>OX246754.1:200135748-205135748 GCA_945910035.1 Brachypalpus laphriformis
TAGTGCACCACTGATGCACATGCAAGCGGATCGTTGCACTTTAGCTACCTGAGAGAGGTGAACAGCCCTGTCAAGGGCAGGCCACCAAACGATCACACCATAGAGTAGTATGGGCCTGACAACAGACACGTAAAGCCAGCGAGTGATTTCAGGTTGCATACCCCAGCTCCTACCTATAGCCTTTTTACAGGAATAGAGAGCTACATTGGCTTTCCTTACGCGTTCTAGTAGATTGGCTTTCCATTTCAGTTTTCTGTCCAGAATAAGACCCAGGTATTTTGCATTAACAGTGAAGGTGAGACTGGTGCCATTAATCATAGGAGGGTCTACGTGGGGAACTTTATATTTCCTTGTGAAGAGAACAAGTTCCGTTTTATGAGGGTTAACCCCCAATCCACAATTGGAGGCCCACCTAGAGAGCCGAGAGAGAGCATATTGGAGGATTTCCTTGAGAGTGTCTGGGTGCTTGCCAGACGCAGCAATCGCAATGTCATCAGCATAGGCAATCACCCTACAGCCTGACCTGTCCAGGTCTACTAGTAGCTCATTCACTACAAGATTCCACAGGAGGGGGGAAAAAACACCACCTTGGGGGGTTCCGCAGCAGGCAAGTCTTCTGGCCGATGCTCCACCCAGCTGTGTGTTGATAATCCTGCGTGTTAGCAATTGATTGATCAACAGATTTGCAAGTGCGTCTGTGATTGCCTTTGGTTTGACATTGTTAAAAGCTCCCTCAATGTCAAGGAAAGCCACCATGGTATATTCTTTGATGCTCAGAGATTTTTCAATGATGCACACAAGCGAGTGTAAGGCTGTTTCGACGGATTTGCCTTTGCAGTACGCATGTTGGGACGGCGAGAGCAAAGACGGGCTAATGCTCTGACGGAGGTGAATATCAATCAGCCTTTCCAGAGTTTTCAGTAGAAAGGACGATAGACTGATAAGTCGGAGATCCTTTGGTTCCACATGCGAGCTCTTACCTGCCTTAGGAATGAAGACAACTTCGACCTCGGTCCACGCCTTGGGGATGTAGACCAGATTAAGACAGCTCGATAAGATGACCTTGAGCCATGGAAGCACAATGTCCTCACATTTTTGAAATTCAGCAGGAATAATGCCGTCAGGTCCTGGGGACTTGAAGGGCTTGAAGCTGCGCATGGCCCAGCGGATCTTTTCTGTAGTTACTATAACCAGGGAGCTGCTGCACGGTATAGAGCAAGTACGGGTAATGCCCGATAATGAAACAGCAACAGGGGAGCTACCAGGGAAGTGAGTATCCAGTAGGATGTCAATGGATTCCTTAGCAGAGGTGGTCCAGTGACCATCTGGATGTAAGAGGTAGCTAGGTGTTGAAGGGCTTTTTGAGAGGATTTTCCGCAACCTAGAGGCTTCCGAGGATTCTTCAATACTGTCGCAGAAAAGTCTCCAGGAGCGTCGTTGCTCTTTCCTCAGTGAGATTTTATATTTCCTGAGAGACAGTTTGTAGGTGTCCCAATCGGCCGTCTCGCGAGAGCTTTTAGCAATATTAAAGAGGAGTCTGCTGTACTTCCTAAGAGTACTGAGATTTGCATTCCACCAAGGTGGTTTCTTCTTACCTCGAGGAGTGCGGTTAGGGCACGCCACAGTCAAGGCACCGTTAAGTGCCGATGTAAAGGAGTTGACCAACCTGTCAAGATCATCCGTACTAGTAGGTTCAGTAGGCAGAAGGGAGAGAATAAGCGTCAATAAGCGCTCCGAAGGGAGCGAGGGAATGGGCTCGGAAGGAGAGAAACTCGCGACTGGTATGGAAGAAGCGTCCAGTTTGGGAGGGACTCTCTCGGGCTCTTACTCATCGCATTTATAAACTTTAAGAGTGATAGAGCTGAAGCCGTAATTAATCACTCCTTTTGAAGATGCCAAGGGGGCCAGGGACTCTTCATTGATGACAATTATGACGCTTCTTATGTCACCTCTCGGCTCGTCCACTTTGGCAATCTTCCAGTTGTGAGTAGGGAGAGAGCTGTTGCTGATACTGAGGATATCCAGGATCACCATAGGATCGGAGGGTTCGACCGGAATGGTAGCACGAGTTCTAGGACGATTAGGAATTTGGTCTTTTTCCACGACCTCTAACCGTGCACCTGGCCAAACCTGCCCCAATCTGGAGACAGCAATTTTGTAAATATCCTTGGATCTTTGATCAGTACAGGCAATGATTTTTACGTGCCCTTCATACCAGCCAGCATCTCTGCAAGAAACATCAGGGCCGGGATGGTCACGTAAGACTTGGAGACAATTGGTGGCGAGCTTTATCTCCACCTTCCTCCATTTGTCAGCTGTGATGCTACCATCCGGATCGCTGTGGTCGACGACCGCGATCTCCAAGTGTGCCTTAAGCACTTGGTTGAAGGGCTTGGAGGTAGTGTTGGCAAGTACTACCTTGGTTTTTTTTGCTGAGGTGGGAGACTCATCCTGAGATCTTTGTCGTTTGGACGATAAGTCCTTGTTGGATGAGTCGGAGGGGAGCTGGACACGTTTAGTAGCCCAGCTTAAGGACGTTTTATGTTTTTGTGTCCTCTCTCTTTCAGGGATAGCCTGAATGCGGCGAATTAGCTTGTAGGCTAGCCGTCGATCTTGGTAAGAGATCTTGGAGGGAGCGACGTTCCGCGAGCTCGAAGCCGAGCTGTCCGTCGCCCCTGAGAGAGATTTAAGAAGGGGATGTGGATCCTTCGAGGAGGAGGGAGCAGCGTGCTGTAAGCTCGAGGCCGAACAGTTAGCTGTCCCTGAGGGTAAAGAGCTAATGTGGGGGTTGACCCCACGCGCTACATGGTCTGGCTTTACGATGGGACCAGGTGTTGAGACCACAGTCCTATCCGCCAGCGTACCAGGCGCGCGTTCAGCAATCATGGAAGCGACAACTTGCTAACGACTGCTCGCATAGCTAGTGCTAGGCTTCAGAGCCAATGCGCCAGCAGGAGTTGCAATAGCAGAGCTTGCAGGTGTGCTTTCCAGGAGGCTGGAAGACGGTTTTTCAAGAGGACCGTCCTCTTTTTTAATATTTATTTTTGTTTTTTTTTTCTTGTTTTGGTTGTTTTGTTTTTTTTTGATTCATACTAGGACCCACGAGTGGCGGAGAATGGGAAGGTCGACCTGCACAGAGATGCGCATTGTGCAGGCAGGCTAATCCGTAGGTCGCCAGGTATCCGGATACTCCGTTAGCGACTGGGCTATTATTTAGAGTGGGCCCCCAGCCAGGCTGATCCTCGGCACGGGTCGTGTAACACCTTGAATCCGGCCCACCGGAAGGGAGAAGGAAATGGATAGGATATGACAGGGGGGGTAAGGACGACTGCAACTTAGCTTCATGTCTCATCTGGGGATAGGTACCCGAGAATCCTTGACCTTTACTAGGCCCCTACACCACGGCGAGGTGTGCAGTCAGATAGGGGAAAAGCAGTCTTGCATTGGGATATATTCCAAACCAATGGAGACGGGCGAAAGTTGTGTTTATACCAAAAATGGGGAAGAAGGACCCAACACAGCCTAAGTCATATAGACCGACCAGCCTAACATCGTTTCTTCTCAAAACAATGGAGAAAGCTGTGGACAACAATTTAAGGGAGGATGTACTTCATACATCCCCACTACATTATCGTCAGCATGTATACAGAGCGGGCAGATCCACTGAGAATGCTCTTTATCAGCTGACGGAAACAATCCAAAGTGCTCTTGAAACAAAAGAGATAGTAATCTGCGCCTTCCTAGACATCAAAGGGGCATTTGATAACACTTCACATGAAGCTATTAAACGAGCCCTCGACAGAAAGGGAGTTAGCAGAACAGTATCTAAGTGGATGTATGAGTTGCTGAGAACAAGATCAGCAGAAACTCAAACATCACATAGAATTGTCAGGGTCAACACAACAAGAGGATACCCACAAGAAGCAGTGTTATCTTCCCTAATGTGGAGTCTTGTTGTGAATGAGCTTCTTGAAAAATTGACAAACCTTGGAGTTAATTGTCAAGCCTACGCTGATGACATTGTACTGATTGCCAGGGGGAAATTCGAGGAAACCCTATGTGATATTATACAAAGGGGCCTAACAGGAACTCAAAAATCGACAGCACGGCTGGGCGCAATATAAACCCGACAAAAACCGCAATAGTACCGTTCACGAGGAAGAGAAAACTTGAACTGAAGCCAATCCGACTGTCGGGCACGATACTGGCACCGGTAAAGGAAGTGAAATATTTAGGACTACAGCTAGATAGTAAACTCTTGTGGAAGAAACACATAGCGGAGATATCCAGAAAAGCTAGCTCTTGGGAGTTTAGTCCAAACATTCTAAGATGGATGTACATTGCCATTGTGAGACCAATGATCACTTATGGAGCAATAGCATGGACAAAGCGAACTAGTCTAGTCACTACGAGGGAAACACTTACTAAAGTGCAAAGACTTGCGTGCCTCTGCATCACAGGGGCCATGCGAACGTGTCCAACTGCAGCCATGGAAGTACTCCTGGAGCTAACACCGCTCCATCTTATAGTGGAGCAAAATGCACAGCGGACGATCCTAAGGATGGCAAAAGAATGTATTGGAAAGGAGAAATGTGTTGGTTCGAGAGAATACGATACACTTCTCAAAAAACTTCCCCTTCGGGATGACAGTATCAGGAAATTTAACTTCGGAAAATACTTTAGTACAAAGTTAAGTACCAAGAAAGAGTGGAGCAACGAATCCACGATATACGGACTGGGCAGCCACACGATAAAGTGGTATACAGACGGTTCGAGAACTGGAGAGGGCACAGGGGCAGGCGTATTTGGGCCAAGGACCAAGCACTCAGAATCCATGGGCAAGTGCACCAGCATCTTTCAAGCTGAAATATGCGCTATAGACAGATGCATCCAACTCAATCTCGAAAAGGGATACAGCAACTGCGACATAGCAATATTGTCAGACAGCCAAGCAGCTATCAAAGCACTTGACTCCTATGTCATTAAGTCAAAACTTGTGTGGGAATGCCTATGCAAACTTAATGAATTGGGCAGAAACAATAAAGTTACACTTTACTGGATACCCGGTCACGTCGGGATAAAAGGTAACGAAGCAACAGACGCCTTGGCAAGACAAGGGGCTGCAGAACCCTTCATTGGACCTGAACCATTCTGCGGAGTGGGGGAATACACCATACGCGAGAAATTCAGGAAAATGGAGAGAGAAGACAGGGCAAAAACCTGGGACAACACCACAGGCCTGAGGCAAGCTAAGAAACTACTGGGATGTTACAACCGGAAAAGATTCGAAGCCTGCATCTGCCTTAGCAAGAATAACCTACGGATCCTAACATGCTTCCTAACGGGGCACTGCAAACTCAGGGAGCATCTACGGAAACTAGGTATAACAAATGAAGGCTTTTGTAGATTCTGCAACGAGTCATGTGAGACTCCGGAACACCTTCTGGAGTCGTGTGGGGCAGTGAGCAAATACCAAGTACCAGAAGAGGATATGCCAACCATGGACCCACTTCTCATTCTCAGATTCTTAAAAGAAACCGGTCTGGAAAAAGAGCTCTAAGGTGAACTATTCTCGGCGAGGCAAAGTAATAGCATATGACCTTTAAACACGATTCCGCAGGAATTGCAATGGCGAAGGGGACTCTAATGAGGGAACAAACTTCTCCAAGGTATTAGCAGGGGGCACAATAGACCATTAGGTCACAGTGCAAAATAACCCTACACAAATAATAATAATAATAAGTGTTCACTTATTTTGTGACACCACTGTTCTGACCAGCGATCCAATTTATATTAAGAGAAACTATAAAACGAATCAATTGGTTGCTGTATGTGCATACCTATGTGTAGATACATGACGAAACGGAAAACCGAAGCAGATGTACGAGGTCGGATTAATCGACAATTGAAGTACACGTTCCCTGATTTATCCCCACTCTAGAGCTTCCCTCCCCCACCACCACCGCCACCACCACCATAGACTTCAATTCACTTAAATGCAACGTAGCAGCATTGGAGTGCCTCAAGGGAAACATGTTGCAATCGGCCTGCAGGCCATAACAGTGCGGGTGATGTACCCCATAATGGAGTTCGTTCTGCACCCCAAAAGCGATAGCCCACTGCAGCTGTGCCAGTGTATCGGTGTATCTATGTATCCAGTACACGCATACCACTTCCCCCTCTGCGCGATTGTAATGCAATGTAATGTCAAAGGGGTCGCTTTGTCGTAATAACAGTCGGAATCGTTTCACTTGGCCCGCACGGAACACTGAAAACGTTTCTGTTGCATGAATGGAGTTGTTGTCCTCCGAACGAAAGGAAGAACCCACAACGATAACGACACACACAATCCGTGCACTGACAGTGGGTAATTGAAAACACACTGCTGCTTGCCAGTCGTTTGTGTTGCTGTTGTCATGGTGGGGGAGGGCTTCATAGCCATCAAATGCACCATAAATACGCTTCAGATGATTACTCTACGGAACGGACTGTACTCCGATGTGGACTAACAAGTGGAAACCTATTTATAAACTCCTCCGACGATGAGTGGCATTGTTTCGGAACATAGAGCCCAGCTCTCAGCTTATAGTCGTTGGTCGGTGGTTCGTCAGCCGACAATGTCTCGTACTTGCCGTACAAACTTGCGTAAGTAACGCAATCAAATGCCGTCTCCGTCCTAATTGATGTCGGAATGTGTATTGTACTCCATTATCGTGTGCGCACTATGCAGTAGCAGTACGGATCATTATGCACATTTATCTTCATTACAAATTCGCTGGTGAGTGTGTGTGCCATCTGGCAATGCCGACAGCAAATTGTAGAGTGTCTACTAATTGCAGCATAATAATGTAGCGTGTGTGCGCTGAAAATCCGATTTATAACTTTGTATGCGGGGGACTTCTGTGTGTTTGTGTTTAGAAGGCAGGAGGCGCTCTAGGGGGGGTGGCAATTAATTTTCTAGACTTTCCTAGAAGGCAGAGTGCTTTCGAGTTGTCAGTTGAAGTGCGGAGATTTGTTTTGCTAGTGAATTTAAGATTTAGATACATATGTAGTGCTACAATGGAGTGGATTGCTGTGCGGGGGAGGGGATATATGATAACAAATGAGAAGGCGGAACCCAAAAAAGTGGTGCTTAATGGGAAAGACTAATCGAATGGTGATAGAGCGGTGTTGAGGGTACTTCAATGCATTATAAGTCGATTGGTTTCTATGAGTGTGAACAACCCTCTATTTGATGCTTTTCTGGAAATCTGCTAGGGGTTGATTTGGTATTAAAGGGTGAGAGAAAAACACACATGCAGTTGCTTTCAGAACAATCGATATCGAGCACTTGTGGTTCTGTTACAATAAAAGGATACAATTTGGAGCTGGTGTAAGACTTTAGCTGTGTATCTATGCCTCGCTATTGATGACACTTTTGCAAAACTCCAACAAGGAATCATTTAACAATTATTTAAGTTATAATCGCTTCGATGGAATAGCTACTAAGAAGGTCTTTTCTTTTAAGAAAATTACATACAATCAAGGGAAATGAAATATACAAGTACATAGGTTAGGTTGAAGGGGCTGTCAGCTTACGCCAACACACACAGACCAAGGAAGGTCCGTTGTAGGATCATGAAATCCCAGCCTACTCGTTAGAACAAATTAGAGCTTCTAATGGAGCGAAGGAGGCTCCTGATGTCTGAATCTATCAGATCGCCTAAATCGTTGAAATAGGAAGCTCCTATGTGAAGCTTTCTTTTATGGGATAGAGCTGGGTCCGCACAAAGAAGGTAAGGAATGGTTTATTTTTTTTTTTCGTACATCCACCATCTGGCAAAATCATTTGAACCTACCACAAGTCTTGTTACATGCTTGCCTATTAGACAGTAAACTTCTTTTTTTTTCTGGTTACGGCCAGGGATGTGGTAATCTTCGAAGGATGCACGATTCGCAAGTCCGAGTAATCGATGCCAGGAATATGCCTATGTACTAATCCACATCCTGCACACTTCTACTACCCTCCCACGCGAATACCGTTAGGCATTACTTCGCGGGGTTGGTAAGCAATTTATGTTCTTCTTTCCCAATTTGCACGTTCATCATTGAGTTCAGCGTTTCCTACTTACTTATGTCCTGTATCCCCTTTAGGGTCATAGGGCCTCTACTACGCCTACGCGCCTTCGTGTACTATTTCTGGAAATGAGTCCGAGTTCTCCCCAACTTTTCCCCAGCTGCCGTGCCTCCTTTTCGACTGTTCTGCGCCATGTTCTCTTCGAACCGCCAGGTCTTCTGCCATCCTGAGTTAAAGGGTTCCATTGCATACCATGGTTCGCTATGGAACTGTCACCCTTTCGGAACGTGTGACCAATCTACCGCCACTTCCGTCGTTGGATGGTTGTGCCTATTGGTCCCTGACCCGTTCTCTCGTAAAGGTGTTTGTTAGAGATACGATTGGGCCAGAAAATCCTTAAGATATTGCGCAGGCACCTATTAACGAATGTTTGCAGCTTTCTGCTGATAGTAGTGGTCACTCTTGATGTGCCGCATCCATATAACAGCACGGATTCAACTTTGGAGGGGAAAGGCCTTAGCTTGGTGTTCAAACTGATTGCTTTGCTTCGCCATATTTTGGACAACATCCCGAACGCGGACTTTGCTTTGGCGATGCTGTTGGCTATATCCAGTTCGGTTCCACCATCGGTCGGGACAATACTTCCAAGACGTTGGAAATCCTCTACTCTCTCTATCAGTTGTCCAGCTATGGACATTTGAACCGATGAGTCTTATCCAAACCTGATTATTTTAGCTTTTGCTGTATAAATCTTAAGCCCGACGTTGCCTATCCTCCTCTCCACATCTGCTGTCATTTGGTGTAGTCCATACATCTGTGAGAGAATAAGCATACATCGTCAGCGTAGTCAAGATGTTTCAGTTGGGATGTAAGAGTGCATCGAATTCCTCCGTTTCCCGTCGATAAAGCTGCATGAAGCACATTGCTAATCACCAATAGGAATAATATTGGTGACAGGATACAGCCTTGTCTTATCCCACGTTCGATCTCAAATTCCTCAGACAACCTCCCCCTGTGCAGAACGTGACATTTGGAGCCTTCGTACGTAAGGCACGCAAAATTAACTCCTTGTTGATACTATCGAACGCGATCTAAAATTCGGTGAACAGCATCTGGAGTGGCTATCGATATTCAACGCACTGTTCGATGATAATTCGCAGAGCGGAAACCTGCATGTTGTACCACTTGTCCACCTAAGGTTTGTTCTTTCGATTGCATCTAGCTTGAATTTAAGTTTACAAGTAGCGATTGGTATACCTAGATTATCCCTATCTGGAAGGATGGGTACATTTGTTCCTAATTTGGCGAGTTCATCAGCCTTACAATTCCCCGGAATGTCCCTATACCCCGGCACCCAACAGAGGTGAATGTTAAACTGCTCCGACATCTCCGCAAGAGACGAATGGCAGTCTAGGGCTACTAAGGAATTTATAGAGATCGATTCCAAGGATTTGATTGCAGCTTGGCTATCTGAAAAGGTACGGATGTCCTTGGCGGATATTACGTTTTTCTTTAGCCAAGATAAGACCTCCTTAATCGCCATTAGTTCCGCCTGGAACACGCTACAATAATCTGGTAGATGGAAGGAGAGCTCAAGATTAAGCCTGACAGAGAAAACACTTCCACCAACATCGTCTTTCGTTTTCGAGCCGTCAGTGTAGAAGTGGAGAGGCTTGTTGGTTGATGCCCAGGTTCACCCCGAACTGTAGCGCCACCTAAGTAAGTAAGTAAGTGTAGAAGTGGATCCAGTCGTCTTCTATGAAAGCCTCTTCATTCCAGAGTGATCTGGACGGGATGGTGACAGGGAAGTTCTTGTCGAAGTTTAGACGAGGGATGGTGTAGTCCGTGTTTTCGGGAGAGATTGTGAATTTATTCAGAATGGAGGCGTGGCCAAAGTCTTTCTTTGACCACTGTTGGGTAGCTTCAAAGCGAACGGCTGCATTCGCTGCCATTTGCTTGTTAAATATATCAAGGGGTAACAGATGAAGCATAATATCTAGTGCCGCAGAGGGAGTTGTACGCAGTGCTCCGCTTATGCACAGACAAGCTATACGCTGGACTTTGCTTAGATAGTTACGATTTATAGCTTTTTCTAAGACTGTCCACCAAACAATTACCCCGTATGTGAGTATCGGTCTAATGACCGAGATATATAGCTAGTAAGTTATTCGAGGCTGTAAACCCCATTTATTTCCAATAGCTGTTTTGCAAGAGAAAAGTGCTACTATAGCTTTCTTGACTCTTTCTTGAATGTTAGGTTTCCAGCTTAGTTTCCTAACCAGGATTAGACCCAAATATTTCGCTTTATCAGTGAAAGTTGAGCTGATACCATTAGGAGAGGGAGGATCGATGAACGGAATTTTATATTTCTTTGAGAAGAGTACCAGTTCAGTTTTATGTGGGTTTACACTCAACCCACACCGAGTCGCCCATCTGGTTAACTTGTTTAAAGCGTTTTGTAGTATTTCTTTTAGAGTATTAAGGTGCTTTCCTGAGACTGCTATAGCAACATCATCTGCATAAGCAATCACCGTGCATCGCTCACCCTCCAGTATTGTCAATAGTACATTAACCACCAAATTCCAAAGGAGAGGAGATAGTACACCACCTTGCGGGGTGTCTCTACTGACAGATCTTCTAGAAGACGTCCCACCTATCTCTGAGTTGATAATCCGACCATTAAGCAGTAAATTGATCAATTCGCATAGTGAGTTGTCTACCTTTAGGTCCGAGAGTGCATCTGCAATCGCTGATGCATTGACATTGTTAAAAGCACCCTCTATGTCTAAGAAGGCTACCACTGTATATTCCTTGTGAAACAGGGAGTACTCAATGTTACGTACCAACGAGTGTAATGCCGTTTCAACTGATTTACCTTTGCAATAGGCATGTTGGGCCGCTGATAGAAGTTTTGTATCAATACTGTTGCGTAAGTGGATATCAATCAATTGTTCTAATGTTTTTAGAAGAAATGATAATAGACTAATGGGTCTAAGATCTTTCGGACTTGTGTGAGAACATTTGCCAGCTTTGGGTATGAAAACTACTTTGACTTCTCTCCATACTTTTGGTATATGGACCAGATCTATACAGCTTTTAAGAATTGTTTCTAGCACCTGCAAGATAAGGTCCGACGACTTCTGTAGTTCGGCTGGTATTATGCCGTCCGGTTCTGCGGATTTGTATGGTTTGAAGCTGTGTATCATCCAGCGGAGTTTGTTCTGTGTAATTAAGTTAGAGGCGTTGTTTAAATTTGCAGCTGGTCCATTAGAGACAGTGTTGCTGACAACTTGGGAGCTACCTGGGAAATGAGTGTCAAGTAATTAGATTTAGCGAATCTTCGCTAGAAGTCGTCCAAGTCCCATCTAATTTCTTGAGATAACTGGCATTATTGGATTTGTGGAGAGGATTTTTCTAAGTCTAGATGCCTCAGAGACCTCTTCTATTTTGCCACAAAAGAGTCTCCAAGAATTGGCTGGTCAAACGGTAGTGCATGCGATCATATGAAAACACAAGTGTTTTCATTCAGCTGAGGCCTACCAACTCCTACTCTCAACCTCCACGCGGTGACAGCCGGGTGCCTAGTACCTTAATCCAAGAAGTGGGTAACCAACCCCGTTTGACGGATTCTTGGTGGCAGCAGATGAGAGAGGGGGGAAGAGTGCTTTCCACTAGAGCACTTCTTCCTGTTCCAAGCGGCAGCGTACGAATTCCCGAATAGACGGAGTCAACGGTGGCGTCTATAGTTCCAGTTAAGTTGAACTTAGTGAATACCTTGCGCGAGCTGCTTCGACGTATTCGGATCACAGGTCGGTAAGGAATTTCCAATGTTGGTCAGGACATTGGAATAGAGATGGTGGTGGAGGAGCCCTTAATGGGCCAACGGCAGCGCTCATACTCCCGTAGTGGATTACTGGCACCGGTGTACCCGGCCCCTCATCCTAGGGGAATAATTAAGCAACTGGCCCTCCAGGTTGGGGGTTGTGCCGTCGGGGTAACTTCCCTACCACGTAAAACATCGATGGTTCCGAAACAACCAAAAGCCTCGGATAAGGATGACTCAATTAATGACGACCCCAGCAAACGAAATAAGGACAACCACCTTCGGATCTGTACGTGGAATGTTCTGTCCCTTTACAGACCACGTGCAGCCGAACAACTAGCAAAGGCCCTAGACTGCTATAAAGCAAATATTATCGCCATCCAGGAAGTGCGATGGGATGGGCCGGGCAAAAAGAGGATGAAAAACTGTGACATCTACTACGGTGATGGCTACAGAGGCAAAAGGCAACGCTTATTCGGATGCGGATTTGTCATACGTGGCAGACTTAGGCAAGAAGTCTTAAGCTTCCGACACGTTAGCGAGCGTATTATGACTATCCGGATCAAGGCTAGATTCGCTAACATAAGTCTAATAAGTGTTCATGCTCCCACGGAAGAAAAGGACCCTGCCACCAAAGAGTGTTTCTACGAGCTCGTCGACAAAACATACGAGCAATGTCCTAAATACGACGTTAAAATCGTATTGGGCGATTTTAACGCCAAAATAGGAAAGGAGGACGTCTTTGGTAGGGCAGTCGGTAAGCACAGCCTACACGACACCACGTCTGATAACGGACTAAGGCTAATTGATTTCGCTGTGGAGTGAAATGTCACCATAGCAAGCACATGGTTTCCTCATCTCGATATTCATAAGCAGACATGGCGGTTCAATGATCATGTAACGATCAACCAAATTGATCATATTGCGATCGACGCAAGGCATGCCTCCAGTATTCTGGATGTCCGGACCTTCCGAGCGGCCAACATAGACTCGGATCATTACCTTGTTGTAGCCAAGGTACGAATGCGGATATCCCAATCTGAGCAACAAAGAAGAATCACTGTGAGAAAATTTAACGTCGAAAAGCTACAATCGCCAGAGACCGCGAGACCCTTCTCGCAATCTCTCAATCACCCCTATGCCGCCAGCATCAAGTGCCGAAGACCAGTGGCAACGCTGCCAACATGCCATCAGAAACGCCGCGACTGATGTGCTGGGTCTCGCTCGCCCACCACCGCGAAACCCCTGGTTTGACGAAGAATGCCGGTGAGTGCATGCAGCAAAACAAGAGGCATACAAAGCGGCGCTGCAGCGGAAGACGAGAGCTGCTCATGAACTCTACGAGCAAAAGAGACGGGAAGAACATCGGCTTCTCCAAAAGAAGAAGAAAGAGCATGAGAAGCGCGCGTTTGAGAGTATCGAGAGTTTATACTCCAGGAACAATGTACGGAAGTTTTACCAAAAGGTAAAAAGAACGTGGCAATACCCGTACAAAGACCAGTAGAGATGAAAATGGAAACCTCGTAGTAGAATCACAGTCGTTGCTGAGAATATGGAAAAACTACTTCTGCAGACTGTATAACGGCGACGAAGACCAACATCCCGCTGTCAGGCAGAATGAACCATTCAACATGGACGATGATAGTGAAAATTTCCGTCCACCTGACCAAAACAAATTGAGGATAGCAATATCCAAGCTAAAATCCAACAAGGCTGCTGGACCTGACGGCTTACCGGCCGAACTTTTCAAGGCAGCTAGGGATGAATTGGTAGAGTGCATACACCGACTCATTTCTAATATTTGGTCAGATGAGTGTATGCCTGATGAATGGAATCTCAGCATCGTTTGCCCGATCCACAAGAAAGGAGACCCCCTCAACTGCGCCAATTATAGGGGCATCAGTCTCCTCAACATCGCATACAAGATCTTTTCTGCGATATTGTGTGAACGCCTGAAACCTTTTATGAATAGCCTGATTGGACCCTATCAGTGCAGTTTCAGGCCAGGAAAGTCCACCATCGATCAAATCTTCACACTTTGGCAGATCCTGGAGAAAACCCAAGAATTCCAAATCGATACTCACCATCTCTTTATCGATTTCAAGGCCGCCTATGACAGCATCGATAGAGAAAAGCTTAATAGAACCATGTCTAGTTTTGACATCCCTGCCAAACTTGCCCATCTGTGCAGGCTGACGATTGAGAACGCTCGCTGCTCCATCAAGGTCGGTAATGACCTCACCGAGACCTTTGATGTCAAAAAAGTCTTTAGACAAGGTGACGCGCTGTCATGTGACTTCTTCAATATTGTACTTGAACGGATTGTGCGGAACTCACAAGCCAACACCGGAGGCACAATCTATTACAAGTCTGTACAACTGCTTGCATACGCCGACGATATAGACATTATCGGAAGAACTCAGCGGCCTGCCACCGGTGCGTTTGCAAGCATTGAGGCGGAAGCGGCTAAAATGGGTTTAGCGATAAACGAGGGCAAAACCAAGTATATGCTGTCAACAAGAAGGGAAAGCCAACTCCGACGAATTGGACAAAACGTCACCGTGGGCAGCTATAACTTCGAGATAGTAAGGGACTTTGTCTACCTTGGCTCTGCTATAAATTCTACTAACAAAATCAGTGCAGAAATCAAGCGAAGAATAACTCTTGCCAATCGCTGTTTTTTTGGGCTTATAAGGCAATTCAACAGTAAAGCCCTATCTTGAACAACTAAGGAGACTCTATATAAGACCTTGATCATCCCAGTCCTGCTTTACGGCGCTGAAATATGGACTTTATTAAAAGAGGATGAGGATATCCTTGGTCGCTTCGAGAGAAAAATTCTTCGTAAGATTTTCGGTCCCGTTTGCGTTGACGGGTTTTGGAGGAAAAGATTCAATCAGGAACTATACGAGCTGTACAGCGATATCGACCTAGTCAAAAAGCTGCGTATTGGACGTCTGAGATGGCTAGGACATGTAGAGCGAATGAACACCAACGCTCCGGCCCGCAGAGTCTTCGAATCTAATCCCGAGGGACGACGCAGAGAGGGAATCATCGCCGTAGGTGGCGCGCACAAGTTCAAGGGGACCTCGACCAACTTGTAGTGCGCAACTGGAGGCAACTAGCTAAAGACCGAGCTAAATGGAGAGGCTTGTTGGTTGAGGCCCAGGTTTACCCCGATCTGTAGGGCTACCTAAGTAAGTAAGTAGGTCTCCAAGAATTGCGTTTAGCCTTCCTCAGTTCTTTTTTTAGTTAGGGATGCTTGTACAAGACCCAGTCTGTTGCATTCTTCGTGATTTTGGCATTGTTGAAGAGTTTTGTACAATTAGTTCTTAAAGGACCTAAATCTGCATTCCACCAATGAGGCTTTTTCTTACCCCTGGGCCGTACTATAGGGCAGGAGGAAGACATCGCTTTATTAAGGGCTGAGGTAAGGTCCTCAACCATGCGATCTAATTCTTGGGTATTGCAAGGGGTCCTAGAGGGAATCGAGGTAACTAATTTCGTATTTGAGCCAGTCAGTTTTTCGATAATTTCTAAAGACTTTGGGGCCTATAGGGTCGATATTCAGGCTAAATTGAAGATATCGATGGTCTGAGAAGGAATGTTCACCTGATACCTTCCAGTTCTTGATCCTTTGAAGGATGTTGTCAGAGACAAGGGTAATGTCTAGCACTTCTTGTCGATTTTTGTTAATGAATGTTGGTTCATTACCGATATTGCACACAATGAGATTTGTACTTAAAATAAAATCAAAAAGTAGCTCACCTCTTTCGAGGATGTCCGAGCTACGCCATACGGCGTGGTGAGCGTTTGCGTCACACTTTATTATGAGACCCGTTCTGCCTCCCGGCATCTGCGATCAATCTTTCCAGGTTATACCCAAAAAGAGAGGCCATATTTCCGTGGGCGAGATATGCTGATACCAAGTAGTATTACCCGTTTGACGTCTCTATCCTTGCCGCCGTGGTATCTTGTTCGCTGTAATTAGGGTGTAAGGTTACTTTTAGGCTAATTTTTACCAGTATACAAGATCTTGGTTTACCTTTATCTGGTGTATACAGGTAGTAGTATTCTGGAGTCTTCAGTTCACATACCAAGTTCTTCACAACCTCTTGGACCAAGATGATATCTTCCCTATCCTTGGAGAGGCGGAGAAGAAGGCCGACAGAAGCCGTAATGGAGTGATGGAGGTTAATCTGTACTAACTGCAGCATTGTCGCTATAATCAGGTAGAGAAACCTCCACCACGGTAGAATTGAACACTTCCGAGTCTGAGGAGCTGGCCAAAAGATCGTCCCCACTCAGAAGAATTTTGTTGAAGCAGTCATCCGTCTTCATGTCTGATAAGATGTCATCGTCGACTAGAGAGGGAAATTGCTGAAAAGCTGAGGAAGGGGAGTCATCACTCTCTAGGGATGGAAAGGAGATGGATGACACAGGGTCCTTGACAGCGGGAGTAGGGTGCATAGGGATGGATGGTACAGGGTCCTTAAAAACGGGAGAAGGGTCCATAGGATGCGGGGGGAGTTCGCCCAAGTCAGACTCTTCGTCCTTTTTATATACCTTTAAGGTAATTGGATCAAAACCTTAGTAGATCACACCTTCAGTCTTCGCCAAAGGAGCAATGGATTCTTTATTAACCACTCTGAGGGCGCACCCATAAAGGCTCATCCAGCTTGGCGACCTTCCAGTTGTGAGTTGGTAACTCCAGATTGCTAAGACGGATGATGTTGAGGATCACATCCGAGTCGGAGGGCTCAGCTGGGATCCAGACGCGAGTTCTCGGTCTACTCGGGATATTTTCCCTCGCAACGATCTCGAGCTTTGCACCTGGCCATACCTCAACAAATTTCATTATGGCCGCCTTGTACATATCGTACGACCTTTGATCGGCGCAAGCGATCAGCTTGACATGGCCTTGATGCCATCCACCGTCGCGGCAAATAGGAGGAGGACCAGGGTACTCCTGCATGATTTCCACAAAAACTGTGGGGAGTTTAGCCGGTGTTATGCGTCATTTTTCAGGAGCGATCGTACCGTCAGGATCTTGTCTTTAAGGACCTCCCTATAGGACTTAGATATGGTGTTGGTGGGCCTGGAGGAAGTGTTGGTGTTATGCACTCTGACCCTTTTGGAACCCGAAACGGGATCCTCCAACGATCTATTTCGCTTCGACGTTAAGTCTCCGCTAGTCCCAGCTGCTTCGTTGCCGGCGATTTTGATGGCCCATTATATCATGGCTTTGATTTTTTCCGTTCTCATGCACTCCGGAACATTTCCGAAGTGTTGGAGAATCCTGCTGGCTTTACGGCGATCTTTATACGCCTGTTTTGAGGGAGCGATATGCCGCAAGTTTGCGCTACGACTCGGTCCCAAAGTATCCCTAATGGACTGTGGGGTGGTATTCCTACCCTTAGGCTCCACGCGGCTTTTGGAGGTAGTTGGACCATGCGAGGCCACAATCCTCTTACGATCCAGCACTTCAGGAGCTGTTACGGTAGACAGCTTGGTCGCCGTACTACCGCCCGGTTTTAAAGGAGTACCGGTCTCAGTTTTTATTTGTTTTGTTTGTTTTTTTGTTTGCTTATTATTCATAATGTGTTCCTACGAGTAGCGGAGAAGGGAATGTCCGTCTGTACAGATATCCGCATTATACAGATAAGGCTGGTTAATTCGGAAGTCGCCAGGTTTCCGAAGACTCCGTTCGCGACTGATCTATTTTTGGGATGGGCTCCCAGCCGGGTTGATCCTCGGCACGGGTCGTATGACACCTTGGTCCAGCCCACCGGAGGTGAGAGAGGGGCAGGGAGAGGATATGAGAGGAAGGAATGGGGTCGACTGCAGCTTAGCTTCAAATCTCATCTGGGGAAGACTACTACCCGAGAATCTTTGACCTTTACTAGGGCCTTACACCACGACGAGGTGTGCAGCCACGTAAGGATTTGATGTTTGATGACCATACGCAACACTTATCCTGCTCGCGTTTCATGTATATGCCGTCTGACACAATGACATCAGAACTTCGGCTGTTGGGCAAATTTAAAGCCCTTGACTGGCTTCGGTCAGACCGATTTAAACCAAGAATGGTTTGTACTCGAATTTTCCAAAATGTGGATTGTGCCAAAATTGAAAAAAAGTCGAACTATCTGTGCCTGTAGCGAAAGCCAAGCTGCTCTTAAAGCTTTGTTCAATCCTGTAACCACTTCCAAAATTCAATCAGAAGGTTGAAGTTTTTTTTATTCTTATTTGCGTCCCAAGTAACACGGGGATTATGGGGGATAATACCTTAGAAGGATCTGAAGAGGATTTCATAGGACCTGAACCCGTGTTTTGTCTTACTGCGTCCCTGGTCAGGACTCCCATTGACTCTCTAGGATGTAGATAGACCAGATAAATACTGCCGGAAGTCTGTAAGAAATATCCACAGAGCAGAAGCTGGGGGCTTTCCGAAGAAAAATTGTTCGTCGGATAATTAATTGTTGGAGATTCTGTCGGATCTATGGTTGGAGATACTGTCGGATCTAGAGGTACATGAGGTAACATATTCTGATCACTTACTACTTCATCAATTCTATTTATGAAGAGTGGAAGAGAAGGAAGATACAACCGCGAACCCTATAAACTGTATCAAAGAGTGTATGTAACCCAAAAGGTTGGACACATCATTGTTTTCCGACTTCGGGTATTTCTTACCCGGGAAAACAAAACGTTTTAAGGCAGCCATAGGCAGCGATTTATCATAACAATTTTATTTATTATACAATCTGGACTAAATCTTCCCAGCAAAAGAGTAATATCATCTGGCCAGAGATCTACTGTGGACTTCGCGCTACCGAAACTTGAAGGCTCGGAATTTGCCCTGCTGAAAAATGCAAAATATCTTTGACTGATCCTTGACAGTAAACTTCACTGGATCCTCAATATACACAGAGAAATAAATTTAACAAATTGCACTCTCTAGTGGACAATTCATCACTTCAAAGATCCAGCGATGGAGAGCTTCCTTGACTTAGGAAACATTTGTGCTAAATTCCCTGCCCTCACGGACAAATTAAAACCTTTTCACCATAAAAGTTTCGCCATGTTTATTCCGAAGTATTAACGTACTGAACAAATTTATCAAAAACATAATCACCGATGGGACACTTGTTGTATGTCTTGAGGCAGTCGATTCCTTTAGAACCTTCCACGTAAGCGTCCCTATAATACTCCTCACTCGTCTCTTCCGGGCTGCAATATATATATATGTACGAGTAAGTCCTAATCCCATTCGACATTTTTTCTCAACTTACGTCAACAGTCGCTGATAGATCCTCTCGAACAAGCCTTCGGGCTTACGGACCTGAGCATTCTCACAGATCGCCCGCTGCATGCATTGCCTACCGTTCACTCCAGTGTTTGTCATATAATTCTCAATCATCGCATAGATGAACATTGCAGTCAGATCAACTGTTTCAGGCTGCACAAGCCTCCTTCCATTGCCAGATCTCGACAGATTCCATGCAAAAGCGTTCCACCAATATTGTGGCCTTTGTGGCATATTGTACTGGAACTGGAAGTTGAACGTCAGATTGAAGGATCGCCATTTCTTCTTGTCATAGAAATTGACCGGAATCGACATACTTATGGATAGCTGCCAGGAGCGGTACTTTAGAATGTGATATTTAAGTTATGTGATTGTATATACCTTTGTGGATCCTGAATCCGTCCAAATGAGGAACCTTTTCTGGCGGCTTTTGGTCCAATTGGTGATGTTGTGCTCCGAGCATCGCACCAGTAGGAACTGCATTAATGCTAACACCAAACAGAGTCTCCTGTGAAAGTGGACAAATGTTATAGATACATTTTTTTTTTCTTTTTCAGGATATGCAAACACCTACCGAATATCCATGGTGTTGCTTCTGTCAGTATTCTAATCAAACTACCAGTGTGTGCAGTTCAATTGAAGTCGGGCACAAGTCTATCAGCAGACGTTCTAATTCAATTAGATACGTTTGGAGATGGTTAGGTGGGCGATTTATGAATAAATTTATAATGTTTGCCTAAAGAGACACGAGATTAAGATGTTCGCATCCTAACAACGTGAGAATGACTTTTCGTTTTAGAAATATAGTTGTAGAGGTAAAGAACTGAGAATAAGATACTTGTTTGACAATGAAATTTGCGTACTTAAACAAAGTAGGTAGGTAGGAAGAAAAATTCGGTTGGCCTTCTTTCAGTGGTGGGTGACCTTAAAAAATTGGAAACGTTTCGTAGGCCTTACGTTTAGTTCTGTAAGGTAACCCAGTTTACCGCTAAAGAGAGCTACAATCATCGAATTGTTTGTATCCGTGGAAAGTAGCTTTTCTTATTCAAATGAGATGTCAATATTTTTGTTTAAACTCGAACCAAAATAAAGGCATCAAGCAATAGGAGACATACTGGCATGTGTCACGTTTATCGAAAAGTGGTGCATGGAATGCGGTCTAACCCGTTACTTACTTAGGTGGCGCTACTGTCCGGGGAGGACCTGGGCCTCAACCAACAAACCTCTCCAGCCAGCCCGGTTACGAGCCAGCTGCCTCCAGTTGCGCACGCCAAGTTGGTTGAGGTCCCCCTCCACTTGTTTGCGCCACCTACCGCGAGGTCGTCCATTCGGGGTGGATTCGAAAACTTTCTTAGCGGGAACGTTGGGCTCCATCCGCTCCGAATGACCCAGCCATCTTAGTCGCTGTATGTGAACTCTTCTGGCTAAGTCGATGTCCTTGTACAGGCCGTATAGTTCGGCATTGTACCTTCTCCTCCACTCACCGTCTATGAGACGACGGGACCAAAGATCGCTCGAAGAACTTTTATCTCGAAATAACCAAGGACATTCTCATCCGGTTTTGTCAAAGCCCATGCCTCTGCGCCATACAGCAGGACTGGGATGATTAGTGTCTTATAAAGAGTTACCTTAGTAGTTGGAGGTAGGGCTTTGCTACTCAATTGCCGTTTTAGCCCATAGAAACAAGGATTGGCAAGAGTAATTCTTCGTGTGATCTCCCTACTGATATAATTTGCGGAGCTCACCATAGAGTCTAGGTAGACAAAATCCTTTACTACCTCAAAATTATATCTGTCTATTGCGGCGTAGCAAAATCGCATCATCACCACCCCATGATGCCCGCTGGTTAGCTATCTGATAGTGAACTAACGATGAGGGTATACTGAGTCTGGCGATGTTTCTGTAGCTGAATACTCAGACCTACGTAAGCACATCCGGGTGAACTTTAACCCGTATATGTTTAACCAGACGATGCATCTCTTGTTGACCTGATGGCTGAAATGTGCGGCTCGGAAGTCTAGCAAGAGCTCCTCAGAAGGAGGACGTGCGGCGGATAAATTCTCTCGATGGAATCAACGGTGACGTCTACAGACCAGCAGATACCTTACCGAAGCTACTTCGACATATTTGGAGCTGAGGTCTATAAGGATTTTCAATACTACGACAGGGTATTGAAAAAGAGATGGTGGCGGATGAATCTTTAATGGGCCAACGGCAGCGCTCATATCCCCGAAGTGGGTTACTGACATCGGTGTATCCGGCCTCTTGTCCCAGGGGTTGCAGAAAAAGGATCAGGTCGTCCAGGTTGGGGGTTGTGCCGTCGGGTTAATTTCCCTGCCACGTAAAAAACCTTCGGTTGCGAAGCAACCAACAGCCTCGGATACGGATGATTCTACTGTTGACGATCCAAGCAAACGTAAAAAGGACAACGATCTTCGTGTCTGCACGTGGAATGTTAAGTCCCTCTACAAACAGCGTACAGCCGAACAACTTGCGGAGGCCCTAGAGTGTGTCAAAGCTGACATTATTGCCATCCAAGAAGTGCGATGGGATGGGCCAGGCAAAAGGAGGATGAAAAACTGCGACATCTACTACGAAAATTACTACAGACAACAAGATAGGGCCTATTCGGGTGCGGATTTGTCTTTGGAAGCAGATTTCGGCAAGAAGCCTTGGGCTTTCGGCATTTGAGCGAGCGCCTCATGACTATCCGTATCAAAGCTCAAGTTGCCAACATTAGCCTAATATGCGCTCACGTCCCTCACGAGAAGATGGTCTACGCGGCCAAGGACGACTTCTATCAGCTCTTGCACAAGACGTATGAGCAATGCCCTAGCCACGACGTTAAAATTATCCTAAGTGATTTTTACGCAAAACTAGAAAGAAGGACGTCTTTAGTAGCGTGGTCGGAAAGCACAGCCTGCGGCGGGACGAAACTTTGTCGTAGCTAGTACGCGGTTCCCACATCTCTATATTCACAAGGGAACATGGCTCTCCTTTGACCGAAAAACTGTCAACCAAATCGACACAAGGTACTCTTCTGTTCGACGGGGCCCTGCGACTAACATTGCCACAAGGAGTTAAGATAATCGGGTTCGCTGACGACATCGCCGTGGTCACCGTGCCTAAACACATCCACGAAATAGAATCAGCGACAAACGAAGCAATCGGAAAAATTAAAGACTGGCTACGATCCGCCGGCTTAGAATTAGCAGACCACAAAACTGAAGCTGTTCTTATAACAAGTCGAAAATCTGTTTAATATGCAAATATTCAAGTTGGAACTCAGACTATAAGAACCAAGGAAGCAGTTAAGTACTTAGGAGTAATGCTCGACAACAGGTTAAGGTTTAAAACGTGGAATACTTGAGCAAGAAGGCTTCACAACTGCAGGCAGCCCTTTCTCGAATACTCCCAAACATCGGTGGCCCTGGATATGCTAGACGGATTCTACTATCCAGAGTGGTTAGCTCGGTTCTCCTATACGCTGCACCGGTTTGGGTGGCGGCGGTAACGACGATAGAAACACGGAGAAAACTATCGTCAACATATAGGCTATGCGCGATAAGAACAATCAGCGGTTTCCGAACAAAGCAGCCTGTGTCATAGCCGGAATGATCCCCATCGACATCCTCGCAAATGAGATGATAAGGATCTACGAAAGGAGAACCTCGAGTCATCAAGAGGTATTGTTAGCTGATATCGTCAAGAGGATAAAGGCGGAGGAGAAGGCAACATCACTAGCTATGTGGCAAGTCAGGTGGGATAACAGTACAAAAGGTAGATGGACCTACAAGCTGATCCCCACCACTGGTGTCTGGACGAAGCGAGTGTTTGGGGACTGCAACTATCACCTTACGCAGTTTCCATCGGGTCACGGTGGCTATCGCAAATATTTACACAGATTTGGACATGATAACGCACCTCTCTGTCCACATTGTCCAGACCAGAAGGAAGATACAAAGCATGCAATATTCCATTGCAATCGCTTTACGGAATGGAAAAATAACCTGCCAAGTCCACTATTACTTATAGACCAAATGCTGCGGTCATAGGAGAATTGGCTGGAAATTTGTACCCTTATAACGAATGTGCAAAAAGAGCTCCGAATAATTGAGAGAGCAAGGAGAGCTGAAGCAGCAATACAAGAAGCATGGCATTAATTGCTAATCAGCCCCGCGAAGTAATACCTTACGGCAGTCCCGTGGGGAGAGTGGTAGATGTGTGCAGGGTGTCGATTAGTACGTAGGCGCATTCCTGGCATCAATTATTCGGGCTTGCGAATCGCGCATGCTAGTATCTTTCGAATATTATCACATCCCTTGGCGCAACCAAAAAAAAAAAAGGCACTCTTCCAGTATTCTGGGTGTCCGGACTTTTCGAGGAGCCAACGTGGACTCGGATAACTACGTAGTTGTAGCCAAGGTACGGATGCGGATATCCAGAACGGAGCGAAATCAACGATATACTATGAGGAAATTTGACGTTGGGCGGCTACAATCGCAAGAGACTGCCAGAGCCTTTGCCGATCGAGTTTTTTTTAATCTTAATCTAAGTCCTATGCCGCCAGCAGCAAATGCGGAAGACCAGTGGCAGCGTTGTCAACAAGCCATCAGAGATACCATCTCTGATGTACTGGGTTTCTCTCGGCCACCACTACGAAGCCCCTGGTTTGATGAGGAATGCCGGCATATGCAGCAAAACAAGAGGCGTACAAAGCGGCGCTGTATAGAAGGACTAGAGCTACTCGCGAGCTCTAGGAGCGGAGGAGAAAAGAGGAACATCGACTTCTCAGGAAGAAGAAAAAGGAACATGAGAAGCACTGGAACGAGGAGATTGAGAGACTTTATTGCAGGAATGATGTTCGAAAATTTTACTAAAAGAAAAAAAGAACATGGCAGGGTTTCAAAGTCAGAACAGAAGCCTGCAGGGACGAAAATGGAAACATAGTAGTAGAATCGCAGTCGGTGCTGAGGATATGGAAGGAACACTTCTGCAGATTGTCACACGGCGATGATGACCAATATTCCGCTGTCAGGCAGAATGAGCCATTCAACAGTGACCATGACAGTCAAGATTCCCGTCAACCCGATCAGAATGAAGTGAGGATAGCGATATCTAAACTGAAATCCAACAAATCTGCTGGAGCCGACGGCCTTGCCGCTGAACTTTTCAAGGCAGGAGGATATAGGTTGGTAAGCAGCATGCATCAGGTCATCTGTAAAATCTGGTCAGACGAAAGTATGCCCGATGAATGGAACCTCAGCATCGTTTGTCAGATCCTGAAGAAAGGAGACCCTCTGAACTGCGCCAATTACAGAGGTATAAATCTCCTCAACATCGCATATAAGATCCTGTCTGCCGTATTATGTGAACACCTAAAGCCGATCGTCAAGATCCTGATAGGTCCTTATCAGTGCGGATTCAGGCTGGTAAAGTCCACCATTGACCAAATTATCACACTACGGCAAATCTTGGAAAAAACCCATGGATATAAAATCGATACACATCACCTCTTGTCTCACCTTGTCTAAGACCTTTCCTGACATCGAACGGTCCGGTGATGTTCTTACCGACTTCGATGGAGCAGCGAGAGTTCTCCATCGTCATTCTGCACAAACGGGAGAGCTTGGCAGGGATGTCAAGACTAGACATGGCTCTGTATAACTCGTCCCTATGTACGCTATCATCACTTTGAAACCCTGGCATTTTTTTTTTTTTTCCGATGGTAGGTGAAAATCTTCAACAAGACACTATGAGGATCGACAGCGCGTGCTCATAGTAGTGTGGGATTCTTGCCCACTAAAAAACCTCCCTTTAAAAGAGACTTGTTTTTATTTTTAATGTAACTAAGTATTCGACTTATCAAGTAGTTTTCGTTTTGTGAAATAATGACGTTTTGCAGGTACCTTCCCATTAGAAGTTCCTGCTAGCTCCGCAGTTTAGACGCGGTTACTTAACGCGCTAGATCTAAAGGTGTGATTCTTTGTAGACGGCGAAGTAAATTTCTTTCATCCAAAACTTGGAGGACTATTATATTAGCGTGACTTTCTAGTCGACTTTTATGCTTTCTCGCGTAGTTTTAGATTTCGTCGTCGATTGTTTTAATGCCAAGATCTCTGTGGATATCGCTATTTCGGATATACCATGCCGCATTAACAATACCCCTTAGCACTTGAAACCCTGGCATGTTCTTTTTACCTTTTGGTAGAATTTTCGAACATCATTCCTGCAATAAAGACTCGCAATCTCCTCGATCGAGCGCTTCTCATGCTACAGTTTAACCCGTAGGGCAGTGAATTGTGGCCGAGTCAGCAATTGCACATTTCATAAATAACACGGGTTACCTCAGCGGTCCTTGGACCACATTTTGCGTGATAATACAGTGCGGCATCTGTCTTGTAGCCTACATTTCAGCAAAGCCTAAGCGAAGTCATTGCTCAGTATAATCGAGTTATAGCCGCGTGTTGCGATGGGTCAGGATGCTTCTACATTTAATCAGAATTCATGCGGTCATAACATCTGTGAATTCTAGTGAACATAAAACTTATCAGAGCGTCACGATAGGTATTAAGCGATCCATTCTGTGAGATCAAGTGAAGAATAGACAATTACAATATCTTTGGACTAGGAAGGTAATGAAGTCGTCCAGCTACTGATGCCTTGCAGAGGTGTGTTTCCTCATTAGGGTTCCCCTCGCATTTCAATTCTTTCCAGAATTTGATTTCAGAGTTTTGCGCTTAGTTTCGTCGAGAATAGACCACCCTTAGAGTATCCTCTCCAGTCGACTTTGAACGAGAAGCGGGTTTGAGGTTGGTGTTTCCTCAACTGATATTTGGCACTTGTCCTGATATTTCATTTCTTTTTTGGATCAGTGTTCCACACGACTCTGTTTCGGAGTCTTACTGGAATCTGCAGAGTACTTCTTCCGCTATACCTAGTTTTCTTAGGAGTTGCTTGAATCTATAGTGGCTGTTAGGATGTGCATTTATTTAGGCTGTACATGCTTCGAACCTTCGGTTATTTTTATTTTTTTTTTGTCGGGAGAGGAAACGCTCGGCTGGAGCACTCAGACGCAACTGGTACATTGTACTACCAGAGAGCAAACCCTGATTTACCCATTTTCATGAAATTTCGTCGTCAAACAAGCACTTCAGTCATGAGGAGCTTATAGTACCAGCACTCACTACATCAGGGATTACACGTTGTTCTACAAAGCCAACAAAGATAAAAGCAGGGCTTGTATACTTTTAAAAAACAACATAAGGGCATTTCTTTTGAACAATATCAGTTACGGCGATCTAGTAGCAGTCTAGTGTGAAAGAGAGGGAAGTAAACCGCTGTGCCTGGTCTCTGCATATCTCCCGTACGAGGTGGCGGGGATCCCATCTGTGAAGATGAAGCAGTTGGTAAGGAAGGGCAACTGGCTCTTCATCGTGGGCTGCGATGCAAATGCGCATCACTCGCAATGGGGTAGCAGTGATACTAATACAAGAGGTGAGTGTCTTTTTGATTTCATTCTTTCGACCAAGCTCACCATATGCAATAAGGGATTTACGCCAACTTTTGTAGTAAGGAAGAGACAAGAAGTGATTGATATAACTCTAGCTTCTTGTTCTAATCACCTAACGGTAGAAAAATAGAGGCTTTTGGAGGAGGCACCTCTTTCTGATCACAGATGGATACGCTTTCAAATCAATTCCCAAACTAGGGCTACAGAAAGCCTAGGAGTACCGACTGGGGTATGTACACAGAGCTAGTAAGGGAACAGCTCAAGGATGGGCCTATTCGCAGCGGCGACCCTCACGATATAGATAAGGCGGTAGACAACTTAGGCAAAGTAATGAACATGACATTTGAAAGGGCCTGTCCACTAAGAAAGAAGTCCAAGAGGTTTCAACCTCCCTGGTGGAGCAAGAAAATTGACTTGAAGAAAAAACAGGTTAGGCATTTCTACAACAGGGCCAAAGAAATAGGGGACGGTAATACATGGGATGAATATATAGACCGCAAGAGGGAGTTTAAGTACTTAATCAGACAATCAGACAAAGTCGTGGAAGGAATTCTGTGAGTCCATTGCGGATACTAGTGAATCCTCCAGACTTCGCAAGATGCTAGCTAAGGACACTTCTGTCCCAAGCTTCATCAAAAAATCTAACGGCTCGTGGGCAGAGAGTTGCGAAGAAGTTTTAGAAACGTTAATTGAAGCTCACTTTCCAGGAAGTAGATCACCAATGGATTCTACTACTAATAGCTGCTCGTATACTGGTAGATCAATAGGGGACGATGTAGAGAATCTCATTACATGGAAGAATCTGCGATGGGCTATTATGTCATTCGCACCATTCAAAGCACCAGGCCCTGACGGAATTTTGCCAGCTATGCTGCAAAAAGCTCCAGCCAAGGTCAGAAGCAGGCTTTTCCCTAAGCATTTTAAACATTGTTTAAGGTCATGTTACGTACCAGCGGCATGGAGCGAAGTGCGAGTTATATTCATACCTAAAGCAGGTAGACCAAGCCACACTTCAGCGAAGGACTACAGACCCATAAGTCTTACGTCATTCCTCCTCAAGACACTTGAAAGACTTCTTGATATTCACATCAGAAGTAAGTGTTGCAACGGCATTCTATGCAAAGCATATTTGAATGGGAAATCGATGGAAACAGCTTTACACGACGTAGTAGGGAAGACAGAAGCTAGCCTTCACCATAAGGAATTTGCACTCGCAGCCTTCCTAGATATAGAAGGTGCGTCCAATAACGTAGAAGGAAGGGCCATCAAACAGGCCCTAGAAACTATGTATGTCGCGCATAGCATTACCAATTGGCTCTGCAATATGCTCGGCACTAGAAACATTAACTCCACTATCGGTAAGAGTTCAATAAGAAAATCCGTTACCAGGGGTACTCCCCAGGGAGGCGTTATCTCACGTCTCCTCTGGGTTCTAGTCATCGATGGGATCTTAAAGAACTAAGCAACACAGGCATAACCGTCACTGCTTACGCGGACGACGTGGTGATTTTAGTTCAGGGCAAGTTCCTTGACGCATTAAGTGAAATGATGGAATCAGCTCTTAATAGTCTAGAAAAATGGGCTAGAGGGTGTGGACTATACGTCAACCCGGATAAACCTGAATTGGTACTCTTCAGTCGAAAACGAAAGATATCACCCTTCAAACTGCCTAAGCAAGCCTTAGGCCTTTCGGATCGCGCTAGATATCTTGGTATAATGCTGGATAGGAAAATAAATTGGAAACTTAACATACAGGAATGAGTCCGCAAAGCTTATAATGCTCTTTTCATCTGTAAGCGGACCGCGGGGAAAAAATGGGGCCTGAAGCCTGCAATGATGCACTGGCTATACATCATGGTAGTCAGACCCATCCTTACGTATGGGGCTCTTGTGTGTTGGAAGGCAACGAATACGAAAAACACACGGGATATGTTGGCCATGGTACAAAGAACAGCTTGCATTACCATCACAGGTGCTCTACGCACAACACCTACGGCTGCACTCGAGATCTTTCTGTATCTTTTACCGTTACAAATACAAATATTTGGCGCAACAGCTCTTTAAAGTGCCAGGGCCTAGCTTCTCGCAACCACTCATGTTGTGTGCGTTATATTTTTCCCACGAATGTAAGGGACCTACAGTTTAATGACGAATACGAACTGCGATTTGAGAAGCTTTTTCGTGACAACAATACTCTCGGATGTGTGTCAGACGCTCGCGAAAGCGCCCACCCCGTCTTTTACCATTAGACCTACAAATTCAATTTTAAGCGGGCAACAGTGCACTTCGGCGCACTAACGTTGGTCTCTTCAAAACTAATAACATAGCGCACAGCTCCATTCTCAGGAAATCTTTTCCCAGAATTCCTGACGAATGCGACGATATACTTGGCATCGTAGGCTTCGACATACCATACGAAGAACTGTATCCTATTAGAGAGGACTGGCGAAGGAAGACAGTCTCTGTCCATAACGAGATTGCAATATACACAGATGGTTCTAAGACCAGAGATGGCACGGGGTCAGGTATTTACTCGAGAGATACGAACCTACAGGTGGCCCTGAGACTTCCGGACACATGCAGTGTGTTCCATGCAGAGGTTCGAGCTGTACCTAAAGCTGCGGAACTACTTGAGATGGGATTAATATCCGATAAGAATATCGCCATCTAGATCGACAGTCAGGCTGCGCTAAAGGCGCTGGAATCTTATGTCACCAAATCTGAGATAATCAGGAATTGCCGCACAATGCTTAGGGCATTATGTACGCAGAACCGAGTCAGATTATGTTGCGTACCTGGACATTGCGATATCGAAGGCAACGAGCAAGCCGACGCGCTGGCTAAAAGAGGAGCGGGGCTCCCATGTAGCGATATGATTGGTAATATTAAACCACCAGGGTGCGTGGCTAAGGGAATTATTCGGAATAAAATGATTGACACGGTTAATCTAAGATGGTCAAACTTAGATAATCACAGGGTGTCTAAGGCCTTGTGGCCTGTATTGGATCGCAGAAAATCTGGGGAGATAATTAAATTAGATAGGTCAAGGCTAAGAACAGCGATAGGAATACTCTCTGGCCACTGTCTCCTAAGGAGGCATGCCATGAGACTAGGGTTATCCGATATGGATGTTTGTAGGTACTGCGACGACCTACATCTCTCAGACGATATAACTCATATACTCTGTGATTGTCAAGGAATTGTCAGGACAAGGCTAAAGCACATTGGTAGATACTTCTTCGATAGCCTTGAAGAGGTGAGGTCCCTGGTCCATAACAAGGATCTCTTAAGATTCTGTAGGGAGATTAATTGCTTGTGAGAATGGGTTTAGGTCTTCTGCCGTGAAGGTTCCCTAGGGATCGCGATGGGCACACTTTGGTGTCTAGTGTTTTATGATAACCTCATAACCCTACCTAACCTAACCTAACCTAACCTAACCTGCTACCCTTAAATATTTTCGGCGAACAGATTGCTGCCTGTGCGGCCATCCGTCTAAAAGCCTCCTCTCAGTGGTCTAGCTATCGCATTGGCCACTCCTCGATCCTTGATCGTCTCAACCTCACCCACGAAAACACTGACTACACGCCGCCGAAACTGAGATTTGACCGTAACTTCCGTACGAGCATCCAGGAACGGGATGTATGACACATCTCCCCCCTTGTCGATGGTAGTTCGGTTCATTTCTTTATAGATGGCTCTAAGACCGAAGGTGGGGTGTGTTGTGGTGTTTTCTCCGAAAAGCTCAATTTGAGTATCTCGTTCCGCCTCCCTGATCATTGTTGCGCTTTTCAGGTGGAAATCATGGTGATTAAGAAGGTCTGGCCTGGCTGAAGTGTAATATACTATCTGTCAGGGATATTAGAAATTTTCACTGAAAGCCAAGCGGCAATCAAGACCCTGGAATCGTGCTCCTTCACTTCAAAGGCCGCCCTAAACAGGCGTTTATCTCTTATGGAGATGACAGAGCAGTTCACCTATGCTGAGTGCCGAGCCACAGGGATATTCCAGGAAACTGCAGGGCGGAAGAGCTTGCCAGACAGAGTACCACTCTATTTTAGTAGAAGTCGAAACCGAAAAATCTAGAATGTACATAATCCCGGTATACATCAATTGCAACAAATGGATGCAAGATTTTGGGAGGCTGTATAACTACTTATTAGAATCTGGAAAAGAAAACATAATGGCTATTGGAGATTTCAACGGAAGAGTAGGAAATACGCAGATCTTAGAAGTGGAATCAGGACTTTTACCAAAATCAATGAACGAAATCAGATGCGCAGAAGACAACCAAATTGATAGTAATGGCAAAAAGCTCGTTGAAATGTCCGAATCTACTGGGTTAACAGTAATAAACGGTCTTTCCAAAAGTGACACTAAAGGCCACTTAACATATATTAGAGGTACTGCATGCTCGACCATTGACTACTGTTTTGGACAGGAAAAGTGGCTTAAGTATATAACAGACTTCAACGTCGACGAGATAAACTACTCGGATCACCTACCCTTAGCTATTACAGTAAGACTTGAGACTCAGCGATAATCGCCGCCCACGCAGAATCAATTATTACTTAAAGTTCAATGGAAGGAAAGTTTTGCATCTAGATACAAATTTCTTTTAAACCAGAAGCTCAGTGTGTTAAGCGACTCGGAGATCAATTCAATTCGCGGACCAGGCATGCTCACCGCTTGTATCTCAGACGCAGCCATGCTAGCGCAACATGTGAGAAGATTGTAAAAGAAACAAGTATGGTACGACTGGGAATGTCAGTTAGCAAGGAGAAAAGCTTTTACTTATTTACGCTTGTTAAGAAAAACAGGTAACAACTCCGCCAAATCCATGTATCAACAGTCAAATAAAGCATATCAAATGATATGCAAGGAGAAACGAAAAGGTACACCCAGCAGCTGACGATGGAGATTCTAAGAGTTAAAGACAGCCGTTCCTTTTGGAAATTGGCTAGAACACTCAACGGCCAAACGCTTACAAGTGGCATTCAAGTGGAAGCATCGATCTTAGCCGAGCATTTTGAGCAATCGCTTAACCCGCCATACACGAGAAGTCAACTACATTATGCGCTACCTTACCAGAGAGTAGATGTACTGGATTGCAAAATTCCGTCGCAAGAAGTATGCCTAGTTATACATCGATGCAACTTAAATAAAGCCCCAGGAGAGGATCGCATACCGTACGAATTCTTCAAGTACGCTACGAATGAATTCATAGAAAAACTTACGGTTGCTTACAATTTCATTTTCGAGGTGGGGGAAGTGCCGCCCAGCTTTAAGAGAAATATAATCTTCCCACTGTTCAAAAAAGAAGATCGCAGTGATCCGAGTAACTACAGCGGCATAACTTTCCTGAACTCTATAATGAAAATCTTCACCGGAATCATCTTGGATCGGCTGTCCGCATGGGTGCAGGCAAACGAACTACTCAGTGAGTTTCAAGCGGGATTCAGAAAGAACTACTCCACAGTGGATAATATCTTCACTCTGACCAGTATGGCTAAGACTTACCTCGACAAGGGCAAACACTATACGCATTCTTCGTAGACTTCAAGGCAGCTTTCGACTCCATTGCCAGAAAATCGCTGTTCTATAAACTTAGTAATCTAGGAATGTCAACGAAAGTACTTAAGGTTATACAAAGTCTTTACGATGAAAACAGTATGGGATGGTCACAACGTGTCAAACTGGTTTGATTCCCGAATGGGCGTTAAACCAGGATGCCTCATGAGTCCCCTACTCTTCTCTCTGTTTTTGGACGACCTGCCAACCTTCTTGCCTGGGGCAATTGAGTTTGACGGTGTAAAAGTAAAACTCCTTATGTACGCGGATGACATAGGCATTCTATCGGAAACGCCGACCATGATGCAAAACATGGTCAACAAATTAGAACAATACTGCAGTTTGTGGGACTTACAAGTGAACACAAATAAATAAAAAATGATGGTCTTTCGGAATAGTTTTGGGCGATTCGCAAGGAATGAAAGGTGGACTTGGCGAAGCGAAGAATTAGAAAATGTAAAGGAGTACAAGTACCTCGGGGTCATAGTAACACCGCGACTGACTTTCAAAAAACACCTGCAAGAAAAATTAAAAGAGGCCAAAAGAGCAATCAACTGTAGTTGGAGAGGCAAACTCTGTAAAAAAAAATATTGCTTTAAGCACAAAATATAACATCTTTGAAGCAGTAGCGAGGTCGATCATGTGCTATGCAGCCCAAGTGTGGGGCAACTACCAATATGAAGAAGTTGAAAAGTTGTTGAGGTACTTCATTAAAAAAAAATATTTAGATTGCCGGAAAACACCCCAAACTATATGCTCCACCTGGAAACCGGACTGCCCCCATTATATATCTATACACTACGACTGCACTTTTTGTACATTGTAAAAGTAATGTCCCTTCCGAGCCAACGTCTGCCACATATCGTCGCAATGCATCATCTTCTTCTTCCTTTTATCAGCGAGGCTATGATCCGAAAACAAGGGATCACAGCCCTCCCACTTCACTGCATTTCTACTGATCCGCCTGTGGGGTTCGCCTATTTGACCTCAGAAAATATCGGCAGGCCTGCCGATTTTGGATCACTCGGTTACTGAGGCCAATGAAATGCCGATGTCGTCGCATTTGTCTGATCCAGGCGTTTATAGGCCTGCCTTTCCTACATCGCGATGTCTTTGGAACGTGCATAGATATTGCCTTTTTAACAGGGTTCAAATGATTTCTTCTTTGAACGTGGCAATACCAACTGAGCCGGTCGCGCTCTAATTTGTGTACGATGGTTTCCTTGATGTGAAAGCTTCCACAGATCTTCGAACTTCTTATTCGATCAAGCTTGGTCACTCCTGCTGTCATGCGAAGCATCTTCATCTCAGCTGCCGTTAATTTACTCTCATACTTTTTGTACATCGTCCAACATTGTGAACCGTATGTGAGCGCTGGACGTACAACTGCGGTGTAGAGCCTTCCTTTCAACTTAGGGGGCATTTTTCTGTCACAGAAGATAGCGGAATTTTCTCGCCATTTCATCCACCCTACGCTTACACGATGATTGATGTCGTCATCACAAGTTGCTTTGCTATTGATCATAGATCCCAGATATTTGAACTTTTCGCACTTGGGAAGCACTGTTCCATTCAAATAAATGTCTGGAATAGGCCTGAGTGGATCAGAGAACGGGCAGCACAAGTACTCTGTCTTTATTGAACTAATGCGATACCCATTTCGCTCCAAAACGTCCACCCACACATCAAGTGCTCGTTGCAGGGATGTAGGATCCTCACTTATGATGGCTCCATAATCAGCAAAGAATAACTGATGTACCTTGGGGTCCATCACTTTACCTTCAAGCAGATAATCAAGGACTGTAATAAAGAGCAAAGGACTTAAAACGCTTCCCTGGTGCACCCCGACTTTGATTGGGAACTCTTCGGTTACTCCAGCGGGGCATCTTACTTTTGTCTTTGCTCTTTCGTACATGTCCATAATCATCTGTACATAGGTTTCTGGAACCCCTCGATGTCTTAGCGCCACCCATATCAGATCTCGTGGTTGTCTGTCGAATGCCTTTTCAAAGTCAACCAATACAATATGCAAATCCCTTAAGGAATCACGATGTTTTTCCATTATGATCCTTATACTTTGGATTGCATCTGTGGTTGATTTACCCGAGACAAACCCGCACTGATCATCAGATAGCCGTATTATTTTTCGCAGTTGGCCACCTAATACCCGCTCAACGATCTTCATGGTGTGTGACATCAGCTTGATCGAACGGTAGTTATCACAGTTTCGCGTATCACCCTTCCCTTTGTATATAGGGAGGAGGTAACTTTCCCTCCATTGATTCGGCATTGGATCACCTCTAACGAATTTGGAGATAAGAATTCTGAGCCATCTGAACCCGATGTCTCCCATCTTTTTCCAGAACTCAGAGGGTATTTCGTCTGGCCCAACCGCTTTTCGTTTTTTGGAGTATTTGACCGCCTCACTAACTTCTTCGACTATAATGTCGGCTATTTCTTCACAGTTAGGGGTGGCTCTTGGAAAGTATAGCCGGGGAAACTGTTCATTTAAAAGCTCTTCACAATACTGTCACCACCTCTGCAGAGGTGTCGTCATCCACAAGAAGCTGGCCATGAGCATTGCTAATGAACTTTGGCGAACGAATCTCCTAAGCATTGTTCCTTCTTTGGGCGGCTATTTTGAAAATAGTGGCGCTCTTGTTCATATTGTGTCTTTGCAGCTCCTGGATAGCCTGGTTTGCATCAGCAACGGGGGAAAATATTTTCTCCAGCTCCCGATACAGGCCCTCCGTACTCTCTGCTTGAAGCTGGGCGCACTTCTTCTTCGCTTTTTTCTTGCAGCATCTGTATTCCATTTCGAGGCGAGCTTTTTCGTCACTATTATTAGAGGGGCACTTTGACCAAGCTTTGAAAGCCGCTTTCTTCTCATTTATCAGCATCTTAGCTTCATCACTCCACCACCATGTTTCTTTGGCGTGTTGATGGTGGCCTTTTGAAGCTCCTAGCAGTGATTTGGCCTTATTTAAGCAAGTTCGCTGTAGGGAATCCCACATATTTTGTGCTCTGCACTCTTCATCCTCAGCTCCGTTGATGGTGTGAGAGAGGTCATTTTTCATTACGAAAACAAAAGCTTCGCCTTTTTCTTTGTCCAGATTGTACCACTTGATTTTCTCAGAGACCCTTGTTTGTTTGCTTTTCTTCGGTGTTTTCATAAAAATTTCTGTTAGCAGGAGACGGTGTTGCCGAGCGATTGCCTCTCCCAGGATCACTTTGCAATCTTTTACCCGGGGCTTCATGAAACTGCCTACCAAATGGTAGTCAATCTGAGTTTCATCTCCACCACTGCTGTAAGTGATCAGGTGTCGGCTTTGTTTGATGAACATGGTATTTAACACGATAAGACCGTGTGATTTGCACATGCTTAGGATGTCTTCACCAGGAAGGTTCCTGGTGCCATATCCTAGTCCTCCATGGCAGTCTTCATAGTCTTCGTTTGATTTCCCGACATGTCCATTCAAATCTCCTCCAACAAATAGAAATTCTTCCTTTGGGATGTTCTTAAGGAGATTGTGGAAATCTAGCCAAAATGCATCTTTATCTCTCTGATTGTACCCATCGTGGGGAGCATATGCACTCACAATCTTCCACACCCTCCTTGTATTACTAGTTTGAGAGACATCAAACGGTCGCGGAACTTCGAAATGCTCAAGACGTTACCAAGTAGCTCTGCCGCAAGGATGATACCGATTCCGTTCTTAGACTTTTCCGTTCCGTAGTAGAACATCTTGTAATCTTTTGTCCTAACGTCCAAGAAACGCGCCCGATTCCCGGTGTTTTTCCATTTCGTCTCTTGGACACACAATTGCGTATCGTCGCAATGCATCATATACGCCGTAAACTACAATTTTTCAATGAATGGTCTAGATTTTACAACGAACATGACGTCGAACTAACACCCTACAATGAAACAGCATGGAAAACGACTTTAAAATAACTGCTAGCGAAGATTGATTTATCCACCCGTGCCGCGTTTAGAGTAAAAGCCCAGCAAAGCCTTACTACTACAATAGGACCTAGGTGAAAAAATACCATATACACAATATCGATGATATTCAAGGCCAGAGCGGAGCTTTTGCAGTTAAATTACAGGCCGCATATAGCCATCCGGAACGAGGCGGCAGAATATTCTTTGTGCAATCTACGAGCTATCGAAGACGTACATCACCTAGTCGGAATATGTCCAATACTGAGGGGGATTAGAAGAGCACATTGGGAAAACATAGTTTATCAACAAGCGAAATCATTTCAATCCTAAATGGCCAAAATTGGAATACACTGTCTAGCTACTTAAAGTTATCATTGAAATATCGACAGCAAATAGTAGATGAATCATTTTTAATCACATTTGTACATGCATTAAAAAAAGTATAATTAACTATTTACCACTCTGAGGATTCTGAAAGATAGACAAGCCCTGGGTATGCCCGTTGCTACATGTAAACACCTACTAAAGCTGAACGCTATTAGCAAGACCAACCTTAGATGAGAAAACGGCTCAACGTGTCACATTTCAAGACAGATCTGGCCTAGGCTGGACCAGAAACGTAGTGCCGAGTTGGTCAACCTAAAGCGATCGCATATCAGCTGCGTTGTCGGTGTTCTTACTGGAGACTGTCTTATAGGCCAACACCCCAAAAGACTTGGCCTCTTCTCCAACGACTTCTGCAGAAGCTGCAGGGACGACGAGGAGGAGGAAACCATCCTTCACCTCCTATGCACTTGTCCAGCCCTGTCGCATAAAAGAATGATCCATCTAGGGTCCCCCTTCCTTGAAGACCTCGGCGATCTGATGTCATTAGAGGTCAGGTGCATCCATCGCTTTATCAAAAGCTCCGGTTGCTTTTTTTAATCCCTGAGTGACCTAATGGTTGATACATGGTATCACAAAGGACCTCCACTGGTCTAAGTGTGTCCGCTCTTTCGTGCGGACAGCCAGCCTAACCTAACCTAACCTAACCTCCTTAATAAGCACAAAATAGTAGGTGTTTAAGTATAAAACTGTTACAATTACTGTTTTCATTTTAATCCCACTCGTCTTTCGTGCACCAGTGCTTCTCCCAACTAAAAGCCCGAAAGTGTAGCAAAACACAAGCTCCTCGATTTAATCAGCTTTACGTAGCCTGATAGGTACCCATTACGCCCTTACATATTGATTTAATTAACATTTCTAAATACGCCCCAATTAGTCACGCCAACAGATAAAAACGTTCACCTATAGATACAAATCACAGCCACTACTGAGTTTTGACTTATTATTTATATTTCGCTAAAATAGCAACACATTCATGTAAATTAATTGATATTAATGGATTCGTGTTTGTGCTGCTTGCGTGCGTCCTCCTCCGTCCGCTAATGCACCCACGAGTACGAGTATATAACTATTACCATTCGTTTCCAATTAGAGATACTTATTTTCACCATTTCACCGTAAAGTATCTATAAATCAAATGCCGAACCGTAGCAATATACTCGTAGCTGTAGCCGCCGCCACCCTCTCCACCCACAGCGCGCAATCACCGAAAATAATCTACAATAATCGTAATTTCCTTCAGGAGGAAATCTTCCCCCAATAAATCATGCGTCCGCAACAGCAGAAGCTCGTTAGGGGGAAGCGCGCAGGGTCGACTGTAATCAATAAATACGTTTGTCCGCAATTGAATGGCATCAGGCTAAGGGGTGCGAGGTCGTCAAAGGGGATCCTGTGGTTCTGCTGAGTAAGTGTGTGAAGTTGAAAATGGATAACACACGACAGACAAAGGGGTTGTTTAATAAAAAAAAAAAAAAAACATTTTCGATTGATTTTTTATTTTTTTTGTTGTAATGGCACCGTTTAACCGGCCGAATGCCGAAATAAAGCCATTAATGGCTGTGCTTGGCCTCCACTCTTCCTCGGTGAGTGGGTGTTCATTGGCCTTTGAACTGGGAATGGGGGGGTGGCCGCCATGAGAGTGAGAGCACACTTCTTTATTCGCTGAGAGATGTATGAGTGTTACTCTTGCAACAAATGTATCTAAACATTGTGCTGGCGGGCATTTAAACCACCCTCGCTAATTTGCTGTATTTGAGGCTGTCGTGCGCTTCCATTTAACGCACACAGTCATACATGCGCTGCGTGTGTACACATGCCGCCCGCATATGCTATCAGGCGAACAACACTCTTTGTACGCGCTCTCTCTGTGCCGTTTAATGATGCAATTAATGTTTATGGAACTCGTTTATGGAGGGGTTGATGACTGCGCGCGGTGGGGGATGAAGACACGCTTGTTAAGATTTGTGAAGGGTTCATTCGGTCGTTCGTTTGGTTTGGCAGACATGAAGCAGTAATTGTTCGTCAGCGATAATTGATACAATAATAAATTGTGCGATGGCATTGCCAGATGGAAATTCTTATTGCTCTGTAGGAGTGAGTGCTTGGAAGAGGAGTGGGGGTATGACTACATTTTATTTTAGTGCTTTGATTTCTTTTTTTATTGCCACTTTACATTGGAATAAATTACTTTGGGTGGGGTAGTATTGAGAATAATGTCCTTACGAGGAATTTTATTCACAATTAAGTACAGCTACTCCTGTTTTCAGTGTAACGAAAAAAAAAAATATAAGGGTATTTTTTTAAGTTTGATTGTATTTTGAATTTAACACAAAAACTAACTTGTAATCACAAACATTTTTTTTTCGAAACCTCTAGCAGTGGTAGAGTAACTTACTTACTTACTTAGGTGACACTACAGTCGGGGTGGACCTGGGCCTTGCCCAACAAACCTCTCCAGCCAGCACGGTTACGAGCCAGCTGCCTCCAGTTGCGCACGCCAAGTTGGTTGAGGTCCCCTCCACTTATTTGCGCCACTTACCGCGAGATCGTCCTCTACTGCGCCGTCCATCCGGGGTGGATTCGAAGACTTTCTTGGTGCGAAATTTGGGCTCCATCTGTTCTAAATGACCCAGCTATCTTATTCGCTGTATGTGAACTCTTCTGGCTAAGTCGATGTCCTTATATAGGCCGTATAGTTCGGAATTGTACCTTATCCTCCACTCACCGTCTATGCAGATGCGGCCAAAGATCGCTCGAAGAACTTTTCTCTTAAAATAACCAAGGGCATCCTAAATCGGTTTTGACAAATCCCATGCCTCTGCGCCATACAGCAGGACTGGGATGATTAATGTCTTATAAAGAGTTACCTTAGTAGTTCGAGATAGGGCTTTGCTACTCAATTGCCGTCTTAGCCCAACGAACAACGATTGGCAAGAGTAATTCTTCGTGTGATCTCCCTACTGATGTCATTGGCGGAGCTGACCATAGAGCCTAGGTAGACAAAATCCTTTACTACCTCAAAATTATATCTGTCTATTGTGGCGTACTGTCCAAGACGCCGATGTTGGGTGTCCTTTTTTGTAGAGAGCATATATTTTGTTTTGCTTTCATTGACCGCTAAACCCACCTTTGCTGCCTCGATCTCAGTACTCGTAAATGCCCCACCGATGGCGGCTGAGTGGTTCCGATTATGTCAATGTCATCGGCATAAACGAGTAGTTATACCTCCGGTGTTGCCTTGTGAGTCTCGTACAATTTTCTCAAGTACTATGTTAAAGAGATCGCATGATAACGCGTCACCTTGTCTAAGACATTTCCTGACGTCGAACGGTTCGGTGATGTTCTTACCGACTTTGATGGAGCAGCGAGGGTTCTCCATCGTCATTCTGCACAAACGGACGATGGCAGGGATGTCCAGACTAGACATGGCTCTGTATAACTCGTCCTTAAACACGCTATCATATGCAACTTTGAAATGGATGAAGAGATGGTGTGTTTCGATTTTGTATTCATGGTTTTTCCAAGATCTGCCGTAGTGTGAATATTTGGTCAATGGTGGACTTTCCAGGTCTGAAACCGCACTGAAAAGAACCTATCAGGATATTAGCGATCAGTTTTAAGCGTTCACATATTACGACAAGATCTTATATGCGATGTTGAGGAGACTTATACCTCTGTAGTTGGCGCAGTTTAGAGGGTCTCCTTTCTTCAGGATCGTGCAAAGGATGCTGAGGTTCCATTCATCGGGCATACTTTCGTCCGCCCAGATTTTACAGATGAGCTGGTGCATGCTCCTTACCAACTCATCTCCTCCTGCCTTGAAAAGTTTAGCGGCAAGGCCGTCGGCTCCAGCAGCTTTGTTGGATTTAACTTTAAATATCGCTATCCTCATTTCATTCTGATCGAGTTGACGGGAATCTTGACTATCAACGTCACTGTTGAGTGCCTGACAGCGGAATATTGGTCATCATCTCCGTTTGAACAGTCTGCAGAAGTGTTCCTTCCATATCCTCACCACCGACTGCGATTCTACTACTATATTGGCATTTTCGTTCCTGCAGGCTTCTGTTCTGGATTTGAAATCCTGGCATGTTGTTTTTACCTTTTGGTAAAATTTTCGAACATCATTCCTGCAATAAATTCTCTCAATTTCCTCGATCGAGCGCTTCTCATGCTCTTTCTTCTTCCTGAGAAGTCGATGTTGCACTTTTCTCCTCCGCTCGTAAAGCTCGAGAGCAGTTCTAGTCCTGCTATGCAGCGGCGCTTTGTACGCCTCTTGTTTTGCCGCATGTGCTTGTCGGCATTCCTCATCAAACCAGGGGTTTCGTTGTGGTGGGCGAGAGAAACCCAGTACATCAGAGGCGGCATCTCTGATGGCTTGTTGGCAACGCTGCCACTGATCTTCCGCATTTACTGCTGGCGGCATAGGACTTAGATTAAGATCAGAAGAAACTTGATCGTCAAAGGCTCTGGCAGTCTCTTGCGATTGTAGCGCCCGACGTAAAATTTCCTCACAGCATTTCGTTGCTTTTACTCCGTTCTGGATATCTGCATCTGTACCTTGGCTACGACTAGGTAATGATCCGAATCCACGTTGGCTCCTCGGAAAGTCCGGACACCCAGAATACTGGGTGAGTGCCTTGCGTCGACGGCAATGTGATCAATTTGGTTGACAGTTTTTGATCAAAGGAGAGCCATGTTCGTTTTTGAATGTTGCGACGTTGGAGCTAGCTACGACAAAGTTTCCCCCGCCGCAAAGTCGATTAGCCTAACATCGTGGCTAGGGCATTGCTCATACATCTTGTCCAAGAGCTGGTAGATGTCATCCTTGGTCGCACAGTCCATCTTCTCGTGAGGGGCGTGAGCGCACATTAGGCTAATATTGGCAAATTTAGCCTTGATACGGATAGTCATGAGATGCTCGTTCACATGCCGGAAACTCAAGACTTCTTGCCTAAGTCTGCCTCCAATGACAAATCCGCACCCGAATAGACGCTGTCCTTGTTGTCTGTAACAATCGCCGTAGTAGATGTCACAGTTTTTCATCATCTTTTTGTCCGGCCCATCCCATCGCACTTCTTGGATGGTGGTAATGTCTACTTTGAAACATTCTAGGGCCTTCGCAAGTTGTTGTCCACGGCTGCACGTGGTTTTTAGAGGGACATAACATTCCATGTGCAGACACGAAGATCGTTGTCCTTTTTACGTTTGCTTGGGTTGTCAACAGTAAAATCATCCGTATCCGAGGCTGTTGTTTGCTTCGTAACCGAAGGTTTTTTACGTGGTAGGGAAGTTAACCCGACGGCACAACCCCCAACCTGGAGGACCAGATCCTTTTTTGTGTACCCCTAGGACAAGATGCCGGATACACCGATATCAGTAACCGACTTCGGGGATATGAGCGCTGTCGTTGGCCCATTAAGGGATCATTCGCCACCATCTCGTTTTCAATACCCTGACGTAGTATTAAAAATCCTTACAGACTTCAGCTTCAAATATGTTGAAGTAGCTCCGGTAAGGTATCCACTGGTCTGTAGACGCCACCGTTGATTCCATCGAGAGATTTCATCCGCCGCACGTCCTTCTTCTGATTATCTCTTGCTAGAATTTTGAGACGCATACTATATTTCAACCGATCAGGTCAACAAGATATGCCTCGTTCGGTTAAACATATGCGCGCTGAAGTGCATCCAGATGTGCTTACGCAGTTCTGAGTGTTCAGCTACACGTACATCGTCAGATTCAGCATACGCTCATCGTTAGTTCACTATCAGATAGCTATCCAGCGGATACCACGAGGAGGTGATGATGCGATTTTGCCACGCCGGTGGTAGAGTTATGTCTATGCATATTGTAACGATTGCTCTAGACCCTGTTTAGACGTTATCTGATGAGTGCACTATGTCGATAGATTTTGGTTGAGTAGAGTGAGGGTAAGCAGAGAGGGACAGTGTTGCTCCCGCAACAAATATCTTTCGTATGGGGACATACGCACATATACATAGTTCCATACGCCGCACATATACATTACATGCGTAGCTACTACTGTATCACCAAATCACTGTGCACTGGCATATCGTAATATCATTGCCATAAATAGACGCAACCCAATCGATATCAAATGTCGATTCACTTTCCATTGAAACTTCGAACTACACGGTCAAGAAAAATAAATATACAGTCCATTCAAAGGTGTAGTTTTATTGAAAGTTTAGAACCTAGAAGCTTCTTCCAAATACCACATTTGACAACGAAGCATATGCAAGTTTCCTCCAAATACCACATTTGGCAGCGAAACAGACAGTCATGAAGAAAATATAAAAATCGAGAGGAAAGTCACATTCCACACCCGAAATGTTCCATTCTTTTTTATTTTGTCATTATTGGTTCCATCGTAGAGTAATGGGGATCAAGGGATGATATGAATATTTGGATGAGAGAATGCTTTCCGATACACAATTGTTTCAATTCACTCATTCCACCCCAAAACTTTGCCAAGTAGTGCAGCACTGAAAACTACAGTGTGTGAACACGAGATGATTGCCCACTACGCACTCATCTGTTAACATCTAAACAGGGTCCTAGGCAATGACAACAAAGCGGTCAAACATGTGATAGGACGTTATGGCATTGGAAAGCGAAACAAAAACGGCGAAAGATTTGTGGTTTTCGGTAATGCCAATCGCCTAGCCATTTGAGGTACCTTGTTTGAGCACAATGCTTCCCATAAGATCTGCTGGATCTCTACTGACAGGCCATTAACATCCAACCAGATTGATCACTTGGCGATTAGTAAGCGCTTTAGAACCATGCCCGATAGCGCCATAATAACATATTCGTCTGGTGAGGTCTGTATGACGGTCTCCGCGGCCAAAGGCTGCCCCCAGGGCGGCGTCCTCTCGCCTCTCTTATGGTATATCGTGGTGGATGACTTTGTGGAGGCGGCAAATAAAGACAACGATCCAAATATAAATAAGCATTTTTGGGTTGCTACTTAACTTTTGTTTACCTCGCTTTTGGGGGCTTACACTTGTATCGATCCCACAATTAAGGAATGCGGTCAACCTACGAGGTGTGAGATATCAGACCGCCCGACTATTGTCTATTGTACACGAACAAAGACGGGTTTCTGGAATGTAAAGACGCTCGCCGACTTAGGAAGCGAAGGACTTTACACTACCAGATTCCTTCAATTGGAAAATGAATTCCTTCGATACTGATTGGACATTTTGGGGGTAAGTGAAATCACATGGCTAGAAGCAGGCAGGTACCAGTCCCCATCGCGTAACACTGTACAACTATATTCCGGAAGATCATCCGGAAGTTCCCGAGAATATGAAGTCAGACTGCTGCTTACAACTAAAGCACGCATAGGCGTAATTTCCTGGCATGTTCACGGTGATAAGATTATGACCGTTAGATTCCGGACTAGAGTACGACGCGTCAGTGTTATGCCCCAACGAATGGCTCGTCTGAGGACGAAAAGGAGAGCTTCTACAATCTCTTAAATGCCGTCTTCAACACAAAACCCAATGGAGACATTGTCAAGTGATCGGGGATTTGAACGCCAAGGTAGGCAAGGACAACGAAGTGCTCAAACATGTAATCGGGAAGCATGGACTATGTAACCGCAATGACAACGGCGAAAGGTTTGTAAATTTTTGCAACTTCAACCGCCTTATGATAGGTGACACCATATTTGAGCATAAGACCTGCCACAAAATCAGTTGTGTTTCTAGCGACAGGCAAGCAACCTCCAATCAAATTGACCATTTTGTCATCAGACGCCGCTTTAGAAGTAGTCTCCTGGATGTCCGAAGCAGGCAAGGCGCAGATGTGGAGATAGTGCGAGATCGCCATCTTATGATAGCTACTCTCCAACTACGCACTGCTGCAGTTCGAAGATCCTACGACAACACAATAATGTCCATGCTCAAAATCGATGGAGTAAGTGATCCCTCAGTGCGCCAACAATTAAGGGAGTACCTTCCGCAAGGTGTGGAAGCAGTCAGCAGCCATCCAAGACCAATGGTGTGAAAAATGTTTTTACATCTGGTGCTGAAAGAATTGTCGGTCGATCGCAGGGAAGACATAGGGCGTTGTTTTCAGAGGATACCTGGAGACGGATGGACGAACGAAAAAAGCGAAAAGCTCGCATTGCAGCTACACCAGCAGTAGGGAGAAGCGAGTTAGAGTCTCTATATCGCATGAAGATGAGAGAAGTTCAGCATACCTTGCGACGTGACAGGGGCAATTACATCAATGCGCAGGCTACAGAAACAGAAGAAGCTGCACGGAGGTGCGACAGCAGGACCGTCTACAGAATCACCGAGGAGCTTACAGGTGGTCGTAGCTCCAGCCAATACCCAGTGAAAAGCCTAGACGGCTCCTTGCTCATTTCTTATGAGAACCACCTCAAGCCATGGAAGGAGCATTTTGCTATGGTTTTGAACCGTGTATTCGCCAGCGATATGCTCCCAAATCAGACAGAGGTGTCCGAGGTAAGAAATGCCCAAATACGCACCACGAGTCCCAGTAATAAAGAGACCACTACCGCGATCAAGGCACTTAAAACCAACCATACCTAACGGTATTCCAACAGAGCTCTTACGAGCAGCACCAACAACATCGGCTGAGCTTCTGCTTCCACTTATAGAAAGAGCTTGGGAAGCTGAGAGTTTTTCTGACAAGTGGAAAAAGGGAATGATCGGCAAGCTTCCTAAGAAAGGAAGTCTAATGGAATCCGGAAACTGGACGGGTATTTGCGCGCTGCCTGCTGTAGCTAAGATAATAGCTTAAATCATCCTGGATCAAATCAAACATCTCGAAGACACACTCGATGCAGAACAAGCAGTTTTCCGCTCTGGATCCTCCTGTAACACCCTGCGGATTAATTATCATCGAACAGTGCGTTGAATATCGATCGCTACTCCACCTGCTGCTCATCGGTTTTGAGAAGGCGTTCGATAGTGTCACGGGAAACGGAGGAATTCGATGGACTCTTACATCTCAACCGAAACATCTTGACTACGCTGACGATGTATGCTTACTCTCCCACAGAATTACGGACCTCCACCAAATGACAGCAGATATGGAGTAGGAGGCAGGCGTCGTCGGGCTGAAAATCAGTACGGCAAATACTAAAATGATCAGCCTTGGAACAAACTTATCGGCTCAAATATACATTGCTGGACAACCGGTAGAGAGAGTAGAGGATTTCCAGTATCTTGGAAGTATTGTCTCGACCGATGGTGGAACCGAACTGGATATAGCCAACAGGATCGCCGAAGCAAAGTCCGCTTTCGGGATGTTGTCCAAAATATGGCGAAGCAATGCAATCAGTTTGAACACCAAGCTGAGACCGTTCCGCTTCAATGTTGAATCCGTGCTGTTATATAGATGTAGCACGTGGAGAGTGACCACTACTATCACAGAAGCTGCAAGCGTTTGTTAATAGATACCTGCGCAAAATCTTAAGGACTTTCTGGCCAAATCGTATCTGTACTATACTAGGGTCTTTGTACGCACTACGACTCATAAGATCTATTGTGCCAGCCCGAGAGAGAACTTCGTTAAGGCTCTTGATAAACGTCAACAAAGCTCCACGCTTAATGTTTCAGAAGTCAGAGGGACTCAGTAAAGTCCTCTCGAACTGGAGAAGTATTTTCCTTGCGGCCATGGGGCATTCACAAAGAATATGTTCTGCCATCTCTTCTCACTCTTTACATAGCCGGCATGCGTCTGTATCTGCTACTCTTATCTTGTAAAGATGGTACCTGAGTGGGCAATGACCAGTGAAGTTGCCTGTTAAGTTTCTTAAGTCTGCTTACCTAAGCTCAAGTAGCTTTTTAGTCCTGCAACGGTTGAGATTAATGAACTTCTTTGCCTGTCTTAGGCCCTTTAGTTTGGCCCAGTACTCTGCATGATGATCAGCTTCCCATTTTTTGTTTTTTTTTTTATATTTGCGCTACTCCATGTGACTCCAAAATAGGGTTCAGGACCGACTGGTGGGCGACCAGCGTCTCTTCTCGCTAAGTAGTCCACCCGTTTGTTGCCTTCGAAGCCTTCGTGTCCTGATATTCAGGCCAGAGTGACGGTGTTTTTCGATGCGAGATCTTCGAGTAGGTTTAGACAGTCCAATACAAGCTTGGATCTTACCGCGTACGATTTCAGAGTCATAAGTGCTGCCTGGCTGTCCGAGAGGATGTAGATATGAGTACCCTTCTTCGCAGACCCTTCTTCGCAGACATTCTCGTACACAGAGCACGATTGCAAGGAATTCCGCCTGAAATCTTGTTGGGGATTTTCCAAGCGCTGTCGCACGTTGGAACCTGAGTCCATAAGCCCCTGCGCTAGTGCTACCGTTTTCCAATATGGAACCATCTGTATACCAAGTTTGAGAGTTTGGTAAGAGTACAAGCCCTTCATTCCTCTATGTGTTGCGGTCTCCTACGACCACATTGAATTTTCTGGAGAATCGGTATTTCTTGAGCGGTCAGGGATCTTGAGAATAATGTCATTTTGAATATTCTCTAGAATCTTCAGATGGGCTGTAAAGTTGACGGTTTTAAGTTCAGAGATCTTGGGCAGCACTCAGCATAGCTTCTTTTTGTACTGCAAGGTGCAATGGTGTGAGGCTTAGCTTTGCTCCTATTCCTGCCGTGGGGCACGTTCTCATTGCTCTTGTGATACTCAGACAGGCTAGGCGATGTCTGGGGCATGGCGTATAGAGTGGTGATGAAGAAGCTTAAAAGCAGAATTTCTTCACAACTTACATGCCCGGCAATGCTAAAGACTATAGTAGAGCACCTACTCCCCCATAGACCAACTACTATGGTCTCCATCCCGAGGGAGATCAGCATGGAGCATATCCCGGCAATCACGTCAGAAGAACTCTTTGGGGCATGCACAAAAATCGGAGAGAGCAAAGCACCTGGACCGGATGGCATCCCGAATAGGGCAATCAAGGCGGCTGTTAAGACGAGAGCGGACATCTTTCTAACAACGATGCAAAGGTGCATAGAGAAGGGGCTATTCCCTACACCATGGAAATTGCAACATTTAGTGCTGCTTCCAAAGGGCAATAAGCCGCCCGGACAACCATCATCGTATCGCCCAATATGGCTGCTCGATATGCTGGGAAAGATCCTAAAGCGTATCATCTATAACAGACTGCTTGCGGTGGCGGAGGAAAACAAAGCCTTGTCAGACTGTCAGTACGGCTTCAGAAAATCACGCTCTACCGTCGATGCCATAAAGGCGGTAGTAGATATAGCAACTGAAGCAATACAAGAGAAAAGGTGGAAATGGGGGACGAACAAATACTGCGCAGTAGTAAGGCTCGACGTCAAAAATGCGTTCAACTCGGCAAGCTGGTCATTCATTAGGAGAGCCCTGGCCAGGATGGATACACCATACTACCTGCTGAGGATAGTCATGGACTACTTCAGCAATAGGAAGCTAAGATACCATACTGACGATGGCATTAAGCACTACAGTGTTTCCGCGGGAGTCCCGTAAGGGTCGGTTCTGGGACCTCTCCTATGGAACATTTATGTACGACGGAGTTCTGCGACTAACATTGCCCGAGGGAGTCAAAGCAATTGGCTTCGCTGACGATATCGCAGTGGTTACAGTAGCCAAGGACGTACACGAAGTGGAGTCTGCCACGGATGAGGCAGTTATAAGAATAAAGGAATGGCTGAAGTCTACCGGTCTGGAACAAGCTGCCCACAAGACCGAAGCTTTCCTAATAACCAGCCTTACTTACTTACTTAGGTGGCGCTACAGTTCGGGGTGAACCTGGGCCTCAACCAACAAGCCTCTCCATTTAGCTCGGTCTTTAGCTAAATGCCTCCAGTTGCGCACTCCACGTTGGTCGAGGTCCCCTTGAACTTGTGCGCGCCACCTACGGCGATGATTCCCTCTACTGCGTCGTCCCTCGGGATTAGATTCGAAGACTCTGCGGGCCGGAGCGTTGGTGTCCATTCGCTCTACATGTCCTAGCCATCTCAGACGTCCACTACGCAGTTTTTTGACTAGCTCGATGTCGATGTCGCTGTACAGCTCGTATAGTTCGTGATTGAATCTTCTCCTCCAAAACCCGTCAACGCAAACGGGACCGAAAATCTTACGAAGAATTTTTCTCTCGAAGCGACCAAGGATATCTTCATCCTCTTTTAATAAAGTCCATGTTTCAGCGCCGTAAAGTAGGACTGGGATGATCAAGGTCTTATATAGAGTCTCCTTAGTTGTTCGAGATAGGGCTTTACTGTTGAATTGCCTTATAAGCCCAAAAAAACAGCGATTGGCAAGAGTTATTCTTCGCTTGATTTCTGCACTGATTTTGTTAGTAGAATTTATAGCAGAGCCAAGGTAGACAAAGTCCTTTTCTACCTCGAAGTTATAGCTGCCCACGGTGACGTTTTGTCCAATTCGTCGGTGTTGGTTTTCCCTTCTAGTTGACAGCATATACTTGGTTTTGCCCTCGTTTATCGTCAAACCCATTTTGGCCGCTTCCGCCTCAATGCTTGCAAACGTACCGTCGACAGCCCGCTGAGTTCTTCCGATAATGTCTATATCGTCGGCGTATGCAAGCAGTTGTACAGACTTGTAATAGATTGTGCCTCCGGTGTTGGCTTGTGAGTTCCGCACAATCCGTTCAAGTACAATATTGAAGAAGTCACAAGACAGCGCGTCACCTTGTCGAAAGCCTTTTTTGACATCAAAGGTCTCGGTGCGGTCATTACCGACCTTGATGGAGCAGCGAGCGTTCTCCATCGTCAGCCTGCACAGACGGACAAGTTTGGCAGGGATGTCAAAACTAGACATGGCTCTATAAAGCTCTTCTCTATAGATGCTGTCATATGCGGCCTTGAAATCGATAAAGAGGTGGTGAGTATCGATTTGGAATTCCTGGGTTTTCTCCAGGATCTGCCGAAGTGTGAAGATTTGAACGATGGTGGACTTTCCTGGCCTGAAACCGCACTAATAGGGTCCAATACGGCTGTTGATAAAAGGTTTCAGGCGTTCACACAATATCGCAGAAAAGATCTTATATGCGATGTTGAGGAGACTGATACCTCTATAATTGGCGCAGTTGAGGGGGTCTCCTTTCTTGTGGATCGGCAAACGATGCTGAGATTCCATTCATCAGGCATACACTCGTCTGACCAAATATTAGAAATGAGTTGGTGTATGCACTCTACCAATTCATCCCCAGCTGCCTTTAAAAGTTCGGCCGGTAAGCCGTCAGGTCCAGCAGCCTTGTTCGATTTTAGCTTGGATATTGCTATCCTCACTTCGTTTTGGTCAGGTGGACGGAAATTTTGACTATCATCGTCCATGTTGAATGGTTCATTCTGCCTGACAGCGGGATGTTGGTATTCGTCGCCGTTATACAGTCTGCAGAAGTAGTTTTTCCATATTCTCAGCACCGACTGTGATTCTACTACGAGGTTTCCATTTTCATCTCTACAGGTTTCTGTACGGCATTGCTTCTCTGACACGTTCTTTTTACCTTTTGGTAAAACTTCCGTACATTGTTCCTGGAGTATAAACTCTCTTCTCATGCTCTTTCCTCTTCTTTTGGAGAAGCCGATGTTCTTCCCGTCTCTTTTGCTCGTAGAGCTCACGAGCAGCTCTCGTCTTCCTTTGCAGCGCCGCTTTGTATGCCTCTTGTTTTGCTGCATGCACTCGCCGGCATTCTTCGTCAAACCAGGGGTTTCGCGGTGGTGGGCGAGCGAGACCCAGCACATCAGTCGCGGCGTTTCTGATGGCATGTTGGCAGCGTTGCCACTGGTCTTCGGCACTTGATGCTGGCGGTATAGGGGTGATTGAGAGATTTCGGGATACGCGTTCAGCGAAGAGTCTGGCGGTCTCTTGCGATTGTAGCTTTTCGACGTTAAATTTTCTCACAGTAATTCTTCTTTGTTGCTCAGATTGGGATATCCGCATTCGTACCTTGGCTACAACAAGGTAATGATCCGAGTCTATGTTGGCCGCTCGGAAGGTCCGGACATCCAGAATACTGGAGGCATGCCTTACGTCGATCGCAATATGATCAATTTGGTTGATCGTGACATGATCATTGGACCGCCATGTCTGCTTACGAATATCGAGATGAGGAAACCATGTGCTTGCTATGGTGACATTTCGCTCCACAGCGAAATCAATTAGCCTTAGTCCGTTATCAGACGTGGTGTCGTGTAGGCTATGCTTACCGACTGCTCTACCGAAGACGTCCTCCTTTCCTATTTTGGCGCTAAAATCGCCCAATACGATTTTAACGTCGTATTTAGGACATTGCTCGTATGTCTTGTCGAGGAGCTCGTAGAAACACTCTTTGGTGGCAGGGTCCTTTTCTTCTGTGGGGGCATGAACACATATTAGGCTTATGTTAGCGAATTTAGCCTTGATCCGGATAGTCATAATACGCTCGCTTACGCGTCGGAAGCTTAAGACTTCTTGCCTAAGTCTGCCGCGTATGACAAATCCGCATCCGAATAAGCGTTGCCTGTTGCCCCTGTAGCAATCACCGTAGTAGATGTCACAGTTTTTCATCCTCTTTTTGCCTGGCCCATCCCATCGCACTTCCTGGATGGCGGTAATATCTGCTTTATAGCAGTCTAGGGCCTCTGCTAGTTGTTCGGCTGCACGTGGTCTGTAAAGGGACAGAACATTCCACGTACAGATCCGAAGGTCGTTGTCCTTATTTCGTTTGCTGGGGTCGTCATTAGTTGAGTCATCCTTATCCAAGGCTTTTGGTTGTTTCAGAACCATCGATTTTTTACGTGGTAGGGAAGTTACCCCGACGGCACAACCCCCAACCTGGAGGGCCAGTTCCTTAATTATTCCTTGAATTACCTTGGAGTCATGCTCGACAACATACTGCGCTTCAAAGCCCACGTCGAGTATTCTAGTCAGAAAGCCTCGCTGATGCAGGCAGCACTCTCCCGAATGCTCCCGAACATCGGCGGGCCTGGATACGCCCGCAGGATCCTGCTGTCCAGAGTGGTCAGCTCGGTACTTCTATACGCCGCCCCGATATGGGCAGGTGCACTGGCGACAAATGAGTGCAGGAAGAAGCTATCATCAGCTCACAGGCTCTGCGCAATCAGAGTGATCAGCGGCTTCCGAACTATCTCCGACGATGCAGCCTGCGTTTTAGCTGGGATGGTCCCAATCGGCATCCTCGCTGAAGAGATGCAGAGGGTACACCTTAGACGTCCCTCGAACCGGCAAGAGGCAAAAAAGGATTAAGGCGGAGGAAAGGACAGCATCAGCAACGCTGTGGAAACCAGGTGGGACAGCTCTACCAAAGGCAGGTGGACCCACAGGCTCATTCCCACTATAAAATCATGGACAGAGAGAGCGACGGGGAACTGTAACTACCACCTCACACAGTTCCTGTCCGGACACGGTGGCTACCGGAAATACCTCCATAGATTTGGACACGATAGTTCGCCCCTGTGTCCAATATGTCCAAACGAAGAGGAGGACGTGGAGCATGCAGTGTTCTACTGTAGATGCTTTGCGGAAGACAGAGCAAACCTGCCAAGTCCAGAAAATCTTGTGAGTCACATGACACGATCAGAGGGCGAGTGGATGGAGATCTGCTCATTCATAATATGTGTGCAGAATGCGCTGCGAAGAGCAGAAGCCCTAAGAAGAGCCTAAGAGGCGGCCTCGGAGACTAGAGCATAATGCTAACGAGCACCGGGAAGAAATACCTAACGGCAGTACCGCGGGGCGAGTGGTTGAAGTGTTTAGGGTGTGTGTTTAGTACGTAGGCGTATTCCTGGATTCGATTACTCAGGTTTGCGAATCGTGCATGCTAGTAGCTATTAGTATCTATGAAGATTATACATCCTTGGCGCAACCTAAAAAAAAAAAAAGGCTAGGCGATGTATTTTGTTCAACTGTTCCTGAGTCTTGGCCTGTAAGCTTTTTGGTCACCAATCCAACGATCCATGGATTTGATAATGGCGCTGTACGTCCAATATATTGTCTTGTGTTTTAGCCCCCAAGTTTTACTAAGTAGGCACTGGCAAATAGTATCTGTAACGAACACCTTTACGAGAGCACGGGTGAGGAATCAATAGGCACAATCATCCAAAGATAGAATTGGCAGTGGATTGGGCACACGTTCCAAACAACCAACTGTCAACGTTGGGTGACAGTTCCATTGCCAACCATGCTACGTAATGGAATCCTTTAACTCAGAATGGCAGAATATCTGGCGATCCGAGGAAAGCATAACAGAACAGTCGAGAAGGAGACACCGCAGTTGTGTACTGGGACACATTGCCAGAAACCATACACGATCGCGCGTATGCGTAGTAGAGGCCCTAGGACCCACAAGGGAATAGAGGACATAAGTAGTAAGTAAAATGAATAACTCACATTCGGTGGTGGAAATAAGTGGAAATGGTCCTCAACAAACGTCTTACAGGCAGCTGACTATGATCGAACTGGCTGGAGTTGGATAAAACCCAGGTCCACCTCAAGACTGCAACACATAATATAGCCACAATCGATTCAAAACCTAATTGTCATGACGCAATGCTCACTTTAGCTGATCCTGATTAGAGATCAGCACATAGTCATCTAGTTCCTCTCGTCTTTACACTTTAACCTTGAAACGATTTAAGGGCTATCATGGCTTTTTCAAATTAATAGTCATCCAGCATATCTGGATGGCTTCCAAACTATACAGCCAAAGTGCAGTGAAAATTTATCATCATCTATCGTGATATATTACATTGCAGCATCAGGCGCTAAATCAAGCAGCGCGTGCCCCGTTCTCTGGCCACATTCGTTGAACTTTTGATCAACCCTAAATCATAAATAAAAATTCAATTATAACGAAACTAGAAATCACTCGAATTCACATTTAATTTGTAATCCAATACATCTGACTTCAACCCCAATTTATTTACCGCATAGACCATTTTCTCAAGATACTTAAGTTATGATCTCATAAAACCAAAATTAACGAAACCCCTCTTCTGTCGTTCCCTTTCGGAGGATGGGAGGGGGCGGAAAAAAAAACCTCAAAAGATGAGGAAAAAATTAATTAGAACTTAAAAATATACTGAGTATCTGACATGAAAATCCATTAAGAGGCACATCACAGCGGCAGCTACTACAGCTAAAACAGCAGCAGCAGCAGCAGCCTTCCATCAGGATGAAAATGAAAACATACAGAGCGAGTACACCGCACAAATAAATCTCCAAATGTAAGACATTTCGAATTGGCGCAAGCGACCCCATCTCAGTACGACAGTGATGCTGATGGCTGCGGCTGGCTGTGGCGGCATCGTCGCGTCATCTTCCTCTTCTCGTCGAACTACGAGTATATGTTTGTTTTCCACTTAAGAAAACAATTAAAATTCCCCAACTAGATACTAGCATCCCTCCCCTACACTGTACTCGTATGTATCTGAAAGTGTCTCGCGAGTCTATTAATTCGATTTGCCTGTTGAACATAAATCACTTCACTCTATTTCCCTCTGTCAGTGTGTGTCTGCAATTTGGGAGGGGTGGCTCTGCATGTGACTCGGTGCATTACTAGTGCCTTTGTTTTCAAAATACTCGCCCATCCATCTCTGTGACGAGCCCCGGCCAGCCAGGATGACTGAAATCAATCTAAACTGATCATCGTCATCTTCATCATCTACTCGTATATCTGTGCGACGACTCTAATAAACTTTACAATGTGTTAACAAAAAATTTATTTTTTTCCATTTGATTGCTCGGGGAATTAGATGCACCGCTCGGTGCGGGAACAAACATCGACCCAAGCACGCACATGCAGCAGCACTGCTCACAGTATGCATCTCAAAGATGCACATCTCACATAAAGCATGCAGGATGTTAAATGTTTGCCTTTATGGCGGTTTATTGTTGCGCTTGATGGGGCGCTCTCAAAGTGGGGGTGATCGTGGTCGTAAAAAGGGATTCCTGGCAGTTATGTGACATCAGTTTTGTATTCAATTCGATCCCCAAAGTGATAAAGTGAAATTCTCGTGGATTCCTGTTTAATTGGTTGCGCCAGCAGCGATTCGGAAAGATGAAGAGCCTAATAAAAACTATTAACGTGATACTAGGAGCAACACTATACAGTCCGGTGTAAGTGACTTCCGTTCCATAGTGTGGGGGGAGAGACCTCTATATAAATAAGCAACCGATGCACACACAAAAGATACTATTTTGTACAGTTTAAGATATTTTTATGGGACGGACGAAAGATTATTGGTAGTTAGCTTGAGATATGGAACCCGTTGATAGTTTTCATTTCTTGATTTATGGACCGAGCAGGTGCAAGAGGGAGAACCGGCCCGGAACTGGAGCGCTGACGATGCTACTGCTAGGCGCGTTTTTATGGCTGCTCATGATGAAGTCTTAAATTGCTTCAGTCGTATAATTCATAAAATTTTAATTTGTTCTTAGGTAATTTTATGGACTTAGCGATGGAGTATATGCAGGCGTATTCGAATGGGGCTGAGGCTGAAAATAGACAGGTTTTGGATGCTTCGGAGGGATGTTGAATGTCATTTAGAATTATGGTGGCAGGTTTTTTTTTTTAATCAGTATACAAGAGTCGGTTAATAAATAACCATACTGATTCGCCAACAGATATTCTTTAGACTTTATTTGTTGTTTTAGTTTGGATTGGATTAAAAATAAGAGAGGTATACGTCTTAAGTGCGACCTTTCTTACTTGTATTATCTTATTAGTTTCTGGCTTATATAGTGACAGAGTATATAGATCTTGGAAACTTTAATCCAAATGTGCTCTTAACTCAATCTGTTACTTTCCTAGATTAAAATATTTTTGTTTGTTAGTGCTACGAACAGTAGGATTCTGTCGAAATATGGATGTCAAGAGCTTCTGTTGACATTTAAGAATTATTATTGTCAGACTCTATTAAGAAGAACGGTATCAAGTAACTTATTTTATTTAGCGTATGGCAAGATACATCTTATAGTGAATATTATATACACACATAAACTATACATACAATACATAAATACTCGATTATAGACATAGAGTTAGCTTATAAGTATTGCACGTTCATTTAAAATTGGATGTCAAGGTTTTGTAGCCAATGAATAGCAGCGGGAGAGGCAGTGATGAAATCGGATGGATCGCCGTGGTACTTTCGAAACTCGCATTCGGTGGTCACATGTTTGATGTTCTGCATTGCAGCGCCGCAGTCGCAGTGTGAAAAATCGATCGCTCCCCATTTGTAGAGTGTAGCCGCACATCTTTTTTTTTTTTATAGGTTGCGCCAAGGATGTGTAATCTTGTCATATGACTTACAGTAGAACACTGCATGCTCCGCGTCCTCCTCTTCGTTTGGACATTCTGGACATAAGGGCGAACTATCGTGTCCAAATCTGTGGAGGTATTTCCGGTAGCCACCGTGTCCGGACAGGAACTGTGTGAGGTGGTAGTTACAGTTCCCCCTCGCTCTCTCTGTCCATGATTTTATAGTGGGAATGAGCTTGTGGATCCACTTGCCTTTTGTAGAGCTGTCCCACCTGGTTTGCCACAGCATTGCTGATGCTACCCTTTCCTCCTCCTTAATCCTTTTTGCCTCCTGCCGGTTCGAGGGACGTCTAAGGTATACCCTCTGCATCTCATCAGCGAGGATGTCGATTGGGACTATCCCAACTAAAACGTAGTCTGCATCGTCGGAGATAGTTCGGAAGCCGCTGATCACTCTGATTGCGCAGAGCCTGTGAGCTGATGATAGCTTCTTCCTGCACTCATTTGTCGCCAGTGCACCTGCCCATATCGGGGCAGCGTATAGAAGTACCGAGCTGACCACCCTGGACAGCAGGATCCTGCGGGCGTATCAAGACCCGCCAATGTTCGGGAGCATTCGGGAGAGTGCTGCCTGCATCAGCGATGCTTTCTTACTAGAATACTCGACGTGAGCTTTGAAGCGCAGCCTGTTGTCGAGCATGACTCCAAGGTACTTCAAGGATTCTTTGAACCTGATGGTCTGGTTTCCGACCCGGAAGCTGGCATATTCCACAATTTTGCGGCTGGTTATTTGGACAGCTTCGGTCTTGTGGGCAGCTTGTTCCAGACCGGTAGACTCCAGCCATTCCTTTATTCTTATAACTGCCTCATCCGTGGCAGACTCCACCTCGTGTACGTGCTTGGCTACTGTATCGTCAGCGATATTGTCAGCGAAGCCAATTATTTTCACTCCCTCGGGCAGTGCTAGTCGCAGAACTCCGTCGTACATAATGTTCCATAGGAGTGGTCCCAGAACCGACCCTTGCGGGGCTCCCGCGTAAACACTGTAGTGCTTAATGCCATCGTCCGTGTGGTATCTTAGCTTCCTATTGCTGAAGTAGTCTGTGACTATCCTCAGCAGGTAGTATTGTGTATCCATCCTAGCCAGGGATCTCCTATTGAATGACTAGCTTGCCGAGTTGAACGCGTTTTTTGCGTCGAGCGTTACTACTGCGCAGTATTTCTTCGTCCCCCATTTCCACCTTTTCCCCTGAATTGTTTCAGTTGCTATATCTACTACCGCCTTCATGGCATCGACGGTAGAGCGTGATTTCCTGAAGCCGTACTGACAGTCTGACAGGGCTCCGTTCTCCTCCGCCGCCGCAAGCAGTCTGTCATAGATGATACTTTCTAGGATCTTTCCCAGCGTATCGAGCAGGCATATTGGGCGATACGATGATGGTTGTTCGGGCGACTTATTGCCCTTGGGAAGCAGCGCTAAATGTTGCAATTTCCATGGTGTAGGGAATGCCCCTCCTCTATGCACCTTTGCATCGTTGTTAGAAAGATGTCCGCTCTCGTCTTAACAGCCGCCTTGATAGCCCTATTCGGGATGCCATCCGGTCCAGGTGCTTTGCTGTCTCCGATTTTTACGAAGCTTGTATTCTCGACCGTGTGTTGCCATTTTTCGCTACGTGCCTTATCGAAGGACTGGAGAAGTTTGTGAGCTGCTTCGGGCAGGTCATTCGCTTCGAACTCTTTGTAAAGGCGATCGCATTCATCCGACCAAACAGGGATGTACCGCTTTCGATATCCTCTCGGAATGTGTTTCTTGGCTGCAGAAAGAATGGTGCCGACGAGTCGTTCATAGTTTTTGGCTAGCGGGTGGATCCATCTTATATTGGCGTCCAGGTCTTTTGTGTACTCGTCGGCTTTGGTCAAATTCCATCTAGGTTGGGCAACAGATTCAACAGTAGGTATTTGTGTGCCGATGTCAATGACAATGGGTCTGTGCTGGCTACGGGGAAGTTTGTGAGGACTTGACGACTGGATTGAAGAGGTCTTAGATCGCAGTTGCAGCTCACAAATGTGAGATCGGGGTTGTAGTCCTTGAGCCACCGTCTGGAATGAAAGGAGTCGGAATCCTTGGCGTCGAAGACGATGTGAAGACTGTTAACTTCGGCCCACTTTGATAGCTCAAGACCATTCAGGTCGTTATTTGGGTATCTCCATGATGTATGGTGACTGTTAAAATCACCCGCATAGACAGCAGGGTGGCCAAAGAGTGGTATGGCACTTCGTGGCCAAAGCATAGTTGGAGGTTTATATACGTTGGTGATGCGTGCCAGCAACTTCTACGGTGATGCAGAATACGTTGTCTGTGGAGCTGGATTAACCTCGCATTCTTAACGTCTTTGTGAATGAAGTGGCAGAACCATATGCCTGATGGTATAGCACTCCGATGGCCGAGCATCCATGTATTTTGCCTCTATTACTAAAGTCAGCTTCCGAACCCGAATGGGTTTCTTGGATAACTGCTACGTCAATGGCATTGTCCTTAAGAATCTTAGAGAGGTATTCGCTTTGGGACTTGCTTATACCTTCAATATTTAGTTGGAGAATGCAGACTGAAAGTCCGATTCTCTTCCTTAGGAAGTTCTTAGAAGAAGCGTTTCTTGAGTTAGTAGACTGCATTTAGATTCCGTAGTTATAATATCTTGTTTGCCAGGAGATCAGTGATATATGTAATTTGATTGTTTGGCAGCCTTAGTGTGATAGATCATTTAGCATTACCCAGGATGCACCACTCGGAGGCGATCTATCGTTGCATCCCAGGTAACTGGGCAACCAATTGAAATCCATGGCGACAATTCTTATAGTATGTGATAGTATCGCTGTATGTAAACTCTTCTGGCTAAGTCGATGTCTTCATATAGGCCGTATAGCTCGGCATTCTACCTTCTCCTCCACTCACCGTCTATGCAAACGGGACCAAAGACCGCTCGAAGAACTTTTCTCTCAAAATAACCAAGGGCATTCTCATCCAGTTTTGTCAAAGTCCATGCCTATGCGCCATACGGCAGGTCTGGGATGATAAGTGTCTTATAAAGAGTTACCTTTGTAGTTCGAGATAGGGCTTCGCTACTCAATTGCCGTCTTAGCCCATAGTAACAACGATTGGCAAGAGTAATTCTATGTGTGATCTCCCTACTCATGTCATTTGCCGAGCTCACCATAGAATCTAGGTAGACAAAGTCCTTTATTACCTCAAAATTATATCTGTCTATTGTGGCGTTTTGTCCAAGACGCCGATGTTGGGTGTGCTTTTTTGTAGACAGCATATATTTTGTTTTGTTTTCATTGACCGCTAAACCCATCTTTGCTGCCTCGATCTCAATAGTCGTAAATGCCCCATTGACGGCCCGCTGAGTTCTTCCGATTATGTCAATGTCATCGGCGTAAGCGAGTAGTTGTACAGACTTGTAAAAGATTGTACCTCCGGTGTTGGCTTGTGAGTTTCTTACAATTCTCTCAAGTACTATGTTAAAGAGATCGCACTAAAGCGCGTCACCTTCTCTAAGACCTTTCCTGACATTGAACAGTTTGGTGATGTTCTTACCGACTTTGCTGGAGCAGCGAGAGTTCTCCATCGTCATTCTGCACAAACGGACGAGCTTGGCAGGGATGCCAAGACTAGACATGGCTCTGTATAACTCGTCTCTATACACGCTATCATAGGCAACTTTGAAATCGATGAAGAGGTGGTGCGTATCGATTTTATATTCATGGGTTTTTCCAAGATCTACCGTAGTGTGAATATTTGGTCAATGGTGGACTTTGCCAGCCTGAAACCGCACTGATAAGGACCTATCAGGTTGTTGACGATCGGTTTTACGCGTTCGCATAATACGGCAGACAGCATCTTATATGCGATGTTGAGGAAACTTGTACCTCTGCAGTTGGCGCAGTTCAGAGGGTCTCCTTTCTTCAGGATCGGCCAAACGATGTCCAGGTTCCATTCATCGGGCATACTTTCGTCCGACCAGATTTTACAGATGTGCTGATGCATGCTCCTTACCAACACATCTCCTCCTGGATTGAAAAGTTCAGCGGCAAGGCCGTCAGCTCCAGCAGCTTTGTTGGATTTAAGTTTAGATATCGCTATCCGCATTTAATTCTGATCGGGTTGACGGGAAGCTTGTCTGTCATCGTCCCTGTTGAATGGCTCACTCTGCCTGACAGCGGAATATTGGTCATCATCGCCGTTTAACAGTCTGCTGAAGTGTTTCTTCCATATCCTCAGCACCGACTGTGATTCTACTACTATATTGCCATTTTCGTCCCTGCAGGCTTCTGTTCTGGCTTTGAAACCGTGGCGTGTTCTTTTTACCTTTTGGTAAAATTTTCGATCATCATTCCTGCAATAAAGTCTCTCAATCTCCTCGATCAAGCGCTTCTCATGCTCCTTTTTTCTTCTTTCTGGAAAGTCGATGTTCCTCTTTTCTCCTCTGCTCGTAGAGCTCGCGAGCAGCTCTATTCCTTCTATGCAGTGCCGCTTTGTACGCCTCTTGTTTAGCTGCATCTGCTTGCCGGCATTCCTTATCAAATCAGGGTAGGGGTTAGAATATACCCGAGGTAGGCATGCCTGTCGTAAGAGGCGACTAAAATCCACCCTCCGTATACCGAGTATGGCGTATACAAAATATGCAATGAACAAAACAAAAGATATAAATACCCCAGGTGGCAGTCCAGGTACACTGGAAAATCCACCCTCTTCGGAGGTCGGCTCTACGGATTCTGGGGAGAGCCATTTATTGCGTTCATCTGACCCTTTTAAAAAAGGTACCAGGGTAGTTAGATCTCCACCATCAAGATCTACAATAAAAACGTGCGGAACTAGAAGTCCGGCGACATCGAAAGTGTCGGCGCACGAACAACGGACTTCAACGAAAATTCAAAGCCTTACGGACGAAAATATGGAACTCCGGACCAGGCTTAGTAAAATGGAACTTCTCTGCGAAGAACTAAGAAAAGAATTAAATGTACTTAAAGCAGAAAATAAAGCATTTAAGGATATGAAGAAACCTCGTAATGAGTCTGCTGCGAGTTCAAACGTCCCCGATAACACTGATTATCAAACGGATGAAGAAGAACTAGCTCGGGAAACTAACTGGATTCTAAAAAAACGACCAGTTAAGAAACGAAAAGCTGGTTCTTCACCCGAAATGGTAACGAGGCAAGAAAACATGCAAAATGAGCGAAAAGATAACGAACAGCGTGACAAAATAAACACATGTGTCGAAGAAAATCCACGAACTAAGGTACGATCACCGCCGCCAATAAACGTAATCGGAATTGCAGACTATAATAAACTGCATTCTATTCTTAAACCTCTGTTGCTATCCGATTTTGAAGTAACATCGCTCAACAACAACAAATGGAAAGTAAACGTAAAGGACTCAGACAGTTACCGCTTAGTATCTAATAAACTGAATACTGAAAAAATTCAGTGGTATACTTACGAAAATAAATCTGAAAGACCGATACGAGTCGTAGCTAGAGGACTTCATGCCTCATGCTTAAAGGAAGATGTTGTTCACGATTTGAAGAGCAAAAACTTTAAAATTGTCGACGCGGTAAATTTAATTAAACGGGAAAAACAAAAATTGGAAGGCGAGGAAACGACGGTAAAGCGCGGGCTTCCTCTTTTTATGCTAACTTTTGATAAAGCTGAGAGTTTGGATAAGATTTACGAAATAAGAACAATTCTGAATGTCGTAGTCAAAATCGAACCCATGCGCAAGAATACAAGATTGATACCTCAGTGCAAACGATGCCAAGGATTCAATCATACGCAAACGTATTGTCGAAAAGAACCACGATGTGTGAAATGCGCCGGAAATCACCTCTCCCAAGTTTGTGGAGTAAACAAACAAACCTCTGCAACATGTGTTAATTGTAAGGGAAAGCACCCGGCAAATTATAGAGGCTGTGAAGTAGCTAAGGAGTTGCAAAAACGGAGAGATGCGTTCCTTAAGCCACTAAATATAAAATCAAAATTGCAAACTAAACCAAAGCGTAAGATCGTGCCGGAGAAAGTAGGCAAACTAAAACTACCGGGTTCAGAGCACAAAACGGTGAGGGAAAGATTGACAACAGAAAAGCCCTCGACCTCTGCTCTTAAAAGAAACGATACTGAAAAGCTAAGATTAGAAAAGCCACCGGGTAATGACCCTCGGACAGCAGCAATGCAGTCTTATGCTCAGGCCGTGGCTTCCGAAAAACCAAAAAACCTTGAAATTTCGACCGACCCCTTTTCTCATGTTTTCTCAGTTATTCTCGTGAAACTTGAAGAACAAGGCAAAATAAATAAAATTATTCTCGATAGGCTGGTTAAGCTTGAAAATAATTCACAGAAAACGCGCACTTCAACTAGAACATGAATGACAAACGAATGTTGAAAATATGTACTTGGAATGCAAACGGACTTTTGCAAAAACTTGACGAATTAGAAATATTTATGCGCCAAAAAGATATTGATATTTGCTTGATTTCTGAAACCCACATCAAAAAGGAATCGCATTTAAAAATAAAAGGCTATAATGATTACCACGCTTGTCACCCTTCGGGAAAAGCGAGAGGCGGATCTTCCTTGCTTATTAAAGACTGTATCGAGCAATCGGAAGACCTAAAGATAGAGCTTGAAACTTTGCAACTGTGCACGATTCGAGTTAAAAATAGTCAGCGTACTCTTAAAATTTCGTCTATCTACTGTCCACCGCGTTCCGCGCTTGAAAAAAGTAATTTTACTAACATGTTTGAATCGCTTAAACCTAATTTCATTATTGGCGGCGATTTTAATGCGAAACACACGTTCTGGGGCTCAAGATACAGTTCGAAAAAAGGTAGAATGCTCTATGGGGCAGGTATGGAGTACAATTGCGATTTCCATTCGACGGGTAAACCGACTTACTGGCCAACTGATACTTCAAAAATACCTGATCTGATAGATTTTTTCGTTGTGAAAGGAATATCTACCAACCACATAAAAGTCAAAGAGAGTTTTGATCTGTCGTCTGATCATTCCCCAATTATTTTGACTTTGAGCGAAAAACTAGTCTATAACCTAGAGCCAGCGAGATTAACTGGTCGAACAACTAACTGGGAAGGTTTTAGGAACGAAATTGAAGACAATGTTGAACTGAACGTTCCACTTACGACACCCTATGAACTTGAGGTTGAAGTTGATCGCTTCGTCGAGATCGTACAGCTCGCCTCTTGGAATAATACTCCCATTCCAAGAAAAACGCCGTACAAATACGGTTTACGATATCCTCCGGAAATAAAGGAATTGGTCAAGGAAAAACGAAAAGCGCGTAAAAAATGGCAACAGAGTCGTGCTCCGCAGCATAAAGCACACTTGAATCGTCTGTGCAATTCGTTGAAGAAAACTATTAAGGATTTTAAGAATCGTGCAATAGGCTCTTACCTTGAAAGTTTAACAGCGAAAAAAGATTCCAATTATTCACTTTGGAAAGCCATAAAAGGCACCAAAAGGCCCAAAGTCCCCGCGCCGCCAATTAGATTGAATCAAAATGAATGGGCAAGGGAAGATAAAGAAAAAGCGGACGTCTTTGCGGCCCACCTGGAAGAAACCTTTAAACCGTACGATGGTCAAGTGGTTTACGATAACGTCAATAGGCCGGATTTACCATCTGGCAATTTAATACTCACAAGTGCAACGCTTAGGGAACTCAAAAATGAGATCGAGATTCTAAAACCTAAGAAAGCTCCTGGTTATGATTTAATCACCGGAGAAATTCTCAAAGTTTTACCTAGAAAAGCTTTGATTAAGCTTCTTAATATTGTAAATGCTGCGCTCAGATTAAAACACGTTCCGAACCAATGGAAAGTTGCGGAAGTAATAATGGTCTTAAAACCAGGAAAACCGCCAAATGAGGTAAAATCGTATAGACCAATTTCGCTTCTTCCAGTCATATCCAAAATTTTCGAGAGGATATTACTAAGGCGTGTCCAACCGGTTATAGACGAAAATAATCTTATCCCTGACCACCAGTTTGGGTTCAGAAGTAAGCATTCGACGATTGACCAGGTGCATAGAATTACTGACGTAATCGAGAAAGCATTTGAAGAAAAAAAGATTTGCTCAAGCGTATTTCTTGACGTCTCGCAGGCCTTTGATAAGGTGTGGCATGATGGCTTGAAATTCAAACTACGACAAGTTCTCCCCGTGTGCTTATACGATATTCTAGTATCATATCTGGGGAATAGACTCTTCCGTGTTAGACATGGAAACGAATACTCGCAGCTCAAAGAAATTTCGGCCGGCGTACCACAAGGAAGCGTTCTTGGCCCGCTTCTCTATTTGCTATATACTCGTGATATACCGAAAGAAGATGGCACTATCCTAGCTACGTTTGCCGATGACACCGCTATCCTAGCAGTAGGTAAAACAATCGAAGAAACGACTGAAAAACTGCAAAACGCGCTAAATAAAGTAAATGAATGGACGAGGGACTGGCGGATTGCCCTCAACGAATCTAAATCTGTTCACGTGAATTTCACTTACAAGAAAACTAATAACTTGCCAATTTTCCTAAACTCGGCCCGAATACCTTTCGCAAACGAGGCCAAATACCTGGGAATGACACTCGACGCAAGACTGAAATGGAATTCGCACGTGAAAATGAAACGTAAAGAACTCGAAATCAAATATAGCGAAATGTACTGGTTACTCGGAAAACATTCCCAGCTCAGTACTGAGAACAAACTGCTTTTATACAAGCAAGTGCTAAAGCCGGTGTGGACCTACGGTATACAACTTTGGGGTTGTACCAAGAAAACAAATGCCAATATTTTACAAACTTTTCAAAATAAAGTGCTAAGAGAGATTGTCCAAGCACCGTGGTATATTAGAAACGACGATATCCACAGGGATCTCGGAATTCCGACAATCGAAGCTGAAACTAGAAGCTTCGCGAGAAAACATAAAAACCGACTAATCGGACATGTCAACAATACAGTCCTACAAATATTGGATGAGAGCAATTTATTGCGCCGACTACAAAGGACGAAACCCTTCGACTTGGCGAGATAATGATAAACCGCGTTTAGATTGCGGAACATGCAGGATCTTTCAGTGGAAAGTAACCTGCCAAACGTTTTTATTTCGTGAAAGAAAAATTGCTTGATAAGTTATTACTTAGTTGCGATATCTAACAAATTTATATCGAAGGGTGGTGTTTTTTTAGTCAGTAAGAATCTGACACTACTATGAGCACGCGCTTGCTATTCTCATAGTGTCTATGGAAGATTTTTCACCAACCCTCGAAAAAAAAAAAAAAAAAAAAAAAAAAAAAAAAAAAAAATCAGGGGTTTCGTTGTGGTGGCCGAGAGAAAGCCAATACATTAGAGCCATCTCTGATGGCTTCTTGGCAACGCTGCCACTGGTCTTTCGCCTTTGCTGCTGGTGGCATAGGACTTAGGCTAATATTAGAAGATAGTCCATCGGCACAGAATCAGAAAGCAAAAGAAATCGATCCAATCTTATGAACGTCGGGCAGCACGTAGCGCTCCCGAAACGGCAGAGAAAGATGAAGATTCGAATGAACCCGTTGTAGCTCCGCCCAAAAAACAATCGACTGGTACGAGCAAAAGAGCAAAAGAGCACTGTCTGTCAAACCTAAGACTATCTCTAAAGAGGTCGTCAAAGAGCAGGCTGGCAAAAGCTCTACGGCCTCGGCTCCAAGCACGTCGGGATCTTCTAAGCGTCAAAGATCTGAGGAAGAGGTATAAGCGAATACTACAAAGTAGACCAGGCCGGCGACCTTACTCGAAACCTTTCCAGCTGAACTAAAGGTAGGTATCGTTGACCTGAAGGACAATATTTTCAAGAAAAAAAAAAATTGTGAAATTCGATTATGGCCGACTGGACAACACAGGAAGTTTTAAAACTAATTAATTTATACGCGTAATTCGAGTGTTTGTGGAATTACAGGAGCAAGGAGTACAAAAGACTCGATTTAAAAAAAATGCATGGGTTCAATTGTCGTCTGTATTCGGAAAGGATAACGAAGAAATAAAAATAAAAAAAATATTTACGCAGCGCATATGTGGCGGAGAAAAAAAAGTCGACGACTCGAAAAGATATGGTGCATCGACGGAGACAATCTACCAGTCACATTTGTATTATTTTGAGGAGTTTAGCTTTCTGGAGTCGGTAATAGTTTTATCAAAAACTTCTACGAACTACGTAACGGTATGTACACCATGCATTCGTATTAGTAAAGCAAAAAATGAATGCACTTTTTTCTACAGGAATGCGTATCAAAACCGAGTAGTGAAACAGTTGAGGTTCCAGAAGAGCTGAACAACTCAGTGGTTATGGAGGATGTCTCCTTAATTGCATCATCGCCCATTTCTACTCCATCACCATCAACATCTGCGATGGCATCGACATAAGCTTCGTGTAAGCAAGCCAGAAGGAAATCAGCACTAAAATCCACCTCAACATTAACGAGTAGCAGCAAGTATGACAATGCAATGAATGCCATTGTTAAAGGTTGTACGGATGAGAACATGTACTCAGCTTTTGGGAGGACTACGGCATGGCAACTAAGCCAATTATCATTGGTGGAAGCTACAGATGCTATCTCGGAAATCCATCAGAAAAATAAAAAAGGCATATCTGTTGTCGGAGGCAAAATCTGCAAAAAAATTGTCATCATCTGCAGAAAGCTACATTTTGTCATCTTCTGGTGAAAGTGACAAATCACAAGCCGCAATTTTTGACGCAAATATTTCATTCGATGATGAATATTGAAACATGTAGTGCAAAGAATAAAATAAGCACATAACGAACACGTTTTTATATGTTAATGAATTAAATTGTTTGTTTTTTATTTGTTAGTGACACAATATCTACACACGTTATCCCTTATTTTGCAAGTATGTTCATATCTATTGCGGTCTTGTTTTGTCAACGATGTTATAGTTTCAGGGAGACTCTCCGTAGGATTTCTTCTTTCGCCATTTGCAGGTGTTTGTAATTTTGGAGAGAGGTAATTATGTAATACGCAACATGCTTTTACCAAAATGTCACAAGTATCTAACGCCACTTCGATAGGCCGATGAAAAATTCGGAACCTCGATGCTAACCCTCCAAAAGCCATCTCAACAGTCAATCGCCCACGACTTAGCCTATAGTTGAATAACTCTTGAGAAGTGGTTAGGCTGCTGTTCCTGTTGTAGGCTTTTAGGAAATTGCGGTCTATTGCAAATATATCATCCCCGATGAAATAAAAAGGAGTCTTCATTGACTGTCCTTTCAAAGGCTTTGCAGGTGGAATGTTGAGTTTCCCAGACGTAAGTGTTCGATACAAACTACAGTTCTTCAGTATAATAACGTCGGATGCCCTCCATTGGTAGGTAAATCGACTGTGGGCATCTACGACAGCCAATAAAACTATACTAAAGAAACCCTTGTAGTTGTAAAAGTCGGATCCAGAATGCGGGGGCGCCTTGATACGAATATGCTTCCCATCTACGGAACCCAACTTATGAGGAAAATCCCCAAATATCTCGAAATCATTCAAAACAATAGACCAATCAAAACAAAGACATTATTGTTTTAAATAAACCATAAATACATTCGTACCTTCAAAAATTAATTTTCAATGAATTCATAAATTGAACTCAGTACTTCTGGGACAAATCTACATATTGCTTTCCATGAAATAGGCGATAAGAACTCCAAACACCGGTAAGAATCACCGGAAGCAATGTATCTCAAAGACAGCGAGTCGCACTCTAGAGGTAATCGCATATCGCATTACTGTGCCTTTCTTTTTTTATTTGGGGCTCAACCTATGAAAAATATTACAATAAACAATAATTGAACATGTATCTTAAAAATTTCTTATTTTACCAGCGCAAGAATTTCTTCAAATTTATCGATGGTCGTTCTGCAAAAGTTTTGGTAATCTTTTCCACTTTCCTATAAGATATTTTTCAATAAATGTGCCTCTATATGTATCATGAAGTTCCCTCTTTTCCAAAAATGGATTAACGCAAAAACTATGTTTCCTTGGTTTTTTTTCCTTCACTGTTTTGAAGTTGTTCTAAAATTTCAAGCGCAAAAATGCACCGTACTTGCCTATTATACGGCTCAATCTTTAATGTAATATTCAGACATGAACTGCCCACCCGTTAAAATGTGGCAGCTGCCTGGGCATCGTCTGACAGATGTTCGACATATGCCCAAGCATGACTCATGGCTCGTGGAGGCACCGTGTAAGGGATTTGCATATTGTATTGGCATTCGACAGACAACCACGAAATCTGATATGGGTGGCACTAAGCCATCGACGGGTTCCAGAAACTTATGTACACATGATCATGGACATGTACGCAAGAGCAAAGACAAGAGCACGATGCCCCACTGAAGTAAATGAAGAGTTCCCAATCAAAGTCGGGGTGCACCAGGGAAGCGTCTTAGGTCCTTTGCTCTTTATTACAGTGCTTGATTATCTGCTTGAAGGTAAAGCGACGGACCCCAAGGTACATCAGTTATTCTTTGCTGACGATAGAGCTATCATCAGTTAGGATCTTACATCCCTGCAACGAGCACTTGATGTGTGGGTGGACGTTTTGGAGGGAAATATGTATCGCATTAGTTAAAAAAAGACAGACTACTTGTGCTGCCTGTTCTCTGATCCAATCTGGCCTATTTCAGACATTTATTTGAATGGAGCATTGGCGATTCGCTCTAGCACTATGAGTAGCGAATGTATACCAACGATCACTTCTGCGACAATGACTATATCGTCGGCGTACTTCTGGCACGTAATGCCGGCATCCGTCAATTTCTGCAGTAGTTCATCTACTACTAGGCTCCACATCAATGGTGATAATACCCCTCCCAGTGGGCAGCCTCTAGTGGTGCTCATTGTGATGGTTTTTTGTCCCATCTCTATCTCAGCAGTCCTAGTTCTTAGCATCTCATACATCGAGACCCCTCCTAATTGCTTCATGGTAGGTGTTATCGAAGGCTCATTTGATGTCTAGAAATGCGCATACTGCTGTTCTCCAGTGTATCCTGAACCCAACTTGTCAGCTGGTAGAGCGCAGTTTCGGTGGATCTTCCTGCTCGTGATTGTTGTGGAGAGGTATTCTTTCCAACATAGTCATTCTTAGGTGATTACCTATGACTTTTTCTAGCGTCTTCAGCATGAATGAGGTCAGGCTGATGGGTCTAAATGATTTTGTTAAAGTGGTGTCTCTTTTTTCCACTTTCGGAATGAATGTGACCTTTGCTCTTCTCCATATTCTTGATATATGCCTAAGTGCAACGCTGCTTCTTAATAGTCCTAGGAGTTGTGGCATAATGATTTCCTGGCCTTGTTGTAGTATATTCCGTCCGCTCCCGGTGCTTTAAGCGGCTGGAACGTGTTCAGAGCCCAACTTAGCCTTTGGTTCGTGCAGATGTTTCTTGCCATCGCCAAGTCCTCTCTCTTGGGCCTTTTATACCTTCCTAATGCATCTGTGCTGGTGTAGATTAAGCTACCTGAAAAGTGGGTTTCTAATAGTAGAATTGCCATCTGCTCTTCACCTTCAGTATAACTACCATTTTCTTTATCAGTGCGCCTGGCGCGCCCGCTTTCTCCTAAGCCAGTGCTTTAAGTAATCTGGCCGCTCCAGGGGTTGACACTATGTTCTCACACAGTGCTCTGATGCTTCTTTTAGCTTTTCTAATTTCCAAGTTGTATCTTGCTAATTGCTCGGTGTATGTTTGCCAGTCTCCGACAGCGTTTTGTTCCACCAGGGAGTGTCCTTCGGATCCTTCTTGCGGTTAATAGGGCAGCTGCATTCAAATACATCTTTGATAGCCCTGTTGACCACTTCCACGTTGTTTTCCAGTTCTAGGAAATGGCTCGCCGTTTTTTCTTCTTTCACATTTATTAGGTTCCACTCGAGTGTAGACCTATACCTGTCACAGTTTGACGGGGTTTCCTGTTCGGGTTTACCTCCACACTGAGACCTTCTATGTTGAAAGTGATGATCTTGTGGGCCGACATGGACGGCTCTTCAGAAATATTCCAACCTGTAATACATTTGCTAATACTCGGGTAGCCGAGTGTAATATCTAGAACCTCTTCCCTTACCTAAGTTACGAAAGTTGGTGTAGTTCCCACATTCAAAATATCTAGGTTTTCATTAATAATGAATTCGAGAAAGAGCTCACCTCTAGCGTTTTTGTCGCTACTGCCCCATTTCAGATAATGGGCGTTGGCATCACATCCTAGCAGAAGTGGCAGTTTGTTCCTTCTGCAGTGTCTCACTAGCATTTGAAATTCTCCTGGTGGTGCCTCCCCGCCTCCGTCGAAGTAGGCCAAAACAATTATAATGGCGCAGTATGTGCCTCCTACGTCAATGAGGGCCTGGATAGCTGTTAAATCCTGCGTCATATACTCTGAAAGACAAGAATTTTATGTTTTTACTGATTTGTATGCAGGCCCTGGGGATGTCCTGTCTATTATCCCAGATTACCTATGTATTCTTGCTTGAGAGACCTCTTACCTTTCCCCTGAAGTGATAAGGTTCCTGTATCAGCACAAGTCCAATTTATTGTTTAATGAACGTTCTTGAGATGACGGCCGAAGCGGAGTGTAGGTTGACTTGTGCGATATGAGTGAGAGCGTTTTGCTCTATTTCAGGGGAAATTCGGAGAAGGGCAGGTGCCCACCTCCGTCTCTTCTTCCTATTCTGTTAGAGGAATAACTTAAAACCACCGTAAGGCTGAGAGAAGGCCGGTTGTGGTCATCAAGCCTTTACGGCCATGCCTCCATTCTGTCCCGATGGGAGATCACCAGCGGATTGATGGGAACTGATCACATGAACCCGACGCTAGCATTCGAAAGGAGATTCACTACAAGAATTCCCAATAGAATATACTGGAAGAATCGTAGAACCATGAAGAAAAAGGAGTTGGCTTTCTATACCGATGGTTCTAAGATGGACGTTGGCACGGGAGCCGGAGTTTATTGTGAGGCCCTAGGAATAAACCGCTCCTTTAGAATAAACGACGACTGCAGCGTCTTTCAGGCCGGGGTCACAGCCATTATACAGGCTGCTCAAATTATACGCGAGAGGAATATCGTTGGTAAAACGATCACTGTCTATATAGCAAGCCAGGCAGCCGTTAAGACTCTGGACTCTGCCGTAATTAGGTCGAGGCTTATGAGAAGCTGTAAATCACTCTTAAATGAGATAGCTTGAGCCAATGCGGTGACCCTCTGTTGGGTACCAGGGCATATGGATATCGAAGGTAACGAAAGGGCTAACGAGCTTGCTAGGAAAGGTTCGGCGCTGCACTTATCGCGGTCCCTCCCCTCTGTAGCAGCCCCAATCAGTTCCTTACGGAAAACTGAAGATGAAACCACTGGTTGAGCAAACAGACGATGGGTTCATCTGGAAACATGCGCAACGGCCAGGGCCGGCCTACGGCAAGAAGATATCAATCTCTCTGGTAAAACTTATGCGTTATACCGCACGGGTCATTTCTGGCTTAAGTACCGGACATTGCGCCATTGGCGTTCACGCAGAGCCACTCGGTGTGCTGCATAGCGACTATTGCAGAAGTTGGAGGGACGAAGAAGAAATTGAATCTGTTCGTCACCTATTGTGTGACTGCCCTGCCCTATCCGTCAGAAGAATGAGGGCTCTTGGTAGTTACTTCTTCCCGGAGCTGGAGGACTTGGGTAATGTTGAGCGGATGGACCTCCTGAAATTCATATCACTTTCTGGGTGGTTCTAACAGCGGATTTTCTTTACAGCATTTCCAGGGTTAAATGATTGGGCACAATGGATCCGTATTGTTGGTCTGCCTGAGCAGTGACTCTTTGTCACAAGGCACCCATCTACCTAACCTAACCTAGAGGAATGACTAGATCCTCCATGGTGCAGCTATGGCGACACTGTCAGTGTCTTCCTCACTTAGGGGAACGTCCTCGGCCTTTGCTGGTGCTGTCCCTACTGTGATGGCGTCAGCTGGATTTGGAGTTCCCTCTTTTTGAGCTACTGATCCTTGGGTGACTGCGGCTGCTCCGTCCTCCGCTGCATGGGTTTCGCCTGTTTCGACTGCCTGCTTTCATCTTTGTGTTTAGAATCGAAATATTTCGAAATTTTGTGGCAAGTTATTGTTGTTTTAGTTGAAAATTAAATTGAAGTTCTAGAGTTCTACAGACTCTTTTCTTTAGCCGGGAACGAATGATCGATGGTTTGAAATTAAGAGAGATTACAAGTAAGTCCTAAGTATATTTATCAGCTTTTGTCAAGAGCTGTCCGAAGACTCTCGCCACCTTTACTTATAAGTATTATATATAATACAATGCATGTCTATGTGGATACATCATCTGTTCTAAGGCTCTTTAGTTGCCTTCAATGAAAAAACGTAATAGCCCGAGGCATACCCTCGATATACATTGAGCCCAGTGCTTCAAAATTCTAATGAAGCATTTTTCCTTTTCCTTTTTGTCAAGTATCTAAGCATTCAATTTCACGTAAAAAAAATATCCAAGCGATATAACTACGCCTTGTGACCACTGTTGCATTACTAATTGTATCTTTAATTCGACACTTGGTCTAGAGAATAAATTACAGCCATTGAAGCATTATTTTTCTCAAAGTTCCTCATTTTTATAGAATTTCCCATTAGCAGATACGTACACGTATAAATTTTCTGAAACTCTGTCTGGGATAATGAATCTTTTTTGCTTAATTGCTTATAGCAATCACAATATACTGTAAACACATGTCTAACTATATATTCACGGGGAAGGCTCAAGTAATCGCCTTGAAAGAGAAAACATATGCGCGTCCTCAAATTGCATCGCGCTGGCAAAACAATTACACGGCCAATTGGTCGGTAAGACCAGTGCCGAGCACTTAATTTTCCGGAATCACTCAAAAATCTGTTTAGCTGGGCACTTGTTTATCAGTATTCAGGTGATGGGAAACCACCCCTTCCCCCACCCGCCCAGGTAACAATGCCAATCGTCAGAAATCCGACGACGCGTCCATCTAATTTCGTAGACCACAAAACAATATTTTCCCAGTGAGTATGTATTTATAGCCCCCGTAGTGGGGCCATTTGATCCGTCCGCCCCAGCTAATGATGTAGACATACATACAAGTACTCGCACTCGTACTCGTACTTGTGGAAGCATTGTGCATACATTTCGCGAGTAATTTAAGTAATTTAGCAAAACAGTGCTTTGTCGACCTGTTTTCGAGGCAAAAACCGAACAAAAACCTGACAAATGACTTCGAGACTTTTCAGCGCAGCCATTTTCTTCAAAGCAGCGCGTCTAAGGCATTTTCCGCGCTTGCTTTGCCGCCACATAAAACTCTCAGGGGTGTGAAATTGAAATAATTGTCGCGCAACTAAAAATACGGAAGACCCATAAAGAGTGCCCGCTTCCCTCACCCCTGGGGGGGTGGTAGACAGCTTAATGTTCAGACGATATGTAAACGATTTGTTTGAGGTTTTAGTCGCGCAGCATAATACGTACTACTAGTTCTGTTGTTGATACTGAGAACGAGCATGAAGATGACGATGAGGACCCCTCCTGAGACCGACACACACAATCCTAAATGTTGGCAATTAGGATGCGGTATGTCTGCCCCGTTTGGCTTGTCGCGCACTTGAGTTCACCACGAATGTGCAACAAGCTGCAACTGATCTGGTCTCTGCCCAATGAGGCCAAGATAACAATGCGCCCCAAAAGAATCTCACACAGAGGCACAGGGATACATAGACAGATAGTCGGGGTGCCAAAGGGGCTCCATAAATGCCTCTGACATTCCTCGATGACGTCGAGGTAATTAAAATTCAATTGAAATGAATAAAATGCCATCAATTAAAAGGATGCGCGTCGTGTTAAATACCAGTACTCCCTGGGGGCATCCGTTGCCGGTCTGGTTCGGCTGCTTCTCCACACTCCCAGGCTGGGTGTGTTTGTTTTATTTTTTTGACAAGTGGCTTGTTATTAAAACTTGGAGGATGTGACGGGAACTGCTTAAACTTTTTTTTTTTTTTTTTCTGATCTCCGATTGCTCTGCGAGTATGTATGCTGTGCGAGTTTAATTTATGGCGATGATGGCCGAATAAATTAAAAATTATAAAAAATAAACCGAAAAAAAAAACGATTTATAGAATATTTGAAACATTTTTGAATTGGAAACATTCTTGAGGTTGATATGTTCTGCCATGGGAATTGGGAAGAGTTTGTTGTTTATCAAGTTCCGTTCCATTGGCGTTGTTTTTTTTCTAAGTGCCTTGAAGCGAAAATGCTGTTATGATTTATGGAGGTAACAAAAAGCAAAAGCGTGCAGTTTATTATACAATTAATTATATACACTCGTAGATGTGTTATTTTTAAGAATTAATTTCTTCATTTTAAATTTTTTGTGAATAAATTTAGCCTATTAAATGCTTGAACTAGACAGTAGCGGAGGAGGCGTGTCTGTAAAATCATGGACAGATGACGCACGCAGAGTGAGGGTGGGTTAGGAATTTAAACAAACAGAATTCCTTGTAGAAGCTTTATGTAGGAAGCATTTTATTGGAACTGATTATTTATTTATATATGTTTACTTACTTACTTAGATGGTGGTAGAGTCTGTGGTTGACCTGTGCCTCGGTCACAAGTTGGTTGAGGTCTCTTTCCTTATTTTATTTATCTTATTCGCGCCACCTAGGGTGAAGCTTTTCTCTACTGCGTCGTCCCTCGAGAATGGATTTGAAGACGTTTTAGGCCGAGGCGCACTATTGTGGCTCATGGTACATGGTACATGGTCAAACGGTAGTGTATGCGATCATATGAAAACACAAGCGTTTTCACTCAGCTGAGGCCTACCAACTCCTACTCTCAACCTCCACGCGGTGACGACCGGGTGCCTAGTACCTTAATCCAAGAAATGGGTAACCAACCCCGTATGGAGGATTCTTGGCGGCAGCAGATGAGAGAGGGGGGGAAGAGTGTTTTCTCACTAGAGCACTTCTTCCTGTTCCAGGCGGCAGCGGACGAATTCCCTAGACGGAGTCAACGGTGGCGTCTATAGTTCCAGTTAGGCTGAACTTAGTGAATACCTTGCGCGAGCTGCTTCGACGTATTCGAATCACAGGTCGGTAAGGAATTTCCAATGTTGGTCAGGACATCGGGATAGAGATGGTGGCGGAGGAGCCCTTAATGGGCCAACGGCAGCGCTCATACTCTCGTAGTGGACTACTGGTGGACCGGGCCCCTCGTCCTAGGGGAATAACAAAGGAACTGGCCCTCCAAGTTGGGGGTTGTGCCGTCGGGGTAACTTCCCTACCACGTAAAACATCTATGGTTCCGAAACTACCAAAAGCCTCGGATAAGGATGACTCAACTAATGACGATCCCAGCAAACGAAATAAGGACAACGACCATCGGATCTGTACGTGGAATGTTCTGTCCCTTTACAGACCACATGCAGCCGAACAACTAGCAAATGCCCTAGACTGCTATAAAGCAGATATTATCGCCATCCAGGAAGTGCGATGGGATGGGCCGGGCAAAAAGAGGATGAAAAACTGTGACATCTACTACGGTGATTGCTACAGAGGCAACAGGCAACGCTTATTCGGATGCGGATTTGTCATACGCGGCAGACTTAGGCAAGAAGTCTTAAGCTTCCGACACGTGAGCGAGCGTATTATTAAGATCCGGATCAAGGCTAAATTCGCTAACATAAGCCTAATATGTGTTCATGCCCCCACGGAAGAAAAGGACCCTGCCACCAAAGAGTGTTTCTACGAGCTCCTCGACAAGACATATGAGCAATGTCCTAAATACGACGTTAAAATCGTATTGGGCGATTTTAACGCCAAAATAGGAAAGGAGGACGCCTTTGGTAGGGCAGTAGGTAAGCATAGCCTACACGACACCACGTCTGATAACGGACTAAGGCTAATTGATTTCGCTGTGGAGCGAAATATCACCGTAGCAGGCACATCCTCATCTCGATATTCATAAGCAGACATGGCGGTCCAATGATCATGTAACGATCAACCAAATTGATCATATTGCTATCGACGCAAGGCATGCTTCCAGTATTCTGCATGTCCGGACCTTCCGAGTGGCCAACATAGACTCGGATTATTACCTTGTTGTAGCCTAGGTACGATTGCGGATATCCCAATCTGAGCAACAAAGAAGAATAACTGTGAGAAAATCTAACGTCGAAAAGCTACAATCGCAAGAGACCGCCAGACTCATCGCTGAACGCGTTTCCCGAAATCTCTCAATCACCTCTATGCCGGCAGCATCAAGTGCCGAAGACCAGTGGCAACGCTGCCAACATGCCATCAGAAACGCCGCTACTGATGTGCTGGGTCTCGCTCGCCAACCACCGCGAAACCGCTGGTTTGACGAAAAATGCCGGCGAGTGCATGCAGCAAAACAAGAGGCATACAAAGCGGCGCTGCAGCGGAAGACGAGAGCTGCTCGTGAGCTCTACGAGCAAAAGAGACGGGAAGAACATCGGCTTCTCCAAAAGAAGAAGAAAGAGCATGAGAAGCGCGCGTTTGAGAATATCGGGAGTTTATACTCCAGGAACAATGTACGGAAGTTTTACCAAAAGGTAAAAAGAACGTGGCAATACCCGTACAAAGACCAGTAGAGATGAAAATGGAAACCTCGTAGTAGAATCACAGTCGGTGCTGAGAATATGGAAAAACTATTTCTGCAGACTGTATAACGGCGACGAAGACCAACATCCCGCTGCCAGGCAGAATGAACCATTCAACATGGACGATGATAGTCAAAATTTCCGTCCACCTGACCAAAACGAAGTAAGGATAGCAATATCTAAGCTAAAATCCAACAAGGCTGCTGGACCTGACGGCTTAACGGCCGAACGGCAGCTGGGGATGAATTGGTAGAGTGCATATACCAACTCATCTCTAAGATTTGGTCAGACGAGTGTATGCCTGATGAATGGAACCTCGGCATCGTTTGCCCGATCCACAAAAAAGGAGACCCCCTCAACTGCGCCAATTATAGAGGCATCAGTCTCCTCAACATCGCATACAAGATCTTTTCTGCGATATTGTGTGAACGCCTGAAACCTTTTATCAACAGCCTGATTGGACCCTATCAGTGCGGTTTCAGGCCAGGAAAGTCCACCATCGATCAAATCTTCACACTTCGGTAGATCTTGGAGAAAACCCAAGAATTCCAAATCGATACTCACCATCTCAACCAAGTATATGTTGTCAACTAGAAGGGAAAACCAACATCGGCGAATTGGACAAAACGTCATAGTCGGCAGCTATAACTTCGAGGTAGTAAGGGACTTTGTCTACCTTGGCTCTGCTATAAATTCTGAGAACAAAATCAGTGCAGAAATCAATCGAAGAATAACTCTTGCCAATCGCTGTTTTTTTCGGCTAATAAGGCAATTCAACAGTAAAGCCCTATCTCGAACAACTAAGGAGACTGTATAAGACCCTGATCATCCCAGTCCTGGTTTACGGCGCTGAAACATGGACTTTATTAAAAGAGGATGAAGATATCCTTGGTCGCTTCGAGAGAAAAATTCTTCGTAAGATTTTCGGTCCCGTTTGCGTTGACGGGTTTTGGAGGAGAAGATTCAATCACGAACTATACGAGCTGTACAGCGACATCGACCTAGTCAAAAAACTGCGTATTGGACGTCTGAGATGGCTAGGACATGTAGAGCGAATGGACACCAACGCTCCGGCCCGCAGAGTCTTCGAATCTAACCCGGAGGGACGACGCAGTAGAGGGAATCATCGCCGTAGGTGGCACGCACAAGTTCAAGGGGACTTCGACCAACTTGGAGTGCGCAACTGGAGGCAACAGGCCCACCACGAACTGTAGCGCCACCTAAGTAAGTATGTAAGATTAGAAATAGAATGGTGGGACTGATGCTTAGATATAGGGTTAGGAGTATGATTGTTAATAAGTCGAGAGCTAGGTTTAGTATGATTATTAGATTTAGAGCTAGGCTTAGAGTGAAGTTTATTGTTAGTCTGTTTAACAATAGGCTTAGAAATTATATTAATACTATTGGGTTTAATACTAGGCTTAGAGTTAGAACTTAACTTTTCGGTCCATCGAGTCAACCTCATCTTACTAAGAGCAAGAACATCTTTAGGGGTCTTTGGAAAAAGCCAGCCACATTTCGCGGGAAGGTCGATGCATTTAATATCGGTGATGTGATACTGTCGTTGGAACATTATTCGCACCCTGGACTCATCGGCAGTTTGCGGAGCACCAGTCAGGAAATGAGAAACAGAGGGGCCGCTAATCTCATTAGAAATTTTAAGTTTTTTGAGACTGTTTTCCCATTCAGATTGCGTCCACGTGGTCCCGAACTTCGATATGGTGTTGATAGGCTTAGCAGTCCTATCTGGGGCTGGACTGCCGGTTAGGGGTTGGTCTTCACATACGTGGGGTGGGAGGGCAACCGAAGACGTAGGAGTTGAGGGTGATACCGTGTCGTTAAGGTCGATTTGTACAGCGGAATTAGCATAAGATTAAGAAACTCTTAATGCAATGATTTATTGTGGGGAGAGTGTCTGACAGACTGGATGAAGTTGAGTTTACTCAACAATAGTCATAGCAAAATACTCTTTCCATCTCTTGAGCTAGTCCTCATCCGAAATGAGCAAGGAACCGTTTAGATTTTTCACTTTGTGTTGACTGGAGCTGCGACCACCTGTGAGCTCTTTGGTGATTCTGTAGACGATCCTGCTGTCACACCTCCGTGCAACTTCTTCTGCTTCTGTAGCCAGGGCGTTGATGTAGTTGCGCCTGTCACGTCGCACGCTATGCTGAACTTCTCTCATCTTCATGCTATATAGGGACTCTAGCTCGCTTCTCTCTGCTGCTGGAATAGCTGCAATGCGATTTTTCAGTTGTTTTCGTTCGTCAATCCGTCTCCAGGTATTCTCAGTAAACCACGCCCTATATCTTCCCTGCGACTGAACGACCATTCTTCCGGAACCAAATGTGAAAACATTTTTCACGGCACACCAATGGTCTTGGGTGGTTGCGGGCAGTGAGCTGCTGATTGCTTCCACACTTTGCGAAAAGTGCTCCCTTAATTGCAGGCATACTGAGGGGTCACTAAGTCTATCGATGTTAAAACTGGGCTGATTGTCCAAAGTTTCCTGTCGAATCGTTTTTTTAAAGTATATGTTAATGGCTGTGCATCCGTCCTACAACAAGTCGACGCAGGTGTTCCACAGGGTTCAGTTCTTGGCCCAATACTTTATAATATTTACACGTCTGATTTTCCAAAGTTACCAGCATGCGAAACCGCTATTTATGCTGATGACACTGCTATATTCTCATCGCATGAACTTGGTCTCAACATTGAGATTAATCTACAAAATGCGATTAAAATAGTAACCGAATACTATAATAAATGGAAAATGAAACTAAATGCTGGAAAGGTACAATCAATCTTTTTCAGTCGAAAAAGGAAAAATTGTTTTCTTCCCAGCAATCAACTTGACGTCTGCGGTGCAAGAGTCAAATGGGAACCAAGTGCAAGGTACCTAGGTATTTATCTTGATCAAAGATTAACTTTTAAAGAACATATCTTTAAAACAATTAAAAAGGTTAATGTTGCCATTAAGATGCTTTACGCCTTCATAAATAGAAAATCCAAGTTGAGTAATGTGAACAAAATAATAATTCACAAAGTAGTTTTCCAATCAATACTGCTTTACGGGTGTTAAGTATGGGGAAGCTGTGCAAAATGCTACTTAAATAAACTCCAAGTGTCACAAAATAAATTGCTAAAAATGATGCTTAACTTATCTAGATATCATTCTACTATACTATATCAATGCAAGTAAGCACGGTACGCGTTAGAAATAGACATTTTGCTTTCAACATTTCGTCTATATATTGTCCACTGCGATGTAAACTTGAAGAAAGTGATTTCACAAACATATTCAACTTCCTTAAACCAAATTTTATTATTGGTGGCGATTTCAACGCAAAACACCCCTTCTGGGGTTCAAGGCACGCCTCTCAGAAAGGTAGAAAGCTTTATAATGCGGGTATGCAATATAGTTGTGATTTTCATTCGACGGGTAAACCAACATATTGGCCGACTGATAGAAATAAGATACCAGATCTAATCGATTTCTTTATTGTTAAAGGTATATCTGGCAACTGTATAAAAGTTGAAGAAAGCTTTGATCTCTCCTCTGATCATTCTCCAATCATTATGACGATAAGCGATGCTCTGATTAAAAAAGTAGGTCCGGCCAGATTAACCAGCGCAAAAACGAATTGGGATGGCTTCAAAAAAGATATTGAATCAAATACTGAGCTGAGGGTATCACTTAAAACGCCCTATGAACTTGAAGTTGAAGTTGATCGCTTCGTCGAAATCCTACAGAATGCCGCGTGGAAGAATACTCCGAAACCTAAGAAAACGCCGGCCTGCTACATTCAAAATTATCCGCAGGAAATAAAAGAGGTGATTAAGGAGAAGAGGAAAGCGCGCAAAAAATGGCAACAAACTCGGGCTCCGCAACATAAAGCACATCTTAACCGTTTGTGTAACTTATTAAAAAGATCTATTAAAGACCTTAAGAATAATGAAATGCAAACTCACCTAGAAAGGTTAACGGCAGAAAAAGATTCTAATTATTCGCTTTGGAAAGCTATAAAAGGTATTAAAAAACCTCAAATTCAAGCCGCCCCAATTAGAAAAAATCAAGACGAATGGGCCAGGCATGATAAAGAGAAAGCGCAAATTTTTGCCACCCACCTGGAAGAAACTTTCAAACCGCTTGATGGACAGGCTCTTATTCAAAATATAAATACGTCGTATATTGACAATCGTATAATAAGAAATGCAACACTAACCGAACTTAAGGAAGAAATAAAGAAACTTAAACCTAAGAAGGCTCCTGGATACGACCTAATCACGGGAGAGGTGGTTAAAGCACTTCCGAGAAAGGGTCTAATGAAGCTTCTGTTCATTATAAACGCCGCGCTTAGACTAGAATATGTTCCCAGTCAATGGAAAGTGGCAGAAGTCATAATGGTCCTTAAGCCCGGAAAACCGCCGAATGAAAAAACGTCTTATAGACCGATTTCGCTTCTTTCAATCATATCCAAAGTGTTCGAGAGAATTTTGATTAGGCGAATACAGCCGGTTATAGAAGAGAGGCATCTCATTCCGGATCATCAATTCGGATTCAGAAGTAAGCATTCTACAGTTGAACAAGTGCATAGAATAACTCATGTAATCGAAAAATCTCTTGAAGAAAAAAGGATTTGTTCAAGCGTATTCCTTGACGTCTCTCAAGCCTTTGACAAGGTCTGGCATGAAGGCTTAAAGTTTAAATTACGACAAGTTCTGCCAGAGCACCTATACAATATTTTGAAGAACTACCTTACGAATAGGCTATTCCGCGTCAAATGTGGAAACGAATATTCTGATTTTAAACAAATAATGGCTGGGGTGCCGCAAGGAAGCGTTCTTGGTCCAGTCTTATATCTATTATATACTCGTGATATACCGCAAGTAGAAGGCACTGAGCTAGCTACATTTGCCGACGACACTGCTATCTTGACAGTAGGTACAACGGTCGAAGATACTACAGAAAAACTGCAAGAAGCTTTGGATAGAGTAAATGAATGGACAAAGATTTGGCGAATCGCACTCAACGAGACCAAATCTGTTCATGTAAATTTTACTTATAAGAAAATAAATAATTTGCCGATCTTTTCAAACTCGGTTCAAATCCCGTTTGCAAACGAGGCTAAGTATCTTGGAATGACACTTGATACAAAGCTGAAATGGAAAACGCACGTAAAGAAAAAACGCAAAGAATTAGATAATAAATATAGAGAAATGTATTGGTTACTTGGAAAATATTCCAAACTTAATATATATAACAAACTGCTTTTATATAAGCAGGTGCTAAAGCCTGTATGGACATATGGTATACAACTCTGGGGTTGTACCAAAATAAGTAACATCCAAATTTTACAAACTTTTGAGAACAAATTGCTAAGGGGTATTGTTAATGCGCCATGGTATATCCGAAATAGCGATATCCACAGAGATCTTGGCATTAAAACAATCGAAGACGAAATCAAAAACTACGCGAGAAAGCATAAAAGTCGACTAGAAAGTCACGTTAATATTACAATCCTCCAAGTTTTGGATGAAAGAAATTTAGTACGCCGTCTACAAAGAATCAAACCTTTGGACTTAGCGCGTTAAGTAGCCGCGTCTAAACTGCGGAGCTAGCAGGAACTTCTAATGGGAAGCTACCTGCAAAACGTCATTATTTCGTGAAACGAAAACTACTTGATAAGTCGAATAATTAGTTGTATTAAAAATAAAAACAAGTCTGTTTTGAAGGGAGGTTTTTTAGTGGGTAAGAATCCCACACTACTATGAGCACGCGCTGTCGATCCTCATAGTGTCTTGTTGAAGATTTTCACCAACCCTCGGGAAAAAAAAAAAAAAAAAAAAAAATTCTACTATACATCTTCACCACGAAGCGAATGTTGAATTGATCTCCGATAGAATTCTTAAGCTCACGGATACATTTTTACGGAACTGTGATAATTCAGATAATGCACTTATAAACCAATTAAATGTTTAAGCATATTTCAGATTTACACATAATTGTATTGACTTGTCTATATTATTTCTTCTTCTTCCTTTTATCAGCGAGGCTATGATCCGAAAACAAGGGATCACAACCCTCCCACTTCACCGCATTTCTACTGATCCGCATGTGGGGTTCGCCTATTTGACCTCAGAAAATATCGGCAGGCCTGCCGATTTTGGATCACTCGGTTACTGAGGCCAATGAAATGCCGATGTCGTCGCATTTGTCTGATCCAGGCGTTTATAGGCCTGCCTTTCCTACATCGCGATGTCTTTGGAACGTGCATAGACATTGCCTTCTTAACAGGGTTCAAATGATTTCTTCTTTGAACGTGGCAATACCAACTGAGCCGGTCGCGCTCTAATTTGTGTACGATGGTTTCCTTGATGTGAAAGCTTCCACAGATCTTCGAACTTCTTATTCGATCAAGCTTGGTCACTCCTGCTGTCATGCGAAGCATCTTCATCTCAGCTGCCGTTAATTTACTCTCATACTTTTTGTACATCGTCCAACATTGTGAACCGTATGTGAGCGCTGGACGTACAACTGCGGTGTAGAGCCTTACTTAGGGGGCATTTTTCTGTCACAGAAGATAGCGGAATTTTCTCGCCACTTCATCCACCCTACGCTTACACGATGATTGATGTCGTCATCACAAGTTGCTTTGCTATTGATCATAGATCCCAGATATTTGAACTTTTCGCACTTGGGAAGCACTGTTCCATTCAAATAAATGTCTGGAATAGGCCTGAGTGGATCAGAGAACGGGCAGCACAAGTACTCTGTCTTTTTTGAACTAATGCGATACCCATTTCCCTCCAAAACGTCCACCCACACATCAAGTGCTCGTTGCAGGGATGTAGGATCCTCACTTATGATGGCTCCATCGTCAGCAAAGAATAACTGATGTACCTTGGGGTCCATCACTTTACCTTCAAGCAGATAATCAAGGACTGTAATAAAGAGCAAAGGACTTAAAACGCTTCCCTGGTGTACCCCGACTTTGATTCGGAACTCTTCGGTTACTCCAGCGGGGCATCTTACTTTTGTCTTTGCTCCTTCGTACATGTCCATAATCATCTGTACATAGGTTTCTGGAACCCCTCGATGTCTTAGCGCCACCCATATCAGATCTCGTGGTTGTCTGTCGAATGCCTTTTCAAAGTCAACCAATACAATATGCAAATCCCTTAAGGAATCACGATGTTTTTCCATTATGATCCTTATACTTTGGATTGCATCTGTGGTTGATTTACCCGAGACAAACCCGCACTGATCATCAGATAGCCGTATTATTTTTCGCAGTCGGCCACCTAATACCCGCTCAACGATTTTCATGGTGTGTGACATCAGCTTGATCGAACGGTAGTTATCACAGTTTCGCGTATCACCCTTCCCTTTGTATACAGGGAGAAGGTAACTTGCCCTCCATTCATTCGGCATTGGATCACCTCTCACGAATTTGGAGATGAGAATTCTGAGCCATCTGAACCCGATGTCTCCCATCTTTTTCTAGAACTCAGAGGGTATCTCGTCTGGCCCAACCGCTTTTCGTTTTTTGGAGTATTTGACCGCCTCACTAACTTCTTCGACTGTAATGTCGGGTATTTGTTCACAGTTAGGGGTGGCTCTTGGAAAGTATAGCCGGGGAAACTGTTCATTCAAAAGCTCTTCACAATACTGCCGCCACCTATGCAGAATTTTGTCGTCATCCACAAGAAGCTGGCCATGAGCATTGCTAATGAACTTTGGCGAACGAATCTCCTGAGCATTCTTCCTTCTTTGGGCGGCTATTTTGAAGATAGTGGCACTCTTGTTCATATTGTGTCTTCGCAGCTCCTGGATAGCCTGGTTTGCATCAGCAACCGGGGAAAATATTTTATCCAGCTCCCGATACAGGCCCTCCGTACTCTCTGCTTGAAGCTGAGCGCACTTCTTCTTCGCTTTTTTCTTGCAGCATCTGTATTCCATTTCGAGGCGAGCTTTTTCGTCACTATTATTAGAGGGGCACTTTGACCAAGCTTTGAAAGCCGCTTTCTTCTCATTTATCACTTTCTTAGCTTCATCACTCCACCACCATGTTTCTTTGGCATGTTGATGGTGGCCTTTTGAAGCTCCTAGCAGTGATTTGGCCTTCTTTAAGCAAGTTCGCTGTAGGGAATCCCACATATTTTGTGCTCTGCACTCTTCATCCTCAGCTCCGTTGATGGTGTGAGAGAGGTAATTTTTCATTACGAAAACAAAAGCATCGCCTTTTTCTTTGTCCAGATTGTACCACTTGATTTTCTCGGAGACCCCTGTTTGTTTGCTTTTCTTTGGTGTTTTCATAAAAATTTCTGTTAGCAGGAGACGGTGTTGACGAGCGATTGCCGCTCCCAGGATCACTTTGCAATCTTTTACCCGAGGTTTCATGAAACTGGCTACCAAATGGTAGTCAATCTGAGTTTCATCTCCACCACTGCTGTAAGTGATCAGGTGTCGGCTTTGTTTGATGAACATGGTATTTAACACGATAAGACCGTGTGATTTGCACATGCTTAGGATGCCTTCACCAGGAAGGTTCCTGGTGCCATATCCTAGTCCTCCATGACGGTCTTCATAGTCTTCGTTTGACTTCCCGACATGTCCATTCAAATCTCCTCCAACAAACAGAAACTCTTCCTTTGGGATGTTCTTAAGGAGATTGTGGAAATCTAGCCAAAATGCATCCTTATCTATCTGATTGCACCCATTGTGGGGAGCATATGCACTGACAATATTCCACATCTCTCCTTGTATTACTAGTTTGAGAGACATCAAACGGTCGCTGGACTTCGAAATGCTCAAGACGTTTCCAAGTAGCTCTGCCGCAAGGATGATACCGATTCCGTTCCTAGCCTTTTCCGTTCCGTAGTAGAACATCTTGTAATCTTTTGTCCTAACGTCCAAGAAACGCGCCCGATTCCCGGTGTTTTTCCATTTCGTCTCTTGGACACACAAGATGTCCACCCGCCTTCTATTCATCATCTCTTCCAGCTCGTAACTTCGACCGGTCATGCTTCCAACGTTCCAACTCGCGACCCTTAAATTGCGTCCAAACTGTTTCATTATGTTGCTAGCCCCCGGAATCCGTATAGCTCTGACCCGAACATTTGTGCTCGGTCCAGGATCAGTACCATGCACAGCAGTGGTAGTGCCTGGCGGGGTAGTGCCTTTCCTTTTTGCAAGTATTATCATAATGATACAGTTTTGCAATACAATTTTTGCACCATATTGCGATGATGTTTGTTGTTTGACACGTGCATGCTCCTGTTTTAGTATTGTTTGATCTTTCTTTTATGACACCGGTGATCTCCAGTCGTGTCAACCCACGGACTCGCATGCACACTTGTGGGAGGGTTTTTATGGTAGTATATGTGTCGCTAGGCTCACTTGGGTGTTATATTGCCTAGATCTTATTTGTCCCCTTAGTCGCCTTTTACGACAAGCGCTAGTTGTTGGGGGGCGCTGCAGTGATATTCTTAACCCGTCCCTGCACGGGGCGACTTGTCTATATTATTTATTTTTCTTTTTTGTATTTATTTATTTATTCTTATTCACTTGCTTGTTATTAATTTTTATTTTTTTTTATGTATTAATGTGTTCATCATTTTATAATATTTATTTATCTACTTATTAATGTATCTATTTATTATTTATTCAATTATTTATTTATCTTTTTTTTTTATTTATTTATTTACTTACTTATTTATTTATTTATTTATTTATTGATCTATTTATTTATTTATTCACTTATTTGTTTATTTATTTATTTATTTATTTAATAATTTATTTCTAAATTTAGGTATTTATATATTTGTTAATTTATTTATTTATTCATTTACATATAATCAAATTTATTTATACATTTATCTATAACTATCTTCGTCTTTTTTTTTTTTTTTTTGTATATTGGAGGTTTTTCTTTCGCATTTTTCCTCCAAATATTTCTTTTATTTTTCTTACTTACGACTTGCTTCAGATTTTAAAATTAATATTTCAGTAGAAAGATATAACTATTAAATATCAAATCTCTGTACCTGTGTAAATTGTGCGACAACAACCCCACTGTAAACTTATTGCGAAAATAAATATATCTATCTATCTATCTATTTAAAGTCGTCAACATGTGATCATTCCTTATCCGAGACATAGTGTCGGTTTCTATAGCGGGCTGGTTTCAGTAACTCATATTGCTGGCCTAGAATCGAGGCCCTAGACAACCCGCACTTGCAATTTTAGCCTACACGCGTAAGGATTTATACGTATAGTTGTTTGGGGACCACCACTATGGGGTAAAGCAAGCACTTCATCACGAACTTGATTGTTGCGCTACTGGAAACATGGATTATGGATTATCATCGAACAGTGTGTTGAATATCGATCGCCACTTCACCAGAGGTATTCCCGATAAATTAATTGCTGTTATCGAAACTACATATGAAGAGTCCAAGTGTCACGTTCTGCGTAGAGGGAGCTTGTCTTAGGAATTCGACATCCAAAGTGGGATATTCTTTTACCAATACTATTCCTATTGGTCTTTACCGACGTGCTTCATGCAGCTTTGTCGACGGGCAACGGATAAATTCGATGGACTCTTACATCCCAACTTAAACATAGTGACTACGTTGACGATGTGTGCTTACCGTCTCACAGAATTATGGACCTCCACCAAATGACAGCAGATGTGGAGAGGCAGGAAGCCGTTGTCGGGCTGAAAATTAATACGGCAACAACTAAAATTATCTGCCTTGGAACAAACTTATCGGCTCAAATATGCATTCCTCGACAACCGTTAGAGAGAGTAGAGGATTTCCAGTATCTTGTCTCGACTGATGGTTGAACCGAACTGGATATAGCCAACAGCATCGCCAAAGGAAAGTCCACGTTCGTGATGTTGTCCAAAATATGGCGAAGCAATGTAATCAGTTTAAACGCCAAACTAAGACTGTTCCGCTCCAAAGTTGAATCCGTGCTGCTATATGGATGCGGCAGATGGAGAGTGACCACTACGATAACCAAAAAGCTGCAAACATTCGTCAATAGGTGCCTGCTCTATAAGGATTTTCTGGCCCAATTATTACTCTAATGAACACCTTTACAAGAGAACGGGTCAGGAATCAGTAGGCACAACCATTCAACGACAGAAGTGGCGGTGGATTGGTCACACATTGCGAAAGGGTGACAGTTCCATAGCGAACCGTGCTATGCAATGGAACCCTTTAAATCAGGATGGCAGAAGACTTGGCGGCCCGAGGACAATATGGCGCATATCAGTCGAGAAGGAGGCACGCCAGTTGGGGAAAAGTTGGGAAGAGCTCAGATACATTGCCAGAAACCGTACACGATGGCGCGTAGGCATAGGAAAGGCCTTAGGACGCACAAGGGGATACAAGATATAAGTAACTAAAATATTCCCTTTATTCCATCTATGGCCATGTTCAACTCTTGTTTTTCATGAGATCTAGGATTTTCCTATGTCTATAGATATCGCGCTAGTTCCAGTTGCTTCTCGGTGTAGACGAATGCCGTCGATGCCACTGTTTTCTTAATAAATAAGTCCAACGGGAGAATACCTAGGATCACTTCCGTTGCGCATATAGGTGTCGTCCATATTGCACTGATGATCCCTAAACAAGCTAGATATTGGGCCCTACACAAATGAATCTTTACGGTGTTCTGAGAGACTTTTTGCCACCATACGCATGTGAGATAATTGGCCTAACTGCTTTGTCTTGCTTGTCTTGCTTTATTATGCAATTTTCTCACCTCTGTTCTGCGCTTTTGGAGTTCGCTAGTCCACCAAGTAGCCTTGGTCAGTTTTGGATTGCGAGATATGGGACAATATTTTCTAAAGGATTTATTCTTTCTTTAGATTTTTTTTTTTCTTTAGATTTAGTAGTAATAAGGATTTCAGAAATAATTATAATGACATTTTTTATTTATATATACTTCAAGTATTTAAATAGTATCAAATGCCACTTCAATGGGCTTTACAGCAAATAAATTCAGTTGTGGGTGGGGTGACCCTTAAAAACAAAAATTATACAATAACGAAAAAGTGAAAGATAGTATGTGATTAGATGTAATAACAAAGAAGCAAGATCCAAAAACAAGTGAAAAGGCAAAAAAAAATATAAAAAAAATAAAATAAAGGTAATAAAAAGAGAGTACACGTAGTTATACCAGAACGTCAGATAATATGGATTCTAAACTAGCATAATCTAGATCTAAGAGCCATTGCTTAACACATTTTTCAAACCTTCCAGAAACCGTTAGAGCTCTTAAGGACTGTGGGAGCTTATTAAATAAGCGGCACGAAGAAACCAAATAAAAGTTTCGAAGGGCGTTGGTGCGATAGATCGGTATAGAGACTAAATTCGAAAAATTTCCACGTAGATTATAGTCTGTAGTTACGATTTCCCGATCTCATGAAGAAAGTTTTTAACACTTTGAAACAATAAAGATGACGAACTGGAAGCATTTTTAAATCACGAAACAACGGATAACTAGGATGTCGACGGTGATTTCGGTACATAATTCTTAAGACTTTCTTTTGCAGAATTAAAAGTGGTTTAATTTTATTCAAATGAGTTCCACCCCAACACGAAATACCATATTGGAGCTTTGAATGTAAAATTCCATAATATATAGTTCTCAGCAGTTTGTTAGAACAAACATTTTTCAAGTAAAAGAAATGACGGAGAGTATAACGAAAGTAGTTCCTCAGGGACTCTGTATGTATAGCAAAAGTCATCCTAGAATCAATAGTTAGCCCCAAGAACTTAAACTCTACCACATTCTCAATCAAAAAACACTTATCACTGCAGCTGAGAGTACTACAAAACGTAGGGGCAGAGGCACAGGAACAATTTTCCAGTCTAAATTTTAGGCAATCCGGTGCGTGAAAGTAAACTTCAGCATTAGTGCGGATCTGGTTGGATAAATTAAAGAACATAATTTTTGTTTTAGAGCTGATGCTCAATCTGTGCTCGGAAAACCAGATCCTTAATAAATGTAGATCCCAATTAATATCCGATACCAAATCTAAAGCACTATCAGAACCATAAGAACAGCCAATATCATCAGCGAAGGCAGTAAGTGTACCTTTGAAGCATAATCCGAACAGAGAATTTATATAAATGAGAAACAAAATAGGACCCAGTACAGAGCCTTGAGGAACTCCCAAATTGTAAAACTGGAATTCACTCCTAGTTTCGCCAATCTTCACTCTTTGAGATCGATTAGAAAGGTATGACCTAACCCAGGAGAGCATGAAGCCGCGAATTCCAGCTTTTTCAAGTTTTTCCAACAAGATAGCGTGATTCACCATATCGAAAGCTTTTGTAATGTCTACAAAAAGCCCAGCAGTGCACCTTTTTGAATCGAGATTAGAGAGAATACTAGAGCAAAAACGCAAAAGGGCGTCTTCAGTGGATTTCCCCTGTTGAAAGCCAAACTGTACCGCGCTAAAAAACATTGATTTGTTTAGAAAAGATAAAATCCTCACTTTAACAGTCTTTTCGAAGATTTTGCTTACCACAGGAAGAAGTGAGATTGGTCTATAATTACTCAATACTTCTGCGGAGCCTTTTTTAAGGAGAGGAACTACGTCGGCACATTTGAGTTCGTCAGGAAAAACACCTAGAAATATGCTGCGGTTGAAAATAACAGCTAAAACATCCACTACAAAGAAACCAATACGTTTTAAAAGAATATTCGAGATGCCATCACAACCGCAAGCATTAGAGTTCTTTAGCGAACTAATTGCCTTTAAAAGTTCGAATGCAGTTATGGGCTCAAAAGCAAAACTATTCCTCTGCAGCGGTTCACAAAAACTTCCAACAACCGGGCACAAACCACAGGTACGTTGGCCTGCATGCGCTGGTAAATTACTAGCTATTGAGGTAAAGTAATTGCTGAAGGCATTAGCAATGTCAAATGCATCAGTAATTACACACTCATTTACACGAATAGCAATGGGTTGCTTAGAAGGTGAGGATTGGTTCAGAATATTGTTGACCACCTGCCATTCACTTTTTATATTACCATTAGCAAAAAGAAACTGATTACGATAATAATTGTCGCGGCAGATGGGAATCTCTTTTTTAAGTTGGGAGGTTACTTTATTATACCTATTACTCAGCCTGAGGTTGTTAGGATGCTTCGAACACTTGATTCTAAGCTTATTTTTGTACCTTACCTTATTAAGAAGTCGCATGGAAATCCAAGGCTTAAGTCTTTTATGAGATGTTTTCAAGGACACAACGGAAGTACACTTAGAAATATGCTTAGAGAGACGATCAATAAAAAGTGAATAGGCAGCTGATGGATTGCTTTCCGAATAAACGTCAACCCAAAACTCAAAGGAGAGATTGTTTTTTAGCTTTACGATGTCAATTTTTGTGGCTGTTTTGGATGAAATTTGAATTCTACTCTTTTTCTTCATACGGGTGGAGTCTATCAATAACCCTGTCATAGAGTGATCAGAAATTTTGAGATCGAATAAACACTTCTCACAGTCGCTTAAGGAGAAATTGGATAAACGTCCATAAATGTGATCTAGGCATCTACCTGACACCATCCTCGTAGGTTCATTTATGAAGCTGAAAAGACCGTGTGATGCCAAAAGAGCCAAATAGTTCGCAACAGTATCACTGTTTTCCAATAAATTTAAATTAAAATCACCCAAAATAGTTAAATTTTTAGATTTTAGGTTGTCTAACAGACAAGAAAATTCTTCTACGTACGTCACAACACTAAACATGTGCAACCTATAGACACACAGAAAAACATATTCGATATTGTTAAATTGAATAGAAACTTTTAGAATGTCTGCACTATTAAAATCTACACTCTTTGCTTCAATAACTCTGAGATGTTCATTAATAAAGCACCCGACACCACCTGCAGCGTAACTTTCATTAGGGTTCGCAAAAAATTTAAAACCTGGCAAATGGTAATCATTTATTTCGAAGCCATAAATCCAAATTTCAGAAACAAAAACGATATCTGGAATGCATAGAAAGGAATCGAGATGGGTAACAAGAGAAGAAAAATTCTCTCTCAAACTTCTCACGTTCTGGTGGACAACAAAAAGTTTATTATTACAATAAGAGCTGTTAGTAAATACCTTATCACAGTTCGATTTGTTACGATAGAGAATGGAAGAGTAATCGTTTAGATCATTATTAATATTCATTAAAATAAGAAAAATAAAATAAGTTAATGTTTATAAACACTAAAGAAGTGTAAGGTCATTAAACGATCTAATTGAAAACACTCTACCACCCTCCACCTTCCTCATAAGTATTTGGTTATTTTTGAACCAAACATATTTATAGTTTTTCCTCTTTTTAACATCTTTTGCCTGCATTAGAAGAGCCTGCGTGTACTTGGTCATCGCATCGTTGATGAAAATGCCGCTTCCCTTGCTGCTGCCACTGCTCTGACCACTCCCGCTGATGACGTTACGGTTGATGTTTTTTCTCTTCTTGGCCTTCTCTGACATTATTAGCTGCTTGGTTGATGGGTCAGTGAACCTTACGCAGATAATCGACTTGTTGGAAGAGTTGTTATTTCCTTCTTTGTTCCGCACATTTTTCAGGAAGCATCTCTCAATTTTCGCGTCGGGCACATCAATCGATAAGGTGTTACTGAATATTTGCTTGGCTTTGTCAGCTGCATTATTGTTGTTGACATCTGGCACACCAACAATTTCGATGCAATTGCTGAGATGTTGTTGTTGTTGCCAATTTAGTCTATTCTCCAGTAAAACAACCTTTGCCTTCAGCTCTGAATTTTCCGTCCGTAGCTCGTTAATTGATGACAGGAAACGATTGTTGGTTTCCTCTAACTTTGAAAGTTTCAAATATATCGTTTCAAGAGTGCACTCAGTTTCATTATCATCAAAATTAGAAGCCAATTCAGCTGTTGTAGATTGACCAATAGTGCCAGCTTTTTGTGTTCGAATTGCAACAGAAAAAGAAGAAGAAGGTGCAGTTTCTGTATTAATTCCACTCTGTTTGTTGTTGTGAAGCAATTGATCAGGCATACGCATAGACCTTCTCCTGAGCACAGCACAGTTGTCACACCGAAAGGGTTTGCCACTTGATAAAATGAAATCTGCATCTTTTTCAGTCAGCTTAACGCACGAGAAATGGAAATAGCCCGAACAATCACCACAAGATATCTTGGTGGAACAGTTCCTTTAAATTTTTTCCGAGCACAGAGAGCACTTCATTTTAAAGGTTTAATGAGAAATTGTTACTGAGATGTGCACCCCACGACACTCGCTTCATTTGTTCACCAATGAACTGAACAGCAGAGACCATGGAAGTCCAATTTCGAAGCGTCTCGCCGCAAGAATGAGGTATAGATGTGCTGGTGCATTTTAAGTACTCTACTCAATTTGTCTTTAAGGGATTTCGAAGAGTTACCTGTTTAACCGGCAGGATATTAACGAAAATCATTCCTGAACGATAGATGCTGTCAATACAGACTGTAGTCCAGTAAACATAGGGCGTCTGGTTATCTTATCATCAACATTTACAAAATTACCTAGATATCTCCATAAACGTTCACAGGATGCCCTTACCTACGTTCGTTATTACCTGCCGGATTATTCGGGTAGTATTATGTATTGCCTGCTAGCAGTAAATATCCCAACCTGATGTGCTTACGTTCCACAATCATTCCACACAATATCCCAATTATTCCAGGATCATCAATTCATCCCGAGCGACATCTAGCATTTTCTAGAAAGACTTATATTTCATATAAATACCCATACCACAACTATCGTGGACACAGTTGTTTATAAGTGCATACAGCGATTACAAGAGGGAGATTAGACCAGTGGTGAAAATAAGCGTTTGCAACAGCATTGTAGCAACAGTTTAATTTGAAATAAATAATGAATAAAGTGATTGAATATTGTGTTGAAGTAAAGTTGGTGTTTGATAATAAATTAACGATTAAAATACACAAAAGACGGTTTAATTTAAACGAACCCCAGCAAGAATATTACACTATAATAAAATAATCCATAGAAATACTCGTATATGGATTAGGTTCCTATAAAATAAATATAAAGTATTCCATTACCACTATAACTGTGGTTGGCAATTAATTATCCATTATGGATCAAATGCATAAATTAATTATTTCAGTCTCGTCGACTGGTGATTTAAATGTCACACATTTGATATTCAACCATAAACCGAACCGAACTATTGACTTTCATCATAAAATGCGTACGCTTGTACGTGCGAATTCGAATCAAAAGGCAGCAACAAATATCGCGAAAACGTATCGCAAAATAAATAGTCGTAATTTCTCATTAAATTTCAATTAATAATGATATTTACGGGCAGCGAAATACACTCGACAATCCACGAAATAGGGTTTCAGTTTTAATTAATTAATTAAATCAGTGCTATTGAAATCGAGAAAAAAACATACTCGTACTTCCGGTGGACATTTATGCATGACTATGGTAGGCATACACTAGCATACAGAAGTTTTGAGGGAATTAAATACATGTATCTGCATTGTAGTTGAATAATTTTGCAGCATTTATGTGTGCTTTCACGAGCCACATCGCTGAATACAATTTTGCGATGAAAAACTGCGACATCTACTACGGCGACTGCTACCGAGAGGACCTGCATCTATTTAGATGGGGATTTGTCATTGAAAGTAGGCTTAGGAAACAATTCTTGAGCTTTAGACATATAAGCGAACACCTAGTCACAATCCGCATCATGGCTAAATTTGCAAACATCAGCCTGACCCTGACCTCAGCCCTTAAAGTAGCCTTCTAAGCAAAGGCAAACGGAAGCTCAACCCCGCATGGTGATCAAGTGAGCTCTCACCCTTGCTCACTAATGCCAGAAAACTTTACAATCTAGCAAAGCGCACCAGAAATCCCACAGACTGGGACTGTTACAAGGTAAGCAAGGGTGCCTTCAAGAAGAAGACGGTCTACGCAAAAAGAGCCTCTTGGAGTAAATTTTGCAGCGAAATTGAATCCACTAAAAACGCAGTGAGACTCCGGAAAGTCGTGTCAAAGGATCACACGGTCCCAGGATTCATCAAAACACCAGATGATACCTGGACAGAATCATGTGAAGAAACCTTAGAACTCCTCAACTCACTTACCAGAGTGTAGTATTACCTATACAAATCCTGATACGGAGACAACAACGTCACATGATTCAGGTGTTAGCGCAAATTGCATTCTATTCGTCAAAATTGTGGATGAATACAAACTGAAACGGGCAATTGGTTCTTTTTCTCCTTTCAAGACGCCCGGCTAGGATAGTATATTCCCCATGATGCTACAAAGCAGCAGGGAATACATCATTCCGCGGCTAGCCACCATTTTTCGCGGGTACTTAAACTGTAACTATGTACCTGAAGCCTGGAGGAAAGTTAAAGTTATCTTCATACCTAAAGCTGGTAAGCCGACCCACAGGTTAGGTTAGGTTAGGTTAGATTGGCTGTCTGTACCACGATGCAGACACACTTAGACCAGTAAAGGTCCATTGTGATGCCAAGGACCTACCATTAGACCACTCAGGGACTAATAAAACCAACCGGAGCTTTTGATAAAACGATGGATGCTCGTGACGTCTAAGGACGCCAAATCGCTGAGGTCGTCAAGGAAGGGAGCTCCTAGATGGAGCATTCTTTTGCGTGATAGAGCAGGACATGTGCATAGGAAGTGGAGAATGGTTTCCTCCTCCTCCTCGTCCCTACAGCTCTTGCAGAAGTCATTGGAAAAGAGTCCAAGTCTTTTGGCATGTTGGCCGATTAGACAGTGTCCGGTGATAACACCGATAACGCAGCTGATCTGTGATCGCTTTAGTTTAACCAACTCGGCACTACGTTTCTGGTTCAGCTTAGGCCAGATCTGCCTCGAAATAAGACACGTAGAGCCACTATCCCACCTAAGGTTAAGCCGACCCACAAGAACCTAAAAGACTTCAGGCCGATCAGCCTGTCTTCATTTGTGTTGAAGACTTTCGAAAGACTGATAGATCTACACGTTCGCTACAACTAAGGCCCTAGAGACATATCCTCATCACAAGATGCCTATACAAAGGGCCGATCAGTCGAAACAGCCCTGCACAAAGTGGTAGCAATGATCGAGCAATCACTCTACCACAAAGAATTCACTTTAGCGGCCTTTTTAGACGTGAAAGGATACCGACTCAGAGCAGATTCTACACTCTCCGACTGAATAGAACGTATGCTCAAGACGAGACACACCAACTCGGAGCTGGGTGACAGCCAAGTAAATGCACTGGCTTCTAGAGGAACCCCGCAAAGAGGGGACCTATCTTCTCTACTATGGACTCTAGTCGCAAACGAGATCCTTTTAGAATTAGGACATAGCGGAGTAAAATTCGTTGCTTATGCAGACGATATCGTCCTACTTTAGGCCCGCAAATTCCTTGACACAATCACCAAATTTCTGCAATCGGCCTGAATATCCTCCATAACTGGGAGAGAAGTTATGGACTGAGCGTTAATCCAGCGAAAACAGAAATGGCTCTCTTCACGAACAAAAGAATAATCCCAGCTTTCGGTCCAATACGACTCAGTGACACTCCACTCCCCAAGTCTCGGATAAAGCACGGTATCCAGGGTGCATTCTTGACCGCAATTATTTTTCGCAGTCGGCCCATACCAGCTCAACAATCTTCATGGTGTGTGACATCAGCTTGATCGAACGGTAGTTATCACAGTTACGCGTATCACCCTTCACGTTGTACACAGGAGGAAGGTAACTTTAACTCCATTGATTCGGCATTAGATCACCTCTCATAAATTTGGATATGAGAATTCTGAGCCAATCGAACCCGATGTCTCCCATCTTTTCAGAACTCAGAGTGCATCTCATCTGGTCGAACCGCTTTTATTTTTTTTTGGAGTATTTGATCGCCTCACTAACTTCTTCGACTGTAATGTCGAATATTTCGTGACAGTTAGGGGTGGCTCTTGGAAAGTATAGGCGGGGAAACTATTCATTCAAAAGCTCTTCACAATACTGCCGCCATCTCTGCAGAATTTTGTCGTCATCCACAAGAAGCAGGTCATGAGCATTGTTAATGAACTTTGGCGAACGAATCTCCTGAGCATTCCTCCTTCTTTGGGCGGTTATTTGAAAATGGTTGCGCTCCTGTTCATATTGTGTCTTCGCAGCTCCTGGATAGCCTGGTTTGCATCAGGAACCGGGGAAGATATTTTCTCCAGCCCCCGATACAGCCCCTCCGTACTCTCTGCTTGAAGCTAGGCTTCAAGCCTTCTTCTTCGCTTTTTTCTTGTAACATCTGTATTCTACTTTAGTTACTTACTTAGGTGGCGCTACAGTTCGGGGTGAACCTGGGCCTCAACCAACAAGCCTCTCCATTTAGCTCGGTTTTTAGCTAATTGTTTCCAGTTGCGCACTCCAAGTTGGTCGAGGTCCCCTTGAACTTGCGCGCGCCGAAGACTCTGCGGGCCGGAGCGTTGGTGTCCATTGGCTCTACATGTCCTAGCCATCTCAGACGTCCAATATGCAGTTTTTTGACTAGGTCGATGTCGCTGTACAGCTCGTATAGTTCGTGATTGAATCTTCTCCTCCAAAATCCGTCAACGCAAACGGGACCGAAAATCTTACGAAGAATTTTTCTCTCCAAGCGACCAAGGATATCTTCATCCTCTTTTAATAAAGTCCATGTTTCAGCGCTGCAAACCAGGACTGGGATGATCAGGGTCTTATACAGTCTCCTTAGTTGTTCGAGATAGGGCTTTACTGATGAATTGCCTTATAAGCCAAAAAAAAACAGCGATTGGCAAGAGTTATTCTTCGCTTGATTTCTGCTGATGTTGTTTGTAGAATTTATAGCAGAGCCAAGACAAAGTATCTTACTACCTCGAAGTTATAGCTGCCGACGGTGACGTTTTGTCCAATTCGTCGGTGTTGGTTTTCCCTTCTTCTTGCCAGCATATACTTGGTTTTGCCTCGCTTATCGCTAAACCCATTTTGGCCGCCTCCGCCTCAATGCTTGCAAACGCACCGTCGACAGCCCGCTGAGTTCTTCCGATAATGTTTATATCGTCGGCGTATGCAAGCATTTGTACAGACTTGTAATAGATTGTGCCTCCGGTGTTGGCTTGTGAGTTCCGCACAATCCAATCAAGTACAATATTGAAAAAGTCACATGACAGCGCGTCACCTTGTCGAAAGCCTTTTTTGACATCAAAGGTCTCTGCGAGGTCATTACTGACCTTGATGGAGCAGAGAGCGTTCTCCATTGTCAGCCTGCACAGACGGACAAGTTTGGCAGGGATGTCAAAACTAGACATGGCTCTATAAAGCTCTTCTCTATAGTTGCTGTCAGAGGCTGCCTTGAAATCGATAAAAGATGGTGAGTATCGATTTGGAATTCTTGGGTTTTCTCCAAGATCTACCGAAGTGTGAAGATTTGATCGATGGTGGACTTTCCTGGCCTGAAACCGCACTGATATGGTCCGATCAGGCTGTTGATAAAAGGTTTCAGGCGTTCACACAATATCGCAGAAAATGTCTTATGCGCGATGTTGAGGAGACTAATGCCTCTATAATTGGCGCAGTTGAGGGGGTCTCCTTTTCTGTGGATCGGGCAAACGATGCTGAGGTTCCATTCATCAGACATACACTCGTCTGACCAAATCTTAGAGATGAGTTGGTGTATGCACTCTACCAATTCATCCCCAGCGGCCTTGAAGAGTTCGGCCGGTAAGCCGTCAGGTCCAGCAGCCTTGTTGGAATTTAACTTGGATATTGCTATCCTCACTTCGTTTTGGTCAGGTGGAGGGAAATTTTGACTATCATCGTCTATGTTGAATGGTTCATTCTTCCTGATAGCGGGATGTTGGTCTTCGCCGCCGTTTTGCAGTCTGCAGAAATAGTTTTTCCATATTCTCAGCACCGACTGTGATTCTACTACGAGGTTTCCATTTTCATCTCTACAGGTTTCTGTACGGCATTGCTTCTCTGACACGTTCTTTTTACCTTTTGGTAAAACTTCCGTACATTGTTCCTGGAGTATAAACTCTCTTCTCATGCTCTTTCCTCTTCTTTTGGAGAAGCCGATGTTCTTCCCGTCTCTTTTGCTCGTAGAGCACACGAGCAGCTCTCGTCTTCCTTTGCAGCGCCGCTTTGTATGCCTCTTGTTTTGCTGTATGCACTCGCCGGCATTCTTCGTCAAACCAGTTTCGCGGTGGTGGGCGAGCGAGACCCAGCACATAAGTAGCGGCGTTTCTGATGGCATGTTGGCAGCGTTGCCACTGGTCTTCGGCACTTGATGCTGGCGGCATAGGGGTGATTGAGAGATTTCGGGAAACGCGTTCAGCGAAGAGTCTGGCGGTCTCTTGCGATTGTAGCTTTTCGATGTTAAATTTGCTCACAGTGATTCTTCTTTGTTGCTCAGATTGGGATATCCGCATTCGTACCTTGGCTACAACAAGGTAATGATCCGAGTCTGTGTTGGCCGCTCGGAAGGTCCGGACATTAAGAATACTGGAGGCATGCCTTGCGTCGATCGCAATATGATCAATTTGGTTGATCGTTACATGATCATTAGACCGCCATGTCTGCTTATGAATATCGAGATGAGGAAACCATGTGCTTGCTATGGTGACATTTCGCTCCATAGCGAAATCAATTAGCCTTAGTCCGTTATCAGACGTGATGTCGTGCTTACCGACTGCCCTACCAAAGACGTCTTCCTTTTCTAATCGCCCAATACAATTTGAACGTCGTATTTGGGACATTGCTCGTATGAAAAGCCGAGTGTTATTCGTGTCGATGATTGTGTTGTATCTGAGAAAACGGTTATTGTAGATGCTTTTAACAACTATTTTACAAAGATAGCGACTAATTTACAACCAGGTCTTGCCCGACCTTATTCTCTTACCTGTCTAACAACTGGTTGCTGCGCTGATCCAATCTCTTGTAGCAGTTTTGTATTTGAACCCATAACTTCACTTGAAGTGTTAAAAGTTATCGGTACTCTAAAAAATACAAACTCGTGTGGTGCTGACGGTATTTCGAATATCTTTCTTAAAAAAGTTGCATGCTATCTATTGGACGTACTATCACATATTTTTAATCGCTGTATTTTTGAGGGCGTTTTTCCAGAAGAGCTTAAGTGTGCAGATGTTGTTCCGTTGTTTAAAAAGGGTTCTCCTATAGAAATGTGTAATTATAGGCCTATATCTCTTCTTCCAGCTATAAGTAAAATTTTCGAAAAGCTGATAAAGAATAGGATAGTGAGTTATCTTTCAAAAACCAAGTTTTTTAATTCATCTCAATTTGGCTTTCAAAAAGGGAAATCAACCGAAAATGCACTTCTACAGTTTTGTGGTAATGTGATGTATAACCTTGATAGTAAAAAGTATACTGCTGGTCTATTTATTGACATCACCAAAGCGTTTGATATGGTCGATCACCTCATTCTTCTCAATAAACTTGAAAAAGCAGGATTTCGTGGCTTCATGTTAGAATGGTTCAGGTCGTATCTGAAAAATAGGTCTCAAAGAGTGAAGATCGACGAAATCAGGAGCGACCTTATAGTCTTCAACTTAGGGGTACCTCAAGGCTCTGTCTTAGGTCCTATTATCTTTCTTATTTATATCAACTCTCTTTTTGCACTTAATTTCAAAGGCACACCGACTGGTTTTGCGGATGAAGTAGGCTTCTCATATGGATCTGACAGCCGCCTAGACCTGATTTCAGACATTAATATGGACCTTCATCTTCTAAGAATCTGGTTCTCCAAACACAATCTGGTCATAAGTCCCAAGACTAAGATTATGTTTTTTAGTTTGTGCTCTATTCCGGATCTTGAAGTTAATGTCTACTTTCATTCACCAGAGTGCCAAAAATTCAAACTTCCTCTCTGCAATTGTAATTCTGGCTTATCTTCTCGTACCTTTAATGATAGTCTAAGCTGTAGTGATAAATGTTTTCTGATTGAAAACGTTAGTGAATTTAAATATCTGGGGCTTATCATTGACTCGAAAATGAGCTTCTCGAATCATGTAGATGCTTTGAGGAATTATTTTCGTTGTACACTTAGGCATTTTTTCCATTTGCGTAATATCTGTTCAAGTATGCTCTTAAAAATTATTTATTATGGTATTGTTCACTCAAAATTACAATATGGTATTGCTTGCTGGGGAGGTACTTTTAAGAACAAAATATATCCTCTGTTGATCTTACAGAAGTATATCCTACGAAAATTATGCCGTAAACCTGTGAGACATCCTAGTTACCCCCTGTTCTGTGACCTAAAAATTCTTCCTGTTCGTCATTTGTATTGTTTTAAGGTGCTAAAGTGTTTTTTTATGAAATCTGGTAATCGTAATTTCCGTTTAATTACTAACTATAACTTACGTGGAAACTTTTTGTACTCTGTATCTGTTCCTACTTTCCATACTACTGCCTATCGTAATTTTTATCACATTTCGTCTCATCGTTTATTCAACAAACTTCCTCAGTCGTTCAGAACAATCACTTTACCTGGAATGTTTCTGAAACTAGTAAAAAATTGGCTTCTTAAGTTCAACTTCGATGGCATAGATTCTATTCTTTCTGACTATCTGGTTTAAATTAAATCTTAAGTTTTTTTTTTCTTACACACTTTTTGATGTTATAGAGTAAATGCTTTCTTAATATTGTTTAATAAAAATACAATTTTTCTAATTTTCTTCAAGGGTTACCCCACCCAAATAAACTAATTTTTGAAATATCTAAATACATATTGAAGTGGTACTCAACACTATTTTTATTACTTACGTATAAAAAATACAGAATACCAAATGAATTTCTTATACTTTATTACTTTATATTTATTTTAAGTTCTATTATCATGTGTATTTTTCGAATTGTGAAGTAATGCTGAATTTATATAAGGAATTTTTGAATAATAAATCTAATCTAAATCTAATCTAAATGTTTTGTCGAGGAGCTCGTAGAAACACTCTTTGGTGGCAGGGTCCTTTTCTTCCGTGGGGGCATGAACACATATTAGGCTTATGTTAGCGAATTTAGCCTTGATCCGGATAGTCATAATACGCTCGCTCACGTGTCGGAAGCTTAAGACTTCTTGGCTAAGTCTGCCGCGTATGACAAATCCGCATCCGAATAAGCGTTGCCTGTTGCCTCTGTAGCAATCACCGTAGTAGATGTCACAGTTTTTCATCCTCTTTTTGCCCGGCCCATCCCATCGCACTTCCTGGATGGCGGTAATATCTGCTTTATAGCAGTCTAGGGCCTTTGCTAGTTGTTCGGCTGCACGTGGTCTGTAAAGGGACAGAACATTCCACGTACAGATCCGAAGGTCGTTGTCCTTATTTCGTTTGCTGGGGTCGTCATTAGTTGAGTCATCCTTATCCGAGGCTTTTGGTTGTTTTGGAACCATCGATTTATTACGTGGTAGGGAAGTTACCCCGACGGCACAACCCCCAACCTGGAGGGCCAGTTCCTTAATTATTCCCCTAGCACGAGGGGGCGGGTATATCGGTGCCAGTGGTCGACTACGGGAGTATGAGCGCTGCCGTTGGCCCATTAGGGGCTCCTCCCCAACATCTCTATTCCAATGTCCTGACCAACATTGAAAATTCCTTACCGACCTGTGATCCGAATACGTCGAAGCAGCTCGCGCAAGGTATTCACTAAGTTCAACCTAACTGGAACTGTAGACGCCACCGTTGACTCCGTCTAGGGAATTCGTCCGCTGCCGCCTGGAATAGGAAGAAGTGCTCTAGTGAGAGAACACTCTTCCCCCCTCTGTATTCTACTTTGAGGCGAGCTTTTTCGTCTCTATTATTAGAGTGGCTCTTTGACCAAGCTTTGAAAGTTCTTGTTATGGAACTGATATTCGGTAACGATCATTACTATTGCAATTAAATTAACTGTTGCAAGAAACATATGATATGTTTAGCAATTACTAAAAAAAGTTATACAATGCACCGAATGCTAATGATATAAACAATTACTGAATAAGTTTTCTCTTGAAAAATATTCCCAAACACTATGGTTATAATCTTTTTGCGCTTTAAGGGTTTCGATTAATTGGCAATATTCCACCCCGTTTTTTTTTTTTTTTGTTTTTCTGATGGACTCCTTGTACATTTTTAGACAGGCTGCCAGAACTTGTTCCTGTCGCAGATGTTGAAAGTATCTCAGGTTGGTCATCTTCTGGATTTAGTCAGATCTTCATTCCGCCACGTTGGGAGTTAGGCTCTATGGTGAAATCCGACAATGACATCAGTGCGGAGACGACTGACGAAGAATCGATAAATGGAGTTTCTAGCTGTGGTATTCTCTTCAAGGGTGAATCTATTCATGATGATTTACCAGACTATACTGAACATTAATGTCAAAAAGGTCAGACAGAACGATAGCTCGGCTTGACAGTTATCCGCTATGTGAATTCTATTTAAGCAAAAAAAAAAAAAAAACACGCTTCACATGTGCGACGAACGTTGGCTAATGTATCGCTTTGTATCTAGATATTGACAACAGGAGCCTGTTGGCTAAGGGTTGCTTCTTTTGGATTACAACTCTTTGCTTTTAGACCCCACTGTGTACTTTTGGATTAAGAAATTAAGTTAAAATTAAGCCTTTAGTATCAGCCAAGTATCCGTTTTCCAGTAACTCAGAAGATCAACACATCAATGAGATACGAGTACAATATGTAGACGCATTTATTAATAATTTCAATAAGCACGTCGCATCGCATTGCGTGCAGCAGATCATGCCAGCGAAAGATACTTTTCGAATGAACTCAAATCGCATGATACTGACAGACGACGACTGATGCCGCGCTGTTGAATATTGTTTAATTGGCCAATATGCGTATCCGAGTCATTAAGGGTACGATTAAATTAATTTCGGTAGCGAACCCGTTCCTTGTTACAATCCGTTCGTTTGCTGGTTTTTATTTATTCATTTTGTGTATACGGCTTTTGGATTTCGGCGTTTTTGTCGTTAACAGCTTGTAATCAGAGCAATTGGATGCTGATGATGATGATTGAATCGAAATGGATACATTTTTCTCGATTGGATTTTATCCTTATAGTCGAATATTCATGTTGCATCCATCCGATTTTAATGTATGTTTAATTGTCTGAACTCCCTCATGTAATTTTGGGGGAAAAAGAGTCCAGAATCATAGTATAGGAGGCGAACAAATTTCTCACAATTGGACCATGGTGGGTATTCCGTAATATTTCATTTTCAGTATATCCTACGGCAAGGCTTCAATTTTTGTTTTTTCGGGATAGTAAACGCTCGACTGGAGCACTTAGACGCAACTGGTCCATACAAATCCAAATATTTGGCGCAACAGCTCTTTAAAGTGCCAGGGCCTAGCTCTCGCAACCACTCATGTTGTGGGCGTTATATTTTTCACACAAATGGAAGGGACCGACAGTTTAATGCCGAATCCGAACGGCGATTTGAGAAGCTTTTTCGTGACAACAATACTCTCGGATGTTTGTCAGACGCTCGCGAGAGGTGGGACCGTGAGAAAACTTTTTGGTATTTTCTGAGATTCGAACTTGGAACCTCATGCGTAGTGATCCGACACACTTACGCCACGACGCCCACATGGTACTACCAGATAGCAATACTCTGATTTACCGATTTCATTGGAATTTCTATGTCTTTCTAAGAAAGTTTAGTGATGAGAGGGTTACAGTACCACCACTCACCACATGAGCAGTAAAAATCTGCCACCTGATACGAACAAGGGCAGGACACTCGCAGTATCGTCATTTTCTCCACATGCATCGAAGACTGTAGTGTCACTAAAGCCTAGCACATTAAGATGCCTGGCGAAAGCGAAGTGGCCAGTAAGTTGTCTGCGTTCTTTTATACTGAGAGACAGCCAGAATACATTTGATCTATTACGGACGTCCGGTGGCATCGTCCGGGATTCGCATCATGTAAAATTGACCAATTGACAATGCAAGCCTTAGCTGAGGACACAGGGAGACCCAACCCAGGTTTGGGTCTTGACAAAACCTCCTCTAAGTCTTGCCTAGCAATCTCATCGACCTGCGATCCATGTAAGAGATAGAGAACTCAACCTTGTGACCGAGTTCAAAGAATTTTACTATTAACTATTTTGGAAGTTGTTAAAGGGTTACACAAGGCCTAAAGCTCAGCCAAACTGTTACTACAGATGCAAATACTTGACTTGACTTGATTGTAGGCCCATTCGTTCTCTTCTTCTTTTCTCGGTTCTTCCCGTATTTTGTGTTGTCCTATCCCACGAAAAGGTTCCGGTCTAAGGAACCGGGTGTCTGAGCTGTTTCTTGCTAGTGCATCAACTGTTCCATTCCCATCCACTCCTACATGTACTGGTACCCAGTAAAGAGTTACTTAGCTGACCTTCAGAAAACACGAAAGAGGATTAATTGTAAACATCACTTTTGTGAGCACGTGTTTGACAAGAAATGCTGCATGGAGAGTCAGTACCAAGAATACGCATAGCGATGACCAGGCAATCAAGTTCCAGCTATGGCCCAGTTCCATTGAAAATAGAGGAGAGCAGAGAAACAGCCACAGAAAAAGGGACGGAAACCACACGCTCTGAACGTTAAAGTACTCCAGCTGATGATGGAAGACATATCCCTTTTAATAGCCAGGTCCTGTGATGCATCCATGGAACACAAAAGAGCAAACCCGCAACGGCTACCAGTATATTGGTGGAACGATGAAATTGCCAGACTGTGCGCAGAGTGTTACAGGGCACGCCGATTGTACCAGCCCGCCAGGGAACAAAGCCGCTACGGAGAACTTCAAGATAGATTCATAATTGCTTGAAGAAACTAAAAACTACAATTAAAGACAGTAAAAGGAGAAGCTTCGTCGAACGTTGCAACGAAAGCGAAATCCGTGGGGAAAAGCCCATTAAGTGGTTAAAATGAAGTTGGAGGGTGGCTCAGTCGAAAATAATAAGTTTAGCAGACGACAATCGTTATTGTGATCAAACTCCTTGAGAAGTTGAAGCATGACTGCAATGAAGCTATCGGGATGGCTCAGGACTGGCTAGTACATGGGCCTACAACTTGGTGAGGAAAACGCAGAAGTAGTGCTCATCAGCAGTAGGCGAGTCACGGAGACTATATAGAGTAACCTTGGGCCATCACATATAGTTTTCAAATCAGAGTTGAAGTACTTTGGCATTACTATAGATGTAGGGCTAACTCTTTAGCAACATCTACAGCATGCAGCTGAGAAGGCAGCAAAGGCAACGGCTGTCCGGCAAAGAACATGCTAAATATCGGCGGACCAAAGAGCAAGAGGAGACTGTTCTTAGCAAGAGTTGCGGCATCGATAGTGCTCTACGGCTCCCAAATATAGGCTGGCGCCATAAAGACGAAGTCGTAAAGATGGAAGACCGAGGCATCTTACAGAATCAACGTGTTGAGAGTATGCAGCGCCTTCCGAACAACCTCCTACGATGCGGCATGTGTAGTGCCTGACATGGCACCAATAGATCTTCCAGCTAAAGAAGCCCAACAGAGATACCGTACCAGCATGAGTCGAAGTCTTACAGAGGTACCACCGACAACAAGTCTGGAAGAATGTCCGGAGAGATGATATCACTCTGATGAAGGCAATACAGGCGCTTGGATCAATAGAAAGCATGTGGAGCTGAGTTTCTACCTGACCCAGATGCGTACCTCTAATTTCGTCCTTAAAAAAGGAGAACGTTATTAGCCTGTCCCAGTCCGTTGATGTTGCTGAGGCACTCCCCTACCAGCCTGGATTTGATCTCGAGTGAGTTCAGTGCCTTGATGGTGGCTTCGTTCATTCGTTATGTCCTGCATCTCTTTGTCGGTTCTAGGCCCTCTACTACGCCTACGCGCCATCGTGTAAGGTCTCTGGCAATGTATCTCCGTTCTCCACAACTTTTCCCCAATTGCCGTGCCTCCTTCTCGAATGTTCTACGTCATGTTTTCCTCGGACCGCCAGGTCTTCTGCCATCCTGAGTTAAAGTGTTCCATTGCATATCATGGTTCGCTATGGAACTGTTACCCTTTCGGAACGTATCATCAATCCACTGCCAGTTCCATCGTTGGATGGTTGTGCCTATTGGTTCCTGACCCATTCTCTCACAAAGGTGTTCATTACTGATACGATTGGGCCAAAAAAATCCTTAGGATATTGCGCAGGCACCTATTGACGAACGTTTGCAGCTTTCTGGTGATAGTAGTGGTTACTCTCCACGTGCTGCATTCATACAATATAACAGCACGGATTGAACGTTAGAGGGGAACAGTCTCTGCATTGCTTCGCCATATTTTGGACAACATCCCGAACGCGGACTTCGTTTGGCGATCCTGTTGGTTATATCCAGTTCGGTTCCACCATCGGTCGAGACAATACTTCCAATATACTGGAAATCCTCTACTCTCTCTACCGGTTGTCCAGCAATGTATATTTGAGCCGATAAGTTTGTTCCAAGGCTGATAATTTTAGTATTTGCCGTACTGATTTTCAGCCCGACGACGCCTGCCTCCTACTCCATATCTGCTGTCATTTGGTGAAGGTCCATAATTCTGTGAGAGTAAGCACACATCGTCAGCGTCGTCAAGATTTTTCAGTTGTGATGTAAGAGTCCATTGAATTCCTCCATTTCCAATTGACAACGCTGTGGGAAGCACATCGCTAATCACCAGTAGGAATAGTATTGGTGAAAGAATACAGCCTTGTCTTACCCCACTTTGGATCTCAAATTCCTCAGACAACCTCCCGCTGTGCAGAACGTGACAATTGGACTCTTCATTTGCAGCTTAGTATATCGGGAATACCTCTCCTGCGTAAGGAACGCCAAATAAACTTCCTGTTGACACTATCGAACGCCTTCTCAAAATCAATGAACAGCAGGTGGAGTGGTGATCGATATTCAACACACTGTTCGATGATCATTTTCGGAAACTTCTCACACCAGGCAACTGAGGCTGATTTGGGAGCATATCACTAGCGAATACGGGGATCAAAACCATAGCAAAATACTCCTTCCACCTCTGGAGCTGGTCCCCGTCTGAAATGTGCAAGGAACCGTCTATGCTTTTCACTGGGTGTTGGCTGCAGCTGCGATCACCTATCAGCTCTTTGGCGATTCTGTAGACGGTCCAGCTGTCGCACCTCCGTGCAGCTTCTTCTGCTTCTGTAGCCAGCGCATAGATTTAGCTGCGCTTGTCATGTCGCACGCTACGCTGAACTTCTCTCATCTTCATGCGATATCACGCTTCACGCTCTATGTCTTCCCTGCGATCGACCGAAAATTCTTTTAGTACCAGATGTAAAAACATTTTTCACGGCACACCAATGGTCTTGGATGGTTGTGGGCAGTGAGGTGCTGATTACTGCCACACATTGCGAAAGGTGCTTGCTTAATTGTCGCCGCACTGAGGGATCACTTAGTCTATCGATGTTAAACCTGGGCATTCTTGTGTTGTCGTGGGATCTTCGAACTGCAGCAGTGCGTAATTGGAGAGTAGCTATCATAGGCAGCTTTGAAATCGATGAATAGGTGGTGCGTATCGATTTTATATTCATGGGTTTTTTCCAAGATCGGCCGTAGTGTGGACTTTCCCGGCCTGAAACCACACTGATAAGGACCTATAAGGTGGTTGACGATCGGTTTTAGGCGTTCACATAATACGGCAGACACGATCTTATATGCGATGTTGAGGAAACTTCTGCATCTGTAATTGGCGCAGTTCAGAGGGTCTCCTTCTTCAGGATCGGGCGAACGATACTGAGGTTCCATTCATCGGGCATACTTTCGCCCGACCAGATTTTACAGATGAGCTGTTGCATGCTCCTTACCAACTCATCTGCTCCTGCCTTAAAAAGTTCAGCGGCAAGGCCGTCAGCTCCAGCAGCTTTGTTGGATTTGAGTTTAGATATCGCTATCCTCACTTCATTCTAATCGGGTTGACGGGAATCTTGACTGTCATCGTCACTGTTGAATGGCTCATTCTACCTGACAGCGGAATATTAGTCATCACGGCCGTTTAACAGCCTGCAGAAGTGTTCCTTCCATGTCCTCAGCACCGACTGCGATTCTACCACTGTGTTATCATTTTCTTCCCTGCAGGCTTCTGTTCTGGCTTTGAAACCCTGGCATGTTCTTTTTACCTTTTGGTAAAACTTTCGAACATCATTCCTGCAATAAAGTCTCTTACTCTCCTCGATCGAGCGCTTCTCATGCTCCTTTTTCTTCCTTCTGAGAAGTCGTTGTTCCTCTTTTCTCCTCCGCTCGTAGAGCTCGAGAGCAGCTCTAGTCCTTCTATGTAGCGCCGCTTTGTACGCCTCTTGTTTAGCTGCATTTGCTTGCCGGCATTCCTCGTCAAACCAGGGGTTTCGTTGTGGTGGCCGAGAGAAACCCAGTACATCAGAGGCGGCATCTCTGATGGCTTGTTGCCAACGCTGCCACTGGTTTTCCGCATTTGCTGCTGGCGGCATAGGACTTAGAATAAGATTAGAAGAAACTCGATCGTCAAAGGCTCTGGCGGTCTCTTGCGATTGTAGCCGCCCTACGTTAAATTTCCTCATAGTATTTCGTTGATTTCGCTCCATTCTGGATATCCGCATCCATACCTTGGCTAAAACTAGGTAGTCCACGTTGGCTCCTTGGAAAGTCTGGACACCCAGAATACTGGAAGAGTGCCTTGCGTCGATCGCAATACGATCGATTTGGTTGACAGTTTTTCGATCAAAGAAGAGCCATGTTCGCTTGTGAATATCGAGACGTGGGGCCGCGTACTAGCTACGAAAAAGTTTCGTCCCGCCGCAAAGTTGACCAGCCTGAGTCCGTTGTCGGATGTGATGTCGTACAGGCTGTGCTTTCCAACCACGCTGCTAAAGACGTCATCTCTTCCAAGCTCTGGCAAGGGCATTGCTCATACGTCTTATCCAAGAGCTGGTAGACGTTATCCTTGGTCGTGTCGTCCATCTTCTCGTGAGGGGCGTGAACGCATATAAGGCTAATGTTGGCGAATTTAGCCTTGTTACGGATAGTCATAAGACGCTCATGCACATGCCGGAAACTCAAGACTTCTTGCCTTAGTCTGCCTCCAAACACAAATCCGCACCCGAACAAACGCTGTCTTTGTTGTTTGTAGCAATCGCCATAGTAGGTGTCGCAGTTTTTCATCCTCCTTTTGCCCGGCCCATCCCATCGCACTTCTTGGATGGCGGTTATGTCTGCTTTGAAACACTCTACGGTCTACGCAAGTTGTTCGGCTGCACATGGTTTGTAGAGGGACCTAACATTCCACGTGCTGACACGAAAATCGTTCGCCTTTTTACGTTTGCTTGGATCATCAACAGTAGAGTCATCCGTAACGAGGCTGTTGGTTGCTTCATAACCGAGGGTTTTTTACGTGGTAGGGAAGTTAACCCGACGGCACGACCCCCAACCTGGAGGACCAGATCCGTTTTTTTTACCACTAGGACAAGAGGACAGATACACTGATGTCAGTAATCTACTTCGGGGATATGAGCGCTGCCATTGGCCCATTAAGGGTTCATCCGCCACCATCTCTTTTTCAATACCCTGACGCAGTATTGAAAATCCTTACAGACCTCAGCTCTAAATATGTTGAAGTAGCTCCGGTAAGGTATACGATGGTCTGTAGACGTCCCCGTTGATTCCATCGGAAGAATTCATCCGCCGCACGTCCTCCTTCTGAGGAGCTCTTGCTAGACTTCTGAGACGCATATTTTAACCAATCAGGTCAATAAGAGAAGCCTCGTCTGGTTAGACATATGCGCGCTGAAGTTCACCCAGATGTGCTTACATAGGTCTGAGTGTTCAGCTACACATACCATATATCGTCAGACTCAGCATACGCTCATCGTTAGTTCACTATCAGATAGCTATCCAGCGGTCATCGCGAGGAGGTGATGTTGCGATTTGCCATGCCACGTGTAAACATGTTAAGGCTATTCATAATCTCTTGAGTGCGCGCTAAATTATAAAAAAAAAAAAACGGCCCTAGACAACCCACACTAGCAATTTTAGCCTATACGTATAAGGGCTTATACGTTTAGCTGCCCGGGGACCACCACTAGGAGGTAAGGTAAGCACTTCATCACGAATTTGCGCTACTGGCCTAAGCCAAGTTCTGAGCAGTCAGTAGTTTCCCAATCAATCGTAATGCAGATCCCCGAATGATAGCGTCTTGGCTATCTGACAGTATTGCGATGTCTTAGCCGCAATATTGCGTGTTGAGCTCGAATTGGGTGCATCTTTCGATCGTGTGAATTTCTGCTTGGAATATGCGGAAAAAAAATCGCAGAGATTCTGAGTATGTGGTTGGTACCCATGCCTGTAGATGTTTTCGATCAATCCGTGTACCATGTTGTTTGAATTGGTACTTATCAGACTCATTGATTCAATCCTTTCATTGATCCAATTTTCTTTCAAAGCAGTATCTTTGATATTTTGTTGGTCAATCCAGAAGCGGCACCGATTTGGATAGTGTTTCTTACTCTTTATTTGTGATGCATTTTCCTTTCTTTTTCTTTGATTGTTCGTAATATTGTGTCCTTTGCGGTCCTTTCTAACACACTATAGGTGTGTCTTGTGATCACCTCTAGTTCAGCTGTGAGACAGGTTCGAACGTAATTTTCGATCTGCAATTTTACCGCCGGGATGCTTTCTTTGGTTTGTGTATTTTTTCCATCCATTCACCTCAATAATATAAATAGATACTCGTATATGACTGTGAAACAAAAAAATTGTAGAAAATTTCATTCGAATATCTGCTTAATTGCTTCAAGCAGGTATTAATAAAAATCTCATTTCAATCAGAACGACAATAATTCCGCTCGCAGTAAAATGTTAAAAATTAATTTGATTTTCACTCTTGCGATATAGTCGTACATCCCCCCTTTATCTAGCCATACACACCCACAACTCCGCCTCTTTCAACATGTTCAGAACATTTTTCCATTTAAAAAAAAAAAAGTATTTTTTATTACCTCTCTTATACTACAGAGGTGGGCGAGTGATTATCCAATAATTCCGTCAAAAATAAACTGCAACCCATACGTCAAATATTTTCAAAAATATAAATTAATAGCTCGGTTTTCAACACTTAAAAATTCCACCATACATGTGTGTGTGTTCACTGTTCACACGTGAGCCGCCATAAAACCATATGAGCACACGTCAATAAAACACGCTCCATTAGCATACGTATTATCAGAGTCCCTTGGGCTCCTACATACAGCCTATAGCAGCTCTAGAGAGCTGTCTAATCGGCCCGGGGACTATGCGGATCAAAGAGATCCTAATCAATCATAAAAAAAAATCAAGAAGAACCCACGAGTACGTGGTGGTAAGTGGATGTGTGCGCGTTTTAATGGCCGACGATGATGGTGTGTTTTATAACTTTGTTTTGATTTCGCGATTTAACAGAAATAAATCGAAAATGTAGAACATTTAGTCACAGGAGCTACGACACTAACTGCTCGTTTAGGCGGGGAGGGCGCGGGTGGAGTATAATGATTAGATTTTCGCAATTTTATTTAATTTTTGTTTTTTTTTTAAGAATTTAAGTTGGCGCTTCTATGAACGTAGATGAGATGTGATTGGGAGTGAGTGTGGTGGGCGTAAATGGGAATGTAAACATTTCGAAATGACGTATGTCTAAAGCAAGTGAATCAGATAAATTTTTAAATACATAATAATGATCGTCAATTTAAGATAGATGTAGTACGTGCAGAAGAACACGCGCTGGATGGATCATTCGAATGGTCGATGAACCTCATGAATGTGTCACATACGAGTATTATGTCCATACTGCGCCGTTATTCACACTATTCCTTATAAAGCCATCGGAGAAGCAGTGGCGGTACTAGTTATAGTTAAGTTAAAGGAGCATCTATCCTACTAAGCCTTTGAAGATGACCAAAGGCTTAAAATATGGACCAGGGGCGCTAATATATACATGTGAATGAAGGAGGGAGGAAATTTTGTAAAAATCACCTGTACTGCTGATCTTGATAAATTGTGATTTAATTTTTATCGTGAACTGTAGCAACTGTATTTATAATACTACCAATCGTCTTTCCCCTAATATTGTTTATTGTAACGAAGTTGAGCCACCCTATTTAATAGAATCTTTTTGTCTCGATCAAAATATTAGCAGTCTCAGAATGAACTTTGATACGTTCTTAGCTCATATTGACTCACTTTTAAAATTATCGGCTTTTAACTGACATTTGGATCTTTGAGAGTGAACTGGATTTTTAAAATATTACCGGGTATAGGTTAGGTTAGGTTAAAGTGGGTGCCAGCAGAGAATCGCCAATAGACTTAGACCCAAAATGGGTCCATTGTTATTCCACATGGATCATGGGAGAAAGTTTCTCCTACCTTCCCGTTAAACTATTTTGAGCTTCTTATGAAGCGTAGGAGGCTCTTAATATCGATGTTTTTCAGGTCGCCTATGTCGTTGTAATAGGGGGCTCTTAGGCGAAGCTTTCTTCTACGGAAGAGAGCTGGGCAGAAACAAGGAAGGTGATCAATAGTTTCTTCCTCTTCTTCGTCCATGCAGCTTCTACAAAAGTCGTTCGCAAAAATGCCTAGCCTTGCAGCATGCTTGCCTATTAGACAGTGTCCAGTGATGACTCCTATTATAGCGCCGATATGCAATCTGTTGAGAGAAATTAGATTCTTAGAACGTTTTAGATCCAGCTTCGGCCAAATTTGTTTTGTCGCTAGACATGTGGATCCACTTGTCCACCTAAGATTCGTACTCTCGATAGCATCCAGGTTAAATTTGAGTTTGCAAGTAGCGATTGGTATACCTAAGGAGCCTTTATCCGGCAGGATGGGTATAGTTGTTCCTATTCTGGGGAGTTCATCGGCCTTACAATTCCCTGAAATGTACCTATGCCCCGGCACCCAGCACAGGTGAATATTGAACTGCTCAGACATCTCCACGAGAGACGATCGGTAGTCTAGAGCTCCTAAGGAATTTATAGAGGTCGATTCCAAGGATTTTATTGCTGCTTGGCTGTCTGAAAAGATGGGGATATTTCTACCAGATATCACGATTTTCTTAAGCCAAGATAAGACTTCTTTGATCGCCAAAATTTCTGCCTGGACACGCTACAATGATTTGAAAGACGGAATGAGAGCTTAAGATTAAGCCTGTCAGAAAAAACACCTCCACCAACTCCGTCCTTGGATTTTGAGCCATCAGTGTAGAAGTGGATTGACCCATCTTCTATAAATGCATCATTATTCCAGAGCGATCTGGAGGGGATGGTGACAAGGAAGTTCTTGTCAAAGTTTAGACGTGGGATGGTGTAGTCCGTGTTTTCGGGAGAGAATTTGAATTTATTCAAAATGGAAGCGTGGCCAAATTCTTTTCTTGACCACTGTTGGGTAGCTTCGAGGCGAATGGCTGAATTTGCTGCCATGTGCTTACTAAATATATCGAGGGGTATCAGATGAAACGAAATGTCCAGTGCCGCAGAGGGAGTTGTACGTAGTGCTCCGCCTATACACAGGCAAGCTGTGCCCTGGACCTTACTTAGATAATCGCGATTTATAGCTTTTTCTAAGGCTGTCTACCAGACAATCACCCCGTTTGTGAGTATCGGCCTAATGACCGAGATGTAGAGCCAGTGCGTGATTCGGGGTTATAAACCCCAATTATTTCCAATTGGTTTTTTTGCAAGAGAAAAGTGCTACTGTAGCTTTCCTTACTCTTTCTTAAGTATTAGGCTTCCAGCTTAATTCTTTATCCAGGATGAGACCCACATATTTTGCAGTGTCAGAGAAAGTTAAGCTGATACCATTGAGAGAAGGAGGATTGACTGATGGAATTTTATATTTCCTGGAGAAGAGTACAAGTTCAGTTTTGTGGGGGTTTACACCCAAACCACACCGAACTGGCCATCCAGTGAGCTTGTTTAAAACGTTTTGTAGAAGTTCCTTTAGAGTATTTAAGTGCTTTCCTGAGACAGCCAAAGCAACATCATCTGCATAAGCGATCGCCGTGCAACCCTCGCCTTCCATGATTATCAATAGCTTATTGATCACCAGATTCCACAAAAGGGGGGATAAAACTCCACCTTGCGGAGTGCCTCTACTGACAGACCTTCTGGTCTGGACGTCCTACCCAGCTTAGAGTTGATAATCCGACCATTAAGCAGTAGATTAACCAGTTCGCAAAGTGAGCTGTCGACCTTCAGGTCTGATAGTGCATCTGCTATCGCTGATACATTGACATTTTTGAAAGCGCCTTCTATATCCAGAAAAGCAACCATTGTATACTTCTTATGAAACAGGTAATATTCTATTTTACGCACCAGTGAGTGTAATGGCGTCTCCACTGATTTTCCTTTGCAATATGCATGTTGGGCCGCTGACAGTAGTTTCTTATCAATACTGTTGCGTAAATGGATATCAATCAGTCGTTCTAATGCTTTTAAGAGATAGATGATGATAGACTTATCGGTCTGAAATCTTTTGGATTTAAGTGCGAGCATTTACCCGCTTTGGGTATGAAGGTTAGGTTAGGTTAGGTTAGGTAGAGTTATGAGGTTATCATAAAACACTAGGCACCAAAGTGGGCCTAAAGAAAGACCTAAACCCATTCCCCCAAGCAATTAATCTCCCTACAAAATTTGAAAAGATCCTTGTTATGGTTCAAGGACCTCAGCTCCTCCAAGTTATCGAAGAAGTATCTACCCAGGTACTTTAGCCTTATCCTGGCATTCACAGAGTATATGAGTTATATCCTCTGAGACATGTAGGTCGTCACAGTACCTACAAACATCCGTATCGTATAACCCTAATCTCATGGCATGCCTCCTTAGGAGACAGTGGCCAGAGAGTATTCCTATCGCTGTTCTTAGCCTCAATCTATCTAACTTAATTATCTCCCCAGATTTTCTGCGATCTAACACAGGCCACAAGGCCTTAGACACCCTGTGACCATCTAAATTTGACCATCTTAGATTAGCCGTGTCAATGATTTTATCACGACGCACCCTGGTGGTTTAGTACTACCAATTATATCGCTACGTGGGAGCACCGCTCCTCTTTTAGCCATCGCGTCGGTTTGCTCGTTGCCTTCGATATCGCAGTGTCCAGGTACCCAACGTAATCTGACTCGGTTCTGCGTGCATAATGCCCTAAGCATTGTGCGGCAATTCCTGATTATCTCAGATTTGGTGACGTAAGACTCTAGCGCCCTTAGCGCAGCCTGACTGTCAATGTAGATGGCGATATTCTTATCGGATATTGATCCCATCTCAAGTAATTCCGCAGCTTTAGGTACAGCTAGAACCTCTGCTTGGAACACACTGCATGTGTCCGGAAGTCTCAGGGCCACCTGTAGGTTCGTATCTCTCGAGTAAATACCTGACCCCGTGCCCTCACTGGTCTTAGAACCATCTGTGTATATTGCAATCTCGTTATGGACAAAGACTGTCTTCCTTTGCCAGTCCTCTCTAATAGGATACAATACTTCGTATAGTGTGTCGAAGTCTAAGGTGCCAAGTATATCGTCTGATTCGTCAGGGATTCCGGGAAAAGATTCCTTGAGAATGGAGCTGTGTCCTATGCTATTAGTCATGAAGAGACCAACGTTAATGAGCCGAAGCGCACTATTGCCCGCTTGAAATTTAATTTGTAGGTCTAATGGTAAGAGATACAGGAAGATCTCGAGTGCAGCCGTAGGTGTTGTGCGTAGAGCACCTGTGATGGCAATGCAGGCTGATCTTTGTACCATGGCCAACATATCCCGTGTGTTTGTCGTATTCGTTGCCTTCCACCACACAAGAGCCCCTTACGTAAGGATGGTTATGACTACCATGATGTATAGCCAGTGCATCATTGCGGGTTTCAGGCCCCATTTTTTCCCCGCGGTCCGCTTACAGATGAAGAGAGCATTATATGCTTTGCGGACTCATTCCTGTGTGTTAAGTTTCCAATTTAGCTTCCTATCCAGCATTATACCAAGATATCTGGAAAGCTCCACCCCCACTAGCTTAGGCAGTTTGAAGGGTGGTATCTTGCATTTTCTACTGAAGAGTATCAATTCAGTTTTATCCGGGTTGACGTGTAGTCCACACCCTCTAGCCCATTTTTCGAGGCTATTAAGAGCTGATTCCATTATTTCACTTAATGTATCAATGAACTTACCCTGAACTAAAATCACCACGTCATCCGCGTAAGCAGTGACGCTTATACCTGTATTGCTTAGTTCTTTAAGTATCCCGTCGATGACTAGAACCCAGAGGAGGGGTGAGATAACGCCTCCCTGGGGAGTCCTCCTGGTAACGGATTTTCTTATTGAACTGTTTCCGATAGTGGAGTTAATGATTCTAGTGCCGAGCATACCTTCCTTCTACATTATAGAAAGCACCTTCTATGTCTAGGAAGGCTGCTAGTGCGAATTCCTTATAGTGAAGTCTAACTTCTATCTTCCCTACTACGTCGTGTAAAGCTTTTTCCTCCGATTTCCCCTTCAAATATGCATGTTGAGCTTTGCATAGAATGCTGTTGCAACACTTACTTCTGATGTGAATATCAAGAAGTCTTTCAAGTATCTTGAGGAGGACTGACGAGAGACTTATGGGTCTGTAGTCCTTCGCTGAAGTGTGGCTTGGTTTACGTGCTTTAGGTATGAATATAACTCGCACTTCCCTCCATGCCACTGGTACGTAACATGACCTTAAACAATGTTTAAAATGCTTAGGGAAAAGCCTGCTTCTGACCTTGGCTGGAGCTTTTTGCAGCATAGCTGGCAAAATTCCATCAGGGCCTGGTGCTTTAAATGGTGCGAATGACATAATAGCCAATCGCAGATTCTTCCATGTAATGAGATTCTCTACGTCATCTATTGATCCACCAGTAGTAGAATCCATTGGTGATCTACTTCCTGGAAAGTGAGCTTCAATTAACGTTTCTAAAACTTCTTCGCTACTTTCTGCCCACGAGCTGTTAGATTTTTTGATGAAGCTTTGGACAGAAGTGTCCTTAGCTAGCATCTTGCGAAGTCTGGAAGCTTCACTAATATCCGCAATATACTCACAGAATTCTTTCCACGAATTTCTTTTAGATTGTCTGATTAAGTACTTAAACTCCCTCTTGCTGTCTATATATTCATCCCCTATTTCTTTGGCCCTGTTGTAGAAATGCCTAACCTGTTTTTTCTTGGAGTTGATTTCCTTGCTCCCCCAAGAGGTTGGGACCTCTTGGACTTCTTTCTTAGTGGACAGGACCTTTCGAATGCCATGTTCATTACTTTGCCTAAGTTGTCTACTGCCTTATCTATATCTTGAGGATCGCCGTTGCGAATAGGCCCATCCTTAAGATGTTTCCTTACTAGCTCTGTATACATACCCCAGCCTGTACTCTTAGGGTTTCTGTAGCTTTTGCTAGCCCTAGTTTGGAAATTAATATGGAAGCGTATCCATCTGTGATCAGAAAGAGATGCCTCCTCCAAAACCCTCAATTTTTCGACCGTTAGGTGATCAGAACAAGAAGCTAGTGTTATGTCAATCACTTCCTGTCTCTTCCTTACTACAAAAGTTGGCGTAGATCCCCTATTACATATGGTGAGCTTGGTCGAAAGAATGAAATCGAAAAGACACTCCACGTCTTGTATTGGTATCACTGCTACCTCATTGCGAGTGATGCGCATTTGCATCGCAGCCCACGATGAAGAGCCAGTTGTCCTTCCTTACCAACTGCCTCATCTTACCAGATGGAATCTCCGCCCGCTCGTACGGGAGATAAGCAGAGGCCAGGCACAGCGGTTTTCTTCCCTCTCTTGCACAGGAGACTGCTACTAGATCGCGGTCACTGATATTATTCAAAAGAAATGCCCTTATGTTGTTTTTTAAAAGTCTTCACGCCCTGATTTTACCTTCGTTCGCTTTGTAGAACAACGTTTTAATTCCTATTTTTGAGCCCTTGGATCTGGTTGTTGTCGTTGATCCATGGCTCTTGTACAAGTATGGCCGAGACGTCATGCTTGATAATGTAGTTGATCAAGCATGCCGTCGCAGCCTTACTGTGATGCAGGTTTATTTGTATCACTTCCATCATCTTTGGGCTCCTCCTCCTCCTCCACACGCTTGGTCATGAGCTTTAGTATGACCTTCCCCATACTATGTCGCACCATCCCTTTGGTCTTTTCAAGGAATGGGTTTTTCTGGGTAGGAGTAAGGCAGCGGAACCCACACCCAAGCTTTGGGGGGAGTGTATCTAGCCAACTTCGCCACAGTCACGCACTTGAGCTGAGACCCGCTCCATACTTCCCCAACCTCCGAAATAAACAGTCTGAGGAAGTCAGCAGAGGCTTTGTTCCCACAGGCAACAACGTTCCGGCCCCCTTCCCATCAGGCACCGTCGAATTGAAGGTCACTATCCTCGGTGGAAGACATCTTCTTCCACAGGGCATCCTGAAACTTCTCCTCGACGGTAATCCACTGGTCCATGGTCAGGCGACCACAGGGCTCCTGCTCGTTGACAATAGCATCAAGGAGCTCGTCTTCCGGGTCGTAGTTCGGGCGCGCCGAAGGCGAAATAGCAGCCTTCGCCTTTTTCGCCGCGCTCGGTTCCACGACATCGTCGGATCTGCTCCTTTTGCTTTGGAACGCCACCTTACTAGCCCCCGCAGCTGAAGTCTCCCCCCCTGACTGTGCCCTCAATATTGCTGGGAGGCTCTACTCCACTCGTAGAGGCTCCCAGCTCCTCCCTACTTCTAGCCTCACCTGCCTGTGCGGCCGCTATCTTCCTGGCAGCCTCATCGGCTAAGACTACCTTAGCCTGATCAAGCTGCAACCTATCCCAAGCACTTAAGGAGTCAACGTCACACCACCGGAACTTTGCACACTTCAACTTTGCGCTTAGCACTCTCGACCTTTTGTCGAGCATTGCGCACAAGCATCTTCTCCAGTTGGTGTGCGTTTTTCCTGCTACCCTTCCGCATGACCTCAGATAAACTAGGAGCAGCAGAGTTCTCGCCAGCTGCGCTACTACTTCCTTTGGTCACTATTCCCTTTCCACATTTAGTGAGAGTGCCAGCCAACTCTTTGTTACCCTTTTTAACTTCTGTGAGAGTACTAGCCAACTCACATGTGCCCTGCTCTAATAAAATGGGAGTACCCGCCAACCCACTATCACCCTTAGTTTCGGAGTGAGAGTACTAGCCTGCTCACTTCCCACTGCGCTAGCGTCAGTGAGTGTGCTGTCCGCATCCTCGCTGTCGCTGGCCAGTAACACGTCCTCAAGCTCCTTCTCTAGCCCGGACGTGGAAGACTGTGCGGATGACACTACGTCATCGACCCCCAGTTCCATTCTTGTCTGCTCAGAGAGTACTTTCCCAGGTATGCAAATATATTTTTGTATTTTTTGTAGTTTCGTATTTGTTTTTTTGTTTAAGTTTTTCTCCATTTTGGTTCCCACGAGTAGGCACGGAACAACTGGTCGATCTTAGTTTACTGTGAGCCCTGCCAGGGCGCCCACAGAAGCTCGTTAGCTTCTGTGGGCGCATTTGCTGCCAGATGGATCCGAGCGACCTATTTCATATTATTCAACGACCGTCAAGAAATCTGAGCGAAATTATGCGCAACTGGATAAGGAAGCCCTGGCAATTATTGCAGGCATAAAAAAGTTCCATGACTACTTATACGGTAGACAATTCGTGATATACACAGATCAGAAACCGTTGCTGTGGTTGTTCTCACCTTCCAAACCTACACTAAATACCCTTTCTGAGAGGATGCTTCGTTCAATCATATTCTTAAGCGCCTACAACTACAAGCTTTACCATAAAGCCGGGAAAGACATCGCACATGTCGACGCGTTCAGTCGCCTACCAGTTAGTAATTCAATCGATTCCGAAGAAGATGAGGAGGAAATAGTCTTGATGATAGATTTACTGGATTCCCCGCTACTACAGGCTAGCGATATTGCAAAGGACACCAAAAAGGACACACTTTTATCACGTGTTTTACATTGGACGTTGAGGGGATGGTCAGCTGTCGTTGAATCAGATTTCAAAGTTTTTTTTAGTCGGAGGAACGAGATTTCATCCGTTAGAGGGTGCCTAGTATGGGGTCAGAGGGGTGGTGATTCCTAAAATTCATCGAATGAACCTTCTTGCAGCACTTCATGCAAACCACCCTGGAATAGTTCGCATGAAAGCTTTGGGCATGAGCTACGTCTGGTGGCCAAAAATTGATGACGACATCGAACAGATAGTAAAGCTGTGTAATATCTGCCAACAGATGCGTCCCGATAATTCTCCTATCAAGGGATACACCTGGGAGGAAGGCAAAAATCCTTAGTGCAGGATTCACGTAGACCTTGCGGATCCATTTAACGGAATTTTTTTCTTTTTGGCGGTGGACTCATACTCCTAATGGCTGGAGGTTCATCCAGTTTCTGCTACATCGTCCTCTTGCGCGATGTCAGTTTTGAGACAACTTTTTGCTACACATGGGCTACCCGATATCATCGTTTCTGACAATGGAACAGCGTTCACATCCCATGATTTTAACATATTTTCTGAAAATACATATTTCGACTAACTCCACCCTGAATCAATGCCTGTTCAAGCAAAGGTTATACAGCAAGAGGTTTCGAAGGAAAACAACTACGATAGTGGTGAACCAGTATGGTATCGAAATTATGCAGCAGGACCTAGATGGGTGCCCGGCCGTATATCGGAAGTCAGAGGTCCGGTTTCGGTTGTCATCGAGTCTGAAGGCGGCCAAGAATGTCATCGTCATGCTGATCAGGTTCGTCGTAGATCATTAGAGCAGACCGTTACCATTCCTGAAGATACAGTTCCTGAAGAAACAGTCGAGATGTCAATTCCAACTATTGCTGATGCAACATCAATGCAGCCCGAGGTTTGATGATCTGAAATGATTCGCAACAAGGTTCAAAAGCCGCAGTAGTTTCATCCATGGGCAAAGGAGTATTGCATATACACCCCGTAACCGAAAAGAGACACTGCTGCCACCTGCAACAGAAATGACAGCGGCATTTCTTTTTGTGTCGTTTGTCTCTTCTCCGACCACGAACAGCGTGCACGCATTTAGATAACCGGATTATTATCTTTTGTTACCGAGAAACTCATATGTATTCAGTTTATTAAATCTTAAAGCTAAAGTTATTGCGAGACTTTCATTTTAAATACCTTGATTGGATTACCAACAAGTCAAGAAGACGCATTCGACAGACACGCTGCGAGCCTAGGAATTCCGGCCACTAACTTTTGCAACTAAATGGATGAAGGGGAAGACAATCACCGCTTCACTTGACGTGCAATTGCTCATGCATTATCCTTAGCAAGAAAGTAGATGCTGTGTATAAGTAAAATCTATCAAAAATAGTCCAAAAGGCTATCTAAAAGGCCTCGTCTCTGCCGCGTTAGCTAGGAATGATTGTTGGTTTTTAAAGCGAGTACTGGTGCAGATTTCTCCTTATCTTCCAATCTGGAACTTGCATATTCCGCTCAAGCTTACATTTTAAAGTTCTTCCAGCTTCAACCGTGACTGTCCATATGATACACCCAAAGGCCTTCCTCGAGTCAGACAGATTTTCCACGTACACTCTCACACCGATCTACGAAAAGTATCTCCCCGATACAAAGAAACAACTAAAGTCACACTCAAATTGAAATCGAATGCATTTAAGCCCACAAACGACAAAAAAACCTGAAAAAATGTCGCACAACCACAATCGGCAAACGATTTTAGCCGCCAGCTTTTCTTCACAATTCACCTCCAAGTCCCTTAGAAGGATTAGGAGGCCACTCCATCGTGTTCCAAGTTGTCAACGAAAATCATCGCAACGACAACGTGTCGTCGTCGCAGCACACAAATGCCATCGGCCCCCCAGAAACACAAGAAACCCATTAGTGTAAGCCTTTTTGATTTTCTGCGGAATTCGACAATTTAAATATTGCAATAAACAAAGCCCGCAACATGGCCAACATACCGTACAAAGATGCACCGGCTGTGAACCGGACAGTGGCAGTCTGTTGCAGCGGCAGCAATATACAAGCGCACGCATACCGAAAACATGACTTACTTGGCCCTCTTTGGAGGAGTGTGAGCACAGAGCACGCACAACCACGATGACACTTAGAGGTAAAGCGATCGAAGGAGCGGTGAATCCTTCATGGTCGTGCCTAATTAAAGGGATCGGACGACGAAGACGCGCGGACTATTACGATGCCAATTATGCAAACAACACCCGGAGAATCCTTTGAGCACAGAGAAGTCTTTTAATTACCAAGAGATGTTCAATACCATATTTACTCAGGACCGGGTGACAAAAGGAACTGCAAAGGCGGCGGAATTGCTTTCGTTATTTCTGTGAAGGCCTTGGAAAGGGATGGTAGGTGCCGTGGAAATGGTAGCAGTTAGTGGAATTCTTCATTAAGGCCAGTTGAATCGAATTGAAGGTGTGCGCTGTTCGATTTAGGGTGAAGTTAAGGATACGATTTAGAATTCAGGCCGAAAGACGACTTCCAGAGAATACCTGAGTCAACAAACGGGCATATCTATTCAATGAAAATTTAAAGTGCCTAAAACTATGCAGAACTGCGTGCAGAATTAAAATCTTTCCCTGGCAGCCAAAAAGTATGACGCATATTTTGATGATTCAACTATATCATTTGGCACCCCTAACGTATTCCCGATTTTCAACCGATCATGCACCGATTGGTTTCAAAAATCTGGAAAAACCGTCGAATGAACTGCTGTCGATCTCACATGGTACTGCGACATTCTGGTGGTTTTTTTTTTTTTTTTTTTTTTTTTGGAGGCAGGTGAAGAATCTTTAAAGACGATACTGAGCCCGTACTCAGTAATAGTATGGAATTTCCACCCACTAAACAAAACCTCCCCTTCATTGCCCTTTTCCCTACGGTACCGCCGTGATAGTATTTTATCGTGGGGGGGCAAACAGCATTACTTGCTCACCATCTTATTGGTGATTCATCACTCTGTCGCCTTTCTCGTTCGAGGTGAGTTAGTTGTGTCGTAATATGGTATGCTTTGCATAATCACTCACAGCATTCCATATCTCCTGCGATTGGATCATACGATGGACTATGTTCTCGAGAGTTGGTATTTCTCCAAGCTTATTTCTTAGCGTTTGTCTCTCGGGTTCGAATCGTGGACAGTGAAAGAATACATCTTCTGCATCTTCCGCAGGTGGACAGTAGGGAGATTTGTCGTGCTTGAATCTGTAGAGATACTCACGAAAACATACATGTCCACTTAGTAATTGCGTTGTGTAGAAATCTATCTCGCCGGCGAACCGCACAGGCGGATCAGTAGAAATGCGGTGAAGTGGGAGGGTTGTGATCCCTTGTTTTCGGATCACGGCCTCGCTGAAAAAATAAAAAAAAGCAAGAAGAAGAAGAAGAAGAAATCTATCTCGCCGTCCATGCCTTAAGAAGCGGAATGAAACGATAGGTCCAGCGGCCTTCGCTTGACACACTCCATCGTTGTCGCCATTTCGCTATACTATTTGCTTTTTCTGGTAAGTTCGCTTCTCCGTCGCGTCGGTTAATACTTGTTCCTGTCACCTTATTTCGTATGTGTTTTGAAACTCCTCTGTCAGTATGCAGATTACCTCCTCTGTCAGGAGTAATCCTGATATAATACACTGCATACGAGTACCCTAATTGCACAAAGTCGGTATGTCGACTCAATTTTACGCCGGTATGACTGGGTTTTCATAGCATTGGCCCACAATGGTGACCCGTAGATTATCACAGATGTAACCACACTAGCCGAACGCCGCCATCTACTGTATCTTGGTCCTCCATGATTGGGCATGATGCGTATGAGTGCGTTATTTACTCTCGAGGCTTTGCCACTAGCATATTCCAGATGTTCGTTAAACGAGAGCCTTGTGCCAATCATGACGCCTAGGTATTAGATGACTTGCTTCGACGTAATCTGGGGCACTGCTCAGCACCACCCCTTCATCTCCTGCCTTCTATAGCTTTTTTCGCTAAGTCAACGACTACTCGGATTGCATCTATCGTTGACCTGACCTTCGGAAACCGTACTGATGTTCCGCTAGTCCTCCTATGTTTTCAATGGTTGCTTCCAATCTGTTGGTGATGATACATTACACAATTTTTCCCCGTATTCAGCCTACAGAGTGGGTGAAACGACGATAGATCCCCAGGAGCATTACTTCCTTTGGAGATTAGCACTAGTTTCTATTTTTTCCATCGCTCCTAGAATATTCCTTCACTCAGGCTTAACCTGTAAATGTTCACATATCCGGTTGGGTTCTAATTTCTGTATTAAAGGCTATGTTGGGTATGCCATCTAGTCCAGGAGCTTATTTGTATTCGAATCTGTTAGTGGCTGCCACTACTTCTTCTACAGTAACTGCAGGAATTAAATGTATTTCTTCGGCTTGCTGATCATCTAATTGGGATAGATATTGCCTTGGGAACAGCCCACTGACAATGTTTTCCAACATCCTTGGGCAGGTGGGAGCTATTGACCGGAAGCTCTTTAGTTTCTTCATTACCACCTGGTACGCCATCTCTCATGGGTTTTGGTCAACTTCATAGCGCAATTTATTAAGCCCTGCAATTGGTGTTACTTTCATTGCACTGGTGATACCGATGCACGCTAGTCTTGGTGGTCTTGTTGACAGCTTGCCAACATACAAGACTGCCATAGGTCAGTGTAGGTCTGACTGTAGCCATGTACATCCACAGTATGATTCTGGGAAAGGGTTCCCAGGTTTTCCCAAATATTCTGAGTAAAAGTTTATTGTGGCTTCTTTTTTTTTTTTTTTCATTTCATTTGTTTTTATTGTAGCTATAAGGACACATTATTTTCTTAAGACTATATTGCACAATTTACAGAGATATGGTATAACACTACCTTACTACTGAAAATACTAAAAGTATTACAACAAAACATATATTATAAATTCGAGTTTGTTTGAAGGAAAAGCTACTGAAAAAACCTTCATTAAAAACTAGATACTGAAGTGGAGAGAAGATGGGGCGATGAAAGTCTTAAGCAGTACTTGGTTGAAATCAACCTTGAATTATGAAGTGCTTATACATATATAACACTTAATGTAAATAAATAATTTTAATACATCTAAGAGGGACAGACAGAGCAATTGAATGTATGCCCAATAAATATAAATAAATAAGCAAGGAAATGAATAAATAACAACATATAAATAAATAATGACATAAATATGATAAATAAATAAATAAATAAATGAATAAATAGATAAATAAATAAATGCATAAATAAATAAATAAATAAATAAATAAAAAAAAAAATAAATAATTGAATAAATAAATAAATAAATAAATACTTAATAAATTAATAATAAATAAATGAATTAGTAAATAAATAAATACATAATTAAATAGATATAAAAAAAAGTGGATAAATAAATAAATAAGTAGACTAACAATAAATAAATAGAAATTAAGTAACAATAAATAGGTAAATAACTTAGGAAGTAAATAAATAAACATAAAAACAAATAAGTAGATACAAAAAATAAGTAAATAAATAAATAAATAAATAACAGTTAATATAAAGCTGAATAGACAATTTAATATATACTCCAATAAAGTGTATGTTAAGTAGCTAGATTTGCAACTAAGTCATTGTCAGATGATATGCAAGTGATATTGTAGCGATCGCTTAGTTTCTGTATTCTAGGTAACACCTGTTCAATTTTCGCTAACGTGTGCAGCTCGTCTGTGGGAAATAGCCGTGGTAGTTTTAAGCAAAGTTTAAGGATTTTATTCTGGCTTATTTGAAGCCTTCGAATGTGCCTATATGCACAGTTACCCCATACAGGTGAGCCATAAAACATAATTGCTTGAAAAATAGTTTTAAAAATAATAAGCTTATTATCGTCACTAAGTTTAGACTTTCTGTTAACGAATGGGTACAAGATCAATGTCGTTTTGTTCACCTTATTGATGATTTCTTGAATATGTAAACCAAAGGTTAATGTTTTATCTAGATGTACACCAAGATATTTAGCGCTAGATTTCCACTCAGTTTGTGTACCGTTTATTACAAGTCTGCTGCTTGGTAAGAAACAGGTTTTTCTTTTTCTTGTGAAAAAGATAGCCTGGGTCTTAGAAGCATTTATTTTTATCTTCCAAGTAATAAAGTACATTTCTATCGTATTTAAGACGGATTGTAAATTCGTTTCAATATTGAAACCAATTGCATCCGACGTATAAATACACGTATCATCTGCAAACATGGCTAATTCGCCGTTTCTTAGGCGTGGAAAGTCTGATGTGTAAAGGCTAAATAGAATTGGGGCAAGGACTGATCCTTGAGGTACCCCTGCACCAATAAGGTGATCATGTGATGTCCAGTTGTTAACGGACACCTTGAACTTGCGACACGATAAAAAGGACTGAATTATTTTAATTAAATAAACGGGAAAATTTAACGTCATTAACTTGTGAAGGAGGCCATTATGCCAAACAGTATCGAATGCTTTTTCTACGTCGAGTAATACCATACCGGTACTATTTCCTAACGCAAAGTTATTTTTAATGTGATTGGTGATACGATGGACTTGATGAACTGTGCTGTGATGGGCTCGAAAACCAAATTGTTCGGGCGGCAAGATATTGTGTGTGCCTATATGGGCTACCAATTTGTTTTTAATTAGTTGTTCGAAGCATTTGCTAAGGGAGCTTAGTAAACTTATTGGCCTATAATTGCAAGCCATATTTGCATTCTTACCTGGCTTTAGAATTGGGATTATTTTTGCAGTTTTCCAATTGTTGGGAAAGTACCCAAGTTTAATGCAGCAATTGAAAATTTGCTGCAAACGTTTTATGCCTATTTTGGGGAGATTCTTAATGAACAAGTTTTTAATACCATCAAATCCTGCGGACTTTCGTGTCCTTAGGGTAGTTATAACATTCACTAGATCGTTATAGGAGATAAAGTTGTCGCTCCATCAGTGGACTGTGTATTAAGCATGTTCACAGATTGTTCAACAACAAGTTCCATGTTACTCCCACTTAAAGAGGTAGTAATAGAGTGGTTACGACTAAATTCGTAAGCTAATGCATTTGCTTTTTCAGGTAGAGAGAGCATAATTGAATTACCTACCTTTAAGGCAGGAATATGGCAATTCTTTCGTTTGATTACCTTAATGATATTCCAGAAAGGCTTGCTAGCTTTTTTTAAGCTCTGTAGCTTCTGATTCCATGTCTTATTCCTAAAAGTTGCTATTAAATCTTTTAATATCCCATTTAATGTTTTAACTTCCGACTGGTATGATGGATTTCTAGACCTTATCCACCTAGATCTGTACGCATTTCTAACTTTAATAAGGTGAACTATATGCGGAGGAAGATAATTTCCGTTTTTATATAAACCGATTTCTTTGGCACTGTTTGATCTATACTATCTAAAATGGAAGAAGTAAAGGAATCGACATTGAACTCTATTTGAAGTTGATCAACTTCTTCAGGATCAACTTCAGGAATATGTCGTAATTTTTCACCAATGAGAGCTTTATATCTTGCCCAGTTAGTACTTTTAAAATCAAATATTAAATTATTATTTTGGACAGGTGATAACAAGACATTACACTGCACAGGCAAATGGTCTGAACTTAGATCGTGGATTACCATAGGTTGGCTAAATAATTCTGACATGTTGGTTAGATAAAGATCTAACGTTGAGGGATTGTGTCTACTGTTTGAAGGGATATATGTAGGGTGAGGAGGATATAAGATGTGAAAAGGATGTCTAGCATTTAGATCTGCTAGTATGTTACCCCAGATATTAGCTCTTAAACATCCCCAATTCCTATGTCTGGAATTAAGGTCGCAACCAATTAAATAAATATCATTCAGCCCGATTAATTTCCGCAGGTCATTACTAAAATCGTAGCGATTTCGCAAGGATGCAGATGCACCTGGAAAATACGCTGAAAGTATTTTTATGGTACGACCGTTTACAAATGGTATTTCGATACCAATAGTTTCTATTAACTTTGTACTAAAAATAGGAAGTACTTTATGTTTTATCGATCTTTTCACTACAATGGCAACACCGCCCCCTCTTCTCTCACTTCGATCTAAACGATAGCATTTGTAATCTCGATTAGATAAGTTTATATTTAAATTTAACCAAGTTTCTGTAACAAGACCTATGTCAATATTATGATTGCTTAGGAAAGCAAAAAATTCAACTGCTTTATCTCGAATGCTTTTAGCATTCCAACATATTACATTTAGACTCACATTCATTATTTGGACTTATATAAATACTTAATAGCTAATTGTGCAATAGTATTAAATTGCTCAGCCTTAGTGCTACAATTACCCAGTAATGTTATCATCTCTGCAGTAAGTGCGTTGATCTCTTCCATCGAAAAAAGGTCGCCGTTGCTCTTCGCACCAATGCTGTTGTTGTTAGTTGTCCATGCATTATTGATGTTGTTGGAGTTTATTGACTCGTTTATCAAAGGTCCCTTACGCTGAGATTGGAGTGCAGGAAAATCCACACTGTTTGGTACGTACGCTTGATTTACGGGTACTCTTTTCGTAGGTTGAAGGCGTGTTTTATTTCTCGCAGAGAGCCTTTCTCTCATTGCAAAGAAATGTTGACGGTTTTCACACGATGGGTCAGATGATTTGTGCGTTCCATTGCAGTTTGCACATTTGATGTTGTTCGAATCGCATGCATCTGTTTCGTGGTTCTCTGAGCAAATACCGCAGTGTGTCTTGATGTGACAATTTTTTTCTCCATGGCCATACATCTGGCAGTTGTAGCATTGTGTAACTCTATTTTTTTGTCTTCGAGCGAAATCCCATTTTACTTGAGTTTTGAAGACCGATCGAATGTTTTTCTTTAGATCGTTAAGTCTTATTGAACCACTCTCTAGGAACACTAAATAAAACACGTCAATAAACTTATCGTATTTTTTTTTTAATCATTTTAATGTTCTGACATTTTAAACCAAGCAGAACCAATTCGTCTTTAAGTGCATCAATGGGTAGTTCATCTAGGCCATAAAGAATGACTTTGAATGCCCTTGCTGATGGAAGGTCATGTGTAAAGAATTGCCAGTTTTTGGATCTTAAAAGTGCACACGTTTGATTGTAGGTGTCAATGTTTTCACAGTTTATTTTAATGCCTATTGACATTTTTTTAATGCTATAATTTTGCATATTGACTTCACTTAATAAATTGTGCACATTTTCATTTGTCTTATGTAACACACAAATGGATGGAATCTTCGACTTTTTATTGGATACCGGTGGTGTTATTATCTCTTCACATTCAATGTCCTCGACTGAGTCGTCCGGGTGGCATTGCAAAGGCGCAAAATAATTTGCCCTAGAGTTTTTTTCTCTAGAGCTCATCTTTCGATTTTTAATGTTTGAAGACAGATTGTCTTCAACACTGGTTATACGAGCTCTTTTAGGAATGGTGTTATTCTACAAGTACCGCACAGAAAGAACGTCTAACTAGTTCAAAGCGCCGATTAGTGGCTTCTTTGATTTTTTTCTTAATACCCAGACTTACTCAGTCTTACTTAGGTGGCGCTACAGTTCGTGGTGAACCTGGGCCTCAACCGACAAGCCTCTCCATTTAGCTCGGTCTTTAGCTAATTACCTCCAGTTGAATACTCCAAGTTGGTCGAGGTCCCCTTGAACTTGTGCGCGCCACCTACGGCGAGGAGGCCCTCTACTGCATCGTCCCACTGGGCTAGATTCGAAGACTCTGTGGACCGGAGCGTTGATGTCCATTCGCTCTACATGTCCTACTCATCTCAGACGTCCAATACGCAGGTTTTTGACTAGGTCGATGTCGCTGTACAGCTCGTATAGTTTGTGATTGAATCTTCTCCTCTAAAACCCGTCAACGCAAACGGGACCGAATACTTTACGAAGAATTTTTTCTCTTGAAGCGACCAATGATATCTTCATCCGCTTTCAACAAAGTCCATGTTTCAGCAACGTAAAGCAGGACTGCGATGATCAGAGTCTTATACAGAGTCTCCTTAGTTGTTTGAGATAGGGCTTTGCTGTTGAATTGCCTTGTAAGCCAAAAACCAGCGATTGGCAAGAGTTATTCTTCGTTTGATTTCTGCGCTGAGTTATAGCAGAGTTTATAGCAGAGTCAAGGTAGACAAAGTCCCTTACTAACTCGAAGTTGTAGCTTCCCAATGTTACGTTCTGCCCAATTCGACGGTGTTCCCTTCTTGTTGACGGAATATACTTGGTTTTGTTCTCGCTTATCGCTAAACCCATTTTGGCCGCTTCCGCCTCAATGCTTGCAAACGCACCGGTGATAGCCGATTAAGCATTTATGGGCACATTTGAAGAAACAAATAAGAAAACACAGGATTTCTAGCAAGCAGACTTTAAAAACCGCTCTTAAGGAACCATGGGATAAGATTGCCCCAAGTTATTGCAAGAAGTTGGTGAATTCGATACAACGGCGATTAAAAGCTGTAATCAAATTTCGGGGGAACCCAAAAAAATATTAAATTAAGTTATTTTATTTTATTTATTTTATTATATGCAGAGAAAGCGAGTGTATCAACACTTCTGTGGCTAACTGTACATATGCATGCATCTGCAGGCGAATGTTGATTATGGTTCCAAATTTAATGACCTCTATGCACACTCAACTCCTTCGAGTGTTCTCTCGATAGATTCCATCTTTAATCACACCAAAATGGAGCGAACACTCAACTGCCAAAATATTTGAGTAAACGGTTTTCGTTAAACTTAACGAAACCTATTTTTTTATTCACCTTTAATGGTGTGTTCCCTTTTTTTGAGGTAGAAGGGGAAGAAGGCAGAGACTGACCCTGGAGCACTGCGACCTAAAAAGATCTTTTGTGCTATCCCCTGGTTAATTGATTTTGAATTTGTCAACCAGCTGAAATAAGGTTCATTAATGAAGCTAAGAATAGTTCGAGCTGAAGTAGAGGTGACGTCAGAACGTGATGTAACGCTTTTATTAAAGTGCTTTAGCCTAAGTCTGGCTATGGCCGGGCAATCACAGAGTATATGATGGGCTGTTTCGGTGTCTTCAAGACAGAGACGGCACGTTTTCGATTGAACACAGCCCATTTTCTTGAGATGGTAGTTGAGAAAGCAATGTCCAGTTACGAAGTCAGTAAGGATCTTAGCATTCTGTTTGCTCATTGATAGAATGTCTTTAGTTCTATTTTTTGAGAAGTTAACAAATTTCTTGGAATGCTTTAGGCCGGGTTGAGCATTCCTGTGAGAGAGCATTTGTTCGCGTTTCCAGCGGAGTAGCTCTATTTTAATCTGGCTGGTGGGTAAACTTGCAGAAGGGTTTAGGTCCAATATAAGGAGATTGGGCACCTAGTCTGACAAGCTTATCAGCCGCTTCATTACCAGGGATATCTTTGTGACCGGGGACCCACATTAGTGTGATATTATTGTGTACAGTAAGCTGCAAAAGCGTCTGGTGAAAATTCCAAACCAGCTTAGACTTATAGTCAAAGGACGTCAGAGCCTTGAGTGCTGCTTGTCTATCTGACATTATATTAATATGTGATCTTCGGAGGTTTCGTCTAATGCATTCTCTGACGCAGAGCTCGATGGCATATACCTCTGCTTGGAAGATATTAGTGGATTGACCTAGCGGTGTAAAGAGTTTGTAGTTGTGGCCAACCAACTTTGTGTGATTAACTTTATCCCACCATACTAGCGAAGCATAAGTTACTATCGGAACGAGGTTTGTGGTATAGGTCTAGTGTATCACTTTTGGATTTAATCCCCATTTTTTGCGAAAAACCTAGAGCAGGCGCAGAGGGCTTTCGTCGCCTTCTCAGTGGTCCTGTTTATATGAGGTTTCCAATTTAATTTGTGGTCTAGAGTAATCCCAAGATATTTTGTTTCTTTTGAGAACTCAATTTGAGTATTGTTTAGTGATAGTGCTTGAAGGCTTAAGTTTCTCCTCCTGGTGAAAAGAATGATTACGGTTTTTGCAGAGTTACCCGTTAGACCTTCTGACTGGCCTGGCACTAGTTATTTACTTTATTTAGGGCATGTTGCATTTGTTCAGAAATGCTGGATTCATCCTTGCCCTTAGCTATAATGACTACGTCGTCGGCGTGGCCCGTGAGAAATCCAGAACTATTGAGGTCATTTATGATACTGTCCACTACAATGTACCATAAAAGTGGGGATAGGACACCACCTTTGGGACAACCTTTAGTAGTTCTACCGGAGATTGAGATTTGTCCAAGCTTGGCAGTGATAAGTCTGCTTCTGAGCATGGAGCATATCCATTTGGTAGTTTGCGGGTCAATGCCTTTGACATCAGCAGCAGACTTAATTGATTGAAACGATGTGTTATCGAAGGCGGCAGAGATGTCCAGGAAGGAGCATAAGGCTATTTCCCTCTTTGATAAAGTTTCTTCAATAGTACTGACTAGATGGTGAAGGGCTGTGTTCGTAGATTTGCCAGATTGATATACAAATTGAAGATTATTTAGGGGGTGTTCTATAAGGGCGGAATTTCTTATGTGAAGATCAAAGATTTTTTCCATTACCTTAAGAAACACAGAGGTGAGACTGATTGGCATAAAGGCCTTTTGGTCTGATTGTGATCTGGCGCCGGCTTTAGGAATGAACACTACATTAATTTTTCTCCATATTGATGGGATGTAGCTGAGTTCATAGCTGGATCTGAAGATGGGCACTAAGGGTTCAATGAGAGTGTCGATTCCATGATGTAAGAGGGCGGGGAAAATTCCATCTCCACCGGGATCTTTGTAAGGTTTTTGCGTGGAGATTGCCCATCTTATGGAATCGAGGGTGAAGATTTTCTTGGTCAGAGTCCTAGTGCGTCGATTAGGAGGGAGTAGCATATCTTCCTGCAGAAGAGATGTGTAAGGGTCAGTAATTAGTGAGTCAGGGAAGTGGGTCTGCAGAAGAAGACCTAATGTTTCGTGGTATCCCTGTGTAAAACTGCCGTCAGGTTTTTGTATGGTGTTAAGGGAACACTCACACTCAATTTTTATTCACATGATGGGTGGATGAAAACGAAATAAAAATACAAATAGAATGTTTTTTTTTTTTGTTCAAAAACCGCCCTGTATTTCTTTTAAGACACATCTTTATACAACTATATTATTTTTTCATAATAATATGCTTTGTTTTATCTGCTTTTTTTAAACTTATATTTAACATTATTACACATTGTTATTATATCTATAATAAAGAATTAGTAAATTATTCTCTTGATATTTCAACGATCTGACTAGTTTCCTTTTATTTATTCCTTTGTATTAGTAAATGTATATATAAACTTTTTTTTTGCATGGGTTAACAATTAACAAGTAAATACATATATTGAAGGTGAATTACAATTGTATCTTACAATCATTAGTATGTCCTTTCTACTTTATCTATAAATATATTTTCAATTAAACTATTGTTACACTTTTTTCCACTTTATTTTTCTTTTAAATATAATATATATACGTATTCCATTTCTTTAACTATATGTTAATTCAATAATAAAAATAAAGTGATTAATTTAAATTATTTCTTCACCGGCATAAATTTGTTTTATTTGTGATATTTGAAGTTTGAGTATTTGGGGTTTGAAAAGTATATATAAATCATAAAAAAAAATTAACATTTATACATTAAATTATAATTTAGTGTTTTTCTTTTATATACAAGTTGTAACTATGTATTATACTTTTGGGTAAAATAACATAAATAAATTGTTGAAAAAAAATATATTGCTACTAGTTTTCGCAACTGTCAAAAATGACAGCCAATATATTGGTCCTCGTAAATTTGTTTTTTTTTTTTTTTTTATTATTTTAAGTTTCTTTCTGGGAGTTCTTTTGTATTTAAGGACAAAAGTCCAAAGTAAATGCCATTTTGAGACTTTAGTTGTCATTTTGAAACGCTTAGTTTACATATTCTAGTAGAATTTTGTTTTTAGTGATGTTTAATGCTTAAGGGTTGATTACACTACGATCACACTTTACTTTCGGGACCATCAGCTACATGCCGAAAGGCCATCCTAATCTTTGATAAATAATGGGAGCAAATGTGCCCGTAACTCTTGTTATACCATTCGGGTGTTTTACCCCTGAAATTAGAGAAAGTAGGTTTTAGTGGAAGTTTAAGGATTTTTTAAGGTTCGTGTACTTACTTGATATCGACTCTAGCCAAGTGCATGACTCTCGATCGACCACTGCCGCATGGTTCGATGAGGTATCTAGAGGCTAGAACTACTCCACGTACGCTACCAAATATTGGTTTCGCCTTCGGGTGCTCAATTGAGGTTTCAACAATAACGCAGGCTCCACGGGGCAGGTCTGTTTGCCATGATCTGGAATAGAACAATAGTTACAATTAGTAGCTTTGAATTGGAAAACAAAGTTATGTAAAAAAAAGACACAGACTTAAATTAAATTGTAGTTTTACTGAGTTCTACAAAGAAACTAAAACGCCGAATAAGGACTTGGTACAGGGTGGGCTATAATGAATTACATATTTTATGTGCATTAACAAAAATCGAGTGGTCTATTAAAATCACATCGCTGGCACTCAAGCCAAAGCGCTGCAGTATAATCTCGATAAAAACACGAGGTGAATTAAAATCGTTTGGTCCCAAGTCTTACGCCAATTGAACCTGCTCAGAATGCAATCTTAAGTCCTTTTTCAAGATATGTCGCAAAGTTGTTCACGAAATCGCAATCTGATACGATATTTTGCGAATGGACAAGCCGAGGGCACATCGTACAGAAGGTCCAACTTCACTCACTTTTTTTCCCTTCCCAGAAGACGTTGGTCGTTCCCAAGGCTTCTGATTGAGGATAAAACCGGATCGTTTCAACTTTCACAGAAACAGCTAGACCGTCACTCATACTCTCAGTCCCAGATTGAAGTCATCTTTGTAAATTGCTAACCAGATAAGACGAATGGCAAGCACAGTTCACTAGAGGCTTCAAAGGAAGCAATAATGTTCTCAGAAATGAAAAGGTACCTTGTTGACGAGCTTTAGTTATCCAACAGGTATACGATAGTGTTCTGGAATATTAGAGCTCTGCAAGCAAGGGTCCGCAAAGGACTAGATTCGTTAGAGTATACGGCAAGATAAATCCCCATCAATTATTTTAACGCCTTGAACAAAGCCGTGAGTAATAATGAAGCAGAAACAAAAACATTTGATGGATAACGACGGTCTCGGACATCCTAAGGAAAACAGTAAGCAACTTCTACAATGTCAATCGTCTTGCTACTAGACGCGCCCTGCTTGAACACATAACCTACCATAAAAGTTGTCGAGTTCTAAAAGTGCACCATCAATTTAGGAAAGAACCAAATCAATCAGAATTGCTTTACTGGACTAAGAAGCACTACAGTTCGTGGCTGTCTGCAGATACCTGGAATCGAGTTCACGAGCCTATTTGATTCCATTCTTCCAATCGGAGCTGCTTTATCAGTAGAGAGAGTCGGGCCTCAGTCCCAATAATGCAACGCAGTGTACTACGTAATCAGTCAAATCGCATCAAGGCTGAGGAAGAAGACTGTGACTGTGACCGTGTAAATGATCACAAAGGAGCTGCCCACAGTAAAATTTCTAGACGTGCCTTTGCTAATTGTGTACTGAACTGCTAAGCTCTCAGAAGTCGCAAACATAAATACCCAAAGAAGCTTGCAGTAAGACCGACTTCAGTCGCGATAAAGCCGTAGGCCTTGATGATAGAGCTTTACCAAGCAGTTCCAAAGTTATCAACCATACTACTGTATCATCTCGATAAGGATCCAAGAAAATTTAAAGCTTTCCATTTAAGTTGTAGAAGGGCATGATCAGTATTGTTTATCGAACAAAGGATACTTGGGTTCAACTCTCGATATCGAACAAGCAGGCCTTTGCATAATCCTCATTCATATTTTGCAAGTCATTATAGAGCAATGTGATGTATATTGATCTCCGCTGCATCTCACTTTCTTCCGGAAGCGTTTCACTCCTACCATTAGGACCTTTTACTTCCACAACAAAGCTGTCCGTTCAATCTGTGACCATATTATATGTGAGAAAGACTCCATTTTCCGTTCTCACATTGATCATGTCATCAATAGAGCCCACTCTGCCCTGGATTTTATCAAACACCTTTGTCAGACTCCTCCTTGAATACGCTAAAGAAGATGGGTCCCCCTAAGAGGATACCCATTAGCTAAGCAGCGGAGGATACCCATTTTCGTCCTTTCTGGGCTGAAAGATATAACCTGCCTCCGCACTACTCGTAGATTGGCTCCAGCTAATCAGTATACTCTGTAAAAGCCTTATCAAGTTACGCAAGATAGCCCAGTTACCAGGATCTGGGCTCTTATGCATTAAGCTGTTATCGTGTACCGGATGCCAGGAGTTAAAAAGACGAAACTAGTGGAGAAGGGATACCATAAAAGGAAAGGAAATAGAATTCATTTTGGCGAAAAGTCTTAAACTAATCCCATGACAGCACAAACCAACAACTCTTTCCTTCAAACGTGTCATTGCCGAAGAGCATCGCTTGGATTGTCGGTAACCTATAATCTGACAAGAAATGTAGGGATCAACGGTTTACTTGGGCCCTTAACACATTTCAGACGTTCAAAGCACTGCATATTCGGTGCCCTGCAGCAAAAATGCCAGGAAATCATTTTGCGAAGAATTTAGAGAAGGGCAAAGGTATTATTCATCCCGAAAGTGAGACGCAAAACATACCAATTTACGAAAATCCCATTAACCTGACCTCGTTCATACTAAAGACGCTAGACAAGGTCATAGACAACCATATAAGAATGACTGTGCCGGAAAGAATACCTCTCCATTGCAATCAACACGCCTACAGAGCAGGAAGATTCATTGAAACGGCGCGGCGCTTTACTAGTTAACAAATTGGATTCATGATGCACTGGGGAGCAAGGAGATGGCAGCATGTGCTTTTCTGGATATCGAAGGAGCCTTCGACAATACCTCTCATGAAGCAATTAGGAGGGGTCTCGAAATAAAAGGAGTACACCACAACAGAAATAATTGGATGTATGATATGCTGAGAACTAGGGCTGCTGAGACAGAGGTGGGACAAGAAACCATCACAATAAGCACCACTAGAGGCTCCCAAGAATATGCCGATGGCATAGTCATTATCGAAAGAGGGAAATTCGAAGAAACGCTTTCAAAAATTATTCAAAGGGGCTCGAGAATTAGATGTGGTGTGAAACGGTAGGGTTTAAACTGAATCCAAACGAAACCACTGTGGTACCCTTCACAAAGAAGCTGAATCGTATGCAACCTATCCTACTGAGAGGGATTAGAGAAAACCCACAGATATAGGTCAAGTATCTAGGTATAACACTAGATAGCAAACTTATCTGGAAGGAGCTTGTAGGAGCTGTGAAAATCAAAGCCACTAGAGCACTTATGGTGCGCAGACCAGCCTTACTGAGTTGGATGTACATGATAATAGTCAAACCCATCATCACATACGGTGCAGTGGCATTGGTCAACAGAACAAAACAGACGTACCAAAAACATCTACCGACATTGGGGCAGGTGTGTAGGCGTCCAGGACTAGATACTCTAAATCTATGGAAATTTGCCCCAGTATATTCCATGTAGAGGCTTACGCGATCAAAAGATGCATTCAATTTAACTTCGACAGGAAATATTGTGGCCAAGACATCGCAATACTTTTATATCGCCAATCCACAATCAAGGCACTGAGCTCAAACGAGATCCGATCCAGATTGGTATGGGAGTACCTCATTAAGATCAACAGGCTGGGCCAGAGTAATAAAGTAACTTTCTACTGGTTACCCAGACACGTAGGAGTCGAAAAAAACGAAGCAGCTGATGAATTAGCAAGAGACGGCTCCTTGAACTGAAACCTGTTTGTGGGATAGGACCATACAAAATACAGGAACAACTGAGAAAAGAAAAAGGGAGCAAATGGGTTAAGCATTGGGATCCCCCGATTGAGACAGGTGAACGAAATTTTGGGGAATTACAACCAAAAAAGAAGCAGAACCTGCTTAAGAGTAAGAAAGAATCGACGTGATAGACATGCTAAAGGGTGACTGCAGACTCAAGGAGCACCATAGGAAACGGGAAATAGAAAGAAATGGACATTGCAGATTCTGCAGCGACATCGCAGAAACATCACCACACTTCTTATGGAATATATAGCACTAATCTACAAAAAAAAAGGCACCATCTAGAAACCTATCAGATCAGAGGCAGATATTCCTTCACTGGATCCACTTTAGGTGCTCCAGTTCATTAAAGTAATTGGAGTAGAAGAAATGCTCTGAATTGGGCTCGACAATGCTGTTCAATTCATTACAAAAATTATTATGTTTCCCATTTCATTGGAAATATGTACATATATACAGATGGGCTGAGCAGTGATTATTAGTGAGCAGTGATCACAGAGAGCAATTGAAAAAAAGAGCAGTTAAGACTAGCAGTAATTTAATTACTTTTAGGATCGCTGTCAGCATTTAATCGTTTTGTTCTCCTTGATGTACAGTACAAGACACAATCTAAAACATAACAAACCAATTGCAAGTGGCGATCAGTCAATAAACAATTTAATATGAACACCATGACTGTAAACAAACACACGTTGCAGAATGAAATCCTTGAAATATTCTCTTCCTAGAGTCATAAATAACTTCACAAGCCTATACAAAGATGAAAGAGATAATTGGGTAACGATATGGTATGAACATACCTTAAACACAGAGGAGCCGAGCGGTTATACCATGGAACAATCACAATCACAACTATGCCCTGTGATTTGGTATACACTTCGAGGCGAGAAGTTAGGCAACATAACAACTTCGTATGCCCTACTCAGTGCGACTAAAAGAGGAAGAAAGCAGTTTGAGTAGCGTTTTGTTGCCATGCATCCAAACGCATTTCTGTTTGTTACAACATCGAACTTGGCTGGTGTAAACGGGGGTAAGGCAAGCGTAAACATATCTGTGGAATTTTATAAGCAAAAGGCATTAACAGACTAGTTGTTGGTCAGAGATGACATGGAAATGAGCAGGGCCTAATTCTGCCTAATTTTCCTGTTCGTGAATAGGTGTGAGCATTGTTTTGCAATGGCTGCCAAAAGTGTGAAGTTAAGTGTTGTTAAGTGTTGTTGAAGATAGGTGCTCGATCAGCGTGAATATCGTATCAATGCGAAGTTGGGTGGTCCATGACCATTTAAGTATATACAGCAGCTGTACCCTCTCAGGTACTTTTTGTTTACAGCCTTAAGGCGAAGCAGAGACCCCCTCGAAGTAAAGTATTTCAAATACCTTATATCTGGCATACATAGTGATGGTACGTGCCAATGCGGTAACTATGATGGGGAGAGCCCATGGCATTTTCTAAGATTTGGGAATAGGGTAAACTATGTTCCAGGCACCCCTCTCAGAATCTTTGAAAGCACAAAATACCTGGGCTTGGTGATCGATAAAAAACTGAATTGAAGACTGAGCTTCTTCTTCTTCCTATTTCGGCCAGATTATGATCCGGAAACAAGCGATCATAACCCTTCTACTTCACCGCATTTCTACTTATCCGCCTGTGGGGTTCACCGAATTGGAGACTGAGCATTAACGAAAAAATCAAAGAAGCCACAATAATCTTTTACTCAGAATATTTGGAAAAACCTGGGGACCCTCTTCCAAAATTATACTGTGGATGTACATGGCTATAGTAAGACCTATACTGACCTACTATTTTTTGCGTTGGAAGGTGGGAATCTTTCAATGTAGGATTTCCATCCACTAAACCCAGCTTCTCTCCTACCCCTAGTCGTCGCGGCACTGCCGTCAAGTATTTCGTCGCGAGGGGGGCTTCAGCCTTGCATAATTGGCCCATCTGCGCCACGTTTTGCTGCCGTTTTTGTCTTCGTTGCTCTTTCATGATGGAAGGCAGTTTCCCAAGCTTCTTGTGTGCTCAGCATCTGTCTGGTGATGTTCTCTGGTGTTAAGTCCGCACCTAGTCTGTTCGCCAGCAAGTTACGTTCTTCGTGATATCGTCCACAGTGGAACATGATGTGTTCCGCATTCTCGATTGTCCTTATTTTTTATAATTTACTCGCGGTAAAGTGGTTATGACTACCCTTTTTCTGTATTTCAATACATAGCGTGAGCGTTAAGGAAGAGGGGTCAGGATGAAAGGAGGCACCGATGCACATTGGTCTTGGTCTTGGTCTCAAATGTCTGTAGGTTATAATGGAGATGAAAAGCAGACTCGGGGAGAGCTTCCGGGCATGTTGGGCAATAAGGGTTGTCTTCGTGTCCAAATCTGTGGAGGTTTTTTAATCGCCTTTTTTTTTGTTTTTTTTGAAACATCCATGACCAGTAAGCATCTGCGTCAGGTTGAAGTTCAGATCTCCATGCTTTCTATTGATCCAAGGGTCTATACTGGGGATCGATCTCTGCGTCTATCTGCCTTTGTTAGAAACGTTCCATCTCTCTTGCTATTCTTCGAGGCTAGTTCTTGGTGATACTTTAGTGTCACTTCGACTCGTCGCTGTTAATGCCATTGCCCTGCTGGCAATATATTTCCGTTCGGCTTCTTTAACGAGTAGGTCTATTGGCACCATTGCAGCTACTACGCATACCGCGCCGTAGGAGGTTGTTCGAAGGACGCTGCATGCTCTCAAGGTATTGGTTCTGTAGACCACCTCCGTCTTCCTTCGGTATGATTTCGTCATCATGGCACCTGCCCAATTTTGGAAGCCGTAAAACATCATGGACGTCGCAACTCTTGCTAAGAGCAGTTTCTTCTTCTGTTTACGTCCTCTACTATTTGGCAAGATTTTTGGCAGGACAGCCGTTGTTCTTGTTGCCTTCTCAGCTGCATGTTGCAGATGTTGCTTAAAAGTCAACCTTGCATTTATAGTAACGCCAATGTATTATACGAGTATGTACTTCAGCTCTGGTTTAGAAACTACTATGTGATCGCCCACGGTTACTTTTATAGTCTTCATAACTCATTTGCTGCTGATGAGCACTATTTCGGTCTCTTCCCCTGTTTGGTTTAAGTCCATGTTTACTAGCCAGTCCTGTACGATCCCGATAGTTTCATTAAATTCGTGCTGCAGCTCTTTAGGAAATCTAGTCACTACAACGATCGCTATTTCGTCGGCGAAGCCAATTATTTTTGAGTATCTCGACATTCGAAGTCTGAAAATGTCGTCGTACATTAGCACAGTAGTGGACCCAGTACGGATCCTTGGGGGAAACCGCCTGTGACGTTACACTGCCTCATTCCGTCGTCTATATTGACCTATGATAGTCTCGTATGGTGGCAGGCTATCAACAAGACCACCAAGACTTGCGTGCATCGGTATTACCAGCGCAATGAAAACAAGACCAACAGCAGGGCGTGAGGCTATCCTCAGCCTACTCCCGCTAGATCACTTCATACAATCATCGGCAGTCATAAGTGCCCTGAGAGTATGCTAAGACTCCAATCAGATAACTGGAAGCCAAATGCAATGGGTCATCTATCGATCCCACAGAAATATCTAGGCCATGTACCCATTACAGACTACATTACGCCATACCTGGACTTCACAAAACCTTTCTCTAGCCTATCCTTTCTCTAACCTATCCTAGCAGGGAAGAATGGAAAAGTGGTCATACCATATATCTAACACGAAATCCACTGGCGTAGGTTAAGGCATCTTCTCCGAACCGCTGGGTATAACGAAGTCATTCCGCCTCCCGATCCACAGCATTGTCTTCCAAGCGGAGGTCTTAGCAGCGACAACAGCCACCCGTGAGTCTGCGATAGAGGCAGTACCACCAGAAGGTATTACTTTGTTTATGGATAGCCAGGCAGCTATGAATGCTATTTCTGTCAGAGAAATAAAATCGAAGCTTGTGAAGTGCTGTCGAGAAGAACTCAAGGTCTTTGGAAAACAACGCAAGGTAACGCTCTGCTGGGTCTCTGGATATGAAGCCATACTAGGCAATGAAAAGGCAGACGAAATAGTGGATGCTTAACATCGATATCACAACAAGCTGACCCTTCTGTGAATATCCCGCCTGCACACTCCAGCTTGAAGCAGGGGAAAAAGCCACAAGAGAGGCGAATACTAGATGGATCTCTATAAAAACTTGTACCACCACAAGGTAGCTTGTGACAAAAGAAGACTTATACGGAAAGATAGGAAATCCCTTTCAAAAGCCGTTTGAATTATCACGGGACATACTACTCTGCGTTACCATATGAAGAAATCGCGTCAAACGAAAGAAGACATTTGCAGAGGCTGCGGTGACGAGGTGACTTTCTGTGTCACTGTACGGGTCTTCATGACACCAGGAATACATCTTGCTGGTGGCACTTCTACCAGGATTTAGAGGAGCTTTCCAGCATTCCAATAGATATTTCACAACGCAGTGAGCAATTGCAAAACTTAATATTGAACATTGAACAGGGCAAGGGGCAACTTTTTCCGCCAAGGGTGTCACAATGGGTCTGACCTGAGTGTGGCATGGAGGATTCCTCTTCTCCAAGCAAAGAGAGGTTTACAAACTACTTTACTCACCTTAACACGCAAAAGTCCGTACACAATTGCCCATCGAAGGCGTACTGGAATATCTCGGTTCTTTCGTCTAATTTTTTGATAGTTTGACTCTGCAGGAGATTATTATCCCACGAGGCACGCTGCTTCAGCACATAGTCAAGAACATCTTTTGGTGGGCCCTCGACTTCAGTTATACAACGCCACAAGCGCAAGGGATGCCCGTCTCCAACCTTCTTATATGCAATATCGACATTCGGATCCAGCGATGTTGTAGTAAACCAACCTCTTGACCTGAAAAGAACAGTCTTTAGATCTGAGCTCTTAGTGTTAAAATAAGAAAACCCTACTTCTCTCTACCCTCCTTAATGGTGGCACTAGTGCACTCATACAGGTATCCCCGCCAATTATGAAATTGCATGCCTTCTCCCAGAGCCTCCAGAGGAACGGGCTTGGACTCCTCCATATAACCGAAGTTGCACTTTGATATTCTTTCTCTCGAAGCCGTGAAAATTTGCCTATAGTTATCGATCATAAAGGACAGGCACTCGTGTGATGCCTTTGCTTCGGAGAGCTCCTTGACGTCTGGAATGCCGGTGGTCTTACGCCGTCTTGGAGACGCCGACACTGAGGAATTACCCGTAGATATACTGCTGTGGAATAGAGAAGGCGCCAAGCATACAGCCAGATTGTTGGCTGTCATTTGATTATACTGTGAGTTGTCGGCGACCAGGGTAAGGAACTCCAATAGAGCGTAGAGAATTTCACGGTTCTCATCGGGCAGCAGGAGAACAGCACACTGGACTGCATCGAGACGAACGTCTGGAGGGAGATCTGAAATGGTGGATACAATGGAATTAGTGGCATTCAAAACAGAAAGCAAGGATATTACGTTGAAAAATCGCTGCAAAAGTCTCCGACATCTTGGTGGTCAACAGTGACTCTGGCAAGTCCCGGAAATACTGCTTTAACATATCGGCCACATCATACGCTTGCTGGGTATCAAAGACGTCCATACACTCTGCTGAGGATTCACTCAACTCAATGCGCTCCTTCAGCTTGAATATTCTTGACTTAACACCAGATTTACGGAACAAACCGATTTGATCTAAGGCGTTCAGCTGTAACCATCTAAATGCAGCTCTAACCGCAATCGGAAGAGTTTGTCCTGTGCGTTGTAAGATCAGCAACAATGGAACTCCAAAGACCTTCTTATCCTTATAGTCGGGCATTTTGATTTTCTTGATGAACTTTGGCAGTTCCCAGTTCCATCCGGAGCGGTGAGTTGGGCAATACCGCTCCATGTAGCCGGTTAAGATGGCCAACGCCAACTTTCGGATAATCTGCAACTGACCACAGGACATGGCAGCAAATGGAGTACCTTCGGTCTTCTCGACCTCAACTTTTCGAGAGAAACACTTCTTGAAGATCATGTGTGGGCGTTCCTCTTCCTGGAAGCTATGCCATCGGACTACCGGACTTTTACTGAAACGGAGCAAATATTATGTGACCCCTGCTTCTAGATAGGTTTGAAAATAGAGGCTTACCTGACTTTGACGTTCTCAGTATCACTCTCGGAGTTCTTGTGATCCTTGCGGACTGTTGAACGAGTTCGAAAACTTGCCGATCGGAAGCCGTCGCGCTTCTTTGGATCTTTACCTAGATTTAGTGATCCGCCACGAGTGAGCTTTTTCACCTTCATCTGAAAAGAGAACAAACTCCGTTTAGAGGGCGTGGCAAATGGCGAAATTTATACAAAACCCACCTCTGTTGTATTCGAGTTTGTGTCCTTGAAGACAAATTTCCTGCCCTGATGGCATTCAGAATCGGAATGTGCACCAATATCGTCGACTTTTCCGGTTCTTTGCAAAAATCTCCTTGACTTCGATGGCGCCTTGCGTAGGGATAGTGTCAACTTGCCTCCACCTGTCGACGATGACTCCTGACTGTCACTGTAGTACGATGATGAATCATCTGATCTGCCCTCCTTCAGATGTGGCATCGGTGGAGTACCAAAAAAGTGCAGCGGACTAGTACGCATCGATCGAGGTGTCGTAGGTGTTCTCTTGGGACTGCTATTCATGCGGTTTGGACTGAGGAAGTTGTCACTCTGCGATGGAACCTTTAACTCATGTTGGCCGGGATGATGGAACAAAGGACTTTTCGGGTACGCATGCATTGGACTAACAGCAGATGGTGAGGGCGGTGTTGAGTAAACTGCATCGGGCTTACGAATACTTCTCTGGCCGAGTTGTGATAAGTCCAGAGCTTGCGGTCCACTGATGACGATGCCTTCACGATTTTGCCGTTTCCTTCGACGTGATTTGATGGATTCGACACGACGAAGTAGGGCTTTGGCTCCGTCTTTTAGTCGTTCGCTACCGGTTCGTCGTAAGCGTACAGCCGATGAGTCGGAGTCATTTTGAGCCGTTCCATCAGCTTGTTCATGCGGCAAGGAGAGGTTAAGAGCAGCACCGGATATGTCATAGGTATCATCATCCTCGAATCGATCGGGACTTGATTCTTTTGAAGAGCTTTCGGTTTTATCTTGACTTAGCTTGGTGGGTAGTTCTAAGCCCATTTCTCCGATGCGTGACCAACGTCGGATGTGAGGCTGGAATGTCCAATTTTCACTTAGGGCACAGTTCTCATCGTCGGAATCTTCTTTCTGTGGGAGTAGATGAAAGGAGAAATGAGTTAAATCAAGGATTGTTTGGTTCTCAGATGGCTGGCAATGGCTTGAAGTGGGGCGAAGCAATATATCTTTGATATTGGGATATTGGAGGAACAACATTCTGTTGGAAACTTCTGAACTGCTTTTAATGTTAAGATCCGTTCTTTTACTTTGCCCTTTTCAGGGTCAAGTGATGACATCACCCAAATGGTCAACTCTGAACTAGTTTATAGTAAAATGGATGATGACGCTTAAAATCGACAAAGAAGTACCGCCCGTTAAACCGGCGGCAATACTGATCCTCAGACATTTCTTAAAATAAAAGCTTCCAAAAGCTCGCAGAGCTTTCAAAGTTGTATCCGTCTTGTATATTGCAAAGCTCTTATATAAGCTTATGAGTGGATATATATATAAAGAAAAGAACAAATCTCTTTGAAGGCCAACAAAGCACAGAGAAAGCATCTATGATCGTAGAAAGATCCGAGATCAGAAGAAAGCTTGTCGATGAGGGTGCAAAAGCACGGAAGAAGCACACAAGCTACTCGAGAAATAAGCTGCTTTCAATTTTAAAACTCGTTATTGGTCAAACAAGTGTACAAACCAGAGCTTTTGGTCTTTTCTTGTGCAGATCAAGTTCCCGCATTCTGTACTCTGACCCTTCCCAACAAATTCAAGGCTCGATTAAAATGTATGAAGTACTCCAAGCTCATTATCTTTTTCCTTCAATTTTATAACAACTCCATTACTTACCTGTGGAGTATGAGGCTTATGACTACTGTCCAATCGCATATTGGCACATCGGTTCAATATACATAAACGCCGATAGAGCGACTGCAATGGATCGTTCTCCAGATTTGTATGATCTTTGGCTACATTTGTCAGATCAATAGGAAACTGATGATCTGAAAGTAAAAAAAAGAAGAAAAGTTTAAAGTCACAGTTTAGCACGGTTGACAGTTTGTTGAAAGAGGAATTTGCTTATTTTCCATCATTGGCATGCGTCAAGCGCTTTAAGTGCTACGAGCGCCTCATGGCGGATAAACACTTGAGCTGTTTTTGAAATTCAGAAGCTGATGGCATTGCATTTGACATTCAAACATGTGTGGGGGTCACAAATATTTACAAACAATTAAGCGGAAGTTGTGTTTACAGACCCACGTACTTGTTAAAGGCGTTAATTTGTCGTTGTGCATTAGAGAGAGGGCTTAGGCTATTTCCAACTGAAAAAGTGTCAAGCGCGAGTAATATTTCAATGAAGGGTTTTGTTCTATTTACAGGATCTACTCGTATGAAAAAATCACAGAGGGAAGTTGGTTTATAGGTGAAGAACTTAATGACGTAGTATGGTTGTTTTGCATTAATCGGGTGAAGATTGAGGGTAGTGTTTGCGTTTAGGCAATTTGAGTCATCAGTAAAACCTTATAGGGAGACGAAGCGTGTACGAGCAAATGAACACACACAGTGTGCACATTTAGTGTACAGCTTACGTCCATATGTCACCTCGCCATCGATAGTTAATGCCTTACTATGACCTTACCATGCACTACCATGCACTTCGTGAGAATCACGGGAATGGTATGCTCAGATCAAATCGGATTCCTTCTTAACCCTCCAGCACTGACTCCAATTAATCCGCGGAAATCTCCAGACACACTTGATCCAACCACCATCATGCAGTGACGAAGAAGAAATTGAATCTGTTCGCCACCCGTTGTGCGACTGTCCTGCTGTATTCGTCAGAAGAATGAGGACTCTTGGTAGTTACTTCTTCTCGGAGCTGGAGGACTTGGGTAATGTTGAGTTGATGGACCTCATGAGATTCATATCACTTTCTGCTTGGTTCTAACAGCGGACTTTCTTTGAAGCGTTTCCAGTGTTAAATGATTGGGCACAAAGTACCCGTACTGTTGGTCTGAGTGAGCAGTGACTCTTTGTCACAAAGCACCCATCTACCTAATCTAACCTAACCTCATCCTAGGCGTACAAGGAGATCGCTTCCTTGATGAATCGGTATTCATGGCATGTCATGGATGCACTACCATTGGAGCATAAATTATTCCCTTCAATGAAGAAGAATTCCTCGAGTACTCTGGTGTTTCTCATTCGATCTCTGCGAGTTATTCCAGTTACATCACGAAAGACTCTCATTACGGCAACTTATATCAGCAATCTCATTCCTACGGCCACTATCCAGACTTTATGATCAAATGTCAGATTTGGAACAAATACTGAGTTAAAGACAAAGAGTTTCACAGATATCCGGCAGAGGATGTTTATTGCGTTCAAAGTGAACTTAATGAGAGCATCGGCATCGGATACACAACATAAATTCCGAATACATGGCGTTTTTATGCCGAATAAATCTCTGTTCTATGCGGAATCGGACTCCGGATACACAACGCTGGATACACCGAAGTGTACAGAACTAAATGTGAACTTTTACACTACACACACCCGGCATCAGATAGATGATGTCGAATACAATAGTTTCAAATGCCATCGATGCCATATATACGCAAGAAATGAGTGTTCAAGTCGCAAGTTCCTTTTCAAGCAAGTTGGCCCATCTTTCCAAGCTTGGCATTCATCGATCTTAGATCTACTGAACTTTACATTCGAAAATACCGACTATACGTCAAGTCAATTCTGATAAGAACTTTCGTGCAACTATCCCTGCCAGGTCTTGGTGGGAAAATGTTGCCAGCATAGAAAGGAGCTCGATTCACTTCTATACAGACGGAACCAAAACCGGGAGTGGGCTGGGTGGTGGTGCCTTCTAAGAAATGCTCAACCTGAGCCTCCCGCGTCCGCCTCCCAGATCATTGTAGCGTTTTTCAGGCATTTGGTAGGCGTTTTTCTGGGCGATTAAGGAAGCCCTGTCCTGGCTAAAATGTCACGTAATATCTGTTAGGGATGTAGCACTATCACGAACAGCCGAGCGGCAATTAAGTCCCTGGAGTCGTTTTTTTTACTTCAAATATCGCCCAAGACTGCAGTTCGTCTTTCACAGAGATGGCAGAGTAGTTCAACATTCAGTCAGGCCACAGAGACATTCCAGGTAACTGCAAGGCTGGCGAACTTGCCAGACTTGGTTGGTACTACCCTAAATATTCAACGAAATACCCAGGTAGTAGGTATGTCGCTTTCAATGTGCAAACTTCTACTTAAGCTGGACGCTATCAGTAAGACCAACTGCAGATAGAAGGATGGCATAACATGCCAAATATTTGGATATATCTGACCCAGGCTGGATCAGAACGGCTCAAATGGTTTGATCTTGTTGAAGAGAAGAGATATCAGCTCCACTATTGGTGTACTCACATAACACTGTCCAATAGGTCTACACGCCAAAAGGTTAGGTCTCTTGTCAAACGATTTCTGTAGGAGCTGCAGGGACAAAGAGGAGGAAGAAACCATCCTCCATTTCTTCTATATCTGTCCAGCCCTATCCAAAAGAAGACTACTCCATCTTGGAGTACTTCTCTTCGATAACCTTGGTGAGCCGACAAATACAGACATCAGAAGCATCCTTCCCTTCTCTTAGTAAGTCCAGGTGTAGCTTATTATGTGATAGATCCAGTGGTATCGCAATAAACGTCTTCTGGTCTAAGTGACAGCCACCCTAACCTTATCCATCTTTTCGTATTTCTTTGAATTGACAGAAGCTTCCTACGAGAAAGAGTTTTCTCTTACATACTCGAGATATATTAGTTCTTGGTGTTAGAGCAAACTTAGCGAAATCCTGTTTAAATCTGAACTGTTGTAAGCAGAGGAAACGTCGTGTGTCACTCATGTCGGATATCCGGCATTGGATATGTATAAATATTACAAAAAAATCGTACATCCGGCATCGTTTATCTGATGCCAGATGTGTGAAATGGGCATAAGTATTAAAAGTATTGTACTAACATCGAATCCATTTTCGGCCTTGGTCCAACATTAGCTTGCCACTCGGTAAAGATTTCTTTTCTAAGATGGATGGCGAGTAAATATGTCACGATAGTTTTTGCTCACTGAGACCAACAAGGTTCCATTGTGCCCATTTAGTTTTTACTCTGGGAAGTTGCAGTGGAAAACTCGCAGAGGGTCTATCAGCTCGAAAAGGAAACCGCTCGTTCAAAACCACATAGATAGGAATATGAATTTCAGCTATGCGAGGTAGGTTCTTCGACTTAGTGAAGAAATAACTACGCAGAGCCTTCATTCTTTTGTCGGCGAAGGCAAGCCATTCTCACAGCAGGTGTCGGATAGATTCAATTTCTTCCTCGTCCCTGCAACTTCTCCAGATTCGTTGTGTGTTTGCCGATACGCTCTGCACGAACCTCAATGGCACAGTGATTATGCGAGAGATGACCCATATACTGTTGCAACTAAGTCTAACCAGAGAACGTGTTCTCCTCAAATCATAGGCCAGCTACAGCCAGATGAATCTGTCATCTTCGCTAGTGGCTTCATCTCCGACGAGTTTATTTATAGAGCTTATAGGAACCTTAGCGCAGGGAATGGCCTGCGAGGTGGGCAACGTCGACCCCATTCTAGCGAGTTTGCTTCTCTTTCATTACCCGGTATACCCATATGCCCTGGTAAGCAGCATAGGGTCACTCTGTTGGCCTGATACTCATCACCCGTGCAACGTCACTAAGATGCCGCTAACAGATTTCAACGAGTTTAGACCTAATTGCTGTGGATTACAGAGCCTTAACGGCTGCCTGGATGTCGATGTACCTACACAGTAATTGGTGATGATTTTTGCAGCGTAGATGATGACTGTGATTTCGGCTTGAAAGCTGTTGCATTCGTTGTTAATTCTGAACCAGTGGTTGACCCCAATGTGCCTTGTGGTAAACCTGTGCTACTACACGGACATCCATTTTGGAACCTCCTTACTAGTGACTTGTTCGTTTTTCCAGTAATTTCTGTCAGCAATTCTATGTTAATATTGAATCTCCCGTCAAAAGACTGCATCGACGTGATGCCTACTTGTGGCTTCCCATCTGGACAAGATTGAGGTGTGATTGTATGGGGCGTACGACCAGAACCCTGTTTCTCTAAGTCTGAGTGTCAGTTTGGAACGGATTGCCTTAGCATGGTCACCATTGACGCCGTGAGTGTTGTACGTATCGATCCCACGATCCCGGTGCAGGTTGACCTTTGGATCTTGGTGAGGCCTGCAAGCTGGTTTTGTTTCTCTAGTGCCATTCATCAGACTAACTATAAGTTAGGATAGGCCGCACAACCGCCGTATATAACCAAAATACTACAGAGAGCTTGAAACAGCACGAACGCTTATTTACATGCGTTAAAGGCAACACCTCCGACCCTGCTAGTTCAAACTCTTCACTACTGAAGACGACAATCTTCGTCTTTGCAGGGTTCACTCCCAGACCTCTGTTAGTGACCTAGTTATTAACAAGTAGCAGTGCATAATTGAGTCTATCGCTAAGGATCGAAAGGAATTTTCGTGATACAAGAATGGCCATTCGCTTCGAGTATTTCCAAAATCTCATCCACCACAAGGAGCCAAATGACTGCTGAAAGTACGCCGCCTTGAGATTGAAAATGCCTCTCTATAGACCTGCCTTCTGCTGTTAGTATCTCTTAGTGTTTAATTTATCACCCGTACCTTAAGTCTCGCAATATCAATTGGAGAGGGCAGTAGATGATTGAGCTCTACGCGGGCTGTTCAATATCACTTCGGCGCTTACATTGTTGAAGGCTCTCGCTATATAGGAGAACGCCCCAAGGTTGTTTTTCTTGTTATGGAGAGATTTTTCTATGATCGATACTACTCTATGGATAGCTGTATCTGTATGTTGCGATCTTGACAGATATTAATGGCCGATCATACCCCTGACATGTATGCCTATCAGTCGTTTCAATGTTTTAAATAGAAATGATGACAGACTGATTGGTCTACAGTCCTTTGGGGTCATGTGGTTAAATTTAGCTGCTTTTGGAAACACAATCTAGCTTAAGACAGCCTGTGATGATTCGTTTGATCCAAGGAATGAAAGTTTTCATAGACGAAAAAGTTTTCATTACGGGAAGAATGTTGTCCTTTCCTGATGTCTTGTATAGAGCAAAAGATTTAATTGCCCAAGCTATCTTGCAATCGTTGACTATCTCCTCATTTTCATCCGCATCAAGTCCTAGACTAGAGTATAACTGAGCATTCTTTCGACCAAAATTGAGAAATATTTTCGGATGGTCTTGCCGAACCTTCAGACAAACTTTACACGAAATAAAATTTCCCACACTTAACAAAATTGTATAACTTATGATGTCGCTTTATGCGCCGTATCCATCTTCAACACCAAATTCACATCAAAATTGAATGAGTGAAATGCATGTATTCCAAGAATTATACAAACAAATTCACAGCATCAGGGAATTATTCTAACTTAATTCTCAAAAAATTTAAAGAATTCATTTCACATTTCGTTTGAAGGGTTATTTCCTAGACAGGGTTACACCTACACATCCTTTGGTTCGGTTTTATCAAATTTAAGAAATACTTACAATTCAATGAACAACTTTTGGATTAAATATTTTCGGAATTCCCCACCGCACACACACTCAAAATAGATATATGCGTTCGAATTCTACCCTTGTACCAGGTTAACTAGCAACACCCAGTTAATTGAATTTTAAGTTAAAAATAAGAAGGTCTGCGCTTACGTCAGTAGTTTCTAAAACAAAATGTTAAAAATAAAAGTTAAGTGAGTTCTTAGAAATGTGGCATTCGTGATGTGGCATCGACACTTTAAGGGAGACGTAGTAATAGCTGCAAATAGAAAAATTCGCAATTATATGCCCTTTAAATGCCGTATTGGAGTCTAGCATAAAGAAAATTGAGTAAGTTCTTTTGAAGGCATCGTCTTATTCAGCCGTGTTAAGTTGAAACGACGTATCTACATTTTTGGCGTTTAGGAGTTAGGGCTTCTTTTGGCATCTTTGGAATGGTTATTATTTTATTGTTATTCAAAATATAATATCTACTTTTACTACTTATGAAAGATATTGGTTAAAACATAAAAAAATTGCAGATAAAAGCAGCATTTATCTCAAAATGGCAAAAATGCAGATACGTCAATTCAACTTAACACGGTAGTATTGTGGGCTACTGCTATGCTATGGTCTCGTTTAGAAAGCAAAACAGGCAGTGCAGGTATTTTTTATTTAAAAAAACTTATGTCAACTGAAATAAGTAATATAATAATAATAATAATTGATTTTTATTTCAGTAACCATTAACAAATTCACAGTTAATTTAAAACGAAATCATATAGCATGGCATTGCCGTCTACCAGGTTAACAACTAAAAAACATTTTTCAGTTTCATAAGTACAAAAAAAAGGGAAAACAAAAGCAAAAGATCAAAAAATCGAGTTAAAAGTTTTCATTTCTTATTCTTTCACGATATGCTACTTTACAAAAACGGTATAGCTTGGATACGTTCAATTTATTGAGCAGGGCTAAGGTTTCGTGGTCTGTTAGGATGTCCTTACCGAGAAGGTGCCTTCTTGTTTCCTTCAAAATTGGGCAACTGCCAACAAAATGCAGAACGTCCTCTCTTTCCCCAAGGTTGCGTAAGTTGCATAATATAGGGAGATCCTCGCGATGTGGTATGTAGTTCAGGCGTAGGAGCTCCCCCCGTAGTTTAAGCATCATCGAAATCTCATCCACGCTGTTTTCATCCCGAAAATAGTTTTTCAGCCGATGATTGTGACATAAACGGCTGTAGATCATCCTATGCAGGGAACCCATCGCCTCCTCTAAGAATCTCTCTCTGTACTTTATGTCCACCGTTGAGATTAATTTATAAAGTACCGCTTTCCAGGTGCCAAAATCTGAGCTATTTAGATTTAAATCCATAACACAAAAGTTCGCTAGTTCCAACCACACTACGTACCAGCTGTCCCTATTACAAATTGTTTGCAGGGCCACTTTCTTGGGCAACCGGTCATTGTTCATATTGAGGACTTTCAAGATGTAATCAACTTGTAACTTAAGTGTTTTGTTAAACAGCGGAGACAATCCCGTTTCCAATATAATCATGTAGTTGCGGGTGCTAGTTGGTAGCCGAAATACTCTTTTAACGTAGTAGCTCAGCAACTTTTCGACTGTTTCATAGTGTCTGCAACCCTATACTTGCGCTCCATAAAACAAAATGGCCTCAGACACTGCTTCAAAAATGTTGTACTTGCTACTGTGCGCAATGTTTTTATTGGCAAAACATCGTTTTCATGTGGCGCTGATATCGCATTTTGCCTTGAGAAGTTTTTCCGTCAAATGTCTTTCCATGCTTAAATTTTTCGTAAAGTAAACGCCAACATATTTCTACTCATTGACTAGTTCGCTGCTCTCAGCATTAAAATTCCATCTTTCATTTAAGCAATTTCGTCCTCCACCTCTTTTAAAAATCAGTACTTTTGATTTCTCCAAATTTACCGACAGATTCCACAATGGACAATATTGATGCAGGCGATTGATCATCAATTGAAGAGACTCGGGCGTATATGTAAGTAGAACTATGCCGTCCGCAAAAAGCAAGGCCTTAATTTGTTGTCCGACATACTCAATACCATCGGGCAAGGAATGAATTACGTCGTCGATAAACAGCGAAAATAAAGACGGGCTTAAACTATATCCTTGTCTCACTCCAGATTTCGTGCGGAACCAGTCAGAAAGTTCCTCACCATTCCACACTGCTGCCTGAGTTTCGCTGTAGAGATTTTGAAGAACTCTGCCGAACTTCCGAGACATTCCCAGGTTATAGAGTTTATAAACCAGCGCATCGCGATCAACTGTATCGAATGCAGCCTTGAAATCGACAAAAAAGGCGTATAACTTTTTACCATTCCGTTGAAAAGTTTTTGCGATACTCCTTAGGACAAAAATGTGGTTGATCGTGGAATAAGCGGGCCTGAATCGTGCTTGGTATTCGCCTAGTAAGTTGTTAGCTGCAGTCCACAAGTTAATTCGATTTTGCAAGACCCCACTAAAAATTTTATACGATGCGTTTAGGAAAGAAATGCTTCGATAATTTGCCGGATCAGTCAAGCTTCCTCTTTTGTGGATCGGGAAGATAAGCGCCTCCTTAAACTCTTTTGGAATTACCCCACGTACAAAGATACTGTTATAGATGAACAAGAGATGGTTTCCAAGTTCAGCAGAAGCATACTTATAAAATTCGGCAGGTATTCTATTCGATCCCGGGGCTTTACTATCCTTGACTCTGCTTAAAGTTTCCATTAACTCGTCCCGAGTGATTGGGGAATCCAATATTTCACAGGTGAAATTAGGTGTAGCATACTGAAAGGTGCATCTATTGAGTATTGGGTTCAACAGGCTGTTAAAATGAGCAAAAAGACGGTTAGGACTTAGTTCTCGATGGATGGTGAACTTTTCCCCATTCAGCTTCGCAGCCAATTTCCAAAACTCGAATGCATTACTACAGAACGCCAGCCGTTGTGCCTCCAATTCATAATACGTTTTCTTTTTGCGCCTACATGGTGCCTTAAACGTGCTGCTGGCATCCATATGTATGTATGTATATGTATTTACAAGAAGTAGATCCCTTGTTTTCAGCTTCTTTCGGTAGTGTCAATTAAAGTGTTGAACAGCCGCAATAAATACACACACTGACGGTGGAGAAAAACAGCAAACCCTAATTGAAGGAAAAGCATTTTTACAGGTCAGGCTATTAATCGGGTAGTCACATCCAATGGGTATATTTTTCAGTGGTACTAACGCATTAGTCCCCTTGAAAAGGTATTAGAAAATACTAGACTGAGCGGGAATATCTGTACTGCAACCTCTGCTCAAAATACATTCACAGGTTTCATTCCGCTCCCGAGTCACCTAGCGCATACGTGACCGCAGTAGCTATCCTTTCTCCCCATATGTTTATTTTGTTCGCTTCAGGACAACACACCTTAATGCTATGTGACTTTAACTCATAAGCAACAAATAATGTAGAGAATACAATTGAATTCATTTAAATTGGCGACGTCGGTCTGATGCTTTTTCGGCAACGTGAAGCATAAATGAAAAACTAGTAAAAACCGTCATGAGAAGAAAAGTCAAAGAAAATCGGTGTTGGTTTAAGAAAAGTGCAACAAGCCACTGTCCAGAGCACAGTTTCTCTCTTAATGTAGTTTCTGGACTAGAATTCCTCGCCGTTATTGCTTATTCCAGAATATGTAGTTACCTTGGCAACTATCGAACACCCACAGACGCTGACTGACGTCATGCAGTCTGCTCTTAATGGACTAGTCAGCTGGACCTATAGCTGCGGCCTTTCTGTTAACCCGATGACGACCGAGCTAGACTGTTTACAATAAAACACAAACACCCTAACTTCGCTCGTCTTCGAATCTAATCCCGAGGGACGACGCAGTGGAGGAAATCATCGCCGTAGGTGGCGCGCACAAGTTCAAGGGGACCTCGACCAACTTGGAGTGCGCAACTGGAGGCAATTAGCTAAAGACCGAGCTAAATGGAGAGGCTTGTTGGTTGAGGCCCAGGTTCACCCCGAACTGTAGCGCCACCTAAGTAAGTAAGTAACTTCGCTCCCGCAAAACTAAGATAGGATCCACTCTTAGACTTTAGAATAGCACTAGCTATTAAAACCTAAAGCTTGACTGCAAGCTCAATTGAAAAGAGAATGTAGTCCAACGCGCCAGAAAATCCCTGACTGCCTCCCACATTTGCAAAAAGGTAGTAGGCTCCACCTGGGGCCTTCAACCAAATAACATGCACTGGATATACACCTCGGTAGTAAAACCGATTTTTATGTATGGAGTACTGGTGTGGCTCGCCTGGGAGAAGAATTCCAACCTATGTACATAGCTATACTAGAGAAAACTCAACGAGTTGCATGCCTCAGCATTACTGGTGCACTGAGAATTTGTCCCACAGTGGCGTTCCAAGCCATGCTCCACCTACTGACATCGTCAACATATAATTACCTACCAGCTCAGCGATAAGTCTAGAAGCTCCAAGCAATGGAGAGAGCAACATACGCCGAAATACTATCGATGCACCGTGATCTTCCAAAGATCACCGATCATCTGATCACTGAGTACAACTTCAACATGGGCTACACTCATTCAATATCGGATAAAACGCGATATCCTGTACAGATAATTGCTGTACGTTTTTACGGACGGAAGCAGAACTGAGGATGGAATCAGTGCGAGAGTCTTCTCGGAAGCCCTGGGTATTCACCTTTGTGTTAACCTTCCAAATCACTGCAGTGTTTTTCACGCCGAAGATACCGCCAGTCTAAATATTTATATTTAGCGCAACAGCTCTTTATGCCTGGAACACAATAGCACCTCGGCCTCGGTTTCACCTGACGTCTATGAGTTGAACTATAGGAAATCAATGTATCCTATCACAATGTCGCTTACACCTCGATCTCACGTTTTGCAACCGTAAAGAAAAACGTAATGCTACGTAACGACATTCTAACCCGAGGCAGAAGTTGAGATGAGCTGAACGTTTGCCTGTTTTGACAACTAACAGCCGTGGAACAAAAGAAAAAAATGTAAATAAACATTCATAGCGCTCTCGAGGTAGATGGGACGTAACGGGAGCAAAACTGAGGTCGAGGCGATATTGTGTTTTAGGCATTAAGTGCCTGGGCCTAGCTTCTCGCAACCACTCGTGTTGTGTGCGTTATATTTTTCACACGAATGGAAGGGACCTACAGTCTAGTGCCGCATCCGTGGGGATATTTTGAGAAGCTTTCTCGTGACAACAATACTCTCGGACGTTGTCAGAGGTTCGCGAGAGGTGGGACCGTGAAAAAACTTGTTGGTGTTTTCTGGGACTCGAATATGGAACCTCACCCGCAGTGGTCCGATACACTAACCACTATCGCCCACTATGGCCTATGTTAGATAGCAGAAAACCTGGGGTGATTATATAACTCCAAAGATCACAGCTAAGAACAGCGATAGGAATACTCTCTGGCCATTGCCTTCTAAGGAAGCACGCTATGAGATTAGGATTGTCATGTATATATCATGGATTATATGTAGATACTGCATTGACCTACATGTCTAAGAGGACACAACGCATATATTCTGTGAATGCCAAAGCAATCCCAGGACATGGCTAAAGTACTTGGAATATACTTTTTCAATAAGTTAGAGTAGGTAGGGTCCTTGAATCATAACAATGATATATTCAAATTCTGTAGAGAAATTTAGTGTATGGAAGAAATGGTTTAGTTTTTTTTTGCCGTGAAGGTTCCCTAGGGATTGCGATGGGCCCACTTTGGTGCCTAACATAACCCTATTCAGTCTAGGTGATGCTACGGTCTGGAGTGGACCATACATCGTTTTATGTCAAAATCTTTATTGGACAATCTACTGCAATATGCTTGATGACTGCATAAAAACCGACCGGAAAACCGTTGAATTTGCCAACTTTCAGGTTGTTAACCATACCGTCAGGTCCAAAGAGGCGGTTAAATACCTTGGAGTAATGCTGGACAACAAACTGAGGTCCAAAATGACATTATATTACATACCTTACCAAGAAAGCATCATACTCGTAAATGCAGGGAACCTTCTCGCATATAATGCCTAACATGGGTGGACTTGCATAAGTTAGAAAGCTTCCACTTTCTAGAGTTATTACCTCAGTTCTGTTATATGCCACCCTAGTCTGGGCGGATGCCGTTAAGACGAATGAGACCATAAGGAGACTATCGTCAACAGCGGCCTCTACGCGCTACGGACAATCAGCGGCTTTCAAAACATTTCGGACGAAGCTGAATTTGTTATAGCTAAAATGGTCTCCATCGACATCCTCGCAGATGAAATGCTCAAGATATATAACAGAAGACCATTGAGCCAACTCGACGGCACCGGTATCAGGGCGATACAAATTGAAGAAAGTGGAGTGTCAGCAGCTATATGGCAAGCTCGTTCGGCTAATACAAAAAATGGCAGATGGACATACAAACTGATACCAACAATCCAAGATTGGATAAGTCGAAAGCATGGAGAATACAACTACTATTTTACGCAGTTCCTGTCTGGTTTCGGCGGTTACCGCAAGTATCGCAACCGATTTGGATACGACAGCTCACCATTCTGCCCGGAATGTCCAGATGAAGATAAAGATACGGAGTACGCAGTATTTTATTGCACATGTGTTTTTTATAGGTACATAACCCAAGTGATAACAGACCATGCATGCCTCGAGGCGTATTTACACAAGTTCGGGCACGGCAGTAATCCACACTGCTTGAGGTGCACAGAAACCGATGAAGACGTGAAGCATGTTATAGTCTTTTGCTCGCGCTACAGAAGCAAAAGACATTAACTGGGTGAGAAGTTAGGCGAGATCATAACGCAGATGAATATAACCAGACAGAGAGTAAAGTCTCAGGAAAGCTGGAACGCAATCAGCGAGACTGTTGTCAAATAATGAAGAAGCAGCATCATGACAAAAGACTGAGAGCAAAGCTATAGCAAAAGTCAATTATATACGGTTGGAGCCTCCTCGTGATGAAATAAGGCGGAGTTCTATCTCCTCTAATACGGCTCCTTGGGGTGGATGAGATCTTGGTAATACTGAAGGAAAACGGCTTCAAAGTGACGGCCAATGCGGACGATGTCGTTATCCTGGTTTCGGCAAAACTTCCCCCAGTCCTAAGTGAAAAGCTCAACTTCGCACTACAATTAGTGGATAACTGGGTCAGCAGCAAAGGGCTGGTAGTGAACCCTTCAAAGACGGAGGTAGTTCTTTTCACTAAGAAGTGATCAATTCCTACCTTCAGACCCCCAAATATCGGTGGCATTGAACTAAGTCTCTCAAGTTCAGCTCGATCCCTGGGCGTAATTCTAGATTCCAAACTAAACTGGAAGGAAAATATTATCGAACGCGTCAAAAATATTGCCGAACGCGTCAAAAAAGCAAGTGTAGCTTCCTACTCCTGCAAAAAGCCATTCAGTAATACGTGGGGCTTCAAACCAGCTGTGGTGCACTGGATATACACGGCGGTTGTACGACCCATTCTCACATATGGTTCACTAGTATGGTGGACGGTACTTGAGAAGCAATACCAGCTTTCAAACCTCACCAAAATCCAGAGGGCGGCTAGTGTGCATCGGAGTCATGGGATCAATGAGAATAATACCAACACTGGCAATGGAAACCACGCTTAGCTTCATTCCGCTTGACATATACTATAACAGTCTGGTGGCCAAAATCGCTGTAAGACTGAGAAAAGGCCGATTGTGGCCTTTATAGCCATGCCTCCATTTTGTCCCGATGGGGGACTACCAGTGGTTGGACGGAAACTGATCACATGAAACCGATGCTATCATTGGAAAGGAGATTCGCGGCAAGAATTCCTGACAGAATGTACTGGAAAAATCGAAGAACCATGCAGAAAAAGAAAGTGGCTTTTTATATCGACGGTTCTCAGATGAACGTTGGAACGGAAGCCGGAGTTTATTATGAAGCCCTAGGGATAAACCACTGCCTTAGAATAAGCAATAACTGCAGCGTCTTTCAGGCCCAAGTCACAGCCATTATACAGGCTGCAGAAATTACACACGAAAGTAATATCGTTGGTAAAACGATCACTCTCTACATAAATAGTAAGGCAGACGCTAAGGCTCTGGACTACGCTGTAATTGGGTCAAGACTTGTGAGAATCTGCAAATCACTCATAAACGAGATATCTAGAGCCAATGCTGGGTACCAGGGCATATGGACATCGAGGGAAACGAAAGGGCTGACGAGCTTGTAAGGAAAGGGTCGTCGCTGCACTTATCTCGGGCATTCCCTTTTGTACTGACTCCAATCAGTTCCTTACGGAAGAAAATAGAAGATGAAGCCACCGAATGCAAAAACAGACGCTGGGTTCATCTGGAAATATGCACAACGACAAGGGCGCTATGGCCAGCTTTCAACAAGAAGAGATAGACTTCTCTGGTGAAATATAGTCATCATAATGCACCGGTCATTTCCGGCCTAATTACTGGTCATTGTTCCATTGGCATTCATGCGAAATGACTCAGTGTACTGTATAACGACTATTGTAGAAGTTGCAGGGACCTGCACCTGCTGTGTGATTGTCCTGCCCTATCCATCAGAAGAATGAGGACTCTTGGTAGTTACTTCTTCTCGGAGCTGGAGGACTTATCTAATGTAGAGCTGACAGACATCCTGAGATTCACACCATTATATGCGTGGTTCTTACAACGGACAATCTTTACAGCGTTTCCAGGATTAAATGATTTGGCACAATGGATCTGAACTGTTGGTCGAAGCGGGTAGTGACTCCTTTTGTCACAAGGCATCCATCTACCTGACCTAACCTATTGGTTACTTGGAAAATATTCCAAGCTGAATATAGAGAAAACACTGCTTTTATACAAGCAAAGCGAACGAAGGTAAAATCAGGGCTTGTATACTTTTAAAAAACAATATAAGGGCATTTCTTTTGAATAATTTCAGTGACGGCGATCTAGTAGCAGTCTCCTGTGAAAGAGAGGGAAGAAAACCGCTGTGCCTGGTCTCTGCTTATCTCCCGTACGAGCTAGCGGAGATTCCATCTGTTAAGATGGAGCAGTTGGTAAGGAAGGACAATTGGCTCTTCATCGTGGGCTGCGATGCAAATGCGCATCACTCGCAATGGGGTAGCAGTGATACCAACATAAGGGGCAAGTGTCTTTCGATTTCATTATTTCGACCAAGCTCACCATATGTAATAGGGGATCTACGACAACTTTTGTAGTAAGGAACAGACAAGAAGTGATTGATATAACACTAGCTTCTTGTTCTGATCACCTAACGGTAGAAAATGGAGGGTTTTGGAGGAGGCATCTCTTTCTGATCACAGATGGATACGCTTCCATATTAATTTCCAAACTAGGGCTAGCAACAGCTACAGAAACCCTAAGTACAGACTGGGGTATGTACACAGAGCTAGTAAGGAAACATCTTAAGGATGGGCCTATTTGCAACGGTGATCCTCAGGATATAGATAAAGCGGTTGACAACTTAGGCAAAGTAATGAACATGGCATTCGAAAGGGCCTGTACACTAAGAAAGAAGTCCAAGAGGTCCCAACCTCCTTGGTGGAGCAAGGAAATTAACTCCAAGAAAAAACAGGTTAGGCATCTCTACAACAGGGCCAAAGAAATAGGGGACGGTACTACATGGGATGAATATATGGACCGCAAGCGGGAGTCTAAGTACTTAATCAGGCAATCAAAAAGAAAGTCGTGGACGGAATTCTGTGAGTCCATTACGGATACTAGTGAAGCTTCCAAACTTCGCAAGATGCTAGCTAAAGACACTTCTGTCCCAAGCTTCATCAAAAAATCTGACGGCTCGTGGGCAGAAAGTAGCGAAGAAGTTTTAGAAACGTTAATTGAAGCTCACTTCCCAGGAAGTAGATCGGCAATGGATTCTACTACCAATAGCTACTCGTATAATGGTAGGTCAATATGGGACGACGTAGAAAATCTCATTACATGGAAGAATCTGCGAAGGGCTATTATGTCATTCGCACCATTCAAAGCACCAGGCCTTGATGGAATTTTGCCAGCTATGCTGCAAAAAGCTCTAGCCAAGGTCAGAAGCAGGCTTAGGGAAATTTTTAAACATTGTTTAAGGTCATGCTACGTACCAGTGGCATGGAGGGAAGTGCGGGTTATATTCATACCTAAGGCAGGTAAACCAAGCCACACTTCAGCGAAAGACTACAGACCCATACGTCTCTCGTCATTCCTCCTCAAGACACTTGAAAGACTTCTTGATATTCACATCAGAAGTAAGTGTTGCAACGGCATTCTATGCAACGCTCAACATGCATATTTGAAGGGGAAATCGGTGGAAACAGCTTTACACGACGTAGTAGGGAAGATAGAAGTTAGACTTCACTATAAGGAATTCGCACTAGCAGCCTTCCTAGACGTAGAAGGTGCTTTCAATAATGCAGAAGGAAGGGCCATCAAACAGGCCCTAGAATCTATGTATGCCGAGCTTAGCATTACCAATTGGCTTTACAATATGCTCGGCACTAGAATCATTAACTCCACTATCGGAAACAGTTCAATAAGAAAATCCGTTACCAGGGAGACTCCCCAGAGAGGCGTTATCTCACCCGTCCTCTGGGTTCTAGTCATCGATGGGATACTTAAAGAACTAAGCAATACAGGCATAAGCGTCACTGCTTACGCGGACGACGTGGTGATTTTAGTTCAGGATAAGTTCCTTGATACATTAAGTGAAATGATCGAATCAGCTCTTAATACTCTCCTAAAATGGGCTAGAGGGTGTGGACTACACGTCAACCCGGATAAAACCGAATTGGTACTCTTCAGTAAAAAATACAAGATACATACCACCCTTCAAACTGCCTAAGCTAGCAGGGGTGGAGATTTCCCTTTCGGATCGCGCCAGATATCTTGGTATAATGCTGGATAGGAAGCTAAATTGGAAACTTAACATACAGCAACGAGTCCGCAAAGCTTATAATGCTCTCTTCATCTGTAAGTGGACCGCGGAAAAAAAAATGGGGCCTGAAGCCCGCAATGTTGCACTGGCTATACATTATGATAGTCAGACCCATCCTTACGTATGGGGCTCTTGTGCGGTAGAAGGCAACGAATACGACAAACACACGGGATATGTTGGCCATGGTACAAAGAACAGCTTGCATTGCCATCACAGGTGCTCTACGCACAACACCTACGGCTGCACTCGAGATCTTCCTGTATCTCTTACCATTAGACCTACAAATTAAATTTCAAGCGGGCAACAGTGCGCTTCGGCTCACTAACGTTGGTCTCTTCAGGACTAATAACATAGGACACAGCTCCATTCTCAAGGAATCTTTTCCCGGAATCCCTGACGAATCGGACGATATACTTGCCACCTTAGACTTCGACACACCATACGAAGTACTGTATCCTATTAGAGAGGACTGGCGAAGGAAGACAGTCTCTGTCCATAACGAGATTGCAATATACACAGATGGTCCTAAGACCATTGAGGGCACGGGGTCAGGTATTTACTCGAGAGATACGAACCTACAGGTGGCCCTGAGACTTCCGTACACATGCAGTGTGTTCCAAACAGAGGTTCTAGCTGTACTTAAAGCTGCGGAATTACTTGAGATAGGATCAATATCCGATAAGAATATCGCCATCTATATTGACAGTCAGGCTGCGCTAAAGGCGCTAGAGTCGTACGTTACCAAATCTGAGATGATCAGGAATTGCCGCACAATGCTTAGGGCATTATGTACGCAGAACCGAGTCAGATTATGTTGGGTACCTGAACACTGCGATATCGAAGGCAACGAGCAAGCCGACGCGCTGGCTAAAAGAAGAGCGGGGCTCCCACGTAGCGATAAAATTGGTAGTATTAAACCACCAGGGTGCATCGTGATAAAATCATTGACACGGTTAAACTAAGATGGTTAAACTTAGATGGTCACAGGGTGTCTAAGGCCTTATGGCCTGTGTTAGATCGCAGAAAATTTGGGGAGATAATTAAATTAGATAGATCATTGCTAAGGAATACTCTCTGGCCACTGTCTCCTAAGGAGGCATGCCATGAGACTAGGGTTATCCGATACTGATGTTTGTAGGTACTGCGATGACCTACACATGTCTCAGAGGATATAACTCATATACTCTGTGAATGTCAAGGAATTGCCAGGATAAGGCTAAAGTACCTTGGTAGATACTTCTTCGATAACTTGGAGGAGGTAATGTCTTTGAACCATAACAAGGATCTCTTCAAATTTTGTAGGGAGATTAATTGCTTGGGAGAATGGGTTTAGTTCTTCTGCCGTGAAGGTTCCCAAGGGATCGCAATGGGCCCACTTTGGTGGCTAGTGTTTTATGATAACCTAACCTACAAGCAAGTGCTAAGGCCAATGTGGATATATGGTACACAGTTCTGGGGTTGTGCCAACAAAAGGAATTTTAAGGCTTTACAAACTTTTGAAAAGTGCTAAGAGGAATGTACTGTGAGATATCGGCATTAGAACAATCGCAGAAGAAATCAAAAACTGCACAAGAAAACATAAAAGTCGACTAAAAGTCGCGTAGGTAATATAGTCCTATAAATTTTGGATGACAGACATTTACTGCATAGTCTACAAAGAAGGAAACCTTTAGACTTGGCTCGAATGCGAGTAATCGCGTCTTAACTGCGGAAATAGCAGGAACTTCCAATGGGGAGGTACCTGCTAAATGTCCGTATTTCGTCAAAGAAAAACTACTTGATAAGTTGAAAACTTAGTTGTAAACAAGATTGTTTTGAAGGATTTTTTAGCGGGTAAGAATCCCACACTGCTAGGACCATACACTGACGGCCACCTACCCTCGAAAAAATAAAATAAAAAAATTAAATGCAAAATGTAGTACAATACTGCGCGATAAAAGTAGGCGGGTGGAGGAGGTGCAGAAAGCTTCAACTCCCTAAGAACATGGTGGCATTAGAGCAAGATTAGTTGATTCAAAGCAGAATGGACTTAGCCTGGACTCTTTGATTTCATGACACGAACTCTCCCAACGCTGAACTCAGTGGCTTTTTGGATCCTCGGGAATAACTTTTTTTTTATTTATTGCACTCACTTCACTATTTTTTTTAATTTTTTAGAAATTAGTCCAAATCAACACGAATTAACATTGCACTCCTTTCAACTATCGAACGCACTCAACCACAAAGTCTAGCAAAAGATACACCTCCTTGTGTATCCGCTTCGATCGTTTCGGTATCTAAGCCAATTTGCATGTAGGAAATCTTGTTTTACAGCACTCTGTGTATTTTCTTATAATCAACAAAGGCGAGAGAGCAAAAAAAAAAAAGAAATTTTACACCCAGCACTATTCTCGAGATGAATGACCTATCCGTAGTATCCGCCATGCCTTGGTCGTTGTCCATTTGCGATGTGCAAAGTATCTTTCTTTTGTTTTTCTATAAATTCATTATTCTTCTGAAAACTTACTAGAACACCTTCACCCTTCCAAAGAAAATAAAAAGGACTTCTTAGGAAAAAAGAAATTAAATATTCAGGACGCGTTTTGCAATTTGAGAGCGTTAATTTGCTAATCCTGGGGCGATACGTCGCACAGACGAATCCGTGATTTCAGTACGCGCGAACTAATAATTTATGACTGCAGAATGAAAATATACTCTCTAGATGGATATCCCAGGGAGGGTGAGATCAAAAGGAACGAAATAAAAAAATAAAATAAAAAAATGAAAACACAGAATCAAACAACAAATTTATTGGATCAAGATTCGTCGGATTGAAAAGGGCGGGCCGGTTAGATGGGATATCAATACGTATAAAGTAAAAATAGCCATTTCCATTTCCAGTGAAGAGAGTTGGGCAAGAAGTCGAATATACGTGAAACATTGTGCATGCATACGTATGATAGTGCAGCGTACAATCGGCTCTGGCGGTAATAATTTCTCATATCTGGACGCGCGATTCTATACGCATTTGTATGGTGAGTCGAGTGGAAATTCATTTGCATTTACGTCAGATTTGGGCCATAGAATTTGGTGCGAGTAGTAGGCCCGTGGGCAGTGGGGTGATGCGAAAGATGTGCGTAGACGAGAGGAGGACTCTGGTCGAGTGGGTAGTGTGAAAGAGATTGTCTTGCTCACTCTGGACAGTGTTGTGCTGGACTCTCTAATCCACTTGACCGTGAAAATGAAGAAAAAAAGATTCAAATTTGTGATCATAAGAGGGAATATCTGTACAGAAATCGTGGATAAGTCTACACTCGGTAGAGCTGCACGTCTGAATGATTATTTATTGATAATAACTTTCGGTCAGGCAATCCGATTATCTGTGACAGATTTAAATTTAATATAAATTAGATATGCGTGGTGTTGTAGGAGAGGAGTCTGTTGCACACTATCAAGAGTTAAGCGTCCCTCCGTACTTGAAACGTTCGGTTGGTTCAAGGACACCAATTGAATCTTTAATAAAATGCTCAAACGTAATCGCTTCTGTGCTCATAAAGATTTATAGATCTGTCAACTTATAGTGTGTAGAGACCACAAGGAGGAGTATCTACTCTTGAGCTGAAGTCATACCCCATCATCAGTAGATTTTTTTCTTCTGATTCCCATGTGAGAGTCATTATAATAAATGTGTATGTAGTGATACTGTGGGTGGACTTGGTCATCGAAATAGGTGAATAGGGCAATGTAAAAGTGATTTAACAGAGACACCACTGTATTTATAAGATGTAGTTAGTACTAAACTGTTCTCCATGAAGAGTTTTTCAGGCAAGGAATAGCGACAAAAAGATACTGTTTAGCAATCAGAATTGCTTCCGGCAACACGTTCCAGAACTTGCGTCTGAAATTTCTTCTAACTCTTACAACTGTATCAACGTTTTCAAATAAATTGCTGAAAAAATCAGTACCTAAAGATGATTGATTCGCGCTTTGCTGTGACCTAAGCGCGGACTCAATTAGTGTTCCTTGATGTTGACTGGATCTGCGTGCTGGCACTTTTGACTCTGCAAATTTATGGCCCAAATGAGTCCACTTATTGTACCGAAAGCGAATCATAGTGAGTGGAACGAAGCCATCTCAAAAAGATAGGTGGAGGGTCACAGTAGAACCGCACAGTAGAGTTTCTAGTGTTAAAACCAAACTTGTAACCTCCCTCGCTGGCCCATCGAATGGGCCAAACAATCTCTAGAAATACAATCATCCTGTAAGCCTCTTATGTACACCTCCTCCACGGTCATATCGAAACGTTGAGAAACCTTCAATCTATAGAATCAACAGGCATCTACCCACGTCTTGGTGCTTTTCTTTAAAGCAATAGGCTGTCCAATGTCGAGAGAAGATAAGATCTTAGAAACCACAGTCCCTAACCTTAAACCTGATGTGGCATTGGCATGTGCTACTGCTGTTTTCCAAGCTAAGGCTCATGCTATCGAGCCCTGCGCTAGAGAATCCGTCAAAAGAAACATCCTATACACACAAATATTGTTAGATAGGTAAAGGATAGGTAAAACGCTAACACCCTTACCAATCTTCATTAGGAAGATGGCTGCTAGATATGCCATCAAGCTGCAGCTAGATTATGAGTATAAATCAGATGACCTAGTGGGGCACCTAAAGATACTCAACTCGATCCCTAAAAGAGACATGTTTTGTACTATACCGGATATCATGGTCAGGCAACATTGTTTCGGAAGGTTATTCGAGGTAGAAATATTGGGCCGCGGAAATTGGTCCAATGGTGTTCCAACATTGGACTCCAAAAGTCTCGTCTGGTTCACCGACGGATCGAAAATAGATTCTGGAGTTGGAGCCGGGGTCTTTGGACCCAACACAAAAATTTCGGTACCTATGGGTACGACTCCCACTGTGTTTCAGGCTGAAATTCATGCCATTGAGATCTGCGCCAGGCACAGTCTCCGTAAGGGAATCAAGGGCGCTAGGATTCACATATTTTCAGATAGCCATGCAGCACTTAGGGCATTATCGTCCAACCTAATGGACTCCGTAACTGTAAAATGCTGCTACGATGCTTTACAAGATCTTGCCAAACACAACAGAGTAATGCTCGGTTGGGTTCCTGGACACCAGGGAATTGTGGGCAACGAATCTGCAGATGAGCTTGCTAGGGCCGGCTCAGAATCTGCGTTTATAGGTCCCGAACCTTATTGTATCGTCAATTGGACAACAGCTACAGCGTTGATTAACGAATGGGAGAACAAACTTCGTCTAGATCACTGGACTAATTGGCCCGGTTTAAGACAATCCAAACGTTTAATCAAGCCTTATTCCTATAAGGAAATCCTTAACTTAGATAGGAAAAGCATTAGGAAGCTAGTGAGCTTTCTAACGGGCCATTGCGGCCTTAGATACCACCTTAACAAGTTGAACCTGTGCCAAGAGAAGGACTGTCGGCTATGCCTAGAGGAGGATGAAACATCCGAACACATTCTTTGTGAATGCCCGACACTACACTGGTTAAGGAAACGTATTTTCCACAAGAAGATACTCACTTCAGTGGAACTGAAATGCTCCACTACTAGAGACATACTCACTTCCATAAGGGAGGTAGTACGTCTGTTAGGTTAACTCCAACCCTCCGATACAATAGATCTTTCAGGTCGCAGTGTCGTTGCCACGCGGGCATGGGTTGTACAAGAGAAAAAAAAAGGATAGCTAAACAGCTCTTAAAGCACTTTAGCAGCTCAGTTTTGAGTTTCAGCTAGTTCGGAATTGTCTACAAATCCTCTTGCAGCTTGCTGCCCACAATAGCCTCACACTTACCTGGTCCCGAAGGGCGTCACTAGCAATGAGATTGCTGAAACGGTAGCCAGAATAGGAGCTCAATAGCATTTCACCAGCCCTAAACCATTTTGTAGCTTGTCCACTAGTCTAGGTTATGTTAGGTTAGGTAAGGTGGCTGACCTGATAGAGTCAGGGCACACTTAGACCATGTCGATTTTGAGAAGGCGTTCGATAGTGTGAACAGGGAGTTTATTTGGCATGCCTTACGCAGGAGAGGCATTCCCGATAAACTAATTGCTATTATCAAAGCTACATATGGAGGCTCCAAATGTCACGTTCTGCACAAAGGAAGATTGTCGGAGGAATTTGAAATCCAAAGTGGGGTAAGACAAGGCTGTATCCTTTCACCAATATTATTCCTATTGGTGATTAGCGATGTGCTCATGCAGCTTTGTCGACGGGAAACGAAGGAATTCGATGGACTCTTACATCTCAACTGAAACATCTTGACTACGCAGACGATGTATGCTTACTCTCCCACAGAATTATGGACCTCCACCAAATGACAGCAGATGTGGAGAGGGCGGCAGGCGTCGTCGGGCTGAAAATTAATTCGGCAAAAACTAAAATTATCAGCCTTGGAAAAAACTCATCGGCTCAAATATGCATTGCTGGACAACCGGTAGAGAGAGTAGAGGATTTCCAGTATCTTGGGAGTATTGTCTCGACCGAAGGTGGAACCGAACTGGATATAGCCATCAGGATCGCCAAAGCAAAGTCCGCGTTCGGGATGCTGTCCAAAATATGGCGAAGCAATGCAATCAGTTTGAGCACCAAAATAAGACTGTTCCGCTCCAACGTTGAATCCGTGCTGCTATATGGTTGCAGCACGTGGAGAGTGACCACTACTATCACCAGAAAGCTGCAAACGTTTGTTAATAGGTGCCTGCGCAATATCTTAAGGATTTTCTGCCCCAATCGTATCTCTAACGAACACCTTTACGAGAGAACGGGTCAGGAACCAATAGGCACAACCATCCAACGACGGAAGTGGCAGTGGATTGGTCACAGGTTCCGAAAGGGTGACAGTTCCACAGCGAACCATGCTATGCAATGGAACTCTCTAACTCAGGATGGCAGAAGACCTGGCGGTCCAAGGAGAACATTGCGTAGAACAGTCGAGAAGGAGGCACGGCAGTTAGGGAAAAGTTGGGTAGAACTCAGACACATTGCCAGAAACCGTACACGATGGCGCGTAGGCGTAGTAGAGGCCCTAGGGCCCACAAGGGGATACAGGACATAAGTAAGTAGACCATGTAGGTCCATTGTGATACCACATGTTGATTGTACCGGAGGGATCACCGGGTACGCAGGAACGTTTAGCTTTCTCAGGAGGATTATGGCTAATTGATTAATTCAATCGATCTCTTGGGTAGGTCAGGTGACTGATTCAATCGAACCCTAGGTGGACCGTGGAGGTAGTGGGGTGCATAAGAGTAAATAAGGCGATTGATTCAATCGAACCTTTGTACTATTATGCAGTCGAACTATGTGTAATGTGGTAATATTTTTGCCTAAGTAGTGTGACCGAATCAATCGACCCCTTGGTAGCTACGTGCACCGTGTAGGTAGCAGGGTGCATAAGAGTAGAAAAGATGATTGACTTAATCAATCCCAGTAACTGATATGCAGTCGTGGTGTTGTGTTTTACCAGTGCTAATCTGGTATGGTTTGAGAGGGTCATCTGTCGTCATTGGGATGTGACTGCTACATTACAAGCCTCTTGTGGGTAGATGGTGACCAAGACGGCGTGGGGTGGGGATAGTGACTAATTCAATCGAACCCGCATGAGTTACTTCCCACTGTAAGGAGGGGGCGAAGTGTGGTGCTTGCTTGAGGCTTATATTCCTTCTGTTTAGAGATAGGAGTCTTTTGGTTTTCTTTACGTCTAGTAGAGGCCAGTCCTTTCTGGACGATATGCACGTACTTAAGTTCTTCATCTGTTGTTTACGATTGCTTATGCTTCGTTCAGCAAGTGAAGTTTCAGCGTTTGTATTCGGGGTGCCGGTACCTCTCTGTTATCAGTTAGAGGTAAATCGGTGCCTAGTTTGGCTAGTTCATCTGCTTTGCAGTTGCCTGGAATATCTCTGTGTCCCGGGACCCAGCACAGAGTAGTATTGCATCTGTCCGCAATCTCGTTAAGAGATTCGCGGCAATGTTTAATCAACTTAGATCTTATAAGTATTGTTGGCGTTTCTAGAGCTTTGATCGCTGACTGACTGTCTGTTTAGAGGACGATAGACTTACCGTCCATCAGGTACAAAGAGAGTCGGCGCGCTGCTTCACGAATAACCGATACTTCCACTTGAAATATACTGCAGTGGTCCGGATGTCGGAGAGCTGCGTATAGCAGATGCCCCTCGGATGTTTTTGGAACCATCTGTGCAGATTTCAATTGCGGCGTCATTAGAATATTACCGTTATCCCATGCGGATCTGTCAGGGATGATGGTGTTATACCAGTATTTGATGTTGAAGTCATTTAATGGGGATAAGTAACATGTATGTTAAAATTGGAGTCTACTAGTCTTAGAATAGAGTTAAACTGAGAAAAGCCCTCACACTGAGGCTCACAAACAACCCTAAGACATGCCAAAAAATTGATCTACTAGTATGGCAAAGATATAATATCAAAACAGTGGGCACATATAATGTCAAAACCTTGAAGAACTTCCTTACTGGCTATTGCTCTATCAAATGCCACCCTAGACAAATTTGATAAAAGTCAATCTGACATCTGCAGACTACGTCTTGACGATATCGATACTGTTGGGCATACTAATGCTCGAGGCAGAATGAAGTATTTTCAAAAAACCTCCTCATCTGATATAAACTCTTTCTCAGTTTGAAAATCCCAAGCTTCTCTTGAAAATTTCAATTCAGCTTGGATCCAAACACATGCAAAGCGTTTACTTAGGGGATAGAACAACAGAGGTTAATGACCCACCCATTAAAGGAATTGTAAGGCAAGGTATATAGGAAAGTATTTCAACAATTGCTTATGCCACACGACCAACAGATTTTAATAAAATTTCGCTTATTGCTTTGGCTGGCGTGTAAGCGAAAATCATCGATTTCGGTTGGAGGAAGGGTAAGATGGTTGGGTGAGGCTTCACGAAATTTAGCATATCACATGCCTAAGCCATAATTCACTGCACAAGCTTAAGGAAACTTGTTAGTCCGTGTACTTGTATGTAGAAGTTCTGACATAAACTTCCCAACAAATTTTAATTGATCGAAGTGAATAAAACGTATATCGGTGAAGAAGCACGCATCGTTCCCTTCATTATCGGATGAGAGCACATATGTTAAGGTCCCCATCGATCTCAGCCATGAATCGTGTCTGTTAATGATCGTTTGATTGACGATGTAAATCGAAGTATGCCTACTCACTACTACTTTACTGAGGTTGTTCTCTTTACGAGAAGGAGGATCCTGACCGGTCTAACTCAGCCAGTGCTAAAAGGCGTCACTATCCGCATTTCTAATGAAGCCAAATATCTGGGAGTAATTTTAGATAAGAAACTTCATTGGTCTAAACACGTCGAGTCGAAAACATCCAAGGCGCTCTCAGTCTTCTGGCAGCGTAAGGGTGCTTTTGGCAAGACTTGGGGCTTATCACCGAATAAGGTTCTCTGGATCCACACGGCTATGATAAGACCATTCCTCGCATATGCGTCGGTTGTTTAGTGGAAGGGGCTCTCGCGTAAATATGTGGTCGACTTTTGCGCCAAACTCCTAAGAACGGTTTATCCCGGCTGCACGGGAGCTTTTCCAAGTACGCCTGGCTCTGCCCTAGACGCTTTGCTGAACTTACCTCCCCTCAATGCTTATATCATGGGTTGCACTATCAAAGCCATCCATCGTCTTAGACGGGGCGGTTTTTGGTATACTCCACACTGGAATTTTGATGAACTTGCGCGACACTTATCTTACGACTCCTGTCTTATGGATGTGCCGTCTGACGCAATGATACAAGAACTTCAGCTGATGCGCAAATTCAGAGTCGACTTTCCTTGTATTCAGGACTGGCTTCGGGCAGAGTCTAAGCCAGGAATGGAATGCAGTCGTATTTTCACGGACGGTTCCAAAACCAGTCAAGGGTCTAGTGCTGGTGTCTTCGTGGAAGTCGACAACATTAGACTTCTTTTTTAGTACGGCAAATATGCGTCTGTTTTCAAAGCGGAAACTTATGCAATCCTAATGGGCATGAACTATGAGTATGTTGTGAAGAACAGGTGGAAGGGACGTAGTATTTGACAGTCAGGCTGCGCTTAAGGCCTTCCTTAACCCTTTAACCACTTCCAAAATAATTCGTGAAACCAAAAACTCCTTTAACTCCGTCGCTAGGCTGAATTCTCTTGTCAAGGTCCCAGGTCACACTGGGATCGTGGGGAACAGGGTCTCCTATGAGATTGCTAGATAAGGCTCAGAGGAGGCTTTTTCAGGTGCTGAACCCGCGTTGGATCTCCCTGCGTCCTCGATTACGGCTTCCATTGACGATTGGGTCTCTCACGAACATGGCATGACTCTCCAGGATGCAGGCTGACTAAATGTATGCTCCCGGACGTCTGTAAGAAATCAGCGGCATTCTTGCTGTCTCTCAGCAGAAAATCCTGCTGACAACTTATTGACGTCTTGACAGATCACTTTGCTTTCACCAACCACCTTAATGTGCTACGGTTAAGTAACACTACAATCTGCGACGCTTATGGAAAGAGCGACGACACAGCGGAAAACTATCTCTGTGAGTGTCCGGCTTTTGCTCGTATCAGGTGGCAGATCCTTGGTGCTGATGCGGTGAGTGCTGGTACTGTAATCTCCTCATCACTGAAGTGCTTGCTTGGCGTTCTAAGAAAGACAAGGAAATTCCAATAAAATGGACAAATCAGGGTTTGCTCTCTGGTAGTACAATGGACCAGTTGCGTCTGAGTGCTCCAGTGGAGCGTTTCCTATCCCGATAAAAAAAAAAATGCCTACTCAAAGAAAATACTGCGAATCATAACCGAATGCAGAAAGCCGTAACAATTCTTCCCGATTACCTCGGACACCATTCACTTGAGATTAAAGCTCCTTTACTGATATGCATTTCTCTCATTTAATGCGAATCTGCTGTTTTCAGAATAAATACCAGAAATGCTTCCCTTGGATCACAAATTTGAATAACAGAGGATTTGGGAAAAAGCTGATAACAATATTTCATCATCAATCTTAGGCAGATGAGTTATAGGGTAAGAACAATGCAGTTGAGCCACGTAGGGTAACAGGACAAAATAATGCAGGCTAGATCATTTTTGATGCCACCTACTCGTAGAAGAAGACACAATGACGAAAAGGCTGAATAAGCCCGACAGCTAGATGCCAGAGTAGAGTAAGAAATCTACCATACAGTGTTACACTCCGATCGAAGACGCGACTGAGGATGATAAGGACAATTTTCATAGTCATTTAGGCTCCGTCTACAACTAAACCACTAAAGGTGCCATCATAATGGTGATGGGGCTTTCAACGCCAAGGTAGGGGGCAAAAATACTACGCTTAAGCACGTGATGAGAAATCACGGTCTTTGCGACCTGAATGACAACGGAGAGCGGTATGTGGACTTCTGCAATACCAATCGCCTAGTCATTGGAGGTACGCTGTTTCAACAAAAGACGTGCCACAAAATCAGTTGGATCTCAACTCAGAGGCAGCGAACATACAACTAGATCGATCACATTGCGATTAGCCGCCGCTACAGAAAATGTATTCTAGACGGCCGATATAGACGTGCAGCCGACATCGGACAAGAACATGATCGCCATCTTATGTTAGCTTTTATACGCCTTTGTACTGCATACTCAAAATTACCAGGAACATTACTGACAGGCTTAGGGATTCGCAAAAGCGCCAACAATTCAGGGACCATGTTGCTTTAGAAGCAGAGCACGATACAGGAAAGTGTGTATGACCACTGGAATGCTGTGGAAAATATATTTACAACTGCGGCACGCATCTAATTTGATAAAAAATAGAATAACCACCACACATGGCTATCGACAGGCACTTGGAGATGGATCGATGAGCATACAGCAATCAGTATTTCAGTATTTCAAGGCTCGGATTGCAATGGCCTCAGCAGTAGAGCGTACCGAGCATGAAGCCCAATATCGCGTGAAAAAGAAGGAAGTGAAGCGTAGGGTAAGACATAATAAACGTCAATATATTGACTCACTTGCCTCAAGGGCTGAAAAAGCAGCAAGCAGGTGTGACGGTAGGACCGTCTATATCATCACCAAGGAGCTCATTGGTGGTCGTAAATCGAAACAACATCCAGTGAAGACTTGGACGGTAACCTTTTGATTTCGGATGAGGATCACCTCAATAGATGGATAGGTCATTTCGCTACAGTTCTTAATCACTTGGACGATGGTGATATGATCTCGAACCCTAATGAGTCTTCCAAAGCAACAAATTCGCACCGAACCTCCCAGTAAAGCCGAAATAAAAGTGGCAATCAAGTCCATAAAGAAAAAGAAAACGGTGGATATTGATGGCATCCCTACCGAACTATTCCAAGCAGCGCCAGAAACATCAGCTGGACTGCTACAGCCAGTTATACGGAGAGCGTTGGAAAATGAACGATTTCCCCAGGAGTGGAAAAAAAGGATGATCGTCAAGCTTCCGAAAAAGGGAAATCTGATGGATTGTGGATATAGTAATATTCGTTCTACCGGCCGTAGCCAAAATAATAGCTAGAGTCATAGGAGAACGCATTACGGAACATTCAGATTCAACTCTCGACGTCGAACAGGCAGGCTTTCGTGCTGGATCTTCCTCCATCGACTTCACCTTACGCTTCATAATAGAGCAATGTGTTGAGTATAGGTCTGCACAACATCTACTGTTTATCGACGTCGAGAAGGCTTTCGACAGCTTCAATTGAGATATTATCTGGTTGGCCTTGCGCAGGAAAAAAAAATCATAGCTATTATCAAGGTTACATACGAGGGAAGGATATATAACGTCTTGCACAATGGCAAGGTGTCGGAGGATTTTGAAGTCAAAAGTGCAGTACGTCAGGGGTGAATACTGCCATCGCTGTTGTTCTTGGTGGTTATCAGCGATGTACTCCGTGCAGCATTGACGGAATCCCACAGGCGGATCAGAAGAAGTGGGAGAGTTATGATCCTTTATTTTCGGATCATGGCCTCGCTGATAAAAGGAAGAAGAAGAAGAAGAAGTATGGAATTCGATGGACTGTGACAACTTATCTTAAACGCCTCGACTACGCTGACGATGTTTACCTACTTTCATCTGATGGCTCAAAATCTAGAAGCCGAGGCAAACAAAGCCAGAGCTAAAGTCCTGAGCACTTCTAACACCTGCGCTCGACTCAGCATTGCCGGACAGGTAGTCGAGAAAGTAGACAACTTTCTTTGCTTAGGAGGTGTGGTCTCGACTGACCGCGGTGGCACTCAACTGAATGTGTGCAGCAGAATTAGGAAGGTAAAAGCTGCGACTATTCCTCTCCAACGTAGAATCAATACTGCTGTATGGGTGCAGTACTTCGAAGGTGGATACCACTATCATACGCAAGCTGCAAATCCTTCGTAAGCAGGTATTTAAGTATCGTATTGATGATCTTTTGGCCCAATCGCATCTCCGACGAACAACTTTATCTGATAACGGGCCAAGAACCTATAGACATTACTGTGCGAAGGAGAAAGTGGCAGTGGATTGGGCACACTCTACGCCGCGACGACAAGGACGACATGGAGTGGAATCCGCTTACCCAGGCATGCGGAACAGCGGGTCGCAGGACATCGAGAAGGAATCAAGCTGATGGGGAATTATCAAGTTATCCTTATTGTTGCATTTAGCAGAAATGCTTTTTTTTTTTTTTAATAAACACACCTAGTACTACATTAACCTGTCAGTTTCTCTAGTACTTGGCAGACTGCTTATACTTGTCGCAATGTTACTGCATTCCCAGAATGGTTAGCCCAGCATTATCCACATCCTCGAAAAGATGTCAAAATGCGCCATACAAGTAATCAATTGAATTTTTATGGCATCAACGCAAGTTCTCATTTCCAAGAGCTCTGCATGAACTTCACCTTTTTTCCAAATTCCGCAAAGTTCAATGTCACGTCTCCATCAGAGGTTGTTGCCTTCACACCAGCTTCTAAGGTGCAGCATACCTTCGACAAAAAATAACATAAACATCCCAACGCACCACGCCACTTTCATTTGCTTGCCGCATCTCACTGAGACTTCATTTCATTTTCACCCGAGTAGAAAGAACACATCGTAATGCGATACGAGAAGCGAAAAATCGTTGATTGCCGGTCCTTAATCTTTGTCCAAAGACCTTGCATGCTTGTTAGTCCGAAAAGTTGAAAAAAAAAGACTTCATCCCATCAACCGATGGCCCCCACAAGCAATAGTCACATAACTCTGGAGATTGACTTTGTGAATCTTTGGCATAAACTTCTGCCTCCCATGAGTAATTAATTCCCCTTAACATGAGATTTCATGCTTCTTAGGCCAACTGGGTGAGGCAGTGATAATGTGCGAGAGCCGGTTGGTCTTCGTTTAGCTGATGTTGGTTAATCTGGGCCCGAAAATGTTGTGAAAAATTCACAGGAAACCCAATGTTGTGATTTATTAATTTGCCAACGTCTGCACGTACGTCTGTTAGTCTGCGAAGTTTTGGACGCAGATACAGTGTTTTACATGGAAATACGCGTGCGCACGTTTTATTCGTCCAACAAGAGGGATCGGCATTTCATGTGACATAACTACACAAACTCGCACTGATACAACGATACGCGATGTTCGCCTGAGGGAATTCCAGATTGATTGCCTGGATTAAGCAAATGATGTCTATCTGGCCTCTGCGTGATCGTATATAAGTTCTTCGCATGGCGTAAGCACAAATTAAGGCGGCGGTGGTGGTAGGCACGATGACCTTGCTTGCTTCCTAACACTAGATTGTTGCACAGGCACATTCACCTCGGTCCGTTCCCTAATGATAAATCTGTGCCTTAATTAACCATTGGAACCAGTCATCAGGCACATATGTTTGGGTTAACATTTCCTGAAATGCGCCAATGAGAAGGCGGTTGCCGACGTTATGAGCCACATCAATCTACATCACTTGTTGTTGCTGTTGTTGATGGGGGCTTGCTTGCACGAAATATACTTTGACCTTCCGTGATGAGATATGGTGGTGTGTGACCATACTGGGAGCGAATGATGTATAAGTCAATTAAAATATGTTGCCCTGCTCAGGTGGAGGAAGTCATTTCATTCAGAGTCGTCGCTCAAATTGTCTGACTGTTTAAAGTGGGTTTGACGAGTGTCTTATGGACTTTCTCAATAAATCTCGTTTTAGCGTTGTCCTGGTAGTCGGTGATTGGATTTGAAGAAATGCTGAACTTATTGTCTAAATTTAAGAAGTCAAATCTCGATTGTGGGCTTCGTAATAATAGTTGGGTATCTTCAGTAGGTATACGATGATGGACATGCTTTGATACAAACTTTGGTATTTAGATACCGAAAGTGGGGAAGAACCGTGTGGTATATTGTTGGATCGAAGACGTATGGATTCTTGAAATTACTTGAAACAGTCCGTCGAAACAGCTCTTTAAGTGCCAGGGCCTAGCTTCTCGCAACCACTCATGTTGTGTACGTTATATTTTTCACACGAATGGAAGGGGCCTGCAGTTTAGTGCCGAATCCAAACGGCGATTTGAGAAGCTTTTTCGGGACAACAATACTCTCGGATGTTTGTCAGATACTTGCGAGAGGTGGGACCGTGAAAAAATTTATAAAAATTGTTTTTAAAAATAATTAAATGTTTCCCTGCTTAAGACAGCAGGTACGAGTATCTCAAACTTGAACGATTTTCTTTGTTAAGCCCTTGAAGTTGCCATCTATTTTATATTAGAAACGATACTCATACTGTATTCATATTTGTAATATAAATTATTACACAAGGATAACTCAGTCGCAATTAAGCATAAGAAGTGTGTAAAGGGCAGCTCAGCAATTGCTTAGGTGAATCAACGCTACGGGCAAGGAAGTCCTTATGGATTCCTAACAAGTGCACTCAACCGTTGTGGCCTTTTGAGATACCTTCCATGATAGTGAAATCAAAAGGGTCCCCTATCTCGATGAGAGAATGAAGAAATTATACTAACAAAGGAGATGGAGTATGAATGACATCATTACCGTCGTCATCAAGTTTTCCTTCATGGTGCGGCCTTCGAGGCATCATCACCCTCATATTCAATTTTTTTTTTACGTTAAATACATTCCAGCAGACTTTTTTATTTTTAAATGTCCAACATACACTTTTTACATTTCTCAAAATACGTTTCGAAAACTTTTTGAAGGTCAAAGGACTCTGCCGCTTCCACATTGGAGTACACATGAATGGTCATTTTCAAAAACAAAGTGTAAACTTCATTAAGGCAGAGCCGTGATACGAGTATATGTACATCCTGCCACTGCCGCACACACAAGCCTTATGAAAGTGAAAACTCTGCCATTTAAACAGAACAAGCTACTGAAAGAGACAAAGCAACAATTGCGACAGAGTGAGTTACTTATTAATAGAAACCTACACAACCGACATCGATCCAGGTGAAGTGGTGGGCTCATTCAACAATAATGGTTCCCCACAGTGTTTCAGAACCCATCAACTGCGCTATTTTAATACTTTTAATTCACTGTGCTCGTCATTGGAATAAAGAACTTATCTAGGATACATTCCAACTTGTATGCATGTATGCCTCGAGCGCTAGAGAGGACACAAAATTAATTTCTCTTTCAAATGATTCCCTCAGATAGATTGCGAATGAAATGTATAACTGTTGGTGATGGTATTCCTGTAACAAGGACACTAGGTGGTTATTGTGCAGAACTTTTTACGTCCTGAAAGGAATACCTTCAACAAGAGCAAAATAAAATCATCTAGGATTCAATTATCTGGCACAGGGAATTCATGTAAAAAAAATGATTACACCTGACCACTTAAGTACGAACGTCGGCTTTACTAGTTGCTTTCCATTAACCGCCTTTATTGCTGACGTTTTCAATAAACTTACCTTCATACATTTGGGCATACTGCGGGAAACCAGCTGCACGGAGCCATTTGCATGCTTCGATGGCTTCGATTTCTGGAACAAAAAAATGAGAAAAATTGGTTATTAAAATAATATCCTGGAACTTTTAACCTTTGAGTGGGGAGGACAGTTTAATTAGCCTTTTCGGTCGATGCCTGCATCAAGCCATTAAGGAAGCACTTTTGAAGTACCCAAGCAGAGGAAAAAAAAAATTTATTTGAAGGACTTGTGGAAGGTTTTTCCGAGAATTTAAGATATTACACTTGCCTGCTTTTGGATTAACAGCTGTAGTACCGGGGTAAAGAAGGAAGCTTATTGAGAACTATGTGTAATACATAAGTGTATCATGCCGCGGACTTTTTGTAGACCTTTTTATTGCCAACAATTCTTATATACATCATTTTCATATATCTTTGAAACCGTCAAGCAATAAAACTCACGAGAACGACATTTAATGACTTCACTTTCATCGCCACTGTGCAGTCGCCTTTGAATAGATTATGATGATACATAGTCTTCTGAGGGTGTTTTCCAAAGGCTGAGGTTTTGCTCGTCGGATCCAGGGTCTATCAAAGAAACACCCGAAGCTTTTGGTAAAGAGGTAAACTATTTATTCGATAAAACGATAAGTTTTCGGTTTTACCCTGACCTTAACAATATGAAGCTACTTAGCAACGATTCGAGTCCTATTTCAATATGTGATCTTACGAGCCCCAGTATAAGCTAACCTTAAATATTTTTTTATACTTAACAATGTTCTGATACCTACGTCGGCCTTACTTTCTTACGTCCTATCTTACTATCTAGTGGATAGTGTCTGCTTGCGGCAGACACTTAGGCAGCAACCGCTTGGCGGCAGTCACATTGGCAGCAACAGCTTGGGGGCTGTCACTTTGGCAGCAACCGCTTGTGGCAGTCACTTGGCTGCAGCGGATTAGGGCTGTCAATTGGCAGCACCTGCTTAAAGCAGACACTTAGCTATCAACAACGCAGTAAACTCCTAGGAGCACGGATCGGATCCTCCAACTAGAGGATTATGTACAGGACCAGCAATGGCTTCTCCTAGAGGAGGATGACCCCAAAGACTTACGATTGGATCGGTTGTATCCTGCAGCGGGTCCGATGTATATATCGTCCAAGTCTGGAGTACAGACGATAGAAAATTGCTGTGGTATCACCACTTTAGAGAGTTGACTCACAAGTAGTCGAGATTGGTACCAAATACACTGGGCGCAGATTTCTCTCGATCAAATCTCTCAATCTCCGGCTTATGTAATTTTCTGCAGAAAGCAAATGTGAATTACAAAGGTGAATGCAATTCACTTTTTCAAACAACTTGGCCAATGAGATTGAGAGAAGTGGTCATGGTCGCATGGCGTGATCATGGCCAATGTTGTTTGTTTGTACAGAATCAGATGTGCACAGTAGCGGCCGTGAAAAAGGAACACAGTGAAGGCGATAAAAGTGTAACACTGCGTTACAGTCTATGTTATTCCGAACACAATGCTAAATATGCCAGTAAAAAATTCATCGCAATCGAATAAGGAAGTGTTACAAAACTAAATTTAAAGTGCAAAGACATATTGAAAAAGAAAGATTTACGGTTACGAACCAAAGCCATCATATAGCATTAGACTCCATAAATGGTCCATCGCAATCGCTGCAGTATCGTTCAAAATGGCACCAAAACCTCAAAGCCTTCCTTAAGGCATTGAATTCTTCCTCACAATTTTAAGATTTCATTATGGTCGATGAAAATTAGTTTCCTCAAATTTGAAATTCGAAGGTGAAAGCCTGTTGAATATGAGGGCATACCAGGGTAGCACTAAACTCGGAAGAGGACCATTCGGTGCACATTCCGCCTTGCGCACTCAGGCATGAAGGTGGGAATAAAGCTTTAGTAGATGCAGAGCAACTTGCGAAGGCGATAGAGTATTTCAAAGCAGACATTACCGCCATCCAAGAAGTGCGATGGGATGGGCCGGGCAAAGGAGGATGAAAAACTGAAACCGACATCTACTACGGCGATTGCTACAGACAACAAGGACAGCGTCTATTCGGATGCGAATTTGTCATTGGAGGCAGACTTAAGTAAGAAGTCTTGAAATTCCGGCATGTGAACGAGCGTCTTATGACTATCTATATCAAGGCTTAATTCGCCAGCATTAGCCTAATATGCGCTCACGCCAATCACGACGACGCGACACTTCTACCAGCTCTTGGACAAGACGTATGAGCAATGCCCTACCCACGACGTTAAAATTATCCTAGGTGACTTTAACGCAAAGCTAGGAAGAGAGGAAGTCTTTAGTAGCGTGGTCGGAAAGCACAGCCTGCACGACATCACATCCGACAACGGACTCAGGCTAGTCGACTTTGCGGCGGGACGAAACTTTGTCGTAGCTAGTACACGGTTCTGACATCACGATTTTCATATGGGAACATGGCTCTCCTTTGATCGAAAAACTGTCAACCAAATCAATCACATTGCGATCGACGCAAGGCACTCTTCCAGTATTCTGGGTGTCCGGACTTTCCGAGGAGCCAATGTGGACTCGGATCACTACCTAGTTGTAGCCAAGGTACGGATGCGGATATCCACAAGGGAGCGAAATCAACGAAATACTGTGAGGAAATTTGACGTCGAAAAGCTACAATCGCAAGAGACCGCCAGAACCTTTACCGATCGAGTTTCTTCTAATCTTAATCTTAATCCTATGCCGCCAGCAGCAAATGCGGAAGACCAGTGGCAGCGTTGCCAACAAGCCATCAGAGATGCCGCCTCTGATGTACTGGGTTTCTCTCGGCCACCACAACGAAACCCCTGGTTTGATAAGGAATGCCGGCAAACACATGTGGCAAAACAAGAAACGTACAAAGCGGCGCTGCATAGAAGAACTAGAGCTGCTCGCGAGCTCTACGAGCGGAGGAGAAAAGAGGAACATCGAATTCTCAGAAAGAAGAAAAAGGAATCGATCGAGGAGATTGAGAGACTTTATTGCAGGAATGATGTTCGAAAATTTTACCAAAGGGTAAAAAGAACATGTCAGGGTTTCGAAGCCAGAACAGAAGCCTGCAGGGACGAAAATAATAATATAGTAGTAGAATCGCAGTCGGTGCTGAGGATATGGAAGGAACACTTCTGCAGACTGTTAAACGGTGATTATGACCAATATTCCGCAGTCGGGCAGAATAAGCTATTCAACAGTGACGATGACAGTCAAGACTCCCGTCAACCAGATCAGAATGAAGTGAGGATAGAGATATCTAAACTCAAATCCAACAAAGCTGATGGAGGCGGCGCTCTTGTCGCTGAACTTTTCAAGGCAGGAGGAGATGAGTTGGTAAGTAGCATGCACCAGCTCATCTGTAAAATCTGGTCGGACGAAAGTATGCCCGATGAATGGAACTTTAGCATCGTTTGCCCGATCCTGAAAAAAGGAGACCCTCTAAATTGCGCCAATTACAGAGGTATAAGTCTCCTCAACATCGCATATAAAATCCTGTCTGCCGTATTATGTGAACGCCTAAAACCGTTGTCAACAACCTGATAGGTCCTTACCAGTGCGGTTTCAGGCCGGGAAAGTCCACCATTGGCCAAATATTCACACTACGGCAGATCTTCGAAAAGACCCATGAATATAAAATCGGTACGCACCATCTTTTCATCGATTTCAAAGTTGCCTATGATAGGGTATATAGAGACGAGGTATACAGAGCCATGTCTAGTCTTGGCATTCCTGCCAAGCTCGTCCATTTGTGCAAAGTCGGTAAGGACATCACCGAACCATTCGATGCCAGAAAAGGTCTTAGACACGGTGACGCGCTATCATGCGATCTCTTTAACATAGTACTTGAGAGAATTGTACGAAACTCACAAGCCAACACCGGAGGTACAATCTTTTACAAGTCTGTACAACTACTTGCTTATGCCGATGACATTGACATAATCGAAAGAACTCAGTGGGCCGTCAATGGGACATTTACGAGTATTGAGATCGAGGCAAAGACGGGTTTAGCGGTCAATGGAAGCAAAACAAAATATGGTATATGCTGTCTACAAAAAAAGACACCGAACATCGGCGTCTTGGACGGAGCGCCAATATAGACAGATATAATTTTGGGGAAGTAAAGGATTTTGTCTACCGAGGCTCTATGGTGAGCTCCGCAAATGACAGCAGTGGGGATATCAGACGAAAAATTATTCTTGCCAATCGCTGTTTCTATGGGCTAAGAAATTCTTCGAGCAATCTTTGCTCCGTCTGCATAGACGGTGAGTGGAGGAAAATGTACAATGCCGAACTATACGGCCTATATAAGGACATCGACTTAGCCAGAAGAGTTCACATACAGCGACTAAGATGGGTGGGGCATGTAGAACGGATGAAGCCCAACGTTCTCGCCAATAAGGTCTTCGAATCCACCCCGGATGGACGGCGCAGTAGAGGCCGACCTCGCAGTAGGTGGCGCAAACAAGTGGAGGGGGACCTCAACCAACTTGCCGTGCGCAACTGGAGGCAGCTGGCTCATAACCGTGCTGGCTGGAGAGGTTTGTTTGTTGAGGCCCAGGTCCACCCCGGACTAGAGCGCCACTTAGGCTGAGATGCAAATAATAGGTTTAGGTCCTTGTGGGCAGTTATGCTATAACGAGGAAAGTATGGTTCGTTTTTCAGGACAGAAAGATCCAAAGAAGGTATATAGAAGGACAGAATATCAAGGTACGAAGTGTCCAAGGCCGCAACAGTTCCACGAAGTTAGTAATGAAAGTTTGTGGGAAGCCAAGTGGCATTATTCCAAGTGTGGGAAACGAATCAAATGGTTCTAACGCTATTGTGTTCCTCGGTAGAAGAAGTAAAAATCGTATCCTTCGACAATCTGGAACTAAGAACAAGTTGCAGAATGGCCTCTTTTATGCTGCTCAGTCTACATCTTCTTTGGTACGCAGCAAAGTGCGTGGGAGTGTGCCTCGTTTCTCGAGCGACTGACACACATAAGCCACAACCAAACCATGTTGGAGTGTGACATTATTTGACTGTACAAGGGCATTCTTTTGATCGGATCGGTATATTTAGTCGTTCAAAATATAAGACACAGCAATGACTTATGACAGCGATACGATTTTCGGAAACCCGCTTGACAGTAGACGCTATAAGAGAGATTACTGTCACCAGCAAGAAGAAACTAGTGATCAGCCTAGGCGACCACAGTATAACATCAAAGTCGGCCATTAGATATCTAAGTGTGACAAAAAGACAGCTGAAGGAGCTCAAAGCAAAATATCAGCAAATGTCAGCACAACTGGAATCAGTCCACTAAGAGAAGATGGACCCACCGATTGATACTGGATACAGCGATATGAATAAATCGGTGCCAAGAAGACGTTTACTTCTGCCTTAGCCAGCTGCTAACAGGACACGGCTGTTATTAAGCGCACCTCCAGCATTTGTCCAAGAAGATATGGAACATGTGTTCTTCACTGCCGAAAACACTGTAAAAAAAAAATTAAATTTGGCGCAACAGCTCTTTAAGTGCCAGGGCCTGGCTTCTCGCAACCACTCTTGTTGTGTGCGTTATATTTTTCTCACGAATGGAAGGGACCTACAGTTTAGTGCCGTATCCGAAGGGCAATTTGTTTTGAGAAGCTTTTTCGAGACTGCAATACTCTCGGATGTTTGTCAGATGCTCGCGAGAGGTGGGACTGTGAACAACTTTTGGTGTTTTCTGGGATTCGAACTTGGAAGCTTACGCGCATTGATCTGACACACTAACCACTTAAGCTACGGCGCCCACAGTGTAAGAGTATCAAAGAATCAATTGCGAAAGTTTTCACCTACACAACATCTTGGAGCATATGCTATTATCTGGTAGAATGTGGAAGTACTACACTACTACAGCGAACACCCTAAATGAGCTTCGAAGTATAGACAGGACTAATAGCAGAGAAATTCAAAACCGACAGAAATGCAGAGAAGCAAACTGTAATAATGCGTGACCCAAACCCTTCTCGAAGCAGATATGCTGTTCGGGCTTATGTCATTTCTTTCCGCCGACCCCTACCCAGAGGATTATTTTATTTGGGATCAAGTAACGTAAAAGCCACAAGACTGTGGACTGGATGCCCTGTAAAATTGACATGTACCTCAAACGATAGCCAACGATGACACCATGCACGTATACCACCTATCCCAGGATATTAAGAACCAGTCCAACATTTTTCTTGTCACCGAGTTAGAAGCTGTGGTATTAAGTAGGCCCACTCATGAGAATAAGTGTGCCTCTGTCAGTTAAGTATTCCTTTTACGCTCTTCTCTGTCACATCCGTTACACATTTTCGTTCGCATTGTAGTTACAATCGAGAAAATTTACTCTACTGCCACAAAAGAAGATTTTCTTCAGAAACTTGTGTAGCAGTTGAGGTCTAATATAATCTGTTTTACTGGACAAGTTCATACTTACAGTCTCTTTGACTCCGAAAGTAGTCTTTGACAACAGTTTCGCTTTCGATCTTCCCGATTAGATGCCAATGTAAAAACTGGTGCACTTCATATTTGTTCATACGATGCATTTTATGGTAGTGACGGCGAAATCTAAGGTCTCAAAAGACAATTTGCAACTTAACAGGACATTCATACTTACAAAGGCACACATATGGTTTAAAATAAGCTCAGTTTGAGTGATGCCAATAGCACCATTTGTCTCAAGGATCTTGCTAACAACAAAATTAAAGTAACATCTCCCTTGCGAATGAGCAGTAAAATTATGTAAATTCGGGAGCAATCGCTTTAACTCAGTCCTTGGATATGTTAAGCTCTATGCTCTGTGGACTTAAATACCCACAAGAATTCCTTCGCCTCCTACTACTACGCATTTATTTGTCGGAAAAGTTTCTCCGTAAGGATTTATTGTTATGTAAATAGGTCGCGTGTATTTCACCGAAGTGAATTAATTCGTTTTGTGAAGTTTCGCCAAGAGCTCCTTCTCCCAAATTTAAAGTCAATATCCTGTCAACTTAAAACTTATCCTAGTTCAGTGAAATTGGAATATTTTAGAAAAGCGATATAGCTATTCAACTGAAATTTAAATCACAACACTTGACGTTGGCGCTTTTCCATTTTAACTATTTGAGAAGGTAAATTGAACCTTCAAATAGGTGAAAGTGCTATTTGCTTAGAAATTGGAGGGATAGCTTTAGATTTCAATCGCCGGAATACTTTTACAGATAAATATGTACGAGTCATTGGAACGCTGATGTAAGAGATAGGGAATAAAACGGATGGGTCAAGGAGATTTGAATAGTCCTCACACCTTCCTAGGAAATCTTATCAAAGCGTTTGGTGATGGAAAGTGTCGCGAACTTTATATAGCTACGAGGAAATAAAATTAAAACATGTTGAAATGCTACTATCCGCACGAAGAGGATCCTATGATACCCTATCCGTTATTATTTCAAGAAAAATGTACTTAAACAGTGAGCGTGGACATCATATATATTGAACATTGCGTGGACCGGTATACCGGTATACCTCACTTTGGGGGCATATATCTGGAACATAGAGACAGGTAAAAGGGGTCTTTATACCTAAGGCCGGTAAGGCAAACCACACTATCGCGAAAGACTTTAGGCCAATATTCTCTTTCGTTTAAAAAAATGTTGCAAGATTAGCTGACATATGTTACATATAAAGGGTGAGCCAACAGATGGTGTTGATGTTGGCTGTCAATTACTGTCATTTACTGAATTCAATGTGGTTGGTCTTTTCAACAGATATTAAGCACAATATTCGGCAATTTTAGCGATGGAGTCGTTTACCACGCAACAACGCACATTTGTTATTCAATTTTATTACGAAAATGGGCGATCTGTAAAAGTAACATTTCGTAAAATTCGTGAATTTTTCCGTCAACATAATCGCCCTAGTGAGTCCGGAATTCGTGCAATGGTGAAGCATTTTGAAAAAAACTGGTTCGGTATCGGCTCAAACTCCATATCAGCATGCTCGACCAGCACGTACGAGGGCAAGGTGAAAAGTTCTCGGCTTGACGCAGAGATAGCGTTCCAAACAGCAAAACTTTATGTTTCCTGCCTGGTTGCACTTCTCATTAGTTTGTATGACAAGTTTCAACTTGTTCTCTCAAGTAGTTTGTTTACACGAATTTTTGCAGTAGACGTCTTGCATGTTTTTCGTTAAAATGGATAAACTTGAATATCGTGCGGTCATAAAACTCTTCGTTTTGGATGGGCTAACCCCTAAGGAAATTCATCCAAAGTTGACAAAAGTTTACGGGGACTCTGCTCCTTCCACGTCAACCGTTCAAAACTGGGCAGCTGAATTTAAACGTGGCCGCACGTCCCTCGAAGATGACCCACGTGAACGACGGCCAAAAACCGCAACCACTCCCGAAACCATCGAAAAAGTGCATGATATCGTGTTGGACGATAGGCGAGTGAAGGTGAGTGAGATACCAGTAGTTGAGGCTGTGTATATATGCGAAGCTCTGCGAAAGATGGGTGCCGCATTTGCTGAATGCCGATCAAAAGGAAATGCGCAAACGATTTTCGCGGAAATCTTTGGACCGATTCAATAGGGATCCAAGCGATTTTGTGCGGCGATTTGTCACCATGGATGAGACATGGGTCCACCACTACACGTCAGAAATGAAACAGCATTCGAAGCAGCGGGTGAAAGCCGGTGGTTCAGCGCCAAAGAAAGCAAAGTGGATCGCATCTGTCGGAAAGGTCATAGCCAGTGTGTTTTGGGATGCGAAAGGGATCCTGTTTATTGATTACCTTGAGAAAGGCAAAACAATTGCAGGCGAATATTACTCCAACCTTCTTGACCAGCTGGATGCCAAAATTCGCGAGAAGAGGCCTGGCTTGAAGAAGAAAAAAATCATCTTTCACAAGGACAATTCACCTGTACACAAGTGTGTGTTGGCGATGGGAAAACTGCGGGATTTGGGGTACGATTTGCTCGGCCATCCCCCTTATTCACCTGATTTGGCATCCTCAGACTTCCACCTGTTCCCAAACTTGAAGAAATTTGTTTCTGGGAAGCGCTTCGCGTCCAATGCAGAAGTTGAGAGGGCGGTAGATGAATATTTTCACAGCCTTCCAGACTCTCATTTCCGAGAAATAATACTGATGTTGGAGAAACGCTGGACTGAACGTGTTGAAGTCAAGGGAGATAATGTAGAAAAATAAAATAATTTTTTAACTGAAAATCGCAGTCTTTCATTGTCAGGTCGAGAACTTTTCACCTTGCCCTCGTATATGCCAAAAAATCACTACTGTGAGCAAAAGTGTTCAAAACCAGCCAGGCACCTCAATTCATCGCCGAAGTCAACAATTGGTCCTCACTTATGGTACTTTACGGCGAATTTTAAAAGTTGATCTTCATTTGCACGCCTATAAAATCCAAACTACACAACAATTGAACCCTTTGGACCATCTACGACGTCGCCGATTTGTTAAATGAATGTTGGATCGCCAGGACAATTTGTCATCGAATTTGATCTTTTCCGACGAAGCCCATTTTTGGATGGATGGGTACGTAAATAAACCAAATTGTCGTTTCTGGGGACAGGAAAACCCATACGAGATTCACGAAAAACCAATGCACGCACCCCAAAAAAGCCGCTGTATGGTACGGATTATATATTGGCGGCATTATTCGCCTGTACTTTTTCGAAAATGAGACTGGAGAGACAGTTACACTGAATGGAGAACGTTGCCGCATGCCGGTTATTTTTTCTCCAAAATTGAATGAATTGTGTCTAGACGATCTCTGGTTTCAACAGGAGGGTGCAGCCGCTCACACAATAACGGCGACGAAGACCAACATACCGCTGTGAGGCAGAAAGAACCATTCAACATAGACGATTATAGTACAAATTTCCGTCCAACTGACCAAAACAAAGTGAGGATAGCAATATCCAAGCTGAAATCCAACAAGGCTTGTGGACCTGACGGCTTACCGGCCGAACTTTTCCACGCAGCTGGTGATGCACTGGTAGAGAGCATACACAAACTCATCTTTAATCTTTGGTCAGACGAGTGTATGTCTGATAAATGGAATCGCAGCATCGTTGCCCGATCTTCTTCTTCCTTTTATCAGCGAGGTTATGATCCGAAAACAAGGGACCACAACCATCCCACTTCACCGCATTTCTACTGATCCGCCTGTGGGGTACGCCTAAAGGAGACCCCCTCAACTGCGCCAATTATAGAGGCATCAGTCTCCTCAACATCGCATACAAGATCTTTTCTGCGATATTGTGTGAACGCCTGAAACCTTTTATCAACAGCCTGATTGGACCCTATCAGTGCGGTTTCAGGCCAGGAAATTCCAACATCGATCAAATCTTCACACTTCGACAGATCGTGGAGAAAGCGCAAGAAGTCCAAATCGATACTTACCATCTCTATATCGATTTGAAGGCCGCCTATGACAGCACCTTTAGAGAAGAGCTTTATAAAGCCATGTCTAGTTTTGACATCCCTGTCAAATTTGTCCGTCTGTGCAGGTTGACAATGGAGAACGCTCGCTGCTCCATCAAGGTCGGTAAAGACCTCACCGATACCTTTGATGTCAGAAAATGTTTTAGACAAGGTGACGCGTTGTCATGTGACTTCTTTAATATTGTACTTGAACGGATTGTGCGGAACTCACAAGCCAACACCGAACGCACAATCTATTACAAGTCTGTACAATTGCTTGCATACATTATCGGAAGAACTCAGCGGGCTGTCGCCGGTGCATTTGCAAATATTGAGGCGGAAGCGGCCAAAATGGGTTTAGCGAAAAACGAGGAATGTCAACAAGAAGGGACAACCAAAACCGTCGAATTGGACAGAACGTCACAGTGGGCGAGAATAACTTTTGCCAATTACTGTTTTTTTGGGCACTATAAGGCAATTCAACAGTAAAGCCCTATCTCGAACAACTAAGGAGACTCTATATAAGACCCTGATCATCCCAGTCCTGCTTTACGGCGCTGAAACATGGACTTTATTAAAAGAGGATGAAGATATCTTTGGTCGCTTCGAGAGAAAAAATGTTCGTAAGATTTTCGGTCCCGTTTGCGTTGACGGGTTTTAGAGGAGAAGATTCAATCACGAACTATACGAGCTGTACAGCGACATCGACTAGTCAAAAAACTGCGTATTCGACGTCTGAGATGGCTAGGACATGTAGAGCGAATGGACACCAACGCTCCGGCCCGCAGAGTCTTCGAATCTAGCCCCGAGGACGACGCAGTAGAGGGAATCATCGCCATAGGTGGCGCACACAAGTTCAAGGGGACCTCGTCAACTTGGAGTGCGCAACTGGAGACAATTAGCTAAAGACCGAGCTAAATGGAGAGGCTTGTTGGTTGAGGGCCAGGTTCACCCACCTAAGTAAGTAAGTAAGTTCTCCTCATTAGCCCTCCTACGATAAATTCTACCAGTCTCTTCTTCACGCAAATGCAAATTTTAAACTAGAAACCAGACTGGAAAACCAATCTACCACAATGCGTAAAAAAACTAAATGTTGCTCTCAATTCCTGTAATAAGCCTTTCAGTAGAAACTGGGGTGTGCAACCTTGAATCACACGCTGGCTGTACGTGTCCGTATTACAGGGAACCACCTTTCACTTCCTATGCACATATTCGGTTATGTCCCAAAAAAGACTGCTCCATCTAGGGGCTCCTTTCTTCGATAATCTCAGCGTACTGGCATCTTCAGGAGTTATGAGCATCCTCGCTTTATTAAAAAAACTTCGGTTGGTTTTTATTCCTGTGTAGTCAAATAAAGATCCACGGCACCACAACAGACCTGTACTGGTCTAAGTGTGTTGGTACTATCATACAGGAAGCCAACCTAACATATAGCCGTTGCGTAGTTCTTCCGCAAAGCCATCGCTTCAAAGTTTGTTACTTTGAATTCAGTTATATAAACTTTTATATATAAGCTTCGTAGGTAGCTTCATGCAAATATTAAGCCAGGAGATACCCCTGCAGTTAGCTAGATAATTCATCCTGTCTCCTTTATCTTTTAGTGCTGCTGTAAGGCTTTCGATGAATAGTGGGGTGGCAAATTTGTAAAATTCGACGTTTAAAGCCATTTTGAAAAAAAATAATAATCCATAATCCACGACTGAATATCTTTGAGCTCCGATAAATGTGAAGTCCCCTCCTTGTCTTCAACTGAACTACCATTGCAGATGCCCAGCATAGGTTGGACATGTAAATGTACTTTCTACCCGCTCCTTCTATAACATCATCGGTCGGCTCGCCACTAGCGATAATAAGAGTTAGAGGCTTGCCATAAATATTTTCACGAATTTCGTCGCTTTATTTTCATCGAGCAGTGTTGAAACTCTTACGAATACATTTGACTTTATAACTTGTTGCTTCCGAACAGGGTACATTCATTAATAATCTCAGAATGTATAGAATTTCAATCACAAACCCTAATGAAGCAACAACTGATGATTGGATCTGTATTACATGACGTACAGCACGTATGTACGTATCTTCTGAATACACGTGATGCCATGACTTATGAATCCATAATCCACTTAGAGAAATGTATCTTTTGTGATACACCTTGACCCTCATGCATCTGGCCACGTGTTTTTCCTATTTTATAGGCCATGACTCATGACCATTCTCCAGTAGACCACATTCCTGAGCCACCATCTCCACCTGAGATTAATACCATCCCAATCCAGGCATACTCTCTGAGTTTAATTTATTCAAATGTATGCCCACGTGTGTCATCCCGATTTTAATGTCTCTCACTCGATTATTTTACTTCACCGCTTCGACATAATACATATATTGGGTGTATACACCGTCGAAGGGCACCACGTATCTACATATGTATCTGAACTAATAATGAACCGATTCGAGAGGCACCTTCACTCTTCAGAATCTAGCTAGCAAATATTGTACTTAAGGTCGAATTGCTTGAACTTTTATTAGTATTCTCTCGTTCCACCTTTACAAAGCCAAAGCCATTTAATGGCCAACATCCTGAATTGGTCTATGTGTTGGATTTCCTATTAATAGGATGTATCTTGTATTTATGTAACACCGTCGTCGTGTGCATATCCCTTTTCAGTGCGGGGCAATCATGTGAAAAAATTCATAGATATACCTCGATTATTTCTTGTTGCCTGTCATTCAACAGGATCGGTGTGAGTATGTAAGCACATATCCTTCAGATTGACACATTTACATAATTCTCCCCTCTATGTAGATACACATAAAAGGCAAACCGGAGTTGGGGGCTGCTTAGTATTATCGAATCTGAATGAAACGATGGAATTTAATGAATAAAAAAAGGACGAGTGAATTTAATTCGGTGTCACCTTAATTCATTGATTTATGAAATTGAAAGAGTGGGTTGTGGAGGCGGATGTTTCCATTAACCAACCAACACAGCATACACAGCCAACAGGAGTATCTTTTAAGTGAAGTAGCGAATTAGCAAGGATTAGATTTGCTGCTCTATATCGGTCGGTTGGTGGTGAAACCCTAGTTCTTAGCCTATTTTGAGACTTTCATCTTAATCGGTCTGCTAATGGCACACTCTTTAAGTCCTTAAGGAATTCGCTTCGTTTGATCGATGTTAAGGGCTCTGTCAAAAATAGAAATTCATTGAAATGTTTTATTGGATTTCGTGATTTGTTATTTAAATCAAAATCTGTTTGTATTCCTCGTCAAAGCTTTGGGGGAGAGGGTAGATGGATGATACTTGTGCCTTGGATATAATCAATTTGGAATTTGTAATTATTGTCACAAGGGTTTATCCAATTTTGAAGTGTAATCAGTTGGAAAAATTTTGCAATTACTATTGCGAAGTACATAAGTGCCATTTGCAAAAGGCTAATTAGGTTTTACCGGGTAATTTCAGAGAGTATTCTCAAAAGTGATTATCTGCTATAAAAGGGTAGTCTTTTCGTGGCTGTACACCCCTCTGCGGTATATTGGCCCAGTGGAATAAATGTTTCACGGGAATTAGTTCCAGAGAAGATACCGGTAGTCAAGAGACTAATCCGCCTTTTGCTCCCTTCCTCCCAATTCTCTGAGCTGAACCAATATACAATATACCAATATACGACACGTGCCGAGAATCAACCTAATCGAGGATCAAAAGTACTTTAGTCGCAAACGGTGTGTACCTGGCGACATTTTTATATTGGAAATAACTTTCTATGGGTAAGCAACACTTTCTCTAGCTACTCCTTGTACTTCAATTTCTATTAAAAAAAAGTCGCATTGGTGGATGAGCTCTCTACCGGCGGCAAAGCAGTGGCTGACGCTTGGGGTGCGATAGAGGTCAAACTATCAGAAATGGTGATGAAAGACCTTATGAATAACCAAGGAGGCCCGCTACCGTGCTTTGATGCAGCTGAAGTCCTAAGAGGGTGCAGAGTCATCAAATGCGAGGAAGCCTTCTCTAAGGAATTCCTACGTGGCTGCGTTCAAAAGATCGGTGATGCGTGGGATGACTTAAGACCCAAACTATCCTAGGCAGAGAAATTCCTAGGAGACCCAGGATCCGCATTTGGCTCCTCATGGCCATTGAAAGCAGTAAGCTCATCAAATGCTTGAACCCCACAATCCAATGGTTCCCATGGATAACTGGAAAGTCATCAATGCTGAGGAACCATACAACAATACCCTGTATTTCCTGTTACTGACCACCGAAGAAAGTGCCGTCACCCTTGAGAAGACTGGCTGTAAACTTCGCATCAGACACGCTAAGGTCAAGATCTTCAGATCAATAGGTCCGAGCGACGACTTAGATGAAGTCGACGACACTAACAGGCTATTGGAGGACATGAGGATCGAGACCACCCTACCCACCACTACAACAACTCAAGACCATACCAATGCTGAAAGTCATTCGGATTAATCTGCGTCACTCGATTTGTGCTACATAAAATCTGATGGTCATTCTGAAGGAGGAAGACATTGACATCAGCATTGTCCAAGAACCATGGGTAATTGGCCTTAACATAAAGGGCCTAAGCGATAACCAATGCAACTTTTTCTACAACCGCAATAATATTAGCCAAAGTAAGCCAAGAACCTACATTCTAGCTAAAAAACATATTAAATCCTTAATATGCTCAAATCTTAGCTCTTCTGATTCAACAGTTGTTAAAATAGAGTACGTGGGCAGGGCAGACCTCATAACTGCATCCATCTATATGACACACGACCGATAAGCAGCCTTGGAGGAAGTCCATGATGTAATAACCAGCATCTTCACTACAAGGGTCAACCCGCTGATGGGCTGGACGCCAACGCAATGCCAGGCACACGGTTTGGGGCAGCTCAAAGAACAATGAACGCGGTGAGTCTTTGTTTGATTATATTATTGAAACAACCTTTCAATCTGCAACAAGGGTAACATCCCGACCTGCATCTATCCAAGTACGAATAATTTTAACGGTTGGGAGGACTTTCACGCTCGTCACACTCTCTAGTAATAACGATAATATCAAAGTTGGAGAGTATCGGATCTGAAATCTTTCTCAGAGTATAACTGGATATTCTTCGATGTAGATCTCGAGATTGAGACTCCTAAACTTTTTAGGAACCCCAAAAGAATCGACTGGGCCAAGTGTGGCCTCGTCATAAGTTCAAAGCTCCGTTAAAACCCTGTAATGAAGCGTTACACTTTTATCGCCTTCAGTATGATCCACTTTTACGGCCGCTACTGTCCAGCACAAACAAACAACACCCAGCGATGATCACACCACCCGAACATGACTACGTCTCTCAATCTCATTGGCCAAGTTGTTTGCAAAAATTAATTGGATCCACCTTTATAATTCACATTTGCTTTTTGCAGAAATTTGCATAAGGGGGAGATTGAGAGATGTGTTCGAGAGAGTTTCTCACCTAGTTTGTGGTACCAATCCGGTGTACGGTGAGTCTACTCTCCGGAGTGCTTATACCACCAACATTTTCAATCGCCTGTCTAAGACTTGGACGATATATATATCGGACCTGCTGCTGACCACAGCCGACCCGATCGTCAGCTTTTAAGCTCTTCCTCCTCTAGGAGAAGCCATTGCTGGTCCTGCACATAATCCTCTGGTTGGAGGATACGATCCGTGCTCCTAGGAGCTTACCGCGTTGTTGATAGCCAAGTACTTGCCTTAAACAGGTGCTGCCAAGCAGACGGCCTAAAAAATTCTGGCATTGCCAAGCAGACTACACTAAAAAGCCTGTCGCTACCCAGCGGCCGGCCCTTAGACGCCGGTCGCTGCCAAGCAGACGGCCTTAAACGCCTGTGGCTGTCAAGCAGACGGCCTTAAAAGCCTGTAGCTGCCAAGCAGATGGCCCTCAGAAGCCTGTCGCTGCCTCGTAGTTTGATCCCAGTAACTAAGAATATAAGGCCTACGTAGGAATCTCCACATTGTTAAGGATCCAATAATTATTAAGAACAGCGTAGATCGAGCCCGTCCTATACAATAGGTATCCCAACATTGTTAAGTATTGTGACATTGCTAAGGCTATTCTAAGCTTTAGTCTAAATAAAGAATCCTAGTATTACATCTTTCCCAAAGTTTCGGGTGTTTCTTTGGTCGACCCTAGATTCGACGAGCGAAACCTTAGACTTTGATTAAACACACCCCGAAACCAAAAATGAACTCAATTATAGAACTCGACGACAAGAGAGTAGAGACTTTCGAAAAAGCTTTTAATACGGCGTATAAAGTCTCGTGTCTAGTCAAATATATCAAGAAAACTTGTAGGAACGAGGAACTCTTACGTCTTAGAAAATTGACGAGAGAAACCTTCAATATCTGCCATAGCTGTAAATACTGGCAGCCTTATAAAGATTCCCTTAGAAAATATAAACAATCTGTCAGAGTCGCTAAAAGACAGTCTTGGATAGAATACTGCCAAAACATTGAGACCATTAAGTACTCTGCAAGACTTAGTAAAATTCTATCGAAAGAACCCTCCAATTCATCCCTTCCTAGAAAGATGGATGGGGAATGGACTAAGTCAACAGCAGAATCTCTTGAACTTCTGATAAACACCCCTTTTACCGGATACATAGATAATAGTGCAAACAAACAAACTACAAACTACAAACTCTCAGCGCACGCAATCTGGGAAAGCCTTATACCCATTATTTCGGAGGAAACAATTTCCTGGGCCTTAAGCAGCTTCGCTTCTTATAAATCCCCAGGCCTGGACGGCATTCTACCCATTATGCTACAGATGTCACAAGCCCTAGTAATTCCATGGCTCACGTCGATTTTCAAGAGCTGCTTACTGAACAACCATGGAGACGAGTGAGAGTGGTTTTCATTCCAAAGGCAGGCTGACGCGGTCATGAGAACTCGAAAGATTTCAGACCAATCAGTCCAACTTCCTTTGTACTGAAGACTCTCGATCGACTCCTAGACAACCATTTGCGGAGTAAAACAGAATCATCCCTCTCCAAAGCTCAGCACGCGTACCTCAAAGGTAGATCAACAGAGACAGCTCTTCACGAGGTAGTGCGAACTATACAAAACTCAATTTATTTAAAAGAATATACCCTAGCTATATTTCTAGACATAGAAGGAGTTTTTAATAACGTACACACTGAAGCAATCCTAGAGTCCCTTACGGAGCTGGAAATAGAAAGCAATCTAAGCCAATGGATCGCTTCTATGCTTAGCACTGGAATTATTCAGGCAACAATAGGCAGTAGCAATATAATCAAATCTGCCAGTAGGGGAACACCCCAGGGCGGTGTTATCTCACCTCTACTATGGCTGATAGTCATGAATAAAATCCTTTTAACATTAGACAGAGAAAGAATCAAGGTATTCGGGTATGCAGACGATATGGTGATACTAGTGCCAGGAAAGTTTCTCTCCATTCTAAGTGAAATCACGGTAAATGCTCTGAGCAAAGTAACAGCTTGGGCCAAAAAGTGTGGTCTTAGTGTCAACTCGAGCAAACCTGAACTGATGCTCTTCACCACTAAACCAAAATACCTGACTTCGTACTTCCTCGGCTAAATGGCCAACCGCTCTTCTTATCGTCCAGTGTTAGGTATTTAGGAGTTATCCTAGATCTTAAACTTAACTGGAAGCTAAACATAGAACAACGGATAAAGAAGGCATGTATAGCTTTCTATGCTTGTAGCAAAACCTTGGGGAAAAAGTGGGGACTGCAGCCAAAGTTGACCTTATGGATGTACACAAGAATTCTCAAATATGAGTCAATAGCATGGTGACCGGCTCTAAAAAAAAAGTATTTGGGCCACATCTGCCTGGAGATGACACAGTTCCGCACCCCCTGCCATCTGCTATCAGCCTTTAGTAGATAATGCGCGAAGATGCATCCCTTAAGGACACTCAACGGGACGTTCACCTCCTCTGCTATGGAAGCATCAAGGGCAGATCCTGCCTCGTGAGTTCAACAGCTCAGTTATTTCCCTCAATGTTGCTGTGATCCGGAACCCAAAGGAGAGAGATCCTTAATAGATGACCTAGCGAGGCGAGTTCCTTTTTGCACTGTTCAACTTGCCTCGAGGATGTAGTGGCAGATGTTATAGCCTTGATAGCGACCTGGTTGTATGGTATTTAGGAGTGTAGAGGTTTGCTTAAGTAGGCGGCAGGCCTCACGTACAGCAAAAATTTCCGCCTGGAAGACACTGCATGAATCAGGAAGCCGGTAAGATCTGGAAATATTGAGGGAATCAGAGAATATCCCCGCCACTACCCCGCAGTCCATTTTTGAACCGTCGGTGAAGATTGTTGTTTCGAACTCATTTGTCATTATGCCAGTTTCCCATTCCGCCCTGGTTGGGAATCTGACCGTGACGTAATTTCTAAAGTTCACTGTGGGAATTATATAGTCGGTCAGATTAGCTGCCAGATCCTGCGGTAGCACATTCAGGATACTGTTGTGACCATAAAGATTGGTGCACCAGCATCCTGTTTCCCTTAGCCTGACCGCACTACATGATGACACATACATAAAGTGAAGATCGAGTGGTAAAAGGTGCAGGATAACGTTCAAGACTTCAGTTGGACATGTTCTCATGGCACCCGTTGCGTCTATAGTCGCAGTTCCTTGTACCCGGTTGATAAGTTTGATGCTATAGGCTTTCCTTAACGCAGACCACCAGACTAGCGATCTAAAATGGGACGCACCACGGCAGTGTACATCCATAAGACCATATTCGGGCGAAGTCCCCACTTCTACTAAAGGTCTTGCTGCAGGCATAGAAAGCTAAACATGCCTTCTTTAACCGCTGCTCAATGTTAAGCTTAGTTTTGGATCAAGAACGGCGAACCCCACAAGCGGATCAGTAGAAATGCGGTGAAGTGGGAGGGTTATGATCCCTTATTTTTGGATCATAACCTCGTTGATAAAAGGAAGAAGAAGTTTTGGATCAAGTACCACCCCTAGGTACTTAGCACTGGAGGATAGGGAGAGTAGATGATTGGTTAGCCGTGTAAGTGTGATGGCCGATATTTTGGTTTTAGTTGTAAGGAGTATCAGTTCAGTTTTGCTTGGGTTGACGCTGAGTCCAGTGTCCCATGTGCTGATCTTGTCTAAGGCACCTTCCATAATCTCACTGATTACGGATGGAAACATCCCCGATACCAGTATTACCACGTCATCCGCATGCGCGACAACCTTAATTCCATCACTATCAAGTCTACACAAGATTTTGTTGATGACCATAAGCCATAGAAGAGGAGATAAGACCCCCACATTGAGGAGTTCCTCTGACAACAGATATGGTGGAGCTGCTGTTGCCGAGTGTCGATTGAATGATTCTAGTTTTTAGCATTGTAAAAATGCATTTGCTCTTCCATACCCAGGTGGATCAGAGCATTCAGAATCGATTCCGTACTGACGTTATTGAAGGCGCCTTCAAGGTCTAAGAAGGTAGCTAGGGTATATTGTTTGAAGATTACATGATCCCCAAATTGAATTTGACAAAGCTTTTCGACGTTCAATTTCGACGTAACAATCTACGCAGACGGTTCAAAGATGGATTGTGGAGTCGGTGCGGGTGTGTTTTCCGAATTCTTAAACATCTCTAAATTATGTAGGCATCCGGATTCTCCCAGTGTATTCCAGAGAGAATTATTCGCTGTCCGGGAAGCCTGTAGGCAGATCAAAACACACACCAATATAACGCCAAGACAAAAGATCGCCATATTTATTAACAGCCAAGAAGCCATCAAAGCCATTGCATCGGTTACTACATCCTCCAAACTGGTGCTTGAATGCCGAACTGAGCTAGCTTCACTAGATAGCCAGCTCGAGGTAAGCCTGATTTGGGTTCTAGGACACAGTAATATTTATGGAAACGGACTTGCGGATGAACTGGCTAAGTAAGGCTCAGCACTCCACAGCTCTCTTGCGGAATAAGATCAGATCATTACCCCAGTTTAGAAGATTCTTGAATTTCAAGTCCAGGTTTGAGACAACTAGGAGGACCAAATTTATGATACAAAGACCAATTGAAGGGAAGGAAACCCTTCACGGGTCAGAAGCACGGTACATAAAATCTCGTTTAGCTTTGAACTACCTACAAATCTATAAAGGTAGATGGTTGCAATAGGTAAGAAAATAATGACCGTTAGTTTGACAACGTAATTATATTTTTCAACTAAATATATCAAAGCTCTTTCACTTGCCTACGATATCCTTGGAAACAACGCAGCGAAATCCCAAAGTATCCCACCATTTTCAAATCACAACTCACCCTAACTCAATTAAAACTTCCCTAACACCAATTACCGCCATGGCCCGCCCCACAAATACAATTATTTAACGTCAGGAACAATTTAAACTTTCGCTTATTACCACACAAATTGGTGGCAGCGATGAATGCATTCAGGGATTAAGTTTTAATTAAAGCATTACACAGCCACGCTAAACGAATAACATACTCACAAATGTATACCAACTAACATGCTGCCATTTAAAAGGAAATAACGACTTCAAACATGACATACGCGACACAATGCTGGGTTTTGCAGATATTTCAACAGAAATTCACATCCCGAAATGGGGTTTGCCCAGCAGCATCGATTGCAAGTACTGTATTGTGTATCTGTAATACAGGACACCACGTTACACCGGCCAACCTTGAATCCTGTCAACTTGCACTGATTACGTTGGCATTTATGTAAATTTCATTATCACATCGAATTGCGCGCCAATGAGCAGTGACACGCGGAGACACCCTTTTTCAATTTTATTACTATTACGAGTCATTTTACATCAGTCCTTGCCCTATGTTATGTCCTGCGAAAGGGATTTAAATATGTTCACACGTACGCTGTAGGTATCTTTCACTCAGAGGGAAAATAGAAAATGTTTACAAGAAACAAGTAACAACAAGCACTAATAATAGGTACAGTATGTGGTGCAAGTAAACCATTGCGCGGAAAAGAGTATGTTTGAACGGTTATAAGTTAAGAACTTCTGCACCGAATTTCATAAAATGTTCTCTAGGAAATGGGTAATCATTTTTTCATGTTCGTTTTTGAATTAGGCCCATTGCTCAGGTTGGGGCCATTAGGCGAAGAATTATCCACCAAGTCAGGCATTGGTTGGAGAAAAGTATGTCAAAGCATCCATAGCTTAAGAATTGCTGCACTGATTTTCATAAGATCCGCGCTGAGTTATGGTTAATGATTCCGTATCAGGAAGTACATACTCCCAGCCCTTCAAGTCACCAGGTGTGGATGGTATCATATCAGCCCTTTTGAAAAGAGGACAAGAGAAACTTCTACCACACTTAGTTCGAATAACGAAAAGTAGTCTTGCATTGGGATATATTCCAAACTAGTGGAGTGGAGCGAACGTTGTGTTTATACCAAAAATGGGGAAGAAAGACCCAACACAGCCGAAGTCATAAAGACCAATCAGCCTAACATCGGACAATGGAGAAAGCTGCGGATAACCACCTAACAGAGGATGTACTCAATACATCTCCACTTCATTACCGTCAGCATGCATTCAGAGCGGGCAGTTCCACTCAGACGGCTGACAGAAACCATTCAAAGAGCTTTTGAAACAAAAGAGATAGTACTCTGCGCCTTCCTAGACATAGAAGGAGCATTTGATAACACTTCGCATGAAGCTATTCAACGAGCTCTGAATCGAAAAGGAGCTAGCAGAACAGTATCTAATTAGATGTACGACATGCTGACAACAAGATCAGCTGAAATTCAAACGTCACGTAGAATTATCAAGAGGGTGTCCACAAGGAGGAGTGTTATCTCCTCTAATGTGGAGTCTTGTTCTGAATGAACTACTTGAAAAGTTAGCAAATTATGGAATTAATTGTCAAGCTTATGCTGATGACATCGTATTGATTGCCAGGGGGAAATTTGAAGAAATCCTGTGATGTTATACAAAGGGGTCTAACGCAAAAATGGTGCAACACGGCTGGGCTCAATATAAACACGGCTAAAACCACGGGTTTGACGTTGACGTGTTTTGGAAAACAAGATTCAATCACGAACTATACGAGCTGTACAGCGACATCGACCTAGTAAAAAAAACTGCGTATTGGACGTCTGAGAGGTCTAGGACATGTATAGCGAATGGACACCAACGCTTCGAGTCTTCGAATCTAACCCCGAGGGACGACACAGTAGAGGACCTCCTCGCCATTGTTGGCGCGCACAAATTCAAGGGGACCTCTAACAACTTGAAGTGCGCCACTGGAGGGATTTAGTTAAAGACCGAGCTAAATGGAAAGGCTTGTTGGTTAAGGCCCAGGTTCGCACCGAGCTGTAGCGCCACCTAGTAAGTAAGTAAGTAAAACCACAATAGTACCGTTCACGAGGAGAAGAAAACTTTAACTGAAGCCAATCTGACTGTCGGGCACGATACTGACACCGGTAAAGGAAGTGAAGTAATTGGGACTACACCCAGATAGTAAACTCACGTGAAAAAAACAGATGGAGGAGATATCTAAAAAGGCTACTCATGCTCTAATGATATGCAGGACCCTAGCAGGTAATTTTTGGGGATTTAGTCCAAACATTCTAAGATAGATGAATATTGCCATTGTGAGGCCAATGATAACTTATGGAGCGATAGCATGGACAAAGTGAGCTAGTCTAGTCACAACGAGGGAGGCACTCACTAAAGTGCTGGGCTATGAGAACATGTCCAACTATAGCCATGGAAGCACTTATAGAGCTAACACCGCTCCATCTAGTAGTGGAGCAAAATACAAAGCGGATGATCGTAAGTATGGCAAAAGAAGGCATTGGAAGGAAAAAATGCTTTGATTCGCGGGAATACGATGCACTTTTCAAGAAACTTCTTTTTCTAGCAGTCCCTAGGGATGATAGCATCAGCAAAAGTAATAAGAAAGAGTGGAGCCACGAACCGACACCATACGGACTGGGCAGGCATACGATAAAGTGGTATACAGACGGTTCGAGAACTGACGAAGGGACATGGGCAGCCGTGTTTTTGACCAAGAGCGAAGCTCTCAGAACTCATGTGCAAGAGTACCAACATCTTTCAAGCTGAAATAAGTGTTATAGTTGGATGTATCCGTATATAGCGGGCAACAGTGCGCCGCGGGTGACTAACGTTGGTCTCTTTAAGACTTCAAATGTAGGACATAGCTCCATTCTCAAGGAATCATTTCCCAAAATCTCTGACGAATCGGACGATATCCTTGGCACTTTAGATTTCGACCATACGAAGTAATGTATCCTGTTAGAGAGAAGAAGGCAAAGAAACACAGCCTATGGCATAACGAGATTGTAATTTACACAGATGGTTCAATATTTAACAAGAATATCGCTGTCTTCATCGACAGTCAAGCAGTGGTAACGGCGCCAGGAGTCTTACGCCACCAAATCTGATATAGTCAGGAATTGCCGCACAATGCTTATGGCATTATGCACGCAGAACGGAGTCAGATTATGTTGGGTACCGGGACACTGCGATATCGAAGGCAACGACCAAGCCGACGCGCTGGCCAAAAGAAGAGCGGGACTCTCACATAGTCACATAATTGGTAGTATTAAATCACCAGGGTGCGTGGCTAAGGGAATTATTCGTGATAGAATCATCAACACGACACATCTAATCTAGATGGTCAAACTTAGACGGTCACAGGGTGCCTAAGGCCTTGTGGCCTGTGCTAGACCGCGGAAGATCTGGGGAGATCATAAAATTAGAAAGATCACGGCTAAGCATAGTCCTATCGCTGTACTCTCTGCCCACTCTCTCCTATGGAAGCATGCTATGAGACTAGGATTAACACGGATGTTTGTAGGTACTGCAATGATCTACAGGCCTCAGAGGGCATAATACATTTACTCTGTGAGTGCCAAGGCATTTCCAGGACAAAGCACCTTGGTAGATATGAGTACTTCTTTGTTAACCTAGAAGAGGCAAGGTCCTTGAAACACAAAAAGAACCTTTTAAAATTCTTTAGGGAGATTAATTGTATGGGAGAAAGGGCTTAGGTTTTTTTCCGTGAAAGTGTCCTAGGGATCGCGATGGGCCCACTTTGGTGCATAGTATTGTATAATAACCTCATAACCCTACCTAACCTAACCTAACCTAACCTAGATATATCCAACTCAACCTCGAAAGAAGGTAGAGCAACTGCGACATAGCAATACTGTCAGACAGTCAAGCAACTATCAAAATACTTGATTCCTATGTCATTAGGTCAGAACTTGTGTGGGAATGCCTACACATATTTAATCAATTGGGCAGAAACAACAAAGTTTCGCTTTACTGGATACCCGGCCATGTTGGGATAAAAGGTAATGAAGCAGCAGATGTCTTGGCAAGACAAGGAGTTGCGGAGCCTTTCATTTAACCTGAACCATTCTGCGGAATAGGGGAACATACCATACGCAAAGAATTCAGGAAAATGGGGAAAGAATACAGGACAAGAATCTGGAATAACATCACAGGTCCGAGGCAACCTAAGAAACTACTGGGATGTTACAACCGGAAAAGATTCGAAGCCTGTATCTGTCTTAGCAAGAATATCCTACGAATCCTAACAGACTTATTAACGGGGCACTGCAAACTTAGGCAGCACTTACGGAAACTAGGTATAGCAAATGAAGGCCTTTGCAGATTGTGTAATGAGTCAAGCAAGACTCCGGAGCACCTCTGGAATCTTGTGGGGCACTGACTCGCAAAACATTGAAATACTTGGGCAAGTATCAAATATAAGATGAGGATATGCCAACCATGGACCCACTTCTCATTCTCAGATTCTTAGAAGAAACTGGTTTGGAGAGAGACCTCCAAGGTGAACTATTCTCGCTAAGGCAGAGTAAGAGGGTATGATCTTCAAACACAATTCCAAATGAAGTGTATTGCGAGGGGAACTCCAACGAGGGAATAAACCTCTCCAAGGTACTATCAGGGGCACAATAGACCACTAGGTCGTAGTGCAAAGTGAGCCTACACAAATAGCCATAACTTTTTTTGTAGCTGCACAGCTGTACCCAATGTGTTGTATGCGCTACTAAATTGTCTTTCCAAAATGTATAAAACTATTTTTGTACCTATAATGGTTTAGAAGTTATAGCGTTTAAAGTGGTTACACCTCCAAATAAGAGGTCACCCACTTTGATGGGCTATAACTTGAAATGTGGTGAGAATAGACCCTCCCCCTGCCATATAATATTTCGTTCGGCGGAACTTCAGGTATCTCCTCTTAAAGGATTATACTGCTTAGCTGGGACACCCTGTATGTACAACTAATAATAAAAATTGCCACGCTAATGGTTCATGGTTCAAATCCTGATGTCAGCAAGCATTTATTTATCTCTCATGAAATATATAAAGTCAGTCCGATCATTTGCGAAAGCTTGTGTGAACACTACTGCGAAGGCATAACACTGGCAGTAGCTTGGTAATATGGCTCGAAAAATTGTTCGCTCTGTTGATAGTGATTCGCCCTTGACATCGGTTATCGGGAAAAAAAGTACTGTGAATCAGAAGCAAAGACAAAAAATATAACAAAAATCTCCTCAGTTATATGGACGCCACCCCCGGAGAATCTCTGAAGCATAAACAACTGAGCTTCAAGAACTACTACACCAAAATCTTTCTCTCTCTCTATCCTTTCTAACGCCCGCACTGTGTGTAAACATGTTAAAGGTATTCATAACTCTTTGAGTGCGCGCGAATTATAAAAAAAAAAAAAATCGGTTATTGAGTTGAGTTGAGTTATTTAAAGTAGGGGCTATAGGACTTAGCATCTCGCACCATTTCAGGTATTGGTTGAAGAAGGGTATGTCTGAACCTTTATTTTTTTTTTATAATACGCGCGCGCCGAAGGGATTATTAATACCCTTATACTGTTGCTCAGGGCACGGGCGGATAAGAAAACGGGGGAGAGGAACGAAGGAGATGCCGGTTTGCATTGGCTTTAAATATTTGAAGGTTGTAATGATTAGGAAATACAGAGGCTGGTAGATCATTCCAGAAACGTGTTGCTCGGCTTATAAACGAATCCCTATATTTTACAGTATGTCCGAAGGGTGAATTGATGTGCATTCGAAGCGGGACGCATATTGTGGGTGAAGTTTTGAAGGGCGGAATGCAACTGGCTATTTCGCTGGAGCATTTTTTATAAAAAAAGCGATAAAGTAGGGAAAGTAGGGAAAGACACGAGACATTTCTACGATGTTCAAGTGAAACTATGGAGTTCACAATGTCTCTATCACCTATAAGTTTTAACGCGCGGTTCTGTACCCTATCTAGAGTGTGCAGAATGCTCTTGGGTGCACCAGACCAGATGTGGGCGTTATATTCCAGCTTTGGGCGTATGAATGCCTTATAGATGGAGGCCAGATCAGACGGGGTAAAATATTTTTTGCACCGCTTAAGGAATCCTAGACATTTTGCAGCATTTTTGGCGACTTCGAATATGTGATCGTTCCATCGAAGACGGCTATTGATGCACATACCGAGGATGGCAAGTCTTTCGGATTCAGCGATACAAGTACCATTCATGGATAATGGTTGAGGGTGTTCGTTTCGCTTGAGAGACAGAAGACAGCCTTAATTTTTGGATGCATTAAATTCCACTCTTTTGATTGAACCCCATTTGATTATGCTGTCAAGGTCGGAATTTAATGTGTTTTACATACGTTGGCGTTCCTCTTCTACGGCCGAAGAGCAGGGACGTGAGATAGGGAACGAATATGAAAAACCAGGGTATTGTCATCAGCGAAGGAATGGATTGGATTAGAAGTAGCAGACAAGAGGTCATTTATAAAAATGAGAAAGAGAGTCGGAGACAAAACGGAGCCCTGGGGAACACCAGCATTTATATGGTGAATTGCAGACTTGAAGCCGTCCAAGACAACCTGTATTGAACGGCCCGAAAGGTAATTTCTAATCCATTGAAGAAGAGACTCATCGATGCCATATGCATGCATTTTCGACAAAAGAGCCTGATGCCAAACTCTGTCAAATGCCTTAGAAACATCGACCGCAGCCATCTTTATTTCGCCGAAGTGATGGAGAGATTGGTTCCACTTCTCGGTGAGATATGCCATCAGATCACCAGTGGACCTGTTGCTACGAAAACCATATTGCCGGGCATTGAGGAGTTTCCGTGAATCAAGATATTTCATAAGCTGACGATTTATCAGCGTTTCCATGACCTTGGAAAGAAGGGACGTAAGTGCAATGGTTCGGTATTTGGACGGGGAGGAAGATTCGCCTTTTTTAGGGACGGGCTGGACAAATGCCGTCTTCCATCTACTCGGAAAGAGCCCGAAGAGTAGGATAGACAGAAAAGCTTACGCAGAGGGTTTGTCAGCGTACAAGAACACCTCTTCAGAACTATTCGGGAGATAACATCTGGACCAGCGGATTTGTGTATGTTAAGACCTTTGAGTACTCCTGCAACTGTACGAGTGCGAAAGTGGACTTGTCCCATGGAAAATTCGACGCTCTCCAGTACAGGCGGAGATAAAGTGCTATCTGGCAGGGTGGAGTTCGCTGCGAAGTGGGCAGCAAGCAGATTGGCTTTATCTAAGGAGCTGACAGCTGGAATGTCATGGTAAATGAACGTTGGGATGGCAGGCGAGGCAGAATTTTTAATATTTTTGACGAATGCCTAAAAATTGTTACTACCTTTGGGACATTGTAAAATTGTTTGCCTCAATTTTTGGTCATATGAGAATTTTACACGTTGAATGAGAGCATTGCAGTCATTTCTGGCTTGTTTAAACTTCTATCGGTTTTCCTCAGATTTGTTGGCTTTATAAGACCGAAAACCTACTTCTTTAATCTGATAGCCTCTTTGCAGCTCTGGTCAAACCACGAGTTTGCCTTAGGTTTGATGCTTTTTATTCTATTAGGAATAAAGGCATTCATACCTAAGAGGATGGTGTCAGTAATAATATCAGTGGCGGCATCCACATCGCTATCGAGGAAGCATAGCGACCAGTTAAAACTCCTAAAGAAACTATTAAGGCCGTCCCAATTTTCGTAACGCCATACTTCTCTTTTGGGAGATTTTTCTTTAACTGTGTGGTCAGAGTACGAGAATTAAGGTGATACTACGTTGTGGTCAGACCAGCCAAGAGGCGCTAAAACATCAATGATGTATTTAACAGGGTGTGAAGTAAGAAACAAGTCCAGAAAGTTGGCAGAATGACTTTCAGTGTCCGGTATACGCGTAGGCTCATTTACACGCTAAGTCAAATTGTTTATCTCAGCGAAAAGTTCTATAAATTAAGAATTTGTCCACCGATTTTCATCAAACATTCAGCGGAATATTCCCACTGTTTCCATGTTAGTTTTTGAGTTGGACCTATTGTTCAAGGTGACGGACATAAATTAAAGATTTTGTAACAAATAAGGTTATTCTGCTCTGCATTTCAGGAAATGTTTGACGTTCTTGCAAAATGAGTTGTATTTGCAACAAGGGCAAGCACTTTCAATCCTCAGTATATCTTGACAGAACTCCTGCACCGAACCCAATCACTAGCTGACTGTGTTAATTGAATTTGCACTACTTAAGGAATTTTTAATTTAGATTACGACTTCTCTCCGAATGCAACCATAAGCCAACTGTATGACATCCTTACGAGGACACTGTGTATGTCAAGTTCTGATTTCTATTAAGATAGTCTAAAAGTCTTTACCGACTTTATACCGGAATATTGCCTCACTCATTCACTATCATGCAAGTGCAACTTTGTAACAATAAAGCCACCTGTAGCTGTGCATCCTTGAGTACAAGGATGCGTCTGTACTGATTAGTGTACACTTGAATGGTGATGTTGATTCAGCGTCTGCATGTATTGATTAAAAATTTTGTTTACTCCTAGAGTGATGCGGAAAAATTTTTAATTAAATTTTACCATCCCCCACCACATACACACAGAGAAGTACATACTTTGGTCTAATTAACATCTTCAAGTGGGATGTCAATAACAATATGACATAGCGGTGGTGGACGTACTCATAGTGTTGATGGTGGTGTGGGTAAGTCTGTCATATACCCAATTTGTCGTGGGTTGACCACAAAAAGTGTAGGTAGTATCAAATTCCTGACTAGAAACGGATAAACTTTGGCCATGTGTATGGGGATAGAAATTTCCCTGAAATTGAACTCCTAGTGGGTGTGGTCGGTAACGTATTTGGACAGGATATAATAGAGTGATATCTGAATTTTAATACACTTTAAAGGATATTAGTATCAATATTCTATAAGGATGTCATCAAGGCTATTTTAGCATGGTAATTTGATTTAATTAGAAAACAGTGTCCATGAGGCTAAGATGTCAATTTTTTTTTGAAAGCTGGAAAGTTGGAATGGGATGACAGGAGCATTTTCTTCTCCGTACGGGTGCCCTGGTATAGACCGGAAGGAAAATTAAGGGATATCTTTCAAAATACCTGTGACATCTCAGTTCACTTCCGAAAAAAGTACCAATGGAGAGCAGTCTCCTTATAGGTAGGCCCTATTGATCGAGCCCGATCTTAGCGTTGAGAACTATACAAAAGCATTATTCCTTAATTCTGGCAAAGAAGCACTAATCATACAACATTCTAGCGGTATTCTGGTGAACAAATTTCTCTAGTAAGCTCGGACCGGCTGCACAGGAGCTTTTCCGAGTACGTCTGGCTCTGCTCTAGAAGCTTTGCTGAACATACCTTCCCTTGATACTTATATCATGGGCTGCACTATCAAAGCCATTCATCATCTTAGGCGGGGTGCTTTATGGTATACTCCACACTGGAATTTTGATGAATTTGCGTCACACTTTTCTTAAACTCCCTTCATATGGATATGCAGTCTGACGCAATGACACCAGAGATTCAGCTGATGCGCAAATTCAGAGTCAATTTTTCTTGTGTTCAGGACTGGCTTCGGCTAGAGCCTGAGCCAGTAATGGAATGCAGTCGTATTTTTACGGACGGTTCCGTGAAAATACGACCAAAACCGGTTGGGGGTTGGGGTTGGTGCGGGTGTTTTCATGGAAGTCGACAAATATGCGTCTCGTTAGGCAAATATGCGTCGGTTTTCCAAGCGGAAGCGTATGCAATCCTAATGGCCATGAACTATGTTGTGAAGAACAGGTGGAAGGGCCGTAGTATTTGTGTCTGTACTGACAGTCAGGCTGCGCTTAAGGGCTTGCTTCCAAAATAGTTCGTGAAACTAAAAACTCTTTGAGCTCAATGGCAAAGCTGAATTCTCTGTCTCTTATCTGGATCGCATGTCACACTGGGATCGTGGGGAATGAGATCTCCGTTGCGATTACTAGGCAGAGGAGGCTTTCTTAAGTCCCAAACCGGCGTTGGGTCTCTCTGCGTCCTCGGCTAGGGCTTCTGTTGACGATTGGGTCTCTCACGAATACAATTGTGTATGGCATGCGTCTCCAGCATGTAGGGTGACTAAATGTATGCTCCCGTGCATCTATAAGAAATCAGCGGCATTCTTACTGTCTCTCAGTAGAAAAGACTGTAGACAACTTATTGGCATCTTGACAGGCCAATCACCTTAATGTGCTGGGTTTGAATGACACAATCTGCGATGCTTGTAGAGAGAGCCACGACACCGCGGAACATTATATCTGTGAGTGTCCGGCCTTTGCTCGTATCAGGTGGCAGATCCTCGGTGCTGATGTGGTGAGTGCTGGTACTCTAAGTTCCTCCTCACTGAAGTGCTTGTTTGGCTTAAGGCGCTTTTGTTTGCGTACTCCGTGGTAAATCTTACTTTACTGAGAACTACTGTCTCAACAAAAGTGTCACTTTTGACAGCCCAGTTGCTATCAAATCCATTGCCGCGGTTACTATATCCTCGAAACTAGTACAAGAATGCGCTAGCTTCGATAGTTATTCGCTTTAAAGTAACTCTGATTTGTGTTCCAGGGCATAGTAATTTTTATGGAAGCGAACAAGCTGATGAACAATGCTCAGCCGACCACTGTTCACTTGCAGAATTATTTCATATTCAGCTGGGAGCAGCCAAGCCAAAAATCGCCTTAAACTTTCTTATAAAAGCCGACCTCAGTCGACTAGGTTAATAAACTGTTATGCTTAGAAGAATGTGAACCCCACAGGCGGAATGCGGTTAAATGGGAAGGTTGTGATCCCTTGTTTTCGGATCATAGCCTCGCTGATAAAAGGAAGAATAAGTTAAGAAGAATGTGACCAAACTACAACAAGGCTAAAAGAGACGACATTGCCACTGATCCCCATGGGACACTGGTGGATAGAGACCATGCAACCAGACTAGATATCCCACATAACACACACTGACCCAGTTAGATGTACATGTATGATAGTGAGGTATAAGTGCACTGCGACCTATAAAATATCTATTGCTCCCCCCTAATATGGATCTAGCCGATGATATACTCTGTCTAGAGGACTTCCTCCAGTCCAGCTACTACAGCAAACTGGAGTATCTTCAGTGGATCCAGCGAAGGTAAATCCGTTTCTGATACGATGTTGGCACCTAGGTGATTCCTTCTTTTGTGGACCAGTGCTTTGCATTCCATAAGAAGGTGCGCTGGTGTTTCTGTGAAGACCCTGCAGAACCTGCAGTGTCCGTCTCCCTCTATTCCCAGTTTCCTAAGGTGCTCCTTAAGTCTGCAGTGACCCGTTAACATGCCCGCCAAGATGCCCGCCAAGATTCCTACTAACTCTTAGGCAAGCTCTGTTGCAATGTCGCAACCGGAAAAGAAACTTGTAACCACTACATATGCGTCTGTCCGGCACTAACCAGACAACGAGCTCTAGGCATACCCTTCCTCAACTCACTTGAGGAGGTCTGAGGGCAAAATCTTAATGAACTAAAAACTTTTTTAAAATCCACGGGTTGGATTTGCAAATTTCACAACAGACAGGCTACATTCTTCTTCCTCCTATTTTCGGCGAGGTTATGATCTGAAAATAAGGAAGCATAACCCTTTCACTTCAACGCATTTCTACTGATCCTCCTGTGTGGTTCTCCTGTTTATCGTCAGAAAATATCGGCAGGCCTCTCGATTTTGGATCACTCAGTTACTGAGACCCATAAAATGTGGATATCGTCGCATTTGTGTAATCCAGGCGGTTATAGGCCTGCCTCTCCTGCCTCGAGATGTCTTTGGAACGTTCATTGACATTGCCTTCTTAACGGTGTTGAAATGATCTCCTTTTTGAACGTGCCAATACCAGCTGAACCGGTCAGGTTACATTAGAAGCACTAATTGGTTGTTTTTTTTTTACAGAACCGACAGTCCTACCTGCCTACTTACAGAGTAGTAGCATATACTACGGGTAGACAGGAACCGTGATCTTTTGTTGTCTTAAGAATTTTACTCGTTCTTGTACTTCAAAGAAGTTTTTCAACCTTTTGGTAACACAACCTAATTAGCTACAGCAAAAAAAAAAACAGAAGAAAAACCCCCTCCCCCTTTAGAAAAGTAAATTCCACCGCGAAATGTCTTATCTCATTCCTTTATGAAAGTAAAAAGAACCCCTAAAGAAAAGCATTCCATACCAACATGAGATACACCTGTAGATGCGAAATATCTCAACATCTACCCAAAGAAGTTCTGAAATTCTCCTCCTCCTCCTCTTCCTCCTTCTCCCCCTCTGGCACTTGGCATTCGCATTTCAATTTTTTTTTTTTTTTTATTGTTTTCATTTAAAATGAATAAAAAACAATTCAAGACTCCAGAATAAATTAGAAAAAAATAAAAAAATTAGAAAAGAAAATCTAATTTCTAAAATTAATCTTTGCATCCCTAACCTTGAATATGATTGAAAACTTTTCGCGCATAATACTATTAATTAAAAATTAGCGCCAATGATATCCATAAAAATAATTAGTTCTGATTTAAAGCGTGCTTCGCCAGGTCTGTCATGCTTTGCCACACACTCCCACCAAATAAACAGCTCACTAAATTTATCGAAATGAAAAGTGTGAAACAGTCAACAGCGAAACCACCCCCACCCTCAGGAAACGAAAAGGGGCATTGTTCGCTTTATTGCAATGCACACAGTCCACACCCACAAATTTCCTCAAAATTAATTTTAAAAAATAAAACAAATATGAAAATGATTAACAACAAGACAATAAAATATATGTGTACCTGCAATCTTCCGTTCGCGCATCTTGCGCCATAGCGCCTCGGCCTTGCGTTTTGGCCAGTTTTCAAATTTCTGTGAAAAACTCCGGAAGAATTTATATTCACGTATTGTGATTGACATTCGCCGCTGCATTGCGAAGTCAATATTTTCACCACTACCACAGCTATGGGAAGACAGGACGAGGACGTCTACGAAGAACAAGCAGAAGGAGAAATATACACAAAGCGTGTGAGTGACAGTGTAGTCTGTCTGTCTTGCAGTTTACATGACCGGGTTTTTGAATGGAATTTCTAAATTCACTGAACACACTCGTTCCGAGGGGGAAGGATGAGACACTTTTAACAGAGATATGTGCAAATAGAACAGCAATTTGTTTGTGCGGAAATTAGTTTTCGAAACTGTTTTCGAAAGCGTTTTCGACAGTGGTAGGAAGAAACAAAAAAAAAAAAAAAAAACTATGCAAATATTCAAAAACCGTACTGAATATGCAACGACTTTTTCGTTATCAATATCACACACAAAATCTCTGCTCTAAAACGATAGATTGCCAATGGCTTATACACGAGTTTTGGACGTCTGCAATCAACGGAGCCTGTAACAGTACTAATGATACACCATGGAATGAATATTGAAAAATCCAATAAACGATAATATTCTCTCGAGATACACACAACCGAACGTGTGTATACAACAGCAGCCAGCCAGGACCATGCTTTTTCCACAGTCATACGGTGATGGTACAGTGGGTGGAAAAACTGTGCGAACAGGGATATTGTATGGCCGCAGGCATTCAAATAAGGAGGGCCATGAGTCTTCGAAAGAAAAACAGGACACAATAATGACTGAGTTGTAGTTTTTTTTTTTTTTTTTCCTTGAAAAGGACATTCGCGGAATTCATTAGATATCGCAGAATTTGGAAACATTGTCCCCTAACTTGAAGATATGGATGTTATTTTTGAGAAAAGGATGTCAAGGTAATTCGTCAAACTTCATAGACAATTGGAGGGATGTGGGCGGTAAGGGATGACATGTCTGCATTCAATTATTTTTTTTTTTTTATAAAATGTGCTGATGGGAGGTAAAGTTAAGTCTTGTCCTATCAATCTTTGTTATAATGTCCTTACAATCGCTAATACATCATACAAGCGAGCAGATTGCCAGAAGTAACTCGCAAGGGAAATGAAAGAATTTCGAGTTAAGAAATGAATAATTCGGTATGCATTCGATACGTATTAGTTGGCAGCAATTGACGCATAGACGGTTTGTAATACGCTACGTTTCGTAGTAAGATGAGCTGCGTAAGTCATAGGATGGTAGATATAGTTGAACGGAAACCACCATTTATTTTCACATCTTGTCAAGTCTTTAGGAAAATAGATCATCCATGCCAGGAGTTCAAGTCACTGGCTTTTATAATTCGCGAGGTCACTGTTTTCTGACATGAATTGATGAGTTACTTTAATTTCAAATGCTCCTGGTGTATTTTAAACCTTGCCAACGCGGAGTAAGCAGGGTAAAAAGTCCTTCCTCAACTCTACAATCAGGCAAAATTATGCATACCCAAAGGCACCAGTAGAATCAAGGACCGAGGTATCGTTAATACCAGCCATCATCAAGAACTTCTTACTAAGTACCCCAAGGAGCTAAGATTAAACGCATTTGCTTATAACCTTGCATGGAACGATATAGGATTTGGTGATGTTTCTACCCAAGTAAGCACGGCGAATCGGAGGAGCTTGAGTAAGACTTGAGCAACTTACCGCCGAATAGCTACTTCCTGCAATTGATTCCCATTAATATGTTCGCATTCTTTTAAGAGTATACTCTGACCAGCATGAGTTTGTTTTTGGATTAGCATGATTCTTACTACTTCATCCCTAAGGACGAAACCCAAGAAGAAACCGGTGATTTTAAACTCTCTTCGAGGCAGTGAATACTAACATTCCTGACTGGGACTTATTTTTTGGAATGTTGTTTACCATCATTACCAAGGCCACCTTCATACCTTTTTCGCAAAATGGGCCAATATGTGGCCTGAGTGAAAAGGATAATTCATTCCAAGACCACCATCATCACGAGAGCCAAGTGTTGTATATAGTCTTTCCTGTTGAGAAACAGCAAAAATGTCGCTGATTTCTTACATCCGTTTAGTCAACTTGCATCTAGGAGAGTCAGGCCAGACACAATTGTGTTCGTGAGAAACCCAATAGTCAATGGAAGATCTAACTGAAGTTGCAGTTCGGGTCTTAAGAAATCCTCTTCGAAGCCTTGCCTAGCTCATTCTCATTCCTCAAGATCGCAGTATGACCCGGGATCCAGACAAGAGTCACAGAATTAACCCTTGCGACTGAGTTCAAAGAGCTTTTACATTTACGAACTATTTTGGAAGTGGTTAAAGGATTGAGCAAGGCCTTAAGCGCAGCCTGACTATCATTTCAGATGAGAATACTACGACCCTTCTACCACTTCTTACAGATACTTTTAGTTAATGGCTATTCGAATTGTGCATGCTTCTGCTTGGAAAACAGACGCATATATTGCATAACATACGTACGTATGACGCGTATACGCATAACGCGTATTTGCATAACACGAAGTGAAGCCTAATGTTGTTGTCTTCACGAAAACACCAGCACAAGACCCTTGACTAGTCGTGGAGCGATATATGAAAATGCAACTACAATCTTAGCTCAGACTCTGACCAAAACCAGTCCTAAACACAAGAAAAGCCAACTTTGAATTTACGCAACAGCCGAAGTTCTAGTGTCATTACAGCAGACGGCATATGCATGGAACCGAAGTCGTAGGGCAAATGTCGCGCAGAGTCATTAAAACTCCAGTGTGGATTATACCAAAAACCTTCCTGCTGATAAAGATACAGCCCATGATTAAAGTATGAAGAGGAGGTAAGCTCAACAATGTATCTAGAGCAGAGCCAGGCGGATTAGGGAAAGCTCTCGTCTAGCCGAGGCCTTGTTTAGTGTTTGGCGCAAAGGGTAGACACACACTTACGCGAAAACTTCTTCCACCAAACAATCGACGCATATGCGAGGAATGATCTTATCATAGACGTATAGATGCCAAAAGAAAACCCCTATACTGCCAGAAAACTTAAAGCGCCTGAGAGCATACCTAAGGGCAGCATTGTGTTTGTTGCTATCTATTGATAGATCCTCAGGTATGGTAGTTATTACTATTACATTCGGTATCCTTTATGTAACGTTCTTTCGCGACAACAATACTCTCGGATGTTTGTCAGACGTTCGCGAGAGCTAGAACGGTGAACAACTTTGTTGGTGTTTTCTGAGATTCGAACTTGGAACCTCTCGCGCAGTGATCCGACACACTAACTACTTACGCCACGGCGCCCACTAAGTTTGAAGTTACGTTAATGTTATATTTCAATTTCATCCATGAATCTAGAAACATGCTGTTCAATGTGGCCCAAACTGTATAACCCTACCGGAGATGCTATAACTTTAGCAAATGGCGATAACTGTCAGTTTTGTTTTGACATTTGTGAAGTAAACAGATACAGAATACACGTCAACAAGCCATGGAACGCTATACTCCTCAAGATCGCGGAATACTCGTGACTCTGTTTTACGGAATAATTCGTCGACGCAGTGGACGATTTTCGGTTGAAACTCATCATGAGCAACGAGGCCTGTTTTTATCTGAACGGATACGTAAACAGACAAAATGTACGCGTCTGGGGCACATTCCCGAAGAGCCATTACACAGGTAAACTCAAAGTCACTGCATGGTGCGTCATTTACACTGGAGGTGTCATCGGGCCTCATTTTTAGAGGCAACACGGTTACTGTGACTAGTGAGCGATACAGATCCATGATAAATGAGTTTTTATTGCCAAAAATTGATGAATTGGGACTGGAGGACATGTGGTTCCAAAAAAACGGTGACACACAGTTCACGCGACAATGGACACTTTGAAGGATGCGTTACCAGGTCGCCTAATTTCTCGTTTTGGCGATTTGCACTGGCTGGCAAGATCGTCCGCTTCGACCGCACCGGACTTCTTTCTTTGGAGTTTTTTTTGAAGTCATGAGCCTATGAAAACAAGCCACAGACTCTGTAGGCTCTCAAAGGGAATAGCCGACAAGAGTGAGAGAACTTATCGCCCGAAGTTTTCGCCAAAACGAGGCCAAATGGTAAAAGAGGCCAAATGGTCATCAACAAAAGCGACGCCTACTTGACCGATATCATCTTTAGATTTGAGGGTCCAAATAAACACTTAAAAAAAATATTATGAAATTATATTGTTACGACCTTAAAAATCAGCCTGTGAAGTCAACTACATTGCCGACATACGACGGGCAGATGGAAGTGTCAACCACCCATATCTTTGTGGCATAGCGAGGACATTCGTTGAACTTTAGCAGAAGATAACATATCTCAGGTCGACTTTGAACCTGTCTTCGATATCATATAAAGATTTAACTGGAAACTGCATCAAATTAGATTCTCGTATATATTTTCAAAGGTAATTAAGGGTTTATACGTCAATATAAAAGCAGCAATATGGAATGTAGGTGCATTGCAGGATTAGTTCACTACAGGAAGAGGAGACGAGATAATGTTCTATTGACAAGAAAATCTAAAACTTTGCCATACATACTGAAGTATGGATATTTAACGCCGAGTTTATTGAATCAAACAGAGTTACCGCAGACCTTTGTAAGGAGTTGTAAAGAAACCAAAAGTAGTTGAAATGTATCTTTAGATAAGGTATCGTTGAGGAAATAATGGCGCACAGATCTGTTACCAAGGGTGTGATGGCACAATGTTGACATACAATTTTTTGAGCTAGGAACATTTTACCAACGGATCAAGAGCCAATCCTTTATTTTAAAAGTTGTCGGACATGGCACCATATTTTTTGAAAAGGCTGATGCCTCATTCTGCAGAGTGGTTGCAACCTCCTTTACGCTGCTTTATTAAGACTTCAGTCTACTTTCTCGAAACTACTTGTGTTGCTTTGCGGTGTAACTTTTGTTGGAGTCGAGGCGCAGTGGTTAGCGTATCGGGCCACTATGCATCAGGTCCAATGTTCGAATCCCAGAAAGCACAAAAACAAGTTTTTTTTTCGCGGTCTCATCTCTCGCGAACGTCTGACAGACATACGAGAATATGGTTATCATGAAAAAGTTTCTCAGAAAACGTGGCCTTCGGACACTGTAGGTCTTTCCATTCGAGCAAAAATATAACCCACGCAGCAAGAATGATTGCGAGAAGCTTGGCCCTAAGTCCTTTATGGGATGTTTGCGCCACATATTTAAATATTATCAAATTGCGCCTAAGTTGATAATTCACTCCATAGGCAGTCAAGAAGATCTAGAGCTTTTCAGCGGTAATCTTGTCATTCTCTAGGCACAATCTAAATTAAGGTCAGGTCCGATGAAATTCTAAGTCTGTGGAAGTGCCTTTTTGAAGGCAGTCACCACTGGTAGTACATGTATTCTTAGATGGTTAAAGAAGTCTTACATTTCTGACCTTGAGTGTAAGTCCATATTGGGTTGCATTTCGAATGGATTCGTTTCCTATGAGTAGTACGTATGTATGTATATGCGCAAAAGATAGGTGGACTACGTTGACTAGACAAGTACTGTTGGCTTTCTCATAGAACCACTATAGGAGAACCGAAGCAAGTAAAGTGAGATTCAGGATTAATCAAAGGCATTTTGAAGTAAAACCATTTAATCCTTTATAGTAGTTCGAAAAAGTTGATAACTTTAAGATCCAAATTAGATGTTGACACCAGAGTTGGGCAATTCAACAGTAAAGCTCTATTTCAACTAAGGAGACCATATGCAAGACTCTGATCATCCCAGTCATGCTTCACGGCGCTGAAACATATATTTTATTGAAAGTGGATAAAGAAGCGGTTGCTTCGTTAGATATTTGGTACCATTTATATTGACAGGTTTTAAAGGAGAATATTCAATGACGAACTACACGAGCTATACAGCGACACCGACCTAGTCAAAAAACTGTGTATTGTACCCTTGAGATGGCTAAGCCATGTAGAGCGGATGGACACCAGCGCTCCGGCCAGCAGAATCTTCGAATCCAACCCGAAGGGACGACGCAGTAGACGGCTTCCTCGCCGTAAGTGGCACGCACAAGTTCAAGCGTACCTCAATCAACTTGGAGTGCGCAACTGAAGGGAATTAGCTAAAGACCAAACTAAATGGGGGGGTTGTTGGTTGAGGCCTAGGTTCATCCGAATAGTAGCGTCACCTAAGTAACTGCTAAGTTAGCAGAATGAGGAAAGCAGAAGCAGCGTTCAGTATACTAATAACAAATTTGCAAAATCATTTTTCAGTAAAAAGATTGAAACGGCGACTGTTTTATTCTAATGTAGGATCAGAAGTACTGTAGGTACTACACATTGCGACGAAAGGATATGTTCATATCTCAGACATTTTCTAGGCAAATTCTATATCAAATGAACTATGTCTGAGCTATTAACTCCAGTTCTAGGGGGAAATGGATTAGATATGTAACTATAGACAACGAAGAAACTGACGATGAATCCGTCAAACTTGTCTGTCATGTGGGAGAGAAAATTACAAGTAAAATAAATTCAACAGAAGATTGGATTCAATATAGAAAATTGGCAGTACTTTGATAAGTGGTCACCAGATTGGTCAGTACTTAGATGCAGACAATCGTACGTAGCAATATTTTAGACGAAGATTAAAGAAATGCCTGCGAATTACAGAATGCTGATAGCATCGCCAAAAACAAACACTAAAGGTTTTTCCACATGGCTAACATCAGCATCAGGTCACTATATCCTAAGCAGTTCATCGAGTAACATGTTTTAATTAACTTTGAAGTCTAAGAAGACTATATGTTTGTCAATATTTTAAACTCCAAATCAGACTCAGCTTTCATTCGAAGTTTGTATTTTTGATATTTTCTTCTTTTCTACGATCGCTGACTGCAGATGCGTCTAGTAAAGAAGGATGTTAGAAGCTGGGAGTCTCTATTATTCGCCGTCGTGATGCGAAGGGACTTTCAAGCCATCATGGTTCCACTGTGTATCTTAATTCTCCAAAGCTTTGTTCCGATTGCCGTGTTTCTTCTTCGACTACCCTACTTCAACTTTACCCGAGTGACCGAAACGTACATGGTGCATCCTCAGAAACGATGACCAGAAGTAAAATTTCATTCTATATGGACAAACTTATGGCTGAGCATACAAATATTATGCAGCCGATCACAGCCGACCGCTTGGACGATAGTTGTTGCGCAACAGTCCGGACTGGACCTGGGTATCAATCAACAAACCATTCCAGTCAGCCCGGTTCCAAGTCAGCTGCCTGCAGTTGCGCACGTCAAGTTGCTTGAAGTCCCCCTCCACTTGTTTGCGCCACCTGCCGCGAGGCCGACCTCTAATGTGTCTTTCATCCAGGGTGGATTTGAAGATTTTTCGCGCTGGTTCCAACCGTTCTACATGACCCAGCCATTTAAGTCGCTGTATGTCAACTTTTCTGGCTAAGTCGATGACCTTGTATATGCCGTATAGTTCGGCATTGTACATTTTTCTACACTCGCCGTCTATGCAGAGGGGACAAAAGATCCCTAGAAAAAGTAAATAAGGGCTTCCTCATCCGATTTTAACAAAGTCCAGGCTTCTGCGCCATACAACAGGACTGAAATGATTAGTTTTATACAACGTTACCTTAGTAGTTCGAGATAAGACTTTGTTACACCAATTTGATCTCCCCAATGGTGCCATTTGTGGAGCTCACCATAGAGCCTGGGTAGACAAAGTCCTTTACTACCTCAAAATTATGTCTGTCTGTTGTGGCGTTCTGTCCAATACACCAATGTTGGGAGTCCTTCTTGTAGACAGCACACATTTTGTTTTTTTTTCATTGACCGCTAAGCCCACCTTCCTTGCCTCTGTCTCAATCCTTACAAGTGCTCCGCTGACGGCCCGCTGAGTTCTTCTGATTATGTCAATGCCATCGGCATAAGCGAGTAGTTGTACAGACTTGTAAAAGATTGTACCACTGGTGTTGGCTTGTGAGTTTCGTTCAATTCTTTCAAGTACTATGTTAAAGAGATCGTATGATAGCTCGTCCCCTTGTATAAGGTATTCTTTCCGACTTGATGGAGCAGCGAGAGTTCTCCATCGTCATCCTGCACAAATGGACAAGTTTGGCTAAACATGGATCTGTATAACTCCTCTCTATACACCCTATCATACGGAACTTTGAAATCGGTGAAGAGGTGGTGTGTATCGATTTAATATTCATCAGTTTTTTTTTTCAGGGTCTATCGTAGTCAGAATATTGGACCAATGGTAGACTTTCCCGGCCAGAAACTGCACTGATAAGGACCTATTACGTTGTTCACGTAATACGGCAGACAGAATCTTACATGCGATTTTCAGAAGATTTATAGCTCTGTATTTGGCGTAGTCCAGAAGGTACACTTTCTTCAGGATCGGGCAAAAGATGCGCTGCTGATGTCTCTGTACAAACACGCATATAGGTAGTCCGTATGTACATATCTACTGTGGAGGAGTATACAAAAGTGCCTTACGTCATCTCCACGATATAGTCTGAATGTGAGAGCTTTTAAGATCAAACAATTGTCTAAATGTCCTACCATCGATCTGAAAGCGGTACGTAGAGCAGTTTTTGGGTTTGGATAGACTCAGCCTTTACAACAGAGCTATATCTGTCTCCTTTTGCTTGGAAGGCATAGGTTGAGGAGTTTAAGAAAGAATTTTAAAATTTGTTTGTATCTATCCAAAAACTACCGGCTCTGGACGCAAGGGCCCACGTTCTTACTTGGAAGCAGATTGTTTTAGCGTTGCGAATGGAATTTGAAACTTTTCCTAGAAGACTGTAAGGGTAACTCTAACTTTTTTCACCATTTTGAATATTCTACTAACAACCTTGGGACCTAGCTTCGTTTTATATAAAATTCTTAATTATTTAAGATGGTCAATAGGAATAATGGATTGCAGAAAAGCTAAGAAGAGCGAAGAGAACAGTCTCAATCCTAATTTTTTAGTCTTCATTGACAGATATTTTCGCACCTGGCGTAATTCCATTAATAATCGCTTCTATAACAGTGGCTTTATCCAGACCTTTATCTGAGTTGGATCCTTTGCAACTTCAAAAATACTTAGGAAACAATTTTTTTTTCATATTGACTCTTCCTTTTAAAATGTTCAAAACTGTGTACGAAAGTTCCTTACACTCACTGTATTGCTTTTGGTTATTAACCAAGAGTTTTCCTTCATCCACATCATCGACAACAGCATTCATCCACATTGCTTTGTTAGTGTTGTTCCGTGTTTTTTGTTTTTTTTTTTTAACAGAAACACGAGCAATAACTACACACCACTGCCTGTCATCCCTTGAAAAACCACCCGACGACGATGGCTACCAAAAACCCCCCAAGCATCTAAGTCATTGTGAACTCACCTTTATTCAAAATTAAGGATAATCACATTAGTTCTCCGGAATATAGAATTTAGACACCTAAAAATAAGTATTCGCCTCAGAAATGCTTCTGTTCTGTGCGAGTAAAAAAATCTCAGAATCTCTCTGGCATGTGGATGGCTGGTTGATTGGTAAGCCTTCTCGAAACCATTCACATTACCAAAAGAGAGCGGTGACGACGAGCTCTTCGTATTCTTAATTCGTTTTCAAAAGAAAATTCGACAGCTCTCTGATGATTTATTTACTTCTACGTCTTTTGATTTGTGTTTCAAAGGGGCGACACTAGGGGGTTGGTGGTTGGTAAGAAAGAAAAACTGGCAACAGGTTGGTTGGTTTGGTAAGGAGCACTTAAATGGCAAACGCGCGCGCATACACCTGACCATATCCCTCGTATCCTATGCTGTCGACCTGTCTCTATGTATCTTTTTGAATTAAACACGACCATAAATGTCATCATCGTCGCAGGTAGTTGAGAACATAAAATGACGCAGAGAACCATCATACAGATTGGTGGGAGATGCTTAGGGGTGGTGGTGAGTCCCCAATAAGAGATAATCTTTATTCCATTCATTTAGTTTGCCACTTTCTCTAAATGGGGGGTATTTTTAGAAATTAAAACAAAGAAGAGCACAGCAAAAAGAAATGACGGAAAAAATTGAAAATGTTATTAATTTTGAATTCTGCAATGAGGCCTATGAAGGGGTGGGCATAGGAGTGGGTAAATCAGGAAGCGGTGTTCGGGTTGTGTACAGACATCCTCCGACTATTTTCGATCTAGTCTGTTTGGTTTTCTATTGAAAATGACCTCTTATCTCGCGGGAATTTGTACGTGAATCATCTCAGGATGGTTGTGGTTGGCGAAATAGGTTTCCTTTGACGCAGGTATTACAATAGCAAGTGAAAGTAAATATTTTCACTGGATCGGTGGCGTATGCGTAATATTTTTCTTTCTTTCACAACGCACGTACATGTGGGTACATATTCGATGTGCGTCAACTGGCTGTTGATATGTACATACTCCTACATAAATGAAGCATGGAAATGTAATTAGGAGGGGAGTTGTTAAAATCATTATGTTTGCCACGTGATCAATTGATGTTCTTGGTCATGCAGATGCTTTCTTTTCGATTACCTAAATATTATATTACAGAAAAAATTGTCAAGTTTTCCGTACCAACGTTGTAACAATGACTGTTCATTTTTTCCAATAAAGGTGTAGGGCTATATGCTCCTGATGTGTAATGATTCTCTGAAGTTATACACAGTTTAAATTCCTTGAAAGACAATTTTACTTTATCTTCTTGTTACTATTGGTGATTGGCGATTGGCACTGCACCGCACATCCGTTTAGGAAAAAAAGGGTAAAGGGTAAATCCATATAGATTTGCGCAGATTTTGGCAAGTCGCAAGCCCTATCTCGAACAACTAAGGAGACTCTGTATAAGACCCTGATCATCCCAGTCCTGCTTTACGGCGCTGAAACATGGACTTTATTAAAAAAGGATGGTCGCTTCGAGAGAAAAATTCTTCGTAAGATTTTCGGTCCCGTTTGCGTTGACGGGTTTTGGAGGAGATGATTCAATCACGAACTATACGAGATATACAGCGACATTGACCTAGTAAAAAAACTGCGTATTGGACGTCTGAGATGGCTAGGACATGTAGAGCGAACGGACACCAACGATCCGGCCTGCAGAGTCTTCGAATCTAACTCGGAGGGACGACGCAGTAGTGGACCTCCTCGCCGTAGGTGGTGCGCACAAGTTCAAGGGGACCTCAACCAACTTAGAGTGCGCAACTGGAGTTAATTAGCTAAAGACCGAGCTAAATGGAGGGGCTTTTTGGTTGAGGACCAGGTTCACCCGGAACTGTAGCGCCACCTAAGTAAAGTAAGTATATTTACTTATCTTATTTTTTTATAATTTGCGCGCACTCAAGGGGTTATATACCCTTGACATGTTTGCACACAGTGTGGGCGTTGGAAAGGATTGATAGTGAGAGAGAGAGAGAGGCAGAGAGAGAGAGAGAGAGAGAGAGAGAGAGAGAGAGAGAGAGAGGAGAGAGAGAGAGAGAGAGTGAGAGAGAGAGAGAGAGAACTATTTTGGTGTATTGCTTTGAAGCTCAGTTGTTTATGCTTCAGAGAAACTCCGGAGATGGAGTCCAGATGACTGCGGAGATTTTAGTTATTTTTTGTCTTTTTGGTTCTGATTCACAGTACTTTTTTCCCGATAACCAGAGCGTATACTTTTTTCTGCCATATGATCAACCTACTGCCTTAGCAGCGTTCACACAAAATTTCACAAGAACGGTTTTGAACTGCGTATTCGCTAGCGATATGCTCCCAAATCAGACTGAGGTACCCAAGATGAGAAATGCCCGAGTACGCACCGCGACTCCCAGTAATGATGAGATCACTACCGCGATCGTAGCACTCAAAACCAACAAGGCGGTATTCCAACAGAGCTCTTACGAGCAGCGCCAACAATATCGGCTGGGTTTCTGCTTCCACTTACGGATATAGGGAGAGCTTGGGAAACTGAAAACTTTCCTAACGAGTGGAAAAAGGGAACGATCATACAGCTTCCCAAGAAAGGAAATTTAATAGAGTGCGGAAGCTAAAATCATCCTGGAGCGAATCAAACAACATCTCGAAGACACACTCGATGCCGAACAAGCAGGTTTCCGCTCTGGGTCCTCCTGTGCCGATAACATCAACACCCAGCGAATAATCACCGAACAGTGCGTTGAATATCGATCGCCACTTCACCTGCTGTTCATCGTTCATGAAGGCTCCAAATGTCACGTTTTGCACAGAGGAAGGTTGTCTGAGGAATTTGAGATCCAAAGTAGGGTAAGACAAGGCTGCATCCTTTCACCAATACTATGCCTATTGGTGATTAGCGATGTGCTTCATGCAGCTTTGTCGACGGGAAATGGAGGAATTCGATGGATTGCATCTCAACGTTCCTAGATACCTAGCCTGGTGGTATGTTTACTGATGATGCAGTGCCCCGTATTGACACCTACAGTAGTTGCGATGAGGGACCTTTTCAGCCCAATAGGGCAGTGGGTCCATATCGGTCTAGTAATGAGGCACGTAGTTCCGCTAGCCCACCTGTGGTTGGTCACGCTAATGGAGTTCATCTTAAGTAACAGATCCGCTGAAGCGAGAGGCATGCCGAGATTTGCCTTGCTCGACGAAATCGGTAGGCAAGCGCTCTGCTTGACGAGTTCATTAGTAGATCAGTTCCCTGGAATGTACCTGTGCCCCGGCACCCAAATTAGGTGAATGCTGAACTATTTGACCATCTCATTAAGAGACAAGCAACAATTTAAGGCTGTTTTTGAGTTAAGAGTGACAGGTTCCAGAGACTTGATCGCAGCTTCACTGTCAGCAAAAGTTATATCACATTGTACTTCGGCTACGACAAGGTAAATTTTTATTGCCATGATCTTCGCTTGGAAAACGATAGTATGTTCTCTCACATGGCCAAGTGAGGTTATTTGAACAGGTTTCCCCAAAGCCGTTCAACAGACGATCACGCCATATGTTAGTATGGGTCTGATTATGGATACATAGTGTCGGTATGTTATTCGTGGCTGTAGCCCCCATTTATTTCCTACTGGTTTCTTACATCAGTGCAGAGCTGTAGTGGCTTCCTTCATTCGTTCTAGGAGTTTTAAATCTGAGTTTTTTTTTTGTCCAGAATTAGACCCAGATACTTGGCCTTGTCTACAAGGGTCAAGCTAGTGCCACATAGTTTTGGAAGATCAAAATGCGGAACTTAATGCTTCCTTGTGAAGAGAATAGGTTAGGTTAGGCCTTGTGACAGAGAGTCACTGCTCACTCAGACCAACAGTGCGGGTCCATTGTGCCCAATCATTTAACCCTGGAAACGCTGTAAAGAAAGTCTGCTGTTAGAACCACCCAGAAAGTGATATACATAAATCTCAGGAGACCCGTCAGCTCAACATTACACAAGTCTTCCAGCTCAAAGAAGAAGTAACTACCAAGAGTCCTCATTCTTCTGACGGATAGGGCAAGACACACACAACAGGTGACGAACAGATTCAATTTCTTCTTCGTCTTTGCAACTTCTGCAATAGTCGTTATACAGCACACCAAGTCGCTTCGCGTGAAAGCCGATGGCACAATGTTCAATGTGAAGAGGATAAGTTCTGTTTTTATTGGGTTGATACTGAGACTACATTCATAAGCGCATTTCGAGAAGTTAGAGATGGCGTTTTGTAGAAGACTCCTAAACGTATCGAGGAGTTTTCTGAGATCGTTATAGCAACGTCGTCCGCATAAGCAACTACTTTATAGCCGCCCCTTCCAGTATTGAAATCAGTTCGTTCCACTTCTGCCTTGCGGAGGACCCCTACTTACGAGCCTTCGAACTACGGCGTCGCCCAGCTTAGCGTCGATAACCCTGTTTATCAACTGAGTCGCCAATCTTCCCCATGATACCAAGACTGATGAGTGCCCGCATAATTGAGGTAAGGTTATTGGCAAAAATATTTATTTTAGGAATAACTACTTTGCTGCTCGTAGTTGGGTCGATTTCTTTCAGTTTTTTAACCGTCTGTCCATTTGCACTTTTTTTGAAATAAGTTGCGTCTAAGCATTTTACTTTTCTAACGCACTGCACGACGTTTATTGGACACGATAGACAGAAGTTATTTTCGATGCAGTGAATTGATACTCAGGTGATATAAGCTTTCAGTACATACATCCGAAGGATTTACAGGGAGTTTGTGACTTTATTGTTGGGAATAGATTTCATTGCCCTATTGCAATAATCGCTTTTGCTTCTCCGTAGAACTTTCCCGTCGTTTCCGCATTCATAATTGAAGTTTACGGCTTGAGGGGTTATTCACAGAAAGGGTTATTTAATGTGTATTTAAAAAAAAAAACAAATTTTTTGCACCGGCGACTTGTGTTCATGTAGTTCTATACGAGGTCACATACCACGCACAATCACCTGCCGTGTATGACGCCGATTAGCTTCACACTAAAGTCATGTTATACACAACGTCTAGGATACACAGCATCTTATTGTAAAAAAAATTAAAAAGAAATTTCAGAAAACGAACCACATTTCCATCAAGGATAATACATTACATCAAATGAGGTCCATGAGCTGTATGCACTTATACTCGTACCATATTCATGTTCCTATCACTTTCATCACTTAAGTAATAATTATGTGCAGGCCTTGTCAAAAATAAAGAAAAAGAAAAACTCACCTGCTAAATATCTATCACTCTGCGATCGGGAGTATCTCAGCGTCTGAAAGACAAAACCAAACACCAACTGATTACAATCGCACCACAGAGTAGCATAAGATGAATCATGTTGTACACCCACCTGTTTTTGTCCGCCAAAATCATCACGTTTTCGCTCCTTCTTCAGAAGCAGTGGTGCTGAATTCGATTTTGTCGTCAACTCCTGCATGCCCAAGCTCTCGTGACCGCTGTGCAGCGAAGCACTACTCGGTGACGGTAGCTCATGGAAGTTCGTTGGTAGTATACTTTGAAATGGTTCTTGTCGCAGTGCGAGGCACAGCCTACCCTTATCCTTATACTCTTTGGCCTTCAATTCATATCTGAACGGCAGAGGCAATGGCAGCGGTGATGCTACCTCCAACGAATGACTTCGACATTTCTGTGCACGCGAATATGGAAGCATATGAATTGCGGAATCCTTACTGCCGCTATGACTGTCGTTGATTTGTAAATTCGATTTCTTTCGAAGGACCACCCCTTTACCATTCTCGCAGTCAATGCTGTCGTATCCGTCGAACGTGCCCGTCTCGAATTCTTCGTGGTCATGGTCATTCTCATCATCGTGGTGGATGCCAATGTCATCCACGTCATCATCGTGTGTCTCGTCATACAGGCTGAGTACCTCCAATAAATCAGGATCATCTGACGAGGCCACCGAGCCACCCTTTTGAAATTTTATTTTTCTCAGCGCATCCAGACTGCTGGTAAGCGAATCATTGTCCGCCGTGTTTTTCCAGAATCCGACTTCTTTTGGTGGCGTCGCCGTACCAATGCCACTTTCGTTGTTATCGTTGTCCAAGCCAGACGAATCCAGCGAGATGCCAGATTTGCCCGAGCTCATAACGCCAGATGCTTCTTCACACGCCGACGATGAAGTTGAGCTGCGAAAGAGAGATATTTAGAATTCCTCATGAGTATCATCGTACAGATATAAATATTCATAACCATCATACATACTTGTTGTCTTCATCGGCGGCGCCAACACTCCTCAAAATCGATTCCTCCGATGTCCAGATTGTCGAGGTGGATCCTTTTTTGGTCGCATCGTTGTTGTGCAACAGGTAGCCACCGTTGCTGGATGCTACTGCTCCAACAGCTGCAGCTTGATGGACTCGCTCCCGTTTTGGTATGGCTGCAGGTCCCACTGGTGCTTGACTTTGGCTTAATAGTGCGGTGGATCGTATTGTTTCCATGTCACTTTCAAATTGCCTTCGACGTCGGTCCTCGATTGTGGCATCATTTTCTTCAATTTTCAACACAGTACTACTCCCATGAGTATTCTTTGGCAGGAGGCGACAGTTGCCTGGACTATGATTACTGTCATTACCATTGGGTACGGACAATGTCCTCAGGTAAATACCGCCACCATTGGGATTTAGATGCTTCGCTGCCGGCGCTGCTGGTATATCTAGTCGACGACAATCAAGGTTAAACGATTGCAGTGGAATGGTAACCTGTGTCGAGAATGAGAAACAGAACAGAAGAAGACGTTTAGTTACAAAAAAATCATGAAACTATTTCAGTACAAGTGCACGTACTGCACGACTAGAAAATGAAAAATTAAATTTCAAATCGAAACTGCCACCGCTGCGTTTGAAAACTATAAGAGACCGCTGAGCTTCAGAATGCCATGCAAATTGAGTGTGCAGCATCGACTATGGATGGTAGCTAGTTGGAGAGAGAGAGTTATAATGTATCTAATTTAATTAAGTAGAGATTGGAGATAAGCTCTACATACGGGGAAAGTTAACGTTGAAGGTCTGCAACCCTCCAGTACTCTCAGAACACATGTTTCTCTTGTGCTCTCGAAAGTTACTGCGGAAAATTTAAGAATAGTGCACATAGTTCGATTTGAACTTCTTCAAATCCCTTGTTTGATGCGGATCGCATACCGGACCACCAAGAAAAAATTTGTAATAGCAGGCATCTTGGAGTAGGTCTTCAAAACCAATTCTATATTTTTGATACAATTTTTGTTTGGAAATACGTCATTCATACGTTAAAAATAGAATTGAGATCACTAATGAACAAAATTCGCCTCTCAAATAGCCCAATCAAGCTTGTTTAAACCTTAGTGCCACAAGTTTAAGGCGGCTGTAGCCAGAGTTAATACAAATCAAAAGACATTCTCAGACAGCGTAGGACTTAGCATCTCTTTAGCTGCAAAATATGCCCAGATATAGTGGTAACGTCATGGATTGTCACGGTCGTGGTTCAAACCTTGATGTCAGCAAGCATTGATTTATTTATTTATTTTGAAATATATAAAGAGTCAGTTCGATTCGGCCAGAAATGCTCAAGGCTTTAGGTAAAGAGGGAATGCAACGGCTCTCACATGTCATTAAAGCGGTCCGGAAATGCAGTGAAACACCTACTGATTGGCAAATGGGGTTGATAGTCCCTCTTTTTAAAAAAGGGGACAAAAGAGATTGCGCCAACTACAGAGGTAGTAGGAGTATCTCTTTTAAGTCTCCCTTGAAAAGTCTTCGCTATGGCGCTAGAAACGCGTTCCAGAGCAGTGTATGTGGATAGTTTGGGAGATGACCAGTGCGGTTTTCATCCCTGTAGAAGCACAACCAGCCATTCACTCTCGGAATGCTTCTTGAGAAGGCCTGGGAGTATGCTAAACATGCCTACACTTGTTTTGTGGATTTGAAAAAGCATATGATAGGGTTCCTCGAGACAAGCTTTGAAGTGCAGTATGGGATTGATGATTCCCTGTTAAGGGCGATTCAGTCTTTATATACAAACTGTAGAAGCTGGGTTCGGATAAACAGTGTTAAATTAATACCGTGGGCTTTGGACTCCACCAGGGGTGCGATTTGCCACCTCTCCTCTTCATTGTATATAAGGATCGGATGTTGCAGCGCAGCCATGGCGAATGTTTCATAGTGGGAGACCTAAGGATTAGTCATCTACTCTTTGCAGATAATTGATCCTTGGATCTTCTCAAACCGAACTTTAGCGCACACTCAAAAGGTTTGTAGCCGTTTTTGATGACGCTGGAATGAGGATCAACGTGAACAAATTGGAAGTAATCGTGGTTTCCAAAAAAAACCCATTCAGTGCACTCTGCATGTTAGTCGAGGCCCACTGAAGCAGGTGGATAAGTTTAAGAACCTCGGGGTCTTATTCACGAGTGATGGAAAGAGCGATGCAGAGTTATCCTGTAGAATTGGTCAGGCTGGATCAATTTTGAGAGAGCTTGGCCAATCTGTTATAAAAAAGGCCAAACTTAGTGCTTAAGGTAAGCTAGCGGTTTTTAACTCGGTGTATGTTCCAACTCTCACCTATGGTCATGATATTTGGGTAGTGACCGAAATAATAAGATCGCGGATACAAGCTGCCGAAATGAGGTTATTTTGAGTTGTTGCTGGAATAACTCGTAGGGATCCAGTGCGCAACACCAGAGTACGCGAGGTGCTCAATGTTGAGCAGCTACTTCTCCGAACAGAACGATCCATGCTTCGATGGTTTGGTCACGTAGTGCGTATGCGCCCAGACCGGCTTCCAAGACATGCCATGATTGCCATTCCATCAGGTAGGCGACCACTGGATGGCCTAGAAATAGATGGTTGGATCAAGTCAGACATCTCTCCTGGAGCCGTCAAGGGATTACATCTGATGAGTTGGAGTCAGTGGCGAAGGATCGAGAATAATGGAGACCCCAACTGAGCATCCTACCCCCGCGACCCTCATGAAGGATTAGCGGCATTGAAAATGTTTGTATGTATGTATGCATCGTGTGGTAATAATATTCTTTACAAAGAAAGGATCTACTTGAAAATAGATAAAAGATGATCTGGATTTTATTCATGGGGAATCCTGGCGATGATACATTCAGCACGGACTGATCTAAGCGCTTTGTTGGGAACAGGAGTCTCTTGAAGATGGACATCACTTAGGTGGACCACCAAGTGTGGTCACAGAAGAAAATATTGAATTTGTAAAACAAGTTGTTTTGAGTTGCAGCACAAACTGGATTATCAACGGTTTTCAAAATCATACATGATCATCCTATAAACAATGTCAGGAGAGAGGACGCTTTGATAGGGCGTGCTCTCAGATACGCATTTTTTTAAGATTTAGCAAAGTGTGTATGACTAGGTAGGATTCTAGATTTCAGGCCGGCAATAGAGGAGTATAGTTTATATACAAACCGCGGCGCCCGCATCTCTACAGAGGAGACACCTGTACGTCAGGTGATAAACGGTCGTAAAATAAAAAGCCAAATAATTATTCTTATCCCACACATATATTACATTTTAGTGAGCGAGAATTATCCCCTTACAGAAGCTCCATACTTTAGTACAGAAGAGCTTATGCTGGCCGCAAGAAACATGCTGAACAGAAAAGGCCCCGGCTCCGACGATATGCCAGCAGAAGTTCGAAGGTAATCGCCTGAAGTTGTCGCTGGCTGTTGTGTACAACAGCTGCTTAATGGAAGCTGTATTTCCCAAAAACTGGCTTCTGGTACTAGTCAGCAAGGCAAAAGGAGACCCGGATACCCCATTAGCATTACAGGCCTCTGCGTTTGCTGGACACCGCAGGAAAGCTGTTTGAGAAGATGCTGAAGCCGCGACACACTGCGGCAGTACAGAGAGCAGGATTCAGATTTATCTGAAAGGCAACACGGCTTTAGGAAAAACCACTCTACGATAGGAGCTGTGAAAGAAGTAGTTAGGGCCGCTCAGAGAGCTCAACAGGGAACCCATCACGCTAGAAAGATAGTTGTGCTAGCAACGTTGGATGTAAAAAACGCTACAGAAAGTACATGTACTTTTAGAGTATCAGAGTATCTGCTGTGGATGGTAAAAGACTATGTACCTCAGAGACAGGTGGCTTATCTATGTCACCACAGAGGGGCTACGTAGGAAGAAAATCAATGCTGAAGCAGCGCATGGTTCATTACTGGGACCCGATTTATGAAGCATCTCTTACGATCGGATTTTACGTATGGAAATGCCCGACTACTGCTTCCTAGTCGTCTACGCAGATGACATTGCTGTAGTGATTACTGCACGAAACACAGAGGATGCACAGGAGGGACTAAATCAAGTCATGAGACGTCTCAACTCCTGACGTCAAGATCACGGCCTAAGCCTTGCAACAGAAAAAACGGAAATAGTCATGCTGACAAAAAGACGAATACCTACTATTTCTGAGTTTCAAGTGAACTCGGAAATAATAACAGCAAAGGACGCAGTAAAGTACCTGGTGCTGAGACTGGTAACAAAACTAACCTTCTGGCAGCACATTAAGGCCACAGCAGAAAAAGCCAAAAAGGTTACCACAACGCTGAGCAGGTTAATGGCGAACGTTAGAGGCCCCACGGTAAGCAAACGGAGACTCCTAATGTCGATCGCATACGCCATACTTTTATATGGCAGTGAAATTGGGCCAATGCGAATAAACGAGAAAAGTACAAGAAGCGAATGGAGGTAATACAGAGAAGAGCAGCTTTAAGAGTAGCAAGCTCATATCGAACTGTGTCACCAAAAGAAAGCAGAAATGGAAAAAGAAGCTGCAAAAGCGGAAGCCAAAGTACTCACCAAAGAACGCTGGAACTCCGAAAGCAACGCTGCTGAACGGTCCGAGCGGAAATATGAAGAAGTCAACTACTATTTACCTAACTCAGTTTCTTAAAAGGCATGGGTACTTCAACGTGTACCTGCAAAAGATACGGAAAGTGAAGAGCCCAGCTTGCCAGTACGGTGACTCTCCATATGCTACGTAGAGCAAACGTTCTTTAACTGCACACGATGGACAGCAGAAAGAAGCAGGCTGCAGCTGGAGATAGGCGACATAGATAAGTCCAGAGAACATAGTGGGAGTAATGCTATCCAGCGAAGACAAATGGAATAAAAAATGCCCCTTTGTCGAGACAGTACATGGACTTTATTAAAAGAGAATGAAGATATCCTTGGTCGCTTCGAGAGAAAAATTCTTCGTAAGATTTTCGGTCCCGTTTGCGTTGACGGGTTTTGGAGATGAAGATTCAATCACGAACTATACGAGCTGTACAGCGACATCGACCTAGTCAAAAAACTGCGTATTGGACGTCTGAGATGGTTAGGACATGTAGAGCGAATGGACATCAACGCTCCGGCCCGCAGTGTCTTCGAATCTAATCCCGAGGGACGACGCAGTAGAGGGAATCATCGCCGTAGGTGGCGCGCACAAGTTCAAGGGGACCTCGACCAACTTGGAGTGCGCAACTGGAGGCAATTAGCTAAAGAACGAGCTAAATGGAGAGGCTTGTTGGTTGAAGCCCAGGTTCACCCCGAACTGTAGCGCCACCTAAGTAAGTAAGTAAGTCGAGACAGTACTAAAGGCAAAAAAGAGAGAGGAAGATCAAATCATACTTTCACAAGATATATAAGCCTGATGAAAACCTAACCGGCAAGAAAAAATAAACCCGCAGTAGAAGATAAACATGAAAAAGACAGTCCCCAGAGGGGAAAGAAAACGACACTACTCCGAAGTAATGCATAAGCTATTCCGGAGTCGATGGTGTCAAGTTGAAAAGGGGTTAAGGTGGTTTTTTTTTAGTGAGTACGGAGTAAAGTCTCACACTACTTAAAACAGAGCGGGCCTATTTCTCGTAAGCAGTAGTGTTTTCCACCACCCGTGAGATAAACAAAAAGTAGCACTACTACCAATGATATTAAAACTATACGGACTATAGCGAAAACGTCCCACGTAAGGAAACTGGGCTTACATATGATCTTTATTGATAAAGGGTGCTTGACGCTTGACCGTGAACCAAGAGAATTATTGCGGCGGTCGCTGTGAATATACGGTATACCAGAATAATACGCTGAACTTACTAAGGACATGTATACCAGTTAATATTGGTGTAATTTGAGATCTCGCATTAAGTTCTTCGATATTTAATCTGGTTACGGACTTCATAACAGGAGGCATTCAGCAACCAATATCGTGGAACAAACCACGACATGTACGAATTGCAAAGGCAACTTAATCGATGGAACTAGTCCCTGAGTCATGTTTTGACTTGGGAATAAATGTCCCAAAAACCTACTATTTTTACTTCCTGTTCAGTGAGTTAAGTAGTGTGAGACCCAGAAATGACGTAAGAATGAGAGATAAGTCCACAACAACCGCATAGTCCTTTAAGTATCTTGCTTCGATTATTCGCGATGACGGCAATGCAAATGATGACATGGCTCATCGGATTAATATCAACTGGCTTAAATTGAGGTCGGTGTTTGGTGTGTTGTGCGATAAACAAATGCCATGAAACTGATGAGAAAAATGTACAAGACGGTAGTACGGCTAGCTGTGATGTACGGGTCGGAGCGTCACGCGTCACTACAGCCCGAAAATAAGATCACAACTGCAGAAATGTGAATGCTACGTAATGGTCAGTAGGCGTTACCCTTAGAAATAAAGTAAACAACAATTACGTCAGAGGAAATCTGAAAGTAGCACCTATACACGAAAAACTAAAGGAAACGAGGCTACTATGGTACGGATATGTATGTATGGACATAGCAACCATGTTGTGTGAATAGCAATGAATTTAGAAGAAGGACCCTATTAACTAGGGTATGAGAACCGAAAGTGTACCGAATTTTTCAACGCAGGACCGAAGATCTTGGAAGCTCAAGCTAAAGAGGGCTAAGAACATACAGCAATGTAGCAATAGTAGTAGTAAAATGTGATTTATTGTACAACTAGCTGAACGCTTGCTTCTCCCTCTAAAGGCTTCCTCATGTGAACAAATATGTAATATCAGAGCGAGTGAAGAAACATCAAAGTATTTGTCTAAGTCCATAAAATTGTTGTGTACAATACATTTTGTGGATTAAATGCATTTTATCAATGTCGTTCCAATGGATAACTTTCAGCCCCGAAGTGCAGATTTCATAGTTCTCATTCATTCATTCTCTAAAATATTATCAAACGTAATAAAAAATTAAATAATGGTCAATTGTGTTTTATTATGGTGAACAAATTTTCTTTGTAAACAATGTTTGAGGTTGTTTGTTTGTGACGCGCGAGTGGTAGCAAGACGTTCATCTTCAGTACCTGACCTACTGTGACGTTCTTCATTTGTTTGATGTGATCGAACTTGACGATTTGTCCTAGCACGTTTTGAGCTTCAAGAAAGATTAGATTTTTTCCTCAAAAGCATATTTTATAAAATAACCGGCGTTGCCTAAAACAAAACGATAAGCTCTGTATGAAAATAAGGAATAATACCTCACCTAAAAGAAAAGCCAATATAGAAAAAGAAACTGGAAAATTGTGGTGGTGGTCTGAGAAAAAATAACATTCCAGGTAGATTTTATTGAGGACAATGCAAGAAGATACACATGTACATTCACTAAGGGGAAACACCAACTGTAAACTTTTAAAATTATTTGAGTGAGTAACAGATTTTCATTAAACTTGACGAAAACCATTTGTACTCACACTAAGTGGAGTGTTTCTTAAAAAAAACTGGAAATACACTTGCACTCAATTTGTATTTACACCAGCGCACGTGCGAATACTTCTGCTTCTTTCCAATCTATCATTTGTTGAAGTGAATGTGTTTTGGTTTTCGCCCACCACCCCAAAGCAGAACAACGTTCAGGAACAATCGTTGTTAATTTCTTTAGTGCCCGCTGGATAGCTATCTGATAGTGAACTAACGATGAGCGTATGCTAAGTCTGATGCTATATATGTAGCTGAACACTCAGACCTGCGTAAGCACATCTGTGTGAACTTCAGCGCCCATATGTTTAACCGGACGAGGCTTCTCTTGTTGACCTGATTGGCTGAAATATGCGTCTCAGAAGTCTAGCAAGAGCTCCTCAGAAGGAGGACGTGCGGCGGATGAATTCTCTCGATGGAATCAACGGTGACGTTTACAGGCCAGCGAATACCTTACCGGAGCTACTTCGACATATTTGGAGCTGAGGTCTGTAAGGATTTTCAATAACGCGTCAGGGTATTGAAAAAGAGATGGTGGCGGATGAACGCTTAATGGGCCAACGGCAGCGCTCATATCCCCGAAGTGGGTTACTGACATCGGTGTATCCGGCCCCTCGTCCTAGGTGTTGCAAAAAAGGATCTGGACCTCCAGGTTGAGTGTTGTGCCGTCGGGTTAACTTCCCTACCACGTAAGAAACTTTCGGTTACGAAGCAACCAACAGCCTCGGATACGGATGATTTTACTGTTGACGACCCAAGCAAACGTAAAAAGGACAACGATCTTCGTATCTGCACATGTAATGTTAGGTCCCTCTACAAACCACATGCAGCCGAACAACTTGCGGAGGCTCTAGAGTGTCTCAAAGCAGACATGACCGCTATCCAAGAAGTGCGATGGGATGGGCCGGGCAAAAGGAGTATGAAAAACCGTGACATCTACTACGGCGATTGCTACAGACAATAAGAACAGCATCTATTCGAGTGCGGATTTGTCATTGGAGGCAGACTTTGGCAAGAAGTCTTGAGTTTCCGGCATGTGAACGAGCGCCTTATGACTATCCGTAATAAGGCTAAATTTTCCAGCATTAGCCTAATATGCGCTCACGAGGAGAAGGACAACGAGACAAAGGATGACTTCTACCAGCTCTTGGACAAGACGTATGAGCAATGCCCTAGCCACGACGTTAAAGTTATCCTAGGTGATTTTAACGAAAAGCTAGGAAGAGAGGAAGTCTTTAGTAGCGTGGTCGGAAAACACAGCATGCACGACATCACGTTCGGCAACGGACTCAGGCTAATCGACTTTGGGGCGGGGCGAAACTTTGTCGTAGCTAGTACGCGGTTTACCATGTCTCGACATTCACAAAGGAACATGGCTCTCCTTTGATCGAAAAATCGTCAACAAAATCGATCACATTGCGATCGACGCAAGGCACTCTTCCAGTATTCTGGGTGTCCGGACTTTCCGAGGAGCCAATGTGGACTCGGATCACTACCTAGATGTAGCCAAGGTACGGATGCGGATATCCAGAATGGAACGAAATCAACGAAATACTGTAAGGAAATTTGACATCGGGCGGCTACAATCGCAAGAGACCGCCAGAGCACTTGCCGATCGAGTTTCTCTTAGTCTTAATCTAAGTCCTATGCCGCCAGCAGCAAATGCGGAAGACCAGTGGCAGCATTGCCAACAAGCCATCAGAGATGCCGCCTCCGATGTACTGGGTTTTTCTCGGCCACCACAACGAAACTCCTGGTTTGATGAGGAATGCCGGCAAGCACATGCTGTCTGTTTGTATCTTTTTCATAATAGTGGCGGCCATTTGCCAAATGCCATTCATACAAGAGCATGGATTTCACATTGGAGTCACAGTATGCCTATAAGACTCACAGGTGACCGCCACACATGGAGGAATGAAGGACTTGTAGTCTTACCAAACTCTCAAACTTGGTACACAGATGGTTCCAAATTGGAAAATGGTTGCACTGGCACAGGGGTTTATGGACCCAGGTTCCAACGTGCGGCTGCGCTTGGGAAATCACCAACAATATTTCAGGCGAAAGTCCATGCGATCGAGCTCTGTGTACGAGAATGTCTGCGTAGAAGAGTCGAGGGTACTCGTATCTATAGCCTCTCAGACAGCCAGGCAGCACTTATGGCTCTGAAATCGTACACGGTAGGATCAAAACTTGTATGGGACTGTCTAAACCTACTCGAAAATCTCGCATCGAAAAGCACAGTCACTGTGGCCTGGATACCAGGACACAAAGGCTTCGGGCCAAACTCAAGGGCCTAAGACTGGCAAAGAAGTTCATTAATCTCAACCGCTGCAAGGCTAAAAAGCTACTCGAGCTTAGGAAAGCAGATCTAAGAACCTTAACAGGCTACTTGACTGGTCATTGCCCACTCAGGTACCATCTGCACAAGATAGGAGTAGCAGATACAGACGAATGCCGGCTATGTGGAGAGCAAAAAGACACGGCAGAACATATTCTTTGTGAATGCCCCATGGCCGCAAGAAAAAGACTTCTCCATATCGAAAAGGCTTTATTGAGTCCCTCTAACTTCTGGAATATTGCGCCTGGAGCTTTGTTGAGGTTTATCAAGAGCCTTAACCAAGTTTTCGGCTAAACACCGGGCTGGCACAATAGATCTTATAGGTCGCAGTGCATACAAGGCCCTAGTAAAGTAAGCCAACTGAGCAACTGAGATATGTATGAGAACTTCTGGCTTAAAAGAGGTCCGAGAGCGAAATCCTGTGACAAGCCACTAATTACGGGAATGAAACCAAACGATCTGTCTTTTATAAAAGATGACTGCTGCTACCATGTAAGTACGAATAGTTTAGCGTGGTACGTTAGCTTAGATTGGCTGTCCACATGAGAGTGAAGGTCCTTTGCGATACCATGGATCAACCATTAGGTCACTCAGCGACTGACAAAACCAACCGGAGCTTTCAATAAAGCGATAGATGCTCATGACGCTAGGGGGACCCTAGATGGAGCATTCTTTTATGCGACAGAGCTGGACAAGTGCAGAGGAGGTGAATGATGGTTTCCTCCTCCTCCTCGCTTCTGCAGTAGTCGTTGGAGAAGAGAGTCTTTTGGCGTGTTGGCCTATAAGACAGTGTCCAGTGAGAACATCTAGTCAAACGGTATTGCATGCGATCATATGAAAACACAAGCGTTTTCACTCAGCTGAGGCCTACCAACTCCTACTCTCAACCTCCACGCGGTGACAGCCGGGTGCCTAGTACCTTAATCCAAGAAATGGGTAACCAACCCCGTTTGGCGGATTCTTGGTGGCAGCAGATGAGAGAGGGGGGGAACCGTGCTTTTCTCACTAGAGCACTTCTTCCTGTTCCAGGCGGCAGCGGACGAATTCCCTAGACGGAGTCAACGGTGGCGTCTATAGTTCCAGTTAGGTTGAACTTAGTGAATACCTTGCGCGAGCTGCTTCGACGTATTCGGATCACAGGTCGGTAAGGAATTTCCAATGTTGGTCAGGACATTGGAATAGAGATGGTGGCGGAGGAGCCCTTAATGGGCCAACGGCAGCGCTCATACTCCCGTAGTGGACTACTGGCACCGGTGTACCCGGCCCCTCGTCCTAGGGGAATAATTAAGGGACTGGCCCTCCAGGTTGGGGGTTGTGCCGTCGGGGTAACTTCCCTACCACGTAAAAAACGCATGGTTCCGAAACAACCAAAAGCCTCGGATAAGGATGACCCAACTAATGACGACCCCAGCAAACGAAATAAGGACAACGACCTTCGGATCTGTACGTGGAACGTTCTGTCCCTTTACAGACCACGTGCAGCCGAACAACTAGCAGAGGCCCTAGACTGCTATAAAGCAGATATTACCGCCATCCAGGAAGTGCGATGGGATGGGCCGGGCAAAAAGATGAAAAACTGTGACATCTACTACGGTGATTGCTACAGAGGCAACAGGCAACGCTTATTCGGATGCGGATTTGTCATACGCGGCAGACTTAGGCAAGAAGTCTTAAGCTTCCGACACGTGAGCGAGCGTATTATGACTATCCGGATCAAGGCTAAATTCGCTAACATAAGCCTAATATGTGTTCATGCCCCCACAGAAGAAAAGGACCCTGCCTCCAAAGAGTGTTTCTACGAGCTCCTCGACAAAACATACGAGCAATGTCCTAAATACGACGTTAAGATCGTATTGGGCGATTTTAACGCCAAAATAGGAAAGGAGGACGTCTTCGGTAGAGCAGTCGGTAAGCATAGCCTACACGACACCACGTCTGATAACGGACTAAGGCTAATTGATTTCGCTGTGTAGCGAAATGTCACCATAGCAAGCACATGGTTTCCTCATCTCGATATTCATAAGCAGACATGGCGGTCCAATGATCATGTCACGATCAACCAAATTGATCATATTGCGATCGACGCAAGGCATGCCTCCAGTATTCTGGATGTCCGGACCTTCCGAGCGGCCAACATAGACTCGGATCATTACCTTGTTGTAGCCAAGGTACGAATGCGGATATCCAAATCTGAGCAACAAAGAAGAATTACTGTGAGAAAATTCAACGTCGAAAAGCTACAATCGCAAGAGACCGCCAGACTCTTCGCTGAACGCGTATCCCGAAATCTTTCAATCACCCCTATACCGCCAGCATCAAGTGCCGAAGACCAGTGGCAACGCTGCCAACATGCCATCAGAAACGCCGCGACTGTTGTGCTGGGTCTCGCTCGCCCACCACCGCGAAACCCCTGGTTTGACGAAGAATGCCGGCGAGTGCATGCAGCAAAACAAGAGGCATACAAAGCGGCGCTGCAAAGGAAGACGAGAGCTGCTCGTGAGCTCTACGAGCTAAAGAGACGGGAAGAACATCGGCTTCTCCAAAAGAAGAAGAAAGAGCATGAGAAGCGCGCGTTTGAGAATATCGAGAGTCTATACTCCAGGAACAATGTACGGAAGTTTTACCAAAAGGTAAAAAGAACGTGTCAGAGAAGTAATACCCGTACAGAAACCTGTAGAGATGAAAATGGGAACCTCGTAGTAGAATCACAGTCGGTGCTGAGAATATGGAAAAACTACTTCTGCAGACTGTATAACGGCGACGAAGACCAACATCCCGCTGTCAGGCAGAATGAACCATTCAACATGGACAATGATAGTCAAAATTTCCGTCCACCTGACCAAAACGAAGTGAGGATAGCAATATCCAAGCTAAAATCGAACAAGGCTGCTGGACCTGACGGTTTACCGGCCGAACTTTTCAAGGCAGCTGGGGATGAATTGGTAGAGTGCATACACCAACTCATTTCTAATATTTGGTCAGAGGAGTGTATGCCTGATGAATGGAATCTCAGCATCGTTTGCCCGATCCACAAGAAAGGAGACCCCCTCAACTGCGCCAATTATAGAGGCATCAGTCTCCTCAACATCGCGTACAAGATCTTTTCTGCGATATTGTGTGAACGCCTGAAACCTTTTATCAACAGCCTGATTGGACCCTATCAGTGCGGTTTCAGGCCAGGAAAGTCCACCATCGATCAAATCTTCACACTTCGGCAGATCCTGGAGAAAACCCAAGAATTCCAAATCGATACTCACCACCTCTTTATCGATTTCAAGGCCGCCTATGACAGCATCTATAGAGAAGAGCTTTATAGAGCCATGTCTAGTTTTGACATCCCTGCCAAACTTGTCCGCCTGTGCAGGCTGACGATGGAGAACGCTCGCTGCTCCATCAAGGTCGGTAATGACCTCACCGAGACCTTTGATGTCAAAAAAGGCTTTAGACAAGGTGACGCGCTGTCATGTGACTTCTTCAATATTGTACTTGAACGGATTGTGCGGAACTCACAAGCCAACACCGGAGGCACAATCTATTACAAGTCTGTACAGCTGCTTGCATACGCCGACGATATAGACATTATCGGAAGAACTCAGCGGGCTGTCGACGGTGCGTTTGCAAGCATTGAGGCGGAAGCGGCCAAAATGGGTTTGGCGATAAACGAGGGCAAAACCAAGTATATGCTGTCAACTAGAAGGGAAAACCAACATCGACGAATTGGACAAAACGTCACCGTGGGCAGCTATAACTTCGAGGTAGTAAGGGACTTTGTCTACCTTGGCTCTGCTATAAATTCAGCAAACAAAATCAGCGCAGAAATCAATCGAAGAATAACTCTTGCCAATCGCTGTTTTTTTGGGCTTATAAGGCAATTCAACAGTAAAGCCCTCTCTCGAACAACTAAGGAGACTCTATATAAGACCTTGATCATCCCAGTCCTGCTTTACGGCGCTGAAACATGGACTTTATTAAAAGAGGATGAAGATATCCTTGGTCGCTTCGAGAGAAAAATTCTTCGTAAGATTTTCGGTCCCGTTTGCGTTGACGGGTTTTGGAGGAGAAGATTCAATCACGAACTATACGAGCTGTACAGCGACATCGACCTAGTCAAAAAACTGCGTATTGGACGTCTGAGATGGTTAGGACATGTAGAGCGAATGGACACCAACGCTCCGGCCCGCAGAGTCTTCGAATCTAACCCCGAGGGACGACGCAGTAGAGGGAATTATCGCCATAGGTGGCGCGCACAAGTTCAAGGGGACCTCGACCAACTTGGAGTGCGCAACTGGAGGCAATTAGCTAAAGACCGAGCTAAATGGAGAGGCTTGTTGGTTGAGGCCCAGGTTCACCCCGAACTGTAGCGCCACCTAAGTAAGTAAGTAAGTGAGAACATCAACAACGCAGCTGATCTGTGATCGTTTTAGCTTGATCAACTCGGCATTACGTTTTCGATGCAACTTAGGCCAGAGCTGTCTCGAAATGTGACACGTTGAGCCGTTTTCGCATCTGAGCTTTGTCGTGCTAATAGCGTTCAGCTTTAGTAGATGCTTACATATAGCGAGGGGCATACCCAGGATTTGTCTGTCAGAGTGGTACCCTGTCTGGCGAGCTCGTCCGCCCTGTGGCCCGGCACCCAGCATAGGTGAATGTTGAACTGCTCTGTCATCTCCATAGGAGATAAACGACAGTTTAAGGCGGCATTTGAAGTGAAGGAGCACGATTCCAGGGACTTGATTGCCGCTTGGCTGTCAGTGAAAATGCTAATATCCCTGACAGATTGTGCATTACACTTTAGCCAGAACAGGGCTTCGTTAATCGCCATGATTTTCGCCAGAAAAACGCTACAATGATCAGGGAGGCTTAGATTTGTAAGTAAGTAAATAAAATTACGTCTAAGTTTAGCGCACAAAAGTGAATGAGTTTTCGTGTGAAATAGCTTGAAAAACTTGACTTTTTCACTTCCTTTTTGGTTCTCAACTTTCAAGCTAGGAAGATAAAGTTCAACACGTGGGATTCTGAAAGTCCAAAGAAGTACAACATTATCGCCACCATCAACCTGTTTAGGCCAAAGTCACAGAAAGTAGGGGTTAAACAAATAATTTGAGGCTTGTTGTATAAAGGCGTTGTAAATCGTTAAGCGAGGTGTAACCATAAACCAAAGGATTTTCCATCACCGAAGTAAAACACGTGCGTTATACGGAGTACTTCTCAGAAGTGCATCTCCCGTACACCTCAGCATGTCATCGTCATTCGACGTTGCCTTCTTGAATATTTTAAAATGAAAACCAGCATCGCATATGTTACTCGTGAATTCATTCAGATGCTACCACCGAATCTATAAGATTCGGGGCGGCAAGTGCATGTACTAAAGGCCTTGGAAAACTAAAATAAAAAAATATTCTTCTCCGCAATAACAAGACTCCCAGTCCATATATAGACTGAAATAGCCGCACAAACAAAGGACAGACGAGCACTTCATAGGACATCACCAGAGAGATACAGATACCCAGCGACTCAACAGCTGAATGGGCAACAATGGCAATTGGTTCGTTGTCAATAAATCATTTAAATCAATTTCCGTTCCATTTTTTTTCATCCTCCGTCGTCGTTATATTCCCTTTTTGCCTTTGCGTGCCGTCCCCTTTCAATTTCGATTCCAAGTTGCAACATCGTCGGTCGTCCTCAGCACACACAGTAGCATCTCATCTAAATCGCGCTGTGCTGACAATTGTTATTCTGTTGACATACTCGTTGGGACTGTGTTGCGTGCAATCAATGAAGTGCATCTCTTGCATCACGATGAGGGAGAGAAAGGACAAAAATCCTAAAGATCACTATCACGTATCAAGATGCGCGAGCGTACAAAAAAATCTTCTTCTCATTGCAACTTGTTGCTGAGATATTTTTTCCCTGCGTCCGGTCATTGTCCAAAATGGGAATGTGCATTGCACCAACCGAAGATCTCGGCTGAGATATGTCAATCTATGTTGCATCTTGGCCATTAAGCTGTGGTGTGTGATTTAAAAGTTTAATTCTCTGCGAAGCCATTGTTCATTGATGAATTCTCGGCGGGTACTTGAAAACGTCAACTCTGCGCGAGCACTCTCAGTTGATGTAGTTCTTCCAAAAATGGTATGGACCTGTGGCAATTATTTGGCTTTTTTTTCCCTGCATCGGAGATTGAATTAATTTGTTCGGATGACATGCGTTGAATTTCATCAGATTCGTTTGTATTCCAAAGGCGAAGGTACTTTAAGATTCTTTTTTTTTTTGTTCCTTCTTGGCAGGATGATGATTAATATGATTTGTTCAATTGGCGAATGCATAAAATGCGGCGACTCTAACCACGAAACAGATGGCAGCGTCGAGAAGTGGGTCAGAAGTCCATTAAATTGGCGAACTCTTCGTTTTGTCGGATGGCCTCTTCGGTTCCGAAATAATGAACTGAGAACGACAACTGCGTGGACGTGAGTCTTATGTTATCATTAGGCTCCCTTGGAGTGCACATTTGTCATTTGGGTTTTGAGTTTGTCCACCGTTATGGAGATTTTAAGAAGCGACCAGGAATGCCGGAAGACTGTTAGGTCAGTCAGATAGCTATTCAAATCCGCATACTGGGAGATGATAAATTAATCTGGTTACGATAAGGATTGATTTCTGGATGTCAACTGATAAGCAAAATGTCCTTTTTTAATGGAACATGACAAATTTGGAGTTCGGCCAATAAAATATTTACTTGATGAAAGGAAGATGGAGATACTCAATTAGGTCCTTAGGTGTTGTGAAGTGGTCAAAGATTTTAATGACATGCAGTAGAATAAAACATGGAGTTATGCGAAACTAACATTCCTAATGGCATTTAAAGATCCTTGCTGATTTAAAGAAAATAGAAAGATGTCAAGGAAACAACGGTTCGCCGCTACCTGTATTAACCTCGATGCATCGAGAAACGATGAGCTTGGAGCTGTGATAGCACTCTTTTTAGCCATTTGTGATGATGCTGGAATGAAGATAAAGTAATGGTCATTTTCCGCCGAGCACTCAGTGCACTCTACATGTTAGTGGAGTCTTCAGGTCGATAAGTTTAAGTACTTTAGGGTCCTATTTACGATTCGTGGTAAGCGCATTGCCGAGTTATCCTCTAGAATCGGTCAGGCTGGATCAATTTTGAGAGAGCTTGGTCAATCTGTTATAAGGAAGACCGAACTTAAGTGTTCAAGCTAAGTTTTCCGTTTTTAACTCGGTGTATGTTCCTACCCTCACCTATGGTCATGAAATTTGGGTAGTGACCGCAAGAATAAGATCGCGGATACCAGCTGCCGAAATGAGGTTCCTTCGCGGTGTTGCTGGAATACCTCGTAGGGATCGAGTGCACAACACCAGAGTACGCGAGGCGCTCAATGTTGGGCAGCTTCTTCTCCGAACGGAACGATTTATGCTTCGATGGTTTGCTCATGTAGTGCGTATGCCCCCAGACCGGCTTCCAAGACGTACCATGATTGCCAAACCATTAGGTAAGCGACCTCTCGGTAGGCTAGAAATAGATGGTTGGATCAACTCCGAGATCTCTCCTGGAGCCGTCTAGGGATTCCTCCTGATGAGTTAGAGTTAATGGTGGAGGATCGAGAAAGATCGAGAGTCCAGCTGAGCATCCAACTCCCGCGGCCCTCAGGAAGGATAAGCGGACTATACCAAATGCATGTATGCACAGGATTCAATCAACTTAAGATTTAGAAGTTAGGAAGTAATCTTGGGTACATTCCATTATGATATTCATATTAATGATATCAGTGGTATATTTGCGATATTGGCGGAGCTGAGACTGTAACTTATCGTTTTCCTGCTAAGGTGTACGCTTGGATACCAAGATCAGACACGCAACGATGTACATAGCTCAATCCTCGTAACGCTGTCATATGTACCTTTGAAATCTATATGACTCGGGATATTAATTCACGGTTGATAGCTGTTGTCCAAGCTTTGGACCATGAAGTCACATCAAGTAGAATCTTTTGGGCGATTTTTTAAGATGATATTGTTTAATCCGACTACATAAGCTGGTACATGATCTATACCAGTTAATTGGCTGTTACTGCCTTCATTTGTTCAGATTTAAGCCAGTCTGATTGAGCAGGCTTTTGACTTAAATTTCTTTTATGACTTCACCTTGGCTGGTGACTCAAACTAACAGCAGTATTTCGGCTTTCGTGACTGTGACTTTAGGCTTCTAATGGGCACTAGCAACGTTGCTACGGATCTTGTGGACTAGCCGCTAATACATTTGAACTCCTAAAGATGTCTGAAATTTCGAAGTTTATACTTTTTGAAGTAATGCTTCTGGCAGCTACGATGCTGGAAACTTGATATCGTATCCATTGCTAGAACTAAGTACCTATTCACTTCCTTACGTATATCTTGTATCCCCTTGTGAACCCTAGGGCCTGTACTATGCCTACTCGCCATCGTTTACGATTTCTGGCAATGTCTCTCCGCGTTCCCCAACTTTCCTCAACTGCCGTGCCTCCTTCTCGACTATTCTGCGCCAAGTTCCCCTCTGACCGCCAGGTCTGCTGCCACCCTGAGTTAAAGGGTTCCATTGCATAGCATGGTTCCCTATGGAACTGTCACCCTTTCGGAACGTGTGACCAATCCACTGCCAGTTTCGTCATTAGATGGTTGTTCCTATTGGTTCCTGACCCGTTTTCCGGTAGAGATGTTCGCTAGAGATACGATTGGGCCAGAAAATTCTTAAAATATTTCTCAGGCACCTATTAACGAACATTTGCAGCTTTCTGGTGATAGTAGTGTTCACTCTCCACGTGCTGCATCCATATAACAACACGGAGTCATTGCTTTGGTGATCCTGTTGGCTATATCCAGTTCGGTTCGACCATCGGTCGAGACAACACTCTCAAGATACTGGAAATCCTCTACTCTCTCTACCGGTTGTCCAGCAATGCATATTTGAGCCCATGAGTTAGTTCTAAGGCTGATAATTTTAGTTTCTGCCGTATTAGTTTTCAACCCGACGACGCGACGCGTGCCTCCGTCTCCACATCTGCTGTCATTTGGTGAAGGTCCATAATTCTATGAGAGAGTAAGCATACATCGTCGGTGAATCAACGGAAATCGATCACATAAACTCGATGCTTGCATTTGAAAGGAGATTCACTACAAGAATTCCTGACAGAATATACTGGAAGAACCGAAGAACCATTAAGCAAAAGGAGTTGGCGTTCTATACCGACGGTTCTAAGATGAACGTTGCAGGGGAGCCGGAGTTTACTGTGAAGACGTAGGAATAAACCACTCCTTTAGAATAAGCGACGACTGCAGCGTCTTTCAGGTCGAAGTCGCTACCATGATACAGTCTGCTGAAACTATGCGCAGAAGTAATATCGTAAGTGGAACGATCACTGTCTATATAGACAGCCAAGCAGCCGTTAAGGCTCTGAAATTTGCTGTAATTAGGTCGGAGCTTGTGAGGACCTGCAAATCGCTTTTAAACTAGATATCTAGAGTCAATACGGTCACCCCCTGCTGGGTACCAGGGCATATGGATATCGGAGGAAACGAAAGCGCTGACGAGCTTGCTAGAAAAGTGTCGGCACTGCACTTATCGCGGGCCTTCCCTTTTGTAGTGACCCCAATCAGTTCCTTATGGAAGAAAATGGAAGTGAAGCCATCGTACGAGCAAACAGACGCTGGCCTCATCTGGAAACATGTGCAACGGCCAGGACGCTATGGCCAGCCTTCATCAAGAAGAGATCGACGCACGGGTCATTTCTGGCATAATTACTGGTCATTGTGCCATTGGCATCCATGCGGAGCGACTCGGTGTGCTGCTTAACGACCATTGTAGAAATTGCAGGGATGAAGAAGAAACTGAATCTATTCATCACCTGCTGTGGGATTGTCCTGCCCTTTCCATCAGAAGAATGAGGACTCTTGGAAGTTACTTCTTTATGTAACGTAGAGCTGACGGACATCCTGAGATTCATATAACTATCTGGGTGATTCTAACAGCAGGCTATCTTTACGGCGTTTCCAGGGTTTAATAATTTGGACACAATGGATCCGATTTGTTTGTCTAAGTGAGCAGTGACTCTCTTTGTCACAAGACACCCACCTACCTAACCTAACCTAAACATATATCGTCAGCGTAGTCAAGATGTTGCAGTTGAGATGTAAGGGTCCATCGAATTCCTCCATTTCCCGTCGACAAAGCTGCATGAAGCACATCGCTAATCACCAATAGGAATAGATTTGGTGAAAGAATACACCATTGGCTTACCCCACTTTGGATCTCAAATTCCTCGCACAACTTCCCTCTGTGCAGAACGTGACATTTGGGCCCTTCATATGTAGCTTTGGTAATAGCAATTCGTATATCGGGAATACCTCTCCTGCGTAATGCACGACAAATAAACTCCGTGTTGATACAATCAATCTGAAAATCTGTTCTGAAAATCGATGAACAGCAAATGGAGTGGCGATCGGTATTCAACACACTGTTCGATGATAATCCACAGGGTGTTTAACTGGTCGACACAGGAGGATCCAGAGCGGAAACCTGCTTGTTCGGCATCGAGCGTTTCTTTGAGATGTTGTTTGATTCACTCCAGGATGATTTTAGCTATTATCTTAGCAGATACCCCTCCAGTGTTCACACTCCATTAAATTTCCTATCTAAGGAGCTTGGCGATCATTTCCTTTTTCCACTCATCAAGAAAGCTCTCACTTTTGTTCCTCTGCAAATTCTATTAGTCTCCGTTCGGTTGCGAACTTTGTGAATTCTGAAGAAAAAATTTTACGTCGCATCTTTGGAAAAATCCTTTGGTGCAATCATCCTTCTTCTCAGCAGGAATTCGTTTTGTGACAGTCTGGAAGATCAAGACTCTTTGCTACGAGTAGGTCTCTCTATGAATAATCGTCATTGCTACTCCGGTAAAATCGGCCAAAGTAAATATCTTTCAGTTGCACATAGTATAGGTCAGAGTAACCGAGTGATTCAAAATCGGGAGGCCCGCCGATATTTTTTGAGGTCAAATAGGCGAACCCCACAGACGGCTCAGTAGAAATGCGGTGAAGTAGGATGGTTGTGATCCCTTATTTTCGGATCACAACCTCGCTGAAAAAGGAAGAAGAAGAAGCTAGGATGGTCAGAGTTCGAGCATTCCGTGCATAGATCATCAAATCAAAGGCAGAAGGACATCCAAAACCCATTCAACTCTGCGAACATGGATTGCTCTGTAAGCAAATTATGGAAGCACTTCAATATATGAGGGTATCTGCATACATTCTAAAGACTGTGACGGATTACTTTAGGTGGCGACTTCTGATATATGATACAGATAGTTCCAAGGAGTACACTGCTACAGGCATGGTAACATAGGGAATTCATTTCGAACAAGAAAGGTGATGCAATGCGAACATCTGAGGAAGATTTTAGTGCTGTTCACCTCTCCACTTAGAATTATCAAGACGATATCGTGGACATAAGGGTTATGGATGAGAGGCAGGTGTAGAGGGTGGAAATATCACATCATCACCTAATGCGGGCAAAGTTCTGTCTTTAAATCCTTATTCTGCATACGTAAGCATACATGAAGGTCAGTGTAATTATCCCAACTTGTTAGAATTTTCATCACTCAGGGTGCAGTTAGTGGAACTTCTTGGAAAAATAGTTCAACGATGCTATGGATCTCGCATTTTTCGTCATGTGCAGATCATAAATATTTGTCTCTTTCTTCTACTTCTTCCCTTCCCTTTGAATATAAAAAAAAAATTGAAACTGGAGTATTTCATCGACAGAATCACAAGCCTTGGCAAGAAGTTGTTAATTTATCCACATGCACCTACATAGATACATTAGACTTCGACTTCATTTGAATTTGCATTTTAAATTGATCCATCGGATAGTTGTAATGGACCCATATTTATTTTCTGTAAGAAAACTGTAGTATTTACAAATGATCTTCTGACCCCCAAAAATCACCCAAAGCCCCCATTGGATCTTTTAAAGGCCTACTTCTACAACTGACACAGTGCGTTATGATCCATTGAAATTCTCTCAGAATTAATTACGCATTTCTCTTGATCATGTTCACCAATTGAACTCCCCGCTTCCGCGTACAACATTCCAGAGATGTTCATATCTCATAACTTTTACACGCATAATTTAAACAACAAAGAGTTCCCGAAAAAATAAAAACATGTCATCGCCGGGGCCCACACGACTTCCAAAAAAAAGACTTCTACTCCCTTAGGGTAGATACATGTAGTCCCAGTAAGTACATTTCATAACTCAAGTTAAGATCGCCTCATTTCATCTGCAGCTGTTGCCCCAGCCACGGCAGCTAGGCACATGAAGACGACCCTTTTTATCTTCACACACAGATAAACCACCACCCGAAAATGTTGTTTCTCGTTATTTGAATTTAAATGGTCGGGATGACACAAATTAATTACCCGTATCTGGGATGAGGTTCCACCAAAACGACGACGATCTCTCCGGCTATCCAGAGGGGGGCGTTGCCGCTTCACAGCAGTAGTAACAGCGACCAGCATCTTTGCGGTTGAGTGTTGTTTGCATTTTATTATGAATTCCTAGATGAAAAAACTCTTCCAACGTAAAGTAGATCACGCATTTGACGGGAAACGATGATGAAAGTCTCAGCGGGATAGGAAAGAGGGTACTGGGTACCTTATTTATTTGTTGTTCCATTCAGTTGGCTTCGGATGATGGATGGGGGCAGAAAGGGAGTGTTGTTATGAGAGTGTAATTAACTAGATCAGGTGATAGAATGACGACAGTTAACACGATCCATATGAAGTTCGTTTTTACTTATATATAGGTATCTGTGGGTACACGTCTAGTCTGAAGATATATTTGTACCTTAGACCTAGATAAGAGCTGTTTGGATCAACAGGATACAAAGCATGACATGAGGTACAAAGAGATCTACCAAAGTTTCCAATATAACGCAGTTATCTGCTAAAAGTGCACCGGGATCTATTTTCTTATCATTCCAACAACGAGTCTTCTACGAGTAAGTTAGGTTGGGTTAGTGTGGCTGTCTGTACGAGAGTTCAGACGTAATAAAACCATCGTCCATCGATTTTTCCATTCGGCTGCCCAGGGACTAATTAAACCAAACGCAGCTTTTAAAAAAGCGAAGGATGCTCATGATACCCGAGGACGCCAGTTTGTCGAGGTCATCGAAGAAAGAAGTCCTTAGATGGAGTAGTCCTTCAAGGGACAGGACCGGACATGTGCATATGAGGTGAAGAATAGTTTCCACTTCTCTTCGTCTCTACAGCTCCTGTAGAAGTCATTAGATAAGAGGCCCAACATTTTCGCATGTTGGTCTATCAGGCAGTGTCCAGTAAGGACACCTATAATGTAGGTGCTCTGTGATCGTTTTGGCATAGACAGCCCGGCAGTACGTTTCTGATTCAGCTTAGAACATGTCTGTCTCGAAATATGACATGCTGAGCCATTTTCCCATCTGTGGTTGGTTCTGCTAGCGAGGGGCATACTCGGCAGAGTCTTTAGAGTCGTACCTTGGACGTAGTTGGACATTCAAAACCCATTCAACTCTGTGAACATGGATTGCTCTGTAAGCAAATTCTGGAAGCACTTCAATATATGAGGGTATCTGCATACATTCTAAAGACTGTGACGGATTACTTTAGATGGCGACTTCTGATATATGATATAGACGGTTCCAAGGAGTACACTGCTACAGGCGTGGTAACATGGGGAATTCATTTGGAACAAAAAAGGTGATGGAGTGCGAGTGCGGGTGCTGTTCGCCTCTCCACTAAAAATTATCAAGACGATATCGTGGACATAAGAGTTATGGATGAGAAGCAGGTGTAGAGGGTGGAAATATCACATCTTCACCTAATGCGGGCAAAGTTCTGTTTTTAAAAGATTTCCACTTCCTAGTGCAAGAAACAAAAAAAACAGGAAGACTACGTAAAGGAAATAGACCTCATTATCAGGGATATTCCAGGCCGGGCTGACGACCTCGCCAGACAGGGTACCACTCTAAGGATTTAGCTGACAGGCAAGCCCTGGGTATGCCCCTCGCTACATGTAAGTATCCACTAAAGCTGAACGCTATTAGCACGACCAACCTCAGATGGGTAAACGGCTCAACCTGTCACATTTCGAATCAGATCTAGCCTAAGCTGGATCAAAAACGTAGTGCCAATCTGATCAAGTTAAAGCGTATACAAATCAGCTGCGTTGTTGGTGTTCTCACTGGACACTGTCTTATAGGCCAACACGCCAAATACTTGGCCTCTTCCCCAACTACTTCTGCAGAAGCTGTAGGGACGAGGAGGAGGAGGAAACCATCCTTCACCTCCTATGCACATGTCCAGCCCTGTCGCATAAAAAACTGCTCCATCTAGGGTCCCCTTTCCTTGACGACCTCGGCGATCTGGCGTCCTTGAACGTCATGAGCATCCATCGCTTTCTCAAAAGCTCCGGTTGGTTTTGTTAGTCCCTGAGTGGCCTAATGGTTTGATCCATGGTATCACAAAGGACCTTCACTTGTCTAAGTGTGTCTGCACTCTCGTGTGGACAGCCAACCTAACATAACCTAACCTAACCTTGCTTCTCAAAAAAGCTTATGATCAGCGGAAAATAGACCTACTAAATGGAGCCAGATTCTCAGTAGAGTTCTGGAAGGCTGTGAAGATTGTCAATGAAAAGACAAAAATTATCGCCCTAGGATTGCAAGCAGATAAGCTGACAGACTACTTCAAGAACCTTCTCAATGCAACACATACCTCGCCATCGTTCAATTAGGCAGCCCCTCTGATTGTTGATGCATTTTTAGATGCACTGATCACGGAAGATGAAGTCCTAATTGCAATTCAGAATGTTAAAAGGAACAACGCCCCAGGAGTAGATCGTATTTCTTTCGAATTCTACAAGAAATGTACGTCGGAATTCGATCAGATGCTTAAAACTACGTATGTACCAGGAACCTTTCGAAAATCGATAATATACCCATTGCACAAGAAAGGAGACTATAAGGACCCAGTTAATTATAGAGGTATATCGTTCTTAAATACGTCGGCTAAGTTGTTTGCGGCAGTACTTTTCAACAGGCTTACTTTTTAGGTCGAAAATGAGGAAATTTTGCATGAATACCAAGCGGATTTTAGGCGAAATTATTCAACTATCGATCAAATATTTTCACTCATATTATTCGTTCTATATACTAAAGACATAACAGAAGCTGTAAGAGGTGGAACAGAGATAAACCGAACAAAGATACCTGCTCTGTCATTTGCAGATGATATGGTCTTCTTCGCAGATACAGTGGAGAGCATGCAGCTACTGATAAAGAGGGTAAAAACGATTGTACCAAAGTCGAAGATGATGATATTTAAAAAAAGAGGTACTCGCGAAGAGAAAAGTGGTTATATCAGGGTGAGCAAATGGAAATTGTCCGAGAATATAAGTACCTAGGAGTGTTAATTGCATCCAAACTAAACATGAGCAAGCATTTAAAATCCAAGTTGCCGGAAGATAAATGAGCAATTGGTTCCATTTGGGGAAGTTGCATCAACAACAAAAACATAACCCACACTGCGAAGCATAAAATATTTCGTGCAACTGCAACCGCCATTCTTCTTCATGGAGCACACATAAGGGATACTGTTCATTTGAAGTTGTACTTCGCTACTTTATCAGGACAATATTTAGACTACCGAGCAATTCACTCAACTACATGCTCCATCTTGAGACTGGTATGGCATCTCTATTCTCAGATACCCTCAAGCTCCACTTCGTCTAAGTGGTAAGAGTTATGGCGATGAAGGAGGAAGAGTGCCGAAAATTGTGCTAACTCAAATGCCAACGACTAGGGGAAAGGCCATTCAAGAATGGGAAAGGCTTACAACGGATTGCGAATTGAATCTATTGATTGCCCCCAACGAGCAGCCAGCGCCCAGCATCAATGAAACAAAAGTTCAATATCCTACTGGAGAAAACGGGCCAAGGAATATACGACAATTACTTTAGGGAAGTCAAGTCATCACAATACAGAGCTATAATATGCGGCAGGCTAAATCATATGTACTTTTATTTAATTTTTTTTAATATCAGTGTGGTAGACAGCCTTCAGTCAAACCAAATAGACTTGTAAACCTAATCCCACGAATTTGTATTAAGTATTGTTTTTATAAAAAACTAGCGTTGCTGCGCCTAGCAAAAAAAAAAAGGCACCAACAGTGGGTAAGTGGTCCAACCTTAAATATATATATATCAATATTTTTGAGTACTAGAGTACTATAACAATGAAGTAGTGAGCAAACTACTAGACTGATGGTATCCGTCGTGCTTTTCTTCGACTAACAAAAGAGCATTTTGTTTAGTCCTGAAGTACTATAATACTAAAGTAGTGGACCGATTTTGACCAAACTTCACAGAAATACTTTCCAATACTGAAGATTACCTGAAAATTTGAGCTCAATCGGTGCAGTAGTTTTGGAGTCCATAGCATACAAACATAGGTACACACATTTTTTTCCAGGGAAAAAGCACTTTCAGTTTTACCCGAATTTTCCAATTTTCCGGGCAACTTTTCCAAATTTTTTTTCCGTAAGAACCTTACTCGGACTATTACGAACATTTTGAAAGAAAAATGAGCCAAATCGGTCTAGCCGTTATCAAGTGATGCGATGACCAATGAACAGCATTTCATTTTTGATTATATAGAAGATAAAACATAAATACTTGTAGTCTAACTTAAACTAACTCTTCGATTAAGTGACCTCAACAAACTCGGCATACATAACTGGAGACAATTGGCAAGGGATTCTGCTAGCTGTTTTACGGTCTGCTGGAAGCTTCAAAGTGAAGGGGGTAGGCCATAAAAAGCAATTGAATGCGGACGACATTGCGACAGCGATATCAGGGAAGTTCCTTCTTACAGTTAGAGACTTGATGGAGTCTGCTCTAAATAAACTCGTGAAGTGGACAGATAGTGTCGGTCTCGGAGTTAATCCATCCAAGACTGAACTAGTTTTATCTACAAAAAGGTACAAAATACCATAAATAAATCCTCCAAAACTCAAGGGTATTGAATTGCAATTCACAGATTACGCCAGATATTTCAGCTCAATCTTCATGACCGTGCTGAGGAGGCCTCGATTCTCCTCTATTCATGTAGGAAGGCTATAGGCCCGGATTGTTCACTGGATATATACGGCATTCATTAGACCTATCCTTATGTACTAGTTTGGTGCACGGAGTACTAGTCTGGTGGACGGCACTGGACAAGAAAAGCAACATTGCTGTACAACGGACGCCCATAGAACCACTCCTACAGCTGAACTAGAAATTATGCTCCATCTTCTTCCCATTGATATCTTTGGGAAGCTGGTGGTGGCCAAAGCAGCATTATCGCTTAGGAAATCCTCGCAACCGGCTCGTGGAAATATGGGTCACGCAAGCATCCTAAACGGCCATAACACTATTCCTAGTAATTTGGACTACATTGTCCCCTATTTGGACTTCAACGTCAGGTATAATACCAGGATTCCTAGCAGAAGTGCTTGGAAATCGGGAGAAATTCAAAACGAATCTGTGATAGGGATTTAGGTTAGGTTAGGTAAGTAGGTAGGTGTAGGGGGATAGGAAAAATACCGTCTTCGTAAATATCCTAAAGAAAGAACTAAGTACTCACTGTGCCCTAGATACAAACCATCCAGAGGATTTGATGAAGTTTGCGATGTCATTTATTGGTCTGTTGAACAACTCTTCTAGATCCTCAAAGAAGTGTTGTCCAAGGATCTTATTTCTCAAATGATAGAGGCCTGGGCAATGATATAGAAAGTGGGCGGTGTCCTCCTGAGCCTCTACAAAGGTCTTCGCTAGTCACACCTAGTTTTTTCATGTGGTACCGCATGGTATTATGCCCCGTAATGACTCCAATTAGAGTAGAGAGGGATTTTCTGTGCCTCTGTATGAGTCTATTGGTTCTTACTCTGTTAAATGCGGGCCACAGCTTCCTCGTGGTGACACATGTATCTAAAGAGGTCCACCTATTGTTAGCCTTCGTTATGGATTTGTTTCCTGCTTCGAGCTTAAGGGCGCAAAGCGGGATGTACACCGAGGGGTCGGATTGGTCCGAGCTTAGTGCTGAGCCTCCTCTAGCCAGTGCATCGGCTTTCTCATTCCCTGGTATGCCTTCATGACCAGGGACCCAGCAGAGCTTTACCTCGTGCTGTGTTCCAAAAACCTTGAGCTCTTCTCTACAACATTTCACAAGCTTCGATTTTATTTCTATAGCAGATATTGCTTTTATCGCTGCCTGGCTGTCGATGAAAAAGGTGATATCCTCTCGTGGTATTGCCCTCATCGCAGTCTCACGAGCTGCTATTGTAACTGCTAGGACCTCCGCCTGGAAAACGCTGCTGTAGTTCGGAAGCCGAGCTGACATGGAGAGGCCAAGCATTTCAGAGAAGATGCCTGCGCCTATACCTATTTCCATTTTGTATCCAGCAGTGTAAACAGCTAAAGATCGCTCGATAGGCGTCCTGTCGTTTTTCCAGTCTTCCCTGCTCGGATAGGTGCTAGAAAATGGTCCTATGAAGTCTAGGTAAGGCGTTAAGTAGTCTGTATTAGATACACTGCCTAGATATCTCTGCAGAATCGTGGTGTGACCCATTGCATTTGGTCTCCAGCTATCTATTTGGCTTAATCTTACGGCACTATGAGCTGCCGATACTTGTATATAGATGTCTAGCGGAAGCAGATTGAGAATGGCCTCGAGTCCTGCTGTATGTGTCGTTCTCATCGCACTGGTTGTGGCGATGCACGCTAGTCTTTGTACTTTTGTGATAGCAGCTAGGTTATTTATTTTGCTGGCTGCCTGCCACCGTACAAGGCTGCCATACGTAAGTTTTGGCCTTACTATATCTGTATACATCCATAGGATGATTTTGGCGCTCAGTCCCCAAGTCGTCCCAAATATTCTATTGCACGAGTAAAAAGCTTTTTGACTCTTTCGTTGATGTTTAGTCTCCAGTTCAGTTTCCTATCGAGCACCAGGCCAAGGTATCTCGCACTACCGGAGATACTCAGGGGAGTACCCCTTACGAAAGGAGTTACGAATTGTGGAATTATTCTTTTGTTAGTGAATAGTACTAACTCTGTCTTCTGGGGATTAACCGCCAGCCCACATCTCTCCGTCCAGGAGTCAATGATTTCCAGCGCCCCTTCGATTTGTTCGCTCAGGGTCTGGAGAAATTTACCTGTTGCTAGCAACACAACATCGTCCGCATATCCAATGGCCTTGGCGCCGCTGTTTCTAAGTTTAAGAAGGACTTCGTGCGATAGAGATTTACACAGATGAATCCAAGACTGCGTCTGAAACAGGTGCGGGAGTTCACTCCAGTGCACTGGATATCTGTATCACCACACGAGTGCCGGACCACTGTAGTGTATTTCAAGTAGAAGTCACAGCAGTCCGTGAAGCCGCGAGCTGGCTTTCAATTAACTCAATAGAGTGTAGCGCTATTGTTTTCTAAATTCTTAGATAATCAAGCTGTGATAAAAGCCTTAGAATCGGCAATAATTCGATCCAAATTGGTAAAGCAATGCCGCGGATCTCTTAACGAGATCGCTGTCAGGTGCGACGTATCCCTGAGCTGAGTTTTAGGCCACAGTGATGTTAAAGGCAATTGCAAGGCAGATGAGCTAGCTAAGGAGGGTGCAGACCGGAGCCCCCTGCCAATAGGTGGAACCGTCAGCACCAAACAAATCTGGCCAGATCTGAATTGTAGGAAAGCCAGTAGACTCATTTCCGTTAATAGGACAAATCCAAGTAAGATAATTGGGGCCCTAACGGGCATTGTCTGGTAGGCAGACATGACAGAAAACTGCCAATAGGTGGAACCGTCAGCACCAATTAAATTTAATTGGATACCGCATCCATTAGAATGGCAAACAGTAGGTGGAACAATATCAGAACATGTCTCTCTTTTAAACAAATCTGGCCAGATCTGAATTGTAGAAATACCAGTACTCATTTCCGTTAATAGGACAAATCCAAGTAAGATAATTGGGGCCCTAATGGGGTATTGTCTGGTAGGCAGACATGACAGAAAACTTGGTGCTCCCTTTAACGATTTCTGCGGAAGCTGCAGAGACGAGGAAGAGGAGGAAACCATGATACACCTTCTGTGTTCTTGTCCTGCCCCAACGGTCTTGAAAAGGAAAACCCTATTTCTTCGAAGATCTTACCGATCGGGCTAGACTCGACTTAAGCAAAATAAAAAGCTTCGTCTCCGGGGCAAACTGGTTTAATGCAAAAACAGCGAATCATACTTCTTCGGCATGGGTTCGCACTGAAACCGGTTCCCCTGCCTCCTGTCCCATTCTCTTGAGAATTCTCCAAGTAGGTCTCCGGTGCTGGTAGTCCGGTTTTTCTCCATAGTGGTATCACAATGGACCTTCTTTTGGTCTAAGTGTCTCCCTGCTGAGCGAGGACAGCCACCCAACCCAAGCCCAACCAAACCCTTTACGGAACGCCAAATTGCTATAAAATTCATTTCAATCCAAGTTGACCTTGGACTGTGGCTGCTAGATGTTATGTGCTGAACAGAATGTGCATCTATATCGGAAGCTAGTAGCTGCATCGCGAGCTGTTGAAAAATTTAATGGATTTAAGGCCATGAGCTGCAGTACAATGTGCATTCGAACTCGAACATATGTCAACTGAATGTAGTGAATACAAATTTGACGTTTGACCGAGCTACAGATTCAAGACACAGATACACATTCTATTCATGTCCCTAGGGTGTAATGATGTGTCAAGATTTAATAACCTAACGTGATCTACTAAAGTAATAAGAAACTCCAGATGTCACAATATGCATGTCTAAAAAGATTTCAAATAGAGTAGCAACTTCCAGATAGATCGTGTGTGGCGATATGATAATATCCACCCATATTTCCGAATATTATTAATGGACATGTTGACGCATATCATATAGCGGCTTGCTACTGCACAGGTTTAATGACTTAATCCAAACCGAATCCATATCAACTGTAACTTAAGAGTTATGACATCACTTAACAACAAACTTTCTATGCACCGCAATGGAAAAACATCACCGACTGCCGACTTTGAAGATATTCACACAGCACCACGATGAGGTTGTCCTGTCATTCATTGAAGTATGTCATTTCGATATCCTTCTGCCACAAAATTTATAGCCAAACATGTCATAAACATCACTTTCAAATCAGAGAAACCAGTGACAACAGCCACCATCACTCCATCAGAAGATAGATACTCCACATTAGAGTGCGCGCACCCCAAAACAAAGGCAGTGTTCGGATGCAGTGCAGTGCAGCACAACGACAACGTCTTGCATCCATTTCCATTCCTAATGCCAACAACATGTGTTTCACCGGTTCGCACAAGCGATCCGTATTTATGGTAATTTCACGAACAATTTCATAAATCGATCCGCAAAATTGCAAATTTAGTTCAGGTTGCTCCGTCGGATCAATAAAGCAAAATAATCAAATGCTCAACATCGCAACTGCATGCAGCGAGCAATAGATACTCTTGGTCGTGTCTATATTGGCGAAAGGAAGGTTGCGCTGTGGTGCACAGCACATATACGAGACAAATTAACATTACATTAGGCGCGAGAGGAAATCAAATTTTACTGACGTCATAAATTTAATTTACAACGAATTTTTTTTATTTTTTTATTTCGATTTTTTGTGTTCGGTTTCATTAAGCAGTTCAATTAAATTTATATCGGTTGGTTTTATGTGCCGCTGGGAGGCACCGCGGTAGGTTTAGTACTACACACAGGTGATGCAAGAGGGAATTACTTACTTTCCTGTTAGTTAGTGGCCGGACTAGGCTAGAAAGTGTGCCGACGAAAGGTCCGCATTGTATACACAGAGAGAAAGAATCGTTTGATTGGAGAATAATTTTATGGATCAATTAATTCATGGGAATTTTTTTTATTCACATTTATGTATTTTATTTTTATTTTAAGCTATCCAAACGAATTGGGTGAGTAAAAGCGGCTAAACACAGTCGGTAGGTTGATGTGGAAATCGTTTTCGATTGATTTTTAGAGATTTTCTTTGTATCTGAGCAATAAATCATGCTGAAGATACTGAAAAGATGCTTGTCACATAGTAAACGGGTTTTTGGTTGTTTAAAAGTATTAGAGAGAGTTCGCTTCTTAGACGCTATGGATTTTTGTTAATCCAGTTACAATTAAGACATAAAAGGAATTAAAATACGAAAAGTAATAAGTTAGGAAAATTGACAACAGGTGGGTTTTCGTCAAAAGCTGGGTGAGATTAACAAATTTCATGGGTGGGCCTTGAACTAGGCATAGTGCGTTGACACAGGTGTCGCTTTCCAGAGAGTTATATGGCCCACATGAATACTATTGGGTTTGCTATCTTGGAGCTTCAGCAGAAAATGAAATTTCACAGCTTATATGATGTTAATGATCATAAATATGGACCCCTGATTGGGCATGTTATTTTCATCGTAAACGTGCTACGGAGTTGGGAATACTGCAGTTTTATGGGTTTATTGAGTAATTCTCTGGTTGGTTTGAGTAAAATCAAAGAAAAGCAGACTTCTACGAAGGCTATTACTAGCTGATAGTTTATTGTATTTAAATTAGAAAATAGTTCTCAAAAAGTGCGCTTAGAATGCCGAAAAAAATATGCCGACTACTTCAAACTATTTTACGAGCTTGGCTGTTTCGTTCACTCTTCTACTCTCGGGAATTCTTTGATTCCATTCAATCATCATTCTAGGAGGAAGCAGTATTCCTAGAAGAAGGTTAGGTTGGATTAGGTTAAAGGGGTTAGCTGCAAAGAATGAGTGCAGCTTGCACTCGGATCTCAAACGGACCCATTGTGCTCCCCTGACGTGGACTTTCCTGGCTGAAGAACTGAAAAGAGAGGAAATATAAAATGGCTAGAGTTCTGTGTTAATGGAACGGCCTCCTCTAAACCACCCTGAAGAAGTTACATGATGATGATTGGTGGCTTTTCAGATAGGTCGCCCAGATGGTTGAAGACATACTTTTCAATGGTCATCTTTCTGGTATTGCAGAGACTAGGGCATTTGCAAAGGAAGGAAGTGTGTCCTCCTCTACGTCTGTGTCGCGGCATCCTCTGCAGAGTTCATCTGTACTTAGCCGAATTATCTTCCGGTTATGGCCGGTAATGATACCTATGAGAAGTGCCAAGTTTTGTCTATTTTGACTGAAGATGAGCTTGGTTTTCATGTTGTCATGTTTTGTCAAGATGCTTCTGGAGACTCGGCATGATGGAAGCGCTCTCCATCTTTCTTCTGCTTGTCGTTTGAAGTCATGTACTATGTTCGATCTAACAAGTTTTGGGGGAGGAAGAACTGAGCTTTGGACCATTGACAGGTCTTGTTCTGATCCCTTTCTTACCAGTTCATCCGCCATCTCGTTCCCTCGAATTCATTTGTGGTCTGAGACCCACCAGAGTGTTACATCGTGGCTACTAATGACTATTTTAAGCTCCTCGCGACAGGGTCTTATTAGCTTCGATTGTATTACCGCGGATGAGATGGCCTTTATAGCAAATTGACTATCCTTATCCGGGTTGACGCGCAGTCCACAACCTCCAGCCCATTTTTCGAGACTATTAAGAGCTGATTCCATCATTTCACTTAATGTGCCAAGGAATTTGCCCTGGACTAAAATCACCGCGCCGTCCGCGTAAGCAGTGACACTTATGCTTGTATTGCTTAGTTCTTTAAGTATTCCATCAATGACTAGAACCCAGAGGAGGGGTGAGAGAACACCTCCCTGGGGTTTCCCTTGGTAACGGATTTTCTTATTGAACCATTTCCGATAGAAGAGTTGATGTTTCTAGTGCCGAGCATATTGCAGAGCCAATTGGTAATGCTATGCTCGACATTCATAGTTTCTAGTGCCTGTTTGATTACCCTTCCTTCTACATTATTGAAAGCATCTTCTATGTCTAGGAAGGTTTGGTAGTGCAAATTCCTTGCGGTGAAGGCTAGCTTCTATTTTCCCTGCAACGCTTACTTCTGATGTGAATATAAAGAAGTCTTTCAAGTGTCTTAAGGAGGAATGACGAGAGACTTATGGGTCTGTAGTCTTTCGCTGAAGTGTGGCTTGGTTTACCTGCTTTAGGTATGAATATAACCCGCACTGCCCTCCATGCCACTGGTACGTAACATGACCTTAAACAGTGTTTAAAAACTTTCCTAAGCCTTTTTAAACCTTGGCTGGAGCCTTTTGCAGCATTGCTGGCAACATTCCACCGGCCTAGCAAACAGACGATGGGTTCATCTGGACATATTCGCAACGGCCAGGGTGCTATGACCGGCCTTTAGCAAGAAGAGATCAACTTCTCTGGTGAATCTTAGTCATTATAACGCACGGGTCATTTCCGGTATAATTACTGGTCATTGTGCCATTGGCGTTCACGTGGAGTGACTCCGTGTGCTACATAACGACTATTGCAGAAGTTGGATGGACGAAGAAGAAATTGAATCTATTCGTCACCTGCTGTATAATTGTTCTGCCATATCCATCAGTAGAATGAGGACTCTTGGTAGTTAGTTCTTCTCGGAGCGGGAGAAGTTAGGTAATGTAGAGCTGACGGACCTCCTGAGGTTTATATCACTATCTGAGTGGTTCTAACAACGGACCAACTTTACAGTATTTCTAGGGTTAAATTATTGGGCACAATGGACCCGAACCTTTGGTCCAAGAGAGCAGTGACTCTTTTTGTCAAATGGCACCACTCTACCTAACGTAACCTATGGGTTACATAACTTTTGTTGGTGCTGCAAGAAGGAAGACAAAAGAATCGCTTGACTTCCTCTGCGTATTATATAGGGACCTATGTTTATGTTGAACTGGTAAATATCAGCTGTCTTAGCTACATCAAAAGCTCTATTCGATCTTATGAATAGAACTAACGAGTACCAAGCTGTGGCGATATCACAATGAACGACATCGACCTAGTCAATAAACTGCGTATTGGACAATTGAGATAGCTTGGACATATAGAGCGGATGGACACCAAACGCTCCGACCCGCTGAGTTTTCAAATATAATCCGAAGCGACGACATTTTAGTCCTCGCCGAAGGTGGGACGCACAAGTTCAAGGCGACCTCGACCAACTTGGAGTGCGCAGCTGGAGGCAATTAGCTAAAGACCGAGCCAAATGAAGAGGCTTTTGGTTGAGGCCCAGGTTCACCCTGAACTGTAGCGGCGCCTAAGTAAGTAAGTTAGTTCGAACAACACTCAAGGAGTAAGTCTGCACTGAAGGCCAATATCACCTGAGTTTCACATCACTGCACAAATATAACTCAGGGGTTAGGTACATATACCAAAGAAATCCTATTGTTTTCGCACTATTATCTGTCCATTTGTTTGCTGATGCGTCCCCACCTTCGGGGTCCATAACTATACGGGCTATGTACATGTAGAATATTAGAATATTTTCAATCAATAGTTGCTTTGGAGTTGGCTCCAGTACAAACAAAAGGAGTGACAAACATCGAAAGTGCTAGACCTGAACAAAATTATATTAAGGTATATGCACGTACATATATAGACCATTTTTGTATCTACAATGACAAATAAGTCCAATTCGGATATTTTAGCAGTTTAAAAAAAAAATAAAAATAAATATTTGGCGCAACAGCTCTTTAAGTGCCAGGGCCTTTTAGCAGTTTACGAGGCATAATATTGTGTATCTGTGGATTGTTTTTCGTATTTTGTCAATCGTCCTCGGAGTACTCGTATAACCGCGAAAAATATGCATCACAATACTTTTCAAGAACGTTTCCTATGCCGATCGGTCCGATAATTCAGAATTTATAGCACAAACTGGTCGGCAAACCTAGACACTATTTTAGAAGCTAAAGAAACACCTTTGCATTGAACATAATTAAATAATAAAGCCAGTCTCCTGAACATATTATGGTACTACGAGTAAATTGATTTAAACACATATCAGCTGCCACCTACAGTGAAATGATTTGAGCAATGTTCACAAATGGCTTGGTTGGTATGACTGTTGAAGTATACCATACAAATCAGCTTTGCAAGTAATAGATAGTCATACAGTCGCCGACATTTTTGTATAACTTGTTACTGCCAGCAACTGTTTCATATATATTTAAAGGATTACCGCGAGCAATAATAACTCACTTTACGCTTTTTGTCACTATTTAGCTTCCTTTTGATAAAACGTAAGGACACATAGCCTATGTTACTCCGAAAGCATTCCTTGATACATTAGCAAAAGATTTGTCACAATCAGATAGATAGTTTTTAAGTGAAAAAGGATTAATCAAACAAAAATAGCAAAACGAGTTTGTGACTTGGGATTTATAAAATGTTGCCTGCCATCTGTTATAAATAGAAAAATATAAAGGGTGAGCCAACAACTAGTGTGGAAGTTTTCATTAAATTCAAATACACATTTATTTTGAAATCAATATAAATCTTTACGGATTAATGAAATTGGTCCATGGCAATTATGAATGGTACACAACAACGACGTTGCAATAGCGTCGTGGGGTAAACACGCTTTTTGTTCATCGCGGTTTTTTTTATTTCTTATAAGCAAATAAAAATAAATTAAAATGCACAGCATTTGCAAGAAATCCGCGGCACCGGAAAAACCAAAAACTGTTGAAATTTCGACGGACCCTGTCTCTCATATTTTGTCGGTTATTCTCGAGAAATTTGAAGAACAAAGCAAAATAAATAAAATTATTCTCGATAGGCTGGTTAAGCTTGAAAATAATTCTCAGAAAATGCGTACTTCAACTAGAATATGAATGACAAACGAATGTTAAAAATATGTACTTGGAATGCAAACAGACTTTTGCAAAAACTCGACGAATTGGAAATATTCATGAATGAAAAAGATATTGATATTTGTTTGACTTCTGAAACCCACGTAAAAAAGGAATCGCATTTAATAATAAAAGGCTATAATGATTACCACGCTTGTCACTCTTTGGGAAAAGCGAGAGGCGGATCATCGTTATTTATTAAAGACTGCATCGAACAATCCGAAGACCTAAAGATAGAACTTGAAACTTTGCAACTGTGCATGATTCGAGTTAAAAATAGTCAGCGTACTCTTAAAATCTCATCTATCTGCTGTCCACCGCGTTCTGCGCTTGAAAAATCTGATTTTACTAACTTGTTTGAATCGCTGAAACCTAATTTTATCATCGGCGGCGACTTTAATGCGAAAGATACGTTCTGGGGCTCAAGATACAGCTCGAAAAAAGGTAGAATGCTCTATGGGGCAGGTATGGAGTACAGTTTTGATTTCTATTCGACGGGTAAACCGACTTACTGGCCAACTGATACTTCGAAAATACCTGACCTGATCGATTTTTTCGTTGTGAAAGGAATATCTACCAACCACATAAAAGTCGAAGACAGCTTTGATCTGTCGTCTGATCATTCCCCGGTTATTTTAACTATCAGCGAAAAACTAGTATATAACCTAGAGCCAGCGAGATTAACTGGTCGAATAACTAACTGGGAAGGCTTTAGGAACGAAATTGAAGATAATGTTGAACTGAGCGTTCCACTTACGACACCCTATGAACTTGAGGTTGAAGTTGATCGCTTCGTTGAGATCGTACAGCTGGCCTCTTGGAATAATACGCCCAATCCAAGGAAACCGCCGGACAAATACGGTTTACGATATTCTCCGGAAATAAAAGAATTCCTCTTCTTCTTCTTCCTTTTATCAGCGAGGTTATGATCCGAAAACAAGGGATCACAACCCTCCCACTCCCCCGCGTTTCTACTGATCCGCATGTGGGGTTCGCCTCCGGAAATAAAGGAATTGGTCAAGGAAAAAAGAAAAGCGCGTAAAAAATGGCAACAGAGTCGTGCTCCGCAGCATAAAGCACACTTGAATCGTCTGTGCAATTTGTTGAAGAAGACTATTAAGGATTTTAAGAATCATGCAATAGGCTCTTACCTTGAGAGTTTAACAGCAAAAAAGCTTCCAATTAATCACTTTAGAAAGCTGTAAAAGGCGCCAAAAGGCCCATAGTCCCCGAGCCGCCAATCAAATTAAATCAAAATGAATGGGCGAAGGAAGATAAAGAAAAATCGGACGTCTTTGCGGCCCACCTGGAAGAAACATTTAAACCGTACGATGGTCAAGTGGTTTACGATAACCGCAATAGGCTGGATTTACCATCTGACGATTTGACGCTCACAAGTGCAACGCTAAGGGAACTCAAACATGAGATCGAGAATCTGAAACCTAAGAAATCTCCTGGTTATGATTTGATTACCGGAGAAATTCTCAAAGTTTTACCTAGAAAAGCATTGATTAAGCTTCTACATATTGTAAATGCTGCACTCAGATTAAAACACGTGCCGAGCCAATGGAAAGCTGCGGAAGTCGTAATGGTTTTAAAACCAGGAAAACCGCCAAACAAGGTAAAATCGTATAGACCAATTTCGCTTCTTCCAATCGTATCGAAAATTTTCGAGAGGATATTATTAAGGCGCTTCCAACCGGTTATAGAAGAAAATAATCTTATCCCTGACCACCAGTTTGGGTTCAGAAGCAAGCATTCGACGATTGACCAGGTGCATAGAATTACTGACGTAATCGAGAAAGCATTTGAAGAAAAAAAGATTTGCTCAAGCATATTTCTTGACGTCTCGCAAGCCTTTGATAAGGTGCGGCATGATGGCTTGAAATTCAAACTACGACAAGTTCTCCCTGTCTGTTCACTGTTCACGTGAATTTCACTTACAAGAAAACTAATGACTTGCCAATTTGCCTAAACTCGGCCCGAATACCCTTTGCAAACGAGGCCAAATACCTGGGAATGACACTCGACGCAAGACTGAAATGGAATTCGCACGTGAAAATGAAACGAAAATAACTTGAAATCAAATATAGAGAAATGGACTGGTTACTCGGAAAACATTCCCAGCTCAGTACTGAGAACAAACTGCTTTTATACAAGCAAGTGCTAAAGCCGGTGTGGACCTACGGTATACAACTTTGGGATTGTACCAAGAAAACAAATGCAAATATTTTACAAGCTTTTCAAAATAAAGTGCTAAGAGAAATTGTCCAAGCACCGTGGTATAGTAGAAACGACGAGGAAAAGCGAAAACGACGAATGAGGCAGTCTGGTTGATAAGTCCATCGTGCACTCTACGTTTTTACATTTTATTTTTCGTCGTTGTATCTCCAGATACAACACACGGTTGGCCAAGGTTCTTGATTATGTAATAGCCAAAGTTTGTCGAAATCGTTTTGTGTGTCATTAATTCTTTCTTTCTTTTCTATTAAAAATATTGCTATCACATCAAATGTTAAAGTTTTACAAAAAAGAATTACTGGTAGCTGCCTCCCTGGCAGCTGACCTCCTCGTGGTGGGGGGCGGGCAACGTGACTGGGATGTGCGGATGGGGTAACTTAAATAGTTACTCCCATCCATACAATCCAGTCACGGCTAACAAAGCGCACACCCCATGATGACCGGCCTCGGATATTGCCAAGCCTGGTAAGCCAGGGCATCCTTTGGAGCCAGGCCTGAAGGATGTCAGGATGCGAGCGTCTGGTGGTCGGCTTGTCCCGCTCGGCAGCCGGCCGGGTCAAACCCGAAATGGCTACGAGCTTCCTGTTAATGGTCTCGCGAACCATTACGGGGGTCAAGGGGTGAGCGCGCTGTGCACCGATAGGGGCACAGATGGACTCTCTGAAATTCGACAACGGCATCGACTTAGGATAGGCACATGGAACGTCTCATCGCTCACAGGGAAGGATCTTGAGCTTGTTGGGGAGGCTGTTAAAAGTCGACTAGATATAGTTGGCGTCTCTTCAACAAAGCAGAGAGGTTCTAAGACTGTGGACCTTTCAGGTGGGTGGAAGCTCTTCTTGTCAGGAGTCGCACCCTCAATGTCTGCTCGGGCGGGAGTGGGGATACTCACAAGTCCCAGGTTGACAGACAGAGTATTGGAGTGGATACCATTAGGAGGGAGAGTTGCGATCTTAAAACTCAAGCTTGAAAGATCAACTCTGGCATTGGTGCAGGTGTATGCACCGAACCTTCAGTCAGAGTACGCAGCTTTCTTAGAAGAGATGTTGCCCTTGAAAAGGTTGCAGATATGGATTCTTTTGTCCTGATGGGTGACTTCAATGCTCATGTGGGTGTAGATGTTATGACATGTTGGAGTGTGATTGGAAGGAACGGTGATCCTGATCAAAACGCGAACGGAGAGAGGTTGTTGGATTTTTGTTGTGAAAATGGCTTATCCATCATGAACACTATCTTTCCGCACAAAGACATTCACAAATACACGTGGTACAGTCAGAGTCTTCAGCAGAAGTCGCTGATCGATTTCTTTGTGGTACCATCGTGTCTGAAGCGAATGGTTTGTGATGTTCACGTATTGAGAGGGGCCGAACTGTCCTACGGTAGAGGAAGTAACTTTGGCGATAAAATCGCTAAAAGTTGGCAAATCTGCTGGTGTGGATGAAATTCGGCCAGAAATACTCAAGGCTTTAGGTAAAGAGGGAGTTCAATGGCTCTCGCGTGTCATTAAAGTGGTCTGGGAATGCGGTGAAATAAATGGTGATTGGCAAATGGGGGTGATAGATCCTCTTTTTAAAAAAGGGGACAAAAGAGATTGCGCCAACTATAGGGGTATATCTCTTTTAAGTCTCCCTGGAAAAGTATTCGCTAAGGTGCTAGAAAAGCGTTCCAGAGCTGTGGTTGAGGACAGTTTGGGGGATGAGCAGTGCGGTTTTCGTCCCGGTAGAAGCACAACCGACCAGTTGTTCACTCTCAGAATGGTCCTTGAGAAGGCCTGGGAATATGCCAAACCTGTCTACACTTGTTTTGTGGATTTGGAAAAAGCATATGATAGGGTTCCTCGAAGCAAACTCTGGAGTGTTCTGAAGGAGTATGGGATTGATGGTTCCCTGTTAAGGGCGATTCAGTCTTTATATACAAACTGTAGAAGCTGTGTTTGGATAAACGGTGTTAAATCAATACCTTTCACTGTGGGCGTTGGACTCCGCCAGGGGTGCGTTTTGTCACCTCTCCTCTTCATTGTATATATGGATTGGATGTAACAGCGCAGCCGTGGCGGGGAATGTTTCAAAATGGGAGACCTAAGGATTAGTCATCTGCTCTTTGCGGATGATTTGGTCATCCTTGGGTCCTCTCAAACCGAATTTCAGCGCGCACTCGAAAGGTTTGTAGCCGTTTGTGATGATGCTGGAATGAAGATCAACGTGAACAAATCGGAAGTAATGGTCGCTTCCAAAAAAAACCCATTCAGTGCACTCTGCATGTTAGTGGAGTCCCACTGAAGCTGGTGGAGAAGTTTAAGTACCTCGGGGTTTTATTCACGAGTGATGGGAGGAGCAATGCCAAGTTATCCTGTAGAATTGGTCAGGCTGGATCAATTTTGAGAGAGCTTGGTCAATCTGTTATAAGGAAGGCCGAACTTAGTGTTCAAGCTAAGCTATCGGTTTTTAACACGGTGTATGTTCCAACTCTCACCTATGGTCATGAAATTTGGGTAGTGACCGAAAGAATAAGATCGCGGATACAAGCTGCCGAAATGAGGTTCCTTCGCGGTGTTGTTGGAATAACTCGTAGGGATCGAGTGCGCAACACCAGAGTACGCGAGGCGCTCAACGTTGAGCAGCTACTTCTCCGAACGGAACGATCTATGCTTCGATGGTTTGGTCACGTAGTGCGTATGCCCCAGACCGGCTTCCAAGACGCGCCATGGTTGCCGTGCCATCAGGTAGGCGACTTCGCGGAAGCCCTAGAAATAGATGGTTGGATCAAGTCCGACATCTCTCCTGGAGCCGCTTAGGGATTCCTCCTGATGAATTGGAGTCAATGGCGGAGGATCGAGAAGGATGGAGAGTCCACCTGAGCATCCTACCCCCGCGACCCTCATGAAGGATTAGCGGGCCATTGAAAATGAATGAATGATGAATGAAAAGTAGCTCCTATGTTATTTAACAAACTACCTGATTCCATCGGACGTTTAAGAGTGTTGTCATTTTTCATGAAAAAAATAAAATCTTGGCTTTTAAATCTGAATTATATTGAGATTGAGAACCTTTTGAAAGTTCAATATTTGGTATCGCTTTTATTCTTTTCCATCTTTTCTTATTTTTCTTTAACTTCTCTCCCCACCGACGCATAATGTAAGTAAACTTTTTATATTTACTTTTTTTTTTTAAGACGGAGGGTTCGATACCAGATCTGGCTTTAGATTTATCTACAGAGCGTCTCCCAAATTTATTTATTCTTGGTTATTCAATTTATGAAGAACACTTCTAAACCTTGGTATTTACGAGTATGTATTAAGACTTATTTTGATTTGTTCTATTATTATATGCTTTCTTATTTTTGTACCTAGAATAATAAATTTGAATAATAATAAATACAATAAATACAATACAATATCGTTCATGTGACCATCAGGGGTTCTGTTGCAAACGACCATCCGAAGGTCAAAATTATCGCTCACTTTTTGAAGAATAAGTGGGTCAATGGCCGCAATTTCAGTCTGGATAATATATTTGAGATCCTGAATTGTTGCTGGCCGAGCATGTTGATATGGAGTTTGACCCGATACCGAAGCAGTTTCTTCAAAACTCTTCACCATTGCACTAATTCCGGACTCACTAGGGCGATTATGTTGACAAAAAAATTCACGAATTTTACAAAATTTTACTTTTGCAGATCGCCCATTTTCGTAATAAGATTGAATAACAAAAAAGCGTTGTTGCATGGTAAACGACTCCATGACTAAAATTGTCGAAGATTGTAATTGACATTTTTCAAAAAGATCGACCAAATTCAATTCAGTAAATGACAGCAATTGACAGCCAACATCCACAGCATCTGTTGAATTACACTTTATATTTCCACTGTTGGCTCACCCTTTATATTACTGGCCTAGAGATCCATCCAAGTCTACGTTAAGCAATTTTACATTAAAACATCTTACATGCTTTCCTTTGCTAGTGAAATCTCAATCCTCAATGGGGTCAAATCAGTATGTACAGAATAATTTCCGTTAATTTTTTTTTTTTTTTTTTTAGTATAGGAGCTGATTGAAGACTGATGTACGAGGCTTATAGCTTCCAATATTATCTGAGGAACCAATAATGGAAAGAATAATCCAGACATTGCATCAGTGGTGGAATATATTCTCTGAGGACTCATAGAAAATAATTCTTGGTCCACGCACCAAATGGACAGCATGGGACAGACTCTATCTACTTTCGCAAACAGAGTAGACTTGTTGGCCCGTTTTTTTAGACAAAAATGCACTCGTATCTGTATCTCCACTTCCAACTCTCCACACAAAACCTAGTTTGTGCTCCAACTGGCTGTAAAGCCACTTGACCTAACTGTTAAAAAAAAATCTAGGTCACAATAGTTCCTGAATTGGCTTAAAGCCAATCGCTATCACAAGCAGCAAGTGTTACTTTTTTAACGACAAAAACTCTGGCTTGGCTAGATGACAGCCGACAACCCATCAAAGCTTATTTCCGTTGCGCCGTCTATAGAACTACGCCCAAGGGTTTCCCAACATGATTTCACATCTTTTCCCATTTATGGCACAATCAAACCCCATTGTGAAAGTCTCCTCTTTATCTCTCACCTATTTCGCTAACTAGCCAACACTAACATGCCGCCATCCGCAACTAATGAGTGAAAATTTAATTTAATTTCCATTCACTGCCCCCTGCTTGCTGAGGCATAAAGTTGCCTCCAATTACCTAACACCTCTAAACAGCCTAACCGTACCGTTCCACTTTTATGCATCCACAAGATAAAAATCCAAACATTTGCATACAAATCATCTAGAAACACTCCTTCTCCACTGAACTTGCGCACAGAGAGCACGAGCATCCAAATTAAAATTTTATGAAGCTCAGCGGTTAGGTGGATGGATTGCAATTTATTGCATTCGCACAGATACTCTGTAATAGAATCTAAAGCAAACACCAAACCAATAAAAAGGAAAAGAAAAACAAGATACAACTGCAAACTAGGTACTCACATGTTTCTCCGGTCGAGGAATACTGATCTTTATGGGAGGAACGGCGGCAGCGGAGAAGCCACCACCGGCGGAGGCACTGCCATTGGTAATGGTGGCGGTAGTGATGGTACTTGCGGTGGACCATTTATCTGATCCCATTAAGTTGTCCAATTCCCGAAGGAATTTGTTAGCCCATATGTTAACGTCATCACTGGAATCACCAGAGCCGTGGTGTAGATACTCAGGCGGTAGCGGCGGACAGGGACTTTTAACAGCCGCGCACAGGGAATAATCGTTCTGACTGTTCAATCGCTTGAGTGTGGACGCGCGACTGTTACTTGCCCCTGTATGGTCAGCGCCATGATTTAGACTAGGAAACGTGTTTGTTGACATTATGGTTGTTGGTGTTGCAGGAGCAGATTCGTACTCGGGAGGAGTATCAACAGCAACCGGGACTGTTAAGTAGCGACCACTGTTAGATGAGCTGGTGCGGCTGCTGTAGCTGCTGGTGGTGGTGCAGCCATTTATGTCGCTTTGGTCACTACCGCTGCTGCTACTGCTGGTTTCATTCACTTTCGTGCTGTCGTCAGTGCTACCATTTAGGCGACATGACATTTCATTGGATGGCAATTTGTTGTCAGCCACCATCTGGTTGGCAATGACGACAACGGCGGCATCTGCGGCGGTATCTGCATCCGCACATCTGGTCAATTCGTCATTTTGTTTGGCCTTATACTGCTCGAAGACTTCGTTGATTTCATTCTGCAATGAGAGAGAGAGAGAGAGATGGACACGAGGTTAGATAAGGCTTCGGCTAATTTATGTTGAGGTAATGCAAAGAACTAGACAGAGAGACGCATGTATCACTGTAGTATCCTGCCCAAGCGATGATAACGTGTAATTTGTGCAATAAATCAGAATGCATCAGAGTAGGGACATGCATTCCGTGGATTTTAAGATTTTCCCAATGTTAGTATCACGATTTTCTACGTGTCGGGTATATATGTACCTGCTGAAAAGCGAATTTATGGCCAGCTCCATCGAGACGCGTGCAACATCGATCGTGGGGTGAGGAGGTATCACCGCCTCAAAAGGATGCACACACCACTATCTCGTGGTGGAGAATTACTTAATTAAAGCTTGGTGCCCACGGTTTAGCATAGCTTCCGCACTGATTGATGAACATCATTAGCGGGTAATAAATTTTACAGTATGGTGGGAAGCATTTGTCAGGAGTTGCACGACGAGGAGGAGGACCTCACTTGTGCCACACTCAACCGGGTGGTTGGCAATTAGCTTGGAGAGCACACAAGAGAGACAAAATAGTTCAAACTTGTGTGGAAAATTTACAAATATTTGCATATCGCCTGTGACATTCAAATTATTTGATAATGTGGGAGGAGATGATGAGATATTTGAAGGTCAGCGGAAAGCATAGGTTGGGGACTGGAAGTGCATTTTCATTTGCATATCATATCATCAGCCGAACCCCACAGGCGGATCAGTAGAAATGCAGTAAAGTGGGAGGGTTATGATCCCTTATTTTCGAATCATAACCTCGCTGATAAAAGGAAGAAGAAGAAGAAAAGCATATCATATCAAACGACTACTTACAGAAGTTATCCTCAAGAGGTGCAGGCAAACATGGATACTGTTCAAAGAGAAGACAAAGGGAAAATCCTTTCATCGTCCTTGTTGTGTGTGTAGGCCAAATAAATACAAAATACAATTTTTGGAATATGAATCCATGAGGCTTAAATCCGTATATAGGTATAGCATGAGTGCCATGCCTGCCCTAGAGAACTTTTTGAGTAAAGCAAGGAGATTTTCGGGAGTAAATATCACTGGTGCTTTATGAACAACTGCAACAGCAGTAGACTCCTTCTACTCGTATCGTTGAAGATTATGGTAACTTCATGGTAATAGGCAGGCATTCCCTTTCGATCTTCATGTGTTGACCATATAAGAGCCTTGCGATTGATCATGGAACACTGCGTCGAGTACTGTTCCGCGCTACATCTACTATTCATCGACTTTGAGAAGGCTTTCGACAACTTGAATAGAAATGCTATCTGATTACCCTTCCACATAACAAGTATCACACACAAACTAATAGTTATTAAAGAAGCTACATATGTATGAGGAGGTAAGTGTCATGTTTTGCACAATGGTAAGGCATCGGAGGATTTTAAAGTCAAAAAAGGAGTACGATAGGAGTGCTTACTTTCATCGCCGTTGTTTTTATTGGTCAGCAGTGGTGTACTTTAGGCAGGGCTGGCTGAAGGACACCACGGAATCAAATGGCCAGCTCTAGCAAAGATCGGACCAGTAGCATACAAGCATCACCATACGAAGGAGATTGGGCGATCTGCATTGCGATCGATCGCCAAACTACTGACTGCTCAAAACTTGGCTTGGGCCAGTAGCGCAACAATCAAATTCGTGATGAAGTGCTTAATTTACCTCCTAGTGGTGGTCCCCGGGCAACTATACGTATAAACCCTTATACGTGTAGGCTAAACTTGCAAGAGCGGGTTGTCTAGGGCCTTGATTCTAGACTAGGTAACGTGGGCCAGCAACCTGCGTTGCCGAACTCTGCTCACTACAGAAACCGACACTATGCCTCGGATAAGGAATGATCACATGCTGATGACTTTTGGCTATTGTACCCGGACAAAGATAGGTTTCTGGAATATAAAGACGCCCCTAGACTCGGCAAGCGAGGGTCCCTACAATGCCAGATTCCTTCAATTGGAAAAAGAATTCATGCGATATAGACTGAACATTTTGGGGGTAAGTGAAATCAGATAGTTAGAAGCGGGCGAGTACCAGTCCCCAACGTGTAACACTGTACTACTTTATTCCTGAAGACCGCGGGAATATGGAGTCGGACTGCTGCTAACAACAACTGCACGCATGGGCCTCATTTCCTGGCAGCGTCATGGTGATAGGATTATGACGGCCAGATTCCGAACTAGAGTACGACGCGTCACCATCATACAGTGTTACGCCCCAACGAATAGCTCGTCTGAAGACGTAAACGATAGTTTCTAAAACCTCTTAAGTACCGTCTTCAACACAACATCAAATGGAGACATTGTAATAGTAATGGGGGATTAATTGCCAAGGTAGGCAACGACAACGAAGGGCTCAAACATGTAATCGGGAAACATGGACTAGGCAACCATAATGACAACGGTGAAAGGTTTGTGGATTTCTGCAATGCCAACCGCCTTGTGATAGGTCGTGGCACCATGTTTGAGCACAAGACCTGTCACAAAGTTAGCTGCGTTTCCAACGACAGGCAAGCAACCTCCAACCAATTTGACCATCAGCAGCCGCTTTAGGAGTAGTCTCCTGGACATCCGAAACAGACGAGGGGCAGATGTGGGGATAGTACGAGATCACCATCTTATGATAGCAACTACGCACTGCTGCAGTTCGTAGATCACAACACAAGAATGCCCAGGTTCAACTTCTTCACAATAGACTTAGTGATCCCTCAGTGGTCCAAAAACTAAGGAAGCACTTTTCGCAAGGTGTGGAAGCAATCAGCAGTTCAAGGCCGCAACCATCCAAGGTCATTGGTGTGCTGTGAAAAAATGTTTTTACATCTGGTGCTGAAAGAATTGTCGGTCGATGGCAGGGAATACATAGGGCGTGGCTTTCCGAGGATACCTAGAGACAGATTGACGAACGAAAACAGCTGAAAGCTCGCGTTGCAGCTACTCCAGCAGCAGGGAGAAGCGAGCTAAAGTCCCTATATCACATGCAGATGAGAGAAGTTCAGCGTAGTGTGCGACGTGTCAGGCGCAACTACATAAATGTGCTTGCTACAGAAGCAGAAGAAGCAGCACGTAGGTGCAGGACCGTCTACAGAATCACCAAAGAGCTGACAGGTGGTCGCAGCTCCAGCCAATACCCAGTGAAAAGCCTAGACGGCTCCTTCCTCATTTTGGATGAGGGCCAGCTCAAGAGATGGAAAGAGAATTTTGCTACGGTTTCGAACCGTGTATTCGCTAGCGATATGCTCCCAAATCAGACTGAGATGCCCGAGGTGAGAAGTTCCCGAATACGCAGCACTCAAAACCAACAAGGCGGTAGGACTTGACGGTATTCCAGCAGAGCTCTTACGAGCAGCGCCTACAATATCGGCTGAGCTTCTGCTTCCACTTATAGATAGAGCTTGGGAAGCTGAGAGCTTTCCTTACGAGCGAAAAAGGGGAATGATCGTCAAGCTTCCTAAGAAAGGAAATTTAATGGAGTGCGAAAACTGGAGGGGTATCTGCGTGCTGCCTGCTGTAGCTAAGATGATAGCTAAAATTATCCTTGAGCGAATCAAACAACATCTCGAAGACACACTCGATGCCGAACAAGCAGGTTTCCGCTCTAGATCCTCCTGTGTCGACCACATCAACACCCTGTGGATTATCGTCGAACAGTGCGTTGAATATCGATCACCACTTCACCTGCTGTTCATCGACTTTGAGAGGTGTTCGATAGTGTCAAAAGGGAGTTTATTTGGCGTGCCTTACGCAGGAGAGGTATTCCCGATAAACTAATTGCTATTATCAAAGCTACATATGAAGGCTCCAAATGTCACGTTCTGCACAGGGGAAGGTTGTCTGAGGATTTTGAGATCCAAAGTGGGGTAAGACAAGGCTGTATCCTTTCACCAATATTATTCCTATTGGTGATTGCTTCATGCAGCTTTGTCGACGGGAAACGGAGGAATTCGATGAACTCTTACATCCAAACTTAAACATCTTCACTACACGGACGATGTATGCTTACTCTCTCATAGAATTATGGATCTCCAGCAAATGACAGCAGATGTGGTGAGAGAAGCAGGCGTCGTCGGACTGAAAATTAATGCGGCAAAAATTAAAAATATCAGCCTTGGAACAAACTCATCGGCTCAAATATGCATTACTGGACAACCGGTAGAGAGAGTAGAGGATTTCCGGTATCTTGGGAGCATTGTCTCGACCGATGGTGGAACCGAACTGGATATAGCCAACAGGATCGCCGAAGCAAAGTCCGCGTTCGGGATGTTGTCCAAAATATGGCGAAGCAATGCAATCAGTTTGAGCACCAAGCTAAGACTGTTCTGCTCCAAAGTTGAATACGTGCTGCTATATGGATGCAGCACATGGAGAGTGACCACTACTATCACCAGAAAGCTGCAAACGTTCGTTAATAGGTGCCTGCGCAATTTCTTGAGGATTTTCTGGCCCAATCGTTTCTCTAACGAACACCTTTACGAGAGAATGGGTCAGGAACTAGTAGGCACAACCATCCAACGACGGAACTGGCAGTGGATTGGTCACACATTCCGAAAGGGTGACAATTCCATAACGAACTATGCTATGCAATGGAACCCTATAACTCCGGATGGCAGAAGACCTGGGGGTCCGAGTAGAACATAGCGCAGAGCAGTCGAGAAGGAGGCACGGCAGTTGGGGAGAATTCAGACACATTGCCAGAAACCCTACACGATGGCGCGTAGGCGTAGTAGAGGCCCTAGGCCCCACAAGGGGATGTAGGACATAAGTAAGTAAGTATAGGAAGGAGAAAGTGTTAATGGAACAGTCCCACCTTACGACGTGAAGGCAATTTCATTGCAAAATACACTATCCAGTGGAATCTACTTACTGAGTAAGGCAGAAAAGCAATGAACTAGGCTTATTTTGTTTGGACAGACATAGATTCCATTAATGGTCCATCATCCCGTAAGACAATGCTACAGCACCGTACCGACACTGTTAATACTTTCAAGATTGCTAGAAGGTTTTCCTTTAAATCTCGGATAAAACCATTGTTGCAACGAGGTAATTGATTTATAGGCAAACTATATGAAGACTTCGTGCGTTGCAGTCGCATGCTAGTACTAAAAAAATGTGCAATCAGGTGGAGATAGATTCTTAAAGAAGTTTTATTGCATCTACAGTCAACCAGAAAGGTAAGTACGCTGGTTTTTAGCCCGTCAAATGATCTTGGTACCATAGGTGCTGCATTTTGAGCCTCGCATTCAATATTTTACGGTAAAGGGAACAAACAGAGATACTGAATCTGTGTCCCTGGGCAGAGTAGCTTTGAGGAAAACGAGCGAGCGGACGATCTGGCCAGACAAGGGTCAGCCCTTAGCGATTCGCTGCGAATCGTCAAGGGTAACATTCATAATCACTTCTTAGAGCTAGCTACCCACGGGTGGAAATCGCTTACTATCTACACTATATCAAGGAAGACATGGCCCAGCTATAATAAACCTATATCAAACGAGTTACGAAGCAGATCAAGACCAGATATTACCAGAATTGTAGCCATCAGTATAGGACATTGGCCGATAGGTCACCATGCAGCCAAGCTTGGGATCTCCCATAACACCTTCTGCTGTAGCTGCAAAGATGCTAATTAGAGAGAATCTCTTTTTCACTTTCTCTGCAGATGCCCGGCCCTAGCGAGAACCAGAAAACGTACCCTAGGTAAACTCTTTTTGAACTACCTTGGAGAAATATCTAAGAAAAGGTTTGGAGTCCTCATTCTTTACCTAAACTCGACAGGTTAGTTCTAGCACATCCATCTTCTTCAACCGAATATTCCGTCATACAACCAGGTGCGCCAAAGTTTTGTGGTATCAAAATGGCGCAATAGCGTTAATTGAGTTCTTTGATGAACCGCCACCTTAACCAACCAACCAACAGGATTCGGATGGCATGTCCCGGTCAAAAGATAAATGAAAAACTGTGACACCTACTTGCCAACGTAACGATCTGAATCCAAGGGACCGTAACATTCCCACTCCATTTGTGGGGTTCGACTATGGTGCCTACTATGAGATCGAAAGCAATGTTTTGTTTAAACTAGTATCGCGTGTGGTCGAAATTCGACCGAGGGAGAAAAGAGAGAAACAACGCTATGCACAATATTTATTTACATAACTTTTTTTTTGTTATATTCTCTCGTACAGGGAAGGCAAAGGGATTTAAGCTCACACATCCATGAACGTCATCAAAATGCTATCATATACCGATAATTGATTAAAGGGTTTTGTATGGGGAAATCATGTGTGTGTATTTACTTTATTTTACCTGACTTAACGGTAACATACACATAATTTTTCTTTTCTGCACATCTATGGCACAGTGCCTTTCCAATGGTATAAGTTTCATCCCCCTCCTTTTATAATAAATGTTAAAAAAGCGTACGATAAATTTAGTGTTCACGTATTAATATATAAGTGACCGTTTTTGGTGCTAGAGGTAGACGTAAGCAAGGACTCAATCTACTGTTCCGTTAAGTTCACCAACATCAGCCTAATTTGGCATACACACACACAGAAGCTAGACAGATAGATATGTAGATAGATCTTGGTCGACAGTTTTAAATGGACGATCCAACCCATGTAGGCCATGAGCCTTGTTGGCGTAGATGTAGATGTACATATATGTACATAATAGTGAGGTGCAAGTGTACCGCGACCTTTAAAAGATCTATTGTGCCTCTATACTACGGCTCTAGCCGATGATATGCTCGGTCTAGAGCGCTTCCTCCAGTCCAGCTGCTACAGCAAACCGGAGTATCTTCACCACTTTTGTGTGATTCTTAGCCCCCTTTGAATGATTTCACACATCGTTTCTTCAAATTTCTCCTTTGCGACAATGACTATATCGTCGGCGTACCCCTGGCACGTAATGGTGGCATCTGTCAATTTCTGCAGTAGTTCATCTACTACAAGGCTCCACATCAATGATGATAATACCCCTCCTTGTGGGCAGCCTCTAGTGGTGCTTATTGTGATGGATTTTTGTTCCACCTCTATCTCAGCAGTCCTAGTTCTTAGCATCTCACACATCCAATTGCTTGTGATGTGATTTACTCCTTTTATTTCGAGATCCCTCCTAATTGCTCCATGGGAGGTGTTGTCGAAGGCTTGTTCGATGTCTAGAAATGCGCATACTGCCGTTTCCTTGCTCTCCAGTGTATCCTCAACCCAACTTGTCAGCTGGTAGAGCGCAGTTTCGGTGGATCTTCCTGCTATGTAGTCATGCTGATTGTGGTGGAGAGGTATTCCTTCCAGCACAGTCATTCTTAGGTGATTATCTATGACCTTTTCTAGCGTTTTTAGCATGAATGAGGTCAGGCTGATGGACCTAAAGGATTTTGGTGAATTGGTGTCTCTTTTTCCCACTTTCGGAATGAATATGACCTTTGCCATTCTCCATATGCTTGGTATAAGCCCAAGTGCAATGCTACTTCTCAGTAATCCTAGAAGGTATGGCAAAATGATTTCCTGGACTTGTTGTAGTAGGGCAGGGAATATTCCGTCCGCTCCAGGTGCTTTAAATGGCTGGAAGGTGTTCAGAGCCCAGATGAGCCTTTGATTCGTGCAGATGTCGCTTGCCATCGCCCAGGCCTCTCCTCGGCCATTTATACCTTCCTAATACATCTATGCTGCTTTAGATTGAGCTACCCGGAAAGTGTGTTTCTAATAGTAGAAGTACCCTATGCTCTTCATCTTCGGTGTAGCTGCCACTTTGCCTTTTCGTTAGCCAGTGCTTTTTGTTATCTAGCCACTGCAGGAGTTGACGCTATGTTTTCACAGAATGCTCTGAAGCTAGTGGAGATGGTCTTGGCAATACTTAAAAACACAGTAGCTAAGAGCAACAAGATTGGAAATTGTTGCAAGAAGTTAGTCAACAGAACATGGAATCAATATCCTTGATAGTACGTAAAAAGCATGCCTGGCAATCTTTGGAAAAAAAAATTGAGCAACATCAATAGAGACCAAGCGAAGAATAAATTCTTCCTGGCACTAAGGATAATCTGTATGCACAATCGTTACTACCTGCGTCTTGGTGTAAGGCATATGGCTGTAAAGTGGTGAAAAGTAACTTTTTCCATAGTTAGAGTAGCAACATACGAGTATGTCATGAAGAACAGATTAATCCCAGTCGTCAAATGTCATGTGAAGCGAAGCATGCTTGCATGTACATACCCCCACTCAATCACTTTTCCCTTATTGTGCGATGTTCTGCTACATAGGTAGATCTGCAATATGACGTTAATAATGCCTCAGGATTCACGTGGAATATGTAAACACGACGCTTACATACAGAGGTCAAAACAAAACAGTTCGTGGTGTTGTATCAAGAACATTTCCGACAAATATTGTCAAAATTTTATGAAATATTCGTGGAACACCTAGTCCCAGTTCATCTGTTGGTTGAATGGTCTCTGAGCATTCCTAGCGTATTCTTATGACAAAAAAATTACCTCAACCTCCACAGCTTCATTTTATTGCAATAAACCCCTATCGCTTGACCTATGTATCTGTACGTCTGTCAATTCCTGTTCACCTCGCATGGAGCAAATGTTAAAATTGATTTCTTCTGGGACAGTTGCAGGCAAACATTCATTCTTCTTATTTAATTTCACGCACTTCTAGTCAATGTACCCCTGCAGGTACATGTCTAACAATATGTTATTGGCCACTACCGCATCTATCACCGACTCCTTTGGGACCTGTATCCGGGTCTAGGATATTGGCTATTTAAGCTGTGCGCCCAAGAAGTATAACTTTCAGTTGGCAAAGAGCGTCTTGACGGCTCAGATACTATGATTGTGGCATACATATTCGTGACAATTTTGTGCGGTGCGTTCTCACTTCCATTCCCTCAGTTCAGCAGTAGTAATAGTAGTGAATTCAATCTTCAAACCAAAAGAAATGCACGACTTCAGACAGGGAATACCTTTGAACATCATTCCGGGAAATATGGCGAGGATTCATCTTTGGAGGAGCAAATAGATCGTGGAGAATTCGGCAAGAAATTGGATGGTCTCACATGGGAGGAGGTTTTAACTCCGAAGGAGTACCACCCAGATGTGAGGTAGGTACTAAAAATGATTACTACTCTTTTTTTTCGAATCTGCTGGGTGAGGTTGAACCATTAACTCCAACGTAGCTGGCCATAAAAATCAGGCCATTGTCGTAAGTGAAAGTATCCATTGTGCGATGCCTGTGGCTCTATCTTTGAGGTTTTTGCTTTTTTTTTCTCGTTGTCAAGTGTCACTTAATTGCAATAGAATGTGTTCTGAGTGCATTCGGCGGTCATGTGTGATAAATATGAGTTTCTGTCGGTACGGTATCGGGTGGTTGTAATCTTTTCAGCCCACGTTGTAGTAACCGCTTATTCGGTTAATTGGTGCAAACTGTCAAGGAAGCATTTTTAAGCTTGGAGTTATGCAGATACAGCGAATTTCGTGATATTAAAATGTGTTGAGATCGTAGATAATGAACTTGTCAATTGTAAAGGCGGCTTTGTTTGTTATGAAAGCGTTAAGAATAAGAAAAACTTTCAGAAATTCCTTCTAAGAATTTGTATACCATGTTCATGCTACTATGTAAGGCGAGCTCCACAAGCGGATCAGTAGAAATGCGGTGAAGTGGGAGGGTTATGATCCCTTGTTTTTGGATCATAACCTCGCCGAAATAGGAAGAAGAATTTTATGCTACTATGTAGTGGTAATGCATTTTGTTATTGATTGATAAATCTTCGGATTAAGTATCGAACGTATCCATTAAATTTTTCTGGTAATCTTATATATTAATACATGAACATCGAAATTTATCGTACGTTTTTTTAGTATTTATTATAAAAGGAGGGGAATGAAACTTATATCATTCAAAAGTTACTGTGCCATAGATGTGCTGAAAAGAAAAATCATGGTAGTTTATTTCCCCTCGCCCTCGGTCGAATTTCGACAATACGCGATACTAGTAAAATTATATGTGCGGTCACATACCAAAGACAATAATTATACTGAGTTCTACGAGACTAGTTCGGGCACCACCTATGGAATAAGCATGTAATGAAACCTAATATCATCTGAGTTTCAAACCGCCAAGCCAAAATATATCCTTTATAGCCCTTCCAATGATTTCCAATGTGCATCGCTCAGTGTGTATTAGAGCAATTCGTGAGAATAGTGGACATGGCATTGTAAAGAGAATACTTCCTTATTAGATGGAATATATACCATTTTGTAGAAGTTCTTACAATCATTCTGTGTTCGTTTTAAATAAGTAAGACTGATCCAAAAAAATGTATAATTTTAGTTAATCAGTTTTTGCATTTTATAAAAATTGACATGCCTGCGCTGCCAGGAATGGAGACCACATTGTGAGCAATGGCTATGTATTCTTTTCAGAGATGGGCTAAGTCGTGAATTTGCCTTCGCAGTTATAACTGTGAATGCGATTTCTTATTCGCTCTGAATGTAAACTGTTAATGCGCATTCGTAATGGAGTCATACAGGTACACCTGTCCGGGTATTTTGTCTAAGTCGCACAAAATTAATTCCATTTTATGGTGCAAGTGCCCCAAATCATTTTACAACTCCTAAATGCCTATCTATGTACATATTTTAGCACATATATGTATGTACATACATATATCCTTTCATAAAAAAAACTTACTCGTACATCTGGGTCCGTTTTTGGTTAAAAAGTCGCTCATAAGGGTGGATTTGTGAGACGGTGCATTATCGTCATGCAAAATCCAAGCCACAATTCTGGTCTTTTTTGGCGAATACTCTCCCTCAAATGCTTTATAACGCTTAATTAATATTGTTTATTCACTGTTTGACCCACCGGAAGAAATTCTGAGTGAACAACACCACGAATATCGAAGAAAACAGTAAGCAACACCTTGACTTTTGAGCGACTTTGACGTGCTTTTTTCGGTTTTGGTTCATTTGAGTGGCACCATTTCGATGCCTGTTAGTTTGTTTGCATGTCATACTCAAAGACTTAAGTCTCGTCGCCTGTGGTAATGCGGTCCATGAATGTGGGAATTCGAATTGACTGATTCTAACATGTCTGCAGCAACTCTTTTGCGATGCTCTATTTGAAGAAAATTTAGCTCTTTTGGAACAAGCCGTGCTGCGACGCATAAAATGTGGCGAACTGATTCGTGAGAGACGGATAGTTTTTGTGAAAGCTCTCTTAAACTATAGTGATGATTTTCGAGCACCATTTCGAATGAGGCAAAGTTTCAACTACTTTACCGCCCTCTTTGAACGCCTTATACCACTCAAATGCTCTTGTTCTCGATATACCAGAGTCCCAGTAGGCTTTCTCTAAAAATGTTAATGCATCCGAATAAGAAATTCCGTTCATACAAAATTTCGAACAAATTCTTTGCTCAATATTTTTGTCCATAGTAAAAATCGCCGATTGCATTTGAGGTTAACTAATGTTTTTCGCTGCTATCAGCAAACTAGTCGACAGATTGCGCTCAAAGTCAGCCTCAAAATAGATGACTGACGTACCAACATAGGAACAAAATGTGTTAAGAAACCATTAACGCGGGCTGTTTGAATGACTAAGTCCGTCTTATACAATATTTTGACAGAATGTGTATATAATAAAACAATAGAGGGTCGATGTCTGTACATTAAATTGAATTAAGAAAAAATATATTTGGGGTACTATTTGGAACCCGTCGAAATAAAAAATACCATTTTTGCAAATTTTGTCTGTCTGTCTGTACACACATAACGCAGAAACTACTGAAGGGATTTATATATCTTGGGTAAACATTAAAATTTTTGTTCTTAAGCCGGGAAACGAAATAGTTCCTACAAGATAGTCAAAATATTAAAATAAATAAACACAACAACGAATGCTTTTAGAAAATTTAATTTAAGCACTAACTGCTTTTATTATCTCCTCATTTGCAGTGGGTAGTGTGTTTGCTCGTTATTGTATTATTGCCCCAGAATAATTTTCTTTTTTTCTATTACAATGTGCATTGTTGTGGACCAAAAAGTAGCGACAAAGTACTCATTTCTCCTGGTCTCCCAAGAAAACTTTCGGTAAACCAGTTTCAGTATATCGAATGGCAGTTACTGTCAGACTAGTTTCCAATGGATCAGCAGTGCTTTGATGAAGTAAATCGACTTCATCACTTTCGTTACTTATTTTTGGGGTCTTCCCTTAACAGAGCGACCTGCGCTATACATTACTTATACCATGGATTGCTGTTTGGTTTGTTGGTCATACTTATAGAACTTGTTATAATTTTATGAAAGCAACTAGACTCTTCATATGGGTGCCAGTGGTTAGTGTGTCGGACCACTGTGTGTGAGGTTCCAAGTTCGAATCTCAGAAAACACCAAAAGGCTGTTCACGGTCCCACCTCTCGCGAACGTCTGACAAACATCCGAGAGTATTGTTGTCACGAGAAAGCTTCTCAAAACAAATTGCGCTTCGAATACGCCACTAAACTGTAGGTCCCTTCCATTTGTGTGAAAAAATATAACGCATACAACACGATTGGTTGCGAGAAGCGAGAAGCCTTGGCACTCAAAAGAGCTGTTGCGCCAAATATTTTTATTTTTTTATTTTTAAGAACGCTCCAGGAAATGAAGAACTCTACTTGAATGATATGACTATATCACGAATATCAAGTCATCATTTGAGCTACTCAATAAAATCTGGTGGATGGGATCCACGAATTTTGAATGACAACTTCTCGATATTGAATGCTCGATATTTTGTACAAAAACTGAATATGAAGAATAAATAAATATTTGGCGCAACAGCTCTTTTAAGTGTCTGGGCCTAGCTTTTCGCAACCATTTGTTTTGTGTGCCTTAACTTTTTCACGCAAATGGAAGGGACCTACAGTTTAGTGCCATATCCGAAGGGTATTTTTTTTTTTAAAGCATTCTCGTGACAACAAATGGGTCGTTTTTGGATCTTTGTAAATTTTTCACCTTCACGAGGTCCACATATATGGCCGAGGATTTGGATCAATCTTCATGAGGTTTGTCCTCCACAGAAATATGTTCAGTTTGGAATCTTTAAAACCACTTGGAAATAGTCACAAGGGATGGTGTGTTTACTCTATGCATTTTGATATTCATTTAATATTTTTACGACCTAAATTGGTGGCTAAATCCGGAGAGAACGGCAAAGCAATTTTCTTGCTGTGTTTGTGACGGAATTTCATTCCTTCTTCATTTTTCATTCCTGTTGACTTGTGTCACATTTTAAACAACATATCAGAAGCTACAATATAAGGAATCTATAACCAATATTCCTTTACAAAAACTAAATAAATAAATTGGCATCAACTAAGCGATCACTTGTGCACCCCTGGCAGCGCTTCTGTGGTAACCTCCCACAGAAGGAAAGTCAGGGGTTGCCAAGCCCACACCCACTGCTCCTGTGGTAATCTCCCATAATGGCTATTGAAGGGTACCATGGCCACCAGCTGAGTGCTTTGACGATAATCTCCCATGAAGTAACCCAATTTCTGTGGCCAACCCTTCCCCCACTCACTTCACGTCGTAAAAACAAAGGTCGTCACCTAATAGGGGTGTGTTGTAATTATTCAAAGTTCAATTTGTAGAATGCCTAATAAATATTATAAAACTATTGTAAGCAAAAAGTAAACAGAAAGGGTCATTAAATTTTGCCCTTTAAAAAATTAAACAAAGAAAAAAACCAAATTCGTTACGACCGACAACGTCCCTATTTAGAGTGGCATACTGTACATTTGGGAATTTACTTTCCCAAAATAATATCACGAGATGTCCACCTTTAAGTATTTGACACTCTTCAAGCCAAGGATGTAAGTTTTGAAAAACACATCTCATCCCGAATGTATTGCTTAAGTTAATAGGCTAGGTCAGGTTAGGTTGAGGAGGGTTATAAAGTTATGGGGAACCTTCACAGCGAAAAGAGCTAAACCAATTCTCCCACACACTTAATTTCTCTGCAGAATTTGAAGATGTCCTTATTATGGTTTCGAGACCTTAGCTCTTCTAGGTTATCGAAGAAGTGTCTTCCAAGGTACTTGAGCCTTGTTTTGGCAATGCCTTGGGATTCACAGTGTATATGTGTTATATACTCTGAGGCATATAGATCATTGCACGACCTACAAACATCTGTATTTGATAAACCCAGTCTTATATTGTGCTTCCTTAGAAGATAATGGCCAGAGAAGATTCCTATCGCTGTTCTAAGCCCTGACGTTTCTACTTTTATGATCTACACAGATTTTCTGCGGTAGAACACAGGCCACAAGGCCTTAGACACCTTATGACCATTTAAGTTTGACCATCTTAAATTAGCCGTGTCAATAATTCTATCACGAATAATTCCCTTAGCCACGCACCCTGGTGGTTTAATACTACCAATCATGTCACTATGTCGGAGCTCTGCTCCTCTTTTGGGCAGCTCGTCGGCCTTTTTATTGCTTTCTATATCGCAGTGTCCAGGTATCCAACATAATCTGACACAGTTATGTGTATATAATGCCTTAAGCATTGCGCGGCAATTCCTGACGATCTCTGATTAAGTGGCACAAGACCCTAACGCCTTCAGCGCAGCTTGACTGTCAATGAAGATGGCGATATTCTTATCGGATATTGATCCCATCTCAAGTAATTCCGCAGCTCTAAATACAGCTAGAACCTCTGCTTGGAACACAATCCATGTGCCCGGAAGTCTCAATTCCACCTGAAGGTTAATATCTCTCGAGTATAAACCGGACTCCGTGCCCTCTATGGTCTTAGAACCATCTGTGTATATTGCAATCTCGTTGTGGATAGAGGCAGAGACTGTCTTCCTTTGCCAATCCTCTCTAACAGGATACATTACTTCGTACGGTGTGACGCAGTCTTATGTGCCAAGGATATCATCTGATTCATCAGGGAAGTTAGTAAATGGTGGACTATTTATTTTTGTACACTCAACTCTTTAGATATCAACTTAAAAAAAAATCGTCGCTAGTAAGGTATAGGTTCTTCGGAGGCTATGGAATGTCACAACATGAGAGACCAGTTTACTAGGGAACATTTCTTTCGGGTATGGAATGGACACGTTTGAGGTTTAGCAAGTAGCTCAATCGTGTTGCATTCAGGTCTTTTTAGTATATCATTCAAATTCTTATAACTTCGACAGGAAAAATTCCTGCAACATTCTTATCCTATATTCAGTCAAATTAATAGTCACAGTAGGGACCAAGTTCCACTCTGGAGCATAATACTCGAATGTTCCGTCAGGAGTGCAGGGGTTTGAACACAAAAATCTCAGAAACTGGAAGAAGCATAATTTTTCCACGATCACTACTACTACTCTCTATTTTTTTTATGTTTTCTTGTGAGCAACTCCTCCATGTTGTAACATTAGTCTGTGCTGGGTCCTCGGACACAGAGATATTCTAGGCAACTGTAAGGCAGATGAACTAGCCAAATTGGATACCAGACGACTCGTATCTGACAAAAGAGAGGTACCGGCCGCCCAATAGGAACGAAGCCCAAGCAATCGTAAACAACAGGTGGAACAACATAATAACGTGTATATCGACCAAAAAGATTTGACTGTTATTGGAAGTTAAGAGAACTCCTGTTTTTAAAAAGAAGAAATATATGCAGGACACTGGGCAGGGCACTGTCTGCTAAGCAGAGACAAGTCAGAAGAATGGAAGTCCTCCCCCATGACTTCTGAAGAAGCTGCGAGGACGAAGAGGAAGAAGAAAATAATCTCCATCTCTTAGGCGCCTGTCCCGTAGTAGCTGCTCTAAGGAAGAATCTACTAGGAGAGTACTTCTTTGAAGATTTAAGCGATCTGTCAAAAACAAATCTTCCAAATTCTCGTTAATGTGTATGTATGTATTGTACATATAGGTTTACGCCAAAATCTAACTGGTTTAGTTGATACTGCAGCAATACTTCCACTTCTTCCCTATTTCTATCGGGGAGGAATTCATCGCTGCCTTTAATAACATAGTAACTAGGGTTTGATTGGATCAGTTACCCTCTTTACGATCCGGTCCCCCCCTTGTTCATTCAACGCCCACAACTCTAACCTAACCTAACCTAACCTAAATCGGCCGCGAGAACTGGTTCGATGGTGCTCCAACACTGGACCCTAGAAGTCTGGTCTGGTTCACCGACGGTTCGAAAATGGATTCTGGAGTTGGAGCTGGGGTTTTTGGAACCAACACATTTCGGTACCTATGGGTACGACTCCCACTGTGTTTCAGGCTGAAATCCATGCCATTGAGATTTGCGCCAGACACAATCTCCGCAAGGGGATCAAAGGCGCTAGAATACATATCCTCTCAGATAGCCAAGCAGCACTTATGGCACTGTCGTCCAACCAAATTGACTCCAGAACCGTGAAATGCTGCTACTATGCATTACAAGACCTTGCCAAATACAACAGGGTAAAACTCGGTTGGGTACCTGGACACCAAGAGATTGTGCGCAACGAATCTGCAGATGAGCTTGCTAGGGCTGACTCAGAATCTGTGTTCATAGGTCCTGAACCTTATTGTGGCATCAATTGGCCGACAGCTACAACGCTGATTAACGAATGGGAAAACAAACTTCGTCTAGATCACTAGACTAGTGGGCCAGGTCTAAGACAATCCAAACGATTAATCAAGCCTTACTCCTATAAGGAAATCCTTAACTTAGATAGGAAAAGCATTAAGAAGCTTATGAGCTTTCTTACTGGCCATTGCGGCCTGAGATACCACCTTAGCTAGATGAACCTGTGCCAAGAGAAGGACTGTCGGTTCTGTTTAGAGGAGGATGAAACTTCCGAACACATTCTTTGTGAATGTCCGGCACTACACTGGTTAAGGAAACGTATTCTCCACAAGGAGATACTTACTTCAGTGGAACTGAAATGCTCCGCTACTTTCATAAGGGAGGTAGTAGGTCTGTTAGATTAACTCCAACCCTCCGATACAATAGATCTTTCAGGTCGCAGTGTCGTTGCCACGCGGGCATGGGTTGTACAAGAGGAGAAAAAAAAAAAGAAACCTAAGTCGGCCATGTAGATCCTATTGATTTGATCATTTGAGACTGAAAATTCAATGAATCTGACACAATCAGGACTTGTCAACCAGACTCACAATAAGAAAATTAGACTTAATGAGTTAAGACAACGATCATCAAGGTCATAACTAACGCGTCCCTCAAATAAATTGGATCGCTCGTCGCTGACATTCAAATTGAATGGTATAGCAACGCAGCAGTTAGTTGCCCTATCACTCAGTCATTACAACTTCTACCTTCCGAGATTCTTTCTCACGACTCCTCGATAAAGTACCCGCCAGGGCTGGACGTAAGCAATTATGTAAAACCCACAGACATTGTCCTCCACTTTCGACTTATGTAGATGACACCACCGAGGCGGTCGAAATTTCACTTTCTTTAGCAAAAAAAAAAATCGTATTTGGATTACCGTATGCATTCCTCCCCCGGCTACGATCGTTATCGATAAATTTCATCAAATCGATCGCCGATATTTCAATTAAACTTTCCATCGCTAAGGATGCGTCAGCATTTTATGGACTCCTTGTGGCTGTATTGCGTTACGTTCTGCATTCGTGATGTTCAATTTATTTTGGAAAATTTAAATCATGTTTCGAGAGCCATGTCGCTTGTTTTGTCTTTCGAATTTTTAAAGGGCTCCCAGTGCATACGAGTACACAGTGCAATTGTTCCACACTGGCCCTCAGTAAATGCACTTGATCGGTGGGCCTGTACCAAGGGATAGCTGTATGGTTAGTCGTCGTGATTTTCGGCTCAGATTTATTGATATTTGGGCTGCGCTCGTGTTTAACTTCCTGTCACACATATTGAACGCTATCTGATGATCGTAAATCGTTTTTATTGTGAATTCATTTATTTATTTTATTTTTTTGAGAGAAAGAGGATTTTTTTCTTGGTCTCGACGATGGGGCAGAGAAAAAAAAAGAATAAGAAAGGAACCCATGCTGAGCATGAGATGCAGATGAAAATCAGTGCAGTGGAGCAGGATGAAATGGAATTGACACAATTAAAAGAAAGGCGCACTTGGGTGTATCTCTCCCTCTTTCTGTGTGTATCGTGTCTAAATTGTTGATTGAATGAAGTGCAGACCCAACCCAAGGAGATGCCTGTTATTTGGGTCAGTATAATGAATGAGATTGAGAGTTTGTTTTCGGATTCAGATACTTTTTTTTCTGAATTTCAACAAACGGAAGGTAAGTTGGTCGATTAAGGTTTTGGGATAAGCAAATGAAGGCTTTGAATTGGTAGTGTATGCCCACTATGCGTGGGTGGAAGAGGAAACGATTTCTCTTTGTGAACAAAAAGTTAACCCATATTCGACGTTGAATGGGATTTGGGGATTTATCAAAGGTGAACTTGCACTTTGTGTCGCTGTCAATTGAATATTATGGATGGAGTCATCTTTATTCTCATCTTGATTCTACAGTTTGTAGGGAAACGCCCGCCCGTGAGATAGTTGGGTGTAGGTGATAACTAAGATAGAGTATTCCAATGTGTATTCAGTTTGATATTTTTCTTCTATCTTTCCGAAGTAAGTGCTGAAAGAATTGTTTGATGATCTCCCCAATACATCACCGGAAGATGTTTCACTAGACTCTGGCAAAGATAGGTAGTAGTCAATCAGGGCGTCGTTTTAAAATGAATCCACTAGTGGTTTCCAAAAAAAAAACCGCAGACTGCCTCAAATTCAAAAAGTGGGTTTGTTTGCATTTTAAAAAGAATTTGAAGTTATACGTTAGGGCAGTCTATTAATTCGGCAGTACTAAACGGACGACCTACCTCCTGAATACCTTGCAAATAAGGCATGCATTGGTGGAAGTATGGTGAACAGGCATGCATTTATTACGAAAATGCATGCTCCATTCGCCAAACAATGCGCTAGCTTCGTAGAATTTATTGCCGGCATGAGCGTCCTCCCGAGATCTAGAACTATCGCAAATTCGTACGTCTTCCCAACGCTCGGTAGAGCGATAATATTCCTGCTTTTACTGAAGGTCATTGCTACTCTAGACTTCGATACGATATATATGAAGTAATGAACCCTCATAGGCAGGATTGCCAAAGGAAGACAGTCTCCTTCCACAATGAAATTGCAATATATACAGATGATTCCACAACTAATGATTAAATGGGATAAGGTATACACTAGAGATACAAACCTACAGGTGGATCTGAGACTTCGGGACACATGCAGTGTGCTCCAAGCAGATGTTCTAGCTGTACTGAAAGCAGCGGAATTTCTTGAAATGGGATCAATATTCAACAAGAATATCACTCTCTACATTGACAATCAAGCTACGCTAAACGCACTAGAATCCTACGTCACAAAATCTGAAATAGTCAGGAATTACGACACAAAGCTATCGGAATTATGTATGCAGAACCACGCAAGATTATGTTGGATACCTGGACACTACGATATAAAGGTTAGCAAAAGTGCCGACACACTGTCCAAGAAAGGAGCAGAGCTGTAATTGGAGGCATAAAACCACCAATGTGAGTGGGTAACAGAACTATTCTCGATGGATACATCGACATGGCTGACCTAAGATGATCCATTTTAGAAGGGTATGGGGTGTCTAAGTCCTTGTGGTCTGTTGAGATAGGCAGATCACGGTTAAGAACACCGATATGGATACTCTCTGGTCATTGCCTGCTAACGATATTAGAACGCTATGACATTAGAATTATCGAATATGGATGTATGCAGGTACTGCAATGACCTGCACGTCTTAAAGTATATAACGCATCTACTCTGTAAATGCCAGAGCATTGTTCGGAGTAGACTAAATCACCTTGGAAGATACTTTATTGATATGGAAAAAGTTGGGTCTTTGAATCAAACCAATGATTTTCAATTCTGTAGACAAACTAAGTAGATGGGAGAATTGTGTGAATAGTGTCGTATGATAATCTCATAACCGTACATCTAAACCAACCTATTCAAAGTCTGCTTGCGAATGGAAATCGTTCAGCTTTTCGTCGTTCAAAAGGAGATGGTACTTTGGCGAATTCATCTATAGTTAGAGAATCAGTTGACTTAAGAACTAAAGCCACAAGACCACCGCATAAGTCGGATGGTTGCTGACTGTTTCCTTTGGCCCGATTCAGACACATTCGGCCTCGGATACACAGCGCCGGAGACCCATCGTCGTATAGCCCGATATGCGGCTTCGCAGGTCAAACATATTGTTAAAATTTTATGAAGTCGAATAAAATGAAATAAATAAATAAATAATAAATAAAAATGCCTACTGGACACTATGGGAAAGATCCTGGAATGTGTCATTTACAACAGATTGCTCACAATAGTGGAGGAGAAAGGGGCTTTGGCCAACCACCAGTTCCGATTCCGAAAGTCGCGCTCAACAACTGACGCCATTCGGTGCTGGACCATTTACTATGGAATATAATGTACGACGGAGTTTTACGACTACCACTGCCACCTTAAGTGAAAATAATTGAATTTGCTGACGACATCGCTGTTGTTACCGTTATAAAACAAATAAGTGAAGTAGAATTAGCTACAAATGTGGCAATCAGTCAAATCAAAAGCTGGTTAGGATCCGCCGGTCTAGAACCACAAAACTGAAGCTGTTCTAATAACCAGTCGGAAATCTGTGGAATATATGTATGAATGTCCAGATTAGAACTCAAATCATCAGATCCAAAGAGGCCATCAAATACTTAGAAGTAATGCTCGACAATAGACTGCAGTTTAAACAACATGTTGATTATTCGAACAAAAAACCGTCAAGACTTCAGACAGCACTCCCAGGGATAATGCCCAACATTGGAGGACCTGGATATGTTAGGAGGATCCTACTATTCAGAGTTGTCAGATCAGTTCTTCTTTATGCGGTTCTAGTTTGGGCAGGGGCTCTCGCGACCAAAGAAACAAGGAGAAAACTGACATCATCCTTTAGACTCTGCGCTATAAGGAATATCAGTGGTTTTAGAACTATCTCTGACGAGGCAGTCTTTGTTATAGCAGGAATGGTTCCGATTGACATCTTCGCGAACGAGATGCAGAGAATCTACAATAGAAGAGGTTCGGGCCATCAAGAGGCTAGCGAAAGAAGAAAGGTTAAAGAAGAAGAAAAAGCAGCTTCAACAGCTGTGTGGCAAGCTCGATGGGAAAATACGGTTAAAGGCAGATGGACTTATAAACGAATCCCCACCATCGACATTTGGATAAACCGAGCACATGGGGACGGCACCTACAACTTCACGCAGTTCCTATCTGGCCATGGAGGCTATCGCAAATATCTTCACCGGTTTGGACACGATTGCTCTCCTTTGTGTCCAGAATGTACAGATCAGGAGGAAGAAACGGAGCATGCAGTCTTCTACTGTAGGTGATTTGAAAATTGGAGAAATTACCTTCCCAGTCCTTCATTCCTCCATATGGTACAATCTGAGCAAAAGTGAATGGAAATTTGCGTGTTTATTACGCACGTGTAAAAAGAGCTTCGAATTAAGGAAAGAATATGTCGCGAAGCAGAAAGTAAGGCATAAATTGCTAACCAGTCCCGCGAAGTATTATCTAACGGCAGTCCCGCGGGGAAAGTGGTAGAAGTGTACAGGGTGTGGATTAGTACGCAGGCGTATTCCTGGCATCGATTATTCGGGCTTGCGAATCGTGCATGCTAGTAGCCCTGGCTTCTAGTATCGAAGATTACCACATCCATTGGCGCAACAAAAAAAAAAAAAAAACGCGGCACCGGATGCATGGATTTTTCTAGTTTTCACACATATCCAATGAGTTATACACGGCACCGTGTATCTGGTTCAAAGTGTACAGAACTCAATAAGGGCGTTAAAATTTATCCGGCACCGGATCCACGGCATCGAAAAATCGTTTGAATATTATTTTGCAACATAATAGGCACGGCATAACCTTTACCGGATGAATAGTGTGAACGTTCCTATTTAGTTCTGTATACTTCGGCACTGGATGCCGGATAGAGCTGAAATTTGTCCGGCTGAAAAAACCCCATGTATCCGGCATTTATGCCGTGTATTCGATGCCGGATAAGTGTAAATGCTCTCATTTGGTTCTGTACACTTTGAATCAGATACACGGTGTCGTATATCCGGTGCTGAATATGTGTGAAAACTAAAAGAATCCATGCATCCGGCGCCGTGTATCCGAGGCCGAATGTGTGCGCAACGGGCCCAAGGGCACAGTCAGCCACTATCCGACTTATGCGGTGGTCTTGTGGGTTTAGTTTATATCCGGTGTTGGATATGTGTAAAACCGGCATTGAACATTTAGGAACGAATCTCAAAATTTCTTAAAAATCGTTTACAGTGACGAAGTGCATTTGTAAGTGAAAGGCTTCGTAAATAACCAAAATTTACCAATCTGGCACGATGTCAATCAGGAGCTTCCTTTGCATCTACGAAAGCTGTAAGATCACAGTTTGTTGTGGGTTTTGGTCAGTTGTCGTCATTGGGCCATTGAATGGAGAGATGAAAGCCGATTTTTCTTTTGCGCGAACATGAGAGTGACAAGAAACGCCTGCAGAATGCCGGTTCCCTGGTGGAGCCCAGAATTGCAGAGACTCAAAGAAGAAACCAGAAATCTTTTAAATAGGACAATCAAGAAAAATTTAGATGCGGACTGGGATCTCTTTAGACCGCAACAAAAATGCTATAAGAAGTTCATTCGGTTATCGAAAAAAGCTTCTTATAGAGATGTTTGTGTAAAGATCGAAACAGTCGGTGAAACTAGTAGGTTGGTCAAAGTCCTCGAAAAAAGCAAGCTGACTAAACTGAAGTCACTCAGAAAGTCGGATGAGAAGTTCACTGAGACGAAAACGGGCATTTCTAGTTGTCCGCTTTTAGATAGCCACTAGGTCATTACTTGCCCCGCAAGCTCAAAGTGAGCTTGATCTAAGTCAAAAAAAAACTCAGCGTAGCTATGTTTATTGCATCAGCCGTGGTTATATAATCATATGAGGCTATCAGATATGTGCTGTGGAATCTATTGATGGTTTCAAGTCGTGGGACACCGATGGAATACCATATATATAGCTATACTGCCACAGGGTATAGATCAGTTGCTGCCTGCTCTCAAAAAAAAGTCCATTGCTGGCTTGGCACTGGCATGTATTCCTGCACCTTGGCGGACAGTTAGAGTGGCTTTCATGCTAAAAATTTGTAAAGAGGACTATTCGCTCCCCAAGAGTTTCAGATCCATAAGTCTTATCCCCTTCTTGGAGAGACTGCCGGAATTTCACGTGCCCAAAGCTGCTTTGATACTGCATCTATTATCGGAGATGCCGCAGGTTTATTACAGTGGGAAATCCTGCCAAATTGCGCTTCAAAATCTAGTGGCCAGAATTGAATACGCGCTTGACAGGAAAGAATACGCGATGGGCATCTTCAACGACAGTGAGAGTGCTTCCGACAATGTGACGTTTGACTGGATGCGTGACTATCAGATAACACCGGATAGACGAAACATTAGTGTTGTGGATCAACGCAATGCTAATGAACAGAACATTGATTGTAAAAGCGGAACATTGGTTATAGAAGCGGTTGTAGCTGATATAATATAAAGGCAGCGTTCTCTCTCCACTACTATGGTGCATGGTGACTGGTTCTTTGTTGAACGCTCTAAAGAGTTCTAACGTTTACATTCAGGCATATGCAGATGATGTCGCCACCGGGCCATATCTAGTGGCTGGTTGTGCTAACGCGCAGGCGGCGCTAGGCATGATCGATGAATGGTGCACTAGGAGTGGGCTTTCGGCGAATCCTCTTAAAACTCAGATTATTGGGTGTCCCTGGGTTGCGCATCGCCCTCAGGTAGGGCTTCCATTATCGATTGAGTTTCTCACGAATACAATTATATGTGGCATGACTCTTCAGGATTATTGGCTAATCAAATGAATGCCCGTGGACATCTATAAGAGGTGAGAGGCATTCTTGCTATCTATCAGCATAAAAGACGGCAGACACCTTACTGACGCCTTGACAGGCTACTTCGCTTTCGTCAGGCAACTTAATGTGCTAGGTTTAAGCGACACTTTAGTCTGCGACGCATGGTGGGCGCCGTAGTGCAAATGGTTAGTGTGTCGAAGCACTGCGCGTGAGGTTCAATGCTCGAATCCCAGAAAATCCCAAAAAGGGTTTTTTTATGGTTCCAGCTCTCGAGAACGTCTGACAAATATTCGAGAGTATTGTTGTCACGAGGAAGCTTCTCAAAAACAAATTGCCTTTCGAATGTGGCACTAAACTGTAAGTCCTTTCCATTCATGTGAAAGAATGTAACACACACAACACAATGGATTGTAAGTAGCTAAGCCTTGAAGAGCTGTTGCGTCAATTATTTATTTATTTTTATTTTTTTTATAGTTTATGACGCTTGTGGAGAAGGCTAACCCCACAGGCGGATCAGTAGAAATGCGGTGAAGTGGGAGGGTTGTGATCCCTTGTTTTCGGATCATAACCTCGCTGATAAAAGGAAGAAGAAGACGCTTGTGGAGAAGGCGACGATATCGCGGAATATTTTCTCTGTGAGTGTCCTGCCTTTGCTCGTATCAGGTGGCAGATTTTCGGTGCTAGTGTGGTGAGTGCTGGTACTGTTAGCTCATTATCACTGAAGTGCTTGCTTGGCTTTCTTGCAAAGAGCAGAAAATTCTAATAAAATGGGTGAATCAGGGTTTTGCTCTCTAGTAGTACAATGGACCACTTGCGGCTGAGAAAGCGGGTGCTAAATACTACACAGAAAATGAACCAGTGGCCTGGTTGAGGGAAGAGGTAATGTCAACTGGCCGCCATGCTATTCAGTTCTATTGGACTTTGTTCCTTGAGGATACGTTAATTCTTTGGTTAATGTTAATAGACCAACGGCAATTTATGACTTGGAGAGTAAAGTCATTCAAGCCATTGCTAACATGCAGCCCGATTTATGTGGAAGAGTCATCCGGAATTAGATTTCTCGGATCGCCTTCTGCAAACAAAGCCCGTGGAAGTTATTTGAATGATGTTATTTCCAAGACATAATGGCGTTAAATGCACCTTAATCTGGCCATATCTGACACACAGCTCTTATAACCCGGTGTACGTTTTTGTAGTCAATAAAAATAGGTTTACTCGACAATCGTGTAACGATGGGGTGGCAATGGTGTTGTGGGTAGTGTCTTTGCTCGCGTACAGGTTCAAGCCCCAGCGGGAAACAGCAATCACCAGCCACCCGGAGTATAAAGGAAAACCGAATTACATCGAAGTTTTTTCAACTACTGCACCAAAGAAAGGTTCCCACCTGGTAGTACAATGGACCAGAGAGTCTGAGTGCTCTGGGATTTGAGTTTCCTTTATTATAAAAGGAAGATCGTGCAACGATATATCACAACAAAGTAATATAGCAATCGCTCCACGAAGTACCGATAATTCTTCAAATTAAATAACTGTACACTGCTCATTTTTAAATTCATAAATATCTATTTTTTTCGGATTTTTTTCTCACATATACCGTAGCTATTCCTATTTGCCTGAAGAGTAGTAGCTATGCATTCAGAATATGTAATCACTTCGAAAGGTGCAGCATTTTTTTACAAATACTGTCATGCATTCTCAAATACAATATTTCGTATTAAATTACCTATCGAAGAATTCGAGTATCTCACATGTCAAACAAGTAGCTGTAGCCGATTCTCATTTATATCTTCATCCCATGTATTGTATTACGAACAAAGATACATCTTATTCCGAGCATGGCACCTGCCTCCTTATTTTTCGTTTCCATTGTCATAGTTCTTACATAACAGAATGAAGGTCTAGCCTTGCTCTAGGCTGAATTTATTCAACCCATTTGCAGGTGTGATTCACATGTTAATATGACGACAAAAAATAGCAAAAATAGAGAAAAACTATAAAAAATAATTAAGTAATATCTACTCATTGGTATTTGAAATACTACCACGTCCGACGATCCATGTTGTTTTTGCAAAATTTTTCTACTTATCGGCTGCTTTGTATTTTGATTACACTCCAAGTTTGGTGCCCATTGAGGCGTTTTCACTCGATTCGAATATATTTTTTCACGTGCGCGATATTGTTGTGTGAAATTGAAAGTGTGTGCGGTGCACAAATGCTAAGTGCGGAGCTCTTCAGAGCCGGTTTACAATTTACCATTGATCCAGCGAATAATAGCGAGTATTTTTTTGGTCATTTATTTATAGTTAGGTACCTTCGGGCCCGTCCCTATCTGGTGTTTTGTTTGCTATTATGCCGATAGTCAAGGTCAGGCTTTGAACGGCATGTACCGGAGATTAGTGTGTTCAATTATTGTGTCACTCTTCTGGTCATTAGAACAAACTATACGCGAAAAAAAAAATTGTTTAATTCGAGTTGTTAGACTCGAAGAGTAGTCAATTAAATGCTCATTTGTAGTCACAGGTTAATTGGGAGATAATTAGAGTTATTCAATTGAGCATAGGAATTCTCGTCGTATCATTGGATTGGTGTTGTATAATTCGCGTAATTCGTTGAGAATTAAATGGTAATTGACATTTAATTACAACGAATCGTTGTGTGATTTTCGATGAAAGAATGCTGTAGTCATTCTTTGGAAAAGCACCGAATTAGAGGTGTATTTATTGATGTCATGAGTGATTGATATCGTTGGAAGTCACTGAAGTTTTCAAATACAATTCGATTGAGTCATGGTGATTAAGTTCGAAGCAACACTATGTAATAATCGCCGGAATGCTTTAGAATCCAGGAATCTATTCTCAAATCAAGCAGCAATTCTACAATAGATAGGCAACAATGCATTTAAAATTCTGTTTAACCTCCGTTTGGATAAGAATTTATCATATCAAGCCACTGAAACATTCACCAACAACTTTTTGTTTCTTTTTCTACACGCCTGATGATTACCTACCCCGGTTAATACCGTTGGTAAGGCTGACCAATATTCCGCTGTCAGGCAGAATGAGCCATTCAACAGTGACGATGTCAAAATTCCCGTCAACCCGATCAGAATGAAGTGAGGATAGCGATATCTAAACTCAAATCCAACAAAGCTGCTGAAGCCGACGGCCTTGCCGCTGAACTTTTCAAGGCAGGAAGAGATGAGTTGGTAAGGAGCATGCACCAGTTCATCTGTAAAATCTGGTCGAACGAAAGTATGCCCGATGAATGGAACCTCAGCATCGTTTGCCCGATCCTGAAGAAAGGAGACCCTCTGAACTGCGCCAACTTCAGAGGTATAAGTCTCCTAAATATCGCATATAAGATCCTGTCTGCCGTACTATGTGAACGCCTAAAACCGATCGTCAACAACCTAATTGGTCCCTATCAGTGCGGCTTCAGGCCTGGAAAGTCCAAATATTCACACTACGGCAGATCTTGGAAAAAACCAATGAATATAAAATCGATACGCACCACCTTTTCATCGATTTCAAAGTTGCCTATGATAGCGTGTATAGAGACGAGTTATACAGAGCCATGTCTAGTCTTGGCATCCCTGCCAAGCTCGTCCGTTGGTGCAGAATGACGATAGAGAACTCCCGCTGCTCCATCAACGTCGGTAAGAACATCACCGAACTGTTCGATGTCAGGAAAGGTCTTAGACAAGGCGACGCGCTATCATGCGATCTCTTTAACATAGTACTTGAGAGAATTGTACGAAACTCACAAGCCAACCCCGGAGGTACAATCTTCTTCAAGTCTGTACAACTACTCGCTTATGCCGATGATATTGACATAATCGGAAGAACTCAGCGGGCAGTCAATGGGGCACTTACGAGTATTGAGAACGAGGCAGCAAAGATGGGTCTAGCAGTGAATGAAAGCAAAACAAAATATATGCTGTCTGCAAAAAGGACACCTAACATCGGCGTCTTGGACAGAACGCCACAATAGACAGATACAATTTTGATGTAGTAAAGGATTTTGTCTACCTAGGCTCTATGGTCAGCTCCGCAAATGACATCAGTGGGGAGATCACACGAAGAATTACTCTTGCCAATCGTTGTTTCTATGGGCTAACATGGCAATTGAGTAGCAAAGCCCTATCTCGAACTACTAAGGTAACTCTTTATAAGACATTAATCATCCCAGTCCTGCTGTATGGCGCAGAGGCGTGGGCTTTGACAAAACCGGATGAGGATGCCCTTGGTTATTTCGAGTTCTTCGAGCGATCTTTGGTCCCGTCTGCATAGACGGTGAGTGAAGGAGAAGGTACAATGCCGAACTATACGGCCTGAATAAGGACATCGACTTAGCCAGAAGAGTTCACATACAGCGACTAAGATGGCTGGATCATATAGAGCGGATGGAGCCCAACCTTCCCGCTAAGAAAGTCTTCGAATCCACCCCGGATGGACGGCGTAGTAGAGGACGACCTCGCGGTAGGTTTTTTTTTTTTTTTTTTTATTATGGTTGCGCCAAAGGGTGTGTAATCTTCTAAAGATACCAGTAGCCCGAGCTACTGGCATGCACGATTCGCAAACCTGAATACTCGATGCCAGGAATGCGCCTACGTACTAAACCACAACCTGCACACTTCAACCACTCTCCCCACGGGACTACCGTTAGGTATTACTTCGCGGGGCTGGTAAGCTATTTATGCTCTTCATTCGCTGTCTTCCGCTCCTTGTTCCAAAAGTGTTGCCGGTTGGACTTGGTTGCTCTTTCTGACTCTTTCCAGCCGCCTAAGTTCCTGCACGATTATCGCTGCAACTTGTTTCACCGCGTCCCATATTGCATTCGATGCTATCATATGGTGCACAATGTTTTGGGGGTTGGTATTTCTCCAATTTTTTCCTCCAGTTCTCTGTGCTCTATATGAAGACGTGGGCACTGAAAAAATATGTGCTGAGCGTCTTCTGAGGCCTCTCCGCAATTTGGACAGTTGGGAGATTCATCGAGCCCAAACCTGTTGAGATACGCTCGAAAGCAGCCATGTCCGGTTAGGAACTGGCTAAGATAGAAATCTACCTCTCCGTGTTTCCGGTCCATCCATTTTTGGATATCCGGTATAAGTCGATGGGTCCATCTTCCCTTTGAGGACTGGTTCCATCGCTTCTGCCATGCTCTAATGCTTCGCTGTCTCTCTTCCAGCTTGATATTTTTGACTGACGCTTGAGGTTCCTGAATTTTGGCGTCGTAGGTCCTTTGTAGCTCGATAGCCAAGATATCCGCTGGTAGCATTCCCGCGATGACACATACTGCCTCGTCTGACACCGTACGGAAGGCACAGCATACTCTCAGCGCACATAGTCTGTTGACCGAGTTTATCCTTCTTGCGTAGGTCTTTTTCATCATAGCTTTGGCCCATATGGGTGCCGCATACATAAGGATGGACTGCACCACCCTGGATAGAATAAGTCTCCTTTGTTGCCTAGGTCCTCCTATATTTATCATTATTCTTGATAAGGCACCGCTCACCTGAGCCGCTTTGTCACACGTTCTTTCAAGGTGCTCCTTGTAAGTGAGCCTCCGTCGATCATCACACCTAGGTATTTGATAGCCGATTTTGATGTCGTATTATGATCTCCTACTCTGATGGTGATTTCCTCTCTTTTCTTGCGGCTGCTTACCAATACTGCCTCTGTTCTATGTTCGGCGAGCTCTAACCCGACTGCTACCATCCACCGTTTGACTTTTCGGATACATTCATTTGCAATATCCTCTATTTCTTCTAGATGTTTTGCAACCACGACAATTGCAATATCATCGGCGAAGCCTATGATTTTTCCCTCATTTGGGATTCCAAGCCTTAGAACCCCACCATACATAATGTTCCAAAGGATAGGGCCTAATACCGATCCTTGTGGAACTCCGCCAGATATGTGGTACTGCTTTACTCCATCGTCGGTATCGAAGAGCAGAAACCGTTTCTCGAAGTAGCTCAGTATTATTTTAATTTAGAACCATGGCACCATCATTGACCTAAGCGATTGCACTATGAGTCCCCAATTCGCAGAATTGAACGCGTTTTTGACGTCCAATGTTATTACGGCACCGTATTTCTTTGCACCGCCTCTCCATCTCCTGCCCTGCATCTGTTAGACACTTGTTGTAGAGTTCCACAAATGGTTGCGTATTTGTTTTAATGGCTAATTTAAGGGCCTTGTTCGGTATGCCATCCAATCCAGGTGACTTGGTATCCTCGAATCGTCTGCATACATCCAGGAGTTCCCTTTGCGTGACAGTTGGGATGTCCTGTACTTCCGGAGGTGGCTCTATACGCTCTGCTGGTGTTTGAGGTGGAAACAACCCCGATACAATTTTCTGCATAAGGAGAGGGCATGAGAGGGAGGGTGCCCTAGTGCCTTTTAGTTTTGCCATTACTGTTCTATAGGCGGTGCCCCAAGGATTTACATCTGCTTGATCGCAGAGTTCCTTAAAGCTAATGCTCTTACTTCTGCGGATAGCTAGTTTTAGCTCTCTTCGCCTATCTTTGAATTGCACCCGTAGGTCCTGATGTGTGGACAAACCTCTGGATCGCTGGAATAGTCTTCTGGCTCTATGGCACTTGCTGCGTAGCTCTGCTATCTCTTGGTTCCACCAGTATACTGGTGGCCGGCGATTTGTTGACGTTTTCCGGGCCATGGATGCGTCGCAAGCCCTAGTTACTTGTTTGGTAACCTCAACGGCCATAGCGTTTGCTGTTCCTGGGCTTATTGTTGACTCTGCAAAAATCAGGGCAAAAGTGTCTTTGTCCATGGTGCTTATTTTCCACCCCATTCGTTCTGCCTTCTTTGGGCGTTCCTGGGTTGGTCTCCTAGGTTGTACTTCAAACAGGATGGCAAGGTGGTCGCTGTGAGTATAATGATTACTGACTCTCCAGTTGGCGCCTCTCGATAAGGAACTAGTTGCAAAGGTGATATCAACTATGGAGCCTACACCATTTCTACTAAAAGTGTGCTTACTTCCTGTATTTAGCAATATTAGGTCTAGTGACGATACGGCTTCTAGGAGATCTTCTCCCCTTCTATTGGTCCGTGCGCTGCCCCAATCAGTGGCCCATGCATTGAAGTCTCCAACTTGGCGTGCGCAACTGGAGGCAGCTGGCTCGTAACCGTACTGGCTGGAGAGGTTTGTTGGTAGAGGCCCAGTTTCACCCCGGGCTGTAGCGCCATCTAAGTAAGTAAGTAAGGCTCGGGTGGAGCACAGTCCACGTTCTGTGATCATCGATGATATTGCGATTTAGTCACCTGGACTAATTAGTAATTTTTTCTGATCTCTATGGTCGTTATTTTCGATTCGAGAGTTCCACCCATTAGCTTCTCTCGACAGATGATAGTATCTACTATATGTACTTATGTACATAAGTAAGTGCATAGAACAAAAGTCGGACATAATCGACTCAAAAATTTGGGGGATGGATTTAAACTGAGCGTCTATACATATTTTCGAATGTTAGGTAGATATCCAGATACATACATATACATATATTTCTAAATGTGTGTGTTCTGATATACCTACATAGGTCAATTCAAATGGCTTTGGCCTTTTGAGCCTTCGCACTACGAGTATGTTTGCGTTGTCTAAAAATTGTACTACCTCAGTGTTAGTATTTTGTTTAAGCCTCGATTCATGCCTTCGTGCATTTTTCCTAGTTTCATTTTTATGTGTTCTTTCCATCTTAGCTTAGCGTCCAGGGTCATTCCAAGATATTTTGCTGTATTCGCGTACGGCACTACTTTTTGGTTGATAGTTATCGGGATATGATTTATTCTTCTATTAGTGAAGTTTATGTCCACTGATTGGCTTTCATTAAGCTACATTCGCCATTTTACTGTTCAATTGTAAATTTTGTTTACAGCTCTTTGCAATTTCTTCGTTGATCCTTTATTGTTCTTTCCTACCACTTGTTTGCAGTGTCATTAGAAAATTTGCCCAAAGTGCTATTTTCTAGCTTTGGGAGGTCAGCAGTGTACAGGAGGTACAGAATGGGGTCCAGTACGCTACCTCGCGGAACTTCTGCTTTAATAACGAAAATTAAAGCAGGTTCTGATTACGAATCTTCCTGTTTTATTCTGAATTAAATTTTTTCGTTCAATGATGAGATTAAGTTGTTTAAAGTATTGAAATTTGCCTGTATGATGACGCGGCGCTTCGTTCGGTGGCTTTCCGGGCTTAGAGATCATTATATTCGCTTGGAGTCGTAAGTCTCATTTATTCACTTTCTTCTTCGACTGTTTCCGCAGGCATATATATTTCCTGCTCGACATGTGGTTCAAATACACTTTTTAAGTATTCAGCGAATATTTTGGCTTTATGTTCGTTACTTCTAGCCGACTTTCCTTCAACTGTTTTGATGGGTGGTTTTTGTATAATTGCCATTTTGGTGTTTTTCATTGCTTTCCATAGTGAATAATCAGTGGTTTTTTCGTTGGATAATCCTCTAAGATAATCATTGATTGGGTCTTCTTTTAATATTATAATTTCTCTTCTTAACTATTGAGTAAGATTATTCAATTTCGTTTTGTCTCGGGGGGCTCTAGTTTGCTGCCATATTTTTCTCGCTCGTCTTCTATCTGCAATAAGTTCTCTGATTTTCCTGGGATAATTGTTCCCTTTAATTTTCCTTCTATATCATTAAAAAAATTTTCGACTTCTGCTTCCAGATGATCAATATTGTACAAAGGCATGCTTAGATCAATCCTGTCTTCCAAAGTTTTCTAGAAACTATCCCAATCGGTGCGTTTGCTAGTTAGTATTGGTCTGCTTTGTTTCTGAACTATAATCTCACTCAACGTACGAGTAAGTAGTATTGGGGAATGATCAGAGTTCAGATCATTGAACTCACCAATTTGAACATAATTTGCAGATATGTTTTTTTTATTATAACAAAGTCTATCAGATCAGGTATTTTATTTGGATCCGTCGGCCAGTATGTCGGCTTTCCGGTTGATAAGACTTCGCAGCCGTAAAGTCTAGTTGCGTTGAATAATTTCTTTCCTTTTGTTTACGTAAATCTGGATCCTTAGTGGACATGTTTTGCGTTCAAGTCTCCTCCAATTATAAATCTACTTCCCAGTTTTGTCAGCAGTTTCAGGTAACCGTTTACTTTTAACAAATGTTTTGGTTGGCAGTAGATTACTATTATTTGCTTGAATTTCTTTGGTAAAATATTTCAATCCTTCATGATGTTGAATGTTATTCCCTATTATAACTGCGATTCCTCCTTTGGCGGTATTTTGGGGGTGAATAGCATGATATGTAGCAAAATTTCTAAATTGTATGAACGATTGGTTAGTAAAGTATGTTTCTGATATAAGGCACACATCAATCTTCTCTATATCGAGGACTGCTTGCAAGTCTTGTCGGTGCTGTATTAGTCCATTGGCGTTCCTCGTTAATATTCTAAGATCTCTGTCCATGTTTTTTTTTTGCTTGGGGGTTGCTCCTCTATTGCTCATCCTGCACTCTAATGTTAAGAGTCGCTCATCTAACGCATTTAACTTATTTATTATAAGATGCAATGTCTGCTTGAGATCATTCTTTAAATCAGCCTTTTGCTGTGTTCGTACTTGGTTAGGTTGGGTTACATTATTTGCTGTTATTTGAGCATAAGATTTAATATTACCATTACCTTCCTTTTTTTTTTGTTTTGGTTTGTACTATCTTTAGCATTTGTTGGTGTATTTTCTGGTTGCATATTTTTCGTAAACCTGTCTTTTAACAATTTTACACGAACCTACACGAACAGCACTTTGGCCACGTTTGCTGATGACACTGCAATCCTAGCGGTAGGAAACAATAATAGAGGATCAACGCAGAAACTGCAATCAGCTGTGAACAAAATTTATAATTGGACAGTAAAATGGCGAATGAAGCTTAATGAATGCAAATCAGTGCACACAGATTTCACTAACAGAAGAATAAATCATATTCCGGTAACTATCAACCAACAAGTAGTGCCGTACGCAAATACAGCAAAATATCTTGGAATGACCCTGGACGCTAAGCTAAGATGGAAAGAGCACGTAAAAAAGAAAAAAAAAAAAACGAATTGGAAATAAAATACAGAAACATGTATTGGCTGATAGGAAAGGATTCGTCATTTATAATAAGCTTTTATTATATAAGCAATCATTGAAGCCAATATGGACATATGGTATTCAACTATGGGGCTGTACCAAAAAGAGCAACGCAGACATCATCCAAAGATTTCCAAACCAAGTGCTAAGGAATATCGTTAATGCACCCTAGTACATAAGGAATAATGACCTCCACAGGGATTTAGGAGTGGAATGTGTCACAGATGAAACTAGAAAAAATGCACGAAGGCATGAATCAATGCTTCAAAAAAACACTAACCCTGAGGTAGTACAACTTTTAGACAACGCAAACATAGTGCGAAGGCTTAATAGGACAAAGCCATTTGAATTGACCTAGGTGTATCAGAACACACACATGTAGAAATATATATGTATATAGTAGGTATAGTATGTATCTGGATATCTACCTAACATTCGAAAATATATATATACGAGTGTAATGGAACGGCAACAACGAGCGTCGGGGCGTTCGGTGTGAATCTATCCCCCAACGTTTTCAGTGGATTAAATCCCACTTATGTTCTATGCACTTACTTACATATATACATAAGAAGACACTATCATCTGTCAAGAGACGCCAATGGGCGGATCTCTCGAATCGAAAACAAAGACCATAGAGATCAGAAAAAAATTGGTAATTAGTCCAGATGACTAGATCGCAATATCATCGAAGAGCACAGAACGTGGACTGTGCTCCATCCGAGCCTAACCAACGGTATTAACCGGGGTAGGTAAATGCCTAACAACAGCAACATATTTTTCGTGATGATTTATTTCTGGACCGCGCTAGGGTTTCTATCTGTTATATGCAACACTGCATCCTCGGAAATTAGCCGGATGGTTTTCAACGCAATATACACATTTTGGCTGCACATTTTTAGGTTTAATACATTCACTTGTAAGAGCTTATTTGCACATTTTACACATCTAGGTGTTCTGTTGCAATACTTTTGCGTGCGCCCATGAGCCTGACATTATTTGCACTGAGGTATAAGGCGCAACAGCTCTTTAAAGTGCCAGGGCCTAGCTTCTCGCAACCACTCATGTTGTGTGCGTTATATTTTTCACACGAATGGAAGGGACCTACAGTTTTTAATGCCGAATCCGAACGGCGATTTCAGAAGCTTTTCGTGACAACAATACTCTCGGATGTTTGTCAGACACTCGCGAGAGATGGGACCGTGAAAAAACTTTTTGGTATTTTCTGGGATTCGAACTTGGAACCTCATGCGTACTGATCCGACACACTAACCACTTACGCCACTGCGCCCACAACTACACAGCCAAGAATACTTTTTATCTGGTAGATTCTTTCAATTTTTATTAATTCCATGAAATTAAGCTACTACACATTTTGACCTGCGGAGCCTAGTGACTTATCTGCAGGAAATTGTTATCCAAAGTTTGATTCTTAAAATACGGTATCATCAAAGCTTACAATTTGATTTGAGATCAATTTGCACTGCTTTTTATCATACAAAATTACATTGAAATTAGGAAAATATTTATAAAATTTAATGAAATCAGAGTTTTTGTTTTATTACCATTTTAAGTTCGTTAGGCCACTTTAGGCTTTATGTTAAGGATTCTTAAAAAAATGTTTTTTTAGTCCTTTTTTCAAATTAACTTTGACAACATTTCTTAAATCATTTGGGAGATTGTTATAGATGTTCGGCATAGTGTACATCAATTGTCTTTTATCGTAAAAGTTTCTAAAAGCTGGCAGTTGGTACATACCGGTACCATCCGCTCGTCTTCTGGTGTTGGTGGCTGATTGGTGTCCGGAACCGCTGGTCGTCATAGTACTCCAACGCTGTAGTTATGTGGAATATTTGTCTTACATCTAAGACCCTCACTCTGCCTTCTACTGGATTTCTTGTTGACAGTAGTTTGGTTGCTCAATTTAGTATATTTTGTATTTTATCGATATGGGTTTGAGGTGCCCCACCTCAAGCCAGTCTACCGTACCTCAATCGCGATTAGAGCGTGGTACGCTAATTTTTACATAGTTGGTGTAGATTTAAATTTGAGGCAAGTCAATGCAAACAAGGATCCTTTCAACGTTTTTCTCAAATTGTTGACATGAACATCTCAGAGAAAATAGTTGTCTATAGTTATACCCAGATATTTGTAAGTACCCACCCGTTCTATCTTCGTATCGGCGCAGTTGAAAGCGTTAATTCTGATTTGCGATGCTGGATACTGCGGGCATCGTATGTCGAATAAATAAATATTTGGCGCAACAGCTCTTCAAGTGCCAGGGCCTAGCTTCTCGCGACCACTTATGCTGTTTTTTTATAATTTGCGCACACTCAAAGGGTTATGAATACATTTAACATGTTTGCACACAGTGCGGGCGTTGGAAAGGATGAATAGAGAGAGAGAGAGAGAAAGATTTTGGTGTAGTAGCTCTTGAAGCTCAGTTGTTTATGCTTCAGCTATTCTCCAAGGGTGGCGTCCAGATAACTGGGGAGATTTTTGTTATTATTGTCTTTGCTTCTGATTCACAGTACTTTTTTCCCGATAACCGATGTCAAGGGCAAATCATCATCAACAGAGCGAACAATTTTTCCAGCCACATGACCAAGCTACTGCCAGTGTTATGCCTTCGCAGTAGTGTTCACAGAAGCTTTTGCAAATGATCGGACTGACTTTTTATATTTCATGAGAAATAAATAAAATGCTTGCTGACATCAGGATTTGAACCATGAACCATTAGCGTGGAAATTGACAACGTTACCGCTACGCTATGCGTACGCTATATTTCTTTAAACGAATGGAAGGGACCTAGCATTTAGTGCCATATCCGAAGGGCAATTTGGTTTGAGAAGCTTTCTCGAGACAACAATACTCTCGGATGTTTGTCAGACGTTCGCGAGATGTGGGACCGTGAAAAAACTTTTTGGTGTTTTCTGGGATTCGGTTCAATCTCACGCGCAGTGGTCCGACACACTAACCACTTACGCCACGGTGCCCACCGGGCTTCGTATGTGCATGAGTTTTATTTTTGACCCATTTAGAACAAGACCGTGATTATGGCACCACTCCGCTGCTTTATCGAATTCCGTCTGCATATCATTTTCTCAGATTCTCCTATTCACCGATGACATACCACGATCGCCGTATCCTCTGCATCTATGCAAAAGACAACATTTTTTCTAGGCATTTTAGCAATTCATTTGTGTATATTATGATGAATAATGGGCTGAGTTAAAGCCTTGCGGAACGCCATACTGCACTGATTTTTCGGCGCTGCAGCAATCTTTTATTTTTACGCGAAAGCTTCTCTTTTCTCAGAAAACTTTTCAACCACTCTACTTATTTTCCTCTTATTCCCACTCTTTCCATTACGTAGACGAGTTCATTGTGATCGACGGTGTCTAATGCTTTGCTAAAGTCCAGGAAGGCTAGAGTTAATTATATTGGCAAAATCGCCGAGATGTTTATTTGTAATTTTTCCTTTCTGAAACCCGCACTGGCTTTTTCTTATTTGATGAAGTTGTATATTCTGTCTACCACAATTTGTTCCATGATTTTCTCTATCGCAGGTAGTATTGCTACTGGTCGATAATTTTGTATTTCTCATTTATTTTCTGAAATCCTGGCTGCAGTTAGTTCTGAGCACATTGAGCAAATCAGACAACCTCCTGCACAAGCCGTGTCCGTTTTTTTGAACGCACTTCAAAAACCGATAACTGACATGATTCTTAGTTCAGATGGCTAGATATGAACACTTTTTGCATTTCGATAAAGGTCAATGTGTTCTTGGAATGTTGGTTTCAAGCGTCGCTATGAAGTGCCTGGAGAATTATTTGCCATGCCTTGGTAATAAGATTACAAGTTATCGTGATTATTTTGACAAGAATAGGAAATTCGTTTAAATCCTATTATTTTGTAATGTTCTAGCTATGGTTCGTAATGTCTCTGTATATACAAATCCACTTTTAATCACAACATCCTTTATTCTCAACTCAACTTCAATTTTCAAATAATTAGCTCTCACAGTGATCGCACTTGTTCATCGCTATTTGCACCTCTCTCTACTGTTTTACTGTGCTGGTGGTTGGTGTATTTATACCAAATAAAAGAACTTCTAAAACATTTTCGAACATGCTACTAGGGGTGAATTGTGGAATTTAAAATGTGGAACAAACTGATGTCCATGATAGCAGTTTCGACAGATGGCATTAGTGTCGCCACACCATGCCCCTTAGTAATGCAGTGTGAAAATTACTTTCTGTGGGTGCTTCAATATGCCAGGAGAAGTGCGCAATTCTGTTGTGACTTCAGTTTAGTTATTCTTCTTCTTAATTCCAGATTTAAACAGCCGGGATGAAATAAGTTTTTCGAGATACTTCTGTAAATGTATTATAGAAACCCTTGATTTAGCTAAATGGTGTTGCATGTTTGCTTTGATACTTCACAACAGCATACATTCTGGATCTGAGATCCTTGGACGACACAAAAATCTCATATTTATTTATTTAGCGTAAATCTCATAAAACGATCCCGAAGGAGGCCTTTTTAAGTTAGGTTAGGTTAATTAGGGTTATGAAGCGAAGCTCTCACAAAATAATAGACACCATAATGGATTTATTACGACCACTAACCTATAGGTTACGTGTTTGTACCAAAATATAGACTTAGACCAGAAGAAGTCCTTTGTGATACCAAGAAATCTATCATTAATCGAGGCTACGCAAGGACTAATTACACCAGCTTATGACGTCTGTGCTTATCAGTTCACCGAGATCATCGAAGAGCAGGGCTTCTAGATGGAGTAGTCTTGTTTTACGACAGCTGAAGAGGAAATGGAGGATGGTTTCTTTCCTCTTTTCATGCCTACAACTTTTTGTAGAAATCGTTTAAAAAGAGGCATATCCTTTTGGCGTGTTTTTCCTTCTGGGCAATGTCCTGTGAGCACACCGATAACAGAGCTGGTATCTGATCGCTTTAACAAAATCAAACCATTTTATCGTTTCCGATACTGCACGTCGTACCAGCTTTCAATTTGTGATTTGTCTTACTGATTGCATCCAGTTTAAGTAGACGGTAGCATGTGGCGAGAGATATACCCACATCTTGCCATTTCGATAGAACTAATTGCGTAGCGCTAAGTCAGGCCTTACAGTTTGTTTATGGCCGGGCACCCGGCATAAGTGAATGTTGAACCGCTTCGCTATCTCCCTAAGAGACGAGCAGCAATCTAGAGGAAATTGCCGCGTGGCTGTTCCTAAAGATGCCAAAACCTATGAGAGATATCACATTATTTTTCAGCAAGTACAGGGCTGGAGAAGTTCTAAACTACACCGAAACCAAAAACTCTTGCGTATTCGATTTCCCTGGAGAAATTTAAGATTTGGTAGTGATTGGTGGGACTTAACTCCTACAAGTTACAAAATAAATGATTTACTAAATGTTACTGTAGTATCTACAAGTGTGCGGGTCTGTAAGTCCTAGCCACTTGGCATGTTTTCTCAGAAAGCAGGATTCTCATACCTATTTTTGGCTGTAGTCTACCAAGTTTAAGCTATTGGGCCTTAGAACTGCTGTCTTCTCCTATGTTTGACCGTCATTGGTCAGTTATATTGTCTGAGACGTTTTCCTTCACCACACACGCCGGCGGCTTAACGTTTAGCGCTTCGTCTTGTGGTAATTCACCTCCATTTCTTGCCAGTAAGTTTTCAAAAGTCCTCCACACTTTAGTCCAGTCTTCTTAGAGTTTACAAAATGTGTAGAGCCTACAGTATTTTCCAGCTCAACAACAGCCAGAATATGTAGCGCGTTCAAAGTACCACGGAAGTCGTAGACAGAGGCGGCTTCTTATTTCCAATCTAGCAGATTAACACCACTTATCCCCATCTAGGTCACCACAACCATTTCCTGCATTTATCTTCTATTCTGACTCACCACTCTCAACTGCAAAGCAATTTTCTCGACTGATTAATATTCCATCACAAATCCGAATCAATTAAAAGAAAAAGTTAATTACTCAAAGGAAATCTCCCACATCTACGATCCAACAAAGCTTACAAAGCCGAAGACCATATTCATTGTACAATACCGCTCAATCGGCGAGCTCACCCAGCGCGGGTCATACAGTGTAATTACGATTAATTGTACCGCACATAGGCTTCAATTAAACAACAATATTTTCGTACCAACTGCGTGGTTTCGACGGTTCATGCGACCCATATTCGATGAATGATTGAAGAGTATGCTACCCACCCACATTAGTGGAACCCACATTCCTCGCAGTTAACACTCCCAATCTATTGATGGATGGCTCTGATGGATACAAATCCAACACGACTCGCCAATTTCAATTTCAATTCTCATTTCGAACCGAAAAACCCATATAATTTCGATGCGGAGTTCCACGAATCAAACGAGCAACAGATACTCTGTCAGACCCCTGGGGTGCGCGTGCGCATACACTCTCCTTCGGAAATCTAATACCCATAGTCGGGCAATCGAATGTAATCGATACCCGATAATAACCCGTAATCATCATGGTTATCATCACTCGCTTGAGTGGATTTGACGAGCTATATCGCATATCAATCACTAAAATTTGGCAATGATCACAGAATTTCTTTCGTTTCAGTGCGGACGACAACCCTACACGACTGCAGACAGATGATGACATTTTACTCCATCTGAGTGCCGATAAGGATCTGATGAAGTTTCTCAAATGGACAATGGACCATCTTGGTCCGTTGCAGAGTTACAATGCGTCTAGCATCTATTATCCCGGCCTGAATATGTGGAAAAAGTTGAATCTATCGGGACGTCGAGAGCTGCCGTTGTACGTGGAAGAGCCACAGTACATTGTGGTACGCCGTGAACCGGACGATTTGGAACCCCGTCTGAGTAAGTGCAAAAGATGAGGAGGATAGCCCACCACTCGTCGAAGAGGAGTGGTTGTTGATTGTATTCATAATGCGGGTCTTGGAATGGAATGCATTGTGCGCGTGTACCTGGATCGAATTTCACGATAAAAAAAACTAAATTCGAGATACATTCCCCTCTCATTGTGTGTGTGCATGTGTTCTGTGTTACGCACTCACCGCTTGTATGTTATCTCAACCTTGGCATCTTCTTCTTCGTTTTATCTGTCAAATGTTGTTCTGTGAATTTTTTCTCTTTTATTAGACACACACACACATGCATTCATCTGTGCGATAGTGTAGGGTTTTTTTTTTTTTTTGAGATTTTACGCTCATCTTGTTAGATTTTTACGAGGACATGTCGGGTAATAAAAAAAAATTATAAATTTTGTTTTTGTTTAAAATTACCTAACTTCGTTTGTGGAGAGGGTTAGGTTAGGTACGAGAGACAATAATTTGGAATTCTAAAAAAAAAAAAACAAAAATTTTTCTTTTTTAATTGCTAGATGAGTTTTATAAGGCACGAACGACATTATGCGTGCGCATCGCTTTGATGCGATGCGTTTACAGGAGAGAAACAATCGTAAAAATTTGTTTAAATTAATTTTATTATTAAAAAAAAAAAAGATTGTGAAGGGAAGTTTCTATATAGCAAGGTTAGCTGTTGTTTGTAAATTCGTCAAAAGTTCGATAAACACAAATTTTGATGAGGTCCATAAAAAAAGGGAGAAAAACATGGTATCTATATGAAGTTTTGTCTTTAATTGTTTTCATTGTAAAAAGATATTTATGTCAGCCACAGATGTCTAGGGGATTTATGGAAGAAAACTTAATTGGCAAAAGCGTGCCGCATTGTTTTAATACGAGTAGACTTTCACTTAGTACAGTTTTATTATTTTTTTTAGAAAGGAGGTAGATTTCTTTTTGTTGGACTTCTAGATTGTTTTGCGCTGGAAATCCCTTTTGTCTTATTCGAATTTTGAGTTTAATTAATCGTCTGCTGATTAACAACTAGATTTTAACAGTATTTATTTAGATACTTATTTAATAAAAATAGAGACCAGAACGAAATTCACCAATATACCTGCTTAGGTGGCGCTACAGTCCGGGGTGAACCTGGGCCTCAACCAACAAACCTCTCCAGCCAGCACGGTTACGAGCCAGCTGCCTTCAGTTGCGCACGCCAAGTTTGTTGAGGTTCTCCCCACTTGTTTGCGTCACCAACCGCGAGGTCGTCCTCTGCTGCGCTGTCCATCCGGGGTGGATTCGAAGACTTTCTTAGCGGGAAAATTGGGCTCCATCCGCTCTACATGACCCAGCCATCTTAGTCGCTGTATGTGAACTCTTCTGGCTATGTCGACGTCCTTATATAGGCCGTATAGTTCGGCATTGTACCTTCTCCTCCACTCACCGTCTATGCAGACAGAACCAAAGATCACTCGAAAAATTTTTCTCTCAAAATAACCAAGGGCATCCTCATCCGGTTTTGTCAAAGCCCATGCCTCTGCGCCATGCAGCAGGACTGAGATAAGGAGTTACCTTAGTAGTTCGAGATAGCCTTTGCTACTCAATTGCCTTCTTGGCCTATAGAAACAACGATTGGCAAGAATAATTCTTCATTTGATCTCCCCACTGAAGTCATTTGCGTAGGTCGCCATATAGTCTAGGTAGACAAAGTCCTTTGCCACCGCAAAATTGAATCTGTCTATTGTGGCGTTCTGTCCAAGACGCCGATGTTGGGTGTCCTTTTTTGTAGACAGCATATATTTTGTTTTGTTTTCATTGACCGCTAAAGCCATCTTTGCTGCCTCGATCTCAATACTCGTAAATGCCCCATTGACGGCCCGCTGAGTTCTTCCGATTATGTCAATGTCATCGGCATAAGCGAGTAGTTATACAGACTTGTAAAAGATTGTACCTCCGGTCTTGGCTTGTGAGTTTCGTACAATTCTCTCAAGTACTATGTTAAAGACATCGCATGATAGCGCTTCGCCTTGTCTAAGACCTTTCCTGACATCGAACGGTTCGGTGATGTTCTTACCGACTTTGATGGAGCAGCGAGAGTTCTCCATCGTCATTCTGCACAAACGGACGAGCTTGGCAGGGATGTCAAGACTAGACATGGCTCTGTATAACTCGTCTCTATACACGCTATCATAGGCAACTTTGAAATCGATGAAGATGTGGTGCGTATCGATTTTGTATTCATGGGTTTTTCCCAAGATCTGCCGTAGTGTGAATATTTGGACTTTCCAGGCCTGAAGCCGCACTGATAGGGACCAATTAGGTTGTTGACGATCGGTTTTAGGCGTTCACATAACATAATATGGCACACGAGATCTTACATGCGATGTTGAGGAGACTTATACCTCTGTAGTTGGCGCAGTTCAGAGGATCTCCTTTCTTCAGGATCGGGCAAACGATGCTGAGGTTCCATTCATCGGGCATACTTTCGTCCGACCAGATTTTACAGATGAGCTGTTGCATGCTCCTTCCCAACTCATCTCCTCCTGCCTTGAAAAGTTCAGCCGCAAGGCCGTCGGCTACAGCAGCTTTGTTGGATTTGAGTTTAGATATCACTATCCTCACCTCATTCTGATCGGATTGACGGGAATTTTGACTGCTATTGTCACTGTTGAATGGCTCATTCTGCCTGACAGCGGAATATTGATCATCATCGCCGTTTAACAGTCTGCAGAAGTGTTCCTTCCATATCCTCAGCACCGACTGCGATTCTACTACTATATTGCCATTTTCGTTCCTGCAGGCTTCTGTTCTGGCTTTGAAACCCTGACTTGTTCTTTTTACCTTTTGGTAAAATTTTCGAACATCATTCCTGCAATAAAGTCCCTCTATCTCCTCGATCGAGCGCTTCTCGTGCTCCTTTTTCTTCTTTCTGAGAAGTCGATGTTCCTCTTTTCTCTTGCGCACGTAGAGTTCGTAAGCAGCTCTAGTCCTTCTATGCAGCGCCGCTTTGTACGCCTCTTGTTTAGCTGCATGTGCTTGCCGGCATTCCTCATGAAACCAAGGGTTTCGTTGTGGTGGGCGAGAGAAACCCAGTACATTAGAGGCGGCATCTCTAATGGCTTCTTGGCAACGCTGCCACTGGTCTTCCGCATTTGCTGCTGGCGGCATAGGACTTAGATTGAGATTAAAAGAAACTCGATCGGCAAAGGCTCTGGCGGTCTCTTGCGATTGTAGCCGCCCGACGTTAAATTTCCTCACAGTATTTCCTTAATTTCGCTCCGTTCTTGATATCCGTATCCGTACCTTGGCTACAACTACGTAGTGATCCGAGTCCACGTTGGCTCCTCGGAAAGTTTGGACACCTAGAATACTAGAAGAGTGCCTTGCGTCGATCGCAATGTGATCGATATGGTTGACAGTTTTTCGATCAAAGGAGAGCCATGTTCCCGTGTGAATATTGAGACGTGGGAACCGCGTACTACCTACGACAAAGTTTCGTCACGCCGCAAATTCGATTAGCCTGAGTCCGTTGTCGGATGTGATGCCGTGCAGACTGTGCTTTCCGACCACGCTACTAAAGGTGTCCTCTCTTCCTAACTTTGCGTTAAAATCACCAAGGACAATTTTAACGTCATGGCTAAGGCTCATACGTCTTGTCCAAGAGCTGATAGAGGTCATCCTTTATTGCGTCGTTTATCTTCTAGTGGGGGGCGTAAGCGCATATTAGGCTAATGTTGGCAAATTTAGCCTTGATACGGATAGTCATGAGGCACTCGCTCACATGCCGGAAACTCAAGACTTCTTACCTTAGTCTGCCTCCAATGACAAATCCGCACCCGAAAACACGCTGTCCTTGTTGCCTGTAGCAAACACCGTAATAGATGTCGCAGTTTTCATACTTCTTTTGCCCAGCTCATCCCATCGCACTTCTTGGATGGCGGTTATGTCTGCTTTGAAACATTCTAGGGACTCCGAAAGTTGTTCGGCTGCACGTGTTTTGTAGAGGGACCTAACATTCCACGTGTAGACATGAAGATCGTTATCCTTTTTACGTTTGCTTGGGTCGTCAACAGTAAAATCATCCGTATCCGAGGCTGCTGGTTGCGTCGTAACCGAAGGTTTTTTACGTGGTAGGGAAGTTAACCAGACGGCACAGCCCCCAACCTGGAGGACCAGATCCTTTCGTGCAACCCCTAGGACGAGGGGCCGAACACAACGATGCCAGTAACCCACTTCGGGGATATGAGCGCTGCCGTTGGCCCATTAAGGGTTCATCCGCCACCATCTCTTTTTCAGTATCCTGATGCAGTATTGAAAATCCTTACAGACCTCAGCTGCAAATATGTTGAAGTAGCTCAAGTAAGGTATCCGCTGGCCTGTAGACGTCACCGTTGATTCTATCGGGAGAATTCATCCGCCGCACGTCCTCTTTTTCAGGAGCTCTTACTAGACTTCTTGGACGCATATTGCAGTCAATCACGTCAACAAGAGATGTCTCGACCGGTTAGACGTATGCGTGCTAAAGCTCACTCAGATGTGCTTACCCAGGTCTGAGTGTTCAGCAACACATATATCGTCAGACTCAGCATACGCTCATCATTAGTTCACTATCAGATAGCTATCCAGCGGACACTGCGAGGAGGTGATGATGCGATTTTGCCACGTCCTAGAAGCTCCTCTAATGAAACAAAATGTCTTTCTTCATCACCTTGCGTTCAGCCATTCAACATCATCAAGCCAAGCGCTTTCCACTGGCATCTATCTTTCTGCCTGCGGGGTGCCTGGTAACACTCACAGATCGAGTTATGAACTCCTGTTCTAGCTGTAAGATTGGTGTAGTTCCATCTCAAGAAGTACAATCTCCGACCGCCATTATTTAGTCAGTAAGACTAGAAAACTATTTGCTATGGTCACCTTTGAATTAAGCAGTTGACTGGAGTCACTCATATAAATCTCCAACTTCCGGTTTATTAAAAAGATTAAGCTGTGCTGTGACACTTGGACACAATTGAATCGAACCGCTATCGACTATGACAATCTTTTTCTCATTCCATCATACCACAAGGAACATCAACCCTACCACACCATCCCCATTTCAAAGTTATAGTCATTTCATACTCATACCACAACCTATAAAGTAACATATTTCAAGTTTTTAATTTTTTCTTAGACATGAATCCCGATATGCCATTCATACCGCCACGTGGACGCAAGTACATACCCAATTTGGAGAACCTCATGTCACGTTACGAGCTTTTTGTACCGAATCGCGGCAAGAAGGACAAAATCAAAGACATCTTCAAGTACGATGATTTATTCTTCCCGAATCGTGGTAAAAAGCGCGACAACAACCGCCACGCATGTGGGGGTAGAAGTGGCATCTTTGGCCGTTTGTACAACCAGTTGACAGAGAAGGGCCGAAAAAAACTTCATCAACCGTTTGACGATTGTTTTACACGTTACGATGACATTACATCTGCACCACCGCCAGCCACTAATCAGGCTGAGAATATTAATGGACTAGTGTCAGTATCAAAATTACTTCTACCGCCGCCGTTGCTGGTTGCATCATTGTCCCTGGATGCCGCTGCTACTGCTGTTGACGACGGTGATGGACATCAAGATGCTGTTGGCTGTGGTGCTGGTGCTGTCGCAGAATGTCAAAAGGAAAATGACGTTAAAATAAATGGATTCGATCAATCAGTCAAAGCGCAGATACATCAACGGCAGCACTCTAAAGGGGGTGCTTCTGCCGCTGCAGATAGCCACCGCGATCGTCGGCTGCTGTCATCATTATCATCATCATCATCATCATCATCGGCATCAATTGAAGCGGGCGAATCATCATTTTTACCGCTCATACGTCCAGATCAAGTGCGCCGATTGCAGCCATATCCAATTAGAAACAAACAATGGCGGGACTATTACTTTTAAGAGCTCTGGCAGCTCTGTCAAGTCGTAGATACTTTTCTTTTTTTTTCGTGTGCATTTCTTTGAAATTCCTCCTTTTTGTCCACTCGTAAGCAATTATTAATCATGAAGGGTAACTAAACGTTGCGCACGTACAAACACACTCACTTATACATAGTCCTTGTAAGTTAGTAGCGCACTCTATTGTAAATTGATGTACTACTCGTATATGATGGAGCAAATATAATAATAAACAGAACAAGATAGGCAACAAGCAAGAAGAGCCTTACAACAAAGATTGAAGTTTAATTTTCGAAACAAAGGCCTATTGTCTGTTGGGGTGAGTAGTATCGGTCCCGTGCATCTGCTTGCGGATTCGGAATTTTAATTTAGGAGCTGATGAACGATATGACCGATGCATGATGTGAATGATGTTGATCGAGCGATCAGATTTCCGATTCAAGGCTGCAGATGGATGGGTGGAGAGAAACAGCATTTTGTATCTGTGCGGGATTTTTCAGAGGAGCCGATCTATCTAAATGTAGATTCATTTATTTTTTTGCCATTTTCCGAATGAGGGGCGTTTCGAACTTGAAAGTCTCGGAAGTGGTTCTAATTAATGGATATGTAGCGTAGTGGGATTGGATTTTATGTTTCGGTTTCGGTTTTCGCTTTTTGCCTAATGGCAGGGGCGGGCAAGAAGGATTGAGCGGATGACATTGAAATGTATCTCTCAAGTGGATCAAGTGATTGGGGTAGGTATGGTTTTACTTATTTTTTTTTTTTAGTTCCGATATGAATCACTTGAAATTATATGGTATGGCAGCTAGGTGCAACTTATTTTGTGAGTTGGGTGAGTATGTGGATGAAATTGCGCAGCGCGTTGACTCGTTTGATGGTTTTATTTGGGACCTAGGGATATCGTCGCTTTTATGACGTATTTTAGGGATACGAGAGACCAAAAATTGAGTAGTCTTTGCACGTCCACTGAGACTGATCTGTGTCAGTTGATGGAAACTATTTTTGACGTGAAAGAGACAGTACTCTGAGCTTTACTGGATATCGTCATTTGATAACACTTCGCACGAAGCCATCAAGCGAGCTCTAATTAGAAAAGGAACCAATAACAGAGTATCCATGTATGTGCGAGCAGCTGAGACTAAGATCACCGGACATTCGAACATAGTTTAAAATCCTCATAGCCTCCGTCGAAAGTATTATCTCCCTTAATGTGAAGTCTGACTGCGGAAAGCTTAACGTACTTCAGAAACTATCAGTTATGTCCTGTATCCCCTTGCGGGTCATAGGGCCTCTACTACGCCTACGCGCCATCGTGCACGGCTTCTGGCAATGTGCCTCAGCTCTACCCAAATTTCCCCAACTGCCGTGCCTCCATCTCGACTGTTCTGTGCCACGTTCTCCTCGGACCGCCAGGTATTCTGCCATTATGAGTTAAAGGGTTCCATTACATAGCATGCTTAGCTGTAGGACTGTCACATTTTCGGGACGTGTGACTAATCTACTGCCACTTCCGTCGATGGATGGTTATGTCTATTTATTCCTGACCCGTTTTCTGGTAGAGGTGTTCGTCAGAGTTTCGGTTGGGCCAGAAAATCCTTAAGATATTGCGCAGGCGACTATTGAATTACGTTTGCAGCTTTCTGTTGATAGCAATGGTCACTCTCCACGTGCTGCATCCATATAACAGCACGGGTTCAACGTTGGAGCGGAACAGTCTTAGCTTGGTGTTCAAACTTATTGCATTGCTTCACCATATTTTATACAACATCCCGAACGTGGACTTTGCTTTGGCGATCCTGTTGGCTATATCCATTTCGGTTCCACCATTGGTTGAGACAATGCTCCCAAGATACTGGAAATGGGAAGGCCATGTTTGACCGCTGTAGAAAATCTCGCAGACTGAAGCTCGAAAAATTTGGCGGCGAGATGGGTAGCACGCCCTGAGCACCTGCATGTGAAAGATGTGCATTTCTGCACCCTTAATACCATTTTCAGGGTTAGTTCTGGAGCAGATTTTAATGACATGGATTTCAGCCTGGAAGACACTGGAACGTATTACGAGTGCCATCGAGAATTCGGTGTAAGAGCTAGGAACACCAGCTCCAGCTCTAAAATCCATTTTCTACTAGTCAGCAAGCATCTGGGGACTACTGATGACGTCAAAGGAACAAGCTTCGTGTTCGAGTTATCGTGGTACTCTATGATTTCCAAAAAACCTCAAGAAGTCGGACTTGGAAAGCATCAAGATATACAGATTCTGCTACAAGACTGAGCAGAATCTCGATCACGTACAGAGGAACTGTGGAGAATTTACAAGCTGTGTAGAGAGACTTTCCATAATACCACGAGGTATTAACATTTTCTGGTGGCAGTGCAGTTAAAATAGATAATATGCAGACCACTAGGCTGAGGCTATCTAAATTAATGCGCACCACTTATACTGATATTCTAATTGCTTTCAAGGTTCTCCTGAGGTAGCAGAGACAGGAATGCTGTGTGTAGATTAAGTTAGATTAGGTAAGGTGGCTGTCCTGACAGGGTCAAGACACACTTAGACCACTTGGGTCCATTGTGATACCACATAAAGTTGGGACCGGAGAATCACCGGTTACCGGGGGAACCTTAACCTTTCTCAGGATGGTGTTGGGTGAGAATAACTATGCCTGAAGTGGGTGACTGACTCAATCAACCCTAAGTCTGTGTATACCGGGAAGGTATAGTGTACAAGCAAGTATTGGGGGTGACTGATTCAATCGAACCCCCTGTACTGTTTTGTAAGTTGTATTGAAAGGTCTGAGTAAACCGTGTAGGTGTAGAGATGCATATGCGTAGTCGAGTGACTGATTCAATCGAACTCTAAGTACTCACTATCGGAAACAGTTCAATAAGAAAATCCGTTACCAGGGGGACTCCCCAGGGAGGCGTTATCTCACCCCTCCTCTGGGTTCTAGTCATCGATGAGATACTTAAAGAACTAAGCAATACAGGCATAAGCGTCACTGCTTACGCAGACGACGTGGTGATTTTAGTTCAAGGCAAGTTCCTTGACACATTAAGTGAAATTATGGAATCAGCTCTTAATAGTCTAGAAAAATGGGCTAGAGGGTGTGGACTACACGTCAACCCGGATAAAACCGAATTGGTACTCTTCAGCAAAAAATACAAGATACCACCCTTCAAACTGCCTAAGCTAGCAGGGGTGGAGATTTCCCTTTCGGATCGCGCTAGATATCTTGGGATTATGCTAGATAGGAAACTAAATTGGAAACTTAACATACAGGAAAGGGTCCGCAAAGCTTATAATGCTCTTTTCATCTGTAAGCGGACCGCGGGGAAAAAATGGGGCCTGAAGCCCGCAATGATGCACTGGCTATACATCATGGTAGTCAGACCCATACTCACGTATGGGGCTCTTGTGTGGTGGAAGGCAACGAATACGAAAAACACACGGGATATGTTGGCCATGGTACAAAGAACAGCTTGCATTGCCATCACGGGTGCTCTACGCACAACACCTACGGCTGCACTCGAGATCTTTCTGTATCTTTTACCATTAGACCTACAAATTAAATTTCAAGCGGGCAATAGTGCGCTTCGGCTCACTAACGTTGGTCTCTTCAGGACTAATAACATAGGACACAGCTCCATTCTCAAGGAATCTTTTCCCGGTATCCCTGACGAATCGGACGATATACTTGGCACCTTAGACTTCGACACACCATACGAAGTACTGTATCCAGTTAGAGAGGACTGGCGAAGGAAGACAGTCTCTGTCCATAACGAGATTGCAATATACACAGATGGTTCTAAGACCAACGAGGGCACGGGGTCAGGTATTTACTCGAGAGATACGAACCTACAGGTGGCCCTGAGACTTCCGGACACATGCAGTGTGTTCCAAGCAGAGGTTCTAGCTGTACTTAAAGATGCGAAATTACTTGAGATGGGATCAATATCCGATAAGAATATCGCCATCTACAATGACAGTCAGGCTGCGCTAAAGGCGCTAGAGTTTTACGTCACCAAATCTGATATAATCAGGAATTGCCGCACAATGCTTAGGGCATTATGTACGCAGAACCGAGTCAGATTATGCTGGGTACCTGGACACTGGACGCGCTGGCTAAAAGAGGAGCGGGGCTCCCACGTAGCGATATAATTGGTAGCATTAAGCCACCAGGGTGCGTGGCCAAGGGAATTATTCGGGATAAAATCATTGACACGGCTAATCGAAGATGGTCAAACATAGATGGTCACAGGGTGTCTAAGACCTTGTGGCCTGTGCTAGATCGCAGAAAATCTGGGGAGATAATCAAGTTAGATAGATCGCGGTTAAGAACAGTGATAGGAATACTCTCTGGCCACTGTCTCCTAAGGAGGCATGCCATGAGACTAGGGTTATCCGATACGGATGTTTGTAGGTACTGCGACGACCTACATGTCTCAGAGGATATAACTCATATACTCTGTGAATGTCAAGGAATTGCCAGGACAAGGCTAAAGCATCTTGGAAGATACTTCTTCGATAACCTTGAAGAGGTGAGGTCCCTAAACCATAACAAGGATCTTTTCAGATTTGGAGGAAGATTAATTGCTTGGGAGAATGGGTTTAGGTCTTCTGCCGTGAAGGTTCCCTAGGGATCGCGATGGGCCCACTTTGGTGCCTAGTGTTTTATGATAACCTCATAACCCTACCTAACCTAACCTAACCCAACCTAAGTACTGCTATGCATGGGTGTTGACTAGATGAGGTGACTGTTTCAAACAAACCCTTCACACCTAGGTGGACCGTGCAGGTGTAGAGATGCATAAGCGCAATAGAGTGACTGATTCAGTCAAACTCTAAGTACTGCTGTGCATAAGGTGTTGACTAGGTAGGGTGACTGTTCCAATCAAACCCGTACCTTGGTGGACCATGGAAGCGGAGTGCATAATAGAAGGCGAGGTGACTGATAAAATCAAACCTTGCACTACTATGCAGTCAACCTATGGGGATTGGTTAGCTAGGTAGGGTGACTGATACAATCGAACGATTATTACCTAGGTGCACCGTGTAGGTGGGGTGCATGGGAGTAATAGGGTTGATCGACTCAAACAATCTCTGTTACTCTTATGTGGTGGTTGGTCTAGTGATATTCGAGGGTTGACTATCGATCTTGTGGGTATCTGTTACAGTACCTAATGATGGTCGATAGTAACCAATAGGGGAGGGAGGGTTCAACTTAACCAGTTGGATTTCCCTATGAATCTGTATAAGTTTATAATGTCTATGTAAGACGGGTCACTTAGGTCTTCAAAGAAGTATTCCCCTAATAGTTTCTTTCTCAGGGTAGCTCGTGCTGGGCATGTGCCGATGAGGTGGAGATTGTTCTTCTCTTCCTCTTCATCTCTGAAGCTTCTACAGTAATCATTTGCTGGGACTCCCATTCTAGTGGCGTGTCTACCTAACAAGCAGTGTCCTGCGATTATTCCTACTGTGGGGCTTATGTTCCCTCTATTTAATGAAAGGAGTTTTTTGGTTTTCTTTGCGTCTAAGAGGGGTCAGATCTTTCTGGTCGATACGCACGTAGATAGATTACTCCATCTGTCGTTTACAGTAGCTTGCGCTTCGTTCAACAAACGAAGTTTCATCATTTGTATTGAGGGTGCCGGTACCCCTTTGTTGACAGCAAGAGGTAGTACGGTGCCTTGTTTAGCTAGTTCATTTGCTTTACAATTGCTTGGAATGTCTCTGTGTCCCGGAACCTAACACAGAGTGATATTGCATCTGTCCGCAATCAATCGTTAAGAGAATCGCGACAATGTTTGCCCAACTTAGATCTTATTGTTCGCGTTTCCAGAGCTTGCTGTGTGTAACCCTTAAGAGCGCTGTAACGAAGTGACATATTTCACCGCCAATGAAATACAAACATTCAGTCATCCTCCCGCTGCCGCAGCACACTGAACAACCGGTGGGGTGGTTATTCCATCAAACGACAGCAGTATACATGGGTTCGTTCACACACTTAAAGCGGAGGCCGTCATCTGTTGCTAGGTAGCGAACCTTCACGATCAAATCAAGATATGAGTAGACTCCAACTCCTCAGAGCAGAATGAGGAGGATTTGATTTGGCACACAACCGTGACAGGAGTACATTCGAAGGTCGCACACGAGAATGTGAGGGAGAATTTGAATTATCTCATAATTCACATTCTCGATGGGCAGGATTTTTACATAAAGAAGAGTGCATGGAAAGCAGTAGGTGGAGTCTGCTCAAGTGCTGTAAGTTCCAATCGAGCGTACTCTTAACAGCCTCTCCCGGGAATCGTTTGCAAACCATTCCACCCTATTTTGACGCCTTCACCCTGGTGATTGTGTCACTAAACACGAGTCTACTACTAACCATAACCAGATCGTCCGATAGGTTTCTCCCCGTCGGGGAGAAGCACCTTGGTTGATATACCGCGGATTTGCCACCATTTTCTAAGCCTGCCCTAAGTGCGGACTGGATCCTTCTTAAGCCTGTCCTAAGTACGGACTGAGTCATTGCAAGTCTGCCCTAAGTGCGGACTGCCACTTTCCAAGCCTACGTGCGGACTGGAACTCCTCAAGCCGACATACGACACACCAAGTCGAGGCGGACAACAACTCAGCCCACCTCAGCCTTCGGCCAAAAATACCTTCACAGCGCCATGGGAACAGAACCAGAGCACTTTCTCGACTTCATTGTTCTTCCTTGACTGGCACTACAGTCAAGGATAAAAGTGGGCTTTAGCCAATAAGTCTCTTCAGTTAGCATGATCCCCAATCGCATACTTCAATTTGTTCGAGGTTCAAACAGGTAGGCCGTTAAATATCAGATCAGCCTGTCCTGTGTAGTCCTTCTGAGGTAGATTCAAAGACTCTCTGTGCCGTAGCAATAATCTTCATCCACTCTGTCGCTATACCCACACTGTTTATGCTTCGATCACTTCTTGTTTATGCCGGCAACGCAGATAGGAATAATTGTTATCTAGCAGATTCCAAAGGTAAGTACTCTTATATCGCACCGATTGAATCCACCACAACCTGAGAGTACAGACACACTTAGACCAGTAGAGGTCCATTGAGATGCCATGGCTCTTTCTATTTGGTTACCTAGGGACTAATTAAACCAACTGAAGCTTTTAATAAAGCGAAGGATGCTCATGACGCTTAAGGAAGCCCCTTGATGGAGCAGTCTTTTTTAAGACATGGCCGGACATGTGCATAGGATGTAAAAGATAGTTTCTTCCTCCTCTTCGTCTCTACAGCGTCTCATAGCAAAAGTCATGAGAAAAAAGATCCAGCTTTTAGCATATTGGCCTAACAGACCAGTTGGCCTAATGTCCAGTGAGGATATCAGTAAAGTAGCTGATCTGTGATCAGTTTGGCATAACCATCTCGGCACCAGGTTTCCGATCTAGCCTAGGCCAGGTCTGTTTCGAAATATGATACGTTAAGCCATTTTCCCATCTGTAGTTGATACTGCGACTCGAATGCCAGACATACGCTTTGGGGTAGCGCGGAGACAAATGACAGAGGTGAGTCTGTTTTCGATTTCATCATTACCAATAACCTATCAATTTGCAATACTGGCAATTCTTCAACTTTTGTTTTTCCGAGTACGGATAACTTCAATGGGTGGGAGGCGGTTATTGACATTACTCTAGTATCTAACAACGAAACCATCAGAGTTGAAAACTGGATTTACAATCTTTTTCTGATACTCTTCAACGTCTGTCTCGAGATTGAGACCCCTAAACCGTATAGAAACCCAAAACGCATAAACTGGACAAAGTTTAATCATATACTTAAGTCAAAACTGGGTAGCACATCAACGTCTAAAATCGACTCGACCACGGAACTGGATTCAAAGGTTGAAATCTTTGAGAAAGCAATTAACGTTGCCTTTAAAGTCTTGTGTCCAATCAGTTTTGGTAAAAAGAAAGTCCTAACATGGTGGGATGAAGATCTATCAAAGCTTAGGAAGATGACCAGAGCGATCTTCAATATCTGCTACATTCACAACTTCTGGCAGCCCTATAAGGACTGCCTAAAAATATATAAGGAGTCCATCAGAATGGCCAAAAAACAGGGCTGGAGAGATTACTGCCAGTCTATCGAGTCCCTTAAAGAATCCGCAAAGCTCAGCAAAATTTTGTCCAAAGAGCATAGCAACCCGTCCTTTCTTAAAAAGACGGATGGAAGCTGGACAGATTCTTCTGCGGCATCTCTGAAACTCCTAATGACTACTCACTTTCCAGGCTGCAGTAGAGCAAGATAGTTTCACCTGTATGCCACTGGCAGCTTGGGATAGCATTACAAACATTATTACGGAGGATAAAGTCTCTTGGGCTATAAATAGCTTCTCTCCCTATAAGTCACCTGGCCCTGACAGCATCATGCCTATTATGCTGCAGAAATTGCAAGACATAGCAATTCCCTGGCTATTACCGATTTATAGGAGTTGCTTAAACCTAAACCATGTTCCCCAAACCTGGAGACGTGTCAAAGTGGTTTTCATCCCCAAGGCGGGCCGGCGAGGACATGAATCCGCGAAGGATTTTAGACCGATAAGCATGTCCTCCTTTGTTTTGAGAACTTTAGAACGTATCCTAGACTTCCATATCCGCGATAACCTGAGTTCTCCACTGTCGGAATCCCAGCATGCGTATCTCAAAGGGCGGTCCACAGAAACTGCTCTTCATCAGGTCGTGCGTACAGTAGAAACTCTTCACTACAAGGAATATACTTTCGCCACATTTCTTGATAGAGAAGGAGCCTTTAACAACATTTTCACTGAATCTATTCATGAATCTCTCACCGAGTTAGGTGTAGAAGGCTTTATTAGCCAATGGATAGTTTCTATGCTCAGTACTCGTATAATCCATGTAACACTAGGCAACAGTAGTACAACTAAGACGGTAAACAGAGGAACTCCACAAGGCGGAGTCATCTCCCCCCTGCTCTGGTTAATTAATAAAATCTTGGTGCGACTTGATAGGGAGGGTTTTAAGCTGGTATACTAGTATCAGGAAAGTTCCTCTCCACGATAAGTCATCTCATGGAGAGGGCTCTGGATAAGGTACACTCATGGGCTACGAGCTGTGGCCTCGGAGTAAATCCGGAGAAGACTAAAATGATGCTGTTTACCACTAAAACCAAGGTACCGGCATTCACCCCCCCAAACTAGACGGTCAGCCTCTCTCGCTTTGCTCCAGTGCACAATACCTAGGCACGGTTCTAGACCCGAAGCTTAGTTGGAAACTCAATATAGAACAGCGAATTAAGAAGGCAAGCGTAGCTTTCTATGCCTGTAATAAAACATTAGATGTACACAGCCGTTGTGCGTCCAATTCTTACTTACGGCGCTATCGTTTGGTGGCCAGCTTTGAGCAAAAAGTACAATATCGACAGAATCAAGAAAGTACAGAGATCAGGTATCACAGGAGCAATGAGGTCTTGTCCAACAGATACTCTCAGTGTGATCTTGCATCTGATCCCCCTCGAACTACACATCAAAGACACAGCTATATGCAGCGCAGTCCGGCTCAGGGAGTATGGATGCTGGACCACAAAGCCATATGGTCACGGCAAGGTACTGGAGACGATACCAAGTGAACTGGTTGCATCCTCGACCGAATACACGATACCCAAGCTCAACTTCAGAAAATCCTTCTTAACAAAATTCCCTTCCAGAGAAGAATGGAAGAATGGAAGTGCTACCTGCAACTATGATATAGGGATATACACGGACGGTTCGAAGATGGACTGCGTAGTTGGCGCAGACATCTTCTCTGACCAGCTGAATATATCAAGCTCTTTCCGTCTCCCAGACTCTGCTAGTGTTTTCCAAGTGGAGCTTCTTGCGATTCGAGAAGCCTGCCGTCTGCTAAATAATCTTCCAACGTCTAACCACAATATCGCTATTTTTTCGGATAACCAGGCTGCCATCAAGGCGATTGATGCGGTTTGCATCTCTTCAAAACTGGTAGAGCAATGCCGGTTCGAATTGAATCAACAAAGCACTCACTCGAGAATCACTCTCATCTGGGTCCCAGGGCACAGCAACCATGAGACTAATGAGCGTGCTGATGAGCTGGCCAAGCGAGGGTCGGCCCTTAAAAGCTCTGTAGCAGAAAGAGTCGACATTCCGCTTGCTATATTCACCTTCACTTCCTCCAGCTAGCCAATCGCGGGTGGAACAGCCTCACAAGCTGTGTCATAACTAGAAAGACGTGGCCTAGTTTCAACAAACCCAGGTCAAAAGAGTTACTAGGCAAACCAAGACCAGTTATTGCAAAAATCGTAGCTATTATCACAGGTCACTGGCCAGTTGGAGACCATGCGGCCAAGCTTGGTATCCCCCGCAACACTTTTTGTAGGAGCTGCAAGGATATTAATGAGAAAGAATCTCTATGTCGCTTCCTTTGTAGATGTCCGGCCCTGGTGAGGATCAGACAACAAACTCTTGGCAAACCCTTCTTCGAAGATCTGAGAGAGATAGCGGACAAGAGGATTAGAGAACTAATCCTCTTCCTGAACTCCACGGATTGGGTTTAAACTTAACATCCCTTTTTAACTATCCACTACAATAGGTATACACGAGTCCATGGTAACAAAACGACGCACCCTAAGCGCTAATTGGGTTCTTTTGGACCGCCACTTTACCTACCTACCTGATGCTGCTAATAGCGTCCAGCTCTAGTTGATGTTTACACGTAGCGAGCGGCACACCCAGGATCCACCTTTTTGGCAAAATCCTTACAGGTGTTTCCTGCCTAGCGAACTCAGCCTAGTAGTTACCCGGAATGTCTCTGTGACCTGGCAATGTTAATCTGCTCCGTCATCTCCGTGAAAGACAGACGGCAGTCTTTGAAATGAAAAAGCACAATAACAGGGGCTTGACTGCCATTTGACTGTCAGTGAAATTGTTAATATCCCTTACAGATATTGCATTACATTTTAGTTAGGACAAGGATTCCTTGATCGCGATAATTTCTGCCTACATTGATCTGGAAGGCGGAAAAGACACTGCTCTTCAAGGGACAGTAAAGATACAGATGGATTGGATATACCAGAGCCGCTGAATACTGCTGTGAGTCATAGTATTATGAATCGTGTCCTCAATCAAACATAGCTGATTAAGTTTTAAAATCCCCCTAGGTATACAATGTGTCAGACTTAGCTTAAACCTACAGGCTCATGAGCTTCTTTTCAAATGCTTTGGACTATGTTAACTAAAGCACATAAATATCTACTAAACAGATTGCGTCAGGCTCATCAAATCCTAGACTGAAAGGGTTGGTCAGCCAGAAGGACTCGATAACAAAACTTTAAATACATTGTCTCCATTCTGATACGATGGAACTGTCCAAGGACGAACTTCTAGTCCAAACAAGTTTTAGTTCTTCTCCCTTAACTGTGATAGGTACGACTATATTTGGGCTTACGACATCATTGGTAGCCAAGCCACCCTCTGACGCAGCATTTGACATATCCCATGATCTATGAGACTGAATGACTGCTGTGATAGAAGCTGCTTTCACTTGAACAGTGAGCCAAAATGTTAAGCACCAACAATAAAAATCTCCCATTTGCATACCATCACATGGTGTCGCATCTAATTAATATGAGGTTGCAGTCCTACTCGGTAGACCATAATGGGAGAGAAAACTGTGCTAGTAAAACTCAAATGCTTTCTGAAGGCGCACTTAAACTACTGTCACCATCAAAGACCCATTCATGTTTATGGACCTTCAGCCAGCCATATCGAATCGTAACGAAACCCGAATCTAATATTTTGCGACTTCTCTTGGCTCTCGTGCTAAATTACCATCATTGTCACTTTGTGCCACAAAAGCATGACGCTATCTCTGCCCCTGATGATAGCAATAAACAATGGCTAGCTTACATGCAAGCACATATCGTACACACACAATTCAGCCAGAAAGTTGCGCGCAAAAATGACAGCCGCGTCGAAAAGTGTGCTCCTTCAACCGGCCATATAATGAACAGCACCCAGGACTTGGCTCTAATGTTACCTCTTTTCATTCTCATCACTAGGTTCCTCCTCCTCCACCTCCTCCAGGGGCTCCGGTCTGGGAAAAAAAATGCCTGTTTCCCGCGCTTAAAGAGATATGATGCCAGAGATATGATGAAGCGACATCATTATACTTTATAGCGTGCTAGAAAGCCACCACTGTCTGTCTATTGTGCTGCTGCAGTTTATTAGCTGATGTTTCATGTGCGCATGCGCGCGCGCGCGCGCTCGGGTTCGCACAAGGAAATTGAAAATGATCATTAAGTGACAATTTGTGTATGAGTTTCGAGAGGGTACGACGAGTACCTGTATCAGTACAGTGAGTACGATATAAATTATATTATGCTGTTGCTTGCGGTGGTCGGTTGGATGCAGTAATGACAACAACGACGACGGACTGGCAATTCTTTTTAATGCGTTGACATGATAACAATCCGAGAAAGTTGTTTTCCTATTTGGATCGGCTGTGTCTTGCTCTCATCACGGGCGCACATTAAAATGATCTCCGACTGTCTTGTAGTCGGGGGATGTGTGTGTAAATCCTTTGAGATACATTCACAGATACTCGTACATTTAATGAAACGAAAGTGAACTGAATTTCTCTGAATATTTCAAACCAACGACGACGAAGACGTTGACGATTGACGATTACGACTGTTACTACCATCTCGCATGATGGCTGTCAATTCGTAACGAGAATACGCGTTAACGCGTTGAAGCTATAAGACCCTCAGCTCAGCCGGTAGGCGGCCATCATCCAGCCTCAGGACGCCGCACCGCACATATTGGGTAAAAGAGTTTTTCTTTTTCTTATGACCGTGCGAATACTCTTGGATTGGCTTTAATTTTGTTCGCTGGGTCTTCATAGGTCTCTGGGGGTAAGCACTTTCCCGCATTACATGGGAAAAGTATTTGAGATACTTTTTCGCCGCCTGCATCCAGTTCTAATGCAAATTTTGTGAGTGCGCGCACCTTGAAAGGATTTCTCTGTGGACAATGGACACACTTGACGTGTGACAGATTTTGACACAAAGCCTGACGTGAAAGTTTTTTTTTTTTTTTTTTGTCATACGGATCATAAGTCTCGCGCACTCGAACCTCTTACAGTCCGACGGCGGTTTTTCATGAACGCCAAGTGGGGTACAGGTTTAATTGGCATGAATTCGATGACTCTGTGGTGGTTATTGGTCAAAATGTGCTCTCATGTTAATTGGAGTCTTTGTCTTCGATGGTTGTTAGCTGTCATTGAAAGTGTAGGTTTGCACGCCAGCACTTGACGTTTTCGATGAGGAATGTGAATGTGAGTAGTGCGCGGCGCGTTAAAGTTCATTGCAATCTGTTGTGAGTTGAGTTCACTTGGAAGTGGATATTAGTCATGGCTTGGAGTTTACTGTCTTGCCAGAGTTGACCTTAAACCGATGGTTGGAGTGTTGATTATCGAGCGTTAATGGTCAATGTCAATGAAGGTCGAGAGATATTTTAGTGCCTTACTGGCTTCGAGGCATGAGTGGGTTTCAAGTTGGGGGTACATAGTTTTGAGTACGCGGAAAACGGGTCAAAATAATATGATTCATCGGAGACGAATTTTGTTTGGAGAGCTTGGTTATGAAGTTTGTCTATGATAATGAATATCATCTTAGTGAAGAGTAAAGCAGTATGTCTTTTCTAGATCAGCATTATTCGCTTTCAGAAATGTGTATTGTGATAGCAGTTGTTGTTATGAAGCAGTTTGAGCTCTGAGAATCGGTCAGAAAGCAAGGACTAGAAACAAATGACTGCGACCAAACCGAAAGGACTTCTGCTTAGATTTGAAAATTTGGGATATATAATTGCAGTAGAGAAAAATTCTGTCGGTAAGCTCATCAGCAAGGAAAGGAAGAAAGAGAACTAAAGCTAAGGCGATTCAGCTTGAGAAGAAGGTTTGATTAGGTAAGGTTGAAGTGGCTGCTAGCCGAGAGTCGCCAACACTTAGACCAATGAAACGTCCATTGTGAACTTTTTATGAAGCGTAGAAGGCTCTAAATCTCGATGTTTTTCAGGTCGTCTATATCGTTGTTATAGGAGGCTCCTAGGTGAAGCTTCCTTCTACGGAAAAGAGCTGGGCAGATACAAAGAAGGTGAAGAATAGTTTCTTCCTCTTCTTCATCCATCCAACTTCTACAAAAGTCGTTCGCAAAAACGCCCAGCCTTGTAGCATGCTTACCTATTATACAGTGTCCAGCGATGACACCTATTATAGCGCTGATATGCAATCAGTTGAAATTCTTCGAACGTTTTAGATCCAGCTTTGGCCAAATCTGTTTTGTCGATAGACATGTTGATTCACTTGTCCACCTAAGATTCGTACTCTCGATAGCATCCAGCTTAAATTTGAGTTTGCAAGTAGCGATTGGTATACCTAAGGAGCCTTTGTCCGGCAGAATTGGTATAGTTGTTCTTATTCTGGTGAGGAATAGGCATTCCCTGAATGCCCCTATGCCCCGGCACCCAACACAGGTGAATATTGAACTGCTCAGTCATCTCCGCGCGAGACGATCGGCAGTCTAGAGCCATTAAGGAATTTATAACCTTGACCACTGTTGGATAGTTTCAAGGCGAATGGCTGCAATTGCTGCCATTTGCTTGCTGAATATATGGAGGGGTATCAGATAAAGCAAAATGTCGAGTGCCGCAGAGAGAGTTGTACGTAGTGCTCCGCTTATGGACAGACAAGCTGTATGCTGGACCTTGCTTAGATAGTCGCGTTTTATAGCTTTTCTAAGGCTGTCCACCAGACAATCACCCCGTATGTGAGTATTGGTCTAATGACCGAGATGTATAGCCAGCCAAACCGGCCATCTGGTTAACTTGTTTAAAGCGTTTTAGTGTATTAAGGTGCTGAGACAACTATAGCAGCATCATCTGCATAAGTAATCACCGTATAGGGATATACACGGACGGTTCGAAGATGGACTGCGGAGTCGGCGCAGGCATCTTTTCTGACCAGCTGAATATATCAAGGTCCTTCCGTCTCCCAGACTCTGCTAGCGTTTTCCAAGCGGAGCTTCTGGCGATTCGAGAAGCCTGCCGCTTGCTAAACAATCTTCCAACATCTAATCACAATATCGCTATTTTTTCGGATAGCCAGGCTGCCATCAAGGCCATTGATGCAGTCTGCATCTCTTCAAAACTGGTAGAGCAATGCCGGTTTGAATTGAATCAACAAAGCACTCACTCGAGAATCACTCTCATCTGGGTCCCAGGGCACAGCAACCATGAGGGAAATGAGCGTGCTGATGAGCTGGGCAGGCGAAGGTCGGCCCTTAACGGCCCTCTAGCAGAAAGAGTCGACACTCCGCTTGATGCCGTTAAGGGCTATATTCACCTTCACTTCCTCCAGCTAGCCAATCGCGGGTGGAACAACCTCACAAGCTGTGTCATATCTAGGAAGACGTGGCCCAGTTTCAACAAATCCAGGTCAAAAGAGTTACTAGGCAAATCAGGACCAGTTATTGCCAAAATCGTAGCTATTATCACAGGCCACTGGCCAGTTGGAGACCATGCGGCCAAGCTTGGTATCCCCCACAACACCTTTTGTAGGAGCTGCAAGGATATTAATGAGAAAGAATCTCTATGTCATTTCCTTTGCAGATATCCCGCCCTGGCGAAGATCAGACAACAAACTCTTGGCAAACCTTTCTTCGAGGATCTGAGAGAGATAGCGGACAAGAGGATTAGCGAACTAATTCTCTTCCTGAACTCCACGGGCTGGGTTTAAACTCAACATCCCTTTTTTTCTTTTTTTAACCAACCACTACAACAGGTAGATACGAGTCCGTGGTAACAAGACGGCGCACCTTAAGAGCTAATTGGTTTCTTTTTGGACCGCCACTTTACCTACCTACCTACCTAATCACCGTGCATACCTCACCCTCCAGTATTGTCAATAGTTCATTAACCACCAAATTCCAAAGAAGAGGAGATATAACGCTACCTTGCGGATTGGTTCTATTGACGTCCCGCCCAGCTCTGAGTTAATAATCCGACCATGAAACAGTAAATTGATCAATTCACATAGTAAACTATCTACCTTTAGGTATGAAAGTTCATCTGCAATCGCATTATTAAAAGCCCCCTCTATGTCTAAGAAAGCTATCATTGTATATTCCTTGTGAAACAAGGAGTACTCAATATTACGAACCAGCGAATGTAATAGGTGTATGTATTAGTTGTGCTTGTAAAGTAAGTAGATAACCACTTCTTCAATGTGTCAATGCTTCTTAGGGAAGGCATTTGTGTTTTAATATTAATGACATTGTTTCTCTGAAGGATAGCGACTGATATCCTTTTGCTTGGTCGCCTTGCAACGTGATGAAATGTATGGTGAACCTTCAAGGCAACATACTGTATGTCGACAAACCAGCTTCGAAGTATGTTTCCATGCTACGAAATAGCTGCACTCTTCTTTCCATGCCACCTACCATTCTCACCAGGGGTGAGAAAAACTTATACTTTCTACAGTTTCGGTTAGTTATTTGGAGCTGGAATATCAAATAGCAAACGTAAATATACTATTTCATCCAATGAGAATCGTGTGGTTTACTGACAGATCAAAAATGAATTCAGGAGTTGGCGCCGGAGAGTATCGACCCAATTATAAATTATCGAAACCACTTGGAAAGAGTCCTAGTATTTTGCAGGCCGGGCTTTACACAATTGAAACATTGAAATAGGCATCAACAGGCACCACCATCCACATACTTACCGACAGCAAAGTGGCGGTCAAGGCACTGATCTAGCTCTTGAACAGTTCAAAATCAGTTCTAAGCTGCTTCGACAATTAACAAAACTTTCTTACTTATGTCCTGTATCCCCTTGCGGGTCCTAGGGTCTCTACTACGCCTACGCGCCATCGTGTACGGTTTCTGGCAATGTGTCTGAGTTCTCCCCAACTTTTCCCTAACTGCCGTGCCTCCTTCTCGACTGTTCTGCACCATGTTCTCTTCGGACCGCCAGGTCTTCTGCCATCCTGAGTGAAAGGGTTCCATTGCATAGCATGGTCCGCTATGGAACTGTCACCCTTACGGAACGTGTGACCAATCCACTGCCACTTCCGCCGTTGGATGGTTGTGCCTATTGGTTCCTGACCCGTTCTCTCGTAAAGATGTTCGATAGAGAAACGATTGGGCCAGAAAATCCTTAAGATATTGCGCAGGCACCTATTAACAAACGTTTGCAGCTTTCTAGTGATAGTAGTGGTCACTCTCCATGTGCTGCAACCATATAACAGTACGGATTCAACATTGGAGCAAAATAGTCTTAGCTTGCTGTTCAAACTGATTACATTGATTCGCCATATTTTCGACTACATCCCGAACGCGGACTTTGCTTTGGTGATCCTGTTGGCTATATCCTGTTCGGTTACACTATCGGTCGAGACAATACTCCCAAGATACTGGAAATCCTCTACTCTCACTACCAGTTATCCAGCAATGCATATTTGAACCGATGAGTTTGTTCCAAGGTTGATAATTTTAGTTTTTGCCGTATTAGTTTTCAGCCCGATGACGCCTGCCTCCCTCTCCACATCTGCTGTCATTTTGTGGAGGTCCATAATTCTGTGGGAGAGTAAGCATACATCGTCAGCGTAGTCAGGATGTTTCAGTTGAGATGTAAGAGTCCATCGAATTCCTCCGTTTCCCATCGAAAAAGCTACCGGTTCATGTAGGCATCGACGGCAACGAAACTGCAGACCTGCTGGCCAGAAAGGGCTGCTCTGAGTTGTTCAATGGACCTGAATACTTTTGCTGAATATCTAATTCCGCTTTGAAACTTTCCCTAAACAGTTGGGAACGCAACATGTGCATTTCTCACTGGAATAATGCCCAATGTCTCAGACAAGCTACAAGCGCTGTCCAGCCCTCCCAGAAAGGGACACTTCATATCCTTTAATACAGCCGAAACGATATAAGAAGGCTCTTAAGATACCTTACCAATCACTGTGTATTGAAATACTACCACAAAAAAAAAAAAAAAATTATAATCTCGGAGGATATCACCTGCTGCCTCTGCCTAAAAGAGGGCGAAACCGCACATACTATGTGAGTGTGCAACTCTATGTAGAATTAGGAGAAGCCTTTGCCCTTAAGATATCATATCTCCAACAAGCTTAAGGAACACAGCTGTAATTATGGCTTTTATAAGGAGAGCAGAAGTACTTCTGCCAAAATAGATTTATCTGGTGGCAGTGCCCATACGCCATACGGCCGTGGCCACAAACTTGTAAAGAAAACCCGCCTCACCTCATAACACTTGTTTTCAGCGGTACTGCCGTATTAAGAATTTCATAAGAGGGTGGTTTTGACTTTGCTGTCAATCATGTTTGAATTAGCTCGTTTGGACTCTTTCTCATTTCTTTCTATGCGCGTTGTTTACTGATGCACTGTTCGATGCGTTTTCAAGTACTGCATCCCTCGATTTTTTAGAATTTCACCAACTATGTTTTCGCAGCCTGATGGATTGCCGTGTCTTCCCCTCTAAAGTTCACATTTACTGAGAAAATTCGGACTTTGGAAAAAAATGTCAGTATGCAGTTCACACTTCATGAGAATAATGGCTATAATCGCATTTTTACTTACTCATAACAGTCCAATTCGCCTTGACGTCTAGCTATTCTTGCCTGATTTGGGGTATAAATTGTGTGTTCACCTGCTATTCTCAGAGGATGTATTCGTATAAAGGATTTTGGTATCCATAGCAAAGCGCATATACTAAGGCATACAATGTAATAGAAAATGTAGACGAACGATAGAAAAGACAATCCACTTCAAACAATATACCCTAGCTACATTCTTAGACGTTGAAGGCGCCTTCAATAACGTCAGTACGGGCGCGATTCAGGAAGCTCTGATCCAACTAGGTGTGGAAGAGTTTATTAGCAAATGGATATTGACAATGCTAAAAACTAGAAACATTCAATCTACTCTCGGCAACAGCAGCACCACCATATCTGTTGTTAGAGGAACTCCTCATGGTGGGGTCTTGTCTCCTTTTCTATGGCTTATGGTCATCAACAAAATTTTGTGTAGACTTAATAGGGATGGAGTTAAGATCGTCGTGTATGCGGATGACGTGGTAATACTGGTATCTGGGATGTTTCCATCCGTAATCAGTGAGATTATGGAAGAAGCCTTGGGCAAGATTAGCTTATGGGCCACTGGATGCGGACTCAGCGTCAACCCAAGCAAAACTGAACTGTTGCTCTTTACCACTAAAACCAAAATACCGACCTTCACACTTCCACGGCTTAACAATTATCTACTCTCTCTATCCTCCAGTGCCAAGTACATAGGTGTGGTACTTAATCCTAAACTAAGCTGGAAGCTTAATATTGGGCAACGGGTAAAGAATGCCTGTGTGGCTTTCCTGAAACAAGACCTTTGGTAAGAAGTGGGGACTTCGCCCGAAGATGGTCTTATGGATGTACACTGCCGTGGTGCATCCTATTCTTTCCTATGGATCGCTAGTCTGACTGCCGGCGTTAAGGAAAGCTTATAACATCAAACTTATCAATAGGGTACAAAGAACTGCGGCTATAAGCATAACAGCTGCCATGAGGACATGTCCAATCGAAGCCTTGAACGTTATTCTCCACCTTTTACCACTCGATCTTCACATTATGCATCTTTCATCATGTAGTGCGGTTAGGCTAACGGAAACACGATGCTGGTGCACCAATCCGTATGGCCACAATACTATCCTGAATCTGCTACCACAGGATCTGGTAGCTAGTCTGACCGACTATATAACTCCCACAGTGAACTTTAGAAATGACGTCACCTTCACTTTCCCAACCAGGGTGGAATGGGAAACTGGCGTACTGACAAATTAGTTCGAAACAACTATCTTCAAAAAAAAAAAACAAATATTTGGCGCAACAGCTCTTTAAAGTGCCAGGGCCTAGCTTCTCGCAACCACTCATGTTGTGTGCGTTATATTTTTCACACGAATGGAAGGGACCTACAAGTTTAATGCCGAATCCGAACGGCGATTTGGGAAGCTTTTTCGTGAAAACAATACTCTCGGATGTTTGTCAGACGCTCGCGAGAGGTGGGACCGACGACGGTTCAAAAATGGACTGCTATAGTATCTGTCACTACATCCTCAAGGCTAGTAGAACAGTGCAAAAAAGAACTGGCCTGGCTTGGTCATCAGTTATGGATCTGTCTCCTTTGGGTTCCGAGGCACAGCAACATTGAGGGGAATGAGCGAGCTGATGAACTCGTGAGGCAAGGATCTGGCCTTGATGCTTCCCTAGCAAAGAAGGTGAACGTCCCATTGGGGTTCCTTAAGGGAGGCATCTTTGCGCACTATCTGCTAAAGGCTGATAGCAGATGGCAGGGGGTGCGGAACTGCGCCATCTCCAGGCAGATGTGGCACAAATACTCCCAGAAAAGAACGCAAGATCTACTAAACAGAAACCGTGCAGATATCGCAATAGCTCTGGCAGTTCGTACTGGCCACTGGCCCATCAGGGCGCCGTGGCGTAAGTGGTTAGTGTGTCGGATCACTACGCATGAGGTTCCAAGTTCGAATCCCAGAAAATACCTAAAAGTTTTTTCACGGTCCCACCTCTCGCGAGCGTCTGACAAACATCCGAGAGTATTGTTGTCACGAAAAAGTTTCTCAAATCGCCGTTCGGATTCGGCATTAACCTGTAGGTCCCTTCCATTCGTGTGAAAAATATAACGCACACAACATGAGTGGTTGCGAGAAGCTAGGCCCTGGCACTTTGAAGAGCTGTTGCGCCAACTATTTGTACTGGCCCATCGGGGTTCATGCGGACAGAATAGGCATTACATTTAATGCACACTGTCGCAGTTGCAATTCCGCGGACGAGATAGAAACAATCTTACACTTCCTCTGCAAGTGTCCGGCTTTAAGCAAGGCCAGATAGCGCACCTTAGATAAACCCTTTTCCGATAACCTTATAGAGCTAGCGGAGATTAGCATTGGGGTATATTATCAATTTCCTCAATGTAACGGGATGAATTTGAATAATCCTTACTCCTTTTTCTTTTCCTTTTTCCCTGGCAGTTAACGTCCTTTTTACATCCGATAGGTCACTTGAGGTGTGGTATTAAAACGGCGCTTCCGCGCTAATTAAGTGTCGGCATGGTTTTGCTGACACAACCACTTCTACCTACCTATCTACCTAAATGTAGACGAAAAGACGGTGTCGCACTTAACACTATATGTGTATATATCTAATCCAATCTATCCATCTTCATTTTTATATAATGCATAGATATAGGCCATCCAATTCAATCTCTGCAAGATCATATGTGTGGTGTCATGGAGCATATCGACATGCAAATGCTTTCATCATATTGGTACGTTCTTGTCATCGTGCAAGTTCATCGCCATCTACTATCAAATGACATACATTTTGCATGACATCCATATATGACAGTGGCTGGAGGACTTAAGCGATCATCTTGCCTTTAAACCCACGACCCCTACCCTTTGTAGCATATGCTGCTGAATAAGAAAGTTGAACGCTCGTATTTCGCCTGATTTTATAAGATCGCCTTATGGCGCTCAACCCTACCATAGCTTCTTAAAATTCCTCGATGAAAAGACTGTCGGTATAAGGTTTGCGTTTGGCTTACGTCCCAATACTCAAACTTGGTTAGGCATATGCAATGTTTCCAAGATTTTCGTTTCTATGTTCTATAGTACGGCAGTGACTAATAGCTACTATGGGGTGCAGATACTCTCTCTTCCTCGAGCTATTCCGCGCATTGAATGCTAAAACCTTGAAAAAATTTAAAAGGAAAACCACTCGAGACTATATCTCATTGTCCAGTCAGCAGTAAATCACTTCCAATTCAGTGACTTACTACATAAAGCAATCAGAATTCAATGGATGAAGTCACCGAAGATACTTTGATGGTCAACTGGTTGTCCACCTACCCAGGGAGATCATCTTCATCCGTAAATGCTTTTCTCATGACTTCGACGTTTTTGGACATTGGGCATACACAAAGCAGAAGCTGCGGTAGATTGCGTAATTTTTCATGAATTTTACGCACCATTGGACGCCCACTACACTGCCAAACCACACAGAACACTGGTTGTCGTCATACGTTGATATATGCACTTTTCAGACAATGAGAACCACCACTGATCGTTCGCCCCCCATGAGAGTCGTCGACAACGATAATTTCTCCCAAAAATGGAGTTCTCTTGATTGGCGGTTATGTGTGCAGTGATCCTGTGCACGTCTGTTAAAGTGGGTCACACATAGCGTGCATAATAAGGGTTAAATGGACCGACAAAAATACTCACATGTGGTCCACATGACAGTCATCCACTTACTTGGAAGAGCTGTCACAAAAAAAGGGAAATTGCCTCCTCAAAGCGGCAAGGTTTTGTGGTTAATTTCTCAATAAAACGCCAGCGAATGTGAGATAGATTGGAACAGCTCCACAGAAGATCCTCTCTCACGGTCGCATTGGGAAATCAGCACAGCAAAGCGAAAAAAAGTGAAATGTCACCATGAATAGTAGTAAAAAATATTAAAATTTATTGAAACAATTAAAAATAGAAAGAGCCAAGGTAAGGCCGTCGAGAGAAATTTAATGATCGCATGCGTTACCACCCATAAATGGGGAGTCATGCGAGGAGTTTTATTGCGTTTGCTTGTTAGGATACGGCCTCAGACAACACTATTTCAAAATCTGATTCGTTATCGAGTAGTTTCAAGTATTTAAATTAATTTTTATTATAATTTTATTTTTCGTTAATTTTATTCGTCTCTGCCTGTGGGGAGATATAGAAATATTTGCATCGCTTAACATACAGTGGGCAGTATGGTGCATGCTAGAGTTCCATGGTCGTTCGAGTGGAATATGAAGAAAGTTTACGATTAGGGGTCTTCCCCTTGCCAGGAGGTCTGTGTAGTTTCACTTTGGCTTTTTGAAGAGCATAAGGCGTTATGATGGCATTGAATTCTATGGATTAGCGGCGAAGTGCAATGTGCGTGCTTGGGAATAACCAAATAGACGGGATCGAATCTCAAGTGGCTCGTAATTTGCTAGCATCTTGTTGGGAATGTAGAGAGAGGTTTACGTTATTTGAGGAATGTATGCTTAGGGGAATTTCTGGTACGTGAAGTTATTCTTCTATTGGAATGACTGGAATGTCCGCTAGTCACAACGAATAAATTAAAACTTAGGTAGATGCGTGCCTTGTGACGTTAAGAACTGCTCACGTAGACCAACAGTTGGATCTATTCATTACCCTAGAAAATCTGTAAAGAAAGACTTACTCTTTCGAAGTCATACTAATAGGATATGAATCGGGTGAATCAACCACAGATGCAATCGTAAGTATAAGGATCATAATAGAAAAACATAGTGATTCCTTAAAGGATGTGCACATTGTATTGGTTGACTTTAAAAGGCATTCGACAGACATCCACGAGATCTGATATGGGTGGCGCTAAGACATCGAGGGGTTCCAGAAACCTTTGTACAGATGATCATGGACATGTACGAAGGAGCAAAGACAAATGTAAGATGCCCCGCTGGAATAACCGAAGAGTTCGCAATCAAAGTCGGGGTGCACCAGGGAAGCGTATTAAGTCATTTGCTCTTTATTACAGTCCTTGATTATCTGCTTCAAGGTAAAGTGATGGACCCCAAGGTACATCAATTATTGTTTGCTGACGATGGAGCCATCATAAGTGAGGATCCTGCATCGCTGCAATGAACACTAGATGTGTGGGTGGACGTTCTGGAGGGAAATGGGTATCGCATTAGTTAAAAAAAGACAGAGTACTGTGTGCTGTGTGCTGTAGTGCTGCCCGTTCTCTGATCCACTCAGGCCTATTCCTGACATTTATTTGAATGGAACAGTGATTCCCAAGTACGAAAAGTTAAAATATCTGGGAACTATGATCAATAGCAAAGCAACTTGTGATGACGACATCAATCATCGTGTAAGCGTAGGGTGGATGAAGTGGCGAGAAAATTCCGCTATCTTCTGTGACAGAAAATTGCCACCTAAGTTGAAAAGAAGGCTCTACTCCGCAGTTGAGCGCCCAGCGCTCACATACGGTTCACAATGTTGGACGATGTACAAAACGTATGAGAGTAAATGAACGGCAGCTGAGATGAAGATGCTTCGCATGACAGCAGGAGTGGCAAAACTTGACGGAATAAGAAGATCGAAGATCCGTGGAAGCTTTCACATCAAGGAAACCATCGTACAAAAAATAGAGCGCGACCGGCTCAGCTGGTATTGCCACGTTTAAAGAAGAAATCATTTAAACCCTGTTAAAAAGGGAATATTTATGCACGTTCCAAAGACATCGCGATGTAGGAAAGGCAGGCCTATAAGCACCTGGATCACACAAATCCGACGATATCGGCATTTCATTGACCTCAGTAACCGAGTGATCCAAAATCGGCAGGCCTGTCGATATTTTCTGAGGTCAAATAGGCGAACCCCATAGGCGGATCAGTAGAAATGTGATATAGTGGGAGGGTTGTGATCCCTTATTTTCGGATCATAACCTCGCTGATAAAAGGAAGAAGAAGAAGAAGAAGACTAATAGGATATGAATTTCAGGAGATTCTTCAGTTCGCTTTTAAGTAGCCCTCCACCTACATGAAGAAGTTACTGCCACGTGTTCTTATTCCTCTGCAAGCGAGAGCAGGAAATTCACATACCTAGTAACGACGAACAGATTAAATCTTTTCGTCGTCTCTGCAGCTTCTGCAGTAGTTACTGTCAAGTACACCGACATGTTCCGCATGAATACCAATGGCATATTGCTCAGTAATAATGCCAGAATAACCTTAATAGTTGTAGATATCTTACTTACTATCTAAGCAAGGAAGTCACTGAGAAAGTCTGATGGCAAGTTTACTGAGACGAAAGCGGAAACTTTTAGTCTTCTGCTGGAGACTCACTTTCCTGGCAATCAGATAATCACTAGGTCGCAGCTTGGCCCGCTTACCCAAGCTGAGCTTGATCTAAGTCAGAAAACTCGGCACAGCTGGTATATTGCATCAGCCGTGGTAACAGTTTAGGCCATCAAATATGCTGTGGCATCTTTTGATGGTTTCAAATCGCCTGGCAGTGATGGAATATATCCAGCTATACTGCAACAGGGTATAGATCAGCTATTGCCAACTCTGAAAAGAATTTTCACCGCTGTTCTGGCGCTGGCATATATTCCTACACCTTGGCGGATAGTTAGAGTAGCTTTCATACCGAAAATTCGTAAGGAGAACTATTCGCTCCCCAAGAGTTTCAGACCCATAGGTTTGAATTCCTTCTTACTGAAAACAACACCGGGTATATAAAACATTAGGTTTGTGGATTGAAGCAATGCTAATGAATAGAACTTTGGTAGTGGATGCAGATTGTGGCCGATATGTTATGACAGGGGTAAACAGGGGCTGTCCGCAAGGTGGCGTTCTGTCTCCATTGTTATGGTGCATGTTGGTCGACTCTCTGTTGAACACTCTAAATAGTTCTAACGTCTACGCTTAGGCATATGCGGATGATATCGCCGTACTTTCTGTCGAGCCATGCCTGGCGACGGTCTGTGCTAACGCGTAGGCGGCGCTGGATATGATCGATGAATAATGTACTAGGAGTGGGCTTTCGATGAGTCCTCTTAAAACTGGGGTTGTTCTTTTACGAGAAGGAGGATTTTGACCGGTCTGACTCACCCAGTGCTAAAAGGCGTCTCCATTCGCATTTCCAATGAAGCCAAATATATGGGAGTGATTTTAGATAAGAGACTTCATTGGTCTAAACACGTCGAGTCGAAAACATCCAAGGCGCTCTCAGTCTTCTGGCAGTGTAAGGGTACTTTTGGCAAGACTTGGGGCTTGTCACCGAGTAAGGCTCTCTGGATCTAGACGGTTATGATAAGACCATTCCTCGCATATGCGTCGGTTGTTTGGTGGAAAGGACTCTCGCATAAATATGTGGTTGCTTTTTGCGCGAAACTCCAAAGAACGGCTTATTTCGGCTGCTCGGGAGCTTTTCCGAGTACGCCTGGCTCTGCTCTAGACGCTTTGCTGAACTAACCTCCCTTCGATACTTTTATCATGGGTTGCACTATCAAAGCCATCCATTGTCTTAACCGGGCCAGTTTTTGGTATACTCCACACTGGTATTTTGATGAACGACACTTATCTTACGACTCCTGTCTTATGAATATGACGGCTGATGCAATAACACCAGAACTCCAGCTTATGCGCGAATTGAGAGTGGACTTTCCTTGTGTTCAGCACTGGCTTCGGCCAGAGTTTGAGCCGGGAATGGAATGTACACGTCTTTTCACGGGCGGTTCCAAAACCAGTCAAGGGTCTGGCGCTGGTGTCTGCGTGGAAGTCGACAACTTCACTTTTCGTTAGGCACATATGCGTCTGTTTTCCAAGCGGAAACTTATGCAATCCTAATGGTCATGAACTATGTTGTGAAGAGCAGGTGGAAGGGCCGTAGAATTTGCGTTTGTGGTGATAGTCAGGCTGCGCTTAAGGCCTTGCTTAATCCTTTATCCACTTCCAAAATAGTTCGTGAAACCAAAAACTATTTGAACTCGGTCGCAAGGCTGAATTCTCTGTCTCTTATCTGGGTCATCCCAGGTCACACTGGGATCTTGGGGAACGAGGTCTCCGATGAGATTGCTAGACAAGACTCAGAGGAGACTGTCTCAGGTCCCGCACCCGCGGTGGGTCTACCTGCGTCCTCTGTTAGGGCTTCCATTGACGATTGGGTCTCTTACGAGCACAATTGTGTGTGGCATGACTCTCCGGGTTGCAGGTTGACTAAACGCATGCTCCCGGACATCTGTAAGAAATCAGCGGCATTTTTGCTGTCTCTCAGCAGAAAGGACTGTAGACAACTTATAGGCGTATTGACAGGCCACTTTGCTTTTGCCAAGCACCTTAGCGTGTTGGGCTTAAGTGACACTACAATCTGCGACGCTCGTGAAGAGAGCGACGACACCGCGGAACATTATCTCTGTGAGTGTCCGGCCTTTGCTCGTATCAGGTGGCAGATCCTCTGTGTGAATGTGGTGAGTGCTGGTCTGTAAGCTCCTCATCACTGAAGTGCTTGCTTGGCTTTCTCAGAAATACAAGGAAATTCCAATAAAATAGATAAATCGGGGTTTGCTCTCTGGTAGTATAATGGACCAGTTGAGTCTGAGTGCCCCAGTCGAGCGTTTCCTATCTCGACAAAAAATAAAATAAAAAATCTAAGCAAGGTCCAGTGTACAGCTTGTCTGTGCATAAGCGGATCACTTTCAACTCCCTCTGTGGCACTGGACCATCACCTTTCATCTGATACCCCTCGATATATTTAACAAGTAAAAGGCAGCGAATGCAGCCGTTCGCCTTGAAGGTACCCAACAGTGGTCAAGAAAAGAATTTGACCACGCCTCCATTCTGAACAAATTCGTAATCTCTCCCGAAAGCACGGACTACACCATCCCACGTTTAAATTTTGACAAGAAGTTCCTTGTCACCATTGCTTCCACCATCATTCTGGAATGAAGAGGCTTGTTTTGATGATGAGTCGATCTACTTCTATAGTGACGGCTCAAAAGCCAAGGACGGAGTGGGTGGAGCTGTTTTCTCTGACAGGCTTAATCTTAAGCTCTCCTTCCGTCTATCGAATGGTTGTAGCGTGTTGCGACGGAAATAATGGCGATTAAGGAGGTCTTATCTTGGCTTAACAAAAACGTGATATCCGCCAAGGACATCCGTACCTTTTCAGATAGCCCAGCTGCAATCAAATCCTTGGAATCGATCTCTATAAATTCAGTAGTAGCCCTAGACTACCATTCGTCTCTTGCGGAGATGTCGGAGCAGTTTAATATTCACTTCTGTTGGGTGCATAGGGATATTCTAGGGAATTGTAAGGCCGATGAACTCCCCAGAATAGAAACAACTGTACCCGTCCTTCCAGACAAGGATAATCCAGGTATACCAATTGCTACTTGTACATTTAAATTCAAGCTGGATGCAATAGAAAGAACAAATCTTAGGTGGTACAACATGTTTAGCGACTAAGCAGATTTGGCCCAAACGCTCCAAGAAATTGATCTCTCTCAATCGATTGCATATTGGCTCTATTATAGGTCTGATTACAGGACACTGTCTGATAAGCAAGCATGCAACAAGGCTTGGCGTATATTCAAATGATTTTGAAGAAGAGGAAGAAACCAGTCGTCACCTTCTTTGTGCGTGTCCAGCTCTCTCCCATAGAAGAAAGCTTCACCTAGGAGCTTTCTATGATATTTTAACGATTTAGACGATCTGATAGATGTAGGCATCGCTTCATTGAAAGCTCTAATTGGTTCTAACGAGTAGGCTGGGATTACATGATTCTTCGTGGTCCAACAGCGGAGCTTCCTCGGTCCATGTGTGTTGGCGTAAGCTGGTAGCCACTTCAACCTAACCTAACCTAATACATACATCTAACCAAAATCTCCTAGGTGATGACAGTAATCATTGAAATACCACTGTATAACTATTATAGTTGGGTGACAGTTGGTGGTTTGTAACTCTCACATTCAGTGTCAGCGACCCTGATTGCAGTGCAAATAGCCCAATTAGATATCATCTCACCTGAGTGTAACAAGACACCGAACCGACTAAAGCTGATTTTTATTACCACAATACCACTATGTATCGAAACGATCTGTCATTAGCAGCACCCTCAGTTCCCCTCCACAATAAAAATCACAGCAGTTAATTTTAACAGCACTACCATCAGTAGTCGATGGTGTTGATTACCAACAGTTTTCCCTTTCCAACGGCAAGCAAACCAAGCTCAATGAGCATTTACGAGTATCTTTCTAAAAACACACTGAAAGTTCCACTAGTGAAAATCCAATGATGAGTGATATTTCATCCAATCGTCCCGGTCGTCGGGATTATATTCAAATGCGAGCTTCAATTGGCAAAACTGCAACATTGTGACAGTTGGTAGGAGTCAATGTAATTTATGATTACGACTGTTCGTCGTTATTTACGACAGCCGAGAGCGAGGTGGTAGGCAGTGACGATCTTTTTCGGCACACAGAGCCACTGAGTGGGTTTTGCTTAGTAGTGAAAATAATTTATCAATCAATCAAATTGGAAATTATATGCTGCAACGGATTTGGTGACGGCAATGCTCTGTGAAGGCTGTTGCATAAAGTTTTAAGTTAGGTTCGGCTGAGTCCATTGTTGTCGACAATTTCATGGAGATTAATCGAATTTGGCAAAAGGAGTTAGTTATTTGACACAAGCCCTGGTATTAATCAAAAGAGATTTAAAGTATCTATCTGGCAAGAGACAAGAGAAATCATCAGAGAGATTAGCCACAGAGATCGATAATGAGCTTATGAGGCGGATTTGTTTCCTAAAAGGTTGCAAGGTCTTAGCAGTTCTTGGAGTAGGACGCACAGTGAAAGTGCAAACAGCGTCAGAATTATTTCTAAATGCATCTATGATATATACTTCTTCGGGTATGACAGTAAGATACATGCAACGTCACCTAGATAAGTTGATAGATACTTTAAAAACAATAAAAAAAAACTCACCTTAACCCGTTCTAGATACTCCTGCAGCACATAATACGGATCCTCTGAGTCATCTAGCTCATCCAGCGTAATATACTTTAAATTGCATACTTTGCCATCGTTGCACGTCGAAGTCTTATCAGACTGCGCCTCCAAATCGGTTCGCTGTGATGATGGACACATTCGATCCTTTGTATTTCGGGTCACGTTAGTGGCACCATCATCCACTACTCCATTACAAGTGGCTGTCGGCTCTGTTAAGTGTGCGGGTTTCGAACTACTATTTGAGGCGTTGCGGCCACCAGTAGCTGTCGTTTTAAATCCAAATTTATTACCAGACTTGGTTAATACTTCTTGTCCTGTGGACGATGATGGTAATGATACTGCTGTTGCTGCGGCGGCTGCTGTGGTTGGTTGTGATGATACTGATGGAAGTGATGTTGTTGTATCTTGTGATGTTGCTGTTGCTTTTACTGGCCCTGTTACTATTGCTGGAGGTGCTGACGACGATGATGACGATGTTGATGATGATGATGAGGACAATGACGGTGATTGCATTGATGGCGTATTAATTGCACTGCTTGTCATGGTGTTATCATTATTGCACTCGTCATTACATTTTCTATTGGATGCTATGCTGTCGGTTGTATCTGAAAGTAAATGTGGGAAATATTGTTGTAATTAAGGTTTCAATTGCAAGCCATTGAGAGAAAAACTAGTTTTTTCTCTGCTTTATGTGTTCAGAGAGGATAAAGAAATAATAGGTAATACATCTGCGTACATTCTTATGCAATCTTTTTGTCATGCGTGTATCTACGCTGAACAGGAAGTATGAATCTGAATAGAAAAACATATACAAGCTCCCAGCTTGGGATTTAATCTGCCTATTTACAATATCAGTCGAACACGCCTGGGAGATTTTGGCACAAAGTTTTTGATTGAAAGACATCCTTCACAGGTGACAGTTGCGTTCAATTTTAGACAGTCGGTAAAACTAGACACTTTCGTAGTGAATACATACAATTTTTAGACGTCAGACTTGCAAGGTCTTCCCTTTACCGTCACAGCTAAGAGTTTCTGTAAGAAACCAACTTCAACCAAGTTCGCAACCTTAAAACCAAGGACACTATAGGTTTAGATGATTATTTCACTCCCACCCCCTTATTCCTTTTAGCCTCCGTTGAAGTTACTTTGTGATGAAGATACTTTGTAAACGAACGCTAGTGTTCATAAGTTAAGCTACTTGCCTCGACTCGACAAAGGACTGCCTTTTGACGTCAATAAACGACTCCGTTCCCACAGTGTTTAAGGTTGATTCACACCTCATTACCCCGATTACGTGCTCCATAACTCTGTGCACTAAAATTCACAATACATCATGCTTGCAGGTGTACTATAAACTCCATGGGCCCCCCATAAATCCCAATAAATCCCCATACCGGATATCTTGGTCAACGTTGCTGTACATGCCTGCCCACCCAAGTATCGCACATTATTCCGTAAATTAGAATACAATTAACCTCGAAAAAAAAATTATACTCGTATGTCGCAAACTGTTTCAGTCAACAGACACATACTACCGACGCTGCATCGAAAGTTTGGCCACTGGCAAGCTGATGGCGGCCGCTGTGACCATTAATCAAGAGCCTCCATCGGGACCACTCCCTCATGTGTGATGGATTAAGTGCGAATTGGAATTAATTGAATTCGTACACTGCAGATACATGATATCAGATTTCACTGGCTATCTGAACAGGCACACAATGCGACAATGTCGGAGACAGTGTGCTTGCGCATATTGCATCACCTGCAGCAACAGGCGAGTTGGCCATACCCTGCTGCGACTACGACGACTAAGACGATGACGACGACGATAGGCTTATCCTCCCGTGTGATGGACAGAATGCGCTCGCTCTAGAATATCGTATTTCACATCACGTAAATTTTTTTTTTTGTTTTTGATGGCGGATTGCAGAACTCGCCCGATGGGTTTCTCATTCTCAACGCTCGGATGAATGAAAATTTATTTTTCCACCAAATGTACGGATTTCTTCGAATGGACAACGAGAGTGGACCTCCCAGTGAGGCGGTGTATGGTACCGCCTAGTCATTGATTTACCGTGCGGCATCCACTTGACCCTTGGGGTAATATGTTCACGTATCTGCACATAATAAATTTTCGTGATACGAGCGCGTTGTATATGGGTGGATCTGGGGAATCTTATTCTCTCAAGAATGGCCTACTTTTGGCGATCGTTTTGGATAATTGCTTCACATTCACTGGCTTGACCAACTTGGGTAGATTGCCAGCTCTGAAAGAGAATGATAAATGCTGTGCGACACAAATGTCTCATAATTTGTTGTGCCATGCAGTGGACCATAAGTGTGCTGTTTCGCCAAATAAGGAGACTTAGGTCGGTAAAAAAATTTCGTAAGAACCAGTTGAAGACAAGGAGTATCTGCGTGTGTTTCGAGGCGAATATGAATTGCAGATCGCGTGACGCAGACTTAATCATCTAAAATGCTCAAGTCGGCTTTGAACGTTCTAATCTATGCGTGAGGTGTTTTTTTTTCTCAGCCCGACATTCCAACAGATGTGAAATGTCGAAACTGGTTCCAGAATAAATTACGCGTTGATAAAGTTACCATATTTGGATTTGATTTGCAATTTTTATACTGGGGGAAAAAATAATGAAGGGAGGTTGCTGCAATGCTTGAGCGATATGGTCAGGGAAAAGGCTTGACATTGCTCGGTGTTATACTGATTTCATTAGTGGACAAATGGTAATTAAATCAATCACAAGCACCACGCTTTCATCCTACAAAGCTTTCAAGTCCCTACAAAGAGGAGCTGGCATTTTACAATGACAATTCCAAAATTGATGTTGGTATAGAATCTGTGGTAACAAGGTAACCTTACAATGGGAACCCGGTATGTAAATATCTCAAGCAAATGGATGCTAATAGAGAGGTTATGATATTAGAACTCACAACACCAGATCATAAATTCTCCACCACCTAATATGTAGGAACAAATGCAGGAAATACGCAAAAGAAAATTTGCCACATTATCGTCACCCTCTCCACAAGCATCGCAGGCTGTAGCCCGACAGGACGCGAGCATGCTTTCTGCAATTTTTTTTCTGCTAAGACTCAATCGCGCAATTCTTAGTGAAGGATACAGTGCAGACATGCAACACATAATTGTGATCATAAGAAGCCTAATGGTCAATGGCAGCCCTGACCAGAGAGTCGATTTTCAGGAGCGTCTAGACGCATTCAAACTGGCGACACGCGACTTAAAAAAGGCGATCAAAGAGAATAAAGCAATATGTTTTAAGCGACTTTGTAACGAAGCAGACATAAACCTTTGGGATATAGCGTACAGGATGGTGATGACAAGGCTGAAAGGTCATAGGTCTCCACAAATAACTTACCCAGCTATGTTCAGATCCATAATAGAGCACCTATTCCCCCATAGACTATCTACTTTGTGTGATATAATGAGAGAAACCAATGCAGAGCACATCCCTGCTGACAGGCGGGAGGAGCTACTCGAAGCATGCAGGAAGATAGGAAGCAACAAAGGACCAGGACCAGATGGCATCCCCAAAAAGGCAGTGGCTGAAAGTGAAAGTGGCGGTTCAAAAGAGGCCGAACACTTTTATAGCCACGATGCAGAAGTGTATAGAGGAAGGAGTTTCTCCAGGGCCATGGAAGCTTCAACATTTGGTACTGCTACCAAAAGGAAACAAACCACCTGGAGAAACATCGTCATATCGCACAATATGTTTACTCGACACTTTGGGGAAGATACTCGAAAGAATAATATACAACACACTGCTCGTGGTAAGAGAAAGGAGCACTGTCAGACAATCAGTTCGGATTCAGAAAATCGCGTTCTACCGCTGATGCGATAAAAGCGGTAGTTGGCACAGCAATTGGAGCGATCCAAGGAGAAAGATGGCGAGGGGGAACAAAGAAATACTGTGCAGTAGTGACTCTGGACATCAAAAACGCCTTTAACTCGGCAAATTGGTTGTTTATAAGGAGATCGCTAGCCAGAATGGATACTCCATACTACCTATTGAGGACAGTTACAAACTAATTCACCAACAGAAAGTTGAGGTACCAAACCGACGACGGGGTAAAGTACTACAACGTTACGGCAGGAGTCTCGCAAGTATCGGTTCTCATCTCTATCTTATGGAATATCATGTACGACGGAGTCCTGCGACTAGCATTGCCACAAGGAGTTAAGATAATCGGGTTCGCTGACGACATCGCCGTGGTCATCGTGGCTAAACACATCCACGAAATATAATCAGCAACAAACGAAGCAATCGAAAAAAAAAAGTAGAACTAGCAGACCACAAAACTGAAGCTGTTGTTATAACAAGTCGAAAAGCAGTTAAATATGCGAATATTGAAGTCGGAACTCAGACTATAAGAACCAAGGAAGCAGTCAAAAATTTAGGAGTTATGCTCGACAACAGATTAAGGTTTAAAACACACGTGGAATACTCGAGCAAGAAGGCTTCACTACTGCAGGCAGCGCTTTCTTGAATACTGCCAAACATCTGTGGATCTCGATATGCTAGACGGATTCTACTATCCAGAGTGGTTAGCTCGCTTCTTCTATACGCTGCACTGGTGTGGGCGGCGGCATTAGCGACGACAGAAACACAGAGAAAACCATCGTCAACATACAGGCTATGCGGGATAAGAACAATCAGTGGTTTCCGAACAATATCGGACGAAGCATCCTATGTCATAGCCGGAATGATCCCCATCGACATTCTCGCAAATGAGATGGTAAAGATCTACGAAAGAACCTCGAGTCATCAAGAAGCAGGTATTGTCAAGAGAATAAAGGAGGAGGAAAAAGCAACATCACTTGCTTTGTGGCAAGCCAGGTGGGATAACAGTACAAAAGGTAGATGGACCTACAAGCTGATCCCCACCATTGAGGTCTAGACGAAGCGACTGCAACTGCCACCTATATGCAGTTCCTATCGGGTCACGGTGGCTATCGCAAATATTTACACCAATTTGGACATGATAACTCACCTCACTGTGCGCTTTGTCCAGACCAAGAGGAAGATACAGAACATGCAATATTCCATTGCAATCGCTTTACGGAATGGAGCAATAACCTGCCAAGTCCACCATTCCTTATAGACAAAATGCTGCGGTCAGAGGAGAATTGGCTGGAAATTTGTACACTCATAACGAATGTGCAAAAGAGCTCCGAATAATTAAGAGAGCAAGGATAGCAGAAGTAGCAATACAAGAAGCATAGCATTAATTGCTAACCAGCCACGCGAAGTAATACCTTACGGCAGTCCCGTGTGAAGAGTGGTAGAAGTGTGCAGGGTGTGGATTAGTACGCAGGCGCATATTATTCGGGCTTACGAATCGTGCATGCTAGTAGCCCGGGCAGTAGTAGTAAGTATCTTTCAAATATTACCACATCCCTTAGAGCAACCAAAAAAAAAAAAAAGCCCTGACCAGAATATTTTTAAAGTTAGAATCAACATTAAGCCAAAGTCATGTCGAAGTCACAGGTGCTCTGTTAAAGCTTGGAATCAAACCCCATTGCACCATGTACATAATATTCTCCCTGCAGCTCAAATATTATGGCTGTACAAAATACTTTCAATAGACGAACGGGCAGGCATGGCTAGGCATTGGCTGTAGGCATTGTTAACTTGCATGCAAAGATTAGGTTAGGTAGATGAGTGTTTTGGTTTTGTGACGTAAGTCACTGCTCACTTCGCATACAAGCATCAGTCTCCTCAACATCGCATACAAGATCTTTTCTGCGATATAGCGTGAACGCCTGAAACTTTTTATCAACAGCCTGATTGGACCCTATCAGTACGGGTTCAGGCCAGGAAAGCCCATCATCGATCAAATCTTCACACTTCGGCACATCCTGGAGAAAACCCAAGAATTCCAAATCGACACTCACCACCTCTTTATCGATTCCAAGGCCGCCTATGACAGCATCTATAGAGAAGATATTTATAGAGAAACGTCTAGTTTTGACATCCCTGCCAAACTTGTCCGTCTGTGCAGGATGACGATGGAGAACGCTCGCTGCTCCATCAAGGTCGGTAATGACCTCACCGAGACCTTTGATGTCAAAAAAGGTTTTAGACAGGGTGACGCGCTGTCATGTGACTTCTTTAATATTGTACTTGAACGGATTGTGCGGAACACACAAGCTACCACCAGAGGCACAATCTATCACAAGGTTGTACAACTGCTTGCGTATGCCGACGATATTGACATTATTGGAAGAACTCAGCGGGCTGTCTCCGGTGCGTTTGCAAGCATTGAAACAGAAGCGGCCAAAATGGGATTAGAGATATCTTCGTAAGGTATTCATTTCCGTTTGTATTGACGGGTTTTGGATGAGAAAATTCAATCACGAAATATACGAACTGGACAGGGACATCGATTTAATCAAAAAACCGATCATTGGACGTTTGAGATGGCTAGGACATGTAGAGCTAGGACAGAGGGACGACGCATTAGAGAACGACGCCGTAGGTGGCGCGCACAAGTTCAAACGGACCTCGACCAACTTGGAGTGCACAACTGGAGGCAATTAGATATAGAGCGAGCTAAATGGAGAGGCTTGTTGGTTGAAGTCCAGGTTCACCCCGAACTGTAGCGCCACCTAAGTAAGTATGCAACGAGTGGGCGGCAGCCGCAGCCTTTATTCCGTCTATTTCCGTCCGTCCGTCTATTTATTTATTTCGAAACATTCATGCCCTGGGATCCAGGCTACAGTGACGAAGTTATGAAGGAGATTAATACCTATACAATCTCAGGCAGGCTTTAACTTTACCATGTAGGATTTGAAGGCAATTACTTAGCACTGCCTGGGTGTTCGAAAATACATAGATGGGGGTTCCTTGGATTTTTCTTCGCAAGGCATCCTCTTGTGCATATGTTCGAGTAGAGTATATTTTTAATTTGAAGAACTCCCGCTTGAAGGACTTTTGGTGACTTCGCAAGCGTTGGCGGTGGCTGACTGGAATCGGTATTCGCATACCCCAGACCAAATTTTTACACTGAAACAAATTTAGGACAGCACCAATTTCAGTCGTAACTAACGACCCTTCATACATATGATAGCAGTCCTCGTCTTGAAATCTACAATCTAAACGCACTTTGCGCGGACTTCGGCAAGATGACACTCGTATGCTGGAGCAGACAGATCACAGAGCAGGTGCTAGCAGGGAACGCTCTATCTTTCGCAAGTCTGTCAGGATCAAGCGAGATGGGTTGGTTTTGAAGTGAACGAGAATAGAATCAACTACATGCTTCCAGCGCAGCGATCAAAGCAGCAACTGCCCAAGGTCTAGGAAAGAACGTCACTATTGGCGACTATAACTTCGAAGTAGTTAAACAGTTCAACTACTCCAAGATATGGAGTGAGCAGTAACTGCACGAATGACATGCTTCTGGAGATTTGACGAAGAGTAATCATAGGAAACCGCTGCTACTTTGGTTTAGCAGGTCTAAAGATCCTACAATCCTACTATATGGCCTCGAGTATTGGAGATCGATCACATAGACTCAGCCATCTTCTTCTTCCTTTTATCAGCGAGGCTATGATCCGAAAACAAGGGATCACAACCCTCCCACTTCACCGCATTTCTACTGATCCGCATGTGGGGTTCGCCTATTTGACCTCAGAAAATATCGGCAGGCCTGCCGATTTTGGATCACTCGGTTACTGAGGCCAATGAAATGCCGATGTCGTCGCATTTGTCTGATCCAGGCGTTTATAGGCCTGCCTTTCCTACATCGCGATGTCTTTGGACTTTGGACATAGACTCAGCCATATCAAGTGAATGGAAAACAAAGCTCAAGATAAGAGGGTGGTAGAGACCATAGGCCCCCCAAGCGGATACAGGTTATAAGAAGTGGTATTTGGGCAGACAACGAACCCTTAATTTGACCTACGTGATTGTCAAACGAGAATTCCAATCACATGCACGTCACCTGTTGACACATTACAAGCTAAACCAAAGAACCAACATTCCAAACAAGTTCAATGCCCTCAACCTAAAGCATTCTCCCCAACCAGATCCCAATAAATTCCGGTTGCGCAAACAACTCGCAACAAAACCAACAACAAATATGACAAATAACAAATTAAAATGTTAACTTATTGACACTGTCAGCTAAAAGATACACACACATACACACGCACACCTGGGAACCATTGTCTTGGCTCCAGAGGTGATCAGCTTTATTGTGTCCAGCATATCCGCTTAATTATACGCGCAATCAGTTTGCGGAATAATAAATTATACTTGGCCGTCGCGCCACTGGAAAGAACAATCAAGGAAGCACCCCAAGCTCTCAATTAATTATTCAATGCGAATCGGCTGATTGTTTTGGCACAATCACCACTTGTCAATCGGGGTCAACGTCACAGTAATGGGAGCCTAACAGCCCGCATATACCTGAGGTGCGCTCCTTCGAACGTAATTAGTCCTATCGCACGCACAAGTCACTTCCGCAATGTCCGTCTCTCGATTCAGCAGTGAGTTAGTACGAGGATATAGGGTTTTAAAGTGGCGGAAAACGAAGCCAATCCAAGCCACCACGCCGAGCCAAGTATAGGTTTCAAAAGGAAACACGTCCGCTTCAATTGATTTGAAATTAATTCGCAAGAGCGCGTGTGCACACGTCTATGGCCGAGGAAACTCTTACATCATTCGAGCACCACTCTCGCATGAGTGCGCACAAAGCCTCATCAAATCTTCCTTTGAGCGTGCGCGTGCGTGGCGAACCTACGGGCATTCGTCGGCCATCGTATGCATTTGTCTTCCATACTAATGGGCAAATAATGAGCACATCCGTGTGCGCGCGCATTACCACCGAACTGTGTGGTTTCTTGTTGCTTTGGTGGGTTTTTGTGTGCCATTACAGCCTGAGGGTGTAGACATTGAGTCTGATGCATCGGCGGTGATGACGGTGGCGATGGTTATGGTGATGATATGCAAATCATCATCAGGGGTTATGACGTGCGCACCCAGCTGAGGTGCTTAATGGTTTAAGGACATTCATGATGTGGACATAAAAAGCTGGCTGGCTGAAGGCCATAGTTAATCTCTGCAAACGAGTGTCGGGTTAACTATTTGATAGGCAGGAGTTGGCAGTGAGGAATAAATCCATTCTTAGTGTCAAGGTGGTTCTTAACAAGATGGATTTCTCTTTCAATTGGTGTGAGAAAGACGGCGGTTAAGCTTTAAGTGAATTTTTATTATTTTTTCTAAGAATGGACGGCTCTGTTGACGAGACAACCTAGACAAAGGCCCTTGGATGAAAGGACAGTTCTAGTGAAACCATACAATGCTTTAAGGCTAAGAACATCTGCACAGACTGGTAAGCCAAATCTAAGCAGCTTTGCTTTTTTGATGGCACTGCAGACGGTCGTCATTAAGGCCTTGTCGGGGACTGAAACTGACAAAAGGTCTGCGTATGCATTGTCATGAAATGATGCATCAATAAAAGTAGTGTAGGGCTTAAGTTTGATGGAGAATGAGCCCCCAATGAAAACTGTCAGCAAAAGTAGGAAGGTATTAGAATAATCCTTGTATTCAGCATCAGCCTTGATGACCTGAAAAATATAGGAATTGCAGCATCCACAAAAGTACTTTTCGCATTGTATTATCCCTGCATTATAACGAGAGTCTGGCAGCACTGACAAATGCCATCAAATTCAGCAGTTTATCCCGAACTTCATCCACAGAGAGCGCTCAATTAGTCTGGAGAGCAATTCATTAGAAATATAGGGTTATCGTGTCGAAAATACTCTGGAGGTTTGGACCATGTAAACAGTCGACTTGGACGTATGCAGGTCCATTTTTCGCAAGAGAGCAACAAACTAAAAAGCAATTAAAACTCCAAAGTATGATATCGATATTGAACTTCAGTATTTGCTCACTTAATACGCTCTGTCCGAACTAGTCGGAGAGCATTTGTTATAATTTTCGGTTTTGATATCTAGAGTTTGCTGCTTTAAATAGGTGATGAGTTTCTCTAGAAGATGTGTGGCCGCATCTTTAATACGGGTTTGAGCTGCCTCCAACTCATTCCTAAAGAGCTCGATTCCTTTCAACTGTTCTGTGCCACGTTTGCCTAGGGCGTCCCGCTATTCTGCCTGCCTGGGTGAGTCGATTCCACTGCATGGCGAATTTCGCAATGAAGTTGTCTGCGCGCCGTAGGGTGTGTCCAATCCACTACCACTTTCTCCTTCGTATAGTAATGCTTATAGGTTCTTGGCCCGTTCTCGAATAAAGTTGTTCGTTGGAGATGCAGTTCGCCAAAAAATCCTCAAGATGATTCCTAAGCCTTTGTTTACGAAGACTTGCAGCTTGCGCGTGTTAATGGTGTCCACCTTCCAAGTATTGCACTCATAAGCAGCACCGATTCTACGTTGGAGTGGAACAGTCGCAACTTGGTTCCTAAGCTGATAACATTGCTTCTTCAGATTTTGGATAGCATTCCGAACGCGGTTGGAACATATACCGAGTTAAAAACCGATAATTTAGCTTGAACAGTAAGTGCGGCCCTCCTTATAACAGACTATTCTTACTTCTCTTACATGAGAGATTGTCTCCAGACCTCTTTAACTTCAATTCCCATAACAGTGGCTCTCGTGACAGAAAAGATCGAAAGACTTAAATGCGATTGCTCCACTGGTCCGGACGGTATACCTGGCGTAGTTTTAAAAAAAAAATGTGTAAACTCCTTAGCTCTACCCCTTACGGCTCTGTTCCAACTGTCTCTCTCTCAAAGCGTCTTTCCTATGCTTTCGAAAAGCTCTTATATTATTCCCCTTCATAAAAAAGGTCCAAAAAACGAAATCTCGAACTATCGTCCTATAGCTAAACTCTCCTGCATACCTAAACTATTCGAAAGTATTATTTACGATGCAATGTTTTTCCGTTGTAAATCTATATTTTCCCCTCACCAACATGGTTTTTTAAAGGGAAGGTCTACAACCACAAACCTAACCCAATTCGTATCCAGCACCCTGTGCGCATTGGAAGATGGCAAGGAAGTCGATGTTGTTGCTACCGATTTCAGCAAAGCCTTCGATAAAATTTCGCACGCAATTGTATTCTTTTAAAATCAAAGCTCTCGGCTTTCTGCCTGAGTATATCGCGTGGATCAAATCCTACCTTCATGATCGTAAATATGAAGTCCTTTTTAGATCATTTGTATCCGATCCATTGCATAAATGGCCCTCTGGAGTCCCTCAAGGTAGCCATCTTGGCCCCCTAATTTTCATTTTGTCAATTAATGATGTTGATGGCATAAATAAATATTCCCGTCTATCAGTTTACGCGGACGACATGAACATTTTTACACACATCTCCACACCCACTGACTCCCGTGCTCTTCAAACTGACTTGAATAGCTTTTCTACTTGGTGTAATAAAAACTGTCTTGAGTTGAATGTCAACAAATGCCAAGCTATTACTTATTCCCGGAAGCGTCTTCCGACAGACCCCAGAACGTATGCGATTTGCGCCGAGCCTGTTCCCACTGTCACTTTTCTCCGTGATTTGGGCGTCATATGCGACAGTGAGCTTAATTTTCGTAGCCATATTGACAATATTATTAGCAGGGCTAATTCTGCGCTAGGTTATGTGACACGTTGGTCTAAGCAATTCTCAAATCCTTACCTCACGCAATCGCTGTACTTCACATTTGTAAGACCAATTCTTGAATATGCCAGTCAAGTCTGGTCTCCCTATCACGATACACATTCACATCGAATTGAGTATGTCCAACGGATGTTCATCCGTTTTGCTCTACGCGGACTCCCGTGGCCTGACAGATTCAACCTACCTCCTTATGAGCATCGGTTGAACTTGTTGAATATGCAGTCGCTTGAAAAGCGTAGAAAAGTTGCCGATATACTATTTGTACATCAACTATTAACAGGCAATATTGATTGTCCTATGCTGCTCCAAACCATTTCACTCAGCACTAACCCACGTTTTCTGAGATCAGTACCTCTCTTCTGCCTCAAGTTTCACCGTACAAACTACGGCTGTAATGAGCCTATGTCTCGAATGCTTCGTTCTGCTAATGACTGTCAGAACCTTTTTGATTTTCAGTGCAGTAAAAACACCCTTAGAAACTCCCTTTACTCCCTTTTCTCACTCAGGTCTTGATATTTGTAAATTTTAACTAGCTTTTAAGTACACATTGTAAATTAGATTTAAGTTCTTTACAGCTTGTATTAAGCTAATTAAATATGATCAAAATCCCTTCAAAATTTGTATTATTGCGTTACAATACATTGAAATTTTTGATATAAGGAGGGAAAATGAAGACAATGACTGACACTATTGGAAAATCGCCCGCGGTCTATGTAGACTATATCCCCTTTATGGGCTTTTTGCTCGAAATATTTATTAGTTTTGGCTGTAACTCAAGTTTATAATTGTAAGTGTTACCACTGGTCATTAGCTTGGCGATTTCAATTCAGTCAAGAAATCACAAATTTTTCGACTCTGTGGGACAAGATATATTTTGCTTTCGAAGCAGCTGCTGGGCCTTGGGTAAGTAATGTTTAAGTTGATGACTCTTGCATGTCATATCCGTTTGTAGAATACATTATTGTTTATTACATATTGAGTTAAGAGGTACTGTTGTACCATTTGGTCAAAACACCTCTATCTTCCAAGCAGATGTCCATGCTATAGAGCTATGTACCAAAGAATGCATCAGAAGAGGCCTTCTAAGATCACACATAAACATCTCCTTCGTTCCTCGCCCCCCCTTTTCCCACCTGCCCGTGCCCTGAGCATCAGTATAAGGGTATTAATAATCCCTTCGGCGCGCGCGAATTATAAAATAAAAAATAAATACTGGGACTCATAAACAGACCTAAGACAGGTTAAATATTTTATGGAAAGTGAGAACTGCGGAAGAATGAAATCATCAGCCTACTCAACGCCGAAACAGAATGATACTGGGGACTTCCATATGTATATTAAGAGTGCCTATCTATTCGGAAGTACAGGAGACATTCGTATCCATGTTATTTTTATTTCTATGTCATTTTGAAAAAAAAAAAACAAAAAAAAAAAACAATTAAGCGATTTGATTTTGTATTGAAAATTTTACAAAAATTAGAAGATGAACGACTAAACTGTGCATTTTCGCCATATTTTACTGTTTATTTTCCTTAAAGGGAAAAAGCGGATGAAGCTTATGAAAACTTGAGCAATTTTTACGGTAAGAATGCTTTACAAGAACGTCAGTGCCAAGAATAGCTCACGAAATTCCATACTGGCGATCTGGATCTCATCGACATTCCTCAATTAGAGAGGTCAACCGAGGTTGATAAAACAAAATAAAAGTATTATTCGAATCAAAGCCACGTTACACGACATGAAAGATTGAAGTGACATTGCACATCTATCATTTGAGCGTTCACGACCACCTGAAAAGGCTCGATATTTGGGCTTCAAATGAACCTAAGGAAGTACATTCGATAGGGTGAATAAACATCTGCGATATACTCAGTGAACTTGAAGAAAACGATCCTCTTTGAACTTGTGATAACTGATGATAAGAAGTGGATTATTTACATCAATGTGGCGCGCGAATGACCTTATTCCCGACGTGATAATTCACATCCAACGACATCAAAAGGAAGTATTCATCAAAGCAGGGTTATGCTATCAGTTTGGTGGGATTTTTATAAGTGTCATATCGATTCGAATGTTGGCAATTAGACAGTCGATAATTGGACAGTTTGAACGAACTCATCACCCAAAAACGTCCAGAACTCGTTAATAGTAAGAAAATTGCGAGAGACCCAACCCAAAATTGATCAAAAATGATTGGAGCTTGGATAGAATGTGTTGCCACACAAGAACATATTTGCAAAACATTGTGCCCTCAGACGTCCACTTGCGCGGTATAACGTTCAATTTAGATAAGGCTGTGTGGGCGCCGTGGCGTAAGTGGTTAGTGTCGGATCACTACGCATGGGGTTCCAAGTTCGAATCCCAGAAAATACCAAAAAGTTTTTTCACGGTCCCACCTCTCGCGAGCGTCTTACAAACATCCGAGAGTATTGTTGTCACGAGAATGCTTCTCAAATCGCCGTTCGGATTCGGCATTAAAAACTGTAGGTCCCTTCCATTCGTGTGAAAAATATAACGCACACAACATGAGTGATTGCGAGAAGCTAGGCCCTGGCACTTTAAAGAGCTGTTGCGCCAAATATTTATTTTTTTTTTTTTAGATAAGGCTGTAAATTAGCACCTTGTTCAGCTTACCGCCGATAAAAACAAGTCTTTCTATGATGGCAAAACGTGATCGAACATAACTGGCAATTTATTATTAATTGATCTCTATTCTTTAAATAAATAAATTACTTTAAAAAAAATATAGATAAAATGCGTCATGTCTTTTTCGACAGTTAATAATTTCCCCATTTGCTTGTGAAAGGCAATTACATCCTGTAGCACTTGGAAATCCGGAAACGCTAAGAACCTGTACACTTAACGTTTCGGCTTACGTAAAGAACGTTCTTTAGCTAGATTTATGATTTTCAAACTACAAGGTGTAAGAGGTCTGATATGGGTAGCAGATGATCATGGATATTTACGAGGAAGCAGCTATAAGATCAAGATGTCCCGCAAGCGTAGCCGAAAAAACCGTAATTAGGGAAGCGTCTTAAGTCTTTCGCTCTTTATCGCTGTCCTATACTTCCTGCTTGAAGGTAAAGTGACGATAAAGCCATCATAAGTGAGGATCCTACGTCCTGCAGCGAGCACTTGACGAATGGATGGCGGTTTTGAAGAAAAATGGGTATTGCATTAGATTAAAAAAAAATACATAGTACTTATGCTGCCTGCTCTCTAATCCACTCAGGCCTATTCCAGATATTTATTTGAATGGAACAGTGCTTCCCAAGTGCGAAATTATCGAATATCTAGGATCTACGATTATAATCAATAGCAAAGCAACCTGTAATGACGTAGGGTGAATGAAGCGGCGGGAAAGCTTCACTATCTTCTGTAACCATAAAATGCCCTCTAAGCTGAAAGAAATGCTCTACAGCGCAGTTGTGCATCCAGTACTGGCATATGTACAGTTTCCAATGTTGGACAATGTACAAAACGCATGAATCACCCACGGAGTTTCTCTGAAGCATAAAAAACTGAGCTTCAAACCACTGCACCAAATCTTTCTCTCTCTCTCTCTATCTATCCCTTCCTATGCCCGCACTGTGTGAAAACATGTTAAGGGCATTCACAAGCCCTTGAGTTCGTGCCATTTATAAAAAAAAGATTAAATCAATGGCAGATGAAGATGCTTCGCATGATAGCAGTCAAAACTTAATCAAACAAGAAATTCGAAGATCCGTAGAAGTCTTCACGTCAAAGATCTCACCAAAAATAGAGCGCAACCAGCTCAGCTGAAATTACCATCTTCAAAGAAGATATGATAATACGAACTTCGTCCAAAATGCAATACCAATGACCGTTCCACTGATATCGTAAAAAAATAGACAGGCCTTAAAACTCCTGGATCACACAAGTGTAACAATATCAGCATTTTGCTTGCCTCAGTAACGAAGTGATCCAAAATCGGGAAGCCTGCTGATAAGTCCTGAAATCAAACAGCAGAACCCTACAGGCGGATCAATAGAAATGCAGTGAAATGGAAGGGCTATTACCGCTTAAGTTCAGATCCTAACCTCCCCAAAATAGGAAACAGAAGAAAGAATAAGATGTGACAACAAAATGTGTGCGCTATAAGCAGCGGGAGAAGGGATTACTAATTCCGATGATACAGGATACTGCAAAGAATATAGTTTTTGCCTAATATGCACATTTTGATCAACCATGTAATTATGCTTTCCCATCGCTAGCATGTAGTCATCTGATATCCTGAAAAATTCTGTACACTAGCAGCATAAACTACATGTAAGCCAGCAATGAAGTACGGTCATGGATTTCTGTAAAACTGCATGTTTCAAGGAAAATTTTTCTTTCTCCTTGCATGGTTTTGTAATGCGTGAGCTCTCACTCGCACTTCTCTAGAAGCTTCAAGACTATCCCAAAAAGGCCCAAAGTCTTGATTTTTATTGCACAGGGTTCCGCTTGCAGGTGTCTCATACTACCGCTTCTGTTGAAGAATATAATGAAAATGGAACATCAGAGTGTTCTCACTCACACTAATGTACTTACTGAAGTACAGTTGAAGTTTAGAATTCAAGCGGTTCAATTGTTTCGATCTTGTTCGCTGACGTTGGGCCGGGTTTCCTAAGTCTGGAATATTATCGAGTTTCTATATTCTTTTTTACAGCTTCAAAAGCTTTTGAATGGTAAGGGAACCTTCGATATAATAAAACTCTATCTGATCAAGAGGAAAAGACTGTATGCCTTCTTCACTGACTTCTGTGCTGCATTCGATATGGTACGGATGAATTCGCTTTTTATACTGGGAAATTGTTGAAGGTTATTCAAAGCCTATACTCGTACAACACCAATAAGATATCACTTTGTAACAGTCACCCTGATTGTCGTTGGCGTTTGTCGTTTTTCGACGATTGTCGTTATATTCATAGCTACGACCTGCTGACCGTTAAATGTTACAAAGCATTTTGTTTGTCGTGTAAAATACTATTACAACTCTTTCACAGTGAAAAAGTTATGAAAATGGATTCATGCTACAACTGAAGAATGAAACGACAATCGTCGAAAAGCGACAAACGCCAACGACAATCAGGGTGAGTTTCAGGCTTTCGGATTGGTTTGCTACGTGCTCAGGAGTGCAACAAGCTTGCATGTTAAGTCCTCTACTGTTTAGGTTGTACACAGATGATCTGGTATCCCATTTACCTGGTGGAATCGTGTTTAAGAACTGTGCTCCTCTATGCCGATTACATTGTCCGTTCGCCAAATATGCTGCAACTTATGATCAACAAGCTGGAGAAGTCAAGGATCTTAATATTTTGAAACAAGACGGGAAGATATTCCAGAGAAGAAAAATGAAAGTTTGCAAATATCGTTACCTCGGTGTAACACTTACCCCGATATTATCATACGTCACGGGCATACTACAACAAAAGGAGTTAAAAACAGTCATAAATAGTACTTAAAAAAAGTTTTTCAGTAAAAACGATGTCTCAACGAAGGTGAAATATAATCTCCTTGAACCCACGTAAAATCGATTGTATGCTACGCAAGCCTAGTACGGGGCTATGAAGAGTAGGCTGAAGTCGAGGTACCGCAGAGATTGTTTTTCAAATCGAACACTTCAAATTATATGCTTTATGTTGAAACAAGACAACCTATTCTAAGCCTATACGCTATGGGGTTACATTTTAGGTAATTTATTAGTTCATCAAAAAAAAAATATCAGATTGTAACAATCTTTTGTTAGCAAAAGTTATTGAGAAAAAAAACAATGTAAATAAAGAAAGATAATATGTAAGCAAAGAGAAGTGAGCCAAGTAAGGGTAAAAAGAATTTAAAAAAAAAAAAAAAATTGACTTAAATTATGTAATATAAGTACAAGTAATCCTAATAACTACTTTTACTACTTATGAAAGACATTGGCCAAAACATAAAAAAGTTGCAGATAAAAATTTCCGAAACCCACGTAAAAAAGGAATCACATTTAAAAATAAAAGGCTATAATGATTACCACGCTTGTCACCCTTCGGGAAAAGCGAGAGGTGGATCATCCTTGCTTATTAAAGACTGCATCGAACAATCCGAAGACCTAAAGTTAGAGCTTGAAACTTTGCAACTGTGCACGATTCGAGTTAAAAATAGTCAGCGTACTCTTAAAATCTCATCTATCTACTGTCCACCGTGTTCCGCGCTTGAAAAATCTGATTTTACTAACTTGTTTGAATCACTGAAACCTAATTTCATCATCGGCGGCGACTTTAATGCGAAACATACGTTCTGGGGCTCAAGATACAGCTCGAAAAAACGTAGAATGCTCTATGGGGCAGGTATGGAGTACAATTGAATCGGTGAGTGGAAGAACAGTACAAGCGCCAAAAATTGAATTTTGGACTGAAATAGCCAAAATGTTCTACATATGTAAACCTACTAATCAGCAAAATAAAAATACGTTAGAGAGCCGAATGTATACAAAAATGGACTACGCTTTTCGCTGATTGCATGGAAGCACAGTACAAATGCCTTTAGTTACTTCTGTTTTTCTCGAAAGCCATATTTTGTACATGTACTGTTCTTCCACTCACCAATTCAATTGTGATTTCCATTCGACGGGAAAACCAACTTACTGGCCAACTGATACTTCGAAAATACCTGACCTGATAGATTTTTTCGTTGTGAAAGGAATATCTACCAACCACATAAAAGTCGAAGAAAGCTTTGATCTGTCGTCTGATCATTCCCCAGTTATTTGAATAATCAGCGAAAAACTAGTCTATAACCTAGAGCCAGCGAGATTAACTGGTCGAACAACTAACTGGGAAGGCTTTAGGAACGAAATTGAAAATAATGTTGAACTGAGCGTTCCATTTACGACACCCTATGAACTTGAGGTTGAAGTTGATCGCTTCGTTGAGATCGTACAGCTCGCCTCTTGGAATAATACGCCCAATCCAAGGAAAACGCCGGACAGATACGGTTTGCGATATCCTCCGGAAATAAAAGAATTGGTCAAGGCAAATAAAAAAGCGCGTAAAAAATGGCAACAGAGTCGCGCTCCGCAGCATAAAGCGTACTTGAATCGTCTGTGCAATTTGTTGAAGAAGACTATTAAGGATTTTAAGAATCATGCAATAGGCTCTTACATTGAAAGTTTGACAGCGAAAAAAGATTCACTTTGGAAAGCTGTGAAAGGCACCAAAAGGCCCAAAGTCTTTGCGATGCATCTGGAAGAAACCTTTAGACCGTACGATGGTCAAGTGGCTTACGACAACCGCAATAGGCTGGATTTACCATCTGACGATTTGACGCTCACAAGTGCAACGCTAAGAGAACTCAAACATGAAATCGAGAATCTAAAACTTAAGAAATCTCCTGGTTATGATTTGATTATCGGAGAAATTCTCAAAGTTTTACCTAGAAAAGCATTGATTAAGCTTCTCCATATTGTAAATGCTGCACTCAGATTAAAACACGTGCTGAGCCAATGGAAATTTGCGGAAGTCATAATGGTTTTAAAACCAGGAAAATCGCCAAATGAGGTAAAATCGTATAGACCAATTTCGCTTCTTCCAGTCATATCCAAAATTTTCGAGAGGATATTACTAAGGCGTCTCCAACCGGTTATAGAAGAAAATAATCTTATCGCTGACCACCAGTTTGGGTTCAGAAGCAAGCATTCGACGATTGACCATGTGCATAGAATAATTGACGTAATCGAGAAAGCACTTGAAGAAAAAAAGATTTGCTCAAGCGTATTTCTTGACGTCTCGCAAGCCTTTGATAAGGTGTGGCTAGATGGCTTGAAATCCAAACTACGACAAGTCCTCCCTGTATGCTTATACGATATTCTAGAATCATATCTCGGAAATAGACCCTTTCGTGTTAGACATGGAGTCGAATACTCCGAGCTCAAGGAAATTTCGGTCGGCGTACCGCAAGGAAGCGTTCTTGGGCCGCTTCTCTATTTGCTATATACTCGTGATATACCAAACGAAAATGGCACTATCCTTGCTACGTTTGCCGATGACACCGCTAACTTAGCATTAGGTAAAACAATCGAAGAAACGACTGAAAAACTGCAAAACGCACTGAGTAATGTAAATCAATGGACGAGGGACTGGCGGATCGCCCTCAACGAATCTAAATCTGTTCACGTGAATTTCACTTACAAGAAAACTAATGACTTGCCGATTTTTCTAAACTCGGCCCGAATACCTTTTGCAAACATACCTGGGAATGACACTCGACGCAAGACTGAAATGGAATTCGCATGTGAAAATGAAACGTAAAGAACTCGAAATCAAATACAGAGAAATGTACTGGTTACTCGGAAAACATTCCCAGCTCAGTATTGAGAACAAACTGCTTTTATACAAGCAAGTGCTAAAGCCGGTGTGGACCTACGGTATACAACTTTGGCGTTGTACCAAGAAAACAAATGCTAATATTTTACAAGCTTTTCAAAATAAAGTGCTAAGAGAAATTGTCCAAGCACCGTGGTATAGTAGAAACGACGATATCCACAGGGATCTCGGAATTCCGACAATCGAAGCTGAAACTAGAAGCTTCGCGAGGAAGCATAGAAACTTACTAATCGGACATGTCAACAATACAGTCCTACAAATTTTGGACGAAACCTCTCGACTTGGCGAGATAATGATTAACCGCGTCTAGATTGCGGAATATGCAGGATCTTTCAGTGGTAAGAAACCTGGCAAACGTTTTTATTTCATGATAGAAAAATTGCTTGATAAGTTAGTACTTAGTTGAAGGGCGGTGTTTTTTTAGTCAGTAAGAATCTGACACTACTACGAGCACGCGCTTGCTATTCTCATGGTGTCTATGGAAGATTTAAAAAAAAAAAAAAAAAAAAAAATAAAAATAAAAATAGAAACCCGCATTTATCTCAAAATGCCAAAAATGTAGATAGCAACTTAGCACGGCAGTAATGTGGACATATCGTTAATGTGAGAAAACAGAAGTAGCTAGATTTCAGCGATGAAAGCTATAAATAGGGTCGCTTAATGAAAGAAAGCATGTGGGCTTCTGAGCATGCGCTACTCACTCAGAGAGACATATTATACATAGAACACTGAACCATAGCTTGGAGGAAAGAAACTACTTCAACGAAGAAAATAGCGTACCCTAAATAAGTGTAGTCTTTAAAACGCGGCGTGTACTGTTAACGCAAAGGACCGCACAGGAACTACTTGCTAATTACTAATGGGTAGTTACCACTGTGCAACCTATAGGCGGGAGAAGATAATGTACCACTTTCTGGAAAGATGTCCTATTCTACAAGTACAAGCCGACTCAAATCAGTCGGCGCTGTTGCTTGATGAAGTAGTTGAAAACCTTAATGTGAAAAACAGAGTAGAGTTGTGAAACAGAGGGGATTCCTATAAGGGTGAATTTTAAGATTTCAAAGTATTCAAGGCCATATATGTATAGTTGTCAATCTGGCCGACGAACTTGATCCAAGCCTTTTAGATTAAATTAAAAATTTTGTACTTTTTTTATATTGAAATAAAAACTACTACTACTTCTACTGCCATACATATAGGCATACTTTGGGCTTCTCACCACCGGCCGCGGGTGCATACAATTTACATATAAATACCTACAAATGAGTTTTGTGACCAGTGTTAAAATATTTTCAACAACAAAATTGAGTTTCGCGATATTTCGCAAAAAAAACCAAGTCATGAATATGACTTAAAGATATACAGACTTTTAGTGTGTTGGTCATAACACTCTTCTAAGCCTAGTCCCAAATTTCCACTGCTATATAAAAACCCAGGCACAGGTTAACTTTTGACTAAAACGTCTGCTCTACTGGTCGCTTTACCCTATAGAATCCGTTTAAATACTGAACGTGATGCTACTTTTCAGCTTAGCCCGTTCGACCTATTTTTGTACTTAAAGCTCCTTATTCCTTTACCATTACATCCTGCCAACACCATTATACATTCCTGAAAATCCGAAATATATGTAAGTACTTTTGTCAAAATACATACCATTACATCTGGGATCTACCAAGTCTTGTTGCGTTGTATTCCCTTCGTACTGCGAATGATTGCCATCGCTTTCGTTCGAATTGTCATTAGGCCCGCATCCGATCATTACTCTTTGGGTTGACTTCGACGTCTTTGCCGATGACGATGGCGACGGCGTCGGTGGAGCTATCGCCGTCGCCGTCGTCGATGCAGACGCTGTCGTCGATGTTGTCACTGGCACTGATGCTATTTCTATTGCATTGGTGGTGGTCGGCGTTGTCAATGTTGTCATTGGTGTTGCTGGTATTCCCAGACTATCTGCGCCACTTGGCAGCCCACACTCGTTTCTCTTTCCAGGCATAGTTATCGTCGTCGTTGTTGTCAACGTAATTGTCATTTTTATATTGTTGTTATTATTTTTTGATCGCTGGGAATAATTATCCGCTTGATCATCGTCCACGCATTCCTCCGATGACGATGGCAACGGCGGACGTCGGCGACGGCAACAACAGCCGTTCAAACGGCCGCCGTTAATATTTCTTTCTATTTTATTGTTATTCGAAATGTTATTACTAAGTCTTTGGATTTGTTGCTGCTGTTGCTGTTGGTGATGGGTTTCACTGTCATTAGAATGGTGAATGGGTTTTGTGACAGTACCACCGCCACCGCTGCTATTATTTTCGATTGTTAAACCAATCGCATTGCCATGGTTCGCTTGAGCTGGTGTTCTCATTGGATTCGTGCAGTTTCCGTTTGTTGGCAGGCCGCCACTGCAATTTAGATTTAAGTGCTTACTCGCAGATAGTTGCTTCTGATTACTGTCGGCTGACATTGCTTTTGGATCTCTCAATTGGGATTCATTGTCCTGTGACTGGGTCTGTGCTGTGCTGGGGCAGTGGTGATGCTGTGACTGTTCATCCTCATCGATGTAGGTGAAATCGTTTCCGGTTAGGACACTTGGCTGGGTCCACTGGTGGTTGCTGCTGTTATTTGCTGTAGACCACTTTTCCACCAATGCTACCTCATTCGCCCTAGACATGGTGGTGGTATATCCATGGAGAATAATTCTGAAATGGAACAAACAAAGTGGGTGGCTTAGTATTTCCCTGTGGCGTATACGTAACATTTTTTGTTTTAATTTTTCCTTCCCCATCATTGGTTATGCAAGACACCTAATTGGACGAATGAGGAAATTCATCGTGTTGTCAGTCTTTGTTACCAAACAAAGCCACACGTATGGTATAACAGAAAAGTCTTCCTGTTGGCCAGCAGTAACAGCAGCAACAGTCACCGACATCACACCTGAGCCAAAATGTTACTTTTAATTGTGAGAAATTCCTTCCGTAGCTTGTGGGATAATTGTCTTTGCTTTCTCGTCACAATTTCACTGCGCTAGGATTTCTTGAAAACTGTATAGCTAGGTGGTGGTAATCCAGTTCCTTTAATGGATCTGGAGTTTTTCGTGTAAGTTTTATGGCTTAGAGAAATGTATGCACACACAGTTGTTAGTGGTTGCCAATTAATGCAATCGATTTATTTCTTTTATAAAATGCGACCATTAATTTGTTAACAGGATGATTTTGCGACGACTCGTTAGTACAACACAACGGCTAAAACGAAAATCTCTAATGAACTTACACTCTTGTTCAATCACTAGAGTCTAGAAATGTGTTGCTCAAGGCGGGTGTTACGTATAAATAATGTCGCAAGTATCGATTTCATTGGGCTGTCTGAGGGAAAAGTTGTTAAAAGTGAGTGACGATTGCATGAAGCAGGATGAATGTAAGCTTATGCAAGGAGGACATGAATATAAAACCGAATAAGTCGTTAGGACACATTTTAATGAGATCCTCCGACTTTTCATTATAAACAGATATTACGAGGTCGTTCTGGAATATATTCCAGGAGGGTGTATCTTTTGTGAGTTGCATTCCAATTCTTACTTAGCCCCTTATTCTACGAATAGATATGTAAAATGGGAACCTACAGCTACGAAAAGAGCAGTAGTCATGGTTCAGATTATCGAAACGAGTTAAAGCAGCATGATGCGGAACTTATAAATATGTAGCAAATTTGAGGACAAGAAGTCACCGGGAACCGACCGCCGGCATCAGAAATATAAGTAGTTCTCAAGACGGCGTTCAAAGCCTGCCCAGATATGTTCGTAGAAATGTACAATGTGTGCTTAAAAGAAGGAATTTTTCCAGACCAATAGAAAATCCAGAGCCTAGTATTGCTCCCCAAAAGAGATAAGCCAGCAGGATAGCCCTCATCATGGCGCCCGCTGTGCATACTAGATGCAGTATTTGAATGAATTATTGCAACAGATTAGAACAGCGATAGAAACTGTGGGCAGGTTCCAAAAAGGAGGCGCAAATATTTTTTTTTTTTTATAATTTGCGCGTGCCAAAGGGATTATTAATACCCTTATACTAGTTCTCATGGCACGGGCGGACGGGAAAAGGGGGGAGAGGAACAGAGGAGATGCCGGTTTACGTTGGCTTTAAATGTTTGAAGGTTGTAATGATTAGGAAGTACAGAGGCTGGTAGTTCGTTCCACAAACGTGTTGTTCGGCTTATAAACGAATCCCTATATTTGACAGTACGTCCGAAGTTGGGCTTGAGGGTGAACTGATGTACATTCGAAGCATGACGCGTATTGCGGGTGAAGTTTTGAAGGGGAAGAATGCAACTGGCTATTTCGCTGGAGCATTTTTTTATAAAAAAAAGTGATAAAAAGAGAGAGACATGAGATATTTCTACGATTTTCAAGTGAGACTATGGAGTTCACGATGTCTCCATCACCTATCAGTTTTAACGCGCGGTTCTGTACCTGATCTAGAATGTGCAGAATGGTCTTGGGTGCACCAGACCAGATGTGGGCGTTATATTCCAGCTTTGGGCGGATGAATGCCTTATAGATGGAGGCCAGATCAGACGGGGTAAAATATTTCTTGCAACACTTAAGGAACCCTAGACATTTTGCAGCATTTTTGGCGACTTCGAATATGTGATCGTTCCATCGAAGGCGGTTATTGATGCACATACCGAGAATGGCAAGTTTTTCGGATTCAGCGATGCAAGTACCATTCATGGATAATGGTTGGGGGTCTTGGTTTCGCTTGAGAGACAGAAGACAGCATTGAGTTTTGGATGCATTAAATTCCACTCTGATGATTGAATCCCATTTGGTTATGCTGTCCAGGTCGAAATTTAATGTGTTTAACATACGTTGTCGTTCCTCTTCTACGGCCGAAGAGCAGGGACGTGAGTTAGGGAACGAATATGAAAAACTGAGGGTACTGTCATCAGCGATGGAATGGATTGCATTAGAAGTTGCAGACAAGAGGTCATTTATAAAAATGAGGAAGAGGGTCGGAGACAAAATGGAGCCCTGGGGAACACCAGCATTTACATGGTGAATTGCAGACTTAAAGCCGTCCAAGACAACCTGTATTGAACGGCCCGAAAGGCAATTTCTAATCCATTGAAGAAGAGAGGCATCGATGAATGCCATATGCACGCATTTTCGACAAAAGGGCCTGATGCCAAACTCTGTCAAATGCTTTAGAAATATCGAGCGCAACCATCTTTGTTTCGAGGAAGTGATGTAAAGATTGGTTCCACTTCTCGTTGAGATATGCCATCAAATCACCAGTGGACCTGCTGCTACGAAAACCATACTGCCGGTCATTGAGGAGTTTTCGTGAATCAAGATATTTCATAAGCTGACGATTTATCAGCGTTTCCATGACCTTGGAAAGAAGGAACGTAAGTGCACTGGGTCGGTAATTGGACGGAGAGGAAGATTCGCCTTTTTTAGGGACGGGCTGGACAAATGCTGTTTTCCATCTACTCGGAAAGAGCCCAGAAGAGTAGGACAGACAGAAAAGCTTACGCAGAGGTTTTGCCAGTGTGGAAGAACACCTCTTCAGAACTATTCGGGAGATAACATCTGGACCAGCGGATTTGTGTATGTTAAGACCTTTGAGTACTCCTGCAACTGTACGAGTGCGAAAGTGGACTTGTCCCATGGAAAATTCGACGCTCTCAAGTACAGGCGGAGACAAAGCACTATCTGGCATGGTGGAGTTCGCTGCAAAGTGAGCAGCAAGCAAATTAGCTTTGTCCAAGGAGCTGACAGCTGGAATGTCATTGTAAATGAGCGCTGGTATGGAAGCGTAATTAGCCTAGTGGTTAAAACAGCACAAAAAGCGATAGAAAGCAATGCGTGGAAAGGAGATCTCGAGAAATATTGATTAGTAATAACCCTTGATATCAAAAATGCATTCAATACTGCAGTACTGTTCCAGAAAATCTCACTAAAATCGTGACTAGTTACTTCAGGCGCAGAGTATTAACCTACGATACAGACAATGAACCCAAAGAATCACTGGCGGAGTACGACAGGGCTCAGTGCTAGCTCCATTACTCTAGAATGTCGTGTAGGATGGAGTCTTACGTCTTCCAATACCTGAGGAGACAAAAATTATAGGTTTCGCCGACACCATTGCAATCACTGTAATTGCCAAGTTACTGGAAGAAGAGGAACAGATAAGCAACTCCTCAACCAGGTCTGCATTGAAATGGTTGAGCTCGGGTGGCCCCGCGCTGGCAAAACACAAAACCATGACGATTAGAAAAAACAGGATTAATATTGCCCAAGTGTACCACATTTGTACAATAAGAGTGTGCTGCGCAGCCATACTAAAGAGCAAACGGAAGTGCTTCGCCGAGCTGTGTGACGAAGCTGACGAAAATTCTTGGGGCAAATGGTCATGAAAAAATTGAAAAGGTGCCAGCCACAGATTTCCACCTGCCCAGAGTTCTTACACAACATCGTGGTCGGACTATTTCCTCAGCAACAAGAGAACGCATTCTCGGATGATCCAATAGTAGAGACACCAACAATCCGAGAGGTAACCAAAGAAGAAATAATCGAGATTTGCAATAAAATTGGAGATAAAAAAGCACCTGGACCAGATGGTATCCCAAATATAGCACTCAAGACAGCTATAAAAGTAAGCCCAGAAATGTTTATTAACATTTACAACTCGTGCCTGAAGGAAGGAGTCTTCCCGGATCAGTGGAAACGGCAAAACCTAGTACTTCTTCCCAAAGGTAAGAAACCACCAAATGAACCATCATCATACCGCCCGCTCTGTATGTTAGATACGGCTGGCAAAATATTGGAGCGAATCATCTGTAACAGGGTAGAGGCAGCAATCCAAGATTCTGGAGGTCTTTCAGAACACCAATACGGTTTTCGAAAAGCGCACTCAACAACAGATGCAATCAATGTGGTAGTTAAAACGGCACAAGAGGCTATACAGGGAAGAAGATGGAGAGGCGGTTCCAAACAGTACTGCTTGGTTATAACTCTCGACATAAAAAACGCCTTCAATACGGCAAATTGGAGTCACATCTTACAAGCGCTCAGAAGGATGAGAGTAGCACAATACCTCATAGACGTTATTGTTGACTACTTCAGGTGCAGAATCTTGGTATGCAATACAGACTGCGGCCCCAAGGAATATAAGATCACAGGCGGAGTACCACAGGGCTCAGTCCTTAGCCCTTTGCTCTGGAATATTATGTATGACGGTATACTGCGACTTCCTATACCCGAAGAAACAAAAATAGTGGGATTTGCTGATGATATCGCCATTATTGTCACTGCTGAACTGTTGGAGGAGGTGGAACAGATAAGCAATGCGACAATAAGGATAATACGAAAATGGCTCACCTCAGTTGGTCTAACACTGGCGGAGCATAAAACTGAAGCAGTCCTGATAAGTAGTAGGAAGAAGGTAGAAACTCTCACCATTATAGTCGGCGGCCATGAAATCACATCTAAACCGCATATAAAATACCTAGGTATCATGATAGATACGAGACTTTCATTTAGAGATCACCTTAAGTATGTAGGCCGAAAAGGTGCAATAGCAAGTGCTGCACTCGCGCGTATCATGCCCAACATAGGAGGACCAAGACATAGCCGTAGGTGGCTAGAGTGGTTACGTCTATAATCCTATACGCCGCACCAATTTGGGCCGGGGCCATGGCAATTAAAACATACAGATCACATATCACATCCGTGTATCGAATGTGTGCATTGAGAGCTAGCTGCGCATTTCGCACTACTTCTAGCGATGCAGCTTGCGTGGTAGCGAGAATGCTCCCAATAGATATCCTGGCAGTAGAACAGCAACGTCAGTACTGCGCAAGAAGAGAAAGAAATGAGGCCAGCGAAAACCGGCTCTATAGAGCAGAAAGCCTAAGGGAATGGCAAGAACACTGGATTGCTTCTGAGAAAGGCAGGTGGACCCATAGGCTCATACACCAAATCCAGCCATGGTTCGACAGGCAACATGGATAACTTGAGTTCTACTTAACGCAGTTCCTAACGGGCCATGGATGCTTTCGTTCGTACTTACATAAGTATAAACACGACAATAGCCCTTACTGTCCGCATTGCGCTGACTGCGTAGAAAACGCAGAACATATATTTTTTGAATGCCCAAGATTCTTCGACGAAAGGAATGCACTAAGGAGTGAACTCGGCCATCCACTGACGCCAGAAAACATCGTTGGCGAAATGCTCAAAAGCCAGGAGGCATGGGACGCAGTCGCTGGGAGCACAATGCGCATAATGAAGATTCTAAGAACCCTAGAAAGAGAAAGGAAAGAATCAAACCGGCGAAATATTGTACAATAAATGCTGAGCAGGAAAATGCAAACATGCACGTGTCGAATACATCAGACTAAAACCCTCCCCCGCGATGAAATGCTTGACGACAGTATCGCGGGGAATGGGGCGGTCGTGGGAGGGGGGTTTAGTGGGTAAGAGTCCCACACTGTTACTCAGGACGTACTGAGTTTCGTCTTTTGAAGATTACCCCTCCCAATCAAAAAAAAAAAAAAGTGTGCTGCGCATACCATACCACCTCCAGCGATGCAGCCTGTGTGATAGCAAAAATGATACCAATAGGCATCCTAGTAGAGGAGCTGAACGATCAACTCAGAACGATCGCAAACCGTTTCAATCGGCGAAACCCAGCAGATACCATAGTGCGGCAAGAACGCTGAAATGCATCCGAAAAGGGTAGGGGGACGCATATGCCTATACCATAAATCCAACCAAGGATAGAGACACAGCACGGTGAACTGGAGTTTCACCTTACCCTGTTGCTGACAAGTCATGGATAAATTCAAGCACGATAATAGCCCTTAATGTCCACTATGCGATGGATGCATCGAAAACGCCGCACATGTGTTTTTCCGATGTCCACGGTTCCAAGGCCAAAGGGAAACATTGAAGGAAAAAATAGGCATATCACCAACCCCCGAAAACATAGTTGGTGAGATGCTTAAAAGATAAGGCTCAGGATGCAGCGGCTGATAATGCAATGGTTAACATGAGCAAATCAAGGATACTGGAACTTGAGAGAAAGGAGTCCAATGAGATCAATACGAATCTAAATGGCAGCTTAGTCAGAAAACTCGCTGCGATGAAATGCCAAGAAGGTGGTACCGCAGGGAGAAAGGATAAGAAGGGAGACGAAGTTAGTGGGTACAAATCTCACACTGTTGCTGAATACGGGCTAAGTTTCGTCTTTTGAAAATCCCTACTCCCAGCGAAAAAGGAGATCATAGCGAAGAAGATGCAATAGTCCCCACTTTCCTACTACGAATCTTCTTGTTGTTTATCTCAAAAATATGAGTTTCTTATACGCATTACAAGTAACTGTGCACGTATCTACAGTGCAAAGCACATCCAAGTCTTGTTCAACTTACCATCTAAACTCTCTATTGCAAGATGTGTGGACAGCTCCCAATTCTTTGGTTGACCTAAAAATTTACGCCAAACGTTATGCAACACAAAATTGCCATATTAACCGAAATGTAGCAACTCACCCGCTTAAAAGCACCTACTTACACGATTGCGAAAGGAATTCTCTAATTTCATGAATTTTCGGAATTCCATTACCCAACACGACGACCGGTCTAGGCTATTAAGTTGCGACAATGAAACGAGAACACCGTGCCTCCACCATGCGCTTTGTTTGGCAGCGATCTTTACATCAACGTTCGTATTTATCTTGATGTCAGCACACATATACCGACTGAATGTTGATGTTTATCTAGCGAACTCTCTGGCCAACCGAAAGCCAACATCTGCGAATCTCTATACATTTTCGCCACAAAAGATTCAAGTGCTTCTCTGCTGAGCTAACGTCAGCAAAAGAAGTAGCAGCCAGCGCATGGCGCGGTAGATGCCAAACTAAGAAAAACATCTGCGTATCTAATTCGATTACAGAGAAGCTGGGTGCAGCATCAGCCGCAGCACCAAAGCATTTGGCGGCGGCCTCCATTAACATTTTCCCAGCGCATGAACGCGATATTTGTGCAAGACTTCAAATTAAGACAAAACGTTCCAGCGTTTCAGCGCCCCGTGTAGAATTTGTTTAGCGTTTCGAGTTGTACTACGAGTCCATTTGACAGGCGGCTGTGTTCGGAAATAAATCATCCGAAATTGATTTGTGAAAAAATATTTATTTGACATTGTCTTGTTGCACTGCAAATTGTTGTCGATGATTTATTTTCTTGACACGATTGCACGCGGGGCGAGTGCCGGAAGGAGCTCCTTTTCATAACCATCTGACGTTTGCTTGTCAAAACAAGTAATCAAACTGCGATTGCGGGTGATTCATTGAGCGGCACTGCGACTGCCTAACCAAGATTAACCTCAGATTACATTCCAGAGTGCACCGAGTGCCTGTAAGATTTGCATTTATTTTTAGCAAGCTAGGAGGCAGGAGGGAGTGGCGGGCGGCAGCTGCGACTGGTGCAGCTACAGCGATTGGTATTCCTTGAACGGATTCTAATTGCTGGTCATTTCGATTTGTTGACAGTTGTAAGTTGGGAGTATCTAGTTGTCATAGTTGTTGCTCCTATTGACAAATCCAATTAATTCTGACCAAGTAATGGAGTCATGATGTTTATTCGTAATAGCAAGCAATGAATTCACATCTGTATCCGGTTTGGGGTGGAATACATATGCGTATACATATGCAAATGAGTTGCCGGAAAATGGAGGAGCACCATATACATAATTACAAAGTGGACAGTCATTGCGGCGGTGATTCAGTTGAGAGTTGTTTTATGAATTAATTACAATAATTGCTTGTAAATCGTTGGACTTAATTACTCGCAATGAGAGTGTGCGATTTAAGGAAACAGATTTATGAATCTGAGTCATGTTTTGAAATTCATATAAACCGTCAGGAATTTCATCTGATTGTGACGTAAATACTACACCGCTGCATCAGCTTTTCTGCGTACATATCCATAGGAATTTCTCCTTACATACCCAAAAGAAATAGAAGTCCAATGCCTGTGATATGACAGAAAAATTGACCGATTTAAGGTGACAGAAGCCCGATATGGATGAATTTGAATCTATACTGTGAAATGGTATGGTATGAAGGAAGTGCACCCTAGAGACCGCTTGCACAAGCGCACTAAGTCCATTGTGTTTCGCTATAAATTATGGTACCATCTCCTATTTGGTTAACTCTCGGTTGGTCTGAAAACAAACTAGCATGTACTCTTGATGAAATATATCATATTCCAGAGTGGAACTTGCACCAGTATGTTTCCCATAGAGCGAAAGCGACGAATTTGAAGGGACAGCCACACAGCAAATATTCGATAGTGTCGAAATTTTGTGTACCATGGCAGCTCTTGCAGTAATCAGGTGAGTTGATGCCCAGTGCTTTTATCGTTCGGAGTTGGCCATAATCTGGCTGCCCAGGAGGTGTTGATCATTTCTCTTAAGATATATTTTTCTTTCCAGTACATCAATAGGGATAGCTACAGTGCATAAATGAATTCCTGATTAAATGCTGACCCTTTTCGTGCTAGTTCATCTGTTGCTTCGTTCACTTTTGTATTACTATGTCCGGGAACTCAGCAGAGAGTGACTTCAGGGGTGTTGTATTTTCTGTTTATAGTTTGTCGGCATGCGGACACTATTTTCGATCTGACTGTCTCGCTGTCTAGTGCACTGATAGCCTTTTTTTTTGCCTAATGGGTGGTGGAATATGCAATTGCTCACGGGAAACAGGCCGGCTCTATTTCAAGTAGTGTGGGACTTTCTACTCACTAAAAAACTACCTTTAACTCTTTTCCAACTTGACACCATCCACTCCGGAACCGCTTTTGCATTACTTCAGAGTGGTTTCGTTTTCTTTCCCCTTTCGGTGCCGGCTTTTTCATATTTGTCCCCTGCTTGCGGATTAATTCTTTCTCGCCGGTAAGGCTTACATTAGGCTTACATAAATCTTATGAGGGTGATTATTAGGCCTTCCTCTCTCTTTTTTTGTTTTAAGTACTTATTTTTTATAAAGGAACGTATTGTACTCGATTCCAGCTCTGGTCACTAATTGACATTTTTGTTACTATGTTTTTGTCAAATGTTTCCCAACACTTGCACTCCAAGAACATGTGGTTTACGTCGTCCAGTTCTGAGTCGCCATATTGGCAAGCCGAGCTCCCTGTTTTGCCCATTCTGTGGAGGTAGGCGTTAAAATAACCGTGTGCAGTAAGAAATTGTGTGATGTTACAATTTACTTCCTTTACTTTGTTTCCGGCCTTCTATTCAGCGATGTTGCTGATCGCCCTCGTGGTCCATCGTCCTCTGCTTTCTGAGCTCCATCTCTCCTGCCATTTCTGTTTGGTGAGCTCCTTCGCCTCCTCGGTTGTCGCTTCCACTCTAATTTCCGCCTTTTTGGCATAGACGTACTTCCTCTCTGCCACAAGGAGATCAGTAGGGGTCACTCCAGCGACTATAAGGACGGCTGGTTCCAACACCGTTCGGTACGAACTTGCAACCCATAGTGCCGCGCGCCTTTGTACTGCGGCCATTTGTTTCCTGTATTTCTCTTGTCATAGTGCGTCGGCACATATCTCGCACCTATACAGGAGAATGGCGTGGGTGACTATCATCAGGAGCTTTCTCTTGCTGGCTGTTGGGCCTCCAACGTTTGCCATTAATCTGCTCAGTGACATTGTGACCTTCGTAGCTCGTTCCGAAGCAGATCCTATTTGGTGCCAGAAAGTCAGCTTCGTGTTGAGGGCCATCCCTGGGTACTTCACCGCTTCCTTGCAAGTTATTACCTCAGACCCGACTTGGAAGTCGACAATAGTTGGAATCCTCTTCTTTGTCAAAAGGACTATCTCCGTCTTTTCTGTGGCCAAACCTAACTCATTTTCTTCCATCCAGAGGGCACCGCCTATAGAACAGTAATGGCAAAACTCAAAGGCACTAGGGCACCCTCCCTCTCATGCCCTCTCCTTATGCAGAAAATTGTATCGGGGTTGTTTCCACCTCAAACACCAGCAGAGCGTATAGAGCCACCTCCGGAAGTACAGGACATCCCAACTGTCACGCAAAGGGAACTCCTGGATGTATGCAGACGATTCGAGGATACCAAGTCACCTGGATTGGATGGCATACCGAACAAGGCCCTTAAATTAGCCATTAAAACAAATACGCAACCATTTGTGGAACTCTACAACAAGTGTCTAACAGAAGGAGTTTTTCCAGATCAATAGAAAAAGCAACGTCTAGTGCTGCTGTCTAAGGGGAAAAAACTACCAGACGAGCCCTCGTCATACCGTCCCATATGCCTGTTAGACACAATGGGTAAAATACTGGAGCGAATCATATGCAACCGATTAGAAGTGGCAATTGGTGAAGCCAACAGTACGGCTTTAGGAAAGCTAGGTCTACAGAAGACGCAATAAGAAGGGTAACTACAACCTTGGAAGAAGCTATTCAGGGCAGGAGGTGGAGAGGCGGTGCAAAGAAATACGGTGCCGTAATAACATTGGACGTTAAAAACGCGTTCAATTCTGCGAATTGGGGACTCATAGTGCAATCGCTTAGGTCAATGATGGTGCCATGGTTCTAAATTAAAATAATACTGAGCTACTTCGAGAAACGGTTTCTGCTCTTCGATACCGACGATGGAGTAAAGCAGTACCACATATCTGGCGGAGTTCCACAAGGATCGGTATTAGGCCCTATCCTTTGGAACATTATGTATGTTGGAGTTCTAAGGCTTGGAATCGCAATATTGCAATTGTCGTGGTTGCAAAACATCTAGAAGAAATAGAGGATATTGCAAATGAATGTATCCGAAAAGTCAAACGGTGGATAGCAGCAGTCGGGTTAGAGCTTGCCGAATATAAAGCAGAGGCAGTATTGGTAAGCAGCCGCAAGAAAAGAGAGGAAATCACCATCAGAGTAGGAGATTATAATACGCCTTCAAAATCGGTTATCAAATACCTAGGTGTGATGATCGACGGAGGCTCACTTACAAGGAGCACCTTGAAAGAACGTGTGACAAAGCGACTCGGGTGAGCGGTGCCTTATCAAGAATAATGATAAATATAGGAGGACCTAGGCAACAAAGGACACTTATTCTATCCAGGGTGGTGCAGTCCATCCTTATGTATGCGTGCCGTATTTGGCCCCATATGGGCCAAAGCTATGATGAAAAAGACCTACGCAAGAAGGATAAACTATGTCAACAGACTATGTGCGCTGAGAGTATGCTGTGCCTTTCGTGGGGTGTCAGACGAGGCAGTATGTGTCATCGCGGGAATGCTACCAGCGAATATCTTGGCTATCGAGCTACAAAGGACCTACGACGCCGAAATTCAGGAACCTCATGCGTCAGTCAAAAATATCACGCTGGAAGAAAGACAGCGAAGCATTAGAGCATGGCAGGAGCGATGGAACCAGTCCTCAAAGGGAAGATGGACCCATCGACTTATACCGGATATCCAAAAATGGATGGACCGGAAACACGGAGAGGTATATTTCTATCTTAGCCAGTTCCTAACCGGACATGGCTGCTTTCGAGCGTATCTCAACAGGTTTGGGCTCGATGAATCTCCCAACTGTACAAATTGCGGAGAGGCCTCAGTAGACACTCAGCACGTATTTTTTCAGTGCCCACGTTTTCATATAGAGCACGGAGAACTGGAGGAAAAAATTGGAGAAATACCAACCCCCGAAAACATTGTGCACCATATGATAGCATCGTATGCAATATGGGACGCGGTGAAACAAGTTGCAGTGATAATCGTGCAGGAACTTAGGCGGCTGGAAAGAGTCAGAGAGAGCAACCAAGTCCAACCGGCAACACTTTTGGAACAAGGAGCGGAAGACAGCGAAAGAAGAGCATAAATAGATAACCAGCCCCGCGAAGTAATACCTAACGGTAGTCCCGTGGGGAGAGTGGTTGAAGTGTGCAGGGTGTGGTTTAGTACGTAGGCGTATTCCTGGCATCGAGTATTCAGGTTTGCGAATCGTGCATGCCAGTAGCTCGGGCCCCTTCCTGGAGACAGCTATTGTACATGTTCAGCAGCAGCTGAGGACATGTCTGGGCAATCGTCTTGAGCACCTCTGCTGGTATTCCGTCGGGTCCAGGGGCCTTTCGGTGTCCTGCCTTGTAGTGTTCTCTACGCGAGGATCAACTCTTCTTTACTGAACATCGGGGTTTCTGGTCATTGGACCGGAGAGGTGTCGGGAGGCCGAACACAATGTGTTGGGAGAGTGTGTTCACTATAAACTCCATCCTTTCTTCGCCGAGGACAAGGCTAGCCATCTGAGTTCCCAGTTTTCACATTACGACTTTGAAGCCTAGCCCCCAGGGGTTGCTGTTGACATCCCGGCGGAGTGCCCTGATAGTAGCTTGACTATTAACGAAGATTGTGGGCAGTCTTCGACGAAAGGACAAAAAGCTAAACTGCAGCTCTAACCTAAACAGTGTTATCAACAATGCGACCAGAACAATAATCATGTGCCAACGCCTCTATGGTAAAAATGGGGTCTGAAGCCCAAGATGATCTACCGGATGTACAGCACAATCGTCAGACTAATGATCACATACCCCTCTCTAGTATGGTGGCTTAAAACACAACAGATCAAAGCTATGGGCCAGCTTAATCGACTGCACCGATTAGCCTGTGTCAGCATTACCGGGGCAATGAAAACGTGCCCCACGGCGGCATTGGGTACAATACTTAATCTCACGCCGCCGCATCTCACAGTGCAGAAAGAAGCAAGACTAAGTGCTCTGACGTTACCTCAGATACAAAAACTGAAACCCGGCGATTTCACAGGGTATCTGAGTATCCTTGAAAACATCCAAAACAATCCAATCTTCTAGATTCCAGATACGATGCTCAAGAGATTTTGGTTCTCCAGGGAATTCGAAGTGGTCATTAGTGACCGTCAAGAATGGAGAAATAAAGGTCTCAAGACACCACCCTACGCACAAATCTGGTACAGAGATGGCTCCAAATTGGCAAATGGAAGTACCGGAGCTGGGGTTTATGGTCTCAACTTTCATCATGCGGCAGCACTTGGTAAATCATCTACTATCTTCCAAGCAGAAGTCAGTGCAATGTAACTATGTATTCGGGAATGCCTGTGGAGAAACACTATCGAAACTAGCGTCTTTATCCATTCAGGCAGCCAGGCAGCGCTTAGGGCCCTTAATTCTTATACGGTAAGGTCCAAGCTCGTGTGGGACTGTCTTGATCTCCTTGATAACCTCGCATCCACAAATCAGGTTACCATAGCATGGATTCCTGGACATGAGGATTTTGAGAGAAACGAACGAGCAGACTATCTGGCAAGGAGATGCGTTGGGCGCCCACTCCTCGGCCCTGAACCCTACTTCGGGGTACCACCCAATGAGATTGACTCAACAGTAATAAAATGGGAAGCTAAAGGACACGCCGAACATTAAGCCAACCAAAAATTCAACCAAAGGTAAGCGAAGAAGTTCATAAACTCCAACAGAAATAGAGCTAGCAAGCTACTTGAACTAAGCAAAGACGATTTGCGAACGCTTACGGGCTACCTAACCGGACACTGTCCACTCAGGCACCATCTATGTTAAATAAAATGAAACTTTCGGATACTCTGCGGGGAACAAAGAGAACAGCAGAACATATTCTTTGTGAATGCCCAGGAGCCGCAAGGAAACGATTACTCCATCTAACGCGGGTCTCGATGAGCCCAGCAGATACCTGGAACATGGAACCCAAGATATTATTGAGGTTTATCAAGATTCTCAATTTTTAATTCTGGTTAACCACTGCGCGAGCACAGTAGATCTTATTGGTCGCAGTGCACTTGGGCCCCAATCATCGTATCGTATCGTAACGCAGCTTGTGACCCTAGTCTCTTTGCAGTCTGCGTTGGTATTTCAATGGCGAAGACTTCGGATTAGAGATATTACAGTCACCCGGGAGTTTGCATGAATCGCTGATGTTGATGAATTCACAGAAAACTCCAGCACGCCATTTTAGATCCGTCAGTGTAGAGTTGAAAGTCCTGTGCACTGGTTGTTGGACTCCACTCCTATCTTCCGGTAAAAGGTGTGAAATAGTGACGCTATGGCATTGTACTAGCAAAGTTGAAGGACGTAACTCTCTAACTATCTACTAGTATCAAATATCAAGGACTAATCTTAGACTAATTTGACATAAGCACGTTAAACTGAAATCGACTCGAGCTTACACAACTTTCTGTGTCGACAAGCTTTCGGTAACATGTGGAGCCTGAGGCATGTTACCTACTGTACTGGTTGTACATCATCAGGCAAATTTGAATTTGCGTGTTTTATAGAAGACTTCAAAGCAAATTATGTCTTAGAGTTATTGGCGCCATTCACGCTAGTCATTTTGACGCCCTAAGGGCGCTGCTCAACTTGCTACCGCCAGACTTAGACCTTCAAGAACAGGCAATGAAAACCATTTGTCGACTCAGAAAAAAGGAGCTTTGACACGAAGAACATGATATTTTGAATGGAGTCCTATTTGGTGAGACATTGGAACAATGCCCTTTGTTCTTGATGTTGGTCGACAATATGAGCCGGTCGTTGTGCTTGGCGCGGTGACGCAAGTGGTTAGTGTGTCGGACCACTGCACGTGAGGTTCTATGTTCGAATCACAAAAAACACCAAAAGTGTTTTTATTAGCCCACCTCTCGCGAACGTCTGATAAACATTCGAGAGTAGTGTTGTCACGAGAAAGCTTCCCAAAACAAATTGCCGTTCGGATACGGCACTGAACGGATCCCTTCAATTCTTGTGAAAAAATTAAACGCATACAACACGAGTGTTTGCAAGCAGTCTATTTTTTACGAAGTATATTCGACCTCGAGATAAAATGGGGTAATCCAAGTGATCTTCTTCATGATTTGACAAAATTCTTCTATACTGATGGCTCTAGCATCACTTGTCATAAAAGACTTGGTTGAATTTTGAGCAGTGAGAACTAATTCTTTTGAAATTGCGACTGCCTTCTAGGTAAGTGGTTTTACAATACTCGGATCTGCAAACTAGAGAGGTGATTTGGTAGAAGTTACAGTATTTACAGTGAATGCTAGGCTGCATCAAGGTACTACAGACTCCCACAAATCACTCAAAGGTTGTTCTACAATGAAAGAACAGACTATACAAGCTTTCTAAATTGAACACATGTCATCTTATTTGCGACCCTCTTGCGAAAGAGGTTTAGAAGCCCTTATTCTAAGTACACCCGTAATTAGTGTAAGTTTGGAAAATTTCTATACTGTAGCAACTCATAACATACATAACTTGATGTAGTCTACTTTGGATTTTTGCAATCTAAGTAGGAACGACATGTGGTCATCATATGACTTACATGGGAATCACTATACACCCAATACGCGAATCTTCTCTTGAAAGCAGGGATACAATGGAGTATTTCACCTGTGTCTCGCATTTGCAAGAGTCTACATGTCTTAGGTTTTTATGACATAGGAATTCTGTGTCTCTTCTCTGGGTTCTAGGTCACACTGGAATCTTGGAGAATGACATCTCCGATCAGATTGTTAGACAGGACCCAGAAGAGGCTTTCTCAGGTTTCGAACACGTGTTGAGTCTCCCTGCGTCTTCGGTTAGGGCTTCCATTGACGGCTGGGTCTCTGACAAACATAATTGTGTGTGACATGACTCTTCAGGATGTTGACTAAACGTATGCTCCCGGATGTCTGTAAGAAATCAGCTGCATTCTTGCTGTCTCTCTGCAGAAAAGACTATAGACAACCTATTGGCGTCTTGACAGACCACTTTGCTTTCGCCAAGCACCTTAACGTGTTGGGCTTGAGTGAAATTGTAATATGTGACGCTTGTGGAGAGAGCAACGACACCGCGGAACATTATCTCTGTGAATGTCCAGCCTTTGCTCGTATCAGGTGGCAGATTTTCGGTGCGGATGTGAGTGAGTGCTGGTATCATCACTGAAGTGCTTGCTTAGCTTTTTTAGAAATTCCAATAAAATGGGTAAACCACGGTTTGCTCTCATCTCATCAAACTGTCGAATGCATGTCAATGAATCCAATATCCCGAATTCAAATTACAATTTACATCGGCTGCCAGTCAGCAATCAGATCTTTCACAAGTAACTCAATAAAATCTCTGCGTATCTCTTAACAAGATACCATAAAAGTTTAAAGTGGGTATCTGCTGAGTACATGGATATCGCGATATCCCGTAAAACTGCCTACCTTAAGAATAAGCTAGACAAGGTTTGATCGGTACAAGCAGTCAGCTCTTGGACAGTGTCAACGTCCTGATCTTATATATTAAATACCCGACACATGCTGATGCTGTAAAAGAAGTAAGTGCGCATACTTTAGTTAATATACGTACATCACTTGAAGGCTTCTGTCGAAAACCCTAAACCTCAACTGGACAAAGATTCTGCTAAAAGAAAAAAAACAAACACAGAGCTGGCATCGGCTAACTAATGTCATCACAGGGTATTGTGATTTCGGCAAACATACCCAGAGTAGATATAGAAAGCAATAACTACCGCAGAGTTTCTGCATATGTCATTTTCCTGTCCAGATAAGAAGGGTCACTCAAGGAGAATACTTCCTGGTAAATAAAACCTGCACAGGCAAAATCAATGACTTAGCCAAAAGGCAAAGATGGTTTAAGGGGTAAATAGAGATCGCAATACATGTTTCAAAGTGGTAACACAATAGAAATATGTTATACCGAGACCATTATATCGAGGCTCACTTTCTATCTATCTATCTATCTATCTCTCTATCTAGATAGATAGGTACAAGTAGGATAAAAATAGAAAGACAAGAGTGGGTTGGAAGATAGCAACACAATGTTTGCACAATCGATACTCGATAGCATCCCGGGTCGATCGGTTTGCCTAATGCAACTCGGCATTAAAATCACCAACTAAAGCCTTACCGAAAGCAGGTAGTTGATCAATACTATTAATACTAACAAGGTGTGTTCTTAAGAACTCAATCAGTTGATCCCTAGATATGTGGCATTTGAACGTTTCAATACACAGGTCACTAAGCTACATCACCTTCATGAACATTACTTCATCGAAGTCCTTGCTACAAAATTGCAAACTATTGGGATTGACTCCTGTTGAAATATTTTCCCTCTGCATTATTGTGTCGCCTCTCCCGAGAGAAGATATTGAACAAAAATACAAAGAAGGCTTAACCTTCGATTATTACGCAATGCCTGCTCGATTCTTTACAAAACTACAGAATGACTATGTATCAACATATTTAAACGCAATAAAACCTGAAGCGGGGAATCATTCGTATCACCTTTCGGTGTAAATTCCATATTCAATGTATCTATCCATGTCTAGGTTCTACCATTCCTGTACATCAAATGCAATAAAATTTCCTTTGTTCTGTTTTGACACAAAAGCCTGATAACAAAGCTTCCCAACAGGTGTATGCACCCTAATAGAACTCCATCGTCGCAGCATGATACCATCTATTTCCCGTCAAATAAAATCTCCAGTTTCCCGAATAGATTCTTCCCATCATCTCAAATGATATCATTAACAGAGATCTTTGTACGACCAAAGATATATTTCCTACAAGTGAATTCCTTCCATTTAGAAACCAAGCATAGCCCAACCCTTCGGTTCCCTAGGATAAATTACATAACCAATGATTAGAAAACTATCTCAAGTTCATCGTCCCCTCGGCTCTCGGCATGACATCTTTATAAATGAAACTCTCGACTCCTATATAGCCGCGACAGACAAATTGAATGAGCCAACTCTTAAGTGGCCTTTCCCATATAACTTAAAACAAAGAGAGCTACCAGACCCGGTCCCACTAAAAATGGTTATGACCCACAAAAAAGCTGTTCGCCGATGTAGAAATCCACTCAGTGTAATGTATCTCCTCTAGATGTGCGCCACCGTGAGTGGACATCTCCAAACAGCAGTGGCAACAATTTCATTTGCGATTTCTCATTTGGGACAAAGTCATGCGAGTCATCGCAATTTCCTCCCTGCCATCCGCCGATCCAACTCTATTAATTAACAGGCAAACCACCACGACGATGAGTGCACTGTGTAGGTCCTCGAGAAACAAGCCGGGAGGCCTAGTCAATTGGTAATAAGGGGGCCTCCACTGACAAATGACACGCCATCGATGGTAAATGCAGTCACAAATCACGGAGCGTCGCTCTTTCGAAATGAAATTGTAATTTGATACTGACGCGCGCCGATTAGTCATCCAACCTAGAGCCTAGACGCGTTCCTTCGGCTTTTTTTTTTCGGTGGCCCTGGTGGCCAATAGGTTGGAGACACTTGGGTGGCAGCCGCACTATAGTGGTATCTGTTTGGCTTTAACAAATGGTCATGCTTATCGTCTATCGGTTTCTCTATCTTGGGTCTGGCTCACGCTCTTGGGTGACAGTCGCCTTAGCTTTGCCTTGATAAATCGTCAACGGTCGGTGGCTCACTTAGAGGATGGCGGCACCATCATGGAACGTACTACAATTTCAATTGGTTTTGGCCGATCGCAACGTACATACACTACCTCATGACTTCTGTTTCGTGTCCAGCCGAGGTAGATGTGGCAAAGCCAGTTTAGGCCTAATAGCTAGACAGACAGACATATCCACCATCCGTAGAGCTTATTGGTCGAATAAATTGAGCGGCAATTGATACGTGTAGTTGTGCGCACGTGTGAGTCGGCAGCGGCTAATATCGCATTCAATTTGTAGTGACCTCTTTGATCCGTGAACTTTGTGGAGAGTGGTGTTTCGGATATATTCTAAGCGTGACAGCGGGGGGCAGCTTGGTGTCGGAGTTATCCTAATGGGATGTCATGGGGAGTACTCAATACGGTTGAAGTCGTTTGTGTGAAATTGATTGATGGCTTGGAGGCTGGAAGACGGGATTAGCACCGCACGGCTAGGATAGAGAGTGGTAGCCTAGTTACAGCAATGAATTTCTCTTCGGTACTTTTCGGGAAATGGGTCAGAGTTGAATACTAATTGGATTTCTTTTGAATGCATTTACCATTGCAGTGAGGTGTACTCCGACAGGGACGAGTGATTGATGTTGGTAAGATGAAACGAAAGTAGGGGCGGAAAAGCTTGACCGACTTCTATTGTTTCATGGAGGTCCCTATCGACTTGAGTCCATCGAACTTTATGAGGAAGTCCATCGACTTTTTTTTTTTTCAATTTTGACAATTGAGTAGTGGAATATGGTATATAGATAAGGTTATGGGAGAGATTACACAAAGCTGAGGGTACCTTTGCTACTATTAGAATCGAAAATGATGGCAGGGTTATTGGTTTTGTGCAGCATTCTGGACAAGAGAGCGTGATGATCACATTTGGTGCGGTGGAAAACCAGGCGAAAGAGGGTTAAATACCTTAGATTACAGGAATTTGTATTTAAGAAGATCGTACAACCGTATTGTAATAGCACAGGAGAACCCATGCCGGCTGGCAACTGATGAACAAAACTTATATCGGCATCATCAGGACGTTCTTCCAGAGACTGTACGCTTACCAGCCACAGACAATCTTCATGATTGAAAACATAGTTTGAGAGGATAAGAATCATTGGTCCAAGGTTTCAGCCTTGAGGGACCGCCGAGAAAAATTAGGTACTATAGGTCTTAGACGGACGTTGAAGCGAAATACGAATTCGGTGAAGTTAGTGGTTGTAGATCCCTTAATAAATCCTTTTTGTTTTGTAGTAAATACTATATTTGCTTACAGTGAAAGAATATTGAATCACAAATAGTGCTTTAAAAGGGTTAATAGTTGTTTCGTAGACACAACTGAGGAAGAACTCAATGGGATAATGATACATAGTCGAAATAGAGCAGTTAGGGGCTGGGTAGGACAGTTTAGTAATTTTTTTTTAAATTTATGATGGGCATGATCAGGAACGAGGGAGTATTGATGCGTCTACTAATTACGATGCTATATCGACAGAAAAAAAAAAGAACTTTAGGTTGTTTCAAGTCATCTCCTGCACAAATAGACACTTTTGTTCCTTCATTGCATCACTTTACGATACAAAACCCCTGAATAGCCTTGCTGTTCACAAAAACTGGAAGAGGGGATTGAGGTCTGTTAGAAAGTTAGGGCATCTTATGACTTTGCCGAAGACATCTTAAAAGTATAATACCAAGCAAGACATCTGACTATGATTAGGTAAAATGCAACAGAAAGTACTCATGTAGCCATTGGGCTTACTAGGATTAAGCAGAAGTCTATGGATGCAGTAAACATATTCAACACATAGAAAAATAGGGTAATATCTTCGAACTTTGGAAAGAAAAGAACCTCAGCCTGAAGACGCGACACCGCCGTCACATGATGAACCAAGAGAACAACACCAAGGAGTTCATGGCTCCAAAGCGGGAAGCATTGATGTGCATCTTCACGTGCAAGATGATAACGAAACCGGAGGTCATTGGTGCGCTTAGTTATTCTTCTTCTCACTAATGGTTATACTATTAGGGTTGGTTGAAGGAATCATACTCGAAAATCTAAGGTTGTCGGAATTGGAGAAGCCGCTATCCGAACCGAGGTTCTCAAACTATTTTAAAGGTTTAGCCCCAAATAAATTGAATTGAAATTGAATTGAGTAGTTATGGAAGGGGATGCGGAGTCACCATTTCATATAAGTTTTTACAAAACTTAAATGTGTTTCATATACCTACATATATGATAAACCATTTTTATTATAATAATGATTTTCAGAGATGGCGGAGGTAGGTACTGCGGGAGAGAAAAGTGGATGTATCAGGGTAAACAGATTAAAGTTGTTTGAGAATATAAGTATTTAGGAGTTTTGATTGCATCCAACCTCACTATGATGAAGTACTTTACATCCAAGTTAGCAGAAGCAAAGCGAGCAATTGGTTCAGTTTGGGGTAGTTGCATCGACAAGCTCCCCTGTTCTTGGACTCCTTCAAGATTCACTTGGACTATGTTGTACGAGTCATGGCAATGAACGAGAACAGACTACCAAATATAGTTCTAACGCATACGCTATTGACCAAAGGAAATTGCGTACAAGAGTGGGAAAAGTTAGCGTCTGATTGCGAATTCAATCTGTTGGTTACCCCCAATAAACAGCGAAGCCCAGGCATCGCAGTACAGCATTATACTACAATATAATAGACTAAATCACTATATGCGGGACAGAACATATTTCCTAACTAGTTATTCTTCCGATATGATGAGCACAATCTTTAAAATAAAAGGCGAACTCTTACGCATTAATTATATCCCACATCGCCCAGAACTTCCTATCCTGTATAATAGATACAACCGGAAAGAGTGGGAAGATGTCTACCACCTTCTAGCAGTATGTTCCATTCTTAAAGGATTTCGTACAAACATCTTTGGAGTACATACACTCGAATTGGAGGAAGCAATAAATATACTCAACGGCGACAGAGGCTGCGATTCATTATATACTTACACAACGAATGCTCTACGTTACAAAAGCTGTATAATTGACGAACAGTTATAAAACTAAACTTTTGAAAACTTGTATAAATATTAGTCTATACATTCTAAATGACAGTAAATAAAAGATTAAGAAATTGTATCTATTTATATTTCTTATGAAATAGATAGCCTAACTAACTAACTACATAACACCATTTACATCGATACCGTGGTTCCTTCAATTCGAATTATACTATACCGCGACAACCTAGCCTTACCATGACTAGATACACCATACCGGAGAGCACAGTTTAGGCTAACTACTACTTTATAGGAGAGCTCATTAATGAATATATAATGCAATTTCCCAATTAAGAGGGAAGTCTACAAAAAGTGAAGTGTTTTTGCGAAAGAGGAAGTGTCGAAGTGTTGTCTATGAAAATGAAGTAAAATACTTCGATTGAAGTATAAACAGCAACGCTGGCTCGTAGACAGATGTTTTCCTCATCATTCACTTCAAGACCAACTCGTCTAGCTTTGATTCTCAATTTCTATAAAAGACTATGATGGCACGCCATGTTCGTCTGACGATGTCGATATCACTTTTGCTGTAGCTCTCAATGATATCCTAGGCCTAGCCCCTAGCCCCACTTACGCCGTGGCGTAAGTGGTTAGTGTGTCGGATCACTACGCATGAGGTTCCAAGTTCGAATCCCAGAAAACACCAAAAAGTTTTTTTCACGGTCCCACCTCTCGCGAGCGTCTGACAAACATCCGAGAGTATTGTTGTCTCGAAAAAGCTTCTCAAATCGCCGTTCGGAGTCGGCATTAAACTGTAGGTCCCTTCCATTCGTGTGAAAAATATAACGCACACAACATGAGTGGTTGCGAGAAGCTAGGCCCTGGCACTTTAAAGAGCTGTTGCGCCAAATATTTGTTTTTTTTTTTATTTTTGTAGCCCCAACAGAAGTGTAATATATACAGCAGTTGCCAAACTAAGCTTGTTCAAGATCTGTCATTTGAAAAGTCTTGGCTTCAGGCACCAAACTGACGATCATCTTAAGCCACTCAACTTCCTTGAGCTGAGCACTGAATTTAACATATCGTTGCATGACATGCTGCCTATGTACTGCTACAAACGAAACTAAGTCATTTCGCCAACAGCTGACTGGGAAAGATATATCCCTTGTCCTTCAGACCCCGATTTTTGGTATACGTATGGTATACTGTGATTTTGGATCTATCATATTCACTGAATATAACAGGATCTAACCCTTTGGTCAGCCATGAAAATTCAACTATTCTTCACGTAGAAATCTTCGCCATTGATCAGCATGTATACTTAAGATTTCAATCTAACATCCATGGTAAGACGATTTTCACCGGATGGCCAAGCTGCCCTGAAAGCGTTTGATTCTTTGAAAGCAAAACTAGTTCTGGAGACAGTTGAAGTACATTAAAGACCACACAGCAAAAACATGGTCACTCTGCACTGGATCCTTGTACATGAAGGTCACCAAGACAATGAAATGGATGTTATATTGGCCAAAGCCGGTACAGCATCCACATTCACTAATACTGATCTTTTCGCTCAAAAAACATCCTAGGATACCGACCCGATCAAAATCGAACTCAATCCATTTGAACTGACATCGCAAGCATTTCCTACTCGTATTCTGTCGTTTACAAAATATATGTTTTCTACGAGCCTGGGGAGGAAGAACCTAAGAGCCATCAGGTGGCACTACCTCCTAAAGAAGCATTTGCACAAACACAAACATTCATCCGACCTTACTGTACCTAAATCATACCTAGGTTAGGCTCTAGTGATTTGTTTAAGGCTAGGACCAAAATCATTGAGAACTAGCTCTTGAATTTTACCGAAACCGCCAGCTACGGGTCCAGTGATAATATTAACTCTGATGCACTCAGAAGTGAATTCAAGTCAACAGCCCATAATTTAGTGATTAAACCAATAACAGAAGTTAATGATTCCATTAAATCCCTGCGATCAGATCTCGAAACTCATCTCCAAAATAGCTCTTAACCAATTGTGCCCTCCCCTCGACAATCCGATCCACTACTTTTAGAATTGGTGGATAGGGTTAATGATACCCGCAACGAACTTGTGGTAACACGGCTTGCAGTGTCTGACTTTGTTGATGATATTAAGGCGGTCGTCTGTAAAACTGGTGAATTTTTAAACACCCGCCTTCTACCCCTCCTTACAACAAGTCAATTTATGCTGAGTTAATTGAGTCTGATCCGAACACCCCAACTCGCGTCCAGCTACTTCCTCCGTCTCCTGCCCTACCATCGCCTCATTCTGGAGATCCATTACCAACTACTCCACCTCTCGCAGCTGCGCAGCCTTTACTAAAATATTTTGGAACATCGTGAACTCTTTCTGAATGGAATGAACGGCTCGATAAGCTAAATAAAATCAATAATCCGAACGACGTCGATTACACTACTTTTGTGTTTTGGGATGTCCCCCGACGTGCTGATCCCTCCTGGATAAGGACTTTCTTTCACCGGAACTACTCTATTACAATAGACAAATGCCAGAAGATTTTCTCAAGAAGGTCAAATTGTTTTAAACTCAACATTCCCTCCAAATTTGGATGGCTTTTTTCCTGTTGCCTTGAAAGTGCTGTCACACTCGACAACATGAAACTACGCATATGGACCCATCGGGAACATAATAAGCAAGTTATGAATAGCTATAAGCGTAATAATAACCCTATCCCTAAGTCTAGCTTTAAGATTAATAGTTCCAGCTCTATGCTTAATTCAGTTAACCGTCGGCGGACCCCGCTCCCTTCCGCTCACCCCCCGTCCACCAACAATACTAAGCTTAACAACGGATCCGGTAACTGGTCTTTCAAAACCAAAATCTTTTCTAACTTTAGTCACGCCCTCTATAAACCGCCTCTTAGAAGTAGAGTGTCATTTGATTTCACCTCCCCCTTCGCGTCACCCGACTCCCAGAGTAATTCCTCCTTCTAGTAACTATCCCAATTTCACTCACTCTCATACTCTTAATCCTGTCCCTCCTTCCTCATATTCCTCTCTTACCAAACGCCACTATAATACTGGCAATGTATCAAACAACACATCCATGTCTACCGTCGCCGATTTCACTCACTCCCATACTCTTAATCCTGTCCCTCCTACCCCCTCTTTCTCTCTTACCATAAGCCCCGATAATACTGGCAATATTCCAAACATCACCTCCTTGTCTACCGTCGCTCCTCCCATCTTCTTAGACCCATTAGGTTAGGTTAGGTAAGTGGGCAGGTGTAGGGGGATAGAAAACCTCCACACCACACTCAGGTCAGTATAGACCCATTGTGATACCCAAGGGGGGAAAGGAGATAGAAAAAGGAAATCCCTACCTCGTGGAAAAATACCGTCTTGTAAGTATCCTAAAGAAAGAACTAAGTACTCACTGTGTCCTAGATACAAACCATCCAGAGGATTTGATGAAGTTTGCGATGTCATTTATTGGTCTGTTGGACAACTCTTCTAGATCCTCAAAGAAGTGTTGCCCAAGGATCTTGTTTCTCAAATGATAGAGGCCTGGGCAATGACAGAGAAAGTGGGCGGTGTCCTCCTGAGCCTCCTCGTCGCCGCAGCCTCTACAAAGGTCTTCGCTAGTCACACGTAGTTTTTTCATGTGGTACCGCATGGTGTTATGCCCCGTAATGACTCCAATTAGAGTAGAGAGGGATATTCTGTGCCTCTGTATGAGTCTATTGGTTCTTACTCTGTCAAAAGCGGGCCACAGCTTCCTCGTGGTGACACAAGTATCTAAACAGGTCGACCTATTGTTAGCCTCCGTTATGGCTTTGTTTCCTGCTACGAGCTTAAGGGCGCAAGGCGGGATGTACACCGAGGGGTCGGATTGGTCCGAGCTTAGTGCTGAGCCACCTCTAGCCAATTCATCGGCTTTCTCATTCCCTGGAATGCCTTCATGACCAGGGACCCAGCAGAGCCTTACCTCGTGCTGTGTTCCAAGAACCTTGAGCTCTTCTCTACAACACTTCACAAGCTTCGATTTTATTTCTATAGCAGATATTGCTTTTATCGCTGCCTGGCTGTCGATGAAAAAGGTGATATCCTCTCGTGGTATTGCCCTCATCGCAGTCTCACGAGCTGCTATTGTAACTGGTAGGACCTCCGCCTGGAAAACGCTGCTGTAGTTCGGAAGCCGAGCTGACATGGAGAGGCCAAGCGTTTCAGAGAAGATGCCTGCGCCTACACCTATTTCCATTTTGGATCCATCGGTGTAAACAGCTAAGGATCGCTCGTTAGGCGTTCTGTCATTTTTCCAGTCTTCCCTGCTCGGATAGGTGCTAGAGAATGGTCTTAAGAAGTCTAGGTAAGGCGTTAAGTAGTCTGTATTAGATACACTGCCTAGATATCTCTGCAGGATCGTGGTGTGACCCATTGCATTTGGTCTCCAGCTATCTGCTTGGCTTAATAGACCCATTACTACCTCCCACTGTGAAACTGACCAAACAATTTTCCGATTCAGATGTTGATGGACGCTATGTATTGTCTCGGTTGAGAGATCGCAATATTTATGGTAACGTTCGGCTTTACCTTGCCTACCTGCATGACAAGCCTGATTCTGTCTGTGTCGATGGCAAGACCAACACCAATATCAAGGTCATGTTTTCCCAAGAGGGTCTTTCAACCGAACAAGAAACCCTAATGCACATCTTTGTCAAATTTCATTAGACCTTCGCTGTTTCGGCTACTCAGATAGCTAATGACCTATTCTCTTATGCATCTTTTATCTGCCTTTTCGTTCTTTGCTGTTAGATTCGCCCGATGGGTTACATCGGGGCCTACCAACTTGCCGTTGATGGGATTGACTTCCTGTTCGATGTCGCACAACCCGACGATGTGATAATAATTATGGGCGACTTTAATCTCCCTCGGCTGAAATGGGCTCATTCTGATGATGAGTCCCATTTCGTTGCTTTAAATGCCTCCTCCGACAAAGAAGTTCTACTAACACACTGCTTTTCTGTCTCAGGACTCCAGCAAGTAAATGGCATTTCCAACTTTATGGAAAGGAATCTCGATCTGATTTTCTCCTCCGATTCTGATAATTGTGTCGTATCAGCGGGCACTCATCTTCTATCAACTTTAGATCGCTTCGACCCCCCCTTATCTCTCTTCTCTTACGAAAATGGGAATACGAATATCGGCCGGCAGGCTCTTCCAACTTTAATTTTCAAGAAGCTAACTTCGATAAACTTACTGATCTAATTAGTTACATTAACTTCGACTTAATCTCCGTTAATTCTAATGTGGATGCCGCACTTGAAACCTTCTACTCAAAAATCTCCTTTTGCATCGCTCAATCGGTTCCTTATACGTTCAGTAAACATTGTTCCTCATCCCCGCTCTGGTATAATAAAGAAATCCGCACACTTCGTAATAATAGGAATAAGCGTTGGCAAATTTTTCTATCCACCAGGTCTTTTAGCGAGAACTCCAATTACCTCACTGCTTATAATTGTTTTTCTGTTCTCTGTGAATCTCTTTATCATGAATATCTCGACCGAATGCAACGGAGTCTAATTTCTGACCCCAAACGGTTTTACCAATTCATTCATGTTCTACTTTGTCCCTGTAACTACTGCAATAGTCGTTATGCAGCACATCAAGTAGCTCTGCGTGAACGCCAATGGCACAATGTCCAGTAATTATAGCAAAAATGACCAGAGCACTATAACGACTAAGTTTTACCAGAGACGTTGATCTCTTCTTGCTGTAGGCCGGCCCTGGCCGTTGCGCATGTTTGCAGATGAACCCAGCGTTTGTTTTCTGGACAAATGACTTCATCTTCTATTTTCTTTCGTAAGGAACTGATTGGAGTTGCTACAGAGGGGAGGGCACACGATAAGTGTCGGCGCTGCACTTATCCCTTCCCTAATGAGCTCGTTAGACCTTTCGTTACATTCGATATCCATATGCTCTGGTACCCAGCAGAGGGTCACCGCATTGGCTCTAGATATCTTGTTTAAGGGTGGTTTGCAGCTTCTCACAAGCCTCGACCTAATTACAGCAGAGTCCAGAGCCTTAACGGCTGCCTGGCTGTCTATATAGAGAGTGATCGGTTTAATACCGATATTACTCTCGCGTATAATTTCAGCAGCCTGTATGATGGCTGTGACTTCGACCTGAAAGACGCTGCAGTCGTTGCTCATTCTAAAGGAGTTTCGCAATAAACTCGGGCTCGCGTGCCAACGTCCATCTTAGAACCGTCGGTGTAGAAAGCCAACTCTTATTTCTTCATGGTTCTTCGGTTCTTCCAGTTTATTCTGTCAGGTATTCTTGTAGTGAATCTCCTTTCAAATGCTAGCATCGGGTTCATGTGATCAATTTCCGTCAATCAAAAATCATGCCTAGATAGCGACAACAATCTCTACGCGTAGTTACAGAATGTTCTGCTTCTATCCAAGCCAGAAAACAGACTTTTGGTAACAAATTTATCTCACCAACCTCCCTTCCTGCGATACACCCAGAGAAGCTAATGAACCTCCTTACAGCCTCTGGAGTGAATAATGTACTCATATGAACATACCTCATCATTATTTACGGCTCCACTGTAGTAGCCTTCGTAGCGCGCAAATTAAAATCCAACAATCGTGTGAGAAACACGCGCAACCGCATATACTTCATGCGAACGTGCATGCTGCTGAAATCCCTTACATCATCACGCGGGGGATTTTAGATACATCTTCGTTGTCATTATGTCTCTTCTTCTTCTTATCTTCTTTTACACTTTTGCTAAGCCCTTCTTATAACGACTTGCTGCGCACCCATCCAGCATCACTTATCTCTTCACTCGCATCATTATGAGACGCACTCGTGTGACATGACTTGGAGTATCTTCGTCTGTCGACCCGTCCTCCAAAGCCCCTTCCATTGTCGAACCTCAGGTTTAATTTGACATTATGCATCTGGTAGCTCGCGATCTATGTTTTCTCGCAGACAAGATGCTGTCATTCGCATCCCATAGTGGACACTGTATAGGGGCTTGTCAAAAAGATACTCAAGTAGTGTGTCGCCTTAAGGCCACTAAGCAAACAGTAATCGCACTTCAAAGTTCCCTCAAGAGGTGGTATAATAGCGTGGTAACTTTTTTTTTTGAAAATCTTTGTTCGCAAAAATAAACACAAATTTAGCGTTAAGTGTGAAAATAATGAAAGAGAATACGCATATCTCCTTGTCCTTGTCCTTGAAACGTACAGCAGTTCAGTTGAAGTTTAAGTTGAATATTTTTTTTTTTTTTTTTTGTGTCAAGCATGTTGCGTGAGGGGTTTTTTATTGTTTCAGATGAGATGAGACCATCGATACTAAAACTGGTAATTTCGGAGTCGGGCTTTGTAGCATTTGTGGCTGAAACTCAAGAAGTTGTGCCGTTTCGAATGTGAACGCTGGTACATCTTGATGTTATGCAATTCCAGCGAAAGAAGGGCTTGACACTTGGGATAGGTTAAATGAGAAAAAGTGAAATTATGTAAGGGATACACCATGGGAAAATCGTTGTAGGAGGGTGGTACATCAAAGAGAATGTAATACTTTTGTACAGGGATGGGTCGTATGTCAAAGATAGGACTGGTATACCATGAGAATATATCGTCATCTGATTCAACAAGTGTCGTATACCGTATGCACGGATTTAGGCACGGTCGATCGACGGTGAATGCGGTAAGATAGGTAAGATAGGGAACAGCCTCGGCGGCGGAGCAGAGAAGCCGCCATTCACCCAAAATTTGCACATTTGTGACGCTTGACGTTAAAAATACTTTTAACTCCGCAAGGCAGGCCGACATACTCCAGGTGCTTGAGCGCTCCATCAATATATCGAGATACTTGCTGCGCATTATAAGAAGCTACCTCAAGGATCACGAGCTTGTTTACGATACGAAAGAAGAGGAAACAAGGAACGTGATTACGGCAGGAATCGCCCAGGAGCGTACCTATATATTGGGGTCAGATCTCTGAAACATTTCTTACAACCGCTTGTTTCGATTGAGTATACCGAAGGACATATTTCTCGTGGGAAAACGTAAGCAGATGATATCGTAGTGGTCAATGTTGCACGCAATATAGAAATGGCCTAACTAAGCTTAAATCAAGTCATGCGTCGGCTGAACGGGTGGATGGAGCAGCATGGCCTAAACTTAACCACGTCGAAGACAGAAAAAAGTCCTGCTCAATAAAAAGAGAATCCTCTCCATCACTCCGATGGTCGTTGCCGCTGAAACAATCCAGACGAAGGGAACTGCCAAATACCTAGGAGTCACCATCGACACAAAGCTAAGGTTTTGGGAGAAAATTAAGCAAACGTCGGATACGGCTGCGTCGGTAATCACCGCTTTCAGCAAACTAATGACAAACACCAGCGGTTCCAGACCAAGCAAACGCCGGCTTCTTATATATGTGACGGAATCTATACATCTCTATGGTGTCGAGGTGTGGGCAGATGCTCTCAGGAAGGTGAAATACCGAAAACGCATAGCAGTGATGGAAAGAAGAGGAGCTTGACGTGTCACTTTTGCCTATCGCACGGTATCAGAACCAGCTGTTCTCGTTATAGCCGGGGATTATTTCAATCAGCCTCCTCGCCAAAGGACGAAAGAGAGTCTACAAAAGAAAAAGCAAAGCAGGCAAGGCACAAGCAAGCCTGTAAGAGAGAGCCCGAACACTGGCAAGATAGCAGGGACATGTGCCAGAGGGGTAAATGGATAAAAAGTCAAATAGGCAACCTGCGAGCACGGATCGAACGTTTTCCCACAGTGGCGGTCCATACCATACTATACGTTGTTCCTATTGATATTGTTGCCAAACAACTGGTTGCCAATTCTGCGAGACTGAGAGATCCCAAGTAATGGTTAGAACAGTTTGTCTTGTCAGAACTCTACGAGTACTAATGCATCGTCGAAAACACAATGTCATCGACTAACTTGTCGTCGAATTAGATTTCAATCTAGGCTATAAGCACTCATTATCGGATAAAACAAAGTAGACGCAACGCGATGTCCTGTACAATGCAGTGCTGTAAATTATTACAGATGGGTCCACAACAGTGGACGGAGTCTCATCTGAAGACTTGGACACTCACCTCTCCTTTAAGCATCCGAATTGCTGTAGCATTTTTTAAGCCGGGGTCACCGCTACTCGCCAAGCTGCTGACTGGCTAGCGGATAGCACTGTATCGCAGATAGATATCGCATTATACAGTCAGGCAGCTACGAGTTTTAAATCGCTTGCACCATCAGATCGAAGGCAGTGAGCGACGGCCGCGTGTCTCTTAACTTAACGTTACCTCCTGTTGGGTACCAAGTCACTTTAACGTATCAGGGAATTGTTAAGCACACGAATTGGTTTAACAATACTCTTTTGACGACATCGAGTAGCCCCTCTAGAATACCTCTTTAATGATCTAAGCCTTCTCCCTAACACTCGCATGGCTAAAACCAACAAATTCTTAAATGGTTTTAGGAAAAGGCGGCGTGATCTTCTCGTACATACATATGTAATGGTAGCACGATGGACCCTCTCTGGTCTTAGTGTATACAGTTGAAGACCGCACCAAACCAACCAACCATATCACTACTAAAAATATGAGTAATCTCCGCTTTAAAGATTAGAGCTTTACTTTGATCAAACCTGTCAAAATGGAGTTCAGAAGTAGTACATTACTTATCCTTATCTAGGTCCTTATCCTCCTGCTTTACCACTGAGATCCTGCCGCGTCACATGGTCTGCTTTAAACTGCCAAAGATCGTTCTCTATTTATTTGGCTGCAGCAACCAAACAGCGTAGATAAATTTACTTTGAAATAGATGTTGTAGCTCAGACATCCATTACCTATTGTCGCCAATTTCAGCGAGTATACATATCTCAACTTTCCAATGCGTGGGTAGAAATCTAACGTCAACTTCCTCATTCCGCCACAAGTCCAAGTCAATAAATACTGCTGCATCGGTACTATTTCAATGTCAAGTACGATTGCGGAACACCTCGATCCTAGACATAACATTACTCTTTTGTTCCTCAATGGCATCCATACCTACCACCAGCAGCAGCCGCAAGTATCAATCCACTCTGCCATTTATTGCGATAGTGTGCTACTTATTTCGATACGAAACGGCAGCTCTATACCCTCCTAGTCATCCACTTCAGACAAAATACGACGAATGCCAACAGATACACGATACGCAACAATTCAAGGCTGAAATCTGGACCATACCAGTGCATACATCACCGACCGCGGTGAACACCTCGTCGACGTGTGTTGCCTGTGCGGGTACGAGTACTTTCCCTACAACTCGTCAGAAATGTATCTGCACCAGATTGATGATGGCTGAGGACCGGTTACTTTACGATGAATGGCTATCGGTGCGAATTTGATTTTCAATTCTGCGGCAGATACTTATACTCGTAGTATGAGTGTAGCGCCAGTGGGCCAAAAATGTATTCAACTCATTCCATTCATCTTATTCAGCGCAGAGCCAATTAAATGTAGTTCTGTCTGTCTGTCACATCAGCGATTCCGACATTCCACAAGAAGCCTAACAGAGAGTTTAATTGTCTGTAATCATTCAAGATCGAGGTTAAAATGAATGGAATTCATTGAGAAGGGGGATCAGTGGTCGTTTACACAGGGACCGATCAGAATGGCGCGCAATTGCACAGAGACACAACACTATAATTAAATTAAAACTAGAATTAGTGATTAATTCGCTTTAATTGTTGGTAATTTCCTGTTGGGTTGTTCAATTTCGCGGGAATACACATCATTAAACAAACATTCAATTAAAGTACATCGGCGGATGTGTTTTCTTTTTTTCGGTCGATCACAAGAGTTCTCAGAAGCGCGGCAGAGTGGGACCGTAATGATGTGAAGTGTGATAAAATCTGTAGTAAGTGGTGCAATCGAATTGTTGCAATTTCAGGTTACTTTGAGGCGACTAACTTAAGGCTCAATGACATACTAAACGATGATCCGGTTGAACATGAAGATGTTCTTAAATTTTGTATCCCACAAGGTCGTAATGATGAGGTACTGCGAGAACAATTCCAAATAAGAAGAAAACAGCTCTTCCTCTTCTTCCTTTTTGGGCGAGGTTATGATCCGGAAGCAAGGGATCATAACCCTCCCACTTTACCGCACTTCTGCTGATCGCCTGTGGGGTTCGCCTATTTGACTTCAGAAAATATCGGCAAGCCTCCCGATTTTGGATCACTCGGCTACTGAGGTCAATGAAATGCCGATGTCGTCGCATTTGTGTGATCCAGGTGTTTATAGGCCTACCTATCCTGCATCGCGATGTCTTCGGAACATTCATTGATATTGCCTTTTGTTGAGAAGAAAACAGCTCTATAAGCTGATAAAGAAGAGCAAGCGGGAAATTTCCAGGGCCTCAGGGATAAACTGCAATACAATCCATGGGGAAGTGTGTATCAAATGGTCATGAAAAAACTAAAGAATGGTACGGCAGCTGCACCGACAAGCCCGAACGTGATGTTTTTCATTTTAAGAGCCCTTTTTCCGAGGAAAGATAGCGCTGCCCCATATGCATTTTCCGACGAATCGCAGAAACCGTGTAGCTGGAGTCTGTTGGTTATACCAGGAGTTTGTAACCACCGTAAAACGTGTAGGTTGATAATAGCTCGCAAATCACCGTGAAAAATGTTTCAATCTGCTAGAATATCAAAGTCAACGGGATCGTGGATTGTTTGCGGACCCAGGGAAGCTGCATCAGGAGTTTCGCCTTGGTGATGGAAGGAGTGATCCAACCCATGGGATCGACTAAGCGTTCAATCGAGGTTAGTATGGTTCGCTTAGTTGGCTGCTGATTTTCCGAAGGAGTATAACCGAAAGAGAATTCGTCAGTAAGAGAGAGCCACTGAATACCGAAAGTCTTCACTCGATCTGAACCTTCCGTGGATAACGAGAAGGATGCCTCGTGATCCTGAGTGGGTATACTATTGAGAAGGCCTTCATTGTTGCCGGTCCATTTACGTAGGTGAAAACCACCTCCCCCTTAAATGTGGTTGGCTTCCTCTATTTTGACCTTAGCCTCTTGCAGTGTGTTAGCTCTCGAAATCAAGTCATCGACGTACATCTCATTTCGAATCACTCTAGCAGCTCTGGGATGCCGTTCTCCGACTTCTTCTGATAATGCCTAAAGTGTGTGAATCGCCAAATATGGAGCAAGTGGTGTACCAAAAGTCACCGTCTTGAGGCGATATGTTCTCAAAATGTCGAATGGTTGCTTGCGTCAAAGGATGAGCTAGTAATTATCTTCACGTTCCGGTACCTTTATTTGTCGATATACCTTCTCTATATCTACAGTAAACGTATTTCGAGAGAGCCTCCACCTGAGAATGTTGTCCGTGATGTTATGTTGAAGCGCCGGGCCTATCTCAGCTGATCTTTCAACGAGATGCCACCCGATGTCTTAAACGAACCATCAAATACTATTCGGAGCTTAGTAGTCGAGCTCGATTCTTTAAGAACTGCGTGATGTGGCACAAAGTAGTGATGCAGATAAATAATGGAACCTTCCTTCACTTCTTCCATATGACCAACATTCAGGTAATCTTCCAGGCAGTCTGTATATCGTTGTTTCAAATCTTTACTTATTTCTAGCCCCCTTTCCGGACTTTTAAAACGATTACACGTTTGTATACGACATGATTAGTGGAATTCAAATTCTTAAATGGAGTGGAAAAGGCAACGATTAGTCCTTATTTTAAAGGGCAACAAACCACATGACCAAACATCGTCGTACAGACCGCTGTGCATGGTCGACACATTGGGTACAGTGCAAGACTAAAACGATACACTGAAGGACATTCCGAGCTGTCCAACCAACAGTTCGACTTCAAAAAGAAGCGAAACACCACACAAGCAGGAATTATGCAACATTGAGAAGTAATTGCGAGACGAAGATGGCTGGAGGGACAAAGCAGTTGTCAAGCAGTTGCAGCTGGAACTGCAAAGTCAAAGCGTTGAGAAGCTTACAGATATCGAACTACGTAATGAGAATAATTGTCAACTATTTCAAGGACGAAGAAAGGCCAAAGAAGTGCAAAATTAGGGGAGGAGTTCCTCAAGGGTCAGTGTATGATGGGATCCTGAGAATACCTAAGCGGAGCGGAGTGAACCACATCGGCTACGCTTATTGCAAAATCCCACACTTAGGCTTTCGATGCAAAGGAGGGGGTAATAAAAGAGTTACGAACATACATATATATACTACTCTAAATGTTTTGCTGAACTTACCTCCCCTCGATACTTATATCATGGGTTGCAAAATCAAAGCCATACATCGTCTTGGGCGGGGCGGTTTTTGGTATACTCCACACTGAAATTTTGATGAAGTTGCGCGACACTTATCTTACGATTCTGGTCTTATGGATATGCCGTCTGATGCTGTGACACCAGAACTTCAGCTGATGCATAAATTCAGAGTCAACTTTCCTTCCTTCAAGATTGGCTTCGGGCAGAGTCTGAGCCGGCAATGGAATGCAGTCCTGTTTTCATCGACGGCTCCAGAACCAACCAAGAGCCTGGCGCTGTTGTCTTCGTGGAGATGACAGCATTAGACTATTTTTTCTCGGTAGGCAAATATGCGTCTGTTTTCCAAGCGGGAACTTATAGAATCCTAGCGTCTATGAACTATATTGTGAAGAACAGGTAGAAGGGTCGTAGTATTTGTGACTGTAGTGATATTCAGGCTGCGCTTAAGGCCTTGCTTAACCCTTCAGCCACTTCCAAAATAGTTCGTGAAACCAAAAAAATCCTTTAAATTGGTCGCAGGGCTGTATTCTCTGTCCTTTTCTTGGTCCCAGGTCACGTTGGAATTTTGGGGAACGAGACCTCCGATAAGATTTGCTAGACAAGGCTCAGAGGAGGCTTTCTCAGGTCCCGAACCCGTGTTGGGTCTTCCTGCGTCCTCGGTTAGAGCTTCCAATGAGGATTTGGTCTCCCGCGAACACAATTGTGTGTGGTATGACTCTCCAGGATGTAGGTTGACTAAACGAATGCTCCCGGACGTGTGTAAGAAATCAGCAACACTCTTGCTGTCTCTCAGCAGAAAAGACTATAGACAACTTATTGGCGTCTTTTTTTTTTTTTCTTTTTTTTTATAATTTGCGCGCACGGGCCACTGTGCTTTTGCCAAGCACCTTAGCGTGCAACTTATTAGCGTCTTGACAGGCCACTTCGCTTTCGTCAAGCACTACAATCTGCGATGCTTGTGGAGATGGCAACGACACGGCAGAACATTATCTTTGCGAGTGTCCGGCCTTTGCTCGTATGTGGTGAGTGATGGTACTGTAAGGTCCTTATCACTGAAGTGCTTGCTTAGCACAAGCAAGCCGGCCAAAGTACCCTATAAATGGCGCATTCAGATGGATTCATTGCCTATTAGCTTCGCTAGTAGCTTTCATCTCTGACGAGATTATTTATAGAGTTAATACCGTGACGCAGGGCAGGGCCTGCGAGATATCCAACGCCGACGCAATTCTAGCGAGTTCGTCTGCTCTTTCATTGCCTGGAATGTCAATATGCCCTGGTACCCAGCATAAGTTCCGTGGCGTAAGCGGTTAGTGTGTCGGATCACTACGCAAGAGGTTCCAAGTTCGAATCCCAGAAAATACAAAAAAGTTTTTCCACGGTCCCACCTCTCGCGAGGGTCTGACAAACATCCGAGAGTATTGTTGTCACGAAAATGCTTCTCAAATCGCCGTTCGGATTCGGCATTAAACTGTAGGTCCCTTCCATTCGTGTGAAAAATATAACGCACACAACATGAGTGGTTGCGAGAAGCTAGGCCCTGGCAATTTAAAGAGCTGTTGCGCCAAATATTTGCATTTTGCCTCACTAAGATGCCGCTTACAGATTCTAACTGTGGATTACTGTGGATTCCAGAGCCTTAACGACTGCCTGGCGGTCAAGGTACATAGTAATTGATTCACCTATGGTGATGATGATTTTCGCAGCTTGGGTGACGGCTGTGATTTCAGCTTGAAAGACGCTGCGTTCTTTGTTAATTCTCGGTGGGTGGTTAACCCTAGTGGTTGCAGTATACCCGAGATCCTACACTAACGCGAAATCCATTTTGGAACCGTCAGTGTAGAAGGAGTGAATTTAATTATAGCCTTGAAGTCTACTGTTAAAGCCATTGTGCCTTTATTTAGTATCTGTATTTGCTCCTGTTTGTACTTCTTTAACAGATGGCCCAAGTTTCTGACTACAATTACGAGCATGCATATCTGGACTTACACTAGTCCGCTGCAGAACGACGAACACGATCTAAATTGTTTTCGATATCACAGTCAGGAATCAATTATTTATCTTCGCGTCAATCTTGAATGCTACCGTCTGTTGCCTCATACCATCCAAAGCACTTTTCTGGCTACCACATTATTATTGCCCACAGCACACTCCCACTGCATTCCGACAACTATCACCATGTCAAAGCCGAAAGATAAATCGATCACAGAATGCTTGTCGCTCTCTGAACTTTGATTTATCAGAACATTTTGATCAGAAATTCTGATCAATTACATGTAAACAACAAGATCATAGTTAAGGGAAAACTTTCCACCGACCGCGCATTAGGCAAACCCCTTCTTGTAGTTATTGGCTCCAATTGATTCGACAAAAAAAAAAAATCTGACAACTGACAGAAAATTAATCATAATCAATTGAAGCCTAAACTCTCTCCCTCACTTTGTGTACTGCTGCTGTCATTGTCCGCGCCCAGTCGCGAACACGATCGATTGCAACTGTGTTTCCCCCGTGTGGTTTGTCTAGACAGAAGACAACTGTTTCTTGAACAACCATACGTGATCCGAATGTTGACATTTCCATGTGAGGAAAGGAGTATCATCACCACCGCCGCCGCGCCGCGTCTATCCTGCACTATCAGTCAGAGTCAGAGTCAGACCAGTCGTTGTTCTTATTTATTGCGGTCACAATCACTGTAATCACTCCTCTGGAATGGAGGAATCTCTTGGAATCTTTATTATTTGAACTGACACTGGCATAGGAAAACATCAGATAGATCTACCACCACCAACATCACTGCCATCACAATCGCCATCTGTGCGCATTTGGAATGGAATTCCATCGGGTTCCCCTCATCCAATGGGGATGCACGGCGGCGTAGATCATGACGGTGCGATGGTGTTTGCTCATCCATTGAGGAAACATGATGTTCTATTAATTACATTCGGACGGCAGGGAGTTGTTTTCTTCTTCTTCTATTTCTGAACTTTTCAATTCCACACAACTCATCAATCTTCTTCGTTTGCGTCGAAATGGATGAAACCGATCGCGGCAGGGCATTGGCATGCTTTCTGCTTGTTGGATTGATGCGTTATTGCAGAAACAAGTTGACTTCCTCATTGGAACGTACACAGTGAGTTGAGCTGGCACTCTGATCATAATGGCATGGCGATCGGTAGTACCGCTCAAGAATGTACAGTATTGTGTTTATTTAACCTTTCAGTAGGAGCATTCAAGCTGTCTTAAAATAATTTGCTGAATATCTGTGGGGTGGCAATATGTATCTTTAACAGTTTGCTAGCTAGAACTTTATATAGACTGTGTGTTATGATATTTACGAGTCTCTTGTACTTCATTTAGGTGTGATAGATACCTGTAATAAATCGATCCTATAGAGGAAAAAACTAGTAAAATTAATACAATGGACCCTAGTTAAAACGCATCCAATTCTATGTCAGACTAGATACTCTGACTATCGGATCTGTGAATTTAAGTACTAGAAAGTATCTACATTCAATCTAAAGCAACTTACAGCCTCAAATCCCACTTCAACCACCTGCTTACCTGAAATGAAAAGAAAAAAAACGTAGTTTTAGTTGTAAATAAGCAATAACAAGGCTAAGATAACATTACGCAGTCCCAGCATACATCAACACGTGTGTCTTTTGAAATCAGATCGAAAAACATTGAAACATTATAAACAAACTATAGGCACAACAAGTATTTTACTTCGAAGATAAGTGCCTGTGTACTTATGTTTACTCAATGAATGACTCAACTTGAATACGATTGTAATACACCAAGACCAAGCCCACTCGTATGATTTTGTTGAGATAGCTGATTAAATCGTAATAAACCTAAACGCCAAAAGTTGGCATTCAAATCGGGATTATAGTTCATATTACGGATGTATAAGAAAAAAGTTTGAATGGTTTTATTTTTGTTTGAACTCTTATTGAAGGTAGCTGACAAGTAAGACGTTATCAAGGTACTTGATAGCTTCCGCAGTATATTGTGGTAACTTAGTGGATCTATAGATTCTCTGGATGCCCTCATGTTTTGGAATGTAATGAGCTTGACTCATTGTATCGGTCATGTACCTTGAACTCAGATTCCAATACGGATTGTATGAAGATCATTTACTAGTCTCAAGTCAATGATCCAATTAAATATACATATCTTGCGTTGTTTCAACAGTGCATATATGTAGATCTTGATAACTTACTTTACTTATATCTTACATTTCCTGCTGCGCCTGCACACCATTTCATCTGGATTCTGAATGTGCTGTATAGCCCTCTCCAACTCTTCCTCATTTGCCGAGAATCGTCATTCGTTGTTATGTGCCAAGTACCTCTTGGTCGAGCTGCTAGTCTGCCGTTTTGATTAAAGAATTCCATGGCATTTCGTGGTTTGCCATGGAATGATCACCTTTTCAAAATGTGTGATCCACTTTTACTTTCGGCATCGAATGGTGGTGCTTATAGGTTCCTGACCCGTTTTCTGTTAAGGGTACCCATTCGAGTTACTATTCGACTAGAAAATCCTAAGAGTATTTCGCAGACATCGGTTGATAAACGCTTGCAGCTTTTTCGTGATAATAGCGGTCAGTTTCCAAGATCTACACACATGTCATAGCACGGACATTCGAGGGACACACAACGTCAGCGTAGCCTCGATATTGAAGTAAGTGTCCATCGAATTTCTTTCATTCTCAACGACAAAGCAGAGCGAAGGAGAATAAAAAAAATATTGGTGATAGGATGCAACCTTGCCTGACTCCACTTCAATCTCGATGTTAATTGAGAATTCAAAGTGATTCGACTTTGAGGAAATTAAGATCAAGGATGACAAAATAGTGTAAACATCTAAAAGGAAGACAGTACTCGAGTACTTTGAAAAATATCAAGTGTTACTTACATATTCACCATTTATAGGGCACGAAGTTACTGGTTTAGACTCTAAAGTAATCAGTTTTGAGTCAGGAAATGAAATTGCTTCTAGAAAGTTGGAGTCAATATAATCTGATATTACTCCCTGCATCCAAAATCGAAATAGGTGTAGGGGAAGCATTTTCTCTGAACCGCTAGGCATAACAATGTCAGTTCGTCTTTCAAACTACAACAGCGGTTTTCAGGCAGAGGTCCCAGCAGTGCTATTAGCAGCCTATGAGACTACGATCAGAACAATACCAAAAGAAGATATCACCTTTATCATCGACAGCCAGGCAGCAATGAAAGCAATATCTGATACAAAAATTAAATTGAAGCTTGTGAAGTACTGTCGGGAAGAGATCAAGGTTATTGGAACACAGCACATGTGAAAGCTATGCTGGGTCCCTGGACATAAAGACGTACCAGGGGACGAGAAAACCGACAAAATGGCAAAAGGAGGCTCAAGACTAAGCCTGGATCATTCCGTCGCCTCGGTGTACATCCTTGCACACTTAAGCTCGAAGCAGGGTACAAACTTCGAATGGAGACGAACAAAAGGTGAGCTTCTCTAGATACTTGTATTACCACAAGGAAGCTATAGACTTTTTACGACAAAGCAAGAACCAATAGACTTATGAAGAGGGATAGAGAATCCCTCTTTCTTCTTATAGGTGTCATTACGGGGTATAGCACTATGCGATACCACATGAGAAAGCTACGAGGTACGAAGAAATTTGCAGGCGCTGTGGTGACGAGGAGGTTCAGGACACTGCTCACTTTCTCTGTCACTGCCCAGGTCTCGGACAATACTTCTTCCAGGATTTAGGTGAGCTATCTACCTGATCGTTCACCGGTCCTCTTCTTCTTCTTTATCCTCCTATTTCGGCGAGGCTATAATCTGAAAACAAGCGATCATAACCCTCCTACTTCACCGAATTTCCACTGATCCGCCTATGGGGTTCGCCTATTTGACCTCAGAAAATATCGGCAGACCTCCCGATTTTGGATCACCTCATTACTGAAGCAAATCAAATGCTGGTGGTGGTGTTATTCGATCAAACTTTGTCACTCCTACTGTCATGCGAAGCATAGACGCTTGACTGGTTCACCCCGACTTTGATTGGAAATTCTTTGGTTACACCAGAGGGCATCTTACTCTTGTCTTTGCTTCTTCGTACATGTCCATGATCATCTGTACATAGGTTTGTGGAACCCCTCGATGTCTTAGCGCCACCCATATCAGATCTCGTGGTTATCTGTCGAATACCTTTTCAAAGTCGACCAATACAATATACAAATCATTTAAGGAATCACGATGTTTTCCATTATGATTCATATATTTTGGATTGCATCTGTGGTTGATTTACCCGAGACAAACCTGCACTGATCATCAGATAGCAGTATTATCTTTCGCAGTAGGCCACCTAATACCCGTTCAATGATCTTCATGGTGTGTGACATCAGCTTCAGTGAACGGTAGTTATTACAGTTTCGCGTATCACCCTTCCCTTTGTATACAGGGAGAAGGTAACATTCCCTCCATTGATTCGGCATTGGATAACCTCTCACAAATTTGGAGATGAGAATTCTGAGTCATCTGAACCTGATGTCTCTCATATTTTCGCAGAACTCGAGGCCCAACCACTCACTAGCTTCTTTGATGGTAATGTCGGGTATTTCTTCATAGTAAAGGGTGGCTCTTGGAAAGTAAAGCCGGGGAAACTATTCATTCAAAAGTTCTTCACAATACTGTTGCCACCTCTTCAGAATTTTGTCGTCATCCACAAGAAGCTGGCCATGAGCATTGTTAATGAACTTAGGCGAACTCCTGAGCATTCCTCCTTCTTTGGGCGACTATTTTGAAGATGGTTGCGCTCTTGTTCATATTATATCTTCGCAGCTCTGGATAGCCTGGTTTGCATCAGCAACCGGGGAAAATATTTTCTCCAGCTCCCGGTATAGGCCCTCCGTACTCTGTGCTTGAAGCTGGGCGCACTTCTTCGCTTATTTCTTGCAACACCTGTATACCACTTCGAGGCGAGCTTTTTCGTCTGTACTATTAGAGGGGCACTTTGACCAAGCTTTGAAAACCGCTTTCTTCTTATTTTTCACTTCTTTAGCATCATCACTCCGCCACCATATTTCCTTCTAATGAAAAAAAAAATTTCAGTCAGTTGTGTGGACACTATTGCAAAGCCATAACACTGCCAGTAGGTGGGTCATATGGCTGGAAATATTGTTCGCTATGTTGGGTCATTGATATGTCTTTGAAATCAGGTAGTCCAGAAAAAATACTCTTAATCAGAAGCAAAGACAAAAATAATAAAAAATCCTCCCAGTTATCTGCACGCCAACCCCGGAGTTTTTCTGAAACATAACATTTTAGTTTCAAAACTAGTGCACCAATCATATTCTCTTTCTTTTTCTTTCATTTTCAACGTACGCACGGTGTGTTAACATTTAAAGGGTATTCATAGCCCCTTGAGTGCGTGCAAATTAAATATATATAAAAAAAAGTGCGTATTCCCCCAGACCGGCTTCCAAGACGTGCCATGATTGCCGTGCTATCAAGCGGCTCCCCGGTAGGCCTAGAAATAGATGATTGGATCAAATCCGAAATCTCTCCTGGAACCGTCTAGAGATTCTTCCTGATAAGTTGGAGTCAATGGCGGAGGATCGAAAAGGATGAGGAGTCCACCTGAGCATAGCCAAATATGTACAGCCCATAAAAAACGAAACAACTCCTATAGATAACTAAGAGTCAAATTCGAACAGCCACAGGATTCCTCACAGGCCATTGTCGAGTAAAAAAAAAAATATGCAGAATGACGAAGAAAGAATCAGCAGAACATATCTTATGTCACTGTGACTGCCTAACTAGAACGCATCATCGTTACTTACGTAAATTCTACATTGAAGCAGAAGAACACGATGGCACCTAGACATAGTATCCCCACAAGGGGGGATACAGGACACAAGTAAGTAAGTCACCAATTCTGGAATCTTGAATGAGCCTTACCATTAGCAGAAATCACAATAGACCCAATAGTGGCCGCAGTGATAAGGTGATCAAAGCCCACCTCAACCAATAATCTACAATTCCAAGTCTCGGTGTTGGTTTGTAAAGTTAGGAAATGGTAATTTTGACTTAAAATATGTTTCTCGTTTGGGTAGGCGAGAGAGCTACGATGAGCTCCTGAAGTCCACCGTCGCACGCACTCGCACGAAAACTCAACGTAAGACATGACCATCCAGTAACAACTAACAAAGATGAGAAGCGCTATAAAATTGAGAAAAATCGCCAAATAATCTTCCGGAACGAGTCCAAATACTTGCATTGCGCTTCTGCCGCGTCACCGTCAAGAGCCGTTTTTCAAACAAATCGTTACCGGAGATAAAAATTTGGCTCTTTACATTAACATGAAACATCGCCACCAGTGTCTCAGTCGCGAAGACAGACTAACATATTATCCCAGAGATGGACTTTACTCGCTCAAGGTGTTACTGTATGTATGATTCTGGTGGAAAAAATCAACTTTGGGCTGTTATTTCATATACAGACCATCACTGTAGAAATCTACCGTCAACAGCTGTGCAGATTGGAGTCGGCTCTAGAGCTGAAATGGCCAGGTTTGGTTAATCGAAGGGGTGTTCCATTCCATCAGGATAACGCTCGCCCTCATACAGCCAGGCACACCTGCACACAATTACAGGAGTTCGGTTGGGAAAAAATGCTACATCCACCTTGTTCTCCAGATTTAGTACTCTCAGATTTCCACTTGTTCTGAAATATACAAAAATTCCTTGATGGAAACAACTTTAGATGTCGGAATGATGTCCAAGAGGCTATTTGGGTATTTTTCTTCATCAAAACCAAACATTGTTAAGGGTTTTCCAATAGGGATTTCCGAACTTTGACAGGTGATTGCGGCCATATTGTTTAAGCTACATCTGTCAAATTGGCTGCCATTTATTTAGTCTGTCTTGCCAAGTCAACATGGAGAGCTATAATGTTCAACAACATGTGCAAATGATTAAATTGTTTTATGAAAGTGGGTCTTCTGTTCGTGCACCATTTCGGGCGCTTCGCCCATTTGACGGTCGCCATAATTGTCCTTCTAAGAGGACTATTCGCAAATTGGTGGATAAATTCGAGTCAATCGGTTCAGCAAACAATCCGCCAGCACCCGTACGCCAACGAAACGAAAGATCTGCCGAAAATGTCGCCGCTGTCCGAGAGAGTGTGCAGGAGAATTCGAGGCAGTTAATTCCGCCCCGCGCACAAGAACTCGGCCTTTCACAGACCACAACTTGGCGAATTTTGCGTCATGACTTGGGCCTACACCTGTACAAGATTCAACTGACTCAGGAGCTCAAAGTTAATGTCCATAGTGAACGCCGTTTGTTCGCTGACTGGGCTCTCGAGCAGTTGGAAATTGACCCTAATTTCGGTCGAAAAGTCATATTTAGCGACGAGGCCCATTTCTGGATGAATGGGTTCGTCAACAAGCAAAATTGTCGAATTTGGGACGATAACAATCCACACGAAATTGCAATGCATCCAGAGAAAGTCACTGTTTGGTTCGGATTTTGGGCTGGCGGCATCATCAGTCCATACTTCGTTGAGAACGACGTTGGCCAGACCATCACCGTCAACGGCGAGCGCTATCGGTCGATGATAACCAATTTCTTTTGGCGCGAATTGGATGATATGACACGTGGTTTCAACAGGACGGCGCTCCGTGCCACACAGCTGGACCACGATGGACATTCTGCACGAGCGATTTCCGAACATGGTTATCTCACGCGGAGGCGATGTGAATTGGCCACCGAGATCGTGCGATTTGACCCCGTTAGACTTTGTCTTGTGGAGTTTTATTAAGTCACAGGTCTATGCCAATAAATCACAAACTATCACTGCCCTGAAAGCCAACATAATCAATGCCACTGGTCCAATTCAGCCTGATTTACGCCGGAGTTATGGAAAATTGGACGCTTCGGATGCGCGGCAGACATTCTTCGACAGGCTTCGATAATCAAAGAAGTTTCTTTGCATACCAACTATCGCTACTTAAGGATGGAAAGTTTGAGTAGATGGATGAGTGCACGTTATCCTTAAAAAATGGAAATTTTTATAGAACTTCTTAATTCCATGAAGTACGCCGTTATATTTCTCTTGAAATAATCCCTACCACAGTGTCCACTTTGAAAAAAATGCGGACATAGTAAAAAAGGTATTTTTGGATTTAGATTTTGCCCATTACGAAACACATTCAACAAGCAAATACTTTTGGCAAAATAAGAATTAGCACGCTTTGAAGAATTGACACAATTTGTCTTCGTAAAAAAAAGCCCTCATCTAACCACACACTTATGAGATCACCCGGTCGTATTAAATATCACTAAAAACAATTATCATACCTTAAAGAGTACTCGTATATCATTATTTATAAATCACAGATCACTTAGATGCACAACACTATTTACGTTCTTCATCTCTGAGATAAAATCTTGCACTAACTTCAAATCGATACAATTAAAAAGCCAGAACCCCCAACACCAAAACCAGTGAGATACACTGCTCATATCTATCCTCGAAGAACAGTGCCCCCAATCTATTGGATCTACCCTAAGCCCAAACATCTAACGCATATCTACGAAATCAAATACCAATTCAACACACAATAACGACATCCAAACAAGAGCAAGATGACGTTTCTCAAAAACTTCATTCATCCGGATGTTTACAATGCAAGCGAACAAATTGGAAACAGCTTACACAATGGACCGGCAGCAGCCACCCCTTCTCCAAAAAATTAAAAAAAAAAAATTCAAATCCAAATAGAACATCATCATCATCATCATCTTTATCTATGGGATTGTGCTATGTGTGGTTGGATTGTAATGTGACTTCCTGGATCATTGAGTGATGATTTCAGCTTGGTGCCGAATGGTACTACAATAAGCAAACCAACAATTGAAGGAGAATGCTATGCAATGGGTTTGGTGTAGAAGAAGGGGGAGCATTGCAACAGACAGGTGGAATCAATTTGAAGATTGGGGGTGCTTAATTGGGATAGCGTAGACCCATTTAAAACTCCAAATGGGTGATTAGTGATTATTAGTTTGACCAGTGAACTGTTTGTGTTATGCAATTGAATGGTATGCTGATGGCGTAAGTATTTAGATTGGATGCAATAGAATTGGGGGTTCTTGGCGTTATGAAATGGAGTGCTCTTTTTAATTAGTCGACTTGTTTACTTATACCATACATCAAATTTTGAATATATAAGAGGGTTCGTTGTTCAAAGTATTAGAATAAAATAAGCGAGTAAGGGTTCGCAAGTAACTTCTTACTGGTAACAGATACTCAGCTAGGAGAGGGGTATGTTGGTGTCGCCTTTACGAGGATACCATTAACACTGGTTTGAGAGCTTTTTATTTGAGAAACCCATTTAACAAGATCAGTTGGTACTAAACTGATAGGCAGCGAACATCCAACCAGATCGACTACATTGCGATCAGCCGCCGCTTTAGAAATTGTCTCCTGGACATCCGAAACAGACGTGGAGCTGACATCGGACAAGAACGAGACCACCATCTTATGAAAGCTCATTTACGCCTTCGTACTGCATTCGTCATCAGCGTTCGCTCAAACTAACTTAGCATCACCAGCTTTAGTGTCGACAGGCTCTATATTCCCCAAGTGCGCCAAAAGTTAAGGGACCACCTCGCCTTAGAAGCAGAGGCAATCAGCAGCACAATGCAGGAGAGCATGGATGACCACTGTGAAAAATGCTTTTGCGACTGGCATAGGCACATATGTCGGTAAAAGGCAGAAATACTACCGCACATGGCTTTCAACAGACACCTGGAGACGGATCAAGCAGCGTACAGCAATCAAGGTTTGGATTACAGCAGCCTCAGCAGTGGAGAGAACCGAGCTAGAATCCCAATACCGTGCGAAGAAGAAAGAAGTGCAGCGTAGTGTGAGACGTGAAAAACGTCAGCACATCAACCCACTGGCTTCAAGGGCTGAAGAAGCAGCGAGCAGGTGCGACAGCAGGACTGTTTATAGCATCACTAAGGAGCTCATTGGTGGTCGGAACTCCAAACAACATCCAGTGAAGAGCCTAGATGGTAATCTTCTGATCTCGGATGAGGATCAGCTTACTGAATGAAGAAAACATTTTGCTACAGTGCTAAACCACTTAGACGATGGCGGTATGATCTCGAATTCGAATGAGCAGTTCGAGGCAACAAATTCCCGAATTCGCACAGTACCTCCCAGTTAAACCGAAATAATAACAGCAATCCAGTCCCTCAAGAAGAACAAGGTGGTGGGTATTGATGGCATCCCCGCAGAACTATTTCAAGCGGCGCCAAAAACATCGGCAGATTTGCTGCACGCTCTAATATGGAGAGCTTGGGATAGTGAACAATTTCCGCAGGAGAGGAAAAGGGGAATGATCATTGAACTTCCAAAAAAGGGAAACTTGACGGAATGCAGAAACTGGAGAGGTATATGCGTTCTTCCAGCCGTAGCCAGAATAACAGCTAGAATAATTCTGCAACGAATCAAAGAGCATTTAGATTCAACTCACGATGTCGAACAGGCAGGCTTTCGCGCTGAATCTTCCTGCATCGACTACATAAGCACCATACGGATCATAATCGAACAATGCGTTGAGTGCAGGTCTCCGCTACATTTGTTATTTATCGAGTTCGAGGCTTTCGACAGCTTCAATCGAGATACTATCTGGTTGGCCTTGCGCAGGAGAGGCATACCAGAAAAACGTTTGACTATTATCAAGGCTACATACGAGGGCCGTTAGTGTCACGTCTTACACAATGGTAAGGTGTCGGAGAATTTCGAAGTCCAAAGTGGAGTACGTCAAGAGTGCATACTGTCGCTACTATTGTTCTTGGTGGTTATCAGCGATGTACTCTGTGTAGCATTGACGGAAGACAACTATGGAATTCGATGGACTATGATATCGTATCTTGAACATCTAGATTACGCTGACGATGTTTGTCTACTTTCACATCAGATAATGGATCTTCATTTGATGGCACAAAATCTAGAAGCTGAGGCAAACAAAGTCGGGCTAAAGATAAACGCAGCCAAAACAAAAGCCCTGAGCACTTCTATTACCCGCGCTCAACTTAACATCGTCGGACAGGAAGTCGAGAAAGTTAAGAATTTTCTATATCTAGGAAGTGCGGTCTCGGCTGACCGCGAATATGTGCAGCAGTATCAGGAAGGCTAAAGCTGCGTTCGGAATGCTATCCCAAATCCGGAGAAGCAATGTTATCAGCTTAAGAACCAAGCTGCGACTGTTTCGCTCCAACGTAGAACAATTGCTGCTGTATGGCTGGAGTACCTGGAAGGTGGACACCATAAACACGCGTAAGCTGCAAGTCTTCGTTAACAAATGTTGTAGAATCATCCTGAGGATTTTCTGGGCGAACCGTTTCTTCAATGAACAACTTTATATGGGAACGTACCAAGAACCCATTAACATTACTGTATGAAGGAGAAAGTGGCAATGGATTGGGCACACCCTACGGCGCGGAGACAAGTCCATTGCGAAAAATGCCATGCAGTGGAATCCGCTCACCCAGGCAGGCAAAACAGCGGGACGCAGGAATATCGAGAAGGAATCAAGCTTTTTTGGGAATTGGAAGTTGGAGGCAGCTTAAATGCGTTACAGAACTTTAAATAAGATGGCTAGCAGACTTGGTTGACGCCCTATGCCCCCCGAGGGGTTAAGGGATCTAATTAAGTAAGTAAGTACTTAACTTGAACGATAATGGCCAGCATTGTCGTCCTCCTGACCATAATGGGGTGAGGATGCCGATATCTAAACATAAGTCCAACAAGCTTGCTGGAGCAGATGGTTTGGCTAATGAAACTTTGACTCAAGCGAGTAATGACTTGATAATGCACTTACATCAACTCCAAGTTGATTGGTCCAAATCAGTACCTGCTTGGGCCACAAAAGTCCACCGACCATATATTCACAAAACGGTAGATTTCGGAGAAAACCCACGAGCTTAAGACCAATAGCCACCACCTTTCCATTTATTTTAAGGCCATCTGCGATAACTTCTACAGAGACTAGCAGGATGGCGACAGGGAACTTACACTGCGTCATCAAGGTTTGTAATAACTTAAACGAGACCAACGACATCAAACAAGGGTCTAGAGACTAGAGACAATCTAATATCAAGAAGGCTGTCTTAAGAACCGACTGTTGCAGTCCGAGCGATAAATCGATGAAAACAAGTAGATATGTGGCTGTCTACCTATTTACAAGAAAAAAAAATCAAATCCTAGGTCCAATAAAGGCTGAGAAAGGGATCGAAGGTTCGACCAACAGATGCATAAAAGTCATCTTCGAATGTTGAATAATCACTTCTTCTGCGTTCAAATGTTGCTATCTTGTCCAATAAGCAAGCCAAGAGGCAAACTCAGACCACCATGGTTGAAGAAATGCAGAGGGGTTTTCAACCAAGTGAAGCATTCTTGGATTGATTAGGATTGGAGCTCGTATACGGGGCCCTCAAAGTTTATAAAAGTAAACTTTTGTGAGATTACTAAGGCTAAGGAAGGCCTTAGATACCAACACGCGAATTCCTATCTTCGTATCGGAAGAAAACTGATGGCTCATGGACTTCCTCTGGGGTTGAATCCCTTTATCTATCAACGAATACTGACTTTTCTAACTACTGCAAGGTCCTAAAAAAAATTTTGTAAGATCAACGCGAAACGGCTAAAGTAATTTTATTAAAATGCTTTGGGCATTTTGTTTGGCTTTAATCCATTGAAGTCAACACAGGACCGGATAGTACGTTCTTTTTTTAAATCCAAGCGCCAGAGCAATCAGGCTCATTTAGGTTCCCTGTACTACCAGGCAGGAACCTTTCTTTGATACAGTGGCTGAAAAAACTCCAATAGTATTCCCTTTTCTTTTGTATCAAGTGGCTGTGGATTCCTGTTCTCTGCGGAGGCTTCAATCTGCATACATCGGTTAAGGAGCAACCACGCTGCTCATTGCCACCTTAGCTTCCCTCACCGCATGGTGATATACCCGCCGAAATTCAGCAAACTGTGGATCTAGTCTTCCACTGGCTAACTGCCATCTTCAAAAGTTGCCTAGATTTGGCCCACATTCCTAAGCTATGAACACAAGTCAATGCGGTTTTCATAAGAAAGGCAGAAAAAAGCCGACAAGTCAACCCGGAAGATCTCACACCTATAAGCATATCTTCGGTTCTTCTGAAAAGTCTGGAGAAACTGGTCAATATTCATATTCGCTGCAGCATCAATCTAAATTTGCTATCACCTTCCCAACTTATAGCAATGGCATTCCTCGATATCGAGGAAGCTTTTAACAATGTCGAATTGGGGGCAATTTATCGTGCAGGTTCGACACTTTAGAACTACGGCGCCGATTGGCGCAGTGATAAGCTGGTTACTTACAGGTTTATCAACTCACAGCTAAATCACTGTTCGGAAGTTCGTCGGAAGGGGTATACAATAAGGTCCTTTAGAACGTAGCAAATGGCCTACCTTTAATCGTTAAGGGGGAAGGTGGCAGTGTAATTGCCTACGCAGATGATATTGCCATAGATTTCTCGAAAAAAATCTTCACAACGCAACGCTCAGAGGTGTCTTGGAAAATGCTCTCTCTAAGGAATCTACATGGACAAATGACTGCGATCTGGGAGTTAACCTTGAACAAACTGAACTAGTCCTCTTACTCAGGAAATATAAGACTCCCCGTTTTGACTCTCCGAAACTGTGTGTACCAGCCTTATATATACAGATATGGCTAAGTATTTGGGTCTTATTCCAGACAAGAAACTCAATATCCTAGACCGAAGAAAGAAGACCATCTCAGTTATAGGAGTAGCCACTTGCGGATACCCTCAGCACCGCAAGTGATCCAGACCAAAATAATAGCTTCCGTTTTGCAACTTTGTATGAACCACATATTATTCTTGAAGGAGACTTGAACTAGGCAAGAAAAAAGAGAACGCAAGGAAGGGTGTTCTTCTTAGGATGTAACGAAGCATTACACTTCGCACACTCACCATCGCCGGCCCCTCTATACCCAGAGATAAGTCCCTTCCCTGTCCACAAAACGACCTTCAATCGTTAGTTACATATAATTAGCCGTACAACTCCTCTCCGCACCAGAATCTCATTAAACTGTTCCTCTTCTACCGACCGCCCTGTGTATGAGCTCACGCTTCTCCATAATAAGGAGAGTGAGCACTGGGCGTGTTTGTTAAGTACCACCCACCTACAAGGTGTGCTACCAAGAAAAGACCCAGTGTGCGAAATACACTGTGGTAGGATTTATTCGCCGGGGGAGGATGTTATTGTCACACATACTGTGGTGGAAGGTCGCCGCGAATTAGCAATATGGTTAGCTGGCATACACATATTGTATGGATCCATGAGGAGCCGGTTACGTGATATACCGAGAGGGGAGCGAACGGTGGTGTGTGCCTTCCCAGATGGCGCGCATACAGAATCTTATTATATGGATTCTTAGAATTCACACTCAGCTCTTTTAATAATTTTCATAAGGGAACCCACTGCCGGCGGAGAAGGTAGAGTACCTCACCTGTTGTGGTACTAATCTAGAGTCTAGACTAGGGCCAACTCTCCAGCGTGGTTATACTACTAGAATTTTTAATCGTCTGTCTAAGACTTGGACGATATACATATCGGACCTGCGTCTGACCATAGCCGATCCGACCGTAAATCTTGGGCTCATCCTCCTCTATGAGAAGCCGTTGGCGGTCCTATTATTGTAATCCTCCAGTTGGAGGAACCGTTCGGCACTCCTATGGGTATTTCCGAGACATTTCTGTCAAGTATCTGCCTTAAGCAGGTGCTGCAAAGTAACTGCCTTCAGCAGTTGCTGCCAAGCAATCGGCCCTAAAAAGCATGTCGCTGCCAAGCAGACGGTCCTCAAAAGCCTGCCGCTGCCAAGCAGACGGCCCTAAAAAGCATGTCGCTACCCGGTAGTTGGACTATAGTAACTAAGAATATAAGGCCTAAGTAGGTAGCTCCATATTGTTAAGTATCACAGAATTGTTAAGAACAGTGTAAACCGAGGCCGCCCTATACACTAGGTATCCCAACACTAAGTATTGTGACATTGTTAAGGCTAGGCTAAGATATATAAATAGTCAACAAAATCTTAGCACTACCTATTTCCCAAATTTTCGGGTGTTTCTTTGGTCGACCCTGGACCCGACAAGCGAAACCTCAGCCTCTAAGAAAACACCCTTATATAGTGCATATCTGACTCAACGTCAGACTGGACTGGATATATATGCATATATATGCAAACCTCTTGAAGATGAGAAATGTAGGGCTAGCTCCTTCCAAGAAGAGAACCTGTCTGATCCTCAGAACTATTCGACATTCGAGAGTTGATATCTTTTCGCTCAACATGTCCTAGCCATCTGATGCGATAAATTCAAGACTTTCTCAGTAAGGAGATGCCACCGTATAGCTCGCATAGTTCGTCGTCAACGTCAACGCGCGCGTGACCGAATATTTAAAAAAAAATTATCGCGATAGAGATCTACTACTCAAATGAATTCTTAGCGCAAAGGAACAACGTTTGACAAGAGAAAGTGCTCCCTAAACTTCTCAGCTGATATTGTAATCAGATGTAATAGTGGATCTCAGTTAGACAAATTTCCTTACTACCGGGATCAGACCAATACGTCGATATTGGGGTGTCCCTTCTTGGCTCCACTAAAGACTACTACTCTATGCATCTATGCTACTGGCTCTATGCATCCGTCAAACCGATTTGTTTAATAAAATGTGAATCTTTACCCGTTCACGTTTACAGACCCTTAGCCACATCATAATGTAAAAGATCCCGATTATCTAAAGCCTGTGTCATCCATTATGAATTGAGAAAGAGGACAATATTAAAGTGAACGATAAATATTAGAAGGAACCGATATGACTTGAAGGGAGAATTTTGTCTTCCCACCAATTATACCGTTCAAGAATTTCAACTATCTCAACAGTGTATGCAAGACAGTAACTAAATTTTGTTAAAAACACTCAATGAAGCTCCAAAGCATTTCGCCGAATAACAGCTCAAATCAATCACTTTCTGTCTCGACCTACGCAAATATGACCGCCATGTCGTTTCATCTTCTCAGCATCCCTAAGGACTCCTGTAATACCCTCCCATAATTCTTCATACTTTTCGAGGAAATAATCTTCCCAGAACACCTTAAAATTGCCTTCTCACCGTCACGCCAATAACAATTCCCAACCCATCTGGGTTTGTCCTCCGTTAAGTAGTCCATCACAGTCTCAACAGCAATCTCCTTCTCAGACTTCATCTGCCAAACACTTAACACCACCAAGCGCTGAGCATCATACTCGTACGCAAAACACACATCATTCCCTTCTCGAGTATCGCGTTCTTGGAGACCATAAATTCCCCCTGATATCTCAATTTATTTCAAAAGTGGGTTGGTCTCTCTGCCAGGCCCGGCCATTGACATTACGCAAACACAAAATAAGAAATCCTTCCGATTTATGCAATCGATTTCGAAGCTCCAACCTGCGGCGCTGTTCTCACACACGCTTGTCGGCGATGAAATTTATATTAATGATCCCGGTTGGTTGGTTTTTCTCCCTTTTTATCGCGAATTCATTACATCAGATACGATGAGTATCTATGTATCTTTGCAGTGACTTTTTGCACGCCAAATTTCGCCCCTGAACGTGGGCCAATATATACGCCCGCTGATGATGATTACTGTACGGATGTGTTGCACTCTCTATTAAGTAGGTGTGCGCGCATGCGCACAACCAATTTTCTCTCACATCTGCTATATGTGTGCATCCGTTGCTGGATGCCGAATCTCAAAACAAAGTAGAACGTTCATTATTGAAGAAAGCAAAAATAGTAGTTGATTATTCACACATTTACACACTAACACGCCAACATGGTTGGCACACGGTGCATTATTGTGGGCAGTAAATTAGATGCACATGACCATTTGTAGGCCCCTAGATGAGTAATCAAAACGTCGTTGTCGCGCATGAAAGGATCCTTCTGCTGCGGCTGCACCTCCTCGTTTAATTGGCAGTGGGGGACACTGTATTATTCAGCCGGCGATATGGATCTGGCTGCGGATGCAATAATGTCATCGAATAAAGAAGCGCGCTCCGTGATGAATGAAATTGTTTGATTTTATTATTATTGTCCTCGTTTTATGGGAATGCGCTTTGATTTGTGACTATTGTCACGTCTCACATGCGCTCGCTGACGGGGATTTTAATTTGCACGACAGCATCCTTAAGGAGATATACGATTATTTGTTTGATGTAATAAAGCGAGACCGGTAAGGATGTGATCGACAATTAATCGAAAGATGCACTTACCAGAGTTTTTATATGGCGGGGGAATGTCTTTAAATATATACGCAGTGATTATAGGAAATAAATGTGAAGCGGGACGCTTTAAATGCAAAACAGTGTCGAGGGAATCATTTTATTAGAACTGCACAATCTTGATTCGGGATCATAAAATATTTTATCGGCAGTCTGCTGAAGTGGTTCGGTGTACTGGAGTCTACTTATGGTTGCGCATGCTGGTAATGTAATTATGCGTTTTTATGGGTGTGAGTACAAGTGTTAATACTGTACAATTGTGACAGGTTCAGGTTCTTTAATGAGGTAAAACGAGTATTTCTAGCTATGACCCACATAGTTCTGGAATCGTGGGAAGACACATGCCATGATACGTGCAATGATCTATATAATTGCCTGTCTTCGGCGTCGAGAGGTAACGTATTAAAAATTTCATAAAATGCATTAAACAAAAATATCTAGGATAACACGCTTTATAATTTCAGTGAGTAGTGATCACTAATTGATGATTACTCACTAAGGAAAAAAAAGTAGTCTAAGCTGACAGTGATTTCATCGCTCTTAAGATCACACTTAGCATCTATTTACTGGCTCTCTTTGGTGCATAGTGGAAGATCAAATTTGAAGCAAAACAAATGCATCGCAAACTGAATGAGATTCTTCAAATATCCGCTCCTTTGAATCATACATACCTGCATAGGTATAAACACAGCCAAAGAAAACGATTGCGTTCAATCATCACGAATTAGGCAATGCCAGAGAGTCAACCCGACTTATTTTGCGGTTGGATTTGGGCCTACATCCATATAAGACTCTGCTGATGCAAGAATTGAAGCCGAACGACCATAGAGAACGCCGTGAGTTCGCTAATTCGGCGCTGGAAATGTTGGCCGGAGATCCGGATTTTCGGACTATGTTCACAGGCAAAATTGCCATTATTGGAGCGAACACAATCCACAAGTGTTCGACCAAACATCAATGCATCCACTAAGATTGACTGTTTGGTGCGGTTTATGGCATGGCGGCATCATCGGACCTTATTTCTTTCGAAATGAGGAAGAGACACCGTTACCATCATTGGTAACAGGTATAGAGCGATATTAACCGACTTTCTGTGGCCACAGCTTGAGCACGTCAATATATCCATGCTGTATTTCCAACAAGTCGGCGCTCTATGCCATACAAGCGACGAAACGCTCAAAGTTGTGAAGGAGAAATTTGGCGACTGGGTCATCTCACGGCGAGCGTTCGTCAATTGGCCGCCGCGATCATGCGACTTGACACCACTCGATTATTTTCTCTGGGGCTACGTAAAGTCCTTAGTCTACGCTAACAAGCCACCACTTTGGACGAGCTCGCGGGCAACATTCGAGACGCTATTGCCAGAATAACGCCGTATATATTGGACCGAGTTATCAAAAATTGGACCGATCGCTTGAAGCACTGCCAGCGAAGGCTAGGAGGCCATTTAAATGATGTGCTATTCTACACATAATGGCGTAAATTTAGCTTCAAAATAAAGCCAGAATCAATTTTATATCTCACACCGTTGTTGTTTTATTTGAATTTTTTTTCTATCGTTCTTATCTGGTCACCCTAGAAAGATATAGATACTAGCATCTCCGTTAGAAAATTAATTTCACAATTACCTTTAGTAATTTTGTTGAGAATTTGCGCACGACCCAGGACTAAATCGCGCGACCCAATGTCGCAGTAACCCGATGTCAGCTAGAGTTGCCCAGAATTTCTGCCTTGGAGCATACCGCTTCGCTTACAACATTCTTTTAGAAAAAAAAAAAAAATTCGGAACACATTGAGGGTAATACCTTAGGTAATGTTGGGTAGATGGGTGTGGCGGTTAATCCATTGAAATGCCTATTGGTGGAAAATATCCCCTTACAAACCATCCTGAGGATTCTATGTATCTGCAGATATTGTTTGGCGACATGCCGAATAATTATCCGATATCCTCGAAGAATGTCTTCCAAGAAACTTGTGCTCTAGTTGGTACAGGCCTATAAAATGGAAATGAAAATTTGTTGTATCCCTATGGATTTTCTCGTCACATCAACCGCTGCAGTGATCTTCAGTAAGTCGTAGTTTTATTCCATATGGTACCGGAGAATATTATGTCCTGTAAGTGCTAATACAAGTGTAGATAGAAGTTTTCTGTCATTTTGTTTAACTATATTGGTTTCTCCTCAGCTAAACGTTGACCACAGTTTGCTTGAATAAGGTGCTCAGTGAATTCGCTTGCCTCGGCTCCTTGCTAGTTTATCAGCCTTCGCATTCCCTGGTCTTATCTCATGCTAAGAGCTGAACTCCTCCTGACAAGGATCCGATTATTTAAGTAGGTTGTCAAAGAAAAGGGTGATAATCTCTCATGGCCGACATCCGCTTAGAAAAGACTTCTGCACCCGCGCCCCTGGCAACATTTGGGCCTATCGGTATAAACTGTTACGGATTGCGTACGTGGTAATTCTCTTCTTTTCCACTCATCTTTACTCCAATAAAGGCTCGAAAATAGTCTTATGAAGTACAGATTATTATATATATTATTATGTATATTATTAGGTTCGAGTGGCAGCCGATAGTAGAATTAGGCTCACTTAAACCTGCATAGGTACATTGTGAAACCACAAGGTTCGAAGGAGGCGTCTTAAATTGATGTTTGTAAGTTAGCTGAGATTTTCGAAGAAGTTGACACGAAGGTGTGTTATTCTTTGATTGGAGGGTGCCGTACACATGCAGAGGAGGTGAAAGATCTTTTCCTCCTCCTCTTCGTCGGACAGCGGGGCCCTACTTATTGGTGTGCCAACTGATGATGCAGTGAGATCCAGGTGCGATAGATATTTTTTTAAAATCATAGCATGCCCCATTGTGTTTATCAAAATTGAAAATCGAAGAGTATCGAATCTGAAATCTTTCTCAGACCATAACTAGATACTCTTCGATGTAGATCTTGAGATCGAGTCTTCTAAATAAAGTAGAAACTTTCGAGAAAGTTTTTAATGCGGCGTATAAAGTCTCGTGTCCAGTCAAATACAACAAGAAAACATTCCCGCCTTGGTGGAACGAGGAACTCTAATGTCTTAGACAGTTGACGAGAGATACCTTCAATATCTCCCATAGCTGCAAATAGTGGCAGCTTTGTAAAGACTGTCTTAGAAAGTATAAACAATCTGTCAGAGTGGCTAAAAGACAGTCATGGATAGATTACTGCCAATCAATTGAGACCCTTAAGAACTCTGCAAGACTTCGTAAAATTCTAGCGAAAGAACACTACAATCCATCTTTTTTTGAAAGATGGATGGGGAATGGACTAAGTCAACATCAGAATTTCTGGAGTTTCTGATAAGCACCCATTTTTCTGGATGCACAGATAATAGCGCCGAGCCTACAAACTCTCAGCGCACGCAATATAATGCCTGGGAAAACCTTATACCCATTATTACAGATGAAAAAATTTCCTGGGCCTTAAACAGCTTCGCTCCTTATAAATCCCCGGACCTGGACGGCATTTTACCCATTATGCCACAGAGGTCGCAAGTCCTAGCAATTCCATGGCTCACGCCAATTTTCAGGAGCTGTTTACTGAACAACCACGCACCCCCTTCATGGAGACGAGTGAGAGTGATTTTCATCGCAAAGGCAGGTCATGAATACTCGAAAGATTTCAGACCAATTCGTCTACCTCTCTTTGTACTGAAGACTCTCGATCGACTCCTAGACAACCATTTGCGAAGTAAAACAGAACCATCCCTCTCCAAAGTTCAGCACGCATACCTCAAAGGTAGATCAACAGAGACAGCTCTTCACGAGGTAGTGCGCACCATAGAAAACTCTATATACTCCAAAGAATATGCCCTAGCTACCTTCCTAGACATAGAAGGAGCTTTTAATAACGTACACACTGAAGCAAGCCTAGAGTCCCTTACGTAACTGGGAATAGAAAGCAATCTAAGTCAATGGATCGTTTCTATGCTTATCACTAGAATTATTCAGGCAATACTAGGCAATAGCAATATAACCAATTTTGCCCGTAGAGGAACACCCCAGGGTGGTGTTATCTCACCTCTACTATGGCTGATAGTCATAAATAAAATCCTTTTAACTTTAGACAGAGAAAGAATCAAGGTAGTTCGGTATGCAGACGATATGGTGATACTAGTGTCAGGAAAGTCTCTCTCCGTCCTAAGCGAAATCACGGAAAATGCTCTGAGCAAAGTAAGCGCTTGGGCCAAAAACTGTGGTATCGGTGTCAACTCAAGCAAAACAGAACTGATGCTCTTCACCACTAAAACTAAATGCCTGACTTCGCACTTCCTCGGCTAAATGGCCAACCGCTCTCCTTATCGTCCAGTGCTAGGTATTTCGGACTTATCCTAGATCCTAAACTTAACTGGAAGCTAAACATAGAACAACGGGTAAAGAAGGCAAGTATTGTTTTCTATGCCTGTGGCAAACCCTTCGGGGAAAAATGGGGACTGCAGCCAAAATTGACCTTATGGATGGAGACAGCCATAGTACGACCAATTCTCACATATGTATGGGTCAATAGTATGGCTGCCGGCTCTAAAAAAAAAAGGCTTATAATATAAATAAACTTAATAAAGTACAAAGAACGGCGTGCAGGCGCGCTACGGTCAACCCGACCGATGCTCCAACAGTCTTTTTGCATCTCCTACCTTTACATCTACACATAATAAACATCACAGCACACAGTGCGGTCAGACTCAGGAGTCTGGATGCTGGATTATGAGACCCTATGGGCATAGTAACATTTTAAACTCTTTGCCGAGAGAACTTGTTTTGCCCACAACAGATTACATGATACCCAAATTGAATTTTAGAAATCGCTTCGACGTTCAATTCCCCACAAGATCAGAATGGCAAGATGGACATGTTATTAAGGATTTCGACGTAACAATCTACACAGACGGTTCAAAGATGGACCCTGGAGTCGGTGCGAGTGTGTTTTCCGAATCCTCAAACATCTCTAAATCATATAGGCTTTCGGATTCTGCCAGTATGTTCTAGGCAGAATTACTCGCTGTCCGGGAAGCATGTCGTCAAATCAAAACACACACCAATACAAAGCCGAGGCAAAAGATCGCTATTTTTGTTGATTGACAAGCAGCCATCAAAGCCATTGCATCGGTTACTACATCCTCCAAGCTGGTGATTGAATGCCAAAATGAGCCAGCTTTGCTAGATAGCCAACTTAAGGTAACCCTGATTTGGCTTCCAGGGCACAGTAATGTTTATGGAAACGAACTTGCGGATGAATAAGCTAGGGAAGGCTCAGCCCTCCACAGCTCTCTTGCGGTATCAGTTCAGATTCCGCTTGGAACAGTCAAAGCAGAAATATCCTTAAAATTCCTTGCCCAAGCCAACCTTAGATGGACTAGGCTAACAAACTGTGTCATATCTAGAAATATGTGGCCAAACTACAACAAATCAAAAACAACCGACTTCTTAAACAGAACGCGTAGGGACATCGCCAGGATAACAGCAACCACCACGGGTCACTGGCCTATAGGAGACCATGCAGTCAAACTAGGTATCCTACACAGCACACACTGTCGCAGTTGCAATGTTGCAACTGAGAAGGAACACTTTATCACTTCTTATGCGCCTGTCCGGCACTAGCTAGGGCCAAACAACGAGCTTTTTAGGGTCTAGAGACTCCACAGTAACACACCTTTTATATCCAGGTATATGAGTTTTGTGCTATCAAAACGCCACCTGGTGCTAATGGGGTTTTGCTCTGTTCTTAGAAGAACTACCACACCTACCTACCTACCTACCTACCTTGTGTTAAACCTTCACCAATCTGATGAAGTGATTCTTACAAAAAGGTCTAGCGGAAGGAGGTTGAGGATAGCCTCGAGTATTCCACTGATGTTGTTCTCATTGCACTGGTTGCTTTCAATGCATCCTAGTATTTCAATTTACATGATGACTGAGAGTTAAAAGGAACTTGCCTACCGCTGACAGAAAGATATCATTCGCGTATATTGCGCTTTTGGCTACAGTTTTGACTCAGGCAACCACCACCTATTTATTTACAAAACACGTTGCGTCTGCCGATCTGGGGGCATACGTACTACGTGACCAAACCACCGAAGCATAGAGCGTCCCATGCATAGATCGTTCCGTTCAGAGAAGTAGCTGTTCAATATTGAGCGCCTGGCGTACGCTGGTGTTGCGCACTACTCCAATTTCATGACCATAGATACACCGAGTTAAAAACCTGCATTATTTATGGGATGACCTGATATTTACCTGTGACATATGACCAAATTCTACACATTCAACACCAATCTACGAAAGTGAAGGGCTCCCTTATGGATTATTATTCTTTTTTTCTTCTGACTAAGGCGCATATGCTTGGCTACAAAGGGACATGATGTAACTTTCTTTGGTATTGAATTACTCATAACGAACTACTCACAGACATTAGTCAAATTAGTCAACACAAACAATCAATGAGTTTCTTGTCACAAACGCATACCTATACTCGTATAATGCGTTTTTGATACAAAAATAAAATTTAGTGTTTGTCGCCGTTGGTGGTGAATTTTGGAAAGCAAGTTGCATCACAAGTCACGCAATTAATCAATTTTTCATTTCAACGCGCAAGAGTTATGTTACACATGGCGCCACCTTTGATAGGATCAGTTTTTAATGATGCACGCCTTGGGGAGTAAGATCATAATATGCGGCTTTCACACATCGCCATTCAGAAGAATACAGTTTTCCTTTCCACAATTCTTCTCAATGATTTATGATATTGCAACACACAGAGATAGAAAAAATTAAAGGCATATTCAAATTAGTAGAATATAGAAGTGATAGTAGTCAAGGGAAAGGTATACCCAAGAAAGGTTAGAGATACATTTGTTCTGAGCACTGACATAAGAAATTTCTTCATCTTGGTACTTATTGAGGAACTCCTCTAGTCCATAAAGTCATTCGCCTTCTTCTGTTTGCAGTTTCAAAAAAAATCCCAGGATATGACTAGGATACTCCTGGGTAAATGAAGCAGCCTGAGTGCAGCGATTGCCTCATAGCTTTCCCAAATAGATGCTGAGGTATCTTCTGTAGTTATAGGTAACTAGAGGTCCAGGATAAAAAGTCTCCTGCTTCTATACTCAGAATGAATCCCTCTTGATAACACACATACGACTCTGGAGTCAGCAATTAGAAAGGTGAACTGAAGATGTTTAAAGCGAGAGTTTGTCGTACTTGCGGTGAACAAATTCAGCTTTAGTGGCAGCAACCTTTGAATGATTTCATTTGATAAACTTCCGAAAACCCTACGATGCCTTGGTTGCTTACAGCAGCCAGTTTTGAGATCATGAATAAGTAGTGCATTTCTCATAATCCATTGTCATGGTCCGAAGTAAATACGTCGGCGTACATGATTGGAATTGCTAAAATTGTTTTGCTATGTTAAACCATGCTCTGCCAAAAGAAAACGGTTTAATAAAGCCTTCCATGATGATGGAATTGGACACTTTATATCAAATGACAGCTAGGTGTAATTAGGATCATTACCTTGCTGTAGCCAAGATATGAATGCGGCTATCTCAAACTGAACAACAAAGAAGAATCACTGTGAAAAAATTTAATGTCGAAAAGCTACAATGGCAAAAAACCACCAGACTCTTCGCTGAAGGCGTATCCCGAAATCTCTCAATCACCCCTATGCCGCCAGCATCAAGTGCCGAAGACCAGTAGCAACGCTGCCAACATGCTATTAGAAACGCCGCGACTGATGTGCTGGGTCTCGCTCACCCACCGCAGCGAAACCCCTGGTTTGACGAAGAATGCCGACGAGTGCATGCAGCAAAACAAGAGGGATACACAGCTGCCCTGCGTAGAAGAACTAGAGTTGCTCGTGCGCTCTACCAGCAAAAGAGACGGGAAGAACATCGGCTTCTCCAAAGGAAGAAGAAAGAGCATGAGAAGCGCGCGTTCAGGAATATCGAGAGATTATACTCTAGGAACAATGTACGGAAGTTTTACCAAAAGGTAAAAAGAACGCGTCAGCAAACAATGCCCCTACAGAAACCTCATACTAGAGTCACAGTCGGTGCTGAGAATAAGGGAGAACTACTTCTGCAGACTGTATAACGGCGACGAAGACCTACATCCCGCTGTCAGGCAGAATGAGCCATTCAACATAGACGATGATAGTCAAAATGTCTGTCCACCTGATCAAAACGAAGTGAGGATAGCAATATCCAAGCTAAAATCGAACAAGGCTGCTGGACCTGACGGCTTACCGGCCGTACTTTTCAAGGCAGCTGGGGATGAATTGGTAGAAGGCATACACCAACTCATCTCTAAGATTTGGTCAGACGAGTATATGCCTGATGAATGGAATCTCAGCATCGTTTGCCCGATCCACACGAAAGGAGTCCCCCTCAACTGCGCCAATTATAGAGGCATCAGTCTCCTCAACATCGCATACAAGATCTTTTCTGCGATATCGTGTGAACGCCTGAAACCTTTTATCAACAGCCTGATTGGACCCTATCAGTGCGGTTTCAGGCCAGGAAAGTCCACCATCAATCAAATCTTGATACTTCGGCACATCCTGGAGAAAACCCAAGAATTCCAAATCGATACTCACCACCTCTTTATCGATTTCAAGGCTGCCTATGACAGCATCTATAGAGAAGACCTTTATAGAGCCATGTCTAGTTTTGACATCCCTGCCAAACTTGTCTGTTTGTGCAGGCTGACGATGGAGAACGCTCGCTGCCCCATCAAGGTCCGTAATGACCTCACCGAGACCGTTGTCATGGGACTTCTTTAATATTGTACTTGAACGGATTGTGCGGAACTCACAAGCCAACACCGGAGGAAATCTAACACAAGTCTGTACAACTGCTTGCATACGTCGACGATATTGACATTATCGGAAGAACTCATCGGGCTGTCACCGGTGCATTTGCAAGCATTGAGGCGGAAGCCGCCAAAATGGGTTTAGCGATAAGCGAGGGCAAAGCCAAGTATATGCTGTCAACAAGAAAGGACAAGCAATACCGATGAATTGGACAGAACACCACAGTGTGCTGCTATCACTTCGAGGTAGTAAGGGACTTTGTCTACCTTGGCTCTGCTATAAACTCCAAAAACAACATCAGCGCAGAAATCTAGCGAAGAATAACTCTTGCCAATCGCTGTTTTTTTGGGCTTATAAGGCAATTCAGCAGTAAAGCCCTATCTCGAACAACTAAGGAGACTCTGTATAAGACCCTGATCATCCCAGTCCTGCTTTACGGCGCTGAAACATGGACTTTATTAAAAGAGGATGAAGATATCCTTGGTCGCTTCGAGAGAAAAATTCTCCGTAAGATTTTCGGTCCCGTTTGCGTTGACGGGTTTTGGAGAAGAAGATTCAATCACGAACTATACGAGCTGTACAGCGACATCGACCGAGTCAAAAAACTGCGTATTGGATGGCTGAGATGGCTAAGACATGGACAGCGAATGGACACACACGCTCCGGCCCGCAGAGTCTTCGAATCTAGTCCCGAGGGGCGACGCAGTAGGGGAAATCATCGCCGTAGGTGGCGCGCACAAGTTCAAGGGGACCTCGACCAACTTGGAGTGCGCAACTGGAGGCAATTAGCTAAAGACCGAGCTAAATGGAGAGGCTTGTTGGTTGAGGCCCAGGTTCACACCGAACTGTGGCGCCACCTAAGTAGTAGAAGTAGAGATGACCTTGTGAGCAATTTGTAGGAGTGCTAATAGATAATTCCAAACCAGCTTAGACTCAAAACTGAAGAGCTTGAGAGCTTTAAAGCTGCTTAGATATACGATAGAATGATTATGTGAGATAGTTCTTCCGATGCATTCCACGGCACAGAGATCGATAGCACAAACATTTGCTTAAAAGATAGAAGTAGATCGTCCGAATGATGCGGAGAGCTTGTAGTTGGAACCGAAGCCCGGCACCAACTCCACTTACCATTTTTGAAGTGTCCGGTGTATCAATCTGAGTGTTATTTGGACTGTTGGTAAAGATAGCAGGACGAGAACTACTACTCCACTTTTATTCCCGAAAGACAAGATTGGGACTCCAACACATTAACTAATGTACAGGATATGCAACTCTACACTGACGGGTCTAATATGGATATCAAAACTGGCTCTGGAGTTTTCTACAAGTCACTTGAAATCAACGACTCATACAAACTCTTGGATGACTGTACCATCTTTCAAGCTGAAGTGCATGCATGTAGCGTCTTCGCCATTGACACAGCACAGATTATACATAGCAAAAACCGAAATCCTTCCAAGATTAACATTTTCGTGGATAGTCAAGCGGCAATCAAAGTACTAGACAGCAAGGAAGTTAGATCACAAACAGTTTCCAGATGCCGCAATACGTTGAACAGAATATGCAACACCCATGATATAACTCTCTGCTGGGTTCCCGGACATAGTGAAATAAAAGAAACGAGACGGCAGATGAACTAGCCAAAAAGGGATCAGCACTGGATTTTCAGCACACTCGGATGTCTGTAAAAACTCCAAATGGTGAATTGAAAAGTAATATAAACCTAAAAGCAAGCGAACGGATTAATTCCACTTTGTACGCCAGAAGCGACTGTGTCATATCTTGCAGCTTATGGCCGACAGTGGATGAAAACAGAATAAAAAGCCTTTTACATACATATGCGACACAACAGCTCCTTAAGTGCCAGGGCCTAGCTTCTCGCAACCACTCATATTGTGTGCGTTATATTTTGCACACGAATGGAAGGGGCCTACAGTTTAGTACCGATAACAATACTCTCGGATGTTTGTCAGACGTTCGCGAGTGGTGGGAGCGTAAAAAAAAACCTTTTTGGTGTTTTCTGGGATTCGAACTTGGAACCTCACGCGCAGTGATCCGATACACTAACCACTTACGCCACAGTGCACACAAAGCCTTTTGGCGATGAATAAAAAAGGGATTCGCATCCTGATAGGATCTTCAAAACCGCCGCTTCCGTCATATGGGAAACAGGTTTTTTGACGAACTAGGGGATCTCATACAAGTCCCAATAAGGAACATGATAGGCTTCATAAAGAGCACAGGCTGGTTCACAACAGAACCGCAAGATAATCGTTTAAGTATAGGTTCCACACTACAAAGGCAAACACAATGGACCGAATGGCGCCCGTGATAAGCACTTAGGTGCACTTCCCTCCAACTTAATCTAACATAGTAGGAATTCAGGAGTTTTTATGTAGCATTAGATAAGAAATTTAAAGGCGCTGGGAACCGCAGTCTTCATAATGCTTATATGCAGTAGTAGGAGGTCTAGTAGGACCTCTAACGCAGCAGTCGGCAAGTGCCCTTCGGACCTGTAGTCCCTACGCAGGCAAGTCTTTGCACCTTTTGACGGGCGGAACAGGTAGAGACTTGTTTTATACTTTCCCACCATATCAATAATAGGTTATGTTGGAGTAACGATGGTGAGGTAACTCCAATAGTTTTTGACTTTAGTCTCCATTTCTTACCAAAAAGTATGGAACAGGCGCAGAAGTGTTCAGTTGCCTTTTCTGTAATTCTATATGTATCATCAGTTATCCCTGATATAAGCATCAAGAGGTGGTGGGGTCAGCAGTGAACATATCTAGAGCAAGGCTAGGCGTACTCGGGAGAATACGAAGAAGAGCTGAATCTACAAAATAACTGAGACATAAATATGCCTCTTATGATGGCCATAAATATTCAAAGGACCTTATTCGGTGATATGCCCCATATCTTGCCGAAAGCATCCTTACACTACAAAATAACTGAAAGTCTCTAGGACGTCTTCGGCTCGACATGTGGTGAACAAATATTAGACTTCATTTGATTGTGAGATCCGGAAAGTGACGTCGTTTAGTACTAACTGAATCTCTTCTTCTTCTTCTTCTTCCTTTTATCAGCGAGGTTATGATCCGAAAATAAGGAAACACAACCCTCCCACTTCACCGCATTTCTACTGATTCACCTGTGGGGTTCGCCTATTTGACCTCAGAAAATATGCCGATTTTGGATCACTTGGTTACTGAGGCCAATGAAATGCCGATGTCGTCGCATTTTTGTAATCCAGGCGTTTATAGGCCTGCCTTTCCTACATCGCGATGCCTTTGGAACGTGCATTGATATTGCCTTTTTAACAGGGTTTAAATGATCTCTTCTTTGAACGTGACATTACTAAATGAGTCTCCTCCTCGAGAATTAACCGAATTCCCATTTCAAATTCTTCATTCAGCGATCATATTCACTCCCATCTGCTCGCTAGCATAGGTCTAAAGTTCTTTGCGTCTGAGTAGCCGTCCTAACCAATTTTCGGTATAAAATCCTCTCTAGTAATAGAAATCGTTGCTTAAGAATGTGGTGACTACAGAGCTTTTGCCTATGGGATGTATCCATCTCTGATCATCAAGTACATAATCACCGCTTGTAACGACGGGTGCGACTTTTTCCAATACACAAACTGAAATATTTAATGTATTGCTAGCGGCTGCAGGCTAAATTAATGTGAGCAACTCACATGTCGCAACGCGGCTTTCACAAAGAAAGTGATTAATCAAGGCGGCTACACTTGCATTAGATTGCACTTCGCGCCGCTCCACCTTTGATGATACAATTTGACCGGTGGGCATTTTAGTCGGTACATAACAGAAACTCATCAAGCTTTGAGTTGCTTGTTTCACAAAAATGGGGACAAAGTAAGGTTTGTGCTATCAAATAAGCCGAGACTAGCTCTTTTGATTCATCAAATTTGAAGGATGACTAGGAAGGGATACGTATATAGAAAATATTGTAGAAAATATGAATTTCTTTGTAAGATCTTGACTAGTTTATTCATTCTCAGATATCCGGTTGCTCAATATCTCTTCTACTTGGAATGATCCTTAAATAAGCTTTCACCAAGTTTGTATCTGAACCGAGATACTGTCGACTAAAATTCAATAACTACCCACCTAACAGCAACTTATTAAGACAAGACAACTTATATCAAACATTCCATGAAAGAAAAAGTGAAACACTGCACACAGTATCTCAAACCGTTGAAGGAACAAGACAAAATAAAACATGTTTCTCCATTTCTCAAAAAAAAAAAAATAAAAAAATGCAATTTTAATCCATAAAAACGAAAACTGAAATCTTATCGAGGTCGAGTGCGCATACATAGTATCTTCGTTTGGACTTGGATAAGCAGACACTCTGGCGTCAAAAACAGTGTATCGTATCTGTTGGCTAGTTATGCTGCTGCATACTTGTACGACGAGAGAGAGAAACATCTGCATCGCAGGTTGGCTGAAAAAAATGTGCAAAGCATTACATCATCGTCATCATTGCCATCATCTTGTCAAGCATTTATTTTTTATTTATTTATGCACTGCAATGCACAGCACCACCTTTTCCGAAGGTGGACGCTTTATGGAGCAAGACCCCAGATTACGACTACAACGAATCCGATGAGAACGACTTTCAAGAGATTTTCACGGCGGCCGCGGCGTATGCGTACTTTTTCTTGCTGATTTATTTTTTTTTTTATTCTTTCTGCTTTAAGGTAGATACCTATGTATCTCCACACCTAAGTAATATATTTGAGTTGAGTGTAATTTCAGATGCAACTTCAAATGTGACACACTTACGTACAAAATAATTGAGATACATTTTTTCTCATACTACGTCGTGAATGAAATTTATATTTTTTATTTTTTTTAGTTCGGACGCCACAAGACGATACGATGAGTACATGGTGTCGCCTCATTGAATTGACCTAAATGTGTTGTTTGGATTGGAGTTGTTGATTTTTATTTCACATTCATCAACTGTCATGTGTCATAGATGCAACTGAGAAGACACAAGGGGTCTCTAATGGGTGAATGTGATCCCATTCTGATTGGAATTGAAAGATAAGCACGAATATTTTATTAAATGCTTATCGTGCTGTTGACATTCGAACCGAAGTGCTTTATTGATTTGGAATGTTGTATTCCATTTTTTTTTTTTTTAGAAAATAATAAAAAAAAATATATGTTGTAAGTGGTATTGAGAGAATAAATAGAAGTAGGGTGTCCTTCTGAGAAAGTCGAGTACGGGAAGTTGTTACAAATAGTTGCTGACGTACGTAAGAAACTTAGAGGTCAAATTGGATATTTATGTATACCACTGTATTTATGAATGTATGTAGCAGATGGTATTGAGAGTTATGTATATTCCAACGTTATACTCAAAAGTGAAACGATCAGAAGAACTAACATTGTTGTAAAGTCTTTTTAAAGAAAATGCCACTTAACGCCGCAAGATTGACTGCGGTGCAGGGTACAAAACAGAGAACATTTCCAAATCATATAGACTTCGGAACACCGTCAGCACTTTCCAGGCGGAATTACTGCTATTCGCGAAGCCTGTCGCCAGACCAAACTACACATATATATAATGCCAAGGCAAAATATCGCCATAATCATTCATAGCCAGGCTGGTATTAAAGCCATTGCCTCGGTTACGATATCCCCCAAACCAGTATAAGAATGCTAAAATAAGCTGAACTTGCTAGATGCCCAATTCAAGGTAACCCTTATTTAAGTTCCAGGGCACAGCAAGTAACGTTTATGGAAACGAATTGGCCAGGAAAGGGTCAGCCCTACAATGTTTACGTGCAGAATTAGTTCATATTCTGCTGGGAGCAGTCAAGGCAAAAATATCCTCAAACTTTCTTACAAAAGCCAATCTCATATGGACCAGGCTGACAAACTATGTCATATCTAGAAAGATGTGACCAACATACAACAGAGCAAGAACAACCGACTTCCTAAATAGAACGCATAAAAGCATCGTCAGCAGCGATCACCACGAGACACCGACTGATAGGAGACCATTTGCGCGCACTCAAAGGGCTATAATTACCTTTAACATGTTTACACACATTGCGGACATTGGAAAGGATAGACAGAGAGAGAAGGATATGGTATAGTGGTTTGAAGCTCAGTTGCTTATGCTCCAGAGATTCTCTATGGGTGGCGTCCTGATAATTGGGCAGATTTCAGTTATTTTTTTGCCTTTGCTTCTGATTCACAGTACTTTTTTCCCGATTACTGATGTCAAAGACAAATCATCAATAACAGAGCGAACGATTTTTCCAGCCACATGACCAAACTACTGCCAGTGTTATGCCTACGCTGTAGTGTTCACACTAGCTTTCACAATTGATCGAAGAGACTATTTCATTTTTCATGAGAAACGAATAAATGCTTGCTGACATCAGGATTTGAACCATAAACCATTAGCGTGACAATTGACGACGTTACCACTACACCATTGGCACCCCCATGCAGCAGGTTAGGTATCCCATATAAGGTATACTGACGTGGCTGCAAAGTCGCAACCGAGAAAGTGGGCGTTAACAACTATATATGCGCCTGTCTGGCACTAGGTAGGATCTGCATTGTGATTGATCGGAAAACTACTGACTGCTCAAAACATGTCTTCGGCAAGTAGAGCAACAATCAAGTTCGTGATGGAGTGCTTGCTTTACCTCCTAGTGGTGATCACCAGGCAACTATACGTATTAACCCTTATACGTGTAGGCTTAAATTACATGTGCTGGTTATCTAGGGCGTTGATTCTAGAGTAGGTAACGTGGGCCAGCAACCTGCGTTGCCGAACATTTTCCCGCTACAGAAACCGACACCATGCCTCGGATAAGGAATGGTCACATGTTGACGACTTTTGGCTATTTTACCCGGACAAAGATGGGTTTCTGGAATGTAAAGAATCTCCTCGACTCAGGAAGCGAAGGACCTTACAATGCCAAATTATTTCGATTGGAAAAAGAATTAATGCGATATACTGGACATTTTGGGGATAAGTGAAATCGGATTGTTGGAGGCGAGCGAGTACCAGTCCCCAACGGGTAACACTGTACTACTTTATTCCGGAAAACCATCCGGAAGTAGGAGAGAATGTGGAGGCGGACTATTGCTAACAACAACAACACGCAAAGGCCTAATTTCCTGGCAGCCTCATAGTGATAGGATTATGACGGCCAGATTCCAAACTAGAGTACGACGCGTCACTATTATACACTGTTCTGCCCCAACGAATAGCTCGTCTGAGGACGGGGAGAGCTTCTACAATCTTTTAAGTGCCGTCTTCAACACAACACCAAATGGAGACATTGTCATAGTGATGGAGGATTTGAATGCCAAGGTAGACAACGGCAAAGAAGGGCTGCATGTAATCGGGAAGCATCGACTAGGCAACCGCATTGACAACGGCGAACGGTTTGTAGATTTCTGCAATGCCAAACGCCTTGTGATAGGTGGCACCATGTTTGAGCACAAGAGCTGCCACAAAGTCAGCTGAGTTTCCAACGACAGGCAAGCAATCTTCAACCAAATTGACCATTTTGCCATCAGCCGCCACTTTGGAAGTAGTCTTCTGGATGCCCGAAACAGGCGAGGGGCAGATGCGGGGATAGTACGTGATCACCATCTTATGATAGCTACTCTCCAACTACGTACTGCTGCAGTTCGAAGATCCCACGACAACACAAGAATTCAACATCGATAGACTTAGTGATCCCTCAGTGCGCCGACAATTAAGAGAGCACTTTTCGCAAGGTGTGGAAGCAATCAGCAGCTCACTGCCCGCAACCATCCAAGACAATAGGTGTGCTGTGAAAAATGTTTTTACAACTGGTGCTGAAAGAATTTTCGGTCGATCGCAAGGAATGCATAGGGCGTGGCTTTCCGAGGATATCTGGAGACGGATTGACGAACGAAAACAGTTGAAAGCTCGCATTGCAGCTACCCCAGCAGCAGGGAGAAGTGAGCTAGAGTCCCTATATCACATGAAGATGAAAGAAATTCAGCATAGCGCGCGACGTGACAGGCTTAACTACATTATTAACAGGCCACAGAAGCAGAAGAAGCTGCACGGACGTGCGACAGCAGAACCGTATTCAGAATCACCAAAGAGCTTACAGGTGGTCGCAGTGGTGGAGCTACAGCCAGCACACAGTGAAAAGCATAGACGGTTCCTTGCTCATTTCGAATGAGGGCCAACTCAATACATAGAAAGACCATTTTGCTACGGTTTTGAACCACATATTCGCTAGTGATATGCTCCCAATTCAGGCTGAGGTTCCCGAATACGCAACACGACTCCTAGTAAGCATGAGATCAGTACCGCGATCGAAGCACTTAAAAACAAAAAGGCGGTAGGACTATTCCCACAGAGCTCTAACGAGCAGCGCCAACAACATCGGCTGAGCTTCTGATTCCACTTATAAAGATAGTTTGAGAAGCTGAGAGCTTTTCTAACGAGTGGAAAAAGGGAATGATCGTCAAGCTTCCTAAGAAAAGAAATTTTATGGAGTTCAGGAAGTGGAGTGGTATCTGCGTGGTGCCTGCTGTAGCTAATATGATAGCTTAAATCATCCTGGAGCGAGTCAAGCAACATCTCGAAGACACACTCGATGCCGAACAAGCAGGTTTCCGCTCTGGGTCCTCCTGTGTCGACCACATCAACACCCTACGGGTTATCATCGAACAGTGCGTTGAATATCGATCACCACTCGACCTGCTGTTCATCGATTTTGAGAATGGTTCGATAGTGTCAACAGGGCGTGCCTTACGCAGGAGATGTATTCTCGATAAATTAATTGCTACTATCAAAGCTACATATGAAGGCAATGTCACGTTCTGCACAGGGGAAGGTTGTCTGAGGAATTTGAGATCCAAAGTGGGGTAAGACAAGGCTGTATCCTTTCAGTACTGTTCCTATTAGTGATTAGCGATGTGCTTCGTGCAGCTTTGTCGACGGGAAACGGAGGAATTCGATGGACTCTTACATCCAAATTGAAACATCGTGACTACGCTGACGATGTATGCTTACTCTCCCACAGAATTATGGACCTCCACCAAATGACAGCAGATGTGGAGAGGGAGGCAGGCGTCGTCGGGCTGAAAATGAATACGACAAAAACTAAACTGATCAGCCTTGGAACAAACTCACTACTATCAACAGCTGCAAACGTTCGTTAGTAGGTACCTGCGCAATATCTTAAGGATTTTCTGGCCCAACCGTATCTCCAACGAACACATTTACGAGAGAACGGTTCAGGAACCAATAGGCAAAATCATCAATTTCACGAGGGAAGTGGCAGTGGATTGGTCACATGTTCTTAAAGGGTGGCACTTCCATAGCGAACCATGCTATGCAATGGAACCCTTTAACCCAGAAACCGTACACGATGCCGCGTAGGCGTAGTAGAGGCCCTAAGACCAACAAGGGCATATAGGACATAAGAGTTATCTATGAATGAAATCCTTGTGCGTAGCAGACCATACTCAACACTTCTAATATGCATTATCACAGAACGCATTCTATGCATTAGAGGTTGTGACGACGTAACTAATGCTCAGCTTAAGTCATTAAATTGTAATTATTGCATAACATGTGCAACATCATACCATAGAGTATATTTGAAGAAGCTGGTTTTACATTGGAACTAATTGGAGAAGTGGGTTTCAAGGCGCTTGCAGCTTAAGCCGACCTTCGTTTTCGCCTATTACAGCAACCGTACAAACATATTTTGATCGTGCTTAAAGGACTCCCAGAAAGAGTCCACTAGCTTTCGGCCTATTATTACAAATATGTATTTTTATTTCATTCCACACTTTTACTTCTGAGCTACATTTTGTGACCCCCTCTTCGTTTTCAGCAAAGTCGTAGAATATCAAGTGAGATCTTAGTCTTTTTACACACAGTTTCAGTTCTACATGACAACTCTCTCCTAAGAAAATATTGAAATGCTTACAGTGAATCCCTGGGAGTATCTATCAATGGCAACTCATGTTATTGAGTCTTCTCGACATCGTTTCACTTAGTTCTTCGCAAAAACACGTTGGATAAATAAAACAACCCAAACCTACTTCTAAGTCTCAACAAACAGGTACCGGGTGTACCCATACTCAGATCTGCTGCACGTCTACCTGTCACAGGTGTTACACAATCCATAACAGCAGGGGGGCAAGCTTTTATTGCAAAATAAACAACAGCAACAATATAAAAGCTAAACAAAAAAAGTAGACAAAGCAACGCGACCAAGTGGAAAAGTGGAAAAACTCACTGAACCGCGTAAAAGTAGACAACGACAACGACCACGACAATGACGACGCTGATGATGATAACGACAATGATGATGATGATGATGATGACGATGGGGATACATTGCAGTGGGAGATCGAGTTGTATCGTCTAAACACATAAATTCCCTTCACAAGCTACCTCAAGGTTTATGCTTAAGGCATGAAGGTGACTCTCAATTTGTTCTGGAAATATATACTCGCACACAGAGTCTCCCTCTTGCACCGATATGACCGGATGTAGAACGTATTACCATTTTCGGTGACGACATCGGCTAACATCTGAAAGTAATTTATTCCAAAAGCGGGGAAAATAAAAAAAACACTGCACCCGACTTTTGTCTAATTGTAGTTCACATCCGATGCGGGAGTTGTATGCGTGCAGAATGGGTAATACGATAGGAGATCCGTATGGTGCGGGCTTTGTCAATGCAATGACATCTTTCATAATAAATTTAGCATCACACTCAATGAGAGCGTTGACGACGTGAAGATGATTATGTCGATGCTGACAAGCTGCGTCAAAGATGTTGTCACTCTTGGAATGTATCGATAGCTTGGAATGTGTTGAATGAAGTGATTTCTTTCTGAAATGGGAAAAAAGCTGGACTAACATGCTAATTATAACGACTAGCAGAGATGTAAGCAAATCACAAAGTTCCCATTTTGACGATCAGAGCAATAAGGCATTCTCCTGGTAGATTCGCTTTCGCCTACAGACGTCCAAACTACATCGAAATCGTCCCTCGGTCCTTGGTATTATTTCGAAGTGGTTTGAAACATGTCAAACTTCAAAGGAGGGCTTGAACTGCATTTACTTTGCCTTACGTTATTCTAGTTTTCGATCATTATATAGGCAAACCCCGCAGGCGGATCAGTAGAATTGCGGTGAAGTGGGAGAGTTATTTGTTTTCGGATCATACTTACTTACTTAGATGGCGCTACGGTCCGGGGTGGACCTGGGCCTCAACTCTCCAGCCAGCGCGGTTACGAGCCAGCTGCCTCCAGTTGCGCACACCAAGTTGATTGAAGTCCCCCTCCACTTGTTTGCGCCACCTACCGCGAGGTCGTCCTCTACTGCGTCGTCCACCCGGGGTGGATTCGAAGACTTTCTTAGCGGGAAGGTTGGGCTCCATCCGCTCTAAATGACCCAGCCATCTTAGTCGCTGTATGTGAACTCTTCTGGCTAAGTCGATGTCCTTGTACATGCCGTATAGCTCGGCATTGTACCTTCTCCTCCACTTACCGCCTATGCAGACGGGACCAAAGATCGCTCGAAGAACTTTTCTCTCGAAATAACCAAGGGCATCCTCATCCGGTTTTGTCAAAAGCCCATGCCTCTGCGCCATACAGCAGAACTGGGATAATTAGTGTCTTACAGAGAGTTACCTTAGTAGTTCGAGATAGGGCTTTGCTACTCAATTCCCGTTTTAGCCCATAGAAACAACGATTGGCAAGAGTAATTCTTCGTGTGATCTGCGGAGTTCACCATAGAGCCTAGGTAGACAAAATCCTTTACTACCTCAAAATTATATCTGTCTTTTGTGGCGTTCTGTCCAAGACGCCGATGTTGGGTGTCATTTTTTGTAGGCAGCATATATTTTGTTTTGCTTTCATTGACCGCTAGACCCTTCTTTGCTGCCTCGATCTCAATCCTCGTAAATGCTCCATTAATGGCCCGCTGTGTTCTTCCGATTATGTCAATGTCATCGGCATAAGCGAGTAGTTGTACAGACTTGTAAAAAATTGTACCTCCGGTGTTGGCTTGTGAGTTTCGTACAATTCTCTCAAGTACTATGTTAAAGAGATCGCATGATAGCGCGTCACCTTCTCTAACAGCTTTCCTGACATCGAATGGTTCGGTGATGTTCTTACCGACTTTGATGAAGCAGCGAGAGTTCTCCATCGTCATTCTGCACAAACGGACGAGCTTGGCAGAGATGCCAAGACTAGACATGGCTCTGTATAACTCGTCTCTATACACGCTATCAGAGGCAACTTTGAAATCGATGAAGAGGTGGTGGGTATCGATTTTATATTCATGGGTTTTTTCCAAGATCTGCCGTAGTGTGAATTTTTGGTCAATGGTGGACTTTTCCGACCTGAAACCGCACTGATAAGGACCTATCAAGTTGTTAACGATCGGTTTTAGGCGTTCACATTATAGGGCAGACAGAATCTTATATGCGATGTTGAGGAGACTTATACCTCTGTAATTGGCGCAGTTCAGAGGGTCTACTTTCTTCAGGATCGGGCAAACGATGCTGGGGGCATACTTTCATCGGGCATACTTTCGTCCGACCAAATTTTACAGATGAGCTGGTGCATGCTCCTTACCAACTCATCTCCTCCTGCCTTGAAAAGTTCAGCGGCAAGGCCGTCGGCTCCAGCAGCTTTGTTGGATTTGAGTTTAGATATCGCTATCCTCACTTCATTCTGATCGGGTTGACGGGAATCTTGACTGTCATGATTAAATTCAGAGCAAAGGTACAGGAGATCCAGAAGCAATTGGTATGCACACGGACCGCCTCGGAGTATCTCACAAGGGTTTCTGTAGGAGACGTGGGGTTAAAAAAAAATGAATCTGTTCGTCACCTGCCTTGTAACTTACAAGAGTTCTGGCTAAAAGAAGGCTGAGGACACACATCTATGACGAGATGGAAGACTTAAGTAACGTTGAGCTCGGGGATCTCCTGACATATCTATCGCTATCCGAGGTGTCTATTCCAACAGGTTCTCTTTTAAGGTCTACAGGGTAAAACAACTATGGACGCAATTATTGGTCTACGTGAGCACTGATTGACTGCCACAGGGCACTCATCATTCAAAAACTCGCACCCGATTTATGCCAAAAAGCCTTGAGCAAGCGTACAGCAAGAGCACATAATATTTCGAAGAGATACATTGTACAATGTGCTCAGGAAAAAACTACCTCTCAGGTAGGATTAACATACTTTCTAAGAATATCTCTTGGATACTTGTCATTTCAGTACTCAGAACATTCGCATTTTATCTCTTCACTTATCACTGCACCTTCGACACCATTTTCGCAACATAATCCACAGTTTTAATGTTCAATGCGAAAGTGTTTTTGCTTTCTCACACACCTAACTGCTATAAATTTTCAATCGAGCTACGAATGGTCGCAATTAAAACCCCCACACACAATCGTACTCCTTCATCAAATTGTGAAATCGCTTCTCACCGATGTAAGAGAACTCCATACGGTACGTCCTATACGTGCTCTATCATCATCATCAGCAACAAATAAACGATTATTATACGAGAAGGCTAATGTACATTTACCATATACCCTCCAGATACAGATACAGATACAGATGTAATGTATCTGCAGTTAGTTGTAACGCATCGCACCGTTGTACTGTGCGTACACACCCGGCAATATGAAACCGAAAACACTGCCTCACCTATTTACGGTGTGTGGGAGTCCTCTGTGATGTTCCCCGAACCAAATATGGAAGATGGCGGGCGGAAGGAGCAACTTCCTCGGTAGGTGATACATCGCCAGTGCACTGTACTGCGATTATAAACAAAATTTTTGAGTTCACTAGTGTAGCGCTTCCCACTGAACACCAGAATGGTTGGTGAATCATCACCCAGTGTTTTGTTTTCCACACTTTAAACGTGTTACATGTGAGTGTAGGGAGCAATAACTTCTCCTCGGATCCGAGTCTCTAGATGAGTCTATTCCGTGTGTTTAAATTTAAATAAAAATGGGCTCGTCAGTATTTCCTGTGAGCGGCGTTCCTTGGTTCCCGATCCCCTTCCCCCTTTTTTTTATTGAAATATCATTTTTAATATGCAACGGAATCGGTTAGATACAAAAGTAGGGTCACGGGATTTTCTTCTTTTTTTTTGTATTCATGCTTCGTGATGACAATTTGGGGATATTTAGATGCGTGACAGATGTTGTGAGTCATTTTGTGATAAAATACAGCACGTTTGTTGTTTTTGATGTTAATTGTCAATGTCGGGTTGACTTTTAACATTTAACGGATCGACAGTGATACTCTTGAGAAGGGGAGGCCCTGGCATGTTTTACAGAAATAGTTGTTATAGAACAAAAGGCAAAAAGATACTAGTCACCCACACATGCATTGGATACATAGAACATCTACCTCTGCACTCGCATTTGTGAATGAATATAACGCATGTTTATCTGACAGGGTGTGTTCTGACTAATGGAAAATGCCGCGACTTGTACTAATTCCCAAAGGAAATTATCTGCCAGAAGATCCTTCGCCGTATCGACTCCTTTGTATGCTAGACACTTCCGGTAACGTGCTAGAACAGCTAGAAAGCGCCATCGGAAATACAGGATGCGTAGCAAAATACCAATGAAAGTTCCGAAAGCAGCGGTCAACAATACAGGCAATTGCAGAAGTCGTCAATGTAAAAGAGAAAGCTATTGAGGGAAGATGGAAAGGTGGAAGCACGTAGTAATGTGCTATAATCATCCTAGACATTAAAAATGCGTTCAACACTGCAAAATGGAATGTTCCCAAATTTGGATTAAAGCCATGAAAATGAAAACCAGTAGAAGGACTACTGTTTACAACAACAGCACGGAAGGGCCTAATTTCCTGCCAGCCCCATGGTAATAGGATTATGCCGGCCAGATTCCGGACTAGAGCACGACGCGTCACCATCATACAGTGTTATGCCCCAACGAATGACTCGTCTGAGGACGAAAAGGAGAGCTTCTACAATCTCTTAAGTGGCGTCTTCAACACAACACCAAATGGAGACATTGTCATAATGATGGAAGATTTGAATGCCAAGGTAGGCACCGGCAACAAAGGGGTCAAACATGTAACCGAGAAGCATGGACTAGGCAAGCGCAATGACAACGGCGAAAGGTTTGTGGATTTCTGCAATGCCAACCGCCTTGTGATAGGCGGCATCATCTTTGAGCACAAGACCTGCCACAAAGTCAGCTGAGTTTTCAACGACAGGCAAGCAACCTTCAACCAAATTAACCATTTTGCCATCAGCCGCCGCTTTAGTATCTCCTGGATGTCCAAAACAGGCGAGGGGCAGATCTGGGCATAGTACGAAATCACCATCTTATGACAGCTACTCTCCAACTACGCACTGCTGAAGTTCGAAGATTCCACGACAACACAAGAATGCCCAGATTCAACATCGAAATCCTTAGTGAACCCTCAGTGCGCCAACAATTAAGGGAGCACTTTTCGCAATGTGTGAAAGCAATCAGCAGCTCACTGCCCGCAACCATCCGAGACCATTGGTGTGCTATGAAAAATGTTTTTTACATCTGGTGCTGAAAGAATTATCGGTCGATCGCAGGAAAGACGTACTCGTAGGGCGTGGCTTTCCGAGGATACCTGGAGATGGATTTATGAACAAAAACAGCTGAAAGCTCGGGTTGCAGCTACTCCAGCAGCAGGGAGAAGCAACTACATCAATGCGCTGGCTACAGAAGCAGAAGAAGCTGCATGGAGGTGCGACAACAGGACCGTCTACAGAATCACCAAAGAGCTGGCAGGTGTTCGCAGCTCCAGCCAACACCCAGTGAAAAGGCTAGACAGCTACTTGCTCATTTCGGATGAGGACCAACTCAAGAGATGGAAAAAGCATTCTACTACGGTTTTCAAACACATATTCGCGAGCGATATGCTCCCAAATCAGACTGAGATGCCCGAGGGGAGAAATGCCCGAATACACACCACGACTCCCAGTAATGATGAGATCACTACAGCGATCAAGGCACTCAAATCCAACAAGGCGGTAGGACTTGACGGTATTCCCACAGAGCTCTTACGAGCAGTGCCAACAACATCGGCTGAGGTTCTGCTTCCACTTATAGAGAGAGCTTGAGAAGCTGAGAGCTTCCTAACGAGTGGAAATAGGAAATGATCGTCAAGCTTCCTAAGAAAAGAAATTTAATGGAGTTGAGGAAGTGGAGGGGTATCTGCGTGTTACCTACTGTATCTGAGATAATAGCTAAAATCATCCTGGAGCGAATCAAACAACATCTCGAAGACACACTCGATGCCGAACAAGCAGGTTTCCCCTCTGGATCCTCCTGTGTCAACCACATCAACACCCTACGGATTATCATCGAACAGTGCGTTGAATATCGATCGCCACTACACCTGCTGTTCATTGATTTTGAGAATGGTTCGATAGTGTCAACAGGGAGTTTATTTAGCGTGCCCTACGCAGGAGAGGTATTCCCGATAAATGAATGCCTATTATCATAGCTACATATGAAGGCTCCAAATGTCACGTTCTGCACAGAGGAAGGTTGTCTGAGGAATTTGAGATCCAAAGTTGGGTAAGACAAGGCTGTATTATTTCACCAGTACTATTCCTTGAAACAAACTCATCGGCTCAAATATGAATTGCGGGACACCCGGTAGAGAGGGTAGAGGATTTCCAGTATCTTGGGAGTATTGTCTCGACCGATGATGGAACCGAAGTGGATATAGCCAACAGGACCACCAAAGCAAAGTCCGCGTTCGGGATGTTATCCAAAATATGGCGAAGCAATGCAATCAGTTTGAACACCAAGCTAAGACTTTTCCGCACCAATGTTGAATACGTGCTGTTACATAGATGCAGCACGTGGAGAGTGACCACTACTATCACCAGGAAGCTGCAAGCGTTCGTCAATAGGTGGCTGCGCAATATCTCAAGGATTTTCTGGCCCAATCGTATCTCTAACGAACACCTTTACGAGAGAACGGGTCAGGAACCAAAAGGCACAACCATCCAACGACGGAAATGGCAGTGGATTGGTCACACGTTCCGAAAGAGTGACAGTTCCATAGCGAACCATGCTATGCAACGGAACCCATTAACTCAGGATGGCAGAAGACCTGGCGGTCCGAGGAGAACATGGCGCAGAACAGTCGAGAAGGAGGCACGGCAGTTAGGGAAAAGTTGGGGAGAGCTGAGACATATTGCGCCATAGACGATGGCGCGTAGGCATAGTAGAGACCCTAGGACCCACAAGGGGATACAGGACATAAGTAAGTCAGTAAGTACAGTCTGTAGAATATGTGGTTTCAACGCGACGGCACTACAGCACACATAATCCGTGAAACAATGGACTCCGTTGTTAGGAGATAACCTTTGAAGCTTTGGCCACCCTGTATAAAAGCATCCAAAGCGAGGCTAGGGGCTAGCAATTCTACTTCTTATTACCTTTCGTAAGAGTGAATGTAGTCTGAGCAATTGTGCGTTTGCGGCTTGTACCCTTGGGTAGTGTCGTCGCTTTTTTTTTTTTTTAACTTCTGTAGTAGGAAGTCGAAAGGACAGAACATTGCACGATTCAATCGAAGGATGTGGTTAAGCAGTTGAATACACGAGTTGAGAGCTGTTTTAAAAATATGTGATATACCAAGTATCTGACAGTACGGCAGGTCGTGGAAAAAACCCAGGCATACCAAATCGATACCCACCATCTGTTCATCGATTTCAAAGCTACCTATGGTAGTGTGTATAGGGATGAACTATACAAAGCAATGTCGATATTGGACATCACATTCAAGCTCGTACGTCTGTGCATGGTATTGATGGAGAACTCTCGCTGCTCCATCAAAGTCGGTAAGAACATCACAGAACCATTAGATGTTAGGAAAGGTCTTAGACAAGGTGACGCGGTATCATGTGATCTCTTTAACATAGCACTTGAGAGAATTGTACGGAACTCACAAGCCAACACCGGAGGTACAATCTTTTACAAGTTTGTACAACTACTCGCCTACGCCGATGACATTGTCATAATCAGAAGAAATCTGCGGGCTGCCAGGAAAGCAAAAGAAGTAACTGGCTACAAGAAATGGCACTCAACATCGACGTCTTGCACAGAACACCACAAAAGGCCGATCTAATTTTGAGGTAGTAAATAACTTCGCTTCCTGGGGTCTATAGTGAACTCCGACACTGTTCAAACGAAGAATCACTCCTGTCAATCGCTGTTTCTATATGCTAAGAAGGCAAGTGAGTAGCAAAGCCCTCTCACGAGCAACCAAGGAGACGTTGTATAAGACCCTCATCATCCAAGTCCTGCTATATGGCGCAGAGGCATGGACCTTATCAAAGGCAGATGCAAACAATCTTGGTTGTGGACAAACTTTGGAGGAGAATGTATAGTAAAGAACTCTACGGGTTGTACGCTGATATAGACATAATCAATAAGGTTCGAATTCATCGGCTTAGATGGCTAGAACATATAGATCGAATGGCGTGGAACATCGTTGAAGCTCCTCAAGAGGGACGTCGCGGTAAGGGAAGACTAACTAAAACTAAAGACGGAGTTAGTGGAGATGTTTTCTCTGACAGGCTTAATCTTAAACTCTCCTTCCGTCTACCAATTCATTAGATTAGATTAGATTAGATTTATATTGTTGAGAGGTGCAATTGCACTGCGACCTATAAAAGATCTATTGTGCCCCCCCTTACTAAGGTTCTAGCCGATGATATACTCGGTCTAGAGCACTTCCTCCAGTCCAGCTGCTACAGCAAACCGGAGTATCTTCAGTGGATCCAGCGAAGGCAAATCCGTTTCTGATAGGAGGTAAGGTGATTCCTTCTTTTGTGGATCAGTGCTTCGCATTCCATAAGAAGGTGCGCTGGTGTTTCTGCGAAGTCCCTGCAGAATCTGCAGTGTCCGTCTCCCTCTATTCCCAGTTTCCTAAGGTGCTCCTTAAGTCTGCAGTGACCTGTTAACATGCCCGCCAAGATGCGAAGCCGATTCTTACTAACTCTTAGGCAGGCTCTGCTTTTTTTTCTGGTTGTATTTCCCCAGAAGTTCCTTTGCCTGTCTTATTTGGGGGATATCGTCCCAATGTTTGGCCCATTTGTTCTCTTCTTCTTTCCTTAAGTCTTCCCTTATTTTGTGGGGTCCTATCCCACAGAAGGGTTCTGGTCCAAGGAACGGCGTGTCTGATCCGTTTCTAGATAGCTCATCAGCTGCTTCGTTCCCCTCTACTCCTACATGTCCTGGTACCCAGTAGAGAGTTACTTTGTTTGTTTCTCCCAGTTTGTTGATCCTGGTGAGACACTCCCATACCAGTTTGGATCTGATCTCATGCGAGGTCAGTGCTTTAATAGCGGCTTGGCTGTCTGATAGTATCGCGATGTCCTGCCCGCGATATTTCCTGTCTAAGTTGAATTGCGTGCATCTTTCGATCGCGTGAACTTCTGCTTGAAATATGCTGGGGAATGTTCCCAGTGATTCTGAGTATCTAGTCCTGGGCCCGTACACTCCTGCCCCAGTGCCAGTAGATGTTTTCGATCCGTCTGTGTACCATTTAATTGTGTGTTGTTTGAGTTGGTATTTATCGGATTCGCTGCTCCAATCTCTTTTGTTGCTCAGCTTTGAGTCAAATTTCCTTTCAAAGCAGTATTTCTTGACCATATCATCTCCGGACCAGTCCAGAAGCGGCACCGATTTGGATAGGGTTACTCGCTCTTTATTTGCGATGCATGTTCCTTTCCCGATGCCCTCTTTGCTGATTCTTAAAATGGTCTCCTTGGCGATTCGCTCTAGCACTATGTGTAGTGGAGGTATCCCTACGATCACTTCTAGAGCTGCTGTGGGACAGGTTCGCATGGCTCCAATTCATTGTAGCGTGTTCCAGGCGGAAATAATGGCGATAAAGGAGGTCTTATCTTGGCTAAAGAAAAACGTGATATCCGCTAAAGACATTCGCATATTTTCAGATAGCCAAACTGCAATCAAATACTTGGAATCGATCTCTATAAATTCAGTAGTAGCCCTAGACTGCCATTCGTCTCTTGCGGAGATGTCGGAGCAGTTTAACATTCACCTCTGTTGGGTGCCGGGGCATTGGGATATTCCGGGGAATTGTAAGGCTGATGAACTCGCCGGAATAGGAACAACTGTACCCATCCTTCCAGACAAAGATAATCTATGTATACCAATCGCTGCTCGTAAATTTTAATTCAAGCTGGATGCAATCGAAAGAACAAATCTTAGGTGAACAAGTAGTACAACATGTCTAGCGACTAAGCAGATTTAGTTCAAGTCGGATCTGAAACGCTCTAAGAAATTGATCTCTCCCAATCGATTGCATATTGGCTCCATTATAGGTGCAATTACAGGACACTGTCTAATAGGCAAGCATGCAACAAGGCTTTGCGTTTATTCAAATGATTTTTTGCAGAAGCTGCATGGACGGAGAAGAGGAAGAAACCATTCCTCACGTTTTTCGTGCATGTCCAGCTCTCTCCCATAGAAGGAAGCTTCACCTAGGAGCTTTCTATTTTAACGATTAAGGCGATCTGATAGATTTAGACACCAGGAGCCTCCTTCGCTTCAGTAGAAGCTCTAATTGGTTCTAATGAGTAGGCTGTGATTACATTATCCTTCGTGGTACCACAACGGACTTTCCTTGGTCTATGTGTGATGGCGCAAGCTGGCAGCCACTTCAACCTAGCCTAACCTAAGGGAAGACCTCATCTAAAATGGCATGCTAAGTTGGAAGGTGACCTGCACCAATTGTGTGCAACTGGAAGTTGTTTGCTAAGGATCGAGTTAGCTGAAGAGGAATGTTGGTTGACGCTGTAAGCGTCACTTGAAGTAAATTAAAGTAAACAGCACCCGACCGCTTTTTTTATCTTGTGGTCTTTGTGTGGGCCCTAGACCTTCATATGACAAATAGTGGCATTTGATGTCAGGTAGTAGTCAACTAGTGTCACTGTCACAAGTAAAATCTTAAATCCACAGACAGTAACTTATGGATTGTGGATAGTTTCTTAAGGTTGTCCACATTCGAAGGCGGTCAATATTGCCAAAGACCTCAAACGGGAAGTCCCCAAGTTACCCAAGGATTTCGTTACTAATGACGAACGAGTCAAAGGTACACTAGTCAGGCTGCGTTTAAAGCCTTCCTCGACCACTTAACTATTTACAAAATAATTCGTAAATGTCAAAACTTTCTGAAATCGGTCACTAGTATGAATTCTCTGACACTTGTTTGGATTCCAGGCCACACTGGGATTTTCGGGTGGCAAGTGGTAGATCTTTGGTGCTAGTATGGTGAGTTTTATCACTTTAAGCGTCTTATCACTGAAGCACTTGTTTGTCTCCAGTAAAATGGATAAATTTCTTCCTGATAGTACAGTGTGCTCCAGTGAAGCGAAATAAAAACGATGTTCAATCCTGGGGTATCTGAATTACAAAGGAATTCGGCCTGGAGCGTAAAACGTTGAAGTCACAAAGCTGAATCCATAGTAGGTAGGTGCATGTATCATTGCTGCGGCTATCGCTCACAATCACTTACACACGACCATCTTCATTAAGTCAGTCGACTCTTAGTATTCTGGATTACGAAAGTATAGCGTGGCATCATCCTGGAGGATTATTGACCGACCTACATGACTGCTTTTAAGACAGCCAGGCTTCAACAGCTTCATTGCTGATCATGCAAATATCATGGATCCTCCGGCAAGATTTGGTGGTATTTCACCGGGCGGTATACCACCTTATGATAGTTTTAGTCTCCTATTGAGATACCAGCAATTGGATCCGCATAAAAAGAAAAGGCCTTAGCACCAAGAATCTGCCTTCGCCGATCATAGACATGATGCTGAGGCAATAGACTTTAGTATTGTTTGTTGAAACAGATTCTCTTGTATTCCATTCACTTAGGCACACCCCATCTCCCGCTCTTATCATAGCCGCAGCAGACAAAACCGATACATCGTCGAATTATACGAATTCTTGTATCAAAAGGAAATACCCAGCGTCCACATTGAGGCATATTTGTCGTGATGGAAACCACCTTTACCAAACAGACCTACCCCAGCTGTGCAAATAAATACCTTACATTCCAATAAATTCCCAAAACATTGTTTTTTTTTTTTTTCCATAAGCTTTCCCCGAATCGATAACATTCAAATCCTACTAACGTGCAAAATTTCACGTCTCCACAACCTATCAACCCAAAATCAACATTCAGCCAGTCCCTTTGAGTTCAGTAACACTGCCAAAACCTCCATGTGGACATCACTCACAGATGTCTACCTGGTGTGACATGTGAGTATGAGTGCTCCCCTGAAAGTGCCCCTTGAACCGATATCAGCAAACGAAGACGCCGAATTTAGATTAATTCCTGGAACAATCGATAAGAAAGCAACACGGAGCTGGGGTATCTGTTTTACAAATCGTGGAACCTCACAAGGAAGCGAGTACGAGTACGCTTCATCGATTCTATATTTGGATTGAGACGGAGAATTGTTTTTAAATTTTAATTACATTTGTGTGTTGATCAGCAAGCCTGAGTCCCTTCTTGGAGGCCTCAAAGAAAATCAAATGATTTACATTCAACGCACAGCTGAAGGAATCCTTTTGGGTTGCTTGCGTTGTCGTCGTTGCTGTCGCCATGCGTCTTCAGAGTGCATTCACATTGGCAGTACCACGCACCGTACAAATAGCATTAGTATCTGTGCCTACTCCCCCTCAACCCCGAGGGTAACTACCAATTACGCTTGTCAATTGGTATCGACGACAGAGTCGTCATTTGTCAATGTGTCGCAGCACATATGCCGGTCACGCACTCCTCCGACCGGGCCAGCAGCATTCCTTATACACACCACTCCACCGCAAAAGCGAATCAAAAGTATCTACGGAGCAAAAGTATCTACAAAGCCATTTAAAATTCAATAATATCATAAATAATTGGTGACGACTTAAAATTGTCACGTTTTGTCCAACATGGTACCGCGACGCGGATTGCGTGGTGTAGATACATGTTAGCTTGGCGCGGCATGGTTCAACAAACGATTAGGGAACCCTGCGGCATTTGGGCTTCTATAATATACCCGCTCCGGCTGAGGTAATAATTCATTTTAAATGCGCGTTTAGTGCCAGATAAGATACATATCGATGCCATCGATCTTTGGGCATTCCTTGGGACGATTTTTTTTTTTGTTTCTCGTAGATCTTCAGTGGACACTGTCCGACGACCCACTTATAAGGCAACAGCAACGTTTAACTGCGCAATTTGTTTACGCTTACACGAGTTTTTGCATTCTGAATTCATTTTGTGTATCTAAATGTGAATTCTTGGATTTGTATATGTATATCTGGTTACCAGATCCACCTTCGTGCTTCACTGAGGCGTTGCCACCACGTTCCGCTTGCACTGGTGCTTCTGTTGTTGCTGTTGCTGTTGTGGGCGCGCGAATCTAGAATAATTTAATGCTCCAAATGTTACTCGGTGTCGGATGGGCGGACTGACTGACGTTGATGGCGAATAACTCACCATGTGATGTGGATTCACTTGAATATCAAATAGGGAAAGTGCCAGATTCAAGTTGTACACAGGGGGGCTCGGCAAATGGAGTTACTTTTACTTTATTAACGGGTAAGTAGTTTATGGAATAGAAGCTTCGCTTAGTTTGGTAATTAATTGCGATTGGTAGGTAGTTTCGAATGGATGCGGTGTGTGGAGCGCTTTCATTCGAGTAAACTTATTATGGGGACTCACACAAGGCAGAAAATGTGTGTCTTTGTTTGGAGAATGGGTGTGAAAGTGTCAACAGATTAGAGTAAATTGAACATCAAAACAGGGGAGAGGTCAGCAGTCATAGTGCCGCCATAGAGTGTCAGTAATTGCAGATTAATATCATTAAAGCAAGACTGATCCCAGTGAACAAGAGGGCACAGAAATTCTGATATGAAAGATGGCCAGTGAGTCAATCTTGAAATAGTGGACAATTCATACGAACCACAAGAGAGCAGTCTCATCCAGAATCCTTGCCTGCTTTTGAAGAAGAACCAACAAACTTCAAAATTCTTCTTTGACCGGACCCATATCTCTAAGATAATAAAACTTGTATATACTTGCGTAACTTTCGGGGGTTATTAGCCGTGTTGAATAAATTAATTTGGCATACGTCGTTTTATCCCTACAGCGGTTCCGATAGTATCTCAAATGCATTTGATTGGGGCTGACATAGGGCTCAACTAAGCAAACCAAATGAGGGCACCAAATATGCTGTGACCACTTTTGATGGCTCTATGTCATCTGTTACCAATGGAATATATCCAACTATGCTATAAGAGGATATAAGCCAACTCCGGTCGAATGCCAATAGATTTGGCAAAAAAAACCCGCAGCAACCAGCGAGGCTGTACATGCAGAATGGCAACACGGGTGGAACACCACACCCAAAGGAAGATGGATCCATACGCTGATCCCCAACGCAGAGGAAGGGATCAGCAAGAAACATGGAGAAGTAAACTTCTACATGACACAGTTTCTATCGAGGAACGGATGCTTTCGGGAGTATCTCCACAAATACAAACACGTGGATGACTCATACTGCCCGAACTGTAAAGGCAAAATCCAGAACGCAGAATATGCTTCTATGGAATGGCGGATGTATACGACGGCCAGGAACACATTAGAGAGAGAAACCTGCAGCCAAGTGACTCCAAGAGGACTAATAACATCCATGCTGACGACAAATGAAGCCTGGAACACAGCAAACGAAATCATGACAAGCATGATGCAGCAACTACGTCCGGAGGAATGAGCAACAGCGAGAAATGAGGAACAAAGACTGACGCATACGTAGTGAATGTGCAAATTGAGCAGCATAAGCAGAAGAAAAAGCAACAGCTCATGCAAGATCTTCTTCTTCCTTTTATCAGCGAGGTTCTGATCCGAAAATAAGGGATCACAACCCTCCCACTTCACCGCATTTCTACTGATCCGTCTGTGGGGTTCGCCTACAGCTTGTAAGATAATAGCACAATATGCTTACCAGCCGCGCGAAGTAATATCTAACACCAGTCTCGCAGTGAGAATGGTAGTAGTGTGCAGAATGTGGATTAGTACGTATGCGCACTCCTCGCATCGATAATTTGAGCTTGCGAATCATGTATGCTAGCAGCCCGGGCTACTAGTATCTTTAGAAAATTACTACACCCTTTGGCGCATCAAAAACAAAAAAAAGGGTATAAACCAACTCGACTACTCCGCAAAGCATTGTCATTGCTGGCCTGGTACTGGCACAAATTCCAATACCCTGGTGGACAGTCGGAGTAGCTTTGATACCAAAAATTAGTAAGAAGGACTGACCGCAAGAGTTTCAGACCCATAAGTCTAAACGTCCTTCTTACTGAAAGATATGGAAATACTCCAAAGAAATATGTCTCGGCACGAAGGAAGGTTTTCCGAGTACACCTGGCTCTGGTCTAGATGCTTCGTTAAATTTACCTCCTCTGGATACCTTGCTTTATCAAAGCAAATTTGAGGATTTATTGCATCGGTTTTTGGGGACTTATTTCATACCTATTTGAGGACTTATTTCATACATTTTTGGGGACTTATTTCATTTTCGATTTGGGGGTTATATCATTTTCCGTTTGGGGGGTTACTTCATTGGGTGGTTATTTCCTACAGCCTCATCCTACGCCTCAGGAATACCATATGCCGTCTGATGAAATAATACCAGAACAGCGCCTGTTGCGTAAATTAAAATCGACTTTTCTTGTGTTCAGAACTAATTTCGGCCAGAGTCTGAGCCAGGAATTGCTGTATACCTATTTTCACAGACGGCCCCAAAACCAATCAAGGATCTGGCGCTGGTATCCTCGTGGAAGACGACAACATTAGGCTTTGCGTCTCGTTAGTTTTCCAAGCGGAAATTTATGCAATCCTAAGAGCCATGAATCCAAGGGCTCAATAATAGGAATTACACGTTATTCTGTAAGGCTGACGAAGGTAAAATCTGGGTTTGTATATTACTAAAAAACAACATAAGGGCGTGTCTTTTGAATAATTTCAGTGACCACGATTTAGTAGCAGTCTCCTGCGAAAGAGAGGGAAGAAAATCGCTGTGCCGAACCTCCGCATACCTACAGTACGAGCTGGTGGAGATTCCATCTGTCAATGAAGCAGTTGATCATGACGGACAAATGGCTCTTCATCGTGGGCTGCGATACTAATGCGCATTACTCGCAATGGGGAAGTAGTGATATTAACACACGTGGTGAAACCTTTTTTGATTTTATTTTATCGACTAAGCAAGGAAACTACGCCAACTTTCGTAGTAAGGAACAGACAAGAAATGCTTAACATAGCTCTGGCTTCTTGTTCTGATCACTTAACGATAGAGAGATGGAGGGTCTTAGAAGAGGCATCTTTTTCTGATCACAGGTGGATAAGTTTTCGTATACACTTTCAACCCAGGGTTAGTGACAGCTACAGAAACCCTAAGAGACTGGATCAGGTATACAGATATAGTAAGGACACATCTTAAAGATAGGCCTATTCGTAACGGCGATCCTCAAGATGTTGATAGGGCAGTCGATAATCTAAGCAAAGTAATAAACCTGGTGTTCGAAAAGCCTGTCCAACGAGGAAGAAGTCTAAGAGATCCTAACCTCCATGGTGGAGTAAAGAATTGAACTCCAAGAAAAGGCAAGTCAGGCATTTCTACAACAGGGCTAAGGAAGTAGGGGACGGTTCTACATGAAATGAATACATAGAGTGCAAGAGGGAGTTTCAGTAGTTAATCAGGCGATCTAAAAGTAAGTCGTGGAAGGGGTTCTGTGAGTCCATCGCGGATACTAGTGAAGCTTTCAGGCTTCGCAAGATGCTGAAAAAATACACCGCTTCATTAGAAAATCTGACAACACATGGGCAGAAAGTAGCGACGAAGTTTTAGATATATTAGATGATGCTCACTTTCCAGGAAGTAGATCACCAATCGATTTTTCCACTTATATACTGGTATGTTAATAGAAGACGAGGTAGAAAATCTCGTTACATAGAAGAATCTGCGATGGGCTGTCATGTCATTCGCACCGCTCAAAGCACCAGGCCCTGATGGAGTTTTACCAGCTATGGTGCAAAAAGCTCCAGTCAAGGTCGGAAATAGGCTTAGGGACATTTTTAAACACTGTTTAAGGTCATGTCACGTACCAGTGGCATGTATGAAAGTACGGGTTATATTCATACTACAAGCAGGTAAATCAAGCCACACTTCAGCGTAAGACTATAGACTCATACATTTTTTGTCATTTCTCCTCAAGACACTTGAAAGGCTTCTTGATATTCGTATCAAAGTAAGTGTTGCAACGGCATTCTATACAAATTTCAACACGCATACTGAAAGGGAAAATCTCTGGAAACAGCCTTACATGACATAGTAGGGAAACAAGAAACAAGCATTCACCGTAAGCAGTTCCTAGATATAGAAGGTGCTTTCAATAGTGCAGAAGGAAGGGGCATCAAACAGGCACTAGGATCTATGAACGTCGAGCATAGCATTACTAATTGGCTCTGCAATATGATCGGAACAAGAAACATTAACTCCAGTATCGGAAATAGTTTAATAAGAAAATCCGTTACCGGGGGGACTCCCCAGGGAGGCGTTAACTCACCTCTCCTCTGGGTTCTAGTTATCGATGGGATACTTAAAGAACTAAGCAATACAGGCATAAGTGTCACTGCTTACGCGGACGACGCACACTGGGGCAGCTTATATGTCAATGCTGAAATTAAATCAAAAAATTAATTGAAAGAGATGAGTGTACCATCTTACTTTTCCGTTATTAAACATTCCAAAGCATAATTTGCAAGGACAGTTAAATATTTATATGTTTTTTCGCTCCATACTGCCTTATTGAAAGTAACAGTTTAGTTTTTTCTGCAAAGTGGTTAGAAACAAGTGGTTTAACTAGCGAATGTTTGGTTAGCTGTAATTCCTGTTATAATTACGTGAAAAGTTTATTTTATTATGGAATCTATAGCTTTATATATGTAATTTCCTTGTGTTATTATTACTTTTTTTATACAAAGTATAAAAGCAATTTTTGTATAATATTTTGAAAACAGATAAAATTTTCAAAGGGATATAAATCACTTTTTTTTAAATAATGTAAATATAAAATATCTCACACTTTCACGTTGAGATTTTTATACGGTTATATTGGTTGACTTCTTCTGTATATAATTGCGGAGAAAACCGGTGCGCATACGTGCGCCTTTTTTTTATTTAATTTTTCTGAATCAACTATTTCAAAAAATTTGCTTATTTTATTCATTCATTTTCCTAAGTGGCTCTTATTTCTGATAAGCTTCGCATTTAAGAGCTTTTTTAATAACATGAAATCCGTTTTAAAAAACAAAATGAGACTTAGCTTCAGTCATCAATCGGCTTTAAACTCCTTAGCGAGATAGTACCCCCAAAGCAGCGAGGGCGTCCAAAGGCATCATTTGAAGAAAGTTGCCATAGAAGCAAACGCTTAAAACTACAAACTATTAGAAGTGATTTATCCACATCACAGTTAGAATAGGCTTACTTACTTACTTAGGTGACGCTACAGTTCGGGGTGAAACTGGGCCTCAACCAACAAGCCTCTCCATTTAGCTCGGTCTTTAGCTAATTGCCTCCAGTTGCGCACTCCAAGTTGGTCGAGGTCCCCTTGAACTTGTGCGCGCCACCTACGGCGATAATTCCCTCTACTGCGTCGTCCCTCGGGGTTCGATTCGAAGACTCTGCGGGCCGGAGCGTTGGTGTTCATTCGCTCTACATGTCATAGCCATCTCAGACGTCCAATACGCAGTTTTTTGACTAGGTCGATGTCGCTGTACAGCTCGTATAGTTCGTGATTGAATCTTCTCCTCCAAAACCCGTCAACGCAAACGGGACCGAAAATCTTACGAAGAATTTTTCTCTCGAAGCGACCAAGGATATCTTCATCCTCTTTTAATAAAGTCCATGTTTCAGCGCCGTAAAGCAGGACTGGGATGATCAAGGTCTTATATAGAGTCTCCTTAGTTGTTCGAGAGAGGGCTTTACTGTTGAACTGCCTTATAAGCCCAAAAAAACAGCGATTGGCAAGAGTTATTCTTCGATTGATTTCTGCGCTGATCTTGTTTGTAGAATTTATAGCAGAGCCAAGGTAGACAAAGTCCCTTACTACCTCGAAGTTATAGCTGCCCACGGTGACGTTTTGTCCAATTCGTCGATGTTGGTTTTCCCTTCTAGTTGACAGCATATACTTGGTTTTGCCCTCGTTTATCGCCAAACCCATTTTGGCCGCTTCCGCCTCAATGCTTGCAAAAGCACCGGTGACAGCCCGCTGAGATCTTCCGATAATGTCTATATCGTCAGCGTATGCAAGCAGTTGTACAGACTTGTAATAGATTGTGCCTCCGGTGTTGGCTTGTGAGTTCCGCACAATCCGTTCAAGTACAATATGGAAGAAGTCACGTGACAGCGCGTCACCTTGTCTAAAGCCTTTTTTGACATCAAAGGTCTCGGTGAGGTCATTACCGACCTTGATGGAGCAGCGAGCGTTCTCCATCGTCAGCCTGCACAGGCGGACAAGTTTGGCAGGGATGTCAAAACTAGACATGGCTCTATAAAGCTCTTCTCTATAGATGCTGTCATAGGCGGCCTTGAAATCGATAAAGAGGTGGTGAGTATCGATTTGGAATTCTTGGGTTTTCTACAGGATCTGCCAAAGTGTGAAGATTTGATCGATGGTGGACTTTCCTGGCCTGAAACCGCACTGATAGGGTCCAATCAGGCTGTTGATAAAAGGTTTCAGGCGTTCACACAATATCGCAGAAAAGATCTTGTACGCGATGTTGAGGAGACTGATGCCTCTATAATTGGCGCAGTTGAGGGGGTCTCCTTTCTTGTGGATCGGGCAAACGATGCTGAGATTCCATTCATCAGGCATACACTCCTCTGACCAAATATTAGAAATGAGTTGGTGTATGCACTCTACCAATTCATCCCCAGCTGCCTTGAAAAGTTCGGCCGGTAAGCCGTCAGGTCCAGCAGCCTTGTTCGATTTTAGCTTGGATATTGCTATCCTCACTTCGTTTTGGTCAGGTGGACGGAAATTTTGACTATCATCGTCCATGTTGAATGGTTCATTCTGCCTGACAGCGGGATGTTGGTCTTCGTCGCCGTTATACAGTCTGCAGAAGTAGTTTTTCCATATTCTCAGCACCGACTATGATTCTACTACGAGGTTTCCATTCTCATCTCTACGGGTATTACTTCTCTGACACGTTCTTTTTACCTTTTGGTAAAACTTCCGTACATTGTTCCTGGAGTATAGACTCTCGATATTCTCAAACGCGCGCTTCTCATGCTCTTTCTTCTTCTTTTGGAGAAGCCGATGTTCTTCCCGTCTCTTTTGCTCGTAGAGCTCACGAGCAGCTCTCGTCTTCCTTTGCAGCGCCGCTTTGTATGCCTCTTGTTTTGCTGCATGCACTCGCCGGCATTCTTCGTCAAACCAGGGGTTTCGCGGTGGTGGGCGAGCGAGACCCAACACATCAGTCGCGGCGTTTCTGATGGCATGTTGGCAGCGTTGCCACTGGTCTTCGATACTTGATGCTGGCGGCAAAAGGGTGATTGAGAGATTTCGGGATACGCGTTCAGCGAAGAGTCTGGCGGTCTCTTGCGATTGTAGCTTTTCGACGTTAAATTTTCTCACAGTAATTCTTCTTTGTTGCTCAGATTGGGATATCCGCATTCGTACCTTGGCTACAACAAGGTAATGATCCGAGTCTATGTTGGCCGCTCGGAAAGTCCGGACATCCAGAATACTGGAGGCATGCCTTGCGTCGATCGCAATATGATCAATTTGGTTGATCGTGACATGATCATTGGACCGCCATGTCTGCTTATGAATATCGAGATGAGGAAACCATGTGCTTGCTATGGTGACATTTCGCTCCACAGCGAAATCAATTAGCCTTAGTCCGTTATCAGACGTGGTGTCGTGTAGGCTATGCTTACCGACGGCTCTACCGAAGACGTCCTCCTTTCCTATTTTGGCGTTAAAATCGCCCAATACGATCTTAACGTCGTATTTAGGACATTGCTCGTATGTTTTGTCGAGGAGCTCGTAGAAACACTCTTTGGAGGCAGGGTCCTTTTCTTCTGTGGGGGCATGAACACATATTAGGCTTATGTTAGCGAATTTAGCCTTGATCCGGATAGTCATAATACGCTCGCTCACGTGTCAGAAGCTTAAGACTTCTTGCCTAAGTCTGCCGCGTATGACAAATCCGCATCCGAATAAGCGTTGGCTGTTGCCTCTGTAGCAATCACCGTAGTAGATGTCACAGTTTTTCATCCTCTTTTTGCCCGGCCCATCCCATCGCACTTCCTGGATGGCGGTAATATCTGCTTTATAGCAGTCTAGGGCCTCTGCTAGTTGTTCGGCTGCACGTGGTCTGTAAAGGGACAGAACATCCCACGTACAGATCCGAAGGTCGTTGTCCTTATTTCGTTTGCTGGGGTCGTCATTAGTTGGGTCATCCTTATCCGAGGCTTTTGGTTGTTTCGGAACCATGCGTTTTTTACGTGGTAGGGAAGTTACCCCGACGGCACAACCCCCAACCTGGAGGGCCAGTTCCTTAATTATTCCCCTAGGACGAGGGGCCGGGTACACCGGTGCCAGTAGTCCACTACGGGAGTATGAGCGCTGCCGTTGGCCCATTAAGGGCTCCTCCGCCACCATCTCTATTCCAATGTCCTGACCAACATTGGAAATTCCTTACCGACCTGTGATCCGAATACGTCGAAGCAGCTCGCGCAAGGTATTCACTAAGTTCAGCCTAACTGGAACTATAGACGCCACCGTTGACTCCGTCTAGGGAATTCGTCCGCTGCCGCCTGGAACAGGAAGAAGTGCTCTAGTGAGAAAAGCACTTTTCCCCCCCTCTCTCATCTGCTGCCACCAAGAATCCGCCAAACGGGGTTGGTTACCCATTTCTTGGATTAAGGTACTAGGCACCTGGCTGTCACCGCGTTGAGGTTGAGAGTAAGAGTTGGTAGGCCTCAGCTGAGTGAAAACGCTTGTGTTTTCATATGATCGCATGCACTACCGTTTGACTAGTTAGAATAGGCTATTGCGGGGTTTTTTGGCAATGTTGATGTGGTATCTGAAATTTTGGGTGTCGATAAGCTACTAATTGAGGAATTACATCCGATTTTGGTAGCTATTTCAACTGGCTTTAATATAAATATTGAAAAATTTAGAGCATATACACTCGATAGTGCTGAATATTTTGTCAGTAAATATCTCTGGTTTTACATGCCCCCAACTATACATAAGCTTCTAATACATGATCCAGATGTGATTTCGGCTGCCTTGCTTCCAATAGGTCAACTATCAGAAGAAGCGTAGAAAGCCAGGAACAAAGATTTCAAAAAATATAGGGACAGTTATTTAAGGAAATGTTCTCCCGAAAAATGCAATGAAGATGTTTTTAATTTAATGCTGATAACATCAAATCCGTTGATAACAAGCTATGAAAATTTCCTAAGAAATAGCTTAAAACTTTTCCAAATGTTTTTGAATTAATTTGCCCACCAGCCGAAACCTCAAGCAGTGACGAAAAAAGTGAGGAGGATAGTTTATCGGATGAATCTGAAGTTTAGTCTTTCTTATTATTTATTATATATTTTTAGTTTCTAAGTGTTAGAAAAGTCAGGAATTATATTCCAGTTTAAGTAAGATACATTTACTTTTTGTCTTTGAACAAATAAAAAAAAAACGATTTTTTTATATACATATATATATTTTTTTTCCTTAAGACTAATAACATGAATTTAGCACTTAAATTAAAATTGTACATGTGTAAAATGGTCTTTGTGTATTCAGGTAATTGATTCTTATACAATTCCAATTCCTTGGCACATTAAGTGAAACGATGGAAACAGCTCTTAATAGTCTCGATGGGCTTGAGGGTGTGGACTGCGTGTGAACCTGGATAAAACAGAATTGGTACTGCCTACGATAGCAGGAGTGGAGCTTTCCCTTTCAGATCGCGCTCGATATATTGGTATAATGCTAGACAGGAAACTAGACAGGAAACTAGACAGGAAACTTAATATACAAGAAAGGGTTTGCAAAGCTTATCATGCTCACTTCATCTGTACGAAGTAATGTATCCCGCTAGAGAGTATTGGCAAAGGAAGACAGTTTCTGTTCACAACGGGCTTGCAATATACACAGATAGTTCTAAGACCAGAGAGTGCACAGAGTCAGGTATATATTCAAGTGGTATTAACCTACAGGTGGCCGTGCGACTTCCGGACACATGCAGTGTGTTTTAAGCAGAGGCTCTAGCTGTACTTAAAGCTGCGGAATTGCTTGAGATGGGATCAATATCCAACAAGACATCGCCATCTTCATTGACAATCAGACTGCGCTAAAGGTGCTAGAGTCTTACGTCACTAAACCTTAGATCGTCAGTAATTGCCGCACAATTCATTTTTAATGCTTCTTCTTCTTCTTCCTTTTATCAGCGAGGTTATGATCCGAAAATAAGGGATCATAACCCTCCCACTTCACCGAATTTCTACTGATCCGCCTGTGGGGTTCGCCTATTTGACCTCAGAAAATATCGGCAGGCCTGCCGATTTTGGATCACTCGGTTACTGAGGCCAATGAAATGCCGATGTCGTCGCATTTGTCTGATCCAGGCGTTTATAGGCCTGCCCTTCCTACATCGCTATGTCTTTGGAACGTGAATTCATATTGCCTTTTTAACAGGGTTCAAATAATCTCTTCTTTGAACGTGGCAATACCAGCTGAGCCGGTCGCACTCTATTTTTTGTACGATAGCTTCCTTGATGTGAAAGCTTCCACGGATCTTCGTACTTCTTATTCGATCAAGCTTTGTCACTTCTGCTGCCATGCGAAGCATCTTCATCTCATCTGCCGTTAACTTACTCTCATACCTTTTGTACATCGTCCAAAATTGTGAACCGTATGTGAGCGCTGGACGCACAACTGCGGTGTAGAGCCTTCCTTTCAACTTTTTCTGTCACAGAAGATAGCGGCATTTTCTCGCCACTTCATCCACCCTGCGCTTACGCGAAGATTGATGTCGTCATCAAAAGTTGCTTTGCTATTGATCATAGATCCCAGATATTTGAACTTTTCGCACTTGGGAAGCACTGTTCCATTCAAGTAAATGTCTGGAATAGGTCTGAGTGGATCAGAGAACGGGCAGCACAAGTACTCTGTCTTTTTAGAGCTAATGCGATACCCATTTCCCTCCAGAGCGTCCACCCACACATCAAGTGCTCGTTGCAGGGATGTAGGATCCTCATTTATGATTGCTCCATAGTCAGCAAAGAATAAGTGATGTACCTTGGGGTCCATTACTTTACCTTCAAGCAGATAATCAAGGACTGTAATAAACAGCAAAGGACTTAAGACGCTTCCCTGGTGTACCCCGACTTTGATTGGGAACTCTTCGGTTACTCCAGCGGGGCGTCTTAATCTTGTCTTTGCTCCTTCGTGCATGTCCATGATCATCTGTACATAGGTTTCTGGAACCCCTCGATGCCTAAGCGCCACCCATATCAGATCTCGTGGTTGTCTGTCGAATGCTTTTTCAAAGTCAACCAATACAATATGCAAATCCCTTAAGGAATCACAATGTTTTTCCATTATGATCCTTATACTTTGGATTGCATCTGTGGTTGATTTACCCGAGACAAATCCGCACTGATCATCAGATAAAATAAATAAATAAATATTTGGCGCAACAGCTCTTTAAGTGCCAGGGCCTAGCTTCTCGCAACCACTCATGTTGTGTGCGTTATATTTTCCACACGAATGGAAGGGATCTACAGTTTAATGCCGTATCCGAATGGCGATTTGAGAAGCTTTTTCGTGATAACAATGCTCTCGGATGTTTGTCAGACGCTCGCGAGAGGTAGGAGAGTGAAAAAAACTTTTTGGTGTTTTGTGGGATTCGAACTTGGATCCTCATGCGTAGTGGACCGACACACTAGCCACTTACGCCACGGCGCCCTCATCAGATAGCCAAATTATTTTTCGCAGTCCCGCTCAACGATCTTCATGGTGTGTGACATCAGCTTGATCGAATGGTACCTATCACAGTTTCGCGTATCACCCTTCCGTTGTATATAGGGAGAAGGTAACTTTCCCTCCATTGATTCGACATTGGATCACCTCTCACGAATTTGGAGATGAGAATTCTGAGCCATCTGAACCCGATGTCTCCCATCTTTTTCCAGAACTCAGAGGGCATCTTGTCTGGCCCAACCGCCTCTCTAACTTCTTTGACTGTAATGTCGGGTATTACTTCACAGTTAGGGGTGGCTCTTGGAAAGTATAGCCGGGGAAACTGTTCATTCAAAAGTTGTTCACAATACTGCCGCCACCTCTGCAGAATTTTCTCGTCATCCACAAAAAGCTGGCCATGAGTATTGTTAAAGAACTTTGGTGAACGAATCTCCTGAGCATTCCTCTTTCTTTGGGCGGCTATTTTGAAGATAGTGGCGCTCTTGTTCATATTGTGTCTTCGCAGCTCCTGGATAGCCTGGTTTGCATCAGCAACCGGGGAAGATATTTTCACCAGCTCCCAATACAGGCCCTCCGTACTCTCTGCTTGAAACTGAGCACACTTCTTCTTCGCTTTTTTCTTGCAGCATCTGTATTCCATTTCGAGGCGAGCTTTTGCGTCACTATTATTAGAGGGGCACTTTAACCAAGCTTTGAAAGCCGCTTTCTTGTCATTTATCACTACTTAACTACTATGTGTAATTAAATACACTCTTTTTTTTGTTGCCAAGTGCTGTGTTTTTTTTTTATATATATATATATATATAACTGCTTTGGGGTTGAAGCTTCGAACAATTGCCGCACAATGCTTAAGGCCTTATGTCCGCAGAACCGTGTCAGATTATGTTGGGTATCTGGACACTGCGTTATAGAAGGCAATGAAAAAAGGTGACGAGCTGGCCAAAAGAGGAGCAGAGCTCCGGCATAGAGACTTAATCGGCAACATCAAACCACCAAGGTGTGTGGCTAGAAGAATTACTGGGGATAGAATCATCAACATAACTAATTTAAGATGGTCCAACTTAGATGGCCATAAGGTGGCTAAGGCCTTGTGGCCTGTGACAGTGAATCTGGGGATATACTCTCTGGCCATTGTCTACTAATGAAGCATGCTATGAGACTGAGTTTAGCAAATACGGATGTTTTCAAGTACTGCAATAACCTTCATGTTTCGGATGATATAACACATATTCTCTGTGAATGCCAAGCATTGCCAGGACATGGCTAAATCACTTTGAAAGATACTTATTCGATAACCTAGAAGAGCTAAGGTCCCGGAACCATAATAAGGACATTTTCAAATTGTGTAGGGGAATCAAGTGTATGGGAGAATTGATTTATGTCTTATGCCGTAAAGGTTCCCTAGGGATCGCGATGGGCCCACATTGGTGCCTAATGCCTTATGTTAGCCTCGTAACCCTACTCAACCTAACCTAACCTAAGGGCCATGAAGAAGAATATGCTGTGAAGAACAGGTGAATGGGTCGAGGTATTTGTGTCTGTAGTGACAGTCAAGCTGCGCATTAAGTCGTGCATACTCTTTAACCGCTTCTAAGATATGACCTTGAACTCGGTCATAAGGCAAAGCTGTGATCCATGTAACACTGGTACCTTGAAAAGCGATATCTTCGGTGAGATTGCTGGGGAACATTTTCTCTACGAGTGTCCTGTCTTTACTCGTATCAGATGTCAGATTTTCCGTGCCGATGTGGTGAGTGCTGGTACTGTAAGCTTCTTCACTGAAGTGCTTACTTGGCCTTCACAGAATGACAGGGAAATTTTAATAACATATGTAAACCAGGGTTTTGCTCTCTTATTATTACGAACCAGTTGCATCTAAGTTCTCCAGTCGAGCGTCTCCTATCTCGACAAAAAAAAAAAAAAAAAAACAGCTTCTTATGGACTACCACAACAACTCTACGGATGGATGCAAAATTTATTTCAGAGCAGATCATTTGTTATCGACGATGTGCCTTCCGATATATTTGCCATCAGTTTTGACTATGACAGCACTCTAGTAGCATCATGCCAGTACATCACACAGACAGAGGTACGAATAAATCCACACAATTAACGAAGACCCAGGTTCACCTTTCTCGAGAGAAGTTGAAGGCTTGAGAAAAGAAAGGATCCTACTTAATCCTTCTCCAATTTTGGAACTTATCATGTGAATAGCAAGGACGTATATTGGCTACTTTATTTTCTAGAAGTTCAACATCTTAAGCAAAATATTACCAAGAACTTCAAAAGCCTTTTGTATGGAATGTCTAGTTCAATACCCGATATAAGTTACCACATTTTTTTTATAATTTACATCTATCTGTACCTATGCAGCTAAAGCCGAGCTACACAGATGAACATATCCACGATAAAAACTGCAAATCATGTACGAACAACGTTTACATTGCATCGATGTGTACAGATCCCAATCACCTCTCCATCGTTGTGTGTTTCACGTTAAATGCATCTGCATACATGCGTTTCGCGTCCAACAAAATTAATCATCTTCACAAATGGCCAATAAAATCCCAAAGAACATCTCACAAACAACATAATAAGACTCGCACTTTGCGATGTCAAAGATGCTCATTCTACGCGAAAGTTCCCCTTCAAATAGACTCGTTACGATGACTCCCAACCAACTGGTCGAACGATAGAAATCTCCAATTGAGCAGCACTCCGGGTGCAGCACAGTCTGACAATGTATGTAAGACCATGAAAAACTACTCCACTAGCACAAGTCACTTAAACAGTGTTAATAATAATAATAATAACTTCATGAGTTCTGCGGTCATATTTATTAATGCAGCAGATTATTATCCTTAAGGGTCAGATGTGGTACACACACGTGTGTGTGTCCATGCAACTAATGCACGATGACCGGTGGTGAAGCGCATGCTGTGCGCACTTAAGCGGCTTACTGTACCAAAGAGTATCTACGTATCTACGACGATATAATTTAGGATTTGTAAGCATCTAACCGCAGTCCAATGATGTTGATGCTTCCAACTCTGAGTGCAGTGAGTATGCGATTCATCTAAATCGCTGCGTAGATACGCGCTATCGGGGAAGGACGGCACGGCAATGATGACGGTCCTGCGCCTTAAGTGAAAATCCCCCCCTCCATTGCATTGGGGGGAATTGAGTATACAATTTATGGACCTCAATAATAAAAAGTGATTAGCATCAATATTTTCTGATTCCAGCAATGCCAAAGGGGGTCGAGCGGACGGCTCGAGGGGTGGGAAACCATACCACAGAATAAATAAACAGATTAAGCCTATTAAAAGCGACTAAAATTGGTTTTGTTGTGCGCGCACAGCACTGTTGTTTGTGTGCAGATAGCTATTCAACTGCAATGATCTTCAACAGTGGACGCGCGATCATTGACTCTTGTATGAAGGGGTGTGCTGGTGGAGTGTGGCTCACATGCCTCTTAACACCACGTTCACTGTGAGCATACCAGATGCCATTTTATTGCAGTCGTGGTGCCGATGGTGGTTGAGAAGGTGTTGGTGGTCATAATGGTGAATCATGTGCGCGCCTTTGTGGGTATTTAGAGATAGTTGCCGGTGCCCGGATGGCTGACTGCGGTTTATAGATGGCCTACGCATTCATTCCTCCCCCTTCTTTCGTCATAGTAAGCACAAAGTTGTATTTTTAATTTGTAACACCTTGGTGAGCTTGATGATGATGATGATGCAATTTCTTGTTGTTGTCATCATTTTTCTCGTACAGGGAGTGTTCTAATCTTTGCCACTCTCTTGGGACATTTTCGGTAATTTGTTTGATGTATACGAACAGCTTTGTTGCGAGATTCGGTGACAAAATGTGTCAATCAACGAGGCCGTGTGTCAGATTTAACAATATGTACGTTTATTGGCTTAAAATACAAATGAGGCAGCATTGTTGCGGTGCAGCGAGTGCTGTTTTGTATCTTTTGTTACTTTTGGGGACCGTGCAGTGGCTCTTGAGAATAACATATCGACGTTTATTATAATTCACTGACGGATTTCGGGTTAAAAAAAAAGATAATGACACAGTGAGCTGATTCGGATTTAGCTACTGTATGTGTGGAGATTGTGAAGTTGGTTTTGTTTTTAATCTTTTGGATACAAAATAACCGTCTGTGCATCGAAAAGGTGGAAAACATTCAGACATTAGTTTTCTACTAAGACTATCTTGAGACTCAGTTATTGTCACCGTACATCACATCAATTTCTAGGAAAGCAAATGCTATTTTATGTGCGTGGGAGTGTGGATTACCCGAGCTTAAAGCTTAGTATTGGATGAAGGAACGCAGTGAGATGCATGAAAAGGATACCCACATCAATACATTTGTATCAAAAGCTAGAGAAGCAGACACCATGTGCAATAGCAGAACCGTCTACAGCATCACCAATGAGTTCATTATAGTTGATCAGAGCTCCTACCTACACCCAATGAAAAGAAGTTGGGACGGTAATCTGCTGATTTTGGATGATAATCAACTCAGGAGATGGAAAGAACATTTCGCAAAAGTGCTAAACCACGTAGACATCAGCCCTATGATCCGGAATTTAAATGAGCCGAGTACATACTGGACCTCCCAGCAACACAGATACATCATAGTAAGAGTGGTCAGATCATTGGTGTGCTGTGCTCCACCCATTTATAGGGAGAGCATGGCATAATTTGCGACTTCCAGAGGAGTGGGATATGACGATAATCATCAAGTCTCCAAAATTAAGTCTCCAAATGGTAGAGTCCAAAGACCAAAGGGGTATATGCATTCTCTCAGCCTTAGATAGAAGAAGAGAATACTATATTTAGATACAACTTTCGACATCCAGCAAGCAGACTTTCGCTCCACGTTCTCCTGCATAGATCACATAAATCCATATTTTGCCAATCATCATAGAGCGATGGGTCGACGACAGGCCACCGCTACATGGTGTCAATCATCGACATAACCTTTGTGAGCAACTCTCTCCTGCGCAACACCAAATGGCAGCTCAGCGAGGAATATACACATAACGACCACCAGGCGATATCCAATCTTCCAACGCCCTAAATTAACAGGCCCAAAATAGGAGGACAAACTCTTCGACAAACATACCTTCGAGGAAATAATGAGCACCGAAATCATAACTCGCAGCGGAACAGCGGAGATCCTCTCGCTTTAACTCACCCGCACTATCACATTAGCGTGCGATGCAGCAGTGCCCAGACGAACAGTTAGTAGAAGAGGTGCACCATGCTACTGGTCGACCGAGGAGATAAAAACACTTAGGGCAAGGTGTCTACAAGCCCGACGCAGAGTCCAACGATCGAAGGGAAGAGTCCATTTCTAGTAGCGTCTAGACACATTCAAACTGGCGAGACGTGACTTCAAAAAGGCGATCAGAGAGAGTAAAACAATATGTTTTAAACGACTCTGTAACAAAGCAGACATAAACCCTTGGGGTATGGTGTACAGAATAATGATGACAAAGCTGAAAGGACATAGGTCTCCACAATTAACTTGCCCAGCTGTGTAAAGATACATAATAGAGCACCTATTCCCCCATAGACCATCTACTTTATGTGATATAATCAGAAAGACGAATACAGAGCACATCCCTTCTATTAATCAGGAGGAGCTCCTCGATGCATGCAGGAAGATAGGAAGAAACAAAGCACCTGAACCAGATGGCATCCCCAGCAAGGCAGTGAAAGTTGCTGTTCTAAAGAGGCCGGACATTTTTATAGCCAGGATTCAAAAGTGTATAGAGGAAGGAGTTTTTCCTGGGCCATGGAAGCTTTAACATTTACTCGACAATGTTTACTCGACACTTTGGGAAAGATACTTGAACGAATAATATACAACAGACTGCTTGTGGTAGCAGAAGAGAAAGGAGCACTCTCAGACAATCAGTTTGGATTTATAAAATTTCGTTCAACCGTTGATGCCATAAAAGCGGTAGTTGACACAGCAACTGGAGCGATCCAACGAGCAAGATGGCGAGGGGGAGACAAAGAAATACTGTGCAGTAGTGACTTTGGATATCAAAAATGCCTTTAACTCGGCAAATTGGTCGTTCATAAGGAGATTGCTAGCCAGAATGGATACTCCATACTACCCATTGGGGATAGTTACAAACTACTTCACCAACAGGAAGTTCAGGTACCAAACCAACGAGGAGGTATGGTACTACAATGTTACGGCAGGAGTCCGGCAAGGATCGGTACTAGCCCCTCGCTTATGGAAAACCATGTACGACGGAGTCCAGCGACTAGCATTGCCACAAGGAGTTAAAATAATCGGGTTCGCTGACGACATCGCCGTGGTCACCGTAGCTAAACACATCCACGAAATAGCCGATTCTATAACCAACGAAGCAATGGAAAAAACTAAAGACTGGCTAGGATTCGCCGGTTTAGAATTAGCAGACCACAAAACTGAAGCTGTTCTAATAACAAGGCGAAAGGCTGCTGAATATGCGATTCGAGTCGGAAATCAGACTGTAAGAATCAAGGAAGCAGTTAAATATTTAGGAGTAATACTCGACAACAGGTTAAGGTTTAAAACGCACGTAGAATACTCGAGCAAGAATGGTTCACTATTGCAGGCAGGCCTTTCTCCAATACTGCCAAATATCGGTAAGCCTTGATAGGCTAGACGGATTCTAATATCCAGAGTGGTTAGCTCGGTTCTTCTATATGCTGCACCGGCAGGGTACAAGGTACATCAATTCTTATTTACTGACATTGGAGCCATCATAAGTGGGGATCCTACATCCCTGCAATGAGCACTTGATGTGTGGATGATCGTTTTGGAGAGAAATGGGTATCGCATTAGTTAAAAAAAAAACAGGGTACTTACGCTGTCCGTTCTCTGATCCACTCAGGCCTATTCCAGACATTTATTTGAATGGAACAGTGCTTCCATTCTATGATCTATGATCAATAGCAAAGCAACCTGCGATGACGACATCAATCATCGCGTAAGCGTAGGGTTGATGAAGTGGCGAGAAAATTCCGCTATCTTCTGTGACAGAAAAATGCCATCTAAGTTGAAGGGAAGTCTCAAACACCGCAATCGTATGTCCAGCACTCACATACGGTTCACAATGTTGGAGAATATACAAAATGTATGAGAGTAAATTAAAGGCAGCTGAGATGAAGATGCTTCGCATAACCAGCAGGAGTGACAAAGCTTGATCGAATAAGAAGTTCGAAGATCCGTGGAAGCCTTCACGTCAAGGAAACCATCTTACAAAAGATAGAGCGCGATCGGCTCAGGTGGTATTGCCACGTTGAAAGAAGAGATCATTTGAACTTCAGTGCACGCTGCATGTACGTAATGTGTACATAAGAACATAAGTACATATGTACATAAGTGAAGTCCCACTGAAGCAGGGGATAAGTTTAAGTACCTCGCGGTCTTATTCACGAGTAATAAGAGGAGCAATGTTGAGTTATCCTGTAGAATTGGTCACGCTGGATCAATTTTGAGAGAGCTTGGTCAATCTGTTATAAGGATGGTCGAACTTAGTGTTCAAGCTAAGCTATCGGCTTTTAGCTCAGTGTATGTTCCAACTGTGGGCGCCGTGGCGCAAGTGGTTAGTGTGTCGGATCTCTGCGTGTGAGGTTCCAGGTTCGAATCCCAGAAAACACCAAAAAATTTTGTCACGGTCCCACCTCTAGCGAACGTCTGACAAACATCCGAGAGTATTGTTGTCTCGAAAAAGCTTCTCAAAACAATTTGTCATTTGGATACGGCACTAAACTGTAGGTCCTTTTCATTCGTGTGAAAAATATAACGCACACAGCATGAGTGGTTGCAAGAAGCTAGGCCCTGGCACTTAAAGAGCTGTTGTGCTAAATATTTATTTATTTTATTTTTTTATGTAGCAACTCTCACCTATGGTCATGAAATTAGCTGCAGAAATGAGTTTTCGTTGCGGTGTTGCTAGAATAACTCGTAGGGATCGAGTGTGCAACACCAGAGTGCGCGAGACATTTAATGTTGAGCAGCTGCTTCTCTGAACGGAACGATCTATGGTCATATGTGCGTATGCCCCCAGACCGGATTCCAAGACGTGCCATGATTGCCGTGCCATCAGGTAGGCGACTCCCCAGTAGGCGTAGAAATAGATGGTTAAACCAAGTCAGATATCTCACCTGGAGCTGCCTAAGGATTCCTTCAATGGCGGAGGATCGATAAGAATGGACCGGCGACCCTCATGAAGAATTAGCAGGCCATTGAAATCTGATAACTCCAAAAATTTAATTTTCCTGTTAAGGATACTATTTTGAACCCTGTGGGCTATATTTTCATTTATCTGATAGTTGTAGCTGCAGCAACGCTAGAAATGGATGTAAAAATTTAGTCCAAACATGATAAAATGAAGAGAAAATGTCAGTTGAGCAGTAGACGTGTTTTTTGTGCGGCAGTATCATTTTTTGGATTCACACGGTTTTTTCACCCAACCTTTATTATTTTCGGTTCTTAAGTCTTTGCCAACAATTGTTAATATCGGCTGAATTAAAATTATACGATTTTCATTACGTATGTGGTGTCATTTCGATCAAAAAGTCGTTTGAAAATTGTTAAAATAACTGAATTATTTGGGTTCCGGTAAAAATGACATCCCCCGCAATTCTGAGATCTCACATTAAAAATGTTCCTTCCAAATCTCCGGCAACGAACTCACTTAAAGCAAAAAATTCGAAAAGTGATTTGTCTCTCTTATGGAAGGAAATCAAAGACCAGGGTAAGTCTATTCAAAAGAGATTATCATTCTTGGAAGAAAATATTTCGGCAAAAATTGGAAAAATAGAAGAAAAAATGGAAAACAGCTACCAACGAATAAGAGACGAGATGTCCGCTCTCAGTGAGAGGGTCAAGGTTCTTGAAAGCTGCGCGAGCGAAGTACACAAATTAAGGGGCGAAGTTGCTTGCCTTAAATTGCAGATGAATGACCAAAATCAAAAGAGCCTAGCTAACGATGCTATCCTTGTCGGAATTCCATTTGTATCTGGCGAAAATCTTCACCAAATGTTTAACACTCTTTGCCACTCGTTGGGCTGTCAACCTCCAGTTCTCCGTCAAATATTTCGCACTAAGCCTAAACACAAAAACACCAGTGACGCCATTATCATAGTTAAATTCGATTCTAAGCATGAGAAGGGGTTTATCTTTAAATCTATAGCCGATTTCCGAAAATCTAAGGGTAGGCAAATTTCCCTTAATGACGTGGGACTCAATTCATCGAAGCCTATTTACTGCCACGATTGTCTTTCACCCGAAAATCGAAAAGTACTCCAACACACCGTGCAATTAAGAAGACAGCGAAGGATTGAATCAACATTCATCTCTCGTGGGCGAATTTTCATCAAATGTCATAACAATGAAACAGCGTTACCAATCGATAGTGTGGAGACTTTAAATGATGTTGTTGCCAGAAGTAAACAATTAATGCCTCACTGTTCAAAAATGCCTACCGTCATTTAATTAAAATTACATTTTTTTTTTTTTGTTTTTTTTAACTTTTTAATTTTTAATTTTACTTTTTAATCCAATTCGAGAGTTTATCCATTACACATTTTTTATTTCTTTTATAACTTTTGTTTTTTGTTTTTTGCATTTGTATAATTCCTCTCTTTCTTTCAATATTCTTGCCTTTTATTTTTAGCTATAAGAATCATTTTGGTTTCATATTTTTATTTCTCTGCAAATTTCTATTAGCTACCTGTGAGATTACTCGTATACTGTGCTATAAAAATTGATTAATTATATTATGAGCTTTCCTGGTTCCAATCACTGTAGTGTGACGAAAGCTTTGATTAACATCTTATGTGACAGAAATCAAGGACTACGCATATGTCATCTTAATGCACAAAGCCTCAGCCCAAAAATCGACGAATTTAGGGAACTGTTTGAGGGTTCCTTAATTGATGTTATTTGTGTCTCAGAGACGTGGTTTGTACGGGAAATACCTGACCATTTATACTCTCTTGGTGGCTACAAGTTGCTTAGGAATGATAGATCTGGTAGAATCGGTGGAGGCATTGCTATATACATCCGCAATGATGTTGCGCATAAAGTGGTACTGGCGTCGCAGGGCGATAATCCTATTCATTTTATATTTGCTGAGCTGGTTTTAAAGAAACAGAAATGTTTAATAGGATGCGTTTATAGACCAAATATGTCCATAACTCTTCAGTCCTTTTTCACTGCACTAGAAGAAATCTCATGTAAATACGACAACATCCTTATTGCTGGTGATTTTAACTGCAATCTGCTAGACACCCATTTATCTCAACCATTTATAAATGAAATAGCGGGATTCAATCTTACTCCAGTCAATTCTACTGTCCCTACTCATTTTTTGGCTCAATCTCAAACACTGCTTGATTTATTTATAGTCAATCAGCCCGAAAAAGTCGTCTTTTTTGACCAACTATCTGCCCCTGCCTTCTCCAAGCATGACATGATCTTTTTAACGTTTGACATCCGGCTTGACTCCTGTCCACAGATTGTATCTTTTTGGGATTTTAGAAGTGTTGATTGCAACAATCTGTCACTCAAATTAGATAGTGTACATTGGTATCTGATATATCAAATGCCATCAAGCATAGATCAGGTGGAGTTTCTTCAATATAATATAAGGCGTATCTTTAATGAATGTGTTCCATACAGATCAAAATTACTGAAAAATCCTGGACGCCCATGGATCTCAGATACAATAGTCAATTGGATTAAGCTAAGGGATTGTGCTTTCATACGGTGGAAACGTTTCCGAGTCCCCGAATTATACTTGGTGTATAAAAATCTAAGAAACTCTGTAACAAATCTTATCAAAAAAGAGAAGCGGAAATATTTCTCAAAGAAATTGAATTGTAAACTACCATCGAAAATGCTTTGGAGAAATATAAGAGAATCGTGCACGGGAAAGATCCAAAATACAGCACCAGAATCTGTCGACGTAGATGAGCTAAACAAACTTTTTGCTGATATATCATCTGTATCTCCATCTGGAGTTTTGGATACAACGACTTCAGCAGCGAGCTCAGATATGCGAGCTACTCCTTTATACTTCTCCAGATGTGATGAAACTGATGTGGTTAAGGCAATTCTTAGTATAAAATCTAACGCAATGGGGTATGACACAATACATCCTTTGTTTATAAAAATGATCCTTCCCAAAATTCTTCCTTTTATAACACATATTTATAATACAATTTTCCTTACATCTAATTTTCCGACTCAATGGAAACATGCGAAAGTCATACCCACTACAAAGAAGCGTTCATCACCTTCCGCTGCAGTGGAATATAGGCCTGTAGCGATCCTTCTATATCTTTCAAAAGTCTTCGAAAGGTTAGCATTCTGGCAGATCTCTGCATTTATAAAGCGAAACAATCTCTTATGTACTCTACAGTCAGGGTTTAGAGAAAAACATAGCTGCGTTACTGCTTTGCTTAAGGTGACAGATGATATCCGAGTTTCTATGAACGCCAAGAAAATCTCACTCCTAACACTTCTAGATTTTTCAAAAGCATTTGATACTGTCAATCATGCTAGCCTATCTAATAAACTTCTGAACTCCTTCAGCTTCTCCGATTCGGCAGCAGGTCTTATACACTCCTATTTGACTAACAGGAAACAAAGAGTCTTCGTGGATGATAAGATATCCTCTGCACTGCCATTGACAAGAGGAGTTCCGCAAGGATCCATTCTGGGGCCACTCTTATTTTCAATATATATCAATGATCTTCCAAGTGTTATTAAATATAGTAATGTTCACATGTTTGCCGATGATGTTCAATTATACCTGGCGTCTCCTATTGATAGTATCAATTCTGCTGTTGAACATATTAATTACGATCTTATGCAAATATCGATGTGGGCTGCTAGTAATGGCTTAAGCTTGAACCCTAAAAAGTCACAGTGCATAGTTATTTATAAAAAAATCATTGACACCTTATCATTGACCCCTGTCAAACTTGCCTCATCTGCATTAACTTACGTTAATAAAGCAGTTAATCTAGGTATAGTCGTTGATCGTACGTTGAAGTGGGACGAACATATTAACAAAATCTGCTCTCGAATTTACGCAACCCTGCGCACGTTATACCACTCACAATCGTATACACCTGTTTCCACTAGAGCTATGCTAGCTAAAACTTTAATTGTCCCATTGATAACTTATGGATGCGAACTCTTTCCTAAACGGGACTATGCTTCAAATCGGAAATTGAACGTAGCATTTAATACTGTGACTCGCTATGTATATGGTCTTAGGCGATATGATCATGTATCCACATATAAATGCAAAATATTGGGTTGCTCTCTCGATAACTACTTAGACTTTAGATCGATTATGTTTCTTCACAAATTAATCACTTCAAAGGAACCTTCATACTTGTTCTCTAAGTTACAGCAAACTAATTCGTCGCGAGTAGTGGGTTTTATATTACCGAGATCAACGTCGGCCTCGTCACAAAATCAATTCTTTCATCACACTATTAATTCTTGGAACTATTTACCTATGCGTGTAAAGAGAAGCTATCATCTGAGAAACTTTCGGGACATACTTTTAGAATACTTGCAGACATCGAGATAGTTCATTTTTCTACTGAGTAAATGGGCAAAGAGAAAGAAAAAGAGATAATTTTTTTTTTTAAATTTAACTTAAACTCGAAATTTGAATTCTACAATTTTATACATTCTTTTCTTTTTATATAATACTGAATATGTTTTTTGCCTTTCATTTAAAAACTCCTAATTATATGCATCACTAATTATAAGGATTATTTTCTTAATGTGTATGTCACTAATGTTAACAATAAATAAATAAATAAATAAATAAATAAATAAATAAATAAGTGCCGGTGCTTTCTTTTCTGTTTGGTACTAAATTGTTAATTTAATTTATCATGTTTGTACCAAACAAGAAAAATAAATGAGGGTTAACAAAATTTTAATAAGTACCATGTTTCAATTTGGGGACCTGCATTGCGATTGATCGGGAAACTACTGACTGCCCAAAACTTGGCTTGGGCCAGTAGCGCAACAATCAAGTTCGTGATGAAGTGCTTACTTTACCTCCTAGTGGTGGTTCCCGGGCAACTATACGTATAAACCCTTATACGTATAGGCCAAAATTGTAAGTGCGGGTTGTCTAGGGCCTTGATTCTAGGCTAGGTAACGTGGGCCAGCAACCTGCGTTACTGAAACCAGCTCGCTACTGAAACCGACACTCTGCCTCGGATAAGGACTGATCACATGTTGACGACTTTTGGCTATTGTACCCGGACAAAGATAGGTTTCTGGAATGTAAAGACGCTCTTCGACTCGGGAAGAGAAGGTCCTTACAATGCCAGATTCCTCCAACTGGAAAAGGAATTCATGCGATATAAACTGGACATTTTGGGGGTAAGTGAAGTAAGATGGTTAGAAGCGGGCGAGTACCAGTCTCCAACGCTGTACTACTCTATTCTGGAAGACCATCCGGAAGTCCGCGGGAATATGGAGTCGGACTACTGCTAACAACAACAGCACGCAAGGGCCTGATTTCCTGGCAGCCTCATGGTGACAGGATTTTGACGGCCAGATTCCGGACTAGAGTACGACGCGTCACCATCATACAGTGTTACGCCCCAACGAATAGTTCGTCTTAGGACGAAAAGGAGAGCTTCTACAATCTCTTAAGCGCCGTCTTCAACACAACACCAAATGGAGACATTGTCATAGTGATGGGGGATTTGAATGCCAAGGTAGGCAGCGTCAACGAAGGGCTCAAGCATGTAATCGGGAAACATGGTCTAGGCAACCGCAATGACAACGGCAAAAGGTTTGTGGATTTATGCAATGCCAACCGCCTTCTGATAGGTGGCACAATGTTTGAGCACAAGACCTGCCACAAAGTCAGCTGGGTTTCCAACGACAGGCAAGCAACCTCCAACCAAATTGACCATTTTGCTATCAGCCGCCGCTTTAGAAGCAGTCTCCTGGACGTCCGAAACAGACGAGGGGCAGATGTGGGGATAGTACGTGATCACCATATTATGATAGCTACTCTCCAACTACGCACTGCTGCAGTTCGAAGATCCCACGACAACACAAGAATGCCCAGGTTCAACATCGGTAGACTTAGTGATCCCTCAGTGCGCCAACAATTAAGGGAGCACTTTTCGCAAGGTGTGGAAGCAATCAGCAGCTCAATGCCCGCAACCATCCAAGACCATTGGTGTGCTGTGAAAAATGTTTTTACATCTGGTGCTGAAAGAATTGTCGGTCGATCGCAGGGAAGACATAGGGCGTGGCTTTCCGAGGATACCTGGAGAAGGATTGACGAACGAAAACAGCTAAAAGCTCGCGTTGCAGCTACCCCAGCAGCAGGGAGAAGCGAGCTAGAGTCCCTATATCGCATGAAGATGAGAGAAGTTCAGCGTAGCGTGCGACGTGACAAGCGCAACTACATCAACGCGCTGGCTACAGAAGCAGAAGAAGCTGCACGGAGGTGCGACAGCAGGACTGTCTACAGAATCACGAAAGAGCTGACAGGTGGTCGCAGCTCCAGCCAATACCCAGTGAAAAGCCTAGACGGCTCCTTGCTCATTTCGGATGAGGACCAGCTCAAGAGATGGAAAGAGCATTTTGCTACGGTTTTGAACCGTGTATTCGCTAGCGATATGCTCCCAAATCAGACTGAGATGCCCGAGGTGAGAAGTTCCCGAATACGCACCTCATACTCCCAGTAAAGATGAGATCATTACCGCGATCAAGGCACTCAAAACCAACAAGGCGGTAGGACTTGACGGTATTCCAGCAGAGCTCTTACGAGCAGCGCCAACAACATCGGCTGAGCTTCTGCTTCCACTTATAGATAGAGCTTGGGAAGCTGAGAGCTTTCCTAACGAGTGGAAAAAGGGAATGATCGTCAAGCTTCCTAAGAAAGGCAATTTATTGGAGTGCGGAAACTGGAGGGGTATCTGCGTGCTGCCTGCTGTAGCTAAGATAATAGCTAAAATCATCCTTGAGCGAATCAAACAACATCTGGAAGACACACTCGATGCCGAACAAGCAGGTTTCCGCTCTGGATCCTCCTGTGCCGACCACATCAACACCCTGCGGATTATCATCGAACAGTGTGTTGAATATCGATCGCCACTGCACCTGCTGTTCATTGATTTTGAGAAGGCGTTCGATAGTGTGAACAGGGAGTTTATTTGGCGTGCCTTACGCAGGAGAGGCATTCCCGATAAACTAATTGCTATTATCAAAGCTACATATGAAGGCTCTAAATGTCACGTTCTGCACAGGGGGAGGTTGTCTGAGGAATTTGAGATCCAAAGTGGGGTAAGACAAGGCTGTATCCTTTCACCAATATTATTCCTATTGGTGATTAGCGATGTGCTTCATGCAGCTTTGTCGACGGGAAACGGAGGAAATCGATGGACTCTTACATCTCAACTAAAACATCTTGACTACGCAGACGATGTATGCCTACTCTCCCACAGAATTATGGACCTCCACCAAATGACAGCAGATGTGGAGAGGGAGGCAGTTGTCGTCGGGCTGAAAATCAATACGACAAAAACTAAAATCATCAGCCTTGGAACTAACTCATCGGCTCAAATATGCATTGCTGGACAACCGGTAGAGAGAGTAGAGGATTTTCAGTATCTTGGGAGTATTGTCTCGACCGATGGTGGAACCAAACTGGATATAACCAACAGGATCGCCAAAGCAAAGTCCGCGTTCGGGATGTTGTCCAAAATATGGCGAAGCAATGCAATCAGTTTGAGCACCAAAATAAGACTGTTCCGCTCCAACGTTGAATCCGTGCTGCTATATGGTTGCAGCACGTGGAGAGTGACCACTACTATCACCAGAAAGCTGCAAACGTTCGTTAATAGGTGTCTGCGCAATATTTTACGGATTTTCTGGCCCAATCGTATCTCTAGCGAACACCTTTACGAGATAACGGGTCAGGAACCAATAGGCACAACTATCCAACGGCGGAAGTGGCAGTGGATTGGTCACACGTTCCGAAAGGGTGACAGCTCCATAGCGAACCATGCTATGCAATGGAACCCTCTAACTCAGGATGGCAGAAGACCTGGCGGTCCGCGGAAAACATGGCGCAGAACAGTCGAGAAGGAGGCACGGCAGTTAAGGAAAAGTTGGGGAGAACTCAGACACATTGCCAGAAACCGTACACGATGGCGCGTAGGCGTAGTAGAGGCCCTAGGACCCACAAGGGGATACAGGACATAAATGAAAAAAAAAAAATGTTTCAATTTGATACCAAATTACTGACACTAAAAATATCTATGCTATGTTTGTATCGTACAATCTAAAATCATATAGATATGGTGCTGTATTCGTAATTAGTTATGAGAAAATGTAAATAAAGTAACCTAAGAGGCTTGCAACCATCAAGCAATAAACGTTCTGAAGAAGACATGGCTCTTGTCAAAGAGTTTATAAATAGCTTCCCACAATACAAGAGCCATTATTCTAGAAAACACACTTCGAAATGATATACAACATAACTTGAATTTGTCCTTGGTGGTTATCAGCGATGTACTCCGTGCAGCATTGATGAAAGGTAATTGTGGAATTTGTTGGACTATGACATCTTACCTTAAACACTTAGATTACGCTGACGATAATTGTCTACTTTCACATCGGATAATGGATCTTCAGTTGATGGCCCAAAATCTAGAGTTGGGGCAAATAAAGTGGGGCCAAAACAAAAGGCCTGAGAACTTCTAATACCCGCGCTCAACTTTACATTACCGGACAGGAGGTCGAGAAAGTTGATAACTTTCTTTATTTAGGAAGTGTAGTCTCGGTTAATCGTATTTCTCCGAACTGGATGTGTGCAGCAGTATTGGGAAGGCTAAAGCTGCGTTCGGAATACTATCCAAAATCTGGAGAAGCAATGTTATCAGCTTAAGAACCAAGCGGCGACTGTTCCGCTAAAACGTAGAATCGGTGCTGCTTTATGGGTGCAGTACTTGGAAAGTGGACACCATTAACACACGAAAGCGGCAAGTCTTCGTAAACAGATGTTTAAAGATCATCTTGAGGATTTTTTGGCCAAACCGCATCTCCAACGAACAACTTTATACGAGAACAGGAATAGTAGATATAAACATTACTATACGAAGGAGAAAGTGGCAGTGGATTGGACACACCCTACGATGCGAAGACAACTCCATTGCAAAATACGCCATGCAGTCGAACCCGCTCACCCAGGCAGGCAGAATAGCGGGACGCCCTAGGCAAACGTGGCGCAGAACAGTTGAGGAGGAATCGAGCTTTTTAAGAATGAGTTGGAGGCAGCTCAAACGCGTTGCAGTATTCGGAATAAGATGGCACGCTGGCGTGGTTGACCCCCTATACCCACGAGGGGTTAAGGGATCTAAGTAAAGTATGTATAAATTCTTTGTTCCCGGACACACTCATATAGAATGTGAAAGCGACCATGCTTTAATAGAAAAATTTGTTTAAAAACACAACAGTACCATTTCCGTTCCTCAAGATTGAGTATCTGTAGTAAAAATGGCAAATACTAGACTTGATGTAACTTTAATGGCACGAAATAACTTAATTGAATTTTCTAAACTCTTGACCATACATTTCACGAAAACAAACATTGCCACAGATAAAATGAGCTTTTCTTGGAATACCATTTTTTGGCTAATGGTCAAAACGTCGAGTGACGTGGCATTCGAGTATTCATTCGATATATCTGAACCAATACGATTTTTTTCAATTTAACTACAGAAGGTAGACCTTTTTCTTTGGGCACAATTCACCTGCCACTAGCCTATTCCAAAGCGTTGCATATAGATATAAAATTGCAAGGACATTCAAGACCTGCTGCCATTTATTGACCCAATTTATTACGGCTTTTACAAAAATTTAAAATATTCTAAGTCAGAAGCAGCGTATACTCATATCAGGACAGCGATATAAATTACGAGGCATAAAATTGGTTTAATTATTATAATTTAGTTTTAGCTATATACTCTATATGCTGTTTCATTATGCGATTTTGGTAATATAAACTAACAATTACCTGTTTATGATAGATAACTCCCATTTATGTTCATATTTTTTCTGTGTACCTATTTGGTGTAAACATAATATCTGTCACAAATTCTAAAAATACTCCATTATCAGAAGAATGTGATAATTACGTTTGAAGTTAAATAAAATAAATACATGAATTTAAATAAATTATTCCTTTATTTATAAAATCTTTTCTATTACGTCTCGATCAACTTTGAAATGCCTGAACTGAAAAACATTACTTTTGGAGTTACCAGATTTCTCCCAAACACCACAGATATGTATTAGTATCTAAGCCTTCTTAAGGGTGAGAAAATGAATCGCGGTTTCAGTGGTACACAAATCGGTTCATATGTAGGGTATACTGTTTTTGTAAAGAACATGTCCCTTATGTAATGATCGACTATTTCCTCTATGATTTTGAGAAGAAAGGAACTTGCGATGTGCATGCATACTCATTCAGAAAAACGAAAGTCAAGACAAAATTCTCCGCTTTTAAGCACTAGCTTGTACGCAAAGCTGAAATTAATTTTTGAAGAAGAACGATCAGCTGCGCCGTCCAGATAACAGTGTGGCAGAAAAAGTATGCCAGTAAACTATCAAAGCATTGCTGCTTAAACTCGGTCAGACAATCTTAAAAGATGAAGATCCAAAAATGTTTTACTACCAATAGCTTCATGAATAGCTTGCTTCGAATCGAGGTAGGTATGTCATCAAATATTCGATAAAAGCTGGCCAGCTATTCATGGTTCAAACCATGACAACGACCTCGTTTTTGCATTAACGACATAGACCTAATCTTTATCGTTCCCTTTCGGCCTAAAGTTGGTATGGTAATGATTGTCATCGAATAACCCTTAATTATAATTCCGATTATAATAAAAAACAAAAATCCGAAAGTATCTATCGATATCCTTTCTTCTTTTTCTGTTTGCAAAATCTATATTTCCATAATGAAATGCGAAAGTAAAAGACCAGAAAAAATAAATATTTTTACCTCTTTTAGATGCAAATTAGCAAAAGTATCTTAAAGTATTAACATATGAATTGTTGTGATGCGATATCGATATTCAATTTGTAGGTTTTTTGTTCTCCTTTCCAAAAAAAAAAATCGACAACAGCGTCACTATACTATAAATATTTATGTGGTCTAATCGTCAAATCGTGTTTTGTATATTTTTTTAGGAGATTAAGGTTAAATTTAGATGAGACTGTCCGGATAAAATCCGTTTTTGCGACGTTTCTCATCGATTCGCAGATATTAATTTTTTTTTTTAAGCGAGAAACTCAATTTAAATATTCACTCACAGTGTGAGATACAAAGTCACTATCTACACCTAACCCATAATATGTTTCATTGGAAGGAAAAAAATGTTTTCGAATTAGCGATATAGTGATTTGTCAACTTTATGTTGGTATGTGTGGATTGGAAATCCCCCTGTGGTGGATGGCAAATAACACGACTTACCTTTTACGTTTGTTGTGATTCACGGAAATTCATTTATGTATCTGAAATGACAAATAAATGCATTTTTAATAAATTGCGATAATCAATTCTTTAATAATTTTAAATTTATTATACATGCATGAGTGTGAATAAATATTGTAGAAAATGACGCCGCCGGCTGTCCGGATACTGCCTAGTTAAAGATGATTTAGAGGAGAGAGGGCTTTTATGGTCGTATCCATATTAATAAGTCTGTGTATTGCAAAAGATACGCAGTGTTGGACCACTTTATGGAGAGATCTCCAGCTGTGCTGGATGACAGGAATATATTGAGACTTCCGGCTGGACTGTGAATGACAGAATATTGGATATCATGTTGGATGCGAAGGTGCTACTGTCTTGAAGCTGTCGACAAATTTCTCTCATTGGGTGGTGCTTTGAATTTTTATGCAAGAAACATGCTTCAAGACATTATCTCAAAATATTCATAGATTTACATTAAAATATACAAGTCGATTGCGTCTGACCTATTGCACCAGGGGAGCGATCGGGTTTTCTATGAACACAATCGAAAACAGCACGAGTATCGCGGATGCAGACAGACTATCGAATGCTCCTGGACGTCTGTAAGAAATCCTCTACGTTCTTGCTCTATCTGAGCGGGGAAAAAATGCATATGCTTTACTCACGTCCTGATGGGCCACAATTTACGACGATTGTGGAGAGATGCGACGAAAGGGCGGATCAGCAATTGTCCTGCCTTTGCTCGAACCAGGTGGTAAATCCTCGATACTTATGTGGTGAGAGCTGATATTGTAAACTCTCTATCACTGAAGAGCTTGCTCCACATTCCACGAGAGACGAACAAAATGAAATCAAATGGGTAAAACAGTACAATTCCTGGTAGTACAATGTTCTATTTGCATCTGAGTGCAGGCAAATGCCTGCAGAAGTTTCTGGAGTATAAAATTCATACTCGCCATCTTCTCATTGAATTCCAGATTGCATATGATAGCGTAAATACCAATGAACTGTATCATGCTCATTCGTGGTAGGTAGGAAGGTAGAAGTGGTTGTGTCAGCAAACCATGCCGAAACTTAATTAGCGCAGAAGGGCCGTTTTAATACCATAACTCAAGTGACCTATCGGATGTAAGAAGGACGGTAACTTCTAGGGAAAGAGGAAAAGAAAAAGGGGTAAGGATTATTCAAATCCACCCGTTACATTGAGGAAGTTGATAATATCCCCAATCTCCGCTAGCTCTAGCTCTGGTTGTCGAAAAAGAGTTTACCTAAGGTGCGCCGTCTGGCCTTGCCTAAAGCCAGACACTTGCAGAGGAAGTGTAAGATTGTTTCTATCTCGTTAGCAATATTGCAGCTGCGACAGTCTGCATTAAATGTGCTATTCTGGGCACATGAACCCCAATGCACGGTTTCTGTTTAATAGATCTTGCTCTTCTTTTTCGGAAGTATTTGGGCCACATCTCCCTAGAGATGATAGAGTACCGCACCCCGTGCCATCTGCTGTCAGTCTTTAGCAGATAATGTGCGAAGATATCTCCCTTAAGGACCCCCAACGGGACGTTCACCGCCTTTGCTACGGAAGCATCAAGTGCAGATCCCTGCCTCCCGAGTTCATCAGCTCGCTCATTTCCCTCAATGTTACTGTGACCCGGAACTCAAAGGAGACAGATCGCTAACCAATGACCTAGCGAGGCGAGTTCCTTTTCGCACTATTCTAATAGCCTCGAGGATGTAGTGGCAGATACTATAGCCTTGATAGCGGCCTGGCTGTCAATGAGGATGGCAATGGTATTTAGGGGTATAGAGGTTTGCTTAAGTAGGCGGCAAGGTTCACGTACAGCAAAAACTTCGGCCTGGAAGACACTGCATGAATCAGGAAGCCGGTAATACCTGGAAAAAAATGGGGGAATCAGAGAATATCCCCGCCACTACCCCGCAGTCCATTTTTGAACCGTCGGTGAAGATTGTTATTTCAAACTCATTTGTCAGTTCGCCAGTTTCCCATTCCGCCTGGTTCGGAATCTGACCATAACGTCATTTCTAAAGTACACTGTGGGAGTTTTATAGTCGGTCAGATTAACTTCCAGATCCTGCGGTAGCAGATTCAGGATACTGTCGTGACCATAAAGATTGGTGCACCAGCATCCTGTTTCCCTAAGCCTAACCGCACTATATGATGATAGATGCATAATGTGAAGACCGAGTGGTAAAAGGTGCAGGATAACGTTCAAGGCTTCGGTTGGACATGTTCTCATGGCATCCGTTGCGCCTATAGCCGCAATTCTTTGTACCCTATTGATAAGTTTGATGTTATAAGCTTTCCTTAACGCAGGCCACCAGACTAGCGATCTATAGAATAGAATAGGACGCACCACGGCAGTGTACATCCATAAGACCATCTTCGGGCGAAGTCCCCACTTCTTACCAAAGGTTTTGTTGCAGGCAAGCCGGACAGGCCTTCTTTACCCGTTGCTCAATATTAAGCTTCCAGCTTAGTTTTGGATCAAGTACCACACCTAGGTACTTAGCACTGGAGGATAGGGAGTGTAGATGATTGTTTAGCCGTGGAAGCGTGAAGGTCGGTATTTTGGTTTTAGTGGTAAAGACCATCAGTTCAGTAGTTTTGCTTGGGTTGATGCTGAGTCCACATCCAGTGGCCCATGTGCTAATCTTGTCCAAAGCATCTTCCATAATCTCACTGATTACAGATGGAAATATCCCCGATACCAGTATTACCACGTCACCCGCATACGCGACAACCTTAACTCCATCTCTGTCAAGTCTGCACACGATTTTGTTGATGACAATAAGCCATAGAAGAGGAGATAAGACCCCAGTTTGAGGAGTTCCTCTAAAAACAGATATGGTGGAGCTGCTGTTGCCAAGAGTCGATTGAATGATTCTAGTTTTTAGCATTGTCAAAATCCATTTGCTCTTCCACACCCAGTTGGATCAGAGCTTCCTGAATGGAATCCGTACTGACGTTACTGAACCCGCCTTCAACGTCTAAGGAGGTAGCTAGGGTATATTGTTTAAAGTAGATTGTCTTTTCTATCGTTCGCGCAACGTCTCTGTCGATCGCCCCTTAGTGTACGCATGTTGAGATTTGGACAGAAGGGATTTATCTAAGGTATTTCGAATATGTGTATCTAAGATGCGTTCCAACGACTTTAAAAGAAAAGAGGATAAGCTGATGGGTCTAAAATCCTTTACGGATCCATGACCTCGTTTCCTAGCTTTCGGGATAAACACAATATTAACACGTCTCCAGCTCAGGGGAACGTGGTTTTAGAAGAATATAGCTTCTGTAGATCGGTACTAGCCATGGACCACCTGGTCCCATGTTTTTTGCAGCATAATCGGGAGAATGCCGTCAAGGCCGGCCGATTTATAAGGAGAGAAACTGTTAATAGCCCAGGAGGTATTAACAGCTGTAATTGTTGTCTTAATGTCATTCTAGGAAGAAGATTGCGCGACCTGAGAAACTGGTGGGAGGGCAATCTCATTTTTACATCCTGGAAAGTGTGTTTGCATTAAAAGTTCCAGGGACTCGCTAGAGGAGTCCGTCCAAGTCCCATCCGGCCTTTTAATAAAGGACGGGCCAGAATGTCTCAATGGACTGACAGTAGTCTTTCCAGGCAACAGACCTAGCACTTTTAATGGATTTCTTACATTCCTTCAGACAATCCTTATATGGTTGCCAGAACTTTTGCTTAAAGCAGATATTGAAGATATCTCTAGTAATCTTCCTCAGATTGGGTAGATCTTCGTTTCACCAAAGGGGGCATTTTTTCTTGCTATATTTAATAGGACACGAAACCTTAAAAGCCGCACCTATGGCTGTTTCTAGGTTCCTAATTTTGACGTCTAGTTCCTCGACTGATTCAATTTTCAGGTCGGGTATTCTATGAAGTTTTGATTTAATAACCCGACCAAACTTCTTCCAGTCAATTCTCTATGCTCATTCAAACTCATGACGACAGAAAATTCTCGTTACTCCGTGAAAATCAAAAATGAAACCATTGCGACTTGAAGCAAGACGAATGAATATCATGCAGAATTTCAACCTTCCAGTTCAGATTGTAGTGCAAACTTCTCACAAAAACATGTGAGTCACTATCGTCTACAAGCAGATGCAACTACTCAGGTTAGTGGGCGGTATTGACATCATCAGTATTGAATCTACCTAGGTTCCGCTGTTAATTGTAAAAATGACCTCAGCAAACAAAGAGTAATCCTTGCTTGCACTGTTTCCATAACTAAGTAGCACAGCCATATACAGAAGACCTAAGGTGACTCTATATAAAACCATCATCATAGCAGATAGCTCCATCAATGGCGAATGGAAAAGCCCTTGCAATCGAGAGCGAAGAATTCTTCACACGAGCAATGGTCTTATCTACGTTGCTGGTACATAGACAGTGATAGATTTATAGTAAGGCACACTTGCACCGGCCTAGACCATCAGCTACAGCGACAGATACAGCTTCAGATACAACGACAGATACAGCCTCAGCTACAGCAACTGATACAGCGACAGATACATCTTCAGATATAGTGACAGATACAACCACAGATAGAGCTTCAGATACAGCGACAGATCTTAATTTTTTTGGTCATTGGGCAGGTTTCATGACCATAGGTGAGAGTTGGAACAAATACTGAGTTACAGAGCGATAACTTTGTTCTAACACTAAGTTTGACCTTTATAACAGATCAACCAAATCTACAAGATGACTCAGTATTGCTCCTTCCATCACTTGCTTCAACGGATCACCACTACCACGCAGAATGCCGAGAGACATACTGAGTGCCTCAACATGACTACCGAGTAAATGCAACGCCAGCACAGTAGATCTTTCTAGGTCGGAGTGTTTAAAGGGCGTATTCTTCCGATATAACACGCAGATTATACTGAACTGCAGGTCAGTACATTCAGCGATATTTACCTCTACTGCATCATCACAGATGAATACAGACCTTTCGAATGAATGTTTAAGTTTAGTTTAGGTTAGGTTAGGTAGATGGGTGCCATATGTGACAAAGAGTCACTACTCACTCAGGCCAACAGTACGGGTCCATTGTGTCCAATCATTTAATCCTGGAAACGCTGTTAAGAAAATCCGCTGTCAGAACCACCCAGAAAGTGATATGAATTTCAGGAGGTCCATGAGCTCAACATTACACAAGTCCTCCAGCTCCGAGAAGATGTAACTACCAAGAGTCCTCATTCTTCTGACGGATAGGGCAGGACAGTCACACAACAGGTGATGAACAGATTCGCTTTCTCCTTCGTCTCTGCAACTTCTGCATTAGTCGTTATGCAGCAGACCGAGTCGCTTCGCGTGAACAGACATTCCCCATGCGTTATAACGACGAAGTTTTACCAGAGAGGTTGATCTCTTCTTGCTGTGGGCCGGTCATAGCGCCCTGGCCGTTGTGCATGTTTTCAGATGAACCCAGCGTCTATTTGCTCGACCGGTGGCTTTATCCTCTATTTTCTGCTGTAAGGAACCGATTGGGGTTGCTACAGAGGGGAGGGACCGCGATAAGTGCAGCGCTGTCCCTTTCCTAGCAAACTCGTCAGTCCCTTCGTTGCCTTCGATACCCATATACCCTGGTACCCAGCAGAGGATGACCACATTGGCTCTAGATATATCGTTTAAGGGTGATTTGCAGCTTCTCACAAGCCTCGACCTAATTACGGCAGAGTCCAGAGCCTTAACGGCTGCCTGACTGTCTATATAGAGAGTGATCGTTTTGCCAACGATATTACTCTCGCGTATAATTAATGCACCTTATATGTTATAATGGCTATGACTTCGGCCTGAAAGATGCTGCAGTCGTCGTTTATGCTAAATGAGTGGTTTATTCCTTCACAATAAACTCCGGCTCCCGTACCAACGTCCATCTTAGAATCGTCGGTATAGAAAGCCAACTCCTTTTTCTTGATGGTTCTTCGGTTCTTCCAGTATATTCTGTCAGGAATTCTTGTTGTGAATCTCCTTTCAAATGCTAGCATCGGGTTCATGTGATTAGTTTCCGTCAATCCACTGGTGGTCCCCCATCAGAACAGAATGGAGGCATGGCCGTAAAGGCTCGATGACCACAATCGGCCTTCATTTAGTCCAGCGGGTTTAGCCGCCAGACTGCTGCAGTATGTGTCAAGCAGAATGAAACTAAGCATGGTTTCCATTGGTGCTGTTGGTGTTGTTCTCAATGATCCCATGAATCCGATGCACGCCGCCCTCGGGATTTTGGTGAGGTTTGAAAGCAGATATTGCTTCTCAAGTGCCATCCACCATACTAGTGAACCATATGTAAGAATGGGTCCAACAACCGCCGTGTATTTCCAGTGCACCACAGCTGGTTTGAAGCCCCACGTATTACTGAAACCCTTTTTGCAGGAGTAGAAAGATACGCTTGCTTTTTTTAACGCGTTCGGCAATATTTTCCTTCCAGTTAAGTTTGGAATCTAGAATTGCGCCCAGATACCGAGCTGAACTTGAGATACTTAGTTCAATGCCACCGATATTTGGGGGTCTGAAGGTAGGAATTGATCTCTTCTTAGTGAAAAGAACTACCTCCGTCTTTGAAGGATTCACTTCCAGCCCTTTGCTGCTGACTCAGTTATCCACTAGTCGTAGTGCGAAGTTTAGCCTTTCACTTAGGACTGGAGGGAATTTTCCCGACACCAGGATAACGACATCGTCCGCATTGGCCGTCGCGTTGAAGCCGTTTTCCTTCAGTATTACCAAGATCTCATCCAGTAAAAGGAGCCATATTAGCGGGGACAAGACTCCACCTTGGGGTGTTCCTCTGCAGACCCTTCTCCGAATGCTTGCTTTGAAAATATAATCCTTGATTGAAGCATCTGTGCAATCCAGTTGCAGAGGCCGGTGTTGATATGAACTCTGTGCAGATTGTTCAGGATCGCGTCAAAACTTACGTTGTTGAACGTCCCTAGGAACGCCCCGAGAGTGAACTCTTTGAAGTAGAGAGATCTTTCTATGCTCGATACGACCCGTTGGAGGGTTGTATCTACCGATCTGCCGCCGATGTATGCATGTTGTGATTTAGATAGGTAATTATCGCCGATCACACTTCTTATATACATATATCTATTAAACGTTCCAAAGTTTTCAGCATAAAAGACGACAAACTGCAGGTCTTTTGCGTTTGTGTGATTCAATTTCCCTGCTTTGGGAATAAATACAACGCGCACCATGCTTTAGGAACATAACCTAGCTTAAGGCATCATGTGAAGATACGCTTGAGCCATGGAACAGCAATATCCACTGACTGTTATAGCATCACAGGTCGAATGTTATCCATTCCTGGTGCCTTATAATAAGTTGGTTTAGAAGAAATCGAAAATGACCGAATTATCCATGAAGAGCAGATAACTCATCATTACGTTTTCCAGTTTTAAACATTCCCCGCCACGGCTATGCTGTAACATACAGTCTGTATAAGAGTGTATAATGCGAAAGTGATATGACAAAACGTCCCCTGGGGGGAGTTTAACACTTACAGCGAAAGGTATTGATTTAATACCATTTATCCGAATATAGCTTCTGCAGTTTGTATACACAAACTAAATGTATCTTAACAAGGAACCATCAATCCCATACTCCTGCAGAACAATCCGAGACAAGTATCGCATATTCCCAAACCTTGTCAAATTCCATTCCTAGAGTGAGTCGATAGTGCTTCTGCCGCGGCAAAGGCACAGTCGTGGAACGCGTTTCTAATACCTAAGCAAAACCTATTCGGGAAGATATACCCATGTTATTCGCTTAATCTTTCTTGTATCGCGTCTCAGGCAAAGGAAGAACCACCTCAGGTTGCCAGTTACCAGGTGTTTCGCCGTAGAAGCAAAAGAAATTAACTCTGAGATTCTTCTGAATTCTCTTATTCATTGAGCCAAACCGTGTGGACTCTGCTGAGCACTCAATCTACCCAAAACAGTTTCCCTTATCAATATAAGCTTACCAGGTCAATCCATCAGGATATACCAAACTCATCTCAAAAAATTGCACAAAACCCTAAGAGATTATGATTGCATCAAAGCAACCCTCCTTGAACATCTGAATGCGCTTCCACTCCATGAAGTAAACCTGAGACAGCATCTCTCAAGTTTTAATGAATGTTCTACATGCATTCGGATGCATTGTATCACTTCAACACCCGTTCCGAGGTCAAAGATACCTGCTGCGGTTTCAGTGTTTTTCTTTAAATTGAGAACAAAGTGCTTTCCTCTGTTCGCTACATCGACACCAAAAGTAATGGACCATCGAATAATCAGATTGAATCCAATAAAATGGCCTTAAATATGAACGCCTTTTAGGATTCATTTCCATATTCCACCGGCGGATAGCAGGTGAATTCCTGGAATTCCGCTTCTCAGCACCAACCACTGCCATTTGTAATTATTATTTCCTCGAACAATGACCAATACATGCGGTGGCATTCCTCCATTCGTGCGTCATGTCACGTTCGAAAGGCTGACTGGCTGGCTAAACCTGTGCAGTTCTCAAGAACCAGCTGATCAGGTTTTCAATTCTTGATTTTTAATTAATAAAAAAAAAAAGAAAAACAATTTGTTGTTTTTTTTTTTTCTAAATTTAGGAAATTCCATCTGACATCAACTCGAATCGCAGGAAATTTCTCTGTCAGGCGGTAACGCTGACCGACAGACACAGGTGACCAACTCACTGAGTTTCCACTTCATGTCCACTTCTTGTAGCTTGATTCGCTTGTCGACCTTGAATCTTCGCCGTGTGCTGTGCGAGAGAAATTCCCTCCCAATGATAATATATGCTAATTACAGTTATTTAGCGCTATACCAGCAAAAGTGCCGCCTATTTCCATCACACTTCACTACAAAGTGACAGAGAGACGACTCGAACGAACAGTGCCAAGCGTGGGTCGGATACAGTGGCAATAGATACAGCTTGCCTGCCCCACCGTTGCACAAACAGTAGCCCAGAACTGGTGACCACAGCAGCAGCGTATAGATTCCAGTTTGTCGTCAGCCCCAAGTGGCATGTCGCCTGACGGACACACGATGACCGAAAAACCGCTTCACAACCTCAAGAGCTGACCATATTTACTAAACGTGATCCCACAATGGTTCCATGATCGGTTTCGTGCAGCAGCCACCGCCGCCGTTGCCGATCATCGTGCATTCGCATGCTGTGCGCATGCACTGGTGATTGGTGTGACCATGGTGATGACGTTCTATCTGAGATTGTGTACCGAAAACACTTTCGATGCGGATCGCTGGAAAAGTGACACAAGTGTGCTTAGAGACACCATCGTCGGCGGGTAGTGCGACGCGGTGCCTCTGTCAATTGGGCGGTTTGCAACACTTTTCTGTTTGCTGTACTGGTTGATTGTGTTTTTTTTTATATTTCTTGTTGGTGTTTATTTATAATATTTGTTGCTGGACTGAATGTGGAGCGCGTTCGAAATGAGGATTTGAGTCTATCAAAGGAGGTTATCATAGTGTGAACTGGTCAAATGAAAAACTGAAAGTTTACCCATGTAGCTATTGAAGTGCACTGGGTAGAAGCATGCATGCAAAGATTTCAACCAGACTGTCATTTTCTCCCTTGAGAGAGACAGTTTCGGATTCTAGTGATGTACTAGTGAATGTTGGAAGGCCTCTTCAATCTTCAGTTCGTTTGCGAGATGATAGCAACATTTTATCCAGCGTCAAGCAACAAGTGTTCAAATAACCCAGAAAATCAGAAAGATTCATACTCGTATGTACCAAATAAGAAGTAGATGAATTATTGGCGGAAGTTAAGTCTTCCTTAGGCTACCTAGGGATGGACCCGAAAACTGTAAGAGATACTTGTGCGAGATACTTAAAAACTCTTCAAAATCGCAGGTGAGGACAGCATTGCACCAAATAATAACTCATCTCCCACACTATATAAACCGTTCATCTGCAAATACCTTACCAAGGCTGGTAGAGCTTCGGAAACGGAAACATTTGCGTTCTTCGAGGCGAAATTCTGTCGCCCTCTATATGGTCCCTTGTTATAAAACCTTTTGCAATCGCAAAAGTTATTACTACAGCACTCCACGGCGACAGCTAATAATGAAATGACAGCTGCCCCACACATCTTTCTGTTACGCATTTAGTTTCTGTACCGCGGAGCGTACTGGGAATCGCCTTGTACATTATATGGTACATATAAAAGCGTGAGACGGAGCGTCACTAAAACTATGTTATATGTGGTCTTACCATTGAAACGGGCCTAACCTAAGATAGGTTAGGTTAGGTTAGGTTAGAGTGGCAGGCTGTAGAATGCAACCTCACTTAGAGGGCAGACCAGACCCATTGTGGTACCACATCGATCTATCATCCCCAGGGAGAGCTAACCCTAGAACCAGTCGAAGCTTGTTTTGAAGCGCTGGAAGCTGCCGATGCGGACGTGAGCTAGCTCGCCTAAGTTGTCGAAGAGGTAGGCTCCTAAGTGTAATCTTCAGTGAGCGGAGAGGGCAGGGCACGTACAAAAAAGGTGTAATATGGTTTCCTCCTCCCGCTCGTCCATGCAACTTCTGCAGAAGTCATTTGCTGCAATAGTCAGCCTGATTGCATGCCTACCAATGATGCAATGCCCCGTAATGATACCTACTGTAGTTGCGATGAGCGACCTTTTCAGCCCGATAAGGCGATTGAAACGTTTCTGATCCAGCTGAGGCCAGATCTGTTTAGTAATGAGACGCGAAGTGCCGCTGGCCCACCTGCGATTAGTCGCACTAATGGTATTGAGCTTAAATAGCAGCTTCACTGTAGCGAGAGGCATACCGAAATTCCCCTTGCTCGACAAGATCGACAGACAAGTGCCCTGCTTAGCGAGTTCGTCGGCCGACCAGTTTCCTGGAATGTCCCTGTGCCTCGACACCCAAATTAGGTGAATGTTGAACTATTTGGCCTTCTCGATAAGAGATAAGCGACAATTAAGGGCTGTTTTTGAAGGTAACAGATCCCAGGGACTTGATCGCAGTTTGACTGTCAGTAAAGATAGTAATATCCCGCCTGGATATCACATTGCACTTCAGCCACGACAAGGCCTCTTTTATTGCTATAATCTCCGCCTGAAAGACGCTGCAGTGATTAGGGAGGCGAAAAGAGATACTAATGTTTAGTTCTTGGGATGAAACACCTCTGCCCACTCCCGAATCTGTTTTGGATTCATCTGTGTAAAAGCAAATGGATCCCTCTTGTGTTCCTAGCTTCCCCTTCCATTCAAGTCTGGAGGAGATGCGGGTTTCGGAGTTTTTATCAAACAGAAGTTGAGGAAGTAGATAGTTGGTATCTTGTGGAAGAAATTCAAGATTGTTGGGAATAGAGAAGTATTCTGCGCCTAGACCGGTCCACTACGATATGGCCTTCATGGGGGTGGCTGCACACGCTGCCACTTGTTTGCTATAGAAATCCAGACGAGGCACGTACAGAATTTCTAGAGCTGCTGTTGGAGTAGTTCTTAGTGCTCCCCGGCATGCATAAGCAGGCCGTTCTCTGCACATGGCCAAGTGAGAATAAGTGTACAGCATTTTTCAAAGCTGTCCATTAGACGATCACACCATACGTTAGTATAGGTCTGTTTGCAGATACATAGAGCCGGTATGTAATATGTGGCTGTAGTCTCCATCTATTTTATATTGCTTTCTTACAGAAGTACAAAGCTGTAGTGGCTTCCTTCACTCGGGGGCGCCGTGGCGTAAGTGATTAGTGTGTCGGACCACTACGCATGAGGTTCCAAGTTCGAATCCCAGAAAGTACCAACAAGTTTTTTTCACGGTCCCACCTCTCGCGAGCGTCTTGCAAACATCCGAGAGTATTGTTGTCACGAAAAAGCTTCTCAAATCGCCGTTCGGATTCGGCATTAAACTGTCGGTCCCTTCCATTTGTGTGAAAAATATAACGCACACAACATGAGTGGTTGCGAGAAGCTAGGCCCTGGCACTTTAAAGCGCTGTTGCGCCAAATATTTGTTTTTGTATTCCTTCACTCGTTCTATTGCGTTAGCAGCTAAGTTTTTTGTCCAAGATGAGACCCAAGTATTTGGCTTTGTCTAAAAGTGTCAGGCTAGTGCCGCATAGTTAAGGAGAGTCAAAGTGCGGAATTTTATATTTCCTGTGAAGAGGACTAGTTCTGTTTTTGATGGGTTGATACTAAGACTGCATTCATTAGTCAATTTCGAAAGCTTAGAGAGAGCGTTTTGTAAAAGATCCCTAAGCGTATTGAGGTATTTAGCAGAGACCGCAATGGCAACGTCGTCCGCATAAGCAACTACTTTACGGCCTTCCCCTTCCATGATTAAAAGCAGTTCGATCACCGCGAGGTTCCATAGAAGAGGAGAGAGCGCCGGAGTACCCTTATTCACAAGCCTTCAAACCACGGCGTGTCGCCCAGCTTGGAACCAGCTGATAACCCTGTTTGCCAGCAACTGGTTAACTAACGCGCCAATCGACCCCGTAATACCAAGACTCGTAAGTGCCCGCATAATTGCTCTAAGCTCGAGAAATGCTACCAGAATGTATTCTTTACAATCGAGGGATTTTTCTATGATGCGCACCAGTGAGTGCAGGGCCGTTTCTACCGATTTTCCTTTACTGTACGCATGCTGGGAGGTTCACAGCATACTTGGATTAATGTATGAGTATTAGAAATGAGAACGTATGCGAGAAAATGAACCCCGATTAACATCCTTAATGGTGTCCGTGGCTGGGATTTGTTGTATAATTACACGGTTAACGCGTTACGGTACAGAAATTGCATTATCCACGAAAGTTTCTAGATATAAGCATCAACTTCACAAGAGGGCTCTATTTTTATAAGAAACAGTATTAAAAATTTTTCAATCTCGTAGAAGGCTTAAAGCCAAACCCTATAGACTAATAACTTATATTGTGAAAATATACTTTTTTTTTCAAATAAATAGTCATAAACTAACTAACTAACTAGCCTCAGTACAGCATCATTGACCTCATTCTTACTGAAAGGATAGAGAGACTGGTGGAATTTCACGTGCGCGAAGTTGCTTTGAAGCTGCATCCACTATTGGAGATGCACTTAAAATGCACTTCAAAATTTAGTGGCCAGAATTGAATGCGCGCTTGATAGGAAAGAATGCACGATGGGTATCCTCATCGACGTTGAGGGTGGTTTTGACAATGCGGCTCGACCAGACAACACGGGGTAGATGAAACATTAGTGTTGTGGATTAAAGCAATGCTAATGAATAGGACTTTGATAGTGGATGCGGATTGTGGCCGATATATTATGACAAGGGTAAACAGGGGCTGTCCGGTGCAGTCGACTCTCTGTTGAACACTCTAAATAGTTCTAACGTCTACGCTCAGGCATATGCGGGTGATGTCGCCGTACTTTCTGTCGGCCCATGCCTGGCGACGGTCAATGATTGGTGCACTAGGGGCGGGCGTTCGCCCAGAATCCTCTTAAAACTGAGGCTGTTCTCTTTACGAGAGGGAGGATTCTTACCGGTCTGACTCAGCCAGTGCTAAAAGGCGTCACCATTCGCATTTCCAATGAAGCCAAATATCTGGGAGTGATTTTAGATAAGAAACTTCATTGGTCTAAACACGTCGAGTCGAAAACATCCAAGGCGCTCTCAGTCTTCTGGCAGTGTAAGGGTGCTTTTGGCAAGACTTGGGGCTTGTCACCGAATAACGTTCTCTGGATCTACACGGCTGTGATAAGACCATTCCTCGCATATGCGTCGGTTGTTTGGTGGAAGGGGCTCTCGCATAAATATGTGGTTGCTCCATTGCGCCAAACTCCAAAGAACTGCTTCTCTCGGCTGCACGGGACCTTTTCTGAGTACACCTGGCTCTGCTCTACACTCTTTGCTGAACTTACCTCCCCTTGGTACTTATATCATGGGTTGCGGTTTCTGGTATACTCCACACTGGAATTTTGATGAACTTGCGCGACACTTATCTTACAACTCCTGTCTTATGGATATGCCGTCTGATGCAATGACACCAGAACTCCAGCTGATGCGCAAATTCAGAGTAAACTTTCCTCGTGTTCAGGACTGGTTTCGGCCAGAGTTTGAACCAGGAATGGAATGCAGTCGTATTTTCACGGACCGTCCAAAAACCAGTCTAGGGTCTGATGATGGTGTCTTCGTGGAAGTCAAAAACAATAAACTTCTTTTCTCGTTAGCCAAATATGCGTCTGTTTTCCAAGCAGAAACTTATGCAATCCTAATGGCCATGAACTAAGTTGTGAAGAACTGGTGGAAGGGCGGTAGTATTTGTGTCTGTAGTGACAGTCAGCCTGCGCTTAAGGCCTTGCTTAACCCTTTAACCACTTCCAAAATAGTTCGTGAAACCAAAAACTCTTTGAACTCGGTCGCAAGGCTGAATTCTCTGTCTCTTATCTGGGTCCCAGGTAACAGTGCGATCTTGGGGGCCGAGATCTCCGATGAGATTGCTAGACAAGGCTCAGAGGAGGCTTTCTCAGGTCCCGAACCCGCGTTGGGTTTCCCTGCGTCCTCGGTTAGGGCTTCCATTGACGATTGGGTCTCTCACTAACAGAATTGTGTGTGGCGTGACTCTTTAGGATGCAAGTTGACTTACCGTATGCTCCCGGACGTCAGAAATCAGCGACATTCTTGCTGCCTCTCAGCAAAAAAGACTGTAAGCAACTTATTGGGGTCTTGACAGGCCACTTTGCTTTCGCCAAGCACCTTAACTTGCTGGGCTTGAGTGACGCTGCAATCTGTGACGCTTGTGGAGAGAGCGACCGACGACACCGCGGAACATTATCTCTGTGAGTGTCCGGCATTTGCTCGAATCAGGTGGCAGATCCTCAGTGCTGAGGTGGTGAGTGCTGGTACTGTAAGCTCCTCATCACTGAAATGCTTGGCTTTCTTAGAAAGACAAAGAAATTCTAATAAAATGGTAAATCAGAGTTTGCTCTCTAGTAGTACAATGGACCAGTTGCATCTGAGTGCTTCAGTCGAGCGTTTCCTATCCCGACAAAAAAAAAAGCCTATCCGTAATGGTAAATCAGAGTTTGCTCTCTGGTAGTGCAATGGACCAGTTGCGTCTGAGTGCTTCAGTCGAGCGTTTCCTACCCCGACAAAAAAAAAAGCCTATCCGTGCGGACTGTGGTTATTGAATGCCTTAAGGACGGTATCGCACGATGCAGGCGACATTGCTTTCGGTGAATATTCCTGCAAATGAACTGCATAGTATCTACGAGGCTAATGATTCAGCAACCTGAGGGTCAGCTGGAGATTCTAAGAAAAAAGAACAACGAGTAGCAGCAGAAGTGGAATCGTTCCCCTAAGATGAACCATGCCACTGATAACGGATATAGCAATATGGGTAAATTGGCGTGACGGAGAAGTTGGCTTTTATTTTAGTACCTTCATGGATTTGGGCATGATGTATCTCAAATTACATAAAAAGCCTTAGCGGGTGCACCTTTTCATGCCTCACAATCTAGCATAGAGCACAGGAGCTCCAGAAAAAAGAATCATTCTCTGCAAATTTGAAATCTATTTCGCTATCTCAAAACAAAGTCGCAAACCTTGAGCTTCAAAACAAAGTCATTAAATACACAGACTTATGCAGCATATGATCCCACACGGAAGTCAATCCGAGGCGCCACTATACAGACTTACACACAATCTCCACAATCAACCAATGTCGATGTCGATCAGTTCTATTTCTAGTCTGTGTTCACTTAATTAATTAAAATGAAACGCATGTCTAAGCGATTTCGATAAAAATAACATCTAGCGCCTCTCCAGTCTCTGCGAGCGCGCGTCGTACACAGTGCCATCTATTTTCGCAAAATGCCTACTAATCTGCATGCAAATTACTACTGTCACCTGCATAACAAAACGACTCGCGAGATGCTCTAATGCCTAGAGATCAAATGCATTGTGTTTGTGAATTCAGCTCAAAGCTTCAATTACAAGACACTGTCGCCGAGACAGTGTCTTAATGACAATTCGCAGTTTGCTCTTGTTTGCGCGAACTATTTTCCACTCTCATTTGAATGTATGACGATATTTTCTGCGCACGTATATAATTGGCATCCAAGCTGATCTATTAGCCCCTTACCATCCCCCATACTGTACTTATAGTAATAACAGATTAATCATACGATTTAAATGTAATAAACTTTTGTTTTATTTGACAGGAAATGTAATAGATCATAGGGGGGAGAGAACGAGGTTAAACTGTCACTTTTGTCTGTCATTGGTGACTTCAAACTTCAAACGGATGTGCAAAATGAATTTAAAGATCTCGTTTGCCAACTCATTTGAATTGGCATCCATTAAAATGCGAACTGATTTTTATATGCAACGTATATTGCGTTATATGGCAAATAAATTAGTCACTAATCTGACAGACAGACCAGGAAACGTTTTATTTTTATTTTCTTCTGTACCACCTGAGAATTGTTTAATTTGTGCAGTATGTTCGATTGGAAGTATAAAATTGGCAATAAAATTTAACAAATACGTGCGCAGTACTAAAGTTGGTTATTTAAATTATATTTTAGTGGCTATAATAAAAGTTTTTAATGATATTTACATAAGAACTTAATACAAACGGAGCGTACGTCTGGTGGAAGTAGTACGACATTGCGTTACGAAATCTGTAAGTGTCATGTGAGCTTTGGAAATGTCAATGGTCGTCAATTATTGGCTGTCAGTTTTTCAAATTAGTGACATTAAGTTAGCGGTGTTTATTTTCCAAGGCTACTGCAATCAATATGAAATTTATTGACGACGGAGGACCTCGCATGACTCTCAGAATTTACGAGCAATTAGAAGACGTGGACATTCGTGTGTAGCAAATGAATCACTCGTGTGGCTAATTAGGTGTCATTTTGTAACTAACATCATAATTTGCTTCTACAGTGAGTGGATTTATAGACAGTTCAAGGCTGGACAAGCTGTCAATTTATTTTTTTTTGGTAAAAGAAGTACCTAAGGCTAATTTCAATGGCTGTCATTTATTTAAATACACAAGTCTCAGCAGCAAAAACAGATGTAGGCGTATTCCATAGAGTTTACACAGAAATGAAGAATAATAATAATAACAAGTAAATTAAACCTCTTTGTCAAATACTGGACACGAAAGAATTGGCAACAAGAAGAACATAGAAAAGCAACAATTCCTGCGTTTTTTTGTGAAACTACGCTAACGAGAAACTATGCGTGTTAAGTACAACAAGAACGAGGACCTGTATCCACTAACACTATCCCGGATAAATAGCAGCTTAACACCAGCGAGGATATAACAAGTGCGCTATCGGTAACTAGCAGATAAAATATAAAAGATGGATGCATCCTTCATTTCTAAGCTACGCCATAAAACGTAGGGAATACGTAGTTCAATGACAACAACTAAACGTAAATATGCATGATAATATTGAAATATAACAATTCATTCATAACTCAGCTATTTATCTACGATCCTCGATTACAACTAATTACTCAATTGTCCTTGCGATGGCTGTGCTAACAAGGTATTGCGCCGATATAATTCCTTATCCAACAGATCTGCCGAAATCATGCCGACATGTAAGCCTCACTCCTTTTTTCCTAAAGGCGGGATCCTTCTCAAGTCCACATCTCGATGAGAAGTTCTCCCGAACATACCAACTAAACTACCTCAAGCAACATAGAAGCTGCTATGTGGCGTATTACTTCTTCGTTGAGCACTTGAAGAGCTACTCTCAGCTCACCAAGGCGCAGTTGTTCACCGCAACTAAAACAGTAGCCGAACTGGCTCTGCAGAGCTCAAAGAATCACGATCTATTGACGCACTGTGTTGCCTTCAGTGAGATGCTAGGATTTGATACCAAAACCTGAGGAGTTTCTTGAAACTCTCGCGAATGTTGGGTGAGGAGGAGAATGGCAATCAGTTCTTTGGATTTGAAGATTTCTTGGTGAACTATGAACACCGGTGGGCGCAGGATCTTGAAACATTCCCCCTCAACGAATATCAGGCGCTGAGACAAGTGGCCCGAGGAGATTATACAGAAGTACTGCAAGGCCAATGGACTGGTGGAAGGTTCTCATGCTCGTGCAATACTTTGACATCCCACTGGAACAGGTTAACAAAATCTCGCGGCTCTTTGCGAGTAGAGAAATCGGAGAGCATATGATTCGAGCTCTGTCATATGAACCTGCGGTGGAGAAGGTCAAGCGACGGCCGAGTGTATCAAGACAGAAGGCGAGATCTACTATATATGACTATTTGCCCTCCACCACATCAGCTGAGACCATGACATCCTCGATTAGCTCCTCCAGCGACCCGAATGCTCTCTTCAAAACTTCATATCAGATTCGTTTTCTCCACGAAAGCGACACCCTTGACATATTCGCCATTATGCTGCTGAGTTCCAACAGCATTCCAGAGGAGAAACTTCCCCCGGAACCAACAAAATTCCTCAAAGTGATTCAGGACAACCATTCATATTCGACTTCCATCAACGGTTCAGGTATGACCTTCCAATTCTGTCCCTTCTGTCGGCCACAGTGTCTTCTGCGAATGTCGACTGGAATTGGTTTGTCTGGTTAGCTGTATCCACCGAATTTTGGCCAAAAGCATTGGACATTCAATCAAAGGATATCAATGACGTTGCTTGGGCGCTGAAAGAGCACTGCTATTGGAAAAAATACTTGAGTCATATCAATGTGTGTCCACTATATAGGAATCCACTTCACAAAAACCAATATGCCTACTAGACTACCAGACCTTCCAGACGAAGACAACGCATGCTCTTCAGGAACTCACCACTTAAGGATGGACAAACCCCTCAGAGACAAAATTGCGGTGAGCTGGTTCCCTGACATCGAAGGAGCTTCGACAATACTGAATATGCCCAGATATGCAGATGCATTCAGTAGATTTTTTTTTTTTTTTTGTTTTTTTAAGGTGGGAGAAGTGGAAAGGCAGAAAATTAGAGAATTAGTTGTCAGCTAGCTGGAATCTAGATCAAAGATGAAGCTAAGGATAGTTCCAGCTGAAGAAGAGGTGACATCAGAAGGTGAGGTGAAGCCTTTGTTAAAGTACTTTAGCCTTAGTCTGGCTATGGCTGGGGAATCACAGAGTATGAACTGTTTCGGTGTCTTCTAAATAGAGACGGCACATATCCGAGTGAACACGACCCATTTTCTTGAGATGTTAATTGAGAGAGCAGTCTTCAGTAAGAAAGTAAGCTAGGATCTTAGCATTCTGTTTGCTCATTGATAGAATGTCTTTGGTTCTGTTTTTTGAGAAATTAATAAATTTCTTAGAACGACTTAGACCAGGTTGAGCATTCCAATATGAAAGCATTTGTTCTCGTTCCCAGCGAGATAGCTCTATTTTTATTTGGTTGGTGGGTAAACCACAGAAGTGTTCAGGTTCAATGGAAGGAGATGGGGCACCTAGTTTGGTAAGCTCATCAGCCGCTTCGTTACTAGGAATACATTTATATCCAGGGATCCACATTAATGTGACTTGGTTGTGTACAGCGAGCTGCAGAAGAGTTTGGAGACAGTTCCAAACCAGCTTAGACTCAAAGTCAAGGACGTGAGAGCTTTGAGTGCTGCTTGGCTATCTGACATTATATTTATATATGATCTTCGGAGGTTTTTCTAATGTATTCTCTGGAGCAGAGTTTGATAGCATAGACCTCTGCTTGGAAGATAGTAGTGGATTTACCTAGTAGAGTTTGTAGTTGGAGCCAAATATACCAACTCTAGCCGCATTTGACATTTGGAAACCGTCAGTGTACCAGTTGAGTTGAGGTGTTGTTCGAAGGATTTGAGGATAATTCCAATAGTTGCAGTCAGGGGTGGTAACTGTGAAGGGTTGAGGTGGATTCTTTTTGGCATGAAGTCTGAGATGCATACTGCTAGAGAAGATAGTAGTGGAATTTTCTCAAAGATCTTCATGTGACCAACTAAATTGGAATTTGCATTGTTACATAAAAGGTGAAGCTTTAGAGCGCTGCCAGCTCCAATCTTCACAACGTTTATGTGTAGTGGTGGCAGGTCCAAGAGAACTTACAGCGCAGCTGTCGAGTAAGTGCACGCTGCGCTCGTAGTACCTATACAGGCTAGTCTTCGCATCTTCTGGAGTGCGGAGCGGATGACGGTTTGGTCAACTTTTTCCCACCATACTAGCGAAGCATAGGTTATTATCGGGATGACAATTGTGGTATAGGTCCAGTGGATCATTTTTGGATTTAATCCCCATTTCTTACCGAAAAGCCTAAAACAGGCCCAGAAGGCTTTAGTCGCCTTTTCGGTGATTCTGTCACAGGAGTAGATAATATTAAATGGAACTGGATAAACCTGCAAAAGGTTGCCCCCCGCTATGGTCCATCGTAGTGAATGAGCTGTTAAATATACTCAGAAATGACAAGTTCTATGTCCAAGGATACGCTGATGAGATTGCGATCCTAATCAGAGGTAAACGCGAAGAAACAATCTCGGTCCTCCTCCAGAGGGCACTCAACCTTGTTGTCGAACCGTCAATCACAAAAAAAGCAACATAGTTGCTTTCACAAAAAGAAGAAATCGGGATAAGCCACGAAAACCCATTCTGTTCGATTATCGTGAACTTTCCACTCCTCCATCTTCAGATACAGAAAAATAGGCATGGTGCTGATACCATACTAGTCCATTCAGACATTTCCCTTGGAATTATCATCAAGGACAACTGTCTACTAAAATGTAAGTTCAATCAAAACTTCAAGTTTACATTCCCAGACCGCCATAACTGGGAAGAGAATAAGCCTATATCTGCAAGGGATTCTCATGTATGTTACACTGATGGATTAAAAACAAAGGAGCAGTGCTGGAGTATACGCTGTTTACACAACAACATTCATATACAAAAGCATGGACTGATGTAACTCCGCATTTCAAGTAGAAGTATACTATAGAACTATGTTTCAGAGAAAATATAAACAGATCTATAGCAAATAATAATTATATTCTCTCCGACAGCAGCAATGCTGCGCTTTCAGTCATTAAGGCAGTCAATCTATAGAAAAGTTATGTGATTCACGGGACTACATAGTCTGCTCCTTTCTGGCCATCTGCTTTATTCCAAGAGAACTAGGTAGGTTGGTAGAGAAGTTTCTTTCATACTAGGAACTGATGTCACCCGGTTGTTAAGGTGCGTTCAATATGCTTACAGAGGACGATTTTCTTAGACATTTCCTGCGGAATTTAAAGAGCTGATCTTTCTCTAATTTTTTTCTTTAAAATTACCTTCGAGTCATTTTACCTATTGTCTAACTCTGGCTAATGGCGAACATCCGCAGTGGAGGTTTGGAAAGTCTCCTTGCCATTTGAGACCTCACAACTGAATTAATGTTTATTGAAAGTCCGACCACAGGCCCAGTGACTTAACTAACCACCACTTTTGGTGGCAACATTTCCAAGAGGTTATTTGAAAGTTCTTGCATCTCGACCTAGTTGCAGGTGAGAAACACCTTCCTGTACATGACGCAGTTATACGGACTGCCTTCGAAAGAAAACGAGAGACTTTCCTTTTAGCAGATCTTGTCAGCCTTGTCATACCCCTCTCGGCTACTATGATCACCACCTAAAAGAAAAGCCATCTTATACAGAAAAGTTAACAAGACGAAATCCTCTCTGCACTGTTCTACTAGCTTTGAGATTAGCACAGTTGAATCTATGACGTTCTGAATAACAATGAAGATAGCAATGTTTCGTTTAGGTGCAAGTTTTTGCCTCATATGAACGACACTAGACCTTTCGTCTTCTTCTCAATCTACTCTGGATAGAAATTATTCCGTAAAATCGTTGCAGTTTAGGTCAGTTCCCCTGGGCTTAGCATACCAAAACATATTTATGATGCTAACTACGCTGCACTATGCAGTTTGTAATATACTGGTTAAAGGATAGAAGGCATATTCAGAACTATGCTCGAACATAACCGTATGGTGTTCACGATCTCTAATGATGAGTTCTTTGAACCTAGCTGAGTTTTTATTGGCTATACCAGGGGTACATCGAAACTATCTTTAGTGTAGGGCACCCCTTCCTTGCAAGGTGACAATGGTGTAGTGGTAACGTCGTCAATTGCACGCGAATGCTTCATGGTTCAAGTCCTGATGTCAGCAAAGATTTATTTATTTCTCATGAAATATATATATAGTCACTCCGATCAATTGTGAAGGCTTGTGTGAACACTACTGCGAAGGCATAACACTGGCAGTAGCTTGGTCATATGGCTGGAAAAATGTTTCCCTCTGTTGATGATGATTTGGGCGCCGTGGCGTAAGTGGTTAGTGTGCCGGATCACTACGCACGAGGTTTCAAGTTCGAATCCCAGAAAATACCTAAAAGTTTTTTCACGGTCCCACCTCTCGCGAGCGTCTGACAAACATCCAAGAGTATTGTTGTCACGAAAAAACTTCTCAAATCGCCGTTCGGATTCGGCATTAATCTGTAGGTCCCTCCCATTCGTATGAAAAATATGACGCACACAACATGAGTGGTTGCGAGAAGCTAGGCCCTGGCACTTTAAAGAGCTGTTGCGCCAAATATTTGTATATTTTTTTTTTTTTTTTTGATGATGATTTGCATATGACATTGGTTATCGGAAAACAAATACTGTGAATCAGAAGCAAAGGCAAACAATAACAAAAATCTCCCCAGTTATCTGGACGCCAAAACAAAACATATATATCTGGACGCCACCCCCGGATTTTCTCTGAAGCATAAACAACTGGACTTCAAGCCACTACACAAAACCGTTCTCTCTCTATCTATCCATCCTTTCCAACACCCGCACTGTATGCAAACATGTTAAGGGTATTCATAGCCCCTTGAATGCGCGCAAATTATAAAAAATAAGGTCTTACGATAGACTGCTCTATATTTAGTTTCCAGCTGAACTTTCACAACTCCCAGTTGAGGGAGGAAGCCCGGTATAGTTTTGTTTAGACTAACACTTGTAGATGTACGATCAGATGTATAGTTGGTGAGGCGCAAGTGCACTGCGCTGTAGTAGATCTATTGTACCCACCAAACTAGAGCTCTAGTCGATGACGATTCAGAGCACTTCCTCTAGTCCAAATGCTTTGATGACCCGGATTATCTGAAGTGGATCCAGAAAGGAAGGCTGCGGTGTCCGCGTTGATTTAGATGGATTAACACTTAGCCCAAAGCTTTTAGCCCCCGTAGGGTTGATAAGGCCAGATTAGCCAAGATTATCTTAAATCTGACGCTGCTGTTTTTTTGACATAAAAGCATCTACAGCTGTAAGTCCTCTTGAAAGATATGCTTCATGGAATTGTCGATGAATAGTGTGCCTGTCAAGGCGAGAGTTTGGTGCATGAAGTGACGAGTTACTAGAATTACAGTCAAGCCTTAGATTCGAACTGATATGTAGGTGATGCAGCAGGAGCGTCATTTTCTATACTTATATTGAAATTTTAATTGTAGGGTGGAGTCTAAGTCAATAACAAACAAGTCACGAATCGGAATATCATCCACCAGTGTCGTGACTACTAAATATCCCCCATTAGATACATCACATTTTAGCACAATCCGCGATTGATTGTACAACCATGAAGCTGCCAAAAGACGAGACAAATCTAAAAATTAGCACATCAATTACTGCCAACGTAGAGTCTGACAAATTTATGAACCCACTCGCACACCCTATACAGTATCTAGATAGCAAATCTTTCTGCGCAACGAATACCTCAGTTTTGTATTCGTCATCCGCTATAGCAAAATGTCAACATCTTTTTATTACAAAAAAAATAAGAGGAAAACCGGTAACATTTCTTTCTAAGCACAAAGGGTGAGACTTACCTTGTCTTTTGATCAATGCTACACAAACGTACCTAGGTATGTCTCATTCGATAACTTGTTTCCAGTTTTGTCTTCCAAATACGGATTTTATGTTAATTTCATTGAAATTCTAACAAGCCAGCAGGCAGACTAGTGTAAAATAACTCCAATCCGTCTATTTATCCATCTGAAGTTAGTGTAAACATGGTGTACATGACTATGGGGCCCGCCAAAGACCTTCTTTTGAAATGTAATGACATATGATACGCATGGCGCTGTTATTTGGTCTACCAAGTCACACTTTTTTATTCGAATAGGTACACTAAGGTGTTGTGTACAGACACTGACAGATATGGAGAGTGACCATCCCCGTCCTAATGATAGCTTATATTACGTGGACGGCATAGGAGAACTTCTGATGTTAATTACGCAACTATAAAAGGGCTGGGGGTATATATGATTCATGGCGGAAGCCTTTCGGTGGTAAAATTGAGAAATATTCCGATAGAAAGTGTTAGAATTGCGTCGACCGAACGTACCATGTTTGGCTATCGTGACAGTGTAAGTGATTTCAAATATATGCAACTGAATTTCACATGCATTAGCGTATAAATAATATTTTTCAGAATAATTCCACCTCTAGATCGGATGGGTGGTAGCCACACATAGATGAAATGAATGTGAGTCGTTTGATATGGAATTTGAATATCTGTTGTTAGACAGATCGATCGATAGAAAGTGGATGCCGATGAAATTCACTTAGACCAACATACTTAGGTAGAGTAGCTTATGTATCTACTCCTGGAAATATGTATCCCTTTCTTCTTTTTTTTTTGTACAATAGATACGTATAATGCTTGCTATATATATATATATAATATATTCTGTGAGCATTCACTGCAGAAAGAGTGTCGTTATATAACCACTAAATAATGCCGAACGATTTAAAAAAAATTAGTATTACTACGCCGGAGAACGGCCAGAGTCTGAGCCAGGAATGGAATGCAGTCGTTTTTTTTACGGACCTTTCCAAAACCAGTCAAGAGTCTGGTGCTAGTGTCTTTTTGGGAGTCGACAACATTAGACTTCTTTTCTCGTTAGGCAAATATGCGTCTGCTTTCCAAGCGGAAACTTATGCAATCCTAATGGCCACGAACCATATTGTGAAGAACAGGTGGAAGAGCCGTAGCATTTGTGTCTGTAGTGACAGTCAGGCTGCGCTTAAGGCCTTGCTTTACCATTTAACCATTTCCAAAAACGTTCGTGAAACCAAAAACTCTCTAAACTCGGTCGCAAGGTACCAGGCCACACTGCAATTTTGGGGAACGAGATCTCCGATGAGATTGCTAGACAAGGCTCAGAGGAGGGTTTCTCAGGTCCCGAACCCGCGTTGGGTCTCCCTGTGTCCTCTGTTAGGACTTCCATTAACGATTGGGTCTCTCACTAACACAATTGTGTGTGGCATGACTCTCCAGGATGCAGGTTGACTAAACGTATGTTCCCGGACGTCTGTAAGAAATCAGCGGCATTCTTACTGTCTCTCAACAGAAAAGACTGTAGACAACTTATTGGCATCTTAACAGGCCACTTTGCTTTCGCCAAGCACCTTAACGTGCTGGGCTTGGGTGACACTACAATCTGCGACGGTGCTGATGTGGTGAGTGATGGTACTGTAAGCTCCTCATCACTGAAGTGCTTGCTTGGCTTTCTTAGAAAGACAAGGAAATTCCAATAAATTTGGTAAATCAGGGTTTGCTATCTGGTAGTACAATGGACCAGTTACGTCTGAGTGCTCCAGTCGAGCGTTTCCTATCCCGAAGAAAAAAACTAAATAAAAAAAAAAAACACGTCGGAGAAGCTAAAAGGTGAAATCGACTTACCTCAAGGCTCCGTATTAGGTCCACTACTGTGGAATGTAATGTGCAATGACATCCTTTAACTAAGAATTCAAAGATCTGCTGATATAGTTGGCTTTGCTCCCCAAATAGGAGATCATAACGTTAATTATCGTTTCAACTCGGAGGTTAAGTACCTTAGCGTCACCTTAGAAGCAAGGCAACATCTGCTATTCTTTAGGTAATACTTGATGTACGCAGCTAACAATATTTTTGTGGGCCAAAAGACGGAAAAGATTGCTCTTAACATAAATTTCAGCGTCAATAAGGCTAAAATCTGCAAAATGAAAACTGAGATAGTTTATCGAATAAATCTCTTAAGAGCAAGCAGTGCGTTTCGTACGTCATATGAGTTGATATGGGTCTTAACAGCCATGGTTCCTAGAGACATGCTAGCTGCGCTGCAGCTAAATGATATTCACCTGCCACCAAGTGGGACCATTATAAGCGAATAGCAACAAAGGTAGGATTCCTCTGACAAACGTAAAAGGGCGTATAGAGTTATACCCAAAATCGGAACGTGGTTTAGTTGTAAACACGGACAGCTGTGTTTTTATACAGACATAGTCCTTTTTGCCCAAACAAGGACAGAATCGATCCTAAAGATGTGCTAAAGAGGAAACTAGGAGACCCCACAGCACATGTTAAATACACAAGAAAGCTGGAACGCAATCAGCGACACTACCCAACCATAAAGAAAGAACTGCACCGACAGCATAATGCGGACATGCGCGAGCCGAATATATAAGGCTAGAGCTCTAAATGCTTTTTTTATAATATGCGGACACTCAGGGGGTTATGAATACCCTTTACACCTTTTTACACAGTGCGGGCGTTGGAAAGGACAGATAGAGAGAGAGAAAGATTTGGTGTAGTGGTTTGAAGCTCAGTGGTTCAAAAAAATTCAGGAGTGACGTCCAGATAACTGGGGAGATTTTTGTTATTTTTTATCTCTGCTTCTGATTCACAGTATTTTTTTACCAATAACCGATGTCATTGTGGGCGCCGTGGCGTAAGTGGTTAGTGTGTTGGATCACTGCGCGTGAGGTTCCAAGTTCGAATCCCAGAAAACGCCAAAAAGTATTTTCACAATCCCACCTCTCGAGAGAGTCTGACAAAGTTCCGAGAGTATTATTGTTTCGAAAAGGCTTCTCAAAACAAATTGCCCTTCGGATACGACACTAAACTGTAGATCCCTTCCATTCGTGTAAAAAATATAACGCACACAACATGAGTGGTTGCGAGAAGCTAGGCACTTAAAGAGCTGTTGCGCCAAATATTTTTTTTTTTTTTTAACCGATGTCATAGGCAAACCATCATCAACAGAGCGAACAATTTTCCAGCCATATGACCAAGCTACTGTCAGTGTTACGCCTTTGCAGTAGTGTTCACACAAGCTTTCGCAATCGATCGGACTGGCTTTATATATTTCATGAGGAATAAATAAATGCTTGCTGATATCAGGATTCGAACCATGAACCATTAGGGTGGCAATTGACGACGCACACAGGGGCCGCCTGTATGGGAAGAGTGCCCAAAACTCAAAATTTAAAATGAGTACTGTTATGAATTTTGTTTTGTTTTTCCATTAGTACAGGTTCTTTCACATCATTTAGTAAGTATTACATCATTTTAGTATCAACTACTGTGTGCAAGCAACGTGTTCAAAGTTGTGAATTTAGGGACGGCTAAGAAAAGTGGTGTGCTATTAAATTTATTGTACTAATTTTATCGAGTGCATTTTTGTTTTTATAAAAAAAACTAAAGTTGATTGGCAATGGACCGAGGTAAGAGAAATTTTTTCACACAGCTTTCATAATTTTATTGGACATATAACGGGAGATATTGAAGGTTGAAGTAAACAGTAGCTTGTTTTAATAAATAACAGTTTATTTTAAAATTGCGCAACAGGTTTTTGAAACTGTTTATACAAATTGATGCACAAATATGTCCTGTATACTAAACAGAAGTCCAAAGTAAAAGCCTGTTGCGCGAATTTTTTATAACAATTTTTTTCTTGCGCATGTCTAAAATAACTTTTCGGACATTCTTCCAGAATCCGACGCAAAGTTCAATGTTAAGGGAAGAACGCTTTTCGAAATTTTTTGCAATAGCAATAAAAAGACTTTCGAATCTAAATTCAATCAAATAATTGAATTTTTGGCCGAAAAAACAAGCTGTTCAGCCGAAAACATGAATGATTTACCGAAGGAGTTGCGAAACTTCAAAGGCCAATTAAAATCGAAATGGCTCAAGCATGGTAGGCATCATGAGAGATTTATTCTTAATGAAAATTCATGGTTAGATGAAAATTGTGAATTCACAATCTACCCAGTGAAGAAAGGTGGTAGGCCTTCGTGCTCATTTAATGACAGTAGCGAAAATTCAAAACGCAGAAAAACTGCCGATATTCGATCCGAGCTCAGTGCCGATGTTTTGGCTTATGCAGCGCAAATGAATTTGAGGGCTGAAGGTAAAACTGCTGCAGCAAACCTTGTAAAAAAGGCCATAAATGTGCCAATATATGCTTAAGACTGCATGGATTTAGGCTCATCTGTCAAAATAGCGAAAATTTCACCCCGTGAGGCACTTTCAATTATAATTGAAGCTAAGCTGAGTAGAAATCAATATAATATAATAAGAAATTACACCAAGGATATGTTTCCGTCTTATAAATTGATCCAAGAAGAAAAACGGAACTCGTATCCCAAAGATCTTGATGCCACAGAATCTAAAGCCGAGATACCTCTGCAATCACTTTTGGACCACACAGCTACGCGCTTGTTGCAAAGCCAAAAAACAGTGATTCAATCAAAACTGGTTGAGAGTTCTAATAAGATGGTCTTATATTCTAAATGGGGATTTGATGGTAGTTCGAGTCATACCCAATATAAGCAAAAATTCTTGTCTGAAGTGGCAGATGATAAGTATATGTTTTTGACTTGTCTAGTTCCCTTGCGTCTAACAAATGGAGAAAATTTAGTTTTGTGGCAAAACCCTAAACCTTCTTCCCCAAGATTTTGTAGGCCAATAAGTATTGAATACACAAAAGAAACAGGTGAGCTAGTAATGGCCAAAAAAGAAAATTTAGACCGTCAAATGGGAGCGCTGACACCAACAGAAATAACTTTGGATGGCCAAAAGTTCTTCGTTACACATCAAACATTGTTTACTATGGTAGATGGAAAGATATGTAACACACTTTCCGAAACAAAATCAAGTATGAAGTGTTACTTATGCGATGCCACATCCAAAGATTTCAATAATCTAGAAAACATTTTCCAGAAACCAATCAAAAGCGACTATGTTTCGTTTGGAATTTCGGTATTACATGCCTGGATAAGGTTGTTTGAGTCATTGCTCCACTTGAGCTATAAATTACCAGCACTCTCTTGGCGCTTATCAAAAGAGAACAAAGATTTGGTTGAGAACACAAAAAAGAGGATTCAAGAACAATTTAAAAGCGAGCTTTCACTTATTGTAGACAAACCAAAGCCGGGCTATGGAAACTCTAATGACGGCAATGTAGCTCGAAAGTTTTTCCAAAACCACACTGTTTCTTCCCGCATAACAAAAATCAATTAGAACTCATTAGAAGAATTTACATGATACTTCAAGCCATTTCAAGCGGACATAAAATAAATACAGAGAAATTTGAACAGTATTGTTTCGAGACGGCTTCCTTGTATGTTCAGTTATATCCTTGGATGCCTATGACACCAACTCTTCACAAGATACTCATTCATGAATCCGTCATAGTTCGAGAAGCTTTACTACCTATCGGCATGCTTAGTGAAGAAGCCCAAGAAGCCCGCAATAAGGATTTCAAATCGTACAGGGAATTTTTTGCCAGAAAAACGACGAGGACGGACAACATCACTGACGTAATGCATCGGCTATTGATTTCGTCGGACCCATTCATCAGCCTTATGCGAAAATTCCCAGTAACCGACAAAAAAATGTTTGATAGTGAAGTTATTGATATGTTTGAAGTTGAAATATAAAATATAAACCACCAGCACACGTTTTCCTTTCATTTTAATACATAAAACAATATTTTAATAGTTTTGGGCATGTTTGCCTTAGTTTGGCCCCAGTGTACGACGTTACCCCACACCATTGCCACCCCTTGGTGGCGGTGCTGCAACCTAAAGAATAGGTATTAGCAGGGGATGGGCGGAAATACTATACTATACTAGGGCCTTGTACGCACCGCGACCTGAAAGATCTATTGTGCCAGCCCGGTGTTTAGCCGAGAACTGAGTTAGTGCTCTTGATAAACCTAAACAGAGCTCCAGGGTCAACATTTTAAATGTCTAAGGCGCTCACTAAACCCGGGCTGATGTGGAGAAGTCTTTATCTTGCGGCCATGGGACATTCACAAAGGATACGTTCATCGGTCTCTTTTTGCTCTCCACTTAGCCGGCTTTAGTACGTCTGTATCTGCTACTCCTATTTTGTGCAGATGGTATCTGAGTGGGCAATGAGCAGTCAAGTAGCCTGTTAAGGTCCTTAAGTTCGCTTTGCTGAGCTCATGTAGCTTCTTAGACCTACAATGGTTAAGGTGAGGAGGTGGGTGGGAATCTCTCACTGACAAAAAAAAAAAAAAAAAAACATACCTCTTATGAATTGATTACAATACAAGTATGTATAGTTTCGTTCAAGTACAAGGCCCAGTACTCGAATATACCCATACTGTTTCGGTGTTTCAATTTCGTTGGAGAAACATAAGCGTTCGAAGAACACGTGTTCAGAGTTTTCAGTGCAATCAATGCATCGTGGACGGTAAGAGATTTCGTCATGTTTATTCTTTTAAAGCTTTGATCGGAAACACCCTTGCTCCGTCAAAACCTGTGTTAGATAGTAGTTCATCCATATCGTCTTTCGATCCATGGCAGGATAGTTTAAATTAATTAGTACGTTCATCTGCCTTTTGTAGAACTCCAACGTTCCTGCCATTCAATTCAATTCAATTCAATTCAATTCCATTCAATTCAATTTTTATTCTCAATGTACAAGTAAGACCGTGTCTTTTATAGTACTAACAATGCTTAAATATAATTATATCTTAAATACGAAAATACAAAAAAGAGTATAAAGAGAAGTGTTTAATAGATACTAGAGATAGGTACTCGTAGAAGGATAGATATACATAGATGGAAATAAATAGGAAGTATAAATACTATTTAATATCGTACTAACGCTGTTCAGATAAGAACTTGAATATTCTATTTTTAAATAAATTAGAACTACTTATTCGTTTAATATCAGTTGGCAGATCGTTCCAAAGCTTAGTGGTGCATACAAAGAATAGACGTGATGAGTTCAGGTATTGACAATTTGGAACAATAAGGTTTGAAGTCCTTTGAGATTGCGCAAACTGCAATTTTTCAAATAGATATGCAGGTTTTTTTGTAAACATTATATTATGCAGAAAAATCAATTTTCTCGCGTTTAAAAACTGCGTTAATGAGCAGCCTAAGGCACGTAAGTTATATTGCGTAATATGATCATATCTACGAAGATCATATACATATCGAACCGAATTATTAAATGCAACTTGGAGTTTATTTTGCGACGCCGAATCCAGCTTACAATACACGGTTTCAGCATAACATATGAGTGGAATTATAAGCGTTTTAAACAGCTTCAGTCTAGTTGCTTGAGGAGTGAATGTCGCCGACTGCCATAATTTGCGAAGACCACCATAGATTCGGCCAACAATGTAATTTATGTGGTTACTGCAGGATAAGTTACGATTTAACTTAAAGCCAAGAGTGGTGATATTATTTCCAAATAAGAGCCTGTTGTTTGATAAGAAAATCGGAGGTATAGTTTCGGTATCAAAGCTGGTACTAGAGATTGCTATTAGTTGAGTTTTGGCTGCATTTAATATAAGTCCATTAGCAATGGACCAGTCATATATAGCCAAAAGATCCTCGTTGATTCTGCACACTAGATCCTCAATAAGACCAGGTGACCGCGAAAAATAAAACTGTACGTCATCAGCATATAAATGAATAGAAACATTCGTGCATATTTTTGGCAGATCATTAACATACATGCAAAAAAGTATGGGACCCAAAATAGATCCTTGCGGTACGCCCGAGCGGACATCTTTAAGACATGATTGATTACTTCCAACAACCACTCTCTGCAATCTATTACTCAAGTAATCTTTTATTAGATTAACAGCTCTCTGGCTGAAGCCGAAATAATATCGCAGTTTGCAACAAAGAATGTGATGGTCAACTCTATCAAAAGCCTTTGAGAAGTCTAGCAAACAAAGTATAGTCAAATCACCCTTGTCAAAATTGACCCTGATATCGTCCATAGTCTTTACCATAGCCGTAGAACAACTGTGATTTGTACGAAAACCGGACTGGAGCGGATACAGTAGGTTTCTTCGATCAAGATGACCAACAACCTGTTCTGCCATGACTTTCTCAAAGACCTTTGATAAACAGGGTAAGATACTAATCGGACGGTAATCACCAGGTAACGAGGCTAGTGGCCATTCCACTACACTTTGGATTATTTTCGATATGTGCATGTTTTTAATATCAACAGTCTACTGCGTGTTATGAAATATACTGTTGCACTCGTTCCTTTGTTCGCATATTAATGGGAAGCATTCTTTTTTTCTTCTTCTTTTTAAGAAGGAAACCCAAATTCCACAGTACTCAGACTCTCCGGTCCATTGTACTACCGGGCCAGGAACCTTTCTTGGGTAGTTGGAAAAACTTCGAAGAAATTCGTTTTCCTTTATATTCGGGTGGCTGATGATTGCTGTACCCTGCTGTGGCCTTAACCTACACACATCGCTTAGGTTAGGTTAGGTTAGATTGGCTGTCCGCACGAGAGTGCAGACCAGTGAAGGTCCTTTGTTATACCATGGATCAACCAATAGGCTACTCAGGGAATCAAGGTCAACCGGAGCTTCTGATAAAGCAATGGATGCACATGACATCTAAGGACGCCAGATCGCCATGGTCTTCAAGGAAGGGGGACCCTATATGGAGTATTTTGTTATGCGACAGGGCTGGACAAGTGCATAGGAGGTGAAGGATGGTTACCTCCTCCTCCTCGTCCCTACAGCTACTGTAGAAGTCGTTGGAGAAGAGGCCAAGTCTTTTGGCGTTTTAGCCTATAAGACAGTGTCCAGTGAGAACACCGATAATGCAGCTGATCTGTCATCGCTTTAGTATGACCAACTCGGCACTACGTTCTTGGTCCATCTTAGGCCAGATCTCGAAATGTGACACGTTGAACCGTTTTCCCATCTGAGGTTGATCATGCTAATAGCGTTTAGCTTTAGTAGATGTTTACATGTAGCGAGGTGCATTGCCTGTTAGGCAGATTCCTTAGAGTAGTAACCTGTCTGGCCAGCTCGTCCGCCCTACAATTTCCTGGAATGTCTCTGTGGCCTGGCACCCAGCATAGGTGATTGTTGAACTGCTCTGTCATCTCTATAAGAGATAAACGACAGTTTAAGGCGGCCTTTGAAGTGAAGGAGCACGATTGCAGAGACTTGATTGCCGCTTGGCTGTCAGTGAAAATGCTAATATCCCTGACAGATAGTACATTACACTTCAGCCAGAATAGGGCTTCCTAAATCACCATGATTTCCGCCTGAAAAACGCTACACAGGTCGGTTAACAAGCAAACATACCATCCACTGTACCATTGCCACCCTATGAGAAGCATTTGTTCCAATACGAATTCTGCGACGTTTGATGTTGTACGATAAGCACAGATTGCTTTTAGCGTGCAGATTCGATATGCTTGCGTAACTTTGTTTTTGTCGTAGGATAGAGGATTTACATTATTTTTTTTTTTTTTGTAGATATAGCTACTCTGGATTTCTTTTTTTCTTTTTTTTTGCCTAGGGGGTAGTGGAAAAATGCTAATGCGCACGGGAAACAATCCCGATCTGTTTCTAGTAGTGTGAGACTCACTACTTACTAAAAAACCACCTTTAGCCCATTCTTTCTACTTGACACCATCCACTCTGGGACCGCTTATCGCATTACTTCAGAGTGGTGTCGTTTACTTTCCCCTTTGGGGACCGGCTTTTTCATATTTACCTCCTGGTGCGGGTTTGTACATTCTTGTCGGTAAGTCTTTTATCTGCTTTATTAAATTTCAGATGTCAACATTCATCTTCCTCCCTCTTTTTGGATCTGAGTACCTTCTCGATGAAGAAAGATATTTTATTCCACGTGTCGGTAATCGAGGTCATCTTACTTATAGCATTTACCGGGGAAAAATCGCCTATGTCCGACTCCAGTCCGCTCCTCTGCTCTGTCCATCTGCTACAGACGAAAAAGGTGCGGAAAGCGTCGTATTCCGCTGAGTCTCCATATTGGCAGGTTGCGCTCTCTACTTTACCCATCTAGCGGAGGTGTCGGTTGAAATACCCATGTCTGGTTAGGACATGTTATCCTCTGGAGGATAACAGTCGTGGCTGTGCCTTGGTACTCCTGTATTGGGCATGATGTGTGCAAGTGGACCCCTCATTTGCGGCTTTGTGGATTATGTACATAAGATGATCAGGCGGATTAGTAAAAATGCAGTGAAGTGGAAGGAATATGATCCCTTGAGTTTAGATCATAACTTCGCCGAAATGGGAAAAAGTACGTAAGGTGCTCATTAAATGACAGTCCCAAATCTGTCATGATTACTAGATACCTAATATGCAGTTTTGATTTGATTTCGTGACCGCCGACGTTAAAAGTGATTATTTTTACCATTTCCTAGGTCTTGTGAGTACTGCCTCCGTTTTTGTGTTCTGTAAGGGTTACCCACTGAAGTAAGCCATCGTTAGACGATTCTTATTGTTTCATTGCCGATGTACTCTACCTCTTCTAGCAATTTGGTAGTAACCACGATGGCAATATCATTTGCAAATCTCACAATTTTTCGACTCCAGGTACACTTTTATTTTTTTTTTTTTTATAATTTGCGCGCACCCTTATGTTTATACACAGTGCGGGCGTTGGAAAGGATAGATAGAGAGAAAGATTTGGTGAAGTGGTTTTAAAGCTCAATTGTTTATGCATCAGAGAAACTCCGGGGGTGGCGTCCAGATAACTGGGAAGATCTTGGTTATATTTTGCCTTTGCTTCTGATTCACAGTATTTTTTTTTTTTTTGCGATTACCGACGTCATACCCAAATCGATCATCCAACAGAGCGAACAATTTTACCAGCCATATGACCAAGCTACTGTCAGATTCCACAGAAGTGATCCCTACACAGATACTCGTGGTACGCCTCCAGTAACCTTGTATTCCTTGAGGCCAAACTTAGTATTGTATAATAGCGTTCTGTGCCTAAAGTAATCCGTTGCGATCTTGGTAATGTGCGTTGGCATTCGCATATTTCTTAGAACTAGATTCCAGTTGATGCTATTGAAAGCATATTTAACATCGATTGTTATTACCGCGCAGTACTTTTAGAGCTTCTTCTCCACCTTCATTCCTACATAGCCTGCCGTACCATTTCAACCATTAGTTTTGCTGCATCTATCGTAAACCGTAGTCCTCTCTGCTGTGGCTTCAAATCTATTCCAGATGATACGCTCCAAGACGTTTCCAATCGTATCTAGCATGCAGTGTGGTCGGTTCGACGAGGGCACTTTTGGCGTCTTGATTTTTCCTTTGGGAAGAAGCACTAGTTGCTGTCGCTTCCATTGTACCGGGAAGATTTCCCCCTTCAGGCACTAGTTATACATGTCGACGAAGGACTTGGTTGACCATGCTGTCTGTCTGGAGCTTTTTTGTTTCCAATCTTTTTGGATACCTCTATTAGTTCCTCTGCGGTGGCCATGTTGACGTTGGGCGTTTCTTTTGTTACTTCGCCAACATGGAGAATTTTTTGTTGGTGTGGAAATAATCTAGAGATAATATTTTTTAGGAAACTGACGACCTGATATGCTCTTTTCCAGGGATCTTAATCAACATCAGTGCATATTTCTTACAAACCTTTTCGTTTGGTTTTCTGCCTGAGCTGCCTGGTGGCTGCCTGAGCTCCCTTATATCGCGAGAAGACTATGGGGAAGAGAAAACGATAGTCCACTTCCCCTGTAAATGTTCTTTTGGATGGGTTCCTGATCGGATGTGTTTTCTAGTAAAATACTTTTTCAACAGTTCAACCGTCTAAACCGAACCTGTACTGCCAATATCAATGGCTATATCTAAAGGTCAAATTGCATCTCAACGAGAATCACCTTCAATGTATCGAAATATCTACCGAAGGGACCATTCAACACTAGCATCACAATCTTCTATTTGACTGAGCGATTTATTCTAAAGAGACTGTTTTGTTATTGGAACCCAGTTCATCTTAAGATCCTTACTGTCTAACATGCATCTGTTAACCCATTAATGATGGTCTAGCATTGCTTGTCTCGACTATATCATGCTACACCCATTTGTCGTCAATGATTTGATTCACGGCTTTAGTTACTTGAGAATGGGTTGCTCTGAACATCGCGAGGCAGAAGAGGCAGGCCTATAAATGCTTGGATCACACGCCTGCCGATATTTTCTGACGTCAAATGGGCGAACCCCACAAGCGGATCAGTAGAAATGTGGTGAAATGCGAGGGTTATGATCTCTTGTTTTCGGATCATAACATCGCTGAAATAATAAGAAGAAGAAGCTCTGCTCTGAACTACTCGTACATTTGGAAGCTTTTCGAAACACGCGCATCTAATCTTTCTCAGTTTGTGGCTGTAGTTTCTGACAATCTCATTCTTCATATAGAGACAAAAAATCCGCATGTAGTGCAAAAAAGAGAGAATTTTCACTACTTTTCGAATATAGAGCCCTGAGTAAATTTTCGACTTTAAAAGTTGGCTCATGAATCCAACCATTGTTTCGTCATTCAACACAGCACACTCTGGTGTTCGTGTAATTTCGACAAAAGTCTACTATCTGTCTTCACCAATGTGGGTCATAACAAATTGCTTTCGTAGACGAGATACATCAGCGCTCACATCTGCGCCCTAATTCTACATAAATCCGAAGCACTATCAAAGCACACAATCAAATCATACCTTCCCAGGCACAGTCAACAAATCAAAAGTGAAACTTACTACGTTTCCCATAAGTCTCACTAGCGAGAGCGAAGCCGACCCGCTGCCGTCCTCACCTCCAACAAATAACACTCCAGATTAATCCAACTTCAATTAAACGCACTCTCAGTGCAGACATGTACCGATCGGCCAAAGCTACTTACCACCGTCCTCCTCCGCTACCAAAAGCCCAAAAACAAACACACGCCCCAAAAGACCAAAAACACCGATGACTTGTTTTCTCCATTTAACTGGCTTTGGCCGGGATTAATAAATTGAGTTTTCATACCGCATTCGCTGTGACGGATCGCTCAATACAGTGCGCTGGCACGCTTACATTTTCACAGTCGCAATGGCAGCAGCATTTAGGCTTTTGTGGCTATGCAACCGCTCTCTGGCCATACGATCATAATTTTTCCGAAATCTAAACTCGATCAAACATTCAAAACGCGGTGTCTAGTTTTGAGTTATGAAATGTCGGTCGAGCGGTCGGTCGGTCGATTTGACTACTTGTGTGCGTAGCTTTTGAATTGGGTTAATGCGAAGTTCAGGCATCGGAATTGACGTGGACTCACGACACTGCACCGTGTTTGTTTTAGGCTGCGGCTGACGCTTAACGTCACGTCGACATTGCTGGACAAAATGTCAAGAGAAGGTAAGACGCGCGACAAATGGCATAATTTACGTGGAGCCCGATCTCGGGGGGTGTTTCGTGCTTTTCATAATAAAACTGACATCAGGGGAGAATTAACTTGCTGCACGGGGCCTGCCACAAGTTGTTTCACACTTGTGGCAGGAGAGTGACAAAACGAAGTCTCGCCTGAGCCTCTGAGTCATTGGCACGTTTTTTGGGGTTTCTTTTTGGAATTTATTTTTTTTTTTTTGTCGTCTGGTCAATGGTTGGGGCTTTGTTTGCGCGCCCGATTGACAGAATGGGGTTTTGGAATTCAATATGAATAGCCACCTGTTGCTGGTTGGAATTTTATTGGCAAAAGAATGTGCAATTGGCACTGTCGTATGCAAATTTCCCCAGAGACTTGTGAACTCATGTTTGTGTGGTTCATTGGATTTTGTCGGTTTATCTGAACACGGGCTCTGAATAGGCTGTCATGTTATTTGGACTTGAAAGACAACTCGATATGTTCTCTGATTGTATGGCGAACCGAAGGGAGCCCGTGTTGTAATTTACGAATATTGAAATGAGCACTTTTCGATTAAATAGTATCTGTGCGGTGGATTCTTAGTTCTCTCAGGAGAAACTTTGACGTAAATTGTGGTTTGTATCTCGGGTGGCAGGTTATTAACACTTTTTTTCTGATGCAGGTGCTACTTACTTCGTAAATGAGTTAAGGACTCTTTCCTGAATCATTTTCATTACGTATTCACTCAGCTGTCTTAATGGAGAAATTTTCTTTTTTTAACAGGTTATACAGACCTGTTTGAAGAGAAGTAGCTTCTTTACATATAAGTCCTCCAACTATCCTGTGACTTGTAAAACTGCAGCCTTTTGAATTTAAAGACACACTCAGGTGGAATGTGTGATATGAACGATTTTCAAAGCCGTACGCCAAGTTGTGCCAATGAATAAGTCTACTCGGGAACTCACTTGCACCACGATGCAACTTCGGAGTTTGGAAAAAAGGTTTTTCCCGCTGGTGAGACCGTTGAGCAAACCTCCTCGAGATGTTGAATAACTGAAAATCCCAAGTTTCTAAAAATATGTGAATATTCGGGATACAGGTACAATACGACGATGTATGCTTGACGTGAGACTGTAATTCCTATCACTGCTAGTCATCACTCTGTTCCTTTTACACACACTCTGTTCATAGCACTTGTGATTGCTTTGAGGGAAATATTGTACATTCCAAGTGACAGAACATTATTTGTGATAGTGATTCCCCTATGGTATGACTGCTCAGGGTATTTACATATGAAAACACAGCTCATAGATATGATTGGGCGGGTCAAATGGTAGTGAGTGTGATTATATGAAAACACAAGCGTTTCCACTTAGCTGAGGCCTACCAACTCCTACTCTCAACCTCCCCGCATTGTGACGCCACAATGAGGAGAAGAAAGGCTATGGAACATCGTCCCCCAGTTTACTGGTGGAATGAAGAAATCGCGTAGCTACGTACGAAGTGTCATCGAGCGAGAAGAGCGTATACGCGATCTAGAGCGAGGGCCGTCTCCAGTGAACTGCAAGAAGACTATAGGGTGGCTCGAAAGGAACTAAAAACAGCTATACTAAAGAGCAAACGGAAGTGGTTCGCCGAGCTGTGTGATGAAGCTGACGAAAATCCTTGGGGCAAAGCCTACCAAATCGTCATGAAAAAATTGAAAAGGTGCCAGCCACAGATTTCCACCTGCCCAGAGTTCTTACCCAACATCGTGGTCGGACTATTTCCTCAGCAACAAGAGAACGCATTCTCGGATGATCGAATAGTAGAGGCACCAACAATCCGAGAGGTAACCAAAGAAGAAATAATCGAGATTTGCAATAAAATTGGAGATAAAAAAGCACCTGGACCAGATGGTATCCCAAATATAGCACTCAAGACAGCTATAAAAGTAAGCCCAGAAATGTTTATTAACATTTACAACTCGTGCCTGAAGGAAGGAGTCTTCCCGGATCAGTGGAAACGGCAAAACCTAGTACTTCTTCCCAAAGGTAAGAAACCACCAAATGAACCATCATCATACCGCCCGCTCTGTATGTTAGATACGGCTGGCAAAATATTGGAGCGAATCATCTGTAACAGGGTAGAGGCAGCAATTCAAGATTCTGGAGGTCTTTCAGAATCGGTTTTCGAAAAGCGCGCTCAACAACAGATGCAATCAATGTGGTAGTTAAAACGGCACAAGAGGCTATACAGGGAAAACGATGGAGAGGCGGTTCCAAAAAGTACTGCTTGGTTATAACTCTTGACATAAAAAACGCCTTCAATACGGCAAATTGGAGTCACATCTTACAAGCGCTCAGAAGGATGAGAGTAGCACAATACCTCATAGACGTTATTGTTGACTACTTCAGGTGCAGAATCTTGGTATACAATACAGACCGCGGCCCCAAGGAATATAAGATCACAGGCGGAGTACCACAGGGCTCAGTCCTTGGCCCTTTGCTCTGGAATATTATGTATGACGGTATACTGCGACTTCCTATACCCGAAGAAACAAAAATAGTGGGATTTGTTGATGATATGGCCATTATTGTCACTGCTAAACTGTTGGAGGAGGTGGAACAGATAAGCAATGCGACAATAAGGATAATACGAAAATGGCTCACCTCAGTTGGTCTAACACTGGCGGAGCATAAAACTGAAGCAGTCCTGATAAGTAGTAGGAAGAAGGTAGAAACTCTCACCATTATAGTCGGCGGCCATGAAATCACATCTAAACCGCATATAAAATACCTAGGTATCATGATAGATACGAGACTTTCATTTAGAGATCACCTTAAGTATGTAGGCCGAAAAGGTGCAATAGCAAGTGCTGCACTCGCGCGTATCATGCCCAACATAGGAGGACCAAGACATAGCCGTAGGTGGCTAGAGTGGTTACGTCTATAATCCTATACGCCGCACCAATTTGGGCCGGGGCCATGGCAATTAAAACATACAGATCACATATCACATCTGTGTATCGAATATGTGCATTGAGAGCTAGCTGCGCATTTCGCACTACTTCTAGCGATGCAGCTTGCGTGGTAGCGAGAATGCTCCCAATAGATATCCTGGCAGTAGAACAGCAACGTCAGTACTGCGCAAGAAGAGAAAGAAACGAGGCCAGCGAAAACCGGCTCTATAGAGCAGAAAGCCTAAGAGAATGGCAAGAACGCTGGAATGCTTCTGAGAAAGGCAGGTGGACCCATAGGCTCATACACCAAATCCAGCCATGGTTCGACAGGCAACATGGAGAACTTGAGTTCTACTTAACGCAGTTCTTACCGGGCCATGGATGCTTTCGTTCGTACTTACATAAGTATAAACACGACAATAGCCCTTACTGTCCGCATTGCGCTGACTGCGTAGAAAACGCAGAACATATATTTTTTGAATGCCCAAGATTCCTCGACGAAAGGAATGCACTAAGGAGTGAACTCGGCCACCCACTGACGCCAGAAAACATCGTTGGCGAAATGCTCAAAAGCTAGGAGACATGGGACGCAGTCGCTGGGAGCACAATGCGCATAATGAAGATTCTTAGAACCCTAGAAAGAGAAAGGAAAGAATCAGACCGGCGAAATACAATCAATGCTGAGCAGGATAATGCAAACATGCACTAGTCGAATACATCAGACTAAACCCCCCCGCGATGAAATGCTTGACGGCAGTACCGCGGGGAATGGGGTTTAGTGGGTAAGAGTCCCACACTGTTACTCAGGACGTACTGAGTTTCGTCTTTTGAAGATTACCCCTCCCAATCAAAAAAAAAAAAAACAAACCTCCCCGCGGTATGGGAATCCACGCGTACCTCAATCCAAGAAATGGGTAACCAATCCCGTTTGGAGGATTCTTGGCGGCAGCAGATGAGAGGGGGGCAAAAGTGCTTTCTCATTAGAGCACCTCTTCTTGTTCCAGGCGGCAGCGGACGAATTCCCTAGACGGCGTCAACGGTGTGGCGTCTATAGTTCCAGTTACGTTGAACTTAGTGAATACCTTGTGCGAACTGCTTCGACGTATTCGGATCACACGTCGGTAAGGAATTTCCAATGCTGGGCAGGACCTTGCAATAGAGATGGTGACGGACGAATCTTTAATCGGCCAACGGCAGCGCTAACACTCCCGTAGCGGATTACTCGGCCCTTCGTCAAGGGGTATACCACAAGGAACTGGCCCACCAGGCTGGGAGTTGAACCGGCGGGATAACTTCCCTACCACGTAAAAAAAATCTATGGTCCGAAACAACCAAAATCCTCGGATAAGGACCACTCAACTGAAGATGATCCCAGCAAACAAAATGTTATATAACATCCATCCATCCATCCAGGAAGTGCGCTGAGATGGGCCGGGCAAAAAGAAGACGAAATACTGTGACATCTACTACGGTGATAGCTACAGAGGCAACAGCCAACGCTTCTTCGGATGCGGATTTGTCATACGCGGAAGACTTAGGCAAGAAGTCTTAAGCTTCCGACACGTGAGCGAGCGTATAATGACTGTCCGGATCAAAGCTAAATTCTCTAACATAAGCTTAATATATGGCACCACGTCTGATAACGGACTAAGGCTAATTAATTTCGCTGTGGAGCGAAAGGTCACCATAGCAAGCACATGGTTTCCTCATCTCGATAATTATAAGCAGACATGGAGGTCCAATGATCATGTAACGATCAACCAAATTGATCATGTTGCGATCGACGCAAGGCATGTCTCCAGTATTCTGAATGTCCGGACCTTCCGAGCGGCCAACATAGATTCGGATCATTACCTTGTTGTAGCCAAGGTACGAATGCGGATATCCCAATCTGAGCAACAAAGAAGAATCACTGTGAGAAAATTTGACGTCGAAAAGCTACAATCGCAAAAGACCGCCAGACTCTTCGCTGAACGCGTATCCCGAAATCTCTCAATCACCCATATGCCGCCAGCATCAAGTGCCGAAGACCAGTGGCAACGCTGCCAACATGCTATCAGAAACGCCGCGACTGATGTGCTGGGTCTCGCTCGCCCTCCACCGCGAAACGAAGAATGCCGGCGAGTGCATACAGCAAAACAAGAGGCATACAAAGCGGCGCTGCAAAGGAAGACGAGAGCTGCTCGTGAGTTCTACGAGCAAACGAGACGGGAAGAACATCGGCTTCTCCAAAAGAAGAAGAAAGAGCATGAGAAGCGCGCGTTCGAAAATATCGAGAGTTTATATTTCAGGAACAATGTACGGAGGTTTTACCAAAAGGTAAAAAGAAGGTGCCAGAGAAGCAATACCCGTAGAGAAACCTGTAGAGATGAAAATGGAAACCTCGTAATAGATTAACAGTCGGTGCTGAGAATATGGAAAAACTACTTCTGCAGACTGTATAACGGCGACCAAGACCAAGGTACGAATGCGGATATCGCAAACTGAGCAACAAAGAAGAATCGCTATGAGAAAATTTAACATCGAAAAGCTACAATCGCAAGAAACCGCCGCGTAACGGCGACGAAGACCAACATGCATCTGTCAGGCAGAATGTCCCATTCAACACGATGATAGCCAAAATTTCCGTCCACCTGATCAAAACGAAGTGAGGATAGCAGTATCCAAGCTAAAATCCATGATGATGGACCAGACGGCTTACCGACCAGACTTGTTCGTCTGTGCAGAATAACAATGGAAAATTCTCGCTGTTCCATTAAGGCCGGTAATGACCTCACTGAGTCCTTCGATGTCAAAAAAAGGTTTTAGACAAGGCGACACGCTATAAGTGACCTTTTTAATATTGTACTTGAACGGAATGTGCGGAACTCACAAGCCAACACTGGAGAAACATGGACTTTATTAAAAGCGGATTAAGATACCCTTACCCGTGTGCAAGTTCAAGCTCCAGCGGGGAACAGCAATTGCACAGCCGGCCGAGTATAAAATGGGAAACGAATAACATCAAAGTTTTCCAACCACTGCGTCAAAGAAAGGTTTCTGCCTGGTAGTACAATGGACCGGAGAGTCTGAGTGCTCTGTGATTTGGGTTTCCTTTTTTTAATAATAAATAAAAAAAAAAAAAAAATACCTTTGGTCGTTTTGAAAGAAAAATTTTTCGTAAGATATTCGGTCTCACTTACGTTGACGGGTTTTGAAGGAGAAGATTCAACGACGAACTATATGATCTGTATAGCAACATCGACCTAGTCACAAAGCTGCGTATTGGACCTTGGAGATGGCTAGGGCATGTAGAGCGGATGGCCACCAACGCACCGGCCCACAGATTCTCCGAATCTAATCCCGAGGGATGATACAGTAGAGGGCCTCCCGCCATAGGTGGCGCGCACAAGTCCAAGCGGACCTCGACCAACTTAGAGTGCGCAACTGGAGGCAGTTAGCTAAAGACCGAGCTAAATGGAGAGGCTTGTTGGTTGAGGCCCAAGTTCACCCCGAACTGAAGTGCAACCTAAGTAAGTAAGTAGTAAGTAATCACAGACCTCACCGCTAATATCGCTCCTTGTAGTGGATGAGATCTTGGTAATACTGAAGGAAAACGGCTTCAACGTGATGGCCTATGCGGCCGATATCATTATCCTGGTTTCGAGAAAATTTCCTCCAGTTCTAAGTGAAAGGCTAAACTTCGCACTTCAACTAGTGGATGACCGGGTCAGTAGCAAAGGGCTAGGAGTGAACCCTTCAAATACGGAGGTAGTTCCTTTCACTAAGACGAGATCAATTCCTACCTTCAGACCCCCAAATATCGGTGGCATTGAACTAAGTATCTCAAGTTCAGCCCAATATCTGGGCGTAATTCTAGGTTCCAAACTAAACTGAAAGGAAAATATTGCCGAACGCGTCAATAAAGTAAGCGTAGCTCCTTACTCCTGCAAAAAGGCTTTCAGTAATACGTGGGGCTTCAAACCAGCTGTGGTGTGCTGGATATACACGGCGGTTGTAAGACCCATTCTCACATATGGTTCACTAGTATGGTGGATTGTACTTGAGAAGCAATATCAGCTTTCAAACCTCACCAAAATCCCGAGGGCGGCGTGCATCGGAGTCATGAGATCAATGAGAACAACACCAACAGCGGCAATGGAAACCATGCTTAGTTTCATTCCGCTTGATATATACTGTAGCAGTCTGGCGGCCGAAACCTACAGCGGATAGAGAGAAGGCCGATTGTGGTCATCGAGCCTTTACGGCCATGCCTCCATTCTGTCTCGATGGGGGACTACCAGTGGATTGACGGAAACTGATCGCATGAACCCGTTGCTAGCATTTGAAAGGAAATTCAATACAACAAAATTGCTGACAGGATGTATTTGAAGAACCGAAGAACCATTAAGAAAAAGGAGCTGGCGTTCTATACCGACAGTTCTAAGATGGACGTTGGCACGGGAGCCGGAGTTTATACTAAAGCCCAAGGAATAAACCACTCCTTTAGCATAAACGACGACTACAGCGTCTTTCAGGCAGAAGTCACAGCCATCAAACAGGCTGCTGAAACTATACGCGAAAGTAATATCGTTGGTAGAACGATCACTGCCAGGCAGCCGTTAAGGCTCTGGACTATGCCGTAATTAGGTCGAGCCTTGTGAGAAGCTGCAAATCACTCTTAAACGAGATATCTATATCCAATGCGAGGACCCTCTGCTGGGTATCAGGGCATATGGATATCGAAGGCAACGAAAGGACTAACGAGCGTGTTAGGAAAGGGTCGGCGCTGCACTTATCGCGGGCCCTCCCCTCTGTAGCAACCCCAATCAGTTCCTTACGGAAGAAAATAGAAGATAAAGCCACCGATCGAGCAAATATACGCTGGGTTCATCTGGAAACATGCACAACGGCCAGGACGCTATGGCCAGCCTACAGCAAGAAGAGATCAACCTCTCTGGTAAAACTTAGTCGTTATAACGCACGGGTCATTTCTATTCACGCGGAGCGACTCGGTGTGCTGCATAACGACTATTGCAGAAGTTGCAGGGACGAAGGAGGAATTGAATCTGTTCGTCACCTGTTGTGTGACTGTCGTGCTCTATCCGTCAGAAGAATGAGGACTCTTGGTAGTTACTTCTTCTCGGAGCTGGAGGACTTGGGTAATGTTGAGCTCATGGACCTCCTGGGATTCATATCACTTTCTGGGTGGTTCTGACAGTGGATTTTCTTTACAGCGTTTCCAGGGTTAAATGATTGGGCACAATGGACCCGTACTGTTGGTCTGAGTGAGCAATGACTCTTTGTCATAAAGCACCCATCTACCTAGCCTTACCTAACTAGAGACCCGCTTTTCATTCTCAAAATCCTCAAAGAAGTTGGACTGGTTAGGACTCTCTAATAGAAGTCTATTCTCTCCGAAAACAAGTAAGAGTACAAGACTTTCAAATCTAATTCTGGAAAGAATTGTAATCCGAGCGGAACTCTAGTAGAAGAACAAACAATGCTTTGGTAGCGGACGCAATAGACCATTAGGTCGCAGTGTAACACACCCTTCTCACAACTAAGAATCGCTTTTCTTAAAAAGTAGAAACATGGCTGACTGTTTGAAGAAATTACTGCTGTATAATTCATATTATTCGATACTATCAATACCAGGAGTTTTATTGTCTTTTGCTGTTGCGATGGCTAAAATGACTTCATCTAGTGAACGTTTATTTCAGAACTTGTTAAACGCAATACTCTGGCTGGTGGTGTTTGAACGAGTATGAGTCTACGCCTACTCTACTCACCACAATTTTGTAGGACATGTCTACGGAGAACACGTCTGGACTGAAATGCACCCCAAACCTGTATCACAATAAAATCTAAAAATACCACTAATGAACTTATAAAATCAGCCTCACAACAATTACCACTCAGCAGATCACAACCTCTTTTAAGTCAGGTGATCGGGCCCATATTACCGACCCCACACTGAGAATGGCCCCAACAAAGTCCGCCAAATTGGATAACAAAAATCATTTAATAAACCTTTTATATTTCCAATTCCACGAATGTGTACAATTTCAAACCCGTTTCTTGGCATTTTATATCGCCCCAACCTGGGCATACTAATTAACGATTGCATTTGGTATTTGCTTTGCTTATTATTTGATTGGATTATTAATGGAAGTTTATGGCGGACGACAGCAAGAAAATAATGAATATGCATATGGAGGGGTATGGGCACTGTTTAACGCTGATGAGTGGGTGTGGTCAGTGTGTGTATAAAAATGTCAAATGGTGTACTTTTTTTCAAAACGTCAAACAAAGGTGCGTCTGGTGGTTCAAATGTGAAACTTTTTTTTTTAACAAAATTACTTATTATTTCTTCTTCGTTTGTTAATTTGTTTGAAGGTGTCATCTTCTTTTATTCTGTTTTCATTTTGTTGTCAGTTTTAGGAGAAGATGATGGAGCTGGTGATGGGATTAGGCACACGCACCAGACGGATGATGTGGGTTGAAAGACCCCATTGACGTTTTTCCAACGAAATGCGAGTATTTATCGCACTACAAGTGCCTACAATGGGAGATGGTTTTCAACAGTGTTGGGACTCTTTTGAAAGATTATATTTTCTGGAGCTCTTTAATAAGCTCTAAGCTTGACAGCAACCCATAAAGGACTTAAAGGAGATAAAACTGAGTTACGGCATTGGAATGCGTGTAAAACTTTCCATATAGTCATTCTAAATTATAGGGGCATATATTGGGATGGATAAGCAAAGTTCTAGTACGGCAAAATGTCACAACAGAAGATATTTGTTTATTGGAAAATAGTTCAAGGTTTTCCCTCTAGTAATCTCTTCTTGCTCTGAAGTCAAATATTGAAAACTGCTTTATAGAATCTCAATAGCTTTATCGCAGCTTTGAAAGTCTAATATGACAGGGCGTACTCAGCTGCTGAAAAAATAATTAGAGACCGTAGTAACATCTGATTATACAACGCCTTAATTAGCCGAATTTTACTAAGCACGCATCCTATCGCTAGCTCGCTCCAGGCATCTTCCCTTGTCGGTCATAATCTGTCTGATGATGTTGTCTGAAGTTAGGTCCTCACCCAGTTTGTCCACCAGCAAGGGCTGTTCTCTATGGTAATGTGGTCAATGAAACATGATGTTTTCCGCATCCTCGACTGTTTCGGTGCACGTTGGGCAATAGTGGATGTCGTCGAGCCCAAAGCTATGGAGGTAAGATCTGAAGTAACCATGACCAGTAAGCATCAGGTAGAAATGCAGCTCCCCATCCTTTTTTTTTAATGTTCTGCATCACTTAAGATTATGTCTTTTAAAGTTATAAACCCAGTGATGGAGTGAAAGGAAAGGGTATAGGGGAGAATTATAGATTGGATAGGGAAGGAAAAAGAGTGAGGTAACGATGCCTTTGAATCTCTGTAGATTATATGTATCAGAAAACACTGAGAAATGCAAGATATTCCACTGGTTAAAAAACGGCCTTCTATATATCACTGTGCGCCCGAAAGCAGGTTTAAGTATATACGGATATGCGCAAGAGGCCGCATGTGTACTAAGATTGAACAGACGGACAGGAGGGACACAACTATATATTTCAACCGAACACTTGTGATGGCAGTGGGCGCCGTGGCGTAAGTGGTTAGTGTGTCGGATCAGTACGCATGAGGTTCCAAGTTCGAATCCTACAAAACACCAAAAAGTTTTTTTCACGGTCCCACCTCTCGCGAGCGTCTGACAAACATCCGAGAGTATTGTTGTCTCGAAAAAGCTTCTCAAATCGCCGTTCGGATACGGCACTAAACTGTAGGTCCCTTCCATTCGTGTGAAAAATATAACGCACACAACATGAGTGGTTGCGAAAAGCTAGGCCCTGGCACTTAAAGAGCTGTTGCGCCAAATATTTATTTATTTATTTACTTGTGATGGCAGTAGCGCTAAGCATCCTACATTCCGGTGGTGATCTAGAGAAGGAATTAGATTGCAGATAGACTGATCACCGATATTGGAAGCTCTGCTTCTTCCGGATTTCACCGAACACCTTACCGCGCTAGCGGTTTTCGAAAAGCACCACCTCTGCCCTAAAATGATTTCTTCGCAGATCACCAACGGACCCGTTGCCCTGGACCTATCTAAGGCATTTGATACGGTGGATCATACCACGCTGCTACGCAATATCCTGGAGTCTCCACTACCCAACACCCACAAGCGCTGGCTGGCCAACTACCTTTGCGGCCGGCAATCCTTTGTGGAGGTCAGGAACTCCAAGTCTCGGTACCGGAGAGTCAAACAACGAGTTCCATAGGGGCGCGTCCTATCGCCACTTCTTTTCAACTTCTAAATCTCCAAACTACCCCTTTCCCGTACGGAATCAATATTGTTCCATATGCCGACGACTGTACGGTCCTTACAACTGGGACCAACGTACCAACTCTATGCACAGCGCTGAACTCCTATCTCTATGTCCCAAACGGATTTCTTAGAGACCACAACTTACAACTGTCGGCCGGGAAGTCCTCAGACACACTCTTCACGTCCTGGACAAGGGAGATAAGATCAGTCCTAGACATAGACATTGCAGGACGTCAAATTCCAACTTCCAACCAACTAAGACTTTTTGGCGTCACTTCCGACAGCAGGATGACGTTCGACGCACATGCATCAAACATCAGAAGCCGACTTAGACCTCGTAACAATGTACTCAAGTCCTTAGCGGGATCTTCTTGGGAATGGATACAGAGGCGCTACTCCTCACATACAAGGCAATCGGTCGCTCTGTTCTGAATATATGCCACCTCATCTGGACACCACAGCTGAGCTACACCAATTGGCAGCATCTTCAAGCCTGTCAAAACACGGCCATGAGGACCAGCACCTGATGTCATTTGATGTCAAATGCTTATCAGCTGCACGCTGAGACAAAGTTGCTTCCAGTAAGGGACTATAACACCATGCTCTCCAAGCAGTTCCTTCTAGCTTGTCACCTCCAAGACCACCCTAAACATCCGCCAATGATGGTACCACAACCAACCCGTTACATTTGCAAATGGCTCCAAATCTACAAGTACGACCGCAATGCCAGGATTGACAGACAGACCTACAAAGATGCATTGAAAAGCATTCATCACATGACTGTCCCACTACATGGAGATTCTCTGCTCCGACGTGGTCCTTGGAGGCCGCCCATCACCCATAGCAGACGTCGAAAACAAGAACCACCCGTGCTCAGCTACACTCAGGTTGAAGCCGCATACTACACAGCTACAAGAACCGTCTCGACGCCTCCATAGAAAACAAATGCCCTGACCGCGGAAATGGCCCGCACAACATCACACATCTTTTCAACTCCCTAGTAAGGCCAAACGACTTGCGCCCCGATGCACTGGACTGCACGGCCCATAGACGTGGCTCAATTCCTGAGCCTTGAAACTGATTTGTCCCCAGCGGAACCGTAGCTGCTACAACAAAAACAACATCTGAAAGGTATCAGAGTCGGCCCACAGGCGTAGTTCCGGTATCTAGGCATAATACTACTCGTATATAGCTAAATTCTCTGGATGAACATGTAGAAACTGTGGTAACTAAAGCCACTAAAGGACTTGTGATGTGCAGGAACGTGTAGGGTAAAACCTGGGTGTGCAGCTCAACTCAACTTCACTGCTGATAGCCAAACCCATAATTACATACGATGCAGTGGTATGGGTCAGCAGAACAAAGCTTAGCACGACGAAGACATCCCTAGGCAGACTGCAAGACCGAGCTTGCATCTGTACAACAAGAACACTGAAAACCTGCGCCACAGCAGCACTAGAGAATCAGATACTCTGAATCTGTCAAAATTTTCCCCAGTATATTCCAAGCAGATGTACACCCGATAGAATGAAGTCGGCAAAACTATCGGAATACTGTCAGATAGTCAAGCCGCAATCAAGGCGCTGAGCCCTTATGACATCTGATCAAGACTGATATGGGAGTGCCGCACTAAGATCAGCAGATTGGACCGCACAACAAAGCTAGAGACGATAATCGAATAATGTATGAAAGACAAGGTCGAATAAAAGTATCATCTTTAGCTCCCGCATGAGCAGATTGGGCCACGCTAATAAAGTAATTGGGTACCAGAACATGTAGGAGTTGAGGGAAATGAAACAGTAGATGCAATAGCATGAAACGACTCAGACACCCAGATCCTTGGTCCGGAACCCTTTTGTCGGATAGGAACAACAAAATAAGGCAAGAACTGAGACAATAAGAAAATAACTCGTGGGTCATACATTGGGACAATGTCCCCCAATTGAGACAACCCTGGAAAATACAACCAGAAAAGAAGCAGGACCTGTCTAAGAGCAAGCAAAATTCGATTCTGCGTCTTGACAGGCATGCTTACAGGTCACTGCAGACTTAAGGAGCACTTTAGGAAACGGGGAATAGAAGAGAATAGACACTGCAGATTCTACAGAAACATCAGCACACCTTCTAATCGAATGTGAAGCACTCATCTACAAAAGAATACATGACCTGGTAGCCTATCTATAGGCCTATGATGCTCCGGTTCATCAAAGCAGTTTTTTTTTTTTTTTTAGGCTGCGCCAAAAGATACCAATGGTCGGTACCATTGGTTATGCCTGATTCATATATAAGACAGTGCTATCAGTGCTAGTCAATGTATGCCTACGGGCTAAACCTCACCCCGCAGAGAGGCACTATGAGAACCGGCTGCGCGTACTCATAGTAGTAGGAAATTCGTCCCTCTCATTTTTTCATTTTTGTGATCACTACGACTATGGTATGTTGCCTTAACAAGTAGTTTTCGCTTCTGTAGTGTTGATCGCGTTAGGAAGGTAGCTTTCCAGTGAAGGCACCTACTAATACCGTCATTACATGCGGTTTTTCCTTACGGCGCTAGGTTGAAAGGTCTTGTTCTTTGTAGTCGGCGCTCAAGGTTTGTCACGTCCATAGTATACGGATTATTTCATTATTGCAGTGAACATGAAGACGGGTACGAAGTTTGCGAGCAAAGTTTGTTACTTCGTCCCTTACGGTAGCAATTCCTCGATCTCTGTAAATATCACTATTCCTTATATACCAAGGAGCATTCACGATTGCTCTTAGTATTTTGTTTTGAAATGCTTGCAGTAGAGCCATATTGCTTACTTACTTATGTCCTGTATCCCCTTGTGGGTCCTAGGGCCTCTACTACGCCTACGCGCCATCGTGTACGGTTTCTGGCAATGTGTCTGAGTTCTCCCCAACTTTTCCCTAACTGCCGTGCCTCCTTCTCGACTGTTCTGCGCCATGTTTTCCGCGGACCGCCAGGTCTTCTGCCATCCTGAGTTAGAGGGTTCCATTGCATAGCATGGTTCGATATGGAGCTGTCACCCTTTCGGAACGTGTACCAATCCACTGCCACTTCCGCCGTTGGATAGTTGTGCCTATTGGTTCCTGACCCGTTCTCTCGTAAAGGTGTTCGCTAGAGATACGATTGGGCCAGAAAATCCGTAAGATATTGCGCAGCTTTCTGGTGATAGTAGTGGTCACTCTCCACGTGCTGCAACCATATAGCAGCACGGATTCAACGTTGGAGCGGAACAGTCTTATTTTGGTGCTCAAACTGATTGCATTGCTTCGCCATATTTTGGACAACATCCCGAACGCGGACTTTGCTTTGGCGATCCTGTTGGCTATATCCAGTTCGGTTCCACCATCGGTCGAGACAATACTCCCAAGATACTGCAAATCCTCTACTCTCTCTACCGGTTGTCCAGCAATGCATATTTGAGCCGATGAGTTAGTTCCAAGGCTGATGATTTTAGTTTTTGTCGTATTGATTTCCAGCCCGACGACACCTGCCTCCCTCTCCACATCTGCTGTCATTTGGTGGAGGTCCATAATTCTGTGGGAGAGTAAGCATACATCGTCTGCGTAGTCAAAATGATTCAGTTGAGATGTAAGAGTCCATCGAATTCCTCCGTTTCCCGTCGACAAAGCTGCATGAAGCACATCGCTAATCACCAATAGGAATAATATTGGTGAAAGGATACAGCCTTGTCTTACCCCACTTTGGATCTCAAATTCCTCAGACAACCTGTCATTTGGTGGAGGTCCATAATTCTGTGGGAGAGTAAGCATACATCGTCTGCGTAGTCAAAATGATTCAGTTGAGATGTAAGAGTCCATCGAATTCCTCCGTTTCCCGTCGACAAAGCTGCATGAAGCACATCGCTAATCACCAATAGGAATAATATTGGTGAAAGGATACAGCCTTGTCTTACCCCACTTTGGATCTCAAATTCCTCAGACAACCTCCCCCTGTGCAGAACGTGACATTTGGAGCCTTCATATGTAGCTTTGATAATAGCAATTAGTTTATCGGGAATGCCTCTCCTGCGTAAGGCACGCCAAATAAACTCCCTGTTGACACTATCGAACGCCTTCTCAAAATCGATGAACAGCAGGTGCAGTGGCGATCGATATTCAACACACTGTTCGATGATAATCCGCAGGTTGTTGATGTGGTCGGCACAGGAGGATCCAGAGCGGAAACCTGCTTGTTCGGCATCGAGTGTGTCTTCGAGATGTTGTTTGATTCGCTCAAGGATTATTTTAGCTATTATCTTAGCTACAGCAGGTAGCACGCAGATACCCCTCCAGTTTCCGCACTCCAATAAATTTCCTTTCTTAGGAAGCTTGACCATCATTCCCTTTTTCCACTCTTTAGGAAAGCTCTCAGCTTCCCAAGCTCTATCTATAAGTGGAAGCAGAAGCTCAGCCGATGTTGTTGGCGCTGCTCGTAAGAGCTCTGCTGGAATACCGTCAAGTCCTACCGCCTTGTTGCTTTTTGAGTGCCTTGATCGCGGTAATGATCTCATCTTTACTGGGAGTCGTGGTGCGTATTCGGGAACTTCTCACCTCGGGCATCTCAGTCTGATTTGGGAGCATATCGCTAGCGAATACACGGTTCAAAACCGTAGCAAAATGCTCTTTCCATCTCTTGAGCTGATCCTCATCCGAAATGAGCAAGGAGCCGTCTAGGCTTTTCACTGGGTATTGGCTGGAGCTGCGACCACCTGTCAGCTCTTTCGTGATTCTGTAGACAGTCCTGCTGTCGCACCTCCGTGCAGCTTCTTCTGCTTCTGTAGCCAGCGCGTTGATGTAGTTGCGCTTGTCACGTCGTACGCTACGCTGAACTTCTCTCATCTTCATGCGATATAGGGACTCTAGCTCGCTTCTCCCTGCTGCTGGGGTAGCTGCAACGCGAGCTTTTAGCTGTTTTCGTTCGTCAATTGCTTGGTTTGGTACAACCCCAAAGTTGTATACCGTATGTCCAAGACGGTTTTAGCACTTGCTTATACAGAAGCAGTTTGTTGTATACGCTTAACTTCGAGTACCTTCCGAGTAGCCAATACATTTCTCTAAATCTGATTTCGAGCTCTTCGCGCTTCTTTTTAACGTGTTGTTTCCACTTAAGTTTTGCGTCTAGGGTCATTCCTAGATATTTTGCCTCGTTTGCGTACGGTATTTGCACCGAGTTAATGGATATAGGTAAGTTGTTTATCTTTCTTAACGTAAAATTGACATGCGTTGATTTTGTCTCATTGAGGACTATTCGCCAGGTTTTTGTCCATTCCCATACTTTGTTCAAAGCTCGTTGGAGTTTTCCCGTTGATGATTCGACTGACTCATCCGTTACGAGGATAGCCGTGTCGTCTGCGAACGTTGCTACAACGGCCCCTTCATCTTGTGGTATATCTCTTGTGTAGAGCAGGAACAGGATTGGACCGAGAACACTTCCTTGTGGAACACCGGCCTAGATATCTTTGAAATCTGAATATTCACTCCCGTGTCTAACACGGAAAAGTCTGTTTTCAAGATAAAATTCTAATATTCTGTACAACTTTTCCGGTAAGATTATCCTTATCTTATACCTTAGTCCTTCGTGCCATACCTTGTCGAAGGCTTGCGATACGTCGAGAAAAGCGTTAGAGCATATTTTTTTCCCTTCTAGAGCTTTTTTAATTTCGTTCGTTATTCGATACACCTGATCGATTGTGGAATTTTTGATCCGAAAGCCGAATTGATGATCCGGGATCAAGTGTCTTTCTTCAATTACTGGTTGCAATCGTTTCAGCAGAAGTTTCTCGAAGACCTTAGATATTATTGGCAGAAGTGAAATGGGTCTATATGATTTCTTGTCATTTGCACATTTCCCCGGTTTCGGAACCATAATAACTTCGGCGACTTTCCATTGCCTTGGAACATATAACTGTCTTAAAGAAGCATTTATAATGTAGAGCAACTTAACCAGCACGTTTTTCGGTAGCTCTTTCAAAATTTCGCCAGTGATTAAATCATATCCCGGAGCCTTGTTATTTTTCAATTTTTTTATTACCATTCGAAGTTCGGACAGGGATACGGTTTTACTTTAAAGTTGTCGGGTGCCGTATTATGATTCGGATCTTCGATCAACGGTTGTCCATCGAACGGCTTGAACGTTTGCTCTAAGTGATCGGCAAATAATTCTGCTTTCTCTTTGTCTTCTTTTGCCCATTCTCCGTTAGCTTTCCTAATTGGCGGCGAGTGCATTACAGGTTTCCTTATGGACTTCAAGGCTTTCCATAGAGAGTAGTTTGAATGCTTATCAGCGGTCAGACCCTCGAGGTAAGTAGAAGTCTCGTGATTTTTTAGGTCCGGCAGCACATTTTTTAGCTTGTTACAAAGGTGGTTCAGATAAGTTTTATCCGGTGGCGCGCGGGATTGTTGCCATCTCTTGCGCGTTCTCCTCTTTTCTCGTATGAGGTCTCTTCGATTTCAGGCTGGTATTTGACTTTATTGTTCCGTGCTTCTGTCTTCCGCAAAGGAGTGTTTTTCCACGCTGAGCTCTGAATGGCTTCGACGAGTTTGTCGATTTCTTCTTCTATTTCGAACGGTGTCTTCAGCGGTACATTTAAAGCAACATTTTCCTTGCAGTCTCTTCTGAAAGCATTCCAGTTAGTTTTGTTACTAGTTAACCAAGGCGGTCCTTCTTTATGTACTAAACTCCCACCTATTTTCAAAGTGACTGCTGAGTGATCTGAGCATAGATCATAGCATTCTTCGACTTCCGTCAAATTTTTAGTAAACCCTTTTGCGATAAAGAAGTCGACGAGGTCAGGGATTTTATTTTTGTCAGTTGGCCAATAAGTTGGCTTTCCTGTCGAAAAAAAGTTCGCCCCACGTTTCATGTTGGCTTTGTACAATAATCTGCCGTTTGTCCAATTGGATATTGATCCTAAGACAAAATTAGGTCCAAGTGAGTCAAAGAGACGAACGAGGTCGTCTTCTACTAGCTTATATCCCGGAGGGAGGTAACTAGATCCGATGTTGTAGTCTAAGTGGTTTATTTTTATGGAGACTGAGCTTATTTGCATAGAATCAAATTCTATTTCTATGTTTTCGGAGTGCTTAATACAGTCTTTGATGTAAAGAGAGGACCCGCCTCTCGGTTTTTGCCGAAGGATGATTCGCATGGTAATCGCTGTAACCTTTTATTTTGGGTCTAAGTCCCTTTTTTAAGTGCGTATCCGATACCAATCATATATCAATATTATTTTTCCGTAGAAACACTTCTAACTCGTCGATTTTTTTCAGAAGGTCGTTTGCGTTAGTATCTTAAGTAGCTGTTTCATATTCATGGTTTTTTGATTGTCTTGCGAGGTTTGAACTCGAGCTTGCTCAATTTGTCAAGTATAATTTCATTAACCTTGGTTTGCTCCTCAAATTTTTCCAATATAATGGTAAATATTTGGCTGACCGGATCTGTTGTAGCTGATCTTAATTTGTTTTCGTTTGACGCGACTTGCGAGTACGATCTCGCGTCAACCTGTGGCGGTTTTTCCGCTGCACTTGGACCAGCGACGTTCTCTTGCGCAATTTTTTTATTTTCCTCTATCGGTCGCGTCGTTTTGACTGGCTTAGCGGTCTTAGGCTTATCGGTTTTACGATCTCTTAAGCTTGGGTTCGGGTGTATCGGTTTCTTGAGAGTATCGCGCATTTTTTTAAGCTCCTTTGCAAAGCAGTTGAACTAGAGGAATTGCTCTAAATTGAGTATGAGTACGTCATCGACTAAAGCCCTAGTTTAGGGGGAACAAACAGTGCACCTGCTTTTCATTAACCACACTTCTACGTTTAGATACATCGAGATGCGTATGTATCTCTTCATCTGATTAAGAATATGAATCTGAAAGATATGTCAGACTACAAGAATGTATTATACTGCGCCTGTTGCTGAACCCGGCCCATGACATTCCCAATCGAGTGTCATCATTTTCTAATTTTATTTTTGTTTACACAATTAATTATGGGCGCAACCCGAGGTGTTGAGCACTCGTGCCTGAGACCTACCCAAAGTGCAGATCCTAGGATGCGCCTTACACCCGTACCTACTCATATGAAACAACAAACAAACTTGTACTCGTAAGTAACAATAATAACAACTTCGTCAGCGCAGTGAAGAACTGCATCTGCATCAGAAAGTCAAATATAATTTGTGAATAATTACGCCAAAGGGGAGTGGCAGAGCGGTAGGCGGCAGGCGGCACGCGGTAGACTACATACAATGTTGATTCATACATTAATAACGCATTTCTGGGTGCAATAACTTTAGGGTTTGGCGGCGGGGCGTGAGCTCTATGTGCGCCCAACTAAAATTTCCCTTTGACAATGATTTTTAATGACAATTTTTTAGCCTTTTTATTATGTTTATGTTTACCACTTTCATTTCATGTTTGTGTGCATTTTAAGTGAGTTGTTGAGGTTTGCGTTCACCAAATCCACTTCACTACGCCACTAGGCACACTCCAAGCCAGGTGACAATTTCCATAAATTCAATTTTACCAGCACATTTCTCCGTGTGTCGTCGTTGACGGTCGGTTTGATCCGGTCGTGGCGTTGTGACGATGTGGCGTTTATCCGCGCCTTGTTAATTGAAGGGTATCGGTATGACAACGTTGATGTCTCGTCGTACATATGCCACGAGTATATGCCACACAAAGCAACCTTAAATGCAAACGATTTCACAATTTTCCCATTCAGGCATAGTGCCTTTGAGAGTTGGGGAAAACTGACGACGACTCGTTCGAATGAGCCGCCGCCCGCCCCACACGCTGGAGTTAAACAAAATTAAGTGGCCGCCCTGTGGTAGTAAATAAATAACAAACAAAAAAAAAATTGTAGTAATTGTGAGAGTAATTGTTGTGTGACTTCATGCAGTCAACGATCTAGGTATCGGACAAAGTATCTAAAGTAACAAAACACTGTGTGGAGGTATCTATGGCAGCGTCACTGCGACTGAAACATTATGCAAGAGAAACTTCCTTACAACTATCTACGTCCATGTACCTACCAACATCCATTAAGTTTCCATTCATCTATCCATCCATCAGTGAGCAAAAGAATAGCAGCTCGAGAATGTTAGGTAGGGTTTCAGTTTCGATGTCTTGTAATAGAAATAAATTTCAGCACCCGATTTCAATGAAATACGACGATGGTCAGTGGGGCCGGCTGGTACTTCGGCTGTAAGTCGGAAGTTGGGTTTTATAATCCTCGGCAGCACTAACTCTTACTAAGGAACTGGAATAGCTCGAATCTACTAAATCTAGGGACTGCCTATTAAATTCACTCCTCTACCTTCCTCGCTTGGGGAAGAATGGATTAAATCATCTGCAGATCCATCTGCTTTGGTAGACTCACTTATCTCTATCTTACGTATATCTACCTTGCCAATCGAGGAAAGCATTCTTATGCATTAGGGTGGTTCTTCTTCTTCTTCTTATTTCGGCGAGGTTATGATCCGACAACGAGGGATAATAACTCGTTTTCGGATCATAACCCTTCCCGCCTGTGGGGTTCGCCTCATTGCATTAGGGTGATCCATTGTTTGAAAAAAGGAAACTTAAGTCTAAAGGCAATCCACTATATAAAAGCTCATTTCGTCAACATTAGCCTAATATACTCTCACACCCCCACAGAGGTTACTGATGACGGCGCCAATAATGATACGAGCTCCTGAAAAGAAGGGCAGCGCCTATTCGGGTGGCGATTTATTTTAAGAGTCAGAAGTCTTGAGTTTCCGACTTGAACGAGCCCCTCATCACTAACCGTATAAAGGCCAAATTCGCTAATATAAGCCTACGATGCGACGAAAAATGCCTTCTACGAGCTCTTGGACAAAACGTATGAGGAATGCCCTAGCCACGACGTTTACATTGCTCTGGGTGGTTTTAACGAATAGCTATGCAAAGAAGACATCTTTAATAGTGTGCCCGAAAAGCACATCCTGCACGACATCACATCCGACAACGGATTGAGCCTAGTTGACTTTGCAGTGGGACGAAACGCTATCGTAGCTAGTGGGCGGTTCCTATGTCTTGATATTCACAAGGGGACATGGCTCTCTTTTGACCGAAAAACCATCAACCAAATCGATCACATTGCCATCGATGCAAGGCACTCTTCCAGTATTCTGGGCATCCAAACTTTCCGAGGAGCCAACATGGACTCGGATCACTAAGTAGTTGCAGCCAAGGTATAGATACGGATATCCAGAATGGAGCGAAATCAACAAAATATTTTGAGGAAGTTTTACATTGGAAGCCTACAATCGCAAACGAGCGCCAGGGCCTTTGCCGAACGAGTCTCTTTTAATTTTAATCTAGGTTCCATACCGCCAGCAGCAAATGCGGAAGACCAGCGTTGTTGTTGTTGTTGCCAACAAGCCATTAGAGATTCCACCTCTAATGCAGTGATTGCAGGGACGGAAATGGTAAAATAATAGCAGAATCGCAGTTGGTGCTGAGAATATGGAAAGAATACTTATGCGCTGACCAGTATTCCAGTATTCCGCTGTTAGAGAGCGTGAGCCATTCAACAGTAACGATGATAGTCAAGACTACCGTCAACCTGATCAGAATGAAGTGAGGATAGCGATATCTTAATTAAAATCCAACAAAGCTTCTGGAGCCGAGGGCCTTGCTGCCGCACTTTTCAAGGCCGGAGGAGATGAGTTGGTAAGGAGCGGCTCATCTGTAAAATCTGGTCGGATGAATGTATGCACGACGAATGGAACCTCAGCATCGTTTGCCCGAACCTGAAGAAATGAGACCTTCTGAATTGCGCCAACTAGAGACGCATATAAGATCCTGTCTGCCGTATTATGTGAACGCCTAAAACCGATGGTCAACAACCTAATAGGTAATAATTAGTGCGGTTTGAGGCCGGGAAAATCCACCATTGACCAAATCTACGACAGGTCTTGGAAAAAACCCGTGAATATAAAATCGATACGCACCAACTCTTAAACTATTTCAAAGTTGCCTATGATAGCGTGTATAGAGACAAGTTATACAGAGCCATGTCTAGTCTTGGCAACCCTACCAAACTCGTCCGTTTATGCAGAATGACGCTGCTCCATCAAAGCCGAAAAGAACATCACCGAACCGAAATTCGAGGTCAGGAAACGTCTCAAGCTATGTGACGCGCTGTCATGGGATCTCTTTAACATAATCCTTGTACGAAACAACACCAGAAGAACAATCTTTTACAAGTTTACTTTGTTACGCCGATGACATTGGCATAGTCAGAAGAACTCAGCGGGCCGTATTTGCGCGTATGAGATCAAGCCCGCAAAGGTGGGTTTAGCGGTCAATGAAAGCAAAACAAAATATATGCTGCCTACGAAAAAGGACGCCCAACATCGGCATCCTGGACAGAACGCCACAATAGACAGGTATATGTACTTTTGAGGTAGTAAAGAACTTTGTCTACCTAGGCTCTATGGTGAGCTCCGCTCGTGGGAAGCTCAAACGAAGAATTACTCTTGCCAATCGTTGTTTCTGTGGACTAAGAAGGCAATTGAGTAGCAAAGCCCTATCTCGAACTACTAACGTAACTCTTTATAAGACACTAATCGTCCCAGTTCTGCTGCATGCCCTTGGTTACTCTGAGCAAAAGATTCTTCGAATGATCTTTAGTCCCGTCTACATAGACGGCGAGTGCAGGAAAAGGTACGAGTACAATGTCAAACTATACGACCTATACAATGACATCGACTTAGCCAGAAGAGTTCACATACAGCGACTAAGATGGCTGGATTATTATTTAGAGTGGATGGAGCCCAACGCTCCAGCCAAGAAAGTCTTCGAATCCACCCTGGATGGACGGCGCAGTAGAGGACAACCTCGCGGTATGTGGTACAAATAAGTGGAGAGGGACCTCAACCCACTTAGCATGCGCAACTGGAGGCAGCTGGCTCGTAACTGGGCTGGCTGGAGAGGTTTTTATTTGAGGCCCAGGTCAACCCCGGATTGGCGTCCAAATGCACAGCGACCTATAAGATCTATTGTGCTGGCTCAATAGTTAACCAGAATTAAAAATTGAGGGTCTTGATAAACCTCAATAATGTTTTGGGTTCCATGCTCCAGGTATCCGTTGGGCCCATAGAGACCAGGGTTAGATGGAGCAATCGTTTCTTTCTGTCCCTTGGGCATTCACAAAGAATGTGTTTTGCTGTTTCTCTTTGCTCTCCTCAGAGTCTGCACATGGCCGTATCTGAAAGTTTCATTTTATTAAGATGGTACCTGGGGGGACAGTGTCCGGTTAGAGTTCGCAAATCGTCTTTGCTTAGTTCAATAGATTGTTGGCTCTATTTCTACTAGGGCTTATGAACTTCTTCGCTTGTATTAGGCCCTTTTGGTTGGCCCAGTGTTCGGCGAGTCCTTTAGCTTCCTATTTTGTTACTGTGAAGTGGATATAACTGAGTGGTACGCCAAAGTAGGGTTCAGGCCGATGAGGGGGGACCCAGCGCCTCTCCTCACCAGACAGTCTGCTCGTTCGTTCCCCTCAAAATCTTCGTATCCAGAAAATCATGCTACAGCAACCAGATATGTGAAAGCGAGGTTATTAAGGAGGTCAATAAAGTCCCACACGAGTTTTAACCCTACCGTATAGGAACTAAGGGCTCTTAGCGCTGCCTGGTTGTCTCAATGGATAAAGATGGTGGTTTCGGTAGTATTTCTAGGCAGGCGTTCCCGAATATATAGTTCTATCGCATGGACTTCTGTTTGGAAGATGGTAGGTGATTTACCAAGCGCCACCACACGGTGAAAGTTGGGATTACAATTCCCAACTCCGGTACTGCCATTTTCCAATTTGGAGCCATCTGTGTACCAGATTTATGCGTTGGGTGGTGTCTTGAGACCTTCATTTCTTTTGGCGATCACTAATGACCACTTCGAATTTCCTGGAGAACCGAAAACTCTTGAGCATCGTATCTGGAATCTTGAAGATTGTGTTGTTTTGGACATTTTCAAGAATACTCAGATGGGCTGTGAAATCATCGGGTTTCAGTTTTTGTATCTGAGGTGGCCTAAGAGCACTTAGGTTAGGTTAGGTTAGGTAGGAGTTTGAGGTTATCATAAAACACTAGGCACTAAAGTGGGGCCATCGCGAAACCTAGGGAACCTTCACTGCAAAAAACCTAAACCCATTCTCCCAAGCAATTGATCTCCCTACAGAATTTGAAGAGATCCTTGTTAGGGTTCAAGGACCTCACCTCTTCTAGGTTATTGAAGAAGTATCTACCAAGGCGCCTTAGCCTTGTCCTGGCAATTCCTTGGCACTCACAGAGTATATGAGTTATATCCTCTGAGGCATGTAGGTCATCGCAGAACCTACAAACATCCGTGTCAGATAACCGTAGTCTCATAGCATGCTTCCTTAGGAGACAGTGGTCAGAGAGTATTCCTATCACTGTTCTGAGCCTTGATCTATCTAATTTAATCATCTCCCCAGATTTTCTGCGGTCCAAAACAGGCCACAAGGCCTTAGACACCCTGTGACCATCTAAGTTTGACCATCTTAGATTAGCCGTGTCGATGATTCTATCACGAATAATTTCCTTAGCCACGCATGCTGGTGGTTTAATATTGCTCGTTGCCTTCGATATCGCAGTGTCCAGGTACCCAATATAATATGACTCGGTTCTGCGTACATAATGCCTTAAGCATTGTGCGGCAATTCCTGATTATCTCAGATTTGGTGACGTAAGACTATAAGCCTGACTGTCAATGTAGATGGCGATATTCTTATCGGATATTTATACTATCACAAGTAATTCCGCAGCTTTAAGTACAGCTAGAACCTCTGCTTGGAGCACACTGCATGTGCCCGGAACTCTCAGGGGCATCCGTAGGTTCGTGTCTCTCGAGTAAATACCTGTCCCCTCACTGGTCTTAGAACCATCTGTGTATATTGCAATCTCGATATGGACAGAGACTGTCTTCCTTCGCCAGTCCTCTCTAATAGGATACAATACTTCGTATGGTGTGTCGAAGTCTAAGGTGCCAAGGATATCGTCATTTTGTCAGGGATTCCAGGAAATGATTCCTTGAGATTCATGTAGCACTGAGCCTAGCTTCTTTCTGCACTGTGCGATGCAGGGGCGAGATATCAAGTATTCTACCTAATAATGCCGATGGGGGCGTTTTCATTGCCGCGGTAATGCCGACACAGGCTAATCGGTGCATTTAGCTGTTCCATAGCTTTGTGTTGTGTTTTAGGCCACCATCCTAGAGTGGCGTAGGTGATCATTGGTCTGGCGATTGTGCTGTACATACAGTAGATCATCTTGGGCTTCAGACTTAATTTTTTACCATAGCGGCGTTGGCACATGAATATTGCCCTGGTCGCCTTGTTGATAACACTGTTTAAGTGGAAGTTCGAATTAAACTTTCTGTCCAGGATTATTCCAAGATGTTTTGCTTCACCTGTATGGCTGATGGGGGTGTTTTCAAGTGAGATTTGCTTCAGCTCAAGCTTCCTCTTCTTAGAAAAGGGTACAAGGATAGCTTTTTCAGGGTTTATGGTTAGGTCCTTGGTTCTACACCATTTTGAGATCAGGTTGAGGGCGCCTTGCATCATTTCCGACATGATGTTTTCGAATTTGCCCACAACACTGATGACAACATCATCTGCTTATCCTTCTACTCTGTAACCAAATGTAGCTCTATTAGTTGGTCTATAACTAAGGTCCAGAGCAGAGAAGACAGTACTTCCTCCTGCGGACATCATCTGGTGGCTATAATAGTTTTCAGCGATCCTCTGCACTTTAGCTTTATTTTTCTGTTTGATAGCATGGATAGAATCGAGTTTATGATTAGGGATGCGATATCTTCCCAAGTTATTGCTTCGTAAGCTGTGGACACATAGCTTGTAACTTCACTAGCAATCGTTTTTCTGGGAAGATGCAGAGGATGTTTGTTTTTTTGCATAAATAGAATTTACGGTAGGGATGATTGTCAAACCAAGTTGTCATACTGCCCGCTCTTTTGATATGTATGCTCATTATGGTCTGGCAAATCACGATGAATAGACTCACGGTTGAACAACGCTACCAAAGTAGCCAACATTGTCGACCGGTCAAACTTATAGACGACTACCGATTTTTAAAGCAAGCCATTTGTCGAACTGTTATCTTATCATGTTGTCTCTAAATGTTGCCATAACACCAACACTTCAAAATGGTGTGCGCACTGAAGAGAATATCACCTCTGTAAGCGAAAGTGTGCAAGAAAATCCAAATGTATCGCTCCTTCGTCGATCGCAGTAGATACATATCTAGGCCTATACCCATATAAGATCCAGCTGATGTAGGAATTTAAGCGACAGGACCATCATTTGCGTCGTCCTTCCGCCGATTAAGCTCTCGAGCAGTTGCAAGCTAACCCGTTGTTTTACCGCAAAATTGTGTTTAGCGATGAGGCTCATTGTTTCATTAACAGGCTGTTAATAAGCAGAACTGTTGGTGCGGTTTCTGTATTAAACGAGATAAGTGCGAGGTCCAGTTTTAACAAAATGGCATTACGTACCACACGGCGACCGGAACCATCGAGTTGTTGAAATCACAACTTGGGCCATGACTTGATTTTGAAAAGTAGACCTGTCAGTCGACCTCCATGATCGCGCGATTCGACGCCTCTCGATTATTTCCTGTGGGGTTACGTGAAGTCACTGGTTTATGCAACAACTGACTCTTTGGAAGCCAACTTTGTTCGTGTTATTCGTGACATACGGCCATCTTTGCTCGAAAAGTGACGTCAAAAACACCCGCGGTGGTCATATTTATTTTTTATAATTTCGCGCGCACTCAGGGGATTATGAGTACCCTTAACATGTTTACACACAGTGCGGGCATTGGAAAGGATAGATAGATAGAGAGAGAAAGATTTGGTGTAGTGGTTTGAAGCTCAGTTGTTTATGCTTCAGAGAAACTCCGGCGGGTGGCGTTCAGATAACTCGGAAGAATTTTGATATTTTTTGCCTTTGCTTCTGATTCACAGTATTTGTTTCCCGATAACCGATGTCATAGGCAAATCATCATCAACAGAACGAACGATTTTTCCAGCAATGTGACCAAACTACTGACAGTGTTATGCCTTCGTAGTAGTGTTCACACAACCTTTCACAATTGATCGGACTTATACATATATTTTATGAGAAATAAATGAATGCTTGCTGACAACAGGATTTGAACCATGAACCATTGGCGTGGCAATTTAGGACGTTACCACTACACCATTGCCACCCCTCGATGCCCGAAATCATCTTCAAATATAAATTTCGAAAAAAAAGAACATTTTTTTCTAAAATTAACTTTTAGTGATCATTTTTAAAATTTAAAGTTCTATCGGGCTTTGTCTGTCTAAGGCCTTGTGGCCGGTGCTAAACCGCAGAAAATTAGGGGAGATGATTAAATTAGATAGATCAAAGCTAAGAACAGTGATAGGAATACTCTCATGGCATGCTTCCACTGTCTCCTAAGGAAGCATGCCATGAGACTAGGGTTATCTGACACGGATGTTTGTAGGTACTGCGATGACCTACATGTCTCAGAGGACATAACTCATATACTATGTGAGTGCCAAGGAATTGCCAGGACAAGGCTAAAGCACCTTGGTAGATACTTCTTCGATAACCTAGAAGGGTTATCCTTATGGTCCTTGAACCATAACAAGGATCTCTTCAAATTCCGTAGGGAGCTTAATTGCTTGGGAGAATGGGTTTAGGTTTTTTGCAGTGAAGGTTCCCTAGGTTTCGCGATGGGCCCACTTTAGTGCCTAGTGTTTTATGATAACCTCATAACCCTACCTAACCTAACATAACCTAACCTATCGGGCTTAAAAAAAAAAATCACTCAGATTCATTATTTATCCAAATACGCCTAATGACAACAAAACCTGTACCACCCTGTACTTGATCTTCCTTTATAAAGCCAACGCTCTATACACTTTTTCCTTAAAAGTTTCTTTTAGTAGGTATTCCCGCTTCCACTGCTTGGTCCCACAGTCGTCCGGAACGATTTGTGTGCGCCTTTGCCAATCTTTGCAGTCCCAATCCGGCACCATCGCCTACCCCCGTCCCCACCAACACTGGGTAATTATGTGGTTAGTTCTGGAATTGTGTGCACGATCATTGACTGAATGACTGACTGCAATCCGAGAGATGTAGGTTAATTAAATTCTCAGGCATTACTCATTGTTCCTGCGCTGCACTGAGCTGTTGTTGGCTATGGATCCGTTGTGAGTCTCCTCCGTCTCCGGTGATATTTTTTTTTTTTTTATTGCTCACGTTTTGACTTATTGATCGCGTAACGGTTTGATGTTACACATTTGCAACGTACTCTAAGTGAAATTGTCATTTGGATCAGTTCAAACATTGGAACGCAGACGGAGCCATCACTACCACCGGGACAAGGTCTAATTGCAAAGAATATCAAAATACGGTGAACAAGCGTTTGGAACGTTGCAAAGACGAAGATGGGGACAATGACTCCACCGGGCCGCCATTGAGGTAGGTCGTTTGTCACACAGCCACTCAGATACTGTATACCCTCGGTCGACTGGGGTATTAGCTTAACTGTCGCCTCGGACATCGGATACATACGGCGGCGTCGAGTTAGATGGGATGTGTGATGAACAGGAAACAATAATTGAATTGATATCTCAGTGAGTATCTGTGGCAGATCATTGGTACGTGTCGTTGTGTGGGACGTTGTGGGGCTTTTATTAGGCCAGAGGTCTGGTAATGATCGTGTGGCAATATTAGCTTTAATTGGTCACATATTGGAGGCGGGGTGGTACAACAATTTATTGGTGATTATGGTCTGCCATTGTCAAAGGTTATGGAAGCGAATTTATGGGAATACTGTGAGGGAGTTCCGTTTCTTTATGTGAATCCTACTCGGGAGGCAGTAATTGTGAATTTATCACAAATGGATTACAGTTTGAATGGGAAGTGTAGGAGTGCAGAAAGTTTAGGAAGAAAGCGACCTGAGACCATAAAGAGGGTCAGCATGACGATTCCATATACTGTCTTCTAGTTGCTGAGTTTTATCTCTGCGAGGAGGCGTTGATAATAGCGTTGGACGAATACAATCCCGGATAAGTGCAAATAAGTGTGTAGTTTGCATTTTGCAATAGAGATGATTGTGCATCGTATGAAAGTCATTAAAGTCTGGTTGGGCTTAAGGAGCAGTACTTAGGCAGTAATTGGCGCAATAGCCTCAATAAACTTGAAGCAATTGCCGCAGTATAAGAGGAATTTATAACCTGGATGAAGCTATGGTTTTGGTTTGATATATATTATAATAACTGCTAAGCGAAACTAAACCTTACCACTGGCAGAGAATGCAGAATCCTTACCTGAAAGAGAAAGAAAAATATTAGTTTTACAAATTATTCAATATTACAATACAAATACATTTTATTAGATAGGGAGATGGAAAAGCTGTCAGTCTAACACAGAGATGACCGGCGCTGCGATCGGTAAATTGTTGCTTAAAATGGAATTTATTTCTATTCAAAATAGTATCGACCTTTTAAAATCCGTAGGGAGAATAGTGAATCGGAATGACATCGACACAGAAAATCAAAATGAAACAATCAAGCACACTGAGAGTACCATCACCGTGAATAAGACCCCAAGGTACTTAAACTTATCCACCTGCTTCAGTGGAACTCCACTAGCATACAGAGTGCACTGAATGGATTTTTTTTGGAAACAACCAAAAAGTGGGATTGCTCTCCATCTTTTTTCTGCTTGTCGTTTGAAGTTTAATTTAACAAGTTTTAGGGGAGTGAAAGACTGAGCTTTAGACCACTAACAGGTCTTGTTCTGATCCCTTTCTTGCTAGTTCATACGCCATCTCGTTCCCTGGAATTCCTTTGTGAGCTGGGATCGGTTTAAGCTCCTCGCGGCAGCGTTTTATTAGCGCGGATGAGATGACCTTTATAGCAGCTTGACTATCTATGTAAATATCAATCTCTTTCCTAATAACAAGTTTCGTGGATAGTTCTCGTGCTGCTTCTGCTATCGTTAGGACTTCTGCCTGGAACACACTACCGTGGTTCAAAAGCCTTAGTGATATTGCAATATCAGGTTCCGCTGAGTAGATACCCGAACCCACTCCTTCGTTTGTTTTGGACCCGTCAGTGAAGACTAAAATATTATACGGGTTAATGGACCCACCGTCTTCCCAGTATTCCCTTGATTTGATGACCGTTTTGACGTTTAGGCTGAAGTCGGTGGATGACGGAAGATAGTCTGCGGTGGCATCTAGGTGAGCCCATTTTAAGATGCTACTGTCGCCTGTGTGGCCCTTTCTCCATAAGTTAGATTCTTTTAGGCACAGGGCACTCATCGCAGCTGATTTCTTAACGTATAAGTCTAGTGGAATCAGTGCGAGAACTGTTTCAAGTTCTGCGGTCGGGGTGGTTCTAATGACGCCAGTGGTTGCAGGCAAGTCTCTGGATTTTAGTCAACTCCTTGAGATGTGTGTTTTTCTCTGCTATTGCCCACCAGACAATGCATCCATATGTTGTCTGCTGTGTACATCCAGTGGATGATGACAGGTTTGGGTCCCCATGTTTTATCAAAAATTCTGCTACAAGCATAGAACGCAATGCACGCTTTCTTTATTCTGTCATTTGTGTTAACTTTGGTACCTTACCCGAAGAAATCTAATTACGAAATCTGTGTCCGTGATTTTATTCTTATCGGTGAGAGTTGGAGCGAATAACGAGTTCAAGATGGATAACTCAGCTTTGATACTAAGTTCTCCACTTCCTATAATATACTCATATTGCCTCAGCTCTCTCGAAATTGATCCAGTCTGACCAATCCTGCAAGACAATTGAGCATTTGGGTTTCCATCACTCGTGAAAAGAATCCTGAAATACTTTAACTTCTCAGCATTTTCCAATGGAATTCCACGCCGAATGGGCATTCTGGAAAAAAAAAGAAGCATCACTTCCATGATGGCGGCATTCAGTAAGCTCCCCTGTGAAGCGCTGTTGCCGGAAACCATAGCTGACACCGTACAATGTTCTGACCTTCCAAATGGAGCAGAACCTACAATTAAATACTTTCCCAGAAGCGAGGTCCAAAACACGTCTAGAGTATATTAGTTGTGACTGTTTGCGTCAAGAATATGTTTTGTCCACAAGCTGAGTGAGGTTATTTAGCTAAGCGACGGACTCTGCATAACGATCTTTAGATGTTGATGGACTAGATACCTAATGCTAGCCAGCTAGTATTATCTCCTAGAACAAGGATTTCAGACCATGGATAGCAGAATAGAATACTAGCTACTGATTCAGAAATTTTGTCGAGCTGTTGCTTTGTCAATTCTTTTTCCTAATTCAGGCTTCGATAGAGAAGGCGGATGTGAATGATTTGCTTGGACTCACAAAAACTGAAACTGAGACTGCAGCGCAAAGCTTACTTTTTCTTCTACATAGAGCACGATGCCTTTTTGTGGACCCAATAATTACCACTGACTTATTCTTACAATAGTGGGCAGCAACAGCGAAGAAGTTAGTTTGTAGGTTAGAGTGGCTGCCTATACCAAGATACAGACACACTTACACCAGAACGGGTGCATTCTGATACCACTGGAGCTAGCATAAAATCAGCTACACAAGGACTAACTAAGAGAACCTACCAGAGCTTTATATAAAACGAAGGATGCTTCTGGCGTCTGTGTTCGCCAATTCGCCAAGATTATCGAGGAGAAGTGCTCCAAGGTGACATAGTCTTCTTTGAGATAGGACTGTATAAGTGCAGAGGTAGTGGAAAATAGTTTCCTCTTCTCTTCGTCCCTGTAGCTAACTTTTTGGCGTGTAGGCTTATTCGGCAGTGTCCTGTGAGGATACCGGTTATGGTGCTGATATCTGATAGCATTAGCCAGATCAAACCATTTGTGAGAGATCTCTAGGAGAGATCTGTCTGGATATATAACACGTCGTGCTATCCTCTCATCTGCAATTTGTCCTGCTGATAGCATGCAGCTTGAGTAGAAGTTTGCACGTAGCAAGAGGCATACCCACAACCTGCCAATTCGGTAGAATACTTAAAGTAGCGCCAAGCCTGGCGGGCACGTCAGCCTTGCAATTACCTGAAACATCGTTGTTGCTTTTTAGCCCGCGAATGTTTGGTGACGCGACCTTTATTATGTCCCTAGGATCACAGCACCAAAAAATCCCATCAACTATGGTTTGACATACTCCAGACCTTCTCGAACACCATTCTGAGAGTGAACAGCTGATCGGTAGTACTTCTGCCGGGACGAAGCCCGCATTGCCCGTCCTCTAACATAGACTCAGGCACAGCTATGGTATGCGCTTCTAGCACCTAAGCAAGAATTTTCCCAGGGACTCTTAAAATAGATCCAACGCTGTAATTGGCGCAGTCGTAGTTCGTCATTCACCAGGAGCTTCACACCATCCCCAGACCACTTTAGCAGCACGCGAGTGCTATCGTAAGTACTACCTCCTTACCTTAAGCCTTGAGCATTCCCACGAGTAGATTTGTCAAGCGACTTCCTCTACTATGGAACTATTTCTCTGCCTACTCACAACCATAGGTCTGTCAGTGCCTTGTTTGCAACTCGGAAAGGCGATCATTTGATCTTTCTAAACTAGTCTAGATCTGACAAAGATACCTGTCGGGAACGGAAAATAAACCATACCAACGAAAGGAATCCAGGTAACACGTGCGGTTCAAAATAATGTTGCACTGCTCACCCGTCTGCCTCAGTAAGACAAGGTTAAACCGTTTATTTTTCACTCAGATGTCGATCCAGGACCAATACTGTCTAAATTCCGCTTCCAAATCACTGGACCTTGTATCTACTCCCTGAAAGCACTTCCCCCAGGCTGCTCCTACCACATGTTTGCCTCAAAAATTCAAAAGTGTTTCATAATTTGAATGTATTCACACTTTATCTCAAATCACCACGTCCTCCCAAGTGGCTGTCGGCGCTCTTACTCAAGAAGTCAATGTCGAAGTTCAGACCGCAAAACGAAAAGTAAACCAACGGAGTAGCTCACCATCATCATTGTCATACAATGGAGCCAATGCCCTTTTGTCTTCTCCTTCGGCTTCTATCTTCCTCCGCCATGCCACTTTTATTGTTTGTCTGTTTCTTAATTTCATTTTGTTACCGTTTTTCATTCATTGAGGTCTAGATCGCAAGCAACACCAGCAACAACAACAACGAACTACAAAGCGGCAATCGTGTTACGATAATCGTTCGATCAAAATCCGCTGAAGAGGATCGATCATTCACGGATTCGTTTCGATCCACGATCGGTAGTAGGGGAAAACGGCACGAGAGGGGTACAATTACCGGCGACGGATTTTATGATCGCGTGGATTAAGCCGCCAAACTCTTCGGCAAAACTCGGGTTTGTGTGTCCGTCTGCACTTGAGAATTGGGTAACCGTGGTGGTGGTGGTGGTGGTGGTGGCACACGTTTTCCTCTCTCTTGACCGTATATGGGCCGTCGCGTCGTCCCGCCGTATGATGCAATCGTTGGCATCGTTCAGCTGTTCCAATAGTCTTTTCCCATCGATTAATGGCCAATTAGTTGTCTCGAATTGAATTCAGCTGGCACGGCGGCGCTAGTGACAAATTGTCGCAGCCTATTGCAACACAACCCAGATGCGGCCAGATGCAAATGTTGCCCGACAATCTTTGTGGTCTTCTTGCGGCTAAAGGAAGCAAATTAATTGGCTCGCATTCGATTTCATTAGTTTTTGTGTGTCGCGTCTCCATGACGAATGCTCGTATGAACGAGCTCGCCGCCAACAAGGAAGAGAAGATACACATTAGATATCCGAATCCGAATGAAAAATGTGTGCGCACATGCTTGCACAACGCGAGGCGTTACTTTTGCTTTTCACACTTTTGTCGGGTCGTTAAGTAATCGGTTTGGTGGACACTCTTGCTTAGTGTTGGACATGCAGAGGTACGACCAGATCCAAGATCCCTTAACGAGAAAGTGAGAGTTGGACTGTGCAACTTTGTTGCAATTGTTTCATGGAAACGCTCGCAAGAAATAGGAATCGAATTCGGACTCGGACTAGGAGTTGTAATCAAAAATGGAAAACCTTTGATTGACCATTTATGGAGTACGGATGTAAGAGGTACTTGTGCAATTCGGTTCATAAGTAATATGACTGAGGAACGGTTCGTTCGATACATGCAATCGGTAGGGTCATACAAATGGTAACTTTCTAAGGCACCTGAGGTAGTAAATTGTTGTGCAAATAACATGGCGAAAGGAAATGAATTGTTGCAGAGCAAGTTTTACATCGACTTGTAAGGCTAATTGATATCCGATGGTATGGCTCCTATCGTCCTTTCATCAGGCTGTTGTTCTCCAAATAAAAGCATAGACGAGCTACGACCAATAGTACTCCTTGTTTTGGATAAGCAGCAGGTGTCGTAAATATTAGGTTAGATTAGGTAAATGAGTGCCGTAACTGCCAACATCAACGTTTCTTTTAAGGCCCAGTTCAGGGGAGCAACACAGTGCGTAGCGAAAGGATGATATTTCTTCCTCGTTCCCATAGCTTCTGCAGTAGTCATTGTAAGAAAGACCTAGCCATGCTGCAAGATTGCTTATCAGTGCCGACAGTAGTTGGGATATCCTCCTTGTGAAGTTTTAATAGAGCGTAGACTGCCCATATCGATCTGGCTGTAGCACATGTATCGAATGACGCCATTGCTTAATAGATTTGACTAGGGTCTGTAAGGGGTTCATGTCTGATCCTCTTCTGCCCAGTTTATACACTTTTTCGTTCTCAGAGACGGCCATGCGCCCCAGACGGTCACATTTTTGAGTGCTAACTCGTCCAATTTTTTGTGCCATAATTTTTGAATCTTACCGACGTTGGCTTCAACGCCTTTGACTGCTTAAATGTCAACATAGACACTGATTTTTTCCTGAAATATTTATAATCATTTCAACAGCGACAGTTTGAAACACGATGCAGCCATTCTTTAGTCTAAAATAGACATAGATATGAAGTTCCGAGACATTCTATTGATTTTGAATTGAGGCATAGCCGTAGGGATTCGATATCCAGAGACCCATGTTTTCCTGAATGCCACGTAGGCTTTTCCAGCTAAGTTTAAAATCTAGTATTACACCGAAAAAGCACTGCCTGAGTTTTCGCTCCATTTACTCCCCGTACTCTTTCTTTCACCCAGTTATTCAGTGCGAGAAAGAATTTGCTAGATATCAGGATGGCAACATCAATGACATAAGCCGCTGCGTTGTAACCATTCGTTCTAGAAATTTTACAAACTCGTCGATACCTACACATGAGTAAGGAGAGCAAAGCAAGATGTTTCAAACAGCTCTGCGATGAAGCTAACGTAGACCCTTGAGGCACGATGTATAGGATGGTGATGACAAAGCTTAAGGGCGGCAACTCCCCGCAGATAACATGCCCGACAATGTTGAAGTCAATAGTAGAACATCTTTTTCCAAAGAAATCATCTATTCTGTGCGCTATCACCAGAGTAAACTTCACAGAGGTAATTCCAGTAATTACAACAGAGGAATAGACAATCACATCCAGAAAGATAGGTGACAACAAGACGCCCCGACCTGACGACATCCCTAACAAAGCAGTGAAAGCCGCTGTTCAAAAAAAGCCAGGTATCTTTATTGCAATGATGCAAAGGAGAAATGGGTTTTGTCCAGCCACAAGTTCGGCAAAGTGCTCAACGCGACGAAAGTCGCGCTCAACAACAGACGCCATTAAAGCGGTAGTTAATATTGCATCGAAAGCGATTGAAGGAGAAAGATAGCGATACAGCACCAAGGAATACTGCGTAGTAGTGACGCTAGATGTTAAAAATGCGGCCCACTATAAGAAGATCTATTGCTAGGATGGATACACCATTTTACTTGTTGCAGATAATGACGAGCTACTTTACCAACACGAAACTCAGGTATGATACGAACGAGTGAAGTACTACGATGTCACAACTAGGGTCCCGCAAGGATCGGTGCTGGGCCCTTTACTATGGAACATAATGTACGACGGAGTTTTACGACTACCACTGCCACCTAAAGCAAAATAAATCAGTCAAGTAGAATCAGCTACAAATGTGGCAATCAGTCAAATCAAAAGCTGGCTAGACTCCGCCGGTCTAGAATTAGCTGACCATAAAACTAAAGCTGTTCTAATAACCAGTCGGAATTCTGTGGAATATATGAATGTCCAGGTTGGAACCCAAATCATCAGATCCAAAGAGACCATCAAATACCTAGGAGTAATGCTCGACAATAGTCAGCAGTTTAAACAGCATGTTGATTATTCGAGCAAAAAACCTTCGATGGTTGAGACACGATGACTCTCATTTACTTCAGTTATACGAGAAAGCGGGAATTTTAAATTTCGATAGTCTCCAAATCCATCAAAGAAAATCAAAGGAAGGCAACAAGACGTAAGACAACATTTAGCATTCCACATCCGGAGGAAGGAACTTTTACTGGTCCTATGATTAGAGAGGAGATATTAGATTTAAAAAAAAGCTTAATCACACGTCGACCATAAGTGAGATTATGAGGGCATTGTCCATCCACGGTCCAGTTTCTATAGCTATAAACAGAAATGAAGAACTGTGGGAATCTGTAATTATTGCGGTTCATTTCCTCTTTTTTGTCTTATCCCATCCATTAATTATCAACCCCTTTGTCACTCCTTCAACCATCCCGCCAGAACAGAATAGAATCTATGAGAACCTTTCTTTGTAGAACACATTCCATTCATTGTTTGCATATTTACGAAATTGCTCGTGTCACCTATTTCCATCAACCTGAAAACATACTTCTCCGCCATGCATAACACCCAATGTACCGTCACATAGCCCATTGTTGCTAAGCCCGACGATACACAAATACTTAGACTCAATTTGGAATCTTACAATGTTACTCGATAGAGTCTACAATGAGAGCGCTTCACTGAAAATGTTCACCGCACCTCTCAGGCCATTAGCAGTTTCGAAACATTCAAACCACTTTGTTAGAACATCAAGCCCAAGTCTTTCCCGAGCAATAGAGTGCGACCAAATCATGTACAGATACTTTGAGTGAAGCAAACACATTTCAGTGCACCGCCCTAATCTTGTTTAGTAACACCACACCATATCGAGGCGGATAAACATGAAAAAAGAAGAAATATTTGTTACCGTTGCGAATACAAAAGAATTGTTTATTCCTCATGGAGAAGCAGTCAGAAAAATTGTGCAATCGATAGAATGTATCTGCAGCGCAAAACACGACTTAAACCGATGTTGATGATGGTGGTCTCACATCGTCGTCGTCGCTCAGCATGTGTGTGGGAAACAAATCTGTGGATTTGCTGGGAATCCTCTTCATAAAAGGGCCACCAAGTCGAAGGCATTTGCATAACTGCTGACTCATCTAACAGTGATTTTTCTTCGCGCAGTTAATTGCATGCAGATACATGAGGGAGTACAGATGAGAGCATCACAGATGCTACATTGATGGGATGCTGCCCTCAGAGCATGTGAGAATCTATGGGGATACCCCCATGCCATCGTAATGGCAGTGTGGTCTAATTTAGAAACTTTCTGGATGTCTACAGTGCAGACAAGTCGTGAGCCATAAAGATGCGCGGTGAACATCGTGATATTATTACAGCAAAACACGAAGTGAATCTGTCCAATTAGTTGGGAATATTTAACAACAATCTGAGTAATTTGAGTTTATTTGCAGAGAAATCTTTCAGAAATCCCATAAAATGCAGGCGATGGCTTGAAGAATGACTTGGGGTTTTTTTGTTTCGTACGTTTGGTGTATCCTAAGTGAACTCTGTTAGACAGAAGAAGGTGTAGCTTTTCCAGCTTAGTTCTGGAACCATTTATGTGCCCATAGTGATGAATCTCTTTTTTCTTTTTAAATGTTTGCCTTAATGCGAGCAAAATCACTGCACAAAGCCCGCCGAAACACTCTGTATATGTACAAGTTCATGGGTTTAGATACCCAATTCTTAAATAGAAAATGTTGGTTCCAAGGAATCCTTCACAAACAATGCCGGAATGGACCTAACCTCTGGTCTAAGTGTGTACTGGCTGTAGCTTCGGTAGCCATCTTACGTAACCAAACCTAAGATAAGCTTTGAAAAATTTAAGGTGGGTGCCCATCTAGACACAATTTTGTTCTCAGTGTAGCCGTAACAAAGTCAGCGTCTTGACAGCAGGCGAAGTTAATTTCACAAGGAGCCGTCGGATGTCTAAAAATGGAAATTACGACTTCTCAGCTGAAATGTGGTTCCTTGGATCTTCTATAAACGACATTTGAAAAAAAAGTGGTTTTCCCTGGCTAAAGTCAAATCTCTAATCTCTAAACTGCACGTTACCCAGTTCTTCGGCAAATATCTTAACCCACTCCTGCTATGAAAATAATTTGAGTACTTCTTAAACTGTGGACCTTTCAGATGGGTGGAAGCTCTCTCTGTCAGGAGTCGAACCCTCAATGTCTGCTCCGGCGGGAGTGGGGATATTCACAAGTCCCAGGTTGACCGACAGAGTATTGGAGTACATACCATTAGGAGGGAGAGTTGCGATCTTAAAGCTCAAGCTTGAAATGTCAACTCTGGCATTTGTGCAGGTGTATGCACCGAAACTTCAGTCAGAGTATGCAGCTTTCTTAGATGAAGTCGATGCTGCCCTTGAAGAGGTTGCAGATATGGATTCTTTCCTCCTGGTTAGCTGACTTCAATCTTCATGTTGGTGTAGATGTTATGACATGGGGGAGTGTGATCGGGAGGAACGGCGATCCTGATCAAAATGCGAACGGAGAGAAGTTGTTAGATTTTTGTTGTAAAAATGGCTTATACATCATGAACATAGCGTTCATGATAGATTTTTTTTTTTTTTTTTTTTTCCGAGGGTTGGTGAAAAATCTTCCATAGACACTATGAGAAAAGCAAGCGCGTGCTCATAGTAGTGTCAGATTCTTACTGACTAAAAAAACACCACCCTTCGATATAAATTTGTTAGATATCGCAACTAAGTAATAACTTATCAAGCAATTTTTCTTTCACGAAATAAAAACGTTTGGCAGGCTACTTTCCACTGAAAGATCCTGCATGTTCCGCAATCTAAACGCGGTTTATCATTATCTCGCCAAGTCGAAGGGTTTCGTCCTTTGTAATCGGCGCAATAAATTGCTCTCATCCAATATTTGTAGGACTGTATTGTTGACATGTCCGATTAGTCGGTTTTTATGCTTTCTCGCGAAGCTTCTAGTTTCAGCTTCGATTGTCGGAATTTCGAGATCCCTGTGGATATCGTCGTTTCTAATATACCACGGTGCTTGGACAATTTCTCTTAGCACTTTATTTTGAAAAGCTTGTAAAATATTGGCATTTGTTTTCTTGGTACAACCCCAAAGTTGTATACCGTAAGTCCACACCGGCTTTAGCACTTGCTTGTATAAAAGCAGTTTGTTCTCAGTACTGAGCTGGGAATGTTATCCGAGTAACCAGTACATATCGCTATATTTGATTTCGAGTTCTTTACGTTTCATTTTCACGTGCGAATTCCATTTCAGTCTTGCGTCGAGTGTCATTCCCAGGTATTTGGCCGTTTGCAAATGGTATTCGGGCCGAGTTTAGGAAAATTGGCAAGTTATTAGTTTTCTTGTAAGTGAAATTCACGTGAACAGATTTAGATTCGTTGAGGGCAATCCGCCAGTCCCTCGTCCATTCATTTACTTTATTTAGCGCGTTTTGCAGTTTTCCAGTCGTTTCTTCGATTGTTTTACCTACTGCTAGGATAGCGGTGTCATCGGCAAACGTAGCTAGGATAGTGCCATCTTCTTTCGGTATATCACGAGTATATAGCAAATAGAGAAGCGGGCCAAGAACGCTTCCTTGTGGTACGCCGGCCGAAATTTCTTTGAGCTGCGAGTATTCGTTTCCATGTCTAACACGGAAGAGTCTATTCCCCAGATATGATACTAGAATATCGTATAAGCATACAGGGAGAACTTGTCGTAGTTTGGATTTCAAGCCATCAGGCCACACCTTATCAAAGGCCTGCGAGACGTCAAGAAATACGCTTGAGCAAATCTTTTTTTCTTCAAATGCTTTCTCGATTACATCAGTAATTCTATGCACCTGGTCAATCGTCGAATGCTTACTTCTGAACCCAAACTGGTGGTCAGGGACAAGATTATTTTCGTCTATAACCGGTTGGACACGCCTTAGTAATATCCTCTCGAAAATTTTGGATATAACTGGAAGAAGCGAAATTGGTCTATACGATTTTACCTCATTTGGCAGTTTTCCTGGTTTTAAGACCATTATTACTTCCGCAACTTTCCATTGGCTCGGAACGTGTTTTAATCTGAGCGCAGCATTTACAATATTAAGAAGCTTAATCAAAGCTTTTCTAGGTAAAACTTTGAGAATTTCTCCGGTGATTAAATCATAACCAGAAGCTTTCTTAGGTTTTAGAATTTCGATCTCATTTTTGAGTTCCCTAAGCGTTGCACTTGTGAGTGTTAAATTGCCAGATGGTAAATCCGGCCTATTGACGTTATCGTAAACCACTTGACTATCGTACGGTTTAAAGGTTTCTTCCAGGTGGGCCGCAAAGACGTCCGCTTTTTCTTTATCTTCCCTTGCCCTTCATGATAGATAAGCCAGTCTTTGTACACGAATACATTCTTACGTACACGTGGTATCGTCAGAGTCTTCAGCAGAAGTCGCTGATAGATTTCTTTGTGGTACCATCGTGTCTGAAGAGCATGCTTTGTGAAGTTCGTGTATTGAGAGGGGCCGAACTGTCAACTGATCATCACTTAGTGCTGTGCAAATTGTATCTTACCGAGAGAGTGTCTCCCCTACCAAAACGTAAGCCAAGGATGGTTACAAACATACGATGGGAGATGCTACAAGACAATGAGATACGGGAGACATTTGTGCGGCTTGGTGTTGCGGCTGGTGGTGAGAAAAGAACTGCTTGGTTTAAAACGTCTAGAGTTCAAGAAGCCATCAGAGAGAAGAAGAGAGCCTTTAAGGTGTGGATTCACTTGGGGAACTCCGATTCTCGAAATCGATACACTGAGGCGCGAAGAACCTGCAAATTAGCTCTAAAAACAGCGAAAAAACAGTCTTGGAAGGAGTTTGGCGGAAAATTGTAACGTGACGACAGATCTGCAAATAAGATGTTCTGGCAGACCGCCCGCCGAGACCAGAGGAAAAAAGTTGAATATCGTTGAAGGGGTCAAATCCAAAGACGGTACACTTATTTCCAATGAAGAGGACATCTTACGCAGATGGAGCGAGCACTTTTCAGAATTGCTCAATCCTGAACGGGGCACCGAAGATGACAGACTCATGGTCGAGAGTAAGGCGGAAAGTAGTCCTACGGTAGACGAAGTAACTTTGGCGATCAAAGCGCTATAAGCTGGCAAATCTGTTGGTGTGGATAAAATCCGGCCAGAAAAGATCAAGGATTTATGTAAATAGGGAGTGCAATGGCTCTCACGTGTCATTAAAGTGGCCTGGGAATGCGGTGATTGGCAAATGGGGGTGATTGTTCCTCTTTTTAAAAAAGGGGACAAAAGAGATTGCGCCAACTACATGGGTATATCTCTTTTAAGTCTCCCTGGAAAAGTCTTCGCTAAAGTGCTAGAAACGCGTTCCAGAGGTGTGGTTAAAGATAGACTAGGGGATGAGCAGTGCGGTTTTCGTCCCGGCAGAAGCACAACCGACCAATTATTCACTCTCAGAATGATTCTTGAGAAGGCCTGGGAGTATGCTAAACCTGTCTACACTTGTTTTATGGATTTGGAAAAAGGTTCCTCGAATAGGTTTCCTCGAGGCAAACTCTGGAGTGTTCTGAAGAAGTATGGGATCGCTGTTAAAGACGATTCAGTCTTTATATACAAACTGTAGAAGCTGTGTTCGATAACCGGTGTTAAATCAATACCTTTCACTGTGGGCGTTGGACTCCGACAAGGGTGCGTTTTGTCACCTCTCCTCTTCAGTGTATATATGGATTGAATGTTGCAGCGCAGCCATGACGGGGAATGTTTCAAAGTAGGAAATCTAAGGACTAGTCATCTGCTCTTTGCGGATGATTTGGTCATCCTTGGATCCTCTCAAACCGACAGTGCGCAAGGAACGCTCGAAAAGATTGTAGCCGTTTGTGATGATGCTGGAATGAGGATCAATGTGAACAAATCGGAAGTAATGGTCGTTTGCAAAAACCTCATTCAGTGAACTCTGCATATTAGTGGAGTCCCACTGAAGCACGCACTGATTCCACTAGACTTATTTGTTAAGAAATCAGCTGCGATGTGTGCCCTGCGCCTAAAAGAATCCAACCTATAGAGAAGAGGCCACACGGGCCACCGTAGCATCTCAAGATGGACTCACCTAAACCCCATCACAGACTACCTCCCGCCGTCCCCGACTTCAGTCTAAATCTCAGAACGGTCATCACATCAAGGGAACACAGGGAAGACGGTTGCACTGACGGGTCCAAAACAAACGAAGGAGTGGGTTCAGGTATCTACTCAGCGGAACCTGATATTGCAATATCACTAAGGCTTCTGAACTACGGCAGTTTGTTCCAGGCAAAAGTCCTTCCTATGGCAAAGGTGGCACGAAAACTATCCACGAAACTTGTTTCTACGAAAGAGATTGATATTTATATAGATAGTCAAGCTGCTACAAAAGCCGTCTCATGTGCGGTTATAAAATCAAAGTTAATTAAATGCCGCCGCGAGGAGCTTAACATCTTCATCCAAAGCCACCATGTAACACACTAGTGGGTGGCAGGCCACAAAGGAATTCTAGAGAACGAGATGACGGATAGACTGGCAAAAAAATGATCAGAACAAGACCTGCCAATGGTCCAAAGCTCAGTCCTTCCTCCCCTAAAACTTGTTAAATCAAACATAGCACTTGACTTCAAACGACAAGCAGAAGAAAGATGGAGAGCAATCCCATCATGTCGAGTCTCCAGAAGTATCTGGACAAAACATGGCAAGATGAAAACCAAGCTCATCCTCACTCAAAATAGACGAAATTTAGCGCTTCTCATAGGTACTCGTATCATTGTCGGTCACAACCTATTGGCGGCCCACTGGAATACGGCTAAGTACGGATGAACTCTGCAGAGGATGCGGCAACAAAGACGTAGAGGAGGACACGGAACACTTCCTATGCAAATGCCCTAGTCTCTGCAACACCAGGAAGATGGTTCTTGGAGAGTATTTCTTCAGCTAATTGAGCGACCTATCTGACAAGCCATCAACCACCATCCTGAAATTCATAACTTCTTCAGAGTGGTTCAGAGGAGGCCGTTCCATTAACACAAAACTCTAGCCACTTTGTTTTTCCTCTCTTTTCAGTACGTCAGCCAGCAGTTTCCATGTCAGGGGAGCACAATGGATCCGTTTGAGATCCGAGTGCAGGCTGCACTCATTCGTTGATGCTAACCTTTTTAACCTAACCTAACCTATGTGGCTTTGAAATCGATAGAGAGATGATGAGTATCAATTTTGACTTTTTGGACTTTTTGGGTTTTCTCCAGGATCTGCCGAAGTGTGAAGATTTGATCGGTGGGGGACTTTCCTGACTTGAAACCGCACTGAGAGTCTAACTTACTTTTGCTATTGGAGCATACGTACGCTTTACGAAAACCTCTGGTTATAGAATCGACGTGGATGCCATAAGCAAACAAACGCTGATTGGATGAATTGGAGAAACCTAACTGGAGTGATGTGGTTTAAGAAACCACCTTTGAAATTAAAGGACAAATTCTATAGAACAGCGGTAAGAACGGCTATGATTTCTTCTTCTTCTTCCTATTTCGGCGAGGTTATAATTTGGAAACAGGGGATCATAACCCTCCTACCTCACCGCATTTGTACTGCTCCGCCTGTGAGGTTCGTCTATTTGACCTCAGAAAATATCAGCAAGCTATGATGTATGATTTGTAATGTTGGCCATCGCAACATGCACACCCGCAAAAACTACACACAGTAGAAACGAGCATACTAGGTGGTCAGAGAGAATAACTCAACGGTACGTGAAGAAGAAAATCGAGCAGAGACCCCTACAAGTAGTGACAATCCAGGAAGAAAGACCTTCGGTCCGGGTTCACGCATCTCCTGTCAGATTTTGGTGTTCCTTTCAGTAGCTCTAATAAGAAGGACTAATAGGGCATCTCTAATAGGCAAATACCCAAAGCGACAGATCGTCATTTCTCAACAGAGACATCAACTCCTGGATCAGATATACCAACTACTAGATTGCGGCCCACAAGCTGAACAAAATCGTGGGAAAACGCATGCGTACAGTCGCACCTGTCATACCTCTTTTCCTTTTCACATGAAAAGATTGAGTGAAATTATCTGTCGATATCCTCCTTAGCCGTGTGTGTGAAACAAGTTCAGCTATAAAAACGCATTACGTATGAATACCCAAAGGCCTAAGAGATTGAAGCCTCTTCCTTCATCGATTACTTTTTCTTTCGGAAGCATTTATCTTCTGCAAAGAGCCAGCCGTCTTAAGTGCATCTCTGCTGACAGCACAGATTAATTCGACACAAAACGTGTGTCAATTTTATAAGAAAACTCATAAAAAGACGATAATCAAAATAAAACGTTTTTCCGTCGTCCCCCTCCCCCCGACATTGTCACATACTCGTCAATTTCGGCACTTTCCAATATATTAAGTCATTCGACGCGACGTGTGGTAAAAGTATCTAGAGGAGATGATCCAACATTAAATTACATATTACAGCGCCAAATTGCATAACGATAACTCCAGTGTGTCCAGAGATGGTGTTCATCTCGATAATTGATTACCTTGTCTCGATGAAAAGGCTGTAAAAGTCACTCTTTTAATGAAGTCGTAACCGATCACACTGCGCTGCACTGAAACTCTGATAATTTATGCAGGCAGGACGGACGCACGGGTGACTTTCACGATATCTTTTAATTTTTAGTTTTTTTTTTTTGTTTATTTATTAATTTTATTTATTTGTTGGTTATATGATATATTTATTGATAATGTTAACTACTCGGGTGTAAAGCCATCACACATGTGTTCGAATGTCGTATCGAATTTGGTGTCAAAGGCGTATTAAATCTGATACGCTAGGCAATAAATGATGTAATGAGCCTGATTAAGATTGGGTTACGCAGTTAAGTTTTAAAGTATCTATAAATGGTTACCACCTAACTGTTCTTTGGATGGTATGACTTCAGACACAGGGAAGTTTATAGTCCAGTCAGATGACTGTATACGAGGCTATTCTAAATTTTATTTACCAGTATATCGCGGTCCCACAGTAATAAACAAACACAGCAGTAGGTCACACTCACCATAAGGTGTAAAAATCCACCTTTCAATAGAACGACTTGAGAGATACTGAGAATATTGACGTAACGTACATGCAAAGTACAGGACGCAATTTAGAACAAACAAAAGCTAAACCAAACGACAAACAATCAACCAACCTAAGCAAATGCATTCATGATACACAAATGTATGCAAAGACAGAGGAAATTATTTTGTTGCGATTTGGTACGCACTTACCCTGAGCATGTTTTATTTTTATTTTTTTGCCTTAGGGGTGGTTGAAAACGCTACTGCTCACGAGAAACAGGCCCGCTCTGTTTCAAGTAGTGTGGGACTTGGTACTGACTAAAAAAACCACCTCTAACCCTTTTATTCTAATTGACACCATCCACTCCGGAAACAAAATGCAAATATTTGGCGCAATAGCTCTTTAAAGTGCCAGGGCCTAGCTTCTCGCAACCACTCATGTTGTGTGCGTTATATTTTTCACACGAATAGAAGGGACCTACAGTTTAGTGCCGTATCCGAACGGCGATTTGAGAAGCTTTTTCGAGACAACAATACTCTCGGATGTTTGTCAGACGCTCGCGAGAGGTGGGACCGTGAAAAAACTTTTTGGCGTTTTCTGGGATTCGAACTTGGAACCTCATGCGTAGTGATCCGACACACTAACCACTGACGCCACGGCGCCCTCCGGAAACGCCTTTGCATTAGTTCAGAGTGGTGTCGCTTTCTTTAACCCTTCGGGCCCGGATTTTTCATATTTGTCTTCTGTTGCGGGTTAATTCTTTCTTGCCGGTAAGGCTTATATCAGTTATGTTCTGTATCCCCTTGTAGGTCCTAGGGCCTCTACTACGCCTACGCGCCGTCGTGTACGGTTTCTGGCAATCTGTCTGAGTTCTCCCCAGCTTTTCCCTAACTGCCCTGCCTCCTTCGCGACTGTTCTGCGCCATGTTCTCCTCGGACCGCCAGATCTTCTGCCATCCTGAGTTAGAGGATCCCATTGCATAGCATGGTTCGCTATGGAACTGTCATCCTTTCGGAACGTGTGACCAATCCATTGCCACTTCCGCCGTTGGATGGTTGTGCCTGTTGGTTCCTGACCCGTTCTCTCGTAAAGGTGTTCGTTTGAGAAACGATTGGGCCAGAAAAACCTTAAGATATTGCGCAGGCACCTATTTACGAACGTTTGCAGCTTTCTGGTGATAGAAGTGGTCACTCTCCACGTGCTGTAACCATATAACAGCACGAATTCAACGTTGGAGCGGAACAGTCTTATCTTGGTGCTCAAACTGATTGCATTGCTTCGCCATATTTTGGACAGCATCCCGAACGCGGACTTTGCTTTGGGGATCCTGTTGGCTATATCCAGTTCGGTTCCACCATCGGTCGAGACAATACTCCCAAGATACTGGAAATCATCTACTCTCCCTACCGGTTGTCCGGCAATGCATATCTGAGCCGATGAGTTTGTTCCAAGGCTGATCAGCTTAGTTTTTGTCGTATTCGTTTTCCGCCCAACGACGCCTGCCTCCCTCTCCACATCTGCTGTTATTTGGTGGATAATAATAATTCTGTGAGAGAGTAAGCATACATCGTCAGCATAGTCAAGATGTTTCAGTTGAGATGTAAGAGTCCATCGAATTTCTCCGTTTTCCGTTGACAAAGCTGCACGAAGCATATCGCTAATCACCAATAAGAATAGTATTGGTGAAAGGATACAGTCTTGTCATACCCCACTTTGGATCTCAAAACCCTCAGACAACCTTCCCCTGTGCAGAACGTGACATTTGGAGCCTTCATATGTATGTTAGCTTTGCTAATAGCAATTAGTTTATTGGGGATACCACTCCTGCGTAAGGCACGCCAAATAAACTCCCTGTTGACACTATCGAACGCTTTCTCAAAAAATCGATGAACAGCTGGTGCAGTGGCGATCGATATTCAAAGCACTGTTCCATGATAATCCGCAGGGTGTTGATGTGATCGGCACAGGGGGATCCATAGCGGAAACCTGCTTGTTCGGCATCAGGTGTGTCTTCAAGATGTTGTTTGATTCGCTCCAGGATGATCTCAGCTATTATCTTAGCTACAGCAGGCAGCACGCAGATACCCCTCCAGTTTCAGCACTCCATTAAATTTCCTTTCTTAGGAAGCTTGACGATCATTCCCTTTTCCACTCGTTAGGAAAGCTCTCAGCTTCCCAAGCTCTCTCTATAAGTGGAAGCAGAAGCTCAGTCGATGTTGTCGGCGCTGCTCGTAAGAGCTCTGCTGGAATACCGTCAAGTCCTACCGCCTTGTTGGCTTTGAGTGCCTTGATCGCGATAATGTTCTCATCTTTACTGGGAGTTATGGTGCGTATTCGGGAAGGCTTACATCAGGCTTACATAAATCTCATGAGAGTGATTATTAGGTCTTTCTCGCTCTTTTTAGATTGAAGCACTTTTTCTATAAAGGAACGTACTTGATTTCAGCTCTGGTCACTCATTGACATTTTTGTCACTATGTTTTCCGGGGTGATGACGCCGATTAAAGATTCTAGCACCCTCCCTTCGGCTTCCGATCTGTTGCACTCAAAGAACGTATGGTTTGCGTCGTCCAGTTCTGAGTCGCCATATTGGCAAGCCGAGCTGCCTGTTTTGCCCATTTTGTGGAGGTAGGCGTTGAAGTATCCGTGTCCGGTAATTTCTGTGCGGTGAACTCCTTTGCCATCTCGATTGCCGTTTCCACTCCAGTTTCTGCCTTTTTGTCACAGACGTACTTCCTCTCTGCCGCAAGGAGATCAATATGGGTCACTCCCGCGACTATGAGGACGGCTGGTCCGACACCGTTCGGTACGTACTTGCAACCCGTAGTGCCGAGCACCTTTGTACTGCGACCATTTGTTTCCGGTGTTTCTCTTGTCGTAGTGCATCGGCCCATATCTCGCACCCATACGTGGGTGGAATGGCGTGGGTGACTGTCATCAGGAGCTTTCTCTTGCTAACTGTTGGGCCTCCAACGTTTGCCATTAATCTGCTCAGTGACATTGTGACCTTCGCAGCTCGTTCCGAAACAGATCTTATTTGATGCCAGAAAGTGAGCTTCGTGTTTAGGGCCATCCCTAGGTACTTTATCGATTCCTTGCTGGTTATTTCCTCAGACCCGACTTGGAAGTCGACAATAGTTGGAATACTCCTCTTTGTCGAAAGGACTATCACCGTCTTTTCTGTAGCCAAACCTTAGCCATGTTCTTTCATCCAGAGGTGCACCCACCTCATCGCCTGGTTGAGTTTTCTTTGTGTGCTCTCGGTGTCTCTTGCCGTAATCACCGCGGCAATATCATCTGCACACGCTACCAGAAAGGTGTCCTCGGGCATTTCCATACGAAGGATGCCATCGTAGGAGATGTTCCAGAGATCGGGTGCCAGGATTGATCTCTGCGCTGCTCCAGCAGTATTCTTCTTTATTCGTGATCCTTCTGCGGTGTTGTATAACAGCTTCCGCTTCTTGAGATACTCCTTCACCATCCGCAGGAGATATTGTTTTAATTTCGAAATACTTTGTGACTGGGGTAATTGTCAGTTTTTATGCAACCTACAAATATATGGTCAATGCATGTTTGTGAGTGATCTGTTATGCGAGTTGGTTCATTAACAAGCGACTCTAAGTCATAAGACGACATTAGGAATAAGTATTTATCAGAATCAAAATTACTAATTAAGATACCAAGGTTGAAATCTCCTATAATAACTAAGTTTTTTGTTCTTACACCTTTCAACAGCCCACCCATTTGTTCTATAAAAATACTTTTACTCAAACGGTGCTCATGCAAGCGATATACATAAAGAATTGTAAAACGTTCATTATTTATAAAACAGTTTATTTTAGTAACATCTGCACTGCTCAAGTTGCTGACATTGGAAAACGGTGATAGAGGTAGCTCACAAAATCCAGTATCCAATGTTTTCTCCTTAATACTTGCGAAACTTGAAGAGCAATGCAAAACAAACAAACTTATTTTCGAGAGACTAGTTGCACGAGAAAGCAACATTCATGACAGGCGCACTTCAACCCGAATATGAAAGAAATGCTAAAAATTCTTACATGAAACGCTAACGGCCTCATACGAAGACTCGACGAGTTAGAAATATTTATACGAGAAAAAGATATTGATATATGCTTGGTCTGTGAAACTCATCTGACAAAACAAACGAATGTTAAGATAAGAGGATATAGCGGGTATCACGCCTTCCATCCATCGGAAAGAGCAAGAGGCGGATCATCCTTGTTTATAAAAGAATGTATCGAACACTCAGCGGAAGTAAAGATTGAATTAGAAGCAATGCAAGTAAGCACGGTACGTGTTAGAAATAGACATTTTGCCTTCATCATTTCGTCTATATATTGTCCACTGCGATGTAAACTTGAAGAAAGTCATTTCACAAACATCTTCAACTTCCTTAAACCAAATTTTATTTTTGGTGGCGACTTCAACGCGAAACACCCCTTCTGGGGTTCAAGGTACGCCTCTCAGAAAGGTAGAAAGCTTTATAATGCGGGTATGCAATACAGTTGTGATTTTCACTCGACGGGTAAACCAACATATTGGCCGACTGATAGAAATAAGATACCAGATCTGATCGTTTTCTTTGTTATTAAGGGAATATCTGGCAACTATATAAAAGTTGAAGAAAGCTTCGATCTCTCCTCTGATCATTCTCCAATCATTATGACGGTAAGCGATGCTCTGATTAAAAAAGCAGGACCGGTCAGATTAACCGGCGCGAAAACTAATTGGGATGGCTTTAAAAAAGATATTGAAGCAAATACTGAGCTGAGCGTATCACTTAAAACGCCATATGAACTTGTAGCTGAAGTTGATCGCTTCGTCGAAATCCTACAGAATGCTGCGTGGAAGAATACTCCCAAACCAAAGAAAACGCCGGCAAGCTATATTCAAACTTATCCGCAGGAAATAAAAGAGATGATTAAGGAGAAGAGAAAAGCACGCAAAAAATGGCAACAAACTCGGGCTCCGCAACATAAAGCACATCTTAACCGTTTGTGCAACTCACTAAAAAGTTCTATTAAAAACCTTAAGAATAATGAAATACAAACTTACCTAGAAAGCTTAACGGCAGAAAAAGATTCTAATTACTCGCTTTGGAAGGCTATAAAAGGTATTAAAAAACCTCAAATTCAAGCCGCCCCAATTAGGAAAAATCAAGACGAATGGGCCAGGCATGATAAAGAGAAAGCGCAAGATTTTGCCACCCACCTGAAAGAAACTTTCAAACCGTTTGATGGACAAACACTTATTCAAAATATAAATACGTCTTATATAGCCAATAGCGTAATAAGAAATGCAACACTTACCGAACTTAAGGAAGAAATAAAGAAACTTAGACCTAAGAAGGCCCCTGGATACGACCTAATTACGGGAGAGGTTCTTAAAGCACTGCCAAGAAATGCTCTAATTAAGCTTCTGTTCATTACAAAGGCCGCACTTAGACTAGAATATGTTCCCAGTCAATGGAAAGTCGCCGAAATCATAATGGTCCTTAAGCCCGGAAAACCGCCGAATGAAAAAACGTCTTATAGACCGATTTCGCTTCTTCCAATTATATCCAAGGTGTTCGAGAGGATATTGATTAGGCGAATACAGCCGGTAATAGAAGAAAGGCATCTCATTCCGAATCATCAATTCGGATTCAGAAGTAAGCATTCTACAGTTGAACAAGTACATCGAATAACACATGTAATCGAAAAGTCACTTGAAGAAAAAAAGATTTGTTCAAGCGTATTGCTTGACGTCTCTCAAGACTTTGACAAGGTCTGGCACGAAGGCTTTAAATTACGACAAGTTCTGCCAGAGCACCTATATAATATTTTGAAGAACTACCTTACGAATAGACTAGTACGCGTCAAATGTGGAAACGAATATTCAGATTTCAAGGAAATAATGGCTGGGGTGCCGCAAGGAAGCGTTCTTGGTCCAGTCTTGTATCTATTATACACTTGTGATATACCGCAAGTAGAAGGCACTGAGCTAGCTACATTTGCCGACGACACTGCTATCTTGGCATTAGGTAAAACGGTCGAAGATACTACAGAAAAACTGCAAGAAGCTTTGGATAGAGTAAATGAATGGACAAAGGTTTGGCGAATCGCACTTAACGAGACCAAATCTGTTCATGTAAATTTTACTTACAAGAAAATAAATAATTTGCCGATCTTTTCAAACTCGGTTCAAATTCCGAGCTAAGCAAGAATGCAGTAAGTCTGGACGACGTTCACCCGGTTTTCGTAAAAGCTCTCGTTCCCAAGCTCCTACCTTTTTTAACACATATACTAAACACGGTCCTAACAACGTCAGTTTTTCCTACACAGTGGAAGCTTGCAAAGGTCATTCCCATCCCTAAAGGAAGAAACAAGAATGAGTACAGACCTATATCAATACTCCCATTCCTCTCTAAAGTGTTCGAGAGAATCATTCAGAAACAGATTAATACCTACTGAACGACAAAGGTCTGCTTTCCAATTTTCAATCAGGTTTTCGTCCCAATCGCAGCTGCACAACAGCATTTCTGAACGTTGTTGATGATATTAGAAGCGCAGTAGACAGCGATCAGATAACTTTCTTGGTGCTTTTTGATTTCTCGAAGGCATTCGATTCGATAAGTCATCCCGTATTATGCAACAAATTATCAAATATGTACGATTTTGCACCTGAAGCAGTGAAATTAATTTTCTCATATCTGTCAGGTAGAAAGCAAGCTGTAGTAATTGGAGATAAGAAATCAGCATTATTAAGCTTAAAGCAAGGTGTCCCACAAGGCTCAATATTGGGGCCACTTCTTTTCTCTTTATACATTAATGAAATTCCTGAAATTGCTGTCCAATCTCTTATACACATATACGCCGATGATGTTCAGTTACATAAAACTTGTCCTCTGGGACTCATCGAACATTGTGCTCAGGCCATAAACGAGGACCTACAAAATATTTATAACTGGTCGCGAATCAATAGCTTAGTACTTAATCCTAAAAAATCTAAGGTCATTGTAATATCTAAGAAATCGGTAGACTTATCGTACTTCCCCCGAATCTACCTAAATAATGCCCCCATAGAATTTGTTGACAATGCAAAAAACTTGGGAATTATATTTAATAGAAATTTAACCTGGAAGGACCACGTTAATTCCATTGTCGGCAAAGTATATGGTGCTCTTCGATCGCTTTGGGTCACAAAAGATTTCACTGCTCTAAAAACACGAAAAATGCTCGCTAGGACATTAGTCATACCTGTCCTTACTTATAGATGTGAAATCTTTTGCAAAAGCGATGCTGTGAGCCAAAGAAAACTTAATGTGGCATATAACAATATCGCACGCTATATTTACGGTTTAAGGAGGTACGATCATGTTTCGAGTTTTTCTAAAAGTATCTATGGTATGTCGTTCGATAACCTCTTAAATTTTCGAACACTTTTGCTATTATTTAATATAATTCAGAGCCATCACCCGTCCTATCTTTACAATAAACTTCAGTTTTCAGCATCAAACAGACTCTCACAGCTCATCCTTCCCCGGTTTTCGTGTTTGACATCCGAAAGGCAATTTCTCGTCAATGCCGCCCGCTTATGGAATTCTCTACCACCCACTGTACGAAGAACAAGTAATCTCACCGAATTTAGGACGCGATTGCAATTATTCCTCTCTGCATCCGATTAGTTTTCCTTCCTTTCTGAACCAACACAATTTGTATGTCCTCTGTTAGTAGCTTTCTTTTTTTTTTTTTTTTCTTCTTCTTTCTTTTTCTTCTTTTTTTCCTCAATTTACTGCAATTAATTCATTGAATTTTTTTGATTGAAATAATGTGTTCTTTTTGCCAAGCTCCACAAGTTTATAAGATATTGTATCTTAATGTGTCAGCATATAAATAAATAAAATACTAAATACTAAATACTAAAAAAGTATCTTGGAATGACACTAGATACAAAGCTGAAATGGAAAACGCACGTTAAGAAAAAAAGCAAAGGACTAGATAATAAATACAGAGAAATGTATTGGTTACTTGGAAAATATTCCAAGCTTAATATAGAGAACAAACTGCTTTTATATAAACAAGTACTAAAGCCCGTATGGACATATGGTATACAACTCTGGGGTTGCACCAAAATAAGTAATATTAAAATTTTACAAACTTTTGAAAACAAAGTGCTAAGAGGTATTGTTAATGCGCCACGGTATATCAGAAATAGCGATATCCATAGAGATCTTGGCATTAAAACTATAGAAGACGAAATTCAAACCTACGCGAGAAAGCATAAAAGTCGACTAGAAAGTCACGTAAATATTACAGTCCTCCAAGTTTTGGAAGAAAGAAATTTACTACGCCGTCTACAAAGAACCAAACCTTTAGACTTAGCGCGATAAGTAACCGCGTCTAAGCTGCGGAATTGGCAGGAACTTCTAATGGGAGGGTCCCTGCAAAACGTCCTTATTACCTGAAATGAAAACTACTTGATAAGTCGAATACTTAGTTGTAGTAAAAGTGAAAACAAGTCTGTTTTGAAGGGAGGTTTTTTATTGGGTAAGAGTCCCACACTACTATGAGCACGCGCTGTCGATCCTCATAGTGTCTTGTTGAAGATTTTCACCTACCCTCGGAAAAAAAAAAAATATGCACTGCATACGTTAAAATACTCTACTTCACATTGATATGGCTTTTTTGCAAAAACTGCAACACCACCCGAATTATAAGAATTATTACAATTAATTATTAAGGAGATGTTAGAGCAGTTTACCTAATATTCACCTCTGTTGAGTGCCGGGACATAGGGATATTACAGGGAATTTTAAGGTCGATGAACCCATCCTTCCAGACAAGGATAATCTAGGTATACCAATCGCTACTTGTAAATTTGAATTCAAGTTGGATGCAATCGAAAGAACAAATCTTAGATGGACAAGTGGTACAACATGCCAAACGGCTAAGCAAATTTGGCCCAAGTTCGATCTGAAACGATCTAAGAAATTAATCTCTCTTAATCGATTGCATATTGGCTTTATTGTGGGTGTAATTACAGGACACTGTCTAATAGACAAGCATGCAACAAGGCTTGGCGAATATTCAAATGATATTTGCAGAAGCTGCAGGGACGAAGAAGACGAAGAAACCATTCCTCACCTTCTTTGTGCGTGTTCAGATCTCTGCCATAGAAGAAAGCTTCACCTAGGAGCTTTCTATTTAACGATTTAAGCGATCTGATAGATTTAGACATCCGGAGCTTTATTAAAAGCTCTTATTGGTTTTAACGAGTAGGCTGAGATTACATGATCCTTCGTGGTACCACAACTGACATTCCTTGGTCTATGTGTGTTGGCGTAAGCTGGCAGCCATTGCAACCTTACCTAACCTAAACTAACTCATTATATACCATAAGCTGTTTACAATACTGTAAGCCGGTCATATTTACTTTATCACTGTAAAAGGTTGAAAATTCCCCCCATTCAGTCGAATCTGGCCACTGACCCTTAAGAGGTTTGCCATTCCTTTTTCTGAGGAACAATCGCATTTATCAAACAAAATCGCATTCCTTCGAAAAGTCGTCGATCAAAATTCACATTATGCCAAACCAAAGCCTCTAACGATCGTATCCACTCACTGGCCCAACCCGTGCTTTGGCCCTTTCAATAACGCTGACACTTAAATGCACTCTCGTATTGATACTGCTGTCCGATTAACTCGATTGCAACCAGTTTACGATCATTTGTTGCATGTTTTCGCCTCGTTTTTTGATCTCCAAAAGTAAAGTCAAAGCAAATATTTTCTTCGTTAAAAAACGAAGAAAAAAATATTCCGATCATGTTAATCCTTGACCTTTACCGATTGCCCCCGGCATAAGAAACTAAAAAATGCTATACAGCCCACAACAAAGCTCAGTTCAAGTCATTCACTCAATGTTGTTGGGTTGAACGACGACGATTGCCTCATTAAGTATTACACAATGTTGAGATACTCTGGGCATTTTTTTGTGCTCGATTCTTGGTTTTTTTTTTTTTTTTTCATTTTTCGTTGTTTCTGACGCCTAATGCCCAGTTCGGCTCTTCAGAGATACATTTTCTTGGCAATGTTAACCCAAATAGCTTATGTGGTATCTCTACTTCTATTTGCCTCTACGACCTGTACGATTGGAACGCAACTTGCGGCCGGGCCAAACAATGTAATTGGCTCATTAAACTCATTAGATACATGCAATCTAGTATATAATTAACTAAATAATGTTGCGAGAACTTTGGGAAATTACTATGGCACCGTAATAGTTTAACAAGTGCAAGAGAGTTAGTTGAGATACTCAGGTTATTCGACTGAAGTTTGAAATTTCAAAAATGTCTTAAAGACGAATTGTAAGAATGCGGACAAAATTAAGTCCCCCTAATGCAGCATTTCCTTAGATAGTTTGGTTTGCACACGAAATACTAAATCTGAAGGCATAGATACTTGATATCGAACAGTTTTGCAACGCAACAAGTATTATACCAACTAATGCTAATCCACTTAACCGTTTAGCAATCAAATCAACACTGAAGCCGCCTATCACTCCAGTTAATCATCTTAAAGCGAATAAAATCCTCAAAGCCTCATCGATACAAAAAAAAAAAAAAAAACATATTCACCACAGTAGCACAGCTAAGTCGCATTTTCCACGTGTTGATGCCCTTGAATGCGAATTATTGTTATTGGTAATCTCATTGACGATTTATACCTCTCAAGCCTGACCACGACCACGAATCGCGTTGCTGATGACGAAAAATGACAGGGCCACAGAGAACCTTGACTTTGTGCGTCTGTACGGATAGGTACACATATCCACGACGACATATATCAAAGGTGGAAACAATCATAATCATAAACTTGTATCGGATTGTTCAGTCCCTTTATTGTGGTGTGTCGTGTGTAAATAATGTAACAATCGACCTTCGATTAGGCTTAGTTTTATACATAGGTTCACCGTGCGCGGTGTGACAGCTGAAGGGAAATAATTTTCCCAAATCAACAAAAGATTTAACTTTAGGAACTGGTTTGTTTTGAATATGTATCTAGATGAAATTATTGATGAAAAGAAAATAATAAATAAAGAAATTTTAATTCGTTATCTATTGCGGCCGAGAGTTTTATTGTTCGTTAGACCTGATAGTCCACAAGTATCTAATATGATTTGCTTCATAAGATACATTTAAAACGCTGAATTAAAAGAAAAAAGTTTTAATTTTCAAAATTAATAGGAACTGAAGCTTTCAAAGTAATTAAGATAACGGAAGTTGTTGATGAACGAGTGTTGAATATATCAAACTGGTGCATGGGAATATCTTGTATCTGTAGACAGTATAATAGTTGAGTTGGGCGTGTAAGCTGGTTTTTGAAAATGTACCCAACTTTGTTCGTTTAAGAATAATTTGAAAGGCAAAAACAGACTGTTCTGTGACGTGATAGATACTACTATGTGGCGAACTTCCTGGTAGTTAGGGACAGGAAGGTTTCCAATGCTATAGCGCTTTCCAACGAACCTACAATAGAACTTTCAGAAACATTCTAGCCAGACGTAAGTGCCGACATTCCAAACCCCTATTTTTTTATTTAGAAACCTCTCCCGGAAAACGCTAAGCCGGTGCTCCGAGATGCCTGTATATGTCTGTTAATTCAGCATTTAATTTGTTGCCAATTATAGCTTTCTAGAAGCTGTAATGCTGAAGTCGTCTTCATACCTAAGGCAGGTAAGAGCTCGCATGTGGAACCAAGGGATCTCCGACCTACCAGTCTATCGTCCTTTATACTGAAAACTTTAGAAAGGCTGTTTAATATACACCTCCGACAGATTATTAGCCCGTCTTTGCTCTCGCCGTCCCAACATGCGTACTGCAAAGGCAAATCCGTTGAGACAGCCTTACATTCGCTTGTGCGCATCAGTGAAAAATCTTTGAGCATTAAAGAATATACTATGGTGGCTTTCAATCACAGACGCACTTGCAATTCAGAAAGTGGATACTTCGCTCGGACTGTTGATCAATCAATTGCTCACATGCAGGATTATCAACACACAGCTGGGCGGAGCATAGGCCAGAAGAATTGCCTGCTTGTGGTACACTCCAAGGTGAAGTTTTGTCACCTCTTCTGTGAAATCTGGTAGTGAATAAGCTACTACTGGACCTCGATAGATCAGACTGTAGAGTGATTGCCTATGCTGATGACACTGCGATTGCTGCGTCTGGCAAGCACCCAGACACTCTCAAGGAAATCCTCCAATATGCTCTCACTCAGCTAACTAGGTGGGCCTCCAAATATGGATTGGGGGTTAACCCTCATAAAACAGAACTCATTCTCTTCACAAGGAAATATAAAGTTGTCCTCGTATACCCTTCTATGATTAATGGCACCAGTCTCACCGTCACTGTTTATGCAAAATACACGGGTCTTATTCTGGACAGAAAACTGAACTGGAAAGCCAATCTACTTGAATGCGTAAGGAAAGCTAATGTAGCTCTCTATTCCTGTAAAAAGGCTATAAGTAGGAGCTGGGGTATGAAACCTGAAATCACTCGCTGGCTTTACGTGTCCATTATCAGGCCTATACTACTCTATGGTGTGATCTTTTGGTGGGCTGCTCTTGATAGGGTTGTCCACCTCTCTCAGTTAGTTGAAGTGCAAAGATCTGCATGCATGTGGATCAGCGGTGCACTAAAAACTACCTCCTCTGCGGTAATGAACATTTCTTTCAACCTGCTGCCCCTAGATATCTTTGGCAGACAGATTGCTGCCAGTGCGGCCATCCGTCTTAAAGCCTCCTCTCAGTGGTCTAGTTATCACATTAGCCACTCCTCGATCCTTGATCTTCTCAACTACACGCATGAAAACACGGACTACACCCCACTGAAACGAAGATTTGACCGAAAATTCCGTACGAGTATCCGTGAAAGGGATAAATGGGATAACTCTCCCCCTGGTGATGGTAATTCGGTGCACTTCTACACAGATGGCTCTAAGACCGAAGGTGGGGTGGGCTGTGGCGTTTTCTCCGAAAAGCTCAACCTGAGCATCTCGTTCCGCCTCCCTGATCATTGTAGCGTTTTTCACACGGAAATCATGGCGATTAAGGAAGTCCTGTCCTGGCTAAAATGTATTGTATTATCTATCAGGGATATTAGCATTTTCACTGACAGTCAAGCGGCAATCAATACCCTGGAATTGTGCTCTTTCATTTCAAAGGCCGTTTTAGACTGCCGCTTGTCTTGTCTCACCTATGCTAGGTGCCTGGCCACAGAGACATTCCAGAAAATTGTAGGGCGGACGAGCTCGCCAATCACGGTACTACTCTAAGGATTCTGCCAGATAGGCAAGCCATTGGTATGCCCCTCGCTACATGTAAGCATCTACCGAAGCTGAACGCTGTAAGCAAGACCAACCATAGGTGGGAAATTGGCGCAACGTGACACATTTTGAGGCAGATCTGGCCTAAGCTGCACCAGAAACGTAGTGCCGAGTTGGGTAAACTAAAGCGATTACACATCAGCTGCCCTATCGGTGTAATCAGTGGGCACTGTCTAATTGACATTATCGGAAGATCTCAGCGGGCTGTCACAGGTTCGTTTGCAAGCATTGAGGCGGAAGCGGCCAAAATGGGTTTGGCGATAAACGAGGGCAAAACCAAGTATGTGCTGTCAACTAGAAGGGAAAGCCAACACCGACGAATTGGACAAAACGTCACCGTGGGCAGCTATAACTTCGAGGTAGTAAGGGACTTTATCTACCTTGGCTCTGCTATAAATTCTACAAACAAAATCAGTACAGAAATCAATCGAAGAATAACTCTTGCCAATCGCTGTTTTTTTGGGCTTATAAGGCAATTCAACAGTAAAGCCCTATCTCGAACAACTAAGGAGACTATATATAAGACCTTGATCATCCCAGTCCTGCTTTACGGCGCTGAAACATGGACTTTATTAAAAGAGGATGAAGATATCCTTGGTCGCTTCGAGAGAAAAATTCTTCGTAAGATTTTCGGTCCCGTTTGCGTTGACGGGTTTTGGAGGAGAAGATTCAATCACGAACTATACGAGCTGTACAGCGACATCGACCTAGTCAAAAAACTGCGTATTGGACGTCTGAGATGGCTAGGACATGTAGAGCGAATGGACACCAACGCTCCGGCCCGCAGAGTCTTCGAATCTAACCCCGAGGGACGACGCAGTAGAGGGAATCATCGCCGTAGGTGGCGCGCACAAGTTCAAGGGGACCTCGACCAACTTGGAGTGTGCAACTGGAGGCAATTAGCTAAAGACCGAGCTAAATGGAGAGACTTGTTGGTTGAGGCCCAGGTTCACCCCAAACTGTAGCGCCACCTAAGTAAGTAAGTAAGTCTAATTGACCAACATGCCAAAAGATTTGGCCTCTTTTCCAATGACTTCTGCAGGAGCTGTATGGACGAGGAGGAGGAGGAAACCATCCTTCACTTCCTATGCACAAGTCCTGCTCTATTACGTAAAGGAATGCTCCATCTAGGGGCTCCCTTCCTTGACGACCTCAGCGATTTGAGCATCCATCGCTTCATCAACACCTCCGGTTGGTTTTATTAGTCCCTGAGTGGTCTAATGGTAGGTCCTTGGCGTCACAATGGACCTTTACTGGTCTAAGTGACAGCCAATCTAACCTAACCTAACCTAGTTTTCTGGAAATATTTCGCCTTGGAGTGAGTTCCAAAGTTTGCCTGTCCTGTAACAAAAAGAATTTTGATTTCAGTTTTCTGGCAGTGTAGGGGTGCTTTCGGCAAGACATGGGCTTATCATTGAATAAGGTTCTCTGGATCTACACGGCTATGATAATACCATTTCTCGCATATGCGTCGGTTGTTTGGTAGAAGGAGCTCTCGCGTAAATATGTGGTTGCTCCTTGGGCCAAACTCCAGAGAACGGCTTGCCTCGGCTGCACCGGAGCTTTTCCGTTCAGAGTACGCCTGGCTCTGCTCTAGACGCTTTGCTGAACTTTCTTCCCCTTGATACTTATATCATTAGTTGCGCTATCAAAGCCATCCATCGTCTTGTACTCCACACTGGAATTTTGATAAACTTGCGCGACACTTATCTTTCGACTCCGGTCTTATGGATATGCCGTCTGATGCAATGATACCAGAACTTCAGCTGATACGCAAATTCAGAGCCGACTTTCCTTGTGTTCAGGACTGACTTCGGCCAGAGTCTGAGCCGGGAATGGAATGCAGTCGTATTTTCACGGATGGTTCCAAAACCAGTCAAGGGTCTGGCGCTGGTGTCTTCGTGGAAGTCGACAACATTAGACTTCTCCAAGCGGAAACTTATGCAATCCTAATGGCCGTGAACTATGTTGTGAAGAACAGGTGGAAGGGCCGTAGCATTTGTATCTGTAGTAACAGTCAGGCTGCGCTTAAATCCTTGCTTAACCCTTTAACCACTTGCCAAATAGTTCGTAAAACCAAAAACTCTTTAAACTCGGTCGCAAGGCTAGCCTATAACATAACCAAACTAAATAAGGTGCAAAGAGCAGCATGCATAGGCACCACAGGCGCCCTACGGTCAACTCCGTCAGGCGCTCTAACAGTTCTGCTACTCCTTTTACCCGCAGATCTACATATCACAAACATCTCAGCGCACAGCGCAATCAGGCTCAGGACTGCGAAACCCTATGGACACAGCAATATCCTGGATTCTCTACCAGGAGAACTCGTATCGACTCCAACAGACTACATCATCCCCACGTTGAGCTACACAAAGCGTTTCGATGTACAATTCCCTACAAGAAAAGATTGGCAAGATGGGCCTGTCCATCCAGTGGTTTCGATCTAACAGTCTACACCGAGGGGTCAAAAATGGACTGTGGGGTTGGTGCGAGTGTTTTCTCGGAGTCCCTGAACATCGCAAGATCGTATAGACTCCCGGACGCTGCCAGCGTCTTTTAAGCGGAATTACTCGCCTTTCGCGAGGCCTGTCGCCAAATCAAGTCACACACAAATACACTACCAAGGCATTGAATCGCTATTTTAATTGATAGCCAAGCTGCTATCAAAACCATTGCCTCGCAAACCATTTCCTCGAAATTAGTACTAGAATGCCGACAGGAGCTGGCCTCGCTAGATGGCCAATGCATGGTGACCCCAGTCTGGGGTCCAGACCACAGCAACGTTGATGGCAACGAACATGCTGACGAACTGGCCAGGCGAGGCTCAGCCCTCCACTGCTCACTAGCGGAACCTGTCCACACCCCGCGCGGAGCAATTAAGGCAAACATCTCCTCAATCTTTCTTAGAAAAGCTAACCTTAAATAGTCTAGGTTAACGAACTGCGTCATATCCAGAAAGATGTGGGCTAACTACAACAAGACCAAAACAACCGCCCTATTGAACTGAACGCGCAAAGACATTGCCCGTATAATCGCGATAATCACGGGACACTGCCGTAGTTGCACCATAGCCACCGAAAAGAAAACAATTATCCACTACATATGCACTTGTCCAGCACTAGCTAGGGCTAGACATCAAGCATTAGGCAAACCCTTCTACAATTCACTTGAGCAGATCTCGGATAAGAACATAAATGAGCTAACCCTCTTCTCAAACTCCACAGACTGGCTCTAGATTGTCCTCACCAACACGCATCAACATCCAAGGTCGCATGAGTCGTGGTATCAAAACGGCACAACTGTGCTAATTGGGTCTCTGTTTTTACAGAACCGCCACTTCTACCTAGCTACCGGTCGCAACGCTGAATTCTCTGTCTCTTACCAAGGTCCCAGGTCACACTGGGATCTTGGAGAACAAAATCTCCGATGAGATTGCTGGACAAGTCTTAGAGGAGGATTTTTCAGGTCTCAAACCTGCGTTGGATTTCCCTGCGTCCTCGGTTAGGACTTCCATTGACGGTTCGGTCTCTCATGAGCACAATTGCAGGTTGACTAAACGTATGCTCCCGGACGTCTGTAAGGAATCAGTGGCATTCTTGCTGTCTTTCAGCAGAAAAGACTGTAGACAACTCATTGGCGTCTTGACAGGCCACTTTGCTTTCGCCAAGCACCTCAACATGCTGGGCTTGAGTGGCATTACAATCTGTGACGCTTGTGGATAAAGCGAAGACACAGCGGAAAATTATCTCTGTAAGTATCCGGCTTTTGCTCGTATCAGGTGGCAGATCCTCGGAGTTGATGTGGTGAGTGCTGGTGCTGTAAGCTCCTCATCACTGAAGTGCTTGCTTGGATTTCTTAGAAAGACAAGAAAATTCCAAAATAAAATGGGTAAATCAGGGTTTGCTCTCTGGTAGTACAATGGACCAGTTGCGTCTGAGTGCTCCACAACAGAGCGTTTCCTATCCCGCAAAAAAAAAAAAAAAACCTCAGGTCAACAAGCCGTGTCATATCTAGATAGATGTGGCCGCAGCAAGTCAAAAATAAACGACTTCCTAAATAGAACGCGTAAAGACGTCGCCAGAATAACAGCGATTACCACGGGACACTGACCGATAGGAGACCATGTAGTCAGACTAGGTATCCTACGTAACACACACTGCGGCAATTGCAATGTCACAACTGAAAAAGAAACCCTTAGCCGTTATCTCTGTCTGGAAAATACTGCAATAGCTAGGGAACAGAAGAAGATATTAATGTTAAGATCTTCGGAGAAGACGTCTCCACCTACTCCAGATTCTATTTTAAAGGGATCAAGTAGAAGCATATAGACTCCTTTTGTAAGCTGAGACCATCCTCTCAGGAGAGTCTGGAGTCGATGGTGGTTTCAAAATTGTTGGCGAAAAGGAGTTGTGTTAGGGTGTAGTCGCTGTCTTCCGGGAGTGCCCTGTACGTAAGCGGGACCACTGAGATATGCCTTTTATACGTGCAACTGCACTAGCTTCCACTTGTTTGCCATAAATACCTAGGGGCGTCAGGTGGAGTTATATGTCGAGAACTGCTGAAGGAGTGATTCTGAGAGCAGCCTCTGAAGATGCCAGTTAGCCAGGAGAAGCTAAATTTCTTCGTATATAGTACCATCCGGTCCTGTTGACTTACGAGTAGATCGTTTGAAGCCGCGTATTGCCCGAAGAACTTCGCTCTTAGTAATAAGATGACTTGAGCTGCTGGGCATTGATCTTACAGGGTTTTCTTTAAAACCCGCGATGGCCTTAGAGCCACTGGGAAAGCAAGCATCTATTATAAGATCAAGAGATTCAACAGTAGAATGCTAAGAAGAACCCCGTTTGATATTGAATCCGTTTGGTTGTAGTGTGAACTGCTCTGATATCCACAACCTACTACCAATTTGTGGAAATCCAATCAGCACCAATTCGACACGCACACTGTCTGCTTCACCACTCCCCTCAACCAATTTCAATTATCTCAACACAGTTTCCGCATATGTCTATCTGAAGTGATGACTCCATCATTATCTATGTATCTAGGGAACTCCACTAGTAATCTTAATTTGATCTATCTCTGTCTCTGCGATATCAAACAAGTTGATTTTGTAATTTTTTACATTTCAATCTCACACTCAGTCGAATGGAAATGAAAACAGAATTTACATAATTTCTCAGTGCTCTGACTGGCATCCCATTCACAAGATACAGTGTAGCAGCGCGCGCAAGATACAATGCCACCACTCTTTTATGTAATCTAATATTTTAGTTAATTTACTATGGAAATGGTGTATTTTCTCATTTCATTTCCCGCAAACACACACTTTTCTGTCGAGCAAGCTCTGAAATCTGATTACCTACATTATATCATAACAAAGTTCATTGTGTCTCCTCTGTTCAGAGAGCTAGAGAGCACTTTGGGCACACACCAGCGCGGGTTATTTAATCGAAAACAAAAGAAAAACCCCAGCACAACAGTCGACAATAACAACAAAAGCACGGCTGATGACGAACAGTGAAAATACAAAATTGAATTCGATTCCCAGAGATGCATAGATACCGTCCATCTAATTGATTTTCTTTAAAATCGAAAACAATTCGAGATGCCTTGTCTGTGGTGTGCTGCGCGCCATCATAACACAAGCAACACATCTTTCTCTGGTCCAAGTGGATTATAGATACAAAATTGTTTGTTGTTATTTTTTCAAATTACAATCCGTCACGAATATATTCAGTATAGATGGTTTGCTTTTTGGGCTAATTAAAACCGTTGCTGTTCGGCTAGCTGATGGTATAGATGGTTGGTTGAATGAGAAAGGCTTAAGAAGCAACCTCCTCGATGCAACAATGTATCTACTTAGACAGCAGAGACACAGTGTGATGGTACATGACCTACAACTCTCATGGAACAGAAAAGGCAAATTAAACGAATTGAAATGAACATTAATTCGGTTCCGATACTTGAGATTATTACGACACAATTAAAGCGAAACGAATGCGAGGCATGAGCAGACGATGACGGAGATACGGGTTAAGCCCATCGACCGTGGGTAACACGCGTTTTCTGTTTTTTTTTTTTTTCTTTAAATTTCTCAATTTCTTGAGAGGGTTTGCATTCTTTTGAATTTTCAATGAAATCTACGTCAAGAGGGTGGAAAAAGATACGCGGAAGCTACGTAGATGGAGAGGAAACGTACACTCTTACAGAAGGTGGTGACTATCCCACGGTAATATTTGATTAACCCTTGGTTGGGGATGGTAGATGGTTGATCTTTATTAGTACTTCGATGCCATGTGTAGTGAACTGAAGCTTCATTCCATCAAAGTTTAACACGCATATCTACTTAAGCCTACTTCGAAGACTGACGCTCGTCGTCATGTATGAACTCTGGTATGAACAGCAAGCGAATGTAGAGTGCAGGGAATTTATTCAAATTTTGCACCCTATTCTACTGAGGATGCGGTTTCGTTATCAGAAGCAGACTTAGACGAAAAAAAATGAGCGAATGGTGACGATCAAGTGTAAATTCCATAGTATCAGCCTCATTTGCTCTCATGCATCCACAGAGGAGAATAATGACGGCACCAAAATCGATTTATATGAGCTCATGGAGGAAACATACTCAATGTCATAGCATACATACAATATGTCATAGCAATGTCCGACGTGAGAGTTCTCCCTGGAGACTTTAGCCGCAAAATCGGAAAAAAATGCATCTTTAGTAAGACAACCGGACTCAGCCTGGTCGACATGGTGGTATCCAGTACAAAATTCCTATATAAGTCTTAGCATGAACAAGGTAATGTGATGACAAACCTCTAGTGTAATGTACTTTCCTACCCTCCGAGATGGCAACATCGACACGGACCACTAACTGCTTATAGCAAGAGTCCGACTATGATATCCAACAACGCAACCAGCAGCGAAGTTTAGCGTTAAAAGACTGCAGTTGCAAAGCTCTGCCAGAAAAGTCGCCGATCGCATGTCCTAGGAACTATCCCGAAGTCTAATTGCAGCGATGACAATTGCGAAAACCAGTGGCAATAAAGTGAACAAGCCATGGAAAGCGCCGCCACTAATATGCCAGGTTTCAATTGACCACCTGCCCCAAACCCCTGAGTTAATGCAGACTGTGCCCGATGATTAATGTCAAAATCGCGACGTAAATGATGACCAACGTCTTGATCCGCCTGAGCAAAACGATATGAAGGCGGCTGTAGTGAGGCACAAGGCAAACAAAGCCGCAGGTTCAGACGGGCTGATCAAACAACTTAAAGCAACAGGGGATAACTTGGTAAGGAGCATGCACCAATTCATCTGCAAGATATGGTCGGTTGAAAATATGGCCGATGATTGAAATTCGAACACCATCTGCCCGATCCATAAGAAAGAAGATGGACTCGCCTGTACAAACTGCAGAGATAAATCCTACTAAGCTTTGGTTAAAAAATCCTATCTAGGGTACCCTGTCAACGCTTAAAACCCTATGGCGATGATCTGATGTGACCCTATCAGTGCGATTTTAGGCCTGGAAAATCGGCAATCGAACGAATTTTTAAATGATGCCAGTTCCTGTGAATACCCTAGAACACCGAATTCATACCCGCCACCTGTTCATTGATTGCGAGGCCGTGTATGACAGTGCCAACACGAAATATCTGTATGAGCCATGCGTACTTTTACTTTGCGTACTAAATAAAGTCACTTATGCAGGATAAAGACAGAAAGAGTTCGCTGTTCCATCAAAGTAGGAAATGGCTCCATCGAGACCTTCAATAGCACCAGAGACTGCAAGACGACCCAGTTTTTCAACCTGAGATGACAGTGCAAAATTCTCCGACCAAGTCGTCGGTCATTTTTGTCTATAAGTCAATGCAACTATTCGGCTATTCGGACGATACTGACATCATCAACGGGGAGTCACAGACACCGCCTATTACAAAGAATCTACATAGGCTCCATTGCGAATTCTAGCAAAGACATCAGCCCAGAGATCAAACGAAGAATGTATTCCACCAACCACTGTGTATACAATTGAGTAGAAGACCAACATCCAGAAGCCCAAATGCAGTCAAATCATCGTCATCGCAGCCCTAGCAGTGCCCTATATCAATGCCGAATGAATATGCCATAAGAATCGACGAGATAAAAATTCTTCTCACGATCTGTGGTCCAATTTGCCTTGACGGCACATGGAGACGATTCAATCATAAGCTGTATGGGCTTTACAGCGACATCAGCCTAGATGAAAGAATTCAGCGCCTTGCATGCTAGATCATGTAGAGCAGAGGAACGCCGAAGGTCCAGAGAGTTTTCGAATCCAATTCAGAGGGACTACGCATTTGAGGCAAACCACATCTTCAACTGAAAAGCACCACGGTAGCTGCCCACACATCATGAACTCAATTGTCAGCAGCCTATTCCCGAGGAAAGATGGATTCCCACTGCCAGGAGACACAGCAGATGAAACGGAGACGATGCCATCAGTTACAACCGAGGAAGTTATAGAAGTCGCAGCAGCTATCTCGAACTTTGTTCTGAAGGAGACGATGAAAAGCAGACCAGATGTCTTTACACACCTCTACACAGCATGCCTAACCGAAGGAAAATTCCCGTCTCAGTGGAAATGGCAACGACTAGTCCTTGTACCAAAGGGCGACAAACCACCTGAGCAATCATCGTCATACAGGCCGTTGTGCATGCTAGATATACTGGGGAAAGTGCTCGAGAACATTATACGGACAAGTCTAGAACAATACATGGAAGTGGACTCGGGGCTTTGTAACCAACAGTTTGGACTCCAAAAGAAACGAAGCACCAACCATGCAATACAATCTGTGTGCAATATAGCACGTGAGGCAATTGCGGGAAAAAGCTGGCTCGTAGGAGCAAAACAGTACTGTGCTGTGGTGACACTTGATGTCAAGAACGCGTTCAATTCAGCCGACTGGAGCTATATGGTATACTCAAATCGCTGAGTGACCTGCAGGTACCAAACTACCTACTGCGGATAATTGTGAACCATTTCGAAGACACAACCCTTTACTATGACACAGAAGAGGGACCAAAGAGGTACAAAATCACGGAAGGAGTTCCGCAAGTGCCGGTCCTGGGATCAATTCTATGGAACATAATGTACGATGGCATTCTAGGAACACAAAAGCCGAACGGGGTAGACAACATCGATTATGCCGACGATATCGCAATTGTAGTAATGGCCAAACAATTAGAGGAAGTTGTGCAAAACTGCAATCAAACAATCGCAACGAGAAGCTGTGACTACAGACATCAGGTTTAGAGCTAACGGACCACAAGCCGAAGCCGTTCTCATGAGCAGCCGTAAAAAAGTGGAGCACCTCACCATACAGGTCGGTGAGCAAATTATCGAATCGAAGCCGTACATCAAGTAACTGGGAGTGTTGATGGACCACAGACTAAGCTTCAGGGACAACCTAATGTACGCAGGCGAGAAGGCCTCCCGGGTAGTAGCGCCACTATACAGACTAATGCCAAATATTGGGAGACCAAGGCAGTCAATCAGAAATCCCCTAACAACCGTGAGTAGGTCAATACTCCTGTATGCGGCCCCAATATGGGCATCAGCGACGCATCGTAACTCATACATTAGAACGATGAACTCGGCACATAGAATCACATCCTTAAGGGTATGCTGCGCCTTTAGAACTGTATCAGCGGATGCGATAAGCGTAATATCAGGCCGAATGCCTATCGATCTAGACGCGAAGTAGAATGTGACCCTACGCGAAAACAAGCATGATGACGGAACAACAGCTATAGAAGCTATAAAAGCAACATAGGTGGAACATCACAACCAAAGGGCGACGTACATACAAATTGATCCCCGAAGTTGTTGAATGGATTAGCAGAAAGCATGGGGAGGTAAACTACTACCTAACATAATTTTCTATCGGGGCACGAATGCTTCCGGGAGTGTCTCTACAAGTACAAGCACGCGGATGACCCATTCTGTCAACACTGTGAAGGAAAAGTGTAGAACGCAGAGCATGTAATGACAGAATGCCAAACTTATACCAGGACCTAGAAAGACCAATTGGCGGGTAAGTGGCCCCAAGAAGCCTGACCTAATTCATGTTGGCGAGGAGCGAAGGATGGGAGACTGCAAATGAAGTAACCTCAAGTATGATGCAGCAACCGCGTATAGAAGTACGAGCAACGAAAAACGCGAGAAACGAAGATCATGCCTGCTCTTCTAGCTTAAAGAAATGACGAAATGCCAGACCTGCCCCTGCGAAGGTATGCCTTGACTGGCGGTTCCGCAGGGGAACAACAGGACAAAGAAATCGGAGGAATTTTTTTTTTTAACAAGTAACCATGCAGTGGGCAAAATCGCATCATCACCTCCCCGTGGTGCCCGCTGGATAGCTAAGTGATAGTGAACTAACGATGAGCGTATGCTGAGTCTGACGATATATGGTATGTGTAGCTGAACACTCGAACCTGCGTAAGCACACCTGGGTGAACTTCAGCGCGCATATGTTTAACTGGACGAGGCATCTCTTGTTGACCTGATTGCTGAAATATGCGTCTCAAAAGTCTAGCAAGAGCACCTCAGAAGGAGGACGTGCGGCGGATGAATTCTCCCTATGGAATCAACGGTGACGTCTACAGACCAGCGGATACCTTACCGGAGCTACTTCAACATATTTGAAGCTGAGGTCCGTAAGGATTTTCAATACTAAGCCAGGGTATTGAAAAAGAGATGGTGGCGGATGAACCCTTAATGGGCCAACGGCAGCGCGCATATCCCCGAAGTGGGTTACTGACATCGGTGTATCCGGCCTCTTGTCCTAGGGGTACAAAAAAAAAGGATCTGGTCCTCCAGGTTGGGGGTTGTGCCGTCGGGTTAACTTCCCTACCACGTAAAAAACCTTCGGTTACGAAGCAACCAACAGCCTCGGATACGGATGATCTTACTGTTGACGACCCATGCAAACGTAAAAAGGACAACGATCTTCGTGTCTGCACATGGAATGTTAAGTCCCTCTACAAACCACGTGCAGCCGAACAACTTGCGGAGGCCCTAGAGTTGCTCAAAGCAGACATTACCGCTATTCAAGAAGTGCGATGGGATGGGCCGGGCAAAATAAGTATGAAAAACTGCGACATCTACTACGGCGATTGCTACAGACAAAAAAGGACAGCGTCTATTCGGGTGCGAATTTGTCATTGGAGGCAGACTTAGGCAAGAAGTCTTGAGTTTCCGGCATGTGAACGAGTGCCGTATGACTATCCGTATCAAGGCTAAATTTGCCAACATTAGCCTAATATGCGTTCACGCCCCTCATGAGGAGAAGGACGACGCGACAAAGGATGACTTCCAGCTTACCAGCTCCTTGACAAGACGTATGAGCAATGTCCTAGCCACGACGTTAAAATTATCCTAGGTGATTGCAACGCAAAGCTAGAAAGAGAGGACATCTTTAGTAGCGTGGTCGGAAAACACAGCCTGCACGACATCACATCCGACAACGGACTCAGGCTAATCGACTTTGCGGCGGGGCGAAACTTTGTTGTAGCTAGCACGCGGTTCCCACGTCTCGACATTCACAAAGGAACATGGCTCTCCTTTGATCGAAAAACTGTCAACCAAATCGATCACATTGCGATCGACGCAAGGCACTCTTCCAGTATTCTGGGTGTCCGGACTTTCCGAAGAGCCAACGTGGACTCGGATCACTACCTAGTTGTAGGCAAGGTACGGATGCGGATATCCAGAACGGAGCGAAATCAACGAAATACTGTGAGGAAATTTGACGTCGAAAAGCTACAATCGCAAGAGACTGCCAGAACCTTTGCCGATCGAGTTTCTTCGAATCTTAATCTAAGTCCTATGCCGTCAGCAGCAAATGCAAGACAAGTGGCAGCGTTGCCAACAAGCCATCAGAGATGCCGCCTCTGATGTACTGGGTTTCTCTCGCCCACCACAACGAAACCCCTGGTTTGATGAGGAATGCCGGCAAGCACATGCAGCAAAACAAGAGGCTTAGAAAGCGGCGCTGCATAGAAGGACTAGAGCTTCGTACGAGCTCTACGTGCGCAGGAGAAAAGAGGAACATCGACTTCTCAAAAAGAAGAAAAAGAAGCATAAGAAGCGCTCGATCGAGGAGATTGAGGGACTTTATTGCAGGAATAATGTTCGAAAATTTTACCAAAAGGTAAAAAGAACATGCCAGGGTTTCAAAGCTGGAACAGAAGCTTGCAGGGACGAAAATAGTAACAAAGTAGTAGAATCGGAATCGGTGCTGAGGATATGGAAGGAACACTTCTGCAGACTGTTAAACGGCGATGATGACCAATATTCCGCTGTCAGGCAGAATGAGCCATTCAACAGTGACGATGACAGTCAAGATTCCCGTCAACCCGATCAGAATGAAGAGAGGATAGCGGTATCTAAACTGCTGGAGCCGACGGCCTTGCGCCTGAACTTTTCAAGGCAGGAGGAGATGGGTTGGTAAGGAGCATGCACCAGCTCATCTGTAAAATCTGGTCGGACGAAAGTATGCTCGATGAATGGAACCTCAGCATCGTTTGCCCGATCCTGAAGAAAGGAGAACCTCTTAACTGCGCCAATTACAGAGGTATAAGTCTCCTCAACATCGCATATAAGATCCTGACTACCGTATTATGCGAACGCCTAAAACCGATCGTCAACAACTTGATAGGTCCTTATCAGTGCGGTTTCAGGCCTGGAAAGTCCACCATTGACCAAATATTCACACTACGGCAGATCTTGGAAAAAACCCGTCTGTATAGACGGTGAGTGGATGAGAAGGTACAATGCCGAACTGTACGGCCTGTACAAGGAGATCGACTTAGCCAGAAGAGTTCACATACAGCGACTAAGATGGCTGGGTCATTTAGAGTGGATGGAGTCCAACGTTTCCGCTAAGAAAGTCTTCAAATCCACCCCGGATAGACGGCGCAGTAGAGGACGACCTCGCAGTAGGTGGTGCAAACAAGTGGAGGGGGACCTCAACCAACTTGGCGTGTGCAACTGGGGGCAGCTGGCTCGTAATCGTGCTAGCTGGAGAGGTTTGTTGGTTGAGGCCCAGGTCCACCCCGGACCGTAGCGCCATCTAAGTAAGTAAGTAACCATGCAGGAGCATGGAGTCAAGCATAACTCGTAACATGATCTACAAGTATCCATAAAGGATTTTTACGCCTACCCGCGCATCAAAAACAAAAGAAAAAAGAAAATATCTTCAACGCCGCGTGCAAATGGAAGAGGATCTCAATCCACTTGGAGTTCACAAGCAGAGAGGCATTTGGTTGAGGGTCACTTTTACCCCAGAACTTAGCGTTAGCCTAAGTAAGTAATCTTACTATTGTACACAAGTAAACGTCACTGCAGGATAAGGAAATCGTCTTAGGAGCCTACGCAGTAATAATAGAATATTCTTCAGAAGAAATTCTGTCTTTCACAGTGGTAGTAGCATTCCTCTAGATCCTTATGTTGTCATTTGAAATGTGTAGGTTATAACATAATTTGCTGGTGTAAGCTGTGATTCCTATGTCTGCTCTTTCTTGAAACATTACAAAATATTTGGTCTTTGAGTTATGTGACGGTGATGCCTATTGGAATGCAAAAAAGACCCCACTGCGTCATCTACTACAGCTGTAACAAAAGGCTACACAGGCTGGGGTGCGGATTCGTTGTGAAAAATCGGTTTCGATCAAGGGTTATGGATTTCAAGCCTATAAATGATCACCTGGCTATAATCCGCATGAGAGCTACATTTTATAATATCAGCCTTATATGTGCACACGCCCCTATCGATGACGCTGAAGCCCCTATCAAGGAGGAATTCTATGACTTCCTGGACGGTGCATCTGTCTGGAGTATGACGTAAAAATTGTACTCGGGGACTTCAATGCGAAAATAGGTAAGGAAACCATCTCTGGCGGACTAGTCGGTAAACGCAGTCTCCCCGTCAAGACAACAGACAATGGTTTCCGACTAATTGATTTTGCAGCGGCTCGTAATGCGGTGATAAGTAGACCTAGTTTTTCTAGACCGAGAATTCACAGAGCAACCTGGCTTTCCTTTGATAGTAGAACATGCAACCAAATCGACCACGAGCTAATCGACGCAAGGCACGCTTCTAATATCTTGGATGTGCGGACTTTCCGAGGGAGCAATGTCGACTCTGATCACTTTCTTGTTGCAGTTAAATTCAGAGCCACACTGTCTAACGAAAAGAAGCTGCAAGCCGCCCAGAAGAAGAAAATTAACGTTGGACACCTAAGCACGCCAGAAGGAGCCAGAGCCTACAAAGAGCACCTGTCCGAGAAATTCTCTGCAGTGCATCCACCAACCACAAACGCAAACAATCAGTGGACCGGATACCGCAACATTATCAAGGAGGTGGTGGTGACCACCCTTGGCTACCAGCCACCACCAAAAAGGAGCCCTTGGTATGGTGATGAGTGCGTTCAACGGAAAAAGCAGACAGAAGATGCACATGAGAAAACGCTGCAGCACAAGACAAGAGCGGCGAGAGAGGAGTACCGGATCAGAAGAAGGGAAGAGAAAAAAATTCTGCGTAAAAAGAATAGGGAGCATGCTGCCTCCCAGCTCCAGGATATCGAAAAATCTCATGAGCTCAACAACGTTCAGAATTTCAATCGAAAAGTCAAGCAGTTGGCAGTTGACTTTAAACCCGGAACACAGCAAAGGCAACCTAGTCACCGAAACACAGGGAATTGTTGATGTGTTTAAGCAACACTTCTAGCAGTTGCTTAACGGGCAGCAAACAAAGAGAGTGATAGGGCAAGAGAACCCGCTTTTAGTCAATGACGAACCAATACCACCACCCAGTATTGAAGAAGTTAGCACAACCATCAGAAAACTAAAAAAACAACAAAGCCGCTGGCTCTGATGGCCTCCCAGCTGAACTTTTTAAATACGGAGGCGATATCTCGGTAGGGTGCATGCACCAAGTCATCAGCCAAGTATGGATAGAGGAAAGTATGTCCGACGACTGGAGTATCAGCTCTATACGCCCCATCTTCAAAAAAGCCGATCCTACGTCTTGTAAGAACTATCGAAGCATATCCCTGCTGAATGTCGCATATAAAATCCTATCCTACGTATTGCGTGAACGTCTTTTTCCTTTCTGCAACACACTTATCGGCACGTACCAGTGTGGCTTCCGGACCGGCAGATCGGCAATAGACCAAATTTTCACACTAAAGCAAATCCTGGAAAAGACCAACGAATATCAAGTAGAAACCCATCACCTTATCATCGACTTTAAAGCCGGCATTCATCGTCTTGAACTCTACCAAGCGATAGCCCAATTCGGGATACCGTCAAAGCTTATCCAGATATGTCGTGTAACGCTGGAAAACACGCTTTGTTTTGTGCAACTTGGAAACAGGTCTTCTGAACTCTTCCCAACATGCACCGGGTTCCGCCAAGGAGATACATACATGACGGTATGTGACTTCTTCAATATTGTGCTGGAGCAGATGTAAACACGGAAGACACTATCTTTCACAAATCCATCCAACTGCTGGGATACGCGGACGATATTGACATCAGCGAAAGATCCCGGCAAGCAATTGTAGAAGCATTTACGGCAATTGAAGAGCAGGCGAAACAAGTAGGTCTTGAAATAAATGAGGACAAGACTAAGTACATGTTGTCAACAAACAAAAAATAATCTGCTCAAAACCTTGGACAGAACGTCACTGCTGACGACTACAACTTCGAGGTAGTTAAGGAGTTTACCTACCTCGGAACAAACATAAATCTCCACACCTTCATAGAGATCCAACGAAGAATAACCTTGACAAACCGCTGCTACTTCGGTTTGGCAAAACAACTGGGTTCAAAACTTCTAACTCGACGGACCAAATGTATGTTCCATGGAATGCTCTTCTAACCAGTCTTGCTTTATGGCGCCAAGTGCTGCACGATAAGTAAGAAAGCAGAGCAAATATCGGGTACCTTTGAGCGAAAAATACTTTGTCGGATATTAGGTCCCACATGCGAGGAGGGCGAATGGAGGGGAAGATACAACCGCGAATTCTATGAGCTGTACCAGGATGTGGATATAGTCCAAAAAGCCAAGACACGTCGACTACATTGGCTCGGCCACATCGAGCGAATGGAAAACAACACTCAAGCCAAGAGAATCTTTGAATCTCAGCCCCTAGGTACGAGACGGCTAAAAATGGGGAACCGCCAGTATAAAGACCAAACAGTCGCGGATGGCAGAAAACTTGGTCTTCACAACTGGAAGCAGCGTGCCCGGGATCGCAAAGGATGGAAGGCAGCCGTGTCTCAGGCAGAGACTCTCCAAGGGTCAGGAGCCCTTTAAGTTAGTATGTAAGTATATTCGTACATGAATATTAATAGCACCACTAAAAAGAATGTTTTCTCTTCCAAACTTAAGAATAGAGCGTCTTATACTAATTGGCCGGCGTGTGTCCCACAGTCTATCTATTTTATGATCCAAATAGAATTGGATCGCCTTACTTTTAAAATAAGTACGATCGTAAAAAAACAAAACTCTCTACTTAGCGGCTTGTACGATATTAGAAAATCCATTATGCTCACCACACGATAACAACTACAATCGTCTTCAGCGAGTAAAATCCAAATTGCCTACTTAAGATACAAATGTATCTCATTAGAATACATGCACACCAAAGCGTACGCACGCTTCCAATTCGTATAAACCACGAAGAAGAAGAAGAAAACAAGAAAAAAAACTTCAATGAACCCAAAAAATCAATAGTCAAGCTGTGTGTGGTGATGTGCTTCTACAAGGTCGTAGCCCCTATTCATGTCTTTTGCTAGATAGCTCCCCTTGGGCTAACCACTTCCTCGTTTCTTTTTTTTTTTTGTTTTCATTCTAATCTTGTTTTCTCTCTTGTACCTCATCACCACGTCGGTCGTCTTCTTCGTTTATTTTTTTGCACTCCAAAACCAGACTTGAAGACTGTGTTTCAACATTTCATCTGGAAAAGAAGAATTCCTTCTTTCTCGATGAGATAGATAGACAGATAGATACCTCCACTTCCACGAGTCACTCAATACCCATTAAGAGTAAAAGCAAACAGTTCTGTCTTGACACATTGGATAAAGTTTTTTGATATAATAATAATAGGATTACATGGTGCTTTGGAATATGAGCAAAAAGGCCGAGGAACTGGAAGAGATAGATACATAGATACAAAAAGAAGAACCGGAGTTTTAGAATATCAGCTTAACCTGGTTATGGTGCTCAAGCGCTAATGCAGAGCGCCGGTCGTTGCGCGTGCGCGCCCATCGTCACGCAATTCTATTGCATTCGATTGGATTCAATTCGATTGTGGAGTGTGCGGTAGGTTCAATCCATACATTGAGCTCGGAACGGAACAGCTCTTGACTGTTACACAATGGGCCCGATGCAATTTGCTGAGAAATCAGATTATCCATGATGACGGGGGCCACCCACCCACATGTAATAATAAATTGGTCCATCAACCCGTGATCTTCACTTAAATGTTCGCGGTAAGCGGTGGTATCCACATGCGTGGTGAATTGCTGAATTGTTACAGAGTTGTCGGTCGGTCGGACAATAACACAAAATTTTGCGGCGGCGTTCGCGTTCATTACCTTTCACTTGGCGATTCAATTGTTGCAATTTTTGTATCTTTTCTTCTTTTTTGCATTTCCGAAAGCGCGAGACTTTGCGGTTGAGTTGCCTTGCGATGATAATGATGATGACGATGATTACTGTGAACTGCTCTGCTGCCGGATGTGATTGTTGCAAGTCTCTCTTAATATGTAGCCATCCCTAATTGAGGCACCAGTTTGGGCGGGCGACTTTTCTTTGAGTTATGATGTGTGGTGTCACACTGTGGGGCTTAAGTTGTCTGAAATGCATAAGAGGAAGTTGGTGATTTGCTGAAGCATATCTAATATGGTCATGGTGATCATTGGATACCATGTATCTTTGGTGTATGTTTAGCGGAAATATCCATCTCTATCGATGAGGCGTAAGGTTACTAAATCCATTAAAACGTGTGCTATTCCAGAAATAGCGTGTGCTATTCTAATGCATGTTTATTTAATGACGAAACGATTTTCTTCTTTTGTTTGTTTATTGTTGACACAGATGTTTTTCCATGCGGTAATTGTGTGTGGAAGATAAAACAAAAACTTGCAATTTCATTTTGTAATAAAAAAAAGCACACACACACACACACAAACTGTAAACAAAAGCACACATTTACAGAGTAATTACTTTTATGAGATACATTTGTGTCTGCATTTCAGAAACAATTGTGTGGTCTTTGTGTTTCTTTAAAGGTATCCAGTTTCATTTAGAATACAGAATTAAAGCATCGCATTGAGACTGTTTCCATAAAGGGGTTCATTAAGGTCGAAGCTTTAGAGACATTTCAGCTGACTTTAGGCACTCATGGCCGGCACAATCCACATACTAACCCTCCACGTGGGTGGCAGCCAGTAATAACCACCACAGTAGTCTTGTGCAATGTCAAGATGGGGTTAGCTAAGATCAACGAGCATTGTATAGGGTTCCTAACTCCTCAATAGTTTAATCCTGTTCACATGCTTTTTAACCATCGGATCGAGGTACCTGATTTCAGTGGTGGTGTGAGCGCTCCAATGCAGGAAACCGTGCGCAAGAATGCAACCGCTCCGTAGAGGAAGTCAAGTCCGACTCCCAACGGAACAAAGTTGCGAAGCTCTCTACCGCTAAGTCGAATGACCCATCGACCTCAGTACCCCAGACGACACGAACTGTGAGCGAGGTTGCCAGAGATGACCTACAAGTCGCATTGGTAGATGAGCTCTCTACCGGCGGTAAAGCAGTGGGTGACGCTTGGGGTGTGATAGAGGTCAAGCTATCAGAATTGGTGAAGGAACACCTAATGAATAACCTAGGAGTACCGCTACCCTACTTTGACTCAGCTGAAGTCGTAAGAGGGTACAGCGTCATCAAATGCGAGGACGTCTTCTCCAAGAAATTCCTAAGTGGTTGCATTTACAAGATCCGTGAGGCGTAGGACGGCTTGAGACTCAAGCTAATCTTAGCCAGAGAGATTCCCAGGAGACCCAGGATCCGTATTTGGCTCCCCAACATGACCATTGAAGGCAGTAAACTTATCAACTGCTTAAAGCCCACAATCTAACGGTTTCCATGGATGATTAGAAAGTCATCAAGGCTCAGGAACCATATAACAATACCCTATCCATCCTATTACTGATCACCGAAGAAAGTGCCGTCACCCTTGAAAAAACTGGTTGTAAACTTCGCTTCGGCATCAGACACGCCAAGGTGAAGATCTTCAGATCAACAGGTCCGAGTGACGACTTAGACGAAGTCGACGACACTAACAGGCTGTTGGAGGACATGAGGAACGAGACCACCCTACGCAAAACTTCAACAACAAAAGTACATACCAATGCTGAACGTCATTCAGATTAATCTGCGCCACTTGATGTGTGCTTCAGATAATCCGATGGTCTTTCTGAAGGAGCAAGACATTGACATCAGCATTGTCCAAGAACCATAGGTTAATGGCCCTAACATAACGAGCCTAAGCGACAATCAATACAACCTCTTCTACAACCACAATAACATCAACCAAGGTAAGTCAAGAACCCGCATTCTAGCTAAAAACATATTAAAGCCTTTATATGTCCAAATGTTATCTCTTCTGATTTAACAGTTGTTAGAATAGAGAACTCGGGCAAGGCGGACCTCATAGTAGCATCCGTCTACATAGCACACGACCGACAAATACCGCAGGAGGAAGTCCATGACGTAATAACCAGCATCGCCACTACAAAGACCAACCTGCTAATCTGTCAGAGTGGCTAAAAGACAGTCATGGATAGATTACTGCCAATCCATAGAGATCCTTAAGGACTCTGCAAAACTGAGTAAAATTCTATCGAAAGAACACTCCAATCCATCTCTTCTTAGAAAGATAAATGAGGAATGGACTGAGTCTACAGCAGAATCTCTAGGACTCCTGATAAACACCTATTTTCCCGGTTGCAGAGATAATAGTTCAGAGCCTACAAACTCTCAGCGCACGCAATCTAATGCCTGGGAAAACCTTATACCCATTATTACAGAAGAAAAAATCTCCTGGGCCTTAAACAGCTTCGCTCCTTATAAATCCCCTGGACGGGATTTTACCCATTATGTTACAGAGGTCGCAAGACCTGGCAATTCCATGGCTCACGTCGATTTTCAGGAGCGGTTCACTGAACAATCATGTACCACCTTCATGGAGAAGCGTGAGAGTGGTTTTCATCCCAAAGGCAGGCAGAAGCGGTCATGAAAACCCGAAAGATTTCAGACCAATCAGTCTAACCTCCTTTGTACTGAAGACCCTCGAGCGACTCCTAGAAAACCATTTACGAAGCAAAATAGAACCAAAACCTCTCCAAAGCTCAGCACGGATACCTCAATAGAGACAGCTCTTCACGAGGTAGTGCGCACTATAGAGAACTCCATACACTACAAAGAATATACCCTAGCTACCTTCTTAGACATAGAAAGAGCTTTTAATAACGTACACGCTGAAGCAATCCTAGAGTCCCTTACGGAGCTGGGAATAGAAAGCAATCTAAGTCAATGGATCGTTTCTATGCTTAGCACTAGAATAATTCAGGCAACACTAGGCAATAGCAATATAACCAAATTTGCCAGTAGGGGAACACCCCAGGGCGGTGTTATCTCACCTATAGTCATGAATAAAATCCTTTTAACTTTAGATAGAGAAAGAATCAAGGTAGTTGGGTATGCAGACGATATGGTGATACTAGTGTCAGGAAAGTTTCTCTCCGTCATGGAAATCATGGAAAATACTCTGAGCAAAGTAAGTGCTTGGGCTAAAAACTGTGGTCTCGGCGTCAACTCGAGAAAAACTGAACTGATGCTCTTCACCACTAAAACCAAAATACCTGACTTCGCACTTCCTCGGCTAAATGGCCAACCGCTCTTCTTATCGTCCAGTGCTAGGTGTTTAGGACTTATCCTAGATCCTAAACTTAACTGGAAGCTAAACATAGAACAATGGGTAAAGAAGGCATGTATAGCTTTCTATGCTTGTAGCAAAACATTTGCGAAAAAATGGGGACTGCAGCCAAAATTGACCTTATGTACAGAGCCGTGGTACGACCAATTCTCACATTCTCAGTATGGTGGCCGGCTCTAAAAGAAGCTTATAATATAACCAAACTTAATAAGGTTCAAAGAACGGCATGCATAGGGACCACAGGCGCTCTATGATCAACCCCGACTGACGCTCTAATAGTCTTCTTGCATCTCCTACCGTTAGATCTACGCATAATAAACATCACAGCACACAGTGCGGTCAGACTCAGGGAGTCTGGGTGCTGGATTATGAAACCCTATGGGCATAGTGACATTTTAAAGTCTCTGCCGAGAGAAGTCGTTTTGCCCGCAACAGCTGATACAACAACATGACAACATGATACCCAAATTGAATTCCACAAAGCGCTTCGACGTTCAATTCGCCACAAGGTCAGATGGACATGTGATTAAGGATTTCGACGTAACTATCTACACAGATGGTTCACAGATGGACTGTGGAATCGGTGCGGGTGTTTTCCGAATCCTTAAACATCTCTAAATCATATAGGCTCCCGGATTCTACCAGTGTTCCAGGTAGAATTACTCGCTGTCCGGGAAGCTTGCCGTCAGATCAAAACACCCACCAATATAACGCCGAGGCACAAGATCGCTACTTTTACATCCTTCAAGCTGGTGCTTGAATGCCAAAATGAGCTAGCTTCGCTAGATAGCCAATTCAAGGTAACCCTGATTTGGGTTCCAGGGCACAGTAACGTTTATGGAAACGAACTTGTAGATGAACTGTCTAGGTAAGGTTCAGTTCTCCACAGCTCTCTTGCGGAATCAGTTCAGATTCCGCTTAGATGAGTCAAAGCAGAAATATCCCCAGAATTGTTTGCCCTGCATCCAATATCAGGAAAAGTGATAGTGCCTAGCCCGAATCACATAAGGAAACGCTGGACATCCACTTTCCCAAATGTACACCAAAATTATTTACCCATTCCAGAGTTGACGTCAGGATTATATGCGGAAGATGCTTGAAAAATAATGGACAGATGAGATACGAGTAGCTTGGGCAATCAAATCATACGCTCCATACAAAGCACCAGGAGTGGATAACATTCGACCTGTGATGCTGCATGCGTCAGTGCGATCTGTCATATCCCATGGCCCAAGCGAATTTTCATAATTTGTCTTAAGATAGGATATGTTCCTAAAGTAGGGAAAGCAAGTCGCAAGACCTCAAAGGACTTTAGACCAATCAGTCTGTCGCCATTTCTACTGAAAACATTGGAACGTTTAATAGATTTATACATACGAGACGTAATCTAAATCGCAACATGTCTCCATCTGTGGCAGATCGGTAGATACAATCCTGCTAAGGTTTGTATCTCAATCATAGAAAGATCTCTCCATCTCAAGGAATTCACTCTTGAGGCATTTATAGATATTGAAGGGAGGTTCAAGAATGTGAGCGCTGACGCGATCATGAACGGCATACACAGCGCTTAACTAAACACCGGCCTCTGTAACTGGATCACACTAGTGCGTAAACCAATAAACATATCAACGTATCAATGCATGCTAGGATACGCAACCATCCGGAAGAGCATCTGCAGACGAACCCCCAAAGGCGGAGTTCCTTCTTCCCTTAAATTTCTTTCGGTCCTAAGTGAAAAGCTAAACGTTGCACTACAACTAGCAGACTAAGGTAGCGCTTTTCACTAAGTATAGATCGATTCCTATCTTCAGACCCCCAAAAATCGATGGCGTAAATTTTTGGTTGCCTTTCGCGCCGAACTCCAAAGAACGGCTTGTTTCGGCTTCACGGGGACTTTTCCGAGTACGCCTGGCTCCGCTCTAGACGCTTTGCTGAACTTACCTCTCCTCGATACTTATATTATGGGTTGTACTATCAAAGTCATCCATCGTCTTAGGCGGGGCGGTTTTTGGTATACTCCACACTGGAATTTTGATGAACTTGCGCGACACTTATCTTACGACTCCTGTCTTATGGATATGCCGTCTGATGCAATTACACCAGAACTCCAGCTGATGAGCAAAGTCAGAGTCGACTTTCCATGTGTTCAGGACTGGCTTCGACCAGAGTCTGAGCCGGGAATCGAATGTAGTCGTATTTTCACGGACGGTTCCAAAACCAGTCAAGGATCTGGCATTGGTATGTTCGTGGAAGACAACATCATTAGACTTATTTTCTCGTGCGTTTGTTTTCCAAGCGGAAACTTATGCAATCCTAATGGTCCTGTACTATGTTGTGAAGAACAGGTGGAAGGGCCATAGCATTTGTGTCTGTAGTGACAGTCAGGCTGCGCTTAAAGCTTTGCTTAACCCTTTAACCACTTCCATAATAGTTCGTGAAACCAAAAACTCTTTGAACTCGGTCGCCAGGCTGAATTCACTGGCTCTTATCTGGGTCCCAGGTCACACTGGGATCTTGGGGAACGAGATCCCCGATTAGATTGCTAGACAAGGCTCAAAGGAGCCTTCTCAAGTCCACACAGGCTCGTGTTAGGTCTCCCTTCGTCCTCGGTTAGTGCTCCCATTGACGATTGAGTCTCTCATGAACACAATTGTGTGTGGCATGACTCTCCAGGATGCAGGTTGACTAAACGTATACTCCCGGACGTCAGCGACATTCTTGCCGCCTCTCAGCAGAAAAGACTGTAGACAACTTATCGGCGTCTTGACAGGCCACTTCGCTTTTGCCAAGCACCTTAACGTGCTGGGTTTGAGTGACGCAACAGTCTGCGACGCTTGTGGAGAGAGCGACGACACTGCGGAGCATTATCTCTGTGAGTGTCCGACCTTTGCCCGTAACAGCTGGCAGATTCTCGATGCTGATGTGATGAGTGCTGGTACTGTAAGCTCGTCATCACTGAAGTACTTACTTGGCTTTCTTAGAAAGAAAAAGAAATTCCAATAAAATGGGTAAATCAGGATTTGCTCTCTGGTAGTACAATGCGTCTGAGTGCTCCCGTCGAGCGTTTCCTATCCCGACAAAAACAAAGGTTAGGTGAAAAGCTTTCTCCAAAGCCGTCCACCAAATCATCACGCCAGACGTTAGTATGGGTCTGGTTACGGATACGTAGAGCCAGTATGTAATTCGTGGCTATAGTCCCTATTTATTTTCTTACAGCAGTATAGAGCTGCAAATACTTTCTTAACAGGATATTGGGTTTCCAGCAAACTAGTCTCAGATTAGTGCCACATAGTTTTGGAGGGTCAACATGCGGAATTTTTGTTCTGTTTTTTTTTTTTTTTTTGACTCCTATACCACATCCTTTAGTCCATTTAGAGAGCTGAAAGAGAGCGTTTTGCAAAAGATCTGTAAGCATATGGAGGTGTTTGCCGAGATAGTTATAGCAACGTCATCCGAATAAGGAATTGCCTTGCAGACTTTCTCTTTGAAGCAGTTCGTTTGCCGCAAAGTTAACTATCAAAAAGTCATGGAAATTTTTGATACGCGCATCCTGTGTTGCCAGAGGAGTCGTGGTGAGCATTTGTTGGATATTACGTTTCACACATTTGTCGGTTTTATTTAAAACAATAAATCTGCGTTCCTATTGAGTCTAACTGATAAGACTCTATAAGAAGAAACCGACTAGAGCTAGACTCATCAAATTGATTTGGAACAGATTTTAAAACAAAAATCCCCAAGGTTCCAACAAACGACGACTGCCTTGCCCATCATGTTCTACGTGCTGCAAGCCTTAAATAAAAACCAACATACCCTATCAAATAGGTTATAAGAAAATGAAGAAAAAAAATCTTTCAATTCATAATAACTAATCATAATTTTTATTTTTATTTTTTTTTTCTGGATCATGTTCTACATGTCAATTGACTCCGTTTGGCTTGTCAATCTGAGAACAACAAAATAACGAATTAACTTGGCGCATTGTTGTAGTTCTTGGTTTACATTTATTTTGTTTACTATGTATCACGGTTTATTGGAATGGAAATAATAAAAAACAAAAATCCCTCACATGCACATGAATCAAATTCAATTGAATCGTTCAATGAATGAGTGCGACAGTTGTCATTACGTTTGTCGATCCGTGTATTGGGCGGTTGATCGTGATCGAATGAATGACGGTTCGGTATATTACATTCCATTTGGGAGGGTATCGCGTGACAATATATACCAACATAATGTATATGCAATTGATTGAGTCAAGACGTGGTTCACCAAAATATTTTAATCTGTCAGATTTGCTTTATTTTTTTTTATTTTTTTTTGCAAATAAAGTACAAAAGTGTGAAAAATGTGGTCGGTTAGGAGTGGTTTTGATTTGACACAATCGACAATTTGTTGTGTCGTTTTGCCTACACATGTTTTTAACGAGATTGTCACCTGATAGTTATAGGGAGCAATGTATTTTTCTGATCAATTTATTGATATTAACGGGCTTTATAATGACTATGGGGTTGGCTGGGCACAAGGACGATAAAGCTTAGAATAATCAGATTAATCAATAAAAATAACTAAATTTATATTAAAAGTAATGAATTTATTTTTGAACTATACTGCAGCTGCATGGAAAATATTAATCAAAAGTTGGTATGATAGGCAGAGCTTTAAATGTCTTCAGGCCTACATGGGTCAAGAGTCTGGACATAAAATTCCTTGAAACTAACTAAACTGAGTGCTTACATCTGGTTTTTTGTTAAAGTGAAATAAATTTAATAAAGAAAACTGAACTAATTTGTCATGTATTAGAAGATACCATAAATAATGCGGGTATTCGTGTACCACGGTAGATGTTCAGAAGATCTCAATAGAATGAATCCTCGAAACTCGGCTTTTCAACATCCTACCAGGCAGCCCACTAAAGTACACAACTTCCATGTTCACCTGACAACCGCAAGACCATCATTCTATCAAAAAACTTTTTGTTGCAGGACAAGCAATCGTTAAAGCTATAATCCGCAACAATTTAAGTGCAGAATCAACCCGCTGTAGGAAACGTCTTTCCGCAATAATATTTAAAAGTATGCAGTACTCGTTTATCCCTCTAAGCACACTGAAGAACGATAACATCCTAGCAGCGGTAAGGTTGCAGCCCTAATTAAGGTATGATGGCAGTCCTAACTACAGTAATGTGGCAGCCCTGGCTATGGTTATTGTGGATTTGTGTCTACAATATTGGAGATTACAACCAGGGTAAGAAGGAGGAGGAGAAATTAGATAAAGAGTGAAAGTAAGACCAGATATATCACCCCTCTCTCTCTCTCTCTCTCTCTCCCCCTCTCTCTCTCTCTCTCTCTCTCTTTCTCTCTCTCTCTCTCTCACACTATCATTTTCAACGCCCTCACTATGTGTAAACATTTTAGGGATATTCATAACCCTTGAGTGCACCCAAATTATAAGGAAAAAAAAAAACTGAGTATATGCTCATGCAGCCAACAGGATCGCCAAAGCAAAGTCCACAGGATTTCGTCGGGATGTTGTTCAAAATATGGCGAAGCAATGAAATCAGTTTGAACATTAAGCTAAGATTGTTCCCACCTATTATCACTAGAAAGCTGCAAACTTTCGTTAGCAGGTGCCTGTGTAACATCTTAAGGACTTTCTAACCCAACCGTATCATTTACTAACAGGTCAGGAACCAATAGGCACAACCATCCAACGACGAAGTGGTTTGGCCACACGCTCCGAAAATGTAGCAATTCCATAACTTACCATGCTATGCAATGGAGCCCTTTAACCCAGAATGCCAGAATACCTAACGGACCAAGAGGAATATAGCACAGGACAGTCGAGAAGGAGGCACGGCAGTCCCACGCACATCGCACGCGGGTATCGAAAAGAATATGTTCCCGGTTGGAGCTCTGATAGTGAGGGGCTATACATAGAATTTCAGGAGAGTGGTGATACCGAAATTGCAGAGGAACTCTTACAATCTCTGAATAATGCACGAAAAGAAAAGTGGATAAAAACTACACAAAACCTGGACTTTACCCGATCAAGTAGAAAGGCTTGGAGCCTCATCCGGAAGCTTGGAGGATCAAATTCCTTTCCATCACACCAACCTAAGATCGATCCAGACCTGATTGCAAATCGGATTGTCGAGGTTTCCAAAGCAAAGTCGGACAAAGCCCACACCCAACACATTAAGAGCCTATTAAAAGAGCTTAAAAATGTGACCCCTTTAACCTCTACATACTCTCGACCTTTTACAATTTCCGAACTTAAAGTAGCCATCGCCTGCTGTAAGCATGGAAAAGCCGCTGGAGCTGATGGAATCTATCCTGAATTTATTAAAAATTGCGGGAAAAACACTAAGATCTGGCTATGCACATTTTTTAACAGCATTCTATCATCCGGTAACCTGCCCATTGAGTTTAAGAAGTCAAAAATCATTGCAGTACTTAGACCGGGGAAACCAGCCGACAAGGCCGACAGCTACCGACCAATTGCTCTCTTAAGTGTATGCTATAAGATCCTTGAACGTTTAATATACAACAGAATTGAGGTACCCATTAACGAAGTTATCCCTATAGAACGAGCTGTATTCCGAAAAGGTCGTAGTTGCACTGACCAAGTACTCGCCCTAGCAACTTATATTGAGGATGGCTTCGAAAATAGGCTTAAGACTGGCCCTGTGTTCGTAGACCTTACTGCTGCATATGATACGGTCTGGCGTACTGGAATTGTCTCTAAACTTTTGAAGACGGTACGTTGCAAAAAAACAGCTAACCTGATCAACAACATGCTGAGTAATCGCTCCTTCCAAGTATTCCTCAACAATAGCGTTAGCAAGTCCAAAAAACTCAACGACGGCCTCCCACAAGGATCGGTCTTGGCCCCACTTCTCTTCAACCTATATACTCACGATTTACCAAAAACTACATCCAAACAATTTTCGTATGCGGACGAAGTGGCTATAGCCACACAACACCAGGGCATGGACTCAATTGAGGCCACACTCTCAGCAGATCTTGGCTGCCTGGGAGAATACTTTAAGAAATGAAGGCTGACACCCAGCAAGGCTAAAACTGAGTCAATATGCTTTCATCTTAATAGCCAACTTGCACACATACCGCTCGAAATTTGCTTCAACGGTACGGTCCTGCGACATAATAAGAGCCCCAAGTATCTCGAAGTAACCATCGATAGATCTCTTACCTTTAAGCAGCACTGTCTCAACACCGCAGCCAAGCTGAAAACAAGGAACAACCTGCTTCAAAAACTTGCATCCAACTCCTGGGGATCATCACCCAGTACACTTCGAACTGCCGCTTTAGTACTGGTTTACTCAACTGCCGAATACGGAGCCCCCGTATGATTAAATAGCGCACATACTACGAAAATTGATAGCCAACTCCACATCGCAATGCGCTTAATCTCTGGAACAATAAGGTCCACCCCAATTCAATGGCTCCCCGTCTTGAGCAACATTGCCCCACCATCACTTAGACGAAAGAACGCACTCGTCAGAGAATTTACCAAAATTCAAAACAACCCGAACCTTCCAATTCACATATACGCTAACGAAAAGGACTCATATCGTCTGAAATCGCGAAATCCACCTCTGAGGACAGCGACTAGACTGCATTTGTCTAACTTCAACATCAACGAAAAGTGGGAAAAAGACTGGAGGAATTTTGCCCAAATACCTACAGTAACATAGTTAACCCTACTGTTCGCGTACCAGAATTCAACCTACCCCAAAAAACGCGGACACAACTAAATAGGATAAGGAACGAGCACGGCTGCTGCAGAGACTTTCTGTTCAAATAGGGAGCAACCGTATCTAGTGCATGTGACTGCGGGGAACCTACCCAAACGATAAGACACATTGTTTCCAGTTGTCCTATCTAAATACTATTCTCTGACGCTAAATATAATGTGTTTCTTCTACGATTTATATTGTACTTATACATGTCTCTTACTTTATCATTCTATGTACTTATGTCTTTCTTACTCATGGTTTAAAGCCATTTCTTTGTGCAATTGGTAACCTGCTATTTGTTTTTATAACTTGTTATACCCATAGGATAAATAAATAAATAAGTCTCAAAATGGTCTTAGGCAATTTTGTCCATAATTGTAGCCATATTAAACGTTGGATAAGCTGTGGAAAACTGGAACTCTCGCTGCTCCATCAAAGTTGTAAAAACATCACCAAACCATTCGATGTCAGGAAAGGTCTTAGACAAGGTGACGCGCTATCATGCGATCTCTTTAACATAGTACTTGAGTGAATTGTACGAAACTCACAAGCCAACCCCGGAGGTACAATCTTTTACAAGTTTATACAACTACTCGCTTATGCCGATGACATTGACATAATCGGAAGAACTCAGCAGGCCGTCAATGGGGCATTTACGAGTATTGAGATCGAGGCAGCAAAGATGGGTCTAGCGGTCAATGAAAGCAAAACAAAATATATGCTGTCTACAAAAAAGGACACCCAACATCGGCGTCTTAGACAGAACGCCACAATAGACAAATATAATGTTGTAGGCTCTATGGTGAACTCCGCAAATGACATCAGTAGGGAGATCACACGGAGAATTACTCTTGCCAATCGCTGTTTCTATGGGCTAAAACGGCAATTGAGTAGCAAAGCCCTATCTCGAACTATTAAGGTAACTCTTTATAAGACACTAATCATCCCAGTCCTGGTGTATGGCGCAGAGGCATGGGCTTTGACAAAACCGGATGAGGATGCCCTTGGTTATTTCGAGAGAGAAGTTCTTCGAGCGATCTTTGGTCCCGTCTGCATAGACGGTTAGTGGAGGAGAAGGTAGAATGCCGAGTTATACGGCCTGTACAAGGACTTAGCCAGAAGAGTTCACATACAGCGACTAATATGGCTGGGTCATTTAGAGCGGATGGAGCCCAACGTTCCCGCTAAGAAAGTCTTCGAATCCACCCCGGATGGACGACGCAGTAGAGGACGGCCTCGCGGTAGGTGACGCAAACAAGTAGAAGGGGACCTCAACCAACTTGGCGTGCGCAACTGGAGGCAGCTGGCTCGTAATCGTGCTAGCTGGAGAGGTTTGTTGGTTGAGGGCCAAGCCCACCCCGGACCGTAGCGCCATCTAAGTAAGTAAGTAAGTAAGCTGTGGAAAAACTCCGTAAAAATTCAAAAAAATCATTCATAAAATCTGTTATATCTTAAAAACGGTAAGTGATCGAAATTGTTAACTGCAAATTTAAAGTCAGCATACAAGTTTGCTCTAAAAATGCTGCATAATTCTCTAATTTGATAAGTCTTTCTTATGGAGTAGACGTGTTTTCTCACAGCGGCGCGCTTTTTTTAAGTCTTAATCCGTCAATCTTCCACCCAGATACTTATATCCTTCATAGGCTAGTGCGTTAAGCAGTACGCAATCGTTAGTGCCTAATTTCCATTAATTTCGTTCGACTTTTAAAGCATAAGTCAGCAAAAATAAAATAAAAATAGTTGTGCATAACTCGTACATACATATTTGTTCTATACCACGTCGAACCTTCAAACACACGGTAAAGGTACGCGTCAAGAGAAGAATCTCCTGAAACAGTTTTCTCTTCAAACATCTTCACCACTACCATCACCCTCAAGTCAACGGTCGCTGAAAGTGCAATCACCGGCGGCTGCATCAATGACGTCAGACAATAACAATAACAACCTAGCATGTCTGGCTAAACAAGTTGAAGACCAGGGTATTATGATTCTCAACCGTCTTTCATTAATGGAAACAAATTTGTCCACAAGAATCACAACAATAGAAGACCGCATTAGTGAAAAATTCCACCAAATTGACCTCGAAATTAAAATTCTTAGTGACAGGGTTTCGTCTTTTGAAAACTGCTCAGGAAGTATCAGTGACTTGCAAGTGGAAGTAAACAGTTTAAAGTTGCAACTGCAACAAAATGTGGAGCAACTGAAACACCCTGAAAGCAATGCAGCTTTTGAATTATCGGAGCTCAAGGCACAAGTCCAAGAACTTCAGATGAAGAACATTGCCACCGATGCTGTTCTCGTTGGAATTCCATTTTTTCCCAATGAAAACCTAAAGTGTATTTTTAATCGGATGTGTCTTACACTGGACTGTCAACAACCACCACCTATTAGCAGGATTTTTCGCGTAAAGCAGAGGTACAACGCTGTCATAATTGTGAAATTCTTTTCGACTCGTGACAAATTTCTGATGATGAAGACACTGGCTGACTTTAGGAGGAAAAACTCGCGTAATTTTTGTCAAACCGACATTGGCTTCGTCACAAATAAACACATTTTCCTTCATGAAAGCCTAACACCGCATTATCGAGGGATTTTTCGACTGGCAAACAAGCTTAAGCACCAAAAGCATATATTCTCAGCCTATTCCATGCGTGGTGTTGTTTACATCCGACGCCGCAAAGAAGATAGTGCCATGCAAATTGACAGCATCGACCAGCTGAATGACATTGCCCACGTACATCAACCTACAGAAGATGGAGACCAACAAACTGTTGCCGCTGAAGTCCATCGCTTCTCCAAATAATTTATGCACAGGTGTTCTCAAACTTTTTTATTTTTTATTTTTTAGTAGAGTAAAATAATGTTAATGTTACAAATAATTTTTTCTTATCAAGTAATGAAGTATTCAACAAAAATTGTTCACTCACTTTTTCCTCACTCCTCTTTCCACTCACATTCTCCACTCCTAATATCCCCTCTAATTTATTATATTAATGTGCTGATCTTAAATGTTCTTTTTTTTGATGTTATTTGTTGGTATTTATGGTTGTTTTGCTTTTGGTGTTATGTTTAGTATTTTGCAGATTCCATGACCAGATTGTATAGGAATAACGCATATGCCAATGTTATTGATCAAGATTCTGTGCATGTAATGTTAAAAGTTCTTTCCGGTGTTCATCGTGGTTTTAAAGTGTGCTATTTTAATGCTAGAAGTCTCAATAGCGCCAAATTAGACTATATTAAGCACATAGTTAATGGGGTAGAAATTGATGTCATTTGTGTAAGTGAAACTTGGTTTAAGCCTGATGTTTCAAACCACCTGTTTGACATACCTTATTTTACGCTTATCCGTAATGATAGGCTAACAAATACCATAGGAGGAGGCGTTGCTGTGTATTGCCGGTCAACTCTTAAGTGCAAAGTTTTAGATAAGTCATCTAATAGCCAGGTTGAGTACATGGTTCTGGAAATATTTGATGGAAGCATGAAGTATTGTTTGGGATGTGTTTACAATCCAAGCAGACATTTTGCTCCCACTCCATTTTTCACTGCTCTGTCCCAATTTTTACCGCATTATGAACACATATTTATCTGTGGAGATTTTAATACAAATATTTTAGCTCCAAATTCATGCTCATCCCAACTATTGGATGAAATCTCTGCTTCTGGACTTACTGTCATGAACACATACCCCACGCGTTATGCTCCTAATGATCCTCCTAGCCTGCTTGATCTGATAGTTGTTTCTAACCCATCGAATGTCCTTCTTTTAGATCAATTGTCGCTTGAAGGGCTTTCAGATCACGACTTATTGTACTGCACTTACAATATTGATTTCTCTCACTCTCAAGTTCCCCTAACTTTTCAATACCGAGACGCTAAGTCAGTAAACATCAACTCACTTTCCTGTGATGCATATTGCGCGCCCTGGGATGAGTGCAAATATCTATCAAACATCGATGATAAGCTTGCTTATGTGCAGTCAATAATCACTGCATTATTTGAAGCGCATGTACCTCTAAAGACAGTTCGGATACGGAACACGAACTGCCCTTGGTACACGTCTGAAGCACATGTAGCAATCAAAAATCGCCGTAAACATTATAGTAGGTGGAGAAGTAATCCTACTCCTCTAAATTGGGAACTATACTGCCAAGTACGCAATCACACAACCTGGGTCATTCGTTTAGCGAAAAGGAACTATTTTGCATCGAAGCTGAACGTACGGCTCTCCTCAAAGCAGCTATGGTCTAATTTACGGGCGATTGGTGTAAGCAGAAGAGAAAATTTGAACTGCTTAATTGATCCCAATGTATTGAATGATGAATTCCTTGCCAGTACCTCAAGTCAACTCAGCTCTGTCCCATTCGATGAAACATTGGGTCAATCACAGTCCCATTTTGATTTTGCAACCGTTTCTGAAAGTGAAGTACTTGCTACTGTTAGAACGATAAAATCAAATGCTGTGGGAGAAGATGGCATACCTATTTGGTTCATCAAATCAATACTTCCCTACTTTCTGGGCACACTTACCCATATAATAAACTACAGTGTAACATCGTCGACTTTTCCCCTTTTATGGAAAAGAGCTAGAGTAACACCAGTGGCAAAAAAAATCACAGCCATTGGTACCCAGTCATTACCGTCCAATTAGCATTCTGCCTTGTTTGTCAAAGATCTCGGAGAAGATCCTTGCAGGACAGATTGTTCGGCATCTTGAATCAACAAGTCTACTGTCCCAGTATCAGTCTGGTTTCCGGTCAAACCATAGCTGCTCTACCGCTATGGTTAAAGTACTGGATGATATAAGACACCAACTTGATAAAGATTGCTTGACAGTTCTATGCCTTCTTGACTTTTCTAAGGCTTTTGACAGAGTTAACCACAAGGTATTATGTGGTAAACTTGTTTCCTATTTTGGGTTTAGTGTCAGGGCTGCTCTCCTAATGGAGAATTATTTAAATCATAGAACGCAAAGAGTTGATGTTAATGGTGCGATCTCAGAAGCGAGAGATATTTTGGCAGGGGTACCCCAAGGGTCCATATTAGGTCCAATTCTCTTTTGCATGTATATAAATGACTTGCCCAAGGTTTGTAAGAACGTATCGTTTCATTTATATGCGGACGATATCCAAATTTATTTATCAAGGCCTCTTGGCCTTATTGATGATCTAAAATGCAGAACAAATGCAGATCTTAACGCCATTCTTGTTTGGTCAGTAGCAAACGGTTTGACGTTGAATCCACATAAGACTCAGGCTATACTGTTCTCTATAAGAGGCTGTAGTACAGGACAATTTCCTTCCCTTTACCTTGGAAGTTTTAAAATACCATTCATGGAATCTCTTACCAGCCTTGGTTACAAAATAACCTCAAACTTGTCCTGCAAGGACCATGTAAATTTTGTTGTAGGTCGTATATATGGTGCACTAAGGAAACTTTGGCAGTCTAGTGATTTTACTCCACCTGAAACAAAACTTCATCTAGTTAAAACGCTGCTCATGCCCATAATATCATATTTTGAAGTTGTATACCCTCGAATGGATTCATGTTCTGAACATAGGCTACTTGTCGCTTTCAATAGTATGACTCGGTATATCTACGGTTTACGCAGGTTTGACCATATTTCCGCATATCAAACAAAGATCCTAGGCTGCAAGTTATTACAGTATTTTAATGCGAGGAACTGTATTTTCTTGCACAAAATTATTCAAACAAGGTCACCTTCTTACCTCTACAGTAAACTTATTTTCTGTCAGTCGAGAAGAACTCTCAATATTGTGATTCCTACTTTTAATTATTTGAATTCATCGCGCCTTTTCTTCGTCAATAGCACTCGCATATGGAATTCATTGCCAACAAGTACAAAGCAAATTACGAACTTAAATAATTTTAGAACTGAAGTCTTTAGACACTTCTCTGATCAGCCCTAATTATATAATATCATCCCTACCTTTCAATCCTTGTTTCCCTATTCATTTAATATGTATATACCATTTTCCTCTTTTTTTTTGTCTTTTCTTTGTTATTTAAAATATATAATACTTTTTGTACCAAACTTTATTAATCTGAATTTACTGATTTCCCATTTATATGTACTATAAAAGACAAAGTCTTACATGTATGAACCTTAAAATTATAATAAATTGAAATTGAAATTGAAATTGAATTGAAGTAAGCTTAAGCCAGCGAATTAACTGAAATTCTAATACCCCAAGACCGGTTCCATGCGGACAGACATTACTATTTCAACTTAAATTGTGGTGCAACGAAGTTCAAAGTTTTTAAATCTTTTTCGAACTGCATCACATAGTTTCATTAACATTTACCACAGTCTGGAAAGTTACATACAAAGTTGTTGTTATTATTAAATTAAGACGTATGATACCTCTTTAATTAATATTGCTAATTTAATAAAAATGAAGATAAACTAAACAAAGACTTAATGCAATAACTTAACATCAATATATCTGCCCACGGTTAAGTAGTCGACCTGCGAAGAAGTTTTTCATGATTTTATCTAACCGATTATACTTATTCTCTGAAGTGGAACATTGATCAGTTATATTGTGTCATCCTCTCAGCCGAATGTAAATTCAATTAGCACTTGTGCGGCCGAACACCTGCATCTTTAAATGAAAACACAGCCAGACTAAAAATTGATTAATCAAAAATTAGATATAAAAGCTAAATAAAGCGACTCTGATGATTGAAGAGTGCCTACGCGAATGTTGGATGTGAACAAATTTTAATGAAAATGAGAATATAGTGTCTAGTGACACATTCAAACACTGTTTTTAGCATACAAATGCATATATCTACCGAGGTACTTAGAATAAGGGTAAAATTGGAGAAGTGAAGGACACCATCTTCAAAAACAAGTTAGAAAATAGCGGTAGAGACATACATAAATCTCATAGTTTTCGATTTTTCTTAGGTTGAAGTGGCTGCCAGCTGAGAATCGGCAACATACTTAGACCAATAATAGGTCCATTGCGATACCACGTGGATCATGGGAGAAAATCTCTCCACATACTCGCTAAAACCATTTTGAGATTCTTATCAAGAAGGCTCTTAATATCCATATCTATCAGGTCGCCCAAATCGTTGTAATAGGGGGCTCCTAAGTATCCCGTGCAGGGACGGGTTAAGAATATCACTGCAGCGCGCCCCAACAACCAGCGCTTGTCGTAAAAGGCGACTAAGGGGACAAATCAGATCTAAGCAATATAACACCCAAGTGAGCCTAGCGACACATATACCACCTTAAAAACGCTCCCACAATTGTCCATGCGAGTCCGTGGGTTGACACGATTGGGGATCACCGGTGTCATAGAAAAAAGATCAAACAATACTAAAACAGGAGCATGCAGGTGTCAAACAACAAACACCATCGCAATATGGTGCAAACAATTGTATTGCAAAACTGTATCATTATGGTAATACTTGCAAAAAGGAAAGGCACTACCACTGCTGTGCATGGTACTGATCCTGGACCGAGCAGAAATGTTCGGGTCAGAGCTATACGGATTCCGGTGGCTAACAAAATAATGAAACAGTTTGGAAAAAATTTGAGGGTCGCGAGTTGGAATGTTGGAAGCATGACCGGTCGAAGTTACGAGCTGGAAGAGATGATGAATAGAAGGCGGGTGAATATCTTGTGTGTCCAAAACACCGGAAACCGGGCGCGTTTCTTGGACGTTAGGACAAAAGATTGCAAGATGTTCTACTACGGAACGGAATCGGTATCATCCTTGCGGCAGAGCTACTTGATAACGTCTTGAGCATTTCGAAGTCCAGCGACCGTTTGATGTCTCTCAAACTAGTAATACAAGGAGAGGTATGGAATATTGTCAGTGCATATGCTCCCCAAAATGGGTGCAATCAGAGAGATAAAGATGCATTTTGGGTAGATTTCCACATCCCAACATCCCAAAGGAAGAGTTTCTGTTTGTTGAAGAAGATTTGAATGGACATGTCGGGAAGTCAAACGAAAACTATGAAGACTGCCATGGAGGACGAGGATATGGCACAAGGAACCTTCCTGGTAAAGACATCCTAAGCATGTGCAAATCACACGGTCTTATCGTGTTCATCAAACAATGCCGACACCTGATCACTTACAACAGTGGTGGAGATGAAACTCAGATTGGCTACCATTTGGTAGCCATTTTCATGAAGCCTCGAGTAAAAGATTGCACAGTGATCAGTGGAGAGGCAATCGCTCGGTAACACCGTCTCCTGCTAACAGAAATTTTTATGAAAACACCGAAGAAAAGCAAACAAACAAGGGTCTCTGAGAAAATCAAGTGGTACAATCTGGACAACGAAGAAGGCGAGGCTTTGTTTTCTTAATGAAAAATTACTTCTCTCACACCATCAACGGAGCTGAGGATGAAGAGTGCAGAGCACAAAATATGTGGGATTCCCTACAAACAAATACAAATATTTGGCGCAACAGCTCTTTAAAGTGCCAGGGTCTAGCTTCTCGCAACCAATCATGTTGTGTGCGTTATATTTTTCACACGAATGGAAAGGACCTACAGTTTAATGCCGAATCCGAACGGCGATTTAAGAAGCTTTTTCGTGACAACAATACTCTCGGATGTTTGTCAGACGCACGCGAGAGGTGGGACCGTGAAAAAAACTTTTTGTTGTTTTCTGGGATTTGAACTTGGAACCTCATGCGTAGTGATCCGACACACTAACCACTTACGCCACCGCGCCCACGGGATTCCCTACAGCGAACTTGCTTAAAAAAAGCCAAATAACTACTAGGAACTTCAAAAGGCCACCATCAACACGCCAAAGGAACGTGATGGTGGAGTGATGAAGCTAAGAAGGTGATAAACGAGAAGAAAGCGACTTTCAAAGCTTGGTCAAAGTGCCCCTCTAATAATAGTGACGAAAAAGTTCGCCTCGAAATGGAATACAGATGTTTCAAGAAAAAAGCGAAGAAGTGCGCCCAGCTTCAAGCAGAGAGTACGGAGGGCCTGTATCGGGAGCTGGAGAAAATATCTTCCCCGGTTGTTGATGCAAACCAGGCTATCCAGGAGCTGCGAAGACACAACATGAACAAGAGCACAACCACCTTCAAAATAGCAGCCCAAAGAAGGAGGAATGCTCAGGAGATTCGTTCGCCAAAGTTCATTACCAATGCTCATGGCCAGCTTCTTGTGGATGACGACAAAGTTCTGCAGAGGTGGCGGCAGTATTGTGAAGAACTTTCAAATGCACAGTTTCCCCGGCTATACTTTCCAAGAGCCACCCCTAACTGTGAAGAAATACCCGACATCACAGTCGAAGAAGTTAGTGAGGCGGTCAAATACTCCAAAAAACGAAAAGCGGTTGGGCCAGACGAGATGCCCTCTGAGTTCTGGAAAAAGATGGGAGACATCGGGTTCAGATGGCTCAGAATTCTCATCTCCAAATTTGTAAGAGGTGACCCAATGCCGAATCAATGGAGGGAAAGTTACCTTCTCCCTGTATACAAAGGGAAGGGTGATACGCGAAACTGTGATAACTACCGTTCGATCAAGCTGATGTCACACACCATGAAGATCGTTGAACGGGTATCAGGTGGCCGACTGCGAAAAATAATACTGCTACCTAATAATCAGTGGGGGTTAGTCTCGGGTAAATTAACCACAGATGCAATCCAAAGTATAAGGATCATAATGGAAAAACATCGTGATTCCTTAAGGGATTTGCATATTGTATTGGTTGACTTTGAAAAGGCATTCGACAGACAACCACGAGATCTGGATATGGGTGGCGCTAAGACATCGAGGGGTTCGAGAAACCTATGTACAGATGATCATGGACATGTACGAAGGAGCAAAGACAACAGTAAGATGCCCCGCTGGAGAAACCGAAGAGTTCCCAATCAAAGTCGGGGTGCACCAGGGAAGCGTTTTAAGTCCTTTGCTCTTTATTACAGTCCTTGATTATCTGCTTGAAGGTAAAGTGAGGGACCCCAAGATACATCAGTTATTCTTTGCTGACCAGTGAGCCATCATAAGTGAAGATCCTACATCCCTGCAACGAGCACTTGATGTGTGGGTGGACGCTCTAGAGGGAAATGGGTATCGCATTAGTTCAAAAAAGACAGAGTACTTGTGGTGCCCGTTCTCTGATCTACTCAGGCCTATTCCAGACATTTATTTGAATGGAACAGTGCTTCCCAAGTGCGGAAAGTTCAAATATCTGGGATCTATGATCAATAACAAAGCAACTTGTGATGACGACATCAATCATTGCGTAGGCGTAGGGTGGATGAAGTGGTGCGAAAATTTCGCTACCTTCTGTGAAAGAAAAATGCCCCCTAAGTTGAAGGGAAGGCTCTACACCACAGTTGTGCGTCCAGCGCTCACATACGGTTCACAATGTTGGACGATGTACAAAAAGTATGAGAGTAAATTAACGGCAGCTGAAATGAAGATGCTTCGCATGACAGCAGGAGTGACAAAGCTTGATCGAATAAGAAGTTCGAAGATCCGTGGAAGCTTTCACATCAAGGAAACCATCGTACAAAAAATAGAGCGCCACCGACTCAGCTGGTATTGCCAGGTTCAAAGAAGAGATCAATTGAACCCTTTTAAAAAGGCAATATCAATGCACGTTCCAAAGGCATCGCGATGTAGGAAAGGCAGGCCTTTAAACGCCTGGATCAGACAAATGCGACGACATCGGCATTTCATTGACCTCAGTAACCGAGTGTTCCAAAATCGGCAGGCCTGCCGATATTTTGTGAGGTCAAATAGGCGAACCCCACAGGCGGATCAGTAGAAATGCGGTGAAGTGGAAGGGTTATGATCCCTTGTTTTCGGATCATAACTTCGCTGATAAAAGGAAGAAGAAGGGGGCTCCTAAGTGAAGCTTCCTTCTACGGGAGGGAGCTGGGCAGAAACAAAGAACGTGAGGAATAATTTCTTCCCCTTCTTCATCCATGCAGCTTCTACAAAAGTCATTCGCAAAAAGGCCTAGCCTTGTAGCATGCTTGCCTATTAGACAGTGTCTAGTGATGACACCTATTATAGCGCCGATATGCAATCTGTTGAGAGAAATCATATTTTTAGAACATTTCAGATCCAGCTCGGCCAAGTCTGTTTTGCAGCTAGACATATTGATCCACTTGTTCACCTATTGATTTGTACTCTTGATAGCATCCAGCTTAAATTTGAGTTTGCAAGTAGCGATTGGTATACCTAAGGAGCTTTTGTCCGGCAGGATGGGTATATAGTTAGTCCTATTCGGGCGAGTTCATCGGCCTTACAATTCCCTGGAATATTCCTATGCCCCGGCATCCAGCACAGCTGCTGAACTCTTCAGCCATCTCCGTAAGAGACGATCGGCAGTCTAGAGCCACTAAGGAATTTATAAGCGGTTCTATCCCGACAAAAAAAAAAAATTTGAGGGCATTCAGGGAGCACTATTGAGTGCAGCGCAGCGCTCGAAGTAAATTAAAATTTGTAATTTATTTTATGTTTGCTCCGTTTCCACAAAAAAAAAACAACAAATATTTATTATTAATTAAATCTTCTGCGTAGTATTTGCAAGATACACACTGCTACTTTAAGAATCGTAAACAATTTTTCCTTAAAGCAGTTTCACAATGCAAATTAGCGATGCAAACCTACAAGCCCCACTTCCAAGGGAGGGGTACTTACTTTAACGTATCAATTAATATTTATGACTCCATGTAAACTGGCGAAAATTAGCCTTCCTACAGCAGGTCCCACCTGAGCGCTCGAAAACTTCTCGTGTTATGGGCTCACTGCTTGAATAATAACGATGAACAACCGACGACGTCCACTAAATCTCAGCTGACCTTGACTGGAATGTCATGTGTTTGCTTCGAGACATGGCGCACATATTTACCAAAAAAAATAACAAACTTGGTCTTAAAAATGCAAAAAACAAAAAAGTCCATTTAATTAGTCAATTTACATAAATCAACAAACAGAATGTGCAATAACTTTTCTTGTGCCTTAAATTAAAAATAAAAAAAATTAAAAAAAAATGTTGTTTTGAGCTTACATAGGCAATGCCGGTGAAGTTTATTAGCGAATAACATCGCTCAGCTATCTGATTAATTTATCAAAGTGTCTCTGTATGGAAAGAAAAAAAAACACACACACACACAAAGAGCATAAACATAATTCACTGATTTATATAAAAAAAAAAATAATTTATCATCTAGTGGATAGGTTCAAGGCTTTCCAGTTGCCAGTTGTTGTTTGTAATAAGCAGACATGCGCCTAGAGTAGAATTTATCGACTATTTTTAGTCGCAATCGAGAATATTTATTAATAAAGATGTCGTTGCGATAGTGCGCCTCTTGTAGTGATGTGCTGAATAAATCACTGATTTATGCGAAGCTATCCTGTTGACTGGTAGTGCCTGGACCTCCCGCAATAGCAATCGATTGGCGCACATGAATGTTATCGGATGCTAACCATCTGCGGTGAGACTTTTGTTGCTCAACTATGCTGCATGATCATGTGCGAGGTTATACTTGTCCCGTTTTTTGTTTGTCTTGTGATTTTGGAAATGTATAAGGTTATGGCGGATAGTTACAAATCTCATTGTAGAAAAATACATATAGTTACAGACCTAGACACTCTCCGGAAAATCCTATAATATGCTCTCTTCTGGCTTACCAGACGGGCCACCAAATGTGAACTGTGGTTAACCCACACACAACAAAACTCATTCTCTTCACGAGGAAACACAAAGTTCCCCATATCGACCCTGCAACGATAAATGCTACCAGTCTCTCCTTCACAGATTTAAAACACTTATTTTATTTTGGACAGAAAACTAAACTGAAAAGCCAATCTACTAGAACGCGTAGGAAAGCAAATGTAGCTCTCTATTCCTGTAAAAAGGCTATATGTAGGAGCCGACAAAAAACCGTATAGCTACTATCAAGGCTACATACGAGGGCGATAGGTGTCACGCCTTACACAATGGTAAAGTGTCGGATGATTTTGAAGTCCAAAGTGGAGTACGTCAAGGGTGCATACTGTCGCCACTATTGTTGTTCTTTGTAGTTATCAGCGATGTACTCCATGCAGCATTGACGGAAGGTAACTATAGAATTCGTTGGACTCTGACATCTTACCTTAAACACCTAGATTACGCTGGCGATGTTTGCCTACTTTCGCATGGGATAATGGTTCTTCATTTGATGGCCCAAAATCTAGAAGCTGAGGCAAACAAAGAGGGTTTAAAAATAAACACAGCCAAAACAGAAGCCCTGAGCACTTCTAATACCCGCACTCAACTTAACATTGCCGGACAGGAAGTCGAGGAAGTTGATAACTTTCTTTATCTAGGAAGTGTGGTCTCGGCTAATCGCGGTGGCACCAAACTGGATGTGTGCAGCAGAATCGGGAAGGCTAAAGCTACGTTCGGAATGCTATCCAAAATCTGGAGAAGCAATTTTATCAACTTAAGAACCAAGCTGCGACTGTTACGCTCCAACGTAGAATCGGTGCTGCTTTATGGGTGCAGTACTTGGAAGGTGGAGACCATTAACACTCGCAAGCTGCAAGTCTTCGTAAACAAATGTTTAGGGATCATCTTGAGGATCTTTTGACTGAACCGCATCTCCAACAAATACAAATATTTGACGCTACAGCTCTTCAAAGTACCAGGGCCTAGCTTCTCGCAACCACTCATGTTGTGTGCGTTATATTTTTCTCACACGAATGGAAGGGACCTACAGTTTAATGCCGAATCCGACCGGCGATTTGAGAAGCTTTTTTCCAACGAACAACTTTGTACGAGGACGGGCGAAGAACCTATAACCATAACTATACGAAGGAGAAAGTGGAAGTGAATTGGACACAACCTACGGCGCGAAGACAACTCCATTGCGAAATACGCCATGCAGTAGAATCCGCTCACCCAGGCAGGCAGAATAGCGAGACGCCCTAAGCAAACGTGGCACAGAAAAGTTGAGGAGGAATCGAGCTCTTTAGGAATGAGTTGGAGGCAGCTTAAACGCATTGCAGAACTCTGAACAAGATTGCGCACAGGCGTGATTGATGCCCTATGCCCCCCGAAAGGGTAACAGGATCTAAGTAACTACGAGCTGGATATGCAAGCTCGATTCACATGCTGTCTGTACGTGTCCATTACAAGGCCTATACTATTGTACGACATGATCGCTTACCAGGCAGCTATTAATAGGGTTGTCCATCTCACTCAATTGGTTAATGTGCAAAGATCTGCATGCATGTGTATCAGTGGTGTGCTAAGAACTACTCTCTCTGCAGCATTGGACATTACTCGTATGTTTCATCTGCTGCCGTTAGATATTTTCGTGCGGCCATCCGACTAAAAGTTTCCTCGCAGTGGTCCCGTTCTCACATTTCCTACTGCTCGATCCTTGATCTTCTGAACTTTATTCATGAAAGCAAAGACTATACTTCGCCGAAACTGGGATTTGACCTTAGTTTACGTACAAGCATCCATGACCGCAATGAATGGGATAATGATCCCCCTGCGGATGGTAGTTCAGTTCCCTTCTACACAGACGGCTCCAAGGCCGAAAGTGAGGTGGTTTGTGGTGTTTTCTCTGAAAAGATCAACCTGATCATCTCTTTCCGCCTCCCAGGTTACTGTAGCGTAATGCAATGTCGGGGATATAAGCATTTTCACTGCCAGTCAAGCGGCAATCAAGTCGCTTTTTTCACTTCAAAATTCACTTTAAACTGCGACTTATCTCTCACGGAGATTACGGAGTAGTTCAACATTCACTTATGCTGAGTGCCAGACTGACGAACTCGCCAGACAGGATATGGCTCTAAGGATTCTGCCAAAATAAATATCTACTAAATCTGGACGCTATTAGCAGAAGCAACAACAGATGGGAAAATTGATTAACCAAAAAGTTCCAAATCAAAGTCAGGGTGCACCAGGGAAGCATCTTAAGTCATTTGCTCTTTATTGCAGTTCTTGACTATTTGCTTAAAGGTCCGCCATTGAAACTTGTGCTAACATTAGCTTGCACTCAGGCATCAAAGGTGCCTCTGTCGACGCTCAAAGCACTGATCTCCCACCTGATCAGTTTAAAATCAGTTCTAAGCTGCTTCGACAGCTTACAAAATCTGGCCCGACACAATAAAGTAAAATTGTGGTGGGTACCGGGTCATGTAGGCGTTGACGGCAACGAAACTGCAGACCTGCTAGTTAGGAAAGGCTCCTCTGAGTTGTTCACTGGACCTGAACCTTTCTGTGGAATATCTAATTCCGCCTTTAAACTGACTCTGAACATTTGGGAACGCAACATGTGCATCTCCCACTGGAATAACTGCCAAGGTCTCAGGCAGGCTAAAAGAGCTGTCCAACCCTTCCAAAGACAGGCAGTTGATATCCTAAAATACGGCAGAAATGACATAAGAAGGCATGTGAGCTTCCTTACTGGTCACTGTCAACTTCTCTACCACCTTGACAAAATGAGAATTTCGGAGGATATCACCTGCCGCCTCTGCCTAGAAGAGGACGAAACCGCAGAACACATACTATGTGAGTGTGTAGCTCTGTGTAGCACTAGGAGAAGCTTTTTCCTTAAAGAGATCATATCTCCAAAAGATCTAAGGAACTCCTCCACAGCCGTAATTATAGCTTTCATAAGGAGAGTAGAAGTGCTGCTGCCCTAAAAGTGGCCTATGGCACAATAGATCTCCTTGGTTGCAGTGCCTACACGCCATTTGGGCGTGGCCACACACCTGTTAAAAAAAAATAAAAAAAATTGCTTAAGGGTAAAGTGACCGACCCCAAAGTGCACCAGTTATTCTTTACTAAGAATGGAGCCATCATAAGTGAGGATCCTACGTCCCTGCAACGAGCACTTGATATACGGGTATACGTTTTGGAGGGAAATTGGTGCCTACTGCCTAATTGGTGATCTACTCAAACCTATTCTAGACATTTGTTTGCATGGAACAGTGCTTCCCAAATGCGAAAAGTTCAAATATTTGGGACCTATGATCAATAGCAAAGCAACCTGTGATGACGACATCAATCATATCGCGTAAGTGTAGGTTGGATGAAGTGGCGAGAAAACTCCGCTATCTTTTGTGACCGGAAAAATTCTCTCTAAGCTAAAAGGAAGGCTCTACACCGCAATCGTATATCCAGCAATCATAAACGGTTCATAATGTTGGACAATGTACAAAAATTATGAGCGACTGACATGAAGTTGCTTCGCATGGCAGCAAGAGCTACAAAGCTTTGTCGAATAAGAAGTTCAAAGATCCGAGGTAACCATCTCACTATAAATAGAGCACAACTAGCATTACGAAGATATCCAAAATCGGGAGGCCTGGCAATATTTCCAGTGGTCAAACAGGCGAACCCCACAGGCGGATCAGTAGAAATACAGTGAAATGGCAGCGTTGCGATCCATTGACTTCAGATCATAATCTCGCTGAAATAGGAAGGCAAAGAAGAGAAGCGCTCGTGTGCAACTGGTCCATTGTACTACGAAGGAGCAAGACTCTAATTTACTCGTTGTACTGGCTTTTTTTTATTATTATTTTTATTGATGAAGAGCTTACAATACAGTACACACCACATTATCACGGAAAATCTACCACCTGGTACGTGCAAAATTGGGACAACAACACAGGAAGTATTTCACTAAATCGTTGCCCTCTCTACAAGCATCGCAGATTGCAGAGTTTAAAAAGTTATTTGCCGTCTTTTCTGCTGAGAGATAGCCTACATGCCTTTGATTTGTTACAGACGTCCGGAAGCATCTGTTTGATCAACCTGCATCATGAAGAGTTATACCAAACAAAATTGTGTTCGTGAAAAAACTCAATCGTAAATGAAAGGCTAAACCAATGACGGAGGAAGACCCAGTGAAGGTTCGAGTCATGGGAAATCTTCCTCTTGCCTAGCAACCTCATCTCATTCATCAAATAGAAAATTTAAGGAAGTAGGATCACTCTAATTGTTAGTAGCGTTAATCACAGGACATAGTAGCTTCGGATGTTACCTGAAGCAGATAGGTCTTCTTTAAGAATATACCTGCCACTAGCGGTTTTATTAGATATTCAAGAGGCCTTCAATAAAGTGAAGGTGAAGCTGTAAGGAGAGAACAAGACCAGTTCAACACACGCAATGCCCGCCAAAAACTCACGCTTAAACGCAGAACTAAGGTCAAGAATACGTTTTGGGCTCTTGGGGCAATACGCAGAAGTACTACCCACCCGCAGAAGTAGTACCCTATTGAAATTATGACGTAGTTACATAAGGGTTATGGCGTGCGCCAAAGATGTTGTCCTACTGGAAGGACTGGTCCATCCCAATTAATGGGTACTTAGTCTGGTGGCTGGTTCCATTTGAAGAATCTCAAAATTGAACAATATCTCTATTTTAATAATTGAGTCCAAAATAAAGGATGTTATAGTTACTAAGGTATATTATGCTTCCAAACTACAGTAATATATTCTAACGAAGTGTTACAATTATATCGCCTCCACTGTGCTCCATTTTGACGGTCGCTACTGTGCACAGTTGGTTCAGCACAAACAACAACATCTCGCGATGCTCACGCCAACCGAACATGACCACTTCTCTCAATCTCATTGGCCAAGTTGTTTGCAAAAGTGAATTTCACTCACTTTTGTAATTCACATTTGCTTTTTGCAGAAATTTGCATAAGGGGGAGATTGAGAGATATGGTCAGGAGAGTCTGATCAACCGTTGTCGAGTACCAACCTGGTGTACCATTGACCTCAGCCTTTGAGTAAAAATACCTTCACAATGTTCCAAGCGAAAGTTAAAGCCAATGCTGAAGCTATAATATCCCAAAATCTACACGCAGAAAAGAGGCCAACACTTATGTAGACACTGCTCACCTCATAGGCAATTCAAAGTTAGTACACCGATACAGCAACGAGCTGGGTCCCAGAACTCAGAGCATCCATGGCAACAAGATGACCGATGAAATAGGAGGAAAGGGCTCAGAATTGGACATGTTAATAGTCGAAAATTCGATTCTGACCCACATAGCACTCCTAATGATGAGAAGGATAAGAAACGGGGCGCAGTTCCATCATGTCCCCAATATATAGCTACTCCGTCAACCTGGCATTTACCTGGAACAAATGGAAACAACGACACATGTACATAGTGTACCAATGTCCGGCACTGACTGGCACAAGAGGAGATGTCTTGGACAATCACTGGTAACTTTCAAGTAAATTCTAGTGCCAGCAGGATCTCTAGAAAAATCCAGAAAATATCTCTGGCTACACCTACGAGAGAGAGTCGAAAATATACTCAAGAAGATGGTCTGATTCGATGAAAAATATTCGTCTGCGACAAGACTTATTACAACCGACAGAAAGACATGAAACATAAAACAGGAAACCAGTACAATCACCTAGATAGAATCAACATCAAAGTATAAATTTATCCGCTATTACAACGGTTTACGGACATTCGAAAACTTCAAAGATCGATTTGCAATCAAATCACCTACGCTTTCTCCATCAAGTAGACAATCGCAACACAATCATTCAGTTCTAATACACATTTGAGGACCAACAAATACAGTACCTATCCACAAATGATGTATAGACCCAATCATAATCTTTCAACACTAGAGCACAGATATCCATCAGTTTCTGTCTGTGAACCTCAAAATGGTCATTATACGACTGGAAAAAAACCAAATCATAGCAATTCCACTCGTTCGCTAGCAAAATTAGTACTTTTTTGTTGTTGCTGCTGCTTCAATCAACTTTAATCGACAACCGCAAATAGCCGCAAGTCAGATACATTCCTTGAATTTGGCGGAAAAGATACAAAAAAACCGAAAAAAAAATTATAAAACGACCGCCGAACGTAACGAGTTTTTCCAGCTAAACCAACAAAGAAATCATTGTTCCAGAGCTAAAATCAAAACAACAACAACTAGTACAGTCAAAGTACTTAGAGCTACTCGGAACTGAGAAAGGAGAGATAAGACAATGATTGGCATTAACATGAAGTAAAATCAACGTGCAAATTACTTTTAATGTCGACAATCTCTCGGATGACATGATCGCACGAAACATTGTAATTAACCGAAACGACCCACCGAACGACACCGACCAATCGACCAACAGACAGACAGTTGAATGGTGTTTTACCATCCATCAACTGGGACTGGCTACATGCGCGAATTTTTCTCGGTCTATCGGGCATGTAATTTCCATCACCAACAATTGGAAAAGTGAATTATATCTGCACGCAGATACACTCTGTCTGTATCTATTCGGCAAAGAAAGGAATTCCACTAGTACGGGACAACATTCCAATGATCAGCGCGCAATTTACATGATCAATTTTCCACCGCAACGGATCGATAGGTAAAACAGCTACACACAACAGCCGGTATTCATTTGATTACTATCCAAGCGAAAGATACATGAACAACTTGCCACGGGTTGTTCTCACGTAACATGCGCGCCTGCCAACTTTCGATTACACAGATATTTCTTATTATATAAGCAAAACGTTCGTATAGTTTGCTAGCCCACTTGTACAACCGCCGGCCGCCCGTGATAAGGCTAATGAATTCTATAGAAAGATACTCGCCAGCTACCATAAGATACTCGTACTTTGAAATATGACAGACCGGCTAATTAATGGCGAATTGATAGAACAGATTCTATGTATAGTTACCTCGTTTTTAATAGTGTGATTGTTGGCAATAAATCCTTCGTACGATGTTATCCACACAAGTCCACGGTGACGTATCTGAAAGATAAAAAAAAGCAAAATTAACATCTCTTAGTGAGTAAGGTGAGCAAGCGTGTGTATCTCAGCGTCATATTCATATTTGCGTGGCCTTGTCCCGTATAATTTACGATGCGTTTCACATTCTATTCTCTACAACAGCTAGTCTTAGCTGGAATGGATGCACAACGTATTTGCACTATCAATTAGCATTCATACCTCTTGCTGGACACAGAGTCAGAGTTAGGGGGTTTCTTAGAACCGACTATGCGTAGCGTTAAATTCATTGTAAAATTTTATTACACCACGGAACGTTGCGAAAGTTTTACGATTTCATGTAGTCATCTTCTTTTTAGATACTAAAGTGTATTCTTGTGAAGGAGATAAGATAAAAAGAAAAAGAAGCAAACCACGCGATCAATGACGTCAGCAGATATCTACAATACAGTTTGCGAATGCGGTTAATGGTCTAACCTTGGAGTGTAAACAGATAAGTACAATAGATACGTAGTTTACCGGTAGTTCTCTGTGTACCATCGGTGGGTAGGATGGATTTGCTGGGAGAACACGTTTTGTGCAATCGATTGTGCGTAGTTGAGTCAGTGGTAGTCGGATGGATGGATGGTTCACTGTACAAACAGAGAGATTACCTTTGCAACTGGCAACCATATTATTTGCATTCCACTGAAGTTCGCCAACATTTTTGTGGTATTTTTCAGGTTATCTACAGCGGAAATAGGTCTTGCTGTATGAATTGCCAGTGCAAATTGCGATCGACTCCTTTTATATGGCAATAGTTCGCAATTTTAAGTCTTGACAGTCTGCAGTAGATCTAGAGATCTCAGGCTATTACAGAAAAATGTATCATATGCAGAGGCAGTACGGCTCTTAATGTGTAGCCGGTCATAAAGAAAAAGTATCTGTACAAAGCCACGAGTACAGAGCATAGGTACCAAGTCCAGAAAATACTGTTAGTCACATGACACGATCAGAGGGCGAGTGGATGGAGATCTGCTCATTCATAGTGTGTGTGCAGAATGCGCTGCGAAGAGCAGAAGCTCTAAGAAGAGCCAAAGAGGCGGCCTCGGAGACTAGAGCATAATTGCTAACCAGCCCCGCGAAGAAATACCTAACGGCAGTACCGCGGGGAGAGTGGTTGAAGTGTGTAGGGTGTGTGTTTAGTACGTAGGCGTATTCCTGGAATCGATTACTCAGGTTTGCGAATCGTGCATGCTAGTAGCACTCGGGCTATTAGTATCTATGACGATTATACATCCTTGGCGCAGCCTAAAAAAAAAATAAAAAGAGCATAGGTACTGATCAAAGCGCATGTATCAACTTTAGAAATTCTACAAGTTTAGGTTGTCTTACTAAACAGTCCCAATGATTTGTTTTTGTCCATGAACAACAACTATTTACAGAAAGGTGCTCTCTGCAAAGGTTGAAAAATACTACCTGAAGCTAATTAGGAAAGAAAACGAGGAACCAAATACCCCATCGCATGTCTCTGTATATGCTAGACACAGCAGGGAAATTCATGAGAGGATGCTGAACCCGTGAACTTCTTCACCCGTCCAGAGAGCAAGCCACCAATTCATTAAGTGACATCCATTCAGAAGAGCACCCTCTACAGTATGAGTAGTAGATGAGGTGTTTACATTTCATAAGACACAGCAGGGTAGCCGCTGCTTAAGAAAGATCATCATGTTGGCAACACTAAAGGTGAGGAATGCTTTATACTCTACCAGGTAGTGCGACATGTTGAACGTATTAGAAGACACCTCCATCGTACCGGAATATCGTCTGTGAATCGAGAAAGGTTACTTCAAAGACATTGAGCTTATCTACGATACCAACGAAATACCTGATAAGAAGAAAATTACAGCTTGCGCAGCGAAATTCCCAATTCTAGAACCATACTTATGGAATATCTCTTACAATGGAATCCTCAGAATTGAAATAACTAACAACACTTCACTGCTTGGTTTTTCAGATGACATTGTGACAGTGATCACCACGCGGGATACTGATGACACCCAAGGAAGGCTTAACCAAATCATGAGTCGTGTTGATTCTTGGATAGAAGATAGCAGTCTACGCAATAGAGAAGACGAAGGAAGTCCTGCTGATCAGTAGGCGGATCTCCATTACCTCACATAAGAGACAGTTAAGACCCGAGCGTGAAGCTGAAATGCTGCAAAGAGCTCTAGAGGGTTGAGTAGGCTGCGAATGTAAGAGGTCCAACGACAAGCACTCTATCGTTCTGTATGGCGAAGACATCTGGACTGATGCAGGAATAAATTTGAAAAGCATACAACAACTATGAAGCGAAGAGAAGCCATCCGGATGGCAACTTTTTACGGAAATGTGTCGGGTCCATCCGTTTTAATAGTTAGGCATAGGGAGTGACTCCCATCAACTTCCTAGCGGCAGAAAGGAAGCGCATCTACAAGATACTACCGGGGTAAAAGGATAGACGCACAAATCCAATAAGGAGCAACAGTTTAGTTGCGACAATTAATTTCTTAACCTTATATGATGAGTCTAAATACTTACTTACTTAGGTAGCGCTACAGTTCGGGGTGAACATGAACCACAACCAACAATCTCCTCCATTTAACTCGGTCGTTAGTTAAATGCCTCCAGTTGCGTACTCAAAGTTGGTTAAGGTCTACTTGAACTTGTGCGCGCCACCTACGGCGAGGAGGTCCCCTAATGCGTCGTCCCTCCGGGTTAAATAAGAAAACTCTGCGGGCCGAGCGTTGGTGTCCATTCGGTCTACATGTCCTAGCCATTTCAGACATCCAATACGCAGTTTTTTGACTACATTGATGTTGCTATACAGCTCGTATAGTATGCAGTTGAACAGCGGAGATCCTCTCGCTCCAACTCATCCGCACTATCACAACACAGAATGGATACTCTACACTACCTATTGAGGATAGTTACAAGCTACGAGAGGGTAAAGTACTACAACGTTACGGCAGGAGTCCCGCAATGATCGGTACTAGGCCCTCTTATGAAATATCATGTACCACGGAGTCCTACGACTAGCATTGCCACAAGGAGTTAAGATAATTGGGTTAGCTGACGACATCGCCGTAGTCACAGTGGCTAAACACATCCACGAAATAGAATCAGCAACAAACGAAGCAATCGAAAAAACTAAAGACTGGCTAGGATTCGCCGGCTTAAAATTAGCAGACCACACTACTGAAGCTGTTCTTATAACAAATCGGAAAGCTGCTGAATATGCGAATATTCGAGTCGAGAATCAGACTATAAGAACCAAGGAAGCAATCAAATATTTAGAAGTAATGCTCGGACAATAGGTAAAGGTTTAAAACGCACGTGGAATACTCGAGCAAGAAGGCTTCAATACTGCAGGCAGCCCTTTCTCGAATACTACCAAACATCGGTGGACCTGGATATGCTAGACGGATTCTACTATCCAGAGTGGTTAGCTCGATTCTGCTATATGCGGTTTGGCCGACGGCGTTAGCGACGATAGAAATACGCAGAAAACTATCGTCAACATACAGGCTATGCGCGATAAGAAAAATCAGCGGTTTCCGAACAATATCGAACGAAGCAGCCTAACATATGTCATAGCCGGAATGATCCCCATCGACATCCTCGCAAATGAAATGGTAAGGATCTACGAAAGGAGAACCTCGACTCACCAAGAAGCAGGTATTGTCAAGAGAATAAAGGAGGAGGAGAAGGCAACATCACTAGCTATGTGGCAAGCCAGGTGGGATAACAGTACAAAAGGTAGTTTGGTATGGACCAAGCAAGTGTTTGGGGACTGCAACTACCACCTCACGCAGTTCCTATCGGATCACGGCGGCTATCGCAAATATTTACACAGATTTGGACATGATAGCACACCTCTCTATCAACATTGTCCAGTCCAGAAGGTAGATACAGAGCACGCAATATTCCATTGCAATCGCTTCCACGGAATGGAGAAATAACCTGCCAAGTCCACCATTCCTTATAGACCAAATGCTGCGTTCAGAGAAGAATTGACTGAAAATTTGTAGACTTATAACGAATGTGCAAAAGAGCTTGCTAATTGAGAGAGCAAGAAGAGCAGAAGAAGCAATACAAGAAGCATAGTATTAATTGCTAACCACCCCCGCGAAGTAATACCTTACAGCAGTCCCACGGGGAGATGTGTGCAGGGTGTGAATTAATACGTAAGCGCATTCCTGGCATCGATTATTCGAGCTTGCAAATTGGGCACGCCAGCAGCCCGAGCTACCAGTATCTTTGGAAGATTACCACACCCCTTGACGCAACCACAAAAAAAAGCAGCTCATACGTATATAGTTCGTCATTAAATTTTTCTCTCGAAGCGACCAAGGATATCTTCATCCTCTTTTAATAAAGTCCATGTTTCAGCGCCGTAAAGCAGGACTGGGATGATCTGAGTCTCCTTAGTTGCTCTAGATAGGGCTTTACTGTTGAATTGCCTTATACGTATAAGTCCAAAAAAAACAGCGATTGGCAAGAGTTATTCTTCGCTTGATTTCTGCGCTGATCTTGTTTTTAGAGCTTATAGCAGAGCCGAGGTAGACAAAGTCCCTTACTACCTCGATGTTATAGCTGCCCACTATGAAATTCAGTCCAATTCGTCGGTGTTGATTGTCCCTTCTTGTTGACAGCATATACTTGGTTTTGCCCTCGCTTGTCGCTAAACTCATTTTGGCCGCTTCTGCTTCAATGCTTGTAAGCGCATCGGTGACAGCCCGCTGAGTTCTTCCAATAATGTCAATATCGTCGGCATATGTAAGCAGTTGTACAGACTTGTGATAGATTGTGCCTCCGATGTTGGCTTGTGAGTTCCGCACAATCTGTTCAAGTAAAATATTAAAGAACTTACATGATAGCGCGTCATCTTGTTTGAAATCTTTTTTGACATCAAATGTCTAGGTGAGGTCATTACCGACCTTAACAGAGCAGCGAGCGTTTTCCACCATCATCCTGCACAGACGGACAAACTTGACAAACTTGACAGGGATTGCAAGACTAGACATGGCTCTATATAGTTCCTTTCTATAGGTAGATGCTGTCATAGTCGGTCATTGAATTGATAAAGAGATGTTGGGTATCGATTTGGACTTTGGGTTTTCTCCAATATCTGCTGAAGTGTGAAGATTTAATCGACGGTGGACTTTCCTAGCCTGAAACCGCACTGATAGAGGCCATTCAGGCTATTGATAAAAGGTTTCAGGCATTCACACAATATTGCAGAAAAGATCTTGTATGCAATGTTGAGGAGACTGATGATGGATTGCACTATTATGCAACTAAAAATTGCATCCACCTGCTCAAGGCACACTAGGGAAAGACCCGAGTTATTTTGTCAAAGGATTTTCGAAGTCGATTAACAGCATATGTGGATTTAAGAGCCGTTTACTACTGATTCATGTTACGTAAAGTGTTCATAAGACCTATTCAGAAGGATCTTCTTAGTTATTTATTTATTTATTCGTCGCCAAGTATTATAAACTTTTTAGACTACTTACAAGATCAAATATAATATTTACAAACTATAATAATAGTATACATTTATATTTATAATGAATTCATGATTAAACTTTTACAAACAATTCTACTTATATGAAAGTCAGTGGCATTTTCAAGTTCATTGTAATTAATACAAGCAATACTTATTGGATCATTTTCACCATAATTTGTTCTATGTTTGGAAACTTACAAGAAATTGTTTTCTTTAGGTCGTAAACTGCGAGCCAGGACATAAACATTAAACTATGAGAGTAACCTTGGACAATCAATGTATGCAGATAAAACATCATGAGCAAAAAGAGCTGAATAATAGATCCTTCTTTTCTTAAGAGGCTTATGGTTAATTAAGGCACATCTGGCTTCATAATTGGGTATATTATTATTATCCCAAGGTAGCTTTCTGAGGACAAATCTTGTAAGTCGCTTTTGAATCCTTTCAATACGAATCTCACTGTTGTAGTAGTATGGATTCAATACTCTACAGCAGTACTCTAGTACAGGGCGAATTAATGAAATATATACATAATGATTTCAAAGTATATGGGTCCTGAAAATCTTTTGAGTTTCGAGATATGAAACCCATCATAGAGTTAGCTCTAGAGATAATGTAGTCAATGTGAACAGAAAATGTAAATTGCTCATCAATAATTACTCCTAGATCCTTTTGATTAGTAACCCTTTTCAGGCAAGAGTTTAGAATCATATAATCAAACCTTATAGGAGACCTGATTCTAGAGAATGTTACAATTGTACACTTACCAATATTGAAACATTACACCATTTCGCAACATTATTAACGTCGTTTTGCAGTTCTAGAACGTCCGACATTGACTTTACGGACTTGAATATTTTAAAATCGTCTGCATATAAGAGGCTTTTGAATTAGAAATGTATGAGGGTAAATCATTGATGAATAAGAGAAAAAGTAATGAACCTAGATGGCTACCCTGGAGTACTCGAGAAAAATTTTAAATTTCATCTGAGAGAACAGAACCAACTTTTACATACTGTTTACGATTAGTTAAATAGCTACTGATCCAGCTTAAAATGTTTGAATGCAACCCAATCATTTCCAACTTCTTCACCAGGACATTGTGTTGAACACGATCGAATGCCTTGGAAAAATCGGTATAAATCGAATCGATTTGAAGACGCATTTCCATATTACGAAGGCAATAATTCGTAAAAATTATTAAGTTCGTTGTGGTGGACCTTCCGCTCACAAAACCATGTTGATGTTCGGAGATATGATTGCGTACTGCAGCATACAATTTACTTTTCACTATAGCTTCGAATACTTTGGGTATTAAAGGAAGGCTTAGCTATTGGTCTGTAATTTTCCACAGCTCTCTTCGATCCAAATTTATAAATGGGGGTAATAAATAAACTCTTCCAGCAGTCTAAAAATTCACCGCGGCACAAGGACATACTGAAAATAATCCATAACGGCTTTACGATATTGGACTTGCATAGTTTTAGAAATAGGGGTGGAACATTATCTGGTGGAATCCTCGTACTTGAATCGAGAGCCGACAATTCCATGAAAACTTCATCCTCAGTTATGAATAACAAGCTCAAATCAACCATTTCTTTACAAAAAGGTATTCTACTGCAGTCAATTGATTCATTGACGAAATTTGATTGAAAAAATACAGCAAACATATCACATATGTACATCTTTTAAATTGTCACTGGAAATGCCATTATAAACCATGTTGGACGGGATTCCAATCGATTTACTTTTAGTGTTAATAAACGAACAAAATGTTTTAGAGTCATGTTGCTATTTGGATGCTATTGACCATATATACTGCATATACACAAATTTCTTCAAGAATTCATATTCATTTCTCAGCTGACAAAAATTGCCTCGCAAAGCTATAATGGATTTACTCTTTCTATAAGTCTTAAGCATAGCGTTTTTTTAATCTCGATAAATTTTTATTAAACCAGACGGGCCTTTTTGAATGTTTTGGTCGTTTAACCGGCACATACTTAGAAATTGATGATTCTAATATGTTTCCAAACGTAGTGTAGGCTGCATCTAAGTTCGAAGTGTCGAGGATTTCTTGCCAATCAAATGAAGGCAAAGCATCAAGTATGAAATCGGGAAAGCCTTGGCGAAGAAAGGATCGTCTTTTCCAGCTGCCAGGCCGTTAAGTCCATGTGGAACTCTTCTGTCAGAAGCTAATTTGAAGGTCACCTATTGCCTTTAAAACACCTTCGATAGCATTATCGTTAAAGCATTGTATTCGCATTAGGAAGAGGCGGTTTCAAGTCCCTTTTTCAGAATTCTTAGAACCCATAACCTCTCCGGCGGTGGGTATTGATGGCATCCCTGCCGAGCTATTTCAAGCGGCGCCAAATACATCGGCAGATTTGCTGCATCCGCTAATACGGAGAGCTTGGGATAGTGAACAATTTCCGCAGGAGTGGAAAAGGGGGATGATCATTAAGCTTCCAAAGAAGGGTAACTGATGGAGTGCGGTAACTGGAGAGGTATATGTGTTCTTCCATCTGCAGCCAAAATAATAGCTAGAATAACTCTAGAACAAATTAAAGAACATTTAGATTCAACTCTCGATGTCGAACAGGCAGGCTTTCGCGCTGCATCCTCCTGCATCGACCACGTAAGCACCTTGCGTATCATAATCGAACAATGCGTTGAGTATAGGTCTCCGCTACATTTAATGTTTATCGACTTCGAGAAGGCTTTCGGAAGCTTGAATCGAGATGCTATCTGGTTGGCCTTGCGCAGGAGAGGCATTCCAGAAAAACTTATAGCTATTATCAAGGCTACATACGAGGGCGGTAAGTGTCACGTCGTGCACAATGGTAAGGTGTCGGAGGATTTTGAAGTCCAAAGTAGAGTACGTCATAGTGGTTATCAGCGATGTACTCCGTGCAGCATTGACGGAAGCTAATTATGGAATTCGTTGGACGATGACATCTTACCTTAAACACCTAGATTACGCTGACGATGTTTCTCTACTTTCACATCGGATAATGGATCTTCATTTGATTGCCCAAAATCTAGCAAACAAAGTGGGCCTAATAATAAACACAGCCAAAACAAAAGCCGTAGCGTAAGTGATTAGTGTGTCGGATCACTACGCATGAGGTTCTAAGTTCGAATCCCAGAAAATACCAAAAAGTTTTTTCACGGTCCCACCTCTCGCGAGCGTCTGACAAACATCCGAGAGTTTTGTTGTCACGAAAAAGCTTCTCAAACCGCCGTTCGGATTCGGAATTAAACTGTAGGTCCCTTCCATTCGTGTGAAAAGTATAACGCACACAACATGAGTGGTTGCTTGGAGCTAGGCCCTGACACTTTAAAGAGCTGATGCGCCAAATATTTGTATTTGTATTTGTAAAACAAAAGCCCTGAGCACTTCTAATACCCGCGCTCAACTTAGCATTGCCGGACAGGAAGTCGAGAAAGTTGATAGCTTTCCTTATTTAGGAAGTGTCGTCTCGGCTAATCGTGGTCGCCCCGAACTGGATGTGTGCAGCAGAATCGGGAAGGCTAAAGCTGCGTTCGGAATGCTGACCAAAATCTGGAGAAGCAATGTTATCAGCTTAAGAACCAAGCTACGACTGTTCCACTCCAACGTAGAATCAGTTCTGGTTTATGGGTGCAGTACCTGGAAGGTGGACACCATTAACACACGCAAGCTGCAAGTCTTCGTAAACAAATGTTTAAGAATCATCTTGAGGATTTTTTGGCCGAACCGCATCTCCAACGAACAATTTTATCTCAGAACGGGCCAAGAACCTATAAGCATTACTATACAAAGAAGAAAGTGGCAATGGAATGGACACACCCTACGGCGCGAAGACAACTCCATTGCCAAATACGCCATGCAGTGGAATCCGCTCACCCAGGCAGGCAGGATAGCGGGACGCCCTAGACAAACGTGGCGCAGAACAATTGAGGAGGAATTGAGCTCTTTAGGAATGAGTTGGAGGCAGCTCAAACGCGTTGCAGAACTACGAACGATGACGCGCAGGCGTGGTTGACGCCCTATGCCCCCGAGGGGTTAAAGGATATAAGTAAAGTAAGTAATAGTTAGTCAAACCCCCTGAAACCAAAAAAAAGAAAAAAACAAAGAAGCAATTACCTACTGCAACATCATGCTGCTATCAAACGGATGTTTCCACAAATTATGACAAGTCTACCTCGAAAATTAAGATTTACCTGCACACCAACGCAAAATGTATCTGAAAAAACCCACACATTCCAAGAAATCAACCGGTTTTCCTGTGTCTACATCACTGGAAACTAATCCGATTGTTTTGAAAACCCATTAATTGCTCGTTTACTACATAAACATTTGCTGATTACCGTTAACTCAATAACAACGCACACTAAATAGTCCTATTTTTATTTTTTTGCATTACGTACTGTACACCCGTATCTGTTAGATTTTTTTTGTTCCCCCTATTTGCCACTCAAGTTTCGTATCGATATTGGAATGCGTTTTACTGTTCAGGCAACCGGATGAAGTCATCGCACCTATCAATCATTGATAACACGATAAGCAGCAGTATAAAGCGTTGTTTACCTACACCCCTACCGTCTAACGCGCGTACTGACTTTGACATTTCACTTGGATCACTGTGAATCTAGCACAACCTGAATTCCATACAACAGTTGCTAGCATTAGCCGCTGTGCGTTAGCGTTATCTCTTCACACTAGGCCGGATGGCCATGTCAGAGTTCGAGTTTGATTGCATAAAATGCAAATTTCAAATCTAGCCGTCGCGTCACTAATCAATCATAGATACAGATACATGATTTTTGGTAAACAATTTTTTGTTGGTTGTTCATTGTTTTATCAAAGCAAAGTGGGCTGAAGGCAGAGGTGTGGTCTAATGTATGGCGAGGTCATCGTAGAAATTTGTTAATCCATAACTCGACTACGGGTTTTAGATACTTTTTTTTGTTGACCATTTTTCGCATTTGATTGATGCGTTACGTCAAATTGGGAATCCGTTTTGGAATATCAGACATGCAGTGTTGCAAAATTTCTCCCGTATGTAGGCAGCCTCAGTCTGGGGTATGTTCGATGAAAATCCGAGACAAGAATTCCAATAGATACTCATTAGTATGCGATTTGGTGGCGGTAATTACCAGGTGTAGGTCATATAGTAGGTAAGAGATAAACATTCGCCACGCCCACACACATTTTCAATATCTAATCGATAAGTTATTATGTGGATGCCGCCGTGTCGCTTTCACTAAAAAAAAAAAAACAACGTCACTGGAGAGCTGTTAGATTACGACGTGTGGATGGCTTGTGAAACGTCAAATTGACATTTAATGGTAATTTGCGCGTTTAGTGGGAACAAAAATCTCTCCATGTAAATGTCTCTAAATTCCTATGATCGACCAGAGGTGTGTGTGTGAAAATTAGTGACATATTGGCGATGATTTCATTCTCAGCGGAAATCCGTTTGTGACATTACCGCTGCTGTGTGGTGTGTGGTGATTTTGCATTGAATATCTGCCAAAAGTTAAAATTGCCTGACTCATACAGGTTGTTGTCGTGCTACGGTGCACAATAAGTGGGATGTCTGCTGGCTATGACGCCATATCCATTAGAATTAAATTTGTTCTTCGAGTAGGTGGTTGTAGACAGGTAAGATGGGTATAAATAAACAACCGAAGAATGACAAGCAGGATGACAAATCTCTGGTTCGGTAAGATAAGAAAATTTCGAGAAGAGGATGCTTTTAGTTGTTGAAATTCACTCAACTTTTGGGCTTTTATCATCCTGCATTTCAGAGATGGATGTGAGCAATAAATTTTGTTCGAAAAGGCTATCGGGATATGGTAAATGGTCGCATTACTTGAGAGATACAACTCATGCTCTGACCGATATGTCATCCCACTACGTTTCATGGTTTTATATTTTAGCCACTAGACTGAAGCAGGCGTAACCAGAGTAGGACCAAATGTCATGATGACACTTCGTCACAAGGAATTTCAAAGGTAAACTCTTTTTCCACTCGGTTTCCCGGAGAACACTATATCAGAAGGTACAAAATGTAGAATAAGAATTTGCTCATCTACTGCGAGGTCCAATAAGTACTAACAAACTCGGGAAGGAGTTCACAATGTCAACATAAAAAGCATTCTAGTCCTAGTCCCTACCGAAACTCATATAAATTGATCAACTCCTGACTGGCTTGATAGTTCAATGAAATAACCTGAAGCCTTCGGGATCAACTACGGTTTAACTCAGATAGTGCGAGAACTGAGCTGGTATTGCCACGTTCATTTGAAGAGATCGTTTGACCTCTGTTAAAAAGGCAATATCAATGAACGTTCCAAAAACATCGAGAGCCAGGAGAGGCAGGTCTATAAACGCCTGGATCACATAAATGCGACGACATCGGCATTTCATTGGCCTCAGTAACCGAGTGATCCGAAATCACGAGGCCTCCCGATATTTTCTGAGCTCAAATAGACGAACCCCACAGGCGGATCAATGGAAATGTCGTGAGTGGGAGGGTTATGATCCCTTGTTTTCGGATCATAACCTCACCGAAATACGAAGAAGAAGTGCGAGAACTCAGGCGGATTTTAAGACAACCCAAACATTAGATCCCTTCCTCTCTTCAGAGACGAACATCAATATACGAGAGGTGCCTGCATCCTTAGGAAAATTAGACCATACCCTAATACTTGTATCAGCATTACATCTGCAATCGACACCAATGATAGGACACCAAGATTACTATCCTCTGATTTGGGATAACAAGTTGTTTCACTGGAGAGGTGACGAATTTGTCGCATCATTTCCATGGACTGAAATGAAGCTATATAGTCATCATTCCATTAAAAAAAAATAGCATTCAACAAGTGGGATTGCTACTACAGCCAAGAACAGACCTGACGATCTAATCCATGAGACTAAACTGCTTTTATAGAGCTTCGAAACACGTGTAATTGAACGATGGAATCCGCAAAGATACATACAACGGGAGAGCACCCAATAAACTGCTTAACAGTCATAGTAGATGGCGCGCATTCTGGTCAATGGGAAAGGAAAGGAACGACTTCAAACACTTTACCTTCCAAACTTTAGTAAAAGACGATTTTTTTTTTTATAATTTGCGCGCACTCGAAGGGTTATGAATACCTTTAACATGTTTACACACAGTGCAGGCGTTGGAAAGGATGGATAGAGAGAGAGAGAGAAAGATTTTGGTGTAGTGGTTCTTGAAGCTCAGTTGTTTATGATTCAGCTATTCTCCTGGGGTGGCGTCCAGATAACTGGGGAGATTTCTGTTATTGTTGTCTTTGCTTCTGATTCACAGTACTTTTTTCCCGATAACCGATGTCAAGGGCAAATCATCATCAACAGAGCGAACAATTTTTCCAGCCACATGACCAAGCTACTGCCAGTGTTATGCCTTCGCAGTAGTGTTCACAAAAGCTTTCGCAAATGATCGGACTGACTTTATATATATTTCATGAGAAATAAATAAATGCTTACTGACATCAGGATTTGAACCATGAACCATGAACCATGGCAATTGACGACGTTACCACTACACCATTGCCACCCCCAAATGGTGGTTCACTACATACGTTTTCAAGCAATTTGGCACTACCATCATATGAGCTGTACCACATGTGCTTTCAACCGAAGACCTTCTGAGCTATGTTACCCACACATAGACGTCACGTATGGAGAATCAAGAGCTGTGGCCATAAGCGTCTTAAAACCTTTAGATCGAGTTTCGCATATCTTTGTTAACTAAACTAGCGTTCTATGGACTACCGCGACAAATCTGTTGACTACCTGCAATAATCCTACCGAGTTCCGTTCGGAAACACTGAGCACTCTGTTAAAAACGCGGGTGCACGACCCTTCCAGACAATAACATTGGGACTAATAGTAGCTTTGGAGTGGATTTTCCGACGGATTTAGTTACGGAAGAAAGAATCGAGTGGGCAATTAAATCATTCTCTCCCATTTAATCCCCAGGACCCGACGGGATTATTCCGATCATGTTACAGAAAACCGTAACCACGACTATACCGGTACTCAAAGAACTATACCTCAATAGCCTCATTTGGGGATACCCACCTAGGTATGGAGAGAGGCTAAAGTGGTCGTATGAAAGTGGTTGGGTATGAAACCCAAGACCGGTAAGGCAAGCGACACCACTGCGAAAGACTGTATCCCAATAAGTCTTACGTCCTTCATCCTAAAAGCTTTTCAGAGATTAGCTGACATGCACATTTGCAGATGATCTATCCTGATGATCTATCCCCGGCGCAGCACGCATATATGAAAGGAAAAAGCGTGGAAACAGCGCTGCACTGTGTGGTTGGCTCAATAGAAAAATCATTGAAAGACAAAGAATACACACTGGCCGCTTTCTTAGACATTGAAGGAGCCTTTAACAATGTCAGTACAGACGCGGTTCCTTAAGGAACCTCAATATTCACAACTCCCTGATAAGGTGGGTTATCAGTATGCTGGAGGAAAGACACATTAAAGTAGACCTCGGTGGAACAACGTTGGAAGCCTACGCCTCAAGAGGTACTCCTTAAGGAGGGATTATATCCCCACTGCTGTAGGTAATTGCCTAAACGAAGTTCTTCTAAAACTCAGAAGCAGCGGCGTCAAAACCATAGCTTACGCGGACGTCGTGCTGCTGGCAACAGGAAAATTCCTCCCGACGCTGAGCGAGCAAATCGAAGGGACAATAAGATCCATTGACTCCTGGACGCAGAAATGTGGATTAGCGGTCAATCCCCAGAAAACGGAATTAGTACTATTCAGTAACAACAAATAATTCCACAGTTCGTAACACCAACTGTAAGGGGTACCCCCCTAAGTATCTCAAGCAGTGAGAGATACCTCGGCCTGGTGCTCGGTAAGAGACTGTGTTGGAGACTGAACATTAACGATAGAGTCAAAAAAGCGACGATAGCTTTCTACTCGTGTAACAGAATATTCGGAAAAACTTGAGGACCAAACTCCTAAATTATCCTATGGATTTATACAGCTGTAGTGAGGCCCATACTAACCTATGGCAGCATTGTATGGTGGCAAGCCGCCTGCAAAACTAACAACCTAACTGCCATCACAAAAGTACAAAGACTAGCGTGCATTGGCGCGACCAATGCAATGCGAACCACACCTACAGCAGGGCTCGAAGCCATCCTCAACCTGCATCTGCTAGACATCTTTATACAAGCATCGGCGGCTATTAGTGCCGTAAGGTCAAGCCAAACATATAGCTGGAGACGTGGGTCGTTCTATGATTCCACGCAGATACCAGGGCAATGTATCTAATACAGACTACACAACGCCACACCTAGACTTCAAAAAAAAAAAATACAAATATTTGGCGCAACAGCTCTTTAAAGTGCCAGGGCCTAGCTTCTCGCAACCAAGCATGTTGTGTGCGTTATATTTTTCACACGAATGGAAGGGACCTACAGTTTAATGCCGACTCCGAACGGCGATTTGAGAAGCTTTTTCATGACAACAATACTCTCGGATGTTTGTCAAACGCTCGCGAGAGGTGGGACCGTGAAAAAACTTTTTGGTATTTTCTGGGATTCGAACTTGGAACCTCATGCGTAGTGATCCGACACACTAACCACTTACGTCACGGCGCCCACCTAGACTTCACAAGACCATTTTTAAACACCTTCCCGAGCAGAGAAGAATGGAAAACTGGCAGAACGCCCAACCATAGTTCCATAGCCGTGTACACTGATGGATCAAAAATGGAAACGGGTGTCGGCGCAGGCATCTTCTCTGAAACGCTTGGTATCTCCTTCTCAGTCAGGCTTCCGAACTACAGCAGCATTTTCCAGGCGAGGGTTCTAGCAGTGACAACAGCGGCCCGTGAGACTGCGATGAGGGCAATACCATGTGAGGATATCACCGTTTTCATCGACAGCTAGGCAGCGATAAAAGCAGTATCTGCTACAGAAGTGTAATCGAAGCTTGTGAAGTGTTGTAGAGAAGAGCTCAAGGTTTTTGAAACACAGCACAAGGTAGAGCTGTGCTGGGTCCCTAGTCAAGAAGGCGTACCAGGAAATGAGAAAGCTGACGAACTGGCTAGAGGAGGTTCGGCACTAAACTCGGACCAATCCGACCCCTCAGTGTACATTCCGCCTTGCACACTCAAACTCGAGGCAGGGAACAAAGCCCTAACGAAGAAGGCAAACAACAGATGGTCCTCTCTAGATACATAGTTGTATCATCACGAGGACGCTACGGCCTACATTTGACAGCGGAAAAACCAATAAACTCATGCAGATGGGTAGAAAATCACTCTCTACTCTCATAGAAGTTATTACGGGGCACAACACTATGCGATACCACATGAAAAAGTTACGTGTGACGAACGAGGACCTTTGTATGGGCTGCGGCGACGAGGAGGTTCACGAGGACACAACCCACTTTCTCTGCCACTGCCCAGGCTCCTATTGTACTACCTTAGAAGTAGATATCTTGGACAATACTTCTTTAAGGATTTAGAAGAATTGTCCAACAGACAATCTTCTGGATGCTTTATATCTCGGGCACAGTAAGTACTATATGCTGTCTAATAGGCTACGTACAGAGTCGTTTATTTTTCTTCACGAGGAAGGGGTCTTTTTTTTTCTATCTTCCTTTCCCCCATGGGTATCACAATGGGTCTATACTGACCTGAGTGTGGTGTACAGGACTTCCGTCCTAACACCAGCCCACTAACCTAACCTAACCTAACGTTCGATTTCCAACTGTTGGGTCATCGAAGACAGACTTACGAGTATGTCTAATTTTACCATGGAAGATGCTCCGAAGGTTTTCGAAAAATGCTTCGCAGGAACATGACATCTTCATGTTCACCTGTTAACCTTATAAACTACTTGCATCCACTGAGTGGTGGTAGGTCTGTCACCCATTTCTTGCCAAAAATTCTGCTACATGTAGAGAAAGGGCTACTTGTTCAGCAACGGTGGACATGAATTTGCCCGTGCCCTAAGTTGAATAGGATACCATTCGTAACTAAGATCCAAAGTAAGATTTATAGCACTCGTCTTTCGAACTGCCTCTTGGAGCCATACAGGTATAGTACTCCCATCCGGTTCTGAGTTCATGCATCATTATGCATTATGTCCAATAAGAAAGAGAAAGATTTTTAGCCCTCTGGCTATTACCTCTAACTAATTGAAGGCTTTTTCAATACCGAGGAAGGCCGCTAGCGTGAATTTGTTCCGATAAAACGACTGTTCTATAGTTGTTACCACCTCATGCAGAGCTGTCTGAACACCTTACGTTGACAGGCTAGACTGGCAAAATGTCCCTTGGATTTACATTGGAGCAAATCTTGGTAACGTTTTCAGGGGGAGGAAAAAAGGCTTATAACCTTCAAGCCTTTCGAATGCTTACGGCTGGGCTTTTACTGTTTGAGTATGAAAACAACCCCGACCTCTTTCCATGCTTAGGGTCCAGTTGAGACAGATAAGTCAAAGCATCTGCACTAGCCACGGAAGGATATATGCCCTAGTGCTCTGTGGCTTAATTGGGACTATAACGCCGGGCATTGGTCTGACTGAGAATCCCATTACCATACCAAGTAGTAAGACCAACAATCGGGTATAGACTCCCGTGGAAAAAGTTATCTCTATCTGTTCTCTATAAGATTCAGAGGACATCATTGCATTATGGACCACTCCTACCGTGGCATTAACACTAACCCTCTGGACAATGTTACGAGGGCAGTTTGGTGACGCTAATACCTGTGGTGAACCCCAGGCTATGGGCTTAAAAAATGTGTGTAGACTTATCGAAAACAGGTAACCAACAAGACCACTCAGTTAATCATAAACGGAACAGGCTTGACTGATAGTTTCCTGAGATACTAAGAGTCCATTGACTCAATCAATCACCACCATCGTCACCACTAAATAATTTGCATTCGCGCTAAATTTCCCTCATTTTCCAGCGTCTAACCGCAAATCGCCTTCAAATTGGTTACAAATTTCACAAAAACCATTTTCCCACATTTGTATATATATATTTTTTTTTTTGCAAATATGCAAGTTACTTACACTTACGCCAACGATTAGCGTACTTATTGAAACCCATCATGCATACCTGAATGTAGTGCCGGAATGAATGGACTCCTATTGATCTGAACATCGCTAACGTTGCTGATAATTTTAATGAAAATTACCACACGCTCCCATAGATACCACCACCACACGACCGACCACACCGAACAAGATACTTTCATAGATACACTGTTTGATACTTACACCGCTGATTTCCATCAGAGTTAGCAAATCACCCACAACGGGCGCGCTACAGAAAAAGAGAGAGAGAAGCATTCACCACTACCATCAGAGCTCCTCTGGGTTTGTTCGAAGTTATCTTTTAATTTTTCAGAGTTTAGTCTCTAAAATGAGGAAAGCAACGCGTAGTCTTCCTAGGAAGCCATAGTACAACACAATTCGCAGCAACCTTTCAATCGACAACAAAACGGTCCACACATAACCTCATTATTAAGACAGTAACTGTAGATCAAGGAAACTCCTCTCCCTGGCCGCAATGATCTACGGGTCGTCGCTCACTATCAGCGCACATATGCAGATTAAGATTATGAACACTTGATTAGGCTGCTGCACCGCCACGCCGGCTGCCCGTCTCTGTGCAGCACGATCAGCAACGTCTTTGTCCAAAGCAGCGAAACACAGCCAGCCAGGCAATAGTGGTTAACCAATTCATCGATGGGTGTACTACAGCAGTCATTAGACAGAACAGACAGATTGAGATAAAAGGCAGCAGCAGCCATCCTTGGCAGCGTACGCTGCGCGCAGCCTGTCTCTTCATTGTTTCTTAGCAAGCCGTGCCGCGGCAGCAGCAGTCGTGGCTTACCGAGTTGAGAGTCTCTCTGAATGCGCGCACAGTCTCAGTATGAAAGATACAAATTTTCGCTAATTTATTGGCGCATAGATACAACGTGGAAAAAAGTATCTTGACTACAAAGAGGTGGTTCGGGGCCAAGATAAAGATGTGAGACAAAGGGGACCGCCAGAGCGCATTAAATCACCCAAAATTGTTGTGTTAATTAAGTTACAATCGATTGTGGGGATACCACACCCGAGCGAGCGAATACAAAGTCCCTTAAATGGATTTTTTTTTTTTTTTTTACCTCAAGATACTTTTTTGTATCTTTTCTGTTTAATTTACCAACAAAGGCGTGTATACCTATATATTGATGGCTTCGGGGTGAAGTTAAAGTAAACTGATTACTTATGTCAGTTTTAGCTGTTCCCTTCATCGACTCGAAAGAAACTGGCATTTTTGCGGCGCGATACACTCGATAAACTTCGGTGTCCTGTGATATGATTGGAGTTCCTTGTAACATGGTAATTGCATTCATTACGCCTAAGTGAGTAATTTGGTTCCTGGATCTCGAGTGTTTGCGTTTCCAGCAGCAGTACACGTACAGTCAACGTAGAGTATTAGTACAGGTGTTTTACAGTCGCCAGGTAAACGTTGACTCATTTGGCCAGGTGATGGGATTGACGGGGTATTGAATATGGAGTGGCTTCCCTTGTGGCATGTTGGTGTAATTTAATGCCACGCAATGTACTAAAGATACGAGATTTGTGTAATTGGAGACAATGCGGAACGCTTTTTTTTTATCATTTCATGTTGCCACCGTCGTCATTGTTTCTTTGGAATTTTGGCAGTTTGGAGGTAGTTTCATTGGCTTTCTGTGCTTTAAAAATCGATGTGGTTAGAGTTCGCATTTGGATCGCTTGTAGGCCACTTTGGCATTAGGAGAAGGTAGAATATGCAACACCTTTCATCTTCACCTAATGAATCCTCAAATGCAAATCGCGTATCCACAGATGACATTTTCAAGGATATCACTGTTTTTAAGAATAAAAACTTGTTCTTCCTGATTTTGGTAGTAGCACACCACATGCAGCTATAAGGCTCCAGTATTACCTCGATCCTGACTTGGAAAGGCGTCTTAAGAAAGATCTTACGACTAAAGACGAGGAGGGCTTTCTATGTTTTATGATTGAAAGGCCCAATCCCCAAATTGAATGTAGAAGATATCGTTCTTTTTCCTGGAACCCCGTTCTCCATGATTAATTGAATTTAGGACACAACTACTACAAGCAGTTAGTCAGTAGTTGGACTACTAAGTTGCATATAACCACTGTTCTATCATGAATGGTTTAATTTGACTGAGATTGAAGAAGATAATATTTTTAATAAATGGCGCCCAACGCGGGTTCTGAAGTGTCAAGTAACTTAAAAACTTGTTTGAGCCCAAAAATAATTGGAAAAATCTGTAACATTATTTCGACGTCGGTTAGTCTGCTTGAAATGGGGTAGTCTTCAGTTTTGGTAGCTTGGCAGGCGTGACCAATCCATATCTATATATTCCTGACACTTTTTTGTAACCCATGCCAAGCGTTTTAGAGAAGATGCCTGCACCTTCACCTATTTCCTTTTGCTGTGAGTGTAACACATAGGCTGAGCAACTTTAACAACAGAAGTTTCCGTGTCGCCTTAAGGCAGTGTGTATGTTACACTCACAGCAAAAGGAAATAGGTGAAGGTGCAGGCAACTTTTCTAAAACGCTTAGTATCTCCATGTCAGCTCGGCTTCCGAGCTACAGCAGCGTTTTTCAGGCAGAAGTCCTAGCAATGACATTAGCAGCCTGTGAGACTGCGATGAGGACAATACCACGGAAGGATATCACCTTTTTCGTCAACAGCCAGGCAACGATAAAAACAATATATGCTAGAGAAATAAAATCGAAGCTTGTGACGTGTTGTAGAGAAGAGCTCAAGGTTTTTGGAACACAGCACGAGGTAGAGCTCTGCTGGGTCCCTGGTCATGAAGACATACTAGGGAATGAGAAAGCCGACGAACTGGCTAGAGGAGGCTCAGCACTAAACTCGGACCAATCCGACCCCTCAATGTGCATCCCGCCTTGCATACTGAAACTCGAAGCAGGAAACAAAGCTCTAACGGAGGCAAGCAACAGGTGGTCCTCTTTAGATACTTGTGTCACCACGAGGAAGCTATGGCCTGCATTTGACAGTGCAAGAACCAATAGACTCATACAGAGGGATAGAAAATCCCTCTTTACTCTAATAGGAGTCATTACGGGGCATAACACTATGCAGTACCACATGAAAAAGCTACGTGTGACGAAAGAAGACCTATGTAGAGGAGATTCAGGAAGACACCACCCAATTTCTTTGGTACTACCCAGGCCTCTATCATTTGAGAAATAAGTTCCTTGGACAACACCCCTTTAGTGATTTAGAAGAGTTGTCCAACAGACCGATTAACGACATCGCAAGTCGTTAGGATGGTCCTCCGGATGGTTTGTATCTCGGGCACAGTAAGTACTATTATAAATCCTTTAGGATATTACAAAAAAAAAAAATATTTGACGCAACAGCTCTTTAAGGGCCAGGGCCTAGCTTCTCGCAACCACTCATGTTGTGTGTGTTATATTTTTCGCACGAATGAAAGGGACCTGCAGTTTAGTGCCGTATCCGAACGGCGATTTGAGAAAGCTTTTTCGTGACAACAGTACTCTCAGAAGTTTGGACCATGAAAAAACTTTTTGGTGTTTTCTGGGATTTGAACTTGAAACCTCACGCCCAGTGATCCGACAGACTAACCACTTTCGCCACGGCATCCACTGGATATGCAGAAAATACGTTATATTTTCTGCTTTTCACGATGAACGGATTCTCTAATCTATCTCCTTTCCGCCCCATAGGTATCACAATGGGTCTATATTGACCTGAGTGCGGTGTAGAGGTTTTCTATCCCCTACACCAGCCCACATACCTCCTAACCTACAGTCACAGCCAGTCTTAGATAATTCGATATCCTAGCAATTCTAGGGCTAGGTTAGGTTAGGTTAGGTTAGGTAAGGTGGCTGACCTGACAGAGTCAGGGCACACTTAGACCATTTAGGTCCATTGTGATACCACATGTTGATTGTACCCGAGGAATCACCGGGTACTCGGGAACCTTTACCTTTCTCAGGAGGATTAGGGCTAAGAATTGCTGTGCCTGTAGTGGCTAAGCATGGTGACTGACTCAATCAACCCTAAAATTCTAGGGCTAAGTTGACTACAAATTATGCCAATATTCTAGGTTTTGATATTGATCTCTCAGACATAAAACTTTCACGATCATCATTCACGATTTCACGAAAGTTATGATCCCCAAAGCAAACCTACTTGATGGTACGAAACGACTGATTTATTTATTCATTTGTTGTTAAGTGGGGGAATGGGTAAGCTTTGTCCAGCACTGGCACTGCGGTGTCTTAAGCCTATTATGCCCACCCATAAGGTTCTAGAGTAAGTTATTGATTTCAAAGGCAGTCAGGAAGTGCAAGAGCTTCTCTGGGTAGATCGCAGCAAGAGATGTCGTTGAGAATAGCTCGCTGGGCAGAGTCTACTTTTGTTTGTATGTGCAGGACATTCTGTGGTTATATGAAGACCAGGGAGCGATCTAAGCAGGGAGCATATAACTAAGAAGAACTGTTTTTTTTATCGTTGCTTTATGATTCACAGAATTTTTTTTTGTTCGCGTTCACCTGATGTCATTCACGTCAATCAGCACAATTGATTTTCTCAGCAGCATGACCACCATACTATCAGGGCCATGCCTTGACATTAGATTTTACCAACATCGTGTCTGGTGAAAATGTGTGGAGGTGCCTCTGTAAAGGCAATAACCACTGACTACACTAGTACAAATGCTAAGTGGTTCCGAGCTTAGGTTAGGTTAAGTTAGGCTAGGTAGGGTTATAAGGTTATCATAAAACACTAGGCACCAAAGTAAGCCCATCGCGATCCCTAGAGAACCTTTACGCAAAAGACCTAAACCAATTCTCTAATACAATTAATCTCCCTACAGAATTTTAAAAGCCCCTTGCTGTGGTTCAATGACCTCACCTCTTCTAGGTTATCGAAGAAGTATCTACCAAGGTGCTTTAGCCTTGTCCTGGCAATGCATTGGCATTCACGGAGTATATGTAATATGTCCTCTGAGACATCTAGGTTATTGCAGTACCTACAAACATCGGTGTTACGAGTAGATAATCCTACTCTCATACGAGTAGCACGCTTCCTTAGCGGACAGTGGCCAGAGCGTTCTTCTTAGCTGTGATCTTTCTAATTTTATGATCTCCCCAGATTTTCTGCAGTCTGACCCCGTGCCCTCTCTGGTCTTAGAACCATCTGAGTATATTGCAACCTCGTTATGTACTGTCTTCCTTTGCCAGTCCTCTTAATAGGATACATTACTTCGTATGGTGTGTCGAAGTCTAGTGTGCCAAGGATATCGTCCGATTCGTCAGGGATTTTGGGAAATGATTCCTTGAGAATGGAGCTATGTTCTGCGTTATTAGTATTGAAGAGACCAACGTTAGTGAGCCGAAGAGCAATGTTGCCCGCTTAAAATTTGATTTGCAGGTCTAGTGGTAGAAGATAAAGAAAGATCTCGAGTGCAGCCGTAGGTGTTGTGCGTACAGCACCCGTGATGGCAATGCAAGCTGTTCTTTGCACCGTGTCCAACAAATCCCGTGTGGTTTTCGTATTCGTTGCCTTCCACCGCACAAGAGCCCCATACGTAAGGATGGGTCTGATTATCATGATGTATAGCCAGCGCATCATTGCGGGCTTCATGCCCAAATTTTTTTTCCTGCGTAATCTTACAGATGAAGAGAGAATCATAAGCCTTGTGAACTCTTTCGTGTATGTTGAGATTCCAATTTAGTTTCCTATCTAGCATTATACCAAGATATCTACTGCGGTTCGAAAGGGAAAGCTCCATCGCTCTAGCCAATTTTTCGATACTATTAAAAGCTGGTTCCATCATTTCACTTAATGTGTCAAGGAATTTGCCCTGGACTAAAATCACCACGTCATCCGAGTAAGCAGTGACCCTTATACCTGTATTGCTTAGCTCTTTAAGCATGCGTAGAATGTCGTTGGAACACATACTTCTGATGTGAATATCAAGAAGTCTTTCAAGTGTCTTGAGGAGGAATGACGAGAGACTTATGGGTCTATAGTTTTGGTGCATTTACAAAGAAACTCTAACAAGCTATAACAAAGAACTTAGAAAATCTAAACGCGAATCTTGGAGAACTCACTGCGAACGTATCGAAAGCTTCCCCACGGCGGCTCGCCTTCAACAGGCCCTGGCCCAGAGTCACTCCAAGCATCTTGGCTCCCTAAAAAAACAAGATGGGGAGTTCACCAGCAGTCCGGAGGAAACCTGTCAAGTCTTACTTGATACCCATTTCCAGGCTGTATATCCGATTGTGAGGAACGACGTTCTCATTGTTTCTACACGAAACTATAGCCTATCTGGCAAAATCTTTACTGCCAACCATATTAAAAGGGCTCTATCTACATTTAGCCCATTTAAATCACCAGGTATAGATAGCATATTTCCCTGCCTACTACATTTAGGAGCAAACCTGTTAATTCCGACCGTTGTAAGAATTTTCAGATCCAGCCTTACACTAGGCTACATACCAAAAAGTTGGAAGGAGGTTAAGGTTGTCTTCATCCCAAAGGTGGCAAAGCAGGCGGAGCAATCGCCTAAATACTTTCGACCCATTAGTCTCAGTTCCTTTCTCCTAGAAACGATGGAGAAAATTGTCGATCATCATACAAGGGAAAAGTTCCTTATCATGATCCTCTGCATGTAAACCAATTTGCTTATCAACCTGGGAAATCTACGGAAACAGCCATTCATAGCCTAACATTATTGATTGAAAAATCCTTAGCTGCCAAAGAGACAGCCCTATGTGCCTTCATAGATATACAGGGAGCATTCGACAACACTTCCTATGAGGCTATCAAAAAGGCTATGATCAGGAAAAATATCGCTCCTCTGATCATAAACTGGATCCTAACCATGCTATGCAACAGGAAGATAAGAATCGAGTGCGGAGGCTCGCATAAAACTATAACAGCTACCAGAGGTTGCCCGCAGGGAGGAGTCCTCTCTCCCCTGCTCTGGACCTTAGTTATTGACGAACTCCTAGAGCTACTTGAAAAATCGTAAATCGAAAAATACAAGGATATGCAGACGACATTGTCATCAGCGTCAGAGACAAATTTGAGGACATAATTTTTCAACTAATGCAAGGTGCCCTCAACTTAACTTCCGATTGGTGCAGGACAAAGGGACTCACCATCAACCCCGGAAAAACTAAACTTGTACCCTTTTCCAGGAAAAGGAACCACACTCTCAAAGAAATTACACTGGAAAACGTCCCAATCGACATATCCAAGGAAGCGAAATACCTAGGTGTTATACTTGACAAGACGCTCACCTGGAATTCACACCTGAACAAGGTTACCGAGAAAGCGACAAGAGCTATGTTTATGTGCCAGCGCCTACATGGTAAAAATTGGGGGCTAAAACCCAAGATAATATATTGGACGTACAGTTCCATTATCAAACCCATGATCACCTATGCATCGTTGGCTTGGTGGCCAAAAACCTTACAGGCCAAGACTCAGGAACAGTTAAATAAAATACATCGTCTAGCCTGTCTCAGTATCACAGGAACAATGAGAACGTGCCCTACGGCAGCAATGAGAGCAGTGCTTAGCCTCACACCGTTGCACCTTGCAGCACAAAAAGAAGCTATGCTGAGTGCTCTTAGGCTACCCAAGATATCGGACCTTTAAATCGGCAACTTTACAGGCCATTTGAAGATTCTAGGTTATATTCAAAATGACCCTATTCTCAAAATCCCAGATACTATGATCACGAAATACCGGTTCTCCAGGAAATTCAATGTGGTCATAGGTGACCGCCACATATGGAGGAATGAAGGACTTGTAGTCTTACCAAACTCTCAAATTTGGTACACAGATGGTTCCAAATTGGAAAATGGTAGCACTGGCGCAGGGGTTTATGGACCTAGGTTCCAACATGCGGCTGCGCTTGGGAAATCACCAACAATATTTCAGGCGGAAGTCCATGCGATCGAGCTCTGTGTACGAGGATGTCTGCGTAGAAGAGTCGAGGGTACTCGTATCTATATCCTCTCAGACAGCCAGGCAGCACTTATGGCTCTGATCGTATACGGTAGGATCAAAACTTGTGTGGGACTGTCTAAACCTACTCGAAGATCTCGCATCGAAAAACACAGTCACTGTGGCCTAGATACCAGGACACAAAGGCTTCGAGTGCAACAAACGGGCGGACTGCCTAGCGAGAAGAGGCACTAGTTGCCCACTAGTCAGTCCTGAACCCTATTTTGGAGTCCCACAGAGAAGCGTAAACATCAAAATAAAGAAAGGAGAAGATGATCATTATGCAGAGTACTAAGCCAAGCTCAAGGGCCTAAGACAGGCAAAGAAGTTCATTAATCTCAACCGCTGCAAGGCTAAAAAGCTACTCGAGCTTAGGAAAGTAGACCTAAGAACCTTAACAGGCTACTTGACTGGCCATTGCCCACTCAGGTACCATCTGCACAAGATAGGAGTAGCAGATACAGACGAATGCCGGCTATGTGGAGAGCAAAAAGAGACGGCAGAACATATTCTTTGTGAATGCCCTATGGCCACAAGAAAAAGATTTCTCCATATCGAAAGGGCTTTATTGATTCCCTCTGACTTCTGGAATATTGAGCCTAGAGTTTTATTGAGGTTTATCAAGAGCCTTAACTAAGTTCTCAGCTAAACACCGGGCTGGCACAATAGATCTTATAGGTCGCAGTGCGTACAAGGCCCTAGTAAAGTAAAGTAAAGTATAGGTCTATAGTCGTTGGCTGAAGTGTGGCTTGGTTTACCTGCTTTAGGTATGAATATAACACGCACTTCCCTTCATGCCACTGGTACGTAACATGCTCTCAAACAGTGTTTAAAAATTTCTCTATGCCTGTTTCTAACCTTGGCTGGAGCTTTTTGCGGCATAGCTGGCAAAATTACATCAGGGTCTAGTGCTTTGAGCGATGCGAATGACATAATAGCCCATGGCAGATTCTTCCATGCAATGAGATTTTGTACATCGTACCCTATTTACATACCAGTATACGAGTAGCCATTAGTAGTAGAATCCATTGGTGATCTACTTCCTGGAAAGTGAGCTTCAATTAACGTGTCTAAAACTTCTTCGCTACTTTCTGTCCACGAGACGTCAGATTTTTTGCTGTGTTTTCAATCAGGGACATCAGTCCGAAGTGAGTTAGTTTTAGACATGCCCCATTGTCAGACGTGATCTTTGAGGAAAAAAATAAAAAAACTATACTTACTCCGCGGAATGGTTTTAGGTCCGTTAGGAGGATGGTTGCTTCGATCTTGGCCAGTAGCCCGTACTTTTGATTACCCAAATGAACCTTGCAGGGATCCAATGCAGAATTTCCAAGTTTTATTTAGTTTAACTAAATCTGAAAGTAGCTTAGTTGTCTTCAGACCAAGCCTTTATTTCTTAATGACTGACCCAAGCGTTGACCGATATGAAAATGTGTTTGGCACGGGTTTTAGATTGCAAGCTTAGTTCTGCGCTCTGATTGTTGGCAAAAATTTATTTCTGGAAGATAATTGCCAAGACTAACAAATATATTACACCTCGACGTCTCACTGAATATTCCAAGCCCAGATCTACTATCCATTACGGAACAAGCCGTATGCCATACCAGATCTCGTTGCATTGAACAGGGTTTGAATTGGCAGGTCTAACGGCCAGTGTGTATTATACGTGCAGTCCATTGTTTAAGGACTTAATTTCCAATTCCTGCCACAGATCCGGCGTTAAAGTGATCGATTGAACCTGTTAATAGTTCGGTCAAGATGAGAATCTATTTTACTGCTCAAGATAATTCCAATATACATAGTTTTCTCCTTGCAAGAATTCGATTATTTCGCCAAGGAGAGAATGGCGAATGAGATATTAGAGCTTCATCTTTATATTTTACGGAGTACATATTGCAACACTTCTAAAAGGACCCCATAAACGCAGTCTCAGCATTGGTAATCTGCCACAACTAGATTAACACAATCGCAGAGTATTACATTAAGATTACTGATCATCAAATACATGTGACCGATTCAATGACAACTGATCCTCCAAAACGAGTCTTCTGCGGTAATGAGACAAGTGCTCCAAGCATTCCATTTTATGCTCCACCGAAAGCTTAGTTTTATAAAACTACTGATCTTGCAGATCAAAACAAATTTATTTACCTCTCCTTAGACTGCACTTGTAATTATTGTAAGTTACGTCGGCTGATGTTCACAGTCTTTTAAGAAAACTTACATAAATTCATAAGGATTATTGATCGTCTAGACTAGTTGATCTTACAAGTTAATTCAATTTCACTGGATCACTCGAGGATCACTCCTTCTCAACTGAGTTCTAATCTTTTAATATCGGTGTTTGAAGGGTTTTTCTATTGTTCACTACCACTGATCTTTCTTTAAATTACGGATATTGCAACTAAACGCTTTTTAATGATGCATGGATCCTGATCCTACTTCTGCAGATCATATCCAGATCAATTTATGAAAAAAAAACCCGAGATCTACAATTACCATAACAACTGTCGAGCATAATAGTTGTAGTCATGCGATGTTGTCTCGGGCTTCAATTACCGTGAGATAGTTGCGCCCAACTACATCGACCTTAATTGACACGATCAGTTCTGAGGGTTGGGCGCCTGCAAACGAATTGTGATGCAACTTTGTATCGGGCTGATATTTGATTGAAGAGAATCTAGTTAGGGTTATTCACATTTGTCAGTATCTACTCGTACACTTTCTGCAAAACATGTTGCTCCTTCGTTTTTTCTGGATCTGAAAGGTTTTAATCAGCCACATGGTCGAGTATACAGCTCATGCTCTCGCCGGACTGTTGTTGTAACATATGTAGTTTGTTTGTTTAGTAAGCATTTTTGGGTTGCTGTTGTACTTAACTTTCGTTTTACTTCGCGTTAGGAGGTTTACACTTGTATCGATAATCGGACTGTTGATCACCTTTTATCATTTCGTAGATTTTGACTGACTCTATGAAAAAACCACTCACTGTGCATGTACTTTAGATTTGGAAATGTAACAAACAAAGTATCACTCTAGACCATAAGTACAGCTCACAACGAAAGCAGTGGCCTTTTTTTCAAAGTGCTCGCCGCACATGGTTTCCACGAATTAAGTTCGCTCTTGACGGAGTACATTGGCTCAATCTGGGATCAAGATAAGACCCATAAAAGTTAGTTAATTCCACTACCTCCTCTGTATTTCAGTGCTCTGCCGACCAACGCATATTAATGTAACCTCGTGCCCCATTCCAGCATAGATACAACCGTCTTTATGCCGTGAAATGTTCTCCACTCTTCGAGAGACCTTGTCTAAATGGGTGCTGCTGCTGGTGGTGGTGCTTGCTGCCGGTGCCTACTCAATTGGAATATGGCGCTTAACCCAAGCGAATCGAAATTATTCCGAAATCAAATTTTATTTCAACAAAATTTGATGTAAAACAATGACGTCCGGAAGCAGTAACCGTGCAAACCTCCACAGTGGATCGCCCTGTTTTTGGTGTGTTTGTCGAGTTTACTATGTTTGCTCTATGCCAGCAAAAGAAGAATGAAACCAACAAACAAATTGCCTTTCGTTTGTTGTTATTCAACAAGTTGTACTGGCCATCGCGGTGCGGTTTGGAGCGCAAAGATTCATAGTTGTGGTTTCACAGATAAGATTTGGGTAGCAAGATAAAACCGTCTAATTATTGCACCTGTATCGTGTGTGTTTCGTGCCTGTTGCTGCTGCGGTTCTGCTCGCTAGTTGCGATGACAATGGAAAGATACACAGATACACATGTAGTCATTGACGACGACAGAAATGAGTTTATACCATTTCCGGTGCCATTAAAAAAACATTAGTGTTGCGGTTGCGAATAGTCTGTTCGCGAAACTATTTCGCTCAAAATAATTGCACTAATTATGTGTAGGAATGAACGAGGGTTCATCTTAATGGTTTTAACCTTTGGTATTATTATTTTGTTGCCGTTGCTGTTGTCATTTGTGCTGACATCAGATTTGGCAAAATATTTACTCATGTCATGACACATGAGATCATAACACCAGCGATTATATTTGTTGGTCGAGTGATTAATTTTGAGTTAAAAAATAAATTATAAGCACGTTTGAACGATTTGTCAGAGTTAATGGTCGCAGAAGAGGCTAGGGTAATGAACTACGTATAGCATAAACTTACAGCTTAGTGTGTTGTGTCTATCAATCAAACGCTGAAAGAGATGGGATTTAATTGCGTTTTGCCAACAGGAAATAGACCGATTGATTGCTCGAATGGGCTGTCGGCATGAGACACTTGAAAACTTGACAATGTTGGGCACTCACTCGTAACATATTTGGTATTTTAGAAAAATGCTTGTTCTTCCAAATAACAGTTTACGAGTATAGTACAAGGAACTAAAAATGCTTTTCAGTTTGGTCGTCCTGTACCTACCGCTTTCTTTTATATATTTCAACTCGGTAGGCGAATCCCACAGGCGGATCAGTAGAAATGCGGTGAAGTGTGAGGATTGTAATCCCTTGTTTTCGGATGATAGCCTCGCTGATAAAAGTAAGAAGGATTTCAACTCGGTTGCGATGCCTATATGCAGGGGAGTTTAAATGAAGTCCCTAATGTGCATAGATCTTAATTTTTGTGAATGGTTTTAGCTATCAGAGGTTTTTGACACATGTGAACGTGAGTAGTTGGGAATGAATCAAAGAGTGATACACAACTGAAGAACGTGCGGTATACCCAGGTCATCCTAAGCCTCAACCCATAAATTTCCGATTTTGACGAGAAACTCATCATGAGCGATGAATCGAAGTACTTCGCCCACTTGTGATGAGTGATTTTTAGGAAACTGTGATCACAATGAGCAATAGAGTAAAAGAGTAGTTAAGGCTAGCAGTGATTTAATCACTATTGAGATCGCAGCTACCATTTCATTACTTCACTACATGGCACGCTAGTCAGCCAAGCTACTAGAGATAAGCAAAAAATCGCAACCTGCCAATCATTCACATTCGCAACTTGTTAGCAACATATAAATAAACTGCTATTGCTAATGAATTGCTAATGCTAATCGCCTGGCTTCTATTCACGAGTCACGATTTCATTTTTTATGTACTACACACAGATGTGTGTTTGTCTCATACGAAAAACGTGAAGAAGAAGAGGCATAATAAAATTATAAAACTAAACTACTCTTTTTGCACGTTATCTGCTGAACGCCTCATCCAATTTTCTTTTCGAACATGTCCCATTGTGCGTGCGAAGCTTTTTATGATACGCCAACAAGCACCAATGGTGGGCAAAATCGCATCATCACCTCCACGCGGTGCCCGCTGGATAGCTATCTGATAGTGAAATAACGATGAGCGTATGCTGAGTCTGACGATATATGTGCAGCTGAACACTCAGACCTGCGTAAGCACATCTGGGTGAACTTCAGCGCGCATATGTCTAACCGGACGAGGCATCTCTTGTTGACCTGATCGGCTGAAATATGCGTCTCAGAAGTCTAGCAAGAGGTCCTCAGAAGGAGGACGTGCGGCGGACGAATTCTCTCGATGGAATCAACGGTGACGTCTACAGACCAGCGGATACCTTACTGGAGCTACTTCAACATATTTGGAGCTGAGGTCTGTAAGGATTTTCAATACTACGTCAGGGTATTGAAAAAGAGATGGTGGCGGATGAACCCCTAATGGGCCAACGGCAGCGCTCATATCCCCGAAGTGGGTTACTGACATCGGTGTATCCGGCCTCTTGTCCTAGGGGTACAAAAAAAAGGATCTGGCCCTCCAGGTTGGGGGTTGTGCCGTCGGGTTAACTTCCCTACCACGTAAAAAAACCTTTGGTTACGAAGCAACCAACAGCCTCTAATACGGATGATCTTACTGTTGACGACCCATGCAAATGTAAAAAGGACAACGATCTTCGTACCTGCACATGGAATGTTAGGTCCCTCTACAAACCACGTGCAGCCGAACAACTTGCGGAGGCCCTAGAATATCTCAAAGACATTACCGCCATCCAAGAAGTGCGATGGGATGGGCCGGGCAAAAGGAGTATGAAAAACTGCGACATCTACTACGGCGATTGCTACAGACAAAAAGGACAGCGTCTATTCGGGTGCGGATTTGTCATTGGAGACAGACTTAGGCAAGAAGTCTTGAGTTTCCGGCATGTGAACGAGCGCCTCATGACTATCCGTATCAAGGCTAAATTTGCCAACATTAGCCTAATATGCGTTCACGCCCCTCACGAGGAGAAGGACGACGCGACAAAGGATGACTTCTACCAGCTCTTGGACAAGACGTATGAGCAATGCCCTAGCCACGACGTTAAAATTATCCTAGGCGACTTTAACGCAAAGCTAGGAAGAGAGGAAGTCTTTAGTAGCGTGGTCGGAAAGCACAGCCTTTGATCGAAAAATCGTCAACCAAATCGATCACATTGCGATCGACGCAAGGCACTCTTCCAGTATTCTGGGTGTCCGGACTTTCCGAGGAGCCAACGTGGACTCGGATCACTACCTAGTTGTAGCCAAGGTACGGATGCGGATATCCACAACGGAGCGAAATCAACGAAATGCTGTGAGGAAATTTGACGTCGAAAATCTACAATCGCAAGAGACCGCCAGAACCTTTGCCGATCGTGTTTCTTCTAATCTCAATCTAAGTCCTATGCCGCCAGCAGCAAATGCGGAAGACCAGTGGCAGCGTTGCCAAAAAGCCATCAGAGATGCCGCCTCTGATGTACTGGGTTTCTCTCGCCCACCACAACGAAACCCCTGGTTTGATGAGGAATGCCGGCAAGCACATGCAGCAAAACAAGAGGCGTACAAAGCGGCGCTGCATAGAAGGACTAGAGCTGCTCTCGAGCTCTACGTGCGCAGGAGAAAAGAGGAACATCGTCTTCTCAGAAAGAAGAAAAAAGAGCATGAGAAGCGCTCGATCGAGGAGATTGAGAGACTTTATTGCAGGAATAATGTTCGAAAATTTTACCAAAGGGTAAAAAGAACATGCCAGGGTTTCAAAGCCAGAACAGAAGCCTGCAGGGACGAAAATGGCAACATAGTAGTAGAATCGCAGTCAGTGCTGAGGATATGGAAGGAACACTTCTGCAGACTGTTAAACGGCGATGATGACCAATATTCCGCTGTCAGGCAGAATGAGCCATTCGACAGTGACGATGGCAGTCAAAATTCCCGTCAACCCGATCATAATGAAGTGAGGATAGCGATATCTAAACTCAAATCCAACAAAGCTGCTGGAGCCGACGGCCTTGCCGCTGAACGTTGAACGTTTCAAGGCAGGAGGAGATGAGTTGGTAAGGAGCATGCACCAGCTCATCTGTAAAATTTGGTCGGACGAAAGTATGCCCGATGAATGGAACCTCAGCATCGTTTGCCCGATCCTGAAGAAAGGAGACCCTCTGAACTGCGCCAACTACAGAGGTATAAGTCTCCTAAATATCGCATATAAGATCCTGTCTGCCGTACTATGTGAACGCCTAAAACCGATCGTCAACAACCTGATAGGTCCTTATCAGTGCGGTTTCAGGCCTGGAAAGTGCACCATTGACCAAATATTCACACTACGGCAGATCTTGGAAAAAACCCATGAATATAAAATCGATACGCACCACCTTTTCATCGATTTCAAAGTTGCCTATGATAGCGTGTATAGAGACCAGTTATACAGAGCCATGTCTAGTCTTGGCATCCCTGCCAAGCTCGTCTGTTTGTGCAGAATGACGATGGAGAACTCTCGCTGCTCTATCAAAGTCGGTAAGAACATCACCGAACCGTTCGATGTCAGGAAAGGTCTTAGACAAGGTGACGCGCTATCATGCGATCTCTTTAACATAGTACTTGAGAGAATTGTACGAAACTCACAAGCCAACCCCGGAGGTACAATCTTCTTCAAGTCTGTACAACTACTCGCTTATGCCGATGACATTGACATAATCGGAAGAACTCAGCGGCCCGTCGATGGGGCATTTACGAGTATTGAGATCGAGGCAGCAAAGATGGGTCTAGCGGTCAATGAAAGCAAAACAAAATATATGCTGTCTACAAAAAAGGACACCCAACATCGGCGTCTTGGGCAGAACGCCACAATAGACAGATATAATTTTGAGGTAGTAAATGATTTTGTCTACCTAGGCTCTATGGTCAGCTCCGCAAATGACATGAGTGGAGAGATCACACGGAGAATTACTCTTGCCAATCGTTGTTTCTATGGGCTAAAACGGCAATTGAGTAGCAAAGCCCTATCTCGAACTACTAAGGTAACTCTTTATAAGACATTAATCATCCCAGTCCTGCTGTATGGCGCAGAGGCATGGGCTTTGACAAAACCGGATGAGGATGCCCTTGGTTATTTCGAGAGAAAAGTTCTTCGAGCGATCTTTGGTCCCATCTACATAGACGGTGAGTGGAGGAGAAGGTACAATGCCGAACTATACGGCCTGTACAAGGACATCGACTTAGCCAGAAGAGTTCACATACAGCGACTAAGATGGCTGGGTCTATTTAGAGCGGATGGAGCCCAACCTTCTCGCTAAGAAAGTCTTAGAATCCACCCTGGACGGACGGCGCAGTAGAGGACGACCTCGCGGTAGGTGGCGCAAACAAGTGGAGGGGGACCTCAACCAACTTGACGTGCGCAACTGGAGGCAGCTGGCTCGTAACCGTGCTGGCTGGAGAGGTTTGTTGGTTGAGGCCCAGGTCCACCCCGGACTGTAGCGCCATCTAAGTAAGTAAGTAACAAGCACCAAACCACCTCATGAGGTTGTATGTCGCAATCGCAGCTGACTTAAAAGTTTGGTTGGTTGGTATATAGCAGCACAGGGGTTATACTTGCTAAGCTGCTATTGCTGCTATTTGTGTTGTCGCAGTCGCAGCTGGCTTGTAAGTTTGATTGGTTGGTATATAGCAGCACAGGGGCTATACTTGCTAAGTTGCTATTGGTGCTATTGGTGCTATTGCGTTGCGAATGCAATTTCCTAGCGGGAGCTCTGGTACTTGTACAACGAATTTAAAGAAGCGCATTGAAATTAAGCATCCTACTGTGTCTTTAGTTTCAGCAAGTTCATCGGAGCCAGATGTGCGAGTAAGTTTTTTTATGGAAGGATATACGTATGTACGTGTATACGTGTGCATAAATATGATAAATACATAGGTAGGAATTTAGGAGTCGTAAAATGATTTGGGGCCCTTGCACCATGAAATGAAAATTTGCTTATGGAAGAAAATTGAATTTTTTTCTGACTCAGACGTTAGCATTACATTCCATTAGCAGTTTACATTAGCAGTTTACATTCACAGTGAATAATAAATCGCATTCACAGTAATAACTCCGAATGCAAATTCACGACTTAGCCCATCTCTAATACCTACTCCCAGCAATCACAATCACAACTATACCCTGTGATTTAAGTATCTACCATCGAGTAATCGCATCTACACATGCTCTACTCAATGCTATTAACAGAGTTTGCTCTACGCATGCGATCGTACACGTTGGGAGTAAGCAAATGGATAATTTTGGAAAGTGTGATAGATAGATCGATTTGCTTTGAAGATACGGTTTGGTAGGTATGTATATGTATAGGCAATATCAATGAACGCTCCAAAGACATCGCGAAGCAGAATAGGCAGGCCTATAAAGACCTGGATCACACAAATGCGACAAGATCGCCATTTCATTGGCATCAGTAACAAAGTGATCCAAAATCGGGAGGACTGCCGATATTTTCTGAAGTTAAATAGGCGATCCCCACAGGCGGATCAGTACAAATGTGGTGAAGTGGGGGGGTTAGGATCCCTTGTTTTTAGATCATAACCTCGCCGAAATAGGAAGAAGAAGGTACATATATGCTTGTTTCATGTTAATTAAAACATATCTGCAAGCATCCGCGGAGTGAGAAGTATTAAATAACAGTAAGCGATCGAACAGTCATACTGCAGAGCAATCACAATTGTTCCCTGCTCAGTGAGAAGAACAGAGTTTTGACCAGGAGCGATCGCAGTCACATTTTCACCTCTAGCGACCAATTGTGTTTTGACCTCAATCGATTCGTCAAAAAGTAGAACAGCCGCTTTTGGGTACTGAGAACAGACACATGATACACGAGAGGCATTTACATAAATTCCCATAGAACGGCTTTTTGGTTCGGAATTAGTGCAGGAAGAACAACTGAGTCATTATCACTGACGCTAGATATACCCGGATCAACTGCAAACAGTGTATTAGCTATTGCCTGCAGACCATCAATCGCGTGCAAATTATAGCCAAGCCCTTCTAAACCTCTACCGGGAGGAGGATAGTCTTCCATTGAAAATCACCATGAGCGACAAGGCGGATTTCCACCTAGCCGGATACATGAATAAGTAAAGTTTTCCCTTCTGAGGCACTGAAAATCTGCGTGTAATGCACGAAGGGCTCTAAAATCCTCTCAAACTCACTGTTTGGTGCGGTGTTAAAGGAGAAAGATGATTGTCCATATTTTTTAAGGACGGTGTCGGCAACACTGTTACTGTGACTGATGAGTACTACAGAACCAGGACCAACGACTTCTTACTGCCGCAAATTTACAAATTGAATTTGGAGCAAGCGTTCCCTGACCGCTTAATTTCTCGTTTTGGCACCGACCTGCAAAATCGCTCGATTTGGCAGTTCCAGACTTTTTTCTTTCCGATTTTTTTGAAGTCATGGGTCTATACGAGCAAGCCACATACCTTGACAACCCTTAAGGAGAATATCCGATAACAAGCGGAAAATGTTTCGCCAGAAGTTTTGAGAAAAATCATGGGAAATGCTGTGGAATGAGTCCGAATGTGCATCAACTCCAACGGCGCCACTTGACTGATATTATCTTCGCGACTTAAAGAAAATAAAACTTAAACGTCTAAATAAACATAATCAACAAACAGAACTAATTATTTTTATTTACAAAGTCGCTGCCCTAGAAAATCGAGTAAAGGCTTTTGCGCCACCTTCTATCTACAAGTGCTACCGATTTTGTTATGCATTTACTGTCCACTGCCGCAATCCTACTACACATTTCCAAATGCAGCATGTACCATTCAATTGAAATTGAATTTCTGTGCTAAATTAACACACATTTCCATTGAAATCGATAAGAGAAAGGGGAAAAATCGATTCCAGATACATTTCAATTTGACTGCTGTCCATTTCAATGTCGGCACAGTAGCTAATTAGGCTCCAGGCACTTTGCTCCCATAAGGCATGGAACAAATAAACTTCTGTTTATATGTCATCGAACTTTCAATTCCAATCGGACAGATACATGTTCGTTGAGTGAAAGAATTATTTTCTTCTGTCTCATATGGGAACGCAACAAGGTAACACAAATCACAACGCTCACGCGAAAACTGTCAGATGTTTCACTCTTGTCAGATTGTAGGCAACAGATACGATGGATGGAGATGAAAAATGCGCTTGTAAGGTATCGCCTGGTAGAAAAGGAGATCAAAGATGTGCAAATTTTGAATATGAATATTTAATTTTATGGGAAGTGTACACTTGAACTGAAGAGCAGGTCCGTTGTGATGCTGCTTACCAGATAACAGATCCTTATATTTGACACCGCTTTTCATGCCCGTTGAATAACTTCTATTTTAACATCAGCCTTTGCTCACTGTGAAGCTGAAAGCGTACAGTGTCTACCAAGATGAAATCCTGGTAATAGACAAAGCTGCTTTATCTATAAAAAGACAGTCACATCCCTCTGTTGGATATAACGATCTTCGTAGATACTCAACCAACTCTGAAATCAACAGAATCCAATACAATCAAATCAAAGGCAGTCAGCATCAACGTGCATGTGCCAGCGCCTATACGATAATAGTTGGGATTAAGACCCGATATAATATGCTGCCATTATCAAACTCATGGTCACTTATGCATTGTTGGCTTGGTCAAGACTCAGGAACAGCTGAATAAAATCGATCGTCTAGCCTGTATCATAAGAGCAATGAAAACGTACCCCACTGGGAGCAATACTTAGCTTCACACCGCTACACCTTACTGCACAAAAAGAAGCTATGCTGAGTGGTCTTCGACTGTGCAAGATTTCGGACCTTAAAATCGGCAACTTTACGGGCCATCTGAGGATTCAAGAGTACATTCACAATGACCCTATTCTCAAGATTCCAGATGCCATGCTCAAGAAGTACCGGTTCTACAGAAGATTCAATGTGGTCATATGTGACCTCCACACATGGAGGAATGAAGGGTTTGTAGTCTTACCAAACTCTCAAACTTGGTACACAGATGGTTTCAAATTGGAAAACGGTAGCACTGGCACAGGGGTTTATGGACCCAGGTTCCAACGTGCGGCAGCGCTTGGGAAATCACCAACAGTATTTCAGCCAGAAGTCCGTGCAATCGAACTCTGTGTACAAGAATGTCTGCGAAGAAGGGTCGAAGGCAACCGCATTTGCATCCTCTCGGACAGCCAGGTAGCACTTATGGCACTGAAATCTTACACAGTTGGATCCAAAGTTATATGGGACTGTCTGAGTCAACTCGAAGATCTGGCATCGAAAAACATCGTCACTGTGACCTGGATACCAGGACACGGAAGCTTTGAGGACAATGAACGGGCGGACTGCTTAGCTAGAAGAGGCGCTAGCCGCCCACTAGTCGGTCATGAACCCTGTTTTGGAGTCAGGGTAGAGGTTTGTCAAGAGCTTTAAACCAGTTCTTGGCTAAACACCGGGCCGGCACAATAGATCTTATAGGTTGCAGTACGTACAAGGCCCTAATACAGTATAATACACATATAGTATAGTAAGGCAATCAGAAAATGTCGATTTTATGTTCACCATGATATGTACACCACAAAGTCATACTCTGGCGGATACCTGGACACAGCAATGTAAAAAGGTACGAACACGCAGATGAATTGGCAAGGTTGTGGTCTTGTTTGAACATTAATCAGGCGGATACATCCATACTGCCCCCGATAGCAAAACAATATGGTATCATAGATAGTATAATAGAGAAAGAGGCCAACGCCTCCTAATTATCCAGGGAGGGCCGCGCTGCTTCTCGCATTTATGGTCAAAGCTGGATAAAATGAAAGCAAAGACCCTGTTGGCGCTTGATCGATCCTCTATCTGCACAATAACTGGAGTAGCCACAAGACACTGGGCCATTGTTATGCAAATGGAATGCTTAGTTCAACGATTTATGCAGAAGTTGCGAGGACGAGAAAGAGGTTGAATCAAGCCAACACTGCTTTGTCACTACTCTGCTCTAGAAGAAGGACGCATACGTATACTAGGCTCCAGGTTCTTTGTTAGCAGAGGTGGCAAATTCACGGGTAAAGGACCTACTTAGATTCGTAAAGAGTACCAACTGGTTTAAGGACAGACCGATACTAGAATAGGATAGCATAAGATGATTACCCATCATCATGGGTAAGCGCAATGGACCTATAGATATCCCAATATGAGTGATGAGTCCTTTTTCCATCGCATGCCCTTCATAGCCTTATCTGGGAAGAATAATATACAATATATGGAAGAGAGGAATACATTATAAAATAGCTAAGAGTGATATTGATTCTCTTTTCTTTTTACTGCGCAGGGAACAGTTTTGTACATAGTATAGCTGCTCGGCAGCTCACTCTGTTTCATTGCTTCGCACTTCGTTAACGACTCACCCTGTATTGTTATATCTATACACTCAATAGATATGTTCACCGCAATAAGTAGGGTATAGTTATGATTGCTCTCTAGTATAACTGAGCAGGCTTCAGTAAGAAGAAATCAACCTCTCTGGTGAAACTTAGCTGTTATAACTTATGGGTCGTTTCTGGTATAATTACTGGTCACTGTGCCAATAGCATTCACCCAATGAGCCAATGACTCCGTGTGCTACATATGTAACTACTATTGTAGAGGTTGCAGGGACGAAGAAGAAATTGAATCTATTTGTCACCTGCTGTATGATGGTCCTGCCTTTTCCATCAGAAGAATGAGGACTCTTGGTAGTTACCTGGTAAGTAAGTAAGCTGGAGGGCTTAGGCAATGTAGACGGACCTCCTGAAATTCATAGCACTATCTGGGTCGTTCTAACAACGGACTTTCTATACAGCGTTTCCAGGGTTAAATAATTTGGGCACAATGGACCCGAACTGTTGGTCTAAGTGAGCAGAGACCCTCTTTGTCACAAGGCACCCATCTACCTGACCTAACCTATCATCGGCAGACATGTTCAGAGATTGGACATAGTCAACAATAAAGATGGAGAAACCATCGTTCATTTCCTTTGCAGATATCCTTCCTTTGCTGATATTATGATAGAAAGGCTACTCTAGCAGATTACTTTTTCAACAATCTGTATGCACTGCCAAAATAAATGACTTTATTAAAAGTAGTCTAAGTTCCAGGAGTAGGCAGCGATCAAAATTCCTGCTTCATAGAGGCATCACTTTGGGCTTCAGTTGGACTAAGTAATAAGTACATCTCATCGAAGACCACTTTCTATCTAAGCTCGTTGGTAATGCTGTAGACTGTCCTACTGCCACAAATGCTTGTTACTTCTTCAGACTTTGAGTCAAGCGCACTTGTTTCTTCTTATAGTAAATTTTCCAAAAATTTAGTAGAACACCCAAGTTACTGAAAAAATCAAAACGGCGGGTGTATCATTGCCAAAGGCAAGCAGTTATGTAAACCGACGTGAGATACATCCTGCAAGTAAATGCAACCAAACGCGTGACAACCTCGAAACTTTGAGACAACCTTCATAATCAAATATTTTCTCCTTGATCTGAAGAGCCACATAAAATCCATAAACCCTCAGCTGCGCCTAATTTCAATTTCACTTCATATGTTATGAAAAAACGTGTCGCAAAAATTTTGATTTACATTGCATTTGGACGGCCAATCGATTTCGAATTAGCTTGGACTAGGTAAGGTATACCCATCGACCACAAAAAAAAAAAAAAAAAAAACCTTCCCCTTGTCGCGATATCTTATGAATGTTTCAAACGTGCAGCCGCGCATATACTCGTATCCAGCGAATCGAATTTGTAAATAAATTTGAATTTAACCTTCTTATGCGGCAGCGGTGTGGTCAAATAGCAGGAGTGTGTGCTGAATTATATTACCGTACCGTTGAATAAATCACTCGAACTGGACAAACACATTTTGCCCACACGGCTTGGGGTCTCCCCAAAGAGTAAAATGTATGCATCAAGGCCTGCAAAAGGACAACTTCAAAATCCCACGACCATTTTAAATCGACTAAACCCCAAGAAAAAAAAAAACAATAATTTTCTCACCGCGCAGATAAGTATCTTTATCTGTAGAATGTTTTATGTGTTGCACACACTACTGGTTCAGGGTACAATTTTATAGGGTTATACCTTCTTACATGGAATCATGAGCCCATATGTAAGCCATACCGCATAAATTGTTTTCTTTCCTAAGGTAGCGAGCAGCTACACAACGACGACAGTCAGTCCATTCAATATAAAAACAAACTTTGCGTTCTGATATGGTTTTCATTGGAAGATGACTATCTACTAGTCGTATCTATTCAAAGTGCATTCACAAAACAAAGTTACCTAGTCTAAGACTTTGTTTACGTTCTGCTTAACACCGTTGTATATCTTTTTTTTTTTTTTTTTGAATCTTATCTCCGTGCGGCGTCTAAGCTTAGAAAAAAGTTGAGAGGAGTAAAAGATAGATATAAATAAATTGTATCTTATCTCATCATCTTCCCTACAATTTTGGTAAATATGGCCACATATGAGCGCGTATACCCACAACAAAAGCTGAGCGTTTTCACCCGACTATACTTCTTTTTTATATATAACCAGGTGGTAATTTATGGGGTAACGTAATTAAGCTGGAAAAAAAATGCCTGATAAGCTTTATCTATATCTGTTTGGGTAGTGAGTTAGATGTATCCCACCTTTCTTTTGCTGCCGAACTCAATGGAACAAATTGTGGAAATCTGACTAAGCTTATATACGGTAGATTGTCGGCTTTAATCGGTCAAAAACGCGTAGGAAAAGTGTTCAGGAAGAGACTGGTTATCTATGGCACATTTTTCTGAGATAGTCGACATTAACTACGAGTATATGTCTACTTATGTACGACGTTATAAGAGTTGATTTGGGCTTTAAGTTATGAATGACAAATTTGCGTAAATATTATGGTTTCTTCAGTTTAAGACGGATTTATAAGTTTCACTTCAGTGAAATTGCAACTACTACTGCCACGGCAACTCTTTCTAATCTTACGATCGTACCTCACCGAGAGACTCTTTCGTGTTTAGCACGGACATGATTACTCTGACTTCAAGAAGATTGCGGCCGGAATCCCACAAGGAAGTGTCCTTGGCCCACTTCTATATGTACTCTACACGCTTGATATCCCGCAGGAAATAAACTGCGTCGTCGCCACATTTGTGGACGATACGGCGATATTGACAACGGGCAATACTATTGAAGCAGCAACTGGAGAGCTGGAGTCGGACTACTGTTAACAACAACAGCACGCATGGGCCTAATTTCCTGGCAGCCTTACGGTGATAGGATTATGACGGCCAGATTCTGGACTAGAAAACGACGACACCATCATACAGTGTTACGCCCCAACAAATAGTTCATCTGAGGACGAAAAGGAGAGCTTCTACAATCTATTAAGTGCCGTCTTCAACACAACATCAAATGGAGACATTGTCATAGTGATGGGGGATTTCAATTCCAATGTAGGCAACGACAACGAAGAGCTCAAACATGTAATCGGAAAGCATAGACTAGGCAACCGCAATGATAACGGCGAAGGTTTGTGGAATAACTTTAACGTGAGCTTTCAGCCGTTTTCGTTCGCCAATCCGTCTCCAGGTATCCTCGGAAAGCCACACCCTATATCTTCCTTGCGATCGGCCGACAATTCTTCCAGCACCAGATGTAAAACGTTTTTCACAGCACACGAATGGTCTTGGATGGTTGCGGGTAGTGAGCTGCTGATTGCTTCCACACCTTGCGAAAGATGTTCCCTTAAATGTTGGTGCACTCGCGCACTCGCGCTCGCTTACAAAGAACATCTAGAAATATCGTACGATGAACCTAATAGGGTGAGTGCAACCTTATCCAGAATAATGCTGAATATTAGCTAACTACTTCTGCCAAGGATGATGTAGTCCATTATAATGTTCGGGGCACCAATTTGGACAAAAGCAGCGACGATTAAGTCTTACGTTAGAAGGATTAACTCCGTCAACAGGTTATGTGCGCTCAGGTTGTTCTGACGGTGCGGAATCCAATGCTATTGCGGAAATATTACCAGCAGATATCTTGGCTAGCGAACTGCAGAGAACCTATGATGCCAAAAATCAGGAACCCCAAACTTCAGTCAAAGACTGGAAGAAAGACAGCGAAGCGTGATAGAATGGCAATAGAGGTAAAACCAGTCTTCTAGAGGAAGTTGAACCCGCCAACTCATACCGGATATATAAAAATGGATGGAAGTCGATTTTTACTTCAGCCAATTCCTGACCGAAAAAATATAACGCACACAACATGAGTGGTTGCGAGAAGCTAGGCCCTGGCCCTTAAAGAGCTGTTGCGCCAAATAATTATTTATTTATTTAATTCCTGACCGAAAATGGCTGCTAGGGAGCGTATCTACACAGGTTTGGATATGCTGAATCTTCCATCTATCTAACTGCGAAGAGGGCAGAGAAGATGCACAGCACGTATTTTTTCACTACCCAATATTCCATATAGAGCGCAGGTTACATACATACATACATTTTCAATGGCCCGCTAATCCTTCATAAGGATCATGGGGGTAGGATGCTCAGGTGGACCCTCCGCCATTAACTTCAACTCATCAGGAGGAATCCCTAGACGGCTTCAGGAGAGATGTCTGATATGGTCTAACCACCTATTTCTGGGCCTACCGGGGAGTCGCCTACCTCATGGCACAGCAATCATGGCACGCCTTGAAAGCCGGTCTGGGGCATACGCACTACGTGACTAAACTATCGAAATATACATAGAACGTTCCGTTCGAAGAAGTAGTTGCTCAACATTGAACGCCTCGCGTACTCTGCTGTTGCGCACTCGATCCCTATGAGTTATTCCAGCAACAGTGGGACTCCACTAACATGCAAAGTGCAGTGAGTGGGTTTTTTGGAAACGACCATTACTTCCGATTTGTTCACGTTGATCTTCATTCCAGCACTGGAATACAAAACTTTCGAGTGCACGCTGAAGTTCGGTTTGAGAGAATTCAAGGATGACCAAATCATTCGCAAAGAGCAGATGACTAATCCGTAGGTCTCCCACTTTTCTCCGCTACGGCTGGGCTGCAACATCCAATCTATATACACAATGAAGAGGAGAGGTGATAAAACATACCCTTGGGGCACATGGTTTATCCGAGCCCAGCTTCTACAGTTTGTATATAAATCCCATACTGCTGCAGAACACTCCAGAGTTTACCTTGAGGAACCCTATCATATGCTTTTTCCAAATCCACAAAACAAGTGCAGGCAGGTTTAGCACACTCCCAGACCTTCTCGAGAACCATTCTGAGAATGAATAACTGGTCGGTTGTCCTTCTACCGGGACGTAAACCGCACTGCTCATCCCCCAAACTGTCCTCCTCCACAGCTCTGGAACGCGCTTCTAGCACCTTAGCGAAGACTTTTCCAGGGAGACTTAAAAGAGATATACCCCTGTAGTTGGCGCAGACTCTTTTGTCCCCTTTTTTAAAAATTGGAACAATCACCCCCATTTGCCAATCACCAGGTGTTTCACCGCATCCCCTGGCCACTTTAATGACACGTGAGAGCTAGCGCACTCTCTTTTTCTAAAGCATTGAGCATTTCTGGCCGGATTCCATCCACACCAGCAAATTTGCCAACTTTTAGCACATTGATCACCAAAGTTACTTCCTCTACCGTAGGACTACTTTCCGCCCTACTTTCGGCCATAGGTCTGTCATCTTCCGTGACCTGTTCGGGTTTGAGCAATTCTGAAAAGCGCAGGCTACTGAAGCAAAAAAAATACCATACTCGTATGTGTGAACCTTGCCTCGAAAGCGCGTTTTTGGTCTCGATGTTATAGAAACGGATTCAATCGTTTCACTACTTAAGAGAAAGTTGAAAATTAACTAAGTGTTAACTAGGGGCTCGGTTTGAATCCTTGTGAGAAACAAACCTTTATCATTCAACTTTTTAGTTTGCAAACAGGGAGATGTATTTGTGTAAGTTAAGGCACACCTCAATGGGGTGTTCTATCCACTCTTATTGAAATCTAATACTCGTAGTTAATGAGCTTTTACTCGACACAGCAATTGATTGCCCATGCAGACAAAGTAGCTATCATTGCCTCAGGCAAACATCCAGCTACTGTAAGAAATCTCCTTGAATGCGCGTTTCTCTTATTCTAAAGGGCTCCTGGAGTAGACTTTAGATATGCAAAGGTCACCTAGTCTTCCTACTTTAAAAGGCACCAGTCTTAACTTTTCAGATACCTTGTGCACAATATCGATAAAAAACTAAACAAGCGACGTTTAAGCTCACGCACTCATTCATTTCAAATGTCGCTCAAGATAGCCACTCATCACCATGGAGATGGCGAATCAATTCGGAATTCGTTTATGTCGGAATGGCAGGATTTGGATGGGGTTCTCGCTTCGTATAAGCATCTGCTGGACACAATCAACAAGGCCTACAACTGATTGGAGGCACATCTAGTGGGTTGGTGTTGCTAAAGCTGTAGCAGAACAGCACTGTTATCGATATCTCCAGCGGACGATAAGGCCACACTGCATCGTCCATGTCATTTGCACATGTCCGGAGCAATACTGCTCTATCTGGAGTCTCTTATCTTCGACGACCTCAGCAATCTAGCAACTATTGATGATAGAAGCATCCTCGTCTTTATTAAAAGCACCGACAGGTTTAAAAATTTATTTAGGAAGACTGGGTTAATGATAGATCCCGTGGAATCACAATGAACCTCTTTTGATCTATCTGTGTCTATAATCAAGTACATACAGCCACTCTAGCCGAACTTAACTTAATTTTTTCACTACATGCTGAGGTGAACTTGGAAATCAAGTCACTTGACCAATACGTTGTTGGTACACTGGAGTTTGTTTAGGTTAGGTTAGGTTAGTGGGCTGGTGTAGGGACCCATTGTGGTATAGACCCATTGTAATACCCATGGGGGAAAAGAAGATAGAAAGAGAAAAAGATCCCTTCCTCGTGAGAAAAAAGTAAACATCTCTGTACGTAGACTATTAGAAAGCATATAGTACTTACTGTGTCTGAGATACAAACCATCCAGAGGATTTGATGAAATTTGCGATGTCGTTGATCGGTCTGTTGGACAATTCTTCTAAATCCTTAAAGAAGTATTGTCCAAGGTATCTGTTTCATAGAACCTTAAGGAGCCTCAATATTCACAACTCACTGATAAGGTGAATTATCAATATGCTAGAGGAAAGACATATTAAAGTGGAGCTCGGAGAAACAAAGTTGGAAGCCTACGCCTCAAGAGGTACTCCTCAAGGAGGAGTTATATCCCCACTACTGTGGGTAATTGTCCCAAACGAAGTTCTTCTTAAACTCAGAAACAGCGGCGTCAAAACCATAGCTTACGCAGACGACGTCGTGCTGCTGGCAACAGGAAAATTTCTCCCGACGCTGAGCGAGTAAATAGAAGGGGCACTAAGATCCATTGACTCCTGGACGCAGAAATGTGGATTAGCGGTCAATCGCCAAAAAACGGAATTAGTACTATTCACAAACAAAACAGTTATTCCACAGATCGTAACACCTTCTGTAAGGGGTACCCCCTTAAGTATCTCAAGTTGTGCGGCCTGGTGCTCGATAGAAAACTGAATTGGAGACTGAACATTGACGATAGAGTCAGAAAAGCCACAATAGCCTTCTACTGGTGCAACAGAATATTTGGAAAAACTTGGGGACCGAACCCCAAAATTATACCATGGATGTATACAGCTATAGTGAGGCCTATCCTAACTTATGGCAAGATTGTATGGAGGCAAGTCGCCTGCAAAACTAACAACCTAACTGCCGTCACAAAAGTTCAAAGACTATCGTGCATTGGCGCGACCAGTGCAATTAGAACCACACTTACTGCAGGACTAGAAGCGATCCTCGACTTGCTTCCGCTAGACATCTTTAAACAAGTATCGGCGGCTATTAGTACCATAAGGTTAAGCCAAACAGATAGCTGGAGGCCAAATGCAATGGGTTATACTATGATTCTACGCAGATACATTGGCAATATATCTAGCACAGACTACACTTGAAAATGGTCTTGTGCAGTCTAGGTATGGCGTTACCTAGACTTCACAAGACCATTTTCAAGCACTTTCCCGAGCAGAGAAAAATGGAAAACCAGCAGAACGCCCGACCAGAGAATCATAGCCGTGTACACCAATGGATTCAAAATGGAAAAGGGTGTCGGCGCAGGCATCTTCTCTGAAACGCTTGGCATCTCCTTGTCAGTCAGGCTTCCAAATTATAGCACCGTTTTCCAGGCGGAGGTCCCAGCAGTGACAATAGTGACATGTGAGACTGCGGTTTGGGCAATACTACGTGAGGATATCACCTTTTTCATCAACATCCACGCAGCGATAAAAGCAATATCTGCTACAGAAGTAAAATCGAAGCTTGTGAAGTGTTGTAGAGAAGAGCTCAAGGTTCTTCGAACATAGCATAAGGTAGAACTCTGCAGGGTCCCTGGACATGAAGGCATACCAGGGAATGAGAAAGCTGACGAACTGCCTAGAGGAGGTTCGGCACTTAACTCGGCCCAATCCGACCCCTCAGTGTACATTTTGCCTTGCACACTCAAACTCGAGGCATTGTTCCCTGACCTAACGAAGGCAAACAACAGATGGTTCTCTCTAGATACTTGTATCCTCATGAGGAAGCTATGGCCTACATTTGACAGTGCAAAAACCAATAGACTCATGCAGATGGGTAGAAAATCTTTCTCTACTCTCATAGGAATTATTACGGGGCACAACAGCATGCAATACCACATGAAAAAGTTACGTGTAGGGGCTGTGGCGTCGAGGAGTTTGACGAGGACACTACCCACTTCCTCTGCCACTGCCCAGGCCTCTACCATCTTTGGAGTTTTTTTACAGCATATACACTTTATTTACAATCATTTAAGCTGGTTCTGAGTGTATACTGGTAGAGGTGCCAGTTATCGCGAGATACAACACCAAATGATGTTTTCCGATCAGCTTTTCCTTTTCCTACATAAATACAGATCAATCAGTCTATCCAGCTTAGGCTTCTACTACGATAATTGGTGAAGGTGAAGAGGTCTCCTCTCTCTCTAGAACTGGTCGCTAGTGCACCCCCCATGATGCATGGTCAGTGGCCACTGCCCTTAGCCCGTTTAATGCATCGGGCTAGGTCAGTTTGAGCCTGGCTAGAGCGGATATGACTTTGTTTGAGTCAGATGGCTCTAGGTGACGACTTACTTGTGAAGATAGGATGCCTTCAACGTTGCTTTTGTTTTTTTTTTAGTTTTATCGCCGACCAATAGTCAGCGCAAATTGCCCTTCCAAGCTACAGTTTTCTTGAGTTGCCCATACTGGTTTCTTGTCATGAACAGTAGTTTATCTTCGGTCTTTTTAGGTTCTTAAAAACGTTGAGCTACCCTTGTCTTTTTTTATAATCACGATTTATAAACTTCCATTATATGCATATAGCGCTTACCCAGGTACACTTCATATCACAATAGTTTGCTAGCAGTCTTCCTAACAGTATGGTACTGAAGAACTTCCAGAGAGCGTTATGGTACCTGTTTTTGAAACGTTTTTGCTGCTGATGTCAAGGGTTTCTAAGGTCTCATTTTCTAAATTCCCGGTCCTTCGGATCTTCCCATTTGACGGTTGGGAATATCTGTCAGTAAATTGGCTGAAAGCAGTCGGTTCAGGGCATGAAAATTCTAGTTGCAGAGCCTTAAATTGCTGTGCATCCGCTACGGACTTTATCCGAATCTGTTGGCTGCTCAATCAATCAACAGTTTCCCCTTCAGTGGTGGTGACGATGCCCCACTTTATGAACACATTTTCTAGCATCGACCCTGACCACCCATCTATTGTCAACATGTATGAACGGATGTATCTATCTGTCAAAGGCGGCCTTAAATCGCATGAGCTAAGTGCAATTGCATCAAGACCACATTTCATAAACAAACTAACAGAATGCTCCTTTGGAAGTCACCCTGAAGGCCACCTGTTTAGTGAGACATATTCAAATTTATAGCGTCCATTAAATCGCCTGAGACTTATACCTTCTGTAAGGCCACCCCCTCTGGCGTCTAATTATTTACAAACATCAATCGGGCATTTCATTGCTTTTCATAGATCAAAAGCCCATTAAATTGCTATAAACCACACTGCAAACAGCCACCTCCTCTGTTCGGCCATAACTCATCTCTGGCGAGAGTAAACAACGTGCATGTGTGCGGTGCTCCTCTGTGTAAACATTACAACAGCCTTCTGTTCCGGTCTGTTCTGGTGTGCTACGCTCCCCCAATTAGCCCCATTTCCACCACCTACTGTGCTCGTTGGTGGTTCCCTTCAAGAACTCACGCATCGTAAACTACCTCCACACACATACGCGTGTGTAAATTTGTTGGAAACGCAATTCATGACTCCGATATCCAAATAAACTTTGGCTTTCCAAATCGATAAAAATGGCCAGGCCATTGCATACAAAATGTCTAAATTCTCTTCTCTTTCTTCTTCGTCCAAAAACACGAAATCCCAGAATAAATTATCGATTCCATGGAATGTCGATAGAATATTCTCAACCGCAACCGGATGGTGATTTAGAGAATCGCTTTGACATTCAATTGACGTCTGTCAGAACCGTGCTGGTCGCTGATGGTATACAAAATATCTGGTTGTTCTGTTTCGAATTAATGTCCGAAAGTCGAAACCAAATGTAAATATTAGATTCAATTAGCGCGTCGTAGAAAAGATACGTGGATACATAAGCAAATGCGGAGCAATTTGTTTGCAGTATTCTCTCTAGCGTCACATGTTTCAATGACAAAAGGTGTCATCAGTCATTTCATCGATGACCGTGACAGTAGCAATAGGGTGTTTCGCAAAAGGACGTTTCTGATGAGATACACGACAGCACTGAATCATCGATGAATAGCGATTGGCTTCTGTTTATCTAGTGCACTCGCTTAGTTGTTGTTTCGAGTCAATCACGTTTGAGATAAACGTGCTTATTTGTGAGTTGTGTAAGCCTTGGACTGTACACTTGATCGCACTGCGATTGGTGATAGAAGTTATGTTGTATTGAGCACGTTTGATTGCGAAATGCAGCAAAGCTAAGCGCGAGCGCGCAAACAAAGCCCCACAGTGTTGGGAGTAATTTGCAATTTGTTCGGGCTTGGTACACCAACGCATATTGGTAGCATAGTGAGCGAAGTTGAATTCAATTCATTTCGATTTTATAATGCGTGACAGAGCAAAATTCTATGAATTTTACCTTGTAGATTGATTGTAGAGACGGTTGGTTCCTTATGGCTTCGGTAACAGTTGGACTTATTGTTGTTACAAAGCTCATCCATAGACAAAATAAAAGTTGCCTAAGCAACAAGAAAGCGGGTTTTAAAGTGTAAGGGTGTGCTTCACGAGCACTGCAATTGAAGAGACAGATGGGCGCAATGCATCCATTTACTTTATGGCGAACGTACAGACAAAGAAACTCAAAGCATCCAACATTTAGGCGATATTCGAGCGAGGGAGTTTGGCTACTGGTAAACAGTTCACCGGTCAATGACTGAACACGACTTAGTAAACTCAAGCATGTAACGAGAGGCCCCCAAACATACAAGTTACATTGAACGAGGTGTCCCTGCTGAATACGGAATATGGCGGATATAAAGAGGAAAACTTGAAAAACCCGTAATCCCAAGTGTGTAACGACCGTGCCAAATGGATGAATGACACTCCGTAAGTGTGTCTTATAATGATGGATTCCGGAAACCAGGTGACATCCGGTGTAAATTAGGCCTCCCGTTCCATGGGGCTCTACCGCGGGTATACTACCCTTCCCCTTTTTTACAAATCCCATGGATACTAATTTAAAAAACAAAGATGAGGAATACACTCTTCTTAACGTGGAAACCGGGGCCGCCTTGGGCCTCTCAGACTCTACAGAGAGAGCACTTGATCCTGCTGTGGAGTCTGAACTTATGGATGTCATAGTACAAGACGGGGCTTCAGGTACCATCGACACAACCGACACCATAAATACGGAGGATGAAGAGACTCTCCTAGTATCACCTGGCTCTTCTGCAATGGTGATTGACGCTCATATTGAAGGCGTCAAAAGTCTCATTTCAGATAGGGTCAAGCTATCTGGAGCTGGACGCAAACGACTAAACGAGTTTCTGAGAAAAGGCCACAGCCTGGAGAAAGCTCTAGAGCTAGCACAGACTCCACTGAACAGGCAAGAAGGCACCTCAAAATGTCCAAGATGAGACAGCGCTACACCTCCAGACAACGCAGCGAAGAGGGTGGCCACCACATCAAGAGTTAGACTCAGACCATAAAGCCCTGTAAAAACAAAGATGCCCTTGAAAGCGCTAAGATTGGTGTCTTACCACTAGACTTTCCGGGCAACATCTGGACGACAGAGTAGTTTAGACAGGTAGAGGATAAGGTACTGGAATCATCCTAAAACAGAGGGAGAGTTCCACAAAACCACAGTTCCTCGGCTGCACTTTTAAACCCGGCTGGCTTCTTTTCAGCTGTAAAAATAGAGCAACAGCTGACTGGCTCAAAGCAACAGTGCCCAAAATGAAGCCCTGGAAATATGCTCAGCTGAAAGCTGTGGACGAGGGAGAAGTTCCGCGTCCAGAAATCTTGGTCTGATACTTTCCTGACAAAGACTCGAACGAGCGTATGTTGGGCCTAATGAAAGGCTAAAACACAGGGCTAAGAGTGGACGAATGTATGAGAGTGCTTAATAGAGTCGAGCGAGCAGCCGTCGTCATGGAGATCACCGTAGCTCTAGATCCGGCATCAGACTTATACCTCTACAAAATCGGAGGTGTACTCAATTACGGCTCCGGGTCCGTATAACTTCGCCAAAGGCATAAAGAACACTCAAGACCCGTCGTAAACCAGACAGGCACAGTAAAAAAGGAAAATCCTGCCAGCTCTTGTAAGCAAAACAAACAAATATTTGGCGCAACAGCTCTTTAAAGTGCCAGGACCTAGCTTCTCGCAACCACTCATGTTGTATGCGTTATATTTTTCACACGAATGGAAGGGACCTACAGTTTAATGCCGAGTCCAAACGGCGATTTGAGAACCTTTTTCATGACTCTCGGATGTTTGTCAGACGCTCGCGAGAGGTGGGACCGTGAAAAAACTTTTTGGTGTTTTCTGGGATTCGAACTTGGAACCTCATGCGCAGTGATCCGACACACTAACCACTTACGCCACGGCGCCCGCTCTTGTACGCGCAGAATTTATATCAGCAACGCTGAGGCCACACAGGGCCCCAGCATCAGCGCTGAGGCCATACGGGCTCCAACACCAGGGCGGAGGCCTCACAGCACCAGCGCTGAGGCGGTATCCGCAAACAAACGGCCGCCAGAGAATACATCAACTGGAGCTTCAAGCGTGCTACCAAGACATCCGCGCAACGATCCACCCTCGCCCCTCAGACCCAGGCTAAGTCGCGTTGAGAGGTGGATTACACCCCTAGGTATAGAGAGACACTACATCCCTCCCTCTGGAAGGTTAAGGAAGTGGGAGAGGAGAAACCACAAGCAATCTGCGCTACTGAATAGCGGCAGGACCACGGGGACAGGGGGCGTAAATGATAATGAGTCCTCCATCACTCATCAGAAGGCAGTTCAAGTGCCGTCAAATCAACTTACACCATGCTAGGGTTGCATCTTCCGTGCTGAATAGACGTTTTGCAAGAAAGATGTTGACTTGGCACTGATGCAAGATCCATTAGTGCTCGAGGGAGCGATTAAAGGGCGCCCAAAGAAAAAAAGTTAATTTATTCTGACTCGTGGAGCAATTTTAGTTAAAAACACTAAAATATATTTCCAATTACAGAGTTTCTTACTACTACTACTACTAAGGCGAACCCCACAGGCGGATCAGTAGAAATGCGGTGAAGTGGGAGGGTTGTGATCCCTTGTTTTCGGATCATAACCTCGCTGATAAAAAGGAAGAAGAAGAAGAAGAAGAGCGTTCATTACTAGGGACCTAGTGGCGATAGTGGCAGAAGTGCCGCTAACAAGTCGAACCACGAAGGTTGTCTTTGCCTCCACAAACTTTCCCGGGGATACAGCCGAGGCACCACCCAACGAGGTAGGGTACTTGATGGCTTACTGCCGTGCCAAAAAGTTACCATGGATTATCAGCTGTGACGCTAAGGCCCATCACACTACATGGGGCAGTTCGAACACCAACAAAAGAGGTGAATCGCTATTTGAATTTACATGTACTAACAACATGGTGGTGGTAAATAGGGGAAACGTTCCTACTTTTACTAACATCATCCGCCAAGAGGTACTAGATCTCACTTTGGAAAGCCTGTTTATATACAATTTCATGACAAACTGGCACGTGTCTGACGAAGTCTCCATGTCGGACCATAACCACATTGGATTCAATATAGCGATTTCCATGAATGATACGCTAAATTACAGGAACCCTAGGCACACTTATTGGGATTCCTATCGGTTTAACTTCGAGGCAGAACTAAATCGCGCTTCGAATCTTATACATAACATTCCAGAGTTAGAATTCGAGGCAGAACGCCTTCGAAAACCATTTCCGCCGCTTACTAAGGCGGTTGTGCCGAAGCACGGAAAAAGGGCAACCGCGATGACCCCTGGTGGAATAAGCATGTTTAGTCACTTAGGCATGAAACAAGGAAGCTATTCAATACAGCTGAAATCAATGGCGATTGGTGCGTTTACAAAGAAACTTTAAAAAGTTATAACAGAGGACTTAGAAAATCTAAGCGCGAATCTTGGAGAACTCACTGCGAACGAATTGAAAGCTTCCCCGCCCCGTTTAGCCTTCAAAAGGCCCTAGCCCAGAGTCACTCCAAGCACCTTGGCTCCCTAAAGAAGTAAAGTGGGGAATTCACCAGCAGTCCTGAGGAAACCTGTCAAGCTTTACTTGACACCCACTTTCCAGGCTGTATATCCGATTGTGCTGTCTCTCCAGAACTCCTGAGGAACGACATTCTAATTGCTTCTACACGAGACTTAGCCTATCTGGCGAAATCTTTACTGCCAACCACATTAGATGGGCTCTATCTGCCACCAGGTGAAGATGGCATATTTCCCTGCCTTCTACAACAAGGAACAAACCTGTTAATTCTGACCCTTGTAAGAATTTTCAGATCCAGCCTTACACTAGGTTACATACCATGGAGTCATGCTCGACAACAGGCTGCGCTTCAAAGCCCACGTCGAGTATTCTAGTAAGAAAGCATCGCTGATGCAGGCAGCACTTTCCCGAATGCTCTCGAACATCGGCGGGCCTGGATACGCCCGCACGATCCTGCTGTCCAGAGTGGTCAGCTCTGTACTTCTATACGCTGCCCCGATATGGGCAGGTGCACTGGCGACAAATGAGTGCAGGAAGAAGCTATCATCAGCTCACAGGCTCTGCGCAATCAGAGTCATCAGCAGCTTCCGAACTATCTCCGACGATGCAGCCTGCGTTTTAGCTGGGATGGTCCCAATCGACATCCTCGCTGAAGAGATGCAGAGGGTATACCTTAGACGTCCCTCGAACCGGCAAGAGGCAAAAAGGATTAAGGAGGAGGAAAGGGCAGCATCAGCAACGCTGTGGCAAACCAGGTGGGACTGCTCTACCAAAGGCAGGTGGACCCACAAGCTCATTCCCACTATAAAATCATGGACAGAGAGAGCGAGGGGGAACTGTAACTACCACCTCACACAGTTCATGTCCGGATACGGTGGCTACCGGAAATACCTCCATAGATTTGGACACGATAGTTCGCCCCTGTGTCCAATATGTCCAAACGAAGAGGAGGACGCGGAGCATGCAGTGTTCTACTGCAGACGCTTTGCAGAAGACAGAGCAAACCTGCAGAAAATCTTGTTAGTCACATGACACGATCAGAGGGCGAATGGATGGAGTTCTGCTCATTCATAGTATGTGTGCAGAATGCGCTGCGAAGAGCAGAAGCCCTAAGAAGAGCCCAAGAGGCGGCCTCGGAGACTAGAGCATAATTGCTAACCAGCCCCGCGAAGAAATGCCTAACGGCAGTACCGCGGGGAGAGTGGTTGAAGTGTTTAGGGTGTGTGTTTAGTACGTAGGCGTATTCCTGGAATCGATTACTCAGGTTTGCGAATCGTGCATGCTAGTAGCACTATTAGTATCTATAAAGAGTATACATCCTTGGCGCAACCTAAAAAAAAAAAAAAAAACTAGGCTACATACCAAACAGTTGGAAGGAGGTTAGGGTGGTCTTCATCCCAAAGGCGGCAAAACAGGCGGAGCAATAGCCTAAATCCTTTCGAGCCATCAGCCTCAGTTCCTTTCTCCTAAAAACGATGGAGAAAATTGTCGATCATCATATAAGGGAAAAGTTCCTCATACATGGTCCTCTGCATGTAAACCAATTTTACTATCAACCTGGAAAGTCTACGGAAACAGCCTTTCACAGCTTAACGCTGTTGATTGACAAACCATTAGCTGCTAAAGAAACAGCCCTATATGCCTTCAGGGAGCATTCGACAACACTTCCTACGAGGCTATCAAAAAGGCTATGATCAGGAAAAATATCGTTCCTCTGATAAAAAACTGGATCCTAATCATGCTATGTATCAGGAAAATAAGAATCGAGTACGGAGGCTCGTATAAAACAATAACAGCTACCAGAGGAGTCCTCTGCCCCCTGCTCTGGACCTTAGTTATTGACGAACTCTAAGAGCTACTTGAAAAATCGGCTTATAAAGTACAAGGATATGCAGACGACATTCCCATCAGCGTCAGAGGCAAATTTGAGGACAAATTTAACTTCCGATTGGTGCAGGACAAAGGGACTTACCATCAACCCCGGAGAAACTATACGTGTACCCTTTTCTAGGAAAAGAAATCGTACTCTTAAGCAAATTACAAGCGAAATACCTAGGTGTTTTCCTTGTCAAGACGCTCACCTGGAATTCACACATGAACAAGGTTACCGAGAAAGCGACAAGAGTAATGTTTATGAGGCAGAGCCTACATCGTAGACACAAGGGCAATAAGAACGTGCCCCACGGCAGCAATGGGAACAATACTTAGCATCATACCATAGCACCTTGCAGTACAAAAAGATGCTAATCTGAGTGCTCTTAGGCTGCCCAAGATCTCGGACCTTAGAATCGGCAACTTTACATGCCATCTGAAGATTCTAGAGTATATCTAAAAGGATCTTATTCTCAAAATCCCTGATACCATGCTCAAGAAATACCGGTTTGGTTAGCCCAGCGTTCAGCAAGTCCATTAGCTTCCCATTGTATAATTGTGTAGTAAATACCACTGGGGGGTACCCTGTCCCCTCCCTAGCCCAGTTTGGGCTGCGGATGACTCAAAAAGAGCTGCTATTTGGGCCTGTGGAGACTGCGCCTTTGAAGAAAAAATGATGACACCCGGAACAGGCTTCGTGCGAGCAAAGGTCAAAGGAGTACATGCATATAGCTGTTATGCATCTCCAAACAACACCATTGAGGAGTTCCAAAGTATGCTTGATAGGCTCGTGGATGATGCTAGAGGTCGTAGGCCAACGATTATAGCTGGAGACTTCAATGCATGGGCCACTGATTGGGGCAGCGCACGGACCAATAGAAGGGGAGAAGCTCTCCTAGAAGCCGTATCGGCACTAGACCTAATATTGCTAAATACAGGAAGTGAGCACACTTTTAGTAGAAAGGTGTAGGCTCCATAGTTGATATCACCTTCGCAACTAGTTCCTTATCGAGAGGCACCAACTGGAGAGTCAGTAATCAATATACTCACAGCGACCACCTTGCCATCCTGTTTGAAGTACAACCTAGGAGAACAACCAGGAACGCCCAAAGAAGGCACAACGAATGGGGTGGAAAATAAGCACCGTGGACAAAGACACTTTTGCCCTGATTTTTGCAGAGTCAACAATAAGCCCAGGAACAGCAAACGCTATGGCCGCTGAGGTTACCAAACAAGTGACTAGGGCTTGCGACGCATCCATGGCCCGGAAAACGTCAACAAATCGCCGGCCACCAGTATACTGGTGGAACCAAGAGATAGCAGAGCTATGCAGCAAGTGCCATAGAGCCAGAAGACTATTCCAGCGATCCAGAGGTTTGTCCACACATCAGGACCTACGGGTGCAATTCAAAGATAGGCGAAGAGAGCTAAACCTAGCCATCCGCAGAAGTAAGAGCAATAGCTTTAAGGAACTCTGCGAGCAAGCAGATGTAAATCCTTGGGTCACCGCCTATAGAACAGTAATGGTAAAACTCAAAGGCACTAAGGCACCCTCGCCCTCATGCCCTCTCCTTTTGCAGAAAATTGTATCGGGGTTGTTTCCACCTTAAATACCAGCAGAGGGTATAGAGCCACCTCCGGAAGTACAGGACATCCCAACTGTCACGCAAAGGGAACTCCTGGATGTATGCAGACGATTCGAGGATACCAAGTCACCTGGATTGGATGGCATACCGAACAAGGCCCTTAAATTAGCCATTAAAACAAATACGCAACCATTTGTGGAACTATACAACAATTGTCTAACAGAATGAGTTTTTCCAGACCAATGGAAAAAGCAACGTCTAGTGCTGCTGTCTAAAGGGAAAAAACCACCAGACGAGCCCTCGTCATACCGTCCCATATGCCTGTTAGACACAATGGGTAAAATACTGGAGCGAATCATATGCAACCGATTAGAAGTGGCAATTGATGAAGCCGGGGGACTCTCCAACCAACAGTACGGCTTTAGGAAAGCTCGATCTACAGTAGACGCAGTAAGAAGGGTAACTACAACCTTGGAAGAAGCTATTCAGGGCAGGAGGTGGAGAGGCGGTGCAAAGAAATACGGTGCCGTAATAACATTGGACGTCAAAAACGCGTTCAATTCTGCGAATTGGGGACTCATAGTGCAATCGCTTAGGTCAATGATGGTGCCATGGTTCTTAATTAAAATAATACTGAGCTACTTCGAGAAACGGTTTCTGCTCTTCGATACCGACGATGGAGTAAAGCAGTACCACATATCTGGCGGAGTTCCACAAGGATCGGTATTAGGCCCTATCCTTTGGAACATTATGTATGATGGGGTTCTAAGGCTTGGAATCCCAAATGAGAGAAAAATCATAGGCTGCGCCGATGATATTGCAATTGTCGTGGTTGCAAAACATCTAAAAACATCTAGAGGAAATAGAGGATATTGCAAATGAATGTATCCGAAAAGTCAAACAGTGGATGGCAGCAGTCGGGTTAGAGCTCGCCGAACATAAAACAGAGGCAGTATTGGTAAGCAGCCGCAAGAAAAGAGAAGAAATCACCATCAGAGTACGAGATCATAATACGACTTCAAAACCGGTTATCAAATACCTAGGTGTGATGATCCACGCGAGGCTCACTTACAAGGAGCACCTTGAAAGAACGTGTGACAAAGCGGCTCGGGTGAGCGGTGCCCTATCAAGAATAATGATAAATATTGGAGGACCTAGGCAACAAAGGAGACTTATTCTATCTAGGGTGGTGCAGTCCATGCTTATGTATGCGGCACCCATATGGACCAAAGCTATGACGAAAAAGACCTACGCAAGAAGGAGAAACTCTGTCAACAGACTATGTGCGCTGAGAGTATGCTGTGCCTTCCGTACGGTATCAGACGAGGCAGTATGTGTCATCGCGGGAATGCTACCAGCGGATATCTTGGCTATCGAGCTACAAAGGAGCTACGACGCCAAAATTCAGGAACCTCAAGCGTCAGTCAAAAATATCAAGCTGGAATAAAGACAGCGAAGCATTAGAGCATGGCAGGAGCGATGGAACCAGTCCTCAAAGGGAAGATGGACCCATGGACTTATACCGGATACCCAAAAATGGATAGACCGGAAACACGGAGAGGTAGATTTCTATCTTAGCCAGTTCCTAACCGGACATGGCTGCTTTCGAGCGTATCTCAACAGGTTTGGGCTCGATGAATCTCCCAACTGTCCAAATTGCGGAGAGGCCCCAGAGGACGCTCAGCACGCATTTTTTCAGTGCCCACGTTTTCATATAGAGCACAGAGAACTGGAGGAAAAAATTGGAGAAATACCAACCCCCGAAAACATTGTGCACCATATGATAGCATCGAATGCAATATGGGACGCTGTGAAACAAGTTGCAGCGATAATCGTGCAGGAACTTAGGCGGCTGGAAAAAGTCAGAGAGAGCAACCAAGTCCAACCGGCAACACTTTTGGAACAAGGAGCGGAAGACACCGAAAGAAGAGCATAAATAGCTAACCAGCCCCGCTAAGTAACACCTAACGGTAGTCCCGCGGGGAGAGTGGTTGAAGTGTGCAGGGTGTGGTTTAGTATGTAGGCGTATTCCTGGCATCGAGTATTCAGGTTTGCGAATCGTACATTCCAGTAGCTCGGGCTACTGGTATCTTAAGAAGATTACACACCCTTTGGCGCAAGCCACCGTATTCAGAAATCCATGTTATGGTAACCTGATTTGTGAACGCCAAGGGTATCAAGGAGGTCGAGACAGTCCCACACGAGCTTTGACCTTACCGTATAGGAATTAAGGCCCTTTAAAGCCGCCTGACTGCTCGAATGATGCGGGTTCCGGTGCTATTCCTCTGCAGGCATACCCAAAAAAATAGTTCTGTTGCATAGACGTCTGCTTGGAAGATGGTAAAAGATTTATCAAGCCTTGTCACACGCCCCTTCTCCGGCACTGGCCTTTTCTAATTTGGGTCTATCTGTGTACCAGATTTTTACGTTGGATGGTGCGTTGAGACCTTCGTTTCTCCATTCTTACTTACTTACTTATGTCCTGTATCCCCTTGAGGGTCCTGGGGTCTCTACTACGCCTACGTGCCATCGTGAACGGTTCCTAGCAATGTGTCTGTGTTCTCCCCATCTGCCGTGTCTCCTCCACGACTGTTCTGCGCAATTTTTTTCTCGGATCGCCAGGTCTTCTGTCATTCTGAGTTAAAGGCTTCCATTGCATAGCATGGTTCGCTATGGAACTGTCACCCTTTCGGAATGTGTGACCATTTATTATTTTTTTGGGGAAGTAGTGAAATTTATCGGCTACATGAAATAGGTCATTCTCCTTTCCATTCCTCTCTGGTTAGTGTACTGATCCTTCTCTGGAGGGGATTATTTTGAATTATGAAGTGACGATACCGAGGTATGACCCAAAGAAAAACGTTTGAAGATTTGTAACTCTTTTCCACTTAAAAGAAAGCTCTTAACTAACTTTTAATAAAGATATCATCCCGCATTCGTTCCGCAATATTTCTTTATCTTTCGTTTGCGATAATTTATCACTTCAATCAACCCACGGAGTAGAGCTATCTCTATCTATACTTCCCATTTGCCTATCAGATTCATCACAATCTCTCATTAATACTTTACCACTAATTTATGGTCCCCTCTAGTTGCGGAGAGTGTGTCTCATGATAACATCTACGAAACCATGTCAATTCATTACGCATTAATCAATAATTCTTCGGTGAAATACGACTTCCTAACCGGCAGCACGATCTCCACTAAAGTATATAAATATCTCCAATAATTCACTCGCTCACTCTGAGTCTGATCTCCCTTATCTGCGTCAAGACTGTAGAAAAAAAATAAGCAGAAAACCAAAGACCGATATGATCTCTCAGTCAATTAATATTTCTCTCATTCGCTGCGCTTCCTACCTAACCAACCCACCACCACCGCCTCCGACTAGGTATACATATCTCCACCCAATTCATTAAGTTAATTTTTCATTAAACCCTCTATTATCGGCTGAGATCAGAATAGCCTGTAGATAAGAACCTAACCACAAAAATCCATCGATACTAGGCGAGTAGATAAAGCAAGAAGGTAGATAGGTTCTCCATTAACTCTTCTACAACTCGATTGTGGAAAACAAAAGAAAAAGTATCTCAAACTGAAATTTACATTAATTTAATTAAATATTCGAACCAAGAGGCGTTATATTCCTGAGGTTGCACGCACACACTACTCCTATCTCTCTGAGGCTGATTTACTTGCGCCGATCGCGGTGTGTTCGGGCGCTGTCACACCGGCCTAGCCAAGCAATTAGTATATTTAAGAGAATACACTTAATTAAATGGTAATAAAATGAATAAAAAAAAATACACGCTCCTATCTGACGGAAAAAACCGAAATAATGATTGCGGTCCTCAGTGGAAGCCTTTCTTTTTTCTTTTAGAACAGTTCTCACATACTTAGTTGCTTTGCTATAATTTATGGAAGAATGAAGTTAATAAAGTCCACCTGATATGTTTATGGTTAGAATGGAATTAAATTACAAGGAAACAATCATAATTTGCCTTAACTTGGTGAAGATAGTCTGTTTGTTTGTCGAGATGTTGTCAGAAACTGGTTTACGAAACGACTATGATAATTGCGAGCAGGTCTGGTGGGGTAGCTTTGAGGCTTCATAGGTGTATACCTACAAAAAAGTTTGATGGAAACTATAATCGATCGATTGTCTAATGAACATTTTTACGGTTCAAGGAGATCGTTAGATACAATATCTTACACGTTTGTTAAATTTTTTTTATCTGAAATACCAGACAGGTTATTTTGGCGACGAATTGTTAAGATTAAAAGTTTGATGTAGATACGATATCATACGTTACGAAATACAGTTTTATTTTTATACCCTGTCCAATAGGGTATGTTGAATTTGACACTAAAGATGTGATGTATGTGGATGTATGTGCAGACAGACCCCATAGATTAGGTTAAATTGAAGTGGCTGCCAATTAAAGCCAACATACTTAGACCAATGATTACTTTGGTCTCATGCCCGTAACGGATTACATGACGCCATATTTAGACTTTGTAAGGCCTTTCTCTACCGCCTACCCTAGCAGGGAAGATTGGAAAAGCGGTCATATACCTAATGCCGAATCTATAGCCATCTACACAGATGGTTCAAAAATGAGCACTGGTGTAGGATCAGGTATCTTCTCCGACCCTCTGGGTGTATCAAAATCCATACGACTTCCAGACCACAGCAGTGTTTTCCAAGCAGAGGTCTTAGCAGTGGCAACAGCCGCCCGTGAGTCTGCGGTAAGGGCAATACCGCCAGAAGGTATCACCATCTTTATCGACAGCCAGGCAGCTATAAAAGCGATTACTGCCATAGAAATTAAACCGAAGCTTGTGAAGTGTTGTCGAGAAGAGTTTAGGGTTCTTGGAACACAGCACAAGGTATGGCTCTTTTGGGTCCCTTAACACGAGGGTATCCCAGGCAATGAGAAAACCGACGAGCTGGTGAGAATCGGCTCTGCAGCCCCACCAGAACAAGTTGGCCCCCTGTGTGTATCCCGCCTTGCACACTCAAGCTTGCTGCAGGGAATAAAGCCATCGAGGAGGCGAATACAAGATGGAACTCCATGGAAACTTGCGCCATCACTAGGAAGCTATGGCCATATTTCGACAAAGCAAGGGCCGAGAGAATCACTTGGAAAGATAGGAAATCCCTCTCCACCCTCGTGGGCATCGTCGGGGCACAACACTCTGCGGTACCACATGAAGAAACTATGCCTGACGGAGGAGGAACTCTGTAGAGGCTGTGGTGACGAGGACGTTTTTGAGGACACAACCCACTTCCTGTGCCACTGTCCGAGTCTTCAACACTCCAGGAAAAAATTCCTTAGTAAATATTTCTTCCAAGATCTCGAGGAACTCTCCGGCGTTTCGACAGAAAAGATGCTGAACTTCGTCAAATCATCGGGGTGGTTTGTATGCAGAAATGAAGTAAGTGACTGAGTTAGTAGTTTTTAGTTTCATTGGGTAAGGGATTACTTTTTCCCCCATGGGTACAACAATGGGTCAACACTGACCTGAGTGTTGCAGAGAGTGTCCCTCCCTGCCAGCCCACACACCTAGACCAATGATCTAATCTCACTGAAGAAAGAGCAACGACGATCCTGAAGATTCTTCTGCGACAGCATTGAAGAGTCCTCGGAAGCGTCCAGGTTGGGAAAAATCCTCTCTAAAAGCCCTTCTATACCCAGCTACCTTTTGCATACGGATGGTCACTGGACCTCCTCTGCTAAGGAATCCATTGACATCTTACTGGATACACACTTCCCTGGTAGCTCCCCTGTTACTTACTTACTTACTCTCAACGAACTTTTGAAGCTTCCTGGTGATAGTAGTGGTCACTCTCCACGTGCTGCATCAATATAACAGCACGGGTTCAACATTGGAGTGGAGCAGTCTTAGCTTGGTGTTCAAACTGATTGCTTTACTTCGCCATATTTTGGACACCATCTCCCCTGTTGCTGTCTCCCAACTGGTAAATACCTCCCTTCAACCTTGCAGCAACTCCTTACAGAAAAGATCCGGTGGGCCATGTGCAGGACCTGACGGTATTATTCCAACAGAAATTCAGCACTGCGATGATATTGTGCTTCCATGGCTCAAAGTCATCATGACGGGCTGTATAAATCTTTTCTATATTCCCAAACTTTGGACAGTAGTTGAAGTCATCTTCATACCTAAGGCAGGAAAGAGCTCGCATGTGGAACCAAAGGATCTCCGACCTATCAGTCTATCGTCCTTTCTACTTAAAACTTTAGAAAGGTTAATTGATATCCACCTTCGGCAAAGTACAATATTAGCCCAGCTTTGCTCTCGCCGTCTCAACATGCGTACTGCAAAGGCAAATCGGTTGAAACAGCCTTATATTCGCTTGTGCGCATCTTTGAGCATTGAAGAATGCACTATGGTGGCGTTCCTTGACATTGAGGGAGCTTTTAACAATGTCAAATCAAAGGCGATTACCTGCGCTCTAGCAAATCTGAAAGTAGATACTTCGCTTTGGGTGTTGATCAATCAATTGCTTACATGCAGAATTATTAGCACACAGCTGGGCGGAGCATCGGCCAGAAGAATTGCCTGCTTGCGGTACACCCCAAGGTGAAGTATTGTCGCTTCTTCTGTGTAAAATGGTAGTAAATGAGCTACTGATGGACCGTGATATGTCAGGCTGCAGAGTGATCGCCTGTGCTGATGACATTGCTATTGCTGCCTCCGGTAAACACCCAGACACTCTCAGGGAAATCCTCCAATATGCTCTCCTTCAACTCAGCAGATGGGCGTCCAAATGTGAACTGGCGGTTATTTCCCATAAAACGAAACTCGTTCTCTTCACGAGGAAATGAAAAGTTCCCCTCATAGACCCTCATATGATAAATGGTACCAGTCTCGCCTTCACTGATAGCGCAAAACATCTGGGTCTTATTTTGGATAGGAAATTGAACTGGAAAGCCAATCTACTAGAATGCGTCAGGAAAGCTAATGTAGCTCTCTATTCCTGTAAAAAGGGCTATAGGTAGGAGCTGGGGTAAGAAAGCCATTGGCTGTACGTGTCCGTTATCAGGCCTATACTACTCTATGGCTGATCGTATGGTGGCCTGTTCTTGATAAGGCTATCCACGCCACTCAACTAGCTAAGGTGCAAAGATCTGCATGCAACTGCATGCGGTGGTGCACTGAGACCTATTCCCTCAGCAGCACTGGACATTTTATTGAACCTGCTACCCTTAGATATTTTCAGCAAACAGATTGCTGTCTGTGTGGCCATCTGTCTAAAAGCCTTCTCTCAGTGGTCTAGCTATCGTGTCGGCCACTCCTCGATCCTTGATCTTCTCAACTTCAAGCACGAAAATACGGGCTATACCCCGCCGAAACTGAGATTTGACTGTAACTTTAATATGACCATCCCAGAACGGGATGAATGGGACACCTCCCCCCTGTCAATAGTAGTTTGGTTCACTTCTTTGCAGATGGTTCTAAGACCGAAGGTGGGGTGGGTTGTGGTGTTTTCTCCGAAACGCACAATCTAAGCATCTCGTTCCGCCTCCCTGATCATTGCAGCATTTTTCAGGCGGAAATCATGGCGATTAAGGAAGCCCTGTCCTGTCTGAAGTACTATCTGTCAGTGATATTAGCATTTTTACTAGCAGCCAAGTGGCAATCAAGTCCTTATAATCGTGCTCCTTCCCTTCAAAAGCCACCTTAAACTGTCGTTTATCTCTTATGGAGATGACAGAGCAATTCAACATTCACCTATGCTGGATACCAGGCCAGAGGGACATTCCAGGAAACTGCAAGGCGAACGAACTCGCCAGACAGGATACTGCTCTAAGGATTCCGCCTGATAGGCAAGCCCTGGCATCTACTAAAGCTGAACGCTATTAGCAAGACCAACCTCAGATGGAAAAACGGCTCAACGTGTCATATTTCGAGACAGATCTGGCCTAGGTTGAACCAAAAACGTAGTGCCGAGTTGGTCAAGCTAAAGCGATCACATATCAGCTGCGTTGTCGGTGTTCTCACTGGATACTGTCTTATAGGTCAACACGCCAAAAGACTTGGCCTCCCTCCTACGACTTCTGCAGAAACGAGGAGGAGGACGAAGCCATCCTTTACCACCTATGCAATTGTCCAGCCCTGTCGCATAAAAAAATGCTTAATCTAGGGTCCCCCTTCCTTGAAGGCCTGGGCGATTTGGCGTCCTTAGACATCGTGTGCATCCATCGCTTTATCAAAAGCTCCGGTTGGTTTTGTTAGTGGCCCTGAGTAGCCTAATGGATCCATGATATTACTGGCCTAAGTGTGTCTGCACTTTCGTGCGGACAGACAACCTAACCTAACGCAGACCAATGATAGGTCTGTTGTGATACCACTTGGATCACGAGAAATTTCCCCATACCTGGGTACACTAGGTACTCGTACGAAGAAGTTATTGCTGCTGCGCACTGCCAGCCCAAATAGCAGATTCTTTCGCCTTTAATTTGCCACTAATAGGAAGTAGGAAAGATTTCACAGATCCCATCGAAACAAGAACTACTACTGCAAGGGATCTGTCAAGAGCCGACCCCATCTTCGCCAGCTCATTGACTCGTTCAATCCCATCTATTGTATGTTGCTATGACCTAGCACCAAGAGAAGGCTGAGTTTGGTACAACAACCTAGCGACCAAAGCTCTTCCCTACACTGTTCCACCAGTTATGAAAACGATGTTGTCGACAGCAGAGGCTTGATAGCAGCCTGACTAATGGTGATATTATCAATGGGTGTAGAATTTTGTCTTATTATCCGACACTCATTAAATATTGGCAGATTTTCCGCCTGAAAGGCACTGGATGAATCAGGATACTAATACCTCTGTTTCCGAAAGGATTCCCACAATCCATCTTTGAATCGTCGGTATAAATTGCTATTTTGAAATTCCTTCTGACTCCACCTCTTCACCATCTGTGGACGGATAGTCGACTGTGAAGTTATATTGGAAATTCCATTTGGGTATAGTGTAGTCGGTCAGGGTTGTCTCCAGTTCTCCTGGTAACGAAAATAGAATCTTACTGTGTCAGTGTAGTCTAACAGACTAGCATCCTGACTCTCTGAGTCTGGCGCCACTACATGCTGAAATATATTTAATATGGAGATCAAGTGGCAGAAGATGAAGAAGCACATTCAGAACTTCCGTTTGACATGTCCACATAGCACCCGTGGCACTTGCCGTTCTTTGTACTTTGCTTATGGGTTTGATGTTGTAGTATTTACTCAGGACAGATCTTTACTCAGTCCGAATCAATGTCATTGATATATTCAAAGAGATATCTACTGATCGTAGTCCGGTAACAATCTCCATTGACAGTACGGGGGCCAGTTTAGCCAGGTCTACCTAGAAATGACACAACTCTGCAGACTGTTCCACCTTTTACAATATTTGCTACTAATAGAAATTGTGAAAAGATTTCGCCCTTGACAGATCCCATCAACGGCTTATTTTTGAAGAAATAAGGTCCGAAGATGCGACTTACGTCGAAACTACATCACACGGCACATTTTTATGGATACAATGAGGTCTGTGGGGTCTTTTCTGGATTGTTCTCATCTCATATGCGACAATTTTGCATCATTTAGGGAGTACGTATATATGATACAAAGTTCGACATATGGCTTGGATAGTGAGAGTCTTGTCTTGTCTTGAGACAAACCCAGGCTTGCCTCTGTTGTGATGATAGTCCACAGCCTTGTCTGACAGCTGTTAGAACCTTAAATTTCTCTGATATCGTGCTCCTCTGCAGCACGTGCAATTTCGCACACTCCCAGCAAGAAAGGGATCAGGTGAAGTAAGTTCTCAATATAAGTGGACGGACAACGCCTATTTCTCGGTCAATACCTCCAAGGCTGAAGTAGTAAAATTCACAAGGAGATTCATACATACATTTGCAATGGTCTGCTTATCCTTCATGAAGGTTGCGGGTGTAGGATGCTCAAGTGGAGATACAAGGAGATACATAACATTGCAATTTGTTGACCACCCCCAACATTCAAATTTTAATGGTAATAGATGAGACAAGGTACGATTAAACTCCGTATCCCAGAGGCCAGCATTTTTTGACTATTGGACAAAAAGGCAGGATTATAAATTGTCGTACTGACAATTTTCTGTGCAGGAAGATTCCTACCATTTCTAAGCGAAAGGCTTGCTGACGTCTGGGAATCAGTCCTTGTTCTTTTCACTTAAAAAATATCAATCACTACATTCAAACCCATAAGGACCAAAGAAATTGAATTAAACCTCTCAGGGCCAACATAATACGAGTACATTCACATGATCTTAAATTTCAAATAAAATTTGAACAGAAGTCTTGCGTTAAGGACGCGCTTTAAACCTTCTACGCATGCAAAGGGGCGTTCAGTAACACCTACCACTGGTAAAGCCAACAGGTCACAGCTTCACCTGGATATAGTAGGAAGATATCCATTTTTTCTAGATAAGCTTAGTCGCAGTAATGCATGAGTCGTCTCTGGTATCAGTACTAGGCACTGTGCCACTGTACATGCAAGGTAACTAACAACGACTACTGCAGGGACAAGGAACCAATTAAATCTGTCAATCTCACCGGCAGACGAATGAAGACTATTGGTAGTTACTTCTTCGCAAAGTTCCATTGAAATGGGCACAATGGCCTAAGTGAGCAATGACTAACATCACAAGACACCTACCTATGTGGAACATAACCTATCAAAGTAAACTAAACTCTCTACTTCCAGTCTTTTCCTAGTCACCCTTCATCGTCTACACTCATGAAGCCTGATGCCAATAATGTTTCCTATTTCGAGCACTAAATTAATTTAGAGCTTTCCGCTTCCAGGAAACCTTGCATATTCAATAGTACCGACTGGTTGTGCTTGCTACTCCCCTTCAAGTATCATGTAGTCCAGCGTGCAATGTAACGCACTAAATGAACAACAACAAGGCCGACAGCATAAGGCTACGCTCTGTTTGCGCCTGAAGTATGCTGCAACTTACATCAAAGCAACCAAACACCAACGAAAAATGGGCAAACAAAAAAAAAATGAAATTCAGTAGAAGTACTTGCAACAGCAGCTGCCGGGGACGATCGACACTCTAGAGACCACTAGACCACAACAACTGCGTACGCCAATCAGACCGATCAAGGCAGATGGGACTGGTGGAAACTGGGAATGAGACACCAAATTAGTTTCATTTCGAGAAGATGAGCCCTTCTGCCGGGCAAATGACCGTTCAACTGATATCGATCGCGCGCCGCCGCACCAAATGATCTTGCTCTGTGCGTGGTAATTACACCGCAGCACCCCGCATCATGCACCATGCACCATCAACTCTACAACACATAGCACCGCCAACAAGATTCTAGGCGTGTAAGTAATTTCTTTTGAAGTGTTCCAAGCGCAAGGGGAGCTCATCGACTAGAGTACAACACATGGCTGCGGGGCCTGGTATATTCTTTTAGGAGTACACGCACAAGTGAAGTGTTGATCCGGATCGACAGTTCTGTACAAGTTGGGGTAGTTTCGGCTGGGGGACAAAGAGATGATCCTCATCTTGTAAAGCCACGATCGTGTTCATCATGTGTGTTCATAGAGTTGTTCCAAGCGTAATTGTTGTGTGTTTTTCCCCGCAGAATGCGGGCTCTCTGTTCTGCTCTGCTCTGCTCTGTGTACACCACCGAGTTTATCGGCTGAGAAAAATAAAAGGGTCAACCGAAGGCGATTGCGTGCGACTTGATAGGCAGTATAACAATTTCTTTATACGAATATGATCGCATTGATGAATCCATTTAATTGTGGGGTGAGAAAGTTGTAGTTCTTGGTATTTACATGAATAGACTGTGGTTATTCCTTAGAACAAAAAACGAAGAAAAAAAAAAGCAGCAAGCGACAGTGAATAATGTTTAGGAAGCAATTATCATGGAGGCTGTAAATTCCAATTCGGGCAGTGACATAATTAACACTTACTGCTTACCCAAGAGCTTTGAAGTTGATACTCATCTCATGGAACAGCCAATGATGTCACTTTCAACATGTCAGTGGGTGTTTAATTGCTCGGAGACGGCTAATGGACAAGTGGTTGTTGGAAAGCTACAAGATAAGACATTAAGACTTAGTTTTGTAAGTGACCTCTTAATTGATCCGATGATTGTCAGAACGAAGCGAGTAATCTGTAGGCTGCTTCCATGCTAAGAATCTGTGGTTCCATTCAAAAACATGTCTTATAGACTTAACCATCTGTCAAGGATGGTGGTTCATACAGAGCTTAATACCAAACGAATACTGACAGCCAAATTCCAGAGTAGAGTAAGAAAAATAGTCATCATCCAAGGCTATGCTCCGATAGAAAAAGCCGCTCAGGACGAAAATGACTTTTTTTGCAGCCAATTAGGTGCGGCGAACCCCACAGGCGGATCAGTAGAAATGCGGTGATGCGGCAGGGTTATGATCCCTTATTTTCGGATCATAACCTCGCCGAAATAGGAAGAAAAAGAAGAAGAATTAGGTGCGGTCTACAACTAACCGCAAAGTCATTGGAGGTACATTGCTTAAACACGACGCCTGTAACAAGATTAATTGGGTTTCAACTGACAGGCAGCGAACAAATGACCAAATTGATCATATTGCCATTAGCCGATGCTTCACAAATTGTATCCCAGACGTCCGAAACAAGCGAAAAACTGATATCAGATTGGAACACGACCACCATCTTATTCCAGATTCTATGCACCTTCGTACTGCATCCGTCAACAGCAACTGTTTCAACCTGCTGAGGCATAATACAGACAGCCTTCGGGATCCACAAGTGTGCCAGCAATACAAGGACCACCTTGCCTTAGAAGTGAAAGCAATCAGCAGCACAGTGCAAGAGAAATTGAATGACCACTGGAATGCCATGAAATTTGTTTCTGCAAATAGGACACGCAGGTGCATCGGAAAAAAACAGAGAAGTCACCACAAACTGCTATCTGCAAACTCGTGGAGATGGATCGATAAGCGCCTTACAATCAAGACTAGGACTGCAGCGGGTTCTGTAGTAGAAAAACCCAAACTTTAAGCCCAGTATCGCGTGAGGCAACATATACGAATACGCGCCTCAAAGGCTGAAGAAACAGCAAACAGATGCGACAGCAGGACCGTCTGCACCATGGATGTCATAGGTGTTCAGAGCACCCACAGAAAAGTTCCCATTTCAGAAGAGGATCAGCTCAAGAGATAAGAAGAACATTTAGCAGCAGTCCTAAGGCACATAGGCGACGACGATAAATTTCCGAATACGCATGCAACCATACTGTTACCGCTGTTACTCCTAGTGCTCATTAGCGACGTACTTCAAGTAGCACAGACTGAAGGAAACCACTGAATCAAATGGACCATGACATGGTATCCAAAACCTCTGGACTGTACTAACAATGTGCATCTACTTTCACATAAGATAATGAATCTGCATTTAATGGCCTAAAATCTAAAAACGGAGCCAAGAGAGTGAGGCTAAAAATAATTACTTCAAAAACAAAAACCTTGAGTATTTCAAACTTCCACCCTTAACTCAAAGTTCCCGGACACCCGGAAAGTAGACCATTTTCTGCTCGTAGGAGGTGTAGTCTCGGACGTCTGAGATGGACGTATTGGACGTTTGAGATGGCTAGGACATTTAGAGCCAATGGACACCAACGCTCCGGCCCGCAAGGCAGAGGATATTACATCCATTTTTAATGAAACCTATGTCAAAGCATGTCCAGAAACCAAACGAAAAGATAAAAAATCACCACCTTGGTGGTACAGAATCGCTTAGCTCCCTGCTAAAAGCGCACTTTCCGGGTCGTACGACCCATCCAGATAATAACATCGTAACTAACAGTAGTTTTGTAAAGGAAACTTCGACGGATTTTATCACAGAGGAAAGAATTGAGTGGGCAATCGGATCATTCTCTCCCTTTAAATCCCCAGGACCCGACGGGATTATCCCGATCATGCTACAAAAAACAATAACCACAATCATCCCGGTACTTAAAGAACTGTACCTCAACAGCCTCATGTGGGGGTATATACCTAGATCATGGAAAGAGGTCAAAGTGGTCTTCATACCCAAGGCCGGTAAAGCAAGCCACACTACTGCGAAGGACTTTAGGCCAATTACCCTTACCTCCTTTGTCCTAAAGACCTTTGAAAGACTAGCTGACATATACATCCGTAGTAAACTACACCCAGGTGACATATCCCCAGCGCAGCACGCTTATACGAAAGGAAAAAGCGTAGAGACAGCGCTGCACTGTGTAGTCGGCTCAATAGAAAAATCACTGAAAAATAAAAAATATACACTAGCCGCTTTCCTGGACATTGAAGGAGCCTTTAACCTTTTTAATATTCACAATTCCGTGATAAAATGGACCGTCAATATGCTAAAAGAAAGACATTTCAAAGTTGAACTCGGAGGTACTAAGCTCGAAGTCTATGCCTCAAGAGGCACCCCTCAAGGAGGGGTTATATCCCCACTACTGTGGGTAATTGCCCTAAACGAAGTCCTTCTTAAACTTAGAAACAGCGGCGTCAAGGCCATTGCATATGCGGACGATGTTGTCCTGCTAGCAACAGGTAAATTTCTCCCGACCCTGAGCGAACAAATCGAAGGGGCGCTGGAAATCATTGACTCCTGGACGGAGAGATGTGAGCTGGCGGTTAATCCCCAGAAGACAGAGTTAGTACTATTCACTAACAAAAGAATAATTCCACAATTCGTCACTCCTTCCGTAAGGGGTACTCCCCTGAGTATCTCCGGTAGTGCGAGATACCTTGGCCTGGTGCTCGATAGGAAACTGAACTGGAGACTAAACATCAACGAAAGAGTCAAAAAAAGCCACGATAGCTTTTTACTCGTGCAATAGAATATTTGGGAAGACTTTGGGGACCGAGCCCCAAAATCATCCTATGGATGTATACAGCTATAGTAAGGCCAATACTAACGTATGGTAGCCTTGTATGGTGGCAGGCAGCCAGCAAATTAAATTACCTAGCTGCTATCACAAAAGTACAAAGACTAGCGTGCATCGCCACAACCAGTGCGATGAGAGCGACACCTACAGCAGGACTCGAGGCCATTCTCAATCTGCTTCCGCTACACATCTTTATACAAGTATCGGCAGCTCACAGTGCCGTAAAATTAAGCCAAACAGATAGCTGGAGACCAAATGCAATGGGTCACACCACGATCCTGCAGAGATATCTAGGCAGTGTATCTAATACAGACTACTTAACGCCTTATCTAGACTTCATAAGGACCATTTTCTAGCACCTATCCGAGCAGGGAAGACTGGAAAAATGACGGAACGCCTAACGAGCGATCCTTAGCTGTGTACACCGATGGATCCAAAATGGAAATAGGTGTAGGCGCAGGCATCTTCTCTGAAACGCTTGGCCTCTCCATGTCAGCTCGGCTTCCGAACTACAGCAGCGTTTTCCAGGCGGAGGTCCTAGCAGTTACAATAGCAGCTCGTGAGAATGCGATGAGGGCAATACCACGAGAGGATATCACATTTTTCATCGACAGCCAGGCAGCGATAAAAGCAATATCTGCTATAGAAATAAAATCGAAGCTTGTGAAGTGTTGTAGAGAAGAGCTCAAGGTTCTTGGAACACAGCACGAGGTAAAGCTCTGCTGGGTCCCTGGTCATGAAGGCATACCAGGGAATGAGAAAGCCGATGAACTGGCTAGAGGAGGCTCAGCACTAAGCTCGGACCAATCCGACCCCTCGGTGTACATCCCGCCTTGCGCCCTTAAGGTCAAAGCAGGAAACAAAGCCATAACGGAGGCTAACAATAGGTGGACCTGTTTAGATACTTGTGTCACCACGAGGAAGCTGTGGCCCGCATTTGACAGAGTAAGAGGCACAGAAAATCCCTCTCTACTCTAATAGGAGTCATTACGGGGCATACCACCATGCGGTACCACATGAAAAAACTACGTGTGACTAGCGAAGACCTTTGTAGAGGCTGCGGCGACGAGGAGGCTCAGGAGGACACCGCCCACTTTCTTTGTCATTGCCCAGGCCTCTATCATTTAAGAAATAAGATCCTTGGACAACACTTCTTTGAGGATCTAGATGAGTTGTCCAACAGACCAATAAATGACATCCCAAACTTTATCAAATCCTCTGGGTGGTTTGTATCTAAGACACAGTGAGTACTTAGTTCTTTCTTTAGGATATTTACAAAGATGGTATTTTACCACGAGGTAGGGATTTCCTTTTCTATCTCCTTTCTCCTCATGGGTATCACAATGGGTCTATACTGAGGTGTGGTGTGGAGGTTTTCTATTTCCCTACACCTGCCCACTTACCTAACCTAACCTAACGCTCCGGCCCGCAGAGTCTTCGAATCTAACCCGGAGGGACGACGCAGTAAAGGAGTTCCTCGTCGTAGGTGGAGCGCACAAGTTCAAGGGGAGCTCGACCAACTTGATGTGCGCAACTGGAGGCAATTAGCTAAAGACCAAGCTAAATGGAGAGACTTGTTAGTTGAGGCTCAGGTTCACCCCGAAATGTAGCGCCACCTAACTAAGTAAGTAAGTCTTAGTTGACCGTGGTGGCCTCGCACTGAATGTGATTAGCAAAATCAGGACAGTAAAACCTGCATTCGACGAGCCAAGCTGTGACTTTTCCGTTCCAAGGTTATGTCGAATCAGTACTATTATATGAGGGTAGTACATGGAAAGTGACTACCACGCTCTAGCACCTATATATACGTCACACCTGACGGCTCGAAAACAATCCCATTGCAAAATACCCAATGCGGTGGAATCCACTTAGCCAGTCAGGAAGATAAGCGGGTCGTCCTAAGGAAACGTGACGCAACGTTTCCTTTCCAACGGCTAGCTTCACGATCTTGCAGTACACCAAAAACTTGGGAAACTAGAACGATCCACAACTCGGTTCAGCCCAGCATAGGCAGCTGTGAAAAAGCCTTACTATAGTGAAGCGTGACAAATTTAAGCGCATCAACGGCAAATCCGCTATACTCGTATGCCAACCAAGGTGCTTCTCCCAGACGGGGAGAAACCTATGGTTACTAGCAGACTCGTGAATAGTTGCCCAATCATCGGAGTGAAGGCGTCAAAAAATGGTGAAATGGTTTGCAAACGATTCCCGTGAGAGGCTGTTAAGAGTACGCTGGATTGGTATTTACACCACTTGAGCAGACTCTCCCTACTGCTTTCCATGCATTCTTCTTTATGTAAAAATCCTGCACAACGAGAATGTGAATTATGAGCCAATTCAAATTTCCCTTAAAATTCTCGTGTGCGACCTTTGAATGTACTCCTGTCACGGTTGTGTGTCAAATCCAATCCTCCTCATTCTCCTATAAGGAATTGGAGTGTACTCCTATCTCGATGTGATCGTCAGGGTTCGTCATCTGCCAACGGATGGCGGCCTTCGCGTTAAGTGTGTGAACGAACCCGTGTGTACTGCTGTCATTTGAAGGAGTAACCACCCCACCAGTTCGTCGGTGTGCTGCGGCAGGGGTTCTCAATGCCATGCGTCTTTAAGAAGGGTGTCATCCCACACGATCTAGACAGATTGTAACTGAAGGGTAATCGGGGATATCTACCTTATTCCCTTCTTGTTTTCCTCTTCTTCTTCTTCTTCTTCTTGTTGCATGCCCTCCAATGAAAAAACCTAAACAAATCGATTGCTATTGACCCTAAAGCCATACACACAGAGCCCCAGTACGGCGTCTTATCAAAAACCAATTACACAAAGCCTCACACACGATCGAACAGAGTAAATCGACTCCCAAGATCGAATAAGTCAACTTTTATTGTATCCCAACCCAAGCGAAATGGAAAGGGAAGAGATCCTTCAGCTTGAACTGCTCGTTCCTCGCAGCACGATCACCGGCACAGAGCATGCTCGCAATCAGAGGACGGGTGTGTCACCACTTTTCTAAATGGACGCGGACAGTGTGTTATTTTAAATAATGATTGCTGCCCGGGCACATGGGATTACCTACCAATCCACTGCGCTATGCCGGCTGGCTCACACTTTAGCGTTGAAGCGCACCGAGAGCCTCCTATAGAGATCATGCTGCGAGTGTTTAGCATACTTTAGTCGTTCGCTCTTCGGAGATCCGGTGAACTAGTGCTGCGGTTGCTGCATCGTGTAACCTCGTTACACTAGGGAGAACTCCAATTTACTAGTTAATTATACCGTGTGCTCCTATTAAGCCGATTGAAATGGTGACACTTACAAATTGCACGGGAAAAAGAAGAAAAGAAAAAAAAACGGGCAACGCGATGCCCGGCGGTGGAAGTATCTCACACTGCGCAAATCGAAAGCGAACTCGATTTGAATATCTCGTCGGTTGTTGATGAGGTGTTAGCCGATGGTAGACTCAAGCGACAATGAAACACCTTAGACCAGACAACAACAGCAGCAGCAGGGTTTGTTTGCTTTCGTCGTACTGTTTGTGTTTGCATAGAATTGCTTGGCCCAAGTATCTAGCGGATAGGCAGTGCCTCAGAAGCCATAGGCGGCATTTTGACCCTATTTCGATCCGTATCAATGTTAATTAATTATTTATTTTCTTTTGGCATACACGTACGTAACGTCGAGTCTCGCTGGTCAGCGCCTGTGATTGGAAATTTAATTTCATGAATGGTAACGTGATGCGGTTTAACTATCGCGGAATGGACAGGACAAAAGAAACCAATTAAATGGTCAGAGACGGGGGGCCCACTGATCTCTGTTTTTGTATACTAATAGTAATTACAAGTACCTACTCCAACTGGGGATCTAATTGGACTGCATTGCACTTTGGAGTGGCGTTATTCAATGTTTTGATTTGAGTCAATAGTGGGCAGCGTAGATTGCCCTTATTGTTTGGTCAACAAATTGCATAAGCTGCTTGCGGTGTGGCGTACTTATGTCCGGTGATAGGGATCTTCAGTGTGTGTTCGGACAATTGACTAATGCCGATGGTGCACAGATGGTATCATGTGAACTGGGGCTACTTAGTAGTCTAATTCACGCCCAACTTTGGACAGATGATAGCATCGCTTTGGATTGACGTTGGCGGCGCGTAATCGAGTCAATTGAGTCAAATCAGATGGTGCTATCGATGAAACACTTAAATTTGCATTAAAATTCCAATGAAGGCGGCAGAAATGAGTTACAGTGTTCGTTAGCTAATTACGCTAGATGATACGCAAGTGAGTGTGAAACTGTTCAGGTGGTCTACTTTCTAGTGTGGCGCCCTGGGTTGTGATGAGATTGTTATCGTTTAGCCTCATTGCATGCATGTCTTACAGATGAGATGATGCGTAGTGCATCTTAAGTTTCCTGAAGTACATAATTCAGTCAAAATATCGAAAGCTTTGTATGCCAGTCGAGGTATGAGCGAGGCGGAAGTTAAATTTGAAACTGAGCGTGGAAAACTTGACGAATATGAAGGCGTATCGTCTAAGCAATAGAGATATGGAGATTTGTTAGGCTTAGTGCAAAGGGGGAGAGCCACACTATCCTTACAGTACAAAACTAAAAAAGCTGCATTGGAATACATCGATTTCTACTCATGAAGCTGACGTCAACTTAATATCTAGTCCACTCCACTTCTCTGCTGTTAAGTGTCGTTCATTGGAATTTATTCAGCGGTTGCTGGCAAGTAGGGCAGCCAAGTTGTCACTAGCTTAGCTCATTTGCTGTTGACTTCAAGGTCACTCCGGTGGACGGGCTATTAGTGAGGTGACTACTTGGTTAAGATTCTTGGTACAACAACACTGGAATATACCCAACTGATTGTTGTACCCGTCACCATAGCAAGCACATGGTTTCCTCATCTCAATATTCATAAGCAGACATGGCTGTCCAATGGTCATGTAATGATCAACCAAGTTGATCATATTGCAATCGGCGCAAGGCAGGCCTCAAGTATTCTGGATGTCCGGACCTTCCGAGCGCCCAACATAGACTCGGCTCATTACCTTATTGTAGCCAAGGTACGAATGCGGATATCCCTAACTGAGCAAAAAAGTAGAATCACTATGAGAAAAAGGTATTGTACTATCGCAAGAAACCGCCAGACTCTTCGCTGAACGCGTGTCCCGAAATCTCTCAATCATTCCTATGCCGCCAGCATCAACGCTGCCAACATGCTATCAGCAACGCCGCGACTGATGCGCTGGGTCTCGCTCGCCCTCCACCGCGAAAGCCTTGGTTTGACAAAGAATGCCGGCGAGTGCATGCAGCAAAACAAGAGGCGGCACTGCAACGAAAGACGGGAGCTGTTCGTGAGCTCTACGAGCAGAAGAGACGGGAAGAACATCGGCTTCTCCAAAAGAAGAAGAAAGAGCATTAGAAACGCGCGTTTGAGAATATCGAGAGTTTATACTCCAGGAACAATGTACGGAAGTTTTACCAAAAGGTAAAAAGAACGTGTCAGAGGAGCAATACCCGTACAGAAACCTGTAGAGATGAAAATGGAAACCTCGTAGTGCTGAGAATATGGAAAATCTACTTCTGCAGACTAACAACGGCGACGAAGAGCAACATCCCGCTGTCAGGCAGAATGAACCATTCAACATAGACGATGATAGTCAAAATTTCCGTCCACCTGAATAAAACGAAGTGAGGATAGCAATATCCAAACTGAAGTCCAACAAATCTGCTGGACCTGACGGCTTACCGGCCGAACTTTTCAAGGCAGCTGGTGATGAATTGGTAGAGTGCATACACCAACCCATCTCTAAGATTTGATCACCATCACCATCTCTTTATCGACTTGTAGGCCGCCTATAACAACATCTATAGAGAAGAGCTTTATAGAGCCATGTCAAGTTTTGACATCCCCGCCAAACTGGTTCGTCTGTGTAGGATGGCGATGGAGAACGCTCGCTGCTCCATCAAGGTCGGTAACGACCTCATCGAGACTTTTGATGTCAAAAAAGGTTTTAGACAAGGTGATGCGCTGTCATGCGACTTCTTCATTATTGTACTTGAACGGATTGTGCGGAGCTCACAAGCCAACACCAGAGGCACAATCTATCACAAGTCTATATAACTGCTTGCATACGCCGACGATGTAGACATAATTGGAAGAATGGAACGGGCTGTCACCATTCCTTTGCAAGCATTGAGGTGGAAGCGGCCAAAATGGGTTTACCGATAAACGAGTATAATATAGGCTGTCAATAAGAAGAGACAATCAACACCGATGAATTGGACAGAACGTCACAGTGGGCAGCTTTAACTTCGAGGGAGTAAAGAACTTTGTCTACTTTGGCTTTGCTTTAAACTCGAAAAACAAGATCAGCGCAGAAGTCAAGCGAAGAATAACTCTTGCCAATCGCTGTTTTTTTTTTGACTTATACGTATAAGGCAATTCAACAGTAAAGCCCTATCTCGAACAACTAAGGAGACTCTGTATAAGACCCTGACTATTCCAATCCTCTTTACGGCGCTGAAACATGGACTTTATTAAAAGAGGATGAAGATATCCTTAGTCGCTTCGAGAAAAATTCTTCGTAAGATTTTCGGTCCCGTTTGCATTGACGGGTTTTGGAGGAGAAGATTCAATCACGAACTATACGATCGGTACAGCGACATCGACCTAGTCAAAAAACTGCGCATTGGACGTTTGAGATGGTTAGGATGTGCAGAGAGAATGGACACCAATGCTCCGGCCCGCAGAGTCTTCGAATCTAACTCGGAGGGACGACGCAGGAGAGGACCTCCTCGCCTTAGGTGGCGCGCACAAGTTCAAAGAGACCTCGACCAACTTGGATTGCGCAACTGGAGGCAACTAGCTAAAGACCGAGCTAAATGGAGAGTCTTGTTGTTTGAGGCAGGCTTTCACGCTGGATCCTCCTGCATCGACCACATAAACACCTTACGGATCATAATCAAACAATGCGTTGAGTATAGGTCTCCGCTACATTTAATGTTTATCGACTTCGAGAAGGCTTTCGACAGCTTGAATCGAGATGCCATCTGGTTGGCCTTGCGCAGGAGAGGCATTCCAGAAAAGCTTATAGCTATTATCAAGGCTACATATGAGGGCGGCAAGTGTCACGTCGTGCACAATGGTAAGGTGTCGGAGGGCTTTGAAGTCCAAAGTGGAGTACGTCAAGGGTGCATACTGTCCGCACTATTGTTCTTGGTGGTTATCAGCGATGTACTCCGTGCAGCATTGACGGAAGCTAATTATGGAATTCGTTGTACTATGACATCTTACCTTAAATACCTAGATTACGCTGACGATGTTTGTCTACTTTCACATCGGATAATGGATCTTCATTTGATGGCCCAAAATCTAGAAGCTGAGGCAAACAAAATGGGGCTAAGAATAAACACAGCCAAAACAAAAGCCCTGAGTACTGCCAATACTCGCGCTCAAATTAACATTGCGGGAAAGCAAGTCGAGAAAGTTGATAACTTTCTATATTTAGGAAATGTCGTCTCGGCTAATCGCGGTGGCACCGAACTGGATGTGTGCAGCAGAATCGGGAAGGCTAAAGCTGCGTTCAGAATGCTGTCCAAAATCTGGAGAAGCAATGTTATCAGCTTAAGAACCAAGCTACGACTGTTCCGCTCCAACTTAGAATCAGTGCTGCTTTATGGGTGCAGTACTTGGAAGGTGGACACCATTAACACACGCAAGCTGCAAGTCTTTGTAAACAAATGCTTAAGAATCATCTTGAGGATTTTTTGGCCGAACCGCATCTCCAACGAACAACTTTATCTGAGAACGGGCCAAGAACCTATAAGCATTACTATACGAAGAAGAAAGTGGCAATGGATTGGACACACCCTACGGCGCGAAGACAACTCCATTGCGAAATACGCTATGCAGTGGAATCCGCTCACCCAGGCAGGCAGAATAGCGGGACGCCCTAAGCAAACGTGGCGCAGAACAGTTGAGGAGGATTCGAGCTCTTTAGGAATGAGTTGGAGGTAGCTCAAACGCGTTGCAGAACTCCGAACACGATGGCGCGCAGGCGTGGTTGACGCCCTATGCCCCCCAAGGGGTTAAAGGATATAAGTAAGTAAGTTGTTTGGGGCCCAGTTTTACCCCAAACTGTAGCGACACCTAAGTAAGTAAGTAAGTAAGCTTTAGCTAACGTACGCAATAAAAGCCATCCGAAGTTTACTTTTATTGTTACTGCTCGGCCTCCTTTTGATCGATTTTAACAACAAAAAACTTATTGTAAAAGGTGACCAGATAGCAATGATACCTTTTCAAATTGTTATGTTTCCGCGGCTGTCAAAGTTACCAATGACATCCAGCTCTCAAAGTATTCAGTATGGTTTGCCATTTCATCGTGCATCGTTTCACGCTTGCCGAACGTGCGGAAATTAGATTTGGGCCTACATCCATATAAGATTGTGCTGACGCAAGAATTGAAGCCGAACGACCATAGAAAACGCCATTAGATCGCTAATTGGGCGCTGGAAATGTTGGTCGGAGATCCGGATTTTGGCCAAAAAATTATCTCGGACGAGGCCCATTTTTGGCTCACCGGCTATGTCAACAGGCAAAATTGCCGTTATTGGGGCGAACACAATCCACAAGTGTTCGACCAAGCATCAATGCATCCACAAAGATTAACTGTTTGGTGCGGTTTATGACATGGCGGCCTTATTTCTATCGAAATGAGGAAGGAGACACCGTTACCGTCAATGGTCACAGACTTAGAACGATGTTAACCGACTTTCTGTAGCCAGAGCTCGAGAATATCGATATATCCGAGCTGTGGTTCCAACAAGACGGCGTTCCATGCCATACAAGCGACAAAACGCTCAAAGTTGTGAAGGAGAAATTTGGCGACTGGGTCATCTCACGGCGAGCGTTCATCAATTGGCCGCCGCGATCATGCGACTTGACACCACTCGATTATTTTCTCTGGGGCTACGTCAAGTCCTTAGTCTACCTCAACAAGCCAACCACTTTGGACGAGCTCGAGGCCAACATTCGAGACGCTTTTGCCAGAATAACGCCGCACATATTGGACAGAGTCATCAAAAATTGGAACGACCGCTTGAAGCACTGCCAGCGAAGTCGAGGCGGCCATTTAAATGATGTGCTATTCCCAACATAATGGCATGAATGTAGCTTCAAAATAAAGTGAGAATAAATTTCGTATCTGACACCGTTGTTGTTTTATTTCAATTTTGTTCCTATTGTTCTTATCTGGTCACCCTGGATTTGAAATACCCTTTTACGTTCCAGTCAAAGTTTCATCTCAAAAGCAATAGTAGTTTTGAAGTAAAAGAGTTACAAACAAACTTTTCAATTACACTCTTCGTAATGTTTCCTGTTAGCCACACTGTCCGCGATGATCAGCGAATGTTGCTAGTGGTTCATATTTGCGTGCTCATTAATTAAGTATACATATGTGCATTAGATAGTTTACAGAGCTCTGTCTATCTATCGCCACTCGGTTTGTATCTAGATTCCACAAACTTTGAAACTAAAACGAATGGAAGCGACGACATTCTGCGATCCCACTTGACTGCATCGTGTGCTCCACACATGGCATATTTTTTTTCCAAGTTAACTAATTATTTTGAATTTTTCCTCATTGACTGCACTTAATGCTGAGATTGCGCGCGGGCATGAGACGGAACCAAAGACAGAGGTCGGATCATGGTCATTTTGATGTGCAAACTTGTCGTGTCGTCTACATAGAGTACTGGCAGCCGCCGCGGCAGGCAACCAACCGACTATGGTTGCACAGCGCAATGAAGTGAATATCTATATCTTCCTAGGTTGTAGTCGGCTTGTTCTAATGAAACCAACCCAGGAAGCAGATGTTTGCCAAAAACAAATAACCAAATACAAGATAGGAGGCAAGAGAAGAAGGCAGATCTGTGCGCTGCTGCCGGCTGCAGACCGCTCGCTGAGGAGGCTGGATGGTGTTGGCGGTCGACTGATGGTGATTTCATCTCTTTTTTTAATTTCAACTACACCCAACCACCAACAAAAACAACAATGGACATAACGACAAATTAAAATGCTGATGTTGATGAATTCATCTTGTCGTGTTTGGGTGCATCCCTGAGGTTGTTTCCGTTCTCGTCATGCGGTCTTCGTCATCCATTCGGTGTTGACTTTACGGTGTCGAGAGGGCACACTTTTCGCCAGGCAATATCATTTCTCGTTGAAGTGTGAGTTGTAGAGGAACAGGGTTTTTTGTTTTGTGAATGAACGAGAACGTGAACCTTTTGGATTTTGTTTTGGTTTCTCGAGAACCATGATGAGTGTTGACGAAGGAATGGAAATGTAAAGGGCTTCGACCGGCAATGAAGGTCGGCTACGGAGGGTGTGTGAATTGACAAAACGTTAAATGGTCAACAGACGGAGTTTGGTGACTTGATTGTGGACTCGTTTTTCGCCTCTCCTCTTTGATGGTATTTTTGTATCTTTTTTTGGAAGAATTCAGATGGAACGCAGGATGCAGGAGTTTCCTGTTTCCCGACAGCCTTATCACGTCGAAATGAGATTATTGATGTGATGTCAAGGAAAAGGTGAGAGGAAAAAAAATCCTGGAGATATTTTTATGAGGGTATTACGGTATTGTTTGGAAAAAGGTAAAGTGAGTGATAAATGACTTCTGGGGAATTGTGATAAGAATTGTTTCGATTGTGGTTTGTTTTAAAACTAAACCTTTGTTGGGTTTTAAGGGAATTTTTAATGCTTTTAATAGACTTCCTTGGACCTTAAGAAATCCACACGTCGATGTCGAAGAAGATGAATACGTGGAAAGATTAATCACTACTATCTTCACATAATATAAGAGGAAGTGTATCTACTGGTTTGAAAGCGCTAATCGTCGGTCATTGATCTTAATCTTGATATCAATCTTAAAATTGATCTTTAACTTGATCTTGGTATTGATTTTGATCTCAGTGGTTTCGGTGCAAACAACTTTGTCATACCAAGAGGAGGATTATCATGCAAGATTCAGTCTAAAAACAAATAGGAAGTGTAGCACACTTACTTACTTACTTAGGTGTCGCTACAGTTTGGGGTAAACCTGGGCCTCAACCAACAAGACTCTCCATTTAGCTCGGTCTTTAGCTAATTGCAAGTCTTCGTAAACAAATGCTTAAGAATCATCTTGAGGATTTTTTGGCCGAACCGCATCTCCAACGAACAGCTTTATCTGAGAACGGGCCAAGAACCTATAAGCATTACTATACGAAGAAGAAAGTGGCAATGGATTGGACACACCCTACGGCGCGAAGACAACTCCATTGCGAAATACGCTATGCAGTGGAATCCGCTCACCCAGGCAGGCAGAATAGCGGGACGCCCTAGGCAAACGCGGCGCAGAACAGTTGAGGAGGAATCGAGCTCTTTAGGAATGAGTTGGAGGCAGCTCAAACGCGTTGCAGAACTCCGAACACGATGGCGCGCAGGCGTGGTTGACGCCCTATGCCCCCCGAGGGGTTAAAGGACATAACTAACTAACTTTTAGCTAATTGCCTCCAGTTGTGCACTCCAAGTTGGTCGAGGTCTCATTGAACTTGTGCGCGCCACCTACGGCGAGGAGGCCCTCTCCTGCGTCGTCCCTCTGAGTTAACGTCGAAGACTCTGCGGGCCGAGCATTGGTGTCCATTCTCTCTGCACGTCCTAACAATCTCAAACGCCCGATGCGCAGTTTTTTGACTAGGCCGATGTCGCTGTACAGATCGTATAGTTCGTTATTGAATCTTCTCCTCCAAAACCCGTCAACGCAAGTGGTACCAAATATGTTACGAAGATTGTTTCTCTCAAAACGACCAAGGATATCTTCATCCTCTTTCAATAAAGTCCATGTTTCAGCGCCGTAAAGCAGGACTGGGATGATCAGAGTCTTATACAGAGTCTCCTTAGTTGTTTGAGATAGGGCCTTACTGTTGAATTGCCTTATACATACGTATAAGTCCAAAAAAAACAGCGATTGGCAAGAGTTATTCTTCGCTTGATTTCTGTGCTGTTCTTGTTTTTAGTGTTTATAGCAGAGACAAGGTAGACAAAGTCCCTTACTACCTCGAAGTTATAGCTGCGCACTGTCACGTTCTGTCCAATTCGTCGGTGTTGATTGTCCCTCCTTGTTGACAGCATATACTTGGTTTTGCCCCGTTTATCGCTAAACCGCCGTTTTTGGTATCGTCTATTTGGAGTTTCGTGCTCTAGGCAGTCTTGTCCAATTTTTGTAATTCTGGTTGTACTCCTCCCTCATACCATATATCGAACATTCTTAAGAAATTCTCGTAATTTTCTAACTTTTTAAGTTCACAGCGTCGTATGCGCATGAACTTTTGAGGTCTTGGAACTCAGGATGAGTTGTTACACAAACACTCCTCTTCAAAACTAAATTTGGTGCACTCGGATCGGATAATTAGTTTCTGAGATATGATCTCGTTTATGGAAACGCGTCGAATCTGGAAAGTTGAGAATCGTGGGTTCACTTTGCGCCAGCAGCTCGCGACATCCGGCTGCCACCAATGTTGGAGCAGTACTTGCACAAACTTTCATCCTTCCTCTTTAAAATGACACCACGTTGGCGCCGGTCTATTTTTAGGCGAGTTTTTGAAGTTTGAAAGTACTTCGAAAGAAATTGTGCCTTATTAAGGCGCGATTGCTTTCCCATACTCGGCGTCGGTTTTAAAGACATTTTTACGTCAAAAACAAAAAAAATTAAACTTGACATCTGGTATGTTGCGGTGTAGAAAGTAAGGAAGCCGATAAGAAATTCGCTGCCAACTTCATAAAACGAAACAATTTTGACATCTATTAACAAAAACGAGGTAGACATCATCGGTTATGCCGATGCGACGATACCGCCATTGTAGTAGCGGCCGAAAAATTATAGGAAGTTGTGCAAAACTGCAATCAAACAATCACAAACGTGAAGCTGTGGCTAGAGACATCAGGTTTAGAGCTAGCGGACCACAAAACCGAAGCCGTTCTCATAAGCAGCCGTAAAAAACTGGAGCACCTTACCTTACAGGTCGGTGAGCAAATTATCGAATCGAAGCCGTACATCAAGTACCTGGGAGTGCTGCTGGACCACAGACTGAGCTTCAGGGACCACGTAATGAGAAGCCCTCCCGGACAGTAGCGGCACTTTGCAGACTAACGTCAAATATTGGCGGACCAAGGCAGCCAATCAGAAATCTCCTAACAATACTCCTATATGCGGCCCCAATATGGGCATCAGCGATGCATCGTAATTCATACATTAGTACGATGAACTCGGCGCATAGAATCCCATCTTTAAGGGTATGCTGCGCCTTTAGAACTGTATCAGCGGATGCGATAAGCCGAATACTTATCGATCTAGGCGCGAAGAAGACTGCGGCCCTACGTGAAAACGAGCACGATGGCGGAAAAACAGTTAGAGAAGCTATAAAAGCAGAATGCCAATATACATAGGTGGAACATCACAATCAAAGCGCAATGGACATCCAAATTGATCCCCGAAGTTGATAAACGGATTAGCAAAAAGCACGGGGAGGTAAACTATTACCTAACACAATTTTTATCGGGGCACGGATGCTTCCGGGAGTATCTCTACAAGTACAAGCATGCGGATGACCCATTCTGCCAGCACTGTGAAGGAAAAGTGCAGAACGCAGAGCATGTACTGATGAAATACCAAAGTTATACCAAGGCCAGGAACATCCTAGAAAAAGCAATTGGCAGGCAAATTACCCCAAGAACCAAGACCTCATTTATGTTGGCGAGGAGCGAAGGCTGGAAGACTGCAAATAAAGTAATCACTAGTATGATGCAGCAACTGCATATAGAGGAACGAAGATCCTGCCAGCTCTGGTAGCTAAAAAGAAGTGACCAAATGTCAAACCTGCCCCTGCGAAGCAATGCCGCAAGGGAACAACAAGACAGAAAAATGGAAATCGCATGGAGTTACATATGTATGGAGTCGGGCATAACTCGTGGCACGGGCTATAAGTATCCAAAAAGGATTTTTATCCCTACACGCACATCCAAAAAAAAAAAAACTATTCACAGACAAGGAAAAGTGAGATAGAATTAAGCTCTTTCCATTTGCGAGTGCCAGCGCCCGGTCCGGAGATTGCAAATTGACTATCTCATCATCCCTTATCTCTACTAAAAGATGACAAGCGAAGAAAATCACTCAAAGTCATCCTATGTATGCGATCTCTATTGAGTATGTACACAAGTAACTTTTTCGACGTTTAACCAATGATCTCCTGCATACATAAAGTAAGATGTCATGCATGCGTCACCTGTTTGCAGATTTTATTTCACAAGCATATGACGCGGATACTGACTCATTTGCACCGATAATGCGCAGTACTGGACATGGTTTTTATTTGGAAAATTGATGTGGGAGCACGTTCTAGATTTGATGAAAACGAAGAGAAGCATGAAAGTCAGAATTCCAAGAAGGAATAGTTAGTGATAATCAAATTAAGGCTTAGTGATGACTTTGCTCCTTGTTCTTAAAACTAAAAGTCAAGTTAGGTACGAAGTTTGGTGCAGTTTCAGTTCCCTACAAATGGATGCCTCTAGGTAGGTAGGTAGAAGTGCTTGTATCAGCAAACCAAGCTGAAACTTAATTAGCGCAGAAGCTAGCTTAAGTGACCTATCGGGCGTAACTTGAAGGGAAAGGGAAGAAGTGTAAAGATTGTTCAAATCCACCCTGTTACATTGAGGAAGCTGATAATGTCCCCAATGCTTAACTCCACTAACTCTATTAGGTTGTCGAAAAAGGATTTACTTAATGTGGGCTGTCTGGCCCTGCCTGGAGCCGGACCCTTGCAAAGGAAGTGTAGGATTGTTTTTTTTTTTTTTCTCTCGTTAGCAATATTCCTGCTGCGGCAATGTGCATTAAATGTAATGCCTATTCTGGCCGCATGAACCCCGGTTCAGCCAGTGGCCAGTACTAATTGCCAGAAGTCTGGTTCACGGTTTCTGTTTAGTAGTATTTGGGCCACATCTGCCTGGAAATGACACAGTTTTGCACCGCTGAATTTAATAGATAATGCGCAAGGATTCTACTGCCAACGGGACCTTCAGCGCTTTCGCTGAGGAAACATCAAGGGCATATCCCCGCCTGGATAGTTCATCAGCTCGCTCATTTCCCTCAATGTTGCTTTGACCCGGCATCCAAAGGGGACTGATCCTAAACCGATGACCCAGCGAGTCGAGTTCCTTTTTACACTGTTCTACCAGTCTCGTGGATGTAGTGGCAGATTTTTTTTTTTTTTTGTCGGTATAGGAAACGCTCGATGCGAACCCCACAAGCGGATTAGTAGAAATGCGGTGAAGTGGGAGGGTTATGATCCCTTATTTTCGGATCATAACCTCGCTGATAAAAGGAAGAAGAAGAGGAAACGCTCGACTGGTGCACTCAGACGCAACTGGTTCAAGGTACTACCAGAGAGCAACCCTGATTTACCCATTTTATTGGAATTTCCTTGTCTTTCTAAGAAAACTGAGCAAGCACTTCAGTGATGAGGAGCTTTCAGTACCAGCACTCACCACATTAGCACCGAGGATCTGCCACCTGATACGAGCAAAGGCCGGACACTCATAGAGCTAATGTTCCGCACTGTCGTTGCTCTCTCCACAAGCGTCGTATATTGTAGTGTCACTTAAGCCCAACACGTTAAGGTGCGTGGCAAAAGCAAAGTGGCCTGTCAAGACGCCAATAAGTTGTCTACAGTCTTTTCTGCTGAGAGGCAGCAAGAATGCCACTGATTTCTTACAGACGACCGGGAGCATGCGTTTAGTCAACCTGCATCCCGGAGAGTCATGCCACACACAATTGTGCTCGTGAGAGACCCAATCGTCAATGGAAGCCTTAACCGAGGACGCAAGGCGGTCCAAAGCGGGTTCGGGACCTGAGAAAGCCTCCTCCGAGCCTTGTCTAGAAATCTCATCGGAGATCTCTTTCCCAAGATCCCAGTGTGACCTGGGACCTAGATAAGAGACAGAGAATTCAGTCTTGCGACCGAGTTCAAAGAGTTTTTGGTTTCACGAATTATTTTTGTGGTTGACGGGTTAAGCAAGGCCTTAAGCGCAGCCTGACTGTCGCTACAGACAGACTACAGTTGTAGTGCCAGATACTATAACCTTGATAGCGGCGTGCCTGTCAATAAGGGTGATTTTGGTGTTTAGGGGTGTAGAGGTTTACTGGAGTAGGCGGCAGGCCTCACGTGCAGCAAGAACTTCCGCCTGGAAGACACTGCACGAATCAGGAAGCCGGTTAGACCTAGAGATATTGAGAGAATCACAGAATATCCTCACCCCTACCCCACAGTCCATTTTTGAACTGTCGGTGAAAATTATTGTTTCGAACTCATTTGTCACTTCGCCTAATTCCCATTCCACCCTGGTTGGGAACTTGACCGTGACGTCATTTCTAAAGTTCACTATGGGAGTTATATAGTCGGTTAATATAACTGCCACATCATGTGGTAGCAGATTCAGGGTGCTGTTATTATTATAAGGTTATCCTGTTTCTCTTCTGACCACATTGGTAAGAGTGATAAGAGATGCATATTTATGTTCAAGGCTTCGGTTGGACATGTTCTCATTTCCCTCGTTGCACCTAGAGCCGAAGTTCTTTGCACTTTGTTGATAAGTTTGATGTTGTATTCTTCCCTTAGCACAGGCCACAGACTAGCGATCCATAGGAAAGTATGGGACGCACCTCAGCAGAATACATCCAAATGACCATTTTCGGACAAAGTCATCACTTCTTACCGAAGGCTTTGCTGCAATCATAGAAAGCCTCGCAGGCTTTCTTTACCCTCTGCTCAATGTTAAGCTTCCAGCTTGGTAGCGTCGTCAATTGCCGCGCTAATGGTTCATGATTCAAATCCTGACATCAGCAAGCACTTATTTATTTCTTACTAGCGGGTAAGTAGAGGGTTTTTTTTTTTTAGCGGGTACCCGGCGAGCATTGCTGTGCCCAGCAAAAAAAAAAAAAAAAACTGTCGGCAAGCACCTGGGGCAGCAATTGTCAGGCAGGTGCCTGGAGCAACAACTTTCAGGCAGGCGCCTGGGGCTAAGTCTATTTGAGAACAGTTTTGTGCCCACCAACAGCGGGTATGTGGTCCAAACTTAAATATATATATATCAATTTTTTAAAGTACTAAAGTACTGTAACACTAAAGTAGTGAGCAAACTGCTGGACTGATAGTTTCCGTCGTGCTTTGCTGCGACTAACAAGAAAGAATTGTTTTTAGTAGCAAAGTACCATAATACTAAAGTAGCGAACCGATTTTGAGCAAACCTTACAGGAATACTTTCGAGTTAAGACCGAAGAGTGGCTGAAAATTTGAGCTAAATCGGTTTCGTGGTTTTGGAGTCCATAGCACACAAGCATAGGTGCACACATTTTTTCCCATGAAAAAAAATACTTTCAGTTTTTCCCGAATTTTCCAATTTTCCGGGCAACTTTTCAATCTTTCCTTTCCGTAAAAGCCTTATTCGGACTATTACAAACAATTAAAAAAAAAATAAGCCAAATCAGTCCAGCCGTTCTCAAGTGATGCGATGACCAACGAACAGCATTTCATTTTTATTTATATAGATGAAATATATAAAGTCCTATCAATTGTAAGATCTTGTGTGAACATTACTGCGAAGGCATAACACTGACAATAGCTTGGTTGGAAAATTTGTTTGCTCTGTTGGATGATTGATTTGCCTATGACGTCTGTTATCCTAAAAAAAAAATACTGTGAATCAGAAGCAAAGACGAAAAGAATTAAAAATCTCCCCAATTATCTGGATGCTACCCCCGGAGTTTCTCTGAAGCATAAACAGCTGAAGTTCAAACCACTACATCATATCTTTCTCTCTCTCTCTCTCTATCCTTTCCTACTCCCGCACGGTGTAAAAACATGTTAAGGCCCTTCAGTGCGCGTAAAATATAAAAGAAGAAAAAATATGCTGTCGCGGACTTTCTTCTGTACCTTTTTGTTGCTACTTTATTTCACTTCTATCATCACTGTTCAGCCCCCTTTAAATATAACTTGATGACGCGTAGCCTATGTTATTTCGGATACAACGCTTAAGATGTCAGTGAACGTTTCATCGCAATCGGATGTGTAGTTTTTGAGTAAAAGAGTTACAGACATACAAACTTTTCCCCTTTATAATAGTAGTAGATAGGGTTGTGGAAAGACTTAACCAAACTTCTAAAGCCATTTAAGGGACTTCCAATAAATTTGACTGTGACACTTCAAGCCCCTTATGACAGCACAAAATGAATTAATATTCTAAATAGTCCAAACCATCTGGCAACACTGCCATCAAGCATCTTCAATTGAATTATACTATATGCACTTACTGCGCTTTATGAAAACATTTAACGACGACTATGGACACTTATACAGCGGGGACCTGCATTGTTCACCTTTTGAATGTTGTTTTAACCGTCCCGAGAGGGGGTGATCATATTCAAATTAAATTGAACGAACCAACAATGCTGCTGGCGCGCATGCGTACCTGTGTTGGTTGCCGTGTTTGTTATTAATAATTGAATTGTTGAGATGATTGGAATCGTATTATTACTAGTAGGTAGGTGGTCAGCTCGATGGATAATGATGTCGACGCTATGGACAAAGTGGATGGAACTCGATGCTGTGACATTGTCAAAACATTGTGCTGGGTTAATTGCATTCAGACGGAATAGCACGCGGAGGAGCACTGTCATTTGCATTGCTGTTGTAGTCGTATTGGGTGGCAGGGAAGAATTTGCATTTACCACGATCGGCTGTCAGCCAATTCCTCTTCTGCACTCACTGTGAGTGTATGGGTTGGGTATGTTAGTTTTGTCTTTCTTTCTGTATTCGAATTGCGATGACAATTGAATTTTAATGACAATACCCACCGACGACTGTTGTTGATTTCTTAATTGGTTTTGGGTTGGATATACGGGCCTGTTCTTTTTTTTTTTTTCTGTCAGCTCTCTCAGTTTACATGATTTTTTGTTTTAGGTCCCTCACACAATTATTTGTTCTCCTTTTCGTTTGTATTTCCTTTTTTCTGTGTGTCGCTACGTTTTCCCATGGCGACTGTCAACCTACGGGTATCCGTCATTGGTGTAAGGGTTGCCTGGGTAAGTTTGAATGAAGGGTATTTAAATTTTATGACCCATTAACAGTTTATAATTGGATGGTGTGAGGAATTCGGGGGTATTGTGTTACCATTGATACCTCACAAGAAGCTGACTAATAATAAATGAGAATTTTTCAATTTCAGTCTTGGATCGCTGTGAGATGAAAAAAAAAAAGAAGAGAAGCAACTTCGATTAACATCTTTTTCTTTCTAACTTTGTTGTGGATTATAATTGCGATGATTGAGCGTAACCAGCTGTGAATGTATACACAGAGGCGGTAGCGTTGAATGCCAAAGGCGATTCTGTCACGACTTTACAGAGCTATGAGGTAATGCTGTGCGTATCTATGAACACTGTTTATGATTGACGAATTAGATAGAATTATAAATCATAGTGGTGTGGTTTGAACGGTGAGAAGAGGGAAACTAGGATGAATGACAGGTATTGAGAAATATTATTATGATTTATGGAAGCGATAATAGGATGCCAATGCAAAAGGTTTTGTATGCTGAATGTCGGTGTGTTTACTTAATTATGCAGACGACATTGGCATCAGCGGAAGCGAAAAACCAGTCATTCTGTATTAAAGTAGTGAGTACATAAAAGAAGTGAATTTCAAAGGTTCATTCGTGAATATTTTTCGAATTAACCGTCAAAGTCTATCGAACACGAGAGATTGGTGTAGGGAATATTTGTGCGCAAGAAAACACTTTTTTACGACTTGCTCCACTTTTTGTTTGATGCCTTAACCCTCCTCGAATAATATGCTGAAAGGCTGTTTAAAATTATTAAAATCCGTTTAGCCATTCAAGAGTTAAACGAGTTCGGACAGACATATTTTCAATTTATTGATCGTTGTTTCCTCTTTTTAAAGCTATTCCAAATACAAACTACCGCACTGGACATTTTGTTTCATCTAATACCCTCGATATATTTGGCAAGAAAATGGCAGCTAATGCAGCCGTTCGCCTTAAAGCTACCCAACAGTAGTTTGGCCACGCTTCCATTCTGTGGGCGCCGTGGCGTAAGTGGTTAGTGTGTCGGATCACTACGCATGAGGTTCCAAGTTCGAATCCTAGAAAATACCAAAAAGTTTTTTCACGGTCCCACCTCTCGCGAGCGTCTGACAAACATCCGAGAGTATTATTGTCACGAAAAAGATTCTCAAATCGCCGTTCGGATTCGTCATTAAACTGTAGGTCCCTTCCACTCGTGTGAAAAGTATAACGCACACAACATGAGTGGTTGCGAGAAGCTAGGCCCTGGCACTTTAAAGAGCTGTTGCGCCAAATATTTGTATTCCATTCTAAATAAATTTAAAATTTCTCCCGAAAACACGGACTACACCACCCCACGTCTAAATTTTAAAAAGAACTTCCTCGTCACCATCCCCTCCAGATAACTCAGGAATAATGATACATTTTTAGAAGATGGGTCAATCCACTTCTACACTGACGGCTCAAAAACCAAGGACGGAGTTGGTGGAGGTGTTTTCTCTCACAGGCTTAATCTTAAGCTCTTCTTCCGTCTACCAAATCATTGTAGCGTGTTCCAAATAATGGCCATTAAAGAAGTCTTTTCTTCGCTTAAGAAAAACGTAATATCTGCTAGATATATACGCATCTTTTCAGACAGCCAAGGAGCAATCAAATCCCTGGAATCGACCTCTATAAATTCCTTAGTAGCTCTAGACTGTCGATCGTCTCTCGCGGAGATGGCTGAGCAGTTCAATATTCACCTGTGCTGGGTGCCGGACCATAGGAACATTCCAGGGAATTCTAAGGCCGATGAACACGCCAGAATAGGAACAACTATACCCATCTTGCCGGACAAAGGCTTCTTAGGTATACCAATCGCTACTTGCAGACTCAAATTTAAGCTGGATGCTATCGAGAGTACGAATCTTAAGTGGATAAATGAATCAATATGTCTGGTAACAAAAGAGATTTCTCGAAGCTGGATCTAAAACGTTCTAAGAATTTGATTTCTCTCAACAGATTGCATATCGGCGCTATAATAGGTGTCATCACTGGGCACTGTCTAATAGGCAAGCATGCTACAAGGCTAGCCCTTTCTTCGAACGACTTTTGTAGAAGCTACATGGATGAAGAAGAGGAAGAAATTATTCCTCACCTTCTTTGTTTCTGCCCAGCTCTCTCCCGTAGAAGGAAGCTTCACCTAGGAGCCCCCTATTACAACGACATAGGCGATCTGAAAAACATCGACATTAAGAGCCTCCTTCGCTTCATAAGAAGCTCAAAATGGTTAACGAGTTGATAAGAGAAACTTTCTCCCATGATCCACGTGGTATCACAATGGACCTATTATTGGTCTAAGTGCGCGGCGATTCTCAGCTGGTAGCCATTTCAACTAACCTAATCTACTACTTACTTCTGTCAACTTTTAAAAGTCTTTCTACATCTTACAACTGATTCTTATTCCTGTACGGTAACATGATTACCCAAAGGAGTAACTGTCTTTCGAGTAGCTCTCTCGTTGCAATGTGGGTTGCATACTCAAAACCTTTAATGAACTCTATTAGCTTCTCGTCAAGAGAAGCCATTTGTCTTAACCTTATGATTTTTATTTATTTTGTAGTAAGTTTTGCTCTCTAAAAGCAACTATAACTCGTGATCGCTGCGAATGTTGAACTAAAAACTCGTTGATTTTCTAATATCAGAATCACAACTGAACCCCGCGATTTGCTATGACCTACCCCGAACACTGAGCATTCGGTCAAAGAGCAATCACAATCACGACTTTGGCCTTTGATTTGGTACATATCTGCAACAGAGCAATAACAACTATGCATGTACTCCTCAGTGCGACGAACGGAGTGTGCAATGCATGTAAGGAGTACACATATGGATGATTTTGGCAAGTGTGAGGAAAAAATTGTATTAGAAGGAAACTGCCGCTGGGTAGCTATATATGTGCCTGCTCTATGTCACTGAAAAACATCGAGTATGTATCACGTTGAGTCGTCAGCAGTGTGTTAAGCAGTGAATTACAGTAACTAGCCAAGCAATTATACTAAAGAACCATCACAATATTTCCCTACTCAGTGGGAATTCGAAAGTAGTGATGACTAGCAGTTATCGCAATAATAGTTTCACTTCTAGAAAAGAGCTGTTTATGAGTTTCGCTTTCCAATCAGAAAGCGCTAAGTGACTTCATCTGACAGCATGAAAAACTAATGGAGTTTAAAAAAACGGAAAAGTATGAATTGCAAATGGTAGATACGTGTAGGTTGGAGACATGCACTCATCAGTGGAGAAGCAAATTGCTCAGATGTCTGCTTGTTATAAATGATATGTATTACGGAGAACCGACGAATGTCCAATACGGAATAGCCCAAAGCAATGGTGGAAGTTAAACTTAAAACGTAGCAAAATAGAAGAAACCTTGAATGCTCGCTGAAGAGCAGCTTAGGGTGACTAGTCACGAATCACTGAATAAGACTGATATACCATTCACATGGCACTAGATTAAACGAGACAACGAGCTTTAGGAAAACCCCTTTTCGATTCTCTTGAGGAAGTCTCAGAGAGAAACATTAAAGTTTTAATAAACTCCACAGGGTGGATCTAGAGACTCCACACCAACACACCTTTTATATCCAGGTATACGAGTTTTGTGGTATTTAAACGGCACCCAGTGCTAATTGGATTCTTTTCTTAGAAGAACCACCACACCTACCTAGCCTACCATTCACACTCTTGATTTAAAAAAAAATTGTTTTCTACAAGAATATGAGAAATGCAAATATGTGCGAGCCTCTAAATATTACCTGGTCTCCAGAAGCTCTCCCTATCCATAACCATCCAGTTGCATATATGCATACATAGGGGACTTCAATAGCCACCATTGCATTGAAAATATCAATCAAATGATGGCAATGGTAAGCAATTAGTTAATTAGGCGGATATTAATGATATATTTTCAATTTTCGAAGCAAAAGACCGAGTCACTTTCCAATCTGACCCATGGCAACAAGATTACCACCTAGACTTGTGCTTTACTACCAGCAGCCATGAACTTTAGCCTATTCCAACAACAAGAAATGTTCTAACTGATCTGTGCCTGCACAGACAACAAATTCGGCTACAACTACATGTGTTGTATCCAAATAGACGGAAGATCCTAGCCTACATGCATACATGCATAAATACGTATATTTGCAATGGCCCTCTAATCCCTCAAGAGGGTCGCGGGGGTAGGGTGATCAAGTGGAGTCTATATCCTTCTCGATCCTTCGCCATTTTTTTTTTTTTTTTTTTTTTTTATAATACGCGCGCGCCGAAGGGATTATTAATATTAGGGTGATGCTCAGGGCACGGGCGGATAGGAAAAGGGGAGAGAAAAACGAAGGAGATACCGGTTACTTTGGCCATTGACTCCATATCATCAGGAGGATGGCTCCAATAGAGATATCGGGCTAGATCCAACCATCTATTACTAGGCATACCGAGGAGTCGCTTACCTGATAACACGGCAATCACGACACGTCTTGGAAGGCGGTTTGGGGACATATGTCTACAATAATTTCAATATTACCAGCTTATCTGCTTGCTGCAATACACACGCCAAATTCCACCTTACTAGACAGCTCTCATTCTCCACATATGGTATGCTGAACCGTGCTCAATATTTTCTAGGACAAATATTTTTGCGAACCCGTTCAATAGCTAGAGTCGTTAAAGATCTCAACTGCAATAAATCTTCATGTCCAGATGGAATTTCGCCTTTTATTTTGAAGAGGTGTTCTTCTACCTTGGCCAAACCTCTACGCAAAATCTTCTACTTATCCTATTCCACAGGCACTTTTCCGGATAGATGGAAACTAGCGCATTTTCAGCCAATTTAACGTCGGTGCTTTCTAAGGCCACGGAGAATATTGTCAATTAACATCTCATAAAATACCTAGAAAGAAACCACCTCATTAATGACCGTCAGTATGGTTTCGGGCAACAGCGTTCCACTGGTGACTTAATGTCTTAGCTGTCGGACAAATGGAACCAATGCATCCATCAACACGGCGAATGCAGAATAGTTGCTCTTGATATTACCAAGGCTTTCGATAGGGTATAGCATATTGCCCTAGTTAATAAACTGTAAGCTTATGGCGTTAGTGACATTTTCTCGAAATGGATTGAGAACTTTTTAAGTAATCGATCAGTACAAGTTGTTTTAGATGGATACACGTCTACCCCTTTCTCAACTAATGCTGGTGTTCTACAGGGCTCAATCCTCTCTCCTAACATCTTTCTAATATTTATCAACGGCCTTCTTTTTCTTACTTGCAAGCCAATCTACTCCTTCGCGGATGACAGCACTCTTGACTTAGCTTATTCTTTAACGACTCCACGAGATGATGGAGTTGATCTAGACAAATCTAATGGCCTATCAATGTTCGGAATGCATATTAGCTCAGACCTACGTAGGAACCACCAGCGTACTGTTGCTGCAAAAGGTGGTGCTACAACATTGGTTTCCTCAAAAGATCTAAACGTTTTTTCACTCCAACTGATTTGGCCACGATCTATAAAGCATACATTCGGCCGAATTTTGAATATAACTCACATGTTTGGGCGCGAGCTCCCGCCACTTACTTGAGTTTGATTGATCATTTTCAGCGACAAGCTTGTAAATTGATTGGTGATCAGTCTACCTGCAACCAAATTCCTTCGCTAGAACAGCCCCAGAATGAAGATGTTTAGCGCTTCTATATCGGTACTTCCATTTATTTAATATTTGGCGCAACATCTCTTTAAGTGCCACGGCCTAGCTTTTCGGAACCACTCATGTTGTGTGCGTTATATTTTTCACACGAATGGAAGGGACCTATAATTTAATGCCGTATCCGAAGTAGGGTTGCCAGTTCTCCCGATATTCCGGGAGTTCTCCCGATTTTTTACTAATCTCCCGGTCTCCCGAAAATTCTACGAAATCTCCCGATTTTCCAATCTCTTATTTTTACTTTCTTAAAAAACCACGAACAGGTAAAAGAAAGTTTCATTACGAAGAAGTGTAAGCAGCGCCTTATGTAACTAGACAATTCATTTGGCATTGCTCTTTCTCGTATTTCAACTGCCATAATAGATTGACATTTCCCCAAATATATTTGTTTGCTCGAAGGAGAATGGTAGCTTACAATTTTTCTAACGGAAAATATTAAATGAAAGCTATTAAATATGAATTTCAGCTACAAACAAATAAAATAATATTGTGCATTAACAGATTGCATTCATTTTATGGACAACGCATCAGAAAAAGAAAATATGCGGCAAATTCCATGCAACAGCATGTTTTCTATATGTTTTCTATAAAACTAAAAATTTGTTCTGTACTTTGAAGTAAGGACGTTTTTCTTATTCTCCCGATTTTTTCTCATTCTCCGATATTTTTCCTGAAACCTCCCGATTTGTTGAGGAACATTTCTGGCAAACCTAATCCGAAGGGCAATTTGGTTTGAGAAGCTTTTTCGAGACAATAATACTCTCGGATGTTTGTCAGACGCTCGCGAGAGATGGGGCCGTTAAAAAACTGTTTGGTGTGTCTGGGATTCAAACTTGGAACCTCACGCGCAGTGGTCCGACATACTAACCACTTACGCCACGGCGCGTTCAGATGAAATATGTAACGGGTGGGCCATATAGTGATTTATTTTTAAATCATAGGTTATTGTGACACTGACAGCTGTTTCCCGCTCGAAATCTTGACAGAAAGTCAGTATCATACCTCCGTGGAACGAAATGAGTCGCTTTACGCTTGAACAATATTGGGAAATATTGAAAACTTATTACCAAAGTGAGTGCTATGTAGCCCAAACAGAGCGTTTTTTGAAAAGAAGTTTTGGCCGAAATGAAGCACTCACCGCGCCGCTGTACGCAAGTTTGTGCAAAAAGTTCGTAAGACTGGTATGCTAATGGACAATACTCATGGTCCCCGTCGTCGTACGGTGCGCACAGACGAAAATGTGGCTTCTGTAGCCGAGAGTGTGAGACTCAATTTACGAACATCAACTCGTCATCGATCTCAACAACTCAACATTTCACGCACTAGCCTGGGGAGAATTCTGCACAAAGATCTGGGATTATTCGCTAACAAGGTCCAATTGATTCAGCAATTGAAAGCGCACGACCATCCGCTTCGTTATCGCTTCGCAGTTTGGGCCTTAGAGCAGCTTGAATTGGACAACGATTTTGGGCGAAAAATCATCTTTTCTGACGAGGCACATTTTCATCTCGGCGGCTACGTTAACAAACAAAATTGCCGCATCTGGGACTCGGAAAACCCGCACGTTATTGTCGAGAAGCCAATGCATCCACAGAGAGTGACAATTTGGTGCAGATTGTGGAGTGGTTGGACCATTTTTCTTCGAAAATGAGGCTGTGAACAACGTTTCGGTCAACAGACTCATATTAAGGACTTTTTTTTTTGCTGAAATTGAAGACATGGATTTGGACGACCTCTGGTTCAAGCAGGATGGTGCGCCATGCCACACAGCCCATGCCACAATCGGTCTTTTGCGCACCAAATTCCCAAATCGTGTTATCAGCCGTCTTGGCGATGTCAATTGGCCGCCTCGGAACTGCGATTTGACCCCTTTGGACTTTTTTTTGTAGGGAACCGTGAAGGACCGATGATGTTATGCCAACAATCCGGAAACGATTCAAGCACTTAAGGCCAATATCATCCAAGCAATCCGTGAGCTACAGCCCGAAACCATCAACAAGGTCTTGGAAAATTGGAGTGATAGAATGCGCTACTGCGAAGCTAGCCGAGGTAAGGAATATAGCTAAACCTATTTGCAGGGGCTCAGTGAATTATAGAAGATCGTTTTTTAACCACTCCACACGAATCTGGAATAACTTACCCTCCTCAGTGTTTTCTACAGAGATTCAAAGTTAACGCGCATCGTCACCTCACTCTTTTTCCCTCCCTATCCAATCTCTTATTCTCTCCTATATCATTTCCTTTCACTCCATCACTGGGTTTATAACTTTAAAAGACATAGTCTTAAGTGATGCTGAATATTTAAAAAAAATAAAAATATGCTCTACGTGACCAAACCATCGAAGCATAGATCGTTCCATTCGAAAAAGTAGCTGGTCAGCGTTGAGCGCCTGCTCTGGTGTTGTGCACTCAATTCTTACGAGTTATTTCAGCAACACCATGAAGGAACCTCATTTTGGCAACTTGCATCCGCGATGTTATTCTTTTAGTCACTATCCAAATTGCATGACGAAAGATCCTAGCCTCTTCTTCTTCTTCCTTTTATCAGCGAGGCTATGATCCGAAAACAAGGGATCACAGCCCTCCCACTTCACCGCATTTCTACTGATCCGCCTATTTGACCTCAGAAAATATCGGCAGGCCTGCCGATTTTGGATCAATCGGTTACTGAGGCCAATGACATGCCGATGTCGTCGCATTTGTCTGATCCAGGCGTTTATAGGCCTGCCTTTCCTACATCGCGATGTCTTTGGAACGTGCATAGATATTGCCTTTTTAACAGGGTTCAAATGATCTCTTCTTTGAACGTGACAATATCAGCTGAGCCGGTCGCGCTCTAATTTTTGTACGATGGTTTCCTTGATGTGAAAGCTTCCACGGATCTTCGAACTTCTTATTCGATCAAGCTTGGCCACTCCTGCTGTCATGCGAAGCATCTTCATCTCAGCTGCCGTTAATTTATTCTCATACTTTTTGTACATCGTCCAACATTGTGAACCGTATGTGAGCGCTGGACGTACAACTGCGGTATAGAGCCTTCCTTTCAACTTAGGGGGCATTTTTCTGTCACAGAAGATAGCGGAATTTTCTCGCCACTTCATCCACCCTACGCTTACACGATGATTGATGTCGTCATCACAAGTTGCTTTGCTATTGATCATAGATCCCAGATATTTCGAACTTTTCGCACTTGGGAAGCACTGTTCCAATCAAATAAATATCTTGAATAGGTCTGAGTGGATCAGAGAACGGGCAGCACAAGTACTCTGTCTTTTTTGAACTAATGCGATACCCATTTCCCTCCAGAACGTCCACCCACACATCAAGTGCGCGTTGCAGGGATGTAGGATCCTCACTTATGATGGCTTCATCGTCAGCAAAGAATAACTGATGTACCTTGGGGTCGATCACTTTGCCTTCAAGCAGATAATCAAGGACTGTAATAAAGAGCAAAGGACTTAAAACGCTTCCCTGGTGCACCCCGACTTTGATTGGGAACTCTTCGGTTACTCCAGCGGGACATCTTACTCTTGTATTTTCTCCTTTGTACATGTCTATGATCATCTGTACATAGGTTTCTGGAACCCCTCGATGTCTAAGTGCCACCCTTATCAGATCTCGTGGTTGTCTGTTGAATGCCTTTTCAAAGTCAACCAATACAAAGGGGTACTTTGGCCAAGCTTTGAAAGCCGCTATCTTCGCATTTATCACTTCCTTAGCTTCATCACTTCACCGCCATATTTCTTTGGCGTGTTGATGGTGGCCTTTTGAATCTCCTAGTAGTGATTTGGCGTTCTCTAAGCAAGTTCGCAGTAGGGAATCCCACATATTTTATGCTCTGCACTCTTGATCCTCAGCTCCGTTGATGGTGTGAGAGGGGTAAATTTTCATCACGAAAACAAAAGCCTTGCCTTTTTCTTTGTCCAGATTGTATCACTTGATTTTCTCAGAGACCCTTGTTTGTTTGCTTTTCTTCGGTGTTTTCATAAAAATTTCTGTTAGCAGAAGACGGTGTTGCCGAGCGATTGCCTCTCCCAGGATCACTTTGCAATCTTTTACCCGAGGCTTCATGAAACTGCCTACCAAATGGTAGTCAATCTGAGTTTCATCTCCACCACTGCTGTAAGTGATCAGGTGTCGGCTTTGTTTGATGAACATGGTATTTAACACGATAAGACCGTGTGATTTGCACATACTTAGGATGTCTTCACCAGGAAGGTTCCTGGTGCCATATCCTAGTCCTCCATGGCAGTTTCATAGTCTTCGTTTGATTTCCCGACATGTCCATTCAAATCTCCTCCAACAAACAGAAATTCTTCCTTTGGGATGTTCTTAAGGAGATTGTGGAAATCTAGCCAAAATGCATCTTTATCTCTCTGATTGCACCCATTGTGGGGAGCATATGCACTGACAATATTCCACACCTCTCCTTGTATTACTAGTTTGAGGCACATCAAACGGTCGCTGGACTTCGAAATGCTCAAGACGTTTCCAAGTAGCTCTGCCGCAAGGATGATACCGATTCCGTTCTTAGCCTTTTCCGTTCCGTAGTAGAACATCTTGTAATCTTTTGTCCTAACGTCCAAGAAACGCGACCGATTCCCGGTGTTTTTCCATTTCGTCTCTTGGACACACAAGATGTCCACCCGCCTTCTATTCATCATCTCTTCCAGCTCGTAACTTCGACCGGTCATGCTTCCAACGTTCCAACTCGCGACCCTCAAATTGCATCCAAACTGTTTCATTATTTTGCTAGCCCCCGGAATCCGTATAGCTCTGACCCGAACATTTCTGCTCGGTCCAGGATCAGTACAATGCACAGCAGTGGTAGTGCCTGGCGGGGTAGTGCCTTTCGTTTTTGCAAGTATTACCATAATGATACAGTTTTGCAATACAATTTTTTGCACCATATTGCGATGGTGTTTGTTGTTTGACACGTGCATGCTCCTGTTTTAGTATTGTTTGATCTTTCTTTTATGACACCGGTGATCTCCAGTCGTGTCAACCCACGGAGTCGCATGCACACTTGTGGGAGGGTTTTTAAGGTAGTATATGTGTCGCTAGGCTCACTTGGGTGTTATATTGCCTAGATCTGATTTGTCCCCCTTAGTCGCCTTTTACGACAAGCGCTGGTTGTTGGGGGGGGCGCTGCAGTGATATTCTTAACCCGTCCCTGCACGGGGTCCCGAAAGATCCTAGCCTACATGGATCAAACACGCCCTAAACAAATTTTATAAATAATTCATTATCCTCTGTTCAATCTGAACATGCAATTAATGTTCAAGCCTAAATCATACACATTCATTCAACTTTACATAATGTTGGTTATCAAAACAATGCATAGATCACATTTCATCAAAATAATGATCTTTCACGATCAACCTCTGCCATATTTTCATATTAATTAAAAAACCCAAAGACCACAATTAATCAAATTTACAAGTTTAACAAATTTGCAGTCGGTTAATTCGAAATCAATCAAACTACAAGCAAACATTTAACAAGACCATCGATCATTTCTTCTAAACTTAAAATTAAAAAAAAAAAATAGAAAATAAAAAATTAAATACAAAACCCCAATGACGCTATTAAAAATCAAAAAAATATATGATCGCCATTAAAACTTAAAAAAAAAGAAAAAAAACTTTAAATATAAAACTCGTTTGCCAATCCTTAATTTTGTTTATAACCTAATCCAATCATAACTCAAAAGAACTAACATCAAACCTTGAAATTCTCCCCTCAATTCGAAATAAAAAACGCACAAGAAACTACCAACAACCAACTCTAAATCTCATTCATAAAGTGTCATAAAATACACAAAAAGCCGACTAAAAATAAAGAAAAACTTAAGAGGACAACACAAAAAAATATAAGAAAATAAAAATAGATTTCTGTTACGTCTGCCACACACATGCGTGTGTACGCCAGGACTACTCTATCTCTCCAGATCGCTTTATAGCAATTTAATTAATTTCTTCTTCCCTCAACGATCCATAAAGAAAACCGACATAATTATACAAATTAAGTGCATTTTTTTTTAAAAGAGATTAATTTTCGAATTTTTTCATTGATAAATTTGAGCAGTAAATAAAAATAAAAAGACACACTTACCTACTTCAAAAAAAGCGCCAAATAAATCCAACTTTGGCAGCAACGTACTATAATCCACAGAAAAAAATATCAGTGAGGCTATAACGATCACTTTTTGTTTTCACTTAAAAATAAAGAAAACCACTAGGAAACTATATATTTTTAGATTCTTTTTTTATATATAAAAATATTTATTTATTTTCTTTTCTTTTTTACTTCAATTTTATGCGCACAATGACACTCGTATCACTTTATTTTCCATCGGGAACACAAGAAAATATTGGAATTGATTTTATTTTATGATTTTTCGATTTTTATTAACACTTAAAACTTAAGGGGTGTTGTTTTATAAATAACCCGCTCATTCGTTATTCAATGGAGCGAGCGAACGAATGACATTCCCCCCTGAAACACAGCACTAGGACCTTTTCACAAACACTACTCGCCCTTTTTTTTGTGACCGTTAACGTCACGGCTCGTTACTGGTTTTGAATGTACGCGGCCCGATAAAAAAAAAAAAAGAAAAAACCGACCGACAAATAATACAAAACAGACGGTTACAATATTACAAACACATGTGTGTGTTTGCAGGCAAATTTAAATTACAAGGGAAATTCATAAAAAAAAAAAAAATGGTAGAACTGTCAGCCAGATGTGTGTAGTGCGTTAGAGTTGTGTTCCAATCGAGCGAGTTTTTCCATAGCAATTCGTGCACTCTTACTCGTCGCTGTAATTGAATTTAAATGGGGGACGGGACGGCAAATTATTATTACTTGTGCTCTATTATTCAACCGTCGTTGCCCAGACATGAAATCTAATTACCATTCAATGTAGGTGAAGCCCATTAGCCCCGACGAGCGTCAATAGAAAACAAAAGCCAACGACAAATGACAGATTAAATGCAACAGAGACTCACTCACGTATCAAAATACCTATTTCTGTATCAAAACACAGACGACAGTCTGATAACAAAACGAAGGGGGGAGGCGCTAGTGAGCTAGTGATAGGGAATATTATATAGGTTATCAGTCAAAAAGATTCTTCTGTCAACCACACAACAACTGTCAAATGTGGAAAGGGCTGCGCGAATATCGATAAAATACTCGTAATAATCTCGTAATTAGTTCGTTTTTTTTTTTTTCTCTCTTTTTTGTTTAACTTCGATAAATTGTGGTTTATATCTCTTCGGAAAGACAAACAAACAATAATTTTGTTTTCTTTGAGTAAATAAATAACGTAGCAAGACGCGGCGAAATTCTAGATTCGACAAACGCTTCTATCCGACAGACGTAAAACGTAATCAATGGCATTCGTTAGCCGACTGATCTTGATCCAGAGAGCAAGAGCCGAACGTGGCGCATTCACTCCACTCGATCAGAAATGCCTGAATTTCGACTCAAACGAAATGTGATCAGAGCGTAAGAGGAAAGAACTCAAACACGTTTGAGTGAGAGTGTGTGGAAATTGCTGAATGAATTTGTAGCGCGCGTTTGGTTTGGGTTGGAAATTGATAACAGAAATTGGATTCAGCCAAGGGAAGATAATGGAGAAAATGTTGTGTTTGGTTGGATGGTTGTGTGTTGGAAGAGATAAATGAATGAAAATAGTTTGAGTTGCATTGACAGCAGGGAAGGTGAACCTTTTCAGTATCGTCTGACTTCTGAGTTCTGTCTTTTTGTGTTTTTATGCTGTAATGATGATGGAATTTAGTGTTGATTGTATTAACTAACGTTCGTGGTCTTCGAATGAATTTCTTGGAGTTATATGCCGACGCTCATTCCCATAAACCAACTGCTTTGGAATTTAGTGAAACATAGATTTCCGAAAGATTTCGGACCAATTAGCCTCTCCTCTTTCTTCATAAAAGCTTTAGAAAGGCTAGTTGATAACTACATTCGTTCACACTCGCATCATGCTTACCGGAAAGGTTTTTCATTGGAAATAGTTCTACATTCATTAGTCTTCTTCTTCTTCCTTTTATCAGCGAGGCTATGATCCGAAAACAAGGGATCATAACCCTCCCACTTCACAGCATTTCTACTGATCCGCCTGTGGGGTTCGCCTATTTGACCTCAGAAAATATCGACAGTCGCGCCGATTTTGGATCACTCGGTTACTGAGGCCAATGAAATGCCGATGTCGTCGCATTTGTCTGTTCCATGCGTTTATAGGCCTGCCTTTCCTACATCGCGATGTCTTTGGAACGCTCATTGATATTCCCTTTTTAAAAGGGTTCAAAAGGATCTCTTATTTGAACGTGGCAATACCAGCTAAGCCGGTCGCGCTCTATTTTTTGTACGATGGTTTCCTTAATGTGAAAGCTTCCACGGATCTTCAAACTTCTTATTCGATCAAGCTTTGTCACTCCTGCTGTCATGCGAAGTATCTTCATCTCAGCTGCCGTTAATTTGCTCTCATACTTTTTGTACATCATCCAACATTGTGAACCGTATGTGAGCGCTGGACGCACAACTGCGGTGTAAAAACCTTCCTTTCAACTTAGGGGGCATGTATCAGTCACAGAAGATAGCAGAGTTTTCCTGCTGCTTCATCCACCCTACGCTTACTTATGTCCTGTATCCCCTTGTGGGTCCTAGGGCCTCTACTACGACTATGCGCCATCGTGTACGGTTTCTGGCAATGTGTCTGAGTTCTCCCCAACTTTTCCCTAACTGCCGTGCCTCCTTCTCGACTGTTCTGCGCCATGTTCTCCTCGGACCGCCAGGTCTTCTGCCATCCTGAGTTAGAGGGTCCCATTGCATAGCATGGTTCGCTATGGAGCTGTCACCCTTTCGGAACGTGTGACCAATCCACTGCCACTTCCGCCGTTGGATAGTTGTGCCTATTGGTTCCTGACCCGTTCTCTCGTAAAGGTGTTCGTTAGAGATACGATTGGGCCAGAAAATCCGTAAGATATTGCGCAGACACCTATTAACGAACGTTTGCAGCTTTCTGGTGATAGTAGTGGTCACTCTCCACGTGCTGCAACCATATAGCAGCACGGATTCAACGTTGGAGCGGAACAGTCTTATTTTGGTGCTCAAACTGATTGCATTGCTTCGCCATATTTTGGACAACATCCCGAACGCGGACTTTGCTTTGGGGATCCTGTTGGCTATATCCAGTTCGGTTCCACCATCGGTCGAGACAATACTCCCAAGATACTGGAAATCCTCTACTCTCTCTACCGGTCGTCCAGCAATGCATATTTGAGCCGATGAGTTAGTTCCAAGGCTGATAATTTTAGTTTTTGTCGTATTAATTTTCATCCCGACGACACCTGCCTCCCTCTCCACATCTGCTGTCATTTGGTGGAGGTCCATAATTCTGTGGGAGAGTAAGCATACATCGTCTGCGTAGTCAAGATGTTTCAGTTGAGATGTAAGAGTCCATCGAATTCCTCCGTTTCCCGTCGACAAAGCTGCATGAAGCACGTCGCTAATCACCAATAGGAATAATATTGGTGAAAGGATACAGTCTTGTCTTACCCCACTTTGGATCTCAAATTCCTCAGACAACCTTCCCCTGTGCAGAACGTGACATTTGGAGCCTTCATATGTAGCTTTGATAATAGCAATTAGTTTATCGGGAATGCCTCTCCTTCGTAAGGCACGCCAAATAAACTCCTTGTTGACACTATCGAACGCCTTCTCAAAATCGATGAACAGCAGGTACAGTGGCGATCGATATTCAACACACTGTTCGATGATAATCCGCAGGGTGTTGATGTGGTCGGCACAGGAGGATCCAGAGCGGAAACCTACTTGTTCGGCATCGAGTGTGTCTTCGAGATGTTGTTTGATTCGCTCAAGGATGATTTTAGCTATTATTTTAGCTACAGCAGGCAGCACGCAGATACCCCTCCAGTTTCCGCACTCCATTAAATTTCCTTTTTTGATAGGAGCTTGACGATCATTCCCTTTTTCCACTCGTTAGGAAAGCTCTCAGCTTCCCAAGCTCTATCTATAAGTGGAAGCAGAAGCTCAGCCGATGTTGTTGGCGCTGCTCGTAAGAGCTCTGCTGGTATACCGTCAAGTCCTACCGCCTTGTTGGTTTTGAGTGCCTTGACCGCGGTAATGATCTCATCTTTACTGGGAGTCGTGGTGCGTATTCGGGTACTTCTCACCTCGGGCATCTCAGTCTGATTTGGGAGCATATCGCTAGCGAATACACGGTTTAAAACCGTAGAAAAATGCTCTTTCCATCTCTTGAGCTGGTCCTCATCCGAAATGAGCAAGGAGCCGTCTAGACTTTTCACTGGGTGTTGGCTGGAGCTGCGACCACCTGTCAGCTCTTTCGTGATTCTGTAGATGGTTCTGCTGTCGCACCTCCGTGCAGCTTCTTCTGCTTCTGTAGCCAGCGCGTTGATGTAGTTGCGCTTGTCACGTCGTACGCTACGCTGAACTTCTCTCATCTTCATGCGATATAGGGACTCTAGCTCGCTTCTCCCTGCTGCTGGAGTGGCTGCAACGCGAGCTTTCAGCTGTTTTCGTTCATCAATTCGTCTCCAGGTATTCTCGGAAAGCCACGCCCTATGTCTTCCCTGCGATTGACCGACAATTCTTTCAGCAGCAGATGTAAAAACATTTTTCACAGCACGCCAATGGTCTTGGATAGTTGCGGGCATTGAGCTGCTGATTGCTTCTACACTTTGCGAAATGTGCTCCCTTAATTGTTGGCGCACTGAGGGTTCACTAAGGATCTCGATGTTGAACCTGGGCATTTTTGTGTTGTCGTGGGATCTTCAAACTGCAGCAGTGCGTAGTTGGAGAGTAGCTATCATAAGATGGTGATCACGTACTATCCCCACATCTGCCCCTCGCCTGTTTCGGACGTCCAGGAGACTACTTCTAAAGCGGCGGCTGATAGCATAATGGTCAATTTGGTTGGAGGTTGCTTGCCTGTCATTGGAAACCCAGCTGACTTTGTGGCAGGTCTTGTGCTCAAACATGGTGCCACCTATCACAAGGCGGTTGGCATTGCAGAAATCCACAAACCTTTCGCCTTTGTTATTGCGGTTGCTTAGTCCATGCTTCCCGATTACATGTTTGAGCCCTTCGTTGTCGTTGCCTACCTTGGCATTCAAATCCCCCATCACTATGGCAATGTCTCCATTTGGTGTTGTGTTGAAGACGGCGCTTAAGAGATTGTAGAAGCTCTCCTTTTCGTCCTCAGACGAACTATTCGTTGGAGCGTAACACTGTATGATGGTGACGCGTCGTACTCTAGTCCGGAATCTGGCCGTCAAAATCCGCATGAATTCGTTTTCCAATTGGAGGAATCTGGCATTGTAAGGACCTTCTCTTCCCGAGTCGAGGAGCGTCTTGACATTCCAGAAACCTATCTTTGTCCGGGTACAATAACCAAAAGTCGTCAACATGTGATCATTCCTTATGCGAGGCTTGATCACGAACTTGGTTGTTGCGCTACTGGCCCAAGCCAAATATTGGGCAGTCAGTAGTTTCCCGATCAATCGCAATGCAGGTCCCCAATGAACTTACCGATGATTGATATCGTCACCAAAGGTAACTTCGCTATTGATCATAGATCCCAGATACTTGGACTTGTCGCACTTAGGAAGCACTCTTTCATTCAAATAAATGTCTGGAATAGGCCTGAGTGGATCAAAACACGGGCAGCACGAGTACTCTGTTTCTTTTAGAACTAATGCGATACCCATTTCCCTCCAAAACGTTCACTCACACATCAAGTGCTCGTTGCTGGGATGTAGGATCCTCACTTATGATGGCTTCATCATCAGGAAAGAATATTTGATGTACCTTGGGGTCCGTCACTTTATCTTCAAGCAGATAGTCAAGGACTGTAATAAAGAGCAAAGGACTTAAAACGCTTCCATAATGCACCCCGACTTTGATTGGGAACTCTTCGGTTACTCCAGCGGGGCATCTTACTCTTGTCTTTGCTCCTTCGTACATGTTCATGATCATCTGTACATAGGTTTCTAGAACCCCTCGATGTCTTAGCGCCACCCATATCAGATCTCGTGGTTGTCTGTCGAATGCCTTTTCAAAGTCAACCAATACAATATGCAAATCCTTTAAGGAATCACGATGTTTTTCCATTATGATCCCTACACTTTGGATTGCATCTATGGTTGATTTACCCATGACAAACCCACATTGATCATCAGATAGCCGTATTATTTTTCCCAGTCAGCCATCTAATACCCGCTCAACGATCTTCATGGTGTGTAACATCAGCTTGATCGAACGGTAGTTATCGCAGTTTCGCGTACCACCTTTCCTTTTGTATACAGGGAGAAGATAACTTTCCCTACACTGATTCGGCATTGGATTACCTCTCATAAATTTTGGAGATGAGACATCTGAGCCATCTGAACCCGATGTCTCCCATCTTTTTCCAGAACTCAGAGGGCATCTCGCCTGGCCCAATCGCTTTGCCTTTTTTGGGGTATTTGATCGCCTTACTAACTTTTTCGACTGTAATGTCGGGTATTTCTTCACAGTTAGGGGTGGCTCTTGGAAAGTACATATAACCGGGGAAACTGTTCATTCAAAAGATCTTTACAATACTGCCGCCATTTTTGCAGAATTTTGTCGTCATCCACAAGAAGCTGGCCATGAGCATTTTTAATGAACTTCGGCGATGGAATCTCCTGATTATTCCTCCTTCTTTACGCGGCTATTTTGTAGATAGTTGCGCCCTAGTTCATATTGTATCGTCGCAGCTCCTGGATAGCCTAGTTTGCATCAGCAACCGGGGAAGATATTTTCTCCAACTCCCAATACAGGCCCTCCGTGCTCTCTGCTTTAAGCTGGGCACACTTCTTCTTCGCATTTTCCTTGCAACATCTGTATTCCACTTCGAGGCGAGCTTTTTCGTCTCTACTATTAGAGGGGTACTTTGGCCAAGCTTTGAAAGCCGCTATCTTCTCATTTATCACTTCCTTAGCTTCATCACTTCACCACCATATTTCTTTGGCGTGTTGGTGGTGGCCTTTTGAAGCTCCTAGCAGTGATTTGACGTTCTCTAAGTAAGTTCACTGTAGGGAGTCCCACATATTTTATGCTCTGCACTCTTCATCCTCAGCTCCGTTGATGGTGTGAGAGACGTAATTTTTCATCACGAAAACAAAAGCCTCGCCTTTTTCTTTGTCCAGATTGTATCACTTGATTTTCTCAGGGACCCTTGTTTGTCTCCTTTTCTTTGGTGTGTTCATAAAAACTTTTGCTTGCAGGCGATGGTGTTGCTGAGCGATCGCCTCTCCCAGGATCACTTTGCAATCTTTTACCCGAAGCTTCATGGAACTGGCTACCAAATGGTAGTCAATCTGGGTTTCATCTCCACCACTGCTGTAAGTGATCAGGTGTCGGCTTTGTTTGATGAACATGGTATTTAACACGATAAGACTGTGTGGTTTGCACATGCTTCGGATGCCTTCACCAGGAAGCTTCCTGGTTCCGTATCCCACTCCTCCATGGCAGCCTTCATAGTCTTCGTTTGACTTCCCGACATGTCCATTCAAATCTTCTCCAACAAACAGAAACTCTTCCTTTGGGATGTTCTTAAGGAGATTGTGGAAATCTAGCCAAAATGCATAGTTATCCCTCTGATCGCACCCGATTTAGGGAGCACAGGCACTGACAATACTCCACACCTCTTCTTGTAGAGACATCACATGGTCGCTGGACTTCGAAATGGTCAACACGTTACCAAGCAGCTCTAAGGCAAGGACGATACCGATTTAGTTCCGTAATAGAACATCTTGTAATCTTTTATACTAAAGTCTAAGAAACGCGCCCGATTTCCGGTGCTTTGCCATTTCGTCCCTTGGGCACACAAGGTATCCACCCGCCTTCTATTCATCATCTCTTCCAGCTAGTAACTTCGACCGGTCATGCTTCCAACGTTCCAAAGCGCGACCCTCAAATTTCGTCCAAACTGTTTCATTACTTTGCTAGCCCCTGGAATCCGTGTAGCTCTGACCCAAACATTTCTGCTCGGTCCAGTACCAGTACCATGCGCAGCAGTGCCTTTCCTTTTAGCAAGTATTACCATACTAATACGTTTTGCAATATTATTGCGATGGTGTTCGTTATTTGAGACGTGCATGCTCCTGTTTGATTATTGTTTGTTTGATCTTTCTATCAACCCACGGACTCGCATGCACACTTGTGGAAGTGTTTTTAAAGTAGTGTATGTGTCGCTAGGCTCACTTGGGTATTATATTGCCTAGATCTGATTTGTCCCCTTAGTCGACTTTTACGACAAGTGCTATTTGTTGGGGGGCGCTGCAGTGATGTTCTTAACCCGTCCCTGCGCGGGATGCTTCGTGTCTGTCTGTTTGCTTGAAATAAATGAATACTTACTTACTTAGATGGCACTACGGTCCGGGGTGGACCTGGGACTCGACCAACAAACCTCTCCAGCCAGCACGGTTACGAGTCAGCTGACTCCAGTTGCGCACGCCAATTGGTTAAGATCCCCCTCCACTTGTTTGCGCCACCTACCGCGAGGTCGTCTTTAACTGTGCCGTCCATCCGGGGTGGATTCGAAGACTTTCTTAGCGGGAACGCTGGGCTCCATCCGCTCTAAATGACCCAGCCATCTTAGCCGCTGTATGTGAACTCTTCTGGCTAAGTCGATGTCCTTGTACAGGCCGTATAGCTCGGCATTGTACCTTCTTCTCCACTCACCGTCTATGCAGACGGGAACAAGATCGCTCGAAGAACTTTTCTCTCGGAATAACCAAGGGCATCCTCATCCTGTTTTGTCAAGGCCCATGCCTCTGCGCCATACAGCAGGACTGGGATGATTAATGTCTTATAAAGAGTTACCTTAGTAGTTCGAGATAGGACTTTGCTACTTAGTTGCCGTTTTAGCATAGAAATAACGATTGGCAAGAGTAATTCTCCGTGTGATCTGCCCACTGATGTCATTTGCGAAGTTCACCATAGAGCCTAGGTTGACATAATCCTTTACTACTTCAAAATAATATCTGTCTATTGTGGCATTCTGGCCATTCTCCATCGTCATTCTGCACAAACGGACGAGCTTGGCAGGGATGCCAAGACTAGACATGGCTCTGTATACCTCGTCTCTATACACGCTATCATATGCAACTTTGAAATCGACGAAGAGGTGTTGCGTATCGATTTTATATTCATGGGTTTTTTCCAAGATCTGCCGTAGTGTGAATATTTGGTCAATGGTGGACCTTCCCGGTCTGAAACCGCACTAATAATGACCTATCAGAATGTTGACGATCGGTTTTAGGCGTTCACATAATACGGCAGTCAGGATCTTATATGCGATGTTGAGGAGACTTATACCTCTGTAGTTGACGCAGTTCAGAGGGTCTCCTTTCTTCAGGATCGGGCAAACGATGCTGAGGTTCCATTCATCGGGCATACTTTCGTCCGACCGGATTTTACAGATGAGCTGGTGCATGCTCCTTACCAGCTCATCTCCTCCTGCCTTGAAAAGTTCAGCGGCAAGGCCGTCGACTCCAGCAGCTTTGTTGGATTTGAGTTTAGATATCGCTATCCTCACTTCATTCTGATCGGGTTGACGGGAATCTTGACTGTCATCATCACTGTTGAATGGCTCATTCTCCCTGACAGCGGAATATTGGTCATTATTGCCGTTTAACAGTCTGCAGAAGTGTTCCTTCCATATCCTCAGCACCTCTACTACTATATTTCCATTTTCATCCCTGCAGACTTCTGTTCTGGCTTTGAAACCCTGGCATGTTCTTTTTACCTTTTGGTAAAATTTTCGAACATCATTCCTGCAATAAAGTCTCTCAATCTCCTCAATCCAGCGCTTCTCATGCTCCTTTTTCTTCTTTCTGAGAAGTCGATGTTCCTCGTTTCTCCTGCGCACGTAGAGCTCGTAAGCAGCTCTAGTCCTTCTATGCAGCGCCGCTTTGTACGCCTCTTGTTTAGCTGCATGTGCTTGCCGGCATTCCTCATCAAACCAGGGGTTCGTTGTGGTGGCCGAGAGAAACCCAGTTCATCAGAGGCGGCAACTCTGATGGCTTGTTGGCACCGCTGCCACTGGTTTTCTGCATTTGCTGCTATCGGCATAGGACTTAGATTAAGATTAGAAGAAACACGATCGGTAAAGGTTCTGGCGGTCTCTTGCGATTGTAGCCGCCCGACGTAAAATTTCCTCACAGTATTTCGTTTATTTCGCTCCGTTCTGGATATCCGCATCCGTGCCTAGTTGTAGGTAGTGATCTGACTCCATGTTGGCTCCTCGGAAAGTCCGGACACCCAGAATACTGGAAGAGTGCCCTGCGTCGATCGCAATGTGATCGATTTGGTTGACAGTTTTTCGATCAAAGGAGAGCCATGTTCCCTTGTGAATATCGAGACGTAGGAACCGTGTACTAGCTACGACGAAGTTTCGCCCCGCCGCGAAGTCGATTAGCCTGAGTCCGTTGTCGGATGTGATGTCGTGCAGGATGTGCTTTCCGACCACGCTAGTAAAGACGTTCTCTTTTCCTAGCTTTGCGTTAAAATCGCCTAGGATAATTTTAACGTCGTGGCAAAGGCATTGATCATACGTCTTGTCAAAGAGCTGGTAGAAGTCATCCTTGGTCGCTTCGTCCATCTTCTCGTGAGGGGCGTGAGCGCATATTAGGCTAATGTTGGCAAATTTATCCTTGATACGGATAATCATAAGGCGCTCGTTCACATGCCGGAAATTCAAGACTTCTTGCCTAAGTCTGCCTCCAATGACAAATCCGCACCCGAATAGATGCTGTCCTTGTTGTTTGTAGCAATCGCCGTAGTAGATGTCGCAGTTTTTCATACTCCTTTTGCCATCGCACTTCTTGGATAGCGGTAATGTCTGCTTTGAGACACTGTAGGGCCTCCGCAAGTTGTTAGGCCGTACGTGCTTTGTGGATGGACCTAACATTCCACGTGCAGACATGAAGATCGTTGACCTTTTTACATTTGCTTGGATCGTCTACAGTAGAATCAGCCGTATCCGAGGCTGTTGGTTGCTTCGTAACCGAATGTTTTTTACGTGGTAGGGAAGTTTACCCGACGGCACAACCCCCAACTTGGAGGAGAAATACATTAATATTTGTTTTTATTTCCATACTGCTGGTAGGGATAGCAGCAAAATTTTGCTAAAAATCCTTAAACGTCCTTCTAAATCAGTGGTTTTAAGGTTACATAGGAGGTGAAGCTTTTGAGCGCTTGCAGCAGCAGTCTTCATAACATTTATATGCAAAGAAGAAAGGTCTAAGAGGGCTTTCAGATCTGCAATCACGCGGCGGAGTCTTTGCAACTTTTTGAGAACTTGCCCGGCATATGCTTGGGCAACGGTTGTAAAATAAGTTTATTATTTACTCTTTCAGTGAACTGCAACAGTGTGATTATACGAGTTCCAAGGCCATAGAAAAGAATGTCACTGTGTTTTGGTTCCCTCCTTCGCTGAAGTAGCATGCTCACAGTCCTTGTTGGAGCATTCTTTACTTGAGGCTAGTTTTTATTCGAGGAGGTAGCATAACACAGATGATGGTGATCGTGATGTCCTATTGTTGGTATCGTTATATGATGTATTGCTGATATTAGGGGACAAACACCTTTATTTTATAGCCGTCTGGCTCGTACTTTCCTTTATGTAAAAGCAATACCCACGGAAGACTAAATACAGAATTCACTGCTAAAGCACAGTCAATGTTCCAATTCAATTGATGGCCAAGTAAAACTCGCGTGCGCACCTTACAACTTCCACTCGAAATGAATTAAACATTAGCGCATGACTTCTAAGAATCAGAAGCGCACAAGTAAAAGTCAAATGGCTCGGACATGTGTGCACACTAAACACGAAGAGAACGTCTTGGCCTCATTTGATATTCCACACGGGTGTAAGCCTTCTAAACCGCTCTTTTCAAGAAAAAAAAAGGACATTAAACCATCCACTGTTAAGAACCGCTAAACGTTTGTTTTCAACAAAAACTCGGCTCACTGACTCATTAGTCAATAAAAAAGCGGACCGAAAACCAATTACCCCGCCTCCGGGGATCCCCCACCAAATGGCCCATAACTAACTGATTACGTCAATACGAGCGCTCGGAATTCTACTTTATTGCTCAGCGGAATAATTAAAACATCAAATCGGACACAAATTAATCGAAATGCAGTTCCATTTAGCCGGTGCTACTGCTGGTGCTACTACTGGAGCTCTGGTCTAATTCTGTATCCAATCCGCTGAGGCATCAATTATGGGATTTTCACTTTTCATTCTGCATCCGCTGGAATATGGAGCAACCTCATTAGCATCGACGACGATGCTGGCTGCAATGACAAAAAGCCATTTATCAGGCCACCTGATCAGATCTCAAATATTGTCCATAGCACTTGGATGCTCTGGAGCTGCAGTGTAGATTAAGTCATTGCGCTCGTCCGGAACATAAAAGAATTTCGAGCATCGTCACCGCCGCCACCGCCACCACCGCATGCTGCTTGCAGCTGTCAAGTGATCAAATTGGGCATTCTCAGCCATGACACCCACATTAGAGACGCACGTTTTTCTGGTGCTGTTCTAAGGAGGCTTGGGGGAGCGCGGGTGATGGTTTATTGTGGCAACCAAGCGCCAGTTTGTGTAAACAAACAAACAATGCGCGACCAAAGAATGCGTCTCACGCAGTCTGTTATGCCGCGTATTAATTGCTAGTATCAACAGCACCATGTCGAGGATCGTTATTGGGTGCAAATGATTGAGGTATTTTAACAGCAGCTACAGGCACTGTGGAAGGAGAAAATTAGAACACATATGTGTTAGAATGCAAGGTGTTTCCGTTCGGGATTTGGTTAAAGGGAGGAAAGACAGACAGTAGGGTCTGTTTGGATAGGTGATGACTAGATGCTGTTGAATGTTATCAGCATCACCTCAGCTGGTTGGGAGTAAACTTGGTTGGTTCTGTGTGGTTCCTGTGGGATTGCTCTATTTTTATCGCATTTGAGATAAGCTAAAAGTAAGCCTTTCTTGGCCTGGATGGAATTGAAAACGCGTGCCAGAGGAGAACTATTACTTTGAATGGGTCATTGCACTACACCACAGCTTTGCTTAGTTTCACCTTAATTCGAAATCTCTGGTGGAATGCAAAAATTGCGTTGAAACGTGCAAGGTGTTTCATGAAACTGTCTGGGTTTCACTTCCACCACTGCTGTAAGTGATCGGGTGTCGACTCTATTTGATGAACATCTTATGTAACACGATAAGACCTGCAAACAGACCAACAAACAGAAACTCTTCCTTTGGGATATTCTTTAGCCAAAATGCATTTTTTTCCCTCTAATCGCACCCACTATGGGGAGCATATGCACTGACAATATTTCACACCTCTCCCTGCATCACCAGTTTAAGAGAAAACGATCTCTGGACTCAAGTACGGATAGCTCTGCCGCAGAGATGATGGCTGGTCAAACGGTAGTGCATGCGATCTTATGAAAACACAAGCGTTTTCACTCAGCTGAGGCCTACCAACTCCTACTCTCAACCTCCACGCGGTGACAGCCGGGTGCCTAGTACCTTAATCAAAGAAATGGGTAACCAACGCCGTTTGGCGGATTCTTGGCGGCAGCAGATGAGAGAGGGGGGGAAGAGTGTTCTCTCACTAGAGCACTTATTCCTGCTCCAGGCGGCAGCGGACGAATTCCCTAGACGGAGTCAACGGTGGCGTCTATAGTTCCAGTTAGGTTGAACTTAGTGAATACCTTGCGCGAGCTGCTTCGACGTATTCGGATCACAGGTCGGTAAGGAATTTCCAATGTTGGTCAGGACATTGGAATAGAGATGGTGGCGGAGGAACCCTTAATGGGTCAACGGCAGTGCTCATATTCCCGTAGTGGACTACTGGCACCGGTGTACCCGGCCCCTCGTCCTAGGGGAATAATTAAGGAACTGGCCCTCCAGGTTGGGGGTTGTGCCGTCGGGGTAACTTCCCTATCACGTAAAAACTTATGGTTCCGAAACAACCAAAAGCCTCGGATAAGGATGACTCAACTAATGACGACCCCAGCAAACGAAATAAGGACAACGACCTTCGGATCCGTACGTGGAATGTCCTGTCCCTTTACAGACCACGTGCAGCCGAACAACTAGCAGAGGCCCTAGACTGCTATAAAGTAGATATTACCGCCATCCAGGAAGTGCGATGGGATGGGCCGGGCAAAAAGAGGATGAAAAACTGTGACATCTACTACGGTGATTGCTACAGAGGCAACAGGCAACGCTTATTTGGATGCGGATTTGTCATACGCAGCAGACTTAGGCAAGAAGTCTTAAGCTTCCGACATGTGAGCGAGCGTATTATGACTATCCGGATCAAGCCTAAATTCGCTAACATAAGCCTAATATATGTATATGCTCCCACGGAAGAAAAGGACCCTGCCATCAAGGAGTGTTTTTACGAGCTCCTCGACAAAACATACGAGCAACGTCCTAAATACGACGTTAAAATCGTATTGGGCGATTTTAACGCCAAAATAGGAAAGGAGGACGTCTTTGGTAAGGCAGTCGGTAAGCATAGCCTACACGACACCATGTCTGATAACGGACTAAGGCTAATTGATTTCGCTGTGGAGCGAAATGTCACCATAGCAAGCACATGGTTTCCTCATCTCGATATTCATAAGCAGACATGGCGGTCCAATGATCATGTCACGATCAACCAAATTGATCATATTACGATCGACGCAAGGCATGCCTCCAGTATTCTGGATGTGCGGACCTTCCGAGCGGCCAACATAGACACGGATCATTACCTTGTTGTAGCCAAGGTACGAATGCGGATATCCCAACCTGAGCAACAAACAAGAATCATTGTGAGAAAATTTAACGTCGAAAAGCTACAATCGCAAGAGACCGCCAGACTCTTCGCTGAACGCGTATCCGAAATCTCTCAATCACCCCTATGCCGCCAGCATCAAGTGCCGAACACCAGTGGCAACGCTGCCAACATTCCATCAGAAACGCCGCGACTGATGTGCTGGGTCTCGCTCGACCACCACCGCGAAACCCCTGGTTTGACGAAGAATGCCGGCGAGTGCATGCAGCAAAACAAGAGGCATACAAAGCGGCGCTGCAAAGGAAGACGAGAGCTGCTCGTGAGCTCTACGAGCAAAAGAGACGGGAAGAACATCGGCTTCTCCAAAAGAAGAAGAAAGAGCATGAGAAGCGCGCGTTTGAGAATATCGAGAGTCTATACTCCAGGAACAATGTACGGAAGTTTTACCAAAAGGTAAAAAGAACATGTCAGAGGAGCAATACCCGTACAGAAACCTGTAGAGATGAAAATGGAAACCTCGTAGTAGAATCACAGTCGGTGCTGAGAATATGGAAAAACTACTTCTGCAGACTGCATAACGTCGAAGATGACCAACATCCCGCTGTCAGGCAGAATGAACCATTCAACATAGACGATTATAGTCAAAATTTCCGTCCACCTGACCAAAACGAAGTGAGGATAGCAATATCCAAGCTAAAATCCAACAAGGCTGCTGGCCCTGACGGCTTACCGGTCGAACTTTTCAAGGCAGCTGGTGATGAATTGATAGAGTGCATACACCAACTCATCTCTAAGATTTGGACAGACGAGTGTATGCCTGATGAATGGAATCTCAGCATCGTTTGCCCGATCCACAAGAAAGGAGACCCCCTCAACTGCACCAATTATAGAGACATCAGTCTCCTCAACATCGCATACAAGATCTTTTCTGCGACATTGTGTGAACGCCTGAAACCTTTTGTGAACAGCCTGATTGGACCCTATCAGTGCGGTTTCAGGCCAAGAAAGTCCACCATCGATCAAATCTCCACACTTTGGCAGATCCTGAAGAAAACCCACGAATTCCAAGTCGATACTTACTTAGGTGGCGCTACAGTTCGGGGTGAACCTGGGCTGAAATCGATACTCACCACCTCTTTATCGATTTCAAGGCCGCATATGACAGCATCTATAGAGAAGAGCTGTATAGAGCCATGTCTAGTTTTGACATCCCTGCCAAACTCGTCCGTCTGTGCAGGCTGACGGTGGAGAACGCTCGCTGCTCCATCAAGGTCGGTAATGACCTCACCGAGACTCACCGAGACCTCACCGAGAATTTCAAGAAAGGCTTTAGACAAGGTGACGCACTGTCATGTGACTTCTTTAATATTGTACTTGAACGGATTGTGCGGAACTCACAAGCCAACACAGGAGGCACTATCTATTACAAGTCTGTACAACTGCTTGCATACGCCGACGATATAGACATTATCGGAGGAACTCAGCGGGCTGTCACCGGTGCGTTTGCAAGCATTGAAGCAGAAGCGGCCAAAATGGGTTTAACGATAAACGAGGGCAAAACCAAGTATATGCTGTCAACAAGAAGGGACAATCAACACCGACAAATTGGACAGAATGTCACAGTGGGCAGCTATAACTTCGAGGTAGTAAGGGACTTTGTCTTACTTGGCTCTGCTATACTGTAAAAATGAGATCTGCGCAGAAATCAAGCGAAGAATAACTCTTGCCAATCGCTGTTTTTTGGGGCTTATAAGGCAATTCAACAGTAAAGCCCTATCTCGAACAACTAAGGAGACTCTGTATAAGACCCTGATCATCACAGTTCCTGCGGCGCTGAAACATGGACTTTATTAAAAGAGGATGAAGATATCCTTGGTCGCTTCGAGAGAAAAATTCTTCGTAAGATTTTCGGTCCCGTTTGCGTTGACGGGTTTTGGAAGAGAAGATTTAATCACGAACTATACGAGCTGTACAGTGACATCAACCTAGTCAAAAAACTGCGTATTGAACGTCTGAGATAGCTAGAACATGTAGAGCGAATGGACACCAACGCTCCGGCACGCAGAGTCTTCGAATCTAACCCCGAGGGACGACGCAATAAAGGGAATCATCGCCATAGGTGGCGCGCACAAGTTTAAGGGGACCTCGACCAACTTGGAGTGCGCAACTGGAGGCAATTAGCTAAAGACCGAGCTAAATGGAGAGCCTTGTTGGTTGAGGCCCAGTTTCACCTCGAACTGTAGCACCACTTAAGTAAGTAAGTTTTCATAGGTGCTGCGATGTTTAAGGACGAACCCTGTCACCGAAGTAAATGGCAACTGGTGCGCGAAACACGTTTTAAAAAATTAGAAGTTCTCTTCGGGGCGTCTGAAACAGGCAGGATGCCGATATAGGACTCAAACGCGACCACTATCTTACCAAAGCTCCTCTTTATACTATATCCATTCGCTGATGCTGATGATACGATGATACGTCTAAGTGATCCCTCAGTGCGTTAGCGTTGAAATGATCATCTTGCGAGGAAAGTAAAGATCATGGGCAGCTCAATGCCACCATCCATCCAAAAGCATTGGAATGATGTAAAAGATAGTTTTACTACCGGCGCAACATCCAACCAAGCGGCGCACTCCGATAAGCTCCTGACTAAGAGTCAACTGAAAAGGAGAAGAAGGAAGGCGGCGATGACGCGGTGCAAAGAGGCTGCATAGTCAGCTGAAGGCGCAAGCGCCGAAAGCAGTCATCCTTCAATAGCGACAGGAAATAAGCCTTGGTCGGCAGAAAGTACTCCAACTGGAGGCGATCAATCCCTCAGACCTAACGCTGGCTCCTTTTCGGTCGGCTCGAACAGGTCCAATCTGATGGAGCAAGTTTCGCCTGCTCTTCTTGGTGGAAGCTTGTGCGCATCTGATGCGCGCTCTTCTGCCGCGCACACTCTTACCGGTGGCGTTATCTGCGCACAAAATCAGGTGGATGCTGGTGCTATTACCCCTGAAGGTCCCATCACTAGCGGACAGAAAATGGCTGACGCAGGCAAAGCCACGGGTAGGGACGCTCGCCTCGCCGGAAGCATGTGCGCACCTGGTGCGCGCCCTTCTGCTAATAAAACTCCGACTATATCTTTGATATTTTCGCACATAAACCTCAATCACTCAAAGGCTGCTACCGCTCTCTTAAGTAGCAGACTTTCCGTGGTGCGTACAAAACCCCACATAACCTCTATCCAGGAGCCATACGTACGGAACGAGCGAATATGTGGCTTTGGAAGTGTTCGTGGAGCAACGGTGCTATGTGACGAGCGATCTGAAAGACGAGGGCTTGTCTAATTGTGCCGAATTTCCTCTCAGTAACCAAGCTTCGATATGCTCCCAAATCAGACTGAGATGCCCGAGGTGAGAAGTTCCCGAATACGCACCACGACTCCCAGTAAAGATGAGATCATTACCGCGATCAAGGCACTCAAAACCAACAAGGCGGTAGGACTTGACGGTATTCCAGCAGAGCTCTTACGAGCAACGCCCACAACATCGGCTGAGCTTCTGCTTCCACTTATAGATAGAGCTTGGGAAGCTGAGAGCTTTCCTAACGAGTGGAAAAAGGGAATGATCGTCAAGCTCCTATCAAAAAAGGAAATTTAATGGAGTGCGGAAACTGGAGGGGTATCTGCGTGCTGCCTGCTGTAGCTAAAATAATAGCTAAAATCATCCTTGAGCGAATCAAACAACATCTCGAAGACACACTCGATGCCGAACAAGCAGGTTTCCGCTCTGGATCCTCCTGTGCCGACCACATCAACACCCTGCGGATTATCATCGAACAGTGTGTTGAATATCGATCGCCACTGTACCTGCTGTTCATCGATTTTGAGAAGGCGTTCGATAGTGTCAACAAGGAGTTTATTTGGCGTGCCTTACGCAGGAGAATCATTCCCGATAAACTAATTGCTATTATCAAAGCTACATATGAAGGCTCCAAATGTCACGTTCTGCACAGGGGAAGGTTGTCTGAGGAATTTGAGATCCAAAGTGGGGTAAGACAAGACTGTATCCTTTCACCAATATTATTCCTATTGGTGATTAGCGATGTGCTTCATGCAGCTTTGTCGACGGGAAACGGAGGAATTCGATGGACTCTTACATCTCAACTAAAACATCTTGACTACGCAGACGATGTATGCTTACTCTCCCACAGAATTATGGACCTCCACCAAATGACAGCAGATGTGGAGAGGGAGGCAGGTGTCGTCGGGCTGAAAATTAATACGACAAAAACTAAAAGGCTGAAAATTAATACGACTAAAACCAAGGCTGATGCCTTGGAACTAACTCATCGGCTCAAATATGCATTGCTGGACAACCGGTAGAGAGAGTAGAGGATTTGCAGTATCTTGGGAGTATTGTCTCGACCGATGGTGGAACCGAACTGGATATAGCCAACAGGATCGCCAAAGCAAAGTCCGCGTTCGGGATGATGTCCAAAATATGGCGAAGCAATGCAATCAGTTTGAGGACCAAAATAAGACTGTTCCGCTCCAACGTTGAATCCGTGCTGCTATATGGTTGCAGCACGTGGAGAGTGACCACTACTATCACCAGAAAGCTGCAAACGTTCGTTAATAGGTGTCTGCGCAATATCTTACGGATTTTCTGGCCCATTCGTATCTCTAACGAACACCTTTACGAGAGAACGGGTCAGGAACCAATAGGCACAACTATCCAACGGCGGAAGTGGCAGTGGATTGGTCACACGTTCCGAAAGGGTGACAGCTCCATAGCGAACCATGCTATGCAATGGGACCCTCTAACTCAGGATGGCAGAAGAGCTGGCGGTCCGAGGAGAACATGGCGCAGAACAGTCGAGAAGGAGGCACGGCAGTTAGGGAAAAGTTGGGGAGAACTCAGACACATTGCCAGAAACCGTAGACGATGGCGCATAGTCGTAGTAGAGGCCCTAGAACCCACAAGGGGATACAGGACATAAGTAAAGTAAGTAACCAAGCTTCGACAATTCTGTGGACAGGACCTGGTTGCTGCAGCTGTAAGCTACTAAACAAATGGAAGTTGGAAAACCTTCGTCGTTGCGTCGGCTTACTACCCTTATGATTCGGTAATGCCTCCACCACCGAAGGCGGTTGCCGAACTCATAAAGTACTCTGACACTCGGGAGATGGGACTAGTCATGTGTTGCGACGCGAATGCTCAGAATACAGTCTGGGGCAGCAGCAATTGTAACATACGAGGAAACCATCTCCTAGACTTTATACTATCGTCCGTCATGGTAATTAACAATGTTGGCTCCCAGCCAACTTTTGTTACGACTAGGAGGCGGGAGGTAATTGATTTGACTTTATCTTATAGGTATTTCAAGTCAGTTACTAACTGGAGGGTACTGCCGGAAGTGTCCCTGGCGACGATCTGTGCTAACGCGCAGGCAACGGTGGACATGATCGATGAATGGTGATAATAGGAGTGGGCTTTCGGTGAATCCTTTTAAAACTGAGGTTGTTCTTTTTACGAGAAGGAGGATTTTGACCGGTCTGACTCAGCCAGTGCTAAAAATCGTCACCATTCGCATTTCCAATGAAGCCAAATATCTGGGAGTGATTTTAGATAAGAAACTTCATTGGTCTAAACACGTCGAGTCGAAAACATCCAAGGCGCTCTCAGTCTTCTGGCAGTGTAAGGGTGCTTTTGGCAAGACTTGGGGCTTGTCACCAAATAAGGTTCTCTGGGTCTACACGGCTATGATAAGAGCATTCCTCGCATATGCGTCGGTTGTTTGGCGGAATGGGCTCTCGCGTAAATATGTGGTTGCCTTTTGCGCGAAACTCCAAAGAACGGCTTGTCTCGGCTGCACGGGAGCTTTCCCGAGTACGTTTGGCTCTGCTCTAGACGCTTTGCTGAACTTACCTCCCCTTGATACTTATATCATGGGTTGCACTATTAAAGCCATCCATCGTCTTAGGCGGGCGGTTTTTGATATACTTCACACTGGAATTTTGATGAACTTGTGCGACACTTATATTACGACTCCTGTCTTATGGATATGCCGTCTGATGCAATGACACCAGAACTCCAGCTGATGTGCAAGTTCAGAGTCGACTTTCCTTGTGTCCAGGACTGGCTTCGGTCAGAGTCTGAGCCGGGAATGAAATGTAGTCGTCTTTTCACGGATGGTTCCAAAACGAGTCAAGGGTCTAGCGCTGGGGTCTTCGTGGAAGTCGACAACATTAGACTTCACTCTTCGTTAGGCAAGTATTCGTCTGTTTTCCAAGCGGAAACTTATGCAATCCTAATGGCCATGAACTATGTTGTGAAGAGCAGGTGGAAGGGACGTAGCATTTGTGTCTGTAGTGACAGTCAGGCTGCGCTTAAGGCCTTGCTTAACCCTTTAACCACTTCTTAAATAGTTCGTGAAACCAAAGACTCTTTGAACTCGGTCGCAAGGCTGAATTCTCTGTCTCTTATTTGGGTCCCAGGTCACACTGGGATCTTGGGGAACGAGATCTCCGATGAGATTGCTAGACAAGGCTCAGAGGAGGCCTTCTCAGGTCCAGAACCCGCGTTGGGTCTCCCTGCGTCCTCGGTTAGGGCTTCCATTGACGATTGGGTCTCTCACGAGCACAATTGTGTGTGGCATGACTCTCCGGGATGCAGGTTTACTAAACGTATGCTCCCGGACGTCTGTAAGAAATCAGCGGCATTCTTGCTGTCTCTCAGCAGAAAAGACTGTAGACAACTTATTGGCGTCTTGACAGCCCACTTTGCTTTTGCCAAGCACCTTAACGTGCTGGGCTTAAGTGACACTACAATCTGCGACACTTGTGGAGAGAGCGACGACACCGCGGAACATTATCTCTGTGAGTGTCCGGCCTTTGCTCGTATCAGGTGGCAGATCCTCGGTGCGGATGTGGTGAGTGCTTATACTGTAAGCTCCTCATCACTGAAGTGCTAGCTTGGCTTTCTTAGAAAGACAAGGAAATTCCAATAAAATGGATAAATCCGGGTTTGCTCTCTGGTAGTACAATGGACCAGTCGCGTCCGAGTGCTCCAGTTGAGCGTTTCCTATCCCGACAAAAAAAAAAAAAAACATCCAACCAACATCCAGTGATGCTATTTCGGACCAGGACCGATTACCCTGACTCTCAAATATGCACAACAACTCCCAGTAAGGATGAGTTAATATTCGCAATCATAGCATTTAAAAATAATAAAGCGGTGGAAATCTTGCATCCACAAGTAGATAGAGCTTTGGCGCCCGAGGTCCCTTGACGGAATGCAAAATGTTCACAGGGATTTGTGTACTTCCTGCAGTCGCGAAGGTAATAGGAAAAGTTGGAGCGAAGGAAAGAACACCTCGAGGACATACTTAATGCTGTGTAGGCTGGTTTTTGCTCTAAATCCTCCTGTGTCAACCATATCAACCTGCTGCTCTCTTAAACAATCGTGGATATCCACCAAACGACCCTCTTGGTGGGATAGATAGCTACCAATATATATGGAGTACTGGCTCGGCCAATGGTGGAGCCGAACAAGATGTCATCAACAAAATCTGGAAGGACAAGTCTGCGTTCGAAATGTTGTCCATGACATGGCCGGGAGAGATGTCGAACTTGATCCAACCATCTATTTCTAGGCCTCCTTGGGAGTCACCTAACTGATGGCACGGCAATCATAGCACGTCTTGAAAGCCGGTCTAGGGAACCATTGAAGTATAAATCGTTCGGTTCGGAGAAGTAGTTGCTCAACATTGAGCGCCTCGCGTACTCTGGTCTTGCGCACTCGATCTCTACGAGTTATTCCAGCAACACCGCGAAGGAACCTCATTTCGGCAGCTTGTATCCGCGATATTATTGTTTCGGTCACTACCCAAATTTCATGACCATAGGTGAGAGTGGGAACATACACCGAGTTAAAAACCAATAGCTTAGCTTGATCACTGAGTTCGACCTTCCTTTCAACAGATTGACCAAGCTCTCTCAAAATTGATCCAGCTTGACCAATTCTACAGGATAACTCCGCATTACTCTTCCCATCACTCGTGAATAAGACCCCGAGGTACTTAAACTTATCCACCTGCTTCAGTGGGACTCCACTAGCATGCAGGGTGCACTGAATGGAATGAGGTCAAGTATTTTTTATTTTTTTAAATTAAAAGGAAACCCAAATCCCAAAGCATTCAGACTCTCTGGTCCATTGTACTACCAGGCAGGAACCTTTCTTTGATGCAGTGGTTGGAAAAACTTTGATGTTATTCGTTTTCCATTTTATACTAGGGTGGCTGACGATTGCTGTTCCCCGCTGGAGCTTGAACTTACACACATCGGTTAACGAGCAAACACACTATCCACTGCACCATTGCTACCCTTCGAGGTAAAGTATATTACCAGTAACCGCACCCGAGGTCACAAAGGTGTATTGAAGGTCCTAGAACTCAAAAGAGGTAAGTGGGGACCCAGTTCCCATAAGAACAGATATTTTCTGAAAATGTGCATTTGAAGAGCAATGTTACCCAAGGGGAAATTCGTTGATCTTCTACTTTAAATAGGCGGCAACAATTTAATAAGGACCGAGTTTAGGATTCAACAGGATATGCTCAAACTATACAGTGGTTCCAGTTTGACCATTTGCTCGAATTAAATTTCACCCACGGATCCTGCTTATTCCACATGACTGCCGTTTTCAAATCAAGAGGATTCAGTTTCTTTCTGAGGCACGTATTGAAATGACTGTTAGTAAGTGCTTACACATTTATCTAATGGTACATCTGCTTGACCAGCCCATATGCCAGTTCAAAGCAATACCTCTCTTAGTTTAGTTTTCTACAAACCTGGAGCCTAGAGCCTTTTCGTTACAAGTCGGCAGCGTGGTATAGTAAAGCTGAATCGATTCTTTTTCCTCGTCGTCTCTATCTCTCCTGTAGACATGGTAGACCTAATTCATCAGTTGTGTATCAGAGCACCAGTGGCAAACCATATTCAGTCCCAATGCTAATTTGATTGCTATCATATAAACACCGAACCACAATACCTTCCACAGTTGCTAGAGCCATAAATAATCTTCTTCCAGGGTCACACCACTAAGATACCACCAACTTCACGGCAAGTGGAAAAACCAACACCTATTCACAAAGAGACCCCTTCACTCCACCAAATGGCTCAATGTCCCATCGCCCATATCCAAACAATGCAATAGCACGTACTGCTGGAATACATCATCCAGCATGTCTGCAAAGCGTTTCCCCCACGGGAGATCCCACTTTAAGTGGGATCATAGTCGACCCATCAATGCGAGTAAGTAAACATACGTTGCTCATTTTTTCCTTCTTTTGTCCACTCACATGGACTCACATGGACGCTCAACAATGGTCAACGATAGTAGAATTCATAATGACGAGATCGTTGAAATATCACAGATACATGTAGACACCCTGCATACCAGATAGCAATGGTATAGTGTTCGAATAATAGTCGAACAGAAGACGCATTATATGCGGCAAGAACACAAAACAGCTCATATCCGCTCCTGATCCTCTGCTACCAACAAAAACACTGCACGTGTGTGTGTTTGTACAGATGGGGGCTGCATGCAACAATCGCAACGCGTTAGCAAACACACACCTCATAGGAAACTACTTAGAACGACAGATCTGTACGTGCTTCTCCCTCATGGTCATTCAATTCAGGGAATCTATGTGTTTACACTGCTAAGTTGGTGGTTAGTCCCTGCTGCTATGGAATTGAGATCAAGATTACGACCTCAGTTAACCACCGGTTGATAGATACTCTCTGGTGTTCCTTCTTTGGAAATGGTTGGGATTTCTAGGGGCTCAGGAGTGGTTTGTTATTTTAAGGTGTCCATGGCAGCGCCTGTTCCATGTTATAAATATTCGAGTGGGCGTTGATATTTCTTTCATTACAACATGAAGGGGATTATGAAGGTCCAAGCCTTTCCTGTGCATGAGGTTCCAAGTTCGAATCCCAGAAAACACCAAAAAAGTTTTTTCACGGTCCCACCTCTCGCGAGCGTCTGACAAACATCCGAGAGTATTGTTGTCACGAAAAAGCTTCTCAAATCGCCGTTCGGATTCGGCATTAAACTGTAGGTCCCTTCCATTCGTGTGAAAAATATAACGCACACAACATGAGTGGTTGCGAGAAGCTAGGCCCTGGCACTTTAAAGAGCTGTTGCGCCAAGTATCGCCATTGAATCATAGTTTATCCTGATTAAGGATTCTTGGTCTGATCGTGTTAGCTTCTAAGAATTTAACTCTTTTAATGGAAATGTACGACGTCTGTTGGAAATGAAAAGGAAAGATGGTTAGGTGAGGCGCGTGGGTGAGGTGCGTGGGTGCCATGTGACATAAGTCACTGCTCACATCAATGGTCCATTGTACCCATTTTGTTTTTATCCCAGGAATCTGAAATGAAAAAATGCTAAATAAAACCCATCTATTCATGGTTTTCAGGGTTAGTCAGCTCGAGAAGGGACACCGTTGAATTAGGACTACCTAGCTAGGGATATGAAACTCAAGAGGCCATTCAGCTCAGTGCGACGCTGATCCTCCAACTCAGCGAAGAAGTAACTACCGAGAGTCAGTGAGAGCAGGGCATTCAGTTTGCAGGTAACGTACGGATTCAATTTCTTGCTCGTCCCTGCAGTTCCTGCAAAAGTCGTTGTGAGGTATGCCGCGCCGTAGGGTGTGTCCAATCCACTGCCACTTTCTCCTTCATATGGTAATGCTTACAGGTTCTTGGCCCGTTCTGGAATAAAGTTGTTCGTTGGAGATGCGGTTCGGCCAAAAAATCTCAAGATGATCCTGAAACACTTATTTAGGAAGACTTGCAGCTTGCGTGTGTTAATGGTGTCCACCTTCCAAGTACTGCACCCATAAAGCAGCACTGATTCTACGTTGGAGCGGAACAGTCCCAGCTTGGTTCTTAAGTTGATAACACTACTTTTCCAGATTTTAGCCAGCATTCCGAACGCAGCGTTAGCTTTCCCGATTCTGCCGCACACATCCAGTTCGGTGCCACCGCGATTAGCCGAGACCACACTTCCTAAATAAAAAAAGTTATCAACTTTCTCGACTTCCTGTCCGACAATGTTAAGTTGAGCGCGGTTGTTAGAAAAAGTGCTCAGGGCTTTTGTTTTGGCTGTGTTTATTTTTAGCCCCACTTTGTTTGCCTCAGCTTCTAGATTTTGGGCCATCAGATGAAGATCCATTATCCGATGTGATAGTAGACGAACATTGTCAGCGTAATCTAGGTGTTTAAGGTAAGACGTCATAGTACAACGAATTCCATAGTTGCCTTCCGTCAATGCTGTACGGAGTACATCGCTGATAACCACCAAGAACAATAGTGGTGACAGTATGCACCCTTGACGTACTCCACTTTGGACTTCAAAATCCTCCGACACCTTATCATTGTGTAGGACCTGACACTTACCGCTATATGTAGCTATATGCAGCTAAAAAATTTTCTGGGATGCCTCTCCTGCGCAAGGCCAACCAGATAGCATCTCGATTCAATCTGTCGAAAGCCTTCTCGAATTCGATAAACAGCAAATGTAGCGGAGACCTATACTCAACGCATTGTTCGATTATGATCCGTAAGGTGTTTATGTGGTCGATGCAGGAGGGTTTAGCACGAAAACCTGCCTGTTCGACGTCGAGAGTTGAATCTAAATGCTCTTTGATTCGTTCCACAATTATTCTAGCTGTTATTTTGGCTACAGCTGGAAGAACGCAAATACCTCTCCAGTTTCCGTATTCCTTCAAGTTTCCCTTTTTCGGAAGTTTTATGATCATCCCCCTTTTCCACTCCTGTGGAAATTGTTCATTATCCCAAGCTCTCGAATTCGATGCGAGTTCGGGAATTTTTTGCTCATTCGAATTCGATATCATACCGCCATCGTCTAAGTGGCTTAGCACTGTAGCAAAATGTTCTCTCCATCTATTGAGCTGGTCCTCGTCCGAGATCAGAAGGTTACCGTCTAGGCTCTTTACTGGATGTTGTTTGGAATTCCGATCACCAATGAACTCCTTAGTGATGCTATAAACAGTCGCACCTTCTCGCTGCTTCTTCAGCCCTTAAAGCCAGTAAGTTGATGTGCTGGCATTTGTCACGTCTCACACTTCCCTACACTTCTTTCTTCTTCGCACGGTATTGGGCTTCTAGATCGGTTCTCTCTACTGCTGAGGCTGCTGCAATCCGAGCCTTGATTGCTGTACGCTCATCGATCCGTCTCCACAGGTGTCTGCAGACAGCCATGTGGGATGGTTTTTCTGCTTTTTACCGACATAGGTGCGTGCCCCAGCCGTAAAAGCATTTTTCACAGCATTCCAGTGGTCGTCCATGCTCTCATGCATTGTGCTACTGATTGCTTCTGCTTCTAAGGCAAGGTGGTCCCTGAACTGTTGGCGCACTTGAGGAACCTTGAGTCTGTCGATGTTAAACCTGATGATGTTAACTAAGTTTGAACGGTTGCTATTGACGGATGCAGTACGAAGGCGTATATGAGCTAACATGAGATGGTGATCTCGTTCTAATCCGATGTCGGGTCCACGTCTGTTTCGGGCGTCCAAGACACAATTTCTAAAGCGATGGCTGATCGCAATGTGGTCGATCTGGTTGGATGTTCACTGCCTGTTAGTAGAGACCCAACTGATCCTGTGGCAGGTGTTATGCTTAAACAGCGTACCTCCAATGACTAAGCGGTTGGTATTGCAGAAGTCCACAAGCCGCTCACCGTCATCACTATGGTCTCCAAGGCCGTGAGCTCCCATCACGTGTTTAAGCATAGTGTTGTCGTTACGTACCTTGGCATTGTGATCCCCCATCACCATTACGATGTCCCCATTAGGCGTTTGATTGCAGACGGCGCCTAACTGGCTATAAAAAATTGTCCTTTCCATCCTCAGTCGCGTCTTCAGTCGGAGCATAGCACTGTATGATGGTAATTTTTCTTACTCTACTGTGGAACCTAGCCGTCAGTATTCGATCACTGTGAGGGATTCAAGATATGAGGTTTCCTCATGCTGCTGGAATTAGTACCAGTTCTAATCCGGACGTCCGTACACTCCCAGCTGGTTTACCAGAGTAGAGCATGACATTGTGTTTTGTTGGGGAGATGTATTCCCCAGCATCGAACCATCTTATCTCGCTCAGACCTAAGATGTCTATTTTATACCATGCAAATTCTCGTTCCATTTGGAGGAGTCTTGCGTTATATGGCCCTTCCTGGAGTGAGTGCAGGAGGGTCTTAACGTACCATGTAATCGGTTGCTACCTACCTACCTATGACTTCCCATCTTGATGGGATGGAAGCGTGACCGTATTGTGCTACTTCCCTTAGTCTTAACACCGATTTGACCGCCGTGCCTTTCCAGAATATATCCAGCAGAATGAGACTTAGCATGGTCTACATTGGTGCTGTAGGTTTTGTACGTAACGATCAATCATGATCCCGATGCAGGCAAATCTCTGGATCCTGGTGAGGCCTGAAAGCTTTTTTTGCTTCTCCTGTGCCTTCTGCCAGACTAAAGAGCCATTAATTAGGAGATGTCGCACAACCGGCGTGTATTATGACTAATGTACCACAGCGGACTTAAAACCCAACGTGTTGCCAAACGCTTTCTACAACCGTAAAAGGCTACTCATTCTTTTTTTAGCAATCCTCAATGTTTTCCTTCCAATTTAATTTGGAATCTAGAATTACGCCCAGGTACCATGCTAACTTTAAGAGATTTTGTACAACACCTCCGATCCTAGCGGGTTTGAACTCAGCGATTGGCCTTTTCCTTGTGAAGAGGACAATCGCTTTTTGTGCAGGGTCCGCACTCAGACCTCGGCTACTGACCCACTTGTTAACTAATAGCAGTGCATACTAGAGTCTATCGCTAAGGATCGGAAGGAATTTCCCTGATACAATGATGGCAACATCGTCAGCGTAGGCCAACACCTTAAAACCATTCTTTTCCAGTATTTCCAAAACCTTATTGACCACAAGGAGCCAGATGAGTGGTGAGAGTACGCCACCTTGATGTGTCCCTCTGCATACTTGCCTTCTACTCTTAACACCTCCTAGTGTTGAATTCATCACTCATGCCTTAAGTGTCGTACCTACCAATTTGCAAAGTCCGGTAGACAATAGACAGCACCGGTGCTTATATTGTTGAAAGCTCCCTGTATATCGAGGAACGCTCCCAGCGTGTATTTTTTGTAATGGAGAGATTTTTCTATTCTACTCTGTGGATCTACCGATCTACCTTTCATATATGTATGCATGTTGTGATCTTGATAGATATTTATCACCGATCACACCCTGACGTATAAGTCTATCAGTCGTTCCAATGTTTTGAATGGAGATGACGATAGACTTTTTAATCTAAAGTTTTTTGGGGTCATGTGGCTAGCCGTCCCTGCTTTGGGAATGAAAATGATACGCACCTCCGTCCACTTCTTTGGAACATAACCCAGCTTAAGACGGCCTTTGAAGATTCGCTTGAGCCATCTTGAGTTTCCATAAACTCCTGCATCATCACAAGTTGAATGTCATCACTTCCGAGTGTATTGTATGTAGCAGAGGATTTGATTGCCCATGATATCATATCTTGCGATCATTGACTATCTTGTCGTGTTCAACCGCATCAAGTACAGCCAACGTATTTGGAATAAGTTAACTATTTTCAGGGCATCAGTACAGACAGGAAAATGAGTGCTCATTAGAATATCCAGCGTCCCCTCCTGTGAGTCTGCCCAGGTACCATCGCCTCTCTTGATAGAAGATGCAGGTGATGGTAATTCCTCCGCCGGTCGTTGACTGGATAGATCCACAAAGATTCCCGCAAGAGGTCTTCTTTGAGAACCTAATCTCTTTCGTGAGTAATCTTACGCTTTCTTTGTAAGTGGACCACTCGACCCCTTCTTTAGCGAGATTCCAACTTACTCTTGATTCGCGAATGAGCTCACAAATTTTCGCATTCCACCAAGATGAACGAGTTTTACTAGTGTGACTGCTAGCACGGCATGATTTAGTGAAAGATTTGGTAAGCGCATAATTGCTATAGTAGTGGTAAGATTCTCTACAGGGCATTATCCGACCGACGTCCTTACTTTGCTAATGTCTCTTGGCCAATTTGCCCCCTCGGGTTTTTAAATACCTCTTTACCAAGTGTGTTAAACTACATCTTGAGGAGTATCAGACAATCTGCAGTCAACAACCTCAATAGTATTACTAGCAGACATGAACGTAATATCTAAAACCTCCCTTATATTAACCGTTACAAATGTGGGGTCAGTGCCTCTTTTACAAATAAGAAGATTGAAATTTAAGGTAAAATGAAACAAAACTTCGAATTTTTCATTAATGTCGGTATTACCCCACAAACTATGGTGGGCGTTGGCATCATATCCCAAAACTAAGTTTGTCTTACCTTGTTGAGTCACTGATATGAACGACCTCAAAGACCGAGGTAACGTTTGGGCCATTATTGTAGGGTACATACGCAGACGCCCTAGTATAGCTACCGTTCCGTCTTCCACTACAAAACATGGGCATGGCTACAAGCATCAGGTCTGGAACTGGCAGATCCCAAGACAGAAGCAGTGCTATTAAGTGTTTATTTCGTATCGCCTTTGTTTTCAATACCTTCGCCCATACCGGGGCCGCATAAAGGAGGACCGAGCTAACTACAATTGAGAGTAGAATTCGCCTACCGTATCCGGGTCCGCCGATATTTGGAAGGATCCTGCAAAGCGCTGCCTGGATTCCCGAGCCTTTTTGCTCATGGATTCTACATGGCTCTTAAAGTTCAGCCGATTGTCTAGCATCACACCAAGGTATTATATTTGGTGCCGTCCTTGGACATTATTTTGCTGGCTCCGATCTGAATTCTGGATCTATTCGGCTAGTTACAAGGACAGCCTTCGTTTTATGGTCAGATAGTTCCAGACTAGCTGTCACTAACCAATCTTTGATGCGGCATATTGCTTCATTTGTGGCTGCCTCAGTCTAGTAGGTGTATTTCGCAACGGCAACCACAGCGATATCATCAGTCAATCCTATAATTTGTACTCCTTGCGGCAGAGATAGTCGCAGAACTCCATCGTACATGATGTTCCACAGAAGGGAGCCAAGTACGGAACCTTGTGGAACACCCGCAGACACGATGTAATATTTCAAGCCCTTGTCGATTTCATACCTTAGCCTCCTATTAGTCAGATAGTTTGCCACTATTTTTCGCAGCCAGTATAGCGTGGCCATTCTGACTAGTGTTCTCTTCATGAACGACCAGTCTGCCGAGTTGAACGCGTTTTTTATGTCCAACGTCACTCCCGCGCAATATTTATTATTCCCAAAACGCCATCTTTCTCCTTGTATCGCTTCGGCTGCGATGTCAACTACCTTCTTGATGGCGTTTACTGTTGAGCGATATTTCCTAAATCCGAGCTGAAGGTCGGACAATGCATCTTTTTCTTCCGCCAGAAGTCGTTCGTAGATGATGCGCTCCAGGATTTTTCCCACTGTATCCAGCAGGCATATTGGGCGATATGAGGTCGGTTCTCCAGGTGGCTTCTTTCCTTTAAGCAGTAGAACCAAGTGTTGCAATTTTCAAGGCTCGGGGAAAACTCCTTTTTCCATACACTTTTGCAACGTTGCTTTGAAAATATCTGGTCTCTTTTGGATAGCTCTTTTTATTGCAACATTTGGTATGCTATCAGGTCCCGGCGCTTTTTTGTTACCTATTCTTCTGCATGGTCTGAATAGTTCCTCCGTTGTAATTGCTGGTATCTCCTCTTCTGTGCTTTCTCTAATTATGTTATATGCACTGGAGGACCTTTGAGAGAAGAAATGCTCCACTATTGTTTTAAGCATCATCTGCAGCGAGAACAATAAAAAAAGAAGAAAGGTCAACATCACTAGCCAGCTGGCAGAACAGATGGGACAGAGCCACAAAAGGCAGATAGACCTACCAACTCATACATAAAATATATGTTTGGATAAGTCGCGAACACGGAGACTGTAACTTGTACAGATTTGGACACGATACCTCACTGCTTTTCCCTGAGTGTCCAGAGAAAAAGAAACAACAGAGCACCCAATATGCCACTGCAGACAGTTCTCTCATTGTCAAACAGCATTACATAGCCCATCGTCTATAATCGATCACATGCTGTTATCAGAAGAGAGTTGGATAAAAATTGGCCCATACATAGCGGATGTGGAAATAGAGCCACAGCCGCCTCTCGAGCTTCCGTGGGCTGAATTCGTTTTAGTAGCTTGAGAGTAACCTCCCCGGCCCCATAAAACAATTTCATCTGCTTATCGGCGGATCATCCATTCAAATTATGAACCCGTTGGTGCCATTTTTAGTTTCTGCCTCCACGACTACCTTGGGGTCCTCCATATCAATTGAAGGGTTCTGGACTTCGAATAAGTCAAGGATCTACTCGTTATTGACTCCTAGATCAGGAAGATAAATCCATCTCTTTGGTCTGCTAGATACCTCCTCCGGAGGTACGGTTTGCAGTGCAGTCTCCGTCCAAGGCTTTATTCCGCGTATTGTAACCTTCGATCCTGAAGAAAGGAGACTCTTTGAACTGCGCCAACTACAGAGGTATAACTCTTCTCAACATCGCATACGAGATCATGCCTGCCGTATTATGTGAACGTCTAAAACCGATCGTCAACAACCTGATAGATCCTTATCAGTGCTATTTCAGTCCTCTCTGTTTTGCCACTCTGCTTCGAGAGTTGTTTCGCTTCTGTAGCTGCTGTTGCCGCGCCTACTTCCGCCTTCTTGTCGTGGACCTACTTTTTTGCCGCTGCAAGGAGTTCAATGGGCGTCACTCCTGTGACTACTAGGGCTGCTGATGCCGACACTGTTGGGTATGAACTCGTTCTCCGAAGGGCTCCTATACGTTGCGCCGCGGCCACTTTCTTCCTGTATATCTCCTTTTTGAGTATTGAGTGCGTAACCGACATCAGGAGTCTTCTTTTACTTGTCGTGGGACCTCATATGTTCGCCATTAGTCTGCTTAGCTACAGGCATGTTTTCGTGGCTCTTTCGGATGCGGACTTAATTTGTTCCTAGAACGTGAGCTTCTTATCTATCCTAACTGCTAGATATTTTACTGCTTCCTTAGTGTATATGACTTTTGGACCCAGCTGGAGCTCCATAATTGTGGGTATCCGCTTCTTCGCCAGCACGACTATCTCGGTTTTCTCCACTGCTAAGCTTAGGCCGTGGTCCTCCATCCATGTGTGCACCCATCTCATGACTTGATTTAGTCCTCTCTTAGCATCTTCGGTGTCGCGTGCGGTAATCACGGCAGCGATGTCGCCTGCATAGCCGACCAGAAAAGTGTTTTCGGGCATCTCCATACGAAAAATTCCATCGTAGTGAATGTTCCATAAGTCCGGTCCCAGAATTGAGCCTTGCGCTGCTCCGACCGTTATTTCTTTTCTGTGGGGTCCTTCTGTGGTGTCATAAGATAGCTCTTGGTCGCTAAGGTAGTCCCTCATCACTCGTCGAAGATACTGTGGTACCCGAAAGTTTATTTCCAGGGCGTTCAGCTTGTCACGCCATCTGGCCGAGTTGAATGCATTTCTTACGTCGAGAGTTGCCAACACAACAAATTTCTTTGAGTAGTGGTTGCCTTAACCACCTCTTGCACAGCACATATTGTAGAATGACCTTTTCTAAATCCATGCTGCCTTTCAGATAGGTCACATGCTCTATCCACCGTTACAGAGAGACGGGGCTTCAGCATTTTTTCGACGAGTTTTCCAGCATACACAGGGGTCTGTACGCTGACGGGGAGTTTGGGTTCCCTTTCCCTGTGCTAATCAGTACTAGCCGCTGTATTTTCCAGGCTTTGGGAAAGATTCGTTCATCTGCATCTGTTGCATACGTTTAGTAACAGTTGGGGGTACGTACGAGCGATCACTTTTAACACTTCCGCTGGAATACTATCAGGTCCGGAACTTCACTTTGTTGATAAGGGCAGACCTCCTGCTCCCTAAGAGGGTGGGTCAGAAAGAGTGTGTTGACGATATTTTCCATCTTTTCGGGGCTTAGAACTGGGCTGGCCATCTGCTCGCTGGTCTTCCACATCACTGTTTCGTAGCCAAGCCCACAGGAGTCCATATTGATGTCTCTCTGAAGCTCTTCCCACTTCTGTTTTTTGCTTTTCTTAATGGATTTCTTAAGCTCCAGTTGCGCTGCTCTGTACTCTGTTTTTGGTACCTTCAGTGTTTCTTCTTCTTCCCCTCGTTACCTTGCGTCTGAAATGTAGGCAAATTTTCCTGAGGTCTGCGATTTACTCCGTCCACTAGTATACGGCCTTCCAGTGGTTATTTGGTTTTCTTATCCGGGGCATCGGTCGCACGCCTGATGTATTAGGCGCATTGTGGCATCCATTTACATGTCTAGAATCGCTTCTTTCTCGCTATCTATCACCGAGGTGAGGAGTTCTGCGTTGAGTTGAGTTGAGCCCGCGTTCCATCTGGGTGTTCTTCTTTGGATTCCGTTAGTTACGCTCCGCTCTCCCTGCAGGTTAAATATTATGTACTGGTGATCGCTTCCAGTATAATCTTTGATAACTCTGCAGTTCTTCACGTATGCCGCAACAGATTCCGAGGCGAAGGTGACGTCAGGTATCGTTTCGCCGAAACCTGGTCTTCTGAAGGTCGATGTGTTGCCAACGTTCATCACATTAAGTCTCAGCCTGGGACAGCTGTGTCCCAAAGACATATGTTAGCAAACGCAAAGTGCCTTGGTGGAATGACCAACTGGCGGAACTTAGGAAGAAAGTCAGAAAACTCTTCAACTCTGCAAAGCGAACGAAGAGGTGGGACGAATACAGGTTTGCTCTCACAGAATACAATCTAGTATTGAGACGATCTAAGCGAGCTGCTTAGAGGAAATGCTGCGAAACAATCGCTGACATACCAGTGGCACGAATCCATAAATCGCTCGCAAACGATCATGTCAACTGTGTAGGGTTACTGAAGAACGGAACCTACACGACGGACCGTGTGGATACACTTAGAACCTTACTTCTGGTACATTTTCCAGGTTCGTCCCTTAACACATCTCATGTGTACTCGAACACAGTTAACCACAGGGTTTATGTGGACAGTAGAGTTAATAGTTTATCTGGAATATATAATAATATAATAATAATAAATATTCAGTCCAGAGAAAGTTGGATGGGCGGTAGGCACATTCAGACCTTTTAAAGCCCCCGGCGGTGACGGTCTGTTTCCAGCACTTCTCCAAAAGTCAATTGACCTCATCCTGCCGGGATTGACAGCTTTATTTAGAGCCAGCTACAATTGGGGATACATACCACCCACCTGGAGGCAGGTTAATGTGGTTTTCATCCCCAAGCCGGGCAATAATAGGCCTAGCAAGCAGCCTAAATCATACAGACCTATAAGTCTAACATCATTCGTCCTTAAGACAATGGAGAGACTCATAGATATCCATATTAGAGACCGGTTAGATCTGTCTAATCCTCTGCACTTACAGGAAAGGCAAACCTACAGTAGGTGCCCTTCACTATCTCGTCAAAAAGATAGAAGGAACACTCAGTTCAAGGGAGATAGCCTTGTGTGCATTTCTTGACATCGAGGGCGCGTTCGATAACACTGGTTACGAGTCGATCGCAAGGGCGATCAGTAGCAGAGGTATCGAAGAATCGACCAACCAATGGATCAGGGCCATGCTGGTAAGTCGATTCATTACTTCCTCCTCTGGGGGAGTGTCGGTGTCCATAACTGCAGCCAAAGGCTGTCCTCAAGGAGGAGTTCTTTCCCCCCTGTTATAGTCTATAGTCATCGACAACTTGTTAGTAAATCTTCACAGATCAGGCTACACCACCGTCGGTTATGCTGATGACTTGGCGATTTTTATCAGAGGTAAACACGGCACGACAATTTCCAACGTCATGCAAAGTGCAATATCTCAAGTTGTAGAATGGTGTAACAAACAAGGACTATCCATCAATCCTAGTAAATCCGTTCTGGTGCCGTTTACAAGGAAGACACAGGTCAACCTTGAACCTATTACAATCAAAGGCACCACACTAGTTTATTCCAGCGAGGTCAAATATCTTGGTGTAATTCTTGACAAACGACTTAATTGGAATTAGCATATCAAGTCCGCCACTGAGCGCGCTACTAGAGTACTGTGGGCCAGTAAATGCCTATACGGCAGAAGTTGGGGTCTCTCTTCTAAGATGATACATTGGTCTAAACGTACATAATGATGGTTAGATCCATTATCACATACGCGGCCATCGTCTGGTGGCCAAAACTCTCCAGCAGACAACGACAAACAAGTTGCAAAGAACTGTCTATCTTGGCATTACAAGTGCGATGCGCACCTGCCCTACGACAGCTCTGGAAGCTATTGTTGGGCTTACACCCTTACCAATCTTCATTAGGAAGATGGCTGCTAGATATGCCATCAGGCTGCAGCTAGATCACGAGTATAAACCAGGTGACCTGGTGGGACATTTAAAGATACTTAACTCAATCCCTAAAAGACCCAACACAAAGATTTCGGTACCTATGGGTACGACTCCCACTGTGTTTCAGGCTGAAATACATGCCATTGAGATTTGCGCCAGACACAATCTCCGCAATGAGATCAAAGGCGCTAGAATACATATCTTCTCAGATAGCCGAGCAGCACTTAAGGCACTGTCGTCCAACCAAATGGACTCCAGAACCGTGAAATGCTGCTACGATGCATTACAAGACCTTGCCAAATACAACAGGGTAAAACTCGGTTGAGTACCTGGACACCAAGGGATTGTGGGCAACGAATCTGCAGATGAACTTGCTAGGGCTGGCTCAGAATCTGTGTTCATAAGTCCTGAACCTTATTGTGGCGTCAATTGGGCGACAGCTACAACGCTGATTAACGAATGGGAAAACAAACTTCGTCTAGACCACTGGACTAGTGGGCCAGGTCTAAGACAATCCAAACGATTAATCAAGCCTTACTCCTATAAGGAAATCCTTAACTTAGACAGGGAAAGCATTAAGAAGCTTGTGAGCTTTCTTACTGGCCATTGCGGCTTGAGATACCATCTTAACTAGATGAACCTGTGCCAAGAGAAGGACTGTCGGTTCTGTTTAGAGGAGGATGAAACTTCCGAACACATTCTTTGTGAATGCCCGGCACTACACTGGTTAAGGAAACGTATTCTCCACAAGGAGATACTTACTTCAGTGGAACTGAAATGCTCCACTACTAAAGACATACTCAGTTTCATAAGGGAGGTAGTACGTCTGTTAGATTAACTCCAACCCTCCGATACAATAGATCTTTCAGGTCGCAGTATCGTTGCCACGCGGGCATGGGTTGTACAAGAGAAAAAAAAAAAGTCTGGCGGCCATCTCGAGTATTGGTCTTTCCCTTGACTCTGTAGAATTCATTCCCCACTCTAAGGCTTTAGCGTTAAAATCAGCGGCACCAATATGCCCCCTTCGAGTTCCCACACTGTGTCTTCTAGGGCGTCCAGCTTTTCTCGGAACTCGCTTATGGTTTCGTTTGGCGTGATGTAGCAACTTACTAGTGTGAATCTATTGCAATTCACCCACACAAAACCTCTTCCTACGCCGCGCCGTGTCTCTTAATGTTGACTGTCCTTTTATTCGGGATCCAGACGGCGGCTGTGCCTAGTGCATCCGCATACCTTAAAATATACTATTACCACTTAAAAGCCCACCACGTTGGATCGAACATTTAATTTTGGAACTAGAATAAAAATGCAGACTTTACACCACTACACCACATATGAACTTTGACGTTAATCCCTTCAACTTTCCAGTCCGTAATTTGTTCGTGTGGAAAGACAGACTGACTAAATTGTCAGATTTGCTTTTTTAATTATTCTATAATAGTAGTGGAAAAGTTTATCGAACTTTTCACGAAATCAGTACTTGTCCTATAAAGTAAGTGCAAGTAAAAAGGAGGAGCCCCATTAAGCATAAAGCATTCTAAACGACTCCCTTCCAAGCCGCTCCTGCCTAAGCAAGTACTCTGCTATTAGCGCACTCAATGCGGGATACCTATCTGTAATTCCGGCGACATAGCACACATAACGTGGTCGGGTCCCCTCGCGACCACTTGTGGTATTTCCATTGTGTACCATTTGTACCCTCCGTTGAAGCTGATGATGATCTAAGGCACGCACTTCATTCAATCTTCATTTTCAGCTCTTTCTTGGCATCCTTTTTGTATTGCCCCTTGCCGTAAGTACAGCCCCTCGTCCATCGAATCCTCTTTTATTGTTATTTCTTACTTTATTATGAATTCCTCACGGTCTTGTTGGTGTCCTTTGAAAAGCCAGAGGGCCCGTGGTGTTTGATACTGCGTGGCTGTCTGAACAATGAAGCCAGCATTGGTATGAGGAGAATGCCAACTGCATCTGTAGATGATGGTGTGTGTTAGGTATCTAATGCCCGATCCGTAGGTGAAAATTATGCAGTTTCATGCGAGAGATTGCCAGTTTGATGGATGTGCGTGCAAGGCGCGTGCGCATGCGCATTCGACCATCTCTTAAGATCTCGATTTCGATTATCATCATCATGATCATCATGATGGGAGGGCTGACCAATTGTTGTCGTGCCAGCTACGGCTCTGTGTTAGATCAATTACCAACGATGGCGACCTGATAGATGTCTGGCATTTCCCCATTTGCTGCTGACATTCTAGAATATAATTGATTAGACGCCTTGCGTGTTGGTATTTTGAGGAGATTTTTCGGCGTCGATTGGAATGGGGGTCTATTAAACAGCAGCTACTTGAGGTGCAGTCAAAGTCAGATAATTCATCAAGCAATCAATCCATTCCGATGGCTGTGGGTTAATTGATTCCAGTATATTTCAATCCTCCTTCTGGTGGACATTTGCGCGCACTCTTGCAGCAATTATCAGATAATTGCAGTGGAATTTCGATGTAGTCTCTCTTTCTCCTCAGATTTAGGAAATTTGGACTTTGAACTGGAAACTCCAGTTTTCCTCTTGTTTTGATATGGTTTGCCACACCTATTGTGTTGGTGATTGCATCCTCTTCGGGGTGGAAAAGATCGTTCATCACAATGGCCGACCACCTATTGTGAGGGTGAGGTCCGAAAAGGATAACCGTGAACCAATTATCGGGAACCAGTGTGCGCGGGCTCTACGTGATGGAGTGATCTGAATATATTTGGGAAACCTTTTTAGATGGACCTAGGGTTATTTTTTTCAATCAATCATGCGTGGCTCATCTTTTGTTGTCGCATCGAGAAGGGGTCAAAACGCATTTATCAGGGATTTTACCTATTGTTTGGGTAAATTGGATTTTTTGGTTAAGGTTGTTATACCAATGCGGTAGTTGTGTTTTTTGTCAAATTTATCTTGATTGACTAGACCGTCCACTGTAGTGAAAGGAGAATAGCTGAGGTGCAGCTATTTATCAAAAATCATTCAAGAAAAACTGGTTGTTGCTTCATTTGGAGTGAAAAATACACATCGAATAGGTAGGTAAGGATGTTTTAGGTAGAACGGCATGTTTTCCCTTAATCTTCCTTGAGGTAGGTTGCTCTGCTGTGTTATTTGTTTTCATTAGCGTGCGATTTTAGAACGACAACTGATTAGACCATAGCATTGTTTCCAATCCTGTGAAAGTCAGTAGTATTGAAATTAAAGAATGCATGCGATGGAAGGTAGATGCGACAATTCATACAACTTCATATCCTAACAAAACTGGGATGCGGCATTTATCGTTTTTTTTTTTTACCCACGATGTCTTCATTTTGCTTTAATGCGGAAATTTGCTCTGTCTATACTCTCCCGGTAAAGAACCATTGTTAAGTGTTAAGCCCTTATATACAACACATACCCTTAGTATGTTTTACACAGTGCGAGCGTTGGAAAGTATAGACAAAGAGAGAAAGATTGGTGTAGTGGTTTGAAACTCAGATATTATCAGAAAAATTCCAGGGCTGTCCCGATAACTGACGGGATTTATTTTGCTATTTTGTCTTTGCTTCTGATTTACAAAATTTTTTTCCCGACCATCTGATGTCATAGGCATACTCGTATCATCGGAGAAAGTGAACCAATTTCCCAGCCAGATGACCAACCTACTGCCAGTGTTATGCCTTCGCAATAAAGTTGGCATAAGCTTCCGCAACTTATCGGGCTAATTCTTTATATATTTGCTAAGATATTAATGAATAAATGCTTGCTGATAACAGGATTTGAACCTTGAATAATTAGCATGGCAATCGATGATGTTACCACTTCAACATTGTCACCCCTTGAAATAGGGAGCCAAATTGGTCGTTCTCTTCCAGCTTTTTCGATCCTTTCTTCTCTTTGTTTTTCCCTGTAGGAGGAATTTCTTAAGCCCACTGGCGCAAAAATATTTACCTCCTAACGTTATACAGAGCTATACACACACATAGTATCCTTTTTTTCACCAACCTATCTAGGAGCTGGGATAATATTGTAATATTCTTTCTGGGGTTCGTTTAAATAAAACCGTCTTTTGTGTATTTTAATCGTTTATTTATTATCAAACACTAACTTTACTTCAACTCAGTATTCAATCACTTTACTTTTTATTTATTTTAATTGTCGCTACAGATTTACTTTCAATACGTCGCTTGTTTTCACCACTGGTCGAATCTCCCTTTTGTAATCGCTGTATGCACTTATAAACAACTGTGTCCACGGTGGTTGTGGTATGAGTATTTATAGGAAATTGCAAGGGGTTCTAGAACATGCTAGATGTTTCTCTGGGTGAATCGAGGATCCTGGAATATTGGGATATTGTGTGGAACAATTGTGGAACGTAAGCACATCAGGTTGGAATATTTACTGCTAACAGGTTTTGCAATAGATGTCGTTGCTACAGTTTGAGATACAGTGTTTCAGTTTCCGGTACACAAACCATCCTGTAGTCAATGCTACAATATTGTAGTATCAAGTACATCGTCAGGTACTGCGTGCAACGACATCTATTGCCAAACCTGCTAGCAGTAAATATTCCAGCCTGGTGTGCTTACGTTCCACAATTGTTCCACACAATATCCCAATATTCCAGGATCATCAATTCACCCGGAGAAACATCTAGCATGTTCTAGAACCCCTAGCAATTTTATATAAATACCCATACAACAACCATCGTCCACACAGTTGTTTATAAGTGAATACAGCGATTACCAGAGAGAGATTAGACCAGTGGTGAAAACAAGCGACATTGCGAAAGTAAATCTGTAGCGACAGTTTAATTTGAAATTAATAAAGAATAAAGTGATTGAATATTGTGTTTGATAATAAATAAACGATTAAAATACACAAAGTACAGTTCTATTTAAACGAACCCCAGCAAGAATATTACAATATGAATAAAGGTGCAACCATCTTCAAAATAACCGCACAAAGAAGGAGGAATGCTCAGGAGATTCGTTCGCAAAAGTTCATTAACAATGCTCATAAGCATAACCAGCTTCTTGTGGATGACGACAAAATTCTGCAGAGGTGGCGATAATATTGTTAAGAACTTCTGAATGAACGGTTTCCCCGGCTATACTTTCCAAGAGCCACCCCTAACTGTGAAGAAATACCCGACATTACAGTCGAAGAAGTTAGTTTTTTTTTTTTTTCGAGGGTAGGTGAAAATCTTCAACAAGACACAAAATAAGAGCGTTTTGCAGGTACCTTCCCATTAGAAGTTCCTGCTAGCTCCGTAGTTTAGACGCGGTTACTTATCGCGCTAAGTCTAAAGGTTTAGTTCTTTGTAGACGGCGTAGTAAATTTCTTTCATCCAAAACTTGGAGGACTGTAATATTTACGTGACTTTCTAGTCGAATTTTATGCTTTCTCGCGTAGGTTTTGATTTCGTCTTCTATAGTTTTAATGCCAAGATCTCTATGGATATCGCTATTTCTAATATACCATGGCGCATTAACAATACCTCTTAGCACTTTGTTTTCAAGTTTGTAAAATTTTAATGATACTTATTTGGTACAACCCCAGATTACCATATGTCCATACAGGCTTTAGCACTTGCTTATATAAAATCAGTTTGTTCTCTACTTACTTTACTTTACTTTACTAGGGCCTTGTACGCACTGCGACCTGTAAGATCTATTGTGCCAGCCCGGTGTTTAGCTGGGAACTTGGTTAAGGCTCTTGACAAACCTCAACAAAGCTCCAGGCTCAATATTCCAGAAGTCAGAGGGACTCAACGAAGCCCTTCCGATATGGAGAAGCCTTTTTCTTGCGGCCGTAGGGCATTCACAAAGAATATTGTAATAGTCTTGCTGGGGTTCGTTTAAATAAAACCGTCTTTTGTGTATTTTAATTGTTTATTTATTATCAAATACCAACTTTACTTTAACACAATAGTCAATCACTTTATTCTTTATTTATTTCAAAATAAATGGTCGCTACAGATTTATTTTCACAATGTCGCTTGCTTTCACCACTGGTCGAATATCTCTTGTAATCGCTGTATTCACTTATAAACAACTGTGTCGACGTTGGTTGTGGTATGGGTATTTACAGGAAATTGCAAGGGGTTCTAGAACATGCTAGATATTTCTCCGGGTGAATTGAGGATCATGGAATATTGGGATATTGTGTGGAACAATTGTGGAACGTAAGCACACCAGGTTGGAACGTAAGCACATCAGGTTGGAATATTTACTGCTAGTAGGCAATAGATGTCGTTGCACAGTTTGAGATACAGTGTTTTAGTTTTTGGTACACAAACCATCCTGTAGTCCGGGAGCTTTCCCGAGTACGCCTGGCTCTGCTCTAGACGCTTTGCTGAACTTACCTCCCCTTGATACTTATATCATGGGTTGCACTATCAAAGCCATCCATTCAGAGTCGACTTTCCTTGTGTCCAGGACTGGCTTCGGTCAGATTCTGAGCCGGGAATGGAATGTAGTCGTATTTTCACGGACGGTTCCAAAACCAGTCAAGGGTCTGGCGCTGGTGTCTTCGTGGAAGTCGACAACATTAGACTTCACTTCTCGTTAGGCAAATATGCGTCTGTTTTCCAAGCGGAAACTTATGCAATCCTAATGGCCATGAACTATGTTGTGAAGAGCAGGTGGAAGGGACGTAGCATTTGTGTCTGTAGTGACAGTCAGGCTGCGCTTAAGGCCTTGCTTAACCCTTTAACCACTTCCAAAATAGTTCGTGAAACCAAAAACTCTTTGAACTCGGTCGCAAGGCTGAATTCTCTGTCTCTTATCTGGATCCCAGGTCACACTGGGATCTTGGGGAACGAGATCTCCGATGAGATTGCTAGACAAGGCTCAGAGGAGGCTTTCTCAGGTCCCGAACCCGCGTTGGGTCTTCCAGCGTCCTCGGTTAGGGCTTCCATTGACGATTGGGTCTCTCACGAGCACAATTGTGTGTGGCATGACTCTCCAGGTTGCCGGTTGACTAAACGCATGCTCCCGGACGTCTGTAAGAAATCAGCGGCATTCTTGCTGTCTCTCAGCAGAAAAGACTGTAGACAACTTATAGGCGTCTTGACAGGCCACTTCGCTTTTGCTAAGCACCTTAACGTGTTAGGCTTAAGTGACACTACAATCTGCGACGCTTGTGGAGAGAGCGACGACACCGCGGAACATTATCTCTGTGAGTGTCCGGCCTTTGCTCGTATCAGGTGGCAGATCTTCGGTGCGGATGTGGTGAGTGCTGGTACTGTAAGCTCCTCATCACTGAAGTGCTTGCTTGGCTTTCTTCGAAAGTCAAGGAAATTCCAGTAAAATGGGTAAATCAGGGTTTGCTCTCTGGCAGTACAATGGACCAGTTGTGTCTGAGTGCTCCAGTCGAGTGTTTCCTATCCCGACAAAAAAAAAAAAAAAAATCCTGTAGTCAATGCTACACTGCCCCCCTCTTAAACTCGTTCGTCCCGAACAAGATCATCTGGATTACTGCCATGGTAACGATGAAGACGATCCAGGTGGACAATTTTCATCTTGTCTCTTGCTCCACGCTGGATCCGGAAGACGACGTCATTGATGCGTGTGACCACTTTATAAGGGCCCTCCCAGTCTTGCTGCAGCTTGGGTGACCTCCCCTTTTGCCGGTGTGGGTTGTAGAGCCATACTAGGTCTCCCTCGTGGAAGCTGGACGTTGTTGCCTTTGTGCCGTACCTGGTTTTCATACGGTCACTCGCTATCCTTATCCTCGTCCTGGTTCTCTGATGCATGTCTCGGATCCTTTCCCTGAGGTCTGCCACATAGTCCTCTTCACATTTGGGCTCATCGTTAGGGGATCCAAACTTCACCTCACTAGGTAGCCGAACTGCTCGACCAAACAAGACTTCGGATGGAGTATGTCCAGTAGTACTGTGCACTGCATTTCGGTAGGCCATCAAGAAAAGAGGAATTTGTCGATCCCAATCGCGCTGGTGGTCGTCTACGACCTTGGAGAGATGTTCGTTTAAGGTTCTGTTGAAGCGCTCTACCATCCCGTCGGATTGTGGATGAAGCGGGGTAGTTCTCGTCTTTTTGATTCCTAGTTGTTGACATACCTCTTGGAATATCTTTGATTCAAAGTTTCGTCCCTGGTCAGAATGCAGTTCCATGGGCACGCCAAACCTGCTCACCCAGTTGTTGACGATCTGTTCCACGATGGTCTTCGCTTCCTGGTTAGGGATGGCGAACACTTCCGGCCACTTGCTGAAGTAGTCCATGACGACTCGGATGTAACGGTTATCATTGTCGGTTTCTGGAAATGGACCAGCGATGTCAGCGGCAATCCGTTCAAAGGGTGCGCCCACGTTGTACTGGTGCATCTTGCCTCGCGTTTTCGTTCTGGGTCCCTTGCTGGCGGCACACACGACGCATTTTCGGCACCAACTCTCTACGTCTACCCTTGCGCTGAGCCAATAGAAACGTTCTCGCACCTTCTCCAGTGTCTTGTTTGCACCCAAATGACCTCCGGATGCTCCATCATGCATCTCCCGTAGCACCTCGTGTACTTTTGATCGCGGCAAGACAAGCTGCATTATGAAATCTTTCCCGTCCGGCCTTTCCCATTTCCTTTTCAGTACACCATCTTGCACATGAAGGGAGTCCCACTGAGCCCAGTATGCTTTGAGAGTGGGGCTCCTGTCCGAGATATCTTGTCCATTTGGCTTTTCCATAAACTCCTTCCACGCTAATATCGGCTCGATGTCTGGGTCTTCTTTCTGAGCGTTGCGGATTTCTTCTGCACTCCAACCAGCGATAGGCTCAGCTCTTACCCTTTGGATGGAAAGAAGGTTCTTCTCTTCCTGCCGCACACAATGCTTGCAGTCACTCTTACATGGTCGCCGGGACAATGCATCCGCATTAGAATGAAGTTTCCCTTTACGATGCTGTATTTCATAGTCGTACATCTGCAGCCGTTCAATCCATCTTGCGACCTGGCCCTCCGGATTCTTGAACTGCAGCAGCCATTTTAGAGCCGCGTGGTCTGTGCGCAAAAGGAACTTTTGGCCGTAGAGGTATTTATGGAAGTGTTTTGTCGCCAGAAGCAGCGCCAAAAGTTCTAGCCTGGTCACGCAGTAGTTCCTTTCGGGCTTGGAGAGCACTTTGCTGAAGTATGCTACTACCTTCTCTTGGCCATTGTGTACTTGCGAAAGAACCGCTCCGACGCCGACGTTACTTGCATCTGCATCCACGATGAACATTTCTCCGGGAATGGGATATGCTAGTGTTGGTGCTTCGCATAGTTGTTGCTTAAGGTTCTTGAAGCTATTGTCGCACTCACCTGACCACTTGAATTGCCTTCCTTTTTCCGTCAGCTGGTGCAAGCTCTTCGCGATTCCGGCAAAGTCCTTTACGGATCGTCGGTAGTACGTGGCGAGGCCCAAAAAGCGCCTGAGTTCGTGTTTGTCTTTTGGAACTGGCCAGTTTTTCACAGCTTCCACCTTGTCTGGATCGGTTCGCACTCCTTCTGACGAGATAACGTGGCCCAGGTACTTGACTTCGGATCTGAAGAGGTCACATTTCTTTGGGTTCAGCTTCAGGTGAGCGCTTCGAAGCCGTTCTAGCACATTCTTCAGGTTGTCGCGATGTTCCTCGAATGTTTTTCCTATCACGATCACATCGTCCAGATACACCAAGCAAGTTTTCCAGGTTAATCCACGTAGGACGTGTTCCATTAGGCGCTCAAAAGTTGCCGGAGCGTTGCACAATCCAAATGGCATTACTGTAAACTGCCACAGCCCATTTCCTGCAGTGAACGCAGTGTTCTCTCGGTCCTTTGGATCGATCTGTACCTGCCAGTAACCGCTCTTTAAGTCATTTCATTTCATTTCATTTCATTTATTCAACGTTTCAACAACACTTACAATAGACTTTAACAATCTTTAAGGCATAAATGTTGACATTTCATTACATTATTTTAAAATTAGAATTGAGATGACATGACAAAATTAGAATTATTTTAAAACTTCATGTTAAATTCTGCGGTTAAAGTAAATTCAATAGAAAACTATGACAATTTATAATCTTAGATAGTATTATTTGTATCTGCAATTTATGTGCATGTAATATGCCGAAAGAGAGTATCACAAAAATTATTCGCATCGTGGAGTCTTCTTACGCTAAGAGGAAGTGTGTTCCAAAGGCGAATGGCATGAATAAAGAATTGGCGTTCCGAGACCTGATATGTTACGCGAGGTGGAACCAACGTCAAAGAGCGTTGTGATTGTGCGAATTTTAATTTTTCGTATAAGTATTGAGGCTGTTTGGTGGTTATGACTTTGTGTAAATACTTGATTGTGCAAAAGTCAAGATACTTTTCTAATGTACAACCAAGTATCTTCTTAGCATGGGCGGAAACATGGTCATATCTTCTTAACCCAAAAACATAACGCGTTATATTATTAAATGCAACTTGTAATTTGCGTGTTATGATAGTGTTATTGCAACAGAAAATTTGACAGCTGTATGTAATTAGCGGCACGAGTAGAGTTCGTGCCAAAATTAGTCTTGTACTTGTCGGTGTGAAGTTTTGCGATAAAGATAGATTTCGCAGACATCCATAGATTTTGCCAATTAACGTCAAAATATGGTTATCCCAGCACAGCGTTTTACTGAACCAAACACCCAGATTTTTGGCTTTGTGGACGAATCCAATTTGAGCATTTCCAAGATAAATGGGGGGTAACAAATTTGGATCATGACCATTTCTACTGATTACAAGGCATTTGGATTTATCTGGATTTATTCTTAAAAAATTGTCCTTGGGCCAAGTAAGGATATTCTTGAGATCCTCATTGTGTTTATAAGCAGCATTATTGATAAGACCAGGCGCACTACTTATGTACAGTTGGACATCGTCGGCATACATATGCCGACGTTGGGAGGTCATTAATAAATATTGTGAAAAGCAGTGGGCCCAATATGGATCCTTGGGGGACACCTGTGAAACTCGCTAAGAACTCGGATTGAATACCGTTTACGAAAACTGCTTGTACGCGACCTGTGAGATAGGACAAAATTAATTTTCCAGCGGACGAGGAGAAAGCAAACAAATTTTGAAGTTTTGCGACAAGAAGTCTATGGTCAACCGTCAAAAGCCTTTGAAAAGTCTAGCAAAGTTAGAAAAGTACAGTAGTTTTTATCGGTTGCTGCCGTTATATCGTCAGTTACTTTAAGCAATGCTGAAGTACAACTGTGATGCTACCGAAAACCGGACTGGTACATGCAAAGTAGGTTGTTTTGTCGAAGATAAGCAGACAGCTGATAGTGAACAGTTTTTTCTAAGACTTTGGATAAATATGGAAGTATTGCGATAGGTCGGTATTCTGCTGGGGCTCTATGTGTTGCTTTCTTTTTAAGAATTGGGATAATCTTTGCAGCTTTCCAGGACTTTGGGAAATTGGATGTTGTTATGATTGTGTTGAAAAGATGAGTTAATGCTGGAAGGACATACGGTAGAATCATCTTTATAAAATAGGGGTGGATCCCGTCAACACCAATGGCTTTCGATTTTATTTTGAGGACAGCTCTAACAACAATTGCCCGTGCAGGGACGGGTTAAGAATATCACTGCAGCGCCCCCCAACAACTAGCGCTTGTCGTAAAAGGCGACTAAGGGGACAAATCAGATCTAGGCAATATAACACCCAAGTGAGCCTAGCGACACATATACTACCATAAAAACCCTCCCACAAGTGTGCATGCGAGTCCGTGTGTTGACACGACTGGAGATCACCGGTGTCATAAAAGAAAGATCAAACAATACTAAAACAGGAGCATGCACGTGTCAAACAACAAACACCATCGCAATATGGTGCAAAAATTGTATTGCAAAACTGTATCATTATGGTAATACTTGCAAAAACGAAAGGCACTACCCCGCCAGGCACTACCACTGCTGTGCATGGTACTGATCCTGGACCGAGCAGAAATGTTCGGGTCAGAGCTATACGGATTCCGGGGGCTAGCAACATAATGAAACAGTTTGGACGCAATTTACGGGTCGCGAGTTGGAACGTTGGAAGCATGACCGGTCGAAGTTACGAGCTGGAAGAGATGATGAATAGAAGGCGGGTGGACATCTTGTGTGTCCAAGAGACGAAATGGAAAAACACCGGGAATCGGGCGCGTTTCTTGGACGTTAGGACAAAAGATTACAAGATGTTCTACTACGGAACGGAAAAGGCTAGGAACGGAATCGGTATCATCCTTGCGGCAGAGCTACTTGGAAACGTCTTGAGCATTTCGAAGTCCAGCGACCGTTTGATGTCTCTCAAACTAGTAATACAAGGAGAGGTGTGGAATATTGTCAGTGCATATGCTCCCCACGATGGGTACAATCAGAGAGATAAAGATGCATTTTGGCTAGATTTCCACAATCTCCTTAAGGACATCCCAAAGGAAGAATTTCTGTTTGTTGGAGGAGATTTGAATGGACATGTCGGGAAATCAAACGAAGACTATGAAGACTGCCATGGAGGACTAGAACATGGCACCAGGAACCTTCCTGGTTAAGACATCCTAAGCATGTGCAAATCACACGGTCTTATCGTGTTAAATACCATGTTCATCAAACAAAGCCGACACCTGATCACTTACAGCAGTGGTGGAGATGAAACTCAGATTGACTACCATTTGGTGGGCAGTTTCATGAAGCCTCGGATAAAAGATTGCAAAGTGATCCTGGGAGAGGCAATCGCTCGACAACACCGTCTCCTGCTAACAGAAATTTTTATGAAAACACCAAAGAAAAGCAAACAAACAAGGCTCTCTGAGAAAATCAAGTGGTACAATCTGGACAAAGAAAAAGGCGAGGCTTTTGTTTTCGTAATGAAGAATTACCTCTCTCACACCATCAACGGAGCTGAGGATGAAGAGTGCAGAGCACAAAATATGTGGGATTCCCTACAGCGAACTTGCTTAAAGAAGGCCAAGTCACTGCTAGGAGCTTCAAAAGGCCACCATCAACACGCCAAAGAAACATGGTGGTGGAGTGATGAAGCTAAGAAAGTGATAAATGAGAAGAAAGCGGCTTTCAAAGCTTGGTCAAAGTGCCCCTCTAATAATAGTGACGAAAAAGCTCGCCTCGAAATGGAATACAGATGCTGCAAGAAAAAAGCGAAGAAGAAGTGCGCTCAGTTTCAAGCAGAGAGTACGGAGGGCCTGTATCGGGAGCTGGAGAAAATATTTTCCCCGGTTGCTGATGCAAACCAGGCTATCCAGGAGCTGCGAAGACACAATATGAACAAGAGTGCCACTATCTTCAAAATAGCCGCCCAAAGAAGGAAGAATGCTCAGGAGATTCGTTCGCCAAAGTTCATTAGCAATGCTCATGGCCAGCTTCTTGTGGATGACGACAAAATTCTGCAGAGGTGGCGGCAGTATTGTGAAGAGCTTTTGAATGAACAGTTTCCCCGGCTATACTTTCCTAGAGCCACCCCTAACTGTGAAGAAATACCCGACATTACAGTCGAAGAAGTTAGTGAGGCGGTCAAATACTCCAAAAAACGAAAAGCGATTGGGCCAGACGAAATACCCTCTGAGTTCTGGAAAAAGATGGGAGATATCGGGTTCAGATGGCTCAGAATTCTCATCTCCAAATTCGTGAGAGGTGATCCAATGCCGAATGAATGGAGGGAAAGTTACCTTCTCCCTGTATATAAAGGGAAGGGTGATACGCGAATCTGTGATAACTACCGTTCGATCAAGCTGATGTCACACACCATGAAGATCGTTGAGCGGGTATTAGGTGGCCGACTGCGAAAAATAATACGGCTATCTGATGATCAGTGCGGGGTTGTCTCGGGTAAATCAACCACAGATGCATTCCAAAGTATAAGGATCATAATGGAAAAACATCGTGATTCCTTAAGGGATTTGCATATTGTATTGGTTGACTTTGAAAAGGCATTCGACAGACAACCACGAGATCTGATATGGGTGGCGCTAAGACATCGAGGGGTTCCAGAAACCTATGTACAGATGATTATGGACATGTACGAAGGAGCAAAGACAAAAGTAAGATGCCCCGCTGGAGTAACCGAAGAGTTCCCAATCAAAGTCGGGGTACACCAGGGAAGCGTTTTAAGTCCTTTGCTCTTTATTACAGTCCTTGATTATCTGCTTGAAGGTAAAGTGATGGACCCCAAGGTACATCAGTTATTCTTTGCTAACGATGGAACCATCCTAAGTGAAGATCCTACATCCCTGCAACGAGCACTTGATGTGTGGGTGGACGTTTTCGAGGGAAATGGGTATCGCATTAGTTAACAAAAGACGGAGTATTTGTGCTGCCCACTTAGACCTATTCCAGACATTTATTTGAATCGAACAGTGCTTCCCAAGTGTAAAAAAAACAAATATCTTGGATCTGTGATCAATAGCAAAGCAACCTGTGATGACGACATCAATCATCGCGTAAGTGTAGGTTGGATGGAGTGGCGGGAAGACCCCGCTATGTTCTGTGACCGAAAAATGCCCTCTAAGTTGAAAGGAAGGCTTTACATCCAGCGCTCACATACGATTCACAATGTTGGACGATGTACAAAAAGTATGAGAATAAATTAACGGCAGCTAAGATGAAGATGCTTCGCATGACAGCGGGAGTGACAGAGCTTAATCGAATAAGAAGTTCGAAGATCCGTGGAAGCCTTCACGTCAAGGAAACCATCTTACGAAAGATAGAGCGCGACCGGCTCGGCTGGTATTGTCCCGTTCAAAGAAGAGATCATTCAAATCCTGTTAAAAAGGCAATATCAATGAACGTTCCAAAGACTTCACGAGGCAAGAGATGCAGGCCTATAAACGCCTGGATCACACAAATGCGACGACATCGGCATTTCATTGGCCTCAGTAGACGAGTGATCCAAAATCGGCAGGCCTGCCGATATTTTCTGAGGTCAAATAGGCGAACCCCACAGGCGGATCAGTAGCAATGCAATGAAGTGGGAGTGTTATGATCCCTTGTTTTCGGATCATAACCTCGCCGAAATAGTAAGAAGAAAAAGTGACTTATTTGGGGTATCCCAGGATATTGGGGTCAGTGACTAACGGAACTACACATTTATACATGCGACATTGCATTGTTATAAGTCACGGCCGCCGCATTTCTTTATTCATAAAACACAGGTACTTTTAAAATCAAAGCAGACACTAAGAGTGCGCTGCGCCGCTGCCAAGACAGCCTACTTACTGGCGCAGAGAATAGCGCGCCATCTCTGTGAACTAAGGGAAATTCACGGAACCAATACTCAACCCACCACATTTACTTCTACGCCTAGGTGTATACCTAAGAGCGTTGGACACAACGTTCCGATCGAAATGTATGCGCCTAAGTCCACAACACATCATTTGCCTTTTTTTTGTTTTATTTACATTCAAATGCGATTACACATTTAACATTTGTAAGGGAATTGTGCTTAAGATGACATATCTGCTAGGATGACATACTTGCAATTTCTCTTTATAATGTAATATTCTCGCTGGGGTTCGTTTAAATAAAACTGTCCTTTGTGTATTTTAATCGTTTATTTATTATCAAACACCAACTTTACTTTAACACAATATTCAATCACTTTATTCTTTATTTATTTCAAATTAAACTGTCGCTACAGATTTACTTTCACAATGTCGCTGGTTTTCACCACTAGTCGAGTTTCTCCTTTCAATCGCTGTAGTCACATTATTACAACTGTACCGACGATGGTTGTGGTATGGGTATTTATACAAAATTGCAAGGGGTTCTAGAACATGTTAGATGTTTCTCGGGGTGGATTGATGATCCTGGAATAATTGGGATATTGTGTGGAACAATTGTGGAACATCCGGTTAGGTGGGAGTATTTGCTGCTAGCAGGTTACAGTTTGGAACACAGTGTTTGTAGTTTGGTCTGTGCTATACTGCCCCCCTCTTAAACGTGATCATCCCGAACAGGATCATCTGGATTACTGCCATGATAACGATGAAGACGATCTAGGTGGACAATTTTTTATCTTGCCTCTTACTCCACGCTGGATTCGGAAGACGACGTCATTGATGCGTGTGATCACTTTATAAGGGCCCTCCCAGTCTTGCTGCAGCTTAGGTGGCCTCCCCTTTTGCCGGGGTGGGTAGTATAACCATACTAGGTCTCCCTCATGGAAGCTGGACGTTGTTGCCTTTGTGTCGTACCTGGTTTTCATGCGGTCACTCGCTATCCTTATCCTCGTCCTGGTTCTCTGATGTATGTCTCGGATCCTTTCTCTGAGGTCTGCCACGTAGTCCTCTTCATATTTGGGCTCATCGTTGAGGGATCTAAACTTCACCTCACTAGGTAGCCGAACTGCTCGGATGGAGTATGCCCAGTAGTACTGTGCACTGCATTTCGGTAGGCCATCAAGAAGAGAGGAATTTGTTGATCCCAATCGCGCTGGTAGTCTTCTACGACATTGGAGAGATGTTCGTTTAAGGTTCTGTTGAAGCGCTCTACCATCCCGTCGGATTGCGGATGAAGCGGAGTCGTCCTCGTCTTTTTAATTCCTAGTTGTTGGCATACCTCTTGAAATATCTTTGATTCGAAGTTTCGTCCCTGGTCAGAATGCAGTTCCATAGGCACGCCGAATCTGCTCACCCAGTTGTTGACGATCTGTTCCACGATGGTCTTCGCTTCCTGGTTGGGGATGGCGAACGTTTCCGCCATTTGCTGAAGTAGTCCATGACGACTCGGATGTAACGGTTGCCATTGTCGGTTTCCGGAAATGGACCAGCGATGTCAGCGGCAATCTGTTCAAAGGGTGCGCCCACGTTGTACTGGTGCATCTTGCCTCACGTTTTCGGACTGGGTCCCTTGCTGGCGGTACACACGACGCATTTTCGGCACCAATTCTCTACGTCGTCCCTTGCGCTGAGCCAATAGAAACGTTCTCGCACCTTCTACAGCGTCTTGTTTGCACCCAAATGACCTCCGGATGCTCCATCATGCATCTCCCGTAGCACCTCGTGTACTTTTGATCGCGGCAAGACAAGCTGCATTATGAAATATTTCCCGTCCGGCCTTTCCCATTTCCTTTTCAGTACACCATCTTGCACATGAAGGGAGTCCCACTGAGCCCAGTATGCCTTGAGAGTGGGGCTCCTGCCCGAGATATCTCGTCCGTTTGGCTTTTCCATAAACCCCTTCCACGCTAATATCGGCTCGATGTCTGGGTCTTCTTTTTGAGCGTTGCGGATTTCCTCTGCACTCCAACCGGCGATAGGCTCAGCTCTTACCCTTTGGATAGAAAGAAGGTTCTTCTCTTCCTGACGCACACAATGCTTGCAGTCGTTCTTACATGGTCGCCGGGACAAGGCATCCGCATTAGAATGAAGTTTCCCTTTATGATGCTGTATTTCATAATAGTACATCTGCAGTCGTTCAATCCATCTTGCAACCTGACCCTCCGGATTCTTGAACTGCAGCAGCCATTCTAGAGCCGCGTGGTCTGTGCGCAAAAGGAACTTTTGGCCGTAGAGGTATTTGTGGGCGAATTGGTCTGGCATCCCCAGTGTCTGTGCGATGTTGCACCAGATGTGTTCGGCCATACTCTCCATCCTGTGAGGCAAATATATCAGCGTACTCACCGATTAGCTTTTCTGCCATGGCTTGCTGATCCTGATCCAGTTCGCTGTGCTTGAGGATCGTGTCCCTTACTTCGGCCAACCTGGCTGATGAAACGGGCTTCGCAAATTCCTTTTCGGTTATTGTTGAAATTGAACATATCGGCGCACATTTACCAATAACCTCCCCTTGTTTTAGTTTGACGCTATGGCTCTTTAAGTTCATGAGCCTTACTGGGACCAGGCTGTTCTTTGGCTCCACTAAAACTTTTCCCACGATGTAGTTTGAGGAATTCCTTCCTAAATCTGACTCCAATAGGTAGAATCGGTGGCTCCCAGGATCACCCTCTAGTTTTATCCAAATGATAGTCTCGGAAGATGGTGGTAAGACTTCGTCCTTGCTGAGTATTGTCCTTAAATGTGCTGCATTCTCGTTTCCGTACACCATTGGAATTTCTACGTTCCGGTACCGCAGAACTTGCATCCCGATGTCGATGATTACGTCATGTTCTTTCATAAAGTCCACTCCGATGATGCATTCATCACATATGTCGGCCACCCGGAACGCATGAGAAAAGGCCAACCCTGCTAGTTGTAATGTGAGGCGAACTTCTCCGTATACTTTCGCCGATTTCCCTGTCGCAGTTCTAAGACAGTAGCAGCTGGTGTTGTGCAGCGAAGACTTCCGGACGAGATCTCTTCTTACAATGGAACCCGTAGCGCCGGTATCGATAGTAGCCACGCACTTATTTTTGTCGATGAATGCTTCCACTGTTAGACTCTTGTTGCATCGTTTAGTTTGGGAGACCTGGATGGTGGTCTTGGGGGCGTCGATTCCAATAGCCAACTTCTGCCCCGCGAAGCTGGCCCTTAGAAGTTTCCCAACTCCTGGTTTCGAGGATTCGATATTGTGCCTGTAGGATTGTTCTTCGTTGCGTCGCCTATTCGCACAATGTGGATAGTTTCCGCGTCTGGGTGGATTTCTGCATTGCCGTTGTAGGTGTCCTATTTTGTTGCAGTTCCAGCAACGAATTTGTCCTCCGCGAGCGTTGTTTCGGTCTTCGACGTCCATCCTCTGGCAAGAGCATTCGATGGCGCCTACTTCCCTCACACGGTGGACTCCCTGACATGCCTGGTCTGCGGCCTCCATTGTAAGAGCAAACGCCAAAGCTTCGGGGAGGGTTTTCTTTCCAGCCATTCTTACAGCCATTTGCAATTTTGCATCAGCTATGGCATGGGTAAATGCTTCTGTTGCCATCTCGTTAATGATCTCCTCGCCGGCGTTTGGATAGGACAAATGTGCCAGTTGCTCGATGTCTGCTTGTAACTGCTGGAGCGTCTCACCCTTCATCTGGGACCTTCTGCGCAACTGGACCCTATATACTTGCTGCATGTGGTCGTTCCCAAATCGCATCTCAATGGCTTTCACCAGACTGTCGTAGTTGCGTTGTTTGTCCTCGGGAATAGTTTGTAGTAGCTCTGCAGCTGATCCTCTAAGCGCAAGCGTGAGGGCAATGGACTTGTCTTCGTCGTCCCAGTTGTTCGTCATTGCCGCAGCTTCGAACTGTCTCTTATATATCGCCCATGATGTCTGTCCGTCGAAGACGGGAGGCTGCATCTCTTTCCTTCTCGGGCAGTCTGTTGAATACTCCCGAACTTTCTGTTTCTTCACGTATTCGAGTTCCTTTGCTAAATTCTCGAATCTTCCTTCAACAGTCTCGATTTTTGTTTGAACGTTCTCGAATTTTGTTTCAACGTTCTCGAGTCGTCCTTCAACGGCTGTTTCAAATGTCTCTATTTTGGTTTCTACATTTCCAATCTTCTCGTCAATTGTCCCGAATCTTGTTTCCAAACTTTTATTTTGTTCATCGAATTTGCCTTCGAGAACGCTCCTTTGATCGAATAGCTGTTGCTCTAGAGAATTATTTTGCTCATCGAACTTGGCGTCTAGAGAATTCTTTTGTTCGTCAATCTTAGCTTCTAGAGAATTCTTTTGCTCGTCGAATTTTTCAGAAAGCAATTTCATCAAGGTCGACATGTCATTTTTCGTACTTACTTGTTCTTCTTCGACGTCAAACAAAGCTGTTTCAGGGTCTGTACCCTTGTCCGTCATTATTTTCCGCAACTTAATAATTAATACTCTTTTCGTACCAGTCGTAGGTTGCTCTCGCTGGCTCAGTACTTCCTTTAGTTGCGGCACTGACAAATCTTCTAGCAATTTCCGAACCATTTTCTTTTCACTTACACAATAAGCAATACACAAAATTTGTTTTATTCCACTTTTCTGACACCAATGTAATATTCTTGCTGGGGTTCGTTTAAATAAAACCGTCTTTTGTGTATTTTAATCGTTTATTTATTATCAAACACTAACTTTACTTCAACTCAGTATTCAATCACTTTATTTTAATTGTCGCTACAGATTTACTTTCAATACGTCGCTTACTGGTCGAATCTCCCTCTTGTAATCGCTGTATGCACTTATAAACAACTGTGTCCACGGTGGTTGTGGTATGGGTATTTATATGAAATTGCAAGGGGTTCTAGAACATGCTAGATGTTTCTCCGGGTGAATCGAGGATCATGGAATATTGGGATATTGTGTGGAACAATTGTGGAACGTAAGCACATCAGGTTGGAATATTTACTGCTAACAAGTTTTGCAATAGATGTCGTTGCTACAGTTTGAGATACAGTGTTTTAGTTTTTGGTACACAAACCATCCTGTAGTCAATGCTACAATATAATTCGGAGTTGTGCTTGGCAAACTGAAATTTCATTTAATGAAGTACCTTAGCAGCTTCTCCACGGTTTCGTACTGCTTGTATCCCCAAGATTGTGCTGCATACATCATATTCGGCTACCGCTTGGAAAACTTTGTACTTCACGCTATGGTCAACGAGATTATTTGAGAAACATCTCTTCAAAGTTGCTTTTACTAGCCTGCCTTTCAAGTGAGGTTCCATATTGAGATTGCAAGTTATCATCAATCCAAGATACCTGTATTGTTTCACAATTTCAATGGGTTGTCCGTTCAAATGGCATTTCTCATTTCTACATAATCTGTCACCAGACCCGCTTTTAAAAATCATTATTTTTGATTTATCAAGGTTTACCGTAAGATTCCATAATTGGCAATACAAATCAAGACGGTTAATCATAAGCTGTAACGATTCTAGTGAATATGCAAAGATTGCCACATTATCCGCGAACAAAAGAGGCTTTATCGCAACTCCTGCAATTTCAATTCCGCCAGGTAGAAAGTCTACGAGATCGTTTATGTACATTGCAAAAAGGTTCGGGCTAAGAGCACACCCTTGCCTTACTCCTAATGTTGTTTCGAACCACTCTGAGGTCTCGATTCCGCTCCACACTGATGACTGGTTGTTTTCATAGATGTTTTCGAAAATTTTTCCAAACCTGTGACTCATGCCAGCGTTGTATAACATAAAGATTAGGGCCTTTCGATCGATGTTATCAAAGGCTGCCGTGAAATCCACGAAAAAGCGAATAATCTCTTTTTTTGCTCGATGAAAAACGCCGCAATATTTTGCAGTACGAAAATGTTTTCTACGGTTGAATAGCCCTTCCGAAATCCTGCTTGATACTCATTGAACAGTTTATTACTATCAATCCACTCTGACATGCGGTTATTTAAAAGTTTTGTGAATACCTTCTATGATGAGTTCAGAAGGATATTCCTCGGTAATTTTTTGGATCCCTTATATTACCCAATTTAAATAAATTATCCCTTTATTTATAAAACCCGTTTTATTACGTCTCGATCAACTTTGAAATGCCTGTACTGAAGAAGATTACTTTTGGAGCTACCAGATTTCCCCCAAACACCACAGAAGATATTCACCCCGATTACCGTTGGCGTTTTTTTCGCTTTTCGACAATTGTCGTTTTATTCATAGCTACGACCTGCTGACCGTTAAACATCACTAAGCATTGTCTTTGTCATGTGGAATACTATTACAACTCTTTCCCATTGAAAAAGTTATGAAAATGAATTCGGTACATCTGAGGAATGAAACGACAATCATCGAAAAGCATAAAACGCCAACGGTAATCAGGGTGATTATCTTCAAACATTTGATCAAACTTTTCATACAAAGAATAATTTGTTTACCTTTCTCATAGAAATCCACACAGATTTGAAAGCTGTCAAATTCCTAGGGCAATATTTTACTTTCTTTTATCCCCGCCAGGTATCGCACTGCAACTTTTCCAATCGTCAATACCAAACCAAAAAAAAACAAAATCTGAAATCGAAACCTGAAGCAAAACGCTCCAAATCAATAACCATACAAAACTTGGCATCACAGTACATACGCGTCATCAGCCGAACCATCTGTTTGTCACAATCAGCTGATTGTCATTTGTGGATTGTGGAACGCCGAAAAATTCCCGAAAAAACAAGAAAAATTTTCTCATCCACTCTGCTTTGTTGTTATCGTCGACGTTTTCTCCCCTTTTATTGTTTTTTTTCGTACATTTTCCCCAAAAATGCTGTTAATTTTATAAATGAAACCCAACCGCAAGTAACTGGATTAATCAATTAAAGTGAACAATTCATACAATGTACACCAGGGAGACGGAAATTCGGTTCATATCCCCGGCGGATATATGGAAGTTGGCGGAAATTCTTGACCCCAACAACTCGTGGAAGAAACTCATGGAGATAATACCCAGGGATTTCCACTCGCAATCACCAGAAGATACGACCTTCAAGTATAACTACGATCACGTGCGTCTGGTGGAGAACGCAAGCATTAAACAGAATCGTACGGCAACAGAGATTCTCTTCGACGAATGGGGCACTTCCGGGAAGAAGCGACCGACGCTAGGTGTCCTGCTGGAGCTGCTGTGCAGAGCTGAGCTGTTTAGGGCAGCCGATTTAGTGGCGCTAAACTATTTGAATGGTGAGTAGCTTTAAATAAGTGGCGATGCTTTGAGGTATTGGTCTTTCAATGTATATGGGGGGCAGCCCAAATGGGTCATAACATGAGCCTGGGAGCCAATCTCCATAAGTTCTAAGAGTTAGGGTTACAACACGTCTCAACGGGATGTGACTTACTTAGCCTTCGTGGCAAACATCCAGCATGCAACTGGAATCTATTACATTTCCAAATGCTTCTTATCGCTTTGCTTTGAAGCATTTGGAGCCTATCCACTTGGTCTTGATAGCAACACAATTATTCAAAATCAGGTTTCACTATGTGGTACTATCTCAGCTATGATGTCATGCATCTGGTTTCTGATTCTCGTTTGAAAAACCCAATTTTGTGTCCATTCTTTTGGGTTAAGTTATTCCACGTATTTAAGTTGTTATGAATAATTCCTAAGTATTTGATGAGTTCACCATTTATCCCAATCTTTGTCTTTGGCCACCCACCCGTAACGTCTTCGATTGTCACGCTAATGGTTCAAATCCTGATGTCAGGAAACATATTTTTTTCTCATGAAATAGTACATAAAGTCAGTCGGATGCGATCGATTGCGGAAGGTTATGTCAATATTACTGCGAAGGCATGACACTGGCAGTAGGTTAGTCATCTTCTTCTTCATTCTAGCCTTAGTCGTATTTTGGGTCCGCTCCCCTTATACTCTGTCGCCAGGCTGTTCTGTCTTAAGTTGTCCGTTGGTCGTTCACATCACTGTCTCACATTTTGTGTGTTGTTGCTGCAAATTTGGGTGTCTTACTGGTACCCTTCTCGTCTTTTGCAAATCCAACACTTGCCTTACAGCATGATCGTCTGGTCTACGCACAGCATGCCCATACCAGTGATCTCGGTTCTCTTGGAACTAGTCGCAGATAGATGCTACTTTGCTGCTGCCCCTCACAGGCTTGTTGCTGACTTTATCAAACAACGTCACCCCATCTTCTTCTTCCTATTTCGGCGAGGTTATGATCCGAAAACAAGGGATCATAACTCTCCCACTTCACCGCATTTCTACTGAACCGCCTGTTGTGGGGTTCGCCTATTTGACCTCAGAAAATATCGGCAGGCTTTGGATTTGGTGTGGTCGCATTTGTGTGATCCAGGCGTTTATAGGGCTGCCTATCCTGCCTCGCCATGTCTTTGGAACGTTCATTGATTCTCCTTTTTGACAAAGTTCAAATGATCTCTTCTTTGAACGTGGCAATACCAGATGAGTCGGTCGTGCTCTATTTTTGGACGATGGTTTCCTTGATGTGAAAGCTTCCACGGATCTTTGAACTTCTTATTCGATCAAGCTTTGTCACTCCTGCTGTCATGCGAAGCATCTTCATCTCAGCTGCCGTTAATTTACTCTGATACGTTTTGTACATCGTCCAACATTGTGAACCGTATGTGAGTGCTGGACGCACCACTGCGGTGTAGAGCCTTCCCTTCAACTTAGGTGGCATTTTTCGGTCACAGAAGATATTTGAACTTTTCGCACTTGGGAAGAACTGTTCCATTCAAATAAATGTCTGGAATAGTCCTGAGTGGATCAGGTATTCCACGTGCGTTTTAAACCTTAACCACGTGCGTTTTAAACCTCCCTATTAGCCAATACAATTTTTTATATCGAATGTTTAGTTCGTCATGTTTTTTCTTGACATGAGTTTTCCAGCGCAACTTCGCGTCTAAAGTCATGCATAAATACTTAGCTGAGTTCGAATGCAGAACTACTTTGTTATTTATGTACACAGGTATGTGTTGTACGTTTTTATTAGTGAAGTTAACATGGATTGACTTCAGTTCATTTAATTTTATTTGCCATTTTTTGGTCCATTCAGATATTTCGTCTACTGTCCTTTGTAGTTTTTCGGTAACTTCCTGCACAGTTTTTCCGACAGCAAGTACAGCAGTATCGTCTGCAAATGTGGCAACAGTAGTTTCGTCATTTTGTGGTAGGTCGTTCGTGTATAGGTGGAACAGTACAGGCCCTAACACACTACCTTGCGGTACTCCAGATTTTATACATTTTAATGCGGAGTACTCATTTTCTTGCTTAATTCTATATAATCGCTGCTTTATATATGACTATAGTATTTCCGAGTATTGTTTTGGAAGATATTTTTTCAGTTTATGACCAATCCCTTGTGCCAGACTTTATCAAAAGCCTGTGTTACATCAAGGAAGATGGTAGAGCATATTTGTTTTCCTTCTAAGGCTTTTTCTATTTTGTCAGTTATTCTGTGGACCTGATCTAAAGTGGAGTACCTATTTCTGAATCCAAATTGATGGTTTGGTATCAGTGCCGTTTCTTCTATAATCGGATGGAGTCGTTTCAGAAGAATTTTTTCGAAGAGCCTTGACAGTATTGGCAGCAATGAGATCGGACGATATGAGGTAACTTCACTGGGTAATTTTCCCGGCTTTGGTACCATAATAACTTCCGCGACCTTCCAAATGCGTGGAACATACCTTAGTCTGAACGCTGCATTTATTATCTGTGCTATTTTTTTCATACCTTTTCTAGGCAGTTTTTTTCAGAATTTCACCCGTGATTAAATCAAATCCCGGGGCTTTTTTAGGGTTGATCTTCTCTTTTATTTCTGTGGCTATTTCCTTAGAGGTTACTGCTAGGATTAACCTCTTATCTTCGCACATTTCTTCCGTTTGGCAAATAAATTCAGCAAATAGATCGGCATTTTGTTTGTTTGTTTTTGCCCAGTTTCCACTGCTGTTTTTTTAATGGCGGAATGTATGCCGTTGGTCTTTTCATTTTTTTTTTGTAGCCTTCCACAGTGAGTATTTTCTATTAGCATCGTTTGTCAGATTTGTAAGGTATCTTTCCTCCGACGCATTTTTTAATTCTGTGATCTTTTTTTGAGCGTATTGTTTAAACTATTAAGCCTATTTTTATCACTTGGCGCTCTCGACAATTGCCAGCGTTAACGAGCTCTTCTCTTTTCAGATATTATGTCGCATATTTATTTGGGATATACGTTTCTTTTTACTTTACTATTTGATTCAGGCGTTGCAGCCCAAGCAGCCTTTTGTATATTTAGGGTGAAAGTATGTACTTCACTTTCTAGTTGCTGTGTTGTATCGATTGTTGTACTTAGTTCAATGCATTCCTCCAGCAAATATCTGAAGTATATCCAGTCAGTTAGCTTGTTGACTAGACATGGGTTGCGTTCCTTTCATTCATTCATTCATTTTCAATGGCCCGCTAATCCTTCATGAGGGTCGCGGGGGTAGGATGCTCAGGTGGACTCTCCATCCTTCTCGATCCTCCGCCATTGACTCCAATTCATCAGGGAGAATCCCTAAGCGGCTCCAAGAGAGATGTCGGACTTGATCCAACCATCTATTTCTGGGCCTTCCGCGAAGTCGTCTACCTGATGGTATGGCAACCATGGCGCGTCTTGGAAGCCGGTCTGGGGGCATACGCACTACGTGACCAAACCATCGAAGCATAGATCGTTCCGTTCGGAGAAGTAGCTGCTCAACGTTGAGCGCCTCGCGTACTCTGGTGTTGCGCACTCGATCCCTACGAGTTATTCCAACAACACCGCGAAGGAACCTCATTTCGGCAGCTTGTATCCGCGATCTTATTCTTTCGGTCACTACCCAAATTTCATGACCATAGGTGAGAGTTGGAACATACACCAAGTTAAAAACCGATAGCTTAGCTTGAATACTAAGTTCGGCCTTCCTTATAACAGATTCCTCTCAAAATTGATCCAGCCTGACCAATTCTACAGGATAACTCGGCATTGCTCCTCCCATCACTCGTGAATAAAACCCCGAGGTACTTAAACTTCTCCACCTGCTTCAGTGGGACTCCACTAACATGCAGAGTGCACTGAATGGGTTTTTTGGAAACGACCATTACTTCCGATTTGTTCACGTTGATCTTCATTCCAGCACCATCACAAACGGCTACAAACCTTTCGAGTGCGCGCTGAAGTTCGGTTTGAGAGGACCCAAGGATGACCAAATCATCCGCAAAGAGCAGATGACTAATCCTTAGGTCTCCCACTTTGAAATATTCTCCGCCACGGCTGCGCTGCAACATCCAATCCATATATACAATGAAGAGGAGAGGTGACAAAACGCACCCCTGGCGGAGTCCAACGCCCACAGTGAAAGGTATTGATTTAACACCGTTTATCCGAACACAGCTTTTACAGTTTGTATATAAAGACTGAATCGCCCTTAACAGGGAACCATCAATCCCATACTCCTGCAGAACACTCCAGAGTTTGCCTCGAGGAACCCTATCATATGCTTTTTCCAAATCCACAAAACAAGTGTAGACAGGTTTGGCATATTCCCAGGCTTTCTCAAGAACCATTCTGAGAGTGAACAACTGGTCGGTTGTGCTTCTACCGGGACGAAAACCGCACTGCTCATCCCCCAAACTGTCCTCAACCACAGCTCTGGAACGCTTTTCTAGCACCTTAGCGAAGACTTTTCCAGGGAGACTTAAAAGAGATATACCCCTGTAGTTGGCGCAATCTCTTTTGTCCCCTTTTTTAAAAAGAGGAACTATCACCCCCATTTGCCAATCACCAGGTGTTTCACCGCATTCCCAGGCCACTTTAATGAAACGCGAGAGCCATTGCACTCCCTCTTTACCTAAAGCCTTGAGCATTTCTGGCCGAATTTCGTCCACACCAGCAGATTTGCCAACTTTTAGCGATTTGATCGCCAAAGTTACTTCCTCTACCGTAGGACTACTTTCCGCCCAACTCTCGACCATAGGTCTGTCATCTTCGGTGCCCTGTTCGGGATTGAGCAATTCTGAAAAGTGCTCGCTCCATCTGCGTAAGATGTCCTCCTCATTGGAAAGAAGTCTACCGTCTTTGGATTTGACTCCTTCAACGATATTCAACTTTTTTCCTCTGAGTCGGCGGACGGTCTGCCAGAACATCTTATTTGCAGATCTGTGGTCACGTTCCAATTTCTCGCCAAACTCCTTCCAAGACTGTTCTTTCGCTGTTTTCACAGCTAATTTGCAAGTTCTTCGCGCCTCATTGTACCGATTTCGAGAATCGGAGTTCCCCAAGTGAATCCACACCTTAAAGGCTCTCTTCTTCTCTCTGATGGCTTCTTGAACTCCGGCCGTTTTAAACCAAGCAGTTCTTTTCTCACCACCAGCCGCCACACCAAGCCGCTTCACTCCACAAACATCTCCCGCAGAGGCAATAACCGCCGTTGAAAACAGTTGCCATTCTTCCTCTACATTTGATGGAACAGTTGGAATTCGTTCAAACCTTTCAGATATTTGCCGTGCAAATGTCTCCCGTATCTCATCGTCCTGTAACCTCTCCCATCGTATGCGTGTAACCATCCTTGGTTTACGCTTTGGTAGGGGAGGCACTCTCTCGCTAAGATACAATTTGCACAGCACTAAGTGATGATCAGTTGACAGTTCGGCCCCTCTCAATACGCGAACATCACAAACCATTCTCTTCAGACACGATGGTACCACAAAGAAATCGATCAGCGACTTCTGCTGAAGACTCTGACGGTACCACGTGTATTTGTGAATTACTTTGTGTGGAAAGATGGTGTTCATGATGGATAAGCCATTTTCACAACAAAAATCCAACAACCTCTCTCCGTTCGCGTTTTGATCAGGATCACCGTTCCTCCCAATCACACTCCCCCATGTCATAACATCTACACCCACATGAGCATTGAAGTCACCCATCAGGACAAAAGAATCCATATCTGCAACCTTTTCAAGGGCAACATCAACTTCATCTAAGAAAGCTGCGTACTCTGACAGAAGGTTCGGTGCATACACCTGCACCAATGCCAGAGTTGATCTTTCAAGCTTGAGCTTTAAGATCGCAACTCTCCCTCCTAATGGTATCCACTCCAATACTCTGTCTGTCAACCTGGGACTTGTGAGTATCCCCACTCCCGCCCGAGCAGACATTGAGGGTGCGACTCCTGACAGGAAGAGCTTCCACCCACCCGAAAGGTCCACAGTTTTAGAACCTCTCTGCTTTGTTGAAGAGACGCCAACTATATCTAGTCGACTTTTAACAGCCTCCCCAACAAGCTCAAGATCCTTCCCTGTGAGCGATGAGACGTTCCATGTGCCTATCCTAAGTCGATGCCGTTGTCGAATCTCAGAGAGTCCATCTGTGCCCCTATCGGTGCACAGCGCGTTCACCCCTTGACCCCCGTAATGGTTCGCGAGACCATTGACAGGAAGCTCGTAGCCATTTCGGGTTTGACCCGGCCGGCTGCCGAGCGGGACAAGCCGACCACCAGACGCTCGCATCCTGACACCCTTCAGGCCTGGCTCCAAAGGATGCCCTGGCTTACCAGGCTTGGCAATATCCGAGGCCGGTCGTCTTCGTGTCATCATGGGGTGTGCGCTTTGTTAGCCGTGACTGGGTTGTATGGATGGGAATAACTATTTAAGTTACCCCATCCGCACATCCCAGTCACGTTGCCCGCCCCCCACCACGAGGAGGTCAGCTGCCAGGGGGGCGGGTTGCGTTCCTTCATTATAATTTTATTACCAAGTGTAAGCAGCACAGATGAGTGATATGAGTCAAGATCTGGCCCTTCCTGCACTTGGGTAGTATTTGAGGAGATATTCTTAGTTATAAAGAAGTCGACAACGTCCGGGATTTTGTTCCTATCTGTGGGCCAGTAAGTAGGATTTCCCGTTGAATGGTGATTAGCATTGCTTTCTTTTATAGCTTCAAGGAGTTCTCTTCGTCTTGTATTTGTTAATCTTGAACCCCAGAATTTGTTCTTTGCGTTGAAATCTCCACCTATTATGAATTTATTCCCAAATTTACGGAAGAGGCTTTTAAAATCGTTTTGTTTCAGCCTATAGCTAGGAGAACAATATGCCGCTGCTACCGTTATCTGGCCGCTGCTTGTTTTTATGTTTACGGATTTGGCTTGTATTTCACACGACTGATATTCTTCATCTTCATCGTAGCTAACACCTTCTTTAATTATAACTGCAGCCCCCCCTCTTGCTGTAGAGTGAGGATGTGGGGTATGGTATGTCTTGTATCCGCGAAGTTTATATTTTGTTCCAATTTTGAAGTGTGTCTCAGAGACTAGACATATGTCAATTTTGTTTATATCGAGAGTCGCTTGCAATTCGTCTTTGCGATTCTCGAGACCATTGGCATTCCATAACAATATTTTTATGTTTTTATGTTTATTTGTTACTGTTTAGTTTTTCAAGGAAAGATATTCTTTCCACAATTTTCTTATTATTCTTTTCCATGTCGTCCATTCTGTTGAGGATTCTTTGCATGATATCCTCCATGACATTACTGGACGGCTTAGGTTTTCCGATTGGTTTGGCATTGTTGTTCGAAGTAACCTGTGCATATGTTTTCTTTGAGCCGGTTATGAGACTTAAGTTCTCATTTTTGCTTGAGGATAGATTTTCTTTAACTTTATCCATTTTTTCACTCTTTTGGGCCCTCGATTTAGGTCCTAAGTTTCTCTTGTTTCGGATTTCTCCAACTTTAGATGCGTCTTTTTGAACAGGCTTTTGTATTTTGTTCTGCTTGTTATCTTTGGCCTGCTGTAGCTCTTTTGCTACTACGCAGCCTCTATAGTTGGCTGGGTGTCTTTCATTACAGTTGGCGCATTTTGAGGCTGCCTTCTTTTCCCTTATGCAGTCTTTTGTATGGTGGTCTCCTGCACATTTAACACATTTTGGGTTAGAGTTGCAGTATTTGTGAGTGTGACCATACTTTTGCCAGTTCTTACATTGAGGGACTAGCTTTGATTTACGTAAAGGATTAATTTGCACTTTCATTCCTAGGATATCTTTAATTTCATAAATTTTCTTGATGTCTTCATCTTGCTCAAAAGTAAGCATGAACATCGGCAGCGGTACTTTGCTTTTATGCTTAAGCATGTTGACAACTTCTAGTATTTTGAAGTCCTTCTTTTTTGCGACAACCTTTATTGGTCTTGTTTGTTTATTTTCAAACGAATACCATTGCACTTTGTTTTGATTTAGTAATTTTGTCAAGTTTCTGTAGGATTCTTCGCCTTCCACATTAATTTTGACATCATTACTATTTAGAAGAGCTGTATTAGCTTTTATTATATTTTCCTCCAGTATATTTAATAAGCCTTCGTAATTCGTGATACAAAGCACTATAATTGGAGGAGGCTTTATTGGCTTGAGTGGTTTGGTTTCCTTGTTTTTAATCTTTCCTGGGCTTTTCTGGTTTACTTTTGGTGGTGAAAGCTCCGGAGACATGCTCATTTTTCTTTTTTTTGGTTCCTTTTTGTTCTACTAAGGGATGGTTCTATCTCTCTGTGTAGTTCTTCTTCATCCGTAGAATACACGAAAGTTTCTGTTATCTGTTCATTTTTGTTGTTGTTGACCTGTTCTTTAAGCAGCTGTAACTCAAGCTTTAATTTATCAATTTCGCTTCTCAGTTTTTCACTGAGTTGCTTAAAATTGTCTTTTTCTTCACAGGCTTTTTTGTAATTAGCTTCCAACATTGAATCTTTTTTTGTTGTTTGGGATGGTGGTGTTCTTACCATTCTACGACTCTTTATGAAAGGGTCATCTTTTAGCAATGGTTCCCCCCAGAATCCATGGAACCGACCTCCGAAGAGGGTGGATTTACCAGTTTACCTGGCGTACCACCTGGGGTAGTTATATTGTTAGTTTTGTTCGTTGCATATTTCATTCTTGTTTAATTTTTTTTAAAAAAGTTTAAAAATGTTGACTTTAGTCGCCTCTTACGAAAGGCATGCCTACCTCGGGTAAATTCTAACCCCTAACCCGAAGGGATAACATTAAAATAAAACAGATTGATGGTGGTGTCCTGAAGTTACACTTGTCCAAATATTGATGTCTGCTTGCTCTTATAAATGGAAAGCTTCAGTTCCTTCCGGCACCTCTTCTAACGCCATTGTAGCTCCCTACTCCTTTGCTCGATTGCAGTCGTATAATGTGTTCAGCTCTTCTACGTCACACTGTTAACTTCTTACAATATCTAGATACAGAGACTAATCTAAATTCACTATTACAGAGCCGCCACCAGCCCGACCATCGAAAGGACCAGCAGCTAGAATTGACACCACAATTCCACTGGACTCTGAATTCATCAACGACGTAGAAGCCATGCTAAATGATGGTGATTCTAACTTTCCAGGAACGGAAACGCTCAACGACAATGCCAAACCTGTTAGTTTGGCTGAAAATAATATTGATTTTTACGAGAAATACCATCCAGACCAGAAACGCATCGACATAAGGCCAACACCACCGAGTAATGATTTGAATAACCTCAGTCGACCGTCTACAGATAACGGTGTTGTAACACCCGAACTACCAACAGAGCAACCACAATCAGACTTTATGAAGTTTTCTTCAACCAGTATTACAGTCTCACAAGTGATTCCAGTTTTGTCAGAGCTCCTCCCACCTACTGCAACATCTGACGCAAACATCAGCCAATCGAGCATCAGTCAAGCGATAGACATACCGATGTTAAGCGCTCTCAATACTCAGCAGTCGTCAGGAGAAATCCTACCAAATATATCGGCACTTAACGTTGAAGACGTTGAGCTAGACGATGACAAATTGAAAGTACCAGAGGAAGCCACTTCGATGCTTTCGTCGTCGAGTGTTAGTAGCCTTTCGAGTACAGCCGATGAAGATGACCTCTCAGCGCCAAATCTAAGCATATTGGATCAACGCAGCTCAAACAACGATTCTAGTCTAACAAATGTGACTGGCACCAGTGAGGAGAATAGCTTTGAGATGAGCATCAATGAAGGTTCTGCTTCTAATGACAACATTCCATGTCTCAGCGCTTTGAAATGAACGTTTGCTTTTAACAGTAAATTCTCTGAGGGCTTTTTTGTAACAAATATGCTTGTATGTTGGTTGAATGTGTTAAATAAAGTTGATTATTTATATTTTTGTACAAAATAAGATGAATTTATTCTTGCGTCTGAGTACAGCCAAAGACTATTGGGATTCTTTCCCATAGATGATACACTGGAAAAATGATCGGGTACAGCTTCCCTCTTTAGTTATTTCCCCTCATTTCCTCCTCTTTTGAGCTTAAGTTAGGTTGAAGGGAAGTGCAGCTAAATACTTATCACGGGGACCACACGGTCCATGTGTTTCCCTTTTGTTGTGTGGAACCTGTATTTAAAACGTTTGTCTTGCGGTCGGTTCTGTTGCAAACCAACCTGTGCTCTTTATGAAGCCTATCATGTTCCTAAGTGGAACTTGTACGAGATCTCCTAGTTCCATATGACGGAGACGGCGGTTTTGAAGATTTGGGCTATCACATAATAAGTGTTTGATGGTTTCAATCTCCTCTATGTCTAGACAACTCCTGCAGAGGTCGGGTGTGTTGCATCAGCCATTTCAACTATCGCGGAACCGCAGCGGTACCGCAACTGCACCGTAGCCGCACGCAGCGGCACCGTAACTGCAACGCAGCGGCACAGCAACTGCACCACAGCAGCACCGCAACTGCACCACAGCAGCATCGCAACTGCAACGCAGCGGAACCGCGACTGCACCGCAGCCGCACCGCATGTAGTTGCGAGGGAATCCTTTTGAGCCAGGCCTGGAAGCTGTCAGTATACGAGCTTCTGTTGGTCGGCGTGTCCCACTCGACAGCCGGCCGGCTATACCTCCGACATGGCTACGAGCTACCTGTTAATGGACCCGCGAAACATTTGCGCTTGTCCATTGTTATGATCCTAGGTGGCCAGGTTGTAAAGATCGCAGGATCATACAAAAATGAATAGATCTAATCACAAGTACTTTGTTGTTTATTAACTAGGGTAATCTTAGATATAAAATCATAGGGAAAAGAAATACAAATTAAGAGAATAGAAAATGTACGTCTATCACTAGAGCCGGTAACTGGACGACAGCGTTGATGATGTCATGCACAACAGTGTTGATAGACGTCAGGATTCTTGTAGCCGGCAGTGACCTCTACTGGGTAATAGAACCCTCATTACTCGCAACATCCATCATGAATACTATCTTTCCACACTAAGTATTCACACACACACATGGTGCCGTTAGAGTCTTCAGCAGGAGTCGTTGGTAGATTTCTTGTAGTACCACACCATGTCTGAAGAAAATGGTTTGTGATGCTTGCGTATTTAGAGGGGCCGAACTGTCAACTGCTCATCATTTAGTGCTGTGCAATTTGTATTGCTTAAAATGACTCCCCTAACAAAGCGCAAGCCAAGGATGGGAGAGGTTACAGAACCATGAAATACGGGAGACATTTGCGCGGCAAATATCTGGAAGGTTTGAATTCCGACTGTTCCATCAAGTGTAGAGGCAACTGTTCTGAACAGCGGCTATTGCCCCTGCGGGAAATGTTTGTGGGGTGAAAAGGCTTGGTGTGACGGCTGGTGGCGAGAAAAAACTGTTTGGTTTAAAATACCCGGTGTTCAAGAAGCCATCAGAGCGAAGGAGAGAACCTTTAAAGTATGTATTCATTTGGCGAGCTCCGGTTGTCCAAATTGGTACACTGAGGCGCGGAGAATTTGCAAATTAGCAGCGAAGAACAATTTTGGAAGGAGTTTGGCGAAAAATTGGAACGTGACCGCAGATCTGCAAATAAGATGTTCTAGCAAACCGTCCGCCGGCTCAGAGGAAGAAAGTTGAAGGAGTCAAATTCAAGGACAAAAAAAATCAAGTCAAATCCAAAGGCGGTACACTTCTTCTTAATGAGGAGGACATCTTACGCAGACGGAGCGAGCACATTTCAGAATTGCTCAACGCCCAACAGGGCACCGAAGATGATAGACCTATGCTCGAGAGTAGGGTGGAAAGTAGTCCTACGGTAGAGGAAGTAGCTTTGGCGATCAAATCGCCGATGTGGATGAAATACGACCGAAAATGCTCAAGGCCTTAGGTAAAGAGGCAGGACAATGGCTCTCGTGTGTCACTAAAGTGGCCTGGGTAAGCGGTGAAACGTGTGGCGATTGGCAAAGGGGGGTGATCGCTCCTCTTTTTAAAATAGGGACAAAAGAGATTTTCTCCCTGGAAAAGTCTTCGCTAAGGTGCTAGAAACTGTTGTGTTGAAAACGTTTCAGAGCTGTGGTTGAGCATTGTTTGAGGTATAAGCAATGCGGTTTTCGTCAGAGTAGAAGCACAACCAACCAGTTATTCACTCTCAGAATGGTTCCTGAGAAGGCCTGGAAGTATAGTAAACCTGTCTGCACCTTTTTGTGGATTTCGAGAAGGCATATGCTAGAGTTCCTCGAGGTAAACTCTGGAGTGTTCTGCAGGAGCATGGTTCCCTGTTAAGCGCGATTTAGTCCTTATATAAAAACTGTAGAAGCTATGTTCAGATGAAGGCCGGGTCGTTAAATCAATACGTTTCACTGTGGGCGTTGGACTCCGCCAAGGGTGCCTTTTGTTCACCCTTTGAGTTTCTGATGATGCTAGAGTGAAGGTAAACGTGAACAAATCGGAAGGAATGTTCATTTCCCGAACGCCCATTCAGTGCACTCTGCATGTTACTGAAGCAGGTGTACAAGTTTTAGTACCCCGGGGTCTTATTCCCGAGTGATGGAAAGAGCAATGCCGAGTTATCCTGTAGAATTAGCCACGCTGAATTAATTTTGAGAGAGCTTGGTCTATCTGTTAAAAGGAAGACCGAACTTAGTGTTCAAGCAAACTATCGGTTTTTAACTCAGTGCATGCTCCAATTCTCACCAATGGTCATGAAAATTGGGGAGGGACCAAAAGAATAAGATCGCGGATACAAGCTGCCGAAATGAGGTGTCGCTGCAATTACTCCTAGGGATCGAGTGCGCAACACCAGAGTACGCGAGGCGCTCAGTGTTGAGCAGCTACTTCTCTGAATGGAACGATCTATGCTTCGATGGTTTGGTCACGTAGTGCGTATCCCCCACAGTGGTTTCCAAGAGTTGCCATGATTGCCGTGTCATCAGGTAGGCGACCCTCTGTAGGCCTAGAAATAGATGGTTGGATAAAGTCCAACATCTCTCCTAGAACCGTCTAGGGATTTCTCCTGATGAGTTTGAGTCAATGGCGGACGATCAAGAAGGATGGAGAGTCCACCCTACCGCCGTGACCCTCATAAAGGATTAGCGGATCATTGGAAACGTATGTATCTATGTAATATTTTGTGAAAGAAATGCAGGTAAGGCATTTCGACTGCGGCCTGACGATCTTAAAATATAACATTCTGTTCCAGTAAGTCGAAATAAGCCGAAAAGCTACTACCATAAGAGAACGCCAGGATCATCGCTGAACACGTATCTCGAAATCTCTCAATCACCCCTATGCCGCCGGCCTCATATGCCGGAGAATATTGGCAACGCTGCCAACATGCCATCAGAAACACTACGATTGATGTGCTTGGTCTCGTTCGTCCACCACCACGAAACTCCTGGTTTGACGAAGAATGCCGGTGAGTGCATGCAGCAAAACAAGAGGCGTACAATAATATATTGTAGCATTGACTGCAGGATGGTTTGTGTACCAAAAACTGAAACACTGTATCTCAAACTGTAGCAACTATTGCAAAACATTCTAGCAATAAATATTCCAACCTGATGTGCTTACGTTCCACAATTGTTCCACACAATATCCCAATATTCCATGATCCTCAATTCACCCGGAGAAACATCAAGTATGTTCTAGAACCCCTAGCGATTTCCTATAAATACCCATACCACAACCATCGTCGATACAGTTGTTCATAAGTGAATACAGCGATTACAAGAGATATTCGACCAGTGGTGAAAGCAAGCGACATTGTGAAAATAAGTCTTTAGCGACCGTTTGATTTGAAATAATAAAGTGATTGAATATTGTATTAAAGGGAAGTTGGTATTTGATAATAAATAAACGATTAAAATACACAAAAGACGGTTTTATTTAAAACGAACCCCAGAAAGAATACTACAATATATTGAGAGCTTATACTCTAGCAACAATGTACGGAAGTTTTACCAAAAGGTTAAAAGAACGTGTCGGAGAAACAATACCCGTACAGAAACCTGTACGGATGAAAATGGAAACCTAGTAGTAGAATCACAGTCTGCGCTGAGAATATGGAAAAACTACTTCTGCAGACTGTACAACGGCGACGAAGACCAACATCCCGCTGTCAGGCAGTAAACCATTCACCATAGATGATGGTAGTCAAAATTTCCGTCCGCCTGACCAAAACGAAGTGAGGATAGCAATATCCAAGCTAAAATCCAACAAGGCTGCTGGACCTGACGGCTTACCGGCCGAACTTTTCAAGGCAGCTGGTGATGAATTGGTAGAGTGCATACACCAACTCATCTCTAAGATTTGGTCAGATGAATGGAATCTCAGCATCGTTTGCCCGATCCAAAAGAAAGGAGACCCCTCAACTGCGCCAATTATAGAGGCATCAGTCTCCTTAACACGGCATATATAACTCTGCGATATTGTGTGAACGCCTGAAATCTTTTATCAACAGCTTGATTGCCCCCTATCAGTGCGATTTCAGGCCAGGAAAGTCCACCATCGATCAAATCTTCACACTTCGGAAGATCCTGGAGAAAACCCAAGAAGTCCAAATCGATATTCATTATCTCTTTAACGATGTCAAGGCCGCATATGACAGCATCTATAGAGAAGAGCTTTATAAAGCGATGTCTAGTTTTGATATCCCTGCCAAACTTGTTCACATGTGCAGGATGGCGATGGAGAACTTTCGCTGCTCCATCCAGGTCGGTAATGATCTCACCGAGACCTTTGATGTCAAAAAAGGTTTTAGACATGACGCGCTGTCATGTGACCTCTTTAATATTTCACTTGAACGGATAGTGCGGAACTCACAAGCCAAGGTGCAATCTATTAAAAGTCCGTACAACTGCTTGCATACGTCGGCGATATAGACATAATTGGAAGAACTCAGCGAACTGTCACCGATGCGATTGCAAGTATTGAAGCAGAAGCGGCCAAAATGGGTTTAGCGATAAACTAGGGAAAAACCAAGTATATGCTGTCAACAAGAAGGGACAATCAACATCGACGAATTGGACAGAAGGTCACAGTGGGCTTCGAGGTAGTAAGGGATTTTGTCTACCTTGGCTCTGCTATAAACTCGAAAAACATCAGCGCCGAAATCAAGCGAAGAATTATGCTTGCCAATCGGTGTTTTTCTATGCTTATAAAGCAATTCAACAGTAAAGTGCATCTATAGGGAAGAGCTTTATAGAGCCATGTTTAGTTTTGACATCCCTGTCAAACCTGTTAGTCTGTGCTCACTGCTCCATCAAGGTCGGTAATGACCTCACCGAGACCTTTGATGTCAAAACAGGTTTTAGACAAGGTGGCACGCTGTCATGTGACTTCTTTAATATTGTACTCGAACAACTAAGGAGACTCTGTATGAGACTCTTATGATCCCAGTCCTGCTTTACGGCGCTGAAACATGGACTTCATTAAAAGAAGATGAAGATATCCTTGGTCGCTTCGAGAGAAAAATTCTTCGTAAGATGTTCGGTCTCGTTTGCGTTGAGGGGTTTTGGAGAAGGAGATTAAATCACGAACTATACGAGCTGTACAGCCACATAAAAAAAACTGCGAATTGGGCGTCTGAAATGGCTAGGACATTTAGAGCGAATGGACACCAACGCTCCGGCCCGCAGAGTCTTCGAATCTAACCCGCTGACGCAATAGAGGACCTCCTCGCCGTATGTGGCGCGCACAAGTTCAAGGGGACCTCGACCAACTTGGAGTGCGCAACTGGACGCAATTAGCTAAAGACCGAGCTAAATGGAGAGGTTTGTTGGTTGAAGCCAAGGTTCGTCCCGAACTGTAGCCCCACCTAAGTAAGTAAGTGATGTCGGTACGCTGGTTGTATTGTGTATTTCCCACTTAACGCGTTGAATTCCAACATTTTCGAATTGAGCTCCGACTTTAGAATCTAATTTCCCCAATTTGAGTATTTCCATGATACTTTCCTGGAGTATGCTGAATACAAATGTTATCTTGAGCATGCAAAATTACTCACATTTGCGTTAAGGCCCATAACACTATTCGGACGAAATTTATGTGACTAGTATTGCCTGTCGCTGGGTGTATATAGCACGTAATTCCACCAGCCCCCCAGTCAGAAATATTTGACATTTGCAAAACAAATCGCTGTCACTGCAAATAAACATCTCAAAAAAAAATCTCTGCAGGGAGTTCCATTCTTTTTCCCGAGTTTTTCTTTATTTGCGTCCTAATTGTCGAACAATGGAAGAGGCAGAGCTCATCTTTAACTTCTTCTACGTGTTGCTGTGCTTTTGCATTGTCTACCCGCCGGAGGAGTTCATCTCGCTCGGGCTTACCGTCGAAAATTGTTTCGCCAGATGCCTCGGCTCCAAGGACGTCGAGTTCGTCCGGTATCACCAGAAGCGGACGTCGTTAAACCTATTCGTCCACAGTTGCTTGCCAGCTTTTTACTTTCTCATCCATTACCTCAAGTTTGCTGTTACGAGTGAGGAGACTCGGGACGATCTGATACCCGTTGATGCGCATTGGGCTTTCAAAGGCGTCACATGGAATGTGGCACAGCGCTTCAGCGTCATGGCAGTGCTGTTTGTGCCCGGACTGATTGTGCATTGGATGCAGAACAATTGGGAGAAGCATCCCATAAGTCGGGCGCTGATGAAGTTCTCCAACACACCGAATAGCCATGCGACTGTGGCTAGCGACATTAATAACGAGTACCGGAGGTAAGTGGTGGTCACGTGTCCCGATTTCTTGATTTCTTATTGTTGACCTGTGACCTAATTCATAAATATTAAGTATTTGACGAGTATTCGGCTAATAAACTGTTCAGTTCGAGTCAATTTCTAGTGAACAAGTTGGAGAGTATCACTTTCTATGATAAACTGTTCGAGGAATGCTTCAGTTGCGCCTCAATACGTACCGATAGATGGTGTAAAGTAGGCTAGTTAGGTAAGGTGGCTGTCCTGCATAATCCGTAGGATTCAGTTGGACTAAATAAGGTATATTGAGTAGGCACACGAGCCCGTCATTTCTGTTTCTCTTGAAATCATTTTGATTATCAAAGGGAAAACAAAACTGCTGGCAGCAGTATTCGCAGCAGATTTCGCTTTGTCAGTTACATATGTACTTCTATCCCTCCACTTACATTGAATGCGGTTCAGTCTTCAGGACAAATAGTCTTTCGAAAAGACATACTCGTATGGGAAAACTAAGAAAATGTCTTCGTGGCTGAATGCGTATGTATAGAAGTGCACATTCCAATCAGAACATATTTTACAATACTTTTGGCATTACGTTTCTACTAAGAGACAATAACTGAATGCTTCCGACGTGTCCAGAATCGACAGTGTCATTCTGTGTCTTGTGAGGGACCATTCCGCGCGGTCAGCGAGCGTTACAGAGAACGAACTTTTGTCGGTTTTTATTTTATCCTAACCGTGGGTATTTTCGAAGTACTATGTTGAATGGGTTCATACCCCCTGAAGCATTCTTGTATCTAGATGCGCATCGTTACTTGGCAGATTCGTTGAACGTTTCCAATTATTTCCCATGATGAGTGATGAGTTTTAGGGTAGATGCACAAGTTCATTCTGATCATCTACCTATTGTACTTGAACTCCAGGTATATCCATCGACATCGGAAATGAAAAAATTGAAAATACTGCCCAAATGTACGTGGAATAAAAATGATATTGCAAACTATAGGAGAAAGCTGCAAGACAAAGCAAGACGGTGTGAAGAAAATAATGAAACAATTAAGGTGCAAGACCTCACTAACTTGATAAAAGAAGTTATTAACAGCAATCCGTACAGAAGAAGAAACATTAATTTCCTGCAGAAATGGTATGATTTATCGTGCTACAATGATAGAGTAAAATCATTTAAATTACTAAAGTTATGGAGAAGAACAAATGACAATGATATAAAGCTAGAATATATAATTATATGCTTCGAAGATACAAACTTAAATGCAGAACTAAACGGAAAGAATATTTTGAAGCCCTAGAAATGAAACTGAACACTGTAAAAGATTCAAGAAGCTGGTGGAAGTTCACACGAGAACTGAGGCAAGTGAGCTTCAAAGTAGGATCAAAACTGGATGCAGAGAAGCATAAACAGTATTTCGAAAATTTATTAAATCCTCCACTTCATGCAGTACCAATGCAGTGGGCAGAACCCCTAACGCTTGATGACGACCTTGACAGTGGGATTACGCATTTCGAGATAGTAGAAATGCTGAAGAATGTTAAAGAAAATAAAGCACCAGGAGTGGATAGGTTGCCGTATGAGGTTTTTATAAACGCACCCGATAGTTATATAAAACTCCTAGCCAAAGCATTTACCAATATGATGGAAACAGGAATTGTCGAGGACAGCTTCCGTAAAAGAATTATCTTCCCTATCTTTAAAAAAGGAAACTCAAACGAAGTAGGGAATTATAGAGGAATTTCATTTATGGACTGTGTGGCCAAAATATTAATGGGAATTTTGCAAAACAGACTTTTTAAATAGGAAAAGGAGCACAAAATATTAAATGAATATCAGGCAGGGTTTAGAGAGCAGTACTCCACCGTAGACAATGCCTACAACTTAATGTGCATAATCAACATCAAAAATAGCGAGAAAAAGAAGGTGTATGGTTTCTTTATCGACTTTAAAGCCGCCTTCGATGGAATCGGCAGAAGAGCACTATTCTTTAAACTAAGTAATATGGGAGTTTCTACTAAATATCTCACACTCTTAAAAAGCTTGTATGCAAAAACAACTGCAGCAGTTTGGGATGGAGAGCATCTATCAGAATATTTCTCCGCTTCTATGGGTGTAAAGCAGGGCCATTTACTAAGTCCGCTGCTATTTGCGCTGTTGCTTAATGACTTACATGATGCTTTGGGGGGCGGTTTGTTGCTGGATGGTGTCCTTGTTCGACTTCTCATGTACGCAGATGAAATCATAATATTAGCGGAAGATCCAAAAGTATTAAAAGAAATGATACAAAGGCTTGAAAACTACTGCAAAATATGGAATTTCTCTATAAATCTTGATAAATCGAAAATTATGATTTTTAATAAAGCTGGCAGAAGAGCTAAAGATGAAAAGTGGTTTTATAATGGCGTGGAAATAGAAGTAGTTAGCAAATATAAGTACTTAGGCGTAATTATGACGCCAAGACTCTCTAGTGGATCAACTCAAAGAAAGAGAAGCAAAAGCCAAAGGTAGCTTAAACAGTACCTGGAAAGTGTTTATGGAAAAAAAGGAAGTAAAGTTCTCTGCAAAATATAAAATGTTTAATACAGTCGCGAAAGCAATTTACTGCTATACAGCTCAGGTCTGGGGTTTTTTGAACTTCGATCAGGTTGATAAAATCCGAATATATTTTATAAAACGAGTTTTTGGGCTGCCGGTCTTCACGCCGAATTATATTATAAACCTAGAAACTGGAGTGCCGGACGTGCATCTTTATACTTTAAAGTTGCATATGGAGTATGTCCACAAAACTCTGTTCAAATATGAGGTTAATCGTTTGCCGCACATTCTATCGAAGCAAGTTATGGAGAAGAAGATTTTCTGGTACGAGGTCTGGTGTAGAATGGGAGACAATGCGAATATTCGATGGACAGAGCTGCCTTTACATCAAGATATATGGAAAAAAATATAGAAACAACACTCGAGAACCTAAGAAATGCCCAAATTCAACAAAATTTGCAAGATGCATTATTAAGCTCGCTCGTAGATTCCGTCTACTCAAAATTGAATCACTCCGCAGGCTACTCGTATTTCGATGATGCAAGCAGCAAAAGTTTAATTGCATGGACGTTTAAAGCGCGTGCTGGATTGATAGGACTCAATGCTAACCGGTTAAGGATAGGTGAACGAAGAATCTGCACTCTATGTAATTTGTATTACGAAGAAACTATCGTACATTTCATAGGAAAATGTCCAATTTTAAAACGCATTCGTCATCGATTTTTAGGAAAATCACTCTTGGAGGAAGACGAAATAATAACTTCTCAATGGACAAGCTGAAAGCAAATGGGTAACACTGCATAAATTCATTGCAGAAGCATTTTGGTACCGCAAAACTTTGATAGATGATTTTAACTCATAAGTTCTTATTATAGAAATAGCCTCTCTCTCTCTCCAACAGACGACAATATGTCATAGTTGTAATGTTTTGTAAACTTTTCTGAAAAAATAAACAAAACAATTTATTATTATTATTATTATTTCCCATCTTGCTAGAAAGGCTTCAGGTAAACGTATCCTATACCATCCGATGAACTCAGGAGAAAGAATGGAAAAGGCTATCGGTATCATCCTTGCGGCAGAGCTACTTGGTAGCGTCTTAGCATTTCGAAGTCCAGCGACCATTTGATGTCTCTCAAACTAGTAATACAAACAGAGGTGTGGAATATTGTCAGTGCATATGCTCTCCAAATTGAGTGCGATCAGAGGGATAAAGATGCATTTTGGCTAGATTTCCACAATCTCCTTAAGAACATCCCAAAGGAAGAGTTTCTGTTTGTTGGAAAAGATTTAATGGACATATCAGGAAGTCAAACGATGACTATGAAGACTGCAATGGAGTGCTGGGATACGGCACCAGGAACATCCGAAGTATGGGCAAATCACACGGTCCTGTCGTGTTAAATTCCATGTTCATTAAAACTAAGCCGACACCTGATCACTTACAGCAGTGGTGGAGATGAAACCCAGATTGACTACCATTTGGTAGCCAGTTTCATGAAGCCTCGGATAAAAGATTGCAAAGTGATCCTGGGAGTGGCGATCACTCAGCAACACCATCTCCTGCTTACAGAAATTTTTATGAAGACTCCAAAGAAAAGGAAACAAACAAGGGTCCCTGAGAAAATCAAGTGGTACAATCTGGACAAAGAAAAAGGCGAGGCTTTTGTATTCGTGATGAAAAAAATATGGACAAGAGCGCAACCATTTTCAAAATAGCTGCCCAAAGTAGGAGGGCTCAGGAGATTCGTTCACCAAAGTTCATGAACAATGCTCGTGGCCAGCTTCTCGTGGATGACGACAAAATTCTGGAGAGGTGGCGGCATTGGGAAGAACTTTTGAATGAACAGTTTCCCCGGCTATACTTTTCAAGAGCCACCCCTAACTGTGAAGGAATACCCGACATTACAGTCGAAGAAGTTAGTGAGGCAGTCAAATACTCCAAGAAACGAAAAGCGATTGGGCCAGACGAGATGCCCTCTGAGTTCTAGAAAAAGATGGGAAACTTCGGGTTCAGATGTCTCAGAATTCTTATCTCCAAATTTATGAGAGTGATCCAATGCCGAATCAATGGAGGGAAGTTACCTTCTCCCTGTATACAAAGGGAAGGGTGATACGCGAAACTGTGATAACTACCGTTCGATCAAGCTGATGTCACACAAAATGAAGATCGCTGAGCGGGTATTAGGTGGCCGACTGTGAAAAGTAATACGGCTGTCTGATGACCAGTGCGGGTTTGTCGCAGGTAAATCAACCGCTGATGCAATCCAAAGGATAAGGATCATAATGGAAAAACATCGTGATTCCTTAAGGGATTTGCATATTGTATTGGTTGACTTTGAAAAGGCATTCGACAGACAAGCACGAGATCTGATATGGGTGGCGCTAAAACATCAAGGGTTTCCAGAAACCTACATACGTACAAACGATCATAGACATGTATGAAGGAGTAAAGACAAGAGTAAGACGACCCGCTGGAGTAACCGAAGAGATCCCAATCAAAGTCGGGGTGCACCAGGAAAGCGTCTTAAGTCTTTTGCTCTTTATTACAGTACTTGACTATCTGCTTGAAGATAAATTGACGGACCCCAAGGTACATCAATTATTCTTTGCTGATGATGTAGCCATCATAAGTGAAGATCCCACATCCCTGCAACGAGCACTTGATGTATGGGTGGACGTTTTTGAGGGAAATGGGTATCGCATTAGTTCAAAAAAGACAGAGTGCTTGTGCTGCCCGATCTCTGATCCATTCAAGCCTATTTCAGACATTTATTTGAATTGTTCAGTGATTCCCAAGTGCGAAAAGTTCAAATATCTTGGAACTATGATCAATAGCAAAGCAACCTGTGATGACGACATCAATCATCGCGTAAGCGTAGGGTGGATGAAGTGGCCGGAAAACTCCGAACTCTGTGACCGAAAAATGCCATCTAAGTTGAAAGGAAGGCTCTACACCGCAGTTGTACATCCAGCGCTCACATACGGTTCACAATGTTAGACGATGTACAAAAAGTATGAGAGTAAATAACCGGCAGATGAGATGAAGATACTTCGCATGACAGCAGGAGTGACAAAGCTTGATCGAATAAGAAGTTCGAAGATCTGTGGAAGCCTTCACGTCAAGGAAACCATCTTATGAAAAATAGAGCGCGACTGGCTCAGCTGGTATTGCCACGTTCATAGAAGAGATCAGTTGAACCCTGTTGAATAGGCAATATCAATGAACGTTGCAAACACATCGCGAGACAGGAGAGGCAGCCCTATAAACGTCTAGATCACACAAATGCGACGACATGGCCATTTCATTGGTCTCAGTAACCGAGTGATCCAAAATCGGGAGGCCTGCCGACATTTTCTGAGGTCAAATAGGCGAACCCCACAGGCGGATCAGTAGAAATGCGGTGAAGTGGGAGAGTTATGATCTCTTGTTTTCGGATCATAACCTCGCCGAAATAGGAAGAAGAAGACTACGACTCGTTTCCTAAATGTCATCAACCACATCGAAATCGTTGGGTATATTTGACTAATCCCCTTTTATAAAACAATAATCAATCACGGAGTACCCAACATTTCGGTGAAGAAATTTATAATATTGATCACTAACTAGCCTCGACATGGTATGTATCATGGCTACAACACAATTTTTAAGATTTTTTTTTTTTTTTGCCGAGAGCAGGTGAAAAATCTTCTAAAGACACCATAAAGCCCGACCGCGCGTGCTTATGTTAGTGTTAGATTTTTACTCACTAAAAAAACACCTCTTCAAAATTAATACTACAAGTAAGCCAGTGCTTATCCAGCAGTTTTATTTTCACTTACGAGAATCGTGATTATAGAAAAAGATGTTCGTATGTGATTGAAAATAAATGTAGCACTTTAGACAGGTTAAATTCCAATGAAAGTTCCTGCCTTTTTCACGACCTTCATATGCTATGACGCGAGGTCAAAAGGTTTTGTCCTTTGAAGACGACGAATTGAATTGTTCGTGTCAAGTAGTTGAATGACAGTGCGGTTACAATGGCCGTGAACACGATCTTTGTGTTTACGCGCAAATTTTGTTATCTCTTCGACGACGCTGGGAATTCCCAGATACCGATGAATATCTTCGTTACGTACATACCACGGTGCGTTAACGATCGTTCTAAGAACTTTATTTTCAAAAGTTTGTATGATGTTTCTATTGCTTTTCTTGGTACAACCCCATAGTTGTATACCATACGTCCACACTGGCTTTAGCACTTGCTTATAGATAAGCAGTTTGTTATGTAGGCTCAACTTCGAGTGTTTTCCGAGTAGCCAGTTCGTCGCATTTCTTTTTCACGTGCTAATTCCATTTGAGCTTGACATCTAGAGTCATTCCTAGATATTTTGCTTCGTTTGCGTACGGTATTTGAGCCGAGTTTATATATACAGGCAATGTATCTACTTTTTTGTACGTAAAGTTGACGTGAGTAGATTTGCTTTCGTTCAGCACAATACGCCAAGAATTCGTCCAAGCGTGGACTTTATTAATAGCATGTTGAAGCTTTCCGGTTGCTGCTTCAAGGGTATCGCCCGTTGTCAATATCGCCGTATCGTCCGCAAACGTGGCGACGACATAGTTTCTTTCTTGCGGGATGTCACGCGTGTAGAGTACATATAGGAGTGGGCCAAGGGCACTTCCTTGCGGGAATCCGGCTGCAATCTCCTTGAAGTCAGAGTAATCGTTTCCGTGCTTAACACGAAAGAGTCTCTCGGTGAGGTACGTTCGTAAGATTAAAAAGAGTTGCCGTGGCAGTAGTCATTGGAATTTATATACCAAGCCTTCGTGCCAAACCTTATCGAAAGCATGTGAGACGTCAAGAAATACACCACAACAAATCTTTTTTCTTCCAGAGATTTCTCAATCACGTCAGTTATTTTGTGGACTTGCTCAATTGTAGAATGTTTAATTCTAAATCCAAACTGATGGTCAGAAATGAGACGTCTTTCGTCGATTACGGGCTGTAGACGTTTGGAAAGTAGTTTTTCAAATATTTTTGAGATAACCGGCAATAGGGAAATAGACCGATATGATTTCTTCTCATTTAGCGGTTTGCCTGGTTTCCGGACCATTATAATCTCGGCGACTTTCCATTGTCTCGGAACAAAGAGCAATCTGAACGAAACGTTGATCAAGTAGAGCAGTTTGATAATAGCTTTATTCGGCAATTCCTTGACTACCTGCGCCGTTATCAAGTCGTAACCCGGAGCTTTTTTCGTCTTTAAATTTTTAATCACTTCCTTCAGTTCAATCAATGCAACTTTTTTTACTTTAAAGTTGTCAGATGTCGTGACTGGGGAGTCGGGCGTTAACGAAGGGCCGTTGAACGGCTTAAACGTTTCTTCTAAGTGCAAATCAAAACGGTGTGCCTTTTCTTTGTCGCTCTTGGCCCAGTTTCCATCGATTTTCCGAATTGGTGGCGCTTGCATTTGAGGTTTCCGGATGCCTTTTAGCGCTTTCCAAAGCGAATAATTTGATTCTGTTTCACCGGTAAGATTTTCCAGATAGATCGCTATCTTTTTGCTTTTAAATTCGCGAATACTATCTCTAAGGCGATTGCATAGTCGGTTAAGGACCGTTTTATGCTGCGGTGCACGAGTGATTTGCCATTTCTTTCGTGCTTTTCGTTTCTCCCTCACCAGTTCAATGACTTCTCTGGGATACTTTTCGTTGCGGTTGATCTTATAGCTTCTAGAAGGGGTGTTTTTCCACGCCGCTCTTTGGATTGTTTCCACGAAACGATCAACTTCGGCCTCTAGTTCACAAGGTGTTTTAAGTGATACATTTAAGGCGGTATTTGTTTCGCAATCATTTCTAAAGCCCTCCCAGTTTGTTCTATTGCTAGTAAGTCTTGGAGGCCCTTTTTTCTTGATCAGCGCTTCTCCAAGTAATAAAATTACCGGTGAATGGTCAGAAGAGAGATCAAACATTCTCTGATTGTAATAAACTTGTCGTAAATGCCTTTTGTAACAAAAAAAATCGATAAGATCGGGAATTTTTCCTGATTCGGTTGGCCAATAGGTCGGTTTTCCAGACGAATAAAAACAACAACCGAATTCATTTGCCACTTCGTAAAGAATTTTTCCTTTAGAAGATGTACATCTTAAACCCCAGAAGGTGTGCTTCGCGTTGAAATCTCCACCAATAAGAAAATTTGAACCAAGGGCATTGAAGACACGAAAGTAGTCGTCTTTTTCTAATGGGCATCGCGGCGGACAGTAAACTGATGCTATATTGTAGCTCAGGTGCTTATTTTTAAGCCTTACCGCGCACAACTGAAGTTTTTCCAGGTCTATGCTTATATCGACCGAATGTTCGATGTAAGTTTTAATGAATAAGGACGAACCGCCCCGCGCTCTATCAGAAGGATGATAGGCGTGATAACCAGCGTAGCCTCTTATCTTTATTTGCGATTCCCTTGTTATATGAGTTTCGGAGATCAAACATATGTCAATATTTTCTCTTATTTTAAAGATGGTTTCAGTTGTATCATCAATTTAATTTTTTTTTTTTAGCTAAACCGGTTTTGCCATTGAATTCAGTAAAGTGAACTTGACTTCCATCCTCAAGTCATTGTCTGTTATTAATTAATCAACAAATCTACTCTCTTTCAGACAAGATGTGTTCAAAATGAAAATCAATTCAATTTCCTCGGTAATAGCTACCGAAAACTGGATAATCAAGACCACTCCGTACAATGTGTACTTTGCCCATCAGAGCGACACAACTCTTAGTGTTGACAAGGTAAGTTTCGTATCACTTCGTATAAGTTTTTTTTTTAAATAATATCCCCACCTATTCGCAGAGCGAAACCTACAACATTGCTCAAGATACCTCAGATGCCTTGCAAATCATTAGCATCAATGTCAGACCCGGTCGTGTCGGTGTGGAAGATTTTCAAATTCGCATTAACGCGCTTGAGTTTCGCACTCTTGAAGATCGGATCAGTCGTCCAATCATTATACCCTCGAACATACAATTCCATCGCAACATAATCGATCGTTTCATTGAGGTCTTCAAGAATCAGGTGTCCTTGAACCCAGTTTACATAGCCGATCAAGTAACTGATAAATGTTTTGCCTGCATGATCGTCACCCCAAATATAAAAATTCACAAACAGTGCCTTGACGAAACGCCAAATGGTCATCCAATTCCCGAAGCGAATCGTTGCACGAATTGCTATTGTCGCCCGATGTGGTGTGTCGATTGTCTAGCACGATGGTTTGCTGCGCGTCAAAACGAATTCGATCGTGACGTATGGCTAGAAAAGAAGTGCACATGTCCCATGTGTAGAGCACCCTTCTGCCTTTTGGATGTAAGCTATATTGAAAGAAGAACCACTTGATATGGCATTAAGCTCATTCTCCGTTTATTATAATTAACATTATATATATATTGAGTATGACTTATGTAAGAGTGTGATATTAAACAAAAAGAAATGATTACAGTTACGTTTACGTTTTAAATCCTCTCTCTTCAATACCACAAAGCCATAAAATCACATTTCACTGCCCTTGAAGTGTCCAAATACTGATAAAATATTGTTTCTCTAATATATTTTTTTTAATCTTTGTGCAACAGGGCACTATTTGCTTAAACTAATAATAAAGTTATAGAAAGACATTTTTTTTATTTTATTTTTACTACACCACACATATACAGACAGCATTGCTGCTTATCACTCTCTCTGTTTCTTTCTGCTGAGTTAACTTATCGAATTTGCCTAGTGACGACACTAATCCTAAGGTATACATAGGTACATATATTTTATAAGATCAATAAAAAGTTGTAATTAAATTGTAAATATTCAATTGTTACAGATTTGTTTCGTAGTATTTATTATATTTCTCATCTCGTTCACGAGTTCTGGTATAGTTTGATTGCTGTTGCTGTTGTTGGTGTTGCTGCTGGATGGCTTGCTGGTGGTGGTGTGTGCTATTGTCCTTAGTATTCGATGGACGCGTCAACTGAAATGATAAAATAAAATTTTCATTTGATTAGATTTGGATGTCTGGAAAGCAATTCAATTAGGTTAATGGTTAATTATTTGAAAAGAAAGCGACAAAAAAAAAAAAAAAACATTCAACCAACTCACCAATTACCGTCGGCGTTTTTCGCTTTTCTACGATCGTCGTTTTATTCCTCAGATTTTTTTTTTTTTTTTTTTTTTTTTTCCGAGGGTAGGTGAAAATCTTCAACAAGACACTATGAGGATCGTAAGGTAGTTCTTCAAAATATTATATAGGTGCTCTGGCAGAACTTGTCGTAATTTAAACTTTAAGCCTTTGTGCCAGACCTTGTCAAAGGCTTGAGAAACGTCAAGGAATACGCTTGAACAAATCTTTTTTTCTTCAAGTGATTTTTCGATTACATGTGTTATTCGATGTACTTGTTCAACTGTAGAATGCTTACTTCTAAATCCGAATTGATGATCAGGGATGAGATGCCCTTCTTCTATAACCGGCTGTATTCGCCTAACCAATATTCTCTCGAACACTTTGGATATAATTGGAAGAAGCGAAATCGGTCTATAAGAGGTTTTTTCATTCGGCGGTTTTCCAGGCTTAAGGACCATTATAACTTCGGCGACTTTCCATTGACTGGGAACATATTCTAGTCTAATCGCGGCGTTTATAATGAACAGAAGCTTAATTAGAGCTTTTCTTGGTAGTGCTTTAAGAACCTCTCCCGTAATTAGGTCGTATCCAGGAGCTTTCTTAGGTTTAAGTTTCTTTATTTCTTCCTTAAGTTCGGTAAGCGTTGCATTTCTTATTACACTATTGTCTATATACGACGTATTTATATTTTCAATAAGAGCTTGTCCATCAAACGGTTTGAAAGTTTCTTCCAGGTGGGCGGCAAAAACTTGCGCTTTCTCTTTATCATGCCTGGCCCATTCGTCTTGATTTTTCCTAATTGGCGCGGCTTGAATTTGAGGTTTTTTAATACCTTTTATAGCCTTCCAAAGCGAATAGTTAGAATCTTTTTCTGCCGTTAAGCTTTCTAGGTAAGTTTGTATTTCATTATTCTTAAGGTCTTTAATAGATCGTTTTAGTGAGTTGCACAAACGGTTAAGATGTGCTTTATGTTCCGGAGCCCGAGTTTGTTGCCATCTTTTACGCGCTTTTCTCTTCTCCTTAATCATCTCTTTTATTTCCTGCGGATAAATTTTAATGTAACTGGCCGGTGTTCTCTTTAGGTTGGGAGTATTCTTCCACGCGGCATCCTGTAAGATTTCGACGAAGCGATCAACTTCAACTTCAAGTTCATAGGGCGTTTTAAGTGATTTGCTTCAATATCTTTTTTAAAGCCGTCCCAATTAGTTTTCGCGCCGGTTAATCTGGCCGGTCCTACTTTTTTAATCAAAGCTTCGCTTATCGTCATAATGATTGGAGAATGATCAGAGGAGAGATCAAAGCTTTCTTCAACTTTTATACAGTTGCTAGATATTCCTTTAACAACAAAGAAATCAATCAGATCTGGTATCTTATTTCTATCAGTTGGCCAATATGTTGGTTTACCCGTCGAGTGAAAATCACAACTGAATTGCATACCCGCATTATAAAGCTTTCTACCTTTCTGAGAGGCGTACCTTTAGCCCCAGAAGGGGTGTTTCGCGTTGAAGTCACCACCAATAATAAAATTTGGTTTAAGGAAGTTGAAGATGTTTGTGAAATCACTTTCTTCAAGTTTACATCGCAGTGGACAATATATAGACGAAATGTTGAAAGCAAAATGTCTATTTCTAACGCGTACCGTGCTTACTTGCATTGCTTCTAATTCAATTTTTATTTCCGCTGAGTGTTCGATATTTTCTTTTATATTCCTCAGATGTACCACGAATCCATTTTCATAACGTTTTTAATGTGCAAGAATGTAATAGTATTCTACATAACAAAAAATTCCGTAGTAAGGTTTAAGAGGTCTTAGGGATCGTAGTTATTAATAAAACGACGATCGTCTAAATGGGAAGAGGATCGAGAAGCGGGGTGCATAACTCGTATCATTGCGCTCCGTGAATCTTACACCATTCCGTATAAGCACATGATATAAGCACACTTGAATCAGCTGTGCAATTCGTTGAACAAAACTATTAAGGATTTTAAGAATCGTGCACTAGGTTCTTACCTTGGAAGTTTAACAGCGAAAAAAGATTCCAATTATTCACTTTGGATAGCTGTGAAAGGTGCCAACAGGCCCAAAGTCCCCGCGCCGCTAATTAAATTAAATCAAAATGAATGGGTAGGAAGATAAAGAAAAAGCGGACGTCTTTGCGCCCCTGGAAAGAACCTTTAAACCGTACGATGGTCAATTAGTTTACGACAACATCAATAGCCCGGATTTACCATCTGACGATTTAATACTCACAAGTGCAACACTAAGGAAACTCAAACATGAGATCAAGAACCTAAGACCTAAGAAATCTCCTGGTTATAATTTGATCACCAGAGAAATTCTCAAAGCTATACCTAGGTAGGTAGGTGGGTAGAAGTGGTTGTGTCAGCAACCATGCCGACACTTAATTAGCGCAGAACCGCCGTTTTAATACCACAACTCAAGTGACCTAACGGATGTAACAAGGACGTTAACTACTAGGGAAAAAGGAAAAAGACAAAGGAGTGAGGATTATTCAAATCCACCCCGTTACATTGAGGAACCTGATATCCCCAATGCTAATCTCCGCTAGCTCTATAAGGTTGTCGAAAAAGAGTTTACCTAAGGTGCGCTGTCTGGCCTTGCCTAAAGCCGGACACTTGCAGAGGAAGTGTAAGATTGTTTCTGTCTCGTCAGCAATTTGCAGTGTGCATTAAATGTAATGCCTATTCTGGCCGCATGAACCCCGATGGGCCAGTGGCCAGTACTAACTGCCAGAGTTCTTGCGATATCTGTACGGTTTCTGTTTAGTAGATCTTGCGTTCTTTTCAGGGAGTATTTGGGCCACATCTGCCTGGAGATGACACAGTTCCGCACCCCCTGCCATCTAATATCCGCCTTTAGCAGATAGTGCACGAAGATGCCTCCCTTGAAGGATCCCCAACGGGACGTTCACCTCCTTTGCTAGGGAAGCATCAAAAGAAGATCCTTGCCGCGCGAGTTCATCAGCCCGCTCATTCCCCTTAATGTTGCTGTGACCCGGAACCCAAAGGAGACAGATCCTTAGCCGGTGACTAAGCGAGGCGAGTTCTTTTTTGCACTGTTCTACTAGCCTTGGGGATGTAGTGGCAGATACTATAGCCTTGATAGCCGCCTGGCTGTCAATGAGTATGACAATGGTATTTAGGGGTGTAGAGGTTTGCTTAAGTAGGCGGCATGCCTCTCGTACAGCAAAAACTTCCGCCTGGAAGACACTGCAGAAATCAGGAAGCCGGTAAGACATGGAAATATTAAGGGAATCGAAGAATATCCCCGCCCCTACCCCGCAGTCCATTTTTGAATCGTCGTTGACAATTGTTGATTCGAACTCATTTTTCAGTACGTCAGTTTCCCATTCCGCCCTGGTTGGGAATCTGACCATAACGTAATTTCTAAAGTTCACTGTGGGAGTTATATAGTCGGTCAAATTAGGTACCAGATCCTGCGGTAGCACATTCAGGATACTGTTGTGACCATAAGGATTGGTGCACCAGCATCCTGTTTCCGTTAGCCTGACCGCACTACATGATGATCGCTGCATAATGTGAAGATCGAGTGGTAAAAGGTGCAGAATAAGGTTCAAGGCATCGGTTGGACATGTCCTCATAGCACCCGTTGCGCCTATAGCCGCAGTTCTTTGTACCCTGTTGATAAGTTTGATGTTATAAGCTTTCCTTAGCGCAGGCCACCAGACTAGCGATCCATAGGAAAGAATGGGACGCATCACGGCATTTTTGGGCGAAGTCCCCACTTCTTACCAAAGGTCTTGCTACAGGCATAGAAAACCACACAGTCCTTCTTTACCCGCTGCTCAATATTAAGCTTCCAGCTTAGTTTTGGATCAAGTACCACCCCTAGGTACTTGGTACTGGAGGATAGGGAGAGTAGATGATTGTTTAGCCGTGGAAGCGTAAACGTCGGTATTTTGGTTTTAGTGGTAAAGAGCATAAGTTCAGTTTTGCTTGGGTTGACGCTGAGTCCACATCCAGTGGCCCATGAGCTAATCTTGCCCAAGGCACCTTCCATAATCTCACTGATTACGGATGGAAACATCCCCGATACCAGTATTACCACGTCATCCGCATACGCGACAACCTTAACTCCATCCCTATTAAGCCTACACAAAATTTTATTGATGACCATAAGCCATAGAATAGGAGACAAGACCTCACCTTGAGGAGTTCCTCTAACAACATATATGGTGGAGCTGCTGTTGCCGAGAGTCGATTGAACGATTCTAGTTTTTAGCATTGTCAATATCCAGTTGCTAATAGACTCTTCCACACCCAGTTGGATCAGAGCTTCCTGAATCGATTCCGTACTTACGTTATTGAAGCCACCTTCAATGTCTAAGAAGGTAGCAAGGGTATATTGTTTGAAGTGTATAGTCTTTTCTATCGTTCGCACAACTTCGTGGAGCGCCGTCTCTGTCGATCGTCCTTTAGTGTACGCATGTTGAGATTTGGATAGAAGGGATTTATCTAGGGTATTTCGAATATGAGTATCTAAGACGCGTTCCAACGTTCGGAACAAACACAACACGAACATGTCTCCAGCTCAGGGGAACGTGATTTAGGAGAATACAGCTTCTGTAGATCGGAACTAGCCAAGGGACCACCTGGTCCAACGTTTTTTGCAGCAAAATAGGGAGAATGCCGTCAAGGCCGGCCGATTTATAGGGAGGAAAACTGTTAATAGCCCAGGAGGTATTAACTGTTGTAATTGTTGTCTTAATGTCATTCAAGGAAGAAGATTGCACGATATGAGAAACTGGTGGGAGGGCAATCTCATTTTTACATCTCATTTTACAAAGTTATACCTAAAAAAGCATTGATTAAGCTTCTCCATATTATAAATGCTGCGCCCCGATTAAAACACGTGCCGAGCCAATGGAAAGTTGCGGAAGTCTGATGGTTTTAAAACTAGGAAAACCACCAAATGAGGTAAAATCGTATAGACCAATTTCGCTTGTTATAGAAGAAAATAATCTTATCCCTGACCACCAGTTTGGGTTCATAAGTAAGCATTCGAAGATTGATCAGGTGCATAGAATTGCTGACGCAATCGAGAAAGCACTTGAAGAAAAAAAAGATTTGCTCAAGCGTATTTCTTGACGCCTCGCAAGCCTTTGATAAGGTGTAGCATGATGGCTTGAAATGCAAACTGCGGCAAGTTCTCCCTGTATGCTTATACGATATTCTAGAATCATATCTCGGGAATACACTCTTTCGTATTAGACATGGAAACGAATACTCGGAGTTCAAAGAAATTTCGGCCGACGTACCGCAAGGAAGCGTTCTTGAGCCGCTTCTCTATTTGTTATATACACGTGATATACCGAACGAAGATGCCACTATCCTTGCTACGTTTGCCGATGGCACCGCTATCCTAGCAGTATGTAAAACAATCGAAGAAACGACTGCAAAACTGCAAAACGCACTGTTTAGGATTTGAAATGTGCAGCTGATAACAATAGGTCCATATCCTCAGCATCAACCTGTTTTCGTCAAAGCCGCTCACAATCGACACCGGTACTCATGCAGATAACAGCGCAGTTGACAAGAAGCCGTAGACGAAAGTGGGTCAATCAACATTTGGATAATTCTCAATCTCTTTTTTTTTTTTGTACAGTATTCATTTTTTTATATCATTATGCTATCGCAAACATATTAAAATAAGTGTGAATAAACCGAACATTTTAATCTTAACACGCACTGAATAAAGTAAATGAATGGACGAGGGACTTGTGGATCGCCCTCAACGAATCTAAATCTGTTCACGTGTATTTCACTTATAAGAAAACTAATGACTTGTCAATTTTTCTAAACTTGGCCCGAATACCTTTTGCAAACGAGGCCAAATACCTGGGAATGACACGAGACGCAAGGCCGAAATGGAATTCGCACGTGAAAATGTAACGTAAAGAACTCGAAATCAAATATAGAGAAATGAACAAGTTACGCGGAAAACATTCCCCGCTCAGTACTGAGAACAAACTGCTTTTATACGAGCAAGTGCTAAAGCCGGTGTGGATCTACGGTATACAACTTTGGGTTTGTACCAAGAAAACAAATGCCAATATCTTACAAACCTTTCAAAATAAAGTGCTAAGAGAAATTGTCCAAGCACCGTGGTATACTAGAAACGACGGTATCCACAGGGATCTCGGAATTCCGAAGCTGAAACTAGAAGCTTTGTGAAAAAGCATTGAGACCGACTAATCGGACAATAGGTCACAAATTTTGGATGAGAGCACTTTATTGCGCCGACTACAAAGGACGAACGATACCTTTCGACTTGGCGAGATAAGGATTAACCGCGTCTAGATTGCGGAACATGCGGGATCTTTCAGAGGAAAGTAACCTTCCAAACGTTTTTATTTCGTGGTAGAAAAACTGCTTGATAATTTATTACTTAGTTGCAATATCTAACAAATTTATATCGAAAGGTGGTGTTTTTTGATCAGTAAGAATCTGACGCTTGCTATTCTCATACCGTCTATGGAAGATTTTCACCTACCATCGGAAAAACAAAATCGTATAAATCAACTAAATCCCAGTTTCTCTATACTACAAACTATACACACTTGGAATATCCAGTAAATTTATTAATACGTTGAGAGCATTGTACGGTAACAACACCGCGTTTGTGTGGGACGGAAAATGTGTTTCTGAAGGATTCGTACATGTAAAACATGGATGTATTCTAAGTGAGCTGTTATTCACCCTATTTATCAATGACATAACAGACAGTATCAGAGGTGGAATTGAAATTAACCAAACAAATATCCCTGCACTAATGTCTGCAGATGACATTGTATTCCTTGCCGACACAGTTAATAGTATGCAGCTAATGATAAATAGGCTTGCGAACTATTGCAACACCTGGAATTTAACTGCCAATCTGACGAAGACGAAAATGATGGTATTTCGAAAGGGCGGGGGCTGATACTCACGAAATGAAACATGGAATTATCAAGGTGAATGCATAGAAGTTGTAAGAGAATATAAATATCTGGGAATTCTAATTACAGCCAACCTAAATATGAATAAACACATTGAAACCAAGTTAGCTGAAGCTAAACGCGCAATTTTTTTCAGTTTGGAGAAGCTTCATCAATAATAAGTTTGTGTCTCATAGTGCCAAGCACGAAATAATCCGAGCAACTTCAACATCTATCCTTCTGTATGGGGCAAAAGTATGGGGATATCGCTCGTATGCCCCCGTAGAAAAGTTTCATCGCTATTGTATCAAAAAAGTCTTTAGATTGCCAAGTAATACTCCAAATTATATGATACACTTAGAGACTGGCATCCCACCTTTGTTTATTGATACACTACGGTTGCATTTCAATTATATGCTAAAAGTTATGTCAATGGATGATAAAAGTATACCAAAGTTAATACTTTCGCGTATATTAGCAACAAAAGAAAACTGTGTGCAAGAGTGGGAAAATCTAGCACATCATTGTGGATTCAACTTAAGCATTATGCCCAGTGATCAGACAGCAACATTGAGAGACAAGTTTTGCAGTCTAATAGAAAAAACAGAACAACATTTATACGAAGCTTTCGTCAACGAAGCCTAATCTTCCCAGCACAGGGCAATCTACAGCAAATGCAGATACAACGCACATGATAATACATACTTTTTAAACACCAATTCCACTGACATGATAAGCACAATTTTTAAGATGAGAGGGGAATTAGTACCTCTGAACTATATACCTCATCGACCGGAACTCCCGGTTATATGCGACCTATGCAATCTCAACGAGAGAGAGGATGTATTGCACTTTATCGCAAAATGTCCTATTTTTGGGGAGACACGGCGAATCTTCTTTGGCACTTACTTGCTGGAAAAAGAGGAGGCGATGCACATTTTGGATGGTGAACGAGGCTGGGAAGTGCTTTATAGATACACAACGACTGCACTAAAGTACAGGCGACGCATAGTTGAAGGCGATTTTTAAGCTACTCTTACAATCATTATAATCCTTGTTTGCTTATTTTGATAATTAATTGCTCTTTTAATACATATGTTTAATTTAATAAAGTTAAATGTCAATGTGGTAGACGGCCCTCAGCCAAACCAAACAGACTTAGAAATTATAAACGTGTAACAAGCAATCTTTTTTATTAATGAAATAAACAGTCTTTCTAACTAACTAACTCTAACTAACCAAATCCCAGTTTCCAAAAAAATAAAACACCCTGGTCCTTACAAAAAGGTAATACAGTGTAATCCGCATAAGTGCATCAGCAATATTGTCCAATGTTGTAGGGTACTATCTAGGAATTGCATTAATATTAATTAATTGAATCGGTGAGTGGAAGAACAGTATAATCGCCAAAAACTGCGTTTTGGCCTTAAATAGCCAAAATGCTCTACATATGTAAATCTACCAATCAGCAAAATAATACTACATTAGAGAGCCAAATGTATACAAAAATGGAATACGCTTTTTGCTGATTGTATGGAAGCGCAGTACAAATGCGTTTAGTTTTTTCTGTTTTTCTCAAAAGCGATATTTTGTACTTGTACTGTTCTTTCACTCACCGATTCAATTGTAATACATGGCTGTTTAAGTGCTTAAACATGTATCCCCATTCGCTTAGCTGTTCAGAGGCACTTGTACTCTATATTCATATTAGTCACTTGTTAGTAGGGTCCGGATTCACATGCAAATAAATTTTTTTTTTGAGCTAACAAAAGACATAAGCAATTGACTAACTATACGAATCAACAAATCCACCGTAAAATGGCTTCGATTTGTTAATGCATACTTTTCCATACTTTAACCCCGAGACAAAACGAAATTGAATAATCTTACTCAACACTTAAGAAGAGAAATTAGAACATTAAAAGAAGACTCAATCAACGATTAGGATGAACCAACGAAAAAACCACTGATTATTCGCTATGAAAAGCAATGAAAAACAAAACACAAGGCCAATTATACAAATACGAAAGAAAGTGCGCTAGAAGTAACGAACATAAAGCCAAAATAATAAAATAAAGCTTGAATTCGCAGAATACTTAAAAAGTGTATTTCAACCACACGTCGAGCAGGAAATATACAACATGCCTGTGGAAACAGTCGGAGAAGAAAGTGAAGAAATAAGACTTACGCTTCCAAGCGAAGTGAGAAATGAGATTAAAAATAACATCAACCCGAAAAACGTCCTGATTATGACCTTATAAATGGTGAAATTTTGAGGCAGTTACCAAGGAAAGCTGTAAATAAACTAACGAATTTAATCAATGCTGCTTTTAGAATGAAATATCTTCCTAGCCTATGGAAAGTGGCTGAAGTACTAATGATCTCTAAGCCCAGAAAGCCACCGAACGAAGCGTCATCATACAAGCCAATTTCAATACTGCCAGTCATATCTAAACTTTTCGAAAAACTACTTGTTAGGCGACTTAATCACATCATTGCACGAAAAAACCTAATCCCAAATTATAAGTTCGAATTTAGAAGACATCATTCATTGATTAAGTCCACAGAATAATTAATATTGTAGCATTGACTACAGGATGGTTTGTGTACCAAAAACTAAACCACTATATCTCAAACTGTGCAACGACATCTATTGCCTACTAGTAGTAAATATTCCAACCTGATGTGCTTACGTTCCAACCTGGTGTGCTTACGTTCCACAATTGTTCCACACAATATCCCAATATTCCATGATCCTCAATTCACCCGGAGAAACATCTAGCATGTTCTAGAACCCCTTGCAATTTCCTATAAATACCCATACCACAACCACCATGGACACAGTTGTTTATAAGTGAATACAGCGATTACAAGAGATATCCGACCAGTGGTGAAAGCAAGCGACATTGTGAAAATAAATCTGTAGCGACCGTTTATTTTGAAATAAATAAAGAATAAAGTGATTGACTATTGTGTTAAAGTAAAGTTGGTGTTTGATAATAAATAAACGATTAAAATACACAAAAGAAGGTTTTATTTAAACGAACCCCAGCAAGAATATTACAATATGTATTGTTTGACTTCAATTAGGCTTTTACAGAGTAGTCACCATTTTAGGTAGTACACGTCTTCATAAGTGAAAATCAATCGCCAGACCAAAATTCGCATAGTTCCTTCAGTTAGCTCCTTTGTGGACGAAAGGTTTCGTTGTTTTTAGCTGTAATTCAATGTAACAAAACACACCAAAATCACAGTGGATTAAATCCGGGCTGTACGAAGGAGCAGTTTAGGTGCCACGAGCAGGAAAAGTTCGCTGATGATCAAGCATAACTGCCTTCACTGAACTCATCTTTCCTAAAAATATGACCATCATCAGTTTGAATTAGATGTTCGCTGTTGAGCATCCTTATGTTCAAAGGGCCGTACACTACTCCGGGTCTATGTTAAAACTTTGTAATATTAAAGCCATGCTTCGCCACCTGTTACAGTCGAAATTGAACAGCTCTCGGATTTTTCACTATTGAATTTCTTAATCGTGTTCTGCGCCCATTTTATTCTTTGTTCAACCGTCAGGTGCCCAGAGAGCATAAATCTTCTTATCTTTAAAATGATCGGACGCAATTCGATGTGAACTGGATACAGGAATGTCTAAGGCATCCTCCATCTGCTGATAAACCACTTCTATAGTTTCTGTTTCCGTATACAGGGTGGGCCAACTACAAGTTTCTTTTTAAAAATGCAATAAAATGAACAAAATGAAATTTTTTCCATGTATTATGGCTTTTTTAGTAAGAGCAAAAATTCCCATTAATTATGGAATACAACGTCGTTCAAGTGGCTGCCTCGGCTGGCCTCGCAGTATCGCATTCTATCACTCCAATTTTCCAAGACCTTGTGGATGGTTTCGGGCTGTAGCTCACGGATTGCTTGGATGATATTAGCCTTAAGTGCTTGAATCGTTTCCGGATTGTTGGCATAACATCGGTCCTTCACGGTTCCCCACAAAAAAAAGTTCAAAGGGGTCAAATCGCAGCTCCGAGGCGACCAATTGACATCGCCAAGACGGCTGATAACACGATTTGGGAATTTGGTGAGCAAAAGACCGATTGTGGCATGGGCTGTGTGGCATAGCGCCCCATCCTGCATGAACCAGAGGTCGTCCAAATCCATCTCTTCAATTTTAGTAAAAAAAAAGTCGTTAACATGGCTCTGTAACGCCCACCGTTGACCGAAACGTTGTTCCCAGCTTCATTTTCGAAGAAAACTGGTCCAATGATGCCACCACTCCACAATCCGCACCAAACTGTCACTTTCTGTGGATGCATTGGCTTCTCGACAATAACGTGCGGGTTTTTCGAGCCCCAGATGCGGCAATTTTGTTTGTTAACGTAGCCACCGAGCTAAAAATGTGCCTCGTCAGAAAATACGATTTTTCGCCCAAAATCGTTGTCCGATTCAAGCTGCTCTAAAGCCCAAACTGCGAAGCGATAACGAAGCGGATGGTCGTGCGCTTTCAATTGCTGAATCAATTGGACCTCCTAAGCGAATAATTCCAGATCTTTGTGCAGAATTCTCCTCAGGCTAGTGCATGAAATGTTGAGCTGTTGAGATCGATGACGAGTTGATGTTCGTGAATTAAGTCTCACACTCTCGGCTACAGCAGCCATATTCTCGTCTATGCGTCTCGTCCGTGCGACGACGGGGACCATGAGTGTTGTCCACTAGCATACCAGTCTCACGAACTTTTTGCACAAACTTGCGTACAGCAGGCGCGGTGGGTGCTTCATTTCGGCCAAAACTTTTTTTCAAAAAACCCACTGTTTGGGCTACACAGCACTCACTTTGAAAATAAGTTTTCATTATTTTCCAATGTTGCTCAAGCGTAAATCGACTCATTTCGTTCCGCGGATGTATGATACTGACTTTCTGTAAAGATTTCGAGCGGAAACAGCTGTCAGTGTCAAAATAACCTATGATTTAGAAAGAAACCACTAGATGGCCCACCCGTTACTAGTCAACGTTCTCATTCAAGTGATATATCATTGAGTAAAGAAACAAATAAGGAAATATAGATAGAGTCAGCCAACACCTTTTAGAACACCCTTTGTATTATACTCGTATTAACTCAAAATCGGCTGAAAACGAATCTGTTCGCTTTTTGCAGCAAAGTCTTCAATTGAACTCTTGAACTCTGTTAAAGCTTCTGAGGAACTTTAAAAAGAATGAAAATTCGCAATTTGTTTTTGTTTTGTTTTTATTATTTACAAAAAATTTAAAACAAACTATTTAGAAGTAAGTAAGCAATAGTCCACTTATAAATGTATCGGTCTAGGATCTGGATTATAAGGTCCAGTGCTGGGAGGAAATCTGGGCCTATATGGTCCTGGGACTGGCCTTGGTAATCCATCGGGGCCAATTCCACGTCCTGCAGGACTAAGCTGGTGCTGTGCTTGAACAGCTTTCGTTGAGATGGCAATTAAAGTGAAAATTAGTACGAGAAAAACTTTTACGTTCATCTTGATAGAAGTTGAATGCGTTAATTAGTATTCGCAAGACTACAATCGAGTTGTGATGACAATGTAGCTGTTAGTCGCGCTTTTTATATTTTGTTATTCTCCGCCACTTAAAGTGATAACAGAAACCGACTTATAAGAGTACGCAATTCATTTGTTCGGTTGTTATCTTTAAAAGCTATTTATTCGAAAAAAGCACCACAAATGATGCTGTGGGGGATTTTTTAATTTAATTGAGTTAATATGTACATATGTACGTAGTAGACGAAAAGAGGTCAAAACGTTTGCGAAATGAAGTGAAAGAAGGTCGACATGGAACATGGTTTGAATTTTCGTTTTTGAGATACCTACGTATATCCCTTTTAACATTAATGTAGTTTTCAAATCTTCTAATAAGTTAATCTATGCACTCGGAAATAAAATTCTCTAACTGATCTCATGAAAAGTCGAAGCTGCACTCTCTCACTATCGTTAGGTTTCTTTTCTGGAAGATTTTCTTAAACTCTAACACATGGGTAGAGTGGCCCTCGAACTGAGTTGTAAAAGATTGCACTAATTTTCGAAGTACTTTTTAATGAATTCATCTTATGATTGCATCATTTTGAGATTAAAAAAAAAAAAATTAATGCATCACCCATTTAGCATTCAAAAGGTTACATTCACTTGTCTCATAATTTGTGAATTCATGAATTGTTTTACATTTGCTTGCATTCGGTTGCATTCTTTACATTCATTCGCATTCTTTTGGGTTCTGTATGTACGAGTAACACTCGAAATATTTTTATATGAAAAGAAGAGCAGATATTGGCTGTTTTTGAATTCATTAGTGCCGGAATTGAACGGTAGGAAAATGAATGCATTTATTATTTGAATGCTTAATGATCGGTGATTGTATTTATTTTTACGAGATGTCAAAATTAAGTCAATGAATGCAGTCATAAAACAGAATTCATTACCTGCTTGCATTCCCCTGGAAAAATTAATTTTTCAAAGTAGCGTTGTTTGGATCGTTATAGATCGTCCCTCTCGCGTGTTTCAGAAGTCACTTAGATATAGCACCAGGTATAACAACCAAGCGGTATTGCAAGGATTCGAATCTTTCCATCCGTGGTTTGCCTTGGAAATGTGTGGCTTGATAACTGCTTGACTGTCAGCATGGGATGCAGAAACAATTACTTCAGTCTGAAAAACTGGAGATCAAAAGGCATTCAACAGACAACCACGAGATCTGATACTTGTGGCACTAAGACATCGAGGAGTTCCAGAAACCTATATACAGATGATCACAGACATGTACGAAGGAGCAAAGGCAAGAGTAAGATGCCCCACTGGAGTAATCGAAGAGTTTCCAATCAAAGTCGGGGTGCACCAGGGAAGCGACTTAAGTCCTTTACTCTTTATTACAGTCCTTGACTAATAATAATAATAATAATAATAATAATAATAATTGATTTTTATTTCAGTAACCATTAACAAATTCACAGTTAATTTAAAACGAAATCATATTGCATGGCATTGCCGTCTGCCAGGTTAACAACTAAATAACATTTTTCAGTTTCATAAGTATAAAAAAAGGGAAAACAAAAACAAAAGATCAAAAAATCGAGTTAAAAGTTTTCATTTCTTATTCTTTCACGATATGCAAGGGCTACCTTACAAAAACGGAATAGCTTGGATACGTTCAATTCATTGAGCAGAGGTTTCGTGGTCTGTTAGGATGTCCCTACCGAGAAGTGCCTTCTTGTTTCCTTCAAAATTGGGCAACTGCCAACAAAATGCAGAACGTCCTCTCTTTCCCCAAGGTTGCATAAGTTGCATAATATAGGGAAATCCTCACGATGTGGTATGTAGTTCAGGCGTAGGAGCTCCCCTCGTAGTTTAAGCATCATAGAAATCTCGTCCACGCTGTTTTCATACCGAAAATAGTTTTTCAGCCGAAAATTGTGACATAAACGGCTGTAGATTATCCTATGCAGGGAACCCATCGCCTCCTCTAAGAATCGCTCTCTGTACTTTATGTCCACCGTTGAGATTAATTTATAAAGTACCGCTTTCCAGGTGCCAACATCTGAGCTATTTAGATTTAAATCCATACCACAAAAGTTCGCTAGTTACAACCACACTGCGTACCAGCTGTCCCTATTACGAATTGTTTGGAGGGCCACTTTCTTGGGCAACCGGTCGTTAATCATATTGAGGACTTTCAAGATGTAATCAACTTGTAACTTAAGTGTTTTGATAAACAGCGGAGACAATCCCGTTTCCAACATAATCATGTAGTTGGGGGTGCTAGTTGGTAGCCGAAATACTATTTTAACGTAGTAGCTCAACAACTTTTCGACTGTTTCATAGTGTCTGCAACCCCATACTTGCGCCCCATAAAACAAAATGGCCTCAGACGCTGCTTCAAAAATGTTGTACTTGCTACTGTGCGCAATGTTTTTATTGGCAAAACATCGTTTCCATGTGGCGCTGATAGCGCATTTAGCCTTGAGAAGTTTTTCCGTCAAATGTCTTTCCGTGCTTAAATTTTTCGTAAAGTAAACGCCAAGGCATTTATACTCATTGACTAGTTCGATGCTCTCACCATTAAAATTCCACCTTTCATTTAAGCAATTTCGTCCTCCACCTCTTTTAAAAATCAGTACTTTTGATTTCTCCAAATTTACCGACAGATTCCACAACGAGCAATATTGATGCAGGCGATTGATCATCAATTGAAGAGACTCGGGCGTATATGCAAGTAGAACTATGTCGTCCGCAAAAAGCAAGGCCTTAATTTGTTGTCCGACATACTTAATACCACCGAGCAAGGAATGAATTACGTCGTCGATAAACAGCGAAAATAAAGACGGGCTTAAAGTACATCCTTGTCTCACTCCAGATTTCGTGCGGAACCAATCAGAAAGTTCCTCACCATTCCACACTGCTGCAGTTCTTGACTATCTGCTTGAAGGTAAAGTGACGGACCCCAAGGTATATCAATTATTCTTTGCTGACGATGGAGCCGTCATAAGTGAAGATCCTACATCCCTGCAACGAGCACTTGATGTGTGGGTGGACGTGTGCTGCCCATTCTCTGATCCATTCAGGTTTATTCCATACATTTATTTGCATGGAACAGTGATTCCCAAGTGCGAAAAAATTAAATATCTTGAATCTATGATCAATAGCAAAGCAATCTGTGATGACGACATCAATCATCGCGTAAGCGAGGGGTGGATGAACTGGCGAAAAAACACCGCTATCTTCTGTGACCGAAAAATGCCACCTAAGTTGAAGGGAAGGCTCTACACCACAGTTGTGCATCCAGCGCTCACATACGATTTGCAATGTTGAACGATGTACAATACAAAAAGTATGAGAGTAAATTAACGGAAGCTGAGATGAAGATACTTCGCATGATAGCAGGAGTGACAAAGCTTGATCGAATAAGAAGCTCGAGGATCCGTGGAAGCCCTCACGTCAAGGAAACCATCTTACGAAAAATAGAGCACGACTGGTTCATCTGGTATTGCCACGTTCAGAGAAGAGATCATTTGAACCCTGTTAAAAAGGAGAATCAATTGACTTTCCAAAGACATTTCGAAGCAGGAGAGGCAGGCGTATAAACCCCTGGATCAAACAAATGCGACGACATAGGCATTCCATTGGTCTCAGTAACCGATTTATTCAAAACGGGAGGCCTGCCGACATTCTCTGAGGTCAAATAGGCGAACCCCACAGGCGGATCAGTAGAAATGCGGTGAAGTGGGAGGGTTATGATCCCTTGTTTTCGGATCATAATCTCGCCGAAATAGGAAGAAGAAGTTGCTGATCCACCTGAGATTTTCTTTCGCAATTCAAAATCTTGTTGCAAATTTTGCACAAGACGATTTTACTATTAGTCCTTAGAACATTCGGATGCTCGCACACATTGACATACTATATATGAACTGCTAGTAGCTAACTTCACGTTGGTTCCAACGTTAGCGCTACCCCTTTTGGCTTGGAGCGGAAAAAATGGAAACACTTGTTTGAAATTTCATTGTATGCAGTTGGTGCAAAGACAGTGTTTTCATTGACATATTACATAACAAATTGATTCGTAATAAATATACGAATATTGTGTAATTTATGGGACAGTAAAATGCATATATAACGATTTCTTATTCAAATTTTGTTGGTGCCATCTATTGCTAATTATTTGAACTAGCACATTTTCGAGATGATATCTGCTGCAAACAATGCCTGCACAATTTGAATTTACTTAGCAAATCAACAGAAACCCAAGAGATGTCTCTATCATTCTATGAAGAAATTCAAGATGGTTGGCACTTTGTTTCCACATTTTTCATAGAAGGTACAGAATGGGGCTCAGTACGCTACCTTGCGGAACACCTGCTTTAATTTCAGTTAGGTCTGAGTACGAATCTCCCTGTTTTATTCTGAAAAATCTTCCGCTTAGATATGATTCTAAGATTGCAGCATATTGTTTTGGTAGGAGGCATATTAGTTTATGATTTAGTCCTGCATGCCAAACTTTGTCAAAGGTCTGAGCTGTGTCGAGAAATACTGCAGAGCAGACCTTTTTCTCTTCCAACGCTTTTTCTATGATATTGTAATATTCTTGCTGCGGTTCGTTTAAATAAAACCTTCTTTTGTGTATTTTAATCGTTTATTTATTATCAAACACCAACTTTACTTTAACACAATAGTCAATCACTTTATTCTTTATTTATTTCAAAATAAACGGTCGCTACAGATTTATTTTCACAATGTCGCTTGCTTTCACCACTGGTCGGATATCTCTTGTAATCGCTGTATTCACTTATAAACAACTGTGTCCATGGTGGTTGTGGTATGGGTATTTATAGGAAATTGCAAGGGGTTCTAGAACATGCTAGATGTTTCTCCGGGTGAATTGAGGATCATGGAATATTGGGATATTGTGTGGAACAATTGTGGAACGTAAGCACACCAGGTTGGAACGTAAGCACATCAGGTTGGAATATTTACTACTAGTAGGCAATAGATGTCGTTGCACAGTTTGAGATATAGTGGTTTAGTTTTTGGTACACAAACCATCCAGTAGTCAATGCTACAATATTATGAAACACCCTTTCAATATCTGTGCTAAACTTCACGAAAAAAATATTGCATAGCGCTGGTGATCCAAGAATAAGTGGAAAGAATACATGTAGGATGCAGGTCAGGAGCTGCCTCCGTTTTGCACCAAGGTAGTCATAATTACTCGTAATATAGTAAGCCGTTTCCACGCCTTAGAATTCGCAAGTGGAATACTGACACTTTGCTGATCCAAAACCAGAACTTAATGAGCTCAGGTTACTCAATGATTTCTGTTCAAACCGTCAACCAAATAAATCACACTGCGATTTACGCAGGACAATTGCTTAGTACATTAGGTGTCCGAACTTTCCAAGGAGCCAATACGGTCGCGGACCATTACCTAGTTACAACCAAGTTATGTCGATATTCAAATAGAGCAAGGCCAACAATATAATTTGAAGAAGTTTGACGTCGAGTAATCACAAGAGACCGACAGAGCCTTTACAAGACCCTTTGTTTCCGACGAATTTCTGTGCCACCATCACAAATTGACGAATATCAGGGGTTTGCAAGTCTACGGGCCATCAAAAGGATGTTAAAAAATTGAACAAGAAGATAGAAAGAATTTTACAGTTTTATATCTTGTGGTGGTTCGAAGTCTGTGCTGTGCTGCTGTGCTGTGTTGTTAAGAATAGAAGAGTGGACGATTGAACCTGGACGGGGATTGATCACATTCTTGTCCTACGGTTCATAAAGAGGTGAAACTGCAACACCTAAACTTAAGCTGACAGCCTAACTTCCGTAGCGCAACATGGCTTGGTAAGTAGCAATATCAACTCATTGATAAAGGTATGGCCATTGAAATCGCGCCAGTTGGAGAGGCAATACCCTCCTACACATGACACGCAAAATCCTATCTGCGCTTAGGACGTATACTAACAAAGTTTGCGTCAGATCTTAGAGAAAGCTCAGGAATTACAGATTGATACCCACAACGTTTCTATCAATCTCAAGGTTTGCTATGACAGCGTATATAAAGACGAGCTATACAATCTTTGCAAAACGGCGATGCAGAATGAAGTTGTAAGCAAAACAAAGCTTATGCTGTCAATAACAAAGAAGATGATCACTACCGGCTACTTGGACAGAATGTCACAATGGGCGATTAGAACTTTAAGGTAGTTACAAACTTTTTCTGTTGCTGCTGTAAACTCGATCAAAGACACAGGGACGGAAATCAAGCAAAGATTCGCACTTGAAAACAGCTCTCATTCCAACTCCGTTCAAGACCATAAACATCCCAGTCCTCATTTATGGCGCAGAGGCACGGACCTTATCAAGAGTCAATGGAGATGTCCTTGGTTATTTAGAGTGGAAGTGAAGGAGAAAGTCCAATAATGAACGACATCAAAGGCGCAGACGAGAGTAGATGGTTCCAACACGAAAAATCATCGAATCCTCGCCGAAAAAACAACGCAGTGCACGAAAGCTCTCATTACATTACGCGCACAAATGGAAGGAGGTCGCAGACAAATTCAACTGGAGCAGTCTTCTTCTTCCTCCCCACTTTACCGCATTTCTACTGATCCGCCTGTCGGGTTCAACTGGAGCAGTGTTTTCTCTTAATCATAAATATATCCTTCCCTTAGCCACTTTACCGTATTTCTGGCGGATATAATGGCGATCAAAGAGACTCTGTCATGGCTGAAGTATAATGTGATATCTAAATGGGTCATCACCATTTTTACCGACAAACAATCCGCGATTATTTCCCTTAAATCTGTTACCTTCAATTAAAAAACCGCTCTAAATTCTTAAGAAGTTGTCTGAACACAATTCACGTTTTTGGATGACGGGGCATAGGGAAATTCCAGGTAATTATATCGGCTATGAACTCACCGAGCATGGCACAACTTTATTGATTCTCTCTACCGGCGAAGCTGTTACTACATGCAAACAACACTAATTGCAAATGAGCGGATAGTACTGAGTTTCACATCACTAGACAGATCTGGCCTGATCAGGATCACAGAAGTTTGATCCCACAGAAAAGGTAAAATAGTAGGACACTATATCACTGGTGGGCCATGTATCAACAGTCAAATAAAGTATATAAAATGACATGCAAGGAGAAACAAAAAAGGTACACTCAGCAGCTGACGATGGAGATTCTAAGAATTAAAGACAGCTGTTCCTTTTGGAAATTGGCAAGAACACTCAACGGCCAAACCCTTACAAGTGGCATTCAAGTGGAAGCATCGATCTTAGCCAAGCATTTTGAACAACTGCTTAACCCGCCATACACGAGAAGTCAACTACATTATGCGCTACCTTACCATAGAGTGGATGTACTGGATTGCAAAATTACGTCGCAAGAAGTCTGCACAGTCATACATCGATGCAACTTAAATAAAGCCCCAGGAGAGGATCGCATACCCTACGAATTCTTCAAGTACGCAATGAATGAATTCATAGAAAAACTTACGGCTGCTTACAATTTCATTTTCGAGGTGGGGGGAAGTGCCGCCCAGCTTTAAGAGAAATATAATCTTCCCACTGTACCAAAAAAGGAGATCGCAGTGATCCGAGTAACTACAGGGCCATAACCTTCCTGAACTCTATAATGAAAATCTTCACCGGAATCATGTTGGATCGGCTGTTCACATGGGTGCAGGCAAACGAACTACTCAGTGAGTTTCAAGCGGGATTCAGAAAGGACTACTCCACAGTGGATAATATCTTCACTCTGACCAGTATGGCTAAGACATATCTCGACAAGGGCAAAAAACTATACGCATTCTTCGTAGACTTCAAGGCAGCTTTCGACTCCATTGCCAGAAAATCGCTGTTCTATAAACTAAGTAATCTGGGAGTGTCAACGGAACTACTGAAGGTTATACAAAGTCTTTACGATGAAAACAGAACTGCAGTATGGGATGGTCACAACGTGTCAAACTGGTTTGATTCGCGAATTTGCGTTAAACAAGGATGCCTCATGAGCCCCTACTCTTCTCTCTGTTTTTGGACGACCTGCCAACCTTCTTGCCTGGGGGAATTGAGTTTTACGGGGTAAAAGTAAAACTCCTTATGTACGCGGATGACATAGTCATTCTATCGGAAACGCCAACCTTGATGCAAAACATGGTCAACAAATTAGAACAATACTGCAGTTTGTGGGACTTACAAGTGAACACAAATAAATGAAAAATGATGGTCTTTCGGAACAGTTTTGGGCGATTCGCAAGGAATGAAAGGTGGAGTTGGCAAAGCGAAGAATTAGAAAATGTAAAGGAGTACAAGTACCTCGAGGTCATAGTAACACCGCGACTGACTTTCAAAAAACACCTGCAAGAAAAATTAAAAGAGGCAGAAAGAGCAATCAACTGTAGTTGGAGAGGCATACTCTGTAAAAAAAAATATTGCTTTAAGCACAAAACATAAAATCTTTGAAGCAGTAGCGAGGTCGATCGTGTGCTATGCACCCCAAGTGTGGGGCAACTACCAATATGAAGAAGTTGAAAAGTTGTTGAGGTAGTTCATTAAAAAAGTATTTAGATTGCCGGAAAACACTTGCTAGCAGTTCCTTTAAAGTCGTTTTCCATGTTGTTTCATTGTAGAGTGTTAGTTCGACGTCATGTTCGTTGCACAATCTAGACCATTCATTGAAAAATTATAGTTTACGGCGTATATGATGCATTGCGACGATATGTGGCAGACGTTGGCTCGGAAAGGAGATTACTTTTACAATATACAAAAAGTGCAGTGGTAGTGTATAGATATATAATGGGGGCAGTCCGGTTTCCAGGTGGAACATATATTTGTGCAATCTACGAGCTATCGAAGACGTACATCACCTAGTCGGAATATGTCCAATACTGAGGGGGATTAGAAGAGCACATTGGGGAAAACATAGTTTATCAACAAGCGAAATCATTTCAATCCTAAATGGCCAAAATTGGAATACACTGTCTAGCTACTTAAAGTTATCATTGAAATATCGACAGCATAGTAGATGAATCATTTTAAATCACATTTGTACATGTATTAAAAAAAGTAAAATTAACTATTTATCACATTTTCAATAATACCCTGCTATGAATTATAAATCTCTTCTATCCGGCTGACGGCAAATGCCAATGCTGTATTTTGTGAATTTTGTAATTATTTTTTCTTATTGTCCAATAAAATCATAATTATTACTACTATTACTCACTGGTGGGCACTCCAATAGGCTAGATCACATGATAAAGGATTTCTTCATAATCTGGATGGACCTTCCCTTTCCAATGAAAAAAAAAAAACACACCTAATAGCCAACTTCTTCGATAGCTTCGACGAACTGACAAACATAAATATGAAGCGCCTCCAATTCTTTATACAAGCTCCTGTTGGTGCGGTAGGTGAGCTGAAGAATACCCAGATTCTTGCGGTTTTACAATGGACTTACAATGATGAGCCTACATTCGAACCTAATCTAACATATTGCTGCACCAAAGAGTGTGTCGATCGACTTAGCGCACAAATGTGTTAAGTGCTCGAAAGGTAATTTTACAGGAGAAAGTTTTTAAGGTTTGAATTTTAATGATTCTGAATCTCTAGAACTTCTGATAAACACCCCTTTTTCCGGATGCACAGAAAATAGTGCAGAGCCTACGAACTGTAAGCGCACGCAATCTAATGATTGGGAAAACCTTATACCCATTATTGCAGAGGAAACAATTTCCTGGGCCCTACATAGTTACGCTCTGTTCTGTCCCTGAACCATAACAAAGATCTCTTCAGATTCTGTAGGGAGATTAATTGCTTGGGAGAATGGGTTTAGGCCTTCTGCCGTGAAGGTTCCCTAGGGATCGCGATGGGCCCACTTTGGTGCATAATGTTTAATGATAACCTCATAACCCTACATAACCTAACCTAACCTAAACAGTTTCGCTCCTTATAAATCGCAGGGCCTGGACGACATTCTACCCATTATGCTACAGAGGTCGCAAGACCTAGCAATACCATGACTCACGTCGATTTTCAGGAGATGTTTACTGAACAACCACGTACCCCCTTCATGGAGACGAGTGAGAGTGGTTTTCATCCCATAGGCAGGCAGACGCGGTCATGGAAACTCGAAAAATTTCAAACCAATTAGTCTAACTTACTTTGTACTGAAGACTCTCGAGCGACTCCTAGACAACCATTTGCGAAGCACAGTAGAACCATCCCTCTCCAAAGCTCTGCACGCATACCCTAACAGAGACAGCTCTTCACGAGGTAATGCGCACTATAGGAAACTCCATACCCTACAAAGAATATACCCTAGCTACCTTCCTAGACATAGAAGGAGCTTTTAATAACACACACACTGAAGCAATCCTAGAGTCCCTTACGGAGCTGGGAATAGAAAGCAATCTAAGTCAATGGATCGTTTCTATGCTTAGCACTAAAATTATTCAGGCAACACTAGGCAATAGCAATAAAACCAAATTTGCCAGTAGGGGAACACCCCAGGGCGGTGTTATCTCACATCTACTATGGCTGGTAGTCTGCATAAAATCCTTTTAACATAAGACAGAGAAAGAATCAAGGTAGTCACTAGTTGGGTATGCAGACGATATAGTGGTACTAGTGTCAGGAAAGTTTCTCTCCCTCCTACGCGAAATCACGGAAAATGCTATGAGCAAAGTAAGCGCTTGGGCCAAAAAGTGTAGTCTCGGTGTTAACTCGAGCAAAACTAAACTGATGCTCTTCACCACTAAAGCCAAAATACCTGACTTCGCACTTCCTTCGCTAAATGGCCAACCAACCAGTGCTAGGCATTTGGAGTTATCCTAGATCCTGAACTTAACTGGAAGCTAAACATAGAACGAAGGGTAAAGAAGGCACGTATAGCTTTCTATGCTTAAATGGGGACTGCAGCCAAAATTTACCTTATGGATATACACAGCCGTGGTACGACCAATTCTCACATATGGGTCAATAGTATGGTGGCCGGCTCTTAAAAAAGCTTATAATATACCCAAACTTAATAAGGTACAAAGCACGGCTTGCATAGGCACCACAGGCGCTCTACGGTCAACCCCGACCCATGCTCTAATAGTCAACCCCGACCGATGTTCCAACAGTCATTTCGCATCTCCTACCTTAAGAGTTTTAGGCGTGGCGAAATCGTATCATCACCTCCCCGTGGTGCCCGCTGGATAGCTATCTGATACTGAACTAACGATGAGCGTATGCTGAACCTGACGATATATGTGTAGCTGAACACTCGGACCTGCGTAAGCACATCTGGGTGAACTGCGCGCATATGTTTAACCAGACGAGGCATCTCTTGGCTGAAATATGCGTCTCAGAAGTCTAGCAAGAGCTCCTCGGAAGGAGGACGTGTGGCGGATGAATTCTCTCAACGGAATCAAGGGTGACGTCTATAGACCAGCGGATACCTTACCGGAGCTATTTCGACATATTTGGAGATGAGGTCTCTAAGGATTTTCAATACTACGTCAGGCTATTGGAAAAGAGATGGTGGCGGATGAAGCCTTAATGGGCCAACGGCAGCGCTCATATCGCCGATGTGGGTTACTGGCATCGGTATATCCGGCCCCTCGTCCTAGGGGTTGCAAAAAAATGATCTGGTCCTCCAGGTTGGGGGTTGTGCCGTCGGGTTAACTTCCCTACCACGTAAAAAACCTTCGGTTATGAAGCAACCAAAAGCCTCGGATACGGATGATCTTACTGTTGACGACCCAAGCAAACGTAAAAAGGACAACGATCTTCGTGTCTGCACGTGGAATGTTAGGTCCCTCTACAAAGCACGTACGGCCGAACAACTTGCGGAGGCCTTCTTATAGTGTTCCAACGCAGACATTACCGCCATCCAAGAAGTGCGATGGGATGGGCCGGGCAAAAGGAGTATGAAAAACTGAGACATCTACTACGGCGATTGCTACAGACAACTAGGACAGCGTCTATTCGGGTGCGGATTTGTCATTGGACGCAGACTTAGGCAAGAAGTCTTGAGTTTCTGGCATGTGAACGAGCGCCTTATGACTATCCGTATCAAGGCTTAATTTGCCAACATAAGCCTAATATGCGTTCACGCCCCTCACGAGGAGAAGGACGACGCGACAAAGGATGACTTCTACCAGCTCTTGGACAAGACGTATGAGCAATGCCCTAGCCACGACGTTAAAATTATCTTAGATGATTTTAACGCAAAGCTAGGAAGAGAGGACGTCTTTAGTAGCGTGGTCGGAAAGCACAGTCTCCATGACATCACATCCGACAACGGACTCAGGCTAATTGACTTTGCGGCGGGGCGGAACTTTGATGTAGCTAGTAGGCGGTTCCCACGTCTCGACATTCACAAAGGAACATGGCTCTCCTTTGATCGAAAAATCGTCAACCAAATCGATCATTTTGCGATCGACGCATGACACTCTTCCAGTATTCTGGGTGTCCGGACTTTCCGACGAGCCAACGTGGACTCAGATCACTACCTAGTTGTAGCCAAGGTACGGATGCGGATATCCAGAACGGATCAACGAAATACTGTGGTGAAATTTGACGTCGGGCAGCTACAATCGCAAGAGACCGCCAAATCCTTTGCCGATCAAGTTTCTTTTAATCTTAATCGAAGTCCTATGCCGTCAGCAGCAAATGCGGAAGACCAATGGCAGCGTTGCTAACAAGCCATCAGAGATGCCGCCTCTGATGTACTGGGTTTCTCTCGGCCACCACAACGAAACCCCTGGTTTGATGAGGAATGCTGGCAAGCACATGCAGCAAAATAAGAGACGTACAAAGCGGCGCTACATAGAAGGACTAGAGCCGCTCGCGAGCTCTACGAGCGGAGGAGAAAAGAGGAACATCGTGTTTTCAGAAAGAAGAAAAAGGAGCATGAGAAGCGCTCGACCGAGGAAATTGAGAGACTTTATTGCAAGAATGATCTTCGAAAATGTTACCGAAAGGTAAAAAGAACATGCCAGGGTTTTAAAGCCAGAACAGAAGCCTGCAGGGACGAAAATGGAAATATAGTAGTAGAATCGCAGTCGGTGCTGAGGATATGGAAGGAGCACTTCTGCAGGCTGGTTAACGACGATGGTGACCAATGATCCGCTGCCAGGCAGAATGAGCCCTTCAACTGTGATGATGACAGTCAAGATTCCCGTCAACCCGTCAATGAAGTGAGGATAGCGATATCTAAACTCAAATCCAACAAAGCTGCTGAAGCCGACGGCCTTGCCGCTTAACTTTTCAAGGCAAGAAGAGATGAGCTAGTAAGGAGTTTGCACCAGCTCATCTGTAAAATCTGGTCGGGCGAAAGTATGTCCGATGAATGGAACCTCAGCATCGTTTGCCCAATCCTGAAGAAAGGAGACCCTCTGAACTACGCCAACTACAGAGGTATAAGTCTCCTTAATATCGCATATAAGATCCTGTCTGCCGTATTATGTGAACGCCTAAAACTGATCGTCAACAACCTGATAGGTCCTTATCAGTGCGGTTTCAGGCCGGGAAAGTCCACACTTGAACAAATATTCACACTACGGCAGATCTTGGAAAAAACCCATGAATATAAAATCGATACGCACCACCTCTTCATCGATTTCAAGGTTGCCTATGATAGTGTTTATAAACGCAAGTTATACAGATCCATGTCTAGTCTTGGCATCCCTACCAAGTTCGTCCGTTTGTGCGAAATGATGATGAAGAACTCTCGCTGCTCCATCAAAGTCGGTAAGAACATCACCGAACCGTTCGATGTCAGGAAAGGTCTTAGACAAGGTGACGCGCTATCATACGATCTCCTAAACATAGTACTTGAGAGAATTGTACGAAACTCACAAGCCAACAGCGGAGGTACAATCGTTTACGAGTCCGTACAACTACTCGCTTAAGCCGATGACATTGACATAATCGGAAGAACTCAGCGGGCCGTCCGGGGGGCATTTGTGAGTATTGAGATCGAGGCAGCAAAGATGGATCTAGCGGTCAATGAAAGCAAAACAAAATATATGCTGTCTACAAAAAAGGACACCCAACATCGGCGTCTTGGACAGAACGCCACAATAGACATACATAATTTGAGGTAGTAAAGGATTTTGTCTACCTAAGCTCTATGGTGAGCTCCGCAAATGTCATCAGTAGGGAGACCACACGAAGAATTATTTTTGCCAATCGTTGTTTCTATGGGCTTAGACGGCAATTGAGTAGCAAAGACCTATCTCGAACTACCAAGGTAACTCTTTATAAGACACTAATCATCCCAGTCCTGCTGTATAGCGCAGATGCATGGGCTTTGATAAAATCGGATGATGATGCCCTTGGTTATTTCGAGGGGAAAGTTCTTCGAACGATCTTTGGTCCCGTCTGCATGGACGGTGAGTGGAGGAGAAGGTATAATGCCAAACTCTACGGCCTTTATAAGGACATCGACTTAGCCAGAAGAGTTCACATACAGCGACTAAGATGGCTGGGTCATTTAGAGCGGATGGAGCCCAACGTTCCCGCCAAGAAAGTTTTCGAATCTACCTCGGATGTACGGCGCAGTAGAGGACGACCTCGCGGTAGGTGGCGTAAACAAGTGGAGGGGGCCTCAACCAACTTGGCGTGCGCAACTGGAGGTAGCTGGCTCGTAACAGTGCTGGCTGGAGAGGTTTGTTGGTTGAGGCCCAGTTCCACCCCGGACTGCAGCGCCACCTAAGTAAGTAATTATCTTTAGATCTATACATAATAAACATCACAGCACACAGTGCGGTCAGACTCAGGAAGTCTGGGTGATGGATTATGAAACCCTATGGGCATAGTAACATTTTAAAATCTCTGAGAGATTACAACAGATTACATGATACCCAAATTGAATTTCACAAAGCGTTTCGACGTTCAATTTTATTGTTAAATTTATAATAATCCTATTGATATTTTGACAGCTCAACCTATAATTGCTAATCAAATGGCATCAGAGTGCTCAAGTGTGTTTCGTAAACAAATCAGAGCGCTCTGAGCACGCTCGGTTCAGAGTACGTTCAGAGCACGCTCGATGTGCTCGAGCTCTGAACTAAAAAAGAAAAACGCCTAATCTCGCAACTGAGAAAGAAACCCTTACCCACTTTTTATGCGCCTCTCAGGCACTAGCTGGGATCAGACAAGGAGCTTTAGGAAAACCCTTTTTCCATTCCCTTAAAGAAATCTCAGAGAGAAACCTTAAAGATTTAATAATCTTTTTAAACTCCACAGGCTGGATCTAGAGACTCCACACCAACACACCTTTAATATTCAGTTTTGTGGTATAAAAACGGCACCTAATGCTAATTGGGTTCTTCTCTTTTCTTAGGAGAACCACCACACCTACCTATAGACTCTTACCATTTTTAAATATATTCAATAATAATTTGGAAGTGGTGATTGTACAATACTTACCACATTTGGATTGAGTGTGCAAGGTCCAAAGGCACACTCTCAGAGAAGGAGAGAGAGAGAGAGTTTCTTGGCATATATAATTCCCCGCTTAGCTTGTTCTGAAGATACTTCTTAGGCAGTGTTTCGCCTAATTTTAGATTTTTATGTACATGTGGACAAAGAACTAAACCTTTGGGTACACCAGACACGATTGTGAAAGCAGCATCCACTTCAATCTGTATTGATCGCCAATGTCAGAAGTTCAAACCAAGTCCAAGATCTTTTAGGAAAGATAAACGACTGAATAGTAATCAAAAATCAAAGTTTTCAATTAAAGCCTTACACATCTAGTCTGGATGTGACCCATGCACCGGAATTTTCTTTGTAGAAAATTCTATAGAATTCTTTTCACAAGGAATATGTGTATGTACATCAAAGTGATGTTATGAAACAAAACGTCAATATGAAGAGTAAAACTTGTACCAGAATTAGTTTTTCAATTGCAGATGTGACTGTCTCATTAACTAATTGCATTGAAAAGTAATCACAACTTGTTTAGTGGCGTAATTTCCAAGAGCGCAAAAGTAAACCGTCTATTGGCTAAAAATAAACAACAAACCGGATGATGAGTGCGCGAATACGAAACCATTTATCTAAGGTCTTGCCGTACATGTGCACATACATGTGACAGACACCCCAATATTCGACAGTGCGATACTGTACAGATTATTCTACATAGTTATACTGCTGAAATCTTATCATATCGGTCGACTGTGCAACTTTTTGTTTTTATTTTTATTTTCTTCCGCCCGTCTCATTTATCAGAGCCAAAACACACCTGTTATCGCACAGTAGATAACGATTTTATAAATTTATTAGTTCGTGCAGTAACAATAATATTAATAATTGTTGCAAAAACCCAAACTATAACTTCTAATCACGGACACTTGAACAGAGCAGAGTGCACTGCTGTAGAAAAAGTGCTTAAATTGGATTTAAGACATACAGAGAAATTACAATCGTCAGGAATGAATCGTATAATACCATATTCCTTGTCTTTTACATCATGATTTGAATATTAATTTCCGCGTGACGTTGTTGAATTAAAACTTGCTACTTGGGGGCGCCGTGGCGCAAGTGGTTAGTGTATCGGATCACTGCACGTGAGGTCCAAAGTTCGAATCCCAGAAAACACTAAAAACTTTTTTCACGGTCCCACCTCTCGCGAACGTCTGACAAACATCCGAGAGTATAGTTGTCACGAAAAAGCTTCTCAAATCGCCCTTCGGATACGGCACAAAACTGTAGGTCCCTTCTATTCGTGTGAAAAAATATAACGCACACAATACGAGTGGTTGCGAGAAGCTAGACCCAGACACTTGAAGAGCTGTTGCGCCAAATATATTTTTTTTTATTTTTTACTTGGATGAATTGTTTTCGATTTTTGTATTAAAGAGTATCTAGCTTTATTTAGAAACATCCCCCAAAAAGTGGGTGTGACCCACTTGTGCTTGGTGGGCAAATTGTAGAGAAAGTCAATGTATACAGAATATGTTAATGTAAGTTCCTACGATTTTTAGTAAAAATATTGAAAATAGGTAATTTTTCTATAAGTGTGTATCAGCTTTCCGGATTTCAAAACTTTTAACTGTGATTACATGGAGAGAGGTCACATCGCTCTCTAGGAATAGTCTACAGAAAGATGATTCTTTAGGAGGCAGTTCGGGTCTGTCTCATGGTGTAATCTCAGCTACACAGAAGTTTTCCCGAGCACGAATAGGTTACGTTAAGTATGTGGACTGGTAGGGAGAGACACTCAGGTCAGCGTTGACCCATTGTGATACCCATAGGGGAAAAAGTAATTCGTCGGTGTTGATTGTCCTTGTTGACAGCATGTACTTGGTTTTACCCTCGTTTATCGCTAAACGCATTTTGGCCGCTTCGGCCTCAATGCTTGCAAACGCAGCGGAAACAACGCGCTGAGTTCTTCCGATAATCACCCTGATTGTCGTTGGCGTTTGTCGCTTTTCGACGATTGTCGTTTTATTCCTCATACATATGTAGCACGAATCCATTTTCATAACTTTTTCACTGTGAAAGAGTTGTAATAGTATTCTACACGACAAACAAATTGCTTAGTAATGTTTAACAGTCAGCAGGTCGCAGCTATGAATCAAACGACAATCGTCGAAAAGCGACAAACGCCAACGACAATCAGGGTGAATGTCTATATCGTCGGAGTATGCAAGCAGTTATACAGATTTGTAATAGATTGTGCCTCTGGTGTTGGCTTGTGAGTTCCGCACCATCCGTTCAAGTACAATATTAAAGAAGTCACATGACAACGCATCACCTTGTCTGAAACCGTTTTGACATCATAGGTCTCGAGGAGGTCATTACCGCCCTTAATGGAGCAGCGATCGTTCTCCATTGTCATCCTGCACAGACGGACAAGTTGGGCAGGGATTTTATAACCAGACATGGCTCTATAAAGCTCTTCTCTATAGATGCTGTCATACGCGATCTTGAAATCGATAAAGAGATGATGAGTATCGTTTTGGTTGGACTTCTTGGGGTTTCCCCAGGATTTGCCGAAATGTGAAGATTTGATGGATGTTGGACTTTCCTGGCCTGAAACCGCAATGATAGGGGCCAATCAGGCTGTTGATAAAGCGTTTCAGGCGTTCACACAATATCGCAGAAAAGATCTTGTATGCGATGTTGAGGAGATTGACGCCTCTATAATTGGCGCAGTTGAGGGGGTCTCATTTCTTCTTGATCTATGGTTGGTGTATCCTTATCATACATTTGATACTTGGCCAGATATTTCATTCTTTTTTGGATAAGTGCTCCGGATTCTTGCTGGTCTCGTTGCAGAATCTGTAAAGTCCTTCTGTTCAGATGCGTGGGTTATTCTTATTTGGGTTCATATACGTCTCGAACCTTTTTCGGTTATAATTCCCTAGCAGTTTCTTTGCTGGCCTTATACCTCGAGTGTTAATGATCCAGGTACTTACCCTGCTTGCTCTTTCTAGTTTCCTGAATTTTTTTTCCTACGGTCCCTTATTCCATAGAATGCTCCAGGACCTATTAAGGGGTTTGGTGCCTCTTGCCTTGCTAGCGAGTACGCTGCATCATTGTTTTCTACTCCGAGGGTTACTTTATTTCTTGTGCTCAATTCGTTAAGCTTGTGTATACACAAGCTTAGACTTGACAACATTGGCGTCAAGTTCCTTGATGGCTCCTTGACTGTTTGGAGGCATCTGTTTATCGTATATATGTTAGTTGTCTTGCCCATGGGTTCGGAGTACTTTATGTATACTCCTGCACCAGTTCCTTCCTCAGTTTTTGATCCATATGCATACCACCTTAGGTTAGGTTAGTTATGAGGGCTGACAGGGAGAGACGCTCTCTGCCCCACTCAGGTCAGCGTTGACCCATTGTGATACCCATAGGGGAAAAAATAATCCTTCACCCATTGAGACCTAGTAAAAACCGGCAAAAATTATACAAAACTCAATCACTTACTTCGTTTCTGCATACAAACCACCCTGATGGTTTCATGAAGTTCAGCAACTTTCTTGTCGAAACCCCAGAGAGCTCCTCCTCCGAGAGAGTGTTGAAGACCCGGACAGTGGCACAGAAAGTGGTCCTTCGTCACCGCAGCCTCTACAGAGTTCCTCCTCCATCAGGCGTAGTTTCTTTAAGTGGTAGTATTGTGCCCCCTGATGATGCCCACGAGTGTGGAAAAGGATTTCCTATCTTTCCGAGTAATTCTCTCGGTCCTTGCTTTGTCGAAGTATGGCCACAGCTTCCTGGTGATGGCACAAGTTTCCGTGGAGGTCCATCTTGTGTTTGCGTCTTTAATGGCTTTATTCCCTGCAACGAGCTTGAGTGTGCAAGGCGAGATACACACAGGGGGGTCAACTTGTTCTAGTAGGGCTGCTGAGCCGATTCTTGCTAGCTCATCGGCTTTCTCATTGCCTGGGATACCTTCGTATCCAGGGACCCAGCGGAGCGATACCTTGTGCTGTGTTCCAAGAACTCTGAGCTCTTTTCGACAACACTTCACAAGCTTCGATTTAATTTCTATGGCAGTAATCGCTTTTATAGCTGCCTGGCTATCGATAGAGATAGTAATACCTTCTGGTGGTATTGTCCTTACCTCAGACTCACGCGCGTCTGTTGCCACTGCTAAGACCTCTGCTTGGAAGACGTTGCTGTGGTCTGGAAGTCGTATGGGTTTCGATATACCTAGGAGGCCGGAGAAGATGCCTAATCCTACGCCAGTGCTCATTTTTGAACCATCTGTGTAGATGGCTATAGGTTCGGCATTAGATGTGTGACCGCTTTTCCATTATTCCCTGCTGTGGCAGGCGATAGAAAAAGGCCTTACAAAGTCTAAATATGGCGTCATGTAGTCCGTCATGGGCACGAGGCCAAAGTAATCAATTAGGATCATCGAGTGACCTATTTTATTTGGTTTCCACTTCGCTGACTGGGTAATTCTCATAGCATTAATGGCTGCTGACGTACCTGTAAAGATGTCAAGCGGTAGCAGGTTGAAAATAGCCTCGAGTCCTGCTGTTGGGGTTGTCCTCATTGCATTGGAAGTGCCAATGCACGCTAGTCTTTGGACTTTGGTGATAGCCCTTAAGTTGGTAGTTTTATTGACAGCTGATCACCATAGTAGATTGCCGTAAGTCAGTATACATAGGTCTAACTATAGCCGTATGCATTCATAGTATAATTTTGGGGGAGGGTTCCCAGGCTTTCCGAAAACTTCTACTACATGAATAAAAGGCTATTGTTGCTTTCTTAAATCGTTCCCCTATATTTAATCTCCAATTGCGCTTTTTGTTCAGTATTAGGCCCAGGTATTTTGCGCTATCAGGCAATCTGAGTGGGATACCATCAACAGAAGGTGTCCCAAACTCTAGTATTTTCCTTTTCGTCGTAAAAAGTACGAGTTCGGTTTTTTGAGGATTAACCATTAGACCACAGTTCCTGGCCCATATGTCAAGAGTATTTAGAGCTCCGTTAAGTTGTTCGCTAAGGGTAAGCAGGAATTTGCCTGTTGCAAGCAGTACAACGTCATCCGCATAAGCTATAGCTCTGACGCCACTGTATCTTTGTTGCTGTAGTACCCAAAGCAGTGGCGAAATCACCCCGCCTTGAGGAGTACCCCTAGATGCATATACTTCGAGCTTTGAACCCCTAAGTTCGGTGGTTATGTGTCCTTCCTCGAGCATGCTAAAAATCCAATTAATTAGACTGATGTCGATGTCTAGGTTTCTTAAAGTTCTTTCAACCGCTTCGATATTTACATTATTGAAGGCTCCTTCAATGTCCAAAAATGCAGCTAGGGTGAACTCTTTATCTTTAAGTGATTTCTCCATAGAGCCGGCAACATGATGTAGGGCAGATTCCACACTTTTACCCTTTGTGAATGGGTGTTGGGCTGGGGATAAGTCCCCCAGACGTATTCTACTGCATATGCAAATGTCGAGCAATCTTTCAAGTGTTTTCAGGATGAAAGAGGTAAGGCTTATTGGCCTGAAGTCCTTCGCAGCGTTGTGACTAGCATTTCCCGCCTTGGATATAAAAACCACATTTACCTCCCTGAATGTTCTTGGTATGTGACATTGTTTAAGACTACTAGCAAATAGCTCTTTGAGTACTGGAATATATTATTTTTGCAGCATGATCGGGATAATCCTATCAAGTCCTGCTGATTTAAAGGGGGAGAACGATCTAATTGCCCACTCTAATCTATCCTATGTTACCAAATCTGCAGAGGGACCCGGTTTAAGGTGATTGTTTTTATTACTACTGCTGCATGGTACGGTCGTTCACCCCGGAAAGTGCGTTTTAATCAGCAATTCTAGGGATTCCGAACAACACTCGGTCCAGTTTCCTTCGAAGTCCTTTAGGGAACCCAGACTTATGAATTCTCTAGAGAGGATTTTCAATCTAGCAGTTTCTGTTGTAGCCTTTGTCTCGTCGAAAAAGCGTTACCACGACTGTCTTTTGCCTTTTTGTACTGCGCTCTTGAAGTTCCTCTGACTGGGTTTGTATAGTTCCCAGTCCGATTCAGCTGTCGTTGATTTTGCCAGATTCAGGAGTTTCTTCGTTTCTCTTCTTATGCTGGCTAGTTCTTTGGTCCACCACGGGGGTGAGGTCTTAGGTTTAGGTACGGGGCATGCTTTCTTGAAAGCCTATTTGAAAACACCAGTAATTTCCTTGGCTTTCCGGTCGATGTCCGCGGGCATATGTAAATAAGAATCTTGCAGTAGATTCTTATTCCTCCGCACCTCGTAACTGAAGATAGTCTAGTCGGTCTTCCTAGGGAAGTATCTAATAGATACTTTTTCGAAATGAACTTCCTCTTGATACCTATATATGTACGAGTACATCATGAGCTGTACTATCAAACCCATCCATCGCCTTAGATGTGGTGGTTTTTGGTATAATCCACACTGGAGTTTTGATCACTTTACGCGATCTCATGGATATGCTGTATGGATATGCTACGACTCCGATCTCATGGATATGCTGTCTAACGCAATAAGAACAGAACACAGGCTATTGTGCAAATTCAAAGTCGACTTTTATTGTATTCAAGGCGGAATGCAGTCGCATTTTCATTTGTTAGGCAAATATGCGTCTGTTGTGAAGAACAGGTGAAAGGGTCGAAGTATTTGCGTCTGTAGTGCCAGTCAGGCTGCACTTAAGACCTTATTTAAACCTTTAACCACTTTCAAAATAGTTCATGAATATTAAAAAAAAGTTTTGAACTCGGTCGCAAGGTTAACTTCTCTGACTCTTATCTAGGACCCAGATCTCACTGGGAGCTTGGGGAACGAGATCTACGATGAGATTGAAGGTTTTCACAGGATTCAAACCTGCGTTGGGTCTTCCTTGCGTCCTCGGTTAGGACTTCCATTGGCGATTGGGTTTCTCAATGACACATTTGTGTATGGTATGACCTTCTAAAATGCAGGTTGACTGAACGAGTAATCTCCTACGAATGTAAGAAATTACCAGCATTCTTGATGTTTCTCAGCAGAAAAGATTACAGACAACTTATTGACGCTTTGACAGGCTATGTATGTACCTCGCTTTCGTCAATCTTAATTTACTACGCTTAAGTGACACTACAGTCTGCGACGATACTGTGGAACATTTTCTCTGCCTTTGCTCATATCAGGCAGCAGATTTTCGGTGCTGATGTGGTGATTGCTAGTACTGTAACCTCCTCATCACTGAAGTTCCAATAAATTGGGTAAATCAGAGTTTTGTTAGTAGGGTGCTCCAATCGAGCGGTTCCTATTCCGAGAAAAAATAAGAAATGTGTGTAATCCTTGAAAAGACCCTTGTTCACGCCATAGAAGTGTTCATGGTCAGTGAAGACGGATTTTGCACCGGTCTTGGCAAAAGAATCATCTTTTCTTACGATAGTGGCCTTCATGTGCGAGGATCTAGTGTAGAATTACCAACATTTTTCTACCAATTTATTTTTAAAGCTTGAAGATGAATATGGTTTTGCCATGGATTGCGGATTGCAGGCTTAAGCTTGCGCACCATTTGATGGCAAAGGCTTTTGCCGGAAAGAATGATGAGTATTTGCAAAGGCTTTGAGAGTTGTGATCCTGTTACCTCACTGAATATTCCAGAACTAGATCCGCAGTCCTAGGAAACATGTCGTTCAACGGCAAGTTCAATTCATTGCTTTGCTCGGAAAAGTTGAGAAGGCTAAAATGACCGTAGCGATAGTGTCTCAAGAAAAGATTTTTCTTGTAATAGATCCTGTGCTTTGTCGTTGTACTGCTTCGTATTTTGCAAAGCTTATATACAAAATTTCATCCTCCTAGTATGAAGTTTAAGATAAAAAAAATGCTGACATACGAACAAATGGACAGACAGACGGATGGATGATTACTTAATCGACTCCACTGTTTTCTGATCATTTACAGGTAGGTATGTGTATATGTAAATGCATGCTTTGACTTTCTCGGGCCTATCTCCATTATTTTTCAATGCTTCAAACTATTTAGGTGTTAAACTTAATATACCCTATTGGATATGGCATAAAAAACACAATCATGTGTCACAAGTAGAGATAATCTAGAAGATTAAAATTAATCCAGATATTAACAATTAACTGACATTTCTTTGTTAAGATTGATGGATTTGTGTCTGACACATTTTGTTGCTATAAAAACTTAGATTTTGAAATTGAACAATGAAGTGGTAACACTGGAAGCTCAACAAAAAATATATACATATGTACGTGCCTTATCGTTTTGGTATGTTGTAAACTCACACGAGATACTAGGAATATAAATTTAAAGTTAATACTTTTAGATAATAAATTAATATTAATTCGACTATACATATGTAAGGAGATAGATATATATTCGTACATAGGAATGTCGTTGTAATGTACTAACTGAGTTTAGAATTTGTCATGTAGCGTACAACCTTAAGCTAAATTGATTGGATTGTCCGGCTAATACCTGATGATTTCGAAATGAAGACCAAAGATACCAACTTGATATATTATATAGCATGACGCTGGTCGCAGTTATGAAGACATTCGCGGCGTAGCATTAATTTTTAGTGGCTTAGGCTTCCAAATTAAACGAAAAGTATGCACCAAAAGCTCAGTAATGTGTATGTGTTCAAGAATTGTTTTTATATAGAATTTTTAGTTGGAGAAACCATGAAACTGTAATATTTTAAAAGAATATTCTTCTAGGAATAATAGAGTAAATACACGATGACTCTTGGATTTGCAAAATTCACTTTATTCCATCTCGATCAATCCCCTCTACTCTAACCTCTACTCCCCAAAACGTGTCTCTTTGACAGATGACAATCCACCTCTCTCGGTGTCTGCTTTACCTACTTATACAGGGTGACTCGATATATAACAGAAACTTTAACATTGATTGCTTAGATCATCTCATCTTTCTTATCATTTGTACTAAGGTGTCAACTTTACCGCGCACATGATCAGCTTGGCTGAAGACCCAATTAAAAAAATCCTGACGCAGCCCGACCCCCGTACGGTAAAGATTTCTCAGTCAAAATAACAACAGTCCTCAGGACAGACGACAAAAATAAAAAAAATCCGAAAACCCTGGTATTCCTAGCAGCTCGCAAGCACTCCACGTATGGATAAGCACCTGTAGAACATTGTGTAGATCTTGGCGCTGCTCCTCTCATAATATTGATCACAATCATTCGCATTGATAATGTGTCCTACTGAGTCCAGGATCTGGACAGAATATGAAGAGCAATTGTTTAATCTGGCAATGGACTCTCCTTATTCTAACTGCTTTGCCTACAACTATGCAGTACGTCTACCACTCTTTGCTGACGTAATCAATGATAAGAGGTTGAAAATAGCGGTAATTATGAGGTGGAACATGTCCTGTATTCCGGAAGACGATGTACAAATTTATTTCGAAATTTACCCGAATAAAAATAAATTTTCAAATTGTGTGATTCCCCGTATTCCTTTTATATGTATTTATGTGTAAAAAGCACGTGTTTAAGTTCACTTCGTCGTCCGTGTAGCTGCCGCAGTACAGACGTTTTGTATTATAATAAACCCCACCATACTAGTAAAAATATGGGGAAGGTAAAACAAAACCCAACCATACAAGATGTGTGACCACAAAGTCACCATACCAGTTCAGGGTTAGAACTCTTGAGCAATTCCTTAATATAATATGGACTTTGTGGATAGTACCAAATCGAAAAATTTCTCACAATTAAGGAATAATCCATAGTAGATCTTCGTGATAGATTAGAAGCTTTTAACAACTTTACTACTAGATTATACAGCACGCACTTAAGAACTCAGAAAATACACTACGGGGAGAAGGAAACTACAGAGCCACTGAATATACCCCTAGTTACTGCAAATGTATTGATCAACATATGCAACAAATTTGGGGATAAAAAGTCACCAGGTCCTGACGGCATTCCAAATATAGCTCTTAAAACGGCATTCAAAGCATGCCCAGATATGTTCGTAAGAATGTACAATGCGTGCTTGAAAGAAAGAGTTTTTCCAGAACAGTGGAAAAGGCAGAGCCTGGTACTACCCCAAAAGGTGATAAGCCACCAGAAGAACCTTCATCATACCGCCCGCTGTACATGCTAGACACAGCAGGAAAAGTTCTGGAACGAATCATCTGCAACAGATTGGAAACAGCGAAAGAAACTGCAGGAGGGCTTTCGGAACACCAATATGGCTTCCGGAAGGCATGCTCAACAGTAGATGCAATCAGCTTGGTGGTTGAAACTGCACAAAAAGCGATAGAAGGCAAGAGGTGGAAATGGGGTTCCAAGAAATATTGCTTAGTGATAACCCTGGATGTCAAAAATGCTTTCAGCACTGCAAACTGAAGCATATACTAGAAGCACTCAGAAATTTACGAGTCCCAGCATATCTCATAAAAATCGTGACGAATTATTGTACTTCAAGCGCAGAGTCTTAACCTACGACACAGAGAACGGACCCAAAGAATATAAGATCACTGGTGGAGTACCACAGGGGTCAGTGCTAAGTCCCTTACTCTGGAACGTCATGTACGATGCAATCTTGCGTCTTCCAATACCCGGGGAAACAAAAATTATCGGATTTGCGGACGACATTGCAATCGTCGTAGCTGGCAAACTACTGCAAGAGGTGGAGCAGATAAGCAACTCTACAATTAGAACCGCTCGGAGCTGGCTGAGTTCGGCTGGTCTCACGCTTGCAGAACATAATACGGAAGCGATTCTTATAAGCAGCAGGAGGAAGGAGGAAATGATAAATATTACTGTGGGTAGCCACACAATAATATCGAAGCCCTGCATGAAATACCTTGGATTCATACTAGATACGAGGATATCCTTTAAGGAACACCTCAAGAGTTTGTCTCACAAAGCAGCGAATGCCAGCGCTGCTCTCGCACGAATCATGCCTAATAAAGGAGGCCCTAGGCACAGTCAAAGATTGCTTTTGGCCAGAGTAATGGCGTCTATATTCTTCTATGCCGCACCAATCTGGGCGAGAGCCATGACGACTAAAACAAACAGAAGTAAGATTGCCTTAGTGTACAGAATATGTACATTAAGAGTATGCTGCGCATACCGTACCACCTCCAACGATGCAGCCTGTGTGATAGCAAAAATGCTACCAATAGACATCCTGACAGAAGAGCAGCGACGACAATATGAATTGAGACGTTTAGAACAAGAGCAAATTGCTCCAACCGGCGAAACCGAACAGATATCACTAAGTATACAAAGCATAGGAGAGTGGCAAGAACGCTAGAACACCTCCAAAAAGGGTAGGTGGACGCATGTGCTCATACCTCAGGTTAAACCATGGAAAGAAAGACGGTATGATGAAGTAGGGATTCACCTAACCCATTTGCTGACATGTCATGGATGCTTCCGTTCACACCTGCATAAATACAAGCATGATGACAGCCCTTACTGTCCACGATCTGCTGACTACATTGAAAACGTTGAACATTTATTTTTTCGATGCCCACGGTTTCTAAATGAGAGGGAAACACTGAGGCAGAAATTATGCTTTTATTGAAAATCTACCTGCCTCACGCGAATATAAATCTGAAGCTTAAACTACTTGATAAGGTCTTACTTAGTCGTAGTAAACAAAACGAAGGGAAGGGTGTTTTTAGTCAGTAGAAGTCTGACACTACTATGAGTACACGGTCTCATAGTGTCTCATGAAGATTTTCACCTACCCACGAAAAAAAAAAAAAAAAAAAAAACTAACCTCCCGAAAACATAGTTGGTGAAATGCTTAAGAGCGAAAAAGCTTGGGATACAGTGACTGAAATTGACGAAACTATCATGAGCAAATTAAGAATATTGGAACGTGAGAGAAAAGAGTTCAACAGGACTAACACGAACACAAATGACAACTAAGCTAGAAACCCCCCTACGATAAAATGCCAAGAAGGCGGTACCGTAGGAAGAAAGCGTAAGAAGGGAGAAGGGGTTAGTGGGTAAAAGTTCCACACTGTTGCTGAGTACGGACTCAGTTTCGTCTTTTGAAGATTACCACCTCCCAGCGTAAAAAAAACAGCAGACAGTGTGCATTTTCAAAAAAACTAGTACCTCAAGGGGTCATGCAAGTGTGCACGCTTTCTCTTTCAGTCCACCATGCTATACTATGCTATACTAGGGCCTCGTACGCACTGTGACGTCAAAGATCTATTGTGCCAGCCCGGTGTTTAGCCGAGAACTGAACCGAGCCGAGAACTGAACCGGTGGAGAAGTTTTTTCCTTACGGCCATGGGACATTCGCAAAGAATATATTCTACCGTCTCTTTTTGCTCTCCACATAACCGGCATACTTCTGTATCTGCTGCTCCTATTTTGAGCAGATGGCACCTGAGTGGACAATGATCAGTCAAGTAGCCTCTTAAGGTCCTTAAGTCTGCTTTGCAGAACTCAACTAGCTTCTTAGCCTTACGATGGTTGAGGTTGATGAATTTTTTTGCTTATCTTTCCTCCACCATGAAGTCACCAACAAGCTTCTTCTGGAAATAGAGAACACCAGATGCAAGCTTGTAGATTTCGGCGACGATAAAATCGTCTCTTAGACTAACAACTTACACAGGCAGCTGGTCTTGTTTACAGAGAAACATGAAATCATCTATTTCACCACTTTCGTCAACTCCTGAATAAAGGTTAGACCCAAACCTTACTGAATAAAATATTTCGCTGGATGTAGCAGAAAACCCACTATATATAACAAGTACCAATTTAAACAGCGAATAATTAAATAGTTCACAGACGGATCCAAAACATCGACAGCAACTGGGACAGGCATGTATGGAGCCAAGACCAGATACTCAACATTTGTAAGCCGTATTTTTCAAGCAGAGGTTCGCGCAATAGAAAGATGCACCCAATTCAACCTCGGTGGGAAATATCGCAGGTAAGACATAGCAATACATACTGCCAGATAGCCAAGTCGCAACTAAGGTACTAAACTCACATGAAATCAAATTCAAACTAAATAGTATGGGAGTGCCTTACTAAGAACAACAGATTGGACCAGGTCAATAAAGTAACCATTTACTGGGTACCAGGACATGCAGGAGTAGAGTGAAATGAAGCAGCTGATGCAATAGCAAGAAATGACGCCGTTACTTGGACTGCCGGTTAGGACCGTACAAAATACAGAAAGAACTGAAAAGAGAAGAAGAGAGTAAATGGGCCAAGCATTGGAATGATATTGTCCAACTGAGACAGGCCCAAGATCGTTTGGGAAACTACAACCAGAAAAGAAGTAAGACGTGCCAAAGCGTTAGCAAAAACCGACTTCGAACCATATCTCCAACGAACAACTTTATACGAGAATGGGCCAAGGACCTATAAGCATTAGTATACGAAGGAGAAAGTGGCAGTGGACATACCCTACGGCGCGAAGACAACTCCATTGCGAAATACGCCGTGCAGTGGAATACGCTCACCCAGGCAGGCAGAATAGCGGAATCGAGGAGGAATCGAGCTCTTTAGGAATGCATTGGAGGCAGCTCAAACGCGTTGCAGAGCTCCGAACAAGATGGCGCGCAGGCGTGGTTGACGCCCTATGCCCCCCGAGCGACTAAAGGATCTAAGTAAGTGAGTAACTAAGTATTGGTCACTGGCAATTTAAATATCACCTTAACAAAATGAGAATCGCTGAAGACATCATCGGCCGCCTTTGTCCAGAAGAGGATGAAACCGCAGAACACATACAATACGTATGTGAGTGTGCAGCTGTATGTAGAATTAGGAGAAATTTTTATCTTAAAGAGATCATGTCTCCCAACAGACCTAAAAAACTCCACCACAGCTGTAATTATTAGTTTCATAAGCAAAGTAGAACTATTGGTGTCGTAAAAGATGGCCCCTGGCACAATAGATCTGTTTTAGTTGTGTCACTGTAAACTCAATGTGTATCTCAGGCAACTGGGTGTAGAAGAAAACGGACACAACGGATTATACAGTCACTTCGAAGAAAGACCAGCACACCTTCAAATGGAATGTGACGCACTAATTCACCAAAGTAGACATCACCTGGGAGACTATATTTTAAGAGAGACAGATCTACCTTCGCTGGATCCACTTCAAATACTCCGGTTTATTAAAGCCGTTGGACTAGAAGAGCTGCTCTAACTCGAGTATCTCATTGAAAAGATCATATTTACGTCGCAATGCACTTGCACCCCAATACACACACATATATCAATACGAACAGGATATGTACATAAGTACAACCAATATCGAGGTTCCAGTGCCATCGGTCATTAGGTAAAGTGAACTACAGATGGAAGCACGTAGATCATTGTGATACAGAACCAGATTAGGCAGTACTAGATTAGAGAAGGCCCTATGGATATCTGTAGCACGGGTGATGAACCCCCTCAAAGCTACCCAACGCCATTGTTAAGTCGCAGCTTTTATTTAACCTTTTGTTGACTGTTTCACTCATTATAAAAACTTCTAAAGGGATTTCAGTGATTATTAAAAGTTAAAAGTTGAAGCGAAAAGGTCGGCTTCTATTTATTATCTCTGAAGGAGAATCCAAATTTGGTTTTGGATTTAACAGTCATTATCAGTCACTGTGCTTTGCGTTCTCTCTCAAAAAATCTGCATTTTTTACAATTCTTTTCTTTGAATTCTACAGGAGGTGTATAGATGATGAGAACCAATATTAGAAACGCCAGAATGAATGAATATCTTTTCAATGCATGCACTCCTAAAATTAAAAACGAATTTTGAAAAGCAAATGGAATATGCAATGTGATCCACTCGTCTAAAAGAAGACGATGTAAAAAATGGCAACAAATTCGGGCTCCGCAACATAAAGCACATCTAAACCGTTTGTGTAACTCGGTAAAAAAAAAAAGACGCTTAAAGATTTTGAAAGACGTGGAGTAGAAACTTACATTGAAAGTTTAACGGCAGAAAAAGATGCCAAGGTTTTGCCGTATGAATGGCACAACCTGAGGCCTGTCCCCAAAGGTCATATTCTGGTTATATACCACGGTTGTAAGACCCATACTTACATACGCGTCTGCTGCACGAAAACCAAGGAGGTCACAACCATCAACAAACTCACTAAACTTCAAAGACTAGCTTGCCTCGGTATCACACGTACTAGTAGTAGAAGTGATTTTTATTAGAAAATTGTTACTAATACATAATTAAATAATCACAAAATATGCATTGGCGTTTGCCGTCAACCAGAAAAGAGAGATTTACAAAATTTTAAAATACAATTCAAAAGATCTCAATTACTTTATCTGCGTAAATTCATTTTAGGTAGGTAAGGTGGCTGTCCTGACAGAGTCAAGACACACTTAGACCACTTGGGTCCATTATGAGAAGTTCATTCATGTTAGTTATATTCACTAATTTTTCTAAAAAGCTTCATGTAATATTTGTTGCCTATATTTTAAAGCGGACTTTAATTAGCTAAACAGAACCTTCCAATTTTGACCGTTTAGCATTGCCCTGACTTCAGTTTCTGATAGCACATCTTTATCCCAATGGGTTCGCCTTATCGCCTTTAATATTGGGCATACTCCGATCAGATGGAAGACGTCTTCTAAGACATGTAGGTTGCATAATGAGCATTCAGAATTTCGTTCGGTTGTATATGGCATGTAATTCAAACCTAGGAGCTCTCCTCTAGCCTTAAATATTGTTGAAATAACTTCCACACTGTTTTGGTCTTGGAAGTAATTGAATCGGTGAGTGAAAGAACAGTACATGTACAAAATATCGCTTTTGAGAAAAACAGAAAAAACTAAACGCATTTGTACTGCGCTTCCATACAATCAGCAAAAAGCGTATTCCATTTTTGTATACATTTGGCTCTCTAATGTAGTATTATTTTGCTGATTGATAGATTTACATATGTAGAGCATTTTGGCTATTTAAGGCCAAAATGCAATTTTTGGCTCTTATACTGTTCTTCCACTCACCGATTCAATTGAATTTCCCCAAGTCATGTTGAAGAGTTCGATAAATGAGTCTGGTTTGACTCTTTTGGGCTTTTACTTTAAATGCATCACGGGTAGATACGAGTAGGTCGATCTTTATCAACAGTTCCTGTAGTACCTCTCTCCAAGATGTAGGATTGTAATCCGCTAGTTGGATATAATAAATTCCGCAGAGCCTGGACCATTCGAGGAAAAATTGTTGCCTGTGGTGTATTATGTGCATTGCAACCGAATTCGGAAGCCTCACAGGTACTATGCATACTTGTCCCACAACAGCCATAGAATCCATAATCGGACTCACTCCGTTACAAAAAAGTGGCAATTCGCAGTGCAGTTAGTTTTCGAAAGACAGGTGTTAATAGTACATGGGATCATGCGGATCTCATGGATCTATTAACCGACTTCCGTGAGCTAGATATGCTCAGCACGATTTCCGACTTTACGCCTAAATCACTCTTCTTTGGTAGAAGGATTGAGATTGTGATCCCAAGCTGTGATATATGGAATAATGGCGGACCGTCGCTTGATACAAAAGGAATAATGTGGTGTACCGATGGATCAAAAATGGATTCAAGAGTCGGCGCCGGTGTATATGGACCAAATCATAAAATTTCGAAATCACTAGGAAATAATCCTAGTGTTTTCCTGGCCTAGCTTTACGATATTGAGACTTGTGCTAACATTAACCTACACTCAGGCATCAAAGGTGTCTCTATCCACATACTCACCGATAGCCAAGAGGCGCTTAAAGGACTGGTCTCCCACTTGCTTAGTTCAAAATCAGTTCTAAGCTGCTTCGACAGTTTACAAAACTTGGCCCGACACAATAAGGTAAAATTGTGGTGGGTACCGGGTCATGTAGGCGTTGACGACAACGAAACTGCAGACCTGCTAGCTAGGAAAGGCTCCTCTGAGTTGTTCACTGAACCTGAACCTTTCTGCGGAATATCTGATTCCGCCTTTTTTTTTTTTTTTTTTTTTCGGGATAGGAAACACTCGACTGGAGCACTCAGACACAACTGGTCCATTGTACTGCCAGAGAGCAAACCCTGATTTACCCATTTTATTGGAATTTCCTTGACTTTCTAAGAAAGCCAAGCAAGCACTTCAGTGATGAGGAGCTTACAGTACCAGCACTCACCACATCCGCACCGAAGATCTGCCACCTGATACGAGCAAAGGCCAGACACTCACAGAGATAATGTTCCGCGGTGTCGTCGCTCTCTACACAAGCGTCGCAGATTGTAGTGTCACTTAAGCCTAACACGTTAAGGTGCTTGGCAAAAGCGAAGTGGCCTGTCAAGACGCCGATAAGTTGTCTACAGTCTTTTCTGCTGAGAGACAGCAAGAATGCCGCTGATTTCTTACAGACGTCCGGGATCATGCGTTTAGTCAACCTGCAACCTGGAGAGTCATGCCACACACAATTGTGCTCGTGAGAGACCCAATCGTCAATGGAAGCCCTAACCGAGGACGCTGGAAGACCCAACGCGGGTTCGGGACCTGAGAAAGCCTCCTCTGAGCCTTGTCTAGCAATCTCATCGGAGATCTCGTTCCCCAAGATCCCAGTGTGACCTGGGACCCAGATAAGAGACAGAGAATTCAGCCTTGCGACCGAGTGCAAAGAGTTTTTGATTTCACGAACTATTTTGGAAGTGGTTAAAGGGTTAAGCAAGGCCTTAAGCGCAGCCTGACTGTCACTACAGACACAAATGCTACGTCCCTTCCACCTGTTCTTCACAACATAGTTCATGGCCATTAGGATTGCATAAGTTTCCGCTTGGAAAACAGACGCATATTTGCCTAACGAGAAGTGAAGTCTAATGTTGTCGACTTCCACGAAGACCCCAGCGCCAGACCCTTGACTGGTTTTGGAACCATCCTTGAAAATACGACTACATTCCATTCCCGGCTCAGACTCTGACCGAAGCCAGTCCTGGACACAAGGAAAGTCGACTCTGAATTTGCGCATCAGCTGGAGTTCTGGTGTCATTGCATCAGACGGCATATCTATAAGACAGGAGTCGTAAGATAAGTGTCGCGCAAGTTCATCAAAGTTCCAGTGTGGAGTATACCAAAATTCGCCTCGTCTAAGACGATGGATGGCTCTGATAGTGCAACCCATGATATAAGTATCAAGGGGAGGTAAGTTCAGCAAAGCGTCTAGAGCAGAGCCAGGCGTACTCGGGAAAGCTCCCGAGCAGCCGAGATTCCGCCTTTAAACTGACCCTAAACATTTGGGAATGCAACATGTGCATCTCCCACGAGAACAACTCCCAAGGCCTCAGCAAAGCTAAAAGAGCTGTCCAACCCTTCTAAAAACAGACATTTGATATCCTTAAATACGACAGAAACGACATAAGAAGGCTGGTGAGCTTCCTTACTGATCACTGTCAACTACTTTACCACCTTAACAAAGTGAGAATTACGGAGGATATCACCTGCCGCCTCTGCCTAGAAGAGCACGAAACCGAAGAACACATACTATGTGAGTATGTAGCTCTGTGTAGAATTAGGAGAAGCTTTTTCCTTAAAGAGATCATATCTCCAATAGATTTAAGGAATTCTTCCGCAGTCGTAACTATAGCTTCATAAGGAGAGTGGAAGTACTGGTGCCATGAAAATTGGCCTCTAGCACGACAGATCTCCTTGGTCGCAGTGCCTACATGCCATTTGGGCGTGGCCACACATCTGTTTAAAACAAAAAAATGTATGTTTATGTTTATGTTCCCAGTCAATGGAAAGTCGCAAAAGTAAAAATGGTTCGTAAACCAGGGAAACGAGAAAACGTCCTACAGGCCAATTTCGCTACTTCCAATTATATTCAAATATTCGAGGTAATATTAATTAGGCGAATGTAGCCAGTTAAGGAATCGTCCTTGGCTCACCTTTGTAACTATTATATACTCGAGATATACCGCAAATGGACTGTGTTGCTGCATTTGCCGATAGCCCTGCTATCTTGGCAATAGATAAAACGTTCGGCAAAACTACTGAAAAATTGCAAGAAACATTGGATAGAGTAAACGAATGGACAAAGATCTGACGAATCTCACTGAATAAAACCAAGCCTGTTCATGTAAACTTTGATTATAAAAAAATAAATAATTTGCATACTTTTTCAAACTGGGTTCGAATTCCGTTTCCAAGCGACGCAGATCATCTTGGAATGACTCTTACGTAATGCAAAGTTGAAGTGGAAGTTGCACGTGAAAAATAAAAACACAGAGAGCTCGAATAAGAATTTAGAATAATTGTTACTTGAAAAATATTTCAAGCTTAGTATAGAGAACAAAGTGCTTTTATACATACAAGTGCTAAAGCTGGTGTGGACATATAGTGCATGTATTCAACTCTGGGGTTGGGCTGAAATAATTAATACTAATATTCTACAAACTTTTGAATACAAAGTGCTTAAAAGAATTGTTCCTGTGGGCGCCGTGGCGTAAGTGTCGGACTATTGCGCGTGAGGTTCTAAGTTCGAACCCCAAAAAACACCAAACAATTTTTTCACGGTTCCACCTTTCGCGGACGTCTGACAAACATCCGAGAGTATTGTTGTCTCGAGAAAGCTTCTCAAAACAAATTGCCCTTCGGATACGGCACTAAACTCTAAGTCCCTTCCATTCGTGTGAAAAATATAACGAACACAACATGAGTGGTGACGAGATGCTAGGCCCTGGCACTTTAAGAGCTGTTGCGCTAAATATTTATTTATTTTATTTTTTAAAAGAAATTGTTGATGCACCGTGGTATATCAGAAACAGAGAAATTCACAGAGATCTCTGCATTAAAACAATCGAAAACAAAATCAAAAACTACGCGAGAAAGCCTAAAAGTTGACTAGAAAGTCACGTAAACAATACAGTCCTTCAAATTTTGGATGACAGAAATTGATTGCACCGTCTACAAAGAACAAACATTTAGACCTAGCGCGATAGCGAGTAACCGCGTCTAAACTGCGAAGCTATCAAGAACTTCCAATGGGAAGGTACCTGCTAACCGTCCTTATTTCCTGAAAGAAAAACTGCTTGATAAGTCGGGAGCTTAGTTGTAGTAAAATAAACAATGTTGTTTTGAAGGGAGGCTGTTTAGTGCGTAAAAATCCCATACTACTATGAGCACACTTTGTCGGTCCTCATAGTGTTTTCTTGGTTTTCTTTTTACTTTGCACAGACTTCACTTCCCCAAATCATAGACGTACTTTAGATAGGTGAGCCCCACCGGCGGATCAGTAGAAATGCGGTGGAGTGGGAGGATTATGATCGCTTGTTTTCGGATTGTAACCTCGCCGCAATAGGAAGAAGAAGATAAACGTACTTTAGATGAAAGAAATCAAAAATATACGCGTACTTAAAGTTCCTTCCTGCATCTACAACAGGAAATAACATCGGCTACAGAAAATAACACAAAAAAGAAAAAAAGAAGTGAATCAACACATCAATAACACCCAGATTAAGTATTTACTTATTGCTATTACTTAGAACCTCAATATATAATTAATTAATTCATTCAATTAACAAATTATTATTTATAGCCACTGACAGCCAGACAAGCCTTGCAGTTCAAATTCCAAATTAGATCACACGCTAAACTTTTGAAAATGCACAATCCTCACCTTATCAGCATCGGCGCCTTTAAAAAGTTCCGGCTTGAGAGCATCACGTTTCTTATTTATTGATTTGTATCTACCGGATCTCGAGATCGAATACTTTCTTCTATCATGACCGTATTCTTCCATGCGCCAGCGAAGCTCCTCCTCTTGCAAAACACTATCCAAATAATTAATCGGTTCGTTAGTCATGGCTGTGATTTATTTTTCTTCGAATAAATGATTCCTTGTAACAAAAGTCTCGATTTTTAGTAAACGGTCGCAAAATCATAAAAAACTGGTTAACAACGACTCACGCTTATAGACAGGTAGACACGAAGACCACAACTGAATTGGTTCATTTCAAATTACCATTAATTTTATCAAAATATACACCTCAAACAATAATAAATAATCATATATGAACAAAAACAAAACAAAAAAAAAAAAGCAAAAGTTATTGCCAGTGAATCAAAATGATATACAACGTACAACAGCGACTTTTCGCTGGTTCCGTTTGATAAGAATCGCAGACGAATAAAGACATATACTTCTCAGTTGTGTAAGCAGTTCACAGTAAAATAAAATTCGGACGAGGCGTCGCTTGTTGACCTGATTGGCTGAAATATACGTCTCAGAAGTCTAGCAAGAGCTCCTCAGAGGAGGACGTGTGGCGGATGAATTCTTATGATGGAATCAACGGTGACGTTTACAGAGCAGCGGATACCTTACCGGAGCTACTTCGACATATTTGGAGCTGAAGTCTGTAAGGATTTTCAATACTGCGTCAGGGTACTGAAAGAGATGGTGGTGGTTGAACCCTTAATGGCCCAACGGCAGCGCTCATATCCCCGAAGTGGGTTACTGGCATCGGTGTATCCGGCCTCTTGTCCTGAAAAAAAAAGGATCTGGTCCTCTAGGTTGGGGGTTGTGCCGTCGGGTTAACTTCCCTACCGCGTAAAACAAAAGCGGTTACGAAACAACCAACAGCCTCGGATACGGTGATTTTATTGTTGATGACCCAAGCAAACGTAAAAAGGACAACTATCTTCGTGTCTGCACGTGGAATGTTAGGTCCCCCTACAAACCACGTGCAGCCGAACAACTTGCGGAGAACCTAGAGTGTTTCAAAGCAGACATTACCACCATCCAAGAAGTGCGATTGGATGGGGCGGGCAAAAGGAGTATGAAAAACTGAGACATCTACTACGTGGATTGCTACAGACAACAAGGGCAGCGTCTATTCGGATGCGGATTTGTCATTGGAGGCTGAGTTAAGCAAGAAGTGTTGAGTTTCTGGCATGTGAACGAGCGCCTCATGAGAAGATGGACGAAGCGACCAAGGATGACTTCTACCAGCTCTTGGACAAGACGTATGAGCAATACCCTAGTCAAGGCGTTAAAATTATCCTAGGTGATTTTAACGCAAAGCTAGAAAGAGAGGACATCTCTCATAGAATGGTCGAAAGCACTGTCTGCACAACATAACATCCGACAACAGACTCAGGCTAGTCGACTTTGCGCCCAGAAGAAATTTTGTCGTAACTAGTAGGCGGTTCCCACGCCTCGATATTCACAAGGGAACATGGCTCTCCTTTGATCGAAAAGTGTCAACTAAATCGATCACATTGCGATCGACGCTAGGTACTCTTCCAGTATTCTGGGTGTCCGGACTTTCCGAGGAGCCAACGTGGACTCGGATCACTACCTAGTTATAGCCAAGGTACGGATGTGGATATCCAGAACGGAGCGAAATCAACGAAATACTGTGAGGAAATTAGACGTCGGGCGGCTACAATCGCAAGAGACAGCAAGAGCATTTGCCGATCGAGTTTCTTCTAATCTTAATCTAAGTCCTATGGCGCCAGCAGCAAATGCGGAAGACCAGTCCCAGCGTTGCCAACAAGCCATCAGAGATTCCACCTCTGATGTGCTGGGTTTCTCTCGGCCACCACAGCGAAACCCCTGATTTGATGAGGAATGCCGGCAAGCACATGCAGCAAAACGTACAAAGCGGTGCTACATAGAAGGACTAGAGCCGCTCGCGAGCTCTACGAGCGGAGAAGAAATGAGGAACATCGACTTTTCAGAAAGAAGAAAAAGGAGCATGAGAAGCGCTCGATTGAGGAGATTGAGAGACTTTTTTGCAGGAATGATGTTCGAAAGTTTTACCAAAAGGTAAATAGAACATGCCAGGGTTTCAAAGCCAGAACAGAAGCCTGCAGGGACGAAAATGGCATATAGTAGTAGAATCGCAGTCGGTACTGAGGATATGGAAGGAACAATTCTGCAGACTGTTAAACGGCTATAATGACCAATATTCCGCTGTCAGGCAGAGTGAGCCATTCAACAGTGACGATGACAGTCAAGATTCCCGTCAATCCGATCAGAATGAAGTGAGGATAGCGATATCTAAACTCAAATCCAATAAAGCTGCTGGAGCCGACAGCCTTGCCGCTGAACTTTTCAAGGCAGGAGGAGATGAGTTGGTAAGGAGCATGCACCAGCTCATCTGTAAAATCTGGTCGGGCGAAAGTATGCCCGGTGAATGGAACCTCAGCATCGTTTGCCCGATCCTGAAGAAGGGAGACCCCCTGAACTGCCCCAACTACAGAGGTATAAGTCTCCTTAATATCGCATATAAGATCCTGTCTGCCATATTATGTGAACGCCTAAAACCGATCGTCATCAACCTGATAGGTCCTTATCAGTGCGGTTTCGGGCCTGGAAAGTCCACCATTGACCAAATATTCACACTACGGCAGATCTTGTTAAACACCCATGAATATAAAATACGATACGCACCACCTCTTTATCCATTTCAAAGTTGTCTTTGATAGCGTGTAAAGAGACGAGGTATACAGAGCCGATACAAGACTAGACATCTTGGCATCCCTGCCAAGCTCGTCCGTTTGTGCAGAATGACGATGGAGAACTCTCGCTGCTCCATCAAAGTCAGTAAGAACATCACCGAACCGTTCGATGTCCGGAAAGGTCTTAGACAAGGTGACGCGCTATCATGCGATCTCTTTAATATAGTACTTGAGAGAATTGTACGAAACTCACAAGCCAACACCGGAGGTACAATATTTTACAAGTCTGTACAACTACTCGCTTACGCCGATGACATTGACATAATCGGAAGAGCTCAGCGGGCCGTCAATGTGGCTTTTGCTAGTATTGAGATCGAGGCAGCAAAGATGGGTCTAGCGGTCAATGAAAGCAAAACCAAATATATGCTGTCTACAAAAAAGGACACCCAACATCGGCGTCTTGATCCGAAAACAAGGGATCATAACTCTCCCACTTCACTGCATTTTTACTGATCCGCCTGTGGGGTTCACCTATTTGACCTCAGAAAATATCGGCAGGCCTCCCGATTTTGGTTCATTTGGTTACTGAGGCCAATGAAATGCCGATGTCGTCGCATTTGACTGATCCAGGCATTTATAGGCCTGCCTTTCCTACATCGCGATGTCTTTGGAACGTGCATTGATATTGCCTTTTTAGCAGGGTTCAAATAATCTCTTCTTTGAACGTGGCAATACCAGCTGAGCCTGTCGCGCTCTATTTTTTGTAAGATGGTTTCCTTGATGTGAAAGCTTCCACGGATCTTCGAACTTCTTATTCGATCAAGCTTTGTCACTCCTGCTGTCATGCGAAGCATCTTCATCTCAGCTGCCCTTAGTTTACTCTCATACTTTTTGTACATCGTCCAATATTGTGAACCGTATGTGAGCGGTAGACGCACAACTGCGGTGTAGAGCCTTCCCTTCAACTTAGGTGGCATTTTTCGGTCATAGAAGATAGCGGAATTTTCTCGCCACTTCATCCGCCCTACGCTTGCGCAATGATTGATGTCGTCATCACAAGTTGCTTTGCTATTGATCATAGATCCCAGATATTTGAACTTTTCGCACTTGGGAAGCACTGTTCCATTCAAATTAATGTCTGGAATAGGCCTGAGTGGATCAGAAAATGGGCAGCACAAGTACTCTGTCTTTTTTGAACTAATGCGATACCCATTTCCCCCCATAGCGTCCACCCACACATCAAGTGCTCATTGCAGGGATGTAGGATCCTCACTTATAATGGCTCGATCGTAATAATAGCTCAAGGTAATCATGAAACCAATTATTAAAATTTAAATATATTGGGATAATAAAATAGTAATCATGCCTGTAAAGCAACCTTAATGAGAATTCTACTCTCAATAACATCAAATGATAGGTTAGGTTAGGTAGATGGGTGCTTTGTGACAAAGAGTCACTGCTCACTCAGACCAACAGTACGGGTCTATTGTGCCCAATCACTTAACCCTGGAAACGCTGTAAAGAAAAACCGCTGTTAGAACCACCGAGAAAGTGATATAAATCTCAGGAGGTCCGTCAGCTCAACATCACCGAAGTCTTCCAGCTCCGAGAAGAAGTAACCACCAAAAGTCCTCATTCTTCTGACGGGTAGGGCCGGATAGTCACACAGCAGGTGACGAACAGACTCAATCTCTTCTTCGTCCCTGCAACTTCTGCAATAATCGTTATGCAGCACACCGAGTCGCTCCACGTGAACGCCAACAGCACAATGTCCAGTAATTGTGCCAGAAAGGACCCGTGCGTTATAAAGAACTGATTGGGGTTGCTACGCAGGCCACCAGACTAGCGATCCATAGGAAAGAATGGGACACACCACGGCAGTGTACATCCATAAGACCATCTTCGAGCGAAGTCCCCACTTCTTGCCAAAGGTCTTGCTGCAGGCATAGAAAGCCACACAGGCCTTGCTCAATATTGCTCAATATTAAGCTTCCACATTAGTTTTGGATCAACCATCACACCTAGTTACTTGGCACTGATTATTAGATAGATTATTAAGCAGTGGAAGCGTAAAAGTCGGTATTTTGGTTTAAGTGGTAAAGAGCATCAGTTCAGTTTTGCTTGGGTTGACGCTGAGTCCACATCCAGTGGCCCATGAGCTAATCTTGCCCAAGGCACCTTCCATAATCTCACTGATTACGGATGGAAACATCCCCGATACCAGTATTACCACGTCATCCGCATACGCGACAACATTAACTCCATCCCTATCAAGTCTACACAAAATTTTATTGATGACCATAAGCCATAGAAGAGGAGATAAGACCCCACCTTGAGGAGTTCCTCTACCAACAGATATGGTGGAGCTGCTGCTGCCGAGATTCGATTGAATGATTCTGGTTTTTAGCATTGTCAATGTCCATTTGCTAAATAAACTCTTCCACACCCAGTTGGATCAGAGCTTCCTGAATCGATTCCGTACTGACGTTATTGAAGGCACCTTCAATGTCTAAGAAGGTAGCAAGGCTATATTGTTTGAAATGGATTGTCTTTTCTATCGTTCGCACAACTTCGTGGAGCGCCGTCTCTGTCGATCGCCCTTTAGTGTACGCATGTTGAGATTTGGATAGAAGGGATTTATCTAGGGTATTTCGGATATGTATATCTAAGATGCGTTCCAACGTCTTTAAAAGAAAATAGGATAAGCTAATGGGTCTGAAATCCTTTGCGGATCCATGACCCCGCTTCCCAGCTTTCGAAATAAACACGACACGAACACGCCTCCAGCTTAGGGGAACGTGATTTAGGAGAATACAGCTTCTGTAGATCGGAACTAGCCACGGGACCACCTGGTCCAGTGTTTTTTGCAGCATAATAGGGAGAATGCCGTCAAGGCCGGCCGATTTATAGGGAGAGAAGCTGTTAATAGCCCAGGACCAGAGGGGCGCAAAATCTTAAGTTTAGCATGCCTTATGCCGAAACGCAGCTTGTGATCAGATTTTTCGAGAGCCACCAGGCTAGCCTCGTTGATCAGCAGCAGGAGCTATTTTTTTGAGGTTCCTCCGCCTTGATGACTGCCCAGTCATCCATCGGAACCGCCGGATTGTGCAGTTTCCAACATTGGAGAAGCCTTCCCCCGTCAATCTGCATATTGGGCAGCCAGATGCGGGCCCTTGGTCTCCTGGTGATATCATTAGCGGGGATAAGCTTGAGCTTCAAGCCCTCCAAGGCGTCACTAACCTTAGTGACACACTCGCTAAGGAAATCCTTGGAGAACTGGTCCTCGCATCTGATGACCCGATAACCCCTGACCAACTCGGCGGAATCGAAGCACGGCAGAGGTCCCCCAGGATTTCCCAACAGGTAGTCCATGACCATACCCGATAGTCTGGCCTCAATGCTACTCCACGCTTCACTGACCGTCTTGCCATCTGAGGAGCGCTCGTCCACGAGGGCGACCTGCAGATGGTCTCTTACTACTTCAGAGTAGTGTCGCGTGTAGTAGTCGGCGTCTTGACAACCTTGGACTTTTTAGCTTCGCGATTGGTCTCATCCGAAGACCTGTTTCGCTTGCTTGCCTTGGTTTCATACTTCCTATGTTGTGGATGTTGCTGTTGTTTCTCCAGATGTGCGATGTACTCATCGACCACAGCTTGGTATTTGGCCTTATCCGCAGCGTCCCTCTCATGAACGGTACCAGCTGCTTCATTTTTGGCAACCTTGTCAAGAACGAATCGAGCCATCTTGTACCTGCTCTTCATGATGGCGTCCGGGGTTTTGTTTTTCTTCGACGAACCAGCGCCACTAACCATAGTGCCTTTGGTTGCCATTTTGGTGTTTGCTGGGTTTTCTGTCTGATGAGCCGCCCACTATACGCCAGAGGGCGTACTTTGCCTGGTACTTGCTGCGGCTGAAGGGAAGACTGAAGACTCCTGACTGGAGGCTAAAAGCTCGTCTTCCGATGAGGAGCCAATGTCGGGCATCCCTACCCATCTTGCTTTTTTTGATTTTTTGTTTTTGATTTTTTTTTTGATTATTTTTATTCATTTTTAGTAGTTATTTGATCCTACGAGTATGTCCGGAAGGAAGAGTCAGTCCTGGCAGAGCTGACATACCAGGATAAGGCGATTATACTACCGACCTCGCCTGGGCATCGATCCCACTGCACTGTTTTATCGCCAGCTGGCCATGCAGCCCTCGGCACGAGTGCCTACACACCTTGGCTTAAGTGAGATTTTTATGGGTTTACTCCCCACCTTCGTCTTAATGAACCACAGCGCACGATTGAGTACATGCGTGTAAATTCTTAGCTGACACTAGACACCTATGAATAGCCATTTCCGGCTCCAGTACATTCTGTCAGGAATTCTGGTAGTGAATCTCCTTTCAAATGGTAGCATCGGGTTCATGTGATCAGTTCCCATCAATCCATTGGTGGTCCCCCATCGGGATAGAATGGAGGCCTGGCCGTAAAGGCTCGATGAAGACAATCGGCCTTCTCTCAGTCTTATAGATGTTTTAGTCGCCAGATTGCTGCAGTATATGAAACTAAGCATGGTTTCCATTGCCGCTGTTGGTGTTGTTCTCATTGATCCCATGACTTCGATGCACGTCGCCCTCTGGATTTTGGTCTAAGCTGGTATTGCTTCTCAAGTGCCGTCCACCATACTAGTGAAACATATGTGAGAATGGGTCTTACCGCCGTGTATATCGAGCACACCACACCTCGTTTAAAGCCCCACGTATCACTGAATGAATTTTTGCAGGAGTAGAAAGCTATGCTCGCTTTCTTGACGCGTTCGGCAATATTTTCCTTCCAGTTTAGTTTGGAATCTAGAATTACGCCCAGATACCGAGCTTAACTTGAGATACTTAGTTCAATGCCACCGATATTTGGGGGTCTGAAGGTAGGAATCAATCTCCTCTTAGTGAAAAGAACTACCTTCGTCTTTGAAGGATTCACTCCCATCCCTTTACTGTTGACCCAGTTATCCACTAGTTGTAGCGCAAAATTGGGCCTTTCATTTCTTCTTCTTCTTAGATGGCGCTACGGTCCGGGGTGGACCTGGGCCTCAACTAACAAACCTCTCCAGCCAGCACGATTACGAGCCAGCTGCCTCCAGTTGCGCACGACAAGTTGGTTGTGGTCCCACTCCACTTGTTTGCGCCACCTACCGCGAGGTCGTCCTCTACTGCGTCGTCCATCCGGGGTGGATTCGAAAACTTTCTTAGCGGGAACGTTGGGCTTCATCCGCTCTAAATGACCCAGCCATCTTAGTCGCTGTATGTGAACTCTTCTGGCTAAGTCGATGTTCTTGTACAGGCCGTATAGCTCGGCATTGTACCTTCTCCTCCACTCACCGTCTATGCAGACGGGACCAAAGATCGCTCGAAGAACTTTTCTCTCGAAATAACCAAAGGCATCCTCATCCGGTTTTGTCAAAGCCCATGCCTCTGCGCCATACAGCGGGACTTGGATGATTAGTGTCTTATAAAGAGTTACCTTAGTAGTTCGAGATAGGGCTTTGCTACTCAATTGTCGTTTTAGCCCATAAAAACAACGATTGGCAAGAGTAATTCTTCGTGTGATCTCTCTACTGATGTCATTTGCGGAGTTCACCATAGAGCCTAGGTAGACAAAATCCTTTACTACCTCAAAATTATATCTGTCTATTGTGGCGTTCTGTCCAAGACGCCGATGTTGGGTGTCCTTGTAGACACCATATATATTGCGTTTTGCTTTCATTGACCGCTAAACCCATCTTTGCTGCCTTGATCTCAATACTCGTAAATGCCCCATTGACGGCCCGCTGAGTTCTTCCGATTATGTCAATGTCATCGGCATAAGCGAGTAGTTGTACAGACTTGTAAAAGATTGTACCTCCGGGGTTGGCTTGTGAGTTTCGTACAATTCTCTCAAGTACTATGTTAAGGAGATCGCATGATAGCGCGTCACCTTGTCTAAGACCTTTCCTGACATCGAACGTTTCGGTGATGTTCTTACCAACTTTGGTGGAGCAGCGAGAGTTCTCCATCGTCATTCTGCACAAACGGACCAGCTTGGCAGGGATGCCAAGACTAGACATGGATCTGTATAACTCGCCTCTATACACGCTATCATAGGCAACTTTGAAATCGATGAAAAGGTGGTGCGTATCTATTTTATATTCATGGGTTTTTTCCAAGATCTGCCGTAGTGTGAATATTTGGTCAATGGTGGACTTTCCAGGCCTGAAACCGCACTGATAAGGACCTATCAGGTTGTTGACGATCGGTTTTAGGCGTTCACATAGTACGGCGGGCAGGATCTTATATGCGATATTTAGGAGACTTATACCTCTGTAGTTGGCGCAGTTCAGAGGGTCTCCTTTCTTCAGGATCGGGCAAACGATGCTGAGGTTCCATTCATCGGACATACTTTCGTCCGACCAGATTTTACAGATGAGCTGGTGCATGGTCCTTACCAACTCATCTCCTCCTGCCTTGAAAAGTTCAGCGGCAAGGCCGTCGGCTCCAGCAGCTTTGTTGGATTTGAGTTTAGATATCGCTATCCTCACTTCATTCTGATCGGGTTGACGGAAATTTTGACTGCCATCGTCACTGTTGAATGGCTCATTCTGCCTGACAGCGGAATATTGGTCATCATTGCCGTTTAGCAGTCTGCAGAAGTGTTCCTTCCATATCCTCAGTACCGACTGCGATTCTACTACTATATTGCCATTTTCGTCCCTGCAGGCTTCTGTTCTGGCTTTAAAGCCCTGGCATGTTCTTTTTACCCTTTGGTAAAATTTTCGAACATTATTCCTGCAATAAAGTCTCTCAATCTCCTCGATCGAGCGCTTCTCATGCTCTTTTTTCTTCTTTCTGAGAAGTCGATGTTCCTCTTTCCTCCTGCGCTCGTAGAGCTCGTAAGCAGCTCTGGTCCTTCTATGCAGCGCCGCTTTGTACGCCTCTTGTTTTGCTGCATGTGCTTGCCGGCATTCCTCATCAAACCAGGGGTTTCGCTGTGGTGGCCGAGAGAAACCCAATACATCAGAGGCGGCATCTCTGATGGCTTGTTGGCAACGCTGCCACTGGTCTTCCGCATTTGCTGCTGGCGGCATAGGACTTAGATTGAGATTAGAAGAAACTCGATCGGCAAAGTCTCTGGCCGGTCTCTTGCGATTGTAGCTTTTCGACGTCAAATTTCCTCACAGTATTTCGTTGATTTCGCTCCGTTCTGGATATCCACATCCGTACCTTGGCTACAACTATGTAGTGATCTGAGTCCACGTTGGCTCCTCGGAAAGTCCGGACACCCAGAATACTGGAAGAGTGCCTTGCGTCGATCGCAATGGGATCGATTTGGTTGACAGTTTTTCAATCAAAGTAGAGCCATGTTCTTTGTGAATGTCGAGACGTGGGAACCGCGTACTAGCTACGACAAAGTTTCGCCCCGCTGCAAAGTCGATTAGCCTGAGTCCGTTGTCGGATGTGTTGACGTGCAGGCTGTGCTTTCCGACCACGCTACTAAAGACGTCCTCTCTTCCTAGCTTTGCGTTAAAATCACCTAGGATAATTTCTAGGCCTTTCATTTAGGACTTGAGGAAAATTTCCCGAAACCAGGATAATGACATCGTCCGCATAGGCCGTCACGTTGAAGCCGTTTTCCTTCAGTATTACCAAGATCTCATCAACCACAGGGAGACATATTAGCGAGGACAAGACTGCACCTTGAGGTGTTCCTCTGCAGACCCTTCTCCGAATGGTTACGTCTCCTTCCGTTGAAGATGCAATCCACGATTGAATCATCTGTGCAATCCAGTTGCAGAGGCCGGTGTTGAGATGAGCTCTGTGCAGACTGTTTAGAATCGCGTCAAAGACTACGTTGTTGAGCGTCCCTTCAATGTCTAGGAACGCTCCAAGAATGAACTCCTTGAAATGGAGCGATCTTTCGATGCTCGATACGACCTGGTGAAGGGCTGTATCTATCGATCTGCCGTAGGTAATCACTGCCGATCACGATTCTTATATATACATCTAGTAAACGCTCTAAAGTTTTCTGCATAAAAGACGGCAGACTGATAGGTCTCAGGTCTTTTGTGTTTGTCTGGTTCGCTTTTCCTACTTTGGGAATAAATACAACGCGCACCTCCCGCCATGCTTTAGGAACATATCAAAAGTTACACAACTATTTAAGCAAGTTTTAATTGCATATATAAATCCACCACTAGCTCTACCATAAGGATTGTGTCCGATTGCAGGAATACATTTAATATTGTACGAGTAATTAATAAAGTATTTTAAAAACTGAGCTTCACTGTCCTCTTCAAGAAAGATTTCTAAAACTATCAATATATCAAAATTTGTAATAGAATAAAATAAAAAATTAGCAAATAATAATTTGTTTTTTAACCCTTTGACTCTTGCATTTTTTCTGCGTGGGGAAAAAAATATTTTTGCTATGATTATATTTTGCTATGATCCAATATACTTCATAAAGACAATAAATGTAAACAATTTTCAAAAATCATTTCTAGGACGAAATAGGACAATGTACACAATTGTGGCCAAACATAGCATGATGATGTAATAAAGACGTTAAGAAAATTGATACATTTTAGCGTTTTTTTATTTGAATAAGCAACGAAAACAAAAAACAAAATAAATATTTAGTATTTTATGTTAATGCAAAAAAGAATATTTTATTAAATTATTAAATATTACATATTAACGCAGTCTTCAATCAGGTAAATGTTAATAATTCAATCAGAAAACAAAAAAAAAATTCATACATTTTAGCGTTTTTTTTTCATTTGTATAGTATTTAATGCTGATGAAAAGAAAAGAAAAAAGATTATTATATTCAATTATTAAATATTATCTATTAATTCAGTCTTCAATAAGGTAAATGTTATTAATTCATTCAGGAAATCAGTCTTCATTTAGTGTGAAAATCTGCAAAACAATTACGGTCTTTTCGAAGGCGTAAATGCACTTTACATTTCATGCATATTATCCGCGATCTTCCTTTACAGTTAAGATTTTTGCATCGTACGGCTTCTTTTATGTCATCGTGGTTGGGAAGATGACCTATGCCGTCGTACTGCACTTCTCTTATTGGCCAAATTTTAGGACGACGAAATGTTGATAGTGGTGGTTCCTGATCTTGTGAACTCATTGACGGTCTACCCCTTTTACGGGTTGTAGGTTTGTGTTAATGCGCGGCCTATTCTTGACCGAAATTTTAAAAGTTTTAGTATATCTTTTTCTGGCACCTTCGCTCTTTCACAGTCTTTGCGGTATTCAATCCAACTAGCACATATCGCCAAATCGATGAAATGGAATGCAATTCTTAGTGTCCATTTTTTTGATTTTATAAAAATCCGATAATATGAAATAAGTTGATCTAAAAGATCAACTCCGCCCATTCCATTGTTATAGAAGTTAACCACTTCTGGCTGTGAAATGGTAACATATTGTTTGGTCTTTTTATCAAACCTGCGTACGATATTTTCCTGACCTTTACCAACAAAATTTGAGGCTAAGTATACTGGTCTATTGTCTTGCCACTTAACCAGAACGACTTTACCGTCACGAGTTACCAGTTGATCGGAAGAACCCCGACCCTTCTTTTTCAACTCTGCGTCTGATAAAAACTGCGGACTGTTGAATCGGTTTATACGTATGGTTCCTGTTATAAAGAAGCAAAATAAAAAATCATAAACGTAGCAGTATAAAAATATACCTCTTAAAGAATAACTGATGTCCCGGTCTTGTTATTCCCTTTACAAGATGTAACACAGTGGCAGCACCAAATCCAAATCGAGCAACCTCAAATGCTGAGAGTCCTGAATCTTTCCCTTGATATAGGAAGAAGTTGTAGGGAAAACCACTCTTGCCACATAAAGCGTGCACTTTTACTCCCCACGGGAATGGCTTCCCCTTTATATATTGCTTCACGCTGAGATGGCCAGTAAATGGAATGATTTGTTCATCTACAGCTATAGTTTCTTCAACTGGTACTTCTCGCCATCGTTTTAAGACGCGGTTTATAATAGGACGAATCTTAACAAATTTGTCTTTGCAGTTGCCAGGTGTTTCGAGATCGTTTACCACATGAAAAGTTTGCCGTAGTTGATAAAATCTGTCGATGGACATAACAGAAGCAACAGATTCAATTCTCAAGTCATTGCACCAATACATATTTATCTGCGGCAATTTGAGACAACCCATCAAAACATGAATGCCAACAAACTTCATCATCTCTGTAGGATTTGTATCACGAAAAGAACCCTTATAATTATAGGTCTGTTTTGCGTATATATTTGTATATGTTGCCATTCTTTCAAACATATCGTATGGAAAATATTCCGTAAAATACTCGAAAGGTGTTTTGACCGTTATGTCTTCTGAGTCTTTTGTTTGAAAGGTGTTTTCCGATGAAGATGGAAATTCAGTTTCGAATTCTCGCCTCCGAAAAGCAATGTCCTTTTTTTGTGTAATATTATAATTTTCATACTCGTCTATATATTCCACATTGACGTTTTCATTTAAGTCAATAAGCTCTTCCGTTTCCAATTCAATATCTTCATTTAAATTTTGTTCGGTTTGAGAGATGACGAAATCGGTTAAATTGGTGCGTTTAATGTGCCTCTGGGGTTCATTAATGTCAATTTCTGTTTCTGATTGAGAGGAGTCTGGCAACTCTATGTCAGACCAATTACTATAAATAAGATCTTCTAGCTCTCTTTCTGATAAAACTTTGTGTCCACTCATTTTCCTGTAAGTTTATTAATCGTATTTTAGTTAGAATCTCTCCTGGAAACAATGAACGTCGAGCATAGCATTACCAATTGGCTCTGCAATATGCTAGGCACTAGAAACATTAACTCCACTATCGGAAACAGTTCAATAAGAAAATCCGTTACCAGGGGGACTCCCCAGGGAGGCGTTATCTCACCCCTCCTCTGGGTTCTAGTCATCGATGAGATACTTAAAGAACTAAGCAACACAGGCATAAGCGTCACTGCTTACGCAGACGACGTGGTGATTTTAGTTCAAGGCAAGTTCCTTGACACATTAAGTGAAATTATGGAATCAGCTCTTAATAGTCTAGAAAAATGGGCTAGAGGGTGTGGACTACACGTCAACCCGGATAAAACCGAATTGGTACTCTTCAGCAAAAAATACAAGATACCACCCTTCAAACTGCCTAAGCTAGCAGGGGTGGAGCTTTCCCTTTCGGATCGCGCTAGATATCTTGGGATATTGCTAGATAGGAAACTAAATTGGAAACTTAACATACAGGAAAGGGTCCGCAAAGCTTATAATGCTCTTTTCATCTGTAAGCGGACCGCGGGGAAAAAATGGGGCCTGAAGCCCGCAATGATGCACTGGCTATACATCATGGTAGTCAGACCCATACTCACGTATGGGGCTCTTGTGTGGTGGAAGGCAACGAATACGAAAAACACACGGGATATGTTGGCCATGGTACAAAGAACAGCTTGCATTGCCATCACGGGTGCTCTACGCACAACACCTACGGCTGCACTCGAGATCTTTCTGTATCTTTTACCATTAGACCTACAAATTAAATTTCAAGCGGGCAATAGTGCGCTTCGGCTCACTAACGTTGGTCTCTTCAGGACTAATAACATAGGACACAGCTCCATTCTCAAGGAATCTTTTCCCGGTATCCCTGACGAATCGGACGATATACTTGGCACCTTAGACTTCGACACACCATACGAAGTACTGTATCCAGTTAGAGAGGACTGGCGAAGGAAGACAGTCTCTGTCCATAACGAGATTGCAATATACACAGATGGTTCTAAGACCAACGAGGGCACGGGGTCAGGTATTTACTCGAGAGATACGAACCTACAGGTGGCCCTGAGACTTCCGGACACATGCAGTGTGTTCCAAGCAGAGGTTCTAGCTGTACTTAAAGCTGCGGAATTACTTGAGATGGGATCAATATCCGATAAGAATATCGCCATCTACATTGACAGTCAGGCTGCGCTAAAGGCGCTAGAGTCTTACGTCACCAAATCTGATATAATCAGGAATTGCCGCACAATGCTTAGGGCATTATGTACGCAGAACCGAGTCAGATTATGCTGGGTACCTGGACACTGCGATATTGAAGGCAACGAGCAGGCCGACGCGCTGGCTAAAAGAGGAGCGGGGCTCCCACGTAGCGATATAATTGGTAGCATTAAGCCACCAGGGTGCGTGGCCAAGGGAATTATTTGGGATAAAATCATTGACACGGCTAATCTAAGATGGTCAAACATAGATGGTCACAGGGTGTCTAAGACCTTGTGGCCTGTGCTAGATCGCAGAAAATCTGGGGAGATAATCAAGTTAGATAGATCGCGGTTGAGAACAGTGATAGGAATACTCTCTGGCCACTGTCTCCTAAGGAGGCATGCCATGAGACTAGGGTTATCCGATACGGATGTTTGTAGGTACTGCGACGACCTACATGTCTCAGAGGATATAACTCATATACTCTGTGAATGTCAAGGAATTGCCAGGACAAGGCTAAAGTATCTTGGAAGATACTTCTTCGATAACCTTGAAGAGGTGAGGTCCCTAAACCATAACAAGGATCTTTTCAGATTCTGTAGGGAGATTAATTGCTTGGGAGAATGGGTTTAGGTCTTCTGCCGTGAAGGTTCCCTAGGGATCGCGATGGGCCCACTTTGGTGCCTAGTGTTTTATGATAACCTCATAACCCTACCTAACCTAACCTAACCTAACCTAGAATCTCCTCTGTCTGGCAACAAACGTGTACATGTACATAATTGCGTACATTATAATTGACTACGTTTGTACGCAATTGCGTCCATCATGTTTTATTTTGGAAATGTTCAATAAATATAGAATGTTTACATCAAATATTTTATAAATCAGTAAACGAACTATATTTTTTTCTGAACTAATGGCTTACCAATTTATTTTTTCCACTTTTTCACCTAAAATCACCGCAACACAAACACTGCTTTTACGTACCTGCGCAACCATTTGAAAGTAAGGTAACAAAATGTCAAATAATATCGAAAGTGACTCAATTTTCCCGCCAATCTTTGTTTTTAGAAGAAAGTAAACTACAAAGAGATGCACTGAAGTATATTTTAAGAGAAAAAGAGCTCAAAGTTTTGAGTATTTCAATGTTGAAAATCGTGTACGCAATTGTGGCCACCACGAGTCAAAGGGTTAATGCTGAAATGTTGTGACACAAAATTAGAAATGCCAGTAACCCACTTCGGGAATATGAGCGCTGCCGTTGACCCGTTAAGAGTTCATCCGCCACCACCTCTTTTTAAAAATTCTGATCCAGCATTGGAAATCCTTACAGACTTTAAGTTCAAAAATGTCGAAGTAGCTTAAGCAAGGTATCTGGTGGCCTGTACACGCTACCGTTAATTTCATTGACAGAATTCATTCTGAGGAGTTCTTGCTAGACTTTCAAGACGCATATTTCAGTCAATCAGGTCATCAAGAGATGCCTCGTCCGGCTTAGCATATATGCCCTGAAATTCACCCAGATGTTCTTGCGCATATGTAATCAGACTCAGCATAAACTCATCGTTAATTCGCTACCAAATAGCTATCCAGCAGGCACCTCGAGAAGGTGATGATGCGAATTTGCCATGCCCACCGCCCAACGCCCCACTAGACTCAAGCTCTGTTTATTAACTCTGGTTTGGAAAATCGCGGGCTCCCAGAACAGACCTATAAATAGATGTCTGCATCATTTCGATAAGCAAAAAATAAAAATAAATAAAACTAGCTAATTGAAAAATCATGTGAAATTCAGCTGACACATAACACACCAAATCTCTTATCATATAAATGCAATTGAATTATCAATTTCACCTGTGCCTATCTATCTGAAACGCGACAAGACAATCGCTAGAGCAAGCAACCCTACGTTCAAGTGTGAACATACTCAGCTCTCAAGTGCTCTTATATGCGATTGGTTCGCTTTATATTTATTATATTTATTTGCATTTTTATTTGTATTTTTTTGCTTAATTTGTTTTAAAACTCTCGGCTTGTGTCGGTGTCTATTCTAGCCTCAATAGCTCTTATCCTGTTGTAAGAAATCCACTTTAGCTTTGTGTCTTCAAGTCGGTACGTTTTAATTGCTATCTTACGGTGTTTGTACAGCATTTCGCAGAAAAACGCAGTATATCCCCGGTTGAATGCGAATAAAATTACTGACGAAAGACAATAGGCATGCAACAGTCACTGATAACACTTTCATTACCAAATCAGAGAATTTTTGGTAAAAATTTTACGAAGTTTTGCAATATTTCGCCAATAATTGTTCAACTGATTTGGCGATACTAATTATGTCACTCTTAGTACATTCAGGAAATTAATTTGATTATTGTGGCGAAACTCTTTCTTTTTGCCATCATGTATAGGGTAGGCTTACTTAAATGAAAGGGTATAGCAACAAAGAACTAAATATTAGATATGCTGGTCCTTAATCGTATTGGCAAGAGTAAGCTGCCGTCTTTTTTTTTTTTTTTTTTAGGGTGGGGGTGGGGTTATAATAGCGCTCAATGAGACACAACGAAGTACTTACTTACTTACTTAGGTGGCGCTACAGTTCGGGATGAACCTGGGCCTCAAACAACAAGCCTCTCCATTTAGCTCGGTTCTTAGCTAATTGCCTCCAGTTGCGCACTCCAAGTTGGTCGAGGTCCCTTTGAACTTGTGTGCTCCACCTACGGCGAGGAGGACCTCGACTGCGTCGTCCCCCGATGTTAGATTCGAAGACTCTGCGGCCCAGATTGCATTCGCTCTACATGTCCTAGCCATCTCAGATGTCCAATACGCAGCTTTTTGACAAGGTCGATGTCGCTGTACAGCTCGTATAGTTCGTGATTGAATCTTCTCCTCCAAAACCCGTCAACACAAACGGGACCGAATATCTTACGAAGAATTTTTCTCTCGAAGCGACCAAGGATATCTTTACCGTCTTTTAATAAAGTCCATGTTTCAGCGCTGTAAAGCAGAACTGGGATGATCAGGGTCTTATACACAGTCTCCTTAATTGTTCAAGTACAATATTAAAGAAGTCTAAAAAAAAAAACCTTGTCTAAAACCTTTTTTGACATCAAAGGTCTCGGTGAGGCCATAACCGACCTTGATGGAGCAGTGAGCGTTCTCTATCGTCAGCCTGCACAGACGAACAAGTTTGGCAGGGATGTCAAAACTAGGCATGGCTCTATAAAGCTCTTCTTAATAGATACTATCATAGGCGGCCTTCAAATCTATAGAGAGATGATGAGTATCGATTTGGACTTCTTGGGTTTTCTCCAGGACTTGCCGAAGTGTGAAGATTTGATCGATGGTGGACTTTCGTGGCCTGCAACCGCACTGATAGACATCTTGCCTAATGCTGTCGCGTATAACAAATCTGCATCCGAATAAGCGTTACCTGTTGCCACTGTAGCAGTCACCGCAGTAGATGTCACAGTTTATCATTCTCTTTTTGCGCGGTCCACCCCATCGCACTTCTTGGTTGGCGGTTATATCTACTTTAAAGCAGTCTAGGGCATCTGCTAATTGTTCGGCTGCACGTGGTCTGTAAAGGGACAAAACATTTCACACTACAGATCCGAAGTTCATTGTCCTTATTTCGTTTGCTAGGGTCGTCATCAGTTGAGTCATCCTTATCCAAGGCTTTTGGTTGTTTCGGAACCATTAGTTTTTTTTACGTCGTAGGGAAGTTACCCCGACGGCACAACCCCCTACCTGGAGGGCCAGTTCCTTAGTTATTCCCCTAGGACGAGGGGCCGGGTACACCGGTGTCAGTAGTCCACTACGGGAGTATGAGCGCTGGCGTTGGCCCATTAAGGGCTCCTCCGCCACCATCTCTATTCCAAGGTCCTGACCAACATTGGAAATTCCTTACCGACCTGTGATCCGAAAACGTCGAAGCAGCTCGCGCAAGGTATTCACTAAGTTCAACCTAACTGGAACTATAAACGCCACCGTTGACTCCGTCTAGGGAATTCGTCCGCTGGCGCCGGGAACAAGAAGAAGTGCTCTAGTGAGAAGCGCTCTTACCCCCCTCTTTCATCTTCTGTCGCCAAGAATCCTCGAAACGGAGTTGGTTACCTACCCATTTCTTGGATTAAGGTACTAGGCACCCAGCTGTCACTGCGTAGAAGTTGAGAGTAGGAGTTGGTAGGCCTCAGCTAAGTGGAAACGCTTGTGTTTTCATATAACCGCATGCACTACCATTTGACCAGCCCATCGAAGTACTGCGACCTGCATAATGATCTGTTGCAGTATCCCCTTAAAAAATGCCGTTGTGCGAACTGTGTCCTAGCTGAAATGAGGTTTTCGAAAGAAGATTATGATTGTTTGAGCTGAGGAGGAGATCGTATCAGAGGGGAGGGTGAACTCTTTATGGAAATGTTTTACTCGTAGTCAGCTACGAGCAATGGGGAGACATTCACACATAATGTGTTCGGCAGTTTCAGTGTCCTCAAGACATAGTCTACATGGGTCTGATTGGATAATGCCTTAGGTGGTATTTGGAAGAACAACAAAACAAAACTTTGCACTATGTTTTTTCATAGCTAGAATGTCTTTCGATCTTTTGCTACAGAAACATATTTGCAAGTCCTAGAACTCTTTGTGGGTCCCAGTATGAATGTTTTTCATGTTGTTCCCAACGATCTAGCTGTATCTTGATTTGGCTGATAGGTAAGCCACAAAAGGGTTTAGGGCCTATGAATTTAGATTGCGAGTCAGATTTAGCTAGTTCATCAGCAATCTCACTACCAGCGATGCCCCTGTGACTAGGGACCCAAGTGAGTGAAAGAGTGTTGTCTTGCCTAAAAGCTAAAATTTATTTGAGAACTTTAGGGGCTGTTGGCTACCGGATAGAGTGCTTAATAATCCATAATCTAGGGAGATTTCTTCTGATGCATTCTCTGGTACATAGCATAGATTTCTGCTTGGAAGATGGATTGTGAGCTAGTGGTACAAATTGGGACCTGAACCCAGTGGATTTCAAATTGGGACTAAACATTTCGGCATTCACACCATTTGCTATTTTTGAGCCATCGCATTGGTGTGCCAACTGATTTATACCTCCAACTGAAGGAGCTAGGGATTTGCCCAATAGGTGCTATTTGGGATGATAACTTGCAATGGATGCCATAAATTTATTTTTCTGGGCATGAAGTCAGTAAAACATACTGCTGGTGAAGTTAGCAGCAGCGTTTTGTTAAGGATCTTCATATACCCTGTTAAATCAGAGTCTTTAATATTGCAAAGGAAATGAATTTTAAGACCGTATCTTATGTGAAGAGATGGGAGGTTCAATGGGGCTTCCATATAATGTAATTCTATCTAGATGTGGTTTCCAGGTCTTTCCCTAGATATTTATATTCGCTAGAAAGATTAAGTTGGGCATCATTTAGTGTTAGTGTCTAAAGATGTCTTCTTCTGGTGAATGGAATGATGACAGTTTTAGGTGAACTGACTTTCAATCCTCTGGTTTTTGTAGGAGAACAATACAATTGCTATAGTTTTTAGAGAAGGCCTCTTGAACCTTAGTAGATGACGATTTTTTAAAGACATGCCAATTGGAAATTGAATCAGTAAGAGAATAACTACTTAGGTATGGTAAATGCCTTTCTTGTGATTGAGATAATAAAGGTAGGCTCATTGCTTTTAAAACGGCGTGAGGCAAGGTTGCATACTATCACCATTATTATTTTTGGTAGTAACCTTTGATGTTTTGCAGATCGCTCTGTCGATAAGAAGCAGCGAAACTCAATGGAGTCTTACAACCTGTCTCAAACACATCGACTATGACTATCCAGGATGTAGGGTCACTAAACGAATGCTCCCAGACGGCTGTAAACGCCATTCTTGCTGCTTCTTAGGAAAAAAGATTAAAGGAACCTTATTGGTGTCTTGACAGACCGCTTCGCTTTAGCCAAACATATTAATTTACTATGCTTAAGTGTCACTATAGTCTGCAGTGCTTGTGGAGAGGGCGACGACGCTACGGAACTCTGCGAGTGTCCTGTCTTTGCTCGTATCAGGCGGCAGATTTTCGGTGCCGATATGGTTAGTGCTGATACTGTAACCTCCTAATCACTCAACTTCTAATAAAATGCGTAAACCAGGATTTTGCACTCTGGTATGGACCAGTTACGTACGAGTGCTCCAGTCGAGCGTTTCTTATCCCGACAAAAAAAGAATAGATTGAGAAGTATAGGGTACATAGCAATCTTCTTGACTAACTTTTGGTATTCATTTATTTTAAACTATAGTTTCAATTGAAAAAGGAATAACTGATAAGCAGCAAAGTACTTGAGATCTTTTTGCGGCTTTTACTACTGATAACTTTCCACTTCTAGTGAAAGCAAAATCAAAAAGATAGAAACTCTAAGGAGAACACTTCACCTGTTCAAGATAGGTGCTCCCTCACCAATCACATGCATATAGTTGAATGATAAATGTAAAATAAATACATATGTATGCATATAGATTCAGCTATTAGATAATACTTTCCGGCTTAGTTTTTAAGACGTTATTTTGTCCGGCAATTTTGTTCCTTATTGGTGTAAATAAAATATAAAATACTGCTTCCAGCAAAGGGCGCCAAGATCTAGAATAGGGTTCCATATATTGACGTAAACTCATTGAGTGGAGCAAAGTTAAGTAGTATACTTAATATCGGCCTCGATACTGATGAAAATGTTGGATGCATTTTCCGTTGTCCACAGACCAAGTAGTTACGTTCAGCTAGAACTATCTCGAGAAGTCATCAAGTATAATGGCACAAAAGCAGCTACTTTCGGTTTTTGAAAAATCAGCTACTTGTTCACATGAAACTCCTTAAATAAGCTAAGAGGCTACCATATAAAGCCCGTAATATTTCAACTGAGCGAACAAGTTTTAAGTAATTTGATTATAAGGCAATAGTTAACCTCACCCCTATCATCTTAAACGAAATCATTTTTACATTCTCAGCCTAAAAGTATTTATATCATCCAACAAAAAAAATTTCAATCTTTCCAGAGTTTGGAGAATCGTATAGTAACTCTTTATACAAAGGGCTTAAATTTCGGGTCAAGGATAGCGCTTCAACACCAATCATTTGTCCTCGGCTCTTCATCTGTATTGGAGTAAAAACTATCTCAAGTATCATATAAAACGCCAGACCCTTTTTGAATTTAACAATAAGTGGCCACCGTTGAAAAAAAAAAATTAATTGCATCGGAGTTAGATGACTTTGCGCCAGCTCGCAATACGATGATTAGTAGCGAGAGGTCGTTGCGAATCGCCAAGAAGATAAGACTTATCTCATTTGATGCCTTAGCACACCTAATGTAGCCAGAGCCTACAAAGAGCACCTAGCTGTGAAACTCTCTGTAGTGCATTCACCAACCACAAACGCCAACAACCAGTGGATCCAATATCGCACCATTATCAAAGAGGTAGCCTAGATCACTTTGTGCTACCAGCTACCATCGAAAAAGAATCCGTGGTATGGTGAATGCTTCCAATCGAAGATGGTGATAGAAGATGCACACAAACAAATGCTGCAGCAGGAGTGTAGTACCGATCCAGAAGAAGGGAATAAAAGAAAATCCTGCGCAGAAAAAAAAAGAGCGGATGTAGCCTCCCAACTCAAAGAAATCGAAGAGTCTCGCGGACTCAACAACACCTGGAACTTCTACCGAAAAGACAAACAACTGGAAGCTGGCTTTAAATCTGGAACGAATGCTCTGCGAAACAGTGATGCTGACTTGGTCACCGAAGCGCAGGGAATTGTGGATTTGTTGAAGCAGTATATCCAGCAGCTGCTTAACGAGCTTCAAATAAAAAGAATGATAGGGCAAGAAGAGAAGCTACGGCCAGTCAATGAAGAAGCAGTATCTTCGCCCAGTAAAGAAGAGGATCGTGTAGTCATTAGAAGGCTGAAAAACAGAAAATCCACTGATTCTGATGGCCTAGCGGCCGAAGTCTTTAAATTAGGACGAGACGTCTTGGTTGGGTGTATGCACAAAGCCATCTTGAATCAACGAATATCAAGTCGAAACTCACCACTTCTTTATCGACTTTGAGGCCGCATATGACAGCAATCATTGTCTTAAGCTTTATTATGCGACGGCTGAATTCGGGATCCCGTCAAAAATGATCCACCATGCTGAAAAACACACAGTGCTCTGCCCAATTTGAAAGCAGCTCATCTTAACTATTCCGAACTTGCACCGGATTTCGGCAAGGAGACCCGCTATAATTTGATTTCTTCAATCCCGTGCTGGAACAGATAGTGCGCTGCGCAGAGCATGTGTTAACATGGTAGGCACTATGTGTCCGTCTAGCTGCAGGGGTACGCAGATGATATAGATAGCGGCGAGAGATCTCAGTATGCCATCAAAGAGGCATTTTTAGGAAAATCAACAACCCATGCTCTTCAGGAACTCACAACTAGGACAGAAAAATCCTTTAGACACAAAGAGTTTGTGGGCTTCCTTGACATCGAAGGAGCTTTTGATAACACCGAATACGCCCAAATATACAGATGCATACAGTACACAGGAGTAGATAAAACAACATATTATAAATGAATGCTAGAAGACAGAAAAATTAACATCTCACTAGGCAACAATATACTCAGGGTCACTGCTGTGGAAGGATGCCCTCAAGGGGGAGTTCTCTTCCCCTTAATGTGGTCTATCGTAGTAAATAAACTACTGAAAATACTCAGCAACGAAGGTTTTTATGTCCAAGGCTACGCAGATGATATTGTGATATTTATTAGTGGGAAATTCGAAAAAATAATCTCGGATCTCCTCCAGATGGCCTTGAATACAGTTGCTGATTGGTGCCAAAAAGTCGCCCTTTACGTCAACTCAAAAAAGAGCACCATAGTTGTATTCACCAAAAAAACATTTTTTACGCCAAGGTGTTTCATAAAATAGTTTAGGACTAAATACATTTTCAAGTTTCAAAATCGCTCTCCTGAAAATTTTTAAATTGTGACTTAGGCTAGTTCTGCATTGTAGCGACGAATTGTCACATATGCAGCACCAGTAAGGTGGCAAAAAACAAAGCAAATGTCTACACAAGAAGGGCTCAATAAACTACAAAGACTAGCCTGTGTATGTACAATGAAAACGGCTCCTACTGCAGCGCTGGAGGTTATTCTAAACTTACCTTTCTACTTCTTCTTCTTCCTTTTATCAGCGAGGTTATGATCCGAAAATAAGGGATCATAACCCTCCCACTTCACCGCATTTCTACTGATCCGCCTGTGGGGTTCGCCTATTTGACCTCAGAAAATATCGGCAAGCCCGCCGATTTTGGATCATTTGGTTACTGCGGCCAATGAAATGTCGATGTCGTCGCATTTGTCTGATCCAGGCGTTTATAGGGCTGCCTTTCCTAGATCGCGATGTCTTTGGAACGTTCATTGATATGGCCTTTTTAACGGGGTTCAAATGATCTCTTCTTTGAACGTGGCAATACCAGATGAGCCGGTCGCGCTCTACTTTTTGTACGATGGTTTCCTTGGTGTGAAAGCTTCCACGCATCTTCGAACTTCGTATTCGATCAAGCTTTGTCACTCCTGCTGTCATGCGAAGCTCTTCATCTCAGCTGCCGTTAGTTTACTCTCATACTTTTTGTACATCGTCCAACATTGTGAACCATATGTGAGCGCTGGACGCACAAATGTGGTGTAGAGTCTTCCTTTCAACTTAGGTGGCATTTTTCGGTCAAAGAAGATAGCGGAGTTTTCTCGCCACTTCATACACCTTACGCTTATGCGATGATTGACGTTGTCATCACAGGTTGCTTTGCTATTGATCATAGATCCCAGATATTTGAACTTTTCGCACTTGGGCCGCACTGTTCAATTACAATAAATGTCTGGAATAGGTCTGAGTGAATCAGAGAACGGGCAGCATAAGTACTCTGTCTTTTTTGAACTAATGTGATACCCATTTCCCTCCAGAACGCCAACCCACACATCAAGTGCTCATTGCAGGGATGTAGGATCCTCACTTATGATGGCTCCATCGTCACCAAAGAATAACTGATGTACCTTGGGGTCATCACTTTACCTTCAAGCAGATAATCAAGGACTGTAATAAAGAGCAAAGGGCTTAAAGCGCTTCCCTGGTGCACCCCACTTGAATTGGGAACTCTTCGGTTGCTCCAGTGAGACATCTTACTCTTGTCTTTCCTTCTTCGTACATGTCCATGATCATCTGTACATAGGTTTCTGGAACCCCTCGATTTCTTAGCGACACCCATATCAGATCTCGTGGTTGTCTGTCAAATGCCTTTTCAAAGTCAACCAATACAATATGCAAATCCTTTAAGGAATCACGATGTTTTTCCATTATGATCCTTATACTTTGGATTGCATCTGTGGTTGATTTACCCGCCACAAACACGCACTGATCATCAGATAGCCGTATTATTTTTCGCAGTCGGCCACCTAATACCCGCTCAACGATCTTCATGGTGTGTGACATCAGCTTGACCGAACGGTAGTTATCCGGTGTTTTTCCATTTCGTGTCTTGGACACACAAGATACCCAGCCGCCTTCTATTCATCATCTCTTCCAGCTCGTAACTTCGGCCGGTCATGCTTCCAACGTTCCAACTCGCGACCCTCAAATTTCGACGGAACTGTTTCATTATTTTGCTAGCCCCCGGTGTCCGTATAGCTCTGACCCGAACATTTCTGCTCGGTCCAGGATCAGTACCATGCACAGCAGTGGTAGTGTCTGGCGGGGTAGTGCCTTTCCTTTGATACAGTCTTGCAATATTACCATATTGCGATGGTGTTTGTTGTTTGACAGGTGTATGCTCCTGTTGCACGGACTCGCATGCATACTTGTGGGAGGGTTTTTAAGGTAGTATATGTGTAGCTAGGCTCACTTGGGTGTTATATTGCCTAGATCTGATTTGTCCCCTTAGTCGCTTTTTACGACAAGCGCTAGTTGTTGGGGGGCGCTGCAGTAATATTTTTAACCGGTCCCTGAACGGGGCAAACCTACCACTTCTACATATTCATATAAAGAAAGAAGCTATGGTTTACGCCTTTCCTTATGCTCAACGCAGAAGATAACTCAAGTTCCAAACTGGTTCACTCTGATATTGCACATGAACTCAACAACAATGAACTACTAGGACTAACAATTACGGACAAGTATCTGCCAAGATTCAACTTCAGCCACAACTTCAAGGTTACATGTTACATTTCCAGATCGCAAAAACTCCTAAAATTAACTGGGAGTCAGGTTCGAATAGCCACAGATTTCCTTACAGGCCACTGCCGAGTGACAAAACATCTCATGGCTATGTGAATATCACAAGAAAACATCTGCAGAATATGTAAAGAAGACGAAGAATCAGCATCACACATCTTATGTCACTGTAACTGTCTAATCAGGGGTCGAATCGCATCCTTCGTGAACGGATAACTCGTCACGTAATGTATATGTATGTTGTTGCTAGATCTACCAACAACACAATACAAATTACGTTACCAATCATCGGTTGACCGAGGATGCGATTCGACCCCAGAACAAGAACACGTCATCATTACTTAGGTAAATTCTACCTTGAAGCAGAAGACCTATCTGCAAGTCCACTCAAAAGCATAGTAGAGTTCATCACCAAATCGGGCATATTGAGTGAGCTTTAAGATCAGAGGAAATCACAATAGGCTCAATGTGGCCACAGCGATCAGTGAATAACCTGATCCCACCTCTTCAACAATCTACAATCTACGTATACGAAAGGCATTTACGACAGTTGAAGATCAGACGAGAGTGAGGACAAATCCAAGTAAATATTTTCACCAAATAAAAACCTATCTATCCGAAACGTATAACAGAATGTCACTGTTGATGGCTTTAACTTTGAGGTGGTTAAGGAGTTCTTCGAATGAATATTAATCCCACAAATGACACCTTCGTGGAGATTCGACGAAGAATAGCCCTAGGAAACCGCTGCTACTTCGATTTGGCGAAATAACAGGCGTCAAAACTCCAAGCTCAATGGACTAAATTAATGCTTTACAGTACGCTAATCTTACCAGTCGTGCGCCGACTGCTGGACTATAAGTAAAAACGCGGCTTCTATTGAGCTCTTTCCGGAGAAAAAATACTTCGTCGTATATTAAGTTCCATCTGCGAGGAGGGCGAATGGAGGAAGAGATTCAACCGTAAACTCTATGAGCTGTATCAAGATGTGCATGTTATCAAAAAAGCTAAGATACGTTGACTGTATTGGCCCGGTCACATCGAGTGGATAGACAGCAATGCCCCAGCCCAGAGAATCTTTGAATCACAGTTCCCAGGTTTGAGACCGCGAAAATCACGGATGACAGATAACTCGGTCAGCGTAACCGTAAGCACCATGTCCGGGATCAACGAGGATGGAAGGATGCTCGTCTCATTTATTTTCTACCTTAAACTTAAGAACCCGTAGATCTAAAAATGGCAGGATCTTGATATAGCTCTAGCGCTGTAAACGGAATTACTACGTAGGAACTTAAGGCTTTGACGGCAGATTGGCTTTCTAAAATACTCACAATGCCGTATTGCAGATATATTGTTACCATTTAGACACCGCTTCCTATCGCGATAGATTCCGTCTGGAAGATGCTGGACAATTTTCCCCATTGCTTCAGAAAGTTTGGTCAGTGCCGCTGTCAGCTGTCCTCGGTCCACCTGCATACCATTTTATGATCTCCCTTTAATGTAAAGTAGGCTAGTTGGCGCCGAACGAGAATTTGAAAATCACCTTAAGAACTGTCTAAAGAATTCGCTTATTTAGATCAAATATTCGCCACATACGTGTTCAAATCATTTATCACAGCTTCAACACGAACCCACCATTACTGATCCATTGCTATAAATCAATGCAAGCAGTACCTATCGTAATCGCATTAGAAAATCTGTTTAGACATTGCGATAGTGCCTCATTTTATTTACGCCAAGGATTCGATTTCTTGATAGGCAAGTATAATACGTCAAGTTACAGATAACTTTCTGTACTTTGTCTACACAATCAGATTAATTATTATTATAGATTGTACGACTGCAGTAATTATTGTAATTAATAGATAGAAACCATTATTAAAGCTTCAGGAAATGTGGAGGTTATAGCCCTCTGTTCTGGTAAATGCTTCTATTTTTACTTCCACCGATCAGGGTAAGGATTGTATTCGGGGAAATCGAAATCAAAATTAATATTACGATTTTATTGAAACTTGAAAAATGTCGTGACCTAGCTATTCTATCCGTCTGTTCGTTTGCAGACTTAACTGCCGATCGTATTTAATTCAAACTTCATAGCTGGCATCTGTGGGTTTGTGCAGGGTTACACAGGTTACACTTCATGTAACCTGGTTGTTGAGGTGTGTTGGTGAGAAGTCTCTAAATCCAACATGTGAAATTTAAGAAAGTTATTATTAGTCCTCAAGTGAGTTGAAGAAGCTCATTGTCTGCCACTAGCATCTAGATAGTGCCGGAAAGACCCATATACAGTGGATAAAGGTCCCTTTTTCTGTTACTCACTTACTTATGTTTTGTATCCCCTAGGACCTCTACTACGCCTATGCGCCATCATTTACGGTTTCTGGCAATTTGTCTGAGCTCTCCCCAACTTTTCCCCAACTGCCGTGCCTCCTTCTCGACTATTCTGCAAAATATTCTCCTCGGACCGCCAGGTCTTCTGCCATCCTGAGTTAAAGGGTTCCATTGCATACCATTGTTCGCTTCGTATCTGCGTGCTGCCTGCTGTAGCTAAGATATAGCTAAAACCATCCTGGAGCGAATCAAACAACATCTCGAAGACACACTCGATGCCGAACAAGCAGGTTTCCGCTCTGGATCCTCCTGTGCTGACCACATCAACACCCTGCGGATTATCATCGAACAGTGCGTTGAATATCAATCGCCACTCCACCTGCTGTTTATCGATTTTGAGAAGGCGTTCGATAGTGTCAACAAGGAGTTTATTTGGCGTGCATTACGCAGGAGTGGTTTTCCCGATAAACCAATTGCTATTATCAAAGCTCCGTATGAAGACTCCAAATGTCAGGTTCAGCACAGACGAAGGTTGTCTAAGAATTTTGAGATCCAAAGTGGGGGAAAACATGGCTGTATCCTTTCACCAATACTATTCTTATTGGTGATTAGCGATGTGCTTCGTGCAGCTTTGTCGACGGGAAATGGAGGAATTCGATGGACTCTTACATCTCAACTGAAACATCTTGACTACGCTGACGATATATGCTTACTCTCCCACAGAATTATGGACCTCCACCAAATGACAGCAGATGTAGAGGGAGAGCCTGCCTGCGTCGTCGGGCTGAAAATTAATACAGCAAAAACTAAAATTTATCAGCCTTGGAACAAACTCATCGGCTTAGATATGCATTGCTGGACAACCGGTAGAGACAGTAGAGGATTTCCAGTATCTTGGGAGTATTGTCTCGACCGATGGTGGAACCGAACTGGATATAACCAACAGGATCGCCAAAGCAAAGTCCGCGTTCGGGATGTTGTCCAACATGCGGCGAAGCATGGCAATCAGTTTGAACACCAAGCTAAGACTGTTCCGCTCCAACGCTGGATCCGTGGTGATATATAGATGCAGCACGTGAAGAGTGACCACTACTATCACCAGAAAGCTGTAAACGTTCGTTAATAGGTGCCCGCACAATATCTTAAGGATTTTCTGGCCCAATTGTATCTCTAACGAACACCTTAACGAGAGAACGGGTCAGGAACCAATAGGCACAACCATCCAACGGCGGAAGTGGCAGTGGATTGGTCACACATTCCGAAAGGGTGAAAGTTCCATAGCGAACCATGTTATGCAATGCAACCCTTTAACTCAGGATGGCAGAAGACCTGGCGGTCCGAGGAGAATATTTTGCAGAACAGTCGAGAAGGAGGCACGGCAGTTGGGGAAAAGTTGGGGAGAGCTCAGACAAATTGCCAGAAACCGTAAATGATGGCGCATAGGCGTAGTAGAGGTCCTAGGGGATACAAAACATAAGTAAGTGAGTAACAGAAAAAGGGACCTTTATCCACTGTATATGGGTCTTTCCGCCACTATCTAGATGCTAGTGGCAGACAATGAGCTTCTTCAACTCACTTGAGAACTAATAATAACTTCATTAAATTTCACATGTTGGATTTAGAGACTTCTCACCAACACACCTCAACAACCAGGTTACATGAAGTGTAACCTGTGTAACCCTGCACAAACCCACAGATGCCAGCTATGAAGTTTGAATTAAATACGATCGGCAGTTAAGTCTGCAAACGAACAGACGGATAGAATAGCTAGGTCACGACATTTTTCAAGTTTCAATAAAATCGTAATATTAATTTTGATTTCGATTTCCCCGAATACAATCCTTACCCTGATCGGTGGAAGTAAAAATAGAAGCATTTACCAGAACAGAGGGCTATAACCTCCACATTTCCTGAAGCTTTAATAATGGTTTCTATCTATTAATTACAATAATTACTGCAGTCGTACAATCTATAATAATAATTAATCTGATTGTGTAGACAAAGTACAGAAAGTTATCTGTAACTTGACGTATTATACTTGCCTATCAAGAAATCGAATCCTTGGCGTAAATAAAATGAGGCACTATCGCAATGTCTAAACAGATTTTCTAATGCGATTACGATAGGTACTGCTTGCATTGATTTATAGCAATGGATCAGTAATGGTGGGTTCGTGTTGAAGCTGTGATAAATGATTTGAACACGTATGTGGCGAATATTTGATCTAAATAAGCGAATTCTTTAGACAGTTCTTAAGGTGATTTTCAAATTCTCGTTCGGCGCCAACTAGCCTACTTTACATTAAAGGGAGATCATAAAATGGTATGCAGGTGGACCGAGGACAGCTGACAGCGGCACTGACCAAACTTTCTGAAGCAATGGGGAAAATTGTCCAGCATCTTCCAGACGGAATCTATCGCGATAGGAAGCGGTGTCTAAATGGTAACAATATATCTGCAATACGGCATTGTGAGTATTTTAGAAAGCCAATCTGCCGTCAAAGCCTTAAGTTCCTACGTAGTAATTCCGTTTACAGCGCTAGAGCTATATCAAGATCCTGCCATTTTTAGATCTACGGGTTCTTAAGTTTAAGGTAGAAAATAAATGAGACGAGCATCCTTCCATCCTCGTTGATCCCGGACATGGTGCTTACGGTTACGCTGACCGAGTTATCTGTCATCCGTGATTTTCGCGGTCTCAAACCTGGGAACTGTGATTCAAAGATTCTCTGGGCTGGGGCATTGCTGTCTATCCACTCGATGTGACCGGGCCAATACAGTCAACGTATCTTAGCTTTTTTGATAACATGCACATCTTGATACAGCTCATAGAGTTTACGGTTGAATCTCTTCCTCCATTCGCCCTCCTCGCAGATGGAACTTAATATACGACGAAGTATTTTTTCTCCGGAAAGAGCTCAATAGAAGCCGCGTTTTTACTTATAGTCCAGCAGTCGGCGCACGACTGGTAAGATTAGCGTACTGTAAAGCATTAATTTAGTCCATTGAGCTTGGAGTTTTGACGCCTGTTATTTCGCCAAATCGAAGTAGCAGCGGTTTCCTAGGGCTATTCTTCGTCGAATCTCCACGAAGGTGTCATTTGTGGGATTAATATTCATTCGAAGAACTCCTTAACCACCTCAAAGTTAAAGCCATCAACAGTGACATTCTGTTATACGTTTCGGATAGATAGGTTTTTATTTGGTGAAAATATTTACTTGGATTTGTCCTCACTCTCGTCTGATCTTCAACTGTCGTAAATGCCTTTCGTATACGTAGATTGTAGATTGTTGAAGAGGTGGGATCAGGTTATTCACTGATCGCTGTGGCCACATTGAGCCTATTGTGATTTCCTCTGATCTTAAAGCTCACTCAATATGCCCGATTTGGTGATGAACTCTACTATGCTTTTGAGTGGACTTGCAGATAGGTCTTCTGCTTCAAGGTAGAATTTACCTAAGTAATGATGACGTGTTCTTGTTCTGGGGTCGAATCGCATCCTCGGTCAACCGATGATTGGTAACGTAATTTGTATTGTGTTGTTGGTAGATCTAGCAACAACATACATATACATTACGTGACGAGTTATCCGTTCACGAAGGATGCGATTCGACCCCTGATTAGACAGTTACAGTGACATAAGATGTGTGATGCTGATTCTTCGTCTTCTTTACATATTCTGCAGATGTTTTCTTGTGATATTCACATAGCCATGAGATGTTTTGTCACTCGACAGTGGCCTGTAAGGAAATCTGTGGCTATTCGAACCTGACTCCCAGTTAATTTTAGGAGTTTTTGCGATCTGGAAATGTAACATGTAACCTTGAAGTTGTGGCTGAAGTTGAATCTTGGCAGATACTTGTCCGTAATTGTTAGTCCTAGTAGTTCATTGTTGTTGAGTTCATGTGCAATATCAGAGTGAACCAGTTTGGAACTTGAGTTATCTTCTGCGTTGAGCATAAGGAAAGGCGTAAACCATAGCTTCTTTCTTTATATGAATAAGTAGAAGTGGTAGGTTTGCCCCGTTCAGGGACGGGTTAAAAATATTACTGCAGCGCCCCCCAACAACTAGCGCTTGTCGTAAAAAGCGACTAAGGGGACAAATCAGATCTAGGCAATATAACACCCAAGTGAGCCTAGCTACACATATACTACCTTAAAAACCCTCCCACAAGTATGCATGCGAGTCCGTGCAACAGGAGCATACACCTGTCAAACAACAAACACCATCGCAATATGGTAATATTGCAAGACTGTATCAAAGGAAAGGCACTACCCCGCCAGACACTACCACTGCTGTGCATGGTACTGATCCTGGACCGAGCAGAAATGTTCGGGTCAGAGCTATACGGATTCCGGGGGCTAGCAAAATAATGAAACAGTTTTGTCGAAATTTGAGGGTCGCGAGTTGGAACGTTGGAAGCATGACCGGTCGAAGTTACGAGCTGGAAGAGATGATGAATAGAAGGCGGGTGGATATCTTGTGTGTCCAAGAGTCGAAATGGAAAAACACCGGAAATCGGGCGCGTTTCTTGGACATTAGGACAAAAGATTACAAGATGTTCTACTACGGAACGGAAAAGGCTAGGAACGGAGTCGTTATCATCCTTGCGGCAGAGCTACTTGGTAACGTCTTGAGCTTTCCGAAGTCCAGCGGCCGTTTGATGTCTCTCAGATTAGTAATACATAGTAATAAAAGGAGAGGTGTGGAATATTGTCAGTGCATATGCTCCCCACAATGGGTGCAATCAGAGAGATAAAGATGCATTTTGGGTAGATTTCCACAATCTCCTTAAGAACATCTCAAAGGAAGAGTTTCTGTTTGCTGGAGGAGATTTGAATGGACGTGTCGGGAAGTCAAACGAAGACTATGAACACTGCCATGGAGGACTAGGATATGGCACCAGGAATCTTCCTGGTGAAGACGTCCTAAGCATGTGCAAATCACACGGTCTTATCGTGTTAAATACCATGTTCATCAAACAAAGCCGACACCTGATCACTTACAGCATTAGTGGAGATGAAACTCACATTGACTACCATTTGGCAGCCAGTTTCAAGAAGCCTCGGATAAAAGATTCAAAAGTGATCCTGGAAGAGGCAATCGCTCAGCAACATCGTCTCCTGCTAACAGAAATTTGTATGAAAACACCAAAGAAAAGCAAACAAACAAGGGTCTCTGAGAAAGTCAAGTGGTACAATCTGGACAAAGAAAAAGGCGAGGCTTTTGTTTTCGTGATGAAAAATTACCTCTCTCACACCATCAACGGAGCTGAGGATGAAGAGTGCAGAACTGCAGAGTACAAAATATGTGGGATTCCTTACAGCGAACTTGCTTAAAGAAGGCGAAATCACTGCTAGGAGCTTCAAAAGACCACCATCAACATACCAAAGAAACATGGAGGTGGAGTGATGAAGCTATGAAGGTGATAAATGAGAAGAAAGCGGCTTTCAAAGCTTGGTCAAAGTGCCCCTCTAATAATTGTGATGGAAAAGCTCGCCTCGAAATGGAATACAGATGTTGCAAGAAAAAAAGCGAAGAAGAAATGCGCCCAGGTTCAAGCAGAGAGTACGGAGGGCCTGTATCGGGAGCTGGAGAAAGTATCTTCCCCGGTTGCTAATGCAATCCATGCTGTCCAGGAGCTGCGAAGACGCAATATGAACAAGAGCCCAACTATCCTCAAAATAGCCGCCCTAAGAAGGAGGAATGCTCAGGAGATTCGTTCACCAAAGTTAATTAACAATGCTCATGGCCAGCTTCTTGTGGATGACGACAAAATTCGGCAGTATTGTGAAGAACTACCCGACATTGCAGTCGAAGAAGTTAGTGAGGCGGTCAAATACTCCATAAAACGAAAAGCGGATGGGCCAGACGAGATGCCCTCTGAGTTCTGGAAAAAGATGGGAGACATCGAGTTCAGATGGCTCAGAATTCTCATCTCCAAATTTGTGAGAGGTGACTCAATGCCGAATCAATGGAGGGAAAGTTACCTTCTCCCTGTATACAAAGAGAAGGGTGATACGCGAAACTGTGATAACTACCATTCGATCAAGCTTATGTCACACACCATAAAGATCGTTGAACGGGTATTAGATGGCCGACTGTGAAAAATATTACGGCTATCTGATGATCAGATTCAATCCAAAGTTTAAAGATCATAATGGAAAAACATAGTGATTCCTTAAGGGATTTGCATATTGTATTGGTTGACTTTGAAAAGGCATTCGACAGAAAACCAAGCGATCTGATATGGGTGGCGCTAAGACATCGACGGGTTCCAGAAACCTATGTACAGATGATCATGGACATGTACGAAGGAGCAAAGACAAGAGTAAGATGACTCGCTGGAGTAACCGAAGAGTTCCCAATCAAAGTTGGGGTGCACCAGGGAAGCGTTTTAAGTCCTCTGCTCTTTATTACAGTCCTTGATTATCTGCTTGAAGGTGAAGTGATGGACCCCAAGGTACATCAGTTATTCTTTGCTTACGATGGAGCCATCATAAGTGAGGATCCTACATCCCTGCAACGAGCACTTGATGTGTGGGTGGACGTTCTGGAAGGAAATGGATATCGCATTAGTTCAAAAAAAGACAGAGTACTTGTTGCGCCCGTTCTTTGATCCACTCAGGCCTATTCCAGACATTTATTTGGATAGAATATTGCTTTCCAAGTACGAAAGTTCAAATATCTGGGATCTATGATCAATAGCAAAGCAACCTGTGATGACGACGTCAATCATCGCGTAAGCGTAGGGTGTATGAAGTGGCGAGAAAACTCCGCTATCTTTTGTGACCGAAAAATGCCACCTAAGTTGAAAGGAAGACTCTACACCGCAGTTATGCGTCCAGCGCTCACATACGGTTCACAATGTTGGACGATGTACAAAAAGTATGAGAATAAATTAACGGCAGTTAAGAGGAAGATGCTTCGCATGACAGCAGGAGTGACAAAGCTTGATCGAATAAGAAGTTCGAGGATCCGTGAAAGTCTTTCCGCAAGGAAACCATCTTACAAAAGACAGAGCGCGACAGGCTCAGCTGGTATTGCCACGTTCAAAGAAGAAATTATTTGAACCCTGTTAAAAAGGCAATATCAATGCACGTTCCAAAGATATCGCGATGTAGGAAAGGCAGGCCTATAAACGCCTGGATCACACAAATGCGACGACATCGGCATTTCATTGGCCTCAGTAGCCGAGTGATCCAAAATCGGGAGGCCTGCCGATATTTTCTGAGGTCAAATAGGCGAACTCCGTAGGCGGATCACAAGAAATGCGGTGAAGTGGGAGAGTTATGATCCCTTGTTTTCGGATCATAACCTCGCCGAAATATGAAGAAGAAGAAGACAGTAGAAAAAAACTAAAACAGTCAGTGTAGGTTGTCGGCAAAAAACAACTGAAGATATCGGCAGAAGTATGTACTTATAAACCCTATATTTGGCGTCCTGTACGTATTGCGAATTACTCGTGGCTTATTATTATGGCTTGGAAAAAATGACAAATCAAAGTAACAAGTTGCAAGAAAATAATGAGTGTTTTTAAGGTGAAACTTCTTTCGCGAGACTTGTGAATCAGAATAATCTCGACACAAAATCAAACATTTAACAGAAACTCTACCAATAAAACTATACCATCAAGGAATATGCAACAAAAGTTTGACCTTTTTTCGTCCGTCGGTGTATTTATACTAAATATAAGAACTTCTAGAACATGCTAGATGCCACTGTGGTGAAGGTGAAATATGCAGTAAGCCGATGTGCGCGCTAGCAGTTTGGCAAATAGGTGGCGTTGTTAGAGTTAGTTGGTAAACGAACCATGCAGCGCGATAGTACTTTTTGTGGATGCTACAGTACCATATTTTGTTAACAATGAGCCGGTCCCCACAGTGGCTTTAATTCGTGATTTGGTATCCTATGTGACACTGAACTTAACTTTTGCTCACACATAGGTAACATAATTAATAGGGCTAACACAGCACTTGGATTTGTTAAACGTTGGTCGAAGGAATTTTCTAATCCCCAGGTCACCAAATCTCTATATACCGTATGACCTTAGTTAGGCCACTTCTTGAATACGCCAGCCAAGTCTGTTTACCTTACCATCAAGTCTACATTCTCAGAACCTAAGCTGTTCAGCGTAGATTCATTCGTTTTGCCTTACGTGGTCTTCGCTGGGATGACCCATTCAACCTGCCTCCCTACGAGAACCGTCTAAAACCGTTAAATCTGCAAAAACTAAAAATACGTTATACCTTTTGTTCATCAGTTATTGGCAGGAACTATTGATTGATTTCATTTGTTACAGCGTATCTCTTTCAATACTAATCCTCGCCGTTGAAGAACAGTTCCCATATTCCCCCTTGCGTACCACCGAACCGACTATGGCCAACACGAACCTTTTATTTTTATAAATTGCGCGCACTCAAGGGGTTATGAATACCCTTAACATGTTTAAATACAGTACGGGCATTGGAAAGGATAGATAGAAAGAGAGAGAATGATTTTGGTGTAGTGGTTTTTTAAGCTCAGTTTCATAGAACTCCGGGGATGGGGTCCAGATAACTGGGGAGATTTTTGTTACTTTTTGTCTTTGCTTCTGATTCACAGTATTTTTTCCCGATAACCGACGTCATAGGCGAATCATCATTAACAAGCGAAAAATATTTTCAGCCATACGGACTGATTTTATATATTTCATTAGAAATAAATAAATGCTTGCTGACATCAGGATTTGAACCATGTACCATTAACGTGGCAATTGACGACGTTACCACTACACCAGTGCCGCCCCGACCCTTTGACTAAAATGCTACGCATAGTAAATACGTTCCCGGATATCTTTGACCTCCACTATAGTTAATCCACTCTTACCCCAAATTACCCCATTCCTTATTTTCATAGTGCCATATTAGCTGTAAGTCAATTACCCCCAAACTCTCCTTAATTTTTACAAGTTTGTACCTTAATATTAATTTAAGCTCTTTTTTTGTAGTTTTGAGTTTAGCCCTAAGTTATGATTTGCTTGCTTTTTTTATGATATTTTTTGGATATGACCATTACTTCCGATTTGTTCACCTTGATTCTCATTCCAGCATCATCACAAACGGCTACAAACCTTTCGAGTGCGCGCTGAAGTTCGGTTTGAGAGGACCCAAGGATGACTAAATCATCCGCAAAGAGCAGATGACTAATCCTTAGGTCTCCCACTTTGAAACATTCCCCGCCACGGCTGCCCTGCAACATCCAATCCATATATACAATGAAGAGGAGAGGTGACAAAACGCACCCTTGGCGGAGTCCAACGCCCACAGTGAATGGTATTGATTTAACACCGTTTATCCGAACACAGCTTCTACAGTTTGTATATAACGACTGAGTCGCCCTTAACAGGGAACTATTAATCCCATACTCCTGCAGAACACTCCAGAGTTTGCGTCGAGGAACCCTATCATATGCTTTTTCCAAATCCACAAAACAAGTGTAGACAGGTGTAACATACTCCCAGGCCTTCTTAAGAACTATTCTGAGAGTGAACAACTGGTCGGTTGTGCTTCTACCGGGACGAAAACCGCACTGCTCATCCCCCAAACTGTCCTCAACCACAGCTCTGGAACGCATTTCTAGCACCTTAGTGAAGACTTTTCCAGAGAGACTTAAAAGGTATATACCCCTATAGTTGGTGCAATCTCTTTTGTCCCGTTTTTTAAAAAGAGGAACTATCATCCCCATTTGCCAATCACCAGGTGTTTCACCGCATTCCCAGGCCACTTTAATGACACGCGAGAGCCATTGCACTCCCTCTTTACCTAAAGCCTTGAGCATTTCTGGCCGAATTTCATCCACACCAGCAGATTTGCCAACTTTTAGCGCTTTGATCGCCAAAGTTACTTCCTCTATCGTAGGACTACTTTCCGCCCTGCTCTCGACCATAGGTCTGTCATTTTCGGTGCCCTGTTCGGAATTGAGCAATTCTGAAAAGTGATCGCTCCATCTGCGTAAGATGTCCTCCTCATTGGAAAGAAGTGTACCGTCTTTGGATTTGACTCCTTCAACGATATTCAACTTTTTTGCTCTGAGTCGGCGGACGGTCTGCCAGAATATCTTATTTGCAAATCTGTGGTCACGTTCCAATTTCTCGCCAAACTCCTTCCAAGACTGTTCTTTCGCTGTTTTCACAGCTAATTTGCAAGTTCTTCGCGCCTCAGTGTACCGATTTCGAGAATCGGAGTTCCCCAAGTGAATCCACACCTTAAAGGCTCTCTTCTTCTCTCTGATGGCTTCTTGAACTCCGGGCGCTTCACTCCACAAACATCTCCCGCAGAGGCAATAACCGCTGTTGAAAACAGTTGCCATTCTTCCTCTACATTTGATGGAACAGTTGGAATTCGTTTCAAACCTCTCAGATATTTGCCGCGCAAATGTCTCCCGTATCCCATCGTCCTGTAACCTCTCCCATCGTATGCGTGTAACCATCCTTGGTTTACGCTTTGGTAGGGGAGGCACTCTCTCGCTAAGATACAATTTGCACAGCACTAAGTGATGATCAGTTGACAGTTCGGCCCCTCTCAATACGCGAACATCACAAACCATTCTCTTCAGACACGATGGTACCACAAAGAAATCGACCAGCGACTTCTGCGGAAGACTCTGACGGTACCACGTGTATTTGTGAATGCCTTTGTGTGTAAAGATAGTGTTCATGATGGATAAGCCATTTTCACAACAAAAATCCAACAACCTCTCTCCGTCCGCGTTTTGATCAGGATATATAATGATTTATTTAATCAATCATACTAGATTTTAACAATAATTTAACAAATCTTAGGAGCTAAAATACAATAATGTTCTCTACCAGTGTATTGAACAACCTTGTTTGACGCAAAAATGTAAGTATTTTTGTCTGTTTTTTTTTTTAACTAGGATAGGTTCGAAGTTAAGCAATATCTATTAAATCTAGAGTATCTTTTTCTTTAGTCATACATGCCTATGTGAAAATAGAAGTTTTCTAGCGAGTGGATTGGGGTGGATTTCCAGTTTGTTGATGTAATTGTTAGTAGATCTTCGAATTTCTTCTTGTACAGTAGGGACCACGTCACGTTTCAGGTCACGTAAGATGTTGGCATTTCTAATTAAGCACGGGGCGCAGGTGATGGGTCGTATGACCTTTGCCTGTTTCTTTCTACATAGTTTGGCAATGTTGGAAGCGGATGAGGTACCCCAGAGTTGGGGTATGACCAAATTAGCTTGATAATAGCAATATAGACCAGCACTTTATATTTTAAGCTTAGTTTTGAGTTTCTGTTTAATAACCAGTAGAGTGAATTGAATTTAAGTTGGATTTAAGCTGATTTCATATCTACGTGTTTGCTCCAAGTGAGACGGCGATCTAGATGAATACCTACATAAGTATTTATACTCCGAGTGTTGTAGGATGGTGAGACCATTGATTTTGATGTTGGCGCAATTTCCTTTCCTCAGGGTAAATGTAATGTGAGCACGTTTGGTTTGGTTTCGTTCACTTTTATTCTGCAAGTTTCCAACCATTTTTTTAAGTCGTGAACATGACTTTGGAAACGTTGAGATGCGAGATTTGGATCTTAATGAGAACTGATGCAAATGTTGAGGTAAGTATGAAGTGGTTAGTTGTCATGCGAGATGTTTAAAAAAAATACAAAAACGGACCCAAGAGGCTCCATTGAGGGACTCCGGCTTCGATGTTGTATAGATGGTATGTAAAGTTCTTGTATTTAGTGCGGAATTTACGATCTGAAAGGTAACTTTCAAAAATGCCGTTGGTGTTTTGTGGAAGCATCATCTTTATTTTGTGTAATAGTCCCTTGTACCGAACCTTATCGAAGGCTTGGATAATATCAATGAACAAAGCGGAACAATATTGTTTTTCTTCGAACGCTCTTCTAATGTTTGTAACTATGCTATGCACTTGTTCAATAGTCAGCCCAATTCTTCAACTCGTATACGACAGTCGAATCCGACCATAGTCGCATTTAGGCGCAAAATCGTACATAATTTGTACGTAAAATACGTCTTCGTAATAACTAAATACGACCATGGCCGGATTCGACTATCGTATACGAGTTGAAGAATTGGGGTGAGTATTATGCCTTCTCCTAAATCCAACAAACTGATGGAGTGGTATTGTGATTGTACCATCTTTGTGTGGCATAAGTTGTTCAAGTATGAGCTTCTCGAATATTTTGGATGCAATAGGTAGGAGGCTTATAGGTCTATAGGAGTTTACATTGATAGGATCTTTTCCCGATTTACCGATTACTATGATAGATAGATAGATCTTTAGATAGATAGATTTTTATTTATGTACTTCACTATTAATACAAAGTTTTAACAAAAATCAATAAACATGGCTTTGCCGTCTGCCTGATTGACAACATTAAATAAATTCAAAATTAAAAATTGACTAAAATATGTATGTATATTTGTATATTTCTTTTATTTTAAGCGGTTTTAGAAATCTTCATTAATGATCCTTTCACGATAATTTAAAGCAATTTTGCAGTACTGGGATAGCTTAAATACGTTTGGTTCGTTCAGAAGCATAGAAACTTGATCCACTGACAGAACATTACTTCCAAAGATATGTCTTCTAATATCGCTTAAAACTGGACACTTCCCAACAAAATGTATGACATCTTCTCTTTCTGCCAAGTTGCACAGGCTGCATAGCACTGGTAGGTCTGCTCTGTGTGGAATATAATTAAGCTTTAGAAGCTCTCCCCGTAATTTAAACACAGTCGCTATTTCCGATATACTGTATTCATCGCGGAAGTAGTTATTTTCCTGCAGGTTATGACTTAAGCGGCTGTAGATCATTCTATGCAGTGATCCCGAAGCTTGCTCTAAATGCCTGAACCAAGCCTTTTCGTCCATACTTGCGATGAGTTGGTAAAGTTGGGGTTTCCAGTCTCCGCTATTACCCAGATCCAAATGTATCCCACAGTCCTCAGCAAGTTCCAACCACTCCCTGTACCATCCTGTCCTGGATTGTATTGCTTGCAGAACAGCTTTTTTCGGCAGTCTGGTATCCGGCATATTCAAAACCTTTAGAATATACCATAGTCCACACGCAATTTAAAAGTTTTGATGTACAATGGGGACCAGCCTGTTTCCAGCATTAGCATATAATTGGGAGTGCTGGGAGGGAGGTGAAATGCTCTCTTAACGTAGTACCGCAGTAATTTCTCAACAGCCTCATACTTCCTTGCTCCCCAAACTTGCGCAGCATAGAACATGATAGACTCTGACACCGCTACAAAAACCTTATATTTACTGCTGTGGGCAATGAATTTATTAATGAGACATTTCTTCCATACAACATTGATGGCCGTTTTAGACTTTGCTAGTTTTTCATTTAGATGTCTCTCCATATCTAATTTTTTTGTAAAGTAGACCCCAAGATACTTATATTCCTTAACGACTTCAATACTTTCGCCGTTGTAGTACCATTTCTCGTTGCTGCAGTCCTCTCCGCCCCCTCTCTTAAATTTCGTAACCTTTGACTTGCTAAGATTTACGATTAAGTTCCATAGCTTACAGTAGTCATACAGCCTGTTGATCATTAGTTGTAAGGATTCAGGTGATTGCGCAACACCTCCAGGCAGAATATCTACGATGTCCTCGATGTATAGCGCAAATAAGCTTGGACTCAGCGAACAACCTTGTCTTACTCCGGACAATGACTGGAACCATCCTGACAACTCCTCACCACTCCACACTGCTGATTTGGTATCTGCATACAAATTTTGGATGACGCGTTCGAACTTCCTCGAATGCCCATGCAGTAAAGCTTATAAAATAGAGCATTTCGGTCTACCGTGTCAAATGCCGACTTATAGTCTACAAAAAACGCATACAGTTTTTTACCCCTTCCAATGTAAGACTCCACAATGCTCCTCAAAACAAACACGTGGTCGATAGTAGAGTATCCTGGCCTGAAACCCGCTTGATGTTCTTTAAGTAGATTATTTTCCTTTATCCATGTAGATAGTCGGTCCTGCAAGATTGCTGTGAATATCTTATATGAAGCGTTTAAAAAAGAAATGCCTCTATAATTCGCTGGATCTGAAGTACTGCCTTTTTTATGTATGGGGAAAATGAAGGCTTCTCTAAAACGGTTTGGAACTACTCCACTATTCAGGATATTATCAAACATCGTAGTAAGCTTGTTGTGCAACTCGTTAGTACCATATTTATAGAACTCGGAAGGTATCCCATCCGATCCTGCGGCTTTACCATCTTTTAATGCACTTACAGCTCCGATAGCTTCCTCATAGCTAATCGATCTGTCTAAGGTATGATTTCGAAATCCCGGAACAGCATAGTTGAAGACTAATTCACTAGGGGGTGGGTTCAGTAGTGCATTAAAATGTACTAGGACACTGGAGCCTAAATTCGTATTTATGACGAAGTTACCACCATTAAGTTTTCTAGCCGCTTTCCAAAAATCGGCCGAATTATTACCACATGCCAAGCTTCGAGCAAGGGATTCATAGTAATTTCTTCGCTTTTCCCTCAATATGGCCTTGAACTCTCTATTTGCTTTTAGGTACATCCACTTCATGGCGCCTTCGTTGTGTTGTCGAAACATCCTGAGCCAGCCAAACGATAATTGCCTTGCTTGCGATTACTATGATAATGGATTGTTTCCAGTAGTTCGGGAAATAACTAAGGCGTAGTGAAGCATTTAATATTGGGAGCTTCCTTCAACATTTTGGGAGTAATACCATCGCATCCAGGTGCTTTTTTTATTTTTAAGTTTTTGATTGCCTCCGCAAGTTAGTTGACGTTAGGTTTATAAGAATATTTTGCAGGGCCAGTTCTTTTCTAAGTTTTAAAGCGTTATGGAGGGCATAAGTGCTTCTTCTTAGTTCGTGTTTTAGGACTGGAGACCTACATTCTTGCCATTTCCTTTTTAAGTGTCTCTTTTTCTTCAATGTGAGGAGACTTTATATCGTGTGCGAAGTTTTTATTGCACGGTACTGTTGCGCTGTGTGTGGCATTGGTTATGACTTGGTTGAAGTTTAGAATTACAGTATCTATTTCTGCTCTGGACTTTAAGGAGATCTTAGGGTTAATGTGGGCGCTTCTATGTTTCTTGAATTGAAGCCAGTTAATATTTTTGTTGGTGAGAGAAGTTGATGGAGAAACTAGGGTTATATGGTTCCTTCTCCACGTGGTTACGATCGGAGAATGATCTGATGAAAGCTCTAGACTTGCTTCAGCTAGGAAGTCGTCACGATTTAGGTTTCTTATTATGCCAAAGTCCAGCAGGTCTGGAATTTTTCGTCGATCTGTAGGCCAGTAAGTTGGGCTATGAGTAGATATGGTGTCGAATCCTTTATTAGATACGACTTTCCAGAGTCTATTGCCCTTTGGGCTGCATAGTCTTGACCGCTAGAAAATGTGTTTTGCGTTATAGACGCCTGCTGCCAGAAATCTATTACAAAGAGTATTGAAGAATTGGATGCACTGCTCTTCTGTTATGTTGAAGATAGGAGGGCAGTATATAGCCGATTTTGTGGTCTTATTTGGAAATTCTTCCAGGCAGATTGAAGTAGCTTGTAAGTATTCCTTACTGAACTCTTCCAGTAGATGGTGATTTAACTTCTGTCTGACTATAATAGCGGTACCCCCTCGTGCACTGCCTGAAGGGTGTTTTGTGTATACATAGTTTTTCATTCTAAAGCAATTTTTTGGCATTAAATGAGTTTCGAAAACTAACTTAATATCTATATTGTTTCTCTTTAAGAAGTACTTGAGTTCCTAGTTTTCGCCGGCTTTAAAATTCATGGTTTTGTGAGGATTGCTTGTATTAGCATTATTTGATTTTTCAGCATCTCCTGCATCATATTTTGCATGCTTGACATGAATCCAGATATTGTTTGCATCAGCGTTTCTATTAGTTGTTCCAGTTTACTTGATCCGGGTACATTGGGTGAATACGGATCGACATTGGATAAATGTGGATCAGCATTTGACTTCACTGCGTTCGCATAGCAGATGCTTGGGTGAAAAGTAGACTCTACAGAATTTTGAGGGATCAGAATATTTGAGTTTTCAAGTTAGCTTCTTCTCGCTTCTTGTAGTAGAATCTTTGATCTCTCTGTATATACCGGGCAGCCTCTGTAGTTGGCAATATATTAGCTAATAACAATAAATAAACTTACTAGATCTGCTAGATGAGGCGAAACAATAAAAGAAACACACAATTGTTTGACAAGAATTAATTCCGCATTTATTTGGTCTTTTTTTTCCGAACGACATCGTTACAATATTTATCTTCACTTATAAATCTCCACTTGCTTAGGCTTCTCTCTCCAATAACCATTTTATTACAATAATTCCATTACATTCATAATAATATCCCAAAAATTTGCCAAAAAAATATAACGTTTTGCCTAAAAAAATAAACAATGTAGGATGAGTAAAAGTGTACAAGGGGATTTAAATTTGATACCGTCTAGTATGTTTTTTTTTTTTCATGTTTAGATATTTAAATATATATTAAATATATTTAAAGCTTTATTAGTACTTGAATTAAGTTATTAATTAATTATTCAATATAGTATTTAAAACGAGAAAACAAACGAACATTTCGAAATCGAATAACATTTCGGAGTGGCTACGTTATGTATAAGTTCCGTAATTATCAATTTTCATACATATATATATATATTTTTTTTGTTGTTTTGTTACATAATATTATTTATATATTTATAAGTAAAAAAACAGCATTTGTCGTTTTTTGAATTCGAGGCGAAAAAAGGCCACTATTCAACAAAACTACACCATATTTTCGTTGACATTCTGTTGTGTGGAACTCATGTTGGTGTGCCTTGTATTTCGGTTAACGAATGTGCGAATATTTTCATCTGTGTAGTCGACAATTTTACGTTTCTTCTTTCGCGTATATTGTTGCTGTTTCAGGTAAATTTTTAGTATGCCTTTGACAGTTATGAATGTCAGCCCTCCTAAGAGAGTACGATGTAAGGTATTCTCAATTGTTTCGAAGAGTAGACGACCCACAATTGATGATATCGTTGGCAATAGAAGAGCTCCACAAAATACCCGTGTCGCGGATACTGGATCGGAGAGTGTTGGCGTCGCTGGATTCTGAAGAGCTGGTTCTTCTTCTTCATCCCTATTAAAACAAAAAGAAATATACGTCAGTGTTTAAGATGTACATGCATACAAGTATGTAAGGCGACAAAAGAAGGAGAGCGAATAACATGTACACTACTTTCTAAATGTATTCAATGGCGGCGTTTACTGGATGAGCTGCATCGAAGTACTTTATTTGAATTCAACGTTTTATTAATTAAAAGGAATGAGGCTAGATACTCCCACTGTCACTTACCCTAGAAATTTCGACTGTAGGTCAAATAAGACCTTAAGATGGGCATATACCTCTGCTTCTGATTAATTGAAAGAAGTATCATACTCGTACATAGATCCGCTTAAGTTTAAATGTACGATTTTGCAGTTCGCAGAACACGCCAAATATCTGGGCATAATCCTGGACCGAAAAGATACTCAATTGGCACTGAATACACAAGACCGTACCAGGAAAGCTTCACTAGCCACATACTCGTATGTACATATACCTGCGTTCTTCAACCAAAACGAAGCCGCGAATAATCCGTTATATGCATACAGCGATAGTAACTCATATATGTGATACTAGTGGCCTGCACTACTTACATTAACAGGTGCTCTAAAATCAACTCTAACCGCTCCTCTTCAGACAATAGCAGTTAAAGCTACAAGAAAGGGGGTGGCGATGGTGTAGTGGTAACGTCATGGATTGCCACGCTAATACTTCATCAAAATCTGATGTGAGCAATAATTTTCGTTAGATTTTCACAATCTCCTAAAGAACATCACAAAGTAAAAGTTTCTCTTTATTGACGGGGATTCGAATGGACTTGTCGGGAAGTCAAACGAAGACTATGAAAATTGTCATGAAGGACTGGGACGCGGCAATAGAAACCTTTCTGGTGAAGACACCTTAAGATTGTGCAGGTCACATGGTCTAATCGTGTTAAATATCATGTCCATCAAACAAAGCCAGCACCTGATCACTTATAGCAATGGTGGAAATGAGACCCAGATTGATTGTCATTTCAGTTCAGTCAGTTTCATGAATCCTCGAGTAAAAGATTGCAAAGTGAACCTGGTATATGAGAATGCTCAGCAACACCGTCTCCTGGTAACGACGTCAATTACCACGCTAATGGTCTATGGTCCAAATCCTGATGTCAGCAAATATTTATTTATTTCTCATGAAATATATAAAGTCAGTCCGATTAATTGTGAAAGCTTGTGTGAACACTACTGCGAAGGCATAATACTGGCAGTAGCTTGGTCATAATGGCTGCAAAAATTTGCCTATGGCATCGGTTATCGAGAAAAAAAATACTGTGAATCAGAAGCAAAGACAAAAAAATAATAACAAAAATCTTCCCAATTATCTGGACGCCACTCCCAGAGTGCAGCAGTGACAGCGATAACTAGAGACGCCAGTTCCCAAGCCAAACAAAAATGTACTAGATTGTATTTTTTGGTTAAAAAGTAGATATCCGTCAAATAAAATAAATTAAAAAGAAACCCTTTCGAGAACCAGAGAAATTCTTGTTTTTTTGTCTCCATCATCCGTTGCAACTTTGAAAGTATTCGACTTGATCGGCAATTTTTGTTACATTGGTGTCAAGCGTGGGTTATGCGGACAGAATTAAGCATAATTCCCACCACGTAATAATGCACGCCGCCGAAGTAAGACGAATACTCGAGGAGGTCACCCGGCAGAAAAACCAGCTCATGGAAAGGGTGATGATGGAGATGATACAGTGGCAGAATGGCTTTGAACGAAGGCTAGATGGAGCGAAGAAGAAATTAGCAAAAGTTGCATTTACCACAGCAGTACCTGCGAACTTGTCGCCCCGAGTGATGCCAGTGGAAAACCCGTGTCAGTCGCAAATTGGCTGCCACACGGATGATCAGGAAGAGTCCCGCAGAGCTTCCGTACTGGCGGTAGCGAATCTAGACGATCAGACGAAAGAGGAAAGCAGCCGTCCCAGAACACGTATGGACGCCGAATGTCGATCACGATTGCAGTATCGAGCGGAACCATCAATGATTCAGGATCGCCAAGCACTACTCGTGAAGGAGTCTGACAAGCTAGACCACAGCCATCGAAGCCCGGTGGATAGTTGCCCTGATCCAGTAGATTTACTACCACATCGACATACTAACAATATATGGTAATTCAATTAACAATTCTAACCAATTGAACACCCACCACTCGACACTGTTATAATTTATTTTGATAAAAGAAAAAGTTTCTTCATTAGGAGCTAGAGGAAATATATATATCATATATCAATATGAATAAGGCCGCATTCATCTTTAAAAAAGCCATTTTTTTTCTTTTCCGAGGGTAGGTGAAAATCTTCCATAGACGCTATGAGAATAACAAGCGCATGCTCATAGTAGTGTAGGGTTCTTACTGACTAAAAAACACCACCCTTCGATATAAATTTATTAGATATTGCAACTAAGTAATAACTTATCAAGCAATTTTTCTATCATGAGATAAAAACGTTTGGGAGGTTACTTTCCACTGAAAGATCCTGCATATTCCGCAATCTAGACGCGGTGAATCATTATCTCGCCAAGTCGAAAGGTTTCGTCCTTTGTAGTCGGCGCAATAAATTGCTCTCATCCAAAATTTGTAGGACTGTATTGTTGACATGCCCGATTAGTCGGTTTCTATGCTTTCTCTCGAATCTTTAGTTTTAGCTTCGGAATTGTCGGAATTCCGAGATCCCTGTGGATATCGTCGTTTCTAGTATACCACGGTGCTTGGACAATTTCTCTTAGTACTTTATTTTGAAAAGTTTGTAAAATATTGGCATTTGTTTTCTTGATACAACCCCAAAGTTGTATACCGCAGGTCCACACCAGCTTTAGCACTTGCTTGTATAAAAGCAGTTTGTTCTCACTAGATACTGAGCTGGAAATGTTTTCCGAGTAACCAGTTCATTTCTCTATATTTGATTTCGAGTTCTTTATGTTTAATTTTCACGTGCGAATTCCATTTCAGCCTTGCGTCGAGTGTCATTCCCAGGTATTTGGCCTTGTTTGCAAAAGGTATTCGGGCCGAGTTTAGAAAAATTGGCAAGTCATTAGTTTTCTTATAAGTGAAATTCACGTGAACAGATTTAGATTCGTTGAGGGCGACCCGCCAGTCCCTCGTCCATTCATTTACTCTATTCAGTGCGTTTTGCAATTTTGCAGTCGTTTCTTCGATTGTTTGGCGTGGCAAAATCGCATCATCACCTCCCCGTGGTGCCCGCTGGATAGCTACCTGATAGTGAACTAACGATGAGCATATGCTGAGTCTGACGATATATGTGTAGCTGAACACTCAGACCTGCCTAAGCACATCTGGGTGAACTTCAGTGCGCATATGTTTAACCGGACGAGGCATCTCTTGTTGACCTGATTGGCTGAAATATGCGTCTCAGAAGCCTAGCAAGAGCTCCTCAGAAGGAGGATGTGCGGCGGATGAACTCTCTCGATGGAATCAACGGTGACGTCTACAGACCAGCGGATACCTTACCGGAGCTACTTTGACATATTTGGAGCTGAGGTCTGTAAGGATTTTTCAATACTACGTCAGGGTATTGAAAAAGAGATGGTGGCGGATGAACCCTTAATAGGCCAACGGCAGCGCTAATATCCCCGAAGTGGGTTACTGACATCGGTGCATCCGCCCCCTCGTCCTAGGGGTTGCTAAAAAATGATCTGGTCCTCCAGGTTGGGGGTTGTGCCGTCGGGTTAACTTCCCTACCGCGTAAAAAACCTTCGGTTACGAAGCAAGCAACAGCCTCGCATACGGATGATTTTACTGTTTATTATGGTATTCGTTGGACGCTAACATAACGCTGACGATGTTTCTCCACTTTCACATCGGACAATTGACCTTCATTTGATGGCACAAAATCTAGAAGCTGAGGCAAACAAAGCGGGACTAAAAATAAACACAGCCAAAACAAAAGCCCTGAGCACTTCTAATACCCGCGCTAACTTAACATTGCCGGAAAGGAAGTCGAGAAAGTTAATAACTTCCTATATTTAGGGAGTGTCGTCTCGGCTAATCGTGGTAGCACCGAACTGGATGTGTGCAGCAGAATCGGGAAGGCTAAAGCTGCGTTCGGAATGCTATCCAAAATCTGGAGAAGCAATGTTATCAGCTTAAGAACAAAGCTACGACTGTTCTGCTCCAACGTAGAATCAATGCTGCTTTATGGCTGCAGTACTTGGAAGGTGGACACCATTAACACACGCAAGCTGCAAGTCTTCGTAAACAAATGCTTAAGAACCATCTTGAGGATTTTTTGGCCGAACCGCATCTCCAACGAACAACTTTATCTGAGAACGGGCCAAGAACCTATAAGCATTATTATACGTAGAAAAAAGTGGCAATGGATGGACACACCCTACGGCGCGAAGACAACCCCATTGCGAAATACGCCGTGCAGTGGAATACGCTCACCCCGGCAGGTAGAATAGCGAGGCGCCCTAGGCAAACGTGGCGCAGAACAGTTGAGGAGGAATCGAACTCTTTAGGAATGAGTTGGAGGCAGCTCAAACGCGTTGCAGAACTTCGAACACGATGGCGCGCAGGCGTGGTTGGGCCCCCTTTGCCCCCCGAGGGGTTAAAGGAACTAAGTAAGTAAGTAGATGGCGTTACCTTAAGATTAACTTAGCTACGTGGATCCAACTATAGGGGGCGCATAGAAAATAGAATTCGGATAGAAAAAGAAAGAGAATAATAAAATGAAGTTGATTTTCAGATTTCACAAAGATCGCACGTGTTTTCATTTTCTCCTATAAACTCTTCCCTTTGAAAAGTCAATTTTATCACAATATTGTCAACGCGCTGCGCTCTACTCCCGCGTTTTAAAGATATAAAGAGTACTAGCTGCCAAATGACAAATGTTTTATAAGAATAGACCATAATGCTTATGCACATAATCGTATTTGAAGAAATGGAGTGGTGCTGTTCTGGTGGAAACGACTGTACGTGATATGTGTTTACATACGTTTTTAAGGGAATCACCTTCCAAATAATAATCAATACCGTTCTCAAACAAGTTTAGCCAACTGTAACCCCCTATACACATCATAGTCTAATAAACGGACAGACAAAACAATGCACTTACGAGTACATATTCTATAACTTTTCTGTGCTGTTTGGAGTACACAAGGTCGTCACGCCTACATAATCGCAGTGTGACATTGCACTGAAATTCTTAAATCGATAAAAATACAATCTCACTTGGCAAGCTTTTCAATCGTGTTTTTCCCCCACTCACTCACACTCATTCCTCGGACCGACCATTAGAACAAGTGACATCAAATATTCAAATAAGGTGATTCCACACAGCGAACGAAGCACTACTCAAACAAAAGTACTTAAAAAGTGCAGCTCTCCCACCACTACCAGCGAAATGCAACCAAGCGGAACAGCAACTTACGGATATGGAATAATTAAGCTCATAAGTGGAAACTTCCTCGCCATCGTTCGCCGATTTCGAATCAATCGCAGGACGGCATCCTCCCAGCGGATCATGCGTCCAAGTACAAGACCGACTGGTATGGCAGGCAGACCAATGAGCAGCACAAGTGGGTCACCGTTTTCCATCAGCGCTAGACCCTTTTTATGACCGACAATCTGCGAATAGATAAACAATATTGCAACCAGAGCAAACGGTACAGAGCACTACTCACCTGCAGGAACGTCACAGCACCATATGTGACCGCAGTCCAGTACAAAGAACCAACAAATATGCCCGCCGCCAGAAACGGACTTAGCCGCTTGATTAGGTTGTCGAACACCTCTAGAACATTGGCGAACTTACCCATATGCGGAAATACGATTATGTACTCCGTTTGGCACTGTTGACAGCTGACGCTCCGCAGCGCGTTGCCCTTTTGCTTCTCGTCTACCCATCGGTACAAGCAGCTCTGGTGCACCCACTTGGTGGTGCCACGGCATTTGCACGGTTGCACCCATGCAGCCAGCTTGTTGTCATCGTCCGTCGCGAAGCATATCCAACAGCTGCGCTCGTCAGCAGGGTTCGGTGTTGCTGCTGTCTCGGTCACTGCGACTGGCGTCGACGAGGGGACCACTGTTGTCGTCGTTGCCGATGGTACTTCTCCCCTTGGTTCATTGCTGTTCGTCGTCTTGCCACCTGGATCACTGTCAGCTGCTGCCGGTGACATATGTGTGGGAGCGGTATCGCCGTTGATGGGTACATCACTGCTCTGGTTTTCCATTTTTTTTTTTTTTCACACTTCTTCGTTTTAAGTGTTTTTTGTTTTGTTTTGTGGAATAGTTCTTTTTATCTGCGGGCGAATTAACTATTTTGAGACTTAACTTTGTGTGAAGGACAAATTAGTTGGTATTTGTTGTCTATTTGACGGTCGTCGTCATTTTTTTGTTGACTGAGTCATTTGCACTTTGCACTTCACTTGCATTTGCCAGCGATTGTGGGCACAAGTTGTGGTGGTTTTTGTTTTTGTATGATTTTAGAGGACTCTACGTGGTACACAATTTCGATTTTTAAACGATAAAACAATTTGTAGTGTGGGATTTTTTCAATTTTCTTCGTTTTTTTTCTATTTTCCGGACGGAGATGATGTGTGTTTGTGACGACTCGATTGACAGTTCGAAAATAAGGCAGTGCAACCAATCCCATTGGAATATCAGAGAACAGATCACAAATGCTGTGATGTGTTAAAGAGCTTTTGTGAATAGGTCATTGTATTTAAAATAAATGTTATTATACATCTGCGAACATACCCACATGGTTTAAACTGCCATACATGAAATTTTGGCCGTTAATTGGAAGTGGAAATCCTAACACGGTGTCACAACAGCCATGACTCATGCTCGGGCATATGTCTTGTCTTCAACATGTCTCATGGAGACCGCATTATGTCTTCATGTTTGCATGCCCTGACATATATGTTTTGATTTATGGTTTGCCATCCATGCCTGGACATGAGCTGAACGGAGGGAAACCATTGACATACTACTCAGGGTTATCGTGAATAAATTTACCCTCGGAATTTTTCCCCCGAACAAAAATTAGGTATCTTCAAAAAAGAGGAAATAATTCCATGGAAAAGAAATAGATATCATGAATGACAATTCAGGAGAATTTTCAACGCAATCGCGATATTTAATTTTTCCCCAATGAATTTTTTTCCGTATTTTTGAAGGTACCTCACTTTTGTTCGGGGCAAAAATTCAGAGGGAAAATTTATTCACGATAACCCTGACTATGAAGGGTGACCAGATAGCAATGATACTTTTTCCAATTGTTATGTTTCAGCAGCTGTCAAAGTTACCAACGACATCCAGCTGTCAAAATATTCAGTAAGGTTTGCCATTTCATCATGCATCGTTTCACGATTGCTAAACGTGCGGAAATTATTAAAAAAAATATTATCGAAAATCCGGCTCAGTTGTAAATACGCAACGTGAATTTCGTCGTGAGGTCGGTCGTCATTATGGCTTCAGAGTGCAGGCAATTCGTCGCACCGTGGAAAAGTTTGAGCGTGAGTACACTCTTTTAGACCTTAAGCCACCAACCAGACAGAGATTGGTGCGAAATGAGGTAAACATGGGCGCCGTCAGTGTTCCCAGATTGCGGAGAAAAGCGCCACTTTTGGCGTCTCAAAAAAAGGGGAAAACGCGGATTTTAGATATTGTTTTCGAAATCACAAAATCTTATTATTAAGTCAACATCATGCATAAATCTTCGTTGTCAATGAATGATTTGTTTTACCGAACAGCGTACGAAAGTATAATTATGCACTGAACCTACCCAATAGCTTACGTGACATTCTAACTTCGTTTTGGGCTCTTGGCTTCGAATTATAAGTCAAAAAAATAAAACTTTTTCTTGCATCTTTACAGAAATGTTTCTTAAATATGTTTCCTTGTAGTGAATTAAATGATCTCTTAAAAATTTAAACATACCAAATATTAGTTCGATAAATTTGCAAGAAGGATGTCTTATCAACAAAATTATCTGATGAAAAGGATATGTTTCCAAAATTTTAAAACTTGTAGAATTTATTTTCTGTCTTCCGCACAGTGGAGCAGTAGCTGAATGTACTTCCTCTGTTGTTAATTTAGATAAAACTAAAAAGAAACAAACTTCAGAATACTACACTGTGCCGAATTCTATATACAAGACGGCAATAAACTGTACATAGGTCCCTTACATTCGTGTGAAAAATAAAACTACTGACTGCCCAAAACTTGGCTTGGGCCAGTAGCGCAACAATCAAGTTCGTGATGAAGTGCTTACTTTACCTCCTAGTGGTGGTCCCCGGGCAACTATACGTATAAACCCTTATACGTATAGGCCAAAATTGTAAGTGCGGGTTGTCTAGGGCCTTGATTCTAGGCTAGGTAACGTGGGCCAGCAACCTGCGTTACTGAAACCAGCTCGCTACTGAAACCGACACTATGCCTCGGATAAGGACTGATCACATGTTGACGACTTTTGGCTATTGTACCCGTACAAAGATAGGTTTCTGGAATGTAAAGACGCTCCTCGACTCGGGAAGAGAAGGTCCTTACAATGCCAGATTCCTCCAACTGGAAAAGGAATTCATGCGATATAAACTGGACATTTTGGGGGTAAGTGAAGTAAGATGGTTAGAAGCGGGCGAGTACCAGTCTCCAACGCGTAACACTGTACTACTCTATTCTGGAAGACCATCCGGAAGTCCGCGGGAATATGGAGTCGGACTACTGCTAACAACAACAGCACGCAAGGGCCTGATTTCCTGGCAGCCTCATGGTGATAGGATTTTGACGGCCAGATTCCGGACTAGAGTACGACGCGTCACCATCATACAGTGTTACGCCCCAACGAATAGTTCGTCTGAGGACGAAAAGGAGAGCTTCTACAATCTCTTAAGCGCCGTCTTCAACACAACACCAAATGGAGACATTGTCATAGTGATGGGGGATTTGAATGCCAAGGTAGGCAGCGACAACGAAGGGCTCAAGCATGTAATCGGGAAGCATGGACTAGGCAACCGCAATGACAACGGCGAAAGGTTTGTGGATTTCTGCAATGCCAACCGCCTTGTGATAGGTGGCACCATGTTTGAGCACAAGACCTGCCACAAAGTCAGCTGGGTTTCCAATGACAGGCAAGCAACCTCCAACCAAATTGACCATTTTGCTATCAGCCGCCGCTTTAGAAGCAGACTCCTGGACGTCCGAAACAGACGAGGGGCAGATGTGGGGATAGTACGTGATCAGGTTCAACATCGATAGACTTAGTGATCCCTCAGTGCGCCAACAATTAAGGGAGCACTTTTCGCAAGGTGTGGAAGCAATCAGCAGCTCAATGCCCGCAACCATCCAAGACCATTGGTGTGCTGTGAAAAATGTTTTTACATCTGGTGCTGAAAGAATTGTCGGTCAATCGCAGGGAAGACATAGGGCGTGGCTTTCCGAGGATACCTGGAGACGGATTGACGAACGAAAACAGCTAAAAGCTCGCTTTGCAGCTACCCCAGCAGCAGGGAGAAGCGAGCTAGAGTCCCTATATCGCATGAAGATGAGAGAAGTTCAGCGTAGCGTACGACGTGATAAGCGCAACTACATCAACGCGCTGGCTACAGAAGCAGAAGAAGCTGCACGGAGGTGCGACAGCAGGACTGTCTACAGAATCACGAAAGAGCTGACAGGTGGTCGCAGCTCCAGCCAATACCTAGTGAAAAGCCTAGACGGCTCCTTGCTCATTTCGGATGAGGACCAGCTCAAGAGATGGAAAGAGCATTTTGCTACGGTTTTGAACCGTGTATTCGCTAGCGATATGCTCCCAAATCAGACTGAGATGCCCGAGGTGAGAAGTTCCCGAATACGCACCACGACTCCCAGTAAAGATGAGATCATTACCGCGATCAAGGCACTCAAAACCAACAAGGCGGTAGGACTTGACGGTATTCCAGCAGAGCTCTTACGAGCAACGCCAACAACATCGGCTGAGCTTCTGCTTCCACTTATAGATAGAGCTTGGGAAGCTGAGAGCTTTCCTAACGAGTGGAAAAAGGGAATGATCGTCAAGCTTCCTAAGAAAGGAAATTTAATGGAGTGCGGAAACTGGAGGGGTTTCTGCGTGCTGCCTGCTGTAGCTAAGATAATAGCTAAAATCATCCTTGAGCGAATCAAACAACATCTCGAAGACACACTCGATGCCGAACAAGCAGGTTTCCGCTCTGGATCCTCCTGTGCCGACCACATCAACACCCTGCGGATTATTATCGAACAGTGTGTTGAATATCGATCGCCACTGCACCTGCTGTTTATCGATTTTGAGAAGGCGTTCGATAGTGTCAACAGGGAGTTTATTTGGCGTGCCTTACGCAGGAGAGGCATTCCCGATAAACTAATTTCTATTATCAAAGCTACATATGAAGGCTCCAAATGTCACGTTCTGCACAGGGGAAGGTTGTCTGAGGAATTTGAGATCCAAAGTGGGGTAAGACAAGGCTGTATCCTTTCACCAATATTATTCCTATTGGTGATTAGCGATGTGCTTCATGCAGCTTTGTCGACGGGAAACGGAGGAATTCGATGGACTCTTACATCTCAACTGAAGCATCTTGACTACGCAGACGATGTATGCTTACTCTCCCACAGAATTATGGACCTCCACCAAATGACAGCAGATGTGGAGAGGGAGGCAGGTGTCGTCGGGCTGAAAATTAATACGACAAAAACTAAAATCATCAGCCTTGGAACTAACTCATCGGCTCAAATATGCATTGCTGGACAACCGGTAGAGAGAGTAGAGTATTTCCAGTATCTTGGTAGTATTGTCTCGACCGATGGTGGAACCGAACTGGATATAGCCAACAGGATCGCCAAAGCAAAGTCCGCGTTCGGGATGTTGTCCAAAATATGGCGAAGCAATGCAATCAGTTTGAGCACCAAAATAAGACTGTTCCGCTCCAACGTTGAATCCGTGCTGCTATATGGTTGCAGCACGTGGAGAGTGACCACTACTATCACCAGAAAGCTGCAAACGTTCGTTAATAGGTGTCTGCGCAATATCTTAAGGATTTTCTGGCCCAATCGTATCTCTAACGAACACCTTTACGAGAGAACGGGTCAGGAACCAATAGGCACAACTATCCAACGGCGGAAGTGGCAGTGGATTGGTCACACGTTCCGAAAGGGTGACAGCTCCATAGCGAACCATGCTATGCAATGGAACCCTCTAACTCAGGATGGCAGAAGACCTGGCGGTCCGCGGAAAACATGGCGCAGAACAGTCGAGAAGGAGGCACGGCAGTTAGGGAAAAGTTGGGGAGAACTCAGACACATTGCCAGAAACCGTACACGATGGCGCGTAGGCGTAGTAGAGGCCCTAGGACCCACAAGGGGATACAGGACATAAGTAAAGTAAAGTGTGAAAAATAAAATGCACACAACATGAGTGGTTGCGAGAAGCTTGGCCCTGGCACTTAACGAGCTGTTACGCCAAATATTTATTTTTAAAGGGTGAAGTAAATGTTTTTCGAAGTATGAATTTTCATGTTTTATGTCAAGTCCGTGAGTTAATACACGTTGATAATTTCTGTTCGAGACCGATACTAGGTAGATGATACGCGTTCCGATCGAATTTTTTTAACGTTTCAGAATTTATTCCGAACGAATACTTCGATGAGTCTGAATATGTATGTTTTATAGAGGCTCAATTATGTGATGATATTCATGTTTTTTTTTTAAACTTTTAATGAATATCTGTGCTTGCTTTATTAAGCCTTGGCTTATTTTTTGTTTTATTACTTATTTTGACTTAGTTTCACATAATATTTTAAGTTTTGAATGAAGTTTTCGTTTTTGGTTTTTCCTTGAATTAAACATTTTCATTAAAGCATGTTTCTTTTTAAAACGAAAAATTTGTCTTTCTTTTCAGTAATATGCGTTTTTTCTTTTGTTTTTAAAAAAGGGGAATATTGCGGGGAAAATAGACTGTAAAAAGGGGGAAAAAGGTAAAATGCGACAAAAAGGGGAAATTCATTTAGAAAATCTGGGAACACTGGGCGCCGTAACAGCCAGTATGAGAGAAGACCTAGAAATGTCGATTCGGCGCCGATCAGCTGAATTGGGCATCGCCAAAGAGCCAACCCGCTTTATTTTGCGGTTGGATTTGGGCCTACATCCATATAAGATTGCGCTGACGCAAGAATTGAAGCCGAACGACCATAGACAACGCCGTGAGTCCGCTTATTGGGCGCTGGAAATTTTGGCCGGAGATCCGGATCCGGTCATCTCACGGCGAGCGTTCATCAATTGGCCGCCGCGATTATACGACTTGACACCACTCGATTATTTTCTCTGAGGCTACGTCAAGTCCTTAGTCTACGCTAACAAGCCAACCACTTTGGACGAGCTCGAGGCCAACATTCGAGACGCTATTGCCAAAAGAACGCGGTACATATTGGCTCGAGTCATCAAAAATTAACCCGACTGCTTGAAGCATTGCCAGCGAAGCCGAGACGGCCATTTAAATGATGTGCTATTCCACACATGAATGTAGCTTCAAAATAAAACCAGAATCAATTTCATATCCCACACAATTCTTGTTTTATTTCAATTTTTTTTTTCCTATCGTTCTTATCTGATCAATCACCCTATATATAGTAGCCGCGTTGCTTCCAACATTAGCGCTAGCTCTCTTGGTCCGGAGCGGAAAGAAATGGAAACTCACTCATTCATTGCATGCAGTTGGGTGTACAAAGAGTGTTTTCGTTGACATATTACATTAAATATTGATTCGTAATAAATATACGAATATTGTGCAACTTATGGGGCAGTCAAATGCAAATATAACGATTTTTTTTATTTAAATTTTGTTGTTTCCATCAGTAATTATTTGAACTAGCACATTTTGCAGGTGACATCCGTTGCAAACAATGCCTCAACAAATTGAATTTCAACCGTTTTGCTTAGCAAATCTACACAAACCTAGGAGGTGTCTCTACCACACTTGGAGAAATTCAAGATGGTTGGCAATTTGTTTCCACATTTTTTCGCTCCGAACCAAGAGGACTAGTTATGTTGGCGTCATTTTTTGGGCAGGGATTGTATGGAATTGACATTTCAATAGCAATCCATATATATTATGTCAATGTGGAAAACATTTCTTTATCGCAAATGTTAGAGAAACTTCGGGTGGCTATTGGTTGCTGTTAAGAGCTGAGGCTGGAACTTACAAACATTGGGTAACAATCAAACGCACCGCTCTATGCACACTGCTAAGCATTGACGTATTAATATATGAACTGCTAGTGCCTAACTTCACGTATGTCCCCGCATATCAAGCTCCCTTGTTTCACGGCAGGAAAATTTGAAAACTGGTACTTTGTTTGACAGATCGCGAGCCTATGGGAAAAAAGTTATGTTTTGATTTGTGTTTTTGATTGACGAAAAATAAGCAGGGAACATTTCATTGTGGAATAAATACTCGTTATAACTCTAGCTAAAAAATACGAGGATAGAGATAAAATGAAGTGCTATGCGGTTGGCTGTGATTCACAATACAGATTGTGTTGCAACGAAATTCAAATTCGCAATATTGTAACTGTAGGAAACAAGAAAATAGTTGCAGTGACATCTATGGCAACGAATATTGAAACTATTTAAATGTTAACAGTTTTTTACAGCCAGTACACTTGAACAAACACAGATGGCACAAGTTTCTATGGCGGATATCTATGATAGCGGATATTTTGTTTCTGTTTAATACCGTACTGAAACAAGAGAGCTTGAGATGTTGGAACATGCGTGAATTTGGACACTAGCAGTTCATATATAATGCGTCAATGATTTGAAGTTATAGATCGATAAGTGATCTTTATTCAATTTTTATGTTTTTGGATTTAAGCAATTTAAAATTGTTTATTAAAAACGATTTTTAAATATCCGGCAAGTCAATAAAACCACTAAGCATGTCCACGATAATTATTCAGAACAAAAAGGCATCCACCCCCTTGCAACCAGTTAGGAGCTAAAGAACGTAGCTTTTAGTGAAAAAAATCATTTATATTAAAAAACATAATTGCATATTTTTAGACGAAATAATCACCCTGATTGTCGTTGGCGTTTGTCGCTTTTTGACGATTGACGATGCATCCGTATGAGTCATGGTAGGATTAAGATACGAAAAATCCCATCGTCGTCCAAGTCATAAACGTGTGTTTATTTAGACGTTCGCAATCTGTGCTTAAACAAAGAGATACTAGATAGATAACGTACACACAAAAGTACGGCATTCCTTATCATTTGTTTATTTTACTTGAAGTTTGAAATTCCTTGACTCATATGAATGCATACCATTCGAAGGGTTATACACAAATGCTGCACTAATTGCTAAACATTCCAAATCCCTGTGGCATAGCCCTTGTCTTTAAAGCTTTCTGAAGGATTTTTCGGAAACCTCAAAAAATGCAAAAGGTCAATTCAATGGTTTGGTACAAAAAAAAAGTCTATTTTAAATACACAATTCCGGCATGATATGCCACGCATTTTATTTATTTTTCCGTTGTTTCATATTAAAATTTAAAATTAAAAATTAAAATAATTTTCTTTTTTTTTTTTACTACCGTCGCCAGCAATATAAAATTAAACTGAAACTACAACAATTTCCGCCCTGCTAGTCTAATTCAGAAGCCTGTTCGACGTTGGGTTCCTCGTCACCTTCGTCGAAACCTTGAAACAGTCGACTGAATAGATCTCCGAAAATACCACCCATCATACCACCCTGGGCCTGTGGCGGTGGCGACTCCCCGAAGAAAACGATGCCAATCTTTTGTAGGTATTTATCAAACGATGGATCCCTACTAAGCGCTGTTTTGTAAAGCTCACACAGTACCTTAAACATAGGCAGGCGTCCGGTGTCGATGGTTTTCAGAAGAAAATAGGCAAAGTTCAGCAGGGGCAACTTAAATGACGGCTCTGTTCGGGCGATTTTTGGATGGTATTTCGTGTAGGTTTTAAATGTTTCCAATGCGGTGTCCTTATCCTTGAGGCACAATTGCTGCAATACTACCTGCACTATGAAGAGGTCTAGTTCGTTTGCAAATCCTTTTGTTTCACTGAGTTTAACTAGCATTTGTCCGCAACTTACTCCGTCGCGTGATAAGAGATAATGGTGACGTGCTAGTTCCGTGTTACCCTCAGACCACATAGCTTGGGCAATGAGTTTATGCATTGCCGGATGGCCAAAATTGTTCTTTGATATGTCACCGGTCCATTTGATTGCACGTGACTGAAAGTTTGAAAGAAACAATATTGACAGTTAGTATATTATTCAAGGCAAGGTGTTGACTGGGATTCAAGTTACTAAGCTTTATCGCGGCATAGTGGATAGATATAAAAAGAGTTCAATTGTTGTATCGAGTAACTATCCGCAAAAGCTTAACAACATCTAAGTTCGAAAGGATATAATATTTAAATATTCTTGTTGAGCAGCTAAAAAAAAACGTACTTCTGTATTTTACTGTGCGCCCGAAAACAGGCCGCACGTTTATTTGATTAAACTGACGGACAGACAGGGAACACAATTATAGATAGATTTCAACCAAAGAATTGCAGTGGAAGTACCGATACAGGAGTGCTAAGCAAACAACATTTCGGCGCTGTTCCAACCAAGGAATTTGGTTACAAATCACCCATCAATCTGCATGCTTGCCACTGACCCTGATCTAGTAAACATAAATATGTTGCTGGAGCTCCTGCCCAAATATGAGAGTTGTATTCAAGTCTCGGACCAATATAAACTTTAGAGATAGCAAAGACTGAAAAATCGTTTCAATTTTTTGGAAAAAGCCGAGGCATTTAGGAACATCTTTAGCAGAATCTGAAATCCTTTGATTTTAGTAAAGTCCAGGGCTTGATAAGCCATCAGATCTACAATGCAAACTCCATTCGTTTTTAGTTTTGCCACATTAGTATTCTGCTTCAGAGACAGAAGACACCAGCGGGTTTTTGACATGCTAAACACAACTAGGTTTTGACATCCCAATTGATGATTGCATCAATAAGAGAGTTGACATCGGAAGACATCCGCTGTTGATGGGACCTTACAGCAAATTATCTATGCTAAGGAGTAAGCGAAGTTACAAGTAATGTGATCCACGAAGGAATTGATTGGATTGCGACTAAGAGAGAAGTCATTGATAGATATTAGAACAGGATTGGGGAGAGGACTGAGCCCTGGGATACACCACCATTGGTCGAGAGGGTGGTGGAACTACATCCACCTAGAGCTTGTATTGATCGATTACATGCTTAAAAAGCTCGCAATCCATGTTGAGAAAATATTACAAACTAGCGGGTACCGGCGAGCGTTGCTGCGTAATAAAAAAAAAACAACTGTCAGGCAGGCGCCTGGAGCTAAGTCTATTAGAGAACAGTTTTGTGCTGGCCAACAGTAGATAAGTGGTCCAACCTTAAATACATATATCAAAATATTTTTAGTACTAAAGTACTATAATACTAAAGTAGTGGGCAAACTGCTTGACCGATGGTACCCGGCGTGCTTTGACGCGACGAACAATAGAGAATTTTTTTAAATACTAAAGTACGATAATACAAACTTCACAGAAACACTCTCGGGCCAATACCGAAGAATGCCTGCAAAAATTTGAGCTCAATCGGTTGCGTCGTTTCGGAGTCCATAGCATACAAACCGTCGTTCCAAACACGAAGTGGCATATCTGCAAAAATGTACATTTTGAGATATTTGGCGTATATTATCTACCGATCGAAAGATGCACCTGTGCCAAGAGAAGGACTGTCGGTTCTGTTTAGAGGAGGATGAAACCTCCGAACACATTCTTTGTGAATGCCCGGCACTACACTGGTTAAGGAAACGTATTCTCCACAAGGAGATACTTACTTCAGTGGAACTGAAATGCTCCGCTACTAAGGACATACGCACTTTCATAAGAGAGGTAGTACGTCTCCGATACAATAGATCTTTCAGGTCGCAGTGTCGTTGCCACGCGGGCATGGGTTGTACAAGAGGAAAAAAAAAAAAATCTACCGATCGTTATTTATCATCGCACGAAGTGGCGTATCTGTATCTCAAACCTTTTTAATTTTATTAATATTTTCAGCTTTGACGTAAATGATTTTATATGTTTTTTGTTTTGGTTCTACTGTAAAGTTAAGATTTTGAACATACGCCACTTCGTGTTTGGAACGACAAAACATAGGTACACACATTTTTTCCCATGGAAGAAAGCGCTTTCAGTTTTTCCCTAATTTTCCAGTTTTCCGGGTACATATTTCAATTTTTCTTTCCGTAAAAACCTTATTTGGCATTTCATTTTTATTTATATAGAATAATAGATAATAATAACCGTGTTTTATTATCTGATCTGATCCAGATCAGATCACACGACGAAAATAAAACGATCTGAATCTGGATCAACGAACAATTTTTGTTGTGTCTTGTGGTTTCCCCATCGAACTCCTTTCAAAATATGACTTATGTATTTCGTGCTGAAATTGTGCTTAACTCTTGCCATATGTATCCAGAACAACATTTGTTTCTTCTGGCGTACAACTTGTCATTGTTTTCATTCAAGATTAATTAGTTATTTAAAAGTAGCAATTATTTTGTTCTCTCTTTTCCATTAGAATTGCACAGCTGAGTTCCTTCAAGCGAAGTTGCCATGCGATTTATTTTCCCTTATAAAATTCGGAATCACAATGGACCTATTTTTGGTCTAAGTGTGTTGGCGATTCTCTGCTGGCAGCCACTTCAACCTACACATAAAATTCGAAGAATATGTGATCTCTTTCTTTTACTGTATGTTTTGTCGATCCTTATTCATTCAAATGGTGTATATTCACTCAATAATTATAAATTTGAAGTCATTAGGAGTAACTGGGATAAGTATTTACTCTCAGATACGCTCTTATGTGCATAATTCCAATGCAAAGAAAACATAGAATAATATTTATAAAGTGTAGAAAGTATTTCATATTCTAATCTGGCAACAGGAGTTTTGACAATTGTCGACAAAAGTGCAGCCTAGCAAGGAATAGGCGAACTAATTTTCAGATCACGAAAATACATCCAAATGAAAAGCAAGATCTCGTATTGTTATTGTAATGCATACGCACTAATGATCTGATCTGGATCAGATTATAAGATGATGCCTAAGAACGAAATCGGTATCATCCTTGCGGCAGAGCTACTTGGAAACGTCTTGAGCATTTCGAAGTCCAGCGACCGTTTGATGTCTCTCAAACTAGTAATACAAGGAGAGGTGTGGAATATTGTCAGTGCATATGCTCCCCAAAATGGGTGCAATCAGAGAGATAAAGATGCATTTTGGGTAGATTTCCACAATCCCCTTAAGAACATCCCAAAGTAAGAAATTCTGTTTGTTGGAGGAGATTTGAATGGACATGTCGGGAAGTCAAACGAAGACTATGAAGAGTGCCATGGAGGACTGGGATACGGCATCAGGAACGTTCCTGACGAAAACATCCTAAACATGTACAAATCGCACGGTCTTATCGTGTTAAATACCATGTTCAGCAAACAAAGCCGACAACTGATCACTTACAGCAGTGGTGGAGATGAAACTCAGATTGACTACCATATGGTAGCCAGTTTCATAAAGCCTCGGGTAAAAGATTGCAAAGTGATCCTGGGAGAGGCAATCGCTCGGCAACACCGTCTCCTGTTAACAGAAATTTTTATGAAAACACCGAAGAAAAGCAAACAAACAAGAGTCTCTGAGAAAATCAAGTGGTACAATCTGGACAAAGTAAAAGGCGAGGCTTTTGTTTTCGTAATGAAAAATTACCTCTCTCACACCATCAACGTAGCTGAGGATAAAAAGTGCAGAGCACAAAATATGTTGGCTTCTCAACAGCGAACTTGCTTAAAGAAGGCCAAATCATTGCTAGGAGCTTCAAAAGCCCACCATCAACACGCCAAAGAAACATGGTGGTGGAGTGATGAAGCTTTGAAGGCGATAAATGAGAAGAAAGCGGCTTCCAAAGCTTGGTCAAAGTGCCCCTCTAATAATAGTGACGAAAAAGCTCGCCTCGAAATGGAATACAGATGTTGCAAGAAAAAAGTGAAGAAGAAGTGCGCCCACCTTCAAGGAGAGTGTACGGAGACCCTGTATCGGGAGCTGGAGAAAATATTTTCCCCGTTTGCTGATGCAAACCAGGCTATCCAGGAGCTGCGACGACACAATATGAACAAGAGCGCAACCATCTTCAAAATAGCCGCCCAAAGAAGGAGGAATGCACAGGAGATTCGTTCGCCAAAGTTCATTAACAATGCTCATGGCCAGCTTCTTGTGGATGACGACAAAATTCTGCAGAGGTGGGGGCAGTATTGTGAAGAACTTTTAAATGAACAGTTTCCCGGGCTATGCTTTCCAAGAGCCACCACTAACTGTGAAGAAATACCCGACATTACAGTCGAAGAAGTTAGTGAGGCGGTCAAATACTCCAAAAAACAATAAACGGTTGGGCCAGACGATATGCCCTCTGAGCTCTGGAAAAAGATGGGAGACATCGGGTTCAGATGTCTCAGAATGCTCATCTCCAAATTTATGAGAGGTGATCCAATGCCGAATCAATGGAGGGAAAGTTACCTACTCCCTGTATACAAAGGGATGGGTGATACGCGAAAATGTGATAACTACCGTTCGATCAAGCTGATGTCACACACCATGAAGATCGTTGAGCGGGTATTAGGTGGCCGACTGCGAAAAATAATACGGCTATCTGATGATCAGTGCAGGTTTGTCTCGGGTAAATCAACCACAGATGCAATCCAAAGTATAAGGATCATAGGAGAAAAACATCGTGATTCTTTAAAGGATTTGCATATTGTATTAGTTGACTTTGAAAAGGCATTCGATAGACAACCACGAGATCTGATATGGGTGGCGCTAAGACATCGATGGGTTCCAGAAACCTATGTACAGATGATCATAGACATGTACGACGAAGCAAAAACAAGAGTAAGATGGCTCAATGGAGTAACCGAAAAGTGCGAGTCAAAGTCGGGGTGCACCAGGGAAGCGTTTTAAGTCCTTTGCTCTTTATTACAGTACTTGACTATCAGCTTGAAGGTAAAGTGACGGACCCCAAGGTACATCAATTTTTCTTTGCTGACGATGGAGCCATCATAAGTGAGGATCCCACATCCCTGCAACGAGCAGTTGATGTGTGGGTGGACGTTCTGGAGGGAAATGGGTATCGCATTAGTTCAAAAAAGACAGAGGACTTGTGCTGTCCGTTCTCTGACCCATTCAGGCCTATTCCAAGCATTTATTTGAATGGAACAGTGCTTCCCAAGTGCGAAAAGTTCAAATATCTGGGATCTATGATCAATAGCAAAGCAACCTGTGATGACGACATCAATCATCGCGTAAGCGTAGGCTGGATGATGTGGTGGGAAAACTCCGCTATCTTCTGGGACCTAAAGATGCCATCTACATAAGTTGAAGGGAAGGCTCTACACCGCAGTTGTGCGTCCAGCGCTCACATACGGTTCACAATGTTGGACGATGTACAAAAAGTATGAGAGTAAATTAACGGCAGCTGAGATGAAGATGCTTCGCATGACAACAGGAGTGACAAAGCTTGATCGAATAAGAAGTTCGAAGATCCGTGGAAGCTTTCACATCAAGGAAACCATCGTACAAAAAATAGAGCGCGACCGGTTCAGCTGGTATTGCCACGTTCGAAGAAGAGATCATTTGCCCTGAAAAAGGCAATATCAATGCACCTTCCAAAGACATCGCGATGTAGGAAAGGCAGGCCTATAAACGCCTGGATCAGACAAATGCGACGACATCGGCATTTCATTGGCCTCAGTAACCGAGTGATCCGAAATCGGCAGGCCTGCCGATATTTTCTGAGGTCAAATAGGCGAACCCCACAGGCGGATCAGTAGAAATGCGGTGAAGTGGGAGGGTTATGATCCCTTATTTTCGGATCATAACCTCGCGGATAAAAGTAAGAAGAAGACCTTAGATAATACTAACGTTAAAGATATGGGTCGATAGTTAGAAGGAGAGGCTTTATCACCTTCTTTGTGATTTGCTAGTCATTCGTAAGTATACATCTATCCGGAAAGATGCCCTTCGCCAGGGTAGAAGAAACCCCATTCAAAACAATCCGATGCCGAATATGGGTCAAACAGACTTGATGGAGAACCTTAGGAATTAGTTGGATACATTTTAAACGCGTAGTAAAAGTCTGTAAACAATGACGCACAGACAATGTTGACGCGCTGTTGCTGAATGCAACCTAAATAAATAAATAAATATTTGGGGCAACAGCTCTTTAAGTGCCAGGGCCTAGCTTCTCGCAACAACTCATGTTGTGTACGTTATATTTTTCACACGAATGGAAGGGACCTACAGTTTAGTGCCGTATCCGAACGGCGATCCGAGAAGCTTTCTTATGACAACAATACTCTCGGATGTTTGTCAGACGGTCGCGAGAGGTGGGACCGTGAAAAAACTTGTTGGTGTTTTCTGGGATTCGAACTTGGAACCTTGTGCGTAATGATCCGACACACTAACCACTTACGCCACGGCGCCCCAACCTACCGCTACAATTATAAAAAAAGAAGTTGATATTTCTTTTACCCGGGGCTTATCGGAAAACGGCTGAACGGATCACAATGATTTTTTTTTTATTGATTATGAAATCTCCTGGAGAAGGTTCGTATAGAACTCTTTATTCAGTTTTGAGTTTGAGACACCTCGAAAATAGACAAAAAAAAAACCCAAATAAAATCAACTTCGGCTTGGGCGTTTTTAATAAAATTAGTTTCATGTTTTCACGTTATCTAAAAGCTGAGCAATACCAAAATTATCTTTTGCCAAATTCAAAATTTGATTTATTTTTTCTTGATCGTGATCTCGAATCTGCATTCAGTGATGATATTTATTTGTTTTCTTTCTTTATACTTCTTTCGCTATCTTTAAGAGCAGTAAGAGCTTTAAGCTCACTAGGACAAACCGACAGAGGGGGGGAAAACGCCAAATAAACCATCGAGCGTGATCGATGAAGTGGGAGGATTAGTCGAACATCAATACGGCTTCCGGAAAGCACACTCAACAGTGGACAACATCAAATCAATGACTGCTATAGCACAACCCGCCATTGAGGAAAAAAAGATGGAACGGAGGAACAAAGACTGCGCGGTTGTGACATTAGATGTGAAAAATGCCTTTGGGCATCTTTATTGCGATTGGTCGGGAAACTACTACTGATTGCTAAGAACTTGGCTTGGGCCAGTAGCGCAACAATGACGTTCGTGATAAAGTGCTTGCTTTACCTCCTAGTGGTGGTCCCCGGGTAATTATACGTATAAGACCTTATACGTGTAGGCTAAAATTGCAAATGCGGGTTGTCTAGGGCCTTGATTCTAGGCTAGGTAACGTGGGCCAGCAACCTGCGTTACCGAATATTGCCCGCTACAGAAACCGATACCGATAGGAATGATCACATGTTGACGACTTTTGGCTATTGTACCCGGACAAAGACAGGTTTCTGGAATGTAAAGACGCTCCTCGACTCGGGAAGCGAAGGTCCTTACAATGCCAGATTCCTTCAATTGGAAAATGAATGCATGCGATATAGACTGCACATTTTGGGGTTAAGTGAAATGAGATGGTTAGAAGCGGGCAAGTACCAGTCCCCAACGCGTAACGCTGTTACCTGGCAGCCTCATGGTGATAGGATTACGACGGCCAGATTCTGGACTAAAGTACGACGCGTCACCATCACACAGTGTTATGCCCCAATGAATGGATCGTCTGAAGACGAAAAGGAGAGCTTCTACAATCTCGTAAGTGCCTGCCGTCTTCAATATAACACCAAATGGAGACATTGTTATAGTGATGGAGGATTTGATTGCAACGACAACGAAGGGCTCAAACATGTAATCGGGAAGCATGGACTAGGCAACCGCATTGACAACGGCGAAAGGTTTGTGGATTTCTGCTCACGGGAGAGCAATTGTTCTTCAAAGATCGTGACCTTCAGCTATCTTCTAAGAAATCAACCGCATCTTTGTTTACAACATGGACGAAGGAGGTAAAACGCAAGCTAAACATCAGATTAGCAAACAGACTCATACCTTCAAGGCAATTGGTCATCTGTAATGAACTACGATGCACAGCACATACATGGACACCACAGCTAAGTCATACCAACTGGACAAATTTAGCTTGACATGAGTGCATGACATGAATGTCGAGAAGGCAGTCGTCTTGTGTCGACCACGACCACTTAAACACATTACGAATTATCATAGGGCAATGCGTCGAATACAGGTCTCCGCTACATCTAATGTTTATCGACTTCGAGAAGACTTTCGCCAACTTGAATTGCAATTGAACAGCAAGTATCAAATTTTACATAGTGGTAGAGTCTCTGACTCTAACGAAAGGGTTGACGAGCTTGCCAGAAGAGGGTCGGCGCTGCACTTATCGCAGGCCCTCCCTTTTGTAATAACCCCAATCAGTTCCTAACGGAAGAAAATAGAAGATGAAGCTATCGGTCGAGCAAACAGAAGCTGTGTTCATCGGGAAACATGTGCAACGGCGCTATGGCAGGCCTTTAGCAAGAAGTATCAACCTCTCTGGTGAAACTTAGTCCTTATAGGCATAATCGTTTCTGGAATAATTACTGGTCATTGTGCCACTGGCATCTACGCGGAGCGACTCGGTGTGCTGCACAATGACTATTGTAGAAGTTGCAGGGACGAAGAAGAAATTGAATCTATTCGTCACCTGCTGTGTGATTTTTCTGCCCTTTCCATCAGAAGAATGAAGACTCTTGGTAGTTACTTCTTCTCGGAGGTGAAGGACTTAGGCAATGTAGAACTGACGGACCTCCTGAGATTCATATCACTATCTGGGTGGTCCTAACAGCGGACTATCTTTACAGCGTTTCCAGGGTCAAATAATTTGGGCACAATGGACCCGAACTGTTGGTCTATGTGAGCCCTGACTCTTTTTGTCACAAGGCACCCATCTACCTAACCTAACCTATATCTAGAAAGTGTGTTCTCGTCTAACCGCAGTTGCATGGCCCTTAACTGGGTGTGTGCAGCAGAATCGGGATCGCAAAAAGCTGTGTTTGGAATGCCATCGAAAGTCGGGAGAAGCAATGTTTTCAGCATAGAAACGAAGCTGCGACTGTTCCGCTTCAATGTAGGGCCAGTACTGATTTAAGGTTGCAATACTTGTAAACCTTCGTAAACAGATGTCTAAAATCACCTTGAGGATATTTTGGCCGTTTAATCCCCCGACGGCTGAAAGGAAGTATGAGTACTTCCGGGTCTATCTACATCGGTCTGGATACGACTATTTCACTGCGTCCCAAATGCAGCGAAGTGTAGCAAGATGAGAAAAATATTTTTATCCACTTCTCGCGCTTTTCTGCCGAGCGCGAAAGACTCACAAGAGATATAGGACGCCTACCCTATACAACATATTGAAACATACAGCTGGAGACCTGGGATCAGTTAGAATGCATGTCAACAGTAGTAATGAAGGAGATGCAGATAATATAGCACTAACGGCAACAGTAAATAACGGGAGGTTATTATTTAGTGGTTGGGTACGAGCCCACTTACGCCTTTGAAAGGCGAATCTCTCTTCGCAAAAAAAAACTCATTGGAACACGGTATTCAGGACTTTCAAAACGGTTCCAAAACCAGACCATAAAGAGATGCCTCCGAACCTATTGGAAGAAGCATTCAACCCGCAAAGTGAATTACCAGTCTCCAAAGATCCCGAGGACATGAGCACAAAGCTAAAAACACCGCTATACTTACTATCAACGCTTCCCTCTCGATCGTTGTTGCGCTAATATTCTTGATGAGTAATCCCAACCGTTGAATCCACACGTCCACGTCCTCGCACTGGCCCCGCTTCTCCAGTGTATCCACGATGAGAAGTGCCAAGTCAGCGCCACTGGTCTGCTGCTGCTTGCTTAGCAGCTTGAGGGCACCCTGGTACAGTAGATCTAAGCACTCTTCGTATTTCTTCTGCGCCGTATACCTAAAGTACAGGGTCCTGTACATTTGATGAGCCTCGTAAAAATACCCAGACTCGATGGACGAGTCCAACTTGGCCAGGACACGATTGACACCACGGCTCCCACGCTCTGCTGCTGTCGCAGTCATATTGGTATATCTGTGTCACGTTTCTCCCTGCTTTTCAATTAAACTTATAGTGAATTTTCCGGATGAGCTGTTTTGTCAATAATAGCATCACAATCACGGATAGGTGTTTCACACGCGCGACTTAAACTAAAACGAAATTTCCTCCTCTTTTCTTGTTGGAAAAAAAAAGAATTCAGTAAAATCAGAGTGACATTTGTACAGGGATGTCAGAATTTTGGTCCACATCGGTGGACGCAGAGCTAGTGAAGGATGTGTGCACTTTAGGGTAAGTGATAAGAACGATTGGCGAAATCCGAGGAGATTTTGATTAGCTGTATTTTTGACGTGAAAATGTCTTCGAAACCGATGCCGGGTGTGGGGCTGCAATCACGCCTAAATAAACGACAGTTTCTGACGAAGTAATTTCAAACTTCAATAAATCGGTCTCGTTTTAAAGGGGAAGAATGAAAGTTTGTGCCAGTACATTCCGATATTCTTGGCAGTCGAGTGTCGCAAACTGTGCATGTAAAATGAACCCACGATTTTTGACCTATTATTATTATAATTTTATTGACATGTAATAAATTACATGTTAATAGATGAGCACTAGCTACCAGGGCTTTCGGCTTTATACAAACTTAGATCTTATCTTCCAGTTTAAGAGCTAACAAAATTTTGATGTACAGACTTAATATTTTTTTCAGAAATTTCCCTAAGAAGTGTAAAGAGTTTCTTACCAGATATATATATTTTTTTTAATTTCGTTAGGTGCGTTGGATTCTTACATAGGTGGCTAACTGAAAATTGCGACTTTGCTTCGTGTTCATAAACGTGATCATATCTCAGTGAGTAATTATTCGATCCAAGCCAAGTGTTGTTTTGAAGAGAAGTGTACGAGTATTTAAATATATTTCTTAAAATGTCGCAACCAGAATTACAAAAATCGGGCACTAATTAGCGCTGTCGGAAGAGCTCCTTTGCTGTGGATTGGGCTCCCCATAAATCAAAAAGGTTCCCAAGTGTTATAGTTAAATTTGCGGAGAACAAAAATAATAGGGTAAATTTGAAAACCTATGCTAAACTACATTTGACTTCTATTAAAACTTCATAGCGAATATTCGTTCCATACATAATTTGCACATCTCTATTTCAGGCAGAAAATTTTCCTTCCCTTAAGGAGCTCACACACCAGAGCTGTACGCGGTAGTGGTAGAAGCGCGCTAGCGGTGTGTTCACACTGGCTGTATTTTGTATGCGGTATTCACATTAGCAATGCTTGTGTTTCAGTATGGATGAATCATAGATGGGAAATATGTAATCATCAAATGTCCTCATAACACAAAGGTCTGTTCCTTTTCTTGCAAATTCGTACAAATTTGTGTATTTCCACCAACTCAATGAGCTTTTTAATATGCATTTTGATCTGCGGTACGCGGTACATGGCGGTCAACTATGCTTGCTGCGGTACAAAATTGTACCGCCGCAATACCGCAACACTAGTGTGTGCATCTATATTTACCGCAATAGGATTACGTACCGTTGTACCGCTACCGCGTACCGCGTACCGCGTACCGCTCTGGTGTGTGCCTAGCTTTATCCTTTTCGCGTTTTTATGACTCAGTGAACATTTTACACGATGGCACCTTTGATCAGCAGAAGAAAAACTAGATTCCCCCTCCTGCCCAACATTATTCACTACGCTTAGGTTTCGAATGCGCATATTGCAGTTTTCTTTAAAACAATTTGTTTGTGTCTGGCTTAGTCTTAATTTTAATCGTAATGAAGCACCGTTGAAAAACTGCGACATCTACTACAGCGATTGCTACAGACAACAAGGACAGCGTCTATTCGGGTGCGGATTTGTCATTGGAGGCAGACTTGGGCAAGAATTCTTGAGCGCCTCATGACTATTCATATCAAGTCTAAATTCGCCAACATTAGCCTATTATGCACCCACACCCCTCACGAAGATAGACAACGTGATGAAGGATAACTTCTACCAGATCTTCGACAAGACGTATGAGCAATGCACTAGCCACGACGTTACAATTATCCTAGGTGATTTTAACGCAAAGCTAGGAAGAGAGGACGTCTTTAGTAGCGTGGTCGAAAAGCACAGCCTGCACGACATCACATCCGACAACGAACTCAGGCTAGTCGACTTTGCGGCGGGACGAAACTTTGTCGTATCTAGTACGAGGTTCGCACGTCTCGATATTCATAAGGGAACATGGCTCTCCTTTAATCGAAAAACTGACAACCAAATCGATCACATTGCGATCGACGCAAGGCACTCTTCCAGAATTCTGGTTGTCCGGACTTTCCGAGGAGCCAACGTGGACTCGGATCACTACCTACATAGTTGTAGCCAAAATACGGATGCGGATATCCAGAACGGAGGGAAATCAACGAAATACTGTGAGGAAGTTTGACGTCGGACAGCTACAATCGCAAAAGACCGCCAGAGCCTTTGCCGATCGAGTTTCTTTTAATCTTAATCTAAGTCCTATGCCGCCAGTAGCAAATGCGGAAGACCAGTGGCAGCGTTGCCAACAAGCCATCAGAGATGCCGCCTCTAATGTAAGGGTTCGATCGAGGAGATTGAGAGACTTTATTACAGGAATGATGTTCGAAAATTTTACCAAAAGGTAAGAAGAACATGCCATGGTTTCAAAGCCGGAACAGAAGCCCGCAGGGACGAAAATGGCAATATGGTTGTAAAATCGAAATCGATGCTGAGGATATGGAAGGAACACTTCTGCAGATTGCTAAACCGCGATAATGACCAATATACCGTTGTCAGGTGAGAAACAATGGAAATAAGTGCAAAGTTAGTTAAGTAATTTATGATTAAATGTTTAAAAAAAAAACAAATTAAGGTATTTCCTTAATAAGAACATGTATGGAAAACACATGAAGATTATGATTTCAAAAAATGGATTGGTTTCCTTTTTGTAATTTAATCTCCTCTATTAAGGAATGTCACAATGTAAAAATTTATTACATATTCCTTGTTCGCTTTACATAATCCGAAAACAAAATAGCTCAGACATGAAGCCTAATTACGTTTACAGTAAACACCCGCTTTATCCGTTAAAAGACTTCTGATTATGTTCGCAAAAGATAGTGCATAATATTTAAAGTTTATTTCTGTACTTTTTTCTTGTGTTTCTTTTTTTTTCACTTAACAATTATAAGAACCCTCTTCATTCACTGCTTACTTTTGTCCTTATGCGTTTCCTATAAAATTTTGCCTGAGCTGCCAATGGTACTAACGCACTTGCAAACATTGCTGCCAGAAGTTTGCCTCCAATCGTCAATAGCGCATCATAGCAAACACAAAATATAACAAGAGTGCCACGTACTGTTCAAATCATATCTTGAAAACAGAACTCAAAAATTAAAATTATCGATATTGTTTCAAACCCGGTTCCTGTACTTCATGGTGTCCCTCAAGGATCTTTACTTGGCGTATTGCTGTTTTTGGTGTATATCAATGATATGGAGAGTGGGCGCCGTGACGTAAGTGGTTAGTGTGTCGGATCACTGGTCTCGAGGTTCCAAGTTCGAATCCCAGAAAACACGAAGAAGTTTTTCCACTGTCCCACCTCTCGCGAACGTCTGACAAACATCCGGGAGTATTGTTGTCTCGAGAAAGCTTCTCAAAACAAATAGCCCTTCGGATACGGTAAACTAACGATACACTAAACTGTAGGTCCCTTCCATTCGTATAAAAAATATAACGTACACAACATGAGTGGTTGCGATGCGCTAGTCCCTGGCACTTAAAGAGCTGTTGCGCCAAGCATTTAGACGATTTGAAGAGTGCTATTCGTTTTTTAAAAACTCTGCTGTTTGCTGATGATGCGTTATTGTTTATATTTGGTAGTAATGTCGACGAGTGTATAAATAAAATTAATTCAGACTTAGAGAATTTACAAGAATGGTTTGATGGTAACATGTTAAAAAGTATATGTAAATAAAACCAACGCCATGATATTAAATGCTAATAGAGCCATCAACATAAGCAACCAGAAGATAGAGATAGTTAGTGAATTCAAACATTTAGGTGTTTTAATTGATAATAAGCTAAGTCTTGATGCGCATGTTAATTATGCATGTAAAAAGATGGCAAAAAAAATGCACAGAGTATTGCTGATGTAATCAGATGATCAATCGGTTGCAAAAACTTCAAAAAAGGACAATGAGATTTGTTTTAATGTGCAATGGATTTACTCTAATAAGAGAAATGTTGATTAAGCTATCTTGGATGAGTGTGAACCAAAGACTTTTATATAATGTAATCGTATTTGCATTTAAAGTTAAATTCAATATATTACCTAACTATTGTACTTGAATGAATATAAATCTGATGATAATGATGTACAACAGTTTGCGTGTAGTAATGCTGGTGATTTCAGGCTTCATCTTCATAGAGGTTTAGATATTTATAATAGTTTACCGAATGATATAAAAATGGAACAAAATTTAATACGATTTAAAAAACTTTTAATTGGAAATGTTAAAAATAGATTTATTTAATATAAATGTATAATAATTAAGATTTGTATGAATTTTTTAAATGCCAAATTTTGCCAAATAAATGTTAGAAAAAAAAATGCCCTAATTGCCCCTGCCAGATAAAAAGTTGCTATGATTGAAATATCACAATTGGCGAAGATGCGCTCTTTCGCAGATCGCTAGGTTGTGAATGGACCTTATGGAGATAATAAAAAATCTGATTTAAAAATTTACGTTCCCAGCCCCATTTCGACTTGGCATCACTAAAACTCGTCACACCCGCTACTGTCAACCCACAAAGCAATACATACGGAAAATTTGGAAAAATATTCCCTCCTCGTTTGTTGGCTCCATGTTTTCTCGCGTTTTTCAATAAAAATCGACGCATTTATATAAAACAGCAGCAAAAAATAAATAGCAGTTGAATTTCGCTTGTCGCCATCAAAAGATGTACGAAAATGGAGCAACAGAGCGCAGTGTCTAGTCAGCCGTGCGGCCGAGCCCAGTGCCATCAGTCCAACGGAGTCCAGTGCGTCAGGGATAAGCCCCGAGGATTCCCCTCGAAATGGATCAAACTCAACGTGGGAGGCAAAACCTTTATCACCACCCTCAGCACCTTGGTGAACAAGGAACCAGAGTCGATGCTGTCACGTATGTTCTCCCAGGACGGCGCGATGAACCCCAGTGACCTCGACGAGCACGGCGCTTATCTGATCGACCGGAGTCCGCATTACTTTGAACCCATAATGAATTATCTGCGACATGGTCAGCTAATCTACGATTCGCACTTAAACGTGGAGGGCATCCTCGAAGAGGCAAGGTTCTTTGGTGTCTATTCACTGATACCACAGCTGGAGGCGCAGCTGAACGCGGCGAACGAGTCGCTTGATAACGTCCCCCTCACGAGACGCGACGTTATCAAAGCACTGATCCAAACGTCGCACATATCGGAGATTCGCTTCCAGGGTGTCAATCTCGCCGGCGCCGATCTGCGAAAGCTGGACTTTAGGAACATAAACTTTAAGGTGGGATAGCTGTTATCACTTGTTATTGTTATCTACTGACGCTGATGTTTCTTTTCAGTACGCGTGCCTTCAGCGATGTAATCTGTCGCATGCTAACCTCACGTATTGTTGCCTGGAGCGAACTGACTTGGCCTATGCAAACCTGGAGTGCTCCCAATTGGTGTCCGTGAAAGGTTTGTGCGCCAACATGGAGGGTGCGAATCTCCGTGGTTGCAATTTTGAAGATCCGACGGGCGTTCGCACCAACCTGGAGGGCGTGAATTTAAAGGGCGCCTGCCTAGAGGGTAGTAATATGGCCGGAGTAAATTTACGCGTTGCAAATCTGAAGAACGCCAACATGAAGAATTGTAATCTTCGGGCTGCCGTGCTGGCGGGCGCCGATTTGGAACGCTGCAATTTATCCGGCAGTGACCTGCAAGAGGCGAATTTGAGAGGCGCCAACCTTAAGGATGCCGAATTGGAATTGATGGTCACTCCGTTGCATATGGCTCAGGCAATTCGTTGAAATGGCAATATTACTGTTACTGCATCACCTGTGATTCCAGATTTATTCCTATTCTTTTCCTGTTTTTATAATTTTTATTCTTGTTTGAGTCCAGTTTAATGTGTCGTCATCATTGTTTTGAAGTCAACTTAGCCTACGTCCGTGTGAAGTCTCCTTAACCCTAGAAAGATAATCATATTTTTTATGACGTAAAAGATAATCATACGTCTCAGAGACGTATGGCACTTTTTTAATGTATTAATGGAAACCCATGAGCTTTTTATAAAATATTAATGTTTTATTTATTAATGAAATTCATATTAAGAGAAATGAAGTTATGGTTCAGTAAAAATAAAAATTAATTTAAACAATAAAAACAAGAAACTTAAACTCCATTGCCAAAGGATATTACATTTTTTTGCGCGCTATACGTCTGGCAGACGTAGATTATCTTTCTAGGGTTAATTTTGGTTGTAGTGCGACTAGTAATCCTAAACGGTTACCATTTTTTTTTAAAGATAATATTAGCCTAAGCGAGTACATTTACTTAAGTTATTACACACAGAGAATAAATGCTAATATAACACCTAAATTCCCTGTTTAATTCCATGAACCACAGGAATAGGTCCTTGAAAGAAATGCTCCGGATGAGTGCATATTTGGGAGTAAAAAATCGGGGCAATAATTCAACACATTTTTCGAAATGAAACCTAGATTGACTACCATTTGGTAGCCAGTTTTATGCAGCCTCGACTAAAATATTGCAAAGTGATTCTGGGAGATGCTTTTGCTCAGCAACATCGTCTCCTGCTAACAAACAATTTTTATAGAGATAGTGAAGAAAAGCAAGCAAACAGTCTGAGAAAATCAACTGATACGATATGGACAAAGAAAAACGGCGAGGCTATTGTTTTCACGATGAAAAATTACGTCTTTCACACCATCAACAGAATTGGGGATAAAGGGTGCAGAGCGCAAAATATGTGGGATCCTCTACAGCGAACTCTGCTAAGAGGCAGCCAAATCACTGCTAATAGTTTGAAAAAATATCGATCACCATTGCACCTGCTGTTCATCGAATTTGAGAAGGCATTCGATAGTGTCAACAGGGAGTTTATTTGGCGTGCCTTATGCAGGAGAGGTATTCCCGATAAGTTAATTGTTATTATCAAAGCTACATATGAAGGGTCCAAATGCCACATTATGCACAGAGGGAGGTTGTCTGAGGAATTTGAAATCCAAAGTTGGGTAAGACAACGCTATATTCTTTCATCAATACTATTCCTATCGGTGATTAGCGATGCGCTTCGTGCAGGTTTGTCGACGGGAAACAGATGTATTCGATGGACTCTTACATGTCAACTGAAACATTTTGACTACGTTGACGATGTATTGTTGTAATTAAGTATTACCAAGACCATATCCGCAGGCAAGTATAAGGAAAAACAAATTACATCGAAGTTTTTCCAACCACTGCACTAAAGAAAGGTTCCTACCTGGTAGTACAATGGACCGGAGAATCTGAGTGCTCTGGGATTTGGGTTTCCTTTTTTAAAAAAGAAAGAAAGACGACGTATGGTTTCTTTCACAGAATTATGGACCTCCACCAAATGACAGCAGATGTGAGGAGAGAGGTAGGCGTCGTCGGGCAGAAAATGAATACGGCAAAAACTAAAATTATCAGCCTTGGTACAAACACTCGGTGTAGTAGTAACGTCGTCAATTGCCACGGTTCATGTAATAGTTCATGGTTCAAATCTTGATGTCAGCAAGCATTTATTTATTTCTCATGAAATTTATAAAGTCGAACTGACTTCAATTCCGAAAGCTTGTGTGAATACTACTGTGAAAGACATAACACTGGCAGTAGCTTGGTCATATGACTGGACAAATTGTTCGCACTGTTGATAATGATTTGCCTATGGCATGGGTTTTCGGGAAAAAAATACTGTGATTCAGAAGCAAAGGCAAAAAATAACAAAAGTCTCTCCAGTTATCTGGACGCCACCGCTGGAGTCTCTGTGAAGCATAAACAACTGAGCTTCAAAACCACTACACCAAATCTCTCTCTCTCTCTCTCTCTCTCTCTCTCTCTCTCTCTCTCTCTCTCTCTCTCTCTCTCTCTCTCTCTCTCTCTATCTATCTATCTATCTATACTCGCCAAGGCCCGCGCTGTGTGTAAACATGTTAAGGGTATTCATCTTGAGTGTGCGGAAATTATAAAAAAAAAAAATGTGCATTGCCGGACAACTGGTAGAGAGAGTAGAGGATTTCCAGGATCTTGAGAGTATTGTCTCGACCGATGGTGAAACTGAATTGGATATAGCCAACAGGATCGCCAAAGTAAAGTCCGCGTTCGGGATGTTGTCCAAAATATGGCAAAGAAATGCAATCAGTTTGAACACCAAGCTAAGACTGTTCCACTCCAACGTTGAATCCGTGCTGTTATATGGATGCAGCACATGGAGCGTGACCATTTACTATCACCAAAAAGCTGCAAACGTTCGTTAACAGGTGCCTGCGCAATATCTTAAGGATTTTCTGCCCCAATCGTATCTATAACGAGCAGCTCTACCAGAGAACGGATCAAAAACCAATAGGCACAACCATTGACATACTAGTATATATGGACTGCTAGTAGCCAAGTTCGCGTTTGTTCCAACATTAGCGCTAGTTCTCTTAGTTCGGAGTGGGAAAAAAAATGAAAAATCACACTGTTTGAAATTTCGTTAGATGCAGTTGGGTGTGCAAAGACAGTATTTTCATTGTGCAATTTATGGGGCGGTAAAATGCATATATAGATTTTTTTATTCAAATTTTATTGGTTCCATCTATCAGTAATTATTTGAACTAGCACATTTTCGAGGTGACATCTGTTGCAAACAATGCCTCAACAATTTGAATTTCAACGGTTCTACTTAACAAATCCATACAAACCCAAGAGGTGTCTCTACCATTCTATGGAGAAATTCAAGATGGCTGGCATTTTATTTCCACATTTTTCCACTTCGAATCAAGAGGGCTTGTTATGTTGGCGTCATTTTTTGGCCAGAGATTGTATGAGACTGACATTTCACTAGCAGTCCATATAAGTATGTATGTCAATGGGCAAAACCACCCAACGACGGAAATGGCAGTGGATTGGGCACACGTTCTGAAAATGTGACTGTTCTATGGGTAACCATGCTATCCAATGGCACCGTTTAGCCCATTATGGCAGAATACGAAAAATCGAGAAGGAGACACAGCAGTTGGGAAGAGCTGAGATACATTACCAGAAACCATGCACGATGGCGCGTAGGCATAGTAGAGGCCACAAGGGGATACAGAACACACATAAGTAAGTAGAAATTTCAAAGGTCATCATAAACATGATAAAGAAACATGGTGGCGGAGTGATAAGACAGAAGAATGCGGCTTTCAAAGCTTGGTGAAAGTTCCCCTTTAATAATAGACTCCGTTTGGCAAACCCCTTGATCCAAAAGCAACTGTCGTCGTCTGACATGCCCTGTTACACGAGTGTTTGGATTAAAGTTGTGTTATAAGTTTTTTTTTTCCTATTATACAACCCATGCCCGCGTGCCAACGACACTGCGACCTGAAAGATCTATTGTATCGGAGGGTTGGAGTTAACCTAACAGACGTACTACCTCCCTTATGAAAGTGAGTATGTCTTTAGTAGTGGAGCATTTCAGTTCCACTGAAGTGAGTTCTCCTTGTGGAAAATACATTTCCTTAACCAGTGTAGTGCCGGGCATTCACAAAGAATGTGTTCGGATGTTTCATCCTCCTCTAGGCATAGCCGGCAGTCCTTCTCTTGGCACAGGTTCAACTTGTTAAGGTGGTATTTTAGGCCGCAATGGCCAGTTAGAAAGCTCACTAGCTTCCTAATGCTTTCCCTGTCTAAGTTAACGATTTCCTTATAGGAGTAAGGCTTGATTAAACGTTTGGATTGTCTTAAATTTGGCCCATTAGTCCAGTGATCTAGACGAAGTATGTTCTCCCATTCATTAATCAACGCTGTAGCTGTTGTCCGGTTGACGCTACAATAAGGTTCGGGACCTATAAACGCAGATTCTGAGCCGGCCCTAGCAAGCTCATCTGCAGATTCGTTGTCCACAATTCCCTGATGTCCAGGGACCCAACCGAGCATTACTCTATTTTGTTTGGCAAGATCTTGTAAAGCATCGTAGCAGCATTTTACAGTTATGGAGTCCATTTCGTTGGACGATAATGCCCTAAGTGCTGCCTGGCTATCTGAAAATATATGAATCCTAGCGCCCTTGATTCCCTTACGGAGATTGTGTCTGGCGCAAATCCCAATGGTATGGATTTCAGTCTAAAACACAGTGGGAGTCGTACCCATAGGTACCGAAATTTTTGTGTTGGGCTATATGCCGCACGTTTGGCATGGTGCCATATAATCTAATCGTAGCTTGTCATGTTCTCAAAAATTTGGTGTAAGTCCAGAAATTAGATATAGTTTCATACACATTACACAATCTGCGTACGATTTACATACAAAAAAAAAAAAAAAAAATGTACGTACAACCAGACATTTTATTCAGTCATTTTACACATACAACATAGTGTTTCCATACAATCTGTCCATGTGACAGCGGTTGTACAGTCAAGACCATACGACCATGCGATATCAGTACAACAACAAGTACAACACTTTTGATAAGTTCTCCTACATCAATTGTACACACTCAGCAGGTTTATCACCAGAGACGAAGAGAAGTGCGTCATCAGCAAAAGGGAGAATCTGGGAGTAGTTTAGCTCAGCTTGGATGCCATTAATGTAGATGATGAGGAGCAAAGCGCCAAGTATGGATCCCTGTCGAACACCGAAGGTTGTTTCGACACTAGTAGGCATCGCTCCATTTACGTTCGTTTTTCTGGGAACGACCATTGAGGCAAGATCGAAACCAGTTTACTTCCTGGCCTGAAATTCCATATCCCAGAAGTTTAGTCAGCAAAATATTCCTGTCAATGGTCTCGAAAGCCCTTTTGAAGTCCAGAAATACGGCAATCATATAATTACCAGCGGCTATCTCCTCTTTCCAGCTAATGAGGACGCTGTTCAGTGCAGTTTCACACGAGTGTTTTTTTCTGAATCCTCATTGACTTTCTAGGAATAGTCTGTTGGTTTCAAAGTATTCCTCAAGTTGTATTTGTACGATTTTTTCAAATAATTTCTCGTATAAGGGAATTATGCTTAAGATGACATATCTGCGACGATGACATACCTGCAATTTCTCTTTATACATAGGCGCCACAGTTCTGCCAAACACGCCTAGACACGCAGTTTTGCGATGTTGCTTAACCCCATAGTGCTTCGGCTGTTAGTTAACAACGTGCGTTATCACGTTTCAGTGATATCGAATGCAAGTATTTTGTGCGGAAAAAAGTTTTTTTTTTTGCCTCAAGTGTTTTCTGATAAGGTGAGTATTGTGTTGTGTCTAAAGTGTTTTATACCTTGGTACAGTTATTAGTATATTTAATGATTTCTCTGTGATATTTTTACTTGATCAGAAAATGTGCCTCCATTCTGCTAAACATTTTCACTCATATCGGGCAAGATGACATGATACTCGACCGCCCAAGATGACACGCTATATCATCTTACCTAAGAGGTAGTATTTCGTTTTAATTTAGAAATCTTTTCATTTCAGTATGCCAAGCAACTACAAAAGAACATCAAGCAGGCATTCTTGGTCGAAAGACGATATGGCCAAGGCTATTAAACTAAGCAGTTCATATGTAAGCTCCGCAAAGAAGATTTGTGAGTCGTATGTCATCTTACGCTAATGGCATATGTCATCTTACACTCAACTATGCCATCATGAACTTAAATTAAAAATATTGAAAAAAAAAAATACTATTTGTTGTTTTACGATATTCTTTTAAATGTTGTTTTTGTTACCAATAAATGAATTGATTGAATACACATTGTTTTCATCCCTATGATTTCTATATATTTTTATTTTTCACTATGAAAACAAGTATGTCATCTTGAGCACAATTCCCCTACTGGAAGAGCATTTACAGGGCGGAAGTCTTCGTATTCGTTAGATCCTTTGACCTTGACAACTGGAGTGACAACTGATACTTTCCAAGTGGCGGCGAAGGAACCATTTACCATCGACAGATTGGTAAGCGTTCTAGGACCGGACCTAATATAATTGCATCTGAAAACATTTTTGCGCTCAAATTGTTAAAGTCTCGCTTTTGGCTTATCAATCTTAGTAATTTTTTTATGTCTTCGATACTTATAGTTTTAAATTTGAATGTCGTATTTACATTAGATAGTCTAGGACCAATTGGCAAAGTCGGTATTGACTTGTTAATATTTGAGACACTAATAACAAAGTACTTCTTAAATTCTTCGGCAATGGTTGTAGCATCTTTTATACGAATATTGTGGAAATAAATATTTTTTATCGTTGGCTTAGATTCATTTAAAACATGTGATTTTATTGCACTCCACATTGAATTTTTATCGTGGGCCCTTGCAATGTGCTGTTTAAAGCTGTTGTTCTTTGCTCGAACAATTTCTGACTTGTACTAATTTCTGGACATGCGATATCTGTCCCAGGTACTTTCATAGCCAGAATTTAGAAACTCTTTGAATCTGTTTATTTTTTCACGTTTCATTTAGAATATCGATTTGCCTTCACAAATTGGTTGGAATTTAACACAAAAATGGTGTCACTTTCAAATTGCTGTCTGAAAATTACTCCTATATAGGAGAGGTGAATTTGTTCGTCTCAAAAACCACCATTCTCAATCTCAAAACAAACAACCCCTATCCCGCAATCCGATAACACCGAATTTCGCCATCTTAAGTAATCGATACCCGAACAAGAACCATTCATCTCATTCTATCCCCCATCAAACGAACCCTCGACCAATATCCATTCATCTCATTTCCACCCACACGAATTGCCATCCCAAATTTCGATTACACAAACACACACCACCATCATACCAGCGAATAGTGAAGAAAGAGCAAAGAAAATATAGTAGGCGATTTGATTTTTTTTAGGCGTGCGAAGCGAAGTGCCTGATTCCGGAATTATCATTTCCAATAAAATTCGCAATTCAGAAAAGCGAAACAGCAAACAAAACCGTCAAGAAAAGTCCAACGAAAAAAAGATTTTTTTAATTTTTCCTTCGGCTTTTCCCCCTTCGGCACATATTTGACGTGATTTTGTTTTCATTTTTCATTTTTACACCATTCGATTTGATTTTCTTCATTCATTTTCTGCTCTTGTCACCACTCCATTGCTGCTACACAGATTTTTGGTTTGGTTTGGTTGGGTATTCTTCATCACCATCAGTAAGCGGTGTAGTCAAAGTATAAGCAGAACGCGTTGCATCCAAGTGTGAGAGCATCACAGTAGAAAAAAATCGACGGAAAAAAAAGGCCAAGAAAAACGTGGTTTCTGGACTAGAGAAGAAGAACGAACAACAACCCAGAGCTATGGAGGAACAGAAGCCTATTGTAGAGTCAAATGAGAACACTATCACCAGCACCCCCTCCCAGGAAGTTACCTCTACGAGTAAGTTCATTTCTTTTTCTATCTCTTATCAAATATGTCTAATGCATGAAAAGCAGAAAAAAAAAGAAAAGATTTTCAGCTATTTGGATCAAGGACGCAGAATGGTCTAAAGATCTGTTTTTCCCAGTCCGGTACTGTTACTATTTTTCATTTTTTCTCGAAATCCATATCCAAACTCGAAATGCAGACAGCAATAGCCGTGTGTTGTGCTGCGGTGGTGGTGGTCGGTCTCTTCTAACATTTTTGGGTGGAGGAGAACTTCTCTCGTGTTATGATTCATAGAGTAGTCATTGATGAACAAATACATTTTTTTATTATTTTTTAAGAAAATATTCAGTGGGCTGTTCACGTGCCATTTGTACTTTTCAAATGGTCTTATGTTCAAGTTTTTTTTTTCTTATGTCAGTCCCAAAAAACTGTTTGAAAAACGGTAGATTAGAGCTGCTGACCATTATACCATTTTGCAAAAGACAGCACACCTTGCCATGAATTGCATACAAATTGGTTTCATTGGCGGGAAATGTGCCAATCGTTGTGCCTTTGTGTGTTTCTCTGGTCATTCGCTTTTGCAAAGGTGTTGTTGATGTCGTCCTTCCCCTCTGTTCATAAAGAGTGAGTTTAGAAGTGAATGCTCATTAATTGCTTCCTCCCTCCCGTGTGGTACGGAAATATTCAGCACAGCACCGCTGCTGTTTCTTTTTTTTTTTTTTTTTGTCTAAAACTCTGAATACTATGAAGAATGATTATTTTTTTGATGAGTGGTTTATCTAGAATTATTACGATCAAAATGATCAAACGATCTATACTCTGTTTGTTGCTAAAGCAGCCTGTGTGTGTTTCGAGTGTTTGCTTGTGTGATCACTCTCTCTATGGTCCGCATGACGTCATTATTTCAAAAAAGATAGAAAAAAAAAAAAAAACTTACATATGTACTTGCAAGCACACAGCAGTCATCGGCTTTGAGAAAAAATGCCGGTCGAGGTCATTGGGAGTTTTTTTTTTTTTTTTTTAATTTTTTTTTTTTTGCAAATTGATGATTTATTATAGAAGTTTAGTAGTTTTAGTTTATTTTTTTTGTATTTAATATGACAGTGAAAAAGAAGAATGCACATGAATTGTTGGATATTGCATAGATAGGTGCGTCTGAATGTACATAGTCTGCTTCCATTTTGGGGCTATTATCAGGGCTAACATTTTTACATTAATTACTCATGCACTCGATTTTAGTTTTTGTTAGGTAAACTTATCATTGTTCGTCAAGTAATTAAGATATTTATCTAATCAATGGATGTACATACATATTTATTCGAACAGGAATGTTTCAAATTTTCAAATGCATACAAACGTATATGTAGGTACACACTTTCGAAACGCCATATCAAACAAAGTTTAGGCCTAAATAATGACATATATATGTTTATGTGCATACATACATACATATGCACATTAAAGTTTTATTTTCTTTAGATTTAAGGTCTGTTTGCATACCTACCCTTTTCAAACAGCTAATTTTACAAATTTTTATTAAATCGTACGAATACGGAGAAATTTCATAGTTTTTTTTGTAGAAGAGAGCTCACGAGAGAGTAAGAAAGTTTCCATGCTGCAAACTTTATAGGCCTGTTATCATTAGCCTTCTTCTTCTTCCTATTTAGGCGAGGTTATGATCCGAAAACAAGGGATCATAACCCTCCCACTTCACCGCATTTCTACTGATCCGCCTGTGGGGTTCGCCTATTTGACCTGAGAAAAAAATCCGCAGGCCTACCTATTTTGGATCACTCGGTTACTGAAAAGCCGATGTCGTCGCATTTGTGTGATCCAGAAGTTTATAGGCCAGTCTCCTGCCTCGCGATGTCATCGGAATGTTCATTGATATTGCCTTCTTAACAGATGGTTTCCTTGACATGAAGGCTTTTACGAATCTTCGAACTTCTTATTCGATCAAGCTTCGTCGCTCCTGCTGTCATGTGAAGCATCTTCATCTCAGCTGCCGTTAATTTACTCTCATACTTTTTGTACATCGTCCAACATTGTGAACCGTATGTGAGCGCTGGACACCTAACTGCGGTGTAGAGCCTTCCTTTCAACTTAGATGGTATTTTTCGGTCACAGAAGACAGCGGAGTTTTCCCACAACATCATCCACCCTACGCTTACTCGATGATTGATGTCGTCATCACAGGTTGCTTTGCTATTGATCATAGATCCCAGATATTTGAACTTTTCGCACTTGGGAAGCACTGTTCCATTCAAATAAATGTCTGGAATAGGCCTGAGTGGGTCAGAGAACGGACAGCACAAGTCCTCTGTCTTTTTTGAACTAATGTGATACCAATTTCTCTCCACAACGACCACCCACACATCAAGTGCTCGTTGCAGGGATGTGGGATCCTCACTTATGATGGCTCCATCGTCAGCAAAGAAAAATTGATGTACATTGGGGTCCGTCACTTTACCTTCAAGCTGATAGTCAAGTACTGTAGTAAAGAGCAAAAGACGTAAAACGCTTCCCTGGTGCACGCCGACTTTGACTGGGAACTCTTTGGTTATTCCAGCGAGCCATCTTACTCTTGTTTTTGCTCCGTCGTACCTGTCCATGATCATCTGTGCATAGATTTCTGGAACCCCTCGATGTCTTAGCGCCACCCCTATCAGATCTCGTGGTTGTCTGTCGAATGCCTTTTCCAAGTCAACCAATACAATATACAAATCCCTTAAGGAATCACGATGTTTTTCCATTATGATCTTTATACTTTGGATTGCTTCTGTTCTGTGTTACCCGCCACAAACCCGCACTGATCATCAGATAGCCGTATTATTTTTCGCAGTCGGCCACCTAATACCCGCTCAACGATCTTCATGGTGTGTGACATCAGCTTGATCGAACGGTAGTTATCACAGTTTCGCGTATCACCCTTCCCTTTGTATACAGGGAGGAGGTAACTTTCCCTCCATTGATTCGGCATTGGATCACCTCTCATAAATTTGGAGATGAGAATTCTAAGCCATCTGAACCCGATGTCTTCCATCTTTTTCCAGAACTTAGAGGGCATCTCGTCTGGCCCAACCGTTTTTCTTTTTTTTGGAGTATGTGACCGCTTCACTAACTTCTTCGACTGCAATGTCGAGTATATCTTCAGAGTTAGGGGTGGCTCTTTGAAAGTATAGCCGGGGAAACTGTCCATTCAAAAGTTCTTCACAATACTGCCGTCACCTCTGCAGAATTTTGTCTTCATCCACAAGAAGCTGGCCATGAGCATTGTCAATAAACTTTGCCGAAAGAATTTCCTGAGCATTCCTCCTTCTTTAGGCGGCTATTTTGAAGATGGTTGCGCTCTTGTTCATATTGTGTCGTCGCAGCTCCTGGATAGCCTGGTTTGCATCAGCAACCGGTGAAGATATTTCCCCCAGCTCCCGATACAGGGTCTCCGTACTCTGCTTGAAGCTGGGCGCACTTCTTCGCTTTTTTCTTGCAACATCTTCGAGGCGAGCTTTTTCGTGTCTATTATTAGAGGGGAAGAAAGAGGCTTTTAAAGCTTGGTCAAGCTTTGAAAGTCTCTCCCAGGATCATTCTTATCACATCGTTAGCTTCATCACTTCACCGCCATGTTTCTTTGGCGTGTTGGTGGCGGCCTTTTGAAGCTCCTAGCAGTGATTTGTTCTTTAAGCAAGTTCGCTGTAGGGAATCCCACATATTTTGTGCTCTGCACTCTTCATCCTCAGCTCCGTTGATGGCGTGAGCGAGGCAATTTTTCATCACGAAAACAAAAGCCTCGCCGTTTTCTTTGTCCAGATTGTACCACTTGATTTTCTCAGGGACCCTTGTTTGTTTGCTTTTCATAAAAATTTCTGTTAGCAGGAGACGGTGTTGCTGAGCGATCGCCTCTCCCAGGATCATTTTGCAATTTTTTACCCGAGGCATCATGAAACTGGCTACCAAATGATAGTCAATCTATGTTTAATCTCCACCACTGCTGTAAGTGATCAGGTGCCGGCTTTGCTTGATGAACATGGTATTCAACACGATAAGACCGTATGATTTGCACATGTTTAGGATGTCTTCACCAGGAAGGTTCCTGATGCCGTATCCCAGTCCTCCATGGCACTCTTCATAGTCTTCGTTTGACTTCCCGACATGTCCATTCAAATCTCCTTCAACAAACAGAATTTCTTACTTTGGGGTGTTCTTAAGGGGATTGTGGAAATCTACCCAAAATGCATCTTTATCTCTCTGATTGCACCCATTTTGGGGAGCATATGCACTGACAATATTCCACACCTCTCCTTGTATTACTAGTTTGAGAGACATCAAACGGTCGCTGGACTTCGAAATGCTCAAGACGTTACCAACTAGCTCTGCCGCAAGGATGATACCGATTGCGTTCCTAGCCTTTTCCGTTTCGTAGTAGAATATCTTGTAATCTTTTGTCCTAACGTCCAAGAAACGCGCCCGATTTCCGGTGTTTTTCCATTTCGTCTCTTGGACACACAAGATATTCACCCGCCTTCTATTCATCATCTCTTTCAAGGGACAGTTAATAAAAATAAAAAAAAAGTCGCGACGCTCATGAAGGATTAGCGGACCATTGAAAGTGTGTGTGTATGTATGAATGTAAAAAAAAAATCTGGGAAAAAACAAAGCCTTGTGGCACACCAGCATTTATTTCGTGAGATGCAGACTTGAAGCCCTCCGAAACAAATAAGATTGAGCGGTCCGAAAGATTATTTCTAATCAATTGAAGAAGTGAATCGTCGATCCCAAATGCACACCAAACTCCGTGAAATGCTTTTGAAATACCAATCGCAACAATTTTACTTTCACCAAAGTGTAGTGGTGGAGAGATTGGTTCCTCTTTTCGGTTAGATATGCTATCAAACTACCAGTAGAAGGAAGCTCAGATTCGCGTGTCCATTGTACTACCGGACATTGTACAACCTTTCTTTGATACAACGGTTGGAAAAACTCCCATGCTATTCGTTTTCCTCTTTGTACTCTGGTGGCTGTTGATTGCCTTTTCCCGCTGGGACTTGAACCTTCACACATGGGTTAACGAGCAAACGCACTACTCACTGTACCATTGCCTCCCTATTTCAATGACCCTAGACGCAAAATGTGTGGGTCGTTAGTTGGAGGGAGAAGACAATTCGCCTTTTTGAATAAATATGTCTGATCTAGCCAGTAGACAAATGCACTTCCCTTCAGTCGAAACAAGAAATTTATTTCGTAGCAGCGATAACGAAGATGTCTGACCTTTTGCCCTCATGTAGATGCTGATGAACGCATTTATGTTAGCATTGATAAATGCAACGCCTCTCATGTTGAAAAGTTCACTTACGAGCTTAATATTATACATTGCACGTGGTACCGCTTGGGACTGTCCCCCCCCCCCCAAAAATTAAATATTTTACGACGGTGTGATATCACGACTTTTTGTCTCTCTCTGCCTGCAGAAGATTACCAGTTCCTTTGTGGCATTGAATTCGCCTGCTCAAATTCAATTAGTCTTAGCCCTATTACGGTCGTGTAATAAAGATCCCTAAATTGCTTGTATGTGCATTCAACGGATTGGATGTGTTGCTGTGTTGCTGACGAGTATTACAGTTTCAGTCCTTAACGCCAGACATTGCTCGTTTATATGCCAGGGTTCGTGTCTGTACATTAGAAACATTCTTGCAAAATTATGTAAGTTAATAGCACTTGAACTTTGGAGAATTCGCGTAAATAAAGTTCTTATCAAGTAGAGTCGCCGCTTTATTGACAAAAAGGGAGTCGTAGCAAAATAAACAATTCATAATCACCAAGGTCATCAGTTTGTTGGTTTCTTTTACTCGCAGTCGCTGTACAGTCATTTGACCTTCAGGTGCGCGTGGCAAATTCTGGATTTGTAAAAAATAATTATCTCTGGAGACTCATGCTGACTGTGTATTTAATAAACAGGTTCTAATCTCGACTGCGTTTCATCTGCACCTAATCAATGAACGTTCAATAGTGTTCAATAGTATAGGGTGGGACATAAGTCAGCATGGGGATTAAAAACTCAAGAAGTTTACATATTTTTTTTATTTTATAAATTATACAAAATAGATTTTTTTTTTAACCTAATTATGAAATATAATGTCAACTGAATGACCGTCATAGTGGCCGCCGTGGCGTAGTGGTTAGTGTGTCGGACCACTGCGCATGAGGATCCATTTTCGAATCACACTAAACACCAATAAGTTTTTTCACGGTCCCACCTCTCGCGAACGTCTGACAAACATCCGAGAGTATTGTTGTCACGAGAAAGCTTCTCAAAAACAAATTGTCCTTCGGATATGGCACTAAATTGTAGGTCCCTTCCATTTGTGTGAAAAATATAACGCACACAACACGAGTGCTTGCTAGAAGCCAGGCCCAAGCACTTAAGAGCTGTTGCGCCAAATATATATGTATATATAATGACCACCATTTACGGCTTCGCAATGATGGGCACGTTTAAAGCATTTTCCGTAACATTTTTTAACGTTTCTGACTGTGGTAATCGAATTTCTGCGTGAATGTTTGCCTTGAGCTCGGCGTGTGCTTTTGACTCGCTCACATGTACGTACTCTTTCAGATAACCCCAAAGAAAATAGCCGACTGCCATCAAATCTGACGAATGCGGTGGCCAATTAATTTTCGAATTTTCGGGAACTATTCGGTCTCTAAAAATTTGTTTAAAAAGTGCTATTGTGGCCTGGACAGTATGAGCAATGGCTCCATCCAGCTGGAAGCATGATTCTGGAGCTTAGCGTAACGCATTCCGCTAGCGCATGGTTGCGTTTTCTTGGATCCCGGTTAGATTCTAACGTTCTAATAACCTTCAGTATGCGCCTTGTGCTCTCAGCTTCTATGACCCAGGCCTCCCGATTTTGGAGGGCTCTAATGATCTCTCCTTTGAACGTGGCAATACCAGCTGAGCCGGTCGTGTTCTATTTTTCGTAAGTTGTTTTCCTTGGCGTGAAGGCTTCCTGCTGTCATGCGAAGCATCTTCATCTCAGCTGCTGTTAATTTACTCTCAAACTTTTTGTACATCGTCCAACATTGTGAACCGTATGTGAGCGCTGGACGCACAACTGCGGTGTAGAGAAAAAGCTATAAATCGCGATTATCTAAGTAAGGTCCAGCGTACAGATTGTCTGTGCATAAACAGCCAAGCAGCAATAAAATTCCTGGAATCGACCTCTATAAATTCCTTAGTAGCTCTAGACTGCCGATCATCTCTTGCGGATATGGTTGAGCAGTTCAATATTCACCTGTGTTGGTTGCCGGAGTATAGGGACATATCAGGGAATTGTAAGGCCGATGAACTCGCCAGAATAGGAACAACTATACCCATCCTGCCGGATAAAAGCACCTTCGGTATACCAATCGCTACTTGCAAACTCAAATTTAAGGTGGATGCTATCGAGAGTACGAATCTTAGGTGGACAAGTGGACCCACATGTCTAGCGACAAAACAAGTTTGGCCGAAGCTGGATCTAAAACGTTCTAAGAATTTGATTTCTTTCAACAGATTGCATATCGACGCTATAATAGGTATCATCACTGGACACTGTCTAATAGGCAAGCATGCTACAAGGCTAGGCCTTTTTGCAAACGACTTTTGTAGAAGCTGCATGGGTGAAGAAGAGGAAGAAACTATTTCTCACCTTCTTTGTTTCTGTCCAGCTCTTTCCCGTAGAAGGAAGCTTCACTTAGGAGACCCCTATTACAACAATTTAGGCGACGTGATAGATATCGATCTTAAGAGCCTCCTACGCTTCATAAAACGCTTAAAATGGTTTTACGTGGTATCACAATGGATTTATTATTGGTCTAAGTGTGTTGCCGATTCTCAGCTTGCAGCCTCTTCAACCTAACCTAACCTAAACTTATGGTCCACCCTTTATTAGTTGTTTCTCTAGTAACAACTCTTTCTTTCTCTCCTATTTTTGTTTGTAGCCCCAGTGGTTGAGGTAACAAAACGGTCTCTGCGTGTCCAGACATGGCGAAAAATCCAAGAGAATATGTGCGGAGTTGGCTTCAATGGAATTTTCAATCGTATTCCTGATTTTGTCGACAGCAGTAAGGCCGCCGCTCTACTCGCTGAAACTCCTGAATTTAAGAAAGCCAGTAAGTACAACAGAGAGTTATGAATAAGTTTTTTTTAGTAAATCAGCACTATGAATTGCAGAGAGCATAAAAGTCAACATTGACCGGGCCCTGGATTCAGTTAAATTGCAAGTGCTGGCAGCTGGCAAAGAACTCTATCTACCTGGTACCCGTGACTCAAACGCACTTTATCTCAAAGTGGAGTGTCCTGCCGATGCCACTGAAGAAGAACGAAAGGGAGTCATTCACGTACAAGACGTGCAGAAATCCAGAACTGAAATATGTAAGTATTCCTCTGACACTGTTGATGGTGTTCTGGTGTTTTATGTTCGTTTTTGTTTGTTTTTTTATTTTTTAGTACTGGAGAACAAGGTTAAGTTTGATTTAGTTGTGATCGGATCAGTTTTGGTATCCCGCGATGGATATCGTATTGGCCGAGGCAACGGATTCGCTGATCTCGACATTGGCTTACTCATTGAAATTGGGTCAATAACACCAGACACTGTCATCGCAACCTTTGTGCATGATGTACAGGTAAGATTTTGAATATAAAAATCTAGTGCGCATGCGAACCACAGTGCCAAACATACTTGTCTTAGTTTGTGCTTATTGTTTTTCAAAATTTCATTTCAAAGCAAACACATTAATTTCGTTTCCCCTCAATTCAATTTCCATCCCCTCCTTCTAATTAGGTTGTAGATAATCTACCAACAAATCTTTTCCAAAAATACGATACCCCAGTTGATTTAATTGTTACACCAACAGAAGTAATTCGAGTTACAAAACGTCTACCTCGTCCAAGTGGTCTTTTCTGGGAAATTTTATCTGAGCGCCGTCTTAAGATAATTCCAGTCTTGCAAGTTCTCAAGGAGAATGAGGAAAAGTATGTCGATTGATGGGGAGAGTTAAATTAAAAAAAAAAACTAACTAAGCGAAGCGATTTTTGTATTTTCATTTCTATCCTTGTAGGGCTGGCAAAGTTATAACACTCAAGGAAGAAAATACCGATGTTGAGAGCAGCGCAAATAAACAATATCATCGTAGACGCCGCCCATTCAGGCCAAGGGCACGCAGAAGTGTAAGTTCTTCGTAGAAAAGCTTATCTGTATGCTTTTAAATGCAACTTTGTTTATTTTATTTTTTTTTGCAGGAAACCGCAAACGAGCGACCAAGGCGAAAGAAGCCAGTTGGTGGCAGAAGGGGCCGATCGACTAAGGTAAGAAATTTACTCGAAACGACTGAATGTAGGTTTTTTCTTTCGGTTTTCCCTATTCTCCTCCCTTTCTCTGCTCATTGGTCTGTTCTTAATACCATCCGAAATATGGTTGGTTGGGTAATCAGTTAGTGCATAAGAATGTCTCACCGAAATGACCTCTGTTCTTGGTGATAGTCCAGTCTATAGTTGATATTTGGAATCTACAGATGATTTGGATGTTCGGTCAACCCTGTACCGGCCATCGAATAGGGGAGGCGTTTGGCCTTTCTTTACATATATACATCCCTACTATTATAAAATTTAGTTGAAATTTCCCTTGCCATAGGCTACACGAAAAACGGCTGAACGGATTATAATGATTTTTTTTTACTGATTAGGAAATTTGGACCAGGTTCTTATAAAGGTCTTTATTCGGTTTTGAGTTTGAGAGACCACGAAAAGCGACAAAGAAACTAAGAAACACAAATAACGTCAACTTGGGATTTGGCCCTTGTCGCTCGTTGTTATCACGTTTCGGGTGCGTACAATAATAATTGCAGTCAATTTAAAGTTACATTTAACAACGTTACATACGTCAATGACAATACTTAAGACTTAGACCTTCTTCTTCTTCCTTTTATCAGCGAGGTTATGATCCGAAAATAAGGGATCATAACTCTCCCACTTCACCGCATTTCTACTGATCCGCCTGAGGGGTTCGCCTACTTAAGACTTAGACCTACAATGTTAAATGTTAATACATAATTCTAGTTCTGAGAAGTTAGGTCGGTGGGTCTTTTCCGTTTAAGTCTTCTTCTTATTGAGTGTTACAGTGTGTGTTCGAATGTTTTCCAGGTGTTTTAAGCTGATTATTTGTATTTCTAGGTCGACTGTGTTGATTTGTAGGTCGCGATTGGAGGTCTTCATTACCATTCAGCGTTGATGATCGTTCTTAAAAATTAAGATTGTTGTCTTTGTATGATGTTGAGGTTCGATTTCTTTGCGGCTCCCCAAATTTGAATGCCGTACGTCCATATTGGTTTTATTATACTCTTATAGATGAGTAACGTGTTGTTTGACGAAAGTTTGGATTGCGGTCGTAATAGCCAATAAAGTTGTCTAAATTTTTGTTTTATTTCGGTGCGTTTTTGTTGAATGTGGTACTTCCATGTCAATTTGCTGTCTAGATAAATCCCCAAGTATTTGGCTACTGGTTGGATGGACACCTGTTTGTTGTTTATTGTTAATGGTAACGGTGTGAATTTTGTTTTGATAGTGTAAATAACTTGTATCGTTTTGTCTTCGTTGATCTTTATGTGCCACTTTGAGAACCACTCAATCGCTTTGTCCAGTATTTTTTGTGGTTGGCAAGTTACAGTTTGGAGATGGTTACCGGTGTTGAGTAGAACTGTATCGTAATCATAATCATGGCCGTTTCTCTGGTAGGGAGGGTATTTCTGCTGTGAGGAGTAGATAGAGGAGGGGCCGTAAGATGCTGCCTTGGGGTACTTCAGCATTGATTGGGTGGATGTGAGAGCATCTGTCTTTGAAATGTACATAAAAGTATCGGTTTTCTAAATAACTTTTTAGGAGTAAGAAGTAGTCCTTCCGAACGACGTTGCTGAGTTTGTATAGTAGTCCCTTGTGCCAAACCGAGTCGAAGGCTTTCGCAACATTCAGGCACACTGTAACACAGAATTGCTTTTCGTCCATGGTGGTTGGTATCTTGTTTGCCACTCTGTGTATTTGTTCAATAGTTGATTGTTGTCTCCTGAACCCGAACTGGTGATTGGGAACAGCGGTGGATTGTGTCAGTATTGGCTGAAGTGTTTTCATTAGAAGTTTTTCAAAGACTTCGGCTATGAGGGGAAGCAATCTGATAGGTCTATACGAGTTTGGCTTTGTAGCGTCCTTTCCTGGCTTCGGAATAGCTACTGCCTGTGCGACTTTCCAGAGTTTAGGAAAGTGCTTTTGTCTAATTCTGCTGTTGAAGAGATTGCGTAGGAAGAAGAAGGCTAATCGTGGTAATTCTTTTAGTATTCTACCAGTCAAGAGGTCATAGCCAGGTGCTTTCTTGCTGTTTATTTCCTTTTTGATGCAGAGCTCTATCTCTTTGACTGTCATACTATTTATGCGTTTATTAACTGTCTTGTTGTAGTGAAGTGATGATGAGTCCCCGTCACCATCGATGTTCGTAAAGGTGGCCTCGAAGTACTTGGCTAGGAGTATCGGCTTGTCCATGTTGTCTCTAGCCCATGAGTTGTCCGGTTTTTTTATGTGGTGGGTGATGCTGGGTCCTGTTTGTCACATATGCCTGGTGGCCCTCCATAGGGAGTAGTTTGTCTCGGATGTTGGCGTCAAGTTTTTTAAGTAATTGGAGAGGTTGTTGTCCTGGATTTCCTTTAGTTTCTGTTTGAAGTCTTTGGTAATCTTGTTTAGCTTGGTTTTGTCATTTGGTGCTCGAGTCATCTGCCATGTTTTCCTAGTTTTCTTTTGGTCTGTATGAGTTCTTTAATAACTGGAACCGATGAAAAGTTTTTTGGTTTATATTCCATTGTAGGTGTTACTCTATGAGCTCCTTCGTTGATTATGTCATTCAAGTGTATTATCTCGCTTCTTAACAAACTTTTTTTTTTATTCTTCGTCTTTCGCTGTCTTATTGGTATCTAAGAGCAGAGCTGACGGCTGACGAAAGAAGGATGGTACTCTTCATGTTTTCTCCTTCTTCGGATTCCTTTTCTGTTGCACCTGCTTTGACGGGTTTTGTGCATGTTGTGTTGTCGTGGGAGGTGAGGTGGTGAAAAGAAATACTTTTTTTTGCCTTAAAAGTGGCAGGCGGGCTAAGCAAAGTTGGTGTTTCATTTTCAAATCGGGAACGAACTTTTGCAATTATCCAATAGTTTCCTACGATTGTATATTAACCTTATCTATTGTTGCCAGATTCTGTGGTCTCTATGTCTCATTGTTGAATTTTGTCAAACTGGTTTTGTAGTGTTCCCAGTCTTAATTGGAAATCATTCGTCTGGCCCATTCCGTAATGCCTTCTACTTTTCCTCGTAGGACGTGCTTTGCTTTAGGCTAAGAACCGAAAGTTACCGGGTACCAACGAATGGGTCCAGCCTGGACTCGGATCTCAAACGGATCCATTGTGCTCCCCTGACGTGGAGTTTCCTGGTTGAATTACTGAAAAGAGGGGAAAACAAAATGGCTAGAGTTCTGTGTTAATGGAACGGCCTCCTCTTAACCACCCTGAAGAAGTTATGAATTTCATGATGGTGGTTGGTGGCTTTTCAGACAGGTCGCCCTGGTGGTTGAAGAAATAATCTTCAAGGGCCGTCTTCCTGGTATTGCATAGACTGGGGCATTTGCAAAGGAAGTGTTCTGTGTCTTTCTCTACGTCTGTGTTGCCGCATCGTCTGCAGAGTTCATCTGTACTTAGCCGCATTCTTTTCCGGTGGGCCGCCAATAGGTTGTGGCCGGTAGTAATGCCTATGGGAAGCGCCAAGTTTTGTATATTTTGAGTGAGGATGAGCTTGGTTTTCATCTTGTCATGTTTTGTCCAGATGCTTCTGGAGACTCGGTATGATGGGAGCGCTCTCCATCTTTCTTCTGCTTGTCGTTTGAAGTCTGAAGGAATCTGGCGTTATAAGGCCCTTCCTTGAGTGAGTCCAGGAGGGCCTTAACGTTCCAGAATCCGATCGTTGTCCGTGTTCGATAGACAAAGGTCGTCAACAAATTATCAGTCCGTATCCGAGGAGTTTGTTTCCGTTTCGGAGCAATTCGTCTTTTTACGATTGCGGCTCGCTGTGCCACAGACCAACGGACACTTATCCTGTTTTTAGGCGCAGGAAGCTCGCCATTCGTCCTCTCTCGTTAGCAATTTCCGAAGAAATTCCCAGATGGCACCACGAGGAGGTGGGAGTAGGGCTTACTAACAGAGCTGCTAGGTTTTCGGCTGCAGTGGCTCCTTCTCGTTACTTAGCGGACCAGCACCTATCGGGAGATGCTGCCCCTACGAGGCCTTTGTTGCTGTTTCCTGAACTGCCGACACTTTTGCTTGAAATATACTACAATGGTCCGAAAGTCGAAGAGCTGCGTTAAGCAGCGATACTTCGGAGAATTACTTTTATTTATTTCTAGTGCAGGCTACCCAACAATAATGCCATAAAGCTGAATAGGACTAACCACCATCAGGTACAACCAGGGGACTATTCTAGGTTGAAGTCCCCATTTAGGACCTAAAGACTTTTTGCAGTTGTAAATTGTGATTTCGGCCTTACTGGTGCGGTATTGAATGATCTGTTTCCAGTTAACTTTATTATCAACGATTGAACATAACTATTCTGCTTTATTCATTAAGTTAAGTTCCGTATTTCAAAGCTTTAGTGAAGCTGTTATCGGGACTTAATATTTTCTTGTACTATGCTTTGCTGTAGATCTTGCTAAAAATATACCCTCAACGTTCACATATCCCTGCAATGTGAGTTCTTGTAGTGTCTTAGCTCTTTTCCTTGCATTTGTACTAACGAGATTTCAATTGGCTTTTTTGGTATTGCATATGTGTGAGAGAATGATGGGTAGATGTATAAGAGACAAATTGAAGTCAACTTCGAGTTTACACATATGTACATAGGTACATTGTACCCGAGCTAAATAGAGAGGCTTGGAGAGGCTTGTTGGTTGAGGCCCAGGTTCACCCCGAACTGTAGCGCCACCTAAGTAAGTAAGTATGTACATTGTACATATATTTTTCTCGTGACAACAGTGCTCTCGGGTGTGTGTCAAACGTTCGCAAGAGGTGGGACAGTGAAAATAAACTTGACGCAGTGGTCCGACACGTTAGCCATTGAGCCATGGCGCCCACAACTATGAGTTTTAGTCGGTGACGATTACTACGGCTTCATGGCGGATTGAATCTGGATTCAATTTCGTTCGAATACCATATTGGTAGGTAGGTAGGTAGGTAGGTAGAAGTGGTGGTTCTGTAAACAGAAACCCAATTAGCACAGTTGTGCTGTTTTGATACCACGACTCATGTGACCTTGGATGTTGATGTGTGTTGGTGAGGAGAATCTAGAGCCAGCCTGTGGAGTTTAAGAAGAGGAGCTACATTGATGTTCATACCCGAGATATCCTCAAGTGAATTATTGAAGGGTTTGCCTAATGCTTGATGTCTAGCCCTGGCTAGTGCCGGACAAGTGCACATGTAGTGGATGATTGTTTCCTTTTCGGTGGGTATGTTGCAACTGCGGGAGTGTGTATTATATGTGATACCTAGTTTGACTGGTGCCCTCCTACCGGCCAGTTTCCCGTGATTATCGCGATTATTCTGGCAATATCTTTGCGCGTTCTGTTTAATAGAGCGGTTGTTTTGGCCACATCTTTCTGGATGTGACGCAGTTCGTTAACCTAGACCATTTAAGGTTAGCCTTTCTAAGAAATGTTGAGGAGATGTGTGTCTTAATTGCTCCGAGTGGGGTCTGAACAAGTTCCGCAAGTGAGCAGTGGAGGGTTGAGCCACGGCTGGCCAGTTCATCAGCATGTTCGTTGCCATCAACGTTGCTGTGATCTGGAACCGAGACTAGGGTTACCATACATTGGCCATCTAACGAGGCCAGCTGCTTTCGGCATTCTAGTACTAGTTTTTGGCTCTATCAATGTAAGTAGCGATTTTTTGCCTTAGTGGTATATTTGTGTATGACTTGATTTGGCGACAGGCTTCGTGAATGACGAGTAATTCCGCTTGGAGAATAAACATAGATCGAATTGAAATAAGATTGACTGGATCGGATCTCAAAATTTTCTGGGATCAAGTTGAGATTTTGCGTATAAACGCGGATTGAAAGAGCGAGTTTGGCAGATAGAGGCAGAAGATAGGGAAGGGAATGGAAAGGAATTTCACGCACAAGGGTAGAAGTTTCAAACTCAATCCTCTCTCGTTTCGATTCTAACTCGTTTACTCAATTCAGTTACAACAAAAAAGGCGAATCGAAATTCAATCCTGTGGCAATCCGATCTCTCAATCCGGTCGTGTAAACGTATAAGATGCATCAGCTGTTTTGTGCTCCGTGTGCGTATATGGTTTATGCCTTTAAATCTTCTTCCCTTTTCAGCGAGGTTATGATCCAAAAACAAGGGATCATAACCCTCCCACTTCACCGCATTTCTACTGATCCGCCTGTGGGGTTTATGCGTTTAAATAATACGTTTTATTAAAGTAAAGTTTCACTTCGGACATGTGCTTATGGTGTGGGTGAGGCAAACATAGTCATAGTAGGTTCTTTCCTCAAACCTTTCCGCATATCTAGCTATACCTGGCTATTGTTATCTCTATTATTTGCTCTCTATCCTTATTGGCAGAAGATAACTTATCGCCAGGCTGTTTTCTATAAAGAATACAAACAGTAATTCACCCTGGTAAGCTTTAGAATAATTTTTTATTTTTTTTATTTATAAATTTTAGTCCAAAAGTGAAGCCAGTGCTACTGAGGACAAAGATGAACCCCAACAGCAGAAAAAACAAGATCAACAACAAAAACCACAGCGTCAGCGTCAGCGACAACGTAAGCCGGTCTCTCGTAAAGAGCGCTTCTGCGTTAAGGTGACCAATATCCCAAATTTTATTCGCGTAAAGGACCTAAAGACCGAATTAAGAAAACGAGAGGTCAATCCCATCTACATCACATGGAAGGGTGTGTTTTTTTTTCAAACTACAAACTCTAAAAGAAGACATCCTTTAACAATGTTTCATGTCTCTAATTACAGGTCAATTTGGCAAATGCTATTTGCACTTTGCCAAGCGCAATGTAGCTACTGAAGACGACGAAGATGTCAATAGTGTGCTTAAGTCGCTCTCTGAGCTGGCAATAACTGCTGGCGAACAGAACGAAACTTGTGTCCTCACAACGGAATTGATTAAATTCGACAATCCAGCCGATTCGTCCAAAAACGACGATCCCCAGCAGGAGCAAACATCCCCACAACGAATTGAATCGGTCGACACAACAACCGTATAGTATGAGCTACGTGCTGTTCTTGAACGGCTATACTTTTGGTTGGGACATTTGGAGTCGTGTTTGCAACGAGAAGAATTTGCTTAGTGTCCTCAAATACTAACGAGCATTTTACATGAAGTCATATGAATTATTATTATTTTTTTATTTTTCTCTTTTAATTCTCTTCTCTTTTCTTATTTACTTCGTTTTTTGTTTTATTATTATTTTTTTTCTCATTTCCTACAATCAATTGATGATAATTGTTTGATGTTTAAATTATATTCTCACTCAATCGTGGGCAGCATGTAGCCCACAATCTTGCTTTAATTAAAATTGTTACCTCTCGATAGAATCCTAAATGTCCCCCCCAATGATATGGTTTCATTAAATCAGTTTATTTACATTTTTTTTGTATTTTTTGAGAAATATATGCAAAGAAATAAAGATATTTACACACCTATGAAGTTCATTAACACAAAAGCCGTCTCTCTGTCGATGTTTCTCTTCTTTTGCTTGTTGGATACGCTGTAACGAACAACCCAACCACACACTCTCTAATGTTTAGTACTTTCTTTCTCCCATAGAAACTAGTAATTTGAGCTCAAGCTAAATAGAAAAAAAGAAAAACAAATCATTGTAAAAAGTAAAACAAACAAAAAAAAACAAAGAAAACTTAACAACTTTTGTAAAAAACATAAACAAGCAATAAACTTACTTTAAACAATAGTTAGAGTATCCTCAATAACGCAACAAGTTCTCTATTTTTTACCTTTCGCCTCAAGAGAGAGAGAGAATAAAAAGTAATTTAACCGACGCGTGCGAGTATATAACAATATATATTTTATTTTTCTATTCCTTTTCTTTTGAGTTTTCCGTCGCAAATTTTATACACACCACGTATATACATATACCATACATAATAAATACATATATAAAAAAAAAGAAAATTAATAAAATAGCGAAATCTAAACAATAATAAATGTATTTTACAAAAGAAGCTTTAAACAAAAAATAAAAAAAATTAAATTAAAAAAGGTAGTATTGTGAGTTCATTGTGCAAAAATAACTGTTGAAAAGGATTTTGTGAGTAATATTTGAAATGTAATACAAAATATATAGAAAAGCTACTAAAACCATACCAGATATACGAAAAGTAAATATTGAGAGAATTAATGAAAAGAAAACCAAAACTTCGAACAACCAATTGATTATGTTACGTAAACAAGAAAATTAAAAGAAGAATTCATTTATACAAAAGGATGATTAAAAAAAAAAAACTAAATTATATACATATTGTAAAACTTTTGTACTAAAAAAAAGAAAAACAAAACAAAACAAAAAAAACATTTTAGAGTCGATTTTTTTAAATGAAACAATAAAATGCAATTTCTAGGTTTTTTTTTCAATAAAGCTGAAGCATTTTATTTGAAGGCGATTTTTTTGCAGGCATATTTGTCGTTTTGGAAAAGAAGTTTTAGTTTGAAAAGATACATGTAAGGGGTGTTCCTCGCTAGCATATTAGGTCTGTTCCCGTACTTTTTGCAAAATAATTCGTAAATTGTTGAATTTCAAAACTTACTTACTTACTTAGATGGCGATACAGTCCGGGGTGGACCTGGGCCTCAACCAACAAACCTCTCCAACCAGCGCGGTTACGAGCCAGCTGCCTCCAGTTACGCGCGCCAAGTTGGTTGAGGTCCCCCCCCCCCCACATGTTTGCGCCACCTACCGCGAGGTCGTCCTCTACTGCGTCGTCCATCCGGAATGGATTCGAAGAACGTTGGGCTCCATCCGCTCTACATGACCCAGCCATCTTAGTCGTTGTATGTGAACTCTTCTGGCTAAGTCGATGTCTTTGTATAGGCCGTATAGTTGGGCATTGTATCTTCTCCTCCACTCACCGTCTATGCAGACGGGACCAAAGATCGCTCGAAGAATTTTTCTCGAAATAACCAAGGGCATCTTACTTACTTAGGTGGCGCTACAGTTCGGGGTGAACCTGGGCCTCAACTAACAAGCCTCTCCATTTAGCTCGGTCTTTAGCTAATTGCCTCCAGTTGCGCACTCCAAGTTGGTCAAGGTCCCCTTGAACTTGTGCGCGCCACCTACGGCGATGATTCCCTCTACTGCGTCGTCCCTCGGGGTTAGATTCGAAGACTGCGGGCCGTAGCGTTGGTGTCCATTCGCTCTACATGTCCTAGCCATCTCAGACGTCCAATACGCAGTTTTTTGACTAGGTCGATGTCGCTGTACATCTCGTATGGTTCGTGATTGAATCTTCTCCTCCAAAACCCGTCAACGCAAACGGGACCGAAAATCTTACATACATACATACATTCAGCCCAATTCTTCAACTCGTGTACGACAGTCGAATTCGACCATGGTCGCATTTAGGCGCACACTCGTACGTAATTTGTACGCAAACGACTTTGTCATAACTAAATGCGACTATGGTCCGATTCGACTTTCGTATATGAGTTGAAGAATTGGGGTGATTTTCAATGGCCCGCTAATCCTTCATGAGGGTCGCGGGGGTAGGATGCTCAGGTGGACTCTCCATCCTTCTCGATCCTCCGCCATCGACTCCAACTCATCAGGAGGAATCCCTAGACGGCTCCAGGAGAGATGCCGGACTTGGTCCAACCATCTATTTCTAGGCCTACCGCGGGGTCGCTTACCTGATGCCACGGCCACCATGGCACGTCTTGGAAGCCGGTCTGGGGCCATACGCACTACGTGACCAAACCATCGAAGCATAGATCGTTCCGTTCGGAGAAGTAGCTGCTCAACATTGAGCGCCTCGCGTACTCTGGTGTTGCGCACTCGATCCCAACGAGTTATTCCAGCAACACCGCGAAGGAACCTCATTTCGGCAGCTTGTACCCGCGATCTTATTCTTTCGGTCACTACCCAAATTTCATGACCATAGGTGAGGGTTGGAACATACACCGAGTTAAAAACCGATAGCCTTGCTTGAACACTAAGTTCAGCCTTCCTTACAACAGATTGGCCAAGCTCTCTCAAAATTGATCCAGCCTGACAAATTCTACAAAATAACTCGGCATTGCTCTTCCCATCACTCGTGAATAGGACCCCGAGGTACTTAAATTTATCCACCTGCTTCAGTGGAACTCCACTAACATGCAGAGTGCACTGAATGGGTTTTTTGGACGACCATTACGTCCGATTTGTTCATGTTGATCTTCATTCCAGCATCATCACAAACGGCTACAAACCTTTCGAGTGCGCGCTGAAGTTCGGATTGAGAGGACCCAAGGATGACCAAATCATCCGCAAAGAGCAGATGACTAATCCTTAAGTCTCCCACTTCAAAACATTCCCCGCCACGGCTGCGCTGCAACATCCAATCCGTATATACAATGAAGAGGAGAGGTGACAAAACGCACCCTGGCGGAAATCGAAAATCTTATGAAGAATTTTTCTCTCGAAGCGATCAAGGATATCTTCATCCTCTTTTAATGAAGTCCATGTTTCAGTGCCGTAAAGCAGGACTGGGATGATCAGGGTCTTATACAGAGCCTCCATAGTTGTTCGAGATAGGGCTTTACTGTTGAATTGCTTTATAAGCCCAAATAAACAGCGATTGGCAAGAGTTATTATTCGATTGATTTCTGCGCTTATGTTGTTCTCAGATGTTATAGCAGAACCAAGGTAGACAAAGTCCCTTACTACCTCGACGTTATAGCTGCCCACTGTGCCGTTTTGTCCAATTCGTCGGTGTTGGCTTTCCCTTCTTGTTGACAGCATATACTTGGATTTGCCCTCGTTTATCGCTAAACCCACTTTGGCCGCTTCCGCCTCAATGCTTGCAAACGCACCGGTGACAGCCCGCTGAGTTCTTCCCATAATGTCTATATCGTCGGCGTATGCAAGCAGTTGTACAGACTTGTAAAAGGCTGTGCCTCCGGTGTTGGCTTGTGAGTTCCGCACAATCCGTTCAAGTACAATATTAAAGAAGTCTCATGACAGTGCGTCACCTTGTCCAAAACCTTTTTTGACATCAAAGGTCTCGGTGCGGTCATTACCGCCCTTGATGGAGCAGCGAGCGTTCTCCATCGTCAGCCTGCACAGACGGACAAGTTTGGCAGGGATGTTAAAACTAGACTCGGCTCTATAAAGCTCTTCTCTTGGTTTGGAATTCTTGTGTTTTCTCCAGGATCTGCCGAAGTGTGAAGATTTGATCGATGGTGGACTTTCCTGGCCTGAAACCGCACTGATAGGGTCCAATCAGGCTGTTGATAAAAAGTTTCAGGCGTTCACACAATATCGCAGAAAAGATCTTGTATGCGATGTTGAGGAGACTGATGCCTCTATAATTGGCGCAGTTGAGGGGGTCTCCTTTCTTGTGGATCGGGCAAACGATGCTGAGGTTCCGTTCATCAGGCATACACTCGTCTGACCAACTCTTAGAGATGGGTTGGTGTATGCACCCTACCAATTCATCCCGGCAAGCCGTCAGGTCCAGCAGGCTAGTTGGATTTCAGCTTGGATATTGCTATCTTCACTTCGTTTTGGTCAGGTGGACGGAAATTTTGACTATCATCGTCCATGTTGAATGGTTCATTCTGTCTGACAGCGGGATTTTGGTCTTCGTCGCCGTTATACAGTCTGCAGAAGTAGTTTTTCCATATTCTCAGCACCAACTGTGATTCTCCTACGAGGTTTCCATTTTCATCTCTACAGGTTTCTGTGTGGGTATTGCTTCTCTGACACGTTCTTTTTACCTTTTGGTAAAACTTCCGTACATTGTTCCTGGAGTATAAACTCTCGATATTCTCAAACGCGTGCTTCTCATGCTCTTTCTTCTTCTTTTGGAGAAGCTGATGTTCTTCCCGTTTCCTTTGCTCGTAGAGCTCACGAGCAGTTCTCGTCTTCCTTTGCAGCGCCGCTTTGTATGCCTCTTGTTTTGTTGCATGCACACGCCGGCATTCTTCGTCAAACCAGGGGTTTCGCAGTGGTGGGCGAGCGAGATCCGACACATCAGTCGCGGCGCTGCTGATGGCATGTTGGCAGCGTTGCCACTGGTCTTCGGCACTTGATGCTGGCGGCATAGGGGTGATTGAGAGATTTCGGGATACACGTTCAGTGAAGAGTCTGGCGGTTTCTTGCGATTGTAGCTTTTCGACGTTAAATTTTCTCACAGTGATTCTTCTTTGTTGCTCAGATTGGGATGTCCTTGGCTACAACAAGGTAATGATCCGAGTCTACGTTGGCCGCTCGGAAGGTCCGGACATCCAGAATACTGGAGGCATGCCTTGCGTCGATCGCAATATGATCAATTTGGTTGATCGTTACATGATCATTGGACCGCCATGTCTGCTTATGAATATCGAGATGAGGAAACCATGTGCTTGCCATGGTGACATTTCGCTCCACAGCGAAATCAATTAGCCTTAGTCCGTTATCAGACGTGGTGTCGTCTAGGCTATGCTTACCGATTGCCCTACCAAATACGTCCTGCTTTCCTATTTTGGCGTCAAAATCGCCCAATACGATTTTAATGTCGTATTTAGGACATTGCTCATATGTCTTGTCGAGTAGCTCGTAGAAACACTCTTTGGTGGCAGGGTCCTTTTCTTCCATGGGGTCATGAACACATATTAGGCTTATGTTAGCGAATTTAGCATTGATCCGGATAGTCATAATACGCTCCCTTTCGTGTCGGAAGCTTAAGACTTCTTGCCTAAGTTTGCCGCGTATAACAAACCCGCATCCGAATAAGCGTTGCCTGTTGCCTCTGTAGCAATCACCGTAGTAGATGTTACAGTTTTTCATCCTCTTTTTGTCCGGCCCATCCCATCGCACTTCCTGGTTGGCGGTAATATCTGCTTTATAGCAGTCTAGGGCCTCTGCTGGTTGTTCGGCTGTACGTGGTCTATAAAGGGACAGAACATTCCACGTACAGATTCCAAGCTCGTTGTCCATATTTCGTTTGCTGGGGTCGTCATTAGTTGAGTCATCCTTATCCGAGGCTTTTGGTTGTTTCGGAACGATGGGTTTTTACGTGGTAGGGAAGTCACCCCGACGGCACAACCCCCAACCTAGGACGAGGGGTCGGGTATACCGGTGCCAGTAGTCCACTACGGGAGTATTAGCGCTGCCGTTGGCCCATTAAGGGCTCCTCCGCCACCATCTCTATTCCAATGTCCTAACCAACATTAGGAATTCTTTACCGATCTGTGATCCGAATACGTCGAAGCAGCTCACGCAAGGTATTCACTAAGTTCAACCTAACTGGAACTATAGACGCCACCGTTGACTCCGTCTAGGGAATTCGTCCGCTGCCACCTGGAACAGGAAGAAGTGCTCTAGTGAGAAAACACTCTTCCCCCCTCTCTCATCTGCTGCCGCCAAGAATCCTTTAAACGGGTTGGTTACCCATTTCTTGGATTAAGGTACTAGGCACCCGGCTGTCACCGCGTGCAGGTTGAGAGTAGGAGTTGGAAGGCCTCAGCTGAGTGAAAACGCTTGTGTTTTCATATGATCGCATGCACTACCGTTTGACCAGACGCCGATGTTGGGTGTCCTTTTTTGTAGACAGCATATACTTTGTTTTGCTTTCATTGGCCGCTAGACCCATCTTCGCTGCCTCAATCTCAATACTCGTAAATGCACCATTGACTGCCCGCTGAGTTCTTCCGATTATGTCAATGTCATCGGCATAAGCGAGTAGTTGTACAGACTTGTAAAAGATTGTACCTCCGGTGTTGGCTTGTGAGTTTCGTACAATTCTCTCAAGTACTATGTTACAGAGATCGCATGATAGCGCGTCACCTTGTCTAAGATCTTTCCTGACATCGAACGGTTCGGTGATGTTCTTACCGACTTTGATGGAGCAGCGAGAGTTGTTTGGCAGGAATGTCAAGACGAGACATGGCTCTGTATACCTCGTCTCTAAACACACTATCATAGGCAACTTTGAAATCGATGAAGAGGTGGTGCGTATCGATTTTATATTCAAGTTCGTGTTCACACCAGACATGAGAAACCTCAGTCTACCACAATATAAATATGAATTCTAGAATTTTAAGTTATAATGTAGCTGGATTGAAAAGTAAATTACTAGTTAAAGAATTTTTAAATTATACTATGATTTTTGATATTTTTCTGCCTTTTGATACATATATATTAGAAAGTGAAGTAAATAGTTTTAAGTATATTTTCCCAAACTACGAACTTAAATGGAAGCATGCAGTAAAACCGGGTAAATTTGGAAGAGGAAGTGGTGGCGAATTATTTGGCTTCCGTAGAGATCTCAATGGTATGGATGTTAAGTTTAAAAAAAGTAGGAGATTTGCACGTATTGGATATCACGATCATCAGTAATGAATGTCCTTACTATAGTTCCTGTTTACATAAACTGTAATCATTGGCAACGAGATTATAATAATTTATGCGACGTGTTACTGAATTTAAGAACAGCTGATCTTATGCTTTTAGGAGATTTTAACAACCGAATTGGTCCGATGCAAAATAACTTTGTAAGTGGATATCATCCGGGAATCTTACTCCCAAACCCCAAATCTAAAGATGCAATATACTAGGGCTTGCCGATGCTTTCGATTGTAGTCTTTTGAATGGAAGCTGTGAAGGCGATGCTTGTGGGGAGTTGACGTTTATTCGTGGAACAGCTTGCTCAGTAATTGATTACTGCTTCGTTTCTGGTAGCTGGAACAATTTCCTGAATGATTTTCGCGTAGGTTTACAAACTTTTTCTGACCACATGCCAGTAGAGATTACATGTAAAGCAACGGGTTCCGCTGATGTAGATGCAACGAAGAAGCTAGGACTTTTGCCGAAACTGATGTGGAACGAAAGTAAAAAAGCTATCTTTCAAAACAACCTGACCTTTGAACTTCGCAACCTAAACTTATCGGATTCACCGTCAGATATCGATATGCTCACGGAAATAATAGGAAGGCGACGCCACCCATCAGAGAACCAAAACGCAATATTTTTTACAAACAAAAATGGTGTGATAGAGAGTGTTTGAAAGCTAGAAATAAATCCTTCAGTTTGTTAAGATTATTAAGAAATTACAACTCTAGCAAAAAATATAAAAATCTCAAATATAAAATATCTCTATGGGGAAGCAAAAAAAGAATTCAAACGCATCTGTAAGGAAAAAAGAGGGGCTTTCGAACTCCAAAATATTAACACCATTAACAACTCAAGATCTTCTGCTGAGTTCTGGAGAGCAGCAAACTATATTAAAGGCCAAGCAAATGTAATATCCTTATCCATGAAAGCGCCTCTTCTCAAGGCACATTTTAGTAACCTCTTGAACGAACTGAGTTCTCCTCCAATGCATTATGCAGTACCCTGATAGTAGACGATTCTCTGGATTCGCCGTTTACAACACTGGAAGTCCATGAAGTCATTGAGAGAGCCAAAATGAAGAAACCCCCAGGAGAAAACCGCATTACTTTCGAATTTTATAAGAATTGTACAATGGAATACGTAGCTGCTCTCACTTTCGAATTCAACCGAATATTCTTGAACGCAAATGTCGCAAAAAGTTACAAAAAGGCTCCAATCTTCCCTCTACATAAAAAACGAGACCGTAACGACCCATCAAATTACAGGGGAATACCTTTTTTGAATACCTCCGCTAAGATATTCGCAGGCTTAATTTTTAACAGGCTCAACCATTGGGTTATGAATACGAATATTTTGTCGGAATTCCAAGCGGGATTTAGGAAAAAATACTCAACGGACGATCAAATATTCACACTATTGAATATCGCCGAAACCTACAAGCCTTTTTTGTAGACTTTCGCGCAGCTTTTGAATCAATACCGAGAGAAGCGCTTTTCGACAAATTGCATACGAGCGTTGTACGAAAATAATGTAGCTTATGTGTGGGATGGTAAAACTCTATCCGATGAGTTCGCAACGGCAATGGGCGTGAAGCAAGGATGTATTTTAAGTGCGCTTCTCTTTATATTGTTTATCAATGACATCACGGAGGCGGTATGTGGCGGAAAAGAGTTCAACCGGGAAAGGATTCCTTGTCTGAAGTTTGCGGATGACATTGTATTTCTCGCCGATACAGTCGAAGGTATGCAGTCGATGATGAATAGGCTAATGGATTATTGTCAACGTTGGAACTTGAGCGTTAACTTAAATAAATTTAAAATGATGGTCTTTAGAAGCGGTGGTGGTAGATACTCACGAAGTGAACAATGGACATACAATGGTGAAGGAATTGAGATTGTACGGGAATACAAGTACCTGGGAGTGTTGATATCAGCCAACTTTATTATGACTAAACATCTTGAATCTAAACTCTCAGAAGCTAAGCGCGCGATTTCTTCGGTTTGGGGCCGTTGTATCACAAACAAATACATAACGCATTGCTCTAAACAAAAATTGTTTCACTCAACTGCAGCGTCCATTCTCTTATACGGTGCCGAAGCTTGGGGTTACCGTTCTTACGACTGCGTCGAGAAGTTCCTACGGTACTTTCTAAAACGAATTTTCCATTTGCCGTCTAGTTCCCCGAACTATATGTTGCACTTGGAGACAGGGACTCCGCCTACGTTTTTAAGCACTTTTAAAATGCATTTCGAATATGTGGTAAAAGTTATGGAGATCAGGGCTACCATTTTAAATTTATTAATGGGAGTATTTTATAAGTTCACAGCGGAGTATTTTTTGTCCGAGGGGAGTACAAAAAACAAACATTGCAAACCAAACATGTAAATCATTCAAAAATATATCTTCATTGCATTTATTTTTATAGTTGATTTAAACATTACTTACTTAGGTGACACTACAGTCCGAGGTGGACCTGGGCCTCAACCAACAAACTTCTTCAGCCAGCCTGGTAATGACCCAGCTGCCTTCAGTTGCGCATGCAGAGTTGGTTAAGGTCCCCCTCCACTTGTTTGCACCACCTACCGCGAGGTCGTCCTCTACTGCGCCGTCCATCAGGGGTGGATTCGAAGACTTTCTTGGCTGGAACGCTGGGCTCCATCCGCTCTACACGACCCACCTATCTTAGTCGCTGTATGTGAACTCTTCTGGCTAAGTCGATGTCCTTGTATAGTCCAGCATTGTACCTTCTCCTACATCCACCGTCTATGCCGACGGGACCAAAGGTCGCTCAAAGAACTTTTCTCCCAAAATAACGAAGGGCATCGTCACCCGATTTTGACAAAGTCCATGCCTCTGCGCCATACAGCAGGACTGGGATGACTAGTGCCTTATAAAGAGTTACCTTAGTATATCGAGATAGTGCTTTGTTACTCAATTGCCGTCTTAGCCCAAGGATTTACAAGAGTAATTCTTCGTGTGATCTCCCTACTGATGTCATTTGCGGAGTTCACCATAGAGCCTAGGTAGACAAAATCTTTTACTACCTCTAAATTTTATCTCTCTACTGTGCCAGTCCAAGATGCCGATGTTGGGTATTCTTTTTGTAAACAGCATATATTTTGTTTTGCTTTCATTAACCACTAAACCCATCTTTGCTGCCTTGGACTCAATACTCGTAAATGCCCAATTGACAGCCCGCTGAGTTCTTCCGATTATGTCAATGTCATCGGCATAAGCGAGTATTGTTACAGACTTGTAAAAGATTGTACCGCCGGTGTTGGATTGTGGGTTTCGTACTATGGGAAAGAGATCGCATGATAGCGCGTCAATTTGTCTAAGACCTTTAATGACACCGAACGGCTCGGTGGTGTTCTTACCGACTTTGATGGAACAGCCAGCGTCCTCCATCATCAGCCTGCACAAATGGACGAGCTTGGCAGGGATGCCAGAACTAGACTATACATGATACATGATATCATAGGCAACTTTGAAATCGATGAAGAGGTGATGCGTATCTATCTTCCCGTTGTGTTGATGGTGGTGTAGCTTTTGTTTTTGCTGCTGCCGCAGAAGTACTTGCACCTGATGCTGCTCTTGCTTTAGATAGATATGTGGGTACTTAAGGGTGACAACATACTAAAGAACATTAAAGTTACTGTGTTAGTATTTTAACAAAATACAATTTAATAAACAAAATACCCAAATTAGTACGTATCTGTTTAAAAAAAATTGAAATATTATAAAGGGAGTAAAATCACGATGAGAGGAGTACGGGAGTACAGTGCATGAGAGGGGAGTACAAATACTCCCTTAGTAGTCACTTCGGCAGCTATGATGGAGATGGATGAGCATAGGCTACCAAGAAAAGTCCTCACACATATCATCAGAACGAGAGGTGGCTTAGTACGTGAATGGGAGAGGTTAGCAAGCGATTGTGGCACAAATCTAAGTATTGTACCTGAGGAACATCCTTCCACCCTAAGAGTACAATTGTATAGTATTTTAGAAAAAATGGGTCACATATTATATGAGAAATATTCCAACGATGCAAAATCTTCGCAATACAGGGAATTCTACAGTAAATTAAAATATCATCTTAAGCAAAGCACGTCCTCCTTAAACTGCTACTCAACTGAAAAAATAAGCACCATCATAAGAGGCGAACTTTTGGACCTAAACTTCGTACCACACAGACCAGAGCTTCCAATTATGTGTAGTCTTTGTAACACGAAAGTAAGAGAAGATGTATTTCACTTTCTCGGTGTTTGCCCGATTTTAAAGGAGTTCCGTATAAGGCACTTCGGAGTACACCCCCTTGATATGGATTCAACCTTAAGATTTTTAAACGGCGAAAATGGATGGGATCAACTTTTTAGTTATACTACAAATGCATTGCGCTACAGGAAATGTATCATTGAGGGTAGTTTCTAAGTAATACATTTTTTGAGAGTATCTCTTTTGCATATATAATTTTGTTTTTCTTTTTTTTTTCATTTTAAAAACTATCAATTTGTCAATCTGGTAGACGGCCACAGGCCAATCCAAAACAGACATAGTTTTATTTATACCATTACTGTTCGAATTTTTTTGTGAAATAAAAGTCTATTCAACTAACTAACTAACTATTCAAGGGTCTTTTCCAAGATCTGCCGTAGTGTGAATATTTGATCAATGGTAGACCTTCCAGGTCTGAAACCGCACTGATAAGGACCTATCAGGTTGTTGACGATCGGTTTTAGGCGTTCGCATAATACGACAGACAGAATCTTATATGCGATGTTGAGGAGACTTATATCTCTGTAGGTCATCAAATAAAACTGTATCAAAATTCAATAATTAAAACAGAAAATCAAAAGCACTAAATGAGTGCAAGATCATTAAAAGATTTAATGGAAATGCCTTTTCCACCATTTTTTTTTTCCTCTTGTACAACTCATGCCCGCGTGGTAACGACAGTGTGACCTGAAAGATCTATTGTATCGGAGGGTTGGAGTTAATCTAACAGACGTACTACCTTCTTTATGAAAGTGAGTATTTCTTTAGTAGCGGAGCATTTCAGTTCCACTGAAGTAAGTATCTTCTTGTGGATAATACGTTTCTTTAACCAGTGTAGTGCCGGGCATTCACAAAGAATGTGTTCGGAAGTTTCATCCTCCTCTAAACAGAACCGACAGTCCTTCTCTTGGCACAGGTTCATCTTGTTAAGGTGGTATCTGAAGCCGCAATAGCCAGTAAGAAAGCTCACAAGCTTCTTAATGCTTTCCCTACCTAGTGTCCTCATGAATCCCAATGGATCCTGGGCTGAATCGGACGAAGCATCGCTCAACCTGCTCTTGGACACTCACTTCCCCGGCTGCACGCCTACCCCCAACGATGATCGCGCCCTGGTAATTGCTGCACGCCCACAGGCACATCCTCATCTTATCAGTGAAGATAAGCTGAAATGGGCAGTAAACAGTTTCGAACCATTCAAATCCCCGGGACCGGATGGTGTTTTTCCGGCCCAGATTCAGACGGCCTTCAATATAGTATGGCAGTATCTTTCCTGCATTCTGAAGGCTTGTCTTGAGCTCGGAACAACACCAACTGCCTGGACCGAGGTAAGAGTGGTCTTTATACCCAAAGCAGGCAAGACATTGCACACCCTCCCAAAGGACCTAAGACCTATTAGTCTAACGTCCTTCCTTCTCAAGATTCTGGAAAGAATCCTGGACCTACACATCAAGGCCACTATTGATAGCACCCTACTATCCATGTCACAGCACGCCTACCAAAAAGGCAAGTCTGTGGAAACGGCTTTGCACTCCATCATCCACCCTATCGAAAAATCACTCTCAACCAAAGAGTTCAACCTAGTGTCATTTCTAGACATAGAGGGAGCTTTCAACAACGTTGAAACAAATTCGATTACCAGTGCCTTACGTAGGCTCAACATCTGCGAACCCATCTGTTGTTTCGTAGAACACATTCTAAAGAACAGGGTGATAACAGCATCCTTCGGAAGTAGTACTGTCAAGCGACATGTACATCGAGGCACCCCTCAAGGGGGTGTACTCTCTCCACTATTGTAGAATTTGGTGCTCAACGAGGCCCTTCTAAAGATCGAAAAAACTGGATGCAATGTTATTGCCTATGCAGATGATGTCGCCATTCTAACAACAGGCAAATACCCGCAGACGCTGGCCGATGTCATGCAGTCTGCTCAGATGGACCGATAAATGCGGCCTCTCCGTTAACTCGACGAAGACCGAGCTAGTTCTATTCACAAGAAAACACAAGCTACCTGACTTCACTCCGCCCAAGATAAGGGGATCCACCCTCAAGCTTTCAAATAGTGCTAGCTATTTAGGCCTAAAGCTTGACCGCAAGCTAATTTGGAAGGAGAATGTCGTCGAACGGGCCAGGAAATCGCTGGCCGCTCTATACATCTGCAAGAAAGCAGTAGGCTCCACCTGGGGCCTTAAACCAAGCATCATGCACTGGCTATACACGTCGGTCATTAAACCGATTCTCATGTATGGAGTATTGGTATGGTGGCCCGCCTTGGAGAAGAAATCCAACCTATACATAATGGAAAAAACTCAGCGAGTTGCATGTCTCAGTATTACCGGTGCACTGAGAACTTCTCCCACAGCGGCGCTCCAAACCATGCTCCATCTGCTTCCGATTGACATCGTCAGTAAGCAATTGGCTGTCAGCTCGGCAATAAGACTGAGAGGCTCCAGGCAGTGGAAGGAGCAACACACGGGACATGCCAATATACTTTCGATGCACCGTCATCTTCCCAATTCCACTGACCATCTGCCCACTGAATATGATTTTGACAAGGGCTACACGCACTCGATACCGGACAGAAGTGAGTGGACGCAACGCAATGTCCTTTACAACGAATCGCTGTCAATCTTCACGGACGGGTCCAAAACCAAGGACGGAGTCGGTGCCGGAATTTTCTCCGAAGATCTGGACATACACCTCTCCTTTAACCTTCCAAATCCCTCGCATCCAGCACTACGAGATCTAAGGCAGTGAAAGACTGTCGCATATCTCTTAACGAGATAGCTGGTCAGTACATCCTCACCCTTTGCTGGGTACCAGGTCACTGTGACATACCGGGGAATTGTGCAGCCGACGAACTTGCACGACAAGGCTCCTCTGGTACAGATAGCATAAGCATCACCGACATCGAAGCGCCAGCGTCTTATGTTAAGTACCTTATTCAAATTGATGCCGAGAAAGTAGCCAATCATCGATGGCAACATCTAGACCAATGTCATACCGCCAGACAGCTCTGGCCGATACTCAATAAATCCAGGTCCATCGGACTCCTGAAGCACAAGAGAGGAACCCTCTCAAAAATAACAAATGTCCTCACTGGACACTGCGTCATAGGAAGACATGCCCAGAGATTAGGTATCCCTCACAACGACTTCTGCAGAAGCTGCAGAGGTGAAGAGGAAGAAGAGACCATCAGTCATCTCCTGTGCGCCTGTCCTGCGCTCGCCAACATCAGGAAGGCCACTCTGGGTGAATACTTCTACAATGATCTTAATGATCTCGGCAACGCCTGCACGGCTAAAATTCTCGACTTCATTCAACGAAGCAAATGGTTCCAAGAGTAAGAGGGTGATCCACCCGCCTTACACATCGGCAGTACAATGGACCTACTTCTTGGTCTAAGTACATCCTCATCGAGGGCCGATCCTAACCTAACCTAACCTAACCTAATGCTTTCCCTATCTAAGTAAAAGATTTCCTTATAGGAGTAAGGCTTGAGTAGTCGTTTGGATTGTCTTAGACCTGGCCCACTAGTCCAGTGGTCTAGACGAAGTTTGTTTTCCCATTAGTTAATCAGCGTTGTAGCTGACGCCCAATTGACGCCACAATAAGGTTAAGGACCTATGAACACAGATTCTAAGCCAGCCCTAGCAAGCTCGTCTGCAGATTTGTTGCCCACAATCCCTTGGTGTCCGGGTATCCAACCGAGTTTTACCCTGTTGTATTTGGCAAGGTCTGGAGTCCAGTTGGTTGGACGACAGTGCCATAAGTGCTGCTTGGCTATCTTACTTACTTACTTAGGTGGCGCTACAGTTCGGGGTGAACCTGGGCCTCAACCAACAAGCCTCTCTATTTAGCTCGGTCTTTAGCTAATTGCCTCCAGTTGCAAACTCCAAGTTGGTCGAGGTCCCCTTGAATTTGTGCCTGCCGCCTACGGCGATGATTCCCTCTATTGCGTCGCCCCTCGGGATTAGATTCGAAGACTCTGCGGGCCGGAGCGTTGGTGTCTGTACAGCTCGTATAGTTCGTAATTGAATCTTCTCCTCCAAAACCCGTCAACGCAAACGGGACCGAAAATCTTACGAAGAATTTTTCTCTCGAAGTGACCAAGGATATCTTTATCCTCTTTTCATAAAGTCCATGTTTCAGCGCCATAAAGCAGGACTGGGATGATCAGGGTCTTATACAGAGTCTCCTTAGTAGTTCGAGATAGGGCTTTACTGTTGAATTGCCTTATAAGCCCAAAAAACAGCGATTGGCAAGAGTTATTCTTCGACTGATTTTTGCGCTGATGTTGTTCTCAGAGTTTATAGCAGAGCCAAGGTAGACAAAGTCCCTTACTACCTCAAAGTTATAGCTGCCCACTGTGACGTTTTGTCCAATTCGTCGGTGTTGGCTGTCCTTTCTTGCTGACAGCATATACTTGGTTTTGGCCTCGTTTATCGCTAAACCCATTTTGGCCGCTCCGCCTCAAACCCACCGGTGATGGCCCGCTGAGTTCTTCCGCTAATGTCTATATCGTCTGCATATGCAAAGCAGTTATACAGACTTGTAATAGATTGTGCCTCCGCTGTTGGCTTGTGAGTTCCGCACAATCCGTTCAAATACAATATTAAAGAAATCACATGACAGCGCGTCACCTTGTCTGAAACCTTTTTTGACATCAGAGGTCCCGGTGAGGTCATTACCAACCTTGATGGAGCAGGGAGCGTTCTCCATCGTCATCCTGCACAGACGGACAAGTTTGGCAAGGATGTCAATGATGTCTCTATAGATGCCGTCATAGGCGGCCTTGAAATCGATGAAGAGATGATGAGTATCGATTTGGACTTCTTGGGTTTTCTCCAGGATCTGCCGAAGTCTGAAGATTTGGTCGATGGTGGACTTTCCTGGCCTGAAACCACACTGATAGGGTCCAATCAGGCTGTTGATAAAAGGTTTCAAGCGTTCACATAATATCGCAGGTCCAGAAGCCTTGTTGGATTTCAGCGCGGACATTACTATCCTCACTTCGTTTTGGTCAGGTGGATGGAAATTTTGACTATCATCGTCTATGTTGAATGGTTCATTCTGCCTGACAGCGGGATGTTGGTCTTCGTCGCCGTTATACAGTCTGCAGAAGTAGTTCTTCAATATTTTCAACACCGACTGTGATTCTACTACGAGGTTTCCATTTTCATCTCTACAGGTTTCTGTCCGGTATTGCTTCTCTGACACGTTCTTATTACCTTTTGGTAAAACTTACGTACGTTGTTCCAAGAGTATAAGCTCTAAAAGTTCACGATCGCGTGCTTCTCATGCTCTTTCTTCTTCTTTTGGAGAAGCCGATGTTCTTCCCGTTTCTTTTGCTCGTAGAGCTCACGAGCAGCTCCCGTCTTCCTTTGCAGCGCCGCTTTGTATGCCTCTTGTTTAGCTGCATGCACTCGCCGGCATTCTTCGTCAAACCAGGGGTTTCGCGGTGGTGGGCGAACGAGACCCAGCACATCAGTCGCGACGTTTCTGATGGCATGTTGGCATCGTTGCCACTGGTCTTCGACACTTGATGCTGGCGGCAAAGGGGTGATTGAGAGATTTCGGGATACGCGTTCAGCGAAGTCTGGCGGTCGCTTGCGATTGTAAGAGAAGATATGTATTCTAGCGCATTTGATCCGCTTGCGGAGATTGTGTCTGGCGCAAATCTCAATGGCATGGATTTCAGCCTGAAACACAGTGGGAGTCGTACCCATAGGTACCGAAATCTTTGTGTTGGGTCCAAAAACCCCAGCTCCAACTCCAGAATCCATCTTCGAATCTTCGGTGAACCAGACCAGACTTCTAGGGTCCAGTGTTGGAGCACCATTCTACCAGCTTTCGCGGTCAAATATTTCAACCTCGAATAACCTACCAAAGCAGTGTTGCCTGACGATAATATCTTCCACCCTTAACCTTCCGCATAAGAAATTGACCATTATTAAACCATACATACCATATTTCCCGCCTTTCTGTTTCATTGCTTCTTTCGTCTTCATTAGGAGTGCTTGGGTAAACGTCTGTTGTTCCAACTTCAAAAAAAAAGCGCAACTTTAAAAAAAAAAATTAATTCAATTTATTTGTTTCTAATTTGAAAGGAAGAATACATTTTTTTTTATTTAGTCCTTAAAAATGTTATAGCATTTAAAACACGTGACAATATACGAATAATATGAAAATATAATATGTGCAGAGAATTTTACTACTATATTTTTTTATTACATAAATTCCATTCATTTCTAATATTTTCTATAAATTGGATTCCTAGTCATCTACTAAGTACGTTACACATACGGATTTGTTCATAAAAATTTCGTTTTATTTTCACATTTAACGCCTGGTTGCGTTCAACAATGATAATAATTTACAAGTGATATTCATTATTATACATTAAGAGGAGCAATATATCTACATATAGAGGATATACGTATATATTAAGACTTCCTACATGTTGTTTATACAATTTATTTTTTAATTTAAAATAATATTAAGAAAATTAATAAGGAATTTGGATCTTCGAAAACGCCATGTTTTTCTATGTATGTATGTTTATGGGAGAGGGGTTTTTGACTTGAATTTGTTTGTGATCCTATGTCCTTTTTGCTGGTTTTGTTTTTCGAAGAACCAAATTCATTTGAAATTTGCTTTTATATTTTCTTGTAAATCTAAAAATGTATGTTAACTTTGGAATGTCTTCATTTGAGAGTGTTATACAGTGGTCTAGTTTCAAATCTAATAATTAAACTTTCGTGGTCCATTTTTACAAATCTAAGTACAAAATGAATTTCTAATAATTTATTTATGTAAATTCCTATGGATTTGATGTTTTTGGTGATGGCGTTCGATCGATGTAGTCTATGCTGTCGTGTTCCTTCGAACAAGACGGTACCTCATTGTGACGCTCTTTAATTGGTGCCAAGCTGTTCACTATGGAATTGGCCATGGCCAATTCGAGCTCCTTTTGCCATTCGTTTTCTTTTTTTTCCATTGCTTTTCGTTTTAGTTCCTTATAGCGATTGTAGACGATAAATTCTTTTACTAATGCCGTTTCTGGATCACTGTCCCTTTGGGCTGATCGCTGTTTGGCGAGACGTTTTTTCTTTTTGTGCAGCGGTCTGGTTTCGACAATCATTTCTTCCAGTTCCAGACAGGGATCACAATTCAGATGATCTTCTGGTGGTTTAAAGGGTGGTTTTGCTTTTTTTTCTAGAATTTTCTTAAAGTCCACTTGTCTTAGCATTGGTGTTTGTTGTAGTTCTTGTTGAGAGCTGATGCGACCACCTGGATGAACGCATAAGAGCTGGAAGAAGTAGAGAGAATGGGAATATTGTTTAAAACTTGGTTAAAATATGTGATATTATGAAAAGATATATAGATTTGAGAAGCCCGATGCTATATGCCCGAAGAAGGCTCACTGTAGTACATGAAGGAAAAGAAACTAAGGGAACTTGGAGGCAGCTGCGCTCGCATTCTTTAAATTTGCTTGGGAGCATAAAAACTGCACACTAGAGGGCAAAATTACTACCGCGCAACTCTAAGTGTAAGTTAAAAAATTTAAGGGATATGATCCGGAACAATTCAACGCATGGGAAAGAATGCAGCTAGATTCGATTAATTAATTGGCTGGTCAAACGGTGGTCCATGCGATCATATGAAAACACAAGTGCTTTTCACTTAGCTGAGGCCTACCAACTCCTACTCTCAACCTCCACCCAGTGACAGCTGGGTGCCTAGTACCTTAATCCAAGAATTGGGTAACCAACCCCGTTTGAAGGATTTTTGGCGGCAGCAAATGAAAGAGGCTTTTCACTAAAGCACTTCTTCTTGTTCCAGGCTGCAGCGGACGAATTTCCCAGACGGAGTCAACGGTGGCGTCTACAGTTCTAAGCGACCACGTACCTGTTGCTCCTGAAGGCTCCACATGTGGCACCTCCAGAAGAGTTAACAGCTTGTCTGGAAATCTGTTCAGTCAAGAAAAAATTAAATGGGCAATCGGGCCATTTAAACCCTTTAAGGCACCTGGCAGTGATGGTATTTTTCCAGCTCTCATACAGAAAGGTCTGGATTACATCTTGCCTGCCTTGGTAGCTCTATTTAGAACAAGCTTCAACTTGGGATACATTCCACTAACTTGGCGGGAGGTAAATGTGGTGTTTATCCCTAAGCTAGGTAACAAACCCAGCGAGCTACCCAAATCCTACCGTCCAATCAGCTTGACATCGTTTTTCTTGAAAACCATGGAAAGACTGCTAGACTTACACATTAGAAGCATTCTTGAAAAGACTATACCTCTGCACTCTAGTCAATTTGCATACAGGAAAGGTCGATCTACGGAAGGCGCCCTTCACTATCTCGGCCCAGAGATTAAAGCTGCCTACCGCTCCAAAGAAATCACCCTTGGTGCATTCCTTGACATAGAAGGTGCTTTTGATAACACTGGTTATGAATCCATCACTAGTGCTATGAGACGCAGGGGAATAGACGAACCTACTACTAGATGGGTTATGAACATGCTCAATAGCCGCATAATAACATCTTCGTCTGGAGAGGTCTCTGTGACGGTCTCCGCGGCCAAAGGCTGCCCCCAAGGCGGCGTCCTCTCGCCTCTCTTATGGTCACTCGTGGTGGATGACTTATTGAACACACTTAATAGTTCAGGTTTCACAACCATAGGCTATGCAGATGATCTAGTGATCATCATTAAAGGCAAACATAAAGACAATGTGTGTCAACTCATGCATAATGCACTCCTTGTAGTCTCGGACTGGTGTGCTGGGGAGGGTCTATCGATTAACCCCAGCAAGGCAGTCGTTGTACCGTTTACAAGAAGAAGAACGCTGAATATTGGCTCAGTGACTCTAAACGGCACAACAATCAATTACTCCGATGAGGTCAAATATCTAGGAATCGTCCTGGATAAGAAGCTTAACTGGAACACCCATATTAAGAATAAAATTGCCAAGGCGACTACTGCCTTGTGGGCCTGTTGCCGTATGTACGGCAAGACCTGGGACCTGTCTCCAAAGGTCATTTTCTGGTTATATACCACGGTTGTAAGACCCATTCTGACACACGCGTCCGTAGTCTGGTGGACGAAAACCAAAGAGGTCACAACCATAAATAAACTCACAAAACTTCAAAGACTAGCTTGCCTCGGCATCACAGGTACTATGCACACTTGTCCCACAACAGCCATTGAAGCCATAATCGGACTTACTCCGTTACACATATTTATAAAAAAAGTGGCAATCTGCAGTGCAGTTAGTCTTAGAAAATCAGATGCTAATAGTACACGGGATCACGTGGATCTCATGGAGCTATTGTCCGACTTCCCCGAGCTAGACATGCTCAGCACGGTCTCCGATTTTACGCCTAAATCACTCTACTTTGGTAGAAGGTTTGAGATTGTGATCCCAAGCCGTGATATATGGAATAATGGCGGACCGTCACTTGATCCAAAAGGTATAGTGTGGTACACCGATGGATCAAAAATGGATTCAGGAGTTGGTGCCGGTGTGTATGGACCCAACCATAAAATTTCGAAATCACTCGGAAAGAGTCCTAGTGTTTTTCAGGCCGAGCTTTACGCCATTGAAACTTGTGCTAACATTAACCTGCACTCAGGCATCAAAGGTGCCTCTATCCATATACTCACCGATAGCCAAGCGGCGCTCAAAGCACTGATCTCCCATGTGATCAGTTCAAAATCAGTTCTAAGCTGCTTCGACAGCTTACAAAATCTGTGCCGACACAATAAAGTAAAATTGTTGTGGGTACCGCGTCATGTAGGCGTAGACGGCAATGAAACTGCAAACCTGCTAGCTAGGAAGGGCTCCTCTGAGTTGTTCACTGGACCTGTACCCTTCTGCGGGATACCCGATTCCGCCTTCAAACTTACCCTAAATATCTGGGAACGCAACATGTGCATCTCCCACTGGAATAACTCCCAAGGTCTCAGGCAGGCTAAAAGAGCTGTCCAACCCTTCCAAAGACAGGCAGTTGATATCCTAAAATACGGCAGAAATGACATAAGAAGGCTTGTGAGCTTCCTTACCGGTCACTGCCAACTTCTCTACCACCTTAACAAAATGAGAATTTCGGAGAATATCACCTGCCGCTTCTGCCTAGAAGAGGACGAAACCGCAGAACACATACTATGTGAGTGTGTAGCTCTGTGTAGAACTAGGAGAAGCTTTTTCCTTAAAGAGATCATATCTCCAAAAGATCTTAGGAACTCCTCCGCAGCCGTAATTATAGCTTTCATAAGGAGAGTAGAAGTACTGCTGCCCTAAAAGTGGCCTATGGCACAATAGATTTCCTTGGTCGCAGTGCCTACACGCCATTTGGGCGTGGCCACACACCTGTTAAAAAAAAAAAAAAAAATGAATACCTTGCGCGAGCTGCTTCAACGTATTCGGAATTTCGGAAAGGAAATTCCAACGTTGGTTAGGATCTTGGAATAGAGATGGTGGTGGAGGAGCTTTTAATGGGCCCACGGCAGCGCTCATACTCCCGTAGTAGATTACTGGCACCGGTGTACCCGGCCCCTCGTCCTGGGGGTATAACTAAAGGAACTGGACCTCTCCAGGTTGGGTATTGTGCGGTAGGGGTAACTTCCTTACCACGTAACTAAACTAATGGTTCCGAAACAACAAAAAGCCTCGGATAGGGACGACTCAACTGATGACGACCCCAGCAAACGAAATAAGGACAACGACCTTCAGATCTGTACGTGGAATGTTCTGCCCCTTTACACACCACGTGCCGCTGAACAAGTAGCAGAGGCCCTAGACTGCTATAAAGAAGATATAACTGCCATCCAGGAAGTGCGATAGGATGGGCCGGACAAAAAGAGGATGAAAAACTATGACATCTACTATGGTGATTGCTACAGAGGCAACAGGCAGCGCTTATTTGGATACGGATTTGTTATATGCGGCAGACTTAGTCAAGAAGTCTTAAGTTTCCGACACGTGAGTGACCGTATTATGACTATCCGGATCAAGGCTTAATTCGCTAAAATAAGCCTAATATGTGTTCATGCCCCAACGGAAGAGATGGACCCTGCCACCAAAGATTGTTTCTACGAACTCCTCGACAAAAGATACGAGCAATGTCCTAAATACGGCGTTGAAATCATATTGGGCGATTTTAACGCCAAAATAGGAAAGCAGGACGTCTTTGGTAGAGCAGTCGGTAAGCATATCCTACACGACACCACGAAACGTCACTATAGTAAGCACATGGCTTCCCCATGTTAATAAGCAGATCATATTGCGATCATTGCAAGACATGCCTCCAGTATTCTGGATATCCGTACCTTCCGAGCGGCCAACATAGACTTGGATCACAACCTTGTTGTAGCCAAGGTACGAATGCGGATATCCCAAGCAGAGCAACAAAGAAGAATCAGTGGGAACCAGTTTAACGTCGAAAAGCTACAATCGCAAGAGACCGCCAGGCTCTTCGTTGAACGCGTATTCCGAAATCTCTCAATCACCCCTATGCCGTCAGTATCAAGTGCTGAAGACCAGTGGCAACGCTAACATGCCATCAGAAGCGCCGCGGCTGATGTGGTAGGTCTCGCTCGTCCACCACCGCGAAACCCTTAGTTTAACGAAGAATACCGACGAGTGCATGTAGCAAAACAAGAGGCATAGGCGGCTCTGCTAGTACAGTATATGCTGTCAACAAGAAGGGACAAACAAGACCGACGGATTGGACAGAACGTCACAGCGGACAGCTATAACGTCGAGGTAGTAACGGACTTTGTCTACCTTGGCTCTGCTATAAATTCTAAGAACAAGATCAGCGCAGAAATCGAGCGAAGAATAATTCTTGCCAATCCCTGTTTTTTTGGGCTTATAAGGCAATACAACTGTAAAGCCCTATCTCGAACAACTAAGGAGACTCTGTATAAGATCCTGATCATCCCAGTCCTTCTTTACGGCACTGAAACATGGACTTCATTAAAAGAGGATTAAGATATCCTTGGTCGCTTCGAGTGAACAATTCTTCGTAAGATTTTCGGACCCGTTTGCGTTGACGGGTTTTGGAGAAGAAGATTCAATCACGAACTACACGAGCTGTACAGCGACATCGACCTAGTCAAAAAACTGCGTATTGGACGTCTGAGATGGCTAGGTCATGTAGAGCGAATGAACACCAACGCTTCGGCCTGCAGAGATTTCGATTCTAACACGGACGGACGACGCAGTAGAGGACCTCCTCGCCGTAGATGGCGCGCACAAGTTTAAGGGGACCTCGACCAACTTGAAGTGTGCAGCTGGAGACAATTAGCTAAAGACCGAGCTAAATGGAGAGGCTTGTTGGTTAAGGTTCACCCGGAACTATAGCGCCGCCTAAGTAAGTAAGTATATCTATAGTAAACATGTGGCAGCTTGGTTAGACGCTCGCATGAAGGCCATATCTCAGTGGTCTAGTCTAAGTATCGGGCACTTCTCTATTCTCAACGATTTCGAATTCCTCTCGCACAACACTGACTACAAACTCCCACAACTTCTGTTCGACAAAACTTTGAAAAACGCATCCCCTCCAAACTTGAGTGGGAGGAGAATTTGGAGTCACAAGAGGATCCATATGTTTCTACACCGATGGATCCAAAACAGAATCGGGAGTGGGAGTGAGAGTCTTCTCCAATGATTTAAACATAAATATCTCTTCCGCCTTCCTAACTACTGCAGCGTTTTTCAGGCGGAGATTATGGCGATTGAGGAAACCCTATCGTGATTAAGGTATAATGTGATATAGATTAGATTAGATTTTTATTTTTATACTAAAATATTTACAAAATCAAAATCAAACAAAAATCAGTTAGCATTGGCATTGCCGTCTGCCTGGTTGACAAAAAGTAAAACATTAATTAATTGTTGCCTAATAGCACAGTGATAAGTTAATTCGTTATTTTTCTTATTTCATTTACAATTTTTTTCACAAGTTTTCATCCAAGACTCTCTCTTTATATTGTAAAGCAATTTTGCAATTTTACTAACGAGGGTTAGTGTTGTGACGTCAATCTTATCGAGGATTTGCAGGACTCGGTTTTCCGACAAGAAATCATTTCCAAACACAGATCTCCTTGTTTCTCGCAAAATTGGGCACCTGCCAAGAAAATGAAACGTATCCTCTCTCTCTGACAAATTGCACATGCTGCAGACTAGCGGTAGGTCATCCCTGTGGGGTATGTAATTCTGTTTCAGGAGCTCTCCACGCAGTTTTAGAACCGTTGCTATTTCTTCTATGCTGTACTCATCCCGGAAGTAATTATTCGGCTCCAAATTGTGGCATAACCGACTGTAGACTGCTCTATGGAGTGACCCTGCTGCCTCTTCCAGAAATCTTTCTCTGATCTGCTCATCCACACGCGAGATCAATTGGTAAAGTTTTGGCTTCCAACTCCTCGCATCCTCCACACTTAGCTCCATTCCACATCCACTAGCTAGCCCCAATCACTCTTTGTACCATCCAGTTTTATTTCGTATAGATTGTAAAGCCGCTTTCTTAGGTAGTCTATAGTCCGGCATGTTTAGTACTTTAAGTACGTAGTCCACCTGTAGTTTTAGGGTTTTTACGAAGAGTGGTGATAAGCCTGTCTCCAACATGAGCATGTAATTTGGCGTGTTCGGTGGAAGATCAAATGCTCTTTTTATATAAAACCTGAGTAGTTTTTCCACCGTCTTAAATTGTTTTCCTCCCCATACCTGTGCAGCGTAGAAGAAAATGGATTTCGAAACTGATTCAAAAACTTTATATTTGCTGCTATGAGCTATATATTTGTTGGTGAAACATTTTCTCCAGGCAACGTTGATGGCTATTTTCGACTTCGACAATTTCTCTTTATGGTGCCTTTCCATGTTGAGATTTCTTGTAAAATACACTCCAAGGTACTTATACTCCTTCACCACTTGGATAGTTTCCCCATTGAAATGCCATTTTTCATTCTACGTCGTCTGCAAACAGGAGGGCTTTAATCAGCTCACCTCCATACTCAACGAATCCAGGTAAGAAATCTACTATATCTTCAATGAAGAGTGCAAATAGAATTGGACTCAGACAACTTGCAACGACTCACAACCTTGCCTTACACCTGATCCCGAACGAAACCATTCTGATAAGACCTCACCATTCCATACAGCTGCCTTGGTATCCACGTATAAATTTTTAATTACTCGTCCAAACTTTAGTGACATGCCCATTCCAAAGAGCTTGTAGAATAAAGCATTTCGATCCACTGAGTCAAAAGCTGCCTTAAAGTCAACGAAAAATGCATAAAGTTTCTTCTTCTTCTTCTTCTTCTTCTTCTTTCTTTTATAAGCGAGGCTATGATCCGAAAACAAGGGATCACAACCCTCCCACTTCACCGCATTTCTACTGATCCGCATGTGGGGTTCGCCTATTTGACCTCAGAAAATATCGGCAGGCCTGCCGATTTTGGATCACTCGGTTACTGAGGCCAATGAAATGCCGATGTCGTCGCATTTGTCTGATCCAGGCGTTTATAGGCCTGCCTTTCCTACATCGCGATGTCTTTGGAACGTGCATAGATATAGCCTTTTTTACAGGGTTCAAATGATCTCTTCTTCGAACGTGGCAATACCAGCTGAGCCGGTCGCGCTCTAATTTTCGTACGATGGTTTCCTTGATGTGAAAGCTTCCACGGATCTTCGAACTTCTTATTCGATCAAGCTTGGTCACTCCTGCTGTCATGCGAAGCATCTTCATCTCAGCTGCCGTTAATTTACTCTCATACTTTTTGTACATCGTCCAACATTGTGAATCGTATGTGAGCGCTGGACGTACAACTGCGGTGTAGAGCCTTCCTTTCAACTAAGGGGGCATTTTTCTGTCACAAAAGATAGCGGAATTTTCTCGCCACTTCATCCACCCTACGCTTACACGATGATTGATGTCGTCATCACAAGTTGCTTTGCTATTGATCATAGATCCCAGATATTTGAACTTTTCGCACTTGGGAAGCACTGTTCCATTCAAATAAATGTCTGGAATAGGCCTGAGTGGATCAGAGAACGGGCAGCACAAGTACTCTGTCTTTTTTGAACTAATGCGATACCCATTTCCCTCCAAAACGTCCACCCACACATCAAGTGCTCGTTGCAGGGATGTAGGATCCTCACTTATGATGGCTCCATCGTCAGCAAAGAATAACTGATGTACCTTGGGGTCCATCACTTTACCTTCAAGCTGATAGTCAAGGACTGTAATAAAGAGCAAAGGACTTAAAACGCTTCCCTGGTGTACCCCGACTTTGATTGGGAACTCTTCGGTTACTCCAGCGGGGCATCCTACTTTTGTCTTTGCTCCTTCGTACATGTCCATAATCATCTGTACATAGGTTTCTGGAACCCCTCGATGTCTTAGCGCCACCCATATCAGATCTCGTGGTTGTCTGTCGAATGCCTTTTCAAAGTCAACCAATACAATATGCAAATCCCTTAAGGAATCACGATGTTTTTCCATTATGATCCTTATACTTTGGATTGCATCTGTGGTTGATTTACCCGAGACAAACCCGCACTGATCATCAGATAGCCGTATTATTTTTCGCAGTCGGCCACCTAATACCCGCTCAACGATTTTCATGGTGTGTGACATCAGCTTGATCGAACGGTAGTTATCACAGTTTCGCGTATCACCCTTCCCTTTGTATACAGGGAGAAGGTAACTTTCCCTCCATTCATTCGGCATTGGATCACCTCTCACGAATTTGGAGATGAGAATTCTGAGGCATCTGAACCCGATGTCTCCCATCTTTTTCCAGAACTCAGAGGGTATTTCGTCTGGCCCAATCGCTTTTCGTTTTTTGGAGTATTTGACCGCCTTACTAACTTCTTCGACTGTAATGTCGGGTATTTGTTCACAGTTAGGGGTGGCTCTTGGAAAGTATCGCCGGGGAAACTGTTCATTCAAAAGCTCTTCACAATACTGCCGCCACCTCTGCAGAATTTTGTCGTCATCCACAAGAAGCTGGCCATGAGCATTGCTAATGAACTTTGGCGAACGAATCTCCTGAGCATTGTTCCTTCTTTGGGCGGCTATTTTGAAGATAGTGGCACTCTTGTTCATATTGTGTCTTCGCAGCTCCTGGATAGCCTGGTTTGCATCAGCAACCGGGGAAAATATTTTCTCCAGCTCCCGATACAGGCCCTCCGTACTCTCTGCTTGAAGCTGAGCGCACTTCTTCTTCGCTTTTTTCTTGCAGCATCTGTATTCCATTTCGAGGCGAGCTTTAAAGTTTCTTATTCCTCAAGAGAAAGGATATAATGTGATATATAATCGGTCACCTTCAATTCTAAAACTACCCCAAATTGCCGCCTGTCTCTTAATGGGATGGCTTAGCAATTCAATATTCACTTCATGTGGGTGCCGGGACGCAGAGACATTCCAGGGAATTGCATGGCCGATGAACTCGCCAGGCAGGGCACTAGCCTATAGATTACACCAAACAAAGGGAATATCTCGCTACAGTGAAACTCCTGCTTAAGCTCAACACTATCAATACAACCAACCACAGATGGGCAAACGGCACTACGTGCCTCATTACTGGACAGATCTTTCCCAAGCTGGATAAAAAGCGCTTGAATTGCCTTATTAGACAGAAAAGAGCATTTATCTCTACATCTATAAAAGAGAACGCATTTTTTCTGTTTGTCCGCGAATAAGGAGTAAGTACGTAACTGTACCTCAACAATATATATATCAATCGATTTGTCGTAAGAAGAGGAATAACTTGGGATACATTTTAGTATCCTGAATCCGTTATTGGGCTCTTAAACCCATTTTATATGTTTTTTTTAATGACAAAAATAATTTTTCTATGCTTTACACACATATGACTACGAAATGGCTGAACTGATTTGAATATGACTTAATTCCTCGATTAGTACATTTCCTGCTGAAGAGATTGAGGTATAAATCATTATTCTATTATTCTTATAACAGAAATAATAAGCAAAAATATAATTATTTGAGGTATAAAAATATCACAGATATGCGTGGGTCATTGCAATCAATGGCCCACCAGTGGAGTGCACGCATATTCATGTTCATCAAACAAACTACATCGTATAAAGGGAAGTCCCCAAAACGTGAATGACTGCGATTATCTCGGGAACCACTGAAGGGATTTGGATGCGGTTTTCACTGCTATGATCTGCATTTGCCGGGGAAGATTCTATTAGAAGTTGCTCTACCACTTACTTACAACATTTGTGTGTAATCTCTTCTGGTGTAAACATTGAAACAAATTATTATCAGTGCCAATGTCAAATCTAAGACGCCCCGTGCAGGGACGGGTTAAGAATATCACTGCAGCGCCCCCCAACAACTAGCGCTTGTCGTAAAAGGCGACTAAGGGGACAAATCAGATCTAGGCAATATAACACCCAAGTGAGCCTAGCGACACATATACTACCATAAAAACCCTCCCACAAGTGTGCATGCGAGTCCGTGGGTTGACACGACTGGAGATCACCGGTGTCATAAAAGAAAGATCAAACAATACTAAAACAGGAGCATGCACGTGTCAAACAACAAATACCATCGCAATATGGTGCAAAAATTGTATTGCAAAACTGTATCATTATGATAATACTTGCAAAAAGGAAAGGCACTACCCCGCCAGGCACTACCACTGCTGTGCATGGTACTGATCCTGGACCGAGCAGAAATGTTCGGGTCAGAGCTATACGGATTCCGGGGGCTAGCAACATAATGAAACAGGTTGGACGCAATTTAAGGGTCGCGAGTTGGAACGTTGGAAGCATGACTGGTCGAAGTTACGAGCTGGAAGAGATGATGAATAGAAGGCGGGTGGACATCTTGTGTGTCCAAGAGACGAAATGGAAAAACACCGGGAATCGGGAGCGTTTCTTGGACGTTAGGACAAAAGATTACAAGATGTTCTACTACGGAACGGAAAAGGCTAGGAACGGAATCGGTATCATCCTTGCGGCAGAGCTACTTGGAAACGTCTTGAGCATTTCGAAGTCCAGCGACCGTTTGATGTCTCTCAAACTAGTAATACAAGGAGAGGTGTGGAATATTGTCAGTGCATATGCTCCCCACAATGGGTGCAATCAGATAGATAAGGATGCATTTTGGCTAGATTTCCACAATCTCCTTAAGAACATCCCAAAGGAAGAATTTCTGTTTGTGGGAGGAGATTTGAATGGACATGTCGGGAAATCAAACGAAGACTATGAAGACTGCCATGGAGGACTAGGATATGGCACCAGGAACCTTCCTGGTGAAGACATCCTAAGCATGTGCAAATCACACGGTCTTATCGTGTTAAATACCATGTTCATCAAACAAAGCCGACACCTGATCACTTACAGCAGTGGTGGAGATGAAACTCAGATTGACTACCATTTGGTAGCCAGTTTCATGAAGCCTCGGGTAAAAGATTGCAAAGTGATCCTGGGAGAGGCAATCGCTCGTCAACACCGTCTCCTGCTAACAGAAATTTTTATGAAAACACCAAAGAAAAGCAAACAAACAGGGGTCTCTGAGAAAATCAAGTGGTACAATCTGGACAAAGAAAAAGGCGATGCTTTTGTTTTCGTAATGAAAAATTACCTCTCTCACACCATCAACGGAGCTGAGGATGAAGAGTGCAGAGCACAAAATATGTGGGATTCCCTACAGCGAACTTGCTTAAAGAAGGCCAAATCACTGCTAGGAGCTTCAAAAGGCCACCATCAACACGCCAAAGAAACATGGTGGTGGAGTGATGAAGCTAAGAAAGTGATAAATGAGAAGAAAGCGGCTTTCAAAGCTTGGTCAAAGTGCCCCTCTAATAATAGTGACGAAAAAGCTCGCCTCGAAATGGAATACAGATGCTGCAAGAAAAAAGCGAAGAAGAAGTGCGCTCAGCTTCAAGCAGAGAGTACGGAGGGCCTGTATCGGGAGCTGGATAAAATATTTTCCCCGGTTGCTGATGCAACCCAGGCTATCCAGGAGTTGCGAAGACACAATATGAACAAGAGTGCCACTATCTTCAAAATAGCCGCCCAAAGAAGGAACAATGCTCAGGAGATTCGTTCGCCAAAGTTCATTAGCAATGCTCATGGCCAGCTTCTTGTGGATGACGACAAAATTCTGCAGAGGTGGCGGCAGTATTGTGAAGAGCTTTTGAATGAACAGTTTCCCCGGCGATACTTTCCAAGAGCCACCCCTAACTGTGAACAAATACCCGACATTACAGTCGAAGAAGTTAGTGAGGCGGTCAAATACTCCAAAAAACGAAAAGCGGTTGGGCCAGACGAGATACCCTCTGAGTTCTGGAAAAAGATGGGAGACATCGGGTTCAGATGGCTCAGAATTCTCATCTCCAAATTCGTGAGAGGTGATCCAATGCCGAATGAATGGAGGGAAAGTTACCTTCTCCCTGTATACAAAGGGAAGGGTGATACGCGAAACTGTGATAACTACCGTTCGATCAAGCTGATGTCACACACCATGAAAATCGTTGAGCGGGTATTAGGTGGCCGACTGCGAAAAATAATACGGCTATCTGATGATCAGTGCGGGTTTGTCTCGGGTAAATCAACCACAGATGCAATCCAAAGTATAAGGATCATAATGGAAAAACATCGTGATTCCTTAAGGGATTTGCATATTGTATTGGTTGACTTTGAAAAGGCATTCGACAGACAACCACGAGATCTGATATGGGTGGCGCTAAGACATCGAGGGGTTCCAGAAACCTATGTACAGATGATTATGGACATGTACGAAGGAGCAAAGACAAAAGTAAGATGCCCCGCTGGAGTAACCGAAGTGTTCCGAATCAAAGTCGGGGTGCACCAGGGAAGCGTTTTAAGTCCTTTGCTCTTTATTACAGTCCTTGATTATCTGCTTGAAGGTAAAGTGATGGACCCCAAGGTACATCAGTTATTCTTTGCTGACGATGGAGCCATCATAAGTGAGGATCCTACATCCCTGCAACGAGCACTTGATGTGTGGGTGGACGTTTTGGAGGGAAATGGGTATCGCATTAGTTCAAAAAAGACAGAGTACTTGTGCTGCCCGTTCTCTGATCCACTCAGGCCTATTCCAGACATTTATTTGAATGGAACAGTGCTTCCCAAGTGCGAAAAGTTCAAATATCTGGGATCTATGATCAATAGCAAAGCAACTTGTGATGACGACATCAATCATCGTGTAAGCGTAGGGTGGATGAAGTGGCGAGAAAATTCCGCTATCTTCTGTGACAGAAAAATGCCCCCTAAGTTGAAAGGAAGGCTCTACACCGCAGTTGTACGTCCAACGCTCACATAGTATGAGAGTAAATTAACGGCAGCTGAGATGAAGATGCTTCGCATGACAGCAGGAGTGACCAAGCTTGATCGAATAAGAAGTTCGAAGATCCGTGGAAGCTTTCACATCAAGGAAACCATCGTATGAAAATTAGAGCGCGACCGGCTCAGCTGGTATTGCCACGTTCAAAGAAGAGATCATTTGAACCCTGTAAAAAAGGCAATATCTATGCACGTTCCAAAGACATCGCGATGTAGGAAAGGCAGGCCTATAAACGCCTGGATCAGACAAATGCGACGACATCGGCATTTCATTGGCCTCAGTAACCGAGTGATCCAAAATCGGCAGGCCTGCCGATATTTTCTGAGGTCAAATAGGCGAACCCCACATGCGGATCAGTAGAAATGCGGTGAAGTGGGAGGGTTGTGATCCCTAGTTTTCGGATCATAACCTCGCTGATAAAAGGAAGAAGAAGAATGTCAAATCTAAGACATTTTAAATTTTATTAATTAGGATATGTCAAGCCTTGTTGCAATTAAGAGATTTGGCAATATACGCGACCATATGTACGTATAATACATATGCATGTACAGAGAGAAATATTGCAATATTTTTCCATTTTATTAGATGAGATGTTGTTGATCGTTGGTTTTGTCTACAGTTTTAGAGTGTTTTAATAGATTTAAAATAAATTATTAACAGGGTGGCGTGGGCAGTATATTGCAAGTTGAATACTCATACTTAAAGTTTCTTTTCCTACCATTAAGAAGGTGTTTTTCGAGAAATACTTAAGGAAATTATACGTGTTTTTCAATTGTAATAAACTGTTTCATTGAAACGTGAATGCATATCTGTAAATAAAATATTCTGTCCGCCGAATCAGAGGAAGAAAGTTGAATATCGTGAAAAGAGTCAAAACCGAAGACGGTACACTGCTTTCCAATAAGCGATGGAGATGGAGCAAGCACTTTTCAGAATTGCTTAATCCCAAACAAGCCATGTCATCAGGAAGATAACAGAGCTGTGCTCGAGGAGATCAAATCGCTACAAGTTGGCGAATCTACCGATGTAGATGAAATCGGGCCAGAAATGCTAAATGCTTTGAGTGAGTGAGTGAGTGCAATGGCTCTCACGTATCATTAAAGTGCTATAGGAATGCGGTGAAACACCTGATGATTGTCCCTCTTTGTAAAAGGGGCGATAAAAGTGATTGAATCAACTAAAGGTAGTATGTCTTTTAAGTCCCCGTGGAAACGTCTTTGCTAAGGTGCTAGAAATGCATTCCAGAGCTCTGGTTGTGGACAGTTTGACGGATGAGCAATGGTTCCGGTTTTCGACCCGGCAGAAGCACAACCAACCAGTTATTCACTCTCAGAATGGTTCTTGAGAAGACCTGGGATTATGTTGAACCTGTATACACCTGTTTTGTGTATTTGGCGAAAGTATGTGTTAGGGTTCCTCCAGGCAAACTCTGGAGTTCCTTATTAAGAGCGACGCAATATTTATATACAAACTATAGAAGCTGTGTTCGGGTAAATGGTGGTAAATCAATACCCTTCACTGTGGGAGTTGGACTCTGCCAAGGGTGCCTTTCGTCACCTCGCCTCTTCATTGCATATATGGACTGCATGCTGCAGTGCAGCTGTGGCAGAGAATGTTGCAAAGTGGGGGACTTAAGGATTAGTCATCCTCTCTTTGGGGATGATTTAGTCATCCTTGGTCATTTGTCGGAAGTATTGATTGTTTCCATAACGCCTATTCAGTACACTCTGCATGTTTGTAGAGTCTCAATGAAGCAGCTTGATACGTTTAAGTATCTCGGGGTCTTATTCACGAGTGATGGAAAGAGCAATGTCGAGTTATTCTGTAGAAATGGTCAAGTTGGATCAATTTTGAGAGAGTTTGGTCAATCCGTTATAAGGAAGGCCGAACTTACCTATAGTGTTCAGACCTAATTATCGGTTTTTAACTTGGTATATGTTCCAACTCTCACCTACAGTCGCGGTTACAAGCTGCTGAAAGAGGTTCCTTCGCGGTGTTGCGTAACACCAGAGTACGCGAGGCACTCAATGGAAGGATTTATGCTTTGACGGTCGCACAGAGCGTGTCCCCAGCTGGTTTCCAACACATGTTATGATTACCGCACCATCAAGTTAGCGACCCCTCGGTAGGCCTATAAATAGATGGTTGGATCAAGTCCGGCATCTCTCTTTGAGCCGTCTAGGGATTTCTCCAGATGGTTGGAGTCCACGGCAGAGGTTCAAAAATGATGGAGAGTGCACCTAATTATCCTACCCTCGCGACCCTCATAAAGAATTAGCGGGCGAACTATTTTAACGACAAAACGGAGATTACTCTAAAGAAGTGTACTTAAAATCGCACATTTAAAGACCCAGCGAAGCGGGTACAACCAGCTAGTTACAAATATATTCGTAGTAGGTGTCATTACAAAGCACTGCATCATTGGAAGGTATCCCATCAGGCTAGGTCTCCTCGCTAACGACTTCTGTAGAAGCTGCATGGACGAAGAAGAGGACCATACTACACCTCCTTTGTACGTGTCAGGCTCCCTCCGCTTGTAGAGCACTACATTTAGGAGCCTACTTCCTCGACAGTTTGGGAGAATTGGCTAATGCCAACATCAATAGCTTTCAGCGCTTTATAACAAACTCCAATTGGTTATAAGCAGGGTTGTCTCTGAAATTTTTCGGAGAGGGTTCTGAAAAGGGTGCCTGCTGAAAAAAAGGGTCCCATATAAAATTAAAAAAAAAACATTTGGTAAGACAAGTATACAGGGTTATCGTGAATTATTTTTCCCTTGGAATTTTTCCCCCGAACAAAAAGTAGGTATCTTCAAAAAAGAGGAAATAATTCGCCGAAAAAGAAATAGGTATCATGAATGACAATTTAGGAGAATTTTCAACGTAATCACGATATTTAATTTTTACCTAGTGAATTTGTTCCCTATTTTTGAAGGAACCTAATTTTTGTTCGAGGAAAAAATAATTCACAATAACCCTGAATACTTTCCTTATTTCAACGTAATTCGCTTATTAATAATGAAATCAAGCTTATAAATTAATAAACGCTTAGGTTAGGTTAGGTTAGGTTGAAGTGGCTGCCAGCAGAGAATCGCCAACACACTTAGACCAAAAATAGGTCCATGGATCATGGGAGAAAGTTTCTCCTACCTACTCGTTAAACCATTTTGAGCTTCTTATGAAGCGTAGGAGGCTTTTTTTTTCTCTTGTACAACCCATGCCCGCGTGGCAGCGACACTGCGACCTTAAAGATCTATTGTATCGGTAGGAGGCTCTTAATATCGATGTTTTTCAGGTCGCCTATGTCGATGTAATAGGGAGCTCCTAGGTGAAGCTTTCTTCTACGGGAGAGAGCTGAGCAGAAACAAAGAAGGTGAGGAATAGTTTCTTCCTCTTCTTCGTCCATGCAGCTTTTACAAAAGTCGTTCGAAAAAACGCCTAGCCTCATAGCATACTTGCCTATTAGACAGTGTCCAGTGATGACACCTATTATAGCGCCGATATGCAATCTGTTGAGAGAAATCAAATTCTTAGAACGTTTTACATCCAGCTTCGGCTAAATTTGTTTTGTCGCTAGACATGTGGATCCACTTGTCCACTTAAGATTCGTACTCTCGATAGCTTCCAGCCTAAATTTGAGTTTGCAAGAAGCGATTGGTATACCTACGGAGCCTTTATCCGGCAGGATGGGTATAGGTGTACCTATTCTGGCGAGTTCATCGGCCTTACAATTCCCTGGAATGCCCCTATTCCCCGGCACCCAACACAGGTGAATATTGAACTGCTCAGACATCTCCACGAGAGACGATCGACGGTATAGAGCTACTAAGGAATTTATAGAGCTCGATTCCAGGGATTTGATTGCTGCTTGGCTATCTGAAAAGATGCGGATATTTCTAGCAGATATCACGTTTTTCTTAAGCCAAGATAAGACTTCTTTAATCGCCAAAACTTCCGCTTGGAACACGCTACAATGATTTGGAAAACAGAATGAGAGCTTAAGATTAACACCCCTATTATGGTTAGCGAATCGAACGTTCGACTCAAGTCGAACTGTGAGCGAATTGCTCCTGTCGTGGTATTGCTGTTAGCAAACGTTTTCATTCGAATAAAGAATAAGTGCTGATAAAGGAAAGAACAAATAAATGTCATCTGTGAAGTGTATAAAGCGACAGAAGTAATTCGGCGGGAGGTTCGACTTGAGCCGAACGTTCGATTCGCTAACCATAATAGGGGTGTAAGCCTGTTAGAGAAAACACCTCCACCAACTCCGTCCTTGGATTTTGAGCCATCAGTGAAGAAGCGGATTGACCCATCTTCTAAAAATGCATCATCATTCCAGAGTGATCTGGAGGGGATGGTGACGAGGAAGTTCTTGTCAAAATTCAGACGTGGGATGGTGTAGTCCGTGTTTTCGGGAGAAAATTTGAATTTATTCAAAATGGAAGCGTGGCTAAATTCTTTTCTTGACCACTGTTGGGTAGCTTCGAGGCGAACGGCTGAATTCGCTGCCATTTGATTACTAAATATATCGAGGGGTATCAGATGAAACAAAATGTCCAGTGCCGCAGAGGGAGTTGTACGTAGTGCTCCGCCTATGCACAGGCAAGCTGTGCGCTGGACCTTACTTAGATAATCGCGATTTATAGCTTTTCTAAGACCGCCCACCAGACAATTACCCCGTATGTGAGTATCGGTCTAATGACCGAGATGTAGAGCCAGTGAGTTATTCGGGGTTGTAAGCCCCATCTATTTCCAATAGCTTTTTTGCAAGAGAAAAGTGCTACTGTAGCTTTCTTTACTCTTTCTTGAATATTAGGTTTCCAGCTTAATTTCTTATCCAGGATGAGACCTAAATATTTTGCAGTGTCAGAGAAAGTTAAGCTGATACCATTGAGAGAAGGGGGGTCGACTGACGGAATTTTATATTTCCTGGAGAAGAGTACAAGTTCAGCTTTGTGGGAGTTTACACCTAAACCACACCGAACTGCCCATCCAGTGACGGAATTTTATATTTCCTGGAGAAGAGTACAAGTTCAGCTTTGTGGGAGTTTACACCTAAACCACACCGAACTGCCCATCCAGTGAGCTTGTTTAAAGCGTTTTGTATAGAAGTTTCTTTAGAGTATTTAATTGCTTTCCTGAGACAGCTAAAGCAACATCATCTGCATAAGCGATCGCCGTGCAACCCTCGCCTTCCATGATTATCAATAGCTTATTGATCACCAGATTCCACAAAAGGAGGGATAGAACACCACCTTGCGGAGTGCCTCTACTGACAGACCTTCTGGTAGACGTCCCACCCAGCTTAGAGTTGATAATCCGACCATTAAGCAGTAGATTAATCAATTCGCAAAGTGAGCTGTCGACCTTCTGGTCTGATAGTGCATCTGCTACCGCTGATACATTGACATTGTTGAAAGTGCCTTCTATATCCAGAAAAGCAACCATTGTATACTCCTTATGAAACAGTGAGTGTAATGCCATCTCCACTGACTTTCCTTTGCAATGTTGGGCATGTTTATCAATACTGTTGCGTAAATGGATATCAATCAGTCGTTCTAATGTTTTTAAGAGGAATGATGATAGACTTATAGGTCTGAAATCTTTTGGATTTATGTGAGAGCATTTACCCGCTTTGGGTATGAAGACAACTTTAATTTCTCTCCATATCTTTGGGATATACCAAATACTAAGTCTAGACAACTTTTAAAAATTGTCTCAAGCATGGGCAGGATTATATCCGATGACTTCTGCAACTCGGCAGGTATTATGCCGTCTGGTCCCGCGGATTTATATGGTTTGAAGCTATGCAGTGCCCACTGAAGCTTGCTCTGTGTAATCAGTTTTGAGGAGTTTGTTTTCTGTGCAGATGGTTTGCTGAAAACCATATTGCTAACAACTTGGGAACTGCCTGGGAAATGAGTGTCAAGCAGTAAATTTAGCGAATCTTCGCTTGAAGTCGTCCAAGACCCATCAGTTTTCTTAAGGTAATTGGGTGTTATTGGATTTGAAGAGAGAATTTTACTCAACCTAGATGCCTCAGATGCTCTTTTTATTTTACCACAGAAGAGTCTCCAAGAATTACGTTTGGCTTTCCTTAATTTTTTTTGTATAATAAACGCTTACACAAAAAAAAAACAATATTAATTTTTAAAAAAAAATAAATAATAAAAAAAAGGAACAGAACAAAAGTTGTGATTTCAAATATGTACTTTGTACCCACTTAATTTTTGGGAATCAAAGCCCTAAACTTCTGGATTAAACTGGAGTGAGGGACCCACTCTTCTAATTCATCCTCTTCCAAAACATTCAATGCGGAGAGCATAGATTGGCAGGTCTTTATTTTCAGTTTATTTGTTAGTCTATTTTCTGACGAGTGAGTTTGAAAAATATTCGTTCAGCGCAAGCGCTGCTGTGTAGAGTATATAAGAATTTAAATGACAAAAAGTCCTGGAAATTTTTAAACAAATATTGGATTAAATGATTTTTCAATTTCGGACCTTAAACTCGTCTACATCATTTAATTCAAAAGTATAGTGCAAATTTTTATCTTTTGCTTTCATATCAGGTATTTATATTCTTATATTATAGCAACCAGGTTTGAAAACTAAGGTGAGACTAATGGGAAATAATTGAAATCTTTTTGTAAACTAATGACTTTCGGATCAAGGGACTTATCAGAATCCGAGTCTGAGCCTTCGATCTCATCTTCAGCAACCAAATCTATGAAACAGTATGGTTATTTGGCGTTGGTACAAAGCCATAGACACAAATCGAGTTAATGAGAAAGCGAGATTGCTGTCAGTGGAATTTTCTTTTGAATGTGTCAATTCTCCTCCAATTTGCGAAAAGGGTCGAAAAAGGTTCATATTTTTCGAAAAGGGTCAAATTTCGATGATTTTCAAAAAGGGGGGTCCAGGAGTCCGTGCCGTCAAAAAAGGGTCAACTTGACCCCAAAGGGTCCCAAAGGTAACTTTGGTTCTAAGGGTAGTTCTTTTTGGGAATCATAGATCTATTTGTTATTACAATAGACTTTTGCTGTTTTAAGTGAGGTTGCTTCGTATTTTTATTTATTTTTTTTTTTGCCGAGAGCAGGTGAAAAATCTTCCAAAGATACCATAAGGCCCGACCGCGCGTGCTTATGGCAGTGTGAGATTTTTACTCACTAAAAAAACACCTCTTTTCAAAATTAATACTACAACCACAGATAATAAACTTACGGTAAGTTTATTATCTGTGCTACAACTAAGCCAGTGCTTATCCAGCAGTTTTATTTTCGCTTACGAGAATCGTTATTCTAGAAAAAGATGATCGTATGTGATTAAAAATAAGTGTAGCACTTTAGACAGGTTAAATTCCAATGAAAGTTCCTGCCTTTTTCACGACCTTCATATGCTATGACGCGAGGTCAACAGGTTTTGTCCTTTGAAGACAACGAACTGAATTGTTCGCGTCAAGTAGTTGAGTGATAGTACGGTTACAATGGCCGTGAACACGATCTTTGTGTTTACGCGCAAATTTTGTTATCTCTTCGACGACGCTGGGAATTCCCAGATCCCGATGAATATCTTCGTTACGTACATACCACGGTGCGTTAACGATCGTTCTAAGAACTTTATTTTCAAAAGTTTGTATGATGTTTCTACTGCTTATCTTGGTACAACCCCATAGTTGTATACCATACGTCCACACTGGCTTTAGCACTTGCTTACAGGTAAGCAGTTTGTTATGTAGGCTCAACTTCGAATATTTTCCGAGTAGCCAGTACATTTGTCGGTATTTGTTTTAAAACTCGTCGCGTTTCTTTTTCACGTGCGATTTCCATTTGAGCTTGAGATCTAGAGTCATTCTTAGATATTTTACTTCGTTCGCGTACGGTATTTGAGCCAAGTTTAGATATACAGGCAATCTATCCACTTTTTTGTACATAAAGTTGACGTGAGTAGATTTGCTTTCGTTCAGCACAATACGCCAAGAATTCGTCCAAGCGTGGAATTTACTAATAGCATGTTGAAGCTTTCCGGTTGCTGCTTAAATGGTATCGCCCGTTGTCAATATCGCCGTATCGTCTGCAAACGTGGCGATGACACAGTTTCTTTCTTGCGGGATATCACGCGTGTAGAGTACATATAGAAGTGGGCCAAGGACACTTCCTTGCGGGACTCCGGCTGCAATCTCCTTGAAGTCAGAGTAATCGTTTCTGTGCTTAACACGAAAGAGTCTCTCGGTGAGGTACGAGTACGATCGTAAGATAAAAAAGAGTTACCGTGGCAGTAGTCGTTGCAATTTAGATTCCAAGCCTTCGTGCCAAACCTTATCGAAAGCTTGTGAGACGTCAATCTTAACACATACGAATTCGAAGTCTTTGGAGATGGGGATATCAAGAGAGGTCACGTCGTAGCGGTTGTGAATTGCAAGAAGAACGCCACGACCCGAGAGATCGTCTGCGATCTCCTCCCCGTCCTTACGGAAGATGATAAAATCTGAGGAGAAAAGTTCAGAGTTAAGAATACACGGCGTTATGTTGGTTTCGGTTAAAGCATAAATATCAAAAGGTAGTTTTTGGGAGTTCAGAAATACATGAGAGGTTTTAGCACGCAGTCCTCTAACATTTTGATAGTAACAACTTAGAAACTTGGGACTGTTGGGAAGTGTGTTAGGGGAAAGAAATGCACCACAAAAAATCTTTTTTCTTCCAGAGCTTTCTAAATCACATCAGTTATTTGGTGGACTTGGTCGATTGTAGAATGTTTGATTCTAAATCCAAACCGATGGTCAGGAATGAGACATCTTTCGTCGATTACGGGCTGTAGACGTTTGGAAAGTAGTTTTTCAAATACTTTTTAGAAAACCGGCAATAGGGAAATATGCCGATATGATTTCTTCTCATTTAGCGGTTTGCCTGGTTTCGGGACCATTATAGTCTCGGCGACTTTCCATTGTCTCGGAACATAGAGCAATCTGAACGAAGCGTTGATCAAATAGAGCAGTTTGATAAAAGCTTTATTCGGCAAATCCTTGACTACTTGCGCCGTTATCAAGTCGAAACCCGGAGCTTTTTTCGTCTTTACATTTTTAATCACTTTCCTCAGTTCAATCAATACAACTTTTCTTACTTTAAAGTTGTCAGATGTCGTGATTGGGGAGTCGGGCGTTAACGAAGGGCCGTTGAACGGCTTAAACGTTTCTTCTAAGTGCGAAGCAAAAAGTTCTGCCTTTTCTTTGTCGCTCTTCGCTCAGTTTCCATCGTTTTTCCGAATTGGTGGCGCTTGCATTTGAGGTTTCTGGATGCGTTTTTGCGCTTTCCAAAGCGAATAATTTGATTCGCTTTCACCGGAAAGATTTTCAAGATAGGTCGCTTTGTTTTTGCTTTTAAATTCCCGAATACTATCTCTAAGTCGGTTAAAAACCGTTTTATGCTGCGGTGCACGAGTGATTTGCCACTTCTTTCGTGCTCCCTCACTAGTTCAAGGATTTCTCTGGGATACTTTTCGTTGCGGTTGATCTTATTGCTCCTAGAAGGAGCGTTTTTCCACGCTGCTCTTTGGATTGTTTCCATGAAACGATTAACTTCGTCCTCTAGTTCACAAGGTGTTTTAAGTGATACATTTAAGGCGATATTTGTTTCGCAATCATTTCTAAAGCCCTTCCAGTTTGTTCTATTGCTAGTAAGTCTTGGAGGCCTTTTTTTCTTGATCAGCGCTTCTTCAAGTAATAAAATTACCGGCGAGTGGTAAATGCCTTTTGTAACAAAAAAATCGATAAGATCGGGAATTTTTTCTGAATCGGTTGGCCAACAGGTCGGTTTTCCAGACGAATGAAAACAACAACCGAATTCATTTGTCACTTCGTAAAAAAAAATTCCTTTAGAAGATGTACATCATGAACCCCAGAAAGTGTGCTTCGCGTTGAAATCTCCACCAATAAGAAAATTTGAACCAAGGGCATTGAAGACACGAAAGTAGTCGTCTTTTTCTAGTGGGCATCGCGGCGGACAGTAAACAGATGCTATATTGTAGCTCAAGTGTTTATTTTTAACCCTTACCGCGCACAACTGAAGTTTTTCCAGGTCTATGCTTATATCGACCGAATGTTCGATGTTAGTTTTAATGAATAAGGACGAAGGACGCGCTCTATCACAAGGATGATAGGCGTGATAACCAGCGTAGCCTCTTATCTTTATTTGCGATTCCCTTGTTAGACAGGTTTCGGAGATCAAACGTATGTACACATTTCTAATTCGTTAGATTTTTGTAAGAGTAGGTTTGCATTCCATGTTACTATTTTAAACGAAGAGTCCATTTTTACTTAGATTTAGATTTATGGTTAGCCATACAAAAGCTTTCGACGTTACTGAGACGTTCGAGAATCCGTTTGTTAATTTCACATTGCTCCTCGAACTAAGTCCCCTATTCAGAAGAAATTTTTGTCAGGGAGAAGCCACATAAGGCACAAAGTCGTCTTACCAATTAGGTTGCAACAGCTCTTGTATATGTTCCCTGGTGGAGCAAAAAAGAAAAAAAGAAAAGAAAACAGCAACAAAAACATTTTTAAGTCTAAACATCTTTATATTATCAATTAAAAATTACAGATACTCTACTCCGTACAATATTCGATTTGGAACAACTAAAGCACTCTTAAGAACTAGTTGTCCCCAGCCTCATTGTTTCTGACTCCTTCAACTTATCCTCGGCGTTCCAACAGATTTGATACCACAGCTTCCTCGTTGCCGGATCAAGTATCACAAAATACACAAACAGCACGAATCCCTGCAGTGTGGCTGTAATACAGAACAGATATGAAAATGCCAGTCCCGCACCCATTGCGGCCAGCAAACCGAATATCCAGGAGAATCCAAATAAGAAGAACATCAGCACCATCAATCGAATCTGTTGAAGAACTCTCATCTTTTCATTGCGCGTTGATGATGCCACCATAGTGTGACGAATATTCCACACCACCATTCCGAAAATCACCAGATTGGCTGCAATGATCAGCACTATAGGAAGTATCAATCCGAAGTTCAAGCCATGCCCCGAAGGATAACACATCATGGAACTGTCCGTATTATAAAACGGAATGTACGATCGGCGATCGGCTGCAATCAGTATTGCCGGTGGGATGATGGGTAGTCCCCAGCCTACAATGGCTGATTTTAGGATAAAGTGTTTTGGTCTTGAGCCGAACACTTGGACGTAGCGTTGAAATTGAAAAAACGCAATGATAAGCATCCATGTGAACTCCACTAGGACAGAGTATTGGAGGAGTGCTCCCACCGCCACACATCCGGCGTAGTCTTCGTTCTCCATTAACTGCATGGTCATGTCGTGCGTATTAACGAAACAGAAGAGTATCATCTGGAAGGTGATAGCTGTACATAGGTGCAGTAGAATCTTTGATGACGCCTTCGATCGCCAGGATTTGAAGACCATGCTTGTGAGGAAAATTCCCATCAAACCGAGAATGGACAGGGTGCATCCAACGAGAGTTATGACATTCAGGGCGCGTAGGTGTAGCTTAGTGATCACAACGTTGTCTGAGAAATCAGCATGGCGATAGTCTCCACCGATAAGGTACGCAAATTGCGTCATATGATGTGACCCGCAGGCGATAAGGTTGTTCACCGCCGAATTGTCTTGGATCAGCTCCAGGCCGTCACTTACCCAGGTGTCATAGTTCCAATAGCCACATCCGGTTCCTGATTGATTTGCAAATGGTCTTGTATTTTGATTGTAGAATATCATCGGAAGGATACCTTCAAAGGATCCGTGTACCCCTGGTATAGTTAATGATACAATCTTGCTGAACACCTTGCGAGTAGTATTCAAACGAGCTTCCATAAAAAGTGCATCATTCGAGTAGATTTTCACAATGAGAAGAGTTGACTCCGGAATGTATCTAGTTAAGTTATTCCAAAGGTTATACGGTACGTACGAGGCCACTTGAAGTCCTTTTTCATTGATAAGACCCTCCAGTGTTTCATTGGAATATATAAAACGATAGTAGAAATCACCAAATGCTTCCTGGAACATTCCAGGTGCTCGAACATCACTGGTCTGATCATACAGGGCTATCCCCAGCACGTTCGCCACCGCAGGGTCAATATAAAATACACTCAAGTTTTCAGCTAAATGTGCGCGAATGCCTAACACGTTTAGATCGACTCCTTCAATTCGATCCTCTGCAGGGATAACAGTCCCACTTCTTTCTTTCGATGTTGAGTCTATGCAGGTCTCAAAGTTCTCTAACAACTTATTCGTTGAATTGAACATCGTCGAGGCACGTAGTATTTCTTTATCGGCGCCCATAAGCGAATTGTAGATCGACAACAAGTCAAGACAGAGATCTGCGCTCTTTGCCCTGGTAACAGCTTGCTGGATTATTCGGCAGGTAAAATGCACATCAGTAGGAATCATTTTAAAGTTGCGTCTTCTAAAGATTTGCTTTAGCCGCCTTGTTGCCTCAGCTGGGCGAGTTTTATTCGTCACAAATGTTTCGTTCTCCAATTCCACCAGTGTGCTTGTTATCAGTTTTTCCCTCGTATTCGTCATACATTCGGTGGAATTCGAAGGTAACTTCTCCAAAACTGCAGATGGATTGTCCGAGTTCTTGTTCAGTATACACTTCCTGGTCAATGGTAATCCATTTGGTTGGAGACATGGTCGATTGGTGATAGAGAAACCTCCTAAATTGGCGGCATTCCAATAGATCGCCGATGATGAATCATTGCCAAATGGCTCAGCCGCACATTTATATACGTACCTAGGTGTGCGAAGTGTTGTGCTCATTGAGTAGTGTCCATGTCTGAGAACATCTGAATAATTTCTAGTTGCATGCATCCAGTTTTCAGGGGACGTGTTGTCCTCATCATCGCCATAATTGGTGGTTGTGGTATTGGACTGGTAACTTGTATCTACTGCAATAATTGTCACCAAATAAATTTCTAGATATAATAATATTCTTATCAACGAACACATTATCCGATTGTTAGCGATAGCGCGATCGTCTAAATGTTGCGACTTTAAAATTCAAACAAACACTGAATAGACTGACCATGCTGGTGGGTTCTGGTTACTTGTTATCGGGTCTTATGTGGAGCTCATGACGTGCCAATGTGATAATCGATGTCATTATTTTTTTGTCTAATTCTTTATCTATTTTTAAAATTTGTGACTAATGGTTTGATAAAGACTTGCATTGTTTTGTAAAAAAGGATTGATCCAGTCAATAGTTTACATGTATACACTGAGGGTAAAAAGTAAATCAACACTTGTTGGTAGTTTAAATTTATTTACTTTGAGTAAGAAATATCAACTTTTGTTGATCGAAAATTTGGATGATTTGTTTTTCCATTTCGTAAATCTCAGCGTATTAGCTTTGCCGTTATCTGTCCACCTTAACATGGTCTGGGTTACATCACTGAGTAAATTTGTTTATCTTATCCAGGCTATTGCATTTGTTTAGGCACTTCCATACTGTCTTAAGTAGTTTCCGTCAAGGTTAAGTTGGGAACACTTTTCTATTAGGTGTATGATGGGAAAAAACTACCCCCTCTGCGGCACTGAACATTATGTTCGACCTGTTACCCCTGGATATCCTCGGCAGACAGACTGCTGCCAGTGCGGCTATTCGTCTTAAAGCCTCCTTTCAGTGGTCTAGTTATCACATTGGCCACTCCTCGATCCTTGACCTTCTCAACTTCAAACATGAAAACACGGACTACACCCTACTGAAACTGAGATTTGACCGACACTTCCGTACGAGTATCCCTGAACAGGATGAGTGGGATGGCTCTCCCCCTGATGATGGAAATTCGGTGCACTTCTGCACAGATGGCTCTAAGACCGAAGGTGGGGTGGGCTGTGGTGTTTTCTCCGATAAGCTCAACCTGAGCATCTCGTTCCGCCTCCCTGATCATTGTAGCGTTTTTCAGGCGGAAATCATGGCGATTAAGGAAGCCCTGTCTTGGCTGAAATGTAATGTATTATCTGTCAGCGATATTAGCATTTTCACTAATGGTCGAGCGGCTATCAAGTCCCTAGAATCGTGCTCCTTTACTTCAAAGACCGTGTTAGACTGCCGTTTGTCTCTGACAGAGATGACAGAGCAGTTCAACATTCACCTATGCTGGGTGCCAGGTCACAGAGACATTCCAGCAAACTGTAGGGCGGACGAACTCGCTAGACGGGGTACTACTCTAAGGATTCTGCCATATAGGCAAGTTCTTGGTATGCCCCTCGCTACATGTAAGCATCTACTGAAGCTGAACGCTATTAGCAAGACCAACCTTAGGTGGGTATTGGATCTACGTGTCGCATTTCGAGGCAGATCTGGCCTAAGCTGGACCAGAAACATAGTTCCGAGTTGGTTAAACTAAAGCGATTACAGATCAGCTGCGTTATCGATGTCATCACCGGACACTGTCTAATCGGCCAACATGCCAAAAGACTTGGCCTTTTTTCCAATAACTTCTGCACGGGCTGTAGGGACGAGGAGGAGGAGGAAACCATTCTTCACTTCCTATGCACATGTCCTGCTCTATCACGCAAAAGAACGCTCCATCTAGGAGCTCCCTTCAGTTTCAGTTTCTTTCTTTCAGCTCCCTTCCTTGACGACCTAAGCGATTTGGCGTCCTTAGACGTCATGAACATCCATCGCTTCATCAAAAGCTCCGGTTGGTTTTATTAGTCCCTGAGTGGTTTAATTGTAGATCCTTGGCATCACAATGGACCTTTACTGATCTAAGTGTCTCTGCATCGTGGTGCAGACATCCAATCTAACCTAACCTAACCTACCATGATGGGAGAAGTATAAATACAATGTAGCGCGAAAGATATAACCCTGTTATCATGATATTAACATTGGAACGCTATTCTCCTCAAAAACGTGGAATAATTGTGTCGATTTTTATTTCGGAACAGAGATTGATTGAGTCCATCAATCCCCCTATTACTCACATGCACACCACCTACACGGTGAACTAGGTACCAAGGGTTTGACTGATAAAGTCACCCTACCTAGCCAAACCATCCCCTAAAGTTCGACTGCATACTAGTGCAAGATTGACTGCATCAGTCATTTAACTCTACTTTGCATTCCCCACTATTTCCACGGTCCACCTAGGCATGGGTTCGATTGAAACAATCATCCTACCTAGTCCACATTTTATGCATATCAGTACTTAGAGTTCGATTGAATCAGTCACTCTATGTACGCTTATACTCCTCTACACCTACACGGTCCACCTAGGTATGAAGGGTTTGACTGAATCAGTCAGTCAGTCAGTATCGCAATGGACCCAAGCGGTCTAAGTAAGTCCTGACCCTGTCAGGACAGCCACCTTTACCTAACCTAACCTAACCTATTGCGGAATAATTCACCAACAACACAACGTGAATTGCATCCAAGATATCCCCACCGTTTAGCCCCGGCTGGTCGCACAGTTTGACACACGTTTAGAAGAGACTGGCCTAGTACGAGATGGGGCAACGGCTGACAGAGCAAGAACAGACTATTTGGCCGAGAATATTGATGTCTCTGTAGCGTATTTTGGTGAAAGAGTTGAAATCAACTGTCAAACTATGACAAGCTAAACACAAGTTTTTTGGTGGCACTATAGTTCCAAGTTTATTTTAAATTAATTCATTAAACAAAATTAATAAAAAGCCCTTTAAACCGGTGCTTTAGCCTTGTTTCACTACGTGCGCAGTAAATTCCATCTAAAATCGCTTCTTAAGCTTATTAACTTCACTCCATTACCTCGCCTAGCATTAGCCTTTGTTATTCGTGCCCTATGAACAAAAGAGATTTGAGTCGCATCTTACGCTCCACTGTTCAAATTGGCGCAAATCAACCAATTTCACCTATTATGGCACAAACACAAACACCCGACACAAAACACAATCCCAAGTTGTCGTTTGAAAATATGATGAAAAGGGAGATAAAGGAAATAAGACAGTGGATTCAGGATGAAATGAAGAAGCTGACCGAGAAAGTGGATAAAATTGAAAGCGATTTTAACCAACGTTTCACTGATGACAGCTTAGCAGTAGCAGACCTGACTTTAAGAGTCCAAAAGCTGGAAGCAAAAACATCGGAACCCCACTCCAACAATGCACTACTCGTCCAATGCTTAGACGAACTAGAACGCGAACAATTTTCCCCAAAAGCAATCATACGTGGTATTCCGAAAAAAAAGAATGAAGATCTGCATGAATTATTCTCAGATTTATACCATTCCGCCGATTGCACACCAACACCTAATCTGCAAAACATTTATCGCACGAAATCCAAAATCATTGGCGATGACATCAACACCTCTATTGTCATAAAATTTAACATCGTTGCCGAAAAGAATAACCTGCTGCGATCTATCCGTCATCGATGGACCTTAAAAAAAGAAAATCTTTGTTTACATGATGTAAAGCTTATCTCTGACAGCCGCATCTATGTAAAGTGACCTTAACGACGATCAACCACTTGATCTTACGGAAAGCTCTTGTTCTCAAGCATGGAAAGGTTCTCGTGCTTTCACCAGAAGCGGGAGAGTTTATGTGCGTGTCACTATCTATTGAAAGCTTGGCAAACGGTAGTGCATGCGATCATATGAAAACACAAGCGTTTTCACCCATCTGAGGCCTACCAACTCCTACTCTCAACCTCCACGCGGTGACAGCCGGGTGCCTAGTACCTTAATCCAAGAATCCAAGTAACCAACCCCGTTTGGCGGATTTTTGGTGGCAGCAGATGAGAGAGGGGGGGAAGTGTGCTTTCTCACTAGAGCACTTTCCTGTTCCAGGTGGCAGCGGACGAATTCTCTAGACGGAGCCAACGGTGGCGTCTATAGTTCCAGTTAGGTTGAACTTAGTGAATACCTTGCGCGAGCTGCTTCGACGTATTCGGATCACAGGTCGGAAAGGAATTTCCAATGTTGGTCAGGTCATTGGAATAGATATGGTGGCGGAGGAGCCCTTAATGGGCTAACGGCAGTTCGGGGTGAACCTGGGCTTCAACCAATAAGCCCCTCCATTTAGCTCGGTCTTTAGCTAATTGCCTCCAGTTGCGCACTCCAAGTTGGTCGAGGTCCCCTTGAACTTGTGCGCTGCCACCTACGGCGATGATTCCCTCTACTGCGTCGTCCCTCGGGGTTAGATTCGAAGACTCTGCGGGCCGGAGCGTTGGTGTCCATTCGCTCTACATGTCATAGCCACCTCAGACGTCCAATACGCAGTTTTTTGATTATGGAAAAACCCACAGGAGGAATAAAGATGGCACATACACCGTCAGGATACCATTTAAGCCAAATAAACAGAAACTGGGTGATTCACGGAGGCGTGCAACAGCCAGACTACTACAAATGGAAAAAAAACGTTCAGAAGAGATGAACAACTCGCTAAAGAATATAAGAAATTCATGAAGGAATGTCTTGCGCTAGGACACATGGTACCGATCGCCGTCCAACGACCAACCGAAGAAGTATACTATATGCCACATCAAGCTGTAATTAAAGCAGGTAGTACAACCACAAAACTGCGTGTTGTTTTTGATGCTTCATGCAAAACACAAAGTGGAGCAAGCTTAAATGACACTATGCTCATCGGCCCTCGCTTACAATCCGATTTGTCAACAATACGTCTACGGTGGCGAAGATACAAGTATGTATTTACAGCCGATGTAGAAAAAATGTATCGGCAAATTAAAATTGACAAACGAGATCAAGACTACCAACGAATATTGTGGAGAAACTCACCTGATCAACCCATTAAGGAATACGCGCTACACACAGTAACCTATGGAACGTCATCTGCGCCATACTTGGCAATCAAAACCATGCTTCAATTGGCCAAAAATTAAAACAAAAAGTATCCAAACGCCGCCAGAGTAGTACGAGAAGAATTTTACGTGGATGATATGATGTCAAGAGCAGACACGCTTAAAAAACCAAAACTTCTGCAACGTGAATTATGCAACTTGATGTCCGCAGGAGGCCTCTCCCTAAGAAAATGGACAAGCAACAACTCCGAACTGTTAAGTACAATAGCAACCAGCAATAAGGAGAATTTCATCCTGGAAATAAAAGATGACGGATCAGTAAAAGCACTAGGAATTCACTAGTCTCCAAGAATGGACCAGTTCAAAATAAAAGTTAAAACCTTGCCAAGCAACGGTAAGGTAACCAAACGATTACTTCTGTCAGACATAGCCAAAATATTCGATTTGTTAGGATGGCTGACACCCGTCATAATCACCGCAAAGCAAATGCTGCAGGAACTATGGAAAGAAGAACTGGCATGGGACGATCCAATTCCCGACAGCATCCTTCGAAAATGAACCAAATTCAGGGCACCGCTTCCCACACTACAGAAGATCACTCTACCCAGGTGGATCCACACAGACTCGAAACACTCAAAATTCGAGTTACATGGATTCTGTGATGCAGCGAAAAGTCATATACAGCAGTCAACATTACTCTACCACTGACTTATCATTGGTCGCTGTACAGCTCGTATAGTTCGTGATTGAATCTTCTCCTCCAAAACCCGTCAACGCAAACGGGATCGAAAATCTTACAAAGAATTTTTCTCTCGAAGCGACCAAGGATATCTTCATCCTCTTTTAATAAAGTCCATGTTTCAGTGCCGTAAAGCAAGACTGGGATGATCAGGGTCTTATACAGAGTCTCCTTAGTTGTTCGAGATAGGGCTTTACTATTGAATTGCCTTATAAGCCCCAAAAAAACAGCGATTGGCAAGAGTTATACTTCGCTTGGTTTCTGCGCCGATATCGTTTTCAGAGTTAATAACAGAGCCAAGGCAGACAAAGTCCCTTACTACCTCAAAGTTATAGCTGCCCACTGTGACGTTCTGTCCAATTCGTCGGTGCTGGCTGTCCCTTCTTGTTGACAGCATATACTTGGTTTTGCCCTCGTTTATCGCCAAGGTGACAGCCCGCTGAGTTCTTCCGATAATGTCTATATCGTCGGCGTATGCAAGCAGTTGTACAGACTTGTAATAGATTGTGCCTCCGGTGTTGGCTTGTGAGTTCCGCACAATCCGTTCAAGTACAATATACAAAGAAGTCACATGACAGTGCGTCATCTTGCCTAAAACCTTTTTTGACATCAAAGGTCTCGGTGAGGTCATTACCGACCTTGATGGAGCAGAGAGCGTTCTCCATCGTCAGCCTGCACAGACGGACAAGTTTGGCAGGTATGTCAAAACTAGACATGGCTCTATAAAGCTCTTCTCTATAGATGCTGTCATAGGCGGCCTTGAAATCGATAAAGATGTGGTGAGTATCGATTTGGAATTCTTGGGTTTTCTCCAGGATCTGCCGAAGTATGAAGATTTGATCGATGGTGGACTTTCCTGGCCTCAAACCGCACTGATAGGGTCCAATCAGGCTGTTGATAAAAGGTTTCAGGCGTTCACACAATTTCGCAGAAAAGATCTTGTATGCGATGTTGAGGAGACTGATGCCTCTATAATTGGCGCGTTTAAGAGGGTCTCCCTTCTTGTGGATCGGATAAACGATGCTGAGATTCCATTCATCAGGTATACACTCGTCTGACCAAATCTTAGAGATAAGTTGGTGTATGCACTCTACCAATTCATCCCCAGCTGCCTTGAAAAGTTCGGCCGGTAAGCCGTCAGGTCCAGCAGCCTTGTTCGATTTTAGCTTGGATATTGCTATCCTCACTTCATTTTGTCAGGTGGAAAGAAATTTTGACTATCATCGTCCATGTTGAATGGTTCATTCTGCCTGACGGCCGGATGTTGGTCTTCGTCTCCGTTATACAGTCTGCAGAAGTAGTTTTTCCATATTTTCAGCACCGACTGTGATTCTATGTTACTACGAGGTTTCCATTTTCATTTCTACAGGTTTCTGTACGGGTATTGCTCCTCTGACATGTTCTTTTTACGTTTTGGTAAAACTTCCGTACATTGTTCCTGGAGTATAAACTCTTGATATTCTCAAACGCGCGCTTCTCATGCTCTTTCTTCTTCTTTTGGAGAAGCCGTCTCTTTTGCACGTAGAGCTCACGAGCAGCTCTCGTCTTCCTTTGCAGCGTCGCTTTGTATGCCTCTTGTTTTGCTGCATGCACTCACCGGCATTCTTCGTTAAACCAGTGGTTTCGCGGTGGTGGGCGAGCGAGACCCAGCACATCAGTCTCGGTGTTTCTGATGGCATGTTGGCAGCGTTGCCACTGGTCCTCGGCACTTGATCCTTTCGGCATAGGGGTGATTGAGAGATTTCGGGATACGCGTTCAGTGAAGAGTCTGGCGGTCTCTTGCGATTGTAGCTTTTCGACGTTAAATTTTCTCACAGTGATTCTTCTTTGTTGCTCAGTTATTGATATCCGCATTCGTACCTTGGCTACAACAAGGTAATGATCCGAGTCTATGTTGGCCGCACGCTAGGTCCGGACATCCAGAATACTGGAGGCCTGCATTGCGTCGATCGCAATATGATCAACTAGGTTGATCGTTACATGATCATTGGACCGCCATGTCTGCTTATGAATATCGAGATGAGAAAACCATGTGCTTGCTATGGTGACATTTCGCTCCACAGCGAAATCAATTAGCCTTAGTCCGTTATCAGACGTGGTGTCGTGTAGGCTATGCTTACCGACTGCCCTACCAAAGACGTCCTCCTTTCCTATTTTGGCGTTAAAATCGCCCAATACGATTTTAACGTCGTATTTAGGACATTGCTCGTATGTTTTGTCGAGGAGCTCGTAGAAACACTCTTTGGTGGCAGGGTCCTTTTCTTCTGTGGGGGCATGAACACATATTAGGCTTATGTTAGCGAATTTAGCCTTGATCCGGATAGTCATAATACGCTCGCTCACGTGTCGGAAGCTTAAGACTTCTTGCCTAAGTCTGCCGCGTATGGCAAATCCGCATCCGAATAAGCGTTGCCTGTTGCCTCTGTAGCAATCACCGTAGTAGATGTCACAGTTTTTCATCCTCTTTTTGCGCGGCCCATCCCATCGCACTTCCTGGATGGCGGTAATATCTGCTTTATAGCAGTCTAGGGCCTCTGCTAGTTGTTCGGCTGCACGCGGTATGTAAAGGGACAGAACATTCCACGTACAGATCCGAAGGTCGTTGTCCTTATTTCGTTTGCTGGGGTCGTCATTAATCGAGTCATCCTTATCCGAGGCTTTTGGTTGTTTCGGAACCATGGGTTCTTTACGTGGTAGGGAAGTTACCACGACGGCACAACCCCCAACCTGGAGGGCCAGTTCCTTAATTATTCCCCTAGGACGAGGGGCTGGGACTACCGGTACCAGTAGTCCACTACGGGAGTATGAGCGCTGCCGTTGGCCCATTAAGAGCTCCTCCGCCACCATCTCTATTCCAATGTCCTGACCAACATTGGAAATTCCTCACCGACCTGTGATCCGAATACGTCGAAGCAGCTCGCGCAAGGTATTCACTAAGTTCAACCTAACTGGAACTATAGACGCCACCGTTGACTCTGTCTAGGGAATTCGTCCGCTGCCGCATGGAATAGGAAGGAGTGCTCTAGTGGGAAAGCACTCTTCCCCCCCCTCTCTCATCTGCTGCCCCCAAGAATCCGCCAAACGGGGTTGGTTACCCACTTCTTGGATTAAGGTACTAGGCACCCGGGTGTCACCGTGTGGAGGTTGAGAGTAGGAGTTGGTAGGCCTCAGCTGAGTGAAAACGCTTCTGTTTTCATATGATCGCATGCACTACCGTTTGACCAGCCTTGGAAGTTACTTCTTCGATATAGTAGAAGATGTAAGGTCACGGAACCACAATATGGACATCTTCAAATTCTGTCGGTTTAGGTCTTTTTGGCGTAAATGTTCCCTGGGGATCGCGATGGGTCCCCCTTGCTGCCTAGTGTCTTATGATAAACTCATAACTCTACTCAACCTAACCTAACCTAACCTAAGCTAGATACTTGCGGTAATATAATGTCTCCATCTATTGTCTCAAATGCTCTTTTGAAATTCAGGAAAATGGCAAAATACAAATATTTGGCGCAACAGCTCTTTAAAGTGCCAGGGCCTAGCTTCTCGTAACCACTCATGTTGTGTGCGTTATATTTTTCACACGAATGGAATGGACCTACAGTTTAATGCCGAATCCGAACGCCGATTTGAGAAGCGTTTTCGTGACAACAATACTCTCGGATGTTTGTCAATCGCTCGCGAGAGGTGGGACCGTGAAAAAACTTCTTGGTATTTTCTGGGATTCGAACTTGGAACCTCATGCGTAGTGATCCGACACACTAACCACTTATGCCACGGCGGCCACAGAAAAATAGCAACAATATCATTTTCATCATCTATCTGGTTCTTCCATTCATGAATTGGCAAATGTTTTACATTAACACAGGTGAGTAGTTTAGCTGCAACAATGCAATGGTTTAACAAATGTCCTTTGCTTCAATTAGGGGGAATGCCAAATGCCACTTGAAAAGTAAGAGTTTGATAGAAACCAGAGTTGTAGACAAACAGATTATATGAATTAAGTAGTTGACAACTACTCTTAAATAAAGTTAAATTTCTATTTGAGGTTTATGGTCGAAAGATTTCAGTGCAATTTTACTTTGAAGAAACTTTACACACCAAAAGTTTCAGATTGCGAGACCAGCAGTGCATAATTAATGTTGTACTCAGCCAATTAGAATTTTACTTTCAAATGTAAGCTCCTGTTTCTGTTAAAACTTTGGTGAACACTTCCTAAATGACGGTCTAAATAAGGGACGAACATGCTCTTAACACCGACGAGTTGGTGCACACGAAGTTCCTTAAAATGGATATCCATTCTGTTTTGCACTCTAAATCTCCGTCCCAAACGACGCATCCCATGGATTAATTATAAGTGTATCTACTTTAATGTAAAAAAAGTTTTACACAGAGCACTTACCTTGCTAAGCAGGTCGACCAAACTGCTGCTCCAATACCTCGGATAGTGCACGGGACTATTTAAAATGTTCTTCACCTCCGTCAGCGGTGTATTCGAATGAACGATAAACGGCCGGGAGCCAGCTCTCATTTCGTATGCCACCACGCCCAGTGACCACCAATCCACTGGAAAACTGTATCCAGCTAGAACGAGGGTAGGGGTTTTTAAACTTTTAATTAGATTCACGGATTCACGGCCAACACTCACACACCCACGGTACTCACCAATTTCATCTAATGCGCACATGAAAACCTCCGGTGCCATGTAGGGTTTGGTCCCCGACATACTGCATGCTAGGCCATCCTTTTGCAGTCTTGTCGCTATGTTAAAATCAGTCAAATGTGCGTGACCTGTAGGACGATCTGTTGGGTTAGTGCTTTGGCTTACGACTTGCTTGAGGTTGATTATTTTATGAGGGGGAGAGCAGATAAAAAAAAAATTAGGTTTAATGGAACGATAATGGCGGCGTGTTAACAATCGGCTTGACCTGACTTTAATTAAACAAAGTATGTGGCAGCAACCGAAATGAGCTGTTAAAGAGGGCTTCACAGCACGTAGTAATTGCAGAAATGGAACGGGCTGCCGCGGCAAGTGATTGGAGGGCTTCATGTTGAAACACTTTGCGAGTTTATAGGCAATAATTCACGCTCGTTATGGTCAAGTATCATGCTCCGTCCAAGCTAAAGCCGAGCATGTGTAGGTGTTGTTTATGTTTTGAAAAATTTACACATAGAAGTGAAAAGAGGGAAGATTGTTGCAGTAATGGTGGCAAAAAGTCGTAGTTGATTCAATCGCTTAAAGGCGCGGAAGTTCGCTTTACGGTAGCCCATTTGGAAGCAAATTTAAGATTTAAATTTATTTACAGTTACGCAGAAGAGAGTTTTAAGATTCTATTTCACAATTTTGTATGAATATTTTGAATGAGGAGTGTTCTGGCATGGGGCTTAATACATGGCTTAATACACCCGACAATTCAAAGCATCCTTTTGTTTTTCTGGAAAATTGTTTATATGAGGGTAGACTGAAAGGATTCCGGAAAAGCCACTAGAGTATTGTGTTGGCAATTTCTTCAGTTTTTCGTTGCTGTGCCCCGCACTAGGTTAGGTTAGGTAAGTGGGCTGGCGTAGGGGGTTAGAAAACCTCCACACCACACTTAGGTCAATATAGACCCATTGTGATACCCATGGGGAGAAAGGGAATAGAATAGAGAATCCCTTCCTCGTGGAAAAATACCGTCTTTGTAAATATCCTAAAGAAAGCATTTAGTATTACTGTGCCCGAGATACAAACCATCCAGAGGATTGGATGAAGTTTGCGATGCCATTTATTGGTCTGTTGGGCAACTGTTCAAGAAGTGTTGTGCAACGATCTTATTTCTCAAATGATAGAGGCCTGGGCAATGACAGAGAAAGTGGGCGGTGTCCTCCTGAGCCTCCTCGTCGCTGCAGCTTCTACAAAGGCTGCACGTCACACGTAGTTTTTCATTTGGTACCGCATGGTTTCTATGCCCCGTAATGACTTTTATTAGAGTAGAGAGGGATTTTCTATGCCTCTGTATGAGTCTGTTAGTTCTTACTCTGTCAAATGCAGGCCACAGCTTCCTCGTGGTGACACAAGTATCTAAAGAGGTCCACCTGTTGTTACTCTCCGTTAGGGCTTTGTTTCCTGCTTCGAGCTTGAGGGCGCAAGGCGGGATGTACACCGAGGGGTCGGATTGGTCCGAATTTAGTGCTGAGCCTCCTCTAGCCAGTTCATCGGCTTTCTCATTCCCTGGTATGCCTTCATGACCAGGGACCCAGCAGAGCTTTACCTCGTGCTGTGTTCCAAGAACCTTAAGCTCCTCTCTACAACATTTCACAAGCTTCGATTTTATTTCTATAGTAGATATTGCTTTTATCGCCGCCTGGCTGTTGATGAAAACGGTGATATCCTCCCGTGGTATTGGCCTCATCACAGTCTCACGAGCTGCTATTGTAACTGCTAGGACCTCCGCCTGGAAAACGCTACTGTAGTTCGGAAGCCGGGCTGACATGGAGAGACCAAGCGTTTCAGAGAAGATGCCAGCGCCTACACCTATTTCCATTTTGGATTCATCGGTGTATACAGCTAAGGATCGCTCGTTAGGCGTTTTGTAGTTTTTCCAGTCTTCCCTGCTCGGATAGGTGCTAGAAATGGTCTTGTGAAGTCTAGATAAGGCGTTAAGTAGTCTGTATTAGATACATTGCCTAGATATCTCTGCAGAATCGTGGTGTGACCCATTGCATTTGGTCTTACGCCACTAAGAGCCGCCGATACTTGTATAAAGATGTCTAGCGGAAGCAGATTAAGAATGGCCTCGAGTTCTGCTTTAGGTGTCGTTCTCATCGCACTGGTTGTGGCAATGCACGCTAGTCTTGGTACTTTTGTCATAGCAGCTAGGTTGTTTATTATGCTGGCTGCTTGCCACCATACAAGGCTGCCATACGTTAGCATTGGCCTTACTATAGCTGTATACATCCATAGGATGATTTTGGGGTTTGGTCCCCAAGTCTTCCCCAATGTTCTATTGCACGAGTAAAAATCGATCGTGGCTTTTTTGACTCTTTCGTTGATGTTTAGTCTCAAGTTCAGTTTCCTATCGAGCACCAGGCCAATGTATCTCGCACTACTGGAGATACTCAGGGGAGTACCCCTTACGGAAGGTGTTACGAATTGTGGAATTATTCTTTTGTTGGTGAATAATACTAACTCTGTTTTCTGGGGATCAACCGCCAGCCCACATCTCTCCGTCCAGGAATCAATGATTTCCACCGCCCCTTCGATTTGTTCGCTCAGGGTCGGGAGAAATTTACCTGTTGCTAGCAGCACAACATCGTCCGCATAGGCTATGGCCTAGACGCCGCTGTTTCTCTGTTTAAGAAGGACTTCCTTCAGGACAATCACCCACAGCAGTGGGGATATAACCCCACCTTGAGGGGTGCCTCTTGAGGCATAGACTTCAAGCTTAGTACCTCCGAGTTCAACTTTGATATGTCTTTCCTTTAGCACATTGACGATCCATTTTACCACGAAATTGTGAATATTAAGGTTCGTCAGAGTTCTATTCACCGCGTCCTTTTTGACATTGTTAAAGGCTCCTTCGATGTCTAGGAAAGTGGCTAGTTCAAATTCTTTGTTTTTCAGTGATTTTTCTATTGAGCCGACAACACAGTGCAGCGCTGTCTCTACACGTTTTCCTTTCGTATATGCGTGCTGCGCTGGGGATATGTAACCTGGACGTAGTTTACTACGGATGTATATGTCAGCTAGTCTTTCAAAGGCCTTTAAGACAGAGGAGGTAAGGCTAATTGGCCGAAAGTCCTTCGCAGTAGTTCGGCTTGCTTTACCGGCCTTGGGTATGAAGACCACTTTGACCTCTTTCCATGATCTAGGTATATACCCCCACATAGGCTGTTGAGGTACAGTTCTTTAAGTACCGGGATGATTGTGGTTATTTTTTTCTGCAGCATGATCGGGATAATCCCGTCGGGTCCTGGGGATTTAAAGGGAGAGAATGATCCGATTGCCCTCTCAATTCTTTCCTCTGTGATAAGATCCGTCGGAGTTTCCGTTACAAAACTACTGTTGGTTACGATGTTATTATCTGGATGGGGCGTACAACCCGGAAAGTGCGCTTTTAGCAGGGAGCTAAGTGATTCTGCACAGGATTCAGTCCACCTTCCGTTGGGTTCCTTGAGAGATCCAAGAGTTTTTGATTCCCTTTTCAAAAGACCCCGCACTACCTGTCTTTTCTTTGTGAAGGGTATCATAGTGGTTTTGGGATGGATCACTCTAAGTTCTACCATTTCACACCACTTCTGTATGATTCTTAGACGCCTTTGAATGATTTCATATAGCGTGTCTTGAAATTTCCCTCTTGCGACAATGACTATATCGTCGGCGGCGTACCCCTGGCACGTAATGCCGGCAACTGTCGATATGTGCAGCAGTTCATCTACTACTAGGCTTCACATCAATGGTGATAATATCCCTCCTTGTGGAGAGCCTTTACAGGTGCTTATTGTGATGGTTTTTTGTTCCACTTCTATCTCAGCGGTAATAGTTCTTAGCATCTCACACATCCAATTACTGTTGTGTGACTTACTCCTTTTATTTAGAGACGCCTCCTAATTGCTCTATGGGAGGTGCTGTCGAAGGCTCCTTCGATGTCTAGAAGTGCGCATACTGCCATTTCCTTGCTCTCCAGTGTATCCTGAACTCAACTTGCCAGCTGGTAGAGTCCAGTTTCGGTGGATCTTCCTGCATTGTAGGCATGTTGATTGTGGCGGAGAGGTATTCTTTCCAGCACAGTCATTCTTAGGTGATTTATCTATTACATTTTCTAGCGGCTTTAGCATGAATGAGGTTAGGCTAATGGGTCTAAAGGATTTTGGTGAAGTGGTGTCTCTTTTTCCCACTTTCAGAATGAATATGACCTTTGCCCTTCTCCATATTCTTGGTATATGCCCAAGTGCAACGCTGCCTCTCAATAGTCTTAGGAGGTGTGGCAACGCGGGGTGGTTTTTAGTGACACTTTTCCTACGACCCGGTGTCGCGGATATAATATGCCGTTTGACGCAATGACACCGGAACTTCGGTTGTTGCGCAAAAAAGAAGGAAAAAAAAAGACGAAACAAAACAACAGAGCTCTGGACACATTGAGCAAGCAGGAGCCCTGAATCGATCCCTAAGTCCCAGAAATACTGGAAAAGGGGTGTAGAGAATAGGTTAGGAAACAAGTTCCGGTATTATTCTTTCATCACTCGGTGATAAACTCTTCTATGTCGAATTCAGTCCTTTCTAGTTCTGGAATGTTGACAGTGCCGTCAGCAGGGGAGTGATCTTTCTCTGATTGATTGTCATGCATATAGGTCAAAGCATGAAAGACATAATGCGATTACTACGATCTGACCACCCGCGTACCAATTGTAGCACGAGTGGTCCATTGAGTGCGATATGCCTTCGACGCATGTGTCAATATCGTTCTCTGCATATATTTTCTAATATCAGAGGTATGTACGTACCTCTATCTGGCCTATTTGGGTCTGATAATATGGGTCTTATGGTGCATTGATATGTCAGCATCATCATCATTAAGTCCTGTTTCCCGTAATGGGCATTAGGGCATCTACCACGCCTACATGCCATCGTGTTCGATGCAGTTCGGGGCGACCCTGGGCCTCACCCAACAAGTCTCTCCATTTAGCTCGGTCTTTAGCTAATTGCCTCCAGTTGTGCACTCCAAGTTGGTCGAGGTCCCCTCGAACTTGTGCGCGCCACCTCCGGCGAGGAGGTCCACTACTGCGTCGTTCCTCGGGGTTCTCCAAAACCCGTCAACGCAAACGGGACCGAAAATCTTACGACGAATTTTTCTCTCAAAGCGACGAAGCATATCTTTATACTCTTTTAATAAAGTCCATGTTTGAGCGCCGTAAAGCAGGACTGGGATGATCGAGGTCTTATATAGAGTCTGCTTATTTGTTCAAGATAGGGCTTTACTGTTGAATTGCCTTACAAGCCCAAAAAAACAGCGATTGGCTTGATTTCTGCGCTGATCTTGTTTTTTGAGTCTATAGCAGAGCCAGTGTAGACAAACTCCCTTACTATCTCGAAGTTATAGCTGCCCACTGTAACCTTATGCCTAATTCGTCAATGCTGAATGTCACTTCTTGTTGACAGCATATACTTGGTTTTGCCCTCGTTTATCGCTTAACCCATTTCGGCCGCTTCTGCTTCAATGCTTGTAAACGCATCAATGACAGACCGCTGAGTTCTTCCAATTATGTCCATATTGTCGGCGTATGCAAGCAGTTGTACAGACTTGTAATCGATTGTGCCTCCGGTGTTGTCTTGTGAGTTCCGCACAATCCATTCAAGTATAATATTAAAGAAGTCACATGACAGCGCGTCACCTTGTCTAAAACCCTTTTTACATCAAAGGTCTAGGTGATGTCATTACCGACCTTGATGGAGCAGCGAGCGTTCTCCATCGTCATCCACCACAGACGGACAAGTTTGGCAGGGATGTCAAAACTAGACATGGCTCTATATAGCTCCATTATATACATGTTGTCATAGACGTCCTTGAAATCGATAAAGAGGTGGTGAGTATCGATTTGGAATTCTTGGGTTTTCTCCAGGATCTGCCGAAGTGTGAAGATTTGATCGACGGTGGACTTTCCTGGCCTGAAACCGCACTGATAGGGCCCAATCAGGTTGTTGATAAAAGGTTTCAGGCGTTCACACAATATCGCAGAAAAGATCTTGTATGCGACGTTGAGGAGACTGATGCCTCTATAACTGGCGCAGTTGAGGGGGTCTCCTTTCTTGTGGATCGGGCAAACGATGCTGAGGTTCCATTCATCAGGCATACACTCGTCTGACCAAATCTTAGAGATGAGTTGGTGTATGCACTCTACCAATTCATCCCCAGCTGCCTTGAAAAGTTCGGCCGGTAAGCCGTCAGGTCCAGCAGCCTTGTTGGATTTTAGCTTGGATATTGCTATCCTCACTGCGTTTTGGTCAGGTGGACGGAAATTTTGACTATCATCGTCCATGTTGAATGGTTCATTCTGCCTGACAGCGGCATGTTGGTCTTCGTCGCCGTTATACAGTCTGCAGAAGTAGTTTTTCCATATTCTCAGCACCGACTGTGATTCTACTATGAGGTTTCCATTTTCATCTCTACAGGTTTCTGTACGGGTATTGCTTCTCTGACACATTCTTTTTACCTTTTGGTAAAACTTTCGTACATTGGTTCTGGAATATAACCCCTTATTATTCTCGATCGCGCTTTACTCATGCTCTTTCTTCTCCTTTTGGAGAAGCCGATGTTCTTCCGTCTTTTTTGCTCGTAGAGCTCACGAGCAGCTCTCATCTTTCTTTGCAGCGTCGCTTTATACGTCTCTTGTTTTGCTGCATGCACTCGCCGGCATTCTTCGTCAAACCAAGGGTTTTGTTGTAATAAATAATTTAAATTGAGTGTTCCATTCAGTTCTTATATTATAATCGAACATCTCTATAATGTTCACCTCACAACACTATCTGTACAAACTTTCTTTTCTATTCAACCATCAAACGACTCAGTTGTCTTTTCATTTATTGGGTAACTAATCTGCTCACTGTTTCTCAATCGAGCATTTATTTCATTAGGTTATGGGCCTAGTGTGACGATTAAATAATTGTTAAGACGTCTTCATTTATATTTCGAGTGATTTTGGTTTTTTGGTTGCAAATTTGTTGGGTAGACGTGGTGACGCCTTAGAGATTAAAACTGCAATGGGTAAACCAAAGAAATTAGAAGGTCGGAAGAACTTTGATGAGTGGAAGGCGGAGGCAAAGGCTTATCTTGCCATAATGGGTCACTGGAAATGTTTCAATGGAACAGAGGCAGATCCAGACAAAAACTTCATGGCGGTTCAGATGTTGAATTTGCTGCTGTCGCCGGCTCTCTATACGTACACGGGGAAGTGTACAACAGCAAAGCAAGCATGGGACTCTATTTGCTCTGCATTCGAGGATACTGGCATTGGTCGTAAGGTGGATTTACTCAAGCACTTGGTCGTGCTGCAGCAATTGGATTGCCAATCTATGGAAGATTATGTCCACAAAATGGTACTAATGGCTGCAAAGGTAAAAAAGGCTGTTGGAGATTGGTGATGAAGTGGTGGCGGCTCTTATGCTGGCGGGTTTGCCAGACGATTTTCGATCCATGGTTATGGCAATCGAAAATTCAACAGCGAAGCTTTCTACTGACTTCGTCCAAAACCGCCTTCTTCAAGAAGTTACGTACAACAACAGGGAAAATGCAGAAACTGCATTATACGCCAAGAAACGCTTCAACAATCAAAAAACAAAAAAAAAAAACTCTCTCACAAGTCTGTGACATGCTACGTGTGCGACAAAGTTGGTCATTTCACGAACAAGTGCCCAAACAAAAGGAACAAAGACGAGCGGTTACTCATATGTTCGTTCATGGCTCAATCGTGCTCGTCACAAGATTAGTATGTTGACTCTGGAGCATCCGCGCACATGACAACGAGTGACGTCAATTTAGTAGATGTGCGCGAACATATTAGAAACAAAATCATCGTAGGCAACAACTCTCATCTCGCAGTGGAGCGAGCTTGGGACATAAATATGTCCATTGGAACAAGTTCACATCAAACCCGCAATGTCAAAGTGAAAGATGTATTGCATATTCCTAATATCTGTGCAAATCTTATGTCTGTGAGTCAGATGGCTAAACAAGGCAACACTATGGTTTTCGATAAAGAGAGTTGCCGAATCTATGACTCAACAAAATCATTGATTACAACTGCACCTTTTGTTAATGATCTGTATAAGCTAAACTGTACAACAGATCGAACAGCAACTGGGATGATGGCAATCGACAAAAACATATGGCATCGTCGATTGGGCCATACATGTGATGCAAACTTAATGAAAGTCAGAGTGGCAGAAACTGGGGTAGACTTTGCGGAGGGTTATGATGGCAACAAGAAGTGTGAGGTTTGTATCAAAGGCAAGCAGACACGTGCATCTTTTGAGGAAAGTACCAACCGAGCAAGAAGTGTACTAGAGGTAGTGCACAGCGATGTCGGATTTATGCCCACGCGCTCTTTTGGAGGGGCAAAATGCTTCGTCACATTTATTGATGACTATAGCCGCAAGGTGTTCTTGTGCCCGATGAAACATAAAAATGAGGTGTTTAACATTTTTAAGAACTTCCTCAGTTTCGTTCAAAATCAACATGGGTGCAAATAAAGATCCTTCGTACTGACAATGGCGGAGAATACTGAAGTAAACAATTCGATGTGTTCACGGCAAAGCATGGCATCCTACATCAGCGAACAGTTCCACATACGCCGCAGCAGAACGGTGTGGCTGAGCGAATACGAACGAACGAAACGATACTGGAGAAAGTTCAGTGTATGCTTTTTGATAGCAACTTGAGTGACAGTTTTTGGGACGAAGTCAGCAGCAGCTTATTTGATAAATCGTATTCCATGTCAAGATATGAAACACGAAACACCAGAGGAGAGGTGAACCAAGCGAAAGCCAGACTTGTTAATGCTGAGAGTATTTGGGTGTAAGGCCTTGGCTCATATACCAAAAGTTCAGCGCAGCAACTTGGCACCGAAGGTAGTTGAGTGTGTTTTCGTTGGTTACAGCGAGCGAAGCAAAGCCTGTTGACTGTATGACAAGAAGACGAGAAAAGTAACTTTGAGCAGAGATGTTACTTTCATCGGATCGGGTGGAGAACAGGTAACTCAATCAAAACTCAATTCTAATGGCTCTGTTTCTCTCCCAAAGGCACCTACCGAAGATGAAGCTCGTATAAGAGATGTTAACAGCAATTCAACTGGAGAGAGTGAATCAGATGGTGAATTGAGTGAGGCTAGCGATGACGATTCGAGTGAGGCTAGTGATGACGACGCAAGTGAGGAAGGGATAAACCAAAACTCGTCCAATGTTTCTATGAACTATGCAGAAGCTGAGAATTCAGTCATCATCATGGACCAGCAAGACGTATCAATTGTAGAAGTCAGCGATACCGGGGAGGAAACTGAGTCAACGAATTCAGTGAGGTCAATGAGAGTGAGAATTTTGTCATACACATCTGTCACCGAGACCGATTTCGACGTTGCTGCCAGTGAAGTATTTGCGGTTCCATGCGCTGTAACAGCCGATGACATCGAGAGCCCAAGACGAACTGCCAAAACTCGTGATGCTCTGAGTTTGTATGCGATGTTGTAGCAGCTACGAAAGACGTGTGTGAACCAAAGTCTTATGAGGAGGCTAGGCAATGTAACGAAAAAGAGGAGTGGAAGGTTGCGATTAAGTCTGAATATGAGGCGTTGGTGGCCAATAACACTTGGGAGCTGTGTGAGCTGCTTGCCGGGCGAAAAGCAATTGATAGTAAGTGGGTCTTTAAAGTCAAGCGCGATGCAACTGGTTCTATCGAATGTTACAAGGCTCGGCTTGTAATCAAAGGCTATAGTCAAGTTAAAGGCATAGACTACGATGAAACGTATTCGCCTGTTGCTCGTTACTGCTCAATTCGTTTTTGGCTGGCCATGGCTGCTAAGTACAAGATGATCATTCACCAGATGGACGCGGTGACTGCCCTTCTTCAAGGCGACTTGACAGAGGAGATCTATATGCGTCAGCCGGAATGGTTTAGCGATAAAACGGCGAAGGTTTGTCGTCTGAAGCGAGCACTGTATGGTTTGAAGCAGTCGAGTCATGTGTGGAACGACAAATTAAATGGAGTGCTCGTTCGGGTACTTAAATTCAAGCGATCGTCAATAGACCAGTGTATCTATTACAAAGATACCATAATACTGGCTGTGTGGGTAGATGACATCATGATATTTTCGAGCAACGCAACGATATTAGTTTGGGGGGTGGCAATGGTGTAGTGGTAACGTCGTCAATTGCCACGCTAATGGTTCATGGTTCAAATCCTGATGTCAGCAAGAATTTATTTATTTTTCATTAAATATACAAAGTCAGTCCGATCATTTGCGAAAGCTTGTGTGAACACTACTGCGAAGGCATAACACTGGTAGTAGCTTGCTCTTGTGGCTGGAAAAATTGTTCGCTCTGTTGATGATGATTTGCCCTTGAGATCGGTTATCGGGGAAAAATTACTGTGAATCAGAAGCAAAGACAAAAAATAACAAAAATCTCCCCAGTTATCTGGACGCCACCCCCGGAGAATGTCTGAAGCATAAACAACTGAGCTTTATGAACCACTACACCAAAATCTTTCTCTCTCTCTCTCTCTCTCTATCTATCCTTTCCAAAGCCCGCACTATGTGTAAACATGTTAAAGGTATTCATAACCAAATTATATATAAAAAAAAAAAAATGTGTACCAAGTTAAAAAATGAATTGTCAACCCATTTTAAAATGAAAGACCTTGGTGAGGCGAAATCCTTGCTTGGGATGAATATCACTCGATACCCGGATGGCTCCCTTTCGATTGATCAGCGCCACTACATATCAACTTTCCTTAAGCGCTTTAACATGGAAGAATGTAATCCAGTCAACACACCATTGGACCCCAACCAAAAATTTGCCTGAGGAATTGTGCCCGAAAACCTATGCTGAGAAGCGAGAAATTACAAATGTTTCTTATCAAGAGGCGATAGGGTGCATTATGTATGCTGCACAGATTAGTCCGCCAGATGTTTGTTTCGCTATTAGTGTACTTAGTAGGTACAGTAATAACTATGGTTGTGCACACTGGGCAGCGGTGAAGAGGATGCTACGATATTTGAAGGGTACAATCGACATCAAATTGCTCTTGGATCCAAAGCAAAATTATGAAGTAGTTGGTTACTGCGACGCCGATTGGGCTAGTGACTTGGACAAAAGACGATCAACAACTGGCTATGTATTCCTATCACAAGGCGCAGCAATTTCCTGGACTTGTCGTCGTCAACCTACGATAGCTTTGTCCTCAACCGAGGCAAACGAAAACCAGCAAATCAGTTGCGGCGTTTCTGATGGCATGTTGGCAGTGTTGCCGCTGGTCTTCGGCACTTGATACTGCCGGCATAGGGGTGATTGAGAAATTTCGGGATACGCGTTCAGCGATGAGCCTGGCGGTCTCTTGCGATTGTAGCTCTTCGACGTTAAATTTTCTCACAGTGATTCTTCTTTGTTGCCCAGTTATTGATATCCGCATTCGTATTTTGGCTACAACAAGGTAATGATCCGAGTTCATGTTGGCCGCTCGGAAGGTCCAGACATCCCGAATACTAGAGGCATGTCTTGCATCGATCGCAATATGATCAACTTGGTTGATCGTTACATGATCATTGGACCGCCATGTTTGTAATTTTGCCTATTGCACGCAAATACTCTTCTTATTCTTAATTTTGGCACGCAAATACTCTTTTAATTCGCGCAATTAGTTTAGTTATCTTTCTTTGGGAGCTTGACAACTATTCCCATTTTCGTGGATAGCTAAGTTGCAACCAGATTAAAAAAAAAATGGTTCGATCAAGTTCGACATCTTTCCTGGAGCGAATTATATAAATAAATTTAAGTCAATGTCGGAGGATCAAGAAGGATGGAGAGTCCACCTGAGCATCCTACTTCAGCGACCCTCATGAAGGATTAGCAGGCCATTGAAAATCTATGTATGTACATTGTACATATCGCTCATTTACTTGAAGACTGTCATAGCTCGAAGAACGCTGTTTTTGAGTTAACGATGCAGAATTGTTCGTTTTATCATGCTTCATATTGTGTAGAAATTTCATATTAATATCTTGTATACTCTCCCCGCGTTAGAATTAAATTCCTGCAAGGTGGTAGGCAATTGAAAACTGTAAACGCATATTCTGCAAAATCGCTTTTTTTGAGTTATGACAGTCTTCAAGTAAATGAGCGATATGTACTAAGTCACGAAAATAAATTCACGATTCCTTGCAATGTCAATGGAGTACTCATTCTCTATGCTATTCGGTTTGAGGCCAGCATGTGCAATAGATTAACTTAAGCCGATGTATAATTTTGAACACTTGTTCGTTATTTATTCGTCCCTAAGACGGACTATAATTTACATAGGTATCCTATAACATACGAATATGGAGGATAGCCCAGGCAAAGACTTTTATCCCTTCGAGTGGATACAAAAGAAAGGATTCTTAACGTCATTCTAGCTAAAAATAGATACTTTCTCTTAGGCACTTGAAATGCGAAAATAACTTCACAATCTAAATGTGTATGTACCACCCCGTTGAATATTTCTTTAGATACTCGTATAATGTTGTTTTCACTTGAATTGATATATACACGATGGTATACGTACGAGCACGAGTACGTACGAAGTGAAACATATATTTCTGCATTTGGTTGCTATGAATGGAAAGGGGGAGGTGCAATCTTTTCAACAAAATAAAAGTAAGCATACAAAATAGCATGGTACGTCCAAGAAGAGATAGGTGTGTATCTTACATATAAATATGTAGAATTTAACATCATGTATGGCTCTTTACCATTTCATTGCTTTGTGAAATGATTTAAAGTTAAATTCAGTTGAATTTATTAACTTTAACAGGAGCAGATGTTGATCTTTGATATTCGTAAATATTCGTCTATCTTCAACGTAATATCGACAGGCTTAAGGTACCCTAAGTGCACCAACAGTTCAGGGAGCACCTTGCCTTAGAAGCAGAATCAATCAGCAGCACAATGCAGGAGAGCATGGATGGCCACTGAAATACTATCAAAAATGTTTTTGCGGCTGGGGCACGCATCTATGTATGTTGGTAAGAGGCAGAAAAACCATCGCACAGGGCTATCTGCAGACACCTGGATACGAATCGATGAGCAGACAGCAATCACGGTTCGGATTGGAGCAGCCTCAGCAGTAGAGAGAACCGAGCTAATTGAAATAATTGAAGCGTAGTGTGAGACGTGACACACGTCAGCATATCAACTCACTGGCTTCAAGGGCTGAAGAAGCAGCGAGCAGGTGCGACAGTAGGACTGTTTATAGCATCACTAAGGAGCTCACTGGTGGTTGGGACCCGAAACAACACCCAGTGAAGAGTCTAGACGGTAACCTTCTGATCTCGGATGAGGACCAGTTCACTAGATGGAGAGAACAACTTGCTACAGTGCTAAACCAATTAGAAGATGGCGGTATGATCTCAAATTCGAATGAGCAGTTCGAAGCACCATACTTCCCAGTAAAATCGAAATAATAACAGCAATCAAGTCCTTTAAGAGGAACAAGGCGGTGGGTACTGATGGCATTGCTGTCGAACTATTTCAAATGGCGCCAAATACATGGGCAGATTTGCTGCACCCTCTAATACGGGGAGCTTGGGATAGTGAACCATTTCCGCAGGAGTAGAAAAGGGAGATGATCATAAAGCTTCCAAAAAAGGAAACTTGACGGAGTGCGGAAACTGGAGAGGTATTTGCGTTCTTCCAGCCGTAAGCAAAATAACAGCTAAAATAATTCTGGAACGAATCAAAGAGCATTTAGCTTCAACTCTCGATGTTAAACAGGCAGGGTTTCGCGCTGGATCTTCCTGCATCGACCACATAAACACCTTACGGATCATAATCGAACAAAACGTTGAGTATAGGCCTCCGCTGCCTTTGCTGTTTATCGACTTCGAGAAAAATTTCGACAGCTTGAATCTAGATGCTATCTGGTTGCCCTGGCACAGGAGAGGCATTCCAGAAAAACGTATAGCTTTTATAAAGGAGGGCGCCGTGGCGTAAGTGTTTAGTGTGTCGGATCACTACGCATTAAGTTCCAAGTTCGAATCCCAGAAAACACCAAAGAGTTTTTTCACGGTCCCACCTCTCGCGAGCGTCTGACAAACATCCCAGAGTATTGTTGTCACAAATAGCTTGTCAAATCGCAATTCAGATTCGGTATTAAACTGTAGGTCCATTCCATTCGTGTGAAAAATATAACGCACACAACATAAGTGGTTGCAAGAAGCTAGGCCCTGGCTCTTTAAAGAGCTGATGCGCCAAATATTTGTATTTTTTTGTATTATAAAGGAGACAGAGCCTACAAAGGGCACCCGTCCGAAAAACTGGCTGCAGCGCATTCAACAACATTTCACGCATGTGGCCGTGACCACCCTTGGCTACCAGCCACCACAAAAAAGGAGCTCTTGGTATGATGATGAGTGTGTTTAACGGAAAATGCTGGCAGAAGGTGCACATAAGAAAGAGCTTCAGCGCAAGACAAGAGCAGCGAGAAGGGTGTACCGGATCAGAAGAATTGAAGAGAAGAAAATTCTGCGTAAAAAGAAAAAAGACCACACAGCCGCCCGACTCCAAGATATCGAAAAGGCTCGCGAGCTCAACAACATCCGGAATTTCTATCGAAAAGCCAAGCAGCTGACAGGTGGCTTCAAACCCGGAGCACAAGCTCTTCGTAACAGCGAAGACAACCTAGTCATCGAAATGCAGGGGATTGTTGATGTGTTTAAGCAACACTTCCAGCAGTTGCAAACAGAGAGGTAAAAGGAACGTGTCAGGGAAGCAACACCCGTATCGAAACCTGTAGAAATGAAAATGGAAACCTCGTAATAAAATCACAGTCGGTGCTGAGAATATGGAAAAACTACTTCTGCAGACTGTATAACATCGACGAAGACCAACATTCCGCTGTCAGGCAGAATGAACCATTCAACATAGACGATGATAGTCAACATTTCCATCCACCTGACCAAAACGAAGTGAGGATAGCAATATCCAAGCTAAAATCGAACAAGGCTGCTGGACCTGACGGCTTACCGGCCGAACTCTTAAAGGCAGCAGGGGATGAATTGGTAGAGTGCGTACACCAAATCATCTCTAAGATTTGGTCAGACGAGTATATGCCTGATAAATGGAACCTCATCAGTCTCCTCAACATCGCATACAATATCTTTTCTGCGATATTGTGTGAACGCCTGAAACCTTTTATCAACAGCCTGATTGGACCCTATCAGTGCGCTTTCAGGCCAGGAGAGTCCACCATCGATCAAATCTTCACTCTTCGACAGATTCTCGAGAAAACCCAAGAATTCCAAATCGATACTCACCATCTCTTTATCGATTTCAAGGACGCCTATGGCAACATCTATAGAGAAGAGCTTTATAGAGCCATGTCTAGTTTTGATATCCCTGCCAAACTTGTCCGTCTGTGCAGGCTGACGATGGAGAACGTTCGCTGCTCCATCAAGGTCGGTAATGACCTCACCGAGACCTTTGATGTCAAAAAAGGTTTTAGACAAGGTGACGCGCTGTCATGTGACTTCTTTAACATTGTACTTGAACGGATTGTGCGGAACTCACAAGCCAACCCCGGAGGCACAATCCATTACAAGTCTGTACAACTGCTTGCATACGCCGATGATATAGACATTAGCGGAAGAACTCAGCGGTCTGTCATTGGTGCGTTTGCAAGCATTGAGGCGGAAGCAGCCAAACTGGGTTAAGCGATAAACGAGGGCAAAACCCAGTATATGCTGTCCGCAAGAAGAGACAGCCAACACCGACGAATTGGACAGAACGTCACAGTGGGCAGATATGACTTCGAGGTAGTAAGAGACTTTGTCTACCTTGGCTCTGCTATAAACTCGAAAAACAAGATCAGCGCAATGCAAAGAATAACTCTTGCCAATCGCTGTTTTTTGGGCTTATAAGGCAATTCAACAGTAAAGCCCTATCTCGAACAACTAAGGAGACTCTGTATAAGACCCTGATCATCCGAGTCCTGCTTTACCGCGCTGAAACATTGACTTTATTAAAAGAGGATGAAGATATCCTTCGAGAGAAAAATTCTTTGTAAGATATTCGGCCCCGTTTGCGTAGACGGGTTTTGGAGGAGATGATTCAATCACGAACTTTACGAGCTGAACTGCGTATTGGACGTCTGAGATGGCTAGGACATGTAGAACGAATGGACACCAACGCTCCGGCCCGCAGTGTCTTCGAATCGAACACCGAGGGACGACGCAGTAGAGGAAATCATCGCCGTAGGTGGCGCGCACAAGTTCAAGGGGACTTCGACCAACTTGGAGTTCGCAACTGGAGGCAATTAGCTAAAGACCGAGCTAAATGGAGAGGCTTGTTGGTTGAAGCCCAGTTTCACACCGACCTTTAGCGCCACCTAAGTAAGTAAGATAGTGCGTAGGACACTAGGCGTAGGCACTATCTTTCACATATCCATCCAACTGCTGGGATACGCGGACGATATTAACATAATCGGAATATCTCGGCAAGCGGAGGTAGATGCATTTACAGCAATTGAAGAGCAGGCGAAAAGAGTAGTTCTTGAAGTAAATGAGGACAAGGCTATGTACATGTTGTCAACAAACAAAAAATTATCTGCTGAAAACCTTGGACAGAACGTCACTGTTGATGACTACAACTTCGAGGTAGTTAAGGAGTTTACCCACCTTGGATCGAACAAAAATCCCACAAATGATAGCTTCATGGAGATCCGACGAAGAATAACCTTAGCAAACCGTTGCTACTTCGGTTTGGCAAAACAACTGGGTTCAAAACTCCTAACTCGACGGACCAAATAAATGCTCTATAGAACTCTCTTCTTACCAGTCTTGCTCTATGGCGCCGAGTGCTGAATGATAAGTAAGAAAGCAGAGCAAATATTTTGTACCTTTGAGCGAAAAATACTTCACCGGATACTAGGTCCTGCATGTTTGGAGACCTGCATTGCGATTGATCGGGAAACTACTGACTGCTCAAAACTTGGCTTGAGCCAGTAGCGCAAAAATCAAGTTCGTGATGAAGTGCTTGCTTTACCTCCTAGTGGTGGTCCCCGGGCAACTATACGTATAAACCCTTATACGTGTAGGCTAAAATTGTAAGTGCGGGTTGTCTAGGGCCTTGATTCTAGGCTAGGTAACGTGGGCCAGCAACCTGCGTTGCCGAATATTGCCCGCTACAGAAACCGCCACTATGCCTCGGATAAGGAATGATCACATGTTGACGACTTTTGGCTATTGTACCCGGACAAAGACAGGTCTCTGGAATGTAAAGACGCTCCTCGACTCGGGAAGAGAAGCTTCCTACAATGCCAGATTCATCCAATTGGAAAACGAATTCATGCGATATAAACTAAGATGGTTAGAAGCGGGCGAGTACCAGTCTCCAACGCGTAACACTGTACTACTCTATTCTGGAAGACAATCCAGAAGTCCGCGGGAATATGGAGTCGGACTACTGCTAACAACAACAGCACGCAAGGGCCCAATTTCCTGGCAGCCTCATGGTGATAGGATTTTGACGGCCAGATTCTGGACTAGAGTACGACGCGCCACCATCACACACTGTTACGCCCCAACGAATAGTTCGTCTGAGGACGAAAAGGAGAGCTTCTACAATCTCTTAAGTGCCGTCTTCAACACAACACCAAATGGAGACATTGTCACAGTGATGGGGGATTTGAATGCCAAGGTAGGCAACGACAACGAAGGGCTCAAACATGTAATCGGGAAGCATGGACTAGGCAACCGCAATGACAACGGCGAAAGGTTTGTAGATTTCTGCGATGCCAACCGCATTGTGATAGGTGGCGCCATGTTTGAGCACAAGACCTGCCACAAAGTCAGCTGGGTTTTCAACGACAGGCAAGCAACCTCCAACCAAATTGACCATTTTCCTATCAGCCGCCGCTTTAGAAGTAGTCTCCTGGACGTTCGAAACAGGCGGGAGGCAGATGTGGGGATAGTACGTGATCACCATCTTATGATAGCTACTCTCCAACAACGCACTGCTGCAGTTCGAAGATCCCACGACAACACAAGAATGCCCAGGTTCAACATCGATAGACTTAGTGATCCTTCAGTGCGCCAACAATTAAGGGAGCACTTTTCGCAAGGCGTGGAAGTAATCAGCAGCTCAATGCCCGCAACCATCCAAGACCATTGGTGTGCTGTGAAAAATGTTTTTACATCTGGTGCTGAAAGAATTGTCGGTCGATCGCAGGGAAGACATAGGGCGTGGCTTTCCGAGGATACCTGGAGACGGATTGACGAACGAAAACAGCTGAAAGCTCGCGTTGCAGCTATCCCAGCAGCACGGAGAAGCGAGCTAGAGTCCCTATATCGCATGAAGATGAGAGAAGTTCAGCGTAGCGTACGACGTGACAAGCACAACTACATCAACGCGCTGGCTACAGAAGCAGAAGAAGCTGCACGGAGGTGCAACAGCAGGACCGTCTACAGAATCACGAAAGAGCTGACAGGTGGTCGCAGCTCCAGCCAACACCCAGTGAAAAGCCTAGACGGCTCCTTGCTCATTTCGGATGAGCACCAGCACAAGAGATGGAAAGAGCATTTTGCTACGGTTTTGAACCGTGTATTCGTTAGCGATATGCTCCCAAATCAGACTGAGATACCCGAGGTTCCCGAATGCGCACCACGGCTCCCAGTAAAGATGAGATAATTACCGCGATCAAGGCACTCAAATCCAACAAGGCAGTAGGACTTGACGGTATCCAGCAGAGCTCTTACGAGCAGCGCCCACAACAACGACTGAGCTTCTGCTTCCACTTATAGAGAGAGCTTGGGAAGCTGAGAGCTTTCCTAACGAGTGGAAAAAGGGAATGATCGTCAAGCTTCCTAAGAAAGGAAATCTAATGGAGTGCGGAAACTGGAGGAGTATCTGCGTGCTGCCTGCTGTAGCTAAGATAATAGCTGAAATCATCCTTGAGCGAATCAAACAACATCTCGAAGACACACTCGATGTCGAACAAGCAGGTTTCCGCTCTGGATCCTCCTGTGCCGACCACATCAACACCCTGCGGATTATCATCGAACAGTGTGTTGAATATCGATCGCCAGTGCACCTGCTGTTCATCGATTTTGAGAAGGCGTTCGATAGTGTCAACAAAGAGTTTATTTGGCGTGCCTTACGCAGGAGAGGCATCCCCGATAAACTAATTGCTATTATCAAAGCTACATATAAAGGCTCCAAATGTCACGTCGTGCACAGGGGAAGGTTGTCTGAGGAATTTGAGATCCAAAGTGGGGTAAGACAAGGCTGTATCCTTTCACCAATATTATTCCTATTGGTGATTAGCGATGTGCTTCATGCAGCTTTGTCGACAGGAAACTGAGGAATTCGATGGACTCTTACATCTCAACTGAAGCATATTGACTACGCAGACGATGTATGCTTACTCTCCCACAGAATTATGGACCTCCACCAAATGACAGCAGATGTGGAGAGGGAGGCAGGCGTCGTCGGGCTGAAAATTAATACGGCAAAAACTAAAATTATCAGCCTTGGAACAAACTCATCGGCTCAAATATGCATTGCTGGACAACCGGTAGAGAGAGTAAAGGATTTCCAGTATCTTGGGAGTATTGTCTCGACCGATGGTGGAACCGAACTGGATATAGCCAACAGGATCGCCAAAGCAAAGTCCGCGTTCGGGATGTTGTCCAAAATATGGCGAAGCAATGCAATCAGTTTGGGCACCAAGCTGAGACCGTTCCGCTCCAACGTTGAACACGTGCTGCTATATGGTTGCAGCACGTGGAGAGTGACCACTACTATCACCAGAAATCTGCAAACGTTTGTTAATAGGTGCCTGCGCAATATCTTAAGGATTTTCTGGCCCAATCGTATCTCTAATGAACACCTTTACGAGAGAACCCTGACCCGAACCAATAGGCACAACCATCCAACGACGGAAGTGGCAGTGGATTGGTCACACGTTCCGAAAGTGTGACAGTTCCATAGCGAACCATGGTATGCAATGGAACCCTCAAACTCAGGACGGCAGAAGACCTGGCGGTCCGAAGAGAACATGGCGCAGAACAGTTGAGAAGGAGGCACGGCAGTTAGGGAAAAGTTGGGGAGAACTCAGACACATTGCCAGAAACCGTACACGATGGCGCGTAGGCGTAGTAGGGGCCCTAGGACCCACAAGGGGATACAGGATATAAATAAAAATAAATAGGTCCTGTATGCGAGGAGGGCGAATGGAGGAGAGTCTAAAAAGCCAAGACACGTCGACTACATTAGCTCGCAACATCGAGCGAATATGCAACAACGGTCCAGCCAAGAGAATCTTCGGATCTCAGCGCCCAGGCTCGAGACGGCAAAAAAGGCGGAACCGCCGGTATAAAGACCAAGCTGTCGCAGATGCCAGAAAACTTGGTCTTCATGACTGGAAGCAGCGTTCCCGGGATCGCAGAGGATGGAAGGCAGCCGTGTCTGAGGTAATTAATTAATTGATTATGCTGAAGGGCGAAGGAAAGAGCTTGTGTAGCTCTTCATACAGCAAATAAATATGTACATTGAAACCTTATTGAGGGATGAGGAAATGAGATAACTTTTCAGGAAAAAAGCCTTAAAATATACTTACCAGCATCATCCAAAAGAATATTGTCTGGTTTTATATCCCTGAAAGCAGACAAACAAATTTAAAAGTAATATCATACTATATTTAAAAATATTTTAGTTTGACTTACCTATGTACTACTCTTTGCTTTTGCAAGTACTCTAACGCTGAACCTAGTTCACATACTAATAAGGCAACACTTTCTTCAGAAAACTCCACCTGTTGTACGGAAAATAAGAAGAAAAACGTCAGATACGCTATGTAGAAAGGTGAAAATGGTTTTCGATCTAACAGGAAGAGAGCGATTGGATTTGAAAGTTGTTTTATTTCGGATGAAATCTGACCGAAGCCTACATTTATATTTGTCTAATTGTGGAGTCTTACATTGGAAGGGGTAAAAAACGTTTTTTGTAGACTTTAAGTCGGCATTTGACACGGTTGACCGAAATGCTCTATTTTATAAACTTTGCTGCATAGGCATGTCGAGGAAGTTCGGACGCATCATCCAAAACTTGTATGCAGATACAAAATTAGCAGTGTGGAGTGGTGAGGAGTTGTCAGGATGGTTCCAGTCATTGTCCGGAGTAAGACAGGGATGTTCGCTGAGTCCAAGCTTATTTGCACTATACATCGAGGACATCGTAGATATTCTGCCTGGAGGTGTTGAGTACGCAGGACTACTGATCAAAGCACTTCTGTTCGCTTACGATATAGTACTAATGGCGCAATCACCTGAATCCTTACAACTAATGATCAACAGGCTGTATGACTTCTGTAAGCTATGGAACTTGATCGTAAATCTTAGCAAATCAAAGGTTATGAAATTTAAGAGAGGGGGTGGAAAGGACTGCAGAAACGAGAAATGGTACTACAACGGAGAAAGTATAGAAGTCGTTAAGGAATATAAGTATCTCGGGGTCTACTTTACAAAAAATTTAGATATGGAGAGACATCTAAATGAAAAACTAGCAAAGTCTAAAACGGCCATCAATGTTGTATGGAAGAAATGTCTCATTAATAAATTCATTGCCCACAGCAGTAGATATAAGGTTTTTGTAGCGGTGTCAGAGTCTATCATGTTCTATGCTGCGCAAGTTTGGGGAGTAAGGAAGTATGAGGCTGTTGAGAAATTACTGCGGTACTACGTTAAGAGAGCATTTCACCTCCCTCCCAACACTCCCAATTACATGATAATGCTGGAAACCGGCTTGTCCCCATTGTACATCAAAACTTTTAAATTGCATGTGGACTACATTCTAAAGGTTTTGAATATGCCGGACACCAGACTGCCGAAAATGAATGGCAAGGTGGGTAGCGACAACACCATGCTTAAGCACGTGATGGGAGTTCGCGGCGTGGGACACCGTTATGACAATAGTGAGCGGTTTGTGGACTTCTGCAATACCAACCACCTAGTCATCGGAGGTACGCTGTTTAAGCATAACACCTGCCACAAAATCAGTTGGGTCTCTACTGATGGGCAACGAACATCCAACCAGATAGACCACATTGCGATCAGTCACCGCTTTAGAAATTGTCTCCTGGACGTCCGAAACAGACGTGGAGCTGACGTCGGACAAGAACGTGGTCACCATCTTATGGTAGCTCATTGACGCCTTCGTACTGCAACCGCCAACAGCAACCGCTCAAACTTACTTAACATCACCAGGTTTAATATTGACATGCTCAAAGTTCCCCAAGTGCGCCAATAATTCAGGGACCATCTTGCCTTAGAAGCAGAAGCAATCAGCAGCATAGAGAACATGGATGACCACTGGAGTGTTGTGAAAAATGCTTTTGCGACTGGGGCACGCACGTATGTCGGTAAAAAGCAGAAACACCACCGCATATGGCTTTCAACAGACACCTGGAGACGGATCGATGAGCAGCAATCAAGGTTCGGATTGCAGCGGCCTCAGCAGTAGAGAGAACCGAGCTTGAAGCCTAATACCGTGCGAAGAAGAAAGAAGTGCAGCATAGTGTGAGACGTGACAAACGTCAATATGTAAACTCACTGGCCTCAAGAGCTGAAGAAGCAGCGAGTAGATACGACAGTAGGACTGTTTACAACATCACTAAGGAGCTCATTGGTGGTCGGAACTCCAATCTTCTGATTTCGGATGAGGATCAGTTCACTAGATGGAGAGAACATTTTGCTACAGAGCTAAATCACTTAGACGATGGCAGTATGATCTTTAATTCGAATGAGCAGTTCGAAGCAACAAATTCCCGAATTCGCACCGTACCTCCCAGTAAAACTGAAATAATAACAGCAATCAATTCCCACAAGAAGAACAAAGCGGTGGGTATTGATGGCATCCCTGCCGAGCTATTTACTGCATCCGCTAATACGGAGAGCTTGGGATAGTGAACAATTTGCACAGGAGTGGAAAAGGGGGATGATCATTAAGCTTCCAAAAAAAGGAAACTTGATGGAGTGCGGTAACTGGAGAGGTATGTGTGTTCTTCCAGCCGTAGCCAAAATAATAGCTAGAATAATTCTCGAAGGAAATAAAGAACATTTAGATTCAACTCTCTATGTCGAACAGGCAGGCTTTCGCGCTGGATCCACCTGCATCGACCACATAAACACCTTACGGATCATAATCGAGCAATGCGGTGAGTATAGGTCTCCGCTACATTTACTGTTTATCGACTTCAAGAAGGCTTTCGACAGCTTGAATAGAGATGCTATCTGGTTGGCCTTGCCCAGGAGAGGCATCCCAGAAAAACTTATAGCTATTATCAAGGCTACATACGCGGGCGGTAAGTGTCACGTCGTGCCCAATGGTAAGGTGTCGGAGGATTTTGAAGTCCAAAGTGGAGTACGTCAAGGGTGCATACTGTCCCCACTATTGTTCTTGGTGGTTATCAGCGATGTACTCCGTGCAGCATTGACGGAAACTAATTATGGAATTCGTTGGACGATGACATCTTACCTTAAACACCTAGATTACGCTGACGATGTTTGTCTACTTTCACATCGGATAATGGATCTTCATTTGATGGCCCTGAGGCAAACAAAGTGGGGCTAAAAATAAACACAACCAGAACAAAAGCCATGAGCACTTCTTATACCCGCGCTCAACTTAACATTGCCGGAAAGCAACTCGTGAAAGTTGGTAACTTTCTATATTTAGGAAGTGTCGTTTCGGTTAATCGCGGTGGCACCGAACTTGATGTGTGCAGTAGAACGGGAAGGCTAAAGCTGCGTTCGGAATGCTATACAAAACCTGGAAAAGCAATGTTATCAGCTTAAGAACCAAGCTACTGTTCCGCTCCAACGTAGAATCAGTGCTGCTTTATGGGTGCAGTACTTGGAAGGTGCACACCATTAACACACGCAAGCTGCAAGTCTTCATAAACAAATGTTTAAGGATCATCTTGAGCATTTTTTTTTGGCCGAACCGCATCTCCAACGAACAACTTTATCTGAGAACGGGCCAAGAATCATTACTATAAGTAGAAGAAAGTGGCAATGGATTGGACACACCCTACGGCGCGAGACAACTCCATTGCGAAATACGCCATGCAGTGGAATCCGCTCACCCAGTCAGGCAGAATAGCGAGGCGCCCTAGGCAAACGTGGCGCAAAACAGTTGAGGAGGAATCGAGCTCTTTAGGAATGAGTTGGAGGCAGCTCAAACGCGTTGCAGAACTTCGAACACGATGGCGCGCAGGCGTGGTTGACGCCCTATGCCCCCCGAGGGGTTAAAGGATCTAAGAAGACTGCCGAAAAAAGCTGTTCTGCAAGCAATACAATCCAGGACAGCATAGTACAGGGAGTGGTTGGAACTCGCTGAGGACTGTGGGATACATTTGGATCTGGGTAATAGCGGAGACTGGAAACCCCAACTTTATCAACTCATCGCAAGTATGGACGAAAAGGCTTGGTTCATGTATTTAGAGCAAGCTTCGGGATTATTGCATAGAATGATCTACAGCCGCTTAAGTCATAACCTGCAGGAAAATAACTACTTCCGCGATGAATACAGTATATCGGAAATAGCGACTGTTTAAATTACGGGGAGAGCTTCTAAAGCTTAATTATATTCCACACAGAGCAGACCTACCAGTGCTATGCAACCTGTGCAACTTGGCAGAATGAGAAGATGTCATACATTTTGTTGGGAAGTGTCCAGTCTTAAGCGAAATTAGGAGACATATCTTTGGAAGTAATGTTCTGCCTGTGGATCAAGTTTTTATGCTTCTTAACGAACGTAGCGATTGCTACAGACAAAAAGGGCAGCGTCTATTCGGGTGCGGATTTGTCATTGGAGGCAGACTTAGGCAAGAAGTCTTGAGTTTCTGGCATGTGAATGAGCGCCTTATGACTATCCGTATCAAGGCTAAATTTGCCAACATTAGCCTAATATGCGTTCACGCCCCTCATGAGGAGAAGGACGACGCGACAAAGGATGAAATCTACCAGCTCTTGGACAAGACGTATGAGCAATGCCCTAGACACGACGTTAAAATTATCCTAGGTGATTTCAACACAAAGCTAGGAAGAGAGGACGTCTTTAGTGGCGTGGTCGGAAAGCACAGCCTGCACGACATCACATCCGACAACAAACTCAGGCTAATCGACTTTGCGGCGGGGCGAAACTTTGTCGTAGCTAGTACGCGGTTCCCACGTCTCGACATTCACAAAGGAACATGGCTCTCCTTTGATCAAAAAACTGTCAACCAAATCGATCACATTGCGATCGACGCAAGACACTCCTCCAGTATTCTGAGTGTCCGGACCTTCCGAGGAGCCAACGTGGACTCGGATCACTACCTAATTGTAGCCAAGGTACGGATGCGGATACCCAGAACGGAGCGAAATCAACGAAATACTGTGAGGAAATTTGACGCCGAAGAGCTACAATCGCAAGAGACCGCCAGAACCTTTGCGATCGTGTTTCTTCTAATCTCAATCTAAGTCCTATGCCGCCAGCAGCAAATGCGGAAGACCAGTGGCAGCGTTTCCAACAAGCCATCAGAGATGCCGCCTCTGATGTACTGGGTTTCTCTCGCCCACCACATCGAAACCGCTGGTTTGATGAGGAATGCCGGCAAGCACATGCAGTAAAACAAGAGGCGTACAAAGCGCGGCTGCATAGAAGGACTAGAGCTGCTTACGAGCTCTACGTGTGCAGGAGAAAAGAGGAACATCGACTTTTCAGAAAGAAGAAAAAGGAGCATGAGAAGCGCTCGATCGAGGAGATTGAGAGACTTTATTGCAGGAATAATGTTCGAAAATTTTACCAATAGGTAAAAAGAACATGCCAAGGTTTCAAAGCCAGAACAGAATCCTGCAGGGACGAAAATGGTAATATAGTAGTAGAATCGCAGCGGTGCTGAGGATATGGAAGGAACACTTCTGCAGACTATTAAACGGCGATGATGACCAATATTCCGCTGTCGGGCAGAATGAGCCATTCAACAGTGACGATGGCAGTCAAGATTCCCGTCAACCCGATCAGAATGAAGTGAGGATAGCGATATCTAAACTCAAATCCAAAAAAGTTGCTGGAGCCGACGGCCTTGCCGCTGAACTTTTCAAGGCAGGAGGAGATGAGTTGGTAAGGAGTATGCACCAGATCATCTGTAAAATCTGGTCGGACGAAAGTATGCCCGATGAATGGAACCTCAGCATCGTTTGCCCGATTCTGAAGAAAGGAGACCCTCTGAACCGCGCCAACTACAGAGGTATAAGTCTCCTCAACATCGCATATAAGATCCTGTCTGGCGTATTATGTGCACGCCTAAAACCGATCGTCAACAACCTGATAGGTTCTTGTCATCGCGGTTTCAGGCCGGGCAAGTGCACCATTGACCAAATATTCACACTACGGCAGATCTAGGAAAAAACCCATGAATATAAAATCGATACGCACCACCTCTTCATCGAGTTCAAAGTTGCCTATGATAGCGTGTATAGAGACGAGGTATATAGAGCCATGTCTAGTCTTGGCATCCCTGCCAAGCTCATCCATTTGTGTAGAATGACGATGGAGAACTCTCGCTGCTCCATCAAAGTCGGTAAGAACATCACCGAACCGTTCGATGTCAGGAAAGGTCTTAGACAAGGCGACGCGCTATCATGCGATCTCTTTAACATAGTACTTGAGAGAATTGTACGAAACTCACAAGCCAACCCCGGAGGTACAATCTTCTTCAAGTCTGTACAACTACTCGCTTATGCCGATGACATTGACATAATCGGAAGAACTCAGCGGGCCGTCAATGGGGCATTTACGAGTATTGAGAACGAGGCAGCAAAGATGGGTCTAGCGGTCAATGAAAGCAAAACAAAATATATGCTGTCTACAAAAAAGGACACCCAACATCGGCGTCTTGGGCAGAACGCCACAATAGACAGATACAATTTTGAGGTAGTAAAGGATTTTGTCTACCTAGGCTCTATGGTCAGCTCCGCAAATGACATCAGTAGGAAGATCACACGGAGAATTACTCTTGCCAATCGTTGTTTCTATGGGCTAAAACGACAATTGAGTAGCAAAGCCCTATCTCGAACTACTAAGGTAACTCTTTATAAGACATTAATCATCCCAATCCTGCTGTATGGCGCAGAGGCATGGGTTTTGACAAAACCGGATGAGGATGCCCTTGGTTATTTCGAGAGGAAACTTCTTCGAGCGATCTTTGGTCCCATCTGCATGGACGGTGAGTTGAGGAGAAGGTACAATGCCGAGCTATACGGCCTGTACAAGGACATCGACTTAGCCAGAAGAGTTCACATACAACGACTAAGATGGCTGGGTCATTTAGAGCGGATAGAGCCCAACCTTCCCGCTAAGAAAGTCTTCGAATCCACCCCGGACGGACGGCGCAGTAGAGGACGACCTCGCGGTAGGTGGCGCAAACAAGTGGAGGGGGACCTCAACCAACTTGGCGTGCGCAACTGAAGGCAGCTGGCTCGTAACCGTGCCTGGAGAGGTTTGTTCGTTGAGGCCCAGGTCCGCCCCGGACTGTAGCGCCATCTTAGTAATTAAGTATTAATATTTTTATTATATTAAAAAAACAAAAAAAAAACATATCCCCAAAGAAGTCCTTCTTGCAAAACTTAAACAAGGCGAAATGGTCTCAAAAGATGATAGAAATGGGATTATAGTCCTAAAATGGAAGGATACCCGCGACGTGAGGATATTGTCGACCAAACATGCTCCAATACTAGTACCTAGACCTACGAGTAAAAATCAGAAGGTCCAACCATTGTCGTCAGCAGCCACTATCAACACTGACCAGCCTTCCACCAGCCAAACTTAGGCAACATCCAAAGGACGTAAATTTCGAAAGGGTACCACAAAACCACATGCAGTACTTTCATACAATGCAGGTAAAGTTGCCATTGATCTGTCTGATCAGATGGCCTCAAAGGCGACGACTCTCCGGAAAGGTGTAAAGTGGTATAGGAAGCTTGGTGTGGAACTTCTTTTAGGAATTTCAGTTGTTAACGCATGGGTTGTGTACAAGCATATAACAAAAAAGAAGATTCAAATACGCCCTTTTAGGGAGTGCTTAGTAGCAAATATCTTGGGTATACCAGGCCATCAGCAGCGGAACAGGCCCAAATCATTAGGAAACACACACCATCTTTCCCAAAGAACCAACCCGGATGGCAAAAATTTGCGGAGAAAATGTATCATTTGCTATGCAAAAATAAAGCAAGGACAAGGTCGTGGAGAAGCCAGAAAACATTCAAAAATGGTATATACGTTCTGCAATGATTGTCCTGGACAGCCACAAATGTGCCTTCCGTGCTTCAACACAGAGCACAAATATTTTTTTTTTTGTTAATTACATTTATTTTATGTGAATTAATTAATTTTCTAATTTTTCTTATTATAAACACCTGGATTGTGTTTTTGTGTGTGTTTTTGTACTGAAATAAAATTTTTCGTAAGATTAGTAAATTTCTTCATCATCAATTTTATTCTTCAATAACAACCACATTTTTGCAGATTTGCCCGAACCAAGTATACTATAATGATCACCAGAGGCCAGGCTTTTAAATCTCTATTTGGGGGGTTGGCAACTCTTTCGGAAGTGTCAAGACGTGAGAAAATAGGCCGGAATTTCTTTTTTGAAAAAAATGTAGTAAATATAGCAATGTCAAATCAAAAGACAAAAAAAAAATGGCAAGCTTACATGCCGAGAATCAAGAAAAAAATGGAGTACAAGTAAGTCTAGAGGATAAGATTAGTGATTGTAGTACTTCTAAACATCATGAGAGTCTAACCTCAATGCACACCAATGGCGACAAAACAAAGCTGTCACAAACCTCCCCAGAGACCTTCGGAGAGCCCAAAAAGCAAATAAACAAACGGATTGTCCCTAATACTGCTGTAGGTGGAGTGTCATTAAGGGATCTGATGACCGAAATGGAAAAACTACTCGACAGCAAAATGATGAATCTTGTCACCAAGTCGGAGTTGGAAAAGGTAAACATGGAATTGGCCGCGCTGAGGTAGGAAAATAACCAGTTGGAAGCCAAAGCCAATAGCATAGCAGATAGATATGAATCTCTGCAAAACCAAATGGATGCGATCAAAATTAACAACAATGAAAACAACGTCATACCACCTTGATCAAAAAGTTCCAGGAATAGAAACCGTGTAGCGCTCCCATCGTTCCGATTTGAGTTTTGTTTTCTTTGTTAAGTTGGTACATCTGTTGTTGATATTTCCTCTAAATCTTAGCGTCATAGCTTGTTATTTGCAAAAGTTACGTAGCCGAGAGTACATCTATCTCTGTGTGTGTTGGCGATTTTTTACAATTTTAGAAATGGATTTAAATTTGCAACAACGAACTTATATTAAATTTTGCGTAAAAAACGGATTTAATGGTGCGCGAACGTTGGAAATGATGGAAAAGTGTTTCGGCAACGATTCTCTAAAGAAAACGGTCGTTTACCAGTGGCACGAGCGGCTCAAAAGTGGTCGTGAGTCAATCGAAGATGATGAACGCAGTGGCAGACCATCGACATCGAAAATCGACGAAAACATTGATGAAGTAAAAGAAATGTTGGTCAATAACCGTAAATTAACCATCAGAGAGATAGCGGAGGACTTGAACATTGCCCACGGATCCGTCCAAGACATTTTGGTTAATGATTTGGGTTTCCGTCGTATAGCAGCAAAGTTGGTGCCAAAAGACCTCAATTTCATGCAAAAAAGAGACCGTGTTGACGTCGCAAAAGACATGATTTGCGAGGCTGAATCCGATCCCACATTCATCAAAAGGATCATTACTGGAGACGAGACGTGGGTTTATGAGTACGATACGCAATCCAGACATCAGGCAAGTGAATGGCGTTCACCAAATAAGCCGAGACCAAAAAAACCACGTCGTTTTCAGTCAAAAAAGAAGGCAATGCTCACGGTTTTCATGGATTACAACGGTGTAGTGCATCATGAATTTTTGCCAGAAGGCCAGACAGTAAACAAAGAGTATTATTTGGGCGTTATGAGACGTTTGCGTGAAGCAATTCGCCGAAGAGACCAGAATTGTGGGCAGAAAACTCGTGGATTTTGCACCATGATAACGCACCGTCGCACAGTGCCATAATTATTCGTAATTTTTTGACGAGAAATGCAACAAATACCATCCAACAGCCACCGAATTCACCCGATTTGGCTCCCTGTGACTTCTTTCTGTTCAATCGAGTTAAAAAACCATTACGGGGAACGCGTTTCAGCAGCCGAGAGGAAGTAATGGAAAAATAGCAGGAAGCACTGATGGACATACCGAAAACCAAATATAAAAAATGTTTCGAAGATTGGATCAAGCGCTGGCATAAGTGTGTTGCAGTCGATGGGGATTACTTTGAAGGGGACAAAATAGATTTAGATGAATAAACTTGCATTTTTAATTTTGTTAATAAATTCCGGGAACTTTTTGATCAAGGTGGTATAAACTATTTCTGGCAATGGCGCAAAATATCATGTGCTACGCCGCGCAGGTGTGGGGGGTGGAGAAGGTGCGATACGGTGGAAAAGCTGTTACGGTTCTATCTAAAAAGACTCTTCCGGCTACCACATAACACTCCAAACTACATGTGCCACTTAGAGACAGGACTACCACCGTTATTTATTACCACGTTGAAGCTGCATGTAGACTATATACTGAGGTAATGGCAATGGAAGATACTCGAATTCCAAAACGCATAGCTATACATGCTCTACAGAGAAAGATCCTATGGCTTGAGAAATGTGGTGAGTTAGCAGAACAAGGGCGTATAACAGTCGATATCTCAGCGAATAACCTGCAAAGTTGGAAACCACAACTGTACCGTCTACTGCAAAAGTTAGATGAACGCATCCGAGAGGACTACATTGAAAACGCGAGAGCCTCAACCCACAGACAAACATACAGTTAACTGAATTATAACTTGCAGCAACGAAACTATTTCAGAAGCGATTATAATACAGAACAAATAGCGATGATATTCAAAGCAAGAGGGGAGTTATTACAGCTAAACTATATCCCCCATAAGGATGATCTACCAGTACTGTGCTCTGTCTGCAATCTTTCCCAGAGAGAGGATATAACGCACTTCATGGGAATATGTCCAATTTTTAAGGAGCATAGAAGAGCTTTCTTCAATAAAAACATACTCACTGAGAACGAAATCGTAGAAATTCTAAACGGATCGAACTGGAATAGTTTATATCAATTTTGTAAGACCGCATTGAAATACAGAGAAATTTTAAGCGAACGTTTTTAAAAAGGACTTTATTGCAAAATCAAACCGAATAATGTAATAAGTTACTATTTTCTACTAGGAAAACCCTATGTATGTAAGTAGTCAATCTGGCCGACGGACTTAATCCAAGCCTTTTAGATTAAATTAAAAATTTCGTACTTTTTTATATTGAAATAAAAACTACTACTACTACTACTACTACTAAATCTCTATTCAGTCTGTTCCTAGTGTCATTCATTTTTGAATGCCATGGCCTTATAGCGGCATGTAGCCGTCATACACATATGAATGACGTGGCCCCCACGGAAATATGGGTGTTATTCATATTTGAATGACGTGGCATGCAATGTAAATATGTATTATTTTTTAGCAAACCAAATAAAAACACCTAAGAACAATTTTTTTTTTTCACTTTTAGCTATTCTTCAAAAATTGGCTTGGCAGTCAATGTGTCAAATAAGTTGGCAGCTCTATTAAACTACATGGAAATGGTAACCAATCTTTTTTTTTTTTTTTCAAAAGCCAGCTTTTGCTAGATCCTCTGTAGCTTGTCTCGACGTTTACTGGCTTTCAGTCCAAGAATAGCTTTTATGGACTATTAAGTCACAAAAGAATTAAAGTGATAAATCCTTCCACAATTTACTTTCTCCCTCACTAATTCTTAATCCTACCTTGGGCCCCCACTTGGGAGATTCATAAACTTCAAACGACATAATCCTAAAATGTGCACGACAACAACACAATCGTCCTTTCCCCCATTAAAATCAACAACGTTCTAGATGTTTGTCCAGAATTTGTCGAAATGTTTATAAATAACATTCAACATACCCTTTGCTGTAGATGGTATCTGAGATCTCCTCCGGTGAGCAAGTCGCACACCATAAATAAGTCCTCTTCATCTGCAATACAAACCAAAAGAAGAAAGGGTATGAGTACATTCGAAATACTCATCAAAAGTTCCAAAAAAAAAAACAACAACTTATATTTACTGTTGTCAACTTCGCAGCTTAACAGACAGACATGTCCCTATACCTATACAACTTACCTTGAAAGGAAAACCATAAATTGACTAAGAAAGGATGTTCCAAGGATGCGAGAAGTTCAACTTCTTTGATGACACCACCCAGCGCACCCCGACTCTCACAAGCTCCTCGGCTAACATATTTCATTGCAAATAAAATCCCGGTATCACGTTTCTGAACGATGCAGACCTATTGAAAAATAAAGAAAAAACAAAAAAAAACAAATGGTATCCTTTTATTGCGTCATCACATTTTTATATTCATTTCAATAAAATACACACACGCACACACAGAGCAACACAAACTCATCAGAAGTCAGAAATGAGTGATATAAATATGATAAATGTACACAGAAAGGATTATGTTATCACATCCAGTCCCAGCATCCTTTTTATGCGAAAGGTAATGCCTTCCCACACTTTGCAGGGTATCCATGTTTTTTCTTGGAAAAGGTTCAATTTATTTAAAAAAAAAGAAATCTCTTCCCATGAGCGGAGGAATGGCATAAAGAGTACCATTGAACATCAGGACGATGCTGTAAATGATATTTATGCATGTATGTACACATAAATTTCGAAAGCTATCATAGCACCTTTGCCGAATAATGAGGAGATGTGAGAAGATTTTCTATAAAAATTTTAGCGTTTCAGGATGTTTAGGTGCGCGAAGCTGGAAGGGGATTCCGCCTTATAAGGTTGAAATACAAACTAAGGAGTGGGGTTTTCCATAAAAACATTTTGCTGCAATATTTCGATGAATTTTTTAATACCTACTTAGTCGTGGTGTTTCGTGGAATGTTACCAGGAGCTGGGGGCCGAACGTCAGAAGCTTTCATAAAGCCATACCACGTGAGGCACACTTTTCTAAGATTACGAGCATTTTCAATGAACTGCTGTTTTATTTAGATTGCAAGCCTGAGGACCTATAATAGCTAGCTAAAGATATATACACACATCCAGCGTAAATATAAGGGCAGTTCTCTCCTCTGCTCTTCACTTTCGCACTGTTTCCTACCATGCATCTGGCATCAGTCTAAAACCGTATCGTATCCTGCTAGGTGGACCGTGACCATATTTACCAAATTACAAGTCAAGTTCTGCAAAGAGGATGGGATGGATGTTTTAGGGATGGATGTTTTAGGGTAAGACAAGACTGCATTCCTTCAACAATACTATTCCTATTGGTGATTAGCGATGTGCTTCATGCCGCTTTGTCGACGGGAAACGGAAGAATTCGATGGACTCTTTCATCTCAAATGAGACATCTTGAGTACACTGACGATATATGCTTACTTCGTAGAATTATAGGCTTTCACCCAATGACAGCATCTGTGGAAAAAGAAGAAGATGTCGTGAGAATGAAAATCAACACGAGAGAAACAAAAATAATCAGTCTCGGAATGAACCTATCAGCTTAAGTATGCATTGCTGGATAACCGATAGAGGGAGGGAGTGGGTGAAGAATTTCCGGTATCTTGGGAGTATTATCTCGACCGAGGGTGGAACTGAACTGGATATAGTCAACCGGATCACCACAGGAAAGTCCGTGTTCGGCATGTTGTTCAAAATATAGCTAAACAATCCAATCAGTTTGACCAAGACTATTCCGCTCCAGAGTTGAATAGCAAACAGATGCCTGGACAACATCTCAAAGATTTTGTGGCTTAACCCAACGAATACTTCTAACAGAGAACGGGTCAGGAACTATTAGTTACAACTACCCAATTACAGAACTTCGGAGCCGTACTTTTAGAGTTGCTTGAAGAACATTCTCCCGATGTGCTTTTGGTTAGCGAAACTAAGCTATCCCAGAAACACAAGTTGAGGTACAATAGTTATAGTATCATAAAAAAAGATCAACCCAACTCTGTACAAGGAAGAGGTGTCGCGATCTTCATTAGAAAAGAGTTGCGTTATAGAAGAGTGCTCAGTGGAAGTGCGTAGGTTCCAGGAGCTGGAAGCATGTATCATGTATATCCCCTCCATAGTGGAAAGAGAATATATACTTATATGATCGCGGTCTATGCTCCTAAAGCTACTTAAACCACTTATTTTATATCAGAGCTCGAGACATTTTTTCGAATACTAAGGCTGAAATCGGAGGAGAATTTTTTTATTATAGCCGGCGATTTAAACGCCAAACATAGAGATTGGGGAAATAACATACCAAATTCTTATGATAGCTACTCTCCAACTACGCACTGCTTCAAAGATCCCACGACAACACAAAAATGCCCAGGTTCAACATCGATAGACTTAGTGATCCCTCAGTGCGCCAACAATTAAGGGAGCACTTTTCGCAAGGTTTAGAAGCAATCAGCAGCTCAATGCCCGCAACCATCCAAGATCATTGGTGTGCTGTGAAAAATGTCTTTACATCTGGTGCTGAAAGAATTGTCGGTCGATCGCAGGGAAGACATAGGGCTTGGCTTTCCGAGGATACCTGGAGACGGATTAACGAACGAAAACAGCTGAAAGCTCGCTTTGCAGCTACCTCAGCAGCAGGGAGAAGCGAGCTCGAGTCCCTATATCGCATGAAGATGAGAGAAGTTCAGCGTAGCGTGCGACGTGACAAGCGCAACTACATCAACGCGCTGGCTACAGAGGCAGAAGAAGCTGCACGGAGGTGCGACAGTAGGACCGTCTACAGAATCACGAAAGAGCTGACAGGTGGTCGCAGCTCCAGCCAACACCCAGTGAAAAGCCTAGACGGCTCCTTGCTCATTTCGGATGAGCACCAGCACAAGAGATGGAAAGAGCATTTTGCTACGGTTTTGAACCGTGTATTCGTTAGCGATATGCTCCCAAATCAGACTGAGATGCCCGAGGTGAGAAGTTCCCGAATACGCACCACGACTCCCAGTAAAGATGAGATCATTACCGCGACCAAGGCACTCAAAACCAACAAGGCGGTAGGACTTGACGGTATTCCAGCAGAGCTCTTACGAGCAGCACCAACAATATCGGCTGAACTTCTGCTTCCAATTATAGAGAGAGCTTGGGAAGCTGAAACCTTTCCCAATGAGTGGAAAAAGGGAATGATCGTCAATCTTCCTAAGAAAGGAAATATAATGGAGTGCGGAAACTGGACGCTATAGCTAAGATAATATATAAAATCACCCTGGAGCAAATTAAACAACACATCGAAGACACACTCGATGTCGAAGAAGCAGATTTCCGCTCTGGATCTTCCTGTGTCGACCACATCAACACCCTGCGGATTATCATCGAACAGTGCGTTGAATATCGATCGCGACTCTACCTGCTGTTCATCGATTTTGAGAAGGCGTTCGATAGTGTCAACAGGCAGTTTATTTGGCGTGCCTTACGCAGGAGAGGTATCCCCAATAAACTAATTGCTATTATCAAAGCTACATATGGACGCGCCAAATGTCACGCTCTGCAAAGAGGAAGGTTGTCTGATGAATTTGAGATCAAAAGTGGGGTAAGACAATGCTGTATCCTTTCACTTTGATGGTAGAACAATATTATTCCTATTGGTGATTAGCGATGTCGCACGGGAAACGGAGGAATTCGATGGACTCTTACATTTCAACTGAAGCATCTTGACTACGCAGACGATGTATGCTTACTCTTCTCTCTCTTACTAAATGACAGCAGATGTGGAGAGGGAGGCAGGTGTCGTCGGGCTGCAAATGAATGCGGCAAAAGCTAAAATTATCGGCCTTAGAACAAACTCATCGGCTCAAGTATGCATTGCTGGACAACCGGTAGAGAGAGTAGAGCATTTCCAGTGTCTTTGGAGTATTGTCTCGACCGATGGTGGAACCGAACTGGATATAGCCAACAGGATCGCCAAAGCAAAGTCCGCGTTGAGGACGTTGTCCAAAATATGGCGAAGCAATGCAATCAGTTTGAACACAAAGATAAGACTGTTCCGCTCCAACGTTGAATCCGTGCTGTTATGTGGTTGCAACACGTGGAGAGTGACCACTACTATCACCAGAAAGCTACAAACGTTCGTTAATAGGTGCCTACGCAATATCTTAAGGATTTTCTGGCCCAATCGTATCTCTAACGAACACCTTTACGAGAGAACGGGTCAGGAACCAACAGGCACAACCATCCAACGGCGGAAGCGGCCGTGGATTGGTCACACGTTCCGAAAGGGTGACAGTTCAATAGCGTACCATGCTATTCAATGGAACCCTTTAACTCAGGATGGCAGAAGACCTGGCGGTCCGAAGAGAACATGGCGCAGAACAGTCGAGAACGAGGCGCGGCAGTAGGGGAAAAGTTGGGGAGAACTCAGGCACGTTGCTAGAAACCGTACACGATGGCGCGTAGGCGTAGTAGAGGCCCTAGGACCCACAAGGGGATACAGGACATACATAAATAAAATAATAAATTCTAGAGGGAACCCATTATTCATTTGGTGGGGTCAGCACAGTGTTGAGTATCGATTTGATTTAAAAGCGACGGATAGTCTGCCGTATCCCAGAAGCGGATCTTATCTGGATCTAATGCTGTTTGACGTACGGTTACATCTGACCGACAAACTTTAAACTGCTTACACACTTTTGTGTATGACGGTGATCATTGCGGACTCAGTGGTGAAATAACTATTTCCAACCAAGTCGCGGAATTGGAGGAGTTTGTCTAATTGCAGTCCTATAATTACAGTAGAATGCGATGGACTCGCTTCTCCAGACAGTTGACGACAACACTCTCCCCGAACATGTTCGACCTACCGTCCAATAGGAATCTCCCAAACGAGTAGATTGATGGATACCAAAAAAACAAATGGACGAGATAATAAAACGAACGATGAACAGTACGATACCTCGGTATCAACACACTGACAACGTCGTGTGCGCAAAAATTGGCACATTGCACGAAAATAGAAGTAGACTGCTGTCGATATTAAAAACCTTGCATAGACAGTTTACTGACAGACAGAACTCGGAGGAGGTTAGGACACTGAAGTCGTTTATTAGAAACCTCTCGAAATTAATTACAAACTTTCTGTAAATTTGCACTGGGACAGGAAAACTGGGTCAGCAAATAAACAAGATATTTCGGAGAAATAATCAAAACAACCTTCCGCGACTTAAAATTCCCCGAACTACGAATAATGTACAAATACTAGTCACAGCAGTTACTCGTATATACATACATACATAGATCCGGATAACGCAGCTGAGGATAACAATTTCTTTGTGATCGAAGATCCGCAGGAGAGGCTATAGGAGCGACTTTCCAGGATATGTATAAGGTGAATGATAGTATTTTCCCGAACCACTACCTGGAAAATCGGGTCCTTGTGCACAAATTCTACCTTCGAAATGCGTAGGGACTAACAAAAGTTCGCTTAAAAAATTAATAAATATTTGGCGCAACAGATCTTTAAAGTGCCAGGGCCTAGCTTCTCGCAACCACTCATGTTGTGTGTGGTTTATTTTTTTTCACACGAATGGAAGGGATCCACAGTTTAATGCCGAATCCGAACGGAGATTTGAGAAGCTTTTTCGTGACAACAGTACTCTCGGATGTTTGTCAGACGCTCGCGAGAGGTGGTGTTTTCTGGGATTTGAACTTGGAACCTCATGCGTAGTGATTCGACACACTAACCACTTACGCCACGGCGCCCACAGAGCATCGCGTGTTTTTGGATAAGTTTGACGGTGTCTCGAATTGGGCCATCGCTTGGTAGAGTTCAAGACGATGAATGCGGCTTTAAAGTCGATGAAAAGGTGGCGAGTTTGAACTCGATATTCATTGGTCTATTCCAAGATTTGCTTTAGTGTGAAAATTTGGTTTATAGTCGATCTGTCGGGGCGGAAGCCACACTGGTACGTGCCGATTATTGTGCTGCAGAAACGTTTTAGACGTTCACACAATACGTTGGATAGGATGTTATGTGCAACATTTAGCAGGGCGTCGATAGTTCTTACAAGGCATAGGATCTCCTTTTTTGAAGATGGGGTATATAGAGCTGATACTCCTGTCGTCGGGCATGCTTTCCTCTATTCATACTTGGCTGATGACTTGGAGCATGCGTCCTACCAATATATCGCCTCCGTATTTGAAAAATTCAGCTGCGAGGCCATCAAAGCCAGCGGCTTGGTTGTTTTTTTAGTTTTTTGATGGCAGCGCTAACTTCTTCAATATTGGTTGGTGGTGTTGATTCGTCATTGACAAAAAGCAGGTTCTCATCTTGCCCTCACTCCTTCCGTCTGCTGCCCGTTAAGCAACTGCTGGAAGGAAGGTGTTCTTTGTAGGCTCTGGCTCCTTCTAGAGTGCTAAGGTGTCCAACGTTATTCTTCTTCTTCTGGGCGACTTGCAGATTCTTCGCGTTGGATAGTCTGGCTCTGAATTTAGCTGCAACAAGAAAATGATCAGAGTCGACGTGGCCCCTCGAAAAGTACGCACATCTAAGATGTCAGACGCGTGCCTTGCGTCGATTAGCACGTGGTCGATTTGGTTGCGTGTTCTACCATCAAAGGAAAACCAGGTTGCTGTGTGGATTCTTAGTCTAGGAAACCTAGTGCTACTTATCACCGTATTACAAGCCGCTGCAAAATCAATTAGTCGGAAACCGTTGTCTGCTGTCTTTTCGTGGAGGCTGTGTTTATGGACTAGTCCGCCAAAGATGGTTTCCTTACCGATTTTCGCATGGAAGTCACCGATTTGTACGTCATACTGCGGACAGGCTTCATATGCATTGTCCAGGATGTCATGGAATTCCTCCTTGACAGGGGCCTCAGCGTCATCGATAGGGGCATGTGCACATATTAGGCTGATATTATAGAATGTAGCTCTGATGCGAATTACAGCCAGGCGATCATTTATAGGCTTGAAATCGATAACCCTTGATCGAATCCGCACCCTAGCCTGTGCAGCCTTCTGTTACAGCTGTAATAAATTTCGCAGCTGGGTCTTTTTGCATTCCTGATTGTATCTATAGTATCTCCTGAATCGCAGTAATATCAGCCTTGTATTGCATGAGGACAGATTCAAGTTTTTTGGCAGCACCTGGGGTGTACAGAGATTGTACATTCCAGGTGCATACCCGTAGATCGTAGTCCATGGACGTTCCGGGTCGATTTGCCAATTGAGGGAGATTACTGTTATTATCCGAGGCTAGTGTCTCTCTCATAACTAGCTTTTTTTTTTACATGATAAGGCAGTTACCCCGACGGCACAACCCCAACCTGGAGGGCCAGATTCATGAGTTTTATCCCCTTGGACCAGGGGCCGGCTTGAGAACCGAGGTCAGTATTGCATTTTTCATATTTCCGTTGGCCCGTTTAGGGTTCATCCGCCACCATCTCTATTCCATAACACTGATGAAGCCATGGAAATCCTTACAGACCTGAGCTTCGATTATGTCGAAGTAGCTCGAGTAAGGTGTCTGTCAAATCCGCCATTGATTCCGTCGAGAGAATTCTTTGGCCGTCCTTCCTCCTTCTGAGTGCTCTTGCTAGACATCTGAGATGCATTGTGGCCATTCAGGTCAACAAGAGATGCCCCATCCGGTTCCACACGTGTGCCAAATTTCACCCGGCCGTGCTTGCGCAGCTTCGCGTGTTCAGCTACAAACGTATAGACGGATTTTACATACGCTCATCGTTAGTTCACTACTAGGTAGATATCCAGGGGGCAAAGCGTGGAGGTGATGATGCGTCATTTGCCCGCCCTCAGAGGTGAACTACTAAAACCAGAAGTATATGCCGCACAGGGAAGACCTATAAATGTCTTTGTGCAACTTTGGAGTGAGTGAGGATGTGTTTCGTTTTACATCAGTATGTCATCTACTAAGAGAAATAAGAAGAGTGCAATTCGGCAAGCGCAAAGATATTAACAGAGAGGACAATGAACATTTTAAACGGCAGTAAGGGATGAAAAGGCGTATGCAGTACTTTACGCATACTGCATACATACCGAAGGTTCTTATTCATCATAACTAATTCGAGGAAAAGTTCCCTTGTTTTAAGTTTAAACTATTATATCTGAATTTGCCAACCGATGCGACGGCCAAAGTCATCTTTTTCTTGATTGTAAGAATAAATTGATATTACAATTTTATATTTGCTTTTCAATGAAATAAAGAAACCAATTCACTAAACTAACCTTCAGCTGCAATAAGAAACACACAAACGTGCGTCAAGAAAGTGATAACATCAAAATATGGAGACAGCCACTTTTATACCACGTTGGTTGCATCGAGACGGAAAGCTGCTATGGCGCAGTACTGTCTGATGATGCGATTTTGCCACGCCCGTCATTGCAGATTACACGCAAACATTCGACAGATATTAAATTTCACGTGTAGTGACATCCTCGACGTCAAAAATGCGTTCAACTCGGCAAGCTGGTCATTCATTAGGAGATCCCTGGATAGATACACCATACTACCTGGTGAGGATAGTCACGCACTACTTCAGCAATAGGAAGCTAAGATACCACACTGACGATGGCGGTAAGCACTACAGTGTGTACGCGGGAGTCCCGCAAGGGTCGGTTCTGGGACCTCTCCTATGGAACATTATGTACAACGGAGTTCTGCGACTAATACTGCCCGAGGGAGTCAAAGTAATTGGCTTCGCCGACGATATCGCAGTGGTTACAGTAGCCAAGCACGTACACGAGGTGGAGTCTGCCACGGATGAGGCAGTTATAAGAATAAAGGAATGGCTGGAGTCTACCGGTCTGGAACTAGCTGCCCACAAGACCGAAGCTGTCCTAATAACCAGCCGCAAAAAGATGGAATATGCCAGCTTCCGGGTCGGAAACCAGACAATCAGGTTCAAAGAATCCTTGAAGTACCTTGGAGTTATGCTCGACAACAGGGTGCGCTTCAAAGCCCACGTCGAGTATTCTAGTAAGAAAGCATCGCCGATGTAGGCAGCACTCTTCCGAATGCTCCCGAACATCGGGGGGCCTGGATACGCCCGCAGGATCCTGCTGTCCAGAGTGGTCAGCTCGGTACTTCTATACGCTGCCCCGATATGGGCAGGTGCACTGGCGACAAATGAGTGCAGGCTCACAGGCTCTGCGCAATCAGAGTGATCAGCGGCTTCCGAACTATCTCCGACGATGCAGCCTGCGTTTTAGCTGGGATGGTCCCAATCGACATCCTCGCTGATGAGATGCAGAGGGTATATCTTAGACGTCCCTCGAACCGGCAAGAGGCAAAAAGGATTAAGGAGGAGGAAAGGGCAGCATCAGCAACGTGGATGGAGATCTGCTCATTCATAGTGTGTGTGCAGAATGCGCTGCGAAGAGCAGAAGCCCTAAGAAGAGCCCAAGAGGCGGCCTTGGAGACTAGAGCATAATTGCTAACCAGCCCCGCGAAGAAATACATAACGGCAGTACCGCGGGGAGAGTGGTTGAAGTGTGAAGGGTGTGTGTTTAGTACCTAGACGTATTCCCGGAATCGGAGTGCTAGTAGCACTCGGGCTAATAGTATCTATGAAGATTACACATCCTTGGCCCAACCTAAAAAAAACGTGTAGTGACATAGATAGAACTTTATTATGAAATAAGAACATCCGAGCTTTTCAAAGAACTAAATCTTTTCATTGCATATTTAAATTGTCAATAGCCGTTGGGACACCCTTTTATATGTACTTACCTTCATCAGAATGCCGAATATACATATTTTCGATAACATTTTCTAAGTGTTAAAGCTTTCAAACAAATCGCGGTGCCTACACTTCGAAGCACGGAACATAAACAACAAAAATAAAAAATAGCTTTGTGATGAACGAAGGATAAGGACGTTCTCTCGCAAAAAAATAAATATCATCAAAGTGAAAAGGACATTTTCCAGTTTGTGACTATAAACAAACGATATATCTTTTACGTTTTCCTTTAATGTGGTTATAATGTACATGTACATATATATCTGTTATAAAGTGTATATAAGATTTTCCATTCATGGCAGGTGGAAATTAGGATTTCCTTTTGAGTGGATTACGATGGCTTATGGATTTGACACTGGCTGTGTTGAAAGAAATATGAACTTCTGATCGCTTACGAGATAAAAGCGAAAGATAATTAAACTTTTTTTTTACAGTGTCTTGTGTTATTTTGGATACCATACATACACAAATAAAATATAGAGACTCTTGTTACACTCACCTTGCCGAAGCTTCCCTTTCCAATTGCTCTGAGTATTTGAAAGTGATCGAAATTGACTGAAACGACAACAGAAGGTAAATCAAATTTTAATTTTGTATTTTGAAAGGAAAATTAAAAATTCGTCTCAAAAAAATATTAAGATCTAAATTTAATAATCTTCGACTGGATGGTAATTGTGTTGTTGCTGTGACGAAAAGGTTTTCTCTTGCTGATGTTGAAGGATTAGGGACAAGACATGTACAGTACAGGAAGATGTCTACATAATATGTAGAAAGATAGATAAATAGATAGTTTAGAAGAACCTTAAATATTTGGGAGTTTGACTCCCAATTATTTTTACTTTAAGAATTACATTTCCGGTTAAGAAATTACAATCAAAATATACTAACTTAAGAAGTTTTAGTGTTGCTAAAATAAAACATGTTGATTTTAAAAGCATCTGTTGATAAATTGTAAAGCTGGACCCAGTTAGCTACGTTCAGTCGGACCATCGCCAAATTAGCTTCGATATTAAGTTAGGCACTAAACACTCCGGCTGGTCAAATGGCAGTGCATGCGATTATATCAAAACACTAGCGTTTCTACTTAGCTGAGGCCTACCAACTCCTACTCTCAACTTCCACGCGGTGACAGCTGGGTGCCTAGTACCTTAATCCAAGAAATGGGTAACAACCCCACTTGAAGGATTCTTGTCGTCAGCAGATGAGAGAGGGGAGAAGAGTGCTTTCTCACTAGAGGACTTCTTCTTGTTCCAGGCGTCAGCGGAGGAATTTCCTAGACGGTGTCAACGGTGGGGTCTATAGTTCCAGTTAGGTTGAACTTAGTGAATACCTTGCGCGAGCTGCTTCGACGTATTCGGATCACAGGTCGGTAAGGAATTTTCAATGTCCTGGCGACATTCGAATAGAGATGGTGGCGGAGGAGCCCTTAATGGGCCAACGGCAGCGCTCATACTCCCGTAGTGGACTATTGGCACCGGTATACCCGGCCCCTCGTCCTAGGAGTATAATTAAGGAACTGGCTCTCCAGGTTGGGGGTTGTGCCGTCGCGTTGCGGTAACTTCCCTACCACGTAAAAAACCCACGGTTCCGAAACAACCAAAAGCCTCGGATAAGGATGACTCAACTGATGACGACCCGAGCAAATGAAATAAGGACAACGACCTTCGCATCTGTACGTGGAATGTTCTGTCCCTTTACAGACCACGTGCAGCCGAATAACTAGCAGATGTCCTAGACTGCTATAAAGCAGATATTACCGCCATCCAGGAAGTGCGATGGGATGAGCCGGGCAAAAAGAGGATGAAAACTGTGACATCTACTACGGTGATTGCTACAGAGGCAACAGGCAGCGCTTATTCGGATGCGGGATTGTTATACGCGGCAGACTTAGGCAAGAAGTCTTATGGTTCTGACACATGAGAGAGCATATTATGACTATCCGGATGAAGCCTAAATTCGCCAATATAAGCCTAATATGTGTTCATGCGCCACGGAAAAAGAGGACCCTGCCACCAAAGAGTATTTCTATGAGCTCCTCGACAAAACATACGAGCAATGTTCTTAATATGACGTTAAAATCGTGTTGGGCGGTTTTAACGCTAAAATAGGAAAGGAGGATGTCTTTGGTAGGACAGTCGGTAAGCATAGCCTACAAGACACCACTTCCGATAACGGACTAAGGCTAATTGATTTCCCTGTGGAGCGAAATATCACTATAGCAAGCACATGGTTTCCTCATCCCGATATTCATAAGCAGACATGGCGGTCCAATGATCATGTAACGATCAACCAAGTTGATCATATTGCGATCGACGCAGGCATGCTTCCAGTATTCTAGATGTCCGGACCTTCCGAGCGGCCAACATAGACTCGGATCAGTACCTTGTTGTAGCCAAAGTACGAATGCGGATATCCGAACCTGAGCAATACAGAAGAATCGCAAGAGACCGCCAGACTCTTCGCTGAGCGTGTATCCCGATATCTCTCAATCAACTCTATACTGCCAGTATCAAATGCCGAAGACCAGTGGCAACGCTACCACTACGCCATCAGAAACGCCGCGACTGATGTGCTGGGTCTCGCTCGCCCACCACCGCGAAACCCCTGGTTTGACGAAGAATGCCGGCGACTGCTTGCAGCAAAACAAGAGGTGTATAAAGCGGTGCTGCAACGTAAGACGAGAGCTGTTCGTGAGGTCTACGAGCAAAAGAGACGGGAAGAACATCGGCTTCTCCAAAAGGAGAAGAAAGAGCATGAGAAGCGCGCGATTGAGAACTTTGAGAGCTTATACTCCAGAAACAATGTACGGAAGATTTACCAAAATGTAAAAATAACGTGTCAGAGAAGCAATACGCACACAGAAACCTGTAGAGATGAAAATGGAAACCTCGTAGTAGAATCACAGTCGGTGCTGAGAATATGGAAAAACTACTTCTGCAGACTGTAGAACGGCGACGAAGACCAACATCCCGCTGTCAGGCAGAATGAACCATATAACGTAGACGATGATAGTCAAAATTTCCGTCTACCTGACCAAAAAGAAGTGAGGATAGTAATGTCCAAGCTGAAATCCAACTAGGGTTTTGGACCTGAAGGCTTACCCGCCGAACTTTCCAAGGCAGCTGGGGATGACTTGGTAGAGTGCATACACCAACTCGTCTCTAATAATTGGTCAGAGGAGTGTATGCCTGATGAATGGAATCTTACCATCGTTTGCCCGATCCACAAGGAAGAAGACCCCTAAACTGCGCCAATTATAGAGGTATAAGTCTCCTCACTCCTGGTGGGCAAAATCGCATCATCACCTCCACGCGGTGCCCGCTGGATAGCTATCTGATAGTGAACTAACGATGAGCGTATGCTGAGTCTGACGATATATGTGCAGCTGAACACTCAGACCTGCATAAGCACATCTGGGTGAACTTCAGCGCGCATATGTCTAACCGGACGAGGCATCTCTTGTTGACCTGATCGGCTGAAATATGCGTCTCAGAAGTCTAGCAAGAGGTCCTCAGAAGGAGGACGTGCGGCGGACGAATTCTCTCGATGGAATCAACGGTGACGTCTACAGACCAGCGGATACCTTACTGGAGCTACTTCAACATATTTGGAGCTGTGGTCTGTAAGGATTTTCAATACTACGTCAGGGTATTGAAAAAGAGATGGTGGCGGATGAACCCTTAATGGGCCAACGGCAGCGCTCATATCCCCGAAGTGGGTTACTGACATCGGTGTATCCGGCCTCTTGTCCTAGGGGTAAAAAAAAAAGGATCTGGCCCTCCAGGTTGGCGGTTGTGCCGTCGGGTTAACTTCCCTACCACGTAAAAAAACTTTGGTTACGAAGCAACCAACAGCCTCGGATACGGATGATCTTACTGTTGACGACCCATGCAAACGTAAAAAGGACAACGATCTTCGTGTCTGCACATGGAATGTTAGGTCCCTCTACAAACCACGTGCAGCCGAACAACTTGCGGAGGCCCTAGAATATCTCAAAGACGTTACCGCCATCCAAGAAGTGCGATGGGATGGGCCGGGCAAAAGGAGTATGAAAAACTGCGACATCTACTACGGCGATTGCTACAGACAAAAAGGACAGCGTCTATTCGGGTGCGGATTTGTCATTGGAGACAGACTTAGGCAAGAAGTCTTGAGTTTCCGGCATGTGAACGAGCGCCTCATGACTATCCGTATCAAGGCTAAATTTGCCAACATTAGCCTAATATGCGTTCACGCCCCTCACGAGGAGAAGGACTACGCGACAAAGGATGACTTCTACCAGCTCTTGGACAAGACGTATGAGCAATGCCCTAGACACGACGTTAAAATTATCCTAGGTGATTTCAACACAAAGCTAGGAAGAGAGGACGTCTTTAGTGGCGTGGTCGGAAAGCACAGCCTGCACGACAATACTTCCGGCAACGGACTCAGGCTAGTCGACTTTGCGGCGGGGCGAAACTTTGTTGTAGCTAGTACGCGGTTCCCACGTCTTGATATTTACAAAGGAACATGGCTCTCCTTTGATCGAAAAATCGTCAACCAAATCGATCACATTGCGATCGACGCAAGGCACTCTTCCAGTAATCTGGGTGTCCGGACTTTCCGAGGAGCCAACGTGGACTCGGATCACTACCTAGTTGTAGCCAAGGTACGGATGCGGATATTCACAAGGGAGCGAAATCAACGAAATGCTGTGAGGAAATTTGACGTCGAAAAGCTACAATCGCAAGAGACCGCCAGAACCTTTGCCGATCGTGTTTCTTCTAATCTCAATCTTAGTCCTATGCCGCCAGCAGCAAATGCGGAAGACCAGTGGCAGCGTTGCCAAAAAGCCATCAGAGATGCCGCCTCTGATGTACTGGGTTTCTCTCGCCCACCACAACGAAACCCCTGGTTTGATGAGGAATGCCGGCAAGCACATGCAGCAAAACAAGAGGCGTACAAAGCGGCGCTGCATAGAAGGACTAGAGCTGTTTACGAGCTCTACGTGCGCAGGAGAAAAGAGGAACATCGACTTCTCAGAAAGAAGAAAAAAGAGCATGAGAAGCGCTCGATCGAGGAGATTGAGAGACTTAATTGCAGGAATAATGTTCGAAAATTTTACCAAAGGGTAAAAAGAACATGCCAGGGTTTCAAAGCCAGAACAGAAGCCTGCAGGGACGAAAATGGCAACATAGTAGTAGAATCGCAGTCGGTGCTGAGGACATGGAAGGAACACTTCTGCAGACTGTTAAACGGCGATGATGACCAATATTCCGCTGTCAGGCAGAATGAGCCATTCAACAGTGACGATGGCAGTCAAAATTCCCGTCAACCCGATCATAATGAAGTGAGGATAGCGATATCTAAACTCAAATCCAACAAAGCTGCTGGAGCCGACGGCCTTGCCGCTGAACTCTTCAAGGCAGGAGGAGTTGGTAAGGAGCATGCACCAGCTCATCTGTAAAATCTGGTCGGACGAAAGTATGCCCGATGAATGGAACCTCAACATCGTTTGCCCGATCCTGAAGAAAGGAGACCCTCTAAACTGCGCCAATTACAGAGGTATAAGTCTCCTCAACATCGCATATAAGATCCTGTCTGCCATATTATGTGCACGCCTAAAACCGATCGTCAACAACCTGATAGGTTCTTGTCAGTGCGGTTTCAGGCCGGGCAAGTGCACCATTGACCAAATATTCACACTACGGCAGATCTAGGAAAAAACCCATGAATATAAAATCGATACGCACCACCTCTTCATCGAGTTCAAAGTTGCCTATGATAGCGTGTATAGAGACGAGGTATATAGAGCCATGTCTAGTCTTGGCATCCCTGCCAAGCTCGTCCATTTGTGTAGAATGACGATGGAGAACTCTCGCTGCTCCATCAAAGTCGGTAAGAACATCATCGAACCATTCGATGTCAGGAAAGGTCTTAGACAAGGTGACGCGCTATCATGCGATCTCTTTAACATAGTACTTGAAAGAATTTTACAAAACTCACAAGCCAACACCGGAGGTACAATCTTTTACAAGTCTGTACAACTACTCGCTTATGCCGATGACATTGACATAATCGGAAGAACTCAGCGGGCTGTCAATGGGGCATTTACGAGTATTGAGATCGAGGCAGCAAAGATGGGTCTAGCGGTCAATGAAAGCAAAACTAAATATATGCTGTCTACAAAAAAGGACACCCAACATCGGCGTCTTGGACAGAACGCCAGAATAGACAGATATAATTTTGAGGTAGTAAAGGATTTTGTCTACCTAGGCTCTATGGTCAGCTCCGCAAATGACATCAGTAGGAAGATCACACGGAGAATTACTCTTGCCAATCGTTGTTTCTATGGGCTAAAACGACAATTGAGTAGCAAAGCCCTATCTCGAACTACTAAGGTAACTCTTTATAAGACATTAATCATCCCAATCCTGCTGTATGGCGCAGAGGCATGGGTTTTAACAAAACCGGATGAGGATGCCCTTGGTTATTTCGAGAGAAAAGTTCTTCGAGCGATCTTTGGTCCCGTCTGCATAGACGGTGAGTGGAGGAGAAGGTACAATGCCGAACTATACGGCCTGTACAAGGACATCGACTTAGCCAGAAGAGTTTACATACAGCGACTAAGATGGCTGGGTCATTTAGAGCGGATGGAGCCCAACGTTCCCGCTAAGAAAGTCTTCGAATCCGACCCGGACGGACGGCGCAGTAGAGGACGACCTCGCGGTAGGTGGCGCAAACAAGTGGAGGGGGACCTCAACCAACTTGGCGTGCGCAACTGGAGGCAGCTGGCTCGTAACCGTGCTGGCTGGAGAGGTTTGTTGGTTGAGGCCCAGGTCCACCCCGGACTGTAGCGCCATCTAAGTAAGTAAGTAAGTAAGTATAAGTCTCCTCAACATCGCATATAAAATCTTTTCTGCGATATTGTGTGAACGCCTGAAACCTTTTATCAACAGCCTGATTGGCCCCTGTCAGTGCGGTTTCAGGGCAGGAAAGTCCACCATCGATCAAATCTTCACAGTTCGGTAGATCCTGGAGAAAACCCAAGAATTTCAAATCAATACTCACCATCTCTTCATCGATTTCAAGGCCGCCTATGACAGCATCTATAGAGAAGAGCTTTATAGAGCCATGTCTAGTTTTTACATCACTGCCAAGCTTCTCCGTCTGTGCAGGATTACGAAGGAGAATGCTCGCTGCTCCATCAAGGTCGGTAATGACCTTACCGAAACCTTTGATGTCAAAAAAGGTTTTAGACAAGGTGACGCGCTGCCATGTGACTTCTTTAATATTGTACTTGAATGGATTGTGCGGAACTCACAAGCCAACATCGGAGGCACAATCTATTACAAGTCTCTACAACTGCTTGCATACCCCGACAATATTGACATAATTGGAAGAACTCAGCGGTCTGTCACTGATGCGCTTGTAAGCATTGAGGCCGAAGCGGCCAAAATGGGTTTAGCGATAAACGAGGGCAAAACCAAGTATATGCTGTCAACAAGAAGGGACAGCCAACACCGATAAATTGGACAAAACGTCACAGTGGGCAGCTATATGGTAACTTCGAGGTAGTAAGGGAATTTGTCTACCTTGGCTCTGCTATAAACTCTGAGAACAACATCAGCGCAGAAATCAATCGAGGAATGACTCTTGCCAATCGCTGTTTTTTGGGCTTATATGGCAATTCAGCAGTAAAGCCCTATCTCGAACTACTAAGGAGACTCTGTATAAGACCCTGATCATCCCAGTCCTGCTTTACGGCGCAGAAATATGGACTTTATTAAAAGAGGATGAAGATATCCTTGGTCGCTTCAAGAGAAAAATTCTTCGTAAGATTTTCGGTCTGGTTTGCGTTGACGGGTTTTGGAGGAGAAGATTCAATCACGAACTATACGAGATGTACAGCGACATCGCCCTAGTCAAGAAACTGCGTAGTGGATGTCTGAGATGGCTAGGACATGTAGAGTGAATGGGCACCAACGCTTCGGCCCGCAGAGTCTTCGAATATAACCCCGAGAGACGACGCAGTAGAGGGAATCATCGCCGTAGGTGCGTGCACAAGTTCAAGGGGACCTCGACCAACTTGCAGTGCGCAACTGGAGGCATCTAGCCAAAGACCGAGCTAAATGGAGAGGCTTGTTGGTTGAGGCCCAGGTTCACCCCGAACTGTAGCGCCACTTAAGTAAGTAAGTAAGAACTTTCTTCAGTATCGTTCGGCTCATTCGCTCAGCCACACCGTTCTGCTGCGGCGTATGTGGGACTGTTCGCTGATGTAGGATGCCATGCCTTGAACGCATCGAATTCTTTACTGCAGTATTCACCGCCATTGTCAGTACGAAGGGTCTTTATTTTGCACCCATGTTGATTTTGAACGAAACTGAGGTAGTTCTTAAAAGTTGTAAACAGCTCATTTTTATGTTTCATCGGGTACAAGAAAACCTTGCTGCTATAGTCATCAATAAATGTGACGAAGCATTTTGCCCCTCCAAAAGAGCGCGTGGGCATAAATCCGACATCGCTGTGCACTATCTCTAGTACACTTGTTGCTCGGTTGTTACTTTCCTCAAAAGATGCACGTGTCTGCTTGACGTTGATACAAACCTCACACTTCTTGTTGCCACCATAACCCTCCGCAAAGTCTACCCCAGTTACTGCCGCTCTGACCTTCATTAAGTTTGCATCACAGATATCGCCCAATCGACGATGCTATATGTTTTTTTTGATTGCCATCATCGCAGTTGCTGTTCGATCTGTTGTACAGTTTAGGTTATACAGATCATTAACAAGAGGTGCAGTTGCAATCAATCATTTTGTTGAGTCATAGATTCGGCAACTCTCTTTATCGAAAACCATAGTGTTGCCTTGCATAGCTATCTGACTCACAGACATAAGATTTGCACAGATATTAGGAATATGCAATGCATCTTTCACTTTGACATTGCGGGTTTGATGTAAACTTGTTCCAATGGACATTTTTATGTTCTCAGCTCGCTCCACTGCGAGATGAGAGTTATTGCCTACGATGATTTTGTTTTTAGTGGGTTCGCGCACATCTACTAATTTGACGTCACTCGATGTCATGTGCGCGGATGCTCCAGAGTCAACATACCAATCTTGTGATGAGCTCGATTGAGCCATGAACGAACATATGAGTAACCGTTCGATTTTCTTCCTTTTGTTTGGGCACTTGTTCGCGTAATGACCAACTTTGTCGCACACGTAGCATGTCACAGACTTGTGAGACAGTTTTTTTTTTGTTTTTTTTTTTTAATTGTTGTAGCGTTTCTTGACGTATAATGCAGATTCTGCATTTTCCGTGTTGTTGTACGTAACTTCTTGAAGAAGGCGGTTTTGGACGAAGTCAGTAGAAAGCTTCGCTGTTGAATTTTCAATTGCCATAACCATGGGTCGAAAATCGTCTGGCAAACCCGCCAGCATAAGAGCCGCCACCACTTCATCAGCAATCTCCAAACCAGCCTTTTTTACCTTTGCAGCCATTAGTACCATTTTGTGGACATAATCTTCCATAGATTGGCAATCCAATTGCTGCAGCACGACCAAGTGCTTGAGTAAATCCACCTTACGACCAATGCCAGTATCCTCGAATGCAGAGCAAATAGAGTCCCATGCTTGCTTTGCTGTTGTACACTTCTCCGTGTACGTATAGAGAGCCGGCGACAGCAGCAAATTCAACATCTGAACCGCCATGAAGTTTTTGTCTGGATCTGCCTCTGTTCCATTGAAACATTTCCAGTGACCCATTATGGCAAGATAAGCCTTTGCCTCCGCCTTCCACTCATCACAGTTCTTTCGACCTTCTAATTTCTTTGGTTTACCCATTGCAGTTTTAATCTCTAAGGCGTCACCACGTCTACCCAACAAATTTGCAACCAAAAAAACAAAATCACTCGAAATATAAATGAAGACGTCTTAACAATTATTTAATCGTCACACTAGGCCCATAACCTAATGAAATAAATGCTCGATTGAGAAACAGTGTGCAGATTAGTTACCCAATAAATGAAAAGACAACTGAGTCGTTTGATGGTTGAATAGAAAAGAAAGTTTGTACAGATAGTGTTGTGAGGTGAACATTATAGAGATGTTCGATGATAATATAAGAACTGAATGGAACACTCAATTTAAATTATTTATTACAACACTTATCGTGTTAAATACCATGTTCATCAAACTAAGCCGACACCTGATCACTTACAGCACAGGTGGAGATGAAACCGCGATTGACTACCATTTGGTGGCCAGTTTTATGAAGCCTCGGGTTAAAGATTGCAAAGTAACCCTGGAAGGGGAAACCGCTCAGCAACACCGTCTCCTGCTAATAGAAATTTTTATGAAGACACCAAAGAAAAGCAAACAAACAAGGGTCTCTGAGAAAATCAAGTGGTACAATCTGGACAAAGGAAAAGGCGAGTCTTTTGTTTTCGTCATGAAAAATTACCTCTCTCACACCATCAACGGAGCTGAGGATGAAGAGTGCAGAGCACAAAATATGTGGGATTCCACATAGTTCCAGGGAACTTGCTTAAAGAAGGTCAAATACCTGCTAGTAGCTTTAAAACATGGTGGTGGACTGATGAGGCTAAGGAAGCGCTCAATGAGAAGAAAGCGACCTTCAAAGCTTGGTCAAAGTGCCCTCTTATAATAGAGAAGAAAAAGCCGGTCTCAAAGTGGAATACAGATGTTGCAAGAAAAAATCGAAGAAGAAGTGTGCCCAGCATCAAGCAGAGAGTACGAAGGGGCTGTATTGGGACCTGGAAAAAATACCGTCCCCGATTGCTGATGCAAACTATGCTTTCCAGGAGCTGCGAAGACAGAATGTGAACAAGAGCGCAGCCATATTCAAAATAGCCGCCCAAAGAAGGAGGAACGCTCAGCAGTTTCGTTCGCCAAAGTTCATTAACAATGTTCATGGCCAGCTTCTTGTGGATGACGGCAAAATTCTGCAGAGGTGGCGACAGTATTCTGAAGAACTTTTGAACGAACAGTTTCCCCGGCTATACTTTCCAAGAGTCACCCCTAACTGTGAAGAAATATCTGACATTACAGTCGAAGAAGTTAGTGAGGCGGTCAAATACTTCAAAAAACAAAAAGCGGTTGGGCCAGACGAGATGCCGTCTGAGTTCTGGAAAAAGATGGGAGACATCGGGTTCAGATGGCTCAGAATTCTCATCTCCAAATTCGTGAGAGGTGACCCAATGTCGAATCAATAGAGGGAAAGTTGCCTTCTCCCTGTATACAAAGGGAAGGGTGATACGCGAAACTGTGATAACTACCGTTCGATCAAGCTGATGTCACACACCATGAAGATCGTTGAGCGGGTATTAGGTGGCCGACAGCGAAAAATAATACGGCTATCTGATGACAAGTGCGGGTTTGTCTCGGGTAAATCAACCACAGATGCAATCCAAAGTATAAGGATCATAATGGAAAACATTGTGATTCCTTAAGGGATTTGCATATTGTATTGGTTGCGAAAAAAGAGCATGAGAAGCGCTTGACCGAGGAGATTGAGAGGGATTTTATTTCAGGAGTGATGTTCGAAAATTTTACCAAAACGTAAAAAGAACATACCAGGGCTTCAAAGCCAGGACAGAAGCCTGTAGGGACGAAAATGGCAATATGGTACTAGATTCGCAGTCAGTGCTGAGGATATGGAAGGAACATTTCTGCAGACTGTTAAACGGCGATGATGACCAATATTCCGCTGTCAGGCAGAATGAGCCATTCAAGAGTGACGACGGCAGTCAAGATTCCCATCAACCCGATCAGAATGAAGTGAGGATAGCGATATCTAAACTCAAATCCAACAAAGCTACTGGAGCCGACGGCCTTGTCGCTGAGCTTTTCAAGGCAGGAGGAGATGAGCCCTCCAGGTTGGGGGTTGTGCCGTCGGGGTAACTTCCCTACCACGTAAAAAACGCATGGTTCCGAAACAACCAAAAGCCTCGGATAAGGATGACCCAACTAATGACGACCCAAGCAAACGAAATAAGGACAACGACCTTCGGATCTGTACGTGGAATGTTCTGTCCCTTTACAGACCACGTGCAGCCGAACAACTAGCAGAGGCCCTAGACTGCTATAAAGCAGATATTACCGCCATCAAGGAAGTGCGATGGGATGGGCCAGGCAAAAAGAGGATGAAAAACTGTGACATCTACTACGGTGATTGCTACAGAGGCAACAGGCAGCGCTTATTCGGATGCGGATTTGTCATACGCGGCAGACTTAGGCAAGAAGTCTTAAGCTTCCGACACGTGAGCGAGCGTATTATGACGATCCGGATCAAGGCTAAATTCGCTAACATAAGCCTAATATGTGTTCATGCCCCCACAGAAGAAAAGGACCCTGCCTCCAAAGAGTGTTTCTACGAGCTCCTCGACAAAACATACGAGCAATGTCCTAAATACGACGTTAAGATCGTATTGGGCGATTTTAACGCCAAAATAGGAAAGGAGGACGTCTTCGGTAGAGCAGTCGGTAAGCATAGCCTACACGACACCACGTCTGATAACGGACTAAGGCTAATTGATTTCGCTGTGGAGCGAAATGTCACCATAGCAAGCACATGGTTTCCTCATCTCGATATTCATAAGCAGACATGGCGGTCCAATGATCATGTCACGATCAACCAAATTGATCATATTGCGATCGACGCAAGGCATGCCTCCAGTATTCTGGATGTCCGGACCTTCCGAGCGGCCAACATAGACTCGGATCATTACCTTGTTGTAGCCAAGGTATGAATGCGGATATCCCAATCTGAGCAACAAAGAAGAATTACTGTGAGAAAATTTAACGTCGAAAAGCTACAATCGCAAGAGACCGCCAGACTCTTCGCTGAACGCGTATCCCGAAGTCTCTCAATCACCCCTATACCGCCAGCATCAAGTGCCGAAGACCAGTGGCAACGCTGTCAACATGCCATCAGAAACGCCGCGACTGATGTGCTGGGTCTCGCTCGCCCACCACCGCGAAACCCCTGGTTTGACGAAGAATGCCGGCGAGTGCATGCAGCAAAACAAGAGGCATACAAAGCGGCGCTGCAAAGGAAGACGAGAGCTGCTCGTGAGCTCTACGAGCAAAAGAGACGGAAGAACATCGGCTTCTCCAAAAGAAGAAGAAAGAGCATGAGAAGCGCGCGTTTGAGAATATCGAGAGTCTATACTCCAGGAACAATGTACGGAAGTTTTACCAAAAGGTAAAAAGAACGTGTCAGAGAAGTAATACCCGTACAGAAACCTGTAGAGATGAGAATGGAAACCTCGTAGTAGAATCACAGTCGGTGCTGAGAATATGGAAAAACTACTTCTGCAGACTGTATAACGGCGACGAAGACCAACATCCCGCTGTCAGGCAGAATGAACCATTCAACATGGACGATGATAGTCAAAATTTCCGTCCACCTAACCAAAACGAAGTGAGGATAGCAATATCCAAGCTAAAATCGAACAAGGCTGCTGGACCTGACGGCTTACCGGCCGAACTTTTCAAGGCAGCTGGGGATGAATTGGTAGAGTGCATACACCAACTCATTTCTAATATTTGGTCAGAGGAGTGTATGCCTGATGAATGGAATCTCAGCATCGTTTGCCCGATCCACAAGAAAGGAGACCCCCTCAACTGCGCCAATTATAGAGGCATCAGTCTCCTCAACATCGCGTACAAGATCGTTTCTGCGATATTGTGTGAACGCCTGAAACCTTTTATCAACAGCCTGATTGGACCCTATCAGTGCGGTTTCAGCCCAGGAAAGTCCACCATCGATCAAATCTTCACACTTTGGCAGATCCTGGAGAAAACCCAAGAATTCCAAATCGATACTCACCATCTCCTTATCGATTTCAAGGCCGCCTATGACAGCATCTATAGAGAAGAGCTTTATAGAGCCATGTCTAGTTTTGACATCCCTGCCAAACTTGCCCGTCTGTGCAGGCTGACGATGGAGAACGCTCGCTGCTCCATCAAGGTCGGTAATGACCTCACCGAGACCTTTGATGTCAAAAAAGGCTTTAGACAAGGTAACGCGCTGTCATGTGACTTCTTCAATATTGTACTTGAACGGATTGTGGGGAACTCACAAGCCAACACCGGAGGCACAATCTATTACAAGTCAGTACAACTGCTTGCATACGCCGACGATATAGACATTATTGGAAGATCTCAGCGGGCTGTCACCGGTGCTTTTGCAAGCATAGAGGCGGAAGCGGCTAAAATGGGTTTGGCGATAAACGAGGGCAAAACCAAGTATATGCTGTCAACAAGAAGGGAAAGCCAACACCGACGAATTGGACAAAACGTCACAGTGGGCAGCTATGTGGTAACTTCGATGTAGTAAGGGACTTTGTCTACTTTGGCTCTGCTACAAACTCTAAAAACGAGATCAGCCCAGAAATCAAGCGAAGAATAGCTCTTGCCAATCGCTGTTTTTTTGGGCTTATAGGGCAATTCAACTATAAGCCCGTATCTCGAGCAACTAAGGAGGCTCTGTATAAGACTCTGATCATCCCAGTCCTGCTTTACGGCGCTGAAACATGGACTTTATTAAAAGAGGATGAAGATAAAATTGGTCGCTTCGAGAGAAAAATTTTTCGTAAGATTTTCGGTCCCGTTTGCGTTAACGGGTTTTGGAGGAGAAGATTCAATCACGAACTATACGAGCTGTAAGCGACATTGACCTAGTCAAAAAACTGCGTATTGGATGCCTGAGGTGGCTAAAACATGTATAGTGAATGGACACCAACGCTCCGGCCCGCAGAGTCTTCGAATCTAATCCCGAGGGACGACGCAGTAGAAGGAATCATCGCCGTAGGTGGCGCGCACAAGTTCAAGGGGACCTCGACCAACTTGGAGTGCGCAACTGGAGGCAATTAGCTAAAGACCGAGCTAAATGGAGAGGCTTGTTGGTTGAGGCCCAGGTTCACCCCGAACTGTAGCGCCATCTAAGTAAGTAAGTATATCTGCAATGCCAAATTTCGTTGCTATTCACCGCAAATAAGCTCTCCGATTTTAACTCGACCACGAACAAATTGTGTTTCTTTGTTGCTTTTAGAATAACATCGCCTTGCTGGTCCCTTATCCAAGCACGCTTACCTTTAAAGTTTACTGCCATTCCATTTTCAGCTACCTTGCTCATAGAAATGAAATTTGCTTTCAGCTCTGGGGAATATAAAACATTTCTCAACCGAACATTTCTCCCCTCGGTACGCAATAATACGTCTCCTTTGCCTATGGCCATCACTGATGCATTCGCTGCCAACCAAATTTTCTCTTGATACTGCTCATAACGCACGAACATCTGTCTCTTATTACACATATGTGATGTCGCGCCACTGTCGATGTACCAGTTAGACTCGTTGACTATATGAGTATCTATCATAGCTATAATACCCATTGCTGACTCGCCGTGCTTTTGTTTCTCTTTGCATTTATTCGCAAAATGCCCTCGCTTACCATATGCAAAGCATTTGCCTTTGAATTTTTTCATATCCTTTTGGTGCACCTGTTTATTATTTGAGCGTATACTAAAGGCTTGATGTAAGTTGTCGTCACCTAATGGATCTCTTGCTGTTTGCGCCTTTGGCCTTCTTCTGAAAGCTTCAATTTCAATGCGCTGTATGGTGGCAAACTGTCTCGTGTCTCCATAGCTATTACGAAATTTTCAAAGGATTTAGGCAAGCTTGATAAGAGAATTATACCTAACCTTTCTGACAGTCCAGTAAAGGAATTGAGGAACTCCACCATATAGTCGTGATCTTGCATTCGCATATTCAGTAGCTGTTTGTACAAAGTTACTTTTTGCACCGGACCCTGTGGCTTGTACACGTCCATTAACTTCTGCCATGCTTCTGCAGATGTTTTGCAGTTCTTGATGTAGTTGAGTTGTGTTGGTTTAACGCTGAGTACTATAGTGGCCAAAGCCGTCTCATCGTCCGTGTTCGGAGCTGCAGCCTCACCCGACTTTACCACCAGCTTATCTGTTACGTATAAAGATGTCATGATTATTTCAACGATTTTTCTTTCTTATATTAAGCTGCGACTATTCCAGGCTTGTAATGCCTGGGCCCATAACCTATAAAAATTAAACTGCGAGAAAAATGAACGAACGTCTAATCTATACAACGTTTATTGTGCGAAAGAAAAAATAGGAAATTAATTAATACAAAATAGAGAAATATGAAAGTAAAGAACATGCGCGTTGGATGAGGATTGCTAAGTTATAATTTTTTTTTCTTTCAACACCTTGCATGAGAGCAAGAGTGACGAAGGTTGATCGAATAAGAAGTTCGAAGATGCGTGAAAGCCTTCACGTCAAGGAAACCATCGTACAAAAGATAGAGCGCGAACGGCTCAGCTGGTATTGCCACATTCAAAGAAGAGATCATTTGAACCCTGTAAAAAGGTAATATCAATGCACGTTCCAAAAACATCGCGATGTAGGAAAGGCAGGCCTATAAACGCCTGGATCAGACAAATTCGATGACATCGGCATTTCATTGGCCTCAGTAACCGAGTGATCCAAAATCGGCAGGCCTGCCGATATTTTCTGAGATCAAATAGGCGAACCCCACAGGCGGATCAGTATAAATGCGGTGAGGTAGGAGGGTTACGATCCTTTGTTTTCGGACCATAGTCTCGCTGAAACATGAAGAAGAAGAAGAAGAAGAAGAAGAAGAAGAAGAAGAAGAAGAAGAAGAAGAAGAAGAAGAAGAAGAAGAAGAAGAAGAAGAAGAAGAATAAGAAGAAGAAGAAGTAGAATGTCCCTTCTTGTTGACAGCAGATACTTGGTTTTACTTTCGCTTATCGCTAAACCAATTTTGGCGGTTTCTGCTTCTATGCCCGGTGACAGCCCGCTGAGTTCTTCCAATAATGTCAATATCATCGGCTAATGCAAGCAGTTGTAGAGAATATTGTGCCTTTGGTGTTGTTTGGAGTTCCGTACAATCCATTTAGGAATAATATTAAAAAAGTTACATGACAGACCATCTCCTTGCCTAAAAGTTTTTTGACATCAAAGGTCTCAGGAAGTCATAAACGACCTTGATGGAGCAGCGAGCGTTTTTTATCTTCATCCTGCACAGACGGACAAGTTTGGCAGGGATGTGAAAACTAGACATGGCTCTTTATATCTGCTCTCTATAGATGCTGCCATAGACGTCCTACCACCAATAGGAATAATATTGGTGAAAGGATACAGCCTTGTCTTACCCCACTTTGGATCTCAAATTCCTCAGACAACCTTCCCCTGTGCAGAACGTGACATTTGGAGCCTTCATATGTAGCTTTGATAATAGCAATTAGTTTATCGGGAATGCCTCTCCTGCGTAAGGCACGCCAAATAAACTCCCTGTTGACACTATCGAACGCCTTCTCAAAATCGATGAACAGCAGGTGCAGTGGTGATCGATATTCAACACACTGTTCGATGATAATCCGCAGGGTGTTGATGTGGTCGGCACAGGAGGATCCAGAGCGGAAACCTGCTTGTTCGGCATCGAGTGTGTCTTCGAGATGTTGTTTGATTCGCTCAAGGATGATTTTAGCTGTTATCTTAGCTACAGCAGGCAGCACGCAGATACCCCTCCAGTTTCCGCACTCCATTAAATTTCCTTTCTTAGGAAGCTTGACGATCATTCCCTTTTTCCACTCGTTAGGAAAGCTCTCAGCTTCCCAAGCTCTATCTATAAGTGGAAGCAGAAGCTCAGCCGATGTTGTTGGCGTTGCTCGTAAGAGCTCTGCTGGAATACCGTCAAGTCCTACCGCCTTGTTAGTTTTGAGTGCCTTGATCGCGGTAATGATCTCATCTTTACTGGGAGTCGTGGTGCGTATTCGGGAACTTCTCACCTCGGGCATCTCAGTCTGATTTGGGAGCATATCGTTAGCGAATACACGGTTCAAAACCGTAGCAAAATGCTCTTTCCATCTCTTGAGCTGGTCCTCATCCGAAATGAGCAAGGAGCCGTCTAGGCTTTTCACTAGGTATTGGCTGGAGCTGCGACCACCTGTCAGCTCTTTCGTGATTCTGTAGACAGTCCTGCTGTCGCACCTCCGTGCAGCTTCTTCTGCTTCTGTAGCCAGCGCGTTGATGTAGTTGCGCTTGTCACGTCGTACGCTACGCTGAACTTCTCTCATCTTCATGCGATATAGGGACTCTAGCTCGCTTCTCCCTGCTGCTGGGGTAGCTGCAACGCGAGCTTTTAGCTGTTTTCGTTCGTCAATCCGTCTCCAGGTATCCTCGGAAAGCCACGCCCTATGTCTTCCCTGCGATCGACCGACAATTCTTTCAGCACCAGATGTAAAAACATTTTTCACAGCACACCAATGGTCTTGGATGGTTGCGGGCATTGAGCTGCTGATTGCTTCCACACCTTGCGAAAAGTGCTCCCTTAATTGTTGGCGCACTGAGGGATCACTAAGTCTATCGATGTTGAACCTAGGCATTCTTGTGTTGTCGTGGGATCTTCGAACTGCAGCAGTGCGTAGTTGGAGAGTAGCTATCATAAGATGGTGATCACGTACTATCCCCACATCTGCCCCTCGTCTGTTTCGGACGTCCAGGAGACTGCTTCTAAAGCGGCGGCTGATAGCAAAATGGTCAATTTGGTTGGAGGTTGCTTGCCTGTCATTGGAAACCCAGCTGACTTTGTGGCAGGTCTTGTGCTCAAACATGGTGCCACCTATCACAAGGCGGTTGGCATTGCAGAAATCCACAAACCTTTCGCCGTTGTCATTGCGGTTGCCTAGTCCATGCTTCCCGATTACATGCTTGAGCCCTTCGTTGTCGCTGCCTACCTTGGCATTCAAATCCCCCATCACTATGACAATGTCTCCATTTGGTGTTGTGTTGAAGACGGCGCTTAAGAGATTGTAGAAGCTTTCCTTTTCGTCCTCAGACGAACTATTCGTTGGGGCGTAACACTGTATGATGGTGACGCGTCTTACTCTAGTCCGGAATCTGGCCGTCAAAATCCTATCACCATGAGGCTGCCAGGAAATCAGGCCCTTGCGTGCTGTTGTTGTTAGCAGTAGTCCGACTCCATATTCCCGCGGACTTCCGGATGGTCTTCCAGAATAGAGTAGTACAGTGTTACGCGTTGGAGACTGGTACTCGCCCGCTTCTAACCATCTTACTTCACTTACCCCCAAAATGTCCAGTTTATATCGCATGAATTCCTTTTCCAGTTGGAGGAATCTGGCATTGTAAGGACCTTCTCTTCCCGAGTCGAGGAGCGTCTTTACATTCCAGAAACATATCTTTGTCCGGGTACAATAGCCAAAAGTCGTCAACATGTGATCAGTCCTTATCCGAGGCATAGTGTCGGTTTCAGTAGCGAGCTGGTTTCAGTAACGCAGGTTGCTGGCCCACGTTACCTAGCCTAGAATCAAGGCCCTAGACAACCCGCACTTACAATTTTGGCCTATACGTATAAGGGTTTATACGTATAGTTGCCCGGGGACCACCACTAGGAGGTAAAGTAAGCACTTCATCACGAACTTGATTGTTGCGCTACTGGCCCAAGCCAAGTTTTGGGCAGTCAGTAGTTTCCCGATCAATCGCAATGCAGGTCCCCAGGTGATTAGCGATGTGCTTCATGCAGCTTTGTCGACGGGAAACGGAGGAATTCGATGGACTCTTACATCTCAACTGAAGCATCTTGACTACGCAGACGATGTATGCTTACTCTCCCACAGAATTATGGACCTCCACCAAATGACAGCAGATGTGGAGAGGGAGGCAGGTGTCGTCGGGCTGAAAATTAATACGACAAAAACTAAAATCATCAGCCTTGGAACTAAGTCATCGGCTCAAATATGCATTGCTGGACAACCGGTAGAGAGAGTAGAGGATTTCCAGTATCTTGGGAGTATTGTCTCGACCGATGGTGGAACCGAACTGGATATAGCCAACAGGATCGCCAAAGCAAAGTCCGCGTTCGGGATGTTGTCCAAAATATGGCGAAGCAATGCAATCAGTTTGAGCACCAAAATAAGACTGTTCCGCTCCAACGTTGAATCCGTGCTGCTATATGGTTGCAGCACGTGGAGAGTGACCACTACTATCACCAGAAAGCTGCAAACGTTCGTTAATAGGTGTCTGCGCAATATCTTAAGGATTTTCTGGCCCAATCGTATCTCTAACGAACACCTTTACGAGAGAACGGGTCAGGAACGAATAGGCACAACTATCCAACGGCGGAAGTGGCAGTGGATTGGTCACACGTTCCGAAAGGGTGACAGCTCCATAGCGAACCATGCTATGCAATGGAACCCTCTAACTCAGGATGGCAGAAGACCTGGCGGTCCGCGGAAAACATGGCGCAGAACAGTCGAGAAGGAGGCACGGCAGTTAGGGAAAAGTTGGGGAGAACTCAGACACATTGCCAGAAACCGTACACGATGGCGCGTAGGCGTAGTAGAGGCCCTAGGACCCACAAGGGGATACAGGACATAAGTAAGTAAGTAAGTATAGACGTCCTTGAAATCGATAAATAGGTGGTGAGTGTCACTTTGGACTTCTTAGGTTTTCACCGACCGACTTCTGGGTTCTGGTCTGCACAAGATGAGTAGTATTAAAAACAATCTGGGAAGACAGCTAGATTTAGTTTTTTCATCTGACCCCGATAACTGTGTAGATACCATAAGTAACCACCTCCTCTCTAAACTGGACGCCTATCACCCTCGTATATTTTTAACATTTTCATATGCCAATGAAAACATTAATGTTCTCCCTTTAACGCAGCGAAAATTTAACTTTCGTAAAGCAAATTTTGACAAAATCAACAATCTTATTGGTAATATTAATTTTGACTTTATCTTTGACAATACCATTAACATTGATACAGCCATCGATCATTTTTACTTGTATATCTTTGATTGTTTTCTCCAATCCGTTCCTCTAACGCTACAAAAAAAATGTTATATCTGCTCCCCCTTGGTACAGCAAGGAATTACGCTCTCTTCGGAATAAGCGAAACAAACAATGGCAGACATATCTAAGATCCAGATCTGACTCTGAATACCTTGATCATATACAGTTCGACCTTATTTCTAACCATAAACGATTCTTTCAGTTTATTAGCACCAAAAGGAAATAATCTGACGGGTATCCCTCTACATTAAAATTTTCTGACTGCGCGTCCGAAGATCCTAAAATAATAACCCAATGTTTTGCTGATTTCTTACTGCGGAGCCCGATCTTAACTATTTTACTTACTTGAACGGCTGCGCTCAAACCTCCCTAACATCTTTAAATATAATCGTATCAACAGTTGTTGATAAGATTAATCTTCTCAAGGACGATAACTCTTCCGGCCATAGTTCTAAAAAAATGAGTTTGCAAATTAGCTCCACCCCTTGCTGCTCTTTTTCAATTATCAATCTTACATGGTGTTTTCCCTAGACTTTGGAAAGAGTCATTTATCATCCCCATCCACAAAAAGGGCAGCTTTTGAACGTATTGTTTACGACTCGATCTTCTTCCACTGTAAATCGATCTTCTCCCCTAAGCAGCATGGGTTCCTAAAGGGCAGATCTACAACCACCAACCTCACCGAATTCCTTTCTTCCACATTATGTGCAATTGAAAGAGGTAAAGAAGTAGACATCGTGGCTACTGACTTCAGTAAAGCGTTTGACAAAATCTCTCACAAAATTATACTCCTCAAACTTTCAGCTGTTGGTTTTCCGCCGTCATTTATTTCATGGGTTAAATCCTACTTAGAAGATCGCCAATACAGGGTCCTCTTTAGATCTTCCGTTTCTAATCCAATCATTGCGATCCTCAGGGCAGCCGTTTAGGATCTCTTTTATTTGTATTGACCATAAACGATGTCGAATTTATCATTAAAGGTTCCGACCTGGCAATCTACGCAGACGATATGAGGATTTCAAAACAAATTTCCTGCATTACTGTTTCTCACTCGCTGCAGGCTGATTTAAACCTTTTCCTCACCTGGTGCCGAGAAAATCTTTTAGAACTCAACGTCGCAAATTGCCAATCAATTACTTACTCTCGTAGACGCCCTCCCTTGCCTCCAAGAACTAATTTTTCAACAATGAACCTGTTCCCATTGTTAGCTTAATCCGTGATCTTGGCATCATTTGTGACACTGAACTTAACTTTCGTTCCCACATTGATAACGTAATCAACAGAGCCAACTCAACACTAGGCTTTATAAAACGATGGTCAAGGGAATTCTCTAACCCCTATGTAACCAAATCTGTTTACATGACCTTCGTCAGACCGCTTCTTGAGTATGCCAGCCAGGCTTGGGCACCAAGTTTCTGCGGCTGTATTTTCTAAACACGATCTCCTCTTTGCCTGTTTTGATTTCGCTACTTGTACAGAACAATTGAAATACTCATATAGGGACTTCAAAAATGTTCGAGCTGATCTTCTTGAGCGAGACTTACAACGTGTAAACTGGCTACCAATATTTTCGGAACCTTTAACTGACATGCAAGCTGAATACCTGCAAAGCGTGATTACACAGTTGTTTGATTGCCACGTTCCTCTTAGAACTAAGCTTGCAAAATCCAACATCAAATAGTGGTTTACCCCAGAGATTCTTAGACTTAAAAATGAACGAGATGCTATATACAGGAAGTGGAAATATTTTAGGCTCCCTGAATTTTTCTTGTCTTATAAAGCATTAAGAAATCTTGTATGTTCAAAAATAAAGCAAGCCAAGCGTATTTTTTACAGTGAAAATCTCAACTATAAACTTCCCAGCAAGATATTATGGAAGAACTTACGTCAGCAAGGTATTTGTGGTAAAATTGATTCAGGAGTTGATAATGTTGATCCAAACCAGCTAAATCGTGATTTCATCAAAATTCAATCGGCAAACACTGGTATATCGCCGGTAATCGCACCAAGCGGTTCCTTTGAATTTTCCAGAGTTGAGCAAATGGATATTGTCAGAGCTGTCCTCAAAATAAAATCGAAAGCCATTGGTGTTGACGGGATCCACCCCTATTTTATAAAAATGATTCTACCGTATGTCCTTCCAGCATTAACTCATCTCTTCAACACAATCATAACAACATCCAATTTCCCAAAGTCCTGGAAAGCTGCAAAGATTATCCCAATTCTTAAAAAGAAAGCAACACATAGAGCCCCAGCAGAATACCGACCTATCGCAATACTTCCATATTTATCCAAAGTCTTAGAAAAAACTGTTCACTATCAGCTGTCTGCTTATCTTCGACAAAACAACCTACTTTGCATGTACCAGTCCGGTTTTCGGCAGCATCACTGTTGTACTTCAGCATTGCTTAAAGTAACTGACGATATAAGGGCAGCAACCGATAAAAACTACTGTACTTTTCTAACTTTGCTAGACTTTTCAAAGGCTTTTGACACGGTTGACCATAGACTTCTTGTCGCAAAACTTCAAAATTTGTTTGCTTTCTCCTCGTCCGCTGGAAAATTAATTTTGTCCTATCTCACAGGTCGCGTACAAGCAGTTTTCGTAAACGGTATTCAATCCGAGTTCTTAGCGAGTTTTACAGGTGTCCCCCAAGGATCCATATAGGGCCCACTGCTTTTCACAATATTTATTAATGACCTCCCAAACGTTGTTCATAACTCTGCTGTGCATATGTATGCCGACGATGTCCAACTGTACATAAGTAGTGCTCCTGGTCTTATCAATAATGCTGCTTATAAACACAATGAGGATCTCAAGAATATCCTTACTTGGTCCAAGGACAATTTTTTAAGAATAAATCCAGATAAATCCAAATGCCTTGTAATCAGTAGAAATGGTCATGATCCAAATTTGTTACCCCCCATTTATCTTGGAAATGCTCAAATTGGATTCGTCCACAAAGCCAAAAATCTGGGTGTTTGGTTCAGTAAAACGCTATGCTGGGATAACCATATTTTGACGTTAATTGGCAAAATCTATGGATGTCTGCGAAATCTATCTTTATCGCAAAACTTCACACCGACAAGTACAAGACTAATTTTGGCACGAACTCTACTCGTGCCGCTAATTACATACAGCTGTCAAATTTTCTGTTGCAATAACACTATCATAACACGCAAATTACAAGTTGCATTTAATAATATAACGCGTTATGTTTTTGGGTTAAGAAGATATGACCATGTTTCCGCCCATGCTAAGAAGATACTTGGTTGTACATTAGAAAAGTATCTTGACTTTTGCACAATCAAGTATTTACACAAAGTCATAACCACCAAACAGCCTCAATACTTATACGAAAAATTAAAATTCGCACAATCACAACGCTCTCTGACGTTGGTTCCACCTCGTGTAACATATCAGGTCTCGGAACGCCAATTCTTTATTCATGCCATTCGCCTTTGGAACGCACTTCCTCTTAGCGTAAGAAGACTCCACGATGCGAATAATTTTTGTGATACTCTCTTTCGGCATATTACATGCACATAAATTGCAGATACAAATAATACTATCTAAGATTATAAATTGTCATAGTTTTCTATTGAATTTACTTTAACCGCAGAATTTAACATGAAGTTTTAAAATAATTCTAATTTTGTCATGTCATCTCAATTCTAATTTTAAAATAATGTAATGAAATGTCAACATTTATGCCTTAAAGATTGTTAAAGTCTATTGTAAGTGTTGTTGAAACGTTGAATAAATGAAAATAAATGACCATACCATCGAGTCCACATTCATAGAATTGAAGCTGTTCAACGCAGATTCATCCGTTTCGCCTTGCGAGGTCTACGCTGGAATGACCCGTACATCTTACCTCCCTATGAGAACCGACTAAAATTGTTAGACTTGCAAGCCTTAGAAACACGTCGCGTTCACGCTGATATACTTTTTCTGCACCAATTATTAGCAGGAACAATTGACTGCCCCCCCATCTGCTGCAACTGATCTCGTTTAATACTAACCCTCGACGTTTAAGATCAGCACCCCTATTCCGCCTTCCCTATCACCGTACTGAATACGGCCAGTATGAACCTCTGACTAGAATGCTGCGTAATGCAAATAAGTTCCCTGATGCCTTTGACATGCACCACAGTAGCAAATCTAGCCTTCGCAACTCCATACGTACATTACCTGCCCACTCCTAGTTTAAAGTTGTTTTGTTAAATACAAAAATTTGTGTTAAGTTATTGATTATTTGTTAGGTAATTAGCCTTATGCTTGTATTGCTTGTATTAAGCTAACTAAATAAATTAAATTAAATTAAAATAAATTAAATAAATTAAATTAAAATTAAATTCTCCAGGATTTGCCGAAGTATTAAATCTTGATCAATAGTGGACTTTCCTGGCATAAAACCGCACTGAGAGGAAGCAGTTGATAAAAGGTTTCAGGCATTTACACAATATCGTAGAAAAGATCTTGTATGCGATGTTGAGGAGACTGATACCTCTATAATTGGCGCAGTTCAGGGGGTCTCCTTTCTTGTGGATCAGGCAAACGTCTGAACAAATCTTAAAAACGAGTGGGTGTGTGTTCTTAACCAATTCATCACCAGCTGCCATTAACCCGTCAAGTCCCGCAGCCGTGCTGAATTCTAGCTTGGATATTGCTATTCTCACGGTGGACGGAAAATTGGACTATCATCGTCTATGTTGAATGATTAGTTGTCTATATCCGACGCGTTTATGTTTTCAATGAGCGCTTGTCCGAACATATTTTTTATAAATGAAATTTATTGGCTTTCTTTTATTTCGACAAGATCTTAAAATTCACTTCAGATTCTATAGCCTAACCTTGAAGAGGAAAGCCACATAAAAAGCGAATAACAACCGTGGATTGTATAATTTCGATCAAATGGGCTTTCAGCAATGAACCTTAAAATAAATCTCGAAATTGGTATACAAATATTTTATAGCACTCCAGCATAAAAATTTAAATCCCTCCAGCAATAAAATCCATCAGAGAATAAATTTCATTTTGCATTACTTTGACACTCTCTGTCTGTCAGCAGTACAATTCATTTGTAGTCTGGCAGAGATGAAACAAGCAAAATACGAATACTAATTCGAATAAAAAACAATGCCTGCAACTAGAAATGCATTTCAAAACTGTATCATTGGAAATTGTAACAAAATATGAAATGAAAATCTCACCGTCATCATCGGAAAGCAAACTGGCGTCCGTTCGAGAGGAGGAATTTGCTCCCATAATGCATTTGCTGTTTGCCGGATGAATCGATATGCGTGTGCACTTTCCTCGTCTTATTATCCTTGTGTAGCTGCAAGGGTCGGTGCAATTGCTTGCGAAAAATCTTCCATCATTGCACGCTGTCCCGACAACATTGATGCTCTTTATTTCCAGCTATGATCTCATTTCATCGCACTGCAGAGTGGTAAATCTATCTGGAAATTGAAAAATACAAAAATGCGGATGTAGCAAATATTGAATTTTTTATCTTACAATGGATTTTTTATTTGCTTGGTTTAAGATTTTATTTTCTCATTTATTGGTTATGTCGTATATTCTGAAGTGAAAGGAAAGTAATGGTGTGAGCTGGGGACGGAGTCAGCTTCTCTTTGGACAGTCGACACGCATAGTCTTGGGAAAGTGAGGGGGATGTAAAGATGTGAAGTGGATTTTGAATTAAATTTTATCTGTTGCAAGGTTTCGAATATATTCTGTTTTCAGATTAGATACTTGAAGGTACTCCTATGTGATTGAAAATTTTCAACTTCGAGATTTCCTCGTAGTATACGGATAACCGAAAGTTATATGCTCCATATGATAGCGAACCGTCAATGCGTGCTTGCCAATTGGAAACAAAATGCATCAGCAAGTCTAAGCAGAATTGGAATAAGGAGTGATTTTCAGTGAGCAGTAATCACATAGAACAATTTCAGAAAAGACAGTTCAGAGTAGCAGTGATCACTAATAAGATCAGTAGTGCATAGTGTTATATACATATAGGTGTATAAACAGGATTTAGCGACTTTTATAATTTTCTTAATGAATTTGATTTTATGTTTCTATATGAAACGTTTTTAACTGAAGATGATTTTAATAAGTATGAAGCTAAATTTAAAAGTTATGAATATGTGGCCCTTCTGGCAGCCGACCTACTCGTGGTGGGGGGCGGGCAACGTGATTGGGATGTGCAGATGGGGTAACTTAAATAGTTATTCCCATCCATACAATCCAGTATCCATCTCCCAATAGGTGTTGGTCCGCTAAGTAACGAGAAAGAGCCACTGCAGCCGAAAACCTAGCAGCTCTGTTAGTAAGCCCTACTCCCACCTTCTCGTGGTGCCATCTGGGGATTTCTTCGGAAATTGCTAACGGGAGAGGACGAATGGCGAGCTTCCTGCGCCAAAAAACAGGATAAGTGTCGGTTGGTCTGTGGCCCAGCGAGCCGCAACCGTAAAAACAAATCTTGCTCCGAAACGCAAACCAACGCCTCGGATACGGATGGATAATTTGATGACGACCTATGGCTATCGGACACGGACAACGATCGGATTCTGGAACGTTAAGACCCTCCTGGACTCACTCAAGGAAGGGCCTTATAACGCCAGATTCCTCCAATTAGAACGCGAATTCGCAAGGTATAAAATAGACATCTTAGGGCTGAGCGAGATAAGATGGTTCGATGCTGGGGAATTCATCTCCCCAACCAAAAACACTGTCATGCTCTACTCTGGTAAACCAGCTGGAAGTGCACGGAGTTCCGGAGTAGGACTCATGCTAACTCCAGCAGCTCGTAGTAGCCTCATATCCTGGAAACCCCATAGTGACCGGATATTGACGGCTAGGTTCCAGAGTAGAGTTAGGAAACTTACCATCATACAGTGTTATGCTCCGACCCTAGACGCGACTGAGGACGAAAAGGATGATTTTTATAGCCACTTAGGCGCCGCCTACAACCAAACGTCTAATGGGGACATCGTAAGGGTGATGGGAGATTTCAATGCCAAGGTGGGTAGCGACAACACCATGCTTAAGCACGTGATGGGAGTTCACGGCGTGGGAGACCGTAATGATAACCGTGAGCGGTTTGTGGACTTCTGCAATACCAACCGCCTAGTCATCGGAGGTACGCTGTTTAAGCATAACACCTGCCACAAAATCAGTTGGGTCTCTACTGATAGGCAACGAACATCCAACCAGATCGACCACATTGCGATCAGTCGCCGCTTTAGAAATTGTCTCCTGGACGTCCGAAACAGACGTGGAGCTGACGTCGGACTAGAACGAGATCACCATCTTATGGTAGCTCATTTACGCCTTCGTACTGCATCCGTCAACAGCAACCGCTCAAACCTACTTAACATCACCAGGTTTAATATCGACAGGCTCAATGTTCCCCAAGTGCGCCAACAGTTCAGGGAGCATCTTGCCTTAGAAGCAGAAGCAATCAGCAGCATAGAGAACATGGATGACCACTGGAGTGTTGTGAAAAATGCTTTTGCGACTGGGGCACGCACTTATGTCGGGAAAAAGCAGAAACACCACCGCACATGGCTTTCTACAGACACCCGGATCGATGAGCGTACAGCAATCAAGGCTCGGATTGCAGCGGCCTCAGCAGTAGAGAGAACCGAGCTTGAAACCCAATACCATGCGAAGAAGAAAGAAGTGCAGCGTAGTGTGAGACGTGACAAACGTCAATATGTCAATTCACTGGCCTCAAGGGCTGAAGAAGCAGCGAGTAGGTGCGACAGTAGGACTGTTTATAGCATCACTAAGGAGCTCATCGGTGGTCGAAACTCCAAACAACATCCAGTGAAGAGTGTAGACGGTAACCTTCTGATTACGGATGAGGATCAGCTCACTAGATGGAGAGAACATTTTGCTACAGTGCTCAATCACATAGACGATGGCGGTATGATCTCGAATTCGAATGAGCAGTTCGAAGCAACAAATTCCCGAATTCGCACCGCACCTCCCAGTAAAACCGAGATAATAACAGCAATCAAGTCCCTCAAGAAGAACAAGGCGGTGGGTATTGATGGCATCTCTGCCGAGCTATTTCAAGCGGCGCCAAATACATCGGCTGATTTGCTGCATCCCCTAATATGGAGAGCTTGGGATAGTGAACAATTTCCGCAGGAGTGGAAAAGGGGGATGATCATTAAACTTCCAAAGAAGGGAAACTTGATGGATTGCGGTAACTGGAGAGGTATATGCGTTCTTCCAGCCGTGGCTAAAATAATAGCTAAAATAATTCTAGAACAAATTAAAGAACATTTAGATTCAACTCTCGATGTCGAACAGGCAGGCTTTCGCGCTGGATCCTCCTGCATCGACCACATAAACACCTTACGGATGAATATCGAGCAATGCGTTGAGTATAGGTCTTCGCTACATTTAATGTTTATCGACTTCGAGAAAGCTTTCGACAGATTGAATCGAGAAGCTATCTGGTTGCCCCTGCGCAGGAGAGGCATTCCAGAAAAACTTATAGCTATTATCAAGGCTACATACGAGGGCGGTAAGTTTCACGTCGTGCACGATGGTTAAGGTGTCGGAGGATTTTGAAGTCCAAAGTGGAGTACGTCAAGGGTGCATACTGTCACCACTATTGTTTTTGGTGGTTATCAGCGATGTACTCCGTGCAGCATTGACGGAAGGCAACTATGGAATTCGTTGGACTATGACATCTTACCTTAAACACCTAGATTACGCTGACGATGTTTGTCTACTTTCACATCGGATAATGGATCTTCATCTGATGGCCCAAAATCTAGAAGCTGAGGCAAACAAAGTGGGGCTAAAAATAAACTCAGCCAAAACAAAAGCCCTGAGTACTTCCAACACCCGCGCTCAACTTAACATTGCCGGAAAGCAACTCGAGAAAGTTGGTAACTTTCTATATTTAGGAAGTGTCGTCTCGGCTTATCGCGGCGGCACCGAACTGGATGTGTGCAGCAGAATCGGGAAGGCTAAAGCTGCGTTCGGAATGCTATCTAAAATCTGGAGAAGCAATGTTATTAGCTTAAGAACCAAGCTGCGACTGTTCCGCTCCAAAGTAGAATCAGTGCTGCTTTATGGGTGCAGTACTTGGAAGGTGGACACCATTAACACACGAAAGTTGCAAGTCTTCGTAAACAAATGCTTAAGAATCATCTTGAGGATTTTTTGGTCGAACCGCATCTCCAACGAAGAACTTTATCTGAGAACGGGCCAAGAACCTATGAGCATTACTATACGAAGAAGAAAGTGGCAATGGATTGTACACACCCTACGGCGCGAAGACAACTCCATTGCGAAATACGCCATGCAGTGGAATCCGCTCACCCAGGCAGGCAGAATAGCGGGACGCCCGAGGCAAACGTGGCGCAGAACAGTTGAGGAGGAATCGAGCTCTTTAGGAATGAGTTGGAGGCAGCTCAAACGCATTGCAGGACTTCGAACACGATGGCGCGCAGGCGTGGTTGACGCCCTATGCCCCCCGAGGGGTTAAAGGATCTAGGTAAAGTAAGTATACAGTCCAGTCACGGTTAACAAAGCGCACACCCCATGATGACAAAAAGGAGACGACTGGCCTCGGATATTGCCAAACCTGGTAAACCAGGGCATCCTTTGGAGCCAGGTCTGAAGGGTGTCAGTATGCGAGCGTCTGGTAGCCGGCCTGTCCCGCTCGGCAGCCGGCCGGTTTAAACCCGAAATGGCTACGAGCTTCCTGTCAATGGTCTCACGAACCATTGCTGGAGTCAAGGGGTGAGCGCAATGTGCACCGACAGGGGCACAGATGGACCCTCTGATTTTGGACAACGGCATCGACTTAGGATAGGCACATGGAACGTTTCATAGCTCACAGAGAAGGGCCTTGAGCTTGTTGGGGAGGCTGTTAAAAGTCGACTAGATATAGTTGGCGTCTCTTCAATAAAGCAGAGAGGTTCTAAAACTGTGGACTTTTTGGATGGGTGGAAGCTCTTCCTGTCAGGAGTCGCACCTTCAATGTCTGCTCAGGTGGGAGTGGGGATACTCATAAGTCCCAGGTTGACAGACAGAGTATTAGAGTGGATAGCATTAGGAGGGAGAGTTGCGATCTTAAAGCTCAAGCTTGAAGGACCAACTCTGGCATTGGTGCAGGTGTATGCACCGAACCTTCAGTCAGAGTATGAAGCTTTCTTAGATGAAGATGAACCTGCCCTTGAAAAATTTGCGGATATAGATTCTTTTTCCTGATGGGTGACTTCAATGCTCACGTAGGTGTAGATGTTATGACATGGGGAGTGTGATTGGGAGGGACGGTGATCCTGATCAAAATGCGAACGGAGAGAAGTTGTTGGATTTTTCTTGTGAAAATGGCTTATCCATCATGAACACTATCTTTCCACACAAAGCCATTCACAAATACACGTCGTACCGTCAGAGTCTTCAGCAGAAGTCGCTGATCGATTTCTTCGTGTTACCATCGTGCCTGAAGCGAATGGTTTGTGATGTTCGCGTATTGAGAGGGGCCGAACTGTCAACTGATCATCACTTAGTGCTGTGCAAATTGTTTCTTAGCGAGAGAGTGCCTCCCCTACCAAAGCGTAAACTAAGGATGGTTACACGCATACGATGGGAGAGGTTATAGGACGATGAGACACGGGAGACATTTGCGCGGCAAATATCTGAAAGGTTTGAACGAATTCCAACTGTTCCATCAAATGTAGAGGAAGAATGGCAACTGTTTTCAACAGCGGTCATTGCTTCTGCGGGAGATGTTTGTGGAGTGAAGCGGCTTGGTGTGGCGGCTGGTGGTGAGAAAGGACTGCTTGGTTTAAAAGTCCCGGAGTTCAAGAAGCCATCAGAGAGAAGAAGAGAGCATTTAAGGCGTGGATTCACTTGCGAAACTTCGATTCTCGAAATCGGTACACTGAGGCACGAAGAACTTGCAATTTGGCTGTGAAAACAGCGAAAGAACAGTCTTGGAAAGAGTTTGGCGAAAAATTGGAACGTGACCACAGATCTGCAAATAAGATGTTCTGTATCTTACATTGGCTCCCAAACTGTAGGGGGTGTTCAACAACATCGTTTTTTAATTTGAGTGCCGTCTGCTATAGTAGTAATAAAAACATTGAAAATATTAAACTGATGAATTTCAGAATATTAGCTTATAACGTTTTGGGATTATCGAATAAGTCTTTATATACAGATTTTTTTCAATTTCACAAATCAATTTGAATTTTTAATTTTATTTGAAACATTTTTAATAGAGAAATGCTTTAGTTATTTTGAGAGTCGAGTTATAAATTATAAATTTGAATGGATAAGTGCAGCAAGAACATATGCTAGGGGTAGAGCGAGTGGAGGTTTTTTTTTTTTTTTATTTAAACGAGATCTTAAGGGAATCAGCTGTGAATTCAAACAATTAAACGGATTAACCTATCTGAGCTTACATTTTAATAACTCCAGTTTCTGGATACTTCCAACATATCTGAATTAAAATCGTTGGGAGGAGGATTTCGGAAGATTACAGGAGACTATTGTGTGGCGATAATCCGAATATATTAATTGTAGGTGACTTGAACGCACGAACGGGCATTGAAACAGGATCTGAAAACAACTCAGCTGGTATAGTTCGACAATTGAAAGATAAATTAGTGAATGCAAGAGGTGCGAAATTATTAGAGCTGTGTAACTCGCACGGGCGTCGACTTCAAAACGGAACAAGTACTTCGAATAATGTGGGCGAGTTCACATTTGTGGGAAAGCAAGGGACTACGGTCTCATAGTAGGAGACTGGAATTCGTATGTCACTGTCTTCGAAGTGGGTCAAATACCATATTCGGATCATATGCCACTAATCGTAATATTTAGACTCGAAGCACATTTTTTTTTTATTCCAAACATAATAAGCTGCAAAGGATTACAAATGTTTGTTAACACTGCGACTAGTTATGAAACCAACGAGCAGTTTGCTTTTCAGTATAAATAGTGAGAGAAAAGTAAATGGCTAACAGTTTACTATTTGTAAAGTACAATATAATTTTAATTTGTTGTATGTCATTCTTAACATTTAATGAAAGTAACAAGAGCATAGATGGGTTTTAATCCATCCAAAGCGTTGGAGGTTAAATTCATTCCGAGCGCCTCTTTTCGCTCGTTGTTCTCGCTCTGTCACTATTTAGTAGAGGATGTAGTAAGTTGTCTGGTTTGCGGTTGCCTTGCAAGATCTGACGGTTTTATACCTTGCAGTCGTCTCACGCCATATACGTTTAGAAGAATTGTTGCTTCCTCGTTAATATGTTCCTGGAGACTCTTCTCGTGTGCTTTGGCCCTAGTGTTGATTTCTTCAAGAATAGTAGGAATCCCTAGGTCCCGATGGAGGTTGCTGTTTCTGATGTACCATGGAGCGTTCACAATACTTCGAAGGACTTTATTCTGGAATCGTTGGATGACTGCAATATTAGTTTGGCTGGCACATCCCCAGAGTTGAGCGCCATAGTTCCACACTGGTTTTAGGAACTGGTTATATAAAAGAATTTTATTATTAATTGATAGTCCTGACTTTCTGCCTATAAGCCATTCTAATTTTCGCCATTTAATATCTAATTCTTGTCTTTTCATTTTAATATGCTCTTTTCAACGAAGCTTGGCATCTAGAGTCATACCTAGATACTTCGCTGTATTAGCGTAAGGTATTGTCGTGCCTGATATTGCTATGGGGGAGTACGAGATAGACTTATTTGTGAAGTCAATATGTACAGATTTGCTCGAATTTAGTTTAATACGCCATCTTTGAGTCCACCTGATAATTTGGTCTATAGCAGCTTGTAGCTTTTGCGTCGATTCTAGCATGGTATCTCCCACTGCTAAGACTGCCGCGTCGTCGGCAAAAGTTGCTGTTTTGGTGTAGGGCGTTGTAGGTAGGTCTTCAGTATAAAGAAGGTATAACAGAGGTCCGAGGACGCTTCCTTGAGGAACTCCGGCTTCGACCTGCATTAGCTTAGAGTAGTAGTTTTTTTGTTTTATACGGAGTAACGCGATGTTAAATAAGACTCCATTAGGTGGAAGTACTGTTCTGGCAGGTACACTTTTAGTTTATTGAGAAGACCTTCATTCCATACTCTATCGAAAGCCTGTGCTACGTCTAAAAAGATTGCAGAGCATACATTTTTTTCTTCTAGTGCTCTTTCGATTTCAGATGTTATTCTGTGGACTTGTTCTATCGTGGAGTGTTTGCTTCGAAAGCCAAACTGATGATTTGGGATTAAATTTCTTGATTCTACGATTGGTTTGAGACGCTTAAAAATCAGTCTTTCAAACAACTTTGATATTGACGGAAGTAGCGATATTGGTCTATATGAGGATACCTCGTGAGGGTCTTTACCTGGTTTAGGGATCATTATCACGTCAGCTACTTTCCAGACGCTTGGTACATACTCAAGGCTAATTGTTTTATTCATTAACCGTAAGAGTTTCACTAACCCTTTGTTTGGCAGTCGCTTCAGGGCTTCCGCAGTGATCAGGTCAAAACCTGGAGCTTTTTTGTCTTTTAATCGCCTTATCTCATATTTAAACTCGTGCATTTTAATGGGAGCAATCATAGAACTAGTACTTTCATTGAGATTTAGAAGCTCATCACAGGAAGCATCATTAGGCTTAAAGGTATTCGCCAGGTGGTCTGCAAAAGCAATAGCTTTTTCCTCATTGCTTTTAGCCCATTGCCCATTACTGCATCTTATTGGAGGAATATGATTTGTTGGTCACTTAAGATATTTTGTACTTTTCCAAAGTGAATATTCAGTGCTCTTGTCAGCAGTTAGCTCTGAGAGATATATTTTCATCGTCTCATTCCGGATTAGCTTATCTCAAGTTTAAGATCTTGTGTGGCCTTGTTTAGTCTCGTTTTGTTGGAGGGAGATCGAGTTTGTTGCCACCTGCGCCGAAGTTTTCTCTTGTTTATTATAAGCTCCTTAATTTATTTTGGATAATTGCTACCGACCGTTTTTCTCTTCGTTGGAGGAGTACAGCTCCAAGCTGCGAATTGGATTAGTTGGATGAAAGCATTTGCTTCGTTTTCCAGTTGGTCTGTCGTCTCAATAGGCGTACTAATATTGACTTTATCCTGAAGGATTTGTTTAAAACTAAGCCAATCTGTGAATTTGTTTGAAAGGTATGGACTTTCTTCTTTAACTATAACAGTTTCACTGAGTGTCAGGTATATTGGTGAGTGGTCCGAGTCGAGATCCAAACCTTCTTGTACCCGGATAAAATTCCTTGACAACTTATTTATGACAAAAAAGTCAACCAGATCTGGAATTTTGTTAACGTCCGTCGGCCAGTATGTAGGCTTACCAGTAGATATAAATTCACACCCTGTCTTTTTAGCTGCATCGTAGAGTTCACGACATTTTGTTGTAGTGAGTCGGGATCCCCGTATGTGTGCTTAGCATTAAAGTCTCCTCCCATTATAAACTTAGACTTGTGCATTTTAATGAGTTGCTGGTATTCATTTGAAGAGATCGAATGTTTGGGAGGACTATAGACAGCTGTTATTAAAAGAGGTTGATTTTTAGTTCTAACAGTTACGGTAGTGGTTTGAAACTTGAGTGAACTTATTTTCTCTTCTTCATAATGATCAATGCTACTTCTTATAATAATAGCACTGCCTCCTCTCGCAGAATTATCTGGATGGACTGTATGGTACGAGTTATAATTCTTCAACTTGATATATGACTGGGTTGTAAGATGAGTTTCTGAGATCAAACAAATGTCTATCTTTTCTGTATCTAGTAATATTTGTAGCTCGTTTAAATGATTGTTCAATCCGTTCGCATTCCATGCCATGATTCTTAAGGACTTAACCATTATTGATTGTAATTTATTTTTTCCTCAAGACTACTAATGCGATCTGGAAGGGTTTTATTGAAGACTCGAAGCACATGAGAACGAATGAATACAAAACTTGATGCTCCTTCCAAAATTGAGGTGGAATGAAGACAATGCTTTTAATTATAAGAGACAACTCAGCGTAGCATTGAGAAGGGCGCAAGCATTTGATCTCGACACAATTGTCAAAAATATAAAGGAATCGTATCCCTCCCCTAGGAACAACGGAAGCAGTGAAAAAAAATGTGCAGAACCATAGTTCGATGTAGAATGTAAAAGGGCAAGGAAATTATCGTTTGCATGGCTAAAATCTTTCCGCGAAGCCAATGATGGTTTCTTTAAACTTATTTATATTGAAGCTAATAGCCAATTCAAAGCCATATGTAGAAGAAAGAAGACGGCCTACTATGAAACAGAAGCTTTAAAGTTAGCTAATTGTCGAAGTTCATCAAATTTCTGGAGACTAGGGGCAAAACTTAATGGTAAAAAATTCAAAATCAATCAAGAGCTTAGTCCTACTGTCCTGTTTACACACTTTAACGAGTTGCTGAATCCTATAGTTAGTAGTAGCGTGTTCCAATATGCCGCACCGGACTTTGAAGATGAACTATTAGTCTTGAGAATAACATACCCAGAAGTGATCACGGCTTTAAATAGGTTGAAAGACGGCAAAGCGGCAGGATCTGATGGAATACCGGTCGAGTTCTATAAGTATGGGGCTAATGAGCTCTGTCTCCGACTTATACGCCTGTTTAATGATGTGATGGATAACGGAAATATACCACAACAGTTTAAGGAGGCTTTAATTTTCCCTATCCATTAAAAGGGCTGCACGAGTGATCTGAGAATTTATCGTGGGATTTCATTCCTAAATGTAACGTACAAGATTTTCAGTTCAGTTTTGCAAAGAAGGCTTATGGAATGGATTCACGTAAATAAGCTGTTAAAAGAATTTCAGGCGGGTTTCAGACCAGGATATTCCACAATAGACCACATCCTCGTTTTGCGTAGCATTGCAGAATCTTTTATCTCGAAATAAAAAAAAAAACTTTAAAGCAGCCATTGATACAGTTGACCGTAGAGCTTTAATTTATACGCTGTTTGGCATGGGATGTGAAGATACACAGGTGTCGGTTTAGAATGGAAGGGAAAAGGCCGAGTGGTTCCAAGCAAGATCAGGAGTAAAACAAGGGTGCACATTGAGTCCGCTCCTATTCGCACTATTTATAGAAGACTTAGTGGACTCTCTGCTAAGAGGCATTGAATTTGCTGGGGTACTCATCAAGGCGTTACTTTTTGCGGATGATATAGTCATGCTGGCATATTCACCAGAAGCTTTGCAGCTGATAATTAATCGGCTACACAATTACTGCAGTTTATGGGGCCTTTTAGTCAACTTGGAAAAGTCGAAAGTGATGATTTTCAAGAAAAGGGGAGGTAGAATTTGCTTGAACGAGAGGTGGACCTATAATGGCGAAATCATTGAGGTAGTTAAGGACTACAAATACCTTGGAGTTTATTTGACGAGCAATTTAAGTATGCAGAAGCATCTAGATGGAAAACTAATCAAAGCCAAAACCGCAGTGAATATAACGTGAAAAGTATGGGGACATAAAAAATATGAAACTGTGGAAAGACTACTACGATATTACATCAAAAGGTTATTTCATCTTCCTGCTAACACTCCGAATTACATGATAATGTTGGAAATGGGTCTGTCCCCCCTTTTTATTAAGACCTTAAAATTGCAAGTCGATTATATACTCAAAGTACTCAACATGCCAAATGAGAGACTTCCCAAGATCGCAGCCCTTAAAACTACCATATATTTAATAGGAGCAGCTGGTATGGTGAATAGCTGGAGTTAGCACAAAAATGTGGGTTGGTTCTAAACGACAGGGAAGCAGATACTGCAAGCTGGAAAGCTGCCTTATACCTTCTAATAGAAAAAGTGGGCGAACAGTGCAGAAACGGAGAATGCTAGAGAATGCTTCGGGCTCTCTACATAGATCAGTCCATAGCAGGCTAAATCATGACTTGCAACCTAACAATAACTACTTTCGAAATGAGCTGAGTATTCACGAAATATCTATGATGGTGAGACTGCGAGGAGAACTTCTTCCTTTAAACTACGTACCTCATCGGAACGACCTCCCAATTTTATGTGCTATACGTAACGTTGCAGAGAGAGAAGATTTAATAAATTTCATAGGCAGGTGTCCTACCATACGAGAAATAAGAAGACAAGTCTTTCGTGCTGATTTTTTGCCGGATGATCGGGTTATTCAACTTCTTGATAAGCTGCATCTCCACAAGCTTTATTCATACTGTAAAACAGCAATTGCATATAGGGACCGAATACTGAACGAAAATTTCTAATAAATCTATTAAATTCGGGTATGTCTCTGTTGTAAAGTAAATATGTAGGTAAATTTACTATTGTAAGGCGCAATAGGTATATTAATTGTTAACAGTGTTGTCAATCTGGCAGACGGCATAGGCCATGTCTTTGATTTTTGTAAACTTTAAATGTAAGAAACAAACTGAAGTATAAATAAAATCTATTTATCTATCTATCAAATAAGATGTTCTGGCAGACCGTCCGCCGACTCAGAGGAAGAAAGTTGAATATCGTTGAAGCAGTCAATTCAAAACACGGTACACTTCTTTCCAATGAGGAGGACATCTTACGCAGACGGAGCGAGCGCTTTTTAGAATTGCTCAATCCCGAACAGGGCACCGAAGATGACAGACCTATTGTCGAGAGTTGGGCGGAAAGTAGTTATACGGTAGAGAAAGTAACTTTGGCGATAAAAGCGCTAAAGGTTGGCAAATCTGTTGGTGTGGATGAATTTCGGCCGGAAATGCTCAAGGCTTTAGGTAAAGAGGGGGTGCAATGGCTCTCGCGTGTCATTAAAGTGGCCTGGGAATGCGGTGAAACACCTGGTGATTGGCAAATGGGGGTGATATTTCCTCTTTTTAAAAAATGGGACAAAAGAGATTGCGCCAACTATAGGGGTATATCCCCTTTAAGCCTCCCTGGGAAAGTCTTCGCTAAGGTGCTAGAAACGCGTTCCAGAGCTGTGGTTGAGGGTACTTTAGGTGAGGAGCAGTGCGGTTTTCGTCCCGGTAGAAGCACAACCGACCAGTTATTCGCTCTCAGAATGGTTCTTGAGAAGGCCTGGGAGTATGCTAAACCTGTCTACACTTGTTTTGTGGATTTGGAAAAAGCATATTATTATATTACAAATGCACATAGCTATGTACATGTACTCGTAATACTATACTTACCCTAATACTTGCAATCGCAACTTTCCCGCCACACTTGTTTGTCAAGCAAAGAGTTAATTGAACGGGAAAGGCTGTTCAATAGAATAACGTCTCTATCTTCGTCTCTTTGGGGAGACAAAGATAAAAGCCATCTAATCCAGTTGAGATGCTCTGTTAGTTCTAAGTGAATGGCCAAACAATAAAGAGCTTTGCTAAAAATTTTTTCGAACTGCTTGTTTTTCTTTTAAAACGTTACAAGAGTATAAACTCTGAAGTGTTCTGCAGGAGTATGGGATTGATGGTTCCCTGTTAAGGGCGATTCAGTCTTTATATACAAACTGTAGGAGCTGTGTTCGGATAAACGGTGTTAAATCAATACCATTCACTATTGGTGTTGGACTCCGCCAAGGGTGCGTTTTGTCACCTCTCCTCTTCATTGTATATATGGACTGGGTGTTGCAGCGCTGCCGTGGCGGAGACCTAAGGATTAGTCATCTACTCTTTGCGGATGATTTGGTCATCCTTGGGTCCTCTCAAACCGAACTCCAGCGCGCACTCGAAAGGCTTGTAGCCGTTTGTGATGATGCTGGAATGAGGATCAACGTGAACAGTGCACTCTGCATGTTACTGGAGTTCCACTGAAGCAGGTGGATAAGTTTAAGTACCTCGGGGTCTTATTCACGAGTGATGGGAAGAGCAGTGCCGAGTTATCCTGTAGAATTGGTCAGGCTGGATTAATTTTGAGAGAGCTTGACCAATCTGTTATAAGGAAGGCCGAACTTAGAGTTCAAGCTAAGCTATCGGTTTTGAACTCGGTGTATGTTTCAATTCTCACCTATGGTCATGAAATTTAGGTAGTAACCGAAAGAATAAGATCGCGGATATAAGCTGCCGAAATGAGGTTCCTTTGCAGTGTTGCTGGAATAACTCGTAGGGATTGAGTGTACACGAGGCGCTCAATGTTGAGCAGCTACTTCAGGCTTCGTGCGAGCAAAGGTCAAAGGAGTACATGTCTATAGCTGTTATGCATCTCCAAACAACACCATTGAGGGGTTCCAAAGTATGCTTGATAGGTTCGTGGATGATGCTAGAGGTCGTAGCCCAACGATTATAGCTGGAGACTTCAATGCATGGGCCACTGATTGGGGCAGCGCACGGACCAATAGAAGGTGAGAAGCTCTCCTAGAAGCCGTATCGTCACTAGACCTAATATTGCTAAATACAGGAAGTGAGCACACTTTTAGTAGAAATGGTGTAGGCTCCATAGTTGATATCACCTTTGCAACTAGTTCCTTATCGAGAGGCGCCAACTGGAGACTCAGTAATCAATATACTCACAGCGACCACCTTGCCATCCTGTTTGAAGAACAACCTAGGAGACCAACCCAGGAACGCCCAAAGAAGGCACAACGAATGGGGTGGAAAATAAGCACCATGGACAAAGACACTTTTGCCCTGATTTTTGCAGAGTCAACAATAAGCCCAGGAACAGCAAATGCTATGGCCGTTGAGGTTACCAAACAAGTAACTAGGGCTTGCGACGCATCCATGGCCCGGAAAACGTCAACAAATCGCCACATCAGGATCTACGGGTGCAATTCAAAGATAGGCGAAGAGAGCTAAAACTTGCCATCCGCAGAAGTAAGAGCCATAGCTTTAAGGAACTCTGCGAGCAGGCAGATGTAAATCCTTGGGGCACCGCCTATAGAACAGTAATGGCAAAACTCAAAGGTACTAGGGCACCCTCCCCCTCATGCCCTCTCCTTATGCAGAAAATTATATCGGGATTGTTTCCACCTCGAACACCAGCAGAGCGTATAGAGCCACCTCCGGAAGTACAGGACATCCCAACTGTCAGGCAAAGGGAACTCCTGGATGAACGCAGACGATTCGAGAATACCAAGTCACCTGGATTGGATGGCATACCGAACAAGGCCCTTAAATTAGCCATTAAAACAAATACGCAACCATTTGTGGAACTCTACAACAAGCGTCTAACAGAAGGAGTTTTTCCAGACTAATGGAAAAAGCAACGTCTAGTGCTGCTGTCTAAAGGGAAAAAACCACCAGACGAGCCCTCGTCATACCGTCCCATATGCCTGTTAGACACAATGGGTAAAATACTGGAGCGAATCATATGCAACCGATTAGAAGTGGCAATTGATGAAGCCGGGGGACTTTCCAACCAACAGTACGGTTTTAGGCGCAATAAGAAGGGTAACTACAACTTTGGAAGAAGCTATTCAGGGCAGGAGATGGAGAGGCGGTGCAAAGAAATACGGTGCCGTAATAACATTGGTCGTCAAAAACGCGTTCAATTCTGCAAATTGGGGACTCATAGTGCAATCGCTTAGGTCAATGATGGTGCCATGGTTCTTAATTAAAATAATACTGAGCTACTTCGAGAAACGGTTTCTGCTCTTCGATACCGACGATGGAGTATAGCAGTACCACATATCTGGCGGAGTTGCACAAGAATCGGTATTAGGCCCTATCCTTTGGAACATTATGTATGATAGGGTTCTAGGGCTTGGAATCCCAAATGAGGCAAAAATCATAGGCTTCGCCGATGATATTGCAATTGTCGTGGTTGCAAAACATCTAGAGAAAGTAGAGGATATTGCAAATGAATGTATCCGAAAAGTCAAACGATGGATGGCAGCAGTCAGGGTAGAGCTCGCCGAATATAAAACTGAGGCAGTATTGGTAAGCAGCCGCAAGAAAAGAGAGGAAATCACCATCAGAGTAGGAGATCATAAGACGACATCAAAATCGGTTATCAAATACCTAGGTGTGATGATCGACGCGAGGCTCACTTACAAACGGCTCGGGTGAGCGGTGCCTTATCAAGAATAATGGTAAATATAGGAGGACCTAGGGGTTTTATGACAACCTCATAGCCCTACTTAACCTAACCTAACCTAACCTAGGCAACAAAGCAGACTTATTCTATCCAGGGTGGTGCAGTCCATCCTTATGTATGCGGCACCCATATGGGCCAAAGCTATGATGAAAAAGACCTACGCAAGAAGGATAAACTCTGTCAACAGACTATGTGCACTGAGAGTATGCTATGCCTTTCGTACGGTGTCAGACGAGGCAGTATGTGTCATCGCGGGAATGGCAGCAGCGGATATCCTGGCTATCGAGCTACAAAGGACCTACGGCGCCAAAATTCAGGAACCTCAAGCGTCAGTCAAAAATATCAAGCTGAAAGAAAGACACCGAAGCATTAGAGCATGGCAGGAGCATGGAACCAGTCCTCAAAGGGAAGATGGACCCATCGACTTATACCGGATATCCAAAAATGGATGGACCCGGACATGGTTGCTTTTGAGCGTATCTCAACAGGTTTGGGCTCGATGAATCTCCCAACTGTCCAAATTGCGGAGAGGCCTCAGAAGACGCTCAGCACGTATTTTTTCAGTGCCCACGTTTTCATATAGAGCACAGAGAACTGGAGGAAAAAATTGGAGAAATACCAACCCCCGAAAACATTGTGCACCATATGATAGCATCGAATGCAATATGGGACGCGAACAAGTTGCAGCGATAATCGTGCAGGAACTTAGGCGGCTGGAAAGAGTCAGAGAGAGCAACCAAGTCCAACCGGCAACACTTTTGGAACAAGGAGCGGAAGACAGCGAAAGAAGAGCATAAATAGCTAACCAGCCCCGCGAAGTAATACCTAACGGTAGTCCCGCGGGGAGAGTGGTTGAAGTGTGCAGGGTGTGGCTTAGTACGTAGGCGTATTCCTGGCGTCGAGTATTCAGGTTTGCGAATCGTGCATACCAGTAGCTCGGGCTACTGGTATCTTTAGAAGATTACACACCCTTTGGCGCAACCATAAAAAAACAAAGCTACTTCTCCGAACGGAACGATCTATAGTTCGATGGTTTGGTCACGTGGTGCGTAGACCGGCTTCCAAGACATGCTATGATTGCTGTGTCATCAGGTAGGCGTCTCCCCGGTAGGCCTGGAAATAGATGGTTGGATCAAGTCCGACATCTCTCCTGTAGCCGTCTAGGGATTCCTGCTAATGAGTTGAAGTCAATGGCGGAGGATCGAGAATGATGGAGGGTCCACCTGAGAATCCTACCCCCGCGACCCTCATGCAGGATTAGCGGGCCATTGAAAATGTATGTATGTGTGTATGCATATTTACTTTTTTCCTGTTCTATACTTGTATTACTTTATTTTCCGTGTCTCTGTTCTCTTTTTCCTTTCTTTTTTCTATGAATATGTTCGAATTGCTCAATTTGTATCTTGTTAATAACTGTTGCCATCTAATGATTGATGGCAAATGATTAAATAAGGCCTCGTAGGGGCAGCATCTCCCGATAGGTGCTGGTCCGCTAAGTAACGAGAAGGAGCCACTACAGCCGAAAACCTAGTAGCTCTGTTAGTAAGCCCTACTCCCACCTTCTCGTAGTGTCATCTGGGAATTTCTTCGGAAATTGCTAACGGGAGAGGACGAATGACGAGCTTCCTGCGCAAAAAAACAGGATAAATGTCGGTTGATCTGTGGTCCAGTGAGCCGCAACCGTAAAAACAAATCTTGCTCCGAAACGCAAACCAACGCCTCGGATACGGACGGATGATTTGATGATGACCTTTGGCTATCGGACACGGACAACGATCGGATTCTGGAACGTTAAGACCCTCCTGGACTCACTCAAGGAAGGGTCTTATAACGCCAGATTCCTCCAATTAGAACGCGAATTCGTACGGTATAAAATAGACATCTTAGGGCTGAGCGAGATAAGATGGTTCGATGCTGGGGAATTCATCTCCCCAACAAAAAGCACTGTCATGCTCTACTCTGGTAAACCAGCTGGAAGTGCACGGAGTTCCGGAGTAGGACTCATGCTAACTTCAGCAGCACGTAGTAGCCTCGTATCCTGGAAACCCCATACAAATACAAATACAAATATTTGGCGCAACAGCTTTTAAAGTGCCAGGGCCTAGCTTCTCCCAACCACTCATGTTGTGTGCGTTATATTTTTCACACGAATGGAATGGTAGGCCCCCTATAGTTAAATGCCGAATCTGAACGGCGATTTGAGAAGCTTTTTCGTGACAACAATACTCTCGGATGTTTGTCAGACGCTCGCGAGACTGGAAACCCCATAGTGACCGGATATTGACGGCTAGGTTCCAGAGTAGAGTTAGAAAAATTACCATCATACAGTGTTATGCTCCGACTCTAGACGCGACTGAGGATGAAAAGGATGATTTTTATAGCCACTTAGGCGCCGCCTACAACCAAACGCCTAATGGGGACATCGTAATGGTAATGGGAGATCTCAATGCCAAGGTGGGTAGCGACAACACCATGCTTAAGCACGTGATGGGAGTTCACGGCGTGGGAGACCGTAATGACAATGGTGAGCGGTTTGTGGACTTTTGCAATACCAACCGCCTAGTCATTGGAGGTACGCTGTTTAACCATAACACCTGCCATAAGATCAGTTGGATCTCTACTGATAGGCAACGAACATCCAACCAGATCGACCACATTGCGATCAGTCGCCGCTTTAGAAATTGTCTCCTGGACGTCCGAAACAGACGTGGAGCTGACGTTGGACAAGAACGTGATCACCATCTTATGGTAGCTCATTTACGCCTTCGTACTGCATCCGTCAACAGCAACCGCTCAAACCTACTTAACATCACCAGGTTTAATATCGACAGGCTCAAGGTTCCCCAAGTGCGCCAACAGTTCAGGGACCATCTTGCCTTAGAAGCAGAAGCAATCAGCAGCATATTGCAACAGAACATGGATGACCACTGGAGTGCTGTGAGAAATGCTTTGCGACTGGGGCACGCACTTATGTCGGTAAAAAGCAGAAACACCACCGCACATGGCTTTCTACAGACACCTGGGGACGTATCGATGACCGTACAGCAATCAAGGTTCGGATTGCAGCGGCCTCAGCAGTAGAGAGAACCGAGCTTGAAGCCCAATACCGTGCGAAGAAGAAAGAAGTGCAGCGTAGTGTAAGACGTGACACACGTCAATCAACTCACTGGCCTCAACGGCTGAAGAAGCAGCGAGTAGGTGCGACAGTAGGACTGTTTACAACATCACTAAGGAGCTCATTGGTGGTCGAAACTCCAAACAACACCCAGTGAAGAGTCTAGACGGTAACCTTCTGATTTTGGATGAGGATCAGCTCACTAGATGGAGAGAACATTTTGCTACAGTGCTAAATCACTTAGACGATGGCGGTATGATCCTGAATTCGAAAGAGCGGTTCGAAGGCATAAATTCCCGAATTCGCACCGTACCTCCCAGTAAAACTGAAATAATAGCAGCAATCAAGTCCCTCAAGAAAAACAAAGCGGTGGGTATTGATGGCATCCCTGCCAAGCTATTTCAAGCGGCGCCAAATACATCGGCAGATTTGCTGCATCCGCTAATTCGGAGAGCTTGGGGTAGTGAACAATTTCCACAGGAGTGGAAAAGGGGGATGATCATTAAGCTTCCAAAGAAGGGTAACTTGATGGATTGCGGTAACTGGAGAGGTATATGTGTTCTTCCAGCTGTAACCAAAATAATAGCAAGAATAATTCTAAAACGAATTAGAGAACATTTAGATTCAACTCTCGATGTCGAACAGGCAGGCTTTCGCACTGGATCCTCCTGCATCGACCACATAAACACCTTACGGATCATAATCGAACAATGCGTTGAGTATAGGTCTCCGCTACATTTACTGTTTATCGACTTCGAGAAAGCTTTCGACAGCTTGAATCGAGATGCTGTCTGGTTGGCCTTGCGCAGGAGAGGCATTCCAGAAAAGCTTATAGCTATTATCAAGGCTACGTATGAGGGCGGCAAGTGTCACGTCATGCACAATGGTAAGGTGTCGGAGGACTTTGAAGTCCAAAGTGGAGTACGTCAAGGGTGCATACTGTCCCCGCTATTGTTCTTGGTGGTTATCAGCGATGTACTCCGTGCAGCATTGACGGAAGCTAATTCTGGAATTCGTTGGACTATGACATCTTACCTTAAACACCTAGATTACGCTGACGATGTTTGTCTACTTTCACATCGGATAATGGATCTTCATTTGATGGCCCAAAATCTAGAAGCCGAGGCAAACAAAGTGGGGCTAAAAATAAACACAGCCAAAACAAAAGCCCTGAGTACTTCCAACACCCGCGCTCAACTTAACATTGCCGGAAAGCAAGTCGAGAAAGTTGATAACTTTCTATATTTAGGAAGTGTCGTCTCGGCTAATCGCGGCGGCACCGAACTGGATGTGTGCAGCAGAATCGGGAAGGTTAAAGCTGCGTTCGGAATGCAGCAAGCTGCACGTCTTCGTAAACAAATGCTTAAGAATCATCTTGAGGATTTTTTGGTCGAACCGCATCTCCAACGAACAACTTTATCTGAGAACGGGCCAAGAACCTATAAGCATTACTATACGAAGAAGAAAGTGGCAATGGATTGGACACACCCTACAGCGCGAAGACAACTCCATTGCGAAATACGCCATGCAGTGGAATCCGCTCACCCAGGCAGGCAGAATACCGGGACGCCCGAGGCAAACGTGGCGCAGAACAGTTGAGGAGGAATCGAGCTCTTTAGGAATGACTTGGAGGCAGCTCAAACGCGTTGCAGAATTCCGAACACGATGGCGCGCAGGCGTGGTTGACGCCCTATGCCCCCCGAGGGGTTAAAAGATATAAGTAAAGTAAGTAAGTATCTAATGATTGATGCAATCTATTGTGAAATATTCTAAATCTTATATAAATAAAAAATGAAATGCTGTTCGTTGATCATCGCATCACTTGAGAACAGCTGGACCGATTTGGCTCATATTTTTTCAAATGTTCGTAATAGTCCGAATAAGGTTTTTGCGGAAAGAAAAATTTGAAAAGTTGCCCGGAAAATTGGAAAATTCGGGAAAAAACTGAAGGCGCTTTTTTATGGGGGGAAAAATGTGTACATCGGTCGACTACTTTAATATTATAGTACTTTAGTACTAAAAAAATTCTCTTTTGTTAGTCGCAACAAAACACGCCGGTGCCATCGGTCCAGCAGTTTAATATTATAGTACTTTAGTACTCACAAATTGTTTATATATATATTTAAGGTTGGACCACTTGCCCACTGTTGGCCGGCACAAAACTGTTCTCTAATAGAATTGGCCCCAGGCACCTGCCTGACAGCTGTTGCTCCAGGCGCCTGCCTGACAGTTGTTTCCTTAGGCGGCTGCCTGACATTTTTTTTTTGCTGGGCGCAGCAATGCTCGCTGGGTACCGGCTAGTATGAAATAAATACGAAAATATGACTCTATACAGAGCCCTGCGGTACGCCACCGGTTACCTTCACTAGTCAAAAGTTTAGAAATTTCCATGTGGACTTATGAATTCCTAAGGCAGGTGGGTCTACAACCAAATCATGGACTTTTGATGGACTTCATTGAGGTGAGTACACATTGACAAAGCAACGTGAAAGGTGAAGCCTAAATGTCACAGCAGATGAAAGTACTACCTATGCAGAGACATATTACATAGCTTTGGCTCAATGCATCCGGTAAATGGCTGTGTAATGTTATACTAAGTTCCAGCAACGCCATAAAGCATCATATTCCTTATTATAGTCCCTGTCAGGAAATCCTCTATGTACTCGTTTGTGGGTATAATTGAATCACTTAAGTCCCTTCTATTTGCATAACACAAGGGTGGAAACTGCTAAACGATATTTCATCATTAATGAACTTTAAATGCAATCAAAAACTAATTGAGAAGCTGAGGTATCAGAAGATCAACCTATAATGTTAAGTATTCCTCTTGTAAGGTCCTATTCTGGACCACAAGCAAATTAGATAAAATTAAACAGATATGCAAAGGAATTTTTCCTTTTATCTTTAACCAACTCATATACGTTAAAGTACGTAGGTACCGTGTATATAATTTCCTCTAAAATTCAACAGAGATACTTTCACCTTAGCAGTCCGCCATTCGAACTAACCCTCACTACAACTTAAAATGCACATACATACTCGTACATAAATGTAATCATCATTAGCATTTCGCTACAGTGAAAACAGGTTTATCCTCTTTTTGTAGCTTCCAGGAGAATTAAAATGAATAGAATGCCTGTGGATCCGGGGATGCACACCACACCCTAACGTTTATGCTCTATAAATTTTTGTTTGTAAAACGGGAGATCCTTTCACGTTTTTTCAACTAAAACCACGGAAAATCCTTGGAAAACTTTAGTTTGTTTTCCTATTCTGGTGTTGAAAGGATAGAGCAAAAAAGAAATATGGAATCGAGTTTTGAAGTTAACTCTTCAAAACTATGTAGGCGAGATATGTATATGCGAACGTATAACCTACCCCTTCTCTTTTTCAATTACTGGTGTGGTGTGAAAGACTAAGTACTTCCTTAAATATTTATTTTAAAACTACCAGATGGTAGCAGTACTAATAGATTTTGCAACAAAGTAAAGGAAATCCCGGATCATCTTCCAGAAAATTGTGCGGCAAGTTGCAGAAGCAACCCTAACATGAGGATGTGTTTTAATCCGATAAGAACTTTAGCTAAATCCGGGACGATAAAAGAAGGACTTTATATCACAAGTCCTTAGACATGGAGTGGTGCAAACAGGACCACGAATATTTCTATATGCTGAAGGGATGAATGACATCGAAACTGTGCACGGGGCTATACATCAGCAGTCTCACTTTGGGTAACTACTGACTGTTCAGAGCTTGGTTTGAACTAGTAGCACAGCAATCAAGTTCGTGACGCAGGATTTACCTCCTAGTGGTGGTTCCGGAGAAAAATATAAGTGCGATCGGTTTAGCGGTTCTAGTCTAAGAAACGCGGGCTAGCACTCTGTGTTACTAAGTTCTGCTCGCTATGGAAACCGACACTACGCCTCGAATAAGGAATGATCACACGCTGATGGCTTTTAGTTATCATACCTGGACTAAAATTGATTTCTGAAATGTGAAGAAACTACTTGAATCGCAGAGTGAAGGACCCAATAGCGCAAGATCCGTCAATTTGAAGAGAGAAATATAAATAAAATGGTTAGACGTAGAAGAGTACCAATCTTCAATGCGAAACACGTGCTCTATTCCGGAAAGTCATCCGAATCTAAAAGAGTATAGGGTGTTAGGTTAGGTTATGTAGATGGGTGCCTTGTGACGAAAAGAGTCACTGCTCACATAGACCAACAGTTCGGGTCCACTGTGCCCAAAGTATTTAAATCTGGATACACTGTAAAGAGGGTCCGCTGTTAGAACCACCCAGATAGTGATATGAATCTCAGGAGGTCCGTCAGCTTTACATTGCCTAAGTCCTCCAGCTCCGAGAAGAAGTAACTACCAATAGTCCTCATTCTTCTGACAGATATGGCAGCACAGTCACGCAGAAGGTGACGAACAGATTGAATTTCTTTTCCGTCCCTGCAACTTCTACAATAGTCCTTGTGCAGCACACCGAGTCGCTCCACGTGGATGCCAATGGCATAACGATTAGTAATTATGCCAGAAACGATCCGTGCGCTATAACGACAAAGTTCCACCAGAGAGGTTGATTTCTTCTTGCTGAAGGCCTGCCATAGCGCCGATGCACATGTTTCCAGATGAACACAGCTTCTGTTTGCTCGACCGATAGCTTCATCTTCTATTTTCTTCCGTAAGGAACTGATTGGGGTTATTACAAAGGGAGGGCCCGCGATAAGTGCAGCGCCTACCCTTTCCTAGCAAGCGCGTCAGCCCTATCGTTACCACGATATGCCTTGGTATTCAGCAGAGAGTGACCGCATTGGCTCTAGATATCTCGTTTAAAAGTGGTTTGCAGCTTCTCACAAGCCTCGAAATAATTACAGCAGAGTCCAAAGCCTTAACGGCTGCCTGGCTGTCTATATAGACAGTGATCGTTTTACCAACGATATTACTCTCGCGTATAATTTCAGCAGTCTATATAATGGCTGTAACCTCGGCATCAAGAAGCAGTCGTCGCTTATTCCAAGGGTGTGGTTTATTACTAGGGCTTCACAATAAACTCCGGCTCCCGTGCCAACGTCTATTTTAGAATCATCGGTATAGAACGCCAACTCCTTTTTCTTAATGGTTCTTCGGTTCTTTCAGTATATTCTGTCAGAAATTCTTGTAGTACTTACTTACTTAGGTGGGGCTACAGTTCGGGGTGAAGCTGGGCCTCAACCAACAAGCTTCTCCATTTAGCTCGGTCTTTAGCTAATTGCATCCAGTTGCGCACTCCAAGTTGGTCGAGGTCCCCTTGAACTTGTGCGCGCCACCTACGGCGATGATTCCCTCTACTGCGTCGTCCCTCGGAATAAGATTCGAAGACTCTGCGGGCCGGAGCGTTGTCCAGTCGCTCTACATGTCCTAGCCATCTCAGACGTCCAATACGCAGTTTTTTGACTAGGGAATTCTTGTAGTGAATCTCCTTTAAAATGCTAACATCGGGTTGAGGTGATCGCTTTCCGTCGATCCACTGATAGTCCCCCATCGGGACAGAATGGAGGCGGTCAGTCTTATAGCGGTTTTGGCCGCCAGACTGCTACAGTATATATTAAGCGGTATGAAACTAAGCATGGTTTCCATTGCCGCTGTTGGTGTTGTTCTTATTGATCCCATGACTCCGATGCACGCTCCCCTCTGGATTTTGATGAGGTTTAAAAGCTGTTATTGCTTTTCAAGTACCATCCACCATACTAAGGAAGAACACGGTGTTGAACTGATACTGTTGCAAGAAGCACAAAGAGAGCTTATCTCCTGGCAGCCGCACGGAGTAAGGATTGCTGGGAGTGATTTTAGATAAGAAACTTCATTGGTCTAAACACGTTGAGTCGAAAACATCCAAGGCGCTTTCAGTCTTCTGGCAGTGTAAGGGTGCTTTTGGCAAGACTTGGGGCTTGTCACCGAATAAGGTTCTCTGGATCTGTACGGCTATGTTAAGACCATTCCTCGCATATGCGTCGATTGTTTGGTGGAAAGGGCTCTCGCGTAAATATGTGGTCGCCTTTTGCGCCAAACTCCTAAGAACGGCTTGTCTCGGCTGCACGGGAGCTTTCCCGAGTACACCTGGCTCTGCTCTAGATGCTTTGCTGAACTTACCTCCCCTCGATACTTATATCATGGGTTGCACTATCAAAGCCATCCATCGTCTTAGGCGAGGTGGTTTTTGGTATACACCACACTGGAATTTTGGTGAACTTGTGCAACACTTATCTTACGACTCCTGTCTTATGGATATGCCGTCTGATGCAATGACACCAGAACTCCAGCTGACGCCCAAATTCAGAGTCGACTTTCCTTGTGTCCAGGACTGGCTTTGGCCAGAGTCTGAGCCGGGAATGGAATATAGTCGTATTTTCACGGATGGTTCCAAAACCAGTCAAGGGTCTGGCGCTGGTGTCTTCGTGGAAGTCGACAACATTAGACTTCACTTTTCGTTAGGCAAATATGCGTCTGTTTTCCAAGCGGAAACTTATGCAATCCTAATGGCCTTGAACTATGTTGTGAAGAACAGGTGGAAGGGACGTAGCATTTGTGTTTGTAGTGACAGTCAGGCTGCGCTTAAGGCCTTGCTTAACCCTTTAACCACTTCCAAAATAGTTCGTGAAACCAAAAACTCTTTGAACTCGGTCGCAAGGCTGAATTCTCTCTCTTATCTGGGTCCCAGGTCACACTGGGATCTTGAGGAACGAGATCTCTGATGAGATTCCTAGACAAGGCTCAGAGGAGGGTTTCTCAGGTCCCGAACCCGCGTTGGGTCTCCCTGCGTCCTCAGTTACGGCTTCCATTGACGATTGGGTCTCTCTCGAGCACAATTGTGTGTGGCATGACTCTCCGGGATGCAGGTTGACTAAGCGCATGCTCCCGGATGTCTGTAAGAAATCAGCGGCATTCTTGCTGTCTCTCAGTAGAAATTACTGTAGACAAATTATTGGCGTCTTGACAGGCCACTTTGCTTTCGCCAAGCAGCTTAACGTATTGGGCTTAAGTGACACTACAATCTGCGACGCTTGTGGATAGAGCGACGACACAGCGGAACATTATCTCTGTGAGTGTCCGGCCTTTGCTCGTATCAGGTGGCAGATCCTCGGTGCGGATGTGGTGAGTGCTGGTACTGTAAGCTCCTCATCACTGAAGCGCTTGATTAGTTTTCTTAGAAAGACAAGGAAATTCCGTTTAAATGGGTAAATCGGGGTTTGCTCTTTGGCAGTACAATAGACCAGTTGCGTCTGAGTGCTCCAGTTGAGCGTTTCCTATCCCAAAAAAAAAACAAAAAGCCTTTTAATCATGTAGCAGAATTTTGGGAGAACCTGGGGGGCCTCCCCCAAACAATACTGTGGATGTATAGCTATAGTTAGACCTATACTGACTTACGGCAATCTGGTATGGTGGCCAGCTGTCAACAAAGCCACCAACGTAAGGGCTATCACTAAAGCCCAAGGACTAGCGTGCATTGGTAATACCAGAGCAATGTGGACAACCTCAACTGCAGGACTTGAGGATATTCTCAACCTGATATCGCTAGACATCTTTATACGCACATCAGTAGCCATTAATGCTATGAGAATTAGTCAGTCAACGAACTGGAAAACAAACAGAATAGGTCACCCGATGATCCTACTTGATTACTTTGGCCTCGTGCCCATAACGGACTATATGACGCCATATTTAGACTTTGCAAGACCTTTTTCTACCGCCTACCACAGCCAGGAAGAATTTAAAAGCGGTGGCAAACCTAACGCCAAATCTATAGCCATCTATACAGATTTTTTTTTTTCCGAGGGTAGGTGAAAAATCTTCCATAGACACTATGAGAATATCAAGCGCGTGCTCATAGTAGTGTCAGATTCTTACTGACTAAAAAAACACCACCCTTCGATATAAATTTGTTAGATATCGCAACTAAGTAATAACTTATCAAGCAATTTTTCTATCATGAAATAAAAACGTTTGGCAGGTTACTTTCCACTGAAGGATCCTGCATATTCCGCAATCTAGACGCGGTTAATCAATATCTCGCCAAGTCGAAAGGTTTCGTCCTTTGTAGTCGGCGCAATAAATTGCTCTCATCCAATATTTGTAGGACTGTATTGTTGACATGTCCGATTAGTCGGTTTCTATGCTTTCTCCCGAAGCTTCTAGTTTCAGCTTCGATTGTCGGAATTCCGAGATCCCTGTGGATATCGTCGTTTCTACTATACCACGGTGCTTGGACAATTTCTCTTAGCACTTTATTTTGAAAAGCTTGTAAAATATTTGCATTTGTTTTCTTGGTACAACCCCAAAGTTGTATACCGTAGGTCCACACCGGCTTTAGCACTTGCTTGTATAAAAGCAGTTTGTTCTCAGTACTGAGCTGGGAATGTTTTCCGAGTAACCAGTACATTTCGCTATATTTGATTTCGAGTTCTTTACGTTTCATTTTCACGTGCGAATTCCATTTCAGCCTTGCGTCGAGTGTTATTCCCAGGTATTTGGCCTCGTTTGCAAAAGGTATTCGGGCCGAGTTTAGGAAAATTGGCAAGTCATTCATTTTCTTGTAAGTGAAATTCACGTGAACAGATTTAGATTCGTTGAGGGCGATCCGCCAGTCCCTCGTCCATTCATTTACTTTATTCAGTGCGTTTTGCAATTTTGCAGTCGTTTCTTCGATTGTTTTACCTACTGCTAGTATAGCGGTGTCATCGGCAAACGTAGCAAGGATAGTGCCATCTTCGTTCGGTATATCACGAGTATATAGCAAATAGAGAAGCGGCCCAAGAACGCTTCCTTGCGGTACGCCGGCCGAAATTTCCTTAAGCTCGGAGTATTCGACTCCATTTCTAACACGAAAGAGTCTATTCCCGAGATATGATTCTAGAATATCGTATAAGCATACAGGGAGGACTTGTCGTAGTTTGCATTTCAGGCCATCATGCCACACCTTATCGAAGGCTTGCGAGACGTCAAGAAATACGCTTGAGCAAATCTTTTTTTCTTCAAGTGCTTTCTCGATTACGTCAGTAATTCTATGCACTTGGTCAATCGTCGAATGCTTACTTCTGAACCCAAACTGGTGGTCAGGGATAAGATTATTTTCTTCTATAACCGGTTGGAGACGCCTTAATAATATCCTCTCGAAAATTTTCGATATGATTGGAAGAAGCGAAATTGGTCTATACGATTTTAACTCATTTGGCGGTTTTCCTGGTTTTGAAACCATTATGACTTCCGCAACTTTCCATTGGCTCGGCACGTGTTTTAATCTGAGCGCAGCATTTACAATATGGAGAAGCTTAATCCATGCTTTTCTAGGTAAAACTTTGAGAATTTCTCCTGTAATCAAATCATAACCAGGAGATTTCTTAGGTTTTAGATTCTCGATCTCATGTTTGAGTTCCCTTAGCGTTGCACTTGTGAGCGTCACATCGTCAGATGGTAGATAGATAGATTTATATTGTTGAGAGGTGCAAGTGCACTGCGACCTATAAAAGATCTATTGTGCCCCCCTTACTAAGGTTCTAGCCGATGATATACTCGGTCTAGAGCACTTCCTCCAGTCCAGCTGCTACAGCAAACCGGAGTATCTTCAGTGGATCCAGCGAAGGCAAATCCGTTTCTGATAGGAGGTAGGCACCAAGGTGATTCCTTCTTTTGTGGATCAGTGCTTCGCATTCCATAAGAAGGTACGCTGGTGATTCTGCGAAGTCTCTGCAGAATCTGCAGTGCCCGTCTCCCTCTATTCCCAGTTTCCTAAGGTGCTCCTTAAGTCTGCAGTGACCTGTTAACATGCCCGCCAAGATGCGAAGCCGATTCTTACTAACTCTTAGGCAGGCTCTGCTTCTTTTCTGGTTGTATTTCCGGAGGAAGTTCCTTTGCCTGTCTTATTTGGGGGATATCGTCCCAATGTTTGGCCCATTTGTTCTCTTCTTCTTTCCTTAAGTCTTCCCTTATTTTGTGGGGTCCTATCCCACAGAAGGGTTCTGGTCCAAGGAATGGCGTGTCTGATCCGTTTCTAGCTAGCTCATCAGCTGCTTCGTTCCCCTCTACTCCTACATGTCCTGGTACCCAGTAGAGAGTTACTTTGTTTGTTTCTCCCAGTTTGTTGATCCTGGTGAGACACACCCATACCAGTTTGGATCTGATCTCATGCGAGGTCAGTGCTTTAATAGCGGCTTGGCTGTCTGATTGTATCGCGATGTCCTGCCCGCGATATTTCCTGTCTAAGTTGAATTGCGCGCATCTTTCGATCGCGTGAACTTCTGCTTGAAATATGCTGGGGAATGTTCCCAGTGATTCTGAGTATCTAGTCCTGGGCCCGTACACTCCTGCCCCAGTGCCAGTAGATGTTTTCGATCCGTCTGTGTACCATTTAATTGTGTGTTGTTTGAGTTGGTATTTATCGGATTCGCTGCTCCAATCTCTTTTGTTGCTCAGCTTTGAGTCAAATTTCCTTTCAAAGCAGTATTTCTTGACCATATCATCTCTGGGCCAGTCCAGAAGCGGCACCGATTTGGATAGGGTTACTCGCTCTTTATTTGCGATGCATGTTCCTTTCCCGATGCCCTCTTTGCTGATTCTTAAAATGGTCTCCTTGGCGATTCGCTCTAGCACTATGTGTAGTGGAGGCATCCCTACGATCACTTCTAGAGCTGCTGTGGGACAGGTTCGCATGGCTCCTGTTATACATATACAGGCTAATCTTTGCACTTTGTTGAGGGATGTCCTCGTCGTGGTTAGTCTAGATCTGTTGCCGCTGCCCCGTATGTGATGATGGGTCTTACTATCATCAGATACATCCATCTCAGTGTGGCTGGGCTACAACCCCAGGTCTTTCCTGAAATGTTTTTGCACACCATACGTGCTCTGGTGGCTTTGGTTACCACAGTTTCTACATGTTCTCTCCAGAGGAGTTTGCTGTCTAGTGTTAGACTTAGATACTTGACCTGTTTCTGTGGGTCAACTCTGATCCCTTCCAACAGGATGGGTTGCATACGCTTTAACTGTGTTTTCTTGGTGAAGGGTATCACAGTGGTTTTGGTAGGGTTCACTCTGAGTCCTACCGTTTTACACCACTTCAGAGTGATTCGTAGACCCCTCTGAATGATTTCGCATAGCGTTTCTTCAAATTTTCCTCTTGCGACAATGACTATATCGTCGGCGTACCCCTGGCACGTAATGCCGGCACCTGTCAATTTGTGCAGTAGTTCATCTGCTACTAAGCTCCACATCAATGGTGATAATACCCCTCCTTGTGGACAGCCTCTAGTGGTGCTTATTGTGATGGTTTTTTGACCCACCTCTATCTCAGCAGTCCTAGTTCTTAGCATCTCACACATCCAGTTACTTGTGGTGTGATTTACTCCTTTTATTTCGAGACCCCTCCTAATTGCTTCGTGGGAGGTGTTATCGAAGGCTCCTTCGATGTCTAGAAATGCGCATACTGCTGTTTCCTTGCTCTCCAGTGCATCCTGAACCCAACTTGTTAGCTGGTAGAGCGCCGTTTCGGTGGATCTTCCTGCTCTGTAGGCATGTTGATTGTGGTGGAGAGGTATTCTTTCCAGCACAGTCATTCTTAGGTGATTATCTATGACCTTTTCTAGCGTCTTTAACATGAATGAGGTCAAGCTGATGGGCCTAAAGGATTTTGGTGAAGTGGTGTCTCTTTTTCCCACTTTCGGAATGAATATGACCTTTGCCCTTCTCCATATTCCTGGTATATGCCCAAGTGCGACGCTGCTTCTCAATAGTCCTAGGAGGTGTGGCATAATGATTTCCTGGCCTTGTTGTAGTAGGGCAGGGAATATTCCATCCGCTCCCGGTGCTTTAAACGGCTGGAACGTGTTCAGAGCCCAACTTAGCCGTCAGATGGTAAATCCAGCCTATTGCGGTTGTCGTAAACCACTTGACCATCGTACGGTTTAAAGGTCTCTTCCAGGTGCGCCGCAAAGACGTCTGCTTTTTCTTTATCTTCCCTCGCCCATTCATTTTGATTTAATTTGATTGGCGGCGCGGAGACTTTGGGCCGTTTGGTGCCTTTTACAGCTTTCCAAAGTGAATAATTGGAATCTTTTTTCGCTGTTAAACTTTCAAGGTAAGAGGATATTGCACGATTCTTAAAATCCTTAATAGTCTTCTTCAACAAATTGCACAGACGATTCAAGTGTGCTTTATGCTGCGGAGCACGACTCTGTTGCCATTTTTTACGCGCCTTTCTTTTTTCCTTGACCAATTCTTTTATTTCCGGAGGATATCGCAAACCGTGTCTGTCCAGCGTTTTCCTTGGATTGGGCGTATTATTCCAAGAGGCGAGGTGTACGATCTCAACGAAGCGATCAACTTCAACCTCAAGTTCATAGGGTGTCGTAAGCGGAACGCTCAGTTCAACATTATCTTCAATTTCGTTCCTAAAGCCTTCCCAGTTAGTTGTTCGACCAGTTAATCTCGCTGGTTCTAGGTTATGGATTAGTTTTTCGCTGATTGTTAAAATAACCGGGGAATGGTCAGACGACAGATCAAAGCTGTCTTCGACTTTTATGTGGTTGGTAGATATTCCTTTCACAACGAAGAAATCGATCAGGTCAGGTATTTTCGAAGTATCAGTTGGCCAGTAAGTCGGTTTACCAGTCGAATAGAAATCACAACTGTACTCCATACCTGCCCCATAAAGCATTCTACCTTTCTTCGAGCTGTATCTTGAGCCCCAGAACGTATGTTTCGCGTTAAAGTCGCCGCCGATGATAAAATTAGGTTTCAGCGATTCAAACAAGTTAGTAAAATCAGATTTTTCAAGCGCGGAACGCATTGGACAGTAGATAGATGAGATTTTAAGAGTACGCTGACTATTTTTAACTCGAATCGTGCAGAGTTGCAAAGCTTCAAGCTCTATCTTTAGGTCTTCGGATTGTTCGATGCAGTCTTTAATAAGCAAGGATGATCCGCCTCTCGCTTTTCCCGAATGGAAAAAATGTATGGATCAAAAATGTACAATGGCGTAGGATCAGGCCGACCCCCTAGGTATGTCGAAATCCAAACCACAGCAGCGTCTTCCAAGCAAAGGTTTTAGCAGTGGCAACAGCCGCTCCTGAGTCTGCGGTAAGAGCAATACCGCCAGAAGGTGTCACCTTCTTTATCGACAGCCAGGCAGCTATAAAGGCAATCACTGCTATAGAAATTAATTCGAAGCTTGTGAAGTATTGTTGAGAAGAGCTCAGGGTTCTTGGATCACACCACAAGGTATCACTCTGCTGGGTAGCTTGACACGAGGGTATACCAGGCAATGAGAAAGCCGATGAGCAGATGAGCAAGAATTGGCTCAGCAGCCTTACTAGGGCAAGTTGACCCCTCTGCGCGCATCCCACCTTGCACACTCAAGGTCGTTGCAGGGAATAATGCCATTAGAGAGACGAACACAAGATGGACCTCCATGGAAACTTGTATCACCACGAGGAACTATGGCTGTCCTTCGACAAAGCCAGGACCGAGAGAATTATTCGGAAAGACAGGAAATCCTTTTCCATCCTCCTGGGTATCATCACGGGGCTCAACACTCTTTAGTACCATATGACGAAACTTCGCCTGACAAAGGAAGAACTCTGTAGAGGCTGTGGTGACGAGGGAGCTTTTGAGGACACTACCCACTTCCTGTACCACTGTCTGGGTCTTCAACACACCAGGAATAAATTCCTAGGTACGTATTTTTTCCAGGATCTCGAGGAGCTCTCCGGTGTTTCTACAGGAAAGATGCTGAACTTCGTTAAATCATCAGAGTGGTTTGTATGCAGAAACAAAGTTAGTGATTGAGTTGAATAGTTTTTTGTCACTTTCACTGGGCTTCAATGGGTAAGGGATTACTTTTTGGGTCAACACTGACCTGAATGTGGCAGAGAGTGTCTCTCCCTGCCAGCCCACATACCTAACCTAACGTAATCCCACAATGGAGTGCCAACAACAACGAAGGACTCAGACATGTGGGTAACACCGGAAAGACACTGGGAAACTCGGCATTGATGACGAATGATGATAATGTCTGATTTGTAGATTTCGGCAATACTAGACGCCATAAAATAGGTGGCAATATGTTTGAGCATAAGACCTGCCACAAAGCTAGTTGGGTATCAACTGATAAACAAGCAACGTCTAACCAAATTAATTACTTTGCGATCAGTGGACGTTTTAGAAGTTATTCCTTGAACGCCCGATACAGGCGGGGAGTTGGTACTGATATTCGAAAGAGATCACAACCCTATGGCAGCTATAATCCAATTGCGTACTGCATCCCTTTAAACACTATGCTTGGCCATTAGAATGTCTAGGTTTGACATCGACAGGCGCCAAGGTTAAGGTACCTCTGGAACTGAAAGAATTGTCGGTAGAATGCAGGGAAGCGCTTGGCTCACTGAAGATACCTGGAGGGAGATTGTCGGACGTAAACAACTTAAAGCTCGCATTGAAGCTATTTCGGTAGTATATAGGGGCGAACTAGAGTCCCAATATCGTATGAAAATGAGAAAAGTGCAGCATAGCGTGCGTCGTGACAGGCGAAGCGTTGGTCACAGGAGCGGAAGAAGCAGCAAGTACTGGCGCCGCAATTCGACGACGAAAGTGACAGTAGTAGATATATACTTCGGAAAGGTGACAATTCCCTATAACCCAAGACTGGAGTATAGCGAGTCGACCGAAAAGTACATGGCACAGAACATTAGATAAGGAGATTCGGCAAAAGGGTAAGAGTTGGAGAGAGCTAAGACACATTGCCAGATCTTACCATGCGAAAGGATGAAACGGAAAGGCAACTCTCGCATTTCAACGATCCCTACAGATATACGTATGAATTAAGTATTTCCAAGCCCATCGTAATTTCCACAAGAACACCAGTCAACATTTCTGAGCAATCAACTTTTCAAATGCAAATTGATGAATCGTTCGGAAAATGAATGATCCTTTAGAAAATTAACGAAAAACACTTGATGCTGCATTAATTCAGCAGCGACAGCGACAGCAACATGCTATCAACCGACTTTTAATTAGTTTCGATGAGTGCGCAACCTAAAACCGATGATTAATCAGAAAATCCGCCCCTAGTTCATCAACTCGATTGTCCCTTGATGTTTGTTGATTCAATGGGATTTGTGAATCGCTAATTTTTGCCTTTATTTTTTATTCATTCAAGGATATTGATTTTTTTTTTCGTACATGCTGATGGTACTACAGAGCAGGAAAAGGTTATGTGTTGTTGAGTACTGAGTGGGAGGAAAAAAATATGCAAAGAGTGATATAGGTACATTCGGGTAGTGGTTGATTGATTATTCATTACAGGGAAAAAAAGGATGAAAGGTGGGAAAAAAAGGATGAAAGGTGTCTTTCACTTGTTTGGTGAGGGAACCTGCTTTCTAATTGGAGAAATAGATATTTTCTTTCTTTTAGTTGAAGTCCTTGAAATATAGACTACGGGCATCATGGGAAAAGGTACTGAAGGAGTACACCCTTCCTTGAAAATGCAGAAATATATTGCTGTCTACGAGTATATACCTAAGAGAAATCAAGGATGTGCAGAGTTGTATTAATGAAGGTGTTTGGAATTCTCATTAGCTTCAGTTTAAGCACAGCTCTCGCTAACAATCGTGGGGATAAGTCCGCGCCGCCTTGCTTTAGAACCCTCTCACCTTGAATGCTTCGGTAACCATAAGGCAAAGAAGCCACTTTAAGTAATATTCTGTTCAAAGGTTCAAACTGGCCATTGTCGTTATGGTGAATAAGGAAGTTGGTCTTACACGGCGATGATTGATGCTGAAGGAGATCTAGATCTGAAGCAGTGAAGCGCAATCAGTATTGCGGATATGATTGCAAGGACTGGCAATTTATCAATTTAAGTCGGTTCTTGTATCGACGAAGTCTGCCTGTATCCTCACAACCATACAGCTCGTACAGAAAAACGGATGAGTCTACGCTGAGCAAATTCATCTCTTCTTTGAACGTGGCAATACCAGCTGAGTCCGTCGTGCTCTATTTTTTGTACGATGGTTTCCTTGATGTGAAAGCTCCACGGATCTTCGAACTTCTTATTCGATCAAGCTTTGTCAGTCCTGCTGTCATGCGAAGCATCTTCATCTCAGCTGCCGTTAATTTACTGTCATATTTTTTGTACATCGTCCAACATTGTGAACAGTATGTGAGCGCTGGACGCTCAACTGCGGTGTAGAGCCTTCTTTTCAACTTAGGGGGCATTTTTCGGTCAAAGAAGATAGCGGAGTCTTCTCGCCACTTCATCCACCCAACGCTTAAGCGATGATTGATGTCGTCATCACAGGTTAGGTTAGGTTCGATTAGGTTGGCTGTCCACACGAGAGTGCAGACACACTTAGACCAGTGAAGGTCCTCTGTGATACCATAGATCAAACCATTTGGCCTAACTAACAAAACCAACCGGAGGTTCTGACAAAGCGATGGATGCTCGTGACGTCCAAGGACGCCAGATCGCAGAGGTTGTTAAGGAAGGGGGACCCTAGGTGGAGCATTCTTTTATGCGACAGGGCTGGACAAGTGCATAGGAGGTGAATGATGGTTTCCTCCTCCTCCTCGTCCCTACAGCTTCTGCAGAATTCGTTGGAGAAGAGACCAAGTCTTTTGGCGTGTTGGTCTATAAGACAGTGTCCAGTGAGAACACCGACAACGCTGCTGATTTGTGTACGCTTTAACTTGATCAGATCGGCACTACGTTTTTGATGCAGCTTAGGCCAGATCTGCCTCGAAATGTGACACGTTGAGCCATTTACCCATCTGAGGTTGGTTGTGCTAATAGCGTTCAGCTTTAGTAGATACTTATATGTAGCGAGGGGCATACCCAGGGCTTGCCTTTCAGGTAAAATCCTTAGAGTGGTATCCTGTCTGGCGAGGTCGTCAGCCCTGCATTTACCTGGAATGCCTCTGTGGCCCGGCACCCAGCATAGGTGAATGTTGAACTGCTTTGTCATCTCCATAAGAGATAGACGACAGTTTAAGCCGGCCTTTGAAGTGAAAGAGAACGATTCCAGGAATTTGATTGCCGCTTGGCTGTCAGTGAAAATGCTAATATCCCTGACAGATAATACATTACATTTCAGCCAGGACAGGGCTTCCTTAATCGCCATGATTTCCGCCTGAAAAACGCTACAATGATCAGGGAGGCGGAAAGAGATCCTCAGATTGAGCTGTTCGGAGAAAATACCACAACCCACCCCACCCTCCATCTTAGATCCGTCTGCAAAGAAGTGAACCGAACTACCATCGACAGGAGGGGAAGTGCCCCATACATCCCGGTTAGGGATGCTCGTACGGAAGTTACGGTCAAATCTCGGTTTCGGCGGGGTGTAGTCCGTGTTTTCGTGTTTGAAGTTGTGAAGATCAAGGATCGAGGAGTGGCCTAAGCGATAGCTAGTCCACTGAGAGGAGGCTTTCAGGCAGATGGCTGCACTGGCAGCCATCTGTTTGCCGAAAATATCTAAAGGTAGCAGGTTGAACAAGATGTCCAGTGCCGCGGAGGGAGTAGTTCTCAGTGCACCACTGATGCAGATGCATGCAGATCTTTGCACCTTAGCTAGTTGAGTGAGATGGTCCGCCCTGTCAAGAGCAGGCCACCATACGATCACGCCGTATAGTAGTACAGGCCTGATAACGGACATGTATAGCCAATGAGCGATTTGAGGTTTAATACCCCAGCTCCTACCTATAGCCTTTTTACAGGAATAGAGAGCTACATTAGCTTTCTTGACGCGCTTTAGTAGATTGGCCTTCCAGTTTAATTTCCTATCCAAAATAAGACCCAAATATTTTGCGTTTTCAGAGAAGGCGAGACTGGTGCCATTTATCATAGGAGGGTCTATGAGGGGCACTTTATATTTCTTTGTGAAGAGAACGAGTACCGTTTTATGGGGGTAAACCCCCAGTCCACCTTTGGAGGCCCATTTGGTGAGCCGAAGGAAAGCATATTGGAGGATATCCCTGAGAGTGTCCGGGTGTTTACCGGAGGCAGAAATAGCAATGTCATCAGCATAGGCGATCACTTTACAACCTGACGTATCCAGATCTATCAGTAGTTCATTAACTACCAGGTTCCACAGACTCCACCTTTAGGTGTACCGCAGCGAGCAATTCTTCTGGCCGATGCTCCGCCCAGCTGTGTGTTAATAATCCTGCATGTAAGCAATTGATTGATCAATACTCCGAGCGAAGTATCCATTTTCAGATTTACAAGTACGTCGGTAATTGCCTTTGGTTTGACATTGTTAAAAGCTCCCTCAATGTCAAGGAAAGCCACCATGGTGTATTCTTTGATGCTCAATGATTTTTCGATGGTGCGCACAAGCGAATGTAAGGCTGTCTCAACCGATTTGCCTTTGCAGTACGCATGTTCGGACGGCGAGAGCAGAGCTGGGCTAATACTTTGCCGAAGATGGATATCAATTAATCTTTCTAAAGTTTTAAGCAGAAAGGACGATAGACCGATAGGTCGGAGATCCTTTGGTTCCACGTGCGAGCTCTTTCCTGCCTTAGGTATGAAAATGACTTCAACCTCGGTCCAAAGTTTGGGAATATAGACCGACAAGATGACTTTGAGCCATGGGAGCACAATGTCCTCGCATTGCTGAATTTCAGCTGGAATAACACCGTCAGGTCCTGGGGACTTGAATGGTTTGAAACTGCGCATGGCCCATCGGATCTTTCTGTAGTTATCAAGACTAAGGAGTTGCTGCAAGGTTGAGGGCGGGGGGATTTCCCACTTGCGATACGGCAACAGTGAAGCTACCAGGAAAGTGAGTATCCAGTAAGATGTCAATGGATTCCTCAGCAGAGGAGGTCCAGTGACCATCCGGATGCAGAGGGTAGCTGGGTACAGAAGGGCTTTTAGAGAGGATTTTCTGCAACCTGGAAGCTTCTGACTGTTCTTCAATGCTGTCGCAGAAGAGTCTCCAGGATCGTCGTTGCTCCTTCCTCAGTGAGAACTTTTATTTCCTGAGAGACAGTTTATAGAAGTCCCAATCGGCCGTCTCACGGGAGCTTTTAGCAATATTAAAAAGGAGCCTACTGCCTTTCCTAAGAGTACTGAGATTTGCATTCCACCAGGGAGGTTTCATTTTACCTCGAGGTTTGCGGAGTGGGCAGGCCTCGGACATGGCACCATTTAGTGCCAATGTTAGGGTGTTGACTAGATTGTCAAGGTCTTCAGTGCAAGAAGGTTCAGTAGGCAGGTGGGAGGGAATAAGCGTTAATAAACGTTTCCTATAAAGGGACCAGTTGGTTTTCCTATAATTTCTAAAAACCTTCTGATCAGGCAGATAGTCATGAAGACTAAATTGGAGGTAACGGTGGTCTGAAAAAGAGTGCTCTTCAGAGACTCTCCAGTCCTTAACCAAGTTATATAAGTGATCCGAGACAAGAGTGATGTCAAGGACTTCCTGTCGGTTGCGAGTAATGAAGGTCGGTTTGGAACCCCGGTTACAGATTAGGAGATTAGTACTAAGGATAAAAGTTGGTCACCTCTTTCATTTATGTCGGAACTGCCCCAGATTGAGTGATGGGCATTCGCATCACCGCCAATGATGAGACTAGTATTTCGGCTCACCGCTTTAGCAATCAAGCTCCCCAAGATATCTGGGGGGAGTGGGCTCACAAGATCGTGACCTAAATAAGCCAATACCAGCCAGTAATTTCTTGATCGCAATTCAAGGTTGGTAGCGTCATCACAAGTTGCTTTGCTATTGATCATAGATCCCAGATATTTGAACTTTTTGCACTTAAGAAGCACTGTTCCATTCAAATAATTGTCTGGAATAGGCCTGTGCGGATCAGAGAACGGGCAGCACAAGTACTTTGTGTTTCTGAACTAATGCGATACCGATTTCCCGCCAAAACGACCACCCACACATCCTTCCAAGTCTGACGCACCGAGCCGAGCCGGACAATTACCCGTACCAGAACCAGCCGCCGGACGACTACAATAGTGTTAAGCTTATACACATTGTTAAGTATAAGAATTGTTAGCTAAGCCGTATTGGAATTGTTCCAAGCTAGCCATTGTTACTAACCAATATCAGCAGACAAAATAAAGTACCTCTTTGCCAAAGTCTAGGGTATTCCTTTAGATTGACCCTGGGGCCGGCGAGCCCACCTCAGCCTTCACATTATTATGTATAACATTCCTCCAGTGAATAATATTACAACCTCCGTTCCATAACAAAAGTTTCACCTGAAGTAAAATTTAAATTAAATCAATTTGCAGTCGTTTCTCCTTACCCCTTAGTTCCATAAGCGAGTTTCAAGTTAATCTTGCAAGTAAAGGTATATGTGTTGTATTTTTACAGAGAACTTAATCATCAGTCTTGACTAGGAATTCAATCCAAAAAAAAGAAATCCCCCCCCATATGGTATTCTCGTGAAATCAAAATGAATAAAATATAAGACACTCCAACGCCACGACCAACAAAAAGCTAGCCCCCATACCAAGACATTGACATGTCAAGGAACTTTTTTTTTTTTAAATAGGCTTATATGCCTTAACCACACTTTGAAACTTAACGACGACAAACGCTGTACCTCATAAATATCCTAATAAATATTAATGTGCATGCTGCGAGACAATCCCCCTACCAATGTTAATGACAACACGCCCCTAATGGAGTCCCGGCATCTCGTGTCGTGTGCTTTATTCGCAACATGTACTCGTCAATGAGCAGATTAAACATTAAGTAGATTATTACGGTGCGCATACACTCTACAATTACAAACTTTATTATTCAAAAGTAATTTCAGCGCACAATAATGTAAGCAATGTTAACAGGATAAACAGAAAATGGCATTATTTATAATTAAGCCCGAGCGACCGCCCCCGCGTAATCTTTGAAGAGCTGACCCAAAATAAACGGAATAAGGTTAAATTATTTATTTTCTGTTTAATGTTAATTAAAAATTTAAAATTTAAAATACACTTCAGTATATAATTGGATGGACATTTATTAATTAAACGCAACGCTGTGTGGGACATTATTATTGCTCGTTTGTGTCATATGTCCTGTACATGTATCCGTAATTAGTGTATCGATTCGATGTACCTGTCACATGTATCCAACCTGAATGCGGACAAATTAAATGGAGCAGTAATCAAAGGAATTGGAAGGAAGAAAGTTCGTTAAACAACTCCTCTATCCTCATGCTGTGCAACGATAAACCATACAATTTTTATAGCGTTGGGAATTCAATTAACATTTTATTCTCGGGGGGTCGATACCATAGAACGGGAACTCACAATATGTTAGTGGCATTGACGAAGTCGAAGGAAAGTATTAAATGTTAAATATTTTTTATGGAATCTCTTATATGGCGGCTCTGAAAGCTACAACGGTGCAATTTTTATTCTAATGGGACTAAATGGCTGGGACTTTGCCTCGACTTCTAAAGACCACATCTTAACCACGATTAATGAAGTAGAGTTTGCAATTTGTCCGTAGAAACCATAAGAATTTAATTGATACGTTTATGAAGCTAAATTTGGTTCCTACATTAGCAATAATGCTGCAACACAACCTAGGGCGCCATTGGATATTGACCGTATGGTAGACGTAGTTACGAAAGCAGTGACGCTGCGCGTACAATCAGCCAATACAAGGGAGCTGGGGAAACAGATTGGCGGTATAAGCAGTTGGATGAACTACGAGAAGAGAGTGAGGAGTTTTTAGGAAGAGATCGAGAATATATATAATTAATGACACCATGTGCCCGCCGTGGTGGATCAAGGTGGTCAAACGGTAGCGCATGCGATTATGTATTTTCATATTTCATAGCTGAGGCATCTAAGAGAATGCAAAACTGTGACATATACTACTGTAATTGCTACAGAGACAACAAGCAGCGCTTATTCGGATGCGGATTTGTTATACGCGGCAGACTTAGGCAAGAAGCCTTAAACTTCCGCCACTTGAGCTAAATTCGCTAACATAAGGCTAAAATGTGTGCACGTCCGTATGGCGCTGCAAAGGAAGACGAGAGCTGCTCGTGAGCTCTACGAGCAAAAGAGACGGGAAGAACATCGGCTTCTCCAAAAGAAGAAGAAAGAGCATGAGAAGCGAGCGTTTGAGAATATCGAGAGTCTATACTCCAGGAACAATGTACGGAAGTTTTACCAAAAGGTAAAAAGAACGTACAGAAACCTGTAGAGATGAGAATGGAAACCTCGTAGTAGAATCACAGTCGGTTCTGAGAATATGGAAAAACTACTTCTGCAGACTGTATAACGGCGACGAAGACCAACATCCCGCTGTCAGGCAGAATGAACCATTCAACATGGACGATGATAGTCAAAATTTCCGTCTACCTGGCCAAAACGAAGTGAGGATAGCAATATCCAAGCTAAAATCGAACAAGGCTGCTGGACCTGACGGTTTACCGGCCGAACTTTTCAAGGCAGCTGGGGATGAATTGGTAGAGTGCATACACCAACTCATTTCTAATATATGGTCAGACGAGTGTATGCCTGATGAATGGAATCTCAGCATCGTTTGCCCGGTCCACAAGAAAGGAGACCCCCTCAACTGCGCCAATTATAGAGGCATCAGTCTCCTCAACATCGCATACAAGATCTTTTCTGCGATATTGTGTGAACGCCTGAAACCTTTTATCAACAGCCTGACTGGCCCTTATCAGTGCAGTTTCAGGCCAGGAAAGTCCACCATCGATCAAATCTTCACACTTCGGCAGATCCTGGAGAAAACCCAAGAATTCCAAATCGATACTCACCACCTCTTTATCGATTTCAAGGCCGCCTATGACAGCATCTATAGAGAAGAGCTCTATAGAGCCATGTCTAGTATTGACATCCCTGCCAAACTTGTCCGTCTGTGCAGGCTGACGATGGAGAACGCTCGCTGCTCCATCAAGGTCCGTAATGACCTCACCGAGACCTTTGATGTCAAATAAGGTTTTAGACAAGGTGACGTGCTGTCATGTGACTTCTTAATATTGTACTTGAACGGATTGTGCGGAACTCACAAGCCAACACCAGAGGTACAATCTATCCAAAGTCCGTACAACTGCTTGCATACGCCGACGATATCGACATTATCGGAAGATCTCAGCGGGCTGTCACCGGTGCTTTTACAAGCATAGAGGCGGAAGCGGCCAAAATGGGTTTAGCGATAAACGAGGGCAAAACCAAGTATATGCTGTCAACTAGAAGGGAAAACCAACATCGACGAATTGGACAAAACGTCACAGTGGGCAGCTATAACTTCGAGGTAGTAAGGGACTTTGTCTACCTTGGCTCTGCTATAAATTCAGCAAACAAAATCAGCGCAGAAATCAATCGAAGAATAACTCTTGCCAATCGCTTTTTTTTTGGGCTTATAAGGCAATTCAACAGTAAAGCCCTATCTCGAACAACTAAGGAGACTCTGTATAAGACTCTGATCATCCCAGTCCTGCTTTACGGCGCTGAAACATGGACTTTATTAAAAGAGGATGAAGATATCCTTGGTCGCTTCGAGAGAAAATTCCTTCGTCAGATTTTCGGTCTGGTTTGCGTTGACGGGTTTCGGAGGAGAAGATTAAATCACGAACAATACGAGTTGTACAGCAACATCGACCTGTTAAAAAAACTGCGTATTGGACGTCTGAGATGGCTAGGACATGTAGAGCGAATGGACACCAACGCTCCGGCCCGCAGAGTCTTCGAATCTAACCCCGAGGGACGACGCAGTAGAGGGAATTATCGCCGCAGGTGGCACGCACAAGTTCAAGAGGACCTCGACCAACTTGGAGTGCGCAACTGGAGGCAATTAGCTAAAGACCGAGCTAAATGGAGAGGCTTGTTGGTTGAGGCCCAGGTTCACCCCGAACTGTAGCGCCACCTAAGTAAGTAAGTAAGTCCGCATGGAAGAAAAAGAACCTGCCGCCAAAGATTGTTTCTACGAGCTCCTTGTCAAAACATACGAGCAATGTCCCAAATACGGCGTTCAAATCGTATTGGACGATTTTAACGCCAAAATAGGAAAGAAGGACGTCTTTGGTAGGGCAGTCGGTAAGAACAGCCTACACGACACCGCGTCTGATAACGAACTAGGGCTAATTGATTTCGCTGTAGATCGAAATGTCACCATAGCAAGCACATGGTTTCCTCATCTCAATATTCATAAGCAGACATGACGGTTAAATGATAATGTAACGATCAACCAAATTGATCATATTGCGATCGATGCAAGGCATACCTCCAGTATTATGGATGTCCGTACCTTCCGAGCTGTCAAAATAGACTCGGATCACTACCTTGTTGTAGCCAAGGTACGAATGCGGATATACCAATCTGAGCAACAAAGCACAATCGCTGTGAGAAAAATTAACGTCGACTCTTCGTTGAACGCGTATACCGACATTTTTCAATCAATTCTATGCCGCCAGTATCAAGTGCCGAAGACCAGTGGCAACGCTGCCAACAGGCCATCAGAAACGTCGCGACTGATGTGCTGGGTCTCGCTCGCCCACTACCACGAAACCCCTGGTTTGACGAAGAATGCCGGCGAGTGCATGCAGCAAAACAAGAGGCATACAAAGCGGCGCTGCAACGGAAAACGAGATCTGCTCATGAGCTCTACGAGCAAAAGAGATGGGAAGAACATCGGCTTCTCCAAAAGAAGAAGAAAGAGTATGAGAAGCGCGCGTTTGAGAATATTGAGAGTTTAAACTCCAGGAACAATGTACGGACGTTTTACCAAAAGGTAAAAAGAACGTGTCAGCGAAGCAATACTCGCACAGAAATCTGTAGAGATGAAAATGGAAACCTCGTAGTAGAATCACAGTCGGTGCTGAGAATATGGAAAAACTACTTCTGCGGATTGTATAACGGCGACGAAGACCAACATCCCGCTGTCAGGCAGAATGAACCATTCAACATAGACGATGATAGTCAAAATTTCCATCCACCTGACCAAAACGAAGTGAGGATAGCAATATCCAAGCTGAAATCCAACAAGGCTGCTGGGGATGAATTGGTAGAGTGCATACACCAACCCATCTCTAAGATTTGGTCAGACGAGTGTCTGCCTGATGAATGGAATCTCAGCATCGTTTGCCCGATCCACAAGAAAGGAGACTATCTCAACTGCGCCAATTATAGAGGCATCAGTCTCCTCAACATCGCATACAAAATCTTTTTGCTGCGATATTGTGTGAACGCCTGAAATCTTTTATGAACAGCCTGATTGGCCCCTATCAGTGCAGTTTCAGGCCAGGAAAGTCCACCATCGATCAAATCTTCACACTTCGGCAGATCTTGGAGAAAACCCAAGAAGTCCAAATCGATACTAATCACCCCTTTATCGATTTCAAGGCCACCTATACCAGCATCTATAGAGAAGAGCTTTATAGAGCCATGTCTAGTTTTGACATCCCTGCCAAACTTGTTCATCTGTGTAGGATGGCGATGGAAAACGCTCGCCGCTCCATCAAGATCGGTAATGACCTCACCGAGACCTTTGATGTCAAATAAGGTTTTAGACAAGGTGACGCGCTGTCATGTGACTTCTTAATATTGTACTTGAACGGATTGTGCGGAACTCACAAGCCAACACCAGAGGTACAATCTATCCAAAGTCCATACAACTGCTTGCATACGACGACGATATAGATATTATTGGAAGAAATCTGCGGGTTGTCACCGATCCATTTACAAGTATTGAGGCAGAAGCGGGCAAGATGGGTTTAGCGGTAATCCCAGTCCTACTTTTCGGCGCTGAAATATGGACTTTATAGAAAGCGGATGAAGACATCCTTGGCCGCTTCGAGAGAAAAATTCTTCGTAAGATACTCGGTCCCGTTTGCGTTGACAAGTTTTTTTTGGTTGCGCCTGGAGGTGCAGGAATCTTCAAAAGATACCAATGGTCCGTACCATTGGTTATGCCCGATTCATATATCTGACAATGCCATCAGTGCTAGTCAGTATATGCCTACGGGCTAAACCTCACCCCTCAGAGAGGCACTATGAGAATCGGCTGAGCGTACTCATAGTAGTAGGAAATTCGTCCCTCTCATTTTTTCATTTTTGTGATGACTACGACTAAGTTGCATTAACAAGTAGTCTACGCTTCTGTAGTGTTAATCGCGTTACTTAGATAGCTTTCCAGCGAAGGCACCTACTAATACCGTCATTACGTGCGGTTTTTCCTTACGGCGCTAGGTCGAAAGGTCTTGTTCTTTGTAGTCGGCGCTCAAGGCTTGTCACGTCCATAGTACGGATTATTTCATTATTGCAATGAACACGAAGACGGGTATGAAGTTTGCGAGCAAAGTTTGTTACTTCGTCCCTCACGGTAGCAATTCCTAGATCTCTGTGAATATCACTATTCCTTATATACCAAGGAGCATTCACGATTGCTCTTAGCATTTTATTTTGAAATGCTTGCAGTAAAGCCATATTGCTTGGTTTGGTACAACCCCAAAGTTGTATACCATATGTCCAAGACGGTTTTAGCACTTGCTTATACAGAAGCAGTTTGTTGTATACGCTTAACTTCGAGTATCTTCCGAGTATCCAATACATTTCTCTAAATCTGATTTCGAGCTCTTCGCGCTTCTTTTTAACGTGTGGTTTCCACTTAAGTTTTGCGTCTAGGGTCATTCCTAAATATTTTGCCTCGTTTGCGTATGGTGTTTGCACCGAGTTAATGGATATAGGTAAGATGTTTATCTAACTTAACGTATAGTTGACATGCGTTGATTTTGTCTCATTGAGGACTATTCGCCAGGTTTTTGTCCATTCGCATACTTTGTTCAAAGCTCGTTGGAGTTTTCCCGTTGATGATTCGACTGACTCATCCGTTACGAGGATAGCCGTGTCGTCTGCGAACGTTGCTACAACGGTCCCTTCATCTTGTGGTATATCTCTTGTGTAGAGCAGGAACAAGATTGGATCGAGAACACTTCCTTGTGGAACACCGGTGTAGATTCCTTTGAAATCCGAATATTCACTCCCGTGTCTAACACGGAAAAGTCTGTTTTCAAGATAAGATTCCAATATTCTGTACAACTTTTCCGGTAAGATTACCCTTAGCTTATACTTTAGGCCTTCGTGCTATACCTTGTCGAAGGCTTGCGATACGTCGAGAAAAGCACTAGAGCATATTTTTTTCCCTTCTAGAGCTTTTTCAATCTCGTTCGTTATTCGATACACCTGATCGATTGTGAAATGTTTGACCCGAAAGCCGAATTGATGATCCGGGATCAAGTGTCTTTCTTCAATTACTGGTTGCAATCGTTTCAGCAGAAGTTTCTCGAAGACCTTAGATATTATTGGCAGAAGTGAAATGGGTCTATATGATTTCTTGTCATTTGCACATTTCCCCGGTTTCGGAGCCATAATAACTTCGGCGACTTTCCATTGCCTTGGAACATATAACAGTCTTAAAGAAGCATTTATAATGTAGAGCAACTTAACCAGCATCTTTTCCGGTAGCTCTTTCAAAATTTCGCCGGTGATTAAATCATATCCCGGAGCCATTCGAAGTTCGGACAGGGATACGGTTTTTACTTTAAAGTTGTCGGGTGCCGTATTATCATTCGGATGTTCGATCAACGGTTGTCCATCGAACGGCTTGAACGTTTCCTCTAAGTGATCGGCAAATAATTCTGCTTTCTCTTTGTCTTCTTTTGCCCATTCTCCGTTAGCTTTCCTAATTGGCGGCGAGTGCATTACAGGTTTCCTTATGGAGTTCAAGGCTTTCCATAGACAGTAGTTTGAATGCTTATCAGCGGTCAGACCCTCGAGGTAAGTAGAAGTCTCGTGATTTTTTAGGTCCTGCAGCAGATTTTTTAGCTAGTTACAAAGGCGATTCAGATAAGTTTTATCCGGTGGCGCGCGGGATTGTTGCCATCTCTTGCGCGCTCTCCTCTTTTCTCGTATGAGGTCTTCGATTTCAGGCTGGTATTTGACTTTATTGTTCCGTGCTTCTGTCTTCCACAAAGGAGTGTATTTCCACGCTAAGCTCTGAATGGCTTCGACGAGTTTGTCGATTTCTTTTTCTATTTTGAACGGTGTCTTTAGCGGTACATTTAAAGCAACATTTTCCTTGCAGTCTCTTCTGAGAGCATCCCAGTTAGTTTTGTTACTGGTTAACCTAGGCGGTCCTTCTTTTTTTACTAGACTTCCACCTATTTTCAGAGTGACTGCTGAGTGATCTGAGCATAGATCATAGCATTCTTCGATTTCCGTCAAATTTTTAGTTAACCCTTTTGCGATAAAGAAGTCGACGAGGTCAGGGATTTTATTTTGGTCAGTTGGCCAATAAGTTGGCTTTTCTGTCGAAAAAAGTTCACCCCACGTTTCATGCTGGCTTTGTACAATAATCTGCCTTTTGTCGAATTGCATCTTGATCCCCAGAAAGTGTGTTTCGCGTTAAAGTCACCACCTAAGACAAAATTAGGTCCGAGTGAGTCAAAGAGACGAACGCGGTCGTCTTCTACTAGCTTATATCCCGGAGGGTAGTAACAAGTTTTGGAGGAGAAGATTCAATAATGAACTATACCAGCTGTGCAGCGTCATCGACTCAGTCAAAAAACTGCGTAGTGGACGTTTGAGATAGCTAGGACATGTACAGCGAATGGACACCAACGCTCCAGCCCGCAGAGTCTTCGAATCTAACCCGGGGGACGACGAAGTAGAGGACCTTCTCGCCGTAGGTGGCGCACACAAGTTTACTGAGACCCCAACCAACTTGGAGTGCGCAACTGGAGGGAATTAGCTAAGGACCGAGCTAAATGGAGAGGCTTGTTGGTTGAGGCCCAGTTTCACCTCGAACTGTAGCGCCACCTAAGTAAGTAAGTAAGTGTGTTGAATGTCGAACGCCAGTTCACCTGCTGTTCATCGATTTTGAATAGGCGTTCGATTGTGTCAACAGGGAGTTTATTTGGCGTGCCTTACGCAGGAGAGGTATTCCCGATAAACTAGTTGCTATTATCAAAGCTACATATGAAGGCTTCAAATTCCATGTTCTGCACAGAGGAAGGTTGTCTGAGGAATGGGGATCTGAAGTCTGTTAAGGCAGACTTTCACCAATACTATTCCTATTGGCGATGTGTTTCGTGCAACTTTGTGGACGGAAAACGGAGGAATTTGAATGACTCTTACATCCTAGCTGATAGTAAATTAGCTACGGGTGGACCTGGATACGTCAGGCTGTAGAGTGATCGCCTATGCTGATGACATTGCTATTGATGCCTCCCGTAAACACCAAGACATTCTCAGAGAAATCATCCAATATGCTCTACTTCGGCTCAGCAGATGAGCCTCCAAATTTGGACAACGGGTTAATCCCTATAAAACGGAAGTCGTTCTCTTCACAAGGAAATATAAAGTTCCCCTCATAGACCCTCCTATGATAAATGGCACCAGTCTCACCTTCACAGATGACGCAAAATATCTGGGTCTTATTTTGGATAGGAAATTTAACTGGAAAGCTAATCTACTAGAACGCGTCAGGAGAGCCAATGTAGCTCTATAGTCCTATAAAATGGTTATATGTATGTAGGAGCTCGGGTATGACATCTCAAATCACTCATTGGCTGTACGTGTCTGTTATCAGGGCTATACTACTCTATGACGTGATCGTATGGTGGCCTGCTCTAGACAGGGGTGTCCACCTCACTCAACTAGCTAAGGTGCAAAGATCTACATGCATTTGCATCCGTGGTACACTGAGAACTACTCCCTCTGCGGCACTAGACATTTTGTTCAACCTGCTAATGGCTGCCTGCGCGGCCATTCGTCTAAAAGCCTCCTCTCAGTGGTTTAGCTATTACTTTGACCACTCCTCTATTCTTGATCTTCTCAACTTCAAGAAGGAAAACACGGTCTGCATCCCACCAAAACTGAGATTTTACCGAAACATCCGTACGAGCATCCCTAATCGTGATGATCATGATATTAGCATGACCCACCTCAGATGGGAAAATGGCTCAACGTGTCACATTCCGAGACGGATCTGGCCTAAACTGGATCAAAAACATAGTACCGAGCTGGTCAAGCTAAAGCGATCACAAATCAGCTATGTTGTCGGTGTTCTCACTGGACACTGTCTTATAGGCCAACACGCCAAAAAACTTGGTCTCTTCTCCAACGACTTCTGCAGAAGTTGTAGGGACGAGGAGGAGGAGGAAACCACTGTTCATCTCCTATGCACTTGTCCAGCCCTGTCGCATAAAAGAATGCTCCATCTAGGGTCCTCCTTTTTGAAAGACCTCGACGATCTGGCATCCTTAGACGTCATGTGCATCATTCGCTTTATCAAAAGCTCCGGTTGGTTTTGTTAGCCCCTGAGTGACCTAATGCTTGATTCATGTTATCACAAAGGACCTTCACTTGCCTAACCTAACCTACATCCCAACTGATGAACGATGTATGCTTACTCTTTCACATAATTATGGAGCTCCACCAAATGACAGCAGATGTGGAGAGGGTGGCAGGCGTCGTCGGGCTGAAAATAATTATGGCAAAAACTAAAATTATCGTCCTTGGAAGAAACTCATCGGCTCAAATAATCATTGCTGGACAACCGGTAAAGAGAGTAGAGGATTTCCAGTTTCTAGAGAGTATTGTCTCGACCGATGGTGGAACCGAACGGGATATAGCCAACAGGATCGCCAAAGCAAAGTCCGCGTTCGGGATGTTGTCCAAAACATGGCGAAGCAATGCAATTAGTTTGAACACCAAGCTAAGACTGTTCCGCTCCAATGTTGAAACTGTGCTGTTATATGGTTGCAGCACATGGAGAGTGACCACTACTATCACCAGGAAGCTGCAAACGGTGGTTAATTGATGCCTGTGCAATATCTTAAGGATTGTCTAGCCCAATCGTATCTCTAACGAACACCTTTTCGAGAGAACGGATCAGGAACCAATAGGCACAACCATCGAACGGCGGAAGTGGCAGTGGATTGGTCACACGTTCCGAAAGGGTAACAGTTCCATAGCGAATCATGCTATGCAATGGAACAGTTTCACTCAGGATGGCAGAAGACTTGGCGGTTCGAGGATAACATGGCGCAGAACAGTCGAGAAGGAGGCATGACAGTTGGAGAAAAGTTCGGGAAAGCTGAGACACATTGCCATAAACCGTACACGGTGGCGTGTAGTAGAGGCCCTAGGACCCACAAGAGGATACAGGACATAAGTATGAAGAGGTGGTATAACTCCTCCCTGAGGTGTTCTTTGTCTGCGGATTTAATAGAACTGCTGTTGCCGTGCGATGATTGAATTATTGTAGTTTCTAGTATAGTCACTCTTCAGCGGCTAATAAACTCTTCCGCGCTGGCGATATCTGAATCGATTCAATACAGACGTTGTTGAAGATACTTCTGACGTCTAAAAAGGTGCTTAAGGTGTTTTTTTTTTAGTGGAAATGTATATTAAGATTGATACGTAGCTTGTAACATAAAAAAACATTTAGAATTAATTTCGTAAAGTATTATACATATTCATATAAATGATCTGCTTCTCTAAGCGATTAGCTATGTCAGTCCGAAGGCATGTCACCACATATAGTACTTAAAATTTCAACTACAAAGAGGTCATGTACAAGATAGATATACGCCTTCGGGGCTCCGTAGCAGTAACACTGTAAACACTTTTGAAGTCGACCCACAGACGAACGACGCTACAGGGACTCTGTAAATACACTACGAAAATTTTGTTGGACGAGAGCTCACTCATCTTTCCTTCTGTTTGTTTGTCTGTTCATTTTATCTCTCATCTGGCTTCCACTTATATTATATTTGGAAAGAGTCGCATTTTTTGAATCCAGACATATGAGTATTTCTCCAGCAACACCCTTTCATATCATCATAAATACCTAACCTGACCTTCAAAATGTGCAAAGATTTTAGTGAACTGCTTGAGGCAAATCGAAATGAGTATGCTTTCATAGAAATGGAACATCTTTAAATTTGCTATATGGATCTACCTTTTGAACCCTTTTGGGAATAAAGAATTTTCCTTTTAAGAGTTCGTGTGCGTGTATTATGCCAACGAATGAATGCACATATATAAACGGGGAAGTCACATTGACTGTATATTAAGAACGTGGAAGGAAAAAAGTTCAGTTCAGCTGAACTTTGCCACGACACCACTGAAGGGAGGAATTAATGTCCCAAAAATAAGTATCACATACGACTATATAACATGACTTTGTGATCTACCGGTGATACACGTGGCACCATAATTAAATATTATGTGACCCATCGGATGGTCATATACGAGTAGCTGCCTACGTGTGGTCTGAGCATATTGGGTTGCTCTACATACTGCTTCCACTTGTCCTACCCAAAATTATGTCTGGATATTGTCTGGAAAGATGAAAATAGGGACTGTTCATATCTGTAGGTTTCTAAAGGAGATAAGTAGTTGAAATGAAACCATTTAGAGCACGCGAACTGAGTTCGGATAAAATGCTCCCAATGTTTGGATTTACTAAACTTTTTTATACCAACACACATTCCTCAGGGGAATTAACTGAATTCATAGTGTTGTACGTGCGAAAATGGAAAGACTGAAAGTCACATAATTTTCTCCTCGAAAATCCGTCATCGCAAACGGGACCGAATATCTTACGAAGAAGTTTTCTCTCGAAGCGACCAAGAATATCTTCATCCGGTTTGAATAGAGACCATGTTTTAGCGGCGTAAAGCAGGACTGTGTAGATCAGAGTCTTATGCAGACTCTCCTTAGTTGTTCGAAATAGGGCTTTACTGTTGAATTGCCGTATAAGCCCAAAAAAACAGCGATTGGCAAGAGTTATTCTTCGCTTGATTTCTGCGCTGAAGTTGTTTTTAGAGTTTATAGCAGAACCAAGGTGGACACAGTCCCTTACTACCTAGAAGTTATAGCTGCCCTCTGTGACGTTCTGCCCAATTCGTCGGTGTTGGTTGTCCCTTCCTGTTGACAGCATATACATGGTTTTGCCCTCATTTATCGCTAAACCCATTTTGGCCGCTTCCGCCTCAATGCTTGAAAACACTCGGGTGACAGCCCGCTGAGTTCTTCCAATTATGTCTATATCGTCGGGGTATGCAAGCAGTTGTACAGACTTGCGATAGATTGTGCCTCCGATGTTGGCTTTTGAGTTCCGCACAATTCGTTCAAGTACAATATTAAAGAAGTCACATGACAGCGCGTCACCTTGTATAAAACCTTTTTTGACATCAAAGGTCTCGGTGAGGTCATTACCGATCTTGATGGAGTAGTGAGCGTTCTCCATCGTCATCCTGCACAGACAACCAAGTTTGGCCGGAATGTCAAAACTGGACTAAAGCTCTTTTCCATAGATGCTGTCATAGGCGGCCTTGAAAAAGATGAAGAGATGGTGAGTATCGATTTGGAATTCTTGGGTTTTCTCCAAGATCTGCCGAAGTGTGAAGATTTGGTCGATGGTGGACTTTCCTGGCCTAAAACTGCACTGATAGGGTCCAATCAGGCTGTTGATAAAAGGTTTCAGGCGTTCACACAATATCGCAGAAAAGATCTTATATGCGATGTTGAGGAGACTGATGCCTCTATAATTGACGCAGTTGAGGGGGTCTCCTTTCTTGTGGATCGGGCAAACGATGCTGAGATACCATTCATCAGGCATACACTCGTCTGACCAAATCTTAGAGATGAGTTGGTGTATGCTTTCTACCAATTCATCACCAGCTGCCTTGAAAAGTTCGGCCGGTAAGCCATCAGGTCCAGTAGTCTTGTTGGATTTCAGCTTGAATATTGCTATCCTCACTTCATTTTGGTCAGCTGGATGGAAGTTTTGACTATCATCGTCCATGTTGAATGGTTCATTCTGCCTGACAGCGGGATGTTGGTCTTCGTCGCCGTTGTACAGTCTGCAGAAGTAGTTTTTTCATATTTCGAGCACGGGCTGTGATTCTACTACGAGGTTTCCATTTTCATCTCTAATGGTTTCTGTACGGGTATTGCTTCTCTGAGTAGCGCCGTGGTGTAAGTGGTTAGTGTGTCGGATCACTTCGCATGAGTTTCCAAGTTCGAATCCCAGAAAACATCAAAAAGTTTTTACGGTCCCACCTCTCGCGAGCGTCTGACAAGCATCCGAGAGTATTGTTGTCACGAAAAGCTTCTCAAATCGCCGTTCGTATTCGGCACTAAACTGTAGGTCCCTTCCATTCGTGTGAAAAATATAACGCACACAACGTGAGTGATTGCGAGAAGCTAGGCCCTGGCACTTAAAGAGTTGTTGCGCCAAATATTTATTTATTTATTGCTTCTCTGACACGTTCTGTTTACCCTTTCGTAAAACTTCCCTATATTGTTCCTGGAGTATTCTCGACCTGTCGCCTTTCAGGCCCTTTCTTCTTCTTTTGGGGAAGCCAATATTTTTCCCGTCTCTTTTGCTCGTAGAGCTCACGAGCAGATCTCGTCTTCCGTTGCAGCGCCGCTTTATATGCCTCTTGTTTTGCTGCATGCACTCGCCGGCATTCTTCGTCAAACCAGGGGTTTCGCGATGGTGGGCGAGCGAGACCCAGCACATCAGTCGCGGCATTTCTGATGACATGTTGCCAGCGCTGCCACTGTTCTTCGGCACTTGATGCTGGCGGCATAGGGGTGATCGAGAGATTTCGGGATACGCGTCCAGCGAAGAGTCTGGGGGTCTCTTGCTACTTTGGCTTTTCAACGTTAAATTTTCTCACAGCTAGTTACAACAAGGTAATGATCCGATTCTATGTTGGCCGCTCGGAAGGTCCGGATATCCAGAATACTGGAGGCATGCCTTGTGTCGATCGCAATATGATTAACTTGGTTGATCGTTACATGATCATTGGACCGCCATGTCTGCTTATGAACATTGAGATGAGGAAACCATGTGCTTGCTATTAATTACCCTTAGTCCGTTATCAGACTGCCCTACCAAAGAGGTGCTTCTTCCCTATTTTGGTGTTAAAATCGCCCAATACGATTTTAACGTCGTATTTAGGACATTGCTCGTATGTTTTGTGGAGGAGCTCGTAGAAACAGCTTTTGGTGTCAGGGTCCTTTTCTTCCGCGGGGGCATGAATGCATATTAGGCTTATGTTAGCGAATTCAGCCTTGATCCGGATAGTCATAAGCGTATCGGAAGCTTAAGACTTCTTGCCTAAGTCTGCCGCGTATAACAAATCTGCTTCCGAAAATTGAACGTTCAGTGATAGCCCGCGGGGTGTTTATGTGGTCGACACAGGAGTATCCAGAGCAGAAACCTGCTTGTTCGGCATCGAGTGTGTCTTCGAGATGTTGTTTGATTCGATCCTGGATGATTCTAGCTATTATCTTAGCTACAGCAAGCAGCATGCAGATACCCGTCCAGTTTCAACACTCCATTTAATTTCCTTTCTTAGAAAGCTTGACGATCACTCCCTTTTCCACTCGTCAGGAAAGCTCTCAGCTTGCCAAGCTCTCCCTATAAGTGGAAGCAGAAACTCAGCTGATGTTGTTGGCGCTGCTCGTAAGAGCTCTGCGGGAATACCGTGAAGTCCTGCCGCCTTGTTGGTTTCGAATGCCTTGATCGCGGTAGTGACCTCATCATTACTGGGAGTCATGGTGCGTATTCGGGCATTTCTCATAAATAATTGAAATGTGCACTGTCTTTAATAAATCAAACATTTTTGAAAAAATATGAACTTTATTTTTTTTAAAGCAATTTTAGAAAGAAGCCAATAGATGGCCCACCATTTATAGGTCAGAATCGAATGCAAACCTTAAAATAAATTGTCTCCAATTAGTTCAGACACCACCCATGGAGTAAGCCTGTACTGACCAATGCGGACGATCTTGTGCTGCTGGCATCAGGAAATATGTCCCCACTCTGAGTGAGCAAATGGAAGGGGCAATGAAAACCTTTGACTCCTGGACGGAGAGATGTGGACTAAGGGTTAAGCCGCAGAAAGCGTAGTTAGTACTATTCACTAACAAAAGGATAATTCCACAATTTGTAACATCTTCCATAAGGGGTATTCTCGCAAGTATTTCCACTAGTGCGAGATACCTCAGCCTGGTGCTCGATAGGAAACTGAACTGGAGACTAAGCATTAACGATAGAGTTAAAAAAGCCACGATAGCTTTTTACTCGTGCAACAGAATACACGGGGAAACTTGGAGACCATACCCCAAATTCATCCTATGAATATATACAGCTATAGTAAGACCAATACTAACTTATGGCAGCCTTATATGGTGGCAAGCAGCCAGCAAAATAAACAACCTAACTGCTATCACAAAAGTGCAAAGACTAGAGTTGTTGCGGTAAATTTTACCACAACAAGGACTGATCTTTCCCATTCGCTCCCTTTCTCTCTTCCGAATTGTTTTTCAAGATTTTGGGAAAGTGGAGGACAGCCATGGTTCCATCAGGCATAGGCCCACTTCTTCAGCACCTTGCAGAGACAACTGATACAGGTGAGGCGACAAGAGCACCCGCAGAAAGCCGTGAAGTTAAGAGATCCAGGAAACGGACCGACCCTCCAGGACACGAAGACACTAGAAGATGACAGGAGAAGATTACCAGAAGGAACGGACCGATCCTCTCTACCTAAAACTGAATTGGCGAGAAAGAGCAACGAGGACACAAGGAACCAGCGACGACGACAGAAAAGAAAGGGTGGACTACCCTAATAGAATGCCCACACTACCACGAGCACACACGAGGAAATGTCGTAGCAATACCCAGAATACGAAACATAATTAACACGAAACACATGCCAGCGAGAGTGGTAAACACGACAGAGAGGCTCAGAACACACGTACCATAACTGAAACACAATACGCCAAAAAATACACTATCGAGAGCAGCGACACATCTCACATACATACACAGCCACAGCAGCAACGTTGACAACATAAGAACAAAATACACGGCACTATCGACGAAAGAACAAATATGAGAAGCAGCCTACGGAATCGAACCCAGCAATGGCCGAGAGCCCACCTAACCACTGACTCGATGTGCGGGGTGGCACGTTATCGGCTCGTCTCATTTCCCAAAATCTGCACGGAATGCCACCGGAGTAGTTGTCAATGATGTGTTTTAAGAAAAGTTTTAAGCCTCTTGGATACTTCCCTTCCTTTCTTTCTTCTCAGCAGGGTCCAACGCGGAATTAGGCGTTGTTTGAAATCGGGGTCTTAATGGACTTCGCCTTTGAGTTCCTTTCTCTTCAGTAATGTTTCTTTTAGCAATGTTTTATTTTCATTCTTTTATGTGAAAGAATGCTCGCGTTCATTAAATTGTAGCGTCTTTCCAGATCATCAATTGCGGATATCAAACGTCACCGAGAAACACTGCCAATAGAATTGAGTGGAAAATGCCAAACTCGACCCGCTGAACTGCCTAAGGTGAGGCGAATTCAGAGAGTCAGTGGAATGAGTAGAAGAGAAAGCGAACGGTTCAAGAACGGGAAATGAGCTAAGCATGACACACACAGTCGTGATTGAATCTCGCCGCCGTTGAATGAGCGGAAACCCATGTTGGTGTGAGTGAGACTCACGGGCGAGTAGGCTAAATACCCGAATGGAAGGGAACAAAGGACTCACTTCTTGGTTGACCATGAAAGAGCAGACGGTGACAGTTGGTCACCCAGTAATTGAGGACTGTATTTAGTTCGAGGAAATATCGAAATCCAAAGAATATGGTAGACCCAGGATACGGAGAAAATTTAATCGAAGGGAAGGCGGAAAGCAGGACAGTTCAAGACAAAGAAATGGAAATGAGAGGCGGAGAAGAAGGAGAAAGGGGGATATATCCAAAGGGACAGATAAGTATTATACATAGTGGGGGTGGCAATGGTGCAGTGGATAGTGCGTTTGCTCGTTAACTGATGTGTATCAAAACGGCACAACTGTGCTAATTGGGTCTCTGTTTTTACAGAACCGCCACTTTTACCTAACTGATGTGTGCAGGTTCAAGCCCCAGCGGGGAACAGCGATCATGGGCCACCCGAGTATAAAGGAAGAACGAATTACATCGAAGCTTTTCCAACTACTGCACCAAAGAAAAGGTGTCTGCCTGGTAGTACAATGGACCGGAGAGTCTGAAATTGCGGTTTAAATTCCGGTAGGATTCCGTCCCGAAAATTTCCGAGCAAAGCGGGACTCGCGACCGCTAAATAACATGTGTGTGAGCCAGAACCGTGTGATAACGAGCCACCCCAACGGCTTTACATTTTTTTTAAACATCACATTACTTTGATTATTGTTTATTTTCATTTGATCGTGCAATTCTAAACTTTAGCTTACAATCAACTTTCCAACCAATAAATCGGCCATGGCTCTGACAGAGCTTTATAACGTGAAACCATCTCTTTTATTTCTTGGTGTGTGTGTGTACAGTACACCTATCCAATATACCAAGGTTTCCCAATTCCTTTTCAAAAAGATTGGGTGGCGCTCAACGATTCCCCGTGTGTGAACGCACTTCCACTGGAACCACCTAAGCTGAGCAGCCGACCGCGGCAGCATCCTAGTGCTGTAGTTGCATTTCCCGCAGTGTTTATGATCTCTGTCCCCTTTAACATTCCATCATTCTACGCACAGCCGATTTCGGTTTTTTTTTTTGTATTTTTGTTTCGCGATTCTTTCTCGCATCTAAACTATTATCATCGTCGTTTAATTAACCCCTTAAATCGGGAAAAATTGCAACAGAGTGCATCGCCACAACCAGTGTGATGAGAACGGCACCTACAGCAGGACTCCAGGCCATTCTCAATCTGCTTCCGCTAGATATCTTTATACAAGCATCGGCGGCTCTTAGTGCTGTGAGATTTAGCCAAACAGATAGGTGGAGAACAAATGCAATGAGTCACACCATGATCCTGCAAAGATATTTAGGCAATGTATTTAGTACAGATTACATAACGCCTTACCTAGACTTCATGAGACCATTTCAAGGCACCTATCCGAGCAGAGAAGAGAAGAATAGAAAAATGATAGAACACCTAACCAGCATCCATATGTGTGTACATCGATGGATCCAAAATGGAAATAGGTGTAGGTGCAGGCATCTTCTCTGAATCGCTTGGTATCTCCATGTCAGCTTGGCTACTGAGCTACAGCAGTGTTTTCCAGGCAGAGGTCCTAGCAGTGATAATAGCAGACCCGTGAAACTGCGATGAGGGCAATACCATAGGAGGATATCACCTTTTTCATCGACAGCCAGGCAGCGATAAACGCAATATCTGCAACACAAATGAAATCGAAGTTTGTGAAGTGTTGTAGAGAAGAGCTCAAGGTTCTTGGAACATAGCACGAGGTAAAGCTCTGCTGGGTCCCTGGTCATGAAGGCAGGGAATGAGAAAGACGGTAAACTGGCTAGAGGAGGCTCGGCACTGAGCTCGGACCCATCCAGCCCTTCAATGTACATCCCGCCTTGCGCACTCAAACCCGAAGCAGGAAACAAAGCCCTAACGGATGATAACAACAGGTGGAGCTCTTTAGATACTTGTGTTACCACGAGGAAGCTATGGTCTGCATTCGGCAGAGTAAGAACCAATGAACTCATACAGAGGGATAGAAAATCCCTCTCTACTCTAATGGGAGTCATTACGGGGCATAGCACTATGCGATAATACATGAAAAAAGTACGTGTGACGAACGAAGTCTTTTGTTGAGGCTGCGGTGACGAGAAGGTTCAGCAGATGCCACACACTTTCTTTGCTACTGCCCAAGCCTCTATCATTTGAGAGGAAAATTCCTTGGATAATACTTCTTTGAGCATTTAGAAGAGTTGTCCAACAGACCGATAAACTTCATCAAATCTTCTGGAAGGTTTGTATCTCGGGCAGAGTAACTACTAAATGCTTTCTTTAGGATATGTTCAAAAGACGTTTTATTTTCTGCTTTTCACGAGGAGGGGATTCTCTAATCTATCTTCTTCCCGCCCCCAATGGGTATCACAATGGGTCTATATGACGCAAGTGTGGTGCAGAGGTTTTCTATCCCCTACCCAGCCCACATACCTAACCTAACATACCTAACCTTAGACTGTACTGAAAACACCAAATATAATTGCCCCTTGGAAGAAGGGCATATGTGACATTACCTACGTTTTGAGATAATCGTAGCTTAGATTGTTCTTCTGGTACGTTTTCCATATAATTTGCTGCTCATATCGTCTTTTGCACCTCTGTAATTTCCAAATTATACCCTAGATAGCTAGATAGTATATTTTAGAGCAACGATCCGAAAAGAAAGTCTCAGGAAGTTCTGTGAGACAATAAACAGCACTCCTGCTGCAGCCAGGTTACATAAAGGCATTGCAAAATCGGGGGGGATGCCAACATCCCTTAAAAAACCTGACGGCGGCTTTACTAAAGATGAAGAACAAAGAGCATCACTGCTCTTAGAAACTCACTTCCCCGGAAGTTCGCAGAACACCTGTGACGGGAGCATAACCAACACGACCAGACCTCGGAAGCAAGATTGGGAGATTGCAGGGGCTATCTGTTCCAGAGGGAGAATCGAGTGGGCAATTAGCTCCTTCCAGCCTTTCAAGTCACCGGGTGCGGATGGTATTATACCAGCCCTATTGCACAGGGGACAAGAAAAACTACTACCACACCTGGTCAGAATAACAAGAAGCAGTCTTGCACTGGGATATATACCAAATCAATGGAGACGGGCGAGTGTTGTGTTTATACCAAAAATTGGGGAAGAAGGACCCAACACAGCCTAAGTCATACAGGCCGATCAGCCTAACATCGTTTCTTTTTAAAACAATGGAGAAAGCTCTGGACAACCATTTAAGGGAGGATGTACTTAATACATCCCCACTGCATTATCGTCAGCATGCATACAGAGCGGGAAGGTCCACCGAGACTGCTCTGTATCAGCTGACGGAAACAATACAAAGCGCTCTTGAAACAAAAGAGATAGTAATCTGCGCCTTCCTAGACATTGAAGGGGCATTTGATAACACTTCACATGAAGCTATTAAACGAGCCCTTGGCAGAAAGGGAGTTAGCAGAACAGTATCTAAGAGGATGTATGAATTGCTGAGAACAAGATCAACAGAAACTCAAACTTCACATAGAATTAGCAGGATCAACATAACAAGAGGATGTCCATAAGAAGGAGTGCTATCTCATCTAATGTGGAGTCTTGGATGAGCTTCTTGAAACAAGCCTTAAGAGATTAACTGAATTAACTGTCAAGCCTACGCTGATGACATTGTACTGATTGCCAGGGAGAAATTCGAGGAAACCCTATGTGATATTATACAAAGGGTCCTAACAGTAACTCAAGAATGGTGCAGCACGGCTGGGCTTAATATAATTCCGGCCAAAACCACAATAGTAGAGTTCACGAGGAAGAGAAAACTTGAACTGAAGCCAATCCGACTGTCGGGCACGATACTGACTCCGGTAAAGGAAGTGAAATATTTATGATTACACCTAGACAGCAAACTTTTGTGGAGGAAACACACAGAGGAGATATCCAAAAAAGCTATCCGTGCTCTAATGATATACAGGACCCTAGCGGGTAAGTCGTGGGGATTTAGTCCAAATATTCCAAGATGGATGTACATTGCCATTGTGAGACCAATGATCACTTATGGAGCAATAGCGTGGATAAAGCGAACTAGTCTAGTCACTACGAGGGAGACACTCACTAAAGTGCAAAGACTTGCGTGCCTCTGCATCACAGGGGCCGTGCGAACGTGTCCAACTGCAGCCATGGAAGTACTCCTGGAGCTAACACCGCTCCATCTTGTAGTGGAGCAAAATGCACAGCGAACGATCCTAAGGATGGCAAAAGAAGGTATCGGAAGGGAGAAATGTGTTGGTAAGAGAAAATACGATGCAGTTCTCAAAAAACTTCCTCTTCTGACCGTCCCCAAGGATGACAGTATCAGGAAATTTAACTTTGGGAAAAACTTACTTACTTACTTATGTCCTGTATCCCCTTGTGGGTCCTTGGGCCTCCACTACGCCTACGCGCCATCGTGTACGGTTTCTGCCAATGTGTCTGAGTTCTCCCCAATTTTTCCCCAACTGCCGTGCCTCCTTCTCGACTGTTCTGCGCCATGTTCTCCTCGGACCGCCAGGTCTTCTGCCGTCCTGAGTTTGAGGGTTCCATTGCATACCATGGTTCGCTATGGAACTGTCACCCTTTCGGAACGTGTGACCAATCCACTGCCACTTCCGTCGTTGGATGGTTGTGCCTATTGGTTCCTGACCCGTTCTCTCGTAAAGGTGTTCATTAGAGATACGATTGGGCCAGAAAATCCTTAAGATATTGCGCAGACACCTATTAACGAGCGTTTGCAGCTTTCTGGTGATAGTAGTGGTCACTCTCCACGTGCTGCAACCATATAGCAGCACGGATTCAACGTTGGAGCGAAACAGTCTTATTTTGGTGCTCAAACTGATTGCATTACAAATATTTGGCGCAACAGCTCTTTAAAGTGCCAGGGCCTAGCTTCTCGCAACCACTCATGTTGTGTGCATTATATTTTCCACACGAATGGAAGGGACCTACAGTTTACTGCCGAATCCGAACGGCGATTTGAGAAGCTTTTTTAGACAACAATACTCTCGGATGTTTGTCAGACGCTCGCGAGAGGTGGGACCGTGAAAAAACTTTTTGGTATTTTCTGGGATTCGAACTTGGAACCTCATGCGTAGTGATCCGACACACTAACCACTTACGCCACGGCGCCCAACTGATTGCATTGCTTCGCCATATTTTGGACAACATCCCGAACGCGGACTTTGCTTTGGCGATCCTTTTGGCTATATCCAGTTCGGTTCCACCATCGGTCAGGACAATACTCCCAAGATACTGGAAATCCTCTACTCTCTCTACCGGTTGTCCAGCAATGCATATTTGAGCCGATGAGTTTGTTCCAAGACTGATAATTTTAGTTTTTGCCGCACTAATTTTCAGCCCGACGACACCTGCCTCCCTCTCCACATCTGCTGTCATTTGGTGGAGGTCCATAGTTCTGTGGGAGGGTAAGTATACATCGTCTGCGTAGTCAAGATGCTTTAGTTGAGATGTAAGAGTCCATCGAATTCCTCCGTTTCCCGTCGACAAACCTGCATGAAGCACATCGCTAATCACCAATAGGAATAATATTGGTGAAAGGATACAGCCTTGTCTTACCCCACTTTGGATCTCAAATTCCTCAGGCAACCTTCCCCTGTGCAGAACGTGACATTTGGAGCCTTCATATGTAGCTTTGATAATAGCAATTAGTTTATCGGGAATGCCTCTCCTGCGTAAGGCACGCCAAATAAACTCCCTGTTGACACTATCGAACGCCTTCTCAAAATCGATGAACAGCAGGTGGAGTGGCGATCGATATTAAACACACTGTTCGATGATAATCCGCAGGGTGTTGATGTGGTCGCCACAGGAGGATCCAGAGCGGAAACCTGCTTGTTCGGCATCGAGTGTGTCTTCGAGATGTTGTTTGATTCGCTCAAGGATGATTTTAGCTATTATCTTAGCTACAGCAGGCAGCACGCAGATACCCGTCCAGTTTCAACACTCCATTTAATTTCCTTTCTTAGAAAGCTTGACGATCTTTCCCTTTTTCCACTCGTTAGGAAAGCTCTCAGCTTCCCAAGCTCTATCTATAAGTGGAAGCAGAAGCTCAGCCGATGTTGTTGGCGTTGCACGTAAGAGCTCTGCTGGAATACCGTCAAGTCCTACCGCCTTGTTGGTTTTGATCTCGGTAATGATCTCGTCTTTACTGGGAGTCGTGGTGCGTATTTGAGAACTTCTCACCTCGGGCATCTCAGTCTGATTTGGGAGCATATCGCTAACGAATACACGGTTGAAAACCGTAGCAAAATGCTCTTTCCATCTCTTGAGCTGGTCCTCATCCGAAATGAGCAAGGAGACGTCTAGGCTTTTCACTAGGTATTAGCTGGAGCTGCGACCACCTGTCAGCTCTTTCGCGATTCTGTAGACGGTCCTACTGTCGCACTTCCGTGCAGCTTCTTCTGCTTCTGTAGCCAGCGCGTTGATGTAGTTGCGCTTGTCACGTCGTACGCTATGCTGAACTTCTCTCATCTTCATGCAATATAGGGACTCTAGCTCGCTTCTCCCTGCTGCTGGGGTAGCTGCAACGCGAGCTTTCAGCTGTTTTCGTTCGTCAATCCGTCTCCAGGTATCCTCGGAAAGCCACGCCCTATGTCTTCCCTGCGATCGACCGACAATTCTTTCAGCACCAGATGTAAAAACATTTTTCACAGCACACCAATGGTCTTGGATGGTTGCGGGCATTGAGCTGCTGATTGCTTCCACACCTTGCGAAAAGTGCTCCCTTAATTGTTGGCGCACTGAGGGATCACTAAGTCTATCGATGTTGAACCTGGGCATTCTTGTGTTGTCGTGGGATCTTCGAACTGCAGCAGTGCGTAGTTGTAGAGTAGCTATCATAAGATGGTGATCACGTACTATCCCCACATCTGCCCCTCGCCTGTTTCGGACGTCCAGGAGACTACTTTTATAGCGGCGGCTGATAGCAAAATGGTCAATTTGGTTGGAGGCTGCTTGCCTGTCATTGGAAACCCAGCTGACTTTGTGGCAGGTCTTGTGCTCAAACATGGTGCCACCTATCACAAGGCGGTTAGCATTGCAGAAATCCACAAACCTTTCGCCGTTGTCATTGTGGTTGCCTAGTCCATGCTTCCCGATTACATGTTTGAGCCCTTCGTTGTCGCTGCCTACCTTGGCATTTAAATCCCCCATCACTATGACAATGTCTCCATTTGGTGTTGTGTTGAAGACGGCGCTTAAGAGATTGTAGAAGCTCTCCTTTTCGTCCTCAGACGAACTATTCGTTGGGGCGTAACACTGTATGATGGTGACGCGTCGTACTCTAGTCCGGAATCTGGCCGTCAAAATCCTACATTTAGTACATAGTTAAGTAACACGAAAGAGTGGAGCAACGAATCCACGATATACGGACTGGGCAGCCACACGATAAAGTGGTATACAGACGGTTCGGGAACTGGAGAGGGAACAGGGGTGGGCGTATTTCGGCCAAGGACCAAGCACTCAGAACCTATGGGCAAGTACACCAGCATCTTTCAAGCTGAAATATGTGCTATAAACAGATGCATCCAACTCAATCTCCAAAAGGGATACATCAACTGCGACATAGCAATACTGTCAGACAGCCAAGCAGCAATCAAAGCACTTGACTCCTATGTCATTAAGTCAAAAGTTGTGTGGGAATGCCTATGCAAACTTAATGAGCTGGGCAGAAACAATAAAGTTACACTTTACTGGATACCCGGTCACGTCGGGATAAAAGGTAATGAAGCAGAGGACGCCTTGGCAAGACAAGGGGCCGCAGAACCCTTCATTGGACCTGAACCATTCTGTGGAATGGGGGAACACACCATACGCGAGAAATTCAGGAAAATGGAGAGAGAAGACAGGGCAAGAACCTGGAACAACACCACTGGCCTGAGGCAAGCTAAGAGACTACTGGGATGTTACAAACGGAAAAGATTCGAAGCCTGCATCTGCCTTAGCAAGAATAACCTACGGATCCTAACAGGCTTCCTAACGGGGCACTGCAAACTCAGGGAGCATCTACGGAAACTAGGTATAACAAATGAAGGCCTTTGCAGATTCTGCAACGAGTCATGTGAGACTCCGGAACACCTTCTGGAGTCTTGTGGGGCACTGACCCACAGAAGATTGAAATACTTGGGCAAATACCAAGTATCAGAAGAGGATATGCCAACCATGGACCCACTTCTCATTCTCAGATTCTTAAAAGACACTGGTCTGGAAAAAGAGCTCTAAGGTGAACTATTCTCGCCAAGGCAAAGTAAGAGCATATGACCTTCAAACACAATTCCTCAGGAATTGCAATTGCGAAGGGGACTCTAACGAGGGAACAAACCCCCCCAAGATATTAGCAGGGGGCACAATAGACCATTAGGTCGCAGTGCAAAATAACCCTACACAAATAATAATAATAACGATCCGTAACATCGTCAATTGGTAAAAACAAAAAAAGTTACATACCCTCTAACACTTGCCCCTTCAATTCTTTCTTATTCCTTCTCTACATTTCCAACCTACGTACTGCGATTACATTAAAAGAGTTAAACCCTGAGACATTAGTAAATACTAAACGAAAAAGAATTCTCGTCTAAAACATAAATTTCAATTCTAAAGGCCGGAGGAGTATCACAATAAATATGCCAAGAGGTATTCCATTTGTGCTCCCACTTAAAGTTTCCCTTCAACATGAGTCTTCCACAATTTTTTTGTTCACCTAAATAATTTTTGTTCTTTATTTTGAGTTTGTTTGACTGTCGTTCCATCTGGAAAAAAAGTGTACTTTAGCCCGATGAAACAAAACTTTTAAATTATTAAAAAAAAGGAAAAACAAAATCGTTCTCAAAATTATTTAAGAGAAAATTCAACAATAGCTTCAAGAGTCCTTGGGACCTTTTATATCTTCTTGAACAAAATCAATGGAATTTGCATAAGCGAGAAGGAGGGTTTTTGTTTGCTCTATTCGAAGAGACGAGGATTTAAGGATACGCTTATTTAGGTAAAAAAATATTTAATATTTATTTTGAAAGCCTTGCCGTCAAAAACGACATAAGTACTAGACATGACACTTTATGTTACGTATACGCCCCCCAGACACACGCATATCTATTTCAAAAGCATACGCGTGACAAAAAATTGGTGCGCACGTATCATATTACTTTTTGATGTAATTTTCTTAAGGCATTCGGAATGAGTTTCATTTACGCTTTTCAATTAATTAGGCGAGCATGAGCACCTAACGCTCTTCACATTTAATAATTCCAATAAATCATCCAGACAGTTGCGATCGATAATGTATGCGAAGTAGCGGGGTGTGTAAAGTTTTCGCCGATGGGGAAATGTACATTTCTGTGTTTATTGATCAAAATCATAAAATACCGCTCAAGCGATAAAGTCAGTTAAGTATTGTGAAATATGACTAATTTATTGCAAAGTTTTTATGAACTTTTGCAGCAGAAAGAAGAGACAAAAAAAAAAAAACAGTATTGAAAGGAAGCGACCATAAAATGAAATGGTGTGAGTGACACGAGTTTAATCCGAAATGAAGAGGAGAACAAAAACATTATTTTCGCTTTGGAGAACAAAAGTTTCTGACATTATGAATGATTGCTCCTCTCAGGGATCCAGGATGAGCTCATGAATATGCAGCGGCATATGATGCATAGTATTAAGGTTCACAGCATTGCGCGTATTTCAAGCTTAAGCGTTATTGCGTTCCTTTCCACCAAATTATGTCCTTTCATAGCTGAATGCCTTCCAGCTGGTGTGTACGAAGAGGTGGTGGGTAGCTGTATTTATTTAAGAATAAACAAAATAATAGTACAGTAAAAAGTGACTTCTAAGGATAGTATCAGGAGAGACAGTTCCAGGAGAGATGTCGGACATGATTCAACCATCTTTTACTAGGCACGGCAATTATGACACGTCTTGGAAGCCGGTTTAGAGATATATGCACTACGTACCCAAACAATCAAAGCATTAATCGTCCCGTTCCGAGAAGTAGATACTCAATATTGAGCGTCTACGATCCTACGAGTTATTCCAGCCACGAACCACCAACCATGCAATACAAGCTGTGTGCGATATAGCACATGAGGCAGTTGCGGGAGAGAGATGGCTTGGAGGAACAAAACAGTACTGTGCTGTGGTAGCACTTGATGTCAAGAACGCGTTCAATTTAGCCGACTGGAGCTGTATACTAAAAGTACTGCAGACCTGCAGGTACCGAACTACTTACTGCGGAACTATTTCGAAGTCAGAACCCTTTACTATGATGATGAAGAGGGGCCAAAGAGGTACAAAATCAAGACAGGAGTTCTACAAAGGTCGGTCCTGGGACCAATTCTATGGAATATAATGTACGATGTCATTCTAGGAACACAAAGGCCGAACAGAGTAGACATCATCGGCTAGGCTGCCAAAATATTAGAGGAAGTTGTACAAAACTGCAATCAACCAATCGCAAACGTGAAGTTTTGGCTATAGGCACCAAGCTTAGAGCTAGCGGACAACAAAACCGAAGCCGTTCTCATAAGCCGCCGTAAAAAAATGGAGCACCTCACCATACAGGTCGGTGAGCAAACTATCGAATCGAAGCTGTACATCAAGTACCTGGGAGTCTTGCTGGACCACAGACTCAACTCCAGGGACCACTTAATGTACGCAGGCGTGAAGGCCTACCGGGCAGTAGCGGTACTATGCAGATTAATGCCAATATTGGGGAAACAAGGCAGCCTATCAAAAATCACCTTAAAACCGTGAGTATGTTAATACTAGTATATGCGACCCCAATATGGGCATCAGCGATGCAGCGTAAGTCATACATTAGAACGATGAACTCGGCGCGTAGAATCTCATTTTTAAGGGAATGCTGCGCCTTTAGAACTTTGTCAGTGGATGCGATAGGCCTAATAATAGGCCAAACGCCTATCGATCTAGACACGAAGAAGACTGCGGCCCTACGCGAAAAGGAGCACGATGATGGAATAACAACTATAGAAGCTATAAAAGCAGAATGGCAACATAGGTGGAACATAACCACCAAAGGGCGATGGACATACAAATTGATCCCCGAAGCTGATGAATGGATTATCAGAAAGAACGAGGAGGTAAACTACTACCTAACACATTTTCTATCGGGGCACGGATACCTCCGGGAGTATATCTACAAGTTCAAGCACACGGATGACCCATTCTGCCAGCACTATGAAGGAAAAGTGCAGAACGCAGAGCATGTACTGATGGAATGGCAAAATTATACCAGGACCAGGAACATCATAGAAAGAGCAATTGGTGGGTAAGTGACCCTAAGAAGCCTGACCTTATTTATGTTGGTGAGCAGCAAAGGCTGGGAGACTGCAAATGAAGTAATTACGAGTATGATGCAGCAACTGCGTATAGAGCAAAGAGCAATGAGAAATGCGAGAAACGAAGATCCTGCCAACTGTGGCAGCTAAAGGAAGTGACAAAATGCCAAATCTGTGTGTTTAGGGAAAAGTTGGGGAGAACTCAGACACATTGCCAGAAACCGTACACGATGGCGCGTAGGCGTAGTAGAGGCCCTAGGACCCACAAGGGGATACAGGACATAATTCAAAAAATCTGTCAATGCGAAGGTTTGCCTTGACTGACGGTGCCGCAGGGGAACAACAGGACAGAGAAATCGGAGGAGTAACCATGCAGGAGCATAGAGTCGGGCATAGCTCGTAGCTCGGGCTACAAGTATCCATAAAGTATGTCCCTACCCGCGCATCAAAAAAAAAAAAAAAAACCAGGACACATTTCTGGTATTGTTCTGTATATATAGTTGGCAATTATATTTCAACAAGTAAATAACCGACAACTAAACTGCGGGCGAAGCAAGTCGACCATTGGCTAGCTAGTATGTACCTATACATACATATGTCCGATTGGAGAAGAAGACTCGAATGCCCTCGAGATTCTAGACGACGAAGCTTTTGGCTTCACTTAGACTTATATGTTGGTTAGTGAGAGTCCATATCCCACAGGCAAGACACGATCTGTTCTGCGATATTGCGTGAACGCCTAAAATCTTTCATCAGCAGCGTGATTGCCCCTATCAGTGCGGTTTCAGGCCAGGAAAGTTCACCACCGATCAAATCTTCACCCTTCGGCAGATCCTGGAGAAAACCCAAGAAGTCCAAATCGATACTCACCATCTCTTTATGAATTTCAAGGCCGCTCGCTGCTCCATGAAGGTCGGTAATGACCTCACCGAAACCTTTGATTTAAAAAAAAGGTTTTAGACAAGGTAACGCGCTGTCATGTAACTTCTTAATATTGTACTTGAACGGATTGTGCGGAACTCACAAGCCAACACCGGAGGTACAATCTATCGCAAGTCTGTACAACTGCTTGCATACGCCGACGATATAGACATAATTGAAAGAACTCAGCGGGCTGTCACTGATGCGTTTACAACATTGAAGCAGAAGCGGCTAAAGTTGGTTTAGCGATAAACGAGGGCGAAACCAAGTATATGCTGTTATCAAGAACGGAAAGCCAACACGACGAATTGGGCAGAACGTCACAGTGGGCAACTATAGCTTCGAGGCAGTAAGGGACTTTGTCACCTTGACTCTGCTACAAACTCTAAAAACGAGATCAGCCCAGAGATCAAGCGAAGAATAACTCTTGCCAATCGCTATTTTTTTGGGCTTAAAACGCAATTCAAGAGTAAGCCCGTATCTCGAGCTACTAAGGAGACTCTGTATAAGACTCTGATTATCCCAGTCAATCAGGAACTATACGAGCTGTACAGCGACATCGACCTAGTCAAAAACTGCGTATTGGACGTCTGAGATGTCTAGGACATATAGAGCGAATTGACACCATTGCTCCGGCCCGCAGAGTCTTCGAATCTAATCCGGAAGGACGACGCAGTAGAGGACCTTCTCGCCGAAGGTGGCACGTACAAGTTCAAGGGGACCTCGACCAACTTGGGGTGCGTAACTGGATTAGCTAAAGATCAAACTAAATGGAGAGGCTTGTTGTTTGAGGCCCAGGTTCACCCGGAACTGTAGCGTAACCTAAGTAAGTCTATCTCGCAGGCGTTAGACGTGCTATTATCAAGGTTAGCGACGATGGGTCCAAATGTCATATTTTGTACAGAGAAAAATTGTCCGAGGAATTCGAGATCCAAAGTGCCGTTGGGGCTCCGTGGCACAGTAGTTTGCGTTCGGACCACTGAGCGTGAGGTTCAGTGTTCAAATTCCAGAAAACACCGAACGATGTTCCACGGTCCCACCTCTCGCAAACGTTTGACCAACATTCGAGAGTCTTGTTATCAAGAAAAAGCTTCTCGAAAACAAAATAAAAATTAACCTTCGGATGCGGAACAAAACCGTAGATCCCTTCCATTCGCGCGAAACATATAACGTACACAACATGAATGGTTGCGACAAGCTAGGCCTTAGGCCCCTAATGGGCAGATATGTATGTGTAAAGTGGCGTAAGATAGAGTTGCATCCCTTCACCAATATTATTCCTACTGGTGATTTGCGATATGCTTCATGTAGCTTTGTAGACATGAAACAGAGAAATTCGAATGACTCTTGCATCCCAATCAATATTGACTACAATGACGATGTATGCTTACCATCTCATAGAATTATTTACCTCCATAAAATAACAGCAGCTGTGGAAAGAGAAGTAGACGTCGCATACCTGCTAGGTGCCTGCGCAACATTTTAAAGATTTTCTGTATTTCCAACAAACCCTTCTACCAGATAACTGGTCAGGAACCTATAGGAACAATTATTCAGCAACAGAAGTGGCAGTGGATTGGTTACACGTTTCGAAGAGATGACAGTTCCATAGCTAGCCATGCTATGTAAAAGAACTATTAGCCCAGAATGTCAGTATACCTGGCAGTCTGAGAAGAACATGGCACAGCACAGTCGAGGAGGAGGCACGTTATTTGGGGAAAAGCTGGGGAAAGTTGAGGTACATTGACAGAAATCGTAAACAATGGCGCTAAGGCGTAGTAAAGGCCCTATGTCTCACAAGAGGGAACATTAGATAAAACAAAAAAAGGCGCAATCTAAGTCGACATTTCTACCTTCAATTTAAAGTCACGTAGTTAAACTGATACTGGGTTTTTAGCATCAAATAGTAAATAAGTTTTGTACCCAAGTCTGCAACTCTTTTCAGACAACAACATAGCCCTGTAGAGACATTATCAAGATGTTGGGTTGGTCACTTAATCCAAAAGGACATTTCACCATCCCTTATCGGGGTTAAAAAATATTGTGTGGGTCGCGGGTTAATTGTCAGTTTAATGCGTGGCGATTTGTACAAAACAACTTTGGGAACAAAGGAAGTATGTACCTATATCTCTGCGTATAAGGGACTACAACAAGCAAATTACTCCTATTTGCTTCCTTTTGGGGAAAAATTGATAAGAAATCCTTGCAATTATTCAAACGACTGTTGGGATTAAGAGACGAAAACAAGACTGTATCATGCTATGGCTGGAACAAATAGTCAGGGACCAAAAGATATCATATTGTCACTCTTCATTCTGTTGTCAGTTTTTGAATGTCATCGTAAAAAATGATGGTGCTTATCTGCTACTGTTTCATGTACCTATCCTGAAAAATTACGAAAATATTTTATTACCACTCATCTTATTGCCAATTCCGAACATTATACACACGTTTTCTACCCAAACCCAAGCCCGCCAATCTCTCTCCGACGTTTCTGTTTTCTGAGAAACCACACCACGTTAAATAAATAAGCGATGTTCTGGGAATCGCTGAATGAAAGAGAAAAAAAGAAACGAATCCAACGTTTAATATCAAAACTTTCTGGTATATCGCTTTTTAATTTCTTAAAAAAGCAAAACCGTATAACCCACCAGATGGCTCATCGCCTTGGCTTGATCTTTGGCACCATTACACCCTCCCTTGCTCTCTGAGGGTGGATACCCCGAATGTTTCCTAAGCTATCATTCATTGTTTTTTCTTTTCATCACTCTTTAACGTTAACTTTCACATTTCGGTATAATTAACATTTCTTTTACCTTAAGCAGCATAATGGCATTCAATTTGAAAGAAAATCTATTCTCAAAACCGTAGAAATAGGGACTTCCTGAGTCGCTTTGTCAGCGGGGGAAATGGGAAGCTGTAGGCCGTTTCATGCCTCAGTAAAACAATTGAATGAAAAATTAATTAAGTGTAACGAAAATGGAAATGATTTTCCATTGAAAAGATTAAAATTTCCGGAAATGTAGCAGAAAAAAAGTTTGAAATTGATTTTCAAGTAACCAGGGCTTATTAGAGGCTTTGCAAGGGAAGGCGAAGTACAGGGTGGGCCAACTTGAATTGACTGATGTAAAATGCATGAAAATATTTTTTATTTCTTTAATTTTTATTTTGCATTTTGGTAAGAATTTTTTGATCTAGTTAATTTGTTTCGTTAGACTCTATCATCATCAGTACATACAAGGTGACCAGATAACAACGATAGGAAAAAAAGGATTGAAATAAAAGAACAACGGTGTGAGATATAAAATTGATTCTGCCCTTATTTTGAAGCTACATTCATGCCATTATGTGTGGAGCAGCACATCATTTAAATGGCCGTCTCGGGTTCTCTGGCACTGCTTCAAGCATATTCTGTCAATACCGTCTCGAATGTTGGCCCCGAGCTCGTCCAAAGTGATTGGCTTGTTAGCGTAGACTAGCGACTAGCGTAGCGAGCCATACAAAAGCAAAAGACCTGAGACCTATCAGTCTATCGTCCTTTTTGCTGAAAACTTTGGAACGCTTGATAGATGTATATATAAGAGGTGTGATCGGCGATAATTACCTATCTAAATCACAACACGCATACATCTGCGGCAGATCGGTAGACACGGCCCTCTACCGGGTCGTATCGAGCATAGAAAGATCCCTCCACTTCAAGGAGTTCACTCTTGGGGCGTTCCTGGACATTGAAGGAGCGTTCAACAACGTAAGCTCTAACGCAATCCTGAGCAGTCTGTATAGAGCACATGTCAGCACCGGCCTCTGCAACTGAGTTGCGCAGATGCTTCAATCAAGGATAATATCTTCAACGCAAGGAGATGTAACCATCCGGCGAAGGGTCTGCAGAGGAACGCCCCAAGGTGGAGTCTTGTCCCCGCTAATATGGCTCCTTGTGGTGGATGAGATCTTGGTAACACTGAAGGAAAACGGCTTCAACGTGACGGCCTATGCGGACGATGTCGTTATCCTGGTTTCGTAAAAATTTCCTCCAGTCCTAAGTGAAAGGCTTAATTTCGCGCTACAACTAGTGGACAACTGGGTCAACAGCAAAGGGCTGGGAGTGAATCCTTCAAAGACGAAGGTAGTTCTCTTCACTAAGAGGAGATCAATCCCTACCTTCAGACCCCCAAATATTGATGGCACTGAACTAAGTATCTCAAGTTCAGCTCGGTATCTGGGCGTAGTTTTAGATTCCAAACTTAACTGGAAGGAAAATATTGCCGAACGCGTTAAAAAAGCAAGCGTAGCTTTCTACTCCTACACAAAGGCTTTCAGCAATACGTAGGGCTTCAAACCGGCTGTGGTGTACTGGAGATACACGGCGGTTGTAAGACCCATTCTCACATATGGCTCACTAGTATGGTGGACGGCACTTGAGAGGCAATACCTGCTTTCAAACCTCACCAAAATCCAGAGGGCGGCGTGCATCGGTGTCATGGGATCAATAAGAACAACACCAACGGCGGCAATTGAAACCATGCTTAGTTTCATTCCGCTTGACATATACTGCAGCAGTCTGGCGGCTAAAACCGCTGTAAGACTGAGAGAAAGCCGGTTGTAGTCATCAAGCCTTTACGGCCATGCCTCCATTCTGTCCCGATGGGGGATAACCAGCGGGAACTGATCACATGAATCCGATGCTAGCGTTCGAAAGGAGATTCGCTACAAGAATTCCCGATAGAATATACTGGAAGAATCGTAGAACCATGAAGAGAAAGGAGTTGGCTCTCTATACCGACGGTTCTAAGATGGACGTTGGCACGGGAGCCGGAGTTTATTGTGAGGCCCTAGGAATAAACCGCTCCTTTAGAATAAACAACGACTGCAGCGTCTTCCAGGCCGAGGTCGCAGCCATTATACAGGCTGCGGAAATTATACGCGAGAGCAATATCGTTGGCAAAACGATCACTGTCTATATAGACAGCCAGGCAGCCGTTAAGGCTCTGGACTCTGTCGTAGTTAGGTCGAGGCTCGTGAGAGGCTGTAAATCACTCTTAAACGAGATATCCAGAGCCAATGAGGTGACCGTCTGCTGGGTACCAGGGCATATGGATATCGAAGGTAACGAAAGGGCTGACGAGCTTGCTAGGAAAGGGTCGGCGCTGCACTTATCGCGGGCCCTCCCCTCTGTAGCAATCCCGATCAGCTATTTGCGGAAAAAAATTGAGGATGAAGCCAACGGTCGAGCAAACAGACGCTGGGCTCATCTGGAAAGATGGGCATCGGCCAGGGCCCTATTGTCGGCCTACAGCAAGAAGAGATCAACCTCTCTGGTAAAACTTAGTCGTTATAACGCACGGGTCATTTCTGGCATAATTACCGGATATTGTGCCACTGGCGTGCACGCGGAATGACTCGGTATGCTGCATAATGACTATTGCAGAAGCTGCAGGGACGAAGAAGAAATTGAATCTGTTCGTCACCTGTTGTGTGACTGTCCTGCCCTATCCGTCAGAAGAATGAGGACTCTTGGTAGTTACATCTTCTCGGAGCTGGAGGACTTGGGTAGTGTTGAGCTAGCGGACCTCCTGAGATTCCTATCACTTTCTGGGTGGTTCTAACGGCGGATTTTCTTTACAGCGTTTCCAGGGTTAAATGATTGGGCACAATGGACCCGTACTGTTGGTCTGAGTGAGCAGTGACTCCTTGTCACAAGGCACCCATCTACCTAACCTAACCCTAGCTTAGACTAAGGACTTGATGCAGTCCCAGAGAAAATAATCGAGTGGTGTCAAGTCGCATGATCGCGGCGGCCAATTGAAAAACACTCGCCGTGAGATGACCCAGTCGCCAAATTTCTCCTTTACAATTTTGAGCGTTTCGTCTCTTGTGTGGCATAGAGCGCCATCTTTTTTCACGTCAGCATAATTTTATATAGATGTAGGCCCAAATCCAACCGCAAAATAAGCCGGGTTGACTCCCTGGCGATGCCCAATTTAGCTGATCGGCGCCGAATCGACATTGCTGGATCTTCTTCGATACTGGCCGCTGCGGCGCTTATGTTTTCTTCATTTCGCACCAATCTCTGTCTGGTTGGTGGTGTAAGGTGTACTCAACTCAAACTTTTCTACGGTGCGACGAATTGCCACATGCCAGCACACTGAAGCCATGATTACGACCGACCTCACGACGAAATTCACGTTGCGTATTTACAACTGAGCCGGCGTTTCAGTTTGTCTGTTTATTTGAATGCGCATCACGTTAAATCTGCTAACCCAATCCATACGGATTTTCCCGGAAAACATCAGGCTTGACAAGGAAAAGGAAGAACTTTCCTTTTCATTGCAATCGGTATACTAAATCAGAAGATATGCGAAACAATTAAGAAAAGGAGTTAAATTTTACGTCACTAAAAGATAGTTCATCAGCCCTAACTAAATAACGGTTTATCGGACTGAAAAGAAAAATATTAGACGGATTTAGTAAATTTCCCCCTGATTCACTCAAGACTTCAAATATCCCCCTGCATTGTCCTGAAGCTGAGCAATGTTAAAAACAATTATTCAAATCATCGCACACAACTTTCCTATAGTGGAGATTACTGCCAGCACTTATGCAGCAGTGGGTATCGTTGCAGTAGTGTATGCGTGAGTACATCTATGTGCGCACTCTAACGTGATCATATGTGCTTATTTTTTATTCTTCGGTTTCCTTTTCTGTTATACCTGCTTGACGGGTGGCGTGTTGTGTGCAAGTTTGGGTGCCTGCTCTGGTGGGGAGTCTTCCTGACTTACACATCTCATATTTGGCATGTTTTGGTGAGAATTATGCAAAGCAAAGTGGGAGCTGGCTTGTCAAACGGTTGTGCATGCGATTATATGAAAACGTTTTCATTTAGCTGAGGCCTACCAACATCTACTCTCAACCTCCACGTGGGTGCCTAGTAACCTAATCGAAGAAATTGGTAAAGAAGCCTTTTGGAGGATTCCTAAGTGCTTTCTCGCTGCAGCACTTTTTCTTGTTCCAGGCGGCAGCGGATGAATTCCATAGACGGAGTCAACGGTGGCGATATAGTTTCAGTTAGGCTGAACTTAGTGAATGCATTGCGTGAGCTGCTTCGACGTATTCGGATCACAGGTCGGTAAGGAATTTTCTATGTTGATCAGGACCTAGGAATAGAGATGGTGGCGGAGGAGCCCTTAATGGGCAAACGCTAGCACTCATACTCCAGTAGTGGACTACTGAAACCGGTGCACCCGGCCAGTCGTTCTAGGGAACGGAATTGCCCCTCCAGGTTGGTGGTTGCGCCATCCCTGCCACGTAAAGAAACGGAAGGACGGAAACGGAAACAACCAAAAGCTTTGGATAAGGACGACTCAACTGATGACGACCCCAGCAAACGAAATAAGGACAACGACCTTCGGATCTGTACGTAGAATGTTCTCTCCCCTTACAGACCAGGTGCAGCCGAACAATCAGCAGAGGCCCTAGACTGCTATAAAGCAGATATAACTGCCATCCAGGAAGTGCGCTGGGATGGGACGGACGAAGAGGCGATGAAAAACTGTGACATCTTCTACGGTGATTACCATAGAGGCAACGCTTACTCGGATGCGGATTTGTCATACGCGGCAGACTATGGACATATGGTATACAACTCTGGGGTTGTACCAAAATAAGTAATATTAAAATTTTACAAACTTTTGAAAACAAAGTGCTAAGAGGTATTGTAAATGCGCCATGGTATATCAGAAATAGCGATATCCACAGAGACCTTGGCATTAAAACAATCGAAGACGAAATTCAAACCTACGCGAGAAAACATAAAAGTCGACTAGAAAGTCACGTAAATATTACAGTCCTCCAACTTTTGGAAGAAAGAAATTTACTGCGCCGTCTACAAAGAACCAAACCTTTAGACCTAGCGCGATAAGTAACCGCGTCTAAACTGCGGAGCTAGCAGGAACTTCTAATGGGAAGGTACCTGCAAAACGTCATTATTTCGCGAAACGAAAACTACTTGATAAGTCGAATACTTAGTTGTAGTAAAAATAAAAACAAGTCTGTTTTGAAGGGAGGTTTTTTAGTGGGTAAGAATCCCACACTACAATGAGCACGCGCTGTCGATCCTCATAGTGTCTTGTTGAAGATTTTCACCTACCCTCGGAAAAAAAAAAAAAAAAAAAAAAAGACTTAGGCAAGAAGTCTTAAGCTTCCGACACATTAGCGGATCAAGGCTAAATTCGCTAACATAAGCCTAATATGTGTTCATGCCCCCACGGACGAAAAGGACCCTGCCACCAAAGAGTGTTTCTACGAGCAATGTCCTAAATACGACGTTAAAATCGTATTGGGCGATTTTAACACCAAAATAGGAAAGGAGGACGTCTTTGGTAGGGCAGTCGGTAAGCATAGCCTACACGATAATGGACTGGACGTCTGATAATGGACTAAGGCTAATTGATTTCGCTCTGGAGCGAAATGTCACCATGGCAAGCACATGGTTTCTTCATGATGGTAACGATCAACCAAGTTGATCATATTGCGATCGACGCAAGGCATGCCTCCAGTATTCTGGATGTCCGGACCTTCCGAGCGGCCAACATAGACTCGGATCATTACCTCGTTGTAGCCAAGGTACGAATGCGGATATCCCAAACTGAGCAACAAAGAAGAATCACTGTGAGAAAATTTAATGTGAAAAAGCTACAATCGTAAGAGACCGCCAGACTCTTCGCTGAACGCGTATCCCGAAATCCCTCAATCACCCTTATGCCGCCAGCATCAAGTGCCAAAGGCCAGTGGCAACGCTGCCAACATGCCATCAGAAACGCGCCGACTGATGTGCTGGGTCTCGCTCGCCCACCACCGCGAAAGCCCTGGTTTGACGAAGAATGCCGGCGAGTGCATGCAGCAAAACAAGAGGCATTCAAAGCGGCGCGGCGCTGCAAAGGAAGACGGGAGCTGTTCATGAGCTCTACGAGCTAAAGGGACGGGAAGAACATCGTCTTCTCCAAAAGAAGAAAAAAAAGCATGAGAAGCGTCCGTTTGAGAATATCGAGAGTTTATATTCCAGGAACAATAGTCGGAAGTTCTACCAAAAGGTAAAAAGAACGTGTCAGAGGAGCAATACCCGCACAGAAATCTGTAGAGATGAAAATGGAAACCTCGTAGTAGAATCACAGTCGGTGCTGAGAATATGGAAAAACTACTTTTGCAGACTGTATAACGGCGACGAAGACCAACATCCCGCTGTCAGGCAGAATGAACCATTCAACATACACGATGATAGTCAAAATTTCCGTCCACCTAACTAAAACGAAGTCAGGATAGCATTATCCGAGCTGAAATCGAACATGGCTGCTGGACCCGACGGCTTACCAGCCGAACTTATCAAAGCATTTGTTGATGAATTGGTAAAGTGCGTGCACCAACCCATCTCTAAGGTATGGTCAGACGAGTGTATGCCTGATAAATGGAATCTCAGCATCGTTTGCCCGATCCACAAGATAGGATACCCCCTCAACTGCGTCAATTATAGGGGCATCAGTCTCCTCAACATCGCATATAAGATCTTTTCTGCGATATTGTGTGAACGCCTGAAACCTTTTATCAACAGACTGATTGGACCCTATCAGTGCGGTTTCAGGCCAGGAAAGTCCACCATCGATCAAATCTTCACACTTCGGCAGATCCTGGAGAAAACCCAAGAATTCAAAACCGATACTCACCACCTCTTTATCGATTTCAAGGCCGCCTATGACAGCATCTATAGAGAAGAGCTTTATAGAGCCATATCTAGTTTTGACATCCCTGCCAAACTTGTCCGTCTGTGCAGGCTGACGATGGATAACGCTCGCTGCTCCATCAAGGTCGGTAATGACCTCACTGAGACCTTTGATGTCAAAAAAGGTTTTAGACAAGGTGACGCGCTGTCATGTGACTTCCTTAACATTTTACTTGAAAGGACTGTGTGCGGTACTCACAGGCCAACACTGGAGGCACAATCTATTACATGTCTGTACAACTGCTGGCATACGGCGACGATATAGACATTATTGGAAGAACTCAGCGGTCTGTCACTGATGCGTTTGCATGCATTGAGGCGGAAGCGGCCAAAATGGGTTTAGCGATAAACGAGGGCAAAACCAAGTATATGCTTTCAACAAGAAGGAACAATCAACACCGACGAAGTCAACAGAACCTCAGGGTGGACGTCTATAAACTCGAGGTAGTAAGGGACTTTGTCTACCTTGGCTCTGCTGTAAAGTTTGAGAACAACATCAGCGCAGAAATCAAGCGAAGAATAACTCTTGCCAATCGCTGTTTTTTTTTGGGCTTATACCTAAGGCAATTCAACAGTAAAGCCCTATCTCGAACAACTAAGGAGACTCTATATAAGACCTTGATCATCCCAGTCCTGCTTTACGGCGCTGAAACATGGACTTTATTAAAAGGGGATGAAGATATCCTTGGTCGCTTCGAGAGAAAAATTCTTCGTTAGATCTTCGGTCCCGTTTGTGTTGAAGGGTTTTGGAGGAGAAGATTCAATCACAAACTAGACGAGCTATACAGCGACATCGACCTAGTCAAAAAACTGCGTATTGGACGTCTGAGATGGCTAGGACATGTAGAGCGAATGGACACCAACGCTCCGGCCCGCAGAGTCTTCGACACTAATCCGGAGGGACAACGCATTAGAGGACCTCCTCGCCGGAGGTGGTGCGCACAAGTTCAAGGGGACCTCGACCAACTTGGAGTGCGCAACTGGAGGCAATTAGCTAAACACCGAGCTAAATGAAGGTGCTTGTTCTTGAGGCCCATTTTCACTCCGAACTGTAGCGCCACCTAAGTAAGTAAGTAAGTTATAACGACTGAATTTTACCAGAGAGATTGATCCCTTCTTGCTGTGGGCCGGCCATAGCAATAGGGAGAAGTGTGTACACTTACAATGAGACTATGTATAATAGGAAAATAAGAATAGATTTCAAGAAAAACTGTCTTGTATCTTTGTTAGGTCGGAACAGCTCACCCTCGCATACAATGCAAAAGCGCAATTGTTTCATTACATGCGTGCAAGAGATAAGTATGACGTATCTCTTGCATGCCCCCCCATCTACTGCTAACTTTGACAATATCAAAAGTCTTCTCCAGATATGCAGTAACAAATTCACGTGTCAAGTAGCTTCTTCCAAAGGGACTTGCATTCGCTGAAGTTGCCGTCAAAGTAAGTTCGCTTTTGATGGCAGTGGAAGCATTAAAAAAAAATCCCGTGAAACTAAATTCCTCAAAATAATTACAAATTTTCAGCGTCGTATAATAAATTTTAGCATTTCTTCATTTTTTATTAAATTCCTCCGCTTAACTCTCCGCTTATGTATATAAGTATTAGCGGAGTATCAACGTTATGGATTCCTCAGCTGTAGAGGGTAGATTTCCTACATTTGCCTTGACTGTTGATACAAAATTATTACAGAAACAAATGTATGCATTATGGGCATACTCGTAGAAGTGCTTCCTGTTTGCCTTTAGCTATCGGAGTCGTTTACATTTTGCTTTCAGCTATTTAGATTTGCAATGCAACCTTGTTTCTTGAATGTTTTCTATATGAGTGCCTCCTATTCGTTGAACTTTGAATTTCCAATTAACATTTGCAATGCTTGGTATAGTAAAATTTAATTGAAATTCGTAGCATAGTCACAAGGGTAGTAAGCGGCACTGAAGGGTCTCATTAATAGATTCCAATCTTTGCTGGCCTAATTAAGTCATTAACTTACCCATTGGGTAATTTGTGCTCTCTATGTACTTTGGTATGGTTATACGACTATGTACCCCGTAAATAATGGGTCGTACTTAAAGTAACATAAATCATAAAAAGGATAGGTATACGAGTGATATACATCTATCAAGGATGTCTTGCGTCGTATGCTTCAACATTGTATGTATGTTTGTCTTTTGCTTAATTATAGCCGCGTCGGGTCGTAATTTGTTTCTTTTTACTTAAAGAGTTAGTCCTACATAAGGGGGTGCTGTTTGTCCTCTTATTATGTAGAAACACGTAACCTGACTTTATTGCTTTTCGACGTTGACTTTATTACCGCTTGAGTTTTCAAATATAGGTAACTAAAAAGACGCTTTATTATGATAGCCATGGTTAGGGATTAAAGAAAGGAAATGTGCTGTATTGCAGAGGTTTCGGTCCACCAGGTTTTTCATCATCTTGTGTAACCGGTTTCGGCTACGTTGTATAGTTTGTTTTTCAAATGTATTCCTTCAGAAAAGTCTGACCAATTGACTGCTACTTTATTGAAATAATTCGTTTTTGACCAGTTTTATAAGGGAACTTCGAGGAGACCATATACTGTTATAAAGTGGAAATTACTCCCAGGCAAAATGACGATGAATAATTGCTATTAATTACGGCAATAAAGCCAGCGTTTATTTGGATTCGGATTTGGGTTTAGAGTACGACGTAGATAAGAGGTCTTGAGTTTCTGGCACGTAGACTAGGCTTAATTCGCCAAACCAGTATAATATGCAATTACCTCTGAAAAAAGTAATGACGGTGATAAAGACGACTTTCACGATATCCTGTATAAAACGTATGAACAAAGCTCTAGCCATGACGTCGAAGTTGTCCTAGGCGAATTTAAGAAAAAGCAATGAAAGGAGGGAATCTTTGGTGGCGTAATCGCAAAACACAACCTGCACGACATAACATTAGATAATGGATTCAGCTTAGCAAACTTTGAAGGGGAGCGAAACATCGTTGTAGCTAGTACGCAATTCCTGCATCCAAAAATTCACAATGAGCCGCATCTCTTTTTTTTATCGAATTCCAATCAACACAAGGTACTCGCTCAGTATATTGGATGATCGGATATTCCGATGAGCTAACGGAGTCTCTGACCATTACCTAGGTGCAGCCAGTATACTAATGGGGATATCCAGAGGAGAGAAGTTTCACTGCCACCGAAATGCTAAAGATCAGTGGAAACGTTAAAATGTTTCCTCTTGGCCACAATAACGAAACCTCTGGATTGATGAAAAATACCAGCAAGCACAGGCAGTAAAGCAAGGGGAATACAAAGCGGTGTTATATGGAAGGACTAGAGGTGGTAGAAAGCTCTATCTGTAGAGAAGAAAGGATGAACATCGACTTGTTAAAAAAAAAAAAAAAGGAGCATAACATAAGAAGCTCTCTTTTTCTATAATTTGTGCGCACTCAAGTGGTGGAAGACTGGGGGTTAAACCAGTCCTAATGAGCTCCTGTGGGCGCCCTGGCAGGGCCCACAGTAAGTTGCGCCTTGTCTTAGCATGCCGCTAAACTTAGGTCGACCAGTTGTTCCGTGCCTACTCGTTGGAACCAAAATGAATAATGGAAACTTAAACAAACAAAAAACAAAAACAAAATTACAAAAAACACAAAAACATTTAAGTACTCTCTGGACAGACAGGGATGGAACTGGGGGTCGATGACGTAGTGTCACCCCCACAGTCTTCCATGTCTGGGCTAGAGAAGGAGCTAGAGGACATTTTACTGGCTAGCGATAGCGAGGATGCGGACAGCACACTCACTGACGCTAGCGCAGTGGGAAGTGAGCAGGCTAGTACTCTCACTTCTGTAATTAAGGGCGATAGTGGTTTGGCGGGTACTCCCATCTTTTAGAACAGGGCACACGTGAGTTGGCTACTACTCTCACGGAAGTTAAAAAGGGTAGCAGTGAGTTGGCCGCCACTCTCGCTAAATGTGGCAAGGGAATAGTGACCAAAGGAACTGGTAGAGCAGCTGGCGAGAACTCTGCTGTCGTGCGGAAGGGTAGCAGCAAAAACGCACACCAACTGGAGAAGATGCTTGTGCGTAATGCTCGACGAAAGGTCGAGAGTGCTAAGTGCAAAGTCGAGCAATTTAGGGATAGGTTGAGTGCTTGGGATAGGTTGCAGTTTGATCGGGCTAAGATAGTTTTAGCCGATGATGCTGCCAGGAAGGTAGCGGCCGTACAGGCAGGTGAGGCTAGAAGTAGGGAGGAACTGGGGGCCTCTACGAGTGGAGTAGAGCCTCCCAGCAAAACTGAGGGCACAGACAGGGAGGGGGAGACTTCAGCTGCGGGGGCCAGTAAGGTGGCGTTCCAAAGTAAAAGGAGCAGATCCGGCGATGTCGTGAGCCCGAGCCCGGGTTTATTTCGGAGGTTGGGGAAGTATGGAGCGGGTTTCAGCCCAAGTGCATGACTATGGCGGAGTTGGTCAGATACACTCCGCCCAAAGCTTGGGTCTGGGTTCCGCTGTCATACACCTACCCAGAAAAACTGCTTCGCCTCCTCCACATGCAGAACAGGGCGATGAAGGCCGATACATAGAGGGTGCTCAAGACAGGGCCTAGGAAGCAGTTTGGTCAGCACTTCTTGCTGGCCCTAAATAGGGAATCGCTGCCATCCCTTGAAAAGACCAAAGGGATGGTTCGATATAGCATGGGGAAGGTCATGCTAAAGCCCATGACCAAGGGTGTGGAGGTGAAGGAGGAGCCCAACGATGATGGAAGTGATGCAAATAAACCTGCATGACAGTAAGGCTGCGACGGCATGCTTGATCAACTACATCATCAAGCATGACGTCTCGGCCATACTGGTACAAGAGCCATGGATCAACGACAACAACCAGATCCAAGGGCTCAAAAATAGGTATTACACGTTGTTCTACAAAGCCAACGAAGGTATACTTTTAAAAAACAACATAAGGGCATTTCTTTTGAATAATTTCTGTGACAGCGATCTAGTAGCAGTCTCCTGTGAAAGTGAGGGTAGTAAACCGCTGTGTCTGGTCTCTGCATATCTCCCATACGAGCTGGCGGAGATTCCATTTGTGAAGATGAACCAGTTGGTAAGGAAGGACAACTGGCTCTTCATCATGGGCTGCGATGCAAACGCCCATCACTCGCAATGGGGTAGCAGTGATACTAATACAAGAGGTGACTGTCTTTTTGATTTCATTCTTTCGACCAAGCTCACCATATGCAATAAGGAATCTACGCCAACTTTTGTAGTAAGGAACAGACAAGAAGTGATTGATATAACTCTATCTTTTTGTTCTGATCACCTAACGGTAGAAAAATGGAGGGTTTTGGGGAAGGCATCTTTTTCTGATCACAGATGGATACGCTTTCAAATTAATTTCCAAACTAGGGCTAGCAACAGCTACAGAAACCCTAAGAGTATAGACTGGGGTATGTATACAGAGCTAGTAAGGAAACATCTTAAGGATGGGTCTATTCGCAACTGCGATCCTCAAGATATAGATAAGGCGGTAGACAACTTAGGCAAAGTAATGAACATGACATTCGAAAGGGCCTGTCCACTAAGAAAGAAGTCCAAGAGGTCCCAACCTCCTTGGTGGAGCAAGGAAATTAACTCCAAGAAAAAATAGGTTGGGCATTTCTACAACAGGGCCAAAGAAATAGGGGACGGTACCACAAGCGGGAGTTTAAGTACTTAACCAGGCAATCAAAACGAAAGTCGTGGAAGGAATTTTGTCAGTCCATTGCAGATACTAGTGAAGCTTCCAAACTTCGCAAGATGCTAGCTAAAGACATTTCTGTCCCAAGCTTCATCAAAAAGTCTGACGGCTCGTGGGCAGAAAGTAGCGACGAAGTTTTAGAAACGTTAATTGAAGCTTACTTCCCAGGAAGTAGATCTACTACTAATAGCTACTCGTATAATGGTAGGTCAATAGGCGACGACGTAGAATATCTCATTACATGGAAGTATCTGCGATGGGCTATTATGTCATTCGCACCATTCAAGGCACCAGGCCCTGATGGAATTTTGCCAGCTATGCTGCAAAATGATCCATCCAAGGTCAGAAGCAGGCTTAGGGACATTTTTAAACATTGTCTAAGGTCATGTTACGTACCAGCGGCATGGAGGGAAGTGTGGGTTATATTCATACCTAAAGCAGGTAAGCCAAGCCACACTTCAGCGACAGAGGCGGACCGCGGGGAAAAAATGGGGGCTGAAGCCCGCAATGATGCACTGGCTATACATCATGATAGTCAGACCCATACTTACGTATGGGGATCTTGTGTGGTGGAAGGCAACGAATACGAAAAACACACCGGATATGTTGTCTATGGTACAAAGAACAGCTTGCATTGCCATCGCATGTTCTCTACGCGCAACACCTACGGCTGCACTCGAGATCTTTCTGTATCTTTTACCATTAGAAATAGAAATTAAATTTCAAGCGGGCAACAGTGCGCTTCGTCTCACTAACGTTGGTCTCTTCAGGACTAATAACATAGGACACAGCTCCATTCTCAAGGAATCTTTTCCCGGAATCCCTGACGAATCGGACGATATACTTGGCACCTTCGACTTCGACACACCATACGAAGTACTGTATCCTATAAGAGAGGACTGGCGAAGAAAGACAAAAAGAAAATGGACAGACCATAACGAGATTGCAATATACACAAATGGTTCTAAGACCAATGGGGGCGCGGGGTCAGGTATTTACTCGAGAGATACGAACCTACAGGTGGCCCTGAGACTTCCGGACACATGCAGTGTGTTCCAAGCAGAGGTTCTGTACTTTAAGCTGCGGAATTATTTGAGATGGAATCAATATTCGATAAGAATATCGCCATCTACATTGACAGTCAGGCTGCGCTGAAGGCACTAGAGTCTTACGTCACCAAATCTGAGAAAATCAGGAATTGGCGCACAATGCTTCAGGCATTATGTACGCAGAACCGAGTCAGATTACGTGGGGTACCTGGACACTACGATATCGAAGGCAACGAGCAAGCCGACGCGGTGGCTAATAGAGGAGCGGAGCTTCCACGTAGCGATATAATTGGTAGTATTAAACCACCAGGGTGCGTGGCTAAGGGAATTATTCGGGATAAAATCATTGACACGGCTAATCTAAGCTGGTCAAACTTAGAGGGTCGCAGGGTGTCTAAGGCCTTGTGGCCTGTGTTAGATCGCATAAAATCTGGGGAGATAATTAGGTTAGATAGATCGAGGCTAAGAACAGCGATAGGAATACTCTCTGGCCACTGTCCCCTAAGGAGGCATGCCATGAGACTAGGGTTTTCCGATACGGATGTTTGTAGGTACTGCGACGACCTACATGTCTCAGAGGATATAACTCATATACTCTGTGAATGTCAAGGAATTGCCAGGACAAGACTAAAGCACATTGGTAGATACTTCTTCGATAACCTTGAGGTGCGGTCCCTGAACCATAACAAGAATCTTTTCAGATTCTGTAGGGAGATTAATTGCTTGGGAGAATGGGTTTAGGTTTTTTGCTGTGAAGGTTCCCCAGGGATCGCGATGGGCCCACTCTGGTGCCTTGTATTTTATGATAACCTCATAACCCTACCTAACCTTACCTATACCCGTAATATGTTTTTACACAGCGCGGGCGTTGAAGGGAATCGACAGAGAGATAAAAAGGTTTTGTGTAGTGGTATGAAGCTCAGTTGGTTATGTTTTAGAGAAATTCCGGGGGTGGAGTCCAGACAACTGGGGAAATTTTTGTAATTTTTTTGCTCTTCCTTTTGATTCACAGTATTTTTTCGCAATTACTGACACCATAGGCAAATCAATTATCATCCAACAGAGCGAACAATTTTTCCAGCCACATGACCAAGCTTATGCCTTCGCAGTAGTGTTCACACAAGCCTTCGCAATTGATCGGACTGACTTTAAATATTTCATGAGAATATATAAAGCCCTCTATCGAGGAGATACGAGTAGAGGGATTTTTTTTTTTGGTCGGGATAGGAAATGCTCGAATGGAGCACTCAGACGTAACTGGTCCATTGTACTACCAGAGAGCAAACCCTGATTTACCCATTTAATTGGATTTACCTTTTTAAGAAAGCCAAGCAAGCACTTCAGTGATGAGGAGCTTACAGTACCAGCACTCACCACATTCGCACCGAGGATCTGCCACCTGATACGAGTAAGGCCGGACACTCACAAAGATAATGTTCCGCGGTGTCGTCGTTCTCTCCACAAGCATCGCAGATTGTAGTGTCACTTAAGCCCAACACGCTAAGGTGCTTGGCAAAAGCAAAATGGTCTGTCAAGACGCCAATAAGTTATCTACAGTCTTTTCTGCTGAGAGACAGCAAGAATGCCGCTGATTTTTTGCAGACATCCGGAAGCATACGTTTAGTCAACCTGCATTCAGGAGAGTCATGCCACACACAATTGTGTTCGTGAGAGACTCATTCGTCAACGGTAGCCCTAACCGAGGCCGCAGTGAGACCTAAAGTGGGTTCAGGACCTGAGAAAGCCTTGTCTAGCGATATTATTGGAGGTTACGTTCCACAAGATTCCAGTGTGACCTGGGACCCAGATAAGAGACAGAGAATTCAGCCTTGCGACCGACTTCAAAGAGTTTGGTTTCAGGAACTATTTTGGAAGTGGTTAACGGGCTAAGGAAGTCCTTAAGCGCAGCCTGGCTGTCACTACAGACACAAACACTACGCCCCTTCCACCTGTTCTTCACAACATAGTTCATGGCCATTAGGATTGCATAAGTTTCCGCTTGGAAAACAGACACATGCTTGCCTAACGAGAAAAGAAGTATAACGTCGTCGACTTCCAGGATGACACCAGCGCCAGACCCTTGACTGGTTTTGGAACCATTCGTGAGAATACGACTGCATTCCATTCCTGGCTCAGACTCTGACCGAAACCAGTCCTGAACACAAGGAAAGTCGACTCTAAATTTGCGCATCAGCTGGAGTTCTGATGTCATTGCATCAGACGGCATATCCATAAGACAGGAGTCGTAAGACAAGTACAAATACAAATATTTGGCACAACAGCTCTTTAAAGTGACAGGGCCTTGCTTTTCGCAACCACTCATGTTGTGTGCGTTATATTTTTCACACGAATGGAAGGGACCTACAGTTTAATGCCGAATCCGAACGGTGATTTGAGAAGCTTTTTCGTGACAACAATACTCTCGGATGTTTGTCAGACGCTCGCGAGAGGTGGGACCTTGAAAAAACTTTTTGGTGTTTTCTGGGATTCGAACTTGATCCGACACACTAACCACTTACGCCACGGCGCCCACCGTAAGACAAGTGACGCCCAAGTTCATCAAAGTTGCAGTATGGAGTATACCAAAAACCGCCCCGCCTAAGACGATGGATGGCTTTGATAGTGCAACCCATGATATAAGTATCGAGGGGAGGTAAGTTCAGCAGTAAGCGTCTAGAGCAGAGCCAGGCGTGCTCGGAAAAGCTCCCGTGCAGCGGGAACAAGCTGTTCTTTGGAGTTTCGCGCAAAAGGCAACCTCATATTTACGCATATGCCTGAGCGTAGACGGTAGAACTATTTAGAGTGTTCAATAGAGAGTCGACCACCATGCACCATAACAATGGAGACAGAACGACACCTTGCGGACAACCCCTGTCTACGCCTGGCATAACATATTGGCCACAATCCGCATCCACTACCAAAGCTCTATTCATTAGCATTGCTTTAATCCACAACACTAATGTTTTATCTACCTCGTGTTGTCTGGCAGAGTCGCACATGCAGTCAAAAGTCAGATTGTCAAAAGCACCCTCAATGTCGATGAAGATACCCATCGCGTATTCTTTCCTATCAAGCGCGCATTCAATTCTGGCTACTAAATTTTGAAGTGCGGTCTCACAGGATTTCCCACGCTGATAGGCATGCTGCATCTCCGATAGTGGATGCAGTCTCAAAGCAACTTTGCGTACGTGAAATTCTACCAGTCTCTCCATACTTTTCAGTAAGAAGGATGTCAAACTTATAGGTCTAAAACTTTTGGGGAGCGAATAGTCTTCCTTACCAATTTTCGGTATGAAAGCTACTCTGACTGTCCGCCAAGGTGTAGGAATATATGCCAGCGCCAAGCCAGAGGTGAAAATTCTTTTCAGAGTTGGCAATAGCTGATCTATACCCTGTTGCAGCATAGCTGGATTTATTCCATCGGTGCCAGGCGATTTGAAACCATCAAAAGATGCCACAGCATATTTGCTGGCCTCATCTGTTACCACGGCTGATGCAATATACCAGCTGCGCCGAGTTTTCTGACTTAGATCAAGCTCAGCCTGGGTAAGCGGACCAAACTCCGACCTAGTGGTTATGTGATTGCCAGGAAAGTGAGTCTCCAGCAGAAAACTAAAAGTTTCCGTTTTCGTCTCAGTAAACTTGCCATCAGACTTTCTCAGTGACTCCGGTTTGATCGGCTTGCCCTTTTGAAGACCTTAACCAACCTGCTGGTTTCACCGAGTGTCTCGATCTTTTCCCACCAATCTCTATAAGAAGCACTTTTCGACAACCGAATTAACTTCTTGTAGTCTTTTTGCTTTGATCTAGAGAAATCCCAGTCATCTTCTAAATTTGCCTTGAGTGACTTATATAGAAGTTTTCCGGATTCTTCCCTAAGTCGCTGCAATTCTGGGCTCTACCAGACAACTGGCGTTCTTACGAGCTGTACAGCGACACCGACTTAGTCGAAAAACTACGTATTGGACGTCTAAGATCCCTAGAACATGTAGAGCGAATGGACACCAACGCTTCGACCTGCAGTGTCTTCGAATCTAACCGAGAGTGACGACGCAGTAGATGGAATCATCGCCATAGGTGGCGCGCATAAGTTCAAGGGGACGTCGAACAACTTGGAGTACGCAACTGGAGGTAATTATCGTAAGACCAAGCTAAATCGAGAGACTTGTTGGTTGAGACCTAGGTTTACCCCGAACTGTAGTGCTACCTAAGTAAGTAAGTCCCTCCACCGGCAGAAGATTGTACTTAAAAGCCTACTTCTTTGACCATTTATTCGAACTGGCTAACGCCAACATCGGGCATGCAGCCTTGTTTGACTTTATTGTGTCTGGAAAGGGATTACAGGCCACTGATGCAAGATTTTACTAGTTCGGAATTTATTGTTTTGTAGGGCTGTTTGACGGTTAGAGAAAAGCTTAATTCCGTCACCGATTCTATTTGCATGTATCTCATCTCAAAATGGAATGGCTTCGCAGTAGCACTAAGTAAACACCATCCCTGGGTAAGGGGATCTACCATCAGGGGACTTCAGGACAACCACTACAAACTCTACTACAACCACAATAACTGCAACGGTAAGCCTAGAACTTGCATTTTAGCTAAGAAGCACATAAAAGCTTTTCTATGTCCTAACCTTAGCTCTGCCGATTTAACGGTGGTTAAACTGGAAACTGCAAAGGGTGAGGCCTTTTTCGTTGCATCTGTCTACATGGACCGGGATCGGCAAGCCCCGCCAGAGGAAGTCCAATACCTAACATCAACTATTAACACCAGTTAGGCCAACCTCTTGATGGGCTGCGACGCCAATGCCAGACATACGCTTTGGGGTAGCGCGGAGACAAATGACAGAGGTGAGTCTGTTTTCGATTTCATCATTAGCAATAACCTATCAATTTGTAATACTAGCAATTCTCCAACTTTTGTTTTTCCGAGTACGGATATCTTCAATGGGTGGGAGGTAGTTATTGACATTACTCTAGTATCTAACAACGAAACCATCAGGGTCGATAACTGGAGAGTATCCGATTTACAATCTTTTCCTGATCATAACTGGATACTCTTCAACGTCTGTCTCGAGATTGAACCATATAGAAACCCAAAACGCATTAACTGGACAAAGTTTAATCGTATAGTTAAGTCAAAACTGGGTAGCACATCAACGTATAAAATCGACTCGACCACGGAACTGGATTCAAAGGTTGAAATCTTTGAGAAAGCAATTAACGTTGCCTTTAAAGTCTAGTGTTCAATCAGTTTTGGTAAAAAGAAAGTCCCAACATAGTGGAATGAAGATCTATTAAAGCTTAGGAAGATGACCAGAGCGATCTTCAATATCTGCTACATTCACAACTTCTGGCAGCCTTACAAGGACTGCCTGAAAATATATAAGGAGTCCATTAGAATGGCCAAGAAACAGGGCTGGAAAGATTACTGCCAGTCTATCGAGTCCCTCAAAGAATCTATAAGGCCCACCTAAATTTTGTCCAGAGTGCATAGCAACCCGTCTTTTCGTAAAAAGACGGATGGAAGCTGGACAGATTCTTCTGCGGCATCTCTGGAACTCCTGATGAGTACTCACTTCCCAGGCTGCAGTGAGATTAGAGTAGAACAAGCTAGTTCCACCTTTACGCCACTGGCAGCTTGGGATAACATCACAAACATTATTATGGAGGATAAAGTGTCCTGGGCTATAAATAGCTTCTCTCCCTATAAGACACCTGGCCCTGACTGCATCATGCCTATTATGATGCAGAAATTGCAAGACATAGCAATTCCCCGGCTATTACCGATTTATAGGAGTTGCTTAAACCTAAGCCATGTTCCCCAAACCTGGAGATGTGTCAAAGTGGTTTTCATCCCCAAGGCGGGCCGGCGAGGACATGAATCCGCGAAGGATTTTAGACCCATAAGCCTGTCCTCCTTTGTTTTGAAAACTTTAGAACGTATCCTAGACTTCCATATCCGCGATAACCTGAGTTCTCCACTGTCGAAATCCCAGTATGCGTATCTCAAAGGGCGGTCCACAGAAACTGCTCTTCATGAGGTCGTGCGTACAGTAGAAAAACTCTTCACTACAAGGAATATACTCTCGCCACATTTCTTGATATAGAAGGAGCATTCAACAACATTTTCACTGAATCCGTTCAGTAATCTCTCACCGAGTTAGGTGTAGAAGGCTTTATTAGCCAATGGATAGTTCCTATGCTCAGTACTCGTATAATCCAAGCAACACTAGGCAACAGTAGTACAACTAAGACGGTAAACAGAGGAACTCCACAAGGCGGAGTCATCTCCCCCCTGCTCTGGTTAATGGCGATCAATAAAATCTTGGTGCGACTTGATAGGGAGGGTTTTCAGGTGGTTGCGTACGCGGATGATATGGTTATACTAGTATCAGGAAAGTTCCTCTCCACGATAAGTCAACTCATGGAGAGGGCTCTGGATAAGGTACACTCATGGGCCATGAGCTGTGGCCTCGGAGTAAATCCGGAGAAGACTGAAATGATGCTGTTCGCTTGCTCCAGTGCAAAATACCTAGGCACGGTTCTAGACCCGAAACTTAGTTGGAAACTCAATATAGAACAGCGAATTAAGAAGGCAAGCGTAGCCTTCTATGCCTGTAATAAAACATTCGGTAAGAAATGGGGACTCCAGCCAAGGATGACCCTTTGGACGTACACAGCCGTTGTGCGTCCAATTCTTACTTACGGCGCTATCGTTTGGTGGCCAGCATTGGGCAAGAAGTACAATATCGACAGAATAAAAAAAGTACAGAGATCGGCGTGCGTGGGTATCACAGGAGCAATGAGGTCGTGCCCAACAGATGCTCTCAGTGTGATCTTGCATCTGATCCCTCTCGAACTACACATCATAGACACAGCTATATGCAGTGCAGTCCGGCTCAGGGAATATGGATGCTGGATCACAAGGCCATATGGTCACGGCAAGGTCCTGGAGATGATACCAAGTGAACTGGTTGCGTCCTCGACCGACTACACGATACCCAAACTCAACTTCACCTTCGCTTTCTCCAGCTAGCCAATCGCGGGTGGAACAACCTCACAAGCTGTGTCATATCTAGGAAGACGTGGCCCAGTTTCAACAAACCCAGGTCAAAAGAGTTACTAGGCAAACCAAGACCAGTTATTGCCAAAATCGTAGCTATAATCACAGGCCACTGGCCAGTTGGAGACCATGCGGCCAAGCTTGGTATCCCCCACAACACCTTTTGTAGGAGCTGCAAGGATAATAATGAGAAAGAATCTCTATGTCATTTCCTTTGCAGATGTCCGGCCCTGGCGAGGATCAGACAACAAACTCTTGGCAAACCCTTCTTCGAGGATCTGAGAGAGATAGCGGACAAGAGGATTGAAGAACTAATCCTCTTCCTGAACTCCACGGGCTGGGTTTAAACTTAACATCCTTTTTTTTTTTTTTTAACTAACCACTACAACAGGTAGACACGAGTCCGTGGTAACTAAACGGCACACTTTAAGCGCCAATTGGGTTCTTTTTGGACTGCCACTTTACCTACTTAAGTAAACACCAACTTCTGATTCCGCATCTGACTTACCATGGGACCAAATCAAGCTTCATGGCGCCTGTGAAGGTAGATCATAGTATCAGTTACGATGCAGATCGTGTTTTCTGCGGGAACTCGGTTTAGCATTTTCAGGCTTTCATTAAGACCTCTTGGTTTAAATTTATATCTTCCTAATGAGGACTTTAGGAGTGATCTTCTTCTAGAATGATGACTTTAAATGGTGAGTATTGACTATCAATCTCGCTCATAGAATCACTCTCCAAATAGCAATAGCTAAATAAAACTCTAGAATATTTTAATTCATCTTAAAGCTAATGAGCATCCGTTCCCGGGACAAGCGGAAGTCCCGTCTCACTCTGGAACAGCTACTCCATGTGGATAACCCTTTATTGGTCTCAATTAAGTATATTCTCAGCACTATCAGCATAATTTAAGCCAGTTACTCTCCTGGACGTCCGAAACAGGCGAGGGGCAGATGTGGGGATAGTACGTGATCACCATCTTATGATAGCTACTCTCCAACTACGCACTGCTGCAGTTCGAAGATCCCACGACAACACAAGAATGCCCAGGTTCAACATCGATAGACTTAGTGATCCCTCAGTGCACCAACAATTAAGGGAGCACTTTTCGCAAGGTGTGGAAGCAATCAGCAGCTCAATCCCGCAACCATCCAAGACCATTGGTGTGCTGTGAAAAATGTGTTTAAATCTGGTGCTGAAGGAATTGTCGGTCGATCGCAGGGAAGACATAGGGCGTGGCTTTCTGAGGATACCTGGAGACAGATTGACGAACGAAAACAGATGAAAGCTCGCGTTGCAGCTACCCCAGCAGTAGGGAGAAGCGAGCTAGAGTCCCTATATCGCATGAAGATGAGAGAAGTTCAGCGTAGCGTACGACGTGACAAGCGCAACTACATCAACGCGCTGGCTACAGAAGCAGAAGAAGCTGCACGGAGGTGCGACAGCAGGACTGTCTACAGAATCACGAAAGAGCTGACAGGTGGTCGCAGCTCCAGCCAACACCCAGTGAAAAGCCTAGACGGCTCCTTGCTCATTTCGGATGAGGACCAGCTCAAGAGATGGAAAGAGCATTTTGCTACGGTTCTGAACCGTGTATTCGCTAGCGATATGCTCCCAAATCAGACTGAGATGCCAGAGGTGAGAAGTTCCCGAATACGCACCACGACTCCCAGTAAAGATGAGATCATTACCGCGATCAAGGCGCTCAAAACCAACAAGGCGGTAGGACTTGACGGTATTCCAGCAGAGCTCTTACGAGCAGTGTCAACAACATCGGCTGAGCTTCTGCTTCCACTTATAGATAGAGCTTGGGAAGCTGAGAGCTTTCCCAATGAGTGGAAAAAGGGAATGATCGTCAAGCTTCCTAAGAAAGGAAATTTAATGGAGTGCGGAAACTGGAGGGGTATCTGCGTGCTGCCTGCTGTAGCTAAGATAATAGCTAAAATCATCCTTGAGCGAATCAAACAACATCTCGAAGACACACTCGATGCCGAACAAGCAGGTTTTCGCTCTGGATCCTCCTGTGCCGACCACATCAACACCCTGCGGATTATCATCGAGCAGTGTGTTGAATATCGATCGCCACTGCACCTGCTGTTCATCGATTTTGAGAAGGCGTTCGATAGTGTCAACAGGGAGTTTATTTGGCGTGCCTTACGCAGGAGAGGCATTCCCGATAAACTAATTGCTATTATCAAAGCTACATATGAAGGCTCAAAATGTCACGTTCTGCACAGGGGAAGGTTGTCTGAGGAATTTGAGATCCAAAGTTGGGTAAGACAAGGCTGTATCCTTTCACCAATATTATTCCTATTGGTGATTAGCGATGTGCTTCATTCAGCTTTGTCGACGGGAAACGGAGGAATTCGATGGACTCTAACATCTCAACTGAAACATCTTGACTACGCAAACGATGTATGCTTACTCTCCCACAGAATTATGGACCTCCACCAAATGACAGCAGATGTGGAGAGGGAGGCAGGTGTCGTCGGGCTGAAAATTAATACGGCAAAAACTCAAATTATCAGCCTTGGAACAAACTCATCGGCTCAAATATGCATTGCTGGACAACCGGTAGAGAGAGTAGAGGATTTCCAGTATCTTGGGAGTATTGTCTCGACCGATGGTGGAACCGAACTGGATATAGCCAACAGGATCGCCAAAGCAAAGTCCGCGTTCGGGATGTTGTCCAAAACATGGCGAAGCAATGCAATCAGTTTGAGCACCAAAATAAGACTGTTCCGCTCCAACGTTGAATCCGTGCTGCTATATGGTTGCAGCACGTGGAGATTGACCACTACTATCACCAGAAAGCTGCAAACGTTCGTTAATAGGTGTCTGCGCAATATCTTAAGGATTTTCTGGCCCAATCGTATCTCTAACGAACACCTTTACGAGAGAACGGGTCAGGAACCAATAGGCACAACTATCCAACGGCGGAAGTGGCAGTGGATTGGTCACACGTTCCGAAAGAGTGACAGCTCCATAGCGGACCATGCTATGCAATGGAACCCTCTAACTCAGGATGGCAGAAGACCTGGCAGTCCGAGGAGAACATGGCGCAGAACAGTCGAGAAGGAGGCACGGCAGTTAGGGAAAAGTTGGGGAGAACTCAGACACATTGCCAGAAACCGTACACGATGGTGCGTAGGCGTAGTAGAGGCCCTGGGACCCACAAGGGGTTACAGGACATAAGTAAGTAAGTAAGTAAGCCAGTTACTTTAGCACACAGACTACAAAGTCCACCACTAAGCATGAAGCACAAACCCACTTTAAAATTACACTGACCCTATTTTGGCCAAAATGGGCTTACCCCCAACCAATCAACCAACTCCACTCTTGTTTCGAGGAGTATTGTTCGTATTTCGTCCCTGGAAGGAACATTCACTTCACAAAAAAGTTCCGTTTTGCCATTAAAACAAAAGAAAACTTCTATTAAGCAGCTTTCTCCAATAAACTCTTGACGCCTGTTTAGGAAAAAGTTTACTGGCATTGTCATTGGAATGTTTTTACGATTTTAATCAATATACACAAAAAGTTTATGTTCTACGAGTACTTCGCAGTACCATTCAGAGCTGTCTAGATGATTTATTGCAATTAAATGCAAAAAAATAAAAAATTAGACACCCATGAGTCATGTTTGTTTCTTGAGAAATGACACATCAAAATGAACAAAGTGATGTGCTCTACGGCGTATACGCAACAAATTTTTAATGATTTCTGAAAGCAATTCTATGTCTTCAATTTGACTTTTTTTTTGCGTAACAAAGATCAACAGTACCTAAGACACATATGATGCATGCCCAATAGTTGAGTAAACCATCCCCTTCTGCTATAGATGAGGTTATAGATTGATGATAGGCTTCTATCCACTGTACTCCAACCCGTATAGTCACATCTGCATTAGGTGATTGCACAGGTGAAAGGTCAAGAACAAGGGGCACACCAGAGGGGGACTACCTCCGCCGCATTTTTGGCTGTTGGTCATAAGTGAGATTTTTATTAAAAACGGATGGACAGGAGTGAGATCCGTCGCTTATTCAGACGACTTAGTCCTCATGGATTGTGGGAAATATCCCTCCAGTACCAGCGAAGTTCTGAAAATCCCACTAAACGATATCAGCGAAGCTAAGCGCTTGAGGCCTATGGGTAAACGGAAAGACTCTTCTGCTACCAGAAAGCCCAAATAATTCCCTTTAATCGCCGACAATATGCTGAACCGGAGGCTAAGCCAAGGGAAGGGCCATTGCAGAAGTTTGATAGAAACTTCCCCTTTTTGCATTCTCCAGGGACGACAGTATTGGGAAATTGAATTTTGAGAACAGTGAAAGATTGGAGTAACAAATCCATAATATAGCGACTGGAGAACCACACAATAAAGTGGTATACAGATGGTTCGAGGACCGAGGAAAGAACAGCGTCAGGCGTGTTTGAGCAGAGAACAAACTACTCAGAACCCAGGGGCAAGAGTACACGTACCAACATATTTTAGGCTAAAATACGTGACATAGCAATATTCTCAGAGAGTCAAGCAGTTGGCCGAAAGGTAGCACATGCGATTACATGAAAACAAAAGGTTCTCGCTTAGTCTAGATATACAAACTCATGAGATTCGAGGATTCTCATGGCTGGAGCGTTGTTGTCCATTCGCTAGATGTGGCCGAGCTAATGTAGTCGATGTGTCTTGGCTTTTTGGACTACATCCACATTATGGTACAACTCATAGAGTTCATGGTTGTGTATATGATAGTATATCTGTCAAAGCATTCGGACGTGTTCTCTATTGTTCTTTGAATTTCACACTTTTTTGGAAAAAAAATTATATTGCATCTATTTCCGAAATGTCAAATAATTGCGCCGCTTGTGGTCGTAGGTTGCTTCGCGATAATTTTATCAAATACGAAGGTTTTTGTGGTTTAATTTTTCACAAAAATGTACACAAATTTGTGAACAATCTGTCTTAGCCCTTCAATCGGACCGTAATCTTGTTTGGCGATGTAATAGTTGCACTTGCGTTAGTGGCTCCCTCTTATCACTAATTGTCCAACTTAAAAACGATGTTGCAGATATTAAATCTAAATTTTACAATTGTGATCCTTTAGTTACTGAGCCCATAACCATAAGTAAGCATAAAACAAATCGGAAGGTGTCATTTAGTGACTCTAATCAGTCGGTCGTTTTGCGAGTTAGTACGAACGATGTGGGAGATAACACCATCGTACCAGCTGTTTTGCCAACACCTTCAGCGTCCACAATAACATTGTCATCGTCACCAACTTATGAGGCGCCAAAAACTCCTACAACGAATCAGCAGTCCAGCGAATCAGCTGTTTTGCCATCTTCCGCAGCACCCACAGCTGCACCTTTAACGTCATCATTATCAACGGCACCATCATCTGTCGACGGGGCGCAAGTGCAGCGGAATAAAAGGCAAACGGGTCAACGCACTTTCAAACTGATTGGTACTCCTGCAGATGACGTAGCCGATGTATCATTGTCATCAGTGCCTAGGCTGAAATTTCTTCATCTTTCTCGTTTGAGCATAAACGTTCACTGAGGATAGTATCATTGCATTTGTAGCACATAAATTTCATCTTCCAAAAAATTTGCTTCTTTGTAAGAATTAGGTTGTCAGAGACGACCTCCAAGTTGCCCTGGTAGACGAGCTCTCCACCGACGGCAAGGCAGTGACTGATGTCTGGGGAGCCATTGAGGTCAAACTATCCCAGATGGTCATGGACCATCTTATTAACAACCAAGGAGGACCGCTGCCCTGCTTCGACTCAGCTGAGATCATACGAGGTTACAGAGTCATCAAATGCGAGGACGTCTTCTCTAAGGAATTCCTAAGCAGCTGCGTTCACAAGATCCGTGACGCATGGGACGGCTTGAGGCCCAAGCTGATCCTGGCCAGAGAGATTCCGAGGAGACCGGATTTGGCTCCCTAACATGCCCATTAAGGACAACCTACTGCTAAATTGCTTGAAGCTGCATAACCCTACGATTCCCATAGATGACTGGAAGTTATCAAGGTTGAGGAACCCCACAACAATACCCTCTCCTTCCTTCTTCTTATTAATGAAGACAGTGCCGTCTCCATTGAGAATAACGGATGCAAACTCCGCTTTGGCATCAGGCATGCCGAAGTAAAAATTTTCCGATCCTCTGGTCTCATTGACGACGTGGACGAAGTCGACGATGCCAACAAGTTGTTGGAGGACATGAGGATTGAAACTACATCCCAAACCACAAATACCACCGATAATACCAATGCTGAAAGCCATTCAGATTACTCTGCACCACTCGATTAGTGCTACAGATAATCTGGTGGTTTTTCTCAAGGAGGAAAACATTGTCATCACCATTGTCCAAGAACCTTGGGTAAACGGCCCTGACATTAAGGGCCTCAATGACAGCCAATACATCCTTTTTTCCAACTGGAATAACATCAACCAGTATTTGGTAAGCCGAGAACCTGCATTCTAGCTAAAAAGCATATTAAAGCCTTTATGTGTCCAAATTTTAGCCCGTCCGATTTAACAACGGTCAAAATAGAGAACGCAGGTAGTGTAGACCTATACATCTCCTCTGCCTACATGGCACACGACCACCAATCACCGCCAGAAGAATTTCAAGAGATGGTGACGGCTATCTCCACAACAAAAACCAACCTGCTTATGGGCTGCGACGCAAATGCCAGGCACGTGCTATGGGGCAGTTCCGAAAGCAACGAGCGAGGTGAGTCCTTGTTCGAATATATCCTTGCAAATAACCTCGCAATATGTAAGAAAGGCAACGCTCCAACTTTTATTTTTCCGAGTACGGAAAATTTCAACGGCTGGGAAGATGTCATAGACTCTAATAACAGTAGTAGTATGAAAGTCGAGAACTGGGGAGTATCCAATCTGAAGTCCTTTTCAGACCTCTTCAATGTAGATCTCGAGATCGAGACTCCCAAACCCTACAGAAACCCCAAAAGAACCGACTGGACAAAGTTTAGTCAAGTCGTTAGATCCAAGCTACGTAGAACTCCAAACGCTTTAATAACCTTCACTGCAGAACTAGACACAAAAGTAAAGACTTTCTAAAAAGCCTTTAATAATGCTTTTAAAGTTGCGTGTCCGGTCAAATACAGCAAAAAAACCTTCCCTCCGTGGTGGAACGAAGAACTCTCTAACCTTAGGAAACTGATTAGAGAGACCTTCAATATCTGCTACAAGTGCAAATACTAGCAGCCTTACACGGACAGCCTTAAATTATACAAAAAAGCTATCAGAATGGCCAAGAAACGGTCCTGGATAGAGTATTGCCAATCAATTGATACCCTCAAAGACTCCGCTAGACTCAGCAAGATTCTATCGAAGGATCATTCCAATCCATCCCTCCTGAAAAGGTTGGATGGTATGGGACGGAGTCAACTGCAGAATCCTTAAAGATCTTGATACACACCCACTTTCCCGGATGTAAAGACAGCTACACTGAGCCTAATAGTTCGCGATGCCTGCAATCCTGGGAACACATAATACCCATTATTACCGAAAAAAAAATCTCCTGGGCCATTCGCAGCTTCGCCCCTTATAAATCGCCAGGCCTAGATGGCATTCTCCCCATTATGCTACAAAAAATGCAAGAGGTAGCAATCCCATGGCTCGTGCCGATTTTCAGGAGCTGCATCCTAAATAACCATGTACCCTACTCATGGAGACGGGTGAGAGTGGTTTTTATTCCGAAGGTGGGGAGGCGCTGACATGAGAACGCGAAAGATTTCAGACCAATCAGTCTGACCTCCTTTGTTTTGAAGACCCTCGAGCGCGTTCTAGGCAACCATCTGCGAGATACAATCGAGTCATCTCTTTCCAAATCCCAACACGCATACCTCAGAGGAAGATCTACAGAAACAACTCTTCATGAAGTAGTGCGAATAATAGAGAAATCCCTACAGTATAAGGAATACACTTTAGCTACCTTTCTAGACATAGAAGGAGCTTTTAACAATGTACACACTGAAGTAATTCTAGAGTCCCTCACGGAGCTGGGCATAGAAACCTACCTAAGCCAATAGATAGTCTCTATGTTCAGCACTAGAACCATTCAGGCATCTCTAGGAAACAGCACCATAACCAAATTTGCCAGTAGAGGAACGCCCCAAGGTGGAGTCATCTCACCTCTATTATGGCTAATAGTCATAAATAAAATCCTTTTATGCTTAGACAGAGGAAGAACTAAAGTAGTTGGGCATGCGGACGACATGGTGATTTTAGGGTAGGGGCTTTTTCCTCCCTTGATAAGTGAGATCATGGAGAGTGCTCTAAGTAAAGTGGGCCAGAAAGTGTAAGTAAGTGGGCCAGAAAGTGTGGACTTGGAGTCAATCCAAATAAAGCGGAACTGATGCTTTTCACCACAAAAACTAAAATACCCGACTTCAATCTTCCTCGATTAAACGGTCAGATACTCTCCTTATCTTCCAATGCTAAGTACCTAGGAGTTATTCTAGATCCTAAACTTAACTGGAAACCAAACATAGACGAACGAGTAAAGAAAGCATGTATAGCCTTCTATTCCTGCAACAGAACCTTTGGCAAAAGATAGGGCCTGCAACCAAAATTGACCCTGTGGATGTACACAGCCGTAGTACGCTCAATCCTTACCTGCGGGTCGATAGTATGGTGGCCGGCCCTTAAAAAAGCCTGTAATATAACCAAACTAAATAAGGTGCAAAGAGCAGCATGCATAGGCACCACAGGCGCCCTACGGTCAACTCCGTCAGGCGCTCTAACAGTCCTGCTATACCTTTTACCCTTAGATCTACATATCATAAACATCTCAGCGCACAGCGCAATCAGACTCAGAGAGTATAAGTGTAGGACTGCGAAACCCTATGGACACAGCAATATCCTAGATTCTCTGCCAGGAGAATTCGTATCGACTCCAACAGACTACATCATCCCCACATTGAACTTCACAAAGCGTTTCGATGTACAATTCCCTACAAGAAACGATTGGCAAGATGGGCAGGCGACCAGTGGTTTCGATCTAACAGTCTACACCGATGGATCCAAAATGGACCGTGGGGTTGGTGCGGGTGTTTTCTCGGAGTCCCTGATCGTATAGCCTCCCGGATGCTGGCAGCGTCTTTCAAGCGGAATTACTCGCCATTCGCGAAGCCCGTCGCCAAATCAAGTCACACACAAAGACACTACCAAAGCAAAGAATAGCTATTTGAACTGCAAACCTGCTATCAAAGCCATTGCCTCGAAAACCATTTCCTCGCAATTAGTACTAGAATGCCGACAGGAGCTGGCCTCGCTAGATGGCCAATGCATGGTGACCCTAGTCCGGGTTCCATGCCACAGCATGGTTCCACAGGCTGGCTCTACAGCAGCTCCCAGCCGCGAAGAAGAAAAAGACCGTGGTCCCGATAGGAAAAGAAAAACCCGTCCAGGTGGAAACCCATAACACGAAAGCCGAAAAGTGGGAAAAGCCAAGAGGAAGTACCAAAAAAAGGCTGAAAGCGCGCCCAGATGCTTTAGTGATTAAAGCTAAGGATGGTCTCTCTTATGCAGAAATGCTGCACAAGGTAAAGGACAACCCTGAATTGAGAGAGCTCGGCCAAAAGGTCAACCAAATCAGGAGGACGGCCAAAGGAGACCTACTCTTAAAACTAAGGAGCCTCCCAACAACGGAAACGACCAAGCTTCATGCATCCGTGGAAAAGGCCTTGGGAACAGAAGCGGAAGTGAAAACCCTAACGCACGAGGTACTCATAGAAGTCAAAGATCTGGACGGACTCACAACGAAGGAGGAGATCTGCGAAGCCCTAACCAAGCAATTAGAGGGATCCAAAGAGTACCATGTCGGAACAAGTGCCATAAAGTCTCTGCGAAAAGCTTACTTAGGGACACAGATAGCGACAGTGAGCCTGCCAGCGGAAGTCGCTGAAAGGCTGATGACTGCCAGCAAAGTGCGCATTGGCTGGGTGGTCTGCCGAATACGGGAAAAAATCACTCAAACAAAATGCTACAAATGTATGGACTTCGGACATACTGCCAGAGCATGCAAAAGTGCGGTGGATTATTCTGACCGGTGTATTAGATGTGGTGCGAGTGGACACACCGCAAAATCTTGTGCCCTAGAGCCAAAATGCCTGCTGTGTTGTGACAAAAAGGACACAAATAGCAACCATGTCACAGGAAGCGGCAAATGCCCAGCCTTCCAAAAAGCCTTGAGAGACCTAAAACAACTTATATGAAGATAAAACAGCTCAACCTCAATCACTGCGAAGCTGCGAACGATTTCCTCATACAATCTGTGCGCGAACAAAAAGTAGATGTCGTTATCCTTAGTGAGCCCTACAAAGAATTCGATGCAAACGCGTGGATAACGGACACTACGGGAAAAGCGGCCATATGGACCTGTGGGAAAACCGCTTTCCAAGAGAGACTGCCAACATCAGGAGATGGTTTTATATGGGCAAAAATCGACGGAATATATATTTATAGCTGCTATTCACCACCAAGCCTCTCGATAGCAGAGTTCGAAGAGCTGCTGGACAAACTCGTAAACGATGCTTTAGATCGAAAACCGGCGATCATTGCTGGCGACTTTAATGCATGGGCCGCTGAATGGGGATGCAAAGAAACGAACAGACGCGGAAGATCCCTACTGGAGGCTTTTACAGCCCTAGACGTGGTACTAGTAAACAGCGGAAATAAACCCACGTTTTGCATAGGAAGCGGCGCTTCTATTATAGACATCACATACGTAAGTAGCTCCTTGATAGGAAGAACAAAGTGGGAAGTCAGTGACCTCTATACTCATAGCGACCACCAGGCAATAATATGTGAAGTACTGCCGGAAGCAAGAAGACAAACACCGCTAGCCAGGCTACCCCAGAAAAAAGGCTGGAAATCAGACTCTTTCGACGTGGAAGCATTCACATGTATCTTCAACAGAAACGCAGTACTGACGGGTCGTGCGGGCAGTAAATCAATGCAGGCCATAAATGAGGTTACACGGGCATGTGACGCCACAATGAGGAGAAGAAAGACTTTGGAACATCGTCCCCCAGTTTACTGGTGGAATGAAGAAATCGCGCATCTACGTACCAAGTGTCATCGAGCGAGAAGGGCGTATACGCGATCTAGAGCGAGGGCCGTCTCCAGTGAACTGCAAGAAGACTACAGGGTGGCTCGAAAGGAACTAAAAACAGCTATACTAAAGAGCAAACGGAAGTGTTTCGTCGAGCTGTGTGATGAAGCTGACGAAAATCCTTGGGGCAAAGCCTACCAAATCGTCATGAAAAAATTGAAAAGGTGCCAGCCACAGATTTCCACCTGCCCAGAGTTCTTACACAACATCGTGGTCGGACTATTTCCTCAGCAACAAGAGAACGCATTCTCGGATGATCGAATAGTAGAGGCACCAACAATCCGAGAGGTAACCAAAGAAGAAATAATCGAGATTTGCAATAAAATTGGAGATAAAAAAGCACCTGGACCAGATGGGATCCCAAATATAGCACTCAAGACAGCTATAAAGGTAAGCCCAGAAATGTTTATTAACATTTACAACTCGTGCCTGAAGGAAGGAGTCTTCCCGGATCAGTGGAAACGGCAAAACCTGGTACTTCTTCCCAAAGGTAAGAAACCACCAAATGAACCATCATCATACCGCCCGCTCTGTATGTTAGATACGGCTGGCAAAATAGAGGCAGGTAGAGGCAGCAATTCAAGAATCTGGAGGTGTTTCAGAACACCAATACGGTTTTCGAAAAGCGCGCTCAACAACAGATGCAATCAATGTGGTAGTTAAAACGGCACAAGAGGCTATACAGGGAAGAAGATGGAGAGGCGGTTCCAAAAAGTACTGCTTGGTTATAACTCTTGACATAAAAAACGCCTTCAATACGGCAAATTGGAGTCACATCTTACAAGCGCTCAGAAGGATGAGAGTTCCACAATACCTCATAGACGTTATTGTTGACTACTTCAGGTGCAGAATCTTGGTATACAATACAGACCGCGGCCCCAAGGAATATAAGATCACAGGCGGAGTACCACAGCGCTCAGTCCTTGGCCCTTTGCTCTGGAATATTATGTATGACGGTATACTGCGACTTCCTATACCCGCAGAAACGAAAATAGTGGGATTTGCTGATGATATGGCCATTATTGTCACTGCTAAACTGTTGGAGGAGGTGGAACAGATAAGCAATGCGACAATAAGGATAATACGAAAATTGCTCACCTCAGTTGGTCTAACACTGGCGGAGCATAAAACTGAAGCAGTCCTGATAAGTAGTAGAAAGAAGGTAGAAACTCTCACCATTATAGTCGGCGGCCATGAAATAACATCTAAACCGCATATAAAATACCTAGGTATCATGATAGATACGAGACTTTCATTTAGGGATCACCTTAAGTATGTAGGCTGAAAAGGTGCAATAGCAAGTGCTGCACTCGCGCGTTTCATGCCCAACATAGGAGGACCAAGACATAGCCGTAGGTTACTGCTGGCTAGAGTGGTTACGTCTATAATCCTATACGCCGCACCAATTTGGGCCGGGGCCATGGCAATTAAAACATACAGATCACATATCACATCTGTGTATCGAATATGTGCATTGAGAGCTAGCTGCGCATTTCGCACTACTTCTAGCGATGCAGCTTGCGTGGTAGCGAGAATGCTCCCAATAGATATCCTGGCAGTAGAACAGCAACGTCAGTATTGCGCAAGAAGAGAAAGAAACGAGGCCAGCGAAAACCGGCTCTATAGAGCAGAAAGCCTAAGAGAATGGCAAGAACGCTGGAATGCTTCTGAGAAAGGCAGGTGGACCCATAGGCTCATACACCAAATCCAGCCATGGTTCGACAGGCAACATGGAGAACTTGAGTTCTACTTAACGCAGTTCCTAACGGGCCATGGATGCTTTCGTTCGTACTTACATAAGTATAAACACGACAATAGCCCTTACTGTCCGCATTGCGCTGACTGCGTAGAAAACGCAGAACATATATTTTTTGAATGCCCAAGATTCCTCGACGAAAGGAATGCACTAAGGAGTGAACTCGGCCACCCACTGACGCCAGAAAACATCGTTAGCGAAATGCTCAAAAGCCAGGAGGCATGGGACGCAGTCGCTGGGAGCACAATGCGCATAATGAAGATTCTAAGAACCCTAGAAAGAGAAAGGAAAGAATCAGACCGGCGAAATACAATCAATGCTGAGCAGGATAATGCAAACATGCACTAGTCGAATACATCAGACTAAAACCCCCCCCGCGATGAAATGCTTGACGGCAGTACCGCGGGGAATGGGGCGGTCGTGGGAGGGGGGTTTAGTGGGTAAGAGTCCCACACTGTTACTCAGGACGTACTGAGTTTCGTCTTGTGAAGATTACCCCTCCCAATCAAAAAAAAACAGGCTGGCTCTAGACTGTCCTCACGAACACACATCAACATCCAAGGTCGCATGAGTCGTGGTATCAAAACAGCACAACTGTGCTAATTGGGTCTCTGTTTTTACAGAACCGCCACTTCTACCTACCTACCTAAGAAATTAGTAAAACACAATGTCGATGTTTTAACTCTTCATTTCATCAACTTTAAATTTCGAATTCCGCAGAATGCACTTGAAATGGCGTTAAACGTTTCTATTTGGCCATTGAGTATGCAAATTAAGAAATTTAATCAACATCCAAAACAAAAAAAACGGAAGTTCTGCAGGCGAAATGCAAACAGATTGATTTATGCTATATCCCCTTCTTTACATCCGTCACAATTGCGGATTTATTATCAAAATGCTGCTAAACGCGAACGGAGAGATGTTGTTGGATTTTTGTTGTGAACATGGCTTATCCATCACGAATACTATCTTTCCACACAAAGACATTCACAAATACACATGGTACCGTCAGAGTCTTGAGCAGAAGTCGCTGATCGATTTCTTTGTGATACCATCGTGTTTAAAGAGAATGGTTTGTGATGTTCGCGTATTGAGAGGGGCTGAACTGTCAACTGATCATCACTTAGTGCTGTGCAAATTGTATCTTAGCGAGAGAGTGCCTCTCCTACCAAAGCGTACACCAAGGATGGTTACACGCATACGATGGGAGAGGTTACAGGATTACAGGTTACGATGAGATACGGGAGACATTTGCCCGGCAAATATCTGAAAGGTTTGAACGAATTCCAACTGTTCCATCAAATGTAAAGGAAGAATGTTTACTGTGATGTTTGTGGAGTGAAGCGGCTTGGTGTGGCGGCTGGTGGTGAGAAAAGAACTGCTTGGTTTAAAAAGTCCGGAGTTCAAGAAGCCATCAGAGAGAAGAAGAGAGCCTTTAAGGTGTGGATTCACTTGGGGAACTCCGATTCTCGAAATCGGTACACTGAGGCGCGAAGAACTTGCAAATTAGCTGTGAAAACAGCGAAAGAACAGTCTTGGAAGGAGTTTGGCGAGAAATTGGAACGTGACCACAGATCTGCAAATAAGATGTTCTGGCAGACCGTCCGTCGGCTCAGAGAAAAAAAGGTGAATATCGTTGAAGGAGTTAAATCCAAAGACGGTACACTTCTTTCCAATGAGAAGGACATCTTACGTAGACGGAGCGAGCACTTTTCAGAATTGCTCAATCCCGAATAGGGCCCCGAAGATGACAGACCTATGGTCGATAGTAGGGCGGAAAGTAGTCCTACGGTAGAGGAAGTAACTTTGCCGATCAAAGCGCTAAAAGTTGGAAAATCTACTGGTGTGGATGAAATTCGGTCAGAAATGCTCAAGGCTTTAGGTAAAGAGGGAGTGCAATGGCTCTCAAGTGTCGTTAAAGTAGCCTGGGAATGCGGTGAAACATTTGGTGATTGGCAAATGGGGGTGATAGTTCCTCTTTTTAAAAAAGGGGACAAAAGAGATTGTGCCAACTACAGGGCTATACCTCTTTTAAGTCTCCCTGGAAAGGTCTTGCTAAGGTGCTAGAAACGCGTTTCAGAGCTGTGGTTGAGGATAGTTTGGGGGAGGAGCAGTGCGGTTTTCGTCCCGGTAGAAGCACAACCGACCAGTTATTCACTCTCAGAATGGTTCTTGAGAAGGCCTGGGAGTATGCCAAACCTGTGTACACTTGTTTCGTGGATTTAGAAGAAGCATATGATAGGGTTCCTTGACGCAAACTCTGGAGTATTCTGCAGGAGTATGGGATTTGTGGTTCTCTGTTAAGGGCGATTCAGTCTTTATATACAAACTGTTGAGGCTGTATTCGGATAAACAGTGTTAAATCAATACCTTTCACTGTGGGCGTTGGACTCCGCCAGGGGTGCGTTTTGTCACCTCTCCTCTTCATTGTATATATGGATTGGATGTTGCAGCGTGGCCGTGGCGGGGAATGTTTCGAAGTGGTAGACCTAAGGATTAGTCATCTGCTCTTTGCGGATGATTTGGTCATCCTTGAGTCCTCCCAAACCGAACTTCAGAGCGCACTCGAAAGGTTTGTAGCCGTTTGTAATGATGCTGGAATGAAGATCAACATGAACAAGTCAGAAGAAATGGTCGTTTCCAAAAAACCCATTCAGTGCACACTGCATGTTAGTGGAGTTCCACTGAAGTAGGTGAATAAGCTTAACTACCTCAGGATCTTATTTGCGAGTGCTGGGAAGAGCAGTGCTGGGTTATTCTGTAGAATTGGTCAGGCTGGATCAATTTTGAGAGAGCTTGGCCAATCTGTTATGAGGAAGGCCGAACTTAGTGTTCAAGCTAAGCTATCGGTTTTTAACTCGGTGTATGTTCTAACTCTCACCTATGGTAATGAAATTTGGGTAGTAACCGAAAGAATAAGTTCGCGGATACAAGCTGCCGAAATGAGGTTCCTTCGCGGTGCGCAACACGAGAGTACGCGAAGCGTACGAGCAGCTACTTCTCCGAACGGAACGATCTATGCTTCGATGGTTTGGTTACGTAGTGCGTATGCCTCCAGACCGGCTTCCAAGATGCGCCATGGTTGCCGTTCCATCAGGTAGGCGACTCCGTGGAAGGCCTAGAAATAAGTGGTTGGACCAAGTCCCACATCTTTCCTGGAGCCGCCTAGGGACTCCTCCTGATGAATTGGAGTCAATGGCGGAGGATCGAGAAGGATGGAGAGTCCACCTAAGCATCCTACCCCCGCGACCCTCATGAAGTATTAGCGGGGCATTGAAAATGTATGTATGTATGTTATAAATGCCACCTTTGCGACATCATAAAGCATCTCAAAGATGTTGAAGTTTGTTTTTAGCAAAAATTCAAGAATATGAAGGATCTTATCCTGAGTTGTCGACATACGACAATCACAATTGTGGTAAATATCTTTCTTTTACCTCTCACACCCAAAAAGTGCACGTCAGCTCTTAGACTAATTTGCTACATACGCACAACTTTTCCAACATCTGAATAAGACATGCGTTCTTGTATTAATAAGTCTCGCACAAAAGAACGCACCAATTCCATTTCTTTCCATTAATTTTTCATAACATTTCATTTTCTCTTGTCGTAAAAAAATCACAGAAGGAAAAGAAAAAGGACCTTTATGAACAAGGAATAAAGAGCTCCACGACTACGTATAGTACACAAACAATGGAGACCATCCTGCCTGGATCTGCCATTCACTTGAAGGTTCCTTTGAAATTTTTAAGAAGCAATCTGATGTTCATTCGGAGTTGCACCTTCATCTTCTCATACCATTTCATGCAGCACAATAGGTACAGTGGGATACGTATCCATACATTGTATTGCTGGTTTATAATGGCTTCTGCTAAGTGTAGTCCTTATTCACAACGGCCATGGAGAAATGATGAATGACTGATAGTTGTTTCTATGATGAAGATAATCCTTGATTGTATTGTTGTTGATGTTTTTTCTCATATGTGCACACTAAGGGGACGTTGTTGGGGAGAAATTACTTCAATTCATATCCTTTCATCTGCAGATATGAAAACGAGGCTTAAGGATAGTAGTTTGCCTTTTGAAATTTTTTCTTTCATTCGTTTATTTCTTATAAGGACTAGATTTTATGTGTGAGTAAGCAGTTCCTATGAGGAAAATATTGGAATATAAGAGTACTAATGGGAGTTGGAAGAAAAGAGACCATCTGAACTGCGCCAATTACAGGACTCGCGCTGACCATAAGAATTACTTTCGTCACTAATCAGTTATGGGCTCACTCTCCTCCTTCTGAGCACGTTCCAATCCAAAACGTCCCGCATGCTACAGTTGCCTCTTTTGCGTCCCTGTCTATTTATTACCAGAACATGAGAGGTCTGCGAACTAAAACCTCCTCCATATTTCTTGACTCTCAAAAGCTCCCCTACCATATTTTTGCTCCCACAAAAACGAACTCGTCTTCTAATTTCATGAATAGTGAGCTATTTATCTCTAATTTCTTTATCTTCCGAGATGATGGCCAATTGAAAGATGACGATTCCTCTGGTCGTGGTGTTCTTCTGGCGATACATAATAGCTTCGAATCAACTTTCGTTAAATCCTCACCTCCAGCTGACTTCGAATATATTTGCGTCAAAATCAACTTCCCAAGGCGTAACCTCTACATTCTGTGTTGCTATATTAGCCCATCTCAACCTATCCAGGGCTATCAGCTTGCCGTAGACGCGATCGCTTCCCTAAGTGACATTTGAGACCCCTGTGACGATGTCAAGATTCTGGGAGACTTTAATCTTCCCCATCTCCAATGGACTCTGTCTGAAGATGAGTCCCATTTCGTTGCTGCAAACCATACCTCCGAAAAGGAGGTCCTCTTCACTGACTGCCTATCTGATGCCGTCCTTTTCCAAATTAGTGGCATTACGAACTACTTGGATAGACAGCTAGACCTGATCTTCTCAACCGATCCCGCTAATTGCATTGTTACTGAAAGCAACCATCTTCTCTCCACGTTAGACCGCTTCTACCCACCTCTTCTCTTAGCATTTTCGTACCACAATTTCAGCACAATCCTTTACTGCGAGAACTCATATAGCTTCAATTTTCGCAAAGCAGATTTCGCTAAACTCAATGATCTTCTCAGTAACGTTAACTTTAGTTCTCTCCAAGTTGACACCATTGATGATGCTCTAGCGTATTTCTATGACCAAATTTTTACCTGCCTCATTCAACCAGTCCATTTTGTGCCTCAGAAAAACTATACCTTAGCCCCGCCATGGTATAATAAAGAGCTGCGCTCGCTCCGTAACAATAAAAACAAATTATGGAAAGCATTCCTTAAATCTCGATCTGACTCTGATTTTTCCCATTACCAACATGTCCACTCCCAATTCTTTGAACTCTGTGAATATCTGTACACCGAATATCTTTACAGAATGCAATTCACGCTAATCAGTGACCCCAAACGTTTCTACCATTTTATTAATGCCAAACGTAAATCTGATAGCTATCCATCCACTTTGAAATTTGCTAATAAATCTTCGGCAGACCCTAAAACAATTGCAAATCTGTTCGCTAATTTCTTCAGCCAGTCGTTTACTGATCACGTTACCCAACCTGAATATAACTACCTCCGCTACCTAGAAAACTGCCCCCAAACGACCTTAGGCACAATTGATATTACTTCGGCGTCCTTATTAGATAAGATTAAGAAACTAAAAGACGAATACTCCCCCGGTCCTCATGGCCTTCCCGCTATAGTTCTCAAAAAATACGTCAATCACTTAGTCCAACCCCTCATTACTTACTTACTTACTTACTTACTTACTCAGATGGCGCTACAGGTCGGGGTGAACCTGGGCCTCAACCAACAAGCCCGCTGACTCAACTAATGACGACCCCAGCAAACGAAATAAGGACAACGACCTTGGGATCTGTACATGGAATGTTCTGTCGCTTTACAGACCACGTGCAGCCGAACAACTAGCAGAAGCCACAGACTGCTATAAAGCAGATATTACCGCCATCCAGAAAGTGCGATGGGATGGGCCGGGCAAAAAGAGAATGATAAACTGTGACATCTACTACGGTGATTGCTACAGAGGTAACAGGCAACGCTTATTCGGATGCGGATTTGTCATACGCAGCAGACTTATGCAAGAAGTCTTAAGCTTCCGACACGTTAGCGAGCGTATTATGACTATCCGAATCAAGGCTGAATTCGCTAACCTAATATGTTTTCATGTCCCCACTGAAGAAAATGACCCTGCCACCAAAGAGTGTTTCTACGAGCTCCTCGACAAAACATACGAGCAATGTCCTAACTACGATGATAAAATCGTATTGGGCGATTTTAACGCCAAAATAGGAAAGGAGGACGCCTTTGGTAGGGCAGTCGGTAAGCATAGCCTACACGACACCACGTCTGATAACGGACTAAGGCTAATTGATTTCGCTGTGGAGCGAAATGTCACCATAGCAAGCATATGGTTTCCTCATCTCGATATTCATAAGCAGACTTGGCGGTCTAATGATCATGTAACGATTAACCAAATTGATCATATTGCGATCGACGCAAGGCATGCCTCCAGTATTCTGAATGTCCGGACCTTCCGAGGGGCCAACATAGACTCGATTCATTACCTTGTTGTAGCCAAGGTACGAATGCAGATATCGCAATCTGAGCAACAAAGAAGAATTACTGTGAGAAAATTTAACGTGAAAAAGCTACAATCGCAGGAGACCGCCAAACACTTCGCTGAACGCGTATCCCGAAATCTCTCAATCACCCCTTTGCCGCCAGCATCAAGTGCCGAAGACCAGTGGCAACGCTGCCAACATGCCATCAGAAACGCCGCGACTGATGTGCTGGGTCTCGCTCGGGCACCACCGCGAAACCCCTGGTTTGACGAAGAATGCCGACGAGTGCATGCAGCAAAACTAGAGGCATAGAAAGCGGAGCTGAAAAGAAAGACGAGAGCTGCCCGAGAGCTCTACGAGCAAAAGAGACGGGAAGAACATCGGCTTCTCCAAAAGAAGAAAGGGCATGAGGAGGCGCGTTTGAAAATATCGAGAGTTTATATTCCAGGAACAATAGTCGGAAGTTCTACCAAAAGGTAAAAAGAACGTGTCAGAGGAGCAATACCCGTACAGAAATCTGGTGAGATGAAAATGGAAACCTCGTAGTAGAATCACAGTCGGTGCTGAGAATATGGAAAAACTACTTTTGCAGACTGTATAACGGCGACGAAGACCAACATCCCGCTGTCAGGCAGAATGAACCATTCAACATACACGATGATAGTCAAAATTTCCGTCCACCTAACCAAAACGAAGTCAGGATAGCATTATCCGAGCTGAAATCGAACATGGCTGCTGGACCCGACGGCTTACCAGCCGAACTTATCAAAGCATTTGTTGATGAATTGGTAAAGTGCGTGCACCAACCCATCTCTAAGGTATGGTCAGACGAGTGTATGCCTGATAAATGGAATCTCAGCATCGTTTGCCCGATCCACAAGATAGGATACCCCCTCAACTGCGTCAATTATAGGGGCATCAGTCTCCTCAACATCGCATATAAGATCTTTTCTGCGATATTGTGTGAACGCCTGAAACCTTTTATCAACAGACTGATTGGACCCTATCAGTGCGGTTTCAGGCCAGGAAAGTCCACCATCGATCAAATCTTCACACTTCGGCAGATCCTGGAGAAAACCCAAGAATTCAAAATCGATACTCACCACCTCTTTATCGATTTCAAGGCCGCCTATGACAGCATCTATAGAGAAGAGCTTTATAGAGTCATGTCTAGTTTTGACATCCCTGCCAAACTTGTCCGTCTGTGCAGGCTGACGATGGAGAACGCTCGCTGCTCCATCAAGGTCGGTAATGACCTCACCGAGACCTTTGATGTCAAAAAAGGTTTTAGACAAGGTGACGCTCTGTCATGTGACTTCTTTAATATTGTTCTTGAACGGATTGTGCGGAACTCACAAGCCAACATCGGAGGCACAATCTATTACAAGTCTGTACAACTGCTTGCATACGCCGACGATATAGGCATTATTCGGAAGAACTCAGTGGGCTGTCACCGGTGCGTTTGCAAGCATTGATGCGGAAGCGGCCAAAACGGGTTTAGCGATAAACGAGGGCAAAACGAAGTATATGCTGTCAACAAGAAGGGACAGCCAACACAGACGAATTGAACAGAACGTCACCGTGGGCAACTATAACTTCGAGGTAGTAAGGGAATTTGTCTACCTTGGCTCTGCTATAAATTCTACAAACAACATTAACGCAGAAATCAATCGAAGAATAACTCTTGCCAATCGCTGTTTTTTTTAGGTTATAAGGCAATTCAATAGTAAAGCCCTATCTCGAACAACTACGGAGACTCTATATAAGACCTTGATCATCCCAGTCCTGCTTTACGGCGCTGAAACATGGACTTTATTGAAAGAGGATGAAGATATCCTTGGTCGCTTCGAGAGAAAAATTCTTCGTATGGTTTTCGGTCCAGTTTGCGTTGACGGGTTTTGGAGGAGAAGATTCAATCACGAACTATACGAGCTGTACAGCGACATCGACGTTGTCAAAAAACTGCGTATTGGACGCCTGAGATGGCTAGGACATGTAGAGCGCATGGACACCAACGCTCCGGCCCGCAGAGTTTTCGAATCTAATCCCGAGGGATGACGCAGTAGAGTGAATTATCGCCGTAGGTGGCGCGCACAAGTTCAAGGGGACCTCGACCAACTTGGAGTGCGCAACTGGAGGCAATTAGCTAAAGACCGAGCTAAATGGAGAGGCTTGTTGGTTGAAGCCCAGGTTCACCCCGAACTGTAGCGCCACCTAAGTAAGTAAGTAAGTCGAAGTATTGTTTCGCCATAACCCGGTCTTCTGAAAGTCAAAGTGTTGCAGACGTTCATCACGTTAAGGCTCAGTCTGGCTCTGGCCGCAATCTCAAGGATTTATCTTCTTTTTCAGGCTGTCGATTTCATTTTCCACATTAATGCTTTAGCATTGAAGTCACCGGCTACCAAGATCGACTCTTCGAGTTCTCGGACTGTGTTTTCTAAGACGCCCGGCTTTTCTCGAAACTCACTTATGCTTTCATTTGACGTGAAGTAGCAACATTTCAATGTGAATCTATTGCATTTCACCCAGACAAAACTACTTCCTACGCCGTGTCTCTTAATGATGACTGTCCTTACATTCGGGATCCAGATGCCGAATGCGGATAGCGCGTCCGCAAACGAGTCGGGCCGACTTTTATTTTGGTACTGCTCACTAATGACTATTATGTCGGTCCTCAAATCGCGTCTGTGCTGCATAATAAAGGTTATCACCCATTTTACTCCTGCGGATGTTTCGAATCTCATCATTGCTTATTATTCCTTTTCGTTTTCTCGAGTGCTTCCTTGAATACTTGGCAGGTGCTTGATCCCAGTAAGTGAGACAGCGACTCTGGTGATAGGTTAAGTTCAGCGCAAAAGCAGCACTTCGCGGTTGCTTCGCTCTCGTTTTTTTTTTTATAGCCTTCTTGTCTGAATTTGATGCACAAGTTCCCTCTATCTGGTCTATTGCAACCTACGCGTAGATGACCGTAGCCTGAGCTGTCCGTGGATAGAGTGTTGGTGGCGAAAACCTAACTATCGCAGATTCATCTAATGCCTCTGGAAATATGTTTTCTTCTTTGATCCATGGAGTATTCTATTGTATGTTGTGACTAGTTCCTGCAAGTACTTCAAGGGCGCATTTTTAAAGAAATCATAAGGTATTCTATCTATCTCCGGTGCCTTGTTTGCTTTAGCTTTGGTTAATAATGCCCCCATCTTTTGTACTGTAATTGATCTATCTAGCTCCTCATCTTCAATAAACATAGGCACATAGTGGATATCACTACCTATTTATATTGGATTTAACAACATTTTCTAATGTTTTTTAAAAGCTGTAGGTTCAATATCTGAACCGAATTGAGTTGGCTGGTTCCTTATGACCTTCACTATTATCCACTTGTCCTTACAGTCGTTTACCTTATTTATTTTATTTACTATTTGATTATACTAGTCGTTTCTTCATTGCCTATACACTTCTGGTTTACTTACTTACTTAAATGGCGCTACAGTCCGGGGTGGACCTGGGCCTCAACCAACAAATCTCTCCAGCCAGCTGCCTCCAGTTGCGCACACCAAGTTGGTTGAGGTCCCCCTCCACTTGTTTGGGCCACCTACCGCGAGGTCGTCCTCCACTGCGTCGTCCATCCGGGGTGGATTAGAAGACTTTCTTAGCCGGAACGTTGGGCTCCATCCGCTCTAAATGACCCAGCCATCTTAGTCGCTGTATGTGAACTCTTCTGGCTAAGTCGATGTCCTTGTGCAGGCCGAATAGTTCGGCATTGTACCTTCTCCCCCACTCACCGTCTATGCAGACTGGACCAAAGATCGCTCGAAGAACTTTTCTCTCGAAATAACTAAGGGCATCCTCATGCGGTTTTGTCAACGCCCATGCCTCTGCACCATACAACAGGACTGGGATGAGTAGTGTCATATAAAGAGTTACCTTAGTAGTTCGAGATAGAGCTTTGTTACTCAATTGCCATCTTAGCCCATAGAAACTACGATTGGCAAGAGTAATTCTGCATGTGATCTCCCTACTGATGTCATTAACGGAGTCCACCATAGAGCCTAGGTAGACAAAATCCTTTACTACCTCAGAATTACATCTGTCTATTCTGGCGTTCTGTCCAAGACGCCGATGTTGGGTGTCCTTCTTTGTAGACAGTATATACTTTGTTTTGCTTTCATTGACCGCTAGACCCATCTTTGCTGCCTCGATCTCAATACTCGTAAATGGCCCATTGACGGCCCGCTGAGTTCTTCCGATTATGTTAAAGAGATCGTATGATAGCGCGTCACCTTGTCCAAGACCTTTCCTGAAATCGGACGGTTCGGTGATGTTCTTACCGACTTTGATGGAGCAGCGAGAGTTCTCCATCGTCATTCTGCACAAACGGACGAGCTTGGCAGGGATGCCAAGACTAGACATGGCTCTGTATACCTTGTCTCTTTACACGCTATCATAGGCAACTTTGAAATCGATGAAGAGGTGGTGCGTATCGATTTTATATTTATTTATTTAGCTTAGTACAAGCAAGCTTAAATCTAAACTTAAGAACTAACAACGAGGGAGCTTAGACATTTTTTTTTTTTTTTTTGGGCCCCTAGTGGCCCACACATTTTTTATTAAACTAGGTCTTAAAAACTATCTTAAAAACTAGAGAGGGAAAGGCGAAGACTGGTTAGTGGAAATAAGAGAAGAGAGGTCATGAAGAGTTGTAGAGGAACTTTCTAAGGGCGGATAGACTCGAATGAAAGTCTAGGGTGTTCTGTGAGTTATTTGCCAGGCGTAACATTCTGGAAATTGGTTCGAAATGTCCGTAGTTGGTGCGGTGGTGAGGGAGACGAAAGAGCGGTACGGACCTAAGGTTTCGAGGGTTAGTGCGAAGGGAAATCATTTCCAGTAGTGCGGTGGAATCGATCATATCCGTTAATAATTGCTGAACGAAGAGTATGTCAGCAACTTCGCGACGTTTTGTAAGGGTTTGCAGGTTGATCAATTTTAGCCAGTCTCCATAGGGAGGTAAGATATATTTGTTGGCCCATGGGAGACCGCGTAAGGCAAACCGGATAAGCCTACGCTGCACAGCTTCGATTCTAAGGGAGTGGATGTTATGATAAGGTGACCAAACTTGGCTGGCGTATTCCAGGAGTGGTCTGACAAAGGTGATATAAAGGGATTTAGAAACGTAAGGGTTTGAAAATTCTTTAGACCAGCGTTTTATGAAACGGAGAGAAGAATTGGCCTTGTGTACAATATGATCAATGTGGGAACGGAAGTTTAGCTCCCTGTCACAAATAATACCCAAATCGCATATAGAGGAGACTGAGGGAACGGGCTCGCTGAGAAAGTAATAGGTGTTGAGGGATGGGAGGAGGCGTTTACGAGAGAATATTATGGATTGATATTTGGCGACGTTAAGTTCTAGAAAGTTTTTGTCGCACAATGTGCGGAATGAATTTAGATCGTTTTGAAGTAAGAGAGAATCGGTGGGGGTAGATATTACTTTAGTGATTTTCATATCATCTGCGTAAATAGAGAGATCAGAGTCTTTTATGACGTGACCAACATCGTTTATAGTTAAGACAAAGATTAGCGGACCAAGATGACTACCTTGAAGAACACAGAAACTGAAAATCTGAAGAGAAGCCTGTACTGGAGTTTTCCTAGGTACGATCTCAGCCATGAAATGAAAGAGGGTGGGAAACCGAGGGCTTTAAGTTTAAGGTAAATTGTTAAGTGACAGATTTTGTCAAAGGCCTTGCTGAAGTCGGTGGTGATGACATCCACTTCATTACCTTTCTCTAATGCTTGTAGTGTTTTGGACACAAATTCGGTCAGGTTAGTCGTTGTGGACCTACTTTTTAAGAAACCGTGCTGTTGTGGGGAAAAAATGGATTTACAGTGGAATTACAGTGAGTCGTAGAGAATGCTTTCGAAGAGCTTAGGGATAGAGGAAAGTTTGGCTATGGGTCTTGTTGTAACCTCAGCCTTCAATTGAATGTCTAATGTTAACGTACCAATAAGCTTTTATATGACTGTACAACTGTCATTGTATTATACCTAGTTATAAGTGACATTTCTAATAAAACCTCATTATGAATTAGGAAGTCGAAGCGTACACCTCATTACTTCAATTGGCGACGAGGATTTTGTTTTAAATTTTGTTCGAACCCAAAGTGCAAGTCTAATTCTCGCAGAAATAACTCATTAGAACGCGGTAGCAATGGACAAAGCCACGTTGGAAGGCATTCTCAAATCACAGCGTGATTGGATGGCAGGAGTTTTGGCGGATCAGAAAAAGTGGATGGAGACCAACACGCGGAGTTCAGCGAGCTCGAACATGTCAGTCGTCCAGCCATTTCCTGCATAGAAAAGAGAAGATAATTGGAAGACCTACTTGAAGCAAATGGAGCAGCATTTTGAAGCATGTGGCGTCTCAGACGAAAAGCAAAAGCGCGTATTTTTTCTGTCCTGGATCGGTGCAGAAAATTTCGAGACACTTCAGAAGCTATATGGAGTAGACGATGTGGCTTCCAAGACTTTTAAAGATCTAACGGGTAAGCTAAGTGAGCACTTCATCTCTAAAATACATGTTCTTGCAGCCAGATACCAGTTCCATAAAACGACGATGAAGCCAGGTCAATCATATGCAGCATGGGTTGCCGACCTAAGAGGAGTGAAACGCAATTGTCTCTTTACGTGCCCCGAGGCGTCGTGTGGTAAGTCTTACGTCGTTAGCATGATTCGCGACATCATTGTTCTATATACGCCGCATGACAACGTTCGTTCGCAAGCACTCCAGAAGACTGACCCTTCTTTGCAAGACGTGTTAGACATTGCAAGTGCATATGAGACCACGCAAAAGACTTTCTCTACAATCAAAGAGAATGATAACGAGCTAGAGGTAAATCACCTGCCGATGAGCAGGGGTCATGCGGGTTTTCATTCGCAATCACAATCGGTACGGAAATCTTGCCCAGGCTGTTTTGTACACCACAGCAGAAGAGATTGTCGTCATTACAAAACAGTTTGCAATAGGTGCAAGAAGGTAGGTCATATAGCAGCTGTTTGCATGTGGAGTAGAGATGATGAGACTTCCAACGCCGACACAAGAGCAAAAGTACTCATCGCATGGGGAGGAATAACTCACGAGGTAAATGTGCAGCTAATTTGGCAGAAAAAATTCATTTTAGTGAGATAGTTCAGTCGCATGTATGTTCACTGGTAAAAGCGGAGTCCAAGCAGTGGATAATGTTGGATGTTGCTGTGAATGGGTGCCCAATGCGGTTTCAAGTCGACACTGGGGCGTCTTGTTCTTTAGTTGGTCTAGAAGGATTCCGTCAACTGGGGCAACCGGAATTTTTTTTGCAACAACTAAATTTTTATTTTTTTTTTTTCCGAGGGTAGGTGAAAATCTTCAACAAGACACTATGAGGATCGACAGCGCGTGCTCATAGTAGTGTGGGATTCTCACCCACTAAAAAACCTCCCTTCAAAACAGACGTGTTTTTATTTTTACTACAACTAAGTCATCGACTTATCAAGTAGGTTTCGTTTCGCGAAATAATGACGTTAATGCCTGCAAGCATTTGGGGACCTGCATTGCGATTGATCGGGAAACTACTGACTGCCCAAAAAAAGGCTTGGGCCAGTAGCGCAACAATCAAGTTCGTGATGAAGTGCTTACTTTACCTCCTAGTGGTGGTCCTCGGGCAACTATACGTATAAACCCTTAAACGTATAGGCCAAAATTGTAAGTGCGGGTTGTCTAGGGCCTTGACAGCTGGCCCACGTTTCAGCTGGGTTTCCAATGACAGGCAAGCAACCTCCAACCAAATTGACCATTTTGCTATCAGCCGCCGCTTTAGAAGCAGTCTCCTGGACGTCCGAAATAGACGAGGGGCAGATGTGGGGATAGTACGTGATCACCATCTTATGATAGCTACTCTCCAACTACGCACTGCTGCAGTTCGAAGATCCCACTACAACACAAGAATGCCCAGGTTCAACATCGATAGACTAAGTGATCCCTCAGTGCGCCAACAATTAAGGGAGCACTTTTCGCAAGGTGTGGAAGCAATCAGCAGCTGTATGCCCACACCATCCAAGACCATTGGTGTGCTGTGAAAAATGTTTCTACATCTGGTGCTGAAAGAATTGTCGGTCGATCGCAGGGAAGACATAGGGCGTGGCTTTCCGAGGATACCTGGAGACGGATTAACGAACGAAAGCAGCTGAAAGCTCGCGTTGCAGCTACCCCAGCAGCAGGGAGAAGCGAGCTAGAGTCCCTATATCGCATGAAGATGAGAGAAGTTCAGCGTACGGTACGTACGACGTGACAAGCGCAACTTCATCAACGCGCTGGCTACAGAAGCAGAAGAAGCTGCACGGAGGTGCAACAGCAGGACTGTCTACAGAATCACGAAAGAGCTGACAGGTGGTCGCAGCTCCAGCCAACACCCAGTGAAAAGCCTAGACGGCTCCTTGCTCATTTCAGATGCGGACCAGCTCAAGAGATGGAAAGAGCATTTTGCTACGGTTTTGAACGGTGTATTCGCTAGCGATATGCTCCCAAATCAGACTGAGATGCCCGAGGTGAGAAGTTCCCGAATACGCACCACGACTCCCAGTAAAGATGAGATCATTACCGCGATCAAGGCACTTACGAGCAGCGCCAACAACATCGGCTGAGCTTCTGCTTCCACTTATAAATAGAGCTTGGGAAGCTGAGAGCTTTCCTAACGAGTGGAAAAAGGGAATGATCGTCAAGCTTCCTAAGAAAGGAAATTTAATGGAGTGCGGAAACTGGAGGGGTATCTGCGTGCTGCCTGCTGTAGCTAAGATAATAGCTAAAATCATCCTTGAGCGAATCAAACAACATCTCGAAGACACACTCAATGCCGAACAAGCAGGTTTCCGCTCTGGATCCTCCTGTGCCGACCACATCAACACCCTGCGGATTATCATCGAGCAGTGTGTTAAATATCGATCGCCACTGCACCTGCTGTTCATCGATTTTGAGAAGGCGTTCGATAGTGTCAACAGGGAGTTTATTTGGCGTGCCTTACGCAGGAGAGGCATCCCCGATAAACTAATTGCTATTATCAAAGCTACATATGAAGGCTCGAAATGTCACGTTCTGCACAGGGGAAGGTTGTCTGAGGAGTTTGAGATCCAAAGTGGGGTAAGACAAGGCTGTATCCTTTCACCAATATTATTCCTATTGGTGATTAGCGATGTGCTTCATGCAGCTTTGTCGACAGGAAACGGAGGAATTCGATGGACTCTTACATCTCAACTGAAGCATCTTGGCTACGCAGACGATGTATGCTTACTCTCCCACAGAATTATGGACCTCCACCAAATGACAGCAGATGTGGAGAGGGAGGCAGGCGTCGTCGGGCTGAAAATTAATACGGCAAAAACTCAAATTATCAGCCTTGGAACAAACTCATCGGCTCAAATATGCATTGGTGGACAACCGATAGAGAGAGTAAAGGATTTCCAGTATCTTGGGAGTATTGTCTCGACCGATGGTGGAACCGAACTGGATATAGCCAACAGGATCGCCAAAGCAAAGTCCGCGTTCGGGATATTGTCCAAAATATGGCGAAGCAATGCAATCAGTTTGAGCACCAAAATAAGACTGTTCCGCTCCAACGTTGAATCCGTGTTGCTATATGGTTGCAGCACGTGGAGATTCACCACTACTATCACCAGAAAGCTGCAAACGTTGTTAATAGGTGTCTGCGCAATATCTTAAGGATTTTCTGGCCCAATCGTATCTCTAACGAGCACCTTTACGAGAGAACGGGTCAGGAACCAATAGGCACAACTATCCAACGGCGGAAGTGGCAGTGGATTGGTCACACGTTCCGAAAGAGTGACAGCTCCATAGCGGACCATGCTATGCAATGGAACCCTCTAACTCAGGATGGCAGAAGACCTGGCGGTCCGAGGATAACATGGCGCAGAACAGTCGAGAAGGAGGCACGGCAGTTAGGGAAAAGTTGGGGAGAACTCAGACACATTGCCAGAAACCGTACACGATGGCGCGTAGGCGTAGTTAAGGCCCTAGGGCCCACAAGGGGATATAGACATAAGTAAAGTAAGTAAGTAAGCATATGGCGGAATGCCACTGGAGTTAAGAGGCGAACTGGAAGTTGAAGTTACCCACAGAAATGAGACACACCAAGTAAATTTGCTCGTAGTCGATAGTTCAGGTGCTAATATTTTAGGTCTAGACTGGTTCAAAGCTCTCAACTTAAAGGTTGAACACTCAATTTTACAAATTAGTTCAAATGTTCCTCTCCTCCACAGCATTGAGAAGTTATGTGACACATACTCAGAGATTTTCTCAGCTGGGTTGGGCAAATGCAAAAACTTCAAAGCCCATCTGGCACTTAAGGAGGGTGCCGTGCCGAAATTCATTCGTCATCGACAAATTCCGTATGCGCTTTTGAAGGAAACCAAAAAAGAAATCGACCGTCTGGTGGCAGGTGGAATTCTGTCTTGGGTACAGCGGACGCAGTGGGCAGCTCCAGTAGTTATTGTTCAGAAGGCATATGGAGGAATCCGAATTTGCGGGGATTTCAAAACTACTGTGAATCCACAGCTGATTTCGAACCGTCATCTGCTTCCTCGACCCCGGGACCTATTTCACAAACTTCGTGGAGGTAGGGTATTCACGAAAATCGATCTGTCGGAGGCCTATCTGCAGATTGAGTTGGACGAGGCATCTATGGAGTATGTAGTAATAAATACTCCCTTTGGTCTTTTACGGTTCAGTCGGTTACCGTACGGCACTAGCAGCGCACCGGGAGAATTTCAAGGTGTTATGGAGCAACTGTTTGCGGATCTTCCTGTAGGCATCTATATCGACGATATAGTCATCGCTGGGGCGACTGAGGACGAGCATCTGCGAATTTTGGAAGAGGTACTGAAGCGTTTGGAAGTACATGGATTCCGATGTAATAAGCGAAAATGTACGTTTGCCGCTCGAGAGCTCGAATATCAGGGCCACACGCTTTCCGCTAAAGGCATTCGTCCATCGAAGAAGCATTTGGTAGCTCTTCGAAACTTACCGCAACCCTCCAATGAAAAAGAGCTGGAAGCAGTTATAGGTAAATTAAAATACTATAACCAGTTTATCCCGAATTTCTCGCAGGTCGCAGGTCCTTTGAATGCACTCCGTGCAAAAGGTGCTAAATTTGTTTGGTCTTGCCAGCAGCAGGCTGCTTTCGAAAGTTTAAAGGGAAGTATCCTCAAAGCGACTCGCCTAGCCCATTTCGACGACTCGTTACCAATCATTCTGGCAACGGATGCCTCCAGCTATGGTATCGGAGCGGTTATTTCCCACCGTTATCCAGACGTGTCGGAGAGGCCTACAGCTCGATGTTCATCAAAAACTTTATAGCCAAATCGAAAAGGAGGCTTTGTCGATTATTTACGGCGTGAAGAAGTTTCACTGTTATTTATATGGTTGTATGTTCGAACTGCAGACGGATCACAAGCCGCTTACCGCTATTTTCAATCCCAGTAGGCAAATCCCCGAGATGACCATGCGCCGACTACGAAACTGGGCTTTGACTTTAATGGCATATACGTACCAGATCAAGTATCGTCGCACAGCTAGACATGCCAACGCAGATGCATTGTCACGACTTCCAGTTGGCCCTGATGTTGCTTTTGACAAGTTAGATGACCACTTACATAGAGTTAACAACATAAGCTTGGAGGATTTGGAAAACAGTCCAATTAATGCTGCAGTTATTGGGAAATTCACGGCTAAGGACAAATTGCTGAAGAAAGTTTCCGGATTCATAAAGAATGGATGGCCTGTTAAGCTCTCAAACAGCGAAAAAGAGCAGAAACCATTTTATGACCGTAAGTTAGCCTTATCGATTCATAATAATGTCATCCTTCTGTGTTCAGATAATGACCGGGTCGTCATACCGGAGCGTTGCAGTCCAGAGCACTTACATATGTTCACGAGGGCATTGGGGGAATACGTCAACTGGCCTCCACCGGAAGAAGCTTGGGAAAAAATCCATTTAAATTTCGCTGGTCCATTCTTCAACAAAATGTGGCTGATTTGCGTGGATGCATTGTCAAAGCTTCCTTTTGTGGTGTCTATGGGTGCGGTGTCGGCAGAGTCCACGATCAAGGCGTTGCAGACAATTTTTGCCATCGAGGGCTTGCCGAAAACGATTGTGACAGACAACGGTACGCAGTTCACCCCACAGATTTTTGAGGAATTTTGTAACCATCACTCATTCCAACATTGGAGAACAGCGCCATTTCATCCTGCGTCTAACGGTCAAGCAGACAGGTTCGGGCGAACTTTCAAGGAAGCTTTTAAGAAAATTATGGCGGAGAGAAGGGATTCGGAAGCGGCAGTCAACTTGTTTTTATCGACGTATAGATCAACTCCGAATGCTTCTTCTTCTTCTTCTTCCTTTTATCAGCGAGGCTATGATCCGAAAACAAGGGATCACAACCCTCCCACTTCACCGCATTTCTACTGATCCGCATGTGGGGTTCGCCTCAACTCCGAATGCGATTTCGGAAAAGTTTCCTGCAGAGCTTTTGCATGGACGCCAACACAGGAATCTACTGTCATGCTTCTTGTCAGAACAACAAATGTCTTTTTCAAGACAAAAACCCAAATATCAACTCAAGCAAAAGGTATTAGCGCGCCAGTACAAGAAGTCAAGGAAATGGTCTAAAGGAGTAATTGTACGAATTTTGGGTAGTAACATGTATGGTATCCAGACGGAGGAAGGGTACATAAGACGTCATCAGAACCAGCTTCTGTTGGTAAAATACCAATAGGGAACTGATTCTACGTTCACAGCTAGCTCAGAACCTGAGCCTAGTTTCGAGCCAGTGGTAGGTCCGATGTTTGGGCATAACGAATTTTCGTCTACTTTCAGCCAAATCGATGAGGAGGCTCAAGCTGATGCCGATAAGGGTAAACAGGACCAAGTGCTACGGGAGCGAGAAGGACAGTCGGAGATTGTTGAGAATCAGGATGCTTCCACCGCTAGCCAAGTAGAACCAGCATCCCCTATTGGATTTAGGAGATCCGAACGTCTCAGTCAGAAGAAGGTGCGGTTTCAAAAGTGATGTTGGATTTCGTACATACTGTTGTCTTGGTGGTGGAGGAGATGTTGTAACCTCAGCCTTCAATTGAATGTCTAATGTTAATGTACCATCAAGCTTTATTATGACTGTACAACTGTCATTGTATTATACCTAGTTATAAGCGACATTTCTAATAAAACCTCATTATGAATTAGGAAGTCGAAGCGTACACCTCATTACCTCAGTCTATAGTTAGAAATGTAATTTTTACTGCCTTTTTTATGGATAGGGAAAATAAAAGAGTCCTTCCATTATTTTGGGAAAACGGCTTGAGAGAGTGAGAGACGAAATAAAGTTGTAAGGGGCTGACACGGGACATCTACACATTTCTTTAGTAAGATGGCGGGCATACCATCGGGACTAGGGGAGAAGTCATCTTTGAGCCTATTAATTTTTTCTCGCACAATATCAGACCTAATGTCGACTGAAGTTAGAGAGGTTTGAGGACAGTTATTCAGGTAGGAGAAAAAATCTAGGTCCGGTTCGTGTACATGGTCACTATACGATTGGCTGAAAAAGGTTGCAAAGACGTTGGCGATTACTTTAGGGTCAGCCGATGAAGTATTAAGTAATTTTAGAGTGGATGGAAAGCCGTCAGACTTTCTTTTGACGTTGATAAATTGGTAAAAGCGCCTAGGATCAGTGATTAGACTTAATTGCATTCTATCGAGGTATTCGAGGTAGAGGGATTCGCAGAGGATGGGAAAGCGGGAGTAAGCTTGCTGGTAATATGCGTAATCTGAGGCAGATTTGGATACCAGGCAAGTTTTCCATAACTTGTTGCTGACATTGCGAAGAGTACGCAATCCCTTATTATACCAAGGGGGTGATGATGAGCAGTATTTTCGAGACAGATAAGGGACAGATTGGAGAAGACAGTCAAAGATTGCTGTGTAGAAGAATACGAGAGCGATATTAAGGGGGGTGTTAATGTTTAGGAAGAGGCTGAAATTTATGCTATTGAGTAGGTTGTTAAGTTTAACGAAGTCAGCTTTGCGGAAGCTGAAAGAGAGAGAGTTCTCAGAATCAACAGTATTGTTGACGTTATCATACGAAAAGGCAAGAGCAAGAGGGGGGTGATATTGGTCTAGGCTGCAGGGAAGGTGGTTACTCGCGGTAACCAAGGAATTATGGGGGTCGGATGAGAAAATAAGTTCTAGCTGCCTACCTCCCCAACCTGATCTGAAAAAGGCCGGAGTCAAAAAAACGATCATTAATATATTATTATATATCGTTGAGGTAGTGTTACGTACCTATTCCCTATTCGCGGACAAACAGAAAATCTCTTTTATAGATGTAGAGATAAAGTCTTCTTCTTCCTTTTATCAGCGAGGCCATGATCCGAAAACAAGGGATCACAACCCTCCCACTTCACCGCATTTCTACTGATCCGCCTGTGGGGTTCGCTTACTTGACCTCAGAAAATATCGGCAGGCCTGCCGATTTTGGATCACTCGGTTACTGAGGCCAATGAAATGCCGATGTCGTCGCATTTGTCTGATCCAGGCGTTTATAGGCCTGCCTTTCCTACATCGCGATGTCTTTGGAACGTGCATAGATATTGCCTTTTTAACAGGGTTCAAATGATCTCTTCTTTGAACGTGGCAGTACCAACTGAGCCGGTCATGCTCTATTTTTTGTACGATGGTTTCCTTGATGTAAAAGCTTCCACGGATCTTCGAACTTCTTATTCGATCAAGCTTTGTCACTCCTGCTGTCATGCGAAGCATCTTCATCTCAGCTGCCGTTAATTTACTCTCATACTTTTTGTACATCGTCCAACATTGTGAACCGTATGTGAGCGCTGGACGTACAACTGCGGTGTAGAGCCTTCCTTTCAACTTAGGGGACATTTTTTTCACAGAAGATAGCGGAATTTTCTCGCCACTTCATCCACCCTACGCTTACACGATGATTGATGTCGTCATCACAAGTTGCTTTGCTATTGATCATAGATCCCAGATATTTGAACTTTTCGCACTTGGGAAGCACTGTTCCATTCAAATAAATATCTGGAATAGGCCTGAGTGGATCAGAGAACGGGCAGCACAAGTACTCTGTCTTTTTTGAACTAATGCGATACCCATTTCCCTCCAAAACGTCCACCCACACGTCAAGTGCTCGTTGCAGGGATGTAGGATCCTCACTTATGATGGCTCCATCGTCAGCAAAGAATAACTGATGTACCTTGGGGTCCATCACTTTACCTTCAAGCAGATAATCAATGACTGTAATAAAGAGCAAAGGACTTAAAACGCTTCCCTGGTGTACCCCGACTTTGATTGGGAACTCTTCGGTAACTCCAGCGGGGCATCTTACTTTTGTCTTTGCTCCTTCGTACATGTCCATAATCATCTGTACATAGGTTTCTGGAATCCCTCGATGTCTTAGCGCCACCCATATCAGATCTCGTGGTTGTCTGTCGAATGCCTTTTCAAAGTCAACCAATACAATATGCAAATCCCTTAAGGAATCACGATGTTTTTCCATTATGATCCTTATACTTTGGATTGCATCTGTGGTTGATTTACCCGAGACAAACCCGCACTGATCATCAGATAGCCGTATTATTTTTCGCTGTTGGCCACCTAATACCCGCTCAACGATCTTCATGGTGTGTGACATCAGCTTGATCGAACGGTAGTTATCACAGTTTCGCGTATCACCCTTCCCTTTGTATACAGGGAGAAGGTAACTTTCCCTCCATTGATTCGGCATTGGATCACCTCTCACGAATTTGGAGATGAGAATTCTGAGCCATCTGAACCCGATATCTCCCATCTTTTTCCAGAACTCAGAGGGTATTTCGTCTGGCCCAATCGCTTTTCGGTTTTTGGAGTATTTGACCGCCCACTAACTTCTTCGACTGTAATGTCGGGTATTTCTTCACAGTTAGGGGTGGCTCTTGGAAAGTATAGCCGGGGAAACTGTTCATTCAAAAGTTCTTCACAATACTGCCGCCACCTCTGCAGAATTTTGTCGTCATCCACAAGAAGCTGGCCATGAGCATTGCTAATGAACTTTGGCGAACGAATCTCCTGAGCATTCTTCTTTCTTTGGGCGGCTATTTTGAAGATAGTGGCACTCTTGTTCATATTGTGTCTTCGCAGCTCCTAGATAGCCTGGTTTGCATCAGCAACCGGGGAAAATATTTTCTCCAGCTCCCGATACAGGCCCTCCGTACTCTCTGCTTGAAGCTGAGCGCACTTCTTCTTCGCTTTTTTCTTGCAGCATCTGTATTCCATTTCGAGGCGAGCTTTTTCGTCACTATTATTAGGGGGCACTTTGACCAAGCTTTGAAAGCCGCTTTCTTCTCATTTATCACTTTCTTAGCTTCATCACTCCACCACCATGTTTCTTTGGCGTGTTGATGGTGGCCTTTTGAAGCTCCTAGCAGTGATTTGGCCTTCTTTAAGCAAGTTCGCTGTAGGGAATCCCACATATTTTGTGCTCTGCACTCTTCATCCTCAGCTCCGTTGATGGTGTGAGAGAGGTAATTCTTCATTACGAAAACAAAAGCCTCGCCTTTTTCTTTGTCCAGATTGTACCACTTGATTTTCTCAGAGACCCTTGTTTGTTTGCTTTTCTTTGGTGTTTTCATAAAAATTTCTGTTAGCAGGAGACGGTGTTGTCGAGCGATTGCCTCTCCCAGGATCACTTTGCAATCTTTTACCCGAGGCTTCATGAAACTGCCTACCAAATGGTAGTCAATCTGAGTTTCATCTCCACCACTGCTGTAAGTGATCAGGTGTCGGCTTTGTTTGATGAACATGGTATTTAACACGATAAGACCGTGTGATTTGCACATGCTTAGGATGTCTTCACCAGGAAGGTTCCTGGTGCCATATCCTAGTCCTCCATGGTAGTCTTCATAGTCTTCGTTTGATTTCCCGACATGTCCATTCAAATCTCCTCCAACAAACAGAAATTCTTCCTTTGGGATGTTCTTAAGGAGATTGTGGAAATCTAGCCAAAATGCATCTTTATCTCTCTGATTGTACCCATCGTGGGGAGCATATGCACTGACAATATTTCACACCTCTCCTTGTATTACTAGTTTGAGAGACATCAAACGGTCGCTGGACTTCGAAATGCTCAAGACGTTTCCAAGTAGCTCTGCCGCAAGGATGATACCGATTCCGTTCCTAGCCTTTTCCGTTCCGTAGTAGAACATCTTGTAATCTTTTGTCCTAACGTCCAAGAAACGCGCCCGATTCCCGGTGTTTTTCCATTTCGTCTCTTGGACACACAAGATGTCCACCCGCCTTCTATTCATCATCTCTTCCAGCTCGTAACTTCGACCAGTCATGCTTCCAACGTTCCAACTCGCGACCCTTAAATTGCGTCCAAACTGTTTCATTATGTTGCTAGCCCCCGGAATCCGTATAGCTCTGACCCGAACATTTCTGCTCGGTCCAGGATCAGTACCATGCACAGCAGTGGTAGTGCCTGGCGGGGTAGTGCCTTTCCTTTTTGCAAGTATTATCATAATGATACAGTTTTGCAATACAATTTTTGCACCATATTGCGATGGTGTTTGTTGTTTGACACGTGCATGCTCCTGTTTTAGTATTGTTTGATCTTTCTTTTATGACACCGGTGATCTCCAGATGTAGAGATAAAGTAGCGTCATATACATAAAATTAATAAAAATAAAACCTAATATTATATAAGAAACAATTTATTAAGTTAAGCCTAATGTTCTAACTCGTGAATACTATAAAATAAAACCTAATGTTAAAATAAAGGAATAAGAAATGTTTGAATAAAAAAACTACGACTCGCGCGATTTCGAAGTTTTCATTTTTTAATTATTATTTTGGATGTTGACTACTCGTATTTGTTTATTTTATTTTTGTTGCACCGCAGATGCTAAGCGACTCACATGCGAGCGTGCGGGATGGAGAGCTAATCGGATTAAATTGTAGTTTTAGATTGAATAAAGTACCACCCTATTATTTATATTATTATAGTCTGGGTCTCCAATGCTTACTGTTTTAATACCTTAACAACATTTCTCATCTTCTTTTGAATTACTTGAATTGGGTGAATTTGCCGCTTGCAATTTTTCCCCCTGAAATTGTCCATTCACCTTGTTTTACAAAAGCTGTTTTCATATGAAACTTTTAATTAGGTATAACCCATGGTCAATCCATAACTTTCAACATTTTCCCTAAACTATTTATAAATTTGCAAAGTTTTGAAAGACTTGTGCACTCTGAAATCCGCATTTAATGAATCATTGTGGAAACAAAAATTCCCTTTCCCTTATTTCCTCCCTTCGAGTGTCTGCATTGAGCTGATATTGTCGATGGTTTATTTTCTCTTTGTATTGAACTTTCGCAAAGTAACCCCATTTGATTATGCATGAAGGGAAATTTGCATAGATATGTGTATCCAAAAAAATGTTTCAAAAACAAGCAAAAAGGAGCGAAAAATCCTTTTAAGCGCAACCCCAATCCCCCAACGAGATTTCCTTTATATTTTTTTATATTCTGCTAATCCGTCACACAATTTGCATGGTCCTGTTACATACCGGTACGGAATTGTTTAGGAGAACCAGATAAACGTTAAAAAAGAAAAGAAAACAGCAGAAAGGTTTCAAAGCATTTCCATCGGAAGCAAGTGTTCTGAACGATAACATTTGCTTTTACATGCCATTTTGAACTCAACTGAGTGGTTGTGGTGTTCTCCTTTGGTACTTTGTCCCATGAAACTTTAATACAGGCCTTTGCAGTATTTCATCCCCCATCCCGCCCTCTGCCACTGAGTTTTCCTTTTCCACTCAGGAAAATTTGTAGCCACTTTGGTGGTGAGCGTGATGTCATCATCAATCTTAGTAACACAGGCGTTAGGTTGGTACCTTTTCTTCGTATCATGACACTCCTGTCATTGGCAGGTAGACACAAGGAATTAGGTGCCCAAGGACTGCAAGTAGATTTATGTGTGTGTGTGTACAGCTTTAAGAATGTTACTTTCGGTGTAGTTTCTTCATGTCACACGGTTCCATGTCAAAATGAGGTGTGGGCTCTCGAACAAGTAATCAATTTAACTAGAGCTGTAGCATTGCATGTAGCAAGGACATACATACTCATAAAAGATAGGTGAAATTGAGAAAAATCCACCGGATTTTACAAGTATTTTATCGACAAAAACATGTATCTATATGTACTCATTACATGCTCACATGTCGTTAACTTGTTGGAGTAGGTTTTGGGTGGGTAGTTGGTTTTGCTTTCATTACTTCGTCAATTTATTTTTATCTGGTAAGGGTAAATGGAGGTGTAGTGGACCGCACATGGAATTTAAATGTCTCGTTATTTAATTTGCTCGATTAGGTTAATGACGTGTTTTCGTGACACGCGACAAGAGTTATTCGTTTAACATATATATTAATTAGTTCATACAAACTAGGATTATGTAATGAAAGATTGCTTACCACTTTAAGCTGTCGGGGTAAATAGTATTTATAAAGGCAGCACAATATGTCCAAAGTTTACTGCAAGAAAGAAAATATATTGTTGTTTATTTTTAACAAATGTATCTCAGTAATATGTTTTAAAAAATGAATATTTGCTATACAAGGTTAGGTTAGGTTAGGTTGGCTGTCCCCACGAGAGTGCAGATACACTTAGACCAGTGAAGGTCGTTTGTGATAACAAAACCAATCGGAAGCTTTTGATAAAGCGATGGATGCACATGTCGTCTAAGGATGCCAGATCGTCGAGGTCTTCCAATGAGGGTGGCCCTAGATGGAGCATTCTTTTATGAGACAGGGCTGGACAAGTGCATAGGATGTGAAAGGTGGTTTCCTCCTCCTGCTGGTCCCTACAGCTTTTGCTGATGTCGTTGGAGAAGAGGTCAAGTCTTTTGGCGTGTTGGCCTGTAAGACAGTGTCCAGTCAGAACACCGACAACGCAGCTGATTTGTGTTCGCTTTAGCTTGACCAACTCGGCACTACGTTTTTGGTTCAACCTAGGCCAGATCTGCCTCGAAATGTGACACGTTGATCCGTTTTTCCATCTGAGGTTGGTCATGCTAATAGTGATCAGCTTTAGTAGATGCTTACATGTAGCGAGGGAGAACACCTAGGGCTTGCCTATCAGGCAGAATCCTTAAAGCTGTACACTGTCTGGCGAGCTCTTCAGCAGTTTCCGAGAATGTCCCTTTGGCCTGACACTCAGCATAGGTGAATGTTGAATTACTCTGTCATTATTATCTGTCTCCATAAGAGATAAACGGCAGTTTAAGGCGACATGAAACTTTCTCGTGAAAATGCTAGTGATTTTGGCATCATGCTAAAAGAAGGTTATAGGTTAGGTTAGGTTAGGATCGGCCCTCGATGAGGATGTACTTAGACCAGAAAGTAGGTCCATTGTACTGCCGATGTGTAAGGCGGATGGATCACCCTCTTACTCTTGGAACCATTTGCTGTTGCGCAGGAGAGGCATTCCCGATAAACTAATTGCTATTATCAAAGCTACATATGAAGGCTCCGAATGTCACGTTCTGCACAGGGGAAGGTTGTCTGAGGAATTTGAGATCCAAAGTGGGGTAAGACAAGGCTGTATCCTTTCACCAATATTATTCCTATTGGTGATTAGCGATGTGCTTCATGCAGCTTTGTCGACAGGAAACGGAGGAATTCGATGGACTCTTACATCTCAACTGAAGCATCTTGACTACGCAGACGATGTATGCTTACTCTCCCACAGAATTATGGACCTCCACCAAATGACAGCAGATGTGGAGAGGGAGGCAGGCGTCGTCGGGCTGAAAATTAATACGGCAAGAACTAAAATTATCAGTCTTGGAACAAACTCATCGGCTCAAATATGCATTGCTGGACAACCGGTAGAGAGAGTAGAGGATTTCCAGTATCTTGGGAGTATTGTCTCGACCGATGGTGGAACCGAACTGGATATAGCCAACAGGATCGCCAAAGCAAAGTCCGCGTTCGGGATATTGTCCAAAATATGGCGAAGCAATGCAATCAGTTTGAGCACCAAAATAAGACTGTTCCGCTCCAATGTTGAATCCGTGCTGCTATATGGTTGCAGCACGTGGAGAGTGACCACTACTATCACCAGAAAGCTGCAAACGTTCGTTAATAGGTGTCTGCGCAATATCTTAAGGATTTTCTGGCCCAATCGTATCTCTAACGAACACCTTTACGAGAGAACGGGTCAGGAACCAATAGGCACAACTATCCAACGGCGGAAGTGGCAATGGATTGGTCACACGTTCCGAAAGGGTGACAGCTCCATAGCGAACCATGCTATGCAGGGGAACCCTCTAACTCAGGATGGCAGAAGACCTGGCGGTCCGAGGAGAACATGGCGCAGAACAGTCGAGAAGGAGGCACGGCAGTTAGGGAAAAGTTGGGGAGAATTCAGGCACATTGCCAGAAACCGTACACGATGGCGCGTAGGCGTAGTAGAGGCCCTAGGACCCACAAGGGGATACAGGACCTAAGTAAGTGGCCAAAGCTGTCTGGCGGTATGACATTGGTCTAGATGTTGCCATCGACGATTGGCTACTTTCTGTACCAGAGGAGCCTTGTCGTACTAGTTCGTCGGCTGCACAATTCCCCGGTATGTCACAGTGACCTGGTACCCAGCAAAGTGTGAGGTTGTACTGACCAGCTATCTCGTTAAGAGATATTCGACAGTCTTTCACTGCCTTAGATCTCGTAGTGCTGGATGCGAGGGATTTGATGGCTGCCTGACTGTCGACATAAATAACAATATCAGGTGCTGATAGTGTGCTAGCCGCCAGCCAGTCAGCAGCTTTGCGAACTGCGGTGATTTCGGCTTGAAAAACGCTGCAGTAGTCTGGAAGGTTAAAGGAGAGGTGTATGTCCAGATCTTCCGAGAAAATTCCGGCACCGACTTCGTCCTTGGTTTTGGACCCGTCCGTGAAAATTGACAGCGATTTGTTGTAAAGGACATTGCGTTGTGTCCACTCACTTCTGTCCGGCATCGAGTGCGTTTAGCCCTTGTTAAAATCGTATTCAGTGGGCAGATGGTCAGTGGAATTGGAAAGATGACGGTGCATCGAAAGTATCTTGGCATGTCCCGTGTGTTGCTCCTTCCACTGCTTGGTGCCTCTCAGTCTTATTGCCTACTGACGATGTCAATCGGAAGCAGGTGGTGTCAGGTAGCTTGTGTTTTCTTATGAATAGAACTAGCTCGGTCTTCGTTGGGTTAACGGAGAGGCCGCATTTATCGGTCCATCTGAGCAGTTCATTAAGAGCAGACTGCATGACATCGGCCAGCGTCTGCGGGTATTTGCCTGTTGTCAGAATGGCGACATCGTCTGCATAGGCTATAACATTGCATCCAGTCTTTTCGATCTTTAGAAGGGCCTCTCTGAGCATCAAATTCCACAATAGTGGAGACAGTAGACTCCCTTGAGGGGTGCCTCGATGTGCATGTCGCTTGACAGTGCTACTTCCGAAGGATGCTGTCATTACCCTGTTCTTTAAAATGTGTTCTATGAAACAACAGATGGGTTGGCAGATGTTGAGCCTACGTAAGACACTGGCAATCGAATTTATTTCAACGTTGTTTAAGGTTCCCTCTATGTCTAGAAATGACACTAGGGGTCTTTGATTGAGAGTGATTTTTCGATAGGTTGGATGATGGAGTGCAAAGCCGTTTCGACAGATTTACAAAAGAAGGTCATCGTTCTTATGAACAAATACAAAGAAGAATTTGAAACGTTTTGTCGGCCTAAAGTTATAAGAAAAATTTGTACTAGTCGTGTCAATGTTTCGAAAAATCAGATTACCATATCATTGGCTTCAGTCGATCATTGCTGCTGCTGTTGATAACGAGCCACATCCCATAACCCCATCCTCATCTGGAAATATCCATATTTTGGAGAAGCTACAATATTAGAGCAGGTAACTGCTATGAAAGCTCCACGTCTTCAGATAAAACGCAGAGGCATCAAATATTTTGCTAAAGAGTTAAAAAAAGTAAGTTCTCGAAAGACTTTTGCATCCGTATGCGATTTACATGAAACGACGTGTTACAAGACTGTGATTCTACTACGAGGTTTCCATTTTTATCTCTACAGGTTTCTGTACGGGTATTGCTTCTCTGACACGTTCTTTTTACCTTTTGGTAAAACTTCCGTACATTGTTCCTAGAGTATAAGCTGTCTATAATCTCGATCGCGCGCTTCTCATGCTCTTTCTTCTTCTTTTGGAGAAGCCGATGTTCTTCCCGTCTCCTTAGCTGGTAGAGCTCACGAGCAGTTCCCGTTTTCCTTTGCAGCGTTGTTTTGTAAGCCTCTTGTTTTGCTGCATGCACTTGCCACCATTCTTCCTCAAGCCAGGGGTTTCGCGGTGGTGGGCGAGTGAGACCCAGCACATCAGTCGCGGCGTTTCTGATGGCATGTTGGCAGCGTTGCCACTGGTCTTCGGCACTCGTGGTGGTGGCATAAGGGGGGATTGGGAGATTTCGGGATACTCATTCAGCGAAGAGTCCGGCGGTCTCTTGCGATTGTAGCTTTTCGACGTTACATTTTTTCACACTGATTCTTCTTTGTTGCTCAGTTTGGGATATCCGCATTCGTATCTTGGCGACAACAAGTTAATGATCCGAGTCTATGTTGGTCGCTCGGAAGGTTCGGATATCCAGAATACATGCAACGAACGGATGCTGATATCAAATTGTGTGCATTGTGGTCTCGTCGATGGTTGTGGTTGTGGTTCTCTGCTACAGCAGTGATATTCTCAACCAAACGAGCAATACGGGGCCGGCCATTTCTTGCGACATCTCTAGTGGACCCAGCTTGCACGAAACGCAAAAGTTATGGCACATTCACATTATGACATTACTTTTGGAACACCTGTTAATTTTATTTAAATAAATGGATTCAGTAATCTATTTCAAACATAGGCCTCCTTCTACTGTATCTGAATTGAGAAAAATAGTAGTAGAAGTAGAAAGTTAAGTAGGAAGTATATAGCCATGGTTATGGTTCATGGTTATATGGTAGGTCCATTGTGATACCAAGTAGATCATGGGACAAAATTTCTCTACTTACTCGCTAAAACCCTTTTAATCTTCTTATGAAGCGTAGGAATCTCTCAATATTAATATCTATCAGGTCGCCTAAAAAAGGCTGGTCAAACGGTGGTGCATGCGATCATATGGAAACACAAGCGTTTTCACTCAGCTGAGGCCTACCAACTCCTACTCTCAACCTCCACGCGGTGACAGCCGGGTGCCTAGTACCTTAATCCAAGAAATGGGTAACCAACCCCGTTTGGCGGATTCTTGGTGGCAGCAGATGAGAGAGGGGGGAAGAGTGCTTTTCTCACTGGAGCACTTCTTCCTGTTCCAGGCGGCAGCGGACGAATCCCCTAGACGGAGTCAACGGTGGCGTCTATAGTTCCAGTTAGGTTGAACTTAGTGAATACCTTGCACGAGCTGCTTCGACGTATTCGGATCACAGGTCGGTAAGGAATTTCCAATGTTAGTCAGGACATTGGAATAGAGATGGTGGCGGAGGAGCCCTTAATGGGCCAACGGCAGCGCTCATACTCCCGTAGTGGACTACTGGCACCGGTGTACCCGGCCCCTCGTCCTAGGGGAATAATTAAGGAACTGGCCCTCCAGGTTGGGGGTTGTGCCGTCGGGGTAACTTCCCTACCACGTAAAAAATCTATGGTTCCGAAGCAACCAAAAGCCTCGGATAAGGATGACTCAACTAATGACGACCACAGCAAACGAAATAAGGACAACGACCTTCGGATCTGTACGTGGAATGTTCTGTCCCTTTACAGACCACGTGCAGCCGAACAACTAGCAGAGGCCCTAGACTGCTATAAAGCAGATATTACCGCCATCCAGGAAGTGCGATGGGATGGGCCGGGCAAAAAGAGGATGAAAAACTGTGACATCTACTACGGTGATTGCTACAGAGGCAACAGGCAACGCTTATTCGGATGCGGATTTGTCATACGCGGCAGACTTAGGCAAGAAGTCTTAAGCTTCCGACACGTTAGCGAGCGTATTATGACTATCCGGATCAAGGCTAAATTCGCTAACATAAGCCTAATATGTGTTCATGCCCCCACAGAAGAAAATGACCCTGCCTCCAAAGAGAGTTTCTACGAGCTCCTCGACAAAACATACGAGCAATGTCCTAAATACGACGTTAAGATCGTATTGGGCGATTTTAACGCCAAAATAGGAAAGGAGGACGTCTTCGGTAGAGCAGTTGGTAAGCATAGCCTTCACGACACCACGTCTGATAACGGACTAAGGCTAATTGATTTCGCTGTGGAGCGAAATGTCACCATAGCAAGCACATGGTTTCCTCATCTCGATATTTATAAGCAGACATGCCGGTCCAATGATCATGTAACGATCAACCAAATTGATCATATTGCGATCGACGCAAGGCATGCCTCCAGTATTTTGGATGTCCGGACCTTCCGAGCGGCCAACATAGACTCGGATCATTACCTTGTTGTAGCCAAGGTACGAATGCGGATATCCCAATCTGAGCAACAAAGAAGAATTACTGTGAGAAAATTTAACGTCGAAAAGCTACAATCGCAAGAGACCGCCAGACTCTTCGCTGAACGCGTATCCCGAAATCTCTCAATCACCCCTTTGCCGCCAGCATCAAGTACCGAAGACCAGTGGCAACGCTGCCAACATGCCATCAGAAACGCCGCGACTGATGTGCTGGGTCTCGCTCGCCCACCACCGCGAAACCCCTGGTTTGACGAAGAATGCCGGCGAGTGCATGCAGCAAAACAAGAGACATACAAAGCGGCGCTGCAAAGGAAGACGAGAGCTGCTCGTGAGCTCTACGAGCAAAAGAGACGGGAAGAACATCGGCTTCTCCAAAAGAAGAAGAAAGAGCATGAGAAGAGGCCGTTTGAGAATATCGAGAGTCTATACTCCAGGAACAATGTACGGAAGTTTTACCAAAAGGTAAAAAGAACATGTCAGAGAAGTAATACCCGAACAGAAACCTGTAGAGATGAAAATGGGAACCTCGTAGTAGAATCACAGTCGGTGCTGAGAATATGGAAAAACTACTTCTGCAGACTGTATAACGGCGACGAAGACCAACATCCCGCTGTCAGGCAGAATAAACCATTCAACATGGACGATGATAGTCAACATTTCCGTCCACCTGACCAAAACGAAGTGAGGATAGCAATATCCAAGCTAAAATCGAACAAGGCTGCCGGACCTGACGGCTTACCAGCCGAACTTTTCAAGGCAGCTGGGGATGAATTGGTAGAGTGCATACACCAACTCATTTCTAATATTTGGTCAGACGAGTGTATGCCTGATGAATGGAATCTCAGCATCGTTTGCCCGATCCACAAGAAAGTAGACCCCCTCAACTGCGCCAATTATAGAGGCATCAGTCTCCTCAACATCGCATACAAGATCTTTTCTGCGATATTGTGTGAAAGCCTGAAACCTTTTATCAACAGCCTGATTGGACCCTATCAGTGCGGTTTCAGGCCAGGGAAGTCCACCATCGATCAAATCTTCACACTTCGGCAGATCCTGGAGAAAATCCAAGAATTCCAAATCGATACTCACCACCTCTTTATCGATTTCAAGGCCGCCTATGACAGCATTTATAGAGAAGAGCTTTATAGAGCCATGTCTAGTTTTGACATCCCTGCCAAACTTGTCCGTCTGTGCAGGCTGACGATGGAGAACGCTCGCTGCTCCATTAAGGTCGGTAATGACCTCACCGAGACCTTTGATGTCAAAAAGGGCTTTAGACAAGGTGACGCGCTGTCATGTGACTTCTTCAATATTGTACTTGAACGGATTGTGCGGAACTCACAAGCCAACACCGGAGGCACAATCTATTACAAGTCTGTACAACTGCTTGCATACGCCGACGATATAGACATTATCGGAAGATCTCAGCGGGCTGTCACCGGTGCGTTTGCAAGCATTGAGGCGGAAGCGGCCAAAATGGGTTTGGCGATAAACGAGGGCAAAACCAAGTATATGCTGTCAAATAGAAGGGAAAACCAACACCGACGAATTGGACAAAACGTCACCGTGGGCAGCTATAACTTCGAGGTAGTAAGGGACTTTGTCTACCTTGGCTCTGCTATAAATTCTTCTAACAAAATTAGCGTAGAAATCAATCGAAGAATAACTCTTGCCAATCGCTGTTTTTTTGGGCTTATAAGGCAATTCAACAGTAAAGCCCTATCTCGAAAAACTACGGAGACTCTATATAAGACCTTGATCATCCCAGTCCTGCTTTACGGCGCTGAAACATGGACTTTATTAAAAGAGGATGAAGATATCCTTGGTCGCTTCGAGAGAAAAATTCTTCGTATGGTTTTCGGTCCAGTTTGCGTTGACGGGTTTTGGAGGAGAAGATTCAATCACGAACTATACGAGCTGTACAGCGACATCGACGTTGTCAAAAAACTGCGTATTGGACGTCTGAGATGGCTAGGACATGTAGAGCGAATGGACACCAACGCTCCGGCCCGCAGAGTCTTCGAATCTAACCCGGAGGGACGACGCAGTAGAGGGAATCATCGCCGTAGGTGGCGCGCACAAGTTCAAGGGGACCTCGACCAACTTGGAGTGCGCAACTGGAGGCAATTAGCTAAAGACCGAGCTAAATGGAGAGGCTTGTTGGTTGAGGCCCAGGTTCACCCCGAACTGTAGCGCCACCTAAGTAAGTAAGTAAGGTCGCCTAAATCGTTGTAATAGGGTCTCCTAAGTGAAGCTTCCTTCTACGGGAGAGAGCTGGGCAGAAACAAAGAAAGTGAGGAATAGTTTCTTCCTCTTCTTCATCCATGAAACTTCTACAAAAGTCGTTCGCAAAAGGGCCTAGCCTTGTAGCATGCCCTATTATACAGTTTCCAGTAATGACACCTATTATAGTGCCGATATAAATCTGTTGAGGGAAATATAACTCTTAGAACGCCTTAGATCCAGCTTCAACCAAATCTGTTTTGTCGCTAGACATGTTGATCCATTTGTCCACCTAAGATTTGCACTTTCGACAGCATCCAACTAAATTTAAGCTTTCGAGTAGCGATTGGTGTACCTAAGGTGCCTTTTTCCGGCAGGATGGGTATAGTTGTTCCTATTCTGGCGAGTTCAACGCCTTAACAATTCCATGGAATGTACCTACGCCACGGCATCCAACATAGGTGAATATTGAACTGCTCAGCTATCTCCACAAGAGACGATCGGTAGTCTAGAGCTACTAAGGAATTTATAGACGTCGATTCCAGGGATTTGATTGCTGGTTGAGTGTCTGAAAAGATGCGGATATCTCTAGCAGATATCACGTTTTCCTTAAGCCAAGATAAGACCTCTTTAGTCACCATAACTTCTGTCTGGAACACACTACAATGATTTGGAAGACGGAAGGAGAGCTTAAGACTAAGCCTGTCAGAGAAAACACCTACACCAACTCCGTCTTTGCTTTTGGACGCATCAGTGTGAATCGACTCATCTTCTAAAAATGAATCTTCCACCCAGAGTGATCTGGAAGGGATGTTGACTAGGAAGTTCTTATCAAAATTTAGACGTGGGATGGTGTAGTCCGTATTTTCGGGAGATATTTTGAAATTATTCAAAATGGAAGCGTGGCCAAATTCTTTTCTTGACTACTGTTGGGTAGCTTCAAGGCGAACGGCTGCATTCGCTGCCATTTGCTTGCTAAAAATATCGAGGGGTATTAGATGAAACAATATGTCCAGTGTCACAGAGGGAATTGTACGAGGTGCTCAGCTTATGCATAGACAAGCCGTACGCTGGACCTTGATTATATCCAGACAATCACCCCGTATGTAAGTATCGGTCTAATGACCGTGATGTAGAGCCAGTGAGTGATTCGAAGTTGTAAACCCCATTTATTCCCGATGGCATTTTTGGAAGAGAAAAGTGCTACGGTAGCTTTCTTCACTCTTTCTTGAATATTAGGTTTCCAGCTTAATTTCTTATCCAAAATGAGGCCCAAATATTTTGCAGTGTCAGAGAAAGTTACGCTGATACCATTGCGAGAAGGAGGATCGACTGACAGAATTGTATATTTCCTGGAGAAGAGTACAAGTTCAGTTTTATGGGGGCTTATGAACAAAGCACACCGAACTGCCCATCTAGTGTGCTTGTTTAAAGCGTTTTGTATAAGTCCTTTTTGAGTATTTAAGTGCTTTCCTGAGACAGCCAAAGCAACATCTGTTGTAATAAATAATTTAAATTGAGTGTTCCATTCAGTTCTTATATTATCATCGAACATCTCTATAATGTTCACCTCACAACACTATCTGTATAACAATTATTTAATTCATTACAAATACAAATGTCCTTTATATTGTCGGAATAAACTTTCTTTTCTATTCAACCATCAAACGACTCAGTTGTCTTTGCATTTATTGGGTAACTAATCTGCGCACTGTTTCTTAATCAAGCATTTATTTCATTAGGTTATGGGCCCAGTGTGACGATTAAATAATTTCGAGTGATTTTGGTTTTTGATTGCAATGGGTAAACCAAAGAAATTAGAAGGTCGGAAGAACTTTGATGAGTGGAAGGTGGAGGCAAAAGCTTATCTTGCAACAAAGGGTCACTGGAAATGTTTCGATGGAGCAGAGGCATATCCAGACAAAAAACTTCTTGGCGATTCAGATGTTGAATTTGCAGCTGTCGCCGGCTCTCTATACGTACACGGAGAAGTGTACAACAGCAAAGCAAGCATGGGACTCTATTTGCTCTGCATTCGAGGATACTCGCATTGGTCGTAGGGTGGATTTACTCAAGCACTTGGTCGTGCTGCAGCAATTGGATTGCCAATCTATGGAAGATTATGTCCACAAAATGGTACTAACGGCTGCAAAGGTAAAAAAGGCTGGTTTGGAGATTGCTGATGAAGTGGTGGCGGCTCTTATGCTGGCGGGTTTGCTAGACGATTTTCGACCCATGGTTATGGCAATCGAAAATTTAACAGCGAAGCTTTCTTCTGACTTCGTCCAAAACCGCCTTCTTCAAGAAGTTACGTACAACAACACGGAAAATGCAGAAACTGCATTATACGCCAAGAAACGCTTGAACAAACAAAAAACAAAAAAAAAAAACTCTCACAAGTCTGTGACATGCTACGTGTGCGACAAAGTTGGTCATTTCACGAACACGCAAATGAAGCAAAATATCTAGGAATAACTCTAGATGTTAAGCTCAAATGGAAATCACACGTAAAAAAGAAACGCGACGAGCTAGAAAACAAATACCGACAAATGTACTGGCTACTCGGAAAACATTCGAAGTTGAGCCTACATAATAAACTGCTTATATATAAGCAAGTGCTAAAGCCTGTGTGGACGTATGGTAAACAACTATGGGGTTGTACCAAGACAAGCAATAGAAACATCATACAGACTTTTGAAAATAAAGTTCTTAGAACGATCGTTAACGCACCGTGGTATGTACGTAACGAAGATATTCATCGAGATCTGGGAATTCCCAGCGTCGTCGAAGAGATAACAAAATTTGCGCGTAAACACAAAGATCGTGTTCACGGCCATTGTAACCGTACAGTCATTCAACTACTTGACGCGAATGCGAATAACTCAATTCGTCGTCTGCAAAGGACAAAACCTTTTGACCTCGCGTCATAGTATATGCCGGTCGCGAAAAAGGCAGGAAATATCATTGGAATTTAACCTGCCTAAAGTTATACATTTCTTTTTACTTCGTACGAACATATTTTTTTTTTTCCAAAAATCACGTGTATTGTAAGCGAAAATAAAACTGCTGGATAAGCGTCGGCTTAGTTGTAGTATTACTTTAGAGGAGAGGTATTTTTTTAGTGAGTAAAAATCTCACACTACCATAAGCACGCTCGGTCGGGCCTTATGGTGTCTTTAGAAGATTTTTCACCTACTCTCGGCAAAAAAAAAAAAAAAAAAATTCACGAACAAGTGCCCAAACAAAAGGAACAAAGACGAGCGGTTACTCATATGTTCGCTCATGGCTCAATCGAGCTCGTCCCAAGATTAATATGTTGACTCTGGAGCATCCGCGCACATGACAACGAGTGACGTCAATGTAGTAGATGTGCGCGAACATATTAGAAACAAAATCATCGTAGGCAACAACTCTCATCTCGCAGTGGAGCGAGCTTGGGACATAAAAATGTCCATTTTAACTAGTTTACATCAAAACCGCAATGGCAAAGTGAAAGATGTATTGCATATTCCTAATATCTGTGCAAATCTTATGTCTGTGAGTCAGACGGCTAAGCAAGGCAACACTATGGTTTTCGATAGAGTTGCCGAATCTATGACTCAACAAAATCATTGATTGCAACTGCACCTCTTGTTAATGATCTGTATAAGCTAAATTGTACAACAGATCGAACAGCAACTGCGATGATGGCAATTGACAAAAACATATGGCATCGTCGATTAGGCCATACCTGTGATGCATTCTTAATGAAGGTCAGAGCGGCCGTAACTGGGGTAGACTTTGCGGAGGGTCATGGTGGCAACAAGAAGTGTGAGGTTTGTATCAACGGCAAGCAGACACGTGCATCTTTTGATGAAAGTAGCAACCAAGCAACAAGTGTACTAGAGATAGTGCACAGCGATGTTGGATTTATGTCCATGTGCTCTTTTGGAGGGGCAAAATGCTTCGTCACATTTATTCATGACTATAGCCGCAAGGTGTTCTTGTACCCGATGAAACATAAAAATGAGGTGTTTAAAATTTTTAAGAACTTCCTAAGTTTCGTTCAAAATCAACATGGGTGCAAAATAAAGACCCTTCGTACTGACAATGGCGGCGAATACTGCAGTAAAGAATTCGATGCGTTCAAGGCATGGCATCCTACATCAGCGAACAGTTCCACATACGCCGCAGCAGAACGGTGTGGCTGAGCGAATGAACCGAACGATACTGGGGAAAGTTCAGTGTATGCTTTTTGATAGCAACTTGAGTGACAGTTTTTGGGACGAAGCGGCGTCAGCAGCAGCTTATTTGATAAATCGTATTCCATGTCGAGATATGAAACATGCAACACCAGAAGAGAGGTGGACCAAGCGAAAGCCAGACTTGTCAATGCTGAGAGTATTTGGGTGTAAGGCCTTGGCTCATATACCAAAAGCTGAGCGCAGCAACTTGGCACCGAAGGTTGTTGAGTGTGTTTTCGTTGGTTACAACGAGCGAAGCAAAGCCTATCGACTGTATGACAAGAAGACGAGAAAAGTAACTTTGAGCAGAGATGTTACTTTCATCGAATCGAGTGGAGAACAGGTAACTCAATCAAAACTCAATTCTAATGGCTCTGTTTCTCTTCCAAAGGCACCTACCGAAGATGAAGCTCGTATAAGAGATGTTAACAGCAATTTAACTGGAGAGAGTGAATCAGATGGTGAATTGAGTGAGGCTAGCGATGACGATTCGAGTGAGGCTAGTGATGACGACGCAAGTGAGAATGGGATAAACCCAAACTCGTCCAATGCTTCTATGAACTGTAGAATTGTAGAAATCAGCGATACCGGGGAGGAAACTGAGTCTACAAATAACGAATTCAGTGAGGTCAATGAGAGTGAGAATTCGTCATACACATCTATCACCGAAACCGATTTCGACGTTGCTGCCAGTGGAGTATATATGGTTCCATGCCCTGTAACAACCGAATAGATCGAAAGCTCAAGCCCGCTTCAATATCCTGGACTTGTCCTCAACCGAGGCAGAGTTCATGTCTATGATCGCAGCTATTTAAGAGGCGCTTTGGTTAAAGCGTTTCGAAACCGAAATTTTTTTAGGAGGCATCAAAGACGATTCTTTTGTATTGCGATGACCAAGGGGCAATCAGCTTAGCGAAGAATAGGAACTACCATGCGCGCACTAAACATATTGATGTGCGCAAATATTTCATTCAAGAACACTTGTACCAAGGCATCGAAGGTGAAATTAAATTGAATTTACAGTACAAGTCGACTAATGAAATGGCTGCGGACATATTGACCAAGGCTGTTAATAGTGCAAAGCTTAATAACTTTATTCCAGATTTTGGACTTGATAAATAGATTACAAATAGTAATTTTGAAAATGTTTTTCCTTTATTTTTGATAACGTCTGAGATGGCTAGGACATATAGAGCGAATGGACATCAGCGCTCCGGTCTGCAGAGTCTTCGAATCTAACCCCGAGGGACGACGCAGTAAAGGCCCTCCTCGCCGTAGGTGGTGGGCACAAGTTCAAGGGGACCCCGACCAACTCGGAGTGCTCAACTGGAGGCAATTAGCCGGAGACCGAGCTAAATGGAGAGGCTTGTTGGTTGAGGCATAGGTTCACCCCGAACTGTAGTGCTACATCCCTCGCCTTGCATGATTGTAGTTCATTGACATCATCATTAAACATTAAACGCCACCTTGCGGAGTGACTGTACTGACCGACCTTCTAGTAGACGTCCCACGCAGCTTAGAGTTGATAATTCGATCATTAAGCAGTAGATTAATCAATTCGCAAAGTGAGCTGTCGACTTTCAGGTCTGATAGTGCATCTGCTATCGCTGATACATTGACATTGTTGAAAGCCCTTTCTATATCCACAAAAGCAACCATTACATACTCCTTATGAAACATGAAATATTCAGTGTTACGCAGCAGTGATTTTAATGCCATCTCCAATCATTTGCCTTTGCGATATGCATGTTGCACCGTCGACAGTAGTTTCTTATTAATACTGTTGGGTAAGTGGTATCATTCAGTCATTCTAATGTTTTTAAGAGGAATGATGATAGACTAAGACTAAGTGGGCGCCGTGGCGTAAGTGGTTAGTGTGTCGGATCACTGCGCATGAGGTTCCAAGTTCTAATCCCAGAAAACACCAACAAGCTTTTTCACGGTCCCACCTCTCGCGAGCGTCTGACAAACATCCGAGAGTATTGTTGTCACGAAAAAGCTTCTCAAATCGCCGTTTGGATACATTACTAAACTGTAGGTCCCTTCTATTCGTGTGAAAAATATAACGCACGCAACACGAGTGGTTGCGAGAAGCTCGGCCGTGGCACTTAAAGAGCTGTTGCGCCAAATATTTATTTGCTTATTTTTACTTTCTTATGATAGACTAATAGGTCTGAAATCGTTTGGATTTTTGTGAGAGCATTTACCCGCCTTGGGTATGAAGGCAACGTTTTACTTCTCTCCATATCTTTGGGATATATGTATACCAGATCTGGACAACTTTTTAAAATTCTCTCAAGCAACGGCAAGATTATGTCCAATGACTTTTGTAATTCGTCAGGTATTATGCCGTCTGGTCCCGTAGACTTATATGGTTTGAAGCTATGTAGTGCTCACTCTGTGTAATCAATTTTGAGGAATTGGTTATTTGTGCAGATGGTCTGCTGAAAACCATGTTGCTATCAACTTGGGAATTGCCTGCGAAATGAGTGTCAAGCACTAAATTTAGCGAATATTCGCTGGAAGTCGTCCAAGACCCATCGGTTTTCTTAAGACAACTTGGTGTTATTGGATTCGAGAAGAGAATTTTCCTCAGCCTCGATGCCTCAGAGGCTTTGCAATCTAGTTTACGCTCAATATACTCCTTCCATTTGTTCTCAAGGGCCATTAGCCAGTTTTAGAAAAGATGTTCCCCCTCAGCTTTGACATCTTCATTCGCTGATAATCTCTATGCTCCAATTTTTTTTATTTATTTCTGGTTGCAGAACGATGAGAGTCATGGCTAGGTTAGGTTGGCTGTCCACACGAGAGTGCAGACACACTTAGACCAGTAAAGGTCCTTTGTGATACCATGGATCAACCATTAGGCCACTCAGGGACTAACAAAACCAACCGAGCTTTTGATAAAGCGATGGATGCTCATGACGTCTAAGGACGCCAGATCGTAGAGGTCGTCAAGGAAGGGTGAACCTAGATAGAGCATTCTTTTATGCGAGAGGGCTAGACAAGTGCATAGGAGGTGAATGATGGTTTCCTCCTCTTCATCGTCCCTAAAACTTCTGCAGAAGTCATTGGAGGAGAGGCCAAGCCTTTTGGCGTGTTGACAGTGCCCAGTGAGAACACCGATAACGCAGCTGATCTGCAATCGCTTTAGCTTGACCAACTCGGCACTACGTTTCTGGTCCAGCTTAGGCCAGATCTGCCTCGAAATCTGACACGTTGAGCCAATTTCCCACCTACCACCTTGATCAAAAAGTTCCCGGAATTTATTCAGAAAATTAAAAATACAAGTTTATTCATCTAAATCTATATTGTCCCCTTCAAAGTAATCCCCATCGACTGCAACACACTTATACCAGCGCTTGATCCAATTTTCGAAAAAAAATTTATATTCGGTTTTCGGTATGTCCATCAGTGCTTCCGGCGATTTTTCCATTACTTCCTCTCGGCTGCTGAAACGCGTTCCCCGTAATGGTTTTTGGACTCGATTGCACAGAAAGAAGTCACAGGGAGCCTAATCAGGTGAATTCGGTGGCTGTTGGATGGTATTTGTTGCATTTCTCGTCAAAAAATTACGAATAATGATGGCACTGTGCGACGGTGCGTTATCATGGTGCAAAATCCACGAGTTTTCTGTCCACAATTCTGGTCTCTTTCGGCGAATTGCTTCACGCAAACGTCTTATAACGCCAAAATAATACTCTTTGTTTACTGTCTGGCCTTTTGGCAAAAATTCATGATGCACTACACCGTTGTAATCCATGAAAACCGTGAGCATTGCCTACTTTTTTGACTGAAAACGTCTGCCACTGTGTTCATCATCTTCGATTGACTCACGACCACTTTTGAACCGCTCGTGCCACTGGTAAACGACCGTTTTCTTTAGAGAATCGTTGCCGAAACACTTTTCCAACATTTCCAACGTTCCCGCACCATTAAATCTGTTTTTTACGCAAAATTTAATACAAGTTCGTTGTTGCAAATTTAAATCAATTTCTAAAAAAATCGCCAACACACACAGAGATAGATGTACTCTTGGCTACGTAACTTTTGCAAATGTCAAGCTATGACGCTAAGATTTAGAGGGAATATCAACAACAACAGATGTACTAAACTAACAAAGAAAACAGAACTCCAATCGGAACGATGGGAGCGCCACACGGTTTTTATTCCGGGAACTTTTTGATCAAGGTGGTATGGTTAGTCTTGCTAATAGTATTCAGCTTTAGGAGATGCTTACATGTAGCAAGTGGGAATACCCGGGGCTTGCCTATCAGTAGAATCTTTAGAGTTATACCCTGTCTAGCGAGCTCGTCTGCCCTGTGGTTTCCGACAATATCCCTTTGGTCTGGCACCCAGCATAGACGAATGTTTAACTGCTCTGCCATCTCCATAAGAGATAAACGGCAGTTTAAGGCGGCCTTTGAAGTGAATTAGCACGATTCCAGGGACTTGATTGGCGCTTGGCTGTTAGTGGAAATGGGATGCAATATACAGAAACTTAGTTAGTGCGAAAAAGGGCAAGCACAAAGTGTGTCTATAATTCGATATCTGTAGCTATGGTACAAGACGATGATGTCAGAATAAGATGCCATGGATGCTAGTATTTGTGACTGCTGAGAGAGTGATGTTTTGTATTATATTGATGGCTTTTCGGCTAGAATACTGCCAAGCTCCTATACAGAGTATGACCGATTGAACAGTTTTAAGAAAACTTGAGTAGGGTGAGAGTAATAATGCTCCTTACAAAGTCAGGCTTGATCGATATTACATATCCCTCTTCACTCTGTCCGCAACAGAAATAGATCAAATGGAGGAAGAAAAATACCACCTGTATTCTTCTCCTTCTTCCTATTTTGGCGGGGTTGTTATATGAACTCAAGGGGTCATAGCCTTTCCACTTCTTAGCAGTAGAGGGTTCATTGATATTTCCTTTTTTAACGAGGCTTTACTGATCTCTTCTTTGGAATTTTTTTTTTTTTTTTGCCGAGGGCAGGTGAAAAACCTTCCAAAGACACCATAAGGCCCGAACGCGCGTGCTTATGGTAGTGTGAGATTTTTACTCACTAAAAAAACACCACTCTTCAAAATTAATACTACAACTAAGCCAGTGCTTAACCAGCAGTTTTATTTTCGCTTACGAGAATCGTGATTATAGAAAAAGATGTTTGTATGTGATTAAAAATAAGTGTAGCACTTTAGACATGTTAAATTCCAATGAAAGTTCCTGCCTTTTTCACGATCTTCATATGCTTTGGCGCGAGGTCGAAAGGTTTTGTCCTTTGAAGACGACGAATTGAATTGTTCGCGTCAAGTAGTTGAGTGATAGTACGGTTACAATGGCCGTGAACACGATCTTTGTGTTTACGCGCAAATTTTGTTATCTCTTCGACGACGCTGGGAATTCCCAGATCCCGATGAATATCTTCGTTACGTACATACCACGGTGCGTTGACGATTTCATTTTCATTTCATTTCATTTATTATCATTGTAATGCCTATACACTTTAAGATATAATATCTTATTATATATAATAATATCTTCCTGGGGCTAGGCTGAGGCTACCAGGGGGGTCAGCAAGGTGGCGGATGGCTGAACGGCCTATAGATATGTAGGTTAGCTGCGAATACTAATAAGCAGTCCCCGACCAAGAGCGGCAGGGGTGGAGGGCGTGAGTAAAAACCACAAAAGCTCAATGAAATTCCCTGTGACAGGGCGAGTCGATGCCGCCCTTTAAATAAGTGTCAAAATCCCAATTTAAAAAAAAAAAAAAAAAAAAAACCCTGGCAGTAGGTATAAAATGCAACCGTTATTTCGATGCAATGGACAAAACAACTGATAATATTACCCCAGGTGGCAGACCAGTTACACTGGAAAATCCACCCTCAAATGAGGCAGGTCCTACGGATTCTGGGGAGGACCAACTATTGCGTTTAAACGACCCATTCATAAGGAGAGGAAGGGTATCCAGATCTCCACCAACACGATCTGATCCCCTCATCGCTGCCCTGGGAGTGAAACACTTGGCTCCCACGGATTGCAAGTGAGACAGGAGAAAATCGTTTCAAAAAGAGCTATCATCTGCGAAGATCACCACCGTCTTTAAAGCAGGATGAACCCGAATCAGCACCACGGGAGAAACCCGCCACAGCCCGAAAAATCATCGCAGAAAACCCTTCAATAGGGAGCGCCACCCTAACGAAACCAACAAACGGTAACTAACATGAGTCCTCCGATGTTAGTGAAGCCCAGCTGATGGAAAACTCACTGGAGAAGGAGCTACAGAAATGCAAGGAGACGATTAAGAAAATGAAATTCGCGACGGACAGGCAGAAGAATATCAGCACTGATATTAAGAAAGGTCTTGCTGAACTAGAGGAATCATTGGACGTAATCAGCTTCCTTAAAAAGGGGCGGGATAGCGACCTGAGGCTACACCGATCACAACAACCTGAACTTCAGATGCGACAGGTCAACAGAACAGATGCGAACCACCAGGAGCCTCCAAAAAGTAGGACACCGAGCGGAACTCGGGAACCCAAGAAGAGACCACCATCTAGCCCCCTTGAAAAGGAGACGGAAAAGAAGATGAAGAAGTCACCGAAGGTTGCAACTCCTCCAACTAGGCTTCAAACCGTGCGGAGAAGGGATGTAGTCCACAAAGATCTTGGACCCAATATAGGCCAGAAGGACAACCCGTTCTCGAAAGGAAAAGAACCTAAAAAGCTGATCGAGAGCAAGAAGGCCAATGGTAAAGCGCGGCCTCCCTCAGTGAAAGAGCACGAGAAGCAGAAAAAGGAGGAAGGAATGGTAATCAGCCAAAAAAAAGATAAGAGACCAGCGAGGCACCGGCGCGAAGCAATCATCATAAGACCAAGAGGAGCAGAAACGTACGCGGAGATCCTCCGAGAAATTCGTACAAGGGCCAACCCAGATGAAACACAAACGGAGATAAGAGCTGTCCGTCAAACGAGGTCCGGAGATGTCTTGCTTGAGCTCGGTGCAAAAACAAAAGATAAGGAAGGTTTTAGCTCATCCCTTAAGGCCATCTTTGGGGAGAAGGCAACGGTCCGAAACCTTGAACCAAAAACGATACTGGAGATCAGAGACATGGATGACCTGACAACAGTAGATGAAGTCGAGGAAGCTATCAAACGAGCAATCAATGACCAGAGGGTGGAACTTCAAATCACCTTAATGAAGGCCAACAGCAGGGCGCAAAAAATTGCTTTAGTTCAGCTGAACGACCGAGTGGCAGGTGAGCTGCTAAAAATCGCTCGTATAAGAGTCGGGTGGGTTTTCTGTAGAGTTCGCCGAAGAGTAGTGGTCACGCGCTGCTACAGATGTTTCGGCTATGGCCACCAGCAAGCTAATTGTAAGGGGCCCGACAGAAAGAACCAGGGAATATGCTTCAAGTGCGGAGTACAAGGCCATAAAAAATCCGATTGCAAAGCTATTGCGAAGTGCTGCTTATGTGCGGAGCTGAAGCTCGGGCCAGCACTGCTAGCCCATTTACCAGGGTCGGGAAACTGTCAGGTGTTTAGAGGGGCACTTGAAAGGCGAAGAGAAGCAGCGCACCATGATGAAAATCCTACAAGCAAATCTCCATAGAAGTCGCACGGCTGACAACCTACTCTCACAACTTAGACTCGATTTTAAAGTGGATGTGGTGGCCATAAGTGAGCAGTATAAAAACAAGGACGGGCCCAGTTGGTTCTCGGATACACTCGGCACAGCTGCAATATGGATATCGGACGTAAAGACGACCCGCATAAAAACCCACGGCGCAGCTAGTGGCTTTGTTTGGGTGAAATGTGATGGAATCACGATATTTAGCTGTTATTTTACGCCGAACGAGAGTATCAGTAATTTTCGAGTAAAGCTAGACCGCTTAGAGGACACCGTGAGAGATATTGAGGGCGGGATCTTGGTTGCCGGCGATTTTAACGCCAAGGCCTTAGATTGGGGGATGCCTAGCACAGACTCACGAGGTAAGCAGATACTCGAGATGGCTGCCAGACTGGGGCTCTACGTGTTGAACGAAGGAAATACACCCACCTTCAGGCGTCCCGGATATACCGAAACAATACCGGATGTTACTTTCGCGTCAGAAGAGCTACTAGCAAAGGTGGAAAACTGGAGAGTCATCGAGGAGTACACCGGGAGCGACCACCAGTATATCGTCTTTGACCTACAGAGGACCCGACGAGTCTCTAACGGACACCAGAGGCGAGCACCGAGGTGGAAAGTCAGCCGGTTAAATGATGAAGTTCTCACGGCCACGCTAGAGGAAGGGAAGGAAGCCATCCAGGAAATGACGGGGATAGCTGAAATAAAAGCCCAAGCGACGATGCAACTCTTACATCGCGCATGCGATGCGTCGATGCCTCGAGTTAGAAACTCAATGGGAGGGTGAAAACCAGTGTACTGGTGGACGGAGGAGATCGCTGAACTTAGGAGGAGATGCCTACACCATAGACGCAAGGTCACCAGGGGAAGGCGAAGACACGCTGAAATCACGGAAGGCGCACTCGTGGAATACAAAACCGCAAGATCCGAGCTCAAGAGGGCCATCAATTCGAGCAAGAAACAAAAGTGGGAGGACCTTCGCCGGGAGATCAACAGCGACCCCTGGGGACTCGGCTATAGGGTTGTCATGAAAAAATTAGGAGCGCAGGCGTCACCCCCCACGATGACAGCAGAGCTAATGAAGAGCATAGTAGACACACTCTTCCCGGCCCACCCTGTTAGGTCAATGGAGATCTATCCTGCCCAACAACAAGACATCCCATTGTTCAGCGAAGAAGAGCTGATTCTAGCAGCTAAATCTCTTCAGAACAATAAGGCCCCCGGCCCCGACGGCATACCAGCGGAAGTATTGAAAACGGTTGCCAAAACTTGCCCACAGATACTTATAAGTATGTATAATGGCTGTCTAAAGGAAGGGATCTTTCTCAAGAAGTGGAAGGTACAACGCCTGGTACTCATAAGCAAGGGAAAAGGAGACCCGGATTCCCCATCAGCATACAGACCTCTGTGCATGCTGGACACGGCAGGAAAACTCCTCGAGAAGATGCTAAAGCCTCGAATCACAGAAGCAATCCAAAGACCAGGTGGCCTATCCGATCGACAACACGGATTCAGAAAAGGCCACTCCACGATAGGAGCAATTGAGGAAGTAGTCAAAACCACGCACCTCGCCCAAAGGGGAAATCACTACTCAAGGCGAATCGTCGTGCTGGCAGCTCTGGATGTGAGGAATGCCTTCAATTCGGCCAGATGGGGAGATATGTTAGATGCGCTCGAGAACACCTTCAGGATACCGCAATATCTTCTGCAAATTGTGAAGGACTATCTCAAAGACAGGGAACTTCTGTACGACACCGTGGAGGGTACTCACAGAAAGGAAATCACTGCTGGAGCAGCACAGGGCTCAATCCTTGGACCCGATCTGTGGAATATCTCAAACGATGGAATCCTTCGCATGGAGATGCCCGACGATACCTTCTTAGTTGGGTACGCAGATGACATCGGTGCGGTGATTACCGCAAGGGACATCGAAGGGGCCCAGCTGAAACTGAACCAGGTAATGAGACGAGTACTCGCCTGGATGGAAGCCCATGGCCTTAGTCTCGCCGCGGAAAAAACAGAGATAGTTCTTCTGACTAGGAAACGGATCCCGACCATTGCCGAGTTCCGTGTAGGTCCAGAAGTTATAATTAGCAAACCAGCAGTAAGGTATCTAGGAATCGCCCTAGACTCTAAACTCTCTTTCTGGCAACAGATTAAGTCCGCATCTGAGCGAGCTGCGAAGGTCACGTCAAGGCTGAGTAAGCTTATGGCAAATATCGGAGGCCCAACAATGAGTAGGCGACGACTCCTCATGTCCATCACCCACGCCATTCTTCTGTATGGGTGTGAGATCTGGGCAGACGCACTTAGACAGGAGAAGTACAGAAAGCAAATTGCCGCAGTACAAAGGCGAGGAGCTCTCCGAGTTGCAAGCTCCTATCGCACAGTGTCGGAACCAGCCGTCCTCGTAGTTGCGGGTGTGACCCCCATCGACCTCCTAGCGACAGAGAGGAAGTACGCCCACGACAAGAAGGCGGAAGTAGGGGCTCAACTGGCAGTCGCTGAAGCGAAAGAGCTTACCAAGCAGGCTTGGCAGAGAAGGTGGAGCGCTAAAACGAGGGGGAGGTGGACAGCGAGGCTGATTACAGACGTCACGGCTTAGACAAAGCGGGAACACGGCGAAGTGAACTACTTTGTCACTCAATTCCTAACCGGACATGGGTATTTCAACCGATACCTCCACAAAATGGGTAAAGTAGAGAGCGCAGCCTGCCAATATGGAGACTCAGCGGAAGACGACGCTTTCCACACCTTTTCCGCCTGTAGCAGATGGACAGAGCAGAGGAGTAGACTGGAGTCGGAAATAGGCGATTTTTCCCCGGAAAATGCTATAAGCAAGATGATCTCGAGTACCGACACATGGAATAGAATATCTTCCTTTATCGAGACGGTACTAAGATCCAAAAAGAGAGAGGAAGACGCCAACATTCCCTCACAAATTACATAAAGTAGATAATAGCCTTACCGGCAAGAATGTATAAACCCGCACCAGGAGCTGAATATGAAAAAGCCGGTCCCCAGAGGGGAAAGAAAACGACACCACTCTGAAGTAATGCGATAAGCGGTTCCGGAGTGGATGGTGTCAAGTAGAAAGAAGGGGTTAAAGGTGGTTTTTTAGTGAGTAGTGAGTCTCACACTACTAGAAACAGAGCGGGACTGTTTCCCGTGCGCATTAGCGTTTTTCCACTACCCCCTGGCAAAAAAAAAAAAAAAGATATAATATCTTATTAATTAGTGATAAGCTTAGACTTCAGATAAAAGCTACAATATTAAATAGAGTATACATGAATTAGACAAGAAGAAGTTGAGTTAAAATAGATTACATTATTGTTAAACTATCTATTTTGGGATAGATAAATAATTAATACATTTTTAAACCTTGCTGCGTTTTCAATACGTCTAATAGAACGCGGCAAAGAATTCCATAAGCGGATAGCATTAATAAAAAACTGACGCTCGGAGGTAAGGTAAGAGTATCGAGGATGAATTAAGTGGCCAGATCTGTTTGAGGAAGCCATTATTAGTTTTTCATAGAGGTGAGGGGGTTGTCGTGATTGCAGAATGTGTGAGAGCAAAGTTACGGTGCGAAACTGTAGAAGGCTTTCAAATGTCATGTCGAGAATGCGTCTGGAAGAACTTGACACATTATCATACCTTCGTAGTCTGAAAACGTACCTAATAGTATTGCTAAAGGTGACACACAGTCTTCTTTTACTGACAGAGTTACACTTTCCGAAAATTTCGCATCCATAAATTAGTGTTGGTACGACTAAAGTTTTTGCCAGCATAATGCGGGTCTTAACAGGAGTAAAGGATTGAGTTGCTCACAAAGTTCTAAGTACACCATGAGTTTTTCCGATCGCGGCGTTGATATGGTTATCCCAGGTCAGGTTGCGGTTAAAAATCATTCCAAGGTTTTTAGCCCTTTCAACATATTTAATAGGAGCGTTGTTTAGGACTATAGGTGAAAAGTAGGAAAGGTCCAATGGATACCTTGAAACAACTAAGCACTTGGACTTTGTAGGGTTTAACAAAAGACCATTTGCCTGTGACCAACGCATAATATTCTCGAGGTCCTCATTGACGCAGGCGGCGCCATACTCTATAAGGCCAAAAGGGGCAGCTCATGTACATTTGTACATCATCAGCATACATGTGTAAAGCGCAGTGTTTAGCAATGGATGGAAGGTCATTTACGTACAGAGAAAAGAGTAGCGGTCCTAAAATAGATCCCTGGGGACACCATTTAAAGTTTCTAGGAAATCTGATTGAATGCTGTCTAATCGGATAGCTTGCATCCTACCCGATAAGTAGGAATGAATCAATTTGACTGCACTAGTAGACAATTTAAAAAGCCTAAACAACTTATCATACAAATGAGAATGGACAACGGTGTCATATGCCTTGGAAAAGTCCAGGAGAACTAAAAAGGTCACCTTCTCTTCCTCGATGGCTTGTCATATATCCTCAGTAACACTTAGTAAAGCCGTTATACAACTATGGTTCTTTCGAAAACCGGATTGATATGTCGTCAAGAAATTGCCATTGTTGAGGTGTAAACTCATTTGATTTTGTACTATTCTTTCAAAAACTTTTGATAAATATGACAGAATTGAGATAGGTCTAAACTTGTCACCTTTAGAATCTTTGGGAATAGGAACGATTTTTGCCAATTTCCATTGTAGAGGATATTCCCCAGTTGTCAAAATTGAATAAAATATATATGTGATATATGGGAGTATAATTGGCAACATAATCTTCAAAAATAGAGGATTCATTTCGTCCAGTCCTACAGCTGAGGACTTGATTGATAGGAAACTTTCAACCACTTCAGCACAGTCTACTGTTCTGAAGCTGAAACGAAGTGCCTCTGTTGGTGGCGATAAAGTATCACCTTTTGAAATACTAGAAAAAGCTCTCATAGAAATCTGTGATTGTGAGGTTGCAGATACAAATTTGTGATTGAGAGCATTGCAATCAATATCTTCGGTCTGTTTGCACTTTGACTTCCCTAAGCCGATGCTGCGGAGGTTATTCCATAGCTGCCGACTGCCTAGGGCGGGATTTAGCCGGTTTGAAAACACTTCGGATTTGGCCGTACGGATCTCTATAACAACCCTGTTGCGAAGAGAGCAATATGTACGTCGGAATTCATCCAGACGAAATCGCTTCCAATGATTATATGCTTGATCACGTTGCAACATAAGTGTTCGGATACGTACAGTAAACGATCGTTCTAAGAACTTTATTTTCAAAAGTTTGTATGATGTTTCTATTGCTTTTCTTGGTACAACCCCATAGTTGTATACCATACGTCCACACTGGCTTTAGCACTTGCTTATAGATAAGCAGTTTGTTATGTAGGCTCAACTTCGAATGTTTTCCGAGTAGCCAGTACATTTGTCGGTATTTGTTTTGAAGTTCGTTGGGCTTCTTTTTCAGGTGCGATTTCCATTTGAGCTTGATATCTAGAGTCATTCCTAGATATTTTGCTTCGTTTGCGTACGGTATTTGAGCCGAGTTTAGATATACAACCAATCTATCCACTTTTTTGTACGTAAAGTTGACGTGAGTAGATTTGCTTTCCTTCAGCACAATACGCCAAGAATTCGTCCAACCATGGACTTTATTAATAGCACGTTGAAGCTTTCCAGTTGCTGCTTCAATGGTATCGCCCGTTGTCAATATCGCCGTATCGTCCGCGAACGTGGCGATGACACAGTTTATTTCTTGCGGGATGTCACGCGTGTAGAGCACATATAGAAACGGGCCAAGGACCCTTCCTTGTGGGACTCCGGCTACAATCTTCTTGAAGTCAGAGTAATCGTTTCCGTGCTTAACACGAAAGAGTTTCTCGGTGACGTACGACCGTAAGATTAAAAAGAGTTGCCGTGGTAGTAGACGTTGCAATTTATATTCCAAGCCTTCGTACCAAACCTTATCGAAAGCTTGTGAGACGTCAAGAAATACACCACAACAAATCTTTTTTTTTCTTCCAGAGCTTTCTCAATCATGTCAGTTATTTTGTGGACTTGGTCAATTGTAGAATGTTTAATTCTAAATCCAAACTGATGGTCAGGAATGAGACGTCTTTCGTCGATTACGTAGACGTTTGGAAAGAAGTTTTTTAAATATTTTTCAGATAACCATTACAATCTCGGCGACTTTCCATTGTCTCGAAACATAGAGCAATCTGAACGAAGCGTTGATCAAATAGAGCAGTTTGATAACAGCTTTTTTCGGCAATTCCATGACTACCTGCGCCGTTATCAAGTCGTAACCCGGAGCTTTTTTCGTCTTTAAATTTTTAATCACTTCCCTCAGTTCAATCAATGCAACTTTTTTTACTTTAAAGTTGTCAGATGTTGTAACTGTGGAGTCGGGCGTTAACGAAAGGCTGAAACGTTTCTTCTAAGTGCAAAGCAAAAAGTTCTGCCTTTTCTTTGTCGCTCTTGGCCCAGTTTCCATCGTTTTTCCGAATTGATGGCGCTTGCATTTGAAGTTTCCGGATGCCTTTTAGCGCTTTCCAAAGCGAATAATTTGATTCGCTTTCACCGGAAAGATTTTCAAGATAGGTCGCTTTGTTTTTGCTTTTAAATTCCCGAATACTATCTCTAAGTCGGTTAAGGACCGTTTTATGCTACGGTGCACGAGTGATTTGCCATTCCTTTCGTGCTTTTCGTTTCTCCCTTACCAGTTCAATGATTTCTCTGGGATACTTTTCGTTGCGGTTTATCTTATAGTTTCTAGAAGGAGTGTTTTTCCATGCCGCTTTTTGGATTGTTTCCACGAAATGATCAACTTCGTCCTCTAGTTGACAAGGTTTTTTTTTTCCGAGGGTAGGTGAAAATCTTCAACAAGACACTATGAGGATCGACAGCGCGTGCTCATAGTAGTGTGGGATTTTTACCCACTAGAAAACCTCCCATCAAAACAGACTTGTTTTCATTTTTACTACAACTAAGTATTCGACTTATAAAGTAGTTTTCATTTCACGTGATAAGGACGTTTTGCAGGGACCTTCCCATTAGAAGTTCCTGCCAGCTCCGCAGTTTAGACGCGGTTACTTATCGCGCTTAGTCTAAAGGTTTGGTTCTTTGTAGACGGCGCAGTAAATTTCTTTCTTCCAGAACTTGGAGGACTGTAATATTTACGTGACTTTCTAGTCGACTTCTATGCTTTCTCGCGTAGGTTTGAATTTCATCTTCGATTGTTTTAATGCCAAGATCTCTATAGATATCGCTATTTCTGATATACCATGGCACATTAACAATACCTCTTAGCACTTTGTTTTTAAAAGTTTGTAAAATTTTAATATTAGTTATTTTGGTACAACCCCAGAGTTGTATACCATATGTCCATACGGGCTTTAGCACTTGCTTATATAATAGCAGTTTGTTCTCCATATTAAGCTTGGAATGTTTTCCAAGTAACCAATACATTTCTCTATATTTATTATCTAGTTCTTTGCTTTTTTTCTTAACGTGCGTTTTCCATTTCAGCTTTGCATCAAGTGTCATTCTAAGATACTTAGCCTCGTTTGCAAACGGAATTTGAACCGAGTTTGAAAAGATCGGCAAATTATTTATTTTCTTATAAGTAAAATTTACATGAACAGATTTGGTCTCGTTAAGAGCGATTCGCCAAACCTTTGTCCATTCATTTACTCTATCCAAAGCTTCTTGCAGTTTTTCTGTAGTATCTTCGACCGTTTTACCTACTGCCAAGATAGTAGTGTCGTCGGTAAATGTAGCTAGCTCAGTGCCTTCTACTTGCGGTATATCACGGGTGTATAATAGATACAAGACTGGACCAAGAACGCTTCCTTGTGGCACCCCGGCCATTATTTCCTTAAAATCTGAATATTAATTTCCACATTTGACGCGGAATAGTCTATTCGTAAGGTAGTTCTTCAAAATATTGTATAGGTGCTCTGGCAGGACTTGTCGTAATTTAAACTTTAAGCCTTCGTGCCAGACCTTGTCAAAGGCTTGAGAGACGTCAAGGAATACGCTTGAACAAATCTTTTTTTCTTCAAGTGACTTTTCGATTACATGTGTTATTCTATGCACTTGATCAACTGTAGAATGCTTACTTCTGAATCCGAATTGATGATTCGGAATGAGATGCCTTTCTTCTATTACCGGCTGTATTCGCCTAATCAATATTCTCTCGAACACCTTGGATATAATTGGAAGAAGCGAAAGGTTCACAAGGTGTTTTAAGTGATACATTTAAGGCTATATTTGTTTCGCAATCATTTCTAAAGCCCTTCCAGTTTGTTCTATTGCTAGTAAGTCTTGGAGGCTCTTTATCCTTGATCAGCGCTTCTTCAAGTAATAAAATTACCGGCGAGTGGTAAATGCCTTTTGTAACAAAAAAATCGATAAGATCGGGAATTTTTCCTGAATCGGTTGGCCAATAGGTCGGTTTTCCAGACGAATAAAAACAACAACCGAATTCATTTGTCACTTTGTAAAGAATTTTTCCTTTAGAAGATGTACATCTTGAATCCCAGAAAGTGTGCTTCGCGTTGAAATCTCCACCAATAAGAAAATTTGAACCAAGAGCATTGAAGACATGAAAGTAGTCGTCTTTTTCTAATGGGCATCGCAGGGAAAGTAAACAGATGTTATATTGTAGCTCAGGTGTTTATTTTTAACCCTTACGCGCACAACTGAAGTTTTTCCAGCTCTATGCTAATATCGACTGACTGTTCGATGTTAGTTTTAATGAATAAGGACGAACGGCCCCGCGCTCTATCACAAGGATGATAGGCGTGATAACCAGCGTAGCCTCTTATCTTTATTTGTGATTCCCTTGTTAGATGGGTTTCGGAGATCAAACATATGTCGATGTTTTCTCCTTTTAGAAACATTTCTAATTCGTTAGGTTTTTGTAAGAGTCCGTTTGCATTCCATGTTACTATTTTAAGCAAAGAGTCCATATCTACTTAGACTTTGATATATGGATGGCCATACAATAGTTTTCGACGTTACTAAGACGTTCGAGAATCCGTTTGTTAACTTCGCATTGTTCCTCGAACTTAGCGTAGATGCAGTTCAGAATTTCTTTCAACGGATCAGAGGGTGGCACGTCTTTTTGCTTGATTGCTTTGACTGCAGCCTGAGAATACGTCAGATAGTTGGGGTTCGCTGGCTTTTCCGATGTTATTTTTCGTTCAGTCTTTTTAGTGGACGTCTTTGACGTACGTTTGAACGGCTTAGAAGGCTGATTGACTGTTTCAAGAGTCTGCACCCCTGATTCGAGCGTCCTTTCAGTCGGCTTAGGAATCTGTACAACTGGCTTACGAGCCCGCTCAGTCTGCTTAGCAATACGTTCTCCCGACTTAGGAGCCCGATCGACTGATTTCGCTCCCCGTACAATCTGCGTTGTAGTTTTTTTCTGTCGCATCTGTAATTCCTTAGCAACCTCGCAACCGCCATAATTTGCTGGGTGCCTTCCTTTGCAGTTAACGCAAGTTGCTTTTTCATTTTTGCTCAAACTGCAATTTTCCGAAGAGTGTTTTCCAGCGCACTTAACGCAGCGCGGCTCTTTCCGACAGTACGCTTTGCATCGTTTGCATTGAGGGATTGTCTTCGTGTTGACACGTAGCTGCTCAGTTTGAACGACCATGCTCATGATTGTACGAATATTGAATATCCTTTGCTGGCTTTCCATTTTATGGAATGATAGCACAAAAAGCGGAAGCTTACGTTTCAATGTAGTCTCTTCACCACGGTCGGTTCGTTTTCTCTCTTTTTTTAAAAGGTTCACGGCGTCGAGAATGTTTTAACTTCTATCGCTTAAGTCATCTATAACGTCTTCTTTAGCGCATGATGGATGAAGTCCTCTAGCTATGACCCTCAAGGGTCGCTCAGACTTGTATTCGTAAGTATGCCATTGAATTTTTTCCTTATTAAGCTTTTGAGATACAGCCCGATAGCCCTCAAACCTTGATTTTCCAGGCATTGTTTCGCAAGGAAGTTACTTTAAATTCACTAGCGATCGTGTTAGAATTTTGGAAATGATAGTATCAGCTGAGTCAGTCGAGATGTATTTTTCGTGAAATGGCTTCTTTGACGTGAAAGATTCCACGGATTTTCGAACTTCTTATTTGACTAAGCTTTTTCACTCCTTCTGGCATGCTGCCGTTAATTTACTCTCATAGCTTTTGTACATTTTCCAACATTGTGAGCCGTATGTGAGCGCCGGATGCACAGCTGCGGTGTGGAGCCTTCCTTTGAACTTAGGGGGCATTGTCCGGTCACAGAAGATAGTGGAGCTTTCCCGCCGCTTCATCCACCCTACGGTTACGCGATGATGATGTCGTCATCACAGGTTGTTTTGCTATTGATAGTAGATCCCAGATATTTGAACGTTTTGCACTTGGGAAGCACTGTTACATTCAAATAAATGTCTAGATTAGGACTGAGTGGATCAGAGAACGGGCAGCACAAGTAGCTTTGTGAGCTAATACGACACCCATTTCCCTCCAAAACGTCCACCCACACTTCAAGTGCGCGTTGCAGGGATGTAAGATCCTCACTTATGATGGCTGTATCGTCAGCAAAGAATACCTTGGTGTCCGTCACTTTAGCTTCAAGCAGATAATCAAGGACTGTAATAAAGAGTAAAGGACTTAGGATGCTTCCCTGGTGCACCTCGACTTTGATTGGGAACTCTTCGGTTACTCCAGCGGGGCATCTTACTCTTGTCTTTGCTCCTTCGTACATGTCCATGATCATCTGTACATAGGTTTCTGGAACCCCTCGATGTCTTAGCGCCACCCGTATCAGATCGCGTTATTGTCTGTCAAATGCCTTTTCAAAGTCAACCAATACAATATGCAAATCCTTTAAGGAATCACGATGTTTTTCCATTATGATCCTTATACTTTAGATTGCATCTGTGGTTGATTTACTTGTGACAAACCCGCAATGATCATCAGATAGCCGTATTATTTTTCGCAGTCGGCTACCTAGTACCCGCTCAAGGATCTTCATGGTATGTGACATCAGCTTGATCGAGCGGTAGTTATCACAGTTTCTCGTATCACCCTTCCCTTTGTATACAGGGAGAAGGTAACTTTCCCTCCATTGATTCGGCATTGGATCACCTCTCATAAATGTGGAGATGAGAATTCAAAGTCAACTGAACCCGATTCTCCCGTCAAAACTCAGAGATCATCTTTACTGGGTCAAACGCTTTTCGTTTTTTGGATCGCCTCACTAAATTCTTCGGGTGTAATGTCGGATATTTCTTCACAGTTAGGGGTGGCTCTGGAATAGTATAGCTGGGGAAACTCTTCATTCAAAAGCTCTTCACAATACTGCCGCCACCTTTGCAGAATTTTGACGTCATCCACAAGAAGCTGGCCATGAGCATTGTTAATGAACTTTGGCGGACGAATCTCCTGAGCATTCCTCCTTCTTTGACCCGCTGTTTTGAACATCGGTGCGCTTCTGATCATATTGTGTTGTCGCAGCTCCTGGATAGCCTGGTTTGCATCAGCAACCGGGGAAGATATTTTTCCAGCTCCCGATACAGTCCCTTCGTACTCTCTGCTTGAAGCTGGGCAGACTTCTTCTTCGCCTTTTTCTTGCTACATTTTTATTCCCCTTCGAGGCGAGCTTTCCATCTCTATTATTAGAGGGGCTCTTTCTGCAAGCTTTGAAAGCCGCTTTCTTCTCTTATTTACAACTTCCTTAGCTTCATCACTCCACCACAATGTTTGTTTGGCGTGTTTGTGGTGACCTTTTGAAGCTCTTAGCCGTGATTTGGCCTTCTGTAAGCAAGTTCGCTGTAGGGAACCTCACATACTTTGTGCCCTGCACTCTTCATCCTCAGCTCCGTTGATGGAGAGAGGTAGAGAGAGGTAATTTTTCATCACGAAAGATTGTACCACTTGATTTTCTCAGAGACCCTTGTTTGTTCGGTGTTTTCATAAAAATTTCTGTTAGCAGAAGACGGTGTTGCTGAGAGATCGCCTCTTCTAGGATCACCTTGTAATCTTTTACCCGAGGCTTCATGAAACTGGCTACCAAATGGTAGTCAATCTTTGTTTCATCTTCACCACTGCAAACACAGAATGTTGAGAAATAAAAGGGTGGAAGTACCAATTTAAAATTTAAACTATTTCTATGGTAGGCCGTGAACTTTCTATTCTACCCATGCACAAGACAGCGGACACATGATTTTCTGCTGGGATGAGACTATGCTGTCAGTTTTGTAAACAAAATGTTACCATATGTCAGCGACATTAAAAATTGTTCCATTTGAGTATCGGTAAAAAGTTTCGTTTTTAATTTTATTGGAAAAGTTTCAGTTTCGACTACGGATTCTGGTGGAAACTTTACGGCTTAACTCATTTGATGTCACATACACACATGTATTCGTGTTCAAAAAATTAATCGTGTACCTACAATCCACAGGTTCATAAATAACAACCCTGATACGTGCAAACTTCTTTCAAAATGCCGGGTTCTTCATTTTCCCATCACTGAAGATACAATCCATTTATTACTTCAATAATTGTTATTGGCCACATGTTGACTTCCCCACTGTCGTCACCCTTATTTATAACATCATTAGGCAATCAAACAAATGGTGTTGATACGTTTTTGGACCCATGTGACAGTAAACTGGCGTAAAAGTCAACCACTTTGGCGATGTTAAAGGGTGGTGAGTCGGAAGCAATACCCCACTGAAAGTTTTCGTTTAACTATTTGCATACGTTTGGTGAATGTCCTTCGATAATTTCGAGAGAAAGGGACTCCTTCGCTCTGTCCCGATTAAAACAAATATCGTGACTATTCAAGCAAATATTTGATAAATCGATTCGCAATTTTACGTCATTTTGCATGGGAGTATATGAAATAATAACTAGGTGGCATTTGGCTTCAAGGTCATTCTAGGGGTGTGACACATTTGTGCGGATATCCCTTCTGGCAGCTTAAGCGAAAGTAAACACATATTGCATGCGTTAATGTAGTCCCCGGGTGTCACTTAGTGCCATACTGTAGGTGAATGTATGTGTGACTAAGGAACATTGGAAAAACAATATGTAGCAAATGTCCTTGGTGCGTTAAGCTATATATAATTTAGTTTACCGAAATTAAATATTTACGCCTGTTCTTACACTAAATGAGGATATATGGGTGTCCGTAATAATATGACTGTGGAAAATAATAGGGTAATGTTGGTATATCTGAGACAAAAGCCGCATAAGGCACTGTGTTCAACTACAAACGTAGTTTGGGGAGCTACTTAAACAGCTGCTGGGTATCTGACCCCTATTCTCTTCTTTAACTCTTTCTTAATAGTTGACCCCAAATTTCAAGCCTCATAACATAACAACGTTAATTTTATAAGGACCTCTATTATTGTCTAAAGTCTTTTCGTACGTAAAATTGTAAAGATGGACGAAGAGTGGTTCTCATTCCTATTTGCAGCACCTTTCCTCATCATACTAGAAACTTAATTGATACTGACGCTAACGCCTTCCTTTTTTTACGACACATCTGTGAAGATCGAAATGTTGTTAAGTTTAATGACTCTTCCGTCCACCCAGTCCTGCTCAAACATGTAATCGGGAAGCATGGACTAGGCAACCGCGATGACAACGGCGAAAGGTTTGTGGATTTCTGCAATGCCAACCGCCTTGTGATAGGTGGCACGATGTTTGAGCACAAGACCTGCCACAAAGTCAGCTGGGTTTCCAATGACAGGCAAGCAACCTCCAACCAAATTCACCATTTTGCTATCAGTCGCCGCTTTAGAAGTAGTCTCCTGGACGTCCGAAACAGGCGAGGGGCAGATGTGGGGATAGTACGTGATCACTACCTTATGATAGCTACTCTCCAACTACGCACTGCTGCAGTTCGAAGATCCCACTACAACACAAGAATGCCCAGGTTCAACATCGATAGACTTAGTGATCCCTCAGTGCGCCAACAATTAAGGGTGCACTTTTCGCAAGGTGTGGAAGCAATCAGCAGCTCAATGCCCGCAACCATCCAAGACCATTGGTGTGCTGTGAAAAATGTTTTTTCATCTGGTGCTGAAAGAATTGTCGGTCGATCGCAGGGAAGACATAGGGCGTGGCTTTCCGAGGATACCTGGAGACGGATTGACGAACGAAAACAGCTGAAAGCTCGCGTTGCAGCTATCCCAGCAGCACGGAGAAGCGAGCTAGAGTCCCTATATCGCATGAAGATGAGAGAAGTTCAGCGTAGCGTACGACGTGACAAGCACAACTACATCAACGCGCTGGCTACAGAAGCAGAAGAAGCTGCACGGAGGTGCAACAGCAGGACCGTCTACAGAATCACACCCAGTGAAAAGCCTAGACGGCTCCTTGCTCATTTCGGATGAGGACCAGCTCAAGAGATGGAAAGAGCATTTTGCTACGGTTTTGAACCGTGTATTCGCTAGCGATATGCTCCCAAATCAGACTGAGATGCCCGAGGCGAGAAGTACCCGAATGCGCACCACGGCTCCCAGTAAAGATGAGATCATTACCGCGATCAAGGCACTCAAAACCAACAAGGCGGTAGGACTTGACGGTATTCCAGCAGAGCTCTTACGAGCAACGCCCACAACATCGGCTGAGCTTCTGCTTCCGCTTATAGAGAGCTTGGGCAGCTGAGAGTTTTCCTAACGAGTGGAAAAAGGGAATGATCGTCAAGCTTCCTAAGAAAGGAAATCTAATGGAGTGCGGAAACTGGAGGGGTATCTGCGTGCTGCCTGCTATAGCTAAGATAATAGCTAAAATCATCCTTGAGCGAATCAAACAACATCTCGAAGGCACACTCGATGCCGAACAAGCAGGTTTCCGCTCTGATTCCTCCTGTGCCGACCGCATCAACACCATGCGGATTATCATCGAACAGTGCACCTGCTGTTCATCGATTTTGAGAAGGCGTTCGATAGTGTCAACAGGGAGTTTATTTGGCGTGCCTTACGCAGGAGAGGCATTCCCGATAAACTAATTGCTATTATCAAAGCTACATATGAAGGCTCCAAGTGTCACGTTCTGCACAGGGGAAGGTTGTCTGAGGAATTTGAGATCCAAAGTGGGGTAAGACAAGGCTGTATCCTTTCACCAATATTATTCCTATTGGTGATTAGCGATGTGCTTCATGCAGCTTTGTCGACAGGAAACGGAGGAATTCGATGGACTCTTACATCTCAACTGAAGCATATTGACTACGCAGACGATGTATGCTTACTCTCCCACAGAATTATGGACCTCCACCAAATGACAGCAGATGTGGAGAGGGAGGCAGGCGTCGTCGGGCTGAAAATGAATACGGCAAAAACTAAAATTATCAGCCTTGGAACAAACTCATCGGTTCAAATATGCATTGGCGGACAACCGGTAGAGAGAGTAGAGGATTTCCAGTATCTTGGGAGTATTGTCTCGACCGATGGTGGAACCGAACTGGATATAGCCAATAGGATCGCCAAAGCAAAGTCCGCGTTCGGGATGTTGTCCAAAATATGGCGAAGCAATGCAGTTTGAGCACCAAGCTGAGACTGTTCCGCTCCAACGTTGAATCCGTGCTGCTATATGGTTGCAGCACGTGGAGAGTGACCACTACTATCACCAGAAAGCTGCAAACGTTCGTTAATAGGTGCCTGTGCAATATCTTAAGGATTTTCTGGCCCAATCGTATCTCTAACGAACACCTTTACGAGAGAACGGGTCAGGAACCAATAGGCACAACTATCCAACGGCGGAAGTGGCAGTGGATTGGTCACACGTTCCGAAAGGGTGACAGCTCCATAGCGAACCATGCTATGCAATGGAACCCTCTAACTCAGGATGGCAGAAGACCTGGCGGTCCGAGGAGAACATGGCGCAGAACAGTCGAGAAGGAGGCACGGCAGTTAGGGAAAAGTTGGGGAGAACTCAGACACATTGCCAGAAACCGTACACGATGGCGCGTAGGCGTAGTAGAGGGCCTAGGACCCACAAGGGGATACAGGACATAAGTAAGTAACCACACCTGCGCGCCACCGTGTTAGGAGTTCTGCAACGCGTTTGAGCTGCCTCCAATTCATTCCTAAAAAGCTCGATTCCTCCTCAACTGTTCTGCGCCACGTTTGCCTAGGGCGTCCCGCTATTCTGCCTGACTGGGTGAGCGGATTCCACTGCATGGCATATTTCGCAATGGAGTTGTCTTCGCGCCGTAGGGTGTGTCCAATCCATTGCCACTTTCTTCTTCGTATAGTAATGCTTATATGTTCTTGGCCCGTTCTCAGATAAAGTTGTTCGTTGGAGATGCGGTTCGGCCAAAAAATCCTCAAGATAATTCTTGCAGCTTGCGTGTGTTAATGGTGTCCACCTTCCAGGTACTGCACCCATAAAGCAGCACTGATTCTACTTTGGAGCGGAACAGTCGTTGCTTTGTTCTTAAGCTGATAACATTGCTTCTCCAGATTTTGAACGCATTCCAAAAGCAGCCTTCCCGATTCTGCTGCACACATCCAGTTTGGTGCCACCGCGATTAGCCGAGACGGCACTTCCTAAATATAGAAAGTTGTCAACTTTCTCGACTTGCTTTCCAGCAATGTTAAGTTGAGCGCTGGTATTGGAAGTACTCAGGGCTTTTGTTTTGGCTGTGTTTATTTTTAGCCCTACTTTGTTTGCATCAGCTTCTAGATTTTGGGCCATCAAATGAAGATCCATTATCCGATGTGAAAGTAGACAAACATCGTCAGCGTAATCTAGGTGTTTAATGTAAGATGTCATAGTCCAACGAATTCCATAGTTGCCTTCCGTCAATGCTGCACGGAGTACATCGCCGATAACCACCAAGAACAATAGTGGGGACAGTATGCACCCTTCACGTACTCCACTTTGGACTTGAAAATTCTCCGAGACCTTACCATTGTGCACGACGTGACACTTGCCGCCCTCGTATGTGGCCTTGATAATAGCTATAAGTTTTTAAATAGTTCGTGAATCCAAAAACTCTTTGAACTCGGTCGCAAAGCTGAATTCTCTGTCTCTTATCTGGGTCCCAGGTCACACTGGGATCTTGGGGAACGAGATTTCCGATGAGATTGCTAGAAAAGGATCAGAGGAGGCTTTCTCAGGTCCCGAACCCGCGTTGGGTCTCCCAGCGTCCTCGGTTAGGGCTTCCATTGACGACTGGATCTCTCACGAGCACAATTGTATGTGGCATGACTCACCAGGATGCAGGTTGATTAAACGCATGCTCCCGGACGTCTGTAAGAAATCAGCGGCATTCTTGCTGTCTCTCAGCAGAAAAGACTGTAGACAACTTATTGGCGTCTTGACAAACCATTTCGCTTTTGCCAAGCACCTTAACGTATTAGGCTTAAGTGACACTACAATCGGCGACGCTTGCGGAGAGAGCGACGACACCGCGGAACATTATCTCTGTGAGTGTCCGACCTTTGCTCGTATCAGGTGGCAGATCTTCGGTGCGGATGTGGTGAGTGCTGGTACTGTAAGCTCCTCATCACTGAAGTGCTTGCTTGGCTTTCTTCGAAAGTCAAGGAAATTCCAATAAAATGGGTAAATCGGGGTTTGCTCTCTGGCAGTTTAATGGACCAGTTGCGTCTGAGTGCTCCAGTCGAGTGTTTCCTATCCCGACAAAAAAAATAGAATAAAAATCTTCACTGATTTCCCCTTAAGGTAGGCTTGTTAAAAAAATAAATTAACATTTGGCGCAACAGCTCTTTGGGTGCCAGGGCCTAGCTTCTCGCAACCACTCACGTTGCGTGCGTTAAATTTTCACACGAATGGAAGGGACCTACAGTTTAGTGTCGTATGCGAAGGGCAATTTGTTTTGAGAAGCATTTTCGAGACAACAATACTCTTGGTGTTCTCTGGGATTCGAACTTGTAACCTCACGCGCGGTGGTCCAACACACTTACCACTTACGTCACGGCCCCACATGGTGGGCATGTTGGACACTTCATAATAGGTTGTGATCATCCAGTAAGTTTCCCATGTGCAGATCAATTATTCTTTCCATTGTTTTCAAAACAAAGGAAGGAAGTCCAAATCCATGCGGTCAAATCGGTAGGTCTTACTTACTTACTTACTTAGGTGGCGCTACAGTTCGGGGTGAACCTGGGCCTCAACCAACAAGCCTCTCCATTTAGCTCGGTCTTTAGCTAATTGCCTCCAGTTGTGCACTCCAAGTTGGTCGAGGTCCCCTTGAACTTGTGCGCGCCACCTACGGCGATAATTCACTCTACTGCGTCGTCCCTCGGGATTAGATTCGAAGACTCTGCGGGCCGGAGCGTTGGTGTCCATTCGCTCTACATGTCCTAGCCATCTCAGACGTCCAATACGCAGTTTTTTGACTAGGTCGATGTCGCTGTACAGCTCGTATAGTTCGTGATTGAATCTTCTCCTCCAAAACCCGTCAACGCAAACTGGACCGAAAACCATACGAAGTATTTTTCTCTCGAAGCGACAAAGGATATCTTCATCCTCTTTTAATAAAGTCCATGTTTCTGCGCCGTAAAGCAGGACTGGGATGATCAAGGTCTTATATAGAGTCTCCTTAGTTGTTCGAGATATGGCTTTACTGTTGAATTGCCTTATAAGCCCAAAAAAACAGCGATTGGCAAGAGTTATTCTTCGATTGATTTCTGCGCTGATTTTGTTTGCTGAATTTATAGCAGAGCCAAGGTAGACAAAGTCCCTTACTACCTCGAAGTTATAGCTGCCCACGGTGACGTTTTGTCCAATTCGTCGATGTTGGTTTTCCCTTCTAGTTGACAGCATATACTTGGTTTTGCCCTCGTTTATCGCCAAACCCATTTTGGCCGCTTCCGCCTCAATGCTTGCAAACGTACCGGTGACAGCCCGCTGAGATCTTCCGATAATGTCTATATCGTCGGCGTATGCAAGCAGTTGTACAGACTTGTAATAGATTGTGCCTCCGGTGTTGGCTTGTGAGTTCCGCACAATCCGTTCAAGTACAATATTGAAGAAGTCACATGACAGCGCGTCACCTTGTCTAAAGCCTTTTTTGACATCAAAGGTCTCGGTGAGGTCATTACCGATCTTGATGGAGCAGCGAGCGTTCTCCATCGTCAGCCTGCACAGACGGACAAATTTGGCAGGGATGTCAAAACTAGACATGGCTCTAAAAAGTTCTTCTCTATAGATGCTGTCATAGGCGGCCTTGAAATCGATAAAGATGTGGTGAGTATCGATTTGGAATTCTTGGGTTTTCTCCAGGATCTGCCGAAGTGTGAAGATTTGATCGATGGTGAACTTTCCTGGCCTGAAACCGCACTGATATGGTCCAATCAGGCTGTTCATAAAAGGTTTCAGGCGTTCACACAATATCGCAGAAAAGATCTTGTATACGATGTTGAGGAGACTGATGCCTCTATAATTGGCGCAGTTGAGGGGGTCTCCTTTCTTGTGGATCGGGCAAACGATGCTGAGATTCCATTCATCAGGCATACACTCGTCTGACCAAATATTAGAAATGAGTTGGTGTATGCACTCTACCAATTCATCCCCAGCTGCCTTGAAAAGTTCGGCCGGTAAACCGTCAGGTCCAGCAGCCTTGTTCGATTTTAGCTTGGATATTGCTATCCTCACTTCGTTTTGGTCAGGTGGACGGAAATTTTGACTATCATCGTCCATGTTGAATGGTTCATTCTGCCTGACAGCGGGATGTTGGTCTTCGTCGCCGTTATACAGTCTGCAGAAGTAGTTTTTCCATATTCTCAGCACCGACTGTGATTCTACTACGAGGTTTCCATTCTCATCTCTACAGGTTTCTGTACGGGTATTACTTCTCTGACACGTTCTTTTTACCTTTTGGTAAAACTTCCGTACATTGTTCCTGGAGTATAGACTCTCGATATTCTCAAACGCGCGCTCCTCATGCTCTTTCTTCTTCTTTTGGAGAAGCCGATGTTCTTCCCGTCTCTTTTGCTCGTAGAGCTCACGAGCAGCTCTCGTCTTCCTTTGCAGCGCCGCTTTGTATGCCTCTTGTTTTGCTGCATGCACTCGCCGGCATTCTTCGTCAAACCAGGGGTTTCGCGGTGGTGGGCGAGCGAGACCCAGCACATCAGTCGCCGCGTTTCTGATGGCATGTTGGCAGCGTTGCCACTGGTCTTCGGCACTTGATGCTGGCAGTATAGGGGTGATTGAGAGATTTCGGGATACGGGTTCAGCGAAGAGTCTGGCGGTCTCTTGCGATTGTAGCTTTTCGACGTTAAATTTTCTCACAGTAATTCTTCTTTGTTGCTCAGATTGGGATATCCGCATTCGTACCTTGGCTACAACAAGGTAATGATCCGAGTCTATGTTGGCCGCTCGGAAGGTCCGGACGTCCAGAATACTGGAGGCATGCCTTGCGTCGATCGCAATATGATCAATTTGGTTGATCGTGACATGATCATTGGACCGCCATGTCGGCTTATGAATATCGAGATGAGGAAACCATGTGCTTGCTATGGTGACATTTCGCTCCACAGCGAAATCAATTAGCCTTAGTCCGTTATCAGACGTGGTGTCGTGTAGTCTATGCTTACCGACTGCTCTACCGAAGACGTCCTCCTTTCCTATTTTGGCGTTAAAATCGCCCAATACGATTTTAACGTCGTATTTAGGACATTGCTCGTATGTTTTGTCGAGGAGCTCGTAGAAACACTCTTTGGTGGCAGGGTCCTTTTCTTCTGTGGGGGCATGAACACATATTAGGCTTATGTTAGCGAATTTAGCCTTGATCCGGATAGTCATAATACGCTCGCTCACGTGTCGGAAGCTTAAGACTTCTTGCCTAAGTCTGCCGCGTATGACAAATCCGCATCCGAATAAGCGTTGCCTGTTGCCTCTGTAGCAATCACCGTAGTAGATGTCACAGTTTTTCATCCTCTTTTTGCCCGGCCCATCCCATCGCACTTCCTGGATGGCGGTAATATCTGCTTTATAGCAGTCTAGGGCCTCTGCTAGTTGTTCGGCTGCACGTGGTCTGTAAAGGGACAGAACATTCCACGTACAGATCCGAAGGTCGTTGTCCTTATTTCGTTTGCTGGGGTCGTCATTAGTTGGGTCATCCTTATCCGAGGCTTTTGGTTGTTTCGGAACCATGCGTTTTTTACGTGGTAGGGAAGTTACCCCGACGGCACAACCCCCAACCTGGAGGGCCAGTTCCTTAATTATTCCCCTAGGACGAGGGGCCGGGTACACCGGTGCCAGTAGTCCTTACGGGAGTATGAGCGCTGCCGTTGGCCCATTAAGTGCTCCTCCGCCACCATCTCTATTCCAATGTCCTGACCAACATTGGAAATTCCTTACCGACCTGTGATCCGAATACGTCGAAGCAGCTCGCGCAAGGTATTCACTAAGTAGGTAGGTCTTCCTCCTTTTAAAAAATTCGGAAATTAATAAAATAGATTTGACGTACCCAACTTTTCTGTTTAAGGTTATCTGAAAGATCGCGTGTCTGTGAACAAATCCGAGACGATAAATTTAGCTGATATAATTGTTGATAAATTAGTGTAAAAATAAATTTGATTTTGTATGTTTTACTAGCGTTACCCCATCCGCTTCGCTAGACCTTTCCTTTATTTGTTTGCTAAATTGGAAAACATTTCTTTTTTTCTTTCAAATGAATTTATTGTAAGGCTCTGTGATGAACAATATTTTTGGTATTTAACGATTGTCATTAGCTTCTTAACCGCAAGTCTTGTGCCATTACACAATTTTGGTTGGTTGATATTACGAAGCATGATGATTGGTGCTCCAACTTTCTATTGCAATATGTGCGATGGCAGGCCTGGTTAATCCAATGAATTCAAAAATTCTGTGGGATAATTGACCACTTCATCTTAATTCATAATAGTATCGACTGACTTGAATGTGAAGACTTCTCCTGGTATCTCTTTTAAAATGGCCTCATTCAAATGGCCTTTTTTGCCGCCAATATAACTCTTTTGCTTAGCCAAACATGTGTCTTGTATTGTTGTACAATGTTTGGAAAAACTTTTTGAATCAATTCTTCTTTTGATTGAACTACATTGCAAAAATTGGTTGGTAACGTTATTAAGCCAGTTTCATTGTCCATCGGCATTTTTCCATCTCCAAATTTCAACAACTGCTTTGAAAATTCATTGGCTGATGGATCATTGTGTAATTGAACACGCACATTTGTGGTTAATATGAGTGTTCTCCTCGAGACAAACTCTGGAGTGTTCTGCAGGAGTATGGGATTGCTGGTTCCCTGTTAAGGGCGATTCAGTCTTTATATACAAACTGTAGAAGCTGTGTTCGGATAAACGGTGTTAAATCAATACCTTTCACTGTGGGCGTTGGACTCCGCCAGGGGTGCGTTTTGTCACCTCTCCTCTTCGTTGTATATATGGATTGGATGTTGCAGCGCAGCCGTGGCGGGGAATGTTTCAAAGTGGGAGACCTAAGGATTAGTCATCTGCTCTTTGCGGATGATTTGGTCATCCTTGGGTCCTCTCAAACCGAACTTCAGCGCGCACATGAAAGGTTTGTAGCCGTTTGTGATGATGCTGGAATGAAGATCAACGTGAACAAATCGGAAGTAATGGTCGTTTCCAAAAACCCATTCAGTGCACTCTGCATGTTAGTGGAGTCCCTCTGAAGCAGGTGGAGAAGTTTAAGTACCTCGGGGTTCTATTCACGAGTGATGGGAGGAGCAATGCCGAGTTATCCTGTAGAATTGGTCAGGCTGGATCAATTTTGGGAGAGCTTGGCCAATCTGTTATAAGGAAGGCCGAACTTAGTGTTCAAGCTAAGCTATCGGTTTTTAACTCTGTGTATGTTCCAACTCTCACCTATGGTCATGAAATTTAGGTAGTGACCGAAAGAATAAGATCGCGGATACAAGCTGCCGAAATGAGGTTCCTCCGCGGTGTTGTTGGAATAACTCGTAGTGATCGAGTGCGCAACAGCAGAGTACGCGAGGCGCTCAACGTTGAGCAGCTACTTCTCCGAACGGAACGATCTATGCTTCGATGGTTTGGTCACGTAGTGCGTATGCCCCCAGACCGGCTTCCAAGACGCGCCATGGTTGCTGTGCCATCAGGTAGGCGACTTCGCGGAAGGCCCAGAAATAGATGGTTGGGTCAAGTCCGACATCGCTCCTGGAGCCGCTTAGGGATTCCCCCTGATGAATTGGAGTCAATGGCGGATGATGGAGAAGGATGGAGAGTCCACCTGAGCATCCTACCCCCGCGACCCTCATGAAGGATTAGCGGGCCATTGAAAATGAATGAATGAATGAATGAGTGTTCTCACATATCTCCACATAGTGGATGACTTTAAACACGCATTAAGCTCATCAGCACCGGCGGATCGAGGAATTACTGGCAAAGTTTGCCGGAAATCACCAGCTAATAATATTAAGGCGCCACCTAAGAGCGGTTGATTTCCTCTCATATCCTTCATTGTACGATTGAATGCCTGCAATGATCTCTTGTGGGCCATAGCACATTCATCCCACACTACAATTTCACACTGTTGCAACACTTTGGCCATTCCTGACGTTTTGGTTATATTACATGTTGGATTTTCTTTGAAGTTCACGTCCAAAGGCAACTTGAGCGCAGAGTGTGCTGTTCTGTCGCCGTCCAACAACGTCGCCGCGATTCCAGATGATGCGAGAGCCAATGCTATTTTATTTTGCGAACGAATGGTGGCCAAAATTGTTGAAATAAGGAAAGTTTTCCAGTGCCACCAGGCACATCTAAGAAATACGTTCCACTACTTTTGTCTGCCATTGCTCGCACCAAAATGTCGTAAACATATTTTTGTTGTGCGTTTAACTTTGGAACATTTGTTAGAACAAATTGAGTTAAATCATTGCGATCGAAATCATGTTCACGCAGTACATCTCGATTATACAAATCTTGTAATTGCCGATTTGGCGATGGCATGCCTAATGACGCTTAGTTTGCAATTCTAAGGCAAATATCTTCGATCATTATGAGAGCTTCATTATGCATTTCTGGTGTTGTTAGCAAATGCGGATTCGATGTTGTTCTACGCATTCGATTCAAAATATCTTCCGTCATAAAATCTGCATAATTTGTCCACAATTCAGATGAGTTCGATGAGCTACACGTTGCTATGATTATCGCAAATAGTGTACGAATCTGATGAGGCGGTGCAATAATTGACGATTCAGTGAGCGTAGAATCCCAGTGAGCATAGTCCTCGAGCAAATGTAAGCGACGGCATGCCTCACGATAAGTTGGGCACTCTAATTCATCTACTGTTTTCAAATTTGCAAAGGATGTTGGTCCACGAACGTTGTTTAATAGAAGACGTAAATAAAAATACTCGCCATGTCTTGGATCTTCTTCTTCTTCTTCTTCCTTTTATCAGCGAGGCTATGATCCGAAAACTAGGGATCACAACCCTCCCACTTCACCGCATTTCTACTGATCCGCCTGTGGGGTTCGCCTATTTGACCTCAGAAAATATCGGCAGGCCTGCCATGCTCGCCATGTCTTGGATGAATTGTATAAAGTCTTCCTAATGCATCGGTTTGAAATACATTTTGATGACCTGGAACTGGCTTCCCTTGCTTGCGTCTTGCAAAAACTTTGGTCGATTTATTCTATGTGTAATGCTTCGGGACTTCCATGTATAATAATTGCTTGGCAAATGTTTCACTTTGGCATAAAGCAAAAAAAGCAGTCAATGTAGTGACTGGTGGTGTAATTGCTCTTTGCAACGCAGTTTCACTTAACGTCGTATGTATTGTATTTCGATGTTTTGTTAACAGAATTGATGCCATTCGTCGTGAATTACATGTGTCCGCAGATACACATTTTGCATTTTCTTAAATGAAAAAGTAATTTTTTTTTGTAAAAGGGCCTATGCCATTCTCATTGTTTTTCTGAATAGTTTAAAAGAAAAACCAAGTAAATTGGTTGAAAATTACGTGAGTTATACGTAAACGCACACAATATTAACTTAGTTTTATATATATAGATAAAGAAAAAAAAACGCGCCGTGGGGTAAGTGGTTAGTGTGTCGGATCACTACGCGTGAGGTTCCAAGTTCGAATCCTACAAAACACCAAAAAGTTTTTTCACGGTCCCACCTCTCGCGAGCGTCTGACAAACATTCGGATACGGCACTAAACTGTAGGTCCCTTCCATTCGTGTGAAAAATATAACGCACACAACATGAGTGGTTGCGAGAAGCTAGGCCCTGGCACTCAAATAGCTGTTGCGCCAAATATTTATTTTTTTTTTTTTTAAAGAAAAAAAACTAAGCTAAATAAATATAGTACTAAAAGAGTGGTTAGGTGGCTTTAAAACCCCTTGGTGAAATATCGCTCACCCTATACATGCTGATGGGGACCTGTCTTTTTATACTTGAAAATTAGCTTTAAGTAGAAAAATAATTAGCCACATAGAGCCACACATCCTATGGCAATGACATACGCATTTCTCATTAGTCAGAAAATTTTTGATCCCATCCCTCATTTCAGAAAATTTATCTAAGCCAAATAAATGCTGGAGATATTTGTATGGTCTGGCAATTCATAGACACAATACAATTTTTAAATACCCCTCCGACAAATCTCTCTCAAAATTAATTGTATTTTATTTTTACTGACTGGTGAGTCTTTCACAACGATGTTGTTTAATCAACCCCATACCCCAAAGGAAAATAAATTAAAAATATGGGTTTCCTTTTCTCAGACAGAATTTGAAAACGAACTCGATTATGTGTGTGCGTGGGAATTTCACATTTCTTAGTATCAAATAAAATATTTTGAATTTTCGAAAACAAGTTCATGTTATCCCCAAGTGCAATTCCCTGTTGATTTAGAAGTGGTTGTTCGTATCTTTGTTAATATTTATCGGAGGGGAGAGAACTTACTTCTTGAAAATTTCCTACAAGAGCTAAAAACAAAAATTCATCTCCTTTTCGATTTCACTTCAAAATTCAACTAAAAGAAACTGAAAGACGTAATTTCCTGATGTTAGCCAGATAAAAATATAAAAATAAATAATTCATCCATTTATCATGAAACCTTGACAGAAATCCTTGTCAAAGAAAGACCAGGAAATTGGCCAAGTTAACTCAGCCCTAAGCTTAAAAAAAAATGCGCACAGGTACACCCACTTTCAAGGCGTAGAATCACTGCCATAAGTGTTTACATTTGGTCCCGTGAATTACATTACAGTCGATTCTAAATGTTATTCAAGTGCAAATATCTTCCTGTAACAAGAAGAACACTTCCAAGTCAACTTGAGTACTCATAGTGAAGGATAATGTCTTCAAATGTATTTCAAGTACATTCTCAAGAGGATTTGCCACCCTTCTGAGCAAAAAAAAAAAAAAAAAATAAATCTTCGCTCATCAAACTGTCATAAATGTAAAATTACACACGCGTCATTTAACTGTTGGGTTCCTGTGAAGGATAATGTAGAAAAAAAGCAGAACAAAGCTTCAAAAATATTACAGCGAATGGAGTTTGTGGCTTCCACGTTTTTTAGTAGAATAATTCAAAACAAAAGCCACCATGGTACATTTACTCGGAAGGAATACACTTCTGTGGAACGTGTGCGTATAATCCTGAACATGAGCTTACGACTTAGGTATACACGCAAGAATAATTTTCATGTCATCCCGCGGATATAACTTAGTTTTACGTGCGGATGTTTCGATATACTTTTCTGTTTTTAACATGAATCTGCAAATTGTTTGACCTGAATATGAAAGATGACGTACCGTGCGGTAGGAGAAGATATTAATGAAGGACATGATGACTAGCTGAACGTATTGTATTGTGTACGACTTGAGTTTAGCAGCAAATAAAGTTTGTCTTTGTACAGATAATCCCTTATACAAGATAAGATACAATAGATAAATGTGATTTATTAAATAATAGTAGATTAACAATGACATAGTACATAGTTAAACATTCTAATAATAACAATAAGAAACATGGGAATGTATTAAATAAATTTGGGGGCATGGCAGTGCAGTTAGGTTGATTGGTAAAGTATATTTATACACTAATTCAAGTGCTTCCACGAATTAAAAGCTCCAGCTATTGATCGAATATCATACCTGATGCTCAAAAGCAGTTCAGCAATCTTAAAGTGTAGACTTCTGTCACTGTACTACAACATCATTGACAAAGCAATTATTCCGCAAATGTGGACAACAGCCACTGTAATACCAGTACAGAATCTCAAAATTCCAAAATCTCTACGTAATAGGAAAAAATATATCTAATACATTACTCTGGTCCTTAGATAAAAATGGCTTTGTTCATTGGAACTAAGTACCCAGCCTTTGAACATGGACGGGCCTCATTCGATGCCTTATTATGCATCGAGGAGTACGTAGCTGGTGCTTTATCGACAAAAAATCATATCTTGGTTTTCCAAAGCGACTTTGCAAAAGCGTTTGGGAGCATCCGATTCACGTCATATTTAATAAACTGTCCAAATGGAAAATTGGTCCAAAAATATTTATTAAATTTGTCTTTAGGTGCTCAGACGGTAGTGCATGTGATTATATGAAAACACAAGCATTTTCACTTAGCATAGGCCTACGAACTCCTACTCTCAACTTTCACGTGATGACCGCTGGGTACCTTGATCCAAGAAATGGGTAACCAACCCCTTTGGAAGATTTTTGGCGGCAGCAAACACGATAGGGGGGAAGAATGCTCTCACTAGAGCATTTCTTGTTCCAGTCGGCAGCAGATGATTTCCCTAGATGGAGTCAACGGTGGCGTCCACAGTTCCAGTTAAGTTGAACTTAGTGAACACCATGCGCGAGATGCATTGACACATTCGGATTACAGGTCGGTAAGGAATTTTCAATGTTAGTCAAGTCCTTCTCTCTGGCCAGGGCTATTGATATAATATCAAAGGACGCTCTGGCCAGGCATGCGCCTAAACAGAGCATTGCTAAAGCCAAGGGCAGCCGTAAGGTCGATGTCCCTAAGGCAAATCTCGACGGAAAAGGAGTAGCCAACATGACTAAAACCACCAGCAAGACCGCTACCGCTAAGGCAGGTCCTGCTGGTGATTAACCAGAAACCTCGAGGGCCGCTAAACATCATCGTAGGATGGTCGAGACTAGGAGGGAGCATTTTCTATCAAAGAGGCCTAGGTCTTCGGATGACACAAAAATCCGCCCAAAAGGTCGAAGGCTGATACGAGGATGCTCTTCAGCGGGCCCATTCGAAGTTCACTACAGCTTGCTGTTGTGGACTTGGGAAGAACCATGGGTCAGTACTCCCAAGAATGCGGTCAAATAATTGAGAAAGCCTTAGCTGGAACAGTTTTTGACCATATTCGAAAGAATACTGGTGGAACTGCACACACATTCGAGAAAGCAAAGCGGCATCGTGGAGTCATTTTGATAGACTGCAAAGACTAGTTATCACTTGAATTCGCGAAGGCCACGGTTTGCGGTCTTATACTATGGGATAGGGCTGCCCTGCGAGCGGTACCACCAGATGAGATACCCGCCATACCCAAGTGAAGGCTATAACGCCAACGCCGGAATCCGATATTAGGAAGACTGATGGAACGTGGGCGCTGTGGCGTAAGTGGTTAGTGTGTCGGATCACTACGCATGAGGTTCCGAGTTCGAATCCCAGAAAACACCATAAAGTTTTTTTCACGGTCCCACCTCTCGCGAGCGTCTGACGAACAGCCGAGAGTATTGTTGTCACGAAAAAGCTTCTCAAATCGCTGTTCGGATACGGCATTAAACTGTAGGTCCCTTCCATTCGTGTGAAAAATATAACGCACACAACATGAGTGGTTGCGAGAAGCTAGGCCCTGGCACTTTAAAAGAGCTGTTGCGCCAAATATTTGTATAATTTTTTTTTTTATGGTACCTGGGCAGAGTCACACGAAGAAACGCTGCATATACTACTGAGCACTCACTTTCCCTGATGTACATCAATCTCCGGAGATGATCTACACATTCCAGAGGCAAAGCGCGGAAGAAGTGGAAAATACAGTAGACGATTATAAGATAGCTTGGGCAATTAAATCATTTGTTCTATACAAGGCACTAGGAATGAATTACATTTGACCTGTGGTGTTGCTAGAGGCAGTGGATATTTCTATTCCATGGCTTAAGCGTATTTTCACAGAATGCCTTAAGAGCATATGTTCCTAAAGCATGGCGGGAGGTGCGTGTTGTATTTATTCCCAAAGCAGAGAAAGCGAGGACAACGATCTTCGGATCTGTACGTGGAATGTTCTGTCCCTTTACAGACCACGTGAAGCCGAACAACTAGCTGAGGCCCTAGACTGCTATAAAGTAGATATTACCGCCATCCAGGAAGTGCGATGGGATGGGCCGGGCAAAAAGAGGATGAAAAACTGTGACATCTACTACGGTGATTGCTACAGAGGCAACAGGCAACGCTTATTCGGATGCGTATTTGTCATACGCGGCAGACTTAGGCAAGAAGTCTTAAGCTTTCAACAAGTTAGCGAGCGTATTATGACTATCCGGATCAAGGCTAAATTCGCTAACAAAAGCTTAATATGTGTTCATGCGCCAACGGAAGAAAAGGACCCTGCCACCAAAGAGTGTTTCTACGAGCTCCTCGACAATACATATGAGCAATGTCCTAAATACGACGTTAAAATCGTATTGGGCGATTTTAACGCAAAAATGGAAAAGGAGGACGTCTTTGCTAGGGCAGTCGGTAAGCATAGCCTACACGACACCACGTCTGATAACGGACTACGGCTGATTGATTTCGCTGTGGAGCGAAATGTCACCATAGCAAGCACATGGTTTCCTCATCTCGATATTCATAAGCAGACATGGCGGTCCAATGATCATGTAACGATCAACCACGTTGATCATATTGCGATCGACGCAAGGCATACCTCCAGTATTCTGGATGTCCGGACCTTCCGAGCAGCCAACCTATGGATCTAGGATCATAATCTTGTTGTAGCCAAGGTACAAATGCGGATATCCCAAACTGAGCAACAAAGAAGAATCACTGTGAGAAAATTTAACTTCGAAAAGCTACAATCCCAAGAGACTGCCAGACTCTTCGCTGAACGCGTATCCCGAAATCTCTCCATCACCCCTATGCCGCCAGCATCAAGTGCCGAAGACCAGTGACAACGATGCCAACATGCCATCAGAAACGCGGCGACTGATGTGCTGGGTCTCGCTCGCCCACCACCGCGAAACCTCTGGTTTGACGAAGAATGCCGGCGGGTGCATGCAGCAAAACAAGGGGCACACAAAGCGGCGCTGCAAAGGAAGACGAGAGCTGCTCGTGAGCTCTATGAGCAAAAGAGACGGGAAGAACACCGGCTTCTCAAAAAAAGAGAAGAAAGAGCATGAAAAGCGCGCGTTTGAGAATATCGAGAGTCTATACTCCAGGAACAGTATACGGAAGTTTTACCAAAAGGTAAATAGAACGTCTCAGAGAAGCAATACCCATACAGAAACCTGTGCAGATGAAAATGGAAGCCTCGTAGTAGAATCACAGTCGGTGCTGAGAATATGGAAAAACTACTTCTGCAGACTGTATAACGGCGACGAAGACCAACATCCGGCTGTCAGGCAGAATGAACCACTCCACTTCGACGATGATAGTCAAAATTTCCGTCCACCTGACCAAAACGAAGTGAGGATAGCAATATCCAAGCTAAAATCCAACAAGGTTGCTGGAGCTGACGGCCACCCGGCCGAACTTTTTAAGGCAGCTGGGAGTGAATTGGTAGAGTGCATACACCAACTCATCTCCAAGATTTGGTCAGACGAGTGTATGCCTGATGAATGGAACCTCAACATCGTTTGCCCGGTCGACAAGAAAGGAGACCCCCTCAACTGCGTCAATTATAGAGGCATCAGTCTCCTCAACATCGCATATAAGATCTTTTCTGCGATATTGTGTGAACGCCTGAAACCTTTTATCAACAGCCTGATTGGACCCTATCAGTGCGGTTTCAGGCCAGGAAAGTCCACCATCGATCAAATCTTCACACTTCGGCAGATCCTGGAGAAAACCCAAGAATTCCAAATCGATACTCACCACATCTTTATCGATTTCAAGGCCGCCTATGACAGTATATAAAGAGAAGAGCTTTATAGAGCCATGTCTAGTTTGATATTCCTGCCGAACTTTTCCGTTTGTGCAGGCTGCCGATGCAGAACGCACTCTGCTCCATCAAGGTCGGTAATGACCTCACCGAGACCTTTGATGTCAAGAAAGGTTTTAGACAAGGTGACGCGCTGTTATGTGACTTCTTTAAGATTTTACTTGAACGGATTGTGCGGAACTCACAAGCCAACACCGAAGCACAATCTATTACAAGTCTGTACAACTGCTTGCATGCGCCGACGATATAGACATTATCGGAAGAACTCAGCGGGCTGTCACCGGTGCGTTTGCAAGCATTGAGGCGGAAGCGGCCAAAATGGGTTTAGCGATAAACAAGGGCAAAACCAAGTATATGCTGTCAACAAGAAGGGACAGCCAGCACCGACGAATTGGACAGAACGTCACAGTGGGCAGCTATAACTTCGAGGTAGTAAGGGACTTTGTCTACCTAGGCTCTGATATAAACTCGAAAAACAACATCAGCGCAGAAATGAAGCGAAGAATAACTCTTGCCAATCGCTGTTTTTTTGGGCTTATAAGGCAATTCAATAGTAAAGCCCTATCTCGAACAACTAAGGAGACTCTATATAAGACCTTGATCATCCCAGTCCTGCTTTACGGCGCTGAAACATTGACTTTATTAAAAGAGGATGAAGATATCCTTGGTCGCTTCGAGAGAAAAATTCTTCGTGAGATTTTCGGTCCTGTTTGCGTTGACGGGTTTTGGAGGAGAAGATTCAATCACGGACTATACGAGCTGTACAGCGACATCGACCTAGTCAAAAAACTGCGTATTGCACGTCTGAGATGGCTAGAACATGTAGAGTGAATCGACACCAACGCTCCGGCCCGCAGAGTCTTCGAATCTAACCCTGAGGGACGACGCAGTAGAGGGAATCATCGCCGTAGGTGGCGCGCACAAGTTCAAGGGGACCTCGATCAACTTGGAGTGCGCAACTGGAGGCAATTAGCTAAAGACCGAGCTAAATGAAGAGGCTTGTTAGTTGAGGCCCAGGTTCACCCCGATCTGTAGCGCCACCTAAGTAAGTAAGCAAGTAAGAACGTGCGAAGGGGACAACATCGTCCGAAAATAGGAGGGCTTTAACGGCAAACTCTATCCCACCTGGTAGAAAGTCAGTTAGATCGTCAATAAATAGAGAAAAAAGATATGGACTCATGGGCGTCCTTGTTTAACTGCTATTGTTGTCTCGAGTCCTTCCGATATCTCGTCTCCGTTCAAAATAAAATAAATAAATATTTGGCGCAACAGCTCTTTAAAGTGCCTGGGCCTAGCTTCTCGCAACCACTCATGTTGTGTACGTTATATTTTTCACACGAATGGAAGGCACCTACAGTTTATTACCGAATCCGAACGGCGAATTGAGAAGATTTTTCGTGACAACAATACTCTCGGATGTTTGTCAGACGCTCGCGAGAGGTGGGACCGTGAAAAACTTTTTGGTGTTTTCTGGGATTCGAACTTGGAACCTCATGCGTAGTGATCCGACACACTAACCACTTACGCCACGGTGCCCACCCTCGTCTCCGTTCCATACAGCTGAATAGTTCTCAACATACAGATTTTCTAAGACCTTTCCAAACTTTGCTGTCATTGCGGCATTATGCAGCTTGTAAAATAATGCTTTTCTATCAACTGCGTCGAAAGCTGTCTTGAAATCAACGAAAAATGCATACAACTTCCGTTTTTGCTCGAGGAATGTTCCCGCGATGCTTCGTAGGACAAAGATGTTGTCGCTGGTCGAATAACTGCTCCGAAACCCTGTCTGGAATTCCTTAAGCTTTTTATTTTGATTTATCCACTCACAAAGTCGATTGCTTTAGAGTGACACAAATACCTTGCACGAAGCGTTAAAAACGATATTCCACGGTAGTTGTTTGGATCTGATATGCCCCCTTTTTTTGTGTATTGGGAATATAATCAATTTCTTGAACTGATGCGGTATATTTCCAGTCTCCAACATTCTATTGTAGGCCTCCGTAAGTTTTCTTTGAAAAACTCTACAGAAATTCTATCTGCTTCTGGTTCTTTTCCATCTATGAGTTTGTTCGCTGTCAAAAGAACTTCTTCAGGACTAAATGAAGTATCTAAAACAGCATCAGTAAACCAGGGTTTTGCATATAGAATAGGTGGCGTCATGGATACCGGGTTGAGATGTTTTTTAAAGTGCTCATGTAATGAGACCGCAATTAACTTGACACTAATTTGTAAACACATATTAGGCTTAGGCTTAGGCTTAGGCGACGTTAAGATCGTATTTGGCGATTTTAACGCCAAAATAGGAAAGGAGGACGTCTTCGGTAGAGCAGTCGGTAAGCATAGCCTACACGACACCACGTCTGATAACGGACTAAGGCTAATTGATTTCGCTGTGGAGCGAAATGTCACCATAGCAAGCACATGGTTTCCTCATCTCGATATTCATAAGCAGACATGGCGGTCCAATGATCATGTCACGATCAACCAAATTGATCATATTGCGATCGACGCAAGGCATGCCTCCAGTATTCTGGATGTCCGGACCTTCCGAGCGGCCAACATAGACTCGGATCATTACCTTGTTGTAGCCAAGGTACGAATGCGGATATCCCAATCTGAGCAACAAAGAAGAATTACTGTGAGAAAATTTAACGTCGAAAAGCTACAATCGCAAGAGACCGCCAGACTCTTCGCTGAACGCGTATCCCGAAATCTCTCAATCACCCCTATACCGCCAGCATCAAGTGCCGAAGACCAGTGGCAACGCTGCCAACATGCCATCAGAAACGCGGCGACTGATGTGCTGGGTCTCGCTCGCCCACCACCGCGAAACCCCTGGTTTGACGAAGAATGCCGGCGAGTGCATGCAGCAAAACAAGAGGCATACAAAGCGGCGCTGCAAAGGAAGACGAGAGCTGCTCGTGAGCTCTACGAGCAAAAGAGACGGGAAGAACATCGGCTTCTCCAAAAGAAGAAGAAAGAGCATGAGAAACGCGCGTTTGAGAATATCGAGAGTCTATACTCCAGGAACAATGTACGGAAGTTTTACCAAAAGGTAAAAAGAACGTGTCAGAGAAGTAATACCCGTACAGAAACCTGTAGAGATGAGAATGGAAACCTCGTAGTAGAATCACAGTCGGTGCTGAGAATATGGAAAAACTACTTCTGCAGACTGTATAACGGCGACGAAGACCAACATCCCGCTGTCAGGCAGAATGAACCATTCAACATGGACGATGATAGTCAAAATTTCCGTCCACCTGACCAAAACGAAGTGAGGATAGCAATATCCAAGCTAAAATCGAACAAGGCTGCTGGACCTGACGGTTTACCGGCCGAGCTTTTCAAGGCAGCTGGGGATGAATTGGTAGAGTGCATACACCAACTCATTTCTAATATTTGGTCAGAGGAGTGTATGCCTGATGAATGGAATCTCAGCATCGTTTGCCCGATCCACAAGAAAGGAGACCCCCTCAACTGCGCCAATTATAGAGGCATCAGTCTCCTCAACATCGCGTACAAGATCTTTTCTGCGATATTGTGTGAACGCCTGAAACCTTTTATCAACAGCCTGATTGGACCCTATCAGTGCGGTTTCAGGCCAGGAAAGTCCACCATCGATCAAATCTTCACACTTCGGCAGATCCTGGAGAAAACCCAAGAATTCCAAATCGATACTCACCACCTCTTTATCGATTTCAAGGCCGCCTATGACAGCATCTATAGAGAAGAGCTTTATAGAGCCATGTCTAGTTTTGACATCCCTGCCAAACTTGTCCGCCTGTGCAGGCTGACGATGGAGAACGCTCGCTGCTCCATCAAGGTCGGTAATGACCTCACCGAGACCTTTGATGTCAAAAAAGGTTTTAGACAAGGTGACGCGCTGTCATGTGACTTCTTCAATATTGTACTTGAACGGATTGTGCGGAACTCACAAGCCAACACCGGAGGCACAATCTATTACAAGTCTGTACAACTGCTTGCATACGCCGACGATATAGACATTATCGGAAGATCTCAGCGGGCTGTCACCGGTGCTTTTGCAAGCATTGAGGCGGAAGCGGCCAAAATGGGTTTGGCGATAAACGAGGGCAAAACCAAGTATATGCTGTCAACTAGAAGGGAAAACCAACATCGACGAATTGGACAAAACGTCACCGTGGGCAGCTATAACTTCGAGGTAGTAAGGGACTTTGTCTACCTTGGCTCTGCTATAAATTCAGCAAACAAAATCAGCGCAGAAATCAATCGAAGAATAACTCTTGCCAATCGCTGTTTTTTTGGGCTTATAAGGCAATTCAACAGTAAAGCCCTCTCTCGAACAACTAAGGAGACTCTATATAAGACCTTGATCATCCCAGTCCTGCTTTACGGCGCTGAAACATGGACTTTATTAAAAGAGGATGAAGATATCCTTGGTCGCTTCGAGAGAAAAATTCTTCGTAAGATTTTCGGTCCCGTTTGCGTTGACGGGTTTTGGAGGAGAAGATTCAATCACGAACTATACGAGCTGTACAGCGACATCGACCTAGTCAAAAAACTGCGTATTGGACGTCTGAGATGGCTAGGACATGTAGAGCGAATGGACACCAACGCTCCGGCCCGCAGAGTCTTCGAATCTAACCCCGAGGGACGACGCAGTAGAGGGAATTATCGCCGTAGGTGGCGCGCACAAGTTCAAGGGGACCTCGACCAACTTGGAGTGCGCAACTGGAGGCAATTAGCTAAAGACCGAGCTAAATGGAGAGGCTTGTTGGTTGAGGCCCAGGTTCACCCCGAACTGTAGCGCCACCTAAGTAAGTAAGTAATTTGTAAACTTTTCCCGTTTAAGATTTTTATCGCTGTCCAAAATTCGCTTGCGTCTCTACAGTGTGTGAGCTTTGATGCCTGAGTTTCTAAGAATCTAATTTTTTTTTGTTTTACAGATTTTCTTATAAAAGTTATTTGATTCAATATAGAGACTTTTAAAACCGAAGTTGTGATGTATTCGGAATGCTCTAAGCCATCCAAAAGATCTCTTTCTCGCCACTTTACAATCTCCATCTGTAGAGTATATACTTACATACATGTTATACTACTTATCACATACTTTGTATATATAACAAATTGTATAACACTTTGGCATAGATTGCTTGATATGTGATTCTAACGTGCCAGTAGCAGTATCACTCTTGTTAAGGCCATATCAACCTAAATAAAGCTTATACTCTCTAATCATTATTTCGAGTTTCATTAATCACGTATAATTGTTCTGTGTACCCTTGTCTTGATTATAATTGTAAGCGTAAAATGAATGTAGCTTTTAACGATTGTATTCGGTTTATTCATAATATTCCAAGGCATAGAAGTGCTTCGCATCTAAACGCGTCACTGTTAGGTTTAAAATTAGATATATACCATCATTTTAGAAATATTTTGAAGCTTTTTAACATTATTCATGGTAAATGTCCTGAATTTTTGCGTGAAATGCTACTTTTTGCTCAGTCGCACAGAGGGTTGAAGTTAATAATACCCCGTTTTGAACACACTATTGGAGAGCGGTCCTACTTTGTCCAAGCAATTCGACTGTGGAATAACCTTCCACAGGAATTGCAAAGCACTACATCACCAGTCACATTTCGCAGGAAACTATTTTTAGCATTGTCAAATCAGAGCTACGAACCGCATAAATGCTATGTTTGTAAAGCGTAAATTTTCATTAATTTTTATTTTTCACTCTTTTTTTTTTCTGATTAAATTTCATATTTGTAATCTCAATGTTAGATACTTAATTAAAGATAAGATATCTTGTAGTATCCAGTTAAATTATTTAGTATAATGTATAAATAAATAAAATAAAATAAAATAAATAAAATTAATAAACTTAAACACCATCAAAGCACTTCGCCCTCCCCTTCGATTCGATCGTATGTGATTGCTTGTAAACCGGATATGAAGATTTAATTACACGTTTAATATCTCCCATACACAGCTCCTCCCCTGTTTGACAGACAGCGCTTTTACCCTATGCTCGATTAAAGTTAGAAAATGTCTTAGGGATTGATGTCCTTACTAAGCTGCTTGCTCTTTGACTCCTAGGAGACACTAGTCTACCTTTGTTTATATTTTGGATTTGACGTACATCTTCAATCATCAAATTATCCAGCTGTTTGCTTAGATCTGCTTGATAAATGTGGTTTAATTTCGACAATCCGTCCGCAGTATTGTTGTACAAAATTCCCAATGTTTGGCTCCAATGGAAAACTTTATCGTTAACAAACATTTTGTCGTCTCTAACAGATACTGTTATTTCCGGGTTGACTTCATTAAGACTCCTGTTAAGCTTTAGCAACTGGTTTCGCTTTTGCAATATTGAAATAGAGAGATCTTTGAAGATGGTAACTCTTGTGTTTTGTAGGACTCTTGGCGACTTCAACGCAGTCATAACTTGTTGTTTTGATCCTAATTTCACAACGCAATTGTTCACCTTCGTATTCGAAGATCGTAGTTGGTGAATTGGCAGACTATCAATGTATGGTGGTGACTGAATTAAGCTTGAACAAACGCTTTTTAGCAACTCATTATCGTTTCTTCCTTCTTGGATAGCAACTCTCATCATCAGATTGTTTTCTGTGTTTCTTTTCTGCATTACCTCCAATCTACAATCCAAATCCTCGTATTTTTTCTCCAAGGAAGCTACCTTTTGTGATAATTTGATATTTTCCTCCAAAATTCTTTTGTTGACAGTGGCGATTGCATCAATGTCAGCCTTTTTGGCGGTATCCTGTAACTTCGAGTCAAGCAGCTCTGCAATCATATTGGCTAAATCCTATTTAGTCGTTGCTCAGACAATTTCTTCGGACATTTTCACACAGATCTGCACCTTTTTCTTATTGTTGAAGGTTTTTGGAGAAATTTCACTTACTTTGCGCTTGTTCATATGCACTTGTAGTGGAGTTATGTGCGTAAACACTTGAGCGCATATAAACAAAAACAATCTTAATGCAATAAAACTCACTTGAATTAAGTTAGCGAGTAACTTTTTCGATAAAACTTCAGTTGCGAGAACTTTAAACACGTTTTTTAGAGCAAATCTTACTCTTTCTACATTTTTTCCTCGGAGCTACTTAAAAAATACCAACTCTTAGCTATTTGACAGAGGCCAATACAGTATGTATATATGTAACTACGCATGTCTACAACATGCATTATTTTGAGCAGAACAAATGGAATATTTCGTCCAGTATCCGTATCTCTCTAACCACTCTGAACTCATCGCAAGTTTCCAGTTTGACGTTATTTAGGCTTTAATCCGAAGTGAAGTGTCGGCGACCAGAGATCTACTTTATTATACGGGAAAAACAAATGCTTCTGGCAGACCACAGTTGTATATCAAATCAACCCATATCCCCAAAATGTCAGTAACAAGCGGAAAAATGATTTCGAATGACAAATTCCTCAAAATTAGAAATAGAAGTGATGTATGCCGGTAGCCAGGTGACGAAGTTCTGAAATACTTTTTACGAACTCAAACCTGATTCAATTTTCAATATGAGCTGAAGAGGTTGGTAAGTTGTTCTTGTGGAACGGATTCTATACACCTGGGCATGCGATTGACTGATTTGATTTATTAAAATGAAATTAAATATTTTTTTTTTTTGTGTGCAGCTATCCTATAACTCTTACAACTTTGAATAGATTTATTGAGTGGTGGGGTCAGATACACATACACTGTGAGTTGGAGTGACAGCTCTTGAAATGTGATTTGGCACAGAAGAGGTAGAAAAATATTGGCTGCCCAGAAAGTTATTGCGATTTTTATTCTTTGACATTTGACGAGTTGTTTCCAAGCAAAGTGGTTGTGTCTGTAAGTTTATGTTATGTATGGTTTTGAAGTGCTCGTTTTGCTCCACATTGTGAAAAAATTGGACTGAATAACACTTATCCTGTACACATGGGTCAAAATTGGCCACTTGCACCTTTGATTTAGTATATTTCGTACATTTCTTATAATTGTTTTTTTAAATCCATTGACAATTATTTATTTTAGTAAATGAATACATATATGATACATTTTTGACATCAGCGGTCTCTTATGCTGATATATTGAGTCCTTTCAAAAAATGTAACTTACGTTGTATTTATTTTATTTATTTATTTATTTATTTACTTGAACAGCTTATACACATTAAGACATAGTATCTTATAACTAGTGATAAGCTATTAATTAACATTGTATGAAAGTTCAGATAAATCATTTATAATACCTTATTTTCATATTCATTTCATTGATCGAAAAAAAGAATAGAAAATGTATTAACTTAACTTAAAGAAGAGGGAATACAATTATAATTTTTAATTATTGTGTAAATTTAATTATTGTGTAATTGTGCTTTTAAATGTTGCAGCATCATCTATTTCCCTTAAAGGGCGCGGTAGAGAATTCCACAAGCTCGTGGCATGAACAAAAAATAGACGTTCGGATGTAAGGGAAGCATAACGCGGGTGAATTAACATTCGAGATCTGTTTGAAGACGACATTCTTAGTTCCTCATAGAGATAGGGAGGTTGGTGGTTAAGCAAAATGTTTGAGAGCAGAATTAGTGTACGATATTGAAGAAAATTGTCAAAGGTCATCCCTAGAAGGTTTTTAGAGAGATTAGATACCCTATCATATCTTCGTAAGCCGAAAATATATCGTAGTAGGCAATTAAATGCAACATTGAGCCTACGTTTGCTTACGGAATCACAATTTGAATAAATTTCACATCCATAGAACAAGGTGGGTATGACTAGTGTTTTCGCCAACATCATGCGCTTTCTTATTGGTGTGTAAGATTGAGTTACCCACATAGTCCGAAGGATACCATATGTCTTTCCCACAACGATGTTTATGTGGTTGTTCCAAGTTAGTGTACGGTTAAAAACCATACCGAGATTTTTGGCTGTATCGACATATATTATTGGGGCGTTATTTAAGATGACGGGGGGGGGGGGGGGGGGGGGGGGGGGGGAATACGATGTCGACAACATTTTTTGAGACAACAAGAGACACAGACTTCTGAGGGTTCAATAAAAGATCGTTTTGCTGAGACCAACGTGCGATGTTGTCCATATCCTCATTGACACAGTGAACGCAATGATCGATTAGACCAAGTCGGTAGCTCAAATACATTTGGACATCATCAGCGTACATATGTATTGAGCAGTGTTTTGCAACCGACCGCAGTTCATTCACGTACAGCGAGAATAAAAGAGGGCCCAAAATAGAGCCCTGGGGGACACCACGCGTTGTTGGTAAGAAATTAGATATTCTATTCTTACATACAACTGCTTGCGTTCGATGGGTAAGATAGGAGTGCAGAAGCTTAACAGCGTATAGTGAAAAATTAAACGAATGGTGAAGCTTCTCACATAAAATGGAGTGGCCCACCGTATCGAATGCTTTCGAAAAGTAGACAAGGATTAAAAATGTTACTTTATCCCCGTCCATTGCTTGCCGTAGATCTTCGGTGACACTTATGAGGGCTGAAATACAACTATGTTTTTCTGAAAACCAGATTGCTTTGATGTGAGCAAGTTCGAACTACCAATGTAAAAAGACATTTGTCGTTGCAAGATTCCTTTAAACACCTTAGATAAAAAAGGCAGAAGAGAAATAGGTCTAAATTCATCTCTCTTGGAATTTTTAGCAACAGGCAGTATTTTAGCCAACTTCTGTTGTCCCGGAAATACACCGGTTCTTAGAATGGTGTTAAAAGTAAAACTTAAGAAGGGAAGTAGGATAGGAAGAATCAATTTCAAAAACGATGGGTGCATCTCATCGTATCCAACCGCGTTTGACTTAATCGAGAGTAAACTGGCAACGACCTCTGTACTGTCTACCGCTCTGAAGCTGACGCTAGTACTAGAGAGCAATCTATGAGGATTGCTAGTAGAAGCTTCTGTCGAACAAGTGTTCGGTACAGGGGGTGCTGGCTGTGAAACAAATTAACGATTAAGGTCATTGCAGTCGATATCATCTACACAGTTGGTTTTGCTTTTGACAATCCCCATTTGGCGTAGGTTGTTCCACAGCTGCCGTCCGCTCAGGGATGAGTTAAATCGGTTGCAGTCAAACTGCGATTTTGCAGTACGAATCGCCATAACGACTTTGTTCCGAAGTGAGCGATACGAGCAGTGGTGTTCCTCTAACCCGAAGCGTTTCTAGCGATTGTAGGGTTGATCACGTCGAAGCATTAGTTCACGGTTTGCTTTTGGGCGTGCAATCTTTTGTTCTTAAGGGAACGTGCCTATCATATAATTTTAGTATATTAGAGTTAAGGAAATCAATTTGCTCCTTAGATGATGGCATATTGAAAATTGTCTCCCAGTTTGTGCTTCGAACATGTTCTTCTAATAAGGCATAGTCAATATGTTTAAAGTCTCTATACTGAATGGTTTTGACTGTAGGCGTGATATTGAAATCGAAGGAAAGATAAATCAAATCATGTTTAGAGAAAGCGGCTGCTGTGAGTTGATCATACAAAACTACTTTTTTCAAGTCGCTGACCCAGAATAAGTCTAGCAACGTTGGGAGATAGCAAGAAAAATGAGTCGGCATGGTGGTATTTACCGCTCGTAAGTTGAATGCACTCATAGCATCAATAAGTGAATGATCTCTTAGAATATTAGAATTAAAGTCCCCACACACTATCATATTGGAACTGCCTAAGGAAATTTCTTCCATTAGTGTTATAAAAGGGGAGATATCGATATTACTGTTCATGATTACGTTCGTACGCAGAAACGAATTTTACTATTATCGCAGTGTCATTAGAGTTTGTTTTAGGCCGAGTGCGGAAAGTGGTCTGTACAGTTGGCGGTTTGATATTTATTGCGTGGCAAGTAGAATTGAAGATCGATTTGAGATTCTCCTCCGGTGAGTGCGGGATGCCCGATAAGAATGCATCACATGCGACCAGTCTGTTTTCCTGTGTGTGTAGTGAACGTTTAACTTCATTGAGTTCGTTGGCCATCGTGACAAATCAGAGCTCAGAAAGTTAGTTGGTTTTTTCAGTCAGTTGTTTTCGAATGTTTGTAAAGTCATTTTTGACGCCATTTGTACACTGGATAGTTCGGCATTGAGTGATTGCATGTTTGTGTTCGTGTTCGATATGTTGCGATCACGTACCGTGCTTACCCGTATTTGGGAGGAGAGTACGAATCGGAGTATAGTTTTAAAATAAAACAATCAGTTTACTTGACAATGTTTATTTACTCTAGGGCCCGCTGTCTTAATGCTTGGCTGCAGCCGTTCGAGTTATAATCAAGAACTTATCCTGTTAAATTCTAAATCTATACTAGCTTATTCCTACCCATTCTCCGCCTTATATAGTATCGTTTCCATCCATATCATAAGACATTATGTACATTCGGTACCACCTTTAATCTTTGCGTACCTGATCATAAAACGTATAAACCATATCCTGTGATCAGGTACCGTCGGTGATCCATTCTTATGTTTATTGCTTTAAGCAATAACCCGGATTAGTCGCATTTAATGTGTAATGAACAAGCAACTTAAGCGATTACGCTTAAGAGTTGCTATGCGATAGTTAAGGATGGAATCGATATAGGTATATTGTTATTATAATATTTTGGGACGCATGTAGTGAGTCACTACAGATAGCAAAAAATCCATGCGATTAACTTTGTCGTCGATGTCGCTAATATCTTTTTTATCGCACTAATTTCGACGTCGATTTTTTTTTTGTGATATTTGTTTCGCTTTCGGACATTTTTGTTGCAAGCAAAGATTTAATAAATTCACTTTGCTTCCTCAACTTTTCATCCATCTTGTCTACCCACTTGGAGCTGTTGCCCTCCGTAAGCATTGGTGTGAAATTGTGGACTGGTGGACGAAGATGTGTGGGGCGAATCCTTTTGGTTTGATCGGGTTATAATGCGTTTTGGAGGAGGTGACATTGGTTTGAGAGCACAAAGAGGGACGATTCAGAACTAGCACTGTAAGTCTTATTTGTTATTATTTTTACCGCTTTTTTCTTTTTTTTTTTTTTTTTTTTCTTGAGAATTTTTCCTCTTTTTTTTTATCGAATTACTATCCAACGAATCACTTTTCACAATATATTAGGGTCAAGAATTATGCAATAACGATTGTTTCAGTTTATAAAAGCAAGCACTGTGTTTTTGGAGCACTTCTCGATTAGAAAATTAGAAATAATTGCCAGATAGAAAAGAGACGTATACTCGGAAGCCGTCATACTATCGCAAAAAAGCGGGAATAAAGCTTATAAGATTAATGTGAAGTCCACCTCATCTAAGTATGTGGTTTTGTGTATATACGTAGACACGTATTAATTAGCAGCTTATTCGCACATACTATTTACATAGCTGCACTCAGTTATTTGCGTACAAGGTAAAAACTGAATAAAACAATAGTGTGCTAGAAGGGAATATCGAAACAGATAGTCATTCTTTTCCGTGAAATTTACGATTGCTGGTGAACTAATAAGGAATACAAAAGTAAGTGACTTATTTACGCGTTGCACAAGTATGTATTAGGTATTGATTGATGCATCTATAATTTGACATACATACATAGATCAATATGGTAAGATTGAATCGAAATGATATTGAAGCAGTGCTGAATAATGAGAGTGATTAGAGTGACAATGAGGCAATTGATACTACAAGTGAGGGCGAAGAGGAAAACATTTCCGGTAGTGGTTCTAACTACGACATGGAGTGTTCAGATAGGGAAAGTTTACCTGACTTTGAGTATAGTGGCAGTTCGGATGACGAAGCACTTCCAGCTCCGAGAATATTTCTATCGAAAGATAAAAAAATTTCATGGTCTAGATGGCCAGTAAGAGATTCCGCTGCAGGTCGTCAAGGAACAGAAAACGTTATGAACACTACTCCAGGCCCAACTCAGTGTGCTGTCTCTCGAGTTACTGACGTAAACTCGGCGTTTGCATTGTCTTTATCACTTGATGTTGTCGATATCATTGTAAAGATGACCAATAAAGAAGGTAACGTATTTTCATTCCTTTCATTCATCTTTTGAATGTTTAGTTTTTTAGGAAAAAATATATTTGGTGAAGGCTCGATTATTATTGACAACACTGCTATTCAAGCCGATATTGGGTTACTTTTGTTGACTGGCGTTCACCGTTCACATGGAGAGGCCTTAGAAAGCTTGTAGGATGACCGCAAGGGAAGGCCGATTTTCAAGGCAACTATGAGTGTTCGAAGATTTCAGAAAGTATCGAGAGGTATTCGGTTCGATAAGAAAAGTGACAGGAATGAACGTCGAGCTCGCGATAAACTAGCTCCAATTAGAGATTTTTGGGATAAATGGGAGCGCAATTTACGAAAAATGTTCAACCCAGGTGAATGCGTTACTATAGATGAACAGTTAGTAACATATCGCGGGCGATGCCCGTTCAAACAATTCATTCCTCCCAAACCACGGAAATATGGAATTAAAGTTTGAGCTCTGTGCGATAGTGAAACAAGTTTTGCCTGGTCCTTACAAGTATACACCGGTAAAGATAGAAACTGCAAGCCAGAGAAAAATCAAGATTGTCGTGTCTTCTTAGATTTGATAAAGGACCAGAAAGGCCGCAATATAACATGTGACAACTTCTTTACTTCGCATGAGTTGGGGCTACAATTGTTGGTAAAGAAACTAACGCTAGTTGGAACAGTGCGTAAAAACAAAACATTTTTACCGCCTCAAGTTTTCGACTTGAAAGGTAAACCCGAACAATTTTCCCACTTCTTTTTTGACAACAATAATAACACAACAGTGGTTGCATATGTTCCGAAGAAAAACCGCGTAGTTATATTGATATAGGTATAGTAGCCGTCGTGGTGATAGGAAGTGCTTAGTAGAAGCGGCGTTAAGTAACTCCCGATCGAGGCTTATCACGATAATACTATGCATAAAATCAAGATTATATGATGGAAAAGGAAGAGCATACGTCGGATGAGGGAAAACGAAAGAGAGACGAACCGATTTCGAAAGACATTTTTTTAAAAAAAGCAAAAAAAATGTTAAGATAACATCCTGTGAAAGAAAGCAAAGATGTTAAAATGGATCGGCTAACGGAGATGACGGAAGAATTATTAAGAGACACAAAGGAGATTAAGAAAGAGCAAAAGTGGTATCAAGAAGAGCTGAATAGAATAAAAGAAGAGAACGAGATTCTACGCAAGGAATCAAGGAAATTAAAAGAGAAATTGAAATTATGAAGAGAAGAGTAGAAAGAATGGAGAGAGAAAACATAAAAAATAATGTGGTGATGACGGGTATGGACATTGATACGAAGCATCCCGAAGACATGATAAGTGTTATGCAAAACTTTTTCCAGAAAGAGTTGAACATACAAATTAATGTCAAAGATATCATCAAGTTGGGCCACAAAGCGTACGAAATAGAAACAGAACACATTAAGGAAGAGCATCAGATAATGGAAAATAAACACAAAGTAAAAAACTTCCGAGAAAGATTATATATTAATAATGTAATAAAATTAATGAAAGGCGAACTAGAAATACAACAAAAATTAAGGAACATTGCGGAAGAAGAAAAGAAAAATGGGAAGAAAGTAAAAATCGCACACATATGTCTGTTTATTGATGGTGCTGAGATGGAGCTGGAACAGAAATGAGTATAGATTGCAAAACACAGAGAACATTGATATGATCCGCCGCCGTAGCCAATATGGCAATAACAACTATCAAAACAGAACCCAAGAAAATAATGCAGCAAAAAACTAGAAGAAGGGAGGAAAGGAAAGCTAGTCAAGAAGGAGGAGAGATTAGTTAAGCAAGTCATAAATGAAAATAAAGGCTTTTATGTAAAATCGAGAGCATGGAAAATAGGAACATGGAATGTAAGAGGAACTAACCCTTTAACCACTAAAATTGAAATACGAGCTATTTTGTTAAGAGAATTTTGGTTCTAGAATGATTTTAGACTGAGAAACAAGAATGTGAAGTCCGTTTGCAAAAAAAATTATACCTGATAGCGCCAGGTAAAAAAAGTGAAAGACCGTCTGTCTATAGACTGGGTTAGTGGGTTAGTTGAAAAAAAAAACATGAAATGTGTAATTCAAGTACGAAAAACAGTTTTTTATTCAAATTAAATCATCAATACAATGACCTAAAGAGGTAAATACTAATAGAGAATTAATAATTTGTCTACGTGATACTTTGTGAAACAGTTTTTTGCTTTGGAAAAACACAAATGGATATTACATTTGGTATTTGGTGTGCGTATCGGATTTTTTATACAATTTACACTATTTTTTCAATCCCCATTCAGAAAAATGGTTTTCTTCGTCGAATCTTACACTTGCCACTGGATGAACTGCTTTTTTGCCAGCACCATTGCTAGTGGTTGGTTGTACGTCGGATGGTGGACGGCCAACGGATCGTTTTTCAAAAGCAGCACAGAGTTCGTTCGCAATGCTCAAGCGAAACTTATACATCGTCATATCTTTTATCTTTTCATCATTTTATTGGTTCGATTTTTTTCAGCGTTGAGTCTCCGATATAAAACGAATGCATTTGTTATAGCCATGTCGAGAAGATGGTAAAAAATCCTGATTGCCATATCCTGGATTTTGATTTGGAGTCCATTGCGGCCCATATAAGAGTCCATCACATCGACACCGCCTATGTGTGCGTTATACTCACGGATTATTTGTGGACAATCAATCTCGTTATACAATTTTTCTTTCCGATTATAACGAGCAATTTTCGATGGGTGACTAACTGAATTGGTTCTCTGGAAAGGCCTAGTGCCAACATAGCAGAGTTTGACATACTTAGTGTCCTTCCACAAAACTGTGGTGATGTCGACACCGTAAGCCGCTCCAACGAATTCAGTTAAATAACCTCGTGGTGTTTTTCCAATTCTTCGCTTTTGTCAGTTGGAAGTATTTTTATTTTAATTTTAATTTACACCAAAATCACAAATAATTTTCGAGCCCATTTTCACAAAAATCTTGACAGAAATGACTGTAACGGTTAAACCAGTCAAAAGAGAGGGCTCAAACTGGCACCGCTAGATAGGTAATTTTAGCCGACGGAAAACGTCTCTAGTGGTCAGAGCGGTAAAAATGTTGAGTTTGGATAGAATTGGATTGTAGTGATGACCTTCTACAGACGGTCTTAGTGGCTAAAGGGTTAAGGGTAAGGAATTAGAAATTTTGGATTGTTTTACAAACTCCAAAATGGATATATTAGCTCTGACGGAAACCAAGAAAAAAGGTAAAGGCAGCGTTCTGATGGAAAATGGAGATTTTATGATCTACACAGGAGTAAATGAAAACAAACAAGCTGTAGGCACTTGATCCATTATTCATTCATTTATTGTAAAAGTAAATTCACACTTACCGCATACAAATATAATCACTTACCCTTATAATATTTCTTATTATACCAAAACTGTTTAGAATTCGAATTCATACTGTACAGAGAATTAGTATATAGAATTAATATGTACATATAATTATAGTTTAGAATAAAAGTAGATGCTAAGAAGAGTGGTCGTAATTTAATCCGTCCCTTCGAACATCCGATCGTAGCATCCACAATTGGTGACCCCGAGTGCGGCATTTGAAATATCAAGCGCAGAAATAATTATTCTCACGTGCGCCTATTTTCTATTATCCGATAGCTTCAAGTTTTCTCGATATCTCAACCATCGAAAATCGACATTTTTACACCCTGTACTACGAATTCCAATGGGCAACGACGATAAGAGCAAGCCACAGGAAGCTTCATCCCCTGACTTGAGAAACACGACTCCGGCTTCAACTCAATCTGACCCGGCCAACGAAAGTGAGGTTATACGTGTATCGGTGAAAATTTCTCCTTTTTGGACAGAAATGCCAGAGATCTGGCTTGCCCAAATTGAGGCTCAATTCTCCACGTGCCGCATAACCTCCGACTTTTCAAAATTCAATACGGTTATTCAATACCATTGGATGGCAAGATTTTGTCGCAAGTCAGGGACGCCGTCTTACAGCCACCACTCACTGGGAAGTATGAAAATCCCAAAAAAGCATTAATAGACTGTTTTTCAGACTCTGAACACAAAAAGATGAGAAAGCTTCTGTCAGAAGTTGATTTGGGCGACAAAAAGCCATCCCATCTCTTCAACGAGCTAAAAGGCCTAGCTGGGAATTCTGTGGGTGAGGATTTCCTAAAAACTATTTGGCTACAACGTCTACCACAAGAAGTGCAAGCAATATTGGCGGAATTCAAGGACGATGACGTAAAAAAACTCGTGCACGTGGCAGACACAATTTTGGAAACAACCCCTCATGGAAATATCATAGCAAGAATAGACCAGGGCTGAACACCATTACCCCATGATCAAGCTTTACAACAAAAAATTGAAGCACTCAGCCGAAGAATTGACAGATTTGAAGAAGCACATCGCCGTGACAGCCGTCGAACACCATCTCGACATCGAGACTCGACTCCTTCATCTGGCAAACATTTTAGAAAGAGACAAAAAGACATCTGCTGGTACCACTCAAAGTACGGATCTGATGCAATCCATTGCCGTCAACCATGTAATTAAGGCAACATTCCGCATTTATTTTATTTATTTAGCTTAATACAAGCAAGCTTAAATCTAAACTTAAGAACTAACAACGAGGGACCTTAACTCTAAGCTTAACAATTTTTTTTTTTTTTTTTTTTTTTTTTTTTTTTTTTGTTGGGCCCCAGGGGGCCCACACATTTTTTATTAAACTAGGTCTTAAAATCTATCTTAAAAACTAGAGAGGGAACTGGGACTGGTTAGTTCATGAAGAGGTGTACAGGGACTTTCTAAGGGCGGATAGACTCGAATGAAAGTCTAGGGTGTTCTGTGAGTTATTTGCCAGGCGTAACATTCTGGAAATTGGTTCGAAATTTCCGTAGTTGGTGCGGTGGTGAGGGAGAAGAAAGAGCGGTACGGACCTGAGGTTTCGAGGGTTAGTGCGAAGGGAAATCATTTCCAGTAGTGCGGTGGAATCGATCATACCGGTTAATAATTGGTGCACGAAAAGTATGTCAGCGACTTCGCGACGTTTTGTAAGGGTTTGCAGGTTAATCAATTTTAGCCGGTCTTCATAGGGAGGTAAGATATAGTTGTCGGCCCATGGGAGACCGCGTAAGGCAAACCGGATAAACCTACGCTGCACAGCTTCGATTCTAAGGGAGTGTATGTTGTGATAAGGTGACCAAACTTGGCTGGCGTATTCCAGGAGTGGTCGGACAAAGGTGATATAAAGGGATTTAGAAACGTAAGGGTTTGAAAATTCTTTAGACCAGCGTTTTATGAAACCGAGAGAAGAATTGGCCTTGTGTACAATATGATCAATGTGGGAACGGAAGTTTAGCTCCCTGTCACAAATAATACCCAAATCGCATATAGAGGAGACTGAGGGAACGGGCTCGCTAAGAAAGTAATAGGTTCTGAGGGATGGGGGGAGGCGTTTACGGGAGAATGTTATGGATTGACATTTGGCGACGTTAAGTTCTAGAAAGTTTTTGTCGCATCATGTGTGGAATGAATTTAGATCGATTTGAAGTAAGAGAGAATCGGTGGGGGTAGATATTACCTTAGTGATTTTCATATCATCCGCGTAAATAGACAGATCAGAGTCTTTTATGACGTGACCAACATCGTTTATAGTTAAGACAAAGATCAGCGGACCAAGATGACTGCCTTGAGGAACCCCTGAAGTGGCGTTAATGGGGTCAGAGACTGAAAATCTGAAGAGAACCCTGTACTGGCGTTTTTCTAGGTACGATCTCAGCCATGAAATGAAAGAGGGTGGGAAACCGAGGGCTTTAAGTTTAAGGTAAATAGTTCGCTGACAGATTTTGTCAAAGGCCTTGCTGAAGTCGGTGGTAATGACATCCACTTCATTACCTTTCTCTAATGCTTGTAGTGTTTTGGAAACGAATTCGGTCAGGTTAGTCGTAGTGGACCTACTTTTTAAGAAACCATGCTGTTGTGGGGAAAAAATGGATTTGCAGTGGAAATACAGTGAGTCGTAGACAATGCTTTCGAAGAGCTTAGGGATAGAGGAAAGTTTGGCTATGGGTCTATAGTTAGAAATGTCGTTTTTACTGCCTTTTTTATGGATAGGGAGAATAAAAGAGTCCTTCCATAATTTTGGGAAAACGGCTTGAGAGAGTGAGAGACGAAATAGAGTTGTAAGGGGCTGACACAGGACATCTACACATTGCTTTAGTAAGATGGCGGGCAGACCATCGGGACCAGGGGAGAAGTCATCTTTGAGCCTATTAATTTTTTCTCGCACAATATCAGACCTAATGTCGACTGAAGCTAGAGAGGTTTGAGGACAGTTATTCAGGTAGGAGAAAAAATCTAGGTCCGGTTCGTGTACATGGTCACTATACGATTGGCTGAAAAAGGTTGCAAAGAGGTTGGAGATTACTTTAGGGTCAGCAGATGAAATATTAAGTAATTTTAGAGTGGAAGGAAAGCCGTCGGACTTTCTTTTGACGTTGATAAATTGGTAAAAGCGCCTAGGGTCAGTGATTATACTAAATTGCATTCTATCGAGGTATTCGAGATAGAGGGATTCGCAGAGGATGGAAAAGCGGGAGTAAGCTTGCTGGTAATATGCGTAATCTGAGGCAGATTTGGATACCAGGTAAGTTTTCCATAATTTGTTTCTGACGTTGCGAAGAGTACGCAATTCCTTATTATACCAAGGAGGTGATGATGAGCAGTTTTTTCGAGGCAGATAAGGGACAGATTGGAGAAGACAGTCAAAGATTGCTGTGTAGAAGAATACGAGAGCGATATCAATGGGTGTGTTAATGTTTAGGAAGAGGCTGAAATTTATGCTATTGAGTAGGTTGTTAAGTTTAACGAAGTCAGCTTTGCGGAAGTTGAAAGAGAGAGAGTTCTCAGAATCAACGGTAATGTTGACGTTTTCATACGAAAAGGCAAGAGCTAGAGGAGGGTGATATTGGTCTAGGGTGCAGAGAAGATGGTTACTCGCGGTAACCAATGAGTTATGGGGGTCGGATGAGAAAATCAGATCTAGCTGCCTACCTAAGTTGTTGGTAATGCCACTGATCTGAAAAAGGCCGGAGTCAAAAAGACGATCAGTAAGGAGGGTTTCCTTTTCTGAGGAGGAGTTAGTAGGAACAAATGATGATTCGTCCTCAGATGGAGACCATTGTAAAAGGGGAAGGTTGAAGTCGCCAACAATTATAAAATCGTCATCAGGATTAGCGATATCTAACAGAGAGTCAACTGTATCAACGGCCAGCTGGTATGCTTGGACGGGTTGAGAAGGGCGAATATAACAGCAAACAATATATACGCTCCGTTTGGATACAGATAATTTAGCTGATACGAATTCAAAAGAAGTGGAATTTGAGAATTTGAAGAGGGTTGCATCAAGACGATTATGTATGGCTAAAAGAACACCGCGGCCGAAGGAGAGGTCTTCATGTTTCTGGCCGTCAGCGCGAAAGACTACGAAGTCAGAAGTGAATAATTCACAGTTAAGAACGTTGGGACAAAGGTTGGTTTCAGTTAGGGCAAAAATGTCGTAGGGAAATGATTGTGATTTCAGGTGCACCATCGGGGTTTTGGTGCGAAGTCCTCTGACATTCTGATAGTAGAGGGAAAGGAGCTTTGGTGCAATTTCAATGGAGTGAGATGGATCGACTGTGATGGAGTTAGGGACGAAAATATTTATTATGATTGCTGCGAGTTTTTTGGAGATACGAGAGACGTTTGGAACCAATATGAGAGCCATAGGTTGATAGGTCTTTAGCCACAGTGGAAGAGGAGATATTAAAACTCTCATGAAAACGCGTGTAGATATTCTTAAGGGCTATAGGGTTAGTTGGGAGGCCTTCTTTTTGGATCAAGACCATGACATTAGTCTTTGTTTTTCCGTCGATGCAGACGGAGTCAGGCTTGTCATGTAAATAGGCTAGGTAAAGGCGCACATTTTCAAAAAGCCGGTTATCGCGCAATCTTGACATAATGTAGCGGCCATCGAGGTCATTGATTGTTGACGTTGGGTCTATTAATTTAGACGTGAGTTTGACGGTGGGAGGAAGCATTGGATCGAAAGTGGGGGGAGATGCAGTAGATGGCAAATTGGCAACCAAAAAACTAAATCCCGTGTCACCACAGGAGGTGGTGACATCAGCTGTCAAACATATAAGCCGTTTATATGTTTCGGATATGACAACGCACAAAAAGTATCTAATAGATACGGGCGCTGACGTTTCGGTCGTTCCCCCAACCCTTCGACAAAAAAACCAAAATTCCAAAATCGAGTTGTTTCCTGCTAATGGCTCCAAAATAAAAACATATGGAAGTGTGCGCTGTAAAGTCAACCTTGGCCTACGGCGAAATTTTACATGGATTTTTCTGATCGCAGACGTAGCTACATCTATCATCGGAGCAGACTTCCTCAAGCACTACGGATTTCTTGTTTATATGAAAAGGAACCGCCTAATAGATGAGACCACAAAACTGTCAGCTACTGGCAAGCCAACTCCAGGTAAATGCGAAATTAAAACTTTTGATGTACAAAATCGATTTGCAGATCTACTTGAAACCTTCAAAGACCTGACGCTGTTGAACACAACTGGTATTCCTGCGAAGTCCCAGATCAGCCACTGTATTGTAACATCGGGCGCAGCTGTTTTTTCAAAAGCTCGGCGACTTTCCCCAGAAAAGTTAGCCGCTGCGAAAGCGGAATTCGCATATTTGATGGAACAGGGAATCTGCCGACCATCGAAAAGCTGCTGGCCTAGTCCACTTCATATAGTAAAAAAGTCAAACGGTGACTGGCGGCCATGTGGGGACTACCGCGCCTTGAATGCCATTACGCAGCCAGATCGGTATCCCATTCCGTACGTTGGAGATTTTGCTAACGTGTGCCATAGAAAAACAATTAACTCCACCATCGACTTACAGCGCGCCTACCACCAAATACCGGTTAATCCAGACGATATACCCAAAACAGCCATAATAACACCATTTGGGTTGTTTGAATTTCGGTATATGACTTTCGGATTAAAGAACGGAGCGCAAACGATGCAGCGGTATTTGCATGAGGCGTTGCGGGGATTAGAGTACGCCTTTCCATACATTGACGATATTTTCATAGCGTCTTCAAGCCCGGAAGAGCATGCGAAACACCTGAATGAAGTATTTTTACGACTACGTGAGTACAACCTTAAAATTAATGCTTCTAATATCATTTTGGTTTATCAGAAGTGCAATTCCTTAGTCATCTCGTTGATCCACACGGCATCAAGCCTTTGCCAGAAAAAGTGAAACATATCGTCGACTATAAAAAGCCTTCTGTCGCTAAAGATCTCAAAAGATTTCTTTCTATGATAAATTTTTATAGGAAATTTATTCCGCACACGATAGTCAATTAGACGCCTCTTCACGAGCTAGTCCGCGGAAACAGGAAAAACGACAACACCCCTATCGTTTGGACATCAGAATCCACCAGTGCTTTTGAAAGGTGTAAATCGGATTTAGCTAATGCTTCACTTTTAGCGTACCCCGCACCAAATGCAGTGCTTTACCTCTTCACTGATGCATCCGACAATGCCATAGGAGCTGTAGTAAATCAAGTTTGCGACAACGTTTCACAACCCCTTGGTTTTTTCTCGAGAAAGCTAACTCCAACGCAAATGAACTACAGCACTTATGATCGGGAACTTCTTGCCGTGTATCAGGGTGTAAAACATTTCCGGTACCTGCTGGAAGGTAGATTGTTTTCTATTTACACGGACCACAAGCCCTTGACGTATGCATTCCATCAGAACTCTGCTAAGGCCCCACCTAGAAGACTGCGACAATTGGATTACATAAGCCAGTTCTTACTTACTTACTTAGGTGGCGCTACAGTTCGGGGTGAACCTGGGCCTCAACCAACAAGCCTCTCCATTTAGCACATAAGCCAGTTCTCTACTACAATTTTGCACATTCCAGGACCAGAAAATCAGGTTGCCGACTTCCTTTCGAGAATCAACGCCGTTTACATAGCCAAACCAATCGACTTCGAGACGATAGCGAAGGAGCAAGAAGATGACAAAGAACTGAAGGCGTGACTTGAAGAAGGTAATATATCAAGTTCATTACATCTGAAACTCTTGGCTTTTCCAGAAACCAAATCACAACTGTATTGTGATATATCAACCTCAAAAGTTCGTCCATATGTTCCTGCGGTCAGCAGAGAATCCGTTCTCAAGAAGCTTCACAATCTATCCCATCCTGGTGTAAGGGCCATGCAAAAGCTAATCCAAGAGCGGTTTGTTTGGCCAAAGATGAGAGCAGACTGAGTGAAATTTGTAAGAGGCTGTCTCAAATGTCAACGGTCGAAGATCAGCCGTCACAACAAGGCAGAAGTCGTCCCATACAGTTTGACATCTCAACGATTTACACATATAAATATGGATATCGTTGGTCTAATGCCAACATCGAACGGATACAGGTATCTATTAACCATTATAGACCGGTACACACGCTGGCCTGAAGCGTTTCCTATGGAGGATATGAAAGCAGAGACAGTAGCACAGCATCTTCTTCACGGTTGGATAGCACGATACGGTGTTCCACTTCAAGTTACGACTGACTTAGGGAGGCAGTTTCAATCAACACTTTTCTCGGAGCTAAGCAAAACCTAGGGAATAAAGCATTGCAGAACAACAGCATACCACCCCCAATCCAATGGCATTATCGAAAGGTGGCATCGCTCCCTCAAGGCCGCAATTATGTGTCACAACACCACGGATTGGTTTAGAGTCCTCCCACTAGTTCTCCTAGGATTGAGGTCATCCTATAAAAAAAGATTTAGATGCAACACCAGCTGAGCTTTTGTACGGCGAAACACTTCGATTGCCTGGAGAATATTTCGTAGAATCGTCTAATAACATCAGTTCAGATGACTTCGTTAAACACATGCGGAAGGCCATCTCTATCGTTAAACCAATAAACACGGAATACCACGGCACTTCAAAAATATTCATTCAAAAAGCGTTACACAATTGTACCCATGTGATCATCAGGACTGACAGCGTTCGTGCTCCACTTCAGCATCCGTATGAAGGACCTTACAGCGTTATTAAAAAACATCCTAAATATTTCTCGTTAAAGATTAAAAACAAAGTCAAAAATGTTTCTATTGACAGGTTGAAAGCAGCATTTATCACCGTTGAAGATGGAGTCGAAAATAACAGCGATGAAGTGAAGAAGACAATGAAAGATCATGCGGAGCCTGCATTACCAGTTCAAGACCAAAGGACAACTCGATCAGGTCGAAGAATTGTAATTCCATCAATATTTCGTTAGTGTAGCGTAGTAACTAGCGGGGGAGTACTGTAGGCACTTGATCCATTATTCATTCATTTATTGTAAAAGTAAATTCACACTTACCGCATACAAATCTAATCACTTACCCTTATAATATTTCTTATTATACCAAAACTGTTTAGAATTCGAATTCATACTCTACAGAGAATTAGAATATAGAATTAGTATGTACATATAATTATAGTTTAGAATAAAAGTAGATGCTAAGAAGAGTGGTCGTAATTTAATCCGTTCCTTCGAACATCCGATCGTAGAATCCACAAAGCAAAAGCATGGGTGACCTGCATAATTAAAAATGAATTAGTAAGTGAAATAAACGAGTGGGAAGCAGTAAATGAAAGACTGCTAGTGATAGAAATTGGAAAAGAAGAAGGTAAGAGAATTATCATAGTAGCGTATGGCCCAAATGAAGACGAAAGAGTGGAGAGAAAATAAGGTTTTAGGAAAGCCGACAGGAAGCTAGCGATAAAAAAAAGGTAAATTGATTATAGCTGGCGAAATTAATGCCAGAGTTGGAAATGATAAAGAAAATTGGATCGGAGTAATAGGAAGCCATGGAGAAAGCAGGATCAGTCCAAATGGAAAAAGATTGCTAGACTTTTGTATCATTAATGATTTGGTAGTTCCCAACACGCTCTTTGCACATAAAGATATACATAAGTTCACAAGAGAAGTAGCAAGTAGAGAAGAAAAATCAATTATAGATTACGTAATAGTAGAGCAAGCACACAAAAGAGGGGTTATAAATGCCAGAGTTAAAAAAGGATACGAGATCGGCACCGATCATTTTCTTCTGGAAGTAACAATGAAAGAAGTAAAAAAGAGTTCAACAAGGGCAGATGAAGCACCAGAAACGAGGGAAAAGTGGCGAATTAAGTCATATAATTTAAAAAAGGACGAAATCAAAGAAAAATATGGTTGTCAAACGGTAGTGCATGCGATCATATGAAAACACAAGCGTTTTCACTCAGCTGAGGCCTACCTACTCCTACTCTCAACCTCCACGCGGTGACAGCCGGGTGCCTAGTACCATAATTCAAGAAATGGGTAACCAACCCCGTTTGGCGGATTCTTGGTGGCAGCAGATGAGAGAGGGGGGAAGAGTGCTTTTCCACTAGAGCACTTCTTCCTGTTCCAGGCGGCAGCGGACGAATTCCCTAGATGGAGTCAACGGTGGCGTCTATAGTTCCAGTTAGGTTGAACTTAGTGAATATCTTGGGCGAGCTGCTCCGACGTATTCGGATCACAGGTCGGTAAGGAATTTCCAATGTTAGTCAGGACATTGGAATAGAGATGGTGGCGGAGGAGCCCTTAATGGGCCAACGGCAGCGCTCATACTCCCGTAGCGGACTACTGGCACCGGTGTACCCGGCTCCTCGTCCTAGGGGAATAATTAAGGAACTGGCCCTCCAGGTTGGGGGTTGTGCCGTCGGGGTAACTTCCCTACCACGTAAAAAACGCATGGTTCCGAAACAACCAAAAGCCTCGGATAAGGATGACTCAACTAATGACGACCCCAGCAAACGAAATAAGGACAACGACCTTCGGATCTGTACGTGGAATGTTCTGTCCCTTTACAGACCACGTGCAGCCGAACAACTAGCAGAGGCCCTAGGCTACTATAAAGCAGATATTACCGCCATCCAGGAAGTTCGATGGGATGGGCCGGGCAAAAAGAGGATGAAAAACTGTGACATCTACTACGGTGATTGCTACAGAGGCAACAGGCAACGCTTATTCGGATGCGGATTTGTCATACGCGGCAGACTTAGGCAAGAAGTCTTAAGCTTCCGACACGTGAGCGAGCGTATTATGACTATCCGGATCAAGGATAAATTCGCTAACATAAGCCTAATATGTGTTCATGCCCCCACAGAAGAAAAGGACCCTGCCACCAAAGAGTGTTTCTACGAGCTCCTCGACAAAACATACGAGCAATGTCCTAAATACGACGTTAAAATCGTATTGGGCGATTTTAACGCCAAAATAGGAAAGGAGGACGTCTTTGGTAGGGCAGTTGGTAAGCATAGCCTACACGACACCACGTCTGATAACGGACTAAAGCTAATTGATTTCGCTGTGGAGCGAAATGTCACCATAACAAGCACATGGTTTCCTCATCTCGATATTCATAAGCAGACATGGCGGTCTAATGATCATGTAACGATCAACTACATTGATCATATTGCGATGGACGTAAGGCATGCCTCCAGTATTCTGGATGTCCGGACCTTCCGAGCGGCCAACATAGATTCGGATCATTACCTTGTTGTAGCCAAAGACGAATGCGGATATCCCAATCTGAGCAACAAAGAAGAATTACTGTGAGAAAATTTAACGTCGAAAAGCTACAATCCCAAGAAACCGCCAGACTCTTCGCTGAACGCGTATCCCAAAATCTCTCAATCACCCCTTTGCCGCCAGCATCAAGTACCGAAGACCAGTGGCAACGCTGCCAACATGCCATCAGAAACGCCGCGACTGATGTGGTGGGGTCTCGCTCGACCACCACCGCGAAACCCCTGGTTTGACGAAGAATGCCGGCGAGTGCATGCAGCAAAACAAGAGGCATACAAAGCGGCACTGCAAGGGAAGACGAGAGCTGCTCGTGAGCTCTACGAGCAAAAGAGACGGGAAGAACATCGGCTTCTCCAAAAGAAGAAGAAAGAGCATGAGAAGCGCGCGTTTGAGAATATCGAGAGTTTATACTCCAGGAACAATGTAGGGAAGTCTTACCAAAAGGAAAAAGAGCGTGTCAGAGAGGCAATACCCGTACAGAAACCTGTAGAGATGAAAATGGAAACCTCGTAGTAGAATCACAGTCGGTGCTGAGAATATGGAAAAACTACTTCTGCAGACTGTATAACGGCGACGAAGTCCAACATCCCGCTGTCAGTCAGAATGAACCATTCAACATAGACGATGATAGTCAAAATTTCCGTCCACCTGACCAAAACGAGGTGAGGATAGCAATATCCAAGCTAAAATCCAACAAGGCTGCTGGACCTGACGGCTTACCGGCCGAACTCTTCAAGGCAGCAGGGGATGAATTGGTAGAGTGCATACACCAACTCATTTCTAATATTTGGTCAGACAAGTGTATGCCTGATGAATGGAATCTCAGCATCGTTTGCGCGATCCACAAGAAAGGAGACCCCCTCAATTGCGCCAACTATAGAGGCATCAGTCTCCTCAACATCGCATACAAGATCTTTTCTGCGATATTGTGTGAACGCCTGAAACCTTTTATCAACAGCCTGATTGGACCCTATCAGTGCGGTTTCAGGCCAGGAAAGTCCACCATCGATCAAATCTTCACACTTCGGCAGATCCTGGAGAAAACCCAAGAATTCCAAATCGATACTCACCTCCTCTTTATCGATTTCAAGGCCGCCTATGACAGCATCTATAGAGAAGAGCTTTATAGAGCCATGTCTAGTTTTGACATCCCTGCCAAACTTGTCCGTCTGTGCAGGCTGACGATGGAGAACGCTCGCTGCTCCATCAAGGTCGGTAATGACCTCACCGAGACCTTTGATGTCAAAAAAGGCTTTAGACAAGGTGACGCGCTGTCATGCGACTTCTTCAATATTGTACTTGAGCGGATTGTGCGGAACTCACAAGCCAACACCGGAGGCACAATCTATTACAAGTCTGTACAACTGCTTGCATACGCCGACGATATCGACATTATCGGAAGAACTCAGCGGGCTGTCACCGGTGCGTTTGCAAGCATTGAGGCGGAAGCGGCCAAAATGGGTTTAGCGATAAACAAGGGCAAAACCAAGTATATGCTGTCAACAAGAAGGGAAAACCAACACCGACAAATTGGACAGAACGTCACAGTGGGCAGCTATAACTTCGAGGTAGTAAAGGACTTTGTCTACCTTGGCTCTGCTATAAATTCAGCAAACAAAATCAGTGCAGAAATCAATCGAAGAATAACTCTTGCCAATCGCTGTTTTTTTGGGCTTATAAGGCGATTCAACAGTAAAGCCCTATCTCGAACAACTAAGGAGACTCTATATAAGACCTTGATCATCCCAGTCCTGCTTTACGGCGCAGAAACATGGACTTTATTAAAAGAGGATGAAAATATCCTTGGTCGCTTCGAGAGTAAAATTCTTCGTAAGATTTTCGGTCCCATTTGCGTTGACCGGTTTTGGAGGAGAAGATTCAATCACGAACTATACGAGCTGTACAGCGACATCGACCTAGTCAAAAAACTGCGTATTGGACGTCTGAGATGGCTAGGACATGTAGAGCGAATGGACACCAACGCTCCGGCCCGCAGAGTCTTCGAATCTAATCCCGAGGGACGACGCAGTAGAGGGAATCATCGCCGTAGGTGGCGCGCACAAGTTCAAGGGGACCTCGACCAACTTGGAGTGCACAACTGGAGGCAATTAGCTAAAGACCGAGCTAAATGGAGAGGCTTGTTGGTTGAAGCCCAGGTTCACCCCGAACTGTAGCGCCACCTAAGTAAGTAAGTAAAGAAAAATATGTGAGGGTGTTGGAAGAAGAGATAAACAGATATGAAACCATAGGAAACGAAGATTTAAACAAAAGATGGAATCACTTTAAAGAAACGTTGCTTAAAGTTGCTAAAAAAGTATGCGGACAAGGTAGACTAACATGTAATAGGAAAGGAACATCGTGGTGGACACAAGAACTAAGGACGGAAATTAAATTGAAGAAAAAACTTTGGAAACACTACATACAAAATAAGAGTATCATGAAGTACGAGGAATATAAAAAACAGAGGGAGATAGTCAAGCAAAAAGTTCTCAGAGCTAAAATAAAATCGTGGGAGGAGTTTGGAAAAGCCATTGAAAAGAATAGTAGAGAAAACTCAAAAATGTTCTATCGATTACTAAAAACCCTCAAAAATAAAAAGGACTTTAAACTGCAAAACATAAAAGCGAGAGATGGAAGAATATTATATGGAGAAAAAGAGATTGCAAAAAGGTGGAAAGATTACTTCGAAGAACTGCTGAACGAGGAAGAGTCTAATGCATATATTGTAGCACAAGGAATAATAAATCACCATGTAGAAAATGAAGAAGAAGAAGGAAACCCGATTACAAAGGAAGAGCTTATAGCCGTCTTGAAGAAAGTTAAGTTTGCGAAGGCCCCAGGCATAGATGAAATGGCGAAATGGGCGTATTAGAGTTTTTAGCAATATTAAATCTAGCTTGGAGAAAAAAAAGAAATACCAAAAGAATGGAAGTACGGAAAGTACGGAAGTACAAAAAGGGAGACACTAAAGATTGTAGTAATTTAAGAGGAATTACCCTGCTACCCATTGCGCTCAAGGTATACGAGACGATACTAGAACAAAGAGTAAGATTAATCGTAGAGGAAAAACTTCTTGATCCACAAAGTGGATTCAGACCAGCCCACAGCATCCAGGATCACACTTTTACAGTACAGAAAATTATTGAAAAAAATCTGGCGAAAAATAAAGAAATATACTGCTGCTTCATAGACATGAAAAAAGCATTCGACATGATAAACAGGCGGACGATATAGGAAAGTCTACGTAGCAAAGGAGTCGGAGATAATCTCATTGGTGCGATCAAAAGCATTTACAAAGAGACATACAACAAAATTAGAACATGTAACAGCTTATCAGAGGAGTTCGAAACTAAAGAAGGAGTGAGACAGGGGATCGTATTAAGCCCTTCGTTTTTCATATGCGCAATGGATGAAGCAATAAGGCGAGGTAAAAATAATATGAAAAGCTTTTTAGTGGGATACAAGCAACTGCAACCCATACAATTATATGCCTGCGCTTTTGCCGATGATATCATACTCTTTGCTAACTCAGAGAAAAATTTAGAGGAAAATATAAAAACTTCGAAAGAAATCTTAGCAGCACAAAATTTACAACTCAAGACAGAGAAAACGAAAGTAATGGTAATCGGTAGAAAAGAAAAAATCATCGAGGTGGCAGTTTATTTATTTATATTTGGCGCAACAGCTCTTTAAGTGCCAGGGCCTAGCTTCTCGCAACCACCCATGTTGTGTGCGTTATATTTTTCACACGAATGGAAGGGACCTACAGTTTAGTGCCGTATCCGAACGGCGATTTGAGAAGCTTTTTCGAGACAACAATACTCTCGGATGTTTGTCAGACGCTCGCGAGAGTTGGGACCGTGAAAAAACTTTTTGGTGTTTTGTAGGATTCGAACTTGGAACCTCATGCGTAGTGATCCGACACACTAACCACTTACGCCACGGCGCCCGCGAGGTGGCAGTTGATGGGGTAAATTTAGAACAAGTTTCAAACTACAAATATTTGGGTAGCATTTCAATAGCAATGGTGATATAGAAATGGAACTAAGGGCGAGAATCAAAACGGCAAACCGAATTTTCGCAGTCCTGCAGAAGAAATTTATAAAACATAAGGAGATCAGTAGAAACACAAAAATTTCGATCTACAACACAATGTATCTTTCCATCTTATTACACGGAGCAGAAAACTGGGTTCTTACAGAAAGGCAAACTTCAAGCATCCAAGCAATGGAAATGAAATATCTAGGAGTGTTTTAGGTGTGAGAAGAATAGACAGAAGAAGAAACGAAGATATTCGAAATGAGTTAAAAACAGAATCAGTCAGCAGAATAGTGGAGAACAAAAAATTAAGATGGTTTGGCCACCTCGTAAGAATGAAAGAAGGCAGACAAGGGAAAAGAATTTGGGAGGCGAGAGCAGCAGGGAAAAACAGGAGAGGAAGACCCAAAACATCGTGGAACAGGACGCTGGAAACTATTTTAGAAGCAGCGGGACAAACGTAGAACTCGGGCAAGACGATAGCAAGAGAGAGATCCAACTGGAAGAAATTTGTGAACGAGAGGAAGACGGACGACAGGAGAAACCTCGACACCCTAGGGTAAAATTATTTTTTTTTTTTTTGTATGCGCCAAAGGGTGTGTAATCTTCTAAAGATACCAGTAGCCCGAGCTACTGGCATGCCCGATTGGCAAACCTGAATATTCGATGCCAGGAATACGCCTACGTACTAAACCACACCCTGCACACTTCAACCACTCTCCCCGCGGGACTACCGTTAGGTATTACTTCGCGGGGCTGGTTAGCTATTTAAACTCTTCATTCGCTGTCTTCCGCTCCTTGTTCCAAAAGTGTTGCCGGTTGGACTTGGTTGCTCTCTCTGACTCTTTCCAGCCGCCTAAGTTCCTGCACGATTATCGCTGCAACTTGTTTCACCGCGTCCCATATTGCATTCGATGCTATCATATGGTGCACAATGTTTTCGGGGGTTGGTATTTCTCCAATTTTTTCCTTCAGTCCTCTGTGCTCTATATGAAAACGTGGGCACTGAAAAAATGCGTGCTGAGCGTCTTCTGAGGCCTCTCCGCAATTTGGACAGTTGGGAGATTCATCGAGCCCAAACCTGTTGAGATACGCTCGAAAGCAGCCATGTCCTGTTAGGAACTGGCTTAGATAGAAATCTACCTCTCCGTGTTTCCTGTCCATCCATTTTTGGATATCCGGTATAAGTCGATGGGTCCATCTTCCCTTTGAGGACTGGTTCCATCGCTCCTGCCATGCTCTAATGCTTCGCTGTCTTTCTTCCAGCTTGATATTTTTGACTGACGCTTGAGGTTCCTGAATTTTGGCGTCGTAGGTCCTTTGTAGCTCGATAGCCAAGATATCCGCTGGTAGCATTCCCGCGATGACACATACTGCCTCGTCTGACACCGTACGGAAGGCACAGCATACTCTCAGCGCACATAGTCTGTTGACAGAGTTTATCCTTCTTGCGTAGGTCTTTTTCGCCATAGCTTTGGCCCATATGGGTGCCGCATACATAAGGATGGACTGCACCACCCTTGATAGAATAAGTCTCCTTTGTTGCCTAGGTTCTCCTATATTTATCATTATTCTTGATAAGGCACCGCTCACCCGAGCCGCTTTGTCACACGTTTTTTCAAGGTGCTCCTTGTAAGTGAGCCTCGCGTCGATCATCACACCTAGGTATTTGATAACCGCTTTTGATGTCATATTATGATCTCCTACTCTGATGGTGATTTCCTCTCTTTTCTTGCGGCTGCTTGCCAATACTGCCTCTGTTTTATGTTCGGCGAGCTCTAACCCGACTGCTGCCATCCACCGTTTGACTTTTCGGATACATTCATTTGCAATATCCTCTATTTCCTCTAGATGTTTTGCAATCACGACAATTGCAATATCATCGGCGAAGCCTATGATTTTTGCCTCATTTGGGATTCCAAGCCTTAGAACCCCATCATACATAATGTTCCAAAGGATAGGGCCTAATACCGATCCTTGTGGAACTCCGCCAGATATGTGGTACTGCTTTACTCCATCGTCGGTATCGAAGAGCAGAAACCGTTTCTCGAAGTAGCTCAGTATTATTTTAATTAAGAACCATGGCACCATCATTGACCTAAACGATTGCACTATGAGTCCCCAATTCGCAGAATTGAACGCGTTTTTGACGTCCAATGTTATTACGGCACCGTATTTCTTTGCACCGCCTCTCCATCTCCTGCCCTGAATAGCTTCTTCCAAGGTTGTAGTTACCCTTCTTATTGCGTCTACTGTAGAACGAGCTTTCCTAAAACCATACTGTTGGTTGGAGAGTCCCCCGGCTTCACCGATTGCCACTTCTAGTCGGTTGCATATGATTCGCTCCAGTATTTTACCCATTGTGTCTAACAGGCATATGGAACGGTATGACGAGGGCTCGTCTGGTGGTTTTTTCCCTTTAGACAGCAGAACTAGACGTTGCTTTTTCCATTGGTCTGGAAAAACTCCTTCTGTTAGACACTTGTTGTAGAGTTCCACAAATGGTTGCGTATTTGTTTTAATGGCTAATTTAAGGGCGTTGTTCGGTATGTCATCCAATCCATTTGACTTGGTATCCTCGAATCGTCTGCATACATCCAGGAGTTCCCTTTGCGTGACAGTTGGGATGTCCTGTACTTCCGGAGGTGGCTCTATACGGTCTGCTGGTATTTGAGGTGGAAACAACCCCGATACAATTTTCTGCATAAGGAGAGAGCATGAGGGGGAGAGTGCCCTAGTGCCTTTGAGTTTTGCCATTACTGTTCTATAGGCGGTGCCCCAAGGATTTACATCTGCTAGCTCGCAGAGTTCCTTAAAGCTATTGCTCTTACTTCTGTGGATAGCTAGTTTTAGCTCTCTTCGCCTATCTTTGAATTGCACCCGTAGGTCCTGATGTGTGGTCAAACCTCTGGATCGCTGGAATAGTCTTCTCGCTCTATGGCACTTGCTGCGTAGCTCTGCTATCTCTTGGTTCCAGCAGTATACTGGTGGCCGGCGATTTGTTGACGTTTTCCGGGCCATGGATGCGTCGCAAGCCCTAGTTACTTGTTTGGTAACCTCAACGGCCATAGCGTTTGCTGTTCCTGGGCTTATTGTTGACTCTGCAAAAATCAGGGCAAAAGTGTCTTTGTCCATGATGCTTATTTTCCACCCCATTCGTTGTGCCTTCGTTGGGCGTTCCTGGGTTGGTCTCCTAGGTTGTACTTCAAACAGGATGGCAACGTGGTCTCTGTGAGTATATTGATTACTGACTCTCCAGATGGCGCCTCTCGATAAGGAACTAGTTGCAAAGGTGATATCAACTATGGAGCCTACACCATTTCTACTAAAAGTGTGCTCACTTCCTGTATTTAGCAATATTAGGTCTAGTGACGATACGGCTTCTAGGAGAGCTTCGCCCCTTCTATTGGTCCGTGCGCTGCCCCAATCCGTGGCCCATGCATTGAAGTCTCCAGCTATAATCGTTGGGCTACGACCTCGAGCATCATCCACGACCCTATCAAGCATACTTTGGAACTCCTCAATGGTGTTGTTTGGATGCATAACAGCTATAGACATGCACTCCTTTGACCTTTGCTCGCACGAAGCCTGTTCCGGGGGTCATCATTTTTTCTTCAAAGGCGCAAACTCCACAGGCCCAAATAGCAGCTCTTTTTGAGTCATCCGCAGCCCAAACTGTATCATCGAGATTTTTGTACTGCTCGCATAATACGGCAACATCTATCTTTAACTCGCGAACGGTTTGTATCAAGATGTCCTGTGCCGCTTCGCAGTGGTTTAAGTTTAGTTGCAGCACTTTCATATTCTTCTTGCGACTTTTGCAGCTTCTTGGTATACCGGGCATACTATGCTTCCTGCCGCGTGTTTGATGTTGCTACTTCCCTTTTCTTCGCAAAGGACGCATCTTGCATCATTGCTGCAGTTCTTGGATACATGGCTTTTCTGTTCACACCGAACGCAATCCTCACTCCTATCCAACGTGTTTTTACACGCCTTTGCTAGGTGCCCGAAGTTAAGACACCTAAAACATCGCAGCGGTATTATTTTCTCCCGTATTCGGCATACCGTCCATCCGATTTTTATTTTTCCAACCTCCAGAACTTTTTTGGCAGTATTTATCGGGAGGCTAATGACGGCAGTTTGTGTCCCTGCATAGGTTGTCCTCATAGATTTGATGGATGAGATCTCTATGTCTTGTGCTTCCTCGAACTGCTCGGACAGAGCTTGGCAGACCTCTTCCTTTGTTGTGACGCCATCTAGGTCTTTGCACTCAATGAGCACCTCTTGCGTTAGGGATCTCACTTCCGCTATTTCACCGAGAATTTTTCCCACTTTACTTTGGTGTTCTGATGTTCTTCCATCAGCTGCTTTCTTGAGCTCAAGCAGTAGCTCTCCCTTGGCTGTCCTTCTTATGCGGGTTACATCACACCCCAATCCATTCAACTCGGGGTTGGTCTTCACCTTTCGGAGTATGTCGCAATAGGAAATTTCTCCGATCTTTTTAGTCACCAGTGCGTCAGGCTTAGCATATATCTTGCCTCGACTTTTTTCTACTCTTGTCCAAACGACTTTATTAGTAGTTTCTGCACCTGGTTCTTCGATCCGGGGTATCACTGTCTGTCCATGGTTTTTCCCTGTGGCCTTTTTTTTTTTCATTATGCACGCTTTGTTTCACCTCCATTTCCGTTTTTTTTGCAACAATTTCGGCGTATGACAGTGTGGAGGGCTCTTCGGTATTTGGAGATCTCCACTAGGGTAAAAGAGGAATGGATTATGTATCTATGTATGTATGTATATTGCTCAGTACCTTTCATCATTCTAAGGAAATAACTCAGGATGCACAAAAACCAGAGATTTTGAAATATTATAATGCAACAAAATCTGGAGTAGATCCACTTGACCAAGTAGTTTGCTCTTACACCTTTAAACGGAGAACAAACAGGTGGCCACAGGCGCTTTTTTATAATATACTGGATATATCAGCTTACAATGCTTTTGTGATTTATGTTTCTATAAATCCACAGTAGAATAAGAAAAAGCATTTCAAGCGGAGGATTTTTTTTTGAGGAATTGGGAGAAGCATTGATTGAAGGAGAAATATCTCGTCGAACCTCTTTTCCGCAAAGTATCCCAGCTAAAGCGGTAGTTCAAAATGTTCAACAGTAAAATTCAAATGTACAACAAGCAACAGTGTCTAATTTGAAGCGCTCACGTTGCTACATCTGTCCAATAGCACAAAATATTCGACAAAGTGATCGAACTGCTCTAAATTTATATGTAAACGACACTCTGAAACAAAAATAAAATGTCAAAATTGCGATTAATCAGAAAAAAATGTATTGGGCGAAAACGACCCACAACCACCACGAGTGTTATTATTTTTTAGTACAGGATAAGGGTTAATAATGGACAAAAATTAAATTCGCACTTCAGCTCTTCAAGTGCCTGGGCTTAGTTTCTCGCAACCACTCGTATTGTATGCGTTATATTTTTTCACACGAATGGAAAGGACCTACAGCTTAGTACCGTATCCAAAGGGCAAAAGGGCTGAGCCGGCAAAGTGCAATGTCAAGTGAATAGACGTGTTTATTATTCGCTCTTGACATTTAAGCCTTTTTTACCTGGTTATTGAAGCTAAAAATACATAACTTATCTTTAAAGTTTTCAAGTTATTTGTTTCTTTTTCAAATAAGTACTCTGAGCCAATTATAAGGTGTTATTATTAAATAAAATTAAATAACAAAATTTGAACTGCCTGCTCATTCATCTGTTCATCATGTCTACTCGCCAACAAGCTCTTAAAGAGAAAAATGCAGTGTCATCTCCATCTAATTCACCCGCGATCAAGAATCAAATAAATTTACTTCTCCCATCCGACAAAAAATCCGACAAAAAAGCTGACAAAAAACCATCTTTATCTGAGCAGCTACGAGATATGGAAGTCAATATGATGGCAAAAATTTCATCACTAATCAATGGAACAAAAACCGAAATCAACAATAAGATAAGTGAAGTCATATCTGCTCTTAACAATAAAGTGCAAGAGTGGGAGAACGTAATTGCAGTACTCCAGGAAGACAACAGGAAAGTAAGAGAGGAATTGGCTGACCTACAACGTAAGACGCGTCTCTGCGATGTAATTGTACATGGCATTCCACAAACAACAAAGGAAAATGCTGTTGATCTTGCAAAGAGTATTGCCGCTAAACAACGTCACCAATATTCTCCACACATTGATGCTTTTCGCTTAGCGGCAGTAATCGGCCGCTACTTATTCGGCTCTCTTCACACGCTGAGCAAAGAGCACTATTTTCTGCTTTTCGCACAAGCAACGGCCTTACACTTTCGCAACTGGAGAAAGAGAATGTGCTGATCGACAACACCTCCATCAACAGCAGCGGTTCCAGTTCCACCAAAAACAACACCAACATCAACACGACCCGTATATACATGAACGAAAGTCTTACTCCAGTGAATAGCTCTCTATTCAAGCATGCTCTTCGCTTACTTAAAGAGGGTTTATTGTTCTCTGTAAGAACTCGTAATGGTTTCGTTTATGTAAAAAAGAGTGCAGATGATAACGAAATAAAAATTTCATCAACATCGACATTGGCTTGAAAATGTTCAACTCTACCCTAATCTTCAACACTTCAGTCATCTAGAGCGAATTTGAAATATGTTCTTCACAACAAGTAATTAACAAAAAAAAAGAATATATATATATATATATATAATTTAATTAGTAAAAAATAATAGTAAAAGCTGTAACAAGTTTTGATTTGCATTAACTTTAAAATTAATCATGTATATAATTATGTTCTTTTATCTATACAACTGTTCCTGCTTTCCCTTTTTTTACCTTTTTCCTATCCCATTCATCTTAGGTCTTTATGTTATTCTATCTTCGTCTATCAGCTGCTTTTTTAAATGTAGAATCTGTATATTTCGTTATTGTTTTGTGCTACTTTTATTTGTTTTTGTTAATAATGATGGCTCACAACAATAGGTATATGTCTGATGGCACTGCTGAAGTTACCGTGCGTTCAATGGTTAATATTCTGTCGAATGCGCGTGAGGGGTTCAAAATATGCTATATCAACGCTCGCAGCTTAAATATTTCTAAAGTCGATTACTTACGTCACATTTTCAATGGTTCGGGAGTAGATGTGATCTGTATTACTGAGCCCTGGCTGAGGCCTAATTTGGAAGATCACCTGTACAATATTCCAGGATATAGAATTGTTCGGAACGATAGAGTCACGAGTACAATAGGTGGTGGAGTAGCTCTTTACTGTAATACTTCCTTAAATTGCAAGATAATTGGGAAATCTGAGGCGAGTGCTACTGAGTATCTTCTAGTAGAAGTTACTGATGGTAACACAAAGTGCATTATAGGCGTTGTTTACTGTCCCAACCGGAGCTGCTTTCCAGAACCTATGTTCTCCACACTCCAAGAGGTCTCCCCATATTATGGACACATCATTATATGCGGTGATTTTAATGCTGACCTATTCAAATGTGACAGTAGATCTCACCAGCTCTTAGACTTAGTTGCAACTTCCGCGCTGGCTATAGTTTACGCATATGCCACCCACTTCGCACCTAACTGCTCTCCGAGTCTTCTGGACCTTCTGTTGGTATCTGATCGGTCGAACGTGTTACTACAGGACCAGCTGTCATTGGAGGGTGTCACAGACCACGATCTAATTTTCTGCACTTATAACATTGACTTATCTCGTTCCTCTATACCATCAACCTTCCAATTCGGAGATTTCGCTTCAGTGGATAACAACGCCTTGCAAATGGAGGCGAGCTTAATCCATTGGCATAGTTGTTATTTTGTCTTAGGTGTGTATGATAAAGTGGAGCTATTTCAATCTCTAATACTTAATCTGTTCAATAACCATGTGCCTTTAAAAACAGTGATGGTGCGTAATAGAAATTGTCCATGGTTTACATCTGAAGTTCATAATGCTATTAAAGTTCGTAGGAAACTATATTCGAAGTGGAAGCGAAATACAACCAGTCTGAATTGGGAAAATTTCTGTCGAGCACGTAATTTCTCAACATCCATCACGAGATTATGTAAGAAAAGATATTTTCTATGTAAGCTGGGAACCTACCAAAGTGCCAAAAAGCTTTGGAGCAACTTACGCTCGGTTGCTGTTCGTCAGAGAAATGTTAGAGACACTATACCTGATCTTGATGATCTTAATAATGCTTTCTTATCCAACTCAGTAGAAAATACACCTTCTCTGCCCAACCTTCAACATTCTTCTGAACCGCTAACTGTTTTTGAATTCGAAGTTGTATCGGAAGTTGATATTATTAACATCATTCGGTCTCTCAAGTCAGATGCCGTTGGTGAGGATGGAGTTCCTATCAGGTTTGTCAAAATGATCTTAACCCACATTCTTAGTGTGATTACGCACTTAATTAATTCTTGTATAACGTCATCGTCCTTTCCTTCTAATTGGAAGCTGGCTAAAGTCATTCCTGTTCCGAAAAAACCTCTACCCTCTTTGGCTGCAGACTTTCGCCCCATAAGTATCTCACCTTGCCTTTCAAAAGTTTTGGAAAAAGTCCTTGCTAATCAGATCTCGAGACACCTTGATCAACATAACCTACTTGCTTCGGTCCAGTCTGGTTTTCGAGCCAACCATAGTTGTTCTACAGCTATGGTTAAAATTCTCGATGACATAAGGATCAGCTATGATTTGGACTTCATCACAATACTCTGTCTGCTTGACTTTTCAAAAGCTTTTGATACAATCAACCACTCAATCCTTTCTGAAAAACTAAGAAGGTACTTTGGATTTAGTGAAAGTTCGGTGCGTCTCATTAGTAATTACTTAAGTAATCGCTGTCAAAGGGTTGTGGTTGGTGATAAATCCTCTCGCGTCAGAAACATACTTGCAGGAGTACCGCAGGGCTCAATACTGGGTCCTATTTTGTTTTGCATGTTTATTAATGACCTCCCTAAAGTTTGCTTAAATGCTAGCTTCATTTCTATGCGGATGATGCGCAAATATACTTATCTAGACCTATAGGTCTAGTCCAATGGTCGCTACGTAATTGCTTGACCCTCAACCCAGCAAAGTCTCAGCTGATTTTCTTATCTAAGCGACTTCACAATACTGAACTACTGCCGCCAATTTACCTCAACGACACACAATTGCAGTTCGTGGAAACTGTAACCAACCTAGGTTTCAAGATTAACCGCTCTCTCTCCCCATTAAGCCACATTAATTACACTGTGGGACGAGTTTACGGTGGTCTACGCAAACTTTGGTTGATCTCTAGTTTTACTCCTGTAAATACGAGGCTGAGACTAGTCAAAACCCTACTCGTTCCCTACTTCGATTATGCATCAGCTGTGTACTGCAAACTCGACTCTATCTCAGCATAAACTAACTGTTGCATTCAACGATATGGTTAGGTATGTATACGGGCTTCGTCGATATGACCACATATCCAACTACCACAAAAATGTCCTTGGTTGTACGCTTCAGCAGTTCTTGTATGTTAGGTGCTGTGTCTTCTTGCACAAAATTATACAGAACAGATCGCCAGCATACCTGTTCGAAAAATTTCAATTGCTCGTCCGGCTAGAACGTTTAAGCTTATAACTCCCTCTTCGAAGTATTTGAGCTCCTCGCATCTTTTCTTCATCTTTGCCATCAGACTTTGGAACTCTCTACCCACAACTATAAAACAAATAATTGGAGCCACACAATTTAAAAATGCCGCCTTAGAGTATTTTTCTTAAAAATGCAACAAAAGTCCATTTCTCGCTTTCTTACTATGCTATTCCCTCTCTTCCTACTTTTCCTTCCCTTGCTATCCTCTCCTGATTACTGTATCCTATCATAGGTTTTATATTAAACTAAATTATTATTGAATTGAATCTTGTATATAACCCATTATTTTAAGTACTATAGAAGACTAAGTCTTATTTGTACACCCAAACTTAAATAAATTGAATTGAATTGAATTGAAATTGAATTTGTATTTGAAAAGCTTTCTCGTGACAACAAATACTCTAGAATGTTTGTCAAAAGTTCGCGAGACGTGGGAAAATGAAAAACTTTTAAGTATTCGAACATGGAACCTCACTTCTAATACAAGTAAATTGTTTTATTTATACAAACAAAATTTGTCTCGCCAAATTTACAAAATCGCACACTGTGCGGCATCTTGGGTGCTTACTGCAGCTTTTAGATAAAAGCGTGAGTAAGGTGTCTACTTCTACTGCGTCATCAAAGGACTAACAAGATTCAATTATGTTAAACATGTATGATGTGCCATCAGCATCAGACTAAATTTGATCTGATAAAATCGACTCACTGATTTTGTTTTTTTGATTATTTGTCGAGAGAAAAGCAAGTACGAACAGCACAAATCGTTTTTATTTCTTCACAAGAGAATAGGATAACCTCTCACCAACACATTTGTCTTATTGCAGATTTCCTAACAAGGTCTTGGTTCATCGGAGAAGATGATTACATTTTAAATGCCTCGAGGGATAGACTGAACATGTCTTGGGCTCAGAAAAAATAAAACATATTTTTTGCTTTTTGAATTTAATTTATTTGAGGTTTGTTAATGCGCCCAGCTCCATGTACAATAAAAAGTATCTTTCCACAGCAAATCTCAAATGTATCAAAAGAATCCTTTAATTTTCACTTTCCCCTTTAATTACTTATGTACACTTGTGGACTGTAATCCAATAAATTGATTAATTATCGATAAGAAACAGCAGCATAACATTAAAGTGTGCACCTGAGCTACATTCGAATGCTTAGGGTTTCGGAATGGCTAATAAAAACTTCTTGAATGTGAATTGTGTTCCAGCAATATATGGATACATATGTATGTATGTGGAACTTGGAAAACCAATTAAATATAGCTTGGAGAATTTATTACACTTAATTGAATGCGTAATACCTACCCAGAGTACAATTGGATTCCACAACATATTGGTATCAGGGGAAATGGGAGGACCACAATCGAAGGCTAACGCTCGGTAAATAATGGTGGGATAAAGTTAAGCAATTTATTTTTCTTTTTTCGGAATTGTCTTGTTATTGGAGAAGCATTCTTGAATATTGCATGTTGCAAACGTATATATTAAGTAAATGAGCATGAATATCTCAGATATGTTGCAAGTTATGTACTCCTGCATGCATAAATGCAATCACGAGCACTTGCATCGGCTCTGATACAATAGATATGAATGTATTTATATTTGAAGTTAATTTAGGAGTCAAGTAAGGATCCAAGTACACGGAACATAATGCAAAAACCGCTGTTCCCTTAAAGGATTTGCATATCTTATTGGTTGACTGTGGAAAAGCATCCGAAAGATAAATACAAGATCTGATATGGGTAGCACTAGGACTATCAACGAGTTCCAGAAACCTATGTTTGGGGACCTGCATTGCGATTGATCGGGAAACTACTGACTGCCCAAAACTTGGCTTGGGCCAGTAGCGCAACAATCAAGTTTATGATGAAGTGCTTACTTTACCTCCTAATGGTGGTCCCCGGGCAACTATACGTATAAACCCTTATACGTATAGGCCAAAATTGTAAGCGCGGGTTGTCTAGGGCCTTGATTCTAGGCTAGGTAACGTGGGCCAGCAACCTGCGTTACCGAATATTGCCCGCTACGGAAACCGACACTTTGCCTCGGATAAGGACTGATCACATGTTGACGACTTTTGGCTATTGTACCCGGACAAAGATAGGTTTCTGGAATGTAAAGACGCTCCTCGACTCGGGAAGCGAAGGTCCTTACAATGCCAGATTCCTCCAACTGGAAAAGGAATTCATGCGATATAAACTGGACATTTTGGGGGTAAGTGAAGTAAAATGGTTAGAAGCGGGCGAGTACCAGTCTCCAACGCGTAACACTGTACTACTCTACTCTGGAAGACCATCCGGAAGCCCGCGGGAATATGGAGTTGGACTACTGCTAACAACAACAGCACGCAAGGGCCTGATTTCCTGGCAGCCTCATGGTGATAGGATTTTGACGGCCAGATTCCGGACTAGAGTACGACGCGTCACCATCATACAGTGTTACGCCCCAACGAATGGTTCATCTGAGGACGAAGAGGAGAGCTTCTACAATCTCTTAAGCGCCGTCTTCAACACAACACCAAATGGAGACATTGTCATGGTGATGGGGGATTTGAATGCCAAGGTGGGCAGCGACAACGAAGGGCTCAAGCATGTAATCGGGAAGCATGGACTAGGCAACCGCAATGACAACGGCGAAAGGTTTGTGGATTTCTGCAATGCCAACCGCCTTGTGATAGGTGGCACCATGTTTGAGCACAAGATCTGCCACAAAGTCAGCTGGGTTTCCAATGACAGGCAAGCAACCTCCAACCAAATTGACCATTTTGCTATCAGCCGCCGCTTTAGAAGTAGTCTCCTGGACGTCCGAAACAGACGAGGGGCAGATGTGGGGATAGTACGTGATCACCATCTTATGATAGCTACTCTCCAACTACGCACTGCTGCAGTTCGAAGATCCCACGACAACACAAGAATACCCAGGTTCAACATCGATAGACTTAGTGATCCCTCAGTGCGCCAACAATTAAGGGAGCACTTTTCGCAAGGTGTGGAAGCAATCAGCAGCTCAATGCCCGCAACCATCCAAGATCATTGGTGTGCTGTGAGAAATGATTTTACATCTGGTGCTGAAAGAATTGTCGGTCGATCGCAGGGAAGACATAGGGCGTGGCTTTCCGAGGATACCTGGAGACGGATTGACGAACGAAAACAGCTAAAAGCTCGCGTTGCAGCTACCCCAGCAGCAGGGAGAAGCGAGCTAGAGTCCCTATATCGCATGAAGATGAGAGAAGTTCAGCGTAGCGTACGACGTGACAAGCGCAACTACATCAACGCGCTGGCTACAGAAGCAGAAGAAGCTGCACGGAGGTGCGACAGCAGGACTGTCTACAGAATCACGAAAGAGCTGACAGGTGGTCGCAGCTCCAGCCAACACCCAGTGAAAAGCCTAGACGGCTTCTTGCTCATTTCGGATGAGGACCAGCTCGAGAGATGGAAAGAGCATTTTGCTACGGTTTCGAACCGGGTATTCGCTAGCGATATGCTCCCAAATCAGACTGAGATGCCCGAGGTGAGAAGTTCCCGAATACGCACCACGACTCCCAGTAAAGATGAGATCATTACCGCGATCAAGGCACTCAAAACCAACAAGGCGGTAGGACTTGACGGTATTCCAGCAGAGCTCTTACGAGCAGCGCCAACAACATCGGCTGAGCTTCTGCTTCCACTTATAGATAGAGCTTGGGAAGCTGAGAGCTTTCCTAACGAGTGGAAAAAGGGAATGATCGTCAAGCTTCCCAAGAAAGGAAATTTAATGGAGTGCGGGAACTGGAGGGGTATCTGCGTGCTGCCTGCAGTAGCTACGATAATAGCTAAAATCATCCTTGAGCGAATCAAACAACATCTCGAAGACACACTCGATGCCGAACAAGCAGGTTTCCGCTCTGGATCCTCCTGTGCCGACCACATCAACACCCTGCGGATTATCATCGAACAGTGTGTTGAATATCGATCGCCACTCCACCTGCTGTTCATCGATTTTGAGAAGGCGTTCGATAGTGTCAACAGGGAGTTTATTTGGCGTGCCTTACGCAGGAAAGGTATTCCCGATAAACTAATTGCTATTATCAAAGCTACATATGAAGGCTCCAAATGTCACGTTCTGCACAGGGGAAGGTTGTCTGAGGAATTTGACATCCAAAGTGGGGTAAGACAAGGCTGTATCCTTTCACCAATATTATTCCTATTGGTGATTAGCGATGTGCTCCATGCAGCTTTGTCGACGGGAAACGGAGGAATTCGACGGACTCTTACATCTCAACTGTAACATCTTGACTACGCAGACGATGTATGCTTACTCTCCCACAGAATTATGGACCTCCACTAAATGACAGCAGATGTGGAGAGGGAGGCAGGTGTCGTCGGGCTGAAAATTAATACGACAAAAACTAAAATCATCAGCCTTGGAACAAACTCATCGGCTCAAATATGCATTGCTAGACAACCGGTAGAGAGAGTAGAGGATTTCCAGTACTTGGGAGTATTGTCTCGACCGATGGTGGAACCGAACTGGATATAGCCAACAGGATCGCCAAAGCAAAGTCCGCGTTCGGTATGTTCTCCAAAATATGGCGAAGCAATGCAATCAGTGGGCGCCGTGGCGTAAGTGGTTAGTGTGTCGGATCACTACGCATGAGGTTCCAAGTTCGAATCACAGAAAACACCAAAAAGTTTTTTTTCACGGTCCCACCTCTCGCGAGCGTCTGACAAACATCCGAGAGTATTGTTGTCATGAAAAAGCTTCTCAAATCGCCGTTCGGAGTCGGCATTAAAACTGTAGGTCCCTTCCATTCGTGTGAAAAATATAACGCACACAACATGAGTGGTTGCGAGAAGCTAGGCCCTGGCACTTTAAAGAGCTGTTGCGCCAAATATTTGTATTTGTAATGCAATCAGTTTGAGTACCAAAATAAGACTGTTCCGCTCCAACGTTGAATCCGTGCTGCTATATGGTTGCAGCACGTGGAGAGTGATCACTACTATCACCAGAAAGCTGCAAACGTTCGTCAATAGGTGTCTGCGCAATATCTTAAGGATTTTCTGGCCCAATCGTATCTCTAACGAACACCTTTACGAGAGAACGGGTCAGGAACCAATAGGCACAACTATCCAACGGCGGAAGTGGCAGTGGATTGGTCACACTTCCGAAAGGGTGACAGCTCCATAGCGAACCATGCTATGCAATGGAACCCTCTAACTCAGGATGGCAGAAGACCTGGCGGTCCGAGGAGAACATGGCGCAGAACAGTCGAGAAGGAGGCACGGCAGTTAGGGAAAAGTTGGGGAGAACTCAGACACATTGCCAGAAACCGTACACGATGGCGCGTAGGCATAGTAGAGGCCCTGGGACCCACAAGGGGATACAGGACATAAGAAGAGAGAACGTTGGAAATGTTGGAAAAGTGTTTCGGCAACGATTCTCTAAAGAAAACGGTCGTTTACCAGTGGCACGAGCGGATCAAAAGTGGTCTTGAGTCAATCGAAAATGATGAACGCAGTGGCAGACCATCGTCATCGAAAACCGACGAAACCATTGATAAAGTAAAAGAAATGTTGGTCAATAACCGCAAATTAACCATCAGAGAGATAGCGGAGGACTTGAACATTGCCTATGGATCCGTCCAAGACATTTTGGTTAATGATTTGGGTTTCCGTCGTGTAGCACGTCGCCGAAAGAGACCAGAATTGTGGGCAGAAAACTCGTGGATTTTGCACCATGATAACGCACCGTCACACAGTGCCATCATTATTCGTATTTTTTGACGAGAAATGCAACAAATACCATCCAACAGCCACCGAGTTCACCTGATTTGGCTCCCTGTGACTGCTTTCTGTTCAATCGAGTTAAAAAACCAATGCGGGGAACGCGTCTCAGCAGCCGAGAGGAAGTAATGGAAAAATCGCAGGGAGCACCGATGACCATACCGAAAACCGAATATAAAAAATATTTCAAAGATTGGATCAAGCGCTGGAATAAGTGTGTTGCAGTCGATGGGGATTAATTTAAAGGGGACAATATAGATTTAGATGAATAAACTTGTATTTTTAATTTTCTGAATAAGTTCCGGGAGCTTTTTGATGAAGGTGGTATAATCTCTTTTTCCTGGTGCACATAACTTTGTACTTATCTTGGTCTTGCAGGTATCTTTCTTTATCCCTCGAATTTTTTGTTTTCCTGTATTCGTGTAGACTTTTAAAAACCCTCTTCCTTGCGTAATTGCAGCTGATATCGTACCAATTGCATTTTGGAGTACAGTGTTTTTTTAATACTTCTTCGCTCGTCTACTGACTTTTTTATTATATCAAAATTTATTTCGAGTTTCTAAGCTTCAACTTTTTCATAACCATAATCAAAGCCCTTTTTATTCCAGCGATCTTTCAAAGTGTCTATGAACAACTTCTTTAATGATATTTCTTTTGTCACAGGAGTATCTCAGGGATCGGCGTTTGGTGCAATTTTGTTTAATGTACGTATATACCCTTCCACTTTCCACGACTTCTAAACTGTGAATCAGCAATGTTTGCTAGTGACTTGCTTGTGTTTATTTGCTTTGAAGGAACTAACCATAGGGATAACTATAAAACCAAGTTGTCATTCTGCCCACTCTTTTTGAAATTTATGTTCAGTACAGTCTGGCAAATTATCATGAATAGACTAATGCTTGAACATCGTTGCCGGTTATTCAAATTTACTTTGAAAATAGACCGAAACTGAAAGACGACATTTTTGATTTTTATGGAGCAAATACTCGTCCACCGGAGCAAACCATGTGTGCAACTGTGGATAGATTTTATACCACTTCTTCTTCTTCCTGGATGATATTGAGACCCATTCTTACGTATGGGGCTCTTGTGTGGTGGAAGGGAATGAATACGATAAACATACGAGATATGTTGGCCATGGTACAAAGAACAAGTAGTATGGTATTGCCATCATGGGTGATCTACGCATAACGCCTGCTGTTGCATTCGAGATCTTTCCGTGTTGGGTAAATTGGGACACAGTTCAATTCTTAAGCAATTATTTCCCGACAGCCTTAGTACCTTAGACTTCATTACACCATACAAAGTAATATATCCTGGTAGTGAGGAATGGCAAATGAAGACAGTCTCTGTCCAAGACGAGATTGCAATGTACACAGATGGTTCTAACACCAGAAAGGGCATGGGATCAGGTATATAAACAAAAGATATTAACCTACAGGTGGCCCTGAGACTTCCGGACACATAGAGTGTGTACTTAGCAGAGATTATAGCACTTAAAGCTGTGAAATTCCTCGAGATGGGATAAATATCAGACAAGAATATCACCAACTATATTGACAATCAGGCTGCGAAGAAGGCGTTAAAGTCACACGCAACTAAATCTGATATTGTCAGGAATTGTCGCACAATGCTTAAGGCCTTATGTCTGTAGTGACACTCAGGCTGCGCTTAAGGCCTTGCTTAACCCTTTCACCACTTCCAAAACAGTTCGTGAAACTAAAAACTCTTTAAACTCGGTCGCATGGATGAATTCTCTGTGTCTTATCTGGGTTCCAGGCCACACTGGGATTTTTGGGAATGAGATTTCCGATGAGATTGCTGGATAAGGCTCAGAAGAGACTTTCTCAGGTCCCAAACTCGCGTTGGGTCTCTCTGCGTCATCGGTTAGGGCTTCCATTGACGATTGGGTCTCTCACGAACACAATTGTGTGTGGCATGACTCTCCAGGATGCAGGTTGACTAAACGTATGCTCCCGGACGTCTGTAAGAAATCAGCGGCATTCTTGCTGTCTCTCAGTACAAAAACTTATTGGCTTCTTGACAGGCCACTTTGCCTTTGCCAATCACCGTAATGTGCTGGGCTTAAGTGGTACTACAATCTGCGACGCTTGTGAAGAAAGCGACAACAGCGCGGAACATTATCTCTGTGAGTGTCCGGCCTTTGCCCGTATTAGGTGGTAGATCCTCGGTGCGGATGTGGTGTACAATGGACCAGTTGTGTCTGAGTGCTCCAGTCGAGATTTTCTTATCCCGACTCATGTACTTTTACTCAAGTAAGTAGGTAGGTAGGTAGAAGTGGTTGTGTCAGCAAACGATAACGACGCTTAATTAGCGCAGAAGCGCCTTTTTAATACCACAACTCAAGTGACTTAACGGATGTAACAAGGACCTTAACTACTAGGGAAAAGAAGAAGAAAAGAGGGTAAGGAATATTCGAATCCACCCCGTTACATTGAGGAAGCTGATAATATCCCCAATGCTAATCTCCGCTAGCTTTATACGGTTGCGAAAAAGAGTTTACCTAAGGTGCGCTGTCTGGCCTTGCCTAAAGCCGGACACTTGTAGAGGAAGTGTAAGATTGTTTCTATCTCGTCAGCAGTATTGCAGCTGCAACAGTGTGCATTAAATGCAATGCCTATTCTGATCGCATGAACCCCGATGGGCCAGTGGCCAGTACTAACTGCCAGAACTCTTGCGATATCTGCACGGTGTCTGTTTAGTAGATCTTGCGTTCGTTTCAGGGAGTATTTCGGCCACATCTGCCTGGAGATGACACAGTTCCGCACCCCCTGCCATCTAATATCCGCCTTTAGCAGATAGTGCGCGAAGATGCATCCCTTAAGGACCCCCAACGGGACGTTCACCTCCTTTGGTAGGGAAGCATCAAGGGCAGATCCCTGCCACGCGAGTTCATCAGCTCGCTCATTCCCCTCAATGTTGCTGTGACCCGGAACCCAAAGGAGACAGATCCTTAGCCGGTGACCGAGCGAGGCGAGTTCTCTTTTGGACTGTTCTACTAGCCTTGGGGATGTAGTGGCAGATATTATAGCCTTGATAGCCGCCTAGCTGTCAATGAGGAAGGCAATGGTATTTAGGGGTGTAGAGGTTTTCTTAAGTAGGCGGCAGGCCTCACGTACAGCAAAAACTTCCGCCTGGAAGACACTGCACGAATCAGGAAGCCGGTAATACCTGGAAATATTGAGGGAATCAGAGAATATATATATACTCGGTCAGATTAGCTACCAGATCCTGCGGTACCAGATTCAGGATACTGACGTGACCATACGGATTGGTGCACCAGCATCCTGTTTCCCATAGCCTGACCGCACTACATGATGATAGATGCATAATGTGAAGATCGAGTGTTAAAAGGTGCAGAATAACGTTCAAGGCTTCGGTTGGACATGTCCTCATGGCATCCGTTGCGCCTATAGCCGCAGTTCTTTGTACCCTGTTGATAAGTTTGGTGTTATAAGCTTTTCTTAGCGAAGGCCACCAGACTAGCGATCCATAGAAAAGAATGGGATCCACCACGGCAGTGTGCATCCATAAGACATCGGGCGAAGTCCCCACTTCTTGCCAAAGGTCTTGCTGCAGGCATAGAAAGCCACACAGGCCTTCTTTACCCGTTGCTCAATATTAAGCTTCCAGCTTAGTTTTGGATCAAGTACCACACCTAGGTACTTGGCACTGGAGGAAAGAGAGAGTAGATGATTGTTTAGCCGTGGTACTTTTACTCATGTAGCAGAATTTTTGGGAGAACCTGGGGACCCTCCCCCAAATCATACTGTGGATGTATACGGCTATAGTTGGATGAATACTGACGTACTGCAATCTAGTATGGTGGCCAGCTGTCAACAAAACCACCATCTTAAGGGCTTTCACTAAAGTTTAGCGTGCATTGGTACTACCAGAGCAATGAGGACAAGCCCAACCGCAGGACTTGAGGCTATTCTCAACCTGCTAGAGCTAGAAATCTTTATACGTACATCAGCGGCCATTAATGTTATGAGAATTAGCCAGTCAGCAAACAAACAGAATAGGTCACTCGATGATCCTAAATGATTACTTTGGCCTCGTGTCCGTAACGGACTACGTGACGCCATATTAAGACTTTATAAGACGTTTTTCTACGTCAGGGAAGAATGGAAAAGCGGTCACATACCTAACGCAGAATCTATAGCCATCCATACAGATGTATCAAACATGAACACTGGCGTAGGATCAGGCATCTTCTCCCACCCCTAGGTATATCGAAATCCATACGACTTCCAGACCACAGCAGCGTCTTCCAAGAAGAGATGTTAGCAGTGGCAACAGTCGCCCATGAGTCTGCGGTAGAGGAAGTACTACCATAAGGTATCACCATCTTTATCGACAGCCAGGCAGCTATAAAAACGATTACTGCCAAAGGAATTAAATCGACGCGACGCTTGTGAAGTGTTGTCGAGAAGAGCTCAGGATTCTTGGAACACAGCACAAGGTATCGCTCTGCTGGGTCCCTGGACACGAGGGTATCCCAGGCAATGAGAAAGCCGACGAGATCGACCTCCATAGAAACTTGTACCACCACCAGGAAGCTATGGCCATCCTTCGACAAAGCAAGGACCGAGAGAATTTTTTGGAAAGATAGGAAATCCTTTTCCACCCCCGTGGTCATCATCACGGGGCACAATACTCTGCGGTACCGCTTGAAGAAACTACGCCTGACGGAGGAGGAACTCTGTAGAGGTTGTGGTGATGAGGGAGCTTTGGAGGACACTACCCACTTCCTGCACCACTGTTCGGGTCTTCAACACTCCAGGAAAAAGTTCTTGTTTAACCATTTCTTTCACGATGTAGAGGAGCTTTCCGGTGTTTCGACAGGAAAAATGCTGAACTTCATCAAATCATCAGGTTGGTTTGTATTCAGAAACGAAGTAAGTGATTGAGTTTGTATGGTTTTTTGCCGGATTTCACTGGGACTTAATGGGTAAGGGATTACTTTTTCCCCTATGGGTATCACAATGGATCAATGCTGACCTGAGTGTGGAAGAGAGCGGCTCTCCCTGCCAGCCCACATACCTAACTTAACCTAACCTACGTACTCTGTTATCGAATCATCGTATTTCGTTCAGAATTCAGATGTCTATTTTATACCTCGTGAGCCGGTGCTTGAGTTTGAGGAATCTAGAGTTTTGCGGTCCCTCTTCCAAAGGGGGACAAAATATCATTCCGTATCAGAGGCGTATTTTGTCGTTTTAGGCTGCATATCAACCGCCACAGGGTGTTCGCCATTTTTCCCCTTGCTTTCGCAATTTCCGAAGAAATTCTCCGTTGGCACGGCGCGGCGGGAAGGTGGGAGTAGGTCCTGCTAGCAGAGCTGAACTGATAATTAGCGTCGACTAATTAGTGCCACTCCAACATTTTTAAACCTGTTAATTAAATATTTTTAGTAAATGATTAAAGTATAAATAGAGCTTTCTTTTCTTGAGTTGATAAATAATTTTAAAGGCCTGTCGATGTTACTCCTAACTACCCCCAATTCACTGGCTTTAAGTTTAGGGTAAAACTATGTACGTATGTATGTATCACTTCAGTAAGGGTTAAGACTGGATAAATATTGTTCATCGTTTGGGAGGATGATTGTTTGCTTCCAGCTCTGTTGTATCATATAATACTGGGAAATTTAATTCCATCCTTCTATTGACATTCAATATCCATATAATCCCTCTGGATAAATTGAAATATTCGGCGTGTAACCATTGGATTAACACTTTCGTAAATTACTTGCTGTAATTATTATTGATTTAGTTGTAGTTTGTTGTGATCAATAAAACTGAGTTCAGTGTCTATAGTAGGGTCGGGTCATGTTAATGAAAAAAATTCTATTTTTTGTTTTTGCAGATAAACTACAGACACATTTATTATCTTTTCGATTTGTTCTGATACGGGTGAATGCCTTCGAAGAATAAGATTGAAATAAGATACGTGGAATAACATATTCACACATTCGATGTAGCAAGGTAGATCCTGTGAATATGTTAATTGTTTGTTTATGGTCTGTTTGGTGTGGTGTGCGTGTGAGTTATAAGTTGTGGGCAAACTTGTAGTCTGTTCAATATGCGAACGGTGAGGGGATAGTAGAAATTCCTGTGTACTCCGTTCTATGACAGCAATGTGTTTACAGAATAAAGGAGTGGGTGCTTGTAGGTGCACATGTTTGCGAGGGCGGATATGCATAGGTATACTGAGGAGACTATTGATTTCATTGGAGCGACCCGGCTGGTGGCATAGCAATGAAGCACCCAAAATAAATATTATTGAGACGATACTTTAAGCTATCAAGTTGCGAAGAGGTAGTTAATTAAATCTTGAGGAACTTTAATAAGCAATATGATAAGATTTTTTGAATTCTCTTTAATATCCTCTTAGGTACCTGTTGTTTAAAGTTCTAGAAATCCAGATATGAAGTGAAAGGTAAGCGAAAAGTAGTGAGGTAGTGATGTGCGTTAATTTCGAATTTTTGCAGATTATACGATTTCGGAATACATCGTACTGTACGGCTAAAAAAAGATCTTTTGAATTTAACGATGTTGTGGCAAAGTAGCATCATCACATCCTCACGGTGTCCGGTGGATAGCTATCTGATAGTGAACTAACGATGAGCATATGCTGAGTCTAACGACACTCTGACCCGCGTAAGCACAGCTCGGCGAACTTCAGCACACATATGTTTATCCGAACGAGGCATCTCTTGTCGACCTGATTGGCCGAAATATGCGTCTCAGAAGTCTAGCAAGAGCTCCTCAGAAGGAGGACGTGCAGCGGATGAATTCTCCCGATATAACCAACAGCGATCTGGCCCTTCAGGTTGGGGGTTGTGCCGTCGGGTTAACTTCCCTACCATGTAAGAACCTTCGGTTACGAAACAACCAATAGCCTCGGATACGGATGATTTTACTGTTGACGACCCAAGCAAACGTAAAAAGGACAACGATCTTCGTATCTGCACGTGGAATGTTAGGTCCCTCTACAAACCACGTGCAGCCGAACAACTTGCGGAAGCCCTAGTGTCTCAAAGCAGACATAACCGCCATCCAAGAAGTGTGATGGGATGGGCCGGGGAAAAAGGAGGATGGAAAACGATTGCTACAGACAAAAAGGGCAGCGTCTATTCGGGTGCGGACTTGTCATTGGAGGCAGACTTAGGCAAGAAGTCTTGAGTTTCCGGCATGTGAACGAGCGCTTATGAGTATCCGTATCAAGGCTAAATTCGCCAACATTAGCCTAATATGCGTTCACGCCCCTCACGAGGAGAAGGACGAAGCGACAAAGGATGACTCTACCAGCTCTTGGACAAGACGTATGAACAATGCCCTAGCCACGACGTTAAAATTATCCTAGGCGACTTTAACGCAAAGCTAGGAAGAGAGGACGCCTTTACTAGCGTGGTCGGAAAGCACAGCCTGCACGACATCACATCCGACAACGGACTCAGGCTAATCGACTTTGCGGCGGGACGAAACTTTGTCGTAGCTAGTACGCGGTTCCCACGTCTCGACACTCACAAAGGAACATGGCTCTCCTTTGATCGAAAAATCGTCAACCAAATCGATCACATTGCGATCGACGCAAGGCACTCTTCCAGTATTCTGGTTGTCCGGACTTTCCGAGGAGCCAACGTGGACTCGGATCACTATCTAGTTGTAGCCAAGGTACGGATGCGGATATCCACAATGGAGCGAAATCAACGAAATACTGCGAGGAAATTTGACGTCAGGCAGCTACAATCGCAAGAGACCGCCAGAACCTTTACCGATTGAGTTTCTTCTAATCATAATCTAAGTCCTATGCCGCCAGCAGCAAATGCGGAAGACCAGTGGCAGCGCTGCCAACAAGCCATCAGAGATGCCGCCTCTGATGTACTGAGTTTCTCTCGGCCACCACAACGAAACCCCTGGTTTGATGAGGAATGCCGGCAACCACATGCAGTTAAACAAGAGGCGTACAAAGTGGCGCTACATAGAAGGACTAGAGCTGCGTACGAGCTCTACGTGCGCAGGAGATACGAGGAACATCGACTTCTCAAAAAGAAGTAAAAGGAGGATGAGAAGCGCTCGATCAAGGAGATTGAGAGACTTTATTGCAGGAATAATGTTCGAAAATGTTACCAAAAGGTAAAAAGAACATGGCAGGGTTTCAAAGCCAGAACAGAAGCCTGCAGGGCCGAAAATGGTAACATAGTAGTAGAGTCGTAGTCGGTGCTGGGGATATGGAAGGAACACTTCTGGAGACCGTTAAATGGCGATGATGACCAATATTCCGCTGTCAGGCAGAATGAGCCATTCAATAGTGACCATGGCAGTCCCGTCAACCCGATCAGAATGAATTGAGAATAGCGTCATCTAAACTCAAATCCAACAAAGTTGCTGGAGCCGACGGCTTTTTCGCTGAACTTTTCAAGGCAGGAGGAGATGAGTTGGTAAGGAGCATGCACCAGCTGATCTGTAAAATCTGGTCGGATGACAGTATGCCCGATGAATGGAACCTCAGCATCGTGTGCCCAATCCTGAAGAAAGGGGACCCTCTGAACTGCGCCAACTACAGAGGTATAAGTCTCCTCAACATCATATAAGATCCTGTCTGCCATACTATGTGAACGCCTAAAACCGATCGTCAACAACCTGATATGTCCTTATCAGGCCTGGAACGTCCACCATTGACCAAATATTCACACTACGACAGATCTTGGAAAAGACCCATGAATATAAAATCGACACGCACTTCTTCATCAATTTCAAAGTTGCCTATGATAGCGTGTATAGAGACAAGTTATACAGAGCCATGTCTAGTCTTGGCATCCCTGCCAAGCTCGTCCGTTTGTGCAGAATGACGATGGAGAACTCTCGCTGCTCCATCAAAGTCGGTAAGAACATCACCGAACCGTTCGATGTCAGGAAAGGTCTTAGACAAGGCGACGTGCTATCATGCGATCTCTTTAACATAGTACTTGAGAGAATTGTACGAAACTCACAAGCCGACCCCGGAGGTACAATCTTTTACAAGTCTGTACGACTACTCGCTTATGCCGGTGACATTGACATAATCGGAAGAACTCAGCGGGCAGTCTATGGGGCATTTACGAGTATTGAGACCGAGGCAGCAAAGATGGGTCTAGCGGTCAATGAAAGCAAAACAAAATATATGCTGTCTACAAAAAAGGACACCCAACATCGGCGTCTTGGACAGAATGCCACAATAGACAGATCTTATTTTGAGGTAGTAAAGGATTTTGTCTACCTAGGCTCTATGGTCAGTTCCGCAAATGACATCAGTAAGGAGATCGCACGAAGAATTACTCTTAGATAGATTAGATAGATTTATATTGTTGAGAGGTGCAAGTGCACTGCGACCTATAAAAGATCTATTGTGCCCCCCTTACTAAGGTTCTAGCCGATGATATACTCGGTCTAGAGCACTTCCTCCAGTCCAGCTGCTACAGCAAACCGGAGTATCTTCAGTGGATCCAGCGAAGGCAAATCCGTTTCTGATAGGAGGTAGGCACCAAGGTGATTCCTTCTTTTGTGGGTCAGTGCTTCGCATTCCATAAGAAGGTGCGCTGGTGTTTCTGCGAAGTCCCTGCAGAATCTGCAGTGTCCGTCTCCCTCTATTCCCAGTTTCCTAAGGTGCTCCTTAAGTCTGCAGTGACCTGTTAACATGCCCGCCAAGATGCGAAGCCGATTCTTACTAACTCTTAGGCAGGCTCTGCTTCTTTTCTGGTTGTATTTCCCCAGAAGTTCCTTTGCCTGTCTAATTTGGGGGATATCGTCCCAATGTTTGGCCCATTTGTTGTCTTCTTCTTTCCTTAAGTCTTCCCTTATTTTGTGGGGTCCTATCCCACAGAAGGGTTCTGGTCCAAGGAATGGCGTGTCTGATCCGTTTCTAGCTAGCTCATCAGCTGCTTCGTTCCCCTCTACTCCTACATGTCCTGGTACCCAGTAGAGAGTTACTTTGTTTGTTTCTCCTAGTTTGTTGATCCTGGTGAGACACTCCCATACCAGTTTGGATCTGATCTCATGCGAGGTCAGTGCTTTAATAGCGACTTGGCTGTCTAATAGTATCGCGATGTCCTGCCCGCGATTTTTCCTGTCTAAGTTGAATTGCGCGCATCTTTCGATCGCGTGAACTTCTGCTTGAAATATGCTGGGGAATGTTCCCAGTGATTCTGAGTATCTAGTCCTGGGCCCGTACACTCCTGCCCCAGTGCCAGTAGATGTTTTCGATCCGTCTGTGTACCATTTAATTGTGTGTTGTTTGAGTTGGTATTTATCGGATTCGCTGCTCCAATCTCTTTTGTTGCTCAGCTTTGAGTCAAATTTCCTTTCAAAGCAGTATTTCTTGACCATATCATCTCTGGGCCAGTCCAGAAGCGGCACCGATTTGGATAGGGTTACTCGCTCTTTATTTGCGATGCATGTTCCTTTCCCGATGCCCTCTTTGCTGATTCTTAAAATGGTCTCCTTGGCGATTCGCTCTAGCACTATGTGTAGTGGAGGTATCCCTACGATCACTTCTAGAGCTGCTGTGGGACAGGTTCGCATGGCTCCTGTTATACATATACAGGCTAATCTTTGCATTTTGTTGAGGGATGTCCTCGTCGTGGTTAGTCTAGATCTGTTGACCCATGCCGCTGCCCCGTATGTGATGATGGGTCTTACTATCATCAGATACATCCATCTCAGTGTGGCTGGGCTACAACCCCAGGTCTTTCCTGAAATGTTTTTGCACACCATACGTGCTCTGGTGGCTTTGGTTACCACAGTTTCTACATGTTCTCTCCAGAGGAGTTTGCTGTCTAGTGTTAGACTTAGATACTTGACCTGTTTCTGTGGGTCAACTCTGATCCCTTCCAACAGGATGGGTTGCATACGCTTTAACTGTGTTTTCTTGGTGAAGGGTATCACAGTGGTTTTGGTAGGGTTCACTCTGAGTCCTACCGTTTTACACCACTTCAGTGTGATTCGTAGACCCCTCTGAATGATTTCGCATAGCGTTTCTTCAAATTTTCCTCTTGCGACAATGACTATATCGTCGGCGTACCCCTGGCATGTAATGCCGGCACCTGTCAATTTGTACAGTAGTTCATCTGCTACTAAGCTCCACATCAATGGTGATAATACCCCTCCTTGTGGACAGCCTCTAGTGGTGCTTATTGTGATGGTTTTTTGACCCACCTCTATCTCAGCAGTCCTAGTTCTTAGCATCTCACACATCCAGTTACTTGTGGTGTGATTTACTCCTTTTATTTCGAGACCCCTCCTAATTGCTTCGTGGGAGGTGTTACCGAAGGCTCCTTCGATGTCTAGAAATGCGCATACTGCTGTTTCCTTGCTCTCCAGTGTATCCTGAACCCAACTTGTCAGCTGGTAGAGCGCAGTTTCGGTGGATCTTTCTGCTCTGTAGGCATGTTGATTGTGGTGGAGAGGTATTCTTTCCAGCACAGTCATTCTTAGGTGATTATCTATGACCTTTTCTAGCGTTTTTAACATGAATGAGGTCAAGCTGATGGGCCTAAAGGATTTTGGTGAAGTGGTGTCTCTTTTTCCCACTTTCGGAATGAATATGACCTTTGCCCTTCTCCATATTCTTGGTATATGCCCAAGTGCGACGCTGCTTCTCAATAGTCCTAGGAGGTGTGGCATAATGATTTCCTGGCCTTGTTGTAGTAGGGCAGGGAATATTCCATCCGCTCCCGGTGCTTTTAAGAATTACTCTTACCCATCGTTGTTTCTATGGACTAAAACGACAATTGAGTAGCAAAGCCCTATCTCGAACAACTAAGGTAACTCTTTATAAGACTCTAATCATCCCAGTCCTGCTGTATGGCGCAGAGGCATGGGCTTTGACAAAACCGGATAAGGATGCCCTTGGTTATTTCGAGAGAAAAGTTCTTCGAGCGATCTTTGGTCCCGTCTGCATAGACGGTGAGTGGAGGAGAAGGTACAATGCCGAGCTATACGGCCTGTACAAGGACATCGACTTAGCCAGAAGTGTTCACATACAGCGACTAAGATGGATGGGATGGAGCCCATCATTCCCGCTAAGAAAGTTTTCGAATCCACCCCGAATGGACGACGCAGTAGAGGACGACCTCGTGGTAGGTGGCGCAAACAAGTGGAGGGGGACCTCAACCAACTTGGCGTGCGCAACTGGAGGCAGCTGGCTCGCGCTAGCTGGAGAGGTTTGTTGGTTGAGGCCCAGGTCCACCCCGGACCGTAGCGCCATCTTATTAAGTAAGTAATTAACAGATTCATTGCATACAGAGTCATTGCCATTCACAAAGTCGCAGTTAGAGGAATGATAGCCAACTTCGTCGATTAAATTTTGACTTGACAGGGAGAACGACATAGCCTCTGATTTACTGCTTGAAACTATTTCACGATAAGTTAACTACATTTTTAACAACGATGAATCTAAGTTTATATTGTCTTTTATACTATATACACAAGTAGCAGCATAAGATAGAGCCAAGTCATCCGCAAAAGCAACGACTTTTCCTTTTAGGGGAAGGTGGAAGATAGAATTCAGATATATGAGGAACAGCAAAAGACCGAAGACAGATCTTGCGAAACTCCGGCACCTGATTAGTTCAGCAATGGTTCACCCAAGATCGCATTTGCGCGTACAAGCTGTTTTCTTTTTTTCTAGATAGGAAGAGAACCACATAAGAATATTATCTCTGAAACCAAATCTGTAGAGAATCTTTAATAGTAATTTGTGATTGACTACATAATACTTATTTAATTTATTATCAACAAAGTACAAGTCAAATGCCTTAGTGGGATCAAGAAAGAGAGCTTCGCATTTATTGCTCTTATCCAGTCTTGCAATTGAACAGATGGACTGGCGGGATACCACTATATATTTTATCCAAACACTTGTAAGGGCAGTATCGATAAAGAAGCGCTATGCATCCAATATTTGGGCGATGTTCGTGTGGAGAAATGTCGCGGCTAATGCACTGACCACCGATTAATCTAAAAGCTTGACGCTGAGCACTTGCCCAAACATGTGAGTTATATTCAAGTGTCCAATGAACATAAGCCATGTACATATAGATTATAGTTAAGTCTGAAAAAAAGGACCTGTCAACGCGAAGGAACTAGAAACTGCCAGACTTTTTGACAACAGAGTTCCAGCGGCAAAGTGGAAATTTGGAAATTCGCCTGGAAAGCCGAAGCCAAGTATAAAAGAAGGTAGGCAAAAACCAAGGTTTGAGTTCTTTGTTGGCATCAGTGACAGCGATCACCAGAGACGCGCATTTCTTAAAGAAAAATAAATAATTGTACTAGATTGTTTTTTCTTATACAATCGCTCAGTTAAATAAAGAAAAATTTCACCTCTCGGGAACCAGAGTAATTGCGTTTTTCTCCTCCTGCTTCCGTCCAAACATTAGAAGTTTCTTTTAATCGGCGATTTTTGCTACATTTAGATTACACCTTTTTGGGAATCCGTTGCATCTAGCGCTACCTGCAGTTATTTTCTGATTTCTGAGCTAACATACAATACCAAGCATTGAGAAATCATATGATTCTTCAGTGTCAAACATCGAATGCGAGTAAAAGTAAGCTACTGAGGAAAGTATATCACTGCTCTGAGAAGCAATATCTTTAATGTCACATACTTGATAAAGGAAAGAGTCAGAGAAACGATCAGTTGGTTGGTACTCAAGATTGCCGTCGCGAAGGTAGCATAAGGGACAAAACGGAACTCGTATTCTCTTTGTGTCCACTGAAGATAGGTATGATTATGATCCCCAAGAGTAGAACACCATTGTTTGAATCTACAACTTCAAAAAGAGAGTCGACCATGCCAATTGCAAATAAAAACCTAAAAACACATATTTCAATTGAAAGGAGTTTTAAATCTTAGAACATCGGGTTTTGCTTTGAATTTCCTCCTTTCGACGTGAATTTGTAGCCAATTTGAAACGGAATTTGGTATTTTCACCCTTAAAAGTCTATGGAAAATGCTCGGCATATCTGCTGGTGCGAATAAAGTACGAATGACTACATATTACATTATTACGAAAAATATTCAACACCGGTGTACTATCTACATCCTTTTATAGTGATATACGACGGAGACTTTACCTGAGATAACAGGCGGATAAAATAACTCCGATACTTCCTCCAATAAATGAACCTTATCGTAACATTCATTTTATGTATGTACCTACGAGTATATATCTGTACATATACGTGTACTCGAATATGACCCTAAATGTGTTAATATCTTGTTATTAGAATGTCAACTTATCTATACGCGTTTTGTTCGAACATGCTGCATAATAATTATTTACCACTAAGTGGGTTTGTAGTTATCTGAAGATAGACATGAGACGCGATAGTTTACCCACAAAACATTTGAAAACGTCTGGTGGAAAGTGCGTCGTGTATAATGGTCTAAGTCAAAACTTTATTTGACTGCCCTTTAAGGCATATATTCGTAAATGAACGCACCATTCAACGTTGAGCAGTATTAAATACCACACACCAGTGCAAGGTGGATGGAGGACAAAAGCAGGACAACAGCGATATGGACCTGCAGTACATACCCGTTCGAACGCAATGTCTCAAGAAGGCGACAGAACTACGTGTATGCAAAAATAAAAGGAATACATTTCTACAGCTGTTATGCCCCACCGAGCGCGAGCATGACAGAATACGAGGAGATGCTGGAAAACATCGTGGCTGAAGTACGAGGAAAGTCACAAACTATCGTGGCCGGGGACTTTAATTCCTGGTCAGTTGAATCGAATAGTGTCAGGACAAACCGACGGGGCAAGGCGCTAATGGAAGCCTTTGCCAATCTCGACCTAGTGCTGCTAAACAGCGGAAATAAGTACACCTTCCACAACGACATTCGTCAGCAGATCATAAGCAAGAAGCATAAAATGGCGCGCTTCAGACCTGTACACGAACAGCGACCACCAGGCCATAATATTCGATATAGAAGAGCAAACACGATTCCAGTACTGCAACTTTCCTCGAAAAGTACAAAAGCAAGGCTGGAAAACGAGCGACCTAGACTCTCACATATGCTAAACAGCATCGAAATAACGAGTGGCACAGAAGAGGAGCAAGCAAAAGAAGTGACATCGTCTCTGACCAGCGGGTATGATGCAGCCATGCCGCACACGGGAAAAGGAAATGAAAGAACGCCGGTGTACTGGTGGAACGATGACTGCCACATAATGCGGAGGCGCCAGCAAAGGGCGAGAGGCAGAGACTCTGAGAATAATGAAAAATTCCGAGGAGAATTCCAGAGGAAGCGAATGCAACTTCGTAAGATGATTAAGAAGAGCAAAAGTGAATTATTCCAAGTATTCAGGGAGGAACTGCAACACAACCCATGGAAAAGCGCATATGAAATAGTCATGAAAAAACTGAAAAGCACTACGGCAGCTGCACCGATATGCCCACATACATATCTGTTTTCTCACTCAAATCAAAAACATAATTTTGTTTAATTCACAATAATTCATTTATTTGTTAATCTTAAAAAGGCAGGTTAAGTAATATAGGACCATTGTCCTTGGAAGCCGAAAACAGAGTGAGTGCCGCCCTCTTGGAAATAATGTCATCTTATAAAAACAAAAAAAAAAAAACACGTTGTCATTCGTACGCGTATAGGCTTCTCAAACTTGAACATTACAATATCATGAACTCAATTGTGAGCAGCCTATTCCCGAGGAAAGATGGATTTACACTGCCACGAGGCACAGCATATGAAATGGAGACGATACCACAGATACAACTGAGGAAGTTATAGAAGCCACGGCAGCTATTAAAAGCAACAAGACAACAGGGATGGACGGGATCCCGAACTTTGTTCTGATAGAGGCATGATAGAGGCGATCAAAAGCAGACCAGATGTCTTCACATAGCATGCCTAATATACGTAGAAGGAAAATTTCCGTGTCAGTGGAAACGGCAACGACTAGTCCTCGTATCAAAGGGCGACAAACCACCTGAGCAATCATCGTCATACAGGCCGTTGTGCATGCTATATACACTGGGGAAAGTGCTCGAGAAAATTATACGGACAAGACTAGAGCAATACACGGAAGGGGACTCGAGGCTTTGTAACCGACAGTTTGGTTTCCGAAAGAAACGAAGCACCAACCATGCAATACAAGCTGTGTGCGATATAGCACATGAGGCAATTGCGGGAGAAAGGTGGCTCGGAGGAACAAAACAGTACCGTGTTGTAGTGAAAGTGTCAAGAACGCGTTCAATTCAGACGACTAGAGCTGTATACTAAAAGCACTGAGTGACCTGCAGGTACCAAATTACCTACTACGGATAATTGTGAACTACTTCGAAGACGGAACCCTTTACTATAACACAGAAGAGGGACCAAAGAGGTACAAAATTACGGGACGAGTTCCACAAGGATTGGTTCCTAGGACCAATTCTGTAGAACATAATGTACGATAACATTCTAGGAACACAAAGACCTAATGGAGTAGACAGACATCATCGGTTATGCCGACGATATCGCAATTGTAGTAGTGGGCAAAAAAAAAAATTAGAGGAAGTTGTGCAAAACTGCAATCAAACAATCGCAAACGTGAAGCTATGGTTACCGACATTAGGTTTAGAGCTAGCGGACCACAAAACCGAAGCCATTCTCATAAGTAGCCATAAAAAAGTGGAGCACGTCACCATAGAGGTCGGTGAGCAAACTATCGAATCGAAGCCGTACATCAAGTACCTGGGAGTGTTGCTTGATCACAGACTCAGCTTCAGGGACCACCTAATGTACGCTGGCGAGAAGGCTGGGGGAACAACGCAGCCAATCAGAAATCTTTTGACAACCGTGAGTACATCAATTATCTTGTATGCGGCCCCAATATGGGCATCAGCGACGCATCGTAAGTCATACATTAGAACGATGAACTCGGCGCATAGAATCGCATCTTTAAGGGTATGCTGCGCCTTTAGGACTGTATCAGCGGATGCGATTAGCTTAATATCAGGCCGAAGAAGCCATATGCGAAAACGAGCACGATGACGGAACAAAAGCTATATAAGCTATAAAAGCAGAATGGCAACATGGGTGGAACATCACAACCAAAGGACGATAGACATACAAATTGATCGCCGAAGTTGATGAATGGATTAGCAGAAAGAACGGGGAGGTGAACTACTACCTACCACAATTTCTATCGGGGCACGGTTGCTACCGGGAGTATCTCTTCAAGTACAAGCACGCGGATGACCCATTATGCCAGCACTGTGAAGGAAAAGTACAGAACGCAGAGCATGTACTGATGGAATGCCAAAATTATACCAGGGCCAGGAAAATCCTAGAAAGAGCAATTGGCGGCTAAGTGACTCCAAGAAGCCTGATCTCATTTATGCTGGTGATAAGCGAAAGCTGGGACACGGCAAATGAAGTACTCCTAATCACAAGTATGATGCTGCAACTGCGTGCAGAGGAACGAGAAACACGAGAAACAAAGATCCTGCCAGAAGATCCTTTTTGAGAAAAAGGTAAACACTGAAGTCAGGGCGCTGAAGTTTTGATTAAAAAAGTTTCCTCCTGTGATGAGTGTCAATGATGTGTGGGCTTATTCAGCAACTGAGCTTTTATACAATTAGCATACCGATCACAAGGTCTTCAAGTCAGTTGTTTGTCCTCCTTGGCTTGAATAGCATCCTAACCCTTTGTCATATATTCTATCAATAAAATACATTTATATACACCTGAACAAGTCTAATTCGTGCGTTAACTTGAGTCATCACAGTGGCGACGAGGATTAAAAATAAAAAGTATAAATAAACTGAAATATTGCATTAGGTTGACTGATTAAAAGTGAACAATGTCGATTATCGGTTCAGTTCAAAAATTCGATTTTAATCAAAATGACTGGCACATATTTAAAGCCCAGTTAGAACAGTTTTTCATTGCTAACGACGCGACGGAGGAAGCGAAGAAAAAAGCAATTTTAATTAATGCGCTATCAGAAGAGTCATATAAATTAGATAATAATTTGGTGCATCCCATTAAAGTAGAAGCAACTACGTATGCAGTGCTTAATAAAGCTTTCGACGAGCACCTTAAACCTACAATTTCTGGGTTTGCAGAACGGCATAAATTCTACTCTGCAGCTAAAGATCATCACGAAACAGTAAACTAATGGGCAGCACGAGTGCGATCAATATCCATAAGCTGTGAGTTTGGCAATGAGCTTAATTCAGCTCTTCGCGATAAGTTCGTGATGGGACTGCCGAAGGGGGCGGCAAATGATAAACTGTTTTTGGAGAGCTTGGATAAATTGACATTTGATAAAGCCGTTGAAATTGCTAATGCGGTGGAGTGTGTCAAGCATCAATATGAGCTTGAAGTCAGTATCAAACAAGAACCAAGTTCATCTGATGGTATATATCGAATGGGGCAGGCAAGGCAAAACGGGAGCAGTGGACAAAGGATGACGAAACAACATCAGCAACAACACCAGCAGCAGCAGCGTGGACAAAAACAACAAGGCGGTTATAACAGCTATAGTGGAAGTAAGTGTACAATTTGCGGACTGTCGAATCATTCGGAAAGCTCATGCCGATTTAAGAACTATCGGTGTAAGCGTTGCAAGAATAGAGGCCATTTGCAACGAGTTTGTCCAAATAGATCCAATAATTCTAGTAACAGTGAGCATAATTTTAAATATATCGAAAATTCAGATCTGTCTTTGTATAACAATTATTCTACCTTAGAACCAAATGAACCTTTCAAAATTAAAGTATACATGAATGGTATTCCTATGATTATGGAGATAGACACTGGGGCTTCTATCTCTGCGATTTCGTTAAAAACGTACCGCGATCATTTTAATTTGCATGCATTAGAAAAATCTAATTTGATATTTAACAATTACAATGGCACAAAAATAGAACCTATTGGTGTTTGTGTAATGGATGTTTTATACAATAATGTGTGCAAAAAGGTCAAGGTTATTGTTGTTGGTAAAGGCGGTCCACCATTGCTAGGTCGAAATTTCTTAAATGAATTTGGTATACAATTTTCCAATTTAAATTATATAGGAAAAAATATTTTACCAGAAGTGCATGCAATTACTAAAAAGTTTAAGATACTATTTAATGAAACATTAGGTAAATTTAATAAAAGCACGGTATCATTGCATGTAAAAGAGAACTGCAAGCCAAAGTTCTTCAAGCCACGTCAAATTCCCCTAGCATTGAAAGAAAAGGTTGAGAGTGAGATTGACAAGCTGGTTGGATTGGGAGTATTAGAACCTGTGAAGTTTAGTGAGTGGGGAACTCCAATCGTTCCTATTTTAAAAAAGTTTGGGGAAGTGCGCATTTGTGGGGACTTTAAGATCACCGTCAACCCGCAATTATTGGTCGATAAGTACCCTCTTCCGCGAATAGAGGAATTATTCGCGCAACTGCATGGTGGTGAAGAATTCACAATATTAGATTTATCAATGGCATACCAGCAGTTGGTTCTGGATGATGAGTCTAGAAAATTAACAACAATTTCCACAACAAAAGGACTATTTCGCTACACGCGCTTAGTATATGGTTTGGCATCGGCGCCAGCGGTATTTCAAAAAATTATGGATACTTTGTCGTTGGGAATAAATGGTGTGGTGGTATTTTTAGATGACGTGTTGATTACAGCCCCAAATAGGAAAGCGCATATTGAAAAAGTTGAGCAAGTTCTTAAAATCTTAAATCATGCAGGACTTAAATTGAATAAAGAAAAATGTAAGTTCCTGTCAAAGTCGATTAATTATTTAGGTCATGTGATTGATAAATCTGGGTTAAGAGCTTGCCCAAAAAAGATCAAAATTATTCAAGAAATGCAAGATCCTACTTGTTTAAAAGAACTTCAATCTTTTCTTGGAGGAATTCATTTTTATAGGAAGTTTTTACCCAATATAACAACACTTTGAAAAAGAACGCGAAGTTCCACTGGACCGAAGTGCATGCTGAAGCCATGACTCGAATCAAAAAAGAAATCACATCGAAAAGAGCATTGGCACATTTCAATCCAATGCTGGTGATTGAGCTTACGGTAGATGCAAGTCCAGTTGGTCTAGGCGCCGTTCTGTCACAGGTGTACGACAATGGTATAGAAAGGCCAATAGAGTTTGCTTCGCGGAAGTTGTCTGAGACAAAAAGGAAATATTCGCAGTTGGATAGGGTAGCCATCGCGATTCTCTTTGGAGTAAAGCGTTTTCATCACTACTTGTATGGTAGAAAATTCACGTTAGTAACTAATAATAAGCCTCTTATGCACATATTAGGTTCCAAAAAGGGTATACCACAGATGGCAGCTTATCGCCTACAACGAATTGTACTAGTGTTAACTGGTTATACATTTAAAATTGAATGTATTCGGGCGGAGGCAAATGTTGCCGATTATTTTTATCGATATCAAATCGAAGAAGTTGAATCTATAGAAACGCAAGTAGATGATGCAAGTTCTCCCTACATAAATTATGTCAAGGAAATCAAGAGTTTACCCATCACAGCAGAAATTATTGAAAAAGAAAAGAAAAATGATTTTTTAATATCAAATGTTATAAAGTTTATAAAAGCTGGGTGGGAATAAGATAGGGTAGATATTGAGCTCAGACCATTTTTTTTGAGACGACATGAATTAAGCGTAGAATCAGGTTGTTTATTTTGGGGTTACCGCATTATAATCCCTGTGTCACTGCGACTAGCGGTATTAGCTGAATTACACAAGACGCACATGGGTATAGGAAAGATGAAAGCTATGGCAAAAGTTACTGCTGGTGGCCAAAGCTTGATAGTGACCTAAAATCCATGGCCAAATCTTGTGAGCAATGCCTCGCAACTAGATCGGATCCTCCTATAGGGCAGCTTATTTGCTGGGAATGGCCTGAAGAACCGTGGGCTTGAGTTCATACCGATTTTTTGGCACCAATATCAGAGTCGTAGCTAGAGGACTTCATGCCTCATGCTTAAAGGAAGATGTTGTTCACGATTTGAAAAACAAAAACTTTAAAATCGTCGATGCAGTAAATTTAATTAAACAGGAAAAACAAAAATTGGAAGGCGAGGAAACGACGGTAAAGCGCGGGCTTCCTCTTTTTATGCTAACTTTTGATAAAGCTGAGAGTTTGGATAAGATTTACGAAATAAGAACAATTCTGAATGTCGTAGTCAAAATCGAACCCATGCGCAAGAATACAAGATTGATACCTCAGTGCAAACGATGCCAAGGATTCAATCATACGCAAATGTATTGTCAAAAAGACCCACGATGTGTGAAATGCGCCGAAAATCACCTCTCCCAAGTTTGTGGAGTAAACAAACAAACCTCTGCAACATGTGTTAATTGTAAGGGAAAGCACCCGGCAAATTATAGAGGCTGTGAAGTAGCTAAGGAGTTGCAAAAACGGAGAGATGCGTTCCTTAAGCCACTAAATATAAAATCAAAATTGCAAACTAAACCAAAGCGTAAGATCGCTCCGGAGAAGGTAGGCAAACTAAAACTACCGGGTTCAGAGCGCAAAAAGGTGAGGGAAAGATTGACAACAGAAAAGCCTTCGACCTCTGCTCTTAAAAGAAACGGTACTGAAAAGCTAAGATTAGAAAAGCCACCGGGTAATGACCCTCGGACAGCAGCAATGCAGTCTTATGCTCAGGCCGTGGCTTCCGAAAAACCAAGAAACCTTGAAATTTCGACCGACCCCTTTTCTCATGTTTTCTTAGTTATTCTCGCGAAACTTGAAGAACAAGGCAAAATAAATAAAATTGTTCTCGATAGGCTGGTTAAGCTTGAAAATAATTCACAGAAAACGCGCACTTCAACTAGAACATGAATGACAAACGAATGTTGAAAATATGTACTTGGAATGCAAACGGACTTTTGCAAAAACTTGACGAATTAGAAATATTTATGCGCCAAAAAGATACTGATATTTGCTTGATTTCTGAAACCCACATCAAAAAGGAATCGCATTTAAAAATAAAAGGCTATAATGATTACCACGCTTGTCACCCTTCGGGAAAAGCGAGAGGCGGATCTTCCTTGCTTATTAAAGACTGTATCGAGCAATCGGAAGACCTAAAGATAGAGCTTGAAACTTTGCAACTGTGCACGATTCGAGTTAAAAATAGTCAGCGTACTCTTAAAATTTCGTCTATCTACTGTCCACCGCGTTCCGCGCTTGAAAAAAGTAATTTTACTAACATGTTTGAATCGCTTAAACCTAATTTCATTATTGGCGGCGACTTTAATGCGAAACACACGTTCTGGGGCTCAAGATACAGTTCGAAAAAAGGTAGAATGCTCTATGGGGCAGGTATGGAGTACAATTGCGATTTCCATTCGACGGGTAAACCGACTTACTGGTCAACTGATACTTCAAAAATACCTGGTCTGATAGATTTTTTCGTTGTGAAAGGAATATCTATCAACCACATAAAAGTCAAAGAGAGTTTTGATCTGTCGTCTGATCATTCCCCAATTTTTTTGACTTTGAGCGAAAAACTAGTCTATAACCTAGAGCCAGCGAGATTAACTGGTAGAACAACTAACTGGGAAGGTTTTAGGAACGAAATTGAAGACAATGTTGAACTGAGCGTTCCACTTACTACACCCTATGAACTTGAGGTTGAAGTTGATCGCTTCGTCGAGATCGTACAGCTCGCTTCTTGGAATAATACTCCCATTCCAAGGAAAACGGGGGACAAATACGGCTTACGATATCCTCCGGAAATAAAGGAATTGGTCAAGGAAAAACGAAAAGCGCGTAAAAAATGGCAACAGAGTCGTGCTCCGCAGCATAAAGCACACTTGAATCGTCTGTGCAATTCGTTGAAGAAAACTATTAAGGATTTTAAGAATCGTGCAATAGGCTCTTACCTTGAAAGTTTAACAGCGAAAAAAGATTCCAATTATTCACTTTGGAAAGCCATAAAAGGCACCAAAAGGCCCAAAGTCCCCGCGCCGCCAATTAAATTGAATCAAAATGAATGGGCAAGGGAAGATAAAGAAAAAGCTGACGTCTTTGTGGCTCACCTGGAAGAAACCTTTAAACCGTACGATAGTCAAGTGGTTTACGATAACGTCAATAGGCCGGATTTACCATCTGGCAATTTAACACTCACAAGTGCAACGCTTAGGGAACTCAAAAATGAGATCGAGATTCTAAAACCTAAGAAAGCTCCTGGTTATGATTTAATCACCGGAGAAATTCTCAAAGTTTTACCTAGAAAAGCTTTGATTAAGCTTCTTAATACTGTAAATGCTGCGCTCAGATTAAAACACGTTCCGAGCCAATGGAAAGTTGCGGAAGTAATAATGGTCTTAAAACCAGGAAAACCGCCAAATGAGGTAAAATCGTATAGACCAATTTCGCTTCTTCCAGTCATATCCAAAATTTTCGAGAGGATATTACTAAGGCGTGTCCAACCGGTTATAGACGAAAATAATCTTATCCCTGACCACCAGTTTGGGTTCAGAAGTAAGCATTCGACGATTGACCAGGTGCATAGAATTACTGACGTAATCGAGAAAGCATTTGAAGCATGATGGCTTGAAATTCAAACTACGACAAGTTCTCCCTGTGTGCTTATACGATATTCTAGTATCATATCTGGGGAATAGACTCTTCCGTGTTAGACATGGAAACGAATACTCGCAGCTCAAAGAAATTTCGGCCGGCGTACCACAAGGAAGCGTTCTTGGCCCGCTTCTCTATTTGCTATATACTCGTGATATACCGAAAGAAGATGGCACTATCCTAGCTACGTTTGCCGATGACACCGCTATCCTAGCAGTAGGTAAAACAATCGTAGAAACGACTGGAAAACTGCAAAACGCGCTAAATAAAGTAAATGAATGGACGAGGGACTGGCGGATTGCCCTCAACGAATCTAAATCTATTCACGTGAATTTCACTTACAAGAAAATTAATAACTTGCCAATTTTCCTAAACTCGGCCCGAATACCATTTGCAAACGAGGCCAAATACCTGGGAATGACACTCGACGCAAGACTGAAATGGAATTCGCACGTGAAAATGAAACGTAAAGAACTCGAAATCAAATATAGCGAAATGTACTGGTTACTCGGAAAACATTCCCAGCTCAGTACTGAGAACAAACTGCTTTTATACAAGCAAGTGCTAAAGCCGGTGTGGACCTACGGTATACAACTTTGGGGTTGTACCAAGAAAACAAATGCCAATATTTTACAAACTTTTCAAAATAAAGTGCTAAGAAAGATTGTCCAAGCACCGTGGTATATTAGAAACGACGATATCCACAGGGATCTCGGAATTCCGACAATCGAAGCTGAAACTAGAAGCTTCGCGAGAAAGCATAAAAACCGACTAATCGGACATGTCAACAATACAGTCCTACAAATATTGGATGAGAGCAATTTATTGCGCCGACTACAAAGGACGAAACCCTTCGACTTGGCGAGATAATGATAAACCGCGTTTAGATTGCGGAACATGCAGGATCTTTCAGTGGAAAGTAACCTGCCAAACGTTTTTATTTCGTGAAAGAAAAATTGCTTGATAAGTTATTACTTAGTTGCGATATCTAACAAATTTATATCGAAGGGTGGTGTTTTTTTAGTCAGTAAGAATCTGACACTACTATGAGCACGCGCTTGCTATTCTCATAGTGTCTATGGAAGATTTTTCACCAACCCTCGGGGAAAAAAAAAAAAAAAAAAAAAAAATATATCAGAATTCGAATACTTTTTGAGAGTTAATGGTATAAAACATCTAACAACGCCAGTAGGAAAGCCGGCTACGAACGGACAAGCCGAAAATTTCGTTAAAACTGTTAAAAACGCATTGAAGCGAGCATTAGGATCTGATGAAAAAAATCAAATAAAAACCGCGTTAAATTCATTTCTATTAGATTATAGAAATACTATTCATTCGAGCACAGGTGTATCTCCAGCTGAATTAATGTTAGGACGAAAATTAAGAATACGGTTAGATCTACTTAATCCTAAGCGAAATATGCAAATTGATCTAAGTGAAATTAAAACAACAATTGAAAAATAACAAGAAAACCAGAAACAAAGTTATAAATCTAGAACTAGAAAAACATTTAAAATAAATGAGATTGTAATGGTAAACGATTATTGCAAGTCTAGTAAAATAATTTGGACTAAACCTAAGATTGTAAAGCGATTAGGCATGCAAATTTATTTAGTACAAGTTATGAATTCTAAAAAAAATGTGGAAAAGACATTTAAATCAAATAATTAGTGCTTGCGAAAATAAAAATTATACTAATATTATATATATATAATTATATTCTTACAACCTTAAACGATAATCATGATAAGGCGATTATAAACAGAACTACACCTATGGAATCTATTATCAAACAATTGGTAGAACCTAATTTAGAGAAGGGAAATATAGATCAGGAAACCGAAAACTTAAATGTAGAAAACGTAAATATTTCTGAAGCTGTTGATCAGAACCTTAGCGTAAATAGAGGAGATGCATCTGAAAATGTAATAAAAAGGCAAAATAATTTAAGAAGCCGAAAAAATTGTGTATAATTGGTTAACACTATTACACATTTTGTACATTTTTAAATTGTAAAGGACAATCAACTGAAGGGGGATATTGTGATGAGTGTCAATGATGTGTGGGCTTATTCAGCAATTGAGCTTTTATACAATTAGCATACCGATCAAGTCAGTTATTTGTCCTCCTTGGCTTGAATAGCATCCTAACCCTTTGTCATATATTCTATCAATAAAATACATTTATATACACCTGAACACGTCTAATTCGTGCGTTAACTTGAGTCATCACACCTCCCTACTGTAAGAAATCGTGGCTTGCAATATCAGTTTTCAGAAATGTTGGCATCTTAACGCTAATTGACTTTTTTTTTAAACTTACAAGAGTTGGCACCACATTGAATGGGATGGTAGTTCAGTTCAATTCTACACAGACGGCTCCAAAACCGAAAGTTGGGTGGGCTGTCGTATTTTCTCTGAAAATCTCAATCTGAACATCCCTTTCCGCCTCCCAGTTCACTGTAGCGTATTTCAGCTGGAAATCATTGCGATCAAGAAAACCTTGTCCTTGTTGAAGTGTAATGCAATGTCTGTCAGGGATATTGGCATTTTTTACTGACAGTCAAGCGGTAATCAAGTCTCTGGATTCGCGCTCCTTCACTTCAAAGCCCGCTTAAAGCTGCCGTTTTGTGCCTTACCTATGCCTGATGCATGAAAGAAGCTATGCAAAGTGTTTTTAGGCTACCTCAGATACAAAAACTGAGACCCGGCGATTTCACAGGCTATCCGAGCATTCTTGAAAATTCTCAAGAGATTTCGGTTCTCCAGGAAATTCGAAGCGATCATTAGTGACCGTCAAGAATGGAGAAACAAAGGTCTCAAGACACGACCCAACGCACTTATCTGGTAAACCGATGGCTCCAAATTGGAAAATGGCAGTACCAGAGCTGGGGTCTATGGTCCTAATTTTCAGCGTGCGGTAGCGCTTGGTGAATCATCTACCATCTTCCAAGTAGAAGTCGATGCAATAGAATTATGTATTCGGGAATGCCTGCGGAGAAACACTACCGGAACCCACATATTTTTCTATGCAGACAGCCAGGCAGCGCTAAGGCTCCTTAACTGCTATATATGTACGGTAGCGTCAAAGCTCGCGTGGGACTGTCTCGACCTCCTCGATAACCTCGCATCCACAAATCAGGCTACCGTAGCATGGATTCATGGACACAAAGATTTTGAGGGGAACGAACGAGCAGATTGTCTGGCCAGAAGAGACACTCGGTGCCCACTCATCGACCCTGAACCCTATTTCGAGGTACCAGCCAGTGATATCCACTCAACAGTAATAAAATGGCAAGCTAAAGGACTCACCGATCACTGGGCCAACCAAACGGGAATAAGACAAGCGAAAAAGTTCATGAAACCCAGCAGAAATAGAGCCAACAAGCTAATTGAATTAAGCAAAGACAATTTACGAACTCTAACCGCCTACCTAACTGGACACTGTCCGCTCAGGTACCATCTAAATAAAATGAAAATTTCCGATACGGTCATGTGTAAACTCTGCGGGGAACAAAGAGAAACGGCAGAACACGTTCTTTGGGAATGCTCAGGGGCCGCAAAGAAACGATTATTCCATCCAGGTTAGGTAAGGTTAGAGGGAAGTGCACCTAGGTGCTTCTCACGGGGGCCAAACGGTCCATTGTGTTTCCCTTTATCTTGTGGAATCTGTAAAAATTACTCTTTCTTTGTCTCTATCTATCGGCCATTGGTGAACCACCCTGAGCTCTTTATAAATCGTATCATGTTCTTTAGTGGAGCTTGCCCAAGATCATTTAGATCTTAAAAGAACCTGTCGCCCAAGTGATATAGGCGGCGGTTTTGTAGATTTGGGCAGTCACACAGCAAGTATTTGATACTTTCTATCTCTTCAGCGTCTTGACAGCTACTGCAGTGGTTGGGTGAGTTCTGGGTATCGATGGGCTAAGCGGATACCTGGAACATGGAACACAAGACCTAATTGAGGTTTATCAAGAGCCTCAATTTTTAATTCTGGCTAACCACTTATAGATCGCAGTGCACTTGAGCCCCAGTCATCGTATCGTATCGTATGCTGGGTACCAGGCCATAGAGAAATTCTGTGTAACTACAAGGCTGACAAGTGAAATGGCAGACCCTGGGTATATTCCTAGCTACAAGTAAGCCTTTACTAAAGCTGAACGCTATTAGCAAAACCAACCACATATGGGAAAACGGCTCAACGTGTCATATTTCGAGACAGATCTGCCCTGGGCTAGATCAGAACTGCATTGCTTCATTGGTTAAGCTAAAGGGATTATAGATCAGCCATGTTATTGGTGTCCTTACTGGACACTGTCTGATAGGCCTCTTTTCTAACTACTTTTACAGGAGCTTAAGATACGAAAAGGAAGAGGTGGAAGCCATCCTTTACTTCCTGTGTATATGTCCGGCCCTGTCCCAAAAAGGCTGCTCCATCTAGGGGTTCCCTTCTTTGATGATCTGGGCAAAGTTGTGTTATAAGCATCCTTCGCTTTTTTAAATACTCCGTTTGGTTTACGTCCCTGAGTAGCCAAATGGAAAGATGCATGGCATCACAATGGCCCTTTACTGGTGTAAGTGTGTTTATACTCTCGTACAGATGGCTAACTTAATCTTACCTTAAAATCGGTCGGTTTTTACTATGTTTGGTAGGTTAAGAGGGTGGAAAAGATTCTAAATCCATGGAATGAAACAGCAAAATAGATGTTAATTTAACGCTCCATATGTGTTGACACTTTAAGCTCCAAGCATGTAGTTATTTCAACATTTGCCAAACGCACATCGAGTGTGTAAATACCTCCTTCAGAATTTTTTTTTTTTTTTTTGCTAAAATCCCAAAAAAACAAAAACCCCGTGTGTCCTTATCCACTAGTACCTAATCCAAATAAAAAAAGAACTTCACCGTAAAAAGGAAACACAAATCCCTTTTAGGCTTAATAACCTACTTCAGTCTTTCTATCACAATTACATACCCTTCAATCCATAGGCTTCACTACAGCAGCCACGTGATTTGCTTCCAATTGAATTCGACGATGTAGAGGGAAACCCAAACAAAATCACTTAAATCGTCTGGAAGGATTCGACTGAAGAATTTAATCGGCTTTTCTTCTTCTTCTTCTTGCTATTTTATTCACTCAATCATTACACTCGAGAAGAAGTAGAATTCAATAAATATAAAAAAAAATATATATATTGCACTATACACTTACAGATACACTATCTATACGCACGTGTTTGTATCTATTGTAACGATAAACCGTATCCAATTTGATATTTCCACAGGGCAAAGAACCCCACTCAGCTGACTAGCTCACTTCACATAGATTTTCGCTTTAATAGCCGTCATCGTTGAAACTCGACGAAAGGACAATGCGACAACAAGGACTAGGGGTGGTGGCACAAAACCACCACGTTTACGTCTCGCGATTTAAACGATAAGGGACTGTTCTGCGGTCACAAAACATTTACGGTCTGCGGAAATACTATTTACCTCAGCGGTTTCGTAGCCACGTCCTTCTGAGCACAGGATATGAACACATTCAAGTAACGTAGCGCGCAGTGATGTTGTTCGCTTATTGTTTTATCGATTGGACTAAAAGTGCGAAAAGTTTGTGCTTGTGTACACAATGACGACAACGACAATGATGATGATGATGAATGTTGGCACTTTTCCAGCGAATAAAAACAAGCCGGCACTAGACAGATGTTTAGAATCTAAGGGATGTTACTACGAAACAGACGAGACGTAGATCCGATACCGAACGATTCAGATTCACGACATTGAATGAACTGGCACTCCGAAGCGTACGAGTATCTTTAAAGGATATTTTTCGTACTGAGTGAGTGGCCCGTGTGGGGGTGTAATCTGGCGCATGCCTCATGAGGTCTTCTGTGACATAGTTTGAGTGAACTTTTTCGAGGAACAAGTTGAAGATGGATTGTGTTGTGTTTTGTTAGCTCTTGTGCGTAGAAGTTTGATAGCCGAGTGAGGTTCGAAGTTCTAAGTTGGAGCAAGAGGACATGCTTTGGAGGATGAACCATTTCATAAATATTCAACCTTTCATATGCACATACTGTTTGAACTCTGATACCACAAATGTTGGGCATTGACTTGTTATTCCGAGTCGCTATGGGCCACAGGACTCAGGACTGCCTTGCATATGAAATAAAGTCCTTAGCGTGGCATTCAGAGGCAAACCATAGCTCCACTGTACCTAGGGGAAGGTATTTTTCGAGTAACAAAAAAGATCATCAAGGAAGCCGGTTTCGTTCAAAATGCTGAACAAGAATAATTTTTTATTCTTTCTTATTACGAGGGTCGGTGAAAATCTTCCAAAAGACACCATAATGACCTGCAGGGCGTACTCACGGTAGCAGTGTAAGATTCGTACTCATAAAAAACACCTCCCTTCTTTGAATCTTTCCATTGAAAATGCATGCTTGCTCCGTAACTACACGAGGTTAAATGTAGTTTATCGCGCTACATCCAAAGGTTTAGTTCTTTTGAGTGAATTTCTCTCACATAGAATTTTAAGGACTGGATCATCAAAGTGTCCCTCTAAGCGATTTCTATGCTTTCGTGCAATGTTTTCAATTTCATCTTCGATTGACGGGATTTCGAGATCTCTGCGGATATCATCGTTTCTGATATACATGGTGCATTAACAGTTGACCTTACCGCCCTCCAAGAAGTGTGATGGTATGGCCTGGGCAAAAGGAGGATGAAAAACTGCGACGGCGATTGCTAGAGACAACAAAAACAGCGCCTATTCGGGTGTGCATATGTCTTAGGCAGACTTAGGCAAGAAGTCTTGAGTGTCCAACATATGAACGAGCGTCTCATGACTATCCGCATCAAGGCTAAATTCTCCCACATTAGCCTCTATATGCGCTCACGCCCCTCATTAGAAGATGGACGACACGACAAAGGATGACTTCTACCAGCTCTTGGACAAGACGTATGAGTAATGCCCTACATATGACGTTAAAATTGTCCTAGGTGATTTTAACGCAAAGCTATAGAAGAGAGAACGTCTTTAGTAGCGTAGTCGGAAAGCACAGCCTGCACGACATCACATCCGACAACGGACTCAGGCTAATCGTAGCTAGTACGTGGTTCCCACGTCTCGATATTCACAAATGAACATGGCTTTCCCTTGATCGAAAAATTGTCAACCAAATCGATCACATTGCGATCGACGCAAGGCACTTTTCCAGTCTTTTGGGTGTGCGGACTTTCCGAGGAGCCAACACGGACTCGGATCACTACCTAGCTCTAGCCAAGGTACGGATGCGGATATCCAGAACGGAGCGAAATCAACGAAATACTGTAAGGAAATTTGACGTTGGACGGCAACAATCGCAAGAGACCACAAGAGCCTTTGCTGATCGAGTTTCTTTTAATCTTAATCTAAGTCCTATGCCGCCAGCAGCAAATGCGGAAGGCCAGTGGCAGTGTTGCCAACAAGCCATCAGAGATGCCGCCTCTGATGTACTGGGTTTCTCTCGGCCACCACAACGGCATACAAAGCGGCGTTGCATAGAAGGACTGCAGCTGCTCACGAGCTCTGCTACGCTTTCTCAAAAAGAAGAGAAAAGGGCATGATAAGTGCTCGATCGAGGAGATTGAGAGACTTTTTTGCAGGAATGATGTTCGGAAACTTTAACAAAAAGAACATGCCAGGGTTTCAAGGCCAGAACAGAAGCCTGCACGGACGAAAATGTCGCAGTCGGTGCTGAGGATATGGAAGGAACACTTGTACAGACTGTTAAACGCGGATGATGACCAATATTCCGCTGTCAGGCAGAATGAGCCATTCAACAGTGACGATGACAGTCAAGATTCCCGTCAACCCGATCAGAATGAAGTGAGTATAGCGATATCTAAACTTAAATTCAACAAAGCTGCTGGAGCCGACGGCCTTGCGGCTGAAATTTTCAAGGCAGGAAGAGATGGGCTGGTAAGGAGCATGCACCAACTCATCTGTAAAATCTGGTCGGACGAAAGTATGCCTGATGAATGGAACTACAGCATCGTTGCCCGATCCTGAAGAATGGAGACGCTCTGAACTGTGCCAACTACAGAGGTATAAGTCTCCTGAACATCGCATATAACCGATCGTCAACAACCTGACAGGTCTTTATCAGTGCGGTTTCAGGCCTGGAACATCCACCAATGACCAAATATTCACACTACGGCAGATCCTGGAAAAAAACCCATGAATATAAAATCGATACGCACCACCTCGTCAACGATTTCAAAGTTGCCTATGATAGCGTGTAAAGAGACGAGTTATACAGATCCATGTCTAGTCTTGGCATTCCTGCCAAGCTCGTCCGTTTGTGCAGAATGACGATGGAGAACTCTCGCTGCTCCATCAAAGTCGGTAAGAGCATCACCGAACCGTTCGATGTCAGGAAAGGTCTTAGGCAAGTTGACGCGCTATTATGCGATCTCTTTAACATAGTACTTGAGAGAATTGTAGGAAACTCACACGTCAACACCAGAGGTACAATCTTTTACAAGTCTGTACAACTACTCGCTTATGCCGATGAACTAGACATAATCGGAAGAACTCAGCGGGCCGTCAATGGGGCATTTGCGAGTATTGATGAATTTAGCGGTCAATGAAAGCAAAAAAAAATATATGCTGTCTACCAAAAATGGCATTCAACATCAGCGTCTTGGACAGAACGCCACGATAGACGGATATAATTTTGAGGTAGGAAGGGACTTTGTCACGCAAGGGTCTAATATCCTGGCAGCCTCATGGTGATAGGATTATGACGGCCAGATTCCGGACTAGAGTACGACGCGTCAGCATCATACAGTGTTACACCCCAACGAATAGTTCATCTGAGGACGAAAAGAAGAGCTTCTACAATCTATTAAGTGCCGTCTTCAACACAACACCAAATGGAGACGACATTGTCATAGTGATGGGGGATTTGAATGCCAAGGTAGGCAACGACAACGAATGGCTCAAACATGTAATCGGGAAGCATGGACTTGGCAACCACAACGACAACGGCGAAATGTTTGTGGATTTCTGCAACGCCATGTTTGAGTACAAGACCTGCCACAAAGTCAGCTGGGTTTCCAACGGCAGGCAAGCAAGCAGGCGAGGGGCAGATGTGGGGATAGAACGTGATCGCCATCCTATGATAGCTACTCTCCAACTACGCAGTGCTGCAGTTCGAAGATCCCACAACAACACAAGACTGCCCAGGTTCAACATCGATAGACTTAATGATCCCTCAGTGCGGCAGCAATTACGGGAGCACGTTTCGAAAGATATGGAAACAATCAGTAGTTCACTGCCCGCAACCATCCAAGACCATTGGTGTGCTGTGAAAAATGTTGTGTTTAATGGAGTGCGGAAACTGGAGGGGTATCTGCGTGCTGCCTACTGTGGCTAAGATAATAGCTAAAATCATCCTGGAGCGAATCAAACAACATGTGGAAGACACACTCGATGCCGAACAAGCAGGTTTCTGCTCTGCATCCTCCTGTGGCGACCACATCAACACCCTGCGGAATTATCATAGAACAGTGTGTTGAATATCGATCGCCACTGCACCTGCTGTTCATCGATTTTGAGAAGGCGTTCGATAGTGTCAACAGGGAGTTTATTTGGCGTGCCTTACGCAGGAAAGGTATTCCCGATAAACTAATTGCTATTATCAGAGCTACATATGAAGGCTCCAAATGTCACGTTCTGCACAGGGGAAGGTTGTCTGAGGAATTTGAGATCCAAAGTGGGGTAAGACAAGGCTGTATCCTTTCACCAATATTATTCCTATTGGTGATTAGCGATGTGCTTCATGCAGCTTTGTCGACGGGAAACGGAGGAATTCGATGAACTCTTACATCTCAACTGAAACATCTTGACTACGCTGACGATGTATGCTTACTCTCTCACAGAATTATGGACCTCCACCAAATGACAGCAGATGTGGAGAGGGAGACAGGCGTCGTCGTCGGGCTGAAAATTAATATGGCAACAACTAAACTTATCAATCTTGGAACTAACTCATCGACTCAAATATGCATTGCTGGACAACCGGTAGAGAGAGTAGAGGATTTCCAGTATCTCGGGAGTATTGTCTCGACCGATGGTGGAACCGAACTGGATATAACCAACAGGATCGCCAAAGCAAAGTCCGCGTTCGGGATGTTGTCCAAAATATGGAGAAGCAATGCAAACAGTTTGAACACCAAGATAAGACTGTTCCGCTCCAACGTTGAATCCGTGCTGTTATATGGTTGCAGTACTATCACCAGAAAGCTGCAAACGTTCGTTAATAGTTGCCTGCGCAATATCTTAAGGATTTTCTGGCCTAATCGTATCTCTAACGAACACCTTTACGAGAGCACGGGTCAGAAACCAATAGGCATAACTATCCAACGACGGAAGTGGTAGTGGATTGGTCACACGTTCCGTAAGGGTGACAGTTCCATAGCCAACCATGCCATGCAATGGAATCGAGTCGAGTCGAACTGAAGTCGAGAACAAGGCACGGCAGTTAGGGAAAAGTTGGGGAGAACTCAGACACATCGCCAGAAACCGTCCACGGACATACAGGACATAAGTAAGTAAGTAAAGGATTTTGTCTACCTAGGCTCTAACATATGGTGAACACCACAAGAAGAATTACTCTTGCCAATCTCTGTTTCTATTAGCCAAGAAGACAATTGGGTAATAAAGCCCTATCTCGAACTACTAAGGCAACTCTGTAAAAGACGCTAATCATCCGAGTTTAGGTGTATTTTGCTTTGTCAAAACCAGATGATGCTGTCCTTGGTTGTTTTGAGAGCAAAGTCCTTCGAGCGATCTTTGGTTCCGTCTGCCTAGACGAGGTGGAGGAGAAGATACAATGCCGAACTTTACGGCCTGTACAATGACATCGACTTAGCCAGAAGAGTTCACATACAGCGACTAAGATGGCTGGGTCAATTATAACGGATAGAGCCCAACGTTCCCGCCAAGAAAGTCTTCGAATCCACCCCGGATGGACGGCGCAGTAGAGGACGACCTCGTGGTAGGTGGCGCAAACAAGTGGAGGGGGACCTCAACCAACTTGGCGTGCGCAACTGGAGGCAGCTGGCTCGTAACCGTGCTGGCTGGAGAGGTTTGTTGGTTGAGGCCCATGTCCACCCCGGACTGTAGCGCCACCTAAGTAAGTAAGTGTTTTAAAATTTGCTTTAGATCGACCTGGAGGACTGTTGGTTTCAGCAAGATGGTACTACGTGCCATATTCATTTATTGAAAGAAATGTTTCATGACAACATTATTTCAAGAAATGGTTTAGTTAATTGGTCTCCAGGATCGTATCGTGTGATTTAAGGTCATTAGATTGCTTTCTATGGAGATGTGTGAAGTCACTAATTTATGCTGATAAACCAGCAACAGCTGAAGCTTAGTAAATTAACAGAGCTCGTGTTATTTCGGAAATTAGACTTAAATTGTTGGAACAACGTTGCAAAATTGGACTAATCGAATGCGCGTTATTAGAATTAGTCGTGGTGGACATATGAATCTCCAAAATTGTTTCCAAACAATAGATATCATAAAATAATCCTTTTAAATAAAAAAAAAATTATCAATTTACTGTTGATTTGCCTTATAAGCCCAAAAAACAGCGATTGGCAAGAGTTATTCTTCGCTTGATTTCTGCGCTGATCTTGTTTTTAGAGTTTATAGCAGAGCCAAGGTAGCTAAAGTCCCTTACTACCTCGAAGTTATATCTGCCCACTGTGACGTTCTGTCCAATTCGTCGGTGTTGGCTATCCCTTCTTGTTGACAGCATATACTTGGTGTTGCCCTCGTTTATCGCTAAACCCATTTTCATTAATTTCAATTTAAAGTTCTATTACTTTGAAAACTCACCCATTTCTAGGAAGCAATCTTTTCTTTAAAAGTCATCCCACTGCCCCTAGGTTAACCTAAGTCAGTGAGTATAGCCACCCAGCGCAAAATAACAAAACAAAGTACCGACTTATCCATCTTTGCATGCAACCATCTGGACAGGTCCGTGTGTGAAAATCTCAAAAAAATTTCCTTTTTGCTTTGCTTTCTATCCATTCATCTAAAAACGATTCAATTTCCAATTTCCTAGAATCCAATATTGATACAGAAATGATGGAAAAAACCTCCCCACATACAGCTTGAGGTAGTTACGGTGACATGCATTTGCGGTCAGAATGACAAATTGACAAAAAGAAGATGTATCTCAATGGCTTACGGGACACATTTGCTAGAAAAGAAGATTGATTTTTCTTACTATAATCTGAACTGTATCTAATACCACTTTATATTCAAAAGATATGAGTATACTCGTCTAATTGGCTAATATACCAATGCCTCGCCCAACAAATGATCCCCTCTTACTTCTCAGATGTTATTTCATTAATTTTAATAGAAAGTAATAAATCTCCACGGAATGGAAACGATTTACCATCCGGGAATCCAATCCAAGTTTTGAATATTTTCCTCCTCCTACTCGTATTGCGGTGCTCGTTATGATGATAAATTTTAAGATCCTATCGATTGGCAGTAGGAGGATACCGTAAGGAGGAACTTGAAGTAGAAAAATTCAATTTGTAAAGTTATGGTAAACATAATTTGTCAACAATAACAGCAGAATTCAGGTAAACATCTCTCTTTCAATCGTTTCACTGAAAGGACTGATTTGTTAGAGATATTGTCAATTGCTTGCATAGATTTTCAGATTCGGATAGAATCAATTTTATTTATTTAAATTGAAAATCATTGTATGATAGAAAAGAATTAAGGAACATTGGATGTTTACCTATACATAAGGTATTATTGTAGTTTGAAGAATATATGATTCTAATGTCAAGGTTTAGGATACGGTCGTAAGCACTCATAAGTTTCTATAACTCTGATATATTTCAACTGCCGTCCAAAAAGGACACTTCACTCACTCCCACACATTTGTATATCTTTCTTTTGTCATGTTTTTTTTGACGGCCTCTTTTTCAATCAATAGCTATGGCGTTGGCTGTTATGTCTAACATCCTACAGCAGTCGCCACTCACAATCCCATTGGGGGAGGAATGCGGAGTAAGTTTGCAAGGACTGCTGGATAAAACAAAAGCAAAAGTGAGAAGGGGACCATTTTATGAGGTCAATTTCCCACTCGAATTGAATTCAATTTCCAATTCTTGTCATATTCAGTCGGAATACCCCACAATTGAATCGTATTTGACATTAACTTGTGTTTTCTCCTCCACTTCTTGACCTTTCTATACTTTTTGATTTCGGATTGACATTTTAATTAGATCATCATTTGTGGTAGATCTAGATTAGGTACTGGGTTTTAAGTGGAAAATATGACGAAAAGTTGAGAAATAAAGGATTGTACAGTAAGAAAAAAAAAAGAAATTAATTATAGCAGTTTTCAATTGTATTTAACCGCTGAATGAATTCATACAAGCCTTATGTACATTTTAGACTTATGCTCTGATGAGACAATTCCATTGCTGATTACTTTAACCCCGTATATATACATTGGTCATTCAGATTTGGAATTTTAAATCGACATTGGCGACTTATATTTTGGTCTCGATGGCATTGGCTCAAGTTTATTAAAAAAATTGTTCTAAATCTTTGTACACCCCACTCTACATTACTTTTTGCGAATCAATTACCCCTGGAGGCTTCTCAAGTATTTCGAAAATATTTCACAATATTCCAATCTACTAGTCTGACACCAAACAGAGTTGATTCAACTTCAAACAAAAAGTGTGCTTTTTATGCTCAGATAGAACCAACCATAAGATAACTGTCAAACCCAGCTCTCACTCTGCTCACTTTTTCTGACACCTATGATCAGCATAGTCCGGCTCCAAACAGTTTTAACGAATTTTGGGCTAAACTTTAAAGAACGGCCAGTCTCGGTTACATAGGAGCTTTCCCGTGTATAACTGGCTCTGCTCTAGGTTATTTGTTGAGCTTTCTTACTTACTTAGGTGGCGCTACAGTTCAGGGTGTAATATTTTAAAAGAATATTCTTCTAGGAATAATTGAGTAAATACACGGTGACTCTTGGATTTGCAAAATTCACTTTATTTAATCTCGATCAATACCATCTACTCTACCCTCTACTCCCCAAAACGTGTCTCTTTGACAGATGACAATCCACCTCTTTCGGTGACTGCTTTACCTACTTATACAGGGTGACTCGATCTATAACACTCCTCCCCTTTTAATCCCTTCCAAAACGTTGTGGCGCTTTCACCACTCTGACATTACTGGCAACTGGATTCGCTGTGGTTCCGGATGGAGATGCATCGTTGTCGGGCGTTGATTCAGGTGCCTTTACTAGTGTCTCTGGGGGCAATGGTTCAGGCGACAACTCAGGTCGGGTGTCGGCTGTTGGGGAAGGTGGCAAATGGAGGCTTGGAGGTGGACTTACTTCATTGCGATTTTCTAAACTGTCGCTGCCTGCAGAAAACTCGTTGGATATTGGGTTATCGTCAATTGTCCGGCGTTTAATTTGATCAACGTGACGGTGACCTACTTTCCCCTCCAAAGATTGTACCACATATGATACCGGGCCGGTGACTTCAATTACTTTGCCCTTCAACCATAAAGGACCAGTAGAATAGTTTCGGAAATAGATGGGGTCTCCCACTTCAAAACGCCTTAGTTGAGACATCGATTCTGGACTAATTGGATCTGTTCTTCCATCATCGGGGTGTACAATATCCAATACCGTACGAAGTCGGCGGCCCATTAGAAGCTCAGCTGGAGTCTTACCAATCGTCGTATTAGGAGTAGTGTGTTGATTGAATAGAATACGCTGTAACTTGGTATGCATATCTCCCTCCGCCATAGTTTTAAGGGATGTTTTCGAATATTGCACCATACGTTCAGCTTGGCCATTGCTAGATGGGTGGTACGGTACTGTCGAATTGAACTTAAACCCATTTATAACATAAAATTGATGCATTTCCGTTGACACAAAAGCTGACCCGTTATCAGAAATGATTCTCTTTTGTTGGCCATGCGTAGCAAAGATCTCACGAAGTTTATTTTTTACTTCTGCGAGGACATGCTGTGAACTATTTTTACTTCAAGCCATTTCGACATCGAGTCCACGACTACTAAAAATGTATATCACTGAAAAGGGCCAGCAAAATCAATATGCAGCGTATTCTACGGATCTCTTGGTGGTTGAATGAACTGTCGTGGTGCTGCGGGCCGATTAGGTTGGTTTGCTTGACACTGGACACATTTTTGCACTCTCCCTTCAATTTGCTTGTGGAGCTGGGGCCACCACACGTAGCAACGGGCATAAGCTTTCATAAGACAGAACCCTGGGTGATATCCGTGTAGGAGTTCCAGGATCTGTGCTCGAAATTTGGGTGGTACAATCACTCTACTACCCCACAGCAAACAGCCCTTGTGCGTGGAGAGTTCCGTTTTTCTCCGGAAGTACGGAATGAATTCTTCAGTATTTTCTATGGCTTGCGACCAGCCATGTAACACCCATCTCAAAACTCGGGACATAACTGGGTCCTTAGCTGTGTCTTTTGCAATTTGATCCGCTGTTACTGGAGGGTTGCTCCGCATTTCAAGCATCAGTATATCTGCCGAACCTTTCATTGACGCATCAGTCGTGGATGTTAGAGGCAACCGACTTATGCAATCCGCATTGATATTTTTCGGCGCTGGGCGATATTCCATCTGGTAGTCATACGCTGACAGTAATAGACACCAACGTAGCATCCGGGGTGATAACATTTGTGGAATCTGTTTTGCTCTATTGAAAATACCCAGCAACGGCTTATGGTCAGTTACGATGATCACTTCAGTTCCGGCAACGTACTGATGAAAATGTTTAATTCCAAATATGATGGCCAGGGCTTCCTTTTCAATGTGCGCGTAGTTTCGCTCATGAGCTCCAAGTGTGCGAGAGGCAAACGCGATTGGGCGCTCCACCCCGTTGTCTCTATCCCGATGTGGTAAGATCGCCCCAACTCCATACGGCGAAGCATCACAGGCGAGAACCAGCGGTTTAGTGACATCATAATGTACCAAAAGGGTGTCTGAATTGATCAACGCCTTTAGTTCATTGAAGACAGCTTGATGTTCATCCGTCCATATCCATTTCGTATTTTTGTCCAGCAATCGACGCCTTGTGGGGTAGAAAAGAATTATAAAAATTTAAAAACCCTAGGAACGATTGTAACATTTCCTTATTCTTAGGTGTGGGAGCTTGTTGTATAGCCCGTACTTTTTCTTTATTAGGTAAGACTCCTTCTCCAGTGATGTGGAATCCTAAAAAGTCTAGTTGTTTTTGTGCAAATAAGCACTTCTTCTTATTGACAGTCAAATCCGCTTGGGCTAATTTTTTAAAAACGGTCTCCAGATTTTGCAAGTGCTCGGCTTCATCTTTTCCGGAAATTATTATGTCATCGAGATATGCTTTTACCCACTTTATACCCGCTAATAAGTTGTCCATAAATTTTTGAAATATACCCGGCGCAGCCGAAACACCGAACGGTAACCTCCGCACTCTATACAATCCCTTATGCGTGTTTAGCGTCAATACCTCAGCCGAAAAATCATCAACCAGTAGCTGCTGATAAGCTTGTTGTAAATCCAGCTTTGTAAACAACTTTCCCCCTGCAATTTCAGCTAATACCTCCGAGAAAAGTGGTAGCGGGTAAGAATTTGTTTTAATTACGGCATTCACCGTACTGCGGTAATCAGCACAGATCCGCACAGACCCATCTAACTTCGGCACAGGCACAATGGGGGTTGCCGATCGTGAAAACATGACAGGCTCCAAAATCTTTTGTTGGACGAGTTTTTCAATCTCCTTTTCAACTGCAGGTTTCCAGGCTATGGGACACTGGCGATGTTTTCGAAAAATCAGAGCTGATTCGGGTAGTACTTCAAGGGAAATAGGCGTTCCCTCATGAGCGCCCAATTCCTCGCTGTAAATCGTGTTGTATCTCTCTCTTCCAGCTTAACGCCATCGGCCGCCACCTCCAACGCACACACACCATTTACCGTGATTCCCAAAACGGAAAACCAGTCTCTGCCCAACAAGCACCTCTCCCCACCTGCAATAACAACAACTGGCAAGCAATAGTTTTTACTGTTATATTCTATATTCACCATGGACGATCCCAGGACTTGCAATTTCTCTTTGGACCAGGTATGCACCGTCATTGTTGAAGGGGTGAGAGATCTCTTATCCTGGTTTATACGATTCCACGTAACCTCTGAGATTACGGTGCACGCAGCCCCAGAATCAACTTCAAATGATACCCCCTATGGGTTAGGGGTCAGAATATACCCACGGTAGGCATGCCTGTCGTAAAAGGCGACTAAAATGCCAACCCGCCGCCTTTCTTTAGATTACGGTACTAAAATTTTATGGAATGAACACAACAAACGGTATTAATACCCCAGGTGGCAGCCCAGTTCAACTGGAAAATCCACCCTCGCAAGAGGCATGCTCTACGGATTCTGGGGAGAGCTATTTATTGCACCAAAATTTAATAAACAAATTTAGGAAAACCTCAAGGCTACAAAGATCTCTGCCTCAAAAGACTTCTCCTAAAGCGCAAAATGAAAGTCTCGCAAACCCGGATGTGTTAATTCGGGAAACGCAAACCTTGGAAGAGAGTACTCTGAAAAGGAAAAACGCCATGCTCCGTAAGAGGCTCGACGAAATGGAGCTGTTGTGTCGGGAGCTCAAAAGCAAAGTTGAGAAACTTGAATCAGAGAATAAAGTTTCTTTGCTTCAAAATAAGTCTTCAAAAACTCATACGCTTACTCATAGTGAGCCTTCTCCGGGTAGCCATCACTGCAGTACGGACGAAGAAGAACTCGCTCGCGAAACGGATTGGATACTTAAACGAAGACCATCTAAAAAACGCAAGGTCGGCTCATCGCCCGAGATTGTTCCACAACACGAACCTTATCGGAAAGCGCTGCCAAAATCTGATAAGAAAATTGAAAGCAAACGCGCACCTCCACCAATAAATATTACAGGCGTTGCGGACTACAATTCTTTGAGGAAAATTTTAAAAACAACGATCGCTACTGAATTTAAAATAACTTCCTTGCGAAACGATGCATGGAAAATCAAGGTTAATGACGCTGAGGGCTATCGGGCTGTATCTCAAAAGCTTAACAATGAACAAATTCAATGGCATACTTACGAATACAAGTCTGAGAGACCCTTGAGGGTCGTAGCTAGAGGACTTCATCCATCATGCGCTAAAGAAGACGTTATAGGTGATTCACGCGATAGAGCTTATAACATTCTCGACGCCGTGAACCTTTTAAAAAAGGAGAGAAAACTACCCGAGCGTGGAGAAGAACCTATAGTGAAACGTAAACTTCCGCTTTTTGTGCTGTCATTCGATAAAACGGAAAGCCTGGAAAAGATATATAACATTCGTACAATCATGAGTATGGTCGTTAAAATCGAGCCGCTACGTGCCAACACGAAGACCATCCCTCAATGTAAGCGTTGCCAAGGGTTTAACCATACACAGGCGTACTGTCGGAAAGAGCCGCGCTGCGTTAAGTGCGCTGGAAAACACTCTTCGGAAAATTGCAGTTTGAGCAAAGATGAAAAAGCAACTTGCGTTAACTGCAAAGGAAGGCACCCAGCAAATTATCGCGGTTGCGAAGCCGCTAAGGAACTACAGATGCGACGGAAAAAATCTACAACGCCGATCATACGGGGAACAAAATTAATCGATCGGGCTCCTAAGTTGATAGAACGTATTGCTAAGCAGACTGAGCGGGCTCGTAAACCAATTGTTCAAACTACTAAGCCGACTGAAAGGACGCTTGAATCAGCAGGGCAGACTCTTACAACAGTCAACCAGCCTTCTGAGCCGATTGAACGTACGTCAAAGTCGTCCACTAAAAAGGCTGAACGAAAAATAACCTCGGATAAGCCAGCGAACCCCATACGTCTGACGTATTCTCAGGCTGCAGTCAAAGCAACCAAACGAAACGACGGCCCACCCTCTGATCCGTTGAATGAAATTCTAAACTGCATCTACGCTAAGTTCGAGGAACAATGTGAAGTTAACAAACGGATTCTCGAACGTCTAAGTAACGTCGAAAGCTTTTGTATGGCTAACCTTATACCTAAATCTAAGTAAATATGGACGCTTTGCTTAAAATAGTAACATGGAATGCAAATGGACTCTTACAAAAATCTAACGAATTAGAAATGTTTCTAATAAGAGAAAATATCGACATATGTTTGATCACCGAAACCCATCTAACAATGGAGTCACAAATAAAGATAAGAGGCTACGCTGGTTATCACGCCTACCATCCTTCTGATAGAGCGCGGGGCGGTTCGTCTTTATTCATTAAAACTAACATCGAACATTCGGCCGATATAAGCATAGAGCTGGAAAAACTGCAGTTGTGCGCGGTAAGGGTTAAAAATAAACACCTGAGCTACAATATAGCATCTGTTTACTGTCCGCCGCGATGCTTACTGGAAAAAGATGACTACGTTCGTGTCTTCAATGACCTTGGTTCAAATTTCCTTATTGGTGGAGATTTCATCGCGAAGCACATCTTCTGGGGTTCAAGATGTACATCTTCTAAAGGAAAAATTCTCTACGAAGTGGCATATGAATTCGGTTGTTGTTTTTATTCGACAGGAAAACCGACCTATTGGCCAACTGACTCACAAAAAATTCCCGATCTTATCGATTTTTTTGTTACAAAAGGCATTTACGAGAAGTTTATTACAGTCAAAGAATGTTTTGATCTCTCTTCTGACCACTCGCCAGTAATTTTATTACTTGGAGAAGCGCTGATCAAGAAAAAAGGACCTCCAAGACTCACTAGCAATAGAACAAACTGGGAGGGCTTTAGAAATGATTGCGAAACAAATATCGCCTTAAATGTATCACCTAAAACACCTTGTGAACTAGAGGACGAAATTGATCGTTTCGTGGAAGCAATTCAAAGAGCGGCGTGGAGAAATACTCCTTCTAGAAGCTATAAGATCGAGCGCAACGAAAAGTATCCCAGAGAAATCGTTGAACTGGTGAGAGAGAAACGAAAAGCACGAAAGAAATGGCAAAGCACTCGTGCACCGCAGCATAAAATGGTCCTTAACCGACTAGGTGAAAGAGAATCAAATTATTCGCTTTGGAAAGAGCTAAAAGGCATCCGGAAACCTCAAATGCAAGCACCACCAATTCGGAAAATCGATGGAAACTGGGCCAAGAGCGACAAAGAAAAGGCAGAACTTTTTGCCTTGCACTTAGAAGAAACGTTTAAGCCGTTCGACGGCCCTTCGTTAACGCCCGACTCCCCAGTCACGACATCTGACAACTTTAAAGTAAAAAAAGTTGCATTGATTGAACTGAGGGAAGTGATAAAAAATTTAAAGACAAAAAAGGCTCCGGGTTACGACTTGATAACGGCGCAGGTAGTCAAGGAATTGCCGAATAAAGCTATTATCAAACTGCTCTATGAGAAGAAATCATATCGGCCTATTTCCCTATTGCCGGTTATCTCAAAAATATTTGAAAAACTTCTTTCCAAACGTCTACAGCCCGTAATCGACGAAAGACGTCTCATTCCTGACAACCAGTTTGGATTTAGAATTAAACATTCTACAATTGACCAAGTCCAAAAAATAACTGACGTGATTGAGAAAGCTCTGGAAGAAAAAAAGATTTGTTGTGGTGTATTTCTTGACGTCTCACAAGCTTTCGATAAGGTTTGGCACGAAGGCTTGGAGTATAAATTGCAACGACTACTGCCACGGCAACTCTTTCTAATCTTACTATCGTATCTCACCGAGAGACTCTTTCGTGTTAAGCACGGAAACGATTACTCTGACTTCAAGGAGATTGCGGCCGGAGTTCCACAAGGAAGTGTCCTTGGCCTGCTTCTATATGTACTCTACACGCGTGATATCCCGCAGTAAAGAAACTGTGTCGTCGCCACTTTTGCGGACGATACGGCGATATTGACCACGGGCGAAGCTATTGAAGCAGCATCTGGAAAGCTGCAACATGCTATTAATAAAGTCCACGCTTGGACGAATTCTTGGCGTATTGTGCTGAACGAAAGCAAATCTACTCACGTTAACTTTACCTATAAAAAAGTGGATAGATTACCTCTATATCTTAACTCGGCTCAAATACCGTACGCAAACGAAGCAAAATATCTAGGAATGACTCTAGATGTTAAGCTCAAATGGAAATCACACGTAAAAAAGAAACGCGACGAGCTAGAAAACAAATACCGACAAATGTACTGGCTACTCGGAAAACATTCGAAGGTGAGCCTACATAACAAACTGCTTATATATAAGCAAGTGCTAAAGCCAGTGTGGACGTATGGTATACAACTATGGGGTTGTACCAAGAAAAGCAGTAGAAACATCATACAGACTTTTGAAAACAAAGTTCTTAGAACGATCGTTAACGCACCGTGGTATGTACGTAACGAAGATATTCATCGAGATCTGGGAATTCCCGGCGTCGTCGAAGAGATAACAAAATTTGCGCATAAACACAAAGATCGTGTTCACGGCCATTGTAACCGTACAGTCATTCAACTACTTGACGCGAATGCAAATAATTCAATTCGTCGTCTGCAAAGGATAAAACCTTTTGACCTCGCGTCATAGTATATGCCGGCCGCGAAAAAGGCGGAACTTTCATTGGAATTTAACCCTGCCTAAAGTTATACATTTCTTTTTACTTCGTACGAAAATTTATTTTTTTTTTTCCAAAAATCACGTGTATTGTAAGCGAAAATAAAACTGCTGGATAAGCGTCGGCTTAGTTGTAGTATTACTTTTGAGGAGAGGTGTTTTTTAGTGAGTAAAAATCTCACACTACCATAAGCACGCTCGGTCGGGCCTTATGGTGTCGTTAGAAGATTTTTCACCTACTCTTGGCAAAAAAAAAAAAAAAAATAATAATTCTATGACCCCATTGAGGCACACATTTGTCAAAATCTTTTTGGCGTAGGTCGCCGTATGAATAGTATTCAACTCAAAAAAATAATTTGGCTCTCCTACTCCTGTCTGTCCGTTACGAGGTGTCGTATTATTTTCTTCCACACTTTCTTCCACTGCATGAACAGCTTGTTGTTGACGGGCGGTCGCTCTCTTCTTAAAACATGCTCTGCTTGCATGTGCCTTGATATGACAGAAATCGCAGATTTTATCTTTGAAAAAACATTTATTAGCAAAATGATTTCCCTCGCAGCGAAAACATCGCCCCACTGGAGCGACAACTTCTTGTCGTTGAAATTTCTTCTTGGATGGCATCGCCAACACCTCGCTAGTCTTGCGTACGTCCATCACATTTCGGTGTGCAGCCTCATGTGCAATTGCTATCTCGTACGCTCGCTGAAAACTCAATTTCGGTTCACTAAATAGACGCTTTTGTAAAGATTCATCTGCAACGCCGCACACAATCTGGTCTCTCAGCATTTTATCGAGTTCCATGAAATCGCAGTGTTCCGATAATTTCCTTAAATCCTTAACGAAGATCGTCTCGCCACTCTTTTGGCAGCTTTTATGGAACGTAAAACGCTGTACGATTTCATTTGGTTTTGGATGGAAATGCCCATCCAATTTTTCCAAAATTTCACAGAAAGACACATCCTTGGGAGTCAGCGGCGTAAGTAACGAGCGAATTATTTCGTACGTCGCTTCCCCCACACATGCGAGGAATATAGCACTCATGGAAACCTCATTAGTTATTCCGTTCGCTTCAAAATAAAACTCCATGCGCTCTTTGTAGTTATTCCATGCCATTGTAGGTTGGAATTGTTCCAACCTCCCAAACGTTTGAGCCGACGGATGGTTGACATTCGCCACCACACTTTCATCCATCTCGTTTACCATATTTTACTCGTCGCCAAAATGTAATATTTTAAATGAATGTTCTTGTAGGAATAATAGAGTAAATACACGGTGACTCTTGGATTTGCAAAATTCACTTTATTTCATCTCGATCAATACCATCTACTCTAACCTCTACTCCCCAAAACGTGCCTCTTTGACAGATGACAATCCTACTCTTTCGGTGTCTGCTTTACCTACTTATACAGGGTAACTCAATCTATAACACTGGGTGAACTAGTTTTCAACCAATAAGCCTCTTCATTTTGCTAGGTCTTTAGATAAATGCCTCCAGTTGAGCACTCCAAGTTGGTTGAGGCCTAACTTGAAGTTGTGCGCGCCACCTACACTGAGGAGGCCCCCTACTGCAGCGTCCCTCCGGGTTAGATTCGAAGACTCTGCGAGACGGAGCGTTGGTGTCCATTCGCCCTACATCTAGCAATCTCAAACGTCTAATACAAAATATTTTGACTAGGTCTATGTCGCTGTACAGCTCGTATACTTGGTGACTGAATCTTCTCCTTTAAACCCGTCAACGCAACAGGACCGAATATCTTACGAACAATTTTTCACTCGAAGCGACCAAGGATATCTTCATCCGCTTTCAATAAGCAGCGGAGCTGGGATGATCAGAGTCTTATATAGAGTCTCTGTAGTTGTTCGAGATAGAGCTTTAGTGTTGAATTGCCTTATTAGCCCAAATAACAGCGATTGGCAAGAGTTATTATTCACTTGATTTCTGCGCTGATGTCGTTTTTAGAATTTTTAGCATAGCCGTGGTAGACAAATTCGCTTACTACCTCGAAGTTGTAGCTGCCCCCTGTGAAGTTTTGTCCAACTCATCCGTGTTGGTTGTGTCTTCTCGTTTATCGCTAGACCCATTTTGGCCCACTTGCAAACGCACTGGTGACAGCCCGCTGAGTTCTTCCGATAATGTCTATATCGTCGGCGTACGCAAGCAGTTGTACAGACTTTTGATAGATTGTGCCTCTGGTGTTGGCTTGTGAGTTCCGCACAATCCGTTCAAGTACAATATTAAAGAAGTCACATGACAGCGCGTCACCTTGTCTAAAAACTTTTTTGACATCAAAGGTCTCGGTGAGGTCATTAAAGAACTTGATGGAGCCGCGAGCGTTCTCCATCGTCATCCTACACGAATAAGTTTGGTAGGGATGTAAAAACTAAACATGGCTCTATATAGTTCCATTCCATAGATGCTGTAATAGGTGGTTTTGAAATCGATAAAGGGATGATGAGTATCGATTTTGATTTCTTGGATTTTCTCCAGGATCTGTCGAAGTTTGAAGATTTGATCGATGGTGGACTTTCCTGGCCTGAAACCACACTGATAGGGGCCAATCAGGCTGTTGATAAAAGGTTTCAGGCGTTCACTAAATATCACGGGAAAGATCTTGTATGCGATGTTGAGGAGACCAATGCCAATAATAGGTGTAGTTGAGGGGGTCTCCTTTCTTTTGGGCCGGGCAAAATATGCTAAGATTCCATTCATCAGACATACATTTGTCTGACCAAATCTTAGAAATGAGTTGAGGTATGCTCTCTATCAATTCTTCAACAGCTGCCTTGAAAACCTCGGCCGTAAGCCGATATTATTAACCTCACTTTGTTTTGGACAGGTGGTAAAGCTTCCGTAAATTGTTTCTGGAGTACAAGTCCTCAATATTTTCGATCGCACGCTTCTCATGCTCTTCTTTTTTCTTTTGGAGAAGCTGATGTTCTTCGCGTCTCTTTCGCACGTAGTATTCATGAGTAGCTCTCGTCTTCCTTTGCAGTGCTGTTATATGCCTCTTGGTTTTCTGCATGCATTCGTCGGCATTCTTCGTCAAATCAGGGGTTTCGCGGTGTTCGTCGGGTGAAACTCAGTACGAAACTCAGTTTCTGATGGCATGTTGGCAACGTTGCCACTGGTCTTCGGCGCTTAATGCTAATGGCATCATCGGGAAATACGTTCAGCGAAAGTTCTGGCGATCTGTTGCGATTGTAGTGTTTCAATGTTAAATTTTCTCACAGTGATTCTTTTTTATTGCTCAGTTTGGAATACCCGTATTTGTATCTTGTCTACAGCATGGTAATGATCTGAGTCTATGTTGGCCGCTCGGAAGATTCGGATCTCCAGAATACTCGAGGCATGTCTTGCCTCGATCGCAATATGATCAACTTGGTTGATCGTTACATGATCATTGGAGCGCCATGTCTGCTTATGTATATTGAGATGAGATAACTATGTGCTTGCTATGGTGACGTTTTGCTCCATTGCGAATTCAATTAGCCTTAGTCCATTGTCGGACGTGGTGCCGTATAATCTATGTTTACCGACTGCCCTACCAAAGACGTCTTCCATTCTTATTTTGGCATTAAGATTGCTCAATAGGATTTTAACGTCGCACTTAGGAAATCGATCGTATGTTTTGGAGCTCGTAAGAACAATCTTTTTCGACATGGTCCTGTTTTTCGGTTGGGCCATGAGCATATATCGGGCTTATGGTAGCGAATTTAGCCTTAATTCGTATTGTCATAATATACTCGCTCACGTGTCGGAAGCTTAAGACTTCTTGCCTGAGTTTGCCGCGTGTATCAAATCCGTATTCGAATAAGCGCTGCTTGTTGTCTCTGTAGCAATCACCGTAATAGATGTCACAGTTTCTCATTCCCTTTTGACTCTGTCCATCCCATCGAGCATTTCACATACAGATCTGAACGTCTTTTTTCTTATTTCTTTTACTGGGGTCGTCGGCAGTTGAATCATAGGATAAGGCTTTTGGTCGTATCTGAACCAGTATTTCGTTTTCAAGTTTCTCCGACGACGCAACCCACAATCTGGAGGCCTAGTTCCCTTTTGTTATACCCCTAGGACACGTAGTGGACTACAGCGGTTCCAGTAGTCCACTACGGGAGTGTGAGCGCTGCCGTCAGCTTATTAAAGGCTCCTCCTCTATTCCAAGGTCCTAACTAATATTGGAAATTTCTTACCAACCTATTATCCTAATTCGTCGAAGCAACTCTCGGAAGGTGTTCACTAAGTTCAACATAGCTGGAACTGTAGACGCCACGACTTCATGAGGGTCGCGGGGTTAGGATGCTCAGGCTGACCTTCCATCCTTCTCGATCCTTCGCAATTGACTCCAGCTCACCAGGAGGAATCCCTAGACGGCTTCAGGAGAGATGTCGGACTTGATCCAACCATCTATTTCTAGGCCTTCCGCGGAGTCGCCTACTTGATGGCACGGCAATCATGGCACGTCTTGGAAGCCAGTCTGGGGGCATACGCACTACGTGACCAAACCATCGACGCATAGATCGTTTTGTTGCTGCTCAACATTAAGCGCCTCGCGTACTCTGGTATTGCCCACTCGATCCCTACGAGTTATTCCAGCAACACCGCGATGGAACCTCATTTCGGCAGCTTGTATCCGCGAGCTTATTCTTTCCGTCACTATCCAAATGAAATGACATTCATAGGTGAGAGTTGGAACATACACCCAGTTAAGAACCGATATCTTAGCTTCAACATTAAGTTCGGCCCTTCTTATAGCAGATTGACCAAGCTCTCTCTAAATTGATACAGCCTGACCAATTCTACAGGATAACTCACCTTGCTAAATATAATTCTTTATATCTTTGACTGATGGCAGGACTCATTCATTAGCATGTCTTTGCATTACCGTATGCGGCATGTACTAATTTTTTCGACATAATTACATAACATTTGTTGTCAGTTATCCGGCGCATTATACTTCAAATGAAACTAAGGCCAAAAAATGCCGCCAGTCACCTAGATCCTCTAGGCAACAACTAATAATTATAAAAAAAGAGAAAGGAAGTATTTTCAAGAATTTAAAGATTAGTGACGTCTTTTCGTTTCAGCGGTCAAATGGTAGTGCGTGCGGTTATATGAAAACACAACCGTTTTCACTTAGCTCACCAACTCCTACTCTCAACTTCCACGTGGCGACCGCTGGGTGCCTAGTACCTTGATCCGAGTAATGGGTAACCAAACTTTGGCGGCAGCAAACGAGACAGGGGGAAGAGTGCATTCTCACTGGAGCACTTCTTCATGTTCCAGACGACAGCCGACCAATTCTATAGATGAAGTAGGAATAGCACGATTAATCCCATTACCTGGCAATCATGATTCTAGTGTATTTTTAAGTTCCTTGGACGGTTATATAATACCATATTCCTTCATTATAGTTTCTTCTCTCATTCACATGTCTATTTGTATCCTTCACTTCGTATACCAGACATAACGTTATGATACCTCCGGTTTCACAAAAGCAAAACGAAGTTTTTTTAAACTTTGGGTTAAACCAGATAACAGGATGTTCAATGATGAACAATTTTCTTAGCACTTTAGGTACATGGAAAAGAATTGACTATGAAGTTTTCTATTGAACTCTGAAGTCAGTCCTTTCGAAGCGATGCAATAGGAGTCAAATAATGGATGAAACACTTGAAATTTAGACGGAAGTTTTGAATGAAATTCCAATAGTGACCATATAATCCCTCACTTAATTGGAAAACTTTTTTTTTTTTTTCAAATCTATTCGTCTGCAATCTGTTACAGACTTTCGGAGTGTTGCACTCCTTGTCGATGGGATTTCAGTTGATGTTGCGTCTGTTAGAAATTTATCGTTGTTGGTTACCACTGAAAGTTTTTAAGTAGAAGCATATTTGGCTGTTAGTATTGGATTTGATAAGTGCACTGATTACTGGGTAAAATGTTTTTTTTTGTTTTTTTTTTTTTTTGTCAGATCATTAAGGGAACGCATAAAGTTTTTAGGAGTTGCTATAGGGTGGCACATTATACCGAAAACATACTGAGAGACCGTCTATACACTCGGCAATGTACATACTGGTATGTATGTACATACGAATTATTTCCACCCTAATGGTTCAAGGTTCAAATACTGATTCAAGAAACATATATTTATTTCTCATGAAATGTATAAAGTCGGTCCGATTGAATTGCGAAGGCTTATGGCCAAGAGAAAGGATTAAATATTTGTGGACATGAGCGAAGAATTGGAAACGAAAATACAATGCAACGTGTGAACAAATCAAATCAAATCAATAGATAATTTAATTTCTAGTCGGACAAATGTAACAAAGACAAAATATCGGGACCAAGAAGTTCTCTAGTGAGAAAGCACTCCCTTCTGCTCCCTTACTCACTTACTTAGGTGGCGCTACAGCTCGGGGTGAACCTGGGCCTCAACCAACAAGCCTCTCCGTTTAGCTCGGTCTTTAGCTAATTGCCTCCAGTTGCGCACTCCAAGTTGGTTGAGGTCCCCTTGAACTTGTGGGCGCCATCTACGGCGATGATTCTATCTACTGCGTCCTCTATCTCTTCTTCGAGGTTATGATCCGAAAATAAGGGATCACAACCTTCCCACTTCACCGCATTTCTACTAATCCGCCTGTGGGGTTCGCCTATTTGACCTCAGAAAATATCGGCAGGCCTGCCGATTTCGGATCACTCAGTTACTGAGGCCAATGAAATGCCGATGTCGTCGCATTGTCTGATCCAGGCGTTTATAGGCCTGCCTTTCCTACATTGCGATGTCTTTGGAACGCGCATAGATATTGCCTTTTTAACAGGGTTCAAATGATCTCTTCTTTGAACGTGGCAATACCAGCTGAGCCGGTCACGCTCTATTTTTTGTACGATGGTTTCCTTGATGTGAAAGCTTCTACGGACCTTCGAACTTCTTATACGATGAAGCCTTGTCACTCCTGCTGTCATGCGAAGCATCTTCATCTCAGCTGCCGTTAATTTACTCTTATATGTTTTGTACATCGTCCAACATTGTGAACCGTATGTGAGCGCTGGACGCACAGCTGCGGTGTAGAGCTTTCCTTTCAACTTAGGTGGTATTTTTCTGTCACAGAAGATAGCGGAATTTTCTTGCCACTTCAACCACCCTACGCTTACGCTATGATATTTGTCGTCATCACAAGTTGCTTTGCTATTGATCATAGATCCCAGTTATTTGAACTTTTCGCTTTGGGAAGCACTGTTGCGGTAATATTTACCACAACACGGCCTACTCTATGCGTCTTTCCTTCTCTCCCTCTTTTCTCCCTTTGTTTCTGCAAAATTCTGGGAAAGTGGAGGGCAGCCATGGTTCCATCAGCCATAGGTCCACTTCCCCAGCATCTTGCAGAGGCAACTAATATAGGATTCCCCTGAAGATGACCTTTTACCTGGAATGAGAGGAGAAACGGGCGGTTTCTCCAACAATCATGAGAATGAGACGAGCGGCGAGGGTGAAACCAGCGATGGCAAAGACGGTGTGTTCGCTACTACAAGCTGTCCACCTTAACAACGGGCACACCAAACACAAACAACACTAACTACAACGCAGTACAACAATCAACGTGTGAACAGATGGGACAGAGAGTCTGTTCCAGATCGACGTAACCAACGTCACAAGACAAGCCAATGAGCGGGGACGAGGGGTCCCAGAATCTACGAGCAACGAGAAACACTTAATTCAACGCAAGGGGATGAGGTGTTCCAATACCTGCAAGCACAACAAACAGCAACAAACATCAAACATAAATACATGGCGAGGGGACAAGGCGTCCCTGAAACAACAGCATAATTACATCACGCAAACACATTCAACATCACGAACACCACCAAACACACGAAGCCATCGACATCAAACATCATCAAACAAGACAAGCGGCAGCCCACGAACAACGGATGGTTCGGATGGAACCCATCGATGGCCGAGAGCCCACCCTAACCCTCGACTCTATGTGTGGAATTGCACGTTAAGGGGCTCGTCCCTAGTCCTCAAATCTGCGCGGAATTCTACCGGGTAGATTATCTTATTCGCGTAATCTAAATTATACTCCTTGTTCTATTTTCTTCCGGTAGTTTAATTTTGTTGAGCGCAGAATGACGTTTTAGGGCCCGTCCTGTACCTAGTCAGGTCAATCCTTTCTTCTCTTCTTTTACTATTGGTGGGAGGAAACCCACTTTAGTAATTTTTAATTAATAATCGTTTTCCACTTTGTTCATTTTCCTAAATTGTTAAAACGAACAGAGCGGATTGTGAGGAAAAGCCGAAGTCGGGCGAATTCGAGCCAGCGGAATGTGGGTGAATATTGAGAGTGGAATAGCAGCGGTTCAAGAGCGGTTGCATACTTGCGCAAATGAGCGGAGTAATCAACAGCAAGTTGCTCTTGAATCCTATAGCTGATTCACATATGTGTGAGTAAAAGGCTCGAAGCTTGACTAGGCCAAGTATTCAGCGGGAGACCACTTCTTGGTCGACCAGCAGAGGTTTTGGAAGTTTGTTTAACTGAGCGAGAGTGAGAATCAACAAAGTTGATTTTTTTGTTAATAACGAAAATAGTGAATAGTGGAAGAGCAAAAAAAAAAAATAAAAAAATTGAAGAAGTTTAGGAGAAGAAGTGAGAGGGACAAGCGTTACAAGACGAGGACGTAAGGACTTTGGAGAAGACTGGTAGCCGGAACGAGGCACCGAACAGGAAGAGGATAGAGCAAGGAGATATCAAGGAATTTCACAGATAAGATTTTGTATCTGATTTTATTGCTTTAAGAAGTTGTTGTTAAGTGCGTTTTGTGTAGGTTTTTTTTTGAAATTACTGGTAACCCGGTAGGATTTTGTTCCGTTTTTCTTTTATATTTCCCGGTGAAAGTGGGACACGCGCTCCGTAATTTTCGGTTTTGAGTTGTTCGGGACTTGCTGTAGCGGGCCATTTCAACGGCGATATCTTCTTTTCTTTTTTTTGGGGATTTTTTTTCCTCATCGATGTTTTTTTTCTCGATCCCTGTAGATAATCTTTTGTGGTTTGCCTTTTTTTTAATTACATTTGTTCGTTGGTTTCTTTTTTTAATTAATAAATCGCCGCTTATAAAGAGCACTTATAATGTGGTAAAAATCGTTGGTTTCTTTTCATTCGTCATTTTTTTCTACAGCACTAGTGTACCCCACCATTTCCCAAAACCACTCCAATAGGTTTCGTAATTTCCCTCCCTTATTTTACCAAAAAAAATTACGTGGCGGCCAATAAAATACCCATTCACCCTATCCTTCTTTTGTCTTCGATTTCCAAATCGAACCCACCCCAGCTGAGCCACCGGTGAACGAACAGCACTCAACGTTCTGTATTGTTGCACTTTTGCACTTCACCTCTTCTCTTCTTCCACCCTTTTCATTCAGTCCGTTTTCCGATCGCAAAAGCGATCGGACGTGTTTCCTTTCTTTTTTGGGTTTTTTTTTTTTTTTTTTAATTAAGTGTAGCAAGTCGGCTGATTGGGAACTCTTCGGTTGCTCCAGCGGGCATCTTACTCTTGTCTTGCCTCCCTCATACATGTCCATGATCATCCGTACATAGGTTTCTGGAACCTCTCGATGTCTTAGCGCCCACCCATATCAGATCTCGTGGTTGTTTCTCGAATGCCTTTTCAAAGTCAACCAATACAATATGCAAATCCCTTAAGGAATCATTATGTTTTTCCATTATGATCCTTATACTTTGGATTGCATCTGTGGTTTATTTACCCTAGACAAACCTGCACTGATCATCAGATAGCCGTATTATTTTTCGCAGTCGGCCACCTAATACCCGCTCAACGATCTTCATGGTATGTGACATCAGCTTGATCGAACGGTAGTTATCACAGTTTCGCGTATCACCCTTCCTTTTGTATACAGGGAGAAGGTAACTTTCCCTCCATTGTTTCGGCATTGGGTCAGCTCTCACAAATTTGGAGATGAGAATTCTGAGCCATCTGATCCCGATGTCTCCCATCTTTTTCCAGAACTCAGAGGGCATCTCGTCTGGCCCAATCGGTTTCGTTTTTTGGAGTACTTGACCGCCTCACAAACTTTTTCGACTGTAATGTCGGGTATTTCTTCAGAGTTAGGGGTGGCTCTTGGAAAGTATAGCCGGGGAAATTGTTCATTTTAAAGCTTTTCACAATACTGTCGCCACCTCTGCAGGATTTGGTCGTCATCCACAAGAAGCTGGCCATGAGCATTGTTAATGAACTTTGGCGAACGAATCTCCTGAGCATTCCTCCTTCTTTGGGCGGCTATTTTGAAGATGGTTTGCGCTCTTGTTCATTTTGTGTCTTCGCAGCTCCTGGATAGCCTGGTTTGCATTAGCAATCGGCTAAGATATTTTCTCCAGCTCCCAAAACAGGGCCTTCGTACTCTCTTCTACAATCTGGGTACACTTCTTCTTCGCTTTTTTCTTGCAACATCTGCATTCCATTTCGAGGCGAGCTTAGGGGAATTCCACATATTTTGTGCTCTGCACACTTCATCTTCAGCTCCGTTGATGGTGTGAGAGAAGTAATTTTTCATTGCGAAAACAAACGCCTCGCCTTTTTCTTTGTCCAGATTGTACCACTCGATGTCCTCAGAGACCCTTATTTGTTTGCTTTTCTTCGGTGTTTTCATAAAAATTTCTATTAGCAGGAGACGATGTTGCCGAGCGATTACCTCTCCCAAGATCACTTTGCAATCTTTTACCCGAAGCTTCATGAAACTGTCTACCAAATGGTAGTCAATCTGAGTTTAATCTCCACCATTGCTGTAAGTGATCAGGTGACGGCTTTGTTTGATGAGCATGGTATTTAACACGATAAGACCGTGTGATTTGCACATGCTTAGAACATCTTCACTAGGAAGGTTCCTGGTGCCATATCCTTGTCCCCCATGGCAGTCTTCATAGTCTTCGTTTGACCTCCCGACATGTCCATTCAAATCTCCTCCAACAAACAGAAACTCTTCCTTTGGGATGTTGTTAAGGAGATTGTGGAAATCTATACAAAATGCATCTTTATGTCTCTGATTGTACCCATTTTGGGGAGCATTGCACTGACAATATTCCACACCTCTCCTTGTATTACTAGTTTGAGAGACATTAAACGGTCGCTGGACTTCGAAATGCTCAAGACTTTTCCAAGTAGCTCTGCCGCAAGGAAGATACCGATTCCGTTCCTAGCCTTTTCCGTTCCGTAGTAGAATATCTTGTAATCTTTTCTCCTAACGTCCAAGAAGAACGCGCCCGATTTCCGATGTTTTTCCATTTCGTCTCTTGGACACACAAGATATCCACCCGCCTTCTTTTCATTATCTCCAGCTCGTAACTTCGACCGGTCATGCTTCCAACGTTTAAAATCCCGACCCTCAAATTTCTTCGAAACTGCTTCATTATTTTTCTCCAGGATCTGCCAAAGTGTAAAGATTTCATTGATGGTGGACTTTCCTGGCCTGAAACCGCACTGATAGGGTCCAATCAGGTAGTTCATAAAAGGCTTCAGGCGTTTACACAATATCGCAGAAAAGATCTTGTATGCGATGTTGAGGAGACTGATGCCTCTATAATTGGCGCAGTTGAGGGGGTCTCCTTTCTTGTGGATCGGGCAAACGATGCTGATGTTCCATTCATAAGGCATACACTCGTCTGACCAATTCTTAGAGATGAGTTAGTGTATGCACTTTACCAATTCATCCCAAGCTGCCTTGAAAAGTTCGGCCGGTAAGCCGTCAGGTCCAGCAGCCTTGTTGGATCTTAGCTTGGATATTGCTATCCTCACTTCGTTTTGGTCAGGTGGACGGAAATTTTGACTATCATCGTCTATGTTGAATGGTTCATTCTGCCTGACAGCGGGATGTTGGTCTTCGTCGCCGTTATACAGTCTGTAGAAGTAGTTTTTCCATATTCTCAGCACCGACTGTGATTCTACTACGAGGTTCCCATTTTCATCTCTACAGGTTTCTGTATGGGTATTGCTTCTCTGACACGTTCTTTTTACCTTTTGGTAAAACTTCCGTACATTGTTCCTGGAGTATAAACTCTCGATATTCTTAAACGCATCCTTTCCATGCTCTTTCTTCTTCTTTTGGAGAAGCCGATGTTCTTCCCGTCTCTTTTGCTCGTAGAGCTCTCGAGCAGCTCTCGTCTTCCGCTGCAGCGCCGCTTTGTATGCCTCTTGTTTTGCTGCATGCACTCGCCGGCATTCATCGTTTCGCGGTGGTGGCCGAGCGAGACCCAGCACATCAGTCGCGGCGTTTCTGATGGCATGTTGGCAGCGTTGCCACTGGTCTTCGGCACTTGATGCTGGCGGCATAGGGGTGATTGAGAGATTTCGGGATACGCGTTCAGCGAAGAGTCTGGCGGTCTCTTGCGATTGTAGCTTTTCGACGTTAAATTTTCTCACAGTAATTCTTCTTTGTTGCTCAGATTGGGATATCCGCATTCGTACCTTGGCTACAACAAGTTAATGATCCGAGTCTATGTTGGTCGCTCGGAAGGTCCGGACATCCAGAATATTGGAGGCATGCCTTGCGTCGGTCGCAATTTGATCAATTTGGTTGATCGTTACATGATCATTGGACCGGCATGTCTGCTTATGAATATCGAGATGAGGAAACCATGTGCTTAATATGGTGACATTTCGCTCCACAGCGAAATCAATTAGCCTAAGTCCGTTATCAGACGTGGTATCATGTAGGCTATGCTTACCGACTGCCCTACCAAAGACGTCCTCCTTTCCTATTTTGGTGTTAAAATCGCCGAATACGGTTTTTACGTCGTATTTAGGACATTGCTCGTATGTTTTGTCGAGGAGCTCGTAGAAACACTCTTTGGTGGCAGGGTCCTTTTCTTCTGTGGGGGCATGAACACATATTAGGCTTATGTTAGCGAATTTAGCCTTGATCCGGATAGTCATAATACGCTCGCTCACGTGTCGGAAGCTTAAGACTTCTTGAAGACTTCTTGCCTAAGTCTGCCGCGTATGACAAATCCGCATCCGAATAAGCGTTGCCTGTTACTTCTGTAGCAATCACGGTAGTAGGTGTTACAGTTTTTCATCCTCTTTTTGCTCGGCCCATCCCATCGCACTTCCTGGATGACGGTAATATCTGCTTTATAGCAGTCTAGGGCCTCTGCCAGTTGTTGGGCTGCTCTATAAAGGGACAGAACATTCCACGCACAGATCCGAAGGTCGTTGTCCTTATTTTGTTTGCTGCGGTCGTCAGAAGTTTAGTCATCCTTGTCCGAGGCTTTTGGTTGTTTCGGAACCATTCGTTTTTTTACGTGGTAGGGAAGTTACCCCGACGGCGCAATCCCCAACCTGGAGGGCCAGTTCCTTTAGTTATTCCCCTAGGACGAGGGGCCCGGTACACCGGTGCCAGTAGGCCACTACGGCAGTATGAGCGCTGCCGTTGGGCCATTAAGGGCTCCTCTGCCACCATCTCTATACCAAGGTCCTGACCAGCATTGGAAATTCCTTACCGACCTGTGATCTGAATACGTCGAAGCAGCTTGCGCAAGGTATAAGTTCAACCTAACTGGAACGGTAGACGCCACCGTTGACTCCCTCTATGGAATTCGTCCGTTGCCGCCTGGAACAGAAAGAAGTGCTCTAGTGAGAAAGCACTCTTCCCCTCCTCTCTCATCTGCTGCCGCCAAGAATCCTCCAAACAGGGTTGGTTACCCATTTCTTGGATTACGGTACTAACCACCCGGCTGTCACCGCGTGGAGGTTGAGAGTAAGAGTTGGCGGAGACCTCTTCTGCGCCCGAGACCTTCTAAAGGTGTTGGTTACTCAGTCTCCGATCAAGATACAGGGCACTCAGCAGTCACCAACGTTGAGGTGGAGGGTAGGAGTTGATTGGCCTAGGGTAAGTGGGAAATTTATGTTTTCATGTAATCCCATGCACTACCTCTTGAGTACCCTTGTTTATCTAAATATCTCTTAAAATGTAACTGCATATATTCTTTCCTGCAGCCTACCATGTATCAAATGAGTTTTCATTAATCAGTGTCGCAACTCGTATCTATACCTTATACATACCTTTACTTGTGTAGAAGTCCTAATGACGTCCTTGACTTTGAGACACAAAACATGCTCAGGTATGTACATACATTATATCCTCGACCTTTTACTGTGTCACACAACATTTTGTTCTCTCTCAGGATAAATGTACGTAATGTTGAATAATATATTAACTTATGCCGGAGTTGAAGCTAATGGGATTTTACGGTACACCGACCGACAAAATGCGCAAATCACAAACAGCACATCACACATTCCCTTCCGTCTAATTCGAAGGCATTCAAACACAGAAGTACGTACAGATGTACATACGCGTACATGTATTGATTTAGATTTCCAAACTAAACAAACTTTCGAATGCAATTCATTAGTCTGCTTGTTTCTCGCCCACGATGACACGTTTTGAGTTCTGACATTGACATTATCCCGACTAGACATTGTCTGGAGGTCAGCTGTTGAAAAGCCTTTTTGGCACCAACGAGTTTTAATGTCCTCCTGTAGCGTATGTGTATAATACTTTGTAATCCAGAAATTGAAAATTCATGATGACTTTCCTCCGAAGGGCTTTTAGTTTTTATTCGGAAATAGATTATAATTATAGGCTGACATCAGCAATAAAAATGTGGACTTATGTAGACACCATCTTTTAGTCATTACCAGTTGTCTTAAGTCTTCTCCGGGATCTGGCGCAAGGTGAACATTTTACTGCAGGCCTAAAACCGCAATGTTAGAGATCAATCAGTTCCTTGAAATAGGTTTTCACGGATTCCGATACATCAAATTTAATAAGTCATGTAGGTAAGGTTAGGTTAAAGGGGTTAGTTGCAACGAATCGGTGCAGCTTGCACTCGGATCTCAAACGGATCCATTGTGCTCTTCTGACATGGGATTTGCTGGCTGAAGTACTGAAAAGAGAGGAAAGACAAAATGGCTAGAGTTCTGCGTTAGTGGAACGGCCCCTCTCTCTACTCTCCAAGGGTCGTCTTCCTAGTATTGCAGAGACTACCGCATTTGCAAAGGAAGTGTTGTGTATCCTCCTATACGTCTGTGTTGCCGCATCTTCTGCAGAGTTCATCTGAACTTAGCCGCCATTAGGCTATGACTGGTAATGATACCTATGAAAAGCGCCAAGTTTTGTCTATTTTGAGTGCGAATGAGCTTGGTTTTCATCTTGTCATGTTTAGTTCAGATGCTTCTGGAGACTCGACATGATGGGAGCGCTCTCCATCTTTCTTCTGCTTGTCGTTTGAAGTCAAGTGCTATGTTTGATTTAAAAAGTTTTAGGGGAGGAAGGACTCAGGTTTGGACCATTGACAGGTCTTGTTCTGATCCCTTTCTTGCCAATTCATTCGCCATCTCGTTCCCTGGGATTTCTTTCTGGCCTGAGATCCACCAAAGTGTTACAAAGCGGCTACGGATGACCATTTTAAGCTCCTCATGGCAGCGTTTTATTTGCTTTGACTTTATTACCGCGGATGAGATGGCCTTTATAGCAGCTTGACTATCTATGTAAATATCAATCACTTTCCTAGTAACAAGTTTCGTGGATAGTTCCCGTGCCGCCTCTACTATCGTTAGGACGTCGGCCTGGAACACACTACTATGGTTCGGAAGCCTTAGTGATATAGCAATATCCGGTTCCACTGAGGGGATACCCGAACCCACTCCTTCGTTTGTTTTGGACTCGTCAGTGAAGACTGAAATGCTATGCGAGTTAATGGCGCACCATCTTCCCAATGTTCCCTTGATGAGATGACTGTTATGAAGTTTTGGCCGAAGTCGGGGGATGGCGGAAGATAGTCCGTGGTTGCGTCTAGGTGAGCCCATCTCGAGATGGTATGGTGGTCCGTGTGGCCCCTTCTCCATAGGTTGGATTCTTTTAGGCGCAGGGCACTCATCCCAGCTGATTTCTTAACAAATAAGTCTAGTGGAATCAGTGCTGCGGTCGGGGTGGTCCCAATGACTCTAGTGGTTGCTATGCAAGCAAGTCTTTGGATTTTATTTAACTCCTTGAGATGTGTGGTTTTTTCTGCTATTGGCCACCAGATAATGCACCCATATGTTAGAATGGGTCTGACTATGGCTGTTTACATCCAATGGGTGATAGAAAGTTTGGGTCCCCATTTTTTACCAAAAATTCTGCTGCGAGCATAGAACGCAAAGTACGGTTTCTTTATTCTTTCAGTTATTTTATCTCTTCAGCTCAGTTTGTGGTCAAGTATGCAGCCTAGATACCATGCTTTATCCGAGCCTTGGAGTGGAGTTTCACCGAGTCGTAGGGGTCCGAAAGCTGGGATTATTTTTTGTAGCCAAGGCGTGCCAAAATCGCAACATCACCTCCTCGTGGTACCCTGCGAGATAGCTATCTTTTAGTGAACTAACGATCAGCGTATGCTGAGTCTGACGATATATGTGCAGCTGAACACTCAGACCTGCGTAAGCACATCTGGATGAACTTCAGCGCGAATAAGTTCAACCGGACGAGGCATCTCTTGTAATTCTGATTGGCTGAAATATTCTTCACAGAAGTCTAGCAAGAGCTCCTCAGAAGGTCGGCGTGCGGCAGGTGAATTCTCCCGCTGGAATCAACTTGAGCTACTTCGACATATTTGGAGGTGAAGTCTATAAGGATTTTCAACACTGCGTTAGGGTATTGAAAAAGCGATGGTGGTGGATGAATCCCTAATGTGCCAACGGCATCGCTCATATCCCCGAAGTGGGTTACTGACATCGGTGTATCCGGCCTCTTGTTCCAGGATTAAAACAAGAAAAAAAGGATCTGGTCCTCCAGGTTGGGGGTTGTGCCGTCGGGTTAACTTCCCTACCACGTAAAACAAAAGCGGTTACGAAGCAACCAACAGCCTCGGATACAGATGATTTTACTGTTGACGACCCAAGCAAACGTAAAAAGGACAACGATCTTCGTGTCTGCACGTGGAATGTTAGGTCCCTCTACAAACCACTTGCAGCCGAACAACTTGCAGAGGCCTTAGAGTGTTTCAAAGCAGACATTACCGCCATTCAAGAAGTGCGATGGGATGGGCCGGGCAAAAGGAGTATGAAAAACTGCGACATCTACTACGGCGATTGCTATATACAACAAGGACAGCGTCTATTCGGGTGGGAATTTGTCATTGGAGGCAGACTTAGGCAAGAAGTTTTGAGTTTCCGGCATGTGAACGATCGTCTCATGACTATCCGTATCAAGGCTAAATTCGCCAACATTAGCCTAATATGCGCTCACTCCCCTCACTAGAAGATGGACTACGGTACAAAGAATGACTTCTACCAGCTCTTGACCAAGACGTATGAGCAATGCCCTAGCCACGACGTTAAAATTGTCTTGAGTGATTTTAAGGAAAGCATAGACTGCACGACATCACATCCGATAAAGGACTGAGGCTAATCGACTTTGTGGCGGACGAAACTTTGTCGTAGGTACTAAGCGAATCCCACGTCTCGATATTCATAAGGGAACCTGGCTCTCCTTTGATCGAAAAACTATTAACCAAATTGATCACATTGCGATCGACGCTAGGCACTCTGCCAGTATTCTGGGTGTCCGGACTTTCCGAGGAGCCAACGTGGACTCGGATCACTACCTAGTTGTAGCCAAGTTACGGATGCAGGCGGCAACAATCACAAGAGACCGCCAGAGACTTTGCCGATCGGGTTTCCTTTAATCTTAATGTAAGTCCTATGCCGCCAGCAGCAAATGTGGAAGACCAGTGGCAGTGTTTCCAATAAGTCATCAAAGATGCCGCCTCTGATGTACTGAGTTTCTCTCGGCCACCACAACGAAACCCCTGGTTTGATGAGGAATGCCGGCAACAAAAGGCGTAGAAAGCGGCGTTGCATAAAAGGACCAGAGCTGCTCGCGAGCTCTACGAGCGGAGGAGAAAAAGGAACAAGGACTTCTCAAAAAGAAGAAAAAGGGCATAAGAAGCGCTCGATCGAGAAGATTGAGAGACATTGTAGGAATGATGTTCGGTTTCAAAGCCAGAACAGAAGCCTGCTGGGACGAAAATGGAAATATAGTAGTAGAATCGCAGTCGTTGTTGAGGGTATGGAAGGAAGACTTTTACAGACTACTAAACGGCGATGATGACCAATATTCCGCTGTCAGACAGAATGAACCATTCAATAGTGATGATGACAGTCAAGATTCCCGTCAAGCGGATCAGAATGAAGTGAGTATAGCGATATCTAAACTTAAATCCAACAAAGCTGCTGGAGCCGACAGCCTTGCCGCTGAACTTTCCAATGCAGGAGTAGATGAGTTGGTAAAGAGCATGCACCAGCTTATCTGTAAGATCTGGTTTGACGAAAGTATGTCGGATGAATCGAACATCAGCATCGTTTGCCCGATCCTGAAGAAAGGAGACCCTCTAAACTGCGCCAAGTACAGAGGTATAAGTCTCCTTAACATCGCATATAAGATCCTGTCTGCCGTATTATGTGAACGCCTAAAACCGATCGTCAACAACCTAATAGGTCCTTATCAGTGCGGTTTCAGGCCGGGAAAGTCCACCATTGACCAAATATTCACACTACGGCAGATCCTGGAAAAAACCCATGAATATAAAATCGACACGCACCACCTCTTCATCGATTTCAAAGTTGCCTATGATAGCGTGTATAGAGACGAGTTATACAGATCCATGTCTAGTCTCTAGTCTTGACATTCCTGCCAATCTCATCCATTTATGCAGGATGACGATGGAGAACTCTCGCTGTTCCATCAAAGTCGGTAAGAACATCACCGAACCATTCGATGTCAGGAAAGGTCTTAGGTAAGGTGACGCGCTATTATGCGATCTCTTTAGTATAACACTGCACTTACAAACGAATTTAATAAAATTTGAAACAGCCAATGTACCAGAAAGCTTTAGAAGAGCGATAATTTTCCCGTTGCACAAAAAAGGCGAGCTAGATAATCCAGCTAACTACAGAGGCATTTATTTTTTGAACACTTCGGCAAAACTATTTAGTGCTTTGATATTAAATAGGCTTACACAATGGATGGCAAACAATAGGATTTTAAATGAATACCAGGCGGGGTTCAGAAAGCATTACTCAACACTGGATCACATTTTTACTCTCACCAACATTGCAGAGTTTTTTAAAAAAAGTAGCAAAAAGCTATATGTCTTCTTCGTTGACTTTCGTGCAGCTTTTGACTCCATAGCGCGTGAAGCTCTTTTCTATAAGCTGTACAAAATTGGTTTATCAAGTAAAGTGATAAATGTGCTAAAAGCGATGTATGAGAGCAACGTGGCGTACGTATGGAATGGAGAGAATGTATCGGAAGAATTTGGAACACAAATGGGAGTTAAGCAAGGATGCATCTTAAGCATGTTACTCTTCATCTTATTTATCAACGATATAGTAGGAGAAGTAGGAGGAGGGATCGAGCTTGGTGGTGTGCGGATACCGGCGCTTAAGTTTGGGGACGATATATTGTTTTTATCGGAGACCGTTTGAGGGGGTAGAGCTTACTATGAACCGTCTTGAAAACTACTGTAAGCAATGGAATTTGACTGTGAATTTATCAAAATCAAAGATGATGAATTTTAGAAATGGCGGTGGAAGATACTCTCGCAACGAAAAGTGGTCCTATCGGGGTGAAAACGTTGAAATAGTGAAAGAGTATAAATATTTATGTGTGCTAATTACATCCAACCTCAATATGAAAAAAACACTTTGAATGTCAACTAGCAGCAGCTAAAAGAGCTATTTCATCAGTTTGGGGACGTTGCGTCGACAATAAGTTTATCGATCACACAGCGAAGAATAAATTATTTCGTACAACTATACCGCTGTACGGAGCCCAAATTTGGGGTTATTACTTTTTTGAAGAAGTTGAAAAATGTCTAAGATACTTTTTGAAACGAATCTTTCGACTTCCAATATGTACACCGAACTATATGCTGTATCTAGAAACTGGAGTCCCTCCTCTCTTTTAAGATACCCTAAAGCTGTATATAGATTATATTGTAAAAGTAGTGGAGATGGATGATGGAAGACTACCCAGGATTGTTCTGAAGCATATACTTTCAACAAAAGGGCACTTGGTTCAAAAGTGGAAGGAGTTGGCAGCAAATTATGGCGCGAGCTTAATGTTATATCTGATATGGAACTTTCAATGATAAAACCTATGCTTACAAATATTTTGAAAAATGCGGGAAATTTCATGTATGAGAGATCTGCAGCTGAAGCACATTCATCGCAACATAGGCTGATCTACAGTAGGCTGAATTTTAACCTCATTGAAAGCGACTCAACGTACTTCCTCAATCGCTACTCTCTGCATATGATAAGCACAATATTCAAACTTAGAGGTGAACTAACAAGTCTTTATTTTATTCCACATCTACCCGATCTTCCAATTTTATGTGACCTGTGCAACCTTAAAGAGAGGGAGGATGTATACCATTTCATCGGGAGATGTCCCATTTTAGGAGAATTTCGCGCGAGATACTTTGGAGTAATTTCGCTAGACTTGGATGAGGCGATCAACGTACTGAACGGAAGCCATGGTTGGGATGTTTTCTACAACTATGCTACAGCTGCAATCCGCTACAGAGCCCGTATTTTGGAAGGCGATTTTTAAATAGAAATATCAACCATATTGTCAATCTGGTAGACGGCCTTAAGCCAAACCATAAACGACTATGTATATACTGTTTGTGAAAATTATATGAAGTTATTAAAAAGTCTATCTAACTAACTAAAACTAACTAGTATAGTACTTGAGCATGCAGCAAAACAAGAGGCATACAAAGCGGCGCTGCAAAGGCAGACGAGAGCTGCTCGTGAGCTCTACGAGCAAAAGAGACGGGAAGAACATCGACTTCTCCAAAAGAAGAAGAAAGAGCATGAGAAACGCACGTTTGAGAATATCGAGAGTCTATACTCCAGGAACAATGTACGGAGGTTTTACCAAAAGGTAAAAAGAACGTGTCAGGGAAGTAATACCCGTACAGAAACCTGTAGAGATGAAAATGGAAACCTCGTAGTAGAATCACAGTCGGTGCTGAGAATATGGACAAACTACTTCTGCAGACTGTATAACGGCGACGAAGACCAACATCCCGCTGTCAGGCAGAATGAACCATTCAACAGAGACGATGATAGTCAAAATTTCCGTCCACCTGACCAAAACGAAGTGAGGATAGCAATATCCAAGCTAAAATCGAACAAGGCTGCTGGACCTGACGGCTTACCGGCCGAACTTTTCAAGGCAGCTGCGGATGAATTGGTAGAGTGCATACACCAACTCATTTCTAATATTTGGTCAGACGAGTGTATGCCTGATGAATGGAATCTCAGCATCGTTTGCCCGATCCACAAGAAAGGAGACCCCCTCAACTGCGCCTATTATAGAGGCATCAGTCTTCTCAACATCGCATACAAGATCTTTTCTGCGATATTGTGTGAACGCCTGAAACCTTTTATCAACAGCCTGAGAAGTCCACCATCGATCAAATCTTCACACTTCGGCAGATCCTGGAGAAAACCCAAGAATTCCAAATCGATACTCACCACCTCTTTATCGATTTCAAGGCCGCCTATGACAGCATCTATAGAGAAGAGCTTTATAGAGCCATGTCTAGTTTTGACATCCCTGCCAAACTTGTCCGTCTGTGCAGGCTGACGATGGATAACGCTCGCTGCTCCATCAAGGTCGGTAATGACCTCACCGAGACCTTTGATGTCAAAAAAGGCTTTAGACAAGGTGACGCGCTGTCATGTGACTTCTTCAATATTGTACTTGAACGGATTGTGCGGAACTCACAAGCCAACACCGGAGGCACAATCTATTACAAGTCTGTACAACTGCTTGCATACGCCGACGATATAGACATTATCGGAAGATCTCAGCGGGCTGTCACCGGTGCTTTTGCAAGCATTGAGGCGGAAGCGGCCAAAATGGGTTTGGCGATAAACGAGGGCAAAACCAAGTATATGCTGTCAACTAGAAGGGAAAACCAACACCGACGAATTGGACAAAACGTCACGGTGGGCAGCTATAACTTCGAGGTAGTAAGGGACTTTGTCTACCTTGGCTCTGCTATAAATTCTTCTAACAAAATCAGTGCAGAAATCAATCGAAGAATAACTCTTGCCAATCGCTGTTTTATGGGCTTATAAGGCAATTCAACAGTAAAGCCCTATCTCGAACAACTAAGGAGACTCTATATAAGACCTTGATCATCCCAGTCCTGCTTTACGGCGCTGAAACATGGACTTTATTAAAAGAGGATGAAGATATCCTTGGTCGCTTCGAGAGAAAAATTCTTCGTAAGATTTTCGGTCCCGTTTGCGTTGACGGGTTTTGGAGGAGAAGATTCAATCACGAACTATAGGAGCTGTACAGCGACATCGACCTAGTCAAAAAACTGCGTATTGGACGTCTGAGATGGCTAGGACATGTAGAGCGAATGGAGACCAACGCTCCGGCCCGCAGAGTCTTCGAATCTAACCCCGAGGGACGACGTAGTAGAGGGAATCATCGCCGTAGGTGGCGCGCACAAGTTCAAGGGGACCTTGACCAACTTGGAGTGCGCAACTGGAGGCAATTAGCTAAAGACCGAGCTAAATGGAGAGGCTTGTTGGTTGAGGCCCAGGTTCACCCCGAACTGTAGCGCCACCTAAGTAAGTAAGTAAGTACTTGAGAGAATTATACGAAACTCACAAGTCAACACCGGAGGTACAATCTCTTACAAGTCTGTACAACTACTCGCTTAGGCTGATGACATTGACATAATCGGAAGAACTCAGCGGGCCATCAATGGAGCATTTGCGAGTATTGATGGATTTAGCGGTCAATGAAAGCAAAACAAAATATATGCTGTCTACTTAACATCGGCGTCTTGGACAGAACGCCACAATAGACGGATATAATTTTGAGGTAGGAAGGGACTTTGTCTACCTAAGCTTTATGGTGAGCTGCGCAAATGACATTAGTAGGGAGATCACACGAAGAATTATTCTTGCCAATTGTCGTTTCTATGGGCTAAGAAAGCAGTTGAGTAGCAAAGCCCTATACTAAGGTAACTCATTACAAGACACTAATCATCCCATCTTGCTGTATGGCGCAGAGGCATGGGCTTTGACAAAATCGGATGAGGGTGCTCTTGGTAATTTCGAGAGAAAAGTTCTTCGAGCGACCTTTGGTCCCGTCTGCATAGACGGTGAGTGGAGAAGAAGGTACAATGCTGAACTATACGGCCTATATTAGAACATTGAATTAGCCAGAAGAGTTTACATACAGCGACTAAGATGGCTGTGTCATTTAGAGCGGAAGGAGCGGATGTTCTTTTAAGCGGAGCTGTTCAATATTACCTGTCCGAATATTAAATTGCTTCACTGTATCTATTTAAAAAAAAAAGGATATTCAAGGTTACCCGTTGTAATTCTTGGATCCATTCATATTCACTCATGTCAAATTCATGATGCAAGAGATTATCACATTATGCTCGCATGAACTTGGCAGGTGTCATAATCTCGGAACATAAAAATCTCCTTGTTGCCATGTAATTCTTCCTTCCAGACACAAAGGCATTTGTGTTACTAAGAGATAATGGTTGTCTTGAGTGGCAATAAGTATAGCGTACATATTTTAGCAAATATCTACATACATATATACCAGCTCGTATATTTAGCACGTGAAATATTGTGGTCTAAATATTTGTGGAATTGTTGTAAGGAAACCTTTTGATGAGGGAATACCGTCAACGATATTTACTTTGCTTTTAATCCTTTGTCATGGTGTAGTGATATTGTAATTAAGGTTAATTGCCGCAAAGTGAGTGTCTTTATACTGTACAGGCTGTTTGTTTTTTATATTTTTGTATCGGTACCCCCAACACATGTGCATATGTATGTATGCACTAGAGGTAGTTACCCTTAGTGGTTAGTCGTATATTCCTTGTTATATTCCATACGGTATATCTGTACTAATTCTGATAATGAAATAATGGAGAAAAAGTGGTATTGACACTAGAAGTTAAGTTATGCTTTCAACTCCACAAACTAAAGTCACTCTTACTTAGTGCGGATGCTGACTATCCAAGGAGATAAACAGAGCATTTTCGAACAGCTCTAGACCACATTGCAGATGGAATTATTCTCCGAAATCGGAATGGGTTCTACGATGCTCTAAGTTGCCTGATTGATAATCTGTATTAAACTGCATATCCCATCCTTTCACACATTTCTTACACTGCTTTGCCTTTCAATCAATCAATACACAAAAGTCATACCTATATACACAAGGGATTATCACAGACTGCATTCAAAGGCATCACTAGACTCTTAAGAGGCCTCTGCCTAGAATTTGCGCAAAAGGATCTGCGGTTTTGTGAAAAAGTTCTTCATTCTTGTTTTATTGATGAAAGTCTCAGAGAACTTTTCCAATACAGTGAAATTGAGATAACATTCTTTTTTTTTTTTTTAGATTCAAGCGCATGTCAAACATGTAATTTTCTTTTTGCCTCAATATTTGCTACCAAAACCGTAAATTTTCATAGCTGAATGACGTCCTCCTCGCATAGAATCTACCAGTTTTTTGGACCTTGCAGCTGGTATAGACTCTCGCGCAGCTTGCTAGGGTTCCTCTTTATTTCTATGTTTGGAGTTGCGAAAAGCTTTATGACATCACCAAACAGATCTGCAAACTGCGCCGGTTACTGCATAATATTGATGTTTTTGCGCACAACCCAGACTTTCGCAGCCTTGTTTGGCGTAGCTATCCTGCTGAAGCGGCATTCGTTCGTCAGCCAATGGCGGCATAACATTTTTAGCAATATTCATGTACACTATGACATTCATTGTTTTCTTTCTCCAGTAGATGAGACGCCCGCCGTACCGGGAAAACATACCCAATCCATAACACTTGCGTCTGTCATGTTTGATGGTGTTCACGGTAATGCGTGTCAAAATTGATTGAGTTTAGGTCTTCCTACAAAGGTTTTGCTAACATCTTTCCTAACTAAATTTACCATAAACTTCACGGAGCCATAAAATATTTCTCCACTTTTGTTTTGCCCAGGTGAAATGGTCGTGGGCAAACAGTTTTTAACTTTACTCGTGGCAAGTGTCCACCAAGAGGCATTTTCTTGGACTTCTGGTCGGTAATTTGCTACCCAGCAGTCTTTTGCTTAAGGTCAAGGTGCCCTATGTACATCCAGTTGATGGTCTTGTTTATTTGACTAGAGGTACTTACCTATGTCCTGCATCCCCTTCTGGGGATGTAGGGACTCTACTACGCCTACGCGCCATCGTGTAGGGTTTCTGGCAATGTGTCTCAGCTCTCCCCAACTTTTCCCCAACTGCCATGCCTTCTTCTCGTTAAAGGGTTCCATTGCATAGGATGGTTCGCTATGGAACTGTCACCCTTTCGGAATGTGTGACCACTCTACTGCCACTTCCGTCGTTGGATGGTTGTGCCTATTAGTTTCTGATACGTTCTCTCGTAAATGTGTTAGAGATATTGATATTGCGCAGACACCTATTAACGAACGTTTGTAGCTTCCTGGTGGTAGCAGTGGTTACTCTCCACGTGCTGCACCCGTAAAACAGCACGGATTCAACGTTGGAGTGGAACAGTCTTAGCTTGGTGTTCAAATTGATTCCATTGCTTCGCCATATTTTCCGAACGAGGACTTTGCATTGGCGATCCTGTTGACTATATCCAGTTCAGTTCCACTATCGATCGAGACAATACTCCCAAAATACTGGAAATCCTCTACTCTCTCTACACGTTGTCCAGCAATGCATATTTGAGTCGATGAGTTTGTTCCAAGGCTGATTTGGTGGATGTCCATAATTCTGTGGGAGAGAAAGCTTATATCGTCAGCGTAGTCAAAATGTTTAAGTTGAGATGTAAGTGTCCATCCAATTCCTCCGCTAATCAACAATAGGAATAGTATTGGCGAAAGAATACAGTCTTTTGGATCTCAAATTCCTCAAACAACCTTCCACTGAGCAGAACGTGACATTTGGAGTCTTCATATGTACCTTTGATAATAGCAATGAGTTTATCGGGAAGAACTCTACTGCGTAAGGTACCCCAAATAAGCTCCATGTTGACACTATCGAACGCCTTCTCAAAATCAATGAACAGCAGGTGGAGTGGCGATCTGTTCAATGATAATCCGCAGGGTGGTTATGTGGTCGACACAGGAGGCTCCAGAGCGGAAACTTGCTTGTTCAGCATCGATTGTGTCTTCGAGATGTTATTTGATTCGCTCCAGGATGATTTTAGCTATTATCTAAGCTACAACAGGCAGCACGTAGATACCCCTCCAGTTTCCGCACTCCATTAAATTTCCTTTCTTAGGAAGCTTGACGACATCAATTTTTCCGTAAGTGTAGGGAAAAGGCACAAAATTACTCGGTTCCGGTCCAGTGGCGGGAAAACTTCCCTATGTTCTGTGGCCGAAAAGTGCCGTCTTAGCTGGAAGAAAGGCACTTAACTGCAGTTATGAGTCCAACACCCAAATACGGTTCACAATGTTGGATAATGTACAAAACGTATGAGGATAAATTAACCAGCTTGATCGAATAGGAAGTTAGAAGATTCGTGAAACCTTTAACGTCAAAGAAACTATCTCACGAAGTATAGACCCCGACCGTCTCCACTGGTATTGCTATGTTCATTTGAATCCTTTTAAAAAGGCAATATCAATGAAAGTAACAAAGACGCGCGAAGGAAAGGCAGGCTTATAAACTTTTGGATCTCAAAAATGCAACGATACCAGCATTTGGTTTGTCTTAGTAATGAAGTGTAAATTCATGGGCTTTCCCAAGATGTGCCGTAGTGTAAATATATTTACAATGGTGAACTTTTCGGGCCTGAGACCGCACTGATAAAGATTAGGTTGTTGACGATTCACATAATACGACAGACAGGATTTTACATGCGATTTTGATAATACTTACGAGTATACCTCTGTAGTTGGCGCAGTTCAGAAGGTATCCTTTCTTCAGAATCAGGCAAACGATGCCGAGATTCCATTCATCGGGCATGCTTTCGTCTGACCACATTTTACAGGTGGATGTTCCTTACCAACTCATCTCCTTCTGCTTTGAAAAGTGCGACGGCAGTGATGCAGTCGGCTTCAGCAGCTTTTTGGACATTAGTTTAGATATCGCTATTCTCGTTTTATTCTAATCTGGTTGACGGGTACTTGATCATCATCGTCACTGTTGAACGGCTCATTTTGCCTGACGGCGGAATATTGCTCATCCTTACCATTTAGCAGTCTGCAGAATTGTTCCTTTCATATCCTCAGCACCGACTACGACTACTATGTTACCATTTTCATGATAAATGAAACCTTGGCAATCTATTGGTAAAAATTTTGAACACCGTTCCTGCAAGCCTCTCATTCTCCTTAATCGGTCGCTTCTCGTGCTTCTTTTTCTTCTTTCTGAGAAGTCGATGTTCCCCTTTTCTCCTCCGTCGCAGAGCTCGTGAGGAGCTCTAGTCCGTCTATGCAGAGCCGGTTTGTACTCCCCTTGTTTTGCTGCATGTACTTGCAGGCATTTTTCTCTTATCAAACAAGGGCTTTTATTTTGGTGGCCGAGAGAAACCTAGTACATCAGTGGCGGCATATCTGATGGTAGCTACTGGTCTTCCGCATTTACTGCTGGCGGCATAAGACTTAAAATTTAAAGAGCAAAGATCGGCAAAGGCTCTGGCGGTCTCTTGCGATTTTAGCCGTCCGACGTAAACCTTCCTCACAGTATTTCGTTGATTTCGCTCCGTTCCGGATATCCGAATCCGTATCTAACTAGATAGTGATCCAAGCCAACGTTGTCTCCTCGGAAAGTCCGGACTGAAAGAGTGTCTTACGTCGATCGCAATGTGATCGATTTGGTTTACGCTTTTTCGGTCAAAAGAGAGCTATGTCACCTTTTGAATGTCAAGACGTAGGAGCCGCGTACTAGCTACAATAATCTTGCGTCCCGACGCAAAGTCGACTAGCGTGAATCCGTGGTCGGATTCGACCACGCTACTAAGGACCTCCTCTTTTCCTAGCTTTGTGTTGAAATCACCCAGGACAATATTAGGGTCGTGCCTATGACATTACTCATACGTCTTGTGCAAGAGCTGGTAGAAGTCATCTTTTGTCGCGTTGTCCATCTTCTCGTGAGGGGCGTGAGGGTATATTAGGTTAGGTTAGGTTGGGTTTGTGGGCTGGTTTAGGGGCGGAAGTCCTCCACACCACACACAGGTCAGTATAGACCCATTGTAATACCCATGGGGGAAAAGAAGATAGAAAAAGCAAAATCCATTCCTCGTGAAGAAAAATAAGCGTCTCTGTACATAGTACTTACTGTGCCGAAGGTACAAGTTATCCAGAGGATTTGATGAAGTTTGCGATGTCGTTGATCAGTCTGTTGGTCAATTCTTCTAAATCCTTAAAAAAGTATTGTCCAAGATATCTAGTTCTAAGGTGGTAGAGGCCTGGGCAGTGGCAGAGAAATTGGGTAGTGTCCTCGTGAACCTCCTCGTCGGCGCAGCCCCTACAAACGTCTTCGTTCGTCACACGAAACTTTTCCATATGGTATCGCATAGTGTTGTGCCCCGTAATAATTCCTATGAGAGAAGAGAGTGTTTTTCTATCCCTCTGCATGAGTTCATTGGTTTTTGGACTGTCAAATCTAGGCCATATCCTCCTTTATTTATTTAGAGAGGACCATCTGTCATTTACCTCCGTTAGGCCTTTGTTCCCTGCCTCGAGTTTGAGTGTGCTAGGCGGGATGTTTGGTTTAGTGCCGAACCACCTCTAGCCATTTCGTCAGCTTTCTCATTCCCTGGCATGCCTTCATATCCAGGGACCCAGCAGAGTTCTACATTGTGCTGTGTTGCAAGAACCTTGAGATCTTCTCTACAACACTTCAAAAGCTTCGATCCTATTTCTGTTATAAAATATTGCTTTTATCGCTGCCTGGCTGTCGATGAAAAATGTGATATCCTCACGTGGTATTGCCTTCATCGCAGTTTCACGGGCCGTTATTGTCACTGCTAGATCTCCGCTTGGAAAACGCTGCTGTAGTTCGGAAGCCTGACTGGCAAGAATATGCCAAGCGTTTCAGATAAGATGCCTTCGCCGACACCCGTTTCCATTTTGGATCCATTGGTGTACACGGCTATGGTTCTCTGGTTGGGCTTCCTGCTTCTTTTTCATTCTTCTCTGCTCGGCGAGGTGCTTGAAAATGGTCTTGTGAAGTCTGGGTGTGGCCTTGTGTAGTCTGTGCTAGATACATTGCCCAGGTATCTGCGTAGAATCATAGTATGATCGATTGTATTTGGATTCCAGCTATCTGTTTGGCTTAACCTTACGGCAATTATAGCCGCCGATACTTGTATAAAGACGTCTAGCGGAAGCAGGCTGAGGCTGGTCAAACGGTAGTGCATACGATCATATGAAAACACAAGCGTTTTTACCCAGCTGAGGCCTACCAACTCCTACTCTCAACCTCCACGCGGTGACAGCCGGGTGCCTAGTACCTTAATCCAAGAAATGGGTAACCAACCCCGTTTGGCGGATTCTTGGTGGCAGCAGATGAGAGAGGGGGGGAAGAGTGCTTTTCTCACTAGAGCACTTCTTCCTGTTCCAGGCGGCAGCGGACGAATTCCCTAGACGGAGTCAACGGTGGCGTCTATAGTTCCAGTTAGGTTGAACTTAGTGAATACCTTGCGCGAGCTGATTCGACGTATTCGGATTACAGGTGAGTAAGGAATTTCCAATGTTGGTCAGGACATTGGAATAGAGATGGTGGCGGAGGAGCCCTTAATGGGCCAACGGCAGCGCTCATACCGCCGTAGTGGCCTACTGGCACCGGTGTACCCGGCCCCTCGTCCTAGCGGAATAATTAAGGAACTGGCCCTCCAGGTTGGGGGTTGTGCCGTCGGGTAACTTCCCTACCACGTAAAAAACGCATGGTTCCGAAACAACCAAAAGCCTCGGATAATGATGACTCAACTAATGACGACCCCAGCAAACGAAATAAGGACAACGACCTTCGGATCTGCACGTGGAATGTTCTGTCCCTTTACAGACCACGTGCAGCCGAACAACTAGCAGAGGCCCTAGACTGCTATAAAGCAGATATTACCGCCATCCAGGAAGTGCGATGGGATGGGCCGGGCAAAAAGAGGATGAAAAACTGTGACATCTACTACGGTGATTGCTACAAAGGCAACAGGCAACGCTTATTCGGATGCGGATTTGTCATACGCGGCAGACTTAGACAAGAAGTCTTAAGCTTCCGACACGTGAGCGAACGTATTATGACTATCCGGATCAATGCTAAGTTCGCTAACATAAGCCTAATATGTGTTCATGCCCCCACGGAAGAAAAGGACCCTGCCACCAAAGAGTGTTTCTACGAGCTCCTCGACAAAACATACGAGCAATGTCCTAAATACGACGTTAAAATCGTATTGGGCGATTTTAACGCCAAAATAGGAAAGGAGAACGTCTTTGGTAGGGCAGTCGGTAAGCATAGCCTACACGACACCACGTCTGATAACGGACTAAGGCTAATTGATTTCGCTGTGGAGCGAAATGTCACCATAGCAAGCACATGGTTTCCTCATCTCGACATTCATAAGCAGACATGGCGGTCCAATGATCATGTCACGATCAACCAAATTGATCATATTGCGATCGATGCAAGGCATGCCTCCAGTATTCCGGATGTCCGGACCTTCCGAGGGGCCAACATAGACTCGGATCATTACCTTGTTGTAGCCAAGGTACGAATGCGGATATCCCAATCTGAGCAACAAAGAAGACTTTCTGTGCGAAAATTTAACGTCGAAAAGCTACAATCGCAAGAGATCGCCAGACTCTTCGCTGAACGCGTATCCCGAAATCTCTCAATCACCCCTTTGCCGCCAGCATCAAGTACCGAAGACCAGTGGCAACGCTGCCAACATGCCATCAGAAACGCCGCGACTGATGTGCTGGGTCTCGCTCGACCACCACCGCGAAACCCCTGGTTTGACGAAGAATGCCGGCGAGTGCATGCAGCAAAACAAGAGGCATACAAAGCGACGCTGCAAAGGAAGACGAGAGCTGCTCGTGAGCTCTACGAGCAAAAGAGACGGGAGAACATCGGCTTCTCCAAAAGAAGAAGAAAGAGCATGAGAAGCGCGCGTTTGAGAATATCGAGAGTCTATACTCCAGGAACAATGTACGGAAGTTTTACCAAAAGGTAAAAAGAACGTGTTAGAGAAGTAATACCCGTACAGAAACCTGTAGAGATGAAAATGGAAACCTCGTAGTAGAATCACAGTCGGTGCTGAGGATATGGAAAAACTACTTCTGCAGACTGTATAACGACGACGAAGACCAACATCCCGCTGTCAGGCAGAATGAACCATTCAACATAGACGATGATAGTCAAAATTTCCGTCCACCTGACCAAAACGAAGTGAGGATAGCAATATCCAAGCTAAAATCGAACAAGGCTGCTGGACCTGACGGCTTACCGGCCGAACTTTTCAAGGCAGCTGGGGATGAATTGGTAGAGTGCTTACACCAACTCATTTCTAATATTTGGTCAGACGAGTGTATGCCTGATGAATGGAATCTCAGCATCGTTTGCCCGATCCACAAAAAAGGAGACCCCCTCAACTGCGCCAATTATAGAGGCATCAGTCTCCTCAACATCGCATACAAGATCTTTTCTGCGATATTGTGTGAACGCCTGAAACCCTTTATCAACTGCCTGATTGGACCCTATCAGTGCGGTTTCAGGCCAGGAAAGTCCACCATCGATCAAATCTTCACACTTCGGCAGATCCTGGAGAAAACCCAAGAATTCCAAATCGATACTCACCATCTCTTTATCGATTTCAAGGCCGCCTATGACAGCATCTATAGAGAAGAGCTTTATAGAGCCATGTCTAGTTTTGACATCCCTGCCAAACTTGTCCGTCTGTGCAGGCTGACGATGGATAACGCTCGCTGCTCCATCAAGGTCGGTAATGACCTCACCGAGACCTTTGATGTCAAAAAAGGCTTTAGACAAGGTGACGCGCTGTCATGTGACTTCTTCAATATTGTACTTGAACGGATTGTGCGGAACTCACAAGCCAACACCGGAGGCACAATCTATTACAAGTCTGTACAACTGCTTGCATACGCCGACGATATAGACATTATCGGAAGATCTCAGCGGGCTGTCACCGGTGCTTTTGCAAGCAATGAGGCGGAAGCGGCCAAAATGGGTTTGGCGATAAACGAGGGCAAAACCAAGTATATGCTGTCAACTAGAAGGGAAAACCAACACCGACGAATTGGACAAAACGTCACCGTGGGCAGCTATAACTTCGAGGTAGTAAGGGACTTTGTCTACCTTGGCTCTGCTATAAATTCTTCTAACAAAATCAGTGCAGAAATCAATCGAAGAATAACTCTTGCCAATCGCTGTTTTTTGGGCTTATAAGGCAATTCCCCCTTCGGGTAGGGGGCAGAATATACCCGAGGTAGGCATGCCTGTCGTAAGAGGCGACTAAAATCCACCCTTCGTATACCGGGGATAAAATGTATACATAATATGCAATGAGTAAAACAAATAGATATAGTACCCCAGGTGGCAGTCCAGGTTCTCTGGAAAATCCACCCTCTTCGGAGGTAGGCTCTACGGATTCTGGGGAGAGCCAATTGTTGCATTTAATAAACCCCTTTTTGAGAAATTCAAGGGTAACTCGTTCTCCACCATCAAGACCGAATGTCTCCGGAAAAAGAAGTCCGCCGGAAGCGCAAGCGCAAGAGAAACGGGACTCAGTGAAATGTAATAGCTTTGAGGAAGAAAACAATGAACTCCGTATTAAGCTAAATAAAATGGATCTACTCTACCAAGAGCTTAAGAGAGAGGTAGAATCACTAAAAGAGGAAAACAAGGCGTTAAAAAATTCGCTTTTGCAAAGAGAACGGGAAATTACCCCACCCCGTGCAGCTAGTCCCAAATATCACACGGATGAAGAAGAGCTAGCACGCGAAACAAATGGGGTCTCAAAGAAAAGACCCAGCAAAAAACGAAGAGCCGGTTCTTCACCTGAAGTCGAGCCACGAAAACAAGACAAGGAAAAAGACTTGAAACAGAAACAAACTCACGACAAATTACGTCCCCCGCCTGCAATAAACGTCGTCGGCTTTACGGACTACAATAAATTGCATTGCCTTCTTAAGGGAACTGTGACATCGGAATTTAAAGTAACGTCATTCCGAAACAATGATTGGAAAATTAATGTAGTTGACTCTGACGGCTACCGAGCAATATCGAAAAAACTAAACGCGGAAAAGATCCAGTGGCTCACCTACGAAAATAAATCAGAAAGACCACTCCGTGTTATAGCAAGGGGTCTCCACCCCTCATGCACTAAAGATGACATTATAAATGACCTTAAAGGAAAAGGCTTGAAAATTATCGACGCAATTAATATCTTAAAGAAGATAAAGCAGAAAACGGAACAAGGCAATGAAATCTTGGTCAAGCATGGACTTCCGCTCTTTATGCTAACCTTCGATAGAAGCGAAAATATAGACGATATTTATAACGTAAAAAGTATTTTGAATATCGTAGTTAAAATCGAGCCTATGCGTACGAATACACGATCGATACCTCAGTGCAAACGCTGTCAAGGTTTCAATCACACCCAGTCGTATTGCCAAAAAGAACCGAAATGTGTAAAATGTGCCGGGAACCACTTATCAGAAAGGTGTGACTTAAATAAGCAGGCTCCGGCGACCTGCATAAACTGTAAAGGCAAGCACCCAGCAAACTATCGAGGTTGTGAAGTAGCAAAGGAGCTTCAAAAAAGGCGCGATACTCTCAAGAAACCGATACACCCGAACCCAAGCTTAAGAGATCGTAAAACCGATAAGCCCAAGACCGCTAAGCCAGTCAAAACGAAGCGACCGATAAAGGGAAATAAAAAAATTGCGCAAGAGATCGTCGCTGGTCCAAGTGCAGCGGAAAAACCGCCACAGGTTGACGCGAGATCGTACGCGCAAGTCGCGTCAAACGAAAACAAATTAAGATCAGCTACAACAGATCCGGTTAGCCAAATATTTACCATTATATTGGAAAAATTTGAGGAGCAAACCAAAGTTAATAAAATTATACTTGACAAATTGAGCAAGCTCGAGTTCAAACCTCGCAAGACAATCAAAAAAATATGAATATGAAACAGCTACTTAAGATACTAACGTGGAATGCAAACGGCCTTCTGAAAAAAATCGACGAGTTAGAAGTGTTTCTACGGAAAAATAACATTGACATATGTTTGGTATCGGAAACGCACTTAAAAAAGGGACTTAGACCCAAAATAAAAGGCTACAGCGATTACCATGCGAATCATCCTTCGGAAAATGCGAGAGGCGGGTCCTCTCTTTACATCAAAGACTGTATTAAGCACTCCGAAAACATAGAAATAGAATTTGATTCTATGCAAATAAGCTCAGTCTCCGTAAAAATAAACCACTTAGACTACAACATCGGATCTAGTTACTTCCCTCCGGGATATAAGCTAGTAGAAGACGACCTCGTTCGTCTCTTTGACTCACTCGGACCTAATTTTGTCTTAGGTGGTGACTTTAACGCGAAACACACTTTCTGGGGATCAAGATGCAATTCGACAAAAGGCAGATTATTGTACAAAGCCAGCATGAAACGTGGGGTGAACTTTTTTTCGACAGGAAAGCCAACTTATTGGCCAACTGACAAAAATAAAATCCCTGACCTCGTCGACTTCTTTATCGCAAAAGGGTTGACTACAAATTTGACGGAAATCGAAGAATGCTATGATCTATGCTCGGATCACTCGGCAGTCACTCTGAAAATAGGTGGAAGTCTAGTAAAAAAAGAAGGACCGCCTAGGTTAACTAGTAACAAAACTAACTGGGACGCTTTCAGAAGAGACTGCAAGGAAAATGCTGCTTTAAATGTACCGCTAAAGACACCGTTCGAAATAGAAGAAGAAATCGACAAACTCGTCGAAGCCATTCAGAGCTCAGCGTGGAAAAACACTCCTTTGCGAAAGACAGAAGCGCGGAACAATAAAGTCAAATACCAGCCTGAAATCGAAGAGCTCATACGAGAAAAGAGGAGAGCGCGCAAGAGATGGCAACAATCCCGCGCGCCACCGGATAAAACTTATCTGAACCATCTTTGTAACAAGCTTAAAAAAGTGCTGCAGGACCTAAAAAATCACGAGACTTCTACTTACCTCGAGGGTTTGACCGCTGATAAGTATTCAAACTACTCTCTATGGAAAGCCTTGAAGTCCATAAGGAAACCTGTAATGCACTCGCCGCCAATTAGGAAAGCTAACGGGGAATGGGCAAAAGAAGATAAAGAGAAAGCAGAATTATTTGCCGATCACTTAGAGGAAACGTTCAAGCCGTTCGATGGACAACCGTTGATCGAAGATCCGAATGATAATATGGCACCCGACAACTTTAGAGTAAAAACCGTATCCCTGTCCGAACTTCGAATGACAATACAAAAATTGAAAAATAACAAGGCTCCGGGATATGATTTAATCACTGGCGAAATTTTGAAAGAGCTACCGAAAAAAGTGCTGGTTAAGTTGCTCTACATTATAAATGCTTCCTTAAGACTATTATATGTCCCAAGGCAATGGAAAGTCGCCGAAGTTATTATGGTTCCGAAACCGGGGAAATGTGCAAATGACAAGAAATCATATAGACCCATTTCACTTCTGCCAATAATATCTAAGGTCTTCGAGAAACTTCTGCTGAAACGATTGCAACCAGTAATTGAAGAAAGACACTTGATCCCGGATCATCAATTCGGGTTTCGGGTCAAACATTCCACAATCGATCAGGTGCATCGAATAACGAACGAGATTGAAAAAGCTCTAGAAGGGAAAAAAATATGCTCTAGCGCTTTTCTCGACGTATCGCAAGCCTTCGACAAGGTATGGCACGAAGGCCTAAGGTATAAGCTAAGGGTAATCTTACCGGAAAAGTTGTACAGAATATTGGAATCTTATCTTGAAAACAGACTTTTCCGTGTTAGACACGGGAGTGAATATTCGGATTTCAAAGATATCTACGCCGGTGTTCCACAAGGAAGTGTTCTCGGTCCAATCCTGTTCTTGCTCTACACAAGAGATATACCACAAGATGAAGGGACCGTTGTAGCAACGTTCGCAGACGACACGGCTATCCTCGTAACGGATGAGTCAGTCGAATCATCAACGGGAAAACTCCAACGAGCTTTGAACAATGTATGCGAATGGACAAAAACCTGGCAAATAGTCCTCAATGAGACAAAATCAACGCATGTCAATTTTACGTTGAGAAAGATAAACAACGTACCTATATCCATTAACTCGGTACAAATACCTTACGCAAACGAGGCAAAATATTTAGGAATGACCCTAGACGCAAAACTTAAGTGGAAACCACACGTTAAAAAGAAGCGCGAAGAGCTCGAAATCAGATTTAGAGAAATGTATTGGCTACTCGGAAGATACTCGAAGTTAAGCGTATACAACAAACTGCTTCTGTATAAGCAAGTGCTAAAACCGTCTTGGACATATGGTATACAACTTTGGGATTGTACCAAACCAAGCAATATGGCTCTACTGCAAGCATTTCAAAATAAAATGCTAAGAGCAATCGTGAATGCTCCTTGGTATATAAGGAATAGTGATATTCACAGAGATCTAGGAATTGCTACCGTGAGGGACGAAGTAACAAACTTTGCTCGCAAACTTCGTACCCGTCTTCGTGTTCATTGCAATAATGAAATAATCCATACTATGGACGTGACAAGCCTTGAGCGCCGACTACAAATAACAAGACCTTTCGACCTAGCGCCGTAAGGAAAAACCGCATGTAATGACGGTATTAGTAGGTGCCTTCACTGGAAGGCTACCTACCTAACGCGATTAACACTACAGAAGCGTAAACTACTCGTTAAGGCAACTTAGTCGTAGTCATCACAAAAAAAATGAAAATATGAGAGGAACGAATTTCCTACTACTATGAGTACGCGCAGCCGGTTCTCATAGTGCCTCTCTGAGGGGGTGAGGTTTAGCCCGTAGGCATATACTGACTAGCACTGATGGCATTGTCAGATATATGAATCGGGCATAACCAATGGTACGGACCATTGGTATCTTTTGAAGATTCCTGCACCTCCAGGCGCAACCAAAAAAAAAAAAAAAAATAAGGCAATTCAACAGTAAAGCCCTATCTCGAACAACTAAGGAGACTCTATATAAGACCTTGATCATCCCAGTCCTGCTTTACGGCGCTGAAACATGGACTTTATTAAAAGAGGATGAAGATATCCTTGGTCGCTTCGAGAGAAAAATTCTTCGTAAGATTTTCGGTCCCGTTTGCGTTGACGGGTTTTGGAGGAGAAGATTCAATCACGAACTATACGAGCTGTACAGCGACATCGACCTAGTCAAAAAACTGTGTATTGGACGTCTGAGATGGCTAGGACATGTAGAGCGAATGGACACCAACGCTCCGGCGCGCAGAGTCTTCGAATCTAACCCCGAGGGACGACGCAGTAGAGGGAATTATCGCCGTAGGTGGCGCGCACAAGTTCAAGGGGAACTCGACCAACTTGGAGCGCGCAACTGGAGGCAATTAGCTAAAGACCGAGCTAAATGGAGAGGCTTGTTGGTTGAGGCCCAGGTTCACCCCGAACTGTAGCGCCACCTAAGTAAGTAAGTAGGAAGCAGGTTGAGGATGGCTTCCAGTCCGGCTATAGGTGTGGTTCTCATTGCACTGGTCGCGCCAATGCCTAGTGTGCATGTCTTTGTACTTTTGTGATGGCAGTTAGGTTGTTAGTTTTGCAGGCAGCTTTCCATCATACATTCTGCCATAAGTTAGTATGTGCCTTACTATAGCTGTATATATCCATAGGATGATTTTGGGGTTCAGTCCCCAAGTTTTCCCGAATATTCTGTTACACGAGTAGAAGGCTATCGTGGCTTTTTTGACTCTATCGTTAATGTTTATTCTCCAATTCAGTTTTCTATCGAGCACCAGGCCGAGGTATCTCGCACCACTTGAGATATTATACTTAAGGGTGTACTCTTTACAGAAGGTAATAGGAACTGTGGAATTGTTCTTTGTTTGTGAATAGTACTAATTCCGTTTTCTGAGGATTGACCGCTTATCCACACTTCTGCATCCAGGAGTCAATGGATCTTAGTGCCCCTTCGATTTGCTCGCTCAGCATCTGGAGGAATTTTCCTGTTGCCAGCAGCACGACGTTGTCCGCGTAAGCTATGGTTTTGACGCCGCTGAGTTTTAAAAGAACTTCGCATAGGACAATTACCTGCAGCAGTGGAGATATAACCCCTCCTTGAGGAGTACCTCTTGAGGCGTAGGCTTCCAACTTTATTCCTCCGAGCTCGACTTTATATGTCTTTCCTCTAGCATCTTGACAATCCACCTTATCAGGGAGTTATGAATATTGAGGTTCCTTAAGATACTATGAACCGCATTTATTCTGACATTGTTAAAAGCTCCTTCAATGTCTAAGAAAGCGGCCAGTGTGTATTCTTTGTCTTTCAAGGATTTTTCTATTGAGCCAACCACACAGTGCAGCGCTGCCTCTATGCTTTTTCCCTTACATATAAATATGCGTGCTGCACCGGGAATAGATCACCAGGGCGTAGTTTGCTGCGAATTTGTATGTCAGCTAATCTCTCAAAAGTTTTTAGGACGAAGGAGGTAAGACTTATGGGTCTAAAGTCGTTCGCAGTGGTGTGGTTTACCTTACCGACCTTGGGTATGAAGACCACTTTAACCTCTCTCCATGCTCTAGGTAGGTATCCCCAAATGAGGCTATTGAGGTATAGTTCTTTGAGCATATTAGGTTAATGTTGGTGAATTTAGTTCACATGCCGGAAACTGAAGACTTCTTGCCTAAGTCTGCCTGTAATAACAAATCCACACCCGAATAGGCACTGTCCTTGCTGTCTGCGGCAATCGATGTAGTAGATGTCGTAGTTTTTCATCCTCTTTTTGCCCGGCCCATCCAATCGCACTTCCCGGATGGCGGCAATGCCTGCCTTGCAGCAGTTTGTAGAGAGACTTAACATACCACCTGCAGACATGAAGATCGTTATTTTTTTACGTTTGCAAGGGTCGTCAGCACTAAAGTCATCCGTATCGGAGGCTGTTGGTTACTTCGTAGCCAGTGTTTTCTTACGTGGTAGTGAGGTTGACCCGACGGCACAACCCCGAAACAGGATAGCCAGTTCCTTTTTTTTACCCCTATGACGCGTAGTCGTGTACATCGTTGCCAGTAGTTCAATAAGCGAGTATAAGCGCAAACGTTGGCTCATTTAGGCCTCCTCCGCCACCATATTTATTGCAAGATCCTGACTAAGTTGGAAATTCCTTAATGACCTGTAATCTGAATATGACGAAGCAGCACGCGCAATGTGTTCACTAAGTTCAACTAAACTCGAATTGTAGACGCCACCGTTGACTCCATCTAGGGAGTTCGTTCCAAAGGACATGGTGTCGAACAGTCGAGAAGGAGGCACTACAGTTGGGGACAACTAAGGCACATTGCCAGAAACCGTACACGTTGGGCGTAGGTGTTGTAGACGCCCTAGGACCCAACCGGAGATAGGAAACATAGGTATGTTTCCACTGTAAGTCGGTGCCATTATTAAATGTTCAAATGTTCGCCTAACCCCCGTAAAGGTTTGAGGCAATCTACTTAGGAGAATATTTTCGATTTCAAAACTTTGTAGAATAATACTTGTCGCCTCTCCTTTTACATTGCTAAAGCCTCCTGCAAAGTCCAAGAGCTTAGCGTTGGTAAGTTTCTTGACATTTAGTCTTTTTCCACCTATTCTAGAGGCTCTTTGATTTTAAGTGTGCCTAAAGACCAAATATAGACACAAGCACATTTTAAGCCTGCCACCAGGTCTTAAGCATGTACACGTCGCACGTAGAATATGATTGCTTACTTCAGGCCATAAAAACTGGGAGCCACCTAAATTAATAATCTTCCCAACTTGTCATTTCTACCTCATAAAACCTTTATAACCACATTAATAGAACCCCATCTGACATAAATAATATTTCTCACGTGCATTCACTGTGAAACGTGTAAATAATAAGCAATAAAATCAATAAGCATGAATTAAATAGCATTTCCAAGTAAAATCATAAAAAAATCTACCTTCCTACGGATGCCCGAATGGCAAGCTTAGAGCACTCTTTAATATTTCCCTCATCTTCTGAGTACCCTATTAAAAAATTCATAAATAAATTTGTGTGCTCCTGATGAGGTATTATTTATTTCATCGTCGCTATACACATTCCTTTATTGAAGAGGCGTAAAAAACATATTTTTTCTCATCCAAAAGTCCTTTTTCACTTTTATGACCTTTTTCTTCTTTTTTAACTGCAAAATATTATATTTTCCCCCTCTTAGCGGGGTGATGACACGACGACGTAAACTTATTTTTCAGAAAAAATAACCGATTAATTCAAAACCCTCAACACTAATATATTTGAAGAGCAATCCGACCCTAAAACGAAGGTATACCACATCTCTTGTGGGCCAAGATCTCAGCTTGATGGGTTTTCAAAAAACTCTGGACGTGTAAATAAAAATTGACGAAGGTAAAGGACTATACTTCTTGAGAAGACAGATTATTGGACAAAAATATTTTTATAGGTCTGTTGGTTAGTTGTATGTATGTTTTGTTGGTTTGGGTAAATATTAAAAATATATTACATTCCAATAAAAAAAAAATGAGACCCAAGTATGGACATTTAAATGATGAAATGAGTTATAAGGACGGGAAAAGATGTATTTATAGTATATTTGAATTTTTGTTTTTATCTGCAGATATATCTTTAGATAGATTTAGGTCGTTGGGAAAGTAAATTCCTGTCTAAATGGAAGTCAAATAGGATGTGAATTTGAAAATCGACGATTTGAGAGAATTCGAGTCGTTCACTCTTCACACTTTTCACTAAACATATGTATTTTGTATTTTACTAGATGTCTTTACTTCAATAGCTGTAAGCTTTTGATGCTGTCAACTAGGCCTAAGGTTTAAGCAATAATTAGGAAGATCATATAACGAAAAGATGTGCAAATTTAGTCCCCTAGTCCAGTCATATATGCACTTCCTGTTCCTTTTTTTGAACACTTATTTATTTCCAATAAATATATAGCTTAGTTTTTGTTTTAAGTATAAATAAGCTAAATACTAATATTAATATTTTTTAACAGAAGTAAATGACTGTTTTCGACAGTTCTCGTTACTTAACATGTATGCAGGTTTATGAAACAAGCTAGATTTATGATACGTCTGTTTATAACTAAGATACATTTTATATGTCTACATTGTACAATGTCGAAAAGGAAATGCGGAAATTTAAAAAAATTTTCGGTCATATCATTTTTTGATATTTATTCTACCTTAAGAATTAAATTAAAAATATTTACAATAATAAAAAACAAAATGTACAAACAGAAAAACTTAAACTAACTTAATCTAATCTAATCGGCGCATTCCATATTCCCCGCCAGCGCTAGATGAAAAGTACCCTGGGATCTGCTTGACAACCTGTCAGTAATGAATCTAGTACCCGCTAGCTGAAAAATTGTCATTGCGTACAGAGATACAACTTCCACTAGCGCCAGCGGGGTGCATTGAATGCGCCGAATCTAAGCATCAGCTTCGACCCAGTCAAGCCACCAGTATTTTTCTTTATTTAACCGCTCAGTGTTGCATAAATCCCTTTTAGGTACACTTACGCAGTATCTCAGTATAGCATTGCCATTCCTCAAAAATGCAGGATCATATAGGATTCTTTTGTCCGTCGACCTTCTTGGGACGTGATATATGATAGGAATGTTGGACGAGTCTGATAAATAACCATATGCATCCAGATACAAAAATGTCTCAGGTGGTATATGCCCATTTTCTAATGAGTTTTTAAAATACTCAGGGTTAGGATAAAATTGTCCAGAGACTAATTCATTCTCCGTAACATTTGCCGTTCGCAAAAAGTGATTTCTTGCAAGGTCCAAAATGACATTATCGATCCTGGCCACGCTGGACGCATCCAATAGTCTTTTATTAGAAACGTAATGCTGAAAGTCAGAATGAGCACTTCTGTACATCCGCATGCAGACTCTGAGACAATTCCGTTCAAAAATTCGTAGTTTTTCCATGTAAGATGTATGTAGTAATGTTCCACCATACTGGACTCGTAAAGGTCAGAATCGGATGCACAAAAGCCTGGTAACATACGACTTCCACATCGGATCTCAAATAATTGGAGTAGAAAAGAGAGACATAAATGCCGCATTTTTCAACTGTATATTTGTGTGGTCATTGTAGTATAAAAATTTATCCAAATAAACACCTAAATACTTTACAATAGTTTTTAATTCGATGCGATGTCCATTGTCACTAACTATTTGTATGTTTTTCCAGTTACGTCTCAAATCTGAGTTACCGCGTCTTAGAGGGGTGCGGAACAATATGGTTTCACATTTAGAGTTATTTATTTTTAACTTCCAATTTCGACAGAATGTCAGGAGATTATTGAATTTAATTTGGAGCTCATTTTATACATCTGCAATATTAGAGTAATGTGCATACAGGACGACATCATCAGCAAATGCTAAAACATTATCCACATCCTTGAGCATTTCAGAAACATAAATATTAAAAAGTATTGGTGTCGTAACTGTACCCTGCGGCAGACGATTGCTGATATTAAATACTCTGGTCGTCGTGTATTGTCTATCTGTTACAATGATTTTTTTCCCGCGAACCATTGAGTTGATCACCTTTACGAGCTCATGGGGAAATTCATACCTGATAAGCTTATAAATTTACCCGTCAATCCAAACCCTACCGAAGGCTTTTTCGATATCCACCAGGTAGGCAGCTGTACATCTCTTCAAATTCAAGCCGTCCCAATTAGAAAAGATCAAGACGAATGGGCCAGGCATGATAAAGAGAAGGCGCAAGTTTTTGCCACCCACCTGCAAGAAACTTTCCAACCGTTGGGTGGACAAGTTCTTATTCAAAATATAAATACGTCTTATATAGCCAATAGCGTAATAAGAAATGCACTTACCGAACTTAAGGAAGAAATAAAGAAACTTAAACCAAAGAAGGCTCCTGGATACGACCTAATTACGGGAGATGTTATTAAAGCCCTACCAAGAAAAGCTCTAATTAAGCTTCTGTTCATTATAAACGCCACGCTTAGACTAGAATATGTACCCAGTCAATGGAAAGTCGCCGAAGTCATAATGGTCCTTAAGCCCGGAAAACCACCGAATGAAAAAACGTCTTATAGATCGATTTCGTTTCTTCCAATTATATCCAAAGTGTTCGAGAGAATATTGATTAAGCGAATAGAGCCGGTAATAGAAGAAAGGCATCTCATTCCGGATCATCAATTCGGATTCAGAAGTAAGCATTCTACAGTTGAACAAGTACATCGAATAACACATGTAATCGAAAAGTCACTTGAAGAAAAAAAAAGATTTGTTCAAGCGTATTCCTTGACGTTTCTCAAGCCTTTGACAAGGTCTGGCACGAAGGCTTAAAGTTTAAATTACGACAAGTTCTGCCAGAGCCCCTATATAATATTTTGAAGAACTACCTTACGAATAGACTATTCCGCGTCCAATGTGGAAACGAATATTCGGAATTTAAGGAAATAATGGCTGGGGTGCCGCAGGGAAGCGTTCTTGGTCCGGTCTTATATCTATTATACACTCGTGATATACCGCAAGTAGAAGGCACTGAGCTAGCTACATTTGCCGACGACACTGCTATCTTGGCAGTAGGTAAAACGGTCGAAGATAGTATAGAAAAACTGCAAGAAGCTTTGAATAGAGTAAATGAATGGACAAAGGTTTGGCGAATCGCGCTTAATGAGACCACCTCTGTTCATGTAAATTTTACATATAAGAGAGTAAATATTCTGCCGATCTTTTCAAACTCGGTTCAAATTCCGATTGCAAACGAGGCTAAGTATCTTGGAATGACACTTGATGCAAAACTGAAATGGAAAACGCACGTTAAGAAAAAACGCAAAGAACTAGATAACAAATATCGAGAAATGTATTGGTTACTTGGAAAATATTCCAAGCTTAATATAGAGAACAAACAGCTTTTATATAAGCAAGTGCTAAAGCCTGTATGGACATATGGTATACAACTCTGGGGTTGTACCAAAATAAGTAATATTAAAATTTTACAAACTTTTGAAAACAAAGTGCTAAGAGGTATTGTAAATGCGCCATGGCATATCAGAAATAGCGATATCCACAGAGATCTTGGCATTAAATCAATCGAAGACGAAATCAAAAACTATGCGAGAAAACATAAAAGTCGACTAGAAAGTCACGTTAATACAACAGTCCTCCAAGTTTTGGATGAAAGAAACTTACTACGCCGTCTACAAAGAACAAAACCTTTAGACTTAGCGCGATAAGTAACCGCGTCTAAACTGCGGAGCTAGCAGGAACTTCTGATGGGAAGGTACCTGCAAAACGTCCTTATTTCGTGAAACGAGAACTACTTGATAAGTCGAATACTTAGTTGTAGTAAAAAAATAAAAACAAGTTTGTTTTGAAGGGAGGTTTTTTAGTAGGTAAGAATCCCACACTACTATGACCACGCGCTGTCGATCCTCATAGTGTCTTGTTGAAGATTTTCACCTACCCTCGGAACAAAAAAAAAAAAAAAAATATCTCTTGGGACTAAAATTCCAGTTAATATCCGAAATAAGTTTGGTTATAGCATGCACTGACGAATGGTTTCTTTTGACTTGCTGATAACTATCTCAAAAACTTTTCCAATATTAGACAGGAGACTGATTGGCCTATAATTCATAAGATCAGAACGATCTTTTTTTTTTTTTTTTTGATACTTGGAAAAACCTTTGATGTTTTTCAATAACTGGGGAAGTAACAGTTATTGAGCAGATTATTAAAAATAACGCAGTGTTGCCTTATAATTTCGATTGGTATATGCTTCAGCACAATGTTTGGAGTGCTATCCAATCCGGATGACTTTTTAGTACTCAGTTTCCTGAATATATCCGTCAGCTCATCTAGTGTCGCATAGTAATTGTTCGCCAGTTCTGTCGTCAGTTCATTTGCCTTTACTTGGTCAGAAAAATGGAGCACAGTGTCTAAATCTCTATTTACTGTCCAAAACCTTATCAGCTCCCTAGATACGTCATTAGCTTTGCAACTTAGGAGGTCTGTTGCATGAACTGCCTCAAAATGAGAGCTTATCTGTCCCACCATCGATAACGAAATGGTTATCGATGAAGGGGCAGTGTTGGCTATCAATCCCTGCCTGAGAAAGTAGCAGCACAGAAAGTAGTGGTACTTTCAATTTCGGAACTCGAATGGTTTTACGAGGCTTAAAAATCTTATTGATTTGAGGAAACATGTTCCTGGAGTCAGATTTCACAATTTTTTCGGCTCGTTGCCTTCAGTAATCGTTGATGGAATTCCGAAATCGCTGATTTATAAGCGACTTAACATTTCTCAGAAGGGATTTTAATCTTATCAACTCCAGATTGTGCGATTCATCCTGAAACCGTTGACGTATCCGATTTATCTGAGTAAGCAAGAAGCTTTTGTGGGTCTGAAGTGTTTGAATATCGCAGTTTAGATAGCATTCCAAACTATTTTTGCTTTTAAGCCTTGGTACTGTCGACCCCATTGCTTCCAGCACCACTGTATTAAGATTTCCGATGAAGACATCACACTCCTCGTTCGTGAGGTTCCTATTGTTAGGAAGAGGTGGTGTGAGATCTATATTTTCTGGTGGCACAACGGGAGAACTTACACCAGTCAGTTTTCCTAAAATTTAATTTAGGAAACTCGTGTTCCGTTGCAAGACTTAGCAGAGCGTCAGTAGGGAAAGATGCTACCATTGCAATGGCATTATGATCGCTATCATAGGGCAATAGCGGGATTTTATTAACGTGGATTGTTTTGATTTGCAAACGTGCATCCGCGATGCACACATCAAGATATGAATTTCCAGAAGGATAACTGGGTTTAACTGGGCTATATAATTTAAACTTGTACCCCACCTGGTTTTCATCAAGAAAACGCTTCAGGAATCTGCCTCTCCCATTAGTTGTTGAGTTCAACCAAGCCGAGTGCTTCGCCTTCAGATCTCCCGCTAAGACGAAATAGTTGTCTAAACTATCTAGCCTTAGTAATTCAAATAATTTTTCCAACTCGATGTTAAATTGACTAGCGGATATGGACTCCCATATGCTGATATAAGATACAGACTACCATTACCCCTTAAAGGCAGTGAGATAATGGTTGTCTCCAGACAATTAAAGTTTTTAATATCAGCTATTTCAGTTATTGAGAATCTAAGCGGTTTACGAACCATAATCGCCGTACCACCGCTTCGAATCGAGTTTATCCTGTCAGTTCGTATTAAATTATAGTCCTTGAACTCCAAGTAATGTCGGTCGTTCAATTTCGTTTCGTTTAAAAAAAGCACATCAGGTTTATGATCTGTCATAAAACGCAGTAAGTCACCTCGTCTAGCATTAGTTATTATGGAATCGACATTCAGAGCAGTTAGTTTGAGTTCGACGCTGTGTAGTCTATACATTTTGGCGATTTAAAATGTCTAGAAGGGCGTTTACTTTTGCCGTCAGGTCTCTTACATCCGTGGTTAAGTTGTTTACCTGTTTCTGTAGGTTTTTGTTTGTAGAAGCTGTAACAGTATCTGGACCACTGATGTTTCGAGCGACAGTGGCATAAGAAACTCCCTTCTTAGCAAAGTTTTCGAACATCATTATTTTCCGGGTCGATTTATCGCCCGCCTCTTTTTTGGTTTGCTGAAGTGTGGATATAAATCCCTTGTAAATTACGCATCCCCTGAATGAGGAGGGTGACCAGTCTTCTTGCAAAGAATGCAGAATAGCTGTCTTTTGATGCTTCCTTTTGCACCAGACTTTTACCCGGCTGCGAACTTTACGCACCTTTGTACCATGCCACAATTCAATGCAGTATGACCGAATTGTTGGCACCTATGGTATTGCAAAACATCGCTGCGCCGAATTTTTTCGAAGGTCACGACGTGGCCTGCGAGAACTTGATGTTTCTTAGAAATTGGACTTTGTTATCTGGAGATAGCTGTACCGCAATAAATGGCAGGGTTTTGTTAATTTGTTTGGAACGCACCGTAGTATACTTGAACGTTTTTTCGAATTTTAGATTTTCTATTTTCAAATCTTAGAGCTCATCGAGTACTTCTTCTTGTATGAAGCTACTGCTTAGACCTTTCAGCAAGAATGTCTGCAATTTATCTTCTTTATTTGTGTACGAAAAGTACTATTATTATTATTTGTGTAGGGTTATTTTGCACTGCGACCTAATGGTCTATTGTGCCCCCTGCTAATACCTTGGGGAGGTTTGTTCCCTCGTTAGAGTCCCCTTCGCAACTGCAATTCCTGAGGAATTGTGTTTGAAGGTCATATGCTCTTACTTTGCCTTGGTGAGAATAGTTCACCTTAGAGCTCTTTCTCCAGACCAGTTTCTTTTAAGAATCTGAGAATGAGAAGTGGGTCCATGGTTGGAATATCCTCTTCTGATACTTGGTATTTGCCCAAGTATTTCAATCTTTTCTGGGTCAGTGCCCCACAGGACTCCAGAAGGTGTTCCAGAGTCTCACATGAGTCGTTGCAGAATCTGCAAAGGCCTTCATTTGTTATACCTAGTTTCCGTAGATTCTCCCTGAGTTTGCAGTGCCCCGTTAGGAAGCCTGTTAGGATCCGTAGGTTATTCTTGCTAAGGCAGATGCAGGCTTCGAATCTTTTCCGGTTGTAACATCCCAGTAGTTTCTTAGCCTGCCTCAGGCCTGTGGTGTTGTTCCAGGTTCTTGCCCTGTCTTCTATCTCCATTTTCCTGAATTTCTCGCGTATGGTGTGTTCCCCCATTCCACAGAATGGTTCAGGTCCAATGAAGGGTTCTGCGGCCCCTTGTCTAGCCAACGCGTCCGCTGCTTCGTTACCTTTTATCCCGACGTGATATCCAGTAAAGTGTAACTTTATTTTTTCTGCCCAGCTCATTAAGTTTGCATAGGCATTCCCACACAAGTTTTGACTTAATGACATAGGAGTCAAGTGCTTTGATAGCTGCTTGGCTGTCTGACAGTATTGCTATGTCGTAGTTGCTGTATCCCTTTTCAAGATTGAGTTGGATGCATCTGTTAATAGCACATATTTCAGCTTGAAAGATGCTGGTGTATTTGCCCATAGGTTCTGAGTGCTTGGTCCTTGGCCCAAATACGCCCGCCCCTGTTCCCTCTCCAGTTCTCGAACCGTCTGTATACCACTTTATCGTGTGGCTGCCCAGTCCGTAAATCTTGGATTCGTTGCTCCACTCTTTCTTGTTACTTAACTTTGTACTAAAGTTTTTCCCAAAATTAAATTTCCTGATACTGTCGTCCCCGGGGACGGCCAGAAGGGGAAGTTTTTTGAGAAGTGCATCGTATTCTCTCATACCAACACATTTCTCCCTTCCGATACCTTCTTTTGCCATTCTTAGGATCGTTCGCTTCGCATTTTGCTCCACTACAAGATGGAGCGGTGTTAGCTCCAGAAGTACTTCCATGGCTGCAGTTGGACACGTTCGCATGGCTCCAGTGATGCAGAGGCACGCAAGTCTTTGCACTTTAGTGAGTGTCTCCCTCGTAGTGACTAGACTAGTTCGCTTTGTCCATGCTATTGCTCCATAAGTGATCATTGGCCTCACAATGGCAATGTACATCCATCTTAGAATATTTGGACTAAATCCCCAAGACTTACCCGCTAGGCTCCTGCATATCATTAGAGCACGGGTAGCTTTTTTGGATATCTCCTCTGTGTGTTTCTTCCACAAGAGTTTGCTATCTAGGTGTAATCCTAGATATTTCACTTCCTTTACCGGAGTCAGTATCGTGCCCGACAGTCGGATTGGCTTCAGTTCAAGTTTTCTCTTCCTCGTGAACGGTACTATTGTGGTTTTGGCCGGGTATATATTAAGCCCAGCTGTGCTGCACCATTCTTGAGTTACTGTCGAATTTCCCCCTGGCAATCAATACAATGTCATCAGCGTAGGTTTGACAGTTAATTCCAAGGCTTGTTAATTTTTCAAGAAGCTCATCCACAACAAGACTCCACATTAGGGGAGATAACACTCCTCCTTGTGGGCATCCTCTTGTTGTGTTGACCTTGATAATTCCATGTGAAGTTTGAGTTTCTGCTGATCTTGTTCTCAGCAATTCATACATCCACTTAGATACTGTTCTGCTAACTCCCTTTCTGTCAAGGGCTCGTTTAATAGCTTCATGTGAAGTGTTATGAAATACCCCTTCAATGTCTAGGAAGGCGCAGATTACTATCTCTTGTTTCAAGAGCACTTTGGATTGTTTCCGTCAGCTGATACAGAGCAGTCTCGGTGGACCTGCCCGCTCTGTATGCATGCTGACGATAATGCAGTGGGGATGTATTAAGTACATCCTCCCTTAAATGGTTGTCCACAGCTTTCTCCATTGTTTTAAGAAGAAACGATGTTAGGCTGATCGGTCTGTATGACTTAGGCTGTGTTGGGTCCGTCTTCCCCATTTTTGGTATAAACACAACTCTCGCCCGTCTCCATTGGTTTGGAATATATCCCAGTGCAAGACTGCTTTTTATTATTCTGACAAGGTGTGGTAGTAGTTTTTCTTGCCCCCTTTGCAATAGGGCTGGTATAATACCACTCGATTGTCCCTCTGGAACAGATAGCCCCTGCAATCTCCCAATCTTGCTTCCGAGGTCTGGTCGTGTTGGTCATGCTCCCGTCACAGGTGTTCTGCAAACTTCCGGGGAAGTGAGTTTCGAAGAGCAGTGATGCTCTTTGTTCTGCATCTTTAGTAAAGCTGCCGTCAGATTTTTAAAGGGATGTTGGCATTCCCCCGGATTTTGCAAGGGCTTTATGTAACCTGGCTGCAGCAGGAGTGCTGTTTATTGTCTCACAGAACTTCCTGAAACTTTCCTTTTTCGCCCTTCTTAACTCCTTGTTGTAGTTTGTGAGTGCCGCCCTGTAGCTCTGCCAATCCCCATTACGCTTTGCTCTGCTAAACAGCTTGCGTGTATCAGAGCGTAATTTTGTTAGGTTGCTGCTCCACCATGGCACATCTTTCCCACCCTTTCTGTTGCTTATGGGGCAACTCAATTCGAACGTGTTTGTGATTGCGGTGCTAATGCCCTCTACCGCGTTGTCTAACTCTAGATAGTGTGCTGGAGCCCTCCTCAGATCAATATGCTCCAGATTACTGTCTAGGGTTTCTTTAAAAACCTCCCAATTTGTTTTTCTTGGGTTCCTGACTGGATTTCTTGTGATACATGCACTATCTAACTCAAACACAATGATTCTATGGTCAGATAATGACGGCTCATCTGATACTTTCCAGTTCCTGACTAACCTCCTGATGCTCGGACTACCCAGCGTAAGGTCAAGAACTTCCTGTCTAACTCTAGTAACAAAGGTTGGGGTATTCCCTACATTATATATATCAAGGGACAAAGAATGAATTCTAGTAAAGACTCAAAGAATGAATTCTAGTAAAGACTCACCCCTGGTATTGGTGTCGGTGCTCCCCCATATAATATTGTGAGCATTGGCGTCACATCCAATCAGCAGCGGCATTTGGAGCTTGTTACAGTGCTCCACTAAGCGCTGCAGTTCTGTTGGGATAGCTGGTTCATTCCCAGCACAGTATGCAGAGGCGATGATGATGGTGCGGTGTACTCCGTCGATGTTCAGGGAAACCTGTAATGGCACCAAGTCTCGCGTCGCAAATTCTGAAAGTAGGAGAAAGTTAATTTTGTTATTGATAAGGATACATGCCCTTGGATTGGTCACCCTTATATCCCAAATTACCTTTGTCTCCTTGCATGACAGTCCCTTGACTCCTCCTTTTAAGATCCATGGCTCCTGAATCAATGCAATGCCCATGTTTTGTTTGGTAAACATCCTATCTATTGCGGCTGATGCCGCTGTGGCTTGGTGGATGTTTACCTGATCGACCTTTATTTTTCCGGTGGAGGTCATCGAGCTAGTGCTCGTCGGGGGCTGTTGCTCCACCCTCCGCCAGCAGAATCTCTTCTTCCTCAATGTTTAGAGGGAGAGAGATTACTGTACTGTTTATGTCCTGCTCAGATAACGAGTCATCTGAGATGGACATAAATTCGCTGCGCTCCGGGCGTCCCGTTCTGCAGTTACAGTTGGTGCTTCAACCGTCAGCGGAACTGGATGCTCCACTTCCGGCGGTGTTTCCTCTGAGGTTGGTTTTGAGCTGGTACTATGCCCTGCGCTCTCCTTCAGCTTCCTGATTCCACCCACCGTCACTCTGCCAAACCGGTAGCTCAGAGAGCAGTTTTGAGCCTTAATAGCTTCAAAAGACTCCTGGTCGATTCCGAGAGCCAGTATCTGCCCAGTCCCCTCGTTGCGACCATACAACACCTTCCATGCCTTGATGTTCAGGCCATCATTCTGCGCTTCTAGGATTGCCAAAGAGGTTTGGTAATCCTGATCCACGCTGCGTGGTAGGAAGACGGTGATGGAATGGGCACGTGGTATTTCCGCACTGCCGCATGCAGTAAGGCCCACCCCTTTCCAATCCTTCAGTTTGGGAGCTACGGTCTTTAGCCATTCCACCGTTTGTGGAGTCTCGCAGTCGACCAGTAGCATGCCATTCTTAAAATGAACGCCCTGGAATTTGAGCTTATGCTCCCATCCCAGGATCATTTCCGCCACGATGGCGTTCTCGAGTGCTTTGAGGTCCTCAGCATCGAGCATTTCCTGTGGGTAATTCACAGGAAGTACTGCAACCTGCTCAGCCTTTGCGGCCTCAGCATGTCTTCCATCAGCCGCAGCTGCCCCAGCAGCCACACCATAGCTTCTACCAGCTGAGACAGCGCTAGCATTCGCAGGCTCTGCCTGGAGCCTCTTAGCGCTCTCCTCGGTCCTCAGCCTTTTCTGCACATTACATGCAGGAGGTGTTATGGTATTACTGCCCCTCTTGGCTGATGGCACAGCGGTGGAGTCGGGCTTTGCCCTATGCTCCTCCGCCTTTTTCCTGGCATCCTCAGGTGCAATGCTCTTTTCGAGGTAGCGCAGGTACCATCGATATCCCGCACCGCTCAGACCTTTTCTCAGGGGGTCATCTTTGCCTCTCGGTTGCCCAGGTGGCGGCATCGGCGGGCAAGCTCGCTTCCTCTTGGTCGGTGTAGCATTGGATTGAGGAACTGTAGGTGTCCGAGCTATGCCCGAACTCCTTGCCTCATTATCCGCCTTAACCACTTTGCCCAAGGGTCGGGGGGCTAGAGCTTGGCTCCCACCCTCCGTTCTGGCACGTTCCAAGCGTGGTGCTGTTTTCGACGGCTCAGGGATTTTCCTTGAGGACATAGCGGCTGTTTGGCTGGTGCTTGGTTGCACTCGCCTAAAGCCTCCCTCACGGCTTGTTCCTGGCCGACTTCCACCCACTGGGTCGTCTACACAGAGTCTCTGCTCCATCCGACCCGCTAGCATAGAAGCGGTACCACCCCGTATTCTATCTAGGTTGTTTTTTATTTTTATTTTTTGTTTTTGTTTTTTGTTTTGGTACATGCTCCCACGAGTAGCGCGGGAAAGAAAGGTCAGCTGCGCCAGAGCCCTGCATTACCGCAGTAAGATCGTGGTTAGTCCCTGAAGCGATCCTGTTTCAGAGAGGCTCCGTTATAATACAGCCGGTATACCCCCTGGCTGCAAACCATCCAATAGGCACGGGTCGCGTAACACCTTGGATTAGGGGGGGGGCAGATCTTGGTTCGTTACTCATCAGTCAGCTCATCCGAGAGCTAGGCTCCCAAGGCTGAGTGAGTCCTTGCAACTTAAGCTCTCGCACCACGTCAAGGTGTCTGCCAAGCGAGAGTACTAAGTTTCAGTTTCTTTAAGGAGTTCCTTGACTGTGTTGCAGTCATTCTTGCTATTTAATTAACCAGAAAAGCTGTCATTGCCTATGTTTTTTATAATGAAGTTACCCTTACCCACGATGTCGTTCAGCAATTTGGTGATATCTTGGCTATCTTGCTTGTAGATTTTGATTGGTGGTCGTCGCCTGTGAGAGGCATTTCCTCATTGTCCCCCGCATTTACGGAGGACTCCATTGGTGAATATATAATTGACACTATTTGGTTTTGTTTTACACTTCAGACTTTACTGTTAATTAAATAATATATATGTATATATTTGCTAGTTAATAGAAAACAATTTTTTTATTTTTTTGTACTTTTTTTCACAACGAAAAAGCAAAACCGTCCGACTCAAAAGTCAACGACTACTTCGCACTTCCTGATCCATACAAAGAGACATCCCATATCTTAAAATAATATTTTATGATAGTCTTATTGGTGATCGCTTCAAGCATAATCTTCGATAACTCTCCAGTTCTTCACGTACGCCGCAAATGTTTCCGAAGCAAAGATGACGTCGAGGTATTGTTTCGCCATAACCTGGTCTTCTGAAGGTCGAAGTGTTGCCGACTTTCATCACATTAAGGCTCAGTCTGGCTCTGGCGGCAATCTCAAGGATTTGTCTTCTTTTGAGTCTGTAGAGTTCATTTTCCACATTAATGCTTTAGCATTGAAGTCACCGGCCACCAAGATCGACTCTTCGAGTTCCCGATTGTGTTTTCTAAGGCGCCCAGCTTTTCTCGAAACTCCCTTATGCTTTCTTTTGACGTGAAGTAGCAACATTCTAATGTGAATCTATTGCATTTCACCCAGACAAAACCACTTCCTACGCCGTGTCTCTTAATGCTGACTGTCCTTACATTCGGGATCCAGATAGCGAATGTGTCTAGCGCGTCCGCAAACTAGTCAGGCCCACTTTTATTTTGGTACTGCTCACTAATGACTATTATGTCGGTCCTCAAATCGCGTCTGTGCTGCATAATAAAGCTTATCACCCACATTACTCCTGCAGAGGTTTCGAATCTCATCATTGCTTATTAATTCTTTTCGTTTTCTCGAGTGCTTCCTTGAATACTTGGCAGGTGCTTGATCCCGGTAAGTGAGACAGCGACTCTGGTGACAGGTTAAGTTCAGCGCAAAAGCAGCACTTCGCGCTTGCTTCGCACTCGTTTTTTTTTTATAGCCTTCTTCTCCGTATTTGATGCACAGGTTCCCTCTATCTGGTCTATTGCAACCTACGCGTAGATGACCGTAGCCTGAGCTGTCCGTGGATAGAGTGTTGGTGGCTAAACCCATAACTATCGCAGATACATCTAATGCCTCTGGAAATATGTTTTCTTCTTTGATCCATGGAGTATTCTATTGCATGTTTTGACTAGTTCCTGCAGATACTTCAAGGGCGCATTTTTAAAGAAATCATAAGGTATTCTATCTATCTCCGGTGCCTTGTTTGATTTAGCTTTGGTTAATAATGCCCCACTGTAATTGCTCTATCTAGCTCTTCATCTTTAATAAACATCGGTGCATAGTGGATATCATTACCTCTTTTTGTTGGATTTAACAATATTTTCAAATGTTTTTTTAAAAGCTGTAGGTTCAATATCTGAACCGAATTGAGTTGGCTGGTTCCTTATATCCTTCACTATTATCCACTTGTCCTTACAGTCGTATACCTTATTTAGAGTAAGTTCGGGTATTGTAGTATAGGAGGGTAATGTGGTACAGGCAGTTATTTCGAAAACTAAGCACACTACCGAAATGTTTGTTACACACAAAGCTGGCGATTTATGAAAAACTAGCAAAACGTGTTCTGCCAACTTCAAAGCCATTAACGTTTTTGGTCATTTGTGTCAAATATATAATTGGTTCTACTCGAGTTTTTTTTTTTTGTGCTATTAAAAAGTTTTTCTGTGTTTTATTGTTTTGTGCATTACTCATACCTAGGTTACCTCACAATAAACGATTTGCTGAACTTTATTAAATAACTATTAATTATTCTGTAAGTATTTTTTTGTTATTTTTAATAAATAATTCCTTTTGTGCATACATCGTCGGTTAATGTGGTATAGCTGCCATCGGCCAATGTGGTATACTATACCACATTACCCACTTCAAAATTGCTTCGAATTATTGTTGTTTTCTTTTGTTTTATGTTGTTATAAAACATGCAAAAAAAGGCGAAATATGGAAATGGGACCCAGAAGATATGAGGAGAGCTATAAGTGCTGTCAAGAACAATTAAATGGGGATTCTTCTGGAGCCAAAATCATTTGGAGTCCCACACACCACACTGCAACGCATGTCTCGCAGTAGCAAATCTGCAGAGGAACTTTTGTCAAGAAGATTGGGTCGTAAGCCAATATTCAACGAATCCATTGAAAATGACCTCGTTAGGTATATTTAAGAAATGGAATCCAGATTCTGGGGGCTTACAAGAATGGACACTAGGTTCTTGGCTTTCCAAATAGCACAAAGAAATAACATTGTCAACAAATTTTCGATTAAATCAGGATTGGCTATATGCGACAAACGACATAAAAATACGATAAGCATTAGATCACCAACTGGAACATCCTTCGACAGAGCCAGGGGTTTCGCACGGAAAAATGTCAGTGCATTCTTCGACTTATTGGAGCAGGAGTACTCTAAGCACAACTTTCCAGCAGGTCGAATTTGGAACGTCGACGAAACTAGGCTATCAGTAGTGCAGTCAAAGCAGACAAAAGTGCTTGCCCAAAAGGGGAAAAAACAAATCGGATCCATCACATCTGCAGAGCGTGGATCCCTCATAACAGTAATTTCCTGCATGAGCGCAGGCCACCACCACCACCATTCTTCATCTTTCCGCAAAAAAAAACCATAATCCCCTTCTGATGAAAGATGTTCCTCCTGGCTCAGATTCTTCTTGCCATCTCTCTGGATGGGTTCAAATTCCTATATTTACTAAATGGTTTCAACATTTCTTGATAGCTACAAAACCATCAAAAGACGATCCGATTTTCTTGATTTTAGATGGCCATTATAGTCACACTAGAAACATAGACCTGCTAGACCTGGCACGCGAAAATGGTGCTGTTATAATTTCTCTGCCACCACATTCCACCCATAAGATGCACTCACTTGACAAAACATTCATGGGTCTTTTAAAAGTGTATTATAATGAAGAGATTAGATGCTTTAGCCATGAGAATCATCGAAAATGTACGGTTTATGACCTTGTTGGGATGTTCAATAAGGCTTATTTAAAAGTTAACACCGGTTAAATTGCCGTCAATGGTTTTAAAACGACTGGTATATATCCTTTCGATAAATACATTTTTACTGATGTTGACTTCATAGCTGGGGAAATGGAAAAGGATTTGGAAGAGTATGTTTCAACGGAAATAATAGCGCACTCTGTGGTGCATAGCCCGAACTTATCACGGTTATATGCAGATGGATGCACTACTACTACAAGCAAGGGGGTGCCATCTTGCCTTCCTAACACACAAATACAGCCATTGACCATTTTACCACTTTGACGATAATAGATAATAGATAATAGATGAATGTGCTGCTAGTACAAGCAAAGGTCTATCACCCTCTATTCCCCACTGTCGAGTTCACGGTTTGTCAGCCTTTTCGCCATCTACAAACAATTCCAGCGCAGATGCAAGCAAAGGGGTTATAACAGCTTGGGAGATATCGCCACCACCTAAAATGAAAAGACCTGCTGCTAGCAACAGAGGATTAAAATCAAAGGCAACAGTATTAACCACTTCGCCATACAAACAAGATTCGTAGAATAGCATCTAAAGAATTCAAAAAAAAAAAATAAAAATTGAGCATAGCGCAAAGCCTAAACAAGTTAAAAACAGCTTAAGAAGAGCGCCGTCTCTAAAAATAAAGAAATTATTTCATCAAGCGACACCGAACAAAGTCTGATGACAATGAAGAGTTCGGGGATATTCCTCCCTCGAAAGAAGCTATGTGCGTCTTCTGCAATCAAATTTGGAATGAGGATAAAGCAATGACCAAATGGATTTCGTGCCTACAATGTGAAATGGTTTGGGCTCACGAAAAATGTGTTCCAAAGAAAAGTGCCATATTTCTCTGCCAATCTTGCGAATAAGTTCTATCTCATTTTAAAAGTTCTTTTCCTAAAATACTTTTTTTTTTAAATTAACCTTTTCTACAAAAATGTAAAATACGAGTACGTGTATATTCTGTTTCTATGGTTTATGTTGTTTTGTAATAAAAATAAAAAGAAAACTATTCTTTCATTTCAAAAGTGTTCTGGTGAAAAGAAATTGTAAAGCGGGTAATGTGGTATAGTGTACCACATTAAAATACATAGTATACCACAATACCCGCCAATTTTTCAATCGCCACTTTTTAGGTTATGCAACTTTTATGGCAACATCTTTCTTATTGTTTGCTCGACAAACTTGTATAAATACCTATTTGAAGCCAGTAATTTTAGATAGATAGATAGATTTTTATTTCGTATATAAATTTAGTTACAGAATTTGTGTTATTGCACATTTTACAGAGTTTTGATAATTGGGATATTATCTTTCAACTGAAACATTATTTATAATTATTAAGAGCGTATATAGGAAAAATGTGGCAATCTTGAAGGAAAATACGAAAAAAAAACCTTCAATAGAAAAAAAAAAAAAAAAAACAAAATTAATAAAGTAAGTAAAATTAGTAGATAAATAAAACAAAAATTAATAAATAAATTTATATATAAATAAATAATAAACAAATAAGTCATAAGCAAATACTTAAACAAGTATAATTAAATAAATATATATTTAAATAAATAATAAACAAAAAACAAGAAACAAACAAGTACTCAAATAAGAGTAAATAAATAAGTAAATAAATAAATAAATAAATAAATAAATAAATAAATAAATAAATAAATAGATAATAAATAATATTAATAAATAAATAAATAAATAGTATAAATAAATAACTAAATGGATAAATAAATAAGTAAATAAATAAATAAATGAATAAATAAATATATATAAATAAATTACATAAATAAATGATGAACAAAATAATTACTGAAAAAAACAAATTTAGGAAAAACAAAGATACTCGTACATGTGTAAATATATATACACAGATAAATCAATAAATAAATAACAAAAAATGTAAAGAATTTAATATAAAGTACATAAATAAATAGATATAAAGGAGTAAGTGCATTTACATTTTAACAATCTTAAGTATTCAATGCATTCACTAGCGGATTGTCAGCAAAACTGCATCTTGTTTTAAACGTGTTATTGAGTTTACGGATTCTATTGGCTATTAATTCAACATTCGCTCTTTGGTGAATATCAAGAGTTGCGTGGTGCCAAGGTAAGTCTAGCATCATTTTTAAAAGCTTGTTTTGTGACACTTGCAATTTCTTTATATGGCACGCTGCCGAGTCGCCCCATACCTGGCACCCATATAGCAGAATTGCCTGAAAAATTACCTTGTGCAGTGTAATTTTGTTGTCAGTGGGAAGAAGTGATTTTCTGTTAATGAAAGGGTACAACATCTTTATTGCTATTCCGATTTTCTTTAAAGTTTTGACGATATGGTCCTTAAATGTCAACTTGGTATCTAGATAAATACCAAGATATCTAACGGAGGATTCCCAATTTATGCTACTTCCATTAAGCTGAAGCTGGCTGCTGGGAAGACAGCAAGATTTTCTTTTTCGGGTGAAAAAAATTGCTTGTGTTTTCCCTTCGTTCAGCTTGATTTTCCATTTGTGATAGTATTTTACTAATATTTCCATTCCATTTTGAAGATTCCTCTCAATATTGAGAGCGAGTTCATGAGATGAAAATATTGCGGTGTCATCTGCAAAAATGGCTATATCACAGTGGGGTAACTTTGGGATGTCAGATGTATAAATGTTATACAGGATTGGGGCAAGAACTGAGCCTTGTGGAACACCCGATCGAAAATATACCAAGTCAGAAACACTACTATTAACATGGACTTTGAAACGACGACTGGACAAGAAACTTTGGACTACTTTACAGATATAAGAAGGAAAGTTTAGACTTATCATTTTATATATTAGGCCTTCATGCCAAACAGAGTCAAATGCCTTTTCAATGTCTAATAAGACCATGCCAGTAGATTTCCCATGTGACCGATTTTGTTTGACACAGTTGCATATTCTCAGTGCCTGATGGGCTGTACTGTGATGAGGCCTAAAGCCAAACTGTTCGTTGGGGTAGATTTGGTGAAGTTCTATGAACTTTACGATTTGTTCTTTTAGTACTTTTTCGTATACTTTACTAAGGTTGCTTAGTAGACTGATAGGTCTATAACTTTCCGGGCTTTCTTGAGGCTTACCAGCTTTTAATATGGGTACCACTTTTGCAAGCTTCCACATATCAGGAAAGTATTGCATTTTTAAACACGCGTTTATAATAAATGCTATGAATTTTATACCTGCTTTAGGCAGTTGCTTTAGGTAAATGTTTCTTAACATATCGAGACCACCTGTTTTCTGAGGACGTAGGTTGCTTAATATGAACTCTATGTCTTCTTCGGTAACAAAAATGGTTGAAGAAGAATGGTTTGTTTCTCCAGCCACAAAAGCTTGAATGGTGTTGTTCACAAGGGTGTTGGTGTGGGTATCACCTAAATTTTGAGAGACAACATGATTTTTTGAAAAATTTACGGCCAGTGCATTGGCTTTTTCAACATCGGTAAAGTATGTGCCCGACGAGCTTTTGAGGTAAGGTAATTGTCTGTTTTTATTTTTTACCAATTTAATTATGTTCCAGAAGGGTTTATCGTTATTGTCCAAGGTACTGAGTTTTTTGTTCCACTCATTTTTACGGTGCTCTAAAATTTGTTTGGCTATTTGTTTATTTAGGTATGCCATTTGGTGGCGAAAAAAGGGATGACGATACCTCAGCCAATTACGTCTGCAATTATTTCTGAGTTTAATTAAGAGCAATATGTGGGAAGGTAACTCTAAGCAGTAGTTCTTTTTTCGAATTTTTGGTATACTAGCCTCGACCGAACTTAGAACGTGTCCTGAAAAATCATTTACAAGGCAGTCAACGTCTTCCTTAGTTAAAATGTCGTCGATATTCAGGGGAATGTTTTGGAGTTTTGATTTAACTTCAGAACGAAAACGTGTCCAGTTAGCATTTTTCAAATCTAGGACATATTGCACTTTTATTTCGCCTGACCATAGAAGACGACAACAAACCGGGTTGTGATCAGAACTAAGTTCACTTATCGATATAGGATTTGTTATGTGACAAGGAACATTTGTAACAAATAAGTCAAGGACGGAAGGACTACCACGAGAACTAGCTGGAATATAAGTTGGACTAGGAGGAAACAAAACAGAGATGGGCAACATAACATGAGCATCAGCAAGTATATTGCCCCAAGCATTAGCTCTAACACACCCCCAACTCCTATGTCTGGAATTGAGATCGCCTCCAATTAGGAAATCACCGCTTAATGTGAAGAGTTTTCTCAAGTCATTTTTAAACCTAGTTCTCTTTTCGTCTGTTGCAGCTTTACCCGGGAAATATACACAAAAAACCTTGACTGACTTCTGATTCCTTAATTTTATTTCAATTCCCACATTTTTAGCTATATATTCCGCCTCCCTGATCATTGTAGCGTTTTCCAGGCGGAAATCATGGCGATTAAGGAAGCCCTGTCCTGGCTGAAATGTAATGTATTATCTGTCAGGGATACTAGCATTTTCATTGACAGCCAAGCGGCAATCAAGTCCCTGGAATCGTTCTCCTTCACTTCAAAGGCTGCCTTAAACTGTCGTCTATCTCTTATGGAGATGACAGAGCAGTTCAACATTCACCTATGCAGGGTACCGGGCCATAGAGACATTCCAGGTAACTGCAGGGCTGACGACCTCGCCAGACAGGGTACCACTCTAAGGATTTTGCCTGAAAGGCAAGCCATGGGTATGCCACTCGCTACATGTAAGTATCTACTAAAGCTGAACGGTATTAGCACGACCAACCTCAGATGGGAAAACGGCTCAACGTGTCACATTTCGAGACAGATCTGGCCTAAGCTGGATCAAAAACGTAGTGCCGATCTGATCAAGTTAAAGGTTACACAAATCAGCTGCGTTGTCGGTGTTCTCACTGGACACTGTCTTATAGGCCAACACGCCAAAAGACTTGGTTTCTTTTCCAACGACTTCTGCAGAAGCTGTAGGGACGAGGAGGAGGAGGAATCCATCCTTCACCTCCTATGCACATGTCCAGCCCTGTCGCATAAAAGAATGCTCCATCTAGGGTCCCCCTTCCTTGACGACCTCTGCGATCTGGCGTCATTGGACGTCATGAGCATCCATCGCTTTGTCAAAAGTTCCGGTTGGTTTTGTTAGTACCTGAGTGGCCAAATGGGTTGATCCATGGTATCACAAAGGACATTCACTGGTCTAAGTGTGTCTGCACTCTCGTGTGGACAGCCAACCTAACCTAACCTAACTATATATGGTTCGATTCAGACCGACACTTTTGCAGTTATAGTCAAAATAGTCATATGTATACCACAATACCAGAAATTCCTCTATTTTATTTACTATTTGATTATAGTAGTCGTTTCTTCTTTGCCCACACACTTCTGGTTTGCCCTTCTATATTTTTCTTTGTGTAGGTATTACGATTATATTTTGCGACTTGTTAAATGTTTTAAATCATTTAAATGAGTTCTTTCTCGCTGAGAAACAGCTCCTGTCACACCATTTGTTTTTTTGTGAAATACTTAGTTGCATAGTAGCTATTTGTTGCTCGTCCACTGATGTAGTTATTGTATTGGTTAAATCTGTTAGACTCAATTCGCATTCGTTGCATTTTTGCTTCGTAAGGAAACTTACTTACTTACTTAGGTGGCGCTATAATCTGGGGTGGACCGGAGCCTCAACCAACAAACCTCTCCAGCCAGCCCCGTTACGGGCCAGTTACCTCCAGTTACGCACGCCAATTTGGTTTGTTGCCACCTACCGCGAGGTCGTCCTCTACTGCGCCGTCCATCCAGGATGGATTCGAAGACTTTTCGGGCGGGAACGTTGGGCTCCATCCACTCTTCATGACCCAGCCATCTTAGTCGCTGTATGCGAACTCTTCTGGCTAAGTCGATGTCCTTGTACAGGCCGTATAGTTCGGCATTGTACCTCCACCTCCACTTGCCGTCTATGCAAAAAGGAAAAGGTCCTTCTTTCCGACTGCCCTATTACGTGGTCTGTTACCACAAGCTTTATTGATCGTCCTCAATAGTACGACAAACTTACACTTATCACACTTTGATAAATTTTTCTGCGATGGGGCAGTATAAAGACTCTGGCTTTACCTACCCAGTCTTCGTTACAATGAGTATACACATTGATGATTTCGGCAAACATGAAGGAAACGATTACACTGCACGTAAACTAGGGTTTCGTAGTTATGTATATATATGCGTGGCCGATGTTGCTAATAAATAATGAGGAAATAGTCTATTGTTTAATTGAGCAGCCATTTTACAGAGCAATCACAGCTACTCCTGCTCAGTGGGTATAACAGAGTGATGGGCAGCAGTGATTAAAATCACAGTCTTACGTCCGTTGATTTATATCTGGGGTCTATAGGCTTACAGTTCGATACAAAGTCGAAATTTTCCTCCTTACCAGTGCTTTGGAAACCGTCATGAATTATCCAATCGCACTGCAACTTGCTCTATATTTCCTTAAAAGCCTATTTCATATTATTTGTTCTATATAACCTTAATTTTCGTCACATATCCATTTGCACCAATTTAGAATAAATATGGTATATTCAAAATCGATTGGGTGCGTACTCTAATTACATATTTCCTGTAGAATATATTAGACGCCTCATTGGCATAATATGTGTTAACAAAAGGCTTAATACGTACGAGTATATGCATAATTAATTAAAGTACGCACTTGATTACACAATGGATTCGCGACTAAAATAATTAATTGAACAGTCTTTAGATATATAACAGCTATTAAGTGCATATTCGCTTTCAAGTACTCTTGCTTCCTATCTATGCAGATGTGCATATTTCCGGAAACAATTTTCTGCATGACTAACTCCACCAACGTAACAAAATCCCAACACATTCATGAACTAAATACCTCTTGGTCAAAACACCCACCGACGTGGATATTATTAGAACGTGACATACCACAACACTCTCGAGTGTAAGTTTAGTTTTGGGAAATTTCGCACAGTATACCTGTCACAGAGCAATACCATATGTGTGAACTCTTGTTCACTATTGAATCTAGAATGTTCGAGTGCAAATTGTATCTTGTAGATAAGGCAGCATACAGTCGCATGCTAAATTATTAGTACTTTGTACATTTCCTTGACGGATTTAGTTACTTATACGGATATCGACTTCAACGACTTAGTGTAAAAATAAAATGGAGCAGAAGGAAACCACATGTTAACCAGGACACCACCTTAAGAAAAAGATGTGGATTGGTCATACAAAAAAAAAAGTGGTTCTGTAATTTATGAGACTCTCAAGCTCCCAAGCTCTCATTTGAGTCAATTTCGGAGGTATATGCTTACAGTGAGCTGTGAAAGTAACAGATGTCAAGTCACAAAGTGGCTACAAGAAAAAGAAATTCATTGAGACAGTCCGTCACAAAGACAAAACAGAAAACTTCTTCCTTCGAAAGTGGTGCAGTACATTCTACTTCAGGGGGTACCGATATGGCCTAAAGGTTTCAGAAGATGGCACGGCTTCAAAACTGTGTCAGATGATGCTGTGGCGATATTATAGGTCTGCTTCCGAAGGATATTCTGGCAGAAAGCAGAATATATGACACAAATTACTTGGCAACCCGAGATTCAACTAGAGAATCTAAGACGAATTTTTTCTTCTTTTAATAGCGAAAGCCAGAGTAGATAATACATTACCCATACAGCTATTAGCTATTAGCCTCGGTTCCGCGAAGATAAAGTGGTATAAAAGGGAAGTGGCTTTAGTGGGTAAGAATTCCACACTGCTAGCTTCATTTTCAGACGATTCACGCCTTCCAACGCAAAAGAACTTTCCACGCAATTAAACAGTCTTGCGAAAATCTCCTCTAATCACAGATTGAACTCTACATTTTTGATACAGAGCAAGCCATCAATAACTTTGAAACTCATTTGATTATTATCAATACCTTCAATCATCAGCCGTATTATAGAGCACATACTCAGCAGTAGATTAATTAATGTATCCTTTGGAAGCAGTTTTATAAAACGACTAACTCGCCGCGGGATCTCTCAAGGGAGAGTGCTCTTTTCTCTACTGGGGGAACCTAGTTTTCAACGAACTTCTCCTAAGCACCGTATAGAGAAATCAGGTTGCAAAGTCGTAGCCTATCCTAGTATCTATCCTGGTATGCGGAAAGTACCCGCAGATACTTATAGAAATCCTGCAATGTTCTCTCAATCAATTCGTCACCTGGTCTCAGTACTAACCCCATCAAGATCTAATTGGTCTTACTCTCAAGGAAACATCGAATTCCCAGCTTCAACCCTCTTGTGCTGAGAGAATGAACACTTAGGCTCTCGGAAGGCGTAGGCTATAGGATTAGAGCTTGGTAAGAAGCTCTACTGGAAGGAAAATGTTGCTGAACGCGCTGTATTGCTAAATTTTATGTGTCTGCAACCAATCATAATCCACTTCTTGTAATTAGACCGATTCTCACGTATAATATACTGTGTCGGTTCGCCTTGAAAAGCAATTCCAACTCGAAATCGGAAACTCGTTGTGCAGCATTTCTTAGCATTATTGGTGCACTGACGACGCTTCTTACAGTGGCGTTTCAAACCATGCTACACCTTCTCCCAATTGACATCGTCAACAAACAACTAGCCACCTGGAATCATCGTCATGACCTATGGGCTCCACTTTCTATTTTGGCCTTTTATTAGCTTATGCTCCTGATTTCTACTCGCTTCTTGGTGAATGAAGATATTTTACTCCATTTGTCGGTACTCTCAATCATCTTATTAACTGCATTGTCTGGAGAAAAATTACCTATTATCTGGTCCTCTCTGCTGTCCATCTGCTGCAGATGAAGGAGGTGTGGTAAGCATCGTCTTCTGAAGAGAGTCCGTATTGGCAGGCTGCGCTCTCCACTTTTCCCATTCTGCATAGGTACTGATTAAAATCGTCACATCCGCTTAAGAAATGGTTGATGTAATAATTCACATCGCCGCGTTTCCCATCGGTCCACGTAGTCACGTCCCTTGAATTGAATTGAATTGAATTGAATTGAACTCGAAGAGCTCCACGGCGTTGAACTGCCGCCATCTGTTTTCTATATTTCTCCTGCTTAAGTGCGTCGGATCAAATCTTGCATCCATATAGGAGGATGGCGTGCGTGATAGACATGAGGAGTCGTCGTTTATTGATGGTTGGACCTCCAATGTTTGCCATGACCCTTCTGAGTAATGTTGTGATCTTCGTAGCTCTATTGGATGCTAATTTAATCTGTCGCCAGAAGGTAAGTTTGTAATCTAGGATCATCCCCAGGTACTTCACTGCATATTTATGTCCTGTATCCCTTGTGGGTCCTAGGGCCTCTACTACGCCTACGCGCCATCGTGTACGGTTTCTGGCAATGTGTCTGAGTTCTCCCCAACTTTTCCCTAACTGCCGTGCCTCCTTCTCGACTGTTCTTCGCCATGTTCTCCTCGGACCGCCAGATCTTCTGCCATCCTGAGTTAGAGGGTTCCATTGCGTAGCATGGTTCGCTATGGAACTGTCACTTTCGTCATTGGATGGTTGTGCCTATTGGTTCCTGACCCGTTCTCTTGTAAATGTGTTCGTTAGAGATACGATTGGGCCAGAAAATCCTTAAGATATTGCGCAGGCACCTTTTAACAAACTTTTGCAGCTTTGTGGTAATAGTAGTGGTCACTCTCCACGTGCTGCAACCATATAACAGCACGAATTCAACGTTGGAGCGGAACAGTCTTAGCTTGGTGTTCAAACTGATTGCATTGCTTCACCATATTTTGGACAACATCCCGAATGCGTAAGGGACGCCAAATAAACTCCCTGTTGACACTATCGAACGCCTTCTCAAAATCGATGGACAGCAGGTGCAGTGGCGATCCAGAGCAGAAACCTGCTTGTTCGACATCGAGTGTGTCTTCGAGATGTTGTTTGATTCGCTCCAGGATGATTTTAGCTATTATCTTAGCTACAGCAGGCAGCACGCAGATACCCCTCCAGTTTCCGCACTCCATTAAATTTCCTATCTTAGGAAGCTTGACGATCATTCATTTTTTCCACTCGCTAAGAAAGCTCTCAGCTTCCCAAGCTCTCTCTATAAGTGGAAGCAGAAGCTCAGGCGATGTTGTTGGCGCTGCTCGTAAGAGCTCTGCGGGAATACCGTCAAGTCCTACCGTCTTGTTGGTTTTATGTGCCTTGATCGCGGTAATGATCTCATCTTTACTGGGAGACGTGGTGCGTTTTCGGGCATTTCTCACCTCGGGCATCTCAGTCTGATTTGGGAGCATATCGCTAGCGAATACACGGTTCAAAACCGTAGCAAAATGCTCTTTTCAACTCTTGAGCTGGTCTTCATCCGAAATGAGCAAGGAACCATCTACACTTTTCACTGGGTGTTGACTGGAGCTGCGCCAACCTATCAGCTCTCTGGTGATTCTGTAAACGGTCCTGCTGTCGCACCTCCGTGCAGCTTCTTCTATTTCTACAGGCAGTGCGTTGATGTAGTTGCGCCTGTCACGTCGCACGTTACGCTGAACTTTTCTCATCTTAATGCGATATAGGGACTCTAGCTCGCTTCTCCCTGCTACTGGGGTTGCTGCAATGCGTGCTTTCAGCTGTTTTCGGTACTCGATCCGTCTCCAGGTATCGGAAAGCCACGCCCTATGTCTTCCCTGCGATCGACCAACAATTCTTTCAGCACCAGATGTAAAAACTTTTCTCACAGCACACCAATGGTCTTGGAAGGTTGTGGGCATTGAGCTGCTGATTGCTTCCACACCTTGCGAAAAGTGTTCCCTTAATTGTTGACGCACTGAGTGATCACTAAATCTATCGATGTTGAACCTGGGCATTCTTGTGTTGTCGTGGGATCTTCGAACTGCAGCAGTGCGCAGTTGGAGAGCAGCATAAGATAGTGATCACGTACTATCCCCACATCTGCCCCTCGTCTGTTTCGGACGTCCAGGAGACTACTTCTAAGGCGGCGGCTTATAGCAAAATGGTCAATTTGGTTGGAGGTTGCTTGCATGTCATTGGAAACCCAGCTGACTTCGTGGCAGGTCTGTGCTCAAACATAGTGCCACCTATCACAAGGCTGTTGGCATTGCAGAAATCCACAAACCTTTCGCCATTGTCATTGCGGTTGCCTAGTCCATGCTTCCCGATTACAGGTTTGAGCCCCTTCACTGCATCCTTACTGGTGAACACATTTCGCCCAACTTTGAACTCAACGTGTGTTAGAATTTGTTTTCTTTTTATGAGAATTATCTCCGTTTTCTCCATCGCTAGACTCAGTTAATGGTCAGCCATTCAGGGGATCACCCTCCTCATATACTTGATAAATCCTTCTCGCTGCGTCCTCCGTATTTGTTGCAGAAATGCCTTCATGGATACTCTTAACTCTTTGATAATAATAAAAAATGAATGCAGTATGCCACTACTCATTGGGAGCACAATGGGCGTCTACCTGGTCTACGTGCATCTCATCTCGGGCTATTCCTTACCAACGAAGCAACCTAAGGTTTTTATTTCTTAGGAATACCATGGAACACCATGGTGCTTTCAGAATCTACCTTTCCCAATTTTCGTGCCTGTAACTCCTTTCTTACAATTGGTATGTATTACGTGGAATTTGTGCACAGGTTTTTGTTTATCCTTCATCCAGTTTCAAGAAAAGAATCGGATAGTGTGCGAATAATTTTGTGTGCGGCTGTATGGATAGTAGATAGGGATTAAGTCCATTCAATTAGCAGAAATTGCTTTCGGGTAATTGTTTCGACGATGATATATGGTAGTGTTTCATCTGGATTCAAGGCGAATAGAATGGAATTGGGTCCTGTGAGCTAATATTCGTACTTGGCATTCCTAGCGTTGTTCGCAATTTACGGAGATCTACGGAGGTGAAAGAATCTAATAATAAATGGAACAACACTTGCATTGCAACCTCGAAGACAACATTTTTGTGGATGACAGGATTTTCTGATCAAATTCCGTTCCTGTCTTTAAATCACGATTCAAAGTGCAACGAGTAAAGCTAAAGCAAACAAAAAAAAAAAAAACTCTTTCGTTTAATGAATATTCAATGAGAATGGCAGTTCATCGACGGTTGCTTGCCAACTTTCATCAGAGCATGAGCTTCGACAAAACCATTTTTGCATATCAATTACTCAATTTTGTTTCTGTCCCGGCGCAGTGTTCTTTGTTATCATTTTGTGGATGTGAGCATAGGTATGTTTCCAGGACGATGCCACAGAATAAATTGATATTTAAGTTAATAAAAGCAGACTAGTGGATTGAAAATGGCTGGGGTTAGGGAATATTGCAGGATAATTGCTTTTTGAACAGAGGCGTGTAGGAGCAACCAAAATGTGTGAATAAATTAAGAGACTTGGGCTCAGTTGAGAGGGTACTACGCGCTCGATGTGAGCTAAATATAATGTGAAACACAAAAGTTTTTATAATTTAAGTGTATAATGGAATAAAAGTCACTACAAACTGTACTAGCGAGACTAGGAAGGTAAATTCTGCTCATCACCTCATCGCGATGCACCCTGAATAAATATTTGATTGTAGACTAACATTGAGCGTAAGCTGAGGAGTCTGGTATTACGTGTGCACAAGCACGGCATGGTGAGCTTCGGCGCACATTTATTGAACCGGACGAGCGACCTCTTGGTGATCTAATTGGAATAAAAACGTATCAGAATTTTAACAAGGCTATGTCAGAAGGAGCACATTTGGGGCGAGAATTAGCCTTGATGAAATCAGCGGTAGCGTCAATAGATTACTTACTTTTTACTTAAGTCCTGTATCCCCTTGGGGTCGTGCCTCCTTCTCGACTGTTCTGCGCCACGTTTTCCTCCGACCGCCAGGAATTCTGCCATCCTGGGTTAAAGGGTTTCACTGTATATTATGGTTAGCTATGGAACTGTCACTTTTTCGGAATGTGTGACCAATCCCCTTGGTTCCTGACCCGTTCTCTGATAGAGGTGTTCGTTAGAGATATGGTTAGGTCAGAAAATCCTTACGATGTTACGCAGGTGCCTATTAAAGAACGTCTGCAACTTTTTAGTGATAGGAATGGTCACTCTCCGCGTTCTGCGTCAATATAACAACAAGGGTTCAACGTTGCAGCGGAACAGTCTTAGCTTGGTCTTCAAACTAGTTTCATTGCTTCGCCATATTTTGGACAACATCCCGAATGCCGATTTTTCTTTGGCATCGGTCGAGACAATAGTCCAAAGAAACTGGAAATCCTGGTGGTAAGGTTCGGGCTCTTAGGACAAAGTCTTTGGACGATCCCTATTGAGTAACCGTTACAAGAAGACTCACTGCCTCCACGGAGCGGCCACCGGGCAACGAATGCTACAGCGATAAAACCGGCCTAACATTCCATGCTTGTTCAATTGAATGTGGTCTTTTGCGCCTGCCTAAAATGCACGGCTTGAATTCCCGACTGTAAGTATTCGCCAAAGTGAGCGACGTAAGCAGTAAACCTCTGGAAAATAATCTCTAATCCAAGGTGGAACAGCATACGCCGAGGGATGCATGGCTAAGAGAGTACTTAGTCGCTAGTATGCGGACTCCGAATACCTTGGCGACCTTCGGTGATATTCCTTTCTCGAGTACTCGTAGGTCCAAAAATTTCCTAAACAAATGAAAACTATGAGACAGGTGCATCTCAAATCGCACCAGCTTCTGTTTCTGCTGACGGGCAAACAGCTGCACTTAGTCGTGATGCTATAGAGCTTCCGACGGCCACTACATCTTCGGCCTTAACTACTCGGCTTGCTGACGAGCAACCTAAATCTTCGGATGGTATGGATGACGAAGCCAAGCGGGACCAATCCTTGCTCTCCAAGTGTGTCAATCCCGAAGAAGCGGATACCACCGCCTCTGATTCTGACACATCCACTCTCGTGGATACGTGCAGCGTTGTCACAGAGAAATCTGGGTGCTCCTCCATTGGGAAGAGGTTAGACGAGCTGCGGATTTAACCGGACGGTTTCGTTCGGTTCAACTCTGCTGAAAGAAGGCGGTTCAAGTTCGCAATTCGCAGAGGTGATACCAGGGAAAGTGCCCTAGCTTTTGCCAAAGCCCCTCCTACTGCTAAAGAAGCAAAACGGATCAGATCAGAGGACCACAACCCACCAGCACCTGCTGCCAAGAAAGCCACGGCAGGGCCTACACCTGATGTTCCCACTTTTAGTCAAGTGGCAAGTGTTGTCAGGTTAGGTGTTGTCCCGGCTGACTTGATGAATCAACCTCTATCAACAGAGCAGATGACCAGCATTCAAGAGGCTGTCATCGACATTTCGATTGAGCTAAAAAACAGAGGCGTTTGGCTGCGTTTCTCAGGCTCACAACACAAGGCGGGATGGCGAATCTTCGTCTGCTCAGACAATGTCACCGTCGAGTGGATGCGCTCGAACTTCGAGGCTATAAGAGCCAAAAGTGGATTGGACGTGTCACTGGTTGAAGAGGGATCCTTCCCGAAGACACACATTGTCCGAGGATTCTTTCCACAGAGTCTCGAGCTCCCGTCATCTAAGATTCTGGCAAAATGAAGGCCTACGGGCAACTGCATGGAAGGTCATACAAAGGGTAAAGGAATGTGCACTCCTCCACCTTGTGCTAGCCATGGACGACACCTCCATGAGGGTGCTTAGCACGTTTAAAAACAAGGTGTTTTACCGTTTTGGCCAGGTCAAACTGCTCCTGAAGACCACCGACAAGGGTAAAGAGCCTGGTCACGGTAGCCCGAAGAAGGTGGACGCAGTGAGCTCAACAGCTGCTTCTGCGGCGGACACTTTACCACCCGCTTCCGCCAGCAGTACCTCTGGGCATACTGCCTGTACTAGCTCCGCCGCTAGAGTTACTGCTACACCTAAAGCAGGCAGGCAGCAGGTACACTCAGTTCTAAGGAAGTAGCCTTGTGTGCATTTCTTGATACCGAGGCGCATTCGATAACACTGGTTACGACTCGATCGCAAGGGCGATTAGTAGCAGAAGTATCGAAGAATCGACCAACCAATGGATTAGGGCCATGCTGGTAAGCCGACTCATTACCTCCTCCTCCGGTGGAGTGCCGGTGTCTGTAACGGCAGGGAAAGGCTGTCCTCAAGGAGGAGTTCTCTCCCCCCTGTTATGGTCAATAGTCATCGACAACCTGTTAGTAGATCTTCACAGATCAGGCTACACCACCGTCGGTTATGCTGATGACTTGGCGGTTTGTATTAGTGGTAAACACGGCACGACAATCTCTAACGTCATGCAAAGTGCACTCTTACAAGTTGTAGAATGGTGTAACAAAGAAGGACTTTCCATCAATCCTAGTAATACCGTTCTGGTGCTGCTCACAAGGAAGACACGGGTCAATGTTGAACCCATTACAATCAACGGCACCACAATAGTTTATTCCAGCGAGGTCAAATACCTTGGTGTAATTCTTGACAAACGACTTAACTGGAATTCACATATCAAGTCCGCCACAGAACGTGCTACGAGAGCACTGTGGGCTAGTAAACGCCTATACCGCAGAACTCGGGGTCTCTCTCCTAAAATGACACATTGGTTGTACATAATGATGGTAAGACCCATTATCACATATGCGGCTATGGTCTGGTGGCCGAAAAACCTCCAGCAGACAACGGCAAACAAGTTGCAGAAGTTGCAAAGAACTGCCTGTCTCGGCATTACAGGTGCGATGCGCAACTGCCCTACGACAGCTCTGGAAGCTATTGTCGGGATAACACCCTTACCAATATTCATTAGGAAGATGGCTGCTAGATATGCCATCAAGCTGCAGCTAGATTTTGAGTATAAACCAGGTGACCTAGTGGGGCATCTAAAGATACTCAACTCGATCCCTAAAAGAGACATGTTTTGTACTATACCGGATATTATGGTCAGGCAACATTGCTTCGGAAGGTTATTCAACGTAGAAATATTGGAAATTGGTCCAATGGTGTTCCAATATTGGTCCCCAAAAGTCTCGTCTGGTTTACCGACGGATCGAAAATGGATTCTGGAGTTGGAGCCGGGGACTTTGGACCCAACAAACAAATTTCGATACCTATGGGTACGACTCCCACTGTGTTTCAGGCTGTAATCCATGCCACTGACATCTGCGCCAGACACAATCTCCGTAAGGGAATCAAGGGCGCTAGGATTCATATATTTTCAGATAGCCAGGCAGCACTTAGGGCATAATCGTCCAACCTAATGGACTCCATAACTGTAAAATGCTGCTACGATGCATTGCAAGACCTTGCCAAACACAACAGAGTAATGCTCGGTTGGGTCCCTGGATACCAGGGGATTGTGGGCAACGAATCTGTAGATGAGCTTGTTAGGGCCGGCTCAGAATCTGCGTTTATAGGTCCCGAACCTTATTGTAGCGTCAATTAGACAACAGCTACAGCGTTGATTAACGAATGGGAGAACAAACTTCGTCTAGACCACTGGACTAATGGGCTAGGTTTAAGACAATCCAAACGTTTAATCAAGCCTTACTCCTATAAGGAAATCCTTAACTTAGATAGGGAAAACATTAGGAAGCTAGTGAACTTCCTAAATAGCCATTGCGGCCTAAGATACCATCTTAACAAGTTGAACCTGTGCCAAGAGAAGGACTGTCGGCTATGCCTAGAGGAGAATGAAACATCTGAACACATTCTTTGTGAATGGCCGGCACTACACTGCTTAAGGAAACGTATTTTCCACAAGGAAATACTCATTTCAGTGGAACTGAAATGCTCCGCTACTAAAGACATACTCACTTTCATAAGGGAGGTAGTACGTCTGTTAGGTTAACTCCAACCCTCCGATACAAAGATCTTTCAGGTCGCAGTGTCGTTGCCACGCGGGCATGGGTTCTACAAGAGAAAAAAAAAAAAACAAAAACTGGGAATCCTCTACTCTCTCTACCAATGAGTTTGTTTCAACGCTGATAATTTTAGTTTTTGTCGTATTCATTTTTAGCCCAACGACGGATGCCTCCCTCTCCCCATCTGCTATCATTTGGTGGAGGTCCATAATTCTGTTCTGAGAGAGTAAGCATACATCGTCAGCGTAGTTAAGATTTCAGTTGAGATGTTAGAGTCCATCGAATTCCTCCGTTTCCCGTCGACAAATCTGCATGAAGCACATCGCTAATCATCAATGGGAATAGTATTGGTGAAAGAATACAGCATTGACTTACCTCACTTTGGATCTCAAATTCCTCAGACAACCTCTGTGCACCTCAGTCCGATTTGGGAGTATATCGCTAGCGAATACACGCAAAATACTCGTTCCATATCTTGAGCTGGTCTTCTCTGAAATTAGCAAGGAAATGTCTAGGCTTTGCACTGAGTGTTGGCTGGAGCTGCGACCTTCTGTCAGCTCTTTGGTGGTTCTATAAACTGTCCTGCTGTGGCGCCCCCGTGTAGCTTCTTCCGCTTCTGTACAAAGCGCGTTCATGTTATTGTGCCTGTCATACCGCACACTTCGTTCAACTTCTCTCATCTTCATGCGATATAGGGGTTCTAGCTCGATTCCACTGTTGCTGGGGTAGCTGCAATGCGAGCTTTCAGCTGTTTTCGTTTGTCAATCCACAACCAGGTATCCTCGAAAAGCCATTCCCTAATGCAAACATATTTTTCACAGCACACTAACGGTCTTGGATTGTTGCGGGCAGTATGCTGCTGATGATTCTGCACCTTGCGAAAGGTACTCGCCAAAATCGATGACTAAGTCTATCGATGTTGAACCTGGGCATTCTTGTCTTCGAAGTAGTGCGTAGTTGGCGAGTAACTATCAGAAGATGGTGATCTCGTACTATCCCCACATCTGCCCCTATCCTGTTTTGGACATCAAATAGACTTCTTCTAAAAAGTACTGCATGGATGACCATTTTCGTTAACCAAACCTTACTTGCTTTAGGAAACGCAGCAGTTTTCCCTTTAAAAGTTCTGCAACTACTTTTCTAGGTAGGTACTCGAGTATATCTGTTCAAATTGAAATTAGTTTTCTGGTTGCGACTCATCCCAGAATCGCTTTCTTCCACTTCCATCCCAATCATTTGAAAACTACTAACAAGTACTCAAATACCTCAGCCAACCTTTCACTTTGTTTATACGCTTTTCACTCAAAACCTCACAGTGATTAAATTGAATTACATTGAAGGAAGATCTTTGTGCAAAAGCAGCCTCAGGCTAAATGAAATGAAGTAATTTCCTTATAATTTTAAATGGAATCTTTTGAGGTTCTCCCTGTACCCTGCAGCCAACGAAGTCGTTTTCCATCAATTTTGACAGCAAACAAAAAATTCCTTTTAGTGCGTGTTGTTCTGTCAGTTGTTTACTATTGTAGTTTGCTGAAGTTATCTACTTTTATGTTATTATATTTATGGCTACGAGATATTCCCTGGAGTTTGCTGATTTAAATAGTGGTTGGATTGGTTAGGTTATTTAAGAGAGTGCGATATCCACACGTGGATGGTGGCTTTCGAACTGTTTTCCTCGGAAACTGACAAAAATATCCGAAGGTTATACTCTTCCTGGAACAGTTTGTTTCATAGTAGGTACATAACGTAGTTCTTTTTAATTAATATGTACGCACCTATGGAAACGCTATATACTTGTTCAAAGAAATCTTTAAATATTTCAAAAAACAGCAATTCAATGGTTCTCAAATATTCGCCTGCATTAGAATATTGCTTTTATGCAACAGTCCATGGTGCCAGACTGTGTCAAATGTTTTCTCTACGTCGAGTAGCACCATACCCGTGCTACTTCTCAACAGAAAGTTACTTTTTATATGTTTTGTTATACGGTGGATTTGATGGACCGTACTATGGCGCTGCGTAAAACCAAACTGTTTTGGTGGCAAGATGTTATTGGCGTCAATGTGATCATCTATTCTCTTTTTTATTAATTTTTCTAAGCATTTGCTTAACGCATTTAGTAGACTGATTGGCCTATAACTTAAAGGCATATTGGCATTTTTGTCAGGCTTTAAAATTGGAATAATTTTTGCTCGTTTCCAAGCCTTAGGAAAATACCCCAGTTTAATGCAGCCATTAAAAATATCTTGGAGGAATCTTATTCCAGCTACAGGTAAATTTCGTAAAAATAGATTTTTGATGCTGTCTAAACCCGGCGATTTAGTTGGTTTAAGAGAACGAAGAGCCACTTGCACTTTATTAAGTGATAAGCTATCAGTGTTGTCCTCAATATGGTGTGAAAGAAGGAAGATCATGGATTGCTCCACTTCAGATTTAACACTGATGCTACCAATAATGCTATTACCTATTGAGTGGCTTTCCAAAAAAAGCGTGGCCTAGTGCGTTCGCCTTTTCAGAGTTCGAAAGCAGTACTGTGTTACTTGTATTGAATGCAGGAATATGACTTTGTTTTCTTTTGATTACCTTTACTATATTCCAGAAAGGTTTGCTTGATTTATCTAAGCTCTGTAGTTTACTATTCGAAGCTCGATTTCTGAACGTAGCGATGGATTCCTTAATCAACGCGTTAAGGAGTTTAGTCTCCGGAAGATAGACGCTATTTCGCGTTCTCGTCCACCAAGACCTATATCTATTTCTAGTTCTAATAAGTTGTATTATATAAGGTGGGAGCACGTTAGCACTATTGTAGAACCTGACTTTTTTAGGAACAGATTGATCCAAACTCTCGCGAACTGCAGATGTAAATGCGTTTATTGCTTCGTCAAGTTATGTTTCATTAACAGCATCAGGAACTACTTCTTGCATTTCCCTTAATTTCAGTCTTAAGTCATTCTTAAATATATTCCAATTAGTATTTTTGAAATCATACACTAAATTATTATTGCGGACAGGTGTACTAAGGACGCTACATTTAACAGGAAGATGGTCAGAACTTAATTCGTTCACTAAAATAGGCTGCGTAATCAGTTGCGGTGCATTGGTTAATAATAAATCCAATGCCGATGGGTTAGACCGACTACTAGAGGGAATATAAGTTGGGTGAGGAGGATATAAGATACTGAATGGTCCCCGTGCAGGGACGGGTTAAGAATATCACTGCAGCGCCCCCCCCAACAACCAGCGCTTGTCGTAAAAGGCGGCTAAGGGGGACAACTCAGATCTAGGCAATATAACACCCAAGTGAGCCTAGCGACACATATACTACATTAAAAACCCTCCCACAAGTGTGCATGCGATTGCGTGGGTTGACACGACTGGAGATCACCGGTGTCATAAAAGAAAGATCAAACAATACTAAAACAGGAGCATGCACGTGTCAAACAACAAACACCATCGCAATAAGGTGCAAAAATTGTATTGCAAAACTGTATCATTATGGTAATACTTGGAAAAAGAAAAGGCACTACCCCGCCAGGCACTACCACTGCTGTGCATGGTACTGATCCTGGACCGAGCAGAAATGTTCGGGTCAGAGCTGTACGGATTCCGGGGGCTAGCAAAATAATGAAACAGTTTGGATGCAATTTGAGGGTCGCGAGTTGGAACGTTGGAAGCATGCCCGGTCGAAGATATGAGCTGGAAGAGATGATGAATAGAAGGCGGGTGGACATCTTGTGTGTCCAAGAGACGAAATGGAAAAACACCGGGAATCGGGTGCGTTTCTTGGACGTTAGGACAAAAGATTACAAGATGTTCTACCACGGAGCGGAAAAGGCTAAGAACGGAATCGGTATCATCCTTGCGACAGAGCTACTTGGAAACGTCTTGAGCATTTCGAAGTCCAGCGACCGTTTGATGCCTCTCAAACTAGTAATACAAGGAGAGGTGTGGAATATTGTCAGTGCATATGCTCCCCAAAATGGGTGCAATCAGCGAGATAAAGATGCATTTTGGCTAGATTTCCACAATCTCCTTCAGAAAATCCCAAAGGAAGAATTTCTGTTCGTTGGAGGAGATTTGAATGGACATGTCGGGAAATCAAACAAAGACTATGAAGACTGCCATGGAGGACTAGGATATGGCACCAGGAACCTTCCTGGTGAAGACATCCTAAACATGTGCAAATCACACGGTCTTATCGTGTTAAATACCATGTTCATCAAACAAAGCCGACACCTGATCACTTAAAGCAGTAGTGGTGATGAAACTCAGATTGACTACCATTTGGTAGCCAGTTTCATGAAGCCTCGGGTAAAAGATTGCAAAGTGATCCTGGGAGAGGCAATCGCTCGGCAACACGGTCTCCTGCTAACAGAAATTTTTACGAAAACACCGAAGAAAAGCAAACAAAAAGGGTCTCTGAGAAAATCAAGTGGTACAATCTGGACCAAGAAAAAGGCGAAGCTTTTGTTTTCGTAATGAAAAATTACCTCTCTCACACCATCAACGGAGCTGAGGATAAAGAGTGCAGAGCACTAAATATGTGGGATTCCCTACAGTGAACTTGCTTAAAGAAGGGCAAATCACTGCTAGGAGCTTCAAAAGCCCACCATCAACACGCCAAAGAAACATGGTGGTGGAGTGATGAAGCTAAGAAAGTGATAAATGAGAAGAAAGCGGCTTTCAAAGCTTGGTCAAAGTGCCCCTCTAATAATAGTGACGAAAAAGCTCGCCTCGAAATGGAATACAGATGCTGCAAGAAAAAAGCGAAAAAGAAGTGCGCCCAGCTTCAAGCAGAGAGTACGGAGGGCCTGTATCGGGAGCTGGAGAAAATATTTTCCCCGGTTGCTGATGCAAACCAGGCTATCCAGGAGCTGCGAAGACACAATATGAACAAGAGCGCCACTATCTTCAAAATAGCCGCCTAAAGAAGGAAGAAAGCTCAGGAGATTCGTTTGCCAAAGTGATACACGAAACTGTGATAACTACCGTTCGATCAAGCTGATGTCACACACCATGAAGATCATTGAGCGGGTATTAGGTGGCCGACTGCGAAAAATAATACGGCAATCTGATGATCACTGCGGGTTTGTGTCGGGTAAATCAACCACAGATGCAATCCAAAGTATAAGGATCATAATGGAAAAACATCATGATTCTTTAAAGGATTTGCATATTGTATTGGTTGACTTTGAAAAGGCATTCGACAGACAACCACGAGATCTGATATGGGTGGCGCTAAGACATCGAGGGGTTCCAGAAACCTATGTACAGATGATCATGGACATGTACGAAGGAGCAAGGACAAGAGTAAGATGCCCCGCTGGAGTAACCGAAGAGTTCCCAATCAAAGTCGGGGTGCACCAGGGAAGCGTTTTAAGTCCTTTGCTCTTTATTACAGTCCTTGATTATCTGCTTGAAGGTAAAGTGATGGACCCCAAGGTACATCAGTTATTCTTTGCTGACGATGCAGCCATCATAAGTGAGGATCCTACATCCCTGCAACGAGCAGTTGATGTGTGGGTGGACGTTTTGGAGGGAAATGGGTATCGCATTAGTTCAAAAAAGACAGAGTACTTGTGCTGCCCGTTCTCTGATCCACTCAAAAGTATGAGAGTAAATTAACGGCAGCTGAGATGAAGATGCTTCGCATGATAGCAGGAGTGACAAAGCTTGATCGAATAAGAAGTTCGAAGATCCGTGGAAGCTTTCACATCAAGGAAACATCGTACAAAAAATAGAGCGCGACCGGCTCAGTTGGTATTGCCACGTTCAAAGAAGAGATCATTTGAGCCTTGTTAAAAAGGCAATATCAATGTACGTTCCAAAGACATCGCGATGTAGGAAAGGCAGGCCTATAAACTCCTGGATCAGACAAATGCGACGACATCGGCATTTCATTGGCCTCAGTAACCGAGTGATCCAAAATCGGCAGGCCTGCCGATATTTTCTGAGGTCAAATAGGCGAACCCCACAGGCGGATCAGTAGAAATGCGGTGAAGTGGGAGGGTTGTGATCCCTTGTTTTCGGATCATAGCCTCGCTGATAAAAAGGAAGAAGAAGAAGATAGAAACTGTAGAAACTGTATTCGGATAAACGGTGTTAAATCAATGCCTTTCCCTGGTGGCATTTCACTTCGCCAAGGGTGCGTTTTGTGACTTCTCTTCTTCATTGTATATATGGACTGGATGTTACAGCGCAGCCGTGGTTGAGAATTTTTCAAAGTGGGAGACTTAAGGATTAGGCATTTGCTCTTTGCGGATAATTTGGTCATCTTTTGGTCCTCTCAAACTGAACTTCAGCGCGCACTCAAAAGGTTTGTATCCATTTGTATTCATACTGGAATGAAGGTAAACGTGAGCAAATCAGAAGTAATGGTCGTTTCCGGAATGCCAATTCAGTGTAGTCTGCATGTTAGTTGAGTTCCACTGAAGCAGGTGGATCAATTTAAGTACCTCTGCGTCTTATTTACTAGTGATGGAAAGGCAATGCCGAGTTATTCTGTTGAATTTGCCAGACTGGATCAATTTTGAAAGAGTTTGGTCAATCTGTTATAAGGAAGGCCGAACTTAGTGTTCAAGCTGAGCTATCGATTTTTAACTCGGTGTATGTTTCAGCTCTCACCTTTGAATGTCATGTTATTTGGGTAGTAACCGAAAGAATAAGATCGCGGATACAAGCTGCTGAAATGAGGTTCCTTCGTTGTGTTGTTGGAATAACTCGTAGGGATCGAGTGCGCAACACCAGAGTACGCGAGGCGCTCAATGTTGAGCAGCTACTTCTCCGAACAAAACGATCTACACTTCCATGGTTTGGTCACGTAGTGCGCTGCCCCCAGACCGGCTTCCAAAACGTGGTATGATTCCTGTGCCATCAGGTAGGTGACTCCTCGGTAGGCCTATATATAGATGGTTGGATTAAGTCCGACACCTCTCTTGGAGCCGTCTAGGGATTCCTTCTGATGAGTTGGAGTCAATGGCGGAGGATCGGGGAGGATGGAGAGTCCAACTGAGCATCCTACCTCCGCGACGCTCATGTAGGATTAGCGACATTGAAAATGTAGGTATGTATGTATAATATCTACCGATGTTGTCACCTGTAATCCGCACCAAATCATCACGCCCATACTATCGCTATATTTTCTTCGATGCACATAATACGTGATTTTACTGTTTGGGTATTCTCCATAAGTGTATACGTGGATATTAATTTATCGACACTTAAGCGTTGTTGAGGCGTGAGTCTTTCTATGATGATTTGCTAAAGTATAGTGAACAAAAATGTCATATAAATCTGCAAATTTTGATAGCTGACTTAACAGTTATCCTTACGGAAAGTTCTATTACAAAAGGTTAGGGTGGGGATAGCAAAGCGCGGGAGCAGCCGATAGACAGCGGCAATCGTGCGGTTTTCAGCCGTCATAATGGTTTGAACGGGAATACACTATGCGTTTCTTGTCGAAGAATTCATTAAAAATGGCCGGTCGCCGAATGCGACACAGCGTAATTTTCGCATACACTTCGCACTCGGTCGACGTGATTCCGTTCCTGACAAAAAAACAATACGCCTTTGGGTGTCAAACTTTAGAGAAACTGGCGAAAATGTGGCCGCTCTCAGGGCTTCGATTCGGCAATTTCCACGGCGTTCCGATCGATATTGTGCAATCCTGGAGAATTTCCTTCGGCCTAAATTGCGCGATCTATATTGCTATGATGGATATCGCTATTTCTGATATACCATGGAGCATTAACAATACCTCTTAGCACTTTGTTTTCAAAAGATTGTAAAATTTGAATATTACTTATTTTGGTACAACCCCAGAGTTGTATTAGTCTAAGAGCCCACAGCAAATTTTGGGTGTGATATGATAACCAAAATATGCGTATATTAGTGTGAAGGTATGCACGATACGATATCAAATCCGGAAGTCTGGCAGCGATTCGTCGCAGCTGAGGTTAGTAATAGTAGGTTGAAAAAGTGATTTTTTCCAAAGTCTAGATTTTTGTGATAATTTTTATTTTATGTACAAAATAATTACACTTTTATAGCAATACGTGAAGTATATTAAAATTATTTATTTTGGTCATTGCTGTTATCAGATGTGTTTGTTCTATCGCAAGATTGTTATGAGAATTGCTTAAAAAAGGTTATTTTCACATATTAAAATTGCGTCTGGCAAGGGTTTGGCTGCGTGTAAAACGTCTGGGACCCACCAATTTGTAATCAGGACACTCACACAAACATTTTGGTTATTACAATTATTTCAAAAAGTGATTTTTTGCATACTATTAGCACGTCTGGGAAGGGTTTGGCTGCGTGTAAAACGTCAGGTACCCACACTTTTGTGATCAGGGCAGTCTATTGTTTCATTTGATACTAAATTCAAGTGGTTATCACAAAAATCTAGACTTTGGAAAAAAATCACTTTTTCAACCTACTATTACTAACCTCAGCTGCGACGAATCGCTGCCAGACTTCCGGATTTGATATCGTATCGTGCATACCTTCACACTAATATACGCATATTTTGGTTATCGTATCACACCCAAAATTTGCTGTGGGCTCTTGGTCTATATACCATATGTCAATACAGGCTTTAGCACTTGGTTATATAAAAGCAGTTTGTTCTCTATATTGAGCTTGGAATATTTTCCAAGTAACCAATACATTTCTCGATATTTATTATCTAGTTCTTTGCGTTTTTCTTAACGTGCGTTTTCCATTTCAGCTTTGCAGTCATTCCAGTAAGTTGTTTAGTGTCATTCTAAGATACTTAGCTTCGTTTGCAAACGGAATTTGAACCGAGTTTGAAAAGATCGGCAAATTATTTATTTTCTTGTAAGTAAAATGTACATGAACAGATTTGGTCTCGTTAAGTGCGATTCGCCATACCTTTGTCCATTCATTTACTCTATTCAAAGCTTCTTGCAGTTTTTCTGTAGTATTTTCGACCGTTTTACCTACTGTCAAGATAGCAGTGCCGTCGGCAAATGTAGCTAGCTCAGTGCCTTCTACTTGCGGTATATCACGAGTGTATAATAGATACAAGACTGGACCAAGAACGCTTCCTTGCGTCATCCCAGCCATTATTTCCTTAAAATCCGAATATTCGTTTCCACATTTGACGCGGAATAGTCTATTCGTAAGGTAGTTCTTCAAAATATTGTATAGGTGCTCTGGCAGAACTTGTCGTAATTTAAACTTTAAGCCTTCGTGCCAGACCTTGTCAAAGGCTTGAGAGACGTCAAGGAATACGCTTGAACAAATCTTTTTTTCTTCAAGTGACTTTTCGATTACATGCGTTGTTCGATGTACTTGTTCAACTGTAGAATGCTTACTTCTGAATCCAAATTGATGATCCGGGATGAGATGCCCTTCTTCTATTACCGGCTCTATTCGCTTAATCAATATGCTCTCGAACACTTTGGATATAATTGGAAGAAGCGAAGTCGGTCTATAAGACGTTTTTTCATTCGGCGGTTTTCCGCGCTTAAGGACCATTATGACTTCAGGGACTTTCCATTGACTGGGAACATATTCTAGTCTAAGCGCGGCGTTTATAATGAACAGAAGCTTAATTAGAGCCTTTTTGTAGGGCTTTAAGAACCTCTCCCGTAATTAGGTCGTATCCAGGAGCCTTCTTAGGTTTAAGTTTCTTTATTTCTTTCTTAAGTTCGGTAAGTGTTGCATTTCTTATTACGCTATTGGCTATATAAGACGTATTTATATTTTGAATAAGAGCTTGTCCATCAAACGGTTTGAAAGTTTCTTGGTGGGTGGCAAAAACTTGCGCTTTCTCTTTATCATGCCTGGCCCATTCGTCTTGATTTTTCCTAATTGGGGCGGCTTGAATTTGAGGTTTTTTAATACCTTTTATAGCCTTCCAAAGCGAATAGTTAAAATCTTTTTCTGCCGTTAAGCTTTCTAGGTAAGTTTGTATTTCATTATTCTTAAGGTTTTTAATAGAACTTTTTAGTGAGTTGCACAAACGGCTAAGATGTGCTTTATGTTGCGGAGCCCGAGTTTGTTGCCATTTTTTGCGTGCTTTTCTCTTCTCCTTAATCATCTCTTTTATTTCCTGCGAATAAGTTTGAATGTAGCTTGCCGGCGTTTTCTTTGGTTTGGGAGTATTCTTCCACGCGGCATTCTGTAGGATTTCGACGAAGCAATCAACTTCGACTTCAAGTTCATATGGCATTTTAAGTGATACGCTCAGCTCAGTATTTGCTTCAATATCTTTTTTAAAGCCATCCCAATTAGTTTTCGCCCTGGTTAATCTGACCGGTCCTACTTTTTTAATTAGAGCATCGCTTATCTTCATAATGATTGGAGAATGATCAGAGGAGAGATCAAAGCTTTCTTCAACTTGCATACAGTTGCCAGATATTCCTTTAACAATAAAGAAATCGATCAGATCTGGTATCTTATTTCTATCAGTCGGCCAATATGTTGGTGTACCCGTCGAGTGAAAACCACAACTGAATTGCATGCCCGCATTATAAAGCTTTCTACTTTTCTGAGAGCAGTACCTTGAACCCCAGAAGGGGTGTTTCGCGTTGAAGTCGCCACCAATAATAAAATTTGGTTTAAGGAAGTTGAAGATGTTTGTGAAATCACTTTCTTCAAGTTTACATCGCAGTGGACAATATATACCATAGACGAAATGTTGAAGGCAAAATGTCTATTTCTAACACGTACCGTGCTTACTTGCATTGCTTCTAATTCAATCTTAACTTCCGCTGAGCGTTCAATACATTCTTTTATAAACAAGGATGATCCGCCTCTTGCTCTTTCCGATGGGTGGAAGGCGTGATACACGCTATATCCTCTTATCTTAACATTCGTTTGTTTTGTCTGATGAGTTTCACATACCAAGCATATATCAATATCTTTTTCTCGTATAAATATTTCTAACTCGTCGAGTCTTCGTATGAGCCCGTTGGCGTTCCATTTAAGAATTTTTAGCATTTCTTTCATATTCGGGTTGAAGTGCGCTTGTTATAAATGTTGTTTACTAGTGCAACTAGTCTCTCGAAAATAAGTTTGTTTGTTTAGCATTGCTCTTCAAGTTTCGCAAGAATTAGGGAGAGAACATTCAAGGCAAGTTCCATGACACATTAAGTGAAATTATAGAATCAGCTCTTAATAGTCTAGAAAAATGGGCTAGAGGGTGTGGACTACACGTCAACCCGGATAAAACCGAATTGGTACTCTTCAGCAAAAAATACAAGATACCACCCTTCAAACTGCCTAAGCTAGCAGGGGTTGAGCTTTCCCTTTCGGATCGCGCTAGATATCTTGGGATATTGCTAGATAGGAAACTAAATTGGAAACTAAACATACAGGAAAGGGTCCGCAAAGCTTATAATGCTCTTTTCATCTGTAAGCGGACCGCGGGGAAAAAATGGGGCCTGAAGCCCGCAATGATGCACTGGCTATACATCATGGTAGTCAGACCCATACTCACGTATGGGGCTCTTGTGTGGTGGAAGGCAACGAATACGAAAAACACACGGGATATGTTGGCCATGGTACAAAGAACAGCTTGCATTGCCATCACGGGTGCTCTACGCACAACACCTACGGCTGCACTCGAGATCTTTCTGTATCTTTTACCATTAGACCTACAAATTAAATTTCAAGCGGGCAATAGTGCGCTTCGGCTCACTAACGTTGGTCTCTTCAGGACTAATAACATAGGACACAGCTCCATTCTCAAGGAATCTTTTCCCGGTATCCCTGACGAATCGGACGATATACTTGGCACCTTAGACTTCGACACACCATACGAAGTACTGTATCCAGTTAGAGAGGACTGGCGAAGGAAGACAGTCTCTGTCCATAACGAGATTGCAATATACACAGATGGTTCTAAGACCAACGAGGGCACGGGGTCAGGTATTTACTCGAGAGATAAGAACCTACAGGTGGCCCTGAGACTTCCGGACACATGCAGTGTGTTCCAAGCAGAGGTTCTAGCTGTACTTAAAGCTGCGGAATTACTTGAGATGGGATCAATATCCGATAAGAATATCGCCATCTACATTGACAGTCAGGCTGCGCTAAAGGCGCTAGAGTCTTACGTCACCAAATCTGATATAATCAGGAATTGCCGCACAATGCTTCAGGCATTATGTACGCAGAACCGAGTCAGATTATGCTGGGTATCTGGACACTGCGATATTGAAGGCAACGAGCAGGCCGACGCGCTGGCTAAAAGAGGAGCGGGGCTCCCACGTAGCGATATAATTGGTAGCATTAAGCCACCAGGGTGCGTGGCCAAGGGAATTATTCGGGATAAAATCATTGACACGGCTAATCTAAGATGGTCAAACATAGATGGTCACAGGGTGTCTAAGACCTTGTGGCCTGTGCTAGATCGCAGAAAATCTGGGGAGATAATCAAGTTAGATAGATCGCGGTTGAGAACAGTGATAGGAATACTCTATGGCCACTGTCTCCTAAGGAGGCATGCCATGAGACTAGGGTTATCCGATACGGATGTTTGTAGGTACTGCGACGACCTACATGTCTCAGAGGATATAACTCATATACACTGTGAATGTCAAGGAATTGCCAGGACAAGGCTAAAGCATCTTGGAAGATACTTCTTCGATAACCTTGAAGAGGTGAGGTCCCTAAACCATAACAAGGATCTTTTCAGATTCTGTAGGGAGATTAATTGCTTGGGAGAATGGGTTTAGGTTTTCTGCCGTGAAGGTTCCCTAGAGATCGCGATGGGCCCACTTTGGTGCCTAGTGCTTTATGATAACCTCATAACCCTACCTAACCTAACCTAACCTAACCTAGGGAGAGAACATTGGATACTGGATTTTGTGAGCTACCTCTATCACCGTTTTCCTATGTCGCAACTTGAGCAGGAGTCTTTACTTTAGAGTTTGGACGGTTTTTCGCCTTGATCTCCCGTGGGTTGTCGGTCATGTACTTGCCATTAGCTGCCATCGCTGCTTGAGCACAAGACTGTGCGTAAATATTCGAAGATTTTGCTTCTGACACCTTTTCTCTACTACGTTTGGGTTTTTCTTTAATACCCGATCTTAAGTCAATATTGACAGAAGATGGCGCATGGAATTTTTAAGCGTATCGCGCCTTTTTTGGAGCTCTTTCGCCACTTCGCAACCTCGATAGTTCGCAGGATGTTTTCCTCTGCTGTTTATACAAGTGGCTGGGATTGGCTTATTTAGGTGACACTCTTCCGAGAGATGCTTACCTGCGCATTTAACGCATCGCGATTCTTTCTGGCAGTAAGTCTGCATATGATTGAAACCTTGACAGCATTTACATGATGTTTAGAATAGTCTTAATACCATATATAGCATCTTTATTTTCATCTTTATCGAAACTAGCATGAATAGTGGAAGTCCACGCCTTACCAATTTTTCATGATCTCCCTCCGACTGTTGCTTCTCCTTCTTGATAATATTGACGGCATCAAGAATTTTAAAGCCTTTATCTTGAAGGTCGTGCATCACATCTTCTTTTGTACACGAGGGGTGGAGTCCCCTTGCTACAACACGCAGTGGTCTTTCTAACTTATTTTGAAAAGTATACCACTGAAGCTTTTCGGCATTAAATTTTTGGGATAATGATCGGTAACCGTCGGCATCATCGACATTGATTTTCCACGTATTGTTTCGCAGAGATGTCGCCTTAAACTTCGATGGCAGAATTCCTTTAATGAGGCAATGCAACTTATTATAGTCCGTAATTCCAACGACGTTTATCGGTGGTGGATGACGTAATTTTTGTTGTTGTTGCTTTTCTTGCAACTCCTTGCGCTTTTGATCTTTTTGTGGCTCGACTTCCGGTGACGAACCAGCTTTGTGTTTTTTGCTAGGTCGTTTCTTTTCGATCCAATTCGTTTCACGTGCTAGCTCTTCTTTGTCCGTCTGGTATTCGCGACTAGGTGAGCTATGTGGGCTAACTGTATTTTCTTTTTGTAGATACGTGTTTTTTAGGGCACTGTTTTCTTGCCTGAGTAAATCTACTTCTTTCTTAAGCTCACGATAGAGTAGCTCCATTTCGGTAAGCTTGGTACGGAGTACGTCGTATTCCTCCTCAATGCTTTTTGATTTCGCTGAGTCCCGTTTTTCACGCGCTTGCGATTCTGGCGGACTTCTTTTTCCGGAGACGTTCGATCTTGTTGGTGGAGATCGAGATACCCTTGTACTTTTTGAGGAGGGATTTATTAGGTGCCATAAATGGCTCTCCCCAGAATCCGTAGAGCGGACCTCCAAAGAGGGTGGATTTTTCAGTGTACCTGGACTGCCACTTGGGGTATTAAAATCTTTTGTTTTGATCATTGCATGTTTTTGTATACGCCATACTCGGTATATGGAGGGTAGATTTGAGTCGCCTCTTACGACAGGCATGCCTACCTCGGGTATATTCTGATCCCTACCCGAAGGGGTAGGGTCATATCTTGTTTGTTTTTTGTTATATTAGCATCCCAAACAGGGGAGTTTTTTCTGCCCCACCCTGTATATAGCACAAGGAATATCCGACAGAACTGCTTCCAAAGTCCGCTGAATAATTGCAGGTGCACTGGCGAAACTTGTTCTTACTCTTTTCCCTATCACTCGAGGTGGAAAGAGTGTAAATATTTAGAGACTTTTTTTTTCTGCAGTTTTAAAACTCCGAAACTTTATTCATACATAGCATGACGTAGACACTTTCTTGGAGACGAAAAGTGATTCAACACGGCCGGTGGTCTGATTCGGTACATCTTTCCTCTTTTCCTAGATACACACTACAGTGTAGCATTATTTATATAACCGTAGGCATGCAGAAACAAACCATTCACCGCACATTGCTCGATATCAAAATTCGAATAATTCAGACACTTATTTCGTGGAGCTGTAATAATTTGCTGTCGTCCCTTGAGACATGTCAGGCGTGTAATTATAAATAAATCATAAAATGTGGTTGACAGACCGAAGACAGGGAAAGTCTACATTGTACTTGTATAATGAAGTAAAGCGAAATCCTTCAACCAGCTTCAGATGTTTCTGAAGTTTATTATTCTGTTCTAGGAGTTTTTCGCTAGAACATGTTAATTATAATACTTTCGTCAAAAGAAAAATTTGCATCGTAAAATTGAACATGTAGATGAATAGAATTAAATACGTACATATATATGTGGAATGTATCGTAAAATACCCTACCCATATTTTCTAATCCAGGCATAATAACGTTTGATAGCACAGCGATGGTTTCGATGGAATGGTAACTTGCTGCTTTTAAGTTCTGATGACACTTTTACTTGCACCTATAATTATAGAACAAGTATTGTAATCCGTTTGCTCCTGAACTGCATAAACACAGAGGGAATGGTCTCAACAGGATGCTCAAGAAATTACTGCAGCAAGTATAGGAAGAAACCAAGATTTTAGAAGAGTGGAATGAGTGCCTTATAATTCCTATTCATAAAAAGGCAGCAGCTACGACCGTAATAACTATTACTCCATTAGCCAGTCTATCATAAATTATTTATAAACTATACACGAAAATCCTGGAGAAACGGCTGATGAGATCCAGAAAGTATGGCGTTGAAGAGGAGCAAGCGGCCTTCAGATCAAGAAGGCGAAGCCAGGATCATCTATCCAACTTAAGAAGCCTGATCAAAAAATCTGTAGCAAAAAACAGATTTATTCCTAGCTTGCCTGGTCCTAGTCCTTGGATGGCAGACGACTAACAAAGGCCTCGTAGGGGCAGCATCTGCCGATAGGTGCTGATCCGCTAAGTAACGAGAAAGAGCCACCTGCAGCCGATAATCTAGCAGCTCTGTTAGTAAGCCCTACTCCATCTGGGAATTTCTTCGGAAATTGCTAATGGGAGAGGAAGAATGGCGAGCTTCCTGCGCCAAAACAACAGCATAAGTGTCGGCTGGTCTGTGGCCCAGCGAGCTGCAACCTTAAAAAAAGCTATTGCCCCGAAACGCAAACTAACGCCTCGGATAAGGACTGATAATTTGTTGACGACCTTTGGCTATCGAACACGGACAACGATCGGATTCTGGAACGTTAAGACCTTTCTGGACTCACTCAAGGAAGGGCCTTATAACGCCAGACTCCTCCAATTGGAGCGCGAATTCGCACGGTGTAAAATCGACATCCTAGGGCTGAGCGAGATAAGATGGTACGATGCTGGGGAATGAATCTCCCCAACAAAAAGCACTGTCATGCTCTACTCTGGTAAACCAGCTGGAAGTGAACGGAGTTCCGGTGTAGGAGTTATGCTAACTCCAGCAGCAAGTAGCAGCCTCATATCCTGGAAATCCCATAGCGACCGGATATTGACAGCTAGGTTCCAGAGTAGAGTTAGCAGAATTACCATCATACAGTGTTATGCTCCGACTCTAGACGCGACTGAGGATGAAAAGAATGATTTTTATAGCCACTTAGGCGCCGCCTACAACCAAACGTCTAACGGGGATATCGTAATGGTAATGGGAGATCTCAATGCCAAGGTGGGTAGCGACAACACAATGCTTAAGCACGTGATGGGAGTTCACGGCATGGGAGACCGTAATGACAACGGTCAGCGGTTTGTGGACTTCTGCAATACCAACCGCCTATTCATCGGAGGTACGCTGTTTAAGCATTACACCTATCATAAAATCACTTGGGTCTCTACTGATAGGCAACGAACATCCAACCAGATCGACCACATTGTGATCAGTCGCCGCTTTAGAAATTGTCTCCTGGACGTTCGAAACAGACGTGGAGCTGACGTCGGACAAGAACGAGATCACCATCTTATGGTAGCTCATTTTCGCCTTCGTACTGCATCCGTCAACAGCAAACGCTCAAACCTACTTAACATCACCAGGTTTAATATCGACAGGCTCAAGGTTCCCCAAGTGCGCCAACAGTTCAGGGAGCATCTTGCCTTAGAAGCAGAAGCAATCAGCAGCATAGAGAACATGGATGACCACTGGAGTGCTGTGAAAAATGCTTTGCGACTGGGGCACGCACTTATGTCGGTAAAAAGCAGAAACACCACCGCCCATGGCTTTCTACAGACACCTGGGGACGGCTCGATGACCGTACAGCAATCAAGGTTCGGATTGCAGCGGCCTCAGCAGTAGAGAGAACCGAGCTTGAAGCCCAATACCGTGCGAAGAAGAAAGAAGTGCAGCGTAGTGTAAGACGTGACACACGTCAATCAACTCACTGGCCTCAACGGCTGAAGAAGCAGCGAGTAGGTGCGACAGTAGGACTGTTTACAACATCACTAAGGAGCTCATTGGTGGTCGAAACTCCAAACAACACCCAGTGAAGAGTCTAGACGGTAACCTTCTGATTTTGGATGAGGATCAGCTCACTAGATGGAGAGAACATTTTGCTACAGTGCTAAATCACTTAGACGATGGCGGTATGATCCTGAATTCGAAAGAGCGGTTCGAAGGCATAAATTCCCGAATTCGCACCGTACCTCCCAGTAAAACCGAAATAAAAGCAGCAATCAAGTCCCTCAAGAAGAACAAAGCGGTGGGTATTGATGGCATCCCTGCCGAGCTATTTCAAGCGGCGCCAAATACAGCGGCAGATTTGCTGTATCCACTAATACGGAGAGCTTGGGATAGTGAACAATTTCCACAGAAGTGGAAAAGGGGGATGATCATTAAGCTTCCAAAGAAGGAAAACTTGATGGAGTGCGGTAACTGGAGAGGTATATGTGTTGTTACAGCTTTGGCCAAACTAATAGCTAGAATAATTCTAGAACGAATTAAAGAACATTTAGATTCAACTCTCGATGTCGAACAGGCAGGCTTTCGCGCTGGATCCTTCCGCATCGACCACATAACCACCTTACGGATCATAATCGAGCAATGCGTTGCGTATAGGTCTCCGCTACATTTACTGTTTATCGACTCCGAGAAGCCTTTCGACAGCTTAAATCGAGATGCTATCTGGTTGGCCTTGCACAGGAGAGGCATTCCAGAAAAACGTATAGCTATTATCAAGGCTACATACGAGGGCGGTAAGTGTCACGTCGTGCGCAATGGTAAGGTATCGGAGGATTTGGAGGTCCAAAGTACGTCAAGGGTGTATACTGTCCCCACTATTGTTCTTGGTGGTTATCGGCGATGTACTCCGTGCAGCATTGACGGAAGGCAATTATGGAATTCGTTGGACGATGACATCGTACCTTAAACACCTAGATTACGCTGACGATGTTTGCGGTTTGATTTGATGGCCCAACATCTAGAAGCTGAGGCAAACAAAGTGGGGCTAAAAATAAACACAGCTAAAACAAAAGCCCTGAGCACTTTTAATACGCGCGCTCAACTTAACATTGCCGGAAAGGAATTCGAGAAAGTTGATAACTTTCTAAATTTAGGAAGTGTCGTCTCGGCTAATCGCGGTGGTACCGAACTGGATGTGTGCAGCAGAATCGGAAAGACTAAAGCTGCGTTCGGAATGCTATTCAAAATCTGGAGAAGCAATGTTATCATCAGAACTTCGTTGCAGAACTTCGAAGACGATGGCGCGCAGGCGTGGTTGACGTCCTATGATCCCCGAGGGGTTGAAGGATCTAAGTTAAGTTAAGTTGCCTGGTCCTGAAACCCGCTTTCGACCAAGTAGCAAGGCAACATATCTGGGAGACGCTCAAAGCAGAAAAAAAAATCAGAAAGGCTAATCAGCGCCATTAAAAGTACACACGAAGACCCAACCAACACCATCAACCTGGATGGTGTGAAATAAAGTGTCTTTAAATTGAGCAAAGGATTTAGACTGGGCGACAGTCTTAGTTCCCTGTTATTCATCAACTTTCAAATTGGCCCTTTGGCATTCAAGAAACTCTGAAATTTCGTTAGGGCTGTCGAAAAAGAGTTTGCTTTGAGTGCGATGTCGGGCTCTGCTTTAAGCCGGACACCTGCAGAGAAAGTGGGAGAGAGTTTCCTTCTCATTTACATTTTTGCAACTAATCTAGATGCATGTGTGCCTACTGTCTAGTGACCTGTGCATTTCACTACAATTCTTGCAGCCTCTACTCGAGTCCTTTTCTCAAGTTTTTGTGTCCTGGTCTAGTTGTAGTTCGGTCAGATCTACCTAGGCTTGACACACCTCTGCAGACTTTTTCACCATTTCTTTGCCGCTGATAGAAAATGTGAAACAATTTTGCTCTTGACAGCTCCCATCGGAACAATGACTATGTTACCTCTGCAAGGAATCTGTCAAGGGCCGATCTCCTCCTCAGCTCATCAGCCCGTTCGTTCCTCTTTATGTTGACATGACCTGGCACCCAAAGAAGACTAAGTTTGGTTCGACAACCTAGTGCCAAGAGCTCTTCCCTATACTGTTCCATCAGCTGGGAAGATGATTTTGTTGAAATCAGAGTCCTGACTATCAATGACAATGACGACAATGGATGCAGACTTGTTTCTTATTATCGGACACGCTTCACGTATTGCCAGAACTTTCACCTGGAAGGCACTGGATGAATCGGGAAGGCGTAAGGCTACTTACCCTTGGACAATATGTATGAGCAATGCCCTACACACGATGATAAAATTGTCCCAGGTGATTTAAAGAAAAGCTAGGAAGAGAGGACGTCTTTAGTAGCGTTGTCGGAAAGCACAGCCTGCACGACATCACATCAGGGATAGTCGACTTTGCGGCGGTTCCCACGTCTCGATATTCCCAAGAGAACATGACTCTCCTTTAATCGAAAAAGTGTTAACCAAATCGATCAGATTGCGATCAATCTGAAAGCACTCTTTCAGTATTCAGGGTGTCCGGACTTTCCGAAGAGCCAACGTGGACTCGGTTCACTACTTAGTTGTAGCCAAGGTACAGATGCGGATATCCAGAACGGAGCGAAATCAACGAAATAATTCATGAAGAATGCCAGCAAACACATGTACTAGAACAAAGGCGTACAAAGCGGCGCTGCATAGAAGGACTACATCTGCTCACGAGCTCTACGAGCGTAGGAGAAAAGAGGAACATCGACTTCTCAAAAAGAAGAAAAAGAAGCATGAGAAGCGCTCGATCGAGGAGATTGAGAGACTTTATTGCAGGAATAATGTTCGAAAATTTTACCAAAAGGTAAAAAGAATATGCCAGGGTTTCAAAGCAAGAACAGAAGCCAGCAGGGACGAAAATGGCAATGTGGTAGTGGAATCGCAATCGATGCTGAGGACATAGAAGCAACAATTCTGCACACTGTTAAACGGCGATAATGACCAATATTCCGTTGTCAGGCAAAATGAGCCATTCAATAGTATCGATGGCAGTCAAGATTCTCGTCAACCCGATCAGAATGAAGTGAGGATAGCGATATCTATACTTAAATCCAATAAAGCTGATGGAGCCAACGGCTTTGACGCTGAACTTTTCAAGGCAGGAGGAGGTGATCTGGTAAGGAGCATGCACCAGCTTATCTGTTTAATCTGGTTGGACGAAAGTATGCCCGATTAACGGAACCTCAGCATCGTTTGCCCGATCCTGAGAAAAGGAGACCCTCTGAACTGCGCCAACTACAGAGGTATAAATATCGCATATAAGATCCTGTCTGCCGTATTATGTGAACGATTAAAACCGATCGTCAAGGGCCGATATGCCCTTATCAATGAGGTTTCAGGCCGCGAAAATCCACCATTGATCAAATATTCACACTACAGTGGATCTTGGAAAAAAACCCATGAATATAAAATCGACACGCACCACCTCTTCATCGATTTCAAAGCTGCCTATGATAGCGTGCATAGAGACGAGTTATACAGAGCCATGTCTAGTCTTGACATCCCTGCCAAATTTGTGCAGAATGACGATGGAGAACTCTCCCTGCTCCATCAAAGTCGGTAAGAACATCACCGAACCGTTCGATTTCAGATAAGGTCTTAGACAAGGTGACACGCTATCATGTGATCGCTTTAACATAGTACTTAAGAGTACGAGTACTATTGTACGCAACACACAAGCCAACACCGGAGGTACAATCTTTTACAAGTCTGTATAACTACTCGCTTATGCCGATGACATTGTCATAATCGGAATAACTCAGCGGGCCGCCAATGGGGCATTTACGAGTATTGAGATCGAGGCAGCAAAGATGGGTCTAGCAGTCAATGAAAGCAAAACAAAATATATGCTGTATACAAAGAAGGACACACAACATCGGCGTCTTGAACAGAACGCCACAATAGACAGATATAATTTTGAGGTAGTAAAGGAGTTTGTCTACCTAGGCTCTATGGGCAGTTTCGCAAATGACATCAGTAGGGAGGTCAAACGAAGAATTACTCTTGCCAATCGTTGTTTCGATGGGCTAAAACGGCAATTGAGTGGCAAAGCCCTATCTCGAGCTACTAAGGTAACTCTTTATAAGACTTTAATCATCCCAGTCCTGCTGTATGGCGCAGAGCCATAGGCTTTGTCAAAACCGGATAAGGATGCCTTTGGTTATTTCGAGAGAATCGTTTTTCCACCGATCTTGGTCCCACCTGCATAGACGGTGATTGCAGGAGAAGGTACAATGCCGAACTATACGGCCTATATAAGGATATCGACTAAGCCAGAGGAGTTCGTTTGCGGCGAATAAGATGGCTGGGCTATGTGGAGCGGATGGAGTCGAACGACCCAGTCAAGAAAGTCTTCGAATTCACCCCGGACGAACGACACAGTAGAGGAAGACTTCGCGGTAGGTGGCGCAAACGAGTGGAGGGGGACCTCAACCAACTTGGCGTGCGCAACTAGAGGCAGCTGACTCGTAACCGTGCTGGCTGGAGAGGTCTGTTGGTTGAGGCCCAGGTCCACCCCGGACTGTAGCGCCACTTAAGTAAGTTACAACTTTACTTCTTTTCCAGTTTGCTCTGGATGGAAAACCGACTGTAAAGTTGTGTTGAAAATTCAGTTTTAGTATGATGTAGTAGGCCAGGCTTTTCTCCACTTCTCCTGGTAACAAATCTAGAATCGTACTGCGTGCGTAAGACCTAGCAAACCAGCACCCTGATTCTCTGAATCTGAGTCAAAGTTGAATTTCTCCAGAATTTCAGTTTCCTTTAAGAAGGAAAATCGCAATTTTGTCAAATGCGTTCTTACACCTCACTTGTTAATGGTTAAATTCCTGGTTTCCAACCAAATACCTATCACTGATTTATTATCACATTTTGGTATGTTCGAAACGTGTACATGTAATTTTTTTTTTTTAAAGAACAAAGAATTCGTCCTTGTAGGTCCCTCGCTAAAGTTATTTGAACTCAGGCAGATTACATCTTAGTAACATGAAAGAATTCACTCAGCTGAAATAATTGTGTTTCCTTGTTGAACGTGTCGTCGCCACCCTTGGTTTTGTTTTTCCTTGCAACTCGTTACGTACACGCCCCGTGTATAACGTGCGGAGGCGAAGACATTGTACCAAGATGCTCTGCCATAGAATTTGAATTTATGAAGCGAGAAAGACAAACACAAGCGATAATTTCATTTCGTTATTTATTCAGCATTTTTTCTACAAGCAACAAAAAAAAATTAATATTAAATTTAGCTGAAAATTTATGAGTCTAAAACGTTGTGTCATGGCATAAATGTGATTTAAATTTCCTTAAGCACTCCATGGTGGAATAAACGTATTATATTATGGCTTTAATAGCATATCGTGCATTGCTCCTCCTTCTCGGGTGTTTCATGTCGCAGTTGCATCTTTGTTTCGAGGAAGTGCTAAGAAAAATTCAATAAATAAACGGACTAGAACATTTATTTTAAGTGATCCTACAAAATCTATCTCTCATATTTGAACTCAACGCTAGGAGGTATTAGCAGCAGTAAGCAAGTCGGCATACTATCCCTATCAAGGCAACGTACTATAACCACTCAATTGGCTCCTTGAGGTGGATGACATTTTGAAAATACTCGACGCGAATGGTCTCAACGTGTCGGACTACACTGACGATGTAATAAAATTTATTTTATTATTTCTGAACCTTGGCAACCCTGGTATCTTATTTTACATAGTGACATACAGTTCAAATAACCATATCTCCTATGCCAGCATTCTAAAAGATAATTTTCCCGCTCAACTTTGTTACATTGGTTTAGTTCCGATGCTAGCACAACTGAATACAGCCTCTTATTTGTCACAGCTTCCACCAACAGCCTTTCACCTGGAAAAATATGTGCACGTCCTAATTCTATCAAAAGTCTGCATCCATTGTCAGTGGTCTTGCCTGTCGAAATGAGATTGCTCCTCAAAGGAGCATAGAGAGAACGATCAAAATATAATATATAGTTCTCTGTTCTCTAGCTGGTCAAACGGTAGGGCATGCGATCATATAAAAACACAAGCGTTTTCACTTAAATGAGGCCTACCAACTCATACTCTCAATCTCCACGCGGTGACAGCCGGCTGCCTAGTACCTTAATCCAAGAAATGGGTAACCAACCCCGTTTGGCGGATTCTTGGCGGCAGCAAATGAGAGAGGGGGGAAGAGTGCTTTCTCACTAGAGCACTTTTTCCTGTTCCAGGCGGCAGCCGACGAATTCCCTAGACGGAGTCAGCGGTGGCGTCTACAATACCAGTTAGGTCGAACTTAGTGAATACCGCGCGTTTGAGAATATCGAGAGTTTATGCTCCAGGAACAATGTTCGGAAGTTTTACCAAAAGGTGAAAAGAGCGTGTCAGAGAAGCAATACCCGTACAGACGAAAATGTAGAGACGAAAATGGAAACCTCGTAGTAGAATCACAGTCGGTGCTGAGAATATGGAAAAACTACTTCTGCAGACTGTATAACGGCGACGAAGATCAACATCCCACTATCAGGCAGAATGATCTATTCAACAAGGACGATGATAGTCAAAATTTCCGTCTACATGACCAAAACGAAGTGAGGATAGCAATATACAAGCTAAAATCCAACAAGGCTGCTGGACCTGACGGCTTACTGGCCGAACTTTTCAAAGCAGCTGGGGATGAATTGGTAGAGTCCATACACCAACTCATCTCTAAGATTTGGTCAGACGAGTGTATGCCTGATGAATGGAACCTCAGCATCGTTTGCCTGATCTACAAGAAAGGATACCCCCTCAACTGCGCCAGTTATAGAGGCATCAGTCTCCTCAACGTCGTATACAAGATATTTTCTGCGATATTGTGTGAGCGCCAGAAACCTTTTATCAACAGCCTGATTGGATCCTCTCAATGCGGTTTCAGACCAGGAAAGTCCACCATCGATCAAATTTTCACATTTCGGCAGATCCTGGAGAAAACCCAAGAATTCCAAATCGATACTCAGCATCTCTTTATCGATTTCAAGGCCGCCTATGACAGCATCTATAGAAAAGAGCTTTATAAAGCCATGTCTAGTTTTGACATCCCTGCCGAACTTATTCGTCTGTGCAGGATGACGATGGAGAACGCTCGCTGCTCCATCAAGGTCGGCAATGACCTCACCGAGACCTTTGATGTCAAAAAAGGATTTAGACAAGGTGACGCACTGTCATGTGACTTCTTTGATATTGTACTTGAACGGATTATACGGATCTCACAAGCCAACAGCAGAGACACAATGTATCAAACAATTGCTTGTATACGCCGATGATATTGACACAATTGAAAGAACTCAGTGGGCTGTCATCGGTACGTTTGCAAGCATTGAAATAGAAGCAGCCAAAATGGGTTAAGCCATAAACGAGGGCAAAACTAGAGGCAGTAAGGGACATTGTTTACCTTGGCTCTGTTATCAACTCTGACAACGATTCCAGCACAGAAATCAAGCGAAGAATAACTCTTGCCAGTCGCTGTTTGTTTGGGCTAATAAAGTAATTCAACAGAAAAGCCCTACCTCGAACAACTAAGGATACTCTATATAAGACCTTAATCATTCCAGTCTTGCTTTGCAGCACTGAAAGATTTACTTTGTTAAAGGCATATGAAGATATCCTTTTTCGCTTCGAGAGAAAAAAGTCTTTGTAAGATATTCACTCGGAGAAGATTGTCATTGTCATATAGGAATGGCTACTGAGTAGTCGCATATTTTTTGTCTGGTGTTTGCGTCTTGATTCTTTTACTGAAAACGTCTTAATTCGCACAGATTTGTCTTCGAATCTATTAAAACGATTTTTCTACCATCAATAGTTTTTGATTTGACGGCCATGGTGTCGATTTTAATACAAAAAAATTAACTTTTTTTTTTTTTTTTATAATTTGCGCGCACTCAAAGGGTTATGAATACCTTTAACATGTTAACACACAGTGCGGGCGTTGAAAAGGATGGATAGAGAGAGAGAGAGAGAGAGAGAAAGATTTTTGGTGTAGTGGTTCTTGAAGCTCAGTTGTTTATGCTTCTGCTATTCTCCGGGGGTGACGTCCAGATAACTGGGGAGATTTTTTTTTTTTTGTTATTATTGTCATTGCTTCTGATTCACAGTACTTTTTTCCCGATAATCGATGTCAAGGGCAAATCATCATCAACAGACCGAACAATTTTTCCAGCCACATGACCAAGCTACTGCCAGTGTTATGCCTTCGCAGTAGTGTTCACAGAAGCTTATGCAAATGATCGGACTGACTTTATATATTTCATGAGAAATAAATAAATGCTTGCTGACATCAGGATTTGAACCATGAACCATTAGCGTGGCAATTGACGATGTTACCACTACACCATTGCCACCCTATTATAAAAATTCGCGAAAAATGCCAATTGCATTTCGTTTCCACAATGTCTCCACTAAATAGCCGCACAAGTTTCCGCTTGAGGGGAAATATCAAAACGGATTCTCCCAAGCCTCCATCGTCATCGCGCTCCGCGCTATTTGCACTTGCTAACCAAAGGGCAGAAGAGGACAACAGTATGTGGGATATACTGGACCAGCGCCTATGTAAACAAAGTGAGTTTATCATAAGCCGAATAGTTGATACAGAGGCAAAAATATCCCAAAAGCTTGACCAACAAATTAATGCCCTAAAAAGCACAGTGAGTCAAATAAACAATAAAATTGCTCACCTCGAGTCATCACTGCTCACGCCTAACTCTTATATCACTGCACTGAAATCGGAAGTCACTAATATAAAGTCATCACTGACCCACGTCAACAATAAATATAGTATTTCCAAGGCACTTCTCACTGACCAGACATCGGATCTAGTCGATCTAAAGTAATGTTTTATCCATCACCAGCGAATTGACTGCGGTTAAAAAATCACTCCACGCACAAGAGAATCGCACGGTGGCATGTGATGCTCTACTATTCGGTGTCCCATACACGGCGGATGAGAACCTGACCTCAATTTATAATTGCCTTTGCAACTCACTTAAAATAAAGTCGCCGAATTTGAAAAACATTTTTCGTACCCGACCGTAAGGAGACTCTAAGGACACCGGCATTGTCATCAAATTCAACACCCCGTACGAGCGTAACACTGTGCTGAAATCAATCGCGCAATTCCGCAAAGAAGGTAAACAGGAACTTTGTTTACAATACATCGATATGAATTCCACCTGCACCATACATCTACGCGAATGCTTGACAAAGTCTAATCAGCGGATTTTGCATGCTGCATTAAAATTAAAAAAAAGTAAACACTTCGTCTCTGTCTTCACTCTGCGTGGAATGGTACATGTCAAACGTCAACTGGTCGAAACTGCCGAAATAGTCGAATGCATCGAAGATCTTGACAGCATTGCCAGCTCTAATGAAAATAATTAGTATTGCCCAATTTGAATTTTTAAGTTAATTTATAATTTTTCATTTAATATTTGTTCTTTAAAATTTTTTCTCAAAAATTTCCTTTTTTGTAAAAATATTGTTGTGTTTTCTATTCTTCTTCTTTAATTTTGTCTGATACTTTGCAAATGGAACAAAGCTTAGGTACAATAATCAAAGTACTGAAAGGTCAGCACCATGGCCTTCATGTCTGTCATATTAATGCGCAGAGTCTGCTACCAAAAATTGATGAGTTTCGCGATCTGTTTGAGTAATCAGCAGTTGATGCAGTATGCGTTTCTGAAACTTGGTTCATTTACAATGAATTATGTCATCTCAGCGGGTATAAAGTCTTTCGGTGTGATAGGATAGGGCGTATCGGTGAAGGGGTTGCGATTTATGTGAGAGAGGGTGTAAAGTGTAGACTACGATATCTTTCTCCGGATGGTTGGGAAATAGGGTATGTGTTCATGAAACTGGCAAATGCTGAGACTAGACTTCAAATTGGTGTTGCTTACAGACCAAATAGTAATATCAGCTTGCTTCCATTTACCACTGCATTAGAGGAAATTTGTCTAACTTGTCCCAATATTATTCTCTGCGGCGATTTTAACAGCAACCTCCACAAAGATAACCATATCACAGATGAAATGCGATCGCTTAACTTGTTTCCAGTCAATACAACCGTTCCTACCCATTTATTTCTACAATCTTCAACATTATTAGATCTCTTGTTAGTTAGTCACACAAGTAAAGTCCTAGTGTATGATCAATTATCTCAAAGCACTATCTAATCTTACTAACTTTCGATTTTGATATTGCAGCCCCTGCAAACTCAGTTAGTTATAGGTATTTTAAAAATATAGATTATTCTGCTCTTGAGGAACACGCTAGAAATATTAACTGGATCGCTGTTTACTGTCTTCCTTCTCCTGATGATCAAGTTGTTTTCCTCAATAATAATATTTTACACCTCTATAATAGTCATGTTCTCATTAAAACTAAAACCGTATCGTCTAGCACAACACCTTGGTTCAAAAATCAGATTCGCCTACTAATGCTACAGCGTGATTATGCATACTGCCGTTGGAAGTGTTTTCGCCAGGATGAGCATCAACGTGTTTACCGTTCGCTCCGCAACAAAGTTGTTACTGAGATACGAGCTGCTAAATCCCATATCTATTCCAAGCGATTCAATGCCTCTATGGGCGGTAAACTTTTGTGGAAGAATCTGCGTAGTGTTGGAATTGGTAAATCAAAGAACCACATTATTGATGGGATGGATCCGAACGCACTCAACCATCGCTTTATAACCTCATCAACTTTTGATAACAACAATGGTACTTTCCATCTATCAGACAACCCCTCTGCTTCTGCTAGTTATCCTAGTTTCTGCTTTTCTGGAGTTAATAGCGCCGATGTACTGGAAAGCATACTCAGTAACAAATCGTATGCTGTTGGCCTTGATGAGATGCATCCATCTTTTTTAAAAATTGTCTTGTCCGTTATATTCCCTTACATAACGCATATTTTTAACTGAATTCTAACGAAAGGGATCTTTCCAGTGCAATAGAAATTGGCCAAAATTATACCTATTCCTAAGACACTTAGAGGTGATAAATTCAGACCAATCTCCATTCTGCCATTTTTGTCAAAGGCGTTTGAGAAAATTATGCAAAAACAGATTGGTCAGTATCTCAGAACCAAGAACATTCTGTCTCCCAAACAATCAGGTTTTCGGCAAAAACATAGCTGTACCACACCTGTTATAGGTATCTCTGAAAACATACGGTGTGCCCTGGATGAAGGGAGTGTGTCATTTTAACTCCTATTCGATTTTTCTAAAGCGTTCGACACAGTTGACCATGCTATTTTATGTCAAAAGTTGCATCGGCTCTACAATTTTTCGCATTGCGCTGTATGTATGTACGTATTTTTCCTTTTCATTTTGCTATATTGACGGAAGTTTCGATCTGTGTAGATTTTGTGGTGTGGTAAAAAATATCTAAATTGTATTTTTTCGAAGTGAAAAGTGATATTTTACTGTGTGTGTCCAATAAAGATTTTGAAGAGTTCATCTAGGAAGGGTAAAATATATTATTTAAGTTTATTTCAGGTTGATTAGGTACCTTGGTACTTACAAATACAAAAAAGTTGCGAAAAAAATCGACTTAGAGGAAATGTCGTGACGAATAAAGTGCGCTATTGTATGCTGTAATGCAACAACTGCCCAATTTCCAGAAAGAAAAATGCTTACATTTCGTAAAAAGGGAACTAAGAAATATAATGACTGGCTAGCACAGGCAGAAGAATCCCGTGATAATGTTGAAAATCATAAACGGCCATACATTTGTCGTAAAAATTTCGATTTGAAATTTTTTGGGCAAAAAAAAAAATTAAAACACGACGCTGTTCCTACACTTTTTATGAAAAGGAGTGAAATGTTTTTGGAATCGACTAACAATGAACTTGCTTTTGATCCTAAGAAAGCCGAAATAAAATACTCTAATCACAAAAGATTAAAAGTGCAAACGAGTACCGATATTTATAGACTGCAACAGATCTATAGATTCCATAGAATCTGTATGCAAGAAAGCCGAGGCGAACACAAAAAAGCAATTTTTATATATATTTAACAAATAAGTAGATTGAAAAAAAATTAAATTCTCAAAGAGAGAGCTAAAAAAAGTATAAAATTCAGAAATATCCTGGCAATTAAAGTCCGCAGGCTAAAAAAGATAAAGTACAGCTTAGAGAATATCAAAAGCAAACAATAGAAAAAAAAATAGATTTCTTACATGATATAAATAAAAATTCGAAAACATTTTGCAAACTCATTTTATCACAAGGCAAACGACAATTTACCCAAGAAGAAAGGTGGATTTGCCAATGTATATCGTCTGGATATAATTTTCTTCGCGATCAGCTGCAATTGCACTTGCCACACCCAGCTTCATTGCATAGATGGATAAAACTTAAAAGTTTATCTCCTGGTCTAAACGAAAATGTTTTTGAGGAAATACAAAAAAATGTTTTAACATTGGAACCAAAAGGTTTTAATATTCGATGAAATGAGTATCCAGGCGAATTTAACATACAACAAATATAAAGACATAATCGATGGCTTCGTTGATTATGGAGAAAATCAAAGATTAGATTTGTGTGCGAAATCAGTTTGCGTGTTCATGATTCGTGGTAAATATAAACAAGGGCTTTATCATGTGACCTGTACAAGCAATATACCAACAAAGCAGCTCAAAATTGAAGTATACAACTGTATTGACATATGTAGAAATCTGGGACTAAACGTAAGAGGCATTTGCTGTGACCAAGGCCCTACGAATTGAAGCCTTTTCAATCAATTAAAGCTGGATGAGGACAATAGTTCCTTTCTTTATAAAGAAAAAAAAGTGTATGGAATACATTTAATCAAACTGTAAGAAACAATCTTTTAAGATCAGACTTACAAACTCTGGATGGAGTTGTAAGCTGGAAAATAATTGAATATATCTATAATACAGAAAGAAATAATACCACGAAAATGTGTCCAAAACTAAATTATGCACATATAGATCCCACAGAATTTCAAAAAATTAATGTGAAACTAGCGGCACAAGTACTTAGCAGATCCGTGGCTTGCGCAATTAATGCATTACAGCGCTTAAAGAAATTTTCACAGAAAATTGCACAGTTTGCGCAACCAACAGCAGAATTTATAAATAAAATCAATAAAATATTTGATTTATTGAATGGAAGGGCTGCACTTCTTCGAAATGACGCAAATATTGGATTTTTAAAAGAAATGCAATCATATTTAAAACAAATTCAGCCAATCAATGCAATTTGTAAACCCTTCTGCTTTAAGCGCAATTGAAAGTATTTTAATGATAAAAAAGAATTATTCAATGATTACTGTGAGTTACATTATATACATATATGTTAACAAGTTCAATCAGGACCCACTTGAAAACCTTTTTGGAAAAATAAGAGCAAGAAATTTTAATAAAAATAATCCAAACGCGTCTGAATTTGGCTCATTACTGGCCAAAATTATGGCTCTAAAATTTTTGTTAAAGTCAAAATTTTCCAATTGTGAAGAAGAAGATTCCGAATATTTACAGTTAGATTGGAATGCTGTGTTGGATATTGAAAATAAAGCAAAGATTGTCCTAACACAGGAGCAAGAGAAAAATGAAAACATATTCGATCTAGCCAAATATTGTGAATCCGAACTTCTAGCGATAGAATTACCAGATGAAGACACGATTTCAATAAAAATGACAGAAATGAGTGACATAGCCACAAGGTATTTTGCAGGTTACTGTTTTTTTAAAACACTTAAAAAAATGAATGCAGTTTGTGAGAACTGTGTCAAAGAAATGACAAAGGACAAAAACAATTTCGATCTCACGGAAATATTGATGAAATTGAAAGAATATGAATACTTGAATGAAAATCCAATACTTGTCTGGCCATCAGACAAGTACTTCAAAATATGTCAACTTCATATACAAGTATTTACCACTTGCTTTCAAAAATGTCCATTTGCATCTAATCTTAGAGAAAATATAGTAAATCAATGTATCTCAAAAACAAATTTGCACTATCCAGATTGATTGGTTTGAAACGACAAATAAATGTTATTCGCACAAAATTGATACAGTCAATTTTCTTGTTGTAGTTCTGCTTTGGTAAAATTGTAAGTGGTTTATTGACAAGAGCACGAACAAGAAAAGGAATCCAAAACAAAAGATAAAAAAGTTGCAAAATTTAATGAATATGTAAACTGAAATAAATATATACATATGTATGTACATAATGTATGAATATTTGAAAAAAAAAAAACTGAGGCGGTGGTGAGGTAAGGGAGGTGGTTGGGGGTCAATATTCTGCCACGTCCGCGTTCGTGTCCCCTGGAAACCACTTTGGTTAAGGCACTGTGAATAGCTAAAAATCATACTTCTAATATGTAAATGTCTAAAGACAAAAATATTTTGCAAATGAATTTTCACATAAATGCCTTTAACTAAAGTGGGCTAAGAGCAGAGTTGGTTTTGTTTCCTATTGTTTAATGTGCATGAACAAAAAAATAATAAAAGAGTGGTTATAGCTACCTACCAGACCTCTTCTTTTATGTAAAATGTAGGGACCAAATATCAAACATACTATAAATGAGAGTAGGAGTACCACTAGGATTTGTAAAAGACAGATGTATTCAAACAATTAGAAAATAAATAAACATAATTATTTGTCTCAGCCTCAATCTTATAATACGTACATACGTACATACATATGAATAAAATAAAGTTGGCCTACAATACCTACAGTACCTACTATTTAAATTGTTTGTACCGTACCTACAAATTCTTAACATCATCGCAGATCGCATTAAAATTATTCCTGATCTTAACCTACCCTAATTTAATGTACATATATAGGTATACATACATATGTAGGTATATTTCTCCTCTGTCTGTTCCTCACCGTGCCAAAGTCGCAGGCCAGGACAAAAAATACGAGAATACAAAACAAAACAAAAAATATATTTCGCTGTGGGTATGTCACAAACTCTATGCTGCTGGTGAAAGCTTTTCGCAAAGCAAAAGAAAAAGCTTTTCGCAGAGAAAATTTATTTTTCGTTTTTTTTTTCTTTGCAAAGCAGAAAAGCTTTTTGTTTGCCCATCGTTGTTTGCTCATCGCAAAAAAGATCAACATTTTTTTGTATGGGGATGCGATATCTGGGCAAGTTTATTATCTGTGGTCCTACCTGACAAGCAGAAAGCAAGCTGTAAAATAAAAGACGTCCTATCCTAGGACCCTTAGTTTTCTCCCTATATGTTAACGAACTTCCGCACTATATTAAACACAGTTCAATAAACATGTACGCTGATGATGTATAGCTGATTTTACGTTGTCTTTTGGGCTTTATAGAACACGCAGCGACTTGCATTAATAATAATCTTGCAGATATAGCACAATGGTCAAATAGAAATGGTCTCCTGCTAAATCCTAAAAAATCAAAGTGTATTATCATATCAAAAACGCTATTGGATCTGTCATACTTCCCCTCCCTCACCATGAAAAATGCCATTATAGAGTATGTTACTTACTTACTTACTTAGGTGGCGCTACAGTTCGGGGTGAACCTGGGCCTCAACCAACAAGCCTCTCCATTTAGCTCGGTCTTTAGCTAATTGCCTCCAGTTGCGCACTCCAAGTTGGTCGAGGTCCCCTTGAACTTGTGCGCGCCACCTACGGCGATAATTCCCTCTACTGCGTCGTCCCTCGGGGTTAGATTCGAAGACTCTGCGGGCCGGAGCGTTGGTGTCCATTCGCTCTACATGTCCTAGCCATCTCAGACGTCCAATACGCAGTTTTTTGACTAGGTCAAAGTCGCTGTACAGCTCGTATAGTTCGTGATCGAATCTTCTCCTCCAAAACCCGTCAACGTAAACGGGACGGAAAATCTTACGAAGAATTTTTCTCTCGAAGCGACCAAGGATATCTTCATCCTCTTTTAATAAAGTCCATGTTTCAGCGCCGTAAAGCAGGACTGGGATGATCAAGGTCTTATATAGAGTCTCCTTAGTTGTTCGAGATAGGGCTTTACTGTTGAATTGCCTTATAAGCCCAAAAAAACAGCGATTGGCAAGAGTTATTCTTCGATTGATTTCTGCGCTGATTTTGTTTGCTGAATTTATAGCAGAGCCAAGGTAGACAAAGTCCCTTACTACCTCGAAGTTATAGCTGCCCACGGTGACGTTTTGTCCAATTCGTCGATGTTGGTTTTCCCTTCTAGTTGACAGCATATACTTGGTTTTGCCCTCGTTTATCGCCAAACCCATTTTGGCCGCTTCAGCCTCAATGCTTGCAAAAGCACCGGTGACAGCCCGCTGAGATCTTCCGATAATGTCTATATCGTCGGCGTATGCAAGCAGTTGTACAGACTTGTAATAGATTGTGCCTCCGGTGTTGGCTTGTGAGTTCCGCGCAATCCGTTCAAGTACAATATTGAAGAAGTCACATGACAGCGCGTCACCTTGTCTAAAGCCTTTTTTGACATCAAAGGTCTCGGTGAGGTCATTACCGACCTTGATGGAGCAGCGAGCGTTCTCCATCGTCAGCCTGCACAGGCGGACAAGTTTGGCAGGGATGTCAAAATTAGACATGGCTCTATAAAGCTCTTCTTTATAGATGCTGTCATAGGCGGCCTTGAAATCGATAAAGAGGTGATGAGTATCGATTTGGAATTCTTGGGTTTTCTCCAGGATCTGCCGAAGTGTGAAGATTTGATCGATGGTGGACTTTCCTGGCCTGAAACCGCACTGATAGGGTCCAATCAGGCTGTTGATAAAAGGTTTCAGGCTTTCACACAATATCGCAGAAAAGATCTTGTACGCGATGTTGAGGAGACTGATGCCTCTATAATTGGCGCAGTTGAGGGGGTCTCCTTTCTTGTGGATCGGGCAAACGATGCTGAGATTCCATTCATCAGGCATACACTCCTCTGACCAAATATTAGAAATGAGTTGGTGTATGCACTCTACCAATTCATCCCCAGCTGCCTTGAAAAGTTCGGCCGGTAAACCGTCAGGTCCAGCAGCCTTGTTCGATTTTAGCTTGGATATTGCTATCCTCACTTCGTTTTGGTCAGGTGGACGGAAATTTTGACTATCATCGTCCATGTTGATTGGTTCATTCTGCCTAACAGCGGGATGTTGGTCTTCGTCGCCGTTATACAGTCTGCAGAAGTAGTTTTTCTATATTCTCAGCACCGACTGTGATTCTACTACGAGGTTTCCATTCTCATCTCTACAGGTTTCTGTACGGGTATTACTTCTCTGACACGTTCTTTTTACCTTTTGGTAAAACTTCCGTACATTGTTCCTGGAGTATAGACTCTCGATATTCTCAAACGCGCGCTTGTCATGCTCTTTCTTCTTCTTTTGGAGAAGCCGATGTTCTTCCCGTCTCTTTTGCTCGTAGAGCTCACGAGCAGCTCTCGTCTTCCTTTGCAGCGCCGCTTTGTATGCCTCTTGTTTTGCTGCATGCACTCGCCGGCATTCTTCGTCAAACCAGGGGTTTCGCGGTGGTGGGCGAGCGAGACCCAGCACATCAGTCGTGGCGTTTCTGATGGCATGTTGGCAGCGTTGCCACTGGTCTTCGGCACTTGATGCTGGCGGTATAGGGGTGATTGAGAGATTTCGGGATACGCGTTCAGCGAAGAGTCTGGCGGTCTCTTGCGATTGTAGCTTTTCGACGTTAAATTTTCTCACAGTAATTCTTCTTTGTTGCTCAGATTGGGATATCCGCATTCGTACCTTGGCTACAACAAGGTAATGATCCGAGTATATGTTGGCCGCTCGGAGGGTCCGGACATCCAGAATACTGGAGGCATGCCTTGCGTCGATCGCAATATGATCAATTTGGTTGATCGTGACATGATCATTGGACCGCCATGTCTGCTTATGAATATCGAGATGAGGAAACCATATTAGCAAGCACATGGTGACATTTCGCTCCACAGCGAAATCAATTAGCCTTAGTCCGTTATCAGACGTGGTGTCGTGTAGGCTATGCTTACCGACTGCTCTACCGAAGACGTCCTCCTTTCCTATTTTGGCGTTAAAATCGCCCAATACGATCTTAACGTCGTATTTAGGACATTGCTCGTATGTTTTGTCGAGGAGCTCGTAGAAACACTCTTTGGAGGCAGGGTCCTTTTCTTCTGTGGGGGCATGAACACATATTAGGCTTATGTTAGCGAATTTAGCCTTGATCCGGATAGTCATAATACGCTCGCTCACGTGTCGGAAGCTTAAGACTTCTTGTCTAAGTCTGCCGCGTATGACAAATCCGCATCCGAATAAGCGTTGCCTGTTGCTTCTGTAGCAATCACCGTAGTAGATGTCACAGTTTTTCATCCTCTTTTTGCCCGGCCCATCCCATCGCACTTCCTGGATGGCGGTAATATCTGCTTTATAGCAGTCTAGGGCCTCTGCTAGTTGTTCGGCTGCACGTGGTCTGTAAAGGGACAGAACATTCCACGTACAGATCCGAAGGTCGTTGTCCTTATTTCGTTTGCTGGGGTCGTCATTAGTTGGGTCATCCTTATCCGATGCTTTTGGTTGTTTCGGAACCATCGATTTTTTACGTGGTAGGGAAGTTACCCCGACGGCACAACCCCCAACCTGGAGGGCCAGTTCCTTAATTATTCCCCTAGGACGAGGGGCCGGGTACACCGGTGCCAGTAGTTCCACTACGGGAGTATGAGCGCTGCCGTTGGCCCATTAAGGGCTCCTCCGCCACCATCTCTATTCCAATGTCCTGACCAACATTGGAAATTCCTTACCGACCTGTGATCCGAATACGTCGAAGCAGCTCGCGCAAGGTATTCACTAAGTTCAACCTAACTGGAACTATAGACGCCACCGTTGACTCCGTCTAGGGAATTCGTCCGCTGCCGCCTGGAACAGGAAGAAGTGCTAGAGTATGTTGATTCAGTAAAAAATCTCGGTATGATTTTCAATCGGAACTTAACCTGTGACAATCATGTCAATCTGGTCGTAGGTAAAACCTGCGGTGTACTCCGTGCGCTATGGGCCTCCCAGTCGTTCACCCTAATTAAAACAAGAACCTTACTCGCTAAAACACTTGCTGTACCTATACTTACATACGGCTGTGAAATATTTCACAACGGTAGCTACATTTCCAATAGGAAACTTAATGTTGCCTTTAACAGTATAATACGCTACGTCTTTGGTTTGCGATAACATGACCAAATTTCTCGCTATACTAAGTACCTGTTGAACATGACATTTGATAACTTTCTCCAGTTTCGCACCCTATGTCTTCTGGCGGATATCCGACTTTCCCATCAGCCTTCCTATCTTTACGAAAAAATCAGACTTTCTTCCTCAAACAGATCCGGACAATTAATTTTTCCTCGCCATACTTGCCTGACATCGGAACGTCAATTTTTTATAAACTCCATTCGCTTATGGAATGCTTTGCCCGGAGTCCTAGAAGAATAGACAACACTCCAAAATTTAAAAGGGAACTAAAAATACATTTACGCCAGAACTCTCAAACTCTGGTTTCTTTTCTTTTTTCTTTTAGTTATTTTTCTTTTCTTTCTTTTAGTTACTTCTTTTCCTCATATTTATAATATTAAGTCAATTTTAACTCATGTCGCCTTCTTAAAATATTTTGAACTATTGAATGCTTACTTACTTAGATGGCGCTACAGTCCGGGGTGGACCTGGGCCTCAACCAACAAACCTCTCCAGCCAGCACGGTTACGAGCCAGCTGCCTCCAGTTGCGCACGCCAAGTTGGTTGAGGTCCCCCTCCACTTGTTTGCGCCACCTACCGCGAGGTCGTCCTCTACTGCGCCGTCCGTCCGGGTTGGATTCGAAGACTTTCTTAGCGGAAAGGTTGGGCTCCATCCGCTCTAAATGACCCGGCCATCTTAGTCGCTGTATGTGAACTCTTAGCCAGAAGAGTTCACTATTGAATGCTATTACTATATATAAGATATTGTATCTTAAATCGTTAAATGAATAAATAAATAACAAAATAAAAGATTCAAAGACGAAGTATACGAGCTGTACAGCGACATCGACGTTTGATAGGACAATGACATGCAGAACAGATGGTCACCAACGCTTCGTTCATAGAGTCTTCAAATCTGACCCCGAAGGACGACGCCGTAGAGGACCTCCTCGCCGTAGGTGGTGCGGACAAGTTCAAGGGGACTTCGACCGACTTGGAGTCCGCAACTGGAGGCAATTAGCTAAAGACCGAGCTAAATGGAGAGGCTTGTTGGTTGCGGCCCAGGTTCACCCTGAGCTGTAGCGCTACCTAAGATGTAAGTAACATTTTTGTTCAGGACGTCAGAGATTTAAAATTGTTCGTGTCTAAAGTTCACTCACCCTTTTAACATGCTCCACAAACAGGACTGTTCTTCATCCTTGAATAAGTCCAAAGAGATATTCTCTTAGAATTCTTCCTAAGATAGGATTATTCCTTTTAATAAGAAGCTCAGTTCAGATTGTCTATTGTATTCCAAGAAATATATAATATTTCCCTAAAAGCATTTCCTACGTCGGTCGTCAGTGTACATCATCATCGACCATTCAGTGCAATCAATGAATATGCCTGGAATCCCAAATCAATACTTTAAAAGAATTTTCATTTCTATTGAACCTTACAAGCTGCCACTCACCAGGTGAATGGGCCAAGGTTCGTAAGAACAACGACCGTAAGAACCGCACGTGACGGTATTTACATTTCTGTATTGAAGTAACTTTAGTCAAAATTAAATTAGATTTGTGTTAGACGGAAATTTGATTTGTGGACCATGACCTATACTGCAGTCTACGAGCACCTTGCTTACCTTAAATCGAATGCTACATAGTTCGGTAGTGTGGTCTTGTGGTTTCTCGTAGTTCGTGACGTAGTGTGTGACGTTGGTCACGTGCACTTAATAGGTATTAGATAGCAGTTCTCACCAGTCATGTGGATCCAACATCGAAGCAATGCCCGTGTTTGAGGCTTCCTCCTTACAACGTCATTACGTGTAATCCACGTTGGTTACAAGACCATATATTTACTCGCAATGGCGAGATGAATGGCCAACGTGAACATAAAATAATGTGCAATACTATGGAGCACGTGATCAATTGTCATCGTATTAAAGTCGGAGATATTATTATCCTTAAAGCATTCCAAGAATTGTGAATGAAAGCTTGAAGTAAGTATCAGAGGGTAAGGCGCATGCCTTGTAACTTATTCAATGGAAATGATTCCAGTAGGTTGACGTGAATATGCGGATAATTCAAGATGGTAGGAAAACAACTCATGAGGTTAATATAAATGGCAGAGACACAGTTGGTCTCGACTTACGAATGATTGTTTCCTTGCACATAATTCAACGTCAACCTTGAAAGCTATTTTTAGAGAAAAACATTCTCTTCAAAGAAGTGGATATTAATTTGAATTGGAAAGTAATCCTGTGATGATGTTTACCAGGAATAAGGACATATGGCGATCAAATATGTTGGATATGTCTGCTAGAAGTTAGTAATAAAGAGAAAGTCCGAAAGTAGAAAAAATAATCTTGAAATTCCTTTTCCAAGAACTAATGCTTTAGGTTAGGTAGAAATGGCTGGCAGCTAAGAATCGCCAACACGATTAGTCCAACAATAGGTCCGTTATGATACCACGTGGATCATTGGAGAAGATTTCTCTCTACCTATTCGTTAAACCATTTTTAGCTTCTTTTGAGGTAAGAGGTTCTTAATATCATATCGCCTATATCTTTCTAGTAAAAGCCCTCGCCTTGTAATATGCTTGTCTATTAGATAGTGTCCAGTGATGACACCTATTATAGTGGCGATGTGCAATCTATTGAGAGAAATCACATTCTTGGAGCATTTTAGATCTAGCTTGGCCAAATCTGTTTTGTCGCTAGACATGTTGGTCCACTTGTCCACCTATTTATTTATTTTTATTTATATGCTGACACATTAAGATACAATATCTTATAAATTTGTGGAGCTTGGCAAAAAAGAAAGCCAAAAGAACACATCATTTCAATCATCAAAGTTCAATGCATTAAACGTAGTAAATTAAGGAAAAAAGAAAAAGAAAAAGAAAGAAGAAGAAAAAAAGCTATGAACAGAGGACATACAAATTATGTTGGTTTAGAAAGGCCAGAAAACTAATCGGATGCAGAGAGGAATAATTGCAATCGCGTCATAAATTCGGTGAGATTACTTGTTCTTCTTACAGTGGGTGGTAGAGAATTCCATAAGCGGGCGGCATTGACGAGAAATTGCCTTTCGGATGTCAAACACGAAAATCGGGGAAGAATGAGCTGTGAGAGTCTGTTTGATGCTGAGAACTGAAGTCTATGGTAAAGATAGGAAGGGCGATGGCTCTGAATTATATTAAATAGTAGCAAAAGTGTTCGAAAATTTAAGAGGTTATAGAACGACATACCATAGATACTTTTAGAAAATCTCGAGACATGATCGTACCTCCTTAAACCGTAAATATATCGCGCGATATTGTTATATGCCACATTAAGTTTTCTCTGGCTCACAGCATCGCTTTTGCAACAGATTTCACATCCATAAGTAAGGATATGTATAACTAATGTCTTAGCGAGCATTTGGCGTGTTTTTAGAGTTTTTTGTGACCCAAAGCGATCGAAGAGCACAATATACTTTACCGGCAATGGAATTAACGTGGTCCTTCCAGTTGAAATTTCTATTAAATGTAATTCCCCCCCGTCGAAAAGCTACAATCGCAAGAGACCGCCAGACTCTTCGCTGAACGCGTATCCCGAAATCTCTCAATCACCCCTATACCGCCAGCATCAAGTGCCGAAGACCAGTGGCAACGCTGCCAACATGCCATCAGAAACGCCGCGACTGATGTGTTGGGTCTCGCTCGCCCACCACCGCGAAACCCCTGGTTTGACGAAGAATGCGGGCGAGTGCATGCAGCAAAACAAGAGGCATACAAAGCGGCGCTGCAAAGGAAGACGAGAGCTGCTCGTGAGCTCTACGAGCAAAAGAGACGGGAAGAACATCGGCTTCTCCAAAAGAGGAAGAAAGGGCATGAGGAGAACGCGTTCGAAAATATCGAGAGTTTATATTCCAGGACCAATGTTCGGAAGTTTTACCAAAAGGTAAAAAGAGCGTGTCAGAGAAGCAATACCCGTACAGAAACCTGTAGAGATGAAAATGGAAACCTCATAGTAGAATCACAGTCGGTGCTGAAAATAAGGAAAAACTACTTCTGCAGACTGCATAACGGCGGCGAAGACCAAGATCCCGCTGCCAGGCAGAATGAACCATTCAACATGGACGATGATAGTCACAATTTCCGTCCACCTGACTAAAACGAAGTGAGGATAGCATTATCCGAGCTGAAATCCAACATGGCTGCTGGACCTGACGGCTTACCAACCGAACTTATTTGTTGATAAATTGGTATAGTGCATGCACCAACCCATCTCTAAGGTTTGGTCAGACGAGTGTATGCCTGATAAATGGAATCTCAGCATCGTTTGCCCGATGCACAAGAAAGGCTACCCCCTCAACTACGTCAATTATAGAGGCAACACCTGAAACCTTTTATCAACAGCCTGATTGGCTGAGGGGTTTCAGGCCAGGAAAGTTCACCATCGATCAAATATTCACACTTCGGCAGATCCTGGAGAAAACCCAAGAATTCCAAATCGATACTCACCATCTCTCTATCGATTTCAAGGCCGCCTATGACAGCATCTATAGAGAAGAGCTTTATAGAGCCATGTCTAGTTTTGACATCACTGCGAAACTTGTCCGTCTGTGCAGGCTGACGATGGAGAACGCTCGCTGCTCCATCAAGGTCGGTAATGACCTCGCCGAGACCTTTGATGCAAAAAAAAGGTTTTAGACAAGATAACGTGCTGTCATATGACTTCTTTAATATTGTACTTGAACGGAATGTGCGGAACTCACAAGCCAACACCAGTGGCACAATCTATTACAAGTCTGTACAACTGCTTGCATACACTGACGATATAGATATTATCGGAAGAACTCAGCGGGCTGTCACCGGTGCGTTTGCAAGCATTGAGGCGGAAGCGGCGAAAATGGGTTTGGCGATAAACGAGGGCAAAACCAAAAGGATATGCTGTCAACAAGAAGGGAAAGCCAACACCGACGAATTGGACAAAACGTCACAGTGGGCAGCTATAACTTCGAGGTAGTAAGGGATTTTGTCTACCTTGGCTCTGCAATAAACTCTAAAAACAAGACCAGCGCAGAAATAAGCCTTGGGCTTATAAGGCAATTCAACAGTAAAGCCCTATCTCGAACAGCTAAGAAGACCCTGTATAAGACCCTGATCATCCCAGTCCTGCTTTATGCCACTGAAACATGGACTTTATTAAAAGAGGATGAATATATCCTTGGTCGCTTCGAGAGAAAAATTCTTCGTAAGATTTTCGGTCCCGTTTGCGTTGACAGGTTTTGGAGGAGAAGATTCAATCACGAAGTATACGAGCTGTACAGTGACATCGGCCTAGTAAGGTAGGTAGGTAATGTGGCGGTCCAAAAAAAAGAAGAACCCAATTAGCGCTTAAAGTGCGCCGTTTTGTTACCACGGACTCGTGTCTACCTGTTGTAGTGGCTAGTTAAAGATGATGTTAAGTTTAGCGCCAGCCCGTGGAGTTCAGAAAGAGGATTAGTTCTCCAATCGTCTTGTCCGCTATTTGTCTCAGATCCTCGAAGAAGGGTTTGCCAAGAGTTTGCTGTCTGATCCTCGCCAGGGCCGGACATCTGTAAAGGAATTGACATAGAGATTCTTTCTCATTAATATCCTTGCAGCTCCTACAAAAGGTGATGTGGGGGATACCAAGCTTGGCCGCATGGTCTCCAACTGGCCAGTGGCCTGTGATAATAGCTACGATTTTGGCAATACCTAGTCTTGGTTTGCCTAGTAACTCTTTTGACCTGGGTTTGTTGAAACTGGGCCACGTCTTCCTAGATATGACACAGCTTGTGAGGTTGTTCCACCCGCGATTGGCTAGCTGGAGGAAGTGAAGGTGAATATAGCCCTTAACGGCACCAAGCGGAATGTCGACTCTTTCTGCTACAGAGCCGTTAAGGACCGACCCTCGCCTGGCCAGCTCATCAGCACGCTCATTTCCCTCATGGTTGCTGTGCCCTGGGACCCAGATGAGAGTGATTCTCGAGTGAGTGCTTTGTTGGTTCAATTCAAACCGGCATTGCTCTACCAGTTTTGAAGAGATGCAGACTGCATCAATGGCCTTGATGGCAGCCTGGCTATCCGAAAAATAGCGATATTGTGGTTAGATGCTGGAAGATTGTTTAGCAGGCGGCAGGCTTCTCGAATCGTCAGAAGCTCCGCTTGGAAAACGCTAGCAGAGTCTGGGAGACGGAAGGACTTTTATATATTCAGCTGGACAGAGAAGATGCCTGCGCCGACTCCGCAGTCCATCTTCGAACCGTCCGTGTATATCCCTATATCATAGTTGCAGGTAACGCTTCCGTTCTTCCATTCTTCTCTGGAAGGGAATTTTGCTAAGAACGATTTTCTGAAGTTGAGTTTGGGTATCGTGTAGTCGGTAGAGGGGGCAACCAGTTCACTTGGAATCGTCTCCAGGACCTTGCCGTGTGAAATAACACATAAGCCCAGTGAAATTTTTGTGATAGGGCGAGTAGATGCCGCCCGTAAATAAGCATCCTGTCCCTAAGGCAAGGCGTTATGCGACCCGTACCGAGGCCTGAATGGTGCTGGGGACGTAAAACCCACACAGCATCGCTAACGGAGCCCTCCAGATAACTGGTGCCCTCTGGTTGTAATATAGCCTTACCACATTACAGGGGTCTCTGATGTGGTGGACCTTTCTTTCCCCCATACTCGTGGGATCCAACTATGAATCAAACAAAAACAAATACAAATAAAACAGAAAAAAAAGAACAAAAAAAAGTACAAAACTCAGGAGACGAAAGTACAGAGGAAAATCCGTTCAGGAGAAGCTCGGTACTGATGCGATCACCGCCGTTAAAAATAACGGATGGACCGACGCAAGAAGAGAACACAAATGCGGAGGAGCCGTCTGAAGCAATAAATGAACAGACAACCTCGCAAATGCCGTCGAAATCTCTCCCCAGTGAAATAGAAACTGGTAGTCTGAAGTCCGAAACCAGCAAGGAAGCAAAGGCCATGCATTCCCTGGGAAAACACATCTCGGCACTGATGGAATTCATTAAGGGAAAAAACAATGTACATCATGAGATTAGGAAACTGGCTAGTGCAATTCGCAAACACTACAGCTGCGCAGTAGACAGCGAAATAGATAAAGTGGTATGCAGTAGAGTGCCCAAAGCCACTCAAACCATCCACATCCACAACCACAGAAATGAGTGAGTTGGCTTTCCCTTCTTCGTTGGAACAACTGCCAGACCCCAAGCGAAAAAGGACGAGATCTCCAAATAACGAAGAACCCTCCACAACGTCATACGCCGAAATTGTTGCGGAAAAAACGGAAATGGAGGTGAAACAAATCGTGCATAAGCACCAAAAAGAGAAAAAAAAGGGCCACAGGGAAAAACCATGGACAGACAGTGAAACCCCGGATCGAAGAACCAGGTGCAGAAACTACTAATAAAGTCGTTTGGACAAGAGTAGAAAAAAGTCGAAGCAAGATATATGCTAAGCCTGACGCACTGGTGATTAAAAAGATCGGAGAAATTTCCTATTGCGACATACTCCGAAAGTTGAAGACCAACCCCGAGTTGAATGGATTAGGGTGTGATGTAACCCGCATAAGAAGGACAGCAAAGGGAGAGCTACTGCTTGAGCTCAAGAAAGTAGCTGATGGAAGAACATCCGAACACCAAAGTAAAGTGGGAAAAGTTCTCGGTGAAATAGCGGAAGTGAGATCCCTAACGCAAGAGGTGCTCATTGAGTGCAAAAACCTAGATGGCGTCACCACAAAGGAAGAGATCTACCAAGCTCTGTCCGAGCAGTTTGAGGAAGCACAAGGCATAGAGATCTCATCCATCAAATCTATGAGGACAGCCTATGCAGGGACGCAAACTGCCGTCATTAGCCTCCCGATAAATACTGCCAAAAAAGTTCTGGAGGTTGGAAAAATAAAAATCGGATGGACGGTATGCCGAATACGGGAGAAAATAATACCGCTGCGATGTTTTAGGTGTCTTAACTTCGGGCACCTAGCAAAGGCGTGTAAAAACACGTTGGATAGGAGTGAGGATTGCGTTAGGTGTGGACAGAAAGGCCATATATCCAAGAACTGCAGCAATGATGCAAGGTGCGTCCTTTGCGAAGAAAAGGGAAGTAGCAACATCAAACACGCGGCAGGAAGCATAGTATGCCCGGTATACCAAGAAGCTGCAAAAGTCGCAAGAAGAAAATGAAAGTGCTGCAACTAAACTTAAACCACTGCGAAGCGGCACAGGACATCTTGACACAAACCGTTCGCGAGTTAAAGATAGATGTTGCCGTATTATGCGAGCAGTACGAAAATCTCGATGATACAGTTTGGACTTCGGATTTTTTTTTTTTTTTTTTTTTTTTTTCTTCGTGGGTAGGTGAAAATCTTCATGAGACACTATGAGACCGTGTACTCATAGTAGTGTCAGATTTCTACTGACTAAAAACACCCTTCCCTTCGTTTTGTTTACTACGACTAAGTTTGACCTTATCAAGTAGTTTAAGCTTCAGATTTATATTCGCGTGAGGCAGGTAGATTTCCAATAAAAGCACCTGCTGAAACCGTCATGACATGCGGCTTTTTGTCTTATAGCGCTATTCGAACGGTTTCGTTCTTTGAAGTCGGCGCGTAAGATTTGTCACATCCAACGTTTGGAGTATGGCACAGTTGCAATGGCTATGAAGACGAATACGAAGCTTGCGAGCGAAGTTTTTTATTTCGTCCTCCACGGTAGCTATCCCCAAGTCTCTGTGGATATCATTGTTTCTGATATACCAGGGAGCGTTCACGATTATTCTTATAATTTTATTTTGCAATGATTGTATGAGATTCCTATTGCTTGGTTTGGTACAACCCCAGAGTTGTATACCGTACGTCCACACGGGTTTAAGCACTTGCTTATACAGAAGCAGTTTGTTATATACGCTTAGTTTGGAATATCTTCCAATTAGCCAATACATTTCTCTAAGTCGATTTTCGATTTCGTCACGTTTCTTTTTAACGTGAGGTTTCCATTTAAGTTTCGCGTCTAGTGTCATTCCCAGATATTTAGCTTCGTTTGCATGCGGTATTTGTACCGAGTTAATGAAAACGGGAAGGTTGATTATTTTCTTGTAAGTGAAGTTAACATGCGTCGATTTGGTCTCGTTAAGAACAATGCGCCAAGTTTTTGTCCACTCACAGATTTTATCCAAGGCTCGTTGGAGTTTTATGGTTGCTGACTCGATTGAACTTTCCGTTGCCAGAATAGCCGTATCGTCCGCGAACGTAGCTACAATAGTGCCTTCAGTTTGAGGTATGTCCCGAGTGTACAGCAAGAATAAGATAGGCCCAAGGACACTTCCTTGCGGAACTCCGGCGGCGATTTCTTTAAAATCAGAATATTCAGTTCCGTGCTTAACACGAAAAAGTCTGTTTTTAAGGTACGATTCTAAGATCTTATTAAGTTGCTCCGGAAGGATTCGTCTTAGCTTATAATTCAATCCATCGTGCCAAACCCTGTCGAAGGCTTGAGATACGTCAAGAAAAGCTAAAAGTTTGGACTGCGGATGACTCAAAAAGAGCTGCTATTTGGGCCTGTGGAGATTGCGCCTTTGAAGAAAAAATGATGACACCCGGAACAGGCTTCGTGCGAGCAAAGGTCAAAGGAGTACATGTCTATAGCTGTTATGCATCTCCAAACAACGCCATTGACGAGTTCCAAAGTATGCTTGATAGGCTCGTGGATGATGCTAGAGGTCGCAGCCCAACGATTATAGCTGGATACTTCAATGCATGGGCCACTGATTGGGGCAGCTCACGGACCAATAGAAGGGGAGAAGCTCTCCTAGAAGCCGTATCATCACTAGACCTAATATTGCTAAATACAGAAAGTGAGCACACTTTTAGTAGAAATGGTGCAGGCACCATAGTTGATATCACCTTTGCAACTAGTTCCTTATCAAGAGGCGCCAGCTGGAGAGTCAGTAATCAGTATACTCACAGCGACCACCTTGCCATCCTGTTTGAAGTACAACCTAGGAGAAGAACCCAGGAACGCCCAAAGAAGGCACAACGAATGGGGTGGAAAATAAGCACCATGGACAAAGACACTTTTGCCCTGATTTTTGCAGAGTCAACAATAAGCCCAGGAACAGCAAACGCTATGGCCGCTGAGGTTACCAAACAAGTAACCAGGGCTTGCGACGCATCCATGGCCCGGAAAACGTCAACAAATCGCCGGCCACCAGTATACTGGTGGAACCAAGAGATAGCAGAGCTACGCAGCAAGTGCCATAGAGCCAGAAGACTCTTTCAGCGATCCAGAGGTTTGTCCACACATCAGGACCTACGGGTGCAATTCAAAGATAGGCGAAGAGAGCTAAAACTAGCCATCCGCAGAAGTAAGAGCAATAGCTTTAAGGAACTCTGCGAGCAAGCAGATATAAATCCTTGGGGCACCGCCTATAGAACAGTAATGGTAAAACTCAAAGGCACTAGGGCATCCTCCCCCTCATGCACTCTCCTTATGCAGAAAATTGTATCGGGGTTGTTCTCCCCTCCAACACCAGCAGAGCGTATAGAGCCACCTCCGGAAGTACAGGACATCCCAACTGTCACGCAAAGGGAACTCCTGGATGTATGCAGACGATTCGAGGATACCAAGTCACCTGGATTGGATGGCATACCGAACAAGGCCCTTAAATTAGCCATTAAAACAAATAAGCAACCATTTGTGGAACTCTACAACAAGTGTCTAACAGAAGGAGTTTTTCCAGACCAATGGAAAAAGCAACGTCTAGTGCCACCACCAGACGAGCCCTCGTCATACTGTCCCATATGCCTGTTAGACACAATGGGTAAAATACTGGAGCGAATCATATGCAACCGATTAGAAGTGGCAATTGATGAAGCCGGGGGACTCTCCAACCAACAGTATGGTTTTAGGAAAGCTCGTTCCACAGTAGACGCAATAGGAAGGGTAACTACAACCTTGGAAGAAGCTATTCAGGGCAGGAGATGGAGAGGCGGTGCAAAGAAATACGGTGCCGTAATAACATTGGACGTCAAAAACGCGTTCAATTCTGCGAATTGGGGACTCATAGTGCAATCGCTTAGGTCAATGATGGTGCCATGGTTCTTAATTAAAATAATACTGAGATACTTCGAGAAACGGTTTCTGCTCTTCGATACTGACGATGGAGCAAAGCAGTACCACATATCTGGCGGAGTTCCACAAGGATCGGTATTAGGCCCTATCCTTTGGAACATTATGTATGATGGGGTTCTAAGGCTTGGAATCCCAAATGAGGCAAAAATCATAGGCTTTGCCGATGATATTGCAATTGTCGTGGTTGCAAAACATCTAGAAGAAATAGAGGATACTGCAAATGAATGTATCCGAAAAGTCAAATGGTGGATGGCAGCAGTCGGGTTAGAGCTCGACGAACATAAGACAGAGGCAGTATTGGTAAGCAGCCGCAAGAAAAGAGAAGAAATCACCATCAGAGTAGGAGATCATAATACGACTTCAAAATCGGTTATCAAATACCTAGGTGTGATGATCGACGCGAGGCTCACTTACAAGGAGCACCTTGAAAGAACGTGTGACAAAGCGGCTCGGGTGAGCGGTCTTGTCATTATTCTTATCAAGAATAATGATAAATATTGGAGGACCTAGGCAACAACGGAGACTTATTCTATCAAGGGTGGTGCAGTCCATCCTTATGTATGTGGCACCCATATGGGCCAAAGCTATGATGAAAAAGACCTACGCAAGAAGGATAAACTCTGTCAACAGACTATGTGCGCTGAGAGTATGCTGTGCCTTTCGTACGGTGTCAGACGAGGCAGTATGTGTCATCGCGGGAATGCTACCAGCGGATATCTTGGCTATCGAGCTACAAAGGACCTACGACGCCAAAATTCAGGAACCTCAAGCGTCAGTCAAAAATATCAAGCTGGAAGAAAGACAGCGAAGCATTAGAGCATGGCAGGAGCGATGGAACCAGTCCTCAAAGGGAAGATGGACCCATCGACTTATACCGGATATCCAAAAATGAATGGACAGGAAACACGGAGAGGTAGATTTCTATCTAAGCCAGTTCCTAACAGGACATGGCTGCTTTCGAGCGTATCTCAACAGGTTTGGGCTCGATGAATCTCCCAACTGTCCAAATTGCGGAGAGGCCTCAGAAGACGCTCAGCACGTATTTTTTCAGTGCCCACGTTTTCATATAGAGCACAGAGAACTGAAGGAAAAAATTGGAGAAATACCAACCCCCGAAAACATTGTGCACCATATGATAGCATCGAATGCAATATGGGACGCAGTGAAACAAGTTGCAGCGATAATCGTGCAGGAACTTAGGCTGCTGGAAAGAGTCAGAGAGAGCAACCAAGTCCAACCGGCAACACTTTTGGAACAAGGAGCGGAAGACAGCGAAAGAAGAGCATAAATAGCTAACCAGCCCCGCGAAGTAATACCTAACGGTAGTCCCGCGTGGAGAGTGGTTGAAGTGTGCAGGGTGTGGTTTAGTACGTAGGTGTATTCCTGGCATCGATTATTCAGGTTTGCGAATCGTGCATGCCAGTAGCTCGGGCTTAGAAGATTACACACCCTTTGGCGCAACCATTAAAAAAAGGACCTTGCCGTGACCATATGGCCTTGTGGTCCAGTATCCATATTCCCTGAGCCGGACTGCGCTGCATATAGCTGTGTCTATGATGTGTAGTTCGAGAGGGATCAGATGCAGGATCACACTGAGAGCATCTGTTGGGCAAGACCTCATTGCTCCTGTGATACCCACGCACGCCGATCTCTGTACTTTTTTTATTCTGTCGATATTGTACTTTTTGCTCAAAACTGGCCACCAAACGATAGCGCCGTAAGTAAGAATTGGACGCACAACGGCTGTGTACATTCAATGGGTCATCTCTGGCTCGAGTTCTTCCATTTCTTACCGAATGTTTTATTACAGGCATAGAAAGCTACGCTTTTTTTTTTTTTTTGCCGAGAGCAGGTGAAAAATCTTCCATAGACACCATAAGGCCCGACCGCGCGTGCTTATGGTAGTGTGAGATTTTTACTCACTAAAAAAACACCTCTCCTCAAAATTAATACTACAACTAAGCCAGTGCTTATCCAGTAGTTTTATTTTCGCTTACGAGAATCGTTATTCTAGAAAAAGATGATCGTATGTGATTAAAAATAAATGTAGCACTTTAGACAGGTTAAATTCCAATGAAAGTTCCTGCCTTTTTCACGACCTTCATATGCTATGACGCGAGGTCAAAAGGTTTTGTCCTTTGAAGACGACGAGTTGAATTGTTCGCGTCAAGTAGTTGAGTGATAGTACGGTTACAATGGCCGTGAACACGATCTTTGTGTTTACGCGCAAATTTTGTTATCTCTTCGACGACGCTGGGAATTCCCAGATCCCGATGAATATCTTCGTTACGTACATACCACGGTGCGTTAACGATCGTTCTAAGAACTTTATTTTCGAAAGTTTGTATGATGTTTCTTTTGATCTGCTTTTCTTGGTACAACCCCATAGTTGTATACCATACGTCCACACTGGCTTTAGCACGTGCTTATAGATAAGCAGTTTGTTATGTAGGCTCAACTTCGAATGTTTTCCGAGTAGCCAGTACATTTGTCGGTATTTGTTTTGAAGTTCGTCGCGTTTCTTTTTAACGTGCGGTTTCCAATTGAGCTTGACATCTAGAGTCATTCCTAGATATTTTGCTTCGTTTGCGTACGGTATTTGAGCCGAGTTTAGATATACAGGCAATCTATCCACTTTTTTGTGCGTAAAGTTGACGTGAGTAGATTTGCTTTCGTTCAGCACAATACGCCAAGAATTCGTCCAAGCGTGGACTTTGTTAATAGCATATTGAAGCTTTCCGGTTGCTGCTTCAATGGTATCTCCCGTTGTCAATATCGCCGTATCGTCCGCAAACGTGGCGACGACACAGTTTCTTTCTTGCGGGATGTCACGCGTGTAGAGTACATATAGAAGTGGGCCAAGGACACTACCTTGCGGGACTCCGGCTGCAATCTCCTTGAAGTCAGAGTAATCGTTTCCGTGCTTAACACGAAAGAGTCTCTCGGTGAGGTACGATCGCAAGATTAAAAAGAGTTGCCGTGGCAGTAGTCGTTGCAATTTATATTCCAAGCCTTCGTGCCAAACCTTATCGAAAGCTTGTGAGACGTCAAGAAATACACCACAACAAATCTTTTTTTCTTCCAGAGCTTTCTCAATCACGTCAGTTATTTTGTGGACTTGGTCAATTGTAGAATATTTAATTCTAAATCCATACTGATGGTCAGGAATGAGACGTCTTTCGTCGATTACGGGCTGTAGACGTTTGGAAAGAAGTTTTTCGAATATTTTTGAGATAACCGGCAATAGGGAAATAGGCCAATATGATTTCTTCTCATTTAGCGGTTTGCCTGGTTTCGGGACCATTATAATCTCGGCGACTTTCCATTGCCTCGGAACATAAAGCAATCTGAACGAAGCGTTGATCAAATAGAGCAGTTTGATAATAGCTATATTCGGCAATTCCTTGACTACCTGCGCCGTTATCAAGTCGTAACCCGGAGCTTTTTTTGTCTTTAAATTTTTAATCACTTCTCTCAGTTCAATCAATGCAACTTTTTTTATTTTAAAGTTGTCGGATGTCGTGACTGGGGAGTCGGGCGTTAACGAAGGGCCGTCGAACGGCTTAAACGTTTCTTCTAAATGCAAAGCAAAAAGTTCTGCCTTTTCTTTGTCGCTCTTGGCCCAGTTTCCATCGTTTTTCCGAATTGGTGGCGCTTGCATTTGAGGCTTTCCAAAGCGAATAATTTGATTCTCTTTCACCGGAGAGATTTTCAAGGTAGGTCGCTATCTTTTTGCTTTTAAATTCGCGAATACTATCTCTAAGCCGATTGCATAGTCGGTTAAGGACCGTTTTATGCTGCGGTGCACGAGTGATTTGCCATTTCTTTCGTGCTTTTTGTTTCTTCCTCACCAGTTCAATTATTTCTCTGGGATACTTTTCGTTGCGGTTGATCTTATAGCTTCTAGAAGGAGTGTTTCTCCATGCCGCTCTTTGAATTGCTTCCACGAAACGATCAATTTCGTCCTCTAGTTCACAAGGTGTTCTAAGTGATATATTTAAGGCGATATTTGTTTCGCAATCATTTCTAAAGCCCTCCCAGTTTGTTCTATTGCTAGTGAGTCTTGGAGGTCCTTTTTTCTTGATCAGCGCTTCTCCAAGTAATAAAATTACCGGCGAGTGGTCAGAAGGGAGATCAAAACATTCTTTGACTGTAACAAACTTCTCGTAAATGCCTTTTGTAACAAAAAAATCGATAAGATCGGGAATTTTTTGTGAGTCAGTTGGCCAATAGGTCGGTTTTCCTGTCGAATAAAAACAACAACCGAATTCATTTGTCACTTCTTAGAGAATTTTTCCTTTAGAAGATGTACATCTTGAACCCCAGAAGGTGTGCTTCGCGTTGAAATCTCCACCAATAAGAAAATTTGAACCAAGAGCATTGAAGACATGAAAGTAGTTGTCTTTTTCTAGCGGGCATCGCAGCGGACAGTAAACAGACGCTATATTGTAACTCAGGTGTTTATTTTTAACCCTTACCGCGCACAACTGAAGTTTTTCCAGCTCTATGCTTATGTCGACCGAATGTTCGATGTTAGTTTTAATGAATAAAGACGAACCGCCCCGCGCTCTATCAGAAGGATGATAGGCGTGATAACCAGCGTAGCCTCTTATCTTTATCTGCGATTCCCTTGTTAGATGGGTTTCAGAGATCAAACATATGTCGATATTTTCTCTTATTAGAAACATTTCTAATTCGTTAGATTTTTGTAAGAGACCATTTGCATTCCATGTTACTATTCTAAGCAAAGCGTCCATATTTACTTAGATTTAGATATAAGGTTAGCCATACAAAAGCTTTCGACGTTACTAAGAGGTTCGAGAATTCGTTTGTTAACTTCACATTGTTCCTCGAACTTAGCGTAGATGCAGTTCAGAATTTCATTCAACGGATCAGAGGGTGGGCCGTCGTTTCGTTTGGTTGCTTTGACTGCAGCCTGAGAATACGTCAGACGTACGGGGTTCGATGGCTTATCCGAGGTTATTTTTCGTTCTGCCTTTTTAGTGGACAACTTTGACGACGTTTAATCGGCTCAGAAGGCTGGTTGACTGTTGTAACAGTCTGCCCTGCTGATTCAAGCGTCCTTTCAGTCGGCTTAGTAGTTTGAACAATTGGTTTACGAGCCCGGTCAGTCTGCTTAGTAATACGTTCTATCGACTTAGGAGCCCGATCGACTAATTTTGTTCCCCGTACGATCGGCGTTGTAGATTTTTTCCGTCGCATCTGTAGTCCCTTAGCGACTTCGCAACCGCGATAATTTGCTGGGTGCCTTCCTTTGCAGTTAACGTAAGTTGCTTTTTCATCTTTGCTCAAACTGCAATTTTCCGAAGAGTGTTTTCCAGCGCACTTAACGCAGCGCGGCTCTTTCCGACAGTACGCCTGTGTATGGTTAAACCCTTGGCAACGCTTACATTGAGGGATGGTCTTCGTGTTGGCACGTAGCGGCTCGATTTTAACGACCATACTCATGATTGTACGAATGTTATATATCTTTTCCAGGCTTTCCGTTTTATCGAATGACAGCACAAAAAGCGGAAGTTTACGTTTCACTATAGGTTCTTCTCCACGCTCGGGTCGTTTTCTCTCCTTTTTTAAAAGGTTCACGGCGTCGAGAATGTTATAACCTCTATCGCGTAAATCACCTATAACGTCTTCTTTAGCGCATGATGGATGAAGTCCTCTAGCTACGACCCTCAAGGGTCTCTCAGACTTGTTTTCGTAAGTATGCCATTAAATTTTTTCGTTGTTAAGCTTTTGAGATACAGCCCGATAGCCCTCAGCGTCATTAACCTTGATTTTCCATGCATCGTTTCGCAAGGAAGTTATTTTAAATTCAGTAGCGATCGTTGTTTTTAAAAGTTTCCTCAAAGAATTGTAGTCCGCAACGCCTGTAATATTTATTGGTGGAGGTGCGCGTTTGCTTTCAATTTTCTTATCGGATTTTGGTTGCGTTTTCCGATTAGGTTCGTGTTGTGGAACAATCTCGGGCGCTGAGCCGGCCTTACGTTTTTTAGATGGTCTTCGTTTAAGTACCCAATCCGTTTCGCGAGCGAGTTCTTCTTCGTCCGTACTGTAGTGATGGCTACCCGGAGAAGGCTCACTATGAGTAACCGTTTGAGTTTTTAAAGACTCGTTTTGAAGCAAAGAAACTTTATTCTCTGATTCAAGTTTCTCAATTTTGCTTTTGAGCTCCCGACACAGGTCAACCCAGAGCCCATATCATCCGCGTACGCAAACACCTGAAAACCCTCCCTATCAAGTCGCACCAAGATTTTATTGATCGCCATTAACCAGAGCAGGGGGGAGATGACTCCGCCTTGTGGAGTTCCTCTGTTTACCGTCTTAGTTGTACTACTGTTGCCTAGTGTTGCTTAGATTATACGAGTACTGAGCATAGAAACTATCCATTGGCTAATAAAGCCTTCTACACCTAACTCGGTGAGAAATTCCTGAATAGATTCAGTGAAAATGTTGTTGAAGGCTCCTACTATATCAAGAAATGTGGCGAGAGTATATTCTTTGTAGTGAAGAGTTTTTTCTACTGTACGCACGACCTCATGAAGAGCAGTTTCTGTGGACAGCCCTTTGAGGTACGCATGCTGGGACTTCGACAGTGGAGAACTCAGGTTATCGCGGATATGGAAGTCTAGGATACGTTCTAAAGTTTTCAAAACAAAGGAGGACAGGCTTATGGGTCTAAAATCTAGCTACCAGTGGCGTACAGGTGGAACTAGCTTGTTCTACTCTAATCTCACTGCAGCCTGGGAAGTGAGTACTCATCAGGAGTTCCAGAGATGCCGCAGAAGAATCTGTCCAGCTTCCGTCCGTCCTTTTAAGAAAGGACGGGTTGCTATGCCCTTTGGACAAAATTTTGCTGAGCCTTGCGGATTCTTTAAGGGACTCGATAGACTGGCAGTAATCTCTCCAGCCCTGTTTTTTGGCCATTCTGATGGACTCCTTATATATTTTTAGGCAGTCCTTGTAGGGCTGCCAGAAATTGTGAATGTAGCAGATACTGAAGATCGCTCTGGTCATCTTCCTAAGCTTTGATAGATCTTCATTCCACCATGTTGGGACTTTCTTTTTACAATAACTGATTGGACACGAGACTTTAAAGGAAACGTTAATTGCTTTCTCAAAGATTTCAACCTTTGAATCCAGTTCCGTGGTCGAGTCGATTTTATACATTGATGTGCTACCCAGTTTTGACTTAACTATACGATTAAACTTTGTCCAGTTTATGCGTTTTGGGTTTCTATATGATTTAGGGATCTCAATCTCGAGACAGGCGTTGAAGAGTATCCAGTTATGATCAGAAAAGGATTGTAAATCGGATACTCTCCAGTTATCGACCCTGATGGTTTCGTTGTTAGATACTAGAGTAATGTCAATAACCGCCTCCCACCCATTGAAGCTATGCGTACTCGGAAAAACAAAAGTTGGAGAATTGCCAGTATTACAAATTGATAGGTTATTGCTAATGATGAAATCGAAAACAGACTCACCTCTGTCATTTGTCTCCGCGCTACCCCAAAGCGTATGTCTGGCATTGGCGTCGCAGCCCATCAAGAGGTTGGCCTCACTGGTGTTAATAGTTGATGTTAGGTATTGGACTTCCTCCGGCGGGGCTTGCCGATCCCGGTCCATGTAGACAGATGCAACGAAAAAGGCCTCACCCTTTGCAGTTTCCAGTTTAACCACCGTTAAATCGGCAGAGCTAAGGTTAGGACATAGAAAAGCTTTTATGTGTTTCTTAGCTAAAATGCAAGTTCTAGGCTTACCGTTGCAGTTATTGTGGTTGTAGTAGAGTTTGTAGTGGTTGTCCTGAAGTCCCCTGATGGTAGATCCCCTTACCCAGGGATCCTGGATGATGCCGATATCGATGTTTTCTTCATTGTCTGTGGCACACTGCGAGTGCCGCAGATTAATCTGAATCATCTTCAACGGGGGCATTTGGGGTGTCCGGGACAATCTTCATGCCCTCCAACAGAGTGTTGGCGTCGTTAACATCGTCTGTGTCTTCGTCCGGGCCTGAAGAGATATAAATTTTAAGTTTGGCATTTCTTATGCCAAACCTTAGATGGTAGTCCAACTTCTCGAGCACCTCCAAACTATCCTCGTTTATGAGGAGCAGAAAAGTCATGCTGTTTTTCTGCGGCTGCTCCGTCTAGATAACTGGCCAATCATCCATTGGGACCGCAGGATTTTGGCGCTTAAGACCTCGAATCAGCTGTTCGCTGTCTATTGGCATAGTCGGCAACAAGATGCGAGCCTTCGGTCTTCGAGGGATGTCTCTGGTTGGGATAAGCTTGATCTTCAGGCCGCTCCATGCGTCGCTTATCTTAGCGACACACTCACCAAGGAAATCCTTCGAGAACCTGTCCTCGCATTTGATTACCCTATACCCTCTAACGACCTCAGCTGAGTCGAACCAGGGTACAGGACCGCCTTCTTTTTCCGCCAGGTAGTCAAGCACCATCGGTGGGCAAAATCGCATCATCACCTCCCCGTGGTGCCCGCTGGATAGCTATCTGATAGTGAACTAACGATGAGCGTATGCTGAGTCTGACGATATATGGGTACGTTTGCCCGATCCTGAAGAAAGGAGACCCTCTAAACTGCGCCAATTACAGAGGTATAAGTCTCCTCAACATCGCATATAAAATCCTGTCTGCCGTATTATGTGATCGCCTAAAACCGATCGTCAACAACCTGATAGGTCCTTATCAGTGCGGTTTCAGGCCGGGAAAGTCCACCATTTACCAAATATTCACACTCCGGCAGATCTTGGAAAAAACCCATGAATACAAAATCGATACGCACCACCTCTTTATCGATTTCAAAGTTGCCTATGATAGCGTGTATAGAGACGAGTTATACAGAGCCATGTCTGGTCTTGGCATCCCTGCCAAGCTCGTCCGTTTGTGCAGAATGACGATGGAGAACTCTCGCTGCTCCATCAAAGTCGGTAAGAACATCACCGAACCGTTCGATGTCCGGAAAGGTCTTAGACAAGGCGACGCGCTATCATGCGATCTCTTTAATATAGTACTTGAGAGAATTGTAGGAAACTCACAAGCCAACACCGAAAGTACAATCTTTTACAAGTCTGTACAACTACTCGCTTATGCCGATGACATTGACATAATCGGAAGAACTCAGCGGGCCGTCAATGGGGCATTTACGAGTATTGAGATCGAGGCAGCAAAGATGGGTCTAGCGGTCAATGAAAGCAAAAAAGGACACCCAACATCGGCGTCTTGGACAGAACGCCACAATAGACAGATATAATTTTGAGGTAGTAAAGGATTCAGGCGAATCCTAGTCTCTATGGTGAACTCCGCCAATGGCATCAGTAGGGAGATCACACGAAGAATTACTCTTGCCAATCGTTTTTTCTATGGGCTAAAACGGCAATTGAGAAGCAAAGCCCTATCTCGAACTACTAAGGTAACTCTTTATAAGACACTAGTCACCCCAGTCCTGCTGTTTGGCGCAGAGGCATGGGCTTTGAGAAAACCGGATGAGGATGCCCTTGGTTATTTCGACAGAAAAGTTCTTCGAGCGATCTTTGGTCCCGTCTGCATAGACGGTGAGTGGAGGAGAAGGTACAATGCCGAGCTATACGGCATGTACAAGGACATCGACTTAGCCAGAAGAGTTCACATACAGCGACTAAGATGGCTGGGTCATTTAGAGCGGATGGAGCCCAACCTTCCCGCTAAGAAAGTTTTCGAATCCACCCCGGATGGACGACGCAGTAGAGGACGACCTCACGGTAGGTGGCGCAAACAAGTGGAGGGGGACCTCAACCAACTTGGCGTGCGCAACTGGAGGCAGCTGGCTCGTAATCGTGCTAGCTGGAGAGGTTTGTTGGTTGAGGCCCAGGTCCACCCCGGACCGTAGCGCCATCTAAAGAAGAAAGAAGAAGTCAAGCACCATCTGCGAGAGTTTGGCTTCGATCGCCCCCCATGCCTTCAGGATGGACTTGCCACTGACCTCAACCAACTTGGCGTGCGCAACTGGAGGCAGCTGGCTCGTAATCGTGCTAGCTGGAGAGGTTTGTTGGTTGAGGCCCAGGTCCACCCCGGATCGTAGCGCCATCTAAAGAAGAAAGAAGAAGTCAAGCACCATCTGCGAGAGTTTGGCTTCGATCGCCCCCCATGCCTTCAGGATGGACTTGCCACTGGTAGAAAGCTCATCTACCAGAGCAACTTGGAGATCGTCCCTGACCACTTCGCTGATGGTGCGTGAGGAAACAACAACAGTGCTGCCTTTCTGTGTGGTGGAGGTGGTGGTTTTTGCCGGTTGTTTGATCTGCCTTTTAGCAACGCCGCTTTCGACTTTGCTGCGTTTGCTGGAGTGAGCCATCTCTTCTTGAGATCGGTTCCTCTTCGAGGCTTCTTGTTGGGTGTTAAGACTCGTTTTGGCGGCCTGGCGCTTGTTGTAGTCTTCAACAACAGCCTGGTACCTCAACTTGTCTGCCTGGTCACGTTCAGTGGCGATCTTGTTTAGAATGAAGACGGCCTTCTCGAAAAAGTGTTCGTGTCGGAGGTTAGTGAATTTTTTTGTGGATTTTGCTTGGGAGTACTCTTGGTAGTATCCTTGGCGGCATCCACAGAGGAGGAGGTAGAGGGTTGAGACACTGGTAGAGTACTTTGGCTGGTACTTGCTACACTGCCTGTTGGTTCAGTGGCTTCTTGGCTTGAAGCCAGCAGCTCATCTTCCGATGAGGTTCTAATTATTTTTTTTTTTAATTTTTTCCGTGTTTTTTAGTTTTTAATTTTTTTTTTGAGAATTCATTTGTGGTCCCACGAGTAGTACGGAAGAGAGATTCGTCCTGGCAGAGCCGATTTACCAGGATAAGGCTATGATACGACAGACCTCGCCTGTGCATCTGAAGGAGCTCGTTCGCGGCTGGTTTAACCCCCAGCCTTGCATTCTTGGGCACGGTTTCCTGCGTTAAGCGCTCACACCACCACTGAAATCAGGTACCTCGATCCGATGGTCAAGAGGCGTATGTAAAGGATAATACTATTGAGGAGTAAGAACCCGATACAATGCTTCTTGGCCTTGGCTAACCCCATCTTGACAACGTACAAGACTGCTGTGGAGGTTATTGCCGGCTGGCACCCACGGGGAGGGTTAGGATGAAGATTTTTGCCTAGCCAAAAAAACTGTGTATTGGACGTCTGAGATGGCTAGGACATGTAGAGCGAATGGACACCAACGCTTCGGCCCGCAGAGGCTTCGAATCTAACCCCTATGGACGACGCAGTAGAGGGAGTCATCGCCTCGAAACTTGTTACTAGAAAAGAGATTGATATTTAAATAGATAGTCAAGCTGCTATAAAGGCCATCTCATTCGCGGTAATAAAACGCTACCGCAAGGAGCTTAAAGTGCTTATCCGTAGCCACCATGTAACACTTTGCTGGGTCCCAGGAAACAAAGGAATTCCAAGGGACCAGATGGCGGATGAGCTGGCAGGAAAGAGATCAGAACAAGGCCTGTAAATGGTGCAAAGCTCAGTCCTTCCTCCCCTAAAACTTGTTAAATCAAACATAGCACTTGACTTCAAACGACAGGCAGAAGAAAGATGGAGAGCGCTCCCATCATGTCGAGCCTCCAGAAGCATTTGGACTAAAAATGACAAGATGAAAACCAAGCTCAGCCTTACTTTAAGTAAAAAAAACTACGCGCTTCTCATAGGTATTATTACCGGCCACAGACTATTGGCGGCCCACCGGAAGAGAATGCAGGTAAGTACAGATGAACCCTGCAGAGGATGCGGCAACACAGACGTAGAGGAGGATGCGGAACACTTCCTTTGCAAATGCCCTAGTCTCTGCAATACCAGGAAGTTGGCCCTTGCAGAGTATTTCTTCAACCATCTGGGCAAACTGTCTGAAAAGCCACCAACCACCATATCGAAATTTATAACTTCTTCAGGGTGGTTCAAAGGAGGGCGTTCCATTAACAGAACTCTAGCCATTTTGGTTTTCCTCTCTTTTCAGCACTTCGTTCAGGAAACTCCACGTCAGGGGAGCACAATGGATCCGTTTGAGATCCGAGTATAGGCTGCACCCATTCGTTGCAGCTAACCCTAACCTAATCTAGTGGCCAAGCCTAGTATCTCTGAATAGACGCCCGCTCCAGTGCCCTCTTCGGTTTTCGATTCGTCTGTGTAAATTGCGACCTCCAATTTGATTCCCGATTGAATCCTAAGTACGGTCTCGTGTACTTGTTTGTGTTTTCTTGCGTTACTCCACAACTGCGTTGTACTCATACCGATTTATTGAACATTTTGTGGAGTCTTTGAAAGGTATCGCACTCTTTGCAGTGACTGCTTTTTGTACTTTTGTTGCCAGTTGCTTCTTTTTTAATTGCTGTTCAGACCCTAGCTAATTACAACCGTCCTTAGAGATGATCCTCAAGATAGCATGTGTATTCTTGATCTTTCTTTTAAGTTATGCCTGCAGTTAATTTTGCTATCAAAGACTGAGGGAAAGTATTGGTGGCTGGTCGTTCCGTTTACCCTTAGGATGCAAGTGCTTAGACCACTTGTTTAAATCGTGCGACTTGCAGAATTTCACTGATAGGCGAAGGAAATTTCCCACAAGCCATAAAGACTACGTAGTCTGCATAGGCAATATGCCTTACTCTTGTCCTTTTTATTTCTGTAAGAAGCGTTGAAGGAAATTGCCATTGAAAATAACTTCGGACTAGATGGCTATTGAGGTGGAAGAAAGTGACTACGTCCTGGTTATGCTAGTCGTATGTATTAGCCTCCATTTCTTGAATTATGAATAGAGATATGCTGAAAGTGTGGAATCAATTAAGTGCACGTGCTCGTGTTATGTAGGATTAGTGTTCGCCACTTCGTAAAAGTGCTAGTTAAAGGGAAGCGGAGCCAGATCCGACCCTTGCGGGAGCCCATTTTTGATTTGTCTACGTTTGCTACTTGAAATGAGCACCGCTTTCAGAAGTTTGTAAAACATTCCGGTTAGTTTCATATAACATTTCAGAAAGTATATATATATATATATATATATATATATATATATATATATATACATGGAGATCGTAAGCTTGGCAAATGAGTGCAGAATTTTCGTTTAGAGAAGTGCCAAATGCTGGTACTAGTTCTCCACTCAATTGTATAATTTACGCAGGTAATTGGCAAGAATTGTCGACGGCCAATCATTTTCTAATTCGAGTCCTTCAACCAATCCTTTTATTAAGGAACTTTTCCAAAAAAAAAGTAGCATTCGATTTCTAAATAACTATTCCGGTCCAATCAATGAAATTGCCAAGCTTCACTGAAACCTTTCCAGGATATCATACAGGATATCAAACCTTGAAAATTGTAGTCAAAGTGCGTAGCTGATGCAGTTGAATGCTTATGAGTCTAGATTACTCAAAATGAAAAATATCATCTGGCTAAGGAAAATCAATGGAAATAACCTCTGAAATACAGAATGAATCTATGAAATGAATAAAATGAAGGAAGCGAAGCAAATGTAAGAAAAATCTCTCAAAACTTCACTTCCGCTTTGCGTCAATCAATTTCATTTTGATGTCATGCCAATTTACAGAAACCCCTCCAGACATTTCAACATCTGTACATACTTGTACTCGCAGGTATGTACATGTATGTTAGATCTTAGAACGAAGGTCCTGATATACTCATAGGGATATATAAATCCGGTACAATTGGTAGAGAGAAAAAAAAAAAAAGAACAAAAGCATAAATAAGCCGTGAATACTTTACTTAAAAGAACATGGGGGAAAGTAACGAACAAATTACACAAAGAATGCGAAGAGTTTCTGTCAATGCTTGAAAGCTTGACACACTGAGATTGAACCATTGAAAGAGGATATTTAAGCAATTCAACATAAGGATTTTCGTCGTTATCGGAGCTTTAAAGAGTATTTTTGGTGGTGGAAAATCTTAAAACTTCAGAATGCTTTAAACGCAATCTTGAACAATTGCTTTCTCTGACTTAACTGCATCTGCAATAGAGCATTTCTGCTATCCCCAACCGCTTGTGTTGCGAGAAGTGGATGTTGTAACATATATATTCTCACATTATGTAAGAAACGACATCTGAATGAGAAGACACTGTTCGAAGAAGTAACTTACTTGGTCGCAGTATAGCACTTCGCCCGACAACAAAGTGTGTCGCACTTTCTTTCTGAAGTCGTCTTAGCTCTTGTTTCAAGTCGTCCAAGTAATCAATTAACATTCGATCATCAGCATTTAAATTTTCAGTGGCCCACTTACCCTTCATAGAGCATGAGGGGTGGAATGCTCAGGAGGTGGATCTTTATAGATCCTCTGTCACTGAATGCAGTATATTACCACGAACAATTCCCAGCCAGGCTCAAGAGATACGAGGGCTATTTTCAGTTAAAACATGATTTTATTTTTCTACATAATTTCCCTTGACTTCAACACACTTAGTCCAGCGTTTCTCCAACATCAGTATTCCTTCTAGGAAGTGAGTGTCTGGAAGGCTGTGAAAATATTCACCTACGCCCCTCTCAACTTCTGCATTGGATTGCGAAGCGCTTCACAGAAACAAATTTCTTCAAGTTTGGGAACAGATGGAAGTCTGAGGGTACCAAATCAGGTGAATAGTGGGACGGCCGAGCAAATCGTACCCCAAATTCCGCAGTTTTCCCATCGCCAACGCATACTTGTGTACAGGTGCATTGTCCTGGTGAAAGATGATATTTTTCTTCTTTAAGCCAGGCCTCTTCTCGCGAATTTTGGCATCCAGCTGGTCAAGAAGGTTGGAGTAATATTCGCCTGTAATTGTTCTGCCTTTCTCAAGGTAATCAATTAACAGGATCCCTTTCGCATCCCAAAACACACTGGGCATGACCTTTCCGGCAGATGCGATCGACTTCGCTTTCTTTGGCGCTGAACCACCGGCTTCTACCCACTGCTTCGACTGCTGTTTCATTTCTGGCGTGTAGTGGTGGACCCATGTCTCGTCCATGGTGACAAATCGCCGCACAAAATCGGTCGGATCCCTATTAAATCGGTCCAAAGATTGTCGCGAAAATCGTTTGCGGATTTGCTTTTGATCGGCATTCAGCAAATGCGGCACCCATATTGCGCAGAGCTTTCGCGTCCCTAAGTTTTTGTGCAAGATGTTTCGAACCCTCTCTTCCGATATACACACAGCCTCAGCTATCTCACTTGCCTTCACTCGCCTATCGTCCAACATCATGCACTTTTTCGATGGTTTCGGGTGGTTGCGTTTATCGGCCGCCCTTCACGTGGGTCATCTTCGAGGGACGTGCGACCACGTTTAAATTTAGCTGCCCACTTTTTAATGGTTGACGTGGAAGGAGCAGAGTCTCCGTAAACTTTTGTCAACTTTGGATGAATTTCCTTAGGGGTTAACCCATCCAAAACGAAGAATTTTATGAACGCACGACATTCAAGTTTATTCATTTTAACGAAAAACACGCAAGGCGTCTACTGCAAAAATTCGTGTAAACAAATTACTTGAGAGAACAGGTTGAAACTTGTCATGCGAACTAATGAGAAGTGCACCCAGGGAGGAAAGATAAAATTTTGCTGATTGGAACGCTTTCTCTGCGTCAGGCCGAGAACTTTTCACCTTGCCCTCGTGTATTGTATTTCGTTCAAGCATCCCATTCCAAACCTACCATGGAATCGTTTACTTGGTAGCAATGCTTTCATACTAGTACTACACATTGGAACTTGGTTTTGGGGTCATGCAAGCTATTTGTACAGGGTATCCCATTTAAGCAGTATAATCCTTTAAAAGGAAATACCTGAAGTTCCGCCGTACAAAAAATTGTATGGCAGGGGGGGTCTATTCTCACCACATTTCAAGTTATAGCCCATCAAAGTGGGTGACCTCTTATTTGGAGGTGTAACCACTTTAAACGCTATAACTTCTAAATTATTATAGGTACAATAAAAGTTTTATACATTTTGGAAAAACAATTTAGTAGCGCATACAAATTTCAAACATATTGTGTACAGCTGTGCAAAAATGTTATGGCTCCTTAAACTCAAAATAATGAAAATTTGTTGTTCCATTTTTTTACTTAAAATGTATTTTTCTCAAAATGTTTACTTAGTATTTTTTTTTTTTTTTTTATTAAATTTTGATACCTAAAAATTTCCTTGAAATTATGTTAAGCAACTTTTTTACGTACGATCAACAGAAGTTGTAGTAAAAGCCATTTTTTGTCAGACAAAAATGGTCAAACAAAATTAAATGAGAATAATAAACCAACGTACCCATGAGCAATGCAGTTAACAGTTAATTGTCGAATAGGAAAAAAAAGCGTAACAAAGAATTATCACTGATTTGCAAATGTACCGTAATTTTGTTTCAACTGATTTACAATCGACATTTTACTCTGTAAGGTAACAGCTGATCCCCAGAAATTGTATTCAAAACGTGAATACGCGAAAATAGTGTTTGTATACGGGTTCTGCAATGGAAACGCTTCATTGGCAAGATTGGAGTATATACGACGATACCCAAATCGTAGAACACCATGTAGTCGGATGTTCGCTGATGCACCAAATAAAAGGGAACGACATTCAGACGCAGCGGCGGTAGAAGTTAAGAGTGGGATTTTGCATGCTGTGAAAGTTCAGCCTTCAGTCAGCGCCCGCAGACTAGCTCTGCAGTTGAAACTTCCCAGAACCAGGATTCACAGAAATCTACAGAGTAATAGATTAAACCCTTTCCATTTAACACCGGTACACGATTTACTACCAGGAGATGCGCAAAGAAGAGTGGAATTTTGACAATGGCTACTGCGCAAACAAGCAGAAAACGGACACTTCCTCAATAACATTCTGTGGACTGGCGAAGCGCAATTCACAAGAGATGGGGTAACAAACCACAATAATTTGCACCATTGGTCAGACTCCAATCCCCATTTAATACGCACAACATCCTTTCAAAGGTAAGAATTTAATTATTGTGAAAAACTTCTTTAAAATCTGTTGCTTATTTAAAAGGAAGTTTAGCTTAAATGTTTGGGCTGGATTAATAGGAAACACTTTAGCAGACCCGCACGTTCTTCCACGAAGAGTTAATTTCCATTACAAATACAAATACAAATATTTGGCGCAACAGCTCTTTAAAGTGCCAGGGCGCAACCACTCATGTTGTGTGCGTTATATTTTTCACACGAATGGAAGCGACCTACAGTTTTTTTTTAATGCCGACTCCGGACGGCGATTTTTCGTGACAACAATACTCTCGGATGTTTGTCAGACGCTCGCGAGAGGTGGGACCGTGAAAAAACTTTTTAGTGTTTTCTGGGATTCGAACTTGGAACTTCATGCGTAGTGATCCGACACACTGACCACTTACGTCATGGCGCCCACCATTACTACCTGGAATTTCTTGCAGAACGATTGCCGGAGCTCCTTGAAGATGTTCCTCTTGTTCAGATAAGGGCGATGTTCTTTCAACAAGACGAAGCACCTTCTCACAGTAGCAGCGGAGTAACTTCGTTCCTCAAGCATACTTTTAACGAACAGTGGATTGGTCGATTTGGCCCCAAACCCTTGGCCACCCACATCTCCTGATCTAACACTCTTGGATTTCTTCTTCTGGGGTGCTATGAAAGAAAAAGTTTATTTTAGAGAAATGTCGAGTCTGGAAGAGCTCCAAGAAAAAGTTAGTGCCGTTTCAGAAGAGATGAGAAGAAGTTTGCTGCTCGTTAATTTGCCATCCGAAATGCTTAAACGCGCCCGAAAGTGTATTCAAATGGAAGGAAGACACTTCGAACAATTGCTATAAACATTCCATAAACTGTTCTGTTTCAAGACTAATTCAGTAGGTACCTACACTTCTTTTTGACCATTTTTGTCTGACAAAAAATGGCTTTTACTACAACTTCTGCTGATCGTACGTAAAAAAGTTGCTTAACATAATTTTAAGAAAAAAAAAAAAAAATACTAAGTAAACATTTTGAGAAAAATACATTTTAAGTAAAAAAATGGAACAACAAATTTTCATTATTTTGAGTTTAATGAGCCATATTTTTTTTGGAGCTGCACAGCTGTACTCAATATGTTTGAAATTTGTATGCGCTACGCTTGTCTTTCCAAAATGTATTGTTACAAGACAACAAACTAACCTTAAAAAAAATACATTGGCATGACAGCTACTCCATGGCGATGGCGGCTGTGTTCGGGGTTATTTATTGCTGCAGCCCGATTACACTTAGTAAGGCCTTTGTAGACATGTCGCATACCAAATGAAAGGTAAATTCGCGACAAACTCGAAAAATGCGACGGTTTTGGCGACAAATGTGCGTGGGCGGTAAGATAGGCGTGGCAAATGTAACCAAGATGGCGGACATGCGGAATTTTCCAGAGTAATGACAATGGAGATTGGAAGGCCCTGGAATGTAGCGATGGGCCTATAAAAAGCCGCTGCTAGGAGGTTAGGGAAAAAGAAGAAAGCGGGTTGTAGAGCTCAAAGCAACGAGCAATTAATTGTCGAACACTAGTTTCTTTTAATAAAAAAATATCAAACCCTCTCGGGAACCAAAAATTATTGGTTTTTCAATTTGTTTCCTCTTTTCTCAGGTATACTCAGCGTCGGCCTGTGCATATTTGCAACATTGGTGTCAGGTGTGGGGTAACAAACTTTTCTTGTGTTGAAAAGAACAAAGTTTAGAGTGATGTCTGATTCGGAAAAGGAAACGCAACCAGAAAGTGGAGATGTAAATCTGAGGACGCTTCTCCAAGAATACCAAACGAGCTTTTCCACATTTTGGGAGCGGAAGATGGAAGAGTGGAAGCAAGAAAGACGAGTGGACAACGCCGCTTTCGAGAAGCGACTGGAGGACCTTGAGCGGACTATAGGCTCTCTTTCTTTCAATCAGGCTGTAAGGGGAGATCAGCATTCATCCCCGAACAACCGTCCAGCTGTCAGAAAATCACTTCCTTCCTCCGATAACCGCCCAGCGGGGGTACAAACCATGGAGGACCTAGCCACCCAGGAATCTTTGCCGCAAGCAACCAGTATTCAACCCCAGGACATGGATATTAGCAGAGTGAGAGATACCCCTCTAAGCTTGGAACAGGCTTACAGCGAGAAACCTACCACTTCCTCTTCGTCCCAAAGACCTGAGCTACCCTGCGCTGTGCAACCATACGACGGTTCAGGGTCTTGGAGCGATTACCAACGCCAATTTGAAATAGCTGCTAGATATGCCGGATGGACCATCAAGGAAAAGGGCGCAGTCTTAGCAATGCAACTACGCGGAGAAGCTGTAACGGTCCTCAGCGCATTGCCCCCAAATGCAGAAGCCGACTACAATCTTCTCCGGGATCTGCTGAGCCAACGATTTTGCCCAGGCAGCCGTTCCAGCTACACCCAACTTCGCAACCGAATCCAAGGACCTAAGGAAAGCTTAGCCGAATTCGCATTAAGCTTACAGCGATTGGCCGTGTCCGCTCTTCCGGATTGCCCAGAAAAGGTTGTACAGGAGCTGATGATAAGCCAATTTATAGATGGATTAAGGGACGATAACATCCAGAGTCTTGTCACCGTTAGCCAACCAACAGACTTATCGCAGGCTCTTAACCTGGCTCAAGAACTCACCGCACGAACGAATCGCAGATCCAGGAACGTTTTTATGGCAGACGAGCCCCGCAGCAGTGGTAGGCAACACTCCAATTCATACCCAAAAAACTAAGTGACCATGACAACCAGGAGCAGTTGTCAGAAGGTACCCCAATTAATGCTCCCACAGAAACCATGATACCTACCCAAACGTTCATCCGCTCCTTTGCCCATTCACCTAAAATACCAGAAACATCCGACCAGGAGCCGTTCACTCCCCTTCATTCACAAACAAGGACCACCCATGCCAGCTCATCGACGCCGACCTTGCAGCCACGAAGACAATCGTCAGGAAGCCTACAGGAACCTACGGAGGTAGAGGTGGGATTAATAGGCCCGTCCAGCCTCTCCATTAGAGGGTTTATAGATAGTCTAGCCTGCGAGTTCGTGGTAGATTCTGGAGCTAATGTCTCTATCTTGCCCCAGCACCTATTACCAAGGACAGCCAAGATTGTAGAACGAGCCGTCTCGATCAATGGTGTAGCCGGAGGACAACTGGCCGCGGAGGGATGTGCAAAGTTGGAGATCGTGTTATGCGGGATCAAGTTTGTACAAGATTTTGTCATCCTTAACCACCAAGTTCCGGCGATCCTCGGCCTGGACTTTCTAACAAGCCACCACTGCAATATAGATTGTGGGAACCTGTGTCTATCAGTGAAGGGAAGAACGTGCAACCTGCAACTTCCCGTGATTGCAGCCACTTACCTAGTCCATACGACTCAAGAGAAGAAATTAGCGCCGAAGGCGGAAACTGTCATCGAAGTTCCATCGATGGTGCTGCAAGGAGAAAGGGCTGTACTGGTGGAGCCCTGTGAAAACTCTTGCCTACCTAAAGACGTCCTATTGGGACGTTGCCTCGTCGACGCTGGGAGACCCAAAATGCTCATCCGCTTAGTTAACACTTCGGAGGAAGAACGGATACTGCCATCGGGAATTGTTCTAGGTCGAGCAGAAGCAGCGGAAATATGTGCGATTCCAACCAGTCAGAGAAAAGAAACAGCCGCCGTACTGGACTTTGAGACCCCTTACCTAACCGCTGCGGAGAAGTTCGAGTTCGGTAGACTTATCGAAAAGCACCGGTCGATTTTTGCCACGAGTCCTTTGGAGTTAGGAAGAACGTCGAAAGCTAGACATCGGATCGATACCGGTCACTGTACCCCCATTAAGATTCCAGCTCGAAGAGTCCCGTTAGCCAAACGACAAGAAGCGAGAGAACTCATCGAAGATATGGCACGGAAAGGTGTCGTCGAACCGTCGACGAGTCCTTGGGCTGCACCCATAGTTCTGGTGAAGAAGAAAGATGGATCCACCCGGTTTTGCGTCGACTACCGCCGCCTTAATGAGGCCACGAAAAAGGACTCCTACCCTCTTCCTAAGATCGACGAGCTGTTCGCTGCGTTGGGTGGGTCCCAATGGTTTTCGACCATGGATTTGCAGAGTGGCTACTGGCAGGTAGAAATGGACCCGGTAGACAAGGAAAAGACTGCTTTCTCCGACGGCAACGGACTTTGGCAATTCTGTGTGATGCCGTTTGGGCTCTGTAATGCTCCAGCTACCTTTGAGAGGTTAATGGATGCCACGTTTACCGGTCTCTCCTGGCAGACAGCTTTAATTTACCTAGACGATGTCATTGTTTACTCCCGCGACTTCGCTAGCCATCTCGCCAACTTAGAAGTTATCTTCACACGTCTAAAAGAGGCTGGGTTGAAATTAAGTCCTTCAAAATGCAATTTTTTCCAGAAAAAGGTAACTTACCTGGGACATGTTGTGTCAACAGAAGGGCTAGAGACGGATCCTAGTAAAATTCAGGCGGTACAAACATGGCCCCTACCAACTTCAAAGAAGGATGTACGAAGCTTTCTAGGCTTATGTTCCTACTACCGCAAATTCATCCAAGGATTCAGTACTATCGCAAAACCTATTTCGCAGCTGTCGGAAGAAAGAAGACGATTTCAATGGACGAACGAGTGTACTGAAGCTTTCGTTCAGCTTAAAGAATGCCTTACCACCGCACCAATTCTGGCTTATCCTACTTCAGAGGACCCCTTCATCCTGGACACAGATGCTTCCAATGTCGGCGTTGGGGCAATGCTAAGCCAGCTTCAGAATGGGAAGGAAGTAGTAATCGAGTATTACAGCCGGACCCTCCACAGATCCGAAAGAAATTACTGCGTTACCAGAAGGGAGTTACTTGCTGCTGTACTAGGCATTAAGCATTTCCATCACTACCTGTTCGGACGCCACTTTCTTCTGCGCACCGACCATGCCTCCTTACGCTGGCTCTACAACTTCAAGGAGCCAGAGGGTCAGATGGCCAGGTGGCTGGAGAGACTCCAACTGTATGACTTCGCTATCCAACACCGAGCAGGGCCGAAACACGGTAACGCAGATGCGTTATCGAGAAGACCGTGTTCAGATTGCAAACACTGCGAAAGAACGGAGCAATTGGAGAATTCAACCAACGTCTTCCTCACACATACCACCCCCTGGAATCTGCAGGAGAAGCAAGAAAGCGACGCGGATCTGCGGTTGCTACGTCATTGGATAGAGAGGGGAAGCCGACCCTCGAAAGAAAGCATTTTGCAAGAAAGTCCAACCGTCAAAACTTACTGGACTCAATTTGACTCACTGTTCTTGCAGGATGGAGTGATCACACGCAGGTGGCACAAGACCGATGGATCGCTAGTTTTGCTCCCGGTTATCCCCCGATGCCTAGTACCTGAAGTACTGGCCTCGCTGCATGATTCACCAACCGGTGGCCATCTGGGACGAAGCAAAACGTTAAGAAAAGTGGAGTCAAGGTTCTACTGGGTTGGAAGAAGTACCGACGTAAAGGTTTGGTGCTCCACTTGCAAGAAGTGCGGCGCACGAAAAGGACCACAGCGGAGAGTATGTGGACCACTACAGCCATCATTGGTCGGAGCCCCATTTGAGCGTATTGCAATTGATGTCCTGGGGCCACTACCACGTTCCGCGAAAGGTAACCGCTATATAGTCGTCATAATGGATTACTTTTCCAAGTGGCCAGAATGTTTTGCTCTCCCCGACCAAACGAGTGTGACGATAGTGGATAGGCTGGTGGAATCCGTTTTCTGTAGATTCGGTGTGCCACACATTATCCACTCCGACCAGGGCCGGAATTTCGAAGCAGAAATCTTCAGGAGAACATTGGAGCGGCTAGGAGTGCAGAAAACTCGGACAACCCCTTTGCATCCTCAATCCGATGGAATGGTAGAGCGCTTCAATCGGACCTTGTTGGATTATTTAGCCAAGTTTGTGGATAAGAACCAACAGAATTGGGATGAATATCTACCGTTAGCCCTGCTGGCTTATCGGTCATCGATCCACGAATCCACGGGTTTCTCACCAGCTCAAATCTTCCTGGGAAGAGAACTGCGCTTGCCAACGGACTTGGAGTATGGGACGCTTGCAGACCTCTCTTCATCGCCACCGGAATATCTTCGGAATCTGCTGGAAAAAATGGAACAGGTTTGTGAAACGGTACGCAGAAACCTGCAACTCACCTCAGAAAGGATGAAGGCCAGGTACGATCTTCGAACAAATCTCCCATCATTCCAAGTAGGAGAAGAAGTATGGCTATACAACCCCCAAAGACGAAGAGGATTAAGCCCCAAGCTGCAGGCCGAATGGGAAGGGCCAGCTAAAATCGTCGACAAGATCTCGGATTTGGTGGTTAAAATACAGATGGCAGGTAAGAGAACCCCGAAAGTTGTGCACGTGAACCGACTGGCCCCCTTCGCAACACGACAAGACTCGAATGGAACCTTGAGTCCTTAGAGGGGAGCAATGTTACAAGACAACAAACTAACCTTAAAAAAAATACATTGGCATGACAGCTACTCCATGGCGATGGCGGCTGTGTTCGGGGTTATTTATTGCTGCAGCCCGATTACACTTAGTAAGGCCTTTGTAGACATGTCGCATACCAAATGAAAGGTAAATTCGCGACAAACTCGAAAAATGCGACGGTTTTGGCGACAAATGTGCGTGGGCGGTAAGATAGGCGTGGCAAATGTAACCAAGATGGCGGACATGCGGAATTTTCCAGAGTAATGACAATGGAGATTGGAAGGCCCTGGAATGTAGCGATGGGCCTATAAAAAGCCGCTGCTAGGAGGTTAGGGAAAAAGAAGAAAGCGGGTTGTAGAGCTCAAAGCAACGAGCAATTAATTGTCGAACACTAGTTTCTTTTAATAAAAAAATATCAAACCCTCTCGGGAACCAAAAATTATTGGTTTTTCAATTTGTTTCCTCTTTTCTCAGGTATACTCAGCGTCGGCCTGTGCATATTTGCAACAGTATAAAACTATTTTGTGCCTATAACAGTTTAAAAGTTATAGCGTTTAATGGTTACACCTCTAAATAAGAGGTCACCCACTTTGATGGGCTATAACTTGAAATGTGGTGAGAATAGACCCCCCCCCCCCCCCCCCCCCCCCCTGCCATACAATGTTTTGTACGGCGGAACTTCAGGTATCTCCTCTTAAAGGATTATACTGCTTAACTGGGACACCCTGTGTATTGAAATCATAGATCGTTTCGTCCCTGTCGAGACTCTGACATTTCTTGCTCGTTCTATGTGGGGCATTCCAGTAATTTTACAAAAGAGGATGAGAGTTAAGACAAATACCGAGTTAAAGACCGATGACTTAGCTTTGGCACTAGGTTCGTCTTTCTTTATAACAGGCCTATCAAAGTCTCTCAAAACTGATATAGCCTGACCAATCCTTCAAGATTATTCAACATTCTTCCTTCACTCGGGAATAAGACCTTAACATACATAAACTTTTCACCTGTCTAAATGGGACTCCACTAATAAGCAGTGTACACAGGCGTTCTGGAAATGAGGAAATGGTTACCTGTACTTGTATTTGTGGCAGCAATGTGATCACGCCTTCAGACAAAACATAACGACGACACGAAGAGAACTAACAGCTGAGCGGTGGTGGCGTTTATTGTTAAGTTTTGGTCTCATTGTAACCAGTGCAGCTACTTAATTTTCAAAAGTGAAGTGAAAAGGAAGTAAAATCCAAAAAGGTAAAGTGCTGTAACATAAGGCCAAATTCTAGCATTTGCCATTATAACACTTTGATAAAGCGATATTTTTTTTTTTTGGTAGTGGAAGAAGGCTAATGTGCACGAGAAACAGGCCCGCTCTGTTTTAAATAGTGTAAAGCTCCTACTCACAAAAAAAAAACACCTTTAACCCCTTTTCAACTTGACACCATCCCCGGAGTGGACCGCTTTAGCATTACTTAAGAGTGGGGTCATTTTCTTTCTTTTCTCCTCTGGGGACCGGATTTTCCATTTTTCTCCTGATGCGGGTTTATAGTATCTTGCCGTAAGGCTTTCATAAATTTGGTAAACTTACGTATGTTTACTGCCTTCTCTCTCTTTTTCGATCTGATTACCTTCTAAATAATTAAAGATATCTTATTCCACATGTCGATACACGAAACTCTCTTGCTTACGGAATTTTCTATGGAAAAGTTGCCTATCTCCGACTCCAGGCTAATCCTTTCTGCTACCCACCTGTTGCAGGTGGAAATGGTGTGATGTGCATCGTCTTCCAAACAGTCTCCGTATTGGTAGACTACGCTCTCTACTTTTCTCATCTTGTACAGGTACCGGTTGAAGTAACCATGCTCGGTTAGGAACTGGGTGATTCAATAATTCACTTCACCGAGCTCTCGCTCTGTCCATGCATCAACGTCTCTGATCAACCGGTAGGTCCATCTTCTCTTCGTTTCGGCGTTCCGTTCTCCAGCAATTTCATCTGCGTAACCGACTAAAAAGTGACTTCCGGCATCTCAAAGCATAGAATCCCGTGGTATGACATGTTTCATAAGTCGAGACCCAAAGTTTAGCCCTGCGCTGCTCCAGCGGTGATTATTTTCCTGCGTGGTCCCTCCGTGATGTTGTAGATTAGCTCTTGATCTCTAAGGTAATCTTTCACCATCCGTAAGAGATACTGGGGTATTCTAAAGGTGTCTTGTAGGGCGTCTAACATGTAACACCACCTGGTGGAGTTGAAAGCGTTTTTCACATCCAATATTGCCCACAGGACGAGCCTTCTGGAATAATAGTTTAGCCGTGGGTTAACTGAACTGCTGTGACCACTTCCCCAACTACTCTAATTGTAGGATGGCTCCTTCCGAAACCATGCTGACTCACTGATAGGTCGCCTGCTCTTTGAACGGCTGTATAGAGTCCCCGCTTCAGCAATCTCTCTGGAAGTTTTCCTGCCGTGTCCAGCAAACATAAGGGTCTATACGCTGATTGTGTACCTGGATCGCCTTTCCCTTGCTGATCAGTGCAAGGCGTTGCATTTTTCAGTTCTTGTGGAAGACTCCATCTTTTAAGCAGCTGTTGTATTATACATGCTAAGCAACAGTCGGGACCAGGTTCGAGCGATTGTCTTCGGTACTTCCGCTGGTACGCCATCAGGCACAGGGGTTTTTTTTTTTTCATGACGCTTGCGGCCACGACCAACTCTTCTTCGCAGAACAGTGAAATCTCTTCTTGTCGAGCTGGAATTTCTTCTTGAACCCTGACCTCGGGACCAGAGCATTCACAATGAAAACGACATTAGGCCAATTTGACTTTATGACACGTTCACTTTTCACAATTTGCGGATTATCATCCCCACATCTATTGTTCACAGAGTTTTAAAAGGCTTTCGACAGCTTGAATCGAGATGCTATCTGGCTAGCCTTGCGTAAGAGAGGCATCTCAGAAAAACGTAAAGCTATCATAAAGGCTAGATATGAGGAGGGTATGTGTCATATTTTTCACAATGGTAAGGTGTCGGATGACATTAAAATCCAAAGCGGAGTAAGGCAGAGGTGTATACCTTCAAAGATGAGTTTAGTTTTTTAGTTAGTTTTGAAAACTTGAATAATACTTTAATGCAATTTCATAATCTTAGAAGTTCGAAGATCCGTGGAAGCTTTCACATCAAGGAAACCATCGTACAAAAAATAGAGCGTGACCGGCTCAGTTGGTATTGCCACGTTCAAAGAAGAGATCATTTGAACCCTGTTAAAAAGGCAATATCAATGCACGTTCCAAAGACATCGCGATGTAGGAAAGGCAGGCCTATAAACGCCTGGATCAGACAAATGCGACGACATCGGCATTTCATTGGCCTCAGTAACCGAGTGATCCAAAATCGGCAGGCCTGCCGATATTTTCTGAGGTCAAATAGGCGAACCCCACATGCGGATCAGTAGAAATGCGGTGAAGTGGGAGGGTTGTGATCCCTTGTTTTCGGATCATGGCCTCGCTGATAGAAGGAAGAAGAAGAAGCAATTTTATAATCTTAAGTTAAATATGGTTTGGCCCACGACCGTTTACCAGATTGACAATTTATTTTTCGCATTTATATTTTAATACACATTGATATTTAAAAGTCTCCTTCCATAATACGTGCTCTGTAGTTAAATGCGGTTAATGCATATTTATATAAAACTTCCCAACCAAGGTTGCCGTTCAAAATGTTCAATACCTTATTCATATCCAATGCAGTTGCGCCAAAGTATCTCACACGAAACTCACTTAAGATAGGGCATCTGGCAATAAAATGGTATACATCCTCCCTTGCTTGAAGATTACACAGGTCACATAGAACTGACGGGTCTGGTCGATGTGGGATGTAATTTAAATTTATTATTTCCCCTCTTAGTTTAAATATTAGGCTAATCATATTCAGCGGAAAACAGTTGAGAAAGTACGTATGTTGTTGAAGATTATAGTTGAGTTTGCTGTAAATCATTCTATGCTGGGAAGTTTCAGCTTCCGTTTTGCAAAAATCATAAGTAGCGTAGCTTGCTCTCTCTAAAAGTTTTATAAATATTATCCTTAACTCAGCAGAGTTAATATCTGCTGCAATTCTCACGCTTTCACCAAAAGTCTGCCCCAGCTCTTTCCACTTTTCGATAAGGTTTCCTCTTGTTGATATAGCTCTCTTAAGCACTGGTTTAGGCAGCCGCCCATCTTCCATCTGTAACACTTTTATGATAAAATCGAAATGCAGCTTTAGCTTGTCTAAAAATAGAGGTGGCACTGTTGTTTCCAAATGCAGCATATAATTAGGGGTGCAGGTTAGGTTAGGTTAGGTAGGGTTATGAGGTTATCATAAAGCACAAGGCACCAAAGTGGGCCCATCGCGATCCTAGGGAAACCTTCACGGCAAAAGACCAAAACCCAATCCTCCAAGCAATTAATCTCCCTACAAAATTTGAAGAGATCCTTGTTATGGTTCAAGGACCTCACCTCCTCCAAGTTATCGAAGAAGTATCTACTCAGGTACTTTAGCCTTATCCTGGCAATTCGTTGACATTCACAGAGTATATGAGTTATATCCTCTGAGACATGTAGGTCATCGCAGTACCTACAAACATCCGTATCGGATAACCCTAGTCTCATGGCATGCTTCCTTAGGAGACAGTGGCCAGAGAGTATTCCTATCGCTGTTTTTAGCCTCGATCTATCTAACTTAATTATCTCCCCAGATTTTGTGCGATCTAACACAGGCCACAAGGCCTCAGACACCCTGTGACCATCTAAGTTTGACCATCTTAGATTAACCGTGTCAATGATTTTATCCCAAATAATTCCCTTGGCCACGCACCCTGGTGGTTTAATACTACCAATTATATCGCTACGTGGGAGCCCCGCTCCTCTTTTAGCCAGCGCATCGGTTTGCTCGTTGCCTTCGATATCGCAGTGTCCAGGTACCCAACATAATCTGACTCGGTTCTGCGTACATAATGCCCTAAGCATTGTGCGGCAATTCCTGATTATCTCAGATTTGGTGACGTAAGACTCCAGCGCCTTTAGCGCAGCCTGACTGTCAATGTAGATGGCGATATTCTTATCGGATATTGATCCCATCTCAAGTAATTCCGCAGCTTTAAGTACAGCTAGAACCTCTGCTTAGGACACACTGCATGTGTCCGGAAGTCTCAGGGCCACCTGTAGGTTCTTATCTCTCGAGTAAATACCTGACCCCGTGCCCTCACTGGTCTTAGAACCATCTGTGTATATTGCAATCTCGTTATGGACAGAGACTGCAGGGGTGCAGGTTGGTAGCCGGAAAATGCGTTTTAGAAAATACCTCAGGAATCTTTCAACCTCATCAAACTGACAGTATCCCCAAACTTGAACCCATATAGCATTATAGAGACTGCAGTCGCACGAAATAATTTAAGCTTTGCGCTATGTTCAATCAATTTATTATTGATGCAACGGCCCCATACTGAAGAAACAGCTCTCTTTGCCTCCGCTAGTTTGAGTTGGAAATGTTTTCGCATGTTGAGATTCGCCGTAATTAATACACCTAGATACTTTTACTCCCGAACTATTGAAACATTTTCTCCTTTGTATGTCCATTTTTCATTACGAGAATATCTACCACCACCATCTCTGAACACCATCATTTTAGATTTTTCTAAATTTACAGATAGATTCCATAGTTCACAGTAGCGCTCAAGAAGGTTCACCATTCGCTACATTCCTTCCACTGATTCAGATAGAAAAACTATGTCGTCTACGAAAAGGAGTCCTGGTATCTGCATACTTCCAAACTGAATTCCCCCTCCAACCGCATCCATTATATTATTTATAAATAAAATGAAAAGTAACGTGCTCAGAACACATCCTTGCCTGACTCCCATTCGTGTTGTAAAGTCTTCCGATACAAGGTCACCATCCCATACATAAGCGACGTTGTTTTCGTACATCGCTTGTAATAAAACGACAATTTTGCTTGAGATTCCCATCCTGAATAGCTTATAACAACGTGCTTCACGTGCAATAGAATCAAAAGCAGCGCGAAAGTCAACGAAGAAAGCGTATAACTTCTTGTTTCTTCTTTTGAAGCTCTCCGCAGTGTTCGTCAGGATGAATATTTGGTCTAAAGTTGAACAGTTTCTCCTAAATCCCGCTTGAAATTCATTCAGAATCTTCTTATTCTCAATCCACTGCGTTAGCCTGTTGAAAATCATAGCACTAAACAACTTCACTGATGTATTCAGGAACGCAATGCCTCGATAGTTTTCAGGGTTATCGTATGATCCTTTTTTGTGTAGGGGAAATATTATTGCTCTTTTAAAGCTATTTGGAACACTCGCTGTCTCAAATATCCTATTGTGTGCCTTGGTTAATGCGGACAGGAATTCAGTTGAACAATTTTTAAAGAATTCAGCTGGAACTCGGTCGTCTCCTGGAGCTTTACCAAATTTCGATTTTGCGATTCCACTCTGTACTTCAGAAATTGTAAATGGAGCATCTAGGAGATCATCTGTAAAAAGTGGTGCTGCGTATTGAGGAAGAGGCGAAAATTGCGAGGCGTTAAGCAGATTCTTAAAATAGTCCCGAAGTTCGTCGATGATGTTCTTAGTGGTCATTAGTCAAGTGCTTCAGGCAGAATTAACTAAAGGAAACCACAGATTCAAATGGACTACGATATCTTATGTAAAGCATCCGGACAACGCATATAATACCGCCTTTATGATTTACCGACCTTCACATAGGACAATGGACCTGAATCTAATAGTGCAAGATCTGGAAGCGTAGGCAAAGAAAGTGAGACTAAAGATAAATTCCTTAAGAGCAAAAGCCCTGATCTCTTCCAACCTCCCATGCTTAACTAAACATTGTCGGACATCCGGCCAGAAAAGTTGCCAATTTTCTATACCTTGGAAGTTTTGTGTCAATCGACTATGGTAGTGCCGAACTGGATGTGTTCAGCAGAATCGGGAATCACAGATCATGCAGTGTGCTGCAACAATTTAAATACGGATTCAGCAGACATCTGCAAGCATCTCATGGCGCTGGCTCAGGTTATAGGTTCTGCTTTTCGGAGAGATATAAAAAAAAAAAAAAAACAACTGGAGAAGCAATGCTTTCAGCAAAGTGTAGTTGATGCCACATCGACCTCGAAGAGTTTAAGTCCAAAAAGTTTATAAGTAGCTCGAACTGGCTTCAGAGCTATTGAGAAAGGAAGATAGTTTCCCAGGACCATAACTACAAAATGAAGAGACTTAAATCGAACCTTACGACCACCGTGTCAAACCTTTTATTTCCTAACCCAACCCAACCTCACACACATACCTATTTTTAGGTACATTTTTTAACTATTTCCCTTTATGCCAGCTTACCAGTCTTATCGTTACTCTCCAATCAAAGTGGTTCGGGGTTACCTGGGCATTAGTCATAAATGATATCAAATACTTCCTTAAGGTGCTTGGGCAATTGAAAAAGACCCACGTTACCTTGGGGGAGCTGAGCTTACTGTGTCTGTTGATTACTCTAAACAAGTGAAATTCTACCAGTCTCTCCATACTTTTCAGTAAGAAGGATGTCAAACTTATAGGTCTGAAACTCTTGGGGAGCGAATAGTCTTCCTTACCAATTTTCGGTATGAAAGCTACTCTGACTGTCCGCCAAGGTGTAGGAATATATGCCAGCGCCAAGCCAGCGGTGAAAATTCTTTTCAGAGTTGGCAATAGCTGGTCTATACCCTGTTGCAGCATAGCTGGATATATTCCATCGGTGCCAGGCGATTTGAAACCATCAAAAGATGGCACAGCATATTTGATGGCCTCATCTGTTACCACGGCTGATGCAATATACCAGCTGCGCCGAGTTTTCTGACTTAGATCAAGCTCAGCCTGGGTAAGCGGGCCAAGCTGCGACCTAGTGATTATCCGATTGTCAGGAAAGTGAGTCTCCAGCAGAAGACTAAAAGTTTCCGCTTTCGTCTCAGTAAACTGGCCATCAGATTTTCTCAGTGACTCCGGTTTGGTCGGCTTGCCCCTTTTGAGAACATTAACCAACCTGCTGGTTTCACCGAGTGTCTCGATCTTTTCACAAAAATCTCTATAAGAAGCACTTTTCGACAACCGAATTAACTTCTTGTAGTCTTTTTGCTTCGATCTAAAAAGATTCCAGTCACCTTCTAAATTTGTCTTGAGTGACCTATTTAGAAGTTTTCTGGATTCCTTCCTAAGTCGCTGCAGTTCCGGGCACCACCAGGGAACCGGAGTTCTGCAGGGGGTTTTTGTCAATGGGCACGTCAGTTCAAAATAGCTGGTAAGGACACTAGTCAGGTTTTGAACAGCATCCTCAACCTTTCGTTTCGTTCTGAGTTTAGTTGGAGTTTTGACAGAACTGTCTAGCTCTTCCCTAAACCGCACCCAGTTGGTTTTCCTCGGATTCCTCCTCTCCTGCAAAGTTATGGCCTCGCATTCGATATGGAAAGCGATGTATCTATGGTCTGACAAGGACACCTCCGGCAGTACCCTCCAGTTAGTAATTGACTTGAAATACCTATTAGATAAAGTCAAATCAATTACCTCCTGCCTCCTTGCCGTAACAAAAGTTGGCTGGGAGCCAATATTGTTAATTACCATGCCAGACGATAGTATAAAGTCTAGGAGATGGTTTCCTCGTGTGTTACATTTGCTGCTGCCCCATACTGTATTCTGAGCATTCGCGTCGCAACACATGACTAGTCCCATCTCCCGAGTGTCACAGTACTTTATGAGTTCGGCAACCGCCTTCGGTGGTGGAGGCATTACCGAATCATAAGGGAAGTAAGCCGACGCAGCGACGAAGGTTTTCCAACTTCCGGTCGTTTCGTAGCTTACAGCTGCAGCAACCAGGTCCTGTCCACAAAATTGTCCAAGCTTGGTTACTGAGAGGAAATTCGGCACAATTAGACAAGCTCTCGGTCTTTCAGATCGCTCGTCACATAGCACCGTTACTCCACGAACACCCCCAAAACCACATATGCGCTTGTTCCGCACGTATGGCTCCTGGATAGATGTTATGTGGGGTTTTGTACGCACCACGGAAAGTCTGCTACTTAAGAGAGCGGTAGCAGCCTTTGAGTGGTGGAGGTTTATCTGCGAAAATATCAAAGATATAGTCGCAGTTTTATTAGCAGAACGGCGCGCACCAGGTGCGCACATGCTTCCGGCGAGGCGAGCGCCCCTACCCGTGGCATTGCTTGCGTCAGCCATTTTCTGTCCGCTAGTGCTGGGACCTTTAGGGGTAACAGCACCAGTATCCACCAGATTTTGTGCGCAGATAACGCCACCGGTAAGAGTGTGCCCGGCAGAAGAGCGCGCATCAGATGCGCACACGGTTCCACTAAGAAGAGCAGGCGAAACTTGTTCCATCAGATTGGACCTGTTCGAGCCGACCGAAAAGGAGCCAGCGTTAGGTCTGAGGGATTGATCGGCTCCAGTTGGAATACTTTCTGCCGACCTAGGCTTCTTTCCTGTTGCTACTGAAGGATGACTGCTTTCGGCGCTTGCGCCTTCAGCTGACTCTGCAGCCTCTTTGCACCGCGCCATCGCCGCCTTCCTTCTTCTCCTTTTCAATTGACTCTTAGTCAGGAGCCCATCGGAGTGCGCCGCTTCGGGAGCTCGTTCAGCCTTGTTGGTTTCCCGAGTCAAACCGTCACCGACACAACTTCGACCAGCTACCCTTCTATTGAGACAGAGATTAGACGTTCCAGGTTGGGACCTCCAGAATCCTCGTCCCGGCCGTAGTCAAAAAGACCACGGGTGGATTATCGTTTTCACGAGTACCACCTGGAGTAGATACCGTACAAGTTTCTTCCATCATACCTTCAACAGGTTTTGCGTCACAGTCAAGACGTCTTCAGCCTTTAGTTCGATGTCTCACCTGGGGTCCTTTCGGACCCTTAGGGTCATTGACTCTTAAGCCGTTCCGCCACGTCAAGGCAGCTGAAGAATGGGAACGGCGCCAGCTTACCAGTCTTATCGTTACTCTCCAATCAAAGTGGTTCGGGGTTACCTGGGCATTAGTCATAAATGATATCAAATACTTCCTTAAGGTGCTTGGGCAATTGAAAAAGACCCACGTTACCTTGGGGGAGCTGAGCTTACTGTGTCTGTTGATTACTCTAAACAAGTAATAACATTTCAAATACTTTCCTAATCTCTTCGATAGTAAAATCGGCTTTGTCAGGAACTTTTTCGCCAACTTTTCTTCCCTATAATCATTTTTACTGCTTTCTCATTCACCTTGAATCTGCTGAAAATAATTCCTCGAAATACTTCCTCTGGTGTGGACATCGACTCGTGTCAAGATTTTGTGTTGTTGACGCGGCATGTCTTTAACTTGGTCATTTATTTCAATCTAAACGCAGCTTTGAACAATTTTCAGTTTCAGTCTTAACATGTGAAAGTGCCTTCGAGGAATGACTGTTTCTTTTACCTCTCCAAAGTTATGGTGAGAAAATTTCGATAGAAGTCCACCTTTTGTGTGTTGGTTTTCCCAAGGGCAAGGAATCGAATTTTTCAAAAGTTTTGTTCTCATATGTATGTACCATCGAATATGGGTAATTGCTGTGTTATAGGTGCACATACCCACAGACATTGTTTCTTTTGCGTTGGAATGTGGGAATCTTTTAAAGTGGAACTGATTCCATAGTCAGTGTGAGGTTTCCACCCACCAGATCACTGCCTGGCATTTCTTCGTGGGAAGGAGATGTGCTCATCACGTCACTCTTGCTTTTTTCATTTCCTTTGCTTTCCCTCCCCTTTTGCTTTGCGGATTGTGGCTTTATCTTCTAACAGGAGGATATGACGTACTTTGTTCTCTGGAGCAGGCGTTTCTTTGAGTCCCATCTGCAGTGTTTCCCTTTATAGCAGGAATCGCCTGTAGTGGAAGAATACCACTAGGAGTATCATCCTCGTCCGAGGAGTATCATTGCAAGATCGATGTTTGAGGAAGCATCATTCTTCCAGCGGTAAAGGTAACAGTAGATACAACCATGGTCATTTTGGAATGAGACGATAGGTTCATCTTGGATGAAAGGCCCCATTGTTGTTCCTAATTTTTGAGCTTTTGTTTCTTTCTTTTGTACCTATAGCGGCGTCGGGTTCCTACATCTACTGCCTCCTATTCTGATATATACGTTCTCTGCAGTTCTTCTGCCAAAAGGCAGATTGCGTGGTCCGAAATTAAGCGAAAAACACTATCAACTCTTGGTTGAGTGGTTGGTTTGTTGGATGGTTTCAAGTGACCCTTGAAGAGGTAGGTACACTTAGACCAGAGAAATGTTTATCATTTTGCCACTGAAAAGTGATGAGTGGATCAGCACTCTACTCCTACAATTATTTACTTCTTGTTATGAAAGAGTTTAGCTTAACTGTACAAGCAAGCGCTTTTGAAATGACTCATCCGCATCCGCAATAGTTCTTGATGCGGGGGATTTGATTTGCTATTTACTGCTAGCTAGGCAGCAGCTTGTCCTTTGTACAAGGATATCGACTTAGGCAGAAGAGTTCACATACAGCGACTAAGATGGCTGTGTCATTTGGAGCGGATGGAGCCCAACGTTCTTCGAATCCACCCCGCATGGACGACGCAGTAGAGGACGACCTCATGGTAGGTGGCGCAAACAAGTGGAGGGTAACCTCAACCAACTTGGCGTGCGCAACTGGAGGCAGCTGGCTCGTAACCGCGCTGGTTGGAGAGGTTTGTTGGTTGATGCCCAGGTCCACCCCGGACTGTAGCGCCATCTAAGTAAGTAAGTAGGCAGCAGCTTGACGAACTGCTGTGACTTCAGTTTGAAAAATGTATCACTGACTCGAAAGGTTAAAGGTGATCCCTCCTTGGTTTTGGACCCACACACTTAGTGCACACAGGTGACTCAGTGCTCTGATTTTACGCCTATATGATTTATCCTTCATAGCTTTTGCCCAAAACTGGTGATCCATAATAAGGTACTACTGATGTACTTCTTTAACTAGGAAAAGTCTATGGGTATATTTTGGTCCACCAATATTAGATATAATTCGCGCAAAGGAAGCACTGATCCGTGATATATAATTGCTACTTCGGATGCAATCTCGTGCTAATAATTAAAACCGCCTCCGTTGTATGATTACCTAACATTAGGCCAACAGATTCTAGTCACCGTCGAAAATTTGAAATGATCTTATTGCTAATTTAGACAACTCCTTCCAGCAGCCTCGTAGTTACACATATGGTGATGGCTCACGGAAGTCCCACAATTTTCTACCTCTTGTGGTATATCTAACTCAATCTTCCTACATAATCTTCCACAGCACGACCGAACCTGTGGTACTCCTCCCTACCATTGTCTGTGTCATATATGATAGTAAAACCGTCTACCAGTAGACGTCATTCACAATTTTCCTAACGTATATTAGTTGGCATTTCCAGCTCGTGAAATTGAAGAACAGTACTGCTTAACGCGTCTTCTCCGTCCTGTTCCTACTATGGCCTTGCAACAGATATTAATCTGGAAGAGTACTTGCTTTTTCTTGCTTGCTGCATCCAATTTGAAATCTTCTGAGGGGTTGCTTTCCCTGGTAGTTCCTTTTGTTTCTTCCATCGGTTGGGGAACACTTCTTGGTTGTAGCAGGGTTGCAGATGTCCACAAACATGTCCAATCTTAAATACTGTAAAAGCAAAATCGATTTTCCTTGTGAACACCGTTTCTCGAAAACTACTAGTCGTGGGTACTTGAAATTTTGCACAGTTATTCCTTATTTTACCTAGATGCGAGATAAGAAGGGATTTTTAGAAATTCAAGGCCTAAGTGGCATAAAGGGGGTTGAGATAGAATTTTCCATCTGTAAATATTGATTCCACAGCCGTAGCTCAGTACTGGCTCTCCGGATAAAAAAAAAAAAATAGATGAATTTTGTAAATTCGCCGCTAATTCATATAAGGTATAAAACATCCTTCTGCGTTATCCTGAAGCTAAGCAATGCAAAAAATAATTAATCAAATCATCGCCCACAATTTTCCTTCAGTGGAGACCACGGCCAGCAGTCATGCAGCAGTGGCTATCATTGCAATAGTACGTGTGTGTGAGTATAGGGGCGCGCTATCCCATGATTATGTTTTGATCTTCAGTGTGCGATCTCTTCTAGAGTAAAAAAATTGAAAAAAAAAAACATTATTAGTCGCAAATCTAGGGTATTGTAAATTTTATTAATTAAGATATCCATGTGCTGTCAAAACTTCATGCAATTATGAGACTTGGGAATATACGCATAGGTACATAGGTTGTATGTACAATGTTTTAATGGATTTAAAATAAATTGTGTGTTGTGAGCGGGTTTGTGTGTGCTCTGGTGGCGATTACTACGGGGGAAGTTATAACTGAGTTAACACATTTTTGGTATTGTATTCAGTTGGCAATTATGTTTCAATAATTAAAGAACTGTCAACTTAAACGCGGGCGAAGCTAGGCGAGCCCTGGTTAGCTAGTAGATAGATAAGATAGATAAAATAATGTTATTTTCTTCATAAAGTTTTTATAAAAACAGTAATTCAAATTATTCAAAAATTAAATACATGACAATAACTTTAAAAGTTGCCTGTCAGGTTAAAGCGGTTCTATTTTATTACTTTAAGCTTAGTGAGAATTATTTAAAGGTATTCATTAATTTACAAGGTACGGTACTTAAGAGCGCGTTTAAGGAATAACTGGAGGTAATTTTCTCCATTTAAAATCCTAAGGAATTGAATGCGGTCGAGTTCATTATTACCAAGAAATTGTCTCCTGTATAATTTGAACATAGGGCATACACTTACTAAGTGGAATGTATTTTCGGTTGCATCAAGGTTGCAGATTGTACATATACCAACTGTATCGCTCCTAAATGCCCTGGCATTTAGATTGAGTAGCCCGCACCGGGACTTCAAAATAAGGCTGATCATATCGCGGGGATTGGTGTCTTCGAATATTAGCGTATGATACATTGCAGTACTGGTCATGAAACTGTGACTGAAGTGCGCGGTTGGTGAATTCCGCCCAGTGGTTTTCCTTAAGTTTAGTGAGAAGTGTATTGTGTACTCTGTTCCATTCAGACTTCAAAGTCCAATTGCATTCAATACCAGTTCCCTGGAAAAGCGCAGACCATTCCTTGGCCTAATAGATTTTATGGCTTATTATTATATCCGTCAATTTACGTGAAAGTCTATTTTGAGGGAGCCCAGCGACTCTCCGAATATATCCGAAATTAAGTTTTAGAGTTGTAAGGAACGCTTTGGGGAGGCCTGTTTCTATGTTAAGGACATCGTTGGGTGTGTTGGTTGGGAGAAGGAAACATATTTTTATGAAGAAGCGCTGAAGTTTTTCGACTTGGATGTGTTCGGAATACCCCCACACTTGAGCGCAGTAATTCATTATTGACTTCGCAGCGGCTTCGTATATTTTATATTTTGCTGAATGGAGGATATTTTTGTTTTTGATGAGATTGGACCATGTGGCGTTTATTGAGTTTGTGGACATTGCGAGTCTTTGGTATAGATGAAAATAATGCTGTTAAAGAGCACTTGAAGAATCCTGCGACAGCCGATAAGATTATGAAACTTCTTGAATCGGGAATTATTCAAATTCACTAAAAACCAGCAAATATACAAAAACAAAAAAAAATAAATTCAGCAATAATTGTTTAAGGGCGTCAGACGTTCGGTCCCTTCCATTCGTGTGAAAAATATAACGCATACAACATGAGTGGTTGCGAAAAGCTAGGCCCTGGCATTTAAAGAGTTGTTGCGCAAAAAAATATATTAATTTATAACCCCGTTTGGAGGACTTTTGGCGACAGCAGATGAGATAGGAGGGGGTAAGAGTGCTTTCTCACTGGAGCACTTCTTCCTGTTCCAGGCGGCAGCGGACGTATTCTCTAGATAGAGTCAACGGTGGCGTCTATAGTTCCAGTTAGGTTGAACTTAGTGAATACTATGCGCGAGCTGCTTCGGCGTATTCGGATCACATGTCGGTAAGGAATTTCCAATGTTGGTCAAGACCTTGGGATAGAGATGGTGGCGGGGAAGCCCTAAATGGGCCAAACGGCAGTGCTCATACTCCGGTAGTGGACTACTGGCCCGGTGTACCTGGCCCTCGTCCCATGGGTATAATTAAAGGAACTGGCCCTACAGGTTGGGGGGTTGTGCCGTCGGAGTAACTTCCCTACCACGTAGAAAACGAATGGTTGTGAAACAACCAAAAGCCTGGGATAAGGACGACTCAACTGATGACGACAAGAGTAAATGAAATAAGGACAACGACATTCGAATCTGTACGTGCAGCCGAACAATTAGCAGAGGCCCTAGACTGCTATAAAGCAGATATTACCGCCATCCAGGAAGTGCGATGGGATGGGCCGGGCAAAAAGAGGATGAAAACTGTGACATCTACTACGGTGATTGCTACAGAGGCAACAGGCAACGCTTATTCGGATGCGGATTTGTCATACGCGGCAGACTTAGGCAAGAAGTCTTAAGAATCCGACACGTTAGCGAGCGTATTATGACTCTCCGGATCAAAGCTAAATTCACTTACATAAGCCTAATATGTGTTCATTCCCCCACGGACGAAAAGGACCCTGCCACCAAAGATTGTTTTTACGAGCTCCTCGACAAAACATACGAGCAATGTCCTAAATACGACGTTAAAATCGTATTGGACGATTTTTCTCGCCCACCACCGCGAAACCCCTGGTTTGACGAAGAATGCCAGCGAGTGCATGCAGCAAAATAAGAGGCATATAAAGCGGCGCTGCAAAGGAAGACGAGCGCTCCTCGTGAGATCTACGAGCAAAAGAGACGGAAAGAGCGATTCAGAATATTGAGAGGTTACACTCCAGAAACAACGTACGGAAGTTTTACCAAAAGGTAAAAGGAACCTGTCAGAGAAGCAATACCCGTACAGAAACCTGTAGAGATAAAGGTAACCTCGTAGTAGGATCACAGTCGGTGCTGAGAATATTAAAAAACTACTTCTGCGGACTGCATAACGGCGACGAAGACCAACATCTCGCTGTCAGGCAGAATGAACCATGCAACATAGACGATGATAGGCAATATTTCCGTCCACTTGAGCAAGCTGAAGTGAGGATAGCAATATCCAAGCTGAAATCTAACAAGGCTGCTGGACCTGGTGGGTTACTGGCCGAACTTTGCAAGGCAGCTGGTGATGAATTGGTAGAGATTTGGTCAGACGATTGTATGCCCGATGAATGCAATCTCAGCATCGTTTGCCCGATCCACAAGAAAGGAGACCCCCCAACTGCTTCAATTATAAAGGCATTAGTCTCCTCAACATCGCATATAAGATCTTTTCTGCGATATTGCGTGAACGCCTGAAGCCTTTTATCAACAGCTTGATTGGACCCTATCAGTGCGGTTTCAGGCCAGTAAGCTCCACCATCGATCAAATATTCATACTTCGGCAGATCCTGGATAAAACTCAAGAATTCCAAATCGATACTGACCATCTCTTTATCGATTTCAAGGATGCCTATGACAGCATCTAAAGAGAAGAGCTTTATAGTGCCATGTCTAGTTTTGACATCCCTGCCAAACTTGTCCGTCTGCGCAGGCTGACGATGGAGAACGCTCGCTGCTTCATCAAGGTCGGTAATGACCTCACCGAGACTTTCGATGTCAAAAAACAAGGAACTCACAAGCCAACACCAGTGACACAATCTATCAAAAATCTGCACAACTGCTTGCATACGCAAGCGGGCTGTCGGCGGTGTGTTTGCAAGCATTAACGCAAAAGCGGCCAAAATAGGTTTAGCGATAAACGAGGGCAAAACCAAGTATATGCTATCAACAAGATGGGAAAGCCAACATCGACGAATTGGACAGAACGTCACAGTGGGCAGCTATAACTCCGAGGTAGTAAGGGACTTTGTCTACCTTGGCTTTGCTATTAACTCGAAAAATAACATCAGCGCAGAAATCAAGCGAAGAATTACTCTTGCCAATCGCTGTTTTTTTGGGCTTATAAAGCAGTTCAACAGTAAAGCCCCCATCATGAACAACTGGGGAGACTCTGTATAAGACTCTGATCACCCCAGTCCTGCTTTACGGCTCTGAAGCATGGCCTTTATTAAAAGAGGATGAAGATATCCTTGGTCGCTTCGAGGGAAAAATTCTTCATAAGATATTTGGTCCGGTTTGCGTTGACAGGTTTTGGAGGAGAAGATTCAATAACGAACTATACGAGCTGTACAGCGACATCGACCTAGTCAATAAACTGCGTATTGGACGTCTGAGATGGCTAGGACATGTAGAGCGAAATGACACCAACGCTCCGGTCCGCAGAGTCTTTGAATCTAATCCGGTGGGACGACACAGTAGAGGACGTCCTCGCCGTAGGTGGCGCGCATAAGTTTAATGGGACCTTCAACTTGGAGTGCGCAACTGGAGGCAATTAGCTAAAGACCGATCTAAATGGAGAGGCTTGTTGGTTAAGGTCCATGTTCACCCCGAACTGTAGCACCACCTAAGTAAATAAGTGGCTGGCAGTTTGTAACACTGTGGCAAAAACCATGCAGAAGCAGCGCTGATACTTAAGACACCTTACGTTGAAGTGCTTGGTGGTAGTCCTGCGAGAAGAAAGAACAGAAATCGGGAGGGGGTTTTAGTCAGTATAAATCAGAAAAAAACTGCATGGACCGCCTCCTCAGTATCTTATGAAGATTTTCCATTTTCCAACCGAAAAAAACTACCGGGAGTACGCTGAAGAAATCACCTTGAAAGCTGCCCATGCTCATGGCATGCATGAGCTTAGCGAATAAGCCTTGGGGTTGCGGACAGAGCATTATGAGATGGTTGTTTGTTGCCACCTTGAGACAAGTGATCACCTATGAGTCAATAACGTTGGTCAAACGCACACATCCAATCGCAGCCATGGAAACACACAACAAAGTGTAAAGCGTCATGAGCTGAGGAACGAACCGGTGCAAAGCACTCCCAGTCCCTGGACAACTGCGTCAGCATCTTTCAGGGTTAAACGTATGTCATAGGCAGATGCATCAGACGTACAGAAAATGCTGAAGTTGCGACATACATTCGTTGTTAACACTGTGTGGGGATGCTTACACTGAGTTAGCGAACAGAGTAGAAATAACATGGTGACCCAGTACTGGATACCCGGGCACGTAGGAATGCAAGAAAACGAAGCAGCAGACTGTGTATTATGACGATGACAACAGAACCATTTACAGAACCTAGACCATTATATGGAATAGAGGATTCAGGAAAATGAAGAAGCAAATCAAGATCAGGAACTGGAAAAACCGACGCAAGATTGAAAGAGATTGAAAGCATACGTCAGCCGAAACAAGAAAAACCTACGTATCCTTACAGAATTCCCCGCGCAGCACTACCAATGAAGAAACCCTTACAGGTTCTACAATGGGTTTAGTAAGACTCCGGAGTACATTCTGGAATCTTATGGGTCATTGACCTTCAAAAGGATGAACTTCGTTGGCAAGTTCCCAATATTCGTAAAGGACAACCCCCTTCTCATTCAAATTCATCGGAGAAACTGTACTAAAGAAGGTTCTCCAGGGTGGTCTATTCCAGGCAAGGCTAACTTACAGTACAGACTCTGAAATGTAATATAAAGCAGAAATTATATATAAATGCGAGGGTTAGTCCCTCATGAGTAAAATCCTCTCTAATATATAACGCAAGGTACATAAAAATAATGTACGTACGGTTACGTGTATATATACCTTGACGGGTATAGCTGCGACGCAAATGCCAGGCACGGGCTATGGGGCAGTTCCGAAAGCAATGAGCGTGGTGAGTCCCTGTTCGAAAATATCCTTGCAAATAACCTCTCAATATATAACAAAGGCAACACTCCAAACTTTATATTTCCGAGTACGGAAAATTTCAACAGCTGGGAAGATGTCATAGACGTTACACTCTCTAATAACAGTAGTAGTATGAAAGTGGAGAACTGGAGAGTATCCAATCTGAAGTCTTTTTCAGACCATAATTGGATCCTCTGCAATGTAGATCTCGAGATCGAGACTCCCAAACTCTACAAAAACCCCAAAAGAACCGACTGGATAGAGTTTAGTCAAGTCGTTAGATCCAAGCCTCCAAACGCTTTAATAACCTCCACTGCAGAACTAGACACAAAAGTAAAGACTTTCGAAAAAGCCTTCAATAATGCTTTTAAAGTTGCGTGTCCGGTCAAATACAGCAAGAAAACCTTCCCTCCGCCGTGGAACGAAGAACTCTCTAACCTCAGGAAACTGACTAGAGAGACCTTCAATATTTGCTACAAATGCAAATACTGGCAGCCTTACACGGACAGCCTTAAAATATACAAAAAAGCTATCAGAATGGCCAAGAAACAGTCCTGGATAGAGTATTGCCAATCAATTGATACCCTCAAAGACTCCGCTAGACTCAGCAAGATTCTATCGAAGGATCATTCCAATCCATCTCACCTGAAAAGGTTGGATGGTAAGTGGACGGAGTCAACTGCAGAATCCTTAAAGATCTTGATACACACCCACTTTCCCGGATGTAAAGACAGTTACACAGAGCCTAACAGTTCGCAATGCTTGCAATCCTGGGAACACATAATACCCAATATTACCGAAGAAAAATCTCCTTGGCTATTCGCAGCTTCGCCCTTTATAAATCGCCAGGCCTAGATGGCATTCTCCCCATTATGCTACAAAAAATGCAAGAGGTAGCAATCCCATGGATAGTAACGATTTTCAGGAGCTGCATCCTAAATAACCATGTACCCCACTCATGGAGACGGGTGAGAGTGGTTTTCATTCCGAAGGTGGGGAGGCGCTGACATGAGAACGCGAAAGATTTCAGGCCAATCTGTCTGACCTCCTGCGTTTTGAAGACCCTCGAGTGCGTTCTAGACAACCATCTGCGAGATACAATTGAATCATCTCTCTCCAAATCCCAGCACGCATACCTCAAAGGAAGATCTACAGAAACAGCTCTTCACGAAGTAGTGCGAACACTAGAAAAATCCCTACAGTATAAGGAATACACTTTAGCTACCTTTCTAAACATAGAAGGAGCTTTTAACAATGTACACACTGAAGTAATTCTAGAGTCCCTCACGGAGCTGGGCATAGAAACCTACCTAAGCCAATGAATAGTCCCTATGCTCAGCACTAGAACCATTCAGGCATCTTTAAGAAACAGCACCATAACCGAATTTACCAGTAGAGGAATGCCCCAAGGTGGAGTCATCTCACCTCTACTATGGCTAATAGTCATAAATAAAATCCTTTTATGCTTAGACAGAGAAAGAATTAAAGTAGTTGGGTATGCGGACGACATGGTGATTTTAGTGTCGGGACTTTTTCCTCCAATGATAAGTGAGATCATGGAGAGCACTCTAAGTAAAGTCACCACATGGGCCGGAAAGTGTGGACTTGGAGTCAACCCAAATAAAACTGAACTGATGCTTTTCACCACAAAAAACAAAATACCCGAATTCAATCTTCCTCGACTAAATGGTCAGATACTCTCCTTATCTTCTAGTGCTAAGTACCTATTAGTTATTCTAGATCCTAAACTTAACTGGAAACCAAACATAGATGAACGAGTAAAGAAAGCATGTATAGCCTTCTATGTCTGCAACAGAACCTTCGGCAAAAGATGGGGCCTGCAACCAAAATTCACACTGTGGATGTACACAGCTATAGTACGCCCAATCCTTACCTACGGGTCGATAGCATGGTGGCCGCCCTTAAAAAAGCCTATAACACAGCCAAACTAAATAAGGTGCAAAGAGCAGCATGGATAGGCACCACAGGCGCCCTACGGTCAACTCCATCAGACGCTCTAACAGTCCTGCTACACCTTTTACCCCTAGATCTACATATCACAAACATCTCAGCGCACAACGCAATCAGACTCAGAGAGTCCAAGTGTTGGACTGCGAAACCCTATGGACATAGCAATATCCTAGATTCTCTACCAGAAGAACTCGTATCGACTCCAACAGACTACATCCCCACACTGAACTTCACAAAGCGTTTCGATGTACAATTCCCTACAAGAAAAGATTGGCAAGATGGACAGACGACTAGTGGTTTCGATCTAACAGTCTACACCGATGTGTCCAAAATGGACTGTGGGGTTGGTGCGTGTGTTTTCTCGGAGTCCCTGAACATCGCAAGATCGTATCGACTCCCGGACGCTGCCAGCGTCTTCCAAGCGGAATTACTCGCCATTCGCGAAGCCTGTCGCCAAATCAAGTCACACACAAATACACTACCAAGGCAAAGAATGGCTATTTTAATTTATAGCCAAGCTGCTATCAAAGCCATTGCCTCGGAAACTATTTCCTCGAAATTAGTACTAGAATGCCGACAGGAGCTGACCTAGTCTGGGTTCCAGGCCACAGCAATGTTGATGACAACGACCATCCTGACGAACTGGCCAGGCGAGGCTCAGCCCTCCACTGCTCACTTGCGGAACTTGTCCACACCCCGCTCGGAGCAATTAAGGCAAACATCTCCTCAATCTTTCTTAGAAAAGCTAACCTTAAATGGTCTAGGTTAACAAACTGCGTCATATACAGAAAGATGTGGCCTAACTACAACAAGACCAAAACAACCGACCTATTGAAACGAACGCACAAAGACATTGCCCGTATAATCGCTGTAATCACGGGACACTGGCCGGTAGGAGAGCACGCGGCCAAACTAGGTATCCCATATAATACACACTGCCGTAGTTGCAACATAGCCACCGAAAAGGAAACAATTATCCACTACATTTGCACTTGTCCACCACTAGCTAGGGCTAGGCATCAAGCATTAGGCAAACCCTTCTACAATTCACTTGAGGAGATCTCGGGTAAAAACATGAATGGGCTAACCCTCTTCTTAAACTCCACAGGCTGACTCTAGATTGTCCTCATCAACACACATCAACATCAAATGTCGCATGAGTCGTGGTATCAAAACGGCACAACTGTGCTAATTGGGTCTCTGCTTTACAGAACCGCCACTTCTATCTACCTACCTACCCATATATACCTTGAAATGCCTGGAGATCTTCCGACAAATCGACGTGACATCACAACGAATTTCGTTGACGTTCAGCGGAAGTTAAGAGAAGACTGCTGCTACATTTTCCTTTCTCTGATTTGTGTTCTATTGCTTTCTCATTAAAAGATATTAGAAACATGAACCTGAAAGTTTGTTTTTTGTTTTCCCATTACAAGGAAATCGCTACGCATAAACTCTTGGCTACTCTGCATGTCTAGGATTCTTTTTCTCTTGCCCTTGACTCGAGCTTCAATTTATTTTATTTTTTCCGAATGGAATTAAATTACATTAATTGATTTAACCTCGAGGCAAAGAGCAAGTAGCATACTCAGAGCTAGGAAAATAAACGAGGAGTCAAAGTTATATTTAGCAAGGGCACATCAGCATCCCTCAACCACATGATATCCTGTCAAAGAGCAAAAAGTGTGTCACTGTCATCTCCCTTGAAATTCAATGCCTTGAGGATGTTTTTTTTTTTTTTTGCTCGGTTTTCTATCTCAGTTTGCGTTTGAAAATGGATATCTTTTTTATAATGGAACATAATTGATATCCAGTAGGAGCCATTGCGGGGTAGGTTCTGAAGTAGAGTTTTTTTTCTAAATTTAAACTTTTTTCCAAGACATGGAAAGTGAATTTGAAACTAAAAAGAAAACCAAAATAAATCTGTGAGTAGAAAATCGTTGAATAGAGCTGTGAACTCAATTAGGATATCGTTTGGACTCTGTTGTATAGTCAGCGACAACATAAATGTTATACTCTGATATTTGTGAGAATTGTTTGTTAAAAGAACGTGCCAAGGCTTTAAAGTCAGAACAGCGGTCTGAGGGACGAAAGTGGACACCAAAGAAAGTCCACCATTGACCAAAATTCACATTACGGCAGATCTTGAAAAAAACCAGGAACACCAAATCGTTTCGCATCACCTTCTCTCCGATTTTAAAGCCGCCTTCTACAGTAACTACAGAGTAAAGCTATATTTAGCTATACCTAGGTTTGACATACCTTTCACGATCGGCCATTTATGCAGAATAACGGTGCCTAGGTTAAGTTAAACTCAAACGGATCCATTGTGCTCCCCTGACGTGGAGTTTCCGGGCTGAAGTACTGAAAAGAGAGGAAAAGCAAAATGGCTAGAATTCTGTGTTAATGGAACAGTCTCCTCTGAACCACCCTGAAGCAGTTATGAATTTCATGATGGTGGTTGATAGCTTTTTAGACAGGTCGCCCAAATGGTTGAAGAAATACTCTTCAGGTCAGGATACTCTACTATCGACCACATGTTTGTTTTGAGGAGCATTGTGGAGTCTTACATTGGAAGGGGTAAAAAACTGTATGCGTGTTTTGTACACTTTAAGTCGGCATTTGACACGATAGACCGAAATGCTCTATTTTATAAACTTTACTACATGGGCACGTCGAGAAGTTCGGACGCGTAATCCAAAACTTGTATGCAGATACAAAATCAGCAGTGTGGAGTGGTGAGGAGTTGTCAGGATGGTTCCAGTCATTGTACGGAGTAAGACAGGGATGTTTGCTGAGTCCAAGCTTATTTGTGCTGTACATCGAGGACATCGTAGATATTCTGAATGGAGGTGTCGAGTATGCAGGACTACTGACCAAATCACTTTTGTTCGCTGACGATATAGTAGTAATGGCGCAATCACCTGAATCCGTACAACTAATGATCAACATGCTGTATGACTACGGCGCCGTTAATTTTTTTTTTTTTTTAGGTTGCGCCAAGGATGTATTATCTTCATAGATACTAATAGCCCGAGTGCTACTAGCATGCACGATTCGCAAACCTGAGTAATCGATTCCAGGAATACGCCCACGTACTAAACACACACCCTACACACTTCAACCACTCTCCCCGCGGTACTGCCGTTAGGTATTTCTTCGCGGGGCTGGTTAGCAATTATGGTCTAGTCTCCTACGCCGCCTCTTGGGCTCTTCTTAGGGCTTCTGCTCTTCGCAGCGCATTCTGCACACATACTATGAATGAGCAGATCTCCATCCACTCGCCCTCTGATCGTGTCATGTGATTAACCAGATTTTCTGGACTTGGCAGGTTTGCTCTGACTTCTGCACAGCGTGTGCAGTAGAACACTGCATGCTCCGCGTCCTCCTCTTCGTTTGGACATATTGGACACAGGGGCGAAATATCGTGTCCAAATCTATGGAGGTATTTCCGGTAGCCACCGTGTCTGGACAGGAACTGTGTGAGGTGGTAGTTACAGTTCCCCGTCGCTCTCTCTGTCCATGATTTTATAGTGGGAATGAGCTTGTGGGTCCACCTTCCTTTGGTAGAGCTGTCCCACCTGGTTTGCCACAGCGTTGCTGATGCTGCCCTTCCTCCTCCTTAATCCTTTTTGCCTCTTGCCGGTTCGAGGGACGTCTAAGGTATACCCTCTGCATCTCTTCAGCGAAGATGTCGATTGGGACCATAACAGCTAATACGCAGGCTGCATCGTCGAAGATAGTTCGGAAGCCGCTGATTACTCTGATTGCGCAGAGCCTGCGAGCTGATGATAGCTTCATCCTGCACTCATTTGTCGCCAGTGCACCTGCCCATATCGGGGCAGGGTATAGAAGTACCGAGCTGACCACTCTGGACAGCAGGATCCTGCGGGCGTATCCAGGCCCGCCGATGTTCGGGAGCATGCGGGAGAGTGCTGCCTGCATCAGCGATGCTTTCTTACTGGAATACTCGACGTGGGCTTTGAAGCGCAGCCTGTTGTCGAGCATGACTCTAAGGTACCTCAAGGATTCTTTGGACCTGATTGTCTGGTTTCCGACCCGGAAGCTGGCGTATTCCACCTTTTTGCGGCTGGTTATTAGGACAGCTTCGGTCTTGTGGGCAGCTAGTTCCAGACCGGTAGACTACAGCCATTCCTTTATTCTTATAACTGCCTCATCCGTGGCAGACTCCACCTCGTGTACGTGCTTGGCTACTGTAACCACTGCGATATCGTCAGCGAAGCCAATTACTTTGACTCCCTCGGGTAATGTTAGTCGCAGAACTCCGTCGTACATAATGTTCCATAGGAGAGGTCCCAGAACCGACCCTTGCGGGACTCCCGCGGAAACACTGTAGTGCTTAACGCCATCATCAACATGGTATCTTAGCTTCCTATTGCTGAAGTAGTCCGTGACTATCCTCAGCAGATAGTATGGTGTATCCATCCTGGCCAGGGATCTCCTATCTCCTAATGGCTGGAAAGAAAACGCTCGCCGAAGCTTTGGCATTTGCTCTGATGATGGAGGCGGCAGACAAGGTGTGCCAGGGAATCCACCGCGTGAGGGAAGTAGCCGCCGTTGAATGCTCTTGCCAGAAGATGGACGTCGAAGTCCGAAACAGCGCTCGCCGAGGACAAATTCGTTGCTGGAACTGCAACAAAAGAGGGCACCTACAACGGCAATGCAGAATTTTACCCAGCCGCGGAAACTATCCACACTATGGTAATTGGCGATGTAGTGAAATACCATCCAACAGGTATTACATCCATCCTGTTGGTCAGGCTTCCCGAAACCAGGAGTGGGGAGACCGCTCAAGAACCAAGTCGGATGTCGGAGTCGACGCGCCCAATACCACCGTCCAGGTTCCCCAAACCAAAATCCATTCTAATGCCTTATCCCGGCAACCATGCGAGATCGACTGCAAGCATTGTGTGCGACAGGAAGAGAAGAACCTTCTTTCCATCCAAAGGATAAGAGCAGAGGCTATCGACGGTTAGATTACAGAAGAAATCCGCAACGCTTAAAAAGAAGACCCGGACATCGAGCCAATATTAGCGTGGAAGGAGTTTATGGAAAAGCCAAATGGACAAGATATCTCGGACAGAAGCCCCACTCTCAACGCATAGTGGGCTCAGTGGGACTCCCTTCATGTGCAAGATGGTGTTCTGAAAACGAAATGGGAAAGGCTGGACGGGAAAGATTTCATAATGCAGGTTGTCTTGCCGCGATCAAAAGTACACGAGATGCTACGGGAGATGAATGATGGAGCATCCGGAGGTCATTTGGGTGCAAACAAGACGCTGGAGAAGGTGAGAGAACGTTTCTATTGGCTCAGCGCAAGGGAAGATGTAGAGAGTTGGTGCCGAAAATGCGTCGTGTATGCAGCCAGCAAGGGGCCCAGAACGAAAACGCGATGCAAGATGAACCAGTTCAACGTGGGCGCACCCTTTGTACGGATTGCCGCTGACATCGCTGGTCCATTTCCGGAAACTGACAGTGGCAACCGTTACATCCTAGTCGTTATGGACTACTTCAGCAAATGGCCGGAAGCGTTCGCCATCCCTAACGAGGAAGTAAAGACCATCGTGGAAGAGATCGTCAACAACTGGGTGAGCAGATTCGGCGTGCCTATGGAACTGCATTCTGACCAGGGACGAAACTTTGAATCGAAGATATTCCAAGAGGTATGTCAACAACTAGGAATTAAAAAGACGAGAACGACTCCACTTCATCCGCAATCCGACGGGATGGTAGAGCGCTTCAACAGAACCTTAAACGGACATCTCTCCAAGGTCGTAAAAGACCACCAGCGCGATTGGGATCGACAAATTCCTCTCTTCTTGATGGCCTACCGAAATGCAGTGCACAGTACTACTGGACATACTCCATCCGAAGTCTTGTTTGGTCGAGCAGTTCGGTTACCTAGTGAGGTGAAGGTTGGATTCCCTAACGATGAGCCCAAATGTGAAGAGGACTACGTGGCAGACCTCAGGGAAAGGATTCGAGACATACATCAGAGGACCAGGACGAGGATAAGATTATCGATTTACCACATGAAAACCATGTACGACACAAGTATGGTGTACAACCCACACCGGCAAAAGGGGAGGTCACCTAAGCTGCAGCAAGACTGGGAGGGCCCTTATAAAGTGGTCACATGCATCAATGACGTCGTCTTCCGAATCCAGGGTGGAGTAAGAAGCAAGATGAAAATTGTCCACCTGGATCGTCTTTATCGTTATCATGGTAGTAATCCAGATGATCTTGTTCGGGACGAACAAGTTTAGGAGGGGGGCAGTGTAGTATCGAGAACATCGTCAGGTACTGCGTGGTTTGTGTACATAAACTGTAAGCAACGACGTCTATTCGCCAAAACCAGCTAGCAGTAAATATTCCCACCTGATGAGCTTACGTTCCACAATTGTTCCACACAATATCCCAATTATTTCAGGATCATCAATTCATCCCGGGCGACATCTAGTATATTCTAGAAGGACTTGTATTTTATATAAATACCCATACCACAGCCACCGTCGACACAGTTGTTTATAAGTGCATACAGCGATTACAAGAGGGAGATTAGGAAAGTGGTGAAAACAAGCGACTTATTGAAAGTAAATCTGTAGCGACAGTTTAATTTGAAATAAATAAAGAATAAAGTGGTTGACAATTGTGTTAAAGTAAAGTTAGTAGTTGACAATAAATAAACAGTGAAATACACAAAAGATAGTTTTATTTAGATGAACCCCAGCAAGAATATTACAATACATAGTTTAGTCAATTTTTTATTTTAATTTTGAATTTATTTAAGGTTGTCCATCAGGCAGACGGCAAAACCAGGTTTATTGAATTTTTGTTAAAACTTTGTAATAATAGCCGTATTTTATTATCGCACATGATCCATATGGATCTTTGATTTCTATGCAATACAACAACAATACGAGATCTTGCTTTCTATCAGGATCAATTTCGTGATCCAGAAATTTTTTTTTTTATTCCTTGGTAGGTTACACAACCACACTACAGGACACAAGGAAAATAATTTCGTTGATCCGGATCCGGATCGTTTTATTTTCGTCGTGTGATCTATATGGATCTTGGGTGATAATAAAATACGGCTAATAATGAAGTACATAAATAAAAATTTATCTAATCTAATCTAAATCTACTCTCCAAGGGCCGTCTTCCTGGTATTGCAGAGACTAGGGCATTTGCAAAGGAAGTGTTCTGTGTCCTCCTCTATGTCTGTGTTGCCGCATCCCTCTGCAGAGTTAATCTGTACTTAGCCGCATTCTCTTCCGCTGGGCCGCCAATAGGTTGTGACCGTCAATGATACCTATGAGAAACGCCAAGTTTTGTCTACTTAGGGTGAGGATGAGCTTGGTTTTAATTATGTCATATTTTGTCCAGATGCTTCTGGAGAGTCGGCATGATGGGAGCGCTCTCCATCTTTCTTCTGCTTGTCGTTTGAAGTCAAGTGCTATGTTTGATTTAACAAGTTTTAGGGGAGGAAGAACTGCGCTTTGGATCATCGACAGGTCTTGTTCTGATCCCTTTCTTGCCAGTTCATCCGAAATCTCGTTCCCTGGAATTCCTTTGTGGCCTGGGACCCACCAGAGTGTTGCATGGTGACTATGGATGTGCACTTTAAGCTCCTCGCGGCAGCGTGTTATTTGCTTTGATTTTATAGCCGCGGAAGAGATGGCATTTATAGCAGCTTGATTGTTTATGTAAATATCAATCCCTTTCCTAGTAACAAGTTTCGTGGATAGTTCTTGTGCCGTCTTCGCTATCATTAGGACTTCTGCCTGGAACACACTGCCGTGGTTCGGAAGCCTTAGCGATCTTGTAATATCAAGTTTCTCTGAGTAGATACCCAAACACACTCCTTCGTTTGTTTTGGACCCGTCAGTGAAGACTGAAATACTATGCGGGTTAATGGCCCCACCATCTTCCCAGTATTCCTTTGATGGGATGACCATTTTGACGTTTAGACTGAAGTTGGGGGATGGCGGAAGATAATCGGTGGAGTCTAGGTGAGCCCACCTTGAGATGCTACGGTGGCCCGTATAACTCTGCTCCATCAAGGGCGGTAATAATCTTACATAGGTATGCCGTCGACTTGCCGTCATCACAGAGAATGAAGACAGTTTATAATCCAGAAGGCGGAAATATATCTTAATGTCTGAAAAAACTCGACCTAATCGACTTTAACCTCCACTGGTTGAAAAACTGTCAATATAGAAGTGTAAGGATTCATTTTGTTCGGTTTTGTCTTTCCGCAGCTTTGTCTGGATAGAGGTCTTAAATTTGTTCTTAAAGAAATTCTTGTAAAGCATAGTTGGTGTTTTGAAATTAATTAAGATTGTTGAGAACGAGTACTGGACCATATGCTTATCATGGAATGCTAGGAATATTAGGTGGAACAGGATGTCACGTATTTTTGAAAAAGTAGTCCTGATTGCACCACTAATGCAAAAACATGTTGATCTTTGCACCTTGCCTAAAATGCTAAATGGAGCGTACAGCTTTCTAAAGAGCAGACCGCCGAACGATCAAGCCAGCCATAAGTAAAGATCCGATTGCAGATACAAACTTCGTGCATTCCAGATTCCCAGCCTCAAATTTAGACCCAGGTATTTTGCTCAAAAACGAAGCTGGTTCCATATAGTCTAGTTATAGAGCTGGACCATATTTATCAGCCCATTTAAAAAGTTTCAAAAACGCATTTGGCATAAGCTCCCTCATATTCATATGCCTTTTCGAGGCAGCTATCGCACCGTCGCGTGGCGTCGTTTGCATAGCCAATCACTTTCCAGAATTTCCTTTCCTGAAGACCGCCACTTAACCTGTGTATATACTAAGCCCAGACAGTTGTAAGCCCGGGAAGGATAATATTCGAAACCTAAAGACTTTCAGTGGATATTCAGTCTCTGAATATCTCTAAAACGTTTGAATATACATACGTATTACACAAATGTGTTTCGTTTAACGATTGATAGACCTTGGAACAACAGGGGGAATTGCATATCCCATATCAGTTCATATGATTCCTCGTTGAGGGAGGCTCGTGAACTATCAAATTCCTTCAATTAATTGAAGGTGGCTGGACTGAAAGAGATTTAAACCTGGAAACATTTGGAGGTGATCAAACGGTAGCGCATGCGATTACATGAAAATATGAAGTTCTCAATAAGCCTAGGCCTACCAACTCACACCGTCCACCTCCACATAGGTGGCCGCTGGGTGCCTAGTACATTGACCGAAGAATGGGTAATCGACCTCTTTGGAAGATTTTTGGGGCAGCAGATGAGAGAAAGGTGAAGAGTTCTTTCTCACTAGAGCACTTCTTCTTCTTCCAGACGGCAGGGGACAAATTCCCTAGATCGAGTCAACCGCGGCTTCTACAGTTCCAATTAGGTTGAACTTAGTGAATACATTGCCCGAGCTGCTTTGACATATTCAGATAACAGATCGGTAAGGACTTTCCAAGGTTAGTCAGGACCTTGGAACAGAGATAGTGGGGGAGGAGCCCTTAATGAGCCAACAGCAACGCTCATACTCGCGTTCTAGACTACTGGCACCGGTGTGCCCGGCTCCGCGTCCTATGGGTATAATATAAGGAATTGGTCATCCAGATCGTGGCTTGCACCGTCGGCTTAGCTTCCCTACCATGGAAAAAACGTTGGTTACGAAGCAATCAATGGCCTCTGATACGGATGATTTCACTGTTGACGACAGAAGCAAACGTAAAAAGGACAACGATCTTGGTGTCTGCACGTGTAATATTAGGTCCCTCTACAAACCACTTGCAGCCGAATAACTTGCGGAGGCCCTAAACTGCTGCAAAGCAGAAATTACCGCCGTCCAAGAAGTGCGATGGGATGTGACGGGCAAGGGGAGGATGAAGAACTGTGACATTTACTACGGCGCGATTGCTACAACCCACAAGGACAGCGTCTATCCTTTGCGGATTTATTATTACAGGCAGACTTAGACAAGAAGTGTTGAATTTCCGGCATGTGAACGAGCACCTAATGACAAATCGTATTAAGGCTTAATTCGCCAACATACGCCTAATATGCGCTCTCGCCCTCAAGAGAAGATAGATGACGCGTCTAAAGATGACTTCCACCAGCTTTTCGACAAGACGTATGAGGAATGCTATAGCCACGACGTTAAAATAGTCTTGTGCGATTTTAACGTAAAAGAGAATGTTTTTGGTAGCGTGGTCGAAAAGCACAGCCTCCACGATACCATATCCCACAACGAATTCAGGGTAATCGACTATGAGGTGGGACTAAAATTGGTGGTAGCTAGTATGCGGTTCCCACGTCTTGATATTCACAAGGAGCATGGCTCTCTTTTGATAAAAAACACGTCAAATAAATCGATCACATTGCGATCGACGCAAGACACTCTTCCAGTATTCTGAGTGTCCTGACTTTCCGAGGAGCTAACGTGGACTCGGATCACTAGGTAGTTGTAGCCAAGGTATGGATGCGGATATCCATAACAGAGTGAAATCAACGAAATACTGTGAGGAAGGTTGATGTTTGGCGCCTTTGCCGATCGAGCCTCTTTCAATCTAAATCGAAGTTCTATGCCGCCAGCAGCAAGTGCGGAAGACCAGTGGCAACGTTATCAACAAGCCATCAGAGATGCCGCCTCTGAAGTAGTGGGTTTCTCTCTGCCATCACAACGAAATCCCTGGCTTGATAAAAAACGGCGGCAGAAGGCGTACAAATCAGTGCTTCATAGGGCGACTAGAGTTTCTCGCGAACTCTAAGAGCGGAGGAAAAAAGTGCAGCATGGACATCTCAGAAAGAGGAAAGTGGATCACGAGAAGCGCTCGCTCAAGGAGATTGGACAGCTGTATTGTAGGAACGATGTTTGAAAATTTCACCTCCCCAAAAGGTTAGAAGAACATGCCAGAACAGGAGTCTGCAGGGATATAATGTAGTAGTAGAATCGCAGTCGCTGCTGAGGATATGAAAATAACATTTCTGCGGACCCGAATATGAAAGAAATGCTAACAATTCTTACATGGAACGCTAACGGGCTCATACATAGACTCGACGAGTTAGAAATATTTATACGTGCAAAATATATTGATATATGCTTGGTCTGCGAAACTCATCTGACAAAACAAACGAATGTTAATATAAGAGGATATAGCGTGTATCACGCCTTCCACCCATCGGAAAGAGCAAGAGGCGGATCATCCTTGCTTATAAAAGAATGTATCGAACACTCAGCGGATGTAAAGATTGAATTAAAAGCAATGCAAGTAAGTACGGTACGTCTTAGAAATAGACATTTTGCCTTCAATATTTCGTCCATATATTGTCCACTGCAATGTGAACTTGAAGAAAGTGATTTCACAAACATCTTCAACTTCCTTAAACCAAATTTTATTATTGGTGGCGACTTCAACGAATCCCAGAAAACACCGAAAAGTTTTTTCACGGTCCCACTTCTCGCGAGCGTCTGACAAACATCCGAGAGTATTGTTGTCACGAAAAAGCTTCTCAAATCGCCGTTCGTAGTCGGCATTAAATTAAACTGTAGGTCCCTTCCATTCGTGTGAAAAATAAAGCGCACACAACATGAGTGGTTGCGAGAAGCTAGGCCCTGGCACTTTAAAGAGCTGTTGCGCCAAATATTTTTTTTTTTTAGTTTTTTGGCGACTTCAACGCGAAACAACCATTCTGGGGTTCAAGGTACGCCTCTCAGAAAGGTAGGGGGTATGCAATACAGTTGTGATTTTCACTCGACGGGTACACCAACATATTGGCCGACTGATAGAAATAAGTTACCAGATCTGACCGATTTCTTTGTTGTTAAAGGAATATCTGGCAACTGTATACAAGTTGAAGAAAGCTTTGATCTCTCCTCTGATCATTCTCCAATCATTATGACGATAAGCGATGCTCTGATTAAAAAAGTAGGACCGGTCAGATTAACCTGCGTGAAAACTAATTGGGATGGCTTTAAAGAAGATATTGAAGCAAATACTGAGCTGAGCGTATCACTTAAAATGCCATATGAACTTGAAGTTGAAGTTGATCGCTTCGTCGAAATCCTACAGAATGCCGCGTGGAGAATACTCCCAAACCAAAGAAAACGCCGGCAAGCTACATTCAAACTTATCCGCAGGAAATAAAAGAGATGATTAAGGAAAAGAGAAAAGCACGCAAAAAATGGCAAGAAACTCGGGCTCCGCAACATAAAGCACATCTTAACCGTTTGTGCTACTCACTAAAAAGTTCTATTAAAAACCTTAAGAATAATGAAATGCAAACTTACCTAGAAAGCTTTACGGCAGAAAAAGATTCTAATTACTCGCTTTGGAAGGCTATAAAAGGTATTAAAAAACCTCAAATTCAAGCCGCCCCAATTAGGAATTATCAAGGCGAATGGGTCAGGCATGATAAAGAGAAAGCGCAAGTTTTTGGCGTCCACCTGGAAGAAACTTTCAAACCGCTTGATGGACAAGCTCAGAAATAAAGAAACTTAGACCTAAGAAGGCTCCTGGATACGACCTAATTACGGGAGAGGTTCTTAAAGCACTACCAAGAAAAGCTCTAATTAAGCTTTTGTTCATTATAAACGCCGCACTTAGACTAGAATATGTTCCCAGTCAATGGAAAGTCGCCGAAATCATAATGGTCCTTAAGCCCGGAAAACCGCCGAATGAAAAAACGTCTTATAAACCGATTTCGCTTCTTCCAATTATATCCAAGGTGTTCGAGAGAATATTGAGTAGGCGAATACAGCCGGTAATAGAAGAAAGGCATCTCATTCCGGATCATCAATTCGGATTCAGAAGTAAGCATTCTACAGTTGAACAAGTACATCGAATAACACATGTAATCGAAAAGTCAGTTGAAGAAAAAAAGATTTGTTCAAGCGTATTCCTTGACGTCTCTCAAGCATTTGACAAGGTCAGCCACGAAGGCTTAAAGTTTAAATTACGACAAGGTCTGCCAGAGCACTTATATAATATTTGGAAGAACTACCTTACGAATAGACTATTCCGCGTCAAATGTGGAAATGAATATTCTGATTTTAAGGAAATAATGGCTGGGGTGCAAGGAAGCGTTCTTGGTCCATTCTTGTATCTATTATACACCCGTGATATACCGCAAGTAGAAGGCACTGAGCTAGCTGCATTTGCCGACGACACTGCTATCTTCACAGTAGGTAAAACGGTCGAAGATACTACAGAAAAACTGCAAGAAGCTTTGGATAGAGTAAATGAATGGACAAAGGTTTGGCGAATCGCGCTTAACGAGACCAAATCTGTTCATGTAAATTTTACTTATAAGAAAATAAATAATTTGCCGATCTTTTCAAACTCGGTTCAAATTCCGTTTGCAAACGAGGCTAAGTATCCTGGAATGACACTTGATACAAAGCTGAAATGGAAAACGCACGTTAAGAAAAAACGCAAAGAACTAGATCATTCTCAGTTGTCTGTTGTGGGGTACGCACGCGTCGGGAACAATTTTCCTTTTGATAGTTCACTTATATATAATTTTAAATTTCAAAATGTCTTGCAATACTTGTGGAGAAAAAGTGGAGCGTTCTCAGCTGAAGGTAGTTTGCCGAGACTGCAGTAGCCTTTCTCATGCAGCATACGTTAACGTGATGCCTGCCGATATCGACTTCATGAAAAGAGCAAACAAACTCTGGCGGTGCACAAACTGTGTTGCCAACAAACGTCGTGACTCGCTATCGGGGGAATCGCTAGCCTGTGCCTCAAGTGCCGTGAACCAACATCTTCACAAAAAAGTTAACATCAATCGACCTGTTAACCCTACACCTTCACTAAGTTCACCAACACTGGAAGCTAATGTTACACTTGACATGATTTACGCGGAAATATTAGAGGTGAAGCAGATTCAGAGACAACAGATAGAGGAACTGCAAATCAAAAAAAATGAGTGTGAGCATAAAATCCAATAGCTGGAGAAAAAAGTCGATCATCTCGAACAACAACTGATCGCTAATGCAATAGAGATCTACAACGTCCCCCTTAACAACGGCGGCACTTCCAACATTGATTTGGCTCTGAAGATCTTCCGCGATGGTTTGCTAGTCGACGTATCGGAGCAGGACATTGACCTCTGCTACACAAAACAGATAACTAAGCGGCTAAAAGATGCACCAAACAGTAATCAACCAAACAAGACTAACATTCTTCACGTCAAATTCGTCTCTCTCCAGTGCAAGGAGAAATTGATGAAAGCAAAGAGAGAAAAACAAGCACAACTAACAACAACACTACTCAACGCGCATGGGAGACCAGAGAAGATGTACCTGAATGATTGTTTGACGTACCAGACACGTCAACTTCTTAACACTGCAATATCGCTGAAGGGAAAGAAGGGGTATAAATATGTATGGACTAGGAGTGGGACAGTTTATATGCGGAAGAAGGAGGGTGATAATTCAGTAAGAATAAATTGTGCTGCTGATTTTAATAATTTATGAATCCTCTTAACTCTGTTTCGTACTTAGTCCCTAATGCATGTAAACACCCAGCCAATTCCTTTAATTATGATGATATAGTCTGTTTACATCAAAATATTCGTAGTATGAGAAAAAACTTTTCAGTTCTGGTAACTCATATTGAGTCGCTCGCGAATTTGCCTACCGTCATTGTTTTGAGTGAAATATGGATATTTGAGAATGAATTAAAATTATATAATATACCCGGGTATACGCTTTTTGGCAATTGTAATGAAACATACTCAGCTGGTGGTGTAGCAGTTTATGTGAAAAATGGGGTTGCAAGCGATTGTTCTCAGCTTAATTTTCGTAGCGCTGATGTAATGAAATTATCTTTTGTTTTTAGGAATGAGAGTCATACAATGTTGTGTGTATATAGATTGCACGAATTTGGTAAAGGTGTTTTCATTGATGAATTAAGTGATGCTCTTAGCGTCTGTAAGGAAAAAAACTTAATTGTTTTGGGTGACATCAATATTGATGTTTTAAATGAATTTGATAGAGATACAGAAAATTATTTATTTCTTATGGCGTCAAATGGTCTAAAGAGTTTTATAAATGAGCCAACCCGTGTGACTGATGTATCCAAGACCTGCATCGACCATATATTCATTTGTTTTCACAAAAGCAATAAAAATATTTTTAGTGTTGTTGTATATGACTTAAAATTAACAGATCATTGTATGGTTGCACTCAGTATGTGTTCATATTCCGATCCATTAAAATGCTGCAATCCATCTGTAATAGAGAAATATTGTACGGATTATAATTTATTGAAGGAATGCTTAAAATATGAATTCTGGGAGCCGGTTTATTCAGAAAGTAATCCATCAATTGCTTTCGATCTCTTTCTTGAAATTTTACAGAAGCATACAAAAAATTGTACTACTCTTTCACGGCGCATCTCGGGCTATACAAAATACTTAAAGCCATGGATGACGTATAATCTTTTGCAACAGGTTAAAAATAAAAATAAAATTGCAGTGAAATGTAGAAAACACCCACAAAGCATAAAACTTAAAAAATATTATGGCAATCTGTGCAAAACCGTTCATAGAAATATTGAGGAAACCCGAAATAAGTTTTATTCTGATTCTTTCGAGCGAGCTAGGGGTAATGTACGAGAAGAATGGAAAGTAATTGATAGTATTTTGGGTAAAAGTAAACAGCCTACCGAAATTGACTGTTTAGAAATCGATGGTATGAATTTCACTGATTCATCTTGCATTTCAAATAATTTTAACGAGTACTTTACTGAAATTTCGGAAAAACTAAAGCCATCTCTTGAACCTTCTGTCGGATGCAATTGCCCCCTTTTCTCGTACATGACGGCAGAGAATATGCAATCAAATAGCTTTGTTTTTCAGTCGTTTTCTTCAGGTGAAATCTACAGAGCTATATTGTCCTTAAAAAATAAAAACTCTTGTACAAGTGATGGTATATCAAGCGTGTTTCTGAAAAAAATTTGCTTATATGTGGTTGACGTGTTAAGTTACTTGTTTAATCTTAGTGTTCAATGTGGCTGTTTTCCTCGGCACCTTAAGTGCGCAGAGATTTTACCACTTTTTAAAAAAGGTAGCAGAAAGAGTATATCTAATTACAGACCCATTTCACTGCTACCAACATTCTCCAAGATTTTTGAAAAACTTCTTAAGTCGCGCATTGTGTCATTTTTAGATAAAAATAACTTTTTCAGTAGTAGTCAGTTTGGATTCAGAAGGGGAATGTCAACTGAGGATGCTATTCTTAGACTATGTAGTCAGTTGTATGAGAATATTAACTGTAATAAATCTACAATGGCTCTCTTTGTTGATATGACAAAAGCATTTGATATGGTTGACCATGATATACTACTAGAAAAATTATATGCTGCTGGTTTTAGGGGTGTAATTCATAAATGGTTCACCTCTTATTTAAAATGCAGAGAGCAGAAAGTTAATATAAACGGAAATTTTAGTAACTCCCGTTTTTTAAAAAATGGCGTACCTCAGGGTTAGGTTCTCGGTCCGTTGCTGTTCTTAATTTATATAAACTCTATTTTTAAACTAAATTTAAATGGAACGTCTACTGCCTTTGCGGACGACATAGCATTCACCTATCAATCTCATACAGGTTTCGAGTGTATTGCAAGGATTTCTGAAGACCTTGAAAGCTTGAGGCTTTGGTTTACTGCGCATAAATTAATCGTCAGCGAGAAAACAAAACTCATGTCATTTAAGATATCCGGTAACGTCTCATATGATTTTAATCTCTGTTTTCATGCACATGATTGTAAAAATTTTTGCTTACCTGTTCATAGTTGCGGGAGAAGTAATTTTATATATAGCTCTCATTGTTCTGCTAATTGTTTTATAATTGAGTCAGTGCAACATTATAAATACCTTGGAGTCCTAATCGATCACAATTTGAATTGGAGAGAGCATATCCAAACCATTAAATCACATATGTTGTTGGTGACGCGAATAATGTATCTTATTAAACAATATTGCTCCCAAAAAGTTCTGAAGTTAATTTATTATGGTCTTGCTCACTCCAAGTTGCAATATGGCATCACAAGCTGGGGTGGCTCATATACAAACTCCTTCAGACCTTTGTTGATAGCTCAAAAACACTTGATTCGTATTATCTGCAATAAAAATCGTGTTACCCATAGCTGGCCTCTATTTAGAAACCTGCGCATTTTACCAATGAGACATCTTTATGTTTTTAAGGTACTGAGAGAATTCTTTAAGCAAAGTGGTAATATTCCTAGCAGAAACTCCCAGTTTTACAGTCTACGTATAAATAACATGAATCTTGCCATCGTACCTATCGCTTACAAAACCCATTTTTCACATTTCTACACCGTTACAGCCCCTACAATTTTCAATAAGCTGCCTTTATTTGTCCGGACAACTTTAAATTTTCATTCTTTTCTAAACCGAGTAAAAGTCTGGTTATTCACGACTGACTATGCTAATATTGAATCTTGTCTGAGAAGTGTATCTTAATCATCAGCACAAATCATTGTTAAATATGTATGTATCTTATTGTCTGAATTGCTTTGTCTATTACTTTGAATTGTTTTTCTTTATCTTTTCGCATGAATTTTTAAATTATAATATATATTGTTTCTGAAATTGAATTATTAATAATGTAGAACTGATTGTCACCCCACATCAGATTTTTAAGTTTGTATAAAATATGAATTCTTGTGTCATTCCGCACTAACTTTTTAAATTACAGAATGATAACTATTATTTAATTCCGCGATTGTTAAGCATTTTTTGTTAATTATCTTTAAGTTTGGAATTAAATGAATAAATGAAATAATAATAATAAATACAAAGAAAAGTATTGGTTACTTGGAAAATATTCCAAGCTTAATATAGAGAACAAACTGCTTTTATATAAGCAAGTGCTAAAGCCCGTATGGGCATGTGGTATACAACTCTGGGGTTGTACCAAAATAACTAATATTAAAATTTTAAAAAACTTTTGAGAACAAAGTGCTAAGAGGTGTTTTTAATGCGCCATGGTATATCAGAAATATCGATATCCATAGAGATCTTGACATTAAAACTATAGAAGACGAAATTCAAACTTACGCGAGAAAGCATAGAAGTCGACTAGAAAGTCACGTAAATATTACAGTCCTCCAAGTTTTGGAAGAAAGAAATTTACTGCGCCGTCTGCAAAGAACCAAACCTTTAGACTTAGCGCGATAAGTAACCGCGTCTAAACTGCGGAGCGGGCAGGAACTTCTAATGGGAAGGTCCCTGCAAAACGTCCTTATTACGTGAAATGAAAACTACTTGATAAGTCGAATACTTAGTTATGGTAAAAATGAAAACAAGTCTGTTTTGAAGGGAAGTTTTTTAGTAGGTAAGAATCCCACACTACTATGAGCACGCGCTGTCGATTCTCATAGTGTCTCGTTGAAAATTTTCACCTACGCTCGGAAAAAAAAAAAAAATTTCTGCAGACTGCTAAACGGCGACGATGACCAATATTCCGCTGTCAGGCAGAACGGGTCATTCAACAGCGACGATGATAGCCAAGATTCCCATCAACCTGATCACAATAAATTGAGATAATGATGATCTAACTAACTTAACGTAAACCGATTGTCAACAGCCAGGTCCATGTCAGTGCGGTTTCAAGCCTGGAAAGTCCACCATTGTCCAAATATTCATACTACGACAGATCTTGGAAAAAACCCATGAATACAAAACCGATACGCACCACCTCTTCATCGATTTCAAAGTTGCCTATGATAGCGAGTTATACAGAGCCAATTCTAGTCTCGGCATCCCAAGCTCGTCCCTCTATGCAGGACGACTATGGAGAACCCCGGATGGACGGCGCAGTAGAGGACGGCCTCGTGGCTGGTGGCGCAAATAAGTGGAGGGGCACCTCAACTAACTTCGTGTGCATAACTGGAGGCAGCTGGCTTGTAACCGGACTATTTGTAGATGTTTGTTGGTTGAGGCCCAAGTACCACCTAAGCAAAAAAGTAAGTACTCGATAGTTATAGCTAATGCAGGTAATACGCAAGTAATACCTGAACTTACAAATTTTGCTCACCGATATCAAATGAATCTGGATCGAGCACTAAAAACGATTGATATGACTGAATTACAAATCAGTCGAAGAATAGATTCATTGCTGTCATGTGTAGTACATGCTTCGAAACCTTTTCAAACAAGCGATCTGTAAAAGTCAAACCAGATTATGATGCAGACTGCAAAAGGAACACTTTGCTTCCATTCAGATTGTGAAAAGAATAGGAACTCCTCGAGAAGACATTTGCTTTACCCATTCTTTATGGATTCTTAGGCTGCTTTCGACTCGATCGACAAGAATGCTCACGAATGTAATATACAGCTCGTATGAAAAATCAAGCACCAGTGTGAGATGGCAACCAATTATATAACTGGTTTTGATAACAAAAAGGGGATCAAGGGGATCAAAATATGCTGAGGATATTATTTTGTTGGCGCAAACAGGGAATATGATGCAAGTAATGGTTAACAAATTGCAGCAATATTGTAGCAAGTGAAATTTAAAGGTCAATACTAGGAAATCAAAAATGATGGACTTTCCGAAAGGTACGGACCGATACGCTAGAGAAGAAAAATGAACATGGAAAGACGAGGAATTGGAAAAGGTTAAGTGGTGCGAGTATACGTATGTATCTAGGGATCGTCATCACACCCAAACTTTCATTACAAAAACACTTTCAATGCAAACCGCTATAAACTGCAACTAAAAAGGAGTCTTGGGTAAAAAGAAAATGGCAAGAAGCGTGAAGTATCACCAACCTACATGCATCACCTGGAAACTGGGCTACCATCTATGATATTTGTGATATTAGATTATGAGATATTTGTACACACTTATATTATACACATTCGCATTCTTTAGTAAGTGGTTAAGATTGTGCCTGGAAAACAATATTAAAGTAGACTATGGAGTTTATAATGTCTCTATCACCTATAAGTTTTAACGCGCGATTCTGTAACCTATCTAGAATGTGCAGAACGGTCTTGGGTGCACCAGACCAGATGTGGGCGTTATATTCCAGCTTTGGGCGGATGAATGCCTTATAGATGGAGGACAGATCAGACGGAGTAAAATATTTTGCAACGCTTAAGGAATCCTAGACATTTTGCTGCATTTTTTGTGACCTCGAATATGTGATCGTTTCATCGAAGACGGTTATTGATGCACATACCGAGTCTTTCGGATTCAGCGATACAAGTACCATTCATGGATAATAGTTGAGGGTCTTGGTGTCGCTTAAGAGACAGAAGACAGCATTAAGTTTTGGATGCATTAAATTCCACTCTATTGATTGAACCCTATTTGGTTATACTGTCCAGGTCAGAATTCAATGTGTTTAACATACATTGACGTTCCTCTTCTACAGCCGAAGAGCAGGGACATGAATTGGGGAACGAATATGGAAAACTGAGGGTACTGTCATCAGCGAAGGAATGGATTGGATTAGAAGTAGCAGACAAGAGGTAACCATTTCATTATAGATAGTGGGGTGGACAAGCTAAGCCTGAACGGCTCTCATTTTGAGGCAATCCATGCTGGGGATCTACCAAGCTGTAAAACCAGCGAAGTAAATCACGAACTGTCGAGGTTTCGCAATAGAGAAACACGGACTCTGCTGAGATTCTCTGAGCGATCAAAAGCGGACCAACTAACAGATGATATATTGTATGCAAGCGGTTCGAGAATCCAAACATGCAAACAGAGCTTCAGAATAGCTTTGATAAACTGCAAACTTTCTGCTCAGAGTGGAAGCTCAAAGTAAACGAAGCAAAATGCCAAACTGTGCTGTTCCGCACCCCTGTAAGACATGGCAATTCAAATTTGAGACACAACTGGAAAAACTTGCAAATAGTGAGTTTTAATGGTCTTCGCATCGAATCAAAGACTGTTGTGAAGTATTTAGGTGTCCATCTAGACAAGTTTTTGTGCTACAATATGCACGTAAATACGCAGTTATAAAAAGCTAGAGCGGCATTTATGTCCCTCAAACGCCTTTTCTATTCCAACTATCTTAGATCTGATGTGAAGATCATATGCTACCAAGAGTTCGTTCATCTTATTCTGTCTTGTATCAGTCCAGTATGGTGGAACATAAGCCCGTCTTATATGGAAAAACTTAGGTTATTTGAAATAAAATGTCTTCAAGCTGCATGGGTATGTATAGAAGCGCACATTCCGAATTTCGGCATTACTTCTTCTTCTTCTTCCTTTTATCAGCGAGGCTATGATCCGAAAACAAGGGATCACAACCCTCCCACTTCACCGCATTTCTACTGATCCGCATGTGGGATTCGCCTAATTTCCGAATTTCGGCATTACGTTCCTAATAAGAGACTATTGGATGCTTCCGGCGTTTGCAGAAGCGACAATGTCATTCTGAACCTTGTGAGGAACCATTTCGCGCGGCCAGCAAGCGTTACCGAGAACGAATTGGTGTCAGGCTTATTTTAGCCTAACCCTGGGTATTTTTGTAATAGTATGTTGAGCGGGTTCATACCCCTGAAGCATCCTTGTGTCTAGATGCACATGGTTACTTATCAGATTCGCTGAACGTTCCAATTATTTACCATCTTGCTAGAAGGGCGACAGATAAATGTATCCCCTACGAGCCGATAGACTGTGGAGAAGGAAACGCTGCCCTAAGATACTGCGGAAGCATACATTAGCGAGATTCAGTTAACGACGACAGTTTCAATAGGGAGAAATATTGGTGGCGAGACTGGGTTGAGGCTAGCGTTTGGGGAAGCAAGGCCGGACCTTGATATGTGATTTCTATCACACCACTGAAAGGCCGATTGAATGGTTTAATTATCGTTTGATTGGTTCTTTCAGTAGCGATTTGGAAATCACATGTCATGGTCCGGCCCGGGATTTAGGTTAAGGTAGTTTAAGTTTAGTTTTTAAATTAATTTTATGGAAAAATAATAAAGTAATGTGTTCTAAAGGTTTTCCCACGTTTTTCCTCAAAGAGAAAAAGAAAATAAAAATATGTATGTTTTAAAGAAATAATGTCGCCTAAAATAAAAAAAACTTTTCAAGTTCAAGACTTCAGAAAATTATAATATAAGTATTGAGCACCCGTCAGGTCAGTTATTTTAAGGCATTATGATAGTGTAGTTTTAAGTTTATTGGAACTGTAAATTATGTTAGTGTATGAGTGGAAAAATAAACAATTAAAAAAAAAAAGCAGACAAGAGGTCATTTATAAAAATGAGAAAGAGAGTCGGAGACCAAATGGAGACCTGGGAAACACCAGCATTTATATGGTGAATTGCAGATTTGAAGCCATTCAAGACAACTTGTATTGAACAGTCCGAAATGTAATTTCTAATCCATTAAAGAAGAGACTCATCGATTCTATATGCAAAAGAGCCTGATGCCAATTGCTGTCAAATGCCTTAGATATATCGAGCTCAACCATCTTTGTTTCATCGAAGTGATGGAGAGATTAGTTCTACTTCTCGGTGAGATAAGGAGGGACGTATGTGCAATGGGTCGGTAATTGGACGGGGAGGAAGATTCGCCTTTTTTAGGGACGGGATGGACAAATTATGTTTTCCATCTTCTCGGAATGGGCTCAGAAGAGTAGGAAGACAGAAAGACGCAGAGGTTTAACCAGCGTGGAATAACACCTCTTCAGAACTACGGCGGAGATACGATCTGAACCAGCGGATTTGTGTATGCTGAGACCTTTGAGTACTCCTGTAACTGTATAAGTGCGAAAGTGGATTTTTACCATGGAAAATTCGACGCTCTTAAGTACAAGTGGAGACAAAGCACTATCTGGTAGGGTAGAGTTCGCTGCAAAGTGAGCAGCAAACAGATTGGCTTTGTCTACGGAGCGGACAGCTGGAATGTCATTGTAAATGAGTGTTGGGATGGCAGACGAGACAGACTTTTTAATATTTTTGACGAATGACCAAACATTTTTTACTACCATTGGGACATTGTAGAATTGTTTGCCTCAATTTTTGGTCATGTAAGAACTTCACACGTCGAGAACATTGAGAGCATTGCAGTCATTTCTAGCTTATTTAAACTTCTTTCGGCTGTCCTCAGATTTGTTGGATTTATAAGACCGAAAACTTACTTCTTTCAACCTGATAGCCTCTTTGCAGCTCTGGTCAAACCCCGAGCTTGCCATAGGATTACTTACTTACTTACTTACTTACTTAGGTGGCGCTACAGTTCGGGGTGAATCTGGGCCTCAACCAACAAGCCTCTCCATTTAGCTCGGTCTTTAGCTAATTGTCTTCAGTTGCGCACTCCAAGTTGGTCGAGGTACCCTTGAACTTGTGCGCGCCACCTACGGCGATGATTCCCTCTACTGCGTCGTCCCTCCGGGTTAGATTCGAAAAACTCTGCGGGCCGGAGCGTTGGTGTCCATTCGCTCTACATGTCCTAGCCATCTCAGACGTCCAATACGCAGTTTTTTGACTAGGTCGATGTCGCTGTACAGCTCGTATAGTTCGTGATTGAATCTTCTCCTCCAAAACCCGTCAACATAAACAGGACCGAAAATCTTACGAGGAATTTTTCTCTCGAAGCGACCAAGGATATCTTCATCCTCTTTTAATAAAGTCCATGTTTAAGCGCCGTAAAGCAGGACTGGGATGATCAAGGTCTTATATAGAGTCTCCTTAGTTGTTCGAGATAGGGCTTTACTGTTGAATTGCCTAGAAGCCCAAAAAAACAGCGATTGGCAAGAGTTATTCTTCGATTGATTTCTGCACTGATTTTGTTAGAAGAATTTATAGCAGAGCCAAGGTAGACAAAGTCCCTTACTACCTCGAAGTTATAGCTGCCCACGGTGACGTTTTGTCCAATTCGTCGGTGTTGGTTTGGTCCCTTCTAGTTGACAGCATATACTTGGTTTTGCCCTCGTTTATCGCCAAACCAATTTTGGCCGCCTCCGCCTCAATGCTTGCAAAAGCACCGGTGACAGCCCGCTGAGATCTTCCGATAATGTCTATATCGTCAGCGTATGCAAGCAGTTGTACAGACTTGTAATAGATTGTGTCGCCTCCGGTGTTGGCTTGTGAGTTCCGCACAATCCGTTCAAGTATAATATTGAAGAAGTCACATGACAGCGCGTCACCTTGTCTAAAGCCTTTTTTGACATCAAAGGTCTCGGTGAGGTCATTACCGACCTTGATGGAGCAGCGAGCGTTCTCCATCGTTAGCCTGCACAGACGGACAAGTTTGGCAGGGATGTCAAAACTAGACATGGCTCTATAAAGCTCTTCTCTATAGATGCTGTCATAGACGGCCTTGAAATCGATAAAGAGGTGGTGAGTATCGATTTGGAATTCTTGGGTTTTCTCCAGGATCTGCCGAAGTGTGAAGATTTGATCGATGGTGGACTTTCCTGGCCTGAAACCGCACTGATAGGGTCCAATCAGGCTGTTGATAAAGGGTTTCAGGCGTTCACACAATATCGCAGAAAAGATCTTGTATGCTATGTTGAGGAGACTGATGCCTCTATAATTGGCGCAGTTGAGGGGGTCTCCTTTCTTGTGGATCAGGCAAACGATGCTGAGATTCCATTCATCAGGCATACACTCGTCTGACCAAATATTAGAAATGAGTTGGTGTATGCACTCTACCAATTCATCCCCAGCTGCCTTGAAAAGTTCGGCCGGTAAGCCGTCAGGTCCAGCAGCCTTGTTGGATTTTAGCTTGGATATTGCTATCCTCACTTCGTTTTGGTCAGGTGGACGGAAATTTTGACTATCATCGTCTATGTTGAATGGTTCATTCTGCCTGACAGCGGGATGTTGGTCTTCGTCGCCGTTATATAGTCTGCAGAAGTAGTTTTTCCATATTCTCAGCACCGACTGTGATTCTACTACGAGGTTTCCATTTTCATCTCTACAGGTTTCTGTACGGGTATTACTTCTCTGACACGTTCTTTTTACCTTTTGGTAAAACTTCCGTACATTGTTCCTGGAGTATAGACTCTCGATATTCTCAAACGCGCGATTCTCATGCTCTTTCTTCTTCTTTTGGAGAAGCCGATGTTCTTCCCATCTCTTTTGCTCGTAGAGCTTACGAGCAGCTCTCGTCTTCCTTTGCAGCGCCGCTTTGTATGCCTCTTGTTTTGCTGCATGCACTCGCCGGCATTCTTCGTCAAACCAGGGGTTTCGCGGTGGTGGTCGAGCGAGACCCAGCACATCAGTCGCGGCGTTTCTGATGGCATGTTGGCAGCGTTGCCACTGGTCTTCGGTACTTGATGCTGGCGGCAAAGGGGTGATTGAGAGGTTTCGGGATACGCGTTCAGCGAAGAGTCTGGCGGTCTCTTGCGATTGTAGTTTTTCGACGTTAAATTTTCTCACAGTAATTCTTCTTTGTTGCTCAGATTGGGATATCCGCATTCGTACCTTGGCTACAACAAGGTAATGATCCGAATCTATGTTGGCCGGTCGGAAGGTCCAAACATCCAGAATACTGGAGGCATGCCTTGCGTCGATCGCAATATGATCAATTTGGTTGATCGTTACATGATCATTGGACCGCCATGTCTGCTTATGAATATTGAGATGAGGAAACCATGTGCTTGCTATGGTGACATTTCGCTCCACAGCGAAATCAATTAGCCTTAGTCCGTTATCAGACGTGGTGTCGTGTAGGCTATGCTTACCGACTGTCCTACCAAAGACGTCCTCCTTTCCTATTTTGGCGTTAAAATCGCCCAATACGATTTTAACGTCGTATTTAGGACATTGCTCGTATGTTTTGTCGAGGAGCTCGTAGAAACACTCTTTGGTGGCAGGGTCCTTTTCTTCTGTGGGGGCATGAACACATATTAGGCTTATGTTAGCGAATTTAGCCTTGATCCGGATAGTCATAATACGCTCGCTCACGTGTCGGAAGCTTAAGACTTCTTGCCTAAGTCTGCCGCGTATGACAAATCCGCATCCGAATAAGCGTTGCCTGTTGCCTCTGTAGCAATCACCGTAGTAGATGTCACAGTTTTTCATCCTCTTTTTCCCCGGCCCATCCCATCGCACTTCTTGGATGGCGGTAATATCTGCTTTATAGCCGTCTAGGGCCTCTGCTAGTTGTTCGGCTGCACGTGGTCTGTAAAGGGACAGAACATTCCACGTACAGATCCGAAGGTCGTTTGCTGGGGTCATCGCCATAGGATTGATGCTCTTTATTCTGTTAGGAATATAGCCGTCCATATCTAAGAGGATGGTGTTAGCAATCATATCAGCGGCGGCATCGACGTCGCTGTCGAGGAAGCATAGCGACCAGTTAAATCTTCTAAAGAAACTATTAAGGCTGTCCCAATTCGTTTTACCGTAACGCCAAATTTTTCTTTTATGAGTTTTTTTATTACTGGTTGGAGTATGAGAATTTAGCTGATACGATATTGTAGTCAGACCGGCCTAGAGGCGCTGAAACATCAGTGGTGTGTTTATAAGGATACGAAGTAAGAAATAAGCCCAGCATGTTGGCGGAATGACTTACAATGTCCGGAATTCATTTACAAGCTGAGTCAAAGTGTTTATCTCAGCGAAAAGTTAGACATACCTTCCTTCGGGTGTTGTCTGCCCAGAATGTCGAAGCCAATACGAATTGTGTATATTGAAATCGACCGCAATGACCATTTTAATGTGAGGATACAGGAAGACAATTCGTGTGATGGAATCGGACAGCCCATCAAACTCGTTAAAAGTTGAGTTGCTATCCACACTATGGCTTCTGTAAATGTAACAGTTGTGAATTATTTAGATTTTTTTTCCTAAGCAAACTATAGCTGGTGTTATGCCCAAACCACAGTCAGCTGACGTTCGCTATTCAGATAAACACACACGGTCCGCTTTACATCAGATGTTACGCTCACTCAATCATCGCAACTGGAAGCATGGAAGGGAACTCCAGGATCATGTATAGGATTCTGGTGTGCAATTTAAAAATAAAATAAATAAATAAATATTTGGTGCAACAGCTCTTTGAACGCCAGTGCCTAGCTTCTCGCAACTACTCATGTTGTGTGTGGTATATTTTTCACAGCTACAGTTTAGTGCCGTATCCGAAGGGCAATTTGTTTTGAGAAGCTTTCTCGGAACAACAATACTCTCGAATGTTTGTCAGACATTCGCGAGAGGTGGGATGGTGAAAAATGGATGGTGTTTTTTGCGATTCGTACCTGGAACCTCACGCGCAGTGGTCCGACACACTAACCACTTACGCCACGGCACCCAGAATTTAGCAAACAAATATTTTCGAGACAATTGCAGTATAGCCACAATGCATATTATGTTTAAAATGAGAGGAGAGCTTTGTGCGAGTGTTCTCCAAAGGCTGAGGTTTCGCTCGTCGGATCCAGGGTCTACCAAAGAAACACCCGAAACTTTTGGTAAAGAGGTAAGCTATTTATTTGGTAATACAAAGAATTTTCAGTTTAAGTCGGCCTTAACAATATAAAGATACTTAACAACCGAATTGAGTCCTATTATGAGGCCCGATCTAAGCAGACCTTAATAATTTTCTTATACTTAACCATTTTCTGAAACCTACGAATACGTCGGCCTTACTTTCTTACTTACTATCTTACTCTCCACTGGATAGCGCCCGCTTGTGCAGCCACTTGGCAGAGTTCGTTTGTGGCGGATCCTGGTAGCACCCGCTTGTAGCAGACACTTAGGCAGCGTCCGCTCGTTGCAGCAACCGCTTGTAGTAGACATTTGGGCAGACACTTGGCAGCACCCGCTTGTAGCAGACATTTGGACAGCGTCCGCTCGTAGCAGTAACTTGGCAGCACCCGCTTGTGGCAGATACTTGGGCAGCCCCACCCGTGGCAGACACTTGGCAGCATCCGCTTGTACCAGACAGTTGGGCAGCGCCCGCTCGTGGCACATTTGACACCATCCGCTTCTAGCAGACACTTGGGCAGTGGTCGCTCGTGGAAGACACTTGGCTGCACCCGCTTGTAGCAGACACTTGGGCAGCGCGCGCTGGTGAGAGACACTTGGCAGAGTCCGCTTGTGGCAGATCCTTGGCAGCGCCCGCTGGTGCCAGACACTTGCCAGTAACGGCTTAGGGCAGGTGCTTTGCTATGAACGGCGCGGTAAAATCCTAGGAGCACGGATCGGATCCTCCAACAAGAGAATTGCGTACAGGATCTGCTATGGCTTCTTTTAGAGTAGGATGATCCCAAAAACTTACGATCGGGTCGGCTGTGGTCAGCAGCAGGTCCGATATACATATCGCCCAAATCTTTACAAAACAGACGGTTGAAAATTTCCGTGGTATAACCACTTCGAAGAGCTGACTCGCAGTACACGGGATCGGTACTATGGACTGCTGTGGAAAAATTTGTTTAATGGTTGACGATCTTGTAAACATTTTAAATAAAATACATTTTTTTATTCCAAACATAATAAGCTGCAAAGGATTGTTAACACTGCGACTAGTTATGAAACCAACGAGAAGTTTGCTTTTCAGTATAAATAGTGAGAGAAAAGTAAATGGCTAACAGATAACTATTTTCAAAGTACAATATAATTTCAATTTGTTGTATGTCATTCTTAACTTTTAATGAAAGTAACAAGAGCATAGATGGGATTTAATCCATCCAAAGCGTTGAAGGTTAAATTCACTCCGAGCGCCTCTTTTCGCTCGTTGTTGTCGCTCTGTCACTATCTAGTAGAGGATGTGGTAAGTCGTATGGTTTGCGGCTGCCTTGCAAGATCTGACGGTCTTATACGTTGCAGTCGTCTCACGCCATATACGTTTAGAAGAATTGTTGTTTCCTCGTTAATATGTTCCTGGAGACTCTTCTCGTGTGCTTTGGCCCTAGTGTTGATTTCTTCAAGAATAGTAGGAATCCCTAGGTCCCGATGGAGCTCGCTGTTTCTGATGTACCATGGAGCATTCACAACTTCGAAGGACTTTATTCTGGAATCGTTGGATCACTGCAATATTAGTCTGGCTGGCACATCCCCAGAGTTGAGCGCCATAGTTCCACACTGGTTTTAGGATCTGGTTATATAAAAGAATTTTATTATTAATTGATAGTCCTGATTTCCTGCCTATAAGCCATTCTAATTTTCGCCATTTAATATCTAATTCTTGTCTTTTCATTTTAATATGCTCTTTCCAACGAAGCTTGGCATCTAGAGTCATACCTAGATACTTCGCTGTATTAGCGTAAGGTATTGTCGTGCCTGATATTGCTATGGGGGAGTACGAGATAGACTTATTTGTGAAGTCAATATGTACAGATTTGCTCGAATTTTAATACGCCATCTTTGAGTCCACCTGATAATTTGGTCTATAGCAGCTTGTAGCTTTTGCGTCGATTCTAGCGTTGTATCTCCCACTGCTAAGACTGCCGTGTCGTCGGCAAAAGTTGCGGTTTTGGTGTAGGGCGTTGTAGGTAGGTCTTCAGTATAAAGAAGGTATAACAGAGGTCCGAGGACGCTTCCTTGAGGAACTCCGGCTTCGACCTGCATTAGCTTAGAGTAGTAGTTTTCTTGTTTTATACGGAGTAACGCGATGTTAAATAAGACTCCATTAGGTGGAAGTACTGTTCTGGCAGGTACACTTTTAGTTTATTGAGAAGACCTTCATGCCATACTCTATTGAAAGCCTGTGCTATGTCTAAAAAGATTGCAGAGCATACATTTTTTTCTTCTAGTGCTCTTTCGATTTCAGATGTTATTCTGTGGACTTGTTCTATCGTGGAGTGTTTGCTTCGAAAGCCAAACTGATGATTTGGGATTAAATTTCTTGATTCTACGATTGGTTTGAGACGCTTAAAAATCAGTCTTTCAAACAACTTTGATGTTGACGGAAGTAGCGATATTGGTCTATATGAGGATGCCTCGTGAGGGTCTTTACCTGGTTTAGGGATCATTATCACGTCAGCTACTTTCCAGAGGCTTGGTACATACTCAAGGCTAATTGTTTTATTCATTAACCGTAAGAGTTTCACTAACCCTTTGTTTGGCAGTCGCTTCAGGACTTCCGCAGTGATCAGGTCAAAACCTGGAGCTTTTTTGTCTTTTAATCGCCTTATCTCATATTTTAACTCGTGCATTTTAATGGGAGCAATCATAGAACTAGTACTTTCATTGACATTTAGAAGCTCATCACAGGAAGCATCATTAGGCTTAAAGGTATTCGCCAGGTGGTCGGCAAAAGCAATAGCTTTTTCCTCATTGCTTTTAGCCCATTGCCCATTACTGCATCTTATTGGAAGAATATGATTTGTTGATCGCTTAAGATATTTTGTACTTTTCCAAAGTGAATATTCAGTACTCTTGTCAGCAGTTAGCTCTGAGAGATATATTTTCATCGTCTCATTTCGGATTAGCTTTATCTCAAGTCTAAGATCTTGTGTGGCCTTGTTTAGTCTCGTTTTGTCGGAGGGAGATCGAGTTTGTTGCCACCTGCGCCGAAGTTTTCTTTTGTTTATTATAAGCTCCTTAATTTCTTTTGGATAATTGCTACCAACCGTTTTTTCTTTGTTGGAGGAGTCTGGAGGAGTTTGCTTCGTTTTCCAGCTGGTCTGTCGTCTCAATAGGCGCACTAATGTTGACTTTATCCTGAAGGATTTGTTTAAAACTAGGCCAATCTGTGAATTTATTTGAAAGGTATGGACTTGCTTCTTTAACTATAACAGGCGGGTCCTCTCTTTACATCAAAGATTGTGTTAAGCACTCCGAAAACATAGAAATAGAACTTGATTCTATGCAAATAAGCTCAGTCTCCGTAAAAATAAACCACTTAGACTACAACATCGGATCTAGTTACTTCCGTCCGGGATATAAGCTAGTAGAAGACGACCTCGTTCGAAGAAGGAGAAGGACCGCCTAGAGACTGCAAAGAAAATGTTGCTTTAAATGTACCGCTAAAGACACCGTTCCAAATAGAAGAAGAAATCGACAAACTCGTCGAAGCCGTTCAGAGCTCAGCGTGGAAAAACACTTCTTCGCGGAAGACAGAATCACGGAACAATAAAGTCAAATACCAGCCTGAAATCGAAGACCTCATACGAGAAAAGAGGAGAGCGCGCAAGAGATGGCAACAATCCCGCGCGCCACCGGATAAAACTTATCTGAACCACGTTTGTAACAAGCGTAAAATTGTGCTGCAGGACCTAAAAAATCACGAGACTTCTACTTACCTCGAGGGTCTGATCGCTGATAAGTATTCACACCTCTCTCTATGGAAAGCCTTGAAGTTCATAAGGAAACCTGTAATGCACTCGCCGCCAATTAGGAAAGCTAACGGGGAATGGGCAAAAGAAGACAAAGAGAAAGCAGAATTATTTGCCGATCACTTAGAGGAAACGTTCAAGCCGTTCGATGGACAACCGTTGATCGAACAACCGAATGATAATACGGCACCCGACAACTTTAAAATAAAAACCGTATCCTTGTCCGAACTTCGAACGACAATAAAAAAATTGAAAAACAAGACTCCGGGATATGATTTAATCACGGGCGAAATTTTGAAAGAGCTACCGAAAAAAGTGCTGGTTAAGTTGCTCTACATTATAAATGCTGCTTTAAGACTATTATATGCTCCAAGGCAATGGAAAGTCGCCGAAGTTATTATGGTTCCGAAACCCGGAAAATGTGCAAATGACAAGAAATCATATAGACCCATTTCACTTCTGCCAATAATATCTAAGGTCTTCGAGAAACTTCTGCTGAAACGATTGCAACCAGTAGCTGAAGAAAGACACTTGATCCCGGATCATCAATTCGGCTTTCGGGTCAAACATTCCACAATCGATCAGGTGTATCGGATAACGAGCGAAATTGAAAAAGCTCTAGAAGGGAAAAAAATATGCTCTAGCGCTTTTCTGGACGTATCGCAATCCTTCGACAAGGTATGGCACGAAGGCCTAAGGTATAAGCTAAGGGTAATCTTACCGGAAAAGTTGTACAGAATATTGGAATCTTATCTTGAAAACAGACTTTTCCGTGTTAGACACGGGAGTGAATATTCGCAAGGAAGTGTTCTCGGTCCAATCCTGTTCCTGCTCTACACAAGAGATATACCACAAGATGAAGGGACCGTTGTAGCAACGTTCGCAGACGACACGGCTATCCTCGTAACGAATGAGTCAGTCGAATCATCAACGGGAAAACTCCAACGAGCTTTGAACAAAGTATGCGAATGGACAAAAACCTGGCGAATAGTCCTCAATGAGACAAAATCAACGCATGTCAATTATACGTTAAGGAAGATAAACAACTTACCTATATCCATTAACTCGGTGCAAATACCGTACGCAAACGAGGCAAAATATCTAGGAATGCCCCTAGACGCAAAACTTAAGTGGAAACCACACGTTAAAAAGAAGCGCGAAGAGCTCGAAATCAGATCTAGAGAAATGTATTGGCTACTCGGAAGATACTCGAAGTTAAGCGTATACAACAAACTACTTCTGTATAAGCAAGTCCTAAAACCGTCTTGGACGTATGGTATACAACTTTGGGGTTGTACCAAACCAAGCAATATGGCTCTACTGCAAGCATTTCAAAACAAAATACTAAGAGCAATCGTGAATGCTCCTTGGTATATAAGAAATAGTGATATTCACAGAGATCTAGGAATTGCCACCATGAGGGACGAAGTAACAAACTTTGCTCGCAAACTTCGTACCCTTCTTCATGTTCACTGCAATAATGAAATAATCCGTACTATGGACGTGACAAACCTTGAGCGCCAACTACAAAGAACAAGACTTTTCGACCTAGCGCCGTAAGGAAAAACCGCATGTAATGACGGTATTAGTAGGTGCCTTCACTGGAAAGCTACCTAAGTACGTAACGCGATTAACACTACAGAAGCGTAAACTACTCGTTAAGGCAACTTAGTCGTAGTCATCACAAAAATGAAAAAATGAGAGGGACGAATTTCCTACTACTATGAGTACGCGCAGCCGGTTCTCATAGTGCCTCTCTGAGGGGGTGAGGTTAAGCCCGTAGGCATTGTCAGATATATGAATCGGGCATAACCAATGGTACGGACCATTGGTATCCTTTGAAGATTCCGGCACCTCCAGGCGCACCCAAAAAAAAAAAAAAAAACTGCAACAGTTTCACTGAGTGTCAGGTATATTGGTGAGTGGTCCGAGTCGAGATCCAAACCTTCTTGTCCCCGCATAAAATTCCTTGACAATTTATTTATGATAAAAAAGTCAACCAGATCTGGAATTTTGTAAACGTCCGTCGGCCAGTATGTAGGATTACCAGTAGATACAAATTCACACCCCGTTTTTTTAGCTGCATTGTAGAGTTAACGACCTTTTGTTGTAGTGAGTCGGGATCCCCAGTATGTGTGCTTAGCATTAAAGTCTCCTCCTGTTATAAACTTAGACTTGTACATTTTAATGAGTTGTTGGTATTCATTTGAAGAGATCGAATGTTTGGGAGGACTATAGACAGCTGTTATTGAGAGAGGTTGGTTTTTAGTTCTGACAGTTAAGGTAGTGGTTTGAAACTTGAGTGAACTTATAAATAAAATAAATAAATAAATATTTGGCGCAGTAGCTCTCTAAGTGCCATGGCCTAGCTTCTCGTAACCACTCATGTTATGCGCGTTATTATTTACATGAATGAAAGAGACCTACAGTTTAGTGCCGTATCCGAAGTGCAATTTGTTTTGAGAAGCTTTGTCGAGACAACAATACTCTCGGATGTTTGTCAGATGTTCGCGAAACCGTGGAAAAACTTGTTGGTGTTTTCTGGGATTCGAATTTGGAACCTCACGCGCAGTGGTCCAACACACTAATTTAAATGGTCACGAAATTTTTTGAGTTACTTAGAGAAAAAGATAATTTTTAGGACACTACACAGAAACTTGAGTTGAATTACATAAAATCTACATATCGGCTGACGGCTAATGTCACTCATTTATTTTGAATGTTTGTAATAATTATTGATTTAGTAGAACCCCATCATCATTTCATCTGTTTCTCTTTAAGTGCTTGAACCTTCTTTTCCTTCTTCCTTTTTTCGACAAGATTATGATCTGCATTCTAGAAATCATAACCCTCTCACTTCAACCCATTTCTACTGACCCGCCTCTGTGGTTCGCCTTTAAGTAATACCTATTTGAGCAACAGGTATGTATGCTTATCAAAAACATATCTACATATGTATCTTCTACAAGTTTTTAATGTACAACAATGGGAATAACAAAATGGTGAATTTTTTCCCTTTCGCTCACTGTATCGCATTCATTTCCGTTTAAGTGAACACACAAAAGGTTCTCGACATCGTTTTACCGACGTCAAGTGACCTTACTTTCTCAAGTGCAAAAAGCCTTTCGTAGTTTTTTTCTTTATTTTCTTGCTGTTTTTACGTGACCCAAGGACTGCCAATGTGATAATGTTTCCCCAATCGATAACCAACGTCCCAACAAGGACTAAGGAATATTAGCTCCGGTCAACAATATGGCAATCAGGGGATTTCTTCGAGGGCAAGCATTTCAGTTGATGAATTACATGATGAAGTTTGTTTGCAAAGGACCTCATCAGGAGTTCCATGAGATGGCGGGAAATCAAGGACTTTTTTTGAGCTCCACCGAAATTATAGAAAACCCATTGTGCGTAAGGAGTGTGCATTTTTTTTTAAGCTTCTGAAATAGGCCCGCGTGATGTGAAAGTTTCATTGTACTCACGTCAAGGGATCGAAACAAGGGTTTGATGCTAATTTAAAATTAATGGTATTCAACGAATTTTTATTGCTCCCTGCTCTTGACATTGAAAAATTGAGTGGATACTCCTTGGCTTTGAGGACGTGCATGAGAAATTTATTTGTCAACTACTTTTGGTCGATAGAAAAAGAAATAAGGATTGACTACAGTAATTAACATAAAAAAGAGGACTCAAGTGAAAAGTTGACGGAAGCGATTAATAATGGAGAAAGTTTGCCTTCGAGATTTATTGAGGGTTGTTGTAGGCTGCGTATACAAATTTTATGTTAACTGCATTTGACAATTGATAAAGATGGACGAAGCAAAGTAGGAAGTGAAAGTAGGAGGTCGACTAGAGGTCTTTGCATAGCTCTGGGTGAACTAAATTCGTTCCCGACATGCACTCTACTTACACTGGCTTTTCGAAAAGGTTGATAAACAAGCATAATTTGCATAAGAATATGGATGTTACTTAAGTTTCAAGGAGCATTATCACAAAAACCATTATAATATGATATGTTCAGCATTTTGTCTTCATTAGAAACAAAGAAATGGGTAGACTAGCGTTTGAAGTTTTCCCAGAGCTATTTATCCTTCATTTCATAAAATTTGTATGCTAGTTGTCATGCTAACCCGAAATATTATTCCGCAGGGTGGATACTTATTTCACCGGCAATTACTCGCATTGGAAAGCTGTGCAATTAATTTATCCTCCAGTGAAAATGGGCTAAAAATCTCATGTTTATATTGAGTTAGGTGGAACCTTCGATTACAATGTTACTTACTTGCTTTAGTGGCGCCAGAACTCCAGGTGAATCCACTTAACTCGGTCTCTAGCTACTTGCCCCCCGTTGGGCACTCCAAGTTAGTTGAAATTTTCTTGAACACACACGCATGTTACCTAAGTCGTGGAGGTCCTCTTCTGCGTCGTGCCTCTAGGTTAAATTCGAAGACTCTGCTGGCCGGAGCCTTAGAGCGCTCTACATGTCCTAGTCATCTCAGACGTCCAATACGCAGTTTTTCTACTCGGTTGATGTCGCTGTACAGCTCGTATAGTTCGTGATTGAATCTTCTCCTCCAAAACTCGTCAACGCAAACGGGACCGAAAATCTTACGAAGAATTTTTCTCTCGAAGCGACCAAGCATATCTTCATCCTCTTTTAATAAAGTCCATGTTTAAGCACCGTAAAGCAGGGCTGGGATGATCAAGGTCTTATATAGAGTCTCCTTAGTTGTTCGAGATAGGACTTTACTGCCTTATAACCCAAAAAAAAAAACTGCGATCGGCAAGAGTTATTCTTCGATTGATTTCTGCGCTGATCTTGTTTGTAGAATTTATAGAAGAGCCAAGGTAGACAAAGTTCCTTACGACCTTGAAGTTATAGCTGCCCACTGTGACGTTTTGTCCAATTCGTCGGTGTTGGTTTTCCATCCTTGTTAATAGCATATACTTGGTTTTGCCCTCGTTTATCGCCAAACCCATTTTGGACGCTTCCGCCTCAATGCTTGCAAACGCACCGGTGACAGCCCGCTGAGTTATTCCGATCATGTCTATATCGTCGGCGTATGCAAGCAGTTGTACAGACTTGTAATAGATTGTGCCTCCGGTGTTGGCTTGTGAGTTCCGCACAATCCGCTCAAGTACAATATTAAAGAAGTCACATGACAGCGCGTCACCTTGTCTAAAGCCTTTTTGACATCAAAGGTGTTGGTGAGGTCATTACCGACCTTGATGGAGCAGCGAGCGTTCTCCAACGTCATCCTGCACATACAACAAGTTTGGCAGGAATGACAAAACTAGTTTCAAGCGTTCACGCAATATCGCAGAAAAGATCTTGTATGCGATGTTGAGGAGACTGATGCCTCTATAATTGGCGCAGTTGAGGGGTCTCCTTTCTCGTGGATCGGGCAAACGATGCTGAGATTCCACTCATCAGGCATACACTCGTCTGACCAAATCTTAGAGATGATTTGGTGTAAGCAGTCTACCAATTCATCCCCAGCTGCCTTGAAAAGTTCGGCCGGTAAGCCGTGAGGTCCAGCAGCCTTGTTGGATTTTATCTTGGATATTGCCATCCTCACTTTGTTTTGGTCAGGTGGACGGAAATTTTGAATATCATCGTCCAAGTTGAACGGTTCATTCTGCCTGACAGGGGGATGTTGGTCTTCGTCGCCGTTATACAGTCTGCAGAAGTAGTTTTTCCATATTCTCAGCACCGACTGTGATTCTACTACGAGGTTTCCATTTTCATCTCTACATGTTTCTGTACGGGTATTGCTTCTCTCACACCTTGTTTTTACATTTTGGGAAAACTTCCGTACATTGCTCCTAGAGTATTAACTCTCGATATTCTCAAACGCGGGCTTCTCATTCTCTTTCTTCTTCTTCTTTTGGAGACCCCGATGTCCCTCCCGTCTCTTTCGTTCGTAGAGCTCACGAGCAGCTCTCGTCTTCCGCTGCAGCGCCGCTTAGTATGCCTCCTATTTTGCTGCATGCAGTCGTCGGCATTCTTCATCAAACCAAGGGTTTCGCGGGGGTGGGCGAACGAGACCCAGCACATCAGTCGCGGCGTTTCTGATGGCATGTTGGCAGCGTTGCCACTGGTCTTCGGCACTTGATGCTGCCGGCATAGGAGTGATTGAGAGATTTCGGGATACGCGTTCAGCGAAGAGTCTGGCGGTCTCATGCGATTGTAGCTTTTCGACGTTAAATTTTCTCACAGTAATTCTTCTTTGTTGCTCAGATTGGGATATCCGCATTCGTACCTCGGCTACAACAAGGTAATGATCCGAGTCTATGTTGGCCGCTCGGAAGGTCCGGACATCCAGAATACTGGAGGCATGCCTTGCGTCGATCGCAATATGATCAATTTGGTTGATCGTTACATGATCATTGGACCGCCATGTCTGCTTATGAATATCGAGATGAGGAAACCATGTGCTTGCTATGGTGACATTTCGCTGCACAGCGAAATCAATTAGCCTTAGTCCGATATCAGACGTGGTGTCGTGTAGGCTATGCTTACCGACTGCCCTACCAAAGACGTCCTCCTTTCCTATTTTGGCGTTAAAATCGCCCAATACGATTTTAACGTCGTATTTAGGACATTGCTCACATGTTTTGTCGAGGAGCTCGTAGAAACACTATTTGGAAACACTATTTGGTGGCAGGGTCCTTTTCTTCCGTGGGGGCATGAACACATATTAGGCTTATGTTAGCGAATTTAGCCTTGATTCGGATAGTCATAATACGCTCGCTTACGTGTCGGAAGCTTAACACTTCTTGCCTAAGTCTGCCGCGTATCATCCGTCATCCTCTTTTTGCCCTACCCCTCCTATCGCACTTCCTGGATGGCGGTAATATCTGCTTTATAGCAGTCTAGGGTCTCTGTTAGTTGTACGGCTGCACGTGGTCTGTAAAGGGACAGAACATTCCACGTACAGATCCGAAGGTCGTTGTCCTTATTTCGTTCGCTGGGGTCGTCATTAGTTGAGTCATCCTTATCCGAGGCTTTTGGTTGTTTTGGAGTGTGAGCGCTGCCGTTGGCCCATGAAGGACTCCCCCGCCACCATCTCTATTCCAATGTCCTGACCAACATTGGAAATTTCTTACCGACATGTGATCGGAATACGTCAAAGCAGCTTGCGCTATGTATTCACTAAGTTCAACATAACTGGAACTATAGACGTCACCGTTGACTCCGTCTAGGGAATTCGTCCGCTGCCGCCTGGTACAGGAATAAGTGCTCTAGTGAGAAAGCACTCTTCCCCCCTCTCTCATCTGCTGCCGCCGAGAATCTGCCAAGCGGGGTTGGTTACCCACTTCTTGGATGAAGGTACTAGGCACCCGGCTGTCACCGCGTGGAGGTTGAGAGTAGGAGTTGTTAGGCCTCAGCTGAGTGAAAACGCTTGTGTTTTCATATGATCGCATGCACTACCGTTTGAGCAGCCATATGCGACAATGGCCAATGGTTTGTTTGACGTTTACAAATGTATGTTCTCACCAATTGCTCAAACGTGGTAAACTCCACCTTTTGTAAGGTTGTAGAATTTAATAGTTCTTGAAAGCTTATTCGTATGTTCATCTAAAACATTATAATCATGGTGCAAAGTGCTTATAAGTGTTACCAACTTATGCTGTTTTGGAACATATTGCACAATTGTCACAATTTTACAAAAAAAAAAGTGTGCTTAAATATCACTGAAAGCTTGCGGAGCCCTATAACTGTAGCCCAAACTGGCAAACAATTTTTATTCCTTCGCACTGTGTCAACAAGAGTAGTTTTAATTTTCAGTTGCTCCATTGCCATCTCATAGGTTTTAAAAAGATTATCTGTCGTTACACAACGTCTCCGCGAGCCATGATTCATGCTCGGACATCTGTCAGGCAATGCCTGACCAGCTGCCATATTCTAATGGGAGGCCAGTTCATGTCTAAACATTTCATTGAAGATGGAGCCGTATTACAGGCCGTTACGGCTCATTTTTGCACTCAAAGCTTTAGAGCAACTGCAAAACAACGGAAAAAAAATAACAAAAATAAAGAAAACATAGATTCTGCGTGAATCCTTGCGTTTTCCACCTGGCCATGACTGAATTTTGTGCAAAGTGACGGCTCTTGTCCAACTTCATGGCAGACATGGATGACTAGCGATAAATCCAAACATGTTTGTCAGGGCATCCAAACATGGGGACATAATGCGGTCTACATAAGACATTTTGAAGACTTGTCATATGACAAGGCATGAATCATAGCTCGTGGAGACACCGTGTTACGTTTCTTTTACGATAAGTTGACATTAGATCTAAAACCATTCATTTCGCTTGATTTCTTTCGTGACGTGGATTTCTTGAATCTAAAGTGCTGATACTGGGAAACAAATTTGATATTATTGTGTTGTCAGAAACTCATATTACCAATGACATCTTAGACAAGGAGATCAAAGTACCGAACTATGCTTCATTCAGGTGTAACAGTTTGTCGTCTCATACAGGAGGAATTGTTATTGTTATATACATTAAAGATGAACTAAAATCAGTGTCATTGTCGAAGAAAGACGATAATATGAATGTGTGGTGGTTGTCCACTTATGTTATAACTAACAATTACACATGTGTAATAAGAGAGAGCTATTTCTTAAATCTATTGACGAAACCACAGCAAAGTTTATTGTTAAAAGTGAAGTTGGAAATGACAATTATAAGTGGTTCAACAAACGGCTTCAATCGCTAAGAATACTTAAGATCAGAAAACACGCAAAAGCGGTATTGTGCAATTCGGAAGTCAATTGGCGCGATTACAAATTAATAAGAAATAAGTACAAAAGTGAAATTAAGAAGTGTAAAGAATTATTTATTAAACAGAAAGTACAGTGTTCGACGGATCAAAAAGCTATGTGGAAAAATTTAAAAAGATATGTTCTAAAGGACGAAAAATGTAGTGAAATAAAAAGTATTCAGTTTAATAACCAGTGTTTCGACGATAATAAAGTCATAGCTAACAAATTTAATGACTTCTTTATTGAAAGTATAGTGTCAATAAGTGTTTCTATTCCGTCTGTGCCGTTCTGTAATAATGTCATTGATACAAATTTGGTCTTTAACTTTCAATTTGTGACGCTCCAAGATGTTAAAGTAATTTTAAAGGAAATGAAAAACAAAGTTGACTTTACATATATGAGCCCCAGGAGATTTCTTGACAGCTACGATATACTCGGACCAGCTTTATTAATGATTATTAATAAATCATTAGAAACCAAGGTATTCCCAAAATCGTGGAAGAAATCTTTAGTGACGCCTATAGAAAAAATATGCAATACTAAACTATGTGAAGAGTTTCGTCCTGTTAATTCGTTGCCATTATGTGAAAAAGTGTTTGAAAAAATCGTCTTTAAACAGTTAAATAATTATTTTGAATCAAACAAATTAATAATTGACATTCAGTCAGGTTTCAGAAAGAACCATTCGTGTGAAAGTGTAATCAATTTGATTATTAACAATTTTAAGGAAGAAACCGACCAAGGGAACAAAGTGTTATGTGTTTTTCTCGATTTAAAACGAGCATTTGAAACAATAGACAGACAAATTTTAATAGATAAGCTTAAACGGTATGGAATTAAGGGAGGTGAAAGTGAGTGGTTCAAATCATACCTTAGTAATAGAACCCAATGTGTAAAGGTGAATAGTGAATTATCATGTCCAAAAAGTGTAATGTTTGGTGTCCCTCAAGGATCGGTGTTGGGAACATTATTGTTTATAATATACATCAATGACATGAAAAGTGCAATAACAAATGGAAAGCTTGCATTGTTTGCTGATGATGCGGTGATATACGTTGCGGGTAAAAATGCTTTTGAATGTCAACAAAAAATGCAACAGGACCTGGAAAGTGTTTCCGAATGGCTGAAGATGAATAAATTGAAACTGAATGTGACCAAAACCAAACAACTTATCATAAATGAACGACAAGGAGATGATGTAAGACTGAGAATTGACGGTGAAATTATTGAACAAATTAATGAAATCAAGTATTTAGGTATAACAATCGATGATAAAATGACTTTTAGCAATCATGTTGATTACTTATGTAAAAAAATTGCAAAAAAGATAGGTTTTTTGAAAAGAATAAGAAATGACATATCTACATTGAGTGCAATAAATATTTATAACGTAATAATTAAACCACACTTCGAGTACTGTTCCTCAATTTTGTTTTTATGTGCAGATAGTATAGTACAAAGATTGCAATTGTTGCAAAATAAAGCCATGAGGTGTATTTTAAAGTGCAATAGATATGTGTCAATTCGTTTTATGTTAAATTCGTTAAAATGGTTGTCAGTCAAACAGAGAATTATAATGAATGTTTTATTGTTAATCTATAGAATTAAAAATAACTTAATGCCTATTTACTTATTAAATTATGTGCAATATATTCGTGATGTACAGCCCTATTTATTAAGATCAGCTAATAATATTAGACTACCAAACTTTTTGAAAGGAAGATCTCAAAATTCTTTGCAATATAAAGGCTTCAAAATGTTTAATGAATTGCCAATTATTATAAGAAATGAAACAAATCTAGCAGCTTTCAAAAGAAGTATTATCAATTATGTTAAAGACAATTTTTAAGTTTAAAACTCTTATACAAGACAAAAACACTATTTGTAAAATGATTTATGTACATATATGGCTAAATGGTTTTTTTTACAAAAGCCAAATAAATAAATAAACTAAACTAATCTTTCCTAAGGTAAACTTGGAAGTTCAAACAAAGCATATTCGATCCATTAGCTGCAACCCATGCTTTGATCCCGTATTTTCCCGGCTTACTTGGCATATAAACCATGAATGGGAACCTACATTGAAAAGGAATCGGTTGCTCGTCGAGAGTAATATTTCATAATATGTCAAATCACATTCAAAATTTGCATGGGTCATATAATGACCCGTTAGGTAACGCATGTATACAACTACCGGTAGGGTCTCAGCAAAACAATTTCAGGATAAACAATTATTTTTCCTTAAAATATACACGAATTCATACACTGAGTAAAGAGGAAAAAAATTCAAAAACATTATAAACACCCTATATTTCTACTTAAAAGTCATTTTGGGTCACAAAGAGACCCTAAGGTAATAGAAGGGTGAATGAAACTAATTTTATTCGGTGTAATTTTCATCGCTGTCACTGATATGAATAAAGGCTGCTTCTGATTTACTCATAGAATATTTAAATTTTTGTAAAAGTCATAATAAATTGGCTCAATAATCGGCAGCAGGTCTTGAATGCCCTTGTAATTTTATATCTATAGGCAACGCTTTGGAATAGGCTAGTGGCAGGTGAATTGTGCTTAAAGAAAAAGGTCTACCTTCTGTAGGTACATCGAACAAAATCGTATTGGTTCAGATCATCCAATGAATACTTGAATGCCACGTCACTTGACGTTTTGACCATTAGCAAAAAAAAATCTTATTCCAAGAAAAGCTCATTTTATCTGTGCCAATGTTTCTTCTCGTGAAATGTGTCGCCAAGAGTTTAGAGAATCCAATGAAGTTATTTCGTGCCATTAAAGTTACATCAAGTCTAGTATTTGCCATTTTTACTACTGAATGGTACTGTTGTGTTTTTAAAGAAATTTTTCTATTAAAGCATGTTCGCTATCACATTCCATATGAGTGCGTCCGGGAACAAGGAATTTATACTTACTTCACTTAGATCCTTTAACCCCTCGGGGGGCATAGGGCGTCAATCACGCCTGCGCGCCATCTTCTTCCGAATTCTGCAACGCGTTTGAGCTGCCTCCAACTCATTCCTAAAGAGATCGATTCCTCCTGAACTGTTCTGCGCCACGTTTGCCTATGGCGTCCGCTATTCTGCCTGCCTGGGTGAGCGGATTCCACTGCATGGCGTATTTCGCAATGGAGTTGTCTTCCCGCCATAGGGTGCGTCCAATCCACTGCCACTTTCTCCCTTGTATAGTAATGCTTATAGTTCTTGGCCCGTTCGCGTATAAAATTGTTTGTTGGAGATGCGGTTCGACCAAAAATCAACAAGATGATCCTTAAACATTTGTTTACAAAGCCTTGCGGCTTGCGTGTGTTAATAGTGTCCACCTTCCAAATACTGCACCCATAAAACAGCACCGATTCTACGTTGGAGCGGAACAGTCGCAGCTTGGTTCCTAAGCTGATAACTTCTCCAGATTTTATTTTTATTTTTATTTTTTATTTATTTAATTTTATTGCCAAGAGTGATGCATTATTACGTATAACATAATTAATTAATTGAGGAATAAAATAATAGGTGTCATTCTATAGCCTTGTAAAGACTAGAGACGAATGACCCATTTAATAAATTAATTACACATTTGTTGTGGGGTTATACAAGGAATACAAGATCATGAAAATATTGAGGTATACAATTAATTTAACAAATAAATAACTGAGAAAGAAAAATAATAGATAAATAAATAACATAAAGGAATAAGTAAGATAAGAAAATAAATAAAACAAGAAAAAATAAATAAATGAAATGGAGAAATAAAACGGAAAACATGTTAAACTGTGTTAGTAAAAATATTTTTGACTTCAGAACTATCAATTGTAAATAGCCATTTTTTGACTTTATTTAAAAATAAATTTCGTATTTCAATTACTCGAATTGTGTATGGTAATCGATTGAATAATGTATGTGCTGATACAGAATAAAAGTTGGAAAATTGAGTTTTATTTAAAGGCGGTATCCTTGCTAGGTGTTGAGAATTTACTCTTAAGCCGTATATATTTGAATTTCTAAAAATTGCTCTGTATTCGCTGCGCATGAAGAACACTTTAAGTACTCTATAAACATACAGATGCTTTAAAAGCAAAATACGGAAATTGTAATAATGCGAACGGTAGTGTATGCGATCATATGAAAACACAAGCGTTTTCACTCAGCTGAGGCCTACCAACTCCTACTCTCAACCTCCACGCGGTGACAGCCGGGTGCCTAGTACCTTAATCCAAGAAATGGGTAACCAACCCCGTTTGGCGGATTCTTGGTGGCAGCAGATGAGAGAGGGGGGGAAGAGTGCTTTTCTCACTAGAGCGCTTCTTCCTATTCCAGGCGGCAGCGGACGAATTCCCTAGACGGAGTCAACGGTGGCGTCTATAGTTCCAGTTAGGTTGAACTTAGTGAACACCTTGCGCGAGCTGCTTCGACGTATTCGGATCACAGGTCGGTAAGGAATTTCCAATGTTGGTCAGGACATTGGAATAGAGATGGTGGCGGAGGAGCCCTTAATGGGCCAACGGCAGCACTCATACTCCCGTCGTGGACTACTGGCACCGGTGTACCCGCCCCCTCGTCCTTGGGGAATAATTAAGGAACTGGCCCCCCAGGTTGGGGGTTGTGCCGTCGGGGTAACTTCCCTACCACGTAAAAACTGCACGGTTCCGAAACAACCAAAAGCCTCGGATAAGTATGACTCAACTAATGACGACCCCAGCAAACGAAATAAGTACAACGACCTTCGGATCTGTACGTGGAATGTTCTGTCCCTTTACAGACCACGTGCTGCCGCACAACTAGAAGAGGCCCTAGACGGCTATAAAGCAGATATTACCGCCATCCAGGAAGTGCGAAACTGTGACATCTACTGCGGTGATTGCTTCAGAGGCAACAGGCAACGCTTATTCGGATGCGGATTTGTCATACGCGGCAGACTTAGGCAAGAAGTCTTAAGCTTCCGGCACGTGAGCGAGCGTATTATGACGATCCGGATCAAGGCTAAATTCGCTAACATAATTCTAATATGTGTTCATGCCCCCACAGAAGAAAAGGACCCTGCCACCAAAGAGTGTTTCTACGAGCTCCTCAATAAAGAAGAATTACTGTGAGAAAATTTAACGTCGAAAAGCTACAATCGCAAGAGACCGCTAGACTCTTCGCTGAACGCGTATCCCGAAATCTCTCAATCACCCCTATGCCGCCAGCATCAAGTACCGAAGACCAGTGGCTACGCTGCCAACATGCCATCAGAAACGCCGCGACTGATGTGCTGGGTCTCGTTCGCCCACCACCGCGAAACCCCTGGTTTGACGAAGAATGCCGGCGAGTGCATGCAGCAAAACAAGAGGCATACAAAGCGGCGCTGCAAAGGAAGACGAGAGCTGCTCGTGAGCTCTACGAGCAAAGGAGACGGGAAGAACATCGGCTTCTCCAAAAGAAGAAGAAAGAGCATGAGAAGCGCGCGTTTGAGAATATCGAGAGTCTATACTCCTGGAACAATGTACGGAAGTTTTACCAAAAGGTAAAAAGAACGTGTCAGAGAAGTAATACCCACACAGAAACCTGTAGAGATGAAAATGGAAACCTCGTAGTAGAATCACAGTCGGTGCTGAGAATATGGACAAACTACTTCTGCAGACTGTATAACGGCGACGAAGACCAACATCCCGCTGTCGGGCAGAGTGAACCATTCAACATAGACGATGATAGTCAAAATTTCCGTCCACCTGACCAAAACAAAGTGAGGATGGCAATATCCAAGATAAAATCCAACAAGGCTGCTGGACCTGACGGCTTACCGGCCGAACTTTTCAAGGCAGCTGGAGATGAATTGGTAGAATGCATACACCAACTCATCTCTAAGATTTGGTCAGACGAGTGTATGCCTGATGAATGGAATCTTAGCATCGTTTGCCCGATCCACAAGAAAGGAGGCCCCCTCAACTGCGCCAATTATAGAGGCATCAGTCTCCTCAACATCGCATACAAGATCTTTTCTGCGATATTGTGTGAACGCCTGAAACCCTTTATCAACAGCCTGATTGGACCCTATCAGTGCGGTTTCAGGCCAGGAAAGTCCACCATCGATCAAATCTTCACACTTCGGCAGATCCTGGAGAAAACCCAAGAATTCCAAATCGATACTCACCTCCTCTTTATCGATTTGAAGGCCGCCTATGACAGCATTTATAGAGAAGAGCTTTATAGAGCCATGTCTAGTTTTGACATCCCTGCCAAACTTGTCCGTCTGTGCAGGCTGACGATGGAGAACGCTCGCTGCTCCATCAAGGTCGGTAATGACCTCACCGAGACCTTTGATGTCAAAAAAGGCTTTAGACAAGGTGACGCGCTGTCATGTGACTTCTTCAATATTATACTTGAACGGATTGTGCGGAACTCACAAGCCAACACCGGAGGCACAATCTATTACAAGTCTGTACAACTGCTTGCATACGCCGACGATATAGACATTATCGGAAGATCTCAGCGGGCTGTCACCGGTGCTTTTGCAAGCATTGAGGCGGAGGCGGCCAAAATGGGTTTGGCGATAAACGAGGGCAAAACCAAGTATATGCTGTCAACTAGAAGGGAAAACCAACATCGACGAATTGGACAAAACGTCACCGTGGGCAGCTATAACTTCGAGGTAGTAAGGGACTTTGTCTACCTTGGCTCTGCTATAAATTCTACAAACAAAATCAGTGCAGAAATCAATCGAAGAATAACTCTTGCCAATCGCTTTTTTTTTGGGCTTATAAGGCAATTCAACAGTAAAGCCCTATCTCGAACAACTAAGGAGACTCTATATAAGACCTTGATCATCCCAGTCCTGCTTTACGGCGCTGAAACATGGACTTTATTAAAAGAGGATGAAGATATCCTTGGTCGCTTCGAGAGAAAAATTCTTCATAAGATTTTCGGTCCCATTTGCGTTGACGGGTTTTGAAGGAGAAGATTCAATCACGAACTATACGAGCTGTACAGCGACATCGACCTAGTCAAAAAACTGCATATTGGACGTCTGAGATGGCTAGGACATGTAGAGCGAATGGACACCAACGCTCCGGCCAGCAGAGTCTTCGAATCTAATCCCGAGGGACGACGTAGTAGAGGGAATCATCGCCGTAGGTGGTGCGCACAAGTTCAAGCGGACCTCGACCAACTTGGAGTGCGCAACTGGAGGCAATTAGCTAAAGACCGAGCTAAATGGAGAGGTTTGTTGGTTGAGGCCCAGGTTCACCCCGAACTGTAGCGCCTCCTAAGTAAGTAAAGTAATAATGCGAAGCTGTGATAACTACCGTTCGATCACGCTGATGTCACACACCATGAAGATTGTTGAGCGGGTATTAGGTGGCCGACTGTGAAAAATAATACGGCTATCTGATGATCAGTGCGGGTTTGTCTCGGCTAAATCAACCACAGATGCAATCCAAAGTATAAGGATCATGATGGAAAAACATCGTGATTCCTTAGGTTAGGTTAGGTTAAGATCGGCCCTCGATGAGAATGTACTTAGACCAGACAGTAGGTCCATTGTACTGCCGATGTGTAAGGCGGGTGGGTCACCCTCTTACTCTTGGAACCATTTGCTTCGTTGAATGAAGTCTAGAATTTTAGCCGTGCTGGCGTTGCCGAGATCATTAAGATCATTGTAGAAGTATTCACCCAGAGTGGCCTTCCTGATGTTGGCGAGCGCAGGACAGGCGCACAGAAGATGACTGATGGTCTCTTCTTCCTCTTCATCTCTGCAGCTTCTGCAGAAGTCGTTATGAGGGATACCTAATCTCTGAGCATGTCTTCCTATGACGCAGTGTCCAGTGAGGACATTTGTTATTTTTGAGAGGGTTCCTCTCTTGTGCTTCAAGCGTCCGATGGACCTGGATTTATTGAGTATCGGCCAGAGCTGTCTGGCGGTATGACATTGGTCTAGATGTTGCCATCGATGATTGGCTACTTTCTCGGCATCAATTTGAATGAGGTACTTAACATAAGACGCTGGCGCTTCGATGTCGGTGATGCTTATGCTTTCTGTACCAGAGGAGCCTTGTCATGCTAGTTCATCGGCTGCACAATTCCCCGGTATGTCACAGTGACCTGGTACCCAGCAAAGGGTGAGGTTGTACTGACCAGCTATCTCGTTAAGAGATATGCGACAGTTTTCACTGCCTTGGATCTCGTAGTGCTGGATGCGAGGGATTTGATGGCTGCCTGACTGTCGACATAAATAACAATATCAGGTGTTGATAGTGTGCTAGCCGCCAGCCTGTCAGCAGCTTTACGAACCGCGGTGATTTCGGCTTGAAAAACGCTGCAGTAGTCTGGAAGGTTAAAGGAGAGGTGTATGTCCAGATCTTCCGAGAAAATTCCGGCATAGAGTATAGAGTGCGTGTAGCCCTTGTCAAAATCATATTCAGTGGGCAGATGGTCAGTGGAATTGGGAAGATGACGGTGCATCGAAATTATATTGGCATGTCCCGTGTGTTGCTCCTTCCACTGCCTGGAGCCTCTCAGTCTTATTGCCCAGCTGACAGCCAATTGCTTACTGACGATGTCTATCGGAAGCAGGTGGAGCATGGTTTGGAGCGCCGCTGTGGGAGAAGTTCTCAGTGCACCGGTAATACTGAGACATGCAACTCGCTGAGTTTTTTCCATTTTGGATAGGTTGGATTTCTTCTCCAAGGCGGGCCACCATACCAATACTCCATACATGAGAATCGGTTTAATGACCGACGTGTATAGCCAGTGCATGATGCTTGGTTTAAGGCCCCAGGTGGAGCCTACTGCTTTCTTGCAGATGTATAGAGCGGCCAGCGATTTCCTGGCCCGTTCGACGACATTCTCTTTCCAAATTAGCTTGCGGTCAAGCTTTAGGCCTAAATATCTAGCACTATTTGAAAGCTTGAGGGTGGATGCCCTTATCTTGGGCGGAGTGAAGTCAGGTAGCTTGTGTTTTCTTGTGAATAGAACTAGCTCGGTCTTCGTCGAGTTAACGGAGAGGCCGCATTTATCGGTCTATCTGAGCAGTTCATTGAGAGCAGACTGCATGACATCGGCCAGCGTCTGCGGGTATTTGCCTGTTGTTAGAATGGCGACATCATCTGCATAGGCAATAACATTGCATCCAGTTTTTTCGATCTTTAGAAGGGCCTCGTTGAGCACCAAGTTCCACAATAGTGGAGACAGTACACCCCCTTGAGGGGTGCCTCGATGTGCATGTCGCTTGACAGTACTACTTCCGAAGGATGCTGTTATTACCCTGTTCTTTAGAAAGTGTTCAATGAGACAACAGATGGGTTCGCAGATGTTGAGCCCACGTAAGGCACTGGTAATCGAATTTGTTTCAACGTTGTTGAAGGCTCCCTCTATGTCTAGAAATGACACTAGGGTGAACTCTTTGATTGGGAGTGATTTTTCGATAGGGTGAATGATGGAGTGCAAAGCCGTTTCGACAGACTTACCTTTTTGGTAGGCGTGCTGTGACGTGGATAGCACTGTGCTATCAATAGTGGCCTTGATGTGTAGATCCAGGATTCTTTCTAGAATCTTGAGAAGGAAGGATGTTAGACTAATAGGTCTAAGGTCCTTTGGGAGGATGTGCGATGTCTTGCCTGCTTTAGGTATAAAGACCACTCTTACCTCGGTCCAGGCAGTTGGTGTTGTTCCGAGCTCAAGACAAGCCTTCAGTATACAGGAGAGATACTGCCATACTATACTGAAGGCCGTCTGAATCTCGGCCGAAAAAATACCATCCGGTCCTGGGGATTTGAATGGTTCGAAACTGTTTACTGCCCATTTCAGCTTATCTTCGCTGATAAGATGAGGAGGTGCCTGTGGGCGTGCAGCATTTACCGTTGGGGGTAGGCGTGCAGCCGGAGAAGTGAGTGTCCATGAGCAGGTTGAGCGATGCTTCGTCCGATTCAGCCCAGGATCCATTGGGATTCATGAGGATACTAGGTATAGTTGGTGTTTTGGAGAGGACTTTTCGCAGTCTAGAGGATTGAGACGTGTTGTCAATACTCTGACAAAAACCGCGCCAGGATCTGCGTCTAGCTTTCCGAACCTCTATTTTGAAGTTCTTCAGACTTTCTTTGTAGATCTCCCAGTCCAGTGGTAGGCTTGTTCGTTTGGCTTTATTGAATTGCTTCCTGCTTATGCAGCGAAGACTGTTAAGTTCTGCATTCCACCATGGGGGACGATTGCCCACCTTTCTTCTTGTGATTGGACAGGATTCGATGAAAGCTGTATTAAGTGCAGACGTTAGAACGGTGTTTAGCTCGTCTAATTCCAGCTGTGTAGTTGGTGTAGTGAACACTTGATTGGATAGTTTAGCAGAGAGGGATTTATTGTGAAAGCACCAGTCGGTTTTCCGTCGATTGCGGAAGACCGAGGGTGCGGTACTATGACAAATTTCCAGTTCGTACTCCAGATAGCGGTGATCGGAAAACGAATGACTGTCAGATACAGTCCAGTTGGAAATTGCAGGGTAGATACATTGGGAAGCAAAGGTGACGTCAAGCACCTCTTGCGGGGTCTTAGTAATAAAAGTGCGACTATTTCCTCTGTTACAAACTACTAGGTCGGTGCCTACTAAATACTCGAAAATAGACCTACCTCGAGGGTTAGTGTCGGTACTTCCCCATAGATCATGGTGAGCGTTGGTATCGCACCCCAATATGATGGTTTCTCTTCTCCTCCTTGCTTCATCTACCACTTCTTCCACTTCCTTGGATGGAGCAGACTCGGGGTCTTCGTAGGGTAGGTATCCTGATGCCAGCCAGATGGTGGTGTTTTTTGATTTGAGCAGTGTTACTGCTAGGTCTCTTGTGCTATGGAGTTTAAGGAATTTTTAGCGAGAATGCAAGCTCGGGTTCTACCTACATCCTTCGCATGGTACAGCGTATATCCTGGGGCCCTCAATCCTATGACGGTGTCATCTCTTATCCAAGGTTCTTGGATCAGGGCAATGTCAAGGCCTCGTTCACTGAGGCGAAGTAGCAGGTTAGCGGATGCTAAGGAAGAATGGTGGAGATTAATCTGTATCAGTTTTAGCATCATTATGAGCTGATACAGACCTCTCCACGACGGTAGCGTTTAGGTCATCGGAGGATGATGGTTCATCATCAGGGACTACAACGCGGGGGAGGACGGGAGTCGTCAAGTTAGAGGGACCTGTGATGCTATTTCGGTCCGCCGTGAAAAGCCTCACTTCAATTACCTTCAGACCACAACGGATCTTGAACTCCTTCGCACGGAGTAGAGGTACTGATTCGGCAGTTAGCGAGATGACTAGCGAGCGGCCAGATCTCTTGGTGTCATTATCCGTCTTTCTAGAGCTCGATGGCTCCTCAAATGCCTTCCAGTCTTTGACTGGTAGGTCCGGATTCTGATAGGCAATCAGGCTAAGGACTTTTGCTGGCTCGGGCGGTTCGAGCGGAACCCAGATCCTTGCTTTCGGCCCGTGGGGGATTTGGCTCCGTTCCACCGCCTTGAGCTTGGCTCCTGGCCAGATTTCACCTATGCTGCTAATGGCAGCGGCGATGAAGTCGACCGAGTTCTGATCGTCGCATGCGATCAGCTTGACAAAGCCTTGATGCCAGCCAGCGTCTTGAAAGGTGGGTGGAGAGTTGGGATAAGTCAAAATACGTTCGTAAAGGCAGTTCATCACTCTGCCCTCAATGAGCCTCCACTTGTCGTAGGAGATCCTCCCTTCTTCGTCAGACAGGTCCACTATCGCGACGATCGTGATTCCTTAAGGGACTTGCATATTGTATTGGTTGACTTTGAAAAGGCATTCGACAGACAACCACGAGATCTGACATGGGTGGCGCTAGGACATCGAGGGGTTCCAGAAACCTATGTACAGATAATCATGGACATTTACGAGGGAGCAAAGACAAGAGTAAGATGCCCCGCTGGAGTAACCGAAGATTTCCCAATCAAAGTCGGGGTGCACCAGGGAAACGTTTTAAGTCCTTTGCTCTTTATAACAATCCTTGATTATCTGCTTGAAGGTAAAGTGATGGACCCCAAGGTACATCAGTTATTCTTTGCTGACGATGGAGCCATCATAAGTGAGGATCCTACATCCCTGCAACGAGCACTTGATGTGTGGGTGGACGTTTTGGAGGGAAATGGGTATCGCATTAGTTCAAAAAAGACAGAGTACTTGTGCTGCCCGTTCTCTGATCCACTCAGGCTTGTTCCAGACATTTATTTGAATGGAGCAGTGCTTCCCAAGTGCGAAAAGTTCAAATATCTGGGATCTATGATCAATAGCAAAGCAACTTGTGATGACGACATCAATCATCGCGTAAGCGTAGGGTGGATGAAGTGGCGAGAAAATTCCGCTATCTTCTGTGACAGAAAAATGTCCCCTAAGTTGAAAGGAAGGCTCTACACCGCAGTTGTACGTCCAACGCTCACATACGGTTCACAATGTTGGACGATGTACAAAAAGTATGAGAGTAAATTAACGGCAGCTGAGATGAAGATGATTCGCATGACAGCAGGAGTGACAAAGCTTGATCGAATAAGAAGTTCGAAGATCCGTGGAAGCTTTCACATCAAGGAAACCATCGTACAAAAAATAGAGCGCGACCGGCTCAGTTGGTATTGCCACGTTCAAAGAAGAGATCATTTGAACCCCATTAAAAAGGCAATATCAATGCACGTTCCAAAGACATCGCGATGTAGGAAAGGCAGGCCTATAAACGCCTGGATCAGACAAATGCGACGACATCGGCATTTCATTGGCCTCAGTAACCGAGTGATCCAAAATCGGCAGGCCTGCCGATATTTTCTGAGGTCAAATAGGCGAACCCCACAGGCGGATCAGTAGAAATGCGGTGAAGTGGGAGGGTTATGATCTCTTGTTTTCGGATCATAGCCTCGCTGATAAAAGGAAGAAGAAGAAGAAGCGGACTGAAAAATAACATTAATATCAAGCAAATTCGAATTTTTCAGATTGAAGATCATAAGCTTAGTTTTTTCGCTACTACAAGCTCAAGTTTCGCGAACCATTGTCTTACGTAGGACGTTACGTCTTGAACGTAGGACTCTCAATTTACCACAGATTCATATATGTAAGGATTTGTTTATGTAAGTAAATGCCATATCATCAGCAAAGGCAGTAACATTGCTATTAAAATTTTGTTTGAAAATGGAGTTTATATAAATTAGAAATAGAATGGGGCCCAGGACTGAACCTTGAGGCACACCAATCCGCAACTCCAACTCATTACTAAAAACTCCATTAAGTTTTACTCTTCGAAGTCTTCCGGATAAATAAGAATTAAATCAATTATATATTGAACCTCTAAATCCAGCTTTATAGAGTTTATCCAAAAGAATTGCATGATTAACCAAATCAAAAGCTTTAGTCATGTCAATAAATAATGCTATAGGATTATTGTTGTTATTTAAGCCATCGCATATCTCACTACATAATTTTAAAATTGCATCTTCTGTATATTTACTTTCCCGAAAATCAAACTGCTGATAACGCAAAAAATTGTTTTTATTCACAAACAACAAAATACGGTCTTTCATAATTTTTTCAAATATCTTGGAGAACGTTGGAAGTAATGATATTGGTCAATATTGACTTATTGATCTTCGACAACCTTTTTTATATAGAGGAATGACTTCTGCAACTTTAAACGCTGAAGGGAAAATACCACAATTAACACTCATATTAAATATATAACACAATACATCAATAATGGAAAAGGCAATACGTTTTACAAGACAAGTAGTTATACCATCAGAAGTACAAGAGTTTTTATTGTTAAGATGCATTATACGTTTATACAGTTCAAGTGGTGAAAAAGGTTGAAAAACGAAGCTATTAACCTGAAAAACATCATCAATTATGTCCGGATATAAATTACAATTGCAATCGGTTTGAGAAGGATTAGGTTTGGAATTTGCTGCAACAGATGCGAAGTAGCTATTAAAACTATTTGCAATGATCAAGGGATTGTGGACTAGCGAATTGTCCACTTCAATTTCACAAATGCTATCTCTATTTTTTTCATTGTTTAGAATACTGTTAACAACTTTCCATTCCTCTTTTACATTCGCCTTGCAGTTCTTAAATCTAACCGAAGAAAATTTGTCGCGACTTATAGCTATTTTCCTTTTAACTCTGTGGTTCATTTTATGATAATATCGCTTTAGATTAATGTTTTGTGGTTTCTTTTGACGCTTTTTACGAAGCTAATTTTTCCTATTTATTAGTTTTAATAAATCTCCTCCAATCCAAGGACTCAGTCGTTTTAGCTTAGGTTTAACATGCGACTGAACTGTGGTAGCATCATCAATATGCCCTTTTAAAATTTAAAGAAAAACATCATAAGCTGATGAAGGGTTACTTTCTGCATAGACCTGCTCCCAAAATTCAAATTTTAGAGCATCAACCAACCTCAAATAATCCGTCTCATGTCTAGCTGAAAAGGGAATATATCTATTCGACTTTTGGATAGCATTCCGAACGCAGCTATAGCCTTCCCGATTCTGCTGCATACATCCAGTTCGGTGGCACCGCGATTAGCCGAGACGACACTTCCTAAATGTAGAAAGTTATCAACTTCCTCGACTTCCTGTCCGGCAGTTGTTGTTTTTGATTGTCAGGAACCCTTGATTTTATTTTCAAAACAATTACATCATATACAATATTTTGCACGTATCACCAGCAGGTATTTTGAACTTCAAATTGAGTGACTTGAAAACGTTACGAAATAAATTTATGTTGATCGGTTTTGATGTAGAATCATGGGTCACTGCATTCGATGCAAAATATTTATGTTGTAAATATCGTTCCGAAGTCTATTTTCTAGAATAATGGCCCTCATATGCTGTGAAGCTATTTATAAACTCTTGGACAAAAGCTATGTCTTCTTCCGAAGTTTTATTACTTGATGGTTGCAAGCCTCTTAGGTTACTTTATTTACATTTTCTCATAACTAATTACGAATACAGCACCATATTTATAGGATTTCAAATTGTACGGTACAAACACGACAAGAGTAGCACAGATATTTGAATTGTCAGTAATTTGGTACCAAATTGGAACATGGGACTCATTAAGATTTTCTTAACTCTCTCTTGGTAGCCGGTCTGGGGGCATACGCACTACGTGACCAAACCATCGAAACATAGATCGTCCCGTTCGGAGAAGTAGCTGCTCAACGTTGAGCGCCTCGCGTACTCTGGTGTTGCGCACTCGATTCCTACGAGTTATTCCAGCAACACCGCGAAGGAACCTCTTTTCGGCAACTTGTATCCGCGATCTTATTCTTTCGGTCATTACCCAAATTTCATGACCATAGGTGAGAGTTGGAACATACACCGAGTTAAAAACCGATAGCTTAGCTTCAACACTAAGCTTTGAACTTTGAAATGAAAAGAAAAAACTTTGTACTTGGTTTTATTGATTCGAATTTATTGTAACGTTCTTTAAGCGTAACGTTCGCTTTTGTAGCGAACAACTCCCATTCGCGTCATAGTTCATACTTTAAATACTCTGCTGCAGTGCCTGCTTCCAATACTCGCATCGGGTAAAGTCCGTAATGTGATATGGGAGACACATGTTTTGCTTTTGGTTGTTCCTTTTATTTTACGCAATACTTGGGTGGCTTACTTCTGTGATACAGACGGAAGGTAATGTGAATATTGAAGTGACCTCGATTGTGTATTCGGTATTGAATCGAGTCACTTCTGCGACACACATGTTTCGCTTTCAGAGGGTAAAGCGAACACATGCGGATCTTGAATGTAGAATGTAGAGTGGGCAATGTCACTGTGCCACTGCACATGCCGTAAGGGAATGCATGTATGGTCTTTGATTTCGGTGCCGTTGTGTCAAGAAGGTTTGGGTGCCCCTGTGTTAAGAAGAAATGTGTGATTTTGGCAGAACACCCTTCGTGTTCGAATCTCCTATTCTATGTACAATCAATATAGCAATTACATTCAATTAAATTCAGACTGGAGCAAATGTAAGTGAAACTAGATACTCGTATATGCAGCGCCTTAGAATGTATTGCATCATTCGTAAGAGTATATATGTAGGTCTCCGCCCGTGCCCTGAAAACCAGTATAAGGGCATTAATAATCCATTTGGCACGCGCAAATTATAAAAAATAAAAAAATAAGTATTAAACCATTAAAGAGACTGAAGTCAGACTTTCAAAAATTTTATGGAGACTGCTCCATACCGTGTTTAATGAAAACAACGTAGAAAAGCAAACAAACAAGGGTCTCTGAGAAACCTCTCTCACACCATGAACGGAGCTGAGGATGAAGAGTGTAGAGCACAAAATATGTGGAATTCCCTACAGCGAACTTGCTTCAAGAAGGCCAAATCACTGCTAGGAGCTTCTAAAGGCCAACATCAACACGCCAAAGAAACATGGTGATGGAGTGATAAAGCTGAGAAGGTGATAAATGATAAAAAGCGGTTCTCAAAGCTTGGTCAAAGTGCCGCACTGATAATAGAGACGAAAAGCTCGCCTCGAAGTGGAATACAAATGTTGCAAGAAAAAAGCGAAGAGAAGTGCGCCCAGCTTCAAGCAGAGAGTACGGACGGCCTGTATCGGGAGCTGGAGAAAATATCTTCCCCGGTTTCTGATGCAAACCAGGCTATCCAGGAGCTGCGCAACTATCTTCAAAATAGCCACCCAAAGAAGGAGGAATGCTCAGGAGATTCGTTCGCCAAAGTCCATTAACATCGTCATCTTCCCTATCATCATCCTCCCTAACAAAGGGAAGGGTGATACGGGAAACTGTGATATTAACCGTTCGATCAAGCTGATGTCACACACCATGAAGATCTTGGAGCGGGTATTAGGTGGCCGACTGCGAAAAATAATACGGCTATCTGATGACCAGTCAAGCACAAGCACATGGTTTCCTCATCTCGATATTCATAAGCAGACATGGCGGTCCAATGATCATGTAACGATCAACCAAATTGATCATATTGCGATCGATGCAAGGCATGCCTCCAGCACTCTGGATGTCCGGACCTTCCGAGCGGCCAACATAGACTCGGATCATTACCTTGTTGTAGCCAAGGTACGAATGCGGATATCCCAATCTGAGCAACAAAGAAGAATTACTGTGAGAAAATTTAACGTCAAAAAGCTACAATCGCAAGAGACCGCCAGACTCTTCGCTGAACGCGTATCCCGAAATCTCTCAATCACCCCTTTACCGCCAGCATCAAGTACCGAAGACCAGTGGCAACGCTGCCAACATGCCACCAGAAACGCCGCGACTGATGTGATGGGTCTCGCTCGCCCAACACCGCGAAACCCCTGGTTTGACGAAGAATGCCGGCGAGTGCATGCAGCAAAACAAGAGGCATACAAAGTGGCGTTGCAGCGAAAAACGAGAGTTGCTCGTGAGCTCTACGAGCAAAAGAGACGGGAAGAACATCGGCTTCTCCAAAAGAAGAAGAAAGAGCATGAGAAGCGCGCGTTTGAGAATATCGAGAGTTTATACTCCAGGAACAATGTACAGAAGTTTTACCAAAAGGTAAAAAGAACGTGTCAGAGAAGCAATACCCGTACAGAAAAATGTAAAGATGAAAATGGAAACCTAGTAGTAGAATCACAGTCAGTGCTGAGAATATGGACAAACTACTTCTGCAGACTGTATAACGGTGACGAAGACCAACATCCCACTGTCAGGCAGAATGAACCATTCAACATAGACGATGATAGTCAAAATTTCCGTCCACCTGACCAAAACGAAGTGAGGATAGCAATATCCAAGTTAAAATCGAACAAGGCTACTGGACCTGACGGCTTGGTAGAGTGCATACACCAACTCATTTCTAATATTTGGTCAGACGAGTGTATGCCTGATGAATGGAATCTCAGCATCGTTTGCCCGATCCACAAGAAAGGAGACCCCCTCAACTGCGCCAATTATAGAGGCATCAGTCTGCCCAACATCGCATACAAGATCTTTTCTGCGATATTGTGTGAACGCCTGAAACCTTTTATCAACAGCCTGATTGGACCCTATCAGTGCGGTTTCAGGCCAGGAAAGTCCACCATCGATCAAATCTTCACACTTCGGCAGATCCTGGAGAAAACCCAAGAATTCCAAGTCGATACTCACCTCCTCTTTATCGATTTGAAGGCCGCCTATGACAGCATCTATAGAGAAGAGCTTTATAGAGCCATGTCTAGTTTTGACATCCCTGCCAAACTTGTCCGTCTGTGCAGGCTGACGATGGAGAACGCTCGCTGCTCCATCAAGGTCGGTAATGACCTCACCGAGACCTTTGATGTCAAAAAAAGTTTTAGACAAGGTGACGCGCTGTCATGTGATTTCTTCAATATTGTACTTGAACGGATTGTGCGTTACTCACAAGCCAACACCGGAGGCACAATCTATTACAAGTCTGTACAACTGCTTGCATACGCCGACGATATAGACATTATCGGAAGAACTCAGCGGGCTCTCACCGGTGCGTTTGCGAGCATTGAGGCGGAAGCGTCCAAAATGGGTTTGGCGATAAACGAGGGCAAAACCAAGTATATACTGTCAACAAGAAGGGAAAACCAACATCGACGAATTGGACAAAACGTCACCGTGGGCAGCTATAACTTCGAGGAAGTAAGGGACTTTGTCTACCTTGGCTCTGCTATAAATTCTACAAACAAAATCAGTGCAGAAATCAATCGAAGAATAACTCTTGCCAATCGCGGTTTTTTTTGGCTTATAAGGCAATTCAACAGTAAAGCCATATCTCGAACAACTAAGGAGACTCTATATAAGACCTTGATCGTCCCAGTCCTGCTTTACGGCGCTGAAACATGGACTTTATTAAAAGAGGAAGAAGATATGCTTGGTCGCTTCGAGAGAAAAATTCTTCGTAACATTTTCGGTCCCGTTTGCGTTGACGGGTTTTGGAGGAGAAGATTCAATCACGAACTATACGAAATGTACAGCGACATCGACATCTAGTCAAAAAACTGCGTATTGGACGTCTAAATGGAGAAGCTTGTTGGTTGAGGCCCAGGTTCACCCCGAACTGTAGCGCCACCTAAGTAAGTAAGTAAGATGATCAGTGTGGGTTTGTCTCGGGTAAATCAACCACAGATGCAATCCAAAGTTTAAGGATTATAATGGGAAGACATCGTGATTCTTTAAAGGATTTGCATGTTGTATTGGTTGACTTTGAAAAGGCATTCGACAGACAACCACGATATCTGATATGGGTAGGGCTAAGACATCGAGGGGTTCCAGAAACCTATGTGCAGATGATCATGGACATGTACGAAAGAGCACAGACAAGAGTAAGATGCCCTGCTGGAGTAACCGAAGAATTGCCAATCAAAGTTGTGGTGCACCAGGGAAGCGTTTTAAGTCCTTTGCTCTTTATTACAGTCCTTGATTATCTGCTTGAAGGTAAAGTGATGGACCCCAAGGTACATACAGCGATCACTTGGTGTTTGGGTGGACGCTCTGGAGGGAAATGGGTATCGAATTAGTTCAAAAAAGACAGAGTACTTGTGCTGCCCATTCTTTGATCCACTCAGACCTATTCCCGACATTTATTTGAACGGAACAGTGCTTCCCAAGTGCGAAAAATTCAAATATCTGGGATCTATGATCAATAGCCTAGCAACTTGTGATGACGGCATCAATCATCGTGTAATCGTAGGGTGGATGAAGTGGCGCGAAGATTTCGCTATCTTCCGTGAGAGAAAAATGCCACCTAAGATGAAAGGAAGGCTCTACACCGCAGTTGTGGGCGCTCATATACGGTTCACAGTGATGGGCGAAAAGTATGAGAGTAAATTAATGGCAGCCGAGATGAAGATGCTTCGCATGACAGCAGGAGTGACAAAGTTTGATCGAATAAGAAGTTCGAAGATCCGTGGAAGCTTTTACATCAAGGAAACCATCGTACAAAAAATAGAGCGCGACCGGCTCAGCTGGTATTGCCACGTTCAAAGAAGAGATCATTTGAACCCTGTTAAAAAGGCAATATCAATGCACGTTCCAAAGACATCGCGATGTATGAAAGGCAGGCCTATAAACGCGTGGACCACATAAATACGACGACATCGGCATTTCATTGGCCTCAGTAACCGAGTGATCCTAAATCGGCAGGCCTGCCGATATTTTCTGAAGTCAAATAGGCCAACCCCTCAGGCAGATCACTAGAAATGCGGTGAAGTAGGAGGGTTGTGATCCCTTATTTTTGGATCATAATCTCGCTGTCTAAAGGAAGAACAAGTGGTTCACTGAATTGTGTTGCCGTCGTAGGAGCACAATACACGCTGAGCGCCCAGTTCATTCAAATGACGTCACAACGGAAGAAATGGTCAGCAAAATCCACGATATATGTTTCGGATGATCGCCGGGTCAAGGTTCCTGAGATAGCTGAGATTGTAAAATTTCAAATAATACCGTCATTCGAATCCTGCATGACCATTTGGGCATGAAAAAGTTGCCAGCGAAATGGGTGCCGCGTTTGCTAACGGTGGACCAAAAACGGATTCGGGTGAAGATTTCAAAACAGAGTTTGGAACTGTTCAAGCACAATTCAAGTAAATTTTTACGGCATTTTGTAACAGTTGATGGATCTTGGATACACCGCTACACACCAGAAATGAAGGAACAATCAAAACAGTGGACTTCTGCAGGCGATCGTGCTTCAAAAAAGGCAGAAACGGTTCCGCCGACCGGAAAAGTCATGGCAACGGTTTTATGGGATTCTCACGGCGTAATCTTCATTGACTATTTGGGAAAAGAAAAAACGATCACCGGACAGTACTACGCCAATTTATTAGATAAATTTAATGCAGAATTAATGGAAAAACGACCACATTTGAAGAAGGAAAAAGTGCTGTTTCATCACGATAATGCACCGGCTCATTCGTCCGCAGTAGCAACAGCAATATTAGCTGAAATGCGATAAGAACTGCTTCCTCATCCACCCGATTCTCCAGATTTGGCTCCGTGCGATTATTTCTTGTTTCCTAATATGAAGAAATGGCTCGGCGGAAAAAGATTTTCTTCGAATGAAGAAATTATCGATTCGACAAATGCCTACTTTGCAGATTTTGAGAAATCATATTTTTTTGGAGGGGTGAAAAAGTTGTAATATTGTTGGAAAAAGTGCATCGCACTGAAAGGAGACTACGTTGAAAAATGAATTCAATTTTGAGAAAAAAAAAAACAAGTACAGATTTCATTTCAAAGTCACTGACTTATCGAACAGTCCTCGCTTGCAGCCGCCCTAAATCTTCCATTCATTTGTTTCATACGAGTATAAAAGGATATTCCACCTTGATCTAGTTCAATTACTCAGAAGAGGAAAGTTTGTTGAGTCTCGTCCGACCCACCCATCCCTTCAGAGCATTCACAAGGTGCCACCCACTGTAAGAGGGTTCCTTCTTAAAGCTGAATTCACGAAAAGCGAACAAAGCGTGCCGCAAGTTCATCAAATTAACATTCAACACAGCTTATGTGTACACATGTCGCCGTCAGAGGAATTCCCTCAGATGTGCATAAGCTCCAACTTTTCTCAGAAGACGAAGAAATCCATTTATGTAATTATATTTGCGGAGAAAATTTGAGCTATTCAGTTTGCTATGGAGGTTGACCACTTCATAGAACCTCGTAAAGTAATTTATGAGCAGCAGCAAAGTTTTCAGTTAGTTCCAAACGAATTTTATGTTAAAAAGTTGCTTCAAAATATGTACAGCAGTCAGCCGAGCGAATGTAAAGAGTTTCCAAGAAAATTTAATTAAAGCCTCTAAGCAATCACGTACTCACATTTAATTCCTCGCAGTACTTACATATTTATAATAATCTTCCAGGAAATTTTATTTTTTTAAACCTTTGTCGGGAAAGGCGAACCTTTAACGCTGAGCCAGCGCCCCGAGATACCTGCAGATGTCTGTTAATTCTCCACTTATATTGCTGCAGCTTTCTGGAAATATTTCGTCTGGGAGTGAATTGCAGATTGCTTGTGCTGTAACAAAAAGTATTTTGGTATAATGATATTTTTGTGGTTGCCAGGTGAACATGAAAGCTATGTGCTCTAGTGGCCTGCCTGCCTAGTAAGACGTTGCAGCGAGTTTCTAGGGATCATTCTGTTGAGATCTGCAGAACATCTGTCATAGTATTCAGTAGCTGTAGATGAGGGATAAATGTAGAGCAGGTGGATGAAAATCAACCCAATTAGCAGAAAGACAAAATAATTGCAAATATAAAAAGATGTCCTTAATATATAAAGATTTATTTAATACTGCGAGTAACACAAGTTATACTGTTGAAAGCCAAAAGAAGAAGGGACGAATTAACATGTCAAGTCAGAATGACAGATAAAACAAGGTACAAATTAAATGACATATTATGATAGGTAAATGTTGGTATGGGTGGACATGAATTGACAGGGATGTCCAACACGCCCCCTCAATGAGATGATCCTCATACCGTGACGACTCCAAGTCTCGATAAACAATGGTAATGCTTCGGCCCAGCTAGCGCCTTGGTTAGAACATCGGCAGGCATTTCCTCCGTTGGCAGATATTCGAGTTTTATACCTCCTTTAGATAATTCATTTCGAATAAAGTGGTGTCGGATGTCAATATGTTTAGTCCTATGATGAAAGACATGATTTTCAGCAAGAAGCTTGGCACCGCGATTATCATTGTATAAAATTATTTCATCCAAATCTCGAAGACCAAGTTCCTTTAAAAAGGTCCGAAGATGAATTGCTTCCTTAACAGCCTCTGAGATAGCCATGTATTCAGCTTCCGTCGAAGATAAAGCCACAGTCTTTTGTTTTTGAGATTTCCAGCTAACGACCGCATTGGAAAATATGAATGCGTAGCCAGTGTATGATCTTCTATCGATCACGCACCTTCCCCAATCAGAATCGACGAATCCATCTATCCCCTCTTGACTAGAGGTGAAGGTAGCGTAGTACACGCTTCGCAGCGCCCCAGTGAACATCGGTGAAGCAACTGTTGAATTGAGCGAGAACACTTGTTGCATGAGAAATATCTGGTCGGGAGCAAACAGCAGCATATAGCAATCCTCCAATCAACTCTTTATATGGGCGCTTTTCTTGCCCAGACGAGTTGTCATCCTTGACAAGCCTTGAATCAGGTTGCATGGGTATAGTAAGTGGTTTGGCGTGCTCCATATTAAATCTCTGCAGCAAGTTGCGCATGTATCCCTTTTGACTTATAGATATGCATCCTGAATCTTGAGTAATTTCGATTCCGAGGCAATATTTTGCCTCTCGCAGATCTTTTACTTCAAAGTCTACCATGAGATTACCTTTTATTGAATTAATCCAGTTCAAGTCCTTCTAGCAAAGAAGAACATCATCTACATAAATGGAAAGAATCAATATTTTTTCATTTTTCCACGATTGGTTGATGACAACGTTTCAAAATTTTCTTCGTCACGACATAGGTGAGATGTGCAGCCGCTGTCTAGACACCAGCTTTGTTGTAAATCGATGAGCTCCGTACCCATGGCATGTTCAGGACCATCTGACATTATGTAGAAAGAATCCTTTGCACAGTCGCCACGTTGTGAAGTTGGAGGTTTTACACGACAATCAGCCGCCTTATGCCCAAGTTTGTTGCACTTGCTACACCGAAATGGGAACTTTTTATTGCCAGATGTTGGGCCAACCTTGTTTGTCTGCTTCGAAGTGAAATTTCCTGTTGCGACCATGGTTCCAGATTCAGACTCTTTGGATTTTTGCCTGCGCGCTTCCGCTTCTTCAAGTATTTTTACTTTCAGCTTTTCGGCACTAGGTAGAACATCCTGAGTTTCAATAGCACAACGAAAATTTTCTGGTAAGCTGTACAAAAGCATTATGCTCAACAAATCTTTATGAATTTTAACATCCATTGCCTCGAGTTTATCGACGGCGTCGAAGAACTTGTTCACGTGTTCGCGGACGTCTTCTCCTTCATTCATCTTTTGAAGTGTGAGTTGCTTTAGTAAGGTTGCTTTCCTGGCTGGACCTGACGAAGCATAGATGGATTCGAGTTTCTTCCAGATCTCTTGAGAAGTTTCACATCCACGTACTTGTTTGAGCTCCGATGGACTGATAGACAGAATAAGATCAGCCTTCGCTTTTCTTTCTTCTCGCTGCCAGGCTGATAAAGCCTTCTGCATCTTTGTCCTATCAGAATCCGTTGGCTCCGGTGGTCTAGGTATTGCACCAGTCACATAATCCCATGTGTCGTTTTTTACGAGCAATGCTTCCACCTGAAGGCACCATGTGTCATAGTTGTCCTTGGATAACATTTCAAGTCTCGAAGAATTGGCTTGTGACATTGTAAAAGAAAAAAAAGCAAACACGTGGATATCGCGGGAAATTTAAGTTTTTGCAATATTTAAACTAAACTATCTGGGCCCATAACCTGTAGAGCAGGTGGATGAAAATCAACCCAATTAGCAGAAAGACAAAATAATTGCAAATATAAAAAGATGCCCTTAATATATAAAGATTTATTTAATACTGCGAGTAACACAAGTTATACTGTTGAAAGCCAAAAGAAGAAGGGACGAATTAACATGTCAAGTCAGAATGACAGATAAAACAAGGTACAAATTAAATGACATATTATGATAGATAAATGTTGGTATGGGTGGACACGAATTGACAGGGATGTTCAACAATAAATCTACCTTCGATGAGTATACGATTGAAGGTTGGACGTAAGTGCTGAATTTCCATTAAGCGGATTGATCGCCTCCGGATGTTGTTAAGTAAATTTAGATAGTGTTTTGGGGTCGAGCTCCAAACATGAAAGCAGTGCTCAAGCCCCGGTCTTGCCTATGCTTTATATAAAAGAAGAATTCGCAGCGGTGTGAAGTACTTCTTTGCTCTGAAAAGATAACTTAACTTCATGGAAGCAGATTTTGCTATGTTGAATATGTGGTCATGCCATGATAGGTTAGGTGAGGTAGATCGTTGCCTTGGAACAAAGAAGTCACTGCTCACTTAGACTAACAGTTCGTGTCCATTATGCCCAATCATTTAACACTGGAAACGCTCTAAAGATAGTCCGCTGTGATAGTGATATGAATCTCAGGAGGTCCGTCAGCCGTTCATTACCTAAGTCTTCCAGCTCCGAGAAGAAGTAACTACCAAGAGTCCTCATTCTCCTGGCGGATAGGGGAGGACAATCACACAGCAGGTCACGAACAGATTCAATTTCTTCTTCGTCCCCGTAACTTCTACAATAGTTGTTATGCAGCACACCGAGTCGCTCCGCGTGAGCCCCAATGGCACAATGACCAGTAATTATGCTGGAAACGACCTGTGCGTTAAAACGACTAAGTTTTACCAGATAGGTTGATCTCGTTGCAGACGCTGCAGTCGTCGTTTATTCTAATAAACTCCGACTCCCATGCCAACGTCCATCTTAGAACAGTCGGTATAGAACGCCAACCCCTTTTTCTTCATGGCTCTTCAGTTTTTCCAGTATATTCTGTTAGGAATTCTTGTAATCCTTTTAAATGTTAGCATCGGGTTCATATGATCAGTTTCTGTTAATCCACTGATAGTCCCCCATCGGTCATGACCACTATCGGCCTTCTCTCTGTCTTACAGTGGTTTTGGCCGCCAGACTGCTATTATGCCATGTTTCTCCAGACTTTACCGCGACACCCAATAAATGCATGGTATCGGGTTCGATTATTTGGTTATCTATTTCAACTAAACCAGTTGGATTTCCCTATGAATCTATATAAGTTTATAATGTCTATGTTAGACAGGTCACTTAGGTCTTCAAAGAAGTTTCTTTCTCAAAGTAGTTTCTTTCTCAGGGTGGCTAGCGCTGGGCATGTGCCGAGGAGGTGGGCACTATTCTCCTCCTCCTCTTCATCTCTGCAGCTTCTACAGAAATCATTTGCTGGGACTCCCATTCTAGTGGCGTGTCTTCCTAACAAACAGTGTCCTGTGATTATTCCTACTGTAGGGCGTATGTTCCTTCTATTTAATGAAAGGAGCTTTTTGGTTTTCTTTGCATTTAAGAGAGGCCCGATCTTTCTGGTCGATACGCATGTAACTAGATTACTCCATCTACTGTTTACAATGGCTTGCGCTTCGTTGAACATACGAAGTTTCATCGCTTGTATTGGGGGTGCCGGTACCTCTCTGGTAACAGCTAGAGATAGTACGGTGCTTTGTTTAGCTATTTTATCTGCTTTACAATTGCCTGGAATATCTCTGTGACCCGGAACCCAGCACAGAGTGATATTGCATCTGTCCGCAATCTCGTTAAGAGATTCGCGGCAATGTTTGACCAACTTAGATCTTATTGTTGGCGTTTCGAGAACTTTAATCGCTGACTGACTGTCTATGTAAAGGAAGATAGACCTTCCATTTATCGGGTGCAAAGAGAGTCTGCGCGCTACTTCACGAGGTTCCACAAGGTTTGCTCTTCTCCATTACAAGATTTTCTGTATGTGATGTATTGACACTCACGGGCATATTATTTGAGCAAGATGTTACTAGAGTGCTGTCGTCGGCGAAACTAAAAATCTTATTGTTTGTTGATCCTAGTAGAGAATGGATCCCTGAGGTACACTAGCGTGAACAGAAATTGTATTACAAGACATGCATGTCGAAAACAACCTGAATTGATTTGTTCTGAAGAAAATTTTCCATCCATCCGCAAAATTGTTGTGGTAGTCCAAAGGAAGCTAGTATGCTTAGTAGAGCCCTATGCGTTACTCGATCAAACGCTTTTGAGATGCTTTGAGATAGATTGGTTACGTAACTCAGCAGGTCTGTTGTTGAACGGCGTCTACGAACACCATACTGCTGGTCACTTATTAGTCCATTACCCTCTATATATTTGATAATATCGGCGTTTATGGTCTTTTCCATAACTTAAGAATGCACAGATAGCAGTGCTTTGGGGCAGTAATTTTGTGGCAAGCAGCTCTTTCCATTTTTTGGGAATTAGTTGGATGCGGGCTGTTTTCAGCACTATGCGAAAGTTTTTTTTGCTAGTTCCGGTGCACAGTTTTTGAGGACTATGGCTGGTATTGCGTCTGTCCCATGGCATTTCTACAGTCCAAGTTTTAAAGGATGCGCCGAATCGCACGAGACCTGAACTTTACCTTAGGCATCGATGTCAGCACAGCCTGTATAACTGGTGGATCAAACTGCGCCGGATCTATTTTCGCATTGCCTGAAAACATTTTTGGAAAAAATCTGCTTTTTCTTTAGGTGCTGTGACTAGTGATCTGTCCTCTTTCACTAAAAGGGATAAAAGTAAGGAAAACCGAAATTGTTGCTAATCACTTTTGCCATTGACGTGATCCAATGGGACATTGGAGAACTTTGTCATTTTGTTGTTTCTTCGCTGTTTCAATCATTAGATTGCATCTGTTTCGCAAGCTCACAAATTTTACTCTCCTCTGTTCTGTCGGGTTGGATCACCACTGCCCAAAGACTCTGCCTTTTTAGGTTACAAATTGGTCACAATCACTGTTGCACCATGGTGGGGTAATTTAGTATAATGAGAAATATTAAGCTCCATTCCGAGAAGAATTTCATTGCAAGAACATTCGTTGTCGTCAACCTTTTTAAAGCATATGTCGGTCCATGGAAAAGATGCATAAAAGTCTTGACGCTCATACCAGTTAGATATCTTGTAATACCAAATCATTCAATGGTGGTCATGTTGCCCTAATATTGAAGTAGGTAGCAAGTGCTGTGTCGATATTAAGGCATGGTGCGAGTTTCTGTGTTAGGGATGCATGGACTGAACAAAATCGCTCTAAAATCCTACAGTCATAGACGTAGTCTAAAGTTTTCAAAACATGAAAGTGAATGATTGCAAATATAAGCTCCACAGTACCAGTGAATCTTACCTTCTATTTCATTCCCAGAAGTCATTTAATAAGGTGTCGATTCTGGATAAACATCTCATTTCCATGAACTACGGAAGTTTTATTGATTTAACAAGTCGGATCTTCCATCACTCTGTTTAATTTATACGAAGATTTAAATATCCTGGAAGAAGCACAACCCAAATTGTATAAGATTTGCTTTCGTTTTTCTTTTTTTTTGCTAACGATGTTCATTAGCTTGGGTCGGGTACTATTCCAATCTCTCAAAGGTTAGAACTTAACATTGATTGGTATTTATCTCCCCACTAATCAGCGCAGTCAATAAAGGAAAAGACACTAACAAATTTGCATATCGTGTCTGTGCACTAATTAAAGAAACGACTTCAAAGGCTGCCAATACCTACAACCACTCCCAATCAGTACAGCCTTTAACAATGGAACTTAAAATAGAACTTAATGTAGGCATTTGAGGGGTGAATCATTAAAATAGAAACACAAGGATGCCATTGAAGCGAAAGATAATTAGGTGCCTCCGGCTTCCTGGGAGTAAGGCAATAATGTAAATCAAAAATTGGACCAGATACATAGGAAAATAAATAAATAATTGACTTGTTGACCGTTTGTCATTTTAAATCGAGTGGAAACTATTTCATGTCCAATTGAACATCCTGATACCAGAAAATTTCCTAGAAATACCATGAATTATCGTCCGGCACCCTTAGAGCAATTGAAATGCTAAAATTGCTGGCCGTGGATGTGGTTTGTGGTCGTATTTTGGGTTAGTACCCAATGAGTTTGTTAGTATATATGAAACATATATTTTCATCGATTGGAATATTTCTGGCGGGAGAATCCTTAAAGAGAATGCGGGATGTTCACTGGGTTGTATTTTATGGTAATTCAATTTCAATTCAATTCAATTTTATTTTCACTAAAAATGCTTTACAATATTGAATAAGACACTGGCGTAGTTGCCGTCTGCCAGATTGACATTTAATTAAGTGAAAAATGAACTAAGCTAATATATACATTTAAAAATCGTCCTCCATTTTTAAATGTAAGCGCTAGCTTAGTATGTTATGGTATTTACCCTAGCTTATGGTCACGTGGAGCACCACATGTTGAAAAGAACGGATGTCACCTATTGAATGGAGCGTGGATATATTTTCATCAGAAGCATAGCCAATCGATTGCGGTAAAACACGAATAGATTTTGTCCCAGCGGTTCAAAGGGTTCAATGGCCGGTCACTGATCCGCAAGTATTCAAAATGGGTTAAGAGCGATATTACATCGGCTATGTCTAGAGGCCAATGTTCTTATTAATCTGTGAAAAAATCATGCGCGCAGCGTGTATAGTTTAGAAACTAGAAGGTTGTGACAGACAGAAAGACGGATAGACGAACGGATGATAGAGTGAGAGCTATAGGGGCCTTGGTATCTATAAAAACCCTGCATGCAATGGGTAGATATGTTACATATACAGTATGTATGTTATTGCAGTTATTTTGTAGACTTTTCTGTTGTCATTTTTCTCCACAAACATCATTTTGATATATCTTCAACTGTAACCGGCAGTTTTTTTCGTTCATAGCAGAATTCTGAACAGAACTCGAGCACATCGAGTGTGCTCTGAATGTGCTCTGAACCGAGCGTGCTCAGAGCGCTCTGATTTCTTTATGAAACACACTTGAGCACTCTGATGTCATTTGATAAACAATTATAGGTTGAGCTGCCGAAATATGAATAGAATATCTATTGATAGTTATTTTTTATGTTATATTTACTTCCTGCACCAGAACAACAAATTTAGTCCGCCATTTCAACTGTTTGCATATTTTTTTCTTTGTCCTCTCCTGTCAAATATGAAGAATGGCTGTGCTCAAGAATTTGCTCTGAGCGCTCGGTCAAATTATTCAGAGCTCATAGAGTGCGCTCAGAGCATGCACTGAACGAAAAAAGAAAAACTAATTCCGAGCTCTGATGTGTCTGAGCTAAAAAAGAAACACAATTTTTTTTTGACAGTTCAGGCTCTGCTCTGAACTAAAAAAGAAAAACGCCTAATGACTACATATGTAATTACAAAGAAGAAAATCAAGGAATGGAACAATTTAAAATATCCTTTTTACAATTTTGTTTGTTCACTTATATCTCTGGATCTTGGTTGTGGTTGGTCGGGAGACTACTTACTGCTCAAAATATGTTTCGGGTCAGTATATACACAGGTATGTAAATGGATGAAACCTCATATATGAAGGCCAACACTGCAAGTGCCGGGGGCACTTAGTCTTAATTCTGGCCTCGGTGACGTGGGTTAACCATCAGTTTCAACAAAACTCAATTGCTTTCGAAACCGGCACTACTCCTATAATAATTGATAACACTTTAGCTACTGTAATCGGATTATGTTTAGTTTCTAGAATAAGAAGACTCTGAATGCCAAATTAATTCAACTAATTGATCTTTCATATAATATTGTTGCACTGGGGAACAGTCTCCACAACGAAGTGTCAATTTAGGCTTACGTTCAGCGAAAGTTTGGGGGATCTTTTTTGACAGGTGTCAAGCAGAGACACGCGGGTTTTGGAAAAGCCGGAACAAACACCCATTGAATTATTTTCTGCGTTTAAGAGTTCCAATAATGATTCAATTAACTGAGATATTCAGCCAATTTTGTTTCAATATAATAAGAACTTATTGGGTTTGAGCGAACTGAGATGCTTAGATGCGGAAGAGTAACAACCCCCAACTCTCGACGCCTTAATGCTTTATTCCGGTAGGCTATCTGAAAATCCTAAGATATACGGTGTAGGACTGTTAACGTCATATAGGCGAGAAGAGGCCATCTCTGCTGATAAACTTACGGTGCTGTTTACAGTGGACTTCTACCAGAATTCGTACATCAACGAGTAGGCATGATAGCCATGCCGCTTTAGAATTGTTAGAGAATCGAGATAATAAAACGCTCAGCCTTTCTTTCAACTGTTTAATTCAGTAGTTCAGGAGAGACTAAAGTTGACTTACAGATTAGAAAAGTATGTACATAGATTATAGTTCATTTAAGCTATCTGTACATAGGAAATATATATAGGTAGCATATGCGCTAGTGTCAACAAACTACCCCTCAACGCATAAACTCAAACAAATTCAAACAATTCAATTTTCTAGGCCTAATCATTTAGTAAACATAACATGTTTTGATTTTAGTAAATTTTTTGTTAGTATATCGGCGGTCATTTCTTCGGTTGGTAGGTATTTAAGTGTGATTAGTGACTTCTTGTAGACTTCCCTTACATAGTGTAAACGAATGTCAATATGCTTGCTGCGTTCATGGTAAACCGGGTCCTCTACAAGATGTTGAGCACTTTGGTTGTCACAGTAGATGATTATGGGATTGCCAACGATGTCTTTAAAAACCATTCCTGCGACCAGATTCCGTAAATACACTGCTTCTTTGGACACTGTAGTCAACGTCATATATTCTGCTTCGGTGCTCGATAGTGCCACAGTCGGTTGCTTTTTTGTTGCCCAGGATATTGCGCCGCCGCTGAGCTTGAAGACATAACCGGTGTAAGATCGTCGGTCATGATTTGTAGCCCAGTCTGCATCCGAGTAACCGCACAATGATTGCTCTAGTTTACGATAAAACAAATTATAATTAATAGTATTTTTTAAGTACCTAAGTATATGCTTTGCTGCCATCATATGCTCTTCATGTGGGTTCTTATTAAATTGTGACAGCTTATTAACGGAGTGGAGAATGTCAGGTCTTTTTGCATGGCCAATGAACATTAGGGATCCTATTAATTGCTGGTACACCTTTTCATCAACTATCTCACAATTCACACAGCTGCTGCATTTCTTAAATTTCTGACCAGGTTCTAGTGGGGTGGATCGTCCTTTGCAATTTTCCATTTGGTAACCCTCAAGTAGTGAAAATATCGCTTGAGTCTGGGTGATGCTAACACAGTCTCGCTGCTTGATCTGCTTTATCTCCATTCCTAAGAAAGGTCCAACTTGTCCTTTGTCCACAACTACGAACTCCTGTTTTAGCTCGCTCTTGATTTTATCTAATTGGATTTCGTCTGAACATGCAAGTAGAATATCGTCGACATAGACTGCGATGATATCAATGTAACTTTTCTCGTTCTTCGTGTAAACACAATTACGGATGAACCCCAGTTTTTTTAGAGTTTCATCCAATTTCTCATTCCATTCGCGTCCAGACTGTTTTAAACCGTTCAACGCTTTCTTCAGTCTGCAAACGCTATGGGGATGCTTGGGGTGTACGCATCCATCTGGCTGGGTATTGTAAACCTCCTCCTTCAACATACCGATAATGCAAATATCAAGCGGATGGTCGAATAACGCGCCACGGGTGAAAATGTTTCATGAAAATCCACACAGGGCCTCTGACTGCAGCCTTTGGCTACTAAGCGAGCTTTGTACCTTTCAATGTTTCCATCCTTATCTCTGTTTAGGCTGAACACACACTTACACTGAATAGGTTTTCGGTTCCGGGGTAACTCCACCAGTTCCCACATCCATTGCTTGCCTCCATTTTTCAGCGTCGTGGGAGAGCAAGGCTTCTTTCACTGTTGATGGTATCTTTTCGACCTGGCTATCCAACGCCTTCGCTCTACTTCTGGTTATCATCTGTCTTTCGTTTTGGCCATCCATTTCTTCATTGGGACAGCTTTCCTCTGTTACGCCTTCGTTGTTATCATTTATTAACGATGAACTGGCGGTAGATAGATCGCCAATCTCAGATTCGTTTTCTATCTTCACGTCTTCGACTGACGTATCTTCATCCGTTTCTGATAGGTAATTTTCAACCTCTTCATTTTCATCGATTGCTGACTTCACCGGTTCTAGAATAAGATACTCGTAAGTATTATTTGTTTCTGCATTTATGTTACCTTTCTTATCCAGGAATTTCACGTCACGGCTTTTGTTAACTTTTTGTTGAGAAGGGACGTATACACGGTATGCTTTCGATCCGACTGAATAGCCCACCATGGCTGTCTGTGACTGGCTGCCAAGCCCTTTAGCTCGAAATTAAGATCTTCCTGGTCGTTTATCGAGCATAACTCCTTTGCACCCGAACGGTTGTAGATGCCTCACACTGGGTTTTTTTTTACTCCAGCTTTCGTATGGGGTAATCGAAGCTAAAGCCGTTGTGGGCGACCTATTTCTTAGATAAACGGCAGTACTCACCGCTTCTGCGCTTCTGCCCACATCATTTCTGGAAGCCCTGAGTCTAGGAGCATACATCGCGCCATTTCCACCACAGTTCGGTTTACGCGCTCCGCTACACCGTTCTGTTGTGGAGTATATTCCACGGAAAATTGTCGTCGCATAACGCGACCGTTATCACTCCTTAAAATCTTTAATTTGTTTCTCGTTTCGAGTTCAGTACTAGCTTTAAATCGTTTGAACGCGTCAAAAACTTCAGTTTTAGATTTTATAAAATCAACATATATTTTTCGCAATTTGTCGTCTATGAATGTCACAAAGTACAAGGCACCACCAAGAGAAGGGACCCGCATGGGTCCACACACATCGGTGCGGACCAGATCTAATGTATTCTCACTTCCATTCGCAGCCCCTTTCGGAAAAGCCTGTCTCGAACTCTTTCCCTTTAAACAGATTGCACACGTAATTTTTTCGGGAATAATCTTCAGGTCAAGACCACGCACCATTTGTTTTTTATATAAAGAAATCAGTGCTTTTGCATTAAGGTGTCCGTACCTCTCATGCCAATGTAAGAAATTTGTATCCACTCCCGTTGTAGCTACTGACGCTGAACGCTTTGTACATTGGTGCATATTGAAATATATACAAATCACTTTCTCTTTCTCCCGATAACACGATTTTTCCGAACCCTTTTCGCATTATTAAACTCGAGTATGAGCTTGCTTTGAACCGCTTTACTAACAGAAATGAAATTTGCCTTCAATTCGGGCACAAAATGAACTTATCGAAGAATTACCTTCGAAGTTTCGATTAACACTTCTCCCTTCCCAGAGGACTTAATAAAGTTGTTTGCTGCTAGCTCAATTTTTTCTGTGTGTTTATGCAAATTAATAAAAAAACCTTTTTCGCAACACATGTGTGAAGTGGAACCACTATCAACAATCCACGTGCATCGATTCAGCACACCCGAATCAATCGCGTGAAGCATAGCAAATGAGCTAGTTACTTTATGTGCATTATATTTTTCTTTTTCACGACACTGAGCGGCATAATGTTCCTTTCGATTGCACTTAAAGCATCTACCCTTTAACCCGCTAGTACCAGCATGTTGGTTATGATGATGTGCAGGTCGCTGAGCCTTATTCTGCCGCGCTCTGGATTTTGCGATGAATGCTATTTCACCTTCCGCTTCTGTATTTTCATTTGCCCTTCTTTGCCCCTCCTCTAGCAACTTGGCCTTCAAAATTGATAATGACGGTAGTGAGTCTCTCAATTCTATCGCTATCACAAAATATTCGTAAGCTTTCGGTAAGCTCGATAGCATGATGATGGTCAGTAGCTCTTCTTTAATATCTACCTCTATCTCTTTTAATTTTTCCCACACATCTAAAAAAGCATGTAAGTGGTCCGACATCATTTGGGCCTTCCAACCATCGTAATTATCATTATCGAGTTTATCGATTTGATATAACGAGCTCATTTCAATCAGCTTTAGTTTATACTGCCCGATTTAGCACTATGAAAAACTGTTAAAAGTTCGCGGAACCTGGGCCCATAACCTTTGTTAGAGGATCGAGATAATAAAACGCTCAGCCTTTCTTTCAACTGTTTAATTCAGTAGTTCAGGAGAGACTAAAAATGACTTACAGATTAGAAAAGTATGTACATAGATCATTAAGCTGTCTGTACATAGGAAATATATATAGGTGGCATATGCGCTAGTGTTAGTGTTAGTGATGCGTTGCTAAGTAAATATTCAATAAGAATCTATAAGAAGTTGACTGGTGGGTCACAACCCGACCCAAGATGCTTTAAAAGGATAAGACTGCTGCTAACTTCGTATGAGAACCAGTTCAAAAGGTGGAAAGAGCTCTGTGATACATTTGGAACCGCGTTTTCACCAAAGAAATGCACACACACCTGACTTAGAGGGACAAATTCCAATTTTCCGAGTTCCTACTATCCTCGCCAGCAGCATCGTTGGAGATCTTGCATCTGCCTGTAGATAGAGCTAGGAAGGCTGAGCGTTTGTTAGTATGCAAGCTACAAAGTAGACACGTTCCCTTTTCTGGCAATTCTTTTTCAATTTTCTGACCAAAAAACTTTTATAAATGAACTCAAAACCGCTAATACTTTAGCGAATCTTACCATTATTTCAATTGAAAGTGATAATCGGTTAATACTTACGTTTATTATAAGAAAAATGAAAAATAGAATTACTTAAATTTGTGGTGTCAGTTCCAACTTGTTTCCTCATCGCACAGTTTTGATCACAAGCACATAGTTATGTCGGGTCGGGGACATAATCCCGAAAACCTAAATACCGAAAACCCAAAATCCCGAAAATGCAAAATCCCGAGAACCCAAAATCCCGAAAATCCAATTTCCCAAAAATCCAAAATCCCGAAAAAAAAATTCCGAAAAATTATATAAAACAAAAAATTTGCACAAATTCGTGTATATTCCACGTCAGATAATATATACAGCTTGGCAGCAATTGTGCACTGGAAATTCATGGAGAAGAAGAGAGTCTATGCTTTTTTTTGTTGATTTCAAAGCAGCATTTGACAAAGTATCACGAAAGGCGCTAATTTATAAACTGCATGAGTTTCGTATATCCTTCAAACTGGTAAAGTTTATAGAAACAATATACAGCAATACCAAATCTGCTGTATGGTCTGGAGAGGAGCTATCGAAGGACTTCGATACGCTATCGGGTGTAAAGCAAGGATGCCTATTATCGCCTTTATTGTTTGCACTCTACTTGAACGATCTAGATGATCACCTGGAGGGGGGAATTAACGTGGGAGAAAAAAATGTAAGACTGCTTTTAAATGCTGATGACATAGTGATTCTCGCGGACGACATCCATCTTCTTCTTCCTTTTATCAGCGAGGTTATGATCCGAAAACAAGGGATCACAACCCTTTCACTTCACCGCATTTCTACTGATCCGCCTGTGGGGTTCGCCTATTTGACCTCAGAAAATATCGGCAGGCCTGCCGATTTTGGATCACTCGGTTACTGAGGCCAATGAAATGCCGACGTCGTCGCATTTGTCTGATCCAGGCGTTTATAGGCCTGCCTTTCCTACATCGCGATGTCTTTGGAACGCGCATTGATATTGCCTTTTTAACAGGGTTCAAATGATCTCTTCTTTGAACGTGGCAATACCAGCTGAGCCGGTCGCGCTCTATTTTTTGTACGATGGTTTCCTTGATGTGAAAGCTTCCACGGATCTTCGAACTTCTTATTCGATCAAGCTTTGTCACTCCTGCTGTCATGCGAAGCATCTTCATCTCAGCTGCCGTTAATTTACTCTCATACTTTTTGTACATCGTCCAACATTGTGAACCGTATGTGACGTACAACTGCGGTGTAGAGCCTTCCTTTCAACTTAGGGGGCATTTTTCTGTCACAGAAGATAGCGGAATTTTCTCGCCACTTCATCCACCCTACGCTTACGCGATGATTGATGTCGTCATCACAAGTTGCTAGGCTATTGATCATAGATCCCAGATATTTGAACTTTTCGCACTTGGGAAGCACTGTTCCATTCAAATAAATGAATGGAATAGGCCTGAGTGGATCAGATAACGGGCAGCACAAGTACTCTGTCTTTTTTGAACTAATGCGATACCCATTTCCCTCCAAAACGTCCACCCACACACAAGTGCTCGTTGCAGGGATGTAGGATCTTCACTTATGATGGCTCCATCGTCAGCAAAGAATAACTGATGTACCATGGGGTCCATCACCTTACCTTCAAGCAGATAACCAAAGACTGCAATAAACAGCAAAGGACTTAAGACGCTTCCCTGGCGCACCCCGACTTTGATTGGGAACTCTTCGGTCACTCCAGCGGGGCATCTTACTCTTGTCTTTGCTCCTTCGTACATGTCCATGATCATCTGTACATAGGTTTCTGGAACCCCTCGATGTCTTAGCGCCACCCATATCAGATCTCGTGGTTGTCTGTCGAATGCCTTTTCAAAGTCAACCAATACAATATGCAAATCCCTTAAGGAATCACGATGTTTTTCCATTATGATCCTTATACTTTGCATCTGTGGTTGATTTACCCGAGACAAACCCGCACTGATCATCAGATAGCCGTATTATTTTTCGCAGTCGGCCACCTAATGCCCGCTCAACGATCTTCATGGTGTGTGACATCAGCTTGATCGAACGGTAGTTATCACAGTTTCGTGTATCACCCTTCCCTTTGTATACAGGGAGAAGGTAACTTTCCTTCCATTGATTCGGCATTGGATCACCTCTCACGAATTTGGAGATGAGAATTCTGAACCATCTGAACCCGATGTTTCCCATCTTTTTCCAGAACTCAGAGGGCATCTCATCTGGCCCAACCGCTTTTCTTTTTTTGGAGTATTTGGCCGCCTCACTAACTTCTTCGACTGTAATGTCGGGTATTTCTTCACAGTTAAGGGTGGCTCTTGGAAAGTATAGCCGGGGAAATTGTTTATTTAAAAGCTCTTCACAATACTGCCGCCACCTCTGCAGAATTTTGTCGTCATCCCCAAGAAGCTGGCCATGAGCATTGTTAATGAACTTTGGCGAACGAATCTTCTGAGCATTCCTCCTTCTTTGAGCGGCTATTTTGAAGATAGTGGCGCTCTTGTTCATATTGTGTCTTTGCAGCTCCTGGATAGCCTGGTTTGCATCAGCAACCGCGGAAGATATTTTCTCCAGCTCCCGATGCAGGCCCTCCGTACTCTCTGCTTGAAGCTGGGCGCACTTCTTCTTCGCTTTTCTCTTGCAACATCTGTATTCCATTTCGAGGCGAACTTTTTCGTCACTATTATTAGAGGGGCACTTTGACCAAGCTTTGAAAGCCGCTTTCTTCTCATTTATCACTTTCTTAGCTTCATCACTCCACCACCATGTTTCTTTGGCGTGTTGATGGTGGCCTCTTGAAGCTCGTAGCAGTGATTTGGCCTTCTATAAGCAAGTTCGCTGTAGGGAATCCCACATATTTTGTGCTCTGCACTCTTCTTCCTCAGCTCCGTTGATGGTGTGAGAGAGGTAATTTTTCATTACGAAAACAAAAGCCTCACCTTTTTCTTTTTCCAGATTGTACCACTTGATTTTCTCAGAGACCCTTGTTTGTTTGCTTTTCTTCGGTGTTTTCATAAAAATTTCTGTTAGCAGGAGACGGTGTTGCCGAGTTATTGCCTCTCCCAGGATCACTTTGCAATCTTTTACCCGAGGCTTCATGAAACTGCCTACTTAATGGTAGTCAATCTGGGTTTCATCTCCACCACTGCTGTAAGTGATCAGGTGTCGGCTTTGTTTAATGAACATGGTATTTAACACGATAAGACCGTGTGATTTGCACATGCTTAGGATGTCTTCAGCAGGGAGGTTCCTGGTGCCATATCCTAGTCCACCATGGCAGTCTTCATATGCTTCGTTTGATTTCCCGACATGTTCATTCAAATCTCCTCCAACAAACAGAAACTCTTCCTTTGGGATGTTCTTAAGGAGATTGTGGAAATATAGCCAAAATGCATCTTTATCTCTCTGATTGCACCCATTTTGGGGAGCATATGCACTGACAATATTTCACTCCTCTCCTTGTATTACTAGTTTGAGAGACATCAAACGGTCGATGGACTTCGAAATGCTCAAGACGTTACCAAGTAGCTGTGCCGCAGGGATGATACCGATTCCGTTCTTAGCCTGTTCCGTTCCGTACGGCCAAGAAACGCGCCCGATTTCCGGTGTTTTGCCATTTCGTCTCTTGGACACACAAGATGTCCACCCGCCTTCTATTCATCATCTCTTCCAGCTCGTAACTTCGACCGGTCATGCTTCCAACGTTCCAACTCTCATTATCTTTCATTATTTTGCTAGCCCCCGGAGTCCGTATAGCTCTGACCCGAACATTTCTGCTCGGTCCAGGATCAGTACCATGCACAGCAGTGGTAGTGCCTGGCGGGGTAGTGCCTTTCCTTGCAAGTTTTACCATAATGATACAGTTTTGCAGTATTACCATATTGTGATGGTGTTTGTTGTTTGACACCTGCATGCTCCTGTTTTAGTATTGTTTGATCTTTCTTTTATGACACCGGTGATCTTCAGTCGTGTCAACCCACGGACTCGCATGCACACTTGTGGGAGGGTTTTTAAGGTAGTAAATGTGTCGCTAGGCTCACTTGGGTATTATATTGCCCAGATCTGATTTGTCCCCCTAGTCGCCTCTTACGACAAGCGCTGGTTGTTGGGGGGCGCTGCAGTGATATTCTTAACCCGTCCCTGCACGGGCGACATCCATATAATGCAGAATATGATAGGTAGATTGGAACAATATTGCAGACTGTGGAATCTAGAAGTAAACATGAACAAGTCAGAAATGATGATCTTCAGAAAAGGCGGACGAATATCTGGCCGAGAAAATTGGATATTTTAGGGCAATCCAATCAAGGTTATGTCACAGTATTGCTATTTGGGAGTTATGTTTACGCCTCAGATGAATTTTGGGAAGCATGTTGAAAAGAGAAATTACTCGCCGAAAAATAGTATAAATGCCACCTGGAATAACTTTTTGAGTAAAGCAAACGTTTCACTCTCAGCTAAGTGGAGGCTCTTTCTGGCGGTTTGTAGAGCAATACAGACCTACGGTGCGCAGGTTTGGGGCTATAAATTGTTTGACGAAGTAGACAAACTGCAGTGTTTCTTTATAAAAAAGATATTGAGACTGCCTAACTGTACACCAACTTATATATTGATGCTGGAGACTGGAATTGAAGACAGCCATATGTACACACTAGACTTGCACCTCAGATATTCTTTGAAAGTGTTGTTTGAGTATATCAACCAACGATTACCACAAATACTGACGAAAAAAGTTGTACCAAAAAACATATTTTGGGTAAATGAACTAAATAAACTTGGAGAAGAGTACAATTTGAGATGGGGTGAGGAAGATTTAAACAGGAATGTATGGGAAATAAAAAGAAAGGAATTGTTACATAGTCTAAGGCATTCATGTTTTCAAATAAAATACGTAGAGCACCAGAGACAAATAGATTTTACCAAAAGTTAAACCATTCAAGGGGACATCTATATTTGTTAGACTGTAAAACGCAACAAGATATAACTTGGATTTTTAAGGATCGCTGTGATTTAATTGAACTTAATGTAACTAAATTAAATAGAAATGCATCTAAACTCTGTTTGCTGTGCAACAAAAGTGAGAATGAGGATTTAAAACACTTCCTAGGCATATGTCCAATTCTTAAGGAATTCAGATTAAAATATTTAGGCAAGAATGAATTAAATGAAGAAGAGATAATTTCTTTACTAAATGGGGAAGATGGTCAGTGGCAAAATCTCATAAGTTATATTAAGATAGCAATAAAATATAGAAAACAACTAATAGATGAATTTAATTACTGATTTTTAGAATAAAGTTATTATTTGTATTATATACATAGGTATGTTTTTAACCTTTAACTATAATATATATAAAATCAAACCACCGACAGACGACAAAATTGTCGTTGTCGTAGGTTCTTTTCTTAATTATAAAACAGATACTGTGTTTTGAAAAATGTGAAGTTAAGATAAATAAAGAACATGTAAATAAATAATAATAAATAAATTCGCTTTCGAAATTTTTTATTTCATTTTGAATGTAAAATAGACAAGTGATGTTCCCATTAGCGCTAGTGTTGTAATCTTTTGCACTTCGCAATGTGCATTCAGTTGTGTTGATTGATATCAGTCAATGTGATAGCTGATAGATTCGATTTTTGTGCGAGTGAATTAAAATTAACCAGTGAACATCTTAATACAAAATGAGTAGTAGTTGCATACATTTATAATTAAAAACTTTAAAATATCAGTGAAATTTTTATTTGAATGAATATAGTCTGAAGTAAAAATGACCGTGTCCATCGTAAAAACGAGCAAACAGCGTGAAAAACTGGTTATTGATGGCTATACTTACCATCTCAACAAAAACTACAAAGGCACATTTTACTGGGAGTGCGAGCAGCGAAAAGAATCCTTGTGCAAATCACGCTTGAACACAATATTAGACAACAACTCGCATGTTATAAGAAAAATCACAACAGACCATTGTCACTAGCCGTGATCGTACTCGAAATCGGGATTTTGGCCTTTCGGGATTTTGGGTTTTCAGCATTTTTGATTTCCTGGATTTTGGGTTTTCGGGTTTTTGGATTTTCTGGATTCTGGGTTTTCGGGATCTTGGATTTTCGGGATTTTGGGATTTCGGGATTACGTTTTTCGGGATTCTGTCCGACTCCCAGTTATGTCACCATCACTTAACAAAACCGCGACCTGCTCGAAATCTGCAAAGATGGATTCGCCGCATAGCTCCATGCACTCCCCTTCCCGGGTTCTTTTAGATTTATGGAAAACGCAGCAAGGTTTTTTTTTTTTTTTTTTTGTCGGGATAGGAAACACTCGACTGGAGCACTCAGACACAACTGGTCCATTGTACTGCCAGAGAGCAAACCCTGATTTACCCATTTTATTGGAATTTCCTTGACTTTCGAAGAAAGCCAAGCAAGCACTTCAGTGATGAGGAGCTTACAGTACCAGAACTCACCACATCCGCACCGAAGATCTGCCACCTGATACGAGCAAAGGCCGGACACTCACAGAGATAATGTTCCGCGGTGTCGTCGCTCTCTCCACAAGCGTCGCAGATTGTAGTGTCACTTAAGCCTAAGACGTTAAGGTGCTTGGCAAAAGCGAAGTGGCCTGTCAAGACGCCGATAAGTTGTCTACAGTCTTTTCTGTTGAGAGACAGCAAGAATGCCGCTGATTTCTTACAGACGTCCGGGAGCATGCGTTTAGTCAACCTGCAACCTGGAGAGTCATGCCACACACAATTGTGCTCGTGAGAGACCCAATCGTCAATGGAAGCCCTAACCGAGGGCGCTGGAAGACCCAACGCGGGTTCGGGACCTGAGAAAGCCTACTCTGAGCCTTGTCTAGCAATCTCATCGGAGATCTCGTTCCCCAAGATCTCAGTGTGACCTAGGACCCAGATAAGAGACAGAGAATTCAGCCTTGCGACCGAGTTCAAAGAGTTTTTGGTTTCACGAACTATTTTGGAAGTGGTTAAAGGGTTAAGCAAGGCCTTAAGCGCAGCCTGACTGTCACTAGAGACACAAATGCTACATCCCTTCCACCTGTTCTTCACAACATAGTTCATGGCTATTAGGATTGCATAAGTTTCCGCTTGGAAAACAGACGCATATTTGCCTAACGAGAAGTGAAGTCTAATGTTGTCGACTTCCACGAAGATCCCAGCGCCAGACCCTTGACTGGTTTTGGAACCATCCGTGAAAATACGACTACATTCCATTCCCGGCTCAGACTTTGACCGAAGCCAGTCCTGGACACAAGGAAAGTCGACTCTGAATTTGCGCATCAGCTGGAGTTCTGGTGTCATTGCATCAGACGGCATATCTATAAGATAGGAGTCGTAAGATAAGTGTCGCGCAAGTTTATCAAAGTTCCAGTGTGGAGTATACCAAAAACAACCTCGCCTAAGACGATGGATGGCTTTGATAGTGCAACCCATGATATAAGTATCAAGGGGAGGTAAGTTCAGCAAAGCGTCTAGAGCAGAGCCAGGCGTACTCGGAAAAGCTCCCGACCAGCCGAGACAAGCCGTTCCTTGGAGTTTCGCACGAAAGGCAACCACATATTTACGCGAGAGCCCCTTCCACCAAACAACCGACGCATATGCGAGGAATGGTCTTATCATAGCCGTGTAGATCCAGAGAACCTTATTCGGTGATAAGCCCCAAGTCTTGCCAAAAGCACACTTACACTGCCAGAAGACTGAGAGCGCCTTGGATGTTTTCGACTCGACGTGTTTGGATCAATGAAGTTTCTTATCTAAAATCACTCCCAGATATTTGGCTTCATTGGGAATGCGAATGGTGACGCCTTTTAGTACTGGCTGAGTCAGACCGGTCAAAATCCTCCTTCTCGTAAAAAGAACAACCTCAGTCTTAAGAGGATTCACCGAAAGCCCACTCCTAGTACACCATTCATCGATCATGTCTAGCGCCGCGTGCGCGTTAGCACAGACCGTCGCCAGGCATGGCCCGACAGAAAGTACGGCGACATCATCCGCATATGCCTGAGCGTAGACGTTAGAACTATTTAGAGTGTTCAACAGAGAGTCGACCACCATGCACCATAACAATGGAGACAGAACGCCACCTTGCGGACAGCCCCTGTTTACCCCTGTCATAACATATTGGCCACAATCCGCATCCACTACCAAAGTTCTATTCATTAGCATTGCTTTCATCCACAACACTAATGTTTCATCTACCATGGACCTTGGCTGATAGTAAAGCACAAAAGATTATTGTTACCAGCGTCGGTTCACAACCTCTTCTTCATATTTTAAATTGCGTATCATCGAAGCAGATGTGGAATAAGATAGAGAATGTTTATGAGTTAAAATCGAAATCTAATGTTCATATGCTACAGCAGCAATTTTATAGTTTTTCCAAAGATCCCCAAAACGATGTGATAATGCATATTTCGAAGTTGCAGGCAATCGTTCAAAAATTAGCAGATGCAGGGGAAAGTGTATCGCAGTCGATGGTGGTGACTAAAATTTCAATGACGTTACCAGAGTCATTCAACCATTTCTACAGTGCGTGGGAATCCACGGCACCGGAGCAACAAACGCTGGATAATCTCATTTCAAGGCTAGCTATGGAAGACGAGCGATTGAAATCGAAGCTTAGTTCAAGTAAGGCAGGTGGTTGTAGTACTCTATATGCAGCTAAGGGATCTTCTTCAAGTAATAAGTCCTTCAATAATAAAACGAAACAATAGGTTACGAGTAAGTCAGGCAAATGTTTTTTTTGTAAAAGCACCGGACATTGGAAGAAGGATTGTCCAAGGCGAAGAGAAAAAGATTCTCATTACACCAATGAGAAAGGAGGCAATGCGTTTTTGTGTGAGGCATTTCTGGCCGAGGGAGTCGATGGAGCGAATGGGTGGTTTTTGGACTCAGGCGCAAGTGACCACATGACCAGTCATAAGGAATGGTTCATTAACTACGAGGAGTTTGTGCAGCCAGTAATTATTAGATTGGGTAATAAAACTACTATAAAGGCCTATGGAAAAGGAGACATTAATTTTTCAACATACAACAATACTAATTGGATAGAAAATCATTTAGCCAACGTACTTTATGTACCAGATATTTGATTAAATCTCTTCTCGTTAAACTGTGCGTTAGACAAAGGATTGAGATTCGTTTCAAATAATTCTAAGTGCGAATTACTTAAGGGAAATACTGTTCTAGCAGTGGGAGTAAGAGAAACGAAATTATTTAAACTGCTAATGAAAGTCATTCCGAATTCGGCAGTTAATGCATGTGTGAATTTAGCTAAGGCAGACGAGACAGGTTTGAGGATATTGCATGAAAAACGAAATCATCTCTCTCAAACAAATGCACTCCGACGATATTCTCATTATTAAGGCTCTCCAAGCAGAAAATAAATCTCTTCTGAGTGAAGTGAGCCGTTTACAACACATAGTCATACTATTCAACAGAAACAATTGCGTAAATGTGTTGATATCGTCGGAATACCGAATGTGGATAAAGAAAATGCGTTGAATTCTACTCTCAAGGTACTAGCAGAAGGTATGGATAATCCTATTACGATGGATGATATAAAGTCTTGTTATGTTAAGACAATAACTAAAAAGATGCCTGCACAAAGCTCCGGTAAAATATCCAGCCCACCATCTTTGCTAAGGAAATCGATGGACATTGTCTGCATCAAATTTAAAAAAAACTGGAATGTAAACAGAAAGTCGTTGCTAATAAGAAGCTGTCATCGGATTTATTTGGCATAGCTGGTAACAAGCCTATATACATAAATCAAAGTTTATCACCCTATAATAGATCTCTGTTTAACAAAGCCAAAAAAATTAAAGTAGATAAAGGGTTTTCATTTTTATGGGTTAGTAATGGAGTAATTTTTATGAGAAAGCAAGAAGGAGATAAGGCTTTTAGAATTTGTTCTTTTGAGGATCTCGATAATTTATCTTGACTTTTTCTACTCTTTTAATTTTTTCTAAGTTTATACACTTTTATACACATTTAATTGTAACTATGGTACGAGTATTAAGTAATGTAATTGAAGATCCTATAAATAGTTTTCTTTCTCCCTTTTGTAAATACGAAAAAGAATTTTATAAAAGTGTTTTTCATTCTATCGAATTTAAAAATAATTTCTTTATTATTCACCAAAACATCAGAAGCCTTCGAAAAAAATTTGATGTGTTCTTGGCTCACCTGGAATCATTTCTAAATAAGCCAGCCTTAATTTTTCTCACAGAAATATGGATTTACGAAAATGAAAAGGTTTTCTATAGTATACCGGGTTATAAATTGTATTCAAAATGTAACAACTCTTATGCGTCTGGTGGTACTGCGGTCTTTGTCATTGATAGTTTGTTTGACATATGTGAGTTCTGTAGCTACGACCTGACTAGTTCTGATATGCTGAAGGTTTCGTACTCACTTGATGAACAAAAAATTGTGTTCATGGACTTCTATAGACGTCATAATGTAAGTAAGGAGGTATTCTTGGAAGAATTATCTTCCCTATGTAGTCAGGAACGTACTAAAAACTTCTTCATTGTTGGGGACATGAACCTAGATATTTTAAACCATTCTGCGATTTCTGAAAATTACCTATCGTTAATGTCGGCTAATGTATTAGAGAGTTGTATTAATCATCCCACTAGGCTTTCTACCTGTATCGACCATATTTTTGCCAGACTGGATCGTAATGCTAATTTTTCTTTGATTAGTACGATATCAGATTTTAAAATAACTGACCACTGCATGACATGTCTCTTTTTCAAAGGCTCACAAACGGAGCAATCAATTAATCCTAGCCCTAGTAGAACACCAATTAGAATTCACTTTGATAGTCTCATTGCACGCTTGATACGAGAAAATTGGACAGCTGTATACAGTGAGAATGATCCATCAAGAGCGTTTGATTTGTTTTGCGAGCAGTTAAATAATCACGTTGAGATGTGTTCTATAGTGTCTGATACCAGAACAAGAAATATAAAGAGGTTAAAACCGTGGATGTCTGATTTCTTGTTGAATAAAATTCAAAGAAAAAATAAATTACGTCTAAAATGTAAAAAGCAGCCCAGTAATGTTCAAATCCGCAAAGCCTATGAGAAACTATCTAAAGAAGTTGCCATTGAGGTTCCTATTTGTAAGGAGAGCTTCTACATGGATAAACTTCACCGAGCTAGAGGGGACCTTAAAAAAGAATGGCGCGTTGTGAATTAGCTGTTCAGTAAAAATGTCCTTGCTGATGCACCGAAATGCATTAATTATGGGAATAGAGATGTAAGTACTTCCGAAGACATGGCTAATGCATTCAACAAGTTTTTTACTACTGCTGCTGCTAATACCCTGGCTTATGCTGGCCTCGGTAAAATATCTTATAATGCTTGTGCAGTAGAATGTCTCAGCAAGAATAGAGTACAAGGTAATAGTTTTTCCTTTCTACCTATATCTCCTTCTGAACTGCTTAGGACTATCATGTCACTAAACAAATCGAGCTCATATACTCAAAATAGTTAGTCAAATGATTTTTTGAAAAAAATTGCACCAAATATTGTTGATGTTTTAGCACATATCTTTAACCAAAGTATCTATAATGGAACCTTTCCCGATAGCATGAAGATTGCTAAGGTTATACCTATCTTTAAGAAAGGTGATAGAAAAATATTGGACAACTATAGACCGATATCACTCCTTTCAGTATTTTCAAAAAGTGGTCAAAAGCAGAGTTATGGGTTTTCTTGAAAAAAGTTTGTTCTTCAGTCCCAATCAATACGGATTTAGAGCTGGTATGTCGACTGAAGATGCACTTTTGAATTTTTGTAATCATATATGTATATGATAGTTTCAATAACAAAAAATATACTGCTGCGCTATATATAGATATTACAAAGGCATTCGATACCGTTGATCATGAAATTCTATTAGCCAAATTAGAAAAGGCTGGTTTTAGAGGCTTTATGCTTGATTGGTTTGCTTCTTATCTGAAGAACAGGAGACAAATGGTTAAGATTCGCGGGACTTTCAGTGAGTGTCTTTATGTTCGAATAGGTGTCCCACAGGGTTCCGTATTGGGCCCCATTTTATTTCTGATCTTCATAAACTCAATATTTAGCCCGCATTTAAAAAGTAACACAACTGGATTTGCTGATGATGTAGGTTGTTCTTTTTCTTGTAATTCGGTGCTCGACTTAGTTGCAGATATTAACCACGATTTGGAGGTCTTAAGGCATTGGTTCTGTATGCACAAACTGGTCATCAGCAATAAAACAAAAATTATGTTTTTTAAATTATCCCCGCCGGATCTTTATGTCCCAAATTTTTGTTTTCATAGTGCTGATTGTAAATGTTTATATGTTAGTTCCAGTACTTTGTAGTGCTATCAGAACCATGGAAACATATGATGCAAGTATGAGCTGCTCTTCTAAATGCTTCACTATTGAAAATGTTACTGTTTATAAATACTTGGGATTAACCTTCGATAGTAAAATGAGCTGGGGTGTTCATACGTCTATGCTAAGGAAGTATCTATTATCTGCAACGTATATGATGTACCACCTTAGACAAATTTGCTCTCGAAAGCTTTTAGAAACTGTGTACTACGGCAAACGAAGTTACAGTATGGACTGGTATGTTGGGGTGGCACTTATTCCAATAATCTTCAGCCCTTGATTGTAATCCAGAAACATATTCTAAGAATTATTTGGAAGAAACGCTGTCGTGAACATAGCTTCTGTCTTTTCTGTTACTCTTAGATACTTCCTTTGAAGCATCTATATTTTTATAAAGTCCTTAAAATTTTTTTCTTAAGAAGTGGTTATCTACTCAATCAGAACCTTACTGCATATGAACTTCGCAGTAATGATAGATTTCTGGCTACTATTCCACCTCATTATACTTTCATTTTCTTAAATTTCTATACTGCAGTTGCCCCCAGACTATTTAATAGTTTACCAATTGAATTACGGAGCCTCCGGAAACCTTTTACATTCAACAGAGCAATTAAAAAAAGGCTGCTTAATTTTGATTTCAACGAAGTCAATAATCTAATCAGGATATATTTGTAATGGCTGTATAAATACCTTTTATCTCTTTTTAAAATATTTAATCACATGTTATAAACTTTCACCCCCAAAAAAAACATTTTTATTTTACATTGCGCTATGTTTTTTTTCTTTTTTTTTTTATACAACTCGATGCATCCGCCACTAGTTTCTCTAACTAATGGATGCATTTTTCTATTCATCAATGAATATTAGTATGAAGAACACTTAAATACTTCCCTTTACTGAATATCCTATTATTAAATTTTAAGATTAGTTTTGAAGTCAAAGTTGTTAATTGTTATTGTAAAATAATTGAATGGAATAAATATATTTGAATTGAAAAAAAAAAAAAAAACTTTGTCATCAAAATACAGCGCATGTGAAGGATGTTTTAAAGACTGGAAATATTTCGTTTGTTGATGAAAGTTTTTTTCGGTGAAGCATGCATGTACGGAAAACAACATCGTCAACCATTTTATCATAGGAAAAGTAGTACTAATAGTATTGCTGAGCTGGTGCATTCAGATCTGTGCGGGCCAATGCATCCGATTTCAATTGGTGGCTCCAAATATTTTTTACTCTCTAAAGATGATTATTCGCATTTCAGAAAAGTTTATTTCCTTAAAGAGAAAACGGAAGTGAAATCATACATTGAAAAATATTTAAAGCGAGTTAAAGCAGAAACTGACAAAAGGGTTAAAATTCTAAGGACAGACAATGGCTTGGAGTACACTAATAAAAACGTACAAGACCTTTTGACTCAGCTATGTGTACTGCATCAAAAAACAGTTCCGTATACCCCAGAACAAAATGGTAGTGCAGAACGTGAGATGCGTACTATCGTTGAAGCTGCAGGTACCATGATCCATGCAAAGGATTTGGATAAGAAGTTTTGGGCGGAGGCTGTAAATACGGCAGTATATGTACTAAATCGCACTGGAACCAGTAAGGTGAAAGGAAAATCGCCCTACGAGCTATGGTTTGGGAAGGAAGCTGACATCAAAAATTTAGAAGTATTTGGATGTAAGGTGTTTGTGCATATACCAGAACAAAAAAGACGGAAGTGGGATAGTAAAGCTAAGAAAGGGATTTTTATCAGCTATGCAGAAAATATTAAAGAGTATCGAAAGTACATTCCAGAAGGCTATCAGATCGACATTTGTAGGGATGTGGTATTTACCGATACAGGAGATCATAAGCAAGTTAGGGCACCAGATTCGACTGTTTCTCTGTTTACAGAAGATATTGTAGTTGGTAGTGATACTCACAGTATGGATGATGCTGAAGACGTTTTCGAAAATGCTGTGGATGAATTTGATGGAGGTTTCATTGCTGGTAAAGATGTTGTCAATGATGCGAATGTTGAAAGTGTGGCAAATGGTGAAGTTGCTAACTTTGGTCGAAATACAGGTGTTTCTGCCGGTCATGAAGCGGAATATGCAATAGATGAACAGGAATCGGATGAAGGATGAGAGAGTGCCAATATAAGGGATCGTTTGAGAAGTAGGACTAAGAATAAGGAAAGTTATCTCAATTGCTGTTTGGAAGAGAGTTTTGCATTTCTTGCTGAGTCTTATATTCCGACAAGTCTCGAAGATGCGATTAAGTGCAACGAATCGGATCAGTGGAAAAAAGCAATGAATGTGGAAATTTCTTCACTTCAAGAGAACAATACTTGGATTTTGGTAAAACTACCCACAAATCGAAAATTAGTGGATACTAAGTGGGTGTATCAAGTGAAACCTGCAACAGAAAATGAAGCTTTCCGTTTTAAAGCGCGATTGGTGGCTCGGGGCTTTAGGCAGCAGTATGGCATTGACTACTTTGAAACATTTAGTCCAGTTGCAAAGTTTTCGTCCATAAAAACAATTCTATGTGTTGCGGCTCATAAGAAATTGCATCTTAAACAGTTTGATGTTAAAACTGCATTTTTAAATGGAGAAATTAAAGAAGAAATCTACGTTTGCCAGCCGAAAGGATTCGAGGATAGAACTGGTCGAGTATGTATGTTGCAGAGGAGCTTATATGGTCTGAAGCAAGCATCAAGGTACTGGAACGAAACTTTTAAGAAGTTGTTAAGAGACTTTCAATTTAAAGCTAGTAATGCGGATGCTTGCGCGTTTGTGAACAATAAACACAAAGCAAAAACTGTATTGGCCATTTATATCGACGATGGACTCGTGGCATCAACTGAGGAGAAAGAGATAAAAGAGCTATGTGAATACTTGAAGCAGAATCTTCAAATCAAAATTTTCCCTGCAAGACATTTTTTAGGATTGGAGCTGAGAAGGTTAAGCGATGGTTCGATTTACGTTAGCCAATCGCAATATGTAAAACGAATGATTGACAACTTTAACATGAATGATGCAGTCCCAGTGTCAACCCCTTCAGATACCTCGTTTAATTCATTTGGTGGGCTTAATATCTCAAAAGAAAAAGACAGTTTTCCCTTCAGACAAGCTGTCAGAAGCCTGATGTACCTTATGGTGGCTACCCGACCAGATATAGCATTTGCGGTTGGATGTGTAAGCCGCTATCTAGAAAATCCAAATCAAGTCCACGTGAATATGGTGAAAAGAATTCTACGCTATATCAAAGGAACGGCTGACTATAGTATGATTTTTAAATGTAATGAATTTACTTTATCTTATTTCAGTGATGCAGACTATGCTGGGGACGTTATTACCAGACGGTCCACCAGCGGTTTTGTGTTTCTTATTGGATCAAGCTGCATAACCTGGTCTTCACAAAAACAGAAATGTGTTGCCCTGTCAACTACTGAAGCGGAGTTTGTTGCTGCATTTCACGCTGTCAAAGAGTTAATCTGGATCCAACAACTTTTGGTCGTTTTGCTGAAAAATTCTACTGTGGAACCTACTCTTTTTCTGGATAATCAAGGCGCTATTCGGCTTATTAAAAACCCGGAATTTCACAAAAGAACAAAACATATTGATGTTCGCTATAATTTCATACGTGAGAAATATGAAGACGAGCTGTTTAACTTGGAATTCGTTTCAACTAAAAATCAAATAGCTGATATTTTCACTAAACCGCTTCCTAAAGATACATTTGCTAAATTTCGGTTTATGATGGGAATTGTACCATTTCATTCAAATGGTTAAAATAGTTTTGCTTTTGAAATAATTTAAAGATTTAATTTTTATTTTGAATTTCTTTGTATTTTATTTCATAACGTAACACATTGTTAGCATTTTAAAGCCTTTATAAAAAGTGGGAGTGTTGAAGTTATACTTTTCTAATTTTAAAAAAAGGAGCCGAATATCGTATACAACACCCTATTACTTTCTTATATCAGTGGTCACAAGCCATAACCGCTTAAGTCGAGCAGTTTAAAGTTTTGGATAGTCTTGGAGAAAATTGTAATGGTGATTTTCAAATTCTTGAAATGCAAAAATTAAGAAAATATACTCCTTTTTTATATACTAGAAGCAAATTATTTAATATCAAATAATTAAGGAGTAGTTTAAGAAAAAACACTTAAGCTGTTATGGCTTATTGAACGTTAAAAATCTAAAAAGCTTATGTAGAGTTAGGCCTTTATGGCGTATTTAGGAAGAAAGAAATAAAAAGCTTAGGTAGAGTTAGGCTGTTATGGCATATTTAGAAAGAACAATCAAAATTTCTTTTGTCGATTTAGGTCGTTATTCTTTGTGTGAAAATGTGATAAAAAATTTCCTATGTTGAGTTAAGTCCTATTCCATACCAATAAAAATCATGAATTTTACTATTTTAAGTTTATTTCAAGTAGCTTTTCTTAAATTTATTAATTACTTAGTATCATTACATTGAAGAAAAAAGAAAATTAAGAACATTTTGTTAGTATTTTAATATTATAGTATTTTTTTATTAGGTACTTAAGTACATACATTAATTAAATTTTTCGACCAACATTATTGTTCAAACATCTTCTGCGTTGTCAGACTCTGTCAAATCCGGATGGGTATTTGGCTCGTCCTTTGATGCAAGACTATCATAAAAAGAATAAAAATCAGGACTGATGAATTGTTTTAACGCCATAAGATCTCTTTTTTTCTCTCGTGAAATGCTCGGTAAGTCCATTACGTTTGAAATTTCTTTGATATTTATAGAAGTTCCCCTCTTTCCTACTTTTAAAATTTTAAAGGACTCATCTGTGTCCAATGAATTTTTGTATGCCACTTGATTGCAGCTTTTTGTGTATCGCAGCCACCGAACTTCATTCCAAGTAAATTTGTTGCCATCTTCATCAATTCGTTTCCAGGAAAATTTAGATTTAGAAAATTTGCAAAAATCATAAAAATCGTCGTTCCTCATCTCAACTGCTTCAATCTTAGTTCCAACGGTGTTAACGAAGTGATACCAATCCCTTGGCGTTTCAATTCGGACATTTGTTTTTTTTTTCATACGCTCAATTAGCACATGGTCGCTGTCGCACTCCATGTGTGTATGTCCTGGTTCGAGGAATTTGTGATCAATGCGATCAATGTTTTTTGAGTTGGATATATGTAAATGCAATAAACATTGCAGCAACAAACGAGTTTTTATTCTGCCCAGAACATGAATCGCTGTAGAATGTTATACTTTTCGTCTCTTCCGGTAAAGTTTTCAATAACTTGTAAATGCAAGATGAAATTTCGTTTCCACCACGACGGGCCATAGCTTCATGCCACATGAAACATTTTGCGTTATTGGACTTTAAATCGTGGACTGTTAAATTAAATGTCCAAAGTTGTCTTTTATAAAAGCTAATGGAATTTCTTAAAAATGGAGTTGGCATGCATTGTTGAAGGTCAAAGGCGAATGTTTTTAGGTACTTAGATTCTATTGCCTCCATTTTATCCTTGCGCTTTGCTTCATACGCCATTTCGGCCTTATTCAAATGGCCCTTTTTTTGTTCAATCAATATAAACTTTTCTTCCTCGGATTTGGCAACATTGATCTTCGAAACATACGTATCACAAGTAGAACATGTGTCTACTTTCGGTGCCTTAAATTTAAGGCCCATAGTTTTGAAAATGTTTGCGTATTTTGATAGACTTACCGGATTTGAGGATTCTGATTTATAGAGGCGGTGCATTAATGAAAGATTAAGACTGGCTGGTAAATATTTTTTGCATGTGTCCCTTCGACTGTAGTGGCTTTCATACGCTGGAAACTTTGAAATATGACTTTTTACTTCTTCTTCTACAGCTGCGTCGAACTTATTGGTAGGAGTATGTTTTCCTCTCATATTTTTAAACGGAATCGTCGGACAGCCAATTTTTTTTTTGATAATTGATTTAACGAAACTCTCAGTTTCATCAAAGCAGTCAAGAAAATGGTTTTTACAAACGTTCAAAACGTTTCCGTCGACTTCCAGCGTATACTTCATAGTATTCTCGCGTTTTCGCTTCCGGTTGGTTACATTGATCAAGGTGTCACATTTTTTATAGTTTTATAGTTGAACAGCAGTTCAATTTGTTCAATTCCTATTTTCTCGCTGCATTTATTTCTGCAATTATCAAACGGCTTGAAAGCTCTAGCCTTAACAGTCTTTCCGTTGACTGATTTATATGATTGGCCACTATTCCGAAGTTTAAAACGAAGTTTTTTCTTATTCCTGCATTTCGGTGTTGCTAAAGCTACTTCTACTTGAGTTCCCAGAGTAATCATTTCATCATCAATCTCAGAGTTTAAACTAGATAAGTCAAAATCCGGATCGTTCACAGAATCATCTGAGTTCATCCATTCTGGTTCTTCAAGTAAATTGCCATCAGCATCAAATTTAGAATCTTTTTCAACGATTTCAGTGAGTTTTAGTTCACCTGAATAAAAATAATGATTCAGGTTCAATTCAATTCAGGATAATGATTGATACGTATATCCTAAGGGGCCAGTTATATAATAGTAATGTATGTATATTACTTCTCAAAACAAAATCCCCCTGCCCTTCGGATACGGCATAAAACTGTAGGTCCCTTCTATACATGCAAAAAAGTATACCACGCACAACATGTACAGTTGTGAGAAGCTAGGCCTTGGCCCTCTATGGGCTGCTTATGGCCTAATATTTATTTATTTTTATTTTTATGTATGTATATAGAAAAGTTTTTACCAGAATTAACTATTTTTTTTTTAACAATTCTTGAAGTGATTAGCTTTATTCTGATACCAATTAAAGCCAATTTTGTTTGCTTAACCGTCTTAAAATAGGAAATCAAAATTTTCAATGATGCATTTGAATGATAGCTATAACTGGCCCCTAATATAACCCCAAGAAGGTATCTTCTTAAGTAAAATTTATTTTTCTGATTATGCACTTTAATAAGAGTAACTTATCATTTTGCTTACTTTGGATCAAATCAATATCAAAAAATTGTTCATTCATTGATGACTGTGTTTCGTTTAGTACTCTTGGTTCAAAATTTGGCTGTAGATCGATAATAAACCCTTCATTACTTGACCATTGTTTACATGATGTTTGATTACTCTCGTTTGAAGTCGTTGATCCATGAGTTTCCGCTTCGTTTCCTAAGTGTTAAGAATGAATATCATTTGTGACTTCTTGACAGCTTTCTTACCTATGTCAACATTCTTATCAGCATTTTCATCAACATTTTCGCCCTCAATTCTTCCATTATTAAAACCCCGAACGTTTTCTAAAGCAAATTGTAATAATAACGACTATTTTTTTTTATAAAAATGAAAAAAAAAATTATTTTCTGCCTGCAGCCATTTCTATAATTCTGTTATAACTAATTTCAATATGTACATATGTACATATTTAGAAAGTTGAATATATTTTTATATATTGTACACCCACCTTTGGCTTCAGCACGTTTTGCAAGCATTGTCGCTAATTGCACCATTTGTATTGCTCTGTTAGACATTGTATACACACTTTTGTAATCAAACTTTTCACTTTGAAGGTACACTTCCACTAACTCTTCACTGCCGATACGACTAGTCACAACAACCTAAATCAACTTATGACTCGGATTTTCTCGAGTTTCACAGTAAATTGGTTGAGGCAAAAAAACTCAAGTGAACTTGGATTTGTAATTCTTGGAATTTAGATACGGAATAACGGCCTAACTTGATTTATGATTTTCAAAGAACCATAGTCTGGTTTGCCAAAAGAACTTAAGTCAAGTAAAGTTTATCAACCAGTAGAGTGGTGATTTTCCATAACAGCCTAACTCAAGTTAAGAGAATTAAATATTTGTTCTAGTTTTTGGAATAACAGCCTATGTCGATTTAAGAAAAATTAAAAAGTGACAGTTTTTAATTATGGGCAGACAATAGATTTCTTAACTTGACTTATGTTTCTATTCTTGATTCATTTTTTAAACAAATGCAGCATAGTCTTAACCTATCTTAAGATAGGTTTGTATGGCAAAACAAACTAAATATACTTAAAGCACTTAACTTAAGTTATGAGACCGACGTTATAACCAAATAATATTTTTATTGAGTTAAGGTGTTTTGGCAAATTATAATTTTTAAAAAGGGACTTAGGTTGTTATGTTTTTTACTAATAATATCCATTTGAAAAAAGATACAGACGTAAAAAAAATAATGGTTATAGATCTTGATATTCTGAACACGATTATGACAATAACTCAATTTTGTCATAACTCGACTTAAGCGGTTATGGCTTGTGGCCACAGATATATTTGAATACTCTCTATTTACCTAAACCGTATTATATTACTTAATCATGAAATATAGTTCCTCTTGAATTGTTAAAAGCGACGGTTGTCTTCCTACTCTGACTTGCTGGTACAACATAAACAATAATGTAATCCATTTTAAATTAGCTCCTCTTGTCTAATTCATGTATATTCTATTTAATATTGTAGCTTTCATCTGCAGTCTAAGCTTACCACTAATTAATAAGATATTATATTTTAGTTCTATAGGCATTACAATCATAATAATAATAAATGAAATAATAATAATAAATGATGAAAGGAATGATATTTTTTATCAAGCTCTATAAAATAAGAAATTAAGGGCTGCGCGAAAACTCTGTGCTTTCTTCAGCTCGCAAAATAATAGCTAAAATAATGCCAGGCCGAATGGAGGAATACCTAGAAGATATAGTCGGCGTTAAACAAGCAGATTTCTGCGAGTCTGTAAAGCGATTGCCACGTTTGTGGATCGGTGTCTGTGAGGTATTTTCGAAAGTGAAAAAACGCAATAAACTGTTTACTACACTTTTGACACTTTATTATTAATTCAATAATAATAAAGAAACCGATACAGCCGAATCCAAGCTTAAGAGATCGTAAAACCGATAAGCCTAAGACCGCTTCGCCAGTCAAAACGACGACACCGATAAAGGAAAATAAAAAAATTGCGCAAGAGAATGTCGCTGGTCCAAGTGCAGCGGAAAAACCGCCACAGGTTGACGCGAGATCGTACGCGCAAGTCGCGTCAAACGAAAACAAATTAAGATCAGCTATAACAGCTCCGGTCAGCCAAATATTTACCATTATATTGGAAAAATTTGAGGAGCAAACCAAGGTTAATAAAATTATACTTAACAAATTGAGCAAGCTCGAGTTCAAACCTCGCAATACAATCAAAAAAACATGAATATGAAACAGCTACTTAAGATACTAACGTGGAACGCAAACGGCCTTCTGAAAAAAATCGACAAGTTAGAAGTGTTTCTACGGAAAAATAATATTGACATATGTTTGGTGTCGGAAACGCACTTAAAAAAGGGACTTAGACCCAAAATAAAAGATTACAGCGATTACCATGCGAATCATCCTTCGGAAAATGCGAGAGGCGGGTCCTCTCTTTACATCAAAGACTGTATTAAGCACTCCGAAAACATAGAAATAGAATTTGATTCTATGCAAATAAGCTCAGTCTCCATAAAAATAAACCACTTAGACTACAATATCGGATCTAGTTACTTTCCTCCGGGATATAAGCTAGTAGAAGATGACCTCGTTCGCCTCTTTGACTCACTCGGACCTAATTTTGTCTTAGGTTGTGACTTTAACGCGAAACACACTTTCTGGGGATCAAGATGCAATTCGACAAAGATTATTGTACAAAGCTAGCATGAAACGTGGGGTGAACTTTTTTTCGACAGGAAAGCCAACTTATTGTCCAACTGACAAAAATAAAATCCCTGAGCTCGTCGACTTCTTTATCGCAAAAGGGTTAACTAAAAATTTGACGGAAGTCGAAGAATGCTATGATCTATGCTCAGATCACTCAGCAGTCACTCTGAAAATAGGTGGAAGTCTAGTAAAAAAAGAAGGACCGCCTAGGTTAACTAGTACCAAAACTAACTGGGATGCTTTCAGAAGAGACTGCAAGGAAAATGTTGCTTTAAATGTACCGCTAAAGACACCGTTCGAAATAGAAGAAGAAATCGACAAAATTGTCGAAGCCATTGAGAGCTCAGCGTGGAAAAACACTCCTTTGCGGAAGACAGAAGCACGGAACAATAAAGTCAATACCAGCCTGAAATCGAAGACCTCATACGAAAAAAGAGGAGAGCGCGCAGGAGATGGCAACAATCCCGCGCGCCACCGGATAGAACTTATCTGAACCACCTTTGTAACAAGCGAAAAAATGTGCTGCAGGACCTAAAAAATCACGAGACTTCTACTTACCTCGAGGGTCTGACCGCTGATAAGTATTCAAACTACTCCCTATGGAAAGCCTTGAAGTCCATAAGGAAACCTGTAATGCACTCGCCGGAGGAAACGTTCAAGCCGTTCGATAAACAACCGTTGATCGAAGATAAGAATGATAATATGGCACCCGACAACTTTAAAGTAAAAACCGTATCCCTGTCCGAACTTCGAATGACAATAGAAAAATTGAAAAATAAGAAGGCTCCGGGATATAATTTAATCACTGGCGAAATTTTGAAAGAGCTACCGAAAAAGTGCTGGTTAAGTTGCTCTACATTATAAATGCTGCTTTAAGACTATTATATGTTCCAAGGCAATGGAAAGTCGCCGAAGTTATTGTGGTTCCGAAACCGGGAAAATGTGCAAATGACAAGAAATCATATAGACCTATTTCACTTCTGCCAATAATATCTAAGGTCTTCGAGAAACTTCTGCTGAAACGATTGCAACCAGTTATTGAAGAAAGACACTTGATCCCGGATCATCAATTCGGCTTTCGGGTCAAACATTCCACAATCGGTTAGGTGTATCGAATAACGAACGAAATTCAAAAAGCTCTAGAAGGGAAAAAAATATGCTCTAGCGCTTTTCTCGACGCATCGCAAGCCTTCGACAAGGTATGGCACGAAGGCCTAACGTATAAGCTAAGGGTAATCTTACCGGAAAAGTTGTACAGACTATTGGAATCTAATCTTGAAAACAGACTTTTCCGTGTTAGACACGGGAGTGAATATTCGGATTTCAAAGAAATCTACGCCGGTGTTCCACAAGGAAGTGTTCTCGGTCCAATCCTGTTCCTGCTCTACACAAGAGATATACCACAAGATGAAGGGACCGTTGTAGCAACGTTCGCAGACGACGCGGCTATCCTCGTAACGGATGAGTCAGTCGAATCATCAACGGGAACTCTAACGAGCTTTGAACAAAGTATGCGAATGGACAAAAACCTGGCGAATAGTCCTCAATGAGACAAAATCAACGCATGTCAATTTTACGTTAAGAAAGATAAGCAACTTACCTACCATATGGTATACAACTTTGGGGTTGTACCAAACCAAGCAATATGGCTCTACTGCAAGCATTTCAAAACAAAATACTAAGAGCAATCGTTAATGCTCCTTGGTATATGGTATAAGTAATAGTGATATGCATAGAGATCTAGGAATTACTACCGTGAGGGACGAAGTAACAAACTTTGCTCGCAAACTTCGTACCCGTCTTCATGTTCAACAAAAAAAAAATAAAAAATTAATTCAATATTTTAAATGAACTGCATTGTTGGAGATCATTATGCAGATATACATATATAGCTTCATACTTATAGACGTATGTATAAAGAAGAATGCATGAGTAATACAAATATGAGCCGAGGCACGAAAGGCCTATAAACGCTTGGATCACACAAATGCGACGAGACCAGCTTTTCATTTGCCTCAATAACCAAGTGATCCAAAATCGGGAGGCCTGCCGATATTTTTTGAGGTCAAATAGGCAAACCCCACAGGCGGAACAGTAGAAATACGGTAAAGTGGGAGGGTTCTGTTTAGAGACAGGCAAAAAATAACTACCTATGAATTATTCACTGCGAATGAAAATTCACATTCGCAACCTGTGAACGACTTGAAAATAAACTGCGAATGGTTAAAGCGTGAATAAGAGATTCTTTTTCACATCACATTTCTGTATTCGCAAGAAAAGATACACAGCTAGTATTAGGTCCGTTCGCGTACCCTCCCAAAACAGCGAGTTTTTTCCAAAAGTTACGAATTTTTACGAAAACCTGTTCGAGTACGGAGAATTCTCGTAGTTTTTCACAGGAGACGGCGCTCTCGAGAGAGTGAGACATTTCCCCATGCTGTGATTTTTAGTACAAGTTTTTCTCTTTGGGCTGGTTTGTGAAATCTGTCAAATCGCTGTATACGTCATTTTTGGTTGGCTTGTTCCTTCTCTTTCTTTCTTTCACGTTCAAATGGATTTGGGGTTTGACGTTTAAAAAGTGGACAACATTTGTGATTCAACCCGTCCGTTTACTTTTTCGTAACTTTACATCTCTTTGAAAAAATTTTACACCCACTTTTTGAAATTCCACAATCTACGAATTTTAGTACAAAATGTAGGCGAACGGACCTATTGCAGAGCGACAAACGAAGAACGAAATGTACACACCAAATGATACAGAGCTGGCACTGCTCAGTGCAGAGCAATGAACGATGAACGAAAATGTGTATACCTAATGCGAATAAGGGAGGAATTCTTTTTAACATCACATCTATATATACTGAAGTGCGAGGCACCGAAGAATAGAACAAAGCAAAACGAAATAGAATGAAATGCCTTGGGTATACAAACAATATGGAGGTATATGAAATCTTATATATTAATACATGAACATGAAATTTATTGCACCTACATTTTTTTATATTTATTATAAAAGGAGGTGAATGAAACTTTTAGGAAGTTGGGCAGAAAGAAAAATCATGCTTTACATTGCCATTATGTCAAGTAAAATGAAGATATGCAAATATGCACAAGATGACCCATACAAAACGCTTTAACCAATCAAATGGAAGCATTTTGATCACGTTCGTGACTGTATGAGCTTAGATCCAGTTGACTTCCCTTCACGGGAGAATATTACAAAAAAAAGGTTATGCAAACAATTATATAGCGTTGTTTCTCTCGCTGTTTGTTTATTTCCCCTCGGTCGAATTTCGACCACACGCGTTACTAGTGCATATTATTCGCTGGGTTACACCATAGATAAGAAAAATATTTCTCTTGAATGTGCTTATATTCAAAGCACAAATTTACACATACATATGTTTGGTGTGTACAAGTACGCGTACAGTAGATGACGGATACAAGAAAACATCATATAAGAAAAATACGCTTTTAAGACACACATTCTAATGCACCATGCAGTTTCCCATATTTTTTTTTTTCCTCTTGTACAACCCATGCCCGCGTGGCAACGACACTGCAACCTGAAAGATCTATTGTATCGGAGGGTTGGAGTTAATCTAACAGACGTACTACCTCCCTTATGAAAGTGAGTATGTCCTTAGTAGCGGAGCATTTCAGTTCCACTGAAGTAAGTATCTCCTTGTGGAGAATACGTTTCCTTAACCAGTGTAGTGCCGGGCATTCACAAAGAATGTGTTCGGAGGTTTCATCCTCCTCTAAACAGAACCGACAGTCCTTCTCTTGGCACAGGTTCATCTTGTTAAGGTGGTATCTCAAGCCGCAATGGCCAGTAAGAAAGCTCACAAGCTTCTTGATGCTTTCCCTATCTAAGTTAAGGATTTCCTTATAGGAGTAAGGCTTGATTAATCGTTTGGATTGTCTTAGACCTGGCCCACTAGTCCAGTGGTCTAGACGAAGTTCGTTTTCCCAATCGTTAATCAGCGTTGTAGCTGTCGCCCAATTGACGCCACAATAAGGTCCAGGACCTATGAACGCAGATTCTGAGCCAGCCCTTGCAAGCTCATCTGCAGATTCGTTGCCCACAATCCCCTGGTGTCCGGGTACCCAACCGAGTTTTACCCTGTTGTATTTGGCAAGGTCTTTCCCATATAGTTACGTGTTAAATTAATCTGTTATAAGAAACACGCTTATAAGAAAAACACTAATAAAAGAAACTTATTCTGTTACAAAATTCTGTAATTGCATAGAACATTAAACGTGTATAAGAAATTAGTCTCCATCCAAATGATGCGACGTGTAACTGTGGATATACTCGTATCTACTACATTTGAGAGCACATCCTTGTGAAACTAGAGATTAAACCCGATGACAGAAATGACAGAGCGAAATACAGAATGTATGTATGTATATACAAATAATAAACGACATATATAATGTGTCTATCAATGTGAAGAGGTTTTGTTTTAAAGTAAAGTAAACTGATGAGATCGCTGGTGTAAATGTTGAATAGGATCGGCGAAATAACCGAACCCCGTTGCAGACCATTTTTTTACTTCAAAAGTTCCAGCAGACGTCACATTGCCATTCTTCACAATGAACTTCTTACTGGTGAGCATGTCATAAAGTATGTACAGCAGTGGTTTGCTTATGCCCAGCCTGCTCAACTTGTAGAAGAGTCCATCTAACCCTACGGCATCGAAACCCGCCAAAGTCAATCAATGCATTGCTTCTTGTTTTTGTTCCATTGGATATCGGTTTACCAGTTTAGACGCGGCATATATGGTATCATGCCCCGCCTTGTAACCGAGTTGGTTATCCGGAATTATGTGCATGTCCTCAACCCACTTAACCAAAGCTCTTTGGATCAGTTTTCGAATACCTTGCTCGGAAGGAGACTATTGACCGGTTTTTTCGGAATGGCCTACACCACCGCTGTTTTTCAAGGCGCTGGATAATGGGCATTATTCATTGCATTATTAAACAGCGTTGTGTATATTTCAACCGGTTCTGGAGGAAGATGTCGAAGCACAATGTTGGATATGCCATCGATTGCCACGAATTTCTTTCTTCTAAGTGAGTCGATGATCGTCTGTAGATCTGCCTTTGAAATGAACGGGGGATGTTGCTTTTCCATGGCGACGGCATTTTAACCATATTTCTTTCATTGAACGCGGTAAAACCAATATTGTCAGATCGCAGCCGCACCGCAGCCTCACCGCAGCCACACCGCAGCTGCACCGCAGCGGCACTGCAACCACACAGCAGCCGCACCGCAACCGCACCGCAACCACACCGCAGCCGCACCGCAGCCGCACCGCAGCCATACCGCAGCCACACCGCAGCCGCACCGCAACCACACCGCAGCCGCACCGCAGCCGCACCGCAGCCACACCGCAGCCACACCGCAGAAACACCGTAGCAGACGGCAGCCGCACCGCAACTGCACCGCAGCCGCACCGCAACCACACCGCAGCCGCACCGCAACCACACCGCAGAAACACCGCAGCCGCACCGCAGCCGCACCGCAACCACACCGCAGCGGCACCGCAGCCGCACCGCAGCCACACCGCAGCCACACCGCAGCCACACCGCAGCCGCACCGCAGCCGCACCGCAGCCACACCGCAGCCGCACCGCAACCGCACCGCAACCACACCGCAGCCGCACCGCAGCCGCACCGCAGCCACACCGCAGCCACACCGCAGCCACACCGCAGCCGCACCGCAGCCGCACCGCAGCGGCACCGCAGCCGCACCGCAACAACACCGCAGCCGCACCGCAACCACACCGCAGAAACACCGCAGCGGCACTGCAACCACACCGCAGCCGCACCGCAACCGCACCGCAGCCACACCGCAGCCACACCGCAGCCACACCGCAGCCGCACCGCAGCCGCACCGCAGCCGCACCGCAACCACACAGCAACCACACCGCAGCGGCACCGCAGCCGCACCGCAACCACACCGCAGCCGCACCGCAACCACACCGAAGAAATACCGCAGCGGCACTGCAACCACACCGCAACCGCACCGCAACCACACCGCAGCCGCACCGCAGCCGCACCGCAACCGCACCGCAACCACACCGCAGCCGCACCGCAGCCGCACCGCAGCCGCACCGCAGCCGCACCGCAGCCGCACCGCAGCCACACCGCAGCCACACCGCAGCCACACCGCAGCCGCACCGCAGCCGCACCGCAACCACACCGCAGCCGCACCGCAACCGCACCGCAGCCGCACCGCAGCCGCACCACAACCACACCGCAGCCGCACCGCAGCCGCACCGCAACCACACCGCAGCGGCACCGCAGCCGCACCGCAACCACACCGCAGCCGCACCGCAACCACACCGCAGCGGCACCGCAGCCGCACCGCAACCACACCGCAGCCGCACCGCAGCCGCACCGCAACCACACCGCAACCACACCGCAGCGGCACCGCAGCCGCACCGCAGCCGCACCGCAGCCGCACCGCAACCACATTGCAGCCGCACCGCAGCCGCACCGCAACCACACCGCAGCGGCACCGCAGCCGCACCGCAACCACACCGCAGCCGCACCGCAGCCGCACCGCAACCACACCGCAGCGGCACCGCAGCCGCACCGCAACCACACCGCAGCCGCACCGCAGCCGCACCGCAACCACACCGCAGCGGCACCGCAGCCGCACCGCAACCACACCGCAGCCGCACCGCAGCCGCACCGCAACCACACCGCAGCGGCACCGCAGCCGCACCGCAACCACACCGCAGCCGCACCGCAGCCGCACGGCAACCACACCGCAGCCGCACCGCAGCCGCACCGCAGCCGCACCGCAACCACACCGCAGCCGCACCGCAGCCGCACCGCAACCACACCGCAGCCGCACCGCAGCCGCACCGCAACCACACCGCAACCACACCGCAACCACACCGCAGCCGCACCGCAACCACACCGCAGCCGCACCGCAGCCGCACCGCAACCACACCGCAGCGGCACCGCAGCCGCACCGCAACCACACCGCAGCCGCACCGCAGCCGCACCGCAGCCGCACCGCAACCACACCGCAGCGGCACCGCAGCCGCACCGCAGCCGCACCGCAGCCGCACCGCAACCACACCGCAGCCGCACCGCAGCCGCACCGCAACCACACCGCAGCGGCACCGCAGCCGCACCGCAACCACACCGCAGCGGCACCGCAGCCGCACCGCAACCACACCGCAGCCGCACCGCAGCCGCACCGCAACCACACCGCAGCGGCACCGCAGCCGCACCGCAACCACACCGCAGCCGCACCGCAGCCGCACCGCAACCACACCGCAGCGGCACCGCAGCCGCACCGCAACCACACCGCAGCCGCACCGCAGCCGCACCGCAACCACACCGCAGCGGCACCGCAGCCGCACCGCAACCACACCGCAGCCGCACCGCAGCCGCACCGCAACCACACCGCAGCGGCACCGCAGCCGCACCGCAACCACACCGCAGCCGCACCGCAGCCGCACCGCAACCACACCGCAGCGGCACCGCAGCCGCACCGCAACCACACCGCAGCGGCACCGCAGCCGCACCGCAACCGCACCGCAACCACACCGCAGCCGCACCGCAGCCGCACCGCAACCACACCGCAGCCGCACCGCAGCCGCACCGCAACCGCACCGCAACCACACCGCAGCCGCACCGCAACCACACCGCAACCACACCGCAGCCGCACCGCAGCCGCACCGCAACCACACCGCAGCCGCACCGCAACTGCACCGCAGCGGCACCGCAACTGCACCGCAGCCGCACCGCAACCACACCGCAGCGGCACCGCAGCCGCACCGCAACCACACCGCAGCCGCACCGCAGCCGCACCGCAACCACACCGCAGCGGCACCGCAGCCGCACCGCAACCACACCGCAGCCGCACCGCAGCCGCACCGCAACCACACCGCAGCGGCACCGCAGCCGCACCGCAACCACACCGCAGCCGCACCGCAGCCGCACCGCAACCACACCGCAGCGGCACCGCAGCCGCACCGCAACCACACCGCAGCGGCACCGCAGCCGCACCGCAACCGCACCGCAACCACACCGCAGCCGCACCGCAACCACACCGCAGCCGCACCGCAGCCGCACCGCAACCACACCGCAGCGGCACCGCAGCCGCACCGCAACCACACCGCAGCCGCACCGCAGCCGCACCGCAACCACACCGCAGCGGCACCGCAGCCGCACCGCAACCACACCGCAGCCGCACCGCAGCCGCACCGCAACCACACCGCAGCGGCACCGCAGCCGCACCGCAACCACACCGCAGCCGCACCGCAGCCGCACCGCAACCACACCGCAGCGGCACCGCAGCCGCACCGCAACCACACCGCAGCCGCACCGCAGCCGCACCGCAACCACACCGCAGCGGCACCGCAGCCGCACCGCAACCACACCGCAGCGGCACCGCAGCCGCACCGCAACCGCACCGCAACCACACCGCAGCCGCACCGCAGCCGCACCGCAACCACACCGCAGCCGCACCGCAGCCGCACCGCAACCGCACCGCAACCACACCGCAGCCGCACCGCAACCACACCGCAACCACACCGCAGCCGCACCGCAGCCGCACCGCAACCACACCGCAGCCGCACCGCAACTGCACCGCAGCGGCACCGCAACTGCACCGCAGCCGCACCGCAACCACACCGCAGCGGCACCGCAGCCGCACCGCAACCACACCGCAGCCGCACCGCAGCCGCACCGCAACCACACCGCAACCACACCGCAGCGGCACCGCAGCCGCACCGCAGCCGCACCGCAGCCGCACCGCAGCCGCACCGCAACCACACCGCAGCCGCACCGCAGCCGCACCGCAACCACACCGCAGCGGCACCGCAGCCGCACCGCAACCACACCGCAGCCGCACCGCAGCCGCACCGCAACCACACCGCAGCCGCACCGCAGCCGCACCGCAACCACACCGCAGCCGCACCGCAACCACACCGCAGCCGCACCGCAGCCGCACCGCAACCACACCGCAGCGGCACCGCAGCCGCACCGCAACCACACCGCAGCCGCACCGCAGCCGCACCGCAACCACACCGCAGCGGCACCGCAGCCGCACCGCAACCACACCGCAGCCGCACCGCAGCCGCACCGCAACCACACCGCAGCCGCACCGCAGCCGCACGGCAACCACACCGCAGCCGCACCGCAGCCGCACCGCAGCCGCACCGCAACCACACCGCAGCCGCACCGCAGCCGCACCGCAACCACACCGCAGCCGCACCGCAGCCGCACCGCAACCACACCGCAACCACACCGCAACCACACCGCAGCCGCACCGCAACCACACCGCAGCCGCACCGCAGCCGCACCGCAACCACACCGCAGCGGCACCGCAGCCGCACCGCAACCACACCGCAGCCGCACCGCAGCCGCACCGCAACCACACCGCAGCCGCACCGCAGCCGCACCGCAACCACACCGCAGCCGCACCGCAGCCGCACCGCAGCCGCACCGCAACCACACCGCAGCGGCACCGCAGCCGCACCGCAACCACACCGCAGCCGCACCGCAGCTGCACCGCAACCACACCGCAGCGGCACCGCAGCCGCACGGCAACCACACCGCAGCGGCACCGCAGTCGCACCGCAACCACACCGCAGCCGCACCGCAGCCGCACCGCAACCACACCGCAGCCGCACCGCAGCCGCACCGCAACCACACCGCAGCCGCACCGCAGCCGCACCGCAACCACACCGCAGCGGCACCGCAGCCGCACCGCAACCACACCGCAGCCGCACCGCAGCCGCACCGCAGCCGCACCGCAACCACACCGCAGCCGCACCGCAACCACACCGCAGCCGCACCGCAGCCGCACCGCAACCACACCGCAGCCGCACCGCAGCCGCACCGCAACCACACCGCAGCGGCACCGCAGCCGCACCGCAACCACACCGCAGCCGCACCGCAGCCGCACCGCAACCACACCGCAGCCGCACCGCAGCCACACCGCAGCCGCACCGCAGCCGCACCGCAACCAAACCGCAGCCGCACCGCAGCCGCACCGCAACCGCACCGCAGCCGCACCGCAACCACACCGCAGCCGCACCGCAACTGCACCGCAGCCGCATCGCAGCCACACCGCAGCCACACCGCAGCCACACCGCAACCACACCGCAGCCGCACCGCAGCCGCACCGCAACCACACCGCAGCGGCACCGCAGCCGCACCGCAACCACACCGCAGCCGCACCGCAGCCGCACCGCAACCACACCGCAGCGGCACCGCAGCCGCACCGCAACCACACCGCAGCCGCACCGCAGCCGCACCGCAACCACACCGCAGCCGCACCGCAGCCGCACGGCAACCACACCGCAGCCGCACCGCAGCCGCACCGCAGCCGCACCGCAACCACACCGCAGCCGCACCGCAGCCGCACCGCAACCACACCGCAGCCGCACCGCAGCCGCACCGCAACCACACCGCAACCACACCGCAACCACACCGCAGCCGCACCGCAACCACACCGCAGCCGCACCGCAGCCGCACCGCAACCACACCGCAGCGGCACCGCAGCCGCACCGCAACCACACCGCAGCCGCACCGCAGCCGCACCGCAACCACACCGCAGCCGCACCGCAGCCGCACCGCAACCACACCGCAGCCGCACCGCAGCCGCACCGCAGCCGCACCGCAACCACACCGCAGCGGCACCGCAGCCGCACCGCAACCACACCGCAGCCGCACCGCAGCTGCACCGCAACCACACCGCAGCGGCACCGCAGCCGCACGGCAACCACACCGCAGCGGCACCGCAGTCGCACCGCAACCACACCGCAGCCGCACCGCAGCCGCACCGCAACCACACCGCAGCCGCACCGCAGCCGCACCGCAACCACACCGCAGCCGCACCGCAGCCGCACCGCAACCACACCGCAGCGGCACCGCAGCCGCACCGCAACCACACCGCAGCCGCACCGCAGCCGCACCGCAACCACACCGCAGCGGCACCGCAGCCGCACCGCAACCACACCGCAGCGGCACCGCAGCCGCACCGCAACCACACCGCAGCCGCACCGCAGCCGCACCGCAACCACACCGCAGCGGCACCGCAGCCGCACCGCAACCACACCGCAGCCGCACCGCAGCCGCACCGCAGCCGCACCGCAACCACACCGCAGCCGCACCGCAACCACACCGCAGCCGCACCGCAGCCGCACCGCAACCACACCGCAGCCGCACCGCAGCCGCACCGCAACCACACCGCAGCGGCACCGCAGCCGCACCGCAACCACACCGCAGCCGCACCGCAGCCGCACCGCAACCACACCGCAGCCGCACCGCAGCCACACCGCAGCCGCACCGCAGCCGCACCGCAACCAAACCGCAGCCGCACCGCAGCCGCACCGCAACCGCACCGCAGCCGCACCGCAGCCGCACCGCAACCACACCGCAGCCGCACCGCAACTGCACCGCAGCCGCACCGCAGCCGCACCGCAGCCGCACCGCAGCTGCACCGCAACCGCACCGCAACCACACCGCAGCCGCACCGCAACCACACCGCAGCCGCACCGCAGCCACACCGCAGCCAAACCGCAGCCGCACCGCAGCCGCACCGGTGTGGTGTGGTTGCTGTGTGGTTGCGGTGCGGCTGCGGTTTGGCTGCGGTGTGGCTGCGGTGCAGTTGCGGTGCGGCTGCGGTGTGGTTGCGGTGTGGCTGCGGTGTGGCTGCGGTGTGGCTGCGATGCGGCTGCGGTGCCGCTGCGGTGCCGCTGCGGTGCAGTTGCGGTGCGGCTGCGGTGTGGTTGCGGTGTGGCTGCGGTGTGGCTGCGGTGTGGCTGCGATGCCGCTGCGGTGCAGTTGCGGTGCGGCTGCGGTGTGGTTGCGGTGTGGCTGCGGTGTGGCTGCGGTGCCGCTGCGGTGCCGCTGCGGTGCAGTTGCGGTGCGGCTGCGGTGTGGTTGCGGTGCATCTGCGGTGCCGCTGCGGTGTGGTTGCGGTGTGGTTGCGGTGCGGCTGCGGTGCGGCTGCAGTGCGGCTGCGGTGTGGTTGCGGTGCGGATGCGGTGCGGCTGCGGTGCGGCTGCGGTGTGGTTGCGGTGTGGTTGCGGTGCGGCTGCGGTGCGGCTGCGGTGTGGCTGCGGTGTGGCTGCGGTGCGGCTGCGGTGTGGTTGCGGTGCGGCTGCGGTGCAGCTGCGGTGTGGTTGCGGTGCGGCTGCGGTGCGGCTGCGGTGTGGTTGCGGTGTGGTTGCGGTGCGGCTGCGGTGCGGCTGCGGTGTGGTTGCGGTGCGGCTGCGGTGCGGCTGCGGTGTGGTTGCGGTGCGGCTGCGGTGCGGCTGCGGTGCGGCTGCGGTGCGGCTGCGGTGCGGCTGCGGTGTGGTTGCGGTGCGGCTGCGGTGCCGCTGCGGTGTGGTTGCAGTGCCGCTGCGGTGTTTCTGCGGTGTGGTTGCGGTGCGGCTGCGGTGTGGTTGCGGTGCGGCTGCGGTGCCGCTGCGGTGTGGTTGCGGTGCGGCTGCGGTGCGGCTGCGGTGCGGCTGCGGTGTGGTTGCGGTGCGGCTGCGGTGCCGCTGCGGTGTGGTTGCAGTGCCGCTGCGGTGTTTCTGCGGTGCGGCTGCGGTGCCGCTGCGGTGTGGTTGCGGTGCGGCTGCGGTGCGGCTGCGGTGTGGTTGTGGTGCGGCTGCATTGCGGCTGCGGTGTGGTTGCGGTGCGGCTGCGGTGTGGTTGCGGTGCGGCTGCGGTGCGGCTGCGGTGTGGCTGCGGTGTGGCTGCGGTGTGGCTGCGGTGCGGCTGCGGTGCGGCTGCGGTGCGGCTGCGGTGCGGCTGCGGTGCAGTTGCGGTGCGGCTGCGGTGTGGTTGCGGTGTGGCTGCGGTGTGGCTGCGGTGTGGCTGCGATGCGGCTGCGGTGCCGCTGCGGTGCCGCTGCGGTGCAGTTGCGGTGCGGCTGCGGTGTGGTTGCGGTGCATCTGCGGTGCCGCTGCGGTGTGGTTGCGGTGTGGTTGCGGTTCGGCTGCGGTGCGGCTGCAGTGTGGCTGCGGTGTGGTTGCGGTGCGGCTGCGGTGTGGTTGCGGTGCGGCTGCGGTGCCGCTGCGGTGTGGTTGCGGTGCGGCTGCGGTGCGGCTGCGGTGCGGCTGCGGTGTGGTTGCGGTGCGGCTGCGGTGCCGCTGCGGTGTGGTTGCAGTGCCGCTGCGGTGTTTCTGCGGTGCGGCTGCGGTGCCGCTGCGGTGTGGTTGCGGTGCGGCTGCGGTGCGGCTGCGGTGTGGTTGTGGTGCGGCTGCGGTGCGGCTGCGGTGTGGTTGCGGTGCGGCTGCGGTGTGGTTGCGGTGCGGCTGCGGTGCGGCTGCGGTGTGGCTGCGGTGTGGCTGCGGTGTGGCTGCGGTGCGGCTGCGGTGCGGCTGCGGTGCGGCTGCGGTGCGGCTGCGGTGCAGTTGCGGTGCGGCTGCGGTGTGGTTGCGGTGTGGCTGCGGTGTGGCTGCGGTGTGGCTGCGATGCGGCTGCGGTGCCGCTGCGGTGCCGCTGCGGTGCAGTTGCGGTGCGGCTGCGGTGTGGTTGCGGTGCATCTGCGGTGCCGCTGCGGTGTGGTTGCGGTGTGGTTGCGGTTCGGCTGCGGTGCGGCTGCAGTGTGGCTGCGGTGTGGTTGCGGTGCGGATGCGGTGCGGCTGCGGTGCGGCTGCGGTGCAATTGCGGTGCGGCTGCGGTGTGGTTGCGGTGCGGCTGCGGTGCGGTTGCGGTGCGGCTGCGGTGCAGCTGCGGTGCGGCTGCGGTGCGGCTGCGGTGCAGTTGCGGTGCGGCTGCGGTGTGGTTGCGGTGCGGCTGCGGTGCGGCTGCGGTGTGGCTGCGGTGTGGCTGCGGTGCGGCTGCGGTGCGGCTGCGGTGCGGCTGCGGTGTGGCTGCCGTGCAGTTGCGGTGTGGCTGCGGTGCGGCTGCGGTGCCGCTGCGGTGTGGCTGCGGTGTGGCTGCGGTGTGGCTGCGGTGCGGCTGCGGTGCGGTTGCGGTGCGGCTGCGGTGTGGCTGCGGTGTGGCTGCGGTGCGGCTGCGGTGTGGTTGCGGTGCGGCTGCGGTGCGGTTGCCTTGCGGCTGCGGTGCGGCTGCGGTGTGGTTGCGGTGTGGTTGCGGTGCGGCTGCGGTGCGGCTGCGGTGTGGCTGCGGTGTGGCTGCGGTGTGGCTGCGGTGCGGCTGCGGTGTGGCTGCGGTGCGGCTGCGGTGCGGCTGCGGTGCGGCTGCGGTGTGGTTGCGGTGCCGCTGCGGTGTGGTTGCGGTGCGGCTGCGGTGCGGCTGCGGTGTGGTTGCGGTGCGGCTGCGGTGCGGCTGCGGTGTGGTTGCGGTGCGGCTGCGGTGCGGCTGCGGTGTGGTTGCGGTGCGGTTGCGGTGCGGCTGCGGTGCGGCTGCGGTGCGGCTGCGGTGTGGTTGCGGTGTGGTTGCGGTGCGGCTGCGGTGCGGCTGCGGTGTGGCTGCGGTGTGGCTGCGGTGCGGCTGCGGTGTGGTTGCGGTGCGGCTGCGGTGCAGCTGCGGTGTGGTTGCGGTGCGGCTGCGGTGCGGCTGCGGTGTGGTTGCGGTGTGGTTGCGGTGCGGCTGCGGTGCGGCTGCGGTGTGGCTGCGGTGTGGCTGCGGTGTGGCTGCGGTGCGGCTGCGGTGCGGCTGCGGTGCGGCTGCGGTGCGGCTGCGGTGTGGTTGCGGTGCGGTTGCGGTGCCGCTGCGGTGTGGTTGCGGTGCGGCTGCGGTGCGGCTGCGGTGTGGTTGCGGTGCGGCTGCGGTGCGGCTGCGGTGTGGTTGCGGTGTGGTTGCGGTGCGGCTGCGGTGCGGCTGCGGTGTGGTTGCGGTGCGGCTGCGGTGCGGCTGCGGTGTGGTTGCGGTGCGGCTGCGGTGCGGCTGCGGTGCGGCTGCGGTGTGGTTGCCGTGCGGCTGCGGTGCGGCTGCGGTGTGGTTGCGGTGCGGCTGCGGTGCGGCTGCGGTGTGGTTGCGGTGCGGCTGCGGTGCCGCTGCGGTGTGGTTGCGGTGCGGCTGCGGTGCGGCTGCGGTGTGGTTGCGGTGCGGCTGCGGTGCCGCTGCGGTGTGGTTGCGGTGCGGCTGCGGTGCGGCTGCGGTGTGGTTGCGGTGTGGCTGCGGTGTGGCTGCGGTGTGGCTGCGATGCGGCTGCGGTGCAGTTGCGGTGCGGCTGCGGTGTGGTTGCGGTGCGGCTGCGGTGCGGTTGCGGTGCGGCTGCGGTGCGGCTGCGGTTTGGTTGCGGTGCGGCTGCGGTGCGGCTGCGGTGTGGCTGCGGTGCGGCTGCGGTGTGGTTGCGGTGCGGCTGCGGTGCGGCTGCGGTGTGGTTGCGGTGCGGCTGCGGTGCCGCTGCGGTGTGGTTGCGGTGCGGCTGCGGTGCGGCTGCGGTGTGGTTGCGGTGCGGCTGCGGTGCGGCTGCGGTGTGGTTGCGGTGCGGCTGCGGTGTGGTTGCGGTGCGGCTGCGGTGCGGCTGCGGTGCGGCTGCGGTGTGGTTGCGGTGCGGCTGCGGTGCCGCTGCGGTGTGGTTGCGGTGCGGCTGCGGTGCGGCTGCGGTGTGGTTGCGGTGCGGCTGCGGTGCGGCTGCGGTGTGGTTGCGGTGCGGCTGCGGTGCGGCTGCGGTGTGGTTGCGGTGCGACTGCGGTGCGGCTGCGGTGTGGTTGCGGTGCGGTTGCGGTGCGGCTGCGGTGTGGTTGCTGTGCGGCTGCGGTGTGGTTGCGGTACCACTGCGGTGCAGTTGCGGTGCGGCTGCATTGCAGTAGCGGTGAGGCTGCGGTGCGGTTGCGGCGTGGTTGCGGTGCGGCTGCGGTGTGGTTGCTGTGCGGCTGCGGTGTGGTTGCGGTACCACAGCGGTGCAGTTGCGGTGCGGCTGCATTGCAGTAGCGGTGATGGCATATCCAACATTGTGCTTCGACATCTTCCTCCAGAACCGGTTGAAATATACACAACACTGTTTAATAATGCAATGAATAATGCCCATTATCCAGCGCCTTGGAAAACAGCGGTGGTGTAGGCCATTCCGAAAAAACCGGTCAATAGTCTCCTTCCGAGCAAGGTATTCGAAAACTGATCCAAAGAGCTTTGGTTAAGTGGGTTGAGGACATGCACATAATTCCGGATAACCAACTCTGTTACAAGGCGGGGCATGATACCATATATGCCGCGTCTAAACGTGAAAGAAAGAAAGAGAAGGAACAAGCCAACGAAAAATGACGTATACAGCGATTTGACAGATTTCACAAACTAGCCCAAAGAGAAAAGCTTGTACCAAAATTCGCAGCGGGGAAATTTCTCACTTTCTCGAGAGCGCCATCTTCTGTGAAAAACTACGAGAATTCTCCGTACTCGAACAGGTTTTCGTAAAAATTCGTAACTTTTGGAAAGAATTCGCTTTTTTGGGAGGGTACGCGAACGGACTAGCTGTTGCGGTGCAGCTGCGCTGCAGTTGCGGTGTGGTTGCGGTGCGGCTGCGGTGTGGTTGCTGTGCGGCTGCGGTGTGGTTGCGGTACCACTGCGGTGCAGTTGCGGTGCGGCTGCGGTGCAGTAGCGGTGAGGCTGCGGTGCGGTTGCGGTGCAGCTGCTCCTATAGCCTCTACCTTCTCCTGCAGATCTTCGATTATGCCTGCTGTCACAATTATTTGTTCATTGTTCGAGGAATCTTAAGACGCGGAAAGTAGTTCCTTCGATATATTTTGTTTATTCACGGGAACATACGAGTACTTGGGTTGTTGGATTTAACAGCCCCATGGTATATCAGAAACAATGATATCCACAGAGACCTAGGAGTAACTACCGTCGATGACTAAATAACGAACTTTGCTTGCAAACTCTGTATTCATCTTCAGGGTCATTGCAACAACTATTATTATTCAATGACGGGTTTTAGCAGGTGCTTCTACTGGAAAGCTACCTGCCCAACGCGAATATTTTTGAAACTAAAACTACTTGATAAGGAAACTTTTTCATACTAAACCAGTGGAAGGGAGGTGTTGTTTAGTGAGTATAAATCTCACACTACTATGATCACCGTATTAGTGTTTATGAAGATTTTTCGCCTACCCAAGCAGAAAAAAAAATAAAAAATTGTCACGGTGCATCTTTTTTTTGTTTAACCTACGTTTCCGGTACTTTTCGAGATCTTAGCGCGCCGGCCGTATCATATCTCCCAGAACTCTGTCGAAGTCTTTCTCTAAATCGATAAAGCCAATGTACAGATCTTCGCAAGTAGATTCCCCACCGGCAAAGCCGCATTGATTTCCATGAAGTTTAATTATTATTGCGCTGTCGACTGCCAAAAACGCGTTCAAACATTTTCATTGTACGGGATAATAGCTTCACCAAACGTTTTGTACAGGATAATAAAATCAAAAATTTTTTACTAGCTTTACGCATCCGTTGTCTTTGAATGACGTTTATGTTAATTCATTCGTACTCAAAACTTGGAAATTTTCAAATATTTTATTATCACCAACATTTTCTAGAAATCAATGACCGACCTTAAACTACAAAGTGCCACAGGAGAGCAGTAAACTCCAACTACATGGACATTTATAACTCCATTTCGCTGAACTTTTTATTGGTATTTAAATTCGCACGCATAGATGTTTTCATCGTGTCGGTAGTTAAGAAAGTTTCTTCTTATAAAGTTTCCCAAGCTTCGGATTTTATTTGGGAGTTTCTCAAGAACGTTTTGCCGTTTCACGCAACGTTAAGCAAGTTCCGAGTCCTTTTTATTACTTTCGCATAAATCAAATCAGCTCACGTTTACTTTTTACTAGAAAAGTAACGACAGAAACGAGATCTGTCCAACATTTTGTTAGGTTTTCTTCTTTCGAGAGCTTATGAAAGTACACTTCACGTTACTATGAAGGAGAATCTATTTGCATAGGAATATTGAAAATCATGCCAAAGGACGGTTATATGTATACAAAAATGTACACAGAATGTATAATACTGGGACGGAATTGTTAACAAAAACAATAGGGTAACCACTTTTGTGGAAAGGATACAAAATAGTTTCATCACAAGCACGTTTGGTGAACTATGTATTGTATTATATGTATAAAATTTGCATTTCCATTGTTTTTCGGTTGAGATACGGTAATGGGAAATAAGGTGGGTCTTACCTATGCCCTGTTCGAGAAAAGCTCGTAAGAAGATTGTGTATCATAATATAATGTGTACATGTCAGCCATTACAGAACGATGAATTTTGTGAAGCACCCTTGAATAGTTGAATAGTAGTGCCCCCTTGGCAGCTGACCTCCTCGTGGTGGGGGGCGGGCAACGTGACTGGGATGTGCAGATTGAGGAACTTAAATAGTTATTCCCATCCATACAATCCAGTTACGGCTAACAAAGCGCACACCCCACGATGACAAGAAGGAAACAACTGGCCTCGGAGACAGGCCTGAAGGGTGTCAGTATGCGAGCGTCTGGTGGTCGGCCTGTCCCGCTCGGCAAAAGGCCGGGTCAAACCCGAAATGGCTACGAGCTTCCTGTCAATTGTCTCGCGAACCATTGCGGGGGTCAAGGGGTGAGTGCGCTGTGCACCGATAGGGGCACAGATGGACTCTCTGAATTTCGACAACGCATCGACTTAGGATAGGCACATGGAACGTCTCATCGCTCAGAGGGAAGGTCCTTAAGCTTGTTGGGGAGGCTGTTAAAAGTCGACTAGATATAGTTGGCGTCTCTTCAACAAAGCAGAGAGGTTCTAAAACTGTGGACCTTTTGGATGGGTGGAAGCACTTCCTGTCAGGAGTCGCACCCTCAATGTCTGCTCAGACGGGAGTGGGGATACTCACAAGTCCCAGATTGACAGACAGAGTATTGGAGCGGATACCATTAGGAGGGAGAGTTGCGATCTTAAAGCTCAAGCTTGAAAGATCAACTCTGGCATTGGTGCAGGTGTATGCACCGAATCTTCAGTCAAAGTATGCAGCCTTCTTAGATGAAGTTGATGTTGCCCTTGAAAAGGTTGCAGATATGGATTCTTTTGTCCTGATGGGTGACTTCAATGCTCATGTGGGTGTAGATATTATGAAATGGGGGAGTGTGATTGGGAGGAACGGTGACCCTGATCAAAACGCGAACGGAGAGAAGTTGTTGGATTTTTGTTGCGAAAATGGCTTATCCATCACGAATACTATCTTTCCACACAAAGACATTCACAAATACACGTGGTACCGTCAGAGTCTTCAGCAGAAGTCGCTGATCGATTTCTTTGTGGTACCATGTGTCTGAAGAGAATGGTTTGTGATGTTCGCGTATTGAGAGGGGCCGAACTGTCAACTGATCATCACTTAGTGCTGTACAAATTGTATCTTAGCGAGATGGTTACACGCATACGATGGGAGAGGTTACAGGACGATGAGATACAGGAGACATTTTCGCGGCAAATATCTGAGAGGTTTGAACGAATTCCAACTGTTCCATCAAATGTAGAGGAAGAATGGCAACTGTTTTCAACAGCGGTTATTGCCTCTGCGGGAGATGTTTGTGGAGTGAAGCGGGTTGGTGTGGCGGCTGGTGGTGAGAAAAGGACTGCTTGGTTTAAAACGCCCGGAGTTCAAGAAGCCATCAGAGAGAAGGAGAGAGCCTTTAAGGTGTGGATTCACTTGGGGAGCTCCGATTTTCGAAATCGGTACACTGAGGCGCGAAGAGCTGTAAATACAGCGAAAGAACAGCCTTGAAAGGAGTTTGGCGAGAAATTGGAACGTGACCACAGATCTGCAAATAAGATGTTCTGGCAGAGCGTCCGCCGACTCAGAGGAAAAAAGTTGAATATCGTTGAAGAAGTTAAATCCAAAGACGGTACACTTCTTTCCAATGAGAAGGACGTCTTACGCAGATGGAGCGAGCACTTTTCAGAATTGCTCAATCCCGAACAGGACACCGAAGATGACAGACCTATTGTCGAGAGTTGGGCGGAAAGTAGTCCTACGGTAGAGGAAGACTTTGGCGATCAAAGCGCTAAAAAAGCTTGGCAAATCTGCTGGTGTGGATGAAATTCGGCCAGAAATGCTCAAGACTTTAGGTAAAGAGGGAGTGCAATGGCTCTCGCGTGTCATTAAAGTGGCCTGGGAATGCGGTGAAACACCTGGTGATTGGCAAATGGGGGTGATAGTTTCTCTTTTTAAAAAAGGGGACAAAAGAGATTGCGCCAACTATAGGGGTATATCTCTTTTAAGTCTCCCTGGAAAAGTCTTCGCGTGCTAGAAACGCGTTCCAGAGCTGTGGTTGGGGACAGTTTGGAGGATGAGCAGTGCGGTTTTCGTCCAGGTAGAAGCACAGCCGACCAGTTTTTCACTCTCAGAATGGTTCTTGAGAAGGCCTGGGAGTATGCCAAATCTGTCTACACTTGTTTTGTAGATTTGGAAAAAGCATATGATAGGGTTCCTCGAGGCAAACTCTGGAGTGTGATTGATGGTTCTCTGTTAAGGGCGATTCAGTCTTTATATATAAACTGTAGAAGCTGTGTTCGGATAAACGGTGTTAAATCAATACCTTCAGTGTGGGCGTTGGACTCCGCCAGGGGTGCGTTTTGTCACCCCTCCTCTTCATTGTATATATGGATTGGATGTTGCAGCGCAGCCGTGGCGGGGAATGTTTCGAAGTGGGAGACCTAAGGATTAGTCATCTGTTCTTTGCGGATGATTTGGACATCTTTGGGTCCTCTAAAACCGAACTTCAGGGCGCACTCGAAAGGTTTGTAGCCATTTGTGATGATGCTGGAATGAAGATTAACGTGAACAAGTCAGAAGTAATGGTCGTTTCCAAAAAAAGCCATTCAGTGCACTCTGCATGCTAGTGGAGTTCCACTGAAGCAGGTGGATAAGTTTAAGTACCTCGGGTCCTATTCACGAGCGATGGAAGGAGCAATGCCGAGTTATCCTGTAGAATTGGTCAGGCTGGATCAATTTTGAGAGAGCTCGGCCAATCTGTTGTAAGGAAGGCTGAACTTAGTGTTCAAGCTAAGCTATCAGTTTTTAACTCGGTATATGTTTCAACTGTCACCTATGAATGTCATGTCATTTGGGTAGTAACCGCAAGAATAAGATCGCGGATACAAGCTGCTGGAATGAAGTTCCTTCGCGGTGTTGCTGGAATAATTCGTAGGGATCGAGTGCGCAAAACCAGAGTACGCGAGGCGCTCATTGTTGAGCAGCTACTTCTCCGAACGGAACAATCTATGCTTCGATGGTTTGGTCACGTAGTGCGTATGCCCCCAGACCGACTGCCAAGACGTGCCATGGTGGCCGTGGCATCAGGTAGGCGACTCCCAGGTAGGCCTAGAAATAGATATTGGACCAAGTCCGGCATCTCTCCTTGAGCCGTCTAGGGATTCCTCCTGATGAGTTGGAGTCGATGGCGGAGGATCGAGAAGGATGGAGGGTTCACCTGAGCATCCTACCCCCGCGACCCTCATGAAGGATTAGCGGGCCATTGAACATGTGTGTATGTATGTATGTATGTACCCTTGAATAGTTATTGTAAAATATTCCGGAGAAAATGAGCAAATAAAACGAAAACCTTTAAAGAATTAATCTTTTATTACAAAAAAGCGCGGGAAAGTAATTAGCTTGAATGGATACAGACTGCAACTAACTGGTTTCAATCCAGTAATAGCTTATATATAAAAATTCAATAGAGAGAGAGAGAGTTAGACTGATTAATATAAGCTTCAATTGAATATTAAATAAAATGTGCTTCTTAATTTTTAACATCCTCCGCCGGGCAAGAAGAGAGCTCAAGCGGGTATAGCAACTGAATGGGCCGTGATAGCGTAATCCTTTCTACAGGAAGAGGCGCAAACGGTTGGGACGCTGAAACACCCCAGAGCTTCCTGCATACTACACATTGCTTAATTCGACGTTTGATGACTTGCCGACCTCTGATGATCCATAGACGCTTCCGCAACTGCCCAAGGACGATATTGACACCAGCGTGAAGCATTCGTTGATGACACTGGTCGATGACAATATTAACAATATGCGATTTCGAAGGAAGAATAATCGGATGTTTCACATCCGTTGGCTCATCGAGTGAATGGAGACGACCGCCCAGCCGCAGAATGCCATCACTGTCTAAGAAGGGGGAAAGCTCGGATATATGCGACGACGTTGGTACGGCTCCGCCCTTCTGCAATATAGAAATTTCGTTAAAAAAATGATGCCTTTCTACATACCAGAACCAATGATTTTCCGCGGCCTGGATCTCAGCAGCTTGCAAAAACTCTATAGCTGTGTCTACGTCAGATGAAATCTTCGATGTTCTTCGCCTTCCTTTTGTGTTTCGTACGAAGCGATATATAAAGGCAGTTACTCGAACTAAACGATCCCAGGTGCTGTAATCATGGTAGCGTATTAATGGATTCTCTTCGAAGTCAGATGATGGGTCCGATTCAGTTAAAAGGGCCATTGTGACATTTGGTTGTTCAGATTGGTCGACGTTGCTCCAGTCCGTATCGCTACTTTTCAGCCAGATCGGTCCATAAGCCCAGAGTGATGATTTTTGAAGAACATTACCACAAACGCCTCGGGTGAGAAGATCCGCCGGATTTTCTTTTCCTTTACAGTGATTCCATTGGGATACCTCTGTAAGACGTCGTATTTCGTCGACTCTGTTTTGGACGTAGGGTTTCCAGCGTTGAACATTACCTTGAATCCAACTCAAAGTTATCCTAGAATCGGTCCACAAGAAATACTTGACAGCAGATAGCTTCAAAGATCTCTGCAGATAGGATTGGAGCCGCGCAGCTATTAAAGCGCCTGTCAATTCCAGCTTCGGCAACGTCAGCTCATTAGCGCCATCTTCTCTCAAAGGAGCAACTCGATTTTTCGCACACAAGAATAAATCGCTGATTTGGCCACTCGGAGCGATGCACCTCAAATACGCCACTGTACCATAGGCCTTCGTACTGGCGTCAGCGAAGATGTGGATCTGGATCGTGCCTTCAGCTGGTGGAAACGGCATGGCTGCTCTCGGAAAAGTGAAATCTTTTAATTCCAGGATTCCTCTAACGCACTCGTTCCACTCCGTAAGCAGGTCACCCGTAAGCACATCGTCCCAGTGTAGCTTCTTTTTCCACAAAGCCTGAAAAAATATCTTTAGTTTTACAATGGAGGGACCGAGAATACCTAGAGGGTCGAAAGTCCTGGCGATGATTTGCAGCACGTTACGTTTAGTTCCTTTTGTTGAATGCGATGTAAGTATGCCTTCAACAGAATCCATCGGTACAGACAGCTCGTCGCTGTAGGTGAACCAAGATAACCCCAAAACCTTTTGCATATGAGGCGGGCTAATGGAATTCATCGCACTTCGAATTTGGCTGCTATTCGGGTTCCACTTGCGGAGATTCATCGATGCTCGTTGTAAAATGTTCACTGCTTCGCTACAAATTTTGCTGCCTTCATCCTCCTCATTCACACTAATGACCAGGTCGTCCATATAGATATTGTCCCTTAAAGCAGCGCAGGTCACGGCGAAATATTTTTCTTCAGACTTTAGATGATGTTGAATCGTTGCACACAACAGAAAAGGACTACAGTTTACACCAAATGTAACTCTAGTCATTCTAAATTCTCTAAGCTTTGGTCTGTCGGCAGCTGTTTTTAATTCCGAGGAAAACCATATGAAGCGATGACTATCACGATCTTCAGCATTTAGGATGATTTGGAGAAAGGCCTTCTCAATGTCAGCAACTATTCCATAGGGACCTAAGCGAAAGTTGAGCAAAACCTTCATGACATCCGGCAACAAATTAGATCCTGTCCAAAGCTGGTCGTTAAGAGATATGGTTCCTTCCATATGTGCGGAGGCGTCAAAAACCATACGTAACCTCGTTGTTGTGCTGCCTTCATTATACACAGGTCTATGTGGCAAATAAAATACACGGGGACGATGTCTATCGAGTTCTTCCACCGGCTCTGCTATGCCTTCACTAATAAGTAGTCTTAGGGCAGCGTCGTACTCCAACAGCTTTTGCGGATCTCTGGCGAGGCGACGAATAAGTGCATTCAAACGCTGCAATGCTTGGCATCTGTTGTCGTCGAGTATGGAATTAGGATCTTTCCAGGGCAGTTTGGCGACGTAGCGTGGTCCTTGTCTTAAAATGCATTTACTGATTAGGTTCTTCGTCAGCGTGGAATTTTCTTCTTCATTATTTTTGATGCCAATCGTTTCCAACGACCAGAATCTGGAGAGTTTTTCTTCTACGGTAGATGTTGCATTCAAAAATGTGCTGGAAGAAAAACAAACACTTGCATTAGATGCAGATGAATCACCACTTACGGATACGTGAAGCCCCTGCAGCGCCCAACCAAATACGGTTTCCACCGCTCTCAAACGTTTGGAGAGGCGACGTTGTTTTCCTGTCACGATGTTCCAGTAAAAATCCGAACCTATTAAAAGGCTCAGTCCATCGCAAACCTCCATGTCTTCAGGCCGAACATCTGCCAAATTAATGCCTTCAAAAAGAGTGCACTCACTCTCGGGTACCTCCAGGACATCAACGCAGATTTCTGGCACTACCACAGCCTCCAGTGAAATACAAACGCTGCTATTAAATTGGCTCCTCAGATCGATTTTGACTTTCCGGAATTTCTCGTTGGGTTTGGGTTTCTTACTACCGAAGGGTATGACAGATAAATTGACTGTGCCGATTGATTGCAAGTTCAGTTTTTTAACAAGATTTTCGCGAATGTAGGAGTGCTGGCTACCACCATCGATAATCGCACGAATGGATATGTCCCTGTTGGGCACAACCGCCACGCACCTCACTGTTTTTAGAAAAATATTTGTTGTCATATTATGCGCACACAAATTTAAAGCACCGTTTTTTGACTTGTTTGCTTCTGTGCCCAGATGATTGTTTGTCTCGTTCCTTTGTATACGATTTTTAAAAGAGGGATCACACATCGATGACATATGCCTTCCATGGCAGTTAGTGCAAGAGAGATACCTACTGCTTCTGCATTTTTTTGATGAGTGCCCACGCTTAGCACATCGAAAGCATCTACCGCTGCTTCGCAAAATATTTCTTTTCTCGGATAAGGAGATAGCATTATTACACTCTTTCGTTTGGTGTGTGTTGGATTTGCAGAACAGGCAATCGTTGTTTTCACTCACTGCCACTAAGCTGGATGCCGTTGCTGGGGCAATCGTTTTTGCTTTTGTGTTGGTGTGTGTAATGCAACTTCTCTCCAGTGCCTCGACTTCCCGTTTGAGAAACCGCAAAATGCCCTTGACTTCATCGCCTCCGATTTGTGAGAGAGAGGATTCACTGTGGTTTGATGTTTGAACGGTAACTTCTAAGTCCTCTTCACGTTCCTCTTGTCGGTGATAATCAATGCGTAGATCGGTTGGAAGACAGCGCAACAGTATGGATCTTAGCATGACGTAATAATTAGTGGTTGGTACTTGCAACGCTGTGAGTGAACGGGTGCAAGTAACAACTGAGCTATACAATCTACGCAATCCACCAGCGTCGGTTCGGTCACGAACTGGAGTAAGAGCCACCAATTGATGAATGTGTTTATCGATGAGTTTTTCAGTGCTCCCATATTGCTCCTGTAGGAGAGCTACTGCTGCTTCATAACACTTCTCGGAAGCAGTAAAGCCCTCTATAGTCTTCTTGGCGTCACCTGTCAACACTGTGTCCAAGTAGTTAAATTTGTCTGTAGAAGATAGGTTTATATTTTCGTGAATAGCACACCGAAATTGTTCCCAAAAGGGCAGCCAATCAGCATAATTTCCACCGAAACGTTTGAGGGAGAGTTTGGGCAACTTGGATCCGACGTTCATTGGCCTCATACTTACGGATGTATCACCCGATGCTGCTGGAATTGAAATGGGATTTTGTCTCTGCCGCAATTTTCCTAACCTATTGCTGAGACGAGCGAGTGTGCCTATAGCTTGATCCTGGTAATCCGCGATTTTTTCGACTGAATCATCGTCCTTTAGTCCCTTTTGCTTGACGTCCTCGTTTATCGTATTGAGACTGTCGTTAGCCGCCGTCAGCCTTTGAAGAAGGGAAACGAGTTCTTCTTCGATGTCGTCGAACTTTTCCACATTGTCGTCTGTCAGCTGGTTGTTTTTCAAATACTCGATGGAACTTTTCACCAACTTGGTCACTTGACCTCTATATGCAGCACGTGCTACCAATTCCATCTTCTTTGTCTTGAGTCACGAGTCCGAAATAAATTCAATCTTTAAAAAGCCCACGAATGTAATTTGTTTTCCTTTTACCGATTTTCTTCCCGGATTTCGGCACCAAATGTAAAATATTCCGGAGAAAATGAGCAAATAAAACGAAAACCTTTAAAGAATTAATCTTTTATTACAAAAAAGCGCGGGAAAGTAATTAGCTTGAATGGATACAGACTGCAACTAACTGGTTTCAATCCAGTAATAGCTTATATATAAAAATTCAATAGAGAGAGAGAGAGTTAGACTGATTAATATAAGCTTCAATTGAATATTAAATAAAATGTGCTTCTTAATTTTTAACAGTTATTCTTGTATGGTAAGCGCTTGTAGGATATTAAAATTCTGTTTGGTGAAAACTGAAGTGGGACTAGTGTTGCCATGGACTTTCAATAAAAAAAATGTTGAAGTTTCAAAACATAAAACTGGAAGACGTTGACGGAGAGCTAATATTTTGTATGATTCAAGAAATCACTGCAGGGGAGGGAGTGGCATACGGACCATCGAGACACCATATTCTTACTATACGTTCATGGGATCCTGGTAGCGATTGATGGGAGAGTAGGCCAACAAATGGGCTTAGCTTCTTGCGACCATTCGTGTTCCATGCTATATCTATCGCATGAATAGAAGGGATAGCAATTTTATGCGGGATTCGAAGGGTAGTTTTTGAGAACCTTTCTCTTGAATATCTCACTCGCAGTAGTTGGAATCGTGTAGGAACTAATGGAGGTTACATAGGCGGCTCATTGTATTATCAAGAAGCAAACCTTCTTCCTTCCATTTTAATGGGATGCTTTTTTTTTCATTACTTACCACAACAGCACCGCAGCCGTGATACTACCACAGACAAGACAATCGCATCATCACCCCCTCCACAAGCATCGCAGAATAAAGTGACACACAAGCCCAACACATTGGGATGCTTAGCAAAAGCATTAAGGCCTGTCAGGAAGTCTTTTCTGCTTAGAGTCAGCAAAACTTCCTGACCGATCTTTACAGACGTTCGGGAGCATACATTTAATCTGTCTGCATCCTGGAGAGTCATGCCACATGCGACTATCAATAAAAGCCCTAACCGAGAATGCAAAAAGACCCAACGCCTCTTCTGAGCCGTTTCCAGCATCTCAGTGTGGGAATTCACACAATAATCAAAATGTTCAACCTTGCAACCGAATTCAGAGATTTATTGCATTTTTCAACTATATTGGAAGTAGTTAGAGGCTGAAGCAAGTCTTTAAGCACAGTTTAGCTAAAGCTTCAGCTTTATATCGAAGGTATCATATGGCTTATTGGCATTGTTTCACTGGATGCTGGCGGCATATGACTTCTTTGAGATTGAAGAGACGAAGATTGCTCTGGCAATTGCAGCAGCTCGAAGTCAAACTTTCTGAATTTACACAAACTTTTAGAAAAGTTTAAAGATATACTGGATGAGTACCCTACGTCGGTTGCAATATAATCGTTTTGGCTGATGGTTATGTGATCATTAGGCCGTCATATTCCCTAGTGGATTCTGAGACAAGGGAACTGCATACTCGATAGGGCAAGGTCAACGTCGATTCGCACAAGGCCTAAATCTATTGTGGGATGTCTCGTCGCATAGGCTATGTTTTTCGACTGTTCCACCAAAGATGACTTCCTTTCCCAGCTTTGCGTTAATGTCATCCCTGACAATTTGAACGCCATGACTAGGGCATTGTTCATAGGTTTAGTAGGAGCGTGTTAGTCATTTTTGGCGCAATTCTTCTACCCTCTGCATAGGTAGCTATAATGCAAACATTCTTATTGTTTCCGTTCTCTGATCCGTTTTCAACAGCCATGTACTCTGGCCCCTTACCCATCTTTTGCATCATTCTAGTGCTTTCTATACTCGGTGGTTTCCATCGCTTGAGCAAGATGGTCGGTAAATTCCGGTCGCACTGTATGATTCCTTAGACTGCTGGTGTTATACCTGGCTCCGCGGTTGCAGTTCGAAGGCGGATAGAACATGAGGTCGTGATCGCGTTCCATTCTGATGTTAATTCCGCGCCCATTACCAATATTCAGAGGACAATTTCTAAAACGGCAGTTGATCACCATCTGATCAATTTGTAGATGTAGATGAAGATACATGTGATAGTGAGGTGCAAGTGTACTGCGACCTTTAAAAGATCTATTGTGCCCCTCATACTATGACTCTAGCCGGTGATATACTCGGTCTAGAGCACTTCTTCCAGTCCAGCTGCTACAGCAAACCGGAGTATCTTCAGTGGATCCAGCGAAGATAAACCCATTTCTGATAGGAGGTATGCACCTAGGTGATTTCTTATTTTGTGGATTAGTGCTTCGCATTCCATAAAAAGGTGCGCTGGTGTTTCTGTGAAGTCCCTGCAAAATCTGCAGTGTCCGTCTCCCTCTATTTCCAGTTTCTTAATGTGCTCTGTGAGTCTGCAGAGACCCGTTAACATGCCCGCCAAGATGCGAAGTCGATTCTTACTACTAACTCTTAGGCAGGTTCTACTTCTTTTCTGGTTATATTTACCCAGAAGTTATTTTGCCTGTCTTAGTTGGGGGTTATCGTACCAATGCTTGACCCATTTCTTATCTTTCTCTTTCCTTAAGTCTTCCCTTATTTTGTGGGGTCCTATCCCACAAAAGGGTTCTGGTCCAAGGAACGGCGTGTCTGATCCGTTTCTAGCTAGTTCATCATCTGCTTCGATCCCCTCCATTCCTACTGGTAGAGAGTTACTTTGTTTGTATCTCCCAGTTTGTTGATTCTGGTGAGGCATTCCCATACCATCTCGTGCCAGGTCAGTGCTTTAATAGCGGCTTGGCTGTTTGACAGTATTGCGATGTCCTGCCCGCGATGTTTCCTGTCTAGGTTGAATTGCGTTCATCTTTCGATCGCGTGAAATTCTGCTTGAAATATGGTATACTGGGGAATATTCTCAGTGTTTCTGAGTATCTAGTCCTGGGCCCGCACACTCCTGCCCCACTGCGAGTAGATGTTTTCGATCCGCCCATGTACCATTTAATTGTGTGTTGCTTGAATTGGTATTCATCGGTTTCGCTGCTCTAGTCTCTTTTGTTGCTCAGCTTTGAGTCAAATTTCCTTTCAAAGCAATATTTCTTGACCATATCATTTCTGGGCCAGTCCAGAAGCGGCACCGATTTGGACAGGGTTACTCGCTCTTTATTTGCGATGCATTTTCCTTTCCCGATACCCTCTTTGCTAATTCTCAATATTGTCTCCTTGGCGATTCGCTATAGCACTATGTCTAGCGGAGGTATACCTAAGTTCATTTCTTGTGTTCCTGTAGGACAGGTTCGCATGGCTCCTGTTATGCATATGCAATCTAATCTTTGCACTTTGTTGAGGGACGTCCTCGTCGTGGTTATCCTAGTTCTGTTAACCCATGCCACTCGTAAGTTATAATGGGTCTTACTATCATCAGGTACATCCACCTCAGTGTGAATGGGCTTTTTATGTTTTGTTAAGTACGATGTTTTCTTTAATTATTTCATTGAGAGCGGCCTTTGACCTGCCATAAAAATCATCCTTTTTAGTGGAATTTTTCATAATTTTAGTGTGAAAATAATCCAATGGTGAATGAAATCAGTGCAGAAATCTAGTGAAGGGTAACTCTTGTAAATTCGACTTTTTTAAGGGATATCAGGCAATTCGACAGTAAAGCCCAATCTCGAATAACTAAGGAGACTCTTTATAAGACTCTGATCATCCCAGAGACATGTACAGCGAATGGACACCAACGCTCCGACCCGCAGAGTCTTCGAATCAAACCCAGAGGAACGATGAACTAAAGGGCCTCAACCAACTTGGAGTGCGAAACTGGAGGCAATTAGCTGAAGACTAAGCCAATTGGAGAGGTTTGTTGGTGGAGACTCAGATTCATCCCGTACTGTAGCGCCACTTACCAACTTACTAACTTGGGTGACGCTACAGTCCGGAATGGACCTGGCCACAACCAACAAACCTCTCCAGCCAGCACGGTTACGAACCAGCTGCCTCCAGTTGTGCGCGTCAAGTTAGTTGATGTCCTCCTCAACTTGTCTGTGCCACCAACAGCGAGGTCGTCCTCTACTGCGCCGTCCATCCGGGGTGGATTCGAAGACTTTCTTAGCTGGGACGTTGGACTCAATCCGATCTACATGGCCCAGCCATCTTGGTCGCTGCAAACGAACTCTTCTGACTAAGTCGATGTCCTTGTACAGGCCGTATAGTTCGGCATTGTACTTTCTCCTCCACTCACCGTCTATGTAGACGGGACCAAAGATCACTCGAAGAACTTTTCTCTCTAAATAACCAAGGGCATCTTCATTCCGTTTTGACAAATCCCATGCCTCTGCGCCATACAGCAAGACTGGGATGATTAAATAAATAAATATTTTGCGCAACAGCTCTTTAAGTGCCAGGGCCTAGCTCCTCGCAACCACGCATGTTGTGTGCGTTATATTTTTTTCACTCGAATGGAAGGCACCTATAGTTTAGTGCCGTATCCGAACGGCGATTTGAGAAGATTTTTTTTTCGTGACAACAATACTCTCAGATGTTTGTCAGACGCTCGCGAGAGGTGGCACCGTGAAAAACCTTTTTGGTGTTTTCTGGGATTCGAACTTGGAACCTCATGCGTAGTGATCCAACACACTAACCACTTACGCCATGGCGCCCACTGGGATGAGTCGTGTCTTATAAAGAGTTACTTTAGTAGTTCCCCGTGCAGGGACGAGTTAAGAATATCACTGCAGCTCCCCCCAACAACTAGCGCTTGTCGTAAAAGGCGACTAAGGCGAAAAATCAGATCTAGGCAATATAACACCCAAGTGAGCCTAGCGACATATACTACCTTAAAAACGCTGCCACAAGTGTGCATGCGAGTCCGTGGGTTGACACGACTGGAGATCACCGGTGTCATAGAAGAAAGATCAAACAATACGTTTACGCGTTTCTTCGACGTTAGGACAAAAGATTACAAGATGTTCTACTACGGAACGGAAAAGGCTAAGAACGGAATCGGTATCATCCTTGCGGCAGAGCTACGTGGTAACGTCTTGAGCATTTCGAAGTCCAGCGACCGTTTGATGTCTCTCAAACTAGTAATACACGGGGAGGTGTGGAATATTGTCAGTGCATATGCTCCCCACAATAGGTGCAATCAGAGAGATAAAGATGCATTTTGGCTAGATTTCCACAATCTCCTTAAGAACATCCCAAAGGAAGAGTTTCTGTTTGTTGGAGGAGATTTGAATGGGCATGTCGGGAAATCAAACGAAGACTATGAAGGCTGCCATGGCGGACTAGGATATGGCACTAGGAACCTTCCTGGTGAAGACATCCTAAGCATGTGCAAATCACACGGTCTTATCGTGTTAAATACCATGCTCATCAAACAAAGCCGACACCTGATCACTTACAGCAGTGGTGGAGAGGAAAGTCAGATTGACTACCATTTCGTAGCCAGTTTCGTGAAGCCTCGGGTAAAAGATTGCAAAGTGATCCTGGGAGAGGCAATCGCTCGGCAACACCTTCTCCTGCTAACAGAAATTTTTATGAAAACACAAAAAAAAGCAAACAAACAAGGGTCCCTGAGAAAATCAAGTGGTACACTCTGGACAAAGAAAACGGCGAAGCTTTTGTTTTCGTAATGAAAAATTACCTCTCTCACACCATCAACGGAGCTGAGGATGAAGAGTGCAGAGCACAAAATATGTGGGATTCCCTACAGCGAACTTACTTAAAGAAGGGCAAATCACTGGCAGGAGCTTCAAAAGGCCACCATCAACACGCCGAAGAAACATGGTGGTGGAGTGATGAAGCCAAGAAGGTGGTAAATGAGAAGAAATCGACTTTCAAAGCTTGGTCAAAGTGCCCCTCTAATAGTAGTGACGAAAAAGTTCACCTCGAAATGGAATACAGATGTTGCAAGAAAAAAGCTAAGACAATGGTGTAGTGGTAACATCGTCAATTGCCACGTTAATGGTTCATGGTTCAAATCCTGATGTCAGCAAGCATTTATTTATTTCTCATGAAATATATAAAGTCAGTCCGATCATTTGCACTCTGTGAACACTACTGCGAAGGCATAACACTGGCAGTAGCTTGGTCATGTGGCTGGAAAAATTGTTCGCTCTGTTGATGATGATTTGCCCTTGACATCGGTTATCGGGAAAAAAGTACTGTGAATCAGAAGCAATGACAATAATAACAAAAAAATCTCCCCAGTTATCTGGACACCACCCCCGGAGAATAGCTGAAGTATAAACAACTGAGCTTCAAGAACCACTACACCAACATCTTTCTCTCTCTCTCTCTCTCTATCCATCCTTTCCAACATGTTAAAGGTATTCATAACCCTTTGAGTGCGCGCAAATTATAAAAAAAGAAAAAAAAGAAGAAGTGTGCCCAGCTTCAAGCAGAGAGTACGGAGTGCCTGTATCGGGAGCTGGAGAAAATATCTTCCCCGGTTGTTTATGCAAACCAGGCTATCCAGGAGCTGCGAAGACACAATATGAACAGGAGCGCAACCATCTTCAAAATAGCTGCCCGAAGAAGACGGAATGCTCAGGAGATTCGTTCGCCAAAGTTCATTCATGGCCAGCTCTTGTGGATGCCGAGAAAATTCTGCAGAGGTGGCAGCATTATTGTGAAGAACTTTTAAATGAACAGTTTCCCCGGCTTTACTTTCCAAGAGCCACCCCTAACTGTGAAGAAATACCCGACATTACAGTCGAAGAAGTTATTGAGGCGGTCAAATACTCAAAAAAACGAAAAGCGGTTGGGCCAGACGAGATGCCCTCTCAGTTCTGGAAAAAGATGGGAGACATCGGGTTCAGATGGCTCAGAATTCTCATCTCCAAATTTGTGAGAGGTGACCCAATGCCCAATCAATGGAGGGAAAGTTACCTTCTCCCTGTATACAAAGGGAAGGGTGATACGCGAAACTGTGATAACTACCGTTCGATCAAGCTGATGTCACACACCATGAAGATCGTTGAGCGGGTATTAGGTGGCCGACTGCGAAAAATAATATGGCTATCTGATGATCATTGCGGGTTTGTCTCGGGTAGATCAATCATATATGCAATCCAAAGTGTAAGGATCATAATGGAAAAACATCGTGATTCCTTAAAGGATTTGCATATTGTATTGGTTGACTTTGAAAAGGCATTCGACAGACAACCACGAGATCTGATATGGGTGGCGCTGAGACATCGAGGGGTTCCAGAAACCTATGTACAGATGATCATGGACATGAACGAGGGAGCAAAGACAAGAGTAAGATGCCCCGCTGGAGTAACCGAAGAGTTCCCAATCAAAGTCGGGGTGCGCCAGGGAAGCGTCTTAAGTCCTTTGCTCTTTATTGTAGTCCTTGATTATCTGCTTGAAGGTAAAGTGATGGACCCCCAGGTATATCAGTTATTCTTTGCTGACGATGGAGCCATCATAAGTGAGGATCCTACATCCCTGCAACGAGCACTTGATGTGTGGGTGGACGCTCTGGAGGGAAATGGGTATCCCATTAGTTCAAAAAAGACAGACTACTTGTGCTGCCCGTTGTCTGAGCCACTCAGGCCTATTCCAGACATTTATTTCAATGGGATAGTGCTTCCCAAGTGCGAAAAGTTCAAATATCTGAGATCTATGATCAATAGCAAAGCAACCTGTGATGACGACATCAATCATCGCGTAAGCGTAGGGTGGATAAAGTGGCGAGAAAATTCCGCTATTTTCCGTGACAGAAAAATACCCCCTAAGTTGAAAGGAAGGCTCTACACCGCAGTTGTGCGTCCAGCGCTCACATACGGTTCACAAAGTTGGACGATGTACAAAAGGTATGAGAGTAAATTAACGGCAGCTGAGATGAAGATGCTTCGCATGACAGCAGGAGTGACAAAGCTTGATGGAATAAGAAGTTCGAAAATCCGTGGAAGCTTTCACATCAAGGAAACCATCGTACAAAAAATAGAGCGCGACCAGCTGAGCTGGTATTGCCACGTTCAAAGGAGAGATCATTTGAACCCTGTTAAAAGGGCAATATCAATGCACGTTCCAAAGACATCGCGATGTAGGAAAGGGAGGCCTATAAGCGCCTGGATCAGACAAATGCGACGACATCGGCATTTCATTGGCCTCAGTAACCGATTGATCCAAAATCGGCAGGCCTGTCGATATTTTCTGAGGTCAAATAGGCGAACCCCACAGGCGGATCAGTAGAATTGCGGTGAAGTGGGAGGGTTGTGATCGCTTGTTTTTGGATCATAACCTCGCTGATAAAAGGAAGAAAAAGACTTTAGTAGTTCGAGATAGGGCTCTGTTACTCAATTGCCTTCTTAGCCCATAGAAACAACGATTGGCTAGAATAATTCTTCGTGTGATCTCCCTACTGATCTCATTTGCGGAGTTCACCATAGAGCCTAGGTACACAATATCCTTTACTACCTCGAATTTATATCTGTCTATTGTGGCGTTCTGTCCAAGACGCCGATGTTGGGTGTCCTTCTTTGTAGACAGCATATATTTTGTTTTGCTTTAATTGACTGCTAGACCCATCTTTGCTGCGTCGATCTCAATACTCGTAAATGCCCCATTGACAGCCCGCTGAGTTCTTCTGATTATGTCATTGTCATTGGCGTAAGCGAGTAGTTGTACAGACTTGTAAAACATTGTACCTCCGGTGTTGGCTTGTTAGTTTCGCACAATTCTTTCAAGTACCATGTTAAAGAGATCGCATTATAGCGCGTCACCCTGTCTTAGACCTTTCCGGACATCGAACGGTTCGGTGATATTCTTACCAACTTTGATGACTGAGGCCATAGTTATTCTACACAAACGGACGAGCTTTGTAGCGATGTCAAAACTAGACATGTCTCTGTACAACTCGTCTCTATACACGGTATCATAGGCAACTTTGAAATCGATGAAGAGGTGGTGCGTATCGATTTTATATTAATGGGTTTTTCCAATATCTGCTGTAGTGTAAATATATGGTCAATGGTGGACTTTCCCGGCCTAAAACCGCACTGACAAAGACCTATCAGGATGTTGACGATCGGTTTTAGGCGTTTACATAATACGGCAGACAGGATCTTATATGCGATGTTGAGGAGACTTATACTTCTGTAGTTGACGCAGTTCAGAGGGTCTTTTTTTCTTCAGAATCGTACAAATGATGCTGAGGTTTCATTCATCGGGCATACTTTTGTCCGACCAGATTTTGCAGATGAGCAGGTGCATGCTCCTTACCAGCAGCAAGGCCGTCGGCTCCAGCAGCTTTGTTGGATTTAAGTTTAGATATCGCTATCCTCACTTCATTCTGATCGGATTGACGGGAATCTTGACTGTCACCGTCACTGTTGAATGGCTCCAGCGCCACTTTAGCATCTGGTAGGATCGCAAACTCCCAAAACTTATATACCTATATAATATATCCGTCATTGTAGCACCGCATTTGGTCCATGCCCAGAACAAGATAGCTTAAAATAAAAGTAGTATCCCGATGATGATTTTCTCGATTATACTTTTGAGGTCTCGACAGCGAGTTCACGAACGATTTTCCGGTGTTTCTAGAGACCATGAACTTGATCCTCTCACTTATGTTCGTACCAGTCGTCAAGCCTCTCTACTTCATTGAATAACATTCATATTTTCCAGTTTTCGTCCACTTCGTCCACAAACGTGTCACATCTAAGGAATTTAGGTGATTCTCCCCAATTGCTTCGTTTCCATTACTTAAAAAATTCTTGGCAAAGTTGTGCGATTTCCGTATTCCATTTTGGGATATATTCCGTGCGTAAATCCATTGGGATGTGTCGTTTTGCTATGGAGTTAACAATTCCAACAAATTTTCTATCGTTTCCTGCTCTTGATGGATTCCATCGTGTACTGGTGTGCAGGTCATTGGAGAATTCATTTCAGGAAGCTTTAGGAAAACTGCATCTAGGGCGAGGGATGTATGGCAAAATGGGAATTTCGATGCCCGTTTCGATGATAACTAGTCGGTGTTGAGTGGGTGCAAAATTTGGTAAAATATTTCTGGTCGTTGGTGTTCAGAGTTTCTCCTTGAAAACGGAGCTATGATGCCGTTGTCATCTTCAGGTAATATGGCTTGTGATGATAAATTTGCTTCAACTTATTGAGTTTTGTAGAGGACAAGAGGTTGGTTAATCTGTTTTTTATGATTGTCTTCGGTGTTAACGGTGGTCTAATTCAAAATCTTTGGCAAACAGATTTGAATAGACTTTTAGCATATCGCTTGGGGGCAAGGTCTCAGGCAAAGGGGCGAAAAAAGTAGAGCTGCCAAAATATATCTTATAGGTGGTCGCAGTGCGTACAAGACCCTTGTATAGTATAGCATAGCTATAGTATAGATAGTGTAGCACAGCGCGTGAAACTTTCTTCGCACTCTAGTGAGCTCGGTACTTGGGACTCATGATTCATTCTCTTTTTTTTTTTTTTGTCGGGATAGGAAACACTCGACTGGAGCACTCAGACACAACTGGTCCATTGTACTGCCAGAGAGCAAACCCTGATTTACCCATTTTACTGGAATTTCCTTGACTTTCGAAGAAAGCCAAGCAAGCACTTCAGTGATGAGGAGCTTACAGTACCAGCACTCACCACATCCGCACCGAAGATCTGCCACCTGATAGGAGCAAAGGCCGGACACTCACAGAGATAATGTTCCGCGGTGTCGTCGCTCTCTCCACAAGCGTCGCAGATTGTAGTGTCACTTAAGCCTAATACGTTAAGGTGCTTGGCATAAAGCGAAGTGGCCTGTCAAGACGCCGATAAGTTGCCTACAGTCTTTTCTGCTGAGAGACAGCAAGAATGCGGCTGATTTCTTACAGACGTCCGGGAGCATGCGTTTAGTCAACCTGCAACCTGGAGAGTCATGCCACACACAATTGTGCTCGTGAGAGACCCAATCGTCAATGGAAGCCCTAACCGAAGACGCTGGAAGACCCAACGCGGGTTCGGGACCTGAGAAAGCCTCCTCTGAGCCTTGTCTAGCAATCTCATCGGAGATCTCGTTCCCCAAGATCCCAGTGTGACCTGGGACCCAGATAAGAGACAGAGAATTCAGCCTTGCGACCGAGTTCAAAGAGTTTTTGGTTTCACGAACTATTTTGGAAGTGGTTAAAGGTTTAAGCAAGGCCTTAAGCGCAGCCTGACTGTCACTACAGACATTCATTCTCTTGCTCTAAAGGATTTTTAAGTTATCATTGTTCTACCCTTTATTGATGTATAAGCTTCCCCAAGACAGCGATCGCACTCCATTTAGATGTCAGCACTGCGCTAGTTTCGAATATGCAAAAGCCGATTTTTAACTTCCTACCTTATCGGTGTTGTACCATCCTTCTCCACTCAGGCAGAATGCAGTTTATACCACAAACTCGATTTGCAGAAATCTAATGTTTTTAAAACCCTCCTTGCCAGACTCAAGTCAAGAAACCGATCAGAGAACGATTGCCTAAAGTGATTAAACTGTTAGCAGCTGTTATTTGAGGAGCAGTAGCTGCTTCTATGCTATCTTTCATTGTTAGACTGGTATAAGCCTAGAACTCTTCTTGGAGAAGACGAGTTCATAGCAGCTTTATGCGTAATGAATTCCATTTTTTTCAGTTCGGAAGAAACCAGCCGCTAATGTCCCCATTGATTCCTGGAAGGCCTGCTTCAGACGATTGATTGCTGCTGTTTTAAACAGTTTAAACGCCTTCACTCATGTGTTTTTTTTTTAACCACCATTTTCAATGGAAGTGAAAATAATAACAATGAATTGCTCCATCATACAATTTCAAAGTGGAATACTTAACTTCATATTCTTTCTTTTTTTTTTTTAATTTCAATTACGTTGAAGTACAACTGCACTTGTTTGGAAGGGAGTCCACGGGCAATTCTTTATTTCAAGAATTACGTCGACTGCAGATGGCAAAAGAATAATGAAACTGAAGGAGTTCATTGCGGGAGGATGGGTTTTCCACTCGAAGGGTCCATTTGCACTTTTAAATGTCTGGAAGATTTTATAATGGCATTTACAACGTTTTAGATTACAAAGGTTTGATGTTGTAGTGTAGCATTCTTTCCAGAGTAAATTGTTGTACGAATGCATATTAAAACGTTTATGTTTCCTGTAGGTGGTTAAAATTTGCAATAACATTTTTCAACGCACTTTTTTTCTACACTCGACGAAATTATAGAGGCATTAAGTTGCGACCTCACATACCCGGCTTAGCATGAAAATTATGAGGTTTTGAAGATAATCCATTTACAAGCTCTTCCAAACATCTTGGATGGATTGGTTGAGGTTATTAACCGTGCTGTACTGCTTTCTATTTCCGTACACTTTTTGTGCCATTCGTCCCCACAAATTTTCTACTGAGTTCAGATCTGGGGATCTCGACGGTCACTCTTAAACAGGTGTACTTGTCAAACTGTACTTGTCAAACCGTACCCTGAATAAATTTGTATATAAAGAATATCTGCTTCGTACGGAATCTAATTTAAAAAATAATGGCAAATCGTTTTGGAAGTACGTAAATAGTTGAAAAGTGCCAATGGAATTCCTAATTGTATGCAATATTTGCAGAAAACTTCTAATGACCTTCCCACTATCTGCAATTTGTTTGCAAATTTCTTTCAATCCATGTACACACCTTCTAATGCCTCGCGTAGCACCGTTCAGAATACTGTCTTACTAAGGTGGCGCACAGTTCGGTGTGAACCTGGGCCTCAACCAACAAGGCTCTCCACTAAGCTCGGTCTTTAGCTAATTGCCTCCAGTTGCGAACTACAAGTTGGTCCCCTTGAATTTGTGCGCACCACCTATGGCGAGGAGGTCCGTTGGTTTTCATTCGCTCTACATGTTCCCTTCTTCTTCTTCATTTTATCAGCGAGATCATGATCCAAAAATAAGGGATTATAACCCTCCCACTTCACCGCCAATACAAGCTCTACATGTTCTCGCCATCTTAAACGTCCAATACGCAGTTTTTTCACTAGGTCGATGTCGCAGTGCAGCTCGTATAGTTCGTTATTGCATCTTCTTCTCCAAAACCCGCCAACGCAAACGGGAACGAATATCTTACGAAGAACTTTTCTCTCGAAGCGACTAAGGATATTTTCATCCTCTTTTAATAAGGTCCATGTTTCAGCGCCGTAAAGCAGGACTGGGATCATCAGAGTCTTATATCGAGTTTCCTTAGTTGTTCGAGATAGGGCTTTATTGTTGAATTGCCTTATAACCCCAAAAAAAAACAGCGAATGGTAAGAGTTATTCTTCACTTGATTTCTGCGCTGATGTTGTTTTAGAGTTTACGTCGTCAATTGCCACGCTAATCGTTCATGGTTCAAATCCTGATGTCAGCAAGCATTTATTTATTTCTCATGAAATATACAAAGTCAGTCCGATCATTTGCAAAAGCTTCTGTGAACACTACTGCGAAGGCATAACACTGGCAGTAGCTTGGTCATGTGGCTGGAAAAATTGGTGGCTCTGTTGATGATGATTTGCCCTTGACATCGATTATTGCGAGAGTGCGACCTTAGCCGCCGTGTCGAACGCAAGTGATCTACATACTGTGTGTGCAGCAAATTCCAGCAACCTAAATAAAATCGATTTCCATCTATAACTTTGGGCAGTTATACTGCCCAAATAATATTTTGTTGAGATAGTGACTCTTATAAAAACAAAACAAAGGTGGAAAATAGTGAAAAAAATAATTGCGCTCCAGAATGTATTCTGGAGCACACAGTGTAAGAAAGTAGTACCCAATTTTCTACTAACCCAAGTGAAATACTAACTCAAAACAATCATATTTTGTTCAAAAGTGTTCAAATGTCTACTAATACGATAGATAAATGTGGGAATATACCTCCCACCATTACCAATTTATCAAATAATAATAAATACACCGACGAAAGCATGATTAACAACGAAGTTGTCAACCAAAGTGACTGGACCACAGTGATCACTAACCTAAAGCACGCGGCCAATAACTATGGCAAAAATAAGAGAAGGCGAAATGATGATCCTGGATCACCTACTCAATCAAATCTATCGAATAATCCATTCGCTATATTATCTGAGATGGACCCATCATCTTCAGCCTTACCCGATAGTAAAAAACCAAAAAAAGGCGCGAAAAGAAGTGTCACTGATTCTCTAAACAACAACTTGTCAAACGCAGATCAACAAACTACTCAGGACAGTGCAAATCGTATTGTAAGCAAGAAATCTTTTTGTCCACCTATTTACATATTCGGTGCTAATTGTAGTTTAATAAATGATGTATTAAATCTCGCAGCTTCTGAATGTCAGGTTTCTAATCTAAGACACGAATTTGTAAATTTAGGTTACAGAAAAACTAAAGTCTATGTGGATCATGCGGGTGTTCATAAATTAATAATTGAAAAAATACGTGGGACAGGCATAGGGGCTTTCTCTTTTTCACCCAAAGAAACAAAGCGTGTATCTATCCTTTTGAAGGGGGTTGACGGAGATACTTCTGTAGAGGCAATTAGACGCGCATTGAGTGAAGCGGCTCCGAATGTTAAAATTAGTAAGATATCTCCTTTTACTACTCTTAAAACCAAAGAGTCAGGGCTAAAGCTAAACATTTTTATTGTTCAGTTAGAAGTAGGCGAATCCCCAAAAAGCCTTACGCACATAAGATATTTGTTGCATCAACGTGTTCATTGGGAAAAGAAACACAACAAAACAGTCATACGTTGTTATAGGTGCCAAAGGTTTGGGCATACAGGAGAATGTTGTGCTTATGAAAGCCGATGTGTTCTATGCAGCGAATCTCATGATTCCGAGGTTTGTATTAATTCCTTTAAAGCTCTTAAGGAGAATAATCAACAAGTTCCCATACCGAAATGTGTGAATTGCAACTCGGAGGGACATTCTGCTAGTTATCAGGGATGCTCTGCATATCAAAAATATAAGGAAAAGCACGCAATGTTGGCCCAAAAAGCAAAATATCTAGCCAACAGAACTAGAACTCAAGTGCAGGAGTCAATTAATGCATTCACCAATACCAATATTTCGTTCGCTGACATAGCAAGGAACCCCCCTAATCGACAGAATCAAACAATAAGCAACCAAAATCTAATTAACAAGGCGGCCAACGCCTGTTCTAATGAATTGGATCCTAAGCCCAACAACATTAGTGACTTTCTAAATGAAGCAAAGAACTTATTTAATATATCTCTCACAGACCTTCTTTACAAAATTAGGCAATTCTGGCCTAATTATCAGAAACTGCAATCAAAAGAAGAAAAGATGTTCGCATATCTTGAATTCGTTGCCTCTATTGCAATATGATGCAATCCATGACATTAAAAACAATTTCGATTAATATAAATTCCATAATATCTCATGATAGAAGATTAGCATTATTTGAAGTTTTAAAAAGTCGTAAGCCACAAATATGTTTCTTATCGGAGACTAGGTTAAGTGAAAGACACAGACCCTCATTCGAGGGTTACAACATTATAAGAAACGACGATGGCAGGGGAACTGCCATCGTTATTGACCAAAAGTTTAAACTGACCAAAGTTCCTTTTCATAGTTCTATATTCTCAGTTTGCCTAGGCGCTTTAATGTGTCGAAATGCTGCAGGAGTTATCAAACGAATACTTCTAGGAAGTATTTATATACCATCGGGCGCTGGACAAAATCTTTCCAGCGAACTTGATAGACTCCATAACGTTGCAAATACTTTCGATGCGATCATAATTGGAGGTGATTTCAATGCTCGACACCCAAATTGTGGTGACACTACTAGTAATGTCAATGGGAACGTATTGAACAACTGGTTCTACAATGGTCCTTTTATCCAGCTCGACTTAGTATCTCCTTTTAGTCCAACATTCCCTAGGTCATCCTCTATCCTGGATCTATTTCTAATTTCATGCTCACTAAATGTTACACAAACCGGAAGTAATCCGTGTATAACATTTTCTACACCTTCCGATCACTTCGGAATAGAAATAATATTAGACATTTTTAATATTCACCCCATTTTGACACCACCAATTAGCTATACAAGTTTCAAAAACACTAATTGGGATATTTTTAGAAGTGAACTTCATAATAACCTTTCAAGGGTAAGAATTCCAACGGAAAGAAATATTTCTAACTCAGAAGTAGATGCACTAATAAGCGAAGTCAACGGGAAAATTATTTCTAGCATTCAAAACAACTCAGTTATTCGAAATTCAAAAGATTCAAAATATGATGATATCTCGATATTTACCAAACGTCTTATAAAAATTCGGAGTACTTGGCTTAGGAAACTGAAAAGAATTTTTAACCGAAACCTTAACAGAACAAATAGGGAGTATCAGGATCTTCATTCCATGATACAGTGCCTAAATAAGATCATTAGAGAAAGGGTAAAATTAGATATTGACAACGCATTCAGGTCACGTTTGAGGAAAATAAGACCTTCTCCTCAAGCTTTTAAAGAAATAGACAGAATAACAGGAAGAAAATATTTCGGAACTGATATCGTCAAAGACGCTCTAATTTACAATGGACAGGAATTGGTTGATGTTGAGACGAAGCTCAATACTTTCAAAACCTTGTACTGCGACGTCTACGCTGAGAAAATTTCAACCAAAATTTGACCAGTCAAATCCTTTCAACGTTCAGCGAATTCAATACCACACAATCGAATTCTAATCTCACTTGCTTTTCACCGTCCAGCACTATCTCTAGTCACGTTGCGTCACCATTCACTACACCAGAAAAAGTCAACTTGCATAGAATTGGTCTCAACAACAAAAGGTCATCTGGTCCTGATCAGATCCAAAACTTTGTTTTACGTAAATGCCCCCATTCATTAGACGTTACTCTTTCGCACATATTCAACCATTGTATTAATAATGGCTACTTTCCTAAAATCTGGAAAGAATCAAAAATCTTACCAATACCTAAGAAAAGAAGCGCAAAGAATATAAAAGAATTCCGACCAATTTCACTGCTCTCGAATGTAGGAAAACTATTTGAGCGGGTGTTAGCTGATAGCATAGACAATTTCTGCGAAGAATTCGCTATAATTCCAAATAACCAGTTTGGTCTTAGGAGAGGACATTCAACGGAGCATGCATTGTTATTCGTTGGTGATAAGATTGTAAACAATTTGAGGCAAAAGAAATGTACGGTAGTCTTAGATATCGACCTGCAAGCAGCATTTGATTCTATTTGGCATAAAGGGCTGATCTATAAATTAATAAGGCTAAATTTTCCAGTGGCACTCATACGCCTAATAAATAGCTTTCTCAGTTTAAGAAGTGCTCGCATATGTATTGGGTCGGAGCAGTCAGAAATATTTCCAGTTCTTTCGGGCGTTCCCCAAGGATCAATACTGGGCCCTAAATTGTTTAATATATTCCTTCAAGACTTTCCCTTTAATAGGCCAATTACAGATGGCCCTGAAGCTATATTGTACGCTGATGACACTATTATTCTAGCTGCAGCTGTAAGGCCTCAAGCTGCGTTAAATAAAATTAAAGAATCATTGCCGTTACTAACATCTTACCTGAGTTCCTGGGGTTTGAATATAAATACAGAGAAATGTGGATTAACTTGTTTCAGAAACGCCTACGGAAAAGGGCACCGCTTAGCGGTAAAAGAAAGTAAAGCACTTTCTTTACAATTACTGGGCGAATCCGTACCCTTAAAAACGGAAATGAAATACTTCGGCATATATTTTCAAAATAGATTTATGTTTAACGTCCACGCTAGAAAAATCTTAATTAAAGCAAGAACAGCTACCTCCATTCTGAAACAGTTACTTTCCTCGAAAAACTTGTCATATAAAACTAAAATTCTTATGTATAAAACCCTTATTAGGCCAATCATTGCATACGGGTTTGGTTCTTGGTTTACTATTTCGCCTACTGCAGCAAAAGAACTTGGAACTTTTGAAAGAAAGATTTTAAGATTTTGTTGCGGTAAATATCGGAAACCGAATAAAAAATGGTACTCAAATCGAACATTACACAATATAACCAAAGTTACTCCCCTCATAGCTTATATGACCGAAAGCCTACAGAAAAGATTGCAGGCTACCGCATCCCATCCTAATCCGCTTATTAAGGCGTTGTGGGATGCAAATGTAAACGAAAGTGTCCACGATCATTATTACCTCTCCCCCTTCAATCTTTTGCACGATAGATCACGCTCTACGCTACAATTTACATTAAATAGTGCCCCCACTTTACCTTTTTATGAGAAAGCCTCGCTGCCCAACTTGAGAGGATAGTTATCTAACAAATTACTTGTTTACACTTGTTAGAATAATGGCCGTTTCTTTTAAATAAAATTAAATCCACAAAATCCGAAAGGGTATTGATTCACATGGATGGGAATGTGGGCGTGTTTTCGCTGTTGCCAATGCTAGTGTGCGTTGGCATCCGTGGGCTTGTTCATATTTTTGTTCATGTCATTTTAAAAGAAACAGTGTCATTATGATAGATCATATGATTTTCACCTGACTTGTTCCTATATATTTTACGTATTATAATGAACTAAGTATGTGTGAACAAATTGTATGATGCTCATTTAATATAAATTTGACTTATATTCATTAAGCCAATACTTTTATTTTGCGATACCAAGTTATCTGTTTTGTTTTATTTTAGTTCTAGTCATTAGTTTTAAGTTGGCAATAAAAGTCATGATGTGAAATTATGCCGGGAGCAAGCATAGACAAACTAAAGATATAATAACATATTATACTAACATATATACATCCGAGTTATAGGTAATGAATACTTTTTTGAATTATTAAGCTTAAGCCAGATATAACTAATTTAAGTCGGCTATATTGAAAATATTGTAACTTATGAAAAAAAAATAAATTTTGTATTTATGTCTCAATAAAAATTCAAGTTCAAGTTCAAGTTCAATCGATTATTGCGAAAAAAGTACTGTGAATCAGAAGCAATGACAATAATAACAAAAATCTCCCCAGTTATCTGGACGCCACCCCGGAGAATCTCTGAAGCATAAACGACCGACCTTCAAGTACCACTACACCAAAATCTTTCTCTCTCTCTCTCTCTCTATCCATCTTTTCCAACGCCCGCACTGTGTGTAAACATGTTAAAGGTATTCATAACCCTTTGAGTGCGCGCAAAATATAAAAAAAAAAAATTATACCAGCGCCAAGGTAGACAAAGTCCCTTACGACCTCGAAGTTATAGCAGCTGTTCTAACCTGTGACGTTCTGTCCAATTCGTCGGTGTTGGCTGTCCCTTCTTGTTGATAGCATATACTTGGTTTTGCCCTCGTTTATCGCTAAACCCATTTTGGCCGCTTCTGCTTCAATGCTTGCAAAACGCACCGATGACAGCCCGCTGTGTTCTTCCCATAATGTCGATATCGTCGGCGTATGCAAGCAGTTTTACAGACTTGTAGAGATTGTGCCTCCGGTGTTGGCTTGTGAGATACGCACAATCCGTTCAAGTACAATATTAAAGAGTCATATGACAGCGCGCCACCTTGTCTAAAACCTTTTTTGACATCCAAGGTCTCGGTGAGGTCATTACCGGCCTTGATGGAGCAGCGAGCGTTTTCCATCGTCGTCCTGCACAGACGAACAAGTTTGGCAGGGATGTCAAAACTAGACATGGCTTTACAAAGCTCTTCTCTTTAGATGCTGTCATAGGCATCCTTGAAATCGATAAAGAGATGGTGAGTATCGATTTAGACTTCTTGGGTTTTCCCCAGGATCTGCCGAAGTGTGAAGATTTGATCAATGGTGGACTTTCCTGGCATGAAACCGCACTGATAGGGTCCAATCAGGCTCTTGATAAAAGGTTTCTGACGTTCACACAATATCGCAGAAAAGATCTTGTATGCGATGTTGAGGAGACTGATACCTCTATAATTGGCGCAATTGAGGGGGTCTCCTTTCTTGTGGATCGGGCAAACGATGCTGCGGTTCCACTCATCAGGCATACACTCGTCTGACCAAATTTTAGAGATCAGTTGGTGTATGCACTCTACAAAATCATCAGCAGCTGAAAAGTTCGGCCGTTAATCCGTCATGTCTAGCAGTATTGTTGGATTTCAGATGGGATATTGCTATCCTAACTTCGTTTTGGTCAGGTGGACGGAAATATTGACTATCATCGTCTATGTTGAATGGTTCATTCTGCCTGACAGCGGGATGTTGGTCTTCGTCGCCGTTATACAGTCTGCAGAAGTAGTTTTTCCATATACTCAGCACCGACTGTGATTCTGCTACAGGTTTCGGTACGGGTATTGCTTTTCTGACACGTTCTTTTTACCTTTTAGTAAAACTTCCGTACATTGCTCCTGGAGTATAAACTCTCGATATTCCCGAAAGCGCGCTTCTCATGCTCTTTCTTCTTCTTATGGAGAAGCCGATGTTCTTCGATAGCTTCTCAAACCAAATTGCCCTTCGGATACGGCACTAAATCGTGGGCGCCGTGGCGCAAGGGGTTAGTGTGCCGGATCACTACGCATGAGGTTCCAAGTTCGAATCTCAGAAAATACCAAAAAGTTTTTTTCACGGTCCCACCTCTCGCGAGCGTCTGACAAACATCCGAGAATATTGTTGTCATAAAAAATATTCTCAAATCGCCGTTCGGATTCGGCACTAAATTGTAGGCCCCTTTCATTCGTGTGAAAAATATAACGCACACAACATGCGTGGTTGCGAGAAGCTAGGCACTGCCACTTAAAAGAGCTGTTGCGCCAAACATTGCGCGGTGCTGCTCTCACCTTCCTTTGCAGCACCGCTTTGTATGCCTCTTGTTTTGCTGCATGTACTCGCCGGCATTCTTCGTTAAACTAGGGCTTTCGCGGTGGTGGGCGAACCCAACACATCAGTCGCGGCGTTTCTGATAGTATGTTGGCAGCGTTGCCGCTGGTCTTCGGCATTTGATGCTAGCGGCTTAGGGGGGATTGAGAGATTTCGGGATACGCGTTCAGCGAAAGACTCTGGTGGTCTCCTGCGATTGTAGCTTTTCGACCTTAAATTTTCTCACAGTGGTTCTTCATTTTGCTCAGTTTGGGATATCCGCATTCGTTCCTTGGCTACAAGAACGTATTGAACCGAGTCTATGTAGGCCGGACATCAAGAAAACTGGAGGCATGCCTTGCGCCGATCGCAATATGATCAACTTGGTTGATCGTTACATGATCATTGGACCTGCTTATGAACATTGAGATGAGAAAACTACGTGCTTGCTGTAGCGATGTTTCGCTCCACAGTGAAAGGACGTCCTCCTTTCCTATTTTGGCGTTAAAATCGCCCAATACGATCTTAACGTCGTATATAGGACATTGCTCATAAATTTTGTCGAGGAGGAGTAGAAAAACTCTTTGGTAGCAGGGATATGAGCACATACCAGGCTTATGTTGGCGAATTTAGCCCTGATCCGTATTGTCATAATACGTTCACTCACGTGTCGGAAGCTTAAGATATATTGCCTAAGCCTGGGTTATATATCAAATCCGCTTGCAAATAAGCGTTGCTTGTTGTCTCTGTAGTAATCACCTTACTATATACAGTAAAGGAAAGCTTACAACATCATACTTATCAACAGGGCACAGAGAACTGCGGCTATAGGCACAACGGGTACCATGAGGACATGTCCAACTGAAGCCGTGTACCTTTTACCACTCGATCTTCGCATTATGCACTTATCATCATGTTGTGCGGTCAGGCTAAGGGAAACAGGATGCTGGCGCACCAATTCATATGGTAACAGCAGTATTCTGAATCTGCTACCGCAGGATCTGGTAGCTAATCTGACCGACTATATAACTTCCACAGTGAATTTAAGAAATGTCGTCACGGTCAGATTCCCAACCATGTCGGAATGGGCAACTGGCGTACTCACAAATGAGTTCGAAACAACAATCTTCACCGCTGGTTCAAAAATGAACTGCGGGGTAGGTGCGGGAATATTCTCTCATTCCCTCAATATTTGCGGGTCCTACCGGCTTCCAGGTGGAAGTTTTTGCTGTACGTGAGGCCTGCCGCCTACTAAAGCATACCTCTACACCCCTAAATACCACTGCCATCCTCATTGACAGCCGGGCGGCTATCAAGGCTATAGTATCTGCCACTAAATTCTCAAGGCTAGTAGAACATTGCAGAAAAGAACTCGCCTCGCTTGGTCATCGGTTAAGGATCTGTCTCCTTTGGGTTTTGGGTCACAGCAACATTGAGAGGAATGAGCGAGCTGATGAACTCGCGAGGCAGGGATCTGCCCTTGATGCTTCCCTGGCAAAGGAGGTGAACGTCCCGTTGGGCGTACTTAAGGAAGGCATCTTCGCGCACTGTCTGCTAAAGGCTAATAGCAGATGGCAGGGGGTGCGGAACTGTGTTATCTCCAGGCAGATGTGCCCAAATACTCCCTGAAAAGAACGCAAGATCTACTAAACAGAAACTGTGCAGATATCGCAAAAGTTCTGGTAGTTAGTACTGGCCACTGGCCCATCGGGGTTCATGCGGCCAGAATAGGCATTGTATTTAATGCACACTACGCAGCTGCAATACTGCTGACGAGATAGAAACAATTTTACACTTCCTCTGCAAGTGTCCCGCTTTACGCAAGGCCAGACAGCGCACCTTAGGTAAACCCTTTTTCGATAACCTAATAGAGCTAGCGGAGATTAGCATTGGGGATATTATCAGGTTCCTCAATGTAGCGGGGTGGATTTGAATAATCCTTACCCCTTTTTCTTTTCCTTTTCCTTAGTAGTTAACGTCTTTTTTACATCCGATAGGTCACTTGAGTTGTGGTATTAAAACGGCGCTTCTGCGCCAATCAAGTGTCGGCTTGGTTTGCTGACACAACCACTTCTACCTACCTACCTACCATTTACAATAGAATCCAAATATTGTTTACTAAAATTTGTGTTTTGAAAACTAGACTGCATGAAGAAGCGGAGATTTTTAAGCATTTTCCCATAAATGGAAAAGCCTTCAAAATAGTGATGGACTCCATGGAGTACTTTGTCTGCCTTTCTGTCTGCAGCATTTTTGTCACTAAAGCGGTCACAAAAACTTGTAGTTCACAAGTTGTACGAGTAGATAATCCAATCTCGCTTAAGTGACATATACGTATTAAGACTGCAATGCCAAAAGTGGTGATTTAACTTACATATGTATGCAAGGTGGTGAAAAGGAATGACGCAATTTAATTCTAGTTAGCCATGGGTATGTGGAGGCTTAGCTTGGTCGACCTTTTGAGGCATATGTTGTTGTTGAAGCAGCTACGGTTCCGCTGGGGACAAAATTGGGGCAGAGATTCTTCATAGAGTGGGACACAGTCGTGTGCTGAATGCTTTTCAATGCATCTTTTTAAGTCTGCATGTCGATCTTGGTGCCCTGCGTATATGCATCGAGGTCGTATTTGTAGGTTTGGAGCCAATTGCGAATGGAACGGGGTGGTTGTGGTACCATCGTCAGCGGATGATTAGGGTGGTCTTGGAAGTTACAGGCTAGAAGGAACTGCTGGGAGAGCATGGTGTTTTGGTCTTTTACTGGAAGCAACTTCGTCTCAGCATGGAGGTGATCAGCATGTGACATCAGATGACATCCGGTGACGGTTCAGCAGTAGTTCAGCACGGAGCGACCGATTGCCTTGTATGTGGCGAGTAGCGTCTCCTTATCCATTCCTCAGAAAGATCCCTCTACATTATTTCGAGGTTTAAGATGGTTTCTGATGTTTGATGCATGTGCGTCGAACGTCATCATGCTGTCGAAAGTGACACCAAGAAGTCTTGGTTGGGTGGAAGTTGGAATTCGACGTCCTGCTATGTCCATGTCTAGAACTGACCTTATCTCCATTGTCTAGGACGTGAAGAGTGTGGTTGAGGTCTTCTCTGCCGACAGTTGTAAGTTGCGGTCTCTGATAAATCCGTCCAGGATAGAGAAAAAGGAGTTTAGCGCTGTGCATAGTGTTGTCACGTTTGCCACAGTTGTAAAGACCGTACAGTCGCCGGCATATGAAACAATATTGATTTCGTCCAGGAATGGGGTAGTTTGGAAGTGTAGAAGTGGCGATAGGATAGGATAGGGGCATCTGGAACTTTCTGTTTGACTCTTCGGTTCTCTCCGCTTCCTGAACTCCACAAAGGATTGGCGGCCGCAAAGGTCGTTGGCCAGCCAGCGCTTGTGGGTATTGCGTAGTGGAGACTCCATGATATCGCGTAGCAGCATGGCATGATTCACCGCTTCAAATGCCTTTGATAGGTCCAGGGCAATGGCAACAGTTCTATTGCAAGGTTGCTTTTGGTTGAGTTCGGTGGTGATCTGCGATGAAATCATGTTTGGGGTCAAGGTGGTGGTGTGGTTTTTTTTCCGAAAACCGTGCTGGTGGTGCGCTAACGTAAGGTGTTCGGTAAAATCCGGCAGAAGCAGTTCTTGCAGTATCTTGGCGACTGGTGAGAGAAGCGATATGGGATGGCACGATTTGCCTTGATGAGGTGGTTTCCCGGTTTGGAAAGTGGGATTAGCCGCGTGACCTTCCATATGCCTAGTATTTGCAGCGATTGGAAGGATAGGTTCAAAAGAGATGTTGGGTAGTCAATTCCTGGTTTGCCGAGTTTTTTTTAGCATCAGCATGGAAATTCCATCAGGACCAAGCGCTTTGGCATATAGGCAACGATGACATAAATGAACAAATACTTACTGTGACAACCGAGACGGAGATGATTCTTTTAGGGGCTATTTCTCCTTAACATCGACCATGAGTGATGGCAAGGGACATCTCGAGAGACATTTGAGGGGGTTAGTCAAACCATTGCTGTCACTATTTGGTAGTACCTCTACTTCGGACACGCAGGTGGCTTAGAAGTAGGGCTAGATTTAGAATAGTATTAAGTTACTTTAGTATAGCGTTGGATAGTCTACTGATAGCTTAGGTTAGTTGGGTTTAGTTAAGATCAATGGCTCTGTCTTCCCTCTTGGAAAGCCTTGAATCTCTACCTTTATTCCATTTTTTTTAACCCTTTCTATCTTATATTTTGGAGTCCGTCTCTAATTAGGTCAATTTTCTTACATTTCAGTTAGATCTTCTAGTTGAATCGGTACGAAAAATTCATTATTGGGCAGGAGACGTATGAGGAAGGGCAAGAACTACTCCAGTCCGATGATCTTAGCCGTTCTTGCTCAAGCATGCCACCGCCCTCTTCATCTGTGGCAAAGATGACTCTGTAGCTATGTCCTCGCTCAGATCACATCTCTTTACTATACGTATACACATGTCAATATTACGAGGACATCAGACGCCATTTGCAAAACTCATAAACAATTCCTATAGAATTATTACTTTTGCGATGCCTTATAGGAATTATTAAACTTCTGCTCCAACTTCTATGTCGGTATTAAAAAGATTTTAGTACTTAGACCCACTCACAAAATTACAAAAAATAATTCTGTCCCCATGGACAAGAGTTGCAGCCTACTATGCAGCGGCATACTGAAAAAATTTTCTGAAGTGAATCAACGATGACATATACAGTTCTCGTCACATTGAGCAACTTGAACAATGTAAGTACTCACTTAATTACACTGAAAATGAGGCGAACATTTTCACTTTCAGAAAGCGAACACATTTCATGAAAATGAAAAGGATGCGTCACATATAAAAATATGCGAAAAACCATACCACTTCCTTTTCATTCCCATTTGAAGCGAGTTCTAAAAAGAGGCTCCCCTCTTTTTAACTCCACACCTTACACATAACTTGGAAATAATTACAGTTCCACAAAATTGTATGTTTGAAGCATAATTTACTTGAAATAAAAATAAAAATAATGAACCAAAGGATTTCTCCCTTTGAAAATATAAACTTTTACATCGTACCAAACTTTAAGTGATCCCTTGGTATTTGATACACATTAAATCTCTTAAAAGATACATCGACTTTAACGTTGTAGCGTTAATCACATTTAATGAGTGTTTTGTGTATAATTTAATTCAGCCAACATTGCAGTAGTTTTTCATTAGAATATCCTTTGAATGAGAGACTCTTTTGTATCACTATTTGAGTTCGTTAGATGATGAAAGCGGAAACTTTTGAAAGTTCTGAAGAATTTATGGTATAGTCGGTAGTATGCAAAAGTATTCTGAATTCTGAAAGGGTTAGAAAATTTAACGTGTAAAGCATCCGTTCGTTAGAAGATGAAAGAGAAATAAATGCATATTACTTGTTGTTGTCTCGTACATTTGTATAGCTTAAAGACGTTTATTTGCCGTTTTTGCTTTGTCTATTTTCCTCCAGCCTCTTAATATTGCCTTGATATACCTTTTCTAATTATTGACCTTTGACCAACGAGAAATGCCCTCTTTACTTCTACTTTCAATTGGAATGGAAGTGCGGCGTCCTATATACCATCTACAATAGTTCATTGTAATGGACCAACTGTAATGAAATTCATTATAAGAGAACGAATGTCAAATGCCTTAAACGAAGTTAATACTTTTTTGTGTCGGACTGGTCCATTGTACTACTAGAGAGCAAAACCCTGGTTTGCCCATTTTATTAGAATTTCTTGTCTTACTAAGAAAAGTATGCCAGCACTTCAGTGACGAGGAGTTTACAGCACCAGAACTCACCACATCAGCACAGAAAATCTGCCACCTGACACGGGAAAAGGACAGACACTCGCAGAGAAAATGTTTCGCAGTATTGTCGCACTTTCCACGAGCGCTTCAGACTGCAGTTTCAGTTAAGCCTAGCACATTAAAACGCTTGGTAAAAGCGAAGTGACCTGTCGAGACTCTAATAAGTAGTCTGGCAGTAGTCCGCTGAGATATAGCAAGAATGTCGCTGATTTCCTACAGACGTACGGGATACTAGATACCAACTGCAATGACTAAGAAGTTATCCCAACTTCACCAACCATCATTCTATTTACAAGGAAAATAACTTAAATCTACAAAGGCTAATTCTACATGGCGCTCTCAAGATACCATAGATGGTACAATAGGAAATACCTATTGAGCTATTTCCAGACTCTTTGGCAAGAAATGGGGATTAAGGTCCAAACATTTCTCTATGGACTTACCTAACCATCATCACGCGTGCCGATTTTGAATCACTCGGTTACTGAGGCCAATGAAATGCCGATGTCGTCATATTTGTGTGATCCAGGCGTTTATAGGCCTGCCTTTCCTGCCTCGCGATGTCTTTGGAACGTTCATTGATATTGTCCTTTTAACAGGGTTTACATGATCTCTTCTTTGAAAGTGGCAATACCACCTAAGCGGGTCGCTCTCTATCTATCGTAAAATGGTTTCCTTGACGTGAAAGCTTCCACGGATCTTCGAATTTCTTATTCCATCAAGCTTTGTCCCTCCTGCTGTCATGCGAAACATCTTCATCTCAGCTGTCGTTAATTTACTCCCATACTTTTTGTACATCGTCCAACACCCTACGCTTACGCGATTATTTATGTAGTCATCAAAGGTTGCTTTCCTATTCATCATAGATCCCAGATATTTGAACTTTCCGCACTTGGGAAGCACATGCAAATCCTTTAAGGAATCACGGTATTTTTCCATTATGATCCTTTTGCATTTGATTGCATCTGTGGTTGATTTACCCGTAACAAACCCGCTCTGATCATCAGATAGCCATATTATTTTTCGCTGTCGACCACCTAATACCCGCTCAACGATCTTCATGGTGTGTGAAATCAACTTGATCGAACGGTATTTAACACTGTTTCGCGTATCACCCTTCCAGGGAGGAGGTAGCTTTCTCCCCCATTGATTGGGCATTGGATCATCTCTTACAAATTTGGAGATGAGAATTCTGAGCCATCTGAACCCGACGTCTCCCACCCGCTTTTCGTTTTTTTTTTGAGTATTTGATCACCTCACTAACTACTTCGACTGTAATGTCGGGTATTTCTTCATAGTTAGGGGTGGCTCTTGGAAAGTATAGACGGGAAAACTGTTCATTCAAAAGTTCTTCATAATACTGCCGCCACCTCTGCAGAATTTTGTCGTCATCCACAAGAAGCTGGCCATAAGCATTGTTAATGAGCTTTGGCGAACGAATCTCCTGACCATTCCTACTTCTTGGGCGACTATTTTGAAAGTGGTTGCGCTCTTGTTCATATTGTGTCTTTGCAGCTCCTATATAGCCTGGTTTGCATCAGGCCCGATACAGGCCCTCCGTACTCTCTGCTTGAAGCTGGGTGCACTTCTTCTTCGTTTTTTTCATACAACATGTGTATTCCATTTCGAGGCGAGCTTTTTCGTCGTTTCGCACTTTGTTCTCTGTAGGGAATCCCACATATTTTGTGCTCTGCACTCTTCATACTCAGCTCCATTGATGTTGTGAGAGACGTTATTTTTCATCATTTTTCTTTGTCCAAAGTGCACCACTTGATTTTCTCAGGGACCCCTGTTTGTTTGCTTTTTTTTGGTGTTGTCATAAAAATTTCTGTTAGCAGGAGACGGTGTTGCCGAGCGATCGTCTCTCCCAGGATCACTTTGCAATCTGGGTTTCATCTCCACCACTGCTGTAAGCGATCAAGAGTCGGCTTTGTTTGATGAACATGGTATTTAAAACGATAAGACCGTGTGATTTGCACATGCTATGCCGTATCCTAGTCCTCCATGGCAGTCTTCATAGTCTTCGTTTGTCTGCCCAACATGTCCATTCAAATCTCCTTCAACAAACAGAAACTCTTCCTTTGGGATGTTCTTAAGGAGATTGTGCAAATCTAGCCAAAATGCATCTTTGTCCCTCTGATCGCACCCAATTTGGGGAGCATAGGCACTAACAATATTCCACACCTCTCCTTGTATTACTAGTTTGAGAGACATGAAACGGTTTTCGGAATGCTCAAGACGTTACCAAATATGATACCGATTCCGTTCGTTAGTAAAACATCTTGTAATCTTTTGTCCTAACGTCCATGAAACGCGTCAGATTTCCGGTGCTTTTCCATTTCGTCCATTGGACACACAAGATATCCACCCGCCTTCTATTCATCAGCTCATCTAGCTCATAACTACGACCCTCAAATTTCGTCCAAATTGTTTTATTACTCTGCTAGCCCCCGGAATCCAAATTATATATTCTTAACCCAAATCATTCTTAAAGGTTCATCAAGTCGATATTAGTCGCAATAGGAGCCAAAATGTCGTTCTCTGTCTATTTTATTAAATATGGTATGAAATTGTAACTGATTATAATAACATTTTATGTTTAACAAAGCAATACAGAAACAAATCTACCATATAGCTTTGATAAATTATTCTTAGCTACATGTTGAATCCCATTAAAAATCCATACCTACTTATCACACCATTAAATGGCCTCATAAACGAATTAAAGTGTTTTCGGGTCCATCAGTATGTGATATACGGGTTCAGATACTGTTGGAAAGGCAACATTTAACGAGACCATGGGGATGAGCCAAATCAAAACGTGCTTAAGAATGCTTAGTGAACTACATATGTATTGTACATATGAATGCACAGTGAATCCGCACAGATAGTCAACGTATCTTATGTGCGTACGTACGTGCGGCGAATTCATCTTTATCTTCAACTTGATAGTCGTATAAGAAACAGAAAAGGCACAATATTTACTTTCATAATAATGGGGTGGGAAATGCCAGAAACAATTTGGATACAATATCGTAATACATTTATAATTGAAATGAGAGGTTCAAATCGCATAAAATAAATGTTAATTGGAAATAATGATGAAAGTGGGAAAAAGGGACAACACTTCACCAAAATCCTTTAGACCCATTAATCTGACCTCGTGCATACTAACTGTTTAAAGATACAATGTTTAATTGAAACAAGCAACATGAAAAACAAACTACTATGAAAACAAACTGAAAATTTAAATGAAGAAGACCGAACGCTTCAAAAGTAGATGCACAACTATATTTTATTTTTACAATTTTCAGACAACCTGCGAAATACGAATCTTAATCTAAGCGTGAGAATGACAATTTTGAAATGCAATATGAATCTTAATCCAAGCGCGAGAATAACAATTTGAAATGGAATATGTATGAATATTAATCTAAGCGTGCGAACAGAACACGAGATGCGTGAACTGCTAATTTATCGTCTGGTTCTTTATGGAACACGAGATGCGTGAACTGATAATTTATCGTCTGGTCACACGCTTGGAAGAATATGTTTAGAACAATATTGAATTTTGGCTAAGAAAAAATGAAACTTAGACACTAACTAAAGACGTCAGACAAGGTCATAGACAAACATATAAGACTGACTATGCTGGAAAGAATACCTCTGCATCAGAATCAACATGCCTACGAACAGGAAGTTCCACCGAAACCAGCTTAGAGGGATGGGTACAGGATGCACTGGAGAGCAAGGAGACGGCAGTATGCGCCTTTCTGGGCAGCCTTCGGCAGCACCTCATATGAAGCAACTAGCTGGTTGTACCCGCTTCGCTGGGTCTTTAAATGTGCGCTTTTAGGTACACTTCTTTAGAGCACTCTCCGTTTTGTCATTAAAATAGTTCACCCGCTAAACCTTTACGAGGGTCGCGAGGGTAGGATAATTTGGTGCACTCTCCATCATTTTTGAACCTCCGCCGTCGACTCCAACTCATCTGGAGAAATCCCTAGATGGCTCCAGGAGAGATGTCGGACTTGATCCAACCATCTATTTATAGGCCTACCGAGGGGTCGCTAACTTGATGGTGCGGCAATCATGACACGTCTTGGAAACCAGCTGGGGACACGCTCTGCGAGACGAAACCGTCGAAGCATAAATCCTTTCGCTCGAAAAAGTAGCTGCTCTATATTGAGTAACTCGCGTACTCTGATGTTACGCAACACCGCGAAGGAACCTCTTTCAGCAGCTTGTATCCGCGACTGTAGGTGAGAGTTGGAACATATGGTATACCAAGTTAAAAACCGATAATTAGGTTTGAACACTATAGGGAAGTTCGGCCTTCCTTATAACAGATTTACCAAACTCTCTCAAAATTGATCCAACTTGACCATTTCTACAAAATAACTCGACATTGCTTTTTCCATCACTCGTGAATAAGACCCCGAGATACTTAAACGTATCAAGCTGCTTCATTGAGACTCTACAAACATACAGAGTGTACTGAATAGGCGTTATGGAAACAATCAATACTTCCGACAAACGACCAAGGATGACCAAATCATCCCCAAAGAGAGGATGACTAATCCTTAAGTCGCCCACTTTGCAACATTCTCTGCCACAGCTGCACTGCAGCATCCAGTCCATATATGCAATGAAGAGGCGAGGTGACGAAAGGCACCCTTGGCAGAGTCCAACTCCCACAATGAAGGGTATTGATTTACCGCCATTTACCCGAACACAGCTTCTATAGTTTGTATATAAATATTGCGTCGCCCTTAATAAGGAACTCCAGAGTTTGCTTCGAGGAACCTTAACACATGCTTTCGCCAAATACACAAAACAGGTGTATACAGGTTCAGCATACTCCCAGGTCTTCTCAAGAACCATTCTGAGAGTGAATAACTTGTCGGTTGTGTTTCTGCCGCGTCCAAAACCGAAACCATTGCTTGTCTGCCAAACTATCCTCAACCAGAGCTCTGGAACGCATTTCTAGTACCTTAGCAAAGTCGTTTCCAGACTAAAAAGAGATACCACCTTTAGTTGATTCAATCTCTTTTGTCCCCCCTTTTATAAAGAGGGACAATCATCAGGTGTTTCACCGCATTCCTATGCCACTTTAATGACACGTGAGAGCCATTGCACTCACTCACTCAATCAAAGCATTTAGCATTTCTGGCCCGATTTCATCCACATCGGTAGATTCGCCAACTTGTAGCGATTTGATCGCCAAAGTCTCGAACATAGCTAGACATGGCTTGTTTGGATTTAAGCAATTCTGAAAAGTGCTTGCTTCATCTCCATCGCTCATTGGAAAGCAGGGTGCCGTCTTTGGTTTTGACTCTTTTCACGATATTCAACTTTCTTCTTCTGATTCGGCGAACAGAATATTTTATTTACAGATATGCAGCCACGTTTCAATGAAACAGTTTATTACATTTGAAAAACACGTATAATTACCTGAAGTATTTCTCTAAAAACACCTTCTAAAAGGTAGGAAAATAAACTTGAAGTATGAGTATTCAACTTGCAATATACTGCCTACGCCACACTGTTAATAATTTATTTTAAATCTATTAAAACATTCTAAAATGTAGACAAATCCAACGATCAAAAACATCTCATCTAATAAAATGGAAAAATATTGCAATTTTTCTCTCTGTACATGCATATGTACTATGTGTACATATGGTCGCGTATATTGCCAAATCTCTTAACTGCAAGAAGGTTTGACATATCCTAATTATGTAATAAAATTTAAAATGTCTTAGATTTGACATTGGCACTGATAATCATTTTTTTCAATGTTTACTCCAGAAGAGATCACACACAAAAGTTCAAAACAGCGCGCCCATATACTCACATACACACACTATTGCAGCGATAGCCTCTGCTGCTTTACCGACAGGAAACTGAGGTATGATACCGACGAAGGGGTGAAGTACTGCGATGTTACAGCTGGGGTCCCGCAAGGATCGGTGCTGGGCCCATTACTATGGAACATAATGTACGACGGAGTTTTACGACTACCACTGCCACCTAAAGTGAATATAATTGGATTTGCTGACAACATCGCTGTTGTTACAGTAGCAAAACAAATCAGTGAAGTAGAATCAGCTACAAATGTGGCAATCAATCAAATCAAAAGCTGGCTAGGATCCGCCGGTTTAGAATTAGCTGACCACAAAACTGAAGCTGTTCTAATAACCAGTCGGAAATCTGTGGAATATATGAATGTACAAGTTGGAACCCAAATCATCAAATCCAAAGAAGCAATCAAATACCTAGGAGTAATGCTCGACAAAAGACTGCGGTTTAAACAGCATGTTGATTATTCGAGCAAAAAAGCGTCACGACTTCAGGCAGCACTCTCAAGGATAATGACCAACGTTGGAGGACCTGGATACGCTAGGAGGATCCTACTATCCAGAGTTGTCAGCTCAGTCCTTCTTTATGCGGCTCCGGTTTGGGCGGGGGCTCTCGCGACCAAAGAAACAAGGAGGAAACTTACATCAGCCTACAGACTCTGCGCTATAAGGACCATCAGTGGTTTTAGGACTATCTCTGACGAAGCAGCCTTTGTCATAGCAGGAATGGTTGCTATCGACATCCTCGCGAACGAGATGCAGAGAATCTACAATCGGAGAAGCTCGAGCCATCAAGAGGCTAGCGAAAGAAGAAGGGTTATAGAAGAAGAAAAAGCAGCTTCAAGAGCTGTGTGGCAAGATCGATGGGACAATGCGGTTAAAAGCAGATGGACCTATAAATTAATCCCCACCATCGACATTTGGATAAACCGAGCACATGGGAACTGCACCTACCACCTCACGCAGTTCCTGTCTGGCCATGGAGGTTATCGCAAATATCTTTACCGGTTTGGACACGATAGCTCTCCGTTGTGTCCAGAATGTCCAGACCAGGAGGAAGATACGGAGCATGCAGTCTTCTACTGTAGGCGATTTGAAAACTGGAGAAACGAACTTCCCAGTCCCCCATTCCTCATAGATCATATGGTACAATCTGAGGAAAAATGGATGGAAATTTGCGCGTTTATTACGCACGTGCAAATGCAGCTTCGAATTCAAGAAAGAATACGTCGAGAAGCAGAACGTACAGCATAAATTGCTAACCAGCCCCGCGAAGTAATACCTAACGGCAGTCCCGCGGGGAGAGTGGTTGAAGTGTGTAGGGTGTGTGTTTAGTACGTAGGCGTATTCCTGAAATCGATTACTCAGGTTTGCGAATCGTGTATCCTAGTAGCACTCGGGCTATTAGTATCTATGAAGATTACACATCCCTGGCGCAACCTAAAAAAAAAAAAAAAAGCCTCTGCTGCATGGCTGCTGGCACTGGTCTCCCCTAAAGGAAATATAGCTCAAATGAATCTTAGATGAATTTACTAAAAACGATTTCTTTTGTTTTCAAATTCAATCAGCCATTGTTGAGTCAGGACAGTGTGAATTTAATTTGAACCCCGTTTCTGCCACTTAGAACTCGAATGCTCAGTTCCTGTAAGTGGTAAAGCAATTTTTAATACAATCTTCCCCGGCAAATGCAGATTATAACAGTGAAAATCGCATCCAAATCCCTTCAGTGGGGACCACCTTTTATACGATGTAGTTTGCTTGATGAACATGAATATGCGTGCTCTCCACTGGTGGGCCATTGATTGCAATGACCCACGCATATCTGTGATATTCTTATATCTCAAATAATTATATTTTTGCTTATTATTTCTGTTATAAGAATCATAGAATAATGGTTTATACCTCAATCTCTTCCGTAAGAAATGTACTAATCAAAGAATTAAGTCATATTCAAGTCAGTTCAGCCATTTCGTAGTCATATGTGTGCAAAGCGTAGAAAAATTATTTTGTCAGTAAAAAAAAAACATACAAAAGGGGTTTAAGAGCCCAATAACGGATTCAGGATACTAAAATGTATCCTAAGTTATTCCTCTTCTTACTACAAATCGATTGATATATATATTGTTGAGGTACAGTTACGTACTTACTCGCTATTCGCCGACAAACAGAAAAAAATGCGTTCTCTTTTATAGATGTAAAAAAGAGTAGGAGGGGCCTCGAAATGAAAGGAGTAAGCCACACCATACGTAATTGGATGTGTGAAATGCTAAGAACTAGGACTGCTGAGGCAAAGGTGGGACCGGAAACCATCACAATAAACACCACTAGAAGCTGCCAACAAAAAGGAGTACTATGCGGATAATAGTAGAAGTCGAGCTACCACAAAAATGTACAGATGCCGGTGTGAACTGCGAAGGATATGCGGTGACTAGTAATTATTGCAAGACGGACATTTAAAGAAACGCTCTGCGAAATTGTTCAAAGGGCCTTAACCCTAGGATGGGCAGCTGAGTTTAAACATCTGTAATGGTTTTGTTTCCAAATAAATCGGCCCGAAACTTCTTGACTTCGGTGATATTTGCTGAGCACAACGAAACCAAATCTGGGTCATTTCGAGCCCAGATGGTGGAAAAAATATGTTTTCATGTATGAATATTTAAAAGTAACCGCTGGGCCTAAGTAGGCCCAGAGTTAACGAATGTGTTTTCGTTTGTAGTGTATGATGTTGTGATTGATCCAACGTTATCATAATTCAGGCCGCTCTATCAATTGCGGTAATTTCATCACTTCACTGTCATTGGCAGAACATTTGCTTCAAGTCGGACTCGATATTATGACCAATGTTCGCTCTAACAAACGTTTCGTTCCGGCTGATTTAAAAAAAATCAAAAAATCGTTCATTGTATAAGAAATTACAATGAAAAATATGCCTTGTGTTCATACGTGCCAAAGCAAAACATCGCCATTGTAGAGCCGAAGGTGAAATGCGGCGAAATTTATGTGCCTCACTCATGGAAAAGTCAAAACACGGGCTTCATGCAATGCCTGTGCTGCCACTAACTGGATTTCTATTCTTTTTTCACATATATGTACCTACATACTCGTACGTTACAAATATGTACGTTATGTACCTAAACTAATACAAAATCGTTGTTTTCTTTATTCAAATTCATACCATATACCAGCACAGCAGCCTAGACAATATTCATATGAGCCTATCGAGGCCCAGCAGGCTATTTTACCGCCTCTCAAACAGCTGCCCATCCTAGGGTTAAGAATCACACAGAATTCTCACGACTCTGCTCTTCGGTCGTGGATGAAGAACGGCAACGTTGTTAAACACATTAAATTTCGACCTCGAGAGCATATTTAAATGGGGTCTAACCAATAGAGTGGAACTTAATGCTTGTAAAACTCAATGCTGTCTTCTATTATTAAAGTGAAACCTTATTTATCAACCATTATCCATGAATGACACTTGCATCGTTGAAACCGAAAAATTTTCCATGCTCGGTATATGTATCAACAAACAAACTCTGTTGGAACGACCATATATTCTAAATCGCCAAGAATGCAGCGAAATGTTTAGGTTTGTTAAAACGGTGTAAGAAATATTTTACCCCTTCTGATCTGGCTTCAATTTATAAGGCGTACATTCGCCCTAAGTTAGAGTAAAACGCACACATCTGGTCAGGTTTTGGTGCACCAAAAACTATATTGCATTTGTTAGATAGGGTACAAAATCGCGCGATAAAGCGCAATATACTCGAAACACGAGTATTGCGAGCAATTTTGCTCCGCCCGAACACCGCCGTAATGACTCCTGCCTATCTCTGTTTTATCGGTAATTTCACCGAAAATGCTCAAATGATATAGCTAATAGCTTTGCCCCGTGCAGGGACGGGTTAAGAATATCACAGAATATCACTGCATGCGAGTCCGTAGGTTGACACGACAGGAGATCACCTGTGTCATAAAAGAAAGATCAAACAATACAAAAACAGGAGCATGCACGTGTCAAACAACAAACAACAAACACCATCGCAATATGCTAATATTGCAAAACTGTATCATTATGGTTATACTTGCAAAAAGGAAAGGCACTACCCCGCCATTCACTACCACTGCTGTGCATGGTACTGATCATGGACCGAGCAGAAATGTTCGGGTCAGAGCTATACGGATTCCGGGGGCTAGCAAAATAATGAAAGATAATGAGAGTTGGAAGGTTGGAAGCATGACCGGTCGAAGTTACGAGCTGGAAGAGATGATGAATAGAAGGCGGGTGGACATCTTGTGTGTCTAAGAAACGAAATGGAAAAACACTGGAAATCAGGCGCGTTTCTTGAACGTTAGGACAAAAGATTACAAGATGTTCTACTACGGAACGGAAAAGGCTAAGAACGGAATCGGTATCATCATTACGGCAGAGCGAGCTACTTGATAACGTCTTGAGCATTTCGAAGTCCAGCGACCGTTTGATGTCTCTCAAACTAGTAATACAGGGAGAGGTGTGGAATATTGTCAGTGCATATGCTCCCCAAAATGGGTGCAATCAGAGAGATAAAGATGCATTTTGGGTAGATGTCCACAATCTCCTTAGAAGATCCCAAAGGAAGAGTTTCTGTTTTTTGGAGGAGATTTTAATGGACGTGTCGGGAAATTAAACGAAGACTATGAAGACTGCCATAGAGGACTAGCATATGGCACCAGGAACCTTCCTGGTGAAGACGTCCTAAGCATGTGCAAATCACACGGTCTTATCGTGTTAAATACCATGCTCATCAAACAAAGCCGACACCTGATCACTTACAGCAGTTGTGGAGATAAAACTCAGATTGACTACCATTTGGTAGGCAGTTTCATGAAGCCTCGGGTAAAAGATTGCAAAGTGATCCTGGGAGAGGCAATCACTCGGCAACACCATCTCCTGCTAACAGAATTTTTTTTATGAAAACACCGAAGAAAAGCAAACAAACAAAGGTCTCTGAGAAAATCAAGTCGTACAATCTGGACAAAGAAAAAGGCGAAGCTTTCGTTTTCGTAATCAAAAAATACCTCTCTCACACCATCAACGAAGCTGAGGATGAAGAGTGCAGAGCACAAAATATGTGGAATGCCCTACAGCGAACTTGCTTAAAGAATGCCAAATCACTGCTAGGAGCTTCAAAAGGCCACCATAAACACGCCAAAGAAACATGGTGATGGAGTGATGAAGCTAAGAAGGTGATAAATGAGAAGAAAGCGGTTTTCAAAACTTGGTCAAAGTGCCCCTCTAATAATAGTGACGAAAAAGTTTGCCTCGAAATGGAATACAGATGTTGCAAGAAAAAAGCTAAGAAGAAGTGCGCCCAGCTTCAAACAGAGAGTACGGAGTGCCTGTTTCGGGAGCTGGAGAAAATATCTACCCCGGTTGCTGATGCAAACCAGGCTATCCAGGAGCTGCGAAGACACAATATGAACATGAGCGCCACTATCTTCAAAATATCCGCCCAAATAAGGAGGAGATCTCAGGAGATTCGTTCGCCAAAGTTCATTAACAATGCTCATGGCCAGCTTCTTGTGGATGACGTCAAAATTCTGCAGAGGTGGCGGCAGTATTGTGAACACAACTTTTAAATGAACAGTTTCCCCAGCTATACTTTCCAAGAGCCACCCCTAACTGTGAAGAAATACCCGACATTACAGTCGAAGGAGTTAGTGAGGCGGTCAAATACTCCAAAAAGCGAAGAGCGGTTGTGCCAGACGAGATGCCCTCTGAGTTCTGCAAAAAGATGGGAGACGTCGGGTTCAGATGGCTCAGAATTCTCATCTCCAAATTCGTAAGAGGTGATCTAATACCGAATCAATGGAGGGAAATTTACCTTCTCCCTGTATACAAAGGGAAGGGTGATACGCGAAACTGTGATAACTATCGTTCGATCAAGCTCATGTCACACACCATTAAGATCGTTAAGCGGGTGTTAGGTGGCCGACTGCGAAAAATAATACGGCTATCTGATGATCAGTGCGGGTTTGTCTCGGGTAAATCAACCACAGATGCAATCCAAAGTATAAGGATTATAATGGAAAAACATCGTGATTCCTTAAGGGATTTGCATATTGTATTGGTTGACTTTGAAAAGGCGTTCGACAGACAACCACGAGATCTGATATGGGTGGCGCTAAGACATCAAGGGGTTCCAGAAACCTATGTACAGATGATCATGGACATGTACGAAGGAGCAAAGACAAGAGTAAGATGCCCCACTGGAGTAACCGAAGAGTTCCCAATCAAAGTCGGGGTGCACCAGGGAAGCGTTTTAAGTCCTTTGCTCTTTATTACAGTCCTTGATTGATGTGTGGGTGGACGTTTTGGAGGGAAATGGGTATCGCATTCGTTCAAAAAAGACAGAGTACTTGTGCTGCCCGTTTTCTGATCCACTCAGGCCTATTCCAAACATTTATTTGAATGGAACAGTGCTTCCCAAGTGCGAAGAGTTCAAATATCTGATATCTATGATCAATAGCAAACCAACTTGTGATGACGACATCAATCATCGCGTAGGCGTAGGTTGGATGAAGAGGCGAGAAAATTCCACTATCTTCCACTGACAGAAAAATTCCACGTAAGTTGAGTAAATTAACGGCAGCTGAGATGAAGATGTTTCGCATGACAGCAGGAGTGACAAAGCTTGACCGAATAAGAAGTTCGAAGATCCGTGGAAGCTTTCACATCAAGGAAACCATCGTACAAAAAATAGAGCGCGACCGGCTCAGCTGGTATTGCCACATTCAAAGAAGAGTTCATTTGAACCCTGTTAACCCTTTCGACCCCGAATTATTTTTCTGTGACTTACAAATTTGTTTTTACTTCTAATCATATTATACTTATTCTAGAAGTGTCAAGGCAAAATTTCAAGTGGCCACGCCCATCCGTTTTGGCACTATAGAAAGTTGCCTGTGAGCAACGTTGGGTAATGGTGGTATAAAATTTATTTGAAACAATAATATTTTTTAATCAAATATTTAACTTAGCATTTGCTGATAACTATTTGATTTACAGATTTATAATTACTATTATAATTATTAAAAAAAAATCGTATATTTAAAAACGTCTTCCTGAAGTCAATTCAATTATCCAATTTCCAATCCAATTTTTTCGCCAACACTTCTGCAGTTTTTTGACAATAACTTTGTAAATGATCCACAAATGAGTTATTATTTAATCATACTTCGTGCAGATATATATGACTATCGTTATCATTACGGTTCATCAAACAAAAACAAAAAGAACGCGGATGGTAAGCATATAAACATGCGAAATTGCTCTCTGGCAACGTTGGGGTCGAAAGGGTTAAAAAAGGCAATATCAATGCACGTTCCAAAGACATCGCGATGTAGGAAAGGCAGGCCTATAAACGCCTGGATCACACAAATGCGACGACATCGGCATTTCATTGGCCTCAGTAACCGAGTGGATCAGTAGAAATGCGGTGAAGTTGGAGAGTAGTGATCCCTTATTTTCGGATCATAACCTCGCTGAAAAAGGAAGAAGAGGAAGATATAGCCAATAGCTTTCCTCCCGTTCTTCGTTTTAACTGCAATACTCACCATGCCTCGAAAGCTTATCAGTTTACCCTTAAACCTATCTTCAGACGTACCGTGAAATATAGAGATTCTTTTATAAGCCGCACACACGTTTGCGGAATGCTCTCCCTGAGTCTGCCTTTCCTGTCCATTATAACCTACAGACATTTAAGTACAATGTGCATCGGCGCCTCCTTTCTCCGTAGGTTAGGTTCGGTTGAAGTGGCTGCCAGCTTAGGCCAACACACATAAACCAAGAAAGGTCCGTTGTGGTACCACGAAGGATCATGTTATCCCAGTCTTCTCATTAGAACCAATTAGAGCGAAGAGAGATGAAGCGAAGGAGGCTCCTGATGTCTAAATCTATCAGATCGCCTAAATCGTTAAAATAGAAAGCTCCTAGGTAAAGCTTCCTTCTATGGGAGAGATCTGGACATGCACAAAGAAGGTGAGGAATACTTTCTTTCTCTTCTTCGTCCATGCAGCTTCTGCAAAAATCATTTGAATAAACGCCAAGCCTTGTTGCATGCTTGCCTATTAGACAGTGTCCTGTAATTACACTAATAGCCAATATGAAATCTATTGAGAGAGATCAATTTCTTAAAGCGTTTCAGATCCAACTTGTGCCAAATCTGCTCAGTCGCTAGACATGTTGAACCACTTGTTCACCTAAGATTTGTTATTTCGATTGCATCTAGCTTGAATTTAAATTTACAAGTAGCGATTGGAATACTTAGATTATCCTTGTCTGGAAGGAGCCTTACAATTCCCCGGAATATCCCTATGCCCCGGCACACAACAGAGGTGAATATTAAACTGCTCCGACATCTCCTTAAGAGACAAATGGCAGTCTCGGCCTACTACTGAATTTATAGAGATCGATTCCAGGATTTGATTGCAGCTTGGCTATCTGAAAAGATGCGGATGTCCTTGGCGGATATCACGTTGTTCTTTAGCCAAGATAAGACCTCCTTAATCACCATTATTTCTTGGAAAACCTAACCGCTCTTCCTTAAGCTCACGCTATGTATCGAAATACATTAATATGGTAGGCATAACCGTTTTAGCGCGAGTAAATTATAAAAAAAATAATCATACAAAGACTACAATAAAAAATTCTTCAAATAATAACAAATGCAGACTGGAACTTAACAAACGACGATATTTATCGAGATCTTGGCATAAAGACACCCTTAATGTTTTCTGTAAAAAAAATATTTGTTGCTCAAATTTTTGAGCAGACAATAAACAAAGAGAAAAATCAAAGTAATTCGACTAGAGGAAGTGCTCTAAATTGAGCACGCCATCGACTAGAAACCTACACAATAGATGTGCTATAGGTCGCAGTGTACTTGCACCTCACCAACCATACATCTACATCTACAACAATGGTAGTAACGACTAACATTGTAGGGCCAAGATACAGCCAACGATTGCTATTAACCAGAGTAGTAACATCTATAACCTGATTAGTTTCTGATTATTAGGTTTGCAGATGTAGTCAAGTCCTTTTATCTTACGCTTCTTGCTTCGCTGTGGCAAATTTGACCTCTTCCGAGTGATAAGTACACCACATCTAATCCATATCCAACTGATTTTCAGAGAGATTTTTTGCAGTCACACATGTTGTTCCAGAGCAGAAATTCGCGAAGGTACTTCAGTAAGCAGATCGCATGAATCTGAGGTCATCCATCATACAAGGCTATTGATGCAGTGAGCATCAACATGTGCACTGGCTGTTAAAGTTGGACTGAAAAATCTTTGCCTCTTGAAGTTTTAAGAGACTTTATCGTGTCCTTAACTCTGAATACAAATTTTATTTCTTCTTTGTAATTTACTCATAAAATAATTCTGAATCTATAAAAAGTTTTCCTTCCGTTTAGGCTCTTACATTCCCAAGGGATTCTATTCGAGGGTTGTTTTGGTTGATTTTATTTTTATTTTTTTTGACTCCTTAAGCATGTTTACAAAAAAAAAATCATAAGAAACTCAGAAAGTTGAAAAGAATGGTTTTTCAGGAAGATATTCTCTTTTTTTTCTTTTTTTTTCACAGCTAATGAAGCACACATTTGAAAGCTTTTGCACACTTTTGTGTGTTGTTCTCCATGGACACCATCTAACCAAGCCCTGAAGTCCTCCGGGCGTATATCAATTGCCAATACTGTAGGAAGTATATGTATATCTAAATTCGAAACCATTCATGAATAACAAATAAGCTTGGGGGGACGTATTTTTTCCAAACTTTAATGTTAAAGCGCTTAGATGTTTATCTTTTTAATAAATACTACTGAAGTCATTAAATAAAATAGCAGGGGGTTTTCACGGATTGAAAGTATGTATCAAATAATGAAAGTTTTACAAATATCTCAGCACTTTGCCATTGCTTACTTGTAATCAATAAGACATGTACAATGTGCTGCATGGGCATCGAAGAGTATCTGGAAATCACTCCGTTTCGTATGTATTAGGGTCCCCTTCTGCCAACCACAAGAATGCTGCTCTTAATAAATCACATTCAATTTTCCTTTCCTGGCAATGATACATCTGTCTCACGACTTTTTTAAGCACAAGTATGATGATATCATGCCAAGTGATGGGCCTTATAAAGACGCCACAAACTCATTTAGATGTGTATCTTAAGGAAGCCATTTAACGTGATAGACAAACTCACCCTTTTCACTTTGGTGTAATGGTGTCAAAGGCGCCTTAACATTTCAAAGGAAAAATCTTACCTGTGATGAGTGGATTGAGGTGTCTATTCGTGATTAATAGTCCTCGTTAGAATAGGTCGAAATTAGACTTGAGGAATATCCGCTTTTATTGTCATCGTATTTTGGATTCTGATGATTTCAACTATTCAGTGTATGGGAGGGAAAGGCATTTGAATGCAAGGTTTACAGAGGAAAGACATATTAAATACCATTCGGGCAGATAATTTGAACTCTCCCGACTTTTATTGGATCTGCGTCTGTATTGAAGTATGACTGAGGGGTTGTTACACTATACCTCTGCACAAATTTAATTTAGTTCATTACCATCCATGGACATGTACTTACGAGGTTTTCTTATGACAATTCACAGCATTTTGATGTTATTCACTGCTTACTTAGACCAACACAGGACCCTTCTGCCCATTTTATTTTGATGATGGGAACCTGCAACGAAAACTTATGAAAACCTAGATAAGGATATGAATAACAACGGATCTAGTAGCTCGGAAAGGTTAACCGCTGATTTAAAACCAGGTAGACAGGGACGTATTGGGTTTCCCTCGGCCATCACAGCGAAACCCCTAGTCTGATGAGGAATGCCAGCAAGCATATGCAGCAAAACAAGAGGCGTACAAAGCGGTGCTGCATAAAAGAACTAGAGCTGCTCTCGAGTTCTACGAGCGGAGGAGAAAAGAGGAACACCGACTTCTCAGAAACAAGAAAAACGGCATGAGAAGCGCTCGACTGAGGAGATTTAGAGACTTTATTGCAGGAATGATGTTTGAAAATTTTAGCAAAAGATAAAAAGAACATGCCAGGGCTTTAAAGCCAGAACAGAAGCCTGCAGGGATGAAAATGGCAATATAGCAGTAGAATCGCAGTCGGTGCTGAGGATATGGAAGGAACACTTCTGCAGACTGTTAAACGGCGATGATGACCAATATTCCGTTGTCAGGCAGAATGAGCCATTCAAGAGTGACGATGACAGTCAAGATTCCCGTCAACCCGATTAGTCTAAGTGCTGGTGAACGTTTTTGAAACGTCATTTTAGCACAGGAAATAAATATATTTTTTTGTTAAACTTGAGCTAATGGTCACAAATATCAACGTCTGACAGCTGTCTGTTGGTGCGTCGACGTCGAAAAAAGGAATGCGGTCACGTCATTTCAGCAAAGCTGAATTTTTGTATATGAGTAGTTTACTTGTTTATATAACATATTTTACCACTGCCAGACATTTTGGCCGGGTCTAACATACTGCCAGACGCAAGCGAAGTTTGAATGTCGCTACTAAAGCGATGTGCGACAAATATATCTAATAGCCGATTTTCATCGAAACTATTGAAGCATTTGAAAACTCACTAAGTGTGTCTTATAGGAAATTAAATTCTAAATAAAATAGTATATACACAAAATTTTCATATATCCAGTAGAACAGAAGATGTTTTAAAAAGTGTCAGTAGCCGCGATACGAAACCATTTGTTTCGTATTAAGATATCATTTTCCTACAAAATACATCATATGTCTTCTCCTTTCGGCTGTTCTACCTGGGAAAAACAAAACAATCATGCTTTCAATAATTTACGGTTTTTTTTATTGGGTTGTATAAATCTTTGGAAGAATATAATTTCCTGTATTACGGTATTTTAATCTTGTATATCATCGTCTTCTTCGTCGTCAGGTTTAGATCCATCATCACATAAATTAAAGAATTTAACAATTTTTTTTTAGTTTGCATGGAATAATCAATATGCAATAGTATTGCACTAAAAATAATGCATTATAATATTCATAATGTATGTTTTCTCGTTTCATCATAAATATCAGGAGGTTGGGTTACAACGTCTTTCACTAAAGCGGGTAATTGATCACCGTCGAACCAAAGAAACTCATATACACCATTAGATTCCAACCATCCATTTTCAATTGGGGATAAATTACTTGAATTTTTTAAATGTGCATTTCTCCAAATATTTGAAATATAATGAGCCCGTAAGAAATGTTGACGCAGCTCTGATTTACACGGTGGCAAATTTCCAGCGTCAACATTTTTAAATTTTTTATGGGAATCGTCATTCATGTTCATTGCATTACATGTTTTTGTAAATATCTCATATCTGGATTTATTGACGTAATTTATATTACGGATATTATACAAACGACATACAAACTCCTCTTTCTTCAAAAACTTTTTCCCTTGAGCCTTATACATGTACATCCAAAGTACCAAGCAAGATCAGTAAATGCTTTTTGATATTTGTGGGATTCATTCAATTGTATAAAAGGTCTTCGTTTTCCTTTTCTGTAAAATGTAGCATAATAATCGCAACCAGTTGCTGCATGAAATCCTGGTAAAGAATTACACAAAGACTCTCCTAGAGCATTAAACAATTTGGATAAATCTACAAATCGTCGTGAATTTCCAACGCCAACCTCCTTCCAAATGTTCAGAGAGCTCTTTAAATGTTCCATGTTACCTAACATAATCACAATAACGTCTGTATCTGAGCATTTTATTAAAACATTTGCATTTTGATCGATGTTGCAGACATGGTAGACGATTTTGGTGTCAGCTTCTTCATGTTTTTCACAAGATAAATTGTCTTCCACAGTTTTTTTCACTTTTCCATTGTCAGTTTTAAAACAGTAACAAAAGTCATAATTTGTTGAGGTTGTCCAAGCTATCTCTCAGAAGATGTTCGCTATCTTCGATAGATGGTGAAAAATAACGATCAAAATGATATCGATTCTGGATGCAGAATACCTAGTAGCCACTTGCAATATTTTTTTTGAGATGTTGCCGAATGTTTTTGGAACTTCCTTTAAGAGATGCAGCATGAAAAGGCCATCGATAATTACAATATCAATATTGTGTACTGCCTGACTATCAACGTTTGCCTCCAACAATTTCATGAGAACAGATTTATCGGTTTTACAAACTGTTCCATCTAAATGGCACATTGATAAAGGAACAGGCATCAAAGGATACGATAAAACTTTTACAATATCTATATATTGTTCCAGGGTATTGCTATAGGGTTTGGTGCTGCTCGTCCTGGTTCTGGTGCAAAAGGATTTATATTTTGTTTAATGTAATGCATAAAATTCTGAAGCTGCACGAATTTTTTTTCCATTCTACTTTTTTCCAAGTCTGCTGTAATATCTTGAGCTTTATGCAATCCACATTCCTCAAATACGTGCGATATTATCGTTAATCTTATGCTGTGACTTTTAGACCAGCGTTGCCGAGCAGATATCGAATTGGTGAAATGTATAACTCCTGTCAATCTTTTTGCAGCATCTGCATTTATTGTCTGTTCCAACGTCAAATCTATTGGCTGTCTAGAGAATGCTTTTTCGGTTCTTTTCACAACGAAGGACCTGTTCTCAAAAAGTTCTCTTAGTCCTGGGTGAGGTTCGTCGATTTTTAATAAATTATCGTGGTACTTGACCAAACACCGTGCGTGCGATTTTGGGAAATATGTATTTAAATAATTCGAAATCTGCAGTACGAATGCGTCGTGTCAAAATTAAATAATAATTAACATCATCTACATAAATCATGTAGAACTGCGGTGTTTTGCCAAATTGTCGATTAATCGTTGCTTCTTGATATGCATTATATTTTCCTAAACAATTGTATAAGGTAAGGATGGTCAATAGTGGGACTTTATGTCTGTGTAGATTGAAAGTCATTAAGGTAACTGATTATATCATCGCCAATTTCTATTTGTTCTTTCTTCATAAAACTTTCAAAACGTTGGATCTGAAAGCCCAAAGTCATTAAGGTGAGCTGAGGAATAATCGTGATGTGGCTTACAAAAAGTGGAAACGGTTTAAGCTCCCTGAGTTCTACGAAGCATTTCGGATATTACGAAATTCTGTTAACGCTAAAATTAAAGAAGCAAAACGAGCATACTATGGTAGGCACTACGATCATAGGCTTCCAACTAAAACACTCTGGAAGAATTTGCGAGAACTAGGTGTGGGGAAACAAAGTAAGCACAAGATGGATGAAGTCGATCCCAACCAGCTAAATAAAGAATTCGCCGAAATACAAGCAACATCAGTAGCACTGCACCAGCCCATTCAAGTGCCGCAAAGTGGCTCCTTTGAATTTTGCAGGATTGAGCAAACTGATGTTGTAAAAGCAGTACTAAAAATAAAATCTAAAGCTGTTGGTATTGATGGAATACATCCTCTTTTTTAAAAAATTATCCTGCCGTATCTTCTGGCAGTCATTACCTTCATATTTAATAATATCATAACGAGATCTACCTTTCCATGTGCTTGGAAACTTGCAAAGATCATCCAAGTTCTAAAAAAGAAAGCAACAATTAACTCACCTGCCGAATATAGACCTATTGCTATTTTGCCCTACCTTTCAAAGATCTTGGAAAAGTCTATCCACAACCAAATGTTAGTCTTCTTCCGGCGCAATCAGCTGCTAAACGCTCATCAATCTGGCTTCAGACCAAGCCACAGCTGCACTTCAGCATTGCTTAAAGTAACGGATGACGTACGAGTTGCAATGGATAAAAACTTAGTTACTTTTCAGACACTTTTAGATTTTTCTAAGGCCTTTGATACGGTTAACCATAAGCTACTTGTCTCTAAACTTTCAACTTTTTACAATTTTTCTACATCAGCTGCTAACTTAATTTATTCGTACCTATTTGGAAGAAGACAAGCAGTCTTAGCTAACAGTGTAATGTCTGAATTTATTGCAACTTCGGCAGGTGTTCCTCAAGGATCCATTTTGGGTCCCTTGCTCTTTGCAGTTTTTATAAATGATCTCCCTAAGGTAATTAAATATTCCAAGTTTCACATGTTTGCGGACGATGTTCAACTCTACTTAAGTTTTGCACTTGGACAAATGGAAGATTCGGCGGTTCAATGTAGTGAATACATACAAAGGATTTTTGTCTGGGCTCAAGAAAACTGGTTACGGCTTAACCCGGTTAAAACGAAATGCCTAGTCATAAATAGAATTGGTCTCAACACAAGCAACTTTCCCACAATATACGTTGGTGATTCCTTTATTGAGTTTCTGGATAAAGCTAAAAACCTTGGAGTTTAGTTCAACACAAGTTTGCAGTGGGATGACCATGTGCGTACAGTCATCGGGAAAATTTATGGCTGCCTCAGGAACCTCTCGGTGTCCCAAAACTTCACGCCAGTTAACACAAGGCTAATGCTAGTCGGGTCCTTACTCATTCCTTTAATTACATATGGCTGCGAAATTTGTTCTTGCCATAATGCACTCACTAGGCGCAAATTCAATGCCGCATTTAATAACATTGCACGTTATGTCTATGGTTTAAAACGCTATGACCATGTGTCGTCGTACGCAAAAATGATTCTTGGATGTTCGCTCGACAAGTACCTTGACTACTGCACACTCAAGTATTTACACAAAATTATAACCAGCAAACAACCTCAGTACTTATATGAAAAACTTAGGTTCTCACAATCAAACCGTTCTTTAAGTTTAATTTTGCTGCTTGTTACTTATCAAGTTTGTGAACGACAATTTTTCATTCACGCCATACGCCTCTGGAATTCACTCCCTCTCACCTTAACACGGCTCTATAATACGAATCGTTTTGATGACACTCTCTTTCGGCACCTAGCAGGTAATAATTAGGAATAATATTTGTTCATGGTAAATAATTGCATTAATACATCATACTCGGTAACTTAAATTTAACTCAATTTCCAGTTTTCATTATTTACAAATTAGAGATCGTTAATATTTATTTAAGTCATGTTATTGTAAAATTCACATTTATTATTTAAAGATTGTAGTAGTCTATTATAAATGTTGTTTACTAATATTAATAAAATACTGAAATACTGAAATACTAAAGGATGCAGTCTCTTGCACGTGTTAAAATGCTTTACAGCTATAAATCCAGCTACTGAACCATTTGCTAAAAGTTCATTATCCACCATTACATAGGCCAATCAAGAATCATCTATAAACTTTCCGATGGCTTTGAAAGAAGCCATCATGATGTGGAAGCTGCCTAGATGAATAAAAAGGCCATTGAATCTTGGCTTTGAGGAGACTGATGCCTCTATAATTGGCGCAGTTGAGGGGGTCTCCTTTCTTGTGGATCGGGCAAACGATGCTGAGATTCCATTCATCACGCATACACTCGTCTGACCAAATATTAGAAATGAGTTGGTGTATGCACTCTACCAATTCATCACCAGCTGCCTTGAAAAGTTCGGCCGGTAAGCCGTCAGGTCCAACAGCCTTGTTCGATCTTAGCTTGGATATTGCTATCCTCACTTCGTTTTGGTCAGGTGGACGGGAATTTTGATTATCATCGTCTATGTTGAATGGTTCATTCTGCCTGACAGCGGGATGTTGGTCTTCGTCGCCGTTATACAGTCTGCAGAAGTAGTTTTTCCATATTCTCAGTACCGACTGTGATTCTACTACGCGGTTTCCATTTTCAACTCTACAGGTTTCTGTATGGGTATTAGTTCTCTGACACGTTCTTTTTACCTTTTGGTAAAACTTCCGTACATTGTTCCTGGAGTATAAACTCTTGATATTCTCAAACGCGCGCTTCTCATGCTCTTTCTTCTTCTTTTGGAGAAGCCGATGTTCTTCCCGTCTCTTTTGCTCGTAGAGCTCACGAGCAGCTCTCGTCTTCCTTTGCAGCGCCGCTTTGTATGCCTCTTGTTTTGCTGCATGCACTCGCCGGTATTCTTCGTCAAGCCAGGGGTGTCGCGGTGGTGGGCGAGCGAGACCCAGCACATCAGTCGCGGCGTTTCTGATGGCATGTTGGCAGCGTTGCCACTGGTCTTCGGTACTTGATGCTGGCGGCAAAGGGGTGATTGAGAAATTTCGGGATACGCGTTCAGCGAACAGTCTGGCGGTCTCTTGCGATTGTAGCTTTTCGACGTTAAATTTTCTCACAGTAATTCTTCTTTGTTGCTCAGATTGGGATATCCGCATTCGTACCTTGGCTACAACAAGGTAATGATCCGAGTCTATGTTGGCCGCTCGGAAGGTCCGGACATCCAGAATACTGGAGGCATGCCTTGCGTCGATCGCAATATGATCAATTTGGTTGATCGTTACATGATCATTGGACCGCCATGTCTGCTTATGAATATCGAGATGAGGAAAGCATGTGCTCTCTATGGTGACATTTCGCTCCACAGCGAAATCAATTAGCCTTAGTCCGTTATCAGACGTGGTGTTGTGTAGGCTATGCTTACCGACTGCCCTACCAAAGACGTACTCCTTTCCTATTTTGGCGTTAAAATCGCCCAATACGATTTTAACGTCGTATTTAGGACATTGCTCGTATGTTTTGTCGAATAGCTCGTAGAAACACTCTTTGGTGGCAGGGTCCTTTTCTTCCGTGGGGGCATGAACACATATTAGGCTTATGTTAGCGAATTTAGCCTTGATCCGGATAGTCATAATACGCTCGCTTACGTGCCGGAAGCTTAAGACTTCTTGCCTAAGTCTGCCGCGTATGACAAATCCGCATCCGAATAAGCGTTGCCTGTTGCCTCTGTAGCAATCACCGCAGTAGATGTCACAGTTTTTCATCCTCTATTTGCCCGGCCCATCCCATCGCACTTCCTGGATGGCGGTAATATCTGCTTTATAGCAGTCTAGGGCCTCTGTTAGTTGTTCGGCTGCACGTGGTCTGTAAAGGGACAGAACATTCCACGTACAGATCCGAAGGTCGTTGTCCTTATTTCGTTTACTGGGGTCGTCATTAGTTGAGTCATCCTTATCCGAGGCTTTTGGTTGTTTCGGAACCATGAGTTTTTTACGTAGTAGGGAAGTTACCCCGACGGCACAACCCGCAACCTGGAGGGCCAGTTCCTTAATTATTCCCCTAGGATGAGGGGCCGGGAAGACCGGTGCCACTAGTAGTAGTATGAGCGCTGCCGTTGGCCCATTAAGGGCTCCTCCGTCACCATCTCTATTCCAAGGTCCTGACCAACATTGGAAATTCCTTATCGACCTGTGATCCGAATACGTTGAAGCAGCTCGCGCAAGGTATTCACTAAGTTCAACCTAACTGGAACTATAGACGCCACCGTTGACTCCGTCTAGGGAATCCGTCCGCTGCCGCCTGGAACAGGAAGAAGTACTCTAGTGATAAAGCCCTTTTCCACCCTCTCTCATCTGCTGCCACCAAGAATCCACCAAACGGGGTTGGTAACCCATTTCTTGGATTAAGGTACTAGGCACCCGGCTGTCACCGCGTTGAGGTTGAGAGTAGGAGTTGGTAGACCTCAGCTGAGTTAAAACGTTGTGTTTTCGTATGATCGCATGCACTACCGTTTGGCCAGCTAACTCCTCAACGATCTTCTAATATTTTGGTTCCGTGCAGAAACCGTACCGGCCTCTTCGTTCTTGGTAATATTACCCAGAATAAAGATGGCCCTCTGGTGCGCACTTTTCCTGTGGTTGCTTGCTGATTTCCGGTTGTGTGCATCGCGCTTATGGGTACTAAGTTGAGTGTCCTGCACTGCTGCCGAAGTGGAGGATATAGACGGTTCGCGCTTCCCACTAGGTTCTCGTGACTAGAGGCGAGCAGTTCATCTTCCGATGAAGTGCTCGGGTTTTCATTTTCTTTTGCTTTTTTTTTTTTTTGTGTTTTTTATTGGATTCATTTTTTATTTTGGTCCCACGAGTAGTACGGAAATTAGGTCGGTCCCGACAGAGTCGATTTATTTTTTTTTTTAACGCTATCAGTACTGCTTAAGGGCAAGCATTTGTGACGAATATTACTTTGAACTGAAAGAGAAAAACTCAAAACAGCTACTAAGTAATATCCAGCTTGTCACAGTCATCATTTAGCGTGGTGTTAGTTGTTAGTTAGTTAGTCTTCGAATCTAACCCCGAGGGACGACGCAGTGGAGGGAATTATCGCCGTAGGTGGCGCGCACAAGTTCAAGGGGACCTCGACCAACTTGGAGTGCGCAACTGGAGGCAATTAGCTAAAGACCGAGCTAAATGGAGAGGCTTGTTGGTTGAGGCCCAGGTTCACCCCGAACTGTAGCGCCACCTAAAGTAAAAAAAGTAAGTTAGTTGTTAGTATTGCGAATATTTATAAAGCCTAACACCTTACACAAAAAGACTGGACAAGTAAACAAAAAGCAGAATGCATACTAAACAAAAGTATGAACTAAAAATGAATATGCTACGCATAAGTCAAAATTACACTAAACACTTTCAACAAAGAAACTAGTATCGTTCGTATAATTTATGTTTTATATATAATTTACTATGGTTGTAATCAAATTTGTCGCGGTTACTATTTACTTCCTTCGCCATACGCGTAAGAGGTTCGTTAGAACCGTAGTTCGTTCTGTGGAAATTTACGCGGAAAATCTCGGTATTTCTGGAGTTGTAGCATCTTACGTTTAAACCGACTTTATTTATAAGATCCGGCGAGTCAATAAAACCAATTACCAGCTGGTTATCGGAATAAGGCAAAAATATGACAGACCCCGCCCGTGCGTCGAAGCAGCTCGTTAGTGACTGGTTTAACCCCAGCCCTGCATGCTTGGTCACGGTTTCCTGCATGCAGATACCTCGATCCGATGGTCAAAAAGCATGTGTGGAGGATTAAACTATTGAGGAGTTATGAATCCTATACAACGCTCTTTTACCTTAGCTAACCCCATCTTGGCATCGTACAAGACTACTGTGGTGGTTATTATCAGCTGACACCCACGTGGAGCGTTAGGATGAAGATTTTTCTTTATTTATATTCTTGCTTTATTTTTTAATAATTTTTTTTATACTTTCCGCATGCCAAATTGATCATTAATACCCTTATACTAGTTCTCAGGGCACAGGAGGATGCGAAAAGAAGGGAAAGACACAAACATTTTTTTGATTTTCCTATACCGTTTTTTTAAGTTAGATTTTAGTGGATGTCTGTGACACAATTTTTGCAGTTTGTTTTTGACTTTAATTTTTTTCAAAATACTAGAGTTTATCCAGGGCTTCAATCTTGTTTGAGACATCTTTTTGACAACAGTGAAAGAAGAGGTTCTGACATAGTTTTGGTGAGTATTTAAAAACGATTCATAAGCTTTATAAGCGTTATCCTCGGCGAAAGACTGCTTCCTAATTCTTGAAACGAAGTTGATTATTTAATAAGTCATACCTTATTTTAGTAAAAGTTTCTTAGGAAATCTTACAAGAAGGCCCCTAAGATCTTTAAACAAAATGCCCGTCAAAAATCAAGTTAAATATGCTGACTGTTGCTGCTTCTGAAACACAACGAAATTTGCAAACTGAATGGGCAATATGCTAAATACCAAATTCAATAACAGTTTCAGCATTAAATTGGTTTTGTCCATGTTATGGCAATTAGAAAATAACAAAAAAAAAAAAAGCGTGCCAAACTTATGTGACAACCCGATATTTACAGCACAGAGTTTGAGGTAACTTGAATTACATATCTTCCACTGCTTCCATGCACTTTGAAGACAAGAATATGATTTTTAAAATCCTTCCACAGGGGAAAACATTTTATAGCGAGACTCGATTGTGTCTTTGTGTTTCCGGTACTCAGTTGCAGAAAGTGAATGTTAAGTGTTAGCATTTTCCATACCTTCCTACTTTGTAAATACTGTATATGTACATTGTACATACATATGTATCTTCAAACACGTGCCAAGAAAATAAAAAGCAAATGTTTGAGCAGATTTCTGTATTGTCGAGGCAGCTATTTTGCCTAACCTAACCTAGAATTTAGTGGCATATGCAGACTAGCATTACGGATTAACTTTGAAATACTTTAACGACTGCAGACCACTTCAAAAATTCAAACACAGAAAATAATCAAAACGTTTAAGGAACATTACACATGGAAATTAGCATTTAAAAATTTCTCCGCTCACAAAAGTCAGTGCGACATGGAATACGAAATATGTTATGTATAAGCATTCAGGATAACGACATTGAATGAACTGACTGGATCCAATGAAGGAGAGTATCTTCAAAGGAGTTAAAGTACAATGGAGTATTCGTTCGTTAAGTTGATTTTTGAACATGAGGGGCATTATATGCGCATGCCTCAGGGTTCTTCCCCATGCTTTCTGTATAATGGAGATGAGTGTAATGTCGGCAGCACCGAAGTTGGATGAATTTTAAAGCTGCAAGGACGAATCCATAAATGCTCGATGTTTGATTTAAATGGTTTTGTCAAATTAGTTTGATGTTCGGGTGACGATAACATAGAGAAATACAAAAATTGAGAAGAAAAGTAGAATGCTTGCAGGAAGGACATTTACAACTTCTCTGTTTCAGCTGCGATTCCACTGTTTGACATAGTGCCAAACGTTTAAGCAGAAAAGTATACCATGAATTTTTCGCTAGAAAAGATATTTGGCACTTCCCGCCCAAATTGTATATTGTACACATTTTGTGAAAGTGCCAAATTTTCGTTTGGCTGCTATAAAACGACTTGCCAAACGGTTTGGAGCTACATTACGCTTTTTAAATAAATTTTAATTATTTCAAAATAAATAAGAAAAGGATTCTAAAGTTAATATTAGCAGTTTATATACTTGAATATGAAGGGACGTGGCTCTCGGCCATAGCCTTGTCGTCGAACAGCAACATCGAAAGCCTCGTAGCGTTTAGCTAACCATTTGAACGAAAAGCGTGCATTCTGTTTATTTGTTAAATTTGTATACGAATTACGTGACGAAGAACTGACGTTGTATTGCAATATCGTGCGGATGGCGCATGCGAAATTTGAATATTTACGAATCTTCATCATTCCGTTCATTGAAGAAAATAAAAATAAAAATTGCAATGACCGGTAGTCGCCTAATACCGTTTCCATACTTTTGGGTCTTAAATGCGATATCTGACTCTGTCAACACTCATCCATCCGGTAAAATACCATTGATTTCTTTCGCCGTTCGCTTAATCTTCTTCTCCAGTCTACAATTGTTTGAAGGATTTTTTAACAAAATGTTCCCTACTGCTAGGAAACAAAATCTCTCTAGCTACTCGTTAAAACCATTTTGAGCTTCTTATGAAGCGCAAGAGGGTCTTAAAATCAATATCTATCAGGTCGCCTAAATCGTTGCAATAGGGGGCTCCTAAGTGAAGCTTCCTTTTACGGGAGAGAGCTGGTCAGAACAAAAAAGGTGAGGAATAGTTTCTCCCTCTTCTTCATCCATGCAGCTTCTACAAAAGTCGTTCGCAAAGACGCCTAGCCTTGCAGCATGCTTGCCTATTAGACAGTGTCCAGTGATGACACCTACTCGTATTATAGCGTCGATATGTAACCTGTTGAGAGAAATCAAATTCTTAGAACGTTTTAGATCCAGCTTCGGCCAAATCTGTTTTACCGCTAGACATGCTGATCCATTCGTCCACCTAAGATTCGTTCTCTCGATAGCATCCAGCTTAAATTTGAGTTTGCAAGTAGCGATTGGTATACCTATCCGATTGGTATATCCGGCAGGATGAGTATAGTTGTTCCTATTCTGGCGAGTTCATCGGCCTTACAATTCCCTAGAACGTCCCTATGCCCTGGCAACCAGCACATGTGAATATTAAATTGCTCAGCCATCTCCGCAATAGACGATCGGCAGTCTAGAGGTACTAAGGAATTTATAGAGGTCGATTCCAGGTATTTGATTGCTGCTTGGCTGTCTGAAAAGATGTGGATATCTCTAACAGATATGACGTTTTTCGTAAACCAAGATATGACTTCTTTAATCGTCATTATTTCCGCCTGGAACACGCTACAATAATTTGGAAGACGGAAGGAGAGCTAAAGATTAAGCCTGTCAGAGAAAACTCCGTCTTCGGTTTTTGACCCGTCAGTGAAGAAGTGAATCGTCTCATTTTCTAAAAATGCATCACCCTCAGTGATCTAGAAGGCATGGTGACGAGGATGGTCGGATGGTGTAGTCCGTGCTTTCGGGAGAGATTTTGAATTTATTCTTAATGGAAGCGTAGCCAAATTCTTTTCTTGACCACTGTTGGCTAGCTTTAAGGGGAACAGCTGCATTCATTGCCATTTGCTTGCTGAATATATCTAGGGGTATCAGATGAATCAAAATATCCAGTGCCGCACAGGGAGTTGTACGTAGTGCTTCGCTTATTCACAGGCAAGCTGTAGGCTGGACTTTACTTAGATAATCGTGAATTTATAGCTTTTTCTAAAGCTGTCCACCAGACAATCACCCCGTATGTGAGTATCGGTCTAATGACCGAGATGTAGAGCCAGTGAGCGATTCGGAGTTGTAAGCCCCATGTGGGGGCGCCGTGACGTAAGTGATTAGTGTGTCGGATCACTACGCATGACGTTCCAAGTTCGAATCCCAGAAAACACCAAAAAGTTTTTCCACGGTCCCACCTCTCGCGAGCGTCTGACAAACATCCGAGAGTATTCTTGTCACGAAAAAACTCCTCAAATCGCCGTTCGGATACGGCAATAAACTGTAGGTCCCTTCCATTCGTGTGAAAAATATAACGCACACAACATGAGTGGTTGCGAGAAGCTAGGCCCTGGCACTTAAAGAGCTGTTGCGCCAAACATTTATTTATTTTTTTTAAAGATTTGATCGATGGTGCACTTTCATGGCCTGAAACCGCACTGATAGGGACCGATCAGGCTGTGGATAAACGGTTTCAGGCGTTCACACAATATCGCAGAAAAGATCTTATATGCGATGTTGAGGTGACTGATGCCACTATAATAGGCGCAGTTGAGGGGGTCTCCTTTCTTGTGGAACGGGCAAAATACGCTGAGATTCTATTCATCAGACATTCTTTCGTCTGACCAAATTTTAGAGATGAGTTCGTGTATGCACTCTACAAGTTCATTACCAGCTGCCTTGATAAGTTCGGCCAGTAAGCCGTCAGGTCCAGCAGCCTTGTTGGATTTCAGTTTGGATATTCCTATCGTCACTTCGCTTTGGTCAAGTGGACGGACACTTTGACAATCATCGTCTATATTGAATGGTTCATTCTGCCTGACAGCGGAATGTTGTTCTTCGCCGCCGTTAGACAGTCTTCTTTTTCTTCTTCTTCCTTTTATCAGCGAGGCTATGATCCGAAAATAAGGGATCATAACCCTCCCACTTCACCGCATTTCTACTGATGCGCCTGTGAGGTTCGCGTTATACAGTCTGCTCGTCTTGGTTTGCTGCAGGCACTCGCCGGCATTCCTCGTCAAACCAGGGGTTTCGCGGTGGTGGGCGAGCGAGACCCAGCACATCAGTCGCGGCGTTTCTGATGGCATGTTGGCAGCGTTGCCACTGGTCTTCGGCACTTGATGCTGGTGGCATAGGGGTGATTGAAAGATTTCGGGATACGCGTTCAGTAAAGCCTTTGGCGGTCTCTTGCGATTGTAGCTTTTCGACGTTAAATTTTCTTACAGTGATTCTTCTTTGTTGCTCAGTTTGGGATATCCGCATTTGTACCTTGCCTACAACGAGGTAATGATCCGAGTCTATGTTGTCCGCTCGGAAGATCCGGACATCCAGCATACTGGAGGCATGTCTTGCGTCGATCGCAATATGATCAACTTGGTTGATCGTTACATGATCAGTAGACCGCCATGTCTGCTTATGAATATCGAGATAAGGAAACCACGTGCTTCTTATAGTGACATTTCGCTCCACAACGAAATCAATTAGCCATGGTCTGTTATCGGACGTGGTGTTGTGTAGGCTATGCTTACCGACTGCCCTACCAAAGACGTCCTCCTTTCCTATTTTGGCATTAAAATTTTAACGTCGTATTTAAGACATTGCTCGTAGAAACAATCTTTGGTGGCAGGGTCCTTTTCTTCCGTAGTAGAACGAAGAGGAAGTACATAATCATAAAATAAATTTTACTTTTGCATTGACGCTCTCCCAAAATTATATTGTATGACAAGGACGTATACTTCAAAACCAGAATTAATTTTGCTTTCGCCAATAGCACTTGTGATGTTCTGGGAGATTCCATTATTAAAAATGCAAAGCAAATTCACTCATATCCTCTAATCACATCATACTGATGAGCCCTTCCCACGCAGCACAATGCTGAACAGAAGCATCACAATGTTGAATAAAATTTACATTTAATTACCCTTAAGTACTATTGAGAGACCGACCGTGATTTTACGGCATACCTACCGTCAAAATGCCAAATAACAAGCACAGAGCTGTACTTCATCTAATTTGATGGATTTCAACACTCAGTGCTTCAAAGTAGTTAATTAAATTCTTGTTGATACTTGTATGCAGTAAAAATGAACTTTTATCCGAAATCCGTTAATCTACTTACTTGTTTCTACTCATGTTCAGATGTAATGATATTCAAGTTGTTTAATTAAGTTATCTTTTGCGCTTGGTCTTTTATTAATGAAGACCGATATCTACTGCGTAATTTAACTAGCATTTCACCAAATTTCAATATATTGTGGTCAAAAGGTAGTGCATGCGATTGCATGAAAACACAACACAAACATTCACATAGCTAAGTCCAACCAACTCCTACTCTTGACCTCTGCGTTGGTGTCCGCTGTGTGCCTAGTATTATATCTTGATCGGAGATTGGGTAACCAAACCTTTTGGACGGTCTTGGTGGCAGCATCCTCATTAAAGGATTTTTTCTTATTCTAGACGACAGCGGATGAATTCCCAAGATGTAGTCAAACGTGGCATCTACATGTGTATACCATAATCGGGCTGCTTCGACACATTCGGACTACAGGTCGATAAGGAACTTTCATGGTTAGTCAGGATTTTTAAATAGAGATGGTGGCGGAGTAGGGTAAACTGTCCCACAGTGGCTCACGTCCCACAGTGAATCTTTTAAATTTACAGAATCTCTACTTATAAGAGAAAAACGAAGTGAAGAGAAAATAAACCGCGTTTCGATCCTTTATGAATTTACCTGGCAGTTGAAGTAGTGCGCTAGTGAATTTTACTGGTAAGTAAAAAAGAAATCGTGCTTTTTATTTTTGTTCCATTTGAAACAGTAATGTGCTTATTGAGATTTGTAGGATACAGTTAAAAATGTTGATTATTATTATTACTTAAAATTAGTATGTCAATAAAATTTATGAAATAGTTTTTCTTATAAAAATATTTTTCTCCAAAAAGTCACTATGTCCAACAGTGAACCAGATCATAGTCGTACACAGTGAACCATGGTTCACTGTGTCCTAGCCATACGCCAGACAAAACTATATACAATATTTTAACAATAAGTTCACCATTTTTTTTTCAGTTAAAATGGCATGAACAAAGAAACAAAGAAAAATAGGAACCCACACAAAGGAGCAGATGAAATCTGCACTTCAGCTGATTAAGGAAGGAGCGAAAACAAGGCAAGCTGCTAAGGAAAAACAAATTCCATACGCAACACTGAGAAGATATTTTCTCAAAACACAAAATCTTAACGAGCAGGAATTGGAAGTAATGAGGCTTACTCCAAACTATACCGTTAGCCTTATATTCACAGAGGAACAAGAAGCCACATTAATAAAATATCTCAAAGACTCAGCATACTTATTTTATGGTTTGACAAATGTGGATTGCCGGAAGTTGGCATATGAAACTGCAAAAATTAACAAATTAAAAATTCCCGAATGCTGGAAGGAGGAGAAAATGGCAGGCATTGAATGGTTGCGATCGTTTCATAAAAGATGCCCTAGCTTGATTCTGAGAGCTCCGGAAAGCTGTAGCTTGGCTCGAGCAATAGCATTTAACAGCTTCAACATCGGAAAATATTTTGACAACTTAGAAATAGTCATTAAGCGCCATCCAAATTTTTTAAATGTCACAAGAATACCATATATAATCTGGATGAAACGGCAACAACGACGGTGCAAAAACCTCCAAAAATGTTAGCACCTAAAGGCATAAGATGTCTTTCCAAAGTTACTAGTGGTGAGAGAGGCACTTTATCCACAACATGTGCCATAATCTGTGCGAGTGGACAAACTCTTCCACCTGCCATTGTTTTTCCAAGAAAGAACTTTAAAAGTTATATGCTTAAAGGTTAGACTTAAGCAAAAACTTCTTTTGTCTTCGATAATTAATATTGTGTTTATTTTCTTAAAGGTACACCTACAGGTAGTTTGGGCCTAGCACCCAGTGGATGGATGAATTCTGAGTTATTTCCTAACGTAATGAAGCACTTTATTCAGCACAATTCCTCATCTATGACAAATCCTTCGCTGCTTATTCTGGATAATCATGAATCACACCTCTCTATTACTTACTTCTGTCCTGTATCCCCTTGTGGGTCCTAGGGCCTCTACTACGCCTACGCGCCATCGTGTACGGTTTCTGGCAATGTGTCTGAGTTCTCCCCAACTTTTCCCTAACTGCCGTGCCTCCTTCTCGACTGTTCTGCGCCATGTTCTCCTCGGACCGCCAGGTCTTCTGCCATCCTGAGTTAGAGGGTTCCATTGCATAACATGGTTCGCTATGGAGCTGTCACCCTTTCGGAACGTGTGACCAATCCACTGCCACTTCCGCCGTTGGATAGTTGTGCCTATTGGTTCCTGACCCGTTCTCTCGTAAAGGTGTTCGTTAGAGATACGATTGGGCCAGAAAATCCTTAAGATATTGCGCAGACACCTATTAACGAACGTTTGCAGCTTTCTGGTGATAGTAGTGGTCACTCTCCACGTGCTGCAACCATATAGCAGCACAGATTCAACGTTGGAGCGAAACAGTCTTATTTTGCTGCTCAAACTGATTGCATTGCTTCGCCACATTTTGGACAGCATCCCGAACGCGGACCTTGCTTTGGCGATCCTGTTGGCTATATCCAGTTCGGTTCCACCATCGGTCGAGCCAATACTCCCAAGATACTGGAAATCCTCTACTCTCTCTACCGGTTGTCCAGCAATGCATATTTGAGCCGATGAGTTTGTTCCAAGGCTGATAATTTTAGTTTTTGCCGTATTCATTTTCAGCCCGACGACACCTGCCTCCCTCTCCACATCTGCTCATTTGGTGGAGGTCCATAATTCTGTGGGAAAGTAAGCATACATCATCAGCGTAGTGAAGATGTTTCAGTTGAGATGTAAGAGTCCATCGAATTCCTCCGTTTCCCGTCGACAAAGCTGCATGAAGCACATCGCTAATCACCAATAGGAATAATATTGGTGAAAGGATACAGCCTTGTCTTACCCCACTTTGGATCTCAAATTCCTCAGACAACCTTCCCCTATGCAGAACGTGACATTTGGAGCCTTCATATGTAGCTTTGATAATAGCAATTAGTTTATCGGGAATACCTCTCCTGCGTAAGGCACGCCAAATAAACTCCCTGTTGACACTATCGAACGCCTTCTCAAAATCGATGAACAGCAGGTGCAGTGGCGATCGATATTCAACACACTGTTCGATGATAATCCGCAGGGTGTTGATGTGGTCGGCACAGGAGGATCCAGAGCGGAAACCTGCTTGTTCGGCATCGAGTGTGTCTTCGAGATGTTGTTTGATTCGCTCAAGGATGATTTTAGCTATTATCTTAGCTACAGCACGCAGCACGCAGATACCCCTCCAGTTTCCGCACTCCATTAAATTTCCTTTCTTAGGAAGCTTGACGATCATTCCCTTTTTCCACTCATTAGGAAAGCTCTCAGCTTCCCAAGCTCTATCTATAAGTGGAAGCAGAAGCTCAGCCGATGTTGTTGGCGCTGCTCGTAAGAGCTCTGCTGGTATACCGTCAAGTCCTACCGCCTTGTTGGTTTTGAGTGCCTTGACCGCGGTAATGATCTCATCTTTACTGGGAGTCGTGGTGCGTATTCGGGAACTTCTCACCTCGAGCATCTCAGTCTGATTTGGGAGCATATCGCTAGCGAATACGCGGTTCAAAACCGTAGCAAAATGCTCTTTCCATCTCTTGAGATGATCCTCATCCGAAATGAGCAAGGAGCCGTCTAGGCTTTTCACTGGGTGTTGGCTGGAGCTGCGACCACCTGTCAGCTCTTTCGTGATTCTGTAGACAGTCCTGCTGTCGCAAATCCGTGCAGCTTCTTCTGCTTCTGTAGCCAGCGCGTTGATGTAGTTGCGCTTGTCACGTCGTATGCTACGCTGAACTTCTCTCATCTTCATGCGATATACGGACTCTAGCTCGCTTCTCCCTGCTGCTGGGGTAGCTGCAACGCGAGCTTTCAGCTGTTTTCGTTCGTCAATCCGTCTCCAGGTATCCTCGGAAAGCCACGCCCTATGTCTTCCCTGCGATCGACCGACAATTCTTTCAGCACCAGATGTAAAAACATTTTTCACAGCACACCAATGATCTTGGATGGTTGCGGGCATTGAGCTGCTGATTGCTTCCACACCTTGCGAAAAGTGCTCCCTTAATTGTTGGCGCACTGAGGGATCACTAAGTCTATCGATGTTGAACCTGGGCATTCTTGTGTTGTCGTGGGATCTTCGAACTGCAGCAGTGCGTAGTTGGAGAGTAGCTATCATAAGATGGTGATCACGTACTATCCCCACATCTGCCCCTCGTCTGTTTCGGACGTCCAGGAGACTACTTCTAAAGCGGCGGCTGATAGCAAAATGGTCAATTTGGTTGGAGTTTGCTTGCCTGTCATTGGAAACCCAGCTGACTTTGTGGCAGGTGTTGTGCTTATACATGGTGCCACCTATCACAAGGCGGTTGGCATTGCAGAAGTCCACAAACCTTTCGCTGTTGTCATTGCGGTTGCCTAGTCCATGCTTCCCGATTACATGTTTGAGCCCTTCGTTGTGGCTGGCTACCTTGGCATTCAAATCCCCCATCACTATGACAATGTCTCCATTTGGTGTTGTGTTGAAGACGGCGCTTAAGAGATTGTAGAAGCTCTCCTTTTCGTCCTCAGACGAACCATTCGTTGGGGCGTAACACTGTATGATGGTGACGCGTCGTACTCTAGTCCGGAATCTGGCCGTCAAAATCCTATCACCATAAGGCCGCCAGGAAATCAGGCCCTTGCGTGCTGTTGTTGTTAGCAGTAGTCTGACTCCATATTCCCACGGACTTCCGGATGGTCTTCCAGAATAGAGTAGTACAGTGTTACGCGTTGGAGACTGGTACTCGCCCTCTTCGAACCATCTTACTTCACTTACCCTCAAAATGTCCAGTTTATATCGCATGAATTCCTTTTCCAGTTGGAGGAATCTGGCATTGTAAGGACCTTCGCTTCCCGAGTCGAGGAGCGTCTTTACATTCCAGAAACCTATCTTTGTCCGAGTACAATAGCCAAAAGTCGCCAACATGTGATCAGTCCTTATCCGAGGCATAGTGTCGGTTTCAGTAGCGAGCTGGTTTCAGTAACGCAGGTTGCTGGCCCACGTTACCTAGACTAGAATCAAGGCCCTAGACAACCGCACTTACAATTTTGGCCTATACGTATAAGGGTTTATACGTATAGTTGCCCGGGGACCACCACTAGGAGGTAAAGTAAGTACTTCATCATGAACTTGATTGTTGCGCTACTGGCCCAAGCCAAGTTTTGGGCAGTCAGTAGTTTCCCGATCAATCGCAATGCAGGTCCCCCTCTCTATTGAATCCTTGGAATTGGCAAAGTCAAATGGAGTAACGGTACTTACTTTGTGAATTCAAACCTTTTAAAACGTTTTACAATGCGTTAATGGACTCCTGGATGATGAGGCATCCTGTGACTATATACGAAGTAGGTGAATTTATCGGGGAAGCCTTTCAAAAATCGTTGACTCCTATAACGATCAACAACGCTTTTAAAAAAATCGGCATTTTCCCTTTCGACCGGTCGGCTTTTACTGAGATTGACTTTCTACCAAGTACTGTCACCGACCGTCCGATCCCCGAGGACGAAGAAAATGTTGATCCAAATGACAATGATTCCCCAGCAATTCCACAAACAAATCTCGAAGGACATTTTACAGGGCCAGCAGAGTTCCGACCGCCCTTAAAAGCGCCACCAAGGAAATCTAGCGGAAAAACAGGAAAAGGGAAGGAGTCTGATTGCCACCGATACGCCTGAAAAGGAAAAACTTTGCGCACAGAAACAAGCAAAAAAAACACTTTCGAACTAAAAAAATGCTGATAAAAGGGGCAAAAGACCAGTGCGACAAGTTCTACATCCGAATCAGATATATCTGGTGTCCTTGAAAGTGATGATGTTATGACGGATGAAGATTCAGAGGAAAATAATATTCAAAATGATGTTGAAAACTTGGAAGAGATTACCAGGGATCCCGTCGAAGGTGAATTCATTTTAGTTGAATTTAAAGGAAAGAAGAATTTGGTGTACTACGTCCCAAAGGTTTTAAAAGCCGAAGGCAACGAGTATCAAGTTGGCTATTTGAGAAAGAAGTCTGACAAAAGTTGCATCTTTTCTTTGCCGGATGTTCCAGATCTTAACAAGCCTCGTGAACATGGTAGCACTTCCAGGATTCAGAATTCCGTATTTTCATTTAGCAACTATCAGCATTTAACATTCGTTAATGGTTTTGTGTTTTTTTTTATTATTTTTTACTATTATTTTTCGTTAGTTATAAGTTTTGTGATATTATCGAAGTCCTTGAAAGTCCTTTATGTTGTTTTTTTTATTGTTATTATTCCTGTTTTTGTTTTTATTACTTATGTTTTTGTAATGTTTCCTTTTTTTAATGTTAATGTTAAATTAAAATTGATTTTTATCAATTACTTGTTTTTGCTCTTAATTTTTCTTATGAAATAATAAATAAACACCATATGTTCACTGTGAACTACCCAGTGGTTCACTGTGTCCACCCCCTAGTACACAGGGAACCAATTGAAGTGCGTTTTAAAAAACTCAGAATCTACTATTTTCTATGATCTTTCTAAAGCTGCATATGGTGAAATACAAAGCTAATAAAGCAAATAATAAGTACCTTCAAACCGTTTAAACATTAAACCAATAGTTTAAAAACTACATCAAGTCAAACGCAAATTAGTCCACTGTGGGATAGTTTACCCTATCCCTTATTGTATGAACGGCAGCTCTCACACTCCCCTAGTAGACTACTGGCACCAGTGTACCCGCGCAGATCAAGAGACATGGTCTTTAAGCCGATAAGTGATCGCCTGGCAATGATCCGCATTAAAGCTGCGTTCTACAATATTAGCCAAATACGCATATGTATGTATGTGCGTACAACCGAGGGCATTATCGAGGAGCAATTACGGTGCCTTCGGCACAAAAATTGGTAATTAGAACACCTTCAGCGGAAAAGCTCGAAAGTGTAGCTTCTACAATACGATAGCAGATAACGGCTTCCAACTAACCGACTTTGCGGCACTGTAATACGGTGATTATAGCATTAGGTATCACCGACCAAGAATACGCACAGCATCCTGACTTTGTTTTGATGGTTGAAATGGTAGAAAAGCCAATCACATGCTAATCAATGCTAGGCACGCATCCAATATGGAATTGTAGATGTGTTTACGCAGCATTTCCAGCAGCTGCTTAGGGGACATCAAATGGGGAGAGTGATAGGGCATGGAGAGAACTCATATCCAGCCAATGAAGAAGTAGTACCTTCAGTCTCCACCCAGTTTAGAAAAGGACAGCGCGAGTATTAGAAAGCTGAAAAGGAATAAAGCCGCTGGGTTTTTCAATATGGAGTAGATGCCTTGTTTGGGTGTGTGCATCAAGCCACTGCTCAAGTATGGATGGATGAAAGGATGCCCGCTAACTGGAGTATCAGCTCCATATGCTCCAACTTCAAAAAAGGCGATCTCATGTTTTGCAAGAATTACCGAGGCATATCCCTGCTAAATGTCGCATAAAAGATCCTATACAACATTCTGTGTGAACGTCTTAAGCCTTTCTGCAGCACAATAATCGGCGCGTACTATTGTGATTTCTACCCCGGCAGATCGACAATAGACCACATTTTCACACTGAAGCAAATCCTGGAAAAGATCAGTGAATTTCTAGTTGAAACTCACCGCCTGTTTATCGACTTTAAGATCACATATGGTAGCATACATCGTTTTGAGCTCTACAATGCGGTGGCTGAATTAGAGATCCCGTCAGAATTGATCCCACTCTACCGTGTAACGCTGGAAAATACGCAGTGCTCTGTATAATATGGAAATAACTTGTCCGCACTATTCCGAACTTGACCCCGGATTTCAGCAGGGAGGCGCAATGTCATACGCTTTCTTCAATCTCGCGCGGAACTGAGAGTGCGCAAGAGGAGGTTAACACGAAAGGCATTATCTTTCCTAAGTCCGTACGCAGATGATGTTGACTTCATCGGGAAATCTCAGCGTGCCGTCACAGAGGCATTTACGACAATTGAAAATCAGGCGGGACAAGTTGGCCTCGAAGTAAATTAGGACAAACCAAGTATATGCTGTCAACAAACAAAAAATCGATCTGCCCAAAACGTTGGAGAGAATGTCACTGTGGATAAATTTTACTTTGATGTGATTAACTCCTTGGAGTAAATACCAATTCTACAAATGGCACCTTTGTATAGATTCGGCAAAGAATAGTCTATGGCACCGCCACTACTTCAATTTGCGAAAAGAACCGGACTTAAAACTCCTTACTCGACGAACTAAATTAATGCTCTACAGAGCGTTTATCTTACCTATCCTGCTATATGGCGCCGAGCGCTGGACGACAAGTAAAAAGACTGAGCTAATATTGAACTCTTTCGAGAGAAAAACACTTCGTCGGATATTACATATATCCCGCATCTGAGGAAGGCGAATGGAGGAGGAGACTTAACCCGCGAATTGAATGAGCTGCACCAAGATGTGAATGTAGTCCAAGAAATGATGATACGTCAACTACATACGAGTATATTGGCTCGGTCACATACTTACTTACGTATGTCCTGTATCCCCTTGTGGGTCCTAGGGCCTCTACTACGCCTACGCGCCATCGTGTACGGATTCTGGCAATGTGCCTCAGCTCTACGCAACTTTTCCCTAACTACAGTGCCTCCTTCTCGACTGTTATGTTCTCCTCGGGCCGCCAGGTCTTCTGCCATCCTGAGTTAAAGGGATCTATTGCATAGCATAGTAAGCTATGGAACTGTCACCTTTTCGGAACGTTGGTCCAATCTACTGCCACATCCGTCGTTGTATGGTTGTGCCTATTGGTTCCTGACCCGTTCTCTCGTATAGGTGTTCGTTAGAGATATGATTGGGCCAGAAAATCTTTAAGATATTACGCAGGCACCTATTAACGAACGTTTACAGCTTTCTGGTGATAGTAGTGTTCAATCTTTACGTGCTTCATCCATATAACAGCACGGATTCAACATTGGAGTGGGACAGTCTTATCCTGGTGAAACTGATTGCATTGCTTCGCCATATTTTGGACAACATTCCGAACGTGGAATTTGCTTTGGCGATCCTGTTGGATACTGGAAATCCTCTACTCTCTCTACCGGTTGCCCAGCAAATGCAAGTTTTTCGAAGACTCAATCACTTACTTAGGTCACGTCATTTTCGGAAGAGGACTTGAAAAGACTTAGGACAAAGTTAAGTCTATTACAGAGGCCCCCACCCCGCGAAATGTCACGGAAGGAAGGTTTTTGCAAAATCTGTCTTCGAAACTGCACCCGCTATACAAATTGCTGCAGAAGGATGCGGTTTTCAACTGGAACAAGGGATGTGAAAAGGTGTTCAATCTCATCAAAAAGGAAATCACTTCAGATGTCTTACTCTGTGCTTATGATCCAAAATTACCGATGTCATTGGCTACTGACGCGAGCCCCTATGGGCTGGGAGCTGTTTTGTCACATACATTTCCAGATGGTCAGGATCGTCCCATTGCTTACGCATCACGATCTCTATCTGTTTCAAAAAGGAACTACAGCCAGATTGACAAGGAAGCAACGGCATTAAAACGCTTCTTCCGATATTGCTATGGCCGTAAATTCACATTAATTACAGATCATAAACCTCTTGTTGCTATTTTCAGCCCAGATAAGAACTTACCCAGTATGGTGGCTACTCGCATGCTGCATTATGCCCAGTTCTTACAAGGGTTTAATTACGACATTATGTATCGAGCGACGGATAGCCATGGGAATGCAGATGCGCTATCCCGCTTACCCTTAGAGTTAACACAGGCGGAGAATGAAGATGATGACGTCACACACTATTAAATGCAGCAAATCAACACTGTTCCTGTTACCGAAAGACAAATTGCCAGGGAAACTAGTAAGGATCCAATACTAAGGAATGTGTACAACTGTTTGTATTTAGGGAAAAAGCTGACCGAGCCGGGATACGAAGGTAAAAATGAACAACTCTCCCTTTCAAATGGTACCATCCTTAGGTATAGTTGAGTGGTGATTCCCGAAAGTTTGCGGAGGTGGTACTAACAGAATTACATGTGGTTCACGTCGGCATAGTCAAAATGAAAGCACTTGCGAGGAGCTACGTCTGGTGGCCGAGCATTGACAAGGAAATTGAGAATTTAGCACGCGGATGTTATGCATGCAGAAGTGTAATGAAGCAGTCATCGAAGAAAGTACAACATCCATGGGAATACCCATCTGCTCCATGGCAGAGAATTCATATAGACTTTGCAGGTCCGTTCATGAATAAATATTTTCTAATAGTTGTTGACGCTCATTCGAAGTGGCCAGAGATTATACCGATGAATGGCATGGCAGCAGGGAGGACAATTGAGGTCTTGCGCGAAATATTTGGCCGCTACGGGTTACCTTCCACGATGGTCAGTGATAATGGGCCTACGTTTACGTCGGAGGAATTTAAGGAGTTCATCAGAAGGAATGGAATTCAACACAAGTTCAACGCTCCATATCATCCAGCTACCAATGGCCAGGCTGAACGTTTTGTGCAGAATATGAAGGCCGCACTCCGAAAGATGAACGATCCTGGCAGTTTAAACCTTTAACTTACTAACTACCTTATGCGATACAAGAAAACTCCAAATGCTACAACGGGAGTGTCGCCTTGCACATTGTTCCTGCAACGGGATATTCACATCGTTCTGGACTTAATTCGGTCCAGCATCAAAGATGACGTTCAAGAAAGGCTGAGGGCAGCATACCCAAGTGGAACGCAGTACCATCCTGGCGATACAGTTCAAGTGAGAAATTATACCAACAAGGACAAGAAATGGGAGTTTGGCAAAATAGTTCGAAGGGATGGATTCCTTCATTATTATATCAACCTACACGGGAAACTCTGGCGAAGACATACTAATCAAACTTTGAAGTGCAGTGTAACTCCAGCCGAAGTGATCAGGGATTCCGATCTAGAGACGATTCCAGAATTTCCTCCGGCACAACCCACTGTCCATGTGTCGAAGTCTACGGCTACTCCACCGTCATCGAAGAAGCTCCATTTCTCAAAACCGATACAAGATACCATTCCAGCTCCAGCTTCAATGCACGAACAAGAAGGTAGTGTCAACAAGAATACCAGTGAGAAACCAGAACAAGGAAGCTGTTTCGACTAAAACACCAATGAGACATCAGCATTGCGGAGCATCTCTCGCCTGAGGAAACCAGTGGAGCGCTTTACTCCAAACTAGTGGGGAGGACTGTTATGTATTTGCCTGAACGGAAGAATTTAAGAACAGCAGCACACACGATTCGCAAACCTGAATAATCGATGCCAGGAATACGCCTACGTACTAAACCACACCCTGCACACTTCAACCACTCTCCCCGCGGGACTACCGTTAGGTATTACTTCGCGTGGCTGGATAGCTATTTATGCTCTTCTTTCGCTGTCTTCCGCTCCTTGTTCCAAACGTGTTGCCGGTTGGACTTGGTTGCTCTCTCTGACTCTTTCCAGCCGCCTAAGTTCCTGCACGATTATCGCTGCAACTTGTTTCACCGCGTGCCATATTGCATTCGATGCTATCATGTGGTGCACAATGTTTTCGGGGGTTGGTATTTCTACAATTTTTTCCTTCAGTTCTCTGTGCTCTATATGAAAACGTGGGCACTGAAAAAATACGTGCTGAGCGTCTTCTGGGGCCTCTCCGCAATTTGGACAGTTGGGAGATTCATCGAGCTCAAACCTGTTGAGATACGCTCGAAAGCAGCCATGTCCGGTTAGGAACTGGCTAAGATAGAAATCTACCTCTCCGTGTTTCCGGTCCATCCATTTTTGGATATCCGGTATAAGTCGATGGGTCCATCTTCCCTTTGAGGACTGGTTCCATCGCTCCTGCCATGCTCTAATGCTTCGCTGTCTTTCTTCCAGCTTGATATTTTTGACTGACGCTTGAGGTTCCTGAATTTTGGCGTCGTAGGTCCTTTGTAGCTCGATAGCCAAGATATCCGCTGGTAGCATTCCCGCGATGACACATACTGCCTCGTCTGACACCGTACGAAAGGCACAGCATACTCTCAGCGCACATAGTCTGTTGACAGAGTTTATCCTTCTTGCGTAGGTCTCTTTCATCATAGCTTTGGCCCATATGGGTGCCGCATACATAAGGATGGACTGCACCAACCTTGATAGAATAAGCCTCCTTTGTTGCCTAGGTCCTCCAATATTTATCACTATTCTTGATAAGGCACCGCTCACCCGAACCGCTTTGTCACACGTTCTTTCAAGGTGCTCTATGTAAGTGAGCCTCGCGTCGATCATCACACCTAGGTACATATTTGATAACCGATTTTGAAGTCGTATTATGATCTCCTACTCTGATGGTGATTTCTTCTCTTTTCTTGCGGCTGCTTACCAATACTGCCTCTGTCTTATGTTCGTTTGACTTTTCGGATACATTCATTTGCAGTATCCTCTATTTCTTCTAGATGTTTTGCAACCACGACAATTGCTATGTCATCGACAAAGCCTATGATTTTTGCCTCATTTGGGATTCCAAGCCTTAGAACCCCATCATACATAATGTTCCAAAGGATAGGGCCTAATACCGATCCTTGTGGAACTCCGCCAGATATGTGGTACTGCTTTACTCCATCGTCGGTATCGAAGAGCAGAAACCGTTTCTCGAAGTAGCTCAGTATTATTTTAATTAAGAACCATGGCACCATCATTGACCTAAGCGATTGCACTATGAGTCCCCAATTCGCAGAATTGAACGCGTTTTTGACGTCCAATGTTATTACGGCACCGTATTTCTTTGCACCGCCTCTCCAACTCCAGCCCTGAATAGCTTCTTCTAAGGTTGTAGTTACCCTTCTTATTGCGTCTACTGTGGAACGAGCTTTCCTAAAACCATACTGTTGGTTGGAGAGTCCCCCGGCTTCATCAATTGCCACTTCTAATCGGTTGCATATGATTCGCTCCAGTATTTTACCCATTGTGTCTAACAGGCATATGGGACGGTATGACGAGGGTTCGTCTGGTGGTTTTTTTCCTTTAGACAGCAGCACTAGACGTTGCTTTTTCCATTGGTCTGGAAAAACTCCTTCTGTTAGACACTTGTTGTAGAGTTCCACAAATGGTTGCGTATTTGTTTTAATGGCTAATTTAAGGGCCTTGTTCGGTATGCCATCCAATCCAGGTGACTTGGTATCCTCGAATCGTCTGCATACATCCAGGAGTTCCCTTTGCGCGACAGTTGGGATGTCCTGTACTTCCGGAAGTGGCTCTATACGCTCTGCTGGTGTTTGAGGTGGAAACAACCCCGATACAATTTTCTGTATAAGGAGAGGGCATGAGGGGGAGGGTGCCCTAGTGCCTTTGAGTTTTACCATTACTGTTCTATAGGCGGTGCCCCAAGGATTTACATTTGCTTGCTCGCAGAGTTCCTTAAAGCTATTGCTCTTACTTCTGCGGATGGCTAGCTTTAGTTAGCTTCGCCTATCTTTGAATTGCACCCGTAGGTCCTGATGTGTGGTCAAACCTCTGGATCACTGAAATAGTCTTCTGGCTCTATGGCACTTGCTGCGTAGCTCTGCTATCTCTTGGTTCCACCAGTATACTGGTGGACGGCGATTTGTTGACGTTTTCCGGGCCATGGATGCGTCGCAAGCCCTGGTTACTTGTTTGGTAACCTCAGCGGCCATAGCGTTTGCTGTTCCTGGGCTTATTGTTGACTCTGCAAAAATCAGGGCAAAAGTGTCTTTGTCCATGGTGCTTATTTTCCACCCCATTCGTTGTGCCTTCTTTGGGCGTTCCTGGGTTGTTCTCCTAGGTTGTACTTCAAACAGGATGGCAAGGTGGTCGCTGTGAGTATATTGATTACTGACTCTCCAGTTGGCGCCTCTCGATAAGGAACTAGTTGCAAAGGTAATATCAACTATGGAGCCTACACCATTTCTACTAAAAGTGTGCTCACTTCCTGTATTTAGCAATATTAGGTCTAGTGACGATACGGCTTCTAGGAGAGCTTCTCCCCTTCTATTGGTCCGTGCGCTGCCCCAATCAGTGGCCCATGCATTGAAGTCTCCAGCTATAATCGTTGGGCTACGACCTCTAGCATCATCCACGAGCCTATCAAGCATACTTTGGAACTCGTCAATGGTGTTGTTTGGAGATGCATAACAGCTATAGACATGTACCCCTTTGACCTTTGCTCGCACGAAGCCTGTTCCGGGTGTCATCATTTTTTCTTCAAAGGCGCAATCTCCACAGGCCCAAATAGCAGCTCTTTTTGAGTCATCCGCAGCCCAAACTGTATCACCGAGATTTTTGTACTGCTCGCATAATACGGCAACATCTATCTTTAACTCGCGAACAGTTTGTGTCAATATGTCCTGTGCCGCTTCGCAGTGGTTTAAGTTTAGTTGCAGCACTTTCATATTCTTCTTGCGACTTTTGGAGCTTCTTGGTATACTGGGCATACTATGCTTCCTGCCGCGTGTTTGATGTTGCTACTTCCCTCTTCTTCGCAAAGGACGCAACTTGCATCATTGCTGCAGTTCTTGGATATATGGCCTTTCTGTCCACACCTAACGCAATCCTCACTCCTATCCAACGTGTTTTTACACGCCTTTGCTAGGTGCCCGAAGTTAAGATACCTAAAACATCGCAGCGGTATTATTTTCTCCCGTATTCGGCATACCGTCCATCCGATTTTTATTCCTTTGTGGTGACGCCATCTAGGTCTTTGCACTCAATGAGCACCTCTTGCGTTAGGGATCTCACTTCCGCTATTTCACCGAGAACTTTTCCCACTTTACTTTGGTGTTCTGATGTTCTTTCATCAACTGCTTTCTTGAGCTCAAGCAGTAGCTCTCCCTTTGCTGTACTTCTTATGCGGGTTACATCACACCCTAATCCATTCAACTCGGGGTTGGTCTTCACCTTTCGGAGTATGTCGCAATAGGAAATTTCTCCGATCTTTTTAATCACCAGTGCGTCAGGCTTAGCATATATCTTGCCTCGACTTTTTTCTACTCTTGTCCAAACGACTTTATTAGCAGTTTCTGCACCTGGTTCTTCGATCCGGGGTTTCACTGTCTGTCCATGGCTTTTCCCTGTGGCCTTTTTTTTTTTCTCTTTTTGGTCCTTATGGACGATTTGTTTCACCTTCATTTCCGTTTTTTCCGCAACAATTTCGGCGTATGACGGTGTGGAGGGTTCTTCGTTATTTGGAGATCTCGTCCTTTTTAGCTTGGGGTCTGGCAGTTGTTCCAACGAAGAAGGAAAAGCCAACTCACTCATTTCGGGAGAGTGGATGGTTTGAGTGGCTTTGGACACTCTACTGCATACCACTTTATCTATTTCGCAATCTACTGCGCAGCTGTAGTGTTTGCGATAGGCACTAGCCAGTTTCCTAATCTCATTATGTACATTGTTTTTTCCCTTAATGAATTCCATCAGTGCCGAGATGTGCTTTCCCAGGGAATGCATGGCTTCACGTTTTTCTCTCTCTTCGCTGGTTTCTTTGGCCTTTGCTTCCGTGTTGGTTTCGGACTTCAGACTACCAGTTTCTATTTCGCTGGGGAGAGATTTCGACGGCATTTGCGAGGTTGTCTGTTCATTTATTGCTTCAGACGGCACCTCCGCATTTGTGTTCTCTTCTTGCGTCGGTCCATCCGTTATTTTTAACGGCGGTGATCGCATCAGTACCGAGCTTCTCCTGAACGGATTTTCCTCTGTACTTTCGTCTCCTGAGTTTTGTACTTTTTTTTGTTCTTTTTTTCTGTTTTATTTGTATTTGTTTTTGTTTGATTCATAGTTGGATCCCACGAATATGGGGGAAAGAATGGTCCACCACATCAGAGACCCCTGTAATGTGGTAAGGCTATATTACAACCAGAGGGCACCAATTATCTGGAGTTATCTCCGTTAGCGATGCTGTATGGGTTTTACGTCCCCAGCACCAATCAGGCCTCGGTACGGGTCGCATAACGCCTTGCCTTAGGGACAGGATGCTTATTTACGGGCGGCATCTACTCGCAATATCACAAAAATTTCACTGGGCTTATGTGTTATTTCCGCACACCCTCCGTTTTTGCCGCTTTTGGTCGGGGACTGCTTATTGGTTATTCGCAGCTAACCTACATATCTGTAGGCCGTTCAGCTATCCGCCACCATGCTGACCCCCCCGGTAGCCTAAGCTCAGCCCCAGGGCACCATCCAGGTTATCTTCCCCCATTTGTACTTAGCTTTAAGTCTTATTTTATAGATAATAAATTAATGGATTCATAATTGGAGGCCTGCTTTCTTTATTCAACACACTCATGCGGATACACAACAGTATCTTTGAACAGATGAGTTTGTTCCAAGGCTGATAATTTTAGTTTTTGTCGTATTCATTTTCAGCCCGTCGACACCTGCCGCCCTCTCCACATCTGCTGACATTTGGTGGAGGTCCATAATTCTGTGAGAGAGTAAGCATACATCGTCAGCGTAATGAAGGTGTTTCAGTTGGGATGTAAGAGTCCATCGAATTTCTCCGTTTCCCGTCAACAAAGCTGCACGAAACACATTACTAATCGCCAATAGGAATAATATTGGTGAAAGGATACGGCCTTGTCTTATCCCACTTTGGATATCAAATTCCTCAGACAACCTTCATCTGTGCAGAACGTGACATTTGGAGCTTTCATATGTAGCTTTGATAATAGCAATTAGTTTATAGAGAATACGTCTCCTGCGTAAGGCAAGCTAAATAAACTCCCTGTTGACACTATCGAACACCTTCTCAAAATCGACGATCGATATTAAACGCACTGTTCGGTGATAGTTCGCAGGGTGTTGATGTGGTCGGCACAGGAGGATCTTGAGCGGAAACCTGCTTGTTCGGCATCGATTGTGTCTTCGAGATGTTGTTTGATTTGCTCCAGGATGAATTAGCAATTATCTCAGCTACAGCAGGCAGCACGCAGATACTCCTCCAGTTTCCGTACTCCATTAAATTTGCTTTCTTAGGAAGCTTAACTATCATTCCCTTTTTTTCACTCGTTAGGAAAGCTTTCAGCTTCCCAAGCTCTCTCTATAAGTGGAAGCAGAAGCTCAGCCGATGTTGTTGGCGCTGCTCATAAGAGCCCTGTGGGAATGGTTGGTTGGTTTGTTTTTTGTGGCTTGATGTGATCTCATCATTACTGGGAGTCGTGGTGCGTATTCGGGCATTTCTCACCGTGGGCACCTCAGTTTGATTTGGGAGCATATCGCTAGAGAATACGCGGTTCAAAACCACAACAAAATGCTCGTTCACATCGAGCGAATGGACGAAAATTCTCCAGCCAAGAGTATCTTCGAATCACAGCCCTCAGGTTTGAAACGACGAAAACCACAAAACCTCTGGTACGAGTATGAAGACCCAGTAGTCATGGATTTCAGATAACTTAGTCTGTGTAACTGGAAACAGCGCGTCCGGGATCGATGAGGATTGAAGGATGATGTGTCTTAGGCAGATACTCTACATTGGTCGGGATATCTTTGAATAAGTAAGTTTAAGCAATAAAATCCAAGAGAAAGTGGTGCAGTAAGTGGTTAGAACTAGCTAGGAGATGAGCTGTAGGTTTGCATCATTATGGTAGGGAAGGCTGGGAACCCTAAACTTATAACATCCTAGCAAGTGAGGACCAAAAGGTTGCATCAATAGGCCATAATCTGCATGAAACTAATTACTTCCGCGATGAAAACAGCATTTAGGAAATAGTGACAGTGCTTGAGTTACGGGGAGGGCCTCTGAAGCCTTTAATTATAGGGGACCTACCTGTACTGTGCAAACTGTGTAACTTGTCAGAAAAAGAAGATGTCGTACATTTGGTTGGAAAGAGTTCAGTTTTGAAAGAAATAAAGAAGCATATTTTCGGAAATAATGTCTTATCGGTAGGTCAAGCCCAAATCTACATATACTGGTACTGCAAATCGGTTTAACTTATCACAAAAGAGTGGTTAATGGAAATTTATAAAACAAAGACGGCAAAGTCATGGTGTATTCTCTTTTTTCTTGAAGAAAAAAATGGCAGTAATATTAAAATACAATAAAAATCTATCTATCACTGAACATTTATCCCCTATAAACAGCCGTATTGCATAAGTCCCATTTGTGATTCAATAGAACATGGTCGGGCCCAATTCGTCCACTTATACGAGTACATTTCACTTTCGATTATTTCAAGAAATTAAGGAAAAGAGATGTTAACCACACTTAAATTCTACATTACAATGACTTAGCATGAAGTCTGAGTACATAACAAAATGTAAATACAATATTCAGCTACAGGGATGAATATCCAGCTGATAAGGCGCCAACAAGCTTTCAATCAAACATGCCCCAGGGTATACTTATCTACGACAATTTAAAACACCCCTTAAGTGCGCGAGCATCCTTGATCTACACTGATTCTGGCTAAAAGCAAAAATGTGTCATCCTGCGTAGGAGAGGAAAAAAAAATCAATGATGTCTGCCCCAAAGGCACAATTTCCATGAATTTATTATGCCAGTCTCCGCTGGTATGTCTTCTTCCTGTCGTGTTTTCAATTTGCAAATTGATATCTTTTATAATGGATTATAATTGATGCTCAACGAGAATATTATAGGCAAGACTATTGGCTGATTTCTTTTGTTCATAGAGGTCCATTTGAAAATGTACGAGTTTATGATATATAGCTACGTGTGGTGTCTTATCGAAAGCTCTATCCAAATTTATGCGTTTTATCATTGGAAAGTAGAAAAAAAAAAAAACTCTAAATAAGACAAATGGTAATGTTGACTTTCATGATATTCTCTGTAATCTAGGGTGGTTGATAGAATGAGTTTGCACTAAATTTTCATTTCACTGACTTTGTTGATTAAGAGTCGGGTAGTACAAAAGAATTTTTGTAATCGTTCCATTCGGGTCAGCCGGTGGTTACTATAAAATCAAGCCATCAGGGGAATATGAAATTCGAAGCGGTATTCAACAAACCTAGATACTAAGGCCACTGATCCGGACCCCACCTGAAACCAATAGAGAACCGTTTAAGCTCTTCACAGAATGTTGACGAGAATATCCTGCATTTTGAAAACCCTCTGTGTTTGAGTCACTCCCAAGACGAATAGTATTATGATAGATAGGTAGATATAGAGTGGTTCTCGATGGGACCCACTTAGACCAATAAACGTCAACGATGAAGCAGAGATTTCGTCCCTATCTACTCCTGGAAACATTTACTCCTTTTGATAAAGCCAATTATTTTCGCAGTTGAAAAGTTAGTCTCCTAGAGTAGCCTTTCTAATGAGATCAAGGGAAATATATCTGCAGAAAAAGTGAACAATAGTTTCTTCCTCTTCCTCGTCTCTGCAGCTTCTTTAAAAGTCATTGCCAGCTATGGCCGATCTCTGAGCATGTCTGCCGAGGACACATTACCCGATAATAACATTAATGAATTTAGATATGCTGTCTCTATGGTATCACGGCAGGACTTCTGTTCTGCTGAGATCTAGAACATGGCTCGAGAAGCCTAGTAGTATCAGAGTAGTTTAGATGCATCTACTTATGACTAGCTTTACTCACTACTTCGGCATGAGTCAGGCTATTAACAAATGATATTGACAATTTGCCGTTATTGCTTATACTCTTATCGAGTGAGCTTTGTGCAGCTAATTCATCAGCAACACCATTTCTTGGAATGTCGCATTGCCTAGATAACTAGCAAAAGAATTACGTTAAAATGTTTCCATTAAGAGATGAGCAATAGTCTTGCACCGACTTATATTTTCTGAGTAAACCGCGAGAAATCTGATTGGTATTTGACAGTCAATGTTGATTGCAATTTCTGTACGCGATTCTGGATACATTGAAAGCCAAATGACAGCCTAATGAATAGCACTGACGTCAGAAAGTAATACAACTACTCGTTGTGAGGAAGAATAGGTGTAAGTTCAGTTCAGTCGAGATGACGCCAACACCCTTGTCTGTTTTAGAACCATTTTTGTGTTTTTTTTTTTTTGGATAGGAAACGCTCGACTGGAGCATTCAGACGCAACTGGTCCATTGTACTACCAGAGAGCAAACCCTGATTTACCCATTTTATTGTAATTTTCTTGTCTTTCTAAGAAAGACAAGCAAGCGCTTCCGTGATGAGCAGCTTATAGTACCAGCACTCACCACATTAGCACCGATGATCTGCCACCTGATACGAGCAAAGCCGGACATTCACAGAGACAATATTCCGCAGTGTTGTCGCTCTCTCCAGAAGCATCGCAGACTGAAGTGTCAGTCAAGCCGGGCGCGTTAAGGTGCTTGGCATAAGCAAAGTGGCATGTCAAAACGCGAAGAAGTTGTCTACAGTCTTTTCCGCTGAGAGACAGCAAGAATGCGGCTGATTTCTTTCACACGTCCGGGACCATACTTTTAGTCAATCCGCATCCTGGAGAGTCATGCCACACACAATTGTACTCGTAAGAGACCCAATCGTCAATGGAAACCCTAACCGAGGACGCAGGGAGACACAACGCGGATTCGGGGCCTGAGAAAGCCTTCACTGAGCCTTGTCTAGTAATGTCATCGCAGATCTCGTTTCCCAAGAACCTAGTGTGACCTGGTACCCAGATAAGAGACAGAGAATTCAGTCTTGCGACCGAGTTCAAAGAATTTTTGGTTTCACGAACTAATTTGGAAGTGGTTAAAGGATAAAGCAATGCCTTAAGCGCAGCCTGACTGTCACTCTTGGGGCTGAGCTTAGGCTACCGGGGGGGTCAGCATGGTGGCGGATAGCTGAACGGCCTACAGATATGTAGGTTAGCTGCGAATAACCAATAAGCAGTCCCCGACCAAAAGCAACAAAATCGGAGGGTGTGCGGAAATAACACATAAGCCCAGTGAAATTTTTGTGACAGGGCAAGTAGATGCCGTCCGTAAATAAGCATCCTGTCCCTAAGGCAAGGCGACCGTACCGAGGCATGAATGGTGCTGGGGACGTAAAACCCATACAGCATCGCTAACGGAGCCCTCCAGATAACTGGTGCCCTCTGGTTGTAATACAGCCTTACCACATTACAGGGGTCTCTGATGTGGTGGGCCTTTCTTTCCCCCATACTCGTGGGATCCAATCATGAATCAAACAAAAACAAATACAAATAAAAAAAAAAAAAAAAACAAAAAAAAAGTATACAAAACTCAGGAGATGAAAGTACAGAGGAAAATCCATTCAGGAGAAGCTCGGTACTGATGCGATCACCGCCGTTAAAAATAATGGATGGACCGACGAAGAAGAGAACACAAACAGGGAGATGCCGTCTGAACCAATAAATGAACAGACAACCTCGCAAATGCCGTCGAAATCTCTCCCCAGTGAAATATTAACTGGTAGTCTGAAGTCCGAAACCAACACGGAAGTAAAGGCAAAAGAAACCAGCGAAGAGAGAGAAAAACGTGAAGCCATGCATTCCCTGGGAAAGCACATCTCGGCACTGATGGAATTCATTAAGGGAAAAAACAATGTACATCATGAGCCAAACGAGCCAGAAATGACTGCAATGCCCTCATTAACCGAGTTAAATTCTCCCACGACCAAAAGTTGAGGCAAAAAATACTACATTGTCCCAAGGGTAGTAAAAACTTTTGGTCGTTCGTAAAAAACATTAACAATTCGGCCTCGTCATCTATACCGACGCTCATTCATAACGACGCACCAACTGTCAGCTCCTTAGACAAAGCTAATCTGTTCGCTGCTCACTTTGCAGCAAACTCCACACTGCCAGATAGTGCTTTGTCTCCACCTGTACTTGAGAGCGTCGAATTTTCCATGGGACAAGTCCACTTTCGCACTCGTACAGTTGCAGGAGTACTCAAAGGTCTCAACATACACAAATCCGCTGGCCCAGATGGTATACCCCCTATTGTTCTGAAGAGGTGTTCTTCTTCGCTGGCAAAACCACTGCGTAAGCTTTTCCACCGATCCTACTCTTCAGGTCTCTTTCCGAGTAAGTGGCAAACAGCATTTGTCCAGCCCGTACCTAAAAAAGGCGATTCTTCTTCTCTCTCCAACTACCGACCCATTGCACTAACGTCCCTTCTTTCCAAGGTCATGGAAACGCTGATAAACCGTCAGCTAATGAAATATCTTGAATCACGAAAGCTCCTCAATGACCGACAGTATGGCTTTCGTGGCAACAGGTCCACTGGTGATTTGATGTCATATCTCACCGATAAGTGGAACCAATCCGGTGAAAGTAAGATTATTGCTCTTGATATTTCAAAAGCATTTGACAGAGTTTGGCATCAAGCTCTTTTGTCGAAAATGCGTGCATTTGGGATCGATGATACTCTTCTTCTATGGATTAGAAACTACCTTTCGGGCCGTTCAATTCAAGTTGTTTTGGACGGCTTCAAGTCCGAATCTCACCAAATAAATGCTGGTGTCCCCCAAGGCTCTGTTTTGTCTCCGACTCTCTTTCTCATTTTCATAAATGATCTTCTGTCTGCAACTTCTAATCCAATCCATTCCTACGCTGATGACAGCACCCTCAGTTTTTCATATTCGTTCCCAAACTCACGACCCTGCTCTTCGGCCGTGGACGAAGAACGACAACGTATGTTAAACACATTAAATTCCGACCTTGACAGCATATTTAAATGGGGCTTAACCAATAGAGTGGAATTTAATGCTTCCAAGACTCAATGCTGTCTTCTGTCATTAAAGCGAAACCCTACACATCAGCCATTATCCATGAATGGCACTTGCATTGTAGAAACCGAAAAACTTTCCATGCTCGGTATGTGTGTCAAACACAAACTCTGTTGGAACGACCATGTATTCGAAATCGCTAAGAATGCAGCGAAATGTTTAGGTTTCCTAAAGCGGTGTAAGAAATATTTCACCCCTTCTGATTTGGCTTCAATTTATAAGGCGTACATTCGCCCTAAGTTAGAGTATAACGCTCACATCTGGTCTGGTGCACCAAAAACCATATTGCACTTGCTAGATAGGATTCAAAAACGCGCGATAAGACTCATAGGAGACACGAATATTACAAGCAATTTTGCTTCGCTCGAACACCGTCGTAATGTCTCCTGCCTATCCCTGTTTTATCGATATTTCCACAGAAAATGGTCAGTTGAGATAGCCAATAGCATTCCTCCTCTTCTTCGTTTTAACCGCAATACTCGCCATGCCTCGAATGCTCATCAGTTTACCCCTAAGCCTATTTTCGGACGTACCGTGAAATTTAGAGATTCTTTTATGAGCCGCACAACACGTTTGTGGAATGCTCTCCCCGAGTCTGCTTTTCCTCTCCATTATAACCTACAGTCATTTAAGACCAATGTGCATCGGTGCCTCGTTTCCCCCTAACCCCTCTTCCTTAACGCTCACGCTATGTATAATGCATAAAAAGGGTAGTCATAACCCCTTTAGCGCGAGTAAATTATAAAAAAAAAAAAAATAGAAAACATCATGAGATTAGGAAACTGGCTAGTGCAATTCGCAAACACTACATAAAGTGGTATGCAGTAGAGTGTCCAAAGCCACTCAAACCATCCACATCCACATCCACATCCACATCCACAGAAATGAGTGAGTTGGCTTTCCCTTCTTCGTTGGAACAACTGCCAGACCCCAAGCGAAAAAGGACGAGATCTCCAAATACCGAAGAACCCTCCACACTGTCATACGCCGAAATTGTTGCGGAAAAAACGGAAATGGAGGTGAAACAAATCGTCCATAAGGACCAAAAAGAGAAAAAAAAAGGGCCACAGGGAAAAACCATGGACAGACAGTGAAACCCCGGATCGAAGAACCAGGTGCAGAAACTACTAATAAAGTCGTTTGGACAAGAGTAGAAAAAAGTCGAGGCAAGATATACAAATGCTAAGCCTGACGCACTGGTGATTAAAAAGATCGGGGAAATTTCCTATTGCGACATACTCCGAAAGGTGAAGACCAACCCCGAGTTGAATGGATTAGGGTGTGATGTAACCCGCATAGGAAGGACAGCCAAGGGAGAGCTACTGCTTGAGCTCAAGAAAGCAGTTGATGGAAGAACATCAGAACACCAAAGTAAAGTGGGAAAAGTTCTCGGTGAAATAGCGGAAGTGAGATCCCTAACGCAAGAGGAGCTCATTGAGTGCAAAGACCTAGATGGCGTCACCACAAAGGAAGAGATCTGCCAAACTCTGTCCGAGCAGTTCGAGGAAGCACAAGGCATACAGATCTCATCCACCAAATCTATGAGGACAGCCTATGCAGGTACGCAACCTGTTGTCATTAGCCTCCCGATAAATACTGCCAAAAAAATTCTGGAGGTTGGAAAAATAAAAATCGGATGGAAGTTGCAACATCAAACACGCGGCAGGAAGCATAGTATGCCCGGTATAGCAAGAAGCTGCAAAAGTCGCAAGAAGAATATGAAAGTGCTGCAACTAAACTTAAACCACTGCGAAGCTGCACAGGACATCTTGACACAAACCGTTCGCGAGTTAAAGATAGATTGTGGAGATTGCGCCTTTGAAGAAAAAATGATGACACCTGGAACAGGCTTCGTGCGAGCAAAGGTCAAAGGGGTACATGTCTATAGCTGTTATGCATCTCCAAACAACACCATTGAGGAGTTCCAAAGTATGCTTAATAGGCTCGCGGATGATGCTAGAGGTCGTAGCCCAACGATTATAGCTGGAGACTTCAATGCATGGGCCACTGATTGGGGCAGCGCACGGACCAATAGAAGGGGAGAAGCTCTCCTAGAAGCCGTATCGTCACTAGACCTAATATTGCTAAATACAGGAAGTGAGCACACTTTTAGTAGAAATGGTGTAGGCTCCATAGTTGATATCGCCTTTGCAACTAGTTCCTTATCGGGAGGCGCCAACTGGAGAGTCAGTAATCAATATACTCACAGCGACCACCTTGCCATCCTGTTTGAAGTAGGAGACCAACCCAGGAACGCCCAAAGAAGGCACAACGAATGGGGTGGAAAATAAGTACCATGGACAAAGACACTTTTGCCCTGATTTTTGCAGAGTCAACAATAAGCCCAGGAACAGCAAACGCTATGGCCGCTGAGGTTACCAAACAAGTAACCAGGGCTTGCGACGCATCCATGGTCCGGAAAACGTCAACAAATCGCCGTCCACCAGTATACTGGTGGAACCAAGAGATAGCAGAGCTACGCAGCAAGTGCCATAGAGCCAGAAGACTATTTCAGCGATCCAGAGGTTTGTCCACACATCAGGACCTACGGGTGCATTTCAAAGATAGGCGAGAGAGCTAAAACTAGCCATCCGCAGAAGTAAGAGCAATAGCTTTAAGGAACTCTGCGAGCAGGCAGATGTAAATCCTTGGGGCACCGCCTATAGAACAGTAATGGTAAAACTCAAAGGCACTAGGGCACCCCCCCCTCATGCCCTCTCCTTATACAGAAAATTGTATCGGTGTTGTTTCCACCTCAAACACCAGCAGAGCGTATAGAGCCACTTCCGGAAGTACAGGACATCCCAACTGTCGCGCAAAGGGAACTCCTGGATGTATGCAGACGATTCGAGGATACCAAGTCACCTGGATTGGATGGCATACCGAACAAGGCCCTTAAATTAGCCATTAAAACAAATACGCAACCATTTGTGGAACTCTACAACAAGTGTCTAACAGAAGGAGTTTTTCCAGACCAATGGAAAAAGCAACGTCTAGTGCTGCTGTCTAAAGGAAAAAAACCACCAGACGAACCCTCGTCATACCGCCCCATATGCCTGTTAGACACAATGGGTAAAATACTGGAGCGAATCATATGCAACCGATTAGAAGTGGCAATTGATGAAGCCGGGGGACTCTCCAACCAACAGTATGGTTTTAGGAAAGCTCGTTCCATAGTAGACGCAATAAGAAGGGTAACTACAACCTTGGAAGAAGCTATTCAGGGCAGGAGATGGAGAGGCGGTGCAAAGAAATACGGTGCCGTAATAACATTGGACGTCAAAAACGCGTTCAATTCTGCGAATTGGGGACTCATAGTGCAATCGCTTAGGTCAATGATGGTGCCATGGTTCTTAATTAAAATAATACTGAGCTACTTCGAGAAACGGTTTCTGCTCTTCGATACCGACGATGAAGTAAAGCAGTACCACATATCTGGCGGAGTTCCACAAGGATCGGTATTAGTCCCTATCCTTTGGGTCATTATGTATGATGGGGTTCTAAGGCTTGGAATCCCAAATGAGGCAAAAATCATAGGCTTTGCCGATGATATTGCAATTGTCGTGGTTGCAAAACATCTAGAAGAAATAGAGGATACTGCAAATGAATGTATCCGAAAAGTCAAACGGTGGATGGCAGCAGTCGGGTTAGAGCTCGCCGAACATAAGACAGAGGCAGTATTGGTAGGCAGCCGCAAGAAAAGAGAAGGAATCACCATCAGAGTAGGAGATCATAATATAACTTCAAAATCGGGTATCGAATATGTACCTAGGTGTGATGATCGACGCGAGGCTCACTTACAAGGAGCACCTTGAAAGAACGTGTGACAAAGCGGTTCGGGTGAGCGGTGCCTTATCAAGAATAATGATAAATATTGGAGGACCTAGGCAACAAAGGAGGGTTATTCTATCAAGGGTGGTGCAGTCCATCCTTATGTATGCGGCACCCATATGGGCCAAAGCTATGATGAAAAAGACCTACGCAAGAAGGATAAACTCTGTCAACAGACTATGTGCGCTGAGAGTATGCTGTGCCTTTCGTACGGTGTCAGACGAGGCAGTATGTGTCATCGCGGGAATGCTACCAGCGGATATCTTGGCTATCGAGCTACAAAGGACCTACAACGCCAAAATTCAGGAACCTCAAGCGTCAGTCAAAAATATCAAGCTGGAAGAAAGACAGCGAAGCATTAGAGCATGGCAGGAGCGATGGAACCAGTCCTCAAAGGGAAGATGAACCCATCGACTTATATAGCTAAAACTAGCCATCCGCAGAAGTAAGAGCAATAGCTTTAAGGAACTCTGCGAGCAGGCAGATGTAAATCCTTGGGGCACCGCCTATAGAACAGTAATGGTAAAACTCAAAGGCACTAGGGCACCCCCCCCTCATGCCCTCTCCTTATACAGAAAATTGTATCGGGGTTGTTTCCACCTCAAACACCAGCAGAGCGTATAGAGCCACTTCCGGAAGTACAGGACATCCCAACTGTCGCGCAAAGGGAACTCCTGGATGTATGCAGACGATTCGAGGATACCAAGTCACCTGGATTGGATGGCATACCGAACAAGGCCCTTAAATTAGCCATTAAAACAAATACGCAACCATTTGTGGAACTCTACAACAAGTGTCTAACAGAAGGAGTTTTTCCAGACCAATGGAAAAAGCAACGTCTAGTGCTGCTGTCTAAAGGAAAAAAACCACCAGACGAACCCTCGTCATACCGCCCCATATGCCTGTTAGACACAATGGGTAAAATACTGGAGCGAATCATATGCAACCGATTAGAAGTGGCAATTGATGAAGCCGGGGGACTCTCCAACCAACAGTATGGTTTTAGGAAAGCTCGTTCCATAGTAGACGCAATAAGAAGGGTAACTACAACCTTGGAAGAAGCTATTCAGGGCAGGAGATGGAGAGGCGGTGCAAAGAAATACGGTGCCGTAATAACATTGGACGTCAAAAACGCGTTCAATTCTGCGAATTGGGGACTCATAGTGCAATCGCTTAGGTCAATGATGGTGCCATGGTTCTTAATTAAAATAATACTGAGCTACTTCGAGAAACGGTTTCTGCTCTTCGATACCGACGATGAAGTAAAGCAGTACCACATATCTGGCGGAGTTCCACAAGGATCGGTATTAGTCCCTATCCTTTGGGTCATTATGTATGATGGGGTTCTAAGGCTTGGAATCCCAAATGAGGCAAAAATCATAGGCTTTGCCGATGATATTGCAATTGTCGTGGTTGCAAAACATCTAGAAGAAATAGAGGATACTGCAAATGAATGTATCCGAAAAGTCAAACGGTGGATGGCAGCAGTCGGGTTAGAGCTCGCCGAACATAAGACAGAGGCAGTATTGGTAGGCAGCCGCAAGAAAAGAGAAGGAATCACCATCAGAGTAGGAGATCATAATATAACTTCAAAATCGGGTATCGAATATGTACCTAGGTGTGATGATCGACGCGAGGCTCACTTACAAGGAGCACCTTGAAAGAACGTGTGACAAAGCGGTTCGGGTGAGCGGTGCCTTATCAAGAATAATGATAAATATTGGAGGACCTAGGCAACAAAGGAGGGTTATTCTATCAAGGGTGGTGCAGTCCATCCTTATGTATGCGGCACCCATATGGGCCAAAGCTATGATGAAAAAGACCTACGCAAGAAGGATAAACTCTGTCAACAGACTATGTGCGCTGAGAGTATGCTGTGCCTTTCGTACGGTGTCAGACGAGGCAGTATGTGTCATCGCGGGAATGCTACCAGCGGATATCTTGGCTATCGAGCTACAAAGGACCTACAACGCCAAAATTCAGGAACCTCAAGCGTCAGTCAAAAATATCAAGCTGGAAGAAAGACAGCGAAGCATTAGAGCATGGCAGGAGCGATGGAACCAGTCCTCAAAGGGAAGATGAACCCATCGACTTATACCGGATATCCAAAAATGGATGGACCGGAAACACGGAGAGGTAGATTTCTATCTTAGCCAGTTCCTAACCGGACATGGCTGCTTTCGAGCGTATCTCAACAGGTTTGGGCTCGATGAATCTCCCAACTGTCCAAATTGCGGAGAGGTCCCAGAAGACGCTCAGCACGTACTTTTTCAGTGCCCACGTTTTCATATAGAGCACAAATAACTGAAGGAAAAAATTGTAGAAATACCAACCCCCGAAAACATTGTGCGCCATATGATAGCATCGAATGCAATATGGGATGCGGTGAAACAAGTTGCAGCGATAATCGTGCAGGAACTTAGGCGGCTGGAAAGAGTCAGAGAGAGCAACCAAGTCCAACCGGCAACACTTTTGGAACAAGGAGCGGAAGACATCGAAAGAAGAGCATAAATAGCTAACCAGCCCCGCGAAGTAATATCTAACGGTAGTCCCGTGGGGAGAGTGGTTGAAGTGTGCAGGGTGTGGTTTAGTACGTAGGCGTATTCCTGGCATCGAATATTCAGGTTTGCCAATCGGGCATGCCAGTAGCTCGGGCTACTGGTATCTTTAGAAGATTACACACCCTTTGGCGCAACCATAAAAAAAAAAAAGCCTGACTGTCACTACAGATACAAATGCTACACAGCCCTTTCACCTATTCTTCTCAACTTAGTTCATGCCCATTATAATAAGTTTCCACTTGGAAAACAGACGCATATTTGCCTAACGTCAAAAGAAGTCTAATGTTGTTGACTTCCACGAAGACACCAGCACCAGACCCTTGACTGGTTTTGGAACCGTCCGTGAAAATACTACTGCATTCCATTCCTGGCTTAGACTTTGGCCAAAGCCTGAACAAAAGGAAAGTCGACTCTGAATTTGCGCATCAGCTGAAGTTCTGGTGTCATTGCATCAGGCGGCATATCCATCAGACTAGAGTCCTAAGATAAGTGTCGCCCAAGTTCATCAAAATTCCAGTGTGGAATATACCAAAAACCGCCCCACCTAAGACGATAATTGGCTTTGATAGTGCAGTCCATGATTAGATTAGATTTAGATTAGATAGATTTTATTTACGTACTTCAGATTCATTACAAATAAGTTTACAAAAATCTATTTGCATGGCATTGCCGTCTGCCTGATTGACATATAATATATTATTTTTAAACTCCAATAAAATAACTATGCAATATCAAAATGAGGTGGACTACCATTTATTAAAAATTCGCACTCAGTATTCTCTCCCGATATTGAAGTGCAATTTTGCAATATTGAAACAAACTAGGAAAATTTGCGTCGTTAAGGAGTGCTATGACTTGATTCTCCGCCAGGACATCGCTTCCAAAAATGTGTCTTCTTGTTTTCCGCAAAACTGGATATTTTCCCATAAAATGCAGAGTATCTTCCCTCTCTGTCAAATTGCACAAACTACAAAGCAGAGGTAGATCTTCTCTGTGAGGTAAATAATTGAGTTTTAAGAGTTCGCCTCGCAGCCTCAAGATCATCGATACTTCATCAATGCTGTGATCATCCCGTAAATAATTCTTGTCCTCAAGCTGTGGTTCAAACGGCTGTATATCGATCTATGTAACGATCCCGCAGCTTCCTCTAAATACATTTCCCTAGCCTGTGCATCGATTCCCTTGATGAGCTGATAAAGCTGGTTCTTCAGACACGTTATCCTCGTGATTAACTTCAATGCCACAGCCACGAACTAAACTCATCCACTCTTTAAACCATCCTGTTCTTCTTTATATAGCTTGTACAGCTGCTATTTAAGGAAGACGGTAAACCGGCATGTTAAGGACCTTCAGATTATAATCCACTTGGACTTTCACCGTTTTTGTGAAAAGCGGTGGTAATCCTGTTTCCAGCATAAGTAAATAGTTTGGCGTGTTTGGAGGAAGATAAGTTACTCTTTTGAGGTAGTGTCTTTATATTTTTTCAACGGCTTCATATCTTTTACCTCCCCATATTTGTGCTGCGTAGAATAGAATGAATTCCGATACCGCCTCAAAAACTCTATATTTAGCACTGTGGGTAATAACTTTGTTGTTGAAGCATCTCGCCCAAGCTAGATTGATGGCTGTTTTTGATTTTACTAATTTGTCCTCAAGATGAATATTCATATTGAGATTTTTTGTAAGGCACACTCCAAGGTACTTATACTTCCTTAGAACTTCAATTACTTTCCCATTGTAATTCCATTTCTCGTTAGCACAGTATCTGCCTCCCCCTTTTTTGAACGCCATAACTTTAGACTTATCCAAATTGAAAATCAGGTTCCATAACTTGCAGTAATCACTAAGTCGGTTGATCATAAGCTTAAGGTGTTCTGGAGAATACGCCAGTAAGACTACGTTATCTGCGAATAGAAGTGATCAGGACTCTTGCATATTCAACTCCTCCTGGCAGGAACTCAACTATATCTTCAATGAAGAGTGCAAAAAGACTTGGGCATAGAGAACAACTTTGTCTTACTCCTGAACCCGAATAGAACCATTCCGACAGTCAGTCCCCGTCCCACACAGCTGCCCTGGTGTCGCTATATAGGTTTTGGATATCCCGTCCAAATTTTAACGACATACCCAAGTTGTAGAGCTTATAAAATAATGCGTTATGGTTCACTGTGTCGAAGGCTGCTTTAAGGTCCACGAAAAAAGTATAGAGTTTTTTACTTCTTATGAGAAAAGAGTCCACAGTACTACTTAGTACAAACATATGATCAATAGTCGAATATCCTGGTCTAAATCCCGCTTGAAATTCCTTTAACAACCGATTGTTTCCTATCCACTGATTAAGCCGGCTTTGCAACGTTGCTGTGAAAATTTTATATTATGTGTTTAAAAAAGATATACCCTGATAGTTTGCTGGGTCCGCCGTGGAACCCTTTTTATGTACAGGGAATATTAACGCTTCCTTAAATCTTTGCGGAGCTAATTCTACAAGTTGTGAAAAAATGCAAATACTTAGGAGTTTTAATTACAGCTAACCTGAACTTTGAAAAGCATCTTAAAACCAAATTATCGGAAGCAAAACGCGCAATCAGCTCAGTTTGGGGTAACTGTAATAATAATAGGTAAGTGCATTGACCATAGCTCAAAGCAGAAAATTATTCGTGCAACTGTGACGGCCATGCTTCTATATGGAGCTCAAGTATGAGGTTACAGTCCTTTCAACGCCGTAGAAAAATTTGTTCGTTACTGTGTTAAACGAATTTTTAGACTACCGATTAGCACACGTAACTATATGATCCATCTAGAGATGGCGACCCCGCCCCTATACTTGGAAACGCTAAAATTACATTTCACCTATATAGTTAAAGTTATGGATATGGAACAGGAGAGGCTACCGAGGGTATTGCTTACGCATATGCTCTCGATTAAAGGAAACTGCGTTCAAAAATGGGGAAACTTAGCAAGCAACTGTGGATGCAATACAAGTTTTTCATCCAGTGATCAGTCCACATCACTAAAAAGGGAATTTGGCGACATACTCGAGAAAACATACTAATTCCTCTTCAATTCTCATGCTTATGAAGCTCGGTCAGCGCAGCATAGAATGTATTACAGCAAAATGAATTACTTCTTAAACGAACATCCTTCCTTATATGGCACTACAGTCCGGGGTGGACCTGGGCCTCAACCAACAAACCACCCCAGCCAGCGCGGTTACGAGCCAGCTGCCTCCACTTGTTTGCGAAACCTACCGCGAGATCGTATTCTACTGCGTCGTCCATCCGGGGTGGATTCGAAGACTTTCTTTGCGGGAACGTTGGGCTCCATCCGCTCTAAATGACCCAGCGATCTTAGTCGCTGTATGTGAACTCTTCTGGCTAAGTCGATGTCCTTGTACAGGCCGTATAGTTCGTCATTGTACCTTCTCCTCCACTCACCGTCTATGCAGACGGGACCAAAGATCGCTCGAAGAACTTTTCTCTCGAAAGAACCAAGGGCATCCTCATCCGGTTTTATCAAAGCCCATGCCTCTGCGCCATACAGCAGGACTGGGATGATTAGTGTCTTATAGAGAGTTACCTTAGTAGTTCGAGATAGGGCTTTGCTACTCAATTGCCGTCTTAGCCCTTAGAAACAACGATTGGCAAGAGTAATTCTTCGTGTGATCTCCCTACTGATGTCATTTGCGGAACTGACCACAGAGCCTAGGTAGACAAAATCCATTACTACCTCAAAATTATATCTGTCTATTGTTCTGTCCAAGACGCCGATGTTGGGTGTCCTTTTTTGTAGACAGCATATATTTTGTTTTGCTTTCATTGACCGCTAGACCCATCTTTGCTGCCTCGATCTCAATACTCGTAAATGCCCCATTGACGGCCCGCTGAATTCTTCCTATTACGAGTATGTCAATGTCATCGGCATAAGCAAGTAGTTGTACAGACTTGTAAAAGATTGTACCTCCGGTGTTGGCTTGTTAGTTTCGTATAATTCTCTCAAGTACTATGTTAAAGAGATCGCATGATAGCGCGTCACGTTGTCTAAGACCTTTCCTGACATCGAAAGGTTCGGTGATGTTCTTACCGACTTTGATGGAGCAGCGAGAGTTCTCCATCGTCATTCTGCACAAATGGACGAGCTTGGCAAGGATGCCAAGACTAAACATTTTTTTTTTTTTGTTTGTTTTCCGGCGGTAGGTGAAAAATCTTCCATAGACACTATGAGAATAGCAAGCGCATGCTCATAGTAGTGTCAGATTCTTACTGACTAGAAAAACACCACCCTTCGATATAAATTCGTTAGATATCGCAACTAAGTATAAACTTATCAAGCAATTTTTCTATCACGAATTAAAAACGTTTGGCAGGTTACTTTCCACTGAAGGATCCTGCATATTCGGCAATCTAGACGCGGTTAATCATTATCTCGCCAAGTCGAAAGGTTTCGTCCTTTGTAGCCGGCGCAATAAATTGCTTTCATCCAAAATTTGTAGGACTGTATTGTTGACATGTCCGATTAGTCGGTTTTTATGCTTTCTCGCGAAGCTTCTAGTTTCAGCTTCGATTGTCGGAATTCCGAGATCCCTGTGGATATCGTCGTTTCTACTATACCACGGTGCTTGGACAATTTCTCTTAGCACTTTATTTTGAAAGCTTGTAAAATATTTGCATTTATTTTCTTGGTACAACCCCAAAGTTGTATACCGCAGGTCCACACCGGCTTTAGCACTTGCTTGTATAAAAGCAGTTTGTTCTCAGTACTGAGCTGGGAATGTTTTCCGAGTAACCAGTACATTTCTCTATATTTCATTTCGAGTTCTTTACGTTTCATTTTCACGTGCGAATTCCAGTTCAGTCTTGCGTCGAGTGTTATTCCCAGGTATTTGGCCTCGTTTGCAAAGGGTATTCGGGCCGAGTTTAGGATAATTGGCAAGGTATAAGTTTTCTTGTAAGTGAAATTCACGTGAACAGATATAGATTCGTTGAGGGCGATCCGCCAGTCCCTCGTCCATTCATTTATATTATTCAGTGCGTTTTGCAGTCGTTTCTTCGATTGTTTTACCTACTGCTAGGATAGCGGTGTCATCGGCAAACGCAGCTAGGATAGTGCCATCTTCGTTCGGTATATCACGAGTATATAGCAAATAGAGAAGCGGCCCAAGAACGCTTCCTCCCGGTACGCCGGCCGAAATTTCTTTGAGCTCGGAGTATTCGACTCCATGTCTAACACGAAAGATTCTATTCCCGAGATATGATTCTAGAATATCGAATAAGCATACAGGGAGAACTTGTCGTGGCCATCATGCCACACCTTATCAAAGACTTGCGAGACGTCAAGAAATACGCTTGAGCAAATCTTTTTTTCTTCAAATGCTTTCTCGATTACGTCAGTAATTCTATGCACCTGGTCAATTGTCGAATGCTTGCTTCTGAACCCAAACTGGTGGTCAGGGATAAGATTATTTTCTTATATAACCGGTTGGAGACGCCTTAATAATATCCTCTCGAAAATTTTCGATATGATTGGAAGAAGCGAAATTGGTCGATACGATTTTACCTCATTTGGCGGTTTTCCTGGTTTTAAAACCATTATGATTTCCGCAACTTTCCATTGGCTCGGCACGTGTTTTAATCTGAGTGCAGCATTTACAATATGGAGAAGCTTAATCAATGCTTTTCTAGGTAAAACTTTGAGAATTTCTCCGGTAATCAAATCATAACCAAGAGATTTCTTAGGTTTTAGATTCTCGATCTCATGTTTGAGTTCCCTTAGCTTTGCACTTGTAAGCGTCAAATAGTCAAATGGTAAATCCGGCCTATTGCGGTTATCGTAAACCACTTGACCATCGTACGGTTTAAATGTTTCTTCCACGTGGGCCGCAAAGACGTCCGCTTTTTCCTTGTTTTCCCTTGCCCATTCATTTTGATTTAATTTGATTGGCGGCGCGGGGACTTTGGGCCTTTTGGTGCCTTTTACAGCTTTCCAAAGTGAATAATTCGAATCTTTTTTCGCTGTTAAACTTTTAAGGTAAGAGGCTATTTCACGATTCTTAAAATCCTTAATAGTCTTCATCAGCAAATTGCACAGACGATTCAAGTGTGCTTTATGTTGCGGAGCACGACTCTGTTGCCATTTTTTACGCGCTTTTCTTTTTTCCTTGACCAATTCTTTTATTTCCGGAGGATATCGCAAACCGTATCTGTCCGGCGTTTTCCTTGGATTAGGAGTATTATTCCAAGAGGCGAGCTGTACGATCTCAACGAAGCGATCAACTTCGACCTCAAGTTCATAGGGTGTCGTAAGTGGAACGCTAAGTTCAACATTATCTTCAATTTCGTTCCTAAAGCCTTCCCAGTTAGTTGTTCGACCAGTTAATCTCGCCGGCTCTAGGTTATAGACTAGTTTTTTGCTGATTGTTAAAATAACCGGGGAATGATCAGACGACAGATCAAAACAGTCTTCGACTTTTATGTGGTTGCTAGATATTCCTTTTACAACGAAAAAATCGATCAGGTCAGGTATTTTCGAAGTATCAGTTGGCCAGTAAGTGGGTTTACCCGTCGAATGGAAATCACAACTGTACTCCATACCTGCCCCATAGAGCATTCTACCTTTTTTCGAGCTATATCTTGAGCCCCAGAACGTATGTTTCGCATTAAAGTCGCCGCCGATGATAAAATTAGGTTTCAGCGATTCAAACAAGTTAGTAAAATCAGATTTTTCAAGCGCGGAACGCGGTGGGCAGTAGATAGATGAGATTTTGAGAGTACGCTGACTATTTTTAACTCAAATCGTGCACAGTTGCAAAGTTTCAAGCTCTATTTTTAGGTCTTCGGATTGTTCGATGCAGTCTTTAATAAACAAGGATGATCCGCCTCTCGCTTTTCCCGAAGGGTGACAAGCGTGGTAATCATTATAGCCTTTTATTTTTAAATGCGATTCCTTTTATACGTGGGTTTCAGAAATCAAGCAAATATCAATATCTTTTTCACGCATGAATATTTCCAATTCGTCGAGTTTTTGCAAAAGTCCGTTTGCTCCAAGTACATATTTTTAACATTCGTTTGTCATTCATATTTTAGTTGAAGTACGCGTTTTCTGAGAATTATTTTCAAACTTAACCAGCCTATCGAGAATAATTTTATTTATTTTGCTTTGTTCTTCGAATTTCTCGAGAATAACCGACAAAACATTAGAGACAGGGTCCGCCGAAATTTCAACAATTTTTGGTTTTTCGGATGCCGCGGCCTGAGCGTAGGTCTGCACTCCTGCTGTCCGAGGGTCATTACCTGGCGGCTTTTTCGACGTTAACTTTTCAGTACCGATTCTTTTAAGAATAGAGGTCGATGACTTTTCTGTTGTCACTCTTTCCCTCACCTTTTTGCGCTCTGAACCCGGTAGTTTTAGTTTGCCTACTTTCTCCTGTGCATTCTTACGCTTTGGCTTTGTTTGCAGTTTAGATTTTGCAAGGGGCTTAAGGAGCATATCTCTCCGTTTTTGCAACTCCTTAGCTACTTCACAGCCTCTATAATTTGCCGGGTGCTTTCCCTTACAGTTAGCACATGTTGCAGAGGTTTGTTTATTTACTCCACAGACTTGGGAGATGTGATTTCCGGCGCATTTCACACATCGCGGTTCTTTTTTGCAGTACATTTGCGTATGGTTAAATCCTTGGCAACGTTTGCACTGCGGAATCATCCTTAAATTTCTACGCATGGGCTCGATTTTGACCACAATATTTAGTATAGCTCTAATTCGGTAGATATTGTCTATATTATCCGATTTATCGAAGGTAAGCATAAAAAGCGGAAGTCCACGCCTTACCAAGACGTCTTTATATATTTCCGTTTGTTGCTTCTCCTTCTTGAGGATATTGACGGCATCAAGAATTTTAAGGCCTTTGGCTTGAAGGTCAGTCATAACCTCTTCTTTGGTGCATGAGGGGTGGAGTCCCCTTGCAATGACACGATGTGGCCTTTCTGACTTGATTTCGAAAGTATACCACTGAATCTTTTCGGTATTTAGCTTTTGGGACACAACTCGGTAGTCATTGTAGTCGTCGACTTTGATTTTCCACGCATTACCCCTCAAAGATGTAAACTTATACTTGGATGTTATTATTCCTTTAAGGAGGATTTGCAACTTATTGTATTCCGTTATCCCGACGATGTTTATTGGTGGGGGTGGACGAAATTGCGGTCGAAGTTGCTTTTCTTGCGGTTCTTTGTGATTTTCTTCTTTCACGGGCTCGACTTCGGGCGATGAACCGGCTCTCCGTTTCTTACTAGGTCTTTTCTTTGGGACCCGATACGTTTCGCGTGCTAGCTCTTCTTCGTCTGTGTGATATTCCAGACTAGATAAGCGTGCTGGAGTACTTTCGCGTTCTTTAGGACCTTATTTTCTTCTTTTAGTATGTCTATCTCTTTCTTAAGATCTTGGTAGAGTAGATCCATTTCGTTAAGCTTGACTCGGAGTGTTTTATTTTCTCCCTCAAGACTTTTATATTTCGCTGAGTCCTGAATTTCGCGCGCTGGCGCTTCCGGTGGACTTCTTTTCCCGGAGTTATTCGATCTTGGTGGAGGAGATCGACATACCCTTGCACTTTTTAAGAAGGGATTTATTAGTTGCAATAACTGGCTCTCCTCAGAATTCGTAGAGCCGACCTCCGAAGAGGGTGGATTTTCCAGTGAACCTGGGCTACCACCTGGGGTAATTAATCGTTTTGTTTTGTTCATTGCATTTTGTGTATACACAACGCTCGGTATATGGGGGGTGGATTTTAGTCGCCTCTTACGACAGGCATGCCTACCTCGGTTATATTCTAACCCCTACCCGAAGGGGGGCATCCTTAGCTGGTACGCTGCTGGTACGCAGCACACCGCATTGCTCTGCACCTGTAATTCAATTAAGGGTTTTAAAGTATATAAAATTGTATATAATAATGATAATTGTGCATTCATTGCTAATGTAAGAGTATTCTTACATTCAATCAAATCCAGCAACTGCTTCTCGTGGGCTTTTAAAATTAGTGAAAAATTGCCCGTCTTATTTTTATCTCCTTTTAGTTTGAGGGGCGCCTTCAAATTTTCAATTTTTTTTTTTTGATTTGAGAGGTGTTGAAATCAATTCCATGGAGTTTTTTGATTTTTTCTTCCACAGCTTGCATCGCCAGTCGTTTTTTATTTTTCATGGTTGGAGTTTGGCTTTTATCCAGCAAACAAGGATAAAACTGTATAATTCTAACAAAATCTTCTTCACTCATAGAAAATCTCTTCTTTTTTGAAGGTTTTTCACCGATTTCGTCCAAGTATTCTTCGTCGCAGAATGTATTTTCCATTATTGTTTAATTTGAAGTGTCGTTCTTTGCACACTCAACTACTTCAAGTGCACACTCGGCAGATTTCGTGTTCATTCACATCAAAATCCACCGTACACTCAACTGTCAAAATATGTGAGTGAAGGGTTTTCGTTAAACTCAACGAAAGTTATATTTAGTCACCCCAAATGGAGTGTTCGCTCCAAAATGTTAAGGGAACACTCACACTAAATTTTTATTCACACCACCCAATGATGATTTAATGATGTTGTTTTTGGAGCGAGTGGCTCGTGTATCCACAACTATAGCAGAATCTGATGTTTTCAGAAGTTCCATGCACAATTCCTTCGTTCTTGTCATCGCATTGATTCCTGTTTGCTCTAGCATATGCACTACGATATTTCTTTCGTTAGCCATCCTCTCCAAATATTCCACTTTACGCTCGAGATTGATGCAACGAGCTTCCATCAGCTGAATGTATTTGCAGTTGTAAATTGTTTCTTTGCAACGTCTGTATTTCAGTAGAAATTCCTTCCAAGTCTGCCTTAGTCGGCATATTACTCAATTTATCATTAAGCAAAGTAGACATTGATGCCTCTATTAGAGCCTTCAGATCGAGTACCGACATGTTCCCAACTGCACTATGACTTCCCATTGTCTTTTGATTCGAAAGATGTTCCGGTGGTGCCGCGAACTAAGGCCATATGAACTAACGCCATAATGGTGCTAATTCATTTTGAAATGCGAATTAACGCCATAATCCACTTATGGCCTTATTTCACTTTCAAATGAGAACTAAAGTCATATGGTGTTAGTTCGTTTTAGAAAGTGGCCTAAGCTCTCATTTGAATGTGAATTAAAGTCATATGAAGTTATTTCTCACCTACAAAGGTGGGGATGAACTTCACTTTCTTATGGGAACTTGGTACACACTCGAAAACATGAAGAGGGAAGTAACCCATAATAACTAATAATGTATGTTTCTTAATACATATGTATATCGACATAGATGCATACATAGGTATATGCATTTTACGGCATATAAACAGTGAGGTAGGAATGGGGGGCATGCTGCCCCCCTGCAACCCCCCTGCCTGGGGTCGCTGTTGGGTTCGAGGTGGGTGCGAGGTTGGATGAGGAACATGGATATAAATGAACTTTCCATACACCCATCCTCGCACCCACCTCAAATCCAACAGCGACCCCAGGCAGGGGGGTTGCAGGGGGGCAGCATGCCCCCCATACATACCTTACTGTTTATACGCCGTAAAATGTATATATGTATGTACCTATGTATGCATCTATTTTTTTTTTTTTTTTTGTTGCGCCAAGGGATGTGGTAATCTTCGAAAGATACTAGTAGCCCGGGCTACTAGCATGCACGATTCGTAAGTCCGAATAATCGATGCCAGGAATGCGCCTTCGTACTAATCCACACCCTGCACACATCTACCACTCTCCCCGCGGGACTGCCGTAAGGTATTACTTCGCGGGGCTGGTTAGCAATTAATGCTATGCTTCTTGTATTGCTGCTTCAGCTCTCCTTGCTCTCTCAATTATTCGGAGCTTTTTTTGCACATTCGTTATAAGGGTACAAATTTCCAGCCAATTCTCCTCTGACCGCAGCGGTTGGTCTATAAGTAATGGTGGACTTGGCAGGTTATTTCTCCATTCTGTAAAGCGATTGCAATGGAATATTGCATGCTCTGTATCTTCCTCCTGGTCTGGTCAATGTGGACAGAGAGGTGAGTTATCATGTCCAAATCTGTGTAAATATTTATGATAGCCACCGTGATCCGATAGGAACTGCGTAGTTGCAGTCCCCAAACACTCGCTTCGTCCAGACCCCAATGGTAGGGATCAGCTTGTAGGTCTATCTACCTTTTGTACTATTATCCCACCTGACTTGCCACATAGCTAGTGAGGTTGCCTTCTACTCCGCCTTTATCCTCTTGACGATATCTGCTAACAATACCTCTTGATGACTTGATATTCTCCTTTCGTAGATCCTTACCATCTCATTTGCGAGGATGTCGATGGGGAGCATTCCGGCTATGACACAGGCTGCTTCTTCCGATATTGTTCGGAAACCGCTGATTGTTCTTATCGCGCATAGCGTGTATGCATCTATGTCGATATACATATGTATTAAGAAACATACATTATTAGTTATTGTAGGTTACTTCCCTCTTCATATTTTCGAGTGTCTACCAAGTTCACATTGCACTGTTTATGCATTGTGGACTTATGTATGCGTCATCTTCGACAAAAAAAAAATATTGACATATATCCCTGTGCTCATGTTATATTCATTAAAACACGACGCCTAATGGAAATCCACAGTTTTTTGAATAGATATTAACTCTCCGAAAATTTGGGACTTATCTCCCATTTTCATCAGAAAAATGTTGGACTTAATGTCTCGATGGGGTGGGACATAAGTCCCAAAAGAAAAATTTCGGGCTTATGTCCCTGCGCCATATAAGTCATAAGAATAGTTTTGAACTTATGGCCCACTTCTTCTTTAAGATTGTGGAACTATGGCCCTAAATATTGTGGACTGTTGGCCCAGGTGGGTCAAAAGTCCATTGTGGACTAAACGTGAGCCAATCGTGGTGTGACATTGGACTGATAAAGTTTTATCAAAACTGTTGCATTGCACTGGCTGTGCTTCAGAGCCCAACACACTTTTTATGGCATTAGTTCATATTTGAATGTGAATTACCACCATATGGCGTTAGTTCACATTAAGTGATGGCTTTAGTTCTCATTTGAAAGTGAATTAAAGTCATAAGTGGATTATGGCGTTAATTCGTATTTGAAAGTGAATTAACGCAATTATGACGTTAGTTCATATGGCCTTAGTTCACGGCACCGTTCCGTTGACGTTTCCGCTAATCTTCTCTTCTGAGGCGGTGACAATGCTGGTGTGTTGTTGTTGTTGTTGTTTTTTTGTGGTGTTCGTACCATTTTTTTACCGGAGCTCATTGTAATTTGGATAAATCTATTATTTTAAAGCAAGAGGGAGCCGACTCACCTACTTTTTTAGTTTCCGGGTATTTTTTGTGGACACAATTTGCTAATCACAACCTTTTTGCAGAAGAAAAGAACGTTTAGCTCTTTTACTGACAAATTCACTATATTTTTAAGAGCCAGTAGAGCCGCGCTTTGTTTCCCAGAGATCCGCGTTGCCAATCTCAAGTGCAGTCCATGATATAGGTATCAAGAGGAGGTAATATGAGCAAAACCTTTAGAGCAGACGTACTCGGGAAAGCTCCCGCGCAGCTGAGACAAGCCGTTCTTTGGAGTTTGGCGCAAAAGCGACCACATATTTATGCGAGAGCCTCTTCCACCAAACAACCGACGCATATGCCAGGAATGGTCTTATCATAGCCGTGTAGATCCAGAGAACTTTAATCGGTGACAAGCCGCATGTCTTGCCAAAAACACCCTTACACTGCCAGAAAACTGAGAGCGTTTTTGAGAGAGAGTTTTCTGTCTTAGATCAAACTCAGCCTGGGTAAGCGGGCCAAGCTGCGTCCTAGTGACTATTTGATTGCCTGGAAGTGAGTGGCTGAAGACTAAAAGTTTCCGCTTTCGTCTCATTAGACTTACCATCAGACCTTCGGAGTGACCCCAGTTTGGTCGGCTTGCCCCTTTTGAGCGCTTTAACCAAAATGCTGATTTCACTTTTCACAAAAGTTTCTATAAGAAGCAATTTTCGACAACCGAATTAACTTCTTATAGTCAAAACTTGTTTGGGAATGAATTGGGCAGAAACATTGAAGTTACACTTTACTGGATACCCGGTCATGTCCGGATAAAAGGTAACGAAGCAGCAGACGCCTTAGCAAGACAAGGGGCTGCAGAACCCTTCATTGGACCTGAACCATTCTGCGGAGTGGGGGAACACACCATACCCGATACATTCAGGAAAGTGGAGAGAGAAGACAGGGCAAGAACCTGGAACAACACCACAAGCCTGAGGCAAGCTAAGAAACTACTGGGATGTTACAACCAGAAAAGATTCGAAGCCTGCATTTGCCTTAGTAAGAATAACCTACGGATCCTAACAGGCTTCCTAACGGGGCACTGCAAACTCAGGGAGCATCTGCGGAAACTAGGTATAACAAATGAAGGCCTTTGCAGATTCTGCAACGAGTCATGTGAGACTCCGGAACACATTCTGGAGTCTTGAGGGACACTGATCCACAAAGGATTGAAATACTTGGGCAAATACCAAGTATCAGAAGAGGATATGCCAACCATGGACCCACTTCTCATTCTCAGATTCCCAAAAGAAACTGGTCTGGAGAAAGAGCTCTAATGTGAACTATTCTCGCCGAGGCAAAGTAAGAGCATATGACCTTCAAACACAATTCCGCAGGAATTGCAATTGCGAAGGGGACTCTAACGAGGGAACAAACCTCTCCAAGGTATTAGCAGGGGGCACAATAGACCATTAGGTCGCAGTGCAAAATAACCCCACACAAATAACAAATAATAAATATTAACTTCTTATAGTCTTTAGGAACTAAAGGAACTGGTCCTCCAGGTTGGGGCTGTGCCGTCGGGGTAGCTTCCCTACCACGTAATAAATCGATGGTTCCGAAACAACCAAAGCCTCAGACAAGAACGACTGAACTGATGCCGACCCCAGCAAACGAAATAAGGACAACGACCTTCGGATCTGGACGTGAAATGTTCTGTCCCTTTACAGACCACGTACAGCCGAACAACTATCAGTGGCCCTAGACTGTTACAAAGCAGATATAACCGCCATCCAGGAAGTGCGATGGGATGGGCCGGGCAAAACGAGGATGAAAACTGTGACATCTACTTCGGTGATTGCTACAGAGGCAACATGCAGGTCTTATTCGGATGCGGATTTGTTATATTGTTATGCCCTACCACCATAGATTGTTTCTACGAGCTCCTTGACAAAGCCAATGTCCTAAATACGACGTTAAAATCGTATTGGGCGTTTTTAACGCCAAAGTAGGAAAGGAGGACGTCTTTGGTAGGGCAGTCGGTAAGCACAGCCTATACAACACCACGTCTGATAACGGACTAAGGCTAATTGATTTCGCTGTGGGGCAAAATGTCACCGTAGCAAGCAGATGGTTTCGTCATCTTGATATTCATAAGCAGACATGGCGGTACAATGATCATGTAACGATCAACCAAGTTGATCATATTCCGATCGACGCGAGACATGCCTCCAGTATTCTGGATTTCTGGACCTTCCGCGCGGCCAACATACACTCGGATAATTACCTTGTTGTGGCCAAGGTACGAATGCGGATATTCCAAACTGAGCAACAAAGAAGAATCACTGTTAGAAAATTTAACGTCGAAAAGCTAGAATCGCAAGAGACCGCCAGACTCTTCGCTGAATTCGTATTCCGAAATCTCTCAATTACCCTATGCCGCCAGCATCAAGTCCCGAAGACCAGTGGCAACATGCCATCGGAAACGCCGCGACTGATGTGCTGGGTCTCGCTCGCCCACCACCGCGAAACCCCTGGTTTGACGAAGAATGCCGGCGAGTGCATGCAGCAAAACAAGAGGCATAGGTATAAAGCGGTGCTGCAAAGGAAGACGAGAGTTGCTCGTGAGCTCTACAAGCAAAAAAAAACGGCAAAAACATTTACTTCTCCAAAAAGGAAGAAAGAGCATGACAAGCGCTCGATCGAGGATACTGAGGGCTATTGCTCCAGGAACAATGTTCGGAAGTTTTAGCAAAAGGTAAATAGAACGCGTCAGAGAAGTAATACCCGCACAGAAACCTGTAGAGATGAAAATGGAAGCCTAATAGTAGTATCCCAGTCGGTGCTGAGAATATGCAAAAACTTCAAAACTTCTGCAGACTGTATAACGGCGACAGAAACTAACATCCCGCTGTCAGGCAGAATGAACCATTCAACAAAGACGATGATAGTCAAAATGTCCGTCCAGCTGACCAAAATGAAGTGAGGATAGCAATATCCAAGCTGAAATCCAACAAGGCTGTTGGACCTGATGGCTTACCGGCCGAACTTTTCAAGGCAGCTGGGGATGAATTGGTAGAGCGCATACACCACCTCATCTCTAAGATTTGGTCAGACGAGTGTATGCCTGATGAATGGAATCTCAGCATGGTTTGCTCGATCCACAAGAAAGGAGACCCCCTCAAGTGCGCCAACTGCGTACAAAGAGGCAACAGTCTCCTTAACATCGCATATAACATCGTTTCTGCGATATTGTGTGAACGCCTGAAGCCTTTTATCTCAAGCCGATTAGGCGTTATCAGTGCGGTTTCAGACCAAGAAAGTCCACCATCGATCAAATCTTCACACTTCTGCAGGTCCTAGAGAAAAGCCAAGAAGTCCTAATCGATACTTACCACCCCTTTATCGATTTCAAGTCCGAATATGACAGCATCTATAGAGAAGAGCTTTATAGAGCCATGTCCAGTTTTGACATCCCTGCCACACTTGTTCGTCTGTGCAGGATAACGGTGGAGAACGTTCGCTGCTCCATCAAGGTCGGTAATAACCTCACCGAGACCTTTGATGTCAAAAAGGGTTTTAGACAAGGTGACGCGCTGTCATGTGACTTCTTTGATATTGTACTTGAACGGATTGTGCGGAACTCACAAGCCAACACCGTAGGCACAATCTATCAAAAGTCCGTACAACTGCTTGGATACGCCGACGATATAGATATTATCGGAAGAACTCAGCGGGCTGTCACCGGTGCGTTTGCAAGCATTGAGGCGGAAGCGGCCAAAATGGGTTTGGCGATAAACGAGGGCAAAACCAAGTATATGCTCTCAACAAGAAGGGACAATCAACACCGACGAATTGGACAGAACGTCACAGTGAGCAGCTATAACTTCGAGGTAGTAAGGGACTTTGTCTACCGTGGCTCTGCTATAAACTCGAGAAACAACATCATCGCAGAAATCAAGCGAATAATAAATCGCTATTTTTTTTTTTTTTTTTTGAGCTTAAAAAAGCGATTTAACAGTAAAGGCCTATCCCGAACATCTAAGAAAACTCTGTATAAGACTCTGATCATCCCAGTTCGGCTTTACGGCGCTGAAAAATGGACTTTATTGAAAGCGTTTTTGCGTTGACGTGTTTTGGAGGAGAAGATCACGAACTATATGAGCTATACAGCGACATCGACCTGGTCAAAAAACTGCGTATCGGACGTTTGAGATGGCTAGGACATGTAGAGCGAATGGACACCAACGCTCCGGCCCGCAGAGTCTTCGAATCTAACCCGGAGGGACGACGCAGTAGAGGGCCTCCTTGCCGTAGGTGGCGCGCAGGAGTTCGACCAACTTGGAGTACGCAACTGGAGGCAATTAGCTAAAGACCAAGCTAAACGAAGAGGCTTGTTGGTTGAGGCTCAGGTTCAGCCCGAACTGTAGCGCCACCTAAGTAAGTAAGTAAGTAAGTACTTCTTGTGATAGAAACGAAAATATCTCATCATTTAATTAGTTACAATACTTATTGACTTTAATTTTCATTAAATTTTCTACTTAAAAAAAAAAAATTATCAAAATGACGGTGTGGCTGAAGGTTGTCCACCAGATTGACATTTACCATATACAGGTTGTGCCAACTACAAGTTTCTTTTTAAAAATGCAAGAAAATGAACAAAATGAAATTTTTTCCATGTATTATAGCTTTATTAGTAAGAGTAAACATTCCCATTAATTATGGAATACAAAATCGTTCAAGTAACTGCCTCCTCTGGCTTCGCGGTAGCGCATTCTATCACCCCAATTTTCCAAGACCTTGTTGATGCTTTCGGGCTGTAGCTCACGGATTGCTTGGATGATATTGGCCTTAAGTGCTTGAATCGTTTCCGGATTGTCGGTCCTTCACGGTTCCCCACAAAAAAAAGTCCAAAGGGGTCAAATCGCAGCTCCGAGGCGGCCGTTTGACATAGCCAAGACGGCTGATAACACGATTTGGGGATTTGGTGCGCAAAAGACCGATTGTGCCATCCTGCATGAACCAGAGGTCGTCCAAATCCATGTCTTCAATTTCAGTAAAAAAAAAGTCGTTAACATGGCTCTGTAACGCCCACCGTTGACCGAAACGTTGTTCCCAGCCTCATTTTCGAAGAAAAATGGTCCAATGATGCCACCACTCCACAATCCGCACCAAATTGTCACTCTCTGTGGATGAATTGGCTTCTCGACAATAACGTGCAGGTTTTCCGAGACCCAGATGCAGCAATTTTGTTTGTTAACGTAGCCGCCGAGATGAAAATATGCCTCGTCAGAAAAGATGATTTTTCGCCCAAAATCGTTGTCCAAGGTGCTCTAAGGCTCAAACTGCGAAGCGATAACGAAGCGGATGGTCGTGCGCTTTCAATTGCTGAATCAATAGGACCTTGCAATCGAATAATCCCAGATCTTTGTGCAGAATTCTCCTCAGGCTAGTGCGTGAAGTGTTGAGCTGTTGAGATCGATGACGAGTTGATGTTCGTGAATTGAGTCTCACACTCTCGGCTACAGCAGCCACATTCTCGTCTGTGCGCACCTTATGACGACGGGGACCATGAGTGTTGTCCACAAGCATACCAGTCTCACGAACTTTTTGCAGAAACTTGCGTACAGCAGGCGCGGTGGGTGCTTCATTTCGGCCAAACTTTCAAAAAACTCACTGTTTGGGCCGTTCACACGCATAAAGTTTTTTCTCGAATTCCTTAAGTAGTCGGTGCTTTGGTAGTTGTGCGCCGGTCTTATAGACTCAAGATGGCTACGTGGAAAATTGAATGGAAAAGGGCGTCGTGTGAAATTCTGTCCGGTATACGTGAAATATCGAATCGTATAAGCGTCGTGTGAACGAGGCCTTAGGGCATAGAAGAAACAGAAAGACGCGAGGCAGTGTTCTTCTTGTTAATAAGTACTTAGATGCGTAAAATAAATACTACAGATCTTGTCCGTAGGTCTCCTCTGGATTGGTTTCATTTCATTGTTGTCTGTAGCAATCGCGCGCCGTAGCAATTGTCGCAGTTTTTCATCGTAAATTATTTCCCCTGGCGTATGTTGTCTGCAACAAATACAAAGGACTTTTTATTAGGTATTTTTATAGGAGTACAGTTAATATATTGTTTGGATGAATCAAGTATAATACATTTTTTAAGGAAGTAATACTACAAGTAACTGCCAACCATATTTATAATTCGTGTTAGTATTAACAAACAACAGTAGATTTAAATTTTAATAAACTTGTCAAAATTCAGAAGTGGTTATTGCTACGTAACTGAAATAAATATATAACTAGGTGGAATATTGATTTTAAGTTTATGCTTTGTATTTACATATATACAGATAACATTCTTATAAAAACATTAAAGGCAAATGCTATACACCCCAGTTGGGCAATATGAGAGTTCCATAATCCACAACAAAAATTGCAATTACTTTCTGTGCGTATACGGTTTTGACATTTAATTTCCTCCTTGGGTTTAAGGTTCGCAATAGAAGGATATTCCTTTGTTCTCTGGAGAAATATCCTTGACAATCGCATATCTTTGTTTTATTGAAATCTGGAATTGGTTTTTCTTTTTCCATTAAAGCCCTAACAACGAGAGAGTACGACCAATCAATGAGGACGGCTATTTAAGCCACAAAATGTACACGTACATATGTAATGCATGTATCGAAAATCAGTTCAAATAATATTGGATTTGTTTCAACCATTAGGTATCATTATTGTTACTCAAATGGATATCATCGAGTGCTTTTGGGAAGAGACACATTTATGTCTGTTTTTATGGCGCCATACAAATGTGTAATACCATATAATGGTCTGTTTAATGATGCAATAACTTCTAGTTGTTAACACAGAATCCACATATACCACAGATTGATACTTTGATGTTATAATGGTATAGGATAAAATATTTTCCATTTTTAACGCATTTTATTAATTCATCTCTGTGTTCATATCTTATTTGCTAACAAAAACGCTTAAAAATCCGCTTAATTAACCTGACTATCTTACTCTAACTTACTGGCCCCATGCGGGCGCCCTAAGCTAATCCTAATACTTAAACTATGTGTTTCGACCTAATTTAACTAAATTTATTTAATGTAACTTATATAACTAACTATTTGAACTAAGAAAAATGACTTTGTTTATATAAAAAAAAACTTTGTGCCTGGACCTTATTTTGTTATAATAAAAATAAAACTTATACACTACCTTAAAATAAACTTAAGCTAACTTACTACTGTGTGATTAAATACACACTTTTTTTTTAAGCGAAGTGCTGTGCTTGTTTTTTTTTTTTTTTTTTTTTAGCCAGCGCTGCGATTTTTTTTTTTTTTTTAACTTATAACTATAACTAAACTATGTAAGCCGGCCATGGCTATTATATATTGCAATATATATATAAGCATGACCTGCTTTGCCCGTTAGAGGCTACCCGGGATTGGGAGGAAACGACGACGGCGTTCCCTCATCTTCAACAAGCCACCAAAATGATTCATGTTGTCGCTTAACGTCTTCAATATCGCGATCTGAAACCGCCCTGCTGTACCGTGCATTATGTGCATTATGTGCATGTCGTCGACCCAATTAACCAGGGCTATATGGATCACTTTTTCGAATACTTTGCTAATGTTCGGAAGTAGACTTATTGACCGAAGATTCCCCGGAGTGGAACTATCTTTATTTTTTTTTTTTGGGAATGGGCTGCACCACCGCTGTTTTCCAAAGCGCTGGATAATGGGCATTATTCATTGCATTATTAAACAGGGTTGTGTAAATTTAAACCGCTTCTGGATGAAGATGTCGAAGCACAATGTTGGGTATGCCATCAATTGCCACGGATTTCTTTCTTCTAAGTGAGTCGAAGATCGTTTCGAGATCTACCTTCGAAAGGAACGGGGGATGTATCCTTTCATCGGCGATGGCATTGCTTGCCATATTTCTTTCATTGAACACCGTGAAACCAGTGTTCTCAGATCGCCAGTGCTCCATGTTATTTCGAAGATAGAAGTTATGCACACGGACCCGATTTTCCAGCTCGTGGTTTGGGCAAATACTATCATTCACCTTATACACGTCCTGAAAAGTCGCTCCTATAACCTCTATCTTCTCTTCGATCTTCGATCACAAAGAAATTGTCATCCTCAGCTGCGTATTTGTACATTGTTCGTAGTGTGGGGGATTTTAAGACGCGGAAGATCATTTTTAATATTCCTCCGAAAGACCTTGTTTATTTGTGGGAACATACTCGGGTTGTTGGATTTTACAGCCCGAATTTTCGGGTCTCAGAGCAAATTTACAGAAACTCTGTAATTTTCTTCAATTAATTTCGAGAGGTTTCTATTCGACGACTTCAGCGTCCTGACCTCCTCCAAGTTCTGTGTGCACAGGGTTTTTAATCTCGACAGCAGTCTACTTTTATGTTTATGTTATGCACTGCGGTATATGCATGTCCACGTTGTCAGGGTATTGATACCGAGGTATCGTACTGTCCATCGTTCGTTTTATTGTCTCGCCCCTTTTGTTTCAGATATCTATCAATCTCCTCGTTTGACAGATTCCTATTAGACGGTAGGTCGAGCAAGTTCGAGGAGAGAGCTCTCGTCAGCTGTCTGGAAAAGTGAATCCAACGCGTTCTACTTTAATTATAGGTGTGCAATTGGACCAACTCCTCCAATTCCGCAATTTCGTTAGGTATAGTTATTTTGGCCCTGAGTCCGCAATGGTCACTGTCATACACAAAAGTTTGTATGCAGTTTATCGTTTGTCGGTCCATGTCGGTCAGTTTTAACCGTATGTCGAACAGCATTAGATCCAGATAAGATCCGCTTCTGGGATACGACGGACTATTCGTCGCTTTTATATCAAGTCGATACTCAACACTGTACTGACCCCACTAATTAAAAAGTAGGTTCCCTTGTCGCACTAATTGTTCCCGAAAGTAAAATTAATTAGCTGGTACACAAAAGAAACACAAAAATAGAAACGGCCGCGCACGCGAAAGGGTAAAATCGAAAAGTGACAGATAGCCACAGATAATCGAAAGAGGATCGGGAAAGTGTAACAACAGCAGCCTGTGGGATGCTGCTCTCCCGGTTGCTCAGCTGGGGGTGGGTTTATTTCGCGTAGCGAATCTGGACTGGATTTTGTTTTTGTGACACACGATACAACAAAACTGGGTGCCACTAGATTTTGATGGAATCTAGAAACCTTTTTGGGGAAAATGAGTGGGGGGGAAACCTGAAATTCTGCGAACCCAAAAGAATAAAAAAGGAGAAAAAAACACCGAACGTGCGTTATAATGGCTCTTTTGGAGCACGGCCAATTTATTGAAGATTAGGAAAAAGAAAACAAAATAAGATTTAACTCCGGATAATACAAAAAGTAAAGGTAAACAGCCGTTGGGGTGGCCCGCTATCACCGGTCCCGAACAACAGAAAAATTAACGTAGCTAACGGTCGCGTGTTTTTTCACGGTCCCACCTCTCGCGAGCGTCTCACAAACATCCGAGAGTATTATTGTCTCGAAAAAGCTTCTCAAATCGCCGTTCGGAGTCGACATTAAACTGTAGGTCCCTTCCATTCGTGTGAAAAATATAACGCACACAACATGAGTGGTTGCGAGAAGCTAGCCCCTGGCACTTTAAAGAGCTGTTGCGCCAAATATTTATTTATTTTTTTTTTTTAACGGTCGCGTGTCCCGCTTTCACCGGGAAATGAACGGAATGAAACCCTACCGGGATTTATCGAACACAAAATTAATCTTGACTACTCGCACCAAGAATCTTAGTAAAAAAAAATATGCTACTTATCTATTTTTCCCTGAGTTGGTATTCGGCTTTCTACTCCTGGTCTCCAGAATATGGTGTCCCTCGATTCTCCCTATTGCTCCCTTCTTTCTTCCTCTCTTGCTCCTTCCTCTCTTTAGTATTTATATTTTGTAGTCCCCTTCCGGACTCGATCACTCAAAAGACATAAGTAAATTCGCTACTTAGCTCACTTCTAAAAAGAAAAACTCCTCAAAACACTAGCGCTTGTTTGCACTCACTCGCAGCTAACCAAGAAGTACTGAACTTCCCTCAGTACTTTGTTCATCCGACCAAGAGCCTCTCTCTCAAAATTGGCTTACCGCTTATTCAGCCATTACAGCCCAAGGACCTCCTTATGTTCAGTACTCCGCTCTTTTACTGAAGCATGCAGCCGTTCCTTGAACGCAGCTATCTAGCAGCTCTTTCCAGTCTTCCAATGCTCTTTCTCTCTGAAATCGCCCCAACAACTGGTAGTTCAGAGGGTCGGGTTATGCGTTTCCTGAGTTCGCTCGTTACCCTGGTGCCATATCCACAGCAAGCGCTCGCAATTGAGGGGCTAGTGAACACAAAATGAGATAACCAAACAGTATCGCGAAAAATAGAAAATCGACGAAGGAACATGAGAAGAAAAGGAAATTTGTCAAACAACGCTTGGCGCTGGACCTAGCGTGGAAGAAACGATGTTATTGAATCTAAAATGTAGATGTGTCAAACAACGTCTTGCGTCGGACACTCCTGAGGAGGAAGAAACCTGAGTACCAACTCGTATTTCTATTATTACGTTATTAGATCCGCGAACACTAGTTATCCCGGTGGAGTTTCACGCAGATCTGGGGGAAAGGGACTAGCCGATGACGTGCCACCCCATACAAAAGGTCGTGGGTTAGGTTGGGCTCTCGGCCATTGTTGGTGCTGGTCGTCTGATGTTTGGCCTGGTGTTGTGTTGAATGTTCGTATTTGTGTTGTAGTTCGTTGATAATGTTGTGTGTTTAGTGTTACTGGACCATCTCGTTCCCTTCTCTCTCTGGTATGGGTTCTTCGTGGTTGGTCTTCTCGTGCTTATCTCCTTCATCGTGCGTTTTCGTTGGCGGGCGGTACACCCACATCAGAGTGTTGCCAACGGTCCGTTGGGCTCTGGTTCCGGGAGTACCTGCTTTGTTATCCCCTCGGAGCAGTTGGAAAAGTGTAAGCACTGAACTGGAAACCAGTTCAGGAACGCTTAACGATCTCATCGCTCTTCGAAGATAACGGAGGAAAGAGAAAGGTAAGGCCAAAAAGGAACGAGGTGGGAGAAAAGGAGGGACGGAGGGGATCAGGAACTTTGCAACAAAGTTGGACGCAACACCCTGTAGAATTTGGCGTGTTATTTCTCCAATCTCTATGTTTGGCGTTAATTACCGGCTTTAGGATAAAATATTTTTCGAGGACAATGAACTTGGTATAAGTTTTTTGTAAATACACTATCATATCAAAAAAGAAAAACAAGCAGCGACCAGATAACGGTAGCATCAGTATAATATTGTTCTTCTAGTTTCAGGTTGAAAGAAAATGATTTGAAAAGCCTCTTCCGTATATTCGGAATTAAGTTCATAATAGGCGGCGATTTCAATGCTAAAAACAAATTTTGGCGATCAAGATTAATAAACTCAAGAGCAAGAAAACTTCTTAAATCTATAAGAGAAATTAACACCAAATAACACTCAACGGGAAAAGATTATAACCTCGCGCAAATAGGAATAAGTGTATCACTCGACGGGGAAAAAAAAACCTACTTACTGGCCCACGAATGAAATAAAATCTTGGATGTTGTAAACTCCTTTATAACCAAGAATGTATCATTAAAAACTGCCAAAGTAAAAGGAGAGCGACTCGTCCAGACAACACGGGGTATTTAGATGAAACATTAGTACTGTGGATTAAAGCAATGCTAAGGAATAGAACTTTGATAGTGGATGCGGATTGTGGCCGATATGTTATGATAGAAGTAGACAATGATTTTCCGCAAGGTGGCGTTCTATCTCCACTGTTATGGTGCATGGTGATCGACTCTATATTGAACACTCTAAATACCTCTAACGTCTACGCTCAGGCATATGCCGATGATGTTGCTGTACTTTCTGTCGGGTCATACCTGGCGACATCGCAGGTGGCGCTAGATATAATCGACGAATGGTGCACTAGGAGTGGACTTTTGGTGAATCCTCTTAAAACGGAGGTTATTCTCTTCACGAGAAGGAGGATTCTGAGAGATCTGACTCAGCCAGTGCTAAAAGGCGTCACTATCCGCATTTCCAATGAAGCAAAATATCTGGGAGCGATTTTAGATAAGAAACTTCATTGATCTAAACACGTCGAGCCTAAAACATCCAAGGCGCTCTCAGTTTTCTGGTAGTGTAAGGGTATTTTTGGCAAGACATGCGGCTTGTCACCGATTAAGGTTCTCTCGATCTACACGGCTATGATAAGACCATTCCTCGCATATGCGTCGGTTGTTTGGTGAAAGAGGCTCTCGCATAAATATGTGGTTGCCTTTTGCGCCAAACTCCAAAGAACGGCTTGCCATGGCTACACGGGAGCTTTACCGAGTACGCCTGGCTCTAGTCTGGACGCTTTGCTAAACTTACTTCCACTTGATACTTATATCATGGACTGCACTATCAAAGCCATTAATCATCTTAGGTGGGTTGGTTTTTGGTATACTCCACACTGGAATTTTGATGAACTTGTGTGACACTTATCTTACGACTCCGGTCTTATGGATACTACATGTCGTCTGATGCAATGACACCAGAACTTCAGCTGATACGCCAATTCAGAATCGAATTTCCTTGTGTTCAGGACTGGCTTCGGCTAGAGTCTGAACCAGGAATGGAATGCAGTCGTATTTTCACCGACGGTTCTAAACCCAGTCAAGGGTCTCGTGCTGGTGTCTTCGTGAAAGTCAACAACATTACACTTCTTTTGACGTTAGGTAAATATGCGTCTGTTTTCCGAGCGGAAACTTATGCAAACATAGTGGCCATGAACTATGTTGTGAGGAACAGGTGGAAGGGTCGTAGCATTTGTGTCTGTAGTGACAGTTAGGCTGCGCTTAAGACCTTGCTTAACCCTTTAACCACTTCCAAAATAGTTCGTGAAACCAAAAATTCTTTGCACTCGGTCGTAAGACTGAATTCTCTGTCTCTTATCTGGGTTCCAGGTCACACTGGAATCTTGGGAAACGAGATCTCTGATGAGAGTACCTGGCAAGGCTCAGAGAAAGCTTTCTCAGGTCCCGAATCCGCGTTGGGTCTCCCTGCGTCCTCGGTTAGGGCTTCCATTGACGACTGGGTCTCTCACGAGCACAATTGTGTGTGGCATGACTCTCCAGGATGCAGGTTGACCAAACGTGTGTAAGAAATCTGCCACATTCTTGCTGTCTCTGAGCAAAAAAGACTGTAGACAACTTCTTGGCGTTTTGACAACCCACTTTTCTTATGCCAAGCACGTTAACGTGCCCAGCTAGAGTGACACTACAGTCTGCGACACTTCTGGAGAGAGAAACAACACTGCGGAACATTATCTCTGTGAGTGTCCGGCCTTTGCTCGTATCAGTGCTGGTACTGTAAGCACTTCATTACCGAATTGGTTGCTTGGCTTTCTTAGATAGACAAGAAAACTCCAATAAAATAGGTAAATCAGGGTTTGCTCTCTGGTAGTACAATGGACCAGTTACGTCTGAGTGCTCGAATCGAGCGTTTTCTACGCCGACTAAAAAAAAGGGCAGAGCCAAATCTATACGTAAATCACTCATCTACATATACTGTTTACACTAGGTAGTCAAATTATAATGAAATAAATCAATTCATGCCTAGTGCACCAGCTAGCTGACTGGATTTACTTCAGACAATGGGCAAAATAGCACAATTAGAAAGGAAGGCCTGCAAGCCTGAAGGCAAGGCAGGCAAGCAAGCCTGCAAAGCCTGAATTAAACCATAAAGTTAAATGAAATGTATATCTCAAAGAAATATGCGACCTTATATCTGAAAAGAGAAAGCTCGTAAACACTGGCGACTATCGAGAGCTCCAAGTGATAAAGCAAGCCTTAATAGCGCAAAAACTAAAATTAATAGTGAATGGAAAAATCCGTCGGTGGATCTATTTACTGAGAATCTCAAAAATGTCTTTTAGCAATAAGAAAGTAATAATTGTTTTCAACAAACTGTTGTGAGTTAGGGTAGGACCACGGTGGCAGCTTCGGTGCAGGTGAGGAGGGCGGCGGCATGCTTGTGGTTGCTCGGCTCAGCTCGTCGGACGGGGAGCTTCTTGCTGGCCCCACCATTCACCACCTACTCAACAAACAAAAAATCATTATTACACTTTCGAAAGCGAAATAAGGCCAATTTTTGAAAGTTGGTCTTATTTCTACTATTTACTTAGATGGCTCTACAGTCCGGAGTGGACCCGGGCCTCAACCAACAAACCTCTCCAGCCAACATGGTTACGAGCCAGCTGCCTCCAGTTGCGCACGCCAAGTTGGTTGAGGTCCAACTCCACTTGTTTGCGAAACCTACCGCGAGGTCGCCCTCTACTGCGTCGTCCATCCGGAGTGGATTCGAAGACTTTCTTAGCGGGAACGTTGGGCTCCATCCGCTCTCCATGATCCAGCCATCTTAGTCGCTGTATGTGAACTCTTCTGGCTAAGTCGATGTCTTTGTATAGGCCTTATAGTTCGGCATTATACCTTCTCCTCCACTCACCGTCTATGCAGACGGGACCAAAGATCGCTCGAAGAACTTTTCTGTCGAAATAACCAAGGGCATCCTCATCCGGTTTCGTCAAAGCCCATGCCTCTGCGCCATACAGCAGGACTGGGATGATAACTGTCTACCTTAGTAGTTCGAGATAGGGCTTTGCTACTTAATTGCCGTCTTAGAAACAAAGATTGGCAAAAGTAATTCTCCGTATGATCTCCCTACTGATGTCATTTGCGGAGTTCACCATTGAGCCTAGGTAGACAAAATCTTTTACTAACTTGTAATTATATCTGTCTATTGTGGCGTTCTGTCCAAGACGCCGATGTTATGCGTCCTTTTTTGTTGACAGCATATATTTTGTTTTGCTTTTATTGACTAGCGACCTATCTTTGTTGCCTCGATCCCAATACTCGTAAATTCCCCATTGATGGCCCGCTGAATTCTTCCGATTATGTCAATGTCATCGGCGTAAGACTGTACCTTCGGTGTTGGCTTGTGAGTTTCATACAATTCTCTCAAGTACTACTCGTATGTTAAAGAGATCGCATGATAGCGCGTCACCTTGTGTAAGACCTTTCCTGACATCGAATGGTTCGGTGATGTTCTTACCGACTTTGATGGAGCAGCGAGAGTTCTCCATCGTCATTCTGCACAACCAGACGAGCTTGGCAGGGATGCCAAGACTAGACATGGCTCGCCTCTATACACGCTATCACAGGCAACATTGAAATCGATGAAGAGGCGGTGCCCGCGTGTCGATTTTATATTCATCGGTTTTTTCCAAGATCTGCCGTAGTGTGAATATTTGGTCAATGGTGGTCTTTCTCGGCTTGAAACCGCGCTGATAAGGACCTATCAGCTTGTTGACGATCGGTTTTAGGCGTTCACATAATACGGCAGACAGGATCTTATATGCGATGTTGAGGAGACTTATAACTCTCTAGTTGGCATAGTTCAGAGGGTCTCCTTTCTTCAGGATCGGGGAAATGATGCTGAGGTTCCATTCACCGGGCATACTTTCGTTCAACCAGATTTTACAGATGAGCTGGTACATGCTCCTTACCAACTCATCTCCTCTTGCCTTGAAAAGTTCAGCGGTAAGGCCGTCGGCTCCAGCAGCTTTGTTGATTTGAGTTTAGATATCGCTATCCTCACATCATTCTGATCGGGTTGACGGGAATCTTGACTGTCATTGTCACTGGTGAATGGCTCATTCTGCTTGACAGCGGAATATTGGTCATCATCGCCGTTTAACAGTCTGCAAAAGTATTCCTTCCATATCCTTAGCACCGACTGCGATTCTACTACTATGTTGCCATTTTCGTCCATGCAGGATTCTGTTCTGGCTTTGAAACCCTGGCATGTTCTTTTTACCTTTTGGTAAAATTTTCGAACATTATTCCTGCAATAAAGTCTCTCAATTTCCTCGATCGAGCGCTTCTCATGCTCTTTTTTCTTCTTTCTGAAAAGTTGATGTTCCTCTTTTCTCCTGCTCCCGTAGAGACCGTAAGTAGCTCTGGTCCTTCTATGCAGCGACGCTTTGTACTCCTCTTGTATAGCTGCATGTGCTTGCCGGCATTCCTCATCAAACCAAGGGTTTCATTGTGGCGGCCGAGAGAAACCCAGTACATCAGAGGCGGCATCTCTGATGGCTTGTTGGCAACGCTGCCACTGGTCTTCCGCATTTGCTGCTGGCGGCATAGGGCTTAGATTGAGATTAGAAGAAACACGATCGGCAAAGACTCTGGCGGTCTCTTTCGATTGTAGCCGCCCGACGTCAAATTTCCTCACAGTATTTCGTTGATTTCGCTCCGTTCTGGATATCCGCATTCGTACCTTGGCTACAACTAGATAGTGATCCGAGTCTATGTTGGCTCCTCGGAAAGTCCGGACACACAGAATACTGGAAGAGTGCTTGCGTCGATCGCAATGTGATCGATTTGGTTGACAGTTTTTCGATCAAAGGAGAGCCATGTTCCTTTGTGAATGTCGAGACGTGGGAACCGCGTACTAGCTACGACAAAGTTTCGCCCCGCCGCAAAGTCGATTAGCCTGAGTCCGTTGCCGGATGTGATGTCGTGCAGGCTGTGCTTTCCGACCACGCTAGTAAAGACTTCCTCTCTTCCTAGCTTTGTGTTAAAGTCACCTAGGATAATTTTAACGTCGTGGCAAGGGCATTGCTCATACGTCTTGTCCAAGAGTTGGTAGAAGTCATCCTTGGTCGCGTCGTCCTTCTTCTCATGAGGGGCGTGAACGCATATTAGGCCAACGTTGACAAATTTAGCCTTATTACGGATAGTCATAAGGCACTCTTTTACATACGGGAAACTCAAGACTTCTTGCCTAAGTCTGCCTCCAATGGCGCAAATCCGCATCCGAATAGACGCTATCCTAGTTGTCTGTAGCAATCGCCGTAGCCATCGCACTTCTTGGATGGCGGTAATGTCTGCTTTGAGACACTCAAGGGCCTCCGCAAGTTGTTCGGCTGCACGTGGTTTGTAGAGGGACCTAATATTCCATGTGCAGACACGAAGATCGGTATCCTTTATACGTTTGCTGGGGTCGTCAACAGTAAAATCACCCGTATCCGAGGCTGTTGGATGCTTCGTAACCGAAGGTTTTTTCCGTGGTAGGGAAGTTAACCCGACGGCACAACCCCCAACCTGGAGGACCAGATCTTTTTTTGCAACCCCTAGGGCAAGGGGCCGGATGCACCGATGTCAGTAACCCACTTCGGGGATATGAGCGCTGCCGTTGGCCCATTAAGGGTTCATCCGCCACCATCTCCTTTTCAATACCCTGACGTAGTATTGAAAATTCTTACAGACCTCAGCTCCAAATATGGTATGTTGAAGTAGCTCTGGTAAGGTATCCGCTGGTCTGTAGACGTCACCATTGATTCCATCGATAGAATTCATCCGCCGCACGTCCTCCTTCTGAGGAGCTCTTGCTACACTTCGGAGACGCATATTTCAGCCAATCAGGTCAACAAGAGATGCCTCGTCCGGTTAAACGTATGCGCGCTGAACTTCACCCAGATGTGCTTACGCAGGTCTGAGTGTTCAGCTACGCATATATTTTCAGACTCAGCATACGCTCATCGTTAGTTCACTATCAGCTAGCTATCCAGCGGGCACCACGGGGAGGTGATGATGCGATTTTGCCAAGCCTGGTCTTAATTCACGGCACCGTTGTTGACAAAGATTGGCCAGCCCACTCTTCACGTCCTGCAACGCAACCAAACGCCGGATTTCTGTGAGAGACAGCCCCTCAAAGTACCTTCCGATCACTGTCTACCTATAGTTGTTCAAGTAAGTCTGTCGCCACTTAATGACGTCAGCGGACGACAGGACCCGTCACAAACAAAGGAAAACTCTACTCGCACATAACTTTTTAACCACTGAAAGTTTTGTATTCAATCATCACTCTGAACTCTTTTGCTAAATATAAATTAACTCTTTTAAATACAATAACATTTATAACATTAAGTCCATTGGAGTTGTTCTTTCTAGTCTTCTCGGCTCAGCGGGTGTATTTAACATTAGTTGAATTTCCCTATATTGGTGCTGACGAAGGCGTTGAAAACGTTTCGTTGCAATTTCTACTCTCTCTTGTTGTACTGTTTTTAAGTGCAGGTCCTTGTGAACGCCTACATTTCATAAGTACCACGGCGCATTTAGTATGCAGCGTAGTGCTTTGTTTTGGAATCTTTGTATGGGAACAATATTACTTTTCTTTGAACAGCCCCAAAGTTGAATGCCGTACGTTCAAATAAGTTTGAGAACTTGAAGGTATAGCAGTAGTTTGTTGTGAACTGATAACTCTGACCTCTTCCCAATTAACCAATAGACATTCCAAATTTTAGACTCAGCTCATCTCTGTTTTCCTTGACGTGTTCTTTCCATCTAGAGTTATACCAAGATACTTCGCAGTATTACCATACGGAACTCTACTTGGGTTAATGAATATAAGATTAAGATCAATACTTAAGTTTGTTAAGTTTATATGACTGGATTTAGATTCATTAAGTTTGATCCTCCATTTTTTTTGTCCACTCGACTACTTGATGCTTGTAGCTTCTTCGAGTTTTTCAGCTGCCTCTATGGAGCTTCTACCGATCCATAGGATCGCCGTGTCATCCTCAAAAGTAGCTATACTTACTCCGGGAGGTGTTGGGAAATCGTTCGTATATAGGAAGTATAAAATTGGGCCCAGAATACTGCCATGGAGAATACCCGTTTTCATATTTTATATTAAATTGTCTGTCAGATAAATGCGACTTTAATATGAGATAGAATTGTGTTGGTAAGAGTCTTTGTAGTTTGCATAAATTAACTAAAAAAAAACGAATCTCTGTCTAACCTTAAGACTATCAAAAAAATGTAAATAAACTTAGGGCTTTTCACAGTTCTTTTGGAATCCCCCATTGTTCTGCTGGTATTGTATTTTGTTTTATTTATTTTATTTATTTTTTTAGCGTTGATTTATTTTTCTTTTAGCGTTGAGGTAGCAACCAGGTGTCCAGGTAAGTACGGATACCTGGTTGCCGATAACCTCGAATAACACCTGTTTATATTTTTTCCTAACAAGATTATTTTTTTTTTCTTTCAGACTGGTGCCAGGAATCATTCCTCGATTCCTGGCTCACTAAAAGGCTTTCGTAACAAAACAGAAGACATTTACCAAGACGAGAGATTAATTCCACCAGTAACCTCTATCAACATAGCCAAAGAAATAGATGAAAATATCAACCCAGAAAAAAAGCTTTAAATTGCTTAAAAAAGAAATGAAAAAACTAGCACAGCTAATAAATAAAACATTCAGACTAAGGTACGAGTATGTTCCACGAATGTGAAAAGTCGTGGATGTAATTATGGTGCCAACAGCTAACAAATTAAATAGTGAAGTTACTTCATTGCGCAGATTCTTCAATTAAGTATTATATCTTCAACGCAAGGAGATGTAACCATCCGGAGAAGGGTCTGCAGAGGAACACCCCAAGGTGGAGTCTTGTCCCCGTTAATATGGCTCCTGTGGTAGATGAGATCTTGATAATACTGAAGGAAAACGGCTTCAACGTTCCTCCAGTCCTAAGTGAAAGGCTCAATTTCGCGCTACAACTAGTGGATAACTGGGTCAACAGCAAAGGGCTGGGAGTGAATCCTTCAAAGACGGAGGTAGTTCTCTTCACTAAGAGGAGATCAATCCCTACCTTCAGACCCCCAAATATTGGTGGCACTGGACTAAGTATCTCAAGTTCAGCTCGGTATCGGGGCGTAGTTTTAGATTCCAAACTTATCTGGATGGAAAACATTGCCGAACGCGTTAAAAAAGCAAGCGTAGCTTTCTACACCTGCAAAAAGGCTTTCAGCAATGCATGGGGCTTGAAACCGGCTATGGTGTACTGGATATACACGGCGGTTGTAAGACCCATTCTCACATATGGTTCACTTGTATGGTGGACGGCACTTCAGAAGCAATACCAGCTTTCAAACCTCACCAAAATCCAGAGGGCGGCGTGCATCGGAGTCATGGGATCAATAAGAACAACACCAACAGCGGCAATGGAAACCATGCTTAGTTTCATTCCGCTTGACATATACTGCAGCAGTCTGGCGGCTAAAACCGCTGTAAGAGTGAGAGAAGGCCAGTTGTGGTCATCAAGCCCTTACGGCCATACCTCCATTCTGTCCCGATGGGGTATCACCAGCGGATTGACGGGAACTGATCACATGAACCCGATGCTAGCATTCGAAAGGAGATTCACTACAAGAATTCCCGATAGAATATACTGGAAGAATCGAAGAACCATAAAGAAAAAGGAGTTGGCTTTCTATACCGACGGTTCTAAGATGGACGTTAGCTATATAGACAGCCTGGCAGCCGTTAAGGCTCTGGACTCTGCCGTAGTTAGGTCGAGGCTCGTGAGAAGCTGTAAATCACTCTTAAACGAGATATCTAGAGCCAATGCGGTGACCCTCTGCTGGGTATCAGGGCATATTGATATCGAAGGTAACGAAAGGACTGACGAGCTTGCTAGGAAAGGGTCGGCCCTGCACTTACCGCGGGCCCTCCCCTCTATAGCAACCCCAATCAGTTCCTTGCGGAAATAATTAGAGGATGAAGCCACCGGTCGAGCAAACAGACGCTGGGCTCATCTGGAAAGATGGGCAACGGCCAGGGCCCTATTGCCGGCATACAGCAAGAATAAATCAACCTCTCTGGTAAAACTTAGTCATTATAACGCACGGGTCATTTCTGGCATAATTACCGGACATTGTGCCATTGGCGTTCACGCGGAGCGACTCGGTGTGCTGCATAATGACTATTGCAGAAGTTGCAGGGACGAAGAAGAAGTTGAATCTGTTCGTCACCTTCTGTCTGACTGTCCTGCCCTATCCGTCAGAAGAATGAGGACTCTTGGTAGTTTTGGCTAGGCAAAAATCCTCATCCTAACACTCCCCGTGGGCGCCAGCCGGTAATAACCTCCACAGCAGTCTTGTACGTTGTCAAGATGGGGTTAGCCAAGGCCAAGAAGCATTGTATCAGGTTCTTACTCCTCAATAGTATTATCCTTTACATATGCCTCTTGACCATCGGATCGAGGTACCTGATTTCAGTGGTGGTGTGAGCGCTTAACGCAGGAAACCGTGCCCAAGAATGCAAGCTGGGGGTTAAACCAGCCGCGAACGAGCTCCTTCAGATGCACAGGCGAAGTCTGTTGTATCATAGCCTTATCCTGGTAAATCGGCTTTGCCAGGACGAATTTCTCTTCCGTACTACTCGTGGGACCACAAATGAATTCTCAAAAAAAAAAAAAAAAACCAAAAAACATGGAAAAAAATCAAAAAAAAAATAATTAGCACCTCATCGGAAGATGAGCTGCTGGCTTCAAGCCAAGAAGCCACTGAACCAACAGGCAGTGTAGCAAGTACCAGCCGAAGTACTCTACCAGTGTCTCAACCCTCTACCTCCTCCTCTGTGGATGCCTCCAAGGATACTACCAAGAGTACTCCCAAGCAAAATCCACAAAAAAATTCACTAACCTCCAACACAAACCCTTTTTCGAGAAGGCCGTCTTCATTCTAAACAAGATCGCCAAGAATGAAGAGGCAGGCACTGTCACTGAACGTGACCAGGCAGACAAGTTGAGGTACCAGGCTGTTGTTGAAGACTACAACAAGCGCCAGCCCGCCAAGACGAGTCTTAACACCCAACAAGAAGCCTTGAAGAGGAACCGATCTCAAGAAGAGATGGCTCACTCCAGCAAACGCAGCAAAGTCGAAAGCGGCGTTGCTAAAAGGCAGATCAAACAACCGGCAAAAACTACCACCTCCACCACACAGAAAAGCAGCACTGTTGTTGTTTCCTCACGCACCATCAGCGAAGTGGTCAGGGACGATCTCCAAGTTGCTCTGGTAGATGAGCTTTCTACCAGTGGCAAGTCCATCCTGAAGGCATGGGGGGCGATCGAAGCCAAACTCTCGCAGATGGTGCTTGACTACCTGGCGGCTTGAAGATCAACCTTACCCCAGCCAGAGACATCCCTCGAAGACCGCAGGCTCGCATCTGGTTGTCGACTATGCCAATAGAGAGCGAACAGCTGATTCGAGGTCTTAAGCGCCAAAATCCTGCGGTCCCAATGGATGATTGGGCAGTTATCAAGACGGAGCAGCCGCTGAAAAACAACATGACTTTAATGCTCCTCATAAACGAGGATAGTTTGGAGGTGGTCGAGAAGTTGGACTACCGTCTAAGGTTTGGCATAAGAAATGCCAAACTTAAAATTTACATCTATTCAGGCCTGGACGAAGACACGGACGATGTCAACGACGCCAACACTCTGTTGGAGGGCATGAAGATTGTCCCAGATACCCCAAATGCCCCCGTTGAAGATGATTCAGATTAATCTGCGGCACTCGCAGTGTGCCACAGACAATGAAGAAAACATCGATATCGGCATCATCCAGGATCCCTGGGTAAGGGGATCTACCATCAGGGGACTTCAGGACAACCACTACAAACTCTACTACAACCACAATAACTGCAACGGTAAGCCTAGAACTTGCATTTTAGCTAAGAAGCATATAAAAGCTTTTCTATGTCCTAACCTTAGCTCTGCCGATTTAACGGTGGTTAAACTGGAAACTGCAAACTGTGAGGCCTTTTTCGTTGCATCTGTCTACATGGACCGGGATCGGCAAGCCCCGCCGGAGGAAGTCCAATACCTAACATCAACTATTAACACCAGTAAGGCCAACCTCTTAATGGGCTGCGATGCCAATGCCAGACATACGCTTTGGGGTAGCGCGGAGACAAATGGCAGAGGTGAGTCTGTTTTCGATTTCATCATTAGCAATAACCTATCAATTTGTAATACTGGCAATTCTCCAACTTTTGTTTTTCCGAGTACGGATAGCTTCAATGGGTGGGAGGCGGTTATTGACATTACTCTAGTATCTAACAACGAAACCATCAGGGTCGATAACTGGAGAGTATCCGATTTACAATCTTTTTCTGATCATAACTGGATACTCTTCAACGCCTGTCTCGAGATTGAGATCCCTAAATCATATAGAAACCCAAAACGCATAAACTGGACAAAGTTTAATCGTATAGTTAAGTCAAAACTGGGTAGCACATCAATGTATAAAATCGACTCGACCACGGAACTGGATTCAAAGGTTGAAATCTTTGAGAAAGCAATTAACGTTTCCTTTAAAGTCTCGTGTCCAATCCGTTATTGTAAAAAGAAAGTCCCAACATGGTGGAATGAAGATCTATCAAAGCTTAGGAAGATGACCAGAGCGATCTTCAGTATCTGCTACATTCACAATTTCTGGCAGCCCTACAAGGACTGCCTAAAAATATATAAGGAGTCCATCAGAATGGCCAAAAAACAGGGCTGGAGAGACTACTGCCAGTCTATCGAGTCCCTCAAAGAATCCGCAAGGCTCAGCAAAATTTTGTCCAAAGGGCATAGCAACCCGTCCTTTCTTAAAAAGACGGATGGAAGCTGGACAGATTCTTCTGCGGCATCTCCGGAACTCCTGATGAGTACTCACTTCCAGGCTGCAGTGAGATTAGAGTAGAACAAGCTAGTCCCACCTGTACGCCACTGGCAGCTTGGGATAGCATCACAAACATTATTACGGAGGATAAAGTCTCTTGGGCTTCTCTCCCTATAAGTCACCTGGACCTGACAGCATCATGCCTATTATGCTGCAGAAATTGCAAGACATAGCAATTCCCTGGCTATTACCGATTTATAGGAGTTGCTTAAACCTAAGCCATGTTCCCCAAACCTGGAGACGTGTCAAAGTGGTTTTCATCCCCAAGGCGGGCCGGCGAGGACATGAATCCGCGAAGGATTTTAGACCCATAAGCCTGTCCTCCTTTGTTTTGAAAACTTTAGAACGTATCCTAGACTTCCATATCCGCGATAACCTGAGTTCTCCACTGTCGAAATCCCAGCATGCGTATCTCAAAGGGCGGTCCACAGAAACTGCTCTTCATGAGGTCGTGCGTACAGTGGAAAAAACTCTTCACTACAAAGAATATACTCTCGCCACATTTCTTGATATAGTAGGAGCCTTCAACAACATTTTCACTGAATCTATTCAGGAATTTCTCACCGAGTTAGGTGTAGAAGGCTTTATTAGCCAATGGATAGTTTCTATGCTCAGTACTCGTATAATCCAAGCAACACTAGGCAACAGTAGTACAACTAAGACGGTAAACAGAGGAACTCCACAAGGCGGAGTCATCTCCCCCCTGCTATGGTTAATGGCGATCAATAAAATCTTGGTGCGACTTGATAGGGAGGGTTTTAAGGTGGTTGCGTACGCGGATGATATGGTTATACTAGTATCAGGAAAGTTCCTCTCCACGATAAGTCAACTCATGGAGAGGGCTCTGGATAAGGTACACTCATGGGCTATGAGCTGTGGCCTCGGAGTAAATCCGGAGAAGACTGAAATGATGCTGTTTACCACTAAAACCAAGGTACCTGCATTCACCCCCTTCCGAAACTAGATGGTCAGCCTCTCTCGCTTTGCTCCAGTGCAAAATACCCAGGCACGGTTCTAGACCCGAAACTTAGTTGGAAACTCAATATAGAACAGCGAATTAAGAAGGCAAGCGTAGCCTTCTATGCCTGTAATAAAACATTCGGTAAGAAATGGGGACTCCAGCCAAAGATGACCTTTTGGATGTACACAGCCGTTGTGCGGCCAATTCTTACTTACGGTGCCATCGTTTGGTGGCCAGCTTTGAGCAAAAAGTACAATATCGACAGAATAAAAAAAGTACATAGATCGGCGTGCGCGGGTATCACAGGAGCAATGAGGTCTTGTCCAACAGATGCTCTCAGTGCGATCCTGCATCTGATCTCTCTCGAACTACACATCTTAGACACAGCTATATGCAGCGCAGTCCAGCTCAGGGAATATGGATGTTGGACTACAAGGCCATATGGTCACGGCAAGGTCCTGGAGATGATTCCAAGTGAACTGGTTGCGCCCTCTACCGACTACACGATACCCAAACTCAACTTCAGAAAATCGTTCTTAGCAAAATTCCCTTCCAGAGAAGAATGGAAGAACGGAAGCGTTACCTGCAACTATGATATAGGGATATACACGGACGGTTCGAAGATGGACTGCGGAGTCGGCGCAGGCATCTTCTCTGACCAGCTGAATATATCAAGGTTCTTCCGTCTCCCAGACTCTGCTAGCGTTTTCCAAGCGGAGCTTCTTGCGATTCGAGAAGCCTGCCGCCTGCTAAACAATCTTGCAACATCTAACCACAACATCGCTATTTTTTCGGATAGCCAGGCTGCCATCAAGGCCATTGATGTAGTCTGCATCTCTTCAAAACTGGTAGATCAATGCCGGTTTGAATTGAATCAACAAAGCACTCACTCGAGAATCACTCTCATCTGGGTCCCAGGGCACAGCAACCATGAGGGAAATGAGCGTGCTGATGAGCTGGCCAGGCGAGGGTCGGCCCTTAACGGCTCTCTAGCGAAAAGAGTCGACATTCCGCTTGGTGCCGTTAAGGGCTGTATTCACCTCCACTTCCTCCAGCTAGCCAATCGCGGGTGGAACAACCTCACAAGCTGTGTCATATCTAGGAAGACGTGGCCCAGTTTCAACAAACCCAGGTCAAAAGAGTTACTAGGCAAACTAAGACCAGTTATTGCCAAAATCGTAGCTATTATCACAGGCCACTGGCCAGTTGGAGACCATGCGGCCAAGCTTGGTATCCCCCACAACACCTTTTGAGAAAGAATCTCTATGTCATTTCCTTTGCAGATGTCCGGCCCTGGCGAGGATCAGACAGCAAATTCTTGACAAACCCTTCTTCGAGGATCTGAGAGAGATAGCGGACAAGAGGATTGGAGAACTAATCTTCTTTCTGAACTCCACGGGCTGGGTTTAAACTTAACATCATTTTTAACTAGCCACTACAACAGGTAGACACGAGTCCGTGGTAACAAAACGGCGCCACTTTACCTACCTACCTGGTAGTTAATTCTTCTCGGAGCTGGAGGACTTGGGTAGTGTTGGGCTAGTGGACCTCCTGAGATTCATATCACTTTCAGGGTGGTTCAAACGGCGGATTTTCTTTACAGCGTTTCCAGGGTTAAATGATTGGGCACAATGGACCCGTACTGTTAGTCTGAGTGAGTAGCGACTCTTTGTCACAAGGCACCCATCTACCTAACCTAACCTACTTCATACCATCCGATCTCCTGGCTGCCAATACTGTCTAAGCTATTCTTTTAAAACGTCTCTATCCGATCATACAACAGAAGAAAAGACATTGATACCAATCCATCGATTTAGTTTTAGAAATAAGTATCTAACAATTGATCAAGGTCACCTAATAAATGATAAAATAGAGAGATGTGACGAAGGACTAGTCCATAAGCGAGGCAAATCCAAGATCATGCTGTCAACAAGGAGGGTTAATTAACACAGACGAATTAGACAGAATGTCACAGTGTGTAGCTTCAACTTCGAGGGAGTAAGGGACGTTGTCTGATCATTCCAGTCCTACTATACGACCCTGAAATATGGACTTTATTGAAAGCGGATTGAGATATGCTTGGTCGCTCCGAGGGAGAAAATGTTCTCAAGATATTTGGTCCCATTTGCGTTGACGGGTTTTAGACGAGAGGATTCAATAACAAACCATACGACCTACGACATAGTCAAAAAACTGAGTAATGGACGTTTGAGAAGGCCACTACATATGGAGCGAATGGACACCAATGTGTTAGTCCGCATAGTCTTCATCTAACCCAAAGGGACGACGAAGTAGGTTTTCTCGCCGGAGGTGGCGCACGCAAGTTCAAGGGGATCTCAACTAACTTGGAGTGCCCAACTGGAGGCAACTAGCTAAAGACCGAGCTAAATGGAGATGTTTGTTGGCTGAGGCTCAGGGACTAACAAAACCAACCGGAGCTTTTGACAAAGCGATGGATGCTCATGACGTCCAAGGACGCCAGATCGCAGAGGTCGTCAAGGAAGGGGGACCCTAGATGAAGCATTCTTTTATGCGACAGGGCTGGACATGTGGATAGGAGGTGAAGGATGGTTTCCTCCTCCTCCTCGTCCCTACAGCTTCTGCGGAAGTCGTTGGAGAAGAGACCAAGTCTTTTGGCGTGTTGGCCTATAAGACAATGTCCAGTGAGAACACCGACAACGCAGCTGATTTGCGTACACTATAACTTGATCAGATTGGCACTACGTTTTTGATCCAGCTTAGGCCAGATCTGTCTCGAAATGTGACATGTTGAGCTGTTTACCCATCTGAGGTTGGTCGTGCTAATAGCGTTTAGCTTTAGTAGATACTTACATGTAGTGAGGGGCATACCCAGGACTTGCCTGTCAGGCAAAATCATTAGAGTGGTACCCTGTCTGGCGAGGTCGTCAGCCCTGCAGTTACCTGGAATGTCCTTGTGGCCCGGCACCCAGCATAGGTGAATGTTGAACTGCTCTGTCATCTCCATAAGATATAGACGACAGTTTAAGGCGGCCTTTGAAGTAAAGCAGATTCCAGGGACTTGATTGCCGCTTGGCTGTCAGTGAAAATGCTAATATCCCTGACAGATAATACATTACATTTCAGCCAGGACAGGGCTTCCTTAATCGCCATGATTTCCGCCTGGAAAATGCTACAACGATTAGGGAGGCTCAGATTGAGCTGTTCGGAGAAAACATCACAACCCACACCACCCTCCGCCTTAGATCAACTACAACTACAACTATTTGGCGCAACAGCTCTTTAAAGTGCCAGGGCCTAGCTTCTCGCAACCACTCATGTTGTGTGCGTTATATTTTTCACACGAATGGAAGGGACCTACAGTTTAATACCGATTCCGAAACGGCGATTTGTGAATCTTTTTCGTGACTACAATACTCTCGGATGTTTGTCAGACGCTCGCGAGAGGTGGGACCGTGAAAAAACTGTTTGGTGTTTTCTGGGATTCGAACTTGAAACCTCATGCGTAGTGATCCGACACACTAACCACTTACGCCACGGCTCCCACGTCTTAGATCCATTTGTAAGGAAATGAACCAAACTACCATCGACAGGGAGGGAAGTGTCCCATACACCCCGGTTAAGGATGCTCGTACGGAAGTTACGGTCAAATCTCAGTTTCGGCGGGGTGTAGTCCGTGTTTCAAGTTGAGAAGATCAAGGATCGACGAGTGGCCAAAGCGATAGCTAGACCACTGAGAGGAGGCTTTCAGGCAGAAGGCCGCACAGGCAGCCATCTGTTTGCCGAAAATTATCTAAAGGTAGCAGGTTGAACAAGATTTCCAGTGCCGCAGAGGGAGTAGTTCTCAGTGCACCACTGATGCAGATGCTTGCAGATCTTTGCACCTTAGCTAATTGATATATCAGTGCAGTTAAACTAGTTTGAAGGTATATATTTATATAAGTTTACATAACAGTACACTGTAATTTTGATGTATAAATTACAATTGTTGTATTAAAAATTGCAGATTGCTCAAGAAAAAATATCCACAAAATTTAGTAGTTCTCGTATAAATGTTGCTTTATGCATTGTATCGTTCCTGAAAGAAGTAAAATTTGGATTCCAATTTAAACGAAAAATAATTCTATATACGGTAGTTAATGTGCTTGTTTGCTTTTTTTTTCCTATTCGCATTTTTTCCTAATAGGTCTTAAATTAAGCATGGCTTTCACTAAAATTGACGATATTAAGATGACTGACGAAGAGGTCAGTGCATTGCTGTATGATTTTAGTTTTGACAGTACTAATGATTTGGATGATGACGTTGATGGCAAAATTAGCAAAATTGCAGTGGTAACTGACGATAATAATGAGGGTAGTGTAGATGAGATGGCTGAAGGGCGTGGTTTGTTGGAGGATGATGATGCCGATGATTTAGATCTTAGCATGTCAATAAACGATAGTTTCGTTAGTATGGTAAACAATGACAATGCAGATCCAGGTCATTTCATACCGGATCCAATTACATCACTATCATCGATTCCATCCGTAAGCAGTTCTTGGACTTCATTTCCCTCACAATTTTCTCAAACAAAAATTAACCCGAAGTCCGTGGACCTTGAAAAAGTCATGTGAAAGAAAGCGAACCTTGTTAAAGACTATAATCAGCACATGGGAGGAGTGGATCTAATGGACAGTTTCATGGGACGCCATAAGATAGGCATGAAAAGCCGAAAGTGGACAAACCGGTTATTTTTTTATATGCTAGATATGACTGCAGTAAACGCATGGATATTGCATAAAAGGATCAACAAAGGCCGCCGTGAATACAAACAAATGCGGCTTATCGATTTTAAGTTGGAAGAATGTTTAGTTACGGCTCTGTGGAACCTAACAAACGTGGGCGGCCGACATCTTTGGAATCACTCATTCAAACCAAACGCTCTAAACCAAATTCGTCCAATGCTCCTCCTAAAGATATACGGCTAGATAAGACAGACCACTGGACAATTATCGACAAAAAGGGACGGTGCAAGTTACCTAATTGTTCAGGACAAAGAAAATTGTACTGTTCTAAATATAAGGTAAATTTATGTCTAACGGCAGAAAAAAATTGTTTTTATAATTATCAAAACTCATAAATTGTCGTATAGCTAACTTGTTTGGTTTTTGTGTTTAACGTAGATCGCATTGTTTGCTTTTGTAGTTTTTCCCATTCATATCATTTTTAATTTTTAATTTACTAAATAAATACTTATGTAATAATTAATACTTTTTACTAATATTTTTTTTTTAATCACAGATATATCTAAATTTACAAATTGATTGTATTTACTGAACAACTTCTTGGTTGCTTGTCTTTCTGTATTTCATAATTTTTTTTTACTAAATAATAACCTCAACATTCTTTTAATATTATTTTCTGTGTATATACCAATATTTAAATTAACAAAAACGGTGCAATGTTACCTTATTGTGTACAATTACCCGTTTATCTAATAAACTAAAAAAAAATCATATGCATTCGTTATAATTTTCTTTCCGAATAGCTGTGGGAGGTTAATGCCCAGTGTACCTTTAAAGATACAACCACTTTTTTGTTAATAACTTTGTCAAAAAAAAAATATTTTTTTTTAACAGCGGATTTGCTGTTTTTGTTTTCGTTTAGATACAATATATTTTTTTCATCAAAATCGGTTTCCTTGGGCATTTAAGGGTTAATGTCGTCATCACAATTTGTTTTGCTATTGATCATAGATCCCAGATATTGGAACTTTTCGCACTTGGGAAGCACTGTTCCATTCAAATAAATGTCCGGAATAGGCCTGAGTGGATCAAAGAACGGGCAGCACAAGTACTCTGTCTTTTTTTTAACTAATGCGATACCCATTTCCCTCCAGAGCGTCCACCCACACATCAAGTGCTCGTTGCAGGAATGTAGGATCCTCACTTATGATGGCTCCATCGTCAGCAAAGAATAACTGATGTACCTTGGGGTCCATCACTTTACCTTCAAGCAGATAATCAAGGACAGTAATAAAGAGCAAAGGACTTAAAACACTTCCCTGGTGCACCCCGACTTTGATTGGGAACTCTTCGGTTACTCCAGTGGGGCATCTTACTCTTGTCTTTGCTTCCTCGCACATGTCCATGATCATCTGTATATAGGTTTCTGGAACCCCTCGATGTCTTAGCGCCACCCATATCAGATATTCGTGGTTGTCGGTCAAATGCCTTTTCAAAGTCAACCAATAAAATATGCAAATCCCTTAAGGAATCAAGATGTTTTTCCATTATGATCCTTATATTTTGGATTGCATCTGTGGTTGATTTACCCGAGACACACCCACACTGATCATCAGATAGCCGTATTATTTTTCGCAGTCGGCCACCTAATACCCGCTCAACGATCTTCATGGTGTGTGACATCAGCTTGATCGAACGGTACTTATCACAGTTTCGTGTATCACCCTTCCCTTTGTATACAGGGAGAAGGTAACTCTCCCTCCATTGATTCGGCATTGGATCACCTCTCACAAATTTGGAGATGACAATTCTGAGCCATCTGAACCGGATATCTCCCATCTTTTTCCAGAACTCAGAGGGCATCTCGTCTGGCCCAACCGCTTTTCGTTTTTTTGAGTATTTGACCGCCTCAATAACTTCTTCGACTGTAATGTCGGGTATTTCTTCACAGTTAGGGGTGGCTCTTGGAAAGTATAGCCGGGGAAACTGTTCATTTAAAAGTTTTTCACTTCTGCAGGATTTTGTCGTCATCCACAAGAAGCTGGCCATGGGCAGTGTTAATGAACTTTGGCGAACGAATCTCCTGAGCATTCCTCCTTCTTGGGCGAATATTTTTAAGGCTCTTGTTCATATTGTGTCTTCGCAGCTCCTGGATAGCCTGGTTTGCATCAGCAACCGGGGAAGATATTTTCTTCAGCTCCCGATACAGGCCCTCCGTACTCTCTGCTTGAAGCTGGGCGCACTTCTTTTTTCCCTTTTTTCTTGCAGCATCTGTATTCCATTTCGAGGCGAACATTTTCGTCACTATTATTAGAGGGCACTTTGACCAAGCTTTGGAAGCCGCTTTTTTCTCATCTATTACCTTCTTAGCTTCATCACTTGTGGAAGACGACTGATTTCGTTTTCGATATCTTCCTGAATTTATTTAGAAATCTACTTGATTCAAACTCACTTTGCAAACAAGCCTAAGAAAAAAAAAAACAAAGGAGGTTATGTAAAAAAAAAAAAAAAAAATTAACAAAAAAATCAGCCTAGGCTTGGGAATTTTTTCAGTTGGGATTTTGGAGATTTTTGGCAGAGAGGAAAAATATAAGAAAAAAAAAAGAAAATATTTAATTTAAAAGTGAATAAAAGGGAATAATTTCCCGAAGAAAAAAAAGAATAATCGAGAAAAAAAAAGCTATGCAAATCTAAAAGTGAATAGATGGGAATACATTTCCCAAAATAAAGAACCATCCAGGAAAAATATATATAATGTATATCTATTAAAGGGACGTGTTACCCACCAATACCCGGACGAGCCCCAATATAAAAAATATATTTAAAAATAACCATTCGTAGTTTAATAGGGAATGCCCTCATTTCTCGTCATCGACAGCGCTGCCGAACAAAGGATGAACGGGTAAGTTTTACTTAGTATTATCTTTTTCTTTGAAAATTATTTTTTTATATTGGTTTGGTCAGTTATACCCGAAAATTATTTTTTTCCTTTAAATGAATAAGAATCAGGATCTAATGTCAACGATGTAGACGTGTTTTTGATTCGCTCCCGTCTTTCGACTCCTTTTTAACCGGAAAATTATTATTAATAGCGGAGAAAAGACAATAAAAAAAAAGTTTAGTTATTCTGATTTGATCCAAGACTTTATTTCCATATAAACACTGTGTACAAGTGCTCATATCAAGACTTAATTGAATGAAATAGAACTTAAATCTTTTTTTTTTATTCTCCCGCCAATTTTATTTTGCTATTCACCATGTCTCGCACTGCCCCTGAAAGCTCTTCCACCACTAGTACAATCAACGTCATCAATACAAGCAACTTTAGCAATACCACCAACACCCCTTCTACCTCAAACTCCAGTTCCATCACCAGCGCATCAGCCAACACACACTCCGAACTGCGGAGCCTCGAAAAGAATGCAATCAACATCCAAACCCCGGACAAAAAAAAGAAGACATCATCAACTGCAAATCTAAAATCGAGCTCTTTGTCGAGTACTGACAAAACTAACACAGCGCGGATGCCCGATAACCTGCGTGAGTTTGAGTCTAGCCTTCTTTCCAAATTCCAGAAATTTCTTTCTAACCTTGAATTGAAAATGGAGGAAGAAATAAAAAATACTATATCCACCTTATATAATCGAGTTCAGGAATGTGAATCTGAAATAAAGGGTTTGCGAAAGGAAAACCAAAAAATCAGTGACCAACTTGAAGATTTTCATCGTCAACGACGTCTCAGTGACGTCGTTGTTTGTGGTTTGCCGCGCACCTTAAAAGAGAGTCCAACTGATCTTGCCAACAAAATTGCCCAAAAATTACACCATCCAATTACTCCCCACTTCGATGCGTTTCGCTTACGCTCTCAGAATCCAGGCAGCGAAAGTCCACTATTGATACGGCTGTCTTCGCCCGCTGAGCAGAAAGCTCTGCTCTCTGCATTCAGAACGAACAATGGTCTGACAGTCGCTCAGCTATATGATGGCATCTCCTCTACGGCTAGCTCCAACAACAGAAACCCCCGTATTTACATCAACGAGAGCCTCACACCACAAAATAGTTCTTTGATGCGACATGCAATTCAACTTCGAAGAGAGGGAATTTTATTCTCAGTCAGAACGAGAAATGGTTTCGTCTTTGTAAAAAAAAGTAGTGACGACAAGGAGGTAAAAATTCACGCAAATATGCTCTCAACTATAGCCGACCCAAAAACTTTGAATGTCATCGGGAGCAGATCTTAAATGTATATACGTTTATTTATATTACACACTTTTTTTCTTATATTACTACTTTATCTCTACATCTATAAAAGAGAACGCATTTTTTCTGTTTGTCCGCGAATAGGGAGTAAGTACGTAACGGTACCTCAACAATATATATATCAATCGATTTGTCGTAAGAAGAGGAATAACTTAGGATACATTTTAGTATCCTGAATCCGTTATTGAGCTCTTAAACCCATTTTATATGTTTGTTTTACTGACAAAAATAATTTTTCTATGCCTTACACACATATGACTACGAAATGGCTGAACTGATTTGAATATGACTTAATTCCTCGATTAGTACATTTCCTACTGAAGAGATTGAGGTATAAATCATTATTCCATGATTCTTATAACAGAAATAATAAGCAAAAATATAATTATTTGAGATATAAAAATATCACAGATATGCGTGGGTCATTGCAATCAATGGCCCACCAGTGGAGTGCACGGTTGGTTGTTGGTTGGATGGTTGTTGGTTGATTGGTTGTTGGTTGGTTGTTGGTTGGATGTTGGTTGGATGTTGGTTGGATGTTGGTTGGATGTTGGTTGGTTGTTGGTTGGATGTTGGTTTTATGTCGGTTCGATGTTGGTTGGATGTTGGTTGGATGTTGGTTGGATGTCGGTTCGATGTTGGTTGGTTGTTGGTTGGTTGGTTGGTTGGTTGCGATGTCGGTTCGATGTCGGTTCGATGTCGGTCCGATGTCGGTTCGATGTCGGTCCGATGTCGGTCCGATGTCGGTTCGATGTCGGTTCGATGTCGGTTCGATGTCGGTCCGATGTCGGTTCGATGTCGGTCCGATGTCGGTTCGATGTCGGTTCGATGTCGGTCCGATGTCGGTTCGATGTCGGTCCGATGTCGGTCCGATGTCGGTTCGATGTCGGTTCGATGTCGGTCCGATGTCGATCCGATGTCTATTCGATGTCGGTCCGATGTCGGTCCGATGTCGGTCCGATGTCGGTTCGATGTCGGTTCGATGTCGGTCCGATGTCGGTTCGATGGTTGCATGTTGGTTGGATGTTGGTTAGATGTCGGTTCGATGTTGGTTGGTTGTTGGTTGGTTGGTTGGTTAGTTGCGATGTCGGTTCGATGTCGGTCCGATGTCGGTCCGATGTCGGTCCGATGTCGGTTCGATGTCGGTTCGATGTCGGTCCGATGTCGGTTCGATGGTTGGATGTTGGTTGGATGTTGGTTGGATGTCGGTTCGATGTTGGTTGGTTGTTGGTTGGTTGGTTGGTTGGTTGCGATGTCGGTCCGATGTCGGTCCGATGTCGGTCCGATGTCGGTTCGATGTCGGTTCGATGTCGGTCCGATGTCGATTCGATGTCGGTCCGATGTCGGTCCGATGTCGGTTCGATGTCGGTTCGATGTCGGTTCGATGTCGGTCCGATGTCGGTTCGATGTCGGTTCGATGTCGGTCCGATGTCGGTCCGATGTCGGTTCGATGTCGGTCCGATGTCGGTCCGATGTCGGTTCGATGTCGGTTCGATGTCGGTTCGATGTCGGTCCGATGTCGGTCCGATGTCGGTTCGATGTTGGTTGGATGTTGGTTGGTTGTTGGTTGGATGTTGGTTGGATGTTGGTTGGTTGTTGGTTGGCTGTTGGTTGGATGTTGGTTGGATGTCGGTTGGTTGTTGGTTGGTTGTTGGTTGGATGTTGGTTGGATGTCGGTTGGATGTTGGTTGGATGTCGGTTCGATGTTGGTTGGATGTTGGTTGGTTGTTGGTTGGTTGTTGGTTGGTTGTTGGTTGGATGTTGGTTGTTTGTTGGTTGGTTGTTGGTTGGTTGTTGGTTGGTTGTTGGTTATTTGTTGGTTGTTGGTTGGTTGTTGGTTGGTTGGTTGTTGGTTGGTTGTTGGTTGGTTGGTGGTTGGTTGATTGGTTGTTGGTTGGTTGGATGTTGGTTGGATGTTGGTTGGTTATTTGTTGGTTGTTGGTTGGTTGTTGGTTGTTGGTTGGTTGTTGGTTGGTTGTTGGTTGGTTGGATGTTGGTTGTTGGTTGTTGGTTGGTTGGTTGGTTGGTTGGTTGTTGGTTGGTTGTTGGTTGGTTGGTGGTTGGTTGATTGGTTGTTGGTTGGTTGTTGGTTGGTTGTTGGTTGGTTGGGTGTTGGTTGATTGGTTGTTGGTTGGTTGGATGTTGGTTGGATGTTGGTTGGTTGTTGGTTGGTTGTTGGTTGGTTGTTGGTTGGATGTTGGTTGGTTGGATGTTGGTTGGATGTTGGTTGGTTGTTGGTTGGTTGTTGGTTGGTTGGTTGGTTGCGATGTCGGTTCGATGTCGGTCCGATGTCGGTCCGATGTCGATCCGATGTCGGTCCGATGTCGGTTCGATGTCGGTCCGATGTCGGTCCGATGTCGATCCGATGTCGATTCGATGTCGGTCCGATGTCGGTCCGATGTCGATTCGATGTCGGTCCGATGTCGGTCCGATGTCGGTCCGATGTCGGTCCGATGTCGGTTCGATGTTGGTTGGATGTCGGTTGGTTGTTGGTTGGTTGTTGGTTGGATGCTGGTTGGATGTCGGTTGGATGTTGGTTGGATGTCGGTTCGATGTTGGTTGGATGTTGGTTGGTTGTTGGTTGGTTGTTGGTTGGTTGTTGGTTGGATGTTGGTTGTTTGTTGGTTGGTTGTTGGTTGGTTGTTGGTTGGTTGTTGGTTATTTGTTGGTTGTTGGTTGGTTGTTGGTTGGTTGTTGGTTGGTTGGATGTTGGTTGTTGGTTGGTTGGTTGGTTGGTTGTTGGTTGGTTGTTGGTTGGTTGGTGGTTGGTTGATTGGTTGTTGGTTGGTTGTTGGTTGGTTGTTGGTTGGTTGGGTGTTGGTTGATTGGTTGTTGGTTGGTTGGATGTTGGTTGGATGTTGGTTCGTTGTTGGTTGGTTGTTGGTTGGTTGTTGGTTGGATGTTGGTTGGTTGGATGTTGGTTGGATGTTGGTTGGTTGTTGGTTGGTTGTTGGTTGGTTGTTGGTTGGTTGGTTGGTTGTTGGTTGGTTGCTGGTTGGTTGGTTGTTGGTTGATTGGTTGTTGGTTGGTTGGTTGTTGGTTGGATGTTGGTTGTTGGTTGGTTGTTGGTTGGATGTTGGTTGGTTGTTGGTTGGTTGGTGGTTGGTTAATTGGTTGTTGGTTGGTTGTTGGTTGGTTGTCGGTTGGATGTTGGTTGGATGTTGGTTGGATGTCGGTTCGATGTTGGTTGGATGTTGGTTGGATGTTGGTTGGATGTCGGTTCGATGTTGGTTGGATGTTGGTTGGTTGTTGGTTTGTTGGTTGGTTGGTTGTCGGTTGGATGTTGGTTGGATGTCGGTTGGATGTCGGTTCGATGTTGGTTGGATGTTGGTTGGATGTTGGTTGGATGTCGGTTCGACGTTGGTTGGATGTTGGTTGGATGTTGGTTGGATGTCGGTTCGATGTTGGTTGGATGTTGGTTGGTTGTTGGTTGGTTGTTGGTTGGTTATTGGTTGGATGTTGGTTGTTTGTTGGTTGGTTGTTGGTTGGTTGTTGGTTATTTGTTGGTTGTTGGTTGGTTGGTTTCGTCTTTGTAAAAAAAAGTAGTGACGACAAGGAGGTAAAAATTCACGCAAATATGCTCTCAACTATAGCCGACCCAAAAACTTTGAATGTCATCGGGAGCAGATCTTAAATGTATATACGTTTATTTATATTACACACTTTTTTTCTTATATTACTACTTTATCTCTACATCTATAAAAGAGAACGCATTTTTTCTGTTTGTCCGCGAATAGGGAGTAAGTACGTAACGGTACCTCAACAATATATATATCAATCGATTTGTCGTAAGAAGAGGAATAACTTAGGATACATTTTAGTATCCTGAATCCGTTATTGGGCTCTTAAACCCATTCTATATGCTATTTTTACTGACAAAAATAATTTTTCTATTCTTTACACACATATGACTACGAAATGGCTGAACTGATTTGAATATGACTTAATTCCTACTGAAGAGATTGAGGTATAAATCATTATTCCATGATTCTTATAACAGAAATAATAAGCAAAAATATAATTATTTGAGATATAAAAATATCACAGATATGCGTGGGTCATCGCAATCAATGGCCCACCAGTGGAGTGCACGGTTGGTTGTTGGTTGGATGGTTGTTGGTTGATTGGTTGTTGGTTGGTTGTTGGTTGGATGTTGGTTGGATGTTGGTTGGATGTTGGTTGGAAGTTGGTTGGTTGTTGGTTGGATGTTGGTTTTATGTCGGTTCGATGTTGGTTGGATGTTGGTTGGATGTTGGTTGGATGTCGGTTCGATGTTGGTTGGTTGTTGGTTGGTTGGTTGGTTGGTTGCGATGTCGGTTCGATGTCGGTTCGATGTCGGTCCGATGTCGGTTCGATGTCGGTTCGATGTCGGTCCGATGTCGGTTCGATGTCGGTCCGATGTCGGTCCGATGTCGGTTCGATGTCGGTTCGATGTCGGTTCGATGTCGGTCCGATGTCGGTTCGATGTCGGTTCGATGTCGGTCCGATGTCGGTTCGATGTTGGTCCGATGTCGGTTCGATGTCGGTCCGATGTCGGTCCGATGTCGGTCCGATGTCGGTCCGATGTCGGTTCGATGTCGGTCCGATGTTGGTTCGATGTCGGTCCGATGTCGGTTCGATGTCGGTTCGATGTCGGTCCGATGTCGGTTCGATGTCGGTCCGATGTCGGTTCGATGTCGGTCCGATGTCGGTCCGATGTCGGTTCGATGTCGGTTCGATGTCGGTCCGATGTCGATCCGATGTCGATTCGATGTCGGTCCGATGTCGGTCCGATGTCGGTCCGATGTCGGTTCGATGTCGGTTCGATGTCGGTCCGATGTCGGTTCGATGGTTGGATGTTGGTTGGATGTTGGTTGGATGTCGGTTGGATGTTGGTTGGTTGTTGGTTGGTTGGTTGGTTGGTTGCGATGTCGGTTCGATGTCGGTTCGATGTCGGTCCGATGTCGGTCCGATGTCGGTCCGATGTCGGTCCGATGTCGGTTCGATGTCGGTCCGATGTCGATTCGATGTCGGTCCGATGTCGGTCCGATGTCGGTCCGATGTCGGTTCGATGTCGGTTCGATGTCGGTCCGATGTCGGTTCGATGTCGGTTCGATGTCGGTTCGATGTCGGTCCGATGTCGGTCCGATGTCGGTTCGATGTTGGTTGGATGTTGGTTGGTTGTTGGTTGGATGTTGGTTGGATGTTGGTTGGTTGTTGGTTGGTTGGTTGGTTGGTTGTTGGTTGGCTGTTGGTTGGATGTTGGTTGGATGTCGGTTGGTTGTTGGTTGGTTGTTGGTTGGATGTCGGTTGGATGTTGGTTGGATGTCGGTTCGATGTTGGTTGGATGTTGGTTGGTTGTTGGTTGGTTGGTTGGTTGTTGGTTGGTTGCTGGTTGGTTGGTTGTTGGTTGATTGGTTGTTGGTTGGTTGGTTGTTGGTTGGATGTTGGTTGTTGGTTGGTTGTTGGTTGGATGTTGGTTGGTTGTTGGTTGGTTGGTGGTTGGTTAATTGGTTGTTGGTTGGTTGTTGGTTGGTTGTCGGTTGGATGTTGGTTGGATGTTGGTTGGATGTCGGTTCGATGTTGGTTGGATGTTGGTTGGATGTTGGTTGGATGTCGGTTCGATGTTGGTTGGATGTTGGTTGGTTGTTGGTTTGTTGGTTGGTTGGTTGTCGGTTGGATGTTGGTTGGATGTTGGTTGGATGTCGGTTCGATGTTGGTTGGATGTTGGTTGGATGTTGGTTGGATGTCGGTTCGATGTTGGTTGGATGTTGGTTGGATGTTGGTTGGATGTCGGTTCGATGTTGGTTGGATGTTGGTTGGTTGTTGGTTGGTTGTTGGTTGGTTATTGGTTGGATGTTGGTTGTTTGTTGGTTGGTTGTTGGTTGGTTGTTGGTTATTTGTTGGTTGTTGGTTGGTTGTTGGTTGGTTGTTGGTTGGTTGGATGTTGGTTGTTGGTTGTTGGTTGGTTGGTTGGTTGGTTGTTGGTTGGTTGTTGGTTGGTTGGTGGTTGGTTGATTGGTTGTTGGTTGGTTGTTGGTTGGTTGTTGGTTGGTTGGGTGTTGGTTGATTGGTTGTTGGTTGGTTGGATGTTGGTTAGATGTTGGTTGGTTGTTGGTTGGTTGTTGGTTGGTTGTTGGTTGGATGTTGGTTGGTTGGATGTTGGTTGGATGTTGGTTGGTTGTTGGTTGGTTGTTGGTTGGTTGTTGGTTGGTTGGTTGGTTGTTGGTTGGTTGTTGGTTGGTTGGTTGTTGGTTGATTGGTTGTTGGTTGGTTGGTTGTTGGTTGGCTGTTGGTTGGTTGGATGTTGGTTGTTGGTTGGTTGTTGGTTGGATGTTGGTTGGTTGTTGGTTGGTTATTGGTTGGTTGTTGGTTGGTTGGTTGGTTGGTTGGTTGGTTGTTGGTTGGTTGTTGGTTGGTTGGTGGTTGGTTGATTGGTTGTTGGTTGGTTGTTGGTTGGTTGTTGGTTGGTTGTTGGTTGGTTGGGTGTTGGTTGATTGGTTGTTGGTTGGTTGGATGTTGGTTGGATGTTGGTTGGTTGTTGGTTGGTTGTTGGTTGGTTGTTGGTTGGATGTTGGTTGGTTGGATGTTGGTTGGATGTTGGTTGGTTGTTGGTTGGTTGTTGGTTGGTTGTTGGTTGGATGTTGGTTGGATGTCGGTTGGATGTTGGTTGGATGTCGGTTCGATGTTGGTTGGATGTTGGTTGGTTGTTGGTTGGTTGTTGGTTGGTTGTTGGTTGGATGTTGGTTGTTTGTTGGTTGGTTGTTGGTTGGTTGTTGGTTATTTGTTGGTTGTTGGTTGGTTGTTGGTTGGTTGTTGGTTGGTTGGATGTTGGTTGTTGGTTGTTGGTTGGTTGGTTGGTTGGTTGTTGGTTGGTTGTTGGTTGGTTGGTGGTTGGTTGATTGGTTGTTGGTTGGTTGTTGGTTGGTTGTTGGTTGGTTGGGTGTTGGTTGATTGGTTGTTGGTTGGTTGGATGTTGGTTGGATGTTGGTTGGTTGTTGGTTGGTTGTTGGTTGGTTGTTGGTTGGATGTTGGTTGGTTGGATGTTGGTTGGATGTTGGTTGGTTGTTGGTTGGTTGTTGGTTGGTTGTTGGTTGGTTGGTTGGTTGTTGGTTGGTTGTTGGTTGGTTGGTTGTTGGTTGATTGGTTGTTGGTTGGTTGGTTTTTGGTTGGCTGTTGGTTGGTTGGATGTTGGTTGTTGGTTGGTTGTTGGTTGGATGTTGGTTGGTTGTTTTTTGGTTATTGGTTGGTTGTTGGTTGGTTGGTTGGTTGGTTGGTTGGTTGTTTGGTTGGTTGGTTGGTTGGTTGGTTGGTTGGTTGGTTGGTGGGTTGTTTGGTTGGTTGGTTGGTTGGTTGGTTGGTTGGTTGGTTGGTTGGTTGGTAGTGCTTCAAAAAGAGCTCAATTAGCGCTATTGCGCCATTTGGATATCACAAAACTCGTGCACACCTGGTTGTATGATGGAGAATTCGGTTCAAGAAGATGGGTATGCTAGACCCAGCCTGTCGAGTTTAGGTAAAGAATGAGAGCTCCAATCCTTTTGTCAGATATATCTCCCAGGTCGTCGTAGAAGGATTTACCTAGGGTACGCTGTCTGGTTCTCGCTAGGACTGGGCATCTGTAAAGAAAATGAAAATAGATTCTCTCTCATTAGAATTTCTGCAGAAGGTATTATGGGGGATGCCAAGCTTGACTGCACAGTCTCCTATCGGCCAATGACCTGTAATGATGGCTACGATTCTGGTAATATCTGGTCTTGATCTGCTAAGCAACTCATTTGATTTAAGTTTGTTATAGATGGGTCGTGTCTTTCTTGATATAACGCAGCTAGAAAGTTATTTCCGCCCATGGTTAGCTAGCTTTAAGAAGTGGTTGAGAATGTTACCTTTAACGACTCCCAGAGAGTCGCTAAGGGCTAACCCTTGCCTGGCCAGATCATCCGCTCTCTCATTTCCCTCGAAGTTATTGTGTCCAGGGACCCTGATGAGTGCGATTTTCAATTGAGCGCCGAGTTTGTTTAGCTTTTGCTGGCATTGGTCTACCAGTTTTGAAGATGTGATAGCTGAATCAATAGCTTTGATAGTAGCTTGGCTATCACTGAAGATAACAAAACTGCAGTTGAGAGTTGGGAGGGCATTCAGTATGCGGCAAGCCTCACCAATCACGAGAAGCTTTGCTTGAAAGACGCTGCCGAAATTCGATAAACGGAAAGACTTCGAGACATTAGCTAGTCTCTTCTCTACATCTATAAAAGAGAACGCATTTTTTCTGTTTGTCCGCGAATAGGGAGTAAGTACGTAACGGTACCTCAACAATATATATATCAATCGATTTGTCGTAAGAAGAGGAATAGCTTAGGATATATTCTAGTATCCTGAATCCGTTATTGGGCTCTTAAACCCATTCTATATGCTATTTTTACTGACAAAAATAATTTTTCTATTCTTTACACACATATGACTACGAAATGGCTGAACTGATTTGAATGTGACTTAATTCCTCGATTAGTACATTTCCTACTGAAGGGATTGAGGTATAAATCATTATTCTATGATTCCTATAACAGAAATAATAAGCAAAAATATAATTAGTTGAGATATAAAAATATCACAGATATGCGTGGGTCATTGTAATCAATGGCCCACCAGTGGAGTGCAAGCATATTCATGTTCATCAAACAAACTACATCGTATAAAAGGAAGTCCCCAAAACGTGAATGACTGCGATAATCTCGAGAACCACTGAAGGGATTTGGGTGCAGTTTTCACTGTTATGATCTGCATTTCCCGGAGAAGATTGTGTTAAAAATTGCTCTAATTTTCCTTTAATGAAGACTGCTGTCAGCAGCCATGCAGCAGAGGCTATCGCTGCAATAGTGTGTGTATGTGAGTATATAGGCGAGCTGTTTTCAACTTTAGTGTGTGATCTCTTCTGGAGTAAAAATTGCCAATGCCAAATCTAAGACATTTTCAAACCTTTATGCTATTAAGAGATTTGGCAATATACGCGACCATATGTACACATAATAGATACATACATACAGCCGTAGAAACATTGTAATATTTTTTCCATTTTATTAAATGAGATTTTGTTGATCGTTGAATTTGTCCACATTTTAGAATATTTTAATAGATTTAAAATAAACTATTAACAGAGTGGCGTATTGCAAGTTGAATACTCATACTTTAAGTCTATTTTCCTACCTTTTAGAAGGTGTGTTTCGAGAAATACTTCAGGTAATTATACGTGTTTTCCAATTGTAATAAACTAATTCATTGAAACGAGACTGCCTATCTGTAAATAAAATATTCTGGCAACCGTTCGCCGAATCAGAGCTAGAAAGTTCAATATCGTGAAAGGTATCAAAACCAAAGACCAAACCAATGAGTGATGGAGATGAAGCGAGCACTTCTCAGAATTGCTCAATCCCCAACAAGCCATGTCATCAGGAAGATGATAGACCCATGGTCGAGATTTTGGCGATCAAATCGCTAGAAGTTGGCGAATCTACCGGTTTGATTGAAATCCGGCCAGAAATGCTAAAGGCTTTTGGTAAAGAGTGAATGCAATGACTCTCACGTGTCATTAAAGTGGCATGGGAATGCGGTGAAACACCTGGTGATTGGCAAATGCAAGTGATTGTCCCTCTTTGTAAACAAGGGGACAAAAGATTGCGCCAACTACAAGGGAATATTTATTTTGAGTATCCCTGGAAAAGTCTTTGCTAAGGTGTTAGGACACGTGCCAGAGCTTTGGTTCAGGATAGTTTAGGCGATGAACAATGCGTTTTTCGTCCCGGTAGAAGCAGAACCGACCAGTTATACATTCTCAGAATGATTCTTGAAAAGGCCTGTGAGCATGCTGAACGTGTATACACCTGTTTTGTGTATTTGGCGAAATCATGTGTTAGGCTATGATAAGGGCGATTCGGTATATACATATATACAAATTATAGAAGCTGTGTTCGGGTAAATGGCGGTAAATCAATACCCTTCATTGTGGGGGTTGGGCAGGGTGCCAAGGGTGCCTTTTGTCACCTCGCCTCTTCATTGTATATATGGACTGGATGCTGCAGTGCAGCTGTGCCAGAGAATGTTGCAAAGTGGGGGACTTAAGGATTAGACATCCTCTCTTTGGGGATGATTTGATCATCCTTGGTCGTTTGTCGGAAGTATTGATTGTTTCCATAACGCCTATTCAGTATACTCTGCATGTTTGTAGAGTCTCAATGAAGCCGGTGGATACGTTTAAGTATCTCGGGGTCTTATTCACGAGTGGTGGAAAAAGCAATGTCGAGTTATTCTGCAGAAATGGTCAAACTGGATCAATTCTGAGAGAGTTTGGTCAATCTGTTATAAGGAAGGCCAAACTTACCTATAGTGTTCAAACTTAATTATCGGTTTTTAACTTGGTATATGCTCGAACTCTCACCTACAGTCGCGGATACAAGCGGCTGAAAGAGATTCCTTCGCGGTGTTGCGTAACACCAGAGTACGCGAGGCACTCAATGTAGAGCAGCTACTTTTTCGAACGGAAGGATTTATGCTTTGACGGTTTCGTCGCGTAGAGCGTGTCCCCAGGTGGTTTCCAAGACGTGTCATGATTGCCGCATCATCAAGTTAGCGACCCCTCGGTAGGACTATAAATAGATGGTTGGATCAAGTCCGATATCTCTCTTGGAGCCGTATAGAGATTTCTCCAGATGAGTTGGAATCGACGGCAGAGGTTCAAAAATGATGGTGAGTGCACCTAATTATCCTACCCTCGCGACCCTCATAAAAGATTAGCGGGTGAACTATTTTAATGACAAAACGGAGAGTGCTCTAAAGAAATGTACTTGAAATCGCACATATATATTATTATTATTATTATTATTATTTTTGTACTAATATTCTCGGATTGTTATTTGGAGGTTAATCTATTAGTGTTCCTTTTGTGTTTGAAGTCTTTGATTAAATTTATTTTTTTTTTTTTTGTATTATTTTTCTTTGTATCAATGCAGGTGGAGATATTCTCTCTGTTTCCGCTCGGTCTGTTATCAGAATACTTTCAGGTGCACGTGAAGGATTCAAAGTAGATATGCTGTATTAACGCTCGTAGTCTAAATTTAAATAAATTGGACTTCATCAAGTATATCTTTGATGGGTCGGGGGTCGATGTTTTTTGTATTACGGAAACGTGGTTTAAACCAGATATTCCCAGTAGTGTATATGCTATAAATAATTTTAACTTATTGAGAAATGACAGAATCACTGACACTATTGGAGGTGGGGTTGCAGTATATTGCAATGCATCGCTTTCTTGCAGAGTTCTAGGTAAATCGGAGGATAAGGGTATAGAATTTCTTATTCTTGAGGTAGCTGGCGGTAACAGTAGGTGTCTTCTGGGTGTAGGTTATAACCCTAATAAAAGTTTTTCTCCTGAACCCTTTTTCTCAGCTTTCCGGGAGTTTTCTGCATCATATGAGTGTATTATCGTCTGTGGTGATTTTAATGCTGACCTATTGCAATTCGATACTCGAGCTAACCAACTTAGGGATGAAATTTCAACGACCGGGCTTGCAGTGTCCAACTCATATGCCACCCGCTTTGCCCCAAACTCTACTCCTAGTCTTCTTGACTTGATGATTGTTTCTGATCTATCATATGTTCTTCTGCAAGACCAATTATCCTTAGATGGTATATCGGACCATGACCTATTATTTTCCATTTTCGATATTGAATTTGTACATGGAATCCCTGGCATCAATGCCATGTTTTCACAAATGCCAATGATAAAGCTAACTACTTTCAAGCTCTACTTCTCGAGCTATTTGATAAACATGTACCTCTTAAAACTGTAGCAGTGCGTAGCAGGAATTGTCCTTGGTTTACTTCGGAGGTTTATAGGGCAATAAAAAATCGAAGAAAACTGTATTCAAAATGGAAAAATAACCCTAATAATCGGAACTGGGAGCTGTTTTGCCGTTCTCGCAATGAAGCTACGTTTGTGACTCGCAGAGCTAAAAAAAGATTTTTTATGTCAAAGCTGGACACAAACCAACCTGCTCGCAGGCTCTGGAATAACCTACGCTCCATTGGGATAGGCAAAAAGGAGGTACTTCTTAATTTTCCTGACCCAAGTGACCTAAATAAGGCATTTATTCCGAGTGAAATTTCTTCAGAAGTCTTTTTACCCAGTAACAATGCTCTTTATGAATCAACAACGAAATTCGAATTTAAGGTAGTGTCAGAGTATGATGTATTTGAAAGCATGCGAACGATTAAGTCTGATGCAGTTAGAGAAGATGGGGTGCCTTTATGTTTTATTAAAATGATTATGCCTCATATCTTAAGTGCATTTACACATATGATACATTTTTGTATAGCCTCTTCATTATTTCCTGATAGTTGGAAATTAGCAAAGGTTATCCCGCTTGCAAAAAAATCGAATCCTAGCTCTTCCTCTGATTTTCGTCCCATCAGTATTTTACCCTGTCTGTCAAAGGTTTTTGAAAAGATTCTGGCAACCCAAATAAGAAATCACCTTATTAGGTTTAATTTACTGTCCCCACTTCAGTCTGGATTTCGTACACAGCACAGTTGTCAAACTGCAATGATCAAGGTCCTTGACGATATTCGGATTCAATATGATTTGGACAATGTGACTGTTCTTTGTTTGCTGGATTTTTCAAAGGCTTTTGACAGAGTAAACTATAAAATACTTTGTAAAAAACTGAAGCTCTACTTTGGTTTCCATGACAGAGCGGCGAGTCTCATAGGAAACTATTTGAATAACCGCAGCCAGAGAGTTAAGGTTGGTCAGGAACTCTCTGAATCCTTAAACCTGACGATGGGGGTGCCGCAAGGATCTATTTTGGGACCTATTTTGTTTTGCCTCTTCATAAATGATCTTCCAAATGTCTGTTTAAGCGTATCAGTTCATATGTATGCTGATGATGTGCAAATTTATCTGTCCCGTCCACTTGGTTTACAAGAGGACCTAGTATATAGAATAAACGAAGATTTTCTTGCAATCTCTAATTGGTCCTTAAAAAATGGCCTAACCCTTAATCCAGCTAAGTCTCAACTGATCGCGATAACAAAGAAGCAGAGTAATACCTTATGTTTACCTCCGGTTTTTCTCTCGCACGTTAAACTTAAGTTTGTGGATAGTGTTACCAGTCTAGGTTATAGGGTCAACTGCTCACTTTCGGCTGAAAATCACGTAAATTACACTGTTGGAAGAATCTACTGTGGATTACGTAAGCTTTGGCTATTCTCCAGTATAACTCCTGTTAAAACCAAACTTAGACTTGTTAGAACATTGCTTGTTCCTCTTATTGACTACGCAAATGTTGTTTATTGTAAACCGGATTCTCATTCCCAACATAAACTTCTCGTAGCCTTCAACGACATGCTTAGATACATATACGGGCTTCAGAGACATGAACATATATCACATTACCATAAACTGTTACTTGGATGCACTTTTCAACAATTCCTAGATGCCAGGTGTTGTATGTTTCTGCACAAGATCATTCAGCATAAGAACCCACCGTACCTTTACGAAAAACTGCAATTTACCCAATCTGTAAGAACTTTGAACCTAGTAACACCATCATGCAACTACTTGAATTCTTCACGGCTCTTTATTGCACATGCAACCAAAACTTTGGAGCTCTCTCCCAGTAACAATTAAAAAAATAATTGGAAACGCAAGTTTTAAAAAAGCAATTACCCTGCACTTTCGTTAAAACCTAAAACCTTTAAAAAAAAAAATGTTATATATACATATATTATTATTTAGTATTTAAGGATTTATATCAAATGTTACCGTATATTTTAGTACTATAAAAGACTGACGTCTTATTTGTACAATGTAATAAAATTGAATTGAATTGAATTGAAAGATTTTTTCAAAACGACCAGTTTAAGTTGGTAATTTAATAATTTATTTCCATGCCAGTGACCGGAGAGAAAAGTGTTACAATGAGGTGCTAGTTTAAATCTTAGTCAACAATGGGGTTACATAGGAAATAAGCCTCTTTATGTAACCATTGGTTGGGCGGGTTGAAAAGGCATCGGTGAGGGAGAACAACATCGTAATTCCTTTCAGGAAATGTAAACACTGTTGAACTCTAGCAATGTTTTTTTTAGAAAAAGGAAAGAAAAGCATATTTAAATAGTTTTGATTTCGGGTTTTATTATTGATTTTTTTGTTTCTCCGCACGCATAAATTTTTTTTTATGTAAAAGTTCAAATTGTTGGTGGGTGCAAAGAAACCCCCCAATCCGACGAGCTAAGCTAGCACAACGCTAGGCGTGCACCGGCGACTCATAGGCAGCCGAAGAAGTTCTTGCGAAATAGCGTACCGTGTCACACTCCACCACCATGTTTCTTTGGCGTGTTGATGCTGGCCTTTTGAAGCTCCTAGCAGTGATTTGGCCTTCTAAGCAAGTTCGCTGCAGGGAATCCCACATATTTTGTGCTCTGCACTCTTCATCCTCAGCTCCGTTGATGGTGTGAGAGAGGTAATTTTTCATTACGAAAACAAAAGCCTTGCCTTTTTCTTTGTCCAGATTGTACAACTTAATTTTCTCAGAGACCCTTGTTTTTTTGCTTTTCTTCGGTGCTTTCATAAAAATATCTGTTAGCAGGAGACGGGTAGGTAGGGAGGTGATGATGTGGGTAAAATCGCATCATCACCTCCCCGTGGTGCCCGCTGGATAGCTATCTGATAGTGAACTAACGATGAGCGTATGCTGAGTCTGACGATATATGGGTAGCTGAACACTCGGACCTGCGTAAGCACATCTGGGTGAACTTCAGCGCGCATATGTTTAACCGGACGAGGCATTTCTTGTTGACCTGATCGGCTGAAATATGCGTCTCAGAAGTCTAACAAGAGGTCCTCAGAAGGAGGACGTGCGGCGAATGAATTCTCCCGATGGAATCAACGGCGACGTCTACAGGCCAGCGGAAACCTTACCGGAGCTACTTCGACATATTTGAAGATGAGGTCTGTAAGGATTTTCAATACTACGTCAGGGTATTGAAAAAGAGATGGTGGCGGATGAACCCTTAACCCTCTACTGCATGAACTATTGCGCGTGCAAAAAAAAACAAAAAAACGCTTAAAATAGATTCTTTTCGTTGTAAGAATAACTTTTGTTAAAAAAAAAGTGAAAAAAAATATTTGTTAAAGAAATAAAGGACCAAGAAATTCAGTAATAAAATTGCTCGCACAGCTAAACTAATACCTATTTTTTATTCAAAATACTTGTATAACAAACACCATTAAATACACTATTCAAATGTATTTTTCTTGTTTATTGTACTTAACGATTAATTGCAGTAATTGACATTTGAAATCGGCTGTCGCTCTTTTTCATTGTTTTTTTTAATGCACTAGCGTGATGGACTTGACTGCAAACGTAAATATCCTCGGCAGTCGTTTTATGACAGACACAAAAATTATCCTTTTCAATGTCTAAGGATACATTCTAAAGGAATTTGTTGTGTTTTTATCACTGTGAATGGTATAAGTTAGAGAAAATAGTCAAAAAACATGCAAAGCCATATGGCTTCTTATGCAGTAGAGGGTTAATGGGCCAACGGCAGCGCTCATATCTCCGAAGTGGGTTACTGACATCGGTGTATCCGGCCTAGGGGTTGCTAAAAAAGGATCTGGTCCTCCAGGTTGGGGGTTGTGCCGTCGGGTTAACCTCCCTACCACGTAAAAAACCTTCGGTTACGAAGCAACTAACAGCCTCGGATACGGATGATTTTACTGTTGACGACCCAAGCAAACGTAAAAAGGACAACGATCTTCGTGTCTGCACGTGGAATGTTAGGTCCCTCTACAAACCACGTGCAGCCGAACAACTTACGGAGGCCCTAGAGTGTCTCAAAGCAGACATTACCGCCATCCAAGAAGTGCGATGGGATGGGCCGGGCAAAAGGAGTATGAAAAACTGCGACATCTACTACGGCGATTGCTACAGATAAAAAGGACAGACAGAGGCAGACTTAGGCAAGAAGTCTTGAGTTCCCGGCATGTGAACGAGCGCCTTATGACTATCCGTATCAAGGCTAAATTTGCCAACATTAGCCTAATATGCGTTCACGCCCCTCATGAGGAGAAAGACGACGCGACAAAGGACGACTTCTACCAGCTCTTGGACAAGACGTATGAGCAATGCCCTAGCCACGACGTTAAAATTATCCTAGGTGATTTTAACACAAAACTGGGAAAAGAGGACGTCTTTAGTACCGTGGTTGGAAAGCACAGCCTGCACGACTACACATCCGACAACGGACTCAGGCTAATCGACTTGCAGCGGGGCGAAACTTTGTCGTAGCTAGTACGCGGTTCCCACATTTCGATATTCACAAAGGAACATGGCTCTCCTTTGATCGAAAAACTGTCAACCAAATCGATCACATTGCGATGGACGCAAGGCACTCTTCCAGTATTCTGGGTGTCCGGACTTTCCGAGGAGCCAACGTGGACTCGGATCACTACCTAGTTGTAGCCAAGGTACGGATGCGGATATCCACAACGGAGCGAAATCAACGAAATGCTGTGAGGAAATTTGACGTCGAAAAGCTACAATCGCAAGAGACCGCCAGAACCTTTGCCGATCGTGTTTCTTCTAATCTCAATCTAAGTCCTATGCCGCCAGCAGCAAATGCGGAAGACCAGTGGCAGCGTTGCCAACAAGCCATCAGAGATGCCGCCTCTGATGTACTGGGTTTCTCTCGCCCACCACAACGAAACCCCTCGTTTGATGAGGAATGCCGGCAAGCACATGCAGCTAAACAAGAGGCGTACAAATTGGCGCTGCATAGAAGGACTAGAGCTGCTTACGAGCTCTACGTGCGCAGGAGAAAAGAAGAACATCGACTTCTCAGAAAGAAGAAAAAGGAGCATGAGAAGCACTCGATCTAGGAGATTGAGAGACACTATTGCAGGAATAATGTTCGAAAATTTTACCAAAGGGTTAAAAGAACATGCCAGGGTTTCAAAGCCAGAACAGAAGCCTGCAGGGACGAAAATGGCAACATAGTAGTAGAATCGCAGTCGGTGCTGAGGATATGGAAGGAACACTTCTGCAGACTGTTAAACGGCGATGATGACCAATATTCCGCTGTCAGGCAGAATGAGCCATTCAACAGTGACGATGGCAGTCAAAATTCCCGTCAACCCGATCATAATGAAGTGAGGATAGCGATATCTAAACTCAAATCCAACAAAGCTGCTGGAGCCGACGGCCTTGCCGCTGAACTCTTCAAGGCAGGAGGAGATGAGTTGGTAAGGAGCATGCACCAGCTCATCTGTAAAATCTGGTCGGACGAAAGTATGCCCGATGAATGGAACCTCAGCATCGTTTGCCCGATCCTGAAGAAAGGAGACCCTCTGAACTGCGCCAACTCTAGAGGTATACGTCTCCTAAATATCGCATATAAAATCCTGTCTGCCGTATTATGTGAATGCCTAAAACCGATCATCAACAACCTGATAGGTCTTTATCAGTGCGGTTTCAGGCCGGGAAAGTCCACCATTGACCAAATATTCACACTACGGCAGATCTTGGAAAAAACCCACGAATACAAAATCGATACGCACCACTTCTTTATCGATTTCAAAGTTGCCTATGATAGCGCGTATAGAGACGAGTTATACAGAGCCATGTCTAGTCTTGGCATCCCTGCCAAGCTCGTCCGTTTGTGCAGAATGACGATGGACAACTCTTGCTGCTCCATCAAAGTCGGTAAGAACATCACCGAACCGTTCGATGTCAGGAAAGGTCTTAGACAAGGTGACGCGCTATCATGCGATCTCTTTAATATAGTACTTGAGAGAATTGTACGAAACTCACAAGCCAACACCGAAGGTACAATCTTTTACAAGTCTGTACAACTACTCGCTTATGCCGATGACATTGACATAATCGGAAGAACTCAGCGGGCCGTCAATGGGGCATTTACGAGTATTGAGATCGAGGCAGCAAAGATGGGTCTAGCGGTCAATGAAAGCAAAACAAAATATATGCTGTCTTCAAAAAAGGACACCCAACATCGGCGTCTTGGACAGAACGCCACAATAGACAGATATAATTTGGAGGTAGTAAAGGATTTTGTCTACCTAGGCTCTATGGTGAACTCCGCAAATGACATCAGTAGGGAGATCACACGAAGAATTACTCTTGCCAATCGTTGTTTCTATGGGCTTAAACGGCAATTGAGTAGCAAAGCCCTATCTCGAACTACTAAGGTAACTCTTTATAAGACACTAATCATCCCAGTCCTGCTGTATGGCGCAGAGGCATGGGCTTTGAGAAAACCGGATGAGGATGCCCTTGGTTATTTCGAGAGAAAAGTTCTTCGAGCGATCTTTGGTCCCGTCTGCGTAGACGGTGAGTGGAGGAGAAGGTACAATGCCGAGCTATACGGCATGTACAAGGACATCGACTTAGCCAGAAGAGTTCACATACAGCGACTAAGATGGCTGGGTCATTTAGAGCGGATGGAGCCCAACGTTCCCGCTAAGAAAGTTTTGGAATCCACCCCGGATGGAGGACGCAGTAGAGGACGACCTCGCGGTAGGTGGCGCAAACAAGTGGAGGGGGACCTCAACCAACTTGGCGAGCGCAACTGGTGGCAGCTGGCTTGTAATCGTGCTAGCTGGAGAGGTTTGTTGGTTGAGGCCCAGGTCCACCCCGGACCGTAGCGCCATCTAAGTAAGTAAGTAAGTAGCAGGAGACGGTGATGCCGAGCGATTGCCTCTGCCAGGATCACTTTGCAATCTTTTACCCGAGGCTTTATGAAACTGGCTACCAAATGGTAGTCAATCTAAATTTCATCTCCACCATTGCTGTAAGTGATCAGGTGTTGGCTTTGTTTGATGAACATGGTATTTAACACGATAAGACCGTGTGATTTGCACATGAATAGGATGTCTTCACCAGGAAGGTTCCTGGTGCCATATCCTAGTCCTCCATGGCAGTCTTCATAGTCTTCGTTTGACTTCCCGACATGTCCATTCAAATCTCCTCCAACAAACAGAAACTCTTCCTTTGGGATGTTCTTAAGGAGATTGTGCAAATCTAGCCAAAATGCATCTTTATCTCTCTGATTGCACCCATTGTGGGGAGCATATGCACTGACAATATTCCACACCTCTCCTTGTATTACTAGTTTGAGAGACATCAAACGGTCGCTGGACTTCGAAATGCTCAAGACGCTACCAAGCAGCTCTGCCGCAAGGATGATACCGATTCCGTTCCTAGCCTTTTCCGTTCCGTAGTAGAACATCTTGTAATCTTTTGTCCTAACGTCCAAGAAACGCGCCCGATTCCCGGTGTTTTGCCATTTCGTCTCTTGGACACACAATATATCCACCCGCCTTCTATTCATCATCTCTTCCACATACTTATGCCTTATACCTTTAATATATCCATGGCAGACATTTAGAAAAACTCTATGGGAGGAACTCTTAAGGGCTTTGAATTTTCACCTTTCAACCGCGCGAAGAAAGAAAAAACAAATCTCCACAATCTACAAGCATCTGCAGTATTAGGGCGACCGGGTTGCTCCTGTAAAGAGAGGTATTATGTAAAAAAAAAAGTAGTGCATTCAATATTTTACGAATTTATTTTCCTTAATTGAGCAAAGATAACACCTTTGTGGGTATATGCCCATATGAAGCCCAAGAGTTGGTATTGAACTCTTCCATTCCTCCGCTATTGGATAATATTCCTGAAATTCCATCATATTTCCAGAAACGGCACCAATTAAAAGATGATCGTTATAAGAAATACAACTTATGCAATACCCTGCTAGTTTCGGTGATTCTATTACGGCCCAGGAATCATATCTCGGATCGTATCGTTGAATACATACAGATGTTTCGTCAAGAAGAGCATTGGAAAGAGCTTCCCATATACCAACGCTATTTCCACGACCAACCACATACAAGAAGTCGTTCACAGCCGCCATGTTTATAATCGGTGATACTTTTTCCCATGATGCTGTGCGTGCCCATTTATTGACACGTGGATCATAATAGTCTAACCAATTATTGGATGTACTACCAACGTATAAAATTCCATTTAGAACGCCTGAAGCATCTACGGGATCTTTATGATAAAATGACGTCTCTTTTCGCCATTTTCCTTTGCGAACATTATACGTTTCGACCGAACTATGATATCTACTAAAATAACCATAACATAATTTTCCACCAACAATATACAAATTTTCATTCACTTCAGTCATGATATGACCAGATCGCGCTGCACTCATTGGACACATTGGAGAAAACTGCATTGTTCCAAGATCTAAGCAATTAACATGAGCAAGGCTCCAGCCAAATCTGTTTTCGCCTCCGGAGAATATAATTTTATTATTAAAAACAGCATTAGCACAGCGATGCCTGTTTCCTCGTTTCGGATGTTTCAGTACGTGATAATACCAAGCATTCAGCTCAGGATGGAAAATATAAACAAACAATTCGGTAAGGAAATCAGAAATATAAACAATTTTCTGGGTTTGTGTCATAACCTTTTCACCAGGCGAATGCCAGTCAAGTACAACGGGTCGCCCCTCCAAAAATTCGAAATTAACATATTTTGACAGGAGACCGCACATTAAGTCCCCGCGATTTACTTTATCGCGTCTATACCAAGCCATTAGACTGTCAAATAGTTTTCCCCGTGGGGCTCTTTGGATATCATCGTCAGAAAAGAAATTATTCAACTGTTGCTCGGTTAGGAGAAGAAATGCCTCCTCGGTACATACTCTGTCCAAGATATGATACGCAAATGTTTGAGATTTATGTTTCAGTTTCAGCAAACCATGTTCGTCGGCAAAAAGGAATAAATCCAAGCAATTGTTGTAATCCAGTAGTAGATGTTCTTCTATGAAGGCAAAACAGAATGCCGTCAAAGTTTTCATTTCAAAAAAAGCTGCTGCTAGTAGTACGTCTTTAATATTTTCATTGCAAATCTCTATGTAACCCTTACACATAATGTCCACAAGCGAATTTAAAACTTTTCCATTTATATCTTCAAGTTTTATTTTCATCGAGTTGGATTGACTTAGTGCGTCTTCAAAGAGCGCACTCCATGCGGGGTGGGCAATTCGATTAACTTTTACTGTAGTACCATCAGGTCCTGCAATTAGTGTAATATCAATCAATTCTATCTCTTCAAGTTGGTTTGGCAGAATATGGGCACGTTTGAAACAAGTGTAGATCTTTTTCATTATCAAAGAAGCCCTTGACAGGATACTGAAAACAAAAAAAAAATATTGAGTTAGGTAAATTTGTAGGAATTATGACAAAATCTGGATAGACCAAAATTTCAAAAATCTGTTTTAAATATGTCGAATGTAAAGTCTCGAAGCCGAAACAATCTCGAACACAAAAACATTCCGAACAATGGCAATGGTGTAGTGGTAACATCGTCAATTGCCACGCTAATGGTTCATGGTTCAAGTCCTGATGTCAGCAAGCATTTATTTATTTCTCATAAAATCATCATTTGCAAAAGCTTCTGCGAACACTACTGCGAAGGCATAACACTGGCAGTAGCTTGGTCATGTGGCTGGAAAAATTGTTCGCTCTGTTGGTGATGATTTGCCCTTGACATCGATTGTCGGGAAAAAAGTACTGTGAATCAGAAGCAATGACAATAATAACAAAAATCTCCCCAGCTATCTGGACGCCACCCCCGGAGAATAGCTGAAGCATAAACAACTGAGCTTCAAGAACCACTACACCAAAATCTTTCTCTCTCTCTCTCTCTATTTATCCTTTCCAACGCCCAAACTGTGTGTAAACATGTTAAAGGTATTCATAACCCTTTGAGTGCGCGCAAATTATAAAAAAAAAGAAAAGAAAAACGACGGTATAATGGAAATAAAGTTTAATATTGTTAATATACATGTACAACAACAACACCAACGTCAGCAACATGAGCATCTACAACAGGAACAAAAACAGCACAAACAACAAAAACAGAAACAAGAAAAACTAAAGAAAATTAAGTTAACACCGCACCGCTTCAGCATCAACTATCGCATACTTTCGTCGCAATTCTCTCCTTGATTCCTACCTTGTCGCGGTGGAGAGGCTCAATCTATTTCCTAGGAACCGAAAGTCGAGCCGAGGAGAATAACTAAATCTAGTCTGCGTCCAGCTAGATGTTTTCCCACATATCGGTTTGACTAAAGGGGAGGCTTAAGAGACCAAAAGGTGATCACCCAAGGAAAGGTACGAAGCGCCGAGGCCTGCATGGCTAGGGGGAAGCTCAGTCGCGAGCGCAAACTCTGAATACCTGAGGACCTTCAGTTTTATTTTAATTCCTCTTACCTGCATACAGGGGGTGAGTGCAAGCAGACATCTTCTTCCCCCTTACTTGTGGGATCCAAATGTCAAATTTTTCAAATAAAAAACCAAAAGCGAAGAGTGTAATTCGATCGGGCACTCCTAGCTCTATGAAAACCGATCAAGGTGTAGGAGTGGAGGAAGAAGCAATTCTTCTCCGTACGTCGGATGAGGAAAGCATTGGAGCAATTGACGTTAATCTGGAAAATCTTTTTCTAGAATCAAGCGGCACTTGCTCCATCGCCAGATCATCCTTCTCCAATATGTCAACATCCTCCAAGCGCTGTTAAAACTGAAGGTTGACAGTCCAGAGATTAGGGACCAAGAAATGGGGGGAATTAACAGAATGTGAGCGGAAGAGGCTCCATAACGCACGAGCCTTCTTGCAGGAACCGTCCTTGGCGGAGTGTAAGCCTATTGCTAGCCCTCCAAAAAGGACAATGACGGCGGAAGTCACGAGCGAGGAAGAGTTGATGGGACCACCACAAGTCCGCGATAAGCCTCTACCAGTCAGGACGCAGGGTGATCTCATCATCCAATCCGGAGCAGAATCGTGATTCAGTGGTATTGCAGAAGCCTACCGATAAAGCCGCTGACTCGACGACTGGGATAGTCCCAGTGTTAGGTAAGAGTGCGACTCTGGAGGATGCCGAGGTCAAGATGGACACTTCCAACGTGTCAAGCTTCAGCTACTCACGCGGGAAGGATACGTCAACACCTCAGCAGCCTGGCGAATGCAGTCCTGCTGAGCCTAGGATTGACTCTTCTGCCTTTAGCTTTGCGACGGTAGTTAGCCATGGTTTGGGACTAGCGCGACCACCCAAAATAGGGAAGACCAGCGACGCTAGCATCTACCCAAGACAGATGACGGTACGCAACCGTATACGCAATGCTATCCGGTTAATACGGCGGCTTAAAAAGCGTGATCCGGAGTCCTACAGGGACAAGGAAAGAGTGGCTCTGGATAGAGCCACTAACACGCTTAAGCTGAGAGGATCCACCCGACAAGTCAGGACGGGCCGTAAGGTAAGAAGTTCCCTCGCGGCGGGGACGGGAAGCCTCTTGCTCTCCACCTCAGCTGCGAAGAGACTTCGGCTAGTAACCGACTCAGACTCAACCCCTGAGCCGGTTGCTGGCTGTTCCAATAAGGCGACTACGTCACGGAACTCGACTGCAACCGGAACGGGTGTAGGACTGACCGCGGCGACGAGGGAACGCCCCTTGCCATCCACCTCAGCCGGGGACAGACCTAAACCGCTTTCAATCGATCCAAGCAGGAACGCACAGTTCAAACCTATGTCGATTGAGAGACGTTCTGATGCTGACTCAGGCAATAGTCGACGTAGCGTAGGGCAGACTAGGGGAACCGGCAGGAGACTGTTCGAGTCGCCCCCGCCAACCGTCTTGGATGGGGCCACAAGGTTAACTGATGAGCCGATTGCGGGTTGTTCCAAGAGAGGTAGGCACGACGACACGACATCGCCTCCAACACGAAGAATCAGCAAAAAAAGCCAAGGTGGCATCTGGAAAAGAAAAAGCTAATCTTCAGGTGGCGATCATCGACTTCAATTACCCTGACCGCAAGTTATCCGGAGACCAATGGAGGGTGGTGGAACTGCGTATACTCGACGGAGTAAATGACGCCATAGTCAAGAATCAGGGAACTATCCCTTTCTTTGAGCAGCTTACCACCTTCAAAGGCTTCAAGGTCATGTCGTGTGACAACCAGACAACATTAAATTGGCTCAAAACCTTTTTAACCAGCATGCAGGCTCCATGGGCGAATGCCGACCTGCGACTCGTCGAGAAAAAAGATCTGCTGGAATTTACTAGACCTAAAGGGCGCATTCTCATTCCGGGCCCACACATTCCTAGAGAACGGCTAGAAAGAAATCTCCAACACCTCAACCCTGAGGTGAGGTGAGTCTTTGTTTGAGTTTATAATTGAAAATAACCTTATTGTAGCGAATATAGGTAACGAACCTACTTTTGTAGTAAAGAACAGGCAAGAAGTTATATCTGTAACTTTAGCCAGTAACTCGAGTACCCTAACTATTGACAACTGGAACGTGATGGGGGAAGAATCCTACTCTGACCACAAAATGATCGAATTCCTCGTGGGTAACAACTATGACTCGCCCAAACCTTACAGGAACCCCAGGAAAACCAATTGGGATCTCTTTAACAACGAGGCGAGGAAAGGTGTCAGATCCCTGCAGGATAGTAACTGACTCGGACCTGCCGACATCGACCGCAAGGGAGAGGATATTATATCCATCTTTAATGAAGCCTATGTCAAAGCATGTCCAGAAACCAAACGAAAATATAAAAAATCACCACCATGGTGGTCGTCTAAACTAGCTAGAATTAGGAGAGTAACTAGACACTTTCTAAATGTGGCCAAAAGAACAATGCTAGAAGCGGACTGGGACATGATAAGTCCCATCAGAGAAATTTCAAAAACAAGACACAGAAGGCCAAACGCCTCTCTTGGCAGCACGTTTGTAATGAAATCAAGGGTTCGACCGAATCTGCAAGACTGAGGAAAATTCTATCCAGGGAATCAAAAACTCTTGGATCTCTCAAGGAACCCGACGGAGGGTTGCATGACCCATCCAGATAATAACATCGAAACCAACAGTAGTTTTGTAACGGAAACTCCGACGGATTTTATCACAGAGGAAAGAATTGAGTGGGCAATCGGATCATTCTCTCCCTTTAAATCCCCAGGACCCGACGGGATTATCCCGATCACGCTACAGAAAACAATAACCACAATCATCCCGGTACTTAAAGAACTGTACCTCAACAGCCTCATTTGGGGGTATGTAACTAGATCATGGAAAGAGGTCAAAGTGGTTTTACAGATAAGAAGCGAATGACTTTTTATTATAATAGTAAATGTAATGTATATAGTTTCATGGTGTCAATATTACAAAAATGAATTAAAAGTATTGCCAATACAACATCCCCTCTTAGATATTAAAGTTAAACAAGTGATATGATTTAATATTTCAATTTCGATAAAAGTACATCCAAGTAATTAGATATTTAATTTTAATGTTACGTAACAATTTCCATTTACTTCATATTATATTAAGATCAGATACATTCAGGATTTTTTTCTCAAAGTTAGTTTGATAAGTATTCTTATGGACGAGGACGGTATATTCGTTTTCCAGATCTCGTTATTAAAGCGTCATTTGAATTTCGTCTGGTCATCTGCATCTGGTCGCTGGCTGGTTGATTTGATGGTGGATGCTTGTTTTCTGCCAATATTGCTGTACTATTTCTTCCTATCTCTGCATCAGTGTTGTGACTTCAGACGTCATCTGAGTTTGCATCTGTGTTCAAAGTTGACTGTAACGAGTCTAAATAAGGTGCTTTAATAAGATGAAACCTATTTCTACGAATAATACGTTTATTAGTTTCAATTTGATATGATCTATGTTGAGCCTTTCCGATAACTTTCGCATGCCGCCTCAGGTCAGTTATCCAGACTAAATCTCCAATCTGCAACTCGCTAAATATTCTTACGCCATGCCTTTTATCGTAATTTGCCTTGTACCTGTTCCTATACAAAGCTTCCCTATTATTAAGATTTTTAAGATTTGGTTTTTCCCGCAAATTTATACTGGGTATACCATATTGTCGCGCAATCTTCTACCAAAACTGAGTTCTGCAGGACTGAAATCCTTCGAAAGCGGTGTATTTCTGTATGCTAGCAATGCCAGCTCAAACTTTCCCGTGTTTTTCTTTGATAAATTTTTTGCTATTTTTACTCCAGCTTCCGCAGCACCATTTGCCTGGTGGTATTGAGGACTACTTGTGAATATTTGAAACGACCAATCTGTCGCAAACTGTCGAAATTCCGACGAATTTAAACTTTGGAATTGAGTACCGCTATCTGTATAGATACATTGAGGTATACCATGCCGACTAAACGTTGATTTACAGGCTTGTATGATGTCTTTCATTCGCATCCGTTTTAATTCCACAACCTCAAAATATCGCGAAAAACAGTGTATAATTACGATGTACCACTTACTCTCGAATTTTAACAAATCCATGCCAACCTTTTGCCAGGGATAATCCGGAAATTCAGAAGGTATCAATGACTCGTGTCTATTTTCGCATACTGAACACATCTTGGACAATATCTTATTTTCACTTCAATTTCCTTTGAGAGTCTCGGCCACCACATAGTACTTTGAGCTCGCACCCTTGTTTTAGTTATACCCAGATGTCCATCGTGTAGCTTTGCTAGCATAGCGCTCCTTAGGCCCTTTGGAATGATCATCCTGTTTCCCCGTAAGAGCAGATTATCGACAACCGACATTTCATCCATGATTGGGTAGTAGGTTTTCATCTCGTCACTTAATTTTCTCCTTGGTGGCCACCCAGTTTTGATATACCCCTTGATCTCTTGGCACTCTGCATCTGTTAGTTGTGCTCTGATGATTTGTGTAATGTTTTTGTCGTTTGTATGTATATTTTGCATCGATATTTGGTGAACGTATGCATCTACTTCCTCCTCTATTTCGTCTGAAGTTGAACTATTTTCAATCGGCGTTCTGGATAAGTGATCAGCAACGACTAAATTTTTACCTGGTATATAAGTTATTGAATAATCGTATCTCATCATTCTCATACGGATGCGTTGCAATCGGGGTGAGAGGTCATCTAGGCTCTTGGTCTTTAAAAGTTGGAGAAGTGGCTTATGGTCTGTTTCTATTAAAAAGTGCCTTCCTATCAAATAGTTTTTAAATTTCTCACATGCCCATGCAATAGCTAAAGCCTCTCTTTCTATATTAGCATAGTTTTTCTCTGCTTGTGTTAACGTCCTTGAAACATATGAAACTGGACACAAATTTCCACCATGCCTCTGCAAGAGTACGGCCCCTAAACCCAACATGGAGGCATCACAAGATACAATAGTTTCCTTTGTCGGCTCATACATTTCTAAATTTGGCGGTGACGAGAGAAGATTCTTTATTTCCCTAAATGCTCTTTCCTGGACGTCTCCCCAAAGAAATGTGTTTTTCTTGCACAGTAGACTTGTAATCGGCTCCAGTATCGACGATTTGTTTGGGATGTATTTTCCAATAAAATTCACCATGCCCAGGAACCGTTGAACATCTCTGGGGTTTGTTGGAGCTTCCATTTCCACTATTGCTTTTACTTTTTCCTCATCAAGCCTTATTTCACCTTCGGCAATAGTATGGCCTAGATACGAAATTCTTCTTTTCCCAAACTCCGATTTTTTCTTGCTGAGTGTCATCCCTGCTTCTTGTATCTTCTTAAGTACCACTTCTACGCATTGATCGTGATTGATTCTCCCCATATAAGAATGCCATCCATATGTACTATGCGATTCCTCATACCCGTCAGAAGTTGTGTCATTTTTCTTTGGAAAGGAGCTGATGTTATTCCGAAAGGAAGCCTCAAGAATTTATACCTACCAAATGGGGTCAGAAAGGTTGTTAGATCCTGTGATTCCTTAGATAAAGGAATTTGCCAAAATCCGCTATTCGCATCAAGTTTTGTAAAAAAAACTTTGCCCCTGTTAGTTGCGACAGTGAGTAATCTATACCAGGAATCGGATGCACCTGCCTTTTAACCCATTTGTTAAGCTCTCCGAGATCCACACAAATGCGGATACCACCTTTCTTTGGGACGATGGCCATAGGGGCACACCAATCAGAGGCCTTCTCAACAGGTACTATAACCCCATCTCTTTCCATTTTATTCAGCTCCTCCTGAATCTTTTCCCTCAAATGCACCGGTACTATTCTTGGGACTGATATAGCATAGGGCTCCGCTTTAGGCTTTAATTCGATTGCGTACTTTTCTTTAAATGTCCCTAAGCCTCCAAAAACATCCTTTAATTCGTGTACCCAATTCCTTGAAGAAACTTCACATAACTTTTTCACTAAGCCCAGTCTTTCAGTTCCTAGCTTTCCCCAGTATATTTATTTGCTGTCCAACTCCATATAATCTTGTACTCGTCTTTTCGATACAAACATTCCGCATGCGTTCGACGGCTGACCAGGGCACTAATGTGACATCAGCACCTGTGTGAACTTTAAATGTAATTTTCTTTTTATTTAGTCACAAATCGACAGACCACTTATCTGTTATCGCGCCAACGAAGTACTCATCTTCTTCCTCTCTAACCTCACACACCCCCTTTGTCCTACAAACCCTTGCGTAGTGACCATTTTTTCCACACTTTTTGCACGTGCTATTTTTTGCCGGGCATTTATCATAACCGTGTCGTTCATACCCACATCGCATGCACTTATCTGTCCATGTCTCCCCACGCTGGTGTTTTGCTTTGTCCCACCCTCTTTTTTCTTTATCAAATTTTCCTTTTCGATGGACCAAACGCTCGACTTTACACACCGACGATGTTATATGAAGTTCTTTCTTTTGACAATAAGGCTCCTCTAGCTGTCGAAGTGAAGTAACCGCTTTCTCTAAGGTGAGACCTGGATCTAGCTGTAGCCTATCGCTTAACCCTTCATCTTTCATGCCTACGATTAGAGTTAGTAGCATCATATCATCTAGCAGACTCCCCCATTCGCAGTGCTTCGCGAGAGCATGGAGTGCTGTTATAAACTCTTCACCCGTTTCCTCATCTTGTTTTCGTTTAAGGAATTTAGCGCGCTCGTAGATTACATTTCATTTAGGTATAAAATATTCCCCGAATTTTTTTAAACATGCATCATATGTATCAGGTACTGGTGTAAAAGATGCATAAATTTCCTCGGATTTTTCGCCCATGCAGTATATTGAAATGTTTACCTGGGTTTTTTCGCTTGACCCCTGTAATCTGTTACCTATGCGATACCGTTCAAATCGCCTGATCCATTTCTCCCAAGCTGATGGTACGAATGAAAATTCCTCTGGAGCGGTTAGGGCCAATTGCATGCTTGGATTTATTTGAGGCGCTCTCGTCGTGATCGTTTTAGTTCCTCCCGTCGTGATCGGCTTTTCCTGCTTTTCCTCGTTTTCCGTGGTATGTAATTGAAGCACGTGTTCTCAATTAATTTGATGTTTTTTGTTCAAAGATTTTTATTTAATTACCTTTTCGCCATTTGTTTGTTTTTATAATACTGTCTTGTTTTTGTGTAGTTGCCTGATCTTTTCCTTTATTTTTTTTTCCAATTATAGCTGCGACTGCGAATTTTTCTTAAAATATTTGGCTTACTTCTTTGCCGCTGCCACCATGTTTTACAGATAAGAAACGAATGACTTTTATTATAATAGTAAACGTCATGTATAATAGTTTCATGGTGTCAATATTACAAAAATGAATTAAAAGTGTTGCCAATACAACAATACCCAAGGCCGGTAAGGCAAGCCACACTACTACGAAGGACTTTAGGCCAATTAGCCTTAACCCCTTTGTCCTAAAGATCTTTAAACGCCTAGCTGACATATACATCCGTAGTAAACTACACCCAGGTGAGATATCCCCAGCGCAGCACGCTTATACGAAAGGAAAAAGCGTAGAGACAGCGCTGCACTGTATTGTCGGCTCAATAGAAAAATCAATGAAAACAAAAAATATACACTAGCCGCGGTCAATAGATCCGTGATAAAATGGATCGTCAATATGCTGGAAAGAGGCACCCCTCAAGGAGGGGTTATATGCCCACTGCTGTGGGTAATTGTCCTGAACGAAGTCCTTCTTAAACTGAGAAACAGCGGCGTCAAGGCCATAGCCTATGCGGACGATGTTGTGCTGCTAGCAACAGGTAAATTTCTCCCGACCCTGAGCGAACAAATCGAAGGGGCGCTGGAAATCATTGACTCCTGGACAGAGAGATGTGGGCTAGCGGTTAATCCCCAGAAAACAGAGTTAGTACTATTCACTAACAAAAGAATAATTCCACAATGCGTAACACCTTCCGTAAGGGATACTCCCCTGAGTATCTCCAGTAGTGCGAGATACCTTGGCCTGGTGCTCGATAGGAAACTGAACTGGAGACTAAATATTAACGAAAGAGTCAAAAAAGCCACGATAGCTTTTTACTCGTGCAATAGAATATTCGGGAAGACTTGGGGACCGAACCCCAAAATCATCCTATGGATGTATACAGCTATAGTAAGGCCAATACTAACGTATGGCAGCCTTGTATGTTGGCAAGCAGCCAGCAAAATAAACAACCTAGCTGCTATCACAAAAGTACAAAAACTAGCGTGCCACAACCAGTGCGATGAGAACGACACATACAGCAGGACTCGATGCCATTCTCAATTTGCTTCCGCTAGACATCTTTATACAAGTATCGGCGGCTCTTTATGCCGTAAGATTAAGCCAAACAGATAGCTGGAGACAAATGCAATTGATCACACATCGATCCTGCAGAGATATCTAGGCAATGTATCTAATACAGACTACTTAACGCCTTACCTATACTTCACAAGACCATTTTCTAGCACCTATCCGAGCAGGGAAGACTGGAAAAATGACAGAACGCCTAACGAGCGTTCCTTATGGTTCCAAAATGGAAATGGGTGTAGGCGCAGGCATCTTCTCTGAAACGCTTCGTCTCTCCATGTCAGCTCGGCTGTCGAACTACAGCAGCGTTTTCCAGGCGGAGGTCCTAGAAGTTACAATAGCAGCTCGTGAGACTGCGATGAGGGCAATACCACGAGAGGATATTACCATTTTCATCGACAGCCAGGCGGCGATAAAAGCAATATCTGCTATAGAAATAAAATCGAAGCTTGTAAAGTGTTGTAGAGAAGAGCTTAAGGTTCTTGGAACACAGCACGAGGTGAGCAATGCGAAAATGGCTCACCTCAGTTCGTCTAACACTGGCGGAGCATAAAACTGAAGCAGTCCTGATAAGTAGTAGGAAGAAGGTAGAAACTCTCACCATTATAGTCGGCGGCCATGAAATCACATCTAAACCGCATATAAAATACCTAGGTATCATGATAGATACGAGACTTTCATTTAGAGATCACCTTAAGTATGTAGGCCGAAAAGGTGCAATAGCAAGTGCTGCACTCGCGCGTATCATGCCCAACATAGGAGGACCAAGACATAGCCGTAGGTTACTGCTGGCTAGAGTGGTTACGTCTATAATCCTATACGCTGCACCAAATTGGGCCGGGGCCATGGCAATTAAAACATACAGATTACATATCACATCTGTGTATCAAATATGTGCATTGAGAGCTAGCTGCTCATTTCGCACTACTTCTAGCGATGCAGCCTGCGTGGTAGCGAGAATGCTCCCAATAGATATCCTGGCAGTAGAACAGCAACGTCAGTACTGCGCAAGAAGAGAAAGAAACGAGGCCAGCGAAAACCGGCTCTATGGAGCAGAAAGCCTAAGAGAATGGCAAGAACGCTGGAATGCTTCTGAGAAAGGCAGGTGGACCCATAGGCTCATACACCAAATCCAGCCATGGTTCGACAGGCAACATGAAGAACTTGAGTTCTACTCAACGCAGTTCCTAACGGGCCATGGATGCTTTTGTTCGTACTTACATAAGTATAAACACGACAATAGCCCTTACTGTCCGATTTGCTCTGACTGCGTAGAAAACGCAGAACATATATTTTTTGAATGCCCAAGATTCCTCGACGAAAGGAATGCACTAAGGAGTGAACTCGGCCATCGACTGACGCCAAAAACATCGTTGGCGAAATGCTCAAAAGCTAGGAGGCATGAGACGCAGTCGCTGGGAGCACAATGCGCATAAGAAGATCCTAAGAACCCTAGAAAGAGAAGGAATGAATCAGACCGGCGAAATACAATAAAAGCTGAGCAGGAAAATGCAACATGCACTAGTCGAATACATCAGACTAAAACCCTCCCCGCGATGAAATGCTTGACAGCAGTACCGCGTGGAATGAGGCGGTCGTGGGAGGGGGGTTAAGTGGGTAAGAGTTCCACACTGTTACTCAGGACGTACTGAGTTTCGTCGTTTGAAGATTACCCCTCCCAATGAAAAAAAAAAAAAAACGAGGTAGAGCTCTGCTGGGTTCCTGGTAATGACGGCATACCAGGGAATGAGAAAGCCGATGAACTGGCTAGAGGAGGCTCAGCACTAAACTCGGACCAATCCGACCCCTCGGTGTACATCCCGTCTTGCGCCCTCAAGCTCGAAGCAGGAAACAAAGCCCTAACGGAGGCTAACAACAGGTGAACCTCTTTAGATACTTGTGTCACCACGAGGAAGCTGAAGCCTGCATTTGACAGAGTAAGAACCAATAAACTCATACAGAGGCATAGAAAATCCCTCTCTACTCTAATAGGAGTCATTACGGGGCATAATACCATGCGGTACCACATGAAAAAACTACGTGTGACTAACGAAGACCTTTGTAGAGGCTGCGGCGACGAGGAGGCTCAGGAGGACACCGCCCACTTTCTCTGTATTTGAGAAATAAGCTCCTTGGACAACACTTCTTTGAGGATCTAGAAGAGTTGTCCAACAGACCAATAAATGGCATCGCAAACTTCATCAAATCCTCTAGATGGTTTGTATCTTGGGCGCAGTAAGTACTAAATGCTTTCTTTAGGCTATGTACAGGACGATATTTTTCCACGAGGAAGGGATTCTCGATTCTATGGGTATCACAATGGGTCTATATTGACCTGAGTGTGGTGTGGATGTTTTCTATCCCCTACACCAGCCCACTTGCCTAACCCAATCCAACCCTTCGTCGTATCTACTCAGAAGTCAGCTTTGTCAACACACAAACAACGTAAAACAGACCTGATGTGCAACGGAGAAAAAAACACAAAAAGAAGCTATGGAAAATATATTCCAAAGAAGCTCGAGAGTTCTGAGGTCACCTGTTAACCAACCATCTCCGCATCATAGAGTACAATGCTCTTCACTCTTATTTATTTCTAGGCTTAATACAATAAATTAACTTAAAGCTAAGCTTAAAAACTAACAGAGAAGAACTTACATAACTAAGCAAAGGCCCTTAATTTTTTTTTTTTTATATTATTTTTTTATTTTTTTTTTCATTATTTTATTTTTTTTTGTGACAAGGGCCTCAGGGCCCACCAGAATTGAAGACTTAACGTAAGGACGTAGACTTAGAAGAAAGTGTGGGTAAAATTATGTGGAGGTGTGAAGGAGCTTTCTAAGGGAGGATCGGCTGAGATGAAAATCAAAGGTCATATGTGCGTTATTGGCCAAACGCAACATTCTGGACATGGGTTTAAAGTGGCCATAATTGGTCCGGCGACAAGCGAGGCGAAAGAGGGGTACAGGTCTAAGGTTATGAGGGTTAGTATTTAGGTAGATCGTATGTAGTAAAGCGGGAGAATCAATCGAGCCAACTAATAATTGATGCACGAAGAGTATGTCAGCGAGATGATGGCGATTTGCAAGAGTTTGTAGATTAATAAGTTTTAACCGATCTTCGTATGGAGGCAAATTATATTAATCATCCCAAGAGAGACCACGTAGAGCGAAGCGGATAAATCTTCTTTGGACAGCTTCAATTCTCAAGGAATGCGTAACTTGATGGCGTGACCAAACTTGCCTAGCGTATTCAAGGATGGGTCTGATAAAGGTAACATACAGGGATTTAGTGACATAAGGATTCGAGAATTCTTTAGACGAGCGTTTGATGAAGCCTAGGGTGGAGTTGACTCTGTTAATTATGTGATCAATGTGCGAATTAAAGTTGAGCTCTCGGTCACAAATAATACCTAGATCGCAGATTGAATTGACTGAGGGAATGGGTTTGTTATCGAAGAAGTAGATCCTAGGAGAGGGAGGAACACGCTTGCGGAAAAAGGTAATAGCTTGGCATTTACTCACATTCAGCTCTAGGAAGTTAAATTTGCACCATGTGAAGAACAGATTCAGGTCGCTTTGTAGTAGGAGAGAATCCGAAGGGGAGGCACTTATCTTAAAGATTTTTTTATCATCCGCGTACACAGATAGGTCCGACTCCTTTAAAATGGAATCAATGTTATTAACAGTTAGGATAAAGATCAAGGGTCCGAGATGACTACCCTGAGCAACCCCGGAAGTGGCTTTGATAGGGTTGGATACAGAACATCTGAAAAGGACTCTATAATGGCGACCCTCAAGGTATGACCTAAGCCAGGAAATAAAGGAGGGTGGAAAACCTAGGGCTTTGAGTTTGAGGTAAATAATTTTGTGTGAGATTTTGTCAAATGCTTTGCTGTAATCCGTAGAAATTACATCGACTTCATTGCCGTTCTCTGATACGTGTAATGCTCGGGAAACAATTTCAGTTAGGTTGGTCGTGGTAGATCTACCTTTTAAAAAACCATGTTGAGATGGGGAGAAGATTGGTTTACAATGGAAGTACAATGAGTCGTAAACAATACTTTGAAAGAGGTTTGGGATGCATGACCGTTTGGCAACGGGTCGGTAATTTGAGATCTCGCTCTTACTGCCTTTTTTGTGGATAGGGAAAATGAAAGAGTCCTTGCACAGAAAAGGGAAGACGGCTTGAGAGAGTGAGAGCTGGAAAAGGGCACTAAGAGGCTGTGACAAGACATGCATACATTTCTTTAAAACAATAGCGGGCAGCCTGTCAGGGCCAGGAGAATAGTTGTCCTTGAGCCTAGTGATCTTTTCAAGAACCATGTTTGTCGTAACCTCAATTGAAACAAAAGAAGTTTGCGCACAGTTGAAATAAACAGGATCTGGTTGGTGCAAGTGATCAGTATAGGACTGGCCGAACAAGGTTGCAAAGAGATTGGCGATCGTTTCAGGGTCGGCTGAAGATCTGTTAGATAGTTTTAAAGCGAAGGGAGGCCATCGGATTTTCTTTTAACATTAATGAATTGGTAAAACCGTTTGGGGTCAGAAATTAGACTCCGTTGCATTTGGTCCAGATATTCATGATAAAGAGATTCACACAGAACAGAAAAACGGTTATAAGCAGTGAGGTAATAGGAGTAGTAATAGGCGAACCCCACAGGCGGATCAGTAGAAATGCAGTGAAGTAGGATGGTTGTGATCCCTTATTTTCGGATCATAACCTCGCTGATAAAAGAAAGAAGAAGAAGAAGGTAATAGGAGTAGTCACTAAAAGACTTGGTGGATAAAAACATTTTCCAAAGCTTATTCCTATTATTACGTAGTGCGCGGATTTCTTTATTATACCAGGGCGGGGATGATGAGCAGTGTTTACTGGGCGTATAAGGAACCGATTGGGCGATGCAAAAAAAAGATTTTTGAGTAGAAGGTTTCAAGTGCGGCATCCACATTAGAATTAACGGAGATAAAGTCGAAGTTAATGTTACTAATTAGGTCAGGAAGTTTATTATTATATAAGTATTCCCATTCTCATAAGAGAAGGTAAGAGATAATGGGGGGTGAAAGCAGTATAAAGTTGATAGAAGATGAGTGCTCGTTTATGTCCTGTATTCTCTTGTGGGTCCTAGGGCCTCTACTACGCCTACGCACCATCGTGTACGGTTTCTGGCAATGCGTCTGAGCTCTCCCCAACTTTTCCTTAACTGCTGTGCCTCTTTCTTTCCTGTTCTGCGCCATGTTCTCCTCGGGCCGCCAGGTCTTCTGCCATCCTGAGTTAGAGGGTTCCATTGCACAAGTAGCAAGGTTCGCTATGGAACTGTCACCCTTACGGAACGTGTGACCAATCCACTGCCACTTCCGCCGTTGGATGGTTATGCCTATTGGTTTCTGACCCGTTCTCTCGTAAAGGTGTTCGTTAGAGATACGATTGGGCCAGAAAATCCTTAAGATGAGTGGTCGCTGATACGACACAATTGTCAGAATCGGAGGAGAAAAAAAAGATCGAGATTCCTATCCATAAAGTTGGAAATGCTATTCGCTTGCTGGAGTCCTGAGTCAGAAAAGCAGTGTGTTAGTAGGACTTCTTCGTCGGAGGATGCATTTAAAGTAACGGAATGGGACTCATCATCAGAATGAGCCCATTTCAGTCGAGGGAGATTAAAGTCGCCCATAACTATTACCACGTCGTCGGGTTGTGCGACGTCGAACAGGAAGTCAATCGCATCAACGGCAAGTTGGTAGGCCTCGACGGGTTGGGACGGGCTAATGTAACAGCAAGGAACAGAAATTAGAGAGTTAACCACATACGAATTCGAACTCTTTGGAGATGGGGATATCAAGAGAGGTCACGTCGTAGCGGTTGTGAATTGCTAGAAGAACGCCATGACCCGAGAGAGCGTCTGCGATCTCCCCCACGTCCTTACGGAAGATGATAAAATCTGAGGAAAAAAGTTCAGAGTTAAGAGAACGTGGGGTTAGATTGGTTTCAGTTAAAGCATAAATATCATAAGATAATTTTTGGGAGTTCAGAAATACATGAGAGGTTTTAGTACGCAGTTCTCTTACATTTTGATAGTAACAACTTAGATACTTGGGACTGTTGGGAAGTGTGTTAGGGGACAGATTAGGGACGAAAATAATTGTGAAAATCATTGCGAGATCGTTGGAGATGAGAAAGGCGCTTGGACTTGATGAAAGATGCATAAGGGGATAGGTCATTAGCTAGCTGAGTAGCCGAAACAGCGAAGGTCTCATCAAATTTGACAAAGATGTGCATTATGGTTTCTTGGAAGACCCTCTTGGGAAATCCAGATCTTGATGTTGGTGTTGGTCTTGCCATCGACACAGACAGAATTAGGCTTGTCATGCAGGTAGGTTAGGTAAAGCCGAACGTTAGTATAAATATAGCGATCTGTATTGTTTGGTCAGTTTCACAGTGGGAGGTAATAACAGGTCTAAGAAGGTGGGAGGAGCGACGGTAGACATGGAGGTGTTGTTTGGAACATTGCTAGTATTATCGGTGCTTATGGTAGCCCCGTGCAGGAACGGATTAAGAATATCACTGCAGCGCCCCCCAACAACTAGCCCTTGTCGTAAAAGGCGACTAAGGGGACAAATCGGATCTAGGCAATATAACACCCAAGTGAGCCTAGCGATACATATACTACCTTAAAAACCCTCCCACAAGTGTGCATGCGAGTTCGTGGGTTGACACGACTGGAGATCACCGGTGTCATAAAAGAAAGATCAAACAATACTAAAACAGGAGCATACACGTGTCAATAAAAAAAAAAAAGGCGAAACCCACAAGCGGATCAGTAGAAATGCGGTAAAGTGGGAGGGTTGTGATCCCTTATTTTCGGATCATAACCTCGCTGATAAAAGGAAGAAGAAGAAGAAGATGGTAAGAGAGGAAGAGGAGGTAGGAGGGATAGGATTAAGAATATGAGAGTGAGTGAAATTGGGATAGTTAGTAGGGGATGAATTACTTTCGGGGTCGGGTGACGCGAAGGGGGAGGTGAAACAGGCGTGAGATCAAATGGCACTCTACTTCTGAGAGGCGGTACATAGGGGGCGTGGGTAAAGTTAGGAAAGATTTTGGTTACCAGATCCAATGTTGAGCTTAGTATTGTTAGTGTATGGGGGTGAGTGGAAGGGAGCGGGCTCCGCCGAGGGTTAACTGAATTTAGAATAGAGCTAGAACTATTAATCTTAAGCCTAGAAGTACTTACTTACTTACTTATGTCCTGTATCCCCTTGTGGGCCCTAGGGCCTCTTCTACGCCTACGCGCCATCGTGTACGGTTTCTGGCAATGTGTCCAAGTTCTTCCCAACTTTTCCCTAACTGCCGTGCCTCCTTCTCTAATGTTCTGCGCCATGTTCTCCTAGGAACGCCAGGTCTTCTGCCATCCTGAGTTAGAAGGTTCCATTGCATAGCATTGTTTGCTATGGAATTGTCACCCTTTCGGAACGTGTAACCAATCCACTGGCACTTCCGCCGTTGGATGGTTGTGCCTATTGGTTCCTGACCCGTTCTCTCGTAAAGGTGTTGGTTAGAGACACGATTGGGCCAGACAATCCTTAAGATATTGCGCAGGCACCTATTAACAAACGTTTGCAGCTTTCTGGTGATAGGAGTGGTCGCTCTCCACGTGCTGCAACCATATAAAGGCACGGATTCAACGTTGGAGCGGAACAGTCTTATTTTGATGCTCAAACTGATTGCATTGCTTCACCATATTTTGGACAACATACCGAACGCGGACTTTGTTTTGGCGATTCTGTTGGCTATATCCAGTTCGTTTCCACCATCGGTCGAGACAATACTCCCAAGATACTGGAAATCCTCTACTCTCTCTACCGGTTGTCCAGCAATGCATATTTGAGCCGATGAGTTAGTTCCAGGGCTGATAATTTTAGTTTTTGCCTGCAAGAAGCACATCACTAATCACCAATAGGAATAATATTGGTGAAAGGATACAGCCTTGTTTTACCACACTTTGGATCTCAAATTCCTCAGACAACCTCCCCCTGTGCAGAACCTGACATGTGGAGCCTTCATATGTAGCATTGATAATAGCAATTAATTTATCGGGAATACCTCTCCTGCGTAAGGCACGCCAAATAAACTCCCTGTTGACACTATCGAACGCCTTCTCAAAATCGATGAACAGCAGGTGCAGTGGCGATGGATATTCAACACACTGTTCGATGATAATCCGCAGGGTGTTGATGTGGTCAGCACAGGAGGATCCATACCAGAAACCTGCTTGTTCGGCATCGAGTGTGTCTTCAAGATGTTGTTTGATTCGCTCCAGGATGATCTTAGCTATTATATTAGCTACAGCAGGCAGCACGCAGATACCCTTCCAGTTTCCGCACTCCATTTAATTTCCGTTCTTAGGAAGCATGACGATCACTTCCTTTTTCCACTCATTAGGAAAGCTCTCAGCTTCCCAAGCTCTCTCTATAAGTGGAAGTAGAAGCTCAGCCGATGTTGATGGTGCTGCTCGTAAGAGCTCTGCGGGAATACCGTCAAGTCCTGCCGCCTTGTTGGTTTTGAGTGCCTTGATCGCGGTAATGATCTCATCTTTACTGATAGTCGTGGTGCGTATTCGGGAACTTCTCACCTCGGGCATCTCAGTCTGACTTGGGAGCATATCGCTAGCGAATATGCGGTTTAAAACCATAGCAAAATGCTCTTCCATCTCTTGAGCTGGTCCTCATCCGCAATGAGCAAGGAGCCGTCTAGGTTTTTCACTGGGTGCTGGCTGGAGCTGCGACCAACTGTCAGCTCTTTGGTGATTCCGTAGACGGTCCTGCTGTCGAACCTCCGTGCAGCTTCTTCTGCTTGTGTAGCCAACGCGTTGATGTAGTTGTACCTGTCACGTCGCACGCTACGCTGAACTGCTCTCATCTATATGCGATATAGGGACTCTAGCTCGCTTCTCCCTGCTGCTAGAGTAGCTGCAACGCGAGCTTGCAGCTGTTTCCGTTCGTCAATCCGTCTCCAGGTATCCTTGGGAAACCATGCCCTATGTCTTCCCTGCGATCGACCAACAATTCTTTCAGCACCAGATGTAAAAACATCTTGGATGGTTGCGGGCAGTGAGCTGCTGATTGCTTCCACACCTTGCGAAAAGTGTTCCCTTAATTGCTCGCGCACTGAGGGATCACTTAGTCTATCGACGTTGGATACCCAGCTGACTTTGTGGCAGGTCTTGTGCTCAAACATGGTGCCACCTATCACAAGGTGGTTGGCATTGCAGAAATCCACAAACCTTTCGCCGTTGTCATTGCGGTTGCCTAGTCCCTGCTTCCCGATTACATGTTTGAGCCCTTCATTGTCGTTGCCTACCTTGGCATTCAAATCCCCCATCACTTCACTATGGCAATGTCTCCATTTGGTGTTGTGTTGAAGACGGCACTTAAGATGTTGTAGAAACTCTGCTTTTCGTCCTCAGACGAACTATTCGTTGGGGCGTAACACTGTATGATGGTGACGCGTCGTACTTTAGTCCGGAATCTGGCCGTCAAAATCCTGTCACCATGAGGCTGCCAAGAAATTAAGCCCTTACGTGCTGTTTTTGTTAACAGTACTCCGACTCCATATTCCCGCAGACTTCCGGATAGTCTTCCAAAATAGAGTAGTACAGTGTTACGCGTTGGAGACTGGTACTCGCCCGCTTCTATCCATCTGATTTCACTTACCCCCAAAATGTCCAGTTTATATCGCATGAATTCCTTTTCCAGTTGGAGGAATCTGGCATTGTAAGGACTTTTGCTTCCCGAGTCGAGGAGCGTCTTTACATTCCAGAAACCTATCTTTGTCCGGGTACAATAGCCAAAAGTCGTCAACATGTGATCATTCCTTATCCGAGGCATAGTGTCGGTTTCTGTAGCGAGAAATTTTCGGTAATGCAGGTTGCTGGCCCACGTTACCTAGCCTAGAATCAAGGCCCTAGACAACCACACTTACAATTTTAGCCTACACGTATATGGGTTTATACGTATAGTTGCCCGGGGACCACCACTAGGAGGTAAAGTAAGCACTTCATCACGAACTCGATTGTTGCGATACTGGCCCAAGCCAAGTTTTGGGCAGTCAGTAGTTTCCCGATCAATCGCAATGCAGGTCCGCAATCAGGCTAGACTTAGGGATATGGTTGTTATTACGATTATAGTTATCCTTAACTTGTTTATTATGCTTCCCATTGGTCCATATGCGTAGTTTCATATTCCCGAGGGTGATAGCACTATCAAGCGAACAGGAAAAAAGCCATTCATATTTGGAGGGAATGTTAAGTTTAAAAAGATTTCACTTTATTGAGAAAATCTTCTGGCATTTGGCTTTTGTAATAGAGTAGTTCCGGTGAAAAAAAGTCCTTATCCAGGATGGATCAGCACGTCGGGGAACATCCCAAATCACAAATGTAGTGTAATCGACGTCGTTCGGATTATTGATTTTATTTAGCTTATCGAGCCGTTTATTCTATTCAGAAAGAGTCCACGATGTTTTAGTAAAGGCTGCGCAGCGGCGGGAGGTGGAGTAGTTAGTAATGGATCTCCAGAATGAGGCGATGGTATGACAGGAGGCGAAGGAAGTAGCCAGACGCGATTTCGGGTGTTGGCATCAGACTCAATTAACTCAGCATAAATTGACGTGTTGTAAGGAGGGGTAGAGGGCGGGTGTATAGGAAATTCACCAGTTTTACAGAAGACCGCCTTAACACCATCAAACAAATCAGACACTGCAAGCCGTGTTGCCACAAGTTCGTTGCGGGTATCATTATCCCTTTCCACCAATTCTTAAAGTAGTGGATCGGATTGTCGAGGGGAGGGCACAATTGGTTTAGGTCTATTTTGGAAATGAATTTCGAGATCTGATCGCAGAGATTTGATGTAATCATTAACTTTTGTTATTAGTTTAATCACTAAATTATGTGCTGTTGAATTCAATTCACTTCTGAGTGCATAAGAGTTAACATTATCACTGGACCCGTAGCTGGCGATTTCGGTAAAATTCAAGAGGTGGTTCCCAATGATTTTGGATCTAGCCTTCCACAAATCACTAGAGCGCTCAACAGTGCTATTCAAATCGTCGATGCATTTAGCAAAATCATCTAATTTTGACACAATTTCATTAGTTTTTTTGGCGAGCGGATTATTGTCACTGACTATCGCGTCAATCCTATCACTGAGACACTTAATCGCGAGCATCACGTGCGAGAGGGAGATTTGTTTGCATTCGTCGCAATAATAAAAGAAGTTACTGTCTTTAAGAAAATAAGATCTTCGGGGGACTCCAATACAGGCTAGGTGGAATGACTTGCCGCAAACACCACTACAAAGAACGCAGTCAGCAACATTCTTGCCAATTTCGCAAAGAGCGTTACCACCGATTTTTTTCATTACAAGTGATAGGTCAGTTACACGGCAAGAAAAGTAGGTCAACGAAAGAGTGATGAGTAAGAACTTGGAGGGTTAAAAAACTTGCGGGATTTAACAATATGCGATTTTGCAAGATTTGGAAAACGAATTGGGTAAACTGGCGACGAGAAAAAAAAAATAAAAATAAAACTAAAAACAGTGGATTGGGAAGAAAGGCGAAAAGCACGTTTGAATGGTTTGGCGGTCTGTACTGAACCGCTTAGTAGGCGTAGCGATGTCTGATCCAGCTCCTTAGCAATTCACTTTTCACAAACCTGGAGAGCAAATTAGAGGACTGGTGGAAATGTTGGAAAATCCCAAAAGGCACTCGATTTACCAACCGATGAGAGACGCCATCGTGAGTATCCCAGCGCTGTATGAACAGTCAGTGATAGAAATGAATGACGGAAAAGCGAAGGATGTCATAAGAAAAAACAATTCCTCACAAACCTCGCTCTTGTTGAGAACCAACCTGAAGCCTAAGAATAGGAGGATCTCAGACAGTAAAACCCCGGAACCAAAGTGTAAGCAAAAGGTTCCCAAGTGAAGAAATGAGGGCAAAAGGCTCAGCCACCGTTGGTGAATCTCCTGATATCGTAAAACCCAAGAAATTTAGTAAAAAGATCACCAATAGCGAACCGAAAAGGAAGCAAAATATAGTAGTTGAAAAAAGTAAGAGCGGAGTACTAATCGGAGGTTTGAACTCGTAAGACGTTTCTTACTGTGCGGTACTTAGATAGAGCAGAGCCAAGAAGAAATCGGTCACCAGTGATTGAAGATACTATGTCTTCAACGGTTAAGAACCCTAAGATAAGTTACGATAAAAATGTAAGAACTAATTATTTTGCTCTCCTTCACAGTTTGCCAGATTCGGACGATGCAATTGAATGCGTTGTATTCGTGTCACCGCCAATCTCAAACAAAAAAGCGAAAATCCCACCCTTCTGTGTTCCGCAAAAAAACCTATGCCAATGTTCATGATCTTTGTCGCGAAAACCATGTGGCATTAAAATTATTAGTGAAGAAATTGATACGTTTAATAAAATCTGTGAGTTGTTAAAAGACAATAGTTGCCAATATTTCACACACGATCTGCCATCTGCAAGGTCGTAATATTGTATGGATTAGATGAAATTCCCCTTGACTCTCTAAAAACTGAGTTGATAGTGTTAGGTCTTAAATATCAAAACATTAAGATAATCAAGAAAAAGTATGACAATAACACGGATGTGTTTTATCTTATTTATCTCGAAATTGGTTCGATTCGACTCAACGATCTAAAGAAAAACGTGCGGTGAATTTTTAAAACCCAAGTTTAGTGGGACTTTGCGCGCCGGCAGAGAAATAAACTGAAGCAGTGCTACAACTGGCAAATGTTTAGCGGGGGGAAAAAAACTGCCACATTAAAACATATTGCGTCATATGTGCTGAGATGCATGAAACTTCTGCTTGCAAATCAAGCAACATCAAAAATGCCAACTGCAATGGTACACACAAAGCGACCGATTCATCATGCATGAGTAGACAAAGCTTTTATCAAGTACGAGAGAGACTCGCTACCAAAAGTAAACTACTTACAACCAATGACAAGGAGAGTTGAACATCATTCATTTGCTGGAAACATGATAGACATATCCGCTCTCAAACCTCAGCGGCTGACCTCCGCGTCGATGGTACCTAAGCCCACGGCCAACAACGCCACTATGAATCGATCCAACAAACTTTTCTCCATGGAAGACGTCATCGCTCTGATTGCCGAGATATTAACGCTGCTTGAAAATTGTAGTTCTAAGGCTGAACAATTAAATGTAATCACTAGCTTATCTATTAAGTATGTTTATCAAGGTAAATAATAATGAATCCTAGTCCAAACATAGCCTATTGGAATGCTAGATGAATTCGAAATAAAGACATCGAATTTTTTGCTTTCTTAAGCAAACATAATATAGATATAAGCCTAGTTAGTGAAACATGGTTAATGAATAATTATTTGTCTAATAGCGAATATAAATGTTATCGCTTAGATAGAGACGAGAGAAGCGGAGGCGGTGTGGCGGTAATAGTTAAAAGAATAATTAAACATAAAGTGCTTCTCGTCTTGAAGACTAAATTTGTAGAAAACCTAGGTATTGAAGGTGGGCAAAAATACTCGTCTTTGGTCCTCCCCGTGGGCGCCCACCGGAAATGGATATTCACCCTTCAGGTGTCTAGTGTCAGCTAAGAATTTACCCGCATGTACTCAATGGTGCGCTGTAGTTCATTAAGACGCAGGTAGGGAGTAAACCCAAAAAAATGTTACTTAAGCCAAGGTGTGTAGGCACTCGTGCCGAGGGCTGCATGGCCAGCTGGTGATAAAACAGTGCTGGTCCCAAACGGCCCCTATCGATGCCCAGGCGTTGTCGGTAGTATAATCGCCTTATCCTGGTATGACGGCTCTACCAGGACTGACTCTTCTTTCCGGACCGTGGGACCAAAAATGAAAAAAAAAGGAAAACAAATAACAAAAGAATCAAAAAATAAAAATAAACTAAATACAAAAAGTGTTGTGGGAAGACGAGCTTTTAGCCTCCAGTCAGGAGTCTTCAGTCTTCCCTTCAGCCGCAGCAAGTAGAAGCCAAATTACTCCCTCTGGCGTACAGAGGGCGGCTCATCAGACAGCAACAGCAGCAAACACCAAAATGGAAGCAAAAAACAAACAAAAATACAAATATTTGGCGCAACAGCTCTTTAAAGTGCCAGGGCCTAGCTTTTCGCAACCACTCATGTTGTGTGCGTTATATTTTTCACACGAATAAAAACCAAAGACACTATGGTTAGTGGCGCTGGTTCGTCGAAGAAAAATACTCGTAAAACCCCAGACAAGGTTACCAAAAACGAAGCAAGTTCATGGAAAGGGCGCAGCGGATAAGGCCAAGTATCAAGCTGTGGTCGATGAGTACATCGCACATCTTGAAAAACAACAACAGCATCCACAACAGAAGAAGAATGACACCAAGCCAAGCACATGGAACAGGTCTTTGGACGAGACCAATCGCGAGGCAAAAAAGTTCAAGGTTGTCAGGACCCCGACTACGATACAGAATCAACAGGGTACATCCTCGGCCTGCCCTACTTAGACAATGCGACACTTTTCCGTGGTGGTAAGAGACCATCTGCAGGTCGCCTTCGTGGACGAGCGCTCCTCAGATGGTAAGACGGTCAGTAAAGAGTGGGGTAGCATAGAGGCTATATCGGATATGGTCACAGACTACCTGTTGGGAAATCCTGGGGGACCTCTGGCGTGCTTCGACTCCGCCGAGTTGGCCAGGGGTTATCGGGTCATCAGATGCGAGGACCAGTTCCCCAAGGATTTCTTTAGCGAGTATGTCACTAAAGTTAGTGACGCCTGGGAGGGCTTGAAGGTCAAGCATCTGTCTGCCCAATATGCAGATTGATGGGGCTTCTCCAATGTCAGTATTCAAAGCAGAGGAATCTCAGAAAAATAGCTCCCCTTTCCTGCTGCTGATCAACGAGGCTAGCCTGGTGGCCCTCGAGAAAACCGATCACAAGCTGCGTTTCGGCATAAGGCATGCTAAACTTAAGATTTTCCGCACCTCTGGTCCTGATGAAGATTCAGGCGAAATCGATGGTTCCGACAGGATGTCGGGGGTGGGGGTTGACATCATTCCAATTATTACCAATGCTGAACATCATACAGATTAATCTGCACCACTCGAAGAGTGCGTCAGATAATAATTTGCATGTCTTCCTCGGCGAGGAGGATATAGATATCAGCATTATACAGGAACCCTGGGTGAAGGGTTCATCCATAGGTAAGGTTAGGTAGATGGGTACTTTGCGACAAAGAGTCACTGCTCACTCAGACCAACAATACAGGTCTATTGTGCCCAATCATTTAACCTTGGAAACGCTGTAAAGAAAAACCGCTGTCAAAACTACCCAGAATGTGATATAAATCTCACAAGGTTCGTCAGCTCAACATTACCCAGGTCCTCCAGCAGCGAGAAGAAGTAACTACCAAGAGTCCTCATTCTTCTGACGGATAGGGTAGGGCAGTCACACAACAGGTGTTTCTTCTTCGTCCCTGCAACTTCTGCAATAGTCGTTATGCAGCACACCGAGTCACTCCGCATTAACGCCAATGGCACAATGCCCAGTAATTATGCCAGAAATGACCCCTGTGTTATAGCGACAAAGTTTTACCAGAGAAGTTGATCTCTTTTTGCTGTAGGCCGGCCATAGCGCCCTAGCCGTTTTTGGGCTCATACATAAAAGGCTCAAGGACAACTGTAACAACATTGTCTACAAGATCAGAAACCAGGTTAGTAATAAACCCAGGACTTGTATCCTAGCTAAAAAGTATTCGAATGTATTTCTATTTCCTGATTTTAGCTCTGCCGATTGTTAATTACGGTGGTTAAATTGGTGGTTGCAAATAACGCTTTTTGTATATGTCCAGTTTACATGGATAGGCCATCACCGCCAGAGGAGATACGCAAATTAACATTAACGACAACGGCAAACAAGGACAATCTGCTTCTGGGCTGCAAAGCAAATGCCAGGCACACATTATGGGGTAGCTCTGAAATCAACGAACGCGGTGAGTCCTTGTTTGATTTTTTAGTGATGTCCGACCTTTCTGTTTGTAACGTAGGTAACACACCAACTTTTGTTTTCCCGAGTACGAAAAATTTCAGAAGCTGGGAGGAAGTTTAAGATATCACTCTTAAAACCAACAATAATAACCTTAGGGTAGTAAACTGGCGAGTATCCGATCGAATGCCCTTCGCCGATCACAGATAGATTCTTTACATTGTGTACCCCGGGGTCGACGCTCCCAAGCCATTTAGAAACCCTAAAAGAATTGAATTGGAAGAATTTTGGTCAGGTTATTAAATCAAAACTTCATAGAATACCCGACCTGAAAATTGAATCAGTCGAGGAACTAGACGCCAAAATTAGGACCTTCGAAACAGCCATGGGTGTGGCTTTTAAGGTTTCGTGTCCTATTAATTATAGCAAGAAAAAATTCCCCCCTTGATGGAACAAAGATCTATCCAATCTGAGCAAGATTACTAGAGATGCTTCAATATCTGCTTTAAACACAAGTTCTGGCAACCATATATAAGGATTGTCTGGAAAGATTACTGTCAGTCCATTGAGACCATAAAAGAATCTGCCAGGCTGAGTAAAAATCTGTCTAAAGAACATTCTAGCCCGTCCTTTATTAAACGGCCGGATGGGAGTTCGACGGACTCCTCTAGCGAGTCCCTGGAACTTTTAATGCAAACACACTTTCCAGGATGTAAATATAAGATTGCCCTCCCACCAGTTCATCAGGTCGCACAATCTTTTTCCTGGAATGACATTAAGATAGCAATTACAGCAGTTAGTACCTCCTGGGCTATTAACAGTTTCTCTCTCTATAAATCGACCGGCCAGATGGTCCTATGGCTAGTACCGATCTATAGAAGCTGTATTCTTCTAAGGCACGTTTCCCTGAGGCGTGTTCGTGCTGTGTTTATCCTAAAAGCTGGGAAGCGGGGTCATGGATCCGCAAAGGATTTCAGACCCATCAGCTTATCCTTTTTTCTTTTAAAGGCGTTGGAACGCATCTTACTCGTAGATACACATATTCGAAATACCCTGGACAAATCGCTTCTATCCAAATCTCAACATGCGTATAAGGGGCGATCGACAGAGACGGCGCTTCATGAAGTTTTGCGAACGATAGAAAAGACAATTCACTTCAAACAATATACCCTAGCTACCTTCTTAGACATTGAAGGCGCCTTCAATAACGTCAGTACGGAATCGATTCAGAAAGCCAGCTGGATGTGGAAATGTTTATTAGCAAATGGATATTGACAATGATAAAAACTAGTATCATTTAATCGACTCTCGGCAACAGCAGCTCCACCATATCCGACGTTAGAGGAACTGCTCAAGGTGGGGTCTTATCTCCTCTTCTATGACTTATGGTCATCAACAAAATCTTGTGTAGACTTGACAGTGATGGAGTTAACGTTGTCGCGTATGCGGATGACGTGGTACTACTGGTATCGGGGATATTTCAATCCGTAATCAGTGAGATTATGGAAGGTGCCTTTGACAAGATTAGCTCATAGGCCACTGGATGTGGACTCAGCGTCAACCCAAGCAAAACTGAACTGCCGTCTACTTAAGCAAACCTCTACACCCCTAAATAGGCCGATATCAAGACTATGGTATCTGCCACTTCATCCTCGAGGCTAGTAGAGCAGTGCAGAAAGGAACTCGCCTCGCTAGGTCATCGGTGAAGGATCTGTCTCCTTTGGGTTCCGGGTCACAGTAACATTGAGGGAAATGAGCCAGCTGATGAACTCGCAAGCAACTCTGCCCTTGATTCTTCCCTAGAAAAGGAGGTGAACGTCCAGTTGGGGGCCCTTAATGGAGGCATCTTCGCGCTTTATCTGCTAAAGGCTGACAGCAGATGGCAGGGGGAGCGGAACTGTGTCATCTCCAGGCAGATGTGGCCCAATTACTTCCGGAAAGGAACGCAAGATCTACTAAACAGAAACCGTGCAGATATCGCAAGAGAGATAATATAAGGCTAAGTTTAAGGGAAATGCAAGGATTAGTTCCTAATGCTGTTAATCAAACACAAATTGACGAAGCTGTGAACGCCTTTACATCCGCAGTTCACGAGAGTATGGAGCAATATGTTCCTAAAAAAGTCAGGTTCAACAATATTGCTAACGTGCTCCCACCTTATATAATACAGCTTATTAAAACTAGAAATAGATATAGGTCTTGGTGAACGAGAACACGAAATAGCGTGTTCTATCTTTCGAAGACTAAACTCCTTAGCCCATTGATTATATATTGCAAGTGCTAGTTCTATAGGGCCCTGATTCTAGACTAGGTAACATGGGCCAGCAACTTGCGTTACTGAAACCAGCTCGCTACAGAAACCGACACTATGCCTCGGATAAGGAATGATCATATGTTGACGACATTGGCTATTGCACCCGGACATAGATAGGTTTCTGGAATGTAAAGACGCTCAAGTCGAGAAGCGTAGGAGTTTACAATGTCAGATTCCTTCAATTGGAAAAAGAATTCATGCGATATAGACTGGACAGTTTGGGGTAAGTGAAATCATAATGGTAAGAAGCGGGCGAGTACCAGTCCCCAACGCGTAACACTGTGCTACTCTATTCTGGAAGAACATCCGGAAGTCCGCAGGAATATGGAGTCGGACTGCTGCTAACAACAAAAGCACGCAAAGGCATAATTTCCTGGCAGCCTCATGGTGATACGATTATGACGGCCAGATTCCGGACTAGAGTACGACGCGTCACCATCATACAGTGTTACGCCCAAGCGAATAGTTCATCTGAGGACGAAAAGGAGAGTTTCTACAACATCTTAAGTGCCTTCTTCAACACAACACCAAAGGGAGACCTTGTCATAGTGACGGTGGACCTGAATGCCAAGGTAGGCAATGACAATGAAGGGCTCAAACATGTAATCGGGAAACATGGATTAGGCAACCGCAATAACAACGGCGAAAGGTTTATGGATATCCGCAGTGCCAACCGCCTTGTGATACGTGGCACCATGTTTGAGCACAAGACCTGCCACAAAGTCAGTTGGGTTTCCAACGACAGGCAAGCAACTTGCAATCAAATTGACCATTTTGCCATCAGCCGGCACTTTAGAAGTAGTCTCCTGGACGTCCGAAACAGGCGATGGGCAGATGTGGGGATAGCACGAGATCACCATCTTATGATAGCTACTTTCCAACTACGCACTGCTGCAGTTCGAAGATCCCACGACAACCAGGTTCAACATCGATAGACTTAGTCATCCCTCAGTGCGCGAGCAATTAAGGGAACACCTTTCGCAAGGTGTGGAAGCAATCAGCAGCTCACTGCCCGCAACCATCTAATACCATTGATGTGCTGTGAAAATTTTTTTTACATCTGGTGCTGAAAGAAATGTCGGTCGATCGCAGGGAAGACTAGGGCGTGGCTTTCCGAGAATACCTGAAGGCAAATTGACGAACGAAAACAGCTGAAAGCACGCATTGCAGCTACTCCCGAAGCTGAAAGAAACGAGCTAGAGTACCTATATCGCATGAAGATGTGAGAAGTTCAGCGTAACGTGCGACGTAGCAGGCGCAATTACATCAACGCGCTGGCTACAAAAGCAGTGCGACAGCAGGACCATTTACAGAATCACCAAAGAGCTGACAGGAGGTCGCAGCTCCAGTCAACACCCAGTGAAAAGTCTAGACGGTTCCTTGCTCATTTCTGATGAAGACCAGTTCAAGAGATGGAAAGAGCATTTTGCTACGGTTTTGAACTGCGTATTCATTAGCGATATGCTCCCAAATCAGACTGAGATGCTCGAGGTGAGAAGTTCCCGAATACGCACCACGACTCCCAGTAATGACGTGATCATTACAGTCATCAAAATACTCAAATCCAACAAGGCGGTAGGACTTGACGGTATTCCAGCAGAGCTCTTACGAGCGGCGCCCACAACATCGGCTGAGCTTCTGCTTCCTTTTATAGAGACAGCCTGGGAAGCTGAGAGCTTTCCTTACGAGTGGAAAAAGGGAATGATCGTCAAGCTTCCTAAGAAAGGAAATTTAATGGAGTGCGGAAACTAGAGGGGTATCTGCGTGCTGTCTGCTGTAGCTAAGATAATAGCTAAAATCATCGTGGAGCGAATAAAACAACATCTCGACTACGAACTCGATGCCGAACAAGCAGGTTTCTGGTATGTATCCTCGTGTGCTGACCACATCAACACCCTGCGGATTATCATCGAACAGTGCGTTGAATATCTATCACCACTTCACCTGTTGTTCATCGATATTGAGAAGGCGTTCGATAGTGTCTAGTGTAGAGTTTATTTGCCCTGCCTTATGCAGGAGAGGTATTCCCGATAAACTAATTGCTTTTATGAAAGCTACATATGAAGGCCCCAAATGTCACGTTCTGCGCATGGGAAGGTTGTCTGAAGAATTTGAGATATAAAGTGGGGTAAGACAGGGCTGTATCCTTTTATCAATACTATTCCTATTGGTGATTAGCGATATGCTTCGTGCATCTCAACTGAAACGTCTTGACTACGCTGACGATGTATGCTTACTCTCCCACAGAATTATGGACCTCCACCAAATGACAGCAGATGTGTAGAAGGAGACAGGCGTCGTCGTCGGGCTGGAACTTAATGTGCCAAAAACTAAAATTATCAGCCTTGGAAAAAACTTATCGGCTCAAATATGTATTGCTGGACAACCGGTAGAGAGATTAGGTGGTTTCCAGTATCTTGGGAGTATTGTCTCGACCGGTGGTGGAACCGAACTGGATATAGCCAACAGGATCGCTAATGGGAAGTCCGCGTTCGGAATATTGTCCAAAATATTGCGAAGCAATGCAATCAGTTTGAACACCAAGATAGGATTGTTCCGCCCGAACGTTGAATTCGTGCAGTTATATGGATGTAGCACGTGGAGAGTGGCCAATACTATCACCGGAAACCTGAAAATGTTCGTTAATAGGTGCCTGTGCAATATCTTAAGGATTTTCTGGCCCAATCGTATCTCTAACGAACGAAAGTCAGAACACCCTTCAACTCTGCAAAGCGACCCAAGAGGTGGGACGAATACAGGTTTGCTCTCACAGAATACAATCTAGTATTGAGACAATCTAAGTGAGCTGCTTGGAGGAAATGTTGCGAAACAATCGCTGACATGCCTACAGCGGCACGAATCCATAAATCGCTCGCAAACGATCATGTCAACTGTGTAGGGTTACTGAAAAAAATGACGGAACCTACACGACCGTGTGGATACACTTAGAACCTTACTTTAGGTACATTTCCCAGGCTCGTCTCTTACCAAATCTCATGTGTACTCGAACACAGTTAACCACAGGGTTTATGTGGAGAGTAGAGTTAATAGTTTATTTGGAAAAATATTCAGTCCAGAGAAAGTTGAATGGGCGGTAGGCACATTCAAACTTTTTAAAGCCCCCGGCGGTGACGGTCTATTTCCAGCACTTCTCCAAAAGTCAACTGACCTCATCCTGCCGGGGTTGACAGCTTTATTTGGAGCTACAATTGGAGATACATACCACCCACCTGGAGGCAGGTTAATGTGGTCTTCATCCCCAAGCCGGGCAATAGGCCTAGCGAGCTGCCTAAATCATACAGACCTATAAGTCTAACATCATTCGTCCTTAACACAATGGAGAGACTCATAGATATCCATATTAGAGACCGGTTAGATCTGTCTAACCCTCTGCACTCGAATCAGTACGCATAGGTTAGGGTTAGGTAAGTGGGCAGGTGTAGGGGGATAGAAAACCTCCACACCACACTCAGGTCAGTATAGACCCATTGTGATACCCAAGGGGGGAAAGGAGATAGAAAGAGGAAATCCCTACCTCGTGGAAAAATACCGTCTTGTAAGTATCCTAAAAAAAAAAAAAAAAAAAAGAAATAAGTACTCACTGTGTCCTAGATACAAACCATCCAGAGGATTTGATGAAGTTTGCGATGTCATTTATTGGTCTGTTGGACAACTCTTCTAGATCCTCAAAGAAGTGTTGCCCAAGGATCTTGTTTCTCAAATGATAGAGGCCTGGGCAATGACAGAGAAAGTGGGCGGTGTCCTCCTGAGCCTCCTCGTCGCCGCAGCCTCTACAAAGGTCGTCGCTGGTCACACGTAGTTTTTTCATGTGGTACCGCATGGTGTTATGCCCCGTAATGACTCCAATTAGAGTAGAGAGGGATTTTCTGTGCCTCTGTATGAGTCTATTGGTTCTTACTCTGTCAAAAGCGGGCCACAGCTTCCTCGTGGTGACACAAGTATCTAAACAGGTCCACCTATTGTTAGCCTCCGTTATGGCTTTGTTTCCTGCTACGAGCTTAAGGGCGCAAGGCGGGATGTACACCGAGGGGTCGGATTGGTCCGAGCTTAGTGCTGAGCCACCTCTAGCCAATTCATCGGCTTTCTCATTCCCTGGAATGCCTTCATGACCAGGGACCCAGCAGAGCCTTACCTCGTGCTGTGTTCCAAGAACCTTGAGCTCTTCTCTACAACACTTCACAAGCTTCGATTTTATTTCTATAGCAGATATTGCTTTTATCGCTGCCTGGCTGTCGATGAAAAAGGTGATATCCTCTCGTGGTATTGCTCTCATCGCAGTCTCACGAGCTGCTATTGTAACTGCTAGGACCTCCGCCTGGAAAACGCTGCTGTAGTTCGGAAGCCGAGCTGACATGGAGAGGCCAAGCGTTTCAGAGAAGATGCCTGCGCCTACACCTATTTCCATTTTGGATCCATCGGTGTAAACAGCTAAGGATCGCTCGTTAGGCGTTCTGTCATTTTTCCAGTCTTCCCTGCTCGGATAGGTGCTAGAGAATGGTCTTAAGAAGTCTAGGTAAGGCGTTAAGTAGTCTGTATTAGATACACTGCCTAGATATCTCTGCAGGATCGTGGTGTGACCCATTGCATTTGGTCTCCAGCTATCTGTTTGGCTTAATCTTACGGCACTATGGGCTGCCGATACTTGTATAAAGATGTCTAGCGGAAGCAGATTGAGAATGGCCTCGAGTCCTGCTGTAGGTGTCGTTCTCATCGCACTGGTTGTGGCGATGCACGCTAGTCTTTGTACTTTTGTGATAGCAGCTAAGTTATTTATTTTGCTGGCTGCCTGCCACCATACAAGGCTGCCATACGTTAGTATTGGCCTTACTATAGCTGTATACATCCATAGGATGATTTTGGGGCTCGGTCCCCAAGTCTTCCCAAATATTCTATTGCACGAGTAAAAAGCTATGGTGGCTTTTTTGACTCTTTCGTTGATGTTTAGTCTCCAGTTCAGTTTCCTGTCGAGCACCAGGCCAAGGTATCTCGCACTATCGGAGATACTCAGGGGAGTACCCCTTACGGAAGGAGTTACGAATTGTGGAATTATTCTTTTGTTAGTGAATAGTACTAACTCTGTCTTCTGGGGATTAACCGCCAGCCCACATCTCTCCGTCCAGGAGTCAATGATTTCCAGCGCCCCTTCGATTTGTTCGCTCAGGGTCGGGAGAAATTTACCTGTTGCTAGCAGCACAACATCGTCCGCATATGCAATGGCCTTGACGCCGCTGTTTCTAAGTTTAAGAAGGACTTCGTTCAGGACAATAACCCACAGTAGTGGGGATATAACCCCTCCTTGAGGGGTGCCTCTTGAGGCATAGACTTCGAGCTTAGTACCTCCGAGTTCAACTTTAATATGTCTTTCCTTTAGCATATTGACGATCCATTTTATCACAGAATTGTGAATATTAAGGTTCGTTAGAGTTCTATTGACCGCTTCCGTTTTGACATTGTTAAAGGCTCCTTCAATGTCCAGGAAAGCGGCTAGTGTATATTCTTTATTTTTCAGTGATTTTTCTATTGAGCCGACTACACAGTGCAGCGCTGTCTCTACGCTTTTTCCTTTCGTATAAGCGTGCTGCGCTGGGGATATGTCACCTGGGCGTAGTTTACTACGGATGTATATGTCAGCTAGCCTTTCAAAGGTCTTTAGGACAAAGGAGGTAAGGCTAATTGGCCTAAAGTCCTTTGCAGTAGTGTGGCTTGCTTTACCGGCCTTGGGTATGAAGACCACTTTGACCTCTTTCCATGATCTAGGTATATACCCCCACATGAGGCTGTTGAGGTACAGTTCTTTAAGTACCGGGATGATTGTGGTTATTGTTTTCTGTAGCATGATCGGGATAATCCCGTCGGGTCCTGGGGATTTAAAGGGAGAGAATGATCCGATTGCCCACTCAATTCTTTCCTCTGTGATAAAATCTGTCGGAGTTTCCGTTACAAAACTACTGTTAGTTACGATGTTATTATCTGGATGGGCCGTACAACCCGGAAAGTGCGCTTTTAGCAGGGAGCTAAGCGATTCTGCACAGGATTCAGTCCACCTTCCGTCGGATTCCTTGAGAGATCCAAGAGTTTTTGATTCCCTGGATAGAATTTTTCTCAGTCTCGCAGATTCTGTCGTACCCTTGATTTCATTACAGAAGTGCTGCCAAGAGTGGCGTTTGGCCTTCTGTGTCTCGTTTTTGAAATTTCTCTGACTGGACTTATATTGTTCCCAGTCCGCTTCTAGCATAGTTCTTTTGGCCTTATTTAGAAGGTGTCTAGTTACTCTCCTAATTCTAGCTAGTTCAGGTGACCACCAAGGTGGTGATTTTTTATCTTTTCGTTTGGTTTCTGGACATGCTTTGACATAGGCTTCATTAAAAATGGATGTAATATCCTCCGCCTTGCGGTCAATGTCGGCAGGTCCGAACCAGTTGCTATCCTGCAGGGATCTTACACCTTTCCTCACCTCGTTGTTAAATAGATCCCAGTTGGTTTTCCTGGGGTTCCTGTAAGGTTTGGGAGAGTCATAGTTGTTACCCACGAGGAATTCGATCAATTTGTGGTCGGAGTAGGACTCTTCCCCTATCACGTTCCACTTGTCAATAGCTAGGGTGCTCGAGTTACTGGCTAAAGTTACATCTATAACTTCTTGCCTGTTCTTTACTACAAAAGTAGGTTCGTTACCCCTATTCGCTACAATAAGGTTATTTTCAATTATAAACTCAAATAAAGACTCACCGCGTAAGTTTGTGTTGCTGCTACCCCATTGAGAGTGATGAGAGTTGGCATCACACCCCAGCAGCAAGTCCCATCTTTCCTGTTCCGCCTTTTGCACAAGAGAGCGGGTCAGTGTGGATGGCGGTCCCTCCTTGGCATCAAAAGGCATGTAGACGGCTGATAGAATCAGCGGGGAAAGCCCCCTCCGCTCAAGCCTTACCACTGTTTGGTCCTCATTGCTGTAGCTAGATAAAAGAAAAAGGTTAATTTGTTTCCTAGCTACGATGCACGTTCTGTTCTTACATTCCGCGTGTAGCGGTTCGATGCTGTATGTAGTAAGGTCTTTATGCCTTAGCCCACTTATTTTGCCACGGGAGATCCATGGCTCTTGAATTAGGGCAATGTCTATGTTCCTATCTCCCATGAGATAGATGAGGTTGGCGCTAGCTGCTATGCTATGGTGAAGGTTTATTTGAGCAATCTTCATCATTGATTTACCTTATCACCCGCCTTCCTTCTTTTCTTTTCGTCCATCCCAACTAAAGGTCTGACCTTGCATCGGGTAATTCCAATGCGAACCTTATAGTTGTATCTCCTTAGGATGGGCATGGACTTGTGGTTAAGCAACACCACAATCTCAGTTCCGGCTTCTGTATGGGTACCCAGTTCTAACACCTCCCAATTTTCGCTATATAGCTCGGGGTTGAGGTGTTGGAGGTTTCTTTCCAGCCGTTCTCTAGGAATGTGTGGGCCCGGAATGAGAATGCGGCCTTTAGGCCTAGTGAATTCCAGCAGATCTGTTTTTTCCACAAGTCGCAGGTCGGCATTCGCCCAAGGAGCCTGCGTGCTGGTTACGAAATTCTTGAGCCAATTGAGTGTTGTCTCGTTGTCACACGACATGACCTTGAAGCCTTTGAAGGTGGTGAGCTGCTCAAAGAAAGGGATAGTTCCCTGATTCTTGACTATGGCGTCGTTTACTCCGTCGAGTATACGCAGCTCCACCAGCCTCCATTGGTCTCCGGATAGCTTACGGTCAGGGTTATTGAAATCGACGATCGCCACCTGAAGATTAGCTCTTTCTTTTCGTGGTGCCATCTTGGCTTTTTTGCTTATTCTTCGTGTTGGCGGCGATGTCGTGTCGTCGTGCCTACCTCTCTTGGAACACCCCGCAATCGGCTCGGCCGTGAGCCTTGCGGCCCCATCCGAAACGGTTGGCGGGGGCTTGAGTCTGTCCGAGACTGAGGTGGATGGCAAGAGGCTTTCCTTCCTCGACTCGAACAATCTCCTGCCTGTTCCCCTAATCTGCCCTATGCTACGTCGATTGTTGCCTGAGTCAGCAACAGAACGCCTCGCAGTCGACCTAGGTTTGGACTGTGCGTCCTTGCTTGGATCGACTGAAAGCGGTTTAGGTCTGTCCCCGGCTGAGGTGGATGGCAAGAGGCGTTCCCTCCTCGCCGCGGTCAGTCCTACATCCGTTCCTGTTGCGGTCGAGTTCCGTGACGTAGTCGCCTTATTGGAACAGCCAGCAACCGGCTCAGGGGTTGAGTCTGAGTCGGTAGCTGGCCGAAGTCTCTTCGCGGCTGAGGCGGGGAGCAAGAGGCTTCCTGCCCCCGCCGCGAGGGGACTTCTTACCTTACGGCCCGTCCTGTCTTGTCGGGTGGATCCTCTCAGCTTAAGCGTGTTAGTGGCTCTATCCAGAGTACGCATACAGAAAAGGCAAATCTACAGTGGGTGCCCTTCATTATCTCGTCAAAAATAGAGGAAACACTCAGTTCAAGGGAGATCGCCTTGTGTGCATTTCTTGACATCGAGGACGCGTTCGATAACACTGGTTACGACTCGATCGCAAGGGCGATCAGTAGCAGAGGTATCGAAGAATCAACCAACCAATGGATCAGAGCCATGCTGGTAAGTCGATTCATTACTTCCTCTTCTGGGGGAGTGTCGGTGTCCATAACTGCAGCCAAAGGCTGTCCTCAAGGAGGAGTTCTTTCCCCCCTGTTATGGTCTATAGTCATCGACAACCTGTTAGTAGATCTTCACAGATCAGACTACACCACCGTCGGTTATGGTGATGACTTGGCGGTTTTTATCAGAGGTAAACACGGCACGACAATTTCCAACGTCATGCAAAGTGCAATATCTCAAGTTGTAGAATGGTGTAACAGAGAAGCACTATCCAGCAATCCTAGTAAAACCGTTCTGGTGCCGTTTACAAGGAAGACAAAGGTCAACCTTGAACCTATTACTATCAAAGACACCACACTAGTTTATTCCTGCGAGGTCAAATATCTTGGTGTAATTCTTGACAAACGACTTAATTGGAATTCACATATCAATTCCGCCAAGGAGCGCGCTACTAGAGCACTGTGGGCCAGTAAACGCCTATACGGCAGAACTTGGGGTCTCTCTCCTTAGATGATACATTAGTTGTACATAATGATGGTTAGACCCATTATCAAATACGCGGCCATCGTCTGGTGGCCAACAACTCTCCAGTAGACAACGGCAAACAAGTTGCAGAAGTTGCAAAGAATTGCCTGTCTTGGCATTACAGGTGCGATGCGCACCTGCCCTACGACAGCTCTGGAAGCTTTTGTTGGGCTTACACCCTTACCAATCTTCATTAGGAAGATGGCTGCTAGATATGCCATCAGGCTGCAGCTAGATCCCGAGTATAAACCAGGTGACATTGTGGGACATTTAAAGATACTCAACTCAATCCCTAAAAGAGACATGTTCTGCACTACTTACTTAGGTGGCGCTACAGTTCGGGGTGAACCTGGGCCTCAACCAACAAGCCTCTCCATTTAGCTCGGTCTTTAGCTAATTGCCTCCAGTTGCGCACTCCAAGTTGGTCGAGGTCCCCTTGAACTTGTGCGCGCCACCTACGGCGATAATTCCCTCTACTGCGTCGTCCCTCGGGGTTAGATTCGCAGACTCTGCGGGCCGGAGCGTTGGTGTCCATTCGCTCTACATGTCCTAGCCATCTCAGACGTCCAATACGCAGTTTTTTGACTAGGTCGATGTCGCTGTACAGCTCGTATAGTTCGTGATTGAATCTTCTCCTCCAAAACCCGTCAACGCAAACGGGACCGAAAATCTTACGAAGAATTTTTCTCTCGAAGCGACCAAGGATATCTTCATCCTCTTTTAATAAAGTCCATGTTTCAGCGCCGTAAAGCAGGACTGGGATGATCAAGGTCTTATATAGAGTCTCCTTAGTTGTTCGAGAGAGGGCTTTACTGTTGAACTGCCTTATAAGCCCAAAAAACCGCGATTGGCAAGAGTTATTCTTCGATTGATTTCTGCGCTGATTTTGTTTGCTGAATTTATAGCAGAGCCAAGGTAGACAAAGTCCCTTACTACCTCGAAGTTACAGCTGCCCACGGTGAAGTTTTGTCCAATTCGTCGATGTTGGTTTTCCCTTCTAGTTGACAGCATATACTTGGTTTTGCCCTCGTTTATCGCCAAACCCATTTTGGCCGCTTCCGCCTCAATGCTTGCAAAAGCACCGGTGACAGCCCGCTGAGATCTTCCGATAATGTCTATATCGTCGGCGTATGCAAGCAGTTGTACAGACTTGTAATAGATTGTGCCTCCGGTGTTGGCTTGTAAGTTCCGCACAATCCGTTCAAGTACAATATTGAAGAAGTCACATGACAGCGCGTCACCTTGTCTAAAGCCTTTTTTGACATCAAAGGTCTCGGTGAGGTCATTACCGACCTTGATGGAGCAGCGAGCGTTCTCCATCGTCAGCCTGCACAGACGGACAAGTTTGGCAGGGATGTCAAAACTAGACATGGTTCTATAAAGCTCTTCTCTATAGATGCTGTCATAGGCGGCCTTGAAATCGATAAAGAGGTGGTGAGTATCGATTTGGAATTCTTGGGTTTTCTCCAGGATCTGCCGAAGTGTGAAGATTTGATCGATGGTGGACTTTCCTGGCCTGAAACCGCACTGATAGGGTCCAATCAGGCTGTTGATAAAAGGTTTCAGGCGTTCACACAATATCGCAGAAACGATCTTGTAAGCGATGTTGAGGAGACTGATGCCTCTATAATTGGCGCAGTTGAGGGGGTCTCCTTTCTTGTGGATCGGGCAAACGATGCTGAGATTCCATTCATCAGGCATACACTCCTCTGACCAAATATTAGTAATGAGTTGGTGTATGCACTCTACCAATTCATCCCCAGCTGCCTTGAAAAGTTCGGCCGGTAAACCGTCAGGTCCAGCAGCCTTGTTCGATTTTAGCTTGGATATTGCTATCCTCACTTCGTTTTGGTCAGGTGGACGGAAATTTTGACTATCATCGTCCATGTTGAATGGTTCATTCTGCCTGACAGCGGGATGTTGGTCTTCGTCGCCGTTATACAGTCTGCAGAAGTAGTTTTTCCATATTCTCAGCACCGACTGTGATTCTACTACGAGGTTTCCATTCTCATCTCTACAGGTTTCTGTACGGGTATTACTTCTCTGACACGCTCTTTTTACCTTTTGGTAAAACTTCCGTACATTGTTCCTGGAGTATAGACTCTCGATATTCTCAAACGCGCGCTTCTTATGCTCTTTCTTCTTCTTTTGGAGAAGCCGATGTTCTTCCCGTCTCTTTTGCTCGTAGAGCTCACGAGCAGCTCTCGTCTTCCTTTGCAGCGCCGCTTTGTATGCCTCTTGTTTTGCTGCATGCACTCGCCGGCATCCTTCGTCAAACCAGGGGTTTCGCGGTGGTGGGCGAGCGAGACCCAGCACATCAGTCGCGGCGTTTCTGATGGCATGTTGGCAGCGTTGCCACTGGTCTTCGGCACTTGATGCTGGCGGTATAGGGGTGATTGAGAGATTTCGGGATACGCGTTCAGCGAAGAGTCTGGCGGTCTCTTGCGATTGTAGCTTTTCGACGTTAAATTTTCTCACAGTAATTCTTCTTTGTTGCTCAGATTGGGATATCCGCATTCGTACCTTGGCTACAACAAGGTAATGATCCGAGTCTATGTTGGCCGCTCGGAAGGTCCGGACATCCAGAATACTGGAGGCATGCCTTGCGTCGATCGCAATATGATCAATTTGGTTGATCGTGACATGATCATTGGACCGCCATGTCTGCTTATGAATATCGAGATGAGGAAACCATGTGCTGAAAACATGTTCTGCACTTTACCAGATATTATGGTCAGGCAACACTGCTTTGGTAGGTTATTTGAGGTTGAAATATTGGACAGCGAAAACTGGTCCAATGGTGCTCCAACACTGGACCCTAGAAGTCTGGTCTGGTTCACCGACGGTTCGAAGATGGATTCTGGAGTTGGAGCTGGGGTTTTTGGACCCAACACTAAGATTTCGGTACCTATGGGTACGACTCCCACTGTGTTTCAGGCTGAAATCCATGCCATTGGGATTTGCGCCAGACACAATCTCCGCAAGGCGCTAGAATACATATCTTCTCAGATAGCCAAGCAGCACTTATGGCACTGTCGTCCAACCAAATGGACTCCAGAACCGTGAAATGCTGCTACGATGCATTACAAGACCTTGCCAAATACAACAGGGTAAAACTCGGTTGGGTACCTGGACACCAAGGGCTTGTGGGCAACGAATCTGCAGATGAGCTTGCTAGGGCTGGCTCATAATCTGTGTTCATAGGTCATGAACCTTATTGTGGCGTCAATTGGGCGACGGCTACAACGCTGATTAACGAATGGGAAAACAAACTTCGTCTAGACCACTGGACTAGTGGGCCAGGTCTAAGACAATCCAAACGATTAATCAAGCCTTACTCCTATTAGAAAATCCTTAACTTAGATAGGGAAACCATTAAGAAGCTTGTGAGCTTTCTTACTGGCCATTGCGGCCTGAGATACCACCTTAACAAGATGAATCTGTGCCAAGAGAAGGACTGTCGGTTCTGTTTAGAGGATGATGAAACGTCCGAACACATTCTTTGTGAATGCCCGGCACTACACTGGTTAAGGAAACGTATTCTCCACAAGGAGATACTTACTTCAGTGGAACTGAAATGTCCCGCTACTAAAGACCTACTCACTTTCATAAGCGAGGTAATACGTCTGTTAGATTAACTCCAACCCTCCGATACAATAGATCTTTCAGGTCGCAGTGTCGTTGCATGGGTTGTACAAGAGGAAAAAATAAAAATAAAAAATAAAAAATTTCTAACGAACAGCTTTATGAGAGAACGGGTCAGGAACCAATAGGCACAACCATCCAACGGCGGAAAGGGTGACAGTTCCCTAGCGAACAATGCTATGCAATGGGACCCTTTAACTCAGGATGGCAGAAGACAGTTGGGAAAAGTTGGGGAGAACTCAGACACATTGCCAGAAACCGTACACAACGACGTGTAGGCGTACTATAGGCCCTAGGACCCACAATTGGATACAGGACATGAGAATAGTAAACGTCAGGCATTTTTCCTTTTTCATTCAGAGCAGAGCACTAACATAGCTCGAGCATGTCGACCTTGCTTCAAAAGTGTTCATAGTGCTCTAATTTACATACTTATGAAACACATTTGAGCGCTTAGCTGTCAAAACGCGAAAGTTGACTATCAATTCTCCCGGGTGCTTTTCGTAGACAAAGAACACAATGCTTTGGTCCATTTAACCCTTAAATAAAGTAAATGCATAAGTAAAATATCTTTTGATAGTTATTTTTAGAATTTTATAAAGTTTTACGTCAAAACACAGCCAGAAAGCCTCGACCACCATTTTAATTGTTTTGTGTTATTTTTATTTCTTTCTTTTTTTTCTCTCTATTGCCCTTTCTGTCAAATGCGCTCAGCTTTTTGGTTAGACTCCTCAGTCATGTTATTCTGAGCCCATAGAGTGCGCTCCGAGTATGCTCTGGAAACGTTGGGGTAGGTTTTTGAAAAAAATTTGATGTGAAAAAATTCGAAAATTAAAAAGTCGCCTAAGAATTTCATCGAAGGAAGTCGTGTTTTATTTTTTTTTTTGTTTCAAAAATAAATGTATTTTTTCTTATAACGAGACTGCCGTTGTTGTTGTCGCTACACCTGGTCGAAAAAACAAACAGAAACTGAAAGCTCTGATGTGCCGAGCCAGGAAGTAAACTCGAACTTTTTTTTGACAACTTAGGCTCTGCTCGGAACTAAAAAAGGAAAACACCCTTCTTCCTATTTCGGTGAGATTATGATCTGAAAACAAGAGATAATAATCCTCCCACTCCACTGCATTTCTACTGACCATTTCGCCCCTTTGACATTAAGTCTCCCGATTTTGGATAACTTCGTTACTGAGGCAAACCAAATGGTGATGTCGTTGCATTTGTGTGATTCAGTATTTATAGGCCTGCCTCGCGATGTCTTTGGAACGTTCACCGATATTCACTTTTTAGCAAGGTTCAAATGATATTTTCTTTAACCTGAAAATATCAGCTGAGCCAGACGCACTTTATTTTTCGTGAGATAGTTTCTTTGATGTGAAGGCCAAAGATCTTCGAACTGCTTATTCGATTAAACTTTGTCACCGCCGGCCGCGCCGTTGTTTTACTCTAATACACACTCTTTGTAACGGGTGGGCCATCTAGTGCTTTCTTTTTAAATCTTAGGTTATTTTGACTCTGACAGCTGTTTCCCGCTCAAAATCTTCACAGAAAGTCAGTATCATACCTCCGCGCAACGAAATGAGTCGCTTTACGCTTGAACAACATTGGGAAATATTGAAAACTTATTTTCAAAGTGAGTGCTGTGTAGCCCAAACAGTGCGTTTTTTGAAAAGAACTTTTGGCCGAAATGAAGCACCCATCGCGCCTGCTGTACGCAAGTTTGTGCAAAAAGTTTGTGAGACTGGTATGCTAGTGGACAACACTCATAGTCCCCGTCGTCGTACGGTGCGCACAGACGAGAATGTGGCTGCTGTAGCCGAGAGTGTGAGACTCAATTCACGAACATCAACTCGTCATCGATCTCAACAGCTCAACATTTCACGCACTAGCCTGAGGAGAATTCTGCACAAAGATCTGGGATTATTCGCTTACAAGGTCCTATTGATTCAGCAATTGAAAGCGCTCGACTATCGGCTTCGTTATCGCTTCGCAGTTTGGGCCTTAGAGCAGCTTGAATTGGACAACGATTTTGGGCGAAAAATCATCTTTTCTGACGAGGCACATTTTCATCTCGGCGGCTACGTTAACAAACAAAATTGCCGCATCTGCGGCTCGAAAAACCCGCACGTTATTGTCGAGAAGCCAATGCATCCACAGAGAGTGGCAGTTTGGTGCGGATTGTGGAGTGGTGGCATCATTGGACCATTTTTCTTCGAAAATGAGGCTGGGAACAACGTTTCGGTCAACGGTGGGCATTACAGAGCCATGTTAATGACTTTTTTTTTTAATGAAATTGAAGACATGGATTTGGACGACCTCTGGGAATGCCGAGGGAATGGGAGTGTTTGCTTTTACTAATAAATCCATAATACATGGAAAAAATTTCATTTTGTTCATTTTAATGCATTTTTAAAAAGAAACTTGTAGTTGGCCCACCCTGTACATTGTCCAACACTGTGAACCATATGTGAGTGCAGGACGCACAACTCCGATGTCTATTGTTCGCAAAACTGACATACTCTTATATTAATTCCAGATGTTCGTCGTTCAAAATTTATTTTTCCGAAAATTTTTTTCGCCTACTTATACATATATAAAATCACAAATCTTACTCACACAATAATTCACTTTCTGTATAGCAATTAAATGCGCAATGAAAGAGTGAATTAACTTCCTTTACTAGGTATGCACCTATAATGTTGTTTAGAAACAAATCAAAAAGCACAATTATATTTAAAACTTTAGGAAAGACAAAATTGGTGAGTGTTCCTCTCGGAATCGTAAGTCACTTCTAACTCAATTTTCATTACTGTTTAAGTGATCAAAGAAATATACAAATACGGCAAAGAATCACAAACGTTCTTATCAAATCGGTTCTAATCGCCTGTTGTCTATTATTATTGCTTCGGCGAATAATACTGGGTAATGGTACTAGTGCCTCGCCAACCTCTAGTAGTCGACCCTTTAATAACTTTTTCTTCAGAATAAGAAAACCATATTGTTGTATACTTATACAACATTAAAACTCAAGAAAATAAGATTAGATATAATATCAGACTTTATTGCTGGCCAGGTTATAATCGAATGGCGATTGATATGTCAAGATCCCCACATGGCTTATGACAGCTGACAGATGACCGGTGAAAAGCCAGTAGGTCTGTTTGCTTGTGATGTCCACAACATCTCCCCCTTTGCTTAATGGTACATATATCTGCCAGCTATCTCGTTGGAGGGGTCGAGTCGTTTAGGTGGTACTCGATGTCGAACGGGACGTTGCGGCTGTTCCTTGTTGTCATCTGTACCCGCACTATGCACTGTACCTGCCGGGCTATGGGGCTGTTGCGCTGTTCATCATTGGGATAAAGGTCCTCACTTCTATCCGCACTGTGCACTGTACTGGTCGGCCTACGGGGTTGTTCGAGATGTTGGTGGTCATTTTTATCGGGATGCCTTAGCTCTGTCTCAGTTGCCAACTCCTGAAAATCGAAAACTGTATTAAGGTCGCAATATTCGTTTGTATTAAATCGAGGTTTTAATTGGTTTAAGTGTCTTCGCCACGTCTTGGTGCATACTTGGACCGCGTACATTACCGATCCAATCCTTTTTACTATAATACCTGTTGACCAAGGGCCTTGAGTACAATTATAGTTTCGAGCAAAAATCGTATCCCCTGCTTGAAATGCTCTTGATTTTGTTCCATGCTTCTTGTTGAACTGCTCCTCCATTTGCAAATCTCTTACTTTTACCTCCTGAGATTGTGGGTGAAGTAGGTCTAATCGTATTTTAATTTTGCGTCCCATCATAGCCTCTGCTGGTGTAAGGTTGTCGGGTAATGTGGTATTTGGTGTAGAACGGTAGCTCTGTAGGAAAGTTGTTACCGACGCGTTAGCTGCTGTATCACTTCCTTCCATCTTCCTCATACTCCGCTTGAAAATGTCTACGAACTTCTCCGCCTGACCGTTGGACTGCGGGTGGAAAGGTGCCGTTCGAATATGTTTGATACCGTCCCTAGCGCAGAATTCGGCAAACTCTCCTGATGAAAACTGAGTTCCGTTATCCGTCACTATGACATCAGGTAATCCAAATCTCGCAAAAACTTCTCGCAGAACATTGATGGTAGCAGCTGTTGTGGTGGACCGCATACAAAAAACTTCCAGCCATTTCGAATAGGCATCCGCTATGATGAGATACATCTGTTTTGGAACGGTCCGGCATAATTGAGATGAATTCGTGACCATGGTTTGGTTGATACAGGCCACGACGCTAATGGAACCTTGACCGGCGCCGGCCCCGCAAGTGCACAGGCAGGACATTCTCGCAACATCTGCGCTATTTCCTGATCCATATAAGGCCAATAAACATAGCTCCGCGCTAGTGCTTTCATGCGCACAATGCCCGGATGTCCTGTGTGTAGTTGCTCCAGGACTTGTTTCTGCAACGAGAGAGGAATTATAATTCTATTTTGCAATAAAATACAACCTTGTGTTTCGCTTAATGCTTCCCGTCGGTTGTAAAACATCTTGAGGTTAACATCATTAACCTTGTTCGGCCATGAGGTTCGCACGAACATCCGAACTTGTTTTAAAACTTCGTCGCTTTCTGTTTCTCTTTGTACTGCCTGAAAAGTTACTGGCAACTGTTGTAGTGTGTCGGATAATACCTTATTGATTTCCGCTTCAATTTGTATAGAAGCGATAACAAAATCCTCTTCTTTATCCACTTCTTGGCGGCTTATTAGTCGCGATAACGCATCCGCATATCCAAACTTCGAGGTATTTACATACTCAATCGCGAAATCGAACATAAGCAGTGTAAGGGCCCATCGTTGTAACCGATGTGCGGTGTAGATAGGTATTCCCTTCTTTGACCCAAATACCGCCAAAAGGGGTTGGTGGTCCGTTCGGAGTAAAAACCGTCTACCGTGAATCAATCTGTGGAATTTCTTTACACAAAACACCAACGCCAATGCTTCCTTTTCAGATTGACTGTAGTTTTGCTCTGCTTTGGATAAAACCCTCGAAGCATATGCGACTGGTCTTGTGGAGCCATCCGCGAATCGGTGCATTATAACCCCGCCAATACCATCTTTTGATGCATCTCCTGCCACTATAATTTCCTTTGTCGGGTCAAAGTGCACTAGAAGAAGTTCTGATTGGAGGGCTGTTTTTGCTTTGTTGTACGCTACCTGGCATTCTTCTGTCCAACCAAATGGCACGTCCTTCAGTAAGAGCTTGTCCAAAGGCGCGCGATTTTCACGCATATTTGAAATAAATTGAGAGTAAAAATTAAGCATACCTAAAAAAGCACGAACTTCAGTAGTGTTTCTGGGTTCCGGCATATTTGCAATTGCCGTGGTTCTTTTTGAGTCAGGCCTGCGGCCATGTTGATCTACAATAAACCCCAGGAACTTAACACTGTGCTGGAAAAAGGCACACTTCTCATACTTTAGATGAAATCCCCAGTCCTTGATACGCTGCAGCACCATATCCAGATTTCCCCTGTGTTCTTGTCGGGTTTTCCCAACAACGCAAATGTCATCTAGAAAACATACTACACCAGGTAGACCTGACAACATCGTACTCATGATTTGTTGAAAAATCCCCGGTGCTGATTTGACACCAAATGGTAGACGTTGGTATTGTAGTAATCCTTGATGCGTGTTCACTGTTAATAATTGCTGAGACTCTTCGCTCACTTTGATCTGCAAATAAGCATCAGACATATCAAGTGTAGAAAAAAAAATACTTCCAGTGAGTGTCACAAATATGTTATCGGGCAGTGGCAGTGGATGGTGGTTAGCTTCGAGTGCGTTATTTAATCCAGTTGAGAAATCCCCGCAGTCTTACACCACCCTTAGCCTTACGAACCGCAACAATTGGAGCTGCCCACTGCGAGGAATCCACTCTTTTAATAACGCCCATTTGTTCTAGCCGTCCAATTTCTTCATCGATCATTTGCATCGACGCGTATGGCACTGGCCGCCTTGGCTTAAAAGTAGGGACGATTCCAGGCTTAAGATGCAGTACTGCTTCAGCTTTAGTGCATAACCCAAGCGATCCGTCGAACAAATCTGCATACTTCAATCTTAGTTCTGCAACTTCTTGTTGTACCTTGAGGGATGAGCTTTGACATTCCTGTTCTACCTGTAAGCAAATGGCGTTTATAGGGATGTTTGAAAAGATCCAAAGCCTCTACGCCGTCAATTCCCAAGAGATTTTATTGAAGAATGTTCGTTATGTAACAAATTGTAACAATTTGCTTGCCCCGAAATGAGATTTGACACTTGAACTCGGCGGATAAAAAGAGTGGCTGCCCACTAGCATTTCTAGCAAAGTGAGTTATCGGGGTGGTATCGGGTTTTCCTATACTCTTCCACATGTGTTCGGAAATTATAGTGATATCCGAAGCGGTGTCAATCTGGAGTTGAACCGGGTGTCCGTTCATTTCCACGCAAATGTACCTGCGGCGTTCTGCATTGACCACTTTAGAAACTGAAAATATACTTTTCGACTCAAAATTAGTGTATGTTTTTGAACGGTTGTGAAATTTGTTGTTAAAAGTTCCCTTTTTCTCACTTTTGATGTTAGCGTTCTCACAAAAACCCTCCTTATGCCCCGTGCGTCCACAATCAGTACATATATGTGCTTTATACCAGCACTTATCAGCGTAATGCATTGCACCACAGAACCAACATGGGTTTTTAGGTGCCCGCGAATACTTTGTTTTTGGCTGACGTACCGCTTTCACCTCACTGTCTACCACTCGCCCTTCCACCAGCGCAACATCATGCTTCAGCATGATCAACCGTTCGCATTACTGCATCAAAGCAGTAAGTGTTAGTTTTTCTTCTCGTTCGTCGGCTTCTAATTTTGCAAGTAATCGGGTTCGTATGTCTAAATCCGCGGCACTTGTTAGACCGCTGACGAACATGAGGCATTTAAATACATCAGCCGTGTTTGAGGTTATTTTAAAACTTTCGCACATCTTGTTGACAGTTCCTGCATACGTTTGAAAGTAATCGCTTGCTCTCTTTTCCAGTTTGAGACAGTTATAGCGGTCTGCGAATAGTGAAGTCTTACGGGAAAATATTTCCTTTAGTTTTGTCACCGTTTCCGTGAATTTTAGATCCTGCTTATTTTTGGGAAGAATGAGGTTAGCGTAGCGATTGTATGTAGTTTCATCTAATTTTCGGAGCAGCAACCTTACCTTCGACGGGTCGTCTAAATCTTTACCATCTACTTCAAAGACGTCCTCATCTCGACTATACCACTCCGTAAATGTTAATCCAATTTCGGGGTCATACACGAACATGCTAATACCATTCGCCAGCGTCTCCATTATCTTCTCTGCAGAAGGTTTAATCGTTGTAGATGCTGCGATGGAGCTATTGCTAAGAGAAGTATCCATAAACGATTCCATGAACTCCTGCTGCTGCTTCGAAAGCTGCTGCTGATTTTGCATGAAAGCTGCAAATTGGTCTTTATCCATTGCACACTAGGTATTCTTTGCAGTCGTTTATAAAAAAAAAATTTATCCCCGTCGCCACAATATGTTGTATACTTATACAACATTAAAACTCAAGAAAATAAGATTAGATATAATATCAGACTGTATTGCTGGCCAGGTTATAATCGAATGGCGATTGATATGTCAAGATCCCCACATGGCTTATGACAGCTGACAGATGACCGGTGAAAAGCCAGTAGGTCTGTTTGCTTGTGATGTCCACAACACATATGATTTTTTTTTTTAATGTGGAAATGCAGCTCCGCGCAGGGACGGGTTAAGAATATCACAGAATATCACGCAGCGCCCCCCAACATCTAGCGCTTGTCGTAAAAGGCGACTAAAAGGACAAATCAGTTCTAGGCAATATAACACCCAAGTAAGCCTAGCGACACATACACTACCTTAAAAACTCTCCCACAAGTGTGCATGCGAGTCCGTGGGTTGACACGACTGGAGATCACCGGTGTCATAGAAGAAAGATCAAACAATACTAAAACAGGAGCATGCACGTGTCAAACAACAAACAACAAACACCATCGCAATATGCTAATATTGCAAAACTGTATCATTATGGTAATACTTGCTAAAAGAAAAGGCGCTACACCGGCAGGCACTACCTCTGCTGTGCATGGTACTGATCCTGGACCGAGCAAAAATGTTCGGGTCAGAGCTATATGGATTCCGGGGGCTAGCAAAATAATAAAACAGTTTGGACGCAATTTAAGGGTCGCCAGTTGGAACGTTCATGACTGGCCGAAGTTACGAGCTGGAAGAGATGATGAATAGAAGGCGGGTGGATATCTTGTGTGTCCAAAAGACGAAATGGCAAAACACCGGAAATCGAGCGCGTTTCTTGGACGTTAGGACAAAAGATTACAAGATGTTCTACTACGGAACGGAAAAGGCTAGGACCATAGTCGGTATCATCCTTGCGGCAGAGCTACTTGGTGAAGTCTTTAGTTTGACGTCTCTCAAACTACTAATACAAGGAGAGGTGTGGAATATTGTCAGTGTATGTGCTCCCCAAAATGGGTGCAATCAGAGAGATAAAGATGCATTTTGGGTAGATTTCCACAATCTCCTTAAGAAGATCCCAAAGGAAGAGTTTCTGTTTGTTGGAGGAGATTTGAATGGACATGTCGGGAAGTCAAACGAAGACTATGAAGACTACCATGGAAGACTAGGATATGGCACTAGGAACCTTCCTGGTGAGGACATCCTAAGCATGTGCAAATCACACGGTCTTATCGTGTTAAATACCATGTTCATCAAACAAAGCCGACACCTGATCACTTACAGCAGTGATGGAGAGAAAACTCAGATTGATTACCATTTGGTAGGCAATTTCATGAAGCCTCGGGTAAAAGATTACAAAGTGATCCTGGGAGAGGCAATCGCTCGGCAACACCGTCTTCTGCTAACAGAAATTTTTATGAAAACACCGAAGAAAAGCAAACAAAAAACTGTCTCTGAGAAAATCAAGTGGTACAATCTGGACAAAGAAAAAGGCGAGGCTTTGCTTTTCGTAATGAAAAATTACCTTTCTCACACCATCAACGGAGCTGAGGATGAACTTGATTAGAAGGCCAAATCACTGCTAGGAGCTTCAAAAGGCCACCATCAACACGCCAAAGAAACATGGTGTTGGAGTGATGAAGCTAATAAGGTGATAAATGAGAAGAAAGCGGCTTTCAAAGCTTGGTCAAAGTGCCCCTCTAATAATAGTGACGAAAAAACTCGCCTCGAAATGGAATACAGATGTTGCAAGAAAAAAGCGAAGAAGAACTACGCCCAGCTTCAAGCAGAGAGTACGGAGGGTCTGTATCGGGAGCTGGAGAAAATATCTTCCCCAGTTGCTGATGCAAACCAGGCTATCCAGGAGCTGCGAAGACACAATATGAAGAAGAGCGCAACCATCTTAAAAATAACCGCCCAAAGAAGGAGGAATGCTCAGGAGATTCGTTCGCCAAAGTTCATTAACACTGCCCATGGCCAGCTTCTTGTGGATGACGACAAAATCCTGCAGAAATGAAAAACTTTTAAATGAACAGTTTCCCCGGCTATACTTTCCAAGAGCCACCCTTAACTGTGAAGAAATACCTGACATTACAGTCGAAGAAGGTAGTGAGGCGGTCAAATACTCCAAAAAACGAAAAGCGGTTGGGCCAGACGAGATGCCCTCTGAGTTTTGGAAAAAGGTGGGAGACATCGGGTTCAGATTACTTAGAACCGAATTTCTCATCCCCAAATTTGTGAGAGGTGATCCAATGCCGAATCAATGGAGGGAGAGCTACCTTCTCCCTGTATACAAAGGGAAGGGTGATACGCGAAACTGTGATAAGTACCGTTCGATCAAGCTGATGTCACACACCATGAAGATCGTTGAGCGGGTATTAGGTGGCCGACTGCGAAAAATAATACGGCTATCTGATGATCAGTGCGGGTTTGTCTCGGGTAAATCAACCACAGATGCAATCTAAAGTATAAGGATCATAATGGAAATACATCGTGATTCCGTAACGGATTTGAATATTGTATTGGTTGACTTTGAAAAGGCATTCGACAGACAACCACGAGATCTGATATGGGTGGCGCTAAGACATCGAGGGGTTCCAGAAACCTATGTACTAATGATCATGGACATGTACGAAAGAGCAAAGACAAAAGTAAGATGCCCCGCTGGAGTAACCAAAGAGTTCCCAATCAAAGTCGGGGTGCACCAGGGAGGCGTTTTAAGTCCTTTGCTCTTTATTACAGTCCTTGATTATCTGCTTGAAGGTAAAGTGATGGACCCCAAGGTACATCAGTTATTCTTTGCTGACGATGGAGCCATTATAAGTGAGGATCCTACATTCCTGCAACGAGCACCTGATGTGTGGGTGGACGCTCTGGAGGGAAATGGGTATCGCATTAGTTAAAAAAAACACAGTACTTGTGCTGCCCGTTCTCTGATCCACTCGGGCCTATTCCAGACATTTATTTCAATAGAACAGTGCTTCCCAAGTGCGAAAAGTTCAAATATCTGGGATCTATGATCAATAGCAAAGCAAATTGTGATGACGACATCAATCATCGTGTAGGCGTAGGGTGGATAAAGTGGCGAAAAAATTCCGCTATCTTTTGTGACACAAAAATGCCACTTAAGTTGAAAAGAAGGTTGTGCACCCCAGTTGTGCGTCCAGCGCTCACATACGGTTCACAATGTTGGACGATGTACAAAACGTATGAGAGTAAATTAACGGCAGCTGAGATGAATATGCTTCGGATGACAGCAGGAGTGACAAAGCTTGATCGAATAAGAAGTTCGAAGATCCGTGGAAGTTTTCACATCAAGGAAACCATCGTACAAAAAATAGAGCGCGACCGGCTCAGCTGATATTGCCATGTTCAAAGAAGAGATCATTTGAACCCTGTTAAAAAGAGCAATATCAATGGACGTTCCAAAGACATCGCGATGTAGGAAAGGCAGGCCTATAAACGCCTGGATCAGACAAATGCGACGACATCAGACAAATGCTATTTCTGAGGTCAAATAGGCGAACCCCACAGGCGGATCAGTAGAAATGCGGTGAAATGGGAGGGTTATGATCCCTTATTTTCGGATCATAACCTCGCTAATAAAAGGAAGAAGAAGAAGAAGAAGTGAATAATTCGCAGGTCGTGGTTTTTTTTTCCCATTTCTATATTTAGCAGACACAAGAAGGTGGCAGAATTTCAGAAAAGGGCAAGAAAGCGGATTAGGATACACCCATTAAAAATGCAGAAGCAATATCTTTAAAAGTGCAGCTGCGACTCTGGTCACCAACCCAAATAATCAGCCACATCCTCTCCTTGTGCCTTATGTTATTCTTTCCAGACGACATAGCAGACGCTTGTCACAAGATGTCACAAAAATGTTATCGAATGGCTTAACAATTTTGACACAAATCAGTAACCCCCTTTGATTGAAGATCTAATTTTGCTTTTCGTTTTTCTTAATATTTTATGTACTTCATTTCTAAACCACACTGAAACTAATACGAACTTATGATTATATGAACAATAAGGTCGATACATGCTTAGAAGCACATTTCTAAACAACAGATACGCTACATATAAGAAAACTTATTTTAATCTAAATAAGTAAGCAATAAATGAAAATCGGTTCATAAACGAGTACCTAAAGGTAACGGAGGTGATATCAATTTATTATTTACAAAAAAAAAAGTTATTTATCGATTCTGTATAGTCATATGTAATCTAAAGTTTCAGAAAGGTTTGCAAGAATGGAGATAAGATAATATAAAATTAATGAGATAGGGTCGCGTGAAATTCTATAACCCAAAGAGAAAAAAGAAATTCAATGCCATTCTGCTCCGACTTCGACGTCAATTTTAAAAGAATGTTAAAGTGCGAATGGAATAATGCACCATCCCTAGGGATTACTTCCAAGTGATTTCAAATATTCTAGCGGAAACATCTTCGGTTGAAGACACAAGTGTGGAAGAAGGAAGTTTTGCGAGATCCAAGAACGACCCATTACTGTGTGACGAATATTAAGTTATAGCCTGGGGTACTCGGAGAAATCTGCTCAATGAGTTTCACGAATTTTGAATGAAAACTAATACAAGACACATCACACATGGTCGCTTTGCTCAATATTTTTTTGAACTACTGAAACGTGTTTTCCAAAAGTTTTCGGAAATACATTGGGAAACCAGAAGACAGTGGAACTTGGCCGCTCATTTGTGCATTATGATGAGAATGCACCTGCTCATACTACAGCAAAACGAACAGTTTTCTGGCACTCTCAGGAATCACTGAAATCGGACCAATACCATATTCCCGGGATCTAGCACTTAATGGTGTCTGGTCTTCGAAAATGGTAATTATTTTGAAAAATAAATATTGATAAAGCTTTTTTTTAATTCACTCCAGTAGTAAATATTGTTCAAAAAAGTAATATTAATACTAGATTTTCATCGTCCAAGATTTATTTTTTCGAGAGTTTATTACATCCGAAATTTCTTGGTAAACTCAGTTGCCTATATACATATATGTACATACAATTGCAAATCTTACTCGCACAATAATTTACTGTATATGTAACTATATGGTATGTCTAGCAATTAAATGCATGACGAAGGAGTAAAACAGTTTTAAGTTTTAATTCAAATAACTGAATAATAATAACATGTGGCCTTATTTCAATGACTGCTGCGAAATAGGGCCCAGTGGGTCTTATTTCGTTTTTGGACATTCTTGAAGATTTACACTTTAATCAATTTCAAACCAGCAAAAAAAACATACAAAAATGCGTTGCCGTGAAATAAGGCCAAGCGAAATAAGACCAACTTTCAAAAATTGGCCTTATTTCGCGCGAATAACCGCCGAAAACAAAATCGCAAAAAATTCCAAAAAAGAACAATCGCCCAAAATTTTTAAATGTTTGTATATAATGAAAGAAAGCTCAAAAAAAAGGAACAACACTCCAAAACAGGAGGGAATGGCTGTGCAAATAACACTGGGGAACACACATTCTGTTGACTAAGACCTGATACTTGTTTTTGACTTATTTTTGGCGTCTAAATGCGAAAATGATCACAGTTTTTGTCTATCACGTCACCTTTTTAAGCTACAGGATATCATCTTTATGTTTTAAATAACATACAAAATGTGCATACAATAAAAAATTAAGGAAACAATTACCAAACAAAATGTTCAAAGAAAATAATTTTATTCTTAAAAGTAGTAAACTTCTTTAACCAAACGGCAAACATACATATCAGGGTAAAAATGTTCGTTTATAGCTTTTCCTGGAGTGTTCATTCTGTGGACAATCTCGCCTCATGCTCCAACAGTAGTCAGCCATCATATGTACATCCCATCTACCTTGGTACCGTACCTCCATGATCTTTAGATCTTGGTGGAATCGCTCACCCTGCTCATCACTGACTGCACCTAGATTTTGCGGGAAGCCAGCAAGATGGCTATGCAGAAAACGAACCTTGATGCTCATGTTGCAACCAATCATTTTGAAGCTCTCTAAAAGTTCCTGGACAATTTCTGTGTAATTTTCTGCTCGCGTATACCCAAGAAAGTTTTTGACAACGCTTTTGAGTTCTGTCATTGTCCCATTAAAATGGTCATCTTTAATGAGCTGCCGAATCTGTGGACCGTCAAACACTCCTGCCTTTATCTTTTCAAAAGACAGGCGAGGAAATGCTGAAATGAGGTACTTGAAACAGTCTCCTTCAGTTGGCAAGGCTTTAACAAACTGCTTCATGGGGCCCAGTTTTATATGCAGAGGTGGAAATATAATACTCTTTCTGTCAACAAGCGGCTTATGTAGAATGTTTGGATCACCAGGTTTGAGTTCAGATCTTTGCGGCCAATTCGACTGTAGCCAATGATTCTCACGAGCTCTGCTGTCCCACATACACAAAAAACACGGATACTTGGCATAGCCGCGTTGCTGGCCAAGAAGGAAGCATACCATTTTAAGGTCAACACAGATGATCCATTTGTGCATGTGGTATTGCAACAAATCAATGACTCTCTTTATGTCTTCATATTCTTCACGCAAACAAACTGAGTGGCCTATTGGGACTGCACCAAATAAGTTTCCACTGTGGAGGAGGACACACTTCAAGCTCCGCATTGAGCTGTCAATAAACAGTCGCCATTCAGTTGCGTTATAGGCTAGAATTCCCAACTCCACCATTAAACCATTTATGTTATGGCAATACACAAATGCACCGTCACTTCGAAAGTATTGCAGAAATGCAATTTCTCTTGATCGAAAGTAGGATACCTTAGCTCCTTTTTCAAGCAAGCTTTTCTCATGAAGTCTTGATGCTAAGAGCTCTGGAGCCTTTTTAGAAAGTCCCAAATCCCGGGCCAAATCATTTAAATCTTTCTGATCAAATCCCTTACGAATGGAGTCATCTTCCATTTCAAAATCTTCATCGTTGGTGTCAATTCGATCTCCACCATACTCGTATTCTTGTAATAAAGAAGGTAGTTCTTTGAAAACTCGCACTGGGATTTCAGCTGAAGGAGGTACTGGGCGTATGGCTGATGATAAACTAGGATACTCTATTTTACATTTGTTTTTCTTGTTATATCCGGACGTTTTCACTATACAAAAGTAATAGTAATAGTCACAAATTGCAATTTATTTCGTGTTCCCTTTGTCCACATCCGTAAACTCTCAACACACTATTTGCACACCTTGTGAGGTGCCCAATGTTTATCTTGATCACCAATTTTTATTTTAAAATATGCAAAATACGCTTCCCTGACAAATGCGCTGATGGTTATTCTTTGACTGGGAATGGTAAAACTGCCACATACCATATGGTATATAACAAAATGAATCAGGGCTATTTAAGCACTTGCGACGCGAAATAGTAGAGGCAGACTTGATCTAAAGGAAAGGGAATACGTATATATGTAAGTAAAACTTAACTCTGCTTACTCACTGTATGCCGACGAGAACTCGGACTCCACTTCACTAATTCACTATAGATATTTATAAATATATGGATCGAAACACAAAGTTCTGTAGCGAAAAAACTTGACGTGATAGAAGAAAACTAAGTACAGTTTTGTAATCAGCGTACCTATTTAACTGTAAAACAGCTGAAAAATTTAACTCAACAGAAATTTTTTTTTTAAATTGTTCCTCAGTGTAATCGCTAAAAGAAGAATCGCCCAAAATCCGAAAATGAACGATCGCCCAAAATTTTATATTTTTTTTTTTTAAAACATTTCTTAAAATCATATCAGAAAATGAAATGAAATGTCGATAGTAGTAAATAACTGTTATTTCTTAAGTTATAAACAAGCTGTGTTGTTTGTTACATTAATCTGGTCAAGGCGTTTTGTGCGGGCCAACAGTGGGTAAGTGGTGCGCTTCGCGCTACACATTTATTTAAACACCGCTTTCCGGAGGGGTTTAGGCGCTCACGCGATTTCGTCGCTCCGCTAAGGGTATGTCAACAACTGTCAGGCAGGCGCCTGGGGCTAAGTCTATTCGAGGACAATTTTGTGCCGGCCAACAGTGGGCAAGTGGCGCGCTTCGCGAGATTCATTTATTTAAACTCCGCTTTCCAGAGGGGTTTAACCTCTCACGCAACTTCGTCGCTCCACTAAGGGTATGTCAACAATTGTCAGGCGGGCGCCTGGGGCTAAGTCTATTTTTTTTTTTTTATTTTTTATAATTTGCACGTACTCAAAGGGTTATGAATACCTTTAACATGTTTACACACAGTGCGGGCGTTGGAAAGGATAGATAGAGAGAGAAAGAAAGATTTTGGTGTAGTGGTCCTTGAAGCTCAGTTGTTTATGCTTCAGAGATTCTCTGGGGGTGGCGTCCAGATAACTGGGGAGATTTTTGTTATTTTTTGTATTTGCTTCTGATTCACAGTACTTTTTTCCCGATAACCGATGTCAAGGGCCAGCCGCATGACCAAGCTACTGCCAGTGTTATGCCTTCGCAGTAGTGTTCACACAAGCTCTCGCCAATGATCGGACTGACTTCATATATTTCATGAGAAATAAATAAATGCTTGCTGACATCAGGATTTGAACCATGAACCATTAGCGTGGCAATTGACGACGTTACCACTACACTATTGCGACCCCTAAATTTCGAGGACAATTTTGTGCGGACCAACAGTGGGTAAGTGACGAGCTTCGCGCTATTCATTTATTTAAACTCCGCTTTCCGGAGGGGCTTAGCCGCTCATGCGACTTCGTTGCTCCGCTAAGGGTATGTCTACAAATGTCAGGCAGGCGCCTGGGGCTAAGTCTATTCGAGGACAATTTTGTGCGGGCCAACAGTTGTAGTTATACCCAAGTTTCTTACTAATAGTTATTATCGTCGACGGGAAAATGTGGCTTTATTTCTATATTAATATGGAAATAAGGCCATATTTTAATTTGTTTGCTTTTTCCATAAATGTGGCATTATTTCCATGGTTAGATGTGGTTTAATTTCCAAGTTGTGTTGGAAATAAAACCCAGCTGCCACTTCGACCCAGGCCGTAACGCCAGCTGAGTCAGCAGGCGTCAAAGTAATGGGACCGGTCGGTACACCAGCTGAGTCAGCAGGTGAGGTAGAGACAGTTTCGCTGCCAAAGCAAATCAGTGGTGAATCTTCCAAGTCGGAGGATGGTGACACCACAGTAATAGAGGCATCTGTACTAGTCAGGAATGATGCTCCGACTAGTGCAGATTAATCTACACCATTCCATAGCAGCTTCTGCTAACCTTTTGCTCCGCCTGCAGTCAGGAGAAGAGGACATTGTCCTTATCCGGGAACCTTGGGTGACAAGTGACAACCGCATAGCTGGATTAAGGGCAAAGAATTATTCCTTGCTTTATGCCAAAGGATCAGGTAAACCAAGATCCTGCATTCTAGTAAAAAATAACTTAAAAGCCTTCTTCCTACCAAATTTCAGCGATTCGGACTTCGCATGTGTGGAGTTAGACCGCGAGGGGAAAGACAGGCTATGGATATCGTCAGCGTATATGCCCTATGATGACACTACCAACACCAAATATACGCGAGACGATAAAGTCAGCCCAAGTAAGCAACATCCCCATAGTGATAGGGGCTGACGCCAATGCCCACCACAACCTTTGGGGAAGCAGTGATACAAACAATCGAGGTGAGCGTCTTTTTGATTTCATCATAGAAACTAACCTTGTAGTATGTAATTAGGTTCTGAACCTACCTTTACTAACAAAATTAAACAAGAAGTAATAGATATTACTCTAGCCACCAACTCCACAAAGCTAAACATTAGCAAATGGATGGTATCGAAAGATATCTCTTTTTCCGCCCATAACTATATTCAATTTAGTTTGGAATTTACCAAACCTCCATCAAAATCCTTTAGGAATCCTAGGAATACTAACTGGCAGGTTTATAACACATTTTTAAATAAAGAGCTCAGCACCGAGATAACCCAACCTTGCTCACCATCCGAAATCGACCAGATGGGGGACAAAGTCTCCGGAACTATGAACAAAGCCTTCTTGAAAGCTTGCCCAATTAGCAGGCACAGAAACGGCAATAAACCACCTTGGTGGAATTCTAACATAGCAAAACTCCGAAATAATAGTAGGAAACAGTTCAATATAGCAAAGACTTCACGATCTCCAGAAGATTGGGATAACTGTAAGAACAGCCTCAGGGTCTTCGAAAAAGAGATAAGGAAAGCTCAGCGAGAATCGTGGAGATTATTCTGTAGCAATATAGAAAGGACAAACGATTCTAGCAGATTGAGGAAAATTCTTTCCAAATCTCCTCATATTCCTAGCTTCATCCAGAAACCTTACAGAGACTGGACTAAGTCCACAGAAGAAACATTAAACCTTCTTATGGACACGCATTTCCCAGGAAACTCTATAGATACGAACACATCTATACCCCAACACCACTCTATCATGGACGTTCCGGCAGGAGTAATAAACACCCACACTATTCATTGGGCTGTTAACAACTTCCTACCATATAAATCTCCAGGCTTAGATGGTTTTTCACCAGTGGAACTGCAGGAGGGCATAAAACCCTTAGCCCCCTGGCTCTACGTGATTTTCAACAGCTGCCTTAAATTCGGCTATACCCCATCCTCGTGGAAACGAGTTAAGGTGGTTTTCATCCCGAAATGCGGTAAGACCTCCCACTGTAATCTGAAAGATTTCAGACCAATCAGCCTCTCCTCCTTCCTTCTGAAAACGTTAGAAAGGCTAGTCGATAACCATATCCGTTCAAAACTCAAGGTACAAACCTTATCTAGCTCTCAGCATGCTTACCGGAAAGGTTTTTCAGTGGAAACAGCTCTACATTCGTTAGTAGGCACCATTGAAAAATCTCTTGCCGTCAAAGAATATACTATGGTGTCTTTCCTTGACATAGAAGGCGCCTTTAATAACGTCAATACAGAATCCATCACAAGAGCGCTCGCTGACCTGAAGGTGGACTGCTGCCTTTGCATCTGGATAGAGCGAATGTTGAACAGCAGGCAGATTCTATCCGAGCTCGGGTGCTGCTCAACCAAAAGGCTAGCGCACAGGGGCACATCCCAGGGGGGTGTTCTCTCTCCGCTACTTTGGATATTAGTAGTGAATGAGCTACTCACTTCACTAGAAAATAAAGGCTACAAGGTCGTAGCATATGCTGACGATATTGCCATAGCCATATCAGGTAAATTCCCCCAGACCCTAAGAGATGTAATGAACTCGGCGCTAAATTTAGTAGCGAAATGGATGGACAGCGTTGGGCTCAACGTAAACGCGTCCAAAACTGAACTAGTACTTTTTACTAGGAAATACAAAATCTCATTCGTAGCCCCACCTAAGCTTAGAAACACGGAACTCAGCTTTTCAAACAAAGCAAAATACTTAGGTTTGACCCTCGATAGTAAATTTAACTGGAAACAGAACATTCTAGATCGAACGAAGAAAGCGGAGATCGCCATCTACACCTGTAAAAAGGCAATAGGTCCTAAATGGGGTCTTCAACCTAATATAGTCCACTGGTTGTACCTGGCGGTGGTCAGACCAATCCTGCTTTATGGCGTTCTCGTCTGGTGGCTTGCACTCGAAACAAGGTGCAACACAAACACTATCGAAAGAGTACAACGATTAGCATGCAAATGCATCACAGGGGCTCTCAGGTCCACTCCCACAGCCGCCTTAGAAACCCTACTTAATATATATCCCATTGATATCTTTGGGAAAATGGTAGCATCTAAAGCAGCCCTAAGACTTAGAGAATCTCTCCAGTGGTCAAGCTCACAAATTGGCCACATGAAAATCTTACAAAACTCCAATCTCAGAGTAACAGATAACATATCCCCATCTATTGATTTCAATATCAAATATAACACCACCATCCCTGACAGATCCGCATGGGAGGAAGGTATCATTCTAAATGATGCCGCAATCGAAATCTATACAGATGGTTCCAAAACTTCGGAGGGCACAGGACTAGGTATATTTTCTGAATCACCTAGAATAAACGTAGCTCTCCGACTTCCGGACCACTGTAGCATCTTTCAGGCGGAAATATCGGCTGTTCGTGAAGCAGCGCGCAGACTCTCTATATACCCGATAGGTGGTAAGTCTATCGTCCTTTATATAGACAGTCAGTCAGCGATTAACGCTCTGGAAACGCCAACAATAAGATCTAAGTTGGTCAAACATTACCGCGAATCTCTTAACGAGATTGCGGACAGATGCAACATTACTCTGTGCTGGGTCCCAGGACACAGAGATATTCCAGGCAACTGTAAAGCGGATGAACTAGCTAGGCAAGGCACCGTACTTCCTCTCGATGTCAATAGAGAAGCACCGGCACCACCAATACAATTAATGAAAATCCGTATGTTTAACGAAGCGCAATCTAGTGCAAACAACAGATGGAGTAATCTAGCTACGTGCGCATCGACCAGGAAGATCTGGCCCTTACTTGACGCAAAGAAAACCAAAAATCTCCTTTCATTAAATAGAAGGAACATAAGCCTCACAGTAGGAATAGTCACAGGACACTGCTTGTTAGGTAGACACGCCACTAGAATGGGTGTCCCAGCAAACGATTTCTGCAGAAGCTGCAGAGATGAAGAGGAGGAGGAGAATAGTCTCCAGCTCCTTGGCACATGCCCAGCGCTAGCCACACTAATAAAGAAGCTACTAGGCGAATACTTCTTTGAGGACCTAAGTGACCTGTCTAACATAGACATTAGAAACTTAAATAGATACATAGGTAAATCCAACTGGTTTAGCTGAAATGCTCCCCCTCCATATCACCACCACCCCTCCTCCCTCGTTATTGGTTACTATCAATCCCCAAGAGGTACTGCAACAGACACCTCCCAAGATCGATAGCTAACCCTCCCATATCACTAGACCAGTGCCTGTAAATAACATTACTGCATAGAGGTAACAGAGATTGATTGAGTCAATCAATCCCCCTATTACTCACATGCACACTACCTACACGGTGAACTAGGTATTAAGGGTTTGACTGAAGCAGTCACCCTACCTAGCCAAACCATCCTCTAAAGTTCGACTGCATACTAGTGCAAGATTGACTGCATCAGTCATCTCGCTCTACTTTGCATTCCCCACTATTTCCACGGTCCACCTAGGTACGGGTTCGATTGAAACAATCACCCTACCTAGTTCACACTTTACACATAGCAGTACTTAGAGTTCGATTGTACGCTTATGCTCCTCCACACCTACACGGTCCACCTAGGTATGAAGGGTTTGACTGAATCAGTCACCCCACCTAGTCAATACCATGCATAAGAGTATTTAGAGTTAGACTGAATCAGTCACTCTACTATACGTATGCACCTCTACGCCTACACGGTTTATGGGACCTGCCAATATAACTTGCACACACAGTATAGGGGGTTCGATTGAATCAATCACCCCCCATCACTTGCTGCACACTATACCTTCTCGGTACACCTTGACTTCAGGGTTGACTGAGTCAGTCACCCTCTCTGCCCTTTTCAGTCAGCATTCTCAGCCAACACCCTCATGAGAAAGGTTAAGGTTCCCCTGGTTACCGGTGACCCGACCGGTCATTACTCATGCGGTATCACAATGGACCCATGTGGTCTACGTGTGTCCTGACCCTGTCAGGACAGCCACCTTTACCTAACCTAACCTAAGACCCATTGGGTGTTATTTCCATTTTTACATGGTAATAAGGCCACATTTTTAATGTTGGTTGTTGTGCAAGAAAAGTTGCTCTACCTCTTACAGTAACTGAGTATTTGAGGTCTTAGTGACAGAAAGGGGGTTCAAATTACATTCACACTAGCTCTTTGGATTTAAAAACAAATGAAATGATATTTAGCAAAATCCTCAAAGATTCATTTGAGCTATAAATGATTTTTCTGTGTTATCCCGAAGTTGAGCTATACTCAAAACAATTTATGAAATTATCGCCTACAATTTTCCATCAGTGGAGACCACAGCCAGCAGCCATGCAGCAGTGGGTGACGTTATAGCGTGTGTAAGTTAAGCAAATTTTCTGCATGAATGAAGATGATCAGTTTGTAATAAGGCAAATTTATTTTCTGTGTGTGTATACATATGTATATACAGTCAACCCTCGTATAACGCGATAGTTAGGTTCTGCAGAAACAGCGCGCTATACAAAATCGAGTAATACGATACTTGGGCCACATACTAAAGCTGGGGTTACGTTCTATCCAAAAAGCAAGGCTCCTTTAAAGATGAATGGTCAATGGCCTTCAAATGCGAATAAATTTTAAGAGCTTTCTGTTTTATGACGTTTCCACCCAACGGCATCCTCTTCTGACTACAATCTTCTATCCACATCATTAGTGCTTTTTCGGTCTTCTTCAAAAGAATATCCCGGACATGAGCAACTCGTTTTACACGTATAGACGACTCAGCACAAACACACTCTCTAATTTTCTTTTCATTTTGCTTAATTGTTCGAATAGTCGACTCGTCTAAATTCAGTGTTCTTGAAACGTCACCTAAACACGTACCTACTAAACAGAAAAAGCGGCAGAAATAAACAAAACCAGACGGGTATTTTAGTGAGCCAACATTGAAGGGAATTTTCATACGTCATACTTACTTTACTTAGGTGGCGCTAAAGTTCGGGGTGAACCTGGGCCTCAACCAACAAGCCTCTCCATTTAGCTCGGTCTTTAGCTAATTGCCTCCAGTTGCGCACTCCAAGTTGGTCGAGGTCCCCTTGAACTTGTGCGCGTCACCTACGGCGATGATTCCCTCCACTGCGTCGTCCCTCGGGATTAGATTCGAAGACTCTGCGGGCCGGAGCGTTGGTGTCCAGTCGCTTTACATGTCCTAGCCTTCTCAGACGTCCAATACGCAGTTTTTTTACTAGGTCGATGTCTCCTCCAAAACCCGTCAACGCAAACGGGACCGAAAATCTTATGAAGAATTTTTCTCTCGAAGCGACCACGGATATCTTCATCCTCTTTTAATAAAGTCCATGTTTCAACGCCATAAAGCAGGACTGGGATGATCAAGGTCTTATATAGAGTCTCCTTAGTTGTTCGAGATAGGGCTTTACTGTTGGATTGCCTTATAAGCCCAAAAAACAGCGATTGGCAAGAGTTATTCTTCGCATGATTTCTGCGCTGATCTTATTCTCAGAGCTTAGAGCAGAGCCAAGGTAGACAAAGTCCCTTACTACCTCGAAGTTAAAGCTGCCCACTGTGACGTTTCGTCCAATTCGTCGGCGTTGGCTGTCCCTTCTCGTTGACAGCATATACTTGGTCGCTAAACCTAATTTGGCCGATTCCGCCTCAATGCTTGCAAACGCACCGGTGACAGCCCGCTGAGTTCTTCCGATAATGTGTATTTCGTCGGCGTATGCAAGCAGTTGTACAGACTTGTAATAGATTATGCCTCCGGTGTTGGCTTGTGAGTTCCGCACAATCCGTTCAAGTACAATATTAAAGAAGTCACATGACAGCGTGTCACCTTGTCTAAAACCTTTTTTGACATCAAAGGTCTCGGTGAGGTCATTACCGACCTTGATGGAGCAGCGAGCGTTCTCCATCGTCAGCCTGCACAGATGGACAAGTTTGGCAGGGATGTCAAAACTAGACATGGTTCTATAAAACTCTTCTCTATATATGCTGTCATAGGCGGCCTTGAAATCGATAAAGAGGTGCTGAGTATCGATTTGGAATTCTTGGGTTTTCTCCAGGATCTGCTGAAGTGTGAAGATTTGATCGATGGTAGTCTTTCCTGGCTTGAAACCGTACTGATAGGGTCCAATCACGCTGTTGATAAAAGGTTTCAGGCGTTCACACAATATCGCAGAAAAGATCTTGTAAGCGATGTTGAGGAGACTGATGCCTCTATAATTGGCGCAGTTGGGGGGTCTCCTTTCTTGTGGATCGGGCAAACGATGCTGAGATTCCATTCATCAGGCATACACTCGTCTGACCAAATCTTAGAGATGATTTGGTGTATGCACTCTACCAATTCATCCCCAGTTGCCTTGAAAAGTTCGGTCGGTAAGCCGTCGGGTCCAGCAGCCTTGTTGGATTTTAGCTTGGATATTGCTATCCTCACTTCGTTTTGGTCAGGTGAACGGAAATTTTGACTATCATCGTCTATGTTGAATGGTTCATTCTGCCTGACAGCGGGATGTTGGTCTCCGTCGCCCTTATACAGTCTGCAGAAGTAGGTTTTCCATATTCTCAGCACCGACTGTGATTCTACTACGAAGTTTCCATTTTCATCTCTACAGGTTTCTGTACGGGTATTGCTTCTCTTACACGTTCTTTTTATCTTTTGGTAAAACTTCCGTACATTGTTCCTGGAGTATAAACTCTCGATATTCTCCAACGCGCGCTTCTCGTGCTCTTTCTTCTTCTTTTCGAGAAGCCGAAGTCCTTCCCGTCTCTTTTGCTCGTAGAGCTCACGGGCAGCTCTCGTCTTCCTTTGCAGCGCGAGCTTTGTATGCCTCTTGTTTTGCTGCATGCACTCGCCGGCATTCTTCGTCAAACCAAGGGTTTTGCGGTGGTGGGCGAGCGAGACCCAGCAAATCAATCGTGGCGTTTCTGATAGCATGTTAACAGCGTTGACACTGCTCTTCGGCACTTGATGCTGGCGGCATAGGGGTGATTGAGAGATTTCGGGATACGTGTTCAGCGAAGAGTCTGAGTGATTCTACCACGAGGTCTCTGTTTTCATCTCTATAGGTTTCTGTACGGTTTTTGCTTCTCTGACACGTTATTTTTGCGGTCTCTTGTGATTGAGAGACAAGAGACCGCCAAAATATCAATATCACAAGAGGTCGCTGCTTGGAATGAGTTTAGATGAGTATTATGACTTCAGATCCATCCTTAAACTCCATAACATAATCCACAAAAAATGTCCTGAGTATTTACTAGAGTATCTTAGATTTGTACAGTCACCTAGAGGCCAACGACTAATTTTGCCACGATTCACACAGACCGTGGGAGAGCGGTCTTATTTTGCTAGAGCGATTCGGTTGTGGAATAATCTTCCACATCAATTACAAAGGATAGACTAGTCAGCTGTATTTCGGGGGAGGCTATTCTTATATATGTCGCAATAAATTTCAAATTATTTAACAATAATATCTCAATTCAATTATATATAATATTTACGTACTCGTCAGTGTATTCACTTCTTATGTTTACAAATACTTTTATTTTTATTTTTATTTTTTTATTGGTATTTACCAGTTTTATTTAATTGAATTTTAGGTGCTTAGTTATGAGAAAGAATTTCTTGAAGTGTCATATTAATCTATGTTTAAATAAATGAAATGAAATGAAATAGACGCCACCGTTCACTCCGTATAGGGAATTCGTCCGCTGCCGCCTGGAACAAGAAGAAGTGCTTTAGTGAGAATGCACTCTTCCCCCCTCTTTCATCTGCTGGCGCCAAGAATCCTCCACACGGGTTTGGTTACCCATTTCTTGGATTAAGGTACTAGGCACCCAGCTTGGTGGAGTGCTCTTCATTAAGTGAGTTTAATCTGTTTTTTCTGTCTTATCTTGTCTGCTATAATAATAATGTTTAGTATTTGCAGCTGATACATTGGTATAATAGCACTTTACGTAAAGTTTTGCTGTAATACCTGTGTATAGTTAATTGGTCTTGCATGGCAGGTCTTTGTTGTTACACAAAGTATTTAAGTTAGATTATTTTGAATGTAGTTTGTAAGTTTAACCTATAGGTAAGGTTAGGTTAGGTTGAAGTGGCTGCCAGCTGAGAATCCCAGCCTTTTAGCATGCTTGCCTATTAGACAGTACCCAGTGATGACATCTGTTGTAGCGCCGATATGCAATCAATTGAAAGAAATCAAATTCTTAGAAGGCTTTTAGTCCAGCTTTGGCCAAATCTGTTTTGTCGCTAGACATGTAGGACCAGCTATCCGTCTAATATTTGTACTCTCGATAGCATCCAGCTTAAATTTGAGTTTGCTAGTATGGCTTTTTTTCGGCAGAATAGCTATAGTTGTTCCTATTTTGGAGAGTTATAATGCCCTGGAATGTCCCTACGCCCCGGCTTGCAACATAGGTGAATATTGAACTGCTCAGCCATCTCCGCTCTCCATCTGTAGCTACTTAGGAATTAATAGAGGTCGATTTTAAGAATTTGATCGCTGCTTGTCTGCTTTAAATATGCGGGTATCTCTGGCAGACATCACGTTTTCTTAAGCCAATATAAGACCTCTTTTATCCTAATAATTTCCGCCTGGAACACGCTACAATAATTTGGTAGACGGTAGGAGAGCTTAAGAGAAAATAACCTCCACCAACTCCGTCCTCCGTTTTTGAGCCGTTAATGTAGAAGTGAATCGGTCCAACCTATACAAATGCATCGTCATTCCAGAGTTATCTGGAGGCGATGGTTACGAGTAAGTGTTTTGTCAAAATTTATACGTGCGGTAGTGTGGTCCTTGGAGAGATTTTGAATTTATTCAGAATGTAAGCGTGGCCAATTTTTTTTCTTGACAACTGTTGGGTAGCTTCAAGGCGAACGGCAGCATTCGCTGCTATTTGCTTGCTAAATACATCGAGGGGTATCAGTTGAAACATAATATCTAGTGCCCCAGAGGGAGTTGCACGTAGTGCATCGCTTATTCACAAACAAGCTGTACGCTGGACCTTACTTAGATAATCGCGAGCTATACGTTTTTCTAAGGCTGTTCACCAGACAATCACCAGTTATGTGAGTATCGGTCTAATGACCGAGATGTAGAGCCAGTGAGTGATTCGGGGTTGTAAGCCCCATCTATTTCCAATAGCTTTTTGTAAGAGAAAAGTGCTACGGTAGCTTTCTTTACTCTTTCTTGAATATTCGGCTTCCAGGATAATTTTTTATCCAAGATAAAACCCAAATACTTTGTTGTGTCAGGGAAAGTTAAGCTGTTACCATTGAGAGAAGGAGGGTCGGCTAATGGAATTTTATATTTCCTGGAGAAGAGTACTAGTTCATTTTTGTGGGGATTATCGCCCGTTAACAAATTCTTGATTTTATAGCACTTGCTTTAAACTTGCCGTTGTCGACAGTAATTTTTTATTAAATATTCTTCATTATTTCTAAACTAATGATTGCTAGGCGAAATTGTACCTTTTTCTAGGAAATACAAAATTCTTTTCATTGATTAAAACCGATATTCGCAGTCTCCTACGCTTCTTCAGAAGTCCGAATCGGTTCTGGGGGTCCCGTGATATCGACTGCGAAATATCGAGCCGAGCGAAATAAGTCCGGAATTCAAAATCCGGCTTTATTTCGGTTTCATAATGGGAAATAAAGCCGTATATTGAAATTCAGTCTTATTTCGCTTTCAAACGCGAAATAAAGCGGAGTCGGCCTTATTACGCCTTAGTCGGCCTTATTACATACATTTAGACAGAGGTACCTGTTTTCATACTTCCACACCGAGAGCATCTCGATATTCCGCTTGTTTTTAATCCCATTTGACAAAATCCTGAAAAAAAAGTTTTCTCCATTGTTTAAAAACCCGCGTTTGAAATCCGATTTTTAGAATCCCGCCGCTTTTCTATATGAATTTAATCAACTAAAACTACATTTTGGTTATTTTTATTGCTTTATAGAATTTGATCAGACTGACTGACAGTTATTGACAAACCCTTAGCGAACGACGTAGTCACGTGAGTAGCTAAGCCAGTCAGGTAAGCGGAGTTTAAACAAATGAATTGCGCGAAGCGCGCTACTTACCTCCTATATGCCGGTTAAAAACTTTTCTCGAATAGACTTAGCCACAGGCGCCTCTCTGACAGTTGTTGACAAACCCTTAGCGGAACGACGAAGTCCCGTGAGCGAATAAACCGCCCTGAAAAGAGAAGTGTAAATTAATGAATCGCGCGAAGCGCGCTACTAACCCGTTGTTTGCTGGCAAAAAACTGTTCTCGAATACACTTAACCCCAGGCGCCTGCCTGACAGTTGTTCAGATACTTTAAACGGGGCGACAAAGTCGCGTGTCGTAAATGAATCGGGTGAAGTATTTTTGAGATATAGTATTTCGAGTATCTTGCTGTAACATTTTGACGTCGAATTTTCTCACAGTGATTCTTCTTTGTTGTATAGATTGGTAAATCCGCATTTGTACTTTGGCTACAACAAGATAATAATCCGAGTCCATGTTGGCCACTCGGAAGATTCGGACATTCATCAATCTGGTTGATCGTTATACGATCACTGGACCCGCATGTCTATTTATGAATATTGAGATGAAGAAGCCATATGCTTTCTATAGTGACGTTTCGCTGCACAGCAAAATCAATTAGCATTAGTACGTTGTCAGTCGAGAAACGAATAACATCGACATTTTTCGAACCGCCACATCCAAAAAGGTCCCTGCCTGGTAACACCGCCACGGATCTGAGTGTTCAGATATTAAAGAGAATAATCAACGTACTGGTCTTAGCGCTACAGGTTTTCCGCTCATGAGAGAGCGTTAAAAAAAAAATTAGCACATTCATTTTTTTATGAATTTATTGTAATTTCTTTAATTGAAGAAAAATATTGTATCTTACTATAACGAGAGAGCTCAAAATCTGGTATTGAACTCTTCCATTCCTCCGCTAGTGGATCATATTCGTGAAATTCGATCATATTGTTAGAAAAGGCGCTAATTACAAGATGATCGTTCCAAGAAGTACAACTTATCCAATATCTTAACATATTCGGTGATTCTATTTCGGCCCAGGTATCATATCTTTGATCGTATCGTTGAATACATGCAGATACTTCATCAAGATCGCCCCAATCACGATCATATCCAAGCACATACAAGAAGTCGTTCACAGCCGCCATGCTAGTAATTACTACCTGTTTTTCCCATGTTGTTGTCCATGCCCACTTATCAGCACGTGGATTATAATAGTTTAACCAATTGCGACGTTCATAAGCAACGTATAAAATTCCATTCAGAACGGCTGAAGCAATTACTAAACCGCTATCATTAAATGATGTCTTTTTTTGCCATGTTCCTTTGCGAACATTATACGTTTCAATCGTACTGCTATTAAATAATCCACCAAAAACATATAGATTTTCATTCACTTGAGCCATGATATGACGAGAGCGCGTTTTACCCATTGGGCAGATTGGAGAAAACTGCATTGTTTGGAGATTTAAGCAATTAACATGAACACAGCTCTGGCAATTTTCGTCTTCGCCTCCAGAGAATATAATATTATTATTAAAACCAGCAATTGCATAATATCTCTTGTTTTCTATTTCCGAACGCTTCAGTTCTTTATGTGACCAACTATTTAGCTTAGGATTAAATATATGAACAAACAATTTGCTAACAACTTTTTCAATTAAAACAATTTTCTGGATTTGTGTTATAATCTTTTCAGCAGGCAAATGCCATTCAAGTATAACGGGTCGCCCCTCCAAAAATTCGAAATCAACCAATTTTGACAGGAGACCGCACATTAGGTCCCCGCGATATTCTTTATCGCGTCTATACCAAGCCATTAGACTGTCAAATAGTTCTCCCTGTGGGCCTCTGTGGATATCATCGTCAGAAAATAAATTATTCAACTGTTGCTCGTTTAGGAGAAGAAATGCCTCCTCGGTACATACTCTGTCCAAGTTATGATACGCAAATGTTTGAGATTTACGTTTCAGTTTCAGAAAACTGTGCTTATCCGCAAAAAAGAAAAAATCCAAGCAATTGTTGTAATCCAGTAGTAGATGTTTTTTTATGAAGGCAAAACAGAACTCACTTAAAATGTTTATTTTGAAAAAATCTGCTGCGAGTAATATATCTTTAAGATTTTCCCGATCAATCTTTATCGAACCCGAATACATAAAGTCCACAAGCAAATTCAAAACTTTTCCATTCATGTTTTCTAGTTTTATTTCCACCGAGTTGGATTGACTTAGAGCGTCCTTAAAGTACGCACTCCATGCGGAGAGGACATTCCGATGAGCTTCTACTGTAGTACCATCAAGTACTGCAATTAGTGTAATGTCAACCAATTTCTTCTGTTTATAGAACTCTTTAAGTTGCTTTGCCAGAATATTGCCATGTTTGTGACAAGTGTAGATCGTGTTCATTATCGAAGAAGCGCTTGACAGTTTGAATACTGGAAAAACAAAAAGACTGAGTTAGGTACATATGCAGTATTCCTGAAAAAATTTCGACAGACCAAAATGTCAAAAGTACATTTAAAATATTTCGAATGTAAAATCTCGAAAACAAACTAATCTCGAACATAAACAAACTCCGAACACATATACTCGTATAAAAGAAATTGAATTTCAGATTCTTAGATTTTAGATTTAAATTTATTGGTAGCTATAAATTATTTTTACAATATTTGGTTGTAACCGCACAATTTACACAGAGTTATGTATGATAATCTATCTTACTACTGAAATCTCATATTTCTGAAGTGAAAAGAGACTAGAATTGAACAATATTTCGAAAGGAGAAGCTACAAGAAAAAACCTTTCTGTGTGATTAAAAAGAAAAAAAAATATAAAAGTAAATAAATAAAAATTCCTGAAACCTTTATGCAGGTGTATATTATAATTTAATAAAATAAATACAATAACAGATCAGTAAATAAATAAATAAAATAGTAATGTACACAAAAAATAAATAGTTAATACAACTATAAATAAGTATATAAATAAGTGGATAACAAACGAATAAATAAATAAACAAACAAATACATAGTTCAATAAATAAATAAATAAATAAATTAATTAATTAATAAAGATAAATAAATATATAAGTACATAAATAAATACATAGCAAACATAATATACATATATATAAACACATAGTTGATGGACAAATAAACAAATAGATAAATATGTAATGTACAGGAATACCTCGATTTAAGTCACTAAGTGGTTCTGACAGACCCGACGTAAATCGAAAATGACTTAAACCGAAGCACTGAAACTAAAAAATGCATACTTCAAAGATTTTAGCTTACTTTTCATTTATTCAGTGCTTTTATATGTAAATATGTGTGTGTGTACATGTGAAACTTATAAGATATATACATACATAGTAAAAAAAACAAAAATAACAATGCATATACATACATATTCAAATAAGAAATGATTATTTATTGAAAAATTAATCTTCATCACTTGATGAAAGTAGCATTGTTACCGAATGTTGCTGGTTTTCTTCGGCAGCAGCGGCACGAGATGTAGTTGGCGTAAAAAAACTAGTTATAGTTGTCTGTGTGGCTTCCAGCTTCTTTGTTTTATAAAGGTTTTTGTATGTTGAAATGCTATTAGAAATTGACAATGCAACTGGTTCACTTCTTTCTTTGTCTGGGTCATTTTTCAAAATATTTAACGCCCCTTCAATGTGTTAAAAAAAAAGCTGACAACTCTTTTGTAGAAAACTTGTCTTTTTCTGGTTGTTCAGGCAAACATGTTTCTTCTGAACCTTGTACAATTTGAAGAAGTTCCTCATCTGTAAGAGGCTCTTCTTGTTGGTTGATTAGCCCACTTATATCATCATCAATAATTTCTGAGAACCCGATTTCTCTTGCAAAATTAAGAACTTCTGCAACTACCCGTCCTTCTTCGTTTAACTGAACATCCACGTCATGATCTCGGATACATTCAGGTCAAACTTTCCACCAAACTCTACTCATATTTGATGTCGTAACATCATTCCAAGCATCTCTTATATTTATAATGGCTTTATAGATGTCGTACTTACGCCAAATTTCTTTAATGGCCGTTTCATTTCCTGTGTTGTCCAAAGATGTGTCAATAGCTTCTATTATCTGCTTGAAAGTCCTTCGGAGGTAATATGCTTTAAAAGAAGCTATAGCTCCTTGATCCATTGGTTGCAGTAATGATGTTGTGTTGGGTGGTAGAAAATCACTTTCACATTTTCATCAATTTCATCCAGACTGTTAGGATGGCCAGGGGCATTGTCAAGGATTAAAAGAATTTTATAAGGCAAATTGTTTTTCAAACAATACTCTTTAACGGCTGGACAAAACCCGTTCTTATACCACTCAGTAAAACGGGCCGCTGTTATCCATGCCTTTTTATTTGACCGCCAAATAACCGGAAGCTCAGTTTTTGGTACATTTTTTAGAGCTCGTGGGTTTTCGGAGTTATATACCAATAGTGGTTTGAGCTTAAAATCTCCGTGTGCATTTCCTCCCAAAAGAAGCGTCAGTCTCTCTTTGGCAGTTTTGTAGCCAGGTGTTGTGCTTTCGCCATGGATATAAACGTTCTTCCTGGTAATCGCTTCCAATACAACCCCGTTCCATCAACGTTAAAAACTTGGCTTGGCATGTAACCTCCTGCTTCAATGATTTCCTTGAGTTTCTTTGGAAAACTTGCTGCTGTCTCAGTATCGGCGCTTGCAGATTCCCCACTCAATTTGACATTGTGAAGCTGGTATCCTTTTTTAAATTTGTTGAATCATCCGCGGCTTGCACTGAAATCGATATCATTCTGGTTTTTAACTTTGTTAAATAAGCTCAATGCTTTTGCCTGAATGACACCAGTAGTCACTGAAATTCTCCTATGGTTCAAATCTTGTATCCAGGTAAATAAAAGCTTTTCCAATTTCTCCATTACAGGAGGTCTGAGTTTGGTTATAATAGTGTCTGAGGTAGATACTCCAGCTTCAACACTTCCACGAAGTTTATCTCCACAAGCCTTCACAGTACGGACAGTTGATTGAGGAAGTCCCATAGACCGTGCAATATCAACTGCCTTCTCTCCTTTTTCCAAGCGTTGTAGAATATCCAGTTTAGAGTTTATTTCTAAAACGTTTCTAGCTTTCTTCTTGAGAACTTTAGGTAGTTCACAAGCCTTTCTTTTTCCGTCCATAACAAAAACAGCTACAAGAAAATAAGTGCATACATGTATACATTGTATATAACACATGTTCACATAGTATGAATTTTGCAACTTACCAAAATGCGTCACAATTTAACAGTAAAAGGAAATATTTAAACTTTTAAAATTAATTACTTTAGTTTTTCACTTTCGTAACTAAATCGAAAAACAGCCTAGTATGACAACTGACAAAAGTAAAATGAAAAAACAAATTGCATGCAAATACGTAATTTGAACTGAAATGCATGGCCTACTAAAAAAATTAAAAATTATGTATAACATATTGACGTATGTTCGAAGCAAAAACGTCGTAAATGGAGGTGGCTTCCTGAATTTTTTTGCCGTCGTAAGTCGAAATGACGTTAATCGAAGCGTCGTAAATCGAGATATTACTGTATATTATATTATCTTACATAGTAACAAGGCTGTTGACTAGAGCGTTATCGAACATTTGACAATTCAATATATAATTTTTATTGAGTTTATTAATTCTTGAGTAAATAAGATCGATGTTGGTCTTATCGTGCAGCTCGAGGGTCGAGAAGTGCCAGGGAAGCTTAAGTAAAAGTTTTAGCAGTTTATTTTGCGCTATTTGTAGCTTATTGATGTGCGTTTTTGCACTATTACCCTACACTGAACAACCATACAACATGAAGGACTGAAAGACTACCTTAAATATAATTAGCTTATATTCTTCACTCAGTAGAGATGTTCGTTTAATAAGCGGATACATTATTTTAATTGTTTTGTTAATTTTATCCAGCGTATTTGTAATTTGTTTGTTGAATGTAAGTCTTTTGCCTAAAGATATACCCAAGTATTTCACAGTATCACTTCAATTGATTTCAGTATTATTTATACATAAATGGCTGCGAGGTAAAAGACAAGTTTTCCTTTTTCTTGTGATAGTGTTGAAAGCCGATTGAAGATTGCGTTCAATTACGAACCCAGTCTCATCGGATGAGTATACTCATGTATCATCTGCATACATTGCAAACTCACAGTTTGGTAAGTGTGGAAAATCGGAAGTATAGATATTATACAACACTGGTCCTAATACTGAGCCTTTGGGGACACCAGCAGGAATATTTTGAGATTCTTGAGATATTTACGTATATGCTTGTTTATTATTTCTCTGTTTTGTCAAACTTCATATAATTTTTGGGAAAAAAAGGAAGATTTTCAAAAACAATTCATACACCGCAGGCTTGGCACGGCTATATCCCTCCATCACCTTCTCGTGGTACTCGCCGGCCTGTTATTTGATAGTGAACTAATGATTAGCGTATGGTGCGTCTGGCGATATGTGTTTAGTTGAACACTCCGACCTGCGCAAGCACATTAGGGTGATCTTCAACGCACATTTGTTTATCAAACCAGACGAAAATAGGCCTAATTCAAAAATGCAGTGTTGCAGCAACATTAAAGCAACAAGTTCAAAAAAGCAACATTTTGGCAGTGTTGCTCAAATCAAGAGTTTTTTTGCAACACCTGCGCAACCAAACGTCAAAGAAGAGCAACCTGCGTAACAATTGTTTTGCTGTTGCTTTCCTTTGTTTTGAGCTCTTGTTTGTTTTTGCCAAGTAAGAAATGGATGAAAGCTAAACGTTTAACAATGTTAATGTTCTATTTATATAATGTATGTAAATATTTTTACTACATTCTCCAATTTCTCCTATTGTACATACCATTACAACACAATCGTTCATAAATGTCAAAATAAATTGCGCAGGGCAACAGCAATAGTGCAGTAGCAAGGCAACAGCAACAGAAACCCTGTTCTGTTGACGCAACACTGCACAGTTTTTTGATGTTTTTGAATTTACCCATATCTTGATGGACTCATTAGCCGAAATATGTGTCTCAGTAGCCTAGCAATAGCCCCTTAGAAGGAAGACGTGCGGCGGATGAATTCTCTCGTTGGAATCAACGGTGACATTTACGGATCAACAGATACCTTACTTGAGCTACATTGAATTTATAATACTGGATCAGTGTATTGGAAAAAAAAGGTGGTAGTCCCTTTACGGACAAACGGTAGCAATCATACCTCTTAAGTGGGTTACTGGCCCTGTGTCCTAGGGGTTGCAGAGGGGGATCTGGCCCCCCAGGCTGGGGAATGTACCATTCAGGTTACTTCCATATCAGGTAAAAGATGCTTAGTTAGGAAGCAACCAACAGCCTCGGATAAAGACGGTTTAAGTGTTAACGGCCCTGGAAAACAGAAAAAGCAGAATAATCTTCAAGTCTGTACGTGCAGTGTAAGGTTCCTTTATAAGCTGTGTGCAGCCGAAAAAAAGTGAAGGCCCTTAACTGCTACAAGGCATATCACCATCATTCGCGAAGTGCGATAAGATGGGTCGGGTACAAGAAGGATGAATAACTGCGACATGAACTAGGGAGATTGATACAAAAAAACCCGGATAGTGCGGAAACAAGTATTAAATTTCCGCCATGAAAATGAACACCGTATGACAATCCGTATAAAGGCTAAATTAGTCAAAACATATACGCTCATGCCCCCACAGAAAAGAGTGGTGGCGTCGCCAAAGATGACTTTTACGAGCTCGTCGACCAAATCTATGAGCAATGTCCTAACCATTACATTGTTTTAGGCGACTTCAACGCAAAGCTGGGAAAGGAAAGCATCTTTGGTGTTACAGTGAGAAAACAACAATGGATTTAGGCAAATTTAGGCAATGGAACATGGCGGTCATTATCATGTAACCATCAACCAAATTGATCATACTGCGAGCGACGCAAGGCACTTATCCAGTATATTGAATGTCCGAACATTTCGAGGAGCCAATGTAGACTGAGACCTCGCACTTGGTTGCAGCCAACGTACGAATACGGATATCTAGTGCAGTGCCGGAAGAGAAGTGCTAAGAGAAAGTTTGACATACAGCGACTGCAGTCGCAAGAAACTGCCACAGCCTATGCTGATCGAGTATCCCTCAATCTCCAAAGATGTCCAATGCCTCTAGCAGCAAGTGCAGATAACCCGTGGCAACGTTGCCAACAAGCCATTAGAGATGCCGTTTCTGATATGCTGCCTTACTCTTGACCACCACAAGGAAATCCCTGGCTACAAGCTCGAGCAATGACATCAGCGCGGCGATTAAACGAAGAATCAATCTTCCCAATCGCCTTTTCTTCTGGCTAAGAAGGTGATTGAGTAGCAAAGCCCTCTGTCGAAATACTAAAAGCTATGACCCTAAAACCTTAAAAATCCCAGTCCTGTTGTATAGCGAAGAGAGATGAATCCTGTTGAAATCGGATAACGATGGCCTTGGCTACTTTATGAAAAAAGTATTTGGAATGATTTATGGACCCATCTGCATAGACGAAGAGTGGAGGAGAAGATACAATGAAAAATTGTATGTCCTGTACGGAAATATTGGTCTACCTAGAAGAATATGCATACAGCGACTGGCATGGCTAGAAGTGGTAAGGCGGATGGACATCAACGCTCCGACCCGAAAAGTCTTCCAATCCATTCCCGAGGGACGACGCAGGAGGGTATGGCTTCTCCTTAGGTTGCGCGAACAGTTGAAAAGGGACTGTTAAAATCTTTTATATTTAAAATATTCCGTAAACTTCGGCGGGTTGGACTTCAAAACGAACATATGTACTTCAAAATAAAACTTAACAAAAATACGCCATTCCGAAAGTGGCATTTTGACACATGAGAAAATGAAATAACTTAAGCCCAAACCGCCGGACATGTTGCCAAAAAGAATAAGTTGCCGCATTTTTCTATATATTGTACTTAACAAATCACTTTTAGAGAATAAATCCAATATCTCTACAGACTGGTGGCGTAGCTGCCAAGCACACTGCTGCTCCTAGTTTCCCGGAGGGCGTGCGGACAGGTAGTAGAAAGAAAGCACGCCAACTGGAAAAGATGCTGATGTGCAACACTCGACGTAAGATCGAAAGTGCAAAGCGCAATGTTGAACAATTCGGGAGTTGTGACGTCAACTCTCTCTCTACCTAGGTAGTCTTGGCCAATGCGGCTACCAGGGAAGAAGCGGCTGCACATAAAGGCGAGGCCGGAAAGAAAGTGGAGGTGGGGGAGCATCTACGAGTGAAAAAAGCTTCTGCTGACTTCCTCGGGCAGTTCATTTTGAAGGTAGGGAAAGTGTGGAGCGGGTCTCAGCTCAAGTGCGGAACTGTGGCGGAGTTGGCTAGGTACATGCCGCCTAAGGCTTAGATCTGGGTTCCGCTACTGTACACCTACCCAGAAAAACTGCAGAGTATCCTTCACATGCAGAATGTGGAGTTAAAAGAAAATACAGGGAGGGTCTTTAAAACAGGGCCTAGGAAGCAGTTTAGTCAGCACTTCTTGCTGACCCTAAATAGTGATTCGCTGCCTTTCTTTGAAAAGACCAAAGAAGTGGTGCGACATAGCATGGGAAAGGTCATTAGGAGGAACCCAAAGAGGATGGAAGTTATGCAAATAAACTTGCATCACAGTATGGCTGCGACGGCATGCTTGATTAACTACATTATCAAGCATGACGTCTCAGCCATACTAGTACAGGAGTCATGGATCAACGATTACAATAGGATTGTAGGATTATTCTACAAAGCTGACGAAGATCAAATCAGGGCTTGTATACTACGAAAAAACTACATAATGGTATTTCTTCTTCTTCTTCCTTCCTTTTGTAACGGGGGGGACGGATCACATAAAAGACATAAAAAAAAACCCAGAACACTTCTTTTTGGTATGAACGCTTTATTACAACTGATCAACGACATGATCAATGCTTACTGTATAGATTATATACATTATCGTCATCTGATTTTACAGTACCTCGATCAATGAGTACATAAGAGCATAATGAGTTTATGACAGCATAATGATTATATAAGAGCATAGTGCATGTAAAGCGAGAAAGACATGACCGGGTGGTTTGGAAATTTTTAAATATTTTTATTATATAAAAATATACTTCATAATTATTGAAACTCTTACAAATCGACCATCCTGACTATTAATCGACCTCGATTTACACTAGCAAAATTCTTGAAATACATAACATAATATTGATACATAAATACATACAAAGATTGTGAAATTGAGATTTAATACAGAACTTGGATCGAGAATACATTAAGTATATTTATCTTTTTATTTCGATTTTTTCATTTTCATTTCTATATTTTCTCCAAATATTTTCTATATTTTCTCCAAATCTTTAATTAAATACCTGTCGTTCGGTAATACTTTCTTTACCTCGAATGGTCCTTTATATTTCGGCAATAGTTTTTTATTTAAACCGGGTGTAACAATAATATTTTTAATCATGACATAATCACCAACATTGTACGAATGCGGATTTTTATGTCGCTTGTCAAAATAAATCTTATTTACTGCCTGGCTACGATCAGTGTTTTCTTTAGCTTTCTGTCTAACGGCTTGTAAATCTCTTGGCTCCTCCCTGGTTACATTCCGTTCTAGATATTCTCGAATGTGATCTTGAATTATACCCTTTTGAGCAACACCAAATAGCAACTTACTTGGACTGAAACCTGTACTTTTGTTTTCAAGATTATTCAAAGCAAATTCAACCTTTTTTAAGTGTTTTGTCCATTCACCAGGATCTAATTCACTTTCTTTGGCAAGCATTGGTGTGAGGCTTCTATTGATTCTTTCTACCTGGCCATTGGATTGAGGTGAATTTGTAGCGACCTTAATGTGCTGTATGCTGAGCTCACTGCAAAAGCTTGAGAAATCAGCTGATGTGTAACAGCTACCTCTATCCGAAATGATGCGTGTCGGCTTACTATATGCTGCAAAATACGATTCTAAACACTTAATTACCTCGTTGGTACTCGTAGTTCTTACCGGATACAGTTTGGTGAATTTTGAGAATTCATCAACTACTAGAAAGATGTGTTTCCTGGTGTTCCGCACTGAAGAAGGTAATGTACCATAATGGTCAATATGAATTGTCTCGAATGGCTTATCACCTTTAGGAATATTATGCAAAACACCTTCTTTTTTACCAGGTGGAACTGAAAAGTAAATGCATTTTAGGCAGCTCTCAGTATAGGTCTTTATTTTAGCCTTCATGTGTGGAAACCAGTAAGTCTTCTTTAAAAAGTCATAACATTTTTCAACACCTGCATGACACAATGCATCGTGATGGGTTTGTATGACATTTCTTTCCATATTCGATGGGATATAAAAGAGTACTTTTTGATTTAACTTGCGGTACACAAGGCCATTTATTAGGTCGTAAGAAGGACTCTCTCTTTTTTCTAGCATTTCGACTAATCGTTTAATAATCGGATCTTTTTGTTGTGACGCAGCAAGAACATGCTCAAAGGACTCAGGCTCGATAATCAGGACATTGTGACACCTGCTAAGGGCATCAACATGATTCATCCTTTTGTTGTCTCTATGCTCAACAGCGTAATCATAGTCTTGAAGTTCTAGAGCCCAGCGTGAGATCCTAGTATTCAATAACTTTTTGTTTAGTGTCAGAGTTAACGATTTACAATCGGTCACGATTTTAAATTTTATACCCGTTAGGTAAATCCTAAATCTCCTAAGAGCGTAGATAATTGCTAAGGTTTCCAATTCATATGAATGGTATTTAGTCTCCTGTGCCGTAGCGCGCTTAGAAAATAAGAATATTGGGTGGAAAGATTTATCCTCTTGACGCTGCAGTAAAACTGCACCAAACCCAAGGCTACTCGCGTCGCAATGTAATTCGGTGTCTGCATTAGGACTATAAATACTTAACAATGGAGCACGCACTAGCTTTTGCTTCGGCATTTCAAAAACCGAAAGCTGTGTCTCGCCAAAAACAAACTCTGCGTCCCTCTTTATGAGATCATACAAGGGTTTAGATATTACCGAAAAGTCTTTAATGAATTTTCGGAAATATGAGCATAAGCCCAGAAATGAATGTAAGTTTTTGGCATTTGTTGGTATAGGAAAATCTGCTACAGCACGTAAACCATCGGCGTTAGGTCCTATTCCGCGGGCAGAGACCTGATACCCCAGATATGTAATTTGCTCAAACATGAATAAACACTTGTCGCATCTTAACTGTAAATTATAACCGCGCACTATATCCATAACCTCAGCTAAAATTGTAAAGTGTTCCTCTTTCGATTCAGTTGCAACAAGTAAATCATCTATGTAAACAAGCAACTTCCCTGATCGTATCAGCTCATTTAAAAATGGAATTTATATAACGTTGAAAAACTGCTGGGGCATTTTTCAGCCCGAAAGGCATGCGAAGGTATTCGAATTGGCCTAAAGGTGTCACAAAAGACGTATACCTAATTGAATCCTCTGCCATTTTTACGTGGTGGAATCCACTCTTTAGGTCCAATAAGGTGAAATATTTCTTACCACGCAGCTTGTCTAAATGGTCTTCTATGAGCGGAATAGGAAAATTATCTTTCACTGTAATTTTGTTCAATTGCCGAAAATCAACACACAAACGTAGTTCACCTGTTTTCTTCTTTGTGAGGACTATGGGAGATGCAAAGGGGGAGTTGCTTTCGCGAATTATATTATCCTTTATTAAACTATCTAGCATTGTGCGCAATTGCAACGTGTGCGCATATGGTAACCGCCTAGGAGCACAATTGAAAACACTGTTCATATCCGTTAAAGTTATTTTCATCTCATGATTTTTAGATTCCATTATTAATTTACTATTTGACAACCTCTCTTTAACTAAATTCTGTATTTTGTTCTTTTCGTAAAAATCTAAATTTTCATTAATTTTCAAATTAGGCGTATCCTCCAAGTCATTACATGCATCAATACTTAAAATGTCACAAATAGCATTATCTATATTAACACTTCTAAAATTTGCATTTCAGCTTCAACCGCTTCGTTTTTATTATTTAAAGTTAATTTTATATTAGATTTTTGCAAAAAGTCTCGTCCTAAAACAATAACGTTTTTCATTATGTCGTTTATTACGACAAACAAACATAAATTAACATAATACATATTAAAATTTATCATGCAATCAACTTTTCCAAAAATTACTAATTTACTGTTGTTAATACCTACAAAATCTTGCGTTGATGGAACTGGTGCGATGAGATATGATGGGACGTACTGCTGTTGGATAAAGCTGATCGGGCTTCCTGTGTCTATCATCGTGACGGCTTTCACAGTTGTATTCACTGCTGCTGGACCCTCTTGATGAAAAATGTACTCGAAAGTCCCTTGGAAGTCACTTAAAAATGATGGTTGATCTAGACGTATTGGTTCAGCTGGATGAATATTCTGGAGCACCATGACAGAGGTTGACTGCGGACAATTCTTTAGAACATGCCATGGACATGGGCAGAAACCACAGCGAAAACAAGAGCCTCTTTCCCTTGTTGGTTTTGGGCAGTTGGTGACGATATGCCCTAGGTCGTTGCAGTTATAACATCTTAAGGTCGGTTTGTTTCGGATTTGTGCTGATGATTTAAGTTGAGTGGGTTAAACGAGTCCTGGTATTGGCGGATAAATATCTGTCTTAATTTTTTCATACTTCCGTAATGCGCTTTTCAGCTCAAAGATGGTGTCAGCCGTTAGTAAGATCTGCTTATTTAGCATGGAGTCAGGAATTCCTCTGATGATGTAGTTAATAAGGTCTTGTTCCTCATTGTCGGCTGAGGCTGCAATTTCTTGCATTGCGAGAACAAATTGCTGCATGCTCTCCTCCCTCCTCTTCTTGCGGTTTCGTAAACTGTTATGAACATCGGTAGCTGTGGTATGGTAGTCGAACTCCGTTAGAAGAGCGGCTTTTAATTCCCTCCAGGAACGGCATACGGTCGATCTCAGAAAAAGCTTTGCTGTTCCGTTCAGCAGACGCTGTGCATAAATGAAGCACTTTGATTCGTCCAACTTATAAATGTTCACTGCATCTTCAAAAGCCTTAATCCACTTGCCAATAGAGTAGTTGTCATCACCAGAAAACGTCGGTAAAGACTCTTCCACATCACGAAAAGAATTAAGCGACTGCTGTGGCTCCACTGAGGCACTAAACTCAGCTAATTTCCTCTGCAACGAACGTAACTCTTCCTTTTTGGCGACGATCTCACGTAATCTTTCCACTTGTTCCGTTACCAACCTGTCTTCTTCCTCCAGGTCTGATGCGTCTCCGTCGGCAAATCCTTCTAAAATATTTGCTGGAAAATACTCCTCTAAGCGACTTGCATCCAATGATTCAACGGTCTGCTGCAGACGTCCTTTCAGCACAGCTTTGACTCCGTTTGTGGCTAAGGCCATTTCCGCTAACTTGTCCTTAAGTTGATGTGCATTAGCGTTTTGAACAAATCCCTCGGCACGTGCACTCATTTTGGTTTTAACACAATTACTATTAAAATTATTATTTTTTAGATATTTTCTTTTTTAAGCGTAAAATTTAGAAAATCGTAAATTGTTCACTGATCCCACTTCTGAATAGTTGTAACGGGGGGGACGGATCACATAAAAGACTTTAAAAAAAAACCCAGAACACTTCTTTTTGGTATGAACGCTTTATTACAACTGATCAACGACATGATCTACTGTATAGATTATATACATTATCGTCATCTGATTTTACAGTACCTCGATCAATGAGTACATAAGAGCATAATGAGTTTATAAAGCATAATGATTATATAAGAACATAGTGCATGTAAAGCGAGAAAGACATGACCGGGTGGTTCGGAAATTTTTAAATATTTTTTTTATATAAAAATATACTTCATAATTATTGAAACTCTTACACTTTCAACTTAGGGGACATTTTTCTGTCACAGAAGATAGCGGAATTTTCTCGCCACTTCATCCACCCTACGCTTACACGATGATTGATGTCGTCATCAGAACTTGCTTTGCTATTGATCATAGATCCCAGATATTTGAACTTTTCGCACTTGGGAAGCACTGTTTCATTCAAATAAATGTCTGGAATAGGGCTGAGTGGATCAGAGAACGGGCAGCACAAGTACTCTGTCTTTTTTGAACTAATGCGATACCAGTTTCCCTCCAAAACGTCCACCCACACATCAAGTGCTCGTTGCAGGGATGTAGGATCCTCACTTATGATGGCTCCATCGTCATCAAAGAATAACGGATGCACCTTGGGGTCCATCACTTTACCTTAAAGCAGATAATCAAGGACTGTAATAAAGAGCGAAGGACTTAAAACGCTTCCCTGGTGCACCTCGACTTCGATTGGGAACTATTCGGTTACTCCAGCGGGGCATCTTACTCTTGTCTTTGCTCCTTCGTACATGTCCATGATCATCTGTACATAGGTTTCTGGAACCCCTCGATGTCTTAGCGCCACCCATATCAGATCTCGTGGTTGTCTGTCGAATGCCTTTTCAAAGTCAACCAATACAACATGCAAATCCCTTAAGGAATCACGATGTTTTTCCATTATGATCCTTATACTTTGGATTGCATCTGTGGTTGATTTACCCGAGACAAACCCGCACTGATCATCAGATAGCCGTATTATTTTTCACAGTCGGTCACCTAATACCCGCTCAACGATCTTCATGGTGTGTGACATCAGCTTGATCGAACGGTAATTATCACAATTTCGTGTATCACCCTTCCCTTTGTATACAGGGCGAAGGTAACTTTCCCTCCATTTATTCGGCATTGGATCACCTCTCACGAATTTGGAGATGAGAATTCTGAGCCATCTGAACCCGATGTCTCCCATCTTTTTCCAGAACTCAGAGGGTATCTCGTCTGGCCCAACCGCTTTTCGTTTTTTGGAGTATTTGACCGCCTCACTAACTTCTTCGACTGTAAGGTCGGGTATTTCTTCACAGTTAGGAGTGGCTCTTGGAAAGTATAGCCGGGGAAACTGTTCATTCAAAAGTTCTCCACAATACTGTCGCTATCTCTGCAGAATTTTGTCGTCATCCACAAGAAGCTGGGCATGAGCATTGCTAATGAACTTTGGCGAACGAATTTCCTGAGCATTCTTCCTTTTTTGGGCGGTTATTTTTAAGATAGGGGCGCTCTTGTTCATATTGTGTCTTCGCAGCTCCTGGATAGCCTGGTTTGCATCAGCAACCGGGGAAAATATTTTCTCCAGCTCCCGATACAGGCCCTCCGTACTCTCTGCTTGAAGCTGGGCGCACTTCTTCTTCGCTTTCTTCTTGCAGCATCTGTATTCCATTTCGAGGCGAGCTTTTTCGTCACTATTATAAGAGTTATTTTACCCGAGGCTTCATGAAATTGGGTACCAAATGGTAGTCAATCTGAGTTTCATCTCCACCACTGCTGTAAGTGATGAGGTGTCGGCTTTTTTTGATACACATAATGGTATTTCTTTTGAATAATTTCAGTGACGGCGATTTAGTAGCAGTCTTCTGCGAAAGAAAGGGGAGAAAACCGCTGTGCCTGACCTCCGCCTACCTTGTCTTAGCACGAGTAATCCGTTATTCAGCTTCCCAACTCAACTTCGTCACCAATCGCGTCTAACAATTCTTGCAGTTAAAAAAGGAGGCAGCCAATGTAAGCCTGTGTGGCATTGGCTGCTCCAAGTCAAGCGCTCGATACAGTTGTCAGCTAAAATTACTTTTACTGCATATGGTATACCATACTCCGCTAATCTCGAAGCAGTAATACTTTAGAAGATCACGGACAACAATTTATCAACATCAATGATTGGAAGTTACCCACAAATGTCAAGCTCGCACATACACACTTCAACCAACCAAGTTCCATTGACATCTTATTTGGAGCTAGGTTGTTCTTCGACATACTACTGGTTGGACAAATCAGACTTGGGCCAAATCTACCTATTCTTCAGAAAACTGTTTTAGGATGAATAGTTTCGGGCGCCACAATCAATTCGCACAACAAATCAGCTTACAAAACAACACTCGCTAATTTCGCACCCAATACATCATCGCCCACATCGCCAACCATAGAAGAATTAGTGCAAAAATTCTGGGAAGTGGAAGATAATCTGACCAACAACAACACCCTTACCTTAGAGGAATTGGAATGTGAGCATCTATTCGAGGAAACTACAACAAGATGTCCATATTCGAATAAGTTTCTTGTTCGACTACCATTCCGTGACAGCCCAACAGTTCTCGGAACCTCCTACACCATAGCCAGAAGGAGGTTAGTATCAGTTGAACACAATATTTATCGATCTTCACAATTACAGACAGCTTATCGCGACTTTATGGATGAGTATATTGAGATGGATCATATGCAACACATACCAAGCATCAAAGCAGCTAAGAAAACCCTTAACTACAGCCCACATCATGCTGTTGTCAAACCCGACAGCTCATCAACAAAGGTTGGAGTGGTATTCGATGCCTCCTGTAAGACATCATCGGGCAAGGCGCTCAATGACATTCTCAAGGTCGGCCCAACACTGCAAGATGATTATTTAACATCGTCGTTCTTTTTCGCACTTATGGTTTCGTAATCATGGCTGATATCGCAAAAATGTATCGCCAAATCATAGTTGGTCCCAGAGATGCGAAGGTGCAATGCATTCTATGGAGAAATCACAAAACACTGGCAATGGAAACATACCAACTGAATACCGTTAAAAATGGCTAAAGATAACGCAACTTTGTTCCAGTTGGGTCTGAGGTCATTCATCGCGACTTTTATGTCGACAACCTCATGTCTGGAGCTAACACACTCGAAAGAGTTGACTTAATCAAATCAGAAGTCACACAACAATTAGCAACTGACGGCTTTCCATTACGCAAATGGGCTTCAAATAGTCTCAGTAGTATCGCAGACACCGCAGATGAGGACAAGGAGTCATATATCAATATAGGTGGCACAGAAGTCATCAAGGCACTCGGATTGGGATGGAATCCAACAGAAGACAGCTTTCGTTTCGTCTATACACCATTGCAACAACCCACCAAATCAAGCAATCGCACCATATTCTCGGAAGCATCACGATTTTTCGACCCACTGGGTTTGGTGAACCCAATCATCGTCAAGGCCAAGATCTTACTTCAAACACTTCTTCTTCTTCCCTTAATCAGCGAGGCTATGATCCGAAAATAAGGGATCACAACCCTCCCACTTCACCGCATTTCTACTGATCCGCCTGTGGGGTTCGCCTCTTTGACCTCAGAAAATATCGACAGGCCCGCCGATTTTGGATCACTCGGTTACTGACGCCAATGAAATGCCGATGTCGTCGCATTTGTCTGATCCAGGCGTTTATAGGCCTGCCTTTCCTACATCGCGATGTCTTTGGAACGTGCATTGATATTGCCTTTTTAACAGGGTTCAAATGATCTCTTCTTTGAACGTGGCAATACCAACTGAGCCGGTCGCGCTCTATTTTTTGTACGATGGTTTCCTTGATGTGAAAGCTTCCACGGATCTTCGAACTTCTTATTCGATCAAGCTTTGTTACTCCTGCTGTCATGCGAAGCATCTTCATCTCAGCTGCCGTTAATTTACTCTCATAGTTTTTGTACTTCGTCCAACATTGTGAACCGTATGTGAGCGCTGGACGTACAACTGCGGTGTAGAGCCTTCCTTTCAACTTAGGGAACATTTTTCTGTCACAGAAGATAGCGGAATTTTCTCGCCACTTCATCCACCCTACGCTTACACGATGATTGATGTCGTCATCACAAGTTGCTTTTCTATTGATCATAGATCCCAGATATTTGAACTTTTCGCACTTGGGAAGCACTGTTCCATTCAAATAAATGTCTGGAATAGGCCTGAGTGGATCAGAGAACGGGCAGCACAAGTACTCTGTCTTTTTTTGAACTAATGCGATACCCATTTCCCTCCAAAACGTCCACCCACACATCAAGTGCTCGTTGCAGGGATGTAGGGTCCTCACTTATGATGGTTCCATCGTCAGCAAAGAATAACTGATGTACCTTGGGGTCCATCACTTTACCTTAAAGCAGATAATCAAGGACTGTAATAAAGAACAAAGGACTTAAAACGCTTCCCTGGTGCACCCCGACTTTGATTGGGAACCCTTCGGTTACTCCAGCGGGGCATCTTACTCTTGTCTTTGCTCCTTCGTACATGTCCATGATCATCTGTACATAAGTTTCTGGAACCCCTCGATGTCACCACCCATATCAGATCTCGTGGTTGTCTGTCGAATGCCTTTTCAAAGTCAACCAATACAATATGGAAATCCCTTAAGGAATCACGATGTTTTTCCATTATGATCCTACTTTGGATTGCATCTGTGATTGATTTACCCGAGACCAACCCGCACTGATCATCAGATAGCCGTATTATTTTTTGCAGTCGGTCACCTAATACCCGCTCAACGATCTTCATGGTATGTGACATCAGCTTGATCAAACGGTAGTTATCACAGTTTCGTGTATCACCCTTCCCTTTATATACAGGGAGAAGGTAGCTCCCCTCCATTGATTCGGCATTGGATCACCTCTCACAAATTTGGCGATGAGAATTCTAAATAATCTGAGCCCGATGTCTCCCATCTTTTTCCAAAACTCAGAGGGTATCTCGTCTGGCCCAACTGCTTTTCGTTTTTTGGAGTATTTGACCGCCTCACTGCCTTCTTCGACTGTAATGTCAGGTATTTCTTCACAGTTAGGGGTGGCTCTTGGAAAGTATAGCCGGGGAAACTGTTCATTTAAAAGTTTTTCACTTGACCGCTTTCTTCTCATTTATCACCTTCTTAGCTTCATCACTCCACCACCATATTCCTTTGGCGTGTTGATGGTGGCCTTTTGAAGCTCCTAGCAGTGATTTGGCCTTCTAAGCAAGTTCGTTGTAGAGAATCCCACATACTTTGTGCTCTGCACTCTTCGTCCTCAGCTCCGTTGATGGTGTGAGAGAGGTAATTTTTCATTACGAAAAGCAAAGCCTCGCCTTTTTCTTTGTCCAGATTGTACCACTTGATTTTCTCAGAGACCCTTGTTTGTTTGCATTTCTTCGGTGTTTTCATAAAAATGTCTGATAGCAGGAGACGGTGTTGCCGAGCGATTGCCTCTCCCAGAGGCTTTACTTCGAAATGCTCAAGACGTTACCAAGAAGCTCTGCCGTAAGGATGATACCGATTCCGTTCTTATATTTTTCCGTTCCGTAGTAGAACATCTTGTAATCTTTTGTCCCAACGTCCAAAAAAAGCGCCCGATTCCCGGTGTTTTTCCGTTTCGTCTCTTGGACACACAAGATATCCACCCGCCTTCTATTCATCATCTCTTCCAGCTCGTAACTTCGACCGTTCATGCTTCCAACGTTCCAACTCGCGACCCTCAAATTGCATCCAAACTGTTTCATTATTTTGCTAGCCCCCGGAATCCGTATAGCTCTGACCCGAACATTTCTGCTCGGTCCAGGATCAGTACCATGCACAGCAGTGGTAGTGCCTGGCGGGGTAGTGCTTTTCCTTTTTGCAAGTATTATCATAATGATACAGTTGTGCAATACAATTTTTTGCACCATATTGCGATGGTGTTTGTTGTTTGACACGTGCATGCTCCTGTTTTAGTATTGTTTGATCTTTATTTTATGACACCGGTGATCTCCAGTCGTGTCAACCCCCGGACTCGCATGCACACTTGTGGGAGGGTTTTTAAGGTAGTATACGATGTGTCGCTAGGCTCACTTGGGTGTTATATTGGCTAGATCTGATTTCTCCCCCTTAGTCGCCTTTTACGACAGGCGCTGGTTGTTGGGGGGGGGGGCGCTGCAGTGATATTCTTAGCCTGTCCCTGCACGGGCTGTATCTGGACAATGCGATATGGAAGGCAATGAAAAGCCTGACGAGCTGGCGAAAAGAGGAGCAGAGCTCCCACATAGGGACATAGTCGGTAACATTAAGCCACCGAGGTGTATGGCTAGGGGAATTATTCGGGATAAAATCATCAACATGGCTAATTTAAGATGGTCTAACTTAGATGGTAATAAGGTGTCTAAGGCCTTGTGGGCTGTGTTAGACTACAGGCAATCTGGGGAGATCATAAAACTGGAGAGCTCGGGCCTAAGAACAGCGATAGTAATGCTCTCTGGCCATTTTCTTCTAAGTAAGCATGCTATGACACTGTGTTTATCAAATACGAATGTTTGTAGGTACTGAAATGACTTACATACATGTCTCGGAGGATATAACACATGTACTCTTGAAAGCCAAGACATGCCAGAAGAAGGCCAAAACACCTTGGAAGATACTTCTTCGATAACCTAGAACAGGTAAGTTCCTGGGACAATAATAAGGGCATCTTAAATTTTGTAGGGAAATGGATTGTAAGTATGGGAGAATTGGGTTAGCTCTTTTTGCCGTGAAGGTTCCTTAGCGACCGCGATGGGCCCAGCTTGGTGCCAAGTGTTTTATGGTAACTTCATAACCCTACGCAACAAAGCCTAACCTAATGTAAAGACCGAGCTAACGCTCGGTTGCTTTTAGAAAGCGACATAAGATCATATTCTAGCACTTGGCTTTATATCGCTTTCTGAAAATGCCATGAGGCCAATTTGGCCTTATGTCACTTTCCAATATGGCATATCTTCTTAAACAATAAGTTTACGGAAAGATAAATTCACCATTCTGAAAAGATCCAAAATGTTTAGGCGCAATAGCTATAAATCTACAATGGCTAATCTCTTTATTCTGAAATGCGAACAAAAAATAGGTATCATAAATTCATGTAAGAAATAGTTTACAACACAGCATGACACTATTCCCAATAATACAAAAATCAAAACAGGACAAAATAGCAATAATATAAATTCTTATTTAATGGTATGCATACGTATTGTCTTAAATGTATTTTAAAAACAGTCACTCTTCAGCACAGCATATTTAACAGACACAAAGTGACAGGATTTCAAGAAAGCGGGTTAGGCTGAACCGATGCAGGAGCATTATCTTTAAATGGAGTGAAGCTGCGACTTTTGGTCACCAACCCAAATAATTGGTGCCTTAAATTAGCATAGCATGGAAGCTTTTACATCAAGGAAACCATCGTACAAAAAATAGAGCGCGACCGGCTCAGCTGGTATTGCCACGTTCAAAGAAGAGATCATTTGAGCCCTGTTAAAAAGGCAATATTAATGCACGTTCCAAAGACATCGCGAAGTAGGAAAGGCAGGCCTATAAACGCCTGGATCACACTAATGCAACGACATCGGCATTTCATTGGCCTCAGTAACCGAGTGATCCAAAATTGGCGGGCATGCCGATATTTTCTAAGAGGTCAAATAGGCGAACCCCACAGGCGGATCAGTAGAAATGCGGTGAAGTGGGAGGGTTGTGATCCCTTATTTTCGGATCATAACTTCGCTGATAAAAGGAAGAAGAAGAAGAAGAATTAGCATAGAACGTAATAATGTCGATTCGACTGTATTCCCATAAAATTGGAAATAATATTGAACTGACAATTTTCGACTCTATTTCCTAAAATGGAGGAGTAATTATGTCGAAAGTAAAAATGGTAAAAAGTAGAAAAACAAAATTATTCGTGCCTCCTTTGCCGTTGAATGAAAAGCACATTAGGAAATTAGTCCGAATCTTGAATATAATATTGGTAATAATGTAGAAATGTGTTTGGAAATAAATTCAAATCCAACAGTGACCCCAAGCATGGGGGTTGCATGCACACATTCCATACACATTCCACGGTTCATGCATTGTGGACTTAAAACTAAAGCCAACCTTGTAATAACAGTTTCTTTTGTCATGTTTTGGGTGAGATGCATATGTATGAATTAGAAAAATGAAAAAGGTTTAAAAATGTTGGGGTTATTTTTCAAATTGAAAAACGAAAAAACGCCCTAAAATATGAAATATCACCCGAATTCAGAAAATATGTTCTCTATGTTTTGTTGTTGTTGGGTTTCATATAAATTATTGGGGTAATTTTTCATTTTTGGTTTGTAGCCAAATTTCTTGTCGCCTACCAACAACTGTCAAGCAGGCTGCCTTTCATTGTTCCTTATTGCATGAAACCATTTTTAACCTTCTAATTTGGAATTTTGCGATGGGAAGTAAAGTCGAATACTACTTGGGTTGGGAAATAAAGTGGGTTACAAGGATTCCACTTAAAACGAGAATAAAATCGATCGACATTATTATACTTTTACGAGACATTATTTTTCATTTATAATGTAGCACGGTTAGAAATATAGTCGAAAGTAATACCAACGAAGTTCGACTTTATTTCCAATATTTTACGGAAACAAAGTCAAATCGATATTATTACCCTCTATGTTAATTCAAGACACCAAATAATTAACCACATCCTATCGATGCTTATAAGGGCACTACATGTTTTTACGTACAAGCATCTACTTTAGGAAACGTAGTGCCGAGTTGGTTAAGCTAAAGCGATCACAGATCAGCGGCGTTGTCCGTATTCTCAATGGACACTGTCTAATAGGCCAACATGCCGAAAGACTTTGCCTCTTTTGTAATGACTTCTGCAAGAGCTGTAGGGACGAGGAGGAGGAGGAAACCATCCTTCACCTCCTATGCACATGTCCTGCTCTATCACTTAAAAGAATGCTCCATCTAGGGGCTCTCTTCCTTGATGACCTCAGCGATTTGGCATCCTTAGGCGTCATGAGCATCCATCGCGTCATCAAAAACTCCGGTTGGGTTAATTAGTCCCTGAGTGGTCTAATGGTAGATCCTTGGCATCACAATGGAGCTTTACTGGTCTAGGTGTGCCCGCATCGTCATGCAGACAGCCAATCTAACCTAACCTAACCTAAGTGCACTACAAATCGAATCTCGTCTCGAATGACTTAACAATCTATTTTTTTTGTACTTCATTCTTAAACCACACTGTAAATAATAGCAACTTAATGAACACTAAGCTCTAATACATGCTAATAAGCATACTTCTAAACATCAGATACACTACAAATAAGAAAACTTATTTTAATCTAAATAAGTAAGCATTTATTTAGGTGGGCAAAATCGCATCATCACCTCCCCGTGGTGCCCGCTGGATAACTATCTGATAGCGAACTAACGATGAGCGTATGCTCAGTCTGACGATATATGTGTACCTGAATACTCGGACCTGCATAAGCGCATCTCGGTGAACTTCAGCGCGCATATGTTTAACCGGACGAGGAATCTCTTATTGACCTGATTGGCTGAAATATGTGTCTCAGAAATCTAGCAAGAGCTCCTCAGAAGGAGGACGTGCGGCGGATGAATTCTCCCGATGGAATCAACGGTGACGTCTAAGAAAAGCGGATACCTTGATAAGTCGAATACTTAGTTGTAGTAAAAATAAAAAAAAAAAAAACAAGTCTGTTTTGAACGGAGGTTTTTTAGAGGGTAAGAATCCCACACTATTATGAGCACGCACTGTCGATCCTCATAGTGTCTTGTTGAAGATTTTCACCTACCCTCGGAAAAAAAAGAGCTTCTGCAGACTGTTAAACGGCGATGATGACCAATATTCCGCTGTCAGGCAGAATGAGCCATTCAACAGTGATGATGACAGTCAAGATTCCCGTCAACCCGATCAGAATGAAATGAGGATAGCGATATTTAAACTCAAATCCAACAAAGCTGCTGGAGCCGACAGCCTTGCCGCTGAACTTTTCAAGGCAGGAGGAAATGAGTTAGTAAGGAGCATGCACCAGCTCATCTGTAAAATCTGGTTGCACGAAAGTATGCCCGATGAATGGACCCTCAGCATCGTTTTCCCGATCCTGAAGATAAGAGACCCTATGAACTGCGCTAAGATCCTGTCTGCCGTACTATGTGAACGCCTAAAACCGATCGTCAACAACCTGATAGGTCCTTATCAGTGCGGTTTCAGGCCGGGAAAGTCCAACATTGACCAAATATTCACACTACGGCAGATCTTGGAAAAATCCCATGAATATAAAATCGATACGCCCCACCTCTTCATCGATTTCAAAGTTGCCTATGATAGCGTGTATAGAGACGATGTATACAGAGCCATGTCTAGTCTTGGCATCCCTGCCAAGCTCGTCCGTTTGTGCAGAATGACGATGGAGAACTCTCGCTGCTCCATCAAAGTCGGTAAGAACATCACCGAACCATTCGATGTCAGGAAAGGTCTTAGACAAGGTGACGCGCTATCATGCGATCTCTTTAACATAGTATTTGAGAGAACTGTACGAAACTCACAAGCCAACACCGGAGGTACAATCTTCTTCAAGCCTGTACAACTTCTCGCTTATGCCGATGACATTGACATAATCGGAAGAACTCAGCGAGCCGTCAATGGGGCATTTACGAGTATTGAGATCGAGGCAGCAAAGATTGGTCTAGCGGTCAATGAAAGCAAAACAAAGTATATGCTGTCTACAAAAAAGGACACTCAACATCGGCGTCTTGGACAGAACGCCACAATAGACAGATATAAGTTTGAGGTAGTAAAGGATTTTGTCTACCTAGGCTCTATGGTCAGTTCCGCAAATGACATCAGTAGGGAGATCACACGAAGAATTACTCTTGCCAATCGTTGTTTCTATGGGCTAAGACGGCAATTGACTAGCAAATCCCTATCTTGAACTACTAAGGTAATTAATTACAAGACACTTATCATCCCAGTCCTGCTGTACCGCGCAGAGGCATGGGTTTTGACAAAACCGGATGAGGATGCCCTTGGTTATTTCGAGAAAAAAGTTCTTCGAGCGATCTTTGGTCCCGTCTGCACAGACGGTGAGTGGAGGAGAAGGTACAATCCCGAACTATACGGCCTGTACAAGGACATCGACTTAGCCAGAAGAGTTCACATGCAGCGATTAATATGGCTGAGTCATTTAGAGCGGGTGGAGTCCAACCTTCCCGCTAAGAAAGTCTTCGAATCCACCCCGGACGGACGACGCAGTAGAGGACGACCTCACGGTAGGTGGCGCAAGCAAGTGGAGGTGGACCTCAACCAACTTGGCGTGCGCCACTGGAGGCAGCTGGCTCGCAACCGTGCTGGATGGAGAAGTTTGTTGGTTGAGGCCCAGGTCCACCCCGGACCGTAGCGCCATCTAAGAAGAAGAAGCATTTAATGAAGATCTGTTTTCATACCTAAAAAGAATTCGCGAAGTTAATATCAATTTATTATTTTTTGAAAAAATCAAGGTTGTTTATCGATATGTTGTCTAAAATTTCAGAAAATTTTGCAACAATGGAGAAAAAATAATGTAAAATTATTGAGATAAGGTCGGGTGAAATTCTATAACCCAAACAGAAAAAAAGAATTTGATTTGCCATTCTCCTCGGATTTCGGCGTTAATTCAAGTCGGTGCAAATGGATAAATGCATCATCCCTTGGGATTCTTCTCAAGGAATTTCAAATATTCTAGACTAGACATTTTTCTGTGGAGGATGAACCTCTTAAAGGTCGGGTCCCATCTTCGATTGAAGACGACACGAATATGAAAAAAAGAAAATTATTTCCACGAACGATCCAAAAAATGATAGGCTTCGGCTTGAACGTCATTACTGTGTGATGAATATTAAGTTATCACCTGAAGTACTCGGAAAAAACTGCTCGATTGGATCCACGAAATTCGAATTCGAATACAAGACACGCATTCGCTTTGCTCAATATTATTTAGAACTACTGAAACGTGTTTACAAAAAGTTTTCAAAAATGCATTGGAAAACCAGAGGACAATAGAACTTGGCCGCTCAGTTTTGCATTATGACAATGCACCTGCTCACATTGCAGCAAAACGAACAATTTGTTGGCACTCTCAGAATCATTGCAATTGAACCAACACCTTATTTCCGGGATCTAGCACTTTGTGATGTCCGGTCTTGGAAAATGGCAATTATTTTGAAAAATATAAATTGATAAAAATTGTTTTTTAATCCACTCCCATAATAAGCATTATTCAAAAAAGTAATATTAATTAAATCTTGCACGATGAAAATCTACATCGTGCAAGATTTATTTTGTCCATAGTTTTTTTACATCCGAAATTTCTTGGTAAACTAAGTTCCCTATGTATACATACATACAATTGCGAATCTTACTCACACAATGATTTACTGTATATATATCTAGCAATTAAATGCAAAATGAAGGAGTAAAATAGTTTTCGTTCGACGTACGTTTTATGTTGTATAGAAAAAATCAAATAACTGAATTAAATTTAAAATTGTACAAGAAACAAAATTAGCGACTGTTCCTCTGGAAAGCTTAAGTCACTTTAAATTTCATTTTCATTACCGTTTTTGTTATCAAATCGTCTGTTACCGCCTCTCTTTTTACTGTTTAAAATTATAAATAATATTGCACTTATCCTCTTTTTCCTGAGAATTGTTATTTAATACGTAATTTAATACGAAACTCTGGCTGATTACTAGAGCTTTTACCCTATTAATTGCACAAGCAAGTAAAAAAAAATAGTGTGATTTCCCATATTAGATTAGCAAAAATATCCACAACTTGTTCGCCAATATACTCAGAATTACGCATGCTTCTGCGAAACGATGAGAGATTAGATTGATTTAACAACGGCGTGTGTTTTATAACACCTTAAAATAGATGAAATTAACATGAAAATTACCCAATGGTGCTCTATAATTCAATATTTTTTGAATTAATTTATTGAACAAAACGCCATTCGTCCACAGAAGAAACAAAGCTTAATTGAAAGTAAAACGTTATAAATTTATTTGTTAAAAGTACAACAATTGATGCTTTCTGTTTGACTTAATTAAATGAATAGAAAAAAGAAAATAGTCTGTGGAATCTATAGACCGCCGAATTATACTGAAAGTGAATTCATCGAAGAGCTCTCTTAAATTACAAGCGCGAAAGAAACAAATGGTTATACCATATAATCATTTTGGGCGACATGAACATAAATATTAGAGATAGTACGAAAAATTACGTCCTTAGCTATCAAGAAATGCTGGCTTCAAATGGACTGCATAATGTCATTAAGAAAGCAACGAGAATATGGTAGATCTAAATATAAGAAGCCGCACACTGATCGACCACATATTGGTTAACCTGTCACAGCTCAAAATATTCTCGGCTATAGTCCAAAGCAATATATCAGATCACTACAGCATTATTTATGGTATCTATGATGAGTGTCCATCAAATAATGCCCAACCATCGCGATCGCATATTAAAACTGGAAAAGTGAATGAGCTGATTAGAGCTACCGACTGGACACCGATGTTTGCAGAAAGTGACACTGAAACTTTTTTTGATGCAATAGTTAAAAAGATGGCCGACATATATAAAAACTCGACGGTAATCGATAAAAAGAAAGCTCGAAGAAAAATTGCCGATTGGATTACAAGAGACATCGTTGAGAGTTGCAAGGACAGGGATCGATTGTATCGCAGATGGAGGAGTAATGGAAATAATAGAACCTACGAGACCGAGTACAAAAGGTTGCGCAACCAAGTCAACAAAAAAATATGTAGAAGCAGGGAAGAATACTACAAAAGAAAGTTCGAGCAAGTAAAATGTGATCCGAAGAAAACGTGGGCGCTAACCAATGAAGTACTAGGACGAGAGAAGCCATCTATAGATGAAACAATCGTGAAAAACTTGTTATCCAATACGAATGTTATTGATTTGGCCGATACATTTGCGAACTTTTTTTCACAACAAGCAGCATCAATAATCCACGTATGTAGCAAAAAAACATCCAGCCACCAGAACATATTTTTGAGGGACACAATTAACTTGGGAGATACAGACTGTACGGAGGTAGCAAATTTAATAGACCGCTTAAATATTCAAAAGGCACCTGGGGCAGATGGTATTAGAGCTATAGACATAAAATCAAATGTCGATATTTTTGCGCCCATAATTACGAATTTCTTAAATATGAGTTTTAATACCTCCACGGTGCCAAAAAAGCTCAAAAAGGCACTTGTTAAACCTATTTACAAGTGAGGAGCCAAAAATGAGATAGCAAACTATCGTCCGATTGCAATATTGCCGGTGATAGAAAAGATCTTGGAGCAAATCATCGCAGATCGAATATGGAAATTTGTTGATAAGCATAAGCTAATAAGCAAGAATCAGTATGGGTTTCAAAAGGGAAAAAGCACCAACCAACTTCTCGGCGCGACTGATGTGCTGGGTCTCGCTCGCCCACCACCGCGAAACCCCTGGTTTGACGAAGAATGCCGGCGAGTGCATGCAGCAAAACAAGAGGCATACAAAGCGGCGCTGCAAAGGAAGACGAGAGCTGCTCGTGAGCTCTACGAGCAAAAGAGACGGGAAGAACATCGGCTTCTCCAAAAGAAGAAGAAAGAGCATGAGAAGCGCGCGTTTGAGAATATCGAGAGTCTATACTCCAGGAACAATGTACGGAAGTTTTACCAAAAGGTAAAATGAACGTGTCAGAGAAGTAATACCCGTACAGAAACCTGTAGAGATGAGAATGGAAACCTCGTAGTAGAATCACAGTCGGTGATGAGAATATGGAAAAACTACTTCTGCAGACTGTATAACGGCGACGAAGACCAACATCCCGCTGTCAGGCAGAATGAACCATTCAACATGGACGATGATAGTCAAAATTTCCGTCCACCTGACCAAAACGAAGTGAGGATAGCAATATCCAAGCTAAAATCGAACAAGGCTGCTGGACCTGACGGTTTACCGGCCGAACTTTTCAAGGCAGCTGGGGATGAATTGGTAGAGTGCATACACCAACTCATTTCTAATATTTGGTCAGAGGAGTGTATGCCTGATGAATGGAATCTCAGCATCGTTTGCCCGATCCACAAGAAAGGAGACCCCCTCAACTGCGCCAATTATAGAGGCATCAGTCTCCTCAACATCGCGTACGAGATCTTTTCTGCGATATTGTGTGAACGCCTGAAACCTTTTATCAACAGCCTGATTGGACCCTATCAGTGCAGTTTCAGGCCAGGAAAGTCCACCATCGATCAAATCTTCACACTTCGGCAGATCCTGGAGAAAACCCAAGAATTCCAAATCGATACTCACCGCCTCTTTATCGATTTCAAGGCCGCCTATGACAGCATCTATAGAGAAGAGCTTTATAGAGCCATGTCTAGTTTTGACATCCCTGCCAAACTTGTCCGCCTGTGCAGGCTGACGATGGAGAACGCTCGCTGCTCCATCAAGGTCGGTAATGACCTCACCGAGACCTTTGATGTCAAAAAAGGCTTTAGACAAGGTGACGCGCTGTCATGTGACTTCTTCAATATTGTACTTGAACGGATTGTGCGGAACTCACAAGCCAACACCGGAGGCACAATCTATTACAAGTCTGTACAACTGCTTGCATACGCCGACGATATAGACATTATCGGAAGATCTCAGCGGGCTGTCACCGGTGCTTTTGCAAGCATTGAGGCGGAGGCGGCCAAAATGGGTTTGGCGATAAACGAGGGCAAAACCAAGTATATGCTGTCAACTAGAAGGGAAAACCAACATCGACGAATTGGACAAAACGTCACCGTGGGCAGCTATAACTTCGAGGTAGTAAGGGACTTTGTCTACCTTGGCTCTGCTATAAATTCTACAAACAAAATCAGTGCAGATATCAATCGAAGAATAACTCTTGCGAATCGCTGTTTTTTTGGGCTTATAAGGCAGTTCAACAGTAAAGCCCTCTCTCGAACAACTAAGGAGACTCTATATAAGACCTTGATCATCCCAGTCCTGCTTTACGGCGCTGAAACATGGACTTTATTAAAAGAGGATGAAGATATCCTTGGTCGCTTCGAGAGAAAAATTCTTCGTAAGATTTTCGGTCCCGTTTGCGTTGACGGGTTTTGGAGGAGAAGATTCAATCACGAACTATACGAGCTGTACAGCGACATCGACCTAGTCAAAAAACTGCGTATTGGACGTCTGAGATGGCTAGGACATGTAGAGCGAATGGACACCAACGCTCCGGCCCGCAGAGTCTTCGAATCTAACCCCGAGGGACGACGCAGTAGAGGGAATTATCGCCGTAGGTGGCGCGCACAAGTTCAAGGGGACCTCGACCAACTTGGAGTGCGCAACTGGAGGCAATTAGCTAAAGACCGAGCTAAATGGAGAGGCTTGTTGGTTGAGGCCCAGGTTCACCCCGAACTGTAGCGCCACCTAAGTAAGTAAGTAACTTCTCGGCGATTTCGCAAACCTGGTTAACACCAGCCTCTTCTTAGACTTTAGTAAAGCATTCGATACCCTCGACCACAATAAACTCATCGAAGCATTACAAAGAATAGGAATCAGAGGATAACTAGTAGACTGGTTGAGAGACTATCTCAGAAGGAGGACATTTCGCGTGGGAATCCAAGGTCACTGCAGCAAAGCCAACACTAAGCAGTATGGAGTACCACAAGGCTCTAAACTTGGACCCATATTGTTCACATTGTACACCAACGAACTACTAAAATCCTTCAAGATGAGCGTTCCCTTCGCATATGCAGATGACATGGCGATCGTTGTCTGCCACAAGTCAATCGTTGAAGCAGCAAGGATGATGCAGACAGAGTTTCACGGAGCGGGAAAATGGTGCCACGATAATAAGATCGTAATTTATGCAGCAAAAACGAAACTATTGCATATTCGTAGTCCACAGTACCCAAAATCAGAAATAAATATAAAGTCATTCAATTGCACTGATCCAAACAACTGCCAAGTTATAGAAGTCGTGGATACCTACAAATATCTGGGTGTAACGATTGACAATCATTTCTTATGGGAACCACACATACACGATATACGAAAGAAGCTGAAAAGTTCTCTGTTTGCACTAGCTTGCCTGAAGAATAAGTCCTCAAGCTGTGTGCAAAAACAAGTGTACCACACTCTTGTCGAGTCTAGGTTGAGATACGGCATACTGGCGTGGGGAGGTGCAGCAAATTCGCACATCGCGAAGCTTCAAAATATCCAAAACACGGCGAACAAATTACTATCGGCAAGAAACAACGTAGATGGCAGAGTCAAGATTCTCACAGTAAGGCAGTTATTCAGTATGACAGCAGCGTTGAAGTACTATGATGATGAACGTTTCCGAACTCTAGTCAATCATAACTTCAACACCAGAAGACGAGCAGAGGGGCTGTACCATCTTCCATCCTTCAGAAACGTATACGGCAAGCGCCAGCTAATGTACACCATTCCAAACATCCTAAATACTCCTTCAAACCATTTGCGAAATATAAATCACATCAATTTAAGGAAGAAGAGACTAAAAGAATATTTCCTTGAAATAATTACATAATCTTTTTTAAAAACCACAAACTTTTTCTGTAATGTAAATTTTTTCTAACTTTTTTTTTCTATTTTATTTAAAGAATACTTGAAAATGAATTACAACCAAACTTGCAAACATATATGCACTTAGTTTAAATTACCCGTCACTCTCATGATAGCATGTAAACTATTTGATTTTTAAAAATAACCTCCTGCAGATAAGCCATGTGGCTTCGCAGGTACAAACAAATATTGTAATAGAGATAAGACACATGAAATAAACTAAACTAAAACTAAACTAAACTAAACTTCCAGAAGCTGAATGAATAAGAAAAAGAAATAAGAACAGAACTACTTAACTGACGACAAAGTGCAGCTAGCGACTGGCTGCCTAAGGATGCAACAAATAGTCGAATGATTTCAATCCGCCAGCAAGATCGTATGATCAATGGTATGTATAAAAATTATGCAGCATGTAATTAAAGCTTATATAATGCTGTGCCATATGTTAGATAATATGCTCTTGCTACAGTGGTGCGCAAAATTATATGTACAATAATATAATAGTTAACATGATTTTAACAGAGAAAAAAATAATATAATTTTAATAACGTGGGAATTAATATAATCACCCCGATTACCGTTGGCGTTTTACGCTTTTCGACAATTGTTGTTTTATTCATATCTACGACCTGCTAACCGTTAAACGTTACTAAGAAATATTTCTGTCCTATAGAATGCTACTACAACTCTTTCACGTTCAAAATGTTATGAAAACGAATTTATGGTACATCTGAGGAATAAAACGATAATCGTCGAAAAGCCAACGATAATCGGGGTGAATGTTACAAATTCAGAATCACTATAAATTTAATAATTCTAAACAACTGTTGTGTATATCTCACGTGTTATTTATTATTATTAATTATGTCCTGTATCCCTTTGTGGGTCCTAGGGCCTCTACTACGCCTACGTGCCTTCGTGTACGGTTTCTGGCAATGTGTCTGAGTTGCCCCAACTTTTCCCTAACTGCCGTGCCTCCTTCTCAACTGTTCTGCGCCATGTTCTCCTCGGACCGCCAGGTCTTCTGCCATCCTGAGTTAAAGGGTTCCATTCCATAGCATGGTTCGCAATGGAACTGACACACTTTCGGAACGTGTGACCAATCCACTCCCACTTCCGTCGTTGGATGGTTGTGCCTATTGGTTCCTAACTCGTTCTCTCGTAAAGATGTTCGTTAGAGATACGAATAGGCCAGAAAATCCTTAAGATATTACGCAGGCACCTATTAACGAACGTTTGCAGCTTATTGGTGATAATAGTGGTCACTCTCCACGCGTTGCATCCATATAACAGCACGGATTCAACAGTCTTATCTTGATGTTCAAACTGATTACATTGCTTCGCCATATTTTGGACAACATTCCTAACGCGGACTTTGCTTTGGCGATCCTGTTGGCTATATCCAGTTGGGTTCCACCATCGGTTGAGACCATACTCCCAAGATACTGGAAATCCCCTACTCTCTCTACTGGATGTCCAGCAATGCACATTTGAGTCGATGAGTTTGTTCCAAGGCTGGTAATTTCAAATTTTCCGTATTAATTTTCAGCCCGACGACGTCTGCCTCCCTCTCCACTTCTGCTGGCGCTGCTCGTAAGAGCTCTGTTGGAATACCGTCAAGTCCTACCGCCTTGTTGGTTTTGAGTGCCTTGATCGCAGTAGTGATCTCATCATTACTGGGAGTCGTGATGCGTATTCGGGAAGCTCTCACTTCGGGCAACTCCGTCTGATTTGGGAGCATATCGCTAGCGAATACGCGGTTCAAAACCATAGCAAACTGTTCTTTCCAACTCTTAAGCTGGTCCTCATCCGAAATGAGCAACGAGTCGTCTAGGCTCTTCACTGGGTGTTGGCTGGAGCTGCGACCACCTGTCAGCTTTTTGGTGATTCTGTAGACGGTCCTGCGGTCGCACCTCCGTGCAGCTTCTTCTGCTTCTGTAGCCAGCGCGTGGATGTAGTTGCGCTTGTCACGTCGCACGCTACGCTGAACTTCTCTCATCATCATGTGATATAGGGACTCTAGCTCGTTTCTCCCTGTTGCTGGAGCAGCTGCAACGCGAGCTTTCAGCTGTTTTCGTCCGTCAATTCGTCCCCAGGTATCCTCGGAAAGCCACGCCCTAAAGAAATTTTTCACAGCACACCAATGGTCTTGGATGGTTGCGGGCATAAAGCTTCTGATTGCTTCCACACCTTGTGAAAGGGAAAGGGCTTAATTGTTGACGCACTGAAGGATCACTAAGTCTGTCGATGTTGAACCTGGGCATGCTTGTGTTGTCGAGGGATTTTCGAAAGTGCGCAGTGCGTAGTTGGAGAGTAGCTATCATAAGATATTTATCTCGTACTATCCCCACATCTGCCCCTCACCTGTTTCAGACGTCCAATGAGACTACTTGCTGAAGTGTTTTTTTATGAAATCTGGTAATCGTAATTTTCGTTTAATTTCTTACTATAACTTACGTTGAAACTTTTCGTACTCTGCATCTGTTCCTACTTTCCATACTACTGCCTATCGTCATTTTTATCACATTTCGTCTCATCGTTTATTCAACAAACTTCCTCAGTCGTTCAGAACTATCACTTTACCTGGAATGTTCTTAAACTAGTAAAAAATTGGCTTCTTAAGTTCAACTTCGATGGCATAGAATCCATTCTTTCTGAATATCTGGATTAAATTAAATCTTAAGTTTTATCTTACACACTTTTTGATGTTATAGAGTAAATGCTTTCTTATTATTGTTTAATAAAAATATTACTTTTCCAATTTTCTTCAAGGGTTACCCCACCAAATAAACTCATTTTTGAAATACCTTAATGCATATTGAAGTGGTAACCAACACTATTTTTATTACTTACGTATAAAAAATACAGTGGCAAAATCGCATCATCACCTCTCCATGGTGCCCGCTGGATAGCTATCTGATAGTGAACTAACGATAAGCGTATGCTGAGTCTGACGTTATATGTGCAGCTGAACACTCAGACCTGCGTAAGCACATCTGGGTGAACTTCAGCGCGCATATGCTTAGCCGGACGAGGCATCTCTTGTTGACCTGATTGGCTGAAATATGCGTCTCAGAAGTCTAGCAAGAGCTCCTCAGAAGGAGGACATCAGCGGATACCTTAGCGGAGCTACTTCGACATATTTGGAGCTGAGGTCTGTAAGAATTTTCAATACTACGTCGGGGTATTGAAAACGAGATGGTGGCGGATGAACCCTTAATGGGCCAACGGTAGCGCTTATATCCCCGAAGTGGGTTACTAACATCGGTGTATCCGGCCCCTTGTCCTAGGGGTTGCAAAAAAGGATCTGATCCTCCCGCTTGGGGGTTGTGCCGTCGGGTTAACTTTCCTACCACGCAAAAAACTTTCGGTTACGAAAGTCAACCAAACAAACCAAATCGATCACATTGCGATCGGCGCAAGGCACTCTTCCAGTATTCTGGGTGTCCGGACTTTCCGAGGAGCCAACGTGGACTCGGATCGCTACATAGTTGTAGCCAAGGTACGGATGCTGATATCCAGAACGGAGCGAAATCAACGAAATACTGTGAGGAAATTTGACTTCGGGCGGCTACAATCGCAAGAGACCACCAGAACCTTTGCCGGTGGAGTTTATCTTAATCTTAATCTAAGTCCCATGCCGCCAGCGGCAAATGCGGAAGACCAGTGGCAGCGTTGCCAACAAGCCACCAGAGATGCCGCCTCTAATATACTGGGCTTCTCTCGGCCACCACAACGAAACCCCTGGTTTGATGAGGAATGCCGGCAAGCACATGCAGCTGAACAAGAGGAGTACAAAGCGGCGCTGCATAAAGCTGCTTACGAGCTCTACATGCGCAGGAGAAAAGAGGAACATCAACTTCTCAGAAAGAAGAAAAAGGAGCATGAGAAGCGCTCGATCGAGGAACGTGAGAGACTTTATTGCAGGAGTGATGTTCGAAAATTTTACCAAAAGGTAGAAAGAACATGCCAGGGTTTCAAAGCCAGAACAGAAGCCTGCAGGGACGAAAATGGTAACATAGTAGTAGGATCGCAGCCGTTGCTGAGGATATGGAAAGAACACTTCTGCAGACTCTTCAACGGCGATGATGACCAATATTCCGCTGTCAGGCAGAACGAGCCATTTAACACTGACGATGGCAGTCAAGATTCCCGTCAACTCGAGCAGAATGAAGTTACGATAGCGAATATCTAAACTCAAATCCAACAAAGCTGCTGGAGCCGACGGACTTGCCGCTGAACTTTTCAAGGCAGGAGGAGATGAGTTGGTAAAGAGCGTGCACCAGCTCATCTGTAAAATCTGGTCAGACGGAAGTATGCCCGAGGAAGGAAACCTAAGCATTGTTTGCCTGATCCCGAAGAAAGGAGACCCTCTGAACTGCGCCAATTACAGAGGTATACGTCTCCTAAACATCGCATATAAGATCCTGTCTGTCGTATTATGTGAACGCCTAAAACCGAGAGTTAATTTTTTTTGTTTCATTTTTAATGCATTTTATTACTTCAATTCATTATATCGAACTTGCTAACAAAAACGCTTAAAAACTAGCTTAATTAACTTAACTATCTTATTCTAACTTACTGGACCCATGCGGGCGCTCTAAGCTACACTTAACTCTTAACCTTTGTCTTTCGACGTAAGCTAATTAAATTTATTTGTTATTACTTAACTAGTTAACAAATTAAGAACTAAGAAAAAATGTTTGTTGTATAAAAACTTAGTATATGGACTGTTTTTTTTGTAAACTATTAGATAAAACTTATAAACTACCTTAAAAATAAACTTAAGCTAACTTATCTAAGAAGTGTAATTAAATACACTCTTCTTTTTTTTTTAAGCCAAATGCTGTGCTTTATTTTTTTGTTTTTTTTTTTTTTTTAGCCAAGTGCTGTGCTATTTTTATTTCATTTTTTTTTATTTTATATTTTTTTTTTTTTTTTTTTAATATTAGATAAACTTAAGACTACCTTAAAAACTATATAAGCCGGCCATGGCTATTATAGTAAAAAAATATAATAAAAGACGACCCGCTCTGTCCCGTTACAGGCTAACCCGGATTAGGGCAAAACGACGATGGCGTTCCCTCGTCTTCTTTAAGCCACCAAAATTGGTCATGCTGCCTACTAACATCTTTAATGTCGCGGTTGGTAACCGCCCTACTATACCGGAGACGCTCTACACTACTCTGTGCGACGTCTCGGTCGTAGTTGAGTCGCCTATCCACAGCTGTTCTGGCGACGTGGAAGATTAGCGGCACCGCTAACGCTTCTGGTGGGGTAATAACGCTTGTTGGGGTAATAAACCCCAAAGATCAGGCTATTCATCGAAGTCATTGCTCTTGCAATGTGCCTTCGAATCATCTTGATCAAGAAATTATCCACTCTGATCAGATTCGCCCTGTTCTACAGGACCTCATTAGGATAGAATTTTATGTACTCAGACTCTAGTGTTCTGTACAAATGAAGACAAGCCCTAAGGCAAGCCCTCTCAAACACCCGCATCTTTTCCAATAAGCTTGGCCTCACGTTGAACCACACGGGACATCCATATGCGAGCATAGATCGAATGAGGGCCATGTAGCAGATTACCTTCACCCTTGCATCGAGTTGGCTGCTATAAAACAGTCTCTTTGTAAGGGCGAAAGCAACTTTGGCTCTGGCCAGAGCAGCATCTATATGTTTGTTAAAATATAGATATTGATCTAGCCAGACCCCAAGGTATCTGACTACACTTCAATTCGCAAGTGGCTATCCGTGCTGTCCCACGATAGAGAACTTTCGCCAATTTTTTCTGGTGTCCCTAGAGGCCCCAGGCAACGGTGTTCTGAACAGGATGGTCTCCGACTTCTGAAAGTTAATCTTCAACTTCCAGTCGTCGCAGTATCTCTTGATTTTATCGAACTCACGCTGCAAGAGTATTGCAATTACCTCACTCCTGATCTGTACGCGAACAAATCGTCTGCGTACGCTATGGCATGTCGAAGTGAACCTATGAGATCGCTCGTGTAAATATTGAAGAGGATCGGCGAATTAACCGCGCCCTCTTGCAGACCATTTTTTACTTCAGAAGTTCCAGCAGACGTCACATTGCCATTCTTCACAATGAACTTCTTACCGGTGAGCATCTCATAAAGTATGTACAGCAGTGTTTACTTATGCCCAGCCTGCTCAACTTGTAGAAAAGTCCCTCTAACCATACGGTATCGAAGGCCTTCTCCAAGTCAATCAGGCAGGCACCCGTGCATTGCTTCTTGCTTTTTTTCCATTGGATATCCGAGACCAGTTTAGACGCCGCATGTATGGTATCATGCCCCGCCTTGAAACCGAATTGATTATCCGGAATTATGTGCATATCCTCAACCCACTTAGTCAGGGCTCTATGGATAACTTTTTCGAATACCTTGCTGATGTTCGGAAGTAGACTTATGGACCGGAGATTCCCCGTATTGGAACTATCTTTATCCCTTTTGGGAATGGGCTGCACCACCACTATTTTCCAATGCGCTGGATAATGGGCATTATTCATTGCATTATTAAACAGGATGGTGTAAATGTTCACCACTTCTGGAGGAAGATGTCTAAGTACAAAGTTGGGTATACCATCGATTCCCACGGATTTCTTTTTCCTCAGTGATTCGAAGATCGCTTGTAGCTCTGCCTTTGAAATGAACGGGGGATGTACCCTTTTATCGGCGACGGCATTGTTTGCCATGTATCTTTCATTGAACACGGTGAAACCAGTGTTCTCAGATCGGCAGTGCTCCATGTCATTTCGAAGGTAGAAGTTGTGCACAAGGACCCGATTCTCCAGATCGTGGTTCGGGCAAACACTATCATTTACCTTATACACGTCCTGGAAGGTCACTCCTATAGCCTCTACCTTCTCCTGCGGATCTTTGATCACAAAGAAATTGTCATCTTCAGCTGCGTTAACTACATCTATACCTGCTGTCACTAGTATTTGTACATTGTTCGTAGTTCGGGGGATTTTAAGACGCGGAAAATCGTTTTGATTATTCCTCAAAAAGATCTTGTTTATTTTCGGGAACATACTCGGGTTGTTGGATTTTACAGCCCGAATTTTCCTGTCCCAGTGCAAATTTACAGAAAGTCTGTAATTTTCTTTAATTAAGTGCGAGAGGTTTTTAATCAACGACTTCAGCGTCCTAACCTCCTCCGAGTTCTGTCTGTCAGTAAACTGTCTGTACAAGGTTTTTAATCTCGACAGCAGTCTACTTTTATGTACATGCAGCGCGTCAATCGTTGCATTGCGGTATATGTTCACGTTGTCAGTGTGTTGATACCGAGGTATCGTACTGTCCATCGTTCGTTTTATTGTCTCGTCCATTTGTTTTAAATATCTATCAATCTCTTCGTTTGACAGATTCCTATTAGACGGTAGGTTGAGCAAGTTCGAGGAGAGTGCTCTCGTCAAATGTCTGGAGAAGCGAGTCCAACGCGTTCTACTATAATTGTAGGCGTGCAATTGGACAAACTCCTCCAATTCCGCAATTTCGTTGGGAATCGTTATTTCGGCACTGAGTCCGCAATGGTCACTGTCATACACAAAAGTGTGTAAGCAGTTTATCGTTTGTCGGTCCATGTCGGTCAGTTGTAACCGTACGTCGAACAGCATTAGATCCAGATAAGATCCGCTTCTAGGATACGACGGACTATCCGTCGCTTTTAAATCTAGTCGATACTCAACACTGTGTCGACCCCACCAATTGAATAGTAGGTTCCCTCTAGAATTTGGTGTGTTATTTCCCCAATCTCTATGTTTGGCGTTTAAATCACCGGCTAAAATGTAAAAGTTCTCTTCCGACTCCAGCCTAAGTATTCGAAAAAGCGTCTCGAGCTCTGAAGTAAAACAAGTGAATTGAGTAGCTTCAGGAGCATAGACAGCGACCATATACATCCTCTTTCCACTATGGAGAGGGATATACACGATACATGCTTCCAGCTCCCGGAATCTACGCACTTCACCGCAGTACACTACTTTATGACGTAACTCTTTTCTAATGAAGATTGCGACACCTCCTCCTTGTACAGAGTTGGGTCGGTCTCTTCTTATAATATTATAACTACTGTGACTCAACTTGTGTTTCTGGGATAGCTTAGTTTCGCTAACCAAAAGCACATCGGGAGAATGGTCCTCAAGCAACTTGAAAAGTACGGCTCTACGTTCAATCCTAATCAGTGAATTCACATTCACCGCAAGGATCTTTAAGGGTTGCTCCGCCATGTTCGTACCCATTACGATTGGTGGTGCGTTAGGCCCGGCAGAAGCGAGTAGATCTGGTCCACCCGTTTCGCCTGCTCCTGAATTTGTCGCTGAAGTTGACCCATCTGCCCCTGGATAGAGAGCAAGATAGCCAACAAATCAGGTTAAGCCTCCGGTGCTCTCGGCTTTGGGGCCTACGAAACAACCTTCGGTTGCGACTGTACCGTATTCCCCCGGCCTGACGCCATTTGGGCGTAGGTCACTTGGGGAGTGACGGATTGTGCAGGAACACTTGGAACGGGCGGACGCTTCACTTCCACCTTCTGCTGACGAGCCAGATTCACTTTTTTAATATATTGGAACTTAGGGCAACCCCGATAGTTTGCGGTGTGCCCCGTGTTCCTACATAACGCGCACAAGAGCTGACTTTTTTCAGTCGCGCCGTCCCTACCTAGCGCGCATTCCTCTGCTTTGTGGTCTTTCCACATTTCACGCATCGAGGCTGCATATCACAGTTCGATGCGGCGTGCCCAAACCTCTGGCAGCGAACGCATTGTATCATGCCTTCGCTCCTCCTTACTTTTTCCCAGGTGACAACCTGGTAGTCTAGGACTTTGATACTCCTTAGACCACCCAGTTTGCTGTTGGGTGAGAGCTGAACCAGGAAGAACGGTAATTTCCGTTTCTCCCTTTTGGCCTTAGCTGTGATAAATGGCTTAACCCCTACGAAAGTGAGCCCATCGCACTCTTTCTCTTTAAGTAGCTTTAAGAGCTCCTCCGGTTCTGTAGACGGTTCCATTCCCTTCAGAAGCATGGTTTGCAAACTTTTCCCCCTTCGGGGTGAAGGAGAAGAACTCCGTCGTGGATTCCCTTAATAAATGTTTAATTTTGTGGTACTGTTCCACTGTGTTGCAGTGGATAGCATACCTATCCACGCTTAATCGCTTAATATAAAAATTAATGCCTATGGTCGACTTACACAATTTGATGGTGTCCTTAAGCTCCACCTTGAAGGTGTTAAACGGCGGCAACCTCTGCTTTGTCTTCTGCTGCGACTGTTGTTGCTGCTGTTGCTGCTGCTGCTGTTGTTGCTGCTGCTGTTGCTGCTGCTGCTGTTGCTGCTGCTGTTGTTGCTGCTGCGGTTGTTGCTGCTGCGGTTGTTGCTGCTGCGGTAGTTGCTGCTGCTTCTGCTGTTGTTTCGGCTGCTGCTGTTGGTTCTGCTGCTGTTGTTGCTGCTGCTGATGTTGTTTTTGCTGCTGCTGTTGTTTCTGCTGCTGCTTTTGCAGTTGTTGTGGTTGCTGCTGTTGCTGCGGCTGCTGTTGCTGCATTACTTAAGCGAGTCACTGCTATTTTAAGCGAAGCCGAAACACGTTTGCACTCCACGAAGGTCTGTGAACGACTGCTAAAACCGATCGTCAACAACCTGATAGGTTCTTATCAGTGCGGTTTCAGGCCGGGAAAGTCCACCATTGACCAAATATTCACACTACGGTAGATCTTGGAAAAATCCCATGAATATAAAATCGATACGCACCACCTCTTCATCGATTTCAAAGTTGCCTATGATAGCGTGTATAGAGACGAGGTATACAGAGCCATGTCTAGTCTTGGCATCTCTGCCAACCTCGTCCGTTTGTGCAGAATGACGATGGAGAACTCTCGCTGCTCCATCAAAGTCGGTAAGAACATCACCGAACCATTCGATGTCAGGAAAGATCTTAGACAAGGTGATGCGCTATCATGCGATCTCTTTAACATAGTACTTGAAAGAATCGTACGAAATTCACAAGCCAACACCGGAGGTACAATCTTTTACAAGTCTGTACAACTACTTGCTTATGTCGATGATATTGACATAATCGGAAGAACTCAGCGGCCCGTCAATGGGGCATTTACGAGTATTGAGATCGAGGCAGCAAAGATGGGTCTAGCGGTCAATGAAAGCAAAACAAAATACATGCTGTCTACAAAAACGGACACCCAACATCGGCGTCTTGGACAGAACGCCACAATAGACAGATATAATTTTGAGGTAGTAAAGGATTTTGTCTACCTAGGCTCTATGGTGAACTCCACAAATGACATCAGTAGGGAGATCACACGAAAAATTACTCTTGCCAATCGTTGTTTCTATGGGCTAAAACGCCAATTGAGTAGCAAAGCCCTATCTCGAACTACTAAGGTAACTCTCTAGAAGACACTTATTATCCCAGTCCTGCTGTATGGCGCAGAGGCATGGGCCTTGACAAAACCGGATGAGGATGCCCTTGGTTATTTCGAGAGAAAAGCTCTTCGAGCGATCTTTGGTCCCGTCTGCATAGACGGTGAGTGGAGGAGAAGGTACAATGCCGAACTATACGGCCTGTACAAGGACATCGAGTTAGCCAGAATAGTTCACATATAGCGACTAATATTGGCTGGGTCATTTTGAGCGGATGGAGCCCAACGTTCCCGCTAAGAAAGTCTTCGAATCCACCTCGGATGGACGACGCAGTAGAGGACGACCTCGCGGTAGGTGGCGCAAACAAGTGGAGGGAGACCTCAATCAACTTGGCGTGCGCAACTGGAGGCAGCTGGCCCGTAACCACCCTGGCTGGAGAGGTTTCTTGGTTGAGGCCCAGGTCCACCCCGGACTGGAGCGCCATCTAAGTAAGTAAGTATAAAAAATGCAGAATGCCAAACGAATTTCTTATACTTTATATTTATTTTAAGTTCTATAATCATGTTTATTTTTGGAATTGTGAAGTACTGCTGAATTTATGTAAGGAATTTTGAATAATAAATCTAAATCTAAATCTAAAATCTACTTCTAAATCGGCGACTGATGGCAAAATGGTCAATTTGGTTGGGGGTTACTTGCCTGTCGTTGGAAACCTAGCTGACTTTGTGGCAGGTCTTGTCCTCAAACATGGTGCCACCTATCACAAGGCGGTTGGCATTGCAGAAATCCACAAACCTTTCGCCGTTGTCATTGCGGTTGCCTAGTCCATGCTTCCCGATTACATGTTTGAGCCTTTCGTTGTCGCTGCCTACCTTGGCATTCAAATCCCCCATCACTATGACAAGGTCTCCATTTGATGTTGTGTTGAAGACGGCACCTAAGAGATTGTAGAAGCTCTCCTTTTCGTCCTCAGACGAACTATTCGTTGGACTGTAACACTGTATGATGGTGACGCATCCTACTCTAGTGCGGAACCTGGCCGTCATAATCCTATCACCATGAGGCTGCCAGGAAATTAAGCCCTTACGTGCTGTTGTTGTTAACAGTGGTACGACTCCATATTCCCGCGGACTTCCGGATGGTCTTCCAGAATAGAATAGTACAGTGTTACGCGTTGGGGACTGGTACTCGCCCGCTTCTAACCATCTGATTTCATTTACCCCCAAAATGTCCAGTTTATATCGCATGAATTCTTTTTTTCCAATTGGATGAATCTGGCATTGTAAGGACCTTCGCTTCCCGAGTCGAGGAGCGTCTTTACATTCCAGAAACCTATCTTTGTCCGGGTGCAATAGCCAAAGTCGTCAACATCTGATGATTTCTCATCCAAAGCATAGTGTCGGTTTCTGTAGCGAGCTGGTTTCAGTAACGCAGGTTGCTGGCCCACGTTACCTAGTAATAATCAAGGCCCTAGACAACCCGCACTTACAATTTTAGCCTACACGTATAAAGGTTTATACGTGTAGTTGCCCGGTGACCAGCACTAGGAGGTAAAGCAAGTATTTCATTACGAACTTGATTGTTGCGCTACTGGCCCAAGCCAAGTTTTGAGCAATCAGTAGTTTTCCGATCAATCGCAATGCAGGTCCACAACGCTCCATCTGGAGCTACTAACAAATTTATAGATGTCGATTCCAAAGATTTGATTGCTGCTTGGCTGTCTGAAAAGATGCGGATATCCCTAGCAGATATCACGTTTTTCTCTTTAGTCACCATTATCTCCGCCTCTAATACACTACAGTGATTTGGAAGACAGAAGTAGAGCTTAGGATTAAGCCTGTTAGAGAAAACACCGCCACGAACTCCGTCCTCCGTTTCTGAGCCGTCAGTGTAGAATTGCATGGATCTACCTTCTAAAAATGCATTGTCATTCTAGGTAATCTGAAAGCGGTGGTGACGATAAAGTTTTTGTCAAAATTTAAACGTGCCATGGTGTAGTCCGTGTTTTTGGGAGAGATTTTGAATTTATTCAGAATGGAATACCAGTGGGTTATTCGCGTTTGTAAACCCCATCTATTTCCAATAGCTTTTTTGCAAGAGAAAAGTGCTACTGTAGCTTTCTTGACTCTTTTTGGAATATGAGGTTTGCAGCTTAATTTCTCGTCCAGGAGAGTCGGAATTTCATATTTCCTGGAGAAGAGTACTAGCGCAGTATTGTTGGGCTTATTGCCAACAATAACAAATTCTTGATTCTTTAGCACTTGCCTCAGATTTGCTGTTGTTGAACGTATTTTTTTTTTAAATATTATTCATTATTTCTAGACTAATGATTGCTGGGTGAACTGGTATTTTTTCTAGGAAATAAAAAATTAATTTCATTGATTTAAATCAATATTTGAAGTCCCATGCGCTTCTTTAGAAGTTCGAATTGATTCAAGGGGTATCGTGATATACCCGCTGAGTGAAATAAGGCCGAAATCAAAATTCGGTTTATTTCACCTTCATAATGGGAAATAAAGCCGAATATTGAAATTCGGCTTTATTTCGCATTCAAACGGCCTTATTACGCTTTACACTTAGACAGAGGTACCTGTTTTCATATTTCCATACCGGAAGCGTCTCGATATCCCGTTTTTTCTTAAATTCCGTTCGACGAAATCCCGAAAAAAAGGTTTCAAAATCCGAACGTCTATAATCTCAATTATTTAAAAACAAGCTTTTATAATCCCGTTTTTCTGAATCCCGCCTTTCTATTTGAATTCAATCAATTAAAAGTACGTTTTGGTTATTTTTGTTGCCTTATAGAATTTGATCAAACTGGCCGACAAAGCCTTAGCGGAACGGCGAAGTGAGCGGATAAGCCACTCCGGTAAGCGGAGTTTAAGTAACTGAATCACGCGAAGTCCGCCACTTTCCCTCTGTTTACTTACTTACTTAAGTGGCGCCACAGTTCGGGGTGAACCTGGGCCTCAACCAACAAGCCTCTCCATTTAGCTCGGTCTTTAGCTAATTGCCTCCAGTTGCGCACTCCAAGCTGGTCGAAGTCCCCTTGAACTTATTCGCGCCACTTATGGCGAGAAAGTCCACTACTGCGTCCTCCATCGGGGTTAGATTCGAAGAATGTGCGGGCCGGAGCGTTGGTGTCCATTCGCTCTACATGTCCTAGCCATCTCAGACGTCCAGAACGCAGTTTTTTAACCAGGTCGATGTCGCTGTACAACTCCAATAGTTCGTGATTGAATCTTCTCCTCCAAAACCCGTCAACGCAAACGGGACCGAAAATCTTACGAAGAATTTTTCTCTCGAAGCGGCCAAGGATATCTTCATCCTCTTTTAATAAAGTCCATATTTCGGCGCCGTAAAGCAGAACTGGGATGATCAGGGTCTTATACAGGGTCTCCTTAGTTGTTCGAGATAGGGCTTTACCGTTGAATTGCCTTATAAGCCCAAAAAACAGCGATTGGCAAGAGTTATTCTTCGCCTGATTTCTGCGCTGATCTTATTCGCAGGGTTTAGAGCAGAGCCAATGTAGACAAAGTCCCTTACTACCTCGAAGTTATAGCTGCCTACTGTGACGTTTCGTCCAATTCGTCGGTGTTGGCTGTCCCTCTTTGTTGACAGCATAAACTTGGTTCTGCCCTCGCTTATCGCTAAACCTATTTTGGCCGCTTCCGCCTCAATACTTGCAAACGCACAGGTGACAGCCCGCTGAGTTCTTCCGATAATGTGTATATCGTCGGCGTATGCAAGCAGTTGTACAGACTTGTGATAGATTGTGCCTCCGGTGTTGGCTTGTGAGTTCCACTGTTTGCTGGCTCAAAACTGTTCTCGAATAGACCTAGCCCCAGGCGGCTGCCTCACAGTTGTTGACATACTCTTAGCAAAACGACGAAGTCGCGTGAGCGGCTAAGCCAATAAAAAATGAATTCCGCTTATCGGTTGTTTGCTAAAACAAAACAGTTTTCGGATATATTTAGCCCCAGGCGCCTGCCTGACAGTTGTTGACACACCCTTAGCGGAGCGACGAAGTCGCGTAAGCGACTAAACCACTCCGGAAAGCGGAGTTTATGTAAATTTTCGCGTTGTTTGCTGACACAAAACTGTTCTCGAAAAGACTTATTCCCAGGCTTCTGTCTGACAGTTATGGTCATGAAAATGAAGATGAACCAAATTGAATCTGTAGTGCCATTAACCCTTCCAATCACAGCACGATGAAGTTCCATTAACCTTTCATGCACATCAAAACACACTTCCACTTAATGCAAAATTTGTTTACCTTCAATTAACACAACACAAATTATACCCCAATATTATCCAATTCCTTCATTCATTCATTCGGTAACAAAATACACACTTCGCAAAGCACATTCAATAAACTCGACACCTAACACACGACAAAGTCAAGGACCGTTTATATAAATTATGGATAGCATTCCCGTTATTCTCTTTTTGCATTTTTATTCATTTAAATTATTATCCCTGATCACTGCATTTATTGCATGCAGTTTGATAAATGATATGGCTGTGATTTTGTTTACCTTGTACATACATATGTGAATTTTATTGTAAGTACCTTCTAAAAAATGCCGTATAAATATGCTAAGAAATTTGGAATAAAAACATTCGATGATCAGAAGTAGAGATGGACAAAAAATCACTACCTGTGAATTATTCACTGCGAATGAAAATTCACAAACGCAGCCTGTGAGTGAATTAAAAATAAACTGTGAATGTTTAGAACGTGAATAAGGAATTATTTTTCACGTCACATTTTTGTATTCGCTACTATGTAACACAAGTGCCAAAGAAAAGCATAGAACATTATTTGCAAAACCTTACTTTTGGTAACTGTCCATTTCTCTACTAAATTGCATTCCTGCTACACTCTCTTTAACTTATTCCGAATATAACGTTCGATTTTCCACAGTTTCTTTTTACATTCATATTTTTTTATTACTCAATGTACCTTTGTAAATTATTTTCGTTCTTTTTCGATTTAAAAATTCACCGTGTGTGGACGCATTGGTAAACATTTATACACAAGCCATTAATACACAAGACATTTATACACAACATTTTTATACTACACATATTAATTTAATAAACTACACTCATTGAAATTATTACTTAGACAATCATTACACATTTACCCAAACTCAAAATTAATAGCCGATACACTTTTACACAAGACACATTCGGTCCAACACAGCAACAAAAGATACATTGAGCGACGAATGAAGAAAGAAAATGTACACACCATACCGCTCAGAACTGCCATTACTCAGTGAAGAGCGACTGGTATCGTATATTCAATGGAACAAAAGCAAGAAGCAATGCACGGGTGCCTGTCTGGTTGACTTGGAGAAGGCTTTTGATACCGTATGGTTAGAAGGACTCTTCTTCAAATTGAGCAGGCTTGGCATAAGTAAACCACTGCTGTACATACTTTATGACATGCTCACCAGTAAGAGGTTCATTGTGAAGAATGGAAATGTGACGTCTGCTGGAATTTTTGAAGTAAAAAATGGTCTGCAAAAGGGTGCCGTTAATTCGCCGATCCTATTCAATATTTACACGAGCGATCTCATGGGTTCACTTCACCATGCCATAGCGTACGCAGACGCAAAAGCAAAAGCATTTAAAACAAAACCTCTTCACATTGATAGACGCATTATATATGTCGTTTATTATTTGTATATACATACATACATTTTGTATTTCGCTCTGTCATTTCTGTCATCGGGTTTAATTTCTAGTTTCACAAGGATGTGCTCTCAAATGTAGTAGATACGAGTATATCCACAGTTACACGACGCATCATTTGGATGGAGACTAATTTCTTATACACGTTTAATGTTCTATGCAATTACAGAATTTTGTATCAGAATAAGTTTCTTTTATTAGCGTTTTTCTTATAAGCGTGTTTCTTATAACAGATTAATTTAACACGTAACTATATGGGAAAGTGCATGGTGCATTAGAATGTGTGTCTTAAAAGCGTATTTTTCTTATATGATGTTTTCTTGTATCCGTCATCTACTGTACGCGTACTTGTACACACCAAACAAACATATGTATGTGTAAATTTGTACTTTGAATATAAGTACATTCAAGAGAAATATTTCTCTTATCTATGGTGTAACCTAGCGAATAATATACACTAGTATCGCGTGTGGTCAAAATTCGACTGAGGGAAAATAAACAAACAGCGAGAGAAACAACGCTATATAATTGTTTGCATAAGCTTTTTTTTGTAATATTCTCCCGTGAAGAGAAGTCAACTGGATCTAAGCTCATACAGTCACGAACGTGATCAAAATGCTTCCATTTGATTGGTTAAAGCGTTTTGTATGGGTCATCTTGTGCATATTTGCATATTTTCATTTTACTTGACATAATGGCAATGTAAAGCATGATTTTTCTTTCTGCCCAACTTCCTAAAAGTTTCATTCACCTCCTTTTATAATAAATATAAAAAAATGTAGGTGCAATAAATTTCATGTTCATGTATTAATATATAAGATTTCATATACATCCATATTGTTTGTATACCCAAGGCATTTCATTCTATTTCGTTTTGCTTTGTTCTATTCTTCGCTGCCTCGCAGTTCAGTATATATAGATGTGATGTTATAAGGAATTCCTCCCTTATTCGCATTAGATATACACATTTTCGTTCATCGTTCATTGCTCTGCACTGAGCAGTGCAGCTCTGTATCATTTGGTGTGTACATTTCGTTCTACGTTCGTCGCTGTGCAATAGGTCCGTTCGCCTACATTTTGTACTAAAATTCGTAGATTGCGGAATTTCAAAAAGTGGGTGTAAAATTTTCTCAAAGAGATGTAAAGTTACGAAAAAGTAAACGGACGGGTTGAACCACAAATGTTGTCCACTTTTTAAACGTCAAACCCCAAATCCATTTGAACGTGAAAGAAAGAAAGAGAAGGAACAAGCCAACGAAAAATGACGTATACAGCGATTTGACAGATTTCACAAACCAGCCCAAAGAGAAAAACTTGTACTAAAATTCGCAGCATGGGGAAATGTCTCACTCTCTCGAGAGCGCCCTCTCCTGTGAAAAACTACGAGAATTCTCCGTACTCGAACAGGTTTTCGTAAAAATTCGTAACTTTTGGAAAAAACTCGCTGTTTTGGGAGGGTACGCGAACGGACCTAATGCTAGCTGTGCATCTTTTCTTGCGAATACAGAAATGTGATGTGAAAAAGAATCTCTTATTCACGCTTTAACCATTCGCAGTTGGACAACACGGACACCCACTTGCGAATCGAAGTGTAGTCCTTGGGTACCTTGGGGTTTGGCTAGATCAATATCTATATTTTAACAAACATATAGATGCTGCTCTGGCCAGTGCCAAAGTTGCTTTTGCTCTCACAAAGAGACTGTTTTATAGCAGCCAACTCGATGCGAGAGTTAAGGTAATCTGCTACATGGCCTTCATTCGGCGTATGCTCGTATATGGATGTCCCGTGTGGTTCAACGTGAGGCCAAGCTTGTTGGGAAAGATGCGGGTGTTTGAGAGGGCTTGCCTTCGTTTGTATAGAACACCAGAATCTGAGTACATAAAATTCTATCGTAATGATGTCCTGTACAAAAGGGCGAATCTGATCAGAGTGGATAATTTCTTGATCAAGTTGATTCGAAGGCACATTGCAAGAGCAATGACCTCGATGAATAGCCTGATCTTTGGCGTTTATTACCCCAACAACCTCTATCACGAGAGTGTGCGCCTTAATGGCTTTATCCCTCCAGAAGCGTTCCTATATCTTCAAAGAGGATCAAAGAGGTCTGATCCAGGATAAGTTAGCGGTGCCGCTTGCACGTCGCCAGAAAAGCTGTGGATAGGCGACTCAACTACGACAGAGACGTCGCACAGGGTAGTGTAGAGCGTCTCCGGTTCAGTAGGGCGGTTTCAGTCCGCGATATTGAAGTTGTAAGTAGGCAGCACAACCAAATTTGGTGGCTTAACGAAGAAAAGGGAACGCCGTCGTCGTTTCCCCTAATCCTGGTTAGCCTGTAACGGGACGGACGGGGTCGTCTACTTGTTTCATACAATAGCCATGGCCGGCTTACATAGCTTTAAGGTAGTCTTAAGTTTGTATAGTAATTAAAAAAAAAAAAAAACAGCACAGCATTTGGCTAATAAAAAAAAAAAAAAAAACAACAAAAAAAAGGCACAGCACTTCGCTGACAAAAAAAAAGTGTGTATTTAATTACACAAGGTAGTTAAGTTAGCTTAAGTTTTGTTTTATATTTTAAGGTAGTTTGTAAGTTTTATTTATACACGTAGTAGTAGCTAGCGCCGTGGCGTAAGTGGTTAATGTGTCAGATCACTACGCATGAGGTTCCAAGTTCGAATCCCAGAAAATACCAAAAAGTTTTTTCACGGTCCCACCTCTCGCGAGCGTCTGACAAACATCCGAAGGTATTGTTGTCACGAAAAAGCTTCTTAAATCGCCGTTCGGATTCGGCATTAAACGGTAGGTCCCTTCCATTCGTGTGAAAAATATAACGCACACAACATGAGTGGTTGCGAGAAGCTAGGCCCTGGCACTTTAAAGAGCTGTTGCTTTTTTGGCGTCAAATTTTGTCACATTGATTCTTCTTTATTGTGTAGCTTGGGATATCCGCATTCATATCTTGGCTACGACAAGGCAATAATCCGAGTTCATGTTGGCCGCTCGGAAAATTCGGACAACCATCAATCCGGTTGATCATTATGTGATCACTCGACCGCCATGCCTATTTATGAATATTGAGATGAGGAAACCATGTGCTTGCTATAGTGACGAATAATATCGAAGTTTTTTGAACCAACACATCCAAAAAGGTGGCTACCTGGTAATACTGCAATAAGTCTGAGTATTCAAATATTTAAGCGAATAATCAACGTACAGGTCTCAGCGCTACAGGTTTGCCCCTCGTGAGAGAGGGTTTAAAAAAAATTAGTACATTCATTTTTTTATGAATTTATTGTATATTCTTTAATTGAACAAAGATGTTTCTTATAAGAATGAGAGAGCTTAATAGCTGGTATCGAAATCTTCCATTCCTCAGCTAGTGGGTCATATTCCTGAAATTCCAATATTTCTTTTTTTGTATTGGCACCAATTAAAAGATGATCGTTACAAGAAATACAACTTATCCAATATCCTGCTAGTTGCGGTGATTTTATTACGGTCCAGGTATCATTGCTCGGATCGTATCGTTGAATACATACAGATGCTTTTTGAGAAAGAACACTGGAAACATTTTCCCACAAACCAACGTTATTTTTAGATCCAACCATATACAAGAAGCCGCGAACAGCCGCCATGCTAATAATGGTTGATTCTCTTTTCCACGATGCTGTACGGGCCCATTTATCAGTACGTGTATCATAACAGTCTAACCAAAATTTTAATCTGCTACCAACGTATAAAATTCCATTTAGAGCGGCAGAAACATCTACTTGAACTTTGCCAGGAAGTGGCGTCTTGTTTTCCCATTTTCCTTTGCGAAAATTATACATTTCTACGGAACGAAGATAGGCAGTATCACTATGGTTAAATTGTCCACCAACAACATACGCATTGTCATACACTTCAGTCATGATATGATTAAAACGCTCTGTTCTCATTGGACGCATTGGAGAAAACTGCATTGTTTCGAGATCTAAGCAATCAGCATCAGCAAGAAAATCACCAAATGTTACGTAACCTCCAGAGAAGATAATTTTATTATTAAGAACAGCAATAGCATAATCTAGCGAGTCTTCTATTTTCGACCATTTAAGTTTCTGATATGACCAAGTTTTAAGCTTAGGATTAAAAATATGAATACGCAGTTGGCCGTTACGTTCTTCAATATAAACAATTTTCTGGACCTGTGTTATAATCCTTTCAACAGGCGAATTCCATTCAAGTACAACGGGTCGCCCCTCTAATAATTTGAAATCAACATATGTTGACAGGAGACCGCGCATTAAGTCCCCGCGATTTTCTTTATCGTGTCTATACCAAGCTATTAGACTGTCAAATAGTTTTCCCTGTGGGACTCTTTGGATATAATCGTCTGAAAGTAACTTATTCAATTGTTGCTCGTTTAGGAGAAAAAATGCCTCCTGAATACATACTCTGTCCAAGTTGTTATACACATGTTTTACAGATTCATGTTTTACTTCTGAATAACCGTAGTTATTGTAATCCAGTAGTAGATCTTCTATTATGATGGCAAAGCAGGACGTAGTCAAATTGTTAATTTTTAAAAAATCTGCTGCTTGTAATATATCTTTAAAATTTTCCCGATCAATCTTTATCGAACCCGAATACATAAAGTCCACAATCGAATTCAAAACTTTTCCATTTATATTTTCTAGTTTTATTTCCACCGAGTTGGATTGACTTAGGGCGTCATTAAAGTACCCACTCCATGCGGAGAGGACATTCCGATGAGTCTCTACTGCAGTACCATCAAGTCCTGCAATTAGTGTAATGTCAACCAATTTCTTCTTTTTATAGAGCTCTTCATGTTGCTTTGCCAAAATATTGGCATGATTGCCACAAATGTTGATCTTGTTCATTTTCGAAGAAGCGCTGACAGTTCGTATACTGAAAAAACAAAAAGATTGAATAAGGCATCATGAAAAAATGTCGACTGATCAAAATTTCAAAAATCCGTTTTAAATATTTTGAATGTAAAATCTCGAAAGTAAAACAACCACGAACATAAACTAATTCCGAACAACCATATAATAGAAATTCAATTTGAGATTCTTGAGATACGTGTAAAAAAATAAATAAATAAACCTTTGGTTAGCGAATCGAACGTTCGACTGAAGCGAACTCCCTGGCGAATTTCTAAACTCGAAGTAGTATACGGTTAGCGAGCTCCCTATTTCGCCTACGGAAACAATGCTACCCAATCAAACACCATGAAATAACAGCTAAGAAATGTAAAAAATAGGTTTTTTTTCCGTCTTTATTTTCCTGTATTTGTTTGGTTTTAAAAGAAATAAAATAAAATACAAGATGATTAGCAGTATGGATGTATTTTCTGAGGATAGTTATCAAGATGACAGTGTTCTAAAGATGTCGAAACTGAGACGAAGAATTCGAAATACCTGTAACAACCCCTTGGAACTCCCAGATCATTTGTAAGTTCATGGCGTGCACCTCCATGAAAAATATACTAACTTCTTCTTTTCAGGTTTATCTCCTACTTTCGCTTGAATAAAGATGCGTTTGTTTACGTTTTAAACCAAATAAAAGATAACTTTCATTCTACCCGCATGTCCGACATTTCCCCATGCGTTAAACTGGCCTGTGCACTGCGATTTTTCGCCAGTGGTAGTTATCAAAATTGTGTTGAAAACGATTTTGATTTGGGACTATCCCAAGCTACCGTTTCAGTTATAATGACTGAAGTTATCGTCCAGCTAGGATTAAGTTAGACATGCCTCAAATAGAAAAACAAGATACACGAAATTATTTCTTTAGAACGGCCAGATTACCTGGAGTAATCGAGTGTGTTGATGCAACACACATTGGAATTGTTGCTCCTGTTCAGCTACGTCATCAGTATTTAAACTGAAAAGGCTACTATAGTTTAAATGCAATGATAGTAAGTTCTTCATGAACATTCGTTATGTTGATGCCAGATATCCTGGTTCTGGAACTGTAGTGAACTGAAAGAAGTTTTGGAAAGATGGTACCAAAACGGAGAACGCTCAATGTATCTTGGTGTGTTCATGCGTTTATCGTTTTCTTCTATATACCTATTGATTATTCCGTTTTAGGTGACTCTGGTTATCTTCTTCTGCCTTATTTGCTTACTCCATTTAGGAATGCTAATTCAGAATCTGGAGAAGCTCGGTTTAACAGACTGCATTCAAAAGCAAGGAATATTGTAGCGAGGACGATTGGAGTGTTAAAAAGCCGCTTCATATGCCTTCTTAATGAACGAAAGTTGCACTACACTACCAGAAAGGCGACAAAAATTGTTAATGTTTGTTATGCCTTGCACAATATATGCCGCAGCTACAATGTTGCCGATCCGGAGACACCAGCGGAAGAAAATTCGACCACTCAAGATCCAGATGAACCATTCAACTCTGAAATGAACAAAACAACTTTGGAATCCGTTCAAAGAAGAAATTAAATTTTAGCATCTTTGTAGATATGTAAAAAACCCATCTTTTTTTTTAAGAATTCATAACTTAGTTATTTATTCCAGTCTTGAAAATAACATGGTTTGTACTTATATACAAAAAAAATTGCATTTCGATGTAGGTGCTCACAGTACGAAAAAAATATTTCATGTTCTTACAATTAATACCACATGCAAGCATTTATTCATGCTGAAGTTTTTGGGCTTCGGTCTCCAATTTTTTTAACTTTAATTCAAGGTTCTCTTTGTGTCGACGGTTTTTCTCTATGTTTTCCTTTCCCTTTCGAACTTGTTGGCTTTTAATACAGCAAGTTTCTCCTTTTTCACCTCGTAACTCTTTTTAGCATATCTAGCTATTTCCTATACGTTGTCTTTTATTGACTTCGAGATCAGAAGAAGTTCTGCTTGTGTGTTGGTTTGGCTCCCTAATAGCTCCAGACGTTCCTTTCGCTCGCATTTGTCTCCCTCATTGCCCTGCTATGGCTTGGTAAAGGAGTTGTGTCCATATTTGTTCTTGGTTGCTGCACATCATCTTCGAACTCTCTTGCTTTTTCAGGCGAAGTCGGCACGCTTGTTCCAAAACATACTCCCTCTGGATTTACCGCATACTGTAGGCCGAGCAGCTGATCTACAGCCTGTTCCAAAGGAGACAAAGAGAGCTGTGCATACGGACCTCCTCCGGTTGGTAGCACATCTGTCTTATTTGTGGATAGTTTTTTTTTTAGTTTGAGCTTATAGTCCAGCCAAACCTAAGATATGAAGCCACTGCACCCCTTCATGAACCTACCTCATGCCACTCTTTTCCCTCACGTGCAGGTTGTCCTAAAGAGTTGAGTTTTACCGCAAATTGCGGCCAATATTCTTTTTGCGTCTTTTTCGAAGAACCAAATGCTCCAATGCCCTTAGCTAAATCGCGAATGGCTTCCATTAGCTCTATCAGTTTCGCGAACTGGACGGTGTTTGTTCTCTTGAAGCTTGGAAATAACATAATTTTCATTTCCACTAACGCTTTTATGAAACGCATATACCTTTTTCTTATTTCAGACATCTTTTTCAAATGAAACGGACAAAAGAATTGCACATCTTCTTCGCTGTCACTGAATATTTTCATTCGATCGATTCTGAGATAAGAAATGAAAGTTATGGCGAAGGTTCGCTGACCGTAATAATGCGAAATTTCAATTCGCCAAATATTTGACATTTGTGGCGAACGAAGTTTGGCGAATTCGCCTAATTTGGCTAAAACCTAATTATCTCATTCGCCAAATTTTTCGTTCGATTCGCTAACCGTAATAGGGGCTTAAGTGCCAGGGACTAGATTCTCGCAACCACTTAATTTTGCGCGCACTAAAGGGGTTATGAATACCGTTAACATCTTTACACACAGCACGGGCGTTGAGCAATTTGTTTTGAGAAGCTTTTTCGAGGCAACAATACTCTCGGATGTTTGTCAGACGCTCGCAAGAGGTCGGACCGTGAAAAAACTTCAAGTCATTTTTGGCAAAAACTGTTTTCACAAGCATTTCACACACCGCAGGCGTGGCGTGGCTATACATATCCCTGCATCACCTCCTCGGGGTACTGGCTGGATACCTATTTAATAGTGAACTATGATTAGGATACTCCGACCTGCTCAAGCACATCAGGGTGAGCTTCAGGGCACATTCTTTGTCAAACTCGACGAGGCGTATTTTGATGGACTGGTTAGTTGAAATATGTGTATCAGTAGTCTAGCAATAGCCCCTCATAAAGAGGACGTGCGACGAATGAATTCTCTCGACGGAATCAACGGCGACTTTTACAGGCCAACTGATACCTTATTTGAGCTACATCGACACATCTAGAGATAATGTACGTAAGGATTTACAATACTGGATCAGGGTATTGGAAAAAAAAGGTGGCGGTCCCTTTACGGTTTTACGGCAGACCTCATACCTCTAAAGTGGGCTACTGGAGTCGGTGTATCCGGCCACGTATCCTGGGAGTTGCGGAGAGTGATCTGGCCCCCCAGGTTGGGGAATGTGCCGTGGGGGTAACTCCATATCGGGTAAAAGATGCTTAGTTAGGAAGCAACCAACAGCCTTGGATAAAGCCGGTTTAACTGTTAACGGCATTGGAAAACAGAAAAAGCAGATTGATCTTCAAGTCTACACGTGCAGTGTAAGGTCTCTCTACAAGCTGTGTGCAGCCGAATAACCAGTGGAGGCCATAGACTGCTACAAAGCATATCACCAGCATTCGCGAAGTGGGATGGGATGGGTCGGGCAAAAGAAGGATGAGTAACTGCGATACGAGCTACGGCGATTGACACAAAAAACCCGGATAGCGTTCATTTGAGTTCGGGAACGTCGTTAGAGGCAGGCTTAAGAAACAAGTCTTAAGTTCCCGGCATGTAAACAAACACCTTATGACAGTCCGCATCAAGGCTAAATAAATTCATCAAAACATATACGCTCATGCCCCACAGAAAAGAGCGATGGTGCCCTCACCTCAGATTCCACAAGAGAACATGGCGGTCATTATCATGTAACCGTCAACCAAATTGATCATACTGCGAGCGATGCAAGGCACTTATCCAATATATTGGATGTCCGAACATTTCGAAGAGCCAATGTAGACACCGACCTCGGACTTTATTGCAGCCAACGTACGAATGCGGATAGCCAGTGCAGTGCTGGAAGAGAAATCGCAAGAAACCGCCATAGCCTTTGGTGATCGAGTATCCCTCAATCTCCAAAGATCTCCTATGCCGCCAGCAGGAAGTGCAGATAACCAGTGGCAACGATGCCAACAAGCCATTAAAGATGACGTTTCTGATATGCTGCGTTTCTCCTGACCATCACAAGGAAATCTCTAGTTAGATGAAGAATGATGGCTAGCATATGCAACTAAACAAAGTCTTGTACAGAAGGCCCGAGCTACTCTCAAACCTTACGTGGAGAGGTGAAGAAAAGAGTATCGACTTCTTATAAGAAAGAACATGAGACTCGAGATACAGAAACTAAAATGCAAGAATGTTGTTTGAAAATTTTACCAAAAAATTGAGTAATAACGTTCTCCGTCGAACGACTAAAGTAGCTATGAGACTAAGACCTTAAAAATCAGAGTCCTGGTAAAGCGGATAAACATCAGCGCTCCGGCTCGAAATGTCTTCAAATCCATTCCTGAGGGACCACGCAGGAGAGTATGGCTTTACCTTAGATTGCGCGACCAATTGAAAAGGTACGCTTAAAATCTTTTGAGCCCAAGCCGCTGGACGTGTTGCCAAAAAGAGTAAGTTGCAGGCTCTTTCTTTATATTATACTTAACAAATCTTCCAAGAGACTGGTAGCATAGCTGGCAAGCACACTGCTGCTCCTAGTTTCCCGCAGGTCGTGCCGACAGGTAATAGAAAGAACGCACACCAACTGGAAAAGATGCTGATGTGCAATACTCGACGTAAGATCGAAAGTGTAAAGCGCAAGGTTGAACAGTTTGGGGGTTGTGACGTCAACTCTTTGAGTGTGTGGGAAAGAACGCAGCTTGATCGGGTTAAGGTAATCTTGGTCAATGAGGCTGCCAGAAAGGAAGCGGCTGCACATAAAGGCGAGGCCAAGAAGAAAGTAGAGCTGGGGGCATCTACGAGTGGAGTAGATCCCGCCAGCAAAACTGAGGGTACAGATAGGACGGGGGAGACTCCAACTGCGGTGCTTAGCAGGGTGGTGTTTCAGGGCAAAAGGAGCAGACCTGATGATGTCGTCGAACCGAGCGCGGGAAAAAATGTGAAGGGTGGTATTAAATCCTCGGCGCGCCCGATCTACGACCCAGCGAAGATCTCCTTTTTGCCATCGTCAACGAGCAGGACCCCTGCGGTCGCCTGACCATGGACCAATGGTTTACTGTCGAAAATAAGTTTCAGGATGGTCTGTGGAAGAAGATATCTGCCACAGAAAATAGTGACCTTCAATTTGACGGTGCTGGTTGGGAAGCATGCCGGAAGGTTGTTGCCTGTGGGAACAAAGCCTCTGTTGACTTCCTCAGGCAGTTCATTTTGGAAGTAGGGGAAGTGTGGAGGGGGTCTCAGCTCAAGTTCGTAACTGTGACGGAGTTGGCTATGTACGCGCCGCCCAAAAGTTTGTGTCTGGGTTCCCTTACCGTACATCAACCCAGAAGAACTGTTCTGTATCCTCCACATGCAGAATAGGGAGTTAAAAGCAAATACTTGGAGGGTTCTTAAAACAGGGCCTAGGAAGCAGTTTGGTCAGCACTTCTTGCTGGCCCTAAATAGGGAGTCGCTGCCATTTATTGAAAAGACTAAAGAAATGGTGCGACATAGCATGGGAAAGGTCATGCTAAATGTCACGACCAAGGGTGATGAGGAGGAGGAGCCCAAAGAAGATGGAAGTGATGCAAATAAACTTGCATACAGAATAGTCAGGAAACATCTTAAAGATAGGCCTATTTGCAATGGCGATCCTCAAGATATAGATAGGGCAATAGATAACCAATTGGCTCTGCAATATGATCGCCACTAGGAACATTAACTCCACTATCAGAAATAGTTCAATAAGGAAATCCGTTACCAATGCACTCCCCAGGGAGACGTTATATCACCCCTCCTCTGGCTGTTAGTCATCGACGGGATACTTAAAGAACTAAACAACACAAGGGTAAACGTCAGCGCTTACGCGGATGACGTCCGGGGGAAATTCCTAGACACATTAAGTGAAATGATGGAATCAGCTCTTAACCGTCTCGGAAAATAGGCTAAAGGGCGTGGCCTGCACGTCAACCCAGACAAAACGGAATTGATACTCTTCAACAGGAAGTACAAGATACCACCCTTCAAACTACTTAAGCTAGCACGGGTGGAGCTTTCCCTTTCGGATCGCGCTCGATATCTTGGTATAATGCCAGATAGGAAAGTTGATATACAGGAAAGAGTTCGCAAAGCTTATAATGCTCTCTTCATCTGTAAAAGGACGGCGGGGAAAAAGTGGGACCTGAAGCCTCTAGTGATGTACTCTTGTTTTTTTTTTTTTTTTTCAATCGTGTGCTCTTGTGTGCTGGAAGGCAACGAATTCGAAAACATACGGAATATGTTTGCCATGGTACAAAGACATTGCCAACACGGGTGGTCTACGTCCAACGCCTACAGCTGCAAATCAAATTTTAAGAGTGCAACAGTGCTTTTCGGCTCAATAACGTTGGTCTCTTCAAGACCAGTAATGTGGGGCATAGCTCCATTCTTAAGGAATCATTTCCCGATATCCCTGTCGAACCGGATTTTATCTGACAAATGATTCTATATCATTAGCACATAAGACTTCGTCACATCATACGACATAATGTATCCTGTTAGAGAGGATTGGCAAAGGAAGACAGTCTCTGTCCACAGCGAGATTGCAATATAGGTATACGCAGATGGTTCTAGGATCAGAGAGGGCACGGGGTCAGGTATATACTCAAGATATATTAACATACAGGTGGCCCTGAAACTTCCGGACACACGCAGAGTGTTCCAAGCAGAGGTTCTAGCTGTACTTAAAGCTGGGGAATTACTTGAGATGGGATCAATATCCAACAAGAATATCGTCACCTACATTGACAGTCTGACTGTCAGAGTCTTGTCTCACTAAATCTGAGATTGTCAGAAATTGCCACACAATGCGTCAGTTTCTGCATGCAGAACCGTGTCAGATTATGTTAGGTACCTGGACACTGTGATATATAAGACAATGAAAAGGCTGACGAGCTAGCAAAAAGAGGAGCAGAACTCCTACATAGCGACATAATCGGTAACATTAAACCACCAAGGTGTGTGGCTAGGGGAATTATTGGGGATAGAATCATCAACCTGGGTAATTGAAGATGGTCCAAGATTGACACCAATAGTGTGTTTAAATCCTTGTGGGCTGTGTTAGACCACAGGAAATCTGGGGAGATCATAAATCTGGGAAGGTCAAGGCTAAGAGCAGCGATAGGAACACTATCTGGCCGTTGTCTTCTAACGAAGCATGCTATGAGATTGAGTTTATTAAATACGGATGTTTCTAGGTACTGCAATGACCTACATGTCTCGGAGGATATAACACATGTACTTCTGAATGCCAAGGCATTGCCAGAACAAGGCTAAAGTACCTTGGAATATACTTCTTCGATAACCTAGAAGAGGTAAGGTCCCAGAACCATAATAGGGACATCTTCAAATTCTGTAGGGAAATTTAGTGTATGGGAGAATTGATTTAGGTCTTTTTGTCGTGAAGGCTCCCTAGTGGAGGGGCTTGTTTTAAAATTGCACCTTACAACGCTTTCGCAAGGAGACATAAGGGCATATTCTAACACTTGGCCTTTTATCGCTTTCTGAAAATAACATGCGGCCAATTTGGCTTTATGTGACTTTCCAATATGGTGTATGCGTATCTTCCTAACCTGATAAGATTATGAAAAGATCCATTCAGCAGCAGGTCAGGCTAAATCGATGCAGGAGCATTATCTTTAAATGGAGTGCAGCTGTGACTTCTGGTCACCAATCTAAATATTTGGTGCCCTGAATTATCATAGAAGGTAATAATGTCAATTCGATTCTATTCCCATAAAATTGGAAGTAATATCGAACTGCCAATTTTTGAAGGAAATACAGTCGAAAGTATTTCCTAAATGAAGGAGTAATTATGTCGAAAGTAACAATGGCAATAAAGTAGGAAAACATAATTATTCATGCATTCTTTGTCGTTGAAATGAAAATGGAAATAATGTAGATGCACATTAGGAAATTAGTCCGAATCTTGAATATAAGATAGGTAATAATGTAGAAATGAGCTTGGAAATAAATCCAAATCCAACAGTAACCCCAAACAGGGGGGTAGCACGATGGCAGCTGCCTTTAATTGTTGCTTATTGCATGAAACCATTTCTAACCTTCTAATTTAGAACTTTGCGATGGGAAGTAAAGTCGAATACTACTTGAGTTGGGAAATAAAATCCAATCGATATTATCGATCAATATTATTAGTTTCTATGTTAATCCAAGACGCCAAATAATCAACCACATCCTCTCTGTGTGCCTTATGCGATTCTATCCAGGCGACATAGCAGATGCTTATAAGAGCACTACATGTTTTTACATGTAAGCATCTACCAAAGCTGAACGCTATTAGCAAGACCAACCATAGGTGGAAATTGGCTCAACGTGTCACATTTCGAGGCAGATCTGGCCTGAGCTGGACCAGAAACGTAGTGCCGAGTTGGTTAAGCTTAAGCGATCACAAATCAGCGGCGTTGTCGGTTTTCTCACTGGACACTGTCTAATAGGCCAACATGCGAAAAGACTTGGCCTCTTTTCCAATGACTTCTACAGGAGCTGCAGGGACGAGGGGGAGGAGGAAACCATCCTTTACCTCCTATGCTCATGTCCTGCTTTATCACGTAAAAGAATGCTCCATCTATCTTCCTTGATAACCTCAGCGATTTGGCGTCCTTAGGCGTCATGAGCATCCATCGCTTCATCAAGAGCTCCGGTTGGTTTTATTAGTCCCTGAGTGGTCTAATGGTAGATCCTTGGCATAACAATGGGCCTTTATTGGTCTAAGTGTGTCTGCATCGTCGTGCAGACAGCCAATCAAATATCACCTAACCTAAGGGCACTACAAATGGTCTCGAATGACTCAACAATCTTGATATACGAGTAGATCATTAACCCAATATTTGATTGATCTAACATTGCATTTTTTTGTTTGTTTCATTTTTGCTTTATTTTTTTATGTAGGTACTTCATTCTTAAACCACACTGTAAATAATAGAAATTTAAATGTGAACAAAAATAACTATATAAGTAAGCATTTAATGCAAATCTGTTCGCATACCTAAGAAAGTTCGCGAAGTTGATATGAATTTATTATTTTTTGAAAAAAAAATTAAGGTTATTATCGATATGAATGTCGATAAGATAATGTAAAATTATTGAGATAAGGTCGGGTGAAATTCTACAACCAAAACAAAAAAAGAATTCGATTTAGCAATCACCTCGGATTTCGGCGTTAATTCAAGTAAGTACAAATTTTAAAAGAATGTCAAAGTGCAAATGAATAAATGCATCATCCCTTGTAATTTTTTTCAAGGGATTTCAAATATTCTAGACTAGACATTTTTCTGTGGAGGATGAACCTTTTAAAGGCCGGATCCCATCTTCGATTGAAGACACGCATGTGGAAGAAAGAAAATTATGGATTTCCACGAACGGTCCAGAAAATACAATGATAGGTGATGAGCTGGGCTTGAACGTCATTTCTGTGTGACGAATATTAAGTTATCACCTGAAGTACTCGGAAAAATTTGCTCGATTGGTTCCACGAAATTCGAATGAGAACCAATACAAGACAATCGTTCGCTTTGCTCAATATTTTTTTAGAACTACTGAAACATGTTTACCAAAAGTTCTCAAAAATGCATTGGAAAGCCAGAAGACAATAGAACTCGGCCGCTAATTTTTGCACTATGACAATTCTAGGTGCATTGTCAGCAAAACGAACAATTTTCTGGCACTCTCTGGAACCATTGAAATCGGACCAATACCTTATTCCCGGGATCTAACACTTTGTGATGTCCGGTCTTGGAAAATATCAATTATTTTGAAAAATAAAAATTGATAAATTTTTTTTTTTAATCTATTCCAATAGTAACCATTGCTCAAAACAGTGATATTAATTATATGGTATATTCTCGATTTCATAGTCCAAGATTTCTTTTATCTAGAATTTTTTACATCCGAAATGCCTTCGTAAACTCAGTTACCTATGTATATGTAACGGGTGGGCCATCTAGTGAATTCTTTTTAAATCATAGGTTATTTTGACACTGGCAGCTGTTTCCCGCTCGAAATCTTGACAGAAAGTCAGTATCATACCTCCACAGAACGAAATGAGTCACTTTACGCTTGAACAACATTGGGAAATATTGAAAACTTATTTCCAAAGTGAGTGCTGTGTAGCCCAAACAGTGCGTTTTTTGAAAAGAAGTTTTGGCCGAAATGAAGCACCCATCGCGCCTGCTGTACGCAAGTTTGTGCAAAAAGTTCGTGAGGCTGGTATGCTAGTGGACAACACTCATGGTCCCCGTCGTCGTATGGTGTGCACAGACGAGAATGTGGCTGCTGTAGCCGAGAGTGTGAGACTCAATTCACGAACATCAACTCGTCATCGATCTCAACAGCTCAACATTTCACGCACTAGCCTAAGGAGAATTCTGCACTAAGATCTGGGATTATTCGCTTACAAGGTCCAATTGATTCAGCAATTGAAAGCGCACGATCATCCGCTTCGTTATCGCTTCGCAGTTTGGGCCTTAGAGCAGCTTGAATTGGACAACGATTTTGGGCAAAAAATCATCTTTTCTGACGAGGCACATTTTCATTTCGGCGGCTACGTTAACTAACAAAATTGCCGCATCTGGGGCTCGAAAAACAAGCACGTTAATGTCGAGAAGCCAATGCATCCACAGAGAGTGACAGTTTGGTGCGGATTGTGGAGTGGTGGCATCATTGCACCATTTTTCTTCGAAAATGAGGCTGGGAACAACGTTTCGGTCAACGGTGGGCGTTACAGAGCCATGTTAACGACTTTTTTTTACTGAAGTTGAAGACATGGATTTGGACGACCTCTGGTTTATGAAGGATGGCGCGCCATGCCACACAGCCCATGCCACAATCGGTCTCTTGCGCACCAAATTCCCAAATCGTGTTATCAGCCGTCTTGGCGATGTCAACTGGCCGCGTTTTAGCTGCGATTTGATCCCTTTGGACTTTTTTTGTGCGGAACCGTGAAGGACCGATGTTATGCCAACAATCCGGAAACGATTCAAGCACTTAAGGCCGATGTCATCCAAGCAATCCGTGAGCTTCAACCCGAAACCATCAACAAGGTCTTGGAAAATTGGGGTGATAGAATGCGCTAGTGCGAGGCCAGCCGAGGCTTGAACGACGTTGTGTTCCATAATTAATGGGAATATTCACTCTTACTAATAAAGCCATAATGCATGGAAAAAAATTCATTTTGTTCATTTTATTGTATTTTTAAAAAGAAACTTGTAGTTGGCCCATTCTGTATACAGGAATACCTCGATTTGCGTCGGTTTCGGGACCGAGCAAATACGATGTAAATCGAAACTAAAATTATCCAATACTCGTATTGTCCATATGGATTGAAAAAGACTTACTCCGAATGATATTGTGCACGAAATCGGTGAGATGTGCATCTCAGTTAAATAAGAATGACGAAAGAGGGAATTTCATGAGAAAATAGTTCGTCAAGCAAAGACGTAGATCGAAATTGTTTGTAGCGACGTTAATCGAAACTGGGAAGTAAAAAAACCGGACAACGTAAATCGAAATAACGTATATCGAGGCGACGTAAATCGAGGTATCCCTGTATACATACAATTATAAATCTTACTCACACAATAATTTATTGTATGTATATCTAGCAATTAAATGCACAATGAGGGAGTAAAATAGTTTTCGTTCGACGTACGTTTTATGTTGTATGGAAAAGATCAAATAACTGAATTCAATTTAAAATTGTACAAGAAAGCGTAAGTAACTTTAAATTTCATTTTCATTACCGTTTTTGTTATCAAATCGTATGTTATCGCATGCCTGTTTGTTTGTAAATAATACTCCAAGAAATTATAAGTTCCACTCCATACGAGTAGGTATCCACTTTTTAAAACGTTCCCTCAATATTTAAGTGACTTAAGCCCAAGAAGCTAAGCTGGAGAAATGTTATTTCTATTATTTTACATAATAAGCAAACTCGGTAAAGGTGTTAGGTAGGCGAGTACTAGAGCCTTTATCCTACTAATTGCGCAAGCAAGTAAACATATGTTAAATATTGTGATTTCCCATATTAGATAAGCAAAGATATTCACAACTTGTTCGCCAAAATACTCATGCATGCTTCTGCAAATCGAGAGATTAGATTTGTTTAACAACGTTGTCTGTTTGAAAACACTTTAAAATAAATTAAATAAACATGAAAACTACCCAACTATGACTGTTGTTCAATATATTTTAATTATTTTATTGATATTCAAAAAGAAAACGCGATTCGTCCGCAAAAGAAACAAAGCTTAATTGAAACAAAAACGCTATAAATTTATTTGTTAAACGTATCACAATTGATGCTTGCTTGCTTGCTTTTGACTTACAGAAACCGAATGAATAAGAAAAAGAAATAAGAACAGAACTGCTTAGCTGGCGACAAAGTGCAGCTGGCGACTGGCACCGCTGCCCTACACGCCGTCTCCACTTGCGATGAATCCATAGTATGCTTTAAAGCATGCTTTCATTATCGCAAGTGGAGACCATTATAGCAGCCATAATTCCACGGCACGGGATAGAAAAGCATGCTTTCATCGCATACCATCTATCGCATACTTTATCGCCAAGAGAGCTGTCACTTTTGCCATTTTCTTTGTTTGCGATTGTGAGTTTTCTTTGTTTGCGTATGAGTTTGTGTATGTGTGTTTATGTTTCTGTACTCTGTAAAAAAAAACGTCGAATGTTTTCAATTCAATAGCAAGATCGTTTCAATTGTATGTACAGCACACATACGCGATGGATGCGTTCCCAAAAAAACACCACGTACATATGTATGTCGAATTCGCTTATGTTGAGACTAGAAACTGTATGAAAATATATACATACGAACATATAGAGATGGGCTCCAAGATAAGTAATTTTAAAATTGTAGCACTCAAAACAATACAATTTTCCTCGAAGTTTCAGCTTGATTTTTATTTAAAATTACTCTTTTACTTTAGCGTGTCTTACCACTGACAAATAGAAAAAGGAATGGGCTTTGTGCCCAGAACAAAAAGAATGATGGCCGCCACTCACTTGAAATTGGCTGCAGTTGCGCCTTTTAATTGAGTTAAGTCGTGGCCACACTCTTGAACAGTACGAACAGACAATTTTAAAAATTATAATCTACTACATCTCGTCCAATCTGACATTATGATCGAGTCTGATCAATTAGTATCAATTTACAAACAAAATTTTTATCTTTTTTTACTTCGTCATACAATGACAAACGTTGCCTTGACACAGCTGTTACTTTATTGACTTCTCCACGAATGGATGTTTTTGGATTCAACCACATAACGGTCCTAAGGCAGAATCTTGTGGATAACATATGGTCCTTTATATTTCGGAACAAGTTTCTTATTGGTTCCAATGGTGGTATCAAAATTCTTTATTACAACGTAGTAGTCACCTTCTTCATAAGTTTGCGCTGGGGAATAGTGTTCCTCAAACTGTTTTTGATTATATTCTTGAACCTTGACTACTGTCTTAGCTGCAGTCTCTCTTAGTTTACCAAGATCTCTCTCCATGCTATTTAACCCTTTCTCCTCAAGGAATTCTATAAGTTTGTCAACTATGACACCTCGCTGGTCCACACCAAATAGAAGTTTGCTAGGGGTGGTGAATATTCATCTATTTACTGTATTATTCAAGGCGTACTCAACTTGAGACAATATCTGCACCCAGTCCGCATGTTGCATCGGTTCACTGAGCTTTCCCAACATCGGACTTAGAATTCGATTAACCCTTTCCACCTGAGGCGAATGCACGGCAACTTTAACATGAGAGATGTTCAAGTCCAGAAGGAATGAATTGAACTCTAACGACGTGAAGCACGTACCTCTATCGGATATCACTCTGGAAGGTCGGCTGTAATACTCAAACTACTTTCTAAGGGCTGCGCATACCTCCTTAGTACTTGTCGATATCACCGGATACAGTTTTACATATTTTGTGAAGGCGTCAACAACCAAAAGGATATGCTTCCGCTTAGATTGGATAGCTGGCAGAGGTCCAAAGTGATCAAGATGAATTGTGTGGAACGGAAGCCGGTCTTTAGGGATGTTGAACAAGTTACGTCCGCGGACGTGTACAGGAGAAGAGCATCGAATGCAATTTTTAAGAAACTTTTCTACCTTCGACTGTATTTCTGGAAAGCAAAAATTCAAACGGATTTTTTCACAGCACTTTGTTAGCCCTAAGTGACCAACTTTCTCGTGAATGTGTCTTGTAAGGTTTGACTCCATGTCGGAAGGGACATACAAACAAAGTCGACCACTCTTAAGTTTCTTAAAGACAAAACCATCTTGGAGTACATATAACTTTGACTCTTCCAAACACAATTTATCCTTGGGAGCTGAAATGATCGGATTACGGTTTTGCGAGGCCCTTAATTGAAAATCGATATCCTCGGAGTTTACAACAGATATCATGTGACACCGACTTAGGGCATCGGCATGACCCATATTGATGCAACTTCTATGTTTGACCTTGTAATTGTAGTTCCCAAGAGCCCACCTGGCAATTCATGGGTTGACATTTTTTTTTTTCAAGGTTAGTGTAAGTGAGCTACAATCCGTGACTATGGTAAAGGGAATCCCTTCCAGATAAACTCTAAAACGGCGAAGCGCGGATATAATGGCTAATGCCTCAAGCTCAAAGCTATGATACCTAACTCTTGTGCTGTAGTACTCTTTGAAAAATAAGCAACTGGGTGAAAGCTTTTATCATCCTCTCTCTGAAGGAGTACAGCACCATATCCCAGCGAGCTTGCGTCGCAGTTAAGCTCGGTTTCAAGTCTTAGGTCATAAATTGCCAATACTGGGGAGGATGTCAAACACTGTTGCAGCTGTCGGAAAGCATCTTCACACACTGCGGAAAACTCAAAACATTTATCACCTTTCTTCGTAAGGTCATACAGTGGTCTAGCTATACGAGAAAATGAGTTTACAAACCGCCTAAAGTATGAGCTTAAGCCCAGAAAAGAATGTAGCACTTTACTGTTTTTAGGGATAAGATATTGTTACAAATACAAATATTTGGCGCAACAGCTCTTTAAAGTGCCAGGGCCTAGCTTCTCGCAACCACTCATGTTGTGTGCGTTATATTTTTCACACGAATGGAAGGGACCTACAGTTTAATGCCGAATCCGAACGGCGATTTGAAAAGCTTTTTCGTGACAACAATACTCTCGGATGTTTGTCAGACGCTCGCGAGAGGTGGGACCGTAACGACAAAATTCTGCAGAGGTGGCAGCAGTATTGTGAAGAACTTTTAAATGAACAGTTTCCCCGGCTTTACTTTTCAAGAGCCACCCCTAACTGTGAAGAAATACCCGACATCACAGTCGAAGAAGTTAGTGAGGCGGTCAAATACTCCAAGAAACGAAAAACGGTTGGGCCAGACGAGATGTCCTCTGAGTTCTGGAAAAAGATGGCAGACATCGGGTTCAGATGGCTCAGAATTCTCATCTCCAAATTTGTGAGAGGTGACCCAATGCCGAATCAATGGAGGGAAAGTTACCTTCTCCCTGTATACAAAGGGAAGGGTGATACGCGAAACTGTGATAACTACCGTTCGATCAAGCTGATGTCACACACCATGAAGATCGTTGAGCGGGCATTAGGTGGCCGACTGCGAAAAATAATACGGCTATCTGATGATCATTGCGTGTTTGTCTCGGGTAAATCAACCACAGATGCAATCCAAAGAATAAGGATCATAATGGAAAAACATCGTGATTCCTTAAATGATTTGCATATTTTATTGGTTGACTTTGAGAAGGCATTCGACAGACAACCACTAGATCTGATACGGGTGGCGCTAACACATGGAGGCGTTCCAGAAACCCATGTACAGATGATCATGGACATGTACGAGGGAGCAAAGACAAGAGTACGATGCCCCGCTGGAGTAACCGAAGGGTTCCCAATCCAAGTCGGGGTGCACCAGGGAAGCGTCTTAAGTCTTGCTCTTTATTACAGTCCTTGGTTATCTGCTTGAAGGTAAAGTGATGGACCCCAAGGTACATCAGTTATTCTTTGCTGACGATGGAGCCATCATAAGCGAAGATCCTACATCCCTGTAACGAGCACTTGATGTGTGGGTGGACGTTCTGGAGGGAAATGGGTATCGCATTAGTTAAAAAAAGACAGAGTACTTGTACTGCCCGTTCTCTGATCCACTCAGGCCTATTCCAGACATTTATTTGAATGGAACAGTGCTTCCCAAGTGCGAAAAGTTCAAATATCTGGGATCTATGATCAATAGCAAAGCAGCCTGTGATGGCGACATCAATAATCGCGTAAGCGTAGGGTGGATGAAGTAGCGAGAAAATTCCGATATCTTCTGTGACAGAAAAATGCCACCTAAGCTGAAAGGTAGGCTCTACAACGCAGTTGTGCGTCCAGCGCTCACATACGGTTCACAATGTTGGACGATGTACAAAACGTATGAGAGTAAATTAACCGCAGCTGAGATGAATATGCTTCGCATGACAGCAGGAGTGACAAAGCTTGATCGCAAAAGAAGTTCGAAGATCCGTGGAAGCATCAAGGAAACCATCGTACAAAAAATAGAGCGCCACCGGCTCAGCTGGTATTGCCACGTTCAAAGAAGAGATCATTTGAACCCTGTTAAAAAGGCAATATCAATGCACGTTCCAAAGACACCGCGATGTAGGAAAGGCAGGCCTATAAACGCCTGCATCAGACAAATGCGACGACATCGGCATTTCATTGGCCTCAGTAACCGAGTGATCCAAAACCGGCAGGCCTGCCGATATTTTCTGAGGTCAAATAGGCGGATCAGTAGAAATGCGGAGCCTTGTTTTCGGATCATAGCCTCGCTGATAAACTGAAGAAGGCGAAGAGAGACTTTATTTCTTCGACACATTGGTTGTTTTACTCTGCCAAGTAAATCGGCATCCTTGCCTTTGGTATCCCCTAAACTTCGGCATTTTTGCCATAGGGATTATTTAAAAGTAAGCGGCCAACATTACATGGCGACACTGCCAGGAGCACTTTTTCACTGGTTAACAATTAATCCGCGCTCGATTAGCTAACTCGCTAAATTTTTTCGCAAAAAAAAAGACGATGCAGAAAGAAACCGTCGATCGCTTCTGCGACCAAATCAAAAATGTAAGAAACGTCAAAAGTAAACAACACGGCGAAAAGACGTGCAACAGCACAGCACGTTCAGTGCTGTTCGCTCACGGGAAAAAGAAGTTGTTAAAATTACCGAAAACGAGAGTCAATTCAAGGTTTTCCGGTAAATTTTCAGCTAATTGCGTAAAATGTTGAATTTAACATTTTGCTTAATTGTTTAATCAACTACCAATCTGTTGAATTTATCGGGTAAAATGCGTTCGAAAATAACAATAATAATGATAATCTCAGCATAATTATGTGTTATATTAAAGCTGTATAAGAATGTGTGTTATGTGTAAATTTTATATGTTGTGTAAAAAATGTAAAATGTTGTAATTTTGGAACTTATCCGAATCCTTGTGTATGATAAAGTTGTGCTGTGTATTGTGTGTGTGGGATGTGTGTGATGTGTGGGATGTGTGTGATGTGTGTGATGTAAAAAAAGTGTTTTATGTATAAAGAAAAAAAGATATAAATCCGTTTGAAATGTGTAAATGTACAGTGTATTTCGTTATTTTGTTATAATGTTAATTCCAACCGATCTCGTTGGTGGTTCGACAAAAAGTGACTCTAATTTAAGCTTGCATTGAATTCACAAAGAACAGTATAAGTTGGCAAGAGAACAACAGTTGTTTAGAATTTGAATTACTTTATAAAATGAGAAATGAGAAATGAAAATGAGCTCTTGATTAAAAAATAGGGTGCGCCATCATGTGTTTGGCGATGGAAAAAACAACATAATCAATTATCAAATATAATATATATTCTTGCGTTTTTAAGTGTATTTCTTAACATACAGCTCACCCTGAAAGCCTATAGGCTATAGGCTTTCAGAGGGAGGCAATGACGCAATCTTAGTTATTGGTCGAGTGTAGTCCCCAAATTTGGTGCGAACGGTTACAACCCTGCATACGTTGTCAGATCCAGGATGAATCTTGATGACGCGGCCAATAGTCCATTTAGATGGTGGTAAATTCAGTTCCTTCAGTAGAACGACATCATCAACTTTTAGATTGGGTTGTGACTTCTGCCACTTTGGTCGCTGTTGTGAGAAGTGAGATATTCCTTATGCCAACGCTTCCAGAAACCTTGGAGCATAGCCTGTAAAAGAACCCAATTAGTTTTGATGGACACAGGATTTAAAGAAACATCTGGTTGAGGAATAGCAGTAGAAGCTTCCCCAATAAGAAAATGCGAGGGAGAAAGGGCGATATGGTCAGAATCAGTGGTCTGCCACATAGGTGGAGAGTTAAGAAGAGCTTCAGTTTTCGTAAGTAAGGTATACATATCCTTGTAGGTAAGCCGGGTGTCACCAATCACTCTTTTAAAGTGCAGCTTAACCGATTTCACACCTGACTCCCATAAACCTCCAAAATGTGGGGCGGACGGTGGTATAAATTTCCATTGTATATTGTCTTTGGACAAATGGTCGATGATGATACTTTTATGTTGTTGACTGCATAGAAGATTGTACATTTCGTTAAGTTGTCTTTTAGCACCGTGGAAATTAGTCTCGTTGTCAGACCATATTTCTTGAGGCTTGCCGCGACGTGAGGTAAATCGGTCTAGGGCGAGTATGAAGGCATTTGAAGACAAGTCACCGACAAGTTCAAGGTGAATCACCTTCGTCACGAAACACACAAAAAGAGCTATGTAGGCCTTAATGAATCTTGGATTCCTTCCTAGGTTCAAGCGAAGCGTAATGGGGCCTGCATAGTCGCAACCAACTCGACTAAATGGGCGCGAATATCGGATCCGATCGATTGGAAGATTTCATATCAATTGCTTACACGTAGCCTTGCGCTGTCGAAAACACATAACACAATCATGCAACACCTTTCGAGCGAGATTTCTGCAACCGAGTATATAAAAGTTTTGACGTACTAATGCCAATAGGAGCGATACACCAGCATGTAAATGTTTTTTATGAGTGTATTCAATAATAAGTTTTGCAACAGGATGGGATTTACACAACAAAATAGGGTGTTTTACTGAATATTTTAGGTCCGAATACTCTAAACGGCCACCAACGCGAAGAACACCAAGGGAATCAAGAAAAGGAGTTAAATTTAAGATTCTATTTTTTGTAGGCAGATCCATTTTTTTCTTTAAAATTTTAATTTCATCAGGAAACATCGATAACTGAGCAATTTTAATAAGTTGAGTTTTTGCGAGGGCTAATTCTTTAGTTGCTAGAGCTTCGCGATTTCTAGTATCTAAGGGCAAACGGCAATTGTTGAGAAAACGTAGTATATAGGCGGTGACACGAACGGATTTTATCCAGCTTGAACAAGATCGTGCAGTCAATACTTGGAAATTTGAAGATACCTTTCTTTCTTCTAATTGTGTTGAATCGACGTCCTCCTTGTTATACTTCGATATTTTCCACTGATCTTTATGCTCCCAAAGCCACTGTGGTCCCCTCCACCATATATCCGTATCCGCCAATGTAGAAGGTAGCATTCCACGTGTAGCTATATGAGCAGGACTAGATGCAGAGCGAACATGGTTCCAAAATTTTGCGGGGATCGATGTTAGAATCTCCGACGTTCTATTGCCAATGAATACAGACCATTTCTTTGGAGGAGCTGAGAGCCAGTGTAGTACTATTGAAGAATCCGTCCAGGCGAATATACGAATATCTGATTCCTGTAAAGAGATCTTTATTCTATTGATGAGACGAGTTAGCAAGACCGCTCCGCACAATTCAAGTCTAGGAAGTGGCAGCACCTTCAAGGGAGCAACCCTTGTCTTCGCTGCAACAAGAGTAACTGTTATAACGTCGTCCGTGTTTACATTTCTACAATAGACTACTGCCGAATATGCGTCTAAAGATGCGTCACAGAAACCATGAAGTTCCCAGTTCTGTTTGTTATGCACCATGATTCTAGGGATGGAAAACGATTCGACGATGGGTAGCTCATCCCTGATGGTTTTCCATTGATAAGCTATGTTTTCTGGTACTTAATCATCCCAGCCCAGATGCTTTCTCCACAGTTCTTGAAACATAATCTTAATAGCTATGACGACAGGAGATAGAAATCCTAGGGGATCGAAAATACGTGATGCATCTGATAAAATACGACGTTTTGTGCATGAGTTCGAAGAGCTTATTTTAACCTTATACGAAAAACAGTCCCGCGACGGGTACCATTGTAGCCCAAGCATCTTCACTGAATTTGATTCCTCAAAGTCCACTGGCGAGAGTTCTCTTTGATCTTCCGGTATCGAGAGTAAGAGTGGCCAGCAATTTGTTGTCCATTTACGAAGATTAAAGCCCGCAGTTTTTAACAGATCAATAAGCTCTTTACGAAGAGAGATGACTTCATCAACAGTTTCAGCACCTGTAATTTCGTCGCCTACGTAAAAATCATTCAGCATGACCGCTGCAGCACGTGGATGACTATGCATGGAGTCTGTAGCTAACTGTTTTAGCACTCGTACTGCTAAAAACGGAGCAGAAGATGTCCCATAGGTAACTGTAAGCAGCCTGTAATGCTTAAGCGTACTGTCCGGGTTTTCACGCCATATAATCTTTTGGAAGTCACTATGGTTCGGTGAGACCCAGATCTGCCTATACATCTTTTCTATATCACCTGTTATTAGATACGAGTGCCGACGAGACCGCAAACAAACAGAAAAAATATCGCGCTGAATTGTAGGGCCGACGAGTAGGGTTTCATTTAAGGACATTGAATTGTTGGACTTCGCCGACGCGTCAAAAACGACTCTAAGCTTGGTTGTGCTACTATCTGTTTTAAAGACGGCATGGTGAGGCAAATAATAGTGAGGTTGTGATCCAATTTGAAGCCCTTCATTTGGTGCAATTTCTTCCATGTGACCAAGTTTGAGATACTCATTTATAAACGTGGTATATTGGGACTTAAGGGAATCATTTGAGGCTAGCTTACGTTCGAGTGAATGAAAGCGAGTCAGTGCTGTGCCAAAAGAATGTCCAAAAAAATTAAAAGGCAATTTCACTTCATATTTGCCATCTGACCGACGAATATAATTTTTGGTAAAGTGTTCCTCAGCTAACTGTTCCTCTAAAGATGGCGGTGGTTCACTGAGCACTTCTTCCATCTTCCAAAAACGTTCTAGATCGAACTCCAAACCAAGATCCAACCGTGTACAATTAGTTTTAAGCTCAGATCCTATCAGCAAATTTTGCGATATTCGACCTGCTATTACCCATCCAAGAATAGTAGGGATTGAGGTCGTACCATCCATCGGATTTATCTTTGCTGCTCCCGTTATAATTTCAAAAAACTTGTCAGCGCCTAATAGGATATCGATTGGACCAGGCAAGTACAAATGAGGATCAGCTAAATCAACAGGTAGAGCCTTGTTATGTCACTGGCTCATCGTAAAGGGTGGAAGGGAAGAAGATATTTTGGGCAATATAAAGCAGTCAGTTTCGACAAATTCCGAGTTAAAACAAGAGCATAATTTAAGAGTTACCATTCCGTTTGTAACTCCAGCCGACGTTGATGCGATTCCTATTATTGGAACCCGAGAGCGTTTTCGGGGTAGCCCCAGGCGTTGAGCTACCTGTTCTGTCATAAACGAGACCTGAGATCCTGAGTCGAGAAGAATACGAAAGATGTGATATGCTCCTTGTATATCCTGAATCCGAGCTAAGGCTGTTGGTAGAATGGTTGCAAGACGACGATTGGATTCAAGAGCTTGATTGACGATGAGAAGTTGTTCGACACTTTGACGAGAATTTATGGTGTCAGGAGTAGATGCAGTGAATGTGGTCGGATTTTGAACAATATTTGCCTTTGATTGTGTGAAGTGGACCAATGAGTGATGTCGGGAGTTACATTGACTGCACCGAAAATTCGAACGACATTTATTGGATGGGTGTCCATGACGCAAACAATTAAAACAAAGCGCTTTATTTTTTACAAATTCTCGACGAAGTTCAATGTTAAGAGATTTAAATTCTGAGCAATGTGAAAGAGTATGATCCCCCTTGCACTTGGGGCAACCATGTGTGGATTCTACAAGATGGGTACGAACTGTACTTGGGCCCTTGTTACGAGGTTGGTTAGCACGAGAAAGAGAGATGCAGGATTCAAGGCAAGCACAACGCGTTTGTAAAAATTCCAAAAACTCATCAATCGTACAATCATCTCTGGAACCCACTTCTTCGGCCCAGGCTTGTTTAGTCTCATGATCGAGTTTTTGAATTAGCAGATAGATGAGCCAAGGGTCTCGCTTGTTTGACCCTAAAGCATTTAATCCGCGTATAGCTTCATCTGCCCCATCGGCGATTTTACGAAGCACATGAATATTTGAAGTTGAACACGATGAAAGTGATAAAAACGAATGAATAAACGATTGGATGATTAGATTGATTGATTGATTTTGATCGTATCGCCTTTCTAATCGGTCCCATGCTTCGATGTAATTCTCTTCTGAACAGGAAATATGCCTGACTAGACTCGCGGCGTCTCCACGAAGAAAAGACTTTAAGTAATGTAGCTTTTGAGTACACGTGATAGAAGTGTTCGACTTTAGGTCCCCTCTTAGAATCCTCTTTCAACCGACAAATGGCGTTCGAAATCACGGAATGGGTGTCAAAATACTTTGTTTCGTATTCGATAAACTCAGATTCGCGATCTTCATAATCGGGTTTATCAATGAAATCCAAAAGTGCATCTTGCTGAGCTACAAACTGTTGCCACGTGTTGTCCAGTTTTTTTAAACGAAATTCTAGAGTTGCAAGGATGACGGTATCATCAATTGACTCCGCGAATGTAGCTAAAACCGTAATTGAAGTTTTAGCACGACCACGTTTTACAATAATTTTATTCATTTTTTCATTCAATGCAAGGATAAAATTGTTATTAATTTGGGGGAAATGATTGTGATAAATCGATTTTATTTCAACACTTGATTGTCCCGTTTAGATTGTAAGACGCGTGATAATACGGTACGTATGTATATATGTGTTCAGTTATATAACGCAGCATATGTTCGAATAAATCGCATGATTTAACCGCAATTAGATAGCTATATGTTTGACCGTGAGTAGCGGTACGCGTAGAGCATGCATGGAGATATGTACTACTTCAATGTATGTACGTATATATGCGTATAGATAAGTTTATATATAAAAAAAAATAATGCAATTTGCAGTACCAAAACTATCTATATGTTCACACGCGAAGACAGTCAACTAACAATCCCGAGTTCAATCACATGTCAAATAAGTATAAAAATGTTTTAATATCATGCACAATATGTAATATATATGTGTATACGTAATTTATGTTATATTGCCTGGATAATCCGGCTTTCCGAAGGACCAACAAAGAATTTGTGTTATGTGTAAGTTTTATATGTTGTGTAAGAAATGTAAAATGTTGTAATTTTGTAACTTATCCGAATCCTTGTGTATGATGAAGTTGTGCTGTGTATTGTGTGTGTGGGATGTGTGTGATGTGTGTGATGTAAAAAAAGTGTTTTATGTATAAAGAAAAAAAGATATAAATCCGTTTCAAATGTGTAAATGTACAGTGTATTTCGTTATTTTGTTATAATGTTAATTCCAACCGATCTCGTTGGTGGTTCGACAAAAAGTGACTCTAATTTAAGCTTGCATTGAATTCACAAAGAACAGTATAAGTTGGCAAGAGAACAACAGTTGTTTAGAATTTGAGTTACTTTATAAAATGAGAAATGAGAAATGAAAAGAGCTCTTGATTAAAAAATAGGGTGCGCCATCATGTGTTTGGCGGTGGAAAAAACAACATAGTCAATTATCAAATATAATAAATATTCTTGTGTATTTCTTAACAAAAGCTCTTTCAGCAAAATCAACTATTCATAATACTCACGATCAGTGCAAACTGCGTAGCACGCAAATAAAATAACCGCTTATTTCAACGATTTTTGTATGTATTCAATGTACTGCCTCGTTTCTTTACATTCGGTGGTCTATTCAAATTTTGTACTCAGTTTAGAAATCCCAATAAATTGTACCAATTATAGAGATCAATCTCCTCAACTTCGCATACAAGATCTTTTCGGCAATATTGTGTGAACGCCTGAAACCTTTTATCAACAGCCTAATTGGGCCCTATCAATGCAGTTTCAGGCCAGGAAAGTCCACCATCGATCAAATCTTCACTCTTCGACAGATCCTAGAGAAAACCCAAGAAGTACAAATCGATACTCATCATCTCCTTATCGATATCAATACCGCCTATGACAGCATCTATGGAGAATGCGTATGGCTATATGGAGCCATGTCTAGTTTTGACGTCCCTGCCAAACTTATTTGTATGTGTAGGATGACGTTGGAGAATGCTCGCTGCTCCATCAATTTGGCAATGACCTCACCGAGACCGTTGATGTCAAAGAAATGTTTTAGACAAGGTGACGCACTGCCATGTATCTTTTAAATATTGTACTTGAACGGTACTCACAAGCCAACACCAGAGGCATAATCTATCAAAAGTCCGTACAACAGCTTGCGCCGATGATACTGACATTATAAGAAAACTCAGCGGGCTGTCACCGGTGCGTTTGCAAGCATTGAAGCAGAAGCTGCCAAAATGGCAAAATGAGTTTAGCTATAAACGAGGGCAAAACCTAGTATATGCTGTTAACAAAAATGGAAAATCAACACCGACGAATTTGACAGAATGCCACAGTGAGCTGTTGCAGCTTCGAGGTAGTAAGGGACTTTGTCTATCTTGGCTCTGCTATTAACTCTGAAAACGGCATCAGCGCAGAAATCAAACGAAGAATAACTTCTACCAATCGCCTTTTTTGAGCTAAAAAGGCAATGTAAATTGAACTATTATACAATGTGTTGAATTTACAGATTTACAAGTCTTTAAACTGTAAATTCAACAAGCACTTCTGTTGTTTTTCATCCCTTTGCAGTCCTAAAATTTTTGGAAAAATTTAAACAGAAACCTGTTACATTCTTTATCGCGAAAAATTCTATAAAAATACACTACAAATATTTGTTTAAAATTTTTTTATTTTATCATTTACATAAGAATATTATGGTACTCCGTTGGATAAGAAAGATTAAGTACATGAGATATGATAAAACAAGAATATACCACACTGAGAACAGAGTGATGCTTATAGAATGTTGTCAATATTAGTAAAGCATGCACTTATCATGCCTTCAAGAACAATTATAATTAAAGGTTGAAGGGTTGAGCCCTTACTTTTATTTTGTGTGACATAATAAAACACAATAGCACCAGCAATGCGACCGACACTCGCGTAATGACATAATGCAAGATGACGCATGTGGGCCACATAAGTGGGTTACTTCCTTTTGTGCCATCCAGAGAGGTCGATATTGGAAAATGACACATGTGGGCCACAAACTTTAAATGCCCATGTGACTGGGAAATATTTTGCAGCATACCGACGATATTTAGAAAAGCATTTATAAAGATTACTTACCTGTTAATTGATTGCATTGCAATGGTTCTTGATTACCAGCTACGTTAGAATCCATTTATTCAATCAATATTTCACTGAACACTTAATTTTAATTTTTTAATTTTTTCACTTTATGTGCGTACAAAACACGGCCGAACTTTTAAAGCGTTTCGAAAAAGTAATGCTTAAAGGTACGCAAGAAACGATGATTTGAAAAGGATCTTACAGATACTTCGGCAATAATAATTGAAATATCTGTAGATTTTGCTGATTCAACTACTAGCACAAGGAAAAATCGGTAGAATCGACAAATTTCTTGTACATTACAGGAATAATCCTACACAATTGAAACTGAAATGACAGTAAAAGCAACTAAAAAATTAGTTGAAATTTTGTTTTGGTGGAAAACGTATTTCGATAAAGTCAACAAAATTTCCTTCGTTTTTACAGATCTTATTGTTATTGAAAAATATCCCAAATCAACCCATTTATCGGCTTAATTCACTTGAAATTGCCGATTTCAGCACTTTTAGCTATTGATATATAATTTTGAAAGAATTTTTTTAACACGAAGAAAAATGTCGATAGAAGAGATGAATGCAAGTAAGATGAGAAGAGTTGAAATTATTTAAATTAAAGTGGGCGCCAGGGAAGTCTTTTAGAAGGAAGATGACGAAACCTTTGGGAGGGCAAAATGGTGAGTGGTGCAGTGACGCTGAAAAGTAAAAAAGGTCCACAACACAAAAAAAAGAAGAAACAATGGTTTACTTCTTTATAAACGCCCCTCCAGGGCGCGGCACTTTCTTCAAAATAATTTAGGCAGTCACCAAGTCTAGATGAATTGAAAAAACGATTGATAAAAAAAAATATCCACAAGTGTTAAAATGGTCGCCGTTAAGGGAGTGGCCCGTTACGCTCGGTCCCGCACTTATAAAGCGGATCAATTACCGGTCGCGAGTCCCGCTTTCACCGGGAAAGAAAACAGCGGAACGTAGCCAACGCTGCCAGTTTTACTACAAAGCTAGCAGATCTACTAGGTTTTCAGTCTTGCTACTACCTACCAACTTTGTCCAAAAATCTACTAGCTTTTTACCTCATCTTCAAACTTCAATTTCATTAAATATTGAATTTACAATTCAATTGCTCGTTCACATATGGAGGTTTCTTTAAAACATTTATGAGTGCCTTGAGTACTTTAGCACTACTTACCATATATGTATCGGTTTAATATTGGTCGGGTAGCTCCATTTTCCAAATGTTTCGCTACTCTCAAATGTCAAAAAATCTTGTGTTTTGCCTTTTTTTGTACCGCGTATTTATTAGTTTTTAGTTCCTTGATTTGCATCATGAAAATTGCTTTAAAGAATATTGAGAATGAGATCGAGGATTTTGTACTTTTTTGAAGTAGCATCGCTTATGTTTAACCTTTATTGCCTTCCGCATAGCAGCGCTTCAGATGAGCGAAAATATTCAAATTTGAACATAATTAAAATCTATTTAAGAAATACTTAGTCTTTGTACAAAGACTGTTGAAAATATTTTCCTTTGTAAAGAACTTTTAAAAGGCAATCCAATGTTTGAACCAACGTAACGGATGCATTTGTTAATTTTGCTAGAAGATTGAAGTTTATTAATGGAAAACTCCACAAAGCATAATTTATTTATTTTTGTTCATTGTGTATGTAGTGTCGTCACAAAGCCTTCGTCTTCTTCCTATTTCGGCGAGGTTATGACCCGAAACAAGAGATCATCACCCTCCCACTTCACTACATTTCCTGTGGGGTTCGCCTATTTGATATAAGACAATATCCAGAGGACTCCCGATTTTTGATCACGTGGCTACTGAGGCCAATTAAATGCTGGCGTCGTTGTATTTGCGCGATCCAGGCGTTTATATGTTAGGCCTGGCTCTCCTGCCTCGCGATATCTTTGGAACGTTCATTAATATTGCCTTTTTAACAGGGTTCGAATGATCTCTTCTTTGAACGTGGTAATACCAACTGAGCCGGTCGAGCTCTATTTTTCGTAAGATGGTCCTCTTCGGTTACCCCAGCGGGACACCTTACTCTTGGCTTTGCTCCTTCGTACATATCCATGATCATCTGTACATAGTGCCGTCGCAAAGCCTAATTTATTTATATTTGTTCATTGTCTATTTTTATTTATGGAGGTGTTAAAAGTCTAATTTGCTTATCTTTGTTTGTTGTTCATTACTTTTATTTTATTATTTATTTCTGCTAATGTCACTTTAAGTGCTAATGGTTCATCGTTCAAATCCTGATGTCAGCAAGCATTTATTTAATTCTTATGAAATATATAAAAAGCCAGTCCGATCAATTGCGAAAGCGAATGAAAGTGAACACTAGTAAGAAGGCATAACACTGGCAGTAGCTTGGTCATATGGCTAGAAAAAATGTTCGCTCTGTTGATGATGATTTGCTATGACATCGGTTATCGGAAAAAAATACTGTGAATCAGAAGCAAAAGACAAAATTTAACAAAAATCTTCTCAGCTATCTGGACGCGCACCGCCCCCGGAGTTTCTGTAAAGGATAAACAACTGAGCTTCAAAAACCACCACACCAAAATCTTTCTCTCTCTCTATCTATTCTTTCCAATGCCCGCACTGTGTGTAAACATGTTAAGTGTATTCATAACCCCTTGAGTGCTCGCAAATTAAAAAAAAAAAGTGCAAATTTTAATAAATAATAAATAATAAAAAATAATTAAATGAAACTGTTGTGCTACCTTTTGGTTGAATCTACTAGCTTCTTCTTGGGGATCTGCTACAATACGCTATGTGTCTAGTGGCAGCACTGAACGTAGCGTTCTGACTAGGGTCTAACCTCTCTATGTTTTTAAATCCTCTCGTCCAATAGCTTCCGTCTGGTCACAATGCACGGGAGTAACCCCAAGCATAACCATAAAAATACTAATCAAATTACATAAGAATTGCTGAGACAACTGCGTGACACCTAGCCAATGACCTGCAATAACTTAATGACGATATGCAATTAATGTAATAAGCTAGCAATGCATATAGTTAGTATAAATAGGTTTACGTTTTTCAAATTGTTTTGTAGTCGAAGAAATAAAGCCTCTCTTCGCCTATCACGTTGGTTGTTTTACTCTGCCAAGTAAATCAGCATCCTTGCCTTTGGCATTCCCAAAACTTCGGCATTTTTGCCATAGGGATTCTTTAAGAGTAAGCAGCCAACATTACAGCACGAAATGCGATAGATAAGATCCAGGAAGAAAACTGTCGGACTTTCAATCGAAGAAGATGTGAGGCTGGAAAGTACAAAGAAGGGGATTTGGTTGGAATTCGTCGAACACAGTTTGGACCAAACCTAAAGATAGCTGGAAAGTATCTAGGTCCCTACAAAATCAACGGTATTGGGGAGCACGAGAGGTATGAGGTACTGAAGGTGGGCGATCACTAGGGACCAGCCACCACAGCTATAACTGTGAACATAATTTCACGACTTAGCCTAAATCCAGTGTCTATACATAATGAGAGATGGTCTAATTTGGATTCTTTCACAATCAGGGCCTGACAATCAGGGTAGCACTGCAAAATTTTTTCTCAATCGTAGTAGAAAGGCTTAGAGAACTATGGTTGGGCTAATCACAGTGCAACACATATGGTGGTCATATATTAACATGGGAATCATTGTAGATCCTGCGTGGGAATCTTGCCCCGAAAGCGAGGATACAACAAAGCATTTACTTTGCCAGTGTCCCGCCTTTGTAAGAACGAGATTGCACTTCTTGAGTTTCTAAGTTATGGGAATATCTTTAATTTAATCTTTTCCCATGGTCGAAATTCTGTGTTTCATCGAGAGTACACTGAAATTTGAATATGTGCTTCCTAGGGACTTTAGAACAGTGGACCAGTTTGAGTTAGAGTGCTTGGGGTAAAATGGCCTTTATCCCCTCGGAATCAATTAATTTATTCATTCATTCATACAAATCAACTGGAATTGATTGCTTTTATAAATACATGTACTCCCCAAAGCTCTTTTGAAAAGAGAAACTTATTTTTCGCAATAACGCATAGAACCAGTTATGATACTGATGAGTCAATTCCAAGGTGCATAAAGCATGTTAAATGAGCTTGCTTTGTAACAAATTGGCGGCCGTGGCGTACGCACACAACATGAGTGGTTGCGAGAAGCTAGGCCCTGGCACTTTAAAGAGCTGTTGCGCCAAATATTTGTATTTGTATTTGTAACAAATTTGATTTTTGTTTGTTTCGAGTAGATTTCAAAAGTTGTGTATATTCAGTAGTAGATTCAATCGGTAGATGATTCCATTGTCGCGCAACAAGCTGTTACAAAGATGTTAAAGACTTAAAGTCCTTCAAACAGAATAAATGTACTTATTACTTATGTACCTGTCTCGCCTAACGAGAGCACTAGCTTCTGTGATGTGTCGACATCCATCCAACCAGAACATATCATCCATTTGCTGGCTTTTAGTTGTATTTTAATCCATCAGTGTCCAAAACATGGCCAACCGGTAATTTAATCGGATTGGTAATTTTGGCTCAGAGTTGTGCTCCTGATTAATTGAGAGGATAAACAATTAAAATTAACGAAGCGATGATACGTGACGCTGAAAACGGTTGGGGGTGCAAATTATGAGCGAAACATGGATGCGAAAAAGTGTGAAATTAACCGAAAGGATAACTGTTGAATTACAGGGTTATTCCGTACTGTGCTGTTTGTATTTGTTTTCAAATTACACGCTTATAAGCAAACTTAAACGAATTTTTCGCACTGGTCCATTTGCACCGGTCCATTATACTATATTTTTTTCGTAACTGGTCCATTATACTACCAGGAAGCCAAACCCTTATTAATCCATTTAAATTGAATTTCTTTGTCTTTCGTAGAAATCCCAGCAACTACCTATATAATACTTCAATGATAAGGATCTTACAGTACCAGCACTCACCACATCAGCATCGAATAACTGCCACCTGATACAAGCAAAAGCAAAAAAAACGCAGAGGATGTGTTCTACATTATCGTCGTCCTCTCCGCAATCGCAGCAGATTCTAGTACTACTTAAGCCAAACACATTAAATGCTTGGCGAAAGCGAAGGGGCTTGTTAAGCCGCCAATAAGTTGTCTGCATTATTTTCTGTTGAGAGACAACAAGAATGCCCCTGATTTCTTACAGACATGCTGGAGCATTCGTGTAGTCAACCCTCATCCTGGAGAGTCATAACACAAGCAGTAGTGTTCATGAAAAACCCAAAAGTCAATGGAGATCTAATGCAGGTTTCGGTTGTGGAAAATCCTCCTCTGGGCCTTGCGTAGCTATATCATCGGAGATCTCATTCTGCAAAAACCCAGTGTGACCTGGGACTCAGACCAAAGTCAGAGAAATCAGCCTTTCGACAACGTTCAAGGAGTTTTTACATTCACGAACTATTTTAGAAGTGGTTTAAGAGCTAATTGGAACCAGCCTGTGACTACAGACGCAAATACTTCAACCCTTCCACGTGTTCCTTACAGTATGGTTCATGGCCATTCGGATTGTATAACTTTCCAACCAGACGCATATTTGCCTATCGAGAAGTGAAGTGAAAAAGCCTTCCTCGAAGACACCAGCACCAGATACTTGATTGATCTGCGAGCCAAACCCCAAAATTATCCTATGGATGTATACAGCTATAGTAAGGCCAATACTTACATATGGCAGCCTTGTATGGAGGCAAGCAGCCAGCAAAATAAACAACCTAACTGCTATCACAATAGTACAAAGACTAGTGTGCATCGCCACAACCAGTGCGATGAGAATGACACATACAACAGGACTTGGGGCAATTCTCAATCTGCTTCCGCTGTACATCTTTATACAAGCATTGGCGGCTCTTAGTGTCGTAAGACTAAGCCAAACAGATAGCTGGAGGCAAATGCAATGGGTCACACAACGATTCTGCAGAGATATTTAGGCAATGTATCCAGTACGTACATAACGCCTTACCTAGACTTCACGAGACCATTTTTATGCACCTATCCGAGCAGGAAAGACTGGAAAAATGACAGAACGCCTAACTGTGTACAGCGATGAATCCAAAATGGTAATAGGTGTAGGTGCTCTGAAACGCTTGGTTTCTCCTTAACCGCTCGGTTTCCGAACTACAGCAACGTTTTCCAGGCAGAGGTCCTAGCAGTAACAATAGCAGCCCGCAGGCGCGAACGCACGGGGGGTTTTGGGGGTTCACCGGTTCACAAACGCGTCTTTTAAAATTTTGCGAAACGCATTGGGTTGTGCACTTGAATTCACCTCAATTTGTTCTATTGTGTCTATGAATATATCTGTTGCTCATTAGAGTATCTGGATGTACGAAATATGAAAACCGAAGGAGTCAAACCTCATGTTCTACTTGCTGCTATACAAACTTCCCAATTTATAATATCCTTAACAGTGATTAAGACAATTTTCAGGCTTTTGAAAATGTAAGTGAACTTTTACAAAAAAAAGAATGTGATCTCAGCTGCTGTATGGAATACGCAAACCATTTACATGAGGAAGTAAATGACAGATTGGCCGTGTTATCTGTCGTTGCGTGCGGACGCGTTTTTTTGGAAATCTCCACCAACAATAAACAATCAAAAAAATTAAAATAAAACAATAGTCTAAGCCCATCTGAATAAAACCCACCCACAGTTGAATAAAAAAATAAAAAAAACAATAAAAAAAATAATTATCAATCTCTCCCCTCACAATCACCAATCAAGAGCCAAATTAATTTCCGCTAATCGCGCGCGCCTAATCTCCACATCAGTGTAGTGCAGTGCAGTGCAAAGAAAAAAAAAAAAACCATCAGTGCCGGGTCTCTCCATCTCTCCCATCCCCACTCACTCGCTGTTGCGCTTCTTAGTCATCGCAATTGTCGCATGTTCTTTACATGCCTTCAGTTGCGATGATTGAGAGAGCGTAACAACTGATGTATAGCGGACCGTGAGTTACTTTCTGAATAGCGGACCACAGCTGATTGTCGTTTGGGCATAACACCGGCGATAGTTTGTTGTGGAAAACCATATTTAGGATCTACACCTCACGGTTTCGCTTAGTAGCGTCAGTGTTGTGTCTTTTTGTGTTTTTATGTTGTAATGAAGAGAGAATTTAGGGTTGATTATACGAACATTCGTGGGCTTCGAACGAATTTCTTTCATCTATACGCCCATGCTTATTCCCATAAACCAGCTGTTTTGGCACTGAGCGAAACACAGGTAGTCGAAGAATCTTCCGATCTAAAGCTGCCTGGATATAACTTAGTGTCATTATTCTTTCCCCATCGCGGCCTCGCCATTTACGTCCGTAGTGATATAGCTTACCAAGTTCCACCACAGTATGGCCACTGTTCCAATCCGGAATTTAATTTCAAATAGCTAAAATTCACCGTCCGTAAGCAAATAATTCACTACTGTTTTATCTACAGAAGCCCTAGTGCGGATAGCAACTCGACTTTTAACGAATTTGATGCTTTGTCTGATTCCATCACACGAATTGTCTCCCTGTATCCTCATACTGAAATCGTCATTGCGGGCGATTTCACTATACACAATTCGGAGTGGCTTCGACATTCTGGCCAGACAACACCCGAAGGAAGGTATGTTGAACTTTTCGCTGAGATAAACAATCTGACTCAGCTTGTAAATGAGCCTACACGTATACCGGATATTGTAAGTCATTCTGCCAACACTCTGGACTTGTTTCTTACTTCACACCCTGATAAATACATCATTGATGTTTTAGCGCCTCTAGGCCGGTCCGACCACAACATCGTATCAGCTAAATTCTCGTATTCTGACCACACAGTTAAAGAAAAAACTCCGAAAAGAAAAGTATGGCGTTACGAGAAAGCCAATTGGGACGGCCTTAATAGTTTCTTTAGGAGTTTTAACTGGTCGCTGTGCTTCCTCGATAGCGACGTGGATGCCGCCGCTGATATGGTTACGGACACCATCCTCTTAGGTATGGATGCCTTTATTCCTAACAGAATAATAAGCATCAAACCTAAGGCAAAATCGTGGTTTGACCAGAGCTGCAAAGAGGCTATCAGGGTGAAAGAGGTAAGTTTTCGGTCTTATAAAGCCAACAAATCTGAGGAAAACCGAAAGAAGTTTACTTTGTCTCCACCTGTACTTGAGAGCGTCGAATTTTCCATGGGACAAGTCCACTTTCGCACTCGTACAGTTGCAGGAGTACTCAAAGGTCTGAACATACACAAATCCGCTGGTCCAGATGGAATCTGGTTGCGCTCGATATTTCTAAGGCATTTGACAGAGTTTGGCATCAGGCTCTTTTGTCGAAAATGCGTGCATATGGCATCGATGAGTCTCTTCTTCAATGGATTAGAAATTACCTTTCGAACCGTTCAATACAAGTTGTCTTGGACGGCTTCAAGTCTGCAATTCACCATATAAATGCTGGTGTTCCCCAGGGCTCCGTTTTGTCTCCGACTCTCTTTCTCATTTTTATAAATGACCTCTTGTCTGCTACTTCTAATCCAATCCATTCCTTCGCTGATGACAGTACCCTCAGTTTTTCATATTCGTTCCCTAGCTCACGTCCCTGCTCTTCGGCCGTAGAAGAGGAACGACATCGTATGTTAAACACATTAAATTCCGACCTGGACAGCATAACCAAATGGGGTTCAATCAATAGAGTGGAATTTAATGTATCCAAAACTCAATGCTGTCTTCTGTCTCTCAAGCGAAACCAAGACCCTCAACCATTATCCATGAATGGTACTTGTATCGCTGAATCCGAAAGACTTGCCATTCTCGGTATGTGCATCAATAACCGTCTTCGATGGAACGATCACATATTCGAAGTCGCCAAAAATGCTGCAAAATGTCTAGGATTCCTTAAGCGGTGCAAGAAATATTTTACCCCGTCTGATCTGGCTTCCATCTATAAGGCATTCATCCGCCCAAAGCTGGAATATAACGCCCACATCTGGTCTGGTGCACCCAAGACCGTTCTGCACATTCTAGATAGGGTACAGAACCGCGCGTTAAAACTAATAGGTGATAGAGACATTGTGAACTCCATAGTCTCACTTGAACATCGTAGAAATGTCTCATGTCTTTCCCTTTTTTATCGCTTCTTTTACAAAAAATGCTCCAGCGAAATAGCCAGCTGCATTCCTCCCCTTCAAAACTTCACCCGCAATACGCGTCATGCTTCGAATGCACATCAGTTCACCCTCAAGCCCAACTTCGGACGTACTGTCAAATATAGGGATTCGTTTATAAGCCGAACAACACGTTTGTGGAACGACCTACCAGCCTCTGTGTTTCCTCATCACTACAGCCTACAAACATTTAAAGCCAACGCAAACCGGCATCTCCTCTGTCTCTTTCCCCCCTTTTCCCAACCGCCCGTGCCCTGAGAACCAGTATCAGGGTATTAATAATCCCTTTGGCACGCGCAAATTATAAAAAAAAAAAAAAATGCGTCAAAACTCCGAAGTTAGATTCAGTCACGCATTTGCTGGAGCTAAAGAAATGGCAGACAAAATGGATATTCAATTAGTAGTCCCGCGGAAGTTGTAAAACAAAAGAACCGTGACAACTATGAAGGAGGTCCTGAAGAATATTTCCGTCGGTCCATCTTTGTTCCTTTTTTGGACCGACGATGTAACTAAGGACTAGATTTCTTACTTACTTACTTTACTTATATCCTTTAACCACTCGGGGGGCATAGAGCGTCAACCACGCCTGGCGCCATCGTGTTCGGAGTTCTGCAACGCGTTTGAGCTGCCTCCAACTCATTCCTAAAGAGCTCGATTCCTCCTCAACTGTTCTGCGCCACGTTTGCATAGGGCGCACCGCTATTCTGCCTGATTGGTTGAGCGGATTTCACTGTATGGCGTATTTCGCAATACCATAGAGTTGTCTTCGCGCCGTAGGGTGTGTCCAATCCATTGCCACTTTCTTCTTCGTATAGTAATGCTTATAGGTTCTTGGCCCGTTCTCAGATAAAGTTGTTCGTTGGAGATGCGGTTCGGCCAAAAAATCCTCAAGATGATTCTTAAGCATTTGTTTACGAAGACTTGCAGTTTGCGTGTGTTAATGGTGTACACCTTCCAGGTACTGCACCCATAAAGCAGCACTGATTCTACGTTGGAGCGGAACAGTCGTAGCTTGGTTCTTAAGCTAATAACATTGCTTCTCCGGATTTTGGACAGCATTCCGAACGCAGCTTTAGCCTTCCCGATTCTGCTGCACACATCCAGTTCGGTGCCACCGCGATTAGTCGAGACCACACTTCCTAAATATAGAAAGTTCTCAACTTTCTCGACTTCCTGTCCGGCAATGTAAAGTTGAGCGCGGTCGTTAGAACAAGTGCTCAGGGCTTGTGTTTGGCATAACCACTGTGTCCGGCTTTTGAACAGTGGTTATGCCTGTTTCATCTATCTTATATTCTTAAATACTATAAAAGCAAAATCGATTTTCCTTGTGAGCACCGTTTCTCGAAAACTACTAGATGTAGGTACTTGACATTTGCACAGTTATTCCTTATTTTGCCTGGATGCGAGATAAGAAGGGATTTTCCGAAATTCAAGGTGTAAGTGGCATAAAGACGGTGGAGATCGAATTTTCCATCTGTAAATATTGATTCCACAGCCGTAGCAGAGTACTTGTTATCCGGATTAAAAAAATAATAAATAAATGAATTTAGTAAATTCACCGCTGATTCATTTAAGATATAAAGCATCCTTCTGCGTTGTTCTGAAGCTGAGCAGTGCTAAAAACAATTAATCAAATCATCGCCCACAATTTTCCTTCAGTGGAGACCACGACCAGCAGTCATGCAGCAGTGGCTATCGTTGCCATAGTATGTGAGTATATGGGCGCACTTCTTCTTCTTCCTTTTATCAGCGAGGTTATTATCCGAAAATAAGGGATCACAACCCTCCCACTTCACCGCATTTCTACTGATCCGTCTGTGGGGTTCGCCTATTTGACCTCAGAAAATATCGACAGGCCTGCCGATTTTGGATCACTCGGCTACTGAGGCCAATGAAATGCCGATGTCGTTGCATTTGTCTGATCCAGGCGTTTATAGGCCTGTCTTTCCTACATCGCGATGTCTTTGGAACGTTCATTGATATTGCCTTTTTAACAGGGTTCAAATGATCTCTTCTTTGAACGTGGCAATACCAGCTGAGCCGGCCACGCTCTATTTTTTGTACGATGGTTTCCTTGACGTGAAAGATTCCACGGATTTTCGAACTTCTTATTCGATCAAGCTTTGTCACTCCTGCTGTCATGCGAAGCATCTTCATCTCAGCTGCCGTTAATTTACTCTCATACGTTTTGTACATCGTCCAACATTGTGAGCCGTTTGTGAGCGCTGGACGCACAACTGCGGTGTAGAGCCTTTCCTTCAACTTAGGTGGCATTTCTCTCTCACAGAAGATAGCGGAATTTTCTCGCCACTTCATCCACCCTACGCTTACGCGATGATTGATGTCGTCATCACAACTTGCTTTGCTATTGATCACAGATTCCAGATATTTGAACTTTTCGTACTTGGGAAGCACTGTTCCATTCAAATAAATGTCTGGAATAGGCCTGAGCGGATCAGAGAACGGGCAGCACAAGTACTCTGTCTTTATTGAACTAATGTGATACCCACTTCCCTCCAAAACGTCCACCAACACATCAAGTGCTCGTTGCAGGGACGTAGCCTCCTTACTTATGATGGCTCCATCGTCAGCAAAGAATAACTGATGTACCTTGGGGTCCATCACTTTACATTCAAGCAGATAATCAAGGACTGTAATAAAGAGCAAAGGACTTAAAACGCTTCCCTGGTGCACCCCGACTTTGATTGAGAACTCTTCAGTTACTCCAGCGGGGCATCTAACTCTTGTCTTTGCTCCCTCGTACATGTCCATGATCATCTGTACATAGGTTTCTGGAACCCCTCGATGTCTTAGCGAAACCCATATCAGATCTCGTGGTTGTCTGTCGAATGCCTTTTCAAAGTCAACTAATACAATATGCCCTTAAGGAATCGTTTCGGGGATATCTTCTCCCAAACACGCTGTCAATTTGACTCCCTTCCACGTACTTAGTCGTGCTGCTGCTTGCAGTAGCCATTGAGCTGTGTCATCGTTGTAGCAGTCAACAAGTAGTAAGCCCAGTCTGAAGTGTATACTTTCAAACTGAAGCCTGCTCTTCCAGCCTAGGGCTACTTCTTCGATAATGGCGTCCTCAAGCGCCGTTTGCTCCTCGGTGCTTAGCGTTGCCACCGCGTACTCCTTTGGGAGCACAGCCACTCGCAGGTTTCTGACTATGCCTGCATACGTCTTCTTTCCGGTGAGACGGTGATTGGGCCCGCCAAGCTGACGTTACTGCTAGCCTTGTGTCGCTTACTATCAGGTTTCTCCGGGGGGGTGTTGTTATCCCTTCCCCCTTTTAGGTGTCCCTGTGCTTCTGGAGTGTCAGTTACCTCCTTTTTCCTTTGCACGGTTAGCTTCCTGGTCTCTTCAGGTTCGAAACCTTGGGCTAGGAAGCGCAGGTACCACTTTGCACCCGCTCCACAGAGGGCTTTATCAGTGGGCCGTCCAGACTCCCGGGCTTACTCCTGTCTGCTTGCGTGGGAGGTTTATGCAGCCGCTCTATCGGTCTGCTGCTCTCTGTTCTTCTCACCTCCCGGGAAGTGTATACCTTCCTTACCGGCGATCTTGCCCTTTTCGTGCCAGTAGGCCAATGTCCTCTTGGAGCTTCAGTGTCTCTGCGCCTGTGGTGCTCCGTTCTTACCCTGTGCCTAGGGCTGACTCCGCGCGCTGGAGGTGTTCTTCTGCGACTCGTGCTAGGCCTTTCGGAGAAGGTCTCCCTCCAGACGACTTGCAGCCGCACCGCAGCGGCACCGCAACTGCACCGCAACTCCACCTTAAGTACACGGCAGCGGCACCGCAACTACACCGCAGCCGCACCGCAAATACACCGCAGCCGCACTGCAGGGACACCGCAGCCACACCGTAGAGACACCGCAATGGCAACGCAGCCGCACCGCAAGGACAACGCAACGGCACCGCAGCCACACCGCAGCCGCACCGCAGGACACCGCAGCCGCACCGCAGGACACCGCAGCCACACCACAGCCGCACCGCAGCCACACCGCAGCCGCACCGAAGGGACACCGTAGACGCACCGCAGCCGCACCGCAGGCGAACCGCAAGGACACCGCAGCTGCACCGCAGCCGCACCGCAGGGACACCGCAACCGCACCGCAGCCGCACCGTCGGGGCACCGCAGGGACACCGCAGCTGCACCGCAGCCGCACCGCAGAGACGCCGCAGCCGCACCGCAGAAACGCCGCAGGGACACCGCAACCGCACCGCAGCCGCACCGAAGCCGCACCGCAGGACACCGCAGCCACACCACAGCCGCACCGCAGCCACACCGCAGCCGCACCGAAGGGACACCGTAGACGCACCGCAGCCGCACCGCAGGCGAACCGCAAGGACACCGCAGCACGGGACACTGCAGCCGCACCGCAGGCACACCGCAGCCGCACCGCAGGGACACCGCAGCCGCACCGCAGGGATACCGCAACCGCACCGCAGGGACACCGCAGACGCACCGCAGGGGCACCGCAGGTACACCGCAACCGCACCGCAGCCGCACCGCAGGGACACAGCAGCCGCCCCACAGGGACATAGCAACCGCGCCGCAGAAGCACAGCAGCCGCACCGCAGTCGCACCGCAGGGACACCGCAACCGCACCGCAGGTACACCGCAGCCGCACCGCAGGTACACCGCAGCCGCACCGCAGGGACACCGCAGCCGCACCGCAGCCGCACCGCAGGGACACCGCAGCCGCACCGCAGCCGCACCGCAGCCGCACCGCAGGGACACAGCAGCCGCCCCACAGGGACACAGCAACCGCGCCGCAGAAGCACCGCAGCCGCACCGCAGTCGCACCGCAGGGACACCGCAGGGACACAGCAGCCGCCCCACAGTGACACAGCAACCGCGCCGCAGAAGCACCGCAGCCGCACCGCAGGGACACCGCAGCCGCACCGCAGGGACACCGCAGCCGCACCGCAGGGACACCGCAACCGCACCGCAGCCGCATCGCAGGGACACCGCAGCCGCACCGCAGGGACACCGCAACCGCACCGCAGCCGCATCGCAGGGACACCGCAGCCGCTCCGCAGGGGCACCGCAGGGACAAAGCAGCCGCACCGCAGCCGCACCGCAGCCGCACCGCAGGGACACCGCAACCGCACCGCAGCCACACCGCAGCCGCACCGCAGCCGCACCGCAGGGACACAGCAGCCGCCCCACAGGGACACAGCAACCGCGCCGCAGAAGCACCGCAGCCGCACCGCAGCCGCACCGCAGTCGCACCGCAGGGAGACCGCAACCGCACCGCAGGTACACCGCAGCCGCACCGCAGGGACACCGCAGCCGCACCGCAGGGATACCGCAGGGATACCGCAGGGACACAGCAGCCGCACCGCAGGGACACCGCAGCCGCACCGCAGGGACACAGCAGCCGCACCGCAGCCGCACCGCAGGGACACCGCAACCGCATCGCAGCCACAACGCAGCCGCACCGCGGTGCGGCTGCGGTGCGGCTGCGGTGTCCCTGCGGTGCAGCTGCGGTGCGGCTGCGGTGCGGTTGCGGTGTCCCTGCGGTGCGGCTGCGGTGTCCCTGCGGTGCGGTTGCGGTGTCCCTGCGGTGCGGCTGCGGTGCGGCTGCGGTGTCCCTGCCGTGCGGCTGCGGTGCGGCTGCGGTGTCCCTGCGGTGTGGCTGCGGTGTCCCTGCGGTGCGGCTGTTGTGCGGCTGCGGTGTACCTGCCGTGCGGCTGCGGTGCGGTTGCGGTGTCCTTGCGGTGCGGCTGCGGTGCGGCTGCGGTGCAGCTGCGGTGTCCCTACGGTGCGGCTGCGGTGTTCGGCTGCGGTGTGGCTGCGGTGCCGTTGCGGTGTCCCTGCGGTGCAGCTGCGGTGTTCCTGCGGTGCGGTTGCGGTGTCCCTGCGGTGTTCCTGCGGTGTACCTGCGGTGTGGCTGCAGTGCAGCTGCGGTGTGGCTGCGGTGCATCTGCGGTGTGGCTGCGGTGCCGTTGCGGTGTCCCTGCGGTGCGGCTGCGGTGTCCCTGCGGTGCCCCTGCGGTGCGGCTGCGGTGTCCCTGCGGTGCCCCTGCGGTGCGGCTGCGGTGTGGCTGCGGTGCAATTGCGGTGTACCTGCGGTGCGGCTGCGGTGTCCCTGCGGTGTGGCTGCGGTGTCCCTGCGGTGCGGCTGCGGTGCGGCTCCGGTGTCCCTGCGGTGCCCCTGCGGTCGGCTGCGGTGCGGTTGCGGTGTCCCTGCGGTGCGGCTGCGGTGCGGCTGCGGTGTCCCTCCGGTGCGGTTGCGGTGTCCCTGCGGTGCGGCTGCGGTGCGGCTGCGGTGCGGCTGCGGTGTCCCTGCGGTGCCCCTGCGGTCGGCTGCGGTGCGGTTGCGGTGTCCCTGCGGTGCGGCTGCGGTGCGGCTGCGGTGTCCCTCCGGTGCGGTTGCGGTGTCCCTGCGGTGCGGCTGCGGTGCGGCTGCGGTGCGGCTGCGGTGCGGCTGCGGTGCGGCTGCGGTGCGGCTGCGGTGCGGCTGCGGTGCGGCTGCGGTGTCCCTGCGGCGCTGCGGTGCAGTTGCGGTGTACCTGCGGTGCATCTGCGGTGTGGCTGCGGTGCCGTTGCGGTGTCCCTGCGGTGCGGCTGCGGTGTCCCTGCGGTGCGGCTGCGGTGTGGCTGCGGTGCAATTGCGGTGCGGCTGCGGTGCGGTTGCAGTGTCCCTGCGGTGCGGCTGCGGTGTCCCTGCGGTGCGGTTGCGGTGTCCCTGCGGTGCGGCTGCGGTGTCCCTGCCGTGCGGCTGCGGTGCGGCTGCGGTGTCCCTACGGTGTGGCTGCGGTGTCCCTGCAGTGCGGCTGCGGTGCGGCTGCGGTGTACCTGCGGTGCCCCTGCGGTGCGGCTGCGGTGCGGTTGCGGTGTCCCTGCGGTTCGGCTGCGGTGTCCCTGCGGTGCGGCTGCAGTGTTCCTGCGGTGCGGCTGCGGTGTTCCTGCGGTGCGGCTGCGGTGCGGTTGCGGTGTCCCTGCAGTGCCCCTACGGTGCGGCTGCGGTGCCGCTGCGGTGCGGTTGCGCTGTCCCTGCGGCTGCGGTGCGGCCGCGGTGTCCCTGCACTTCGGCTGCGGTGCGTCTGCGGTGTTCCTGCCGTGCGGCTGCTGTGCGGTTGCGGTGTGCCTGCAATGCGGCTCCGGTGTCCCTGCGGTACGGTTGCGGTGTACCTGCGGTGCGGCTACGGTGCGGCTGCGGTGCTGCGGTGCAGTTGCGGTGTACCTGCGGTGCCCCTGCGGTGTGGCTGCGGTGCGGCTGCGGTGCGGCTGCGGTGCGGCTGCGGTGCGGCTGCGGTGCGGCTGCGGTGCGGTTGCGGTGTCCCTGCGGTGTGGCTGCGGTGCGGCTGCGATGTCCCTGCCGTGCGGCTGCGGTGCGGCTGCGGTGTCCCTGCGGTGCGGCTGCAGTGTCCCTGCGGTGCGGCTGCGGTGCGGCTGCAGTGTCCCTGCGGTGCCCCTGTGGTGCGGCTGCGGTGCGGCTGCGGTGCGGCTGCGGTGCGGTTGCGGTGTCCCTGCGGTGCGGCTGCGGTGCGGTTGCTGTGTCCCTGCGGTGCCCCTGCGGTGCGGCTGCGGTGCGGTTGCGGTGTCCCTACGGTGCGGCTGCGGTGCAGCTGCGGTGTCCCTGCGGTGTGACTGCGGTGTCCCTACGGTGCAGCTGCGGTGCGGCTGCGGTGCGGCTGTGGTGCGGTTGCGGTGTCCTTGCGGTGCGGCTACGGTGCGGCTGCGGTGCAGCTGCGGTGTCCCTACGGTGCGGCTGCAGTGCAGCTGCGGTGTTCGGCTGCGGTGTGGCTGCGGTGCCGTTGCGGTGTCCCTGCGGTGCAGCTGCGGTGTTCCTGCGGTGCGGTTGCGGTGTCCCTGCGGTGCGGTTGCGGTGTCCCTGCGGTGTTCCTGCGGTTTACCTGCGGTGCGTCTGCAGTGCAGCTGCAGTGTGGCTGCGGTGCATCTGCAGTGTGGCTGCGGTGCCGTTGCGGTGTCCCTGCGGTGCGGCTGCGGTGTCCCTGCGGTGTGGCTGCGGTGTCCCTGCGGTGCAGCTACGGTGTCCCTGCTGTGCCCCTGCGGTGCTGCTGCGGTGTCCCTGCGGTGCGGCTGCGGTGTGCCTGCGGCTGCGGGGTCCCTGCGGTGCAGCTGCAGTGTCCCTGCGGTGCGGCTGCGGTGCACCTGGGGTAGCCCTGCGGTGCGGCTGCGATGCAGCTGCGGTGCAGCTGCGGTGTCCCTGCGGTGCGGCTGCGGTGTCCCTGCGGTGCGGCTGCGGTGCGGCTGTGGTGTCACTGCGGTGCGGCTGCGGTGCGGCTGCAGTGCAGCTGCGGTGTGCCTGCGGTGTGGCTGCGGTGCATCTGCGGTGTGGCTGCAGTGCCGTTGCGGTGTCCCTGTGGTGCGGCTGCGGTGTCCCTGCGGTGTGGCTGCGGTGTCCCTGCTGTGCCACTGCGGTGCTGCTGCGGTGTCCCTGCGGTGCGGCTGCGGTGTACCTGCGGCTGCGGGGTCCCTGCGGTGCAGCTGCAGTGTCCCTGCGGTGCGGCTGCGGTGTCCCTGCAGTGCGGCTGCGGTGCACCTGTGGTAGCCCTGCAGTGCGGCTGCGGTGCAGCTGCGGTGTCCCTGCGGTGCGGCTGCGGTGCGGCTGTTTTGTCACTGCGGTGCGGCTACGGTGCAGCTGCGGTGTCCCTGCGGTGCGGCTGCAGTGCACCTGGGGTAGCCCTGCAGTGCGGCTGCGGTGCAGCTGCGGTGTCCCTGCGGTGCGGCTGCGGTGTCCCTGCAGTGCGGCTGCGGTGCACCTGTGGTAGCCCTGCAGTGCGGCTGCGGTGCAGCTGCGGTGTCCCTGCGGTGCGGCTGCGGTGCGGCTACGGTGCAGCTGCGGTGTCCCTGCGGTGCGGCTGCAGTGCACCTGGGATAGCCCTGCAGTGCGGCTGCGGTGCAGCTGCGGTGTCCCTGCGGTGCGGCTGCGGTGCGGCTGCAGTGCGGCTGCGGTGCGGCTGTGGTGTCACTGCGGTGCGGCTACGGTACAGCTACGGTGTCCCTGCGGTGCGGCTGCGGTGCCCCTTTTTGTTAAATACATTACGACTTTTTGTTACAACTCGGCCATCCTATTCCTTAACCTCGCCCTCGAGGTCACCGTCGTCGTCGGCTCCGTAGTTGCACTCGCCCCCAGAAACCCCCTATTCTGAAGTTCGCACCAGCGCTTTATGCGATCAGCTGCCATCACGGTGTTTAGTGTAAGCTGGGTCCGCTGCATGTCAGGAATGTCTTCCACCACATAGCGATCGCTCGTGAGGACCTTGGAAATATGGAATATGGCCCTTTGTACTCTGGCTCCAATTTGCGAGAATCGCCGGTGGAACCAGAGTCGTTCTCGAGCGGTACGAGGTCACCCACGGCATACTGAGTAGGTTGCCGATGCCTGGCATCGAGCCTAGTCTTCTGTCGATGTTGGGCTTACCTGATGTTTTGCAGTGCTTTGGAATCTGTTAACGCTCGCTCCTCCCATTCCAACAGCAGCTTGTCCCCTAGGATGCTTCTCGGAGTATAGGCAAAGAGAAGGTCATGTGGGCTCGCTCGTGTTGTACAATGGCGGGCACTATTCAGTCCCCACTGAATATCGGGTAAATGGCAAATGGCTTGCCCAGTCTTCTCCTCTTCCTGGCCCATGCATGCATTTGAGTGACGCCAAGATGGTCCGGTTGCACCTCTCTACCTGCCCATTGGCTCTGGGCATCTTCACCGCCGTCTGAATATGTTGGGCCCCATTCTCTTGGCAAAACTGGTTGAACGATCGTGATGTGAATGCCGTTCCTCGATCGGTTATGATCCTCCTCGCTATCTGCCCCCCTGTTTGCTTAGACCTGCCGTTATAATCTCCTCCGATATATCGCGCATCACTATAGTCAGCATACTGATGCGTTCCGTTATCTCGTCTGCCAGTAGGAGCCTCACCAGCACCCATGTGCACTTTGTTGTCGCAGTTCCTGCCACTTCGGTGCACTCCGCCAGCGCCCCCACTCGCGTGATCACTGGCAGCATCCAAACACGTGTGCAATCCGTCACCCTGCATACCAGCCCCAGAGATGTTGGCACACTTGTTCCCCCGTACCGATTCCTCGAGCATCTGCCTCAAAGCTCGCAACTCCTTTCGCAGCTCATCGACCTCGCTGTCGTTGCCGCCTCGTTTGCCACTGACTCGTACGCTTCTGGCTGCTTTTGGTGCAGCCCACCAACCGCTCCGCCGATCAATCTGCCTTCGTCTTTCACTTCCTCGCCATTTGCCAATTTGTAACCCCCCTGCAGCTTCCTCTTCAGCACAGCCCCACCGTTGTTGTCAATCTCTCTACCACTGAATTTACCTCGATCGATGCCATCGATGTCGCTACAGCACCTACCTGCAGTTTCTTCGGCAACGTAGTAACGTGCGAAGCACCGTCGCCCTGTATCTCCCTCATTTCCTCGAATGTCAGGAGACCCGCTACCAGCTCTTCCTAGACCACACCAACTTCTCTCAATTCTTCCCGCGCGCCGTCCAGTCTGCTATGTCATCAAGTTACTCCCGGCGCGTGTATCCAATGCGCCAATGCACCGGCACAGTGGCGCAACAACTCTTTAACTGGCAGGGCCTAGCTTCCCGCAACCACCCGCATAGTCGCTGTCCTTGTTGTGTGTACCAATCGCCGTAGTAGATGTCATCATACTCCCTTTGCCCGGCCCATTCCATCGCACTTCTTGGATGGCGGTGATATCTGCTTTGTAGCAGACTAGAGCCTCCGCAAGTTGTTCGGCTGCACGTAGTTTGTAGACGGACCTAACGTTCCACGTGCAGACCCGAATGGCGTTGTCCTTATTCCGTTTGCCAGGGTCATCAGCAGTAAAATCATCCGTGTCCGAGGCTGTTGGTTGCTTCGTAACTAGAGTCCTTTTAGGGAAGTTAGCCCGACAGCACAACCGGCTGGGTATACCGGTGTCAGTAGTCCACTACGGGAGTATGAGCGCTGCCGTTGTCCCATTAAGGCCTCCTTCGCCATCTGACTAAACTTGGAGATTCCTTACCGTCCTGTGATCCGAATATGTCGAAGCAGTTTCATGAGCTGCTGTAGACGGCCACCATCAACTCGTCCGCTGTCGTCTGGAACAAGTCGTCGTCTGTTGCGCCCAAGAGCTTCCAAAGCGATTGGTTACCCAATCTCTGACCCAGCGGTCACGAACGTAAAGCTGAAGAGTAGGAGTGGCTAGGCCTAAGCTAGATGAGAACTATCATCCCCTGTTGACCAGCATCTGTATCTTTTTTTTAATTTTAGACAGACGATCGTATGGAGTTAATGTAAGCCTCAGCGTCTGTACAAAGATTGAAAACGATGACGAAAGTCAAGGAAGCACAGTACGTTGTACGTTCCAGTCGCCACATGAACAATCTGGATACAGCTATCAATAGGGTAAGTACCACTGCATGCAAATGCGTTTTGTAGATATCTAGTCCAACTATCTGGTTCGGTAAAATAGCTACCCGCTTAGGTTGCTTTACTTCAAAGTCCGTGCCCAGGGTGCTATGCTTTGGTTTAGTTTTTGCTTGTTTTACTTATTATAGGAGGTGGTAATCTTCAAAAGACGGGGATTTGTACATCCACTAACCATTTCTCCCTTCTCCCAGCGGTACCGCCTTGTTGGCATTTCATCGCAGAGGGTGTTCTGACTTTGGATTCGTGTTTGTCTTGCTGGACTCTGCTCTCTCACGCTCCAGCACTTTCAGCCTATTTCTTACTTAGGTCTGGGGTGGACCTGAGCCTCCACCAACAAACCTCTCCAGTCAGTCCGGTTGCGAGCCAACTGCCTACAGTTGCTCATGCCAAGTTGGTTGGGGTACCCATCCACTTGTTTGCATCACCTAGCGCGAGGTCGTTCTCTGCTGCTCCGTCCATCTGGCGTGGATTCAAAGACCTGTCTGCACTGTTCCATTAGTTTTGGCAAAAGCCTGGTTGTCAATGAGGAAGGCGATGGTACTCTAGGGTGCAGGGTTGCATTTCAGTAGACAACAAGCCATTCAGTCATCTGAATGAGATATTGCCCGAGGAACTTGTTACTTAGATGGCTGAGGAGGCCTGTACAGTGGCAAAGAAAGTTGGTTGTGTCTTCCTGAACTTCCTTGTCACCACAGCCCCTGCAAAGGTCTTCGTCTGTCCCCGTAATGTCTCCTATAAGAGTGGAGAGGTATTTTTTGTACCCCTCCGCATGAGCCTTACTTTGTCGAGTACAGGCCATAGCTTCCTTGTGGTGATACAAGTATCTAGAGAGGTCCATCTGTTGTTCGCCTCCCGGCTTCGAGTTTAAGTTGTGCAAGACGGGATGTACACTAAGGGTCGGAGTGATCTGAGTTTAGTGTCGAGCCTCCCCTTGTCAGTCTGTCGGCTTTGTTGTTTCCTGGTATGACCTCATGTCCAGGGACCCAGTAGAGTCTAACCTTGTGCTGTGTTCCAAGCACCTTAAGCTCTTCTCTTTCTGTAGCAGATGCTTGATGTATGATGATGATGCATATTGTTGAGAGGTGCAAGTGCACTGCGACCTATAAAAGATCTATTGTGCCCCCCTTACTAAGGTTCTAGCCGATGATATACTCGGTCTAGAGCACTTCCTCCAGTCCAGCTGCTACAGCAAACGGGAGTATCTTGAGTGGATCCAGCGAAGATAAATCCGTTTCTGATAGGAGGTATGCACCAAGGTGATTCCTTAGCAGATGCTTGCTTTTATTGCTTCCTGGCTGTGGATGAAAAGGGTGATATCCTCCTATGGTATTGCCTCCATCGCAGTCTGCTATTGTCGCTGCTAGGACCTCTGCTGTAGTTTGGAAGCCAAACTGACATGGAAATTCCTAGTGGTTTAGAGAAATGCCTGCGCCAACGGTGGATGCTCTATCGCTTTTCCATTCTTCCCTGCTCGGGTAGGTGTTTAGAAATGGTCGCGTGAAGTTGCCTGGATATCGCTGCAGCTATCTGTCTGACTTGATCTTCGGCCACTAACAGCTACCGATGCTTAAACAAAGATGTCTAGCGGAAGCAGGTTGAGAATGGCCTTGAGTCCTGCTTTTGGTGTTGTTCTCATTGCTCTGATGGTACCAATGCACGCTAGTCTTTGTAATTTTGTGATGGTTGGTGGCTTACCACCATGCAATGCTACCGTCAGTCAGTATAGGCCTTGCTATAGCCGTGTACATCCATGGGATGGTTTTGGGATTCGATCCCATTCTTCTCACAGAACTGCTCAAGCATCTGCGATGTGAAGGCGGTTCCTCGGTCAATGACGATCCTTCGGGTCAATCCAAAATAGCTGGCCACTTCGTTCGGCACACTAAGAACCCCTTTACTGTTGGTAGTTTTTACGGCTCATAGTGTGGTGTACTTGGTGAAGTTGTCGACCAGGGCCAGAATGTATCTGGTTCCGCCTTTCCCCTTTGTAAATGGTCCAAGGTGATCCAAGTGATCTTCTTCTTCTTCCTTTTATGAGCGAGAATATGATCCGCAAACAAGGGATCACAACCCTCCCACTTCACCGCATTTCTACTGATCCGCCTGTGGGGTTCGCCAAGGTGATCAAAGTGAACCGTGTCGAAGGGGAGAGGAACGCGTTATATGCTGTGGAATTTGCACTCAGACTTGCCCCCTCTCCTCTTTCCGTAAGCGCACTCAACGCACGACTTGATATGGCTCCTTCATCTTTGGGAACCAAAACGTCTGCCTTATCCTCTCCAGTGTCTTCTCGTCACCAAGGTGTCCCACGTTGTCGTGGCATATTTTCAAAATTCGCCTTGAGGTCCACTCTCGGCATTGCCCACATTTCGGAACAGCCGATGCCCTATAACAAGATAGTCCTTCTGTAGCTGCGTTCTTTTCGAAAGTCATCTCAGTTGCCTTCAACGTGAAAATTACGTCGTATAGCATCCGGTTACGCCACTGCATGGTACCCACCCAATCCTCTGCGGAGATATTGACATTCAGGATCAGCGCAGATGCCACCTCCACTGTTCGCCTTCCATAGGTTGTCGGCTTAAGGCGTCAACATGGCTGATGAACTGTTTCGTAGTCGAACTTTTGGAGTTTGAGTCACCATCGTCCCATCCAGGGAATCGATTGCTGCTCGCAACTATGGCCTCACAGTCCGTGTATCATATCATACCCTATTCTATACTCACCACATGTACTCTAATTTACCATATCATCTATTCGCCTTGGTTATTTACTTCTTTACATGTACATAAGCATCTAACCTATTGTTCTTAGAGAGCTTCAAGCTCGCAAATATAATGAAATAAAGTGAGTTGAATTATAACAAGCGACGAGTAAGGTCGTCTTGCGTGATCATTGTCACAGTTAGGTCTTTTCTTTCCCTTCGCGACTACATGTTTTAATCCACATTTTCTGGTCCTTCGAGCCGGATAGAACAATGTACTGACCTTTCATTCGGGAAATTCTAAAACAATTTAATTGGATTTATTAAATAACGTGGATTTTTCACAAACTTTGGTGTAAAGTCCATTTCGTGCAATATACATTAATGCATGTACACCGGTACATATATAATTGGATTTCTATGAGCGAAATCACGCAATACCTATATACTGCCTGGCTGAGCGGATTCCACTGCATGGCGTATTTCGCAATGGAGTTGTCTTCGCGCCGTAGGGTGTGTCCAATCCATTGCCACTTTCTTCTTCGTATAGTAATGCTTATAGGTTCTTGGCCTGCTCTCGTATAAAGTTGTTCGTTGGAGATGCGGTTCGGCCAAAAAATCCTCAACACGATTCTTAAGCATTTGTTTACGAAGACTTGTAGCTTGCGTGTGTTAATCGTGTCCACCTTCCAAATACTGCACCCATAAAGAAGCACTGATTCTACGTTGGAGCGGAACAGTCGTAGCTTGGTTCTTAAGCTAATAACATTGCTTCTCCAGATTTTGGACATCATTCCGAATACAGCTTTAGCCTTTCCGATTCTGTTGCACACATCCAGTTCGGTGCCACCGCGATTAGCCGAGACCACACTTCCTAAATATAGAAAGTTATCAACTTTCTCGACTTCCTGTCTAGCAATGTAAAGTTGAGCGCGGTCGTTAGAAGAAGTGCTCAGGGCTTTTGTTTTGGCTGTGTTTATTCTTAGCCCCACTTTGTTTGCCTCAGCTTCTAGATTTTGGGCCATCAAATGAAGATTCATTATCCGATGTGAAAGTACACAAACATCATCAGCGTAATCTAAGTGTTTATGGTAAGATGTCATAGTGTAACGAATTCCATAATTAGCTTCCGTCAATGCTGCACGGAGTACATCGCTGATAACCACCAAGAACAATAGTTTTTTTTTTTTTATTTTTCGTATTATTTATTATTTCTTATAATTCAGGATACAAAAAAAATAAATTCAATATATATAAAACAATTCAGTCCTATCAGAAATATAAGAAATGTTGTGACATTCTGTATTTTTGATATAAGCTATAAAAATAGATTAGAATGCCACTTCAATAGGCTTATACAATAAAAATAAAATTTTAGGCGGGGTGACCTTAAAAGTTCAACTTACATACCAACAATATAAGATTATGAGTTAGTTCAAAGCAATAAGATGTAAATATAAAAAAATAAAAATTAAGTTAAACCAAAATATCAGAGAATAAGGGATTCCAAGCCAACATAGTCAAAGCGGAAGAGTCACATTTTAACGTTTTTTTAAAAACCTTCCAGATATTGATATTGCCCTAATATACTGTGGGAGTTTATTAAACAACCGATGAGATAAAACAGAAAAAAAATTACGGAATGCAGTGGTACGGAAATTGGGTACAGATAACATGTTTGAAAAGTTTCTACGTAAATTATAATTTGAAATTAAACGAAAATTGTGATTTCCCGACTTCATAAAGAACGTTTTTAACACCTTAAAACAATACAAATGACGAACAGGAAGAATTTTCAGGTAACAGAACAAAGGATAACTGGGATGCCTACCAGGTTTACGACAAATTTTTCTTAAAACATATTTTTGCAAAATCAGCAGCGGTTGTACAGGGTGTCCGCCGGGAAGGTATACTACTTTGTTTGTTTATAATTTTTGATTAAATGAAAGAGAATGGATCTTATATTGATAAATGTTTTATTTAATGTCGGCAATTATGTATGGAATACAATATCAGGTAAATGTCCCCCTCTGCTAGTCTCACAAATGCGAGCCCTTTTGAGCACATTTTTCATTACATTCTCACACATTTCACGCGGTATTTCATTAATTTCATCACGAATATTTTGTTTGAGTTGCTCAAGCGTTTCTGGTTTGTTTGCATAAACCTTGCTTTTCAGATATCCCCACAAAAAGAAGTCAGGAGCAGTCAAATCAAGCGACCGTGGAGGCCAATCAACATCACCATTTTTTGAAATAACTTGTTGTGGAAAGAGGTCTCGCAGTAATTCCATTGTAATCCTGGCTGTATGCGATGTGGCACCGTTTTGTTGATACCACATGTTAATCAAGCCCAAAGCATGCAGTTGTGGCGTTAAAAAGTTTTCAATCATATCACGATATCGCTCCCCATTCACAGTTACCGTTACGCCGTTTTCATTTTCAAAGAAGTAAGGTCCAATGATTCCTCCTGACCAAATTGCACACCAGACTGTTACTTTTAATGGATGCAAAGGTGACTGATGAATAATTTGAGGGTTTTCCATTGCCCAGAACCGACTATTCTGTTTATTCACATATCCATTCAAATGAAAATATGCCTCGTCACTCATTATGATTTTTTCATGAAAATCGGGGTTGTCATGGGCTAGCTGTAACATCGTATTGGCATATGTACGGCGGCGTAAATGGTCTTCTTGAAGAAGCTCTTGTGTCAACTGAATCTTAAATGGAAACAAATGCAAATCCTTGTGCAAAATTGTGGCCAAAGTTGTTCTTTGAAGACCAAGCTCCTGAGCACGGCGTCGAATTGAGGTTGATGGATTGTTTTGTTCTTTCCTTGAACAGGAGTAATGTTTTCAGCCGATCTTGCAGTACGTTGTGGCCCATGCTTGGGCCTATCACCTACAGACCCTCTTTCTTCGACATCATTCACTACACGATAAATAGTGCGTTTTGTTGGCACGTTGTTTCTCCCAAAAATTTCACGTAACTTTCTCATCGTCACAGTAATCGATGATTGATTTTGATAAAATGTTTTAACGATTAAAACACGTTGGTTTATCGAATATGTTTCCATAATAAATTTGCCACGTGTCGTACTTCACGACTGCCAAATATGAACTGTCAAGACTAATGTTTACCAAAATGGCGGCAAAACAAAGTAGTATACGTTCCCGGCGGACACCCTGTATTTTATTTTGATACACACCTCCCCAACAAGCAATTCCATATTGTAGCTTAGAATGGAAAATCCCATAATAGATCATCTTTAAAAGCTTAGTTGAGCATACATTACGCAGATAATAGAAATGTCTAAGTGTGCATCGGAAGTACTTTCTCAATGTATGAGTCGAAAAACTCATTCTAGAATCTAGGGTGAGCACCAAGTACTTAAAGTCGTCTACTCTCTCTATTAGAAAACACTTATCACTACAGTTAATACTACTACAAAAAGTGGGAGAGGGAAAACCAGACGTACAATTGCAATTAGACAGCTTGTATCTTTGACACTCAGGTGCGTGGAAATATACGTTAGCTTCCAATTTTTGCGAAGCAGATAAGTTAAAGAACATTATTTTAGTTTTGGAACTTATAACTAAATTATGTTCAGCGAACCACTGTCTCAATAGATTTAGATCCCAATTAATATTAGAAATCAGCTCCAAAGGGCTGTTCAGACCATAAGAAAAGCCTATGTCATCCGCAAAAGCAGTAGGTGAACCTTTAAAATTAAGAGCAAACAGTGCATTGATGTAAACTAAGAACAGAATTGGACCCAAAACATAGCCTTGTGGTACACCCAGATTAAAGAACTTAATTTCGCTCCTTATTTCATCTACCTTCACTCTTTGCGACCTATTTCCAAGATACGACTTGAACCAATTGAGCACAAAACCACGGAATCCTGCCTTTTCCAGTTTTCCCAACAAACAATTGTGGTTCACCATATCGAAAGCTTTGGTGATGTCAATAAATAAACCAGCCGTACATTTTTTCTCATCAAGGTGAGACATTATTTGAGAACAAAACTGTAGGAGTACATCTTCCGTCGATTTCCCTTTTTGAAATCCAAATTGAGTTGGATTAAAGAACTCAGTTTTATTTAAAAAACTCACTACCCCATTTTTCATAAGTTTTTCAAAAACTTTACTAAAAACTGTGAGAAGCGAGATGGGCCTATAGTTGCCAATTTCAGCAGCAGAACCTTTTTTAAGTAGTGGAATTACATCAGCACATTTAAGGCTATCCGGAAAGACCCCCGCAAACACGGAACGATTATAAAGATCTGCCAAGACATCCACTATGAAACATGCGATTCGTTTAAGTGCAAAGTTGGAAATACCATCAGCTCCACATGAATTCGATTTATTTAAAGTACCAATAACTTTTAAAACTTCAAGGGAAGTTATGGGCTGGAAAACAAAACTGGTACTTTGCACTGGTTCTGCACATCCACAAATAGACGGACAGAGAGAACAAATTGCATAGTCTGAACGAGGTTGTAAATTGCTACCAGCATTAACAAAATAGCAATTAAATGCATCGGCAATAGCAAGTTTATCAGACACCTCACAGTCATCAATACGTAAAACAATATGTCTGTTAGAACGAGTGGATTTATTTAGTATACTGTTTACTACTTGCCATTCATTTTTTAAATTTCCCTTTGCAGAGTTCAATTGAGTGCAGTAATAGGTATCGCGGCAAACCGGAATCTCCTTTTTAAGTTCGATACACAATTTCTTATACCTTCTTCTTAAACTTAAATTGTCAGGATGCTTTTTGCACTTCATTCTAAGTTTGTTTTTACTTATAACTTTGTTTAACAGCAATCTGGATATCCAGGGTTTTAGTCTCTTTACTAACTTTTTGGAGGGCTGAAATGAAGAACAACTTAAAATGTGCTTCTAAAGAGTGTCAATAAATATTGTAAAGGACGTGGATGCATTATTATAAGCATATACATTTTCCCAAAACTCGTAAAATAGATTGTTTCTAAGTTTACTAAAATTTATTTTCGTTCTTCTATGAGAGGAGCTATGAATTCTACAAACCTTTATTCTCTGAGATGTTAAATAGGAGTCCCGTCATGGAGTGATCAGTAATTCTGAAGTCGAAGACACATTTCTCGCACTTACTGAATGTAACATTTTTGAAACGCCCATAAATATGATCTAGGCAGCTACCTGAAACAGTCCTAGTGGGCTCATTGATAAAGCATGCTAGGCCATGCGATGCTAGCAATGCCAAGTAGCTAGAGATGCTTTTACTACCAACCAAACTGTTAATATTTAAATCTCCTACAATAATTAAATTTTTCGATTTTTCTCTTTCTAGGAGTTCAGAAAACTCTTTTATAAACATCAAAACATTAAACATATGCAGTCTATAGACACATAAAAACACATACATTTCATGGTTAATTTCAATAGAAACGTTTAAAATATCAGCACTCAAAAAATCAACACACAAGACATCAATAATCTTGTAGTTCTCTTTTACAAAACACCCAACTCCACCTGCAGCGAATTTTTCATTCGTTTTAGCAAAAAAGTTGAACCCGGGGATAAAGTAATCGTTTTTTTCAAAGTAATAGATCCAGATTTCGGACACAAAAACAATATCTGGAACGCACATAAAAGAATCAAGGTGTGTGACCAGAGCTGAAAAGTTTTCTCTTAGACTTCTGATATTCTGGTGAACAATAAAGAGTTTTCTCTTAGACTTCTGATATTCTGGTGAACAATAAAGAGTTCATTACAGTATGAACTATTTTTAAAAACATTCTCACAGTTGGAAATGCATGGTGTCAGTATGCACCCTTGACGTACTCCACTTTGGACTTCAAAACCCTCCGACACCTTACTATTGTGCACGACGTGACACTTACCGCCCTCGTATACTCAACGCATTGTTCGATTATGATCCGTAAGGTGTTTATGTGGTCGATGCAGGAGAATCCAGCGCGAAAGCCTGCGTGTTCGACATCGAGAGTTGAATCTAAATGTTCATTAATTCGTTCTAGAATTTTTTTAGCTATTATTTTGGCCACGGCTGGAAGAACGCATATACCTCTCCAGTTACCGCAATCCATCAAGTTTCCCTTCTTTGGAAGTTTAATGATCATCCCCCTTTTCCACTCCTGTGGAAATTGTTCGCTATCCCAAGCTCTCCATATTAGGGGATGCAGCAAATCTGCCGATGTATTTGGCGCCGCTTGAAATAGCTCGGCAGGGATACCATCAATACCCACCGCCTTGTTCTTCTTGAGGGACTTGATTGCTGTTATAATCTCGGTTTTACTGGGAGGTACGGTGCGAATTCGGGAATTTGTTGCTTCGAACTGCTCATTCGAATTCGAGATCATACCGCCGTCGTCTGAGTGATTTAGCACTGTAGCAAAATGTTCTCTCCATCTAGTGAGCTGATCCTCATCCGAAATCAGAAGGTTACCGTCTAGACTCTTCACTGGATGTTGTTTGGAGTTTCGACCACCAATGAGCTCCTTAGTGATGTTGTAAACAGTCCTACTGTCGCACCTAATCGCTGCTTCTTCAGCCCCTAAGGCCAGTGAGTTGACATATTGACGTTTGTCACGTCTCACACTACGCTGCACTTCTTTCTTCTTCGCACGGTATTGGGCTTCAAGCTCGGTTCTCTCTACTGCTGATGCCGCTGCAATCCCAGTCTTGATTGCTGTATGCTCATCGATCCGTCTCCAGGTGTCTGTAGAAAGCCTGTGCGGTGGTGTTTCTGCTTTTTACCGACATACGTGCGTGCCCCAGTCGCAAAAGCATTTTTCACAGCACTCCAGTGGTCATCCATGTTCTCTTGCTGTTGATTGCTTCTGCTTCTAAGGCAAGATGGTCCCTGAACTGTTGGAGCACTTGGAGAACATTAAGCCTGTCGATATTAAACCTGGTGATGTTAAGTAGGTTTGAGCGGTTGCTGTTTACGGATGCAGAACGAATGCGTAAATGAGCTACCATAAGATGGTGATCTCGTTCTAGTCCGACGTCAGCTCCACGTCTGTTTCAGATTTATTGGCCATCGAGAACTCCTTTCTAAAATTCAAAACATCCTACCGGAAAAGTGTTCTAAGCTGGACACAGAAGAAATACGTAGCACTATCAACGTATTTTCAAAAGAATGGCCAAATGACATCAAAAGATGTACTGATGATATTCGAGGCGAAATGACGATGTGGCGCAGGTAAAAATTTCTTTCTTTCATTTTCTTGATATCTGTTTGGATGTTAAATTAACTATGGTTGCAGACATTGCTTAAATATTCCGATTGATAAACGGCCAACAAATTTTATAAACGCTTGTGACGGTATCTTTCTTCAAAGGCTGAGGTGGGCTCGCCGGCCCCAGGGTTAACCCAAAGGAACACCCTAAACTTTGGGAAAGAGGTACTTTATTTATAAATGGAATGGTTCTATACAATATTGTTGCGTTAACAATGCAAATGGTTCTTAGCTAACAATGTTTATACCTAACAATAGATGTATAACTTAACGCTAATGTTGGTCGTCCTGCGGCTGGTTCTGGTACGGGCCGGGGTTATGCGTCCTGTTGTCTGGCTCGGTTCGGTACGTCGTCTGGCAGGAGTTTCAGTCTGCACTTCGGGCAGGCATCGAAGGTCGCAGTCCGCACTTAGGGCAGGCTTGCGATGACCCAGTCTGCACTTAGGGCAGGCGTGCTGTGACCCAGTCCGCACTTAGGGCAGGCTTAGGAAGGATCCAGTCCGCACTTAGGGCAGGCGTGCTGTGACCCAGTCCGCACTTAGGGCAGGCTTGGGAAGGATCCAGTCCGCACTTAGGGCAGGCTTGGAAAGTAGCCGTCCGCACTTAGGGCAGACGTGCTGTGACCCAGTCCGCACTTAGGGCAGGCTTAGGAAGGATCCAGTCCGCACTTACGGCAGGCTTGGAATGTAGCTTAACAAAGGGCGGCAAATCCGCTGCAGTTTACTCAGTTTGTTTCTCTCAGAAGGGGAGAAATCTATCGGACGGGCCGGCTATAGCTAGTAGCAGACCCGTGGATTATTGCCCAATCACCGAGGTGAAGGCAGCAAATTGGTGGAAAGTCGCAAGACCAATTCCGAGAGGCTGTCAAGAGTACACTGGATTGGTACCACCACGCTTGAGCAGGCTCTCCCGACTGACTCTCATCCACTCTCCTTTATGGAAAAATCCTGCAAGACGAGAATGTGAATCTTGAGCCAATGCAAAATTTCCTCCACATTCTCGTCTGCGACCTTTGTATTTACATTTTCTCCTATTGCACTATTCTCCTTTTCCTCCGTTTCCTCTTGTTTGACAGAAGATTCGGAGAACATTCGCTGTTTCGCTACCTGCCAACAGATGGTGGCCTCCGCATTAGGTGGTTAGTGAGGTGTGCGTAGAGTGTGGATGATCGCTTCTGTGGTGGTGGATTATGTCACTTCGTTACACGCTTTCAATTGTTGTGATTCAACGTTGCACCAAACAATACATCGCTTTATGCAGATCGGTGCAGCACTTCCCGTATCTGTGGCATCAAGTAAACGGTCTTTTTCTTGTCTTCGCAGATTGAAAACTTATCTGCGTAGCAAGACTAGAGAGGAGCGGTTAAATGGCTTGATGTTGCTTAACATATATAGAGATATTGACATGAAATACGAAGAGGTTATAGATATGATGGCTAAAGTACCAAGACGTATGGATATAATTTTGTAAAATATTCCAACTATAAATTATATTATATTATTATATATATTATATTAATTATATTATATTATCTAATAATAACATAAGACATTATTTATGACAAAATAATACTTGTTTTGAACTTTGAATTTTTTTTTATGCGTTCGCGCCTGGCAGCCCGTAAGACTGTGATGAGGGCAATACCGCGGGAGGACATCACCTTTTTTATCGACAACCAAATCGATAAAAGAAATATCGGCTATAAAAATAAAATCGAAACTTGCCAAATGTCTTAGAGAAGAGCTCAAGTTTTTTTTTTTTTTTATAATTTGCGCGCACTCAAAGGGTTATGAATACCTATAACATGTTTACACACAGTGCGGGCGTTGGAAAGGATGGATAGAGAGAGAGAGAGAGAGAGAGAAAGATTTTGGCGTAGCGGTTCTTGAAGCTCAGTTGTTTATGCTTCAGTTATTCTCCGGGGATGGCGTCCAGATAACTAGAGAGATTTTTGTTATTATTGTCTTTGCTTGCGAATCATCATCAACAGAGCGAACAATTTTTTCTACCCACATGACCAAGCTACTGCCAGTGTTATGCCTTCGCAGTAGTGTCCACAGAAGCTTTTGAAAATGATCGGACTGACTTTATATATTTCATGAGAAATAAATAAATGCTTGCTGACATCAGGATTTGAACCATGAACCATTAGCGTGGCAATTGACGACGTTACCACTACACCGTTGCCACCCCCTTGAGGTTCTTGAAATGCAGCACGAGGCAAAGTCTCTGCTGGATACCTGGTCATGAAGGCAATGAGAAACCCGTCTAACTGGCTAGAGGAGGCTCAGTACTAAACTCGGACCAATCCGACGCCTCAGCATACATCCTGCCTGGCGGACTCAAACTCGAAGCAGGAAACAAAGCCCTAACGGAGGCAGCAATAGATCCCTCTCTACCCACATAGGAGTCATTACGGGCATAACGCCATGCGGTACCACATGAAAAAGCTACGTGTGACGAACGAAGACTTTGTAGAGGCTGCGGTGACGAGGAGGTTCAAGAAGACACCACCCACTTTCTTTGCTACTGCCCAGGACTCTATCATTTGAGAAATAACTTCCTTGGACAACACTTCTTTAACGATTTAGAAGAGTTGTCCAACAGATGGATGGTTTGTATCTCGGGCAAAGTAAGTACCAAATGCTTTCTTTAAGGATATGTACAAAAGACGATTTATTTTCTGCTTTTCACTAGGAACGGGTTCTTTAATCTATCCCCTTTCCCCCCATGGGTATCACAATGGGCCTATATTGACCTGAGTGCGGTGTAAAGGTTTTCGACACCAGCCCACGTACCTAACCTAACCTGGTATGCGGTTCCCACTTCTTGATATTCACAAGGAGGTGTGACTCTCTTTTAATTGAAAAATCGTCAACCAAATCCACACAAGACACTCTTTCAGCATTGTGGGTGTTCTGACTTTCCGAGGAGCAAACGTGGACTCGGATCACAGTTGTATTCAAGGTGCGGATGTGAATATCCAGAATGGAGCGAAATCAAGGAAATACTGTAAGGATGTTTGACGTCAAGAACGGCTACAATCGCAAGAGACCGCCAGAGCCCTTGCTAATAGAGTCTCTTTTAATCTCAATCTAAGTCCTATATTAGAAGTTTATAAAAGCAATGCGATCACAAGACTCTCAATCAAGGTTAGTATTACACGCTTTAGGTCTACTAAATGAAACTGCTTAGGGTATCATGCCTATACTATCCATTCCCAACGGATTCGAAATTCCCATTATCCCCTCTCTCAGTTTTCTGGCTTCTTCGTTATTGTTTCATTACGGATATTCGCCATCAGTATCAAATTATAATCTCCCACCTAACTAGCAAATTGCAATATCCAATCTAATTTAATTACGAACATGATTGAATTGCTTTTGAATAAATTAAGCCAGTGTTATGCAATATTGTTGCAATCAATATTTCATTCATAACCACAGAGAGTGACATCGACATGAGAGCCGTGCAACATGGACAAACAAAACAATTTATTCATAGTTAAGCTAACAAACAGGACGGTAAAATGCAATCGAACCCGCATCAAAATCACGTCAAAAATGAAGGAACATTATAAATAGAAATACCAGAGAGAAAACACATTACTAGATAGCCTAAAGGATTTGCTCGCTTTATTGCATTTGTTCTCCCCCGTACTTCCAGTAAACTAACCTCATATCATGTAGAGGCGGGCCATATGGCTTTTGCTCGATTGCATTTGTTTCCTATTCATCCCTCTCTTGGTCCTGTGCAGCAGAACATTCTCCATCATAGTGGGATAGGTCAACAGGCAATAATGTCGCCATCTACTTTCAACGATGGCGATGTGCATACATAAGTATATAAGTGTCGTTGTAAATTTATCTTCCAGCATCGAAGTCTTGAAATTGATTTAACAATGTTATCCTTTGATTGTATATGGTATGCATATTGGTATTAGATATGAATGGAGCTTAGCCATTTGATGTTCTTGCATAAATGGAAGGGGAGTGTAGCTAAGACACAAATGGTAAAAAACAACTTCTTCTTCTTCTTCTTCTTCTTCTTCCTTTTATCAGCGAGGTTATGATCCGAAAACAAGGGATCATAACTTCACCGCATTTCTACTGATCCGCCTGTGGGGTTCGCCTATTTGACCTCAGAAAATATCGGCAGGCCTGCCGATTTTGGATCGCTCGGTTACTGAGGCCAATGAAATGCCGATGTCGTCGCTTTTGTCTGATCCAGGCATTTATAGGCCTGCCTTTCCAACATCGCGATGTCTTTGGAACGTGCATTGATATTGCCTTTTTAACAGGGTTCAAATGATCTCTTCTTTGAACGTGGCAATACCAGCTGAGCCGGTCGCGCTCTATTTCTTGTACAAATAATAATAAAAAACAACTGTTGAACATAAATAATTAAAAAGATACAATTAAAAAAATATTTCAATATATGTATCTAGATTTAGATAGCATAAAGCCAATTAAGTGGTCAAAATCGCATCATCACCTCCACGTGGTGCCCGCTGGATAGCTATCTGATAGTGAACTAACGATGAGCGTATGCTGAGTCTGACGATATATGTGCAGCTGAACACTCAGACCTGCGTAAGCACATCTGGGTGAACTTCAGCGCGCATATGTCTAACCGGACGAGGCATCTCTTGTTGACCTGATCGGCTGAAATATGCGTCTCAGAAGTCTAGCAAGAGGTCCTCAGAAGGAGGACGTGCGGCGGACGAATTCTCTCGATGGAATCAACGGTGACGTCTACAGACCAGCGGATACCTTACCCGAGCTACTTCAACATATTTGGAGCTGAGGTCTGTAAGGATTTTCAATACTACGTCAGGGTATTGAAAAAGAGATGGTGGCGGATGAACCCTTAATGGGCCAACGGCAGCGCTCATATCCCCGAAGTGGGTTACTGACATCGGTGTATCCGGCCTCTTGTCCTAGGGGTTCAAAAAAAGGATCTGGCCCTCCAGGTTGGGGGTTGTGCCGTCGGGTTGACTTCCCTACCACGTAAAAAACCTTTGGTTACGAAGCAACCAACAGCCTCGGATACGGATGATCTTACTGTTGACGACCCATGCAAACGTAAAAAGGACAACGATCTTCGTGTCTGCACGTCGAATGTTAAGTCCCTCTACAAACCACGTGCAGCCGAACAACTTCCGGAGGCCCTAGAGTGTCTCAAAGCAGACATTACCGCCATCCAAGAAGTGCGATTGGATGGGCCGGGCAAAAGGAGTATGAAAAACTACGACATCTACTACAGCGATTACTACAGACAAAAAGGACAGCGTCTATTCGGGTGCGGATTTGTCATTGGAGAAAGACTTAGGCAAGAAGTCTTGAGTTTCCGGCATGTGAACGAGCGCCTCATGACTATCCGTATCAAGGCTAAATTTGCCAACATTAGCCTAATATGCGTTCACGCCCCTCACGAGGAGAAGGACGACGCGACAAAGGATGACTTCTACCAGCTCTTGGACAAGACGTATGAGCATTGCCCTAGCCACGACGTTAAAATTATCCTAGGCGACTTTAGCGCAAAGCTAGGAAGAGAGGAAGTCTTTAGTTGCGTGGTCGGAAAGCACAGCCTGCACGACAACACTTCCGGCAACGGACTCAGGCTAATCGACTTTGCGGCGGGGCGAAACTTTGTTGTAGCTAGTACGCGGTTCCCCCGTCTCGATATTCACAAAGGAACATGGCTCTCCTTTGATCGAAAAATCGTCAACCAAATCGATCATATTGCGATTGACGCAAGGCACTCTTCCAGTATTCTGGGTGTCCGGACTTTCCGAGGAGCCAACGTGGACTCGGATCACTACCTAGTTGTAGCCAAGGTACGGATGCGGATATCCACAACGGAGCGAAATCAACGAAATGCTGTGAGGAAATTTGACGTCGAAAATCTACAATCGCAAGAGACCGCCAGAACCTTTGCCGATCGTGTTTCTTCTAATCTCAATCTTAGTCCTATGCCGCCAGCAGCAAATGCGGAAGACCAGTGGCAGCGTTGCCAACAAGCCATCAGAGATGCCGCCTCTGATGTACTGGGTTTCTCTCGCCCACCACAACGAAACCCCTGGTTTGATGAGGAATGCCGGCAAGCACATGCAGCAGAACAAGAGGCGTACAAAGCGACGCTGCATAGAAGGACTAGAGCTGCTTACGAGCTCTACGTGCGCAGGAGAAAAGAGGAACATCGACTTCTCAGAAAGAAGAAAAAAGAGCATGAGAAGCGCTCGATCGAGGAGATTGAGAGACTTTATTGCAGGAATAATGTTCGAAAATGTTACCAAAGGGTAAAAAGAACATGCCAGGGTTTCAAAGCCAGAACAGAAGCCTGCAGGGACGAAAATGGCAACATAGTAGTAGAATCGCAGTCGGTGCTGAGGATATGGAAGGAACACTTCTGCAGACTGTTAATCGGCGATGATGATCAATATTCCGCTGTCAGGCAGAATGAGCCATTCAACAGTGACGATGGCAGTCAAAATTCCCGTCAACCCGATCATAATGAAGTGAGGATAGCGATATCTAAACTCAAATCCAACAAAGCTGCTGGAGCCGACGGCCTTGCCGCTGAACTTTTCAAGGCAGGAGGAGATGAGTTGGTAAGGAGTATGCACCAGCTCATCTGTAAAATCTGGTTGGACGAAAGTATGCCCGATGAATGGAACCTCAGCATCGTTTGCCCGATCCTGAAGAAAGGAGACCCTCTAAACTGCGCCAACTACAGAGGTATAAGTCTCGTAAATATCGCATATAAGATCCTGTCTGCCGTACTATGTGAACGCCTAAAACCGATCGTCAACAACCTGATAGGTCCTTATCAGTGCGGTTTCAGGCCTGGAAAGTCCACCATTGACCAAATATTCACACTACGGCAGATCTTGGAAAAAATCCATGAATATAAAATCGATACGCACCACCTATTCATCGATTTCAAAGTTGCCTATGATAGCGTGTATGGAGACGAGTTATACAGAGCCATGTCTAGTCTTGGCATCCCTGCCAAGCTCGTCCGTTTGTGCAGAATGACGATGGAGAAATTTCGCTGCTCCATCAAAGTCGGTAAGAACATCACCGAACCGTTCGATGTCACGAAGGGTCTTAGACAAGGTGACGCGCTATCATGCGATCTCTTTAATATAGTACTTGAGAGAATTGTACGAAACTCACAAGCCAACACCGGAGGTACAATCTTTTACAAGTCTGTACAACTACTCGCTTATGCCGATGACATTGACATAATCGGAAGAACTCAGCGGGCCGTCAATGGGGCATTTACGAGTATTGAGATCGAGGCAGCAATAGAACGCCACAATAGACAGATACAATTTTGAGGTAGTAAAAGATTTTGTCTACCTAGGCTCTATGATCAGCTCCGCAAATGACATGAGTGGAGAGATGACACGGCGAATTACTCTTGCCAATCGTTGTTTCTATGGGCTAAAACATGGGCCCTATCTCGAACTACTAAGGTAACTCTTTATAAGACATTAATCATCCCAGTCCTGCTGTATGGCGCAGAGGCATGGGCTTTGAAAAAACCGAATGAGGATAAATAAATAAATATTTGGCGCAACAGCTCTTTATGTGCCAGGGCCTAGCTTCTCGCAACCACTCATGTTGTGTGCGTTATATTTTTCACACGAATGGAAGGGACCTACAGTTTAGTGCCGTATCCGAACGGCGATTTGAGAAGTTTTTTCGAGACAACAATACTCTCGGATGTTTGTCAGACGCTCGCGAGAGGTGGGACCGTGGAAAAAACTTTTTTGGTGTTTTCTGGGATTCGAACTTGGAACCTCATGCGTAGTGATCCAACACACTAACCACTTACGCCACGGTGCCCACCGGGTGAGGATGCCCTTGGTTATTTCGAGAGAAAAGTTCTTCGAGCGATCTTTGGTCCCGTCTGCATAGACGGTGAGTGGAGGAGAAGGTACAATGCCGAACTATACGGCCTGTACAAGGACATCGACTTAGCCAGAAGAGTTCACATACAGCGACTAAGATGGCTGATTCATTTAGAGCGGATGGAGCCCAACCTTCCCGCTAAGAAAGTCTTCGAATCCAACCCGGACGGACGGCGCAGTAGAGGACGACCTCGCGGTAGGTGGCGCAAACAAGTGGATGGGGACCTCAACCAACTTGGCGTGCGCAACTGGAGGCAGCTGGCTCGTAACCGTGCTGGCTGGAGAGGTTTGTTGGTTGAAGCCCAGGTCCACCCCGGACTGTAGCGCCATCTAAGAAGAAGAAGATAGCCAATTAAACACAAACCACTAACACTCAGCACTCTAATAATTGCTTTTAATAAATAAAATGAGTTTCTGTTTAGATACTAAAAGTCTTGTCTCAGTCTTAACTTCATTTGGTAAGCTGTTAAATACGATCAATCCCTTATGAACACTGTGCGATGCTGCTGTTACATTTGTCTAAGGTTACTCGAATTCTTCAAGTTATAAGGCTGAGCATCACCGACGCTGACGAAATTTGATTCCAAATATTTGGGCAGCATATTATTTCTCATTTTATAGATGAACGTCATAACACTGAGTAATAGCCTCTGCTCAATATTCATTCATTTAAGAGTATCGAGCATTATTCGAATTGGAGTATAAATACTGCGCTTCAAGATTACACGCATAGCTTTGTTTTGCAACAATTCAAGCCTACAAGGGCATGGTGAAAAGTTCTCGGCCTGACAATGAAAGACTGCGATTTTCGGTTAAAAAATGATTTTATTTTTCTACATAATCTCCCTCGACTTTAACACACTTAGTCCAGCGTTTCTCAAACATCAGTATTCCTTCTCGGAAGTGAGAGTCTGGAAGGCTGTGAAAATATTTATCTACGGCCCTCTCAACTTCTGCATTGGATACGAAGCGCTTCCCAGAAACAAATTTCTTCAAGTTTGGGAACGGATAGAAGTCTGAGGGTGCCAAATCAAGTGAATAGGGGGATGGACGAGCAAATCGTACCCCAAATCCCGCAGTTTTCCCATCGCCAACGCACACTTGTGCACAGGTGCATTGTCCTGGTGAAAGATGATCTTTTTCTTCATCAAGCCAGGCCTCTTTTCGCGAATTTTGGCATCCAGCTGGTCAAGAAGGTTGGAGTAATATTCGCCTGTAATTGTTCTGCCTTTCTCATTCAATTAACAGGATCCCTTTCGCTTCTCAAAACGCACTGGCCACGACCTTTGCGCTGAACCACCGGCTTCCACCAGCCCGGCTTCGACTGCTGTTTCGTTTCTGGCGTGTAGTGCTGGACCCATGTCTCATCCATGGTGACAAATCGCCCCACAAAATCGGTCGGATCTCTATTGAATCGGTCCAAAGATTGCCGCAATGGATGGCAAACGACTAACAAAGGCCTCGTAGGGGCAGCATCTCCCGATAGGTGCTGGTCCGCTAAGTAACGAGAAGGAGCCACTGCAGCCGAAAACCTAGCAGCTCTGTTAGTAAGCCCTACTCCCACTTCCTCGTGATGCCATCTGGGAATTTCTTCTGAAATTGCTAACGGGAGAGGACGAATTGCGAGCTTCCTGCGCCAAACAACAGGATAAGTGTCGGTTGGTCTGTGGCCCAGCGAGCCGCAACCGTAAAAAAACGAATTGCCCCGAAACGCAAGCTAACGCCTCGAATACGGACTGATAATTTGTTGACGACCTTTGGCTACGAACACGGACAACGATCGGATTCTGGAACGTTAAGACCCTCCTGGACTCACTCAAGGAAGGGCCTTATATCGCCAGATTCCTTCAATTGGAGCGCGAATTCGCACGGTATAAAATCGACATCTTGTCCAAAGGGCATAGCAACCCGTCCTTTATTAAACAGACGGATGGAAGCTGGACAGATTCTTCTGCGGCATCTCTGGAACTCCTGATGAGTACTCACTTCCCAGGCTGCAGTGAGATAAGAGTAGAACAAGCTAGTTCCACCTGTACGCCACTGGCAGCTTGGGATAACATCACAAACATTATTACGGAGGATAAAGTCTCCTGAGCTATAAATAGCTTCTCTCCCTATAAGTCACCTGGCCCTGACTGCATCATGCCTATTATGATGCAGAAATTGCAAGACATAGCAATTCCCTGGCTATTACCGATTTATAGGAGTTGCTTAAACCTAAGCCATGTTCCCCAAACCTGGAGACGTGTCAAAGTGGTTTTCATCCCCAAGGCGGGCCGGCGAGGACATGAATCAGCGAAGGATTTTAGACCCATAAGCCCGTCCTCCTCTGTTTTGAAAACTTTAGAACGTATCCAAGACTTCCATATCCGCGATAACCTGAGTTCTCCACTGTCGAAATCCCAGCATGCGTATCTCAAAGGGTGGTCCACAGAAACTGCTCTTCATGAGGTCGTGAGTACAGTGGAGAAAACTCTTCACTACAAAGAATATACTCTCGCCACATTTCTTGATATAGAAGGAGCCTTCAACAACATTTTCACTGAATCTATTCAGGAATCTCTCACCGAGTTAGGTGTAGAAGGCTTTATTAGCCAATGGATAGTTTCTATGCTCAGTACTCGTATAATCTAAGCAACACTAGGCAACAGTAGTACAACTAAGACGGTAAACAGAGGAACCCCACAAGTCGGAGTCATCTCCCCCCTGCTCTGGTTAATGGCAATCAATAAAATCTTGGTGCGACTTGATAGGGATGGTTTTAAGGTGGTTGCGTACGCGGATGATATGGTTATACTAGTATCAGGAATGTTCCTCTCCACGATAAGTCAACTCATGGAGAGGGCTCTGGATAAGGTACACTCATGGGCTACGAGCTGTGGCCTCGGAATAAATCCGGAGAAGACTGAAGTGATGCTGTTTACCACCAAAACCAAGGTACCGGCATTCAACCCCCCCCCCCCCCCCCCCAAACTAGATGGTCGGCCTCCCTCGCTTTGCTCCAGTGCAAAATACCTAGGCACGGTTCTAGACCCGAAACTTAGTTGGAAACTCAATATAGAACAGCGAATTAAGAAGGCAAGCGTAGCCTTCTATGCCTGTAATAAAACATTCGGTAAGAAATGGGGACTCCAGCCAAAGATGACCCTTTGGATGTACACAGCCGTTGTGCGTCCAATTCTTACTTACGGCGCCATCGTTTGGTGGCCAGCTTTGAGCAAAAAGTACAATATCGGCAGAATAAAAAAAGTACAGAGATCGGCGTGCGTGGGTATCACAGGAGCAATGAGGTCTTGTCCAACAGATGCTCTCAGTGTGATCCTGCATCTGATCCCTCTCGAACTACACATCATAGACACAGCTATATGCAGCACAATCCGGCTCAGGGAATATGGATGCTGGACTACAAGGCCATATGGTCACGGCAAGGTCCTGGAGACGATTCCTAGTCCACTCAACTTCAGAAAATCGTTCTTAGCACAATTCCCTTCCAGAGAAGAATGGAAGAACGGACGCGTTACCTGCAACTATGATATAGGGATATACACGGACGATTCGAAGATGGACTGCGGAGTCGGCGCAGGCATCTTCTCTGACCAGCTGAATATATCAAGGTCCTTCCGTCTCCCAGACTCTGCTAGCGTTTTCCAAGCGGAGCTTCTTGCGATTCGAGAAGCCTGCCGCCTGCTAAACAACTTTCCAACATCTAACCACAACATCGCTATTTTTTCGGATAGCCAGGCTGCCATCAAGGCCATTGATGCAGTCTGCATCTCTTCAAAACTGGTAGAGCAATGCCGGTTTGAATTGAACCAACAAAGCACTTCCTCGAGAATCACTCTCATCTGGGTCCCAGGGCACAGCAACCATGAGGGAAATGAGCGTGCTGATGAGCTGGCCAGGCGAGGGTCGGCCCTTAACGGCTCTCTAGCAGAAAGAGTCGACATTCCGCTTGGTGCCGTTAAGGGCTATATTCACCTCCACTTCCTCCAGCTAGCCAATCGCAGGTGGAATAACCTCACAAGCTGTGTCATATCTAGGAAGACGTGGCCCAGTTTCAACAAACCCAGGTCAAAAGAGTTACTAGGAAAACCAAGGCCAGTTATTGCCAAAATCGTAGCTATTATCACAGGCCACTGGCCAGTTGGGGACCATGCGGCCAAGCTTGGAATCCCCCACAACACCTTTTGTAGGAGCTGCAGGGATATTAATGAGAAAGAATCTCTATGTCATTTCCTTTGCAGATGTCCGGCCCTGGCGAGGATCAGACAGCAAACTCTTGGCAAACCCTTCTTCGAGGATCTGAGAGAGATATCGAACAAGAGGATTGGAGAACTAATCCTCTTTCTGAACTCCACGGGCTGGGTTTAAACTTAATATCATTTTCAACTAGCCACTACAACAGGTAGACACGAGTCCGTGGTAACAAAACGGCGCACTTTAAGCGCTAATTGGGTTCTTTTTTTTTGGACCGCCACTTTACCTACCTACCTAGGGCTGAGCGAGATAAGATGGTACGATCTCCCCAACAAAAAGCACTGTCATGCTCTACTCTGGTAAACCAGCTGGAAGTGCACGGAGTTCCGGCGTAGGACTCATGCTAATTTCAGCAGCACGTAGTAGCCTCATATCCTAGAAACCCCATAGTGACAGGATATTGACAGCTAGGTTCCAGAGTAGAGTTAGAAAAATTACCATCAACGATATTTGCAATGTTGTTGTTTGGCCTCATGGCGCGAACGTCGGATATTAGTGATGAGTCGTCGCTTCCCAGCAGTTGCAGACACAGACTTTTCGCCCTCTCCTCCGAGTTGACTCCGGTCTCCTCAGGCATATGCACTACAAGATTGCTTTCTAACGCCTTTCTCTCCAACATCTCCACTTTGCGTTCCAATGAAGAATAAGAAGCTTCCATCACCTGCAGGATTGGATTGGCAACGCGGACATTTGACGGCTTATACGCAAGTAAAATCGCTCGTCCAAGTAAATTGATATTTTTTATATTCAAAGTTAAAAATCTACTCAAAAAGTAGTGCAAAGTGTAGAGCAAAAACACTCCCTCAATACCTGCTAAAATTTCCTGGTGAGTCAACTTATTTGTTAAGTACCCACTTCTTTAAGTCCTGCAACCAACTTGGAGAACAATGGTTGGTGGAATACGGAGAACACCGCCGAAGAATACCAACAACAATTCGCAAGCGAACGGCAGCAAGCGGCGTATCGTCGAAACGTCACCAGAGGCGAACAATGCTGCACCTGCCACTTCAAAACAAAATGCAGTGGGAAATATGTCAATTTGGGATCTAAAGTCCCTTATTGAGGGTTCTATGACAGCTTTACTCGACGATAAACTCAGCAACGTTGCAAACAAAAAGACAACACAACAAATTACCATCATACAGTGTTATGCTCCGACTCTAGACGCGAGACTGAGGATGAAAAGGATGATTTTTATAGCCACTTAGGCGCCGCCTACAACCAAACGTCTAATGGGGACATCGTAATGGTGATGGGAGATCTCAGTGCCAAAGTGGGTAGCGACAACACAATGCTTAAGCACGTGATGGGAGTTCACGGCGTGGGAGACCGTAATGACAACGGTGAGCGGTTTGTAGACTTCTGCAATACCAACCACCTAGTCATCGGAGGTACGCTGTTTAAGCACAACACCTTCCACAAGATCAGTTGGGTCTCTACTGATAGGCAACGAACATCCAACCAGATCGACCACATTGCGATCAGTCGCCGCTTTAGAAATTGTCTCCTGGACGGTCGAAATAGACGTGGAGCTGACGTCGGACAAGAACGTGATCACCATCTTATGGTAGCTCATTTACGCCTTCGTACTGCATCCGTAAACAGCAACCGCTCAAACCTACTTAACATCACCAGGTTTAATATCGACAGGCTCAAGGTTCCCCAAGTGCGCCAACAGTTCAGGGACCATCTTGCCTTAGAAGCAGAAGCAATCAGCAGCATAGAGAACATGGATGACCACTGGAGTGCTGTGAAAAATGCTTTTGCGACTGGGGCACGCACGTATGTCGGTAAAAAGCAGAAACACCACCGCACATGGCTTTCAACAGACACCTGGAGACGGATCGATGAGCGTACAGCAATCAAGGCTCGGATTGCAGCGGCCTCAGTAGTAGAGAGAACCGAGCTTGACGCCGCATACTGTGCGAAGAAGAAGGAAGTACAGCGTAGTGTGAGACGTGACAAACCTCAATATGTCAACTCACTGGCATCAAGGGCTGAAGAAGCAGCGACTAGATGCGACAGTAGGACTGTTTATAGCATCACTAAGGAGCTCATTGGTGGTCGAAACTCCAAACAACACCTAGTGAGGAGTCTAGACGGTAACCTTCTGATTTCGGATGAGGATCAGCCCACAAGATGGAGAGAAAACTTTGCTACAGTGCTAAATCACTTAGACTATGGCGGTGTGATCTCGAATTCGAATGAGCAGTTCGAAGCAACAAATTCCCGAATTCGCACCGTACCTCCCAGTAAAACTGAAATAATAACAGCAATAAAGTCCCTCAAGAAGAAGAAAGCGGTGGGTATTGATGGCATCCCTGCCGAGCTATTTCAAGCGGCCCCAAGTACGTCGGCAGATTTGCTGCATCCGCTAATATGAAGAGCTTGGGATAGTGAACAATTTCCACAGGAGTGGAAAAGGGGGATGATCATTAAGCTTCCAAAGAAGGGAAACTTGATGGAGTGCGGTAACTGGAGAGGTATACGTGTTCTTCCAGCCGTAGCCAAAATAATAGCTAGAATAATTCTGGAACGAACTAAATAACCTTCAGACTCAACTCTCGATATCGAACAGGCAGGCTTTCGCGCTGGATCCTCCTGCATCGACCATATAAACACCTTACGGATCATAATCGAACAATGCGTTGAGTATAGGTCTCCGCTAAATTTATTGTTTATCGACTTCGAGAAGGCTGTTGACAGCTTGAATCGAGATGCTATCTGGTTGGCCTTGCGCAGGAGAGGAATTCCAGAAAAACTTATAGCTATTATCAAGGCTACATACGAGGGCGGTAAGTGTCACGTCGTGCACAATGGCAAGGTGTCGGAGGATTTTGAAGTCCAAAGTGGAGTACGTCAAAGATGCATACTGTCCCCACTATTGTTCTTGGTGGTTATCAGCGATGTACTCCGTGCAGCATTGACGGAAGCTAATTATGGAATTCGTTGTCGATGACATCTTACCTTAAATACCTAGATTACGCTGACGATGTTTGTGTACTTTCACATCGGATAATGGATCTTCATTTGATGGCCCAAAATCTACAAGCAGAGGTAAACAAAGTGGGGCTAAAAATAAACACAACCAAAACAAAAGCCCTGAGCACTTCTAATACCCGCGCTCAACTTAACATTGCCGGACAGGAAGTCGAGAAAGTTGACAACTTTCTATATTTAGGAAGTGTGGTCTCGGCTAATCGCGGTGCCACCGAACTGGATGTGTGCAGCAGAATCGGGAAGGCTAAAGCTGCGTTCGGAATGCTATACAAAATCTGGAGAAGCAATGTTATCAGCTTAAGAACCAAGCTACGACTGTTCCGCTCCAACGTAAAATCAGTGCTGCTTTATGGGTGCAGTACTTGGAAGGTGGACACCATTAACACACGCAAGCTGCAAGTCTTTGTAAACAAATGCTTAAGAATCATCTGAAGATTTTTTGGCCAAGCCACATCTCCAACGAACATCTTTATCTGAGAACGGGCCAAGAACCTATAAGCATTATAAGCAAGCGGCAATGGATTGGACACATCCTACGGCGCGAAGACAACTCCATTGCGAAATACGCCATGCAGTGGAATCCGCTCACCCAGGCAGGCAGAATAGCGGGACGCCCTAGTCAAACGTGGCGCAGAACAGTTGAGGAGGAATCGAGCTCTTTAGGAAAGAGTTGGAGGCAGCTCAAACGCGTTGCAGAACTTCGAACACGATGGCGCGCAGGCGTGGTTGACGCCCTATGCCCCCCGAGGGGTTAAAGGATCTAAGTAAGTAGTAAAGATTGCCGCGACAATCGTTTGCTACCTACCCCTTCGGGTAGGGGTTAGAATATACCCGAGGTAGGCATGCCTGTCGTAAGAGGCGACTAAAATCCACCCTCCGTATACCGAGTATGGCGTATACAAAAAACATGCGATGAACAAAACAAAAGATTTAAATACCTCAGGTGGCAGTCCAGGTAAACTGGAAAATCCACCCTCTTCGGAGGTCGGCTCTACGGATTCTGGGGAGAGCCATTTATTGCACCTTATAAATCCCTTCTCAAAAAGTACAAGGGTATCTCGATCTCCACCAACAAGATCGAACGTCTCCGAAAAAAGAAGTCCGCCGGAAGCGCAAACGCGTGAAAAACGGGACTCAGCGAAATCTAAAAGCATTGAGGAGGAAAACGACGTACTCCGTACCAAGCTTAGCGAAATGGAGCTACTCTATCGTGAGCTCAAGAAAGAGGTAGATTTACTCAGGCAAGAAAATAATGCCCTAAAAAACACGTACCTACAAAAAGAAAATACAGTTAGCTCACATCGCTCACCTAGTCGCGAATACCAGATGGATGAAGAAGAGCTAACACGCGAAACGAATTGGGTCGAAAAGAAACGACCTAGCAAAAAACGAAAAGCTGGTTCCTCACCGGAAGTCGAGCCACAAAAAGATGAAAAGCGCAAGGAGATGCAAGAAAAGCAACAACAACCAAAATTACGTCCTCCGCCACCGATAAACGTCGTTGGAATTACGGACTATAATAAGTTGCATTGTCTCCTTAAAGGAACTCTGGCTTCGAAGTTTAAGGTGACATCTCTGCGAAACAATACGTGGAAAATCAATGTCGATGATGCCGACGGTTACCGATCGGTATCTAAAAAATTGAATGCCGAAAAGATTCAGTGGTATACTTATGAAAATAAGTTAGAAAGACCACTGCGTGTTGTAGCAAGGGGACTCCACCCCTCGTGCACTAGAGAAGATGTAATGCACGACCTTCAAGACAAAGGCTTTAAAATTCTTGATGCCGTCAATATTATCGAGAAGGAGAAGCAACAGTCGGAGGGAGATCATGAAAAATTGGTAAAGCGCGGTCTTCCACTATTCATGCTTAGTTTTGATAAAGACGAAAATAAAGATATTATATATGGTATCAAGACTATTCTAAACATCGTGGTCAAAATCGAACCCATGCGTAAGACCTCCAGATCGATCCCGCAGTGTAAGCGCTGTCAAGGCTTCAATCACACGCAGACTTACTGCCAGAAAGAGCCGCGATGCGTCAAATGCGCAGGTAAACATCTCTCGGAAGAGTGTCACCTAAACAAGTAAACCCCAGCCGCTTGTATAAATTGCAAAGGAAAACATCCTGCGAACTATCGAGGTTGCGAAGTGGCGAAAGAGCTTCAAAAACGCCGCGATACCCTAAAAAATTCGATGCGTCCGAATATGAAACCAATCAAGAACAGACCCAAAATAGCTACGATAAAAGCAGCGAAAGATAGAAAGTCCGTCAATATTAACTTAAGATCGGTTAATGATAAAAAATCCGAAAGTAATAGAGATAAGGTAACAGAAGCAAAATCTCCGAATATTGGCGTGCAGTCTTATGCTCAAGCGGCGAAGACAGTTAAGGGTACGTACACGACCGACAACTCACGGGAGATCAAAGCAAGAAACCGTCCAAACTTTAATGTAAAAACTCCTTCTCAAGTTGCGACATTGAAAAATAGTGATAGAGGTAGTTCAGAAGATCATGTATCCAATGTTTTTCCCTAATTCTTGCGAAACTTGAAGAGCAATGCAAAACAAATAAACTAATTTTCGAGAGACTAGTTGCACTAGAAAACAACATTCATAACACGCGCACTTTAACCAGAATATGAAAGAAACTCTTAAAATTCTTACTTGGAACGCTAACGGGCTCATGCAAAGACTCGACGAGTTAGAAATATTTATGCGAGAGAAAGATATTGATATATGCTTGGTCTGTGAAACTCATCTGAAAAAGCAATCGAATATTAAGATAAGGGGATATAGCGGATATCACGCCTTTCACCCATCGGAAAGAGCCAGAGGCGGATCATCTTTGTTTATAAAAGAAAATATCGAACACTCAGCGGAAATAAAAATTGAATTAGAAGCAATGCAAGTAAGCACGGTACGCGTTAGAAATAGACATTTTGCTTTCAACATTTCGTCTATATATTGTCCACTGCGATGTAAACTTGAAGAAAGTGATTTCACAAACATCTTCAACTTCCTTAAACCAAATTTTATTATTGGTGGTGACTTCAACGCGAAACACCCCTTCTGGGGCTCAAGGTACGCCTCTCAGAAAGGTAGAAAGCTTTATAATGCGGGTATGCAATTCAGTTGTGATTTTTACTCGACGGGTAAACCAACATATTGGCCAACTGATAGAAATAAGATACCAGATCTGATTGATTTCTTTGTTGTTAAAGGAATATCTAGCAACTGTATAAAAGTTGAAGAAAGCTTTGATCTCTCCTCTGATCATTCTCCAATCATTATGACGATAAGCGAAGCTTTGATTAAAAAAGTAGGACCGGCCAGATTAACTGGCGCGAAAACTAATTGGGACGGCTTTAAAAAAGATATTGAAGCAAATATTGAGCTGAGCGTATCACTTAAAACGCCCTATGAACTTGAAGTTGAAGTAGATCGCTTCGTCGAAATCTTACAGGATGCCGCGTGGAAGAATACTCCCAAACTAAAGAGAACCCCGGCCAGTTACATTAAAATTTATCCGCAGGAAATAAAAGAGATGATTAAGGAGAAGAGAAAAGCGCGTAAAAGATGGCAACAAACTCGGGCTCCGCAACATAAAGCACATCTTAACCGTTTGTGCAACTCACTAAAAAGATCTATTAAAGACCTTAAGAATAATGAAATACAAACTTACCTAGAAAGCTTAACGGCAGAAAAAGATTCTAACTATTCGCTTTGGAAGGCTATAAAAGGTATTAAAAAACCTCAAATTCAAGCCGCGCCAATTAGGAAAAATCAAGACGAATGGGCCAGGCATGATAAAGAGAAAGTTTTTGCCGCCCACCTGGAAGAAACTTTCAAACCGTTTGATGGACAAGCTCTTATTGAAAATATAAATACGTCGTATATAGACAATAGCGTAATAAGAAATGCAACGCTTACCGAACTTAAGGAAGAAATAAAGAAACTTAAACCTAAGAAAGCTCCTGGATACGACCTAATTACGGGAGAGGTTCTTAAAGCACTACCAAGAAAAGCTCTAATTAAGTTTCTGTTCATTATAAACGCCGCGATTAGACTAGAATATGTTCCCAGTCAATGGAAAGTCGCCGAAGTTATAATGGTCCTTAAGCCTGGAAAACCGCCGAATGAAAAAACCTCTTATAGACCGATTTCGATATTGGTTAGGCGAATACAGCCGGTTATAGAAGAAGGGCATCTCATCCCTGATCATCAATTCGGATTTAGAAGTAAGCATTCTACAGTTGAACAAGTACATCGAATAACACATGTAATCGAAAAATCACTTGAAGAAAAAAAGATTTGTTCAAGCGTATTCCTTGACGTTTCTCAAGCCTTTGACAAGGTCTGGCACGAAGGCTTAAAGTTTAAATTACGACAAGTTCTGCCAGAGCACCTATATAATATTTTGAAGAACTACCTTACGAATAGGCTATTCCGCGTCAAATGTGGAAACGAATATTCAGATTTTAAGGAAATAATGGCTGGGGTGCCGCAAGGAAGCGTTCTTGGTCCAGTCTTATATCTATTATACACTCGTGATATACCGCAAGTAGAAGGCACTGAGCTAGCTACATTTGCCGACGACACTGCTATCTTGACAGTAGGTAAAACGGTCGAAGATACTACAGAAAAACTGCAAGAAGCTTTGAATAGAGTAAATGAATGGACAAAGATTTGGCGAATCGCACTCAACGAGACCAAATCTGTTCATGTAAATTTTACTTATAAAAAAATAAATAATTTGCCGATCTTTTCAAACTCGGTTCAAATCCCGTTTGCAAACGAGGCTAAGTATCTTGGAATGACACTTGATACAAAGCTGAAATGGAAAACGCACGTTAAGAAAAAACGCAAAGAACTAGATAACAAATATCGAGAAATGTATCGGTTACTTGGAAAATATTCCAAACTTAATATATATAACAAACTGCTTTTATATAAGCAAGTGCTAAAGCCTGTATGGACATATGGTATACAACTCTGGGGTTGTACCAAAATAAGTAATATTAAAATCTTACAAACTTTTGAAAACAAAGTGCTAAGGGGTATTGTAAATGCGCCATGGTATATCAGAAATAGCGATATCCACAGAGACCTTGGCATTAAAACAATCGAAGACGAAATTCAAACCTACGCGAGAAAGCATAGAAGTCGACTAGAAAGTCACGTAAATATTACAGTCCTCCAACTTTTGGAAGAAAGAAATTTACTGCGCCGTCTACAAAGAACCAAACCTTTAGACCTAGCGCGATAAGTAACCGCGTCTAAACTGCGGAGCTGGCAGGAACTTCTAATGGGAAGGTACCTGCAAAACGTCATTATTTCGCGAAACGAAAACTACTTGATAAGTCGAATACTTAGTTGTAGTAAAAATAAAAACAAGTCTGTTTTGAAAGGAGGTTTTTTAGTGGGTAAGAATCCCACACTACTATGAGCACGCGCTGTCGATCCTCATAGTGTCTTGTTGAAGATTTTCACCTACCCTCGGAAAAAAAAAAAAAAAATAAAAATAAAAATCGTTTGCGCATTTGCTTTTGATCGGCATTCAGCAATTGCGGCACCCATCTTGCGCAGATCTTCGGCATCCCTAAGTTCTTGCGCAAGATGTTTCGCACCCTCTCTTCCAATGTACACACAGCCTCAGCTATCTCACTCACCTTCGCTCGCCTATCGTCCAACACGATATCATGCACTTTTTCGATGGTTTCCGGTGTGGTTGTGGTTTTCGGCCGTCCTTCACGTGGGTCATCTTCGAGGGACTTGCGACCACGTTTAAATTCAGCTGCCCACTTTTTAACGGCTGACATGGAAGGAGCGTGTGGGCGCCGTGGCGTAAGTGGTCAGTGTGTCGGATCACTACGCATGAGGTTCCAAGTTCGAATCCCAAAAAAATACCAAAAAGTTTTTTCACGGTCCTACCTCTCGCGAGCGTCTGAGAAACATCCGAGGGTATTGTTGTCACGAAAAAGCTTCTCAAACCAACCTCAACCAACTTGGCGTGCGCAACTGGAGGCAGCTGGCTCGTAACCGTGCTGGCTGGAGAGGTTTGTTGGTTGAAGCCCAGGTCCACCCCGGACTGTAGCGCAATCTAAGAAGAAGAAGATAGCCAATTAAACACAAACCACTAACACTCAGCACTCTAATAATTGCTTTTAATAAATAAAATGAGTTTCTGTTTAGATACTAAAAGTCTTGTCTCAGTCTTAACTTCATTTGGTAAGCTGTTAAATACGATCAATCCCTTATGAACACTGTGCGATGCTGCTGTTACATTTGTCTAAGGTTACTCGAATTCTTCAAGTTATAAGGCTGAGCATCACCGACGCTGACGAAATTTGATTCCAAATATTTGGGCAGCATATTATTTCTCATTTTATAGATGAACGTCATAACACTGAGTAATAGCCTCTGCTCAATATTCATTCATTTAAGAGTATCGAGCATTATTCGAATTGGTGTATAAATACTGCGCTTCAAGATTACACGCATAGCTTTGTTTTGCAACAATTCAAGCCTACAAGGGCATGGTGAAAAGTTCTCGGCCTGACAATGAAAGACTGCGATTTTCGGTTAAAAAATGATTTTATTTTTCTACATAATCTCCCTCGACTTTAACACACTTAGTCCAGCGTTTCTCAAACATCAGTATTCCTTCTCGGAAGTGAGAGTCTGGAAGGCTGTGAAAATATTTATCTACGGCCCTCTCAACTTCTGCATTGGATACGAAGCGCTTCCCAGAAACAAATTTCTTCAAGTTTGGGAACGGATAGAAGTCTGAGGGTGCCAAATCAAGTGAATAGGGGGATGGACGAGCAAATCGTACCCCAAATCCCGCAGTTTTCCCATCGCCAACGCACACTTGTGTACAGGTGCATTGTCCTGGTGAAAGATGATCTTTTTCTTCATCAAGCCAGGCCTCTTTTCGCGAATTTTGGCATCCAGCTGGTCAAGAAGGTTGGAGTAATATTCGCCTGTAATTGTTCTGCCTTTCTCATTCAATTAACAGGATCCCTTTCGCTTCTCAAAACGCACTGGCCACGACCTTTGCGCTGAACCACCGGCTTCCACCAGCCCGGCTTCGACTGCTGTTTCGTTTCTGGCGTGTAGTGCTGGACCCATGTCTCATCCATGGTGACAAATCGCCCCACAAAATCGGTCGGATCTCTATTGAATCGGTCCAAAGATTGCCGCAATGGATGGCAAACGACTAACAAAGGCCTCGTAGGGGCAGCATCTCCCGATAGGTGCTGGTCCGCTAAGTAACGAGAAGGAGCCACTGCAGCCGAAAACCTAGCAGCTCTGTTAGTAAGCCCTACTCCCACTTCCTCGTGATGCCATCTGGGAATTTCTTCTGAAATTGCTAACGGGAGAGGACGAATTGCGAGCTTCCTGCGCCAAACAACAGGATAAGTGTCGGTTGGTCTGTGGCCCAGCGAGCCGCAACCGTAAAAAAACGAATTGCCCCGAAACGCAAGCTAACGCCTCGAATACGGACTGATAATTTGTTGACGACCTTTGGCTACGAACACGGACAACGATCGGATTCTGGAACGTTAAGACCCTCCTGGACTCACTCAAGGAAGGGCCTTATATCGCCAGATTCCTTCAATTGGAGCGCGAATTCGCACGGTATAAAATCGACATCTTGTCCAAAGGGCATAGCAACCCGTCCTTTATTAAACAGACGGATGGAAGCTGGACAGATTCTTCTGCGGCATCTCTGGAACTCCTGATGAGTACTCACTTCCCAGGCTGCAGTGAGATAAGAGTAGAACAAGCTAGTTCCACCTGTACGCCACTGGCAGCTTGGGATAACATCACAAACATTATTACGGAGGATAAAGTCTCCTGAGCTATAAATAGCTTCTCTCCCTATAAGTCACCTGGCCCTGACTGCATCATGCCTATTATGATGCAGAAATTGCAAGACATAGCAATTCCCTGGCTATTACCGATTTATAGGAGTTGCTTAAACCTAAGCCATGTTCCCCAAACCTGGAGACGTGTCAAAGTGGTTTTCATCCCCAAGGCGGGCCGGCGAGGACATGAATCAGCGAAGGATTTTAGACCCATAAGCCCGTCCTCCTCTGTTTTGAAAACTTTAGAACGTATCCAAGACTTCCATATCCGCGATAACCTGAGTTCTCCACTGTCGAAATCCCAGCATGCGTATCTCAAAGGGTGGTCCACAGAAACTGCTCTTCATGAGGTCGTGAGTACAGTGGAGAAAACTCTTCACTACAAAGAATATACTCTCGCCACATTTCTTGATATAGAAGGAGCCTTCAACAACATTTTCACTGAATCTATTCAGGAATCTCTCACCGAGTTAGGTGTAGAAGGCTTTATTAGCCAATGGATAGTTTCTATGCTCAGTACTCGTATAATCTAAGCAACACTAGGCAACAGTAGTACAACTAAGACGGTAAACAGAGGAACCCCACAAGTCGGAGTCATCTCCCCCCTGCTCTGGTTAATGGCAATCAATAAAATCTTGGTGCGACTTGATAGGGAGGGTTTTAAGGTGGTTGCGTACGCGGATGATATGGTTATACTAGTATCAGGAATGTTCCTCTCCACGATAAGTCAACTCATGGAGAGGGCTCTGGATAAGGTACACTCATGGGCTACGAGCTGTGGCCTCGGAATAAATCCGGAGAAGACTGAAGTGATGCTGTTTACCACCAAAACCAAGGTACCGGCATTCAACCCCCCCCCCCCCCCAAACTAGATGGTCGGCCTCCCTCGCTTTGCTCCAGTGCAAAATACCTAGGCACGGTTCTAGACCCGAAACTTAGTTGGAAACTCAATATAGAACAGCGAATTAAGAAGGCAAGCGTAGCCTTCTATGCCTGTAATAAAACATTCGGTAAGAAATGGGGACTCCAGCCAAAGATGACCCTTTGGATGTACACAGCCGTTGTGCGTCCAATTCTTACTTACGGCGCCATCGTTTGGTGGCCAGCTTTGAGCAAAAAGTACAATATCGGCAGAATAAAAAAAGTACAGAGATCGGCGTGCGTGGGTATCACAGGAGCAATGAGGTCTTGTCCAACAGATGCTCTCAGTGTGATCCTGCATCTGATCCCTCTCGAACTACACATCATAGACACAGCTATATGCAGCACAATCCGGCTCAGGGAATATGGATGCTGGACTACAAGGCCATATGGTCACGGCAAGGTCCTGGAGACGATTCCTAGTCCACTCAACTTCAGAAAATCGTTCTTAGCACAATTCCCTTCCAGAGAAGAATGGAAGAACGGACGCGTTACCTGCAACTATGATATAGGGATATACACGGACGATTCGAAGATGGACTGCGGAGTCGGCGCAGGCATCTTCTCTGACCAGCTGAATATATCAAGGTCCTTCCGTCTCCCAGACTCTGCTAGCGTTTTCCAAGCGGAGCTTCTTGCGATTCGAGAAGCCTGCCGCCTGCTAAACAACTTTCCAACATCTAACCACAACATCGCTATTTTTTCGGATAGCCAGGCTGCCATCAAGGCCATTGATGCAGTCTGCATCTCTTCAAAACTGGTAGAGCAATGCCGGTTTGAATTGAATCAACAAAGCACTTCCTCGAGAATCACTCTCATCTGGGTCCCAGGGCACAGCAACCATGAGGGAAATGAGCGTGCTGATGAGCTGGCCAGGCGAGGGTCGGCCCTTAACGGCTCTCTAGCAGAAAGAGTCGACATTCCGCTTGGTGCCGTTAAGGGCTATATTCACCTCCACTTCCTCCAGCTAGCCAATCGCAGGTGGAATAACCTCACAAGCTGTGTCATATCTAGGAAGACGTGGCCCAGTTTCAACAAACCCAGGTCAAAAGAGTTACTAGGAAAACCAAGGCCAGTTATTGCCAAAATCGTAGCTATTATCACAGGCCACTGGCCAGTTGGGGACCATGCGGCCAAGCTTGGAATCCCCCACAACACCTTTTGTAGGAGCTGCAGGGATATTAATGAGAAAGAATCTCTATGTCATTTCCTTTGCAGATGTCCGGCCCTGGCGAGGATCAGACAGCAAACTCTTGGCAAACCCTTCTTCGAGGATCTGAGAGAGATATCGAACAAGAGGATTGGAGAACTAATCCTCTTTCTGAACTCCACGGGCTGGGTTTAAACTTAATATCATTTTCAACTAGCCACTACAACAGGTAGACACGAGTCCGTGGTAACAAAACGGCGCACTTTAAGCGCTAATTGGGTTCTTTTTTTTTGGACCGCCACTTTACCTACCTACCTAGGGCTGAGCGAGATAAGATGGTACGATCTCCCCAACAAAAAGCACTGTCATGCTCTACTCTGGTAAACCAGCTGGAAGTGCACGGAGTTCCGGCGTAGGACTCATGCTAATTTCAACAGCACGTAGTAGCCTCATATCCTAGAAACCCCATAGTGACAGGATATTGACAGCTAGGTTCCAGAGTAGAGTTAGAAAAATTACCATCAACGATATTTGCAATGTTGTTGTTTGGCCTCATGGCGCGAACGTCGGATATTAGTGATGAGTCGTCGCTTCCCAGCAGTTGCAGACACAGACTTTTCGCCCTCTCCTCCGAGTTGACTCCGGTCTCCTCAGGCATATGCACTACAAGATTGCTTTCTAACGCCTTTCTCTCCAACATCTCCACTTTGCGTTCCAATGAAGAATAAGAAGCTTCCATCACCTGCAGGATTGGATTGGCAACGCGGACATTTGACGGCTTATACGCAAGTAAAATCGCTCGTCCAAGTAAATTGATATTTTTTATATTCAAAGTTAAAAATCTACTCAAAAAGTAGTGCAAAGTGTAGAGCAAAAACACTCCCTCAATACCTGCTAAAATTTCCTGGTGAGTCAACTTATTTGTTAAGTACCCACTTCTTTAAGTCCTGCAACCAACTTGGAGAACAATGGTTGGTGGAATACGGAGAACACCGCCGAAGAATACCAACAACAATTCGCAAGCGAACGGCAGCAAGCGGCGTATCGTCGAAACGTCACCAGAGGCGAACAATGCTGCACCTGCCACTTCAAAACAAAATGCAGTGGGAAATATGTCAATTTGGGATCTAAAGTCCCTTATTGAGGGTTCTATGACAGCTTTACTCGACGATAAACTCAGCAACGTTGCAAACAAAAAGACAACACAACAAATTACCATCATACAGTGTTATGCTCCGACTCTAGACGCGAGACTGAGGATGAAAAGGATGATTTTTATAGCCACTTAGGCGCCGCCTACAACCAAACGTCTAATGGGGACATCGTAATGGTGATGGGAGATCTCAGTGCCAAAGTGGGTAGCGACAACACAATGCTTAAGCACGTGATGGGAGTTCACGGCGTGGGAGACCGTAATGACAACGGTGAGCGGTTTGTAGACTTCTGCAATACCAACCACCTAGTCATCGGAGGTACGCTGTTTAAGCACAACACCTTCCACAAGATCAGTTGGGTCTCTACTGATAGGCAACGAACATCCAACCAGATCGACCACATTGCGATCAGTCGCCGCTTTAGAAATTGTCTCCTGGACGGTCGAAATAGACGTGGAGCTGACGTCGGACAAGAACGTGATCACCATCTTATGGTAGCTCATTTACGCCTTCGTACTGCATCCGTAAACAGCAACCGCTCAAACCTACTTAACATCACCAGGTTTAATATCGACAGGCTCAAGGTTCCCCAAGTGCGCCAACAGTTCAGGGACCATCTTGCCTTAGAAGCAGAAGCAATCAGCAGCATAGAGAACATGGATGACCACTGGAGTGCTGTGAAAAATGCTTTTGCGACTGGGGCACGCACGTATGTCGGTAAAAAGCAGAAACACCACCGCACATGGCTTTCAACAGACACCTGGAGACGGATCGATGAGCGTACAGCAATCAAGGCTCGGATTGCAGCGGCCTCAGTAGTAGAGAGAACCGAGCTTGACGCCGCATACTGTGCGAAGAAGAAGGAAGTACAGCGTAGTGTGAGACGTGACAAACCTCAATATGTCAACTCACTGGCATCAAGGGCTGAAGAAGCAGCGACTAGATGCGACAGTAGGACTGTTTATAGCATCACTAAGGAGCTCATTGGTGGTCGAAACTCCAAACAACACCTAGTGAGGAGTCTAGACGGTAACCTTCTGATTTCGGATGAGGATCAGCCCACAAGATGGAGAGAAAACTTTGCTACAGTGCTAAATCACTTAGACTATGGCGGTGTGATCTCGAATTCGAATGAGCAGTTCGAAGCAACAAATTCCCGAATTCGCACCGTACCTCCCAGTAAAACTGAAATAATAACAGCAATAAAGTCCCTCAAGAAGAAGAAAGCGGTGGGTATTGATGGCATCCCTGCCGAGCTATTTCAAGCGGCCCCAAGTACGTCGGCAGATTTGCTGCATCCGCTAATATGAAGAGCTTGGGATAGTGAACAATTTCCACAGGAGTGGAAAAGGGGGATGATCATTAAGCTTCCAAAGAAGGGAAACTTGATGGAGTGCGGTAACTGGAGAGGTATACGTGTTCTTCCAGCCGTAGCCAAAATAATAGCTAGAATAATTCTGGAACGAACTAAATAACCTTCAGACTCAACTCTCGATATCGAACAGGCAGGCTTTCGCGCTGGATCCTCCTGCATCGACCATATAAACACCTTACGGATCATAATCGAACAATGCGTTGAGTATAGGTCTCCGCTAAATTTATTGTTTATCGACTTCGAGAAGGCTGTTGACAGCTTGAATCGAGATGCTATCTGGTTGGCCTTGCGCAGGAGAGGAATTCCAGAAAAACTTATAGCTATTATCAAGGCTACATACGAGGGCGGTAAGTGTCACGTCGTGCACAATGGCAAGGTGTCGGAGGATTTTGAAGTCCAAAGTGGAGTACGTCAAAGATGCATACTGTCCCCACTATTGTTCTTGGTGGTTATCAGCGATGTACTCCGTGCAGCATTGACGGAAGCTAATTATGGAATTCGTTGTCGATGACATCTTACCTTAAATACCTAGATTACGCTGACGATGTTTGTGTACTTTCACATCGGATAATGGATCTTCATTTGATGGCCCAAAATCTACAAGCAGAGGTAAACAAAGTGGGGCTAAAAATAAACACAACCAAAACAAAAGCCCTGAGCACTTCTAATACCCGCGCTCAACTTAACATTGCCGGACAGGAAGTCGAGAAAGTTGACAACTTTCTATATTTAGGAAGTGTGGTCTCGGCTAATCGCGGTGCCACCGAACTGGATGTGTGCAGCAGAATCGGGAAGGCTAAAGCTGCGTTCGGAATGCTATACAAAATCTGGAGAAGCAATGTTATCAGCTTAAGAACCAAGCTACGACTGTTCCGCTCCAACGTAAAATCAGTGCTGCTTTATGGGTGCAGTACTTGGAAGGTGGACACCATTAACACACGCAAGCTGCAAGTCTTTGTAAACAAATGCTTAAGAATCATCTGAAGATTTTTTGGCCAAGCCACATCTCCAACGAACATCTTTATCTGAGAACGGGCCAAGAACCTATAAGCATTATAAGCAAGCGGCAATGGATTGGACACATCCTACGGCGCGAAGACAACTCCATTGCGAAATACGCCATGCAGTGGAATCCGCTCACCCAGGCAGGCAGAATAGCGGGACGCCCTAGTCAAACGTGGCGCAGAACAGTTGAGGAGGAATCGAGCTCTTTAGGAAAGAGTTGGAGGCAGCTCAAACGCGTTGCAGAACTTCGAACACGATGGCGCGCAGGCGTGGTTGACGCCCTATGCCCCCCGAGGGGTTAAAGGATCTAAGTAAGTAGTAAAGATTGCCGCGACAATCGTTTGCTACCTACCCCTTCGGGTAGGGGTTAGAATATACCCGAGGTAGGCATGCCTGTCGTAAGAGGCGACTAAAATCCACCCTCCGTATACCGAGTATGGCGTATACAAAAAACATGCGATGAACAAAACAAAAGATTTAAATACCTCAGGTGGCAGTCCAGGTAAACTGGAAAATCCACCCTCTTCGGAGGTCGGCTCTACGGATTCTGGGGAGAGCCATTTATTGCACCTTATAAATCCCTTCTCAAAAAGTACAAGGGTATCTCGATCTCCACCAACAAGATCGAACGTCTCCGAAAAAAGAAGTCCGCCGGAAGCGCAAACGCGTGAAAAACGGGACTCAGCGAAATCTAAAAGCATTGAGGAGGAAAACGACGTACTCCGTACCAAGCTTAGCGAAATGGAGCTACTCTATCGTGAGCTCAAGAAAGAGGTAGATTTACTCAGGCAAGAAAATAATGCCCTAAAAAACACGTACCTACAAAAAGAAAATACAGTTAGCTCACATCGCTCACCTAGTCGCGAATACCAGATGGATGAAGAAGAGCTAACACGCGAAACGAATTGGGTCGAAAAGAAACGACCTAGCAAAAAACGAAAAGCTGGTTCCTCACCGGAAGTCGAGCCACAAAAAGATGAAAAGCGCAAGGAGATGCAAGAAAAGCAACAACAACCAAAATTACGTCCTCCGCCACCGATAAACGTCGTTGGAATTACGGACTATAATAAGTTGCATTGTCTCCTTAAAGGAACTCTGGCTTCGAAGTTTAAGGTGACATCTCTGCGAAACAATACGTGGAAAATCAATGTCGATGATGCCGACGGTTACCGATCGGTATCTAAAAAATTGAATGCCGAAAAGATTCAGTGGTATACTTATGAAAATAAGTTAGAAAGACCACTGCGTGTTGTAGCAAGGGGACTCCACCCCTCGTGCACTAGAGAAGATGTAATGCACGACCTTCAAGACAAAGGCTTTAAAATTCTTGATGCCGTCAATATTATCGAGAAGGAGAAGCAACAGTCGGAGGGAGATCATGAAAAATTGGTAAAGCGCGGTCTTCCACTATTCATGCTTAGTTTTGATAAAGACGAAAATAAAGATATTATATATGGTATCAAGACTATTCTAAACATCGTGGTCAAAATCGAACCCATGCGTAAGACCTCCAGATCGATCCCGCAGTGTAAGCGCTGTCAAGGCTTCAATCACACGCAGACTTACTGCCAGAAAGAGCCGCGATGCGTCAAATGCGCAGGTAAACATCTCTCGGAAGAGTGTCACCTAAACAAGTAAACCCCAGCCGCTTGTATAAATTGCAAAGGAAAACATCCTGCGAACTATCGAGGTTGCGAAGTGGCGAAAGAGCTTCAAAAACGCCGCGATACCCTAAAAAATTCGATGCGTCCGAATATGAAACCAATCAAGAACAGACCCAAAATAGCTACGATAAAAGCAGCGAAAGATAGAAAGTCCGTCAATATTAACTTAAGATCGGTTAATGATAAAAAATCCGAAAGTAATAGAGATAAGGTAACAGAAGCAAAATCTCCGAATATTGGCGTGCAGTCTTATGCTCAAGCGGCGAAGACAGTTAAGGGTACGTACACGACCGACAACTCACGGGAGATCAAAGCAAGAAACCGTCCAAACTTTAATGTAAAAACTCCTTCTCAAGTTGCGACATTGAAAAATAGTGATAGAGGTAGTTCAGAAGATCATGTATCCAATGTTTTTCCCTAATTCTTGCGAAACTTGAAGAGCAATGCAAAACAAATAAACTAATTTTCGAGAGACTAGTTGCACTAGAAAACAACATTCATAACACGCGCACTTTAACCAGAATATGAAAGAAACTCTTAAAATTCTTACTTGGAACGCTAACGGGCTCATGCAAAGACTCGACGAGTTAGAAATATTTATGCGAGAGAAAGATATTGATATATGCTTGGTCTGTGAAACTCATCTGAAAAAGCAATCGAATATTAAGATAAGGGGATATAGCGGATATCACGCCTTTCACCCATCGGAAAGAGCCAGAGGCGGATCATCTTTGTTTATAAAAGAAAATATCGAACACTCAGCGGAAATAAAAATTGAATTAGAAGCAATGCAAGTAAGCACGGTACGCGTTAGAAATAGACATTTTGCTTTCAACATTTCGTCTATATATTGTCCACTGCGATGTAAACTTGAAGAAAGTGATTTCACAAACATCTTCAACTTCCTTAAACCAAATTTTATTATTGGTGGTGACTTCAACGCGAAACACCCCTTCTGGGGCTCAAGGTACGCCTCTCAGAAAGGTAGAAAGCTTTATAATGCGGGTATGCAATTCAGTTGTGATTTTTACTCGACGGGTAAACCAACATATTGGCCAACTGATAGAAATAAGATACCAGATCTGATTGATTTCTTTGTTGTTAAAGGAATATCTAGCAACTGTATAAAAGTTGAAGAAAGCTTTGATCTCTCCTCTGATCATTCTCCAATCATTATGACGATAAGCGAAGCTTTGATTAAAAAAGTAGGACCGGCCAGATTAACTGGCGCGAAAACTAATTGGGACGGCTTTAAAAAAGATATTGAAGCAAATATTGAGCTGAGCGTATCACTTAAAACGCCCTATGAACTTGAAGTTGAAGTAGATCGCTTCGTCGAAATCTTACAGGATGCCGCGTGGAAGAATACTCCCAAACTAAAGAGAACCCCGGCCAGTTACATTAAAATTTATCCGCAGGAAATAAAAGAGATGATTAAGGAGAAGAGAAAAGCGCGTAAAAGATGGCAACAAACTCGGGCTCCGCAACATAAAGCACATCTTAACCGTTTGTGCAACTCACTAAAAAGATCTATTAAAGACCTTAAGAATAATGAAATACAAACTTACCTAGAAAGCTTAACGGCAGAAAAAGATTCTAACTATTCGCTTTGGAAGGCTATAAAAGGTATTAAAAAACCTCAAATTCAAGCCGCGCCAATTAGGAAAAATCAAGACGAATGGGCCAGGCATGATAAAGAGAAAGTTTTTGCCGCCCACCTGGAAGAAACTTTCAAACCGTTTGATGGACAAGCTCTTATTGAAAATATAAATACGTCGTATATAGACAATAGCGTAATAAGAAATGCAACGCTTACCGAACTTAAGGAAGAAATAAAGAAACTTAAACCTAAGAAAGCTCCTGGATACGACCTAATTACGGGAGAGGTTCTTAAAGCACTACCAAGAAAAGCTCTAATTAAGTTTCTGTTCATTATAAACGCCGCGATTAGACTAGAATATGTTCCCAGTCAATGGAAAGTCGCCGAAGTTATAATGGTCCTTAAGCCTGGAAAACCGCCGAATGAAAAAACCTCTTATAGACCGATTTCGATATTGGTTAGGCGAATACAGCCGGTTATAGAAGAAGGGCATCTCATCCCTGATCATCAATTCGGATTTAGAAGTAAGCATTCTACAGTTGAACAAGTACATCGAATAACACATGTAATCGAAAAATCACTTGAAGAAAAAAAGATTTGTTCAAGCGTATTCCTTGACGTTTCTCAAGCCTTTGACAAGGTCTGGCACGAAGGCTTAAAGTTTAAATTACGACAAGTTCTGCCAGAGCACCTATATAATATTTTGAAGAACTACCTTACGAATAGGCTATTCCGCGTCAAATGTGGAAACGAATATTCAGATTTTAAGGAAATAATGGCTGGGGTGCCGCAAGGAAGCGTTCTTGGTCCAGTCTTATATCTATTATACACTCGTGATATACCGCAAGTAGAAGGCACTGAGCTAGCTACATTTGCCGACGACACTGCTATCTTGACAGTAGGTAAAACGGTCGAAGATACTACAGAAAAACTGCAAGAAGCTTTGAATAGAGTAAATGAATGGACAAAGATTTGGCGAATCGCACTCAACGAGACCAAATCTGTTCATGTAAATTTTACTTATAAAAAAATAAATAATTTGCCGATCTTTTCAAACTCGGTTCAAATCCCGTTTGCAAACGAGGCTAAGTATCTTGGAATGACACTTGATACAAAGCTGAAATGGAAAACGCACGTTAAGAAAAAACGCAAAGAACTAGATAACAAATATCGAGAAATGTATCGGTTACTTGGAAAATATTCCAAACTTAATATATATAACAAACTGCTTTTATATAAGCAAGTGCTAAAGCCTGTATGGACATATGGTATACAACTCTGGGGTTGTACCAAAATAAGTAATATTAAAATCTTACAAACTTTTGAAAACAAAGTGCTAAGGGGTATTGTAAATGCGCCATGGTATATCAGAAATAGCGATATCCACAGAGACCTTGGCATTAAAACAATCGAAGACGAAATTCAAACCTACGCGAGAAAGCATAGAAGTCGACTAGAAAGTCACGTAAATATTACAGTCCTCCAACTTTTGGAAGAAAGAAATTTACTGCGCCGTCTACAAAGAACCAAACCTTTAGACCTAGCGCGATAAGTAACCGCGTCTAAACTGCGGAGCTGGCAGGAACTTCTAATGGGAAGGTACCTGCAAAACGTCATTATTTCGCGAAACGAAAACTACTTGATAAGTCGAATACTTAGTTGTAGTAAAAATAAAAACAAGTCTGTTTTGAAAGGAGGTTTTTTAGTGGGTAAGAATCCCACACTACTATGAGCACGCGCTGTCGATCCTCATAGTGTCTTGTTGAAGATTTTCACCTACCCTCGGAAAAAAAAAAAAAAAATAAAAATAAAAATCGTTTGCGCATTTGCTTTTGATCGGCATTCAGCAATTGCGGCACCCATCTTGCGCAGATCTTCGGCATCCCTAAGTTCTTGCGCAAGATGTTTCGCACCCTCTCTTCCAATGTACACACAGCCTCAGCTATCTCACTCACCTTCGCTCGCCTATCGTCCAACACGATATCATGCACTTTTTCGATGGTTTCCGGTGTGGTTGTGGTTTTCGGCCGTCCTTCACGTGGGTCATCTTCGAGGGACTTGCGACCACGTTTAAATTCAGCTGCCCACTTTTTAACGGCTGACATGGAAGGAGCGTGTGGGCGCCGTGGCGTAAGTGGTCAGTGTGTCGGATCACTACGCATGAGGTTCCAAGTTCGAATCCCAAAAAAATACCAAAAAGTTTTTTCACGGTCCTACCTCTCGCGAGCGTCTGAGAAACATCCGAGGGTATTGTTGTCACGAAAAAGCTTCTCAAATCACCGTTCGGATTCGGCATTAAAAACTGTAGGTCCCTTCCATTCGTGTGAAAAATATAACGCACACAACATGAGTGGTTGCGAGAAGCTGGGCCCTGGCACTTTAAAGAGCTGTTGCGCCAAATATTTGTATGGAAGGAGCGTATCTTTTGATTGTTTTGGTTTGTATCGTATCTTTTGTTGTTGTGGACTAGCATCTAACAGAGTGGGACAGTAGTTAAAATGTGGCAACACGATGGTATTCTAAAGTAAAGTTGCACTTTATAACGTTAATACTCCTCTTGTCCTTCTTAAGAATCTAGCACTACACCCAGGTATTTAATATAATCCACACATTCAATAATGTCCCCACCCATTCACACTGTAATAGAATCAGCCAACTTAAATTTCATACATTCATTTTCTAACATTCAATTTCAATTTGTTCATTTTAAGCCACCTATTAACATTCTTTAAGTCCACATTCAATCTCTGACGCATACACTCCACATTCTTTCCGCTTACATAAATTAGAGTATCGTCCGCGAAAACATGATTTTACAATACTTCACGCATTGCTTAATGTCGTTAATGTACAACGAGAAAAGAATTACATCCAACACCGATCCTTGAGGCACACCCAAACTAACATCCACTGGGTCCGACAACACATCGTTCGCCTTAGTCCTCTGCGATCTTCCCGATAAGTATTTATTTTGTTGTGTTTGGCAAGAGATTGAAAAGCATCAAAGCATTACATGACCAATTTGGAGTCGTCTAAGTATGAACTTTAAGTATGAAGAAAGGACACACTCTAAACCGCACCAACTGCAAAAGTATAGGGCTTCCCAACATCGCGTATGAGATCCTGTTTGCCGTATTATGTGAACGCCTTAAACCGATGGCCAATAGCCTCTTAGGTCCTTATCAGTGCGATTTCATGAATTCCGTTGTTCTTTCTAAGGCTAATCATGAGCACATAATCTTTATTAAAAGAGAATGAAGATATCCTTGGTCGCTTCGATAGAAAAATTCTTTGTAAGATTTTCGGTCCCGTTTGCGTTGACGGGTTTTGGAGGAGAAGATTCAATCACGAATTATACGAGCTGTACAGCGACATCGACCTAGTCAAAAAACTGCGTATTGGGCGTCTGAGATGACAAGTAGAGCGAATGGACACCAACGCTCCGGCACGCAGAGTCTTCGAATCTAACCCCGAGGGACGACGCAATAGAGGGAATCATCGCCGTAGGTGGCGCGCACAAGTTCAAGGGGACCTCGACCAACCTGGAGTGCGCAACTGGAGGCAATTAGCTAAAGACCAAGCTAAATGGAGAGGGTTGTTGGTTGAGGTTTAGGTTCACCCCGAACTGTAGCGCCACCTAAGTAAGTAAGTAAGCTTCAACTCCAGATTCCCCTTTCGATCTTCCATTAAAATAAACATCTTAGGTCCAGAGTGTCCACGGTTGTCCTGTTATGTCAGGAACAGTAGCAGACATGCTCTAACAGCCATCTACTTTATAAAGACCTGGATAATTGGAAGGCGATCTCTTCATATCAATTGCGATAGTTATGTTTAGTAATTTCTTAAAACTCTTCGTGCTATAGTCTGTTAGATTACTTCGGGCCACCAAACTACGATTACTTATGGTAGTCGTACGTCAAAGTCGTCCACTAAAAAGGCTGAACGAAAAATAACCTCGGATAAGCCAGCGAAGCAGGCTGCGACTACGACTACTTTCGTGTCTTCAATGCCCTTGGTTCAAATTTTCTTATTGGTGGAGATTTCAACGCGAAGCACACCTTCTGGGGTTCAAGATGTACATCTTCTAAAGGAAAAATTCTCTACGAAAATTCTCTGGAAAACCGACCTATTGGCCAACCGATTCAGGAAAAATTCCCAATCTTATCGATTTTTTTGTTACAAAAGGCATTTACGAGATGTTTATTACAATCAAAGAATGTTTTGATCTCTCTTCTGACCATTGGCATCAGTAACCGAGTGATCCAAGATAGGGAGGCCTGTCGATATTTTTTGAGGTCAAATAGACGAACCCCACAGGCGGATCAGTAGAAATGCAGTGAAGTGGGAGGGTTATGATCCCTTTTTTTCGCATCATAACCTTGCCGAAATGGGAAGAAGAAGAAGAAGGTTTGAAAGTCCAGTGTGTTTTAGCACATGTTTATTCCATGGGTGGTCTCCAAACTAATTGTGGAAAGTTCGCTTCGATGTTTGCATTTGATTCGGATTTCAAGTGTTTGTTGAGTCCTCTAGGCAGCGGGCGTGTAACTGCACCATTTAATTAAATTGCTGCAAAAAAAAAACTGGTCGTATATGGTTCGTACTTGAACGGGCAGCTTACTACTCAATAACGTATGACGACAGTTCGAGAGTATAAATGAATGCCATAAAAAAATTTCTCAAAACAAAGTTCGGATGCGGCATAAAAGTTCCCTCTCATTCGCGTCAAAAATATGACACACACAACACAATGCGAGTTGCTAGGCCCTAGATGATTTATGGCTAGACTGCGCCGAATATTTTTTGTTTTTTGTTTTTTTTTGCATACGCGCAAAATCGATATCCTCAATAAAGAAAATGAAACACTTAGCAATATACGAATTCAGTTCAGTCAACTACCATCAAAGGACAATAATTGAACTGAGGAGTTCCAGAAAGCGTATACTTTTTTGTTGCAATTTAATCGTTTTCGATATCGTTTATTGAAATAAACTTAGTATAATCATGGTGCACAGCTTAACTTATGCAGCCTAAAGTGTATGTGCTTCATTAATATTCCGAATAGCCCTTCATTCTGTAAATCGTTCATCAAGTTCCATTTGGTTGATTGGTTATTTATAAATGTGCTCAGGCTTAGTAATTAGAATTTGTGTCCTTGGTGTGCATGTAAATACACACATACAATGCATTTGTAAATTCCCAATGGAGTTGTTTGCTTATGTGCTCTGTTTCTATTTGTAATGATAATCCCCAGGTGATTGATGGTATTTGGTTGTTGGCCATATGTATTCTGTTCGTTTGATGTCAGATTTGGCCAGCATCGTTGCGATACTTGTACATCAATTGATGGCGTATTAATGCTTTGAGCTTAACCAATGATATCCGATGATTACTGTTGGTTTGAGTAATTATATGAAATAAGAAAGAGGTTTATTTCTCTCGCATTTCATTATTGTATACCGTAGGTGTGCCATATCCCACATATGTCCTGAAATGGCGAGAAAGGGCAGTTACATCATCTTTCGCTTTGTGAGTTAATCTTTCTCCACATCTGAGTGATGTCATCTAAGAATTTCAAGTTAAGAAAACTTTGTTTAAAGACAATTTGGCAACATTGTCCTGTTTAAAACCTCAACGACATCTAAGCTGTTTCGGTTGTGAAGTAACTAACAAAAGAAAACAAAATGTATACCATATAACTCAGAAAAAACGTAAGTGGGCTCTGATTTTAATCTGACTGTGACTGACCCTTCTTCATCCTATTTCGGCGAGGTTATGATCCGAAAACAAGGGATCATAACCCTCTCACTTCACCATGTTTCTACTGATTCGCCTATTTGACTTCAGAAAATATCGGCAGGCCTCCCGATTTTGGATCACTTGGTTACTGAGGCCAATCAATGCTGGTGCATTTGTGTGATCCAGGTGCTTATAGGCCTGCCTCTCCTGCTCGCGATGTCGTTGGAACGTGCATTGATATTGCCTTTTTAACACGGTTCAAAAAATCTCTTCTTTGAACGTAGCAATACCAACTGAGCCGGTCGCGCTCTATCTTTCGTAAGATGGTTTCCTTGACGGGAAGGCTTCCACATATCTTCGAACTTCTTATTCGACCAAGCTTTGTTACTCCTGCTGTCATGCGAAGGATTTTCATCTCAGCTGCCTTTAATTCACTCTTATACTTTTGTACATCGTCCAACATTGTGAAGCGTATGTGAGCGCTAGACGCACAATTGCGGTGTAGAGCCTTCCTTTAAACTTAGGTGGCATTTTTTGGTCACAGAAGATAGCGGCGTTTTCTCGCCACTTTAGGCACCCTACGATTACACGATGTTTGATGTCGTCATCACAGGTTACTTTGCTATTGATCAGTCAACTCAAATCAACTGTAGGTCCCTTCCATTCGTGTGAAAAATATAACTCACACAACATGAGTGGTGGCGAGTAGATAGGCCCTGGCACTTTAAAGAGCTGAAGCGCCAAATATTTGTATTTTATTTATTTTTTTATGCATTTCCCTTAAAAAAGTCCACCCACACATCAAGTGCTTATTGCAGGGACGTAGGATCCTCACTAATGATGGCTCCATCGTCAGCAAAGAATAACTGATGTACCTTGGGGTCCGTCACTTTACCTTCAAGCAGATAGTCAAGGACTGTAATAAAGAGCAAAGGACTTAAAACGCTTCCCTGGTGCACCCCGACTTTGATTGGGAACTCTTCGCTTACTCCAGCGGGGCATCTTACTCTTGTCTTTGCTCTTTCGTACATGTCCATGATCATCTGAACATAAGTTTCTGGAACCCCTCCATGTGTTAGCGCCACCCATATCAGATCTCGTGGTTGTGTGTCGAATGCCTTTTCGAAGTCAACCAATACAATATGCAAATCCTTTAAGGAATCACGATGTTTTTTCATTATGATCCTTATACTTTGGATTGCATCTCAAAGGATTCCACATCCATATTGTACGGCTCAGGAAAGAACATCTATACGTATTTCACAGTACATCCGAAAATAGGCTTGAAGGTCAACTGATGAGCATTCAGGGCGTGGCGAGTATTGCGAGAGAACTGTTGAAGGAGTGGAATGCAACTGAAAGACAAGAAACGTTTATTCGGTGTTCAAGCGAGTCTATTGACTCCTCAATGCTTCTGTCGCCTATTAGTTTGAATCCGCACGGTTACCAACTCTGGTACGAAACAGTGAACAAAGTGTTAATTTAACTCCACGACAAATTAAATTATCGAGCAATTCAAAGAGCGAATATCAGAAAGTTCAATTTTTTCCCAATTATAAAAGCTAAAAGTGTATTGGAAGCATCATATTTACACGAAGTAAGTCCTATTTTTGTAAGCAAAATTGATTTAAAAATCATACGCTCATCACGGCCTTAAAATACCGGAACCTACCCACACCCGTATACCCATGCATACATGCATAAACGGAAAGTCTGGGAAGCTTCACCCGATACGCAGCAATCGATCAGCAAAACATACCGCACCATGGGAGTAGGCGACATGACCGTTGAGGACCTCGAAAAACTATTGGACAGGAAACTAAGTAATCTTGCAACCAAAGATGATCTTCAAGTACTCCAAAAAGATCTAGAGGAACAAAAAATTCAGGTAGATTTACTCCAGAAGCAATTGTCAAAAACTCAAGAGCAGCTGGAACAAACACAAAGTGCCCTTCAGGAAACGCAGATCAGATGTGAAGGTTGGGAAAGGGAAGTTGGATACTTGGCATCAAAGGCATGCGAAAAAAATGTCATCGTACACATCCCGACACAAACGAACGCCGATCCCATCGATCTTGCAAAGAATCTGTGAGCTGATATTCTGCAAGCAGAAGCAGGTGAGCGTGAGACTATCTTCCAAGAGGTGAAAAAACAAAGATCCAAGAACAACATTGACACTATTTTAATGCAAACGGCCAGCCCGGAGGATGTGAGAAGAATTATGGGGCGTGCGAAAGATTTGAAGAACACCGGAGTCTTAATACACAGAGATTATCCAATTGCAATTCGAGCGCGTCGCAGGGCGATATTCCAGCTTAAAAAGGACGTACTGAACAAAAACCCGAACCTGAAAATAGCACTACGGGGACAAAAAATAGAAATTGGAAACAAGATCTTTTACTACAATCAAATCAACATGCTGTCATGTAAAGATGGAGCTGCTAGCAAGATTTTGTGGGTTTTATGTTCGGCCCCACTATTTGCCGGAAATGTGATCTTAAATTGGGGAAAATAAATGCAAAGAAACGATAATTCTAATAATGGAAACTTTATTGGGAAAGAAAGTTTATATGTTTTAATGTTCACTGATTGCTTCCAACTGCTGGGTTTGAATGTATCAATTTGACTGAGTTCCAAACGTCATATATGACTTGGATGTGGAATGTGGAATCTGTGTTGACAGCTGTCAGCTGACTACCCTACAACCACTCTCTCCCCAGTGGCAAAGTCGCGATGAAATTGTTTAAATTGTTTTTTGAATGTTGAAAAATTAATTGGAGAAGGTGATCTTTTTCTTCATGTAGGTTTTCAACGGTTGCACGATTTGAGAAACGAGTTCTTCCGAAAACGCTGTTGATGCTGGTGTTGTGTCATCTCTTTCGACATATGCTGGTTTCAGGCGCTCCACGGAGATGGTTGTTTCCTTGTCTTGAATTTTGATGACGAAACGCCGGTCATCGATTCTTTTGACCACCTGGTAAGAACCCGAGTAGGGCGGTTCGAGTGGAGGTTTGACGGCATCGTTTCGAAGAAATACATGCGAGCAACTGTAAAGATTTTTAATGATAAATGGATTAGCTTTATTTTTAAGATGGTGGGCAGGAGGTGTAGGTCGGCATTCGCGAATGTGTTCTCTGAATTTGCTGAGAAACTTCTGTGGGCCATCGGGTGTATCTAGATCGATGAAAAACTCATTTGGTAAACGCAGTGGTGTACCGTATAACAATTCTGCTGCCGAAGAATGAAGGTCTTCCTTGAAAGTTGTCCGAAGTCCTAAGAGAACAGTTGGGAGGAGATCAATCCAGGGAGTCTTTTTATTGCACATGAGCGCTGATTTGAAAGTTCGATGAAAGCGTTCTATCATGCCGTTTGCAGCAGGATGATACAGCGTAGTATGCATTTTTTTCGCTCCGACCAAGTTGGCGAGGCTGCTGAATAAAGCTGATTCAAATTGCGATCCCTGGTCGGTGGTTATCGTCTTAGGTGCTCCGAAACGTGCAATCCAATTGTTGTAAAATTCCGTTTCAATGGTATCCGCTGAAATGTCCTTGATTGGTATCGCTTCTGGCCAACGAGAAAAACGATCTATCATAGTTAGACAGTATCGATGTTGCTTGACTTCAGGCATCATAACTATATCGAGATGAACGTGGTCGAAACGGCTGCTGGGAACATGAATCTTCCTTGGAAGTAACTGGTTGTGTCGCTGGATTTTCGATCGTTGACAAGCCAGACAAGTTCTTGCCCATTCTAAGATGTCTTTGCGCATTCCCGGCTAAACGTAACGCTGAGAAATTTGACGTGCTGTTGCTCGACCACTGGGATGTGCCAGTCCGTGAATGCTGCTGAATACCATTCGCCGCAAACTTTTGGGAATGTATGGTCGTATGGAGGCGTTGGCAATGTCGCAATACAGTGTTATATCGTTGTCCAGTATTAGCTTTTGTAAACGTAGTGATGTTGTGTTTTGCAACAAAGTTTGGAGTTCGTCGTCCTCTTTTTGTTTTTGCTGAAGTGTGCTATTTTCAAGTGATACTGGCATGTTAATTTGGTTGAGTCTCGAAAGTGCATCGGCAACTACGTTTTCTTGGCCGGAGATATGGATGATCTCAGTGGAGAATTGTGAAATAAAATCTAGGTGACGAAGTTGGCTCGGTGATGCCTTCTCGAGTTTTTGCTTGAATGCATGTACTAGGGGCTGGTGGTCCGTTTTAATGACGAAAATTCTGGCTTCGAGTAGGTGCCGAAAGTATCGTATTGCAGCATAAATGGCGAGCAGTTCTCTGTTATACGTACTATATTTTTGCTCCGCAGTTGACAGCTTGGGCGAGAAAAATCCCAGTGGTCTCCATACATCCTTGTCTTTTTGTTCTAGTGTAGCACCTATGGAGACATCTGATGCATCTGTCACGAGGGAGAGTTGTGCACCAGGAATCGGATGTGAGAGTAAAGCTGCTTGTGATAGACTGTTGCAACAATTGTTGAAAGCTTGTTCTGCTATCGATGTCCAAGGAATTTTTCTTTTACCGTTCTTTCTGGTGTTTTTCATGAACTCGTTGAGAGGTGCCTAAAGTTGTGCTGCATGCGGAATGCACTTTCGATAATAATTTAGGATGCCCAGGAAACGCCGCAGTTCTATGATGGTGTTTGGTTTTTTATAATTTGCTATTGCGGCTACTCGTTCAGTAGGTGGTCTGCAACCAGAGTTGGAAATGATGTAGCCCAGGTAGGAGACTTCTGATTTGCCGAATGCACATTTGTTGATGTTTATGCACAGATTGTATTGCCGTAATCGAGTTAGAACCGTCTTAAGATGAACGTAGTGCTTTTCCGGAGTCTCTGACATGACGAGAATGTCGTCGATATATCAGTAGACGTAGTCGAGGTCTCCCAAAACAGAGTCCATATGTCTCTGGAATGTTTGAATTGCATTTCTTAGGCCGAAAGGCATGACTACAAGCTCAAAAAGACCAAATGGCGTCGTGACTGCTGTCTTAGCGATGTCTTCCTTGGCCATTCGTATCTGGTGATACGCTCGCTGGAGATCTAGCGTGCTAAATATATTTTTTCCATGCAGGCGGTCGACGAAGTCGTTGATGTGCGCAATAGGATAGCGATCTGGAACTGTCTGGGCGTTTACTTTGCGATAATCACCGCAAGGTCTCCATCCTCCATCTTTCTTAAGCACCATGTGTAACGGGCTGGCCCATTGGCTGTTGCTAGTGGGCAGATGCCTAGTTTGACCATCTGCTCAAACTCTGTTTTTGCCGCTCTCATTTTGTCACCTGACAGTCGTCTTGGTCGCTCGTGTATTGGTTGTCCAGTGGTCACTATGTGGTGTTCAACTGGATTGCTGTTGTGAACTACATTTGTTGTTTGCGTCGCAACTTGTGCGAATTGTCCAACTAGTTCACTATAGGGAGTAGAGCTTGTGACGATAGGGATACCATACAGCTGCGGTTTGGTGCACTGAGTTTTGGAGGAGAGACCTGTAAGTGAATCGATTAGTCTTTGGTTTTTCAAATCAATTATTAAAGAAAACTTAGCGAGAAAATCTGCGCTGATGATTGCTGACTGTACGTCAGCAATGACGAAGTTCCAATTGAAAGGGCGTCTCAAATCCAGATTCAATTCGATCATTTTCGTGCCGAATGTTTTTATAGCCGCATCGTTGGCCGCGTACAAAGTAAGTGCATCTGTGGGTGGTTCGATTTTGCAGGAGCTAACAGGCAGAACAGATAAAAGTGAGCCGGAATCAATGAGAAACAGCTGATTAGTTCTAAGATCTTTGATTTGGAGGCGATAGTCTGTGTTAAATTTGCTGCCGCAACTGGCCCCCTCAGTGGACAGCTGATTTAGTTTCCCGAATGTTGTGGTTGTTTTGCAGGCTTGAAAGAGCAAGGATCTACGCATTTGGTTGCTCTTGATCCAAACCTCCTGTGGAAGAAACAAATGCTTGATGTGTTTGGGTGGGTCCGCGAGCTGGATCGTGATCGTTGGAAGATCCGTTGGTTACCAACTTGAAGTTTTGATAATTCTTCCACTATTTGTGTGAGTTGTTTCTCCATAGCAACTACTTGTTGGGTTAAGTTGTTTGCGTTAACGGCGTTGACCTCTTGTGGTGGAGCAGTGGCAGGTGGCAGTCGTTGGAGATATTTGCGCAATTAGAGCTGAAATCATGTTGTCCATGACACGATCGGCGATTTCTGCCAGCTTGTTGAGGTCATCAACTTCCGTGGCGGCTAGGATGCTCCTAACGCTTTGCGGTAATCTCTCCATCCAAAGTGTCCGCAAGACCACTTCATCCGTTACCACTTGAGACGCTAAAGCACGCATGATGCGCAGCAATTCGGTTGGTTTCTTGTCTTCCAGACCAGTCTCATGGAACAATTTCTTGAGTTGGCGATCCGTGGACTCAGAAAAACGGCTGATAAGCGCTTTCTTGAAGACATTGTATCTGTTTCCTGTGGGAGGATTACGAATTATGTCAGCTACTTGCCTGAGTACTGTTTTGTCATTTATTGTTGACAAAACGCTGAAGTAGCGATCCTCGTCAGATCTGATGTTGAACGCTGCAAACTTCGACTCGATGTGTGCAAACCAAAGCTCTGGTTCCTCCATCTAAAAGGAAGGTAGATTGATTTGGGTAATTGCTTGCTAATTCTGATGAAATTCAGCTGGTTGGCGACTGTCGCCATGAACAGGAATGTCGTCTGAACAATCGACAAATTGCGCGCCTGATGACGAACTGGCATCCTCGTATGGAGTGTTTATAGAAGCCGCGATTTGATTGGCCGTTGGATTCATGTTCCGTTTTAGGTTGGCGCCGTTTAGTCCTTGTCAGAGTAATTACTTGTGGTGCTACGCAGTTTCCCTTGTTGAACAGATCGGGGTCACCAATTGTGGGTTTTATGTTCGGCTCCACTATTTGCCGGAAATGTGATCTTAAATTGGGGAAAATAAATGCAAAGAAACGATAATTCTAATAATGGAAACTTTATTGGGAAAGAAAGTTTATATGTTTTAATGTACACTGATTGCTTCCAACTGCTGGGTTTGAATGTATCAATTTGACTGAGTTCCAAACGTCATATATGACTTGGATGTGGAATGTGGAATCTGTGGTGACAGCTGTCAGCTGACTACCCCACAATTTTAGAACAGACGACTGCTAATAGCAGTTCGACAACAGGAGAAATGTCACTTCTAAAACAAACATCGAATGAATCTTCCTTACCGACACCGATGATTACAAGTAAAGTAGCTAGGACAAAATCAAAAACATATTTAGTTCCTAATAGTGATGCCGTCTGCCCAGATCGAATTAATTGTAAAAGTATTAAGTAAAAATTCTTTCGTATAATATTTCTGGTTTAAGTAATAAATGTTTATATGTATATAGATTTTTTTGAATTCGTAAAACAACATGAATTATTATTTTGATATGAAACTTTTATTACAGAGGATAAATTTAAAATGTATGAAAAGTTTTTTGAGGGTTATCAGTTAGAGTGGGTACAAACAACAAGAGTTCATTAAGTAGGAATGGCCAGTGAGGATATGCTGTTTGGAATCCAAAATCCATTCGCTGTAAAATCAAAAGCCAAGTTTGTGAGAATTGAAGGAATAACCGTTGTGGAAGTGGAAGAAAGGAAGGAACATGTCAGCATTGTACCAGCATATGTCAACTGTTCTTATTGGCAAAGAGACTTCGATAATCTAAATGATCTTCTACTTAACATCGAATCCAGAAACATAATGCTCATTGGAGATTTCAACGCGCGTCTGAGCAGAGAGCAGGTAGTCCACTTGAGAAAAGACGACTTTCGACCGTTCATCAACACGTCAAGGAACTCAAAAGACGAGGTATTAGATACGAAAGGTAGACAACTTATAGAAATGTGCGAATCTTTAGACTTGTGTATGCTAAACGGACGGAGTAAAAGTGCGAACTCTATAATATTGGGACTTCCACGAAGTTCGTCAAGATTTTGAGAAGCCTCTATAGTAATAATAGATCAGCAATATGGTGCGTTGAAAAACTATCTGAGTGGTTCGAGGTTGGATTTGTTGTTTAGATCCTTTAACCCCTCGGGGGGCATAGGGCGTCAACCACGCCTGCGCGCCATCGTGTTCGAAGTTCTGCAACGCGTTTGAGCTGCCTCCAACTCATTCCTAAAGAGCTCGATTCCTCCTCAACTGTTCTGCGCCACGCTTGACTAGGGCGTCCCGCTATTCTGCCTGCCTGGGTGAGCGGATTTCACTGCATGGCGTATTTCGCAATGGAGTTGTCTTCGCGCCGTAGGGTGTGTCCAATCCATTGCCACTTTCTTCTTCGTATAGTAATGCTTATAGGTTCTTGGCCCGTTCTCAGATAAAGTTGTTCGTTAGAGATGCGGTTCGGCCAAAAAATCCTCAAGATGATTCTTAAGCATTTGTTTACAAAGACTTGCAGCTTTCGTGTGTTAATGGTGTCCACCTTCCAAGTACTGCACCCATAAAGCAGCACTGATTCTACGTTGGAGCGGAACAGTCATAGCTTGGTTCTTAAGCTGATAACATTGCTTCTCCAGATTTTAGATAGCATTCCGACCGCAGCTTTAGCCTTCCCGATTCTGCTGCACACATCCAGTTCGGTGCCACCGGGATTAGCCGAGACCACACTTCCTAAATAAAGAAAGTTATCAACTTTCTCGACTTCCTGTCCGGCAATGTAAAGTTGAGCGCGATTGTTAGAAGAAGTGCACAGGGCTCTTGTTTTGGTTGTGTTTATTTTTAGCCCCACTTTGTTTGCCTCAGCTTCTAGATTTTGGGCCATCAGATGAAGATCCATTATCCGATGTGTAAGTAGATAAACATCGTCAGCGTAATCTATGTGTTTAAGGTAAGATGTCATAGTCCAACGAATTCCATAGTTGCCTTCCGTCAATGCTGCACGGAGTACATCGCTGATAACCACCAAACACAATAGTGGTGACAGTATGCACCCTTGACGTACTCCACTTTGGACTTCAAAATCCTCCGACACCTTACCATTGTGCACGACGTGACCCTCGTATGTAGCCTTGATAATAGCTATACGTTTTTCTGGGATGCCTCTCCTGCGCAAGGCCAACCAGATAGCATCTAAATGTAACGGAGACCTATACTCAACGCATTGCTCGATTATGATCCGTAAGGTGTTTATGTGGTCGATGCAGGAGGATCCAGCGCGAAAGCCTGCCTGTTCGACATCGAGAGTTGAATCTAAATGTTCTTTAATTCGTTCTAGAATTATTTTAGCTATTATTTTAGCCACGGCTGGAAGAACGCATATACCTCTCCAGTTACCGCAATCATTCAAGTTTCCCTTCTTTGGAAGTTTAATGTTCATCCCCCTTTTCAACTCCTGTGGAAATTGTTCGCTATCCCAAGCTCTCCATATTAGGGGATGCAGCAAATCTGCCGATGTAGTTGGCGCCGCTTGAAATAGCTCGGCAGGGATGCCATCAATACCCACCGCCTTGTTCTTCTTGAAGGACTTGATTGCTGTTATTATCTCGGTTTTACTCGGAGGTGCGGTGCGAATTCGGGAATTTGTTGCTTCGAACTGCTCATTCGAATTCGAGATCATACCGCCATCGTCAAAGTGATTTAGCACTGTAGCAAAATGTTCTCTCCATCTAGTGAGCTGATCCTCATCCGAAATCAGAAGGTTACCCTCTAGACTCTTCACTGGATGTTGTTTGGAGTTTCGACCACCGATGAGCTCCTTAGTGATACTATAAACATTCCTACTGTCGCACCTACTCGCTGCTTCTTCAGCCCTTGAGGCTAGTGAGTTGACATATTGACGTTTGACACGTCTCACACTACGCTGCACTTCTTTCTTCTTCGCACGGTATTGGGTTTCAAGCTCGGTTCTCTCTACTGCTGAGGCCGCTGCAATCCGAGCCTTGATTGCTGTACGCTCATCGATCCGTCTCCAGGTGTCTGTAGAAAGCCATGCGCGGTGGTGTTTCTGCTTTTTACCGACATACGTGCGTGCCCCAGTCGCAAAAGCATTTTTCACAGCACTCCAGTGGTCATCCATATTCCCTTCCAGTATGCTGCTGATTGCTTCTGCTTCTAAGGCAAGATGGTCCCTGAACTGTTGGCGTACTTGGGGAACCTTGAGCCTGTCGATATTAAACCTGGTGATGTTAAGTAGGTTTGAGCGGTTGCTGTTGACGGATGCAGTACGAAGGCATAAATGAGCTACCATAGGTAGGTAGGTTGGATTTGGGGTGAGATAATGCTGTTTGCTCAGCCCCCTCCTGTTTGCCTTATTCTTAGATGATGTGCCGTCGTCATTGCCAGCTTGCATAATGGTGGAAGGTGTGAAGGTTACAGCGCTTCTTTTCGCGGACGACATAGTTATGCTTGCCGAATCACCAAGTTCGCTGCAGTTGATAATTAATAGTCAGCAAGCATACTGTGAGCTAAATAGTTTACGTATCAACACGGAATAATGTATATAAGTATTAGAATATTAAATTAATAACTTTTCTAAAATGAAAAACTTATCAATCTACAACAGACGGCAAAGCCATTGCTTGGATGGTACCTGCAAAAACAACATTTATAATTATATTTCCTTTTTGAAAGATAAAGTACACTTATTATTATATTATTATTATTATTAATCCGCACGGTTTTGAATCCCCTTTAGTAGGTGCAATGTGGTATTAGGAGCACCAGACCAAATATGGGCGTTATGCTTGAACTTTGGGTGGACGTATGCCTTATATATCGCTAGATCAGAGGCGGTAAAATTATTTTTTGTACTGTTTAAGGAATCTTAAACATTTCGCACCATTCTTGGCGACATCAAATGTGTGCCTTTGAAATATTAAGCGCGACAATCTTACTTGCACCAGATCACCAGTGGACCTTGGCTACGAAAGCCGTACTGCCGGTCATTAGATATTCATAAGCAGACAACTTATCAGCGTACCCATGACCTTAGAAAGAAGGGACGTAAGTGCAATTGGTCGGTAGTTGTAAAGAAAAAGATTCCCCTTTTTTACGGACGGGCTGGACAAATTGCGTTTTCCATCTTCTCGGAAAGAGAACAGAGATGTAGGGTAGATGAACAACCTTACGCAGTGGTTTTGCCAAAACACATCTTCAGAATTATGGAATGAGATACCATCCGGACCAGTGGATTTCTGACTGTACAAGTGCGAAAGTAGATTTGTCCGATAGAATATTCGACGCGCTCAAGTACGGAGGGACGCAGGGCATAACCTAGGAGTGTGTAGTTTGCAACAAATTGAGCTGCGAGCAGATTTCCCTTATATAAAAAGCTGACAGCTGGAATGCTGTTGTAAACGTGCGTTGGGATGGAAGATGTGAAACAATTTTCTTAATTTTCTTATGCACGACCAGAAATTGTTGCTATCTTTGGGACAATGTAGAATTTGTTGCCTTAATTTTGGGTCATATTTGAATTTTACACAACATTACAGTCATTTCTGGCACTTTTGAATTTTTTCAGGTTCCCCCCTTTGCAAGGCTGAAAACTTAACTCAACCTAATAGCCTCCTTATAGCTCAAGTCGTACCACGCAGAGTGATACTCTTCACTCTGCTAGGAATGAAGGTTTTCATGCCAAGGATGACGGTATTTGCAATCATATCGGCGGTGACATCCACGTCGTTATCGAGGAAGCATAACGAATAATTAAATCTCCTAAAGAAGCAGTTCAAGCTGTCCCAGTTGGCTTTCTCGTACTGCCAAACTATTCTTGTTTGAGTCTTTTCTTTAACTGAATGGTTGAGATACGAGAAATTAGCTGATATAACAGAGTGGTCTAAAGAAACTACAGGCGACAATATGTTTATACTCTACTTATCAGGGTAGGATGTCAGTAACAGATCCAGGGTGTTCGCGGTATGACTATGTATGACTTATTATTATCTACAAGCAACAAAGCTTTACAGATTAGATTCAAAAGCTTTACAAATAAGTATAAAAATATATAAAAAAACAAAGAAAGAAAATAAGTAAGCTTTTAAACATTAAGCGAAAACAATGTACTTTTAAACTTCGTTCTAGATAAGCTTAAATCTTTTTCCATCCAAACCGAGTTACAATTAGAAATAGCCCGAGATATAGGTTCATTCAACCCGTAGTAAGTTCTATGTCGCGCACGAAAAAGAAGCTCTCTTTGCCTTAACGGTCTCTCGGGTGCATATAGAGAAATTAAAGCAAGTAAACTTGGACTTTTTACATGATAGCATAATAGGTCTCTAATAAACATTACATCATGAATTTTTCTTCTTTTTGACAACTTTGATAAACCGAGAAGTTGACACCTAGCATCATATCCAGGTGAAAAATTCCAGTGCATTTAAAAAAAAAAAAAAATTTTGAGAATTTTCTTTGTATCCTCTCCACCCGATCGATATGAAAATAGAGATCTAGTGAGACATACAAAGATATCATGACATCTGCCAGTTGACAGTGACAGATGGTGGTGGAGGTGAATACATGAGAGCTTATGGTGCAAACACAAGGCCAAATACCAGTGGCGTCCGAAGGGGAGCAGTGCCTAAAAATACTTTTTAATTGTAATGCCGTCTGCCCTAATAACAATAATAGTAATAGTAGCAATAACATAAGTTTAGAGAAAAGCGAATTTAGAATACTATCGTATAATATAGCTGGTTTACGAAATAAGGCATTATTTAGTGAATTTTATAATTTTATTAATCAGTTCGAGTTTATTTTTTTATATGAAACATTTATAGAGGAGAATAGTTACAGTAACTTTGAAAATACGTTTCCAAACTATGAATTCAAGTGGATTCCAGCGGTTAGGCTACGTGAGAGGGGCAGAGCCAGTGGAGGATGCTTTTTTGGATTCAAAAAAAATCTTAATAACATCAACAGCGAATTCATAATTTTAGAGGATGGGATATATGTTTCTTTCAAATATGGTCCGGAAATATTTTGTATAGTACATACCATTGTATTTAAATTGCAATCATTGGCATAGTGATTTTGAGAAGCTACACGAAGTAGTGATGTGCTGCGGTAACCGACACGTTTGTGTGATAGGAGATCTGAACGCAAGAGTGGGCAAAGAAGAAGGTATGGGAAACAGATTAGCTGGAATAAGTCGTCAATCTAAGGATCAAATTTGTAATGCAAAGGGTACGCAATTGTTGGAATTTTGTGATTCGTTTGGACTACGAGTGCTGAATGGTACAAGTCTGAGTGACAAATAGGGAGAGTTCACATTTGTGGGAGGACCAGGGACATTCGTCAACGATTATTGTTTAGCAGGAGGTAAATAGGGCACCCTTATAACAGACTTCGAAGTGATGCAAGTTCCATATTCAGATCATTTTCCTATTGTTGTGACCTTTGAGCTGATAGTAACGGGTGACTTGGGTGCAAGGAATATGAATCTTCTCCCGAAGCTAATATGGAACAAGGCTAAAGCATCGGCATATAGAAGGCAATTGGAGAAGCAGCTACAATCCCGGGATTATGTGGACTTCAACAGAATTGAACATATTATAAAGGAATTGTTCCCAATCAACAACCAACAAAATTACAAAAAACAACGATACAAAGAACCTTGGTTTGATAATGAGTGCAGTAAGGCGAGGCGACTGTCGTTCAGATGGCTGAAATTATTCCGAATTTTTAATGCATCTGCAATGAAACATTCATACATTAAGGCTAATATAGAGTTTAAAGGGCTTTGCGCAGCAAAAAGGAGAATGCATTATGAATCAGAGGCTCGAAGACTAGTGCAGTATAATAATCCCTCAGAATTCTGGAAACTGGCTAAAAAACTAAATGGTGGAAATTATGTCATAGACAGGGCACTAAACCTAACCGTCCTTCAAGCTCATTTTGAGAGACTTCTGAACCCATCCGGCAGTACGCTTAAAATGCAGTATGCCATGCCTGGCTTCCAGAACGAAATGTTGGATAGGCCAATTGTATTGCAGGACGTTGTTGAGGCACTTAGTAGTCTTAAGGATGGTAAAGCAGCAGGATCGGACGGGATACCAGCTGAATTCTACAAATATGGTACTAACGAACTGAACACAAATCTCACCTACTTGTTCAACAACATTTTGGAAAATGGGATAATACCACAGCGCGTCAAGGAAGCCCTGATCTTCCCGATTCATAAAAAAGGTTGTATGACGGTCCCAGGGAACTACAGAGGCATTTCATTCTTAAATGCGTCATATAAAATTTTTACATCGATATTGCAAAGTCGACTAACTGCATGGATAGATACCAATAATCTGCTCAAAGAATATCAAGCGGGTTTCCGACCAGGATATTCCACTTTTGATCACGTGTTGTTTTAAATAGTATTGTGGACTCCTTTCTCCTGAGGAATAGGAAACTATATGCATTCTTCGTGGACTTCAAGGCAGTGGCGTAGCGAGGGGGGAGCAAGGGGGCACAGGCCCCGGGCGGCACTTTGTCAGGGGCGGCATTTTCTACAGGCAAAACAAATGAACTCGCCAATAAAAGCCCACTCGAACTATTAAAATATATATTACAGTTTAGACTGGAAGTTAGTCTGCCTAACATAACAATAATGCTTCGTCTTTTTCTCACAATTGCTATAAGTAATGCCGGCTGTGAGGGGAGTTTCTCAAAATTGAAGCTTATTAAAAATTATTTAACGTCCACAACGAGCACTCTAAGGCTATCTAATCTGAGTATCATGGCTATGGAGCAGGAAATCACAGAGACCATCGATACTGAAAGAATAATAAGAGATTTTGCCCTGAGGAAAAGTAGGAAAATAAAATTTTAAAGAAGTCTTCTGTAAATAAAAAAAAAATGTATTACACATGTACCTACCTATATAACTTTTTTCCCTTTTACTTAAAACTAAATTAAATGCTTTCATCCTTTTATATAAAAATTATTTTTTTAAACAAATTTTGGTTATGAAATTATTTATTTATTTATTAATGTATTTAATTAATGAATGAACAAAAATAATTTAATGTAACTAATTTAAAAAATTAATTTAATGTAATTAAATTAAAAATTTTCAAAAGCTAAAGAAAAAAATAAATAAATGGAAAATAAATTACAAAAAATAATCGAATTCGGTTTTTTTTTTTTTTTTTTCGAGGGTATGCGAAAAATCGTCCATAGACACTATGAGAATAGCAAGCGCGTACTCATGGTAGTGTCAGATTCTTACTGATTAAAAAAAAACACCACCTTTCGATATAAATTTGTTAGATATCGCAACTAAGTATAAACTTATCAAGCAATTTTTCTATCATGAAATAAAAGCGTTTGGCAGGTTACTTCCCATTGAAAGATCCTGCATGTTCCGCAATCTAGACGCGGTTAATCATTATCTCACCAAGTCGAAAGGTTTCGTCCCTTGTAGTCGGCGCAATAAATTGCTCATCATCCAAAATTTGTAAGACTGTATTGTTGACATGTCTGATAAGTCGATTTTTATGCTTTATCGCGAAGCTTCTAGTTTCAGCTTCGATTGTCGGAATTCCGAGATCCCTGTGGATATCGTCGTTTCTACTATACCACGGTGCTTGGACAATCTCTCTTCGCACTTTATTTTGAAAACTTTGTAAAACATTGGCATTTGTTTTCTTGGTACAACCCCTAAGTTGTATACCGTAGGTCCACACCGGCTTTATCACTTGCTTGTATAAAAACAGTATGTTCTCAGTACTGAGCTGCGAATGTTTTCCGAGTACATTTCCCTATATTTGATTTCGAGTGTTTTACGTTTCGTTTTCACGTGCGAGTTCCATTTCAGCCTTGCGTCTAGTTTCATTCTCAGGCATTTGCCCTCGTTTGCAAAAGGTATTCGGGCCGAGTTTAGGAAAATTAGCAAATTAATACTTTTCTTGTAAGTGAAATTCATGTGATCAGATTTAGATTCCTTGAGGGCAATCCCAGTCCTTAGTCCATTCATTTACATTATTTAGCGCGTTTTTGCAGTTTTGCAGTCGTTTCTTCGATTGTTTTACCTACTGCTAATATAGCGGTATCATCGGCAAACGTAGCAAGGGTAGTGCCATCTTCTTTCGGTATATCACGAGAAGCGGCCCAAGCACGCTTCCTTGCGGTACGCCGCCCGAAATTTCTTTGAGCTCCGAGTATTCGTTTCCATGTCCAACACGGAAGAGTCTATTCCCGAGATATGATAGTAGAATATTGTATAAGCATACAGAGAGAACTTGTCGTAGTTTGCATTTCAAGCCATCATGCCACACCTTATAAACTGGTGGTCAGGGATAAGATTATTTTCTTCTATAACCGGTTGGAGACGCCTTAGTAATATCCGCTCGAAAATTTTCGATATGATTGGAAGAAGCGAAATTGGTCTATACGATTTTACCTCATTTGGCGGTTTTCTTGGTTTTAAAACCATTATGACTTCCGCAACTTTCCATTGGCTCGGCACGTGTTTTAATCTGAGTGCAGCATTTACAATATGGAGAAGCTCAATCAATGCTTTTCTAGGTAAAACTTTGCGAATTTCTCCGGTAATCAAATCATAACCAGGAGATTTCTTAGGTTTTATATTCTCGATCTCATGTTTAAGTTCCCTTAGCGTTGCGCTTGTGAGCGTCAAATCGCCAGACGGTAAATCTGGCCTATTGCGGTTGTCGTAAACCACTTGACCATCGTATGGTTTAAAGGTTTCTTCCAGGTGGGCCGCAAAGACGTCCGCTTTTTCTTTATCTTCTCTTGCCCATTCATCTTGGTTTAATTTAATTGGCGGCGCGGGGACTTTGGCCTTTTGGTGCCTTCTACAGATTTGCAAAGTGAATAATTGGAATCTTATTTCGCTGTTAAACTTTCAAGGTAAGGACCTGTTGCACGATTCTTAAAACCCTTAGTAGTCTTCTTCAACGAATTGTACAGACGATTCAAGTGTGCTTTATGTTGCGGAGCACGACTCTGTTGCCATTTTTTACACGCTTTTTCTCTTTCCGTGACCAATTCTTTTATTTCCGGAGGATATCGAAACCGTATTTGTCCGCGTTTTCCTTGGAATGGGAGTATTATTCCAAGAGGCGAGCTGTTCGATCTCAACGAAGCGATCAACTTCAACCTCAAGTTCATAGGGTGTCGTAAGTGGAACGCTCAGTTTAACATTATCTTCAATTTCGTTCCTAAAGCCTTCCCAGTTAGTTGTTCTGCCAGTTAATCTCGCTGACTCTAGGTTATAGACCAGTTTTTTGCTCAATGCCAAAATAACTGGGGAATGATCAGACGACAGATCAAAACTCTCTTTAACTTTTATATGGTTGGTAGATATTCCTTTTACAGTGAAAAAATCGATCAGGTCAGGTTTTCGAAGTATCAGTTGGCCAGTAAGTCGGTTTACCCCTCGACTGGAAATCACAACTATACTCCATACCTGCCCCGGAACATATGTTTCGCATTAAAATCGCCGCCAATAATGAAATTAGGTTTCAGCGATTCAAACAAGTTAGTTAAATGACTTTTATTAAGCGCGGAACGCGGTGGACAGTAGATAGATGAGATTTTAAGAGTACGCTGACTATTTTAACTCGAATCGTGCACAATTGCAAAGTTTCAAGTTCTATCTTTAGGTCTTCAGATTGTTCGCTGCAGTCTTTAATAAACAAGAATGATCCGCCTATCGCTTTTCCCGAAGGGTGACAAGTGTGGTAATCATTACAGCCTTTTATTTTTAAATGCGATTCCTTTTTTGCGTGGGTTTCAGAAATCAAGCAAATATCAATATCTCTTTCACGCATAAATATTTCCAATTGGCCAAGTTTTTGCAAAAGTCCGTTTGCATTCCGAGTAAATATTTTTAACATTCGTTTGTCATTCATGATCTAGTTGAAGTGCACATTTTCTGTAAATTATTTTCAAGCTTAACCAGCCTATCGAGAATAATTTTATTTATTTTGCTTTGTTCTTCAAGTTTCGCGAGAATAACTGAGAAAACATGAGAAAAAGGTTCCGTCGAAATTTCAACGTTTTTTGGTTTTTCGGAAGCCTGAGCCTAAGACTGCATTACTGCTGTCCGAGGGTCATTACCCGGTGGCTTTTTTGATGTTAACTTTTCAGAAGCGTTTCTTTTAAGAACAGAAGTCGAGGACTTTTCTGTTGTCACTCTTTCCCTCACCTTTTTGCGCTCTGAACCCGGTAGTTTTAGTTTAGCTAGTTTCTCCTGTGTATTCTTACGCTTTGGCTTAGTTGGCAATTTTGATTTTGTATTTAGTAGCGGTTTTTCTGAAGAATTTTAATTTAGATAATTAAAGTTTAATGGGAATTACCGTTGTTTATTTCATATCCTGAGGTAAGTAATTTTTTATCCGCTTAGAGATTGGGAAATCGGAAAGTAACCAATATGGGAAAATTTTAAATTTGCAGCCTCATTTTTGCATCACTTGCTAGAAAGTAGTACGAACAACAGTTGGCAAAATTTTGAAGAGAAATTTTATCAAGTTTATTGACATACATATGTGTAGCTATAACTGGTTGTGTGTGGAAAAATTACTAGGGGCGACATAAATTGGGTCTGCCCCGGGCGGCCCCAACCCACGCTACGCCACTGCTTCAAGGCAGCTTTTGACTCAGTGGACCGAAATGCCTTATTCTACAAACTCTTTGGCATGTGCATGTCGCTGAAGTTCGGACGTGTGATTAAAAATCTGTATGAGGATACCAAAGCAGCTGTATGGAATGGTGAGGGCTTATCAGAATGGTTTCGTTCGGGATCAGGGGTAAGGCAAGGTTGTGCTCTCAGTCCAAGTTTATTTGCACTCTTCATTGAGGATATACTGGATTTTTTACCTGGAGGTGTATTGATTAAAGCCCTTCTCTTTGCAGACGACGTAGTGCTTTTGTCGTACTCAGCCGAATCTCTACAGCTTACAATAAACCGACTCTCCGAATACTGCAAAATGTGGAATCTGATGGTAAATTTGAGTAAGTCTCAAATAATAATTTTTAAAAGAGGTGGAGGCAGAAACTGCACAAATGAAAAATGGCACCTTAATGGGGAAACTATCCAAGTGGTGAAGGAGTATAAGTACCTCGGAGTGTATTTTACGAGGAATCTCAATATGGAAAGGCACCTCAAAGAGAAATTGTCGAAATCGAAAATAGCCATCAACATTGCTTGGAGAAAATGTTTCAACAACAAATATATAGCTCATAGCAGCAAATATAAAGTTTTTGAATCAGTTTTGCGATCCATTCTCTTCTACGCTGCTCAAGTATGGGGAGGAAAACAATTTGAAACGGTGGAAAAACGCCTTAGGTTCTATATAAAGAGAGCATTTCATCTGCCACCGAGCACGCCAAATTACATGCTCATGTTGGAGACAGGCCTATCACCACTCTTTGTAAAAACCCTAAAGCTACAAGTGGATTACGTGCTTAGAGTACTAAACATGCCAGACTATAGACTTCCGAAGAAAGCAGCTCTACAATCTATAAGAAATAAAACTGGATGGTACAAAGAGTGGCTGGAATTAGCTAGTGGATGTGGAATGGAGCTTAGTGTGGAAGATGCGAGGAGTTGGAAGCCTAAACTTTACCAATTAATCACGCGTGTGGATGAGCAGATCAGGGAAAGATTTCTAGAGGAGGCATCAGGGTCACTCCATAGAGTAGTCTACAGCCGGTTATGCCACAACTTGCAGCACAATAATTACTTCCGGGATGAGTACAGCGTAGAAGAAATAGCAACGGTCCTAAAACTGCGTGGAGAGCTCCTGAAACTGAATTATGTACCCCATAGTGATGAGCTACCGATAGTCTGTGGCATGTGCAATTTATCTGAGAGGGAGGATACTTTTCATTTTGTTGGCAAGTGCCCAATTTTGCGAAAAACAAGGAAATCTGTGTTTGGAAACGATGTCTTATCGGAGAACCAAGTCTTGCAAATCCTTAATGAAAATAACGTCACATCACTAACCAGGTACTGCAAAATTGCTTTACAATACAGAGAAAGAGTTTTGAATGGAAACTTCTGAAGAAAAAGAAAAAGAAGATAAATAAAGAATTAAATAATTTCTGTGCTATTAGGCTATAATTAATAATTTATTAATAATTGTTAACTTTTTGTCAAGCAGGCAGACGGTAATGTCATGCTAACCGATTTTTGTTTATACACTGTTTTGTTAAATTTTTTTAGTATAACAATAAAAATCTATCTAATCTAATCTAAAATCTACAAAGATATCAGAGAATGAGGATTGGAAAATTCAACCGTATTTGCTTTAGAAACTATATAGTCTACATGGTCAGAGAACACCAATGCCTGATCGAATACAATACCAAGATCTTTGACCGTGTGAACCCGGGTAAGTTCAACAGAATCAATTGAGTAACGTTGAATTATTGGGTTTAAGCGCCTGCTAAAAGAGGAAACGTTACATTTTTTTACAATTAAAGGAAGGCAATTTTGCTTGCACCATAAAGATACAGCATCGATATCGAACTGCAATTTAAAGCAATCTGTTAAGCTTAGAACCCTTAAAAAGAGTTTTATGTCATCAGCATAAAGAAGGCACTGGCAGTACCTTATAACAAAAGTTATATCATTGATGAAGAGATTGAAGAGTAATAGTCCAAGATGACTACCTTGAGGCACACCTGAGCTACATATAAATGGTTTCGAATAAGCGGAATCTAGCTTTACCAACTGCACCCGATTGACTAAGATGAGAACCACTTCGACAGAGATGAATGAAAACCAACACATTGCAAGTTGTGTATCCAGACAGTGTGATTAACAGATTCAAATGCCTTGCTGAAATCCGTATAAACTGTATCCACTTGGTAGCCCCTTTCGAATGAATTCAGTAGAAATGATGTGAAGTAAGTTAGATTGGAGGTTGTAGATCTCCCTGAAATGAATCCGTGTTGAAATTCAGATATATGTTCTTTTACAAGAAATTCTAGCTTATCTTTTACTATGCTTTCAAAAAGCTTAGGGATGGCTGATAGTTTTCAGATTCCCCTGTAGTTTTGGACCACGTTTTTGGACCCGGCTTTAAAGATGGGAACTAGAAAAGATATCTTCCAGTTATCTAAAAAAGTGCCCTGATTCAGTGATACATTGAAAATACGTAACAATGGGTGGCAAATACTTTCACTACAGCTCTTTAAAGCAATTGCAGGAATACCATCAACTCCAGCATTTAATGATGGCTTCAAGCAGCGGAGAGCAAAATTGACGCTTTCAAAATATATAGCTATAGAACCAATGTTAACTTTCGAGTCATTGATGCTGGGGAGAGGGAGCACTGGATTACTTTTGGAATAAACTGATTCAAAAAATCGAGCAAACAATTCACACGAAGATTGAGAATCGCTTGATTCAGAACCCTCGTATTCCATAATCTCCGGAATGCTATATGTATTTCGCTTCGATTTTATGAAAGTCCAAAAATATTTGTTATCAGTTACAAGCTTACTTTCAATGTTCATGATGTAATTTTTATGTAAAAACTTATTAAGTACCCTGAACTGTTTCCTTATAGCACAAAAATGAGCATAATCCATAGTGGCATGCAATCTTTTATATCTTTTTAAAGCCTTAGTTTTTAAATTTTTTAAATGCATTAGCCGTTTATTGTACCACGGGGGATTGGAGAGTTTCTTTCTGGACGTTTTGGGTACGAACATTACAAACCCTTCTTCAATGATATTTGTGAAACGAGTATAAGCTTTGTCTAGGCATAAATATTTAAATTCATTAGAGCAATCAAAAGAATTTTTCCAATTATTTAAACCAGTATAATTGGCTTTAGCAAAATTATAACTTATGTTACTATTATTACCAGGCTTTAAAATACTATAAAATTCAAATTCAAACTCAGTTTGTTTATGGTGGATTGAATTATTCAGTAAATTATAAGAAGCGATTGACGATTTTACTTTAATTTCCTTTACATTTCAAATAATAGGTCTAATATTCTACCTAATGAGTTATGAATATTATTTACTTGAGAAAGGCTTAAAGAATATAAATAGTCAACGAAAGTGTGTTCACACTTGGATCTAAGGTTTGAAGGAATCAAAAATGTATCCTCATGTGACCAAAACCACCTAACATTGCCTATATTAAAATCTCCCACTACGCATACATGTTAAAATTCCTTATTGTAAATATTAGAAACATGATCAATATTATCAATGTGTTTTAAATAAACACTTGCTACACTACCAGAATGTACATAGCTTACTATTAAGATAAGTTTGGATTCTATATTCAAGCTTGAGCTAACCAGAATAGACAATTGTTTCACATCATTAACTGGCAATGTTATTTGCTTACATGATAAGAATGATCGAACAGCAATAATAATTCCAGCTCAACGATCGTTGGCAGTTCTACATCGGTCGAAGCGGAAGACGTTGTATATGCTGCTGTCAAATATTTCCGTTGAGAGAATATCCTTATATAACCAGGTCCCAGTGGGTGCCGTCGCGTAAGTGGTTAGTGTGTTGGACCACTACGCATGAGGTTCCAAGATCGAATCCCAGAAAATACCAAAAAGTTTTTCACGGTCCCACCTCTCGCGAGCGTCTGACAAACATCCGAGAGTATTGTTGTCACGAAAAAGCTTCTCAAATCGCCATTCGGATCCGGCACTAAACTGCAGGTCCCTTCCATTCGTGTGAAAAATATAACGCACACAACATGAGTGGTTGCGAGAAGCTAGGCCCTGGCACTTTAAAGAGCTGTTGCGCCAAATATTTGTTTTTGTAGTAATGACGACAATATCATATACGCATTTGGAAGAAGCGACGAAAAGGTCATATATGTATTTTAGACCTCATTCCACTAGCATTATGATAATAAAGATTAAGACATGAGCGCTTATTAAATTATTTAACGATTAAATTATTTAACGCAGCGAAGATCTCAACATACCTTCCTTCGGGTGTTTTCTGTCCAGAATGTCGAAGCCAACCGAATTGTGTATATTGAAATCGCCCGCAATAACTATCTCAGTATGAGGAAAATGCGCATCAAACTCACTACAAGTGGAATTGTTGTCAAAGTTAGGGCTTCCATAAATAAAGCAGTAGTGAGTAATTTGCCAACCACTTGAAGTTAAATTCCGGATTGGAACAGTGGCTATATAGGTGAAAACGCTTGTGTTTTCATGTAATCGCATGCACTGCCGTTTGACCTCCCTTAACAGCTAGATTCATATATTACGAAATGAATGCTTAAACCATTCTCCCTCTTTCTCCCGGGCTTTTTTCTTTTTTCTTTCAAAGAATCCTTTATTTTTCGAGCTGTAGTTTAAGACTTCACAAAAATGACTCCTTTGTCCTCCTTGCAAATTAAATTTTATGCAGCTTGTGAAATTTTGCAATACCAACGCGTTTAAGTGGATACATAATATGTACATACGTTGAAAATAAAGCAGCTTAAAATTGTTTTCAACGTTAATGATGATTACATTTTAGTGAATGTTCCTGTGTACAATTAAATCTGTACTTAGTGCTCTGTAGTACGCACAACAACATTGGGTACATGGAAGCGTATCTGATTAAAGGAAATTACACGCTTTTGTGTGTGTCTCTGCTTACAGCGTCAAGTTCGTTAGAAGATAAAAGGAAAAGTTTTTGATTATGCTGAAGAGACCTACCTTAATTGTATTAAGCAGTTCAATAGAAATGTGACTCATCAGTAATAGATTGTATCTTATCCTAATGCCATGTAATTCGTTATTCCAAGGCGTCGGCCGCCGATAGAATAATACTCATAAATAATGCGGCTTAATTTGCTACTAGTTGTTGGCTTTGTTTAAAGTGAGAAATAGATTTAAATATAATGTAGGTATGCGTATATATCTACCTTTTCTAACGCATTATTAATTGCGGTTGTAATAAATACATTTAAATAATATACAAGCGATGTATGCTTTCTTAGAAAAAATGTACTTTACTATTGTGAATCAATATTAAATAGATCCGCGGCGCCAATCAAATTAAATCAAAATGAATGGGCGAGGGAAGATAAAGAAAAAGCGGACGTCTTTGCGGCCCATCTGGAAGAAACCATTAAACCGTACGATGGTCAAGTGGTTTACGACAGCCGCAATAGGCTGGATTTACCACCTGACGATTTGACGCTCACAAGTGCAACGCTAAGGGAACTCACACATGAGATCGAGAATCTAAAACCTAAGAAATCTCCTGGTTATGATTTGATTACCGGAGAAATTCTCAAAGTTTTACCTAGAAAAGCATTGATTAAGCTTCTCCATATTGTAAATGCTGCACTCAGATTAAAACACGTGCCAAGCCAATGGAAAGTTGCGGAAGTCATAATGGTTTTAAAACCAGGAAAACCGCCAAATGAAGTAAAATCGTATAGACCAATTTCGCTTCTTCCAATCATATCGAAAATTTTCGTGAGTATATTATTAAGGCATCTCCAACCGGTTATAGAAGAAAATAATCTTATCCCTGACCACCAGTTTGGGTTCAGAACTAAGCATTCGACGATTGACCAGGTGCATAGAATTACTGACGTAATCGAGAAAGCACTTGAAGAAAAAAAGATTTGCTCAAGCGTATTTCTTGACGTCTCGCAAGCCTTTGATAAGGTGTGGCATGATGGCTTGAAATGCAAACTACGACAAGTTTTCCCCGTATGCTTATACGATATTTTAGAATCATATCTCGGGAATAGACTCTTTCGTGTTAGACATGGAGTCGAATACTCCGAGTTCAAAGAAATTTCGGCCGGCGTTGCGCAAGGAAGCGTTCTTGGGCCGTTTCCCTATTTGCTATATACTCGTGATATACCGTACGAAGATCGCACTATCCTTGCTATGTTTTCCGATGACACCGCTATCCTAGCAGTAGGTAAAACAATCGAAGAAACGACTGCAAAACTGCAAATCGCACTGAATAATGTAAATGAATGTACGAGGGACTGGCGGATCGCCCTCAACGAATCTAAATCTGTTCACGTGAATTTCACTTACAAGTAAACTAATAACTTGCCAATTTTCCTAAGCTCGACCCGAATACCTTTTGCAAACGCGGCCAAATACCTGGGAATGACACTTGACGCAAGGCTGAAATGGAATTCTCATGTGAAAATGAAAGAACTCGAAATCAAATATAGAGAAATGTACTGGTTACTCGGAAAGCATTCCCAGATCAGTTTTTAGTCAGTAAGAATCTGACACTACTATGAGCACGCGCTTGCTATTCTCATAGTGTCTATGGAAGATTTTTCACCTACCCTCAAAAAAAAAAAAAAATTAAATAGATGGTAAACGACTAATAAAGAAATCGTAGGAGCAGCATCTCCCCATAGGTGTTGTTTAGCTAAATAACAGAAAAGAGCTACTGCAGGCGAACACCTTGCGGCTCTTTTAGTTCCGGAATTTCTTTCATTCATTTCATTTCATTTTTTATTTATGTTTTCGTATGAAAACGATAGTGTCGCGCAAGGAAGGTTCTTTGATAATTATCCGTTGGAGAATATGCCCCTGTAAAATACCACTTCGAGCCGGTTAAATAAAACGCCCGTATCTATCCACGTTATAAAACCAGTAAGCACGTTTATTCACTTCGACTCATATTTATAGTGTATGAAATTTCTGTTACTGAGCATTAACATTACTTCTTTATATTTAGTAAATAATAATATTCAATTTAGTTACTAATACAGGCACATATTTGTTTAGAAATACTATTATTAATTTTGACATTTAGTGGGCATTGTTTAGGTTAGTTTGTTTAAAGATTCTTAGTTATTCTATGTTAGTTATTGTGTTGTAATTCTATTGAATTATATTTAGTCGCCAACAATTTACTTCCAAGCTTAAAGATAATGAACAAAAAATGCTTAACAATGGCGGAATTAAATAATAGTGATCATTCTGTAACTTAAAAAGTTAGTGTGGAATGACACAAGAATTCATATTTTATACAAACTTAAAAATCTGATGTGGGGTGTCAATCAGTTCTACCTTATTAATAATTCAATTTCAGAAATAATATACATACGTATATTGCCGATACCGAATATTGCCCGCTACAGAAACCGACACTATGCCTCGGATAAGGAATGATCACATGTTGACGACTTTTGGCTATTGTACCCGGACAAAGATAGGTTTCTGGAATGTAAAGACGCTCCTCGACTTGGGAAGCGAAGGTCCTTACAATGGCAGATTCCTTCAACTTGAAAAGGAATTCATGCGATATAAACTAGACATTTTGGGGGTAAGTGAAGTAAGATGGCTTGAAGCGGGCGAGTACCAGTCCCCAACGCGTAACGTGGTACTACTCTATTCTGGAAGACCATCCGAAAGTCCGCGGGAATATAGAGCCGGACTACTGCTAACAACAAAAGCACGCAAGGGGCTAATTTCCTGGCAGCCTCATGGTGATAGGATTTTGACGGCCAAATTCCAGACTAGAGTACGATGCGTCACCATCATACAGTGTTACGCCCCAACGAATAGTTCGTCTGAGGACGAAAAGGAGATCTTCTACAACCTCTTAAGTGCCGTCTTCAACACAACACCAAATGGAGACATTGTCATAGTGATGGGGGCTGGCCAAACGGTAGTGCATGCGATCATATGAAAACACAAGCGTTTTCACTCAGCTGAGGCCTACCAACTCCTACTCTCAACCTACACGCGGTGACAGCCGGGTGCCTAGTACCTTAATCCAAGAAATGGGTAACCAACCCCGTTTGGCGGATTCTTGGCGGCAGCAGATGAGAGAGGGGGGAAGAGTGTTCTCTCACTAGAGCACTTCTTCCTGTTCCAGGTGGCAGCGGACGAATTCCCTAGACGGAGTCAACGGTGGCGTCTATAGTTCCAGTAAGGTTAAACTTAGTGAATACCTTGCGCGAGCTGCTTCGACGTATTCGGATCACAGGTCGGTAAGGAATTTCCAATGTTGGTCAGGACATTGGAATAGAGATGGTGGCGGAGGAGCCCTTAATGGGCCAACGGCAGCGCTCATACTCCCGTAGTGGACTACTGGCACCGGTGTACCCGGCCCCTCGTCCTAGGGGAATAATTAAGAAACTGGCCCTCCAGGTTGGGGGTTGTGCCGTCGGGGTAACTTCCCTACCACGTAAAAAATCGATGGTTCCGAAACAACCAAAAGCCTCGGATAACGATGACTCAACTAATGACGGCCCCAGCAAACGAAATAAGGGCAACGACCTTCGGATCTGTACGTGGAATGTTCTGTCAATTTACAGGCCACGTGCAGCCGAACAACTAGCAGAGGCCCTAGACTGCTATAAAGCAGATATTACCGCCATCAAGGAAGTGCGATGGGATGGGCCGGGCAAAAGGAGGATGAAAAACTGTGACATCTACTACGGTGATTGCTACAGAGGCAACAGGCAACGCTTATTTGGATGCGGATTAGTCATACGCGGCAGACTTAGGGAAGAAGTCTTAAGCTTCCGACACGTAAGCGAGCGTATTATGACTATCCGGATCAAGGCTAAATTCGCTAACATAAGCCTAATATGTGTTCATGCCCCCACGGAAGAAAAGGACCCTGCCACCAAAGAGTGTTTCTACGAGCTCCTCGACAAAACATACGAGCAATGTCCTAAATACGACGTTAAAATTGTATTGGGCGATTTTAACTCCAAAATAGGAAAAGAGGACGTCGCCGACGATATAGACATTATCGGAAGATCTCAGCGGGCTGTCACCGGTGCTTTTGCAAGCATTGAGGCGGAAGTGGCCAAAATGGGTTTGGCGATAAACGAGGGCAAAACCAAGTATATGCTGTCAACTAGAAGGGAAAACCAACACCGACAAATTGGACAAAACGTCACCGTGGGCAGCTATAACTTCGAGGTAGTAAGGGTCTACCTTGGCTCTGCCATAAATTCTACTAACAAAATCAGTGCAGAAATCAATCGAAGAATAACTCTTGCCAATCGCTGTTTTTTGGGCTTATAAGGCAATTCAACAGTAAAGCCCTATCTCGAACAACTAAGGAGACTCTATGTAAGACCTTGATCATCCCAGTCCTGCTTTACGGTGCTGAAACATGGACTTTATTAAAAGAGGATGAAGATATCCTTGGTCGCTTCGAGAGAAAAATTCCTCGTAAGATTTTCGGTCCCGTTTGCGTTGACGGGTTTTGGAGGAGAAGATTCAATCACGAACTATACGAGCTGTACAGCGACATCGACCTAGTCAAAAAACTGCGTATTGGACGTCTGAGATGGCTAGGACATGTAGAGCGAATGGACACCAACGCTTCGGCCCGCAGAGTCTTCGAATCTTATCCCGAGGGACGACGCAGTAGAGGAAATCATCGCCGTAGGTGGCGCGCACAAGTTCAAGGGGACCTCGACCAGCTTGGAGTGCGCAACTGGAGGCAACTAGCTAAAGACCGAGCTAAATGGAGAGGCTTGTTGGGTGAGGCCCAGCTTCACCCCGAACTGTAGCGCCACCTAAGTAAGTAAGTATAATGATGGGGGATTTGAATGCCAAGGTAGGCAACGACAACGAAGGGCTCAAATATGTAATCGGGAAGCATGGACTAGGGAACCGCAATGACAACGGCGAAAGGTTTGTGGATTTCTGCAATGCCAACCGCCTTGTGATAGGTGGCACCATGTTTGAGCACAAGATCTGCCACAAAGTCAGCTGGGTTTCTAAAGCCAGGCAAGCAGCCTCCAACCAAATTGAGCATTTTGCCATCAGCCGCCGCTTTAGGAGTAGTCTCCTGGACGTCCGAAACAGGCGAGGGGCAGATGTGGGGATAGTACGTGATCACCATCTTATGATAGCTACCCTCTAACTACGCACTGCTGCAGTTCGAAGATCCCAGGACAACACAAGAATGCCCAGGTTCAGCGTCGATAGAGTTAGTGATCCCTCAGTGCGCCAACAATTAAGTGTGCACTTTTCGCAAGGTGTGGAAGCAATCAGCAGCTCAACGCCCGCAACCATCCAAGATCATTGGTGTGCTATGAAAAATGTTTTTACATCTGGTGCTGAAAGAATTGTCGGTCGATCGCAGGGAAGACATGGGGCGTGGCTTTCCGAGGATACCTGGAGACGGATTAACGAACGAAAACAGCTGAAAGCTCGCGTTGCAGCTACCCCAGCAGCAGGGAGAAGTGAGCTAGAGTCCCTATATCGCATGAAGATGAGAGAAGTTCAGCGTAGCGTGTGACGTGACAAGCGCAACTACATCAACGCGCTGGCTACAGAAGCAGAAGAAGCAGCACGGAGGTGCGACAGGATGACTCTCTACAGAATCAAGAAAGAGCTGACAGGTGGTCGCAGCTCCAGCCAACACCAAGTGAAAAGCATAGACGGTTCCCTGCTCATTTCGGATGAGGACCAGCTCAAGAGATGGAAAGAGCATATGCTCCCAAATCAAACTGAGATGCCCGAGGTGAGAAGTTCCCGAATACGCATCACGACTCCCAGTAAAGATGAGATCAATACCGCGGTCAAGACACTCAAAACCAACAAGGCGGTAGGACTTGACGGTATTCCTGCAGAGCTCTTACGAGCAGCATCAACAACATCGGCTGAGCTCAGCTTCTTCTGCTTTCACTTATAGAGAGGGCTTGGGAAGCTGACAGCATTCCTAACGAGTGGAAAAGGGGAATGATCGTCAAGCTTCCTAAGAAAGGAAATTTAATGGAGTGCGGAAACTGGAGGGGTATCTGCGTGCTGCCTGCTGTAGCTAAGATAATAGCTAAAATCATCCTGGAGCGAATTAAACAACATCTCGAAGACACACTCGATGCCGAACAAGCAGGTTTCCGCTCTGGATCCTCCTGTGCCGACCACATCAACACCCTGCGGATTATCATCGAACAATGCGTATCGATCGCCACTCCACCTGCTGTTCATCAATTTTGAGAAGGCGTTCGATAGTGTCAACGGGGAGCTTATTTGGCGTGCCTTACGCAGGAGAGGTATTCCCGATAAACTAATTGCTATTATCAAAGCTACATATGAAGGCTCCAAATGTCAGGTTCTGCACAGGGGGAGGTTGTCTGAGGAATTTGAGATCCAAAGTGTGGTAAGACAAGGCTGTATCCTTTCACCAATATTATTCCTATTAGTGATTAGTGATGTGCTTCATGCAGGCAAAAACTAAAATTATCAGCCCTGGAACTAACTCATCGGCTTAAATATGCATTGCTGGACAACCGGTAGAGAGAGTAGAGGATTTTCAGTATCTTGGGAGTATTGTCTCGACCGATGGTGGAAACGAACTGGATATAGCCAACAGGATCGCCAAAGCAAAGGCCGCGTTCGGTATGTTGTCCAAAATATGGCGAAGCAATGCAATCAATTTGAGCACCAAGATAAGACTGTTCCGCTCCAACGTTGAATCTGTGCTGTTATATGGTAGCAGCACGTGGAGAGTGACCACTACTATCACCAGAAAACTGCAAACGTTTGGTAATAGGTGCCTGTGCAATATCTTAAGGATTTTCTGGCCCAATCGTATCTCTAACGAACACCTTTACGAGAGAAGGGGTCAGGAACCAGTAGGCACAACCATCCAACGGCGAAAGTGGTAGTGGATTGGTCACACGTTCCGTAAGGGTGACAGTTGCATAGCGAACCATGCTATGCAATGGAACCCTCTAACTCAGGTTGGCAGAAGACCTGGCGGTCCGAGGAGAACATGGCGCAGAACAGTGGAGAAGGAGGCACGGCAGCTAGGGAAGACTTGGGGAGAACTCAGACACATTGCCAGAAACCGTACACGATGGCGCGTAGGCGTAGTAGAGGCCATAGGACCCACAAGGGGATACAGGACATAAGTAAGTAAGTAATTAAGTAAGTAAGTATAGTCAGTCGTGAATAACCAGACTTTTACTCGGTTTAGAAGAGAATGAAAGTTTAAAGTTGTCCGGACAAATAAAGGCAGCTTATTGAAAATTGTAGGGGCTGTAACGGTGTAGAAATGTGAAAAATGGGTTTTGTAAGCGATAGGTACGATGGCAAGATTCACGTTATTTATGCATAGACTGCAAAACTGGGAGTTTCTGCTAGGAATATCACCACTTTGCTTAAAGAATTCTCCTGGTAAAATGCGCAGGTTTCTAAATAGAGGCCAGCTATAGGTAACACGATTTTTATTGCAGATAATACGAATCAAGTGTTTTTGAGCTATCAACAAAGGTCTAAAGGAGTTTGTATACCAGCCACCCCAACTTGTGATGCCATATTGCTACTCCGGAAATTGCGAATGGTAGAGGACATATTTCTAACCTCCTGCGCTACAAAACAGGATAATGTCGAATGTCGGTTGTTCTGTTGCCCAGCGAACCGCTACCATAAAAAATCCAACTGCTCAGAAACAAAACGCAACGCAAACGCAACGCCTCGGATAGGGACGGATATCTATTATTTTGTTGGCGATCTTTAGCTATCGTACACGGACAACGATATATTTCTGGAACGTTAAGACCCTCCTCGACTCACTCAATGAGGGTATCAAAACGGTTCTCCCAATTAAAGCATAAGTTCACACGATATATTATATTACATTAGATTAAATCCGATTAGATTAGATGTATTTAATTCTTATACATTCATTAAACAACCGAAAAATACTTTTTATATAAAACAATTTAAGTTTAGAAATAAAATATAATAAAGGTTGGTGACATTTAGTATTTATAAAGAAGTAAAAAATAGAGTTGAATGCCAACTGCAATAGTATAAAGCGATACAAAATAAAATTTTAGAGTGGGGTGACCCTTGAATTCAACATAAGAAGAAACAAAAAAAAATAAACTTAAGCATTACCAGAAACATAATCTAAAAATAGCTCAAACAAAAATAAAAACAAAAAGTAATTGTAAAAAATGCATGAAAGAAAGAAAGAAAAATGAAAACAAAGATTACACCAAAACATCAGAAATAATAGATTCTACCCCAGCATAATCAAAGCTGAAGATCTACTTAGTATGCGTTTTAAACACATTCCAGGTATTGTTATTGTCCTGGTAGACTGAGGGAGTTCATAAAATAACCGATAAGACAAGACAGAAAAAAATTGCGAAATGCAGTGGTATGGCATATAGGGTTGCTTGTAAAATAAAGAAACATATTACCATCAATTTCTATGTCTTTGCTAAGTCGACCACTCGAGAACGTTTCTTCTATGTGAAATGGGGTGAAGCAATGACGGAGCTACATCCGGCAAAAGTTGGAGTTCCACAGGGCAGTGTGCTTGGCCCAATTTTATATTTAATATATACTTTAGACCTACCCACGGCGACAGGTGCTCTAGTTGGTACATTTGCCAACGATACAGTAGTAATGGTCAGCAACAAAGTCCCCAACTTACCTGTTACTAAATTGCAAAAAAGCATGGATAAAATAACAAACTGATTGAAAGAGTGGTGAATAAAAAAACAAAATCAGTCCAAATTAATACATCAAACTTCTCTGCAGAATTTTGTCGTCATCCACACGAAGCTGGCCATGAGCACTGTTAATGAACTTTGGCGAACGAATCTTCTGAGCATTCCTCCTTGTTTGGGCGGCTATGTTGAAGATGGTTTCGCTCTTGTTCATATTGTGTCGTCGCAGCTCCCGATGCATGCCCTCCGTACTCTCTGCTTGAAACTGGGCGCACTTCTTCTTCGCATTTTTCTTGCAACATCTGTATTCCATTTCGAGGCGAGCTTTTTCGTCTCTATTATTAGAGGGTCACCGCTTTCTTCCCCTTTATCGTTTTCTTAGCTTCATCACTCCACCACCGTGTTGCTTTAGCATGTTGGTGATGGCCGTTTGGAGCTCCTAGCAGTAGGGAATTCCACAAATTTGGTGCTGTGCACTCTTCATCCTCAGTTCCATTGATAGTGTGAGAGAGGTAATTTTTCATCACGAATCCAAAATCCTCACCTGTCTTTTTGTCGCGATTGTGCCACTTGATAGCCCCAGAGACTCTTGTTTGTTTCTTTTTCTTTCGCTTTCTGTATAAAAATATCTGTTAGCAGGAGACGGTGTTCCCGAGCGATCGCCTCTCCCGGAATAACTTTGTAATCCTTTACCTGAGGTTTCATGAAACTGGCTACCAAGTTGTAATCTATCTGGATTTCAGTCCACCACTGCTGAAAGTGATCAGGTGTCGGTTTTGTTTGATAAGCATGGTATTTAACACGATAAGACCGTGTGATTTGCACATGCTTAGGACGTCTTCACCAGGAAGGTTCCTGGTGCCGTATCCTAGTCCTCTATGGCAGTCTTCATTGTTTTCGTTTGACTTCCCGACATGTCCATTCAAATCTCCCCCAACAAACAGAAACTCTTCCTTTGGGATGTTCTTAAAGAGACCGTGCAAATCAAGCCAAAATGCATCTTTATCTGTCTGATCGCACCCACTTTGGGGAACATATGCACTGACAATATTCCACAACTCTTCTTGTATTACTAGTTAGAGAGGGATCAGACGGTCTCTGGACTTCGAAATACTCAAGACGTTAGCAAATAACTCTGCCGCAAGGATGATAACGATTCCGTTCCTAACCTTTTCCGTTCCGTAGTAGAACATCTTGTAATCTTTTGTCCTAACGTCCAAGAAACGCGCCCGATTTTCGGGGTTTTCCATTTTGTCTCTTGGACGCACAAGATATCCACAAGTCTTCTATTCATCATCTCTTCCAGCTTGTAACTTCGACCGGTTAGGCTTCCAACGTTCCAACTCGCGAACCTTAAATTTCGACGAAACTGTTTCATTATTATTTTTCTAGCCTCCGGAATCCGTATAGCTCTGACCCGAATATTTCTGCTCGGTCCAGGATCAATACGATGCACAGCAGTGGTAGTGCCTTTCCTTTTTGCAAGTATTACCATAATGATACAGTTTTGCAATATTAGCATATTGCGATAGTGTCTGTTGTTTGGCACGTGCATACTCCTGTTTTATTATGTTTCTTTGATCTTTCTTCTATGGCACCGGTGATCTCCAGTCGTGTCACGCCACGGACTAACATGCACACTTGTGGGAGGGTTTTTAAGGTATTGTATGTGTCGCTAGGCTCACGTGGGTGTTATAATGCCAAGATCAGATTTGTCTCCTTAGTCGCCTTTTACGACAAGCGCTAGTGGTTGGGGGGCGTAACTCAATCTTCTCCTGTGACTCAATCTGACTGTGACCTACTTTTGCTGCTTCAAGAGATTTTACAATCAGTGTCGTTATATTTTTAATAACCGATTGCACATAGCCATTTGAAGAAGCATCAAATGGGTTAAGAATAGAAGACTGCATTTTCTAGTCAAACGAAAACTTTATTTGTAATCTATAAGTAAATTGAGAATATCTGAAGCATAAACAACTGAGCTTCAAGAACCACTCCACTAAAATCCTTCTCTCTCTCTCTCTCTATCCAACCTTTCCAACGCCCGCACTGTGTGTAAACATGTTAAAGGTATTCATAACCCTTTGAGTGCGCACAAATTATAAAAAAAAAGAACGAAAGCAAGGAAGTTCTTTAATGCATTGGCCACCGCAGCTGTGCACATTTTATGTGTTATTCATAACAAGAGGATTGTGTACTTCACAGAAGCAATCAAATGCTTACCATATGTATACTTGCAAGACATGCAATTCAATGCCCATCAAAAGGCACACTGGTATAGCATTGTGCATTAATCTACATAAATGTCATATTTATTCAGTGAAAGCGCAAATAAATTATGAATGAGCGACATTTATTTGAAAAAATAAAAATGCCATATGCGCTTTCTCAGACAATTTGCAATTTTTGAATAGAAAAAAAATAAACGACTTTAACACTGAGATATAGGACACTGAGACGAGTTTCAGGAGGTTTCTGAGTACTGAAACAATATTTCTCACGAAATATATAATGTTAGCGAAAACTTATGTTGAGATAAGTTGCGAAGTCAGAACTCTGGCAGTACGTTGGTAAAATGTATCGTACTGATTGGTGATTGATATGAAGTGTGCAGTATATCAGGTCTTCTTCTTCCTTTTTTTTTCAGCGAGGCCGTGATTCGAAAACAAGGGATCACAACACTCCCACTTCACCGCATTTCTACTGATCTGCCTGTGGGGTTCGCCTATTTGACCTCAGAAAATATCGGCAGGCCCGCCGATTTTAGATCACTTGGTTACTGAGGCCAATGAAATGCCGATGTCGTCGCATTTGTGTGATCCAGGCGTTTATAGGCCTGCCTTTCCTACATCGCGATGTCTTTGCAACGTGCATTGATATTGCCTTTTTAACAGGGTTCAAATGATCTCTTCTTTGAACGTGGTAATACCAGCTGAGCCGGTCGCGCTCTATTCTTTGTACGATGGTTTCCTTGATGTGAAAGCTTCCACGGATCTTCGAACTTCTTATTCGATCAAGTTTTGTCACTCCTGCTGTCATGCGAAGCATCTTCATCTCAGCTGCCGTTAATTTACTCTCATACGTTTTGTACATCGTCCAACATTGTGAACCGTATGTGAGCGCTAGACGCACAACCGCGGTGTAGAGCCTTCCTTTCAACTTAGGGGAAATTTTTCATTTTAATTTTTTTTTTTCGCCACTTCTTTCACCCTACGCTTACGCGATGATTGATGTCGTCATCACAAGTGGCTTTTCTATTGATCATAGATCCCAGATATTTGAACTTTTCGCACTTGACAAGCACTGTTCCATTCAAATAAATGTCTAGAATAGGCCTGAGTAGATCAGAGAACGGGCAGCACAAGTACTTTGTCTTTTTTGAACTGATGCGATACCCATTTCCCTCCACAGCGTCCACCCACACATTAAGTGCTGGTTGCAGGGATGTAGGATCCTCACTTATAATGGCTCCATCGTCATCAAAGAATAACTGATGTACCTTGGGGTCCATCACTTTACCTTCAAGCAGATAATCAAGGAATAAACAGCAAAGGACTTAAAACGCTTCCCTGGTGCACCCCGACTTTGATTGGGAACTCTTCGGTTACTCCAGCGGGGCATCTTACTCTTGTCTTTGCTCCTTCGTACATGTAGATGATCATCTGTACATAGGTTTCTGGAACCCCTCGATGTCTTAGCGCCACCCGTATCAGATCTCGTGATAGATAGATCGATTTTTATTTCGTACATAAATTTACAAAAAAGTTTTGTTACCACACATTTTACAGTACAGAGATATGATAATTTTTATCTTTCTTCTGAAACATTATTTGATAGGCAATTAAAATGGAAAGAAGCCAAAATTGTACCTATTCCGAAAGCAGGAAAACCTGCTAATAGACCGGAAAGCTACAGGCCCATTAGTTTGCTAAGTAGCTTAAGTAAAATTTATGAAAGAGTACTTAAGGACAAATTGTTAAAATTTATCGATGACCAACATATTTTTCCCAATGAACAGTTTGGTTTTAGACGTTACCATAGTACTTGCCACCAAATTCTCAGAATTTGCAATACTATAAAGACAAATCGTCTTGTAGGGAAATCGACGGGATTGATACTCCTCGATATTGAAAAGGCGTTTGACACCGTTTGGCACAATGACCTTTTATTCAAAATGCTTGATTTTAATTTCCCAATATTTCTTTGTAAAATCGTCCAAAGTTTTTTGTCAAATCGTTGTTGTATAGTGTGTATATCAATAAAAGTCCGTCCAATTTATTAAATATTGTCGCAGGTGTTCCTCAAGGCTCAGTTCTTGGGCCGATCTTGTACAACTTGTACACATCAGATATCCCATACATACCGGAATGCGAAATTGCTGTTTATGCCGATGATACTGCAATATATTCGTCACATGAATTCGGTCTCAACATTGAGACGAATCTTCAAAATGCGGCAGAAATATTAATAAACTATTACAACAAATGGAAAATAAAAGTAAATGCGGAAAAGATTCAAGCTATCTTTTTCTCAAGAAAAAGAAAGACTTGCTTCCTACCGTCTAACCATTTGATAATAAATGGCCATCAGATTGATTGGGAGCCATTTGTTAAGTATTTAGGAGTTTATCTCGATAAAAAACTAACATTTAAAGAGCACACTGCAAGGACATTACATAAAATAAGTATGGCTATCAAGATGTTATATCCGTTTATAAATAGAAATTCTTTATTGTCAAACGAGAACAAAATTGTTATATGCAAAGTCATATTCCAGGCAATTTTACTATATGGCTGTCAAGTGTGGGGCAAATGTGCAGACTGCCATATCAAAAAATTACAAATACAGCAAAATAAATTATTACAAATGATGCTGAACCTTCCCTGGCATTATTCCACCTCTGATTTACATAAGAGAGCCAATGTTGAATTGATCTCCGATAGAATTCGTAGACTTATCGGAACGTTTTTGATCAGATGCGACCTCTCCAATAACCCTCTAGTACACGAATTGAAAATTACTTACCATACATTAAACTGATTTCCGCATGTTTATTTGTACCTACATCTTTTTATAATTTATTTACCTAGTTCATAAGCTACATATTTTCTTGTTATATTTATTTATTTATATATTATTTAATTCATTTATATTATATGTTAATTTATTTAGTTATTAATTAATTAATTATTTTTTGTAAAAGTGTTGCTATGTAACTATTTGTTAATTTATTATATTACTTATTTATTTATTTAATTGTTTATCTATTTATTTATTTGTTTATTTATTTATTTGATTATTACTTTATTTATTTGTTTATTTATTTATTTGTTTATTTATTTAATTATTTATTTATTTATTTATAAATTTACTTATTTATTTATTTGTCTACTAAATTATTTATTTACTTAATTATTAATTTATTTATTTATGTTATTTATTTATTTATTTATATAATATATACTAATTTGTTGCTAACTAAGCTGATTTGTGATTAATTTATTCTGTTTTTGTTATTTATTATAATTATATTTAATTATATAATAATAATTATATTTAATTTGTATGTAGCATATTTAATGTTGCGCAAAATGTTGCAACTAATCCATACCATTTTATTCTACGTTTTTTTTTTTTTTGTCAAATGAGGGGTTTTCTCGTTGTTTCCCTTCAAAGAATAATTCAATTATTATAAGCTAAATATTTCATTTATTAAACAAAATTTCAGTTGAAAGATATTCATAAATCCTCATATATCATATCTCTGTATTGTAAATTGTGTGGTGGCATGCCTCTGTTATTTTATAAACGAAATAAAGAATTAAAAAAAAAAAAAAAAAATGAAAAAGTGAAATGAAAAATAATGATGCTGAAGGAAAAATACAAACAAAAACCTTCAATTGAAAAAAAAAAAAAAAAAAAAAAAAAAAAATAAATAAATAAATAAATAAATAAATAAATAAATAAAATAAATAAATAAATAAATTATTTAATAAATAAATAAATAAATAAATAAATAAGTAAATAAATAAATAAACAAGTATAAATAAAAAAAAAATAAAAAATAATGACTAGATAACAACTAAATAAGTGAATAACGAACTACATACATAAATAAATAACATTTAAACAAAAAAAGTAGATACGTATATAAATAAATAACATGTGTATAAATAAATAAATTAATATGTAACAAGAATTAATAAATAAATAAATAAATAATTTGATTAAATAAATAAATGAATTAATTACTAAATAATATATACAAAAAGAAAAGGAAATACCATTAATACAGGAATACATAAATAAAAGAGTTTAATAAATTTTATTACCAAAAGTGACATGTATAAATACAAAAAAAAAATAAATTAAAAATTAAACATAACAACAGTATCATGCTTGTCAACTATTGAGTTGAACATAATTAGTTTTTAAATTATTTACAAGAGGATTATCAGCAAAATCACAGCGGTCTAAGAAACGTTGATTAAGTTTTTGAATTCTTTCGAAGATCAATTCAACATTCGCCTTATCGTGGACATCCAGAGTTGAGTGATGCCATGGTAAGTTAAGCGCCATTTTTAATATCTTATTTTGAGATACCTGTAATTTTTTAATATGGCACATTGCACAACTTCCCCATACTTGGCATCCATATAACATAATTGATTGAAAAATTACTTTATGGATAATTATTTTGTTTTGATTCGAGAGCAGAGACTTTCGATTTATTAAGGGATACAACATCTTCACTGCAATCGAAATTTTCTTCAGGGTATTTGCAATATGCGTACCAAAAGTCAACTTGCTGTCCAAATATACCCCTAAATATCTGACAGAAGGTTGCCAACGAATGCGATTACCATTAACGTCTAACAGTCTACTAGGAAGATAGCAAGCTTTTCTTTTCCTAGTGAAAAAGATGGCTTGTATTTTTTCCTCGTTCAATTTTATTTTCCATTTATTGTAATATCCCTCTAATATTACCATCGCATTTTTTAGATTCCTCTCAATGTCAAGAGCGAATTCATGAGATGATAAAATTGCAGTATCGTCGGCAAAGATAGCTGCTTCACAATTAGGTAAAGATGGAAAGTCGGATGTGTATAGGTTATATAAAACAGGCCCAAGAACTGATCCTTGGAGAACACCTGAGTAAAAGTAGACTAAGTTGGAAACACCACTATTAACGTGCACTTTAAAACAACGATTTGACAAGAAACTGCGGACAATTTTACAGATATATGGGGGAAAGTTGAAATTGATCATTTTATATATAAGTCCGTCATGCCAAACAGTATCAAACGCTTTCTCAATATTAAGCAGGATCATTCCAGTTGATTTGCCTATTGAACGGTAACTTTTAACATGATTGCAAATTCTACGCACTTGATGAGATGTGTTGTGAAAGCGTCTAAAGCCAAACTGTTCCTTAGGATACAAATCGTTATCGGAAATATGTTTTAAAATTTTTTCCTTTAGGACCTTTTCGTAGATTTTACTGAGGCTGCTAAGTAAACTAATTGGCCTATAACTATCAGTCTTTTCAGGAGACTTACCAATTTTTATAATTGGAATGACCTTGGCAATTTTCCATGCATCAGGGAAGTATCTCATTTTTATGCAAGCATTTATAATGAAGGTCATCATTCTATACCACGCTTGGGCATTTACTTAATGTAGATATTTTTTATTGAGTCGAGACCTCCAGCTTTCCGAATTCGTAAGTCTCCGACAAAAAAATGTTGTGTCTTCCACGCTGATGTAGGCACTTTGGATGGCGCTATTTACATAGGAATTTGTATTCACATCTCCTAAATTTGATGAGACAACGTGATTCTTAGTAAAGGTGCTTGCAAGAGCATTCGCTTTATCTAAATCCGTACAATAAGTATTTGTCGAGTCATTGAGGAAGGGAAGTTGCCTGTGTCTATTCTTTATCACCTTTGCAATGTTCCAGAACGGTTTTGCGTTTTTTTCGAGTGAATTTAATTTCTTATTCCACTCGTTATTGCGATGGTCAGAGATATGTTTACATATTAATTTGTTTAGGTAAGAAACATGATAACTATAGTTAGACTGACGATATCTTTGCCATAGTCTCCGGTAAGTGTTTCTTAGCTTAATAATATCCAGAATAAACGAGGGAAGCTTAACAGAGAAAACTTTTTTAGGAACTTTGGGAACACTTTTGTCAACGGCGTCTAAAATATTTTCAGTAAATATAGTGACCATAGAATCAACATCTTCTTTACAGCTATTATTTTCTAAATTATTAGGGATGTTTCGGAGGTTTGAAGTTAATTCAGACCGAAAACAATCCCAATTTGCATACTTTAAGTCTTGTATATATTGCACTTTTCTTACCCCGGACCTTAGAAGTCGGCAGATAACCGGGTTATGATCTGAACTTAGTTCATTCAAAGTAATAGGTTGTGTAACACAATTATCAACATTAGTAATAAATAAGTCTAGGGCAGAAGGACAACGACGAGAACCAGGAAAAAACGTTGAACTAGGAGGGTACAATACAGATATTGGTAAAGTAAGAGATAGACTTGACAATATATTTCCCCACGCATTAGCTCTTAAGCAACCTCAGTCTCTATGCCTACAATTAAAATCTCCACCAATTATGAATTCACCATTAAGTGTAAACAATTTACGGAGATCATTTTTAAGTCCTATCCTTTTATCGATTGTTGTTCTCCCACCAGGAAAATAAACGCAAAAAATCTTGATCACCCTCTGATTGTCTAGTTTCAACTCAATGCCCAGATTCTCCACGTACCTAGTTTTCACTATAGGTAAGAGCGAATGCTGAATTGATCTTCTTATAAGAATTGCTACACCTCCGCCTCCTCTACCAATTCTATCGCATCGATAGCATTTGAAATCAGCCGTAGATAAATGTAAGTTTTGTTTAAGTAAAGTTTCTATTACTAACGCAACGTCAATGTTTCTAGTATCTAATAAATTAATAAATTCTGTAATTTTGCTTCGAATACCTCTTGCATTCCAAGTAATAATGTTTATATGTCTATCTATCATCATATTATTTAACATCATTATATAAAAACTTAGTGGCTAAATGTGTGATAACATTAAATTGTTCGACTTTACTTTTACAAACAGATAATTTCATTATCATTTCCATTGCTAAGGAGTTTAGCTCTTCAGCTGTGAACAACGCACTTGTGTTGTTGTTGAGTGGAATGTTGCCAGACGTATTACTGGGAATGTTGCTAGAGATGACTGGAATGTTATTGGAAACATCGCTGTTGACATTTGATGTGTGTGCAAGCTCTCCCCATGCACTTGGCGGATGGGAAATTGCATGCTGAGTGGGAATCGGTCGGTGTCGCTGTGGGAGCGAAGGGAAATCATTCAGAGAGGCGATAGAAATCTGTTTTTGCCCAGTGTAATGAGAGGCATGCTGTTTGATAGAAACTTTCGGCTGAGCAAATTGTTTTTGTTTAGCGGATTTTTCCTTCAGTTCCAAATATTTGTATCTGCTTCCGCAACTGGGATCAGTAGACCTATGAGATCCACTGCAATTTGCACATTTTGGCGAGGAAACATTTTGGCAATCTAGAGTCTTGTGTGGACCAGCGCAGTTCGCACAGTATGTCTTTATGTGGCAATTTTTCTCACCATGACCAAGCATCTGACAGTTGTGACATTGGGTTAGCTTACCTTTAAGCTTTCGTTGATAGTTCCAATTCACTTGCGTATGAAGAATGGATCGATAATTTTTTTTTAAATCACTGAGTTTGGTGGAACCATTTTCTAGAGAGACCAAGTAAAAAATATCAGTGTAACGTTCGTATTTTTTAGTTATTTTTTTAATAGCAGTACACTTGAGACCAATTTTAATAAGCTCATTTTTTAATAGATTTGCGTCCATTTCGCCCATACCATATAAGATAACTTTGAACGCCCTTTCACTTTTAAGATCGTGAGAGAAAAATTGACAATTTTCCTCTTTTAGTTTACCGATCACCGTGTTATATGAGTCGATTGTCTCACAAACAATTTTAATACCGATGTTTATTGATTTTATTAAATTATGAACATAATCACTGGATTTTTGCAAAAGTTTTATTGGTGGTATATAAGTCTTTCCGAGTGAACTGCTTGGCAAAATTAGTTCGTCCATTTCATCAGTATCACTGTCCGGGAGACATTGTAAAGGACTCCAGTAATTTGTAGTGGAGTCCTTTTTTGATGCGTTTTCAAAGTCAACCAATACAATATGTAAATCGCTTAAGGAATCACAATGTTTTTCCATTATGATCCTTATACTTTGGATTGCATCTGTGGTTGATTTACCCGAGACAAACCCGCACTGATCATCAGATAGCCGTATTATTTTTCGCAGTCGGCCACCTAATACCCCCTCAACGATCTTCATGGTGTGTGACATCAGTTTGATCGAACGGTAGTTATCACAGTTTCGCGTATCACCCTTCCCTTTGTATACAGGGAGAAGGTAAATTTCCCTCCATTAATTCGGCATTGGGTCACCTCTCACAAATTTGTAGATGAGAATTCTGGCCATCTGAACCCGATGTCTCCCATCTTTTTCCAGAACTCAGAGGGCATCTCGTCTGGCCCAACCGCTTTTCGTTTTTTGGAGTATTTGACCGCCTCACTAACTTCTTCGACTGTAATGTCGGGTATTTCTTCACAGTTAGGGGTGGCTCTTGGAAAGTATGGCCGGGGAAACTGTTCATTTAAAAGTTCTTCACAATACTGCCGCCACCTCTGCAGAATTTTGTCGTCATTCACAAGAAGCTGGCCATGAGCATTGTTAATGAACTTTGGCGAACGAATCTCCTGAGCCTTCCTCCTTCTTTGCGCAGCTATTTTGAAGATGGTTGCGCTCGTGTTCATATTGTGTCTTCGCAACTCCTGGATAGCCTGGTTTGCATGTGCAACCGGGGAAGATATTTTCTCCAGCTCCCAATACAGGCCCTCCGTACTCTCTGCTTGAAGCTGGGCGCACTTCTTCTTCGTTTTTTTCTTGCAACATCTGTATTCCATTCTGAGGCGAACTTTTTTCTCACTATTGTTAGAGGGGCACTTTGACCAAGCTTTGAAAGCCGCTTTCTTCTCATTTATCACTTTCTTAGCTTCATCACTCCACCATCATGTTTCTTTGGCGTGTTGATGGTGACCTTTTGAAGCTCCTAGCAGTGATTTGGCCTTCTTTAAGCAAGTTCGCTGTTCCGTTCCCATTCTTCAGCTGCCTTGACGTGGCGGAACGGCTTAAGAGTCAATGACCCTAAGGGTCCGAAAGGACCCCAGGTGAGACATCGAACTAAAGGCTGAGGACGTCTTGACTGTGACGCAAAACCTGTTGAAGGTATGATGGAAGAAACTTGTACGGTATCTACTCCAGGTGGTACTCGTGAAAACGATAATCCACCCGTGGTCTTTTTGACTACGGCCGGGACGAGGATTCTGGAGGTCCCAACCACCATACTTTTACCCCCCGCCTCTGGCGTTGAATCAGAAGTAGTAGCGACGCTTGTTTCAGAAGACTCCTGCAGCTCTGTCTCTGACTCGATTGGTAGACTGGGCTGGAATGGCAAAGAAAGTGGCGGAAAGGCTTCGGCTGGAACGTCTAATCTCTGTCTCAATAGAAGGGTAGCTGGTCGAAGTTGTGTCGGTGACGGTTTGACTCGGGAAACCAATAAGGCTGAACGAGCTCCCGAAGCGGCGCACTCCGATGGGCTCCTGACTAAGAGTCAACTGAAAAGGAGAAGAAGGAAGGCGGCGATGGCGCGGTGCAAAGAGGCTGCAGAGTCAGCTGAAGGCGCAAGCGCCAGAAGCAGTCATCCTTCAGTAGCGACAGGCAAGAAGCATAGGTCGGCAGAAAGTATTCCAACTGGAGCCGATCAATCCCTCAGACCTAACGCTGGCTCCTTTTCGGTCGGCTCGAACAGGTCCAATCTGATGGAGCAAGTTTCGCCTGCTCTTCTTGGTGGAAGCGTGTGCGCATCTGATGCGTGCTCTTCTGCCGGGCACACTCTTACCAGTGGCGTTATCTGCGCACAAAATCTGGTGGATACTGGTGCTGTTACCCCTAAAGGTCCCAGCACTAGTGGACAGAAAATGGCTGACGCAAGCAATGCCACGGGTAGGGGCGCTCGCCTCGCCGGAAGCATGTGCGCACCTGGTGCGCGCCGTTCTGCTAATAAAACTGCGACTATATCTTTGATATTTTCGCAGATAAACCTCCACCACTCAAAGGCTGCTACCGCTCTCTTAAGTAGCAGACTTTCCGTGGTGCGTACAAAACCCCACATAACATCTATCCAGGAGCCATACGTTCGGAACAAGCGCATATGTGGTTTTGGGGGTGTTCGTGGAGTAACGGTGCTATGTGACGAGCGATCTGAAAGACCGAGAGCTTGTCTAATTGTGCCGAATTTCCTATCAGTAACCAAGCTTGGACAGTTTTGTGGACAGGACCTGGTTGCTGCAGCTGTAAGCTACGAAACGACCGGAAGTTGGAAAACCTTCGTCGTTGCGTCGGCTTACTTCCCTTATGATTCGGTAATGCCTCCACCACCGAAGGCGGTTGCCGAACTCATAAAGTACTGTGACGCTCGGGAGATGGGACTGGTCATGTGTTGCGACGCGAATGCTCAGAATACAGTCTGGGGCAGCAGCAAATGTAACACACGAGGAAACCATCTCCTAGACTTTATACTATCGTCTGGCATGGCAATTAACAATATTGGCTCCCAGCCAACTTTTGTTACGGCAAGGAGGCAGGAGGTAATTGATTTGACTTTATCTAACAGGTATTGCAAGTCAATTACTAACTGGAGGGTACTGCCGGAGGTGTCCTTGTCAGACCATAGATACATCGTTTTCCAAATCGAATGCGAGGCCATAACTTTGCAGGAGAGGAGGAATCCGAGGAAAACCAACTGGGTGCGGTTTAGGGAAGAGCTAGACAGATCTGTCAAAACTCCAACTAAACTCAGAACGAAACGAAAGGTTGAGGATGCTGTTCAAAACCTGACTAGTGTCCTTACCAGCTGTTTTGAACTGACGTGCCCATTGACAAAAACCCCCTGCAGAACTCCGGTTCCCTGGTGGTGCCCGGAACTGCAGCGACTTAGGAAAGAATCCAGAAAACTTCTAAATAGGTCACTCAAGACAAATTTAGAAGGTGACTGGAATCTTTTTAGATCGAAGCAAAAAGACTACAAGAAGTTAATTCGGTTGTCGAAAAGTGCTTCTTATAGAGATTTTTGTGAAAAGATCGAGACACTCGGTGAAACCAGCAGGTTGGTTAATGTTCTCAAAAGGGGCAAGCCGACCAAATTGGAGTCACTGAGAAAATCTGATGGCAAGTTTACTGAGACGAAAGCGGAAACTTTTAGTCTTCTGCTGGAGACTCACTTTCCTGGCAATCGGATAATCACTAGGTCGCAGCTTGGCCCGCTTACCCAGGCTAAGCTTGATCTAAGTCAGAAAACTCGGCGCAGCTGGTATATTGCATCAGCCGTGGTAACAGATGAGGCCATCAAATATGCTGTGGCATCTTTTGATGGTTTCAAATCGCCTGGCACCGATGGAATATATCCAGCTATGCTGCAGCAGGGTATAGATCAGCTATTGCCAACTCTGAAAAGAATTTTCACCGCTGGCTTGGCGCTGGCATATATTCCTACACCTTGGCGGACAGTCAGAGTAGCTTTCATACCGAAAATTGGTAAGGAAGACTATTCGGTCCCCTAAGAGTTTCAGACCTATAAGTTTGACATCCTTCTTACTGAAAAGTATGGAGAGACTGGTAGAATTTCACGTGCGCAAAGTTGCTTTGAAACTGCATCCACTATCGGAGATGCAGCATGCCTATCAGCGTGGGAAATCCTGTGAGACCGCACTTCAAAATCTAGTGGCCAGAATTGAATGCGCGCTTGATAGGAGCGAATACGCGATGGGTATCTTCATCGACATTGAGGGTGCTTTTGACAATGCGACTTTTGACTGCATGTGCGACTCTGCCAGACAACACGGGGTAGATGAAACATTAGTGTTGTGGATTAAAGCAATGCTAATGAATAGAACGTTGGTAGTGGATGCGGATTGTGGCCAATATGTTATGACAGGGGTAAACAGGGACTGTCCGCAAGGTGGCGTTCTGTCTCCATTGTTATGGTGCATGGTGGTCGACTCTCTGTTGAACACTCTAAATAGTTCTAACGTCTACGCTCAGGCATATGCGGATGATGTCGCCGTACTTTCTGTCGGGCCATGCCTGGCGACGGTCTGTGCTAACGCGCAGGCGGCGCTGGACATGATCGATGAATGGTGTACTAGGAGTGGGCTTTCGGTGAATCCTCTTAAAACTGAGGTTGTTCTTTTTACGAGAAGGAGGATTTTGACCGGGCTGACTCAGCCAGTACTAAAAGGCGTCACCATTCGCATTTCCAATGAAGCCAAATATCTGGGAGTGATTTTAGATAAGAAACTTCATTGGTCCAAACACGTCGAGTCGAAAACATCCAAGGCGCTCTCAGTCTTCTGGCAGTGTAAGGGTGCTTTTGGCAAGACTTGGGGCTTATCACCGAATAAGGTTCTCTGGATCTACACGGCTATGATAAGACCATTCCTCGCATATGCGTCGGTTGTTTGGTGGAAGGGGCTCTCGCGTAAATATGTGGTTGCCTTTCGTGCGAAACTCCAAAGAACGGCTTGTCTCGGCTGCTCGGGAGCTTTCCCGAGTACGCCTGGCTCTGCTCTAGACGCTTTGCTGAACTTACCTCCCCTTGATACTTATATCATGGGTTTCACTATCAAAGCCATCCATCGTCTTAGGCGAGGCGGTTTTTGGTATACTCCACACTGGAACTTTGATGAACTTGCGCGACACTTATCTTACGACTCCTGTCTTATGGATATGCCGTCTGATGCAATGACACCAGAACTCCAGCTGATGCGCAAATTCAGAGTCGTCTTTCCTTGTGTCCAGGACTGGCTTCGGTCAGAGTCTGAGCCGGGAATGGAATGTAGTCGTATTTTCACGGACGGTTCCAAAACCAGTCAAGGGTCTGGCGCTGGTGTCTTCGTGGAAGTCGACAACATTAGACTTCACTTCTCGTTAGGCAAATATGCGTCTGTTTTCCAAGCGGAAACTTATGCAATCCTAATGGCCATGAACTATGTTGTGAAGAACAGGTGGAAGGGACGTAGCATTTGTGTCTGTAGTGACAGTCAGGCTGCGCTTAAGGCCTTGCTTAACCCTTTAACCACTTCCAAAATAGTTCGTGAAACCAAAAACTCTTTGAACTCGGTCGCAAGGCTGAATTCTCTGTCTCTTATCTGGGTCCCAGGTCACACTGGGATCTTGGGGAACGAGATCTCCGATGAGATTGCTAGACAAGGCTCAGAGGAGGCTTTCTCAGGTCCCGAACCCGCGTTGGGTCTCCAGCGTCTTCGGTTAGGGCTTCCATTGACGATTGGGTCTCTCACGAGCACAATTGTGTGTGGCATGACTCTCCAGGTTGCAGGTTGACTAAACGCATGCTCCCGGACGTCTGTAAGAAATCAGCGGCATTCTTGCTGTCTCTCAGCAGAAAAGACTGTAGACAACTTATCGGCGTCTTGACAGGCCACTTCGCTTTTGCCAAGCACCTTAACGTGTTAGGCTTAAGTGACACTACAATCTGCGACGCTTGTGGAGAGAGCGACGACACCGCGGAACATTATCTCTGTGAGTGTCCGGCCTTTGCTCGTATCAGGTGGCAGATCTTCGGTGCGGATGTGGTGAGTGCTGGTACTGTAAGCTCCTCATCACTGAAGTGCTTGCTTGGCTTTCTTCGAAAGTCAAGGAAATTCCAGTAAAATGGGTAAATCAGGGTTTGCTCTCTGGCAGTACAATGGACCAGTTGTGTCTGAGTGCTCCAGTCGAGTGTTTCCTATCCCGACAAAAAAAAAAAAAAAAAGTTCGCTGTAGGGAATCCCATATATTTTGTGCTCTGCACTCTTCATCCTCAGCTCCGTTGATGGTGTGAGAGAGGTAATTTTTCATCACGAAAACAAAAGCCTCGCCTTTTTCTTTGTCCATATTGTACCACTTGATTTTCTCAGAGACCCTTGTTTGTTTGCATTTCTTCTGTGTTTTCATAAAAATTTCTGTTAGCAGGAGACGGTGTTGCCGAGTGATCGCCTCTCCCAGGATCACTTTGCAATCTTTTACCCGAAGTTTCATGAAACTGGCTATCAAATGGTAGTCAATCTGGGTTTCATCTCCACCACTGCTGTAAGTGATCAGGTGTCGGCTTTGTTTGATGAACATGGTATTTAAAACGATAAGACCGTTTGATTTGCACATGCTTAGGATGTCTTCACCAGGGAGATTCCTGGTGCCATATCCTAGTCCTCCATGGCAGTCTTCATAGTCTTCGTTTGACTTCCCGACATGTCCATTCAAATCTCCCCCAACTCTTCCTTTGGGATGTTATTAAGGAGATTATGGAAATCTACCCAAAATGCATCTTTATCTATCTGATCGCACCCATTTTGGGGAGCATATGCACTGACAATATTCCACACTTCTCCTTGTATTACTAGTTTGAGAGACATCAAACGGTCGCTGGACTTCGAAATGCTCAAGACGTTACCAAGTAGCTCTGCCGCAAGGATGATACCGATTCCGTTCTTCGGTTCCGTAGTAGAACATCTTGTAATCTTTTGTCCTAACGTCCAAGAAACGCGCTCGATTCCCGGTGTTTTCCATTTTGTCTCTTGGACACACAAGATATCCACCCGCCTTTTATTCATCATCTCTTCCAGCTCGTAACTTCGACTGGTCATGCTTCCAACGTTCCAACTCGCGACCCTCAAATTCCTTCCAAACTGTTCAATTATTTTGCTGGCCCCTGGAATCCGTATAGCTCTGACCCGAACATATCTGCTCGGTCCAGGATCAGTACCATGTACAGCAGTGGTAGTGCCTGGCGGGGTAGTGCCTTTCCTTTTTGCTTTGTATTACCATAATGATACAGTTTTGCAATGTGTTTTTTTTTTTTTTTTGACACTTGCATGCTCCTGATTTATTATTGTTTGATCTTTCTTTTATGGCACCGGTGATCTCCAGTCGTGTCAACCCATGGACTCGCATGCACACTTGTGGGAGGGTTTTTAAGGTAGTATATATGTCGCTAGGCTCACTTGGGTGTTATATTGCCTAGATCTGATTTGTCCCCTTAGTCGCCTTTTACGACAAGCGCTAGTTGTTGGGGGGCGCTGCAGTGATATTCTTAACCCGTCCCTGCAGGTGAACGAAACAAAAAAACGGTGAATCATAAAGTACCAATAAAATAACAAAACAATTCTTTTGAGTCATCTAAATGCCAGCCCTGAGTTTCTCTTACTTAATTACTTTCATCCGTTAACCCCTTTGGGGGCATAGAGCGTCAACCACGCTCTACCTTGTTCGGAGTTCTGTAACGCGTTTGAGCTGCCTCTAATTCATTCCTAAAGATCTTGATTCCTCCTCAACTTTTCTGCGCCACGTTTGCCTAGGGCATTCCGGTATTCTGCCTGCCTGGGTGAGCGGATTCGACTGCATGGCGCATTTCCTATTGGAGTTGTCGTCGGGCCGTAGAGTGTGTCCAATCCGCTGCCACTTTCTCCTATAGTAATGTTCATAGGTTCTTGGCTCGTTCTTATATTAAGTTGTTCGTTGAAGATGCGGTTCGGCCAAAAAATCCTCCAGCTGATTCTTAAACATGTGTTTACGAAGACTTGCAGCTTGAGTGTGTTAATGGTGTCCACCTACTAAGTCCGGAGAGGAAAAGTCGCAACTAGATTCTTCAGCTGATGTAATTTTTTTTTTTTTTTTTTTTTTTTTTTTTTTTTTAAAAAGGAAACCCAAATTTCAGAGCACTCAGAATCTCCGGTCCATTGTACTACCAGGCAGGAACCTTTCATTGGTGCAGTGGTTAGAAAACTTCGATGTAATACGTTTTCCTTGAATGAAACCTCCCTGGTGGAATGCAAATCTCAGTACTCTTAGGAAAGACAGTAGGCTCCTTTTTAATACTGCTAAAAGCTCCCGTGAGACGGCCGACTGGGACTCCTATAAACTGTCTCTCAGAAAATACAAAATCTCACTGAGGAAGGAGCAACGACGCTCCTGGAGACTTTTCTGCGACAGCATTGAAGAGTCCTCGGAAGCTTCCAGGTTGCGGAAAATCCTCTCTAAAAGCCCTGCTACACCCAGCTTCCTTTTGCATCCGGATGGTTACTGGACCTCCTCTGCGGAGGAATCCATTGACATCTTACTGGATACCCACTTTCCTGGTAGCTCCCCTGTTGCTATATCGCGAGAGGGAAATCCCCCCCTCAACCTTGCAGCAAATCGCTAGTCTTGATAACTACAGAAAAGATCCGTTGGGCCATGCGCAGTTTCAAACCCTTCAAGTCCCCAGGACCTGACGGTGTTATTCCAGCTGAAATTCAGCAATGCGAGGACATTGTGCTTCCATGGCTCAAAGTCATCTTGTCGGGCTGTCTAAATCTGGTCTATATTCCCAAACTATGGACCGAGGTTGAAGTCATATTCATACCTAAGGCAGGAAAGAGCTCGCACGTGGAACCAAAGGATCTCCGACCTATCAGTCTATCGTCCTTTCTGCTCAAAACGTTAGAAAGGTTAATAGATATCCATCTTCGGCAAAGTATTAGCCCAGCTCTGCTCTCGCCGTCCCAACATGCGTACTGCAAAGGCAAATCGGTTGAGACTGCCTTACATTCGCTTGTGCGCATCATCGAAAAATCATTGAGCATCAAAGAATACACCATGGTGGCTTTCCTTGACATTGAGGGAGCTTTTAACAATGTCAAACCAAAGGCAATTACCGACGCACTTGTAAATCTGAAAGTGGATACCTCGCTCGGAGTGTTGATCAATCAATTGCTTACATGCAGGATTATTAACACGCAGCTGGGCGGAGCATCGGCCAGAAGAATTGCTCGCTGCGGTACACCTCAAGGTGGAGTCTTATCACCTCTTCTGTGGAACCTGGTAGTTAATGAACTACTGTTGGACCTGGATACGTCAGGTTGTAGAGTGATCGCCTATGCTGATGACATTGCTATTGCTTCCTCCGGTAAACACCCGGACACTCTCAGGGATATCCTCCAATATGCTCTCCTTCGGCTCACCAAATGGGCCACCAATTGTGGATTGGGGGTTAACCCCCATAAAACGGAACTCGTTCTCTTCACGAGGAAATATAAAGTTCCCCTCATAGACCCTCCATTGATAAATGGCACCAGTCTCACCTTCTCTGAAAACGCAAAATATTTGGGTCTTATTTTGGATAGGAAATTAGGAAGGCCAATCTACTAGAGCGCGTTAAGAAAGCTAATGTAGCTCTCTATTCCTGTAAAAAGGCTATAGGTAGGAGCTGGGGTATCAAACCTCAAATCACTCATTGGCTATACGTGTCCGTTATCAGGCCTATACTACTATACGGCGTGATCGTATGGTGGCCTGCTCTCGACAGGGCTGTCCACCTCACTCAACTAGCTAAGGTGCAAAGATCTGCATGCATCCGCATCAGTGGTGCACTGAGGACTACTCCCTCCGCGGCACTGGACATTTTGTTCAACCTGCTACCTCTAGATATTTTCGGCAAACAGATGGCTGCCTGCGCGGCCATCCGCCTAAAAGCCTCCTCTCAGTGGTCTAGCTATCGCTTTGGCCACTCCTCGATCCTTGATCTTCTCAACTTCAAACACGAAAACACGGACTACACCCCGCCGAAACTGAGATTTGACCGTAACTTCAGTACGAGCAACCCTAACCGGGATGTATGGGACACCTCCCCGCCTGTCGATGCTAGTTCGGTTCACTTCTTTACAGATGGATCTAAGATGGAGGGTGGGGTGGGTTGTGGTGTTTTCTCCGAACAGCTCAATCTGAGCATCTCTTTCCGCCTCCCCGATCATTGTAGCGTTTTCCAGGCGGAAATCATGGCGATTAAAGAAGCCCTGTCCTGGCTGAAATGTAATGTATTATCTGTCAGGGATATTAGCATTTTCACTGACAGCCAAGCGGCAATCAAGTCCCTGGAATCGTTCTCCTTCACTTCAAAGGCTGCCTTAAACTGTCGTCTATCTCTTATGGAGATGACAGAGCAGTTCAACATTCACCTATGCTGGGTGCCGGGCCATAGAGACATTCCAGGTAACTGCAGGGCTGACGACCTCGCCAGACAGGGTACCACTCTAAGGATTTTCCTGAAAGGCAAGCCCTGGGTATGCCCCTCGCTACATGTAAGTATCTACTAAAGCTGAACGCTATTAGCGCGACCAACCTTATATGGGGAAACGGCTCAACGTATCACATTTCGAGACAGATCTGGCCTAAGCTGGATCAAAAACGTAGTGCCGATCTGATCAAGTTAAAGCGTACACAAATCAGCTGCGTTGTCGGTGTTCTCACTGGACACTGTCTTATAGGCCAGCACGCCAAAAGACTTGGCCTCTTCTCCAATAACTTCTGCAGAAGTTGTAGGGACGAGGAGGAGGAGGAAACCATCCTTCACCTCCTATGCACATGTCCAGCCCTGTCGCATAAAAGAATGCTCCATCTAGGGTCCCCCTTCCTTGACGACCTCTGCGATCTGGCGTCCTTGGACGTCATGAGCATCCATCGCTTTGTCAAAAGCTAATGGTTTGATCCTGGTATCACAAAGGACCTTCGCTGGTCTAAGTGTGTCTACACTCTCGTGTGGACAGCCAACATAACCTAACCTAACCTAATACGTTTTCCTTTATACTCGGGTGGCTGACGATTAATTGCTGTTCCCCGTTGGGGCTTGAACCTGCACGCACCAAGCTGATAACATTGCTTCTCGATATTTTGAATAGTATTCCGAACGCAGCTTTAGCCTTCCCGATTCTGCTGCACACATCCAGTTGGGTGCCACCGGGATTAGCCGAGACCACACTTCCTAAGTATAGAAAGTTATCTACTTTCTCGACTACCTGCCCCATAATGTTAAGTTGCGCGCGGGTATTAGAAGTGCTCAGGGCTTTTGTTTTGGCAGTGTTTATTTTTTAGCCCCACCTTGTTCGCCTCAGCCGCTAGATTGTGGGCCATCAAACGAAGGTCGATTATCCGATGTGAAAGAAGGCAAACATCGTCAGCGTAGTCTAGGTGTTTAAGGTAAGATGTCATAGTCCATCAAAATCCATAGCTGCCTTCCGTCAATGCTGCACGGAGTACATCGCTGATAACCACCAAGAGCAATAGTGGTGACAGTATGCACCCTTGACGTACTCCACTTTGGGTTTCAAAATTCTTCGGCACTTTACCATTGTGTAGGACGTGACACTTATCGCCCTTATACTCGTATGTAGCCTTCATAATAGCTATGCGTTTTTCTAGGTTGCATTTTCTGCGCAAGGCCAACCAGATAGCATCTTGATGGTGTCGCAAGCCTTTTCAAAGTCGATAAAGGTGTAAAAAAAGAAAAAAATTTCATAAGATGGTGATGTTCTTGTCGGATGTCGGCTCCACATCTGCTTCGGACGCCTAGAAGACAATTTCTGAAGCGGTGGTTAATCGTAATGTGATCGATCTGGTTGGATGTTAGCTGCCTTTCAGTTGAGACCCAACTGATTTTGTGGCAGGTGTTATGCTCAAACAGCGTACCTCCGATGATTAAGCGGTTGATGTTGCAGAAGTCCACAAGCTGCTCATTGTTGTCGTCCCGTCTCTAAGATCGTGAACTCCCACCACGTGCTAAATCATTGTTTTGCCGCCTCCTTCCTTAGCGTTGAAAGCACTTCATCACCATTACGATCTCTCCGTTAGATGTTTAATTGTAGACTGAGCCTAAATGGCTATTGAAATTGTCCTTATCGTCCTTCGCCTTCTATCGGAACATATGCAAGACTGTATGACTGTAATTTTCTTACTCTACTCTGGAATCTAGCCGTTAATATACGATCACTGTGTGGTTTCCATGACATGAGAGTTCTTTGTGCGGTTGGAGTTAGCATAAGTTGAACTTTACCAGATTGTACCACGAGGAGGTAGAAGTAGGATTTACTAACAGAGCTACAAGCTTTCGGTTGCAGTGGCTCCTTCGACGCTGCTCCTGCGAATTCTTTGTTCGTCCATGGCGCAATCCCGAAGTTAAAACTCGAAATATCATTCAGGAAGTAGGAAACTTGATGTACTCTACGTAGACTTAATAAGGCAATCATTTCTGCAGGACAGAGTTGAACCACTTCTTATTTTGCTACCAATATTTCATGGGAAATGAACAGATCATTTGCACTAGTTTGAGGAGAGGCGATTAACTGCAATGCTGTTGAGACAATATTTCTAAGGAAAGAAGTGCAAAAGGAAGAAAGTGCAAATGAAAGGAAATGCAAACAGAAAGAAAGTGTAAAATGAAGGAAGTGCAAGAGGTTGGAAGTGCAAAAGTCTCAGGTCGAAATAAGTGCACTATTTTCCAAAACGTCGGGATAAAAGATAGATATCAAGAACCAGCTTAACAAAAGGAAACGTATTCATGTTTTGTATAGAACAAACCGATATGAGAAAAAGTTGAATTATGTGTACAGGCTTCTTAGTAGAATCCCTATAATATAGCATTTACTACTTTTCTATCTGTCTTTACAATATCAAATATCCCTCTATATCACACATTGAATGATATCACCAAGATGAGATAAGATTAATTTCTTCTCAGTTGTATTTGTACATATTCCAGATACGTATCCAACGCATATTTTCCCACAAAACCATATGTTAGATATCATTAGCGTCTAATTACATGTTCCATAAGCAAAGCATGCTCAAATTTCTATTCTATGTAATATTCTCGAATTAAACGTAATGAGTTTCTTTTACTTTTGCAATTAATTAATTGTGCGAATATAAGCATCTGACGTACTTTTGCTTAAATATATTCTAATGAATCATGACTCCAATATTAAGCTCCATGCGTACTTCAAGTGAGAGCAAATATTGTTCATGTCAAATTATACGTCAAAGCCCCAAAGTACGCTTATGAGGTGGAAGCATCAAGAATGTCGCTTAATCTATTATTTGCACATCCTGCTTCAAAAAAGAAATAGGAAGTAACTCGGAATGTACATACTATCGAACTAACCCATATTGAGTCATTCTGTCATTGAATTGCTCTCGACAAAATGTTTTCTTAGATCTGCGATTTTCAAACAATATTTTATTCTAGCCTATTAGGGAAAACCTTTGCTGGACAGGCATTGATAGAGGATTTTTGACACCTGACAGCTTTAAAATAAGAAATGTATCGTTGCCGAACAATAAATCTAAAAAAAATATTAAAAAAATTAAGCCACTGGATATGATTTGTTAACCGGACAAATCCTCAAGCAATCGCCAAGGAAATCCTTAATCAACTGGCTCGTCTCATACTCGTAAATACGCCGCTAAAACTATTTATAAGAGTACCTACGTTCTGAGACAATCGAAAGTTACCGGAGTTATAACGGTTTATATGACAGGAATACTTCCAAGCGCCAAAAATTGTACAGACCTATATTGCTCCTGCCAATAATATCAAAGGTGCGAGCACAGATAATAAGCATACAGGTGTCGCGTGCCCATACAAAAATGTGAGCTAATTTTCTATACCAACCGACAACAATTAACCAACAAAAAGCTTTTGCTTTGCTCGATCAGATAAGCTTTTTTTTATGTTTGTTTATTCAATTCATTTTCCTTTAACTTTCATTCTCACCCCACCAAGAGGGGGTTTCTCATATCGTTTGTTTTTTTTTTTATAATTTGCGCGCGCCGAAGGGATTATTAATACCACTGATGCTCAGGTCACAGGCGGGTGGGAAAAAGGGGAAGAAAAACGGATGAGATGCCGTTTTGTGTTGGCTTTAAATGGTTGTAGGTTGTAATCAGGGGGACAAATCAGATCTAGGCAATATAACACCCAAGTGAGCCTAGCGACACATATGGTATACTACCTTAAAAACCCTCGCACAAGTGTGCATGCGAGTCCGTGGGTTGACACGACTGGAGATCACCGGTGTCATAAAAGAAAGATCAAACAATACTAAAACAGGGGCATGCACGTGTCAAACAACAAACACCATCGCAATATGGTGCAAAAAATTGTATTGCAAAACTGTATCTTATGGTAATACTTGCAAAAAGGAAAGGCACTACCCCGCCAGGCACTACCACTGCTGTGCATGGTACTGATCCTGGACCGAGCAGATATGTTCGGGTCAGAGCTATACGGATTCCGGGGGCTAGCAAAATAATGAAACAGTTTGGACGCAATTTGAGGGTCGCGAGTTGGAACGTTGGAAGCATGACCGGTCGGAGTTACGAGCTGGAAGAGATGATGTATAGAAGGCGGGTGGACATCTTGTGTATCCAAGAGACGAAATGGAAAAACACCGGGAATCGAGCGCGTTTCTTGGACGTTAGGACAAAAGATTACAAGATGTTCTACTACGGAACGGAAAAGTCTAAGAACGCAATCGGTATCATCCTTGCGGCAGAGCTACTTGGTAACGTCTTGAGCATTTCGAAGTCCATCGACCGTTTGATGTCTCTCAAACTAGTAATACAAGGAGAGGTGTGGAATATTGTCAGTGCATATGCTCCCCACAATGGGTGCAATCAGAGAGATAAAGATGCATTTTGGCTAGATTTCCACAATCTCCTTAAGAACATCCCAAAGGAAGAATTTCTGTTTGTTGAAGGAGATTTGAATGAACATGTCGGGAAGTCAAACGAAGACTATGAAGACTGCCATGGAGGACTAAGATATGGCACCAGGAACCTTCCTGGTGAAGACATCCTAAGCATGTGCAAATCACACGGTCTTATCGTGTTAAATACCATGTTCATCAAACAAAGCCGACACCTGATCACTTACAGCAGTGGTGGAGATGAAACTCAGATTGACTACCATTTGGTAGCCAGTTTCATGAAGCATCGGGTGAAAGATTGCAAAGTGATCCTGGGAGAGGCGATCGCTCGGCAACACCGTCTCCTGCTAACAGAAATTTTTATGAAAACACCGAAGAAAAGCAAACAAACAAGGGTCTCTGAGAAAATCAAGTGGTACAATCTGGACAAAGAAAAAGGCGAGGCTTTTGTTTTCGTAATGAAAAATTACCTCTCTCACACCATCAACGGAACTGAGGATGAAGAGTGCAGAGTACAAAATATGTGGGATTCCCTACAACGAACTTGCTTAAAGAACGCCAAATCACTGCTAGGAGCTTCAAAAAGCCACCATCAACACGCCAAAGAAACATGGTGGTGGAGTGATGAAGCTAAGAAAGTGATAAATGAGAAGAAAGCGGCTTTCAAAGCTTGGTCAAAGTGCCCCTCTAATAATAATGACGAAAAAGCTCGCCTCGAAATGGAATACAGATGCTGCAAGAAAAAAACGAAGAAGAAGTGCGCCCAGCTTCAAGCAGAGAGTACGGCGGGCCTGTATCGGGAGCTGGAGAAAATATTTCCCCCAGTTGCTGATGCAAACCAGGCTATCCAGGAGCTGCGAAGACACAATATGAACAAGAGCGCCACTATCTTCAAAATAGCCGCCCAAAGAAGGAAGAATGCTCAGGAGATTCGTTCGCCAAAGTTTATTAGCAATGCTCATGGCCAGCTTCTTGTGGATGACGACAAAATTCTGCAGAGGTGGCGGCAGTATTGTGAAGAACTTTTAAATGAACAGTTTCCCCGGCTATTCTTTCCAAGAGCCACCCCTAACTGTGAAGAAATATCCGACATTACAGTCGAAGAAGTTAGTGAGGCGGTCAAGTACTCAAAAAAACGAAAAGCGGTTGGGCCAGACGAGATACCCTCTGATTTCTGGAAAAAGATGGGAGACATCGGGTTCAGATGGCTCAGAATTCTCATCTCCAAATTCGTGAGAGGTGATCCAATGCCGAATCAATGGAGGGAAAGTTACCTTCTCCCTGTATACAAAGGGAAGGGTGATACGCGAAACTGTGATAACTACCGTTCGATCAAGCTGATGTCACACACCATGAAGATCGTTGAGCGGGTATTAGGTGGCCGACTGCGAAAAATAATACGGCTATCTGATGATCAGTGCGGGTTTGTCGCGGGTAAATCAACCACAGATGCAATCCAAAGTATAAGGGTCATAATGGAAAAACATCGTGATTCCTTAAGGGATTTGCATATTGTATTGGTTGACTTTGAAAAGGCATTCGACAGACAACCACGAGATCTGATATGTGTGGCGCTAAGACATCGAGGGGTTCCAGAAACCTATGTACAGATGATCATGGACATGTACGAAGGAGCAAAGACAAGAGTAAGATGCCCCGCTGGAGAAACCGAAGAGTTCCCAATCAAAGTCGGGGTGCACCAGGGAAGCGTTTTAAGTCCTTTGCTCTTTATTACAGTCCTTGATTATCTGCTTGAAGGTAAAGTGATGGACCCCAAGGTACATCAGTTATTCTTTGCTGACGATGGAACCATCATAAGTGAGGATCCTACATCCCTGCAACGAGCACTTGATGTGTGGGTGGACGTTTTGGAGGGAAATGGGTATCGCATTAGTTCAAAAAAAGACAGAGTACTTGTGCTGCCCGTTCTCTGATCCACTCAGGCCTATTCCAGACATTTATTTGAATGGAACAGTGCTTCCCAAGTGCGAAAAGTTCAAATATCTGGGATCTATGATCAATATAAAAGCAACTTGTGATGACGACATCAATCATCGTGTAAGCGTAGGGTGGATGAAGTGGCGAGAAAATTCCGCTATCTTCTGTGACAGAAAAATGCCCCCTAAGTTGAAAGGAAGGCTCTACACCGCAGTTGTACGTCACATACGGTTCACAATGTTGGACGATGTACAAAAAGTATGAGAGTAAATTAAAGGCAGCTGAGATGAAGATGCTTCGCATGACAGCAGGAGTGACAAAGCTGGATCGAATAAGAAGTTCGAAGATCCGTGGAAGCTTTCACATCAAGAAAACTATCGTACAAAAAATAGAGCGCGACCGGCTCAGTTGGTATTGCCACGTTCAAAGAAGAGATCATTTGAACCCTGTTAAAAAGGCAATATCAATGCACGTTCCAACGACATCGCGATGTAGGAAAGGCAGGCCTATAAACGCCTGGATCAGACAAATGCGACGACATCGGCATTTCATTGGCCTCAGTAACCGAGTGATCCAAAATCGGCAGGCCTGCTGATGTTTTCTGAGGTCAAATAGGCGAACCCCACAGGCGGATCAGTAGAAATGCGGTGAAGTGGGAGGGTTATGATCCCTTGTTTTCGGATCATAGCCTCGCTGATAAAAGGAAGAAGAAGGTTGTGGATTGTAATCAGCGAAAAAAGAAAATTTTTTGTTAATTTTCTTTATTTTTGTAGCATAGCATTCAGTTTAAACATTAAATAACAAATAAGATAAGAAAAGCCATTAGCATAACAAAATTAACATAAAAGAAAAATAATAAATTCATTTATGACCCCCTTCGGGTAGGGGTTAGAATATACCCGAGGTAGGCATGACTGTCGTAAGAGGCGACTAAAATCCACCCTTCGTATACCGGGCTTAAAGTGTATACAAAAAAATGCAATGAGTAAAACGAAAAGATTTAATACCCCAGGTGGCAGTCCAGGTTCACTGGAAAATCCACCCTCTTCGGAGGTAGGCTCTACGGATTCTGGGGAGAGCCAATTATTGCAATTGATAAATCCCTTTATAAAAAGTTCAAGGGTACCTCGGTCTCCACCATCAAGACCGAATGGCTCCCGGAAAAAAAGTCCGCCGGAAGTGCAAGCGCACAAGAAACAGGACTTAGAGAAATGTAAAAGCTTTGAGAAGGAAAATAACGAACTTCGCAATAGGCTTGATGAAATGGATCGGCTCTACCAAGAGCTCAAAAAAGAGGTAGACATGCTGAGAGAGGAAAACAAGCTTCTAAAGAACTCGTTTTTACAAAAAGAACGCGAAGATTCCCCTCCCCGCGCAGCTAATCCACAATATCACACGGACAAAGAAGAGCTTGCACGCGAAACGAATTGCGTCTTAAAGAAAAGACCTAGCAAAAAACGCAGAGCCGGCTCTTCGCCCGAAATCGAGCCGCGAAAAGAAGACAAGCAAAATGAGTCGAAGCCAAAACAAACTCAAGCTAAAGCTCGTCCTCCGCCTGCAATAAACGTCGTTGGCATAACGGGCTACAGTAAGCTACATTGCCTTCTTAAAGGTACGACGACATCGAAATTCGAGGTAACGTCACTCAGGAACAATGCGTGGAAAATTAACGTTGATGACTCCGATGGCTACCGAGCAATATCACAAAAATTAAACACGGAAAAGATCCAGTGGTATACTTATGAAAATAAGTCAGAAAGACCACTGCGTGTTATAGCAAGGGGTCTCCACCCCTCGTGCACAAAAGACGACGTAATGAACGACCTCAAAGCTAAAGGTTTAAAAATTCTTAATGCCGTCAATATTCTCAAAAAGGTGAAGCAACAAACGGAACAAGGCCAGGAAATCATGGTCAAGCATGGACTTCCGCTCTTTATGCTTACCTTTGACTGGAGCGAAAATGTAGACGATATTTATAACTTAAAACTATTCTGAATATCGTAGTCAAGATTGAGCCTATGCGTACGAGTACGAGATCGATACCTCAGTGTAAACGCTGTCAAGGCTTTAATCACACACAGTCGTATTGTCAAAAAGAGCCGAGATGCGTAAAATGTGCTGGTAACCATCTCTCAGAAAAGTGTGACCTAAATAAGCAGGCCCCGGCTACCTGCATTAACTGCAAAGGAAAGCACCCACGGAACTATCGAGGTTGCGAAGTGGCAAAAGAGCTTCAAAAAAGGCGAGACACATTTAAAAATATTCAACGCCAGAACGCAGAACCGGTTAAAAATAGTCGTGAAATCGCTAAGCCAAGGGTAACGACCGTCAATAAACACGTCAAACTTAAGACGAGAGTCGAGCAAAGTAAAGTTCCTTCGGCAAAATCAAAGAAAAAGCCACAATCTCCAGAGACGCTAACATATGCTTAAGCTGCGTCGCTAGAAACCAAGCAAAGCGGTGTTACGGTAGACCCAGTCTCCCAAGTCTTCTCTATAATTCTTGCGAAACTTGAGGAGCAAACGAAGGTAAACAAAGTCATATTTGATAAATTGAGCAAGCTCGAGTTAAAACCTCGCCAAAAAAGAACTCCCATATGAATATGAATCAGTTACTAAAAATTTTAACATGGAACGCAAACGGCCTTCTACAAAAAAACGCCGAATTAGAAGTATTCTTACGGAATGACAACATTGACATTTGCTTGATCTCTGAAACTCATTTGACAAAGGAATCCGGGGTAAAAATAAGAGGGTATCGTGCTTATCACGCATACCACCCTTCCGGAAGAGCTAGAGGCGGATCCTCCTTATTCATTAAAGACTGCATTGAGCACTCCATAAATACGACGATTGAAATCGATACAATGCAAACAAGCTCAGTTCGAGTTAAGAATAGGCACTCGTATTTCAACATCGCGTCCATTTATTGTCCTCCGCGATGCACGTTTAGAAGTAACGACTTTGTACGTCTCCTTGACTCACTTGGACCGAATTTCATTATAGGTGGCGATTTCAACGCAAAACACACCTTTTGGGGTTCCAGATCCAATTCACGGAACGGCAGACTTCTGTACGAAGCCGGTATGCAATTCGGGGTTGATTTCTTTTCGACGGGGAAACCGACGTATTGGCCCTCTGATACAGCAAAAACACCGGACCTAATAGACTTCTTCGTAGCAAAAAGAGTATCTTCAAATTTTGCGAAAGTAGAGGAAAGCTTTGATCTCTCCTCAGATCACTCGCCGGTAATCTTGACAATAAGTGACCGACTAATGACAGTAGAAGGTGTGCCTAGATTAACTAACAAAAAAACTAACTGGCGCGACTTTAGAACTGATTGCGAAGAAAATATTGTCTTAAATGTATCGCTCAAAACACCCTTCGAAATAGAAGATGGGCTCGGCAAATTTATTGAATCAATACAAAATGCCGCGTGGAAAAATACACCTTTAAGGAGGAAAGAAGTCCCATGCAATGAAGCTTATTATCCGCCGGAAATAAAAAGAACTTATTCGAGAAAAGAGGAGAGCACGCAAAATATGGCAACAAACTCGCGCTCCCCAGCATAAAACCCACTCGAATTTCCTATGCAATAAGCTTAAAAAAGCGATCCAAGACCTAAAAAACCGAGAGACTTCAGCTTATCTTGAAGGTTTAACCGCCGAAAAAAACCACTAATTACTCGCTCTGGAAAGCTGTCAAAAGAATTAAAAAACCGCAAATACATTCGCCACCGATAAGAAAAAACAACAACGAATGGGCAAAAGGTGACAAAGAAAAAGCGGATCTATTTGCCGAGCACTTAGAAGAGACGTTTAAGCCATTTAATGGAGAAACATTGGTCGACGATTTTAACGGTACGACTACGACATCTAACAACCTTAGAATAAAAAGTGTGTCACTTATAGAACTTTGCCAGGCAATAAAAAACCTGAAAAATAATAAAGCTCCTGGCTATGATTTAATAACCGGACAAATCCTCAAGGAATTACCAAATCAATGGAAAGTCGCAGAAGTCATAATGGTTCCGAAACCGGGGAAATCTCCAAATGACAAAAAATCGTACAGGCCGATATCGCTACTACCAATAATATCGAAGGTATTTGAAAAACTCCTTCTGAAACGGATTCTTCCGGTCATTGAAGAGAGACGCCTAATACCTGACCACCAATTCGGGTTCAGAATCAAGCATTCCACAATTGACCAGGTTTATAGAATAACCGACGAAATTGAAAAAGCCATTGAGGAGAAAAAGATTTGTTCTAGCGCTTTTCTTGACGTATCTCAAGCCTTCGACAGGGTTTGGCACGATGGATTGAATTATAAGCTAAGACGAATCCTTCCGGAGCAACTTCATAAGATCTTAGAATCGTACCTTAAAAACAGACTTTTTCGTGTTAAGCACGGAACTGAATATTCTGATTTTAAAGAAATCGCCGCCGGAGTTCCGCAAGGAAGTGTCCTTGGGCCTATCTTATTCTTGCTGTACACTCGGGACATACCTCAAACTGAAGGCACTATTGTAGCTACGTTCGCGGACGATACGGCTATTCTGGCAACGGAAAGTTCAATCGAGTCAGCAACCATAAAACTCCAACGAGCCTTGGATAAAATCTGTGAGTGGACAAAAACTTGGCGCATTGTTCTTAACGAGACCAAATCGACGCATGTTAACTTCACTTACAAGAAAATAATCAACCTTCCCGTTTTCATTAACTCGGTACAAATACCGCATGCAAACGAAGCTAAATATCTGGGAATGACACTAGACGCGAAACTTAAATGGAAACCTCACGTTAAAAAGAAACGTGACGAAGTCGAAAATCGACTTAGAGAAATGTATTGGCTAATTGGAAGATATTCCAAACTAAGCGTATATAACAAACTGCTTCTGTATAAGCAAGTGCTTAAACCCGTGTGGACGTACGGTATACAACTCTGGGGTTGTACCAAACCAAGCAATAGGAATCTCATACAATCATTGCAAAATAAAATTATAAGAATAATCGTGAACGCTCCCTGGTATATCAGAAACAATGATATCCACAGAGACTTAGGGATAGCTACCGTGGAGGACGAAATAAAAAACTTCGCTCGCAAGCTTCGTATTCGTCTTCATGGTCATTGCAACTGTGCCATACTCCAAACTTTGGATGTGACAAATCTTACGCGCCGACTTCAAAGAACGAAACCGTTCGAATTAGCGCTATAAGACAAAAAGCCGCATGTCATGACGGTTTCAGCAGGTGCTTTTATTGGAAATCTACCTGCCTCACGCGAATATAAATCTGAAGCTTAAACTACTTGATAAGGTCAAACTTAGTCGTAGTAAACAAAACGAAGGGAAGGGTGTTTTTAGTCAGTAGAAATCTGACACTACTATGAGTACACGGTCTCATAAAGATTTTCACCTACCCAGGAAAAAAAAAAAAAAAAAAAAATTTATAAATCACAAATCTATAACATTGAATAAATAATAGTAGGTGTTCAGGTCAAATGTCTAAAACCTGTTACAAAATCATACTTTTATATCAATATGAAATAATAGATGGCACTCTGCTATATAAGATGTAAACTCCCCAAAATATCCACAAAATATCCCCAAAAAATTCCCTATTTCCTTTTTTCTAAGTTAAGCTAAGTGGCTTAAACTAAGCTCTCTTCCTATTCGTTTCCCGACTCGCATAGAGGTAAGACCTGCTCTTTAATAAAGAAAATTGTGCAACCCAAAATTTTTTCATTTTTTCTTACTCATCTCTCTTTTCTTTGATTTTTCCCAACACATAATTTTCTCCAATTGCACCCGGCAATTGGCGACCCTCAAATTATATCGAAGAAACCAGCGCACTTCCATCGAAACCAACAAATTTTCGAGCTACCCTAAAACCCCCCGTAACAGTAGGAATTCGTTGATAAAACAAAAAACAATTTGAATGTATTTGCAATCGAGAAATTTTATTTAAACAAAACCTTGCCAACTCCTCAGAAGGATCAAATATTGCCTCACGTTTTAATAGCTCTGTAGCCAGTAAAATTGAGTCCACAGTTTCTGAACTTAGCCGATTTCTCAGATCGTCTTTTATCATGTTTAATTCAGAAAACATTCGTTCAGCACAACCACTGCTGTGGGGAAGTTAACAGAAATTTAGCATATAATTAACCAAGGATCTAAGTATCTAACTATTTGTGTCTTAGAGTTTTTTAAATCAAATCTTTGATGTAGCTGCTTGCATAATTCAATATAAACTTTTATTGCATTTGACTTTACAATATCTATTAAGTTTGAGTTTATTTTAGATGATTGTACACATACTTCAAATTGCATACCGGTATAGCAATTTACCGATTGTAAATGATAAAAATAGTTTTTAAAATCGATACCTATATTTAAATATTGAGGCTTAATAAAATTTTTATATATTTTGATTAATAAATTTGTTACTTCTGTAACACCCTTTTCTACCACACACCATAATCGATCGCCGAAGTCTATTTCTGCGCCCTACATGTCAGTTATCGCAAGTCGATATGTGAGTAGGAGGATAGTGGTGAATAAAGAGACGGAATTTATCAGGAGTTGTTTTCTTTTTTTTGTTTTGGATCATCTGTTACACTTCTTTATTTAATAAATGTATTTGTACCTTTCCCGTTTGAAAACATTTATCCAAATTAACGGCAGCTGAGATTAAGATGGAGCAGGAGTGACAAAGCCTGATCGAATAAGAAGTTCGAAGATCTGTGGAAGCCATCGTATAAAAGATAGAACGCAACCGGCTCAGCTGGTATTGCCACGTTCCACGAAGAGATCATTTGAAGCCTGTTAAAATGCCAGTATCAATTAACGTTCCAAAGACATCGCGAGGCAGGAAAGGGAGGCCTATAAAGGGCTGGATCACACAAGTGCGACGACATCGACATTTCATTGGCCTCAGTAACCGAGCGATCCGAAATCGACAGGGCTGCCGATATTTTCTGAGGTCAAGTAGGCGAACCACGCAGGCAGATCAGTAGAAATGCGGTGAAGTGGAAGGGTTATGATTCCTTCTTTTCGGACCATAACCTCGGTGAAAAAGGAAGAAGGTGATAAAAGAAACAAAATCAAAAAAGAAAAAAAAAAAAAAGAAAAAAGCAAATAAAAAATTAGGTAAACACTTCAAAAATATGTAGCATAATGAGGGAAAGATGTAACATGTAGCATGGCACTCCAAAATGTCGCAGTTTTGCTACATATGTACCAAAAGTGACAACGCTGGTTGTAATGTTTAGGAAATAGAGAGCCTGGTAGATCTTTCCACAAACGTCTTGTTCGGCTTATAAACAGATCCATGTACTTGACAGTACGTCCGAAGTTGGGCTTGATGGTGAACTGATGTGCATTCGAAGTGATCAACAATGAAAGAAATACAAAAGAAAAAATACCAAATTCAAAAACGTTATACATAATTGTATTTATTTCTAATTGCCAATGATCAAGATGTTGTGTTCATGAATAAAACCACTATATTCCACTATATTTCATTTATGTGTTAGCTTAATATGCGTTCACGCCCCTCATGAGGAGAAAGATGACGCGACAAAAGACGACTTCTACCAGCTCTTGGACAAGACGTATGAGCAATGCCCTAGCCACGACGTTAAAATTATCCTAGGTGATTTTAACGCAAAGCTAGGAAGAGAGGACGTCTTTAGTAGCGTGGTCGGAAAGCACAGCCTGCACGACATCACATCCGACAAGGGACTCAGGCTGATCGACTTTGCAGTGTGGCGAAACTTTGTCGTAGCTTGTATGCGGTTCACACGTCTCGATATTCACAAAGGAACATGGCTCTCCTTTGATCGAAAAACTGTCAACCAAATCGATCACATTGCGATCGACGCAAGGCACTCTTCCAGTATTCTGGGTGTCCGGACTTTCCGAGGAGCCAACATGGACTCGGATCACTTCCTAGCTGTAGCCAAGGTACGGATGCGGATATCCAGAACGGAGCGAAATCAACGAAACACTGTGAGGAAATTTGACGTCGGGCGGCTACAATCGCAAGACACCGCCAGAATCTTTGCCGATCGTGTTTCTTCTAATCTTAATCTAATGCCTATGCCGCCAGCAGCAAATGCGGAAGACCAGTGACAGCGTTGCCAACAAGCCATCAGAGATGCCGCCTCTGATGCAAAACAAAAGGCGTACAAAGCGGCGCCGCATAGAAGGACTAGAGCTGCTTACGAGCTCTACGTGCGCAGGAGAAAAGAGGAACATCGACTTCTCAGAAAGAAGAAAAAGGAGCATGAGAACCGCTCGATCGAGGAGATTGAGAGACTTTATTGCAGGAATAATGTTCGAAAATTTTACCAAAGAATATGCCAGGGTTTCAAAGCCAGAACAGAAGCCTGTAGGGACGAAAATGGCAACATAGTAGTAGAATCGCAGTCGGTGCTAAGGATATGGAAGGAACACTTCTGCAGACTGTTAAACGGCAATGATGATCAATATTCCGCTGTCAGGCAGAATGAGCCATTTAACAGTGACGATGGCAGTCAAAATTCCCGTCAACCCGATCAGAATGAAGTGAGGCTAGCGATATCTGAACTCAAATCCAACAAAGCTGCTGGAGCCGATGGCCTTGCCGCTGAACTTTTCAAGGCAGGAAGAGATGAGTTGGTAAGGAGCATGCACCAGCTCAACTGTAAAATCTGGTCGGACGAAAGTATGCCCGTTGAATGGAACCTCAGCATCGTTTGCCCGATCCTGATGAAACGAGACCCTCTGAACTGCGCAAATTACAGATGTATAAGTCTCCTCAACATCGCATATAAGATCCAGTCTGCCGTATTATGTAAACGCCTAAAACCGATCGTCAACAGCCTGATAGGTCTTTATCAGTGCGGTTTCAGGCCAGGAAAGTCCACCATTGACCAAATATTCACACTACGACAGATCTTGGAAAAAACCCATGAATATAAAATCGATACGCACCACCTCTTCATCGATTTCAAAGTTGCTTATGATAGCGTGTATAGAGACGAGTTATACAGAGCCATGTCTAGTCTTAGCATCCCTGCCAAGCTCGTCCGTTTGTGCAGAATGACGATGGAGAACTCTCGCTGCTCCATCAAAGTCGGTAAGAACATCACCGAACCGTTCGATGTCAGGAAAGGTCTTAGACAAGGTGACGCGCTATAATGCGATCTCTTTAACATAGTACTTGAGAGAATTGTACGAAACTCACAAGCCAACACCGGAGGTACAATCTTTTACAAGTCTGTACAACTACTCGCTTATGCCGATGACATTGACATAATCGGAAGAACTCAGCGGGCCGTCAATGGGGAATTTACGAGTATTGAGATCGAGGCAGCAAAGATGGGTCTAGCGGTCAATGAAAGCAAAACAAAATATATGCGTCCACCCCGGATGGACGACGCAGTAGAGGACGACCTCGCGGTAGGTGGCGCAAACAAGTGGAGGGGGACCTCAACCAACTTGGCGTGCGCAACTGGAGGCTGCTGGCTTGTAATCGTGCTAGCTGGAGAGGTTTGTTGGTTGAGGCCCAGGTACACCCCGGACCGTAGCGCCATCTAAGTAAGTAAGTAGATTCCATTTATGTATATACAACAATTTATTATTTATTAAATATAAGTGTAACTTAGTATAAGTGTTACAGAACGATGTGATTACTATGAATGCTTATAACAGACTGACTTACTAGTCTGCAAAACCTATGCAGATTACATAACACTCCTCTCGTCTTAATTTTCTATCGCTTGCTTCGGTTACGAATGATAATATTGGATTGAAATCTGACGATAGGTTTAGGTGGTGTCGCTGACTTCCTTAACTCTATCAAGACTGGTGCTCCTTGGCTGGGTAGACTGTGAGAAAACGGCTGGGTTACATTCCTAACTTCCGGGGTGGTGGTCGGAGTTGAGATGTTTTCAGTTAGACGTTGACCTGTAGCGAATTCATTTGCAGATAGAACACCACGAATTTGATTTTGATGTCTGCGAGTTTTCCCCTTTTGCGTTTGAATCTCGTACATTTTCTTTCCGATCATAGCTTATACCAAACCAGGTATCCATTTTGGGCGACGAGCGTAATTGCGGAAGAAAACTTTTTGATGTAGCTGAAACTTTGAAAGAATTGGTTCGATGGCTTTTGATTGTGATAGTGTAGGCTTCAATGCAGACAACATGGTGCGCATTGCTCTTCCATGTAATAACTCTGCCGGTGACTTGCCAGTGTTATTCGGTGTTGATCTATAAGAAGTAAGAAGGATTAATAAAGCATCTCTTTCATTTAATCCTGTCGAACATTTTTTTTAATAGCTGTTTTGAACGTGCGAACCATTTCCGCCTCTCCGTTTGAAGCGGGATGAAATGGAGCTGTTGTTATATGATTGATACCACATTCACTGCGAAAATCTTTAAATGAAGCTGAGGACACAAGTGTCTCCGGTAAACCCTTAATAGCAAATATGTTTTGAAGCGCTCTAATTGTTGCTTCTGTTGTAGTACATCCCATTTCCACAATATAAGGAAAATTGCGTAAAGCGTCGACACAAATGAAATACATACATGGTTTAAAAAGGGGGCAGCGAAATCCACATGAATTCGACTCCAAGTGCTGTGTGGTGTAGGCCAACTAACACATTCCTGTCGCGGGCTGCTACCATTGTCTTGGCAGGCTTCACAGCGACTGATGCTCTTCTCAATATGCTCCTCCATGCTGGGCCACCAGCAATGAAGACGAGCAAGCAGATTGGTCCTAACCACTCCCCAGTGACCCGCATATATGTGGCTAAAAACTCGTTCTTGTAAAGCCAATGGTATTACAACTCGTGAACTATTTGCTTGATAAATGATAATTCCTTCATGGTAAGTAAGGGCGAATCTTCGGGCAAAGTAAGGCTTAAGGTCCTCTTCTACGTTTTTAATTGCTTCCGGCCAACCGAATTTAATATAATTGAAAACCCTTTTAAGAACTCCATCCTTCGCAGTCATCTTAGCGATTAATTTGGGGTTGAGTGGAAAATTGCAAATTCCCTCATTTAGCTTTATCTCAAAATGAACCTCCTCTGAACTATCAAACATTTGGTCATGACCAGCAGGTAAACGTGACAGTCCATCAGCATTTCCATACGAGTGGGTAGGCTTATATCGTATAGAAAAGGTATACCCCATCAATATGACGGCCCATCGTTGCAGCCTATGAGCAGTCATAACAGGGAGTTCCTTGTGAGGATGAAATAACGTCAAAAGCGGCTTGTAATCAGTCACCAATTCAAACTATCTGCTATAAACAAATTGGTGATACTTTTGAACGCCAAAGATAATAGATAGCGCCTCCTTTTCCACCTGACTATATCGTTTCTGCTGATCGTTAAGCGTTTTCGAGGCGTGAGCAATAGGATGTTCAGAGCCGTCTGGATATCTATGGAGTAATACGGCACCTATGCCCATAGACGAAACATCACAAGCTAATATAAGCGGGTAATCGTCTCGAAAGTAAACTAGCTTCGTAGCATCAATAATACTGCGCTTAAGGCTCTGAAATGCGTTTTGCTGTCTATTAGTCCAAATAAAATCACTTCCTTTCTTCCTGAGTTCATTGAGCGGCGCTGACATCGAAGAAAAATCATTAAAAAATTTGCTATAATAATTCACCTTGCCTAAAAAAGCTTGTAGCTCTCCTAAATTGCTAGGCTGCTTCTACTCTTTCCTCTAACGGACTAACACCTCCAGCATCTATTCTGTGTCCTAAATATTGTACGCTAAGTTCCGCAAACGTATATTTCGAAATGTTACAATCTCAATCCATATAAAGACAAACGACTTAAAAGCTCTTCCATCACTTCGCCATGTTCCGCGTTTTTTTTCGGCCTGTTACTATTAGATTATCCATAAAAGCTGCACAGTGCTTCAGTCCCCCTATCACTTGGTCTATAAGACGTTGGAAAATCCCTGGTGCGCTAGCGATACCAAAAGGCAACCTTTCAAATCGATAGAGTCCAAAATGGGTGTTAGTAAGAAGTAATTTCTTTGACTCCTTATCAACTTCGATTTGGAAATAAGCTTCGGAAAGATCTATTTTTCTGAAAAGCTGACCTCCTTGCAACTTATGGAAAATTTCGTCAATCCTTGGCATTGGATGCCTATCAATTTCAAGTTGGGGATTGACCGTTACTTTGAAATCTCCGCATAACCTGATACTACCTGACGGCTTCTTAACTACAACAATGGGGGCTGCCCACTCACTAGTAGTAATAGGTACAATAATGCCTGCCTGTACCATGCCATCGATTTCAGCTTTAACAAGAGCCATTAGGGCAAACGGTAGTGGACGTGGCTTGAAAAATTTCGGGCGCGCTCCTGGCTTTAAAAATAATTTAGCTTTGAAATCCTTACAGCACCAAAACTCTGACATAAATACCCTAGGCTCACAAATACCTTTAACCATGTGTTTTACTTCGGTGATGGGTTGAAGAAAGTTGCAAGAATTTATTGAAAATTTTAATGTCGTAAACCAATCCATTCCTAGTATATTTGCACCTTCTTCCATATCGGTAACTAATAGCGACAATTTATGCTCAACATTTTTCCACGTGACTCTCACCTGAATATCACCTTTGACGGGAACAATTTGGTTACCATAAGCTTTCAGCATTTGGAAAGTGGATTGACATTCGGGTTCTCCTAGCTGCCTGTATGCTTTTAGTCCAATTATCGGGCAGGTTGCTCCTGTATCCAGTTAGAATTCTAAAAAGGTACTGTTAATCAATAATGAAACTACAAACATTTTGCGTTGTTGCTTAATTAAAATATTTTCTTGGCGCTGACACTGGGCTTTTAGATTTTTTTTTTTAATGTTGACTGTTAGGATGATGATTCGTGGTTGGTGGTTGCTAGGAAAGAGAGCTCGATAAAAAGGAAAATTCCCAAAAATTAATTCCGTAGTCCAGGGGATCCGGCAAGTGCAAGAAAGATAGAAAATTTTGAGTAGGTAGTTTTTACGATTAAATTCAAGGTACAATTTTAGATTGAAATAAACCAATTAAAATGCGTGTTATATGTAATTTATAGGTTGCATTCTCGAACACTAAGCATGACGCGTATTGCGGGTGAAGTTTTAGAGGGGAGGAATGCAACTGGCTGCTCGCTGGAGTATTTTTTTTATAAAAAAAGCGGAGCTGCGGTGGAGCTGCTGCGGAGTTGCGGTGCAGTTGCGGTGCAGCTGCGGTGGAGCTGCGGTGGAGCTGCGGTTGAGTTCCGGTGGAGCTGGGGTGCAGTTGCGGTGCAGTTGCTGTGGAGCTGCGGTGCAGTTGCGGTGCAGCTGCGGTGGAGCTGCGGTGGAGCTGCGGTGCAGTTGCGGTGGAGCTGCGGTGGAGCTGAAGTGGAGCTGCATTGCAGTTGCGGTGCAGTTGCGGTGCAGTTGCGGTGCAGTTGCGGTGCAGCTGCGGTGCAGTTGCGGTGGAGCTGCGGTGGAACTGCGGTGCTGCTGCGGTGCAGCTGCGATGGAGCTGCGGTGTCGCTGCAGTGGAGATGCGGTGTCGCTGCAGTGGAGCTGCGGTGCAGTTGCGGTGCAGCCGCGGTAGAGCTGCTTTGGAGCTGCGGTGGAACCGAGGTGCAGTTGCGGTGGAGCTGCTGTGGAATTGCGGTGCAGCTGCGGCGGAGCTGCAGTGGAACTGCGGTGCAGCTGCGGTGGAACCGAGGTGCAGTTGCGGTGGGGCTGCGGTTCAACTGCAGTAGAGCTGCGGTAGAGCTGCGGTGGAGTTACGGTGGAGTTGCGGTGGAGCTGCGGTGCTGCTGCAGTGCAGTTGCGGTGCAGTTGCGGTGCAGCTGCGGTGGAGCTGCGGTGGAGTTGCGGTGGAGCTGCGGTGCAGTTGCGCTCGACCTGCGGTGGAGTTGCGGTAGAGTTGCGGTGCAGCTGCGGTGGAGCTGCGGTGGAGCTGCGGTGAAGTTGCGGTGCAAATGCGGTGCAAATGCGGTTGAACTGCGCTGGAGCTGCGACGCAGTTGCGGTGGAGCTGCGGTGCAGTTGCGGTGCAGTTGCGGTGGAGCTGGGGTACGCCAGTAACATGGCGTATGTACCTTGGTCTTTACACTATTCAAAAACATGGTGCGTTTTCTCGTTCTAAGTCTAAGGTCATTGTCGTTCTTGCTAGAACCTTCTATCATGCTAGATAGCCTAAATATTTGAGCTCTGGTTTCCCTAGCTGGCAGTTCTCAGCCTTTACGATCAGCCCGTGTTGCTGTAAGAGTTCAAGATCATGTCTCAGGCGCTTCTTGCGATCTTCTGGCTTCTTTGATTGGATTAAAACCTCAACAATATTATAGATAACGAAATCGAAGCCTCGAAGCACTGTGTTGATGTACCGTTGAAAAGCTGGAGCGGCAAATGGCACTACGCACAGTGTGAAATTTTCACATTCTAGCGGAACTTAATTTCAGGTCTTACTATTGGCTTCTCTTGTAGCCTAATTTAACTGAAAAAAGCTGTTTTGTACTATAGAAATGCAAGTTTTGAATTTTACTGTACTTTTAAACTTATATCCTTTTACCCCTCGGGGGGCATAGGGTGTCTACCATGCCTGCGCGCCATCGTGTTCGAAGTCCTGCAACGCCTTTGAGCTGCCTCCAACTCATTCCTAAAGAGCTCGATTCTGTGGCTCTATCTGTGGTTCTTGTCTGTGAATGGAAGCAATTCAATTTTTTTTCAAACGTTAGTTCTTCATTTGATAAAACAAAAGAAAATAACTTTCACAAGACAGTGCTAATGTACAAAGGTGAAGAAGGCTCTCAAATAGTATATTAAATAAGAGCCAAAAAATACTAAATAGCCGGTCATATCTTCGTAGTCCTAACAGATATGTACCTTATTGTGTTGTTAAGGACAACCTAAAGGTGGGCGTCGTGGCCCAGTGGTTAGTGTGTCGGATCATTGAGTGTGACGTTCTATGTTCGAATCCCAGAAAACACTGTAAAGGTCTTTTTTATCGAAGGCTGAGGTGAGCTCGCCGGCTCCAGGGTCAGCCCCAAGAAATACCCTTAAACTTTGGGAAAGAGGTACTTTATTAAGACTATAACTATACTATATTACAGTGTTCCTTTTAACAATGCAAGATTCTTATACTAACAAATCTTATACTTTACAATTCATGAATAAGCTTAATTCTACACTACAATAATACTTAAACCCCTAGCTCAGGCTTGGACTGGCCTCCTTGGCGGGTCTCTGGGGTTGCGGTGTCTTTGGTCCGTGCAGGGCACGGGCAGGCTGGGTGTTCGTGCAAGGGCCGGCTATCAGTCCGTGCAAAGCATGAAATGTTGGTGACCGAATTCGGGGGAGAGTCTGTTCCAGGTACGCTGGATTGGTACACTTATCACCACTGAGCAGACTCTCCCAATTGCCACTTACGTTCTCTTACTTGTGTAATATCCTTCCAAGAACGAAGTGTGACTTTTTAAAACTAATTCGTGTTTTGTTGTTGTTTGTGATTCGTTGACTTTCTGGCTTTATTTTATATTGGCGTGCCTTAGGGTATACCATACTTCCTTATGAGTTGGTCGTCTTTGTAGAGGTACCTGAAAGTATGCAACCCTTTTGGTGGCATGGGTCGTCCTCTGCCAAAACACCTGGCTGTATACCCTGTTTCCTTTCTCGGTTGGCAATTGAAGGTAGGGAAACATGTCACTTCGTTACAACACCAACAAGTTTTTTCACGATCTCACCTCTCGGGAACGTCTGACAAACGTGCGAGAGTATTTGTTTTCACGAAAAGCTTCTCAAAACAAGCTACGGCACAAAACTGTACGTCCCTTCTATTCATGCGAAAAATGTAACGCACACAACACAAGTGGTTGCGAGAAGCTAGGCATAGGCATTTAATTAGCTGTTGCGCCAAATTTATTATAATATAATCATAGGAAGAGAAAATTTCACACCCGTATATAAGCGAAGAATAAGCAGCTTTCTTCCAACATGAGATGTGTTATGTAGGAACTGCAAGTTACGTATACCTCTTCTACAATCATTTTAAATACGTTTAGTATCCGCATATCATTTAAACCTAGTTCTGATCTTTCTTAAAAGAAAACAAAAAGGCCAAGCCCCAAAAGCATTGTTTAGAGTTCACTACCCTTAAGATCAAATTATTTTTAAATATTTTCGAATTCCCCTGAAAAAATCGTTTCTAACCTTTTCATGCTCATTGAATTTTTATTGAATTATTTTCATCTTATTAAAGCGCAAAAAAAAGGCTTTAAGAGCGGGGGATGTTTTGCGTATCTCTGCGTTTAAAGGTCATTTAAGAAAACCTCTTTTATTGTCTGGGATTGTATATTTCTGCTTAAGACCACTATGAGTTTTAAAGGTAAGAATGATAATTGTCTAAGAATACAAGAAAAGAAAAAAATTCCAATAAAATTCAGGGAAGCATCCGAAGGTTAAAAAAATTTCTGTTTTGTACACCTCACCATCGACGGGTTAAGGGAGCTATAAAAAGTACTACCATCTGTTCTTTTATATTGTTATTTTATTTTTCATCTTAAGGGCGAAATTAAAAAGCGATGGGCCCAAAAGTTTTTACATTTAAATTTTAGGTACTACTTGAATGTTTTTTTTTTACTTATTTGGTTTAAAGTGGTATGTATGGAAAAAAAGATTTGTACAGAAGGAAGTAATTAGTACTTTGTGTTACTGAGGAAATACAGAGCAATATATCGCGCTGTAGCACGAAATAAGGACATCACCGAGAAAACATCGAACAATAAGAAGCAAAGAAATTTTGCTTTAAAAATAGTCCTTTTAACTGATCACATCAAAAAAAAAAATTAAAACAAAGTAAACACATCCTCAGACCAATAATCACTCACTCCTCTCTAGTATGGTGGCCTGAAACACAACAGATCAATGCCAAGGCCCAGTTTAATTGACTACACAAATTAGCCTGTATGGTCATCACCGGGGCAGTGGATATGTGCCCGACGGCAGCATTAGGTACAATGCTTAATCTCACACCGGTGCACCTCAAAATGCAGAAAGAAACTGCGCTGAGTGCTCTTAGCCCGCTTCAGATATAAGAGCTGAAACCAGATACAATGATTCCAGATACAATGCTCAAGCAATTCGGCTCTCCAGGAAATTCGAAGTAGTCATTGGTGACCGCCAAGAATGGAGAAACAAATGTCTCAACGCACCACCCAACGTACAAATCTAGTGCACAGATGACTCCACATTGGAAAATGGAATTACCGAAGCTGGGGTTTATTTAACATCTCAACTTTCAGCTTGGGGGAGAGCTTGGCAAATCACCTACCGTCTTCCGAGCAGAAGTCCATGCAATAGAACTATGCATTCGAGAATGACGGAATCCGCATCTATACCTATTCGGGCAGTTCTGGCAGCATTTGGGGCCCTCAGTTCCTATACTGTAGAGTAAAAGCTCGCATAGGACTGCTTCTTACTTACTTACTTACTTAGGTGGCGCTACAGTTCAGGGTGAACCTGGGCCTTAACCAACAAACTTCTCCATTTAGCTCTGTCTTTAGCTAATTGCCTCCAGTTGCGCACTCCAAGTTGGTCGAGCTCCCCTTAAACTTGTGCGCACCACCTACGGCGAGGAGGTCCTCTACTGCGTCGTCCCTCCGGGTTAGATTCGAAGACTCTGCGGGCCGGAGCGTTGGTGTCCATTCGCTCTACATGTCCTACCCATCTCAGACGTCCAATAAGTAGTTTTTTTTGACTAGGTCGATGTCGCTATACAGCTCGTATAATTCGTGATTGAATTTTCTCCTCCAAAACCCGTCAATGCAAACGGGACCGAATATCTTACGAAGAATTTTTCTCTCGAAGCGACAAAGGATATCTTCATCCTCTTTTAATAAATTCCATGTTTCAGCGCCGTAAAGCAGTACTGGAATGATCAGAGTCAGATTGGCAAGAGTTATTCTTCGCTTGATTTCTGCGCTGATGTTGTTTTTTGAGTTTATAGCAGAGCCAAGGTAGACAGAGTCCCTTACAACCTCGAAGTTATAGCTGGATGTTCTATCCAATTCGTCGGTGTTGATTGTCCCTTCTTGTTGACAATATATACTTGGTTTCGCCCTCGTTTATCTTGCCCATTTTGGCCGCTCCAGCCAATGCTTGCAAACGCACCGGTGACAGCCCGCTGAGTTCTCCCAATATGTCAATATCGTCGGAGTATGCAAGCAATTGTACAGACTTGCGATAGATTGTGCCTCCGGTGTTGCCTTGTGAGTTCCGCACAATCCGTCCAAGTACAATATTAAAGAACTCACATGACAACGCGTCAACTTGACAAAAACATTTTTGGACATCAAAGGTATCGGTGAGGTCATTACCGATCCTGACGGACAAATTAGGCAGGCATATCAAATATCAGGCTAGACGTGGTTCTGCATAGCTCTTTTCTATAGATGTTGTCATAGGCGGCCTTGAAATCAATAAAGAGATGGTGAGTATCGATTTGAACTTCTTGAGTTTTCTCCAGGATCTGCCGAAATGTGAAGATTTGATCGATGGTGGACTTTCCTGGTCTGAAACCGCACTGATATCGACCGGCCAGACTGTCGATGAAAAGTTTAACACGCACACACAATATCACAGAAAAGACCTTGTATGCAATGTTGCGCAGACTGGTGCCTCTATAATTGCCGTAGTAGGAGGGGGTCTCCTTTCTAGTGGATCCGACAAACGCTGCTGAGATTCCATTCATCAGGCATATACTCGTCTGACCAGATCTTAAAGATGACTTGGTGTATGCACTCTACCAATTCATCCCCAGCTGCCTTGAAAAGTTCGGCTGGTAAGCCGTCAGGTCCAGCAGCCTTGTTCGATTTTAGCTTGGATATTGCTATCCTCACTTCGTTTTGGTCAGGTGGACGGAAATTTTGACTATCATCGTCTTTGTTGAATGGTTCATTCTGCCTGACAGCGGGATGTTGATCTTCGTCGCCGTTATACAGTCTGCAGAAGTAGTTTTTCCATATTCCCAGCAACGACTGTGATTCTACTACGAGGTTTCCGTTTTCATTTCTACAGGTTTCTGTGCGGGTATTGCTTCTCTGACACGTTCTTTTTACCTTTTGGTAAGACTTCCGTATATTGTTCCTGCAGTATAAGCTCTTAATATTCTCGATCGCCTGCTTCTCATGCTCTTTCTTCTTCTTTTGGAGAAGCCGATGTTCTGCCAGTCTCTATTGCTCGTAGAGCTCAAGAGCAGCTCTTGTTTTCCTTTGCAGCGCCGCTTCATATGCCTCTTGTTTTGCTGCATGCACTCGTCGGCATTCTTCGTCAAGCCAGGTTTTTCGCGGTGGTGGGCGAGCGAGACCCAGCAGCAATTTTTCTTTTAACTTCACCCAATTTTTTTACTACGCCGCGTCTAAATTACCTAACTTGTGCGACCTAATTGTTCTGCATTCGACCAAGTGATCCCTTGTGCGTATTCAAGTGTGTTATCTGACTCTACTGAAATTACCCAACTTATACCCATGGAAAGGTGGTGCGGTAACGTAAACCGTGTTGAAACCAATAGTGATGTCTGTGTGACCTGCAGTGGGCTTTGTGGAAAGTCATTCTACCCTGCCTGTATTGGTCTTCGCAAAAGATTTCTGACCTACCCCAAAGAGTTCTTGGACATTTTCCAATACTTTTGTCGCGAGTGCAGGGAAATCTCCCTTTCCTGGTCCCACGTTATGATGGTCATAAAGTGTCATAACGAGTCCATGAACTCTTCGCTTTCGACCATTGCTGAATCTCAAATCAGAGCTTAAACTTATATTGTCGACCACTCGGAAGCACAATCTATCAGAAAGGGTCATCGAAGAGATTAAATCCTTACGCTCCGATATTGACGCGCGGTTCCAAAGTTGATTCAACTCGAAACCACTGCCTGATCCCGCCGTCTCTCACCAATTTGATCTTGTGTGGAACAAAATAACTGATATCAGCAGTGACTTGTTGACCTCTCATCGCACAATTGATGTTATTTAAACAATTGAGCTCAAGACTATCAGCAGCAAAATTGATGTAGTTACGGATAGCAATCATTGCCTTCAGAATTCCGCGTGTAATACATCGATTCTTCTCGAACTACGGGAATCTTCTAAAGTTTCGTCTCCGCCTGTTAACGCTTTCCAACCGGCTATTCCACCGTCTTCATCATCGGTTGTTGCTCCACCAATCACCAAATCCTTATCTGCTTCTGAGTGTCTAGCGGTCTCCTGCGATTGTAGCTTTTCGACGTTAAATTTACTCACAGTGATTCTTCTTTGTTGCTCAGCTTGTGATATCCGCATTCGTACCTTGGCTACAACAAGGTAATGATCCGAGTCTATGTTGGCCGCTTGGAAGGTCCGGACATCCAGAATACTGGAGGCATGCCTTGCGTCGATCGCAATATGATCTACTTGGTTGATCGTTACAAGATTATTGGACCGCCATGTCTGCTTATGAATATTGAGATGAGAAAACCATGTGCTTGCTATCAAATCAATTAGCCTTAGTCCGTTATCAGTTTGTCGTATCGTGTAGGCTATGCTTACCGACTGCCCTACCAAAGACGTCTTCATTTCCTATTTTGGCGTGAAGATCGCCCAATACGATTTTAGCGTCTTATTAAGGACAATGCTCGTATGTTTTGTCGAGGAGCTCGTAAAAACAATCTTTGGTGGCAGGGTCCTCTTCTTCTGTGGGGGCATGAACACATATTAGGCTTATGTTAGCGAATTTATATAGGATTGCTTCGACCTCCTGGATAAGCTCGCGTCCAAAAACCAGATCCCCGTAACATGGATCTTTGGCTCTGAGGACAACGAACTGGCAGACTGTCTGGTGAAGAGAGCCGCTGGGCGCTTACTCATTGGCCCAGAGCCCTACTTCGGGGTACTACTAAATGGTATACAATCCGCAATAGCACAATGGGAAGCTGAACGACTCGCCGAACATTTGGCCAACCAAACGGGTCTAATACAAGCGAAAGAGTTCATATACTTTAACAAATATAAAGCAAATAAGCTACTTGAATTAAACAAAGAGGATTTGCGAACTCTAACGGGATACCTAACCGGACATTGTCCATTCAGGTACCATCTGAATAAAATGAAACTATCAGCAATGTGCTCTGTGGTGAACAAAGAGAAACAACAGAACACATTCTTTCTGAAAGCACAGGGGGTCTCTGAAAGCAATGCCGTCGCCGATGAAGGGGTACATCCCCCGTTCATTTCGAAAGCAGAACTCCAAGCGATCTTCGAATCACTGAGGAAAAAGAAATCCGTGGGAATCGATGGTATACCCCACATTGTACTTAGACATCTTCCTCCAGAAGCAGTGAACATTTACACCATCCTGTTTAATAATGCAATGAATAATGCCCATTATCCAGAGTATTGGAAAACAGCGGTGGTGCAGCCTATTCCGCAAAAAAAAATAAAGATAGTTCCAATCCGGAGAACCTCCGGTCGATAACTCTCCTTCCGAACATCAACAAGATATTCGAAAAAGTGATCCATAGAGCCCTGACTAAGTGGGTTGAGGACATGCACATTATTCCTCATAATCAAGTCGGTTTCAAGGCGGGGCATGATACCATACATGCCGCGTCTAAGCTGGTATCCGATATCCAATGGAACAAAAGCAAGAAACAATGCAGGGTGTCTGTCTAGTTGACTTGGAGAAGGCCTTCGACACCGTATGGTTAGAAGGACTCTTCTACAAGTTGAGCAAACTTGGGATAAGTAAACTACTGCTGTACATTCTTTATGACATGCTCACCAGTAAGAAGTGTGAAGAATGGCAATGTGACGTCTGCTGGAATTATCGAAGTAAAAAATGGTCTGCAACAGGCCGCGGTTAATTCTCCGATCCTATTTAATATTTACACAAGCAATCTCATAGGTTCACTTCACCATGCCATAGCATACGCAGACGATTTGATCGCGTACAGATCAGGGCCTACGATCGAGGTAATTGCAATACTCTTGCAGGGTGACTTGGATAAGATTAAGAGATACTGCGATGACTCTAAGCTAAAGATTAGCTTTCAGAAGTCGGAGACCATCCTGTTCAGAACACCGTTGTCTGTGGCCTCTTGGGACACCAGAAAGATTTAGCGAAAGTTCTCTATCGTGGGACAGCACGGCCAGCCACTTGCGAGTCGAAGTGTAGTCAGATACCTTGGAGTCTGGCCAGATACAGATATTGTATTTTAACAAACGTATAGATGCTGCTCTGTCCAGAGCCAAAGTTGCTTTCGCCCTTACAAAGAGACTGTTTTATAGCAGGCAACTCGATGCAAGGATGAAGGTAATCTGCTACATGGCCCTCATTCGACTTATGCTCGCTTATGGATGTCCCGTGTGGTTCAACGTGGGGCCAAGCTTGTTGGAAAAGATGCGGGTGTTTGAGAGGGCTTGCCTCAGGGCTTGCCTTCGTTTGTACAGAACACCCGAGTCTGAGAACATAAAATTCTATCGTAATGAGGTCCTGTACAACAGAGCGAATCTGATCAGAGTGGATAATTTCTTGATCAAGATGATTCGAAGGCACATTGCAAGAGCAATGACTTCGATGAATAGCCTGATCTTTGGGGCTTATTACCTCAACAATCTCTATCACGAGAGTATGCGCCTTAACGGATTTATCCCCCCAGAAGCATTCCTATATCTCGATCAAAGAGGCCCGATCCCGGATAAGTTAGCGGTACTGCTAATCTTCCACGTCGCCAGAACAGCTGCGGATAGGCGACTCAACTACGATCAAGACGTCGCACAGAGTAGTGTAGAGCGTCTCCGGTACAGTAGGGCGGTTTCAGATCGCGATATTGAAGACGTTAAGCGACAACATGATCAATTTTGGTGGCTTGTTGAAGGAGAGGGAAGACCATCGTCGTTTCCTCCCAATCCGGGGTAGCCTTTAACGAGGCAAATCAGGTAGTGCTTATGTATGTTGTATTATATAATAGCCTTGGCCGACTTACATAGTTTAGGTAGTCTGTTAAGTTAAGAAGTAAAGTACTAATATTCCTAGCAAACTCATTACCACTCAATCGAAGTTTTGCAAAGAATCTCTTTTTGTTAAGCAGTCATCTCGTGCTCATGGTAGTGTACGCATGTACAGCATTTTCTCCTGCCGGTTATATACTTAAATAATAAAGTACAGTGACTTAACCCCTAAAACCGAATGTGTTTTTTTTTATTACTGAGCTCTTTGCTTACCTAATTAAAACTTATAAAATAACTTATATTAATCTACGAGTATACTTTAAACATTGGTCCTTCGAGCCAGATAAGTGCTCTAATAAAATCTACCTACATAGCCCATAGTGAATACCATAGTTGCGAAGTGATTCTTTATAATCCCATAATAATAAAAATAATTCGTATCTAATTAAAATAAAAGCATACATCCCCTGCATACTGCATCAGCACATAGTATTATTATTATATTACCTAAATGCAAATATTTTATTATATACCTTATGTATGTTGTTTTAATAGATGGTGTCATTTAACGGCGCGCGATTAAACGCTCAAGCTAATAAATGAAAAAAATACGCGTTATAAATTATACGTAGGTGCCGTTGGGATCTGGACTCTCTTCACTTTTCAACTATGTGTTAAGAGATAACTCTAAATCTCTTTTGCTCGGTGAGATCAAACCAAACTATAATAACTGCTGACTGTCAACTTCTCTGTGCATGCATTTTACATTAGATTTCTCTTTTATTAAAAAAAAAAAAAAACCTTTTAAGAGGCAGTTCCAGGAAACTCTGCAATTGCGAAACTATCATAATTCCACGAAAGCTTTTGCGTGGACGGAATAAAAACCAGAAAACTCTGCTGTTGCGAAACTGTCATAATTGCATGTAAGCTTTTTCGTCGACGGGATATAGATAAACAAAAGTGCAACATGACCGATAAAAGTAGTATAATGAACCAACAAAACTATAATATTCGCTGCATTAGGAACTTCCTAGTCAATATGCGTAAAACAAAGAAGGAAAATCAGACTCGCGGTTTCGTAGAAAGTCGTCGGAATCTGGTCAATCAGTATTGGCAGAGTTCTGTAATTTGCATACACAATTATTAGCTTTTATTGAAGTCCTGATCTTCACAAATAAAATTTATTTTGCAAATGATATCTATTCTGAAATAGGATGCATTTATACTGAAAATATGGGTGAACTAAATGACTTACTAAATCCTCCTGATAACAAATCTAAAGTTCCTACATTTGAAATAGAGAAGACTATTACTTCTTGTGATCAAACCACTTCCAAAAATCGGAATTCCAAAGTTTGATGGTACATACACTGAATGGGCTCCATTTAAAGATTTGTTTACGTCTATCGTCATTCTATCTAAAAGATAATTTTAGGAGAGAATCGGCAAACCTAATCAAAAATAATCGACAAAAATTTCAAGAGTGCGTATAAAACCCTAGAGGATAGGTACGACAACAAGAGGGCGATTTTACTTACCTACTTAGGTAGCGATACATTCTCTCCATTTAGCTCGGTCTTTAGCTAATTGCCTCCAGTTGCGCACTCCAAGTTGGTCGAGGTCCCCTTGAACTTGTGCACGCCACCTACGGCGATGATTCCCTCTACTGCGTCGTCCCTCGGTGTTAGATTCGAAGACTCTGCGGGCCGGAGCGTTGGTGTGCATTCACTCTACATGTCCTAGCTATCTCAGACGTCCAATACGCAGTTTTTTGACTAAGTTGATGGCGCTGTACAGCTCATATCGTTCGTGATTGAATCTTCTCCTCCAAAACCCGCAACGCAACGGGACCGAAAATCTTACGAAGAATTTTTCTCTCGAAGCGACCAAGGATATCTTCATCCTCTTTTAATAAAGTCCATGTTTCAGCGCCGTAAAGCAGGACTGGGATGATCAAGGTCTTATATAGAGTCTCCTTAGTTGTTCGAGATAGGGCTTTACTGTTGAATTGCCTTATAAGCCCAAAAAAACAGCGATTGGCAAGAGTTATTCTTCGATTGATTTCTGCGTTGATGCTGTTTTCTGCATCAATATCAGAGCCAAGGTAGACAAAGTCCTTTACTACCTCGAAGTTATAGCTGCCGACTGCGACGTTTTGTCCAATTCGTCGGTGTTGGCTTTCCCTTCTTGTTGACAGCATATACTTGGTTTTGACCTCGTTTATCGCTAAACCCATTTCGGCCGCTTCCGCCTCAATGCTTGCAAACGCACGGATGACAGCCCGCTGAGTTCTTCCGATAATGTCTATATCGTCGGCGTATGCAAGCAGTTGTATAGACTTGTAATAGATTGTGCCTGCGGTGTTGGCTTGTGAGTTCCGCACAATCCGTTCAAGTACAATATTAAAGAAGTCACATGACAGCGCGTCACCTTGTCTAAAGCCTTTTTTGACATCAAAGGTCTCGGTGAGGTCATTACTGACCTTCGGAACTACTGACCTGTAGTGGAAAGCTCACGAGCAGCTCTCGTCTTCCTTTGCAGTGCCGCTTTGTATGCCTTTTGTTTTGCTGCATGCACTCGCCGGCATTCTTCGCCAAACCAGGGGTTTCGCGGTGGTGGGCGAGCGAGACCCAGCACATCAGTCGCGGCGTTTCTGATGGCATGTTGGCAGCGTTACCACTGCTCTTTGGCACTTGATGCTGGCTACATAGGGGTGATTGAGAGATTTCGGGATACGCTCAGATTGGGATATCCGCAGTCGTACCTTGGCTACAACAAGGTAATGTTCCGAGTCTATGTTGGCCGCTCGGAAGGTCCGGACATCCAGAATACTGGAGGCATGCCTTGCGTCGATCGCAATATGATCAGTTTGGTTGATCGTTACGTGATCATTGGACCACCATGTCTGCTTATGAATAGAAGAGATAGAAAACCATGTGCTTGCTATTGTAACATTTCGCTCCACAGCGAAATCAATTGGCCTTAGTCGGTTATCAGACGTGGTGTCATGTAGGCTATACTTACCGACTGCCCTACCAAAGACGTCCTCCTTTCCTATTTTGTCGTTAAAATTGCCCAATACGATTTTAACGTCGTATTTAGGAGCTCGTAGAAACACTCTTTGGTGGCAGGGTCATTTTCTTCTGTGGGGGCATGAACACATATTAGGCTTATGTTAGCGAATTTAGCCTTGATTCAGATAGTCATAATACGCTCGCTCACGTGTCGGAAGCTTAAGACTTCTTGCCTAAGTCTGCCGCGTATGACAAATCCACATCCGAATAAGCGTTGCCTGTTGCCTCTGTAGCAATCACCGTAGTAGATGTCACAGTTTTTCATCCTCTTTTTGCCCGGCCCATCCCATCGCACTTCCTGGATGGCGGTAATATCTGCTTTTTAGCAGTCTAGGGCCTCTGCTAGTTGTTCGGCTGCACGTGGTCTGTAAAGGGTCAGAACATTCCACGCACAGATCCGAAGGTCGTTGTCATTATTTCGTTTGCTGGGGTCGTCATTAGTTGAGTTATCCTTATCCGAGGCTTTTGGTTGTTTCGGAACCATGAGTTTTTTACGCGGTAGGGAAGTTACCCCGACGGCACAACCCCCAACCTGGAGGGCCAGTTCCTTAATTATTCCCCTAGGACGGGGGCCGGGTATACCGGTGCCAGTAGTCCACTACGGGAGTATGATCGCTGCCGTTGGCCCATTAAGGGCTCCTCCACCACCATCTCTATTCCAATGTCCTGACCAACATTGGAAATTCCTTACCGAGCTGTAATCCGAATACGTCGAAGCAGCTCGCGCAAGGTATTCACTAAGTTCAACCTTACTGGAACTATAGACGCCACCGTTAAGTCCATCTGGGGAATTCGTCCGCTGCCACCTGGAACAGGAAGAAGTGCTCTAGTGGAAAAGCACTCTTCCCCCCTCTCTCATCTGCTGCCGCCAAGAATCCGCCAAACGGGGTTGGTTACCCACTTCTTGGATTAAGGTACTAGGCACCTGGCTGTCACCGCGTGGAGGTTGAGAGTAGGAGTTGGTAGGCCTCAGCTGAGTGAAAGCGGTTGGGTTTTCATATGATCGCATGCACTACCGTTTGACCAGCCAGCCAACAAGACTTACCTAACCTTATTCTTCGCTGGCGAATGCATGCCGTGGTAATTGCGGGAGATGCAGGAAAAATGTACCGACAGATTCTTGTCGACAACTCAGATCGCGATTCGCAAAGAATTGTTTGGCGATTTTCGTCGGATGAAGAAATTCAAGATTTTCGTTTATTAACAGTAACTATGGGACAAACTGTACCCCATTTCTGGCCCTTAGTGTGCCAAAACGACTTGCTAAAGATGAAAGTACTCGAACTCCAACTGCGTCCAAGATATTAGCTACAGATTTTTATATCGATGATGTACTGACTGGTGCCAATACTATTGCAGAAACTATCTCGATTCGAAGAGAACTAACCAATTTGCTTAAATCAGGTGGATTTAGTTTACGCAAGTGGATCTCAAATTCTCAAGAAGTTCTCGATGACATTCCCGACACTGGAAAAGAGATATGGACACTCGTGGATTTTAATGCGGAGAAGGAGACCAGAACACTTGGTATACTATGGTCATCCTTAGCTGATATTTACAGTTTTCCTATGTCTTTCGATAACACCCCTAGACCCATTACCAAACGAACCATTTGTCCGATATTTCTAAATTGTTCGATCCACTTGGATTCGTATCTCTAGTAATTATTCTAGCAAAAATTATTATGCAGGACCTTTGGCGAGAAGGATGTGACTGGGATGAGGCCTCCATTGGAGATTTTCAACAAATGGAACAGCTTTCGAGAACAACTGCCGCTTCTGGAGTCGGTTAAAGTTCACAGATGGACCGGGGCGTACTTAGATGCTTTCGGATATGAGCTTCGCGCCTTTTGCGATGCGTCAACGAAAGCATATGGTGCAGTAATATATCTTCGAACAGTAAATCCAGACAACACAATTCATATCTCCTTGTTAATGAATAAAATAAGCGTCGCTCCTACCAAAGAAAAAACTGTGAACCTGCAACGTTTAGAACTTTGTGGGGCTGTAGTACTGGCCAAATTAGTACAGAGAGTTAAATTAACAATAAATCTTAGTCAAATTCCACTACACGCTTGGACTGATTCTACGATGGTCTTAGGATGGGTTCGATCGTCACCAGGCCGATGGAAAGATTTTGTAGCTAATCGTGTAAGGTTGATACAGGACAACCCACCTGATGCAGCTTCTCGAGGAGTTCTTCCCCAGAAATTTCATGAATTGTCTTTATGGTGGTCTGGACCACTTTGGCTGTCAAAACATTCATCAGCTTGGCCTCTATATCTTACTCCACGTGCATACTATCCGAAAATGATATGAAGGAGCAGAAAGGAGTATCTACTTTCCTTTACACCTATGACCCGTTTCTTGCATTGATTTATAAATTCTCTTCTCTATCTAAACTTCTGCGAGTTACAGCATATTTGAAAAGATTCATATTTAACGCTAAATATCCTGACAAACAAATTAAAGGACCCCTTGCATATCAAGAAATCTACGCATCGCTTAAATTGTGTATCCTGGCTGTTCAACATAAATGCTTTGTGACGGAACGCAATCAGCTTGAAACTAATTTAGTAACAGTAAATTTTAAAAGCAAACTTTTAAATTTATGTCCCATCCTTGACCGTGATGGTCTTCTTCGTGTCAGAGGTTGTCTTACCAACTCTTTCTTGTCTTATGCATACAAATTCCCCACTGTCATACCAAAGTCGGAACATTTTACACGCTTGCTTATAGAAGATGCCCATAAGTGCACATTATATGAAGGTGCACAGATAACTTTGTGCTTTCTTTGTCGTCGTTATTGGATTATCGATGGCCGAAATCAAGTCAGATGGTTTATCCATAACTGCATTACCTGCTTTTGTCATAGATGCAACAACAGAATTCAAATAATGTGCGACCTTCCACCACATCGTGTCATACCATCGAGGGCACTTCTACCCTCTGGAGTTGACTGCGCTGGTCCGATTAATGTTCGCGTATCAAAAGGAAGGGGACATAAAAGCTATAAAGGATACATCTCACTGTTTGTCTGTTTTCTGACAAAAGCTGTACATATGGAAATTGTGAGCGACTACACCTCTGAACCCTTTATAGCTGCTTTTTATCGTTTCACACCCCGTAGAGGTATCTGCTCCAACCTTTATAGTGGCTGTGGTACTACTTTTATCGGTGCTAACGCTGAATTAAAGCATCGAATGCAGATCACCACAACCCAACTGGATGAATTTGCTGAAATCCTCGCCAACTCTGGTACCGAATGGCACTTCATTCCTCCTTGATCCCCGCATTTCGGAGGGCTGTGGGAGGCCGGTGTCAAATCCATCAAGCACCACCTGCGGCGTATATTGGGTAATTCTACGCTTACTTATGAATAGCTTGCCACGCTGACATCGCTGGTAGAACTTACTTACTTAGATGGCGCTACAGTCCGGGGTGGACCTGGGCCTCAACCAACAAACCTCTCCAGCCAGCACGGTTACGAGCCAGCTGCCTCCAGTTGTGCACGCCAAGTTAGTTGAGGTCCCCCTCCACTTGTTTGCGCCACCTACCGCGAGGTCGTCCTCTACTGCGCCGTCCGTCCGGGTTGGATTCGAAGACTTTCTTAGCGGCAAGGTTGGGCTCCACCCGCTCTAAATGACCCAGCCATCTTAGTCGCTGTATGTGAACTCTTCTGGCTAAGTCGATGTCCTTGTACAGGCCGTATAGTTCGGCATTGTACCTTCTCCTCCACTCACCGTCTATGCAGACGGGACCAAAGATCGCTCGAAGAACTTTTCTCTCGAAATAACCGAGGGCATCCTCATCCGGTTTTTTCAAAGCCCATGCCTCTGCGCCATACAGCAGGACTGGGATGATTAATGTCTTATAAAGAGTTACCTTAGTAGTTCGAGATAGGGCTTTGCTACTCAATTGCCGTTTTAGCCCATAGAAACAACGATTGGCAAGAGTAATTCTCCGTGTGATCTCTCCACTCATGTCATTTACGGAGCTGACCATAGAGCCTAGGTAGACAAAATCCTTTACTACCTCAAATTGTATCTGTCTATTGTGGCGTTCTGCCCAAGACGCCGATGTTGGGTGTCCTTTTTTGTAGACAGCATATATTTTGTTTTGCTTTCATTGACCGCTAGACCCATCTTTGCTGCCTCGATCTCAATACTCGTAAATGCCCCATTGACGGCCCGCTGAGTTCTTCCGATTACGTCAATGTCATCGGCATAAGCGAGTAGTTGTACAGACTTGAAGAAGATTGTACCTCCGGGGTTGGCTTGTGAGTTTCGTGCAATTCTCTCAAGTACTATGTTAAAGAGATCGCATGATAGCGCGTCGCCTTGTCTAAGACCTTTCCTGACATCGAATGGTTCGGTGATGTTCTTACCGACTTTGATGGAGCAGCGAGAGTTCTCCATCGTCATTCTGCACAAACGGACGAGCTTGGCAGGGATGCCAAGACTAGACATGGCTCTGTATAACTCGTCTCTATACACGCTATCATAGGCAACTTTGAAATCGATGAAAAGGTGGTGCGTATCGATTTTATATTCATGGGTTTTTTCCAAGATCTGCCGTAGTGTGAATATTTGGTCAATGGTGGACTTTCCAGGCCTGAAACCGCACTGATAAGGACCTATCAGGTTGTTGACGATCGGTTTTAGGTGTTCACATAGTACGGCAGACAGGATCTTATATGCGATATTTAAGAGACTTATACCTCTGTAGTTGGCGCAGTTCAGAGGGTCTCCTTTCTTCAGGATCGGGCAAACGATGCTGAGGTTCCATTCATCGGGCATATTTTTGTCCAACCAGATTTGACAGATGAGCTGGTGCATACTCCTTACCAACTCATCTCCTCCTGCCTTGAAAAGTTCAGCGGCAAGGCCGTCGGCTCCAGCAGCTTTGTTGGATTTGAGTTTAGATATCGCTATCCTCACTTCATTATGATCGGGTTGACGGGAATTTTGACTGCCATCGTCACTGTTGAATGGCTCATTCTGCCTGACAGCGGAATATTGATCATCATCGCCGTTCTACAGTCTGCAGAAGTGTTCCTTCCATATCCTCAGCACCGACTGCGATTCTACTACTATGTTGCCATTTTCGTCCCTGCAGGCTTCTGTTCTGGCTTTGAAACCCTGGCATGTTCTTTTTACCCTTTGGTAAATTTTTCGAACATTATTCCCGGCATTCCTCATCAAACCAGGGGTTTCGTTGTGGTGGGCGAGAGAAACCCAGTACATCAGAGGCGGCATCTCTGATGGCTTTTTGGCAACGCTGCCACTGGTCTTCCGCATTTGCTGCTGGCGGCATAGGACTGAGATTAGGTTAGGTTAGGTTAGGTAGGGTTATGAGGCTATCACAAAACGCCAGGCACCAAAGTGGGCCCATCGCGGTCCCTAGGGAACCTTCACGGCAGAAGACCTAAACCCATTCTCCCAAGCAATTAATCTCCCTACAGAATCTGAAAAGATCCTTGTTATGGTTTAGGGAGCTCACCTCTTCAAGGTTATCAAAGAAGTATCTTCCAAGATGCTTTAGCCTTGTCCTGGCAATTCCTTGACATTCACAGAGTATATGAGTTATATCCTCTGAGACATGTAGGTCGTCGCAGTACCTACAAACATCCGTATCGGATAACCCTAGTCTCATGGCATGCCTCCTTAGGAGACAGTGGCCAGAGAGTATTCCTATCACTGTTCTCAACCGCGATCTATCTAACTTGATTATCTCCCCAGATTTTCTGCGATCTAGCACAGGCCACAAGGTCTTAGACACCCTGTGACCATCTATGTTTGACCATCTTAGATTAGCCGTGTCAATGATTTTATCCTGAATAATTCCATTGGCCACGCACCCTGGTGGCTTAATGCTACCAATTATATCGCTACGTGGGAGCCCCGCTCCTCTTTTAGCCAGCGCGTCGGCCTGCTCGTTGCCTTCAATATCGCAGTGTCCAGGTACCCAGCATAGGACTGAGATTGAGATTAGAAGAAACACGATCGGCAAAGGTTCTGGCGGTCTCTTGCGATTGTAGCTTTTCGACGTCAAATTTCCTCACAGCATTTCGTTGATTTCGCTCCGTTGTGGATATCCGCATCCGTACCTTGGCTACAACTAGGTAGTGATCCGAGTCCACGTTGGCTCCTCGGAAAGTCCGGACACCCAGAATACTGGAAGAGTGCCTTGCGTCGATCGCAATGTGATCGATTTGGTTGACGATTTTTCGATCAAAGGAGAGCCATGTTCCTTTGTGAATATCGAGACGTGGGAACCGCGTACTAGCTACAACAAAGTTTCGCCCCGCTGCAAAGTCGATTAGCCTGAGTCCGTTGCCGGAAGTGTTGTCGTGCAGGCTGTGCTTTCCGACCACGCTACTAAAGACTTCCTCCCTTCCTAGCTTTGCGTTAAAGTCGCCTAGGATAATTTTAACGTCGTGGCTAGGGCATTGCTCATACGTCTTGTCCAAGAGCTGGTAGAAGTCATCCTTTGTCGCGTCGTCCTTCTCCTCGTGAGGGGCGTGAACGCATATTAGGCTAATGTTGGCAAATTTAGCCTTGATACGGATAGTCATGAGGCGCTCGTTCACATGCCGGAAGCTCAAGACTTCTTGCCTAAGTCTGTCTCCAATGACAAATCCGCACCCGAATAGACGCTGTCCTTTTTGTCTGTAGCAATCGCCGTAGTAGATGTCGCAGTTTTTCATACTCCTTTTGCCCGGCCCATCCCATCGCACTTCTTGGATGGCGGTAATGTCTGCTTTGAGACACTCTAGGGCCTCCGCAAGTTGTTCGGCTGCACGTGGTTTGTAGAGAGATCTAACATTCCATGTGCAGACACGAAGATCGTTGTCCTTTTTACATTTGCATGGGTCGTCAACAGTAAGATCATCCGTATCCGAGGCTGTTGGTTGCTTCGTAACCAAAGGTTTTTTACGTGGTAGGGAAGTTAACCCGACGGCACAACCCCCAACCTGGAGGGCCAGATCCTTTTTTTTTTTGTACCCCTAGGACAAGAGGCCGGATACACCGATGTCAGTAACCCACTTCGGGGATATGAGCGCTGCCGTTGGCCCATCGCTGGTAGAAGCCACCCTCAATTCTCGCCCTTTAACGCCTATAAGCAATGGTCTAGCTGATCTGAAGGTCTTAACACCTGCAAGTTTCTTGGTGGGCGGCAGTCTTACAACGCCACCTGAACCATGCTTACTTCAAGTAAGCAATAATCGTTTTACTCGTTGGCAATTGGTGCAACAAATGAATCAACACTTTTGGCAACGTTGGAGAACTGAATATCTCCATTTAATGCAAACACATCCGAAGTGGAAAAATGCAGAACAAAACATGAAAGCAGGCGACTTGGTTCTACTAAAGGATGAATGCTTACCACGGACGAATCTTGGAAACGCACCCCAGAACAGATGGGTGTGTGAGAGTGGTTACGCTTCGCACTAAGGATGCTGTTTTTAAGAGACCTATAACAAAGCTGCGCGTCCTACCAATTGATGAAGAGTCCTATCCAAAACTAAATAATTAATTTTTGTATTTTTTTTTTCTTATTTCGTTCGATCTTTTATTTTACATGCTAAAAAAATTCATAATAAGCTTGAATTTTTCTATAAACTAAAGCCTTAATGTATTTAAAGTTGGTTCGAATTAGAGTATTGAAATTAATGTTGATTTATAAATTTGAATTTATTTCGTTATGTCTAGCGAAGTGGGTGGAAAATGTTAAGTTAACAAGTAAAGTACTAATATCCCTAGCAAATTGTTCTTTTCCAATCAATACCACTCAATCGAACATTTGCATAGAATCTCTTTTTGTTAAGCAGTCATCTCGTGCTCGTGGTAGTGTACGAATGTACAGCATTTTCTCCTGCCGCTTATATACTTAAATAAATTACAGTGACCTAACTCCTAAAAGCGAATGTTTTTTTTTTATTACTAAGCTCTGCGCTTACCTAATTGAAACTTAAAATAACTTACATTAATCTATACTTTGAACATAGTCTTAAGTCTTAAGTTATAGGTATTAAAAAAAAAAAACAGTGCAGCACTTGGACAGCACTTCGCTTAAAAAAAAGGGTGTATTTAATTACACACAGTAGTAGATTCAAGATTTACTTTATTATAAACAATTTTTGAAATTACAATTCTTGATAAAGATACAAAAAAAAAATATTATTATAAGAAAATAAATAGTAAGGCTGTGGCGTTGCCGTTTGCCTGATTGAAGCCATTGAACAATGTTATCAATTTAACGTTTCTGCAAATCTATCATAAGAGAAGCATGACTATCGTAATTTTATTAATACCATATATGGAATTTTATTTGTATTCAGATATGATACAGTGCCGATACGCGGAAGCCGCTTCCAAATAATTATAAAGAGCTGACCAGTTTTCACCATTAAGGACTATTTTTGTTTCTTCCATTGTTAAGGAAAGTTTGCCGAAGTGGGTAAATCGAAGCTCTTTATAAATCGGGCAAATAGCTAAAAAATGAAAGCTGTTTTCTTTCGCTTGCAAATTGCATAGAGTGCATTGAGTAGTGGTAGATTTTTTGTATGGAGAGCCTTCTAAATTTAACATATCACACCTTGCTCTACAAATCAGGGATATCGCTCGCGTGTTGTAATTATCATTAAAATACTTATTTGCCATGTCGTAGGATAATTCAGGATAAATTACCCCGTTAATAGAAGAAATCGCTTGCTAAATATTTCCATTGCGTTGATGAATATCTATTGCTTCTAATAATTTATAGAGCTGTTGTTTTAACAGAAAGGGATCCCTGTATTGGATGTTCAGTTCGACACCGCACCGATGCGCCCAAGATCTCCAGTCGCTTATCCATTCCACCTTATTATCAAAAATGTATTTTGTGAAAATCAAGGGTAATCTATTTGGCGTGAAACTAAGAACTCTCAACACATAGTCGATTTGTAGTTTGAAGGTGTAGATGAAGAGAGTGGGTAAGCCTGTTTCGAGCAGCAGAACGTAATTAGGAGTTGTTGCAGGTAGATGAAATAGTTTTTTAAGGAAGAAGCGTTGGAGCTTCTCTACTTCTTCGTATGACCTATATCCCCATGTTTGACAACTATAACACATTACGGAACGCATCACGGCTTGAAATACTTTGAATTCTGCAGAATTTGGTATCTCCTTTTTTTGAATAATACTTTGCCATGAGGCATTAATCAAACATTTTGTCGCATCTAATTTATTCTCGAGGTGATGGGTCCAATTCATGTTGGGTTTCATTAGTATTCCAAGATATTTGTATTCCGTATCTACTTCAACTTTTACACCATCAAAGAACCATTTTTCATTTGTACTTAGCTTCGATTGTCTTTTGCATATAATCATGATTTTTGATTTTTCTAGATTTACTGTCAAGTTCCATGTCTTGCAGTAGTTATTTAGTGCATTTATCATTAATTGCAAACTATGATTCTGCTAGCAGAACAATATCATCTGCATAGAGTAGAGTTTTTATATTTAAACCGGCGAAGCGTATTCCAGCGGGGAGATACGTTGCTATATCGTCTATGAATAGAGCAAAAAGAGTGGCACTCAAAAGACAACCCTGTTTTACCCCGGACTTTGTCTCAAACCATTCTGACATATTCCTACCATCCCATACTGCTTGATCAGGCAGACAGCCTTACTTTTTATTTTCTTATAATAATATTTTTTTTTTTTGTATCTTTATCAAGAATTGTAATTTCAAAAATTGTTTATAATAAAGTAAATCCTGAATCTTGAATCTGAATCACACAGTAGTAAGTTAGCTTAAGATTATTTTAAGGTAGTCTATAAGTTTTATTTATATTATAACAAAATAAAAGTCCATACACTAAGTTTTTTTTTTGTATGAACAAAATCATTTTTCTTAGTTCAATTAATTAGTTAGTTAAGTTACATTAAATAACTTTAGTTAGATTAGGTCGAAAGACATAGTTCAAGTATTAGGATTAGCTTAGAGCGCCCGCATGGGGCCAGTAAGTTAAAATAAGTTAGTCAAGTTAATTAAGCTAGTTTTAAGGGTTTTTTTTTTAGCAAGTAAGATATGAATACAGATATGAATTAATGAAATGCGTTAAAAATTAAATGTATGTACCAGTATGGCTTCCAGTCGGCAGGTTGAATCAAACTTTCACACTGATGCAAGACCTGGAAACCCCTAACGAATTCGAAGTCCAAACTTACCATTCCTTTATCGACTTCAAAGCTGCATGCGATAGGATTCATGTGCTATGCACGGGGATGAATAAATTTAGAATTCAGTTTTGTCGCTTTGAAAAACACACCGGTGCACTATGGTACTTTGAAACAGCTCTTACAGGTAGATGGATATAATTTGCATGTATACCTTGCATTTGGATATGCCTTGCCCATGGTCGACGCTACGATTTGAAAGGTTTCTTATGAGTTTAGGATACTCACCAGCTCCTTTGTAAAGGTGAGTAAGTCTTAAGTAGAGATCCACGAGTGTGAGTAATTTTCTATTGCAAAAACGGCGCGGCGGTTAAACCTGCATAGTGCCGGACATTCACGAAAAAAATGTTCTTAGAGTTCCTCCTCCGCTTTACCGACGCGACATTTTGTCGTAAGATAGATTCAGCTAGTTATGGTCGTATTTTGCTCACAATGGTCAATGAGGAAGCCCACCAGCCTCCTAATACAACTCTTATTGAGTGTAAGCATTTCCTTGTAAAAACAGTCCTTAGTTAGCTTTTTGGGTTGCTTAAGTCCTGAAACAATATCTCAATAGATTTCACGAAGTTTGTATTCGCTCGGCCCCGTTGACACTGCAAAAAGGTTTTGGATCTACGAATTTTGTGGCTGAACCCGTCCTTGTTAATTCATCCGTTAACTCGTTGCAAACACAGTATTACTTTATTGTATTTACCTAGGGACTGTAAGGCACTAAAACAGTCTTTAACAGTTTAGAGTCAACTGAGTGCGAGGATAGCACATTGAGTGCGGCTTCACGGTTCGAGTTAAGCACGCGTACTCGTATTTTCAGATATCCCGACTGGCAGCCGTCTTTCTAATAAAGATTTATTGCGTAATGGTGAAACCCCATTGATAGTTTACAGTGACGACGTAGGGCAAGTATGTATAATAAAAATAAATATATATTTGGCGCAATAGCTCTTAAAGTGCCAGGGCCTAGCTTCTCGCAACCACTCATGTTGTGTGCGTTATACTTTTCACACGAATGGAAGGGACCTACAGTTTAGTGCCGTATCTGACAAGCAATTTGGTTTGAGTAGCTTTTTCGAGACAACAATACTCTCGGATGTTTGTCAGACGTACGCGAGAGGTGGGACCGTGAAAAAACTTGTTTGGTATTTTCTGGGATTCGAACTTGGAACCTCACGCACAGTGGTCCACCACACTAACCACCCACAGGGCAGGTATGCATAGGATCTGTGATTCCAAGACAGGCCATTCTTTGTAGCTTCTCCAGCTTTAAAGCTGTGGTCTGCTGGAATATTTGGGCACGTACGAAATAATGGGTCTGACTATCCTGCCGTATGGCCAGTGAAACATTTTTGGATTGAAAATCGTAGTTTTACTACAGATGCAACGACTGGGCCACATGATTCTGGTGGCACGGTCCGTGATTGATTTGTCTTTGACTTGTTGAAATACCGTAGCGTCTTTAAATTAGATTGGCCCTAGATTGAGACATTTTGCCATTTTGAAAGATGCCGGAAAGGTCTTACAGGGGTTGGATGGGTTCGTTTTTTTTATAATTCGCGTGCTCACACAGTGAGGGCGTTGGAAAGGATAGATAGATAGAGAGAAAAAGATTTTGATGTTGTAGTTTTTGAAGTTCGGTTGTTTATACTTCAGGGAGACTCCGGGGGTGGCGACCACATAAGTGGGGAGGTTTTTGTTATTTTTTGTCTTTGCTTCTGATTCATGGTATTTTTCCTTATAACCAATGCCATAGGCCAAAAACCATCAACAGAGCGAACAATTTTTCCAGCCATATGACCAACCTACTGCCAGTGTTATGTGTTCGCAGTAGTGCTTCACAAGCGTTCGCAATTGATTGGACTGACTTTACATGTGCTTCCTTGTTACACCATTTTAAGATAAAATGCCAGACTCAAAACCCAGTTTAACCTTATGCGAAGCCAACAAAGGCACATCATTGTTGGGTAATCTAATCAGTAACCACCTATTATATATTAAGTAATTATCAACGGTTTGACTATCAAATCTCCTTACTAACTCCTCGGCCTTTTCAGCAAAGATACTGAAGGCCTTTCCATTGTTCTTTTTTTTTTGCGTTGTATTTTCTCCATTGCATGGGACTTCTTTAGACATCATTCTGTCTTCAAATATTTGCGAACATTATCATCAAACCACAACTGAGTCCCGACGTTGTCAGTTGTCTGCCCATTCTCCTTGGGTATACAACTAAGTTCCACTTAAATTGCTTTAAATCCCAGACCTTTCAGACTAAACACTGGAAAGTCTACATCCTTTTTCATCTCTTTTCATTAAATTTCTTTTGAATTGATTCATGAAAGCGTAAAAGGACCAAGGATTCTCTTCTCTATGGTTGCCTTATGTCTTAAAATTCAAAACGAAACCATTCTATATCTCTACTAAAGGCCAAGTTATACTCTCTCCATCATTATATTTATGCCATTATTGGTCTTCTTGGTGGGAACATAATTACTTTTAGATTCCAAAAAACAAACAGCTTAAAGCAATGAAAAGGAATTCAGTGAAATTAACCGTTGAAAAGGATCCATACTCATCATTTTCTTGTTCTCGACGGGACAATATCCTTAAATGATTTATTAAAACTTGCTATCAGCAGTTGAAGAAAACTGAAGAGGTTATGGTATGGAATTATTAAAAATAATGTTTGCAACAGAGCCAGACGTTGTTATTACACTGGGGTCGTCTATTACTTGTGAGTATGAAAGTATGTAGACATTGTTGATGTGAAATTAATTAGGTCGAAAAGGCTCTATAAATAACTTTTGAAGAATTACAAAGTTCCAGGGCCTATCGATAGTCTTTTACGGTGGTAGACTGTAACGCGAATATTGGAAATTGTGACTGGTAGGCGTTGTTGTTATTATAATTTTCCGGTGGAGGATTAAGTAATAAAATGGGTCAATTTAATTTCTCGATTTTATAAACGGTTTTTTAAAACCGATAGAACTTCTAATAAAAACTCTTTCTCTATTCGAAAGATCAATTCATTGCATTCATATTTGAAAATGATTTCGGGCATATGACCGCGCCTCGGCAATTCTCGACGAAGCGCATTCTGTTCATCCAATTTTAGTTCACTTTTTTTAGCTATATGGTACGCATTATTTTCATATTTTCAAAGAAATATTAATTAATCATCGTCCAACATTGATCTACTATGACCGGTACACAAGCCCCGGCCATATTTTTTAAGAAATAAGCTCCGATGCTGTCACCAGCAGGAAACTGCACCAAACGTGTTAGTCTGACTGAAATAGGGTATGTGGTGTCTGTTTATTCAGAAACTCGTATACCCAAAAATGAGCCTCATCGTTGAATAAAATTTTCCTTTAAAACGATCAGCTTGCAATTGCTTTTGAGGCCAATCAGCGAAACAACGACGCAAATGAAGGTCTCCTGGCTGCAGTTCCTACACCACTTGCATGCTATAGAGTTGCAGGCCAGGATCTTTGCGCAAATGGGCGGACAGAGCCCAATTACTGTGACCGACGACGAATCGGTAAACTTGGATCTTGTTGCGGTCCGGAAGAAAGGAGACTCTGAACTGCGGCAACTAAAGAGGTATAAGTCTCAACATAACATATAAAATTCTGTCTGCCGTTTTATGCGATCACCTTAAAGCGATCATCAACAGATCGTCAAAGACATAAACATTATGAGAATAGGAAGAAAATGCTCTTAATTACTTTGAGAGAAAAGTTCTTCGAGTGATCTTCATAGACGACAAGTGGAGGAGAAGGAGTCTACAGAAGGACATCGACTAAATTAGAACCATTCACATACAGCGAACAGGATTACTTAGGTGGCGCTACAGTTCGGGGTGAACCTAAGCCTCAACCAACAACCCTCTCCATTTAGCTCGGTCTTTAGCTAATTGCCTCCAGTTGCGCACTCCAAGTTGGTCGAAATCCCCTTGAACTTGTGCGCGCCACGTACGGCGATGATTCCCTCTACCGCGTCGTTCCTCGGGGTTAGATTCGAAGACTCTGCGGGCCGGGGCGTTGGTGTCCATTCGTTCTACATGTCCTAGCCATCTCAGACGTCCAATACGCAGTTTTTTGACTAAGTCGATGTCTCTGTACAGCTCGTGTAGTTTGTGATTTAATCTTCTCCTCCAAAACCCGTCAACGCAAATGGGACCGAAAATCTTACGAAGAATTTTTCTCTCGAAGCGACCAAGGACATCTTCATCCCCTTTGAATAAAGTCCATGTTTCAGCGCCGTAAGGCAGGACTGGGATGATCAAGGTCTTATGAGTCTCCTTAGTTGTTCGAGATAGGGCTTTACTGTTGAATTGCCTTATAAGTCCAAAAAAGCATCGATTGGTAAGAGTTCTTCGAGTTCTTCGATTGATTTCTGCGCTGATCTTGTTTGTAGAATTTATAGCAGAGCGAAGGTAGACAAAGTCCCTTACTACCTCGAAGTTATAGTTTTCCACTGTGACGTTTTGACCAATTCGTCGGTGTTGGCTTTCCCTTCTTGTTGACAGCATATACTTGGTTTTGCCCTCGTTTATCGCTAAACCCATTTTGGCCGGTTCCGCCTCAATGCTTGCAAACGCACCGGTGAAAGCCCGCTGAGTTCTTCCGATAATGTCTATATCATCGGCGTATGCAAGCAATTGTACAGACTTGTAATAGATTGTGCCTCCGGTGTTGGCTTGTGAGTTCCGCACAATCCGTTCAAGTACGACATTAAAGAAGTCACATGACAGCGTGTCACCTTGTCTTAAATCTTTTTTGACATCAAAGGTCTCGGTCATTACCGACCTTGATGGAGCAGCGAGCGTTCTTCATCGTCAGCCTGCACAGACGGACAAGTTTGGCAGGGATGTCAAAACTAGACATTGCTCTATAAAGCTCTTCTCTACAGATGCTGTCATAGGCGGCATTGAAATCGATAAAGAGGTGGTGAGTATCGATTTGGAATTCTTGGGTTTTCTCCAGGCTCTGCCGAAGTGTGAAGATTTGATCGATGTTGAACTTTCCTGGCCTGAAACCGCACTGATAGGGTCCAATCAGGCTGTTCAAAAAAGGTTTCGGGCATTCACACAATATCGCAGAAAAGATCTTGTATGCGATGTTGAGGAGACTGATGCCTCTATAATTGGCGCAGTTGAGGGGGTCTCCTTTCTTGTGGATCGGCCAAACGATGCTGAGATTCCATTCATCAGGCATACACTCGTCTGACCAAATCTTAGAGATGAGTTGGTGTATGCACTCTACCAATTCATCCCCAGCTGCCTTGAAAAGTTCGGGTGGTAAGCCGTTAGGTCCAGCAGCCTTGTTCGATTTTAGCCTGGATATTGCTATCCTCACTTCGTTTTGGTCAGGTGGATGCAAATTTTGACTATCATCGTCTATGTTGAATGGTTTATTCTGCCTGACAGCGGAATGTTGGTCTTTGTCGCCGTTATACAGTCTGCAGAAGTAGTTTTTCCATATTCTCAGCACCGACTGTGATTCTACTACGAGGTTTCCATCTCCATCTCTACAGGTTTCTGTATGGGTATTGCTTCTCTGACACTTTCTTTTTCTCGATATTCTCGAACGGGCCGGGTACACCAGTAGTAGTCCACTACGGGAGTATGAGCGCTGCCGTTGGCCCATCAAGAACTCCTCCGCCACCATCTCTATTCCAATGTCCTGACCAACATTGGAAATTCCTTACCGACCTGTGATCCGAATACGTCAAAACAACTCGGGGAAGGTATTCACTAAGTTCAACCTAACTGGCACTATAGACGCCACCGTTGACTTCGTCTAGGAAATTTGTCCGCTGCCGCCTGGAGCAAGAAGAAGTGCTCTAGTGAGAAGGCATTCTTATGATGATAAATTATGTTACTTAGCTAAATAAATACTAAAATATAGTAAATGAATTCAGCGTTTCATTTACAAATGCCAACAAAAGGTAAGCACCTGTTAAAAGTAGTTACACTTTGAAATGAATTTGTTGGATTTTTGTAAAAGATTTGCACACGAGAATATTACTATTTCTACAACAAACCACAAGGACTTTACAAAAGAATGTGAAGTACATTCAAGTTCTGACAACAAATGTGAACCAAATCCCGTTTTCATTCGGCGGGAATACTTCAGTAAGACCAAGAAATCTTTTGTGGATTTAATACTTTTTGGCATAGATTCTGCATGAGTTCTGTTCGCGACAAGCTCAAACGCGTTGCGGAAGTTCGAACAAGATGGGTTGTTGATTTCCTATGCTGCTCGAGGGCTGAAAGGATTTTAGTAACTCAGTAAGTAAGTAAGGACTGTTCCATCCTGGATCAATGAGGACTGCATCCATCCAGGATCAATCAACTAACGCTGTGCAATAAGCTGTGAAGCGGTCTATACATTCTATAAATATGTTCATATAAATCTCACCTAATAGATTAAATTTAGGATTCCCTTCAAAATTTCTGTAAGCAATTTTATTTAAATTTTAATTTCTTAGACTTTGCATTTCCGCACTCTTCTGTTATATCAACCACGTCACGTTTTAATACTTTGAAACTTTATCAAATAAATACATTCACCTTTAACCCATTACATAATACCCATGATGGCACCAACTGGTACCAGTATGGGTAACGGTAGGAACATAGCGATAACATTTGCCTTTAGGGCTATTTTAAGCCCAGATGCATGAAGAATTTAAATTATGTAAAATTTACCTCACGTGTCTTGTCTCGTTATGTTATATACGTATTGAACTTCAAAAAAAATTAATTTCGTCCTTTCATTCAACAGCTAGAGTGGTATTCCCTTTTGGGTCGTGGGTGTTGGCCTTATCATTAATTTTAGTAACACATGTTTTTTTTGTTTTTTTTTACGCTGGGAGGTGGTAATATTCAAAAGACGAACACATGTGACTACATAACATGGTCTCCGAATAAACACATATCGACGGAGTACGTAGCAAATATCCTGGTAGTCAATAGGACAATGAGGAGTATTTATAGGATAATTCATAATTGAATGAGGCTAATAGAATGTTACGCGGTTTCTATTGAATAAATTTAAAATTATAGCAAGACTCCAAGTGATTCGTCGCAGTTGATAGACAGCTTTAATAAAAAAAAAATTGATTACATGTCTACGAATTGTTACCTAATTTGTTTGGGAAGTAAGGCGATGATTGATTGATTTTTATTTGCCGCAAAATAAATTAATTCCATATGAGAGAATCCGTTTGGATGTATGTATGCTATGTTCTCGTATCAAATTGAATTACTGACGAAATAAATTTACCCATCTGTCACTTCAATTCACATCGAAACACCATTCAAGGACGAGAGATGTCATAATAAATATTTTCATTTAGAAAGAACCTAGGTGCTCGATATTCTAATATAATTTTCTTCGCTTGGATGTCAGCAGAAGTCTGCAGATCAATTAATGATGATAGATTTTGATAATTCGGCTTGCGATATAAGATGGAGGTTAACAATCCTACAATGGTTTTGCTTGAAGATATAGTGGGTTGACCTCAATACATCTAACAACATGGCAATGAGTTTGAAGCCCTGTGAGTGGGCATGGTTTAGTAAGTAATGTGTGCAGGCTTATAACTTCAAGTACTAAAGGGGGAGAACGTCTTGAGCATGTCGAAGTTCAGCGACCGTTTAATGTCTTTCAAACTAGTAATACAAGGAGTGGTGTTGAATATTATCAGTTGAATATTATTACCTCCCCAAATTGGGTGCGATCAGAGGGATAACGATTCATTTTGGCTAGATTTCCACAATCTCCTTAAGAACATCTCAAATGAAGAGTTTCTATTTGTTGGAGGAGATTTGAATGGACATGCCGGGAAGTCAAATGAAGACTATGAAGATTGCCATGGAGGATTGGGACGCGGCACCAGGAACCTTTCTGGTGAAGACATCATAAGGATGTGCAGATCACACGGTTTTATCGTGTTGAATACCATGTTCATCGAACAAAGCCGACACCTGATCACTTACAGCAGTGGTGGAGATGAAACCCAGACTACAATTTGGTAGCCAGTGTCATGAAGCCTGGGGTAAAAGATTGTAAAGTGATCCTAGGAGAGGCGATCGCTCAGCAACACCGTCAGGCATTGTTATGAAGAAGCCAAAGAGAAGCGAATAAACAAGGGTTCGTGAGAAAACCAAGTGGACAAATAAAAAAGCGTGATAAAAAAATACCTCTCTCATCATCGACGGAGCTGAAGATGAAGAGCGCAGAGCACAAAATATGTGGGATGCCCTATAGTGAGCTTGCTTAAAGAAGGCCAAATCACTACTAGGAGCTTCAATAGGCCATCACCAACACGCCAAAGAAACATGGTGGTGGAGTGATGAAGTTTAGAAGGTGATAAATGAGAAGAAAGTGGCTTTCAAAGCTTGGTCAAAGTGCCCCTCTAATAATAGTGACGAAAAAGCTCGCCTCGAAATGGAATACAGATGTTGCAAGAAAAAAGCGAAGAAGAAGTGCGTCCAGCTTCAAGTAGAGAGTACGGAGGACCTGTAACGGGAGCTGGAGAAAATATCTTCCCCGGTTGCTGATGCAAACCAGGCTATCCAGGAGCTGCGAAGACACAATATGAACAAGAGTGAAACCATCTTCAAAATAGCCGCCCAAATAAGGAGGCATGTTCAGGAGATTCGTTCACCAAAGTTCATTAACAATGCTGAAAACCAGCTTCTTGTGGATGACGACAAAATTATGCAGAGGTGGCGCAGTATTGTGAAGAACTTTTAAATGAACAGTTCCCCAGCTATACTTTCCAAGAGCCACCCCTAGCTGTGAAGAAATTTCCGACATTACAGTCGAAGAAGTTAGTGAGGCGGTCAAATACTCCAAAAAACGAAAAACGGTTGGGCCAGATCAGATGCCCGCTGAGTTCTGGAAAAAGATGGGAGACGTCGGGTTCAGATGGCTCAGAATTCTCAGCTCCAAATTTATGAGAGGTGATCCAATGCCAAATCGGTGCAGGGAAAGTTACCTTCTCCCTGTATACTGTAACGAAGTGTTATAATTATATTGCATCCACTGTGTTCCAGTTTGACGGCCGCTACTGTGCACAGTTGGTTCAGCACAAACAATAATATCTGGCGATGATTACGCCACCCGAACATGACCACTCTTTCAATCTCATTGGCCAAGTTGTTTGCAAAAGTAAATTGCATTCACCTATGTAATTCACATTTGCTTTTTGCAGAAATTTGTATAAGAGAAAGATTGAGAGATGTGGTCAGGAGAGCCTGCTTAAGTGGTGAAAGTACCAATCTCATGTACTCCTGACAGCCTCTCCCGGGGATCGATTTCCGGCCCAACTATTCCGTTTTTGACGCCTTTACCTCGGTGATTGGGCGATTAAATATGGGTTTGCTACTGGCCATAGCCGTCCCGCCGTCCGATAGGTTTTCCGCCGTCTGGGAGAAGCATTGTGGTTTACGCACAATGGATTTGCTGCCTCTTCCAAGCCTGCCACTTGCGCGGACTGGATCCTTGCAAGCCTACTCTAAGTGCGGACTGCATATTTTCAAGCCTGCCTCTTGCGCGGACTGGATCCTTGCAAGCCTGCCCTAAGTGCTGACTGCCCTTTCCAAGCCTGCCCCTTGCGCAGACTATAATTCTTCAAGCCGGCATACGACCGCACCGAGCCGAGCCGTGCAACAACTCGTGTGACCCCCACCCGTAATAGAACCAACCGCAGGACGGCCAACGTTAGCATTAAGGTATAGAAATTGTTAGTAAAGAACCATTTGAATTGTTAACGAAGAATCATTGTATAGAATCATTTCGTTTTATAAATAAAGTACCTCTTTCCCAAAGTTTAGGGTATTTCTTTGGATTGACCTTAGAGCCGGCAAGCCCAGATCAGCCTTCGATAAAAAAATATCTTCACAATTGGCGCCCGAGCTTGACCGTTCGATCAAGCTGATGTCATACACCATGAAGATCGTTGAGCGGGTATTAGGTGGCCGAATGCTAAAAATAATACGGTCATCTGATGATCAGCGCGGGTTTGTCGCGGGTAAACCAACCACAGATGAAATTCAAAGTAAAGGGTCATGGTGGAAAAATATTGTGATTCCTAAAAGGATTTGCATATTGTATTGGATGACTTTAAACAAATTCGACAGGCAATTACGAGACCTGATATGGATGGCGCAAAGACATCGGGAGGTTCCAGAAACCTATGTACAGATAATCATGGATATGTACGAAAGAGCAAAGATAAGAGTAAGATGCCCCGTTGGAGTAACCGAAGGGTTCCCAATCAAAGTCGGGGTGCACCAGGGAAGCGTATTAAGTCATTTGCTCTTTATTATAGTTCTTGACTATCTGCTTGAAGGTAAAGTGACGGAAATGGGTATCGCATTAGTTCACAAAAGACAGAGCATTATGCTGCCCATCCTCTGATCCACTCAGGCCTATTTCAGACATTTATTTGAATGGAACAGTGCTTCCCAAGTGCGAAAAGTTCAAATATCTGGGATCTATGATCAATAGCAAAGCAACCTTTGGTGAGAGCATCAATCATAGTGTAAGCATATGGTGGATGAAGTGGCGAGAAATCTCCGCTATCTTCCGTGACGGAAAAATGCGCCCTAAGTTGAAAGAAAGCCTCTACACCACAGTTGTGCATCCAGTGCTCACATTCGGTTCACAATGTTGGATGGTGTACAAAAAGTAGGGAGTAAGTTAACAGCAGTTGAGATGAAGATGCTTCGCATGACAGCAGGAGTGACAATCCTTGATCGAATAAGAAGTTCGAAGATCCATGGAAGCCTTCACGTCAAGGAAACCATCTTACTGAAGATAGAGTGCGACCAGTTCAGTTGGTATTGCCACGTTCAAAGAAGATATCATTCGAACCCTATTAAAAATGCAATATAAATGAACGTTCTAAAGACATCGCGAGGCAGGAGAGGCAGAGATATAAACGCCTGGATCACATAAATGCGACAACATCGGCATTTCATTGCCCTCAGTAATCGAGTGATCGTAAATCGAGAGGCCTAGCGAACCCCACAGGCGGATCAGTAGAAATGCGGTGAAGTGAGAGGGTTACGATCCCTTGTTTTTCTATCATAACATCGCCGAAATAGATAGAAGAAGAAGAAGTCTAAAGGAGGAGAACAAAATCATGTCTCTACATGTCATAACACTTTCAGCACTTTTTCTCTATTCACTTAAAATCCACAGAACAGATTTCAATCACGTTTTGGCTGTAGTGCCGTTTAGAGGCATAAAAGTAATCATAGGAATTTATCATCTCGATATACATACGTAGGTAATATCAGGAAGCTACTTAATAACTTTCAACCGAAATAAGGTTTATACGAGCATCCACGCAACTAACTTCAGAACGATATTAGCGATATTAATCCATTTTATTGCTTGAATCACTTGGATCATCGATCAATTACTGTGCGGTATGGATCACTTTCTTTGATTGCGGACCTGCTATGCTGCTTATGCTTTCTCGTGCTTCACTACATTCTTCATTGTGGGGGAACTGTTGTCGAATACTCTTTTCTTTTCAGGTTATTTTTTTGTTTTTAGTAGACACGAGAGCGGTGTGTGATCTCTTTGCATTGCATGTTCATGAAAATGTTTTCGAAACGCAGCCGGATATAGCCAGTTTTCCAAAAACAAAAGGTGGCTAAGGCCAGTGGGCGCCGTGGCGTAAATGGTTAGTGTGTCGGATCACTACGCATGAGGTTCCAAGTTCGAAGCCCAGAAATCACCAAAACGTTTTTTCACGGTCCCACCTCTCGCGAGCGTCTGACAAACATCCGAGAGTATTGTTGTCACGAAAAAGCTTCCCAAATCGCCGTTTGGATTCGGCGTTAAACTGCACGTCCCTTCCATTCGTGTGAAAAATATAACGCACACAACATGAGTGATTGCGAGAAGCTAGGTCCTGGAACTTTAAAGAGCTGTTGCGCCAAATATTTATTTATTTATTAAGGCCAGACTACAAATCATGCTATAGTAAGAGCAAGTTATAAATTTCTAACTGATCTAACCGCTGCATAAATTAATAAAAGAGTAGAAAAAAAAATGTCAAAGGTAAGATCTAGAAAGGGAGACATCCATTCTCACCACATGTTAAAATCGAATGTAATTAGAAAAATATATTTGGATTCTACTAAAAACCCGATCTCGACAGAAATCAAAGGCATTGATTAGGGCCAAATTTGAAATAAGTTGTTCGAAAGGTGACTCTGGCTACGTTTTTATAATCTTTGTAAAATGCACGTATTTATGTAACGTTTATAATTTAGAAGCTAAGCGTTAGTTGCATACTTACGTGCATTCAGTTCGGGGTGAACCAGGGCTTCAACCAACCAGCCTTTCCATTTAGCTCGTCTTTTACTTTATTGCCTTCAGATGCACACTTCAAGTTCAACTTATGCATGCCACCTACGGCAAGGAGACCCTCCATTGCGTCGTCCGTCCGGGTTAGATTCGAAGACTCTGCGGCGTTGGTGTCCATTCGCACTACATGTTCTAGCCATCTCAAACATCCAATATGCATTTTTTTAACTAAGTCGATGTCGCTGTACAACTGGTACAGTTCGTCATTGAATCTTCTCCTCCATATACGTAATCCGTCAATGCCAAGCGGGCGGAAGATTTTACGAAGAATTTTTTTCTTGAAGCGACCAACGATATTTTCATCCGCTTTCAATAAAGTTCATGTTCCAGCGCCGGTAAATGCATTCGAGTGTTAATCACGCAGTTACCAACTGTAAGCAGTGGCCTTTAATTATGTTGCACCTGTTCTTTTTAAGTGGGAATTGTTAATCCAAAACCAAGAACATGTTTTTCACAAACATATTTAGGTCAAACAAACCGGTAGAACCAACCATATATTTACATATTACGAATAGCTTTATTATTCACACACTTTCGTCCATACTTTACTCAATATATGTACGTATACCTACATATTTATCTTATGACGGGAAAAAGATGTTCTGGCGAACGGTTTTGGGTATAGAGAAATTGTCGTAGCACTCTAAAGACCAAGTTGAAAAATACTTTCTTCGTAAACGAACAGTTCTTTAAGTAAACTATTCATTAAGACCAAACAAAATTCCTTTACAATATCGATCAATAATATGATACATATGTATTTACTCCTTTACAGTCAGTTAACTTTTATTTAGCTCGGAACACATCCAAATATATTTTTTTTAAGAGTGTTTTTATCTGTTTGACCCACTAGATTTTGAGAACATAATTCCACCATAGCGAACCCATTCACATTGGTACCGTCCTTTATTAACCTTTTCTAAATCCCACATGTACATCATTCAAGTTTAAAGTTCACTGACTGTGCCCTTCAAGAAACATGCATGTTAAGCCAACACTGATAAAACAAATCACAGAAAGGTTTACGAAGTTGAATTGAAAAAAAGGGATTCGAAAATAAGGCAAGGCTAGGTAGCTGAGTGAGTATGTAGGCATACGACAAACATACTCGATGTTCCTTTCCTACATTTTATATTTTTCATTTTTCAAATCGGTTTCTGTAATCCCCTGCTGAATTAAAATTGGACGAAAAACTTTCCAGGATCGGAAGGGATTTCATTTGGAAAAATAAATGTTTTTCTTAAGATAAAAACATGGAATTTTCCTATTCTGTCAACACATCTCGCAGAGCTCAAAGAAAAAGTAATTTCCTGAGCATTCTCAATGGAAATTAGAGATTTGTCTCCAAATAATACATTTATCAAGAAATGTTGACCGAAAACATTTTAAAAGTAAAATAAAACAGGAAATTAAGTAAATCTTTTATTTTTCTGCAGATTATATTCAGTGATGAGATAGGAGGCGAAAAAAATATTACGAGTATTAGCGGGAGCACGAGAACTTATCGAGATGTTTGAAAACGCACACTTTGGTGCGAGCGTCGTAGTGACACACTTATACGTAGTGGAAGAATGTGGCGTTGAAAATAAATTCATAAGCAGACAAGTAATTCCTAAAGGTTCTGATTTTTTCTGAATTTTTGACGTACTTGGAAAGGGTTTCAAGTCCTTGGTACACAAAGCTCACTTCGCGATGAAATTTTTAATGCAATTTGCTTCAAGACTTACAAAAGTGTATAGAGTAACTTCAGCTATTGATATTAGATGCAGCACCGTCTGCCACAAATAGGAACATTACCTATCCCGACTTGGCAGGCTTGAATTTCAGTTCGATCAACTCTCGAAACACGTTCACGAGGTAAACTCAGCAACAAATAAAGCGACCACAAGAATTGAAGACTCGTTGGAGACAACAGGTTCAGATTTACCGGACAGAAGGCGGAAGCAGTTCTAACCACCAGCCGCAAAGCAGTAGAATATATGAACGTGCACGTAGAAATTAAATTTAAATAGGCAATCAAATATCTAGGTGTAATGATAGATCATAAGCTAACCTTTAAGCAACACCTAGACTGTTGGAAAAAAGGCGTCGATACGACAATCATCGCTAGCGAGGATACTGCCAAACGTCGCTGTCTGTGTGTCCAAATATACATACGAGTAGTTTCCTATTGTCAAGAACCTCTCTTTAAATCAAAGACTGCATTGAGCACTCCGAAAACATGCAAATAAGCTCAGTCTCCGTAAAAATAAACCACTTAGACTACAACATCGGATCTAGTTACATCCCTCCCTCGTTCGTCTCTTTGACTCACTCGGACCTAATTTTGTCTTAGGTGGTGACTTTAACGCGAAACACACTTTCTGGGGATCAAGATGCAATTCGACAAAAGCCAGATTATTGTACAAAGCCAGCATGAAATGTGGGGTGAACTTTTTTTCGACAGGAAAGCCAACTGACAAAAATAAAATCCCTGACGTCGTCGACTTCTTTATCGCAAAAGGGTTCATTTTACGGAAGTCGAAGAATGCTATGATCTATGCTCAGATCACTCAGCAGTCACTCTGAAAATATGTGGAAGTCTAGTAAAAAAAGAAGGACCGCCTAGGTTAACTAGTAACAAAACTAACTGGGACGCTTTCAGAGAGACTGCAAGGAAAATGTTGCACCGTTTGAAATAGAAGAAGAAATCGACAAACTCGTCGAAGCCATTCAGAGCTCAGCGTGGAAAAACACTCCTTTTCGGAAGACAGAAGCATGGAACAATAAAGTCAAATACCAGCCTGAAATCGAAGACCTCATACGAGAAAAAGGAGAGCGCGCAAGAGATGGCAACAATCCCGCGCACCACCGGATAGAACTTATCTGAACCACCTTTGTAACAAGCTAAAAAATGTGCTGCAGGACCTAAAAAATCACGAGACTTCTACTTACCTCGAGGGTCTGATAGCTGATAAGTATTCAAACTACTCTCTATGAAAAGCCTTGAAGTCCATAAGGAAACCTGTAAGGCACTCGCCGCCAATTAGGAAAGCTAACGGAAAATGGGCAAAAGAAGACAAAGAGAAAGCAGAATTATTTGCCGATCACTTAGAGGAAACGTTCGATGGACAACCGTTAATCGAAGATCCAAATGATAATATGGCACCCGACAACTTTAATGTAAAAACCGTATCCCTGTCCGAACTTCGAATGACAATAAAAAAATTGAAAAATAACAAGGATTTATTGGTCGAAATTTTGAAAGAGCTACCGAAAAAAGTGCTGGTTAAGTTGCTCTACATTATAAATGCTTCTTGAAGACTACTATATGTTCCAAGGCAATGGAAAGTCGCCGAAGTTATTATGGTTCCAAAACCGGGGAAATGTGCAAATGACAAGAAATCATATGGTATAGACCCATTTCATTTCTGCCAATAATATCTAAGGTCTTCGAGAAACTTCTACTCAAACGATTACCTACTTACTTACTTAAAAAAATATGCTCTAGCGCTTTTCTCGACGTATCGCAAGCCTTCGACAAGGTATGGCACGAAGGCCTAAGGTATAAGCTAAGGGTAATCTTACCGGAAAAGTTGTACAGACTATTGGAATCTTATCTTGAAAACAGACTTTTCCGTGTTAGACACGGGAGTGAATATTCGGATTTCAAAGAAATCTACGCCGGTGTTCCGCAAGGAAGTGTTCTCGGTCCAATCCTGTTCCTGCTCTACACAAGAGATATACCACAAGATGAAGGGACCGTTGTAGCAACGTTCGCAGACGACACGGCTATCCTCGTAACGGATCAGTCAGTCGAATCATCAATGGGAAAACTCCAACGAGCTTTGAACAAAGTATGCGAATGGACAAAAACCTGGCGAATAGTCCCCAATGAGACAAAATCAACGCATGTAAATTTTACGTTAAGAAAGATACACAACTTACCTTTATCCATTAACTCGGTGCAAATACCGTACGCAAACGAGGAAAAATATCTAGGAATGACCCTAGACGCAAAACTTAAGTGGAAACCACACTTCGCTACTTGGAAGATACTCGAAGTTAAGCGTATACAACAAACTGCTTCTATATAAGCAAGTCCTAAAACCGTCTTGGACATATGGTATACAATTTTGGGGTTGTACCAAACCAAGCAATATGGCTCTACTGCAAGCATTTCAGAACAAAATGCTAAGAGCAATCGTGAATGCTCCTTGGAATATAAGGAATAGTGATATTCACAGAATTGCTACCGTGAGGGACGAAGTAACAAACTTTACTCGCAAAATTCGTACCCGTCTTCATGTTCACTGCAATTATGAAATAATCCGTACTATGGACGTGACAAACCTTGAGCGCCGACTACAAAGAACAAGACCTTTCGACCTAGCGCCGTAAGGAAAAACCGCATGTAATGACGGTATTAGTAGGTGCCTTCACTGGAAAGCTACCTATCTAACGCGATTAACACTACAGAAGCGTAACCTGGGGCCACGCTTAGGCTACCAGGGGAGTCAGCAAGGTGGCGGATAGCTGAATGGCCTTCAGATATGTAGGCTAGCTGCGAATAACCAATAAGCAGTCCCCGACCACGAGCGGCAGAATGGAGGGTGTGAGGGAAAAAATCACATGAGCCCTGTGAAGTATCTGTGACAGAGCGAGTAGACGCCGCTCTTAAATAAGTGTCCTATCCCGAAGGCAAGGTGTTACGCGACCCGTGCTGAGGCCTGAATGGTGCTGGGGATGTAAAATCAATACAGCATCTCTAACGGAGCCCTCCAGATACCTGGTGACCTCTGGTTGAAATAAAGCCTTACCACGCTACAGGGGGCTATGGCGTGGTCGATATCAATTCCCCCTTACTCGTGGGATTCAAAATGAACAAATTTAAACAAACCAAAATAAATCAAATAAAAATAACAAAAGAAACGGAAAAAAACCAAAAAAATGAGAAGCCAAAAACCCCAACCATAGAAGACCCATTTCGAAGGGGAGCACTATTGGCTCGATCGCCAGTTGATACTCCGCTTGAAAAGGAACAGGCGGCGATAATATCGCCCCAAATCGTACGCGTGGACACTGCTACCATAGCTTTAGCTGAGGTTCAAAACAAACCACGCTCCAATGAAGAGATAGGCAAGTGTGATACGATGCCTGTACTGGGCAAAAAAATAGCCGAACTTGCTGAATTCATCAAGGATAAGAACAACGTGCATCACGAGATTCGTAAACTGGTGAGTTCTATTCGTACCACGTATGAAAAGGCATTGGACCCTGAAAACGAACGACAAGAACATTTACATGTTGAAAGGCAGGATAAGACTACACAAACCGTGCAGTCAAAACCGCTAAACTACCGAGCAGCAGTCCTGAAGACCACTGAGGCGTCAAAACCTGCGGTAGATAGCTGTGAGATACGACCACAAACGCCCAAACGCCGGCGGGAAAGCAAAATTACGAGCCAGCAGCTCCCAGCCGCAAAGAAGAAAAAGACCGTGGTCTCGATAGGAAAAGAAAAACCCGTCCAGGTGGAAACCCATAACACGAAAGCCGAAAAGTGGGAAAAGCCAAGAGGAAGTACCAAAAAAAGGCTGAAAGCGCGCCCAGATGCTTTAGTGATTAAAGCTTAGGATGGTCTCTCTTATGCAGAAATGCTGCACAAGGTAAAGGACAACCCTGAATTGAGAGACCTCGGCCAAAGGAGACCTACTCTTAAAACTAAGGAGCCTCCCAACAACGGAAACGACCAAGCTTCATGCATCCGTGGAAAAGGCCTTGGGAACAGAAGCGGAAGTGAAAACCCTAACGCACGAGGTACTCATAGAAGTCAAAGATCTGGACGGAATCACAACGAAGGAGGAGATCTGCGAAGCCCTAACCAAGCAATTAGAGGGATCCAAAGAGTACCATGTCGGAACAAGTGCCATAAAGTCTCTGCGAAAAGCTTACTTAGGGACACAGATAGCGACAGTTAGCCTGCCAGCGGAAGTCACTGAGAGGCTGATGACTGCCAGCAAAGTGCGCATTGGCTGGGTGGTCTGCCGAATACGGGAAAAAATCACTCCAACAAAATGCTACAAATGTATGGACTTCGGACATACTGCCAGAGCATGCAAAAGTGCGGTGGATTATTCTGACCGGTGTATTAGATGTGGTGCGAGTGGACACACCGCAAAATCTTGTGCCCTAGAGCCAAAATGCCTGCTGTGTTGTGACAAAAAGGACACAAATAGCAACCATGTCACAGGAAGCGGCAAATGCGCAGCCTTCCAAAAAGCCTTGAGAGACCTAAAACACCTTATATGAAGATGAAACAGCTTAACCTCAATCACTGCGAAGCTGCGAACGATCTCCTCATACAATCTGTGCGCGAACAAAAAGTAGACGTCGTAATCCTTAGTGAGCCCTACAAAGAATTCGATGCAAACGCGTGGATAACGGACACTACGGGAAAAGCGGCCATATGGACCTGTGGGAAAACCGCCTTCCAAGAGAGAATGCCAACATCAGGAGATGGTTTTATATGGGCAAAAATCTACGGAATATATATATATAGCTGCTATGCACCACCAAGCCTCTCGATAGCAGAGTTCGAAGAGCTGCTGGACAAACTCGTAAACGATGCTTTAGATCGAAAACCGGTGATCATTGCTGGCGACTTTAATGCATGGGCCGCTGAATGGGGATGCAAAGAAACGAACAGACGCGGAAGATCCCTACTGGAGGCTTTTACAGCCCTAGACGTGGTACTAGTAAACAGCGGAAATAAACCCACGTTTTGCAGAGGAAGCGGCGCTTCTATTATAGACATCGCATACGTAAGTAGCTCCTTGATAGGAAGAACAAAGTGGGAAGTCAGTGACCTCTATACTCATAGCGACCACCAGGCGATAATATGTGAAGTACTGCCGGAAGCAAGAAGACAAACACCGCTAGCCAGGCTACCCCAGAAAAAAGGCTGGAAATCAGACTCTTTCGACGTGGAAGCATTCACATGTATCTTCAACAGAAACCCAGTACTGACGGGTCATGCGGGCAGTAAAACAATGCAGGCCATAAATGAGGTTACTCGGGCATGTGATGCCACAATGAGGAGAAGAAAGGCTATGGAACATCGTCCACCAGTTTACTGGTGGAATGAAGAAATCGCGCATCTACGTCCCAAGTGTCATCGAGCGAGAAGGGCGTATACGCGATCTAGAGCGAGGGCCGTCTCCAGTGAACAGCAAGTAGACTACAGGGTGGCTCGAAAGGAACTAAAAACAGCTATACTAAAGAGCAAACGGAAGTGTTTCTCCGAGCTGTGTGATAAAGCTGACGAAAATCCTTGGGGCAAAGCCTACCAAATCGTCATGAAAAAATTGAAAAGGTGCCAGCCACAGATTTCCACCTGCCCAGAGTTCTTACACAACATCGTGGTCGGACTATTTCCTCATCAATAAGAGAACGCATTCTCGGATGATCCAATAGTAGAGGCACCAACAATCCGAGAGGTAACCAAAGAAGAAATAATCGAGATTTGCAATAAAATTGGAGATAAAAAAGCACCTGGACCAGATGGTATCCCAAATATAGCACTCAAGACAGCTATAAGAGTAAGCCCAGAAATATTTATTAACATTTACATTTATCAGTGGAAACGGCAAAACCTAGTACTTCTTCCCAAAGGTAAGAAACCACCAAATGAACCATCATCATACCGCCCACTCTGTATGTTAGATACGGCTGGCAAAATATTGGAGCGAATCATCTGTAACAGGGTAGAGGCAGCAATTCAAGAATCTGGAGGTCTTTCAGAACACCAATACGGTTTTCGAAAAGCGCGCTCAACAACAGATGCAATCAATGTGGTAGTTAAAACGGCACAAGAGGCTATACAGGGAAGAAGATGGAGAGGCGGTTCCAAAAAGTACTGCTTGGTTATAACTCTTGACATAAAAAACGCCTTCAATACGGCAAATTGGAGTCACATCTTACAAGCGCTCAGAAGGATGAGAGTTCCACAATACCTCATAGACGTTATTGTTGACTACTTCAGGTGCAGAATCTTGGTATACAATACAGACCGCGGCCCCAAGGAATATAAGATCACAGGCGGAGTACCACAGGGCTCAGTCCTTGGCCCTTTGCTCTGGAATATTATGTATGACGGTATACTGCGACTTCCTATACCCGCAGAAACAAAAATAGTGGGATTTGCTGATGATATCGCCATTATTGTCACTGCTTAACTGTTGGAGGAGGTGGAACAGATAAGCAATGCGACAATAAGGATAATACGAAAATGGCTCACCTCAGTTGGTCTAACACTGGCGGAGCATAAAACTGAAGCAGTCCTGATAAGTAGTAGAAAGAAGGTAGAAACTCTCACCATTGTAGTCGGCGGCCATGAAATAACATCTAAACCGCATATAAAATACCTAGGTGTCATGATAGATACGAGACTTTCATTTAGAGATCACCTTAAGTATGTAGGCCGAAAAGGTGCAATAGCAAGTGCCGCACTCGCGCGTATCATGCCCAACATAGGAGGACCAAGACATAGCCGTAGGTTACTGCTGGCTAGAGTGGTTACGTCTATAATCCTATACGCCGCACCAATTCGGGCCGGGGCCATGGCAATCAAAACATACAGATCACATATCACATCTGTGTATCGAATATGTGCATTGATAGCTAGCTGCGCATTTCGCACTACTTCTAGCGATGCAGCTTGCGTGGTAGCGAGAATACTCCCAATAGATATCCTGGCAGTAGAACAGCAACGTCAGTACTGCGCAAGAAGAGAAAGAAACGAGGCCAGCGAAAACCGGATCTATAGAGCAGAAAGCCTAAGAGAATGGCAAGAACGCTGGAATGCTTCTGAGAAAGGCAGGTGGACCCATAGGCTCATACACCAAATCCAGCCATGGTTCGACAGGCAACATGGAGAACTTGAATTCTACTTAACGCAGTTCCTAACGGGCCATGGATGCTTTCGTTCGTACTTACATAAGTATAAACACGACAATAGCCCTTACTGTCCGCATTGCGTTGACTGCGTAGAAAACGCAAAACACATATTTTTTGAATGCCCAAGATTCCTCGACGAAAGGAATGCACTAAGGAGTGAACTCGGCCACCCACTGACGCCAGAAAACATCGTTGGCGAAATGCTCAAAAGCCAGGAGGCATGGGACGCAGTCGCTGGGAGCACAATGCGCATAATGAAGATTCTAAGAACCCTAGACAGAGAAAGGAAAGAATCAGACCGGTGAAATACAATCAATGCTGAGCAGGATAGTGCAAACATGCACTAGTCGAATACATCAGACTAAAACCCCCCCGCGATGAAATGCTTGACGGCAGTACCGCGGGGAATGGGGCGGTCGTGGGAGGGCGGTTTAGTGGGTAAGAGTCCCACACTGTTACTCAGGACGTACTGAGTTTCGTCTTGTGAAGATTACCCCTCCCAATCAAAAAAAAAAAACTACAGAAGCGTAAACTACTTGTTAAGGCAACTTAGTCGTAGTCATCACAAAAATGAAAAAATGAGAGGGACTAGGTACGCGCAGCCGGTTCTCATAGTGCCTCTCTGAGCACTGATAGCATTGTCAGATATATGAATCGGGCATAACCAATGGTACGGACCATTGGTATCTTTTGAAGATTCCTGCACCTCCAGGTGCAACCAAAAAAAAATGGGCAGATTCAGACACGACAATTTACCACTTTGTCCGCGCTGTGATAACCAGGAAGATGACGCAGAACACGTAATGTTCCACCATCTACGTTTCATACCAAGAGACCCCAGACATATCACCATAAAAATGATACAGTCGAAAGAGACCTGGCAAGAAGTAAAAGGATATGCTTACATACTTAGGTGGCGCTACAGTTCGGGGTGAACGTGGGCCTCAACCAACAAGCCTCTCCATTTAGCTTGGTCTTTTGTTAATTGCCCCCAGTTGCGCACTCCAAGTTGATGGAGATCCCCTTGAACTTGTGCGCGCCACCTACGGCGATAATTCCCTCTACTGCGTCGTCTCTCCGGGATAGATTCGAAGACTCTGCGGGCCAGAGCGTTGGTGTCCATTCGCTCTACATGTCCTAGCTATCTCAGATGTCCAATAGGTAGTTTTTTGACTAGGTCAATGTCTCTGTACAGCTCGTACAGTTCGTGATTGAATCTTCTCCTCCAAAACCCGTCGGCACAAACGGGACCAAATATCTTACGAAGATTTTTTCTCTCGAAGCGACCACGGATACGAGTATCTTCATCCTCGTTTACTAAAGTCCATGTTTCGGCGCAGTAAAGCAGGACTGGGATCAGCAGAGCCAGGGTAGACAAAGTCCCTTACTACCTCGAAGTTATAGCTGCCCACTATGACGGTCTGTCCAATGCGTCGGTGTTGGCTTTCCCTTCTTGTTGACAGCATATACTTGGATTTGCCCTCGTTTATCGCTAAACCCATTTTGGCCGATTCCGTCTCAATGCTTGCAAGCGCACCGGTGACAGCCCGCTGGGTGCTTCCGATAATGTCTATATCGTCGGCGTATGCAAGCAGTTGTACAGACTGATTGTGCCTCTGGTGTTGGCTAGTGAGTTCCGCACAATCCGTTCAAGTGCAATATTAAAGAATTCACATGACAGCGCGTCACTTTGTTTAAAACCTTTTATTCATCATCCTGCACAGACGAACAAATTTGGCAGGGATGTCAAATCTAGACATGGCCCTATAGAGCTCTTCTCTATAGATACTGTCATAGGCAGCCTTAAAATTCATAAAGAGATGGTGAGTATCGATTTGGACTTCTTGAGTTTTCTCCAGGATCTGATGGGGGCCAATCATCCTGTTAATTAAAGGTTTCAGGCGTTCACACAATATCGCAGAAAAGATCTTATATGCGATATTGAGGAGATTAAAAAATAAATATTTGGCGCAACAGCTCTTTAAAGTGCCAGGGCCTAGCTTCTCGCAACCACTCATGTTGTGTGCGTTATATTTTTCACACGAATGGAAGGTACCTACAGTTTAGTGCCGTATCCGAATGGCGATTTGAGAAGCCTTTTCGTGACAACAATACTCTCGGATGTTTGTCAGACGCTCGCGAGAGGTGGGACTGTAAAAAAACTTTTTGATCTTTTGAGACTGATGTCTCTACAATTGGCGCAGTTGAGGGGGTCTCTTTTCTTGTAGATCGGCCAAACGATGCTGAGATTCCATTCGCCAGGCATACACTCATCTGACCAAATCTTAGAGATGAGTTCACTCTACCAATTCATCACCAGCTGATTTTTTTTATAATTTGCGCCTTTGAGTGCCAAAAGGTATGAATACCTTTAACATGTTTATACACATTGCGGGCGTTGGAAAGGATAGGAAGATAGAGAAAGATTTTGGTGTAGTGGTTCTTGAAGCTCAGTTCTTAATGCTTCAGAGATTCTCCGGGGGTGACGTCTAGATAACTGGGGAGCATTTCTTTTATTTATTGTATTTGCTTCTGATTCACAGTACTTTTTTCCCGATAACCGATGTCAAGGGCAAATCATCATCAACAGAGAGAACAATTTTTTTTTTTGTTTTTGAACCATGAACCCTCAATTGCTTTGATAAGTTCGCCGATAAGCCGTCAGGTCCAGCAGCCTTGTTGGATTTCAGCTTGGATATTACTATCCTCATTTCGTATTGGTCAGGTGGACGGAAATGTTGACTATCATCGTCTATATTAAATGGTTCATCCTGCCTGAAAGCGGTATGTTGACTAGGCTATGCTTACCGACTGCCCTACCAAAGACGCCCCCCTGTTCTATTTTGGCGTTAAAATCGCCCAATACGATTTTAACGTCGTATTTAGGACATTGCTCGTATTTTTGTCGAGGAGCTTGTAGAAACCCTCTTTGGTGGCAGAGTCCTTTTTGTCCGTAGGGGCATGAACACATATTAGGCTTATGTTAGCGAATTTTTTTTATATATCATATTTCATATTTATTATTAATATCCAACAATACTTATAATAGACTTTAGTTATCTTTAAGTAATAAATGTTGAGATTTTTCATTGAGTAATTCAAATATTTATATTTACTTAGAATTAAAATTATAAGCGTATTTGTTTGAAATTGTTTTTAGCAATGAGTTTCATTCACATTTTCAAAATTATTTTTAAGTTGCTGAATTTTTGTGTGAACTAGCTTTTGAGCAAAGAAAAGAGTGAAGGTAAAAACGAGAAAGAAAAAATTAAAACAAAAAAGTGCAATTTAAAAGAAAATATATATAATAAGTTAACCTAGAGAGTGTTTTCTGTATCTATGTGCCTGCAGAAAGGTGCCGAAAAAGAGTATCCCCAAAATTGTTCGCATCGTAGAGCCTTCTCACACTAAGAGGGAGTGCATTCCAGAGGCGAATGGCATAAACAAAGAATTGGCGTTCCGAGATCTGGTATGTAACACGCGGAGGAATCAGACTCAAAGAGCGGTTTGATTGAGAAAAATGAAGGATTTCGTATAAATAAGGCGGCTGTTTGGTGGTTATGATTTTGTGTAGGAACTTGATTGTAAAAAAGTCAAGATACTTGTCTAATGTACAACCAAGAATCTTATTAGAGTAGGCAGAAGCATGGTCATATCGCTTTAACCCATATACGTAACGTGTAATATTGTTAAATGTAACTTGTAGCTTGCGTTTTATAAGTGCACTATTGCAGCAAAAAACTTCACAGCTATACGATATTATTGGCCAACATTAGCTTTGTATTTTTTGGTGTGTAGCTCCGTGACTGTGTAAAGTTCCTGAGACAGTCATAAACTTTACCGATTGACGTCCGAATATGGTTATCCCAGCATAATGTTTTACTAAATCAGACACCTAGATTTTTGGCTTTGTGGACGAATTCAATCTCCGTACTCCCAAGATATAAGGTTAGCCTTGAACCGGATAGTCATAATACGCTCGCTAACGTGTCGGAAGCTTAAGACTTCTTGCCTAAGTCTGCCGCGTATGACAAATCCGCATCCGAATAAGCGTTGCCTGTTGCCTCTGTAGCATTCACCGTAGTAGATGTCAAAGTTTTTCATCCTCTTTTTGACCATCGTACTTCCTGGATGGCTTTCTAGCAGTCTAGGGCCTCTGGTAATTGTTCGGCTGCACTTGGAAAAAGGGTTAGATTAGGTTAGGTTAGATTGGCTGTCTGCACCACGATGCAGACACACTTAGACCAGTAAAGGTCCATTGTGATGCCAACGATCTACCATTAGACCACTCAGGGACTAATAAAACCAACCGGAGCTTTTGATGAAGCGATGGATGTTCATGACGTCTAAGGACGCCAAATCGCTGAGGTCGTCTGGGAAGGGAGCTCCTAGATGGAGCATTCTTTTGCGTGATAGAACAGGACATGTGCATAGGAAGTGAAGAATGGTTTCCTTCTCCTCCTCGTCCCTACAGCTCCTGCAGAAGTCATTGGAAAAGAGGCCAAGTCTTTTGGCATGTTGACCGATTAGACAGTGTCCGGTGATGACACCGATAACGCAGCTGATCTGTAATCGCTTTAGTTTAACCAACTCGGCACTACGTTTCTAGTCCAGCTTAAGCCAGATCTGCTTCGAAATGTGATACGTAGAGCCACTATTCCACCTAAGGTTGGTCTTTCTAATAGCATTCAGCTTCAGTAGATGCTTACATGTAGCGAGGGGCATACCAAGGGCTTGCCTATCTGGCAGAATCCTTAGAGTAGTACCCTGTCTAGCGAGTTCATCCGCCCTACAGTTTCCTGGAATGTCTCTGTGACCTGGCACCCAGCATAGGTGAATGTTGAACTGCTCTGTCATCTCTGTAAGAGACAAACGGCAGTCTAAGACGGTCTTTGAAGTAAAGGAGCACGATTCCAGGGACTTGATAGCCGCTTGACTGTCAGTGAAAATGCTAATATCGCTGACAGATAATACATTACATTTCAGCCAAGCCAGGGCTTGCTTAATCGCCATGATTTCCGCCTGAAAAAGGCTACATGGATCAGGGAGGCGGAACGAGATGCTCAGGTTGAGCTTATCGGAGAAAACACCACAGCCCACCCCACCTTCGGTCTTAGAGCCATCTGTGTAGAAGTGCACCGAATTTCCATCATCAGGGGGAGAGCCATCCCACGCATCCCGTTAGGGATACTCGTACGGAAGTGTCGGTCAAATTTCAGTTTCCAAACTCAGGCCACCAAACGATCACGCCATAGAGTAGTATGGGCCTGACAACAGACACGTAAAGTCAGCGAGTGATTTCAGGTTTCATACCCCAGCTCCTACCTATAGCCTTTTTACAGGAATAGAGAGCTACATTGGCTTTCCTTACGCGTTCTAGTAGATTGGCTTTCCAGTTCAGTTTTCTGTCCAGAATAAGACCCAGGTATTTTGCATTAACATTGAAGGTGAGACTGGTGCCATTAATCATAGGAGGGTCTATGTGGGGAACTTTATATTTCCTTGTGAAGAGAACAAGTTCTGTTTTATGAGGGTTAACCCCCAATCGACAATTGGAGGCCCACCTAGTAAGCCGAGAGAGAGCATATTGGAGGATTTCCTTGAGAGTGTCTGGGTGCTTGCCAGACGCAGCAATCGCAATGTCATCAGCATAGGCAATCACTCCACAGCCCGACGTGTCCAGGTCCACTAGTAGCTCATTCACTACAAGATTCCACAGGAGGGCCACCTTGGGGTGTTGCGCAGCAGGCAAGTCTTCTGGCCGATGCTCCACCCAGCTGTGTGTTAATAATCCTGCGTGTTAGCAATTGATTGATCAACACTCCGAGCGAAGTATCCACTTTCAGATTTGCAAGTGCGTCTGTGATTGCCTTCGGTTTGACATTGTTAAAGGCTCCCTCAATGTCAAGGAAAGCCACCATGGTATATTCTTTAATGCTCAGAGATTTTTCAATGATGCGCACAAGCGAGTGTAAGGCTGTTTAAACGGATTTGCCTTTGCAGTACGCATGTTGGGACGGCGAGAGCAAAGACGGGCTAATACTCTGACGGAGGTAAATATCAATCGGCCTTTCCAGCGTTTTCAGTAGAAAGGACGATAGACTGATAGGTCGGATATCCTTTGGTTCCACATGCGAGCTCTTACCTGCCTTAGGAATGAAGACAACTTCAACCTCGGTCCACGCCTTGGGGATGTAGACCAGATTAAGACAGCTCGATAAGATGACCTTGAGCCATGGAAGCACAATGTCCTCACATTTTTGAAATTCAGCAGGAATAATGCCGTCAGGTCCTGGCGAAGGGCTTGAAGCTGCGCATGGCCCAGCGGATCTTTTCTGTAGTTACTATAACCAGGGAGTTGCTGCTCGGTAGAGAGCAAGTACGGGTAATACCCGATGTTGAAACAGCAACAGGGGAGCTACCAGGGAAGTGAGTATCCAGTAGGATGCCAATGGATTCCTTAGAGGTGGTCCAGTGACAATCTGGATGTAAGAGGAAGCTAGGTGTTGAAGGGCTTTTTGAGAGGATTTTCCGCAACTTAGAGGCTTCCGAGGATTCTTCAATACTGTCGCAGAAAAGTCTCCAGGAGCGTCGTTGCTCTTTCCTCAGTGAGATTTTATATTTCCTGAGAGACAGTTTGTAAGTATCCCAATCGGCCGTCTCGCGAGAGCTTTTAGCAATATTAAAGAGGAGTCTGCTGCCCTTCCTAAGAGTACTAAGATTTGCATTCCACCAAGGTGGTTTCTTCTTACCTCGAGGAGTGCGGTTAGGGCACGCCACAGTCAAGGCACCGTTAAGTGCCGTTGTAAAGATGTTAACCAACCTGTCAAGATCATACGTACTAGTAGGTTCAGTAGGCAAAAGGGAGGGAATAAGCGCCAGTAACCGCTTCCTGTATAGAGACCAATTAGTGTTTATATAATTTCTAAAACTTTATGATGAGGTAGATGGTCGTCAAGACTGAATTGGAGGTACCGATGGTCTGAGAAAGAGTGCTCTTCAGAGACTCTCCAGTCCTTTACCAGGTTATATATATGATCAGGGACAAGGGTAATATCCAGGACTTCCTGTCGGTTACGAGTAATAAAGGTCGGTTTAGACCCTCGGTTACAAATTAGGAGATTAGTACTCAGGATAAAATCAAAAAGTTGCTCACCTCTTTCATTTATGTCGGAACTGCCCCAGATTGAGTGATGAGCATTCGCGTCACAGCCAATGATGAGACCAGTCTTAAGGCTCTCTGCTTTCGCAATCCAGCTCACCAAGATGTCCGGAGGGAGTGGGCCCACTTGATCGTGACCCAAATAGGCCGAAACCAGCCAGTAATTTTTTAAATGCAATTCCAGGTTGGTAGCTACTATGCCTTGATTGCTGAAATTAGAGAGTAAAAAGATGTTAAGGTGGGTCTTCGCAAGGATACAAGATCTCGATTTACCTTCCATCCTTGCGTAGATTAGTTTAGTCTGGATCAAGACTAAGTCTTCCCCGTTTTTAGCAAGCCGGAGAATAAGGGAGGCCGAAGCCGAGATGGAGTGATGCAGGTTAATCTGAAGGATCCGCAGCATCGAAGTTACTTCTCTGTTCAGATACCATTATCACGGTATTGTTGCCGTCCTCTGAATCTGATGACAGGAGGTCATCCTCAAGAGAAGGGCCATTAAGATCGCCATCCATCTTCGTGTCCGTCAAACCGAAGTCGGACTCACGGATAGATGGTGAGGGAGAAGGGGGACCGGAAAAGTCCAGTTTGAGAAGAGCGCCAACCATTTCCGTGTCCGTCGACGAAGAGTCGACCCTCAAGAGGGGTGGAGCAGCGGAGGGAAGCGAGGGAATGGGCTCCGAAGGGAGCGAGGGAATGGGCTCGGAAGGAGAGAAACTCGCGACTGGTTCGGAAGAAGCGTCCAGTTTGGGAGGGGCTCTCTAGGGCTCTTTCTCATCGCATTTATAGGCTTTAAGAGTGATAGAGCTGAAGCCGTAGTTAATCACTCCTTTTGAAGATGCCAAGGGGGCCAGGGACTCTTCATTGATGTCAATGATGACGCTTCTTATGTTACCTCTCGGCATAAGAGGGTTAAGGCATCATAAGATTCATTCCTGGTGGGTTGCAGCTCTTTTCTAGGTTTTTATTGTAGTTAGCCTAATTTACCAATGTAATATGTATCTTTTTGACACAAAAGTCTAGATACTGGGGTATCTTGTCTGCACCAGATAACATGATTTAGAGAGGTCATAACATTGTTATTATTAATATGGTATAGCAAACTCAGGGTCATGATTTCTAAAAAAAGGATTTCTTAAATAAATGGTAGGCTATAATAAAGCAGCAAAGAGTAAGTATTTGAAGCGGAAAGAGTGTAGAGAGGGTTGTTGAAGGGTTCTTAGAGGATGCAGAAGCCAAAGCCATTAGCGGATGTTGAAGGATAGTTTTAAGACATGAATGGAAGCAGTCGAGATTTCAAAACATTTATTCCCGTTTGGGCATTGTGATATGGCTTTTAAGATCACCTGGGCAGACTTTGAAACCGCTGAAGGAGAATATTCGCCAAGAAATGGCCAACAGTGGGCAGGATATTTTGAAAAAAATTTTTCAAATGTCATGAAGAGGGCCAATTGGGTGCCAATGAAAATGGTTGGCAATTGTTAGGCATATTTTTCTGTTCACGACATAATAAGGAATAAGAAGTTCGAAGATCCTTGAAGCTTATCAAAGTGCGATATCAGTTAACGTTTCAAAGAAATCGTGAGAAAAAGGTAGGCTTAAAAACTCCGGATCAGAGGATGCTGTGAAGTGTGAGGGTTAGGATCATTTTAGTTCCTATTATAACTTCAAAGCAGACGTAATAAGTTTCCAAAGACGCGAAAGCGAAAACCATACTTATTTTATTCATTCATTCATTCATTTTCAATGGCCCGCTAATCCTTCATGAGGGTCGCGGGGGTAGGATGCTCAGGTGGACTCTCCATCCTTCTCGATCCTCCGCCACTGACTCCAATTCATCAGGGAGAATCCCTAAGCGGCTCCAAGAGAGATGTCGGACTTGATCCAACCATCTATTTCTGGGCCTTCCGCGAAGTCGTCTACCTGATGGCACGGCAACCATGGCGCGTCTTGGAAGCCGGTCTGGGGGCATGCGCACTATGTGACCAAACCATCGAAGCATAGATCGTTCCGTTCGGAGAAGTAGCTGCTCAACGTTGAGCGCCTCGCGTACTCTGGTGTTGCGCACTCGATCCCTACGAGTTATTCCAACAACACCGCGAAGGAACCTCATTTCGGCAGCTTGTATCCGCGATCTTATTCTTTCGGTCACTACCCAAATTTCATGACCATAGGTGAGAGTTGGAACATACACCAAGTTAAAAACCGATAGCTTAGCTTGAATACTAAGTTCGGCCTTCCTTATAACAGATTGGCCAAGCTCTCTCAAAATTGATCCAGCCTGACCAATTCTACAGGATAACTCGGCATTGCTCCTCCCATCACTCGTGAATAAAACCCCGAGGTACTTAAACTTCTCCACCTGCTTCAGTGGGACTCCACTAACATGCAGAGTGCACTGAATGGGTTTTTTGGAAACGACCATTACTACCGATTTGTTCACGTTGATCTTCATTCCAGCATCATCACAAACGGCTACAAACCTTTCGAGTGCGCGCTGAAGTTCGGTTTGAGAGGACCCAAGGATGACCAAATCATCCGCAAAGAGCAGATGACTAATCCTTAGGTCTCCCACTTTGAAACATTCTCCGCCACGGCTGCGCTGCAACATCCAATCCATATATGCAATGAAGAGGAGAGGTGACAAAACGCACCCCTGGCGGAGTCCAACGCCCACAGTGAAAGGTATTGATTTAACACCGTTTATTTTATTTAGTTTTTTAATTCATTAAAAGTTATTAGCAAATAATATTACAGAATGTGTCTAAGTGGGCGCCGTTGCCTAAGTGCTTAGTGTGTCGGATCACTGCGCGTGAGGTTCTAAGTTGCAATCCCAGAAAACACCGAAAAGTTTTTTTACGGTCTCACCTCTCGCGAACGTCTGACAAACAGCCGAGAGTATTGTTGTCTCGAAAAAGCTTCTTAAAAGAAATTGCCCTTCGGATACGGCACTAAACTGTAGGCCCCTACCATTCGGGTGAAAAAATATAAAGCACACAACATGAGTGGTTGCGAGAAGCTAGGCCCAGGCACGTAAAGAGCTGTTGCGCCAAATATTTGTTTTATTATTTTTTTGTGTGTTTAATCCCGGCCTAAACATATGACGGTACAATGCGTTTCCAAAAATTATTTTGCGTATATTAAACAAACTTCAAATAAATGTAAGTAATAAAACTGTTTGTGCACCAACGATGCCGGCGGGTCTGTTGATTTATATAAATAATTTATCTAATTTATCTTCTACTTTATTATCTATTTATTCCCTTCCTTTTCGTCAAATAATTTACGAATACATCTCCAGAGGAGTTTCTGCATAAAATTTCACTTCCTGCCCAATACAAATTACCTACATCAGGACATTCACTTGAAGTAGAGGAAAACCACCAAATGTTTGCCCCATCTAAGGTGAAGAAATGAATAATGTTCCCCGACCTAAAACGTCATTAAATATTTACCCAAATGGGTTTGACACTTAACTTACCCTACACTTATTTACTAGCTCGTTCCATAAATTGCTTAACAAATATTTGAGAAACGATTGATGCCTTGGAAGTAAAAGCTGAAGCAGTTAGGACTAAAGACAAAGAAACTATAATTCGAAATGCGGTGAGCACTTGTGTCGTTAGCACAATAAGTACAGTACATATGTATGCAGAGCATATTTAAAGAACATCCTAGGATTTGACATACACATGTGGCAGTGTTGTTGGCAAATGTTGCTCGTAGAACCTTTGTCTTACCTACAATGTTATTTTGGCATAGAGCAAGATAACACTACTTATACCACTGGAGATTGTCCCCACAAAAGTACTTTTAGTGAACGATCATCTAAGGACAAAACTCCGGAAAATGTCACAAGTGCAGGAAAATGAGGATTATTTAGCAAAAATAAGTTGTTATTGTATAATTAAAAAAAAAAAAACTTGGATCTGAGACTTAGAGTCGAATCGCCGTATAAGTGAACGTATGACTGATCACGTAATTTCTATTGTGTTGTTGGCAGATCTAGTAACGACATACATATAAACTACGTACCGAGCCATCAGTTTATGGGGACGGGGATTCCACCCCTGGTTTGGATGAAGTTAAAATTCGACTAAGTAGATGCAACCATGCGTGGCGTGTGCCCAGATCGATATAACAGATTAATATACCGAAATTCATGTCTGAAACGCACCGTATGATTTTTTTTTTTTTTTTTTTTGTCGGGATAGGAAACACTCGACTTGAGCACTCAGACACAACTGGTCCATTGTACTGCCAGAGAGCAAACCCTGATTTACCCATTTTACTGGAATTTCCTTGACTTTCGAAGAAAGCCAAGCAAGCACTTCAGTGATGAGGAGCTTACAGTACCAGCACTCACCACATCCGCACCGAAGATCTGCCACCTGATACGAGCAAAGGCCGGACACTCACAGAGATAATGTTCCGCGGTGTCGTCGCTCTCTCCACAAGCGTCGCAGATTGTAGTGTCACTTAAGCCTAACACGTTAAGGTGCTTGGCAAAAGCGAAGTGGCCTGTCAAGACGCCGATAAGTTGTCTACAGTCTTTTCTGCTGAGAGACAGCAAGAATGCCGCTGATTTCTTACAGACGTCCGGGAGCATGCGTTTAGTCAACCTGCAACCTGGAGAGTTATGCCACACACAATTGTGCTCGTGAGAGACCCAATCGTCAATGGAAGCCCTAACTGAGGACGCTGGAAGACCCAACGCGGGTTCGGGACCTGAGAAAGCCTCCTCTGAGCCTTGTCTAGCAATCTCATCGGAGATCTCGTTCCCCAAGATCCCAGTGTGACCTGGGACCCAGATAAGAGACAGAGAATTCAGCCTTGCGACCGAGTTCAAAGAGTTTTTGGTTTCACGAACTATTTTGGAAGTGGTTAAAGGGTTAAGCAAGGCCTTAAGCGCAGCCTGACTGTCACTACAGACACAAATGCTACGTCCCTTCCACCTGTTCTTCACAACATAGTTCATGGCCATTAGGATTGCATAAGTTTCCGCTTGGAAAACAGACGCATATTTGCCTAACGAGAAGTGAAGTCTAATGTTGTCGACTTCCACGAAGACACCAGCGCCAGACCCTTGACTGGTTTTGGAACCGTCCGTGAAAATACGACTACATTCCATTCCCGGCTCAGACTCTGACCGAAGCCAGTCCTGGACACAAGGAAAGTCGACTCTGAATTTGCGCATCAGCTGGAGTTCTGGTGTCATTGCATCAGACGGCATATCCATAAGACAGGAGTCGTAAGATAAGTGTCGCGCAAGTTCATCAAAGTTCCAGTGTGGAGTATACCAAAAACCGCCTCGCCTAAGACGATGGATGGCTTTGATAGTGCAACCCATGATATAAGTATCAAGGGGAGGTAAGTTCAGCAAAGCATCTAGAGCAGAGCCAGGCGTACTCGGGAAAGCTCCCGAGCAGCCGAGACAAGCCGTTCTTTGGAGTTTCGCACAAAAGGCAACCACATATTTACGCGAGAGCCCCTTCCACCAAACAACCGACGCATATGCGAGGAATGGTCTTATCATAGCCGTGTAGATCCAGAGAACCTTATTCGGTGATAAGCCCCAAGTCTTGCCAAAAGCACCCTTACACTGCCAGAAGACTGAGAGCGCCTTGGATGTTTTCGACTCGACGTATTTGGACCAATGAAGTTTCTTATCTAAAATCACTCCCATATATTTGGCTTCATTGGAAATGCGAATGGTGACGCCTTTTAGTACTGGCTGAGTCAGACCGGTCAAAATCCTCCTTCTCGTAAAAAGAACAACCTCCGTTTTAAGAGGATTCACCGAAAGCCCACTCCTAGTACACCATTCATCGATCATGTCCAGAGCCGCCTGCGCGTTAGCACAGACCGTCGCCAGGCATGGCCCGACAGAAAGTACGGCGACATCATCCGCATATGCCTGAGCGTAGACGTTAGAACTATTTAGAGTGTTCAACACAGAGTCGACCACCATGCACCATAACAATGGAGACAGAACGCCACCTTGCGGACAGCCCCTATTTACCCCTGTCATAACATATTGGCCACAATCCGCATCCACTACCAAAGTTCTATTCATTAGCATTGCTTTAATCCACAACACTAATGTTTCATCTACCCCGTGTTGCCTGGCAGAGTCGCACATGCAGTCAAAAGTCGCATTGTCAAAAGCACCCTCAATGTCGATGAAGATACCCATCGCGTATTCTCTCCTATCAAGCGCGCATTCAATTCTGGCCACTAGATTTTGAAGTGCGGTCTCACAAGATTTCCCACGCTGATAGGCATGCTGCATCTCCGATAATGGATGCAGTTTCAAAGCAACTTTGCGCACGTGAAATTCTACCAGTCTTTCCATACTTTTCAGTAAGAAGGATGTCAAACTTATAGGTCTGAAACTCTTGGGGAGCGAATAGTCTTCCTTACCAATTTTCGGTATGAAAGCTACTCTGACTGTCCGCCAAGGTGTAGGAATATATGCCAGCGCCAAGCCAGCGGTGAAAATTCTTTTCAGAGTTGGCAATAGCTGATCTATACCCTGTTGCAGCATAGCTGGATATATTCCATCGGTGCCAGGCGATTTGAAACCATCAAAAGATGCCACAGCATATTTGATGGCCTCATCTGTTACCACGGCTGATGCAATATACCAGCTGCGCCGAGTTTTTGACTTAGATCAAGCTCAGCCTGGGTAAGCGGGCCAAGCTGCGACCTAGTGATTATCCGATTGCCAGGAAAGTGAGTCTCCAGCAGAAGACTAAAAGTTTCCGCTTTCGTCTCAGTAAACTTGCCATCAGATTTTCTCAGTGACTCCGGTTTGGTCGGCTTGCCCCTTTTGAGAACATTAACCAACCTGCTGGTTTCACCGAGTGTCTCGATCTTTTCACAAAAATCTCTATAAGAAGCACTTTTCGACAACCGAATTAACTTCTTGTAGTCTTTTTGCTTCGATCTAAAAAGATTCCAGTCACCTTCTAAATTTGTCTTGAGTGACCTATTTAGAAGTTTTCTGGATTCTTTCCTAAGTCGCTGCAGTTCCGGGCACCACCAGGGAACCGGAGTTCTGCAGGGGGTTTTTGTCAATGGGCACGTCAGTTCAAAACAGCTGGTAAGGACACTAGTCAGGTTTTGAACAGCATCCTCAACCTTTCGTTTCGTTCTGAGTTTAGTTGGAGTTTTGACAGATCTGTCTAGCTCTTCCCTAAATCGCACCCAGTTGGTTTTCCTCGGATTCCTCCTCTCCTGCAAAGTTATGGCCTCGCATTCGATTTGGAAAACGATGTATCTATGGTCTGACAAGGACACCTCCGGCAGTACCCTCCAGTTAGTAATTGACTTGAAATACCTATTAGATAAAGTCAAATCAATTACCTCCTGCCTCCTTGCCGTAACAAAAGTTGGCTGGGAGCCAATATTGTTAATTACCATGCCAGACGATAGTATAAAGTCTAGGAGATGGTTTCCTCGTGTGTTACATTTGCTGCTGCCCCAGACTGTATTCTGAGCATCCGCGTCGCAACACATGACTAGTCCCATCTCCCGAGTGTCACAGTACTTTATGAGTTCGGCAACCGCCTTCGGTGGTGGAGGCATTACCGAATCATAAGGGAAGTAAACCGACGCAACGACGAAGGTTTTCCAACTTCCGGTCGTTTCGTAGCTTACAGCTGCAGCAACCAGGTCCTGTCCACAAAATTGTCCAAGCTTGGTTACTGAGAGGAAATTCGGCATAATTAGACAAGCTCTCAGTCTTTCAGATCGCTCGTCACATAGCACCGTTACTCCACGAACACCCCCAAAACCACATATGCGCTTGTTCCGCACGTATGGCTCCTGGATAGATGTTATGTGGGGTTTTGTACGCACCACGGAAAGTCTGCTACTTAAGAGGTAGCAGCCTTTGAGTGGTGGAGGTTTATCTGCGAAAATATCAAAGATATAGTCGCAGTTTTATTAGCAGAACGGCGCGCACCAGGTGCGCACATGCTTCCGGCGAGGCGAGCGCCCCTACCCGTGGCATTGCTTGCGTCAGCCATTTTCTGTCCGCTAGTGCTGGGACCTTTAGGGGTAACAGCACCAGTATCCACCAGATTTTGTGCGCAGATAACGCCACCGGTAAGAGTGTGCCCGGCAGAAGAGCGCGCATCAGATGCGCACACGGTTCCACTAAGAAGAGCAGGCGAAACTTGTTCCATCAGATTGGACCTGTTCGAGCCGACCGAAAAGGAGCCAGCGTTAGGTCTGAGGGATTGATCGGCTCCAGTTGGAATACTTTCTGCCGACCTAGGCTTCTTTCCTGTCGCTACTGAAGGATGACTGCTTTCGGGGCTTGCGCCTTCAGCCTCTTTGCACCGCGCCATCGCCGCCTTCCTTCTTCTCCTTTTCAATTGACTCTTAGTCAGGAGCCCATCGGAGTGCGCCGCTTCGGGAGCTCGTTCAGCCTTGTTGGTTTCCCGAGTCAAACCGTCACCGACACAACTTCGACCAGCTACCCTTCTATTGAGACAGAGATTAGACGTTCCAGCCGAAGCCTTTCCGCCACTTTCTTTGCCATTCCAGCCCAGTCTACCAATCGAGTCAGAGACAGAGCTGCAGGAGTCTTCTGAAACAAGCGTCGCTACTACTTCTGATTCAACGCCAGAGGCGGGGGGTAAAAGTATGGTGGTTGGGACCTCCAGAATCCTCATCCCGGCCGTAGTCAAAAAGACCACGGGTGGATTATCGTTTTCACGAGTACCACCTGGAGTAGATACCGTACAAGTTTCTTCCATCATACCTTCAACAGGTTTTGCGTCACAGTCAAGACGTCTTCAGCCTTTAGTTCGATGTTAGACCGTATGATACTCTATCGCTAATGATTCAACCATGCCCTCTTAAATTAGACGTAGACTTATGAAATGAAAATTTGTTTGGACTTTCAAAGTTCAAACATTTTTTAAGAATACACCCCTAAAAAGTAGACGTGGCTCCATATAGAGAGAGAATGTTCATTCTTACTTACTCGGGATGGACTTGACTCACAACCAACAAGCCCCTCTAGCGAGATTGGTCATTAAACAGCTACCTCCAGTTGTGCACAGCAAGTTAGTTGAAGTCGCTTTTTACTTGTTCGCGGCACCCAAGGTGAAGCTTTCCTCTACTACATGGTCTCTCTGGGATAAATTTGAAGACTTTCCGGGCCGGAGTATCCAAGCCATCTTAGTCATTTTATACTTACTGTTCTGGGTAGATCAGGATCGCTATACAGGACCGAAAAGCACTCGAAGAACCTTTCTCTCAAATTAACCAAAGACACTCTTATCCGCTTTTAATAAGGTCTATGCCTAGGTGTCATACAGCCGGAATGGGATAGTTAGAATCTTGTTTCTTCTCTTGATTTTTGCTGGAATTTATAGCAAAGCCTATGTAGATAAAGTCCTTAGCATTCTGTCTATGGTAATTGCCCTCTTTCCTTTCATTTCTACTCACCGTTCAACCCATTTTTAATACTTGTGCCTAAATACTCATGAATGCACTATTGACATCAGGCCCTCTTCTCCCGATTTAGTCAATGTCGACCACGTGAACGAGTATTTGTACAGAGTTTCAAAAGGATGTTTCTTGGCTTGTGACTTGCACATAATACTTTCAAGTACGATGTTGAAAAAGTTACATAAAGAAGAGAGCAATACCTACATATTTCGATTATGTAGGGTTTTTATTAAGAGCGCCACATTTTTCCAATAGAGTTTCTCGGCTATGCTTGAGTCTAACTGCTGGTTTTTTTAACACTTCAACTCGTCTATGCTTGCCATTTGATCATAGAAAGGTACACGCTCCAACAAAGTTTGCAGATGAAAGTTTTCATCAAAGTTCGCCTTCGATTGCAATAACTTTACGTGTGCTTACTCCGTAAAATCATTCTAAGCGATGAAGCCAATTTCTGGCTCAACGGCTTTGCTGATAGGAAAAATTGTTGCACTTGGTTAAGTCAGCAATCCGAAGCTATTCACGATATGCAATCACGCACACAAAAATTGTCTGTTTAGTGCGGGTTTCATGCTGGAGGCGTCATTAGCCCGTACTTCAATGACACTGGAAACGCACTCACAGACAATGGAAATCGCTACCGGGCCATGTTAACTGGCAGTTTTTAAAATGAATTGGAAAAGGATAACTTGGACATGTTGTTTCAACAAGACGGCAACACATGCCACACAGCTGGCCAAACACTCGAGTTATTGAAGTCGAATTTCGGTGACCGTGTAATCTCGAGAAATGGACCAGTCAATTGGACGCCTTGTATCGTCTATGTGATTTGACGCCTCAGGTATTTTTTTCTTGGGGCTATAATCCATGGTCTGTGTAAATAAGCTAGAGACTTTATATAACCTCAGGACCAACATCGAACGCGAAATTGCCAGCATATCGCCCCATTTGTGCGAAAAAGTAATGCAAATTGGGTTCGGCACATTCACTCGTGCAGGCGTTTCCGTGCAGGCAATTTGAATGGTATTGTGCTCAATAATTAATAGCATAAATTGTTCTTTAATCCGAAATAAAAAATATATATGTATATTTGGCGCAAACAGCCGATGAAGCGCCTAGGACCTAGCTTCTCGCAACCACTCGTGTTGTATGTGTTATATTTTACGCACGAATGGAAGGAACCTACAGTTTTATGCTGTATCCGAAGCGAAAGATTTGTAATGAAAAATGTTAATTAAATTATTAAAGTTCAGTTTTAGAAAAGTATGTGAGTCAGTAACCGGATTTCAATAATGTTCACATTGTTGCGGGCTCTGAAAAGCCGAGATGTGAGAATTCATCCTTCTACCTTGACATTTATTTCGGACATGGCTTAGTTGACTAGGTAGCTGGTACTGATCATTTATACATACGCTTTATGGGCTCTACCTTTATTATTTCGTTATTTTACCAACTATGTGGCAAAATTAATATATAAATATTGAAGAACTTGAATACTGTTTTCTTTACTAGGTGCACGAGGAGCTAAGCAATTCCTTGCATATAATTCAATATCCTTACTTGCGGATATCTTTTAAGTTTCAAACTCAATTTATAAAAGAAATAAAAAGATTCACTTTTTTTCTTGGTACAACCCCAAAGTTGTATACCGTAAAGCCGGTGTGGACCTACGTTATACAACTTTGGGGTTCTACCAAGAAAACAAATACCAATATTTTACAAACTTTTCAAAATAAAGTGCTAAGAGAAATTGTCCAAGCACCGTGGCATATTGGAAACGACGATATCCACAGGGATCTCGGAATTCCGGCAATCGAAGCTGAAACTAGAAGCTTTGCGAGAAAGGATAGAAACCGTCTAATCGGACATATCAACAATACATACTATAAATTTTGGATGATAGCAATTTATTGCGCCGACTACAAAGGACGAAACCTTTCGACTAGGCGCGATAAGGATTAACCGCGTCTAGATTGCGGAATATGCAGCATCTTTCAGTGGAAAGTAACCTGCCAAACGTTTGTATTTCATGATAGAAAAATTGTTTGATAAGTTCATACTTAGTTTCGATATCTAACTTAAAATAAAATTATCTAAATTTATATCGAAGGGTGGTGCTTTTTTTAGTCAATAAGAATCTGACACTACTATGGACACGCGCTTGCTATTCTCATAGTGTCTATGGAAGATTTTACACCTACCCTCGCGAAAAAAAGGTAGTCTTAGTCGGAAGAATTGTGTTGTGATGTTTTTTTTTTTTTAACATTCTTTTGAAGCACCTACTCATGTAGATCTTCCATTGGTGTGCCCCATATCCCAAAGCGAGTGTCTTTTTCACATGCTACAATCAGATAATGCAATTACAAAGGTACATATATCCTTCCAATCAAATTTATTTCGTGTTCTGGTGTCCATTCGCTCTACGTGTCCTAGCCATCTCAAACGTCTAATACGCAATTTTTTGACTAGGTCGATGTCGCTGTACAGCTCGCATAGTTCGTCATTGAATCTTCTCCTCCAAAACCCCTCAACGCAAACGGAACCGAATATCTTACGAAGAATTTGTTCTCTCTAAACGCCCAAGGATATCTTCATTCGCATTCAATAAAATCATTGTTTCAGCACCGTTAAGCAGGACTGCGATGATCAGTGTCTTACATAGAGTCTCCTTAGTTGTCCAAGATATAGTTTTACTGTTGAATTGTCTTATTAGCCCAAAAAAAATAGCGATTGGCAAGAGTTAATCTTCGCTTGATTTCTGCGCTGATGCTGTTTTCTGAATCAATATCAGAGCCAAGGTAGACAAAATCCCTTACTACCTCGAAGTTGTACCTGTGCCTGTGTAGCTGTGGCGTCCTGTCCAATACGTCGGTGTTGATTGTCCCTTCTTGTTGACAGCTACTTGATTTTTCCCTCGTTTATCGCTATACCTATTTTGGCCGCTTATGCTTCAGTTCTTACAAACGTATGTCAATACGTCTTCCAAATATGTCAATATCGTCAGCGTACGCAAGCAGTTGCACAGACTTGTAAGAGATTGTGGTGTTGGCTTTTGAGTTCCGCACAATCCATTCAAGTAGAATATTAAAGAAGTCACATGACAGCGCGTCCCCTTGTCTAAAACATCAAAGGTCTCGGTGAAGTCATTACCGGCCTTGATGGAGCAGCGAACTTTCTCCATCGTCATCCTGCACAGACGGCCAAGTTTGGAAGGGATGTCAAAACCAGACATGGCTCTATATAGCTCTACTTCATAGATGCTGTCATAGGCGGCCTTGAAATCGATAAAGATATAATGAGTATCGATTTTAACTTCTTGGGTTTTCTCCAGAATCTTCCTGAAGATTTGATCAATGGTGGACTTCTTGCTTGAAACCGCACTGATAGGGGCCAATCAAATTATTTACAAGCCATTTTAGACAACACGGCGGATAAGTTTATTAAGTGATTTTTAGGAGATTGATACCAATGTAATCGCCACAGTTGAGGGGATCCCCTTTTCTGGGGATCGGGGAAAACGATTATAACGTTCCACTAATCGAGCATACTTTCGCTCGACCATATTTTACAGATGTGTCGGTGTATGCTCCCTACGAATTCATCTGCCGCTGCTTTAAAAAGTTCAATGGCTAGGTCGTCCGCTCCAGCTTTATTTGATTTAGCTTGGGTATTGCTGCTCTCACCTCGTAAAGGTCGGGTTATTGGCACTGTTGTCTATCATCGTCCAGATTTTACACGTTATTCTGCGTGACAGCGGAGCTTTGGTCATCATCGCCGTTTAACAATCTGTAGAGATTTTCCTTCCATATTCTTAGCACCGACTGAGATTCTACCACAAGGTGTCCATCTTCGTTCCTGCAGACTTCTGTTCCAGCTTTAGAGCATTGGCATTTCTTTTTAACTTTCGGTAAAATTTTCGAACATCGTTTCTACATTTTAGCTTGTGTATCTTCTCGATCGACCGCTTCTCATGTCTTTTCTTTTTCCTTCTGAGAAATCGATGCTTTTCCCTTCTCATATGCTCATCCTAACGACGAAACTTAATGGACCACATGCATAAAGAACTTAATATCATCATCTGGAACGCGAATGGACTTAACCAACATGCACTAGAACTAAAACAATTTATAAAAGACAATCACGTCGACGTTTTAATGATAGCAGAAACACACTTCACTGCTAAAAGCTTTTTCAAAATACCAGGATATAGCATCTACAACACAAATCACCCTGACGGAACCGCACATGGTGGCACAGCTATTATAATTAACAACAAAATCAGCTGCATTGAATTAGAACATCATAACTACGAACACATTCAATCGACTACAATCCAAATAGAAGACAAAGACGGACCATTAGTACTTTCAGCCCTATACTGCCCACCTAAGCATATTATTACTACTCTACAGTACGAAGACTACATCAAATCACTAGGGTGCAGATTTATAGCAGCTGGAGACTTCAATGCAAAACACATCGACTGGGGTTCGAGGATATCCAACACTAAAGGCAAAAACCTCCTAAAAGCAATCCGTAAAAATAACTGTAGATATCTAAGCACCGGCGAACCTACCTACTGGCCTACTGATCCAAATAAAACACCGGACTTAATCGACTTTTGCATCATTAAGAACATCCAACTAAAGACATTAAGCATTAAGTCTAGATTTGAACTTTCATCGGACCACTCCCCTATCCAACTCAAATACTCGTGTAAAATAACCCCCATAACTAATTCGTCCCAACTATACAACAAAAAAACCGATTGGGACTCTTTTCGGGAATATATAGGACGACATCTACTACTATGTACCACTACAATCGCAAAATGACGTCGAACGAGCTGTAGTTCACATTAACGACATAATAACTGCTGCACTATCTAAAACAACCCCAATCAATACACCAAAAATACACAACAATATAACACCAACTATAATTCGACAACAGATAGATGAAAAGAGAAAACTCAGAAAACGATGGCAAATCACTAGACTACCCCAAGACAAATCAAAATACAACAAAGCAACCAAAGAACTCAAAGCAAAACTTAAGGCAATCCAAAACAATCAATTTAATGACTACTTAAAAAATCTGACCCCAACTTCTGAGACCAACTATTCACTTTGGAAAGCTACTAAAAAGTTCAAGAACAAAATATCATCAAACATCAAACATCAAACTCCTCTAAAGAAACCAGACGGATCTTGGGCCAGAACCAATCAAGATAAAGCAAATATTCTGGCTAAGCACTTCGAAGAAGTATTCACAAACGACAAGGGCAATACGGCTGTCCCACCTTCACGCCCAAACACACTCATCACCAACGTAAAAATAAAAAAAGTTACAATAAATGAAATTGAACACTGCATCAAAAAAAGGATTGACCACAAGAAGGCTCCAGGATATGACTCTATTAACGGAAAGATATTAACCCAACTACCCAGACAAGCCATGATATACTTACGAAATCTCTATAATGCATTAATTCGACTTAAATATTTTCCAAAAAACTTGGAAAGTTGCGCAGATAATTGCAATACTTAAATCTGGTAAAGACGCAAAGACTACTTCATCCTACAGACCAATAAGTTTACTCCCCATATTAGGGAAAATATTCGAAAAATTAATCTATGATCGACTACAGCCAATACTGACTAATAATAAAATGATACCAGACCATCAATTCGGCTTTCGCAGACAACACTCGACTATCCAACAAATTCACAGGGTAGTTACCAAAATCACAACGGACCTAGAGGAAAAAAGATACTGCATAGGGGTGTTTCTTGACGTAGCAAAAGCCTTCGACAAAGTTTGGCACAAAGGACTACTATACAAACTTCAAAACTTACTTCCACTAGACTTCTACCAAATCATTGAAAGTTACCTAAGCGAACGCCACTTCTTCGTAAAATATAATGACCAACAATCCAAAATACTACAGACAAGAGCTGGTGTACCGCAAGGATCTGTATTGGGACCACTACTATATGTCCTCTACACTGCTGACATCCCTCTACCGAGTGGAGCTACAACCATGATGGCAACCTTTGCTGACGATACTATTCTGCTGATATCCGATGAAAACCTGGACACTGTAACTACTCGAGCACAACGACTTCTGGATAAGACAATGCAATGGTTTGACGAATGGAGTATACAAATTAACGAAGACAAAACCCAACAAGTAATATTTACCACTAAATCAAACTACTCTCCAATCCCAATAAAAATAAAAGACAAAACTATTCCAATCGACAATGTGGCCAAATATCTTGGTATGCACTTGGACAACAAACTTAACTGGAAATACCACATACAAAAAAAAGGGACCAAATTAAACTAAAATATAATCAACTGTACTGGCTCCTGCGTAAAAATTCTAAACTTTCGACAACCAATAAATTACTACTATATAAATCCATTATCAAACCTATCTGGATATACGGGATACAACTCTGGGGAACGTCAAAGAAAACAAACATCACCATAATCCAAAGACAACAATCAAAAATATTACGAACCATAATCAATGCGGACTGGTACATACCTAACATCGACATCATTTCATTTTTTTTCATTTATTTCATTTATCCATCGCGACTTAAAAATACCAACGGTGGAAGAAGAGATAATGAACATAAGCAGAAGACATCACATAAAAATAGTAGTTCACCCTAACATCGAAGTCAATTCACTACCAATGAAGGAATTCTTCGGAAGACGACGACTAAAGAGAAATAGACCCAGTGACTTGATAAGAGGGACCACAAGGTCAACATACTAAAACATCCTAAATATAAAAAAATTCAATTTCTATTATAACTAACATACTTTACTCGTTCAATAATTGTTACAACTGTTTAATTGTTTTTGTTTTTTTTTGTTTAATTGTTAAACTGTTAATAAGTTTAAATTCCTAGAAAAGGGCTAAGAACATTGGTCACTTAGTCCAAATTATATTCCAAAATTCAAATTGTACAAACAAGTATTAGATGTCTTTTTCTAAGACAGATGTATTTACTGCATTGGGAAATAAAAAAAAAAAAAAAAAAAATATGCTCATAGAGCTTGAAAGCTTCTGTGTCTTCTTTGCAACGCCACTTTATATACTTCTTTTTTAATTTCGTCGGCATTCTTCATCGAACCTGGGAAATTTCTTGCGATGGCCGAGAGAAACCTAACACAGCAGAAGCGCCGTCTCTAATGGCTTGTTGGCAACGTTGCAACTGGTTATCTGCTGACGACATAGGACATCTTTGGAGATTAAGGCATACTCGATCGACAAAGGCTCTGGCAGTTTCTTGCGATTGCAGCCGCTCGATGTCTCATAGTATTCCGTTGATGCCGACACTGCACTGGATATCCATATTGGTACGTTGGCTGCAACCAAGTAGTGGTTCAAGCCTACGTTGGCTCACCGACATGCTCGGACATCCAATATACTGGATAAATGCATTCCATCGATTGCAATATGATCAATTTAATTTACAGTTACATGGTCGTTGATCGCATATGAGGCCCATGTTGACGGATTTCGCCTTGATGCGGATTGTCATGAAACGTTCGCTTACAAGCTGGAATCTTAAGACTTGTTACCTATATCTGCCTCAAATGATGAACTTAGATCCATATTTACTCTATCCGGGTTTTATTGTACAATCACCTTAGTTGGTATCGCAGTTTTTCATCCTTCTTTACCCCAGCCCATCCAATCAGACTTCTTGAATGGCGGTGATATCTGCTTTGTAGTCTTTGTAGTCTTTGCAGTCTAGGGCCTCCGCAAGTTGTTCGGTTGTAGAGAGACCTTGCATTCCATATGCAGCCTCGAAAATCGTTGTCTTTCGTTAAATCGTTCTTATCCGAGGCTGTTGGTTGCTTCGTAACTATTCCTTTTTAACGTTACCCCGATGGTAAAACACCATATCTGGAGGGCCATATCCCTTTTCGCAACCTTTAAGACGAGGGTCCGGATACACCAATGACATAACCCACTTCAGGGATATGAGCGCTGCAATTGACCCTTTAAGGGTTCATCCGCCACCTCCGCTTTTTGAATATGTTGATCCGGTATTGAAAATCGTTAGAAACCCTATCTGACCTGTGGACGTTGATTTCTTCGAAATAATTCATCCGCTGTACCTCTTTCTTCTGAGGGCGAGTTCTGCAAGACTTCTGAGACGCATGTTTCAGTCACTCAGCTCATTAAGATATGCATCGTCTGGTTTGACATAGGTGCTCTGAAGTTCATCCAGATGCCGTTGAGTAGGTCGGAGTGTTCAGCTACACACATTTCGTCAGATTTAGTATACACTCTTCGTTAGTTCACTTTTAAATAGCTATCCAACGGGCACCACACGGAGGTGATGATGCGATTTGTGCACGCCCAAAAGATACGAAGTATCATGTCCAGCATATTTCAAACATATACTGCAATTTCGAATTTATTTGAATAACAAAGATATAGAATGTCTGCATTTCTGTATACCAGTGTGCATTTGAATAAAGTATTATCATGATACGACGAAATGTAGTCTTCAGTTTCTACATCTCTTCTGAATTCCAATAATTTTCCCTATTAAGCAATATAAGGTTATTCTTCCGGATACAACTTTTTCTCTTCTGAGGTTTATTTTTCTTTCTTACCAGTTGTGCAAATAATGAAGGTGGATTGGGTGGTGGGTATGATTCAAATACCAATTTTCTCTCGGGCAATAAGTCCCAGAATCATCTCGTACACCCGCAATTCGAATCCACATTTCAATTCAATGGTACGATTTTCTTTATGGATTACATATTCGCACCTATATGTATGTATGAATGTTTATCATGTGTGTATGTATGTATGTATGCATGTACGTTCACCAAGTTGTTCAATATATTATACTCAGCAAGATGACATTGTGAGTTTTACCTGGAGATACGAATCTTAATGAGTTCGCTGATCTGTTCATATTTGGAGGGTGTTTTTCAAGTATCTATAAGATGTTCTTATTTTTGACAGTGAAAGATTCCACATCTCTCCTTTAAGGGAAAAAAGTGTTGTATATGTTTTACTAAGGGGAAAGTACCTACCTACACTTGATTTATTAGCACTTAAAGAACGAGTGAAAAAATACAGAGAATACCATACGTAATTCAGGGAAACGAGAAAAAAAGAAAATGTTTAAGAAAATATTTTGCATATCTTATTCATGCCTGTTTATTATTCATTATTTTGATTATGTTCATTTGAACGGTTAGATTTTACAATAATCAAATAGGTTGTGGAGCCATAATGATGTATGCCTGAGGCGATGCAAGGAGGAAAGCAATATACAATACTTCAATATGCATTTCATTGGTTCACACATACGAGTACATACCTACGTGATAAAAGTTTTTTCCCCGTAGGAAAGTGCAAATCTTTTAATGATTTAAAGATAGAGAAGTTCAGTCCGTGCTAAACAGTGCATAAGACGTTTACCAATTAAAACTACTTTACTACCGACCTTGTTCTTACTGCTCACTCTATCGCTGTGGATGATTGGACCGACCTGGTTGGACAGGCGAAATGCATTGTGTATAGGTCCTTTAAGAAAGGGGTGCTAAATTCATTCAAAAGCTTGTTTTATTTAATAACCTGTCAACTGTAACGCATGAAATTCTATTTGGCTTGTACTTCAAATAAACTTTGAGTTTAGAAATGTAAGAAATTGATTTTAAAATTGATACTGAAATTAAGTACTTTGCAAAATACGAGCGCAAGGTGAAAAGTTCTCGGCCTGACAATGAAAGACTGCGATTTTCAGTCAAAAAATGATTTTATTTTTCTACATAATCTCCCTTGACTTCAACACACTTAGTCCAGCGTTTCTCCAACATCAGTATTCCTTCTCGGAAGTGAGAGTCTGTAAGGCTGTGAAAGTATTCATCTACGGCCCGCTTAACTTCTGCATTGGATGTGAAGCGCTTCCCAGAAACAAATTTCTTCAAGTTTGGAAACAGATGGAAGTCTGAGGGTGCCAAATCAGGTGAATATGGGGGACGGCCGAGGAAATGGTACCCCAAATCCCGCAGTTTTCCCATCGCCAAAGCACACTTGTATACAGGTGCATTGTCCTGTGGAAAGATGATTTTTTTTTCTTCTTCAAGCCAGGCCTCTTCTCACGAATTTTGGCATCCAGCTGGTCAAGAAGGTTAGAGTAATAATTGCCTGTAATTGCTCTGCCTTTCTCAAGGTAATCAATTAACAGGATCCCTTTCGCATCCCAAAACACACTGGCCACGACCTTTCCGGCAGATGCGATCGACTTCACTTTCTTTGGCTCTGAACCACCGCTTCCACCCACTGCTTCGACTGCTGTTTCGTTTCTGGCGTATAGTGGTGGACCCATGTCTCATCCATGGTGACAAATCACCCCGCAAAATCGGTCGGGTCCCTATTGAATTCCTCCAAAGATTGCCGCGAAAAACGTTTGAGCATTTGCTTTTGATCGGCATTCAGCAAATGCGGCACCCATCTTGCGCAGAGCTTTCGCATTCCTAAGTTTTTGTGCAACATGTTGCACAACCTCTCTTCCGATATACACACAGCCTCAGCTATCTCACTCACCTTCACTCGCCTATCGTCCAACACGATATCATGCACATTTTCGATGGTTTCGGGTGTGGTTGCGGTTTTTGGCCGTCCTTCATGTGGGTCAGCTTCGAGGGACGTGCGACCACATTTAAATTCAGCTTCCGTCTTTTTAACGGTTGACATGAAAGGAGCAGAGTCCCCGTAAACATTTGTCAACTTTGGATGAATTTCCTTAGGGGTTAACCCATCCAAAACGAAGAATTTTATGACCGCACGATATTCGAGTTTATCCATTTTAACGAAAAACACGCAAGACGTCTACTGCAAAAATGCATGTAAACAAACTACTTGAGAGAACAAGTGGAGACTTGTCATAAGAACTAATGAGAAGTGCACCCAGACAGGAAACGTAAATTTTTACTGATTGGAATGCTATCTCTGCGTCAGGCCGAGAACTTTTCACCTTGCCCTCGTACTTTGGCCATATTGTTGACAAGAAACTAAACTCGAAAACCAATCTAATAGAACGCATAGAGAATGCAAAATGTGGCTTTCTATTTCAGTAAAAAGGCACTGGCTGTACGTGTCCGTTACCAGGCCTATGCTACTGTATGTATGTATGTGTATCGGCCTTTCGCGGCAGTGGACATTATGTTTCATCTGCTGCCATAGATATTTTCGGCAAACAGATGGCGGCCTTCCGACGAAAAGCCTCCTCGCAGTGGTCCAGTTATGGCATTGGTCACTCCTCAACTCTCGACCTTCGTAACTTTACCCATGAAACACCGAATTCCATTCGACCATCCCTGATCGCAATGATTAGGGTAATGCTCTCCCTGCGGATGGTAATGGTAGTTCAGTTCAAAAGCGAAAGTGGGTTGGGTTGTGGTGTTTTCTCTGAAAAGCTTAACCTGGCCATCTCATGGCGATAAAGGAAGTCTTGCTCCATCCAGGGTCTCCTTTCTTCGATCACCTCAGCGAACTGGAACCAAATGGAGAGATTCATGGCATCACAATGAACCTCTACTTGTCTAAGCATGTCTTTACTCGTGTACAGACAGCCAACCTAACCTAACCTAGATAGGTAGGTAGAAGTGGTTGGGTCAGCAAACCATGGCGACACTTAACTAGCGCAGAAACGCCGTTTTAATACCACAACTCAAGTGACCTAACGGATGTAACAAGGACGTTAACTACTAGGGAAAAGAAGAAGAAAAAGGGGTCAGGATTATTCAAATCCACTCCGTTACATTGAGGAAGCTGATAATATCCCCAATGCTGATCTCCGCTAGCTCTATAAGGTTGTCGAAAAAGAGTTTACCTAAGGTGCGCTGTCTGACCTTGCCTAAAGCCGGACACTTGCAGAGGAAGTGTAAGATTGTTTCTATCTCGTCAGCAGAATTACAGCTGTGACAGTGTGTATTAAATGCAATGCCTATTCTGGCCGCATGAACCCCGATGGGCCAGTGGCCAGTACTAACTGCCAGAACGATATCTGCACGGTTTCTGTTTCTTTTCTTTTCCGGGAGTATTTGGACCACATCTGCCCGGAGATGACACAGTTCTGCACCCCCTGCCATCTTCTATTACTCTTTAGTAGATAGTGCGCGAAGATGCCTGCCTTAAGGACCCCCAACGGGAAGTTCACCTCCTTTGCTAGGGAAGCATCAAGGGCAGATCCTTGCCTCGCGAGTTCATCATCTCAATGTTGCTGTGACCCGGAACCCAAAGGAGACAGATCCTTTGCCGGTGCCTTGAAAATGAAGTGGCGGACACTATAGCCTTGATAGCCGCCTGGCTCTCAATGAGGAAAGCAATAGTATTTAGGGGTATAGAGGTTTGCTTAAGTAGGCGGCAGACCTCACGTACAGTAAAAACTCCCGCCTGGAAGACACTGCACGAATTTGGAAACCTGTAAGACCTGGAAATATTGAGGGAATCAGAGAAACCTAACCTAACATAACCACTTTGCTCAAATTTCTTTCTTACTTACTTTATACTTAAATCCTTTTACCACTTGAAGGGAATAGGACGTTAACATCGCCTGCGTGTCGTCTTCTTCGGAGTTCTTCAGAGCATTTGTGCACACCGCAGCTCATACTGTGGCCAACTGGAAACCGTCACTGCCTTCATGGGGCAATGTTTTGTAAGGCAGTTTGTATTTTGGCGAATTCAGAATTTAGGATGTTTGGTTTTTATTTAGCCGCTTGGAGTACAAGCTCGTAGAACTGTGTAAAATAAAACTAAACGAAATATCAGCTGTAAACAAGGTGAGCATCTGCTTACTATCAGGACACATTTAGCATCGATTAGACACACGTGCTACAGCTAGATTGATATGGCGGGTCTACAATAAGAAGAGATCTATCAATTTACTAAAGCTTAGCCTCAAGGACATCCTAATTGCTGTTGGCGTATCGACTGGACACTGGGTGATAGGCAATCATGCAGCCCGGCTAGTCCTACCCTATAATGATTACTGCAGGAGCTGCAGAGGCGAAGAAGAAATAGAATATGTTTGTCACATGCTGTGTGGCTGTCCTGCACATGCGCTTAAAAAATAATCTCTATCTCTCTCAAAGAACTCTAAGTGAGCCATTGACATCCCCGTCAACAAGACCATTTACCTAACCTAGGCACTTGGAGTACGTACTCTTCGAGGCTGCCCTTATTTTTGCACAAAATTCAGAAAGTAGCATGAAAATCAGCAAGTTTAAACCGCCTCCACCATTTACAAGCCAGATATCCCTGTCATATGGCTTCAATCTATTTTTCAATACTGCAGTTCTTGCGCCCTGATATCCAGGATTACCTTGTTCGGTTTCATGAAGCTCGGCGGTGCACTAGTCACATAACACCGGACACCAGAAACGTGTGAAAGAAAGCCAATCTCGCTTATTTAGAGCAGTCGTAGGTCTAATCATACGTAGGTTTGTATACAAGACATACTCTTAAAAACAACGACACAAGTTAACACGTTCGCCCACAGCATGCATTTTTATTGACTTGCGGTGGTGCACTTTCAATATTTCAAAAACTATTGCATTTAGAAATGACTTTTAATATCGCCAAAAATGGCAGTAGAGCACAAGTGATTACTCCTGCTGGTGCGCTAAAAATTGCATTTCTTTAAAACTCTACTTGATCTAAGACGTGTATACCTAAACGTTTTCATGGAAAAAGGAGTTTTCTAAATCGCGTTTACGGACGTCATGCACCATTGCAGAAATGGCAAAAACGTGTATACACGTCGCCGTGCGAGAACGTGCTAAAATGTTTACTATTGAATTTAAAGTCACAAAATTATAAAGTCCACTTATTCAACTCACCCGAGGTAAACTTTTTAAATCGCTGGAACCATTAATAAGAAACCATTATGCCATTGCGAATTAAAAAGAAGAGTCCTTTTTCCTGAAAATTATTCTTGTGTACCGTGTTTACGTGTTTAGCTGACAAGAATTACGCGCGTGTCAAGAAATTATTTTTGTTGGGTTGTACTCGTACACATTTGCATACAGACGTCACGAAGTAAATGCGATTGTAGCTTTTGTTTTCTCAACATGAATGTGAGGCCCACTAACAACTCATTTTTGTGTTAAATAAACGTATGTTTACTGTATTTCGCTACACAAACCTTATGCCCATTGTTACATGACACGCATAACACTTAGTCATTTATGACAGTTTCAGTCGTATTTCATGATTTCCCGCACTAAAGTATGGAGACATACATAATTTAGCCATTCCTGAAATATAGTACATATCAGGTTATTTTCTTTGCGATTTCTTGGAGAAACCTTGTAATCTTTTTACATGACATTATTACATATTAAGAAAGCGTGGTAATAAAAGAAAGTTAAGGTATTGTAGGGTTGTAGGTTAGGGTGACCAGATTCGGGGCATTCTACGCTCTACACCAATTGAACGGGGAACGTGGATGTCCCTGCCGTAGAATAGTTAAAAAATAAGTTTATTTGTTTATTTTATTGGCACCAACATTTTTCGAGATTCGTTGATGTTGCAGATGTCCAAGCTATTGATTCTGACTAATTAAGCATGTTGTCAACAAAGGGAACTCCATGGATCTAGAGTCTTAATCGGACTTGGGTAAAACCCATTGTGCACTATGTAGTAGGATCGACGTGCGCGTCTCTTTAGTTCTTCTCGATAGGGTAATATTAATGAGTAGCCCGCCCAACCCAAGGAGACTGAATTTATTAATTCAAAGCCGTCGAAAGCAGAATTAAAACATTCGAGGATGTTTTTCATGATGGTAATTGTTGTTTGTTGAGACTACATAGTGTTCATTTAATGGCGAAATATCTGTAAAGTGAGCTGGGTCTTTAGGGGAGCAGGCTAAGGCGGGTTGTGGGCTTACTTAAGTCAGAAAGCTGTAGTGACAGTTTATTATGTTGTTTGGCGAAGCATACTATTAACAAACAATATTCTAGCTGAATGAAAATTAATATGTAATGCTAAATAATAATGCACTGGTATTACACTTAAAGACGAAGTACCCTTTCTTTTACTTCTAGCTATGTGTGTCATAGGCAGCAATGAAATGAATAACATCTTCATACCAGTCGCACTTAATCAGTACAGTAGCTAGACTGCATTCACATGGCAGCCGCACTGCAGCGGAATATGATTCGTACTGTATTGGTATTGCAGCTGCACTGCATCGCCGCTGCATTCACACTGCTTCGTAATTGCATCCACTCTGCAATGGCAGTGCATTGACAATGCATCTGCACTACATCGGAACTGCATCTGCACCGCATCCGCACTGAATTCCATATTATAGCCCAGTTGTAGGCTGTACACCGAGGAATAATGGACAGATTAACAAAATTGCGGCACCTATTTGTTTAAGTTTCCCTATACTCGTAATACCGTTTTTCGTTCAAATCTCGAGATTAAGTTTTTCGGATACAAGAAATCTATCAAAAATATATCGTGTGAATTTATGTCTGATGATGAAGTTATTTATGTAAAAATTGTCATAAATGCTACAAAATATATTATAGTATCATCTTATATACATCTTCTCCGACTACATACCTTGTCGCGGTGAAGATGCTTAGTAAGGACCCAATGATCCCGAAGGGCGTTTGCAGTAGGGCCACCCATGCTGTAAGGTCTTCGGGTATCTGAAGCTAAAGTGTAGTCAACTCATTCTAAAGGGTGGAGTGAGCATTCATAAGCCGTGACCAGGGATGAAAGGCTGAGGGTTTTAATCAGTCGCTAACGAGATCCTTTAGGTGCTGTCGTAATAAACCTTACCGCCAGTAAAACCGGCTATGCTGGCGGTGGACACTTTTCACCGGCTTACTCGTGGGAACATGCATAAAACTTCAAATACAAAATCAAACAAAAAAAGCAAAAACGGACACAAACACAAATTCCGAGGCTTTGCGTCCAAATGCAACGAACAAGGACAACGAACCGACCGACAAACTTACATGCAGAGAGACGACGGACAACGACAACTACACGAACCCATCGGATTCTGACCACAGATCCATTGCCAATTCCGCTTCGGATGCGGAGTCACAAGCAAAAGCCATATCGACACGTTGCATTTCCCTAGTGCCAAGAAGCACAGAAACCTTCGCTTGGCTAAGCATCTGCGCGCACGAATTCTCGAGAAACCAGAGGAATCGTGGGAGCCTTCTGCTCCCACAAAGAGACGCTACGCTAAGCGGGTAGCGTTATCGCTGAAGAGACCAGTCAACCCGAGTCGGGAGGACAGGCCCCTTCAAAAAGTAAGAGTGTGCCGCTTGATAGCAAGAGACCACCTCCAAAATGCGCACGCTCGGCGGCACAAAGCAAGTCTTAGCCTGAGTCGGCGAGACCTGCGAACAGCAATAACCCCTTCGGCAACACCCCGAACCGTCAACCTGAGTCGGGAGGACGTTCGGGCGTTGTACCTAAAACGAACTCAACGTCCAAACGTCCTAGACCCCAGGACGATGCCTCCAAAACCCCGAGGAAGACCAAGAATACCGAGTCGGTGCTCAGGTCCTACAACGAGGCGGCGAAGGATCACCTGGTGTTCGGCATCTGCGACAGCGGAAATAAGGAGTTCCGCATCAGTGGTGGTACCTGGAGACTCCTCAAGGCAAGACTTGCATCAGACGTGCTAGCGCATTGTCTTAAAAATCGAACTGATACGCCAACGACCTTTTCGGCTGGTTGGTACCTTAATGGTGCAAAGCTTTTAAAATGCAGCAACAGCAGCTCCATCGCGTTCCTCAAAGAGGCAGTGCCCAAGCTCAACCACCTTTGGGCCAAAGCTGATCTATCGGTCTGTCACTGGAGCGATATAAAGGTCCGTCCAAGAGCCCGTACTTGGATTCCTCCAGGACCATGCAGCGAAGCGGATATCCTCAAGCTAATCCAAATTCAAAATCCTGACCTTCCAACCGCAAACTGGAAGATCATTAAAGCCGACGAACCGGTAGAGGCAGGAAGGTTAGTTTCATTCCTCCCCAACAAAGAATCCCTGAAGCTTTTAAGAAAAAGGGATTACAAAATATTCTACGGCATGGAAGAACTGGAGCTGAAGGTCCACGAGAAAGACGAAAGGCTTATCTCAGCTATGGTTTCCTCTTTAAGTAGTCTTGGATTGGACACCGAACCAGATAGCCCTTCGTCTGACTCACAACCGACGGCTTCCACTTCGACCCAGGTCGTAACGCCAGCTGAGTCAGCAGGCGTTAAATAAATAATTGAACCGGTCGGTACACCAGCTGAGTCAGCAGGTGAGATAGAGACAGTTAAGCTGCCAAAGCAAAATAGTGGTGAATCTTCCGAGTCGGAGGATGGTTGGCACCATCCACATAATAGAGGCATCAGTACCAGTCAGAAATGATGCTCCGACTGGTACAAATTAATCTACACCACTCAATAGCAGCTTCTGCGAATCTTTTGCTCCGCCTGCAGTCAGGAGGACAGGACATTGTCCTTATCCAGGAACCTTGGGTGACAAGCGATAATCGCATAGCTGAATTAAGGGCAAATAATTATTCCTTGCTTTATGCCAAACGATCAGGTAAACCAAGATCCGGCATTCTAGCGAAAAATAACTTAAAAGCCTTCTTCTTACCATATTTCAGCGACTCGGACTTCGCATGTGTGGAGTTAGACCGCGATGGGAAAGACAGGCTATGGATATCGTCAGCGTATATGCCCTACGAAGATACAGGTCCACTACCTACACCAAATATACGCGAGATGATAAAATCTGCCCAAGCAAGCAACATCCCCCTAGTAATAGGCGCTGACGCCAATGCCCATCACAACCTCTGGGGAAGCAGTGAAACAAACAATCGAGGTGAGCGTCTTTTCGACTTCATCATAGAAACTAACCTCGTAGTATGTAATATAGGTTCTGAACCTACTTTTACTAACAAAATTAGGCAAGAAGTACTAGATATTACTTTAGCCACCAACTCCCCAAAGGTAAATATTAGTAAATGGATGGTGTCGAAAGATGTTTCTTTTTCGGACCACAACTATATACAATTTAGTTTGGAATTTACCAAACCTCCATTAAAATCCTTTAGGAATCCTAGGAATACTAACTGGCAGGTTTATTATACATTTTTAAATAAAGAACTTAACCTTGCTCACCAGCTGAAATCGCCCAGATGACAGACAAAATTTCCAATACTATGTTATGAATAACGCCTTCTTGAAAGCTTTTCCGATAAGCAGGCACAGAAATGGTAATAAACCACCTTGGTGGAATACTAACATAGCAAAACTCCGAAATGATAGTAGGAAACAGTTCAATATACTCGTAGCTAAGTCTTCACGATCTCCAGAAGATTGGGAAAACTATAAGAGCTGTCTCAACGAGAATCGTGGAGATTATTCTGTAGCAATATAGAAAGGACAAACGATTCTAGCAGATTGAGGAAAATACTTTTCAAATCTCCTCATATCCCTATCTTTATCCAGAAACCTAACGGAGACTGGACCATGTCCATAGAAGAAACGTTAAACCTTCTCATGGACACGCATTTCCCAGGAAACTCTATAGATACAAACATATCTATACCTCAACACCACTCAATCATGGATGTTCCGGCAGGAATAATAAACACTCATACTATTCATTGGGCTGTTAAAAGTTTCCTACCATATAAATCTCCAGGTTTAGATGGTATAACACCAGTAGAACTGCAAGAGGGCATAAAAGTCTTAGCCCCCTGGCTCTATGTGATTTTCAATAGCTGCCTTAAATTCGGCTATACACCATCCTCATGGAAAAGAGTTAAGGTAGTCTTCATCCCGAAATACGGGATGAACTATATCCGTTCAAAACTCAAGGTACAAACCTTATCTAACTCCCAACATGCTAACCAGAAAGGCTTTTCAGTGGAAACAGCTCTACATTCGTTAGCAGGCACCATTGAAAAATCTCTTGCCGTTACAGAATATACTATGGTGGCTTTCCTTGACATAGAAGGCGCCGTTAACAACGTCAATACAGAATCATAAGAGCGCTCGCTGACCTGGATAGAGCGAATGCTGAACTTCGACTAAGGGTTGATTGAGTCAGTCTCCCTCTCTAGTCATTTCAGGCATAGCTATTCTCAGCCAACACCCTCCTGAGAAAGGTTAAAGTTCCCCCGGTAACCGGTGATTCCTCCAGTCCCTACTTCATGTGGTATTAGAATGGACCCAGGCGGTCTAAGTGTGTCCTGACCCTGTCAGGACAGCCACCTTACCTAACCTAACCTATCATCTTATATAAATTGCCACCAATGGGAGAGAAATTTTGATGCATTGATTGATTTCCTAGAACATAAAGATGTTGATAATATTATGATTGTTGGCGATCTAAATGCAAGGATAGAAGTAGAAGCAGCAAGAGAAAACATTTTGCGGGCAAAGTTCGAAATTCGAAGGATGCAACTCTATCATCATTTGGATTTTATGCTATGAACGATACGAGTGTTTCTGATAAAAGCGGCGAGTATATTACATGATTGTAAAGCAGTAAGGTTGCTCAGTTGTCGACTTTTGCCTTGTAAGAGTTGCTGATTATGAAGTGTTGAGTGTGCCGTTTTCTGATCAAATGCCAATTACAGTTAAATTCATCAGATCTAATGCCACTTGAGGAATCGAGGAAGTTGCAACTTCCACCGAAATTGCAATGAAAGGAAAACAAGACAACGGTGTATCGGCAGAACCTGAATAGAAACTTACAGTCAGAGGAAGAGCTGTGTAAGTGAGATATTGAATGTGTAATAAAATCTCTATATCCGGTTGCAGGCAATCGCATACGATAGAATCGAAGGGGAGGGCGAAGTGGTTTGATGGCGATTGTGAAGCGGCGAGAAAGAGATTTTTTGAATGACTTAGAGTAATTCGAAAACGTAGCAACTTCGGTTTTAAAAGTCTCTATGTTGAATGAAACTACTTTTATAAGAAAATCTGTAAAGATAAAAAAAACTAGATTCTTAGAAACTGAGGCATTAAAGCTCACATGCAGTTGAGACGCAAAAGCATTTTGGACAGCGATAAAAATCTTAATCGGGAAAAGTTTACAAATTAGTGTCAAGTTAACTACGGTCTCATTACCAGAGCACTTTCAAAAACTTCACAAGCCGGTAATCATGACGCCAACTATTCTATATGCATAACCCTCATTTACTGATGCTGTTTTGGATTCTTCCTTTACTATTGAAGAAGTTTTCTTGACAGCGAATAAACTCAAAGATGGAAAAGCACCAGGAGCAGATAGAATTACTGTAGAGTTTTTCAAATATGGATCGATCTGTAAGAAAACTTACGGAGACCTGAAATAGAATGTTGGACACTGGAAATATACCGCATAAGTCGAAGGAATCGATTTACTTTCCAATACACAAAAAATTAGACATATCAGATCCAAACAACTACCGCGGGATATCGTTTCTTAATGTTTAATACAAGGTGTTTGTGTGACTCTTAAACAATCGGCTGTGTGAGTGGATAAATCAAAATAAAAAGCTTAAGGCATTCCAGACGGGATTTCGGAGCGGTTATTTAACCACTGCCAACGTCTTTGTCGTACAAAGCATTGCGGGAACATTCCTCGAACAAAAAAGGAAGTTGTATGTATTCTCCGTCGATTTCAAGGCAGCCTTCGACACAGTTGATAGAAAAGCGTTATTTTACAAGCTGTATAATGCCAGAATGACACCAAAGCTTGGAATCTTAGAAAATCTGTATGATAGGAACTATACAGCTTTATTGAACGGAGACAAGATATCAGAAGGGTTCGAGATAACAATGAGAGTTAAACAATGATGTTCCCTGAGGCCATATCTATTTTCTCTTCTCTCGGCACTGGGTTCTTTATGGCCTGTTTGCGCCAAATATGTGCATATGCATGTAGATAGCAATATGAATCTCAGGAGGTCTTTCCGCTCAATGTGACGTAGGACTTCCAACTCAGTGAAGAAGTAGCTACCGACAGTCCTTATCCTTCTGCCGGCGAGGGGAGGGCATTCGTACAGCAGGTGTTGGACAGATTAAATCTCTTCTTCATCCTTGTAGCTCCTGCAGAAATGCTTGTGAAGTACGCCGATACGTTTTGCATGAATTCGAATGGCACACTGCCCCGTTATTATACCAGAGATAACCCACGTGCTGTTACGACTAAGCCTAACCAGAGAACATATTCTCCTCAAATCATAAGAGGACAACAGCGTTTTGGCAATGCCGCACGTGTATAGATGGATCCGTCATATATTGAGTTCACTAGTGGTTTCATCTCCAACAAGTTTTTTATAGAGCTAATAGGAACGCGAGACCTTCTAAACTGCACCAAGTACAGAGGTATAAGTTTCCTCAACATCACATATAAGATCCTGTCTGCCGTATTATGTGAACGCCTAAAACCGATCGTCAACAACCTGATAGGTCCTTATCAGTGCGATTTCAGGCCAGGAAAGTCCACCATTAACCAAATATTCACACTATGGCAGATCTTGAAAAAACCCCATGAATATAAAAACGATACGCACCACATCTTCATCGATTTCAAAGTTGCCTATGATAGCGTGTATAGAGACGAATTATACAGAGCCATGTCTAGTACTGACATCCCTGCCAAGCTCGTCCGTTTGTGCAGAATGACGATGGAGAACTCTCGCTGCTCCATCAAAGTCGGTAAGAACATCACCGAACCGTTCGATGTCAGGAAAGGTCTTAGAGAAGGTGACGCGCTATCATGCGATCTCTTTAACATAGTACTTGAGAGAATTGCACGAAACTCACAAGCCAACACCGGAAGTACAATCTTTTACAAGTCTGTACAACTATTCGCTTATGCCGATGACATTGACATAATCGGAAGAAATCAGCGGGCCGTCAATGGGGCATTTACGAGTATTGAGATCGAGGCAGCAAAGATGGGTTTAGCGGTCAATGAAAGCAAAACAAAATATATGCTGTGTACAGAAAAGGACGCCCAATATCGGCGTCTTGGACAGAACGCCACAATAGACAGATATCATTTTTGAGGCAGTAAAGGACTTTGTCTATCTAGTCTCTATGGCGAGCTCCGCAAATGACGTCAGTAGGGAGATCAAACGAAGAATTACTCTTGCCAATCGTTGTTTCTATAGGCTAAGAAGGCAGTTAAGTAACAAAGCCCTATCTCGAACTACTAAGGTAACTCTTTATAAGACACTAATCATCCCAATCCTACTGTATGGCTTTGTTAAAACCGGATGAGGATGCCCTTTGTTATTTTGAGAGAAAAGTTCTTCGAGCGATCTTTGGTCCCGTCTGCATAGACGGTGAGTGGAGGAGAAGGTAAAATGCCGAACTATACGGCCTATATAAGGATATCGACTTAACCAGAAGAGTTCACATACAGCGACTAAGATGGCTGGGTCATTTAGAGCGGATGGAGCCCAACGTTCCCGCTAAGAAAGTTTTCGAATCCACCCCGGATGGATGACGCAATAGAGGACGACCTCGCAGTAGGTGGCGCAAGCAAATGGAGGGGGACCTCAACCAACATGGCGTGCGCAACTGGAAGCAGCTGGCTCATAACCGTGCAGGCTGGAGAGGTTTGTTGGTTGAGGCCCAGGTCCACCCCGGACTGTAGCGCCACCTAAGTAAGTAAGTAATAGGAACCTTCACTTAGGGGAGTGCCTGCGAGATGTGCATCGGCGACTTCATTCTAGCGAGTTTGTCTGCTCTTTCATTACCCGGTATGCCCATATGGCCTGATAAACGCTGTCAATACTACGAAAATGTGACAACTCGATTATAACTTCCCCCGTTGGAATCCCCACCAGAGCATATACAAACCCGCTCAGCCACTGAAGCATGACTGCTGGTAGTGGTCTTCACTGAAGGAAAATTGTGGGTGCTGATTTGATTAATTGTTTTTAGCATTGTTCAGCTTCAGGACAACGAAAAGGGATGTTCTATACCTTGAATGAATCAGCGGCGTATTTACTAAATTCACCTGATTCTTATTTTTTTAATCCGGAGAGCCAGTACTGAGCTACGGCTGTGGAATCAATATTTACAGATGGAAAATTCGATCTCAACCCCCTTTATGCCACTTAGACCTTGAATTTTGGAAAATCTTTACTTATCTCGCATCTAAGCAAAATAAGGAATAACTGTGCAAAATTTCAAGTACCTACGTCTAGTAGTTTTCGAGAAACGGCGTTCGCAAGGAAAATCGACTTACCGTATGCCCTCGCAATCAAAAACTACAGCCTATCGCGGGGACTGCTCATCGGCAACACCTGAGATATTAGATGACAAATACAAAGAACGGCAGAAAGAGAAATGAAGCCAAATCAAAATTACAATTAAAATAAAATTGCCTGGGGTGGTAGAGCACCCCTGTTGTGATCGGAAGGTTAAGATATATACCCAGCATATTGTCCTGTGACTTTGTCCTGTTGGCCTGTGATAAAATTGCCTGGGGTGGTAGAGCACCCCTGTTGTGATCGGAAGGTTAAGATATATACCCAGCATATTGTCCTGTGACTTTGTCCTGTTGGCCTGTGATACATGCCGCTTACAGATTCTAACGAGCTTAGACCTAATTGTTGTAGATTACTGAGCCTTAACGGCTGCTTGGCTGTCGGTGCACACAGTAATTGACTTATCCACAATGTTCACCTTCGTGATGATTTGCGCAGCCTGGATGACGGCTGTGATTTCTGCTTGAAAGACCTGCAGTCGTTGTGGATTCTGAATGAGTGGTTCCCCAGTCAAATTTCTGCGTGGGAGCCATGTAATAAGTACGATACACGTGGGCTTGTAGATGCTATAAGCCATCGTCTCAACCGGTCTAGCCGATAAGTCTGTATTACCTTTGAATTATTATTACTTACATACTTCCTAGTCCTAATATATGTTTGGGGTTTACGGAGACCATTGCGATTACTCTCTTTTGGGCTCGTTTAAAAGCCAAGTAGAGCGTTATGGAATTTTTGAATTGCCCTGCTGAGATATGTAACTACCTATACCAATAATCATTTATCACATTTACATCGGTATTCTTACCATAACTCCACTCATATTAGACTTCCTAATGTCACTCTTGTATGATAATATTCTTACCGCCACGGTAATGGCTACATCTTAACCTTTTGCAACGTTGGGTCTAGAAACATTATTTTTTATTGGAATCTTTCCCCTTCCTTATTCATATTCCGCACAACATCCCAGCTTAGATAAAAATCTATCCCATAGGAATATAATGACATTCTTAAGCCCATTTATACCAATCACCTTTCAATCCAAACAAGTCTCTACGGAAACCATGTGATTTTCCAATAAAAACCAATAGGAAAAGGTACCTTAAATAATCTCTTAAATTGGCTAGAAGGATTTCCATATAGCCTTTATCTTTATTTTTATGTAGAACATACCTAACGCACGTTTCGGGGGCTTTAAGCTATACCTACGTAAGTATAGAAAAGTAGAACCACAATCAATTTTGCATTTGGAAGAAGGTAAAGAACCCTACTCACTTGTCACAGCGGCAGTTCACTTCACATAGGGTTTCTACTTTTATTGCCATTGAAATCTGACCAAACGACAATACGGCACAACATAGGCTACAAGAGCGGCATTTTCGAATATGCACAAACACACTACGTTTAGGTACGTCTGGTGATTGGAATGATACAAATGCTTGTGGGTACGGTCGCGGTTGTACCCATATCGGCGGCTTTGCAGTGATATCCTGTCGCTTATCATCACCGAACCGGCACTAAAAATGAAAACTTTGAACTTGAAGTCGATTGGGGAATTTTTTCTTTTCCCTGAACTATACGAATCACCAACGTTGAATGAATTGACGGTGAATAAGGCTATCTTGAGGGGTTTTGAGTGCAATCTGTTAGGGAATTTAGAGAGTGCGCATGTATTACTCCTCCTGATTTGAGTGAGTATTTTTGAAAAACAACCAAACTTGTTGGTTGGAGTCAAAATAACTATTTGGCATATTCCTTGCAACATGAGTGTATGTTTGAGTTTAAGCCAGAAGCATAGTGCTTGTTCGATGTAGCGCATAGCACTCTTGGCATTAAGAAGCTACTTGCTCATCATCTTAGGAGTGGAGTGAAATCTGTCGAACTTGATTCAATTCAAACCATTCTCAGGCAGCACAAAACCTACGGTCGCAAGCTGTATACGAACGTTGATGACGTTGCTGTTTATCATACTGCAGCCTTACTATCATTAAGTCGTCTATCCCCTAATGCATCTTAGGGTATCGTCCATGCCCTACCATTTCTTTCTCGCTAGCAATATTGCAGCTGCGACGCTGTGGATAGAATGCAATGCCTAGTTTGGCTGCGTGGACAGATCCCCGCCTTGCAAGTTCATCACCTTTATGGTGCTGTGCCCTGGCACCCAGAGGAGAGTTATACTGAACCGATGACTAGCGAGGTGTGTCCCTCTTTGCGTTTAGAAGATGACGTAGCGTGGCTGTCAAGTCAATGAGGATGGCGATGGTACCAAAGGGTGTAGAGTTGTGTTTCAGTAGACGGCAAGCCTCTCGTACACCAAGTACTCCGGCTTGAAAGAGATTGTAAAAATTTGGTATAATTTTGATATATTTATTGTATCAGAGAAAATCCCCGCACCTACCCAACAGACCATTTTTGAACTATTGCATCGGTGAAGATTGTGAATTCGTACTCGTTTCCCTCTCCACTTTGGATGGGAAACTGACCATAACCATTGTCGGCTGGAACGCCATAAGATCCCTCGGTAGCATATTCTGAACGTAGTTGATAAAACTCGACATAGCTCTAAGTTCAATTTTCCTAATGTCTGCAAGGCTCAGTAAAGCCCTCTTAGAATGGAGAAGTCTTTTTCTAGCGGCCACGGGGCATTCACAAAGAATATATTTTTCCGTCTCTTTATGCTCTTTATAAAGCCAGTATGCATCTGCATCTGCTACTCCTATTTTGTGCAGATGGTACCTGTAAAGGTCCTTAGGTTTTCTTTGATGAGCTCAAAGTTAATATACTTTTTTCCTACCTTAGGCCTGTGGATTTGGCCTAGTGATTGGAGTGGCCATCAGCATCCCATTGTTTTACTTTGAGGTTTGTAATACTCCGTGCTACCCCAAGTTAAGGTTCAGGTACGAATAGTGACGGCCGCCCGTTCGTCGAAGCCTTCGTATCTTGGTATCCAGGCCGCATTAAGTACCACCCCTAAGTATTGTACTAAGCGTTGGAGGATACACAGAGTAATTGGTTGTTTAGCTGTGGAAGCAAGCTTCCTGCATTCTTCCAAAATGTCTCGCTGATGCAAGCCTTAATCTTATTCTTAATCTATTAATGAGAAGAAAAGATCTGCTGATGCTGACGCCGAAGCTTAATAGAGCTCCGCGAGAAGACTGTCAAGCCCTGTTGGGTTAATTGGTTTAAGCGTTTTTTTTTTCATGGCAAAAATTGCATCCTTAGTGGTAGGTGTGGCCACTGTGGCCACTTATCAGCTCTTCAGTGACTTTGTACGTGGTTCTGCTATCACCAGCCAGTACGTTGACGACACTTCTTTTCTTACGATGCACACTACACTGTATCTTCCTCTTCCTTATGCGGTGCAGGGACTCGAGCTCCGTTCTACTCTCTGCGTATTGCTTCATTGCGAATTTTAAGTTGCTTCCACTATTCGATCCTTCTAAAGGTATTCGCGGATAACCATGTAGTTCAGCCTCTCTGTAATATCCGGACAATATTTTCTGCTCCGGTTACAAATACATTTTTTACACACTTCCAGTGGTCATTTATGTTCGATGGTATGGTGCTCAATTCAGAACCACATCTTGTAAGGATATCCAAAAGAGAATTTCTAAAACGCCGGCTAATATTCGCCACTTTTATATGTATGTGCTTACCATAGATGGCTGATTATCAGTCATTTTTGTTTAAAGAAGTAAATACACGACTGTCTGAGCAGTGCGTTTAGAATGGTCTCCCACGACGCCATACCTATCGCATTATCAGTGCTGCTATTGCAAGATACACTTTTCGAAATACTCTATAATGGATATAGCAATTCCGAAATCATATTGTTCACAAATACAATAAGTGTAAGTTAAAATAGCAAAAACAAGCTGACTTCTTGCGGATAAAACAAGATATGACCCCTAGCGATCTCCATTGACCGGAACGCGAGCTCTGGACCCGCTTTTGAAAAAAATGCACCAATATTTTATGTGACAATTTTGCTTATTAACAAACCTGTTAAGCCGAAAACGAACTTCATCGCCGAACACAATTTTGCAATGAAACAACGGGTCAGCTTTCCAACTGCTCTTAAGCCCAATACCCGAAAAAACAACGCATACGATGATTTCATGGCTCTAATTCCTGTACTAGCTGGATATTATTATATGCGGTTACAGGTCTTGGATCTTTGCACAATCTTTCCATGTCATTGACTGACATAGCCCTAAGTGCAGAGACTAATGACGAATCGATAAACTTGGGTCTTCGTGCACACTTTCGTTTACAATTACGATGTTCTTCTCAGTACACACATTTCTTGAGATGTGATTAAGAGGATATGTGGTATGAAATCTGTCTACAGTTGGACTAATACTTACTTACTTAGGTGGCGCTATAGTTCGGGGTGAACCTGGGCCTCAACCAACAAGCCTCTCCATTTAGCTTGGTCTTTAGCTAATTGCCTCCAGTTGCGCACTCCAAGTTGGTCGAGGTCCCCTTGAACTTGTGCGCGCCACCTACGGTGATGATTCCCTCTACTGCGTCGTCCCTCGGGGTTAGATTCGAAGACCCTGCGGGCCGGAGCGTTGGTGTCCATTCGCTCTACATGTCCTAGCCATCTCAGACGTCCAATACGCAGTTTTTTTTGACTAAGTCGATGTCGCTGTAGAGCTCGTATAGTTCGTCATTGAATCTTCTCCTCCAAAACCCGTCAACGCAAACGGGACCGAAAATCTTACGAAGAATTTTTCTCTCAAAGCGACCAAGGATATCTTCATCCTCTTTTAATAAAGTCCATGTTTCAGCGCCGTAAAGCAGGACTGGGATGATCAGGGTCTTATACAGAGTCTCTTTAGTTGTTCGAGATAGGGCTTTACTGTTGAATTGCCTTATAAGCCCAAAAAACAGCGATTGGCAAGAGTTCTTCTTCGCTTGATTTCTGCGCTGATGTTGTTTTTCGAGTTTTGGATTCGTCGCTCAATGTATCTTTTGTTGCTGTGTTGAAACGAACATGTTTTGTGTAAAAGTGTATTGAATATTAATTTTGAGTTTGGATAAATGTTAAGGATTGTGAAAGCAATAATTTCAATAGGCGTACTTTATTAAATTAATTTGTCTAGTATAAATATGTTGTGTATAAATGTCCTGTGCATTAATGGCTTGTGTATAAATGTTTACCAATGCGTTCACACTCGGTGAATTTTTAAATCGAAAAAGAAGGAATATAATTTACAAAGGTACATTGAGCAATAAAGAATATGAATTTAAAACGAAACTATGGAAATTCGAACGCTATATTCGAAGTAATTCAAAGAGAGGGTAGCAGGAATGTAATTTAGGTTTTTTTAAGGTTTTGCAAATAATGTGCTATGCGTTTATTTAGCACTTGTGTTACATAGTACTAAACAGTAGCGAATACAAAAATGTGAGGTGAAAAAAAATTCCTTAGTAACGTTTTAAACATTTACAGTTTATTTTTAATTCACTCACAGGCTGCGTATGTGAATTTTCATTCGCAGTGAATAATTCACAGGTAGTGATTTTTTGCCAACTGTGGCATCTATAGTTCCAGTTAGGTTGAACTTAGTAAATTCCTTCCGCGAGCTGCTTCGACGTATTCGGATCACAGATCGGTAAAGAATTTCCAATGTTGGTCAGGACCTTGGAATAGAGGTGGTGGCGGAGGAGCCCTTAATGGACCAATAGCAGCGCTCATACTCGCGTAGTGGACTAGTGGCACTGGTGTACCCAGAACTCTCGTCCTCAGGTATAGCTAAAGGAACTGGGTCTGCAGGTTGAGGGTTGTGCCGTTCACAACCACGTAAAAAACGAATGGTTCCGAAACAACCAAAAGCCTCGGATAAGGACGACTCAACCGATGATTGCTGGGGTCCAGCAAACGAAATAAGGACAACGACCTTCGGATCTGTACGCGGAATGTTCTGTCCCTTTACAGACCACGTGCAGCCGAACAATTGGCAGAGACCCTAAACTGCTATAAAGCAGATATTACCGCCATCCAGGAAGTGCGATAGGATGGCCTTGGCAAAAAGAGGATGAGAAACTGTGACATCTTCTACTATGATTGCTACAGAGGCAACAGGCAGCGCTTATTCAGATGCGGATTTTTTATACGCGGCAGACTTAGGCAAGCAGTCTTAAGCTTCTGACATGTGAGCGAGCGTATTATGACTAAGTTTGCTAACATGAGCCTAATATGTGTTCATGCCCCCACGGAAGAAAAAAACATGCCACCGAAGAACGAGATCCCCGACAAAACATACGGGAAGAACATCGGCTTCTCCAAAAGAAGAAGAAAGAGCATCGGAAGCGCGCGATCAAGAATATTGAGAACTTATACTCCAGAAAGAATATACGGAAATGTTACCGAAAGGTTACAAGAACGTGTCAGAGAAGCAATACCCGTACAGAAACCTGTAGAGAGGAAAATGGAAACCTCGTAGTAGAATTACAGTCGCTGCAGACCGTATAACAGCGACAAAGACCAACATCCCACTGTCAGGCAGAATGAACCATTCAACTTAGACGATGATTTATTTTTTTTTTAAACAGGTGTGTGTCCTCGCCAAATGGCGTATATGCACAGTGACCAAGGAAATGTATTGTGCCAGAGGGCACTTTTCAGGGCAGCAGTACTTCTACTCTCCTTGTGAAAGCTATAATTACGGCTGCGGAGGAGTTCCTTGCATCTGTTGGAGATATGATCTCTTTAAGGAAAAAGCTTCTCCTAGTACTAGACAGAGCTACACACTCACATACCATAGTATGTGTTCTGCGGTTTCGTTCTCTTCTAGGCAGAGGCGGCACGTGATATCCTTAGAGATTCTCATTTTATTAAGGTGGTAAACCAGTTGACAGTGATCGGTAAGGCAGCTCATACGCCTTCTAATGTCATTTCTGCCGTATTTTAGGATATCAACTGCCTGTCTTTGGAAGGGTTGGACAGCTCTTTTAGCCTGTCTGAGATGTTGGGAGTTATGCCAGTGAGAGATGCCCATGTTGCGTTCCCAAATGTTTAGGGTCAGTTTGAAGGCGGAATCGGATATTCCGTAGAAGGGTTCAGGTCCAATGAACAACTCAGAGGAGCCATTCCTAGCTATAGGTCGGCAGTTTCGTTGCCGTCAACGCCTACATGACCCGGTACCCACCACAATTTTACTTTATTGTGCCGGGCCATGTTTTGTAAACTGTTGAAACAGCTTAGAACTGTTTTTGAACTGATCAAATGGGAGATCAGTGCTTTAAGCCCCACTTGGCTATCGGTGAGTATGTGGATAGAGGCACTTTTGATGCCTGAGTGCAGGTTAATGTTAGCGCAAGTTTCAATAGCGTAAAGCTCGGCCTGGAAAACACTAGGACTCTTTCCGAGTGATTTCGAAATTTTATGGTTGGGTTCATACACACCGGCGCCAACTTCTGAATCCATTTTTGATCCATCGGTGTACCACACTATACCTTTTGGATCAAGTGACGAACCGCCGATATTGCATATATCACGGCTTGGGATCACAATCTCAAACCTTCTACCAAAGTAGATCGATTTGGGCTTAATATCGGAGACCGTGCCGAGCATATCTAGCTCGGGGAAGTCGGTTAATAGGACCATGAGATCCGCATGATCCCGTGTACTATTAGCACCTGACTTTTGAAGACTAACTGCACTGCGAATTGCCACTTTTTTCTATAAATATATGTAACGGAGTGAGTCCGATTATGGCTTCAGTGGCTCTTGTGGGACAAGTATGCATAGTACCTGCGATATCGAGGCAAGCTAGTCTTTGAAGTTCCGTGAGTTTGTTGATCGTTGTGACCTCTTTGGTTTTCGTCCACCAGACAACGGACGCATATGTTGGAATGGGTCTTACAACCGTGATGTAAACCAGAAAATGACATTTGGGGACAGGCCCCAAGTCTTGTCATACATACGGCGACAGGCCCACAAGGCAGTAGTCGCCTTGGCAATTTTATGCTTAATGTGGGAGTTCCAGTTAAGCTTCTTATCCAGGACAATTCTTAGATATTTAACCTCTTCGGAAAAATTTGTGGTTGTGCCGTTTAGAGTCACTGAGCCAATGTTCAGCGTTCTTCTTCTTGTAAACAGTACAACGACCGCCTTGCTGCGGTTAATCGATAGGCCCTCCCCAGCACACCAGTCCGAGACTACAAGGAGTGCATTTTGCATGAGCTGACAAAAATTGACTTCATATTTGCCCTTGATGATGATCACAAGATCATCTGCACAACATATAGTTATGAAACCTGAATCACTATGACGATGGTAGTCAAAATTTCCATCCACCTGACCAAAACGAAGTGAGGATAGCAATTTCCAAACTGAAATCTAACAAGGCTGCTGGACCTGACGGCTTACCGGCCAAACTTTCCAAGGCAGCTGGTGATGTATTGGTAAAGTACGTACACCAACTCATTTCTAAGATTTGGTCAGACGAGTGCATGTCTAAAGAATGGAATCTCAGCATCGTTTGCGCCAATTATAGAGGCCTCAGTCTCCTCAACATCGCATACAAGTTCCTTTCTGCGATATTGTGCGAACTTCTGAAACCTTTTATCAACAGCCTGATTGGCCCCTATTAGTGCGGTTTCAGGCCCGGAAAGTCCACAATCGACCAAATCTTTACTCTTCGGCAGATCCCATAAAAAAACCCAAGAAGTCCAAATCGATACTCATCATCTATTTATCGATTTCAAGACCGCCCATGACAGCATACATAGAGAAGAGCTCTATAGGGCCATGTCTAGTTTTGACCTCCCTGTCAAAATTGTTCGTCTGTGCAGGATGACGATGCTCCATCAAGATCAGTAATGGCCTCACCGAGATCTTTTGATGTCAAAAAAGGTTTTAGAAAGGTGTCGCGCTGTCATGCGACTTCTTTAATATTGTACTTGAACGGATTGTGCGGAACTCACAAGCCAACACCGGAGGCACATTCTATCAAAAGTCCGTACAACTGCTTGCTATACGCCGACAATATTAACATTATTGGAAAAACTCAGCGGCTGTCACCAATGCGTTTGCAAGCATTGAAGCAGAAGCGGCGAAAATGGGTTTAGCGATAAACGAGGGCGAAACCACCAATATGCTGCCAACAAGAAGAGACAATCAACACCGACGAATTGGACAGAATTTCACAGTGGGCAGCTATAACTTCGAGGTAATAAGCGACTTTGTCTACCTTGGCTCTGCTATAAATCCTAAAAAAAACATCCGTACAGACATCAAGCGAAGAATAACTCTTGCCAATCGCTATTTTTTTTTGGGGCTTATAAGGTAAACAGTAAAGCCCTATCTCGAACAACTGAAGAGAATTTGTATAAGACTCTGATCATCCCAGTCCGGCTTTACGGCGCTGAAACATGGACTTTATTAAAAGAGGATGAAGATATCCTTGGTCGCTTCGAGAGAAAAATTCTTTGTCTGCGTTGACGGGTTTTGGGGGAGAAGATTCAATGATGAACTATACGAGCTGTACAGTGACATTGACGTAGTCAAAAATTTGCGAATTGGACGTTTGAAATGCCTAGGACATGTAGAGCCAATGGACACCCACGCTCCGGTCCGCAGAGTCTTCGAATCTTAGGGGCGACGCAGTAGAAGACTTCCTCGCCGTAGGTGGGGCGCACAAGTTCAAGGGGACCTCAACCAGCTAGGAGTGCGCATGTGGAGGCAATTAGCTAAAGATCAAGCTATAAATGGAGAAGCTTGTTGGTTGAGGCCCAGGTTCACCCCCAACTGTAGCGCCACCTAAGTAAGTAAGTAAGTAAGTAAAAACGATGTTCAAAGTAAACTTGGATGTCTTGGTAGCGTTTTTTAAGTGTGAGTCTATTCATGATGATTCGCTAGACTATACTGAACTTAAGCGTCAAAAAGACCGGGCAGAATGACAGCTCGATTTGAAAGTTATCTTTACTATAAGTCTTATCTAATCTAAAAAAGAAAAACACTATTTACCATTATCCTTGTAAGGATTGTCTCAATATTTTCCTTCTGTTATATATATAACTTAAGCAAATCTGCACCAATTTCTATTATTTTTTTTGCAAAGCGAAGTGAAAGTACGAGTATCCTTCATAATGTACATACGAGTATGTGCATACATTTTTTCTTATATTTCCACCAAACTGCATTTACGCAAGAACATGAAAGTAGTATTTAGTTCTCCATATCGATTTTTCTTTTTAAGTAACAATTATCAGTCCAACATGTAAATAATTACAGGCGCCCTGTCAAAGGACCTTTCCAATAATTCATTAATCACAAAATATTTTCTCCGCATCTATATCGGCCATTTAATCATCTAGAAATCCCAACTCCATTTAAGGTCTTTAAACCAAACAAATAATACAAACCAAACGCTGTAAACATAAAACCATATCTCTATGGAATGGCTTTGGCCACCCACAATAACCACATCGTAAATGACTGCGGCTAATACATATAAAGTAGAGCAAGGGTAAATTACATTGTCAATTTTAATACCAGGACGACATTAACGTGTTACTGACCCCACAAAGAGCTTTCAAAACCATAAAAATAAGGAAGTAGAAATAGTGTCATCTGATCTGAGAGGCGTAAACAACAAGCTTATTTCGGGCGCATATGGTACCTATTCTCTAGATAGGAATTTGGTTTTTACCCGTATGGGTTTCTTGCGCGTGGCTAATTGGGGAGCACATGCTGGGAACTGGATGAGACTTTTAAATTTAATTATCTCGGTAGAACATTTCTTCAAACGGAAGGAAAGTTTTGAATTCGTATAAGACATCAAGAAGTAAGGAACGGTTGCTAAACTTTCGAAGTGCTACTCGCATGTACCAGCTTTTCCTTTGCGGTACGTGGTTGGTAACCTGCCCTTAAACTTGGTCCTTGAGTGATAGTGCTTCGGAAAACTTTGGTACAACCTGAGAGTTCGTTTGGGGAAAATAGAACAGAAAATCCCACTAAGGCAAATCAATGTATGTATTTTGAATTTCATAAATCCTGTGAAATTAGTACTCACTCGGTCAGTTTGAGTTACGAAATAATCATATCAGCAAACACAATAACCCCAAAGCGATTACCTGTGTTTTGTGAGCACGTTTGTGGAAAGCCTTTATTCAGCAGAAGCCAACATCGGATTGCCGGTTGTGTATACCCATTCGTATTGAGTTATATGCGTTCAATCGAAAAAGGATTTCATTTCCAATTTCGCCGGAAGGAGCACTGATCGGAAAACGTTGAATAGTAGTGTTCGACATAAAGCATGGTGTTGGCTTTAATTCCGTGCTGCCGTGTACAAAACAAAGGTATCCATAGCTAAGAGGGATGTTTTTATATGAAATTAAATTGATTTCCTGTCTGTGTCACACAAACAAAAGGCATTAGTAGAATTATAATCGAATTCGGAATTTAGGTTATCGAATGGAATTGCCGGTGATAGATTCTTGGAATAAGGCAGCTAAAATGAAATGTATTTCATCCTTTACTAATTGCCTATTTTATTATTAACAACTCAACTGCCGTGCTTTAGGTCCCAGTCTGGTATATGCTCCAGATCTATTATCACACATACAAAGACGCAGATAAACTATTCCATAGGGTTTATTAAGTTTGACACATACCTGTAGTTTCTAAGATAGAATTAGAAATAGTACAATTAGGTTAGGTTAGTTAAAATGACTGCCCCACGTTAAAGCTAAAACTCTCTTAGACCAAATAGAAGGTCCATTGTAACACGGTTTTTGGAAAATGTTATAAGAACTTATGTTTATTCAGTAAAAGAACAAAAAGGAATAATACAATTTTCACAAATCTGGTTTATAAATCAAAAACAAATTAGAATGGCAATGTGAGACCCATCAAAAATAATGATGTGTACAGTATGTTTGAACATGGTATTAATATTAAATACTATAAAAACGTTATCTCAACACTCCCTCTTGTTTTTTTTAAGAATTCGTATGTCTATCTACTCGTAATTAAACAGAAAATTAGCAAATTCCATTTCGCTCTCTTAAATTATAAAATTTTTCTTTAGCAAGCGGCTTCGTCAACGAGTCGGCTAGTTGGTCTTCTGTAGAAACGAACTGCACATTAATTTCTCCTTTGTTTTGTTGATCACGCGTGTAGAAGAACTGTATATCGATATGTTTAGTTCTCTTCGATGAGTCTGGATTTTTAACAATCGTAATCGCCCTCGGATAATCCCAAAACATCGGTGTTAGATCGATTTGTTTGTAGTCAAAGTCTGATAAAATACGCCTCAGACACACGGTCGCCTTTGTCGCTGAACATAGTGCCACAGATTCCGCTTCTGTTGTTGATGTTGCTATCACACTTTGTTTTCGAGAACTCCAATCAATAGGTCCGCCGTTGAGAAAACAAACCCATCCAGTTGTACTGTGTCTGCTGTCAACACCACATGCCCAATCAGCATCAGAATAAATGGTCGGTGGAGTGCAGTTTCGTTGGTGCTCAAACCATAAGTTATGCCATGTGACAGTGTTCCCTTCAAATATATAAAAACACGCTTTATCCCTTGCCAATGTATTTGTTTCGGGTCTTCCATTTAGCGGCTTAGAACTCCAAGGGCAAAAGCTAAATCCGGTTCGGGAGAAATCATTAAATACATCAAAGAACCGATAGCTTCACGATATGGAAATAATCTAGTTTCCTTACCACCAATATCATTATCTGCTTTAGTGGATTTAATACCTGGATCAGCCGGAATTGCGACTGACGTACATTCACTGTGATGAAAACGCTCCAGTACCTTTTTCGCGTAAGCACTTTGGTGTATTTTAACTTTATCTCCCCCCTTATACCTCTCGATCTGTATACCCACAAAGAACTCCGCTTCTTTGTACGTTATCTTGAATTTGTTGTGTAACTGTTTTAAAAGTTCTTGAATGACAGCCATGTCATCGCCGCAAATACATAAGTCCATAATCCACATACAATGCAAGATAAAATCGCCTTGACTTTTTGTAAAAAATGCATGGATCCGTATTTGATTGCTGTAGTCCAAACTGAAATAAAAACTGAACCATTTTCTTGTTTCATTGACGTGATGCCTGCTTAATGCCATACAGACTTCTTTTCAATAGACACACACGATCATCCTCTGCAAAACCATACGGTTGTTCCATGAAAATACATTCATCTAAATCGCCGTGTAAAAAGGCTGTCTTAACGTCAAATTGGTAAATTTTGAGATAAAAATCTGCTGCAACTGCTAAGAGACTTCTTACAGAGTCGTATCTAGCCACTGGTGCAAAAGTCTCTTCAAAATCTACACCTCGGTTTTGTGTACAACCCCTCGCCACCAGTCGAGCCATGTAGTTACCAATTTGTCTATCAGCTTTATATTTTTTCTTAAAAATCCAACGATTCGTAATGACATTTTGATCAGCTGGCCTTAGAACCAAAATCCATGTTTCATTCCCTAACAATGCGTCTAGCTCATCATTGATTGCATTCAGCCATTTCGCAGAATCATCAGCTTCCATCGCTTCCTCAAGATCAAATGGATCCAATTGCCCTGCGCACATACGGGTCCTTTTGAATTGGTAACCTTGGATTTCTCCGCATTTTCTGGCTTTTGTCATCTTGATCACCTTCTTCCTCTGCACTTGCTGGACTCCCGTTCTTCTTCTGCTTTATCCATCACAACGTGAGGCATAACAGATATTTCATTAAATATCACGTCCCTTCGAATCAAAATCTTCCTTTTTGCTGTGTCTTCTTCTTCTTCTTCCTTTTATCAGCGGGGTTATGATCCGAAAATAAGGGATCACAACCCACCCACTTCACCGCATTTCTACTGATCCGCCTGTGGGGTTCGCCCATGTTCGCTTTGGAACGTTCATTGATATTGCCTTTTTAACAGGGTTCAAATGATCTCTTCTTTGAACGTGGCAATACCAGCTGAGCCGGTCGCACTCTATTTTTGTACGATGGTTTCCTTGTTGTGAAAGCTTCCACGGATTTTCGAACTTCTTATTCGGTCAAGCTTTGTCACTCCTACTGTCATGCGAAGCATCTTCATCTCAGCTGCCTTTAATTTACTCTCATACTTTTTGTACATCGTCTAACATTGTGAGCCGTATGTGAACGCTGGACGCACAACTGCGGTAGAGCTTTCCTTTCAACTTAGGTGCAATTTTTCTGTCACAGAAGATAGCGGAACTTTCTCGCCACTTTATCCACCCTACGCTTACGCGATGATTGATGTCGTCATCACAGGTTGCTTTGCTATTGATCATAGACCACAGATATTTGAACTTTTCGCACTTGTGAAGCACTGTTCCATTCAAATAAATGTCTGGAATAGGCCTAAGTGGATCAGAGAACGGGCCGCACAAGTACTCTGTCTTTTTTGAACTAATGCGCGATACCCATTTCCCTCCAAAACGTCCAAAGTGCTCGTTGCAGGGATGTAGGATCCTCAATTACGATAGCTCTATCGTCAACAAAGAATAATTGATGTACCATGGGGTCCGTCACTTTACCTTCAAGCAGATAGTCAAGGACTGCAATAAAGAGCAAGGGACTTAAAACGCTTCCCTGGTGCACCACGACTTTGATTGGGAACTCTTCGGTTACTCCAGCGGGACATCTAACTCTTGTCTTTGCTCCTTCGTACATGTCCATGATCATCTGTACATAGGTTTCTGGAACCCCTCGATGTCGTGGCGCCACCCATATCAGATCTCGTGATTGTCTGTCGAATGCCTTTTCAAAGTCCACCAATACAACACGCAAATCCTTTAAGGAATCACGATGTTTTCCCATTATGATCCTTATACTTTGGATTGCATCTGTGGTTGATTTACCCGAGACAAACCCGCACTGATCATCAGATAGCCGTATTATTTTTCGCAGTCGGCCACCTAATACCCGCTCAACGATCTTCATGGTGTGTGACATCAGTTTGATCGAACGGTAGTTATCACAGTTTCGCGTATCACCCTTCCCTTTGTATACAGGGAGAAGGTAACTTTCCCTCCATTGATTCTGTTTTGGATCACCTCTCACGAATTTGGAGATGAGAATTCTGAGCCATCTGAACCCGATGTCTCCCATCTTTTTTCAGAACTCAGAGGGCATCTCATCTGGCCCAACCGCTTTTCGTTTTTTGGAGTGTTTTACTAACTTCTTCGACTGTAATGTCGAGTATTTCTTCATAGTTAGGGGTGGCTCTTGTAAAGTATAGCCAGGGAAACTGTTCATTCAAAAGTTCTTTGCAATACTGCCGCCACCTCTGCAGAATTTTGTCGTCATCCACAAGAAGCTGGGCAGGAGCGTTGTTAATGTACTTTCCTCCCGATACAGGCCCTCCGTACTCTCTGCCTGAAGCCGGGCGCACTTCTTCTTCGCTTTTTCTTGGAACATCTGTATTCCATTTCGGGGTGAGCTTTTTCGTCTCTATTATTTGAGGGGCACTTTGACCAGCTTTGAAAGCTGGTTTCTTCTTATTTGTTACCTCCTTAGCTTCATCACTCCACCAACATGTTTCTTTGGCGTGTTGATGGCGGCCTTTTGAATCTCCTAGCAGTGATTTGGCCTTCTTTAAGCAAGTTCGCTGTAGGGAATCCCACATATTTTGTGCTCGGCACTCTTCGTACTCAGCTCCGATAATGGTATGATAGAGGTAATTTTTCATAACGAAAACAAAAGCCTCGCCTTTTTCTTTGTCCAGATTGTACCACTTCCTTTTTGCTGCGTAGTACACTCTATATGCCTTATTTCCTTCGCTATATTCTACCATCTGACATTTTACAGAATTTATCTCCCATTTTGTCCGTTGTTCTTTTGAGATATGCACATGCACAAGGCACTCGCTCCCAAAAACCCCGATATGTCCCACTGATGGTTTACCTCCATACCATTTCTCATAAGGTGTGACGCCACCAAGAGTCTGCGATGCCGTTCTATTCTTCAAATAAACAGAAGTGTTAGTAGCCTCACCCCAAAGAAATTGCGGCAAATTGCGCGCATGCAACATTGCCTTAGCACTCTCCACAATCGTCCTGTGTTGCCTCTCTATAAAACCGTTTTGTTCCAAAGCTCTAGGTGTTGATAGCTCATGTTTGATCCCTTACGATAAGAGAAACGTTGACTCCATCGTTGCAAAATTCCAAGCCTCCTTCAGACCTCAATCTCTTGATTCGGTGACCGCCAGCCTGTACTTCCTCATAAAACTGCATCAGATTCTCCAAAACATCTGTTTCATTCCTTAAGAAAAATACAAAACAGTATCTTTTAAGAGCATAAAATAATAAGCTCCACCAATAGACGACACACTCATTTTTCCACATAAATCGACATGAAAAGCTCACCAGGAATAGTAGAACGCCTAGCACCATCCTTAGGAAAACTTAAGCGATGTTGTTTGCCATATGCACAGCCCTCACAGAACGGATTCTTTTCGGCATAGTCTTTGATCTTTAAATCTCCGACGACTTCCTTTTGATACATCTCCCTTAGCATCTTGAAATTAACGTGACCTAAACGTTCATGCCAAAACATTATTGATCCAGAAGACGCCACATTCACTTCAATTTTCCTAACCGGCTTCAAATTCATTTTATAGAGTTTGTAGTCTCTGACACCATCCACAATCAGTCGGCCTCCTTTAACAAACAAAACTCGGTTGGCTCCTTCTTCAAAAATCACCTTAAAACCCTTGTCGGTTGATTTAAGCACAAAAATAAAATTCTGGGGTGAAATCGGCTAACGCGATAATTGATTGTCGCTTTTTTGATTGTCGTTTTTGATTACAGTCGCGAACGGATAAGTACACAACGTCCAGGCATCGATTTGTTGTGCACTTATCCGGTCTGTGCACTTATCCACAAGTGCAAATTGGTGCACTTATCCGTAAGTGCACATTTTTGCACTTATATGTACTTACTTAGTAAGGTGCACCATATTTACACCGTATTTACACACTCAAAAAAAGAAACTACATATTTATACTATTAAGAATTCTTTTATTAAAAACTAGCTGACCAGTGCTGGCCTTGCTTCGCCCGCATTTTAGTTGACGGTTACTTACTTGTTGAAATATAATTGCCAACTGAACACAATACCGAAAATGCGTAAACTTAATTATAACTTCCCCCGCGGGAATCCCACCAGAGCATACGCAAACCCGCTTCCAGCACACAATTTATTTTAAATTCATTAAAACATTCTAAAATGTGGACAAATCCAACGATCAACATCTCATCGAACAAAATGGAAAAATATTGCAATAGTTCTATGTCTACACATGCATATGCATGTACATATGTACCTACGCGTCTATTCCCAAGTCTCTTGATTGCATGAAGTTTTGACAACACATGGATATCTTAGTTAATAAAATTTACAATATCTTAGATTTGGCACTGATAATTTTTTTTTTTTTCAATTTTAATTCTAGAAGAGATCGCACACTGAAGATGATCAAAACATAATCATGGGATAGCGCGCCTTTATACTCACACGCACATACTATTGTAACAATAGCCACTGCTGAAGGAAAATTGTGGGCGATGATTTGATTAATTTTTTTTAGCATTGCTCAGCTTCAGAATAACGCAGAAGGATGTTTTATACCTTAAATGAATTTACTAAATTCACCTTTTTTTTCTTTTTTTAATCCGGAGAGCCAGTACTGAGCTACGGCTGTGGAATCATATTTACAGATAGAAAATTCGATCTCAACCCCCTTTATGCCACTTAGACCTTGAATTTCGGAAATTCCCTTCTTATCTCGCATCTAGGCAAAATAAGGAATAACTGTGCAAAACTTCAAGTATCTACGTCTAGTAGTTTTCGAGAAACGGTGTTCACAAGGAAAATCGACTTTGCTTTTATAGTATCTAAGAAAAGTGAAATAAAAAAATTAACAAAAACAACTCAAAGACAAAAGAATCAGATTCCATTTTGAGTTAAGTACGAGTATATAATTGCACATCTGTATATGTATGTACATTTGTACATACGTCTATGTAGATAATATGTCCAAAATAACATTACTAATACATACTACTACTATTGCGGCGCCGTCGTGGCGTAATTGGTTAGTGTGTCGGACCACTGTGCGTGAGGTTCCAAGTTCGAATCCCAGAAAACACCAAAACGTTTTTTCACGGTCCCCCCTCTCGTGATCGTCTGACAAACATCCGAGAGTATTGTTGTCTCGAGAAAGTTTCTCAAAACAAATCGCCCTTCGGATACGGCACTAAATTGTAGGTGCCTTCCATTCGTGTAAACAATATAACACACACAACATGAGTGTTTGCGAGAAGCTATTCCCTGGCACTTAAAAAGCTGTTGTGCCAAATATTTATTTATTTGTACATACTATGTACAACACCTGCCATGATTGCCGTGCCATCAGGTAGGCGACTCCCCGGTAGGCCTAGAAATATATAGTTGGACCCAGTCCAACATCTATCCTAGAGCCGTATAGAGATTCCTTCTGATGAGTTGGAGTCAGTGGCGAAGGATCGAGAAGGATGAAGGGTCGACCTGAGCATCTTACCCCCGCGACCCTAATGAAGTATTAGCGGGGCATTGAAAATGTATGTATGTATGAACTAAGTATGTACGTATATGTAGTTTTAAATGTTGCCAGTTCATTTTTTATTAATGTAAACAAATTCAATTGTAATCCAACTGTCCAACCGTTTAGACGTGTTTTCATTTTCTCCTGCTTCGCGAGTCAATATTTCCGCCAAATCACTCTAAACCGCTTTTTCGCCAACTTAATATTCAGTGCATTACCCCAAGTGTCGCCCGGTTTTGCAATCAATTTCAATTAAGTGACCTACTAACTGTATTCAAGTGCGTTACCTCAAGTACTGACATTCGCCCCACTTTCATCTGACTTTCATAAAAGTGTTCCCATTAAATTTTTGCATAGATCTGCAGTAATTATCGTGCTCTGTGTCACTGTGCCACCAATTCCATTCACCCCATTTTCGCTGACGCGCTTGTTCACCCTATATTTCGCCATGTCTTGCGGTATTATCAACTGCCCAATCACTGACAATAATGCTGATTGGGTTTCTTGTAAAGGAATCTGCGGAAAATCTTTCCATGCCATATGTGTCGGTCTTAACAAAAGAAATACGGTATATGTAAAAGCACTTTCGGACAACCACCTTTTCTTTTGTGATGAGTGCAAGAATATCTCACTCTCGCACATTCTCCTCGCGATAAAGTGCCTTAGTGAATCAAATGACTCCCACCAAAAAAATTTCTCTAAAAAGATTATGGGTAAACTCTCCAACTTAGATAGCAGTGTTAGATGTGTTGACGATTGAGGCAACTCGGTTCAGAACTCAACCGAGGATATCAAATCCAAACTATGTAACATTGAAAAAAAAATTGCTGGTCTGACGGAGTTATTTCTTGCCAGTCCCACGAAGGAAGAATCCACCTTGCACCATCTCAACAAAGTGTTTTGTGATCTCAAAGCTAATTATACCTCGCAGATCAGTTCTTTCGATAAATTGCGCGAATGTGTAAGCTCCCTACGGGAAGACTTTGACATCCTCTTCCAATCGTCAAGCAAGCATTCATCTCCTAGGCAACCTGATCCAATGCTCGACGTAATTTACGATCGAATCAATGGTGTCGGCGACGAAGTCACTGCAATGCGCTCAATCATTGTGAATGGAATTGAATCGGTATGCCACAAAATCGACGACCTACCTATCCATACCCAACATAACCCAAACATCCATTACAACACATCAATTTTGGATGAGTTACTGGATGCAGATGTCGACTCACGCTCAACTCCACCTTCCCTTTTACTGCCGACGGACGAATCATCAAAATCTCTCGCTGCTCCTACTGTCCAAGAGTCCGAAACTCCACCCGTCGCTGCCCTTCTGAGTGGCAGCGTAGGCTGAATAAATTAAGAGCTGACAACCTCCAGGTTACCACCTTCCTCATCAAAGGTAGCCCTCGTAATGCTGATGTCTCGTGGATTACGAATTTGTTTTTAAAGAAATACGGTATCACCATCTCCCGATGCGAACTGATCCTGCCTTCTCACCACAGAAGTCTTCGCAACTTTAAATTCGACCTCCCGGCTAGATACGAATGGCTATTCCAAAACCCTGCTAGTTTAAATTTCAACCTCGGAAAGATGCGTATCTGCAAATGGACGGACAAGTCTACTAACATAGATAAGTTAATTAATAATAGACTTAGTAACAACCTCACCCATAGAGATAAGTTAATTAATAATAAGTTGAACCCACTCTCTGTCCACTCTTCGCATAACAAATCCACCATTTCAAACAATGGACCTACCACCCACCAAAAATCCAGCAGTGCTCATCTCCCGTCCTTTAACAAGTCTAAACCCGACACAAATTGGTCTTTCAAAATGGGCATCTTCCCTAACTTCAACTTTAAAACGGCAGCCGTACTGTCTAAGTCTGCTACCAAATTGCCGAATATCAAGCGAGTTTCTTTCGATGTCCCGCCGGTCCCCTCTCCCTCTCCAAACACCAAGGCCACTCCCTCAGTCAACTACCCCAATAGAATTTCAAGTAATCGCGTCTCTTTCAATCTGTCACCTGATTCCTGTCTTCCTCCAAGCCATAGCACTTCTTCTAATAACACTCCCCCCACCGTTAATTACCCGAATTTCACCCACTCCCACACTCTCAATCCTTCCTCGTTAACCACCCCCAGTTGCACCTCTGCCCATACTTCGTCCTCGGTCTCTCTTAACAATTCCATCTCGGCCAATTTGCCATCTACTGCATCTCCCCGCACTTTCGATCCAATGCTTCCTCCCACCGTCAAACTCACGTCTAAATTAATAGACCCAACGTCAACAATCAATGACCTCGATGGCCGCTACATTATGTCAAGATTGCGCGATAACCGGCTTTTTGAAAATGTGCGCCTTTACCTAGCCTATTTACATGACAAGCCTGACTCCGCTCATCTGCATCGACGGAAAAACAAAGACTAATGTCATGGTCTTGATCCAAAAAGAAGGCCTCCCAACTAACCCTATAGCCCTTAAGAATATCTACACGCGTTTTCATGAGAGTTTTAATATCTCCTCTTCCACTGTGGCCAAAGACCTATCAACCTATGGCTCTCATATTGGTTCCAAACGTCTCTCGTATCTCCAAAAAACTCGCAGCAATCATAATAAATATTTTCGTCCCTAACTCCATCACAGTCGATCCATCTCACTCCATTGAAATTGCCCCAAAGCTCCTTTCCCTTCTTCTTCTTCTTCTTCCTTTTATCAGCGAGGCCATGATCCGAAAACAAGGGATCACAACCCTCCCACTTCACCGCATTTCTACTGATCCGCATGTGGGGTTCGCCTATTTGACCTCAGAAAATATCGGCAGGCCTGCCGATTTTGGATCGCTCGGTTACTGAGGCCAATGAAATGCCGATGTCGTCGCATTTGTCTGATCCAGGCGTTTATAGGTCTGCCTTTCCTACATCCATGATGAAATACAATACTTCTTTGGCAGTTTAAAACCATGGTGTTGAAAGAGGTGCATCTCTCATTAAAATCACGCTCAAGCAGTTTTAGTTTCGTGTTGAAGTCACTTTCCAACGCAGACATACGCTCCAAAACGGTGGTGAACATTGAGTTGAATTCTATTTTCAGTTCAGAAACAACTGATTCTGTTATAGTTTTTGTAAGCTCCTCAAAACGGCTTTCAATTTTACTCCAGAGTTTGGCTGACGACAGCGCCGTTGCTGGAGACTCAGAGCGCAGAGCAAGAGAGATGGAGCTTTTCTCGGCCGATCTCAGTTTTTTTTGTTGTTCATTTGTGTTGGTGTTAGACATGATTGTTTGTTATATATATGTACTCACGAATTATAATTCGAAAAATTAAATTTGTATTTTATGGAAAATAAGGAGGACTTTATGTCTTTTTGTTGAAACAATTTGGGGTTTTTAAGTTAAATAATCACTAGAGAACAATGTGCAGCCCAGTACAACACTTTATTTAACAAATAAAACTAAAAATTTGTAGAGCTTAAACTTTTGCAACCTTCATTAGAAGTAGTGATCCGAAAACAAGGGATCACAACCCACCCACTTCACCGCATTTCTACTGATCCGCCTGTGGGGTTCGCCTATTTGACCTCAGAAAATATCGGCAGGCCCGCCGATTTTGGATCACTCGGTTACTGAGGCCAATGAAATGCCGATGTCGTCGCATTTGTCTGATCCAGGCGTTTATAGGCCTGCCTTTCCTACATCGCGATGTCTTTGGAACGCGCATAGATATTGCCTTTTTAACAGGGTTCAAATGATCTCTTCTTTGAACGTGGCAATACCAGCTGAGCCGGTCGCGCTCTATTTTTTGTACGATGGTTTCCTTGATGTGAAAGCTTCCATGGATCTTCGAACTTCTTATTCGATCAAGCTTTGTCACTCCTGCTGTTATGCGAAGCATATTCATCTCAGCTGCCGTTAATTTACTCTCATACTTTTTGTACATCGTCCAACATTGTGAACCGTATGTGAGCGCTGGACATACAACTGCGGTGTAGAGCCTTCCTTTCAACTTAGGGGGCATTTTTCGGTCACAGAAGATAGCGGAATTTTCTCGCCACTTCATCCGACCTACGCTTACACGATGATTGATGTCGTCATCACAAGATGCTTTGCTATTGATCATAGATCCCAGATATTTGAACTTTTCGCACTTGGGAAGCACTGTTCCATTCAAATAAATGTCTGGAATAGGCCTGAGTGGATCAGAGAACGGGCAGCATAAGTACTCTGTCTTTTTTGAACTAATGCGATACCCATTTCCCTCCAGAACGTCCACCCACACATCAAGTGCTCGTTGCAGGGATGTAGGATCCTCACTTATGATGGCTGCATCGTCAGCAAAGAATAACTGATGTACCTTGGGGTCCATCACTTTACCTTCAAGCATATAATCAAGGACTGCAATAAATAGCAAATGACTTAAAACGCTTCCCTGGTGTACCCGGACTTTGATAGGGAACTCTTCGGTTACTCCAGCGGGGCATCTTACTTTTGTCTTTGCTCCTTCGTACATGTCCATGATCATCTGTACATAGGTTTTTGGAACCCCTCGATGTCTTAGCGCCACCCATATCAAATCTCGTGGTTGTCTGTCGAATGCCTTTTCAAAGTCAACCAATACAATATGCAAATCCCTTAAGGAATCACGATGTTTTTCCATTATGATCCTTATACTTTGGATTGCATCTGTGGTTGATTTACCCGAGACAAACCCGCACTGATCATCAGATAGCCGTATTATTTTTCGCAGTCGGCCACCTAATACCCGTTCAACGATCTTCATGGTGTGTGACATCAGCTTGATCGATCGGTAGCTATCACAGTTTCGCGTATCACCCTTCCCTTTGTATACAGGGAGAAGATAACTTTCCCTCCATTGATTCGGCATTGGATCACCTCTCACGAATTTGGAGATGAGAATTCTGAGCCATCTGAACCCGATGTCTCCCATCTTTTTCCAGAACTCAGAGGGCATCTCATCTGGCCCAACCGCTTTTCGTTTTTTGGAGTATTTGACCGCCTCACTAACTTCTTCGACTGTAATGTCGGGTATTTCTTCACAGGGGTGGCTCTTTCTTTCTTTAGGGGTGGCTCTTGGAAAGTATAGCCGGGAAAACTGTTCATTTAAAAGCTCTTCACAATACTGCCGCCACCTCTGCAGAATTTTGTCGTCATCCACAAGAAGCTGGCCACGAGCATTGCTAATGAACTTTGGCGAACGAATCTCCTGAGCATTCTTCCTTCTTTGGGTGGCTATTTTGAAGATAGTGGCGCTCTTGTTCATATTGTGTCTTCGCAGCTCCTGGATAGCCTGGTTTGCATCAGCAACTGGGGAAGATATTTTTTCCAGCTCCCGATACAGGCCCTCCGTACTCTCTGCTTGAAGCTGAGCGCACTTCTTCTTCGCTTTTTTCTTGCAGCATCTGTATTCCATTTCGAGGCGAACTTTTTCATCATTATTATTAGAGGGGCACTTTGACACTTTGAAAGCCGCTTTCTTCTCATTTATCACTTTCTCAGCTTCATCACTCCACCACCATGTTTCTTTGGCGTGTTGATGGTGGCCTTTTGAAGCTCCTAGCAGTGATTTGGCCTTCTTTAAGCAAGTTCGCTGTAGGGAATCCCACGTATTTTGTGCTCTGCACTCTTCATCCTCAGCTCCGTTGATGGTGTGAGAGAGGTAATTTTTCATTACGAAAACAAAAGCCTCCCCTTTTTCTTTGTCCAGATTGTACCACTTGATTTTCTCAGAGACCCTTGTTTGTTTGCATTTCTTTGGTGTTTTCATAAAAATTTCTGTTAGCAGGAGACGGTGTTGCCGAACGATTGCCTCTCCCAAGATCACTTTGCAATCTTTTACCCGAGGCTTCATGAAACTGGCTACCAAATGGTAGTCAATCTGAGTTTCATCTCCACCACTGCTGTAAGTGATCAGGTGTCGGCTTTGTTTGATGAACATGGTATTTAACACGATAAGACCGTGTGATTTGCACATGCTTAGGATGTCTTCACCAGGAAGGTTCCTGGTGCCATATCCTAGTCCTCCATGGCAGTCTTCATAGTCTTCGTTTGATTTCCCGACATGTCCATTCAAATTTCCTCCAACGAACAGAAACTCTTCCTTTGGGATGTTCTTAAAGAGATTGTGGAAATCTAGCCAAAATGCATCTTTATCTCTCTGATTGCACCCATTTTGAGGAGCATATGCACTGACAATATTCCACACCTCTCCTTGTATTACTAGTTTGAGAGACATCAAACGGTCGCTGGACTTTGAAATGCTCAAGACGTTTCCAAGTAGCTCTGCCGCAAGGATGAAATATGCAATAAGAAATATGAAGAAGAAAAAATGTACGCGTGAGAAATAGACATTTTACCTTCAACATTTCGTCTATATATCGTCCACTGCGGTGTAAACTTGAAGAAAATGATTTCACAAACATCTTCAACTTCCTTAAACCAAATTTTATTATTGGTGGCGTCTTCAACGCGAAACACCCCTTTTGGGGTTCAAGGTACGCCTCTCAGAAAGGTAGAACATTTTATAATGCGGGTATGCAATACAGTTGTGATTTTCACTCGACGGGTAAACCAACATATTGGCCGACTGATAGAAATAAGATACCAGATTTGGTATCTGGAAGTCTATCTGTGAGCAATATGGTATTATTTTTAGTATATACATTTACTGAGAATGAGTTTAATGAACGAAATAAGTTTAATATGGGGTGGCCTTTTTTCAAAGCGGGACATTTTGCGTTCTTTGGGGATAGCGGGACACAAAGCTCGAAAGCGGGACTGTCCCGCCGAAAGCGGGACGTATGGTCACCTTATTCATACTATTGAGCAGCTTCTGGAAGACCTCCACGGAAGAACGGATCCAATGCCAGAAACTATAAAGGATACGTCAAACGTCCCACCTTCGTCAAAAAAAGGGAAAAAAATTAGCCGAGAAGACGAAATTTTAAAGAGACAGTTGGATCTCCAAGAGAATTTCTTTGCAAAGCAAATAGAAAATACCAATAAAGCAAATTCAACATTGCAAGAAATAAGAGATGCCATTCGTGAGCTGTGTGCAGCCAGAAAAGAAGAAACTGCAGTTGCTAATAACCTCAAAAGAGCAGAGCTCGGGATTTGAAAGAGGGAATTAGAAATTCCCAAGATTGCAAATGATATAAAATTAATTGAGATTAACCAGCAACCAAAATTTTTATCTGAAATGTGATAACTGAAAAAAAAACAAGACTGTGAATATACGAGTACTGTGCGATTTGTTTGTTTTTTATTAATTAGAAGTTTAAATTTTATATATTAATAAGTTGGTTAATAAATAAGCTGTCTCTGATGCCATCACGAATCCGTCTACTTCTCCATTAGCGAAATTATCTCCTTCACCAGCTTGATGATTATGAATTTGTAGGTAGATTAAGAGCGCAGCATATGATGTGCAATGCAGCACAGACATTTATAATTTCAACAACTCTTATGGGACAATATCTACACTTTATTTCTTCAAGAATTATACGTTAACGACCTAAACAAATAAAATGTCTCAAGTTTAAGTTATTCACATTAAAAGACATGCATATGTATGTACAAACATTTTAAAAGACCAATGCAACGTTCTACAATACTTCTGACCTGCGAATGAACTTGATTATAGTGCAGCTCAGGAGAATTTTCATGAGCGCTTCTATAAGGTGTTAAGAGGAAGGGTTCCAGAGGATAGCCACTATTACCTTGGAAAAAGAAGTTACAATGCGATGTTTTTTTTTTAATATAATATATATTACCAAGTAACCAAGATGACCTCTTTCCTGATATGAATTCTCTTTCCAACATATCTCTTTCGTCACTTTGGCGCCAAACAAAGCTATCGTGAGCACTTCCTCCGTATTTTGCATTTACAGCCATAATTCGTGTTTTTTCGTCACAAATCTGGTAGGACACTTTGTTAATTATTTCGATACTTTATTTATTATAGACTCACAATCATTGCATTAATACTATGTCTTCCTTTTCGGTTGAAGAACATATTTTCATTTTCTTTTGGTCGAAGTATCATAATATGACTTCCGTCAATGCAGCCTATAACTAATGGATGGAAATACTAGTCTTAAGTTTCTTCAAATAGTAAGTTAATAAAGGTATAATTACCTCCAGGAATCTTATACTTTTCGAAAAAATATTATTTTGTTGATTCCGTGGGGGAAAATTGAATCATTAGTGGACAAATTATTGTTTGCATTTTTTTAATAACTGCAACACTAATTTCAGATACAGTGCTTTGACCCATCGGCGCAGCCCAGTCAGCACCAACTTGTCTTTGGTAACCACCACCACCAAGAACGTTTAATGTTGCAGCCAATTGAAGGATAGGTGGAACATGGGTTGATCTTACTCCAGATGGTAAATCAGGCAGCCGCAAAACATGCAAAAATGCTTCTTTTATTAAACGAACGTTTTTCAAAAATTTAAAACATTATGAGTACTAAGAAATGGTTTAAAGGATATCCATACAGATTCGTACATACAAAGGTTCAGGTAGGTCCAAAAAATTCGCTCTATTTCGCAGATTTGTTCTTATCAGTCGGACCTTTTAATAATTATTTTCACTCCTCACTCTCCTCGTCCTCGCGTTTTGGAAAATTGCAAATGATGTAAACATTGCACTTGAACTAATTTGCTTTATAGAAAATATATCAATCCTCAAAACACGCGCTTTTTTCTTAATATATTAACCAATTTGAAATTGACCGCACCAAAATCCTTATGGAGAATGACATATGGCATGGTAAATGTATAAAAACGACACCTAAATTGCTGTCACCTAAAATCAACGCAAAAAAACGATTGTCGATTTGATAATCACCATACACAGAGCAAAAGTGTCGATTTTGATTATCAACTATCAACTATCGCGCTAACCGATTCCACCCCTGGTCTAACTTCGGTACATAAAGTAGGCCCAATTCAAAAATGTAGTGTTGCAGCATCATGAAAGCAACAAGTTCAAAAAAGCAACATTTTGGCAGTGTTGCTCAAATCAAGAGTTTTATTTTGCAACATCACCGCAACCAAACGTCAAAGAAGAGCAACTTGCGAATATTTTTTACTACATTCTCCCCCCCTTCGGGTAGGGGTTAGAATATACCTCGGGTATATCGGGCATGCCTGTCGTAAGAGGCGACTAAAATCCACCCTCCGTATACCGAGCGTAGCGTATACACAAAATGCAATGAACAAAACAAAATGATTGATTACCCCAGGTGGCAGCCCAGGTTCACTGGAAAATTCACCCCCTTCGGAGGTTGGCTCTACGGATTCTGGGGAGAGCCAGTTATTGCAATTAATAAATCCCTTCTTAAAAAGTGCAAGGGTATGTCGATTTCCTCCACCAAGATCGAATAACTCCGGGAAAAGAAGTTCACCGGAAGCGCCAGCGCGCGAAATTCAGGACTCAGCGAAATATAAAAGTCCTGAGGAAGAAAATAAAACACTCCGAATCAAGCTTAACGAAATGGATCTACTCTATCAAGATCTTAAGAAAGAGATAGACTTATTAAAAGAAGAAAATAAGGTCCTAAAGAACACGCATTTCGAGAGAGAACGCGAATGTACTCCAGTACGCTTAGCTAGTGTGGAATATCACACCGACGAAGAAGAGCTAGCACGCGAAACGTATCGGGTACCCCAAGAAAAGACCTAGTAAAAAACGGAGAGCCGGTTCATCGCCCGAAGTCGAGCCCGTGAAAGAAAAAAATCAGAAAGAACCGCAAGAAAAGCAACTTCGAGCGCAATTTCGTCCACCCCCACCAATAAACATCGTCGGAATAACGGAATACAATAAGTTGCAAAGCCTCTTTAAAGGAATAATAGCATCTTCGATAAGTCTGATAATATCGACGATATCTACCGAATTAGAGCTATACTAAATATCGTGGTCAAAATCGAGCCCATGCGTAGAAATTTAAGGATGATTCCGCAGTGCAAACGTTGCCAGGGATTTAACCATACGCAAATGTACTGCAAAAAAGAACCGCGATACGTGCTAATTGTAAGGGAAGCACCCGGCAAATTATAGAGGCTGTGAAGTAGCTAAGGAGTTGCAAAAACGGAGAGATGCGCTCCTTAAGCCCCTAAATGAAAAAACCTAAGCTGCAAACTAAGCCAAAGCGTAAGAATGCACAGGAGAAACTAGCTAAACTATAACTACCGGGTTCAGAGCGCAAAAAAGTGAGGGAAAGAGTGACAACAGAAAAGTCCTCGACCTCAGTTCTTAAAAGAAATGGTACTGAAAAGCTTACATCAAAAAAGCCACCAGGTAATGGCCCTCGGAAAGCAGGAGTGCAGACTTACGCTCAGGCCGCGGCATCCGAAAAACCAAAAAACCTTGAAATTTCGACGGACCCTGTCTCTCATGTTTTGTCGGTTATTCTCGAGAAATTCGAAGAACAAAGCAAAATAAATAAAATTATTCTCGATAGGATGGTTAAGCTTGAAAATAATTCTCAGAAAACGCGTATTCAACTAGAATATGAATAACAAACGAATGTTAAAAATATTTACTTGGAATGCAAACGGACTTTTGCAAAAACTCGACGAATTGGAAATATTCATGCGTGAAAAAGATATTGATATTTGCTTGATTTCTGAAACCGCGTTCCACGCTTGAAAAGTCTGATTTTAGTAACTTGTTTGAATCGGTGAAACCTAATTTTATCATCGGCGGCGACTTCAACGCGAAACATACGTTCTGGGGCTCAAGATACAGCCCGAAAAAAGGTAGAATGCTTTATGGGGCAGGCATGGAGTACAGTTGTGATTTCCATTCGATGGGTAACCGACTTACTGGCCAACTGATACTTCGAAAATACCTGACCTGATCGATTTTTTCGCTGTGAAAGGAATATCTACCAACCACATAAAAGTCGAAGACAGCTTTGATCTGTCGTCTGATAATTCCCCGGTTGTTTTAACAATCAGCGAAAAACTAATCTATAACCTAGAGCCAGCGAGATTAACTGGTAGAACAACTAACTGGGAAGGTTTTAGGAACGAAATTGAAGATAATGTTGAACTGAGCGTTCCACTTACGACATCCTATGAACTTGAGGTTCAATTCAATTTCAATTTCAATTTCAATTTATTATAATTTTAAGGTTCATACATGTAAGACTTTGTCTTTTATAGTACATATAAATGGGAAATCAGTAAATTCAGATTAATAAAGTTTGGTACAAAAAGTATTATATATTTTAAATAACAAAGAAAAGACAAAAAAAAAGAGGAAAATGGTATATACATATTAAATGAATAGGGAAACAAGGATTGAAAGGTAGGGATGATATTATATAATTAGGGCTGATCAGAGAAGTGTCTAAAGACTTCATTTCTAAAATTATTTAAGTTCGTAATTTGCGAGTGCTATTGACGAAGAAAAGGCGCGATGAATTCAAATAATTAAAAGTAGGAATCACAATATTGAGAGTTCTTCTCGACTGACAGAAAATAAGTTTACTGTAGAGGTAAGAAGGTGACCTTGTTTGAATAATTTTGTGCAAGAAAATACAGTTCCTCGCATTAAAATACTGTAATAACTTGCAGCCTAGGATCTTTGTTTGATATGCGGGAATATGGTCAAACCTGCGTAAACCGTAGATATACCGAGTCATACTATTGAAAGCGACAAGTAGCCTATGTTCAGAACATGAATCCATTCGAGGGTATACAACTTCAAAATATGATATTATGGGCATGAGCAGCGTTTTAACTAGATGAAGTTTTGTTTCAGGTGGAGTAAAATCACTAGACTGCCAAAGTTTCCTTAGTGCACCATATATACGACCTACAACAAAATTTACATGGTCCTTGCAGGACAAGTTTGAGGTTATTTTGTAACCAAGGCTGGTAAGAGATTCCATGAATGGTATTTTAAAACTTCCAAGGTAAAGGGAAGGAAATTGTCCTGTACTACAGCCTCTTATAGAGAACAGTATAGCCTGAGTCTTATGTGGATTCAACGTCAAACCGTTTGCTACTGACCAAACAAGAATGGCGTTAAGATCTTCATTTGTTCTGCATATGAGATCATCAATAAGGCCAAGAGGCCTTGATAAATAAATTTGGATATCGTCCGCATATAAATGAAACGATACGTTCTTACAAACCTTGGGCAAGTCATTTATATACATGCAAAAGAGAATTGGACCTAATATGGACCCTTGGGGTACCCCTGCCAAAATATCTCTCGCTTCTGAGATCGCACCATTAACATCAACTCTTTGCGTTCTATGATTTAAATAATTCTCCATTAGGAGAGCAGCCCTGGCACTAAACCCAAAATAGGAAACAAGTTTACCACATAATACCTTGTGGTTAACTCTGTCAAAAGCCTTAGAAAAGTCAAGAAGGCATAGAACTGTCAAGCAATCTTTATCAAGTTGGTGTCTTATATCATCCAGTACTTTAACCATAGCGGTAGAGCAGCTATGGTTTGACCGGAAACCAGACTGATACTGGGACAGTAGACTTGTTGATTCAAGATGCCGAACAATCTGTCCTGCAAGGATCTTCTCCGAGATCTTTGAAAAACAAGGCAGAATGCTAATTGGACGGTAATCACTGGGTACCAATGGCTGTGATTTTTTTGCCACTGGTGTTACTCTAGCTCTTTTCCATAAAAGGGGAAAAGTCGACGATGTTACACTGTAGTTTATTATATGGGTAAGTGTGCCCAGAAAGTAGGGAAGTATTGATTTGATGAACCAAATAGGTATGCCATCTTCTCCCACAGCATTTGATTTTATCGTTCTAACAGTAGCAAGTACTTCACTTTCAGAAACGGTTGCAAAATCAAAATGGGACTGTGATTGACCCAATGTTTCATCGAATGGGACAGAGCTGAGTTGACTTGAGGTACTGGCAAGGAATTCATCATTCAATACATTGGGATCAATTAAGCAGTTCAAATTTTCTCTTCTGCTTACACCGATCGCCCGTAAATTAGACCATAGCTGCTTTGAGGAGAGCCGTACGTTCAGCTTTGATGCAAAATAGTTCCTTTTCGCTAAACGAATGACCCAGGTTGTGTGATTGCGTACTTGGCAGTATAGTTCCCAATTTAGAGGAGTAGGATTACTTCTCCACCTACTATAATGTTTACGGCGATTTTTGATTGCTACATGTGCTTCAGACGTGTACCAAGGGCAGTTCGTGTTCCGTATCCGAACTGTCTTTAGAGGTACATGCGCTTCAAATAATGCAGTGATTATTGACTGCACATAAGCAAGCTTATCATCGATGTTTTATAGATATTTGCACTCATCCCAGGGCGCGCAATATGCATCACAGGAAAGTGAGTTGATGTTTACTGACTTAGCGTCTCGGTATTGAAAAGTTATGGGAACTTGAGAGTGAGAGAAATCAATATTGTAAGTGCAGTACAATAAGTCGTGATCTGAAAGCCCTTCAAGCGACAATTGATCTAAAAGAAGGACATTAGATGGGTTAGAAACAACTATCAGATCAAGCAGGCTAGGAGGATCATTAGAAGCATAACGCGTGGGGTATGTGTTCATGACAGTAAGTCCAGAAGCAGAGATTTCATCCAATAGTTGGGATGAGCATGAATTTGGAGCTAAAATATTTGTATTAAAATCTCCACAGATAAATATGTGTTCATAATGCGGTAAAAATTGGGACAGAGCAGTGAAAAATGGAGTGGGAGCAAAATGTCTGCTTGGATTGTAAACACATCCCAAACAACACTTCATGCTTCCATCAAATATTTCCAGAACCATGTACTCAACCTGGCTATTAGATGACTTATCTAAAACTTTGCACTTAAGAGTTGACCGGCAATACACAGCAACGCCTCCTCCTATGGTATTTGTTAGCCTATCATTACGGATAAGCGTAAAATAAGGTATGTCAAACAGGTGGTTTGAAACATCAGGCTTAAACCAAGTTTCACTTACACAAATGACATCAATATCTACCCCATTAACTATGTGCTTAATATAGTCTAATTTGGCGCTATTGAGACTTCTAGCATTAAAATAGCACACTTTAAAACCACGATGAACACCGGAAAGAACTTTCAACATTACATGCACAGAATCTTGATCAATAGCATTGGCATATGCGTTATTCCTATACAATCTGGTCATGGAATCTGCAAAATACTAAACATAACACCAAAAGTAAAACAACCATAAATACCAACAAATAACATCAAAAAAAGAACATTTAAAATCAGCACATTAATATAATAAATTAGAGGGGATATTAGGAGTGGAGAATGTGAGTGGAAAGAGGAGTGAGGAAAAAGTGAGTGAACAATTTTTGTTGAATACTTCATTACTTGATAAGAAAAAATTATTTGTAACATTAACATTATTTTACTCTACTAAAAAATAAAAAATAAAAAAGTTTGAGAACACCTGTGCATAAATTATTTGGAGAAGCGATGGACTTCAGCGGCAACAGTTTGTTGGTCTCCATCTTCTGTAGGTTGATGTACGTGGGCAATGTCATTCAGCTGGTCGATGCTGTCAATTTGCATGGCACTATCTTCTTTGCGGCGTCGGATGTAAACAACACCACGCATGGAATAGGCTGAGAATATGTGCTTTTGGTGCTTAAGCTTGTTTGCCAGTCGAAAAATCCCTCGATAATGCGGTGTTAGGCTTTCATGAAGGAAAATGTGTTTATTTGTGACGAAGCCAATGTCGGTTTGACAAAAATTACGCGAGTTTTTCCTCCTAAATTCAGCCAGTGTCTTCATCATCAGAAATTTGTCACGAGTCGAAAAGAATTTCACAATTATGACAGCGTTGTCCCTCTGCTTTACGCGAAAAATCCTGCTAATAGGTGGTGGTTGTTGACAGTCCAGTGTAAGACACATCCGATTAAAAATACACTTTAGGTTTTCATTGGGAAAAAATGGAATTCCAACGAGAACAGCATCGGTGGCAATGTTCTTCATCTGAAGTTCTTGGACTTGTGCCTTGAGCTCCGATAATTCAAAAGCTGCATTGCTTTCAGGGTGTTTCAGTTGCTCCACATTTTGTTGCAGTTGCAACTTTAAACTGTTTACTTCCACTTGCAAGTCACTGATACTTCCTGAGCAGTTTTCAAAAGACGAAACCATGTCACTGAGAATTTTAATTTCGAGGTCAATTTGGTGGAATTTTTCACTAATGCGGTCTTCTATTGTTGTGATTCTTGTGGACAAATTTGTTTCCATTAATGAAAGACGGTTGAGAATCATAATACCCTGGTCTTCAACTTGTTTAGCCAGACATGCTAGGTTGTTATTGTTATTGTCTGACGTCATTGATGCAGCCGCCGGTGATTGCACTTTCAGCGACCGTTGACTTGAGGGTGATGGTAGTGGTGAAGATGTTTGAAGAGAAAACTGTTTCAGGAGATTCTTCTCTTGACGGGTACCTTTACCGTGTGTTTGAAGGTTCGACATGGTATAGAACAAATATGTATGTACGAGTTATGCACAACTATTTTTATTTTATTTTTGCTGACTTATGCTTTAAAAGTCGAACGAAATTAATGGAAATTAGGCACTAACGATTGCGTACTGCTTAACGCACTAGCCTATGAAGGAAATAAGTATCTGGGTGGAAGATTGACGGATTAAGACTTAAAAAAGCGCGCCGCTGTGAGAAAACACGTCTACTCCATAAGAAAGACTTATCAAAGTCTGAAGTTGATCGCTTCGTTGAGAACGTACAGCTCGCCTCTTGGAATAATACTCCCATTCCAAGGAAAACGCCGGACAAATACGGCTTACGATATCCTCCGGAAATAAAGGAATTGGTCAAGGAAAAAAGAAAAGCTCGTAAAAAATGGCAGAAGAGTCGTGCTCCGCAGCATAAAGCACACTTGAATCGTCTGTGCAATTTGTTGAAGAAGACTATTAAGGATTTTAAGAATCGTGTAATAGGCTCTTACCTTGAAAGTTTAACAGCCAAAAAAGATTCCAATTATTCACTTTGGAAAGCTGTAAAAGGCACCAAAAAGCCCAAAACCCCGCGGCACCAATCAAATTAAATCAAAATGAATGAGCGAGGGATAAAGCGGACGTCTTTGCGGCGCACCTGGAAGAAACATTTAAACCGTACGATGGTCAAGTGGTTTACGATAACCGCAATAGGCTGGATTTACCATCTGACGATTTGACGCTCACAAGTGCAACGCTAAGGGAACTCACACATGAGATCGAGAATCTAAAACCTAAGAAATCTCCTGGTTATGATTTGATTACCGGAGAAATTCTCAAAGTTTTACCTAGAAAAGCATTGATTAAGCTTCTCCATATTGTAAATGCTGCACTTAGATTAAAACACGTGCCGAGCCATTGGAAAGTTACGGAAGTCATAATGGTTTTAAAACCAGGAAAACCGCCAAATGAAGTAAAATCGTATAAACCAATTTCGCATCTTCCAATCATATCGGAAATTTTCGAGAGGATATTATTAAGGCGTCTCCAATCGGTTATAGAAGAAAATAATCTTATCCATAACCACCAGTTTGGGTTCAGAAGAAAGCATTCGACGATTGACCAGGTGCATAGAATTACTGACGTAATCGAGAAAGCACTTGAAGAAAAAAAGATTTCCTCAAGCGTAATTCTTGACGTCTCGCAAGCCTTTGATAAGGTGTGGCATGATGGCTTTAAATTCAAACTACAACAAGTTCTCCCTGTATGCTTATACGATATTCTAGAATCATATCTAGGGAATAGGCTCTTTCGTGTTAGACATGGAGTCGAATACTCCGAGCTCAAGGAAAATCTGTTCACGTGAATTTCACTTACAAGAAAACTAATGACTTCCCAATTTTCCTAAACTCGGCCCGAATACCTTTTGCAAACGAGGCCAAATACCTGGGAATGACACTCGACGCAAGGCTGAAATGGAATTCGCACGTGAAAATGAAACGTAAAGAACTCGAAATCAAATATAGAGAAATGTACTGGTTACTCGGAAAACATTCCCAGCTCAGTACTGAGAACAAACTGCTTTTATACAAGCAAGTGCTAAAGCCGGTGTGGACCTACGGTACGGTATCCAACTTTGGGGTTGTACCAAGAAAACAAATGCAAATATTTTACAAGCTTTTCAAAATAAAGTGCTAAGAGAAATTGTCCAAGCGCCGTGGTAGAGTAGAAACGACGATAGCCACAGGGAACTTGGAATTCCGACAATCGAAGCTGAAACTAGAAGCTTCGCGAGAAAGCATAGAAACCGACTAATCGGACATGTCAACAATACAGTCCTACAAATTTTGGATGAGAGCAATTTATTGTGCCGACTACAAAGGACGAAACCTTTCGACTTGGCGAGATAAAGAATAACCGCGTTTAGATTGCGGAATATGCAGGATCCTTCAGTGGAAAGTAACCTGCCAAACGTTTTTATTTCGTAATAGAAAAATTGCTTGATAAGTTTATACTTAGTTACGATATCTAACAAATTTATATCGAAGGGTGGTGTTTTTTTAGTCAGTAAGAATCTGACACTACTATGAGCACGCGCTTGCTATTCTCATAGTGTCTATGGAAGATTTGTCACCTACCCTCGGAGAAAAAAAAAATACTCGATTCCAATTCTGTGCACTCCTTAACATTTTTGTCATTATGTTGTCCGAGATTATGACGCCGATTACTGATTCCAGGGCCCTTCTTTCGGCTTCCCAACTGCTGCAGGCGAATATGTAGGGGTTGAAGTCGCGGTTTAATTTTAGAAAAAACAAACGACACCACTACTACTTAGAGTACTTAATTTAACTTTTATTTTATATAAGATGAGGAAACGCAAGATCGGTTGAGTAGTTGCCGCAGATGGTGAAATCCGAATAAATATTCGGGTCGCAATAAAAGATGATCTCACAGGTTTCGGTTGAGACGAACAGATATCGAAGTTCGTCTGCTTTCGAAGAAGATTTGCTAGCTAAGGACGTGTGCAGTTGGTTGCAAGAACGGATGAGTTCGATCCCAGTCAAGTGTCCCGCTAACTGAGGGAACGCAGATTACGGAGGAGTTTTGTTTCCACTCGCTCCTAGAGTGTGTGTACCTCGAATGCCTGCGCCACAAATAAGGAGTGTTTTGCGTCATCTACTTGTGAGTAGCCGTACTGGCAAGCTGAACTCCTTGTTTTGCCAATTTTGTAGAGATAGGCGTTGAAGTATCCATGTCCGGTAAGGAACTGTGTGACGTAAAAATGTACTTCATCGTGTACCCGTCCCTTCCATTCGGCGATATTCGTGATCAGCCTCGCGGTCCATCGTCCTCTGCTTTCTGAGTTCCATCCCTCCTGCCACTGCTGTTTTGTGAGCTCCTTCGCCTCCTCGGTTGCCGCTTCCACTCCAATTTCTGTCTTTTTGTCGTAGGCGTACTTCCTCTCTGCTGCGAGGAAATCGATAGGGGTCACTTCCGCGACTACGAGGACGGCTGGTTCCAACACCGGCGTAATTCCCATCGCTGTGCTGAAGAAAGAAATTGACCTCAGAGTAAAAGAACTCGTTGTTGTAGCAGGTACTATTTTCCTAAGGACGAGCCAGTTTTTAAGCCCACGAATCGAGCCACGTCGATATATTGGCCCCAAAATCCGTCGTTCGCAGGTCGGTGTATCCTTGCAGGCCCTTCTGTCAAACCCGGTACCCTGCGTGAAGACATCGATGTCATTTTTTGTAAATTTGGAGCCGTTTGCGAATGGAATAAGGTGGTTGTGGCACCGTTGTCAGCGAAGGTGACAAGCTAGAGAGCATGTTGTTATAGTCCTTTACTGAAAACAACTTTATCTCGGCATGGTGATCTACAATCCTATGGCATGTCATTACCGCTTTTTGGCAGGCTTGAAAATGTTGCCTATTTAAAACGCTCACATGGGGCCGCATCGCTCAGCACAGAGCGTTCGATTGCCTTGTATGTGGCAATTAGCGTCTCTAAGCAAATTGTTTTGGAGTCTTAAGCGGTTTCTGGGGTTTAATGCATGTGCGGAGAACATCATCGTGCTATCGAAAGTGACGCCAAGAACCCTTGGTTGGGTGATAGTTAGAATGCGACATCCTACTAAAGCACGGTTCAGTTGAAATCTGCCTACACATAATCTGTTGTATCTTTTTAACTAGATCTTGGATAATTACAAATAATACCTCAAATAAAAGTTTACTTCCTTAGCTTAACAATAGTTGTAAGATAAATGTTAAGTTATTTTGTTCTGTATTCGAGTATTTCTTTTGATTGAACTCACAACCTTTGAACATCTTTCCTAGCGAATTTTGCTGCATTTTGGTTCCACTTGACTAGCATCGTGATGACAACTTTAAGAATCATACGAGTAGCATTTGTCTTTAATTTAAACTTGATGATTGCCCAAAAGTTTTCAATTGGTCGAAGCTTGGGGCAATTTGGTGGATTAATGTCCTTTCGTATTACATCTACTTTGTTTTTTCGATACCACTCTATGGCAGTCTCAGAGTAGTGCCAACTGGCTAAATCCGACCAAAAATTTACTTGAGATCGGTGGTGTTGAATAAAGGGCAGAAGACGTTTGGAAAGGAAAACCTTGATATAAGTTACACATGCCTTGTTGGAAGTTGTAACAAGTGCTCTGCTTTTAAGACCACAACGGCAAATTGGCTGCCAGACCATCGCTTTCTTTGCAAATTTGTCAACCTCATTGCATTTATATTTCTCAGCAGCATTACCACGCTTTGTCGAATCATACAACTTTTGACCTGGTAATTGTTTTAAGTCGAATTTTACATAGGTTTCATCGTCCATTAGTATGCAGCCTGCGTCCTCGGTTAGGGCTTTCATTTACGATTGGGTCTCTCACGAGCACAATTGTGTGCGACATGACTCTCCAGGATGCAGGTTGATTAAACGTATGCCCCCGGACGTCTGTAAGAAATCAGCGACATTCTTGCTGTCTCTCATCAGAAAAGACTGTACACAACTTATTGCCGCCCTGACAGGCCACTTTGCTTTTGCCAAGCACCTTAACGTACTGGGCTTAAGTGACACTACAATCTGCGACGCTTGTGGAGAGAGCGACGACACCGCGGAACATTATCTCTGTGAGTGTCCTGCCTTTGCTCAAATCAGATGGCGGATCCTCGGTGCTGATGTGGTGAGTGCTGGTACTGTAAGCTCCTCATCACTGAAGTGTTTGCTTGGCTTTCTTAGAAAGTCAAGGAAATTCCAATAAAATGGGTAAATCAGGGTTTGCTTTGTGGTAGTACAATGGACCAGTTCCGTCTAAGTACTCCAGTCGAGCGTTTCCTATCCCGGCAAAACAAAAAAAAATGCAGCCTTCAAACTTGGTCAGCACTTCGTTATATAGAAGCCGATCCCGTTTTGTCGCCACTAAGTTTTAAGTTCTGAACTACTTGTGTGTTTAATGGCCCGATACGATTTTATGCTTCCATTTAAGCAAATTCAGCTGGTTGTGCTTTTATTGGTGACAAACTTTTTAGCGCGATCATTATGGGATAGCCAGGGATTGCGCTTAATCGACATAAATACTCTTACTTTCAATTGTGAGTCAGACAACCCGGACTCTAGCAGAAGTGACGAATGTGACGACTTAACATTTGTGGGAAGTCAAGGGACATCTGTCATTGACTATAGTTTTGTAAGAGGTGAATGGAATGCACTCGTAACTAATCTAGAAGTGAAGCATGCCCCATACACTGTCTGACCATCTAGCAATTGTGGTCACGTTTGACCAGAAGTTAGCAGATGATGGAGAAATGAGAGGTATGAATGTACTTCCAAAGCTTCCATGTTAAGAAGGCAACTCAATGAACGGCTGCTTATAGATCACGATGCTGAATTCATCCGTATTGAACAAATCATTAAAGACTCGTACCCAACTAGTAGCCGAAGGAATGCCAGAAAACAACTCAAGGAACCGTGGTTTGACGAGGAGTGTGAGAAAGCAAGACAGTTATCCTTCGCCTGGCTTAAGCTATTTCGCCTATTCAACGATGTGCTATGAAGGATTCTTATATCAGAGCAAATAACGAAGCTTATATGCAAGGCAAAGAGGAGTAGCCACTATGAAGCACAGGCTTGAATATTGGCGAGATATAATAATTCATCGGATTTCTGGAAGCTGGCAAGAAAACTATATGGTGGAAGATATGTTATGAGCAGTAAGCTAAGTCCAAATATCCTCCTAGCTCACTTTAAATCGTTATCGAGCCCATCTGCTAGTCATTTTTATTTTCAATGCGCCAGGACAGGTCTCCAGAGAACACTACGAAATTTAAGAGATGGGAAAGTGGCAAGTTCGAATGGGATACCGTCCGAATTCTACAAGTATGGTACCAATGAAATACACATCAAACTTGTTTCCGTATTTAACAACATTTTGGAGTCAGGAATAGCCCCGCTGCGTAATGGAGTTTAAGAAAGGAGGTGGTAGATACTGTGCTAACGAGAAGTGGAAGTACAATGGTGAAATAAATGAACTGGTGGCGAAATATAAGTACCTTGGAGTGTTTCTTACGAAAAATCTTAGTATGAATATCCATCTCGAGAAGAAATTAGTAAAATCAAAAGCAGCCATCAACTTAGCTTCGAGAAGATGCTTCAACAGCAAATTCATTGCAAAAATTGCTAAATATAAAGTTTTCGAAGCTGTATTGGAGTCCATTCTGTTCTACGCGGCACAAGTATGGGGATGTAAGAAATATGAATCCGTCGAGAAACTACTAAGATATTACCTCAAAAGAATATTTCATCTCTCGTCCAATATGCCAAACTACATGCTTACCCTGGAAACAGGCTCGTCACCACTTTTCACAAAAACGTTGAAACTCCAAGTGGATTATGTTCCTAAGATTCTTAGCATGCCGGATTATCGACTTTCAAAAATAGCAGCTGTACAAGCTATACAAAGGAGAACTTAATTGTTCAAAGAGTGGTTGGAATTAGGCCGCAGCTATGGTACTGAAATTAATCACGAGGATTTAAGGTGTTTTCAGAACCAAGTTTATCAGGTCATCGAAGGAGTCGACGTTCAGGCTAGGGCAAGGTATTTAGAGGAAGTTCCTGGATCTCTGCACAGAACGATATACAGTCGTTTGAATCACAATTTGACGTAGAAGAATTATTTCCGGGATAAATACAGCATCGATGAAATAGCGATGATCTTGAGGCTGCGGGACGAACTCCTAAAACTAAATTATATACCTCACAGAGAAGATTTACCTCTTCAATGTAGTTTGTGCAATTTGGCAGAGAGGGAGGATACTCTGCATTTCATTGGCGAGTGTCCAGTTTTGCGGGAAACAAGAAGACATATCTTGGGAAGCGATGCCGTGTCGGAGAATCAAGTCATAACACTCATCAACGATGTTAATGTTCCTTAGTTATTTCAGTATTGCAAAATTGCACTCAAATTTCGCGAGAGAATATTGACTGGACATTTTTAATCAATGTCAGTCCACCTTATTTCGCTACTTCATATTATATTAGATTTGGAAAATTATGCACATACATACTTACTTACTTAGATCCTTTAACCCCTCGGGGGGCATAGGGCGTCAACCACGCCTGCGCGCCATCGTGTTCGAAGTTCTGCAACGCGTTTGAGCTGCCTCCAACTCATTCCTAAAGAGCTCGATTCCTCCTCAACTGTTCTGCGCCACGTTTGCCTAGGGCGTCCCGCTATTCTGACTGCCTGGGTGAGCGGATTCCACTGCATGGCGTATTTCGCAATGGAGTTGTCTCCGCGCTGTAGGGTGTGTCCAATCCATTGACACTTTCTTCTTCGTATAGTAATGCTAATAGGTTCTTGGCCCGTTTTCAGATAAAGTTCTTCGTTAGAGATGCGGTTCGGCCAAAAAATCCTCAAGATGATTCTTAAGCATTTGTTTACAAAGATTTGCAACTTCCGTGTGTTAATGGTGTCCACCTTCCAAGTACTGCACCCATAAAGCAGCACTGATTCTACGTTGGAGCGGAACAGTCGCAGCTTGGTTCTTAAGCTGATAACATTGCTTCTCCAGATTTTAGATAGCATTCCGAACGCAGCTTTAGCCTTCCCTTTCTTCTGCTGCACACATCCAGTTCGGTTCCACCGCGATTAGCCGAGACCACACTTCCTAAATAAAGAAAGTTATCAACTTTCTCGACTTCCAGTCCGGCAATGTTAAGTTGAGCGCGGTTGTTAGAAGAAGTGCTCAGGGCTTTTGTTTTGGTTGTGTTTATTTTTAGCCCCACTTTGTTTGCCTCAGCTTCTAGATTTTGGGCCATCAGATGAAGATCCATTATCCGATGTGAAAGTAGACAAACATCGTCAGCGTAATCTAGGTGTTTAAGGTAAGATGTCATAGTCCAACGAATTCCATAGTTGCCTTCCGTCAATGCTGCACGGAGTACATCGCTGATAACCACCAAAAACAATAGTGGTGACAGTATGCACCCTTAACGTACTCCGCTTTGGACTTCAAAATCCTCCGACACCTTACCATTGTGCACGACGTGACACTTACCGCCCTCGTATGTAGCCTTGATAATAGCTATAAGTTTTTCTGGGATGCCTCTCCTGCGCAAGGCCAGATAGCATCTCGATTCAATCTGTTGAAAGCTTTCTCGAAGTCGATAAATATTAAATGTAACGGAGACCTATACTCAACGCATTGCTCGATAATGATCCGTAAGGTGTTTATGTCGTCGATGCAGGAGGATCCAGCGCGAAAGCCTGCCTGTTTGACATCGAGAGTTCAATCTAAATGTTCTTTAATTCGTTCTAGAATTATTTTAGCTATTATTGTAGCCACGGCTGGAAGAACGGATATACCTCTCCAGTTACCGCAATCCATCAAGTTTCCCTTCTTTGGAAGTTTAATGATCATCCCCCTTTTCCACTCCTGTGGAAATTGTTCGCTATCCCAAGCTCTCCATATTAGGGGATGCAGCAAATTCGCCGATGTATTTGGTGCCGCTTGAAATAGCTCGGCAGGGATGACATCAATACCCACCGCCTTGTTCTTCTTGAGGGACTTGATTGCTGTTATTATCTCGGTTTTACTGGGAGGTGCGGTGCGAATTCGGGAATTTGTTGCTTCGAACTACTCATTCGAATTCGAGATCATACCGCCATCGTCTATGTGATTTAGCACTGTAGCAAAATGTTCTCTCCATCTAGTGAGCTGATCCTCATCCGAAATCAGAAGGTTACCGTCTAGACTCTTCACTGGATGTTGTTTGGAGTTTCGACCACCGATGAGCTCCTTAGTGATGCTATAAACAGTCCTACTGTCGCACCTACTCGCTGCTTCTTCAGCCCTTGAGGCCAGTGAGTTGATATATTGGCGTTTGTCACGTCTCACACTACGCTGCACTTCTTTCTTCTTCGCACGTTATTGGGCTTCAAGCTCGGTTCCCTCTACTGCTGAGGGCGCTGCAATCCGAGCCTTGATTGCTGTACGCTCATCGATCCATCTCCAGGTGTCTGTAGAAAGCCATGTGCGGTGGTGTTTCTGCTTTTTACCGACATACGTGCGTGCCCCAGTCGCAAAAGCATTTTTCACAGCACTCCAATGGTCATCCATGTTCTCTATGCTGCTGATTGCTTCTGCTTCTAAGGCAAGATGGTCCCTGAACTGTTGGCGCACTTGGGGAACCTTGAGCCTGTCGATATTAAACCTGGTGATGTTAAGTAGGTTTGAGCGGTTGCTGTTGACGGATGCAGTACGAAGGCGTAAATGAGCTACCATAAGATGGCGATCTCGTTCTAGTCCGACGTCAGCTCCGCGTCTGTTTCGGACGTCCAGGAGACAATTTCTAAAGCGGCGACTGATCGCAATGTGGTCGATCTGGTTGGATGTTCGTTGCCTATCAGTAGAGACCCAACTGATTTTGTGGCAGGTGTTATGCTTTAACAGCGTACCTCCAATGACTAGGCGGTTGGTATTGCAGAAGTCCACAAACCGCTCACCGTTATCATTACGGTCTCCCACGCCGTGAACTCCCATCACGTGCTTAAGCATGGTGTTGTCGCTACCCACCTTGGCATTGATATCTCCCATCACCATTACGATGTCCCCATTAGGCGTTTGGTTGTAGGCGGCGCCTAAGTGGCTATAAAAATCATCCTTTTCGTCCTCAGTCGCGTCTAGAGTCGGAGCATAACACTGTATGATGTACACATACATAGGTATTTGATTATATTGTCAATCAGGCAGACGGCAATGCCAAGCAAACTGATTTTTATTAACCTTTTTTGTAATCAATTTTGAAGTACGAATAATATCGAATCGAATCTAAAAATCTAATCTAGTGGGGTCTCCAGAAGTTTTCAACATTACCTGGTCTGCCAGAGGTGACTGTGCTATACCTCGCAGCATATGACCGGAAAGAAGGAAAAGCCAACTGGCAATGAGTAAACAAGAAACTAGTATATTATCTGGTGTACTAACAGACAACTGCGCGACAGGTATTGTACAACAGTTACTAGACTTGACATCAATTCTACATGAGCTGCCAGGATACAGAAGGAGTAGGAAGTGTCAAACACTTGGCTTGTGACTGTCTAAATCGAACTTCCCTCTAACCAAATCTAACCTACTTACTTACTTAGGCGGCGCTACAGTTCGGGGTGAACCTGGGCCTCAACCAACAAACCTCTCCATTTAGCTCGGTCTTTAGCTAATTGCCTCCAGTTGCGCACTCCAAGTTGGTCGAGGGCCCCTTGAACTTGTGCGCGCCACCTACGGCGATGATTCCCTCCACTGCGTCGTCCCTCAGGGTTAGATTCGAAGACTCTGCGGGCCGGAGCGTTGATGTCCATTCGCTCTACATGTCCTAGCCATCTCAGACGTCCAATATGCAGTTTTTTGACTATGTCGATGTCGCTGTACAGCTCGTATAGTTCGTGATTGAACCTTCTCCTCCAAAACCCGTCAACGAAAACGGGACCGAAAATCTTACAAAGAATTTTTCTTTCGAAGCGACCAAGGATATCTTCATCCTCTTTTAATAAAGTCCATGTCTCAGCGCCGTAAAGTAGCACTGGGATAATCAAGGTCTTATATAGAGTGTCCTTAGTTGTCGAGATAGGGCTTTACTGTTGAATTGCCTTATAAGCCCAAAAAAACAGCGATTATCAAGAGTTATTCTTCGTTTGATTTCTGCGCTGATCTTGTTTGTAGAATTTATAGCAGAGCCAAGGTAGACAAAGTCCCTTACTACCTCGAAGTTATAGCTGCCGACTGTGACGTTTTGTCCAATTCGACGGTGTTGGCTTCTTGTTGATCCGCATTCGTACCTTGGTAATGATCCGAGTCTATGTTGACCGCTCGGAAGGTCCGGACATCCAGAATACTGGAGGCATGCCTTGCGTCGATCGCAATATGATCAATTTGGTTGATCGTTAATGATCATTGGACCACCATGTCTGCTTATGAATATCGGATGAGGAAACCATGTGCTTGCTATGGTGACATTTCGCTCCACAGTGAAATCAATTAGCCTTAGTCCGTTATCAGACGTGGTGTCGTGTAGACTATGCTTACCGACTGCCCTACCAAAGACGTCCTCCTTTCCTATTTGGCGTTAAAATTGCCCAATACGATTTTAACGTCGTATTTAGGATATTGCTCACATGTCTTGTCGAGGAGCTCGTAGAAACACTCCTTGGTGGCAGGGTCCTTTTCTTCCTTGGGGGCATGAAGACATATTAGGCTTATGTAAGCGAATTTAGCCTTGATTCGGATAGTCATAATACATTCGCTCACGTGTCGGTAGCTTAAGACTTCTTGCCTAAGTCTGCAGCGTATGACAAATCCGCATCCCAATAAGCGTTGCCTTTGCTTTATAGCAATCTAGGGACTCTGCTATTTGTTCGGCTGCACGTGGTCTGTAAAGGGACAGAACATTCCACGTACAGATCCGAAGGTCGTTGTCCTTATTTCGTTTGCTGGGGTCGTCATTACTTGAGTCATCCTTATCCGAGGCTTTTGGTTGTTTCGGAACCATGAGTTTTTTTACGTGGTCGGGAAGTTACCCCGACGGCACAACCCCCAACCTGGAGGGTCAGTTCCTTAATTATTCCCCTAGGACGACGGGCCGGGTATACCGGTGCCAGTAGTCCACTACGGGAATATGAGTGCTGCCGTTGGCCCATTAAGGGCTCCTCCGCCACTTCTCTATTCTAAGATCCTGACCAACATTGGAAATTCCTTACCGACCTGTGATCCGAATACGTCGAAGCAGCTCGCGCAAGGTATTCACTAAGTTCAACCTAACTGGAACTATAGACGCCACCGTTGACTCCATCTGGGGAATTCCTCCGCAAATTTAACCTAATTTAACCTTATGTTGCCTAACCTCTTAGCCTTTTACCCTCTATGAAGGCATGAATGAACATGAGATGTTCGACATCTTGTTTCTCTAAGATTCATTGACAACCAACCTGGTTTTATTTTCGTTGATTCTTAAAATATGTGCATAATTCTGTACCTGAATTCAAATTGAACCATGAAAGCCATAAAAACCATGAAAACATGTTTACCTACTACAATTCCACGGAGAATTGTTTATTTACCAAGGTCGTTCCAGATATACACCCAAATTTGTAAAGCTCATCAAAACTCTGTAGGTAAGTGTTTTTTTTCTTTTCATTTAATTTTTCATATCAAAAATTCATAAAGTTTTTTTTATGAATTAATGCATTAGGGAGAAATTACTAACAGAGAGGAGGTTCTTCGCTTGACAAGTCACGTTTGAAATCTACTATGTACTATACTATGTAGAGTTAGAGTTATTATTTTCACTACTCAAACATAAAAATTACATTTTTCACTACTAACCACCAATATTTTCCTTCTTTGCACAGATACGAACAAATCGTGCCACCCCTTCAAGTATTTCAAGAGGAACCAATGGTGAGACAATCGCCGCGTATGATTCTAAAAGGACTGATCAGCTCTAAATATGTTGCCTGATTCTGACACATTTATACAAAAGGATTCGCAGATGGAATTTATATACATACTTATCCCACCTCTTTCCATTACTTATTGATTGTGATAGATTACAAGTTTCCAAATTTCTATAAAAAAGTAAAACTGTATCTCAATGTCGAAACCGGAAGTAATCCTGCCCACGAGGACTTCATGTTAAACAAAAAAAAAATCCCTCCAAATGGGGAAAACACAAAAAAAAACTTTACAAGCTGTATCAATTTGCATAGCTATTTATGTCAATAAGATTGTTGAGATTTGGATTTTAGGACTTAAAAACACATTGTTCATTTTATTGTTTTGAAACGGCTACAGATAATGCTGTTGTAGCGAGAAAGCTATAAAAAAAAGTAGAGTCTCTGTGCTCGCAAGTCATGAAAACTTTATTGAGTTGAATTGAACCAACCCTCTTATAGGCTGTTGCGCTTTATAGACGGAAAAATAAAATATTTAACACCAGTAGAGACGTATAAGTGAAATGTGGAAATTACAATTAAGCAATAAAATAATTTTATTTTTACACATGTATTTTATTGCATTAATCTTGATAAGGAGTACTCGTAAAGTAATTCTAGTTGCTGCTTGCGTTTATTTCACTAATCATGTAAAGTAGGTTAAGTTAGGCTTAGATATGTGTCAATAAAAGTACGCTATTAGCCAGGTACTGACGTTCAAAATCGCATCATCACCTCCTCGCGGTGTCCGCTGGATAGCTATCTGATAGCGAACTAACGATGGGCGTATGCTAAGTCTGACGATATATGTGTAGCTGAACACTCAGACCTGCGTTAGCACATCTGGGTGAACTTCAGCGCGCATATGTTTAACTGAACGAGGCATCTCTTGTTGACCTTACTTGAGCTACTTCAACTTGTTTGGAGTTGAGGTCTGTAAGGATCTTCAATACTGTGTCAGGGTACTCAAAAAGAGATGGTGGCGGATGAACCCTTAATGGGCCAACGGCAGCGCTCATATCGCTGAAGTGGGCTACTGGCATCGATGTATCCGGCTTCTTGTCCTAGGGGTATAAAAAAAAGGATCTGGTCCTCCAGGTTGGGAGTTGTGCCGTCGGGTTAACTTCGCTACCACATAAAAAACCTTCGGTTACGAAGTAACCAAGAGCCTCGGATCGGATGATTTTACTGTTGACGACCCAAGCAAACGTAAAAAGGACAACGATCGTCGTGCCTGCACGTGGAATGTTAGGTCCCTCTACAAACCACGTGCAGCCGAACAACTTGCGGAGGCCCTAGAGTGTGTCTAAGCAGACATCATCACCATTCAAGAAGTGCAATGGGATGGGCCGGGCAAAAGGGGGATGAAAAACTGCGACATCTACTACGGCGATTGCTACAGATAACAAGGATAGCGCCTATTCGGATGCGGATTTGCCATTGGAGACAGACTTAGGCAAGAAGTCTTGAGTTTCCGGCATGTGAACGAGCGTCTCATGACTATCCATCGACGCAAGGCACTCTTCCAGTATTCTGGGTGTCCGGACTTTCCGAGGATCCAACGTGAACTCGGATCACTTAGTTGTAGCCAAGGTACAGATGCGAATATCCAGAACTGAGCGAAATCAACGAAATACTGTGAGGAGATTTGACGTCGGGCGGCTACAATCACAGGAGACTGCCAAAACCTTTGCCGATCGAGTTTCGTCTAATCTTAATCTAATTCCTATGCCGCCAGCAGCAAATGCGGAGACCAGTGGCAGCGTTGCCAACGAACAATTAGAGACGCCGCCTCTGATGTACTGGGTTTCTCTCGGCCACCACAGCGAAACCCCTGGTTTGATGAGGAATGCCGGCAAGCACATGCAGCTAAACAAGAGGCGTACAAAGCGGCGCTGCACAGAAAGACTAGAGCTGCTCGCGAGCTCTACGTGCGCAGAAGAAAAGAGGAACATCGACTTCTCAGAAAGAAAAAAAGGAGCATGAGAAGCGCTCGATCGAGGAGATTGAGAGACTTTATTGCAAGAATGATGTTCGAAAATGTTACCAAAAGGTAAAAAGAACATGCCAGGGTTTCAAAGCCAGAACAGAAGCCTACAGAGACGAAAATGGTAACATAGTAGAAGAATCGCAGTCGGTGCTGAGAATATGGAAGGAACACTTCAGCGGAGTGTTAAACGGCGATGATGACCAATATTCCGCTCTCAGGCAGAATGAGCCATTCAACAGTGATGATGACAGTCAAGATTCCCGTCAACCCGATCAGAATGAAGTGAGGATAGCGATATCTAAACTCAAACTCAACAAAGCTCCCGGAGATGACGGCCTTGTCGCTGAACTTTTCAAGGCAGGAGGAGAGGAGCTGGCAAGGAGCATGCACCGGTTCATCTGTAAAACCTGGTCGACCATTGTATGCCCGATGAATGGAATCTCAGCATCGTTGCCCGATCCACAAGAAAGGAGACCCTCTGAACTGCGCCAATTACAGAGGTATAAGTCTCCTCAACATCGCATATAAGATCCTGTCTGCCGTATTATGTGAACGCCTAAAACCGATCGTCAACAACCTGATAGGTCCTTATCAGTGCGGTTTCAGGCCGGAAAAGTCCACCATTGACCAAATATTCACAGTATAGCAGATCTTGGAAAAGACCCATAAGTATAAAATCGATACGAACCACCTCTTCACCGATTTCAAAGTTGCTTATGATAGCGTGTTTAGAGACGAGTTATACAGAGCCATGTCTAGTCTTGGCATCCCTGCCAAGCTCGTCCGTTTGTGCAGAATGACGATGAAGAACTCTCGCTGCTCCATCAAAGTCGATAAGAACATCACCGAACCGTTCGATGTCACGAAAGGTCTTAGACAAGGTGACGCGCTACGAGTATCATGCGATCTCTTTGACATAGTACTTCAGGGAATTGTACGAAACTCACAGGCCAACACCGGAGGTACAATCTTTTACAAGTCTGTACAACTACTCGCTTATGCCGATGACATTGACATAATCGGAAGAACTCAGCGGGCCGTCAATGGGGCATTTACGAGTATTGAGATCGAGGCAGGAAAGATGGGTCTAGCGGTCAATGTAAGCAAAACAAAATATATGCTGTCTATAAAAGAGGACACCCAACATCGGCGCCTTGGACAAAAAGCCGCAATAGACAGATATAATTTTGAGGTAGTAAAGGATTTTTTCTATCTAGTCTCTATGGTGAACTCCACAAATGACAACAGTAGGGAGATCACACGAAGAATTACTCTTGCCAATCGTTGTTTCTATGGGTTAAAACGGCAATTGAGTAGCAAAGCCCTATCTCGAACTCTAAGGTAACTCTTTATAAGACACTGATCATCCCAGTCTGGCTGTATGGCGCAGAGGCATGGGCTTTGCCAAAAGCGGATGAGGATGCCCTTGGTTATTTCGAGAGAAAAGTTCTTCGAGCGATCTTTGGTCCCGTCTGCACAGACGGTGAGTGGAGGAGAAGGTAAAATGCCGAACTATACGGCCTATACAAAGACATCGACTTAGCCAGAAGAGTTCACATACAGCGACTAAGATGGCTGGGTCATGGAGAGCGGACGGAGCCCAACGTTCCCGCTAAGAAAGTCTTCGAATACACGCCGGATGGACGGCGCAGTAGGGGACGACCTCGCTGTAGGTGGCACAAACAAGTGGAGGGGAACCTCAACCAACTTGGCATGCGCAGCTGGAGGCAGCTGGCTGGTAAGCATGCTGACTGGAGAGGTTTGTTGGTTGAGGCCCAGGTCCACCCCGGACTGTAGCGACATTTAAGGAAGTAACTATTAGCCAGGTTTTAGGATCCTTTTCTTTAAAGTTTAAGACAAGGGGACAGTTGAGAATGAAGACAAGAGTAACTTTAAAGGGGATTTTCTTCATCCTTAATAATAAAAGAACTTAAAAATGGATGCCTGCGGAGAAGGTACCGCTGGATTCTACTGAAGATTCACCACAGTGGCATTTGGAGCAGAACATTTGGACTGAACCTAAGCAGCACTTGAGATGGTAACGGCGTTATGGATAGTGCATTAAACTTAAAGCTGTGGGTTTACGTACAGCCGGCGACAAGTTTGTGTTTCACTTAAACCAGACTGGATCTGGATCTTTGCGGAAATTAAGATAAACGAACTAAGTCTAAGTTTCTTGGCACAATAGATCTCCTTGGTCGCAATGCCTACACGCCATTTGGGCGTGGCCACACACCTGTTTAAAAAAAAAAAAAAATTCTGTAAACAGTCAGCCAGAAATATGTCAATACATCAGTGAATACAGATGCACCTGATTATCAGACCTGAAAATAGACAGCTCACTTTGCAAATTGATTAATTTAGTGCTTACTGGATTATGAACTCAAAGCTGGGTGAAACATCTAATATATGTTAGAAGATCTGTAAGTAGAGGCACTCCGCATAGACAGGTGGTGTTCTATCCCCTCTTCTCTGGAATTTGGTGGTCAACGAACTATTGATGATCTTGGAAAGCGAGGGACGCACAGTGATCGCAGATGATGTTCCTATAACAGTCTAGTGAAAGAACCTATCCTAAATAACTTCTACGACACGCTTTTAACAAGCTAACTAGATGGGCGGTTCGGTGTAGTTAGGATTTAAACCCGCACAAAACTGAACTGGTACTCTTTTCCAAGAAATATAAAATTCCGTTCGTCGACCCTCCTTCTCTTAGTGGTATAAGATTAACTAAAAAAGCAAAATATCTGGATCTTACTTTGGATAGGAAATCAACCTGAAAGCCAAACATTCAAACAAGAGTCAAGAAAACTGCACTAGCACTTTTCTCTTGCAAAAAGCTATCGGGAATAGACTGCGCTCGCAACCTAGCATTACTAACTGGTTCTATGTCTCGGCCATTAGACCGATAATTACGTACGGGGTGATTGTCTGGTGGACAGCCTTAGAAAAGCCATAAACCGCAATAATCTTAGTACAGTTCAACGTTCAGCTTGTTTGTGCGCCGCAATACGTACAACTCCCTCTGTAGCACTGAACATTCTATTTCATCTGATACCCCTCGACATGCAAATGGCAGCTTTGAAGCAACATCACCGTGGTCAGGAAAAGAATTTGGCCACGCCTCAATTCTGAATAAATTCAAAATCTCTCCCGAAAGCACACACTACACCAATCCCTGCCTTAACTTTGACTAAAACTTCCATGTCATTCTGGGAAAAAAAGTACTCATAGAAGAAGAAGGGTCATTCATTTTTACACTGACAACCCAAAAACCAAATACGGGGTGGGTAGAGATGTTTTCCCTGAGAAGCTTAATCTTAACCTTTCCTTTAATTTTCCAAATCATTGTGGCATGTTCCAGTTGGAAATAATGTCGATTAAGGAATTCTATCTCGATTAAAAAAAAACGGAATCAAATCCTTGGAATCGATCTCTATAAATTTATTCGTTGCTCCAGATTGAAAATCGTCTCCCATATAGATGGCGGACCAGTTCAATATTTACCTATTTTGGGTGTCAGGGAATATGGACATTCCGAGGAATTGTAAGGCTGATGAACGTCTGGGTCTTATTTGGATAGGATAGGATATTTTGTGGGCGCCGTGGCGTAAGTGGTTAGTGTGTCGGATCACTACGCATGCGGTTCCAAGTTCGAATCCCAGAAAATACCAAAAAGTTTTTTCACGGTCCCACCTCTCGCGGCCGTCTGACAAAGATCAGAGGGTATTGTTGTCGCGAAAAAGCTTCTCAAATCGCCGTTCGGATTCGGCATTAAACTGTGGGTCCCTTCCATTCGTGTGGAAAATATAACGCACACAACATGAGTGATTGCGAGAAGCTAGTCCCTGGCACTTTAAAGAGCTGTTGCGCCAAATATTTGTTTTTTTTTTGGATAGGAAATTAAACTGGAAGGCCAATCTAGTAGAGAAAGCGTCAAGAAAGCTAATGTAGCTCTCTATTCCTGTAAAAAGGCTATAGGTAGGAGCTGGGGTATCAAACCTAAAATCACTCATTGGCTATACGTGTCCGTTATCAGGCCTATACTACTATATGGCGTGATCGTATGGTGGCCTGCTCTTGACAGGGCTGTCCACCTCACTCAACTAGATAAGGTGCAAAGATCTTCATGGATCTGCATCAGTGGTGCACTGAGAACTACTCCCTCCGAGGCACTGGACATCTTGTTCAACCTGCTACCTTTAAATATTTTCGGCAAACAGATGGCTGCCTATGCGGCCATCCGCTTGAAAGCCTCCTCCCAGTGGTCTAGCTATCGCTTTGGCCACTCCTCGATGCTTGATCTTCTCAACTTCAAACACGAAAACACAGACTACACCCCGCCGAAACTGAGATTTGACCGTACCTTCCGTACGAGCATCCCAAGCCGGGATGTATAGGACACTTCCCCCCCTGTCGATGGTAGTTCGGTTCACATCTTTACAGATGGATCTAAGACGGAGGGTGGAGTGGGTTGTGATGTTTTCTCCGAACAGCTCAATCTGAGCATCTCTTTCCGCCTCTCTGGTCATTGTAACGTTTTCCAGGCAGAAATCATGGCGATTAAGGTAGCCCTGTCCTGGCTGAAATGTAATGTATTATCTGTCAGGGATATTAGCATTTTCACTGACAGCCAAGTGGCAATCAAGTCCCTGGAATCGTTCTCCTTCACTTCAAAGGCTGCCTTAAACTATCGTCTATCTCTTATGCAGATGACAGAGCAGTTCAATATTCACCTATGCTGGGTGCCGGGCAACAGAGACATTCCAGGTAACTGCAGGGCTGACGACCTCGCCAGACAGGGTACCACTCTAAGGATTTTGCCTGAAAGGCAAACACTGGGTATGCCCCTCGCTACATGTAAGTATTTACTAAAGCTGAACGCTTTTAGCACGACCAACCTCAGATGGGGAAACGGCTCAACGTGTCACATTTCGAGACAGATCTGGCCTAAGCTGGATCAAAAACGTAGTGCCGATCTGATTAAGTTAAAGCGTATATAATCCAACGACTTCTGCAGAAGCTGTAGGGACGAGGAGGAGGAGGAAACCATCCTTCACCTCTTATGCACATATCCAGCCCTGTCGCATAAAAGAATGCTCCATCTAGGGTCCCCCTTCCTTGACGACCTCTGCGATCTGGCGTCCATGGACATCATGAGCATCCATCGCTTTGTCAAAAGCTCCGGTTAGTTTTGTTAGTCCCTGAGTGGCCTAATGGTTTCATCCATGGTATCACAAAGGACCTTCACTGGTCTAAGTGTGTCTGCACTCTCGTGTGGACAGCCTACCTAACCTTACCTAACCTAAGGCTGATGAACTCACCAGATTAGCAACAACTATACCCATCCTTTTAGATAAAGGTACTCTAGGTATACCGATTGCTAGGTATCTTTGCTGACGATGTAGCCATCATAAGTGAGCATCCTACATCCCTGCAACGAGCACTTGATGTGTGTGAGGAGGTTTTGGAGGGAAATGGGTATCGTATTAGTTAAAAAAAGGACAGAGTTCTTGTGCTGCCTATTTAAATGGAACAATACTTCCCAAGTGCAAAAAGTTGAAATATCTGGGATCTATGATCAATAGCAGAGCAACTTGTCATAACGACATCAATTATCGCATAAGCGTAGAGTGAATGAAGTGGCGAAAAAACTCCGCTATCTTCTATGACCGAAAATACGCCCCCAGTTAAAAGGACTGTTCTACACCGCAGCTGTGAGTCCAGCGCTCACATACGGTTCACAATGTTGGACGATGTACAAAAAGTATGAGAGTGAATTAACGGCAGCTGAGATGTAGATGCTTCGCATGACAGCAGGAGTGACAAAGCTTGATCGAATAAGAAGTTCGAAGATCCGTGGAAGCCTTCACATCAAGGAAACCATCTTACAAAGGATAGAGCGCTACCGGCTCAGCCGGTATTGCCACGTTCAAAGAAGAGATCATTTAAACCCTGTTAAAAGGCAATATCAATGAACGTTCCAAAGACATCGCGAGGCAGGAGAGGCAGGTCTATAAACGCCTGGATCACACAAATGCGACGACATCGGCATTTCATTGGCCTCAGTAGCCGAGTGATCCAAAATAAGTAGGTCTGCCGATATTTTCTGAGGTCAAATAGGTGAACCCCTCAGGCGGATCAGTAGAAATGCGATGAAGTGGGAGGGTTATGATCCCTTGTTTTCGGATCATAACCTCGCCGAAATAGGAAGAAGAAGAAGATACTCACTATTAATCTGTCCTTGAAACTGTTTTTCATATGCAGAAATATGTTGTAATCCAAACGCTGTCGTAAGGTTGATCCTATCTGATGCTGCATTCAGAACGCGTTTTGGCATCGATGTGGCCGAAGTGGGTAGTATTCGGTGAGTATGGAGCTAGTTGAATATGTTAACCTTTCTTTATACCTTTCAATTTCGATGGTTCTGGTGGCCTTATAGTAGAAAGGTTTGGCTTGTGTTCTTTATCTGACACTGTGCCCCCTGTTTGTTTATCACCTTTTTTAATTTAACTCGACACCGTTAGTTCTTAAACCAGCTTTGCACGGGAGCAACTTCCAACGATAATTTGGCGGCGAGACCTATTGCTCGTTCAGGTGTTATGTAATTGCCTTGAGTGAAAAACTTATCCCGCTCGGTGACTTGTTAACTAGTAAACATTGTTCAGTTCCGACAGTACTTTCGTTTCACCAAACTGTTCAATGGTTTACATATTTTAAGAGAACGTATGCGCGTTTTATGATAGAATCAGTACTGATTTTCATAGGCTTACTTGTTTTGTCTACTCGCTTTGTCGCGTTGGGTTGCACATAACTATACATTTTCGAACATCGTCCTCTGTTAGCTAAAAACTAAAAATTAGCAACAAAGTACTCATCATTGAGAACTACTACAACATACCAAATTTCTATGTTGATCCGACAAATATATGCCTGCCTTCGGAAGATGGAGTCTTTTATGAAGTAATTGCGCCATTGGCTTAACAGTCGGAATAGCTTTGTTATTGCAATTGAATTTGGGAAAATGTTCGAAGAAAATCTGCTCACAAACTCGATAAGAGGTAGATACTTCCTAAACGAGAATGTTGATATTTGGATTAGTTCATACAAGTCTTAGATCAGAACATGTAAGGCTTTCCATAAATTCCACTTGATCGGGCTAATCAACAGTCATCGTTATGACGTTTACATTATGTTCTTAGATCCGTTTATATTTACGCATATTTTGTTTTCGAATTTTGGCTAGACAGTTACAAGCAAATATCACAATACTTGATGGTGATGGCAAACAGGAGAACTTAGATTTGCCAGGACTGTTATCTGATGGTTCTAGACGATTAGTTACAGGAAGTTGGTAGATATAATGGAAGTTTCTTGATGGATAGTGTTGTAATATTAATTCAGCTTGACTCTGTATTATACATTTTACTAAGCGTATTGGTGAAAATAAAAAATATATGCACATACGAGTACGTGCATTTATAAAAAATCAATATCAACTCTGAATTAATATACTGTAAAGCTGTATGAAGACGTGAGAGTAGATTTATCTGACCTTCTATTACTTATGCACTCACTGAATAAGACATTAGGCAGCGCATAGCCCAGATATCGATACGAATCATGAACATCTTACGAAAAAGTCCTCTATGCCGCATGTCATGTCCTTTCTATCAGACCCTGTCTTTCCTGAGTGAACACATCGCTTTTGCCAGAAAATTCGGAGAGCTAAAGTTGATTGCAGCTCAACATGTGTCGCTTCAGTTTACTATCTTATACTAAATTATATAACTTCTAGGTATTTAGCATTCGCAGCAAGTTGGAGAGTAATACGCTCGAACTTTGGTAGGAGTACACATACATCATCGGTATAAGCTTGGATGTAAATTCCCAAATTTTTCACTTCCATGAGGAGGGAATCGATAAAAAACTTTATTAGCTTCAACTTACTTTTCACGCCGTTTACTTTCAGCAATTACAAAAGTTCCATCTCACAATAATTTGATCTACTTCAAACATTGTGGCAGAGTTACACATGAAATTGAATTAGCATTGTCAAATACACCCTCTATATCAACAAACACTCCAAGAGTATAGTTACCCTCCTCCAGCCCGATTGGATGGTAAACGTCTAACAAAGGCCTCGTAGGAGCAGCATCTCCCGATAGGTAATGGTCCGCTAAATAACGAGAAAGACCCACTGCAGCCATTTGCAGCTCTGTTAGTAAGTCCTACTTCCACCTCCTCGTGGTGCCATCCGGGTATTTATCTAGAAATTGCGAACGGAAGAGCGAACCACAGCCATAAAAAAATAATTGCTCTGAAACGGAAATTTACACCTCGGATCCGGACGGATAATTTGATGACAACCTTTGGCTATCAAACATGGACAACAATCGGATTCTGGAACGTTAAGACCCTCCTGGACTCACTCCAGAAAGGGCCATATAATGCCAGATTGCTCCAAATGAAACGAGAATTCGCACGCTATAAAATAGACATCTTAGGGCTGACCGAGATATGATGGTTCGATGCTGGGGAAGACATCTCCCCAACAAAACCACTGTCATGAACTACTCTGGTAAACCAGCTGAAAGTGCACGGATGTCCGAACTAGGACTGGTGCTGATTCCAGCAGCACGAGGAAGCCTCATATCTTGGATACCTCACAGTGGTCGGATATTGACGGCTAGGTTCCACAGTAGAGTAAGAAAAGTTACCATCATACAGAGCTATGCTCTGAGTCTAGACGCGACTGAGAAAGAAAAGGGCAATTTTTATAGCCAGTTAAGCGCCGTCTACAACCAAACGCCTAATGAGGACATCGTAATGGTGATGGGTGATCTCAATGCCAAAGTAGGTAGCGACAACACTATGCTTAAACACGTGATGGGAGTTTGCGGCCTTAGAGATCGTAATGATAACTGTGAGCGGTTTGTGGACTTCTGCAATAGCAACCAGGTTTAATATCGGCAGGCCCAAGGTTCCCCAAGTGCGCTAACAGTTCAGGGACCAAATACAAATATTTGGCGCAACAGCTCTTTAAAGTGCCAGGGCCTAGCTTCTCACAACCACTCATGTTGTGTGCGTTATATTTTTCACACGAATGGAAGGGACCTACAGTTTAATGCCGAATCCGAACGGCGATTTAAGAAGCTTTTTCGTAACAACAATACTCTCGGATGTTTGTCAGACGCTCGCGAGAGGTGGGATCGTGAAAAAACTTTTTGGTATTTTCAGGGATTCGAACTTGGAACCGCATGCGTATTGATCCGACACACTAACCACTTACGCCACGGCTCAGGGACCACCTTGCCTTCGAAGTAGAAGCAATCAGCAGCACAATGCAGGAGAGCATGGATGAACACTGGAATGCTGTGAAAAATGCTTTTACGGCGGGGGCACGCACCTATGTCGGTAAAAGACAGAAGAACCATCGCACATGGCTATTTGCAGACACTTGGGGACGGATCTATGAGCGTACAGCAATCAAGGATCGGATTACAGCAGCCTCAGCAGTAGAGAGAATAAAGCTAGAAGCCCAATACCGTGCGAAGAAGAAAGAAGTGCAGCGTAGTGTGAGACGTGACAAACGTCAGCACATCAATTCACTGGTTTTAAGGGCTGAAGAAGCAGCGAGCAGGTGCGACAGTAGGACTGCATACACATCACTAAGGAGCTCACTGGTGGTTGGAACTCCGAACAACACCCAGCGAAGAGCCTAGACGGTTACCTTCTCATCTCGGATGAAGACCAAATACATCGGCACCCTCTAATACGGAGAGCTTGGCATAGTGGACAATTTCCACAGGAGTAGAAAAGAGGGGATGACCATTAAGCTTCCGAAAAATGGAAAATTGATGGAATGCGGAAATTGGAGAGGTATTTGCCTTCTTCCAGCCGTAGCCAAAATAACAGCTAGAATAATTCTGGACCGATTCAAAGAGCATTTAGATTCAAGTCTCGACGTCGAACAGGCAGGATCCTGCATCGACCACATAAACACCTTACGGATCATAATCAAATGCGTTGAGTACAGGTCTCCGAAGGGTAGATTCCCAGGACCTACTACTCTGGCAGGTGTGCAGGTGTGCTATCTGCTCAGAGGATTTCTTTTCAAAATGATGGATTTCATGTATTTTCCCACGATCCGTTCTAGGCTGTTCAGGAAAAATTATAAACTACCAACTTCGAGATAGTAAGGGACTTTGTCTACCTTGGCTCTGCTATTAATTCTATTATTTAATATCCTTGGTCGCTTCAAGAGAAAAATTTTTCGTAAGATATTCGGTCCCGTTTGCGTTGACGGGTTTTGGAGGAGAATATTTAATAACGAACTATACGAGCTGGTCAGCGACATCGGCCTTAGTCAAAAAATTGCGTATTGGACGTCTGAGATGGCTAGGACATGTAGAGCGAGTGGACACCAACGCTCCGACCCGCAGAGTCTTCGAATCTAACCCCGAGGGACGACGCAGTAGAGGGAAACCTCGCCGTAGATGGCGCGCACAAGTTCAAGGGGACCTCGACCAACTTTTAGTGCGCAACTGGAGGTAATTAGCTAAAGACTGAGCTAAATGGAAATGCTTGTTGGTTGAGGCCCAGGTTCACCCCGAACTGTAGCGCCACCTAAGTAAGTAAAAATAAAGAGATGCTGACATGCATATAAATTTTCCGCTGAAATACACGTACTTTTTTATCCTTTTTTTTCAACGCAGATAATTTGTTTTATACTTTTTTTTTGTAAATGAAATATACTTTTTACACATAAGCTAAACAGACCCGAAAAATTTATTTCAGAACATTTGCAAGGTTGACAACATCTCTTTTAAGTATGTTACTACGGGACATATGCTGCCAGGACCGGATGATTTACAATTAAACGAAAATAATACGTCGACGCAGAAATCCAGTTAGTTCTAATTAAAGCTATAAGCAACTATATTAAAATAAGATAAAAATTATTCATCACCGAATATTAACGCTTGACTTTAAATGAGCAAATTTATTTTCCCAATAACTTTCCTGTTATATGATACGAGTATACCATATTGTAAAAGTAAGCAGACCACAAACATTTGGTCATTTTCTCCTCTTCGAGTGTGCCCTTAAAAGACAAATCCTTTTCAATCATGCACGTCTGAGAAAGCTTGACGAATATTATTTTCGCTATCGTGGATTACTGTCCTGAGTTATCACGTCGGGGTCACCAACTTTATTGTGGAAAGATCATCAGATTAAAAATATCGATAGGTAGAAATATATTCAGAAATTACTTGAACTTCATTCAAGCTTAAATTAAAATTAAAAATCAAACTGCTATAGCGACTGAACTGAACTGCGTAATGGCAAATCGATTGTAATAATGTAATTTTTGTCAAACGCTAAAGTAACGAATGTCTGGTCTGGTTCGTGTACATCTGAACTTTTTCATTTATCTTCTCGCAGCAAGGGGCGCTGAAACGTTACAGGGAACTCTGTTTCGGCATAATGCATCAGCGCCAATGGCCACCTACATGTGAATTAGTCCAACTCTAGCTAACTTTTGTAAAGTCTATACACAAACCACAAATGTATAACAGTCCACGCATTGTCAAGTGTTATTCAAGATTTCAACCAGAAAATAAATACTGGTTGAACTATTTGCGAAATGGTTGCAGTAACGGCTTTTTTAGTAAGTCTCTGTCTCTCGAATTCCTTATTTACTGAAGTATTGCAGTAAATCTAAGAACATCTTTTTGCTCCAATAGGGTAGAGGCACCAGTATCCGGACAGTGCTAGTATCCGGACACTACGTCGTTTATTTAAAAGAAATAAGCACATTTTACAGTTATAGTCTCAAACAACTACCAAATAACAATCCTTTATGTATTATACAATACGACATAATAGCTTAAGTCGACTTAAGTCAAAATTGAGTTAATTATAGGAAAATGTTCCCAATTACCTAAAATATTTTCCCCCAATTTTTTTGTTGCATACCTGTAAAGACGGCTGAGTTATAGCTGTAAGAGTAAAGGCGCAATTCAAAAATTTTTTTACGATTTTCGCGTAAGCCACAATTTTAAACCCTTCTCCTGAAAAATCGTACAAATCGACATAAGCTATTATGTCGTATTGCCACAGATACAACCAGATGCAAAGTTTTAAGTAAATGTAAGGTCTGCTGTAAGAGTTACACGTAAGTTTATGTCTGAGGTCTAAGAGGACGGTAGTCTTCGTCGTGTTTTGTCTAAAAAAAATAGTGCGACAGCTTACATAATATAAGTACTTTAAGCATTATTCATAAATTTATTCTAATCGAAAATGGTTTGTTTTCATAGAAATATATATTACTTGTATGTATAAGATATAAAAGTAAAACATAACATAATATTTTTGGTAAAATATTTGGTGTCCGGATACTAAAACCGAAATTATAATTCTTTTCAGTTTCCGGACAGACTGTCCGGCTACTGAAAATGTGAGAAAAATGTCAAAATCTTATTTGAAAACTCTTAAATGATAACTAAGTATATTTAAAACGACTTGCAGAAAGAGAATTGTACTTTTTTCTCAGATTTTCAGTATCCGGACAGGGTTTACTGAATGAGAAACCGTCTGTCTGGCTAATGAAAAACAAGGTTCAGTATCCGTACAACGTTATTTTGTATGTAATTAACGTACCTAGACTATTGAATAAGGTTTTCTACTATTAATATTTTTTTAAAGAATGGACGCAGATAACTTAACGAAGGCTTTGGAGGAAATAAGGACAAACAAATTAAGCGTAAGGAAAGCAGCTCTTAAATATGGCTTGTGTAAAACAACGTTGCATGGTCGATTGAAAGGCAAGCGACTTATTGGTGAGAAATCCACAAAAAAAGCGTCCAGATCCCTACTTAACCGTCGAAGAAGAAGTACAGATTGCCCGGTGGTGTGCTGACTTATGTAAATGTGGTTTTCTATTAAAAACATTTTTTTCATACGGTACAAAAGATAATTAAAGACACGAAGAGAAAAAACCGTTCAAAAATGACCGGGCAGGGAAAACATGGGTGTGATCATTTATGAAAAGAAATCCTTCATTAGCAATAAGAGAAGGTGAAAATATTAGCAAGGGTAGAGCGATTTTAAAGGTTATTTAAAAAGTGTTAACCAGGAATACATTATGGATGACCCGTCAAGAAACTTAAATGGAGACGAAACCAGCTTTTGCCTATGCCCGAAAAGTGCTTAAGTCACAGCCCATAAAGGATACAAAAACGTGTACCAAATCTCTGCTGGAAATGAAAAAGAAACGCTAACGGTTCTGATTGTTTTTTCAGTCGATGGTAAATTGTGTGAGCCAATGGTGGTATTTCCATACCTACGTTCACCGAAAGATATTGTAGAGACTTAGAGAGTATGCCGAAATCCTGGTTCTTAGGAAGAAGTGAAAGCGGAGATCGATGCGAAGCGAATCGTTTTTCAAGTACGTCGCTAACGGTGTACATCAACGCTTATTGGCAGATAAAGTGGAACGGTCAGTTATTTTCCTTGTGGATGGGCACAAATCAGACTTAACTTTAGAGCTCACTGAGTTTTGTTGCAAGCGGCACATCATTTTATATGCACTTCCACCAAACACTGCCCATATCATGCAGGTGGAGTACGTTAGAGCGTTTAAACCACTGAAATCCGATTGGAAGCAGACTGTACGCGAATGGTAATCGATAAATCTGGGAAAAACAAACTTCCGCCCACTTTTTAATGAGGCAATCATTAAATATAAAGATATGGTGACCACCATACAAAATGGTTTTCGCAAATGTGGGTTACATCCACTTAAACCAACAGCTGCTGATTTCTCGAAATGCGTTAAGAATACTGCTGAAAACTTAATAATTGCCCAAGCTACACAATCACCCAGTTTAGCTCAATCCATGGAATTGACTAGATTTAGAATTGCTGCGGAAGTTATACTCGTAGAGTCATTATCAGAGCAGCTAAAAAATGTTGGAGTTGATGTTGAAATCGTCTTTAGTCATTTCGTTTCTGATCATTTATATTTCCAACACAAAAAAGAGTTTCAATTTCACCAAAACTTCTGTGGCCAGATACGAATATAAAAGTGTCCGGACACTAAATTCTACTGTCCGGATACCAGCGCAAATCGTACTTTTCTGAAAAACATAATTATATATTATACGTAGTCATTTCATTGCTTTTAGTCCTATACAGTATTATCAAAAAATATCTACACTTTTAGAAACAATATAAATATTTACTGTAGTTTCGTAGTAAGAAAATAGAGTTAAGTTAAAGTTGCGAAATGTGTTAACTGTCCGGCTACTAGTGCCTTTACCCTACAAGAATACGATTTTTTTTCCGGGTGCGTGATAATGCTGCAAAAATAATAGTACACATATCATAGGACATAAAAAGGATCTGGCCCTCCAGGTTGGGGGTTGTGCCGTCGGGTCAACTTCCCTACCACGTAAAAACCTTTGGTTATGAAGCAACCAACAGCCTCGGATACGGATGATCTTACTGTTGACGACCCATGCAAACGTAAAAAGGACAACGATCTTCGTGTCTGCACATGGAATGTTAGGTCCCTCTACAAACCACGTGCAGCCGAACAACTTGCGGAGGCCCTAGAGTGTCTCAAAGCAGACATTACCGCCATCCAAGAAGTGCGATGGGATGGGCCGGCAAAAGGAGTATGAAAAACTGCGACATCTACTACGGCGATTGCTACAAACAAAAAGGACAGCGTCTATTCGGGTGCGGATTTGTCATTGGAGACAGACTTAGGCAAGAAGTCTTGAGTTTCCGGCATGTGAACGAGCGCCTCATGACTATCCGTATCAAGGCCAAATTTTCCAACATTAGCCTAATATGCGCTCACGCCCCTCACGAGGAGAAGGACGACGCGACAAAGGATGACTTCTACCAGCTCTTGGACAAGACGTATGAGCAATCCCTAGCCACGACGTTAAAATTATCATAGGCGACTTTAACGCAAAGGTAGGAAGAGAGGAAGTCTTTAGTAGCGTGGTCGGAAAGCACAGCCTGCACGACAACACTTCCGGCAACGGACTCAGGCTAATCGACTTTGCGGCGGGGCGAAACTTTGTTGTAGCTAGTACGCGGTTCCCACGTCTCGATATTCACAAAGGAACATGGCTCTCCTTTGATCGAAAAATCGTCAACCAAATCGATCACATTGCGATCGACACAAGGCACTCTTCCAGTATTCTGGGTGTCCGGGCTTTCCCAGGAGCCAACGTGGACTCGGATCACTACCTAGTTGTAGCCAAGGTACGGATGCGGATATCCACAACGGAGCGAAATCAACGAAATGCTGTGAGGAAATTTGACGTCGAAAAGGTACAATCGCAAGAGACCGTCAGAACCTTTGCCGATCGTGTTTCTTCTAATCTCAATCTTAGTCCGATGCCGCCAGCAGCAAATGCGGAAGACCAGTGGCAGCGTTGCCAAAAAGCCATCAGAGATGCCGCCTCTGACGTACTGGATTTCTCTCGCCCACCACAACGAAACCCCTGGTTTGATGAGGAATGCCGGCAAGCACATGCAGCAAAACAAGAGGCGTACAAAGCGGCGCTGCATAGAAGGACTAGAGCTGCTTACGAGCTCTACGTGCGCAGGAGAAAAGAGGAACATCGACTTCTCAGAAAGAAGAAAAAAGAGCATGAGAAGCGCTCGATCGAGGAGATTGAGAGACTTTATTGCAGGAATAATGTTCGAAAATTTTACCAAAGGGTAAAAGGAACATGCCAGGGTTTCAAAGTTAGAACAGAAGCCTGCAGGGACGAAAATGGCAACATAGTAGTAGAATCGCAGTCGGTGCTGAGGATTTGGAAGGAACACTTCTGCAGACTGTTAAACGGCGATGATGATCAATATTCCGCTGTCAGGCAGAATGAGCCATTCAACAGTGACGATGGCAGTCAAAATTCCCGTCAATCGGACCATAATGAAGTGAGGATAGCGATATCTAAACTCAAATCCAACAAAGCTGCTGGAGCCGACGGCCTTGCCGCTGAACTTTTCAAGGCAGGAGGAGATGAGTTGGTAAGGAGCATGCACCAGCTCATCTGTAAAATCTGGTCAGACGAAAGTATGCCCGATGAATGGAACCTCAGCGTCGTTTGCCCGATCCTGAAGAAAGGAGACCCTCTGAACTGCGCTAACTACAGAGGTATAAGTCTCCTAAATATCGCATATAAGATCCTGTCTGCCGTACTATGTGAATGCCTAAAACCGATCGTCAACAACCTGATAGGTCCTTATCAGTGCGGTTTCAGGCCTGGAAAGTCCACCATTGACCAAATATTCACACTACGGCAAATCTTGGAAAAAACCCATGAATATAAAATCGATACGTTGCCTATGATAGCGTGTATAGAGACGAGTTATACAGAGCCATGTCTAGTCTTGGCATCCCTGCCAAGCTCGTCCGTTTGTGCAGAATGACGATGGAGAACTCTCGCTGCTCCATCAAAGTCGGTAAGAACATCACCGAACCGTTCGATGTCAGGAAAGGTCTTAGACAAGGCGACGCGCTATCATGCGATCTCTTTAACATAGTACTTGAGAGAATTGTACGAAACTCACAAGCCAACACCGGAGGTACAATCTTCTTCAAGTCTGTACAACTACTCGCTTATGCCGATGACATTGACATAATCGGAAGAACTCAGCGGGCCGTCAATGGGGCATTTACGAGTATTGAGATCGAGGCAGCAAAGATGGGTCTAGCGGTCAATGAAAGCAAAACAAAATATATGCTGTCTACAAAAAAGGACACTCAGCATCGGCGTCTTGGGCAGAACGCCACAATAGACAGATACAATTTTGAGGCAGTAAAGGATTTTGTCTACCTAGGCTCTATGGTCAGCTCCGCAAATGACATGAGTGGAGAGATCACACGGAGAATTACTCTTGCCAATCGTTGTTTCTATGGGCTAAAACGGCAATTGAGTAGCAAAGCCCTATCTCGAACTACTAAGGTAACTTTTTATAAGACATTAATCATCCCAGTCCTGCTGTATGGCGCAGAGGCATAGAGGCATGGGCTTTGAAAAAACCGGATGAGGATGCCCTTGGTTATTTCGAGAGAAAAGTTCTTCGAGCGATCTTTGGTCCCGTCTGCATAGACGGTGAGTGGAGGAGAAGGTACAATGCCGAACTATACGGCGTGTACAAGGACATCGACTTAGCCAGAAGAGTTCACATACAGCGACTAAGATGGCTGGGTCATTTAGAGCGGATGGAGCCCAACCTTCCCGCTAAGAAAGTCTTCGAATCCACGCCGGATGGACGGCGCAGTAGAGGACGACCTCGCGGTAGGTGGCGCAAACAAGTGGAGGGGGACCTCAACCAACTTGGCGTGCGCAACTGGAGGCAGCTGGCTCGTAACCGTGCTGGCTGGAGAGGTTTGTTGGTTGAGCCCCAGGTCCACCCCGGAGTGTAGCGCCATCTAAGTAAGTAAGTATATCATAGGACAACTTGTGTATACATTCATATGTACATATGTGCAAGTTTTTGTTTATCAGACAAAGGATGCTATTCGAAACCCACCATCCGCGTTTCTGCTTGATATCTGGTGGTACCAGCATATTTCGAATAGATTTCCTCAAGCTAGCCCAGCTTATTAACAGAAGCTCTCCTAAGAGATTTGTTAGGTACGTCTTTTTGGTTTTCCTCCGTCAAACGTTTTTCGAAAAATTTTGTGTACGTGTGTTTATGCTTTGGGCAGTGATAAATTTCCTGAGAGTTTCGAATACTCAGGAACTGAACTGAACACGAGAACGCATATAAATACTGTAGCATCCACAGAAGTACTTTTCGCACTGCATTACCAACAAGGATGGTGTGGCAAGACATGCAATCCAATTAGTTTCACGCTAGTTAATATGGCAGATCCTACTTTTTTAATCAGAGCTTCGCTTATCGTCGTAATGATTGGAGAATGATCAGAGGAGAGATCAAAGCTTTCTTCATCTTTTATGCAGTTGTCAGATATTTCTTTAACAACAAAGAAATCGATTAGATCTGGTATCTTATTTCTATTAGGTGGCCAGTATGTTGGCTTACCCGTCGAGTGAAAGTTATAAGTGTACTTCATACCCACATTATAAAGCATTCTACCTTTTCGAGAGAAGCACTTTGAGCCCCAAAAGATGTGTTTCGCATTGAAGTCGCCACCAATAACAAAATTTGGTCTAAGGAAGTTCCAGACTTTTGTTAAATCACTTTCTTTCAGTTTGCATCGCAGTGGGCAATACCATATATACGAGTACGTAGATAGATGAAATGTTGAGTGAGCAATGCCAATTTCTCACACGTATCGTGCTAACTTGCACTGCTTCTAATTATTTTTACCGAGTGTTCAATACATTCTTTTATAAACAAAGATGATCCGCCTCTGGCCCGTTCCGATAGGTGGAAAGCGTGATAGGCACTATAGGCCGTTATCTATCGACATTTGATTGCTTTGTCAAATGGGTTTTACAAACCAAGCATACAAATATCAATATCTAGTCCTCGTATAAATATTTCTGACTAGTCGAGTCTTTGGCGTTCTAAGTAAGTACTAATGAGTGACGATTTTAAGTTTTTAGTTAATGTTTATGATATCTGAAAAACAAAAGTTGATTGACGTTTCTGTTTCTCATAAATCCGTACTAATTTTTATTTATCACTTTATATTTTGTAAGGTAATCTTGTAATCGATTGGCCATTGGCTCTTCCATGACTTTTTGGCACAAATCGGGCCATATGCCGAGAATTTCGGTGTTCGATGTGAGTCCTGAGGTCGACTAAAGTCTTCAGCTTATAGGAATAGGCCATGGAGTTGACATACGAAAATATCCAAAGGCTTTAACTCACACGAACGAGGCGGCCAATTAGATGGTCAATTTCTGAAAATAACACAATCACCGAACTTTGACTTCAATAACTCGATTGTTTGGCCAGCTACGTGGCATTTGACACAACTCCATATATTTGAAAATTTTCATTTTTCAAAGAGTCGTATCAAGAATCACATCGAAAGAGGTCGTCTCTTTTTTTTTAAATAAATTCATTTTGAAATTTTCCAAATTGTGCACTGGCATTTATTTTGTATTGATATCGAGGCGGCGTTCAGAGCGCAATCGACCCGCTACAGCTGTGTGGCCTGTGGCGCCATCTCGTTGAAAGCACATATAATTCAAGTCAGTATCTTGCAATTTATCCTTAATATAGTCAATCAACATGATCCGGTAGCGATCTCCATCACCAGCATCATTGAAGAAGATGTCTATGCCAAAGACCCCAGCTTGAAACCCGCAGCAAACAGTACATTTTTGTGGGTGTAATTGCATTTCCTGCCTGGGTTAACGTTACTGACTTGCCCAAATGGGACAATTTTGTTTATTAACAAAGCCGTTGAGCAAGAGATGGGCTTGATCGCTGAGTAAGAGAAGATCGGAGTTGACGCACGAAAAGCTGTTTCAACTGAACGCAAACCTTTGTAAAAATGTTTGATAATTTGCAAACGTTTTTGAAGCGTGTACTTTTTCATGGTTAAATGGTAAGTATAGACGAGTTGAAACATCAAATATAGCGCTAGCTAATGCATAGTCGATGAACCCTATTAGAAAAATGGGACATCCCAATGAAAAAACATTTAAAAACAAGTATGATAAACCGCTTTTTTTTTAATTATAATATGTTGCTTTTAAAATGTATTTTGAATACAAGCAATATAAGCTGTTTAATTTCATTTCTAATGTATTTATTTATTTTTTTATTTTTTTTTTTAAAAAAAGGAGGAACATTTTTAGTTAATCCCTTTTTACTTTTTTTTACAAAGTATTATAATGGGAATTTCGCCAAAAATGGTGGATTTACCAAAAAACAAATCTGGCATTACTGGTTCAGGCTGCTAAGCGTATTTTTTTTTTTAAACGCTATCAGTACTGCTTTGTGACGAATATTACTTTGAACTGAAAGAGAAAAACTCAAATCAGCTACTAAGTAATATCCAGCTTGTCACAGTCATCATTTAGCGTGGTGTTAGTTGTTAGTATTGCGAATATTTATAAAGCCTAACACCTTACACAAAAAGACTGGACAAGTAAACAAAAAGCAGAATACATACTAAACAAAAGTATGAACTAAAAATGAATATGCTACGCATAAGTCTAAATTACACTAAACACTTTCAACAAAGAAACTAGTATCGTTCGTATAATTTATGTTTTATATATAATTTACTATGGTTGTAATCAAATTTGTCGCGGTTACTATTTACTTCCTTCGCCATACGCGTAAGAGGTTCGTTAAAACCGTAGTTCGTTCTGTGGAAATTTACGCGGAAAATTTCGGTATTTCTGGAGTTGTAGCATCTTACGTTTAAACCGACTTCATTTAAAAGATCCGGCGAGTCAATAAAACAATTTACCAGCTGGTGTAAAAATACTACATCACATACTCCCCTACGTTTCTCCAAAGAATGACGATTTAGGAGAAGAAGGCGGTCGCAATATGGTGGAAGACGTGTAGGGTCATTCCAGTTTAAATGGCGAAGTGCAAATCGGACAAACTTACGCTGTACCGATTCAATACGGTTAATGTGTACTGCATACATTGGAGACCAAATATTAGACGCATACTCTAACTGCGGACGAACAAATGTATTATAAATCGTGGATGTTATAAGAGGACACTTGAATTCTTTACTCCAACGTTTTATAAAGCCAAGCATTGAATTCACTTTATTGACAATCTGTTCAATGTGAAAATCGAAGTCGATGTTTTGAGAAAAATGCACTCCTAAATCACATATTGATGTGACTTTGTTAAGTACAGATTCATTGAGATTGTAATCATAACTTATTAAATTACGTTTTCTTGAAAAGATCATCGACTGGCATTTAGATACGTTCAAAAATAAATGGTTATTACAGCAGCACTCAGCGAACGTATCTAAATCATTCTGCATAGCAATGCAATCAGATTGACTGCGTGCAAGTCTAAAGATTTTCATGTCGTCAGCATAGATTAAAATTCGAGTACTCTTAAGTATTGCCACCACGTCACTGATCGCAATGATAAATAAAAGAGGACCTAAGTGACTTCCTTGGGGTACACCGGATGTAGCGAGGATTGCATCGGATGTTATTCCCCGAAATAAAACTTGATAAGTTCGTTCTTCAAGGTAGGAACATTTAGGTAATTTTAAACAGAATTAAGCTGTGAGAAAGTTTGTCAAAGGCCTTGCTAAAGTCTGTATAAATACAGTCGACCTGACCACCCTCTTCGACAACTTTGTTTGTAAAAGAAGTAAATTCCAACAGGTTGGTAACAGTGGATCTTCTATTCATGAACCCATGCTGCTTGGTTGAAAGAAATGGTTTACAAGCAAAATAAAAACCCTTACAAACTATAGCCTCGAACAGTTTTGGCACACATGATAGCTTGGCAATAGGTCTATAACTAGAAATTTCACCTCGATTTCCCTTTTTGTGTATTGGAATAATAAAAGAGTTTTTTTCAAATTTTAGGAAAAATGCTCTGCTTTAATGATGCCCGAAATAGCACGACTAAGGGTGTTGCCAAAGTATTGCAACAATATTTTAGCACAATCGAAGGAATTCCATCAGGGCCACAGGTAGTATCGTTGCTAAGTAAAGCTAAATGCTCTCTCACATCTTCATAAATTATTGAAATCTGGCCCATTGAGCTGCTAGAGAAACCTTCAAGGTGGGCAAAATTACTTGGGGTAGGTGAATAGTTGTCGGAACAGAAAGATAGACCAAAGAATGAAGAGAACATATTGCAGATTACAAGAAGGCTGCTGCTTGATTCGCTTAAGTAAGACATATTGGCAGGATAACCATCCGTTTTTTTCTTACTGTTTACAAATTTCCAGAAAACTTTGGGATCGTAAAGAAGTGAGCCACGCATTTTATTAATGTAACTATCATATAGATTTTTCGATAAGATTTAAAAGTCTCTATAGAGGATAGCGAACTGGTTATAATCGCTTGTTCTGTTCGTCGTTAAATAATTTTTCCACGCTTTATTTCTTTTATTACGCAGACTCCGTAATTGGTTATTGTACCAAGGTGCAGTTGTAGACATATCCTTACGTGTGTTTCTCACCGGTACGAACGAGATAAAACAGTCAAATATACGTATGTAAAAATTTTCAGTCATTTGTTCAATATTACTATTGCTGTTGAAGATTCCTACAAAATCAATGCTAGATATTAGTTCGTTCAGTAAATTAAAGTCTGATTTCTTAAAATCAAATTCAAGAGTAAGATTTTCAAAAGTATCATGAACCACGTCGTCATGTGAAAGAATAACGTGAAGTGGAGGATGATACGCGTCAATAGTACTCATCGTTGTGGAACTAGGTTCCACAATACAACTGCTCGAATTTGTATAAAAAACCAGGTCAAGTCGTCTATCAAGAAAATTTTTTATACTGCTTAGTTGCAGTAATCCACAAGACATCACATTGTCCACCAAAATTGTTTCTTGAGGTAAAGACGCATGAGGTACCACAAAACTAAGTTCGTCGTCAGAAAGGGTCCACTTTAAGTTGGGTAGATTAAAATCACCCACCAATAAAATGTCGTCGAGAGGATTACAATTTTCGGATACATAATTTATGGCATCAGTAGCATGCTTATATACCTCGATCGAGCTTTCAGGAGGAATATAAATGTTAATAATTATAACGAACTTATATCCTAGATTTAATTTCACACAGATAACGTCTAGCGAGTCTGTATTAGGAATTGGAAAGATACAACTTTGCAAAGAATTTCGAACAGCAATTAGGACTCCACCACCCCTTAGATGCTCAATATCTAAGTATCTATCTTTACGATATACCTCAAAGTCTGTGTAGAATAATTCCGTGTTTAAAAAGGTAAAATTGAGCCAAGTTTCCGTCAGTGCAATCACATCATGGATCGATGCATGAGATGCCAATAATAAATTTCTAGTTTTCGTGCGGAGTCACCCTTACATTTTGGTAGTAAAGGGATAAGCAGTAGAGGACGATCTCGCCGCAGGCCTCAACCAACTTGGAGCGCGCAACTGGAGGCAGCTGTCTCGTAACCAGGGTGGCTGCAGAGGTTTGATGATTGAGACCCAGTTCAATGAGGACTGTGGCCCCACCTAATTAAGTAAGCGTATTTTTAATTTCGATTTCAAATAGGTATAATTCTTAAGAACATTGATTGCTCTCAGATTGTGTTTGTGCCTTCATATGTTTTGAGATTGCGTTTATGGATAACGCATTGTATTTCTTCTGTATAGTGGACGGAAAATCTATCAGAAATGCTTTGTGCTTTTGAGACCGATGAAAAATGCCAAAAAAAAAAAAACAAATATTTGGCGCAACAGCTCTTTAAAGTGCCAGGGCCTAGCTTTCTCGCAACCACTCATGTTGTGTGCGTTATACTTTTCACACGAATGGAAGGGACCTACAGTTTAGTGCCGGATCCGAACGGCGATTTGAGAAGCTTTTTCGTGACAACAATACACTCGGATGTTTGTCAGACGCTCGCGGGAGGTGGGACCGTGAAAAAACTTTTTGGTGTTTTCTGGGATTCGAACTTGGAACCTCATGCGTAGTGATCCAACACACTAACCACTTACGCCACGGCGCCCACATAATTATTTTATGCCACATAATTATTTTATCTATAATCGTTGTTTGTTGTCTTTCAAATAATGTTATTTATTGTATCATTTATGTACTCCTTATTGGATCATTTCGGTACTCCGCAAATTTGTTCTTATTGTATTCTGAATAAGCCTTTTGAATTCTTTTATTGGCATATGTAGTTCCGGAAAGCTCTATACTCATTTGCGTATCTTAAAGATTTTCTATTATTTTTTTATTTGTTGTATAATTTATCTCTTTCTTTGCGTTTCTTCACAATTTCAGCTGTTATCCATAGATATCACTTTTCTCGTCTTTTTAGTTTTATTTTCACAGAAAATTTTGAGAAGACCTCATCAGAGTATGGGTCAAGAACATAGAGACATCACCATAAGGACGGAAAAGTAACAAGCCTCAAAGACATAAGGAAGTTTTTCCAGTAGTCTACAGGCTAGACAAAGAATTTGAAACCATGCTAAACCTTACCTATTTTACCGAAAAAGCGAACATTAATCCTTAAAAAAAACATTATTAATATCGCGTTGTCAAATATCCAATAAATTATATATCTGCTTATGAAACATGCTATACGAATTGGGTTACCAATTGTGGTCCATTTCGGTGATATCTTCCTCTGTGAACAACTACCGTTGTAATGCATGGACAAATGAACAGAATTCGAACTAAGTAAACCTACAATTGCATTCAGTCAGCCGACCAAATCATCCAACCCTACAGAAACAGAAACCGGGTGATAAATTACAAAATTTGACATTTTAAGCCGAAGAATCCAGAGATTCGTTTCATTTCGTTTGTTTGGAAAACGTATACAAAGGGGACGAAGGACTACTATGGTGCGGACGTTTTTTTTTTTAATAGTCTCTCTATACGTATTACGTACATACATACATCTATTATTTTCGTGCACCATGATGTTAGTGAAATCGAAATAAGAGATGGTGGCTACTACGATGTAGTTTTGTATGAGTGCACGTGAATAGTACTCAATCTTGTTCACTTGGTTAGAATTGAAATACTTGTGTTACTATTTTAATGATGCGGCAGTGTTGCCATGTCAAAATAATAGAATATACAAGTTAACTTCTCGCTCAATTTACACATGTACGTAACGTCGGACTCCTTTGGTGGTCTTTCAAGGCTTCAGTGCGAGCCCTGCAGTCTTGTATTATCTTAACCGTTTATATTCAAAATGAAAAAGATCTTTTCTTAACAATCATGTATTTATTCCCGTCAACACGTCCGGTCTTTATTAGTTCCAAGCTTCGAATAAGAAAGAGGATGAAAATAAGACAAAAAAAACCCAATGACATGGCACCCTAGTGTTGCCATACTACTTTTAATTGTTTGCTACTTTCTTATACGTTGACACATTTTTTTTTTTTTTTAATGTTCGAACATTATTCCTCTGGACCGCACATTTCTCAATGCTACTCTGCAGATTGCTTGTTTTAAGGAATGCATGAATGCACTCTCCATCAAACCTATTGGTGTTAAGTTTCTTTGTTGCCGTACCTAACACTTCGTGAATATCACACGCAGTTCTAATGAAGTCTTCCTGGTAAGATTTCTACTGGTCGCCTGTACTTAATGTTTGTGGTACTCTAGAACAGACACGATATGCAAAAATTCGGACAGTTATTTGAAATCGTAGCCACACGCAGATAATACTCCGACTCCGTATTCAATCCTCATTCAATTAGAGACCTGCGTCTATCGATTATCATGAACTCGGTTCTCAGTATTCTGATTATAGGCCCTTCGTGTCGTCATGTTTGCACCGACAAAACAGGAACAGTCTCATAATATGTATACTGATATCAAATCAGTTGGTGCATTAGAAAGAGAAGTCGTCGGCGAGAACTGTTCAATTACTAAGCACCAATATACGTAGATGAGTTGAATTTCGGAAAACTGATAGATCAAAAGAGCAATAGAAATATTAGTAAGTTTTCAAAGCGACAAAAGCCCTAAAGAGGAACGAACACTTGGCGAATGATACCTGAAGAGCTAGCCTTAAAAATAAATGCTACCTATAAAACAAACAAAAAAAAATAAATAAAATAAAAAAATAAAAGGAAAACACTGATGTAGTCCAGACAGCATTTCCGGCTAAAAGAGGGTGTCAATGGTGTAGCGGACAGTGTATTTTCGTTAACCGAAGTGTGCAAGTTCAAGCCCCAGTGGGGACCAGCAATCATTAGCCACCCGAGTATAAAAAGGCAAACGAATAGCATCGAAGTTTTTCCAAACACTGCACCGAACAAAGGTTCTTGCCTAGTAGAACAATGGACTGGAGATTCTGAGTGCTTTGGTATACGGTTTTTTTTTTTGTAATAAAAAATTAAAACTGGAAGAGATTTGAAAAGAGAATCAACAAGGTGTGTGGTTCGACATTCTTGAAATTAAATTATTAACTGCACGTGAAATGTCTCCCAATCCTCGAAGCAAATGTGTATTATCTGTATGCGGAAAGCGAATGAAGGTATCCTGGGTCGCTTCGAGAGTAACATTTTTCGCAAGATATCCGGTCCATTTTGCGTTGACGAGTTTTGGAGGAGAAGATTCCTTTAAGTTTCATTCTCACCCCACCAAGGGATGGGAATAAGGGGGAGAAGAACGGATGAGATGCCGGTTTGCGTTGGCTTTAAATGTTTGTAGGTTGTGATGATTAGGAAATACAGAGCCTGGTAGATCGTTCCACAAACGTCTTGTTCTGCTTATAAACGAATCCCTCTACTTGACAGTATGTCCGAAGTTGGGCTTTAGGGTAAACTGATGTGTATTCGAAGTATGACGCGAATTGCTGGTGAAGTTTTGAAGGGGAGGAATGCGATAAAAAGCGATAAAATAGGGAAAGACACGAGACATTTCTACGATGTTCAAGTGAGACTCTTTAGTTTATAATGCCTCTATCACCTATAAGTTTTAACGCGCGATTCTGTAACCTATCTAGAATGTGCAGAACGGTCTTGGGTGCACCAGGCCAGATGTGGGCGTTATATTCCAACTTTGGGCAGATGAATGCCCTATAGATGGAGGCCTGATCAGACGGGGTAAAATATTTTTTGCAACGCTTGAGGAATCCTAGACATTTTGCAGCATTTTTGGCGACTTCGAATATATGATGGAGAGATTGGTTCCACTTCTCGATAAGATATGCCATCAAATCACCATTGGACCTGTTGCTACGAAAACCATACTGCCAGTCATTGAGGAGCTTTCGCGAATCAAGATATTTCATAAGCTGACGATTAATCAGCGTTTCCATGAACTTGGAAAGAAGGGACGTAAGTGCAATGGGTCGATAATTGGACGGAGAGGAAGATTCGCATATTTTAGGGACGGGCTGGACAAATGCTGTTTTCTATCTAATCGGAAAGAGCGCAGACGAGTAGGATAGATGTAGATGCAGTACAGAAGACTAAAATCCGAATCTAAAATCTCTTTGCACAATTCGTATTTGATTTAAAGATACCCCGTGACCGACACGTTTAAGAGAAATTTTGAGTTAGAAAATTCAGAACTTTTTCTGCGCTGCATGGATTTTAATGGTTTAAATGTAATATTGAATTGTCAGTAATATTCTATTAGACTATTAAAACAATATGTATTTATGCAATTCCAAAAATAAATAAAATACAAAATTGTTATACATTACCACTTTTTTAGTTACTGACACAATTTTTTTCACTAGCCGACACAGCTAAAATATTAGTGATAGACACCTCTTTTTCTAATACGTTAGTGATTTTCAAGCCATTAATTCTTGGAAAAATAAAATAAAACCAAACCATTCTCAGCTCAATAGGTAATTTAAATACTTTAATTGAAATAATGTCAATAAATAAATAAATATAAGCATTACATTACGTACATAAAAACAGAACAAAATAATAAAATAGAATATAAATACAAAAGAAATCCATTTAATTAGTATAGCAGTAACTTTAAATAAATAGAACAAAATACAAATGATAATGATAATAATAAAAAAAACAACAAAACAACTAAACAAGCAATAAAAAAAAGTTTTCAACTAGCTTCAAATTATTACAAAATGATAAATTACATTCAAGAATGTAATGAAATTTGTATGTACACGTAAGTTAATCAATTAAAGCATATAAAATATTATTATTATTAATGTAGGCAAGTATTAAATAAAAGTTTTAATGTTTTTATCAGTTTTGGCTGCAGCACATGCAACATGAACGTTTCGGAAAGTGCATTTATTACACTCAATCGCGTTATCGAGTGCAGTTATATTTCCAACGCAACTTTCTATTGCCGTTTCATGAAGCTGGTCGTTTTTAACAGGGGTCTGATCTGGGTAGGAAATAATTGTCCCGATGGCTTGGTCAACAATATTTGTAGGGGTCCGAATCTATTTTATGAACAGGGAATGTCGTGTTTGTCGGATTTCAAGTGGCAATAGATATCATGCAATATGGTCATATCTTCCTGAGCTGGAAATTCCAATTTATTTATAGCTATCAATTTATCTGCTCCAACAATACGCCCAAATTGCTTAATATCAATTGTTTTCGAGGTGTAGTCATCATCGGCGGTTACGTGAAACGAATTATTTTTCCCAAGGCATTTTGAAAAATCTATCGCATTAGGATTGAAGGGGTAAAGACTACATGCCCTAAACCCATTCTGGATTGTTTCTTTTTTTATGTTGCTATCCAAAACATTCTTAAGAAGAGGCCCAACATGCTTTTTGGCCGCGACATCAGCATGTTGTAAGATCCGTGTAGAATTTGGAAAAAGGCAAACTACAATAATATTAAGTTCTGTGCAAAGCTCCGATAGACTGTAAGTTAAATGACTTTTATGGCCGTCCAAATATAATAATATAGGAAACTTAGTTCAACTTCTGAGCAAAGAAGAATACAAATTAGTTTAAATATATTTTTAAAAAAATTCCCCTGTCATCCAACCTCTTTCTCCTGATGAAATGCCCCAGTCTTTTGGTACTGAATTCCCAACTTCAAAAGGAATTCTTAAATACGGATAGATAATCATGGGATGGGTAATCATTCCAGATGCCGAAAAAGTCAACATCACCGTAAGATTCTATTTAGCAGCGCCTTTGTCTGTTTCATAAACATTTTTTGCTCCTTTTGGAGCCAAAACCTTACCTATTTTTGGGCCAAAGGGGAAGTTAGTCTCATCTCCATTAAATATCCGACTTGGATCTTCCAAGATATCTGTGTTGCCGGTTCTTAAAAGGTATTCCTTAATTTGCTTAAACCATTCTCGGATATCGTTTTCTGAAACAGTGGAAGATGCAACCATCACAGCTTCAGGTATTCTCTGAGCTATTTCTGGAAGTCGCTTCAGAAAATTTCTGTACCACGTTTCTCCGGGTGTGTTATTTTTGAAAGGGGTTTTTCATGGCACATTTTTTAGAAATTCACTACATTTTTCAAATGCACACTACTTTGAATATCTTCTATTCCCCTTGGCAATCCAATTAAGAAGTTGCTGTTCTTCCTCAGCGGTTAGTATGGTTTCCGGTCCATATGTCGACTTTTGCACCTTTCCTGTGGACCAGTTTATAAGAGTTGTGCGGGGAACCTTAAATTTAGTTGCAGCCATTTTTTTTTTGACATTCCCCCTATTAACCGCGTCTAAAGCTTTTTGCAGATCTTCTTCTTTGTATTGCTTTTGTTTTGGCATATTCAAATATCAACCTGATGAAAAGTCGACCACCAGTCAAAGGATAAATAACGGTTTATAAGCAAACAAATAAAGTGGTTTGAAAATAATGGCAAGAAGGAAAATGTTGATGGTGTCCATAACTAACGTCTTCAAAAATGTCCAGTCGCGCCAGTAATAGACACCCGTGTCGGTCACTGAATTTTTTGAACATTACATTTTAGTTATAAACACCCCCGTTAAATTAAGTTATTTTATTATTTTAACAAAAACCAACTAACAAAAAAATCCACTAATTAACACTTTAAAATAATACTCCCTATCCACTTTTCTACAAGCCACTCATATATTGTTTAAATAATAATTTATACTCACTTGTTTCTTAAGGAATTCTTAAGTTTTCAGCAATCTACAGAGGTTTTAAACTTACTTCTATTATCACAAAGCAACGGATGACTACAAAAATTCAAGTGAATTCTTTTCTTAGGAAATTTGCATGCCCGAACAGTAGCATCCAGCCACATGAAACCTTACTTACTTACTTACTTATATCCTTTAACCCAACGGGGGGCATAGGGCGTCAACCACGCCTGCGCGCCATCGTGTTCGGAGTTCTGCAACACGTTTGAGCTGCCTCCAACTCATTCCTAAAGAGCTCGATTCCTCCTCAACTGTTCTGCGCCAGGTTTGCCTAGGGCGTCCCGCTATTCTGCCTGCCTGGGTGAGCGGATTCCACTGCATGGCGTATTTCGCAATGGAGTTGTCTTCGCGCCGTAGAGTGTGTCCAATCCATTGCCACTTTCTTCTTCGTATAGTAATGCTTATAGGTTCTTGGCCCGTTCTCAGATAAAGTTGTTCGTTGGAGATACGGTTCGGCCAAAAAATCCTCAAGATGATTCTTAAGCATTTGTTTACGAAGACTTGCAGCTTGCGTGTGTTAATGGTGTCCACCTTCCAAGTACTGCACCCATAAAGCAGCACTGATTCTACGTTGGAGCGGAACAGTCGTAGCTTGGTTCTTAAGCTAATAACTTTGCTTCTCCAGATTTTGAACAGCATTCCGAACACAGCTTTAGCCTTCCCGATTCTGCTGCACACATCCAGTTCGGTGCCACCGCGATTAGCCGAGACGACACTTCCTAAATATAGAAAGTTATCAACTTTCTCGACTTGCTTTCCGGCAATGTTAAGTTGAGCGCGGGTATTGGAAGTACTCAAGGCTTTTGTTTTGGTAAAAACCAAAAACCTTAGGAAACGTAAGAATAGTGGCAAGTGACCATCACTGAGAAGATGTCGGTCACTAAGTAGTTTACCCTATTTAAATGAAATGCAAAACTATTTTAAATCGAGTCCTAAAAATTTGTGGCAATTCATAAATTCTAAAAATAAAAGTGACGGTTACCCTGCCTCATTTTCATTTATTGGACAGCCAATGGAAACACCTATTTCTATCTGCAACTCGTCTGCACCATTTTTCCAGTCGGTTTATTCAAAAGTTCAAATATGGCAATGCATTTTTTATTTACCTTGGGAATGCATCTCATTCCGCGTTCCATAACATTGAGATTTCTTCCGATAGTACTTTAAAAAGCCTAGTCGAAATGGAACTCAACTTTAACCCTGGCCTTGATGGCCTGCCTTCTGGTTTCTTAAAAATGTGTGCTATCCCATTGCATGGAATATTATGCCACATGTTAAATTTATCATGTGGTATTTTCCCATCTGTATGGAATGTCTTTTATTATACCACTTTTTAAAAGTGGTAGAAAAAACAAAGTTGAGAACTACAGGGGTATATGTATGTAAACAACCGTCAATCCCTAAATTGTTCGACAAATTGGTTTCTTTGAATTTGAATTTTCAGTGCAAAATTATTGTCCAACAACCAGCATGGTTTTGTAAAGAAAAGATCCACAGTGACCAATCTTCTTGAGTTCACAAATTTCGTGATATAGAAAATTAGTAAAGGAAATCAAGTTGACGCAATCTACACTGATTTTAGTAAAGCGTTTGATCATGTTGACCACAAAATTCTGCTTTATAAACTGGACAAACTAGGATTTCTATGATCCTTTTTACGCTTCGTAGGGACATCGTGCATAACACGCGCAACCAACACGCTAATTTGGATATTAGTAGTGAATTCAGGTAAATTCTCCTAAACCCTAAGGGATCTAATGAATTCGGCGCTAAATTTAGTAGCGAACAGCGACGGACAGTATTGGGCTTAACGTAAATCCGTCCAAAACTGAACTAGTACTTTTTACTAGGAAATACAAAATCCCGTTCATAGCTCCACCTAAGCTTAGAAACACGGAACTCAGCTGTGCAAACAAAGCAAAATAATTAGGGTTAACCCTTGATAGTAAACTTAACTGGAAACAGAACATTCTAGACCGAACCAAGAAAGCGAAAATCGCCATCTACACCTGTAAAGAGTCTATAGGTCCTAAATGGCGTATTCAACCTAATATAGTCCACTGGTTGTACCTAGCGGTGGTCAGACCAATCCTGCTTTATGGCGTTCTCGTCTGGTGACCTGCACTTGGAACAAGGTGCAACTCTATCGAAAGAGTGTAACAATTAGCATGCAGATGCATCACAAGGGCTCTCAGGTCCACTCTCATGGCCGCCTTAGAAACCCTACTTACTATTTATCCCATTGATATCTTTGGAAAAATGGTAGCATCTAAGGCAGCCCTAAGACTTAGAGAATCTCTCCAGTGGTCAAGCTCACAAATCGGCCACATGCAAAAACTCCAATCTCAAAGAAACAGATTATACTCGTATATCCCCATTTATCGATTTCAATATCAAATATAACACCACCATCCCTGACAGATCCGCATGTGATGAAGGTATCAATCTAAATGACACCGCAATCGAAATCCTCCAAAACATCGGAGGGCACGGGATGAGTATATTTTCCGAAGTACCTTTGATAAACGTAGCTCTCCGACTTCCGGACTACCGTAGTATTTGTCAAGCGGAAATATCAGCTGTTCATGAAGCAGCGCGCAGACTCTCTATGCACCCGATAGATGGTAAGTCTATCGTCCTTTACATAGACAGTCAGTCAGCGATTAAAGCTATGGAAACGCCAAAAATAAGATCTAAGTTGGTCAAATATTGCCGCGAATCTCTTAACGAGATTGCGGACAGATGCAATATTACTCTGTTCTGGGTCCCGGGACACAGAGATATTCCAGGCAATTGTAATGCGGATGAACTAGCTAAACAAGGCACCGTACTACCTCTAGCTGTCAATAGAGAGGTACCGGCACCCCCAATACAATTGATGAAACTTCGTATGTTAAGCGAAGCGCAAGCTATTGCAGACAAGGAGGAGAACAGTCTCCAACTCCTCGGTACATGCCCAGCACTAGCCACCCTGAGAAAGAAACTATTAGGTGAATACTTCTTTGAAGACCTAAGTGACCTGGCTAACATAGACATTATAAGCTTACATAGATTCATAGAGAAATCCAACTGGTTTAGTTGAAATGCGAAACTTAGAGTACTTAGAGTTAGATTGAATCAGTCACTCTACTACGCTTATGCATCTCTCCACCTACACGGTTAACTTAGACCTGCCAATATAACTTACACAAAAGTACAGGGGGTTCGATCGAATCAATCACCCCCAACACTTGGTGGTACACTATACCTTCTCGGTACACTTTGACTTAAGGGTTGATTGAGTCAGTCACCCTCTCTAGCCATTTCAGGTATAGCTATTCTCAGCTAACACCCTACTGAGAAAGGTTAAGGTTCCCCAGGTAACCGGCGAGTCCTCCCGTCCCTGCTTTATGTGGTATCACAATGGACCCAAGCGGTCTAGGTTAGGTTAGGTTAGGTTGGCTGTCCACACGAGAGTGCAGACACACTTAGACCAGTGAAGGTCGTTTGTGATACCATGGATCAAACCATTAGGCCAATCAGGGACTAACAAAACCAACCGGAGCTTTTGATAAAGCGATGGATGCTCATGATGTCCAAGGACGCCAGATCGCAGAGGTCGTCAAGGAAGGGGGACCCTAGATGGAGCATTCTTTTATGCGACAGGGCTGGACATGTGCATAAGAGGTGAAGGATGGTTTCCTCCTCCTCGTCGTCTCTACAGCTTCTGCAGACATCGTTGGAGAAGAGACCAAGTCTTTTGGCGTGTTGGCCTATAAGACAGTGTCCAGTGAGAACACCGACAATGCAGCTGATTTGTGTACTAATTAACTTGATCAGATCGGCACTACGTTTTTGATCCAGCTTAGGCCAGATCTGTCTCGAAATGTGACACGTTGAGCCGTTTCCCCATCTGAGGTTGGTCGTGCTAATAGCGTTCAGCTTTAGTAGATACTTACATGTAGCGAGGGGCATACCCAGGGCTTGCCTTTCAGACAAAATCCTTAGAGTGGTACCCTGTCTGGCGAGGTCGTCAGCCCTGCAGTTATCTGGAATGTCTCTGTGGCACGGCACCCAGCATAGGTGAATTTTGAACTGCTCTGTCATCTCCATAAGAGATAGACGTCCGTTTAAGGCAGCCTTTGAAGTGAAGGAGAACGATTCCAGGGACTTGATTGCCGCTTGGGTGTCAGTGAAAATGCTTTTATCCCTGACAGATAATACATTACATTTCAGCCAGGACAGGGCTTCCTTAAACGCCATGATTTCCGCCTGGAAAACGCTACAATGATCAGGGAGGCGGAAAGAGATGCTCAGATTGAGTTGTTCGGAGAAAACACCACAACCCACCCCTTAGACCCAAGTGGTCTAAGTGTGTCCTGACCCTGTCAGGTCAGCCACCTTTACCTAACCTAACCTAACCTAACCTAACACAGGCACAATGTGCACTGGATCCAGTCTTCTGAAGAAACGGTCTTATAGTAATTTTGAAAAAACATTTGATGCGCCTTTTACTACTATCTTTATCTGAAATTTCGTCTTCAGTAAAGGTCCAAATAAAGATTTCCATCACTCAAAATATTTTTTTTTTTTATTTAGTAAAACAGTAATTCAAAGACAAAATTGGATGATTAATTTCGCGCCATCTTGTATTAGATTTACACTACTAGGGCGTTTTGTAAATTTCTCGGTGCAAGAGGCCCCAGAAAAAATAAAACCCCTACCCGTTTTTAAGAGATAAGCAAAATCGAACTATAAAGCTAATGTCATACATTTTCTAAAGATATAAATTACTTTGGGAAAATTCATTTCGAAATGAAATTTTTACTGTAATCACCGCAATATGTGTTGGCGGCAAAAAACGTTTTTACGCAATATTTCGCGACTGAACAAAGAAAACGCATCAGTATACTAGCGCAGTTGACGGGCGCTAAAATTGGTCCGAACACGTTTGGTTGCAGCTGCATAGCCACACTTGTGTCCATACCAGACCAATGGGACGTTTTGCCAAGTGGAATGTTTTGTATAGTTTTACCCTAGGTCTCATGGTATATATTAATTTTTTTTTTTTTCTAAATCGATTTTGAGTACATACGAAAATAATGAGTCTTCTCTATTTGATAGTTCGTAGGTAAAGTTGTGTCAACATTTTAATTACTATTTATTTTTCGTTATTAAGGGTGTTTTTCATTTTTAAGCCACTAACTGCCAGAAACCTAAAATTTTACATACATAGAAATACAACAAAAAATGTATAAAATTATTGTGTACGCTCGGCCTATTTTTGAGAGTACTTATAATAATTTTTGGAAAAAAAAACTTTGTAGAATCATTTACCTTATTTGAACTTTTCAAGAGAAATCAGGAACGGAGTTTGATAAGGCGTCTAACCCAGCTTAGAAACATAATTTTAACAAATCGTTAAATGGAACAGAATTAAAAAAATAAGTTCATTCATTCATTCATTCATACATTCATTCATTTTCAATGGCCCGCTAATACTTCATGAGGGTCGCGGGGGTAGGATGCTCAGGTGGACTCTCCATCCTTCTCGATCCTCCGCCATTGACTCCAATTCATCAGGGGCAATCCCTAAGCGGCTCCAGGAGAGATGTCGGACTTGATCCAACCATCTATTTCTAGGCCTTCCGCGAAGACACCTACCTGATGGCACGGCAACCATGGCACGTCTTGGAAGCCGGTCTGGGGGCATACGCACTACGTGACCAAACCATTGAAGCAAAGATCGTTCCGTTCGGAGAAGTAGCTGCTCAGCGTTGAGCGCCTCGCGTACTCTTGTGTTGCGCACTTGATCCCTACAAGTTATTCCAACAACACTGCGAAGGAACCTCATTTCGGCAGCTTGTATCCGCGATCTTATTCTTTCGGTCACTACCCAAATTTCATGACCATAGGTGAGAGTTGGAACATACACAGAGTTAAAAACCGATAGCTTAGCTTGAACACTAAGTTCGGCCTTCCTTATAACAGATTGGCCAAGCTCTCTCAAAATTGATCCAGCCTGACCAATTCTACAGAATAACTCGGCATTGCTCCTCCCATCACTCGTGAATAAAACCCCGAGGTACTTAAACTTCTCCACCTGCTTCAGTGGGACTCCACTAACATGCAGAGTGCACTGAATGGGTTTTTTGGAAACGACCATTACTTCCGATTTGTTCACGTTGATCTTCATTACAGCAGCATCACAAACGACCATAAACCTTTCGAGTGCGCGCTGAAGTTCGGTTTGAGAGGACCCAAGGATGACCAAATCATCCGCAAAGAGCAGATGGCTAATCCTTAGGTCTCCCACTTTGAAACGTTCCCCGCCACGGTTGCGCTGTAACATCCAATCCATATATACAATGAAGAGGAGAGGTGACAAAATGCACCCCTGGCGGAGTCCAACGCCCACAGTGAAAGGTATTGATTTAAAACCGTTTATCCGAACACAGCTTCTACAGTTTGTATATAAAGACTGAATCGCCCTTAACAGGGAACCAGCAATCCCATACTCCTGCAGAACACTCCAGAGTTTGCCTCGAGGAACCCTATCATATACTTTTTCCAAATCCACAAAACAAGTGTGTACAGGTTTGGCATATTCCCAGGCCTTCTCAAGAACCATTCTGAGAGTGAACAACTGGTCGGTTGTACTTCTACCGGGACGAAAACCGCACTGCTCATCCCCCAAACTGTCCTCAACCACAGCTCTGGAACGCTTTTCTAGCACCTTAGCGAAGACTTTTCCAGGGAGACTTAAAAGAGATATACCCCTATAGTTGGCGCAATCTCTTTTGTCCCCTTTTTTAAAAAGAGGAACTATCACCCCCATTTGCCAATCACCAGGTGTTTCACCGCATTCCCAGGCCACTTTAATGACACGCGAGATTAAGAAAACCATGTCCAATTAGATTGTAATAAACGTATTTTGAAACTATTGAACCGCAGCCATCGATCGAAAAGCCATTGTCTTTTAATGTTCATTAATTGCTAGCTAAGTTTAAACAAAAGATGGGAATTGTCAATTTGAATGAATACTTCCATTACTAAAATGAGCAGAAATATTATATGCCAAAGAAAAAACTGCATAAAAACAAATGAATTTAACGAACTTGACATACTGCATTATAAAGGGGGTGGCGTCCGGGAAAATGTACTGTGAATCAGAAGTAAACTCAAAATAACAAAACAGATCTCCCCAGTTATCTGGACACCACCCCTGGAGTTTTTCTGAGATCTAATATCTGAGTTTCAAATCACTACACCAATCTTTCTCTCTGTCTATTCTTCACAATGCTCATACTGTGTTTAACATTTTAAGGGTATTCATAATCCCTTGAATGCTCGAAAATTATGAAAATAAAAAAGTTATCCGACGTACAAAGATGAAAAGGATGTTTTTTGAAGCGTATCCTTTCAACTTAGGGGGCATTTTTCTGTCACAGAAGATAGCGGAATTTTCTCGCCACTTCATCCACCATATGCTTTCGCGATGATTGATGTCGTCATCACAAGTTGCTTTGCTATTCATCATAGATCCCAGATATTCGAACTTTTCACACTTGGGAAGCACTGTTCCATTCATATAAATGTCTGGAATAGGCCTGAGTGGATCAGAGAACGGGCAGCACAAGTACTCTGTCCTTTTTGAACTAATGCGATACCCATTTCCCTACAGAGCGTCCACCCACACATCAAGTGCTCGTTGCAGGGATGTAGGATCCTCACTTATGATGGCTCCATCGTCAGCAAAGAATAACTGATGTATCTTGGGTCAATCACTTTACCTTCAAGCAGATAATCAAGGACTGTAATAAAGAGCAAAAGACTTAAAACGCTTCCCTGGTGCACCCCGACTTTGATTGGGAACTCTTCGGTTACTCCAGCGGGGCATCTTACTCTTGTCTTTGCTCCCTCGTATATGTCCATGATCATCTGTACATAGGTTTCTGGAACGCCTCGATGTCTTAGCGCCACCCATATCAGATCTCGTGGTTGACTGTCGAATGCCTTTTCAAAGCCCACCAATACAATATGCAAATCCCTTAAGGAATCACGATGTTTTTCCATTATGATCCTTATACTTTGGATTGCATCTGTGGTTGATTTACCCGAGACAAACCCGGACTGATCATCAGTTAGCCGTATTATTTTTCGCAGTCGGCCACCTAATACCCGCTCAACGATCTTCATGGTGTGTGACATCAGCTTGATCGAACGGTAGTTATCACAGTTTCGCCTTTCACCCTTCCCTTTGTATACAGGGAGAAGATAACTTTCCCTGCATTGATTCGGCATTGGGTCAGCTCTCACAAATTTGGAGATGAGAATTCTGAGCCATCTGAACCCTATGAGCGCATCTCGTCTGTCCCAACCGCTTTTCGTTTTTTGGTGTATTTGACCGCCTTACTAACTTCTCGACTGTAATGTCGGATATTTCTTCACAGTTAGGGGTGGCTCTTGGAAAGTATAGCCGGAGAAACTGTTCATTTAAAAGCTCTTCACAATACTGCCGCCACCTCTGCAAAATTTTGTCGTCATCCACAAGAAGCTGGTCAAGAGCATTGTTAATGAACTTTGGCGAACGAATCTCCTGAGCATTCCTCCTTCTTTGGGCGGCTATTTTGAAGATCGTTGCGCTCATGTTCATATTGTGTCTTCGCAGCTCCTGGATAGCCTGGTTTGCATCAGCAACCGGTGAAGATATTTTGTCCAGCTCGCGATACAGGCCCTCCGTACTCTCTGCTTGAAGCTGAGCGCACTTCTTCTTTGGTTTTTTCTTGCAGCATCTGTATTCCATTTCGAGGCTGTAAGTGATCAGGTGCCGGCTTTAGTTGATGAACTTCGTATTTAACACGATAAGATCGTGTGAATTGCACCCGCATAGGATGTCTTCACCAGGAAGGTTCCTGGTGCCGTATCCCAGTCCTCCATGGCAGTCTTTACACTCTTTGTTTGACTTCCCGACATGTCCATTCAAATCTCCTCCAAAAAACAGAAACTATACCTTTGGGATGTTCTTTGTTTAAATTTAATATTTCTCTTGATTGAGGACTGTGCTCTAAGAATTGGCAGGCCAGGTTTTTGGGACAAAAGGCGCACAACGCTAATTCTTTATTGAGTAGTTTTCAAAAATTCACTATTTCTCCGTCTGGGCTATGTCACGACATTGTGAAAATATATATTGTTTTTAAATAGATAACATGTGCCTCCGATTTCAAAACAGTTGCGAATAAATACAAAGTACAAGTAAGTAAGTGCGACCCAATCTTCGACTTTATTTTTTGGTAATCTCTTCGTCGCAAAAAGCTATCATACCATATACTACTGAGGTAGCGTCCCGGAATGATTGCAGATGTTTTATCTAGACGGTTTTTATGGCAAGCTAAATATATATTTACATCTTTTCTTCAATTTGTATATACACTCTTTAAATGCAAACCTTAAATCGACCTGGCAACCCTACTGCACACAATCACTCAAAGTCAAGGCCTTGTTTAAAATTATGTATGTAAGCAAAAAAAAAAAAATACTTCATTCATACTGCCATAAAAATCCACATGAATCTCGCACATTCTGCACGCATTTATTGCTTTTTGCTGTTACTGAGCAAAACGTATAAGGCCAAGGCCAACGGAGATACCCATTCTATACCTCTTCCATGCAACCATTTATTTTGCACTTAGAGGTCATCAATCATCCAAGGATACCGACCGTGCATTCAGTAGATACCCCTGTTCCCTGGCATACCTACAATTCCCTGCGGATAGGTGAGCGAGCTAATGTGCTACACTATCTGTGTTCCCCTGTTTCCACATTCATATGATTCTGGAGTGTAGGCATCCCGTGCAACAGCAAAACAGTGTCGTTGGAATCGAAATCGTTTATCAGTCATTCAGTGTACTTTCATTCTTAGTTTTGTCGTGGTTCGGTTCGTGTGCGCTCTTCTGTCGATCGGTTATTATTCTTTCAGTTATCATCACCCGCATCCCTTCCAAACATATCCGTAAAATAAATAAATAAACAAAGACTCAAGTTCATGGAACTGTGGGAACATTTTCTCGGGCCCCGAAAACTTTGATTCCAACCATACACCGGCTTCCGCTGCATGACGCATTCAATTTTATTTCAATAAAAAATCATCATCGTGTTCGTGGTCATCGTCGTTGTTGTGTAGTGGATCAGGCAGTGCCTCCTCGTGTCTTATCATACAACCCCGCACATATGTACAGCGGGACTGTATACTATCGCATATACATTTGATAGTGGCAATAATAGCCGACAAACCGATAAACGTCCGCCGTCGCGTTCCCAAGAATCATATTGTTTACAAGTCACAGCAAGACAAGAGATTAGCATACGTAGAGAAGCGCAGCATTTGTTGTGTGGTCACCGGAATGACCTCAGAATTTTAGATTCAAGTCCATTCTCTCTCAGTTTCCGATCAATTTGACTGCAACAACAACAACAACCGATAGTAGCAGCCCCCACAACGACGAGATATCTCAACCGAAAAAGATTTTGGAATCGTTTTTTCTCATTGAGAACGCGCGCGTTGTCAGTTTGTCGAGGTCAGCCAGTGCGAGGAGGAGGCTTTGTTTAGCTAATTATCCCCGAGACGATGTTTGTGAAAATTATATTCCTCTTGGTGGCAGCGGCGCTGCAAGTGTCTACACAGTCACCCGTTATTAAAAGTATCACCAAAGACCAAGTGGCTAGCGTTGGCGATGACGTGGAATTCAATTGCACTGTCGAGAACATGGGATCCTTTTCGGTCGGTTGGAGCAAGACCAATGACCAGGCGTCTGGTGGTGTGGTTCTATCAATCCGTAGTATCCTAAGTCTCGTCGATCCAAGATACACCATTACAGAGACAAAGAGCAAGGATAGTGCCACCTACACGTTTAGAATTACCAAAATCGAAGCATCCGACATGGGTTCGTACGAGTGTCAAGTGATTATATCCGCCATCGACAGGGTGACAAAAAGTGTAAAGCTTTCAGTGAACCATCCACCCATCATATCCGAGGAGAAAACACCAAAAAGTGTTGTTGTTATGGAAGGAGAAAACGTCGAAGTAACTTGTTATGCCGATGGATATCCTAAGCCAAAGCTGAGCTGGAAACGTGAGGATAATTCAATTATGCCAGCCGGCGGACATGTACACCGAGGTGCAACGTTTCATATTAAAAAGGTTCATCGTTTGGATCGGGGTGGATACTACTGTATAGCTGACAATGAAGTAGGTCTTCCTGACGAACGGATTGTACGTGTTGATGTTGAATTTCGGCCGCAAATTTCAGTGGTACGTCCAAAAGTCGCCCAAATGAAGGCACACGCTGCCGAAATGGAATGTAGTGTCCAAGGATATCCCCCACCCGCGGTATTTTGGTTCAAAGATGGTTCTCAACTACAAACGGGTGGAAATTATCGTATAACAAATATGGCTTCCGCACAAGAGACTACAAACTCGGTCCTGCGCATTCTGTCAATTGCCGACCGAGACTATGGAGATTACTTTTGCAATGCCACTAATAAATTGGGACAGGCGGATGCGAGGTTAAATTTATTCCAGCCGGTGATTCCAGTGCCGACTGTTTAAGTTTTTGTTTGGATTTTTTTATTTTTATTTTTTTTTATATGTATTTACCTTCTGCTGGTAAATAGGCGATTTTATAGAGAAAGAAAAACATTTTATAAACAAGGGAGATGAAAATACTTTGACGAGTGATGCGATTTGTTGTAATAAAAGATTTTATATTTGATTTTGGAAAGATGTGTTGATGTTTTTCGACTTTATTTAACTTGAAGATGGACATTACTTGGAAATGTATCTACTACAGTTAATAACAGAAGGTAAGTTATTACCATCTATTCTATAATCATGCTAGGATGCAAGGAAATCATGTACTTAGCCATAGCAAGATTCATTAAGTTTGCTAAAATATCTTTAGGCTCTGGACTCGAAATTGCATTTTCTCTTTCGGGATCCTTCATTGTAAATCTACTCTGTTAATACCATCCTGCTCCTCAATATTTAACATTTTTAATTGGATCAATCGATCTGCAAAATGGACTTCAGATAAAATAATTAAATTGCCTTCGAAGATATAGGTAGTATCTGCGTATGTCTAATTTTAAAGAACATGCATGCATAAAGGGGAGACCGGGGACAAAAGTAACATTGTCATGAAAGTAACAAACTATTTCACGACATGCACGAACGTGTTAGGATAAATTCTGGTACGCAGTTATGTGCACAAGTCGACCACTCTCCCTCTCAGCCATTCGATGTTGAGCTTTCGTGCGACCAACAGGCGCTGTATTCCAAATTATCAATTCAAGCTTTACACGAAAATTTATTGTTTTTTATTGTTTTGTGATTTATATTCTTTTAACCAATAAGGGTTATCGCGAATAAATTTTACCTCGGAATTGTTCCCCCGAACCAAAATTAAGTACCTTCAAAAATAAGGGAAAACTTCATAGGGGAAAAGTGAAATATCGCGATTGTGTTGAAAATACTCCTGAATTGTCATTCATGATAGCTATTTCTTTTCCGAGGAATTATTTCCTCTTTTTTGAAGATACCTAATTTTTGTTCGGGGGAAAAATTCCGAGGGAAAATTTATTCACGATAACCCTGAATACGAATTGAGGTAAATTGCTAGGAAAACACTCTTTAAATATGTGTTTATATGTCCCTGTTTTTTTGTTATACACATTGTGCAGTGTTAATGTTTAATAATATTTTTTGCAAAAAAACCGGGCGGGGATCAAAGTAACACAGCACCATGTGGATGAAAGTAACATATAAGTTTCGTGCACGTTCTTTTGGAATGTTAAAATTTTACTTTAATTTTATTTTTCTTTCGACATTATAATGCCTCGATGCCGAAACAGGAAAACATCAAGAGGAACAATTGACACAGCTACTTACAGAAAAGCAGCAGACGAACATTTTTGCAACCAATTATCCGTCAGGGCGGCAGCAATAAAATATTGTCTTTGCCATGTCACGCTTTCAAGGTACATATATTAAGAAATTACCTTCTGGAAATACATCAGCAACAGTTAGATACCGCAGCGTCAGGCGTGTTTTTACCGATGAGGAAGAGACGACCTTCGAAACATATATCATCAAAGCCTCAAATCTTTATTATGGGCTCGCACCGAAAGAGGTAAGAAAGTGGGCTCATCAGATAGCTATAAAGCACGAAAAAACATTCCCTGTGACCTGGCATGGTAATCAGCTACTGGTTAATAATGGTTTTCAGGGTTCATGAAAAGGCATTCTAGTCTTTCACTTCGACAACCTCAAGCAACGAGTCTGGCTCGTGCAACTAGTTTTAACGAAAACAGTGTCAATAAATTCGTTGATACCCTGGCGGAAGTATTGGACCGATACAAGTTTGAGCCTAAGGACATATGGAATATGGATGAAACAGGCATAACCACTGTTCAAAAGCCGGACAGAATTGTTGCAAAAAGAGGTATAGGCTCTCACATTTGCCGAATGTGGAAGATTAGTAAGTATGGCCATCGCTGTTAATGCTCAAGGGGGGCATACGCCTCTATTTTTCATGATTCCTCTCAAACGGTATCAAGACCACCTTATCCGAGATGGTCCTGCTGGATCCGCAGGCGCTGGTAACGGTAGTGGCTGGATGCAAGAAAGAGTTCTTACTCTTTTTGGAGCGCTTCAAGAACCAGGCAAGACCAACAACTGACCAAAAGTGCCTCCTATTGCTTGACAATCACGAGTCGCATTTGTCGATAAAGGCTCTCGACTTTTGTAAGAAAAATAGAATAATCCTGCTATCTTTCCTTCTACACTGCACTCACAAGCTACAGCCTCTTGACAGAACAGTCTGCGGACCATTTAAAAACGTAATAAATACTGCCAGCTATAACTGGATACGCAGTAACCCTGGCAAGACGATGACCATCCACCATATACCGGGTATTGTAAAGGAAGCCTTTCCTCTTGCCATTACCGACGCGAACGCTATTGCAGGATTTAAATGTACGGGAATAAGTCCATTTAACCGACAAATATTCACAGCTCTTGATTTCGCTCCTTCCTCAGTTACTGATCGACCAGCACCAGCGCTTGAACGAAAGGAGAAAAAAATACTGCCACAAGACGAGCCTCGGGCCTCCAATTCTGAGCCAGTAGAACTTCAAAATATAACAGTAATCGCCCAAATGGAACATCCAGCTACATCTAGCACTCCAGGACCTAGCACATGACGGGTAACCGTTTTTTCACTGGAAGACATTCAGCCTTTTCCGAGAGCTGGTCCTAGACTCGATATGAATGGGGGATGTAAAAGGCGAAAAACTGATATACCTACAGATACTGCAGAAAAAATGAAGATAGAAAAGGAATTTGAAAATAGGAATAAGGTGAAAAAACCAATCTTGGCATCGAATAAAGGAAAATGTAAAAAAAAAACGAAGAGCAGAGTGGTGATTCAACAGATGACGACGACTGCATGTGCCTTGTTTGCTTAGAGCGTTTTAGTAAGACCTGTTCGAAAGAAAAATCGATCCAGTGTCTGTATTACAAAGCTTGGTCCCATGAACAATGTACCAAGGGAGACCTTCTCTACGTTTGTCATAATTGTCTCTCAGAGTAGCTAAAAATGAATTAAAGCATTTTAAATCAGATTTTTTTTAATAAATAATACTTTGTATTTTTTAAAATAATAACATTTTTTTTAAGATATATGTGTTACTTTCATTCCCGTGGTATGTTACTTTCGTCCCAGGCCTCCAGGACGAAAGTAACAAGAGAATTGGTTACGGAAAACCAATGTTGCTTCTAAATAATCTACTAGGGTTCCAACCTAGATGCAATTGTAGTGCAATAAATGTTCTTCCCGATAGCGAAACAAGCAATTTTAAATCTTTTACAGGTTATTGACAAAAGATCCAAATGTAAATAATTTTACTTTTGTCCCCGGTCTCCCCTACTCGCATATGTAAAGTGTAAGATGAAAGCTGCAAGCAGTTCGATGGTTCTTTTTTAAAGAAGACTTTGCGTTTTATGTGAGTTTTTTTTAAATTATTTGAGTACTCGTATATTTCATCGAATAACACGGCGTCTTTTACAAGGCTCTAAGAATTTGAAATCAATGATAGCATTCACATTTACTCGTATCTTGTTTCGGATACACGACATAGAGGCCAGATACATGACGCTTTCTTTTGCCAGGAGAACATAAGTTCTATTCGACATGGGATGTCGAAAACATGGAAGTGCACGGAACCAAATAGCAGCTTTTATACAATTCGTCCGGTATCGTGTACACACAGTCGGATGCAACATTGTCGCGTATCCAATGTCAGATATTGGACGATCTGCTTACAGAAGTGTATAAAACTTAATAAATGGTTTCACACTGTTCATCTAACATAGGATTCAAGAAGTCGAATACAACATTTTGTATACGAAATCCGATGCTAGATAAAGCAATCTCTTTACAAGAAAAACAGTACGCGATTGCTTAAGAACCACCTAAAGGATTTTGAGTAAATTCGGTTTCTAAGGTGACGTAATAAATATATTTTTTTATAATTTATAATAATAAAAAAAAAGAGAGAGAAGTGTAGTGATCTGAAACTCAGATATACGGTTTCAGGAAAAATTCCTTTCTGTCTAAAAATTATTAAATTTCAGCTGTGGTGTGGTGGTGGCACAAAAATTCTTATAACAATAGTTGTCAAGAATATTCCAGTAAATTTTGATCAGATTTTTTTGGTTTCTTATAATTTTGGGATGATTTTGTAAAAACTAGGTGGTATGAGAGTAAAATATGACTGGTAGCGGTTCATAACTCCATCTCGCCAGACGTCATTACATCAGAGTTGTGTATGAGTTAACGCTCTAATTGAATTCTGTTTGCCTCTTGCCGAATATTTGGCTTTATGTATCCTGCATCTGATTTGTGTCAAAACTACTGAAATGCGAACATACTTGTATATCCGACGTCGCGTAGCCGATGCAGGATATCTGTCAAACAGGTTTAATTCTTCACTCAGTTGCTGTTGCTTTGTTAATTTAAGACCCAAGATTCGGGCGCCACTTATGTCTCTTATGGCATCTACCGCACCAGAATGCCACTTGAAGATACGTCTCAATTAAATGCAAATTTTCCGCAACAACAAGCCTTCGCCAAGGAGGAGGAAAGTTCTTGGAAAACCCACCCTTCTGCCATCTTGGTTTAGCGGATTCCATTGCATGGTTTGACTTTCTATGCAGTCTTTGAAACCATTTTCGATATAAACTCAGGGCTATACTGAGCTGATCCTTATCCAAAATCTGTTGAAGATCATTGAAACTTCTCACCAGATATTGAAGAAAGCTGCTGTTTGGTGTTTTGAAGACGGTTCTGCTATCGCATTTACTCCCTTCTTCTTCGGTCAATATGTTAATATCGTTGCGCTTATCACGACACATACCATGACAAACTTCTTTCGTACTTAGACCCAAGTTCACATCCACCCTGCATCGGAGACATTTTTTGTTTACAGAAGACCTTCGTTCTGGTTCTCTGTCTAACATGGTCCGTTTATGCTTTATGACCACTTAGCCAGACAGTGGTATAACTAGTTCCGGGGAGAATTTCACTTTTACTGCTGGCAATAGTACGTTGGCGGATATAACCTTTTGTATCGCTCCCGCTTCAGATTTGAAAATGTCCCTAGTTGCCATTTGAGCTTTGTCGCCGGACACTTAAATCCCAAATGGTTTTATGGTAAGGGTTGGGCTCGCCTGTGACTAGATGTTGGTATTGCAACAATCTAAAAACCTTCCTTATAGTCGTTCGTGAAGACCATGTTAGCCCATTACATGCCTGAGTTCTTCGATGTCATCGCCAGCTTTGGAGATGGTATTTCTGTTAAGGAATAGAACAAAACACCAGATGATAACGGTGTTCCTTAATCTCGGCGTAAGTGTGTTACTAAAAGTATTTCAGCTAAAAAATGAATTTGGAGGAGCTTTGGGTGAAAAAATTCAGCCTGTACCAGACTGGCATGCATTTCTCGAATAGAGCAGGATGGTGTTGCATAATGGTTAGAAGAAGAAGAAACTTACTTCGCATAATCGCACACTTTTCTATTTTTAACTTAGTCGAAAAAATACATTTCCACGTTAAAGGAATAGCTATTATACACAATAGTGAGAAGTCGAAAAAGAAGACCCCTTTACTGCAGCAATTATATGGGAATCAGTCTCCTAAACATGTCTTAAACTGGAGCCAACTGATCAAAGATCAGATTATCTTTAGAGGTATGTTGGCTGAGGCTCAGGTCCACACCGAACTCCAGTGTCATCAAAGTAAGTAAGTAAATTTGTAAGGACTTGAATACTGGCACAATAAATCCCTTTGATCGCAGTGCCTACACAACATTTAGGCGTGGCCGCACATCTGTTAAAAAAAAAGGACTTGAATATGTAGCTACAGGGGACTATCGTCAGAAGATAACCATGTTTTGACTACAATTTGTAGTTCGCCGACAAATCGCTACCTAATTCCGCAGTCAGGCCCACTATATAATTCGGAAAATACTGAAAAATAGAGTATTCAAGGTGAAAAATTATACACCCACTTATATTTTGCTTTTTCAAATACTCCAGCATAATTGGGCTATTGGTTTTTCCAATTGAAATTCACCCTGATCTTCTTCTTCTTCTTCCTTTTATCAGCGAGGCTATGATCCGAAAACAAGGGATCACAACCCTCCCACTTCACCGCATTTCTACTGATCCGCATGTGGGGTTCGCCTATTTGACCTCAGAAAATATCGGCAGGCCTGCCGATTTTGGATCACTCGGTTACTGAGGCCAATGAAATGCCGATGTCGTCGCATTTGTCTGATCCAGGCGTTTATAGGCCTGCCTTTCCTACATCGCGATGTCTTTGGAACGTGCATTGATATTGCCTTTTTAACAGGGTTCAAATGATCTCTTCTTCGAACGTGGCAATACCAACTGAGCCGGTCGCGCTATATTTTTTGTACGATGGTTTCCTTGATGTGAAAGCTTCCACGGATCTTCGAACTTCTTATTCGATCAAGCTTTGTCACTCCTGCTGTCATGCGAAGCATCTTCATCTCAGCTGCCGTTAATTTACTCTCATACTTTTTGTACATCGTCCAACATTGTGAACCGTATGTGAGCGCTGGACGTACAACTGCGGTGTAGAGCCTTCCTTTCAACTTAGGGGGCATTTTTCTGTCACAGAAGATAGCGGAATTTTCTCGCCACTTCATCCACCCTACGCTTACACGATGATTGATGTCGTCATCACAAGTTGCTTTGCTATTGATCATAGATCCCAGATATTTGAACTTTTCGCACTTGGGAAGCACTGTTCCATTCAAATAAATGTCTGGAATAGGCCTGAGTGGATCAGAGAACGGGCAGCACAAGTACTCTGTCTTTTTTGAACTAATGCGATACCCATTTCCCTCCAAAACGTCCACCCACACATCAAGTACTCGTTGCAGGGATGTAGGATCCTCACTTATGATGGCTCCATCGTCAGCAAAGAATAACTGATGTACCTTGGGGTCCATCACTTTACCTTCAAGCAGATAATCAAGGACTGTAATAAAGAGCAAAGGACTTAAAACGCTTCCCTGGTGTACCCCGACTTTGATTGGGAACTCTTCGGTTACTCCAGCGGGGCATCTTACTTTTGTCTTTGCTCCTTCGTACATGTCCATAATCATCTGTACATAGGTTTCTGGAACCCCTCGATGTCTTAGCGCCACCCATATCAGATCTCGTGGTTGTCTGTCGAATGCCTTTTCAAAGTCAACCAATACAATATGCAAATCCCTTAAGGAATCACGATGTTTTTCCATTATGATCCTTATACTTTGGATTGCATCTGTGGTTGATTTACCCGAGACAAACCCGCACTGATCATCAGATAGCCGTATTATTTTTCGCAGTCGGCCACCTAATACCCGCTCAACGATCTTCATGGTGTGTGACATCAGCTTGATCGAACGGTAGTTATCACAGTTTCGCGTATCACCCTTCCCTTTATATACAGGGAGAAGGTAACTTTCCCTCCATTCATTCGGCATTGGATCACCTCTCACGAATTTGGAGATGAGAATTCTGAGCCATCTGAACCCGATGTCTCCCATCTTTTTCCAGAACTCAGAGGGTATTTCGTCTGGCCCAACCGCTTTTCGTTTTTTGGAGTATTTGACCGCCTCACTAACTTCTTCGACTGTAATGTCGGGTATTTCTTCACAGTTAGGGGTGGCTCTTGGAAAGTATAGCCGGGGAAACTGTTCATTCAAAAGCTCTTCACAATACTGCCGCCACCTCTGCAGAATTTTGTCGTCATCCACGAGAAGCTGGCCATGAGCATTGCTAATGAACTTTGGCGAATGAATCTCCTGAGCATTCTTCCTTCTTTGGGCGGCTATTTTGAAGATAGTGGCGCTCTTGTTCATATTGTGTCTTCGCAGCTCCTGGATAGCCTGGTTTGCATCAGCAACCGGGGAAAATATTTTCTCCAGCTCCCGATACAGCCCTCCGTACTCTCTGCTTGAAGCTGAGCGCACTTCTTCTTCGCTTTTTTCTTGCAGCATCTGTATTCCATTTCGAGGCGAGCTTTTTCGTCACTATTATTAGAGGGGCACTTTGACCAAGCTTTGAAAGCCGCTTTCTTCTCATTTATCACTTTCTTAGCTTCATCACTCCACCACCATGTTTCTTTGGCGTGTTGATGGTGGCCTTTTGAAGCTCCTAGCAGTGATTTGGCCTTCTTTAAGCAAGTTCGCTGTAGGGAATCCCACATATTTTGTGCTCTGCACTCTTCATCCTCAGCTCCGTTGATGGTGTGAGAGAGGTAATTTTTCATTACGAAAACAAAAGCCTCGCCTTTTCCTTTGTCCAGATTGTACCACTTGATTTTCTCAGAGACCCTTGTTTGTTTGCTTTTCTTTGATGTTTTCATAAAAATTTCTGTTAGCAGGAGACGGTGTTGTCGAGCGATTGCCTCTCCCAGGATCATTTTGCAATCTTTTATCCGAGGCTTCATGAAACTGCCTACCAAATGGTAGTCAATCTGAGTTTCATCTCCACCACTGCTGTAAGTGATCAGGTGTCGGCTTTGTTTGATGAACATGGTATTTAACACGATAAGACCGTGTGATTTGCACATGCTTAGGATGTCTTCACCAGGAAGGTTCCTGGTGCCATTTCCTAGTCCTCCATGGCAGTCGTCATAGTCTTCGTTTGATTTCCCGACATGTCCATTCAAATCTCCTCCAACAAACAGAAATTCTTCCTTTGGGATGTCCTTAAGGAGATTGTGGAAATCTAGACAAAATGCATCTTTATCTCTCTGATTGTACCCATCGTGGGGAGCATATGCACTGACAATATTCCACACCTCTCCTTGTATTACTAGTTTGAGAGACATCAAACGGTCGCAGGACTTCGAAATGCTCAAGACGTTACCAAGTAGCTCTGCCGCAAGGATGATACCGATTCCGTTCCTAGCCTTTTCCGTTCCGTAGTAGAACATCTTGTAATCTTTTGTCCTAACGTCCAAGAAACGCGCCCGATTCCCGGTGTTTTTCCATTTCGTCTCTTGGACACACAAGATGTCCACCCGCCTTCTATTCATCATCTCTTCCAGCTCGTAACTTCGACCGGTCATGCTTCCAACGTTCCAACTCGCGACCCGTAAATTGCGTCCAAACTGTTTCATTATGTTGCTAGCCCCCGGAATCCGTATAGCTCTGACCCGAACATTTCTGCTCGGTCCAGGATCAGTACCATGCACAGCAGTGGTAGTGCCTGGCGGGGTAGTGCCTTTCCTTTTTGCAAGTATTACCATAATGATACAGTTTTGCAATACAATTTTTTGCACCATATTGCGATGGTGTTTGTTGTTTGACACGTGCATGCTCCTGTTTTAGTATTGTTTGATCTTTCTTTTATGACACCGGTGATCTCCAGTCGTGTCAACCCACGGACTCGCATGCACACTTGTGGGAGGGTTTTTAAGGTAGTATATGTGTCGCTAGGCTCACTTGGGTGTTATATTGCCTAGATCTGATTTGTCCCCTTAGTCTCCTTTTACGACAAGCGCTAGTTGTTGGGGGGCGCTGCAGTGATATTCTTAACCCGTCCCTGCACGGGCATGAAATTCACCCTGATGAAACATCAATAAGTTCACACGTCCTGTAATAGTAAACACGACTCTATATACTATTCGTTATCAATTTTATTAAGCAATTGCAGTGGCTTTCGTCGTGGTTATGGTATGGTCTATTGGCGATCCAATTGACCCGTTGTCCGTTGTGTTTTACTGTGAAGGTTGAATGTAACTAGATCCAAGTTGTTTTGGATCTGTGCTATGGGGAGAAGAAAGCCTACAATATGAAGTGCTTATAAAAGCTTCTGCAGGTGAAATTGTTAGCCTTATTCTAGTTAAAATGTAATTTAGTAGCTAGTATCGAAATCTAATTTTCACACACAACCAAACAACTAAGTCGAATTATGTAAGTGAAATCTTGTTGATTTAGTTCAAAATCTACCCCGGATTGTGGTTTGTCTCATAGAAGCAATTCAATATTCACCTAGGTATGGCTGTGAGATCATAGAGACATTTTGTGAAAGAGGAAGGAGCTATCCTTTATTTCTTTTATGTTTGCCCAACCCTGTCCAAAAGAAGATTGCTTCATATTGCTGCTCTTCCCTTCGAACATCTCAGCAACTAATGGCAATGTATTGAAAAGTTGTGTGGACGCCGTGGCGCAGGTGGTTAGTATGTCGGATCACTGCCCTTGGCACGTTTTTCACGGTTCCGCCTTTCGTGAACGTTTGACAAACATCCGAGAGTATTGTTGTCACGAGAAAGTTTCTCAAAACAAATTGCCCTTCGGATATGGCACTAAACTGTAGGCCCCTTCAATTCGTGTGCAAAAAAGAATGCACATAATACGAGTGGTTGCGAAAAGCTAGGTCCAGGCACTTCAAGAGCTGTTGCGCCAAATGTTTATTTATTTTTTTATTGACAAGTTTTATGTGAGTACGTATATGTAGGCTTTGGTATCTCTACCTATAATAAAACTGTAATTTTTTTTTTGATTGTCCGCGCATCACTAAAGAACCACTGAACAGATTTTTATCGGGTTTTCACTCCTGTACGGTTTATGTGCCTGTAAGTAATCTTAAGTATGTATCAACTCGACATAATAGCAGAAATATTGCTGCTAACCAAAGTAACGTCAGGAAAGTTTTGCCGAGTTTATTGCTTGGAGTATTTATCGTCAAAAATGTTAAGCCATAGATCATATTCGTACGTCGTCATGGACCGGAGAAATAGACAAATCAATATGGCAGCGGGCAGAGACGCTGGTACAGTTCGTCTAATATTAAATTTATATCTATTCGATTGGATTGTACCTTCTGCCCAGAAATATTAATTTAAGCGCCGAAAGTTGAGAAACTGGGAGTCTTTGTTTTTTCTTCAAAGACGATACTCCAATCGCAGTGATTTTTGGTTTAACTCAGTAAGTTCACCTGCTATTTCCTGAGCCAATTCCGCCCTCTTGCCATTCTATTCTCCGTCTGATTGTCGGTTTGCCAATAAGATTAATTTTCCCTTCTCCAGTATCATACGTACAACATTAACGTATTAAGTGCCAGGATATTTCTTCCGAGCCATACCACTCTAATGCTTTATGAATGGGAGTCTTGTATCTATCAAAACGTCTATGCACTGCATGTGTAGGTTGGATACTATGGTGTTGACGCCTACTGTAATATTGTATGATTCTATTTTCGTCCTACTGTACATGAGTACGTCTCTCGGGCCAACTAAAGCAAATCACTGCCGACAAATTCTTATTGTCAGCGAAACCTACAATTTTGGTCTCCTTGGATTTAAAATAAAAAAATCAGACAACAGCAGACACTTCACCAATTATTGCCGATTTCGTTATGAAATGGCTAAGCACACCTCCGGGCTCCATGGCGTAGGTTATTAGTGTGTCGGATTACTACGCGTGAGGTTCCAAGTTCGAATCTCAGAAAACACCAAAAAGTTTTTTCACGGTCCCACCTCTCGCGACCGTCTGACAAACATCTGAGAGTATTGTTGTCACGAAAAGGCTTCTCAAATCGCCGTTCGGATACGGCCATTCGTGTGAAAAATATAACGCACACAACATGAGTGGTTGCGAGAAGCTAGGCCCTGGCACTTAAAGAGCTGTTGCGCCAAATATTTATTTCTCCTCATTTTATGTGTTTCGGTTCTGTCGCACGGACAATGGAATATGACATGTTTTACGTCTTCATTTCAGGCAATGTGAATGTGAATTACTTTCGCTCCGGAAATTATGTAGATATGCCCTGAAGTATCCATGTCATGTTTTCATCTGTGTTATGTAAAAATTTAGCTCTCTATATTGCGGACTTATCCACGACTCGATGTTGCGTATGATTTTAAATATCCATCTGCCTTTTACAGTCAGTCCCATCCCATGCAGTCCCATCTTCGTAGCCACTCGATTCACATATCGTCTGATGTTCTTCGTTCTGTTCTCTTATTTAATATTTCTCCCGGGCTCCATTTGATAAAATGCCAATCGGCACCATGGCAGCTACAACACAAGCCACATCGTATGACGTTGTCTGAAAAGCACTGAATGCTCTTAGCGCGTTGGTCCTGTATACCGCCTCGGTCTTTCGTCTGTAGGCTTTTATTTGTACGGTCATCACCCATATTTGGGATCCATAGAGGATTTTTGATGTAGCCACTCTTCCTAGAAGCAATCTTTTATCATATTTTGATCCACCAATATTCGCCCTTATATGTACGTGTTGTCGTCTTTGCCGCCTTACCGGCGATATATTGCAGATGTGGTCGCTTGTATCTATAATAACGCCAAAGTACTTTATCTCTGGCTTAAAGACTACAGTCTACCTTTGCGGTTTTCAATTCCCTTCCACCGCTGATGAGTACTATATGAGTCAACCATAAGCTTACGGTCTCAATACTCATTACTGTCGTGCTCCATTTCCTCAAGGTGTTTGGCTACTACCACGATAGCAATGTCAATAGGTATATTCTGAGATTCTTTTCTTAAGGACATCATTATACATTATGTTCCATAGCAATGGGCCAAACACAGAGCCTTGGGGAACACCACCTGTTATGTTGTATTGCATTGTCCCATCCTCTGTTTCGTAGAGCAGTACCCTATTTGAAGTAGTCTACCAATATTTTCTGGACATATTCTGACATTCTTTTGACCCTGAGTGCTCGCAGGATAAATGTTTCGTTTGCTGTGTTAAAAGCATTCTTAATGTCTAAGTAATAATACCACAGTACTTTTTAGTCCACCGCTATTGTCCGCCTCTATAGCTTTCTTTTTCTTACAACTCTCTGATTAGCATCTATCGTTGATCGAGCTTTGGGGAAACCATATTCGCACTCCGCCAGTCCATCTGCTTCCTCTTTTGTTGCTTCGAGTCTGTCAATTAAAGCACGCTCCAAATTCGTTCCCATCGTACATGCGGGTACCATTGATGCGAAAATACTGCCTCCCTCAGACACGTATTATAAGTATCCAGGAATACTTTCGGCCGACGCACGTGTGATTGCTGACCTTAGTGCAACATTGGGGACGTTATCGAAGCTAAACGTCTTCTGGTTTCCAATTCTCTTGCAAATTTGTAGGACATCAACGGATGTGACGGTAGAATTGATTGCGTCCTTCTCACCGCCTTCTGGTATTCCCGGTTACTTACTTACTTACTTAATTGGCGCTACAGTTCGGGGTGAACCTCGACCTCAACCAACAAGCCTCTCCATTTAGCTGGGTCTTTAGCTAATTACCTCCAGTTGCGCACACCAAGTTGGTCGAGGTCCCCTTGAATTTGTCCGCGCCACCTACGGCGAGGAGGTCTTCTACTGCGTCGTCACTCGGGGTTAGATTCGAAGACTCTGCGGGCCGGAGCGTTGGTGTCCATTCGCTCTACATGTCCTAGCCATCTCAGACATCCAATACGCAGTTTTTTGACTAGGTCGATGTCGCTGTTCAGCTCGTTTAGTTCTTGATTGAATCTTCTCCTCCAAAACCCGTCAACGCAAACGGGACCGAATATCTTACAAAGATCTTTTTTCGCGAAGCGACCAAGGATATCTTCATTCTCTTTTAATAAAGTCCATGTTTCAGCGCCGTAAAGCAGGACTGGGATTATCAGGGTCTTATACAGAGTCTCCTTAGTTGTTCGAGATAGGGCTTTACTGTTGAAATGCCTTATAAGCCAAAAAACAGCGATTGACAAGAGTTATTCTTCAAGTACAATATATGCTGTTCACAGCATATATTGTACTTGGTTTTGCCCGCGTTTATATCTAAACCGATTTCCCGGTTAGCGTGGGAATAACACCGCTATTACGTTCTCCAGGAATGTTGCTGACATAGGAGGGGATCGTAGCTGCCTTTGATTTTTTTTCATCACGATCTGATAGGTTTTGTCCCACGGACTGTGCTCACATTCATTGGAGAGTTCGATGTTGCAGTCTTGCTTATTCGGATGGCGTTCTTCAGATTTCTGAGTGCAAGTTTAAACCTTTATTAGAGCTCTTTATGGTAACTTTGCCCTTTGGAACACGGGTGTTGTCTTCTAGCACGGTGATATTTTGCGCGTAGTCTTGCGACTTCTTTGCTGGTCGATGTGTACCTCTTCTCTTCCGCTGGATCGCTGCGTGGACTGCCTTCCTTATTTTTGTATGAGATGCTTTATTTTAGTGGCGGCGGTCCCAAATGGTGATATTTCTTCCAGATTAAGTTCGAAAAGATCTGCATCAAGCGTTTGTCCCAGCTCCTCCTCTGTACATGCCTCCTAAATGCGTCTCTGGTCGCGCTTGTGTTAGAGAAAACATCGAATATTGTTGCCTGGTAGTTGCTATGTGCGTACAGACTGTCATCTTCACACCTAATCGCAATGCCTCGTGCCTGACACGTACTCACAATATAATTTATAATTAGCAATTACTGAGCTTTATTCATTTTTGATAAACTTGGCTCTGATTGTGATCCCTTATTCGAGGGCGAAGATAGTGCGACACATTTTGCTCATATCAGTGAGTGCTGGCACTGTAAGCTCCTTATTACTGAAGCACTTGGATTTCTTAGGAGAAGAAAATTCCAATAAAATAGGTAAATCAAAGTTTTGCTTTCTAGCAGTATAATGGATCAGTTGCATCTGAATGCTCCAATCAAGCATTTCATATCCCGACAAAAAAATTCGGTGGATTGCTTATAGCATCAACTCTACTCCACCGTAGTGTTGCTTTAATCTTCAATAATAAAAAAAAATCGATTGTAACACTCTCTGACAACCAGTCTCTTTCGAAATACCTTCAGTACTAAAGGTAAATTTTAAAATAAATTTAAGATATCATACGCCCTATGCTGAGCGTAAAACTTTTATTTCCTTTTTTGAAATTAGTACTGATTGAGTTTTCTTCTTCTTCCACGATAGAATCTCCCAAAATTCATAACTTCAGGGGCAATCCTTAAATGCAAAGCTTTCAGAAAATTTAACAAATCAACTTATAAGTAGGTACATACATATATGAAAACATATACATACAATACATATGAGAAAAGTATCATGTACTTTTTGTGAAATTACAAAAGAATTTTGAAAATATAGACCTACAATCTGTTGGCTTATTTTAAATACGATTGTCGGGAAGGTAATTTTACGAGTTTAATTTCTGACACGGAATTAAATGCATAAAATTGGAGCACAGCCAAAGAATGCCCCACCCTGGTATACAACTTAAGGCAGTTAAAGTTAATTTACATAGTTAGTTCTACTTACATAGTGGAAATACCATCTGCAAGCCCAGATGTGAGTTCTAGTTTTCGTTCAGAGAAATATATGGATTTCCTCTAGTCTTTACTACAGCACCCAATGCACAACAAGACAATTCTTCCGGGTGTTAAATGATACAAAAAATTACTCCAAATATCATCTCATTCCACTCATCATCGAGTAATAAAAGGCCAACCTCCCTATAAGGGATATGCGGCTGGAATTGGGAAAAATGTGTGCCATTTCGGTAAAGTTCATGACTTGAATGCTCCTCCACTTATATGACTCTACCTACGTATGGTACTCCTTCATAGGATTACCATGGGTTAGCACATCCACCCATTCCTCCAGATAGTCACTTATGCTGAGCTTGTGTACCATCAGCGGCAACTAGAAGTCAGAACTACCACCATATGCTGTATGTTGTGACGTGTGTTGCACAAAATAACGACTCAAACGCAGCATCAGTACACAGCACACCACCAAAAAAGGGACGAAGGTGTTTCCGTAGGTATTTCCCATTTTCATTTTCATTTCATTGTGTACTCATCGCATCATCATCACCATTGTCCTTTTATTTACGAAAATGTATTCTGTCTGCAACTTTCCGCCAAGAAATATTCCCTTCGCAATAAAAAAAAAAAAAAAAAAAAAAAAACGAATGAAACAACCTAAAGCAGGACCTTTACAGAGTAAAGAAAAAATAAAAAGGAATCACCATGTTATTAAGGAAGTAGCTATTAGGTTCGGTGAATACGAGTATTCACTCACACAGCCGTATACTCGTCACAGCCTGAAAGCAAGGACTTAAAGAGTATACTATACATATTGATTAAATTTTCCCCTGTCACAAGCTGAAAATGCATAATCCACTGAGTAGCACTAGGGGTGGTTTCATCCCCTTTTTCTTCTTAAATTTTCAACACACTATGGTGTGTGCATATAGTGCCCTCTTTCCCATTATCCTAGTAACAAACTCAAAATTTGAGTATAAGTGTGCGGATTCAAAATGGCCGCGCTCATTTACACGTGTTTTCGTTTACAAGAATAATACCACCCTCCCTGAAGGACTCGGCTGTTGTTTGTCGTTGTGGTTGTTGAAGAATGTTGCTTGCACTTTTCACTGGTACAACTCGACTCTATGAAATCAAGAATCATCCAGACGATAAATTTTCATTCTGCATGAAATTCAGATTCCACGTGAATGATCTTACATAGCAAGAGGAGAGTGACGTTGTAGTTGTACAATTCCGGTCGACACCCTATAGAGCCCATAATTTGCATAATGCAATGGTGTGAGTTGCATCTTTTCATTTCCCCATGTCAAAGTGTTATTTTTGTTGGCTCTTTGGCATCCGCAGAATCCGAATGTATCTGAACGAGTATCTTTTATGTAAACGATGCGTGCGCAGGAATATTTTAAGGGGATAAGTATTTTTTTCAACTGGAGTTTGTGAGCGAATTTCCCCTAGTCTCCTGGATGCCTAATGCCTAATCCAAGTCAATGACAATGCTTCTTGCTTCCTTTCGACGATTCCCCGTGTCCGTATACTGATAGCTGTTGGTGTGTGAACTTTTATGTTGGAGCAGCTCGGGATGGCTGGACCGAAATGAATCTCAGTGTCTGGTTAAGAGAAGTTCGTCATTGTTGTCAACGTCCGTTGGTAGCCGTCGCTGCTGCCACCACCGTTTTCACTTTTTTTTTTGTGGTTTGATTCTGAGTAAGTGTGGGAGAGATCTCATATTAAAATGGCCAATGTGACTGGGGGTAATAAATATTTGATATCCTTGCAATTCTTTTGGATATTTAAAGTAATTAAGTGAAGTGTTGGTTGTGTGGCAGATACGTTTGGTAAGATAAAATATAAGATATTCATTATATGTGTGATATTGTGTGATCAATTTGTTTTTTTTTTTTTAATTACACTTAACAATGCAAAAAAAATATTAAAAATTCTTTCGCCTATGACAAGGTCCTTCAAACAAAACGTAGATACATTTTGAGGTAATAAAAAAAGTGTTTATCTTGACATTTCTACAAAGGTGCTATGAATATCTACCTACTCGGTGGTGCTTGCGTTGTATAGAAAATATATATTTCGTCGAACTCGTAGGTGTATGACAAAACGTAAACAAGAACAAACGTAAAGTAATAAAATTCCCAAATGCGATTCCCTAAATAGGGTCATAAAATGGTCATATAAAACAGCATTTTACATTTGCTTGAGATAAATGTCAGCAAAAATTGCCTTTTTTGAGCATTAAATGGTTGAATTATGTTTTTATTTCTGTGTTACGCTGTGCATCTCTTAAAGAGGCAAAGGTCACGCCTTTTTTGCTATCACACGAGTAATTTTAGATATGGTAAGGAAAGTGTTTGTTTATTAATGATATACTCGAAGTGGAGGTGTACGTCATAGGTACAAAGCAGATAGAAGGAAAAGGTTTCTTAATGAGGACATTCAAATTTTTCCTTAATTATTACTTAAGTGGCGCTACAGTTCGGGATGAACCTGGGGCTCAATTAACAAACCTTCCCCTTTAGTTCGGCCTTTAGCTAATTACCTCCAGTTGCGTACTCCAAGTTAGTTCAGATCCCCTTGAACTTGAGCGCGCCACCTACGGCATGGAGGCCCTATATTATATCCTGCTCGTTCTTCTGAGTTAGATTCGAAGACTCTGCTGGCCGAAACGTTTGTGTCAACTCATTCTATATGTTCTAGCCATCGCCATCCCAAACGTCTAATACGCAGTTCTTGACAAGGTCCATAACCCTGTACAGCTCGTATAGCTCGTCATTGAATCTTCTCTTCCAAAACCCGTCAACACAAATGGGACCGAATATCTTACGAAGATTATTTCTCTCGAAGCGACCAAGGATGTCTTCATCCGCTTTCAATAGAGTCCATGTTTCAGCGCCGTAAAGCAGGATTGCGATGATCAGGGTCTTATATGCCTATAGAGTCTCCTTAGTTGTTCGAGATAGGGTTTTACTGTTGAACTGCCTTATTAGCCCAAAAAACAAAGATTGGCAAGAGTTATTCTTCGCTTGATTTCTGCGCTGATGTCGTTTTCAAAGTTTATAGCAGAGCCAAGGTATGCAAAGTCTCTTACTACCTCGAAGTTTTAGCTGCCCATTGTGACGTTCTGTCCAATTCGTCGGTGTTGATTGCCCCTTCTTGCCGACAGCATATACTCGGTTTCACCCTCAGTTACCGCTAATCATTTTGGCCGCTTCTGTTTCAATGCTTGCAAGCGCACCGGTGACAGTCCGCAAAGTTCTTCAAATTATATCAATATCATCGACGTATGCAAGCAGTTATAGCCTTTTGATAGATTGTGCCTCTGGTGTTGGCTTGTGAATTCCGCACAATCCGTTCAAGTACAATATTAAAGAAGTCGCCCGACGCGCGTGACCTTGTCTAATACCCTTTTTGAAACAAAGGTCTGGGTGAGATCATTGCGAAACTTGATGTGTCAGCAAACGTTCTCCATCGTCATCCTGCACAGACGGACAAGTTTGACAGGGATGTTAAAACTAGACATGGCTCTATATAGCTCCTCTTTATAAATGCTGTCATAGGACGTCTTGATCTCGATAAAGAGAGGATGAGTGTCGATTTAGACTTCTTATTTTGGTGCAACAGCTCTTTAAGTGCTTGGGCCTAGCTTCTCGCAACCACCCATGTCGTGGGCGTTATATTTTTCACACGAATGGAAGGGACCTACAGTTTACTGCCGTATTCGAACGGCGATTTGAGAAGATTTTTCGTGACAACAATACTCTCGGATGTTTGTCAGACGCTCGCGAGAGGTGGGACCGTGAAAAACTTTTTGGTCTTTTCCGGGATTCGAACTTGAAACCATATACGTAGTGATCCGACACACTAACAGCCCACTTCTCCATGATCTACGGATACTTGATAATGGACTTTCTTTGCATGAAACCGGAAAGGTTTTACGCGTTCACACAATATGACAGAAAATATCTTGGGCGCAATTTTGAGAAGACTGATGCTTCTAAAATTGGCGAGGCTGAGGGGGTCTCCTTTCTGTGGATCGAGCAAACAATGCTGACATTCCATTCCGTTGTACGCCTGCAAGAGAAAAGATTTCGGATTAACTTAGGTTTGTAAGGAGTATGAAAAGATTTACCAACTCATAAGAAATAAGTATAAATTCCTAAAAAACATGGTATATTGAACCCCTAACATGCCTATGAAGTCAGTGTAAGGAAATAATAACATTAGCGAGAAACGATTGAAGAACTCATGCATACAAGTTTGAAAACTTAACAAGCTGGGAAACCTTTTGTCTGAACTCCAAATGGAGTTTCATTGTCATACCTACTAATGACTATTTTAATGAGATTTGTGTTAATATTCCCATAAAATAAGGCAAAATGCCTTATTGTTGAATGTGTTAACAATGTTAATACTCATCGTAAGCCGTACTTCGGATAACGGTTGTAATGCGATCTGTTAAATCATGTTCGTATAGTGGGAAAAGCACTCTCTTTATTACATATTTTTCTATTTGAGCTCAACAGTCTCTCAATTCCTAAATTACGAACAAATTACTCGTAGCTACGACAAACTTTATTACTTTCGTTGTCAACAGAGTTATAAAGGACACTCAGTCCTACCTGTGATTTTAACCTCTGAGGCACATGACTGGAGCCTTTTGTTCAACCGTGATATCTGAACTTATATTTTTAACCATCGGATTGCTTTGGATATCTTGGATTGCATACGTATGTGCACATTCATAACTGCTATCATTTGTATTGAGGTATCTTGTAGATCCTATGTATTATATCTCTAAGAAATTGTTTGGTACTACTAACAATTTTAGATTTTTCTGATCGTATGAAAGATTGGGTTAGTTTATCCCAAGCGACCAGGTATAGAGATTGGATTGAATCCATTTTCATAACATCGGGGCTCCAGAGATGTAATCTCGTCCTTTTTAAAGCAGGAAACTATCAGCGAAAGTGTTTCGTCGTATGCTTGCCTTTGAAACAAAACTCACATGTAAGATCTACAATCCTCTTGTTAGTCCAAGTATAGTATTAGCTAGAGCATTTCTACTTAGATTGTGAAGAAGTTTTGCCGAGCTTATATCAAACGGTTTCATAAGACATATGTTAACTGTGTTATACAAGTACTGTTGGTGAGCTGTTAAAAAAAGTTAAAAAAATTTCAAACCTTATACACTATATCTCAAAAACCGTACGTTCGATGGAATGTTAAGTATTTAGTTACTTTAAAATAAAATCATTAACACTAAAAAAATTACCGAAGATTCGACAGAGAGTAAACGTTTCACGGTAGGGCAAATTATACCTATATACAAACAGACAGTCGGTAATGCATCGTACATATCAACATACCATGTGTATGCACTTTCTAAAAATTATAAGAAGCCTATTCAGCATGAAAGGTTGCACGTACTTGTACCTGTATGGTGTTTGCTTGCAAATTGATTCTAAATCTATGTACACTGCATCAAAAAAAATGCACATACATACATCAATTCATTTTGGAAATAAACCGCCCAGTTCTTAAAAAAAAGTAAACAAGCTTACCAAATATTTTTCGTTTTCATAAGTACATTAATGCCCGGTTTCACAGTGGCAGCTTAAGTCGCATCTTAGTTAAGTAAAACGCAGAGCTTAAGTTTTGGCTTAAGTTTTTCGGGTTTCACAGTCATTTAAAAAGTGTGGCTTAGCTATTCCAAGCATAAGAAGTGATTGTGAACAGTTTGTGGGTAATTAACTACTGTGAATGGATCGGAGATGTCAAATAGACAAATGTCTTGTTAGTGATGTAAATAATTTGTTTTTCTTTTCAATAATAGAAGAGTGGAAGATGTGTGACGACAAAAAAAAGAAGTACGAATTTCAGCGCAGCTGAAACAAAAATGAAAAAAATATCGTCCGAATGATGAATACAAAAAGAAAATATCGCTGCATTTAGCTGCTCTCAAGCAATAGGTATTGCCAGAGAACATTTCTATGTGTCTATATACAATACAGACGTATAACGATAAAACACAAGTGGCGCAGGTCTTTAACGAGATTAACAAGTGAATTCCACTCAGGCATGCCTTGCTAATTTGCCTCCATTGTAAGAGAGTAGATATTTATTGAGTAAAGCAAAATGTCCACAAATTCAACAAACAAAAATTATTTTGCACGGTTAGGTTCATGTCCATACATAAAGTAGTAACATTAAACAAAGGTAATGCTGTGCTAATACTGGTAACATCGAATAATGAATTCTGCTCTGACAGTGGTTAAGCCAATACTTAAACCACCAAAATCGGCGGCTTAAGTTATATCAACACTTAAGTGGAGTTTAGCTCTTAAGCCGGCACTGCGAAACACAAAGATGAGTTAAACCGAAGCTTAAGCTCCAATTGAGGCTTAAGCTCTCACTGTGAAACCGGGCAAAAGTGGCATAAAAACAATTGTTTTTTATTTCGTTTTAGGGAGCAAAAAAAAAACGACAAAAAATTTTTTGAACCGTAGAATTCGACTCAATTAAATGCACATACATACTCTTTATTTCATACAGTCCTCGAATAGCGGTGAATATGTTTGCCTGAAATCAATACAAAATTGAGATACTTAGTAACAAACAGTTGCTTTTGGGGCTTTTTTTTACACGTTGAAAGGTTATTTTACAAAAACGAATAACAAAAACACGCCTGGAAGAATCAGTTAATCCTGAGACCATTTGAAACTTGTTAAATACAAGGGCAACAAAGATTGTTTATCTTGTAAAAAAAACCTTTCATATCCAAGAAAAATACCACCAAGCGCTTAGAATACTCGAAGGAGTACGAGTATGTTAACAAACCTGATGGGTTTTGGAATCAAGCAATTTTTGTCGAGGAAAGTACATAAATACAAGATATTCAGTTCCCACGGTTGACGTTTCAGCTAAAGATGTCGGAAACCTAACATCTGTTAAATGAACAATGGACAGATTTCAATATTCGTCAATCTTAAGAGCTTGTCTTAAAGCCAGTGCTGGAAAATTGGGAATAGGAGACAGTTTTCTACTGCTACAAACTGACGACCCTAACCATAGTTTCAAATTAATCCGATCTTGGTTAGTCTATAACTACAAATCAACTGTTCCACACCCTCCTAAATCGCCCGATCGCAATCCGATTTAGCACCTGCGAGATTTATTGGAGCGAAATTCGCGGCCGCATGATATGTAGGTATAACCAACAGACAGCAGCTAAAGACGTGGCTGGAGGAATGGCACAATAAAATTGAAAGCTTCTGTAAAAAATCATTTTAGCTACAGGATAACCACACACACTATTAATACTTATATTTATAATTTAAGAAGTTTAATTTATTTTTTTGTTTCTTATCTTATGAATTAAATATTAAAATAATTTTAACTGACGCCCATAGGCGCTACAGTTCGAGGTGAACCTCGACAACAGCTAACAAGCCTCTCCTTTTAGCTCGGTCCTTAGCTAATTGCCTCCAGTAGCGCACTCCAAGTTGGTCGAGGTCCCCTGAAACTTGTGCACACCACCTACGGTGAGGAGGCCCTCTACCGCGTCTTCCCTCCGGGTTGGATTCGAAGATTCTGCGGGCCGGAGGGTTGGTGTCATCCATTTACATGTCCTAGCCATCTCAAATATCCAATACCCAATTTTTTGACTAGTTTGATGTCCCTGTACATCTCGTATAGTCCGTCACTGATTCTTCTTCTCCAAAACCCATCAACACAAACGGGACCGAATATCTTATAAAGAACTTTTCTCTCGAAGCGACCAAGGATATCTTTATCCGCCTTTAATAAAATTCATGTTGTATCGCCGTAAAGCAGAACTGTAATGATCAGGGTCTTATTTAGAATCTCCTCAGTAGTTCGAGATAGGGGTTTATTGTTGAATGACCTTATTAGCCCAAAAAATAACAGCGATTACCAAGGGTTATTATTGACTTGATTTCTGCGCTGATGTTGTTTTCGGAATTATAATAAATATATTTAAATATTCAACACATTTTTTAAATTTATTTTTATTTATTTTTATTTTAGAAAATCTGTCATTTTATTTGCGAAATCGCTTGCTGTATGAGCAATTTTTGGATGCTGAGTATGTGAGTTAAGTCAATAAAATTCCAGTTTTTTAAAAATGCGCTCACAAACCAACAATTTACACAAACTCCTTTTGAGAAATTTAAGAGTTGTCCGAAGCGAAGGAAAGCCTCTGCGTCAGCGGCAACGCGTGTCTATGCAAGTAGATAATGAAATCGCTTCTGAGTCGACGTCACAATACTTACTTAGTTACTTAGGTGGCGCTAAAGTTCGGGATGAACCTGGGCCTCAACCAACAAGCCTCTCCATTTAGCTCGGTCCTTAGCTAGTTGTCTCCAGTTGCGCACTCCAAGTTGGTCGAGTCCCCCTTGAACTTGTGCGCGCCACCTACGGCGATGATTCCTTCTACTGCGTCGTCCCTCGGTGTTAGATTCGAAGACTCTGCGGGCCGGAGCGTTGGTGTCCATTCGCTCTTCATGTCCTAGCCATCTCAGACGTCCAATACGCAGTTTTTTGACTAGGTCGATGTCGCTGTACAGCTCGTATAGTTCGTGATTGAATCTTCTCCTCCAAAACCCATCAACGCAAACGGGACCGAAAATCTTACGAAGAATTTTTATCTCGAAGCGACCAAGGATATCTTCATCCTCTTTTAATAAAGTCCATGTTTCAGCGCCGTAAAGCAGAACTGGGATGATCAAGGTCTTATATAGAGTCTCCTTTACTGTTGAATTGCCTTATAAGCCCAAAAAACAGCGATTGGCAAGAGTTATTCTTCGAGTGATTTCTGCACTGATTTTGTTTGTAGAATTTTTAGCAGAGCGAAGGTAGACAAAGTCCCTTACTACCTCGAAGTTATAGCTGCCCACTCTGACGTTTTGTCCAATTCGTCGGTGTTGGTTTTTCCTTCTTGTTGACAGCATATATTGTACTTGGTTTTGCCCTCGTTTATCGCTAAACCGCCACAATGCTTGCAAACGCACCGGTGACAGCCCGCTGAGTTCTTCCGATAATGTCGATATCGTCGGCGTATGCAAGCAGTTGTACAGACTTGTAATAGATTGTGCCTCCGGTGTTGGCTTGTGAGTTCCGCACAATCCGTTCAAGTACAATATTGAAGAAGTCACATGACAGCGCGTCACCTTGTCTAAAGCCTTTTTTGACATCGAAGGTCTCGGTGAGGTCATTACCGACCTTGATGGAGCAGCGAACGTTCTCCATCGTCAGCCTGCACAGACGGACAAGTTTGGCAGGGATGTCAAAACTAGGCATGGCTCTATAAAGCTCTTCTCTATAGATGCTGTCATAGGCGGCATTGAAATCGATAAAGAGGTGGTGAGTATCGATTTGGAATTCTTGGGTTTTCTCCAGGATCTGCCGAAGTGTGAAGATTTGATCGATGTTGGAATTTCCTGGCCTGAAACCGCACTGATAGGGTCCAATCGGGCTGTTAAAAAGGTTTCAGGCATTCACACAATATCGCCGAAAAGATCTTGTATGCGATGTTGAGGAGACTGATGCCTCTATAATTGGCGCAGTTGAGGGGGTCTCCTTTCTTGTGGATCGGGCAAACGATGCTGAGGTTCCATTCATCAGGCATACACTCGTCTGACCAAATCTTAGAGATGAGTTGGTGTATGCACCCTACCAATTCATCCCCAGCTGCCTTTAAAAGTTCGGCCGGTAACCCGTCAGGTCCAGCAGCCTTGTTCGATTTTAGCTTGGATATTGCTATCCTCACCTGGTTTTGGTCAGGTGGACGGAAATTTTGACTATCATCGTCTATGTTGTCACAATATCTATGACGTCACAATATCTGTGGCAATAAATTAAAGTAGTCAATTTCTGCGATTTTTCAGGAGAGGCGTTTAAAGTTATCAGTGACGTGAAAATCGGACAGCCATAACTCGGCAGTCTTTACAGGTACCCAACTAAAAATTGACAAAAAATGCTTTATGTAATTGTGAACACTTTGCTACGTTTAATTTAATTTTGGCTTAAGTCGACTTAGGCTGCTTTAGGTTCTTGCCAATATTGACTTCAATTTTCAAACCAACGCGAAACGCGAAATCTGGACCCCAGCGAATTGGTGATTATCTATGCCGGGTCCAATTACAAATATTTTTGTAAACATTTAAACTGTCTACATATGTCACACTGGATTCAATAAAATTTAGCTATCTGGTCTCAGAACGGAAGTGCTGATATACAAAGGCATGTACATGTGTACATACATACTGACATACGAGTACATACCTATTTGTACTAATGTACGTATGTCACAAGCTTGTTGTAAAGTTGTATCATCATCGATGAACAAGATCAATAAAATTTTAAAAAATTTCAATCTTGAGATATTGATCATTTTTCACATTACAATTATGCTTGAAAAAAGTGAGTACCTCAATCCGTTTTTCTGCACGCTCGACTGCAACCTAAGCGGCTGGACTGGTTTGCCTGATACATATATCACACCGATGGTATATACATATATCTAGCCTAAAAGTTAACTGTTCTTTAGTTAGCACCGATTACAAAAAATTTATATATATTCTCCAAAACGGATCTAAGGATGTCGCTTATACTTCGCATTCGCTTTAGTTTAGACACATGCAACGAGATAGCTTACTAGGTTCTCGAAAAATATTCATATAACGGTACTTTACTTACTGGAACTCTTTCGAAAATCGGCTATTTTTTAGTCGATACTACGAGCATACGAGTACATATCAACATAACATGACATGCAACGATATAGCCGAAATTTTGAAAAATTTTAAAAATAATTTACTTCACCTCCTCTTTTTCTATTTTAGCGAATTTGCTTATGATTCGAATCTAAATAATTTACACTCGTAATTTATACTCGTAAATTCGAGTATGTGCGATCCACTCACGCCCTTTCTTTTTCAGTGGTTGGAACTCGTAATACGTCTCAGATCTCTAAAGAAATACGTTTAAAAAGTAAATAAATATTTGATGCAACAGCTAGTCAAAGGCCTGGGCCTAGTTTCTCACAACCACTTGTGTTGTGTGTGTTATATTTTTCACAGAAATGGAAGGGACCTACAGTTTAGTGCCGTATCCGAAGGGCAATTGCTTTCTCGTGACAACAATACTCTCGGATGTTTGTCAGACGTTCGGGAGAGGTGGGACCGTGAAAAAACTTGTGGTGTTTTCTGGGATTCGAACTTGGAACCTTACGCGCACTGGTCAAGCACACTAACCACTTGCGCCACGGCGCCCACAAAGAAATTCGTTTGGGGAAAATAAAATATGTTTATATTAATCAATATTTATTTGTGGTAAACTATCTTAAAACTATAAACATATTTTTTTAATACGAAGCAAACAGGTACAAGTTGGAATACTTTCCCTAAGGTTAGTTTGAGCTCTGCCCTTTGTTTTAGTATTTATTTGTTGCGAACATAGGTAATGAAAAATTGTATCACAGGCGAAAAAAGAGTCGCTGTGTTTGCATCCAAATGGACTTCGTTTGTATCTCAATGAAAGTAGTGCATAAGCAGGCTTTGGTTACGCAGGCTTTAGTTATGGCGATGTGAATAATAAAACAGGAATATATTTCCTTCTTCCCCCATGAACTGTTGATAAAATTGTTTATACAAAAAAATGTAATGAACTGGAATAATATGCAACGAGTATATTCAGAACAAACATTCTACAATTGCAAGAAACTGTTCCGAAACAGATAATATTATAGAATGATAGAGAGTCCAATGTTTGTACATTAAATTTAATTAACAAAAAATATATTTGGAGGACTTTGGAAGCCGTAGAAATAAAAAAAAATAAATTTTTTTTCCAATTTTTATTTAACCGTCTTTCTGTGCACGTATCACGCAAAAACTACTGGACGGATTTTGATTAACCTTGGCATAGTAGCAGTTTATGGGCTTCCCAGTGCTATGATCGATAGCAAAGCAATCTGTAATGACGACATCAATCATCGCGTTAGCGTAGAGTAGATGAAGTGGTGAGAAAACCGCGCTATCTTCTCTGACCGAAAAAATGTCCCCTAAGTTGAAAGGAAGACTCTACACCGCAGTTGTGCATCCAGCGCTCACATACGGTTCATACGGTTCACAATGTTGGACAATGTACAAAAAGTATGAGATTAAATTAACGGCAGCTGAAATGACGTTGCTTCGCATGACAGCAGAAATGACAAAGGTTGATCGAATAAGAAGTTCGAAGATCCGTGGAAGAATTCACGTCAAGGAAACCATCTTACGAAGAATAGAGCGCAATCGGCTCAGTTGGAAGAAGAGATCATTTGAAGCCTGTTAATAAGGCAATATCAATGAACGTTTCAAAGACATGGAGAGGCAGGCCTATAAACGCCTGGATCAGACAAATGCGACGACATCGGCATTTCATTGGCCTCAGTAACCGAGTGATCCAAAATCGGGAGGCCTGCCGATATTTTCTGAGGTCAAATAGGCGAATCCCACAGGCGGATCATAACCTCGCCGAAATAAGAAGAAGGAGTGGCAGTTTATGCATACCATTTAGGATAGTTTTTATCACAGGAATTGATAGGTTCCCTACAAGATAATCAAATATTAACATAAATAAATACGAAAATTGAAAGCAGAGACAAAACCAGGTATTATGAAACTATACATTTGATAGGTTTGGGAAGTAAAACTAAAACTAAAACTAACAATTTCCATGACTACTTATGGGGACAAATTTAAAGCTATGAATATATGGTATCTTTGCGCGATAACGGTGGTGTTTGATGGTTTTTCCTTCTGTAGCTAAAATATATATATACATATATATATAGTTAATATTATAGTCACACAGGGCACGCAGACAAAGTAGCGGGCATCAGCTACTATCAATAAAATTAAAACTTAATATTCCACACTTTTAAAGGAATTATACAATACGTTTGTTGCTAATAATACCATGTTTAATTTAAATTACCAATTATATTGAGTACCAAAATATATTTATAATATGTACCAGCAGAATTTGTATAGAATAAACATATATTATATTTCTTCATAATATATACATACATATACATATTTATATATAAACATCAGATAACTCTTCTTTCTTTTAAATGAGAAACAACTTTCTAACTTCTTCTTCCTTTTCCGGCGAGGTTATGATCCGAAAACAAGGGATCATAACCCTCCCACTTCACCTCATTTCTACTGATCCGCCTGTGGGGTTCGCCTAGAACTAACTTTCTAACTACATACTCTAAAAATAAAAACATGAATTAACCAAGGAACAAAATTCAGTAGCTTATATCTATCCGTTTTTATTTAAAATGAGTGCACAAACTTTTCCATGCCAATGGATTCAAGGAAATCCATCATTTCTGGTTCCTTGCCAATTTTGAGTTTCTGCTTCCATTAGCAGATCATGTAATACGGATAAATGCCTCCCAAATCAACCATCATTATATCTCAAAATTTGCTACTGACATTTCTATAGTAACACTTCGAACACCCAGATGTAGGGAATGAAATATTACCACCAACCAAAATCCCTTTTCCTTTACTTCCATTATTCCATGACAATTCCTTGGCATTCTACCAAATCCTATCAAAACGCCTGCAACGTGTAATTTGAATGGCGAATATATATTTTTTTAAATAAACGCACTCATGTGCATAAAAATTGGTAAATTGTGCAAGTAAGTTGGGCGGAATTTTCTAGGATTATCTAAAGATTAATTATCTCAAAGACTTGATGTAATGTGTTTGAATGTAGCAGGCATGCGCTAGACGACAGCATAACATACGTTGCAGGCATTAACTTCGATTGGCAGCTTAATTTTCCTTAAAATCCGTGTGTCCATGGTGTATTTTAGAGAGAGAATAAGTTTTTCGCTGCGTTGTCTTCCTGAAGGCCAAAATTTAAACTATGGTCCTTATCGTCATTAAAGTTAAATGGTTTTTGGTAACTTTGCGCCCATACTGAATTAATCGTCATATAAACTCCCGTATTAAAGAACTTTTAATTAAAATCCCACTTTGCCTCCCTCATAGATCCGCACGCCCTACTGCGCTACGTCTCGATTGCTGTGTGATGCACATACACACGGACAAACCTAGACTGGTTAACATGATTTCAAAATTCATTTTCAGTATGCAGGTACCGATGAATAGATACTATACAGATCATAGTGTTTGTGCGACATGGATATGTACTGAATATGTATATATGTGCAAGTCACCTCACCCTTCTGTGGTTAGAATTATTTCACCATGTCCTTCGAAGCATTCGCCCGACATGCTTCGAGAAAACCCTGAAGAAGTATAAAATTTGCATATAATTTGCGTTATTTTTGTTTTATTTGCTCATCCATTACTTCACTATGCCATGGCGATGGGGGAGGAAGGGAGGCGGGTGCGTGCGTCTATTCAAACTATGGTAGATGTCTGTGTCATATCCTTGAAACGACACAAGCAGCAGCATCAGCAACAGCAGCAGGATCGACCTTAGTTAAACTGACAAGGATGAAAAATAAAATATCTACTACAACCCCACCACCCACCACCCGTTCGTCACACCCATCATAGACCAATTTGATTTCGGTTTTACTGTTGTATTTCTAACCCTCCTCTGATAAAGTTTCCATTAAAGCGTTTACTGCAAAAACTCTCTGGATTGGCATCCTTCTATTTCCATTTTTTTTTCTATTTCCATCCCGTGCTCTTGAATTCCATGTTTGCTACTGAATCGTATCATAACACCAACTGCAGAGCTGTTTTACTGCTGCTTATCTCCTTCAATTGTGTAGTGAAAAAGATATATAGCTAGATAGATGGCGCTTCGGTTGTTTGCAACAACAATTTATCTTATGGATGGATATAAATGGAACGTCCCCTAGTGCTAGATATATTTTTTTTTGTTTTTATGCACTTTGTGAGAAGCGAAGCAATGGAAAGATAAATTATTTTTGCGAAAATGTATGAAATACTTTGAAAGTGTTGCCACTTTACTGGTTTTAAATGAGTTGGCAATAAAAATTAAATTGTATTGTGCATCTAAACGCTAAGGTAATATAACTAAGAATTATATTACCGTCGTAAATCCTTTAGAGTTACCAGTGTACATTGACTGGTATATAGAAATACAGTAGACGCCTGATATAGTGAACTAATAAAAACCGGGCCTGTTCACTGGAACGAGATTGTTCACTGTAATGAACGTGGACACCTTGAAGCAAATTTCATCAAAATGTGTATGTTTGTACATCGAAAATAGAATATAATTACATCTTTTTTTTTTGCAATTACCAAAAAACAAGCCAACATTTATTGAACAGCATTATTTATTTTTAACAAAAACAAGCAACAGGCAGTTTGCATTTTTACTACAAACAACCACAAACTGCGTTCGCATATAATCATGCAAGATACTCGCACAATACGTGGTATGTACTTCCCAGCGGGCCTAAGTGGCGACTGGATGACACTAATGAGTTTTAACTATTTTTTGCATGCTGTCAGGTTCCAAGAAAATAAAAAGACATAAGTTCACTGTAGCGAAATTTTTTTTGTTCACTACTTAGAATAGCCTGTATAAAATATTGTGTGTTCACTATATTGGATTGTTCACTGTATCGATGTTCACTATATCGAACGTCCACTGTAGTAATACTCTATCAGATGTTTTCATAAAGAACAAATAGTGCTCAAACATGATCTACTTGATGTCAGAGTTTAAAAATGGCTCTTATTTCTATCGTAACAACTGCCTTGTCGTACACAAGCTTGGTCTTAGTTGGAGGTGTTATCTCCTTCTAGTAGGTGCCTGGTTTTTCGTCAGTGGTAAACTGAAATACTTCCTTTTGGTGGCACTACACGGTGGACTGGTGTGGTTCTAGACCTCTTCATCCAGCTCGAGCCTTAGCCAGTTGTCTCTTAATGCGTACCTTAAGTTACTCAACCTTTACTTCCACATTGATGATGAGCTCGTCCACTTATAACGCGTTTCCTTGGTTTTCTTGATATTGCCTTACTACGCAATTGTCTCTTAAGGCCAATGTAACAGTGATTAGCGAGTGTTAGGTTAGGTTAGGTTAGGTTAAAGTGGCTGCCAGATAACAATAGCCAACACACTTAGACCAATAATAGATCCATTGTGATACCACGTGGATCATGGGAGAAAATCTCTCTACCTACTCGCCAAAACCATTTTGAGCTTCTTATGAAGCGTAGGAGGCTCTTAATATCAATATCTATCAGGTCGCTTAAATCGTTGTAATAGGGGGCTCCTAAGTGAAGCTTCCTTCTACGGGAGCGACCTGGGCAGAAACAAAGAAGGTGAGGATTTCTTCCTCTTTTTCATCCATGCAGCTTCTACAAAAGTCGTTCGCAAAAAAGCCTAGCCTTGTAGCATGCTTGCCTATTAAACAGCGTCTAGTGATGACACCTATTATAGCACCGATATGTAATCTGTTGAGAGAAATCAGATTCTTAGAACGTTTTAGATCCAGCTTCGGCCAAATCTGTTTTGGCACTATACATGTTGATCCATTTGTGCACCTAAGATTTGTTCTTTCGACAGCATCCAGCTTATTTTACGAGTGTTAGTCAACGTTTGTTCTACATATGTGCTGATTCTTATTACATGAATCTACGCTTTGAATATTTTGAAAGATTCAGAGCAAATCGGATTTAACCCAAACACTCCTGCATCCTCAACTGTCTTTAATCCATCTGTATTTCGTTTTCAAACTATTTCTTCGTGCTGTCTTTTTTTTCTTGGAAAAAATGTATTTCTTGAATTCCATGTAGAGAACTATTGGGAATAACCCATTGAGGCTATAAAAAGCCACAATTTTGAAGGAGGTAGGAAATTTCCAAAACAACAGGAATTTATACCATGCAACTGAAGTCTTTATTTCTACGTGACTCTTTTGATTTTGCAAGGCAACCCGTTTCAAAATTCTTTTCTCTTTTGCTCGATTATTATTACACAGATCAGAGATTCTGTTAGTTAAAGCATTCGAAACCAAGTATTGTATGACAAGCAGCAGCAGTTTGCCAATTTTTAAGTAAAGTGTTTTCAGGAAAAAATAGAAGTGTTTTGCTGAAAAGTGAAGTGGCATTATAAAAGTTGAGTTTCTTATATTAAACGACTATTTATGGGAAAAAAAGCTTTAACCTTAGCTTTGTGGTATCCTAATACAAAATCTTTTGGCGATACCCAGTTCTTGAAACCGTTTTCAGAAACAATTCCTTTTACAAGCATCAGTGAATTAACAGTGCTAACCTTTAAGTTGTCTCGGCCTAAACTCTTAATCAATTTTGTTAAGGAAAACACCCTATCAGTAGTTACACTACTATGAGGAAGACACAACAAGGCTCCTATAAATTCTTTTAAATAAGGGTACATAATCTGGCTGAAAGCATTTTTGAGGCAGAAGACAGAATGCCAAAAGACTTAAAGACTTTCTTCTTTGGGTAGAATTGCAGACTTGTAGTTATCGATGTAGTTATCGAATGGATGTGTTCGCGTATACGATTTTTGCCTACTTTATGGGAGAGCTCATTAATGAATATTAATGCAATTTCCCAACTAAGAGGGAAAATATAAAGTCTACAAAAAGTGAAGTTTTTTTGCGAAAGAGGAAGTGTCGAAGTGTTGACTACGAAAACGAAGTAAAATACTTCGATTGAAGTATAAACGGCAACGCTGTCAAGCAGGCGATAAAGAGCGAATAGAAATCTGCTATTTGAAAATTAATTCTGTATTAACAAAATTCTGTAAATCGCTAAAAATATTCTAGGCCAACTTCCTTTAGTTTCGCAGGCCAAGATGGTTGAGGTCCCTTTCCAACTGTTTGCAGCAGCTAAGGCGTGATGTTTCTCTTTTATATATTCCTTCTGAGGTGGATGCGAATCATTTTGACTAGATCGATGTCGCTGTATAACTCGAAAAGCAAGGTGAGCCAAGGAGGTCTAACGTTATTGCAACTGCTGCAGCACTGCCTCTCGGTGGGCTAATATTTTAGAATGATTGGTATATACACCTTTTAATACGCCCTTTCAATTGTCGTGAACATTTGGACCATTTTACCAAACGCCTCATTTTACTGCCAGGAGACGTTGATTGGCCCCCTCGATCACTTACTTGAGAGCACAGGTTTTTGCAGAAAAACCCCTATACTTGATGAATTGTCAGCGGCTATCACCAGAGAAATTCGTGCGATTCCAACAGGAATGACAGAGAGCTGCATGGAGTTTTTTGAAATTGTCTTCGTGAGAGCCTGGACAAAAACGGACTTCATCTTGACGACGTAACTTTTCGTTCATGACTGGGTTTTTGCATACTGAAATGACTTTATATACTAAATACCTGTAAGAAATAAAAAATTTAAATTGCGCAAATACAATACAAAAGTTTTAAGTTAATCGCCTTGTGTTTTCTCAAAAATCCTCCTTAATTTCTTAAAAGTAATTAAATTTCCGACTTTGAATTCGGGTATATGGTTATAGACCATAGATCGCCGTCGCCGATTACGCCGTAAATTCCAAGGTTTGGACGGAAACTGGAGGAAAAACACAAGTAATCTGGTTCCCGAGAGGGTGAACTTCTTTTTTATTCAAATAAATGATTGTACAAAAGAACTAAATTTTCCACAAAATAATTTAGTACAATTAATTTTTTTTGCTTGAGAACTGCACGTCTCTAGTGATCATTCTCACTGCTGCCAACAAAGAACTCTAAATTGGACTTCTGTCAACCTCCTTATATATTTCGCTCTGGCTTTCCAGACAAATAACCAAATTTCCAATTCGCCGCTGGAATTCCACCCGTCAAGAATATGGAAAGTTCTTGTACCTTCGGGTTGACAGCTTCGAGATGTTTCTCAGGGCCACTCGGTTGTTTATGTTCCAACCGTGTCGGTTGTGCGCACGCGTAACAATACATTTCGCCGTTAAATTTATTGTCTGAGGTAGAGAGGCGGAAGGTGTTGAATTATTTTTTCGAATTCATAATTGAAGTCGAAGTTTCACGAAAATAATACTTGCAAGTAGGTGCATATGAAAACAAATAGGGCCTCTTCTTACGTTTCAGTGGATAAGCAGATAAGTATACCTTCTTATAATATTGTAGCTAAAGTTTAATGATATGGACATTCTCAGTGCAGTGGCAGCACTGTTTTTGAAACCTGCATTATCGTTATCATGTTTAACAGATTTTTCGTTGGTTGTATAAACTAAGTTTCATTTATTTTCATATAAATCCTGCTGTAGCTATCTATGTATGTTCTGTACATACACTCATGTTTTTCGTTCGTACACTAACGTTGCAGATGCAGTATATAGTATGTATTATAGCTCCCTGGATTCGTTTTTGTTCCTTGAATGCTAAAATTCAATAAGCAAAAGGAAATTAAATTTCACTTCGGCATCCCGTTTGTTATCTTTTTATGAGCGAACTTATTGCAGTGGATGAAGAAGACATGGAAGTTCAAATTAAAACTAGGGTGTGGTACTTTGTACTGCAAACTGCAAAGAAATAGCCTTGTGTAGTTAAGTTAAGAAGGAGGAAAGGAATAGATTCAGTGAGCGCTCTACACAAACACAAGTATGTAACAATTGCAAAAGGACAAATTAATTGAAAATAATTTCATGAAATATACTCCAATCCCTTGAAGGCAACATATGCTTTAGCTGTGCATCGGTATCCACTTAATTCGAGATGAATTAATGGCTTAAGTTGAATTGAAAACAACAAATATCATATCTATAAGCAATTAGTAATTTACATCATATTTATACACAAAAGCAAATGAATTATTATTTGAATATTAATTCGCTACAATTAGCCATAAATTAAAGGACCTCATTTGTGAGTGTGTTTATCGGAATGTTCGCCTCCTGTGGGTGCAATAAATTACGATTTCATTTATAACAACCACCGAGAGGGCAACTATTGAAATATTCGCGAAGCATTCGTACGCGATCTGAATAAACCATTAAAATTAATGACATCAAATAGCAACGTTAAATCTTTGATTTTTGACAGAGTCAATAACAGATATATTGTAATTTGCTTGGGTATATTGAATGAATAGTGCCTTTTTTTTATTCAACTTCTCTTGAGAAAGGCAAACCTATAACGCTGAGCTAGCGCCCCGAGATGCCTGCAGATGTCTGTTGATTCTGCCTTTAAATTGTTGCAGATTATAGTTTTCTGGAAATAATTCGCCTAGTTCTAAGGATTGCTTGTCCTGTAACAAAAATTATTTTTATAGAATGGTGTTCTTGCCAGGTGAACATGAAAGTTATATACCCTAGTAGCCTGCCTGGTAGGACGTCTGAAGGTGGAGTTTCTAGGGGTCATTCTGTTGAGATCTTCCGAACAAATGTCATGGTAGTATCTGTAGAACATGCATAAGTCTGCCACCAGGCTTCGATGAGCCAAAGATTGAAGGTTGGACGTTAGTAGGACTCTGATGTCTTGGTTGTGAAAATGGTTCGGCGATGCATGAAAGAATTGACTTTGTCGAAGGTGTATAGTAACAAAAAGTCGATAGGAGCAAATTTGTTTGACTCTTCTTGGAAAAGGGGTGGCAATGGTGTAGTGGTAACATCGTCAATTGCCACGCTAATGGTTCATGGTTCAAATCCTGATGTCAGCAAGCATTTATTTATTTCTCATGAAATATATAAAGTCAGTCCGATCATTTGCAAAAGCTTGTGTGAATCAGAAGCAATGACAACAATAACAAAAATATTTCTCTCTCTGTCCATCCTTTCCAACGCCCGCACTGTGTGTAAACATGTTAAAGGTATTCATAATCCTTTGAGTGCGCGCGAATTATTGTATATATATTTTTTTTTTGGTTGCGCCTGGAGGTGCAGGAATCTTCAAAAGATACCAATAGTCCGTATCATTGGTTATGCCCGATTCATATATCTGACAATGCCATCAGTGCTAGTCAGTATATGCCTACGGGCTAAACCTCACCCCTGAGATAGGCACTAAGAGAATCGGCTGCGCGTACTCATAGTAGCAGCAAATTCGTCCCTCTACGATTGCTCTTAGTATTTTGTTTTGAAATGCTTGCAGTAGAGCCATATTGCTTGGTTTGGTACAACCCCAAATTTGTATACCATATGTCCAAGACGGTTTTAGGACTTGCTTATACAGAAGCAGTTTGTTGTATACGCTTAACTTCGAGTATCTTCCGAGTAGCCAATACATTTCTCTAAATCTGATTTCGAGCTCTTCGCGCTTCTTTTTAACGTTTGGTTTCCACTTAAGTTTTGCGTCTAGGGTCATTCCTAGATATTTTGTCTCGTTTGCGTACGATATTTGCACCGAGTTAATGGATATAGGTAAGTTGTTTATCTTTCTTAACGTAAAATTGACATCCGTTGATTTTGTCTCACTGAGGACTATTCGCCAGGTTTTTGTCCATTCGCATACTTTGTTCAAAGCTCGTTGGAGTTTTCCCGTTGATGATTCGACTGACTCATCCGTTACAAGGATAGCCGTGTCGTCTGCGAACGTTGCTACAACGGTCCCTTCATCTTGTGGTATATCTCTTGTGTAGAGCAGGAACAGGATTGGACCGAGAACACTTCCTTGTGGAACACCGGCGTAGATTTCTTTGAAATCCGAATATTCACTCCCGTGTCTAACACGGAAAAGTCTGTTTTCAAGATAAGATTCCAATATTCTGTACAACTTTTCCGGTAAGATTACCCTTAGCTTATACCTTAGGCCTTCGTGCCATACCTTGTCGAAGGCTTGCGATACTTCAAGAAAAGCGCTAGAGCATATTTTTTCCCCTTCTAGAGCTTTTTCAATTTCGTTCGTTATTCGATACATCTGATCGATTGTGGAATGTTTGACCCGAAAGCTGAATTGATGATCCGGGATAAAGTGTCTTTCTTCAATTACTGGTTGCAATCGTTTCAGCAGAAGTTTCTCGAAGACCTTAGATATTATTGGCAGAAGTGAAATAGGTCTTTATGATTTCTTGTCATTTGCACATTTTCCCGGTTTCGGAACCATAATAACTTCGGCGACTTTCCATTGCCTTGGTACATATAATAGTCTTAAAGAAGCATTTATAATGTAGAGCAACATAACCAGCACTTTTTTCCGTTGCTCTTTCAAAATTTCGCCAGTGATTAAATCATATCCCGGAGCCTTGTTATTTTTCAATTTTTTTTATTGTCATTCGAAGTTCGGACAAGGATACGGTTTTTACTTTAAAGTTGTCGGGTGCCGTATTATCATTCGGATGTTCGATCAACGGTTGTCCATCGAACGGCTTGAACGTTTCCTCTAAGTGATTGGCAAATAATTCTGCTTTCTCTTTGTCTTCTTTTGCCCATTCCCCGTTAGCTTTCCTAATTGGCGGCGAGTGCATTACAGGTTTCCTTATGGACTTCAAGGCATTCCATAGAGAGTAGTTTGAATACTTAACAGCGGTCAGACCCTCGACGTAAGTAGAAGTCTCGTGACTTTTTAGGTCCTGCAGCACATTTTTTCGCTTGTTACAAAGGTGGTTCAGATAAGTTCTATCCGGTGGCGCGCGGGATTGTTGCCATCTCTTGCGCGCTCTCCTCTTTTCTCGTATGAGGTCTTCGATTTCAGGCTGGTATTTGATTTTATTGTTCCATGCTTCTGTCTTCCGCAAAGGAGTGTTTTTTCATGCTGAGCTCTGAATGGCGTCGACGAGTTTGTCGATTTCTTCTTCAATTTCGAACGGTGTCTTAAGCGGTACATTTAAAGCAACATTTTCTTTTCAGTCTCTTCTGAGAGCATCCTAGTTTTGTTACTAGTTAACCTAGGTGGTCCTTCTTTTTTTACTAGACTTCCACCTATTTTCAGAGTGACTGCTGAGTGATCTGAGCATAGATCATAGCATTCTTCGACTTCCGTCAAATTTTTAGTTAACCCTTTTCCGATAAAGAAGTCGACGAGGTCAGGGATTTATTTATAAGTTGGATTTCCTGTCGAAAAAAAGTTCACCCCACGTTTCATGCTGGCTTTGTACAATAATCTGCCTTTTGTCGAATTGCATCTTGATCCCCAGAAAGTGTGTTTCGCGTTAAAGTCACCACCTAAGACAAAATTAGGTCAGAGTGAGTCAAAGAGACGAACGAGATCGTCTTCTACTAGCTTATATCCCGGAGGGAAGTAACTAGATCCGATGTTGTAGTCTAAGTGGTTTATTTTTACGGAGACTGAGCTTATTTGCATAGAATCAAATTCTGTTTCTATGTTTTTCGGAGTGCTTAATAAAGTCTTTGATGTAAAGAGAGGACCCGCCTTTCGCATTTTCCGAAGGATGATTCGCATGGTAATCGCTGTAGCCTTTTGTTTTGGGTCTAAGTCCCTTTTTTAAGTGCGTTTCCGATACCAAACATATATCAATATTATTTTTCCGTAGAAACACTTCTAACTCGTCGATTTATTTCAGAAGGTCGTTTGCGTTCCACGTTAGTATCTTAAGTAGCTGTTTCATATTCACGTTTTTTTGATTGCCTTGCGAGGTTTGAACTCGAGCTTGCTCAGTTTGTCAAGCATAATTTTATTAACCTTGGTTGGCGCCCGAATTATATAAAAAAAAAGGTAACATTTATATCAACATATGGTTGTCTGGCGAAACGAAGCATTTATTGAGGGAGGCAAAGGCAGCAAAGAAAAATTTGGGGTACAATTATCTTTACGTGCGTGATGTGAAAATTATGATGAGACGAGCAGAAGGAACGGAGATCAAATACATCAAGTGCTTAAGCGATATTCAATTATTGTAATTTTTCACTCATACAAAAATGATAAATGAAAATCTCAATGATTTATTTGATCTTGAAATTGTTAATGAAAGTAATGACATTTTTATCGGTAGTAGTCTTTGTACCTCAAACAATGATTTAACAATTTTTCATCAAAACATTAGAAGTTTACGGAAGAATTATGACTGTTTTTGTTCATATTTACATAACATAGTTGCTTTAATTTTCTACATCAAATTATTGTGCTTACTGAAATCTGGGTGTTTAATCATGAATTGTGCCAATTTTCTCTTCCAGGCATTTAATCTATATGCAAAGTGTAATGAACATTATGCAGCTGGTGGTACTGCAATTTTAGTAAAAAAATAATTTTGAAGTGGTGGTTACTACCCCCGATCTGGAAAGTGCTGATTGCGTTGTTGTTAATTTAAAAATTGGTAAGGATTCTCTTGTCTTAGTGTGCGTATATCGATTGCAGTTTGTATCTTGTGAAATATTTCTTAAAGAGTTTTAAGGTTTACTATGTTCAATTAACTGTGAAAATGTGTGTATTATTGGCGATCTTAATATCGACATCCTAGACTTTCCAAAGGCAAGTGATGATTATGTTCTCCTTCTATCCTCATTCGGATATCAATCATTAATACACGTGCCTACGAGAGTATTCGGTGAGTCGAAGTCCTGTATCGATCACGTCTTTTTAAAGCCTTCACAATGTGTAAACATATGTTCTACAACTGGATATAACGGACCATTTTATGACAGGAATGTTTCTGAAAGAATTCCAAAGTAAACTGGGTGAGTATCGTAACCCTCAAGTTCCTACTGAGGCAATAGTGCCGGTAAACTTTAAAACGCTAAACCTGTTTTTGAGCCAAGAAACCTGGACTGATGTTTTTAGCTGCGACTGTCCTAGCATAGCTCTTTCCATTTTTTTAGAAAAGCTAACATTTTATATCAATGCTTGCGAAACTGAAAAGACTAGAAATAGATTAAGAAAACTGAAGCCATGGATCACCTATTCTATATGTGCAAAAATTAAAGAAAAAATAATAGGTTCTACACAAAGAACAAGCATAGATTAAGTGAACCATCAATCAGCCAGAATTACAAACAATTGCAGGGTAGGGTATGCACTCTTATAGCTACGCAGACAAATCTTTACTACAGTGATAAGTTTGCCAAAAATAGATTTAATGCAAGAGTTCAATGGCAAATACTTAACAATTTGCTAGGCAAAGATAAAAATAAAAAAAACTTGAACTCCATATTTTAAGATAATCACTTAGTCACCGGTGATAAAGCGATAAGCAATGGCCTCAATAAATATTTTAAAAATATAGCAAACATATCTAAGCCTAAAACATATTTTCATCTAAATGAATTCAATCAAATATTGTTGCTAGATAAACCTAGCTCGTCGTCCGTTTTCTTTGATCCAGTTGAGAGTCATGAAATTCAGCTAATTATAAACAGTCTAAAAGCTAACAATTCTTGTGGAATTGATGGAATTAGTACTGCAACTCTTTATAAGATAGCTAGGCATATTTTAGGTCCCCTCACATATACTATAAATAAGAGTTTCGAATGTGGAAAATTTCCTGATTGTCTAAAAAGGCAATAATTGTACCAATCTTTAAGAAAGGCGATTCTATTGATCCTAATAACTATAGACCTATATCTCTACTGTCAGTTTTCTCAAAATTTTTTGAAAAAATAATAGTAATTAAAATGCTATTTTTTCTAGAAAAAACTAGATTTTTGGTCAAGTCACAATTTGGATTTATAAGGGGAAATTGTACTGAAGATGCAATAGTCGATTTTTTAAGCGATATCCACCTTGTGCTTTTTTTTTTTTTTTTTTTTTTTTTCCGAGGGTTGGTGAAAAATTCCATAGACACTATGAGAATAGCAAGCGCGTGCTCATAGTAGTGTCAGATTCTTACTGACTAAAAAAACACCACCCTTCGATATCGCACCTTGTTACATATCGCAACTAAGTATTAACTTATCAAGCAATTTTTCTTTCACGAAATAAAAACGTTTGGCAGGTTACTTTCCACTGAAAGATCCTGCATGTTCCACAATCTAAACGCGGTTTATCATTATCTCGCCAAGTCGAAGGGTTTCGTGCTTTGTAGTCGGCGCAATAAATTGCTCTCATCCAATATTTGTAGGACTGTATTGTTGACATGTCCGATTAGTCGGTTTCTATGCTTTCTCGCGAAGCTTCTAGTTTCAGCTTCGATTGTCGGAATTCCGAGATCCCTGTGGATATCGTCGTTTCTAATATACCACGGTGCTTGGACAATCTCTCTTAGCACTTTATTTTGAAAAGTTTGTAAAATATTGGTATCTGTTTTCTTGGTACAACCCCAAAGTTGTATACCGTAGGTCCACACCGGCTTTAGCACTTGCTTGTATAAAAGCAGTTTGTTCTCAGTACTGAGCTGGGAATGCTTTCCGAGTAACCAGTACATTTCGCTATATTTGATTTCGAGTTCTTTACGTTTCATTTTCACGTGCGAATTCCATTTCAGTCTTGCGTCGAGTGTCATTCCCAGGTATTTGGCCTCGTTTGCAAAAGGTATTCGGGCCTTGCTCTTGATATGAATCATAAAGCAGCTGGACTGTTTCTCGAGCTAATGAAAGCTTTTGATCTCGCTAATCACGAGATACTTCTTCAAAAGTTAAGCACAGCTGGTTTTAGAAGTAGCATAAATGAGTGGTTTGCTTCCTTCTTACTAAATAGAAAACAGCGCACAAGAATAAATGAAATCCTAAGTGAGGATGAGTTTTGCCCCAAGGCTCCGTTCTCGGTCCAATTCTCTTCCTTATTTATATTAATTCTGTTTTCAGCTTACCGACAAATGGTTGTTTAATTGGATATGCGGATGACCTGGCACTTTCTTATAAATCTAACTCCCTAAATGACTTAAGAAATCAAATGGAGCAAGACCTACGTTTGGTTAGCATCTGGTTTGGCTTTCATGAAATGATAAATAAATAAATATTTGGCGCAACAGCTCTTTAAGTGCCAGGCCCTAGCTTCTCGCAACCACTCATGTTGTGTGCGTTATATTTTTCTCACGAATGGAAGGAACCTACAGTTTAGTGCCGTATCCGAAGGGCGATTTGTTTTGAGAAGCTTTTTCGTGACAACAATACTCTCAGATGTTTGTCAGACGCTCGCGAGAGGTGGGACTGTGAAAAACTTTTTTGTGTTTTCTGGGATTCGAACTTGGAACCTCATGCGTAGTGATCCAACACACTAACCACTTACGCCACGGCGCCCACGGTGAAATGATACTAAGCAAAATATCGAAAGCTAAGCATTTCCTTGTGGGTCTTGATTATCACCAATTTAGCTGTACGAGGATCAATTGCACCAATGAGTTCTACTTTGATCTTGAATTCGTCAAAGAGTTCAAATACTTAGGAGTCTTAATTGATTGTCTTCTCAACTGGAAGGCTCGCATAATGTCCGTTAAAAGATTGATGTTTGTCTCAACGAATAAAATAATACTATTTACGTAAGCTTGTTCCAGAAGATTTGCTCCATATTATTTACTTCGCTTTGGTCCAATCACGATTGGAGTATGGTCTTGTATGCTGGGGTAGTGCCTATTTAACTAGCTTGAAACCAATAACTGTCGCCCAGAAAAGAGTTATAAGACTAATCATGTTTATGAATATGACAGCGTCTTCACTGCCCTTATTTCAAGCCCTAAAAATCCTCCCACTCAGATACCTATACATCTATAAGGTCCTTAAAATTTTCTTCGTGAGAAGTGGGAATATACATTTCAGGACAAATATGGTGTATTCACTTAGAACTTGCAACGCAGTAGATGTTCCGGTAGTTAAGAAAGAACATAGTAGAAGTAGTTATCGCGGAAGTAGTTATTTTCCTGCAGGTTATGGCTTAAGCGGCCGAAGATCATTCTATGTAGTGATCCCAAAGCTTGCTTTAATTGCATGAGCCAAGCCTTTTCATGTGATGAGTTGATAAAGTTCGAGTTTCCAGTCTCCGCTATTACCCAGATCCAAATGTATCCCACAGTCCTCAGCGAGTTCCAACCACTCCCTGTACCATCCTGTCCTGCATTGTATTGCTTGCAGAACAGCTTTTTTCGGAAGTCTGGTATACGGCATATTCAAAATCTTTAAAACGTAGTCCACATGCAATTTAAACGTTTTGATGATGGTGACAAGCTCTCTTAACGTAGTGGAATGCTCTCTTAACGTAGTACCGCAGTAATTTCTCAACAGTCTCATATTTCCTTACTCCCCAAACTTGCGCAGCATAGAACATGATGGACTCTGACACCGCTACAAAAACCTTATATTTACTCCTGTGGGCAATGAATTTGTTACTGAGACATTTCTTCCAGACAACATTGATGGCCGTTTTAGACTTTGCTAGTTTTTCATTTAGATGTCTCTCCATATGTAAATTTTTTGTAAAGTAGGCCCCATGTTACTTATATTCCTTAACGACTTCAATACTTTCTCCGTTGTAGTACCATTTCTCGTTTCTACAGTCCTTTCCACTCCCGCTCTTAAATTTCATAACCTTTTTATATCATGTATTTATCATCAAGTAGTGCGGCGAGACTAAAAAAAAACAGGATGCAGGTGTACCAAACCTTATGGTCACAACAGCATCCTGAATCTGCTACCCGTGCTTATATCTATATAATCTAACAGATTATATAGATATCACTGCCGGCGTGAACTTCAGAAATGACGTCACGGTCAGATTCCCAACCAGGGCGGAGTGCGAAATAGGCGACATGACAAACGATTTCGAAACATCAATCTTCACCGACAGTTCAAAGATGGACTGTGGGGTAGGGACGGGGATATTCTCTGATTCCCTCAACATTTCCATGTCTCACCATCTTCCAGGCGGAACTTCTTGCTGAACGTGAGGCTTCTCGTCTACTCAAGCAAACCTCTACACCCTCAAATACCGCCATCCTCATTGACAGCCAGGCTGCTATCAAGGCTATTGTATCTGCCACTAGAATCTATAAGGTACATAGTAGAACAGTGGAAAGAGCAACTCTTCTCGCTGGGTCTTCGGTTAAGGATCAGTCTATTTTGGGTCCCGGGTCACACCAATATTGAGGGTAATGAGCGAGCTGATGAACTAGCAAGGCGGGAATCCGCCCGCTAATTATGTTTCAGCATGGTTGGCTGACACAACCACTTCTACCTACCTACCTATCTAAGCTAAGAGGAAAAGTTTGCAAAGAATCGATGCTAGTTCTGTTGCACAGTTTTTGAGGTATTTCATCTAGCCAGTGGCTTTTTTGCAGTTCAGGTTTTTAAGAATGTGCCGAATCACACGAGGCCTGAAATTCACCTCAGGTACTGATGTATGTACAGCTGGTATAACTGGTGGATCTACTGGCGAATTGTATCGAATTGCCTGAAAACATGTTTGCAAAAGATACATTTTTTTGTTGTGCTGTATTTAGTGATCCGTCCTCTTTTACTAAAGAAGGGATTGAAGAAAAAAATAAATTGTTGGTACTTTGCTTTTGACTAGAATGAAAGCGATCCACTAGGACATTGGAGATGATAGCTGGTGTCCCATTGTGTTTTTTCTTCGCTTCTTTATCCTTAGATTGCATCTATTTCGCAAGCTTATGAAGTTAACTCTCTTACGCTCTGTCAGGCTGTATCGCGATTTCTTTTTTTAAGACCACATCTTCCTCACAGTCTCTGTTGAATCATGGCTTGCTAGGGTCTGATGTTTTAGTATAATGATGAATATTAAGCTCCATTCCGGGAAGAATTGCTTCAGTGAAGGCTTCTGTACATTGGTTGACATCGGTTCTTTTAAAGCATATGGTATGTCTGTCCATGGAAAAAGTTTCGTAGCTCATCACAGTTAGACATCTTGTAATACCAAATGATTCATAGATATTCCTGTTGCCCTGTTATTGGTGTAGGTAGCAAGTGCTGTGCTGATATTAAGTCATCATTAGAAGACCGGTAAAGGCAGTACAAAAACTTGGTGCAACCGGATGTAGCAAATTTTGTCCATATAACATCGAGAGCATCAGGCTGCATTGATTCTTTTCCCTGACAGACCAAGTCTGACTGAGCAAATAAACAGAGGCCACCTTTAACCTGAAGCCCAGAGTGCTCTTTGTAATCGGGGTAGCAGCATTTTAAATCAGTTGCCGAGTTAATTTATGTCTCAGTAAAAATTATTAAGTGCTGATGGACGAAGCTCACGTTATTGAATCCTAGGCCTCGAATGCTAAAAAATTGCGTTATGAGCGCGTTGTTATTTTTTCGTTGTCGATCTTCAGAACATCGACATCTGAACATCTGCAAAACGGCTTACTAAATTTGTCAAGATACTTATAAATCTTCTTGTAAATGCACAGCTGTGTTAAAGAATCAAGGTCTTATTGCTGTAAAGTTTCGAGAGAGTTTATAAATGTGGGTTCACATATGGAGCTGGTACCAAATTGCCGCACGTTTCGTTAGTCTCTACGCTATGAAGATGGGCATTAAGTTCGGCATCAAGTTGGGTTACCATAGTAATTTGTCTTTATTTGACTAAGACTAACGTTTACTTGAAAGCATTGTATCGGCTGGAATATTTGAACGAACATAAAAATTGCCATCAATGAACCATTTTTCTTATTTTTTATTTTTTAAAGGAAACCCAAATCCCAGAGCACTCAGACTTCTCTAGTCCATTGTACTACCAGGCAGGAACCTTTCTTTGGTGCAATGGCTGGAAAACTTCGATGTAATTCGTTTTTCCTTTATATTCGGGTGGCTGATGATTGCTGTTCCCCGCTAGTGCTTGAACACATCGGTTAACGAGCAAACACACTACCCACTGCACCAGTGCCACCCCCTTTCTCAATGAACCATGCTGTGCTGTGTTTCTACTTTTTTCTTAAATAGAAAGTCCTTTACCTCTTTCTTTGCTTGTACTTCCCTTTATTTTATTTTTTTAAGCTAACTGCAAAAGGAAAATCACTTTTTGTATTTCTCCTCGGAACTTCGTTCAAATGAATCTATTTCCCCTCGGCATCTTTTCAAGAAAATTTTCTCCTTCACTCACACGGACGCATATACACAGTCTATCCCCATTTTACCCCATAAAAAGATTTCTTAAAACAAAAACGCCCTGCTCTCTTCGCATTGTCAAAAGTAAATCATCACCGATTAGACGAAGTGACAAGCACTTTACTTAGATTGCTTCGCTTAAATTTTGTATCGTTCTAATTTTGCCCCCAGAGTCATGTAGATACTACATCCGCAGGATGTACGTAGATACATCTCAAAAGTGAAACAGTGCGTAACGTGACACTTTTGGATAAAATCCGTGTTGTGGTTCAGCCGCATAACCACAACTTTAGCCAAAATACAATGTTTCAATCTAAACCGATTGGTAACATGCAAACAAATTTTAGGGCTTTTGTTTGAAGGATATTTTGCGAAAGGACCCTATATGCTGCCAAAACAACTAGAAAATATACATAAATTCGGCTAAACAGCTCTATTTGCTTGTCGAGGATTTCACGAAGCATGCATTTTACGTGCATTTGGCGGCGGTAATTTTGTGGTCGGAAGTGGCGGATTAACAAGACTCCAAACAACTGCTACAAACAGGATGCTGGAAATGTGTACGATTTTATTGGAAATTTTCTTTGTAGAGCTCATAAATCCTTTTAATGGCCCACGCTTGAGTGCACTTGAGCCTGCACACAGCTGCACAGGGTATTTCGCGGTAAAATTTGATTATCTGCAATACATAAAGTGGTGTTGTGTACTCGAAAAGGAGTCTTTATGTTTTCCCATAAATCTTTCAAACACAGAAAGTGTTTATTTTTATTGGAAACAAAACAAATATGGAAAAACTATGTTAAGAATCCTTTCCAGAAAGTCAGGAATATTGTTCCTTACTAAAAAACTAAACCAGATGCCATAGTTTATAGCGAAATAAAAATGATAACACTAATGCATACAATACGAGTACATACATGTATGTGTGTGGAGTATATTTATATATATAAGCAATTGCAAGATAAAGCAAGCATTTGCCAGTAAACTCTAATCAGCATCTGATTAAAATCCCTGCTTTCGGGACACTATAGCAAAAGTGTAAGAGTTGACCATTTGTAGGCGACGAGAGCCGAAAACCTTCAATCAGAGGGTCTGATCAACTCAATCTGAATGATGATCATTTTTAAAATCATCTGATAATACAGAAATAAAAGGAGCTATACCTAACATCTATAGGGAACTAACATTTTAGTTCGGGCAGTCTTACTCAATGGACATGACAACTTGACAACACAACACAACACAACAGACAACTTTGCTTGTGAGTTGTAAGCTACCCTTAGGTATCTAATAGTGCACAGCTCTCAGCAATCTGGAATCCATTTCAGAAAACACCAACACCATACCAAACTTTTCTTTTAAGCAAAATTTCCAGACTTCTACCCCACCCAGACAAGCCTATAAGGGAGACGAGACCGTTCAAATGAATTTTTAAACTACTATGTGGACGGCTTTAAGACCGCTGATCGTTACCATGTCTTTTTGCCTCGCGGATCACTGTAACGTATTCATGGCAAAGTTAATGGCTATCAATGAGGCCCTCTCCTAAGTGAAGTGGAATGTAAAATCTATCTGCCAAGGATATTAGCACTTATATTAATTGTCTGCAATGAAGTCTATGGATTCTATCTTTTCCACATCAATGGAAGCCGCTTTCTTCTCATTTAGCACTTCATCACTCCACCACCATGTTTTTTTTGGTATATTGACGGTGGCCTTTTGAAGCTTCTAGCAGTGATTCGGCCGTCTTTAAGCAAGTTCGCTGTAGGGAATCTCACATATTTTGTGGGAGCCGCGTTGATGGTGTCGGAGAGGTATTTTTCATTACGAAAACAAAAGCCTCCCCTTTTTCTTTGTCCAGATTGTACAACTTTATTTTCTCAGGCACCCTTGTTTGTTTGCTTTTCTGTGATGTTTTCATAAAAATTTCTGTTAGCAAGAGATGGTGCTGCTGAGCGATCGCCTGTCCTAGGATCACTTTGCAATCTTTTACCCGAGGCTTCATGAAACTGGCTACCAAATGGTAGTCAGTATGAGTTTCATCTCCACCACTGCAGTAAGTTATCAGGTGTCGGCTTTGCTTGACGAACATGGTATTTAACACGATAAGACCGTGTGATTTGCGCACGCTTAGGAAGGAAGGTTCCTGGTGCCGTATCTCAGTCTTCCATGGTAGTCTCCATAGTCTTCGTTTGACTTCCCAACAAGTCCATTCAAATCTCCTTCAACAAACAGAAACTCTTTCTTTGGGATGTTCTTAAGGAGATTGTGAAAATCTAGAAAAAATGCATCCTTATCCCTCAGATCCCACCCAATTTGGAGAGCGTATGCACTGGCAATATTCCACACCTCTCCTTGTAGTATTACTAGTTTGAGAGACATCAAACGGTCGCTGGACTTCGAAATGCTCAAGACGTTATCAAGTAGCTCTGCCGCAAGGGTGATACCGATTCCGTTCCTAGCCTTTTCCGTTCCGTAGTAGAACATCTTGTAATCTTTTGTCCCAACGTCCAAGAAACGCGCCCGATTTCCGGTGTTTTTCCATTTTGTCTCCTGGACACACAAGATATCGATTCGCCTTCTATTCATCATCTCTTGCAGCTCGTAACTTCGACCGGTCATGCTTTCAAGGTTCCAGCTCGCGACCCTTAGATTTCATTCAAACTGTTTCATTACTTTGCTAGCCCCCGGAATCCGTATAGCCCTGACCCGAGCATTTCTGCTCAGTCCAGGATCAGTACCATGCACAGTAGTGGTAGTGCCTTTCCTTTTAGCAACATAACTACGTAAATAAAAATAAAATGATAGTGCTACAGCGGAAGAATTGTTTATCCGATATCTGTATTGTATTGTAACATATATCCGATGGCAAAAATGTGTGAATATTTCCATTTATCTTTGAAGTCGAAAATCTAAATGTACCCCTAATCAGAATGAAATTTCGATTTAATCTTTCTTCAGCACTGCTTTGTACTGTTTTTTATTGGTTGGCTGTGGGTCTTGAATCAGTCAGATTTTCTCAATTTCCAAAGATATGAAGCTCCAGCTTCATACTGGAGATATTGTACTAGGTGATAGCACATTAGTCAATTAACCAATTGAATTTTTATAACCCCGCAGAAAGATTTGAAGATTTCTACTTGGAACATTGTTTTCACAGACACTTAAATTGGGTATAGATTACGTGCTTACTTATGTTACTTACTTACTTAGATGGCGCTACAGTCCGGGGTGGACCTGGGCCTCAACCAACAAACCTCTCCAGCCAGCACGGTTACGAGCCAGCTGCCTCCAGTTGCGCAAGCCAAGTTGGTTGAGGTCCCCTCCACTTGTTTGCGCCACCTACCGCGAGGTCGTCCTCTACTGCGTTCTCCATCTAGGTCCAGGTTGGACTCGAATACTTTCTTAGCGGGAACGTTGGGCTCCATCCGCTCTAAATGACCCAGCCATCTTAGTCGCTGTATGTGAACTCTTTTGGCTAAGTCAATGTCCTTGTACAGGCCGTATAGTTCGGCGTTGTACCTTCTCCTCCACTCACCGTCTATGCAGACCGGACCAAAGATCGCTCGAAGAACTTTTGTCATTTGCGAAGTTCACCATAGAGCTCAGGTGGACAAAATCCTTTACTACCTCAAAATTATGTCTGTCTATTGTGGCATTCTGTCCAAGACGCCTATGTCCTTTTTTGTAGACAGCACATATTTTTATATTTTGTTTTGCTTACAATTAAGATTGCGTGCTTAGTACATATAAAATGAGAAAGATGAGGCTACTAGTTAAGGTTGGTAGGTTCCTAGTAAGGACTCGAAGCCTTTGGCTTAAAAATGTTTTATATTTGGCAGAGCGTTGTGGATACGCCCTTGACTTGGATTGAGATGCGCGTTCTATCCTTTGTAGATACAGATATTCATCAAAAGTATATTGAGGAATTGAAGCCGTCTACCCATAGGGAAATGTACACAACACTCAGCTTAACTTGGGCTTTCAAAATTATTGTAAGGATTCCAACACCGTATGTTATATCTCGTTGATTTTCCGAGCAAGAGGAGAGGTTCTACCGCTCAACTATGTGTCGCACAGAGAGGACCTTCCAGTTTTTTGCTCAATTTGTAACTTAACAGAGAGGAAGAATATCCTACATTTCTTAGGAATTCGCCAAATATTTCGATATATTGGGAGATCTTGTTTCGGAAAACCCATCTTGTCGATAGAAGAAGTATATAATCGTATTACACGGACATAACTGGGAAACTCTTATATTATACTACGAAACGACGTTAGGTTATTGTAAAGAAATTAAAGAAGGGAACTTTTCAACTAAAGAGCTGCCAAACTTAAATGAAATTTTCTATAAATAACAAAAACTTTATATTAAGGAAAAAAAAGAAGAAAAATGAAAAAAAAAAAAACAAATTATCTATCTACTGAGCATCACCAAGTACAACCGAACCTGCAATATAAATGTAGGCATATTATAATTATAATTCTAGTCATCGACTTAGTTGTTTTAGGATAAGACTCGAACCTGGGAATATATCTCAATTTCGAAAAGCTAAGTAAGTGCAATACATGTCACTCAGCAAACAATTAAAACAACAATCATATTTGTATCAACGCCATTTATTATATCCGCCAATGCACACATCATAAAGATGTACTTTCAAAGCTTCCTAACATTGCTTATCGAACCCACTAAACAATTTCAATATTTTTAGTTTTGAAATTAATTTAAATAACCTCGTCTAGATCTCATTTATCAACGTCACTCTCAAAGCGGTTTGAGGAAAAAATTTCAAATTTATTAGTAAGTTTCTATGAGCTGATTGATTGAGATTCATTTTTCGTTTAAGATTTCTGATGGATCCTTTTCGTGTCAGACTTACCAATTACTATAAAGCGAAAGTGTTTCTTGATTTTTTTTTCTTAAATTGCGTCGGTAAATTTGAATTTTCTTACAGACAGTGAGCGATGCCCTTAAATCGTACAACTATGCAAATTATACTAAAATGTGTAAGATATCGTAAAAAATGAATTGTAAAATATGGAAGTATTAGAAAGCAGAAGAGAATAACCAAATCTTCGCATCGTAAAAGCGCTCCCGTGACCTACCCTGTAGTTCCGGGCTTTTGTTTATTTTGCATTCGCAACTGAATTTATCGCTTATCAGAAGCTCGTCTCTACAGGTATCTCACAGGGTAGAAGTAATCAACATTTTCTACTTCCATTTCATTTAATTACAAAATTTTCTTTCAAATTTATAAAATTCACAAAAAGAAAAAAAAAAAAACGAAAAGGAATAATAAGTAAACAGGATAACTTCCAGAAGAATGAGAAATAATACCCATAACAAGGAAATTTAATTATTTTTCACTCACACAGGAACAGCGGCGCTTCACCAAGGAGATGCGAGTACCAACGTTGGGGTTGGGGGAGTAAACCTAAGAAGGAAAAGGATTTCCATGTTACCACCAAGGAGACACCTCCCCATAGAATGTGTATAATAATTAGGTGAGTATGATGTTCGTTTAAAATGCATACCTCAATTTTGCCAAATCCCAAATGTTTATTATGTTATATTTTAATTAAAGTTGAATGTTTCTGTGTGTACATATATACGTGAGATACTTTCTTTTTTGTGCATAATAAAGGATATACAATTACGTACTATATCTCGTTATAAAATTGGCGGAGTGTACATAGAAGATAAAGGTGCGAAAACATTACTAATAAAGAAAATTATTATTTTCGTTTACAAATTTATGTAATAATGGTATACAGAAAGGGTTGCTTTGGCTGCCGCTATTATGAGTATCTTTCAAAGATTTTCTTATTTACAATTATAAGCTGGTTTATTTTCAGATAAATGGAAGCACTAAAGATTATGGGTTATTTTGGTAGACACGCTTTAACGACCGGAATACGGTCATTAGTACATAATTTATTTATGGTCTCATCAATCGTTGAGCTGGTAACAAAAACTAAGTAAGTCTTATGAAAGGTACAGTGTTACAGAGCGACTGAATAGGATATACATATATGTATAATGTATACATGAGGTATCGTCAAATACTCAGGCACATATCATAGCTCGCATTGTGTCGACATTGAACTGAACGTCTTAGAAAGTCTAGGTTAGGTAAAGTTAGGTAGAGTAGGGTTATGAGGTTATCATAAAACACTAAGCGCCATAGTGTGTCCATCGCAATCCCTAGGGAACCTTCACGGCAGAAAACCTAAATTAATTCTTCCAAGCCCTTCTTAGTTGGACCGCATTAGGTTAGCCACATTGATGATCCTATCGAGAATAATTCTCTTACCCACGCACATTGGTGGGTTACTCGTCCAATTATATCTCTTTCAGGAAGTTCTGCTATTGTTTTGGCCAGTGCATCAGCTTTTTCGTTGCCCTTAATATCGCTGTCATGCGAAGCGTCTTCATCTCAGCTGCCGTTAATTTACTCTCATACTTTTTGTACATCGTCCAACATTGTGAACCGTATGTGAGCGCTGGACGCACAACTGCGGTGTATAGCCTTCCTTTCAACTTAGGGGGCACTTTTCTGTCACAGAAGATAGCGGAATTTTCTCGCCACTTCATCCACCCTACGCTTACGCGATGATTGATGTCGTCATCACAGGTTGCTTTGCTATTGATCATAGATCCCAGATATTTGAACTTTTCGCACTTGGGAAGCACTGTTCCATTCAAATAAATGTCTGGAATAGGCCTGAGTGGATCAGAGAACGGGCAGCACAAGCACTCTGTCCTTTTTGAACTAATGCGATACCCATTTCCCTCCAAAACGTCCACCCACACATCAAGTGCTCGTTGCAGGGATGTAGAATCCTCACTTATGATGGCTCCATCGTCAGCAAAGAATAACTGATGTACCTTGGGATCCATCACTTTACCTTCAGATAATCAAGGACTGTAATAAAGAGCAAAGGACTTAAAACGCTTCCCTGGTGCACCCCGACTTTGATTGGGAACTCTTCGGTTACTTCGGGTCATCTTACTCTTGTCTTTGCTCCTTTGTACATGTCCATGATCATCTGTACATAGGTTTCTGGAACCCCTCGATGTCTTAGCGCCACCCATATCAAATTTCGTGGTTGTCTGTCGAATGCCTTTTCAAAGTCAACCAATGCAATATGCAAATCCCTTAAGGAATCAAGATGTTTTTCCATTATGATCCTTATACTTTGGGTTGCATCTGTGGTTGATTTACCCGAGACAAACCCGCACTGATCATCAGATAGCCGTATTATTTTTCGCAGTCGGCCACCTAATACCCGCTCAACGATCTTTATGGTGTGTGACATTAGCTTGATCAAACGGTAGTTATCACAGTTTCGCGTATCACCCTTCCCTTTGTATACAGGGAGAAGGTAACTTTCCTTCCATTGATTCGGCATTGGATCAACTCTCACGAATTTGGAGATGAGAATTCTGCGTCATCTGAACGCGACGTCTCCCATCTTTTTCCAGAACTCAGAGGGTATCTCGTCGGGCCCAACCGCTTTTCGTTTCTTGGAGTATTTGACCGCCTTACTAACTTCTTCGACTGTAATGTCGGGTATTTCTTTACAGTTAGGGGTGGCTCTTGGAAAGTATAGCCGGGGAAACTGTTCATTTAAAAGCTCTTCACGATACTGCCGCCACCTCTGCAGAATTTTGTCGTCATCCACAAGAAGCTGGCCATGAGCATTGCTAATGAACTTTGGCGAACGAATCTCCTGAGCATTCCTCCTTCTTTGGGCGGCTATTTTGAAGATAGTGGCGCTCTTGTTCATATTGTGTCTTTGCAGCTCCTGGATAGCCTGGTTTGCATCAGCAACCGGGGAATATATTTTTTCCAGCTCCCGATACAGGCCCTCCGTACTCTCTGCTTGAAGCTGGGCGCACTTCTTCTTCGCTTTTTTCTTGGCGCATCTGTATTCCATTTCGAGGCGAACTTTTTCGTCATTATTATTAGAGGGGCACTTTGACCAAGCTTTGAAAGCCGCTTTCTTCTCATTTATCACTTTCTTAGCTTCATCACTCCACCACCATGTTTCTTAGGCGTGTTGATGGTGGCCTGTTAAAGCTCCTAGCAGTGATTTGGGCTTCTTTAAGAAAGTTCGCTGTAGGGAATCCCACATATTTTGTGCTCTGCACTCTTCATCCTCAGGTCTGTTGATGGTGTAAGAGAGGTAATTTTTCATTACGAAAACAAAAGCCTAGCCTTTTTCCTTGTCCAGATTGTACTACTTGATTTTCTCAGACACCCTTGTTTGTTTGCTTTTCTTTGGTGTTTTCATAAAAATTTCTGTTAGCAGGAGACGGTGTTGCCGAGCGATTGCCTCACCCAGGATCACTTTGCAATCTTTTACCCGAGGCTTCATGAAACTGGCTACCAAATGGTAGTCAATCTGAGTTTCATCTACACCACTGCTGTAAGTGATCAGGTGTCGGCTTTTCAGCCCAAATTTTAATAAAAGGGGAAATGAAGGATTTTGAAGGAAATTTCTTATGTCCAAATTTAAGTCTAGTTGTTAGATATACACCTACATTTCCACATTCAAATGTTGACGCTGAGCGCTTGTTTTCTGTAGTAACCGACGCAAAAAAGAAATAAAAAATCGGTTAGGTGGGCTTTTTAAAGCCTATCTGCTTTATAAGATCAGGCTTCAAGACTAGAAATGTGGAGTTCTTAATTTGACTACTAAGGACCTTTTTTTTTAATAACTCAAAATACAAATAATTTACATAATTAACTATCCCTACAATTTTCTTGTTCTTTTTCATAATGTCCGTTCATTTTTATTTATTTTTCAGTAATAAGATTTTGCTATGGTTTAATTTGTACTAGTATGCTTTCTTTTTATTACATTTAATCTTTATTTAGAATTGAAGTCTGATTAAATTTTCGTTCCTTGTTTCTTGTCTATATAACTAAAAATGAAATGCTGTTCGTCGGTCATCGCATCGCTTCAGAACGAATACAAATACAAATATAATACAGCTCTTTAAAGGCTGGCCTAGCTTCTCGCAACCACTCATGTTGCGTGCGTTATATTTTTCCCACGAATGGAAAGGACCTACAGTTTAATGCCGAATCCGAACGGCGAATTGAGAAGCTTTTTCGTGACAACAATACTCTCGGATGTTTGTCAGACGCTCGCGAGAGGTGGGACCGTGAAAAAACTTTTTGGTATTTTCTTTGATTCGAACTTGGAACCTCATGCGTAGTGATCCGACACACTAACCACGTACGCCACGGCACCATCGCTTGAGAACGGCTGGACCGGTTTGGCTCATTTTTTTTCTCTAAATGTTCGTAATAGTCCGAGTAAGGTTCTTACGGAAAGAGAAATTGGAAAAGTTCCTCGGAAAATTAGAAAATTCAGAAAAACCTAAAAATACTTTTTTTCTAATGGAAAAAATGTGTGTACCTATGTTTGTATGCTATGGACGCCGAAAACACGTAACTGATTCAGCCCATATTTTCAGGCAATCTTCGGTATTGCCCTGAGAGTGTTCCCGTGAAGTTTGGTCAAAATCGGTTGACTGCCTTAGTATTGTAGTACTTTTGTACAAAAAAAAAATCCCTTTTGTTAGTCACAGCAAAATACGCCAGGTACCATCGGTTCAGTAGTTTGTCCACTACTTTAGTATTGTAATACTTTAGTATTATAGTACTTTAGTACTATCAAATTGTTGATATATATATATTTAAGGTTGGACCACTTACCCACTGTTGGCCTTCACAAATCTGTTCTCTAAAATAATTAGCCCCAGGCGCCTGCCTGACAGTTGTTGCTCCAGGCGCCTGTCGGACAGTTTTTGCCCTAGGCGCCTGCCTGACAGTTTTTTTTTTTTTCTGGGCGCAGCAACGCTCGCTGGGTACCCGCTAGTTTAAAAAAAAAAATGCAAAATCGTTTTCTTTTTCATTTTTAATTATAATTATACTAACTACCAATATTGCTTTTTGAAAAATTCTGTGGCCTTAACCGATAATCGCTTGAGTCGAGTTATGACGGAATTGACTTAAGAATGCCAGAAGAAGCTCCAATATTCGATGTTTATGCCATATAATATGTTTCTCTCTGCAGTGGTTACCGAGTTGTAACTAAAGAAAGAAGACCAATATCGCAAAATCCCATACGTTTTTGGGAAAAATACGAAAAAAAACTTTTCTGAGAAACTGTGAAAATCGACTTAAGCGGTTATTACTTGAGGCCACAGAATTATAGTGGGGAATCTATGGGGAATTTTACCATAAAGAATGGGGAAAAAGGGGAATTTTAAGGTCTGTGATAGGGAATTTCACTTAAAGCAGTTGGCAACACTGCCTCAACCTTGTAACTATCTGTATATATTGCTATTTCATCGTGAAAATAAACTATCTTCCTTTGCCAAGGTACATTACTTCGCATGGTGTGTCAAAAATTAAGGTACCAATGGTTTCTTCTGATTTATTAGTGATATCGGGAAATGATTCCCTAAGAATGGAATTATGCCCCACTCTACTAGTTTTAAAAATCGCTACGTTTATGAGCCATCATAAGCTCACTTATAATTTTATTTGTAGGTCTGATAGTAAGAGATACAGATAAACCTAGAATGCAGCCGTGGGCCGTATCCGTGATGGAAATACAGGCTGTTCTTTGTACCATTGCCAACATATCACAAGAGCCCAATGCGTAAGGATGGGTCGGACTACCTTGAGGTGGGCGCCGTGGCGTAAGTGGTTAGTGTGCCGGATCACTACGCATGAGGTTCCAAGTTCAAATCCCAGGAAACACCAAAAAGTTTTTTCACGGTTCCACATTTCGCGAGCGTCTGACAAACATCCGAGAGTATTGTTGTCTCGAAAAAGCTTCTCAAATCGCCGTTCGGATACGGCACTAAACTGTAGGTCCCTTCCATTCGTGTGAAAAATATAACGCACACAACATGAGTGGTTGCGAGAAGCTAGGCCCTGGCACTTTTAAAGAGCTGTTGCGCCAAATAGAGCCTCTCAGCTCTAGTATCAGGAGGTTTCATGGTATGTTCAGAACAATGACCTCTAAGATTATGTCTGGCTTAGCCAACGGAATATATACTCGTAGAGGCAAACAAAAGGCTTTAACTGCAGGAAAATGTCTTAACGATTTATCTCTTTACAGATCGCTTACCTTGTGGGAAAAGTCACGCTATCTATAACACAACATCTAATATATATACAAAAATTATGCATAATTACTTGCTCAATAACTTTTACAATAATCCACTAAATACTTCAGAAAACTTTATGAGAGGGAGGAGGAGATCCTGCGGAATGATTTTTCTTTATCTTTTTATTTAAAAAGGAGGTGAGACAAAATTAAACGAAAGAAAAGATTGATGTACATAGTATATCGAATCGTGATTGAAAAAAAAAATATGTAAATATGTAGAGATTTATATATTTTGAATTATAAACAAGTGGTGGTGTCAATGGTGTAGTGGTAACGTCAACGATTGCCGCGCTTATGGTTTGTGGTTCAGATCCTGATGTCAGCAAGCATTTGTTTATTCCCAATGAAGTATATGTAGTCAGCCTGACGAATTATGAAAGCTTGTGTGAACACTACTGTGAAGGCATAACACTGGCAGTAGGTTGGTCATACGGCTGTAAAAATTGATATGCTTATGACATCGGGTGGTCGGGAAAAAAATACTTTCAATCAGAAGCAAAGACAAATATAACAAAAATCTTCCGAGTTATCTGGACGACACCTCAGAGTTTTCCTGAAACAAACAAAAAAGTGGGAACCAGTTTGCACGGCAGGCCGCATAAAATATTTGAGGACCATTCACTAGGTTAGGTTGAGTTAGTGTGTTAATGTAGCGGGAGGGTCCTCGGCTTCACACTTGGATTAATGTAGATCCACTGTGATGCCCGTGAAAGCGAATATACCTAGGTTGACGTGGCTGCCAGGTGAGAATCGCCAACACGCTTAGACCAATAATAGGTCCGTTGCGATACCATATGGATCATGGGAGAAAGTTTCTCCTTCCTACTCGCTAAACCATTTGAGATTCTTATGAAGCGTAGGAGGCTCTTAATGTCGATGTTTTTCAGGTCGCCTATATCGTTGTAACATTACAAATCCCTGGAATGTCCCTATGCCCCGGTACCCAACACAGGTGAATATTGAACTGCTCAGACATCTCCACGAGAGACGAACGGCAGTCTAGAGCTACCAAGGAATTTATAGAGGTCGATTCCAAGGATTTGATTGCTGCTCGGTTGTCTGAAACGATTCGCATATTTCTAGCATATATCACGTTTTTCTTAAGCCAAGACACGACTTCTTTAATCGCCAAAATTTCCGCCTGGAACACGCTACAATGATTTGGAAGACGGAAGGAGAGCTTAAGATTAAGCCTGTCAGAGAAAACACATCCACCAGTTCTGTTCTTGGACCGATCTTCTAAAAATGTATCGTCATTCCAGAGTGATCTAAAGGGGATGGTGACGAGGAAGTTATTCTCAAAATTTAGACGTGGGATGGTGTAGTCCGTGTTTTCGGGAGAGAATTTGAATTTATTCAAAGTGGAAGCGTGGCCAAATTCCTTTCCCTTGACCAACGTTGGGTAGCTTTGAGGCGAACGGCTGAATTCGCTGCTATTTGCTTGCTAAATGTATCGAGGGGTATCAGATGAAACAATGTCTAGGTTGTGGCATCGATACAAGTGTAAAACCCCCTAAAGCGAGGTAAACAACAAAAGTTAAGTAGCAACCGATGCTTACAAAACCAACCAATAAAATCGTAATTTTAATTTAAATCAGATGAAACAAAATGTCCAGTGCCGCAGAGGGAGCAGTACATAGTGCTCCGCTTATGCACAGACAAGCTGTACGCTGGACCTTACTTAGATAATCACGATTTATAGCTTTTTCTAAGGTTGTCCCCCAGACAATGACCCCGTATGTGAGTATCGGTCTAATGACCGAGATGTAGAGCCAGTGAGTAATTCGGGGTTGTAGACCCCATCTATTTCCAATAGCTTTTTTGTTAGAGCAAAGTGCTACTGTAGCTTTCTTTACGCTTTCTTGAATATTAGGTTTCCAGCTTAATTTCTTATCCAGGATGAGACCCAAATATTTTGCAGTGTCAGAGAAAGTTAAGCTGATACCATTGAGAGAAGGAGGGTCGACTAACGGAATTTTATATTTCCCGGAGAAGAGTACAAGTTCAGTTTTGTGGGGGTTTACGCCCAAACCACACCATACCGCCCATCTAGTGAGCTTGTTTAAAGCGTTTTGTGGAAGTTCCTTTAGAGTATTTAAGTGCTTTCCTGAGACAGCCGAAGAATTATCATCTGCATAAGCGATCGCCGTGCATCCCTCGCCTTCCATTTCTATTCTCGCTGGGGTTGTATGTCGATCGCTGTAATTATGGAGTAAAGTTACATTTAGGTTACTTTTCACCAGTATACATGCTCTGGGTTTACCTTCGTCACACGCATACAGGGTGTAGTAGTTAGGAGTCTTGAGTCCACGTATCAAGTTGTCCACAACCTAAGGTTCCTGGACCAAGACTATATCTTCCCTGTCATTTAAGAGACGAAGAAGAAGGCCGGCAGAACCCGCAATGGAGTGGTGGAGGTTAATCTGAGCTAACTGCAGCATTAGGGATACAATCAGGCAGAGAAACCTCCACCACTGTGGTATTCAAGGCTTCCAAGTCTGAAGATGATTCCGACAATTCGTCCTCACTCAAAAGCAGTGGATATAGTTTGTCAAAATTGTCATCGGTCTCCACGTCAGACAATTTGTCTTCATCGACAAAAGACGGATTGTTAGGGAGTGACGCTTGAGAGTCATCAGCATCACTATCGAGAGAAGGAAATGTGATAAATGACTCGGTTCTTTGATAGCATGAGTGAGGTCCGAAGGATGGTGCCCCTCCACCCTCCGGACCCCACCTAAATCAGAATCTTCATCCTTCTTATAGACTTTGATGGTAACAGGGTCGAACCGTAGTATACAACACCTTCAGTCTTCGCCAAATGAGCAAGAGATTCTTTATTGATGACAATAAGTGCACATCTGTACAGACCACTTAGCTCGTCCAGCTTAGCGACTTTCCATTTGTGCGTCGGAAGTTCGGGATTGCTAACTTGAAGGATACGAAGGATCGTATCCGGGTTGGAGGGATCGGCTGGGATCCAGGTACGAGTTCTCGGTCTACTCGGGATATCTCCCCTCGCAACATCCTCGAGCTTAGCACCTGGCCATACCTCCCCTAATTTGCTTATGGCTAGCTTGTAGAGGTCGTATGACCTTTGGTCTTCGCAAGCGATTAGCTTAACATGGCCCTGGTGCCATCCGCTATCGTAGCATCTAGGAGGAGGACCTGGATTCTCCTTCATAATATCCAGGAACACGAAAAGTATCCGTGAAGGACTCAATTTCCATGTTTCAGCGGCGATTGATCCGCTGATTGAATATACCTATAACCTCTGGATTCTTAAACCAACCCGATTTTTTAATGAATTTCTTTATCTTATTACACACTTTGCTTAGAACTTGCTAGTTTTGCTATATCTCTGGAAGAAATCACTACTTACTTACTTAGGTGGCGCTACAGTTCGGGGTGAACCTGGGTCCCAACCAACAAGCCTCTTCATTTAGCTTGGTCTTTAGCTAATTGTCTTCAGTTGCACACTCCAAGTTGGTCGATGTCGTCTTGAGCTTGTGCGCACCACCTACGACGAGGATTCTCTCTACTGCGTCGTCCCTCCGGATTAGATTCGAAGACTCTATGGGCTGGAGCGTTGGCGTCCATTCTCTCTACATGTCCTAGCCGTCTCAGACGTCCAATACGCAGTTTTTGTCTAGGTCGATGTCGCTGTACAGCTCGTATAATTCGTTACTGAATATTCTCCTCCAAAACCCGTCGACGCAAACGGGGCTGAATACCTTACGAAGATTTTTTTCTCTCGAAGCGACCAAGGATATCTTCATTCACCTTTAAAAAAGTCCATGTTTCAGCGTCGTAAAGCAGGACTAGGAGGATCAGAGTCTTATACAGAGTCTTCTTAGTTCTTCGAGATAGGGCTTTACTGTTGAATTGCCTTATCAGCAAAAAAAAAAAAAAAAACACCGATTGACAAGAGTTATTCTTCGCTTGATTTCTGCGCTGATGTTGGCTTAGGAGTTTATAGCAGAGCCAAGGTAGACAAAGTCCCTTACTACCTCGAAGTTATAGCTGACCACTGTGAAATCACTACCTAGTTTATATTTAAGATATTAGAATACTGAGCAATGCCACAGAAAGTGAGACGTATATTCATATACATTCTCATCACCACAGCCTCTTCATACGACATGACTAATAAAAAATCCCTGGTTAGCAAAAGTAAAAAAAAAATTATATAAATCAGTTTTAAATTTATCAAGATAATTAGCATTCACTTCTACGAGTATACATTTTTTAAAAGTGCAAACTCTTAAAAACGCCGCTCAAAATCGTGTTTTTAGAGAGTTTCAATTTCGGCATTTCCTGATTTTATTATTCTCTTTTTTGAGGCAAAGAACATTCCCCTAAATTTTTTCTACTTTTAGGAGCAGCCAGAAATCACAAATCGCTAGATCTGGGGAATAATGTGCTGTCTGGATTTCATTGATCCCTGAGAGCTCTAGAAAAATGCTCGTTTTTCCGCAATGTGAGCAGATACAAAAAGTAGTTGCGAAGTACCCCTTTCTTTTGATTTCTTAACAAATTTTGAACAATTTTGATAAACAAGTCTCAGTATTCGAATTGGTAGTTGCTGTCTGACCAGTTTTTAGTGGAATAGCAACTATTATTTTCACTCTGGTGAAGTAAGTGGAGTCATCACTTTCATTCATTTTTCATTCATTTTCAATGGCACGCTAATCCTTCATGAGGGTCGCAGGGGTAGGATGCTCAGGTGGATTCTCCATCCTTCTCGATCCTCCGCCATTGACTCCAATTCATCAGGAGGAATCCCTAAGCGGCTCCAGGAGAGATGTCGGACTTGATCCAACCATCTATTTCTAGGCCTTCCGCGAAGTCGCCTACCTGATGGCACGGCAACCATGGCGCGTCTTGGAAGCCGGTCTGGAGGCATACGCACTACGTGACCAAACCATCGGAGTCGTCACTTTGTTACCGATTTTTGTTGTTTTTCTTTAACAGCGGGTGTGTACCTTCCGGGCTCCACAGCATGGATTGCTGTTTGATTTCCGAGTCATACTTATAACACCTGTTACGATTTTATTAAAACCACTCCATTTGCAATTTTTCTAAAAAAAATATTGACCAAAACGAACGCCTGCTATTTTTGGTCATCATTTTTAATCTAATGGGACTGAAATCCTTTGCAGATTCATGTCCACGATTTGGAAGCCAAAACCCTCTTTATTTGTGTTACTGCGATAAGACGGAGGCATGATCAGTTAGTGCTGATGTCCGTAGACCTATTTTTTCTCAGTCTGAACGCAGTTAACAACCGTGCTGCTACAGAGAGACAGAAAAGAGAGACTTAGCATGGTCTCCATTGCCGCTTCCCAATCACCTTCCACCAGACTGCCAAACATAGACTTGTGGTAAAGGTAAAGAAAGATGTCCATAGTTCAATGAACAACCTTAGAACACGGGCTTTCTGAACATTTTTTTTATGTGGCGTGAAATCTGAGTTAATATTTTAATTTCGACTTAAACAAAATTTGAAGAAGCTAAATGAAAAACAAATCATTAGATTTATAGCTTTATTCTTGCCTACTCTCCAAACTGAGATATTACTCAAATAAACAACACTTCAGGCGCAAAGAAACCCCAAGCACGTGTCTTATAATTTATAAATTACATTAAACAGTCTGATTGGAGAATAAATATCCTTCAATAAATCACCCTACACCTCACCGAACACAACTCAATTTCAGTTCAATATAAAAAGTTAGATACTTTACTGTTCCTTCAAAATGAAATTAAGAGAAATCCAAAGCAAGCATTCCAACATTTTTCACCTCTCTAACCAGTAAAAGTGTCGCCATTAATTTATTCATTTTTTTTTTCTCCTAGGACAACCTGAGAAACCAAAGATATCAACAACAACCCTCAGCCCATTAACATCAGGATCAAGTAAGAACAAACTTTTCTCCTCGAGAATAGCTTTCTTCTTCCTTGCCTTGTCCCCGAACACACTTTGTACCATTTAACTAAAATACCAAAAATAGCTACATAACAACGAACAGTCACATTGAACGTTTCACCACCACAACCCATCACCACTGGAGCATGTAACAAGCTCTGGGAATGGGACCATATCTCCTGGGATCCTGCCCTATACCCAGACTACAAATATGTGTGTGTAACCACAATTTTAAAAAAAGGAATCTTACCGTGTCACACCTGACTTTACAACTATTTACTTCTTTCCACAGGATGACAAGATATGCTGCGCGACGTCATCGTCCTTGTCGTAGTAGTCGTCGTCGTCGTCTTCGTCGTCGTCCTGTTAATGTACAAAATATCTAAAAGCGTTTTTCGTTTCGTACATTAATAATTCATCGTATTTCATGAGTTTTCATCGCCATCAAATGCGATACGCTACATACTTCCAATTACAAAAACAACATTGCACAGAACGGGAACCAATCTAAGTAGGCTCATGTATGAACACAGGGTGTCCTGTGTAAAATACCCCGAGGGTTTTTAAGGGTAAAAAATAAAAAAAAATAAAACCAATGCGGAAGCAGAAAAACTCAGGAAAGAGGAAGAACTGTGACAAAAAAGTTATAAGAACATCATCTGCAGCACAGATTGGGTGAGTGAGTTAGAAGTGTGGAAGAAAGTAAGCAGAATATACGATTGCCACCCACGTGGTGTATGTAGCAGTTGTGCGATATTTTCTTAATTTTGTTTCTTCTGCAGGATGTCACAAGGCAGGAGGTGGAACAGTGAACAGATGACGTGACTCGAACTCGTCCTTTGGGAATTTACAATTGTGTTGTGTGCTTGACTGCTGGGGCTGGAAGGATCTCAATACGATTTATTCTCATATTGATAGTCTTTTGATTTCCATTTCTTTTATTGTGTTATATGGTATATTCGAGTGAGAGTGAGTGAGAACTATAGTGGGCGTTGGCGTATAAGGAGAAGTATTTGTACACCGACAAACCAATTTCGAATGCATTCGTCACCTTCGTGGGCTTCGTGCGACATTTTATTATGACTTAGAGTTGGATGTCGTTAATATTTTACAACATCAATTTTATACGCTCACTGGGAATGATTTTATTTTGACATTGGGTGTCATGTGTGAGGGCTTTTTTTTCTTCATTTCTTCTTTGGAATGTAAAATATGAGAGGAATAAGTGTACAAATAAAATGTTTAGCATGGTATCCTGGTAAGGATGGTTAAAGGATGACGTTCATTGTAGTTTTCTTATGGAAAATGTTACAGATTTGAATGAAAGGGATATGTGTACGTATACGAGTACCTCACTGGACCGGAAACATGCGACTTAAAATATCTTTTGTGTGAAAACGTTTACGCATTTAAAGATTGAGGTTTGTATAATTGTTATATAGCCAGGAATTATTGCTGAAATACGTACATATGTACCTAGGGCTATAGCTTGGGAAGAATAATGTATTGTACTTATAGTTGGACAGTTATATTAAGTCTCTGTTAAGTGTACTGACCAGCAGTTGACATTTTTTTGGTTGTGCCAAGAGATGTAATAATCTTCGTAAGATACTAGTAGTCCGGGCTACTAGCATGCGCGATTCGCAAACCTAAATAATCGATGTCAGGAATGCGCCCGCGTACTTATCTACACCCAGCATACTTCTACCACTTTCCCCGCGAGACTGCCGTTAGGTATTACTTCGCGGAGATGGTTAGGAGTTCATGCAACGCTTCTTGTGTCAATCGCTTCCGATGCTTCCGGTGCTTTTGTAGCTCTTAGCTTTTCTACTCTCCGCAGCTCTTTTTGAAGAGTTGTTACGAAATTACATATTGCCATTCAGTTCTCCTCCGAATGTAACATACGGTCGAAGAGTAATGATGAACTGAGCAGAGTAATTCTCCATGCCGTGAAGCGTGTGCAATAAAATCCTGCGTGCTTCGTATCCTCATCTCCAAATCAGTGGAGATACTTGTGGTAACTACCATAACCAGACAGGAACTGCGTGAGATGGTAGTTGCAGAGTCCATGTTTTTGACTTATCCAGTCTTGGATTGTGGGTATCAGTTTGTATGTCCTTCTGCATTTTGTTGTATTAGCCCAAAGAGCTTGCCACATAGCTGCTGAAGCTGCCCTTTCTTCAATTATTATCACCTTGATGTTATTGACCTTGTGTTGACTCAATACTCTTCTGTTATATATCTTCAGCATTTCATCTGCGAGGTTGTCAATGGGACAATTCCAGCTATAACAAATGCAGCTTGTCCGAAATGGTTCGAAAACCGCTGGTCCGTAACGCGCAGAGTCTGTATGTTGACGATAGTCACTTTTTGGTCTTTTTCGTCCTTGGTGCCTCTTAGTGACATATACTCCTAACAGAACTGAGGTGATAACTCTAGAGAGTGGAATCCTTCTAGCGTATCCACGTCTACCGATGTTAAGCAGTAATGCAGAGAGCTCCCTGCATTTGCGGTAATTTTTTGGTTATGTAATCAACATGTGTTTTGAACTGCACTTTGTTGTCCAGCATTACTCCAAGGTATTGTTACGCTATGCTACGTTACGACCGCCACTAGCCATCTCATGAACCCATCCCACCCGATCGACAGTAGAGGAGCTGTCAATTGTCATGAACGGGGAAGTTGTTGTTGTATTTGAGAGCTGAAATAAAAGAGTTGTAAAACTAGCATCGTGTTATTTTCTTGCGTGCATTTTTTCTAATCTGGGAAATTGTTTGCCATCCTTTCACTGAACTGCCCAAAATAAGCATTTGTGCAACATTGGTGTCAGAAGTGGATGTTCAGTTCGATATGGCTGAAAATTTTGCAGAAAGTTTCGAGAAAATGCTCGCAAAACTTGACCTTCTTTGTGGAAATCTGGAACAACAGAGTGTTGCTATTGCACAACTTTCCAAAGAACAACAACGACAAGCAGAGGAGCTCCGAACCTTAGGCGCTAGCACTTTTGCGAATAAAGTTTTCGAGTGCTCCACACCAAATAAAAGCGCACCAAACGACACTGTTATAGGAGACGTCGAACCTGTTGGCGACAAGGAGGAAGCTAGCGCTCCCCATCCGGGAGAACCTCACCTTCTGAGTTCATCTTCAAACATGTGCGAATTTTTCCCTCCACCCTTCGACAGCAGTACAACGCGTTGGTGCGACTATAAGGTTCAGTTCAACATCGTAGCTGAAGCGAATGGATGGACGTCTCGGCAGAAAGCACAGATTCTGGCAACTTTACTACGAGGAGAGAGCGTATCAGTGCTCTCTAATTTGGACCCAGCTGACCGTGCCGATTACGATAAATTGGCTGCAGCTTTACAGCTACGGTTTGTGTCACAAGAAAAACATGTCTCTCACGCTACCTTCCGTTCCAGGCGGCAACGAACGAACGAGGATTTAGGTGCTTTCGCCAGCGAGGTACGCAGGCTAACACGAATCGTATTTGGGGACTGTCCATCAGACGCTTAAGAACGAATCGCCATAATGCAGTTTGTGGATGGCATCTACGATCGCTCTATTCAAGAGTACGTGAGGCTAGCAGATCCGAAGACCGTTGCTGAGGTCGTGAGCTCAGCCACAACCATAGAAGCCGCTCGTCTCGCTACTGTTCAGTCGGTCCACCAAGCTCCTTCTATTGAGGTCAGCAGGGACGAAGTAGTATCAAATAAGCGCGCCAATAACCGACCGCATCGAAGAAGACATATTGAAGCGGTAACATTAGGTAATTGGGGAAACGACCAGAAGTCAGTGGTGGGGGGGTCAACACTGACATCAGTAAATGGACCCCAAATTTATAATGTCCACTCGGAGAAGTTCCACCGGGGGTTTACTGTCCCAATAGTTCCCGACCACAGGTCATGCCAGCTATTAGTCGATACCGGATCTTCGGTGTCACTGGTAAGTCGATCCTTCGTTCCTTCCAGTGCTCGCCTTCATTCTGGAAACGTAAGATTGCAAACCCTTTGTTGAAGCACATTCCAAACTACACACATCTGGCCTACAACAATTGAACTTGGTCGATATAAACGTCGTGTGAAATTGCTGGTGGTCAACGAAATTTCTCTTCCTTCTGGATGCCAGGGCATTCTTGGTGTGGATATACTCCAAGCAACCAAATGCATTTTAGACTTCGTCGCTTGCCAAATGAGAATAGGTGGAGAATGGATCCCATTAACCCAGGAGAAGGCGGACGTAGTTTCCGTATTGACTGGCGAATGTCCAACGGAAGAATCTGTTCGTGCTATCTACCTCCAACCCTCCCAGGATTTTATTATTCCCCCTCGAACAGAGGCTATGATTTCCACCGCTCCGTCCGCTAGTACCATCTCGGAAGGAGTAGTGACACCCATGGGGCATCATCTACCGAAGGGATTATTAATCGCCAAATCAGTTAACAGAAATCACGATGGAACTGTATTTGTTCGAGTTGCCAACGTTGCGGACCATTCTGTAGTAGTACGCGGAGATACTCCCGTCGCACTTTTTGAGGAAGCTGAGTGTCTGGATGAGCCCACATTTGGTGACAACGTCTTTCCCGAATGTGTGTCAGATCTCCTGTTAAGGTCACAAGAGCATATCCCACCAGAACAAAATCAAGCAGTCAAGGAATTTTTGTGGGAGTTTAGGGACGTTTCCTCCACGGGACCTGACGACTTGGGTAGAACGCACGTCGTTCAACATCGAATCGATGTTGGGCCAGCTAGACCCATGAAGCAATCCCCTCGCCGGTTGCCGCTATCTAAACATGAAAACTCTCGAAAAATTATCGACGACCTGCTGCGTCAAGGCGTCATCGAGCCTAGCTCCAGCCCCTGGGCGTCACCAATCGTTATGGTAAGAAAAAAGGACAGATCGACAAGGTTCTGCGTTGATTATCGCCACTTGAACTCGGTCACGATCAAAGACTCCTTCCCTCTGCCTCGGATTGATGACACCTTGGATGCTGTAGCAGGATCTGTGTGGTATAGCACGTTAGATTGCCAATCAGGCTACTGGCAGGTAGAGGTGCATCCGGATGACCGAGAAAAAACAGCTTTTGCGACGAGGGACGGTTTATGACAGTTTACTGTTATGAGTTTTGGGCTCACAAATGCTCCTGCCACATTCGAGCGTTTGATGTCCACAGTGCTACGAGGTCTACCGATGGAAAGTTGTTTAATTTATTTGGACGACATACTCGTCCATGGTAAGAGTTTTGCGGATATGTTAACTAATTTGCGTTCTGCTTTTCGTCGCATTAGAACAGCAGGCCTGAAGTTGAATCCATCCAAGTGCAACTTGTTCCGAAAAGAAGTCCAGTTCCTCGGCCACATACTGAGTAGTAAAGGCATTTCTCCAGACCCGACGAAAATCGAAGCGATCAGCAACTGGCGTACTCCTACGAATTTAACAGATCTTCGCAGTTTCATTGGACTCTGCACATACTACCGCCAATTCGTACCCCAATTTGCGGCGATTGCTAGTCCATTACATAAGCTGACGGAGAAGAATGTCGCTTTTAAATGGACTGATCAGTGTGCACAAGCGTTTGATGAGTTGAAGAAACGCTTAACCTCTTTTCCTGTTCTTGGCCATGTTCATGCTGATGGAAAATTCATTCTGGACACAGATGCGAGCGATTTTGGTCTAGGAGCCGTGTTGTCTCAGCGGCAAGATGGAGTGGAAAGGGTGATCGGCTACTTTAGTAGGGCACTAAACAAAGCAGAGCGCAACTACTGTACTACCCGTAAGGAACTACTAGCTATGGTAAAGGCTGTTGAACATTTTCATGTGTACTTGTTTGGTCGCGAATTCGAGGTACGGACAGATCATGCGTCATTAAACTGGTTGCTATCCTTTAAGAACCTTGAAGGTCAGCTGGCGCGTTGGATGGAGCGCTTGCAGCAGTATAACTTCCGAGTGAAACACCGCGCAGGTAAAGCCCATCTGAATGCAGACGCCTTATCTCGTCGACCTTGTGCTGATGAACTGTGCACTCACTGTAATGTCAAGGAGAAGCGTTATTTTTTGGAGAATAAACCCATAGTAAACGCCATCCGTTTAGTGGGCAGTGACTTCGACGTTGAGAAAATCCAACGTGCACAGGAGGCAGATACCATTCTCTCGCAGGTTATTACGTGGCTGAAAACTGGAGTTCGGCCTTCTTGGAATGAGGTCTCGAAGGAGAGCAGTACGCTTAAAGCATATTGGGCACAATTCAACGGTTTGAGTTTCCAGAACAACATGTTGCTTAAGAAATGGGTTCCAACTGGACACCGACAGCCGGAGCGCTTACTCCCCATCATTCCGCACTCACTGTTCATAGATGTTATAAGGTTATACCACGACACCCCTGCTGGAGGACACTTTGGTGCAAATAAAACGTTTACCAAAATAAGATCACGATTCTATTGGGTTGGAGCACGGAAGGATGTCGAACGGTATTGCACTCAATGTGATACCTGTGCAGCAAAGCGAGGGCCTCAAAGAAGAACAAAAGGAGAGCTTCAAGTTTATTTGGTTGGTGAGCCATTCCAACGTGTGGCTGTTGACGTACTAGGACCTTTACCGGTTACAAAGAAGGGTCACAGATACGTGCTGGTGCTGATGGACTATTTCACGAAATGGGTGGAGGTCTTCCCCTTAGCTGACCAAACCGCAGAAACTGTCGCTAGAATACTAGTTCACGAAGTGTTTTGTCGCTATGGAGTTCCGTTGGAATTACACTCGGACCAAGGCCGCAATTTCGAGTCGACTGTGTTTCAGAATGTAATGGAAATTATGGGAATACGAAAAACCCGCACCACGCCACTTCACCCGCAGTCCGACGGCCTTGTGGAGCGTATGAACCGGACTGTACTACACTATCTTGCCAAGTTCCTAGATGACAAACAGGACGACTGGGATGAGTTGCTCCCTCTTTTCGCCATGGCCTACCGATCTTCGCAACAAGAGTCAACAAAAGAAACTCCATTTGCCATGCTCTTCGGAAGGGATATGCGTCTTCCTCAAGATTTGCTATGTGGTCTTCCGCCGCATTCGAATCCTAAGTCGTATTGTGAGTTCGCCCAACAAATGCAAAACCAATTTCAAGAAATTCACGACCGAGCAAGAGAACAAATTTATCACTCCGCACAGAAGATGAAAAGCAGGTATGATCTAACCGCTAATTCTCCAAAATTTCAGGTTGGAAGTTTTGTCTGGTTCCACAATCCAAGAAGAAGGATTCGAGTGTGTCCGAAACTCCAATCGGACTGGGATGGGCCATATCGAGTCATGCAAATTATTACTGATGTGACCATTAAAATTCAGAAGTCGCCGCGATCTAAGGTGAAGATCGTGCATGTGGATCGATTAACTGCTTACCGAGGCAACAAGTTCAATGATTGGCGCACGGAGAACGATCTTTTGGCCGGAGGAGCTTCCGTTTAAGAAGGGGGGAGTGTTACGCTACGCTACGTTACGACCGCCACTAGCCATCTCATGAACCCATCCCACCCGATCGACAGTAGAGGAGCTGTCAATTGTCATGAACGGGGAAGTTGTTGTTGTATTTGAGAGCTGAAATAAAAGAGTTGTAAAACTAGCATCGTGTTATTTTCTTGCGTGCATTTTTTCTAATCTGGGAAATTGTTTGAAATCCTTTCACTGAACTGCCCAAAATAAGCATTTGTGCAACAGTATTTAACCGCTCCTTTGAACCTGATGATTTGATTACCAACCTGAAAGTTGGCGTATTCAATGTTTTTTCCGGTTGGTTATAAGGACAGCTGCTGTTTTAGTCCAGCAGATGTCAGCCAATTTTTTATCCGGATAATTTTTTTATATATAGCTGATTCTATTAGCTACTCTTCTTCTTCTTCCTTATATCAGCGAGGTTATGATCCGAAAATAAGGGATCACAATCCTCCCACTTCACCGCATTTCTACTGATCCACCTGTGGGGTTCGCCTATTTGACCGCTCTTCTTACTGAAGCCAATAAAATGCCGATGATTAACTCAGCATCTACATCAGCCAAATCATTAAAGGTGTTACGCATTAAATTTTCATCCCTGGACGTGAAGCAGAAAATTGTAAATAAAAAGAGGAAAAGCAAATTAACTACTGGAGTTTTTGGTCACCAGCCTGCAAATAAACTAATTTTTATCAATGAGAGCCTGACCAACTATAACCGAGCGATTTATAATAGGGCGAACAAATTGAAAATAGAGAAACAATTTTCTTATTTGTGGATTAGCAAGGGAGTAATTTTGATGAAAAAAAAAGAAGGAGATAGCTCAATAAGAATTTGTCCTTTTGTTGACTTAGAAAACTTATCTTAATTTATACATACTAATCAGTTCTTGTTATGTTGAATTCAGCTCTTAATTTAACTCAAGATCAGCAAAATAATTTTGCAACTATTACTCCTTTTTGTAAATTTGATGAAGATTTTTTAAAAGTGTTTTTCATTCCGTTAATGCAAGGGATCAGATTTCTCTCATTCACCAAAATATTAGAAGCATCCGTAAAAGCTTTGATACGTTTCTTGCCCATTTAGAGACATTTGTTAATAAGCCAGATTTTATATTCCTCTCTGAAATATGGATATTCGAGCACGAAAGAGACTTTTTCAGGATACCCGGGTTTAATTTGTATGCGAAATGTAATGATTCATATGCGTCTGGTGGTGTAGCTGTCTTTGTTAATGAAGGTTTAAGTTACGAAGTCTGCAGTCTTAATATGGTCTCTGCTGATATGGTTAAAGTTACATGTGTTCTCGATTTTTAAAAATGTACTTTCATGTGTTTTTATCGACTACATAACATAAGTAAGAATGTTTTTGTTGAGGAATTGAGCTCACTTTGGAGTTGCGAAAAGTCTAGGAATCTATTCATTCTAGGCGATATAAATTTAGATATTTTAAGTGATTCCGCCATTGTGTCCAACTATATCTCCATTCTCTCGGCAAATGGACTTGAAACTTGTTTTCTTGAACCTACTAGGCTAACTCATTCTACTTGCACTTGTATTGATCATATTTTTGGTAGGCTTGCTCTCAATTCAAAACTATTCCTCGTGAGTTCTGTATCTGATTATAAAATTTTCCAATAATTATATACCTTTCGAAAGATCTGAATCAATTAACTTTGAAGCTCTTAACGCAATTCTACTGCATGAATCCTGAACAGATGTCTACGCTGAAAATAATCCATCCACTGCGTTTAACCTTTTCTCTAGTATCTTAAAAGGTCACGTCACAACATGTATTTCTACTCGTAATAGTTGTAGCAAATTAAAAAGACTTAAACCTTGGATGTCTAAAGCATTGCTTACTAAAATTAAAAACAAGGATAAACTTCGCATTAAATGTAAAAAGCATCCTAACAACGCTCATTTTCGTGATCTTTATGCTCAAATTTGTAAGGAAGTTGCTACTGATGTACCGGTTCTTAAAGAAAATTACTACATCAATAAATTCCATAAAGCCAAAACCAACTTAAAAAAATGGGTAATCGTGAATGAACTTCTTAACAAAAAAGTTTCGCCTAAACAACCTTCTTGTATATCTCATTTAGATAATGAAATCCGAGATCCGGCTAAGATGGCTAATGTTTTTAATGAGTATTTTACAAGCGTGGCATAAAATACACGTCTAGATGCGGGTCTTAACAATATTTCCATTCATTGTGAGGCGGATTGCTTCTGCAAGGAAACAAGCCTAGGACGTAGTTTTTTCTTTAAACCTATATCTTCCTTAGATTTGCTTAGAATAATCAAGATTCTGAGCAATTTTAATTCTTCGACGAGGAACAGTCGGTCCAATAACTTTATTAAAAAAATTGCGTACAATATTGTCGATGTACTAGTAGGTTTAGGTCGGTTCTGGCTCAGGTGCTATTTGGTGCTATGTGTTAGAGTGAGGTGTAAGATGTGGGGTGAGGCGTTTTTCCTCTTCGGGGTGTCATATTTCATGTTTGTTAATTTTGGCTTTTGTTTATTTATTTGTTTTTGCATTGAGATCTGAATTTGGGAGCGAGGTGTCATATTTCATAGTTGTTAGTGTTTAGCTGAGGGAACCATCATCAGAGCGAGGTGTCATATTTCAAGTTTGTTTATATTAGCAATACAGATCTCAGTATTGGGAGCGAGGGGTCATATTTCATAGTTATTAGTGTTTAGTTGGCGGAATCATCATCGGAGCGAGGTGTCATATTTCAAGTTTGTTTATTTTTTTATCTTTGGACAGAGATCTGAATTTGGGAACGAGGAAATGTGTGTGTGTGTGATTGGTTAGACTGGGGAAATTGGCAAATTCCATAGATGGGTTATGATTGATTAGAGGTTATTTTTTTTATTTCTATTGATCTGTGTGTGTGTGTGATTGGTTTGGCTGATTCCAGGAATTGACTTTAGAGGAATTGTGAACCCGTTCAATCATGTCTATGAATTCGATTTGGTATTTCACAATAATTTCGTGGAAAAAAGTATGAGTCATCGATATAAACGGCAACGGTTGTATATGTTTATGAAATTGGAGAAGGGAATCAGCAAATGGTTTGATTGGGGAGAATCGATCGATGCCTGGAATTGGTGGAATATGTTAGAGTGAGATGGAAGATTAAGAGTGTGGCCTGTTGGGAGTTAGGTGTCAAATTTCATGTTTGTTTATTTTAGCTTTTGGATTGAGATCTGAATTTAGGGCGCGAGGTGTCATATTTCAAGTTTGTTTATGTTTTGCTTTTGGACTGAGATCTGAATTTGGAGCGAGGGGTCATATTTCATATTTGTTAGTGTTTAGCTGGGGGAATCGTCATCGGAGCGAGGTGTCATATTTTACGTTTGTTTATTTTTCGTCTTTGGACTGAGATCTGAATTTGGGAACGATGTGTCATATTTCATATTTGTTAGTTTTGACTGGGGGATTCGTAAGATCAGAGTCAAGGAGTGTGTGTATTTGTGTGTGGAGATCGAGTTTTCATATTTGATTTGATTGGCGAATTGCAGATTCCATAGATGGGTTATAATTGCTTAGAGGTGTCATATTTCATATTTGTTAGTTTGGGCTGTGGGGAAGTCGTACGATTCCAGGAATTTGGTTGAGATGTAAGATCAGAGTCAGGGAGTGAGGCATTAAGTGTATGTGGAGAGCGAGGTATCATTTGGCAAATTCTATAGATGGGTTATGATTGATTAGAGGGTCTATTTTTTAACTCTATTGATCAGTATGTGTCTTTTTTTCGTTTAGGGGGGGTGAGAGTGAGAGGGGAGATGGGCTGATTCCAGGAATTGGGTTTTGGATTCCATAGAGGAATTATGAACACGTATGAGAATTTGAGAAGAGTTCTGGGCTACGAGTCAGGCAGATTCATAGCTGTGTGTTTATTCTTGAATGCTGACCTTGAGTTAGTAAATGTTTATCCCATAAGAAATACTGTACATTATAATTGTTTATCTGTTGCTGTTCCGTAAAAAAAGTATAATATGACTAAAGAGGATGACATAAGGGAAAACGAAAATCTGGACTATGTGAGTCAAATTGATTTGTTTGCTATTCGGTAGAAAAAAAATGGAATTTTATTTCTATTGATCTGCGTGTGCGTGGCGTCATCGGGGGTTGGAGCTTAGATTGGTTGGATTGGCGAAATTGACTAATTCCAGGAAATGGATATCGGATTCCACAGATGGGTTGTGATTGCTTAGAGGAGATTTTTTATTATGTTTATTTCAATTGATCTCTGTGTATGTGTACGATCATATTTTAGAGATTAATTTGATTTAATTGGCAGTAAATAGCTAGGCCATTGATCATTTGCTAGAGTGAGAAGGGCTGGCTACATGGATGTTACAGTGGCTGGGGGTGATAAGAATTTGAGAAAAGTTCTGGACTGTTTGTTCTTGAATGCTGACCCTGAGTTAGTAAATGTTTATCCCATAGCAAATGCTGTGCATTACAAATGCTGTTGTTGTTGCTGTTCCATAAAGAAAAAAAGTATGATGTGAGTAAAGAGGATGACATAAGAAAAAAAAAAAAATCTGGACTATGTGAGTCAAATTGATTTGTTTGCTGTTCGGTAGAGAAAAAATTCATTCATTCATTCATTTTCAATGGCCCGCTAATCTTTCATGAGGGTCGCGGGGGTAGGATGCTCAGGTGGACTCTCCATCCTTCTCGATCCTCCGCCATTGACTCCAATTCATCAGGGAGAATCCCTAAGCGGCTCCAAGAGAGATGTCGGACTTGATCCAACCATCTATTTCTGGGCCTTCCGCGAAGTCGTCTACCTGATGGTACGGCAACCATGGCGCGTCTTGGAAGCCGGTCTGGGGGCATACGCACTACGTGACCAAACCATCGAAGCATAGATCGTTCCGTTCGGAGAAGTAGCTGCTCAACGTTGAGCGCCTCGCGTACTCTGGTGTTGCGCACTCAGAGAAAAAATAAAAAAAATAAATGTATGATTTGACAAAAGAGGAAGGAATAGCAAATATGGACCCTGTGAATCAAACTGATTGTTTATTCTTAAACGGCAGACTTGAGTTAGTTATTTCAATGTGAGATATAGAATATTGAGGTAGGTTAGCTCTTTAAAGGAGATAAATAAATAAAGAGGTGACGTATAACGTACAATAGTTAATGTTTTATCAGAGCAGAGCTAAAAATATTGAAACAAACAGGTGAAGTGGAGGGTGATTTAGGGGTTGTTAAGGAGTAAAAGATGATTAATGCAAAGTCTCGTTTTTTGCAATTATCAAAGCATAGACTTAATCGAAAGACGGGACGTCTTTCCTTATGATTATTTAAGCTCGTGGGATAAATTTAATGAATTATCTCTTACGTATAGAATTTTTAAATAAACTAACTAATGAGGAATGTTCTAAGAAAGATTATGCTCCTAAGGGATTCTTTAATGGCAACTAAAGCATCGTCTTTAGTGATTTCCTTCAGTAATAAGGTTAGCGCAATGCCGTCACAAATATTCAAAGTCAAATAATTAATTAATTTCTTCATTTGATCGGTGATAAACCTACGCAATATACTGTATATTTAGATACTGTACGCTTGGGTAATGTCTCAATAACTTCCTTATAAAGCAAGAGATAATTCATTAAATTTATCCCACGAGCTTAAATAATCATAAGGAAAGACGTCCCGTCTTTCGATTAAGTCTATGCTTTGATAATTGCAAAAAACGAGACTTTGCATTAATCATCTTTTACTCCTTAACAACCCCTAAATCACCCTCCACTTCACCTGTTTGTTTCAATATTTTTAGCTCTGCTCTGATAAAGCATTAACTATTGTACGTTGTACGTCACCTCTTTATTTATTTATCTCCTTTAAAGAGCTAACCTACCTCAATATTCTATATCTCACATTGAAATAACTAACTCAAGTCTGCCGTTTAAGAATAAACAATCAGTTTGATTCACAGGGTCCATATTTGCTATTCCTTCCTCTTTTGTCAAATCATACATTTATTTTTTTTATTTTTTCTCTACGGAACAGCAAACAAATCAATTTGACTCACATAGTCCAGATTTTTTTTTTCTTACATATGTCATCCTCTTTACTCACATCATACTTTTTTTCTTTATGGAACAGCAACAACAACAGCATTTGTAGTGCACAGCATTTGCTATGGGATAAACATTTACTAACTCAGGGTCAGTATTCAAGAACAAACAGTCCAGAACTTTTCTCAAATTCTTATCACCCCCAGCCACTGTAACATCCATGTAGCCAGCCCTTCTCACTCTAGCAAATGATCAATGGCCTAGCTATTTACTGCCAATTAAATCAAATTAATCTCTGAAATATGATCGTACACATACACAGAGATCAATTGAAATAAACATAATAAAAAATCTCCTCTAAGCAATCACAACCCATCTGTGGAATCCGATATCCATTTCCTGGAATTAGTCAATTTCGCCAATCCAACCAATCTAAGCTCCAACTCCCGATGACGCCACGCACACGCAGATCAATAGAAATAAAATTCCATTTTTTTTTCTACCGAATAGCAAACAAATCAATTTGACTCACATAGTCCAGATTTTTGATTTCCCTCATGTCATCCTCTTTACTCATATTATATTTTTTTACGGAACAGCAACAGATAAACAATTATACTGCACAGTATTTCTTATGGGATAAACATTTACTAACTCAAGGTCAGCATTCAAGAATAAACACACAGCTATGAATCTGCCTGACTCGTAGCCCAGAACTCTTCTCAAATTCTCATACGTGTTCATAATTCCTCTATGGAATCCAAAACCCAATTCCTGGAATCAGCCCATCTCCCCTCTCACTCTCACCCCCCCTAAACGAAAAAAAGACACATACTGATCAATAGAATTAAAAAATAGACCCTCTAAACAATCATAACCCATCTATAGAATTTGCCAAATGATACCTCGGTCTCCACACACACTTAATGCCTCACTCCCTGACTCTGATCTTACATCTCAACCAAATTCCTGGAATCGTACGACTTCCCCACAGCCCAAACTAACAAATATGAAATATGACACCTCTAAGCAATTATAACCCATCTATGGAATCTGCAATTCGCCAATCAAATCAAATATGACAACTCGCTCTCCACACACAAACACACACACTCCCTGACTCTGATCTTACGAATCCCCCAGTCAAAACTAACAAATATGAAATATGACACATCGTTCCCAAATTCAGATCTCAGTCCAAAGACGAAAAATAAACAAACGTGAAATATGACACCTCGCTCCGATGACGATTCCCCCAGCTAAACACTAACAAATATGAAATATGACCCCTCGCTCCCAAATTCAGATCTTAGTCCAAAAGCAAAACATAAACAAACATGAAATTTGACACCTAACTCCCAACAGGCCACACTCTAAATCTTCCATCTCACTCTAACACATTCCACCAATTCCAGGCATCGATCGATTGTCCCCAATCAAACCATTTGCTGATTCCCTTCTCCAATTTCATAAACATATACAACCGTTGCCGTTTATATCGATGACTCATACTTTTTTTCCACGAAATCATTGTGAAATACCGGCTAGTCAAACGGTAGTGCATGCGATCATATGAAAACACAAGCGTTTTCACTCAGCTGAGGCCTACCAACTCCTACTCTCAACCTCCACGCGGTGACAGCCGGGTGCCTAGTACTTTAATCCAAGAAATGGGTAACCAACCCCGTTTGGCGGATTCTTGGTGGCAGCAGATGAGAGAGGGGGGGAAGAGTGCTTTTCTCACTAGAGCACTTCTTCCTGTTCCAGGCGGCAGCGGAGGAATTCCCTAGACGGAGTCAACGGTGGCGTCTATAGTTCCAGTTAGGTTGAACTTAGTGAATACCTTGCGCGAGCTGCTTCGACGTATTCGGATCACAGGTCGGTAAGGAATTTTCTAGGTTAGGTTAGGTTAGGACATTGGAATAGAGATGGTGGCGGAGGAGCCCTTAATGGGCCAACGGCAGCGCTCATACTCCCGTAGTGGACTACTGGCACCGGTGTACCCGGCCCCTCGTCCTAGGGGAATAATTAAGGAACTGGCGCTCCAGGTTGGGGGTTGTGCCGTCGGGGTAACTTCCCTATCACGTAAAAAACGCATGGTTCCGAAACAACCAAAAGCCTCGGATAAGGATGACCCAACTAATGACGACCCCAGCAAACGAAATAAGGACAACGACCTTCGGATCTGTACGTGGAATGTTCTGTCCCTTTACAGACCACGTGCAGCCGAACAACTAGCAGAGGCCCTAGACTGCTATAAAGCAGATATTACCGCCATCTAGGAAGGAAGTGCGATGGGATGGGCCGGGCAAAAAGAGGATGAAAAACTGTGACATCTACTACGGTGATTACTACAGAGGCAACAGGCAACGCTTATTCGGATGCGGATTTGTCATACGCGGCAGACTTAGGCAAGAAGTCTTAAGCTTCCGACACGTGAGCGAGCGTATTATGACTATCCGGATCAAGGCTAAATTCGCTAACATAAGCCTAATATGTGTTCATGCCCCCACAGAAGAAAAGGACCCTGCCACCAAAGAGTGTTTCTACGAGCTCCTCGACAAAACATACGAGCAATGTCCTAAATACGACGTTAAAATCGTATTGGGCGATTTTAACGCCAAAATAGGAAAGGAGGACGTCTTTGGTAGGGCAGTCGGTAAGCATAGCCTACACGACACCACGTCTGATAACGGACTAAGGCTAATTGATTTCGCTGTGGAGCGAAATGTCACCATAGCAAGCACATGGTTTCCTCATCTCGATATACATAAGCAGACATGGCGGTCCAATGATCATGTCACGATCAACCAAATTGATCATATTGCGATCGACGCAAGGCATGCCTCCAGTATTCTGGATGTCCGGACCTTCCGAGCGGCCAACATAGACTCGGATCATTACCTTGTTGTAGCCAAGGTACGAATGCGGATATCCCAATCTGAGCAACAAAGAAGAATTACTGTGAGAAAATTTAACGTCGAAAAGCTACAATCGCAAGAGACCGCCAGACTCTTCGCTGAACGCGTATCCCGAAATCTCTCAATCACCCCTATACCGCCAGCATCAAGTGCCGAAGACCAGTGGCAACGCTGCCAACATGCCATCAGAAACGCCGCGACTGATGTGCTGGGTCTCGCTCGCCCACCACCGCGAAACCCCTGGTTTGACGAAGAATGCCGGCGAGTGCATGCAGCAAAACAAGAGGCATACAAAGCGGCGCTGCAAAGGAAGACGAGAGCTGCTCGTGAGCTCTACGAGCAAAAGAGACGGGAAGAACATCGGCTTCTCCAAAAGGAGAAGAAAGAGCATGAGAAGCGCGCGTTTGAGAATATTGAGAGCCTATACTCCAGGAACAATGTACGGAAGTTTTACCAAAAGGTAAAAAGAACGTGTCAGAGAAGTAATACCCGTACAGAAACCTGTAGAGATGAAAATGGAAAACTCGTAGTAGAATCACAGTCGGTGCTGAGAATATGGAAAAACTACTTCTGCAGACTGTATAACGGCGACGAAGACCAACATCCCGCTGTCAGGCAGAATGAACCACTCAACATAGACGATGATAATCAAAATTTCCGTCCACCTGACCAAAACGAAGTGAGGATAGCAATATCCAAGCTAAAATCGAACAAGGCTGCTGGACCTGACGGTTTACCGGCCGAACTTTTCAAGGCAGCTGGGGATGAATTGGTAGAGTGCATACACCAACTCATTTCTAATATTTGGTCAGAGGAGTGTATGCCTGATGAATGGAATCTCAGCATCGTTTGCCCGATCCACAAGAAAGGAGACCCCCTCAACTGCGCCAATTATAGAGGCATCAGTCTCCTCAACATCGCATACAAGATCTTTTCTGCGATATTGTGTGAACGCCTGAAACCTTTTATCAACAGCCTGATTGGACCCTATCAGTGCGGTTTCAGACCAGGAAAGTCCACCATCGATCAAATCTTCACACTTCGGCAGATCCTGGAGAAAACCCAAGAATTCCAAATCGATACTCACCACCTCTTTATCGATTTCAAGGCCGCCTATGACAGCATCTATAGAGAAGAGCTTTATAGAGCCATGTCTAGTTTTGACATCCCTGCCAAACTTGTCCGCCTGTGCAGGCTGACGATGGAGAACGCTCGCTGCTCCATCAAAGTCGGTAATGACCTCACCGAGACCTTTGATGTCAAAAAAGGCTTTAGACAAGGTGACGCGCTGTCATGTGACTTCTTTAATATTGTACTTGAACGGATTGTGCGGAACTCACAAGCCAACACCGGAGGCACAATCTATTACAAGTCTGTACAACTGCTTGCATACGCCGACGATATAGACATTATCGGAAGATCTCAGCGGGCTGTCACCGGTGCTTTTGCAAGCATTGAGGCGGAAGCGGCCAAAATGGGTTTAGCGATAAACGAGGGCAAAACCAAGTATATGCTGTCAACTAGAAGGGATAACCAACATCGACGAATTGGACAAAACGTCACCGTGGGCAGCTATAACTTCGAGGTAGTAAGGGACTTTGTCTACCTTGGCTCTGCTATAAATTCAGCAAACGAAATCAGCGCAGAAATCAATCGAAGGATAACTCTTGCCAATCGCTGTTTTTTTGGGCTTATAAGGCAATTCAACAGTAAAGCCCTCTCTCGAACAACTAAGGAGACTCTATATAAGACCTTGATCATCCCAGTCCTGCTTTACGGCGCTGAAACATGGACTTTATTAAAAGAGGATGAAGATATCCTTGGTCGCTTCGAGAGAAAAATTCTTCGTAAGATTTTCGGTCCCGTTTGCGTTGACGGGTTTTGGAGGAGAAGATTCAATCACGAACTATACGAGCTGTACAGCGACATCGACCTTGTCAAAAAACTGCGTATTGGACGTCTGAGATGGCTAGGACATGTAGAGCGAATGGACACCAACGCTCCGGCCCGCAGAGTCTTCGAATCTAACCCCGAGGGACGACGCAGTAGAAGGAATTATCGCCGTAGGTGGCGCGCACAAGTTCAAGGGGACCTCGACCAACTTGGAGTGCGCAACTGGAGGCAATTAGCTAAAGACCGAGCTAAATGGAGAGGCTTGTTGGTTGAGGCCCAGGTTCACCCCGAACTGTAGCGCCACCTAAGTAAGTAAGTATTGTGAAATACCAAATCGAATTCATAGACATGATTGAACGGGTTCACAATTCCTCTAAAGTCAATTCCTGGAATCAGCCAAACCAATCACACACACACAGATCAATAGAAATAAGAAAAATAACCTCTAAACAATCATAACCCATCTATGGAATTTGCCAATTCCCCAGTCAAAACAATCACACACACACACATTTCGTCGTTCCCAAATTCAGATCTCTGTCCAAAGATAAAAAAATAAACAAACTTGAAATATGACACCTCGCTCCGATGATGATTCCCCCATCTAAATACTAACAACTATGAAATATGACACCTCGCTCCCAAATTCAGATCTCAATGCAAAAACAAATAAATAAACAAATGTGAAATATGACACCTCGCGCCACAAATTCAGATCTCAATCCAAAAGTTAAAATAAACAAACATGAAATATGACACCCCGAAGGGGAAAAAAGCCTCACCCCGCATCTTACATCTCACTCTAACCCATAGCACCATACGGGCTCTCACTCTAACACATAGCACCGATTAGCTCCTGAGCCAGAACCGACCTAAACCTACTACTTGAACTAGCTCATATTTTTAATAAAAGTATTTATTGTGGTATATTCCCTGACTCATTAAAAATCGCTGAGGTTATACCTATTCTGAAGAAAGGGGATAGAAAAAATTTAAATAATTATAGACCTATATCACTTCTTCCTGTCTTTTCTAACATTTTTGAAAAAGCCATTAAAACTAGAGTTGTCACCTTCTTAGAAAAAAATTAATTTTTTACCCCAAATCAGGCAAATCAACTGAAAGTGCCCTGTTACAGTTGTGTAGCTTTAATTACGACAGTTTACATGCAAGGAAATTTACTGCTGCTCTATTCATTGATATTACTAAAGCTTTTGACACTGTAGACCATGAAATATGACTAACAAAACTAAATAAAGCTGGTTTCAGAGGGTTCATCCTTAATTGGTTTTCTTCATATGTATCTCAAAAACCGATTACAGGTGGTTAAGATTGGAGATAAATTTAGTCGAAGCTCAGATATTAGCATTGGAGTACCACAAGGTTCAGTTATTGGTCCCATACTTTTCTTGATAAAAGGAAGTCAGACAGGGTTTGCCGATGATATAGCTTGCTCTTACTCTAACTTTTCTGCTTCAGACCTATTTGCCAATATATTTAGAATATCTACGCCATTGGTTCAAAATGCACAAATTAGTAAGTGATAAGACCAAACTGATGTATTTTAACCTGTCCAGTAATCTCATCTTATTTCCCGATTTAAAATACCATGGTATTAATTGCCACCACATGCTATTAAGCCCGGTTACTTGTGGTAAAAATAATTGTTCTAGTCCGTATAATAAGGATGTTAGTTGCTCTCCCAAATGCTTTATTATTGAAAAAGTTCTAGTTTTTAAGTACTTGGGTCTTGAAATTGATTGCGGACTGAATTGGGGTGCGTAAACTGCTTCAGTTAAAAAGTTTATGCTTAAAATAACGTCCATAATGTACTATTTAAGATTCTGCTCGCGTTATTTATTATGCTCTAGTACAGTCTAAGTTACAATACGGTTTGGTTTGCTGGGGCGGTACTCATGGTAATAAAATCCAACCTCTGATTATTGCCCAGAAGCATTTGTGTGATCCAGGCGTTTATAGGCCTGCCTGATTCTATTAGATTCGCATTGGCGAATCCAATTATCATTACTCCGCCAGGTAGCGTTAGTCGTAGGAATCCGTCATACATGATATTTCACAATAGTGACCCTAAGATCGATCCCTGTGGAACTCCCGCAGTGAAGTTATAATGAGTACATGCTGAGGCTGACGATATGTGTGTAGCTCAAAAATTGGCTCAAAAATTGGGATTGCTGGCATCGGTGTATCTGGCCACCCATCCTAGGGGTTGCAAAAGGGGTTGGACCCTCCAGGCGGGGGGTTGGGTGTTGCGCCAACGGATCACTACCTAGTTGTAGCCCAGGTACAAATACGGATATCCAGAACGGAGTGAAATGAAAAAAAAAAAACTCTGAGGAAATTTGACATCGGATGGCGAGAACAATCGCAAGAGACCACCAGCGCCTTTGCAGATCTCTTTTAAACTCAACCGAACTTCTATGCTGCCATTAGCAAATGGGAAAGACCAATGGCAACGTTGCCAACAATCCATCGGTTGAACTATGTTTCTCTCAGCCACCACAACGAAACCCCTGGTTTGATGAAGAATGCAGACAAGCATAAGCAGCACAAAAAGAGACATACAAAGAGGCACTGCATAGAAGGACTAGAGCTGCTCGCGAGCTGTACAAGCGGAAAAGAAAAGGGGAGCATCAACTTTTCAAAAAGAAGATAAAAAAGTATGAGAGGCGCTCGATTGACGACACGGAGAGAATTTATTGCAGAAATGATGTTCAGAAATTTTGTCAAAAGGTAAAAAGAGCGCCAGGGTTTCAAAGCCAAACCTGCTGGTAATATAGTCGTAGAATCGCAATTGGTGCTGAGGATATGGAAAGAACACTTCTGCAGACTACTAAACGGCGACGATGACCAATATACCGCTACCAGGCAAAACGAGTCATTCAACTCGATCAGTATTAATTAAGGATAGCGATATCTAAACTTAAATCCATTCAAGCTGCTGGAGCTGATATCAGTGGGGAGATCAAATGAAGAACTGGTCTTGCCAATCGGTGTTTTAAGGGACTAAAAAGGCAATTGAATAAAAACGTCTTATCTCGAATTACTAAGGTAACTCTGTATAAAACACTTATCATGCCAGCCCTGCTATATAGCGCAGAGGCATGGAAAAGTACTTTGGCCACGTTTCCATAGACGGCGAATGGAGGAGAAGGTACACTACCGATCTATATGGCCTATATAATGGCATCGACTTAGCCACAACAGTTTATATACAGCGACTAAGAAGGCTGAGTTATGTAGAGCGGGTGGAGCCTAACTTTCCAGGCGGGAATATTTTCGAATCCACCCCAGATGGACGGAGCAATAGAAAAGACGGTCTCGCGGCGGGTGACGCGAACATGTGGAGGGGGACCTCAATCAACTTGGCGTGAGCAGCTGGAAGCAGTTGGTTTGTAACCGGGCCAGCTGGAGAGGCTTGTTGGTTGAAGCCCAAGTCCACTATAGTGCCACCTAAGAGAGTAAGTATCGGTGGTCTCACTGGGCACAGCCCGATAGATCTACACGCCAAAGTGTTGAGCCTATTTTCAAACGATTTCTGCAGGGACAGTAGGGCTAAAGAGGAAGATTAGCATTTCTCTGCACTTATCCAGCTCTGTCTAAAGGAAGATTACTCCATCCGGGAGCTCATTTCTTTGATAATCTGTGTGACCTGACAAACACTAACGCCAGAAGCATATTTCGCTTTATAAAAAACTCAGATTGGTTTAATTAGTTCTTATGTAGCCTTTATAAGTGCCTATATCTTGGTATAGACAGCCACCTTAACCTAGCCTGCGATTAGAAGCCTGTATATAAACGAGCGGAATTTAGTAGCAGTTGCAATCAATGGTTAGAATTCGTAGAAAAAACTTCTGCAGTCTGTTAAACGGCGTTGATAACCAACAGGAAAAACGACCCTCCCAAACTTGATGATGACTGCTGAGAAGTAAGCGGACCACCACTGATGCGTTTATGTGGAATTTCATCGCTTATGGCAGCGGTCAGGGCAGTCAACATAGGCTAGTTACTTGCATAGATCGTGGCAATAGGCAGATATAATTTTGAGATAATGAAGGACTTCATGTGTACGTACCTATTCTCCGTTGTATATAATAAAAATGTTCTGGTATGATCAAGTGAAAACCAGGGAAAGAAGATTATACTGATGACAGAAGATATTACTGAAAAAGTTGGTGGAAAAATGCGTGAGACCGGTCGTTCTAAAAAGTATACCCTGAGTTAACACCATCACAGTGATAAATCCTGCAAATCTGCCCTTCAGGACCTTGTTTGTAGGATAAAGAATGAGCTGGACGAGATGAATTATACTCTTGAAGTGTGTGTTTATTGTTTCTGTCTGAAGGTATAAAGCAGATAAAATGATCGTAGATTGTAGATTTTTGAAGAGGTGGAATTAGGTTATCTTATCATTGGGCTTATTGTGATTTCCTCTGATCTTAAAGCTTACTCAATATGCCCGATTTGGTGATGAACTCTACTATGCTTTTGAGTGAGTTTGCAGATAGGTCTTCTGTTTCAAGGTAGAATTTATCTAAATAACGATGGCGTGTTCTGATTAGACAGTTACAGTGACATAAGATGTGTTGTGCATTCTGTAGATACTGTCCTGTGCTATTCCCATAGGGTTTTTTCACTCACTCATCATTGGCCTGTAAGGAAAACTCTGGCTATTCGAATCTGACTCCTAGGAGTTGTTTCGTTCTTTTGAGGGAAGTATTTGGCAGAAAATCTTGGCTTGTCTGTTACCTTCAGTTTCTAGTCAGTAATGATCCACTTTTTCTTTTAGTTAATTTTTGATACAGCTTTTTGCCGTACTCACAGAATGGTCTTGTCATCATAAAGTTTGACGCAGCTCCTGTTCTGGCTAGCAGATCAGCTTTTTCATTTCCTTCATATCCGCTGTGTCATGGCACCCAAATGAGATGAACTCTGTTTGTGCTGACTAGTGATATGAGTAGTTGAAGGCAGTCCCATACTAGTTTGGATGTTATTTTATAACCTGACGCCAGTAGGGCAGCCTTGCTATCTGAAAGAGTAGAAATGCTCTTGTTGGTTATAGATCTGTTTATATTTTCTCTGATGCGTAGTTCTAAAGCGAATAATTCGGCTGGGAATACGGAGTTACTTTTTTCCATGCACGAGTGAATAAAGGTTTTCGTAGTAGCACCGTATACTCCAACCCCAACTCCTTCATCTACCTTGGATCCGTCTGTGTACATGAGAGTTATTGGCAAATGTAGGTTTGTTCTGTCCCCTGACGGTTTACCGGCCGAACTTTTCAAGGCAGCTGGGGATGAATTGGTAGAGTGCATACACCAACTCCTCTCTAAGATTTGGTCAGAGGAGTGTATGCCTGATGAATGGAATCTCAGCATCGTTTGCCCGATCCACAAGAAAGGAGACCCCCTCAACTGCGCCAATTATAGAGGCATCAGTCTCCTCAACATCGCATACAAGATCTTTTCTGCGATATTGTGTGAACGCCTGAAACCTTTTATCAACAGCCTGATTGGACCCTATCAGTGCGGTTTCAGGCCAGGAAAGTCCACCATCGATCAAATCTTCACACTTCGGCAGATCCTGGAGAAAACCCAAGAATTCCAAATCGATACTCACCACCTCTTTATCGATTTCAAGGCCGCCTATGACAGCATCTATAGAGAAGAGCTTTATAGAGCCATGTCTAGTTTTGACATCCCTGCCAAACTTGTCCGCCTGTGCAGGCTGACGATGGAGAACGCTCGCTGCTCCATCAAGGTCGGTAATGACCTCACCGAGACCTTTGATGTCAAAAAAGGCTTTAGACAAGGTGACGCGCTGTCATGTGACTTCTTCAATATTGTACTTGAACGGATTGTGCGGAACTCACAAGCCAACACCGGAGGCACAATCTATTACAAGTCTGTACAACTGCTTGCATACGCCGACGATATAGACATTATCGGAAGATCTCAGCGGGCTGTCACCGGTGCTTTTGCAAGCATTGAGGCGGAAGCGGCCAAAATGGGTTTAGCGATAAACGAGGGCAAAACCAAGTATATGCTGTCAACTAGAAGGGATAACCAACATCGACGAATTGGACAAAACGTCACCGTGGGCAGCTATAACTTCGAGGTAGTAAGGGACTTTGTCTACCTTGGCTCTGCTATAAATTCAGCAAACAAAATCAGCGCAGAAATCAATCGAAGAATAACTCTTGCCAATCGCTGTTTTTTTGGGCTTATAAGGCAATTCAACAGTAAAGCCCTCTCTCGAGCAACTAAGGAGACTCTATATAAGACCTTGATCATCCCAGTCCTGCTTTACGGCGCTGAAACATGGACTTTATTAAAAGAGGATGAAGATATCCTTGGTCGCTTCGAGAGAAAAATTCTTCGTAAGATTTTCGGTCCCGTTTGCGTTGACGGGTTTTGGAGGAGAAGATTCAATCACGAACTATACGAGCTGTACAGCGACATCGACCTAGTCAAAAAACTGCGTATTGGACGTCTGAGATGGCTAGGACATGTAGAGCGAATGGACACCAACGCTCCGGCCCGCAGAGTCTTCGAATCTAACCCCGAGGGACGACGCAGTAGAGGGAATTATCGCCGTAGGTGGCGCGCACAAGTTCAAGGGGACCTCGACCAACTTGGAGTGCGCAACTGGAGGCAATTAGCTAAAGACCGAGCTAAATGGAGAGGCTTGTTGGTTGAGGCCCAGGTTCACCCCGAACTGTAGCGCCACCTAAGTAAGTAAGTCTGTTCCCAGTTATTGCGATCTGGGAATTCAACCTTGAAGTTGTGGCTGAAGTTGAATCTTGGCAGACATTTGTCCGTAATTGTTATTCCTAGTAGTTCATTGTTGTTGAGTTCATGCGCAATATCCGAGTGAACTATTTTGGATTTTGAGTTATCTTCTGCGATGAGCATAAAGGCGAAAACAATAACATCTTTCTTTATATGAAGATGTAGTGGTGATAGGTTAAGAATAACCTCCAGCGCTGCAGTAGGAGCACTTTTCATTGCACCTGTTGTACATACACAGACTAATCTTTGTAGTTTATTGAGCCTGTCCTGTGTAGACCTTTGCTTTATTTTTTGTCGCCATATGTGGTGCTGGATAAGTGACAATTGGCCTTGCTATTGCCGTGTACAGCCGTAGCAACATTTTGGAGTTAAGGCCCCAATTTCTACCAATGAGACTTTTGCTGGTCCATAATGAAATCCTCGCAATATCATCTGCGTAGCCTTGGACATAAAAATCGTCGTTGCTGAGTGCTTTCAGCAGTCTTTTAACTACGATAGACTACAATAACGGGGAGAGGACTCCTTTTTGGGGCCATTCTTTCGCAGCAGTGACTCTGACTTCATTGCTGCCTATTGAAATGTTTATTTTTCTGTCTTCTAGCATGCATTTTATCCAGTTACGTGTTGAATTAACTACTCCTGTGTACTGGATGTATCTGTATATTTGGGTGTATTCGGTGTTAGCAAAAGCTCCTTCGATGTCAAGGAAACAGCCCACCGCAAACTCTTTGTCTCTAAAGGATTTTTCAATCCTAGTTGTGAGCTCCTGAAGAGCATGGGTCGCTGAATTTCCTGGTTGATAGGCATATTGCTTTTTATGTAGAGGATTTATGTTGAAAGCTCTATCACTAATATATCTATCAATTATCTTCGCCATAGCTTTCAAGAAGAAAGAGGTAAGGCTTATGGGTCGGTATGATCATAAGTTGGATCTACTTCCTGCTGTCCGTAGCCTGCTAACTGCTGAGAGTAAATAAGTGATAAAGTAACGGTTGAGGTTGGGAAATACTGCCCGCAGGGTATAATTCGCTTCTAGTGGAAACGCGGAAATTACCCAAGCGTTGGCTTACAATGTTTATGTGCTGATGTCAGGAATATCTTTGAGCGTGATCTGCAATCAAGTGCAAACTGCCTTGGGTAAACTATATGATTGGTTTACGAGACCTTACTTACTTACTCACTTAGATGGCGCTACAGTCCGGGGTGGACCTGGGCCTCAACCAACAAACCTCTCTAGCCAGCACGGTTACGAGCCAGCTGCCTCCAGTTGCACACGCCAAGTTGGTTGAGGTCCCCTTCCACTTGTCTGCGCCACCTACCGCGAGGTCGTCCTCTACTGCGTCGTCCATCCGGGGTGGATCCGCTCTTAATGACCCAGCCATCTTAGTCGCTGTATGTGAACTCTTCTGGCTAAGTCGATGTCCTTGTACAGGCCGTATAGTTCGGCATTGTACCTTCTCCTCCATTCACCGCCTATGCAGACGGGACCAAAGATCGCTTGAAGAACTTATCCCTCAAAATAACCAAGGGCATCCTCATCCGGTTTTGTCAAAGCCCATGCCTCTGCGCCATACAGCAGGACTGGGATGATTTGTGTCTTATAAAGAGTTACCTTAGTAGTTCGAGATATGGCTTTGCAACTCAATTGCCGTCTTAGCCCATAGAAACAACTATTGGAAAGAGTAATTCTTCGTGTGATCTCCCTACTGAAGTCATTTGCGGAGTTCACCATAGAGCCTAGGTAGACAAAATCCTTTACTACCTCAAAATTATATCTGTCTATTGTGGCGTTCTGTCCAAGACGCCGATGTTGGGTGCCCTTTGTTGTAGACAGCATATATTTTGTTTTGCTTTCATTGACCGCTAGACCCATCTTTGCTGCGTCGATCTCAATACTCGTAAATGCCCCATTGACTACCCGTTGAGTTCTTCCGATTATGTCAATTTCATCGGCATAAGCGAGTAGTTGTACAGACTTGTAAAAGATTGTACCTCCGGTGTTGGCTTGTGAGTTTCGTACAATTCCCTCAAGTACTATATTAAAGAGATCGCATGACAGCGCGTCACCTTGTCAAAGACCTTTCCTGACATCGAACGGTTCGGTGATGTTCTTACCGACTTTGATGGAGCAGCGAGAGTTCTCCATCGTCATTCTGCACAAACGGACGAGCTTAGCAGGGATGCCAAGACTAGACATGGCTCTGTATAACTCGTCTCTATACACGCTATCATAGGTAACTTTGAAATCGATAAAGAGGTGGTGCGTATCGATTTTGTATTCATGTTTTTTTTTCCAAGATCTGCCGTAGTGTAAATATTTGGTCAATGGTGGACTTTCCCGGCCTGAAACCGCACTGATAAGGACCTATCAGGTTGTTGACGATCGGTTTTAGGAGACTTATACCTCTGTAATTGGCGCAGTTCAGAGGGTCTCCTTTCTTCAGGATCGGGCAAACGATGCTGAGGTTCCATTCATCGGGCATACTTTGGTCCGACCAGATTTTACAGATGAGCTGGTGCATGCTCCTTACCAACTCATTTCCTCCTGCCTTGAAAAGTTCAGCGACAAGGCAGCTTTGTTGGATTTGAGTTTAGATATCGCTATCCTCACTTAATTCTGATCGGGTTGACGGGAATCTTGACTGCCATCGTCACTGTTAAATGGCTCATTCTGCCTGACAGCGGAATATTGGTCATCATCGCCGTTTAACAGTCTGCAGAAGTGTTCCCTCCATATCCTCAGCACCGACTGCGATTTTACTGCTATTGTATATTGCTATTTTCGTCCCTGCAGGCTTCTGTTCTAGCTTTGAAACCCTGGCATGTTCTTTTTACCTTTCGAACATTATTCCTGCAATAAAGTCTCTCAATCTCCTCGATCGAGCGCTTCTCATGCTCCTTTTTCTTTTTCCTGAGAAGTCGATGTTCCTCTTTTCTCCTGCTCACGTAGAGCTCGTAAGCAGTCTTTCTATGAAGCGCCGCTTTGTACGCCTCTTGTTTAGCTGCATGTGCTTGCCGGCATTCCTCATCAAACCAGGGGTTTCGTTGTGGTGGCCGAGAGAAACCCAGTATATCAGAGGCAGCACCTCTGATGGCTTGTTGGCAACGCTGCCACTGGTCTTCCGCATTTGCTGCTGGCGGCATAGGACTTATATTAAGATTAAGAGAAACACGATCGGCAAAGGCTCTGGCGGTTTCTTGCGATTGTAGCCGCCCAACGTCAAATTTCCTCACAGTATTTCGTTGATTTCGCTCCATTCTGGATATCCGCATCCGTACCCTGGCTACAACTAGGTAGTGATCCGAGTCCACGTTGGCTCTTCGGAAAGTCCGGACACCCAGAATACTGAAAGAGTGCCTTGCGTCGATCGCAATTTGAACGATTTGGTTGACAGTTTTTCGATCAAAGGAGAGCCATGTTTCCTTGTGAATATCGTGGAAACCACGTACTAGCAACGACAAAGTTTCGTCCCGCCGTAAAGTCGACTAGCCTGAGTTCGTTGTCGAATGTGATGTTGTGCAGGCTGTGCTTTCCGACCACGCTACTAAAGACGTCCTCTCTTCTTAGCTTTGCGTTAAAATCACCTAAGATCATTTTAACGTCTTGGCTAGGGCATTACTCATACGTCTTGTCGAAGAGCTGGTAGAATTCAACTTTGGTCGTCCATGTTCTCGTGAGGGGCGTGAACGCATATTGGGCTAATGTTGGCAAATTTAGCCTTGATACGGACGTGATCACCATCTTATGATAGCTACTCTCCAACTACGCACTGCTGCAGTTCGAAGATCCCACGACAACACAAGAATGCCCAGGTTCAACATCGATAGACTTAGTGATCCCTCAGTGCGCCAGCAATTAAGGGAGCACTTTTCGCAAGGTGTGGAAGCAATCAGCAGCTCAATGCCCGCAACCATCCAAGACCATTGGTGTGCTGTGAAAAATGTTTTTACATCTGGTGCTGAAAGAATTGTCGGTCGATCGCAGGGAAGACATAGGGCGTGGCTTTCCGAGGATACCTGGAGAAGGATTGACGAACGAAAACAGCTAAAAGCTCGCGTTGCAGCTACCCCAGCAGCAGGGAGAAGCGAGCTAGAGTCCCTATATCATATGAAGATGAGAGAAGTTCAGCGTAGCGTACGGCGCGACAAGCGCAACTACATCAACGCGCTGGCTACAGAAGCAAAAGAAGCTGCACGGAGGTGCGACAGCAGGACTGTCTACAGAATCACGAAAGAGCTGACAGGTGGTCGCAGCTCCAGCCAATACCCAGTGAAAAGCCTAGACGGTTCCTTGCTCATTTCGGATGAGGACCAGCGAGCAGCGCCAACAACATCGGCTGAGCTTCTGCTTCCACTTATAGATAGAGCTTGGGAAGCTGAGAGCTTTCCCAACGAGTGGAAAAAGGGAATGATCGTCAAGCTTCCTAAGAAAGGAAATTTATTGGAGTGCGGAAACTGGAGGGGTATCTGCGTGCTGCCTGCTGTAGCTAAGATAATAGCTAAAATCATCCTTGAGCGAATTAAACAACATCTCGAAGACACACTCGATGCCGAACAAGCAGGTTTCCGCTCTGGATCCTCCTGTGCCGACCACATCAACACCCTGCGGATTATCATCGAACAGTGTGTTGAATATCGATCGCCACTGCACCTGCTGTTCATCGATTTTGAGAAGGCGTTCGATAGTGTCAACAGGGAGTTTATTTGGCGTGCCTTACGCAGGAGAGGCATTCCCGATAAACTAATTGCTATTATCAAAGCTACATATGAAGGCTCCAAATGTCACGTTCTGCACAGGGGGAGGTTGTCTGAGGAATTTGAGATCCAAAATGGGGTAAGACAAGGCTGTATCCTTTCACCAATATTATTCCTATTGGTGATTAGCGATGTGCTTCATGCAGCTTTGTCGACGGGAAACGGAGGAATTCGATGGACTCTTACATCTCAACTGAAACATCTTGACTACGCAGACGATGTATGCTTACTCTCCCACAGAATTATGGACCTCCACCAAATGACAGCAGATGTGGAGAGGGAGGCAGGTGTCGTCGGGCTGAAAATCAATACGACAAAAACTAAAATCATCAGCCTTGGAACTAACTCATCGGCTCAAATATGCATTGCTGGACAACCGGTAGAGAGAGTAGAGGATTTCCAGTATCTTGGGAGTATTGTCTCGACCGATGGTGGAACCGAACTGGATATAACCAACAGGAGCGCCAAAGCAAAGTCCGCGTTCGGGATGTTGTCCAAAATATGGCGAAGCAATGCAATCAGTTTGAGCACCAAAATAAGACTGTTCCGCTCCAACGTTGAATCCGTGTTGCTATATGGTTGCAGCACGTGGAGAGTGACCACTACTATCACCAGAAAGCTGCAAACGTTTGTTAATAGGTGTCTGCGCAATATCTTAAGGATTTTCTGGCCCAATCGTATCTCTAACGAACACCTTTACGAGAGAACGGATCAGGAACCAATAGGCACAACTATCCAACGGCGGAAGTGGCAGTGGATTGGTCACACGTTCCGAAAGGGTGACAGCTCCATAGCGAACCATGCTATGCAATGGAACCCTCTAACTCAGGATGGCAGAAGACCTGGCGGTCCGCGGAAAACATGGCGCAGAACAGTCGAGAAGGAGGCACGGCAGTTAGAGAAAAGTTGGGGAGAACTCAGACACATTGCCAGAAACCGTACACGATGGCGCGTAGGCGTAGTAGAGGCCCTAGGACCCACAAGGGGATACAGGACATAAGTATGTCTTGTCAGTTATTCTCAGGAAATTCGAAGAACCAAACAAAATAAATAAAATTATTCTGGATAGGTTGGTTAAGCTTGAAAATAATTCTCAGAAAACGCGTACTTCACCTAAAATATGAATGACAAACGAATGTTAAAAATATGTACTTGGAATGCAAATGGACTTTTTCAAAAACTCGACGAATTGGAAATATTCATGCGTGAAAAAGATAGTAATATTTTTCAGAAATCAACCCACGTAAAAAAGGAATCGCATTTAAAAATAAAAGGCCATAATGATTACCACGCTTCTGACCCTTCGGGAAAAGCGAGAGGCGGACTATCCTAAGACTGCATCGAACAATCCGAAGACCTAAAGATAGAACTTGAAACTTTGCAACTTAAAATCTCATCTATCTACTGTCCACCGCGTTCCGCGCGTGAAAAATCTCATTTTACTAACTTGTTTGAATCGCTGAAACCTAATTTTATAATCGGCGGCGACTTTAATGCGAAACATACGTTCTGGGGCTCAAGATACAGCTCGAAAAAAGGTAGAATGCTTTATGGGGCAGGTATGGAGTACAGTTGTGATTTCCATTCGACGGATAAACCAACTTACTGGCCAACTGATGCTTCGAAAATACCTGACCTGATCGATTTTTTCGTTGTGAAAGGAATATCTACCAACCACATAGAAGTCGAAGACAGCTTTGATCTGTCGTCTGATCATTCCTCGATTATTTTAACAATCAGCGAAAAACTAGTCTATAACCTAGAGCCAGCGAGATTAACTGGTCGAACAACTAACTGGGAAGGCTTTAGGAACGAAATTGAAGATAATGTAGAACTGAGCGTTCCACTTACGACACCGTATAAACTTGAGGTTGAAGTTGGTCGCTTCGTTGAGATCGTACAGCTCGCCTCCTGGAATAATACGCCCAATCCAAGGAAAACGCTGAGCAGATACGGTATGCGATATCCTCCGGAAATAAAAGAATTGGTCAAGGAAAAAGAAAAGCGCGTAAAAAATGGCAACAGAGTCGTGCTCCGCAGCATAAAGCACACTTGAATCGTCTGTGCAATTTGTTGAAGAAGACTATTAAGGATTTTAAGAATCATGCAATAGGCTCTTACCTTGAAAGTTTAACAGAGAAAAAATATTCCAATTATTCACTTTGGAAAGCTGTAAAAGGCACCAAAAGGCACAAAGCCCCCACGCCGCCAATCAAATTAAATCAAAATGAATGGGCAAGGGTACGTGCCGAGCCAATGGAAAGTTGTGGACGTCATAATGGTTTTAAAACCAGGAAAACCGCCAAATGAGGTAAAATCGTATAGAACAATTTCGGTTCTTCCAATCATATCGAAAATGTTTCAGGGGATATTATTAAGGCGTCTCCAACCGGTTATAGAAGAAAATAATCTTATCCCTGACCAGCAGTTTGGGTTCAGAAGCAAGCATTCGACGATTGACCAGGTGCATAGAATTACTGACGTAATCGAGAAAGCATTTAAAGAAAAAAAGATTTGCTCAAGCGTATTTCTTGACGTCTCGCAAGCCTTTGATAAGGTGTGGCATTATGGCTTGAAGTGCAAACTACGACAAGTTCTCCCCGTATGCTTATATATACGATACGATATTCTAGAATCATACCTCGGGAATAGACTCTTTCGTGTTAGACATGGAGTCGAATACTCCGAGCTCTAGCAGTAGGTAAAACAATAGAAGAAACGACTGCAAAACTGCAAAACGTACTGAATAATGTAAATGAATGGACGAGGGACTGGCGGATCACCCTCAACGAATCTAAATCTGTTCACGTGAATTTCACTTACAAGAAAACTAATGACTTGCCAATTTTCCTAAACTGCGAATACCTTTTGCAAACGAGGCCAAGTACCGGGGAATTTTTTTTTTTTTTTCCGAGGGTAGGTGAAAATCTTCAACAAGACACTATGAGGATCGACAGCGCGTGCTCATAGTAGTGTGGGATTCTTACCCACTAAAAAACCTCCCTTCAAAACAGACTTGTTTTTATTTTTACTACAACTAAGTATTCGACTTATCAAGTAGTTTTCGTTTCGCGAAATAATGACGTTTTGCAGGTACCTTCCCATTAGAAGTTCCTGCCAGCTCCGCAGTTTAGACGCGGTTACTTATCGCGCTAGGTCTAAAGGTTTGGTTCTTTGTAGACGGCGCAGTAAATTTCTTTCTTCCAAAAGTTGGAGGACTGTAATATTTACGTGACTTTCTAGTCGACTTCTATGCTTTCTCGCGTAGGTTTGAATTTCGTCTTCGATTGTTTTAATGCCAAGGTCTCTGTGGATATCGCTATTTCTGATATACCATGGCGCATTTACAATACCTCTTAGCACTTTGTTTTCAAAAGTTTGTAAAATTTTAATATTACTTATTTTGGTACAACCCCAGAGTTGTATACCATATGTCCATACAGGCTTTAGCACTTGCTTATATAAAAGCAGTTTGTTATATATATTAAGCTTGGAATATTTTCCAAGTAACCAATACATTTCTCGATATTTGTTATCTAGTTCTTTGCGTTTTTTCTTAACGTGCGTTTTCCATTTCAGCTTTGTATCAAGTGTCATTCCAAGATACTTAGCCTCGTTTGCAAACGGGATTTGAACCGAGTTTGAAAAGATCGGCAAATTATTTATTTTCTTATAAGTAAAATTTACATGAACAGATTTGGTCTCGTTGAGTGCGATTCGCCAAATCTTTGTCCATTCATTTACTCTATTCAAAGCTTCTTGCAGTTTTTCTGTAGTATCTTCGACCGTTTTACCTACTGCCAAGATAGCAGTGTCGTCGGCAAATGTAGCTAGCTCAGTGCCTTCTACTTGCGGTATATCACGAGTGTATAATAGATATAAGACTGGACCAAGAACGCTTCCTTGCGGCACCCCAGCCATTATTTCCTTAAAATCTGAATATTCGTTTCCACATTTGACGCGGAATAGCCTATTCGTAAGGTAGTTCTTCAAAATATTACATAGGTGCTCTGGCAGAACTTGTCGTAATTTAAACTTTAAGCCTTCGTGCCAGACCTTGTCAAAGGCTTGAGAAACGTCAAGGAATACGCTGGAACAAATCTTTTTTTCTTCAAGTGATTTTTCGATTACATGTGTTATTCGATGTACTTGTTCAACTGTAGAATGCTTACTTCTAAATCCGAATTGATGATCAGGGATGAGATGCCCTTCTTCTATAACCGGCTGTATTCGCCTAACCAATATTCTCTCGAACACTTTGGATATAATTGGAAGAAGCGAAATCGGTCTATAAGAGGTTTTTTCATTCGGCGGTTTTCCAGGCTTAAGGACCATTATAACTTCGGCGACTTTCCATTGACTGGGGACATATTCTAGTCTAATCGCGGCGTTTATAATGAACAGAAGCTTAATTAGAGCTTTTCTTGGTAGTGCTTTAAGAACCTCTCCCGTAATTAGGTCGTATCCAGGAGCTTTCTTAGGTTTAAGTTTCTTTATTTCTTCCTTAAGTTCGGTAAGCGTTGCATTTCTTATTACGCTATTGTCTATATAAGTACCGGGGAATGACACTCGACGCAAGACTGAAATGGAATTCGCACGTGAAAATGAAACGAAAAGAACTCGAAATCAAATATAGAGAAATGCACTGGTTACTCGAAAAGCATTCCCAGCTCCTTAGGAAACAGTGGCCAGAGAGTATTCCTATCGCTGTTCTTAGCCTCGATCTAACTTAATTATCGCCCCAGATTTTCTGCGATCCAACACAGGCCACAAGGCCTTAGACACCCTGTGACCATCTAAGTTTGACCATCTTAGATTAGCCGTGTCAATGATTTTATCGCGGATAATTCCCTTAGCCACGCGCCCTGGTGGTTTAATACTACCAATTATATCGCTACGTGGGAGCCCCGCTCATCTTTTAGCCAGCGCGTCGGCTTGCTCGTTGCCTTCGATATCGCAGTGTCCAGGTACCCAACATAATCTGAATCGGTTCTGCGAACATAATGCCCTAAGCATTGTGCGGCAATTCCTGATTATCTCAGATTTGATGACGTAAGACTCTAGCGCCTTAAGCGCAGCCTGACTGTCAATGTAGATGGCGATATTCTTATCGGATATTGATTCCATCTCAAGCAATTCCGCAGCTTTAAGTACAGCTAGAACCTCTGCTTGGAACACACTGCATGTGTCCGGTAGTCTCAGGGCCACCTGCAGGTTCGTATCTCTCGAGTAAATACCTGACCCCGTGCCCTCACTGGTCTTAGAACCATCTGTGTATATTGCAATCTCGTTATGGACAGAGACTGTCTTCCTTTGCCAGTCCTCTCTAATAGGATACAGTACTTCGTATGGTGTGTCGAAGTCTAAGGTGCCAAGTATATCGTCCGATTCGCCAGAGATTCCGGGAAAAGATTCCTTGAGAATGGAGCTGTGTCCTATGTTATTAGTCCTGAAGAGACCAACGTTAGTGAGCCGAAGCGCATTGTTGCCCGCTTGAAATTTAATTTGTAGGTCTAATGGTAAAAGATACAGGAAGATCTCGAGTGCAGCCGCAGGTGTTGTGCGTAGAGCACCTGTGATGGCAATGCAGGCTGATCTTTATTTATTTATTTATTTATTTATTTATTTATTTATTTATTTTATTTATTTATTTTATTTTATACATGCTAACACAGTAAGAATTCACTTATAAATCTGTGAAAGATAAACAATATTGCGCTTAAGCTTTAATTTTGAATTTATATTTTAATTTTAGAGAGATTATTTATTTAAAGTGAAAGTAAGTTAAATTTAATATTAAAATGACTATTCGTTTTAGATTTTGTCTTTGAATTGAATAATTAGATATTAATTGAAATTGCCTAAGAAGGGTAAAGGAATGGGTAAACCTAGTTGCTCTGATTTTTAAGGAAATGTTGAAGTTCGTTTCTAAATCGTCGTGCGTCATCTAGCTCTCGTATGTTACGTGGGAGTGTATTCCAGAGACGTATAGCAGCAATATAAAATTGTCTCTCAGATGTTAAACATGAATATCTCGGAAGCAATAAACAGGCAGATCTGCTAGACACCGGAAACTGGATTTTTTCATACAGATATGTCGGTTGCCTACTCTTAATAATGCTGAAGAGAAGTAGAAGCGTGCGAAATTTAATATAATTTTGAAATGACATGTTTACTAAGTTTTTAGCTAAGTGTGAGACGTGGTCATATCTTTTGAGACGATAAACATATCGAATGGTGGTGTTAAATGCAACTTGTAGTTTTCTTTTGCTCTCAGCGTCACACTCATAAAAAATTTCGCATCCGTAGATTAGCTGGGGAATAACTAAGGCTTTGGCAAGTAGCAGCCTTGTTTTAGTTGGTGTGTACTTTTGGGCAGTCCATAGTGTTCGAAGAACGCCATATGTTTTTCCCACTATGGAATTTATATGGGTGTTCCACGTTAGTGTTCGATTGAAGACTACGCCTAGATTTTTCGAAGAGTCAACGAATTCGATTTTTGAGCCGTTTAGCATTAAATGTGGGAAATAGGAAATATCTAGAGCAGTTTTAGAAATAACTAAACATTTACATTTTCCCGGATTGAGTACTAAATTACTTTTTGTCGACCAATTTGAAATTCGTTGAAGCTCTTCATTTAGATCACTAGGGCAATTCTCAATGAGACCTAAGGGACAACTTTTATAAATTTGAATGTCATCAGCGTAAATGTGTTTCGATGAGTTCAGTATTACAGAAGCTATATCATTGATATAGACTGAAAATAAGAGAGGCCCTAAGATCGATCCTTGGGGAACGCCTTTAGTTAAGGGAAGAAAATCGGATAGGACACCCTCTATGCACACAGCCTGTTTTCTTTCACTAAGGTATGACGAGATTAATTTAATTGAAGAAGAAGAAATGGAAAAGTAGTGCTGTAATTTACTGATCAAAATAGAGTGCTCTACCATATCAAAAGCCTTAGAGAAGTCTAATAGCACCATCTTTGTACCATGGCCAACATATCCCGTGTGTTTTTCGTATTCGTTGCTTTCCACCACGCAAGAGCCCCATACGTAAGGATGGGTCTGACTACCATGATGTATAGCCAGTGCATCATTGCGGGCTTCAGGCCCCATTTTTTCCCCGCGGTCCGCTTACAGATGAAGAGAGCATTATATGCTTTGCGGACTCGTTCCTGTATGTAAAGTTTCCAATTTAGTTTCCTTCTTCTTCTTCTTCTTCCTTTTATCAGCGAGGTTATGATCCGAAAACAAGGGATCACAACCCTCCCACTTCACCGCATTTCTACTGATCCGCCTGTGGGGTTCGCCTATTTGACCTCAGAAAATATCGGCAGACCTGCCGATTTTGGATCACTCGGTTACTGAGGCCAATGAAATGCCGATGTCGTCGCATTTGTCTGATCCAGGCGTTTATAGGCCTGCCTTTCCTACATCGCGATGTCTTTGGAACGTGCATTGATATTGCCTTTTTAACTGGGTTCAAATGATCTCTTCTTTGAACGTGGCAATACCAACTGAGCCGGTCACGCTCTATTTTTTGTACGATGGTTTCCTTGATGTGAAAGCTTCCACGGATCTTCGAACTTCTTATTCGATCAAGCTTTGTCACTCCTGCTGTTATGCGAAGCATCTTCATCTCAGCTGCCGTTAATTTACTCTCATACTTTTTGTACATCGTCCAACATTGTGAACCGTATGTGAGCGCTGGACGTACAACTGCGGTGTAGAGCCTTCCTTTCAACTTAGGGGGCATTTTTCTGTCACAAAAGATAGCGGAATTTTCTCGCCACTTCATCCACCCTACGCTTACACGATGATTGATGTCGTCATCACAAGTTGCTTTGCTATTGATCATAGATCCCAGATATTTGAACTTTTCGCACTTGGGAAGCACTGTTCCATTCAAATAAATGTCTGTTCCAATTTAGTTTCCTATCCAGCATTATACCAAGATATCTAGCGCGATCCGAAAGGGAAAGCTCCACCCCTTCTAGCTTAGGCAGTTTAAAGGGTGGTACCTTGTATTTTCTACTGAAGAGTACCAATTCAGTTTTATCCGGGTTGACGTGTAGTCCATACCCTCTAGCTCATTTTTCGAGACTATTAAGAGCTGATTCCATCATTTCACTTAATGTATCAAGGAACTTACCCTGGACTAAAATCACCACGTCATCCGCGTAAGCAGTGACGCGTACGCCTGTATTGCTTAGTTCTTTAAGTATCCCATCGATGACTAGAACCCAGTGGAGGGGTGAGATAACGCCTGCCCTTGGAGTCCCCCTGGTAACGGATTTTCTTATTGAACTGTTTCCGATAGTGGAGTTAATGTTTCTAGGGCATATTGCATATTGCAGAGCCAATTGGTAATGCTATGCTCGACATTCATAGATTCTAGGGCCTGTTTGATGGCCCTTCCTTCTATGTCTAGGAAGGCTGCTAGTGCGAATTCCTTATAGTGAAGGCTAGCTTCTATCTTCCCTACTACGTCGTGTAAAGCTGTTTCCACCGATTTCCCCTTCAAATATGCATGTTGAGCTTTGCATAGAACGCCGTTGCAACACTTACTTCTGATGTGAATATCAAGAAGTATTTCAAGTGTTTTGAGGCGGAATGACGAGTGACTTATGGGTCTGTAGTATTTCGCTGAAGTGTGGCTTGATTTACCTGCCTTAGGTATGGATATAACCCGCACTTAACTCCATGCCACTGGTACGTAGCATGACCTTAAACAATGTTTAAAAATTTCCCTAAGCCTGTTTCTGACCTTGGCTGGAGCTTTTTGCAGCATAGCTGGCAAAATTCCATCAGGGCCTGGTGCTCTGAATGGTGCGAATGACATAATAGCCCATCGCAGATTCTTCCATGTAATGAGATTTTCTACGTCGTCCCTCTATTGACCTACCATTATACGAGTAGCTATGAGTAGTAGAATCCATTGACGATCTACTTCCTGGGAAGTGAGCTTCAATTAACGTTTCTACAACTTCTTCGCTACTTTCTGCCCACGAGCAGAAGTGTCTTTTGCTAGCATCTTGCGAAGTCTGGAAGCTTCACTAGTATTCCTTCCACGACTTTCTTTTTGATTGCCTGATTAAGTACTTAAACTCCCGCTTGCGGTCCATACATTCATAACATGTAGTACCGTCCCCTATTTCTTTGGCCCTGTTGTAGAAATGCCTAACCTGTTTTTTCTTGGAATTGATTTCCTTGCCCCACCAAGGAGGTTGGGACCTCTTGGACTTCTTTCTTAGTGGACAGGCCCTTTCGAATGCCATGTTCATTACTTTGCCTAAGTTATCTACCGCCTTATCTATATCTTGAGGATCGCCGTTGCGAATAGGCCCATCCTTAAGATGTTTCCTTACTAGCTCTGTGTACATACCCCAGTCTGTACTCTTAGGGTTTCTGTAGCTGTTTTTAGCCCTAGTTTGGAAATTAATATGGAAGCGTATCCATCTATGATCAGAAAGAGATGCCTCCTCCAAAACCCTCCATTTTTCTACCGTTAGGTGATCATAACAAGAAGCTAGTGTTATGTCAATCACTTCTTTTCTGTTCCTTACTACAAAAGTTGGCGTAGATCCCTTATTACATATGGTGAGCTTGGTAGAAAGAATGACATCGAAAAGACACTCACCTCTTGTATTGGTATCACTGCTACCCCATTGCGAGTGATGCGCATTTGCATCGCAGCCCACGATGAAGAGCCAGTTGTCCTTCCTTACCAACTGCTTCATCTTACCAGATGGAATCTCCGCCAGCTCGTATGGGAGATATGCAGAGACCAGGCACAGCGGTTTTCTTCCCTCTCTTTCACAGGAGACTGCTACTAGATCGCCATCACTGAAATTATTCAAAAGAAATGCCCTTATATTGTTTTTTAAAAGTATGCAAGCCCTGATTTTACCTTCGTTCGCTTTGTAGAACAACGTATAATTCTTATTTTTGAGCCCTTGGATCTGGTTGTTGTCGTTGATCCATGGCTCTTGTACCAGTATGGCCGAGACGTCATGCTTGATAATGTAGTTGCTCAAGCATGCCGTCGCAGCCTTACTGTGATACAGGTTTATTTGCATCACTTCCATCATCTTTGGGCTCCTCTTTCTCCTCCGCACCCTTGGTCATGAGCTTTAGCATGACCTTCCCACACTATGTCGCACCATCCCTTTGGTCTTTTCAAGGAATGGCAGCGATTCCCTATTTAGGGCCAGCAAGAAGTGCTGACCAAAGTGTTTCCGAGGACCTGTCTTGAGCACCCTCCATGTATCGGCCTTCAACTCCCTGTTCTGCCAAGCAGTTTTTCTGGGTAGGTGTATGGCAGCGGAACCCAGACCCAAGCTTTGGGCGGAGTGCATCTAGCCAACTCCGCCACAGTCACGCACTTGAGCTGAGACCCGCTCCATACTTCCCCAACCTCCGAAATAAACAGTCTGAGGAAGTCAGCAGAGGCTTTGTTCCCACAGGCAATAACCTTCCGGCCCCCTTCCCATCCAGCACCGTCGAATTGAAGGTCACTATCCTCAGTGGAAGACATCTTCTTCAGCCTTCACCTTTTTCGCCGCGCTCGGTTCCACGACATCGTCGGATCTGCTCCTTTTGCTTTGGAATGCCACCCTACTAGCCCCCGCAGCGTTTTTATCCATTTTGGTTCCCACGAGTAGGCACGGAACAACTGGTCGATCTTAGTTTACCGGCATGCTAAGACAAGGCGCAACTTACTGTGAGCCCTGCCAGGGCGCCCACAGGAGCTCGTTAGGACTGGTTTAACCCCCAGTCTTCCATCCCTCAGCACGGTTCTAAAGCGCACACCACCAGGGAGTTAGGTATCTGTTGTTACCTCATTCTCTATGACCACTGCGCACGATTGATGCGTGCGTGTTAGTCTTAGCTGACACTAACCTAGCGAACTAGGATTAGCCATTTCCAGCGGGCGCCCACGGGGAGGACTAGAGAAGAGGATTTTTGCCCACCGAGACTAGGGTTATCTAACAATGATGCTTGTAGGTACTACGATGACCTACATCCCTCAGAGGACATAAATCATATACTCTGTGAGTGCCAAGGAATTGCCAGGACCAGACTAAAGCGCCTTGGTAGATACATACTTCTTCAATAACCTAGAAGAAGTGAGGTCCTTGAACCGTAACAAGGATCTCTTCAAATTCTGTAGGGAGATTAATTGCTTGGGAGAATGGGTTTAGGTCTTCTGCCGTGAAGGTTCCCTAGGGATCGCGATGGACCCACTTTGGTGCCTTGTGTTTTATGATAACCTCATAACCCTACCTAACCTAACCTAACCTAACCTAACCTAAGTCACTGCCATTACCGTAAGTTTCAGCTCTCTAAATCAACCTAAGGTTTCTGTAGGGGTACAGAAAAATATGATATAATCAATTTAAACCCAACATTCAGCGCGTTATTGGTGAGATAGTGGCCCGAAATTGTACCGACAAGTTTCAAAAATAGTCGAGGAAGCCATATGCCTGAAGTCGTGTTTAAAACATAATGTCATGAACCGTTCTTCATAATGAATAAAGATTTTTGATTGAAACTCAATATCTGTCGTTATTTTTTAAAATGAAAGTTCTATGGCTCTTGAAAGAACACCCTTTAAGGAATTCAGTTACATTAGGCAATACGAAAAAATCTGATTTGACAGAACCCTGTGCAAGTATAGTTTCAAATCTATCACCTAAGATAACATAAAATTTCTGTGCCAGGCGAACTGCTCTTCCATGAAATAAAATAATTTGAATTTTTAGTCTTCCACGATTCTATTGTGAACGGACTCTAGTCGACACACATTTTATGTTCTAAAATATTCATCATCTTGGATCACAACCGTCTGCACATGCACATACTTTTTAATCACTTTTCATAGACATGACTCGGTGCCGTGACTTATTTTCTCTGTCGCTACTTGCTGCTTGGTGGCGCTGTAGGCGCTATATAGTATCAACTGTTTATAGCAATATTCAAACTCATATTCAAAATAAAGAAAAATATACTTTCAACAATTGCATACAGTTAATATTGTACACGAATTAGTCAGTGAAAGGCACATCCATTGCGTATCGTAGTTGATTTTCCATTTCACACTTTCGTCATTCGTGACACAGATTTCAGGCGAAAATAAAACCCACGAACCATTAATCAATTCATTCTTCTGATGTGACAGTGCGTGTCCTTTTCTTTTTTTCTCTCTATCCAGGAAGGAACTACATATATACATACCTATAGCGATTTTCATAATCTGTGCCTGCAAACGAACACATTCTATTTACTTATGCACGCAGTTGAGAGATGAAGAAAGAAGAATAAAATGGCGACAGGATTTCAGATTTCTCCCTGCCTTACTTTTCATCCTCTTTTGTAATAAGATGACTTCACTGTCATGCCAGATTATTCTTTGCCACAGATAACGACAGACAGGAACTCCAATGGCAACCAACCACCGTTCTTTCACTTTCAAACAGGCAGTAGTAGAAGCAGCATCACCACCACCATTCAGCGGTACTCAACGAACGGGATTTATAAAGTTCCATTAAGAATATTCCACTTAAACTGAATCGACGTGGAAGGATATGTCCTCCTCCTAGATGTACATATACTGCCTATATGGTGTTTTCTGTTGGAAGATGAATATCTGGTGCGCACAGGCAGATGTTGAGTCTTTTCTTTGAATCCGCATATGTTTGACTGACATTGCACGTCGGAGACCTACACCAATGTGGAGCAGATCATTAATTATCTGGAATATCTCCGACATGGACGTGTGTGCTGATCCCTATTCGATGCGTTCCATTTTTCTGTAACAACTATTCATATGTGAGTTCATGTGGAGCGAGAGGCATAAGAACGAGGAAAAGGCAAAGTTTTCCCTTAGAAAATAATAGAGTTTCCTTAATAATGTCGCCTTTTACGCTGTTTTCCGGATTATCCACTTAATGCACTGACAAAGGGCTCACTAATCGTTTTTTTCTTCTTTTTTTTCGCCTCTGTTGTGCTGGATTTCATTAATTTTCCTTCTGAGTGATGTGTGTCCAGTCAGATGAAAATGTATCTTTCCTTAAAATTTCAATTGAAACTCTAACGAAGTGTCCATGTCCAGTTATAATGTGAATTGAGACATCAGATGAAGGCAGTATAAGGACTTTATCTAGATGAATGTCAATTCGTCTCAAGTGGTCTGTGAGAAGATATCTGAATTAGACTCAAAATTGGAAAACAATACCTAAGATGCGAAATGAACCATTTGATTGTGCAAAAAGAATCTATCCGACTTCTTCTCTCAAAATGGGTAAAAAGATGTTATACAGTCAGTTTCATATTTATAACCCAGCTTTCAGTTAGATTTTTAACGTCCAAATGAATCTAAGGGCGGCTGCGAACAGAAGGGAAAATTGAGATAGAACACATTTATAGTATAAGATCAGTCAACAATGCCGATATTTTTTTTTATTTCTTTGTTATTTCAAAAAGAGAGTCATTTTAGGAGAGAACATCGTATTTGGATGTGCATAAATGCGTTTCATATTTATAACCCATTTCACAATAAACTCAAGTGGCGAGAGCTATAGATCGTGGAATTGTGTAATCTGTGTTAAATTAGGTTGTTTGTTCAAAATGCCACGAAAACCATAAATTCAGCGAAATGTCGAAAAACATCGATCGGAGTCGTCGTGTGGTGAGTCATTTTTTGAAAGATCCCGATTCTTATGACACTGTTAAGCGAAGTAGAAGAAAACGAAAGCTTACAGAAAGGGATGACTAAAGATTGCTCGTGCAGCCAGCAATCCGACCTTGAGCTGCACCAAACTTGCTTCGCTGGCTCAGACAAAAGTCTCAAAAACCATGGCTTGTCCACGTCTCCTAAGTCGCCACAAAACCGCCAGGTTGGAATTTGCGAAAAACAACATGGCTACAGATTAGACATCTGTAGGTGAAATCGTTGATTTTATTTATTTAAATGTTAGTAATAGGTAATGTTGTTCTGAAATTGTCTCTTAAGTGATATTTTCTGATGAAAAGAAATGGAATTTGGATGGGTCAGACGGTATGCACTCTTTTTAGCGAGATTTACGAAAAGAACTAAAATATTTATTAACGAGACATTCTGGAGGTGGTTCGGTTATGGTGTGAGGTGCATTCTCTTCAGAAGGGTGCTTAAAAATACACTTCACATCTTCAAAGAAGAAGAGTGCAGACTACATTAAAGTTCTTCAAAGCAGCCTAATTCCATTTTTAGGTGAAAATCGACAAAAAATTGTGTTTTTTCTAGCAGGATAATGCCAGGATTCACACCAGAACTGAGACAATGAGTTGACTTAGATCAAATTCAGTTGATGTGATGAGTTGGCCAGCATGCTCCCCCGATCTAAACCCAATCGAAAATATTTGGGGAATTTTGGTCAGGCGAGTATATGCCCAAAATCGACACTTTGAGTCAACTACAGAGCTGAAACAAGCACTTGTTGAAGAATGGGGAAAAAATGAACCTGAACTTCTGGAAAACTTGCTAAAATCAATGGAAACAAGGTTATTTGATTTGATTTTGGCTAAAGGCTCTCAAATGAATTATTAGCCTTTTTGTTCCTTTCCCTAACAAATAACGCTTGAATTCATAAATTCTCAATAAATACCAAATATTTTTTTTTTAATTCAAAAAACGACATGATTTTTATTTCAATTTGCATGCGAACTCATGATAAATATTTCCTAAAGCAAAACAGGTGAAATTATATACTAAATTTTCAAATACTCGGATATAATAATATGGGTTATAAATATGAAACGCACTGTATGTACTTACGTTATACTCATTGAGTTAAATATCTTATGTCTTTCGAATTATATAAAAAGTTCAATCCTGTGTTTGTTCGCCTCAGCTCTTAGCTGAAAATTACTTAATTGTCAGGATTCCTGCTGGATTGTCACCCACTCTACTTTTTCGTTGCACATGCGGGCTCCAAAGCAACATATGACGAGTCGTTATGTTACGTTTTGAATAGAGGACTCTTGTCAAGGGAATTCAGGATTCAAAGTGGGGTCTTGCAAGGATTTATACTTTCGTCATTTTTATATTTATTGGTGACTGGTGAGGTGGCTTGCTCTATTATGGGAACTCAGTGGACTTTTCATATCCTTCCTTGAACATTTGGACACTGATGATATCTGCGTCCTCTCTAATAGGATCCATAGACCTCCAATAAATAACAATAAATGTGTAAATATAAGCGAACTTTATGGAACTTTAGGGAATGTTGGCTAGTCAAACGGTAGTGCATGCGTTTTCACTCAGCTGAGACCTACCAACTCCTACTCTCAACCTCCACGCGGTGCCAGCCGGGTACCTAGTACCTTAATCCAAGAAACGGGTAAGCAACCCCGTTTGGCGGATTCTTGACGGCAGCAGATGAGAGAGGGGGGAAGAGTGTTTTATCACTAGAGCACTTATTCCTGTTCCAGGCGGCAGCGGAGGAATTCCCTAGACGGAGTCAACGGTGGCGTCTATAGTTCCAGTTAGGTTGAACTTAGTGAATACCTTGCGCGAGCTGCTTCGACGTATTCGGATCACAGGTCGGTAAGGAATTTTCTAGGTTAGGTTAGGTTAGGACATTGGAATATAGATGGTGGCGGAGGAGCCCTTAATGGGCCAACGGCAGCGCTCATACTCCCGTAGTGAACAACTGGCACCGGTGTACCCGGCCCCTCGTCCTAGGGGAATAATTAAGGAACTGGCCCTCCAGGTTGGGGGTTGTGCCGTCGGGGGAACTTCCCTACCACGTAAAAAACCTATGGTTTCGAAACAACCAAAAGCCTCGGATAACGATGACTCAACTGATAACGACCCCAGCTAACGAAATAAGGACAACGACCTTCGGATCTGTACGTGGAATGTTCTGTCCCTTTACAGACCACGTGCAGCCGAACAACTAGCAGAGGCCCTAGACTGCTATAAAGCAGATATTACCGCCATCCAGGAAGTGCGATGGGATGTGCCGGGCAAAAGGAAGATGAAAAACTGTGACATCTACTACGGTGATTGCTACAGAGGCAACAGGCAACGCTTATTCGGATGCGGATTTGTCATACGCGGCAGACTTAGGCAACAAGTCTTAAGCTTCCAACACGTAAGCGAGCGTATTATGACTACCCGGATCAAGGCTAAATTCGCTAACATAAGCCTAATATGTGTTCATGCCCTACGGACGAAAAGAACCCTGCCACCAAAGAGTTTTTCTACGAGCTCCTCGACAAAACATACGAGCAATGTCCTAAATACGACGTTAAAATCATATTGGGCGATTTTTACGCCAAAATAGGAAAGGAGGACGTCTTTGGTAGGGCAGTCGGTAAGCATAGCCTACACAACACCACGTCTGATAACGGACTAAGGCTAATTGATTTAGCTGTGGAGCGAAATGTCACCATAGCAAGCACATGGTTTCCTCATCTCGATATTCATAAGCAGACATGGCGGTCCAATGATCATGTAACGATCAACCAAATTGATCATATTGCGATCGACGCAAGGCATGCCTCCAGTATTCTGGATGTCCGGACCTTCCGAGCGGCCAACATAGACTCGGATCATTACCTTGTTGTAGCCAAGGTACGAATGCAGATATCCCAATCTGAGCAACAAAGAAGAATCACTGTGAGAAAATTCAACGTCGAAAAGTTACAATCGCAGAGACCGCCAGACTCTTCGCTGAACGCGTATTCCGAAATCTCTCAATCACCCCTATGCCGCCAGCATCAAGTGCCGAAGACCAGTGGCAACGCCGCCAACATGCCATCAGAAACGCCGCGACTGATGTGCTGGGTCTCGCTCGACCACCACCGCGAGACCCCTGGTTTGACAAAGAATGCCGGCGAGTGCATGCAGCAGAACAAGAGGCATACAAATATAATATAATAATATCGAGAAAGATCACGTGTCATAAACCTGTAGAGATGAAAATGGAAACCTCGTAGTAGAATCACGGTCGGTGCTGAGAATATGGAAAAACTACTTCTGCAGACTGTATAACGGCGACGAAGACCAACATTCCGCTGCCAGTCAGAATGAACTATTCAACATAGACGATGATAGTCAAAATTTCCGTCCACCTGACCAAAACGAAGTGAGGATAGCTATATCCAAGCTAAAATCCAATAAGGCTGCTGGACCTGACGGCTTACAGGCCGAACTTTTCAAGGCAGCTGGGGATGAATTGGTAGAGTGCATACACCAACTCCTCTCTAAGATTTGGTCAGACGAGTGTATGCCTGATGAATGGAATCTCAGCATCGTTTGCCCGATCCACAAGAAAGGAGACCCCCTCAACTGCGCCAATTATAGAGGCATCAGTCTCCTCAACATCGCATACAAGATCTTTTCTGCGATATTGTGTGAACACCTGAAACCTTTTATGAACAGCCTGATTGGACCCTATCAGTGCGGTTTCAGGCCAAGAAAGTCCACCATCGATCAAATCTTCTCACTTCGGCAGATCCTGGAGAAAACCTAAGAATTGCAAATCGATACTCACCACCTCTTTATCGATTTCAAGGCCGCCTATGACAGCATCTATAGAGAGGAGCTTTATAGAGCCATGTCTAGTTTTGACATCACTGCCAAACTTATCCGTCTGTGCAGGCTGACGATGGAGAACGCTCGCTGCTCCATCAAGGTCGGTAATGACCTCACCGAGACCTTTGATGTTAAAAAAGATTTTAGACAAGGTGACGCGCTGTCATGTGACTTCGTTAATATCGTACTTGAACGGATTGTGCGGAACTCACAAGCCAACACCGGAGGCACAATCTATTACAAGTCTGTACAACTGCTTGCATACGCCGACGAACTCAGCGGGCTGTCACCGGTGCGTTTGCAAGCATTGAGGCGGAAGCGGCCAAAATGGGTTTAGCGATAAACGAGGGCAAAACCAAGTATATGCTGTCAACAAGAAGGGAAAGCCAACACCGACGAATTGGACAAAACGTCACCGTGGGCAGCTATAACTTCGAGGTAGTGCACTGCTATAAATTCTACAAACAAGATCAGCGCAGAAATCAATCGAAGAATAACTCTTATTCAACAGTAAAGCACTATCTCGAACAACAAAGGAGACTCTGTATAAGACCCTGATTATCCCAGTCCTGCTTTACGGCGCTGAAACATGGACTTTTTTAAAAGAGGATGAAGATATCCTTGATCGCTTCGAGAGAAAAATTCTTCGTAAGATTTTCGGTCCCGTTTGCGTTGACCGGCTTTGGAGGAGAAGATTCAATCAGCGCAAAAATCAAGCGAAGAATAACTCTTATTCAACAGTAAAGCACCATCTCGAACAACAAAGGAGACTCTGTATAAGACCCTGATTATCCCAGTCCTGCTTTAGGGCGCTGAAACATGGACTTTATTAAAAGAGAATGAAGATATCCTTGGTCGCTTCGAGAGAAAAATTCTTCGTAAGATTTTCGGTCCCATTTGCGTTGACCGGTTTTGGAGGAGAAGATTCAATCACGAACTATACGAGCTGTACAGCGACATCGACCTAGTCAAAAGCTGCGTATTGGACGTCTGAGATAGCTAGGACATGTAGAGCGAATGGACACCAAAGCTCCGGCTCGCAGAGTCTTCGAATCTAACCCCGAGGGACGACGTAGTGGAGGAAATCATCGCCGTAGGTGGCGCGCACAAGTTCAAGGGGACCTCGACCAACTTGGAGTGCGCAACTAAAGGCGATAAGCTAAAGACCGAGCTAAATGGAGAGGCTTGTTGGTTGAAGCCCAGGTTCACCCCGAACTGTAGCGCCACCTAAGTAAGTAAGTAAGTAACAGGGAATGTTAAAACCATAGCCGTTGGGTCAGTATAATGGATATTAGAAACTTTTGTGCACACCAGGTCATAAGGGTTCTACATTTCTATAATTTACCAAGATCGGCTTTTTTATTCATGATGACTTTTTGATAATGAAGCAGGCATGTTAATTGGTATCTAAGCTTTTTAGAATAAGAGGGAGTATAAGTGTAAATATTTTTGAAATTCTTCCACACACTCGCCCACTTTTCTTACAAGTCTTAAGGTATTCCGTAAATAATCTATGGGTACCCTATCACTCCCGGACTGTCGTCTGCCTACCACCACCTTCTAAGTTCTTAATCGATACACGCCACATACATTATATTTATACGGGTGACATGTTCAAACAAATCGTTCTTTCCGGAGGTGGTTTCAGTAGTCAAAGAAAGTAGTAAAGGAAATAGAAAGCAATTATTTTCCTTGATTTTTTTTGTTAGATTAGATGAGTTTGTTTTTATTAAGTAATTCATTTGTTATAGTTACACAAGTATTACAAAAAGTATTTGAAAGCATGGCTACGCTGTCTGCCCGGTTGACAAAATAACAACAGAATATTCTGTAGCTACGCAAATCAAATAATTTTAACAATTTCTAAAAAAAAAAAAAAAACAGTTCTTAAAGGCGTCCACTTAAAATTCTTTTGCGGTAGCCTAGAGAGATTTTGGAATACGTGAATAGTTTGTTAACATTTAACTCATTGAGGAGATCAATATTATTATTTTTCGATAAAAAGTTGCTGCCAGAGATGTGTGTTCTTGTTTTGCGAATAGTCGGTCAACTTCATCATCATTGAAATCTCCTCGACAGTGTTGTCATTTCCAAAATAATTTTGATCCTGAAGATTGTGATTAAGTCAACTGTGCTTCGTCCACGAATCTGGCCCTGTAGTACTGATCCAGGCTTGCTAAAGCCTCTTTATTCATCTTCGAGGAGTAGTGTTAACATTATGTTTTCTTTATGCAATAAATTTTAGAGTTATAGAAACAAGTTCTTTACAACTATGATACTTAATGTATGGATGTAATGAAAAGTATATTAGTTTCAATTATTATTTATTTAACAAGTTAAGGGAAAATACTACAAAACGAAAACCTTATTTGACTCTTATAACTAAACAACACTTAGAACTAGTTAACAAAATGGGAGAAGCAAGTTTGTACATTAATATAAGGAAGTAATTTATAAGTTGTAAAATAAGTTTATTATCGGAAAAAGGACATTTGTCAGTAAAGTTTGACTGAAGCTTTTCTATTACAAAGGAGATAAGTTTAACTATAGCCCTTTCATGTAACTGGGCTGTTGAAAAGTACCATGGTAAGTTAAGTATCATTTTTAAAACTTTGTTTTGGCGAATTTGAAGTTTGCGCTTGTGATTATTAGCACAGTCATACCAAACTGGTGCACCGTATGTAAGAATTGTTTGGAAAATTGTTTTGAAAATGATTAGTTTATTATCAGGACTAAGGTCGGAATGTGTGTTAATAAACGGGTGCAAGATTTTAGTAGCTAGATTAATTTTGGGAATTGTCCTAGCTACATGTTTTTCAAACGTTAATTTCTTGTCCAGAGTAATACCTAGGTATTTACATTCATTGCTCCAATCAATATCTAATGAATTTATATTTAATTTTATTGTGGGACAAAAGGATGGCTTTTTATGTCTGGTAAAAAATACATCTTGAGTTATCACATCATTAACTTTTATTTTCCATCTGTGAAAAAAAGCTTCTATAATGTTCAATGAATTTTGTAAACTTTGTAATACATCAAAAGCCTGAATATGGATACACAGCTGTGTCATCTGCAAACAATGCCAACTGCACAATAAGACTTTGATCTGTGATATCAGAAGTGAAAATATTAAAAAGAATAGGCCCGAGCACAGAGCCTTGGTTGGTTGGTTTAGGATCGGCCCTCGATGAGGATGTACTTAGACCACAGAGTAGGTCCATTGTACTACCGATATGTAAGGCGGGTGGGTCACCCTCTTAGGAGATGACTGATGGTCTCTTCTTCCTCTTCATCTCTGCAGCTTCTGCAGAAGTCATTATGGGGGATACCTAATCTTTGGGCATGTCTTCCCCTATGACGCAGTGTCTAGTGAGGACATTGGTTATTTTTGAGAGAGTTTCTCTCTTGTGCTTCAAGAGCCCGATGGACCTGGATTTATTGAAGCACAGAGCCTTGAGGGACACCAAACGGTATGTCCTGCAAGGGGGATCTCACATTTCCTAGGTACACGCAAAGTATCTGTTTGCAAGAAACTTTGAACTATTTTTATAACAGGGATAGGGAACCTGAATTTTAGTAGTTTATGTATTAATGCTTCTTCCTCTTCTTCCTTTTATCAGCGAGGTTATGATCCAAAAATAAGGGATCACAACCCTCCCACTTCACCGCATTTCTACTGATCCGCATGTGCGGTTCGCCTGTTTGACCCCAGAAAATATCGACAGGCCTGCCGATTTTGGATCACTCGGTTACTGAGGCCAATGAAATGCCGATGTCGTCGCATTTGTCTGATCCAGGCGTTTATAGGCCTGCCTTTCCTACATCGCGATGTCTTTGGAACGTACATTGATATTGCCCTTTTAACGGGGTTCAAATGATCTCTTCTTTGAACGTGGCAATACCAGCTGAGCCGGTCGCGCTTTGTACGATGGTTTCCTTGATGTGAAAGCTTCCACGGATCTTGGAACTTCTTATTCGATTCAGCTTTGTCACTCCTGCTGTCATGCGAAGCATCTTCATCTCAACTGTCGTTAATTTATTCTCATACGTTTTGTACATCTGGACTCACAACTGCGGTGTAGAGCCTACCTTTCAACTTAGGGGGCATTTTTCTGTCACAGAAGACAGCAGAATTTGCTCGCCTCTTCATCTACCCTACGCTTACGCGATGATTGATGTCGTCATCCCACATTGCTTTGCTATTGATAGTAGATCCCATATATTTGAACTTTTCGCACTTCGGAAGCACTGTTCCATTCAAATAAATGTCTGGAATAGGTCTGAGTGGATCAGAGAACAGGCAGCACAATTACACTGTTTTTTTTTTGAACTAATGCGATACCCATTTCCCTCCAAAACGTCTACTTACACATCAAGTGCTGGTTGTAGGGATGTAGGATCCTCACTTATGATGGCTCCATCGTCAGCAAAGAATAACTGATGTACCTTGGGGTCCATCACTTTACCTTTAAGCAGATAATCAAGGACTACAATAAAGAGCAAAGGACTTAAAACGTCTCCCTGGTGCACCCCGACTTTGATTGGGAACTCTTCGGTTACTCTAGCGGGGCATCTTACCCTTGTCTTTGCTCCTTCGTACATGTCCATGATCATCTGTACATAGGTTTTAGCGCCACCCAATTCAGATTTCGTGGTTGTCTGTCGAATGCCCTTAAGGAATCATGATGTTTTTCTATTATGATCCTTATAATTTGGATTGCATCTGTGGTTGTTTTACCCGAGACAAACCCGCACTGATCATCAGATAGCCGTATTACTTTTCGCAGTCGGCCACCTAATACTCGCTCAACGATCTTCATGGTGTATGACATCAGCTTGATCGAACGGTAGTTATCACAGTTTCGCGTATCACCCTTCCCTTTGTTTACAGGGAGAAGGTAACTTTCCCTCCATTGATTCGGCATTGGGTCACCTCTCACAAATTTGGAGATGAGAATTCTGAACCATTTGAACCCGATGTCTCCCATCTTTTTCCAGAACTCAGAGGGTATCTCGTCTGGCCCAACCGCTTTTCGTTTTTTTTGAGTATTTGACCGCCTCACTAACTTCTTCGACTGTAATGTCGGGTATTTCTTCACAGCTAGGGGTGGCTCTTGGAAAGTATAGTCGGGGAAACTGTTCATTTAAAAGTTCTTCACAATACTGCCGCCACCTCTGAAGAATTTTATCGTCATCCACAAGAAGCTGGCCATAAGCATTGCTAATGAACTTGTGCGAACGAATCTCCTGAGCATTCCTCCTTCTTTGGGTGGCTATTTTGAAGATAGTGGCGCTCTTGTTCATATTGTGTCTTCGCAGCTCCTGGATAGCCTGGTTTGCATCAGCAACCGGGGTAGATATTTTCTCCAGCTCCCGATACAGGCCCTCCGTACTCTCTGCTTGAAGCTGGGCGCACTTCTTCTTCGCTTTTTTTTTTGCGCATCTATATTCCATTTCGAGGCGAGCTTTTTCGTCACTATTATTAGAGGGACACTTTGACCAAGCTTTGAAAGCCGTTTCTTCTCGTTTATCACTTTCTTAGCATCATCCCTCCACAACCATGTTTCTTTGTCGTGTTGCAGTGATTTGGCCTTCTTTAAGCAAGTTTGCTCTGCACTCTTCATCCTCAGCTCCGTTGATGGTGTGAGAGAGGTAATTTTTCATTACGAAAACAAAAGCCTCCCCTTTTTCTTTGTCCAGATTGTACCACTTGATTTTCGCAGAGACCCTTGTTTGTTTGCTTTTCTTCGGTGTTTTCATAAAAATTTCTGTTAGCAGGAGACGGTGTTGCCGAGCGATCGCCTCTCCCAGGATCACTTTGCAATCTTTTACCCGAGCCTTCATGAACTGGCTACCAAATGGTAGTCAATCTGAGTTTCATCTCCACCACTGCTGTAAGTGATCATAGTTTATGTATTAATGCATTATGCCAAATGATGTCAAACGCCTTTTCGTTATCTAAAAGAACTAATCCTGTAGATTTTTTGGAATTGAATCCGTTTTTGATATGGTTTTTTATGCGAAGTACTTGGTGGTTCGTTGAATGGCCACTTCTGAAGCCAAACTGCTCGTTAGGATAGGTGGCATGTGATTCGATATGCAAAATAAGTTTACATTTCGCTATTTTTTCAAGAATTTTTTCAACAAAACTCAATAAACTTATTGACCTATAATTAAGAGGGTTTTCTTTTGACTTCCCAGGCTTGGGTATTGGAATTACTTTCGCATTTTTCCATGCACTTGGAAAGTAGCTTAGTGTGAGGCATGCATTAAATATCAATGTCAGGTATTCCAAACCTTTATTAGGTAAGGCTTTAAGAAGTCTATTAGAATCCTATCAAGCCCTACTGATTTTCTGTTTAAGGTAGAGTGTATTAAGCTTTTGACAGAAGCAACATTGGTTAAGTAACTGCAGTCTATTTCAGTTGTTATTCTACTTAGTTCAGCAGTGAAATTTTCAACTTCTTGCACCGTTTCGTCATTGCTAAGGTTTTCATATATGAGATGATTATCCCTAAAAGTTTTTGCCAAAAGATTTGTTTTCTCTTCCTCTGTGATATGCAAAGTATCATCGTGTTTGAGCGGTGGAATAATGGAGCCATTTTTCCTAACTATTTTCGCTATTTTCCAAAAAGGTTTCGAGCTTTTAGTAAAGCTTGATAACAAAGAATACCAATTTTTATTTCGAAATGCATTTACTTCGCACTGAATTTGAATATTGAGTAATTTAAATTCTTCTTTGTAAACAACTTGCCTATATCTAATCCACTTTCTTCTTGTACAGTTACGAATTCGTATTAGACGTTGAATGTAGAGGGGGAGAGGAGGTGTATGTCCAGGAGGAGCTACAGTTTTCGGAATGGATGCATCGGCCGCATTAGAAACTATATCTATAAACAATTCGATATGAGAATCAACTTGAGCGGAGTGAATGCTGTTAAGTGGCGTAAAGTTTTCGCGATTAATATTTCTCGGGAAAACAGACCGGAACCTGTTCCAATTTGCTGCCGAATATTTATATTTTCCAACAAAATTATTACCCGATGCATTTATAGTTATTTACAGTAGTGCATACAGGCAGATGGTCTGACTCGAGGGAATTTAATGTAACTTGTTGAGAAAACAAAGTGTAAGCGTTCGTAATAAACATATCAAGGGTAGAAAGATTGGCGGAAGCAATACCAGGTATAAATGTTGGTTCGGCTGGATAAAGTAGCCCAAGCAAACTGTGAGTGGCTAGAATATCGTTTTAGATATTTCCCCAAAAATTTGTTCTAACGCAACCCCAAGTTTGGTGTCTTGATTTAAAATTACCACTGATTAAGAATTTAGTATTTTGCTGACACAATTTCAAAATATCTCTTCGAAATTTGTCTTTCTTTTCATTATTACCCCTTCTACCAGGGAAGTAGGTAGAAAAAATTGCAAATTTCGAAGAATCTTCCAAGCAAACTTCGATGCCTAATGGTTCAATGACATCGAGCTTAGGAATTTTTAAAACGGAAAGCTTTACTTGCTTATTTATAACAACTGCAACGCCACCACCTCGCATGGATTCCCTATCCAATCTGTAGCAAGCAGAGCTGTAAAAGAATGCAATCATTTCGTCATTTAACTCATTTGACTTCACGTGGATTTGTTTCAATTCAATGACTTCAATAATGACTTCAACTTAGAAGAAATAAATCACCATTCATTTTGAAGTCATGATTTAGCAATCATTTTTTGCAATCATTATTTTCAAGTCAAAATGAATGCAATCATTTTGAATGCTCTGCACTCATTAAAGTCACCTTGAAGTCACTAGCATTCATTGCATTCACTTGAAGTCATTGAAAACAGATTCAATAACTGGAATGACTTCAACGAATTAAAAGACTTCAACGACTTCAGATGACTTCAATGAATTAAAAGACTTCAATGACTTCAGATGACTTCAATGAATTAAAAGACTTCAATGACTTCAGATGACTTCAATGATTTAAAAGACTTCAATGACTTCAGATGACTTCGAAGACTTCAAGACTTCAATGACTTCAAGTGAATGCAATGAATGCTATTGACTTCAAGGTGACTTCAATGAGTGGAGAGCATTCAAAATGATTGCATTCATTTTGACTTCAAAATAATGATTGCAAAAAATTATTGCTAAATCATGACTTCAAAATGAATGGTGATTTATTTTTTCTAAGTTGAAGTCATTATTGAAGTCATTGAATTGAAACAAATCCACGTGAATTCTTAGTATGACTTCAGTGAATGCATTCCGCAATGATTGCATTCTTTTACAGCCCTGGTAGCAAGCATAGTTGGTATGTGCAAATCTGATGTCGCTTTTTAGACCAGTTTCAGTTAATAGAGCTATGTCAATATTATTATTTTTTTAAGAAATCAAAGAATTCTATACATATGTTGGGGATGCCTCTGGCGTTCCGATATAAAAATTGTAGGTTATTATATACCATTATTTTGACTATAAACATACTTTATAGCTAAAGTAGTCATTACAGTATATTGTTCAGATTTAGAACGACATGAACTTAGTTTGGATATTACTTCGTTTAATAGGGAGAGAGAGAGAATCCAGGTTTGCGATTACTACGAGTATGTAAAGCATGGTTTTAAATTGGTATCCATGGACCTTGTAACGAACTTCGAAGTAGCTCAAACAGCTTTTTCGGATCATCTGCCAATAATCGTGCCAAAAACGTTCCGGCGGGAAATAAATGAAGCTCAAGGAATTAGATATACATATGATGCTACTACCCAAACTTCAATCGAAGAAAAGAAAAGGTTCCATATATCGGAGCATGGCTTAGAGCTGGTGAAGGTGAATGATATAAAACGTTATGTGCATATAAGACGTTATGTATACGCAAAAATAAAAGCCATTTCAAATCGAAGTCTCGGCGACTCGCGCTCTGTAGTAATGCTTCCGATTTCTGGAAAATAATCGCGAAGCTGAATGGTAGAAAGCTTACTATCTGCCACGAGCTAAGTTCGTATTGTCTGCTTGCGCATTTTAGGAAACTGCTGAACCTGGTACCTAAGAGGTTCAGTTTTCAGTGTGCCGTGCCTGCTTTTAAGAGTGCAATCTTGGATGCTGCAATAACTCTGCTATACTCTGTCCAACATAAATTGGCAGTACACGTCTTATGGGGAAGCTTTTTCAAAATCAGTAGCGTGCCATATTTTTCCACCATAATACGTTGAAAGAAACCCCCCATAAAAAGTGTTTACCCGCCAGTGAATTTCCATTTGCATCTGACGTAAATTTTACATGTCTTATTTAGCGTACATCTGAATGTGCACTGATTGGCTGTGGCCTGTGGCTGCTGCTATTCAACCCCCATTAAATTGATGTGCATTCAGAGTTACCAGTGTCCGTTTGGTAACTCGTTCAGTTTTTTTTCCTTTGGGTTTCTGTTGAGGAGCTTTTGGTTTTAGAGCTTTGAACAAAGTTCTTAATGATAAGTGGAGATCTTGATTTGATCTTTTGCATTTCTTTTAATGTGTGGAAAATACGTTAAAATGCAGTTACAAAATTGCAAGCTGTTTTCTTTAAAGAAAAAGTTTATTTGCGTAGGTTTTCGTAGCGCGCGGTCAGTTTTTGATGTTAAGTGTATTTTTCTAAATTTGGATTGTGATACTAATGTGAAGTTAAGTGTTTTTATGTAAATTGTATCTTTACAAGGTGTATTTTTTTTTTTGAGTTTTGTACGCCTTTTATCTTACTTTCTTGGTAGTGTGGAAAAAGATAAATTTGTTTTATTTTTTATAAATAAAACAAATTAAATGTAAATTCAATCTAAAAAAAAAGACGGTAACCCTACATAATATTCTTTCGGATTTTTGCTAATTTGAAATGCTTACTACGGAAACCCTGTAAGAGCTTTTGTTAGAATAGCACCTTACGGAAAACAAAAGAGTGCGAATGAGAGACAAACATCCCTATCTTCCCTGTACTGCCAATTTATGTTGGACAGAGTATAGAGATAATTGAAGCTTTAAGCCGATTGACGGATGGAAAGGCTCCAGGATCGGATAGAGTTCCGGTCGAATTTTATAAATATGGTACTCCTAATCTAATAAATTATGTTCAGCGCGTTTACAATAGTATTCTTGAAAGTGGCATAATTCCAAGCCAATTCAAGGACCCACTTATTTTTCCAATCCACAAGAAAGGTAATATACCGGATCCATCAATTTATAGAGGCATCGCGTTCCTGAACTCATCCTTTAAGATCTTCACTGCGGTTCTACAACGCTGAATAAACAGGTGTATTGCTGAAAATAAATTATTGGGCGAACCTCAAACAGGATTCATGCCGGGTTACTCCACCATTGAGCATATTTTTGTCCTAAGGAGCATTGCTGAATTTTTCCCCAGGAAAGGGAGAAAACTATATGCTTTTTCCATCGACTTTAGGGCAGCATTCGACACAGTAGATCGGGACGCTCTGTTTTATAAGCTATATGGCATGGGAATGTCGCGGAAGTTTGGTAGAGCGATTCAAAATCTTTACGGTGAAACACGAGCAGCGGTGTGGAATGGTGAGAAACTTTCGGAATGGTTCAGGACTAGATCGGGAGTGAGACAAGGATGTGCGCTGAGTCCATCCTTTCTTGCTTTGTTCGTCAAATATGTGATCCACTACCTTCCTGCAGGCATCGAGTATGCTAGTCAGGAATTTAAGGCCTAACTTTTCGCAGATCAGATGACATCGTTTTACTAGCACACACGCCGAAATCTCAATAGACTGCACGAATACCGTACCTTATGGAACTTGCTGGTGAATCTGGATAAATCGAAGGTAATGATTTTCAGGAGGTACAAGTGTGGGGCTGCAAATATTATGAAACTCTAGAGAAGTTACTGAAGTTCTACGTCAAGCGAATATTTTGACTACTATCAAGCACGCCCAATTATACGCTAATGCTGGAAACGGCATTATTGCCATTGTTTATTAAGACACTGAAGCTACAAGTCGATTACGTCTTAAAGGTCCATAATATGAACAACGATCGACTGCCAAGGAAAGCATGCAATCCGAAGTAGGACCGGCTGGTACAGAGAATGGTTGGAACTCGCAAATGGCTGTGGCATAGAACTGAACCTAAGTAGCGCTGTGTTCGCCGATTGGAAATCAGAACTCTATCGGCTTATTGCATCGGTGGATCTATATTACAGTGAGGGATTTCTGGGAGATGCCTCGGTATCTTTACATAGGCAAATATAGTCGATTATGTCACAACCTGCAGCTTAGCTCTATAACTTCTAAACTTTGGGGTGAACTTCTCTATCTTAACTACATCCTGCATCGCGATGAACTTCCTGTTTTATGCTGCTTATGCAACTTGGAGGAAAGGGAGGATATTCTGCACATTGTTGGCAGGTATCTAATCCTGAAAGAAATAAGAAGGCTTTTCTTCAGCAGCGATACTCTTGCAGATACCCAAACCATGGCCCTGCTCAATGAGGTAGAAGTTTCCGGGTTGTACAACTATTCCAGACTTGCAGTAGGTTACCGTGGAAGGATAATTGATGAAAATCTCTTAGTTTATTTATCTTGTTATTTTGTATTACTCTCTTAACAAATCTTTTATTGCAAACTTAAAAAAAAATTGTAATAATTGTTAACCAGGCAGACGGCATTGTTATGCTTTTTTAAAATCGAATATAATATAAAATCGAATCTAATTGGACAGATCAGCCAAATTGTCTTCGATTCCACAACCACTCAACATTTCTAACCACTCCTGGAACCAGCTGGTTCTGTTACCAATTGTTTTAAGAGCTGCTTCCTTAGTCAAACTTTGGCATGTTCAGCACTTTTAGCACATAAGCGATTTGCAGCTTTGAAATTTTGATAAACAAGGGAGACGAACCAGTTTCCAAACCATACTCATGTAATTTGGCACACTAATTGCTAGACAGAATATATGTATGTACGCTTTACATAATATCTCAGTAGCTTTTCCACAATCTTGTACTTCTAATGGCCCCACAATTGTGCTGCATAAAATAAAACGGGATCCGAAACTGCCTCAGATCTAAATATGCTGCTGTGGCCTATATACGTGTTGCAAAAGCATCCATACCAGATGCTTTCGAATGTTGCTTTATCCTTATTCAGTTTTTCTTTTAGATGTTTTTCTAAACTCAGATTTTTGTAACGAAAACTCTTAGGTATTATATTTATGTTATATTCCTTGACTACCTCAACATTAGATTCACTACTTTTAGATTATCCGTATTAAGTAGGTATATTGTCAGTTTCTCACTTTATCTTAATGTATCATTAACAGTCCACAAAGCAAAAATATTATTCCATTAGACTGTAAGAGATACATATGGGGGACCTGCATTGCGATTGATCGGGAAAATACTGACTGCTCAAAACTTGGCTTGGGCCAGTAGCGCAACAATTAAGTTCGTGATGAAGTGCTTGCTTTACCTCCTAGTGGTGGTCCCCGGGCAACTATACGTATAAACCCTTATACGTGTAGGCTAAAATTGCAAGTGCGGGTTGTCTATGGCCTTGATTCTAGAATAGGTAACGTAGGCCACGTCATTATTTACCGCTACTTTGCTTTTGCCGTCTGAAATTAGATGCGGTCATAAATTTCTTATTCACATGGTGTCCCAAAATCGAAGTGAGATATTAAAAAGAAAATAGTCTGTCTCCCACTGATTCCCAATAATGAAGCCTAAAAAAATTAGGTCAAACCATTTAAAATCTGTCAAACAGGACTAAAAAAAAGAGTGTGTTTGGGTTCAATTCAGTTAATTTAATTTGCATTTGCATTAATTTATTACTAATGTAAAACTAGTGTAAACATTATTATATTTGTAGTAAATATAGTAACGTAACGCAAAGTACCAAAAGTAATTACATAAATGTCAATTGTCAATTGCATTAATAAAGAATTTGGGAATTAAAGACACACTACCTTTTATAACGAAATCGATAAGACGTGTTTGCATTTTTACATAAGATTAATTTATTTTACATATTACAAGTGTGAGTCTATATGGACATAAGATTTAAAATTTCTGTCGCTATACGACATTGCCTATAATGGTCTTCATTTCCGTGGATAGGAGGACTTTAAAATCAAGTTTTCATAGAATTGTTTTTCAAATTTTCATACTTGACGAATGAGTTTTCTCAGTATTGTATCTATTATTCCAACGTTTCCTTTAAAGTCGCTAAAAGCAGAAGATGCTTACAAGCTATTCTAAGATGCAAGCAACAAAAAAGAAATGTCTTGTATTATATTGGTCAGCGTAATGCGTAATTTTTGCATAGTTTTGCAATTAACCACATATCTCATTTAAGCCTCGGATAAATGACAGTTAAACTCGTCATCTATCAATCGATTTCACAAGAAACGCCAACATACAAGCTCCCAAAGCCGGAAATCACTCTATCGCCTATGTTGCCATCGAAAAATTGCCTATCATTTGTCCTAATTACCGAACGCAAATGCTTTAACACTATACGTACGATGGATAACGAGATGGCCATCAACTTCTTCTCCTGTTTGTTACCAGTAGACCACCTGATCCGAACCATTGATAACTCACAACCTGTTCGGTCGTCGGGAGTACTTTTTGATGAATCATCGTCGGTTGTGGTGTAATACCTCACTGTGTCGACCTCTGAGCCGGCTATCATACGCTGTGTGCGATGTTCCTTAAGATCAAAGCGGATTTATTAACAACCATTCTGAGGATTTTATAATTTGTAAGATACATCATCGACATGATGAAGGAAAAAAGTTTATGAAAAAATATTACAAAAAATAAAAGTGAAATTGAAGTGTGTTATTGGAACATGTTCGCGAGTAAATGCCGGCAAAGATAAAGGGCCATCGGTTTGGTTTTCAATTGATGTTTTGTTTAGTATTGAAAATTGTATTATGGGAAAAATTCAATTAATGAATATACTCGTAAATACGTAAGTCTAGAGTACTTTAAGAAAAAAAAGATGATTCAAGGTTCGCTTCTAGTTCAGTTAAACCATAGGTCTGAGTTGCCGGGGGTATCCGTCCAAACCAGGCACACAAACTTTATGTAGACTACAATATATCAGAGGAAGCAAGCACCGAGAAGTTTACGTCTTATACGATACCTCACTTCGGTTTTAGGACTCGATGACATCAGGATTTACTCAAAAATCGCTAAGAAGTGTAACTTCAGCGCTTCAAAAGAGGACAGTGCCCAGCATGTAAGGAAGAATGAGCTCATACACACAAAAGATAAACTTATTGAACAGCGAAGCTCAAACAAGATTACCAAGTTGATTACTTCAAACAAGCTTCCATATAAAATGATGAGAAAGCGCTTATACGAGTGTCGGTGGAAGCAAAACCTAACATCTTCCTCTACTGCGTTGTTCCTCTGGATTAAGTTTGAAGACCGGGGCACTGGTGTCCATAAAGTCCACATATCGGAGCCATCTTTGTCTCTGAATGCGAATCTTTCTGGCTAGTTCAATGTCGCTGTATAGCCCGTATAGTTCAGTTTACGCGAACGGAACCGAAAACTATATGTAGAACATTCGGCAGGAGTCATTTCTTGCTTTATCTCTGCGTTGATGTAGTGAAGCTCAGGTGAATTATGATTGGCTATTATGATTCGGTGTTGTCTATCCTCATTCACCGCTAAACATACCAATGCCGCATCTTGGCTAAATACTCACAAACGCTTGAGTGGCACGAAATGGCTCGGTGGTGTCTTTTCCGACTTTGATAAAACAGGGAACATTTTCCAATGTAATCCTGTGAAGGCAGACAAGTTTGGCAGGGATGCCAACACTAGGCATAGCTCTATAGAGCTCGTCTCTATAAGGGCTATCAAAACGGTTTTGAAATCGATAACGATAGAAGACGTAGTGTATGGATTTGAAATTCCTTAGTTTTTCCCTAAATCTGCCGCGGTATGACCATTTGACTAATGAGGAACTTTCCTGGTGAAAGCCACACTCGTATGAACCAATCAGGTTGCAGACAAACGGTTTAAGACCTTCGCACAATATACCAGATATGATCGATGTTAAGAAGATAAATGGCTTCACATTTGGCACAGTTCAGAATGTGTCCTTTGAAGTTCCATTCATTGGGCATATTTTACAGATGTGTTGGTGAATTCTCCATACTAAGTTATGTACCGCTGCTGTGAAAAGTTCGGCACGTGCTCCATCAACTCCAACAGCTTTGTTGGATTTAAGCTAAGATACTGCTATCCTCACTTCGGTTTGATCGGGCTGGACGGCATTCTCTGTTATAAGTGTCAATGCTGAACGGTTCGTTCTGCTCGACGGCGAAATATTAACGCCAAAGTTTAACACTCTATAGAAATACTATTATATTTCCCTGTTTGCCTCTGTGTGTTACTGTTCTGAGGTTGTAGCATTAGTATCTTATTTTCAACTTTGGGTAACATGTTCAAACATAATGCACTTCTCTATCGATCACGAAACATTGCGGTATTAAAATTCTGCAAGTTAGTCTACGTGAGTATAATGGCGACATCACGAAGTATCATGAACTCAAGGAGCAGTTTGATTCTCTGATGCTTACAAGTCGAACTTTAAACATCGATCGTACACCCCAATCAATCTCTGTACACCCCGGGTGCCGCCCAAAACTTGGATCTGTCCTCACGAAGTACAAGCCAGATATTACTATTCTGGAGATACGATAGATAGGATCAACAATGCAAAAAGGACCCAGCTGCGACATTTATTACAGCTGTAACAAAAAACTGCACAGGCTGAGATGCGGATTGTCGTGGGAAATCGGCCTCGATCAAGGGTTATCGACTTCAAGTCTATAAATGATCGTCTGGCTCTAATCCGCATCAGAGCAACATTCTACAATATCAGCCTAATATGTGCACACGCCTGACGCTGAAAACCCTGTCAAGGAGGAATTCTATGACCTCCTAGACGGTGCCTACAGAGCCATCCAACCATCTTTAGCGGACTAGGAGCTAAACATAACCTCCACGACACGACAACAGACAACGGTTTCCGACTAATTTATTTTGCAGCAGCTCGTAATATACTGAAACGTAGCACTAGGTTTCCTAGACTAAGTATCTACACAGCAACCTGGCCTTCCTTTGATGGTAGAACACGTAAACAAATCGACCAGGTACTAATCGACGCAAGGCACGCGTCCAACATCTTCGATGTCGCACTTTCCGAGGGGCCAACGTCGACTCCGACTATTTTCTTGTTGCAGCTAGATTCAGAGCCAGACTATCCAACGAGAAGATGCTGCAAGCCGCCCAGAAGAAGAAGGTTAGCGTTGGATGCCTTACCACGCCAGAAGGACCCAGAGCGTACAAAGTGCACCTTTCCGAGGAACTTTCTGCAGTGCATTAAACAACCTAAACTAACATTATCAAAGAGGTGGCCGTGACCACCCTTGGCTACCAGCCACCTTGGTGCCCTTGGTATGATGATGAGTGCGTTCAACGGAAGAAGGTGACAGAAGATGCACATAAGGAAGTGCTGCAGTGCAAGGCAAGAGCAGCGAGAGATGAGTACCGGATCAGAAGAAGGGAAGACAAGAAAATTCTGAGTAAAAAGGAATGAGACCACACAGCTTCTCAGTTCCAGGATATCGAAGAGTCTCGCGAGCGCAACAGCATCCGGAATTTCTATCGAAAAGCCAAGCAGCTGGCAGCTGGCTTCAAACCCGGGACATATGATCTTCGCAACAGCGCAGGCAACCTAGTCACAAAGACGCAGAGAATTGCTGATGTGTTTAAGCACTACTTTCGGCAGTTGCCTAACGGCCAGGAAACAGAGAGAGTGATAGGGCAAGAAGAGAACCCACTTCCAGTCAATGACGAATCAATACCACCACCCAGTATTGAAGAAGCTAGCGCACCCATCAGAAAACTGGAACATGACAAAGCCGCTGGCTCTGATAGCCTCCCAGCTGAACTTTTTAAACATGGAGGTGATGTCTTGGTAGGGTGCGTGCACCAAGTCATCAGCCAAGTATCGTTGGAGGAAAGCATGCCCGACGATTGAAGTATCAGAGCTCTATATACCCTATCTTCAAAAAAGAGTTGGGTGTCAAATCGCCCAAATCGGAAAAATGTCACATCGCCCAAAAATTATGGGCGATATGACACAACGACACCACGCCCAAAAATTAAAAAATGACGAAACGCCCAAGAAAGTGGGCGTTTTGTCAGAATTCATTAATAGCCTTGCTTCCGATCGCCCAAAACCAAATCGCCCAAAATGCGAAAAAATGCAGAAAAATGTCAAATGGAACAAAAATCTTTTTGGGCGATTTAACATTTTTAATTTTGGGCTATTTAGCATAATGTCAAATCACCCAAAAATATAAGAGATTTTGGTGGGATTGACATTTTCGTTAAATTGGGTTTAAGACTGCATTCAAAACGAATTGTAACAATTACATTAGCGGTTACAGCGCTTTCACGTCGCGTCCGCGCGCGAAGGACGGCCGGGCGCGGCGCGATGCGGCGCGGTTACCGTTTCGCGTCGCGTCGCGTTGCTCCACGCAACCACGCTCGGACCCCCCTCCCCCCACCGAGCGATTTTGTTTCCCCGTAACTGTAAGTGTGAGCCTGACAAAGCAATCAGCGCGATTGACGTTGTAAGTAAGGCTCAATGCAGCTTACGTTTTTGTTGGCAATACATCCGTTTCTATATGGTAATCCTTCATTTGCGATTATTAATGAATATAATATGAGCGCAGGGACATACATATGCATGTCAACATTTTTATTTTTTTTCGAAGAGGCGTATACATAAGTCCACAATGCATAAACAGTGCAATGTGTAAGGGGGAGCATGCTGCCCCCCTGCAACCCCCCTGCTTGGGGTCACTGTTGGATTTGAGGCGGGTGCGAGGATGCGTGTATGCAAAGTTTCTTTATATCCATGTTTCGCACCCAACCTCGCACCCGTCTCAAATCCAACAGTGACCCCAAGCAGGGGGTTGCAGGGGGGCAGCATGCCCCCCCTTACACATTGCACTGTTTATACATTGTGGACTTATGTATGCCCCATCTTATTTGGCCGTTGTTTTCCTTGAGAGGTTTGTAGGTGGGACATAAGATCCAACATTTTATGTCCCAATGAGATGGGACTTATGCCCCGGGAACTAATGTCCCTGCGCCCAAAATTGCGGAAAATAAATGTTTTCAATCTTTTTCAATTTGGTCGTCTTTTTTTACCTTCCTATGTGTTGGTATTTTCAAATTGCGATGAAATGCCCATTTCTGCTTTGAGTGATTTGACATTTCATTTCTTGATCGATCTGTCATAGTGTTAAATCGCCCAAAAATGTTGGGCGATGTGACATTTTCCAGATTTGGGGGATTTGGTTTTGGGCGATATGACACAGATCCGTCTTAAGATAGCCGAAACACAAAATCGCCCAAAATCACTTTTCTGGGTGTTTTCACATCATGTCAAATCGCCCAAAAAATAAAAATGTTAAATCGCCCAACCTGTTTTTTGGGTGATTTGACATTTTTTTAGTTTTTTGCATTTTGGGCGATTTGATTTTGGGCGATTTGGCACCCAACCCGACAATAGACATCATTTTCACACTGAAGCAAATTCTGTAAAAGACCAATGAATATCAAGTCAAAACTCACCAGCTTTTCATCGACTTTAATGCCGCTTATCTCACCATTCATCGTCTTGAACACTAACAAGCGATAGCCCAATTCGGGATACCGTCAAAACTTATCCAGATATGTTGCGTAACGCTGGAAAACACTAGTTGCTCTGTGCAACTTTGAAACAGCTCTTCCGAACTCTTTCAAACATGCACCCGATTCCGGCAAGGAGATGCGCTGTCATGTGACTTCTTCAATATTATGCTGGAACAGATAGTGCGCAGGGCAGGAGTAAACACATCTCAGAATGCACTATCTTTCATAAATCCATCCAACTGCTGGGATACGCGGACGATATTGACATCATCGGAAGATCCCGGCAAGCCATTGTAGAGACATTTACGGCGAAATAAGAAGGTCTTGAAGTAAATGAGGACAAGACTAAGTATTGTACATGTTGTCAAAAAACAAAAAATTGTCTGCAGACAGAACGTTACTGTTGATGACTACAACTTCGAGATAGTTAAGGAGTTTACCTACTTCGGAGCAAACATAAATCCCACAAATGACGCCTTCGTGGAGATCCGACGAAGAATAACCTTAACCGCTGCTACTTCGGTTTGGCAAAAAACTGGGTTCAAAACTCCTAACTCGACGGACCAAATTAATGTTCTATAGAACGCTCACCTTACCAGTCTTGCTTTATGGCGCCGAGTGCTGGACGATAAGTAAGAAAACAGAGCAAATATTGGGTACGTTTGAGCGAAAAATACTTCGTCGGATATTAGGTCCCATATGCAAGAAGGACGAATGGAGGCGAAGATAAAACCGTGAACTCTATGAGGTGTACCAGAATGTGGATGTAGTGCAAAGATCTAAGACACACCGATGACATTGGCTTGGCCACATCAAACAAATGGACAACAACGCTCCAGTCAAGAGAATCTTTGAATCTCAGCCTCCAGGTTCGCGACGGAGAAAAAGAACGAACCTCCGGTATAAAGACCAAGCTGTCACGGATGCCAGAAAACTTTGTCTACACAACTGGAAGCAGCTTGCCCGGGACCCGTGTCTCAGGCAGAGACTCTTCAAATGTCGGGAGCCCTTTAAGAAGAAGAACAACAATTTTTAGTATATTTACAAAAAAAAAAAAAACATTTTAAAAAATTGGTAAATAATATCTCGCTTGTTTTATAATTTTGGGTGTAGGTACAAAAAAAAATAAGCAAAACGCATCATAGACTTTGGATGTGTTGTTGGAAGGATAAAATCGCTTCAACAGAGAGAAATATATTTTTTTTTGCAGAGCAGGTAACTGGTGCAATATAAACTTCTAACAAAATTCGAATATCAATTTAGAGTTTTTTTTATCTGTAAAACCTATACACACATGTAAATTTAAAAAAGCGGCACCTCACACCAGAAGTCGATTAGTCTTTAGTTTAAGCTCGCATCCAATTTAAAATTGACAGTAGAAAAATAAACGACAAAAGTCACTTCTAAGTTAGATTTAAGCTGACAGTCAATAGAGTTTAAGTGAAAGTGTTTACCACACACGAATTCTCTTTCAAATGTGCAAAATAGTTACATACAATGAATCTTCTTCTTCTTCCTTTTTTTTCAGCGAAGTTATGATCCGAAAATAACGGATCACAACCCTCCCACTTCACCGCATTTCTACTAATCCGCCTGTGGGGTTCGCCTATTTGACCTCAGAAAATATCGGCAGGCCTGCCTAATTTTGATCACTCGGTTACTGAGGCCAATGAAATGCCGATGTCGTCGCATTTGCGTGATCCAGGCGTTTATAGGCCAATAGAAAAAAAAAAAAAACAAAATTAATAAAGTAAGTAAAATTAGTAGATAAATAAAACAAAAATAAATAAATAAATTTATATATAAAAAAATAATAAACAAATAAGTCATAAGCAAATACTTAAACAAGTATAATTAAATAAATATATATTTAAATAAATAATAAACAAAAAACAAGAAACAAATAAGTACTCAAATAAGAGTAAATAAATAAATAAATAAATAAATAAATAAATAAATAAATAAATAAATAAATAAATAAATAAATAAATAAATAAATAAATAAATAGATAATAAATAATATTAATAAATAAATAAATAAATAGTATAAATAAATAACTAAATGGATAAATAAATAAGTAAATAAATAAATAAATAAATAAATGAATAAATAAATATATATAAATAAATTACATAAATAAATGATGAACAAAATAATTACTGAAAAAAACAAATTTAGGAAAAACAAAGATACTCGTACATGTGTACATATATATACACAGATAAATCAATAAATAAGTAACAAAAAATGTAAAGAATTTAATATAAAGTACATAAATAAATAGATATAAAGGAGTAAGTGCATTTACATTTTAACAATCTTAAGTATTCAATGCATTCACTAGCGGATTGTCAGCAAAACTGCATCTTGTTTTAAACGTGTTATTGAGTTTACGGATTCTATTGGCTATTAATTCAACATTCGCTCTTTGGTGAATATCAAGAGTTGCATGGTGCCAAGGTAAGTCTAGCATCATTCTTAAAAGCTTGTTTTGTGACACTTGCAATTTCTTTATATGGCACGCTGCCGAGTCGCCCCATACCTGGCACCCATATAGCAGAATTGCCTGAAAAATTACCTTGTGCAGTGTAATTTTGTTGTCAGTGGGAAGAAGTGATTTTCTGTTAATGAAAGGGTACAACATCTTTATTGCTATTCCGATTTTCTTTAAAGTTTTGACGATATGGTCCTTAAATGTCAACTTGGTATCTAGATAAATACCAAGATATCTAACGGAGGATTCCCAATTTATGCTACTTCCATTAAGCTGAAGCTGGCTGCTGGGAAGACAGCAAGATTTTCTTTTTCGGGTGAAAAAAATTGCTTGTGTTTTCCCTTCGTTCAGCTTGATTTTCCATTTGTGATAGTATTTTACTAATATTTCCATTCCATTTTGAAGATTCCTCTCAATATTGAGAGCGAGTTCATGAGATGAAAATATTGCGGTGTCATCTGCAAAAATGGCTATATCACAGTGGGGTAACTTTGGGATGTCAGATGTATAAATGTTATACAGGATTGGGGCAAGAACTGAGCCTTGTGGAACACCCGATCGAAAATATACCAAGTCAGAAACACTACTATTAACATGGACTTTGAAACGACGACTGGACAAGAAACTTTGGACTACTTTACAGATATAAGAAGGAAAGTTTAGACTTATCATTTTATATATTAGGCCTTCATGCCAAACAGAGTCAAATGCCTTTTCAATGTCTAATAAGACCATGCCAGTAGATTTCCCATGTGACCGATTTTGTTTGACACTTTTTAACAGGGTTCAAATGATCTCTTCTTAGAACGTGGTAATACCAGCTGAGCCGGTCGCGCTTTATCTTTTGTACGATGGTTGCCTTGACGTACATACAACAAATCTTGTAATAACAAATTTTTAAGACAAATTGAGATCGAAAATGTTAACTAGTTTCAATGTTTCACCACCTATTTCTGCCTCTACAGTCAAGTTCCTTACTATTGGCAGCATAATTATTTTTTACTGTACTTGTTAAGTTCAGTTCTTAGAAATTGTTTAAATTTTATTTCAATAAAAAACGAAGGAGCTTATATTAGGTTGTAGGGGAAGTATTCAAACTTTTTGTTACTGGATGGCATTAAAGTGCAAAATCGCTGGTAATATTGATCTGATTAGGAAACTCTTACCAGCATTTTTGAAAGGTGGCATTTTGCAGATCAATTTAGAAAAGAAAGTTGACAGCATTTAATCGTTCTTACTTACTTACTTAGGTGGCGCTACAGTTCGGTGTGAACCTGGGCCTCAACCAACAAGCCTCTCCATTTAGCTCGGTCTTTAACTAATTGCCTCCAGTTGCGCACTCCAAGTTGGTCGAGATCCCCTTAAACTTGTGCGCGCCACCTACGGCGATGATTCCCCCTACTGCGTCGTCCCTTGGGGTTAGATTCGAAGACTCTGCGGGCCGGAGCGTTGGTGTCCATTCGCTCTACATGTCCTAGCCATCTCAGACGCCCAATACGCAGTTTTTTGACTAGGTCGATGTCGCTGTACAGCTCGTATAGGTCGTGATTTAATCTTCTCCTCCAAAATCCGTCAACGCAAACGGGACCGAAAATCTTACGAAGAATTTTTCTCTCGAAGCGACCAAGGATATCTTCATCCTCTTTTAATAAAGTTCATGTTTCAGCGCCGTAAAGCAGGACTGGGATGATCAAGGTCTTATATAGAGTCTCCTTAGTTTTAGCTGCCCACTGTGATGTTTAGTCCAACTCGTCGGTGTTGGCTTTCCCTTCTTGTTGACAGCATATACTTGGTTTTGCCCTCGTTTATCGCTAAACCCATTTTGGCCTCTTCCGCCTCAATGCTTGCAACCCACCGGTAACAGCCCGCTGAGTTCGTCAGCGTATGCAAGCAGTTGTACAGACTTGTAATAGATCGTGCCTCCGGCGTTAGCCTGCGAGTTCCACGCAATCCAATTTAATCATTCAATCAGCTGTTTTATCGTGGGAAAAATGAGTGAAGTTTTTGAAAAATTCAATACATTTTGTAATTTTATTTTGAAAACAAGCGAGAGTGCTGCTCGTAAATAGATTTGTGTGGTTTATAAAGAAGATACTTTATCAAAAGTTACACCCAAAACATGGGTCGCTTGATTCCGTTTTACAGAGAGCCAATTCAATGCACTTTATTGACACATATCTATTGCACTTTAAAATACTTCGCATAGCCTTATTTTGTAATAATTGCAGTCTATGAATCAAACTATCATTACACAAAAACAAAAGCGATTAACAATACTCAAAGTACGATTTTATTATCACATTAAAAATATTTATCGCACTTAAAGTAGATATTTCATTTCTTATTCTTCTAAGGACACCATATTTTAGCTGTTTTTTTTACAAATATAATCTGCATGTTTAGAGAAATTAAACTTGTTACCTATTATAACCCCTAGGTATTTAATTTCATCAATTTGTTCAATGACCTCACCATCAATTAACATTCTTAAATTATAGTCTTGCCTATTGTTGATCACGATTTGCTTCGTTTTGGATATGTTGAGTTTCAATCTGTTTTGTTTTAGCCACATGTTTACTCGCTCCAAGTCATCCTGCAGTAATCTATGACTTTCATCAATGCTTCTTTCAGTCACATATATTACCGTATCGTCGGCAAAAATGGCGGCATGGTTTCCTCATCTCGATATTCATAAGCAGACATGGCGGTCCAATGATCATGTCACGATCAACCAAATTGATCATATTGCGATCGACGCAAGGCATGCCTCCAGTATTCTGGATGTCCGGACCTTCCGAGCGGCCAACATAGACTCGGATCATTACCTTGTTGTAGCCAAGGTACGAATGCGGATATCCCAATCTGAGCAACAAAGAAGAATTACTGTGAGAAAATTTAACGTCGAAAAGCTACAATCGCAAGAGACCGCCAGACTCTTCGCTGAACGCGTATCCCGAAATCTCTCAATCACCCCTATACCGCCAGCATCAAGTGCCGAAGACCAGTGGCAACGCTGCCAACATGCCATCAGAAACGCCGCGACTGATGTGCTGGGTCTCGCTCGCCCACCACCGCGAAACCCCTGGTTTGACGAAGAATGCCGGCGAGTGCATGCAGCAAAACAAGAGGCATACAAAGCGGCGCTGCAAAGGAAGACGAGAGCTGCTCGTGAGCTCTACGAGCAAAAGAGACGGGAAGAACATCGGCTTCTCCAAAAGAATAAGAAAGAGCATGAGAAGCGCGCGTTTGAGAATATCGAGAGTCTATACTCCAGGAACAATGTACGGAAGTTTTACCAAAAGGTAAAAAGAACGTGTCAGAGAAGTAATACCCGTACAGAAACCTGTAGAGATGAGAATGGAAACCTCGTAGTAGAATCACAGTCGGTGCTGAGAATATGGAAAAACTACTTCTGCAGACTGTATAACGGCGACGAAGACCAACATCCCGCTGTCAGGCAGAATGAACCATTCAACATGGACGATGATAGTCAAAATTTCCGTCCACCTGACCAAAACGAAGTGAGGATAGCAATATCCAAGCTAAAATCGAACAAGGTTGCTGGACCTGACGGTTTACCGGCCGAACTTTTCAAGGCAGCTGGGGATAAATTGGTAGAGTGCATACACCAACTCCTCTCTAAGATTTGGTCAGAGGAGTGTATGCCTGATGAATGGAATCTCAGCATCGTTTGCCCGATCCACAAGAAAGGAGACCCCCTCAACTGCGCCAATTATAGAGGCATCAGTCTCCTCAACATCGCATACAAGATCTTTTCTGCGATATTGTGTGAACGCCTGAAACCTTTTATCAACAGCCTGATTGGACCCTATCAGTGCGGTTTCAGGCCAGGAAAGTCCACCATCGATCAAATCTTCACACTTCGGCAGATCCTGGAGAAAACCCAAGAATTCCAAATCGATACTCACCACCTCTTTATCGATTTCAAGGCCGCCTATGACAGCATCTATAGAGAAGAGCTTTATAGAGCCATGTCTAGTTTTGACATCCCTGCCAAACTTGTCCGCCTGTGCAGGCTGACGATGGAGAACGCTCGCTGCTCCATCAAGGTCGGTAATGACCTCACCGAGACCTTTGATGTCAAAAAAGGCTTTAGACAAGGTGACGCGCTGTCATGTGACTTCTTCAATATTGTACTTGAACGGATTGTGCGGAACTCACAAGCCAACACCGGGGGCACAATCTATTACAAGTCAATACAACTGCTTGCATACGCCGACGATATAGACATTATCGGAAGATCTCAGCGGGCTGTCACCGGTGCTTTTGCAAGCATTGAGGCGGAAGCGGCCAAAATGGGTTTGGCGATAAACGAGGGCAAAACCAAGTATATGCTGTCAACTAGAAGGGAAAACCAACATCGACGAATTGGACAAAACGTCACCGTGGGCAGCTATAACTTCGAGGTAGTAAGGGACTTTGTCTACCTTGGCTCTGCTATAAATTCAGCAAACAAAATCAGCGCAGAAATCAATTGAAGAATAACTCTTGCCAATCGCTGTTTTTTTGGGCTTATAAGGCAATTCAACAGTAAAGCCCTCTCTCGAACAACTAATGAGACTCTATATAAGACCTTGATCATCCCAGTCCTGCTTTACGGCGCTGAAACATGGACTTTATTAAAAGAGGATGAAGATATCCTTGGTCGCTTCGAGAGAAAAATTCTTCGTAAGATTTTCGGTCCCGTTTGCGTTGACGGGTTTTGGAGGAGAAGATTCAATCACGAACTATACGAGCTGTACAGCGACATCGACCTAGTCAAAAAACTGCGTATTGGACGTCTGAGATGGCTAGGACATGTAGAGCGAATGGACACCAACGCTCCGGCCCGCAGAGTCTTCGAATCTAACCCCGAGGGACGACGCAGTAGAGGGAATTACCGCCGTAGGTGGCGCGCACAAGTTCAAGGGGACCTCGACCAACTTGGAGTGCGCAACTGGAGGCAATTAGCTAAAGACCGAGTTAAATGGAGAGGCTTGTTGGTTGAAGCCCAGGTTCACCCCGAACTGTAGCGCCACCTAAGTAAGTAAGTAAGTCGGCAAAAAGAGCTAGGTTTGCATTATTTAAAACCCTTTGCATGTCATTAATGCAAGTATTTTATAAAGAGTAATGTACCAAACACAATTCCTTGTGGTACACCAAGGTTTACTTTAATAGAGTCCGATTCGATTTCTTTTAATTTTACTATTTGGGTTCTATTTGAGAGATAAGAAGATATCTGTCAATTGTTTCAAATGCTCTTTTGAACTCCAAAAACGCATAGTTCGCTATCTTTTTTCTAGACAACTCACCTTTCCAACTCGTAACCACTAAACTAATCGCACTTTCACAAGAAATTGATTTTTTCTAAATCCCGATCGAATGTGAGTTATTAAATTATTGTCTTCAAAATAGTTACTAAGTTGTTCAAGTATTATTTTCTCGAATACTTTTCTAAAAAGGGGCATCGCGTTTACCTGTCTAAATTCTTCGCACAAACGTGCATTAGCTGCTTTTTCAATCGGCGCACAGTGGCCCGTTTATGTAAAAGTGCTTGCGAAATTCATTTTTCGGGTGGGTATATAATGCAAAAGTTTTAAATTCGCGGAATTAAGAAATGTTTGGAGCTCTAGTAATCGAAAAAGTTATTTCATTTGGATGAATGGTTTGGCTTGTAGAGCGAATCAAAGTTGATAAATTTTTATGGTGAGAAAAAAAATATTTTTTTTTAATTTTTTTTTTTTAGCTTTGAGTGTACAAACTAGGAAAAGATCATAAAAAAACTGTTTTTTTTTATACATGTACTTGTTAATTACTAAAATCAAAAATTAAAAAAAAAAAAAATTAATAAATTTTTTTAAGTCGTTAATTTAATGTTTTATGAAACACCACTTTTTGCACCCTTTTTCGACTTTAAATTGAGCAGAAAGAAAACATTTAAGAGTCATTAAACAAAACTCGACAGATAATAAATCCTTATATATTTCTTAACATAAATCCAAAAACTCAGCTGCATAAAGTTGCATAGAGCTGCGTTAGACAGATTTGATTTGAAGAAATCGGCCAATTTTTTCTGCGTTTTTTTAGTGCAGGTATTTATTTTTAAGGTATAAAAGGATGAAACATTAGTATGAAATTATCATTTAAAACTTAAACGAGCAGTCGAGCAGTTGCATAAGAAATATTGTTTAAAATGGATATACCATACAACAGTTTGTTTGAACTTTTTGACAACGTTAGGAGTTGTAAAGAGTTAATATCTGCCGTAGTAAGTGAATACCAACTATCCGATGAAAATTTATCGGAAATTGAAACAAAATTAACAACATTTTTTTACAACCTTAAACAAAAATGGAACCTGCACTGCACTGCACTTCGTTTTAATATCGTTGACTGTAGTATTTATGAGGTCACTAGTTTCCTTACCATATTGGAATATTATGGGTCGGCAGAAATGAACCGATGATGGGCGAGGGTTCCTCCAATGTTCACCATTTGAACTATTTAGCCTGAGTGGAACAACTGAAGCCATGAACATGTTTGCATCTGTTTCACCATCTGTTGTATTTATTTTTTGCTTGTACGCACCTTGTCCAGATGATCCATCGCAGCCCCATTTACTCTGCAACGTCAGACCTCTTGGGAGTGCAGTAATTTGGTCCTCTGTTTTGCTTTCTAATAGCCGCCTTGCAGTATGGTCCATCATGTCTTGAAGTTTCACTATAGCCGATATTTCCGTGATTTCGCAGTTTTCTGGAACTGCTTCTTTTTTCGCCACTGTTATTGAGTTGTAGGATGGTAGAACATCTATGTTGTGATTTCTCAACGAAGTCCTCAGGATTTTATATTTATCTTTTGACAGCCCCAAATCCATAAACACAGCTAATGCATTCTCATTGGTATATTTTATGGGATCCATTTGTGGAGTAGGAAAGCTTTCCCTGACTTTTTTACGCGAAGTGGACTTGCAGTAGAAATTGCCTTGATTATATCACCCTTCACCTTTTCATTTTGTGAATGCTGCGCACTCATTAACTGGCTTCATTGGCCTTCCACTTGATGACCTTGATGTAGTTGGAAGATCACACGTTTCTTCTGTTCGTCCGGTATTGATATGGAGAGATGAGGAAAGTCATTCCTCATTCTTTTTTAAATATAATCTCGATCTATGTAGTGAATGCAGTTAAATTTGGGGAGTATACCAAAGAAACAGCAGAGCTATTAAAACAAAAGTATCCTCAAAAACAACTAACACATACTCTTCATAAAATTTTGGTTCACAGTCAAAGAATGAAGACCTATTTAACATGCTTGCAGCCTCATCGGATCCACTTATTTCTTCCCTGAGGCATGTAAGAAACCAACAAGATCTGAAAGCAGAATACTCTCCGGAAATGATGAGTTTATTAGAGATTGCCCCGGACTTAGATGATAGTTTCCAAGAAATCTAATGTTTGTATGTAAATTTTTGGTACATTTAATGTTTCTTCAATTGTTTGACTTGTAATCTATCACTAAAATATTTTATTAATGTACTCTTCTATACTAAAAAACAAAAAAAAAATTCCTTAATAAACACAAAAAAAAAAATTACTTTTTTCCCCACTGTTTCACTCAAATTGGTTTGTTCTCTTTTTTCCGTACTGTTTCACTTAAATTACGTTCAGATTACTTCAAACGTTGACTTTTGACCTTTGCAAGGTAAAAAAAAAATTATGTTAATCACCTAAACTAAAAGTTCTTATTCCAACAGCAAATTCTGAACACCCTGTAATTTTTTTTTTTTTGAAATTCACCGCTTTCATAGCCTTGGAAATTTCCTTCAAGATAAAAATTCACAATTCTGGTGATATCTTGATTCGTTTAAGAGTTATGATTTTTGCAACCAAAAAAGTCAATATGGCCCACTGTGCGGCGTAACGACTGCCTTTTTTCACAAATCAGGAAAAAAGTCGATGAAACCCGCACATAAGCAGTCAAATCAATCTCAAGGAAAAAAAAAAAAAAATTGCTGGGCAGAGTTTCAATTTATGAATCGCTGGTGAATCAAAACCAAATCGAGGCATTTTTGAAGAGATTAATTAATTTAATTTAATTGTGATGAACAGTGGATCACATACGACAATGTGGTGTGAAAAAGATTGTGGTCGAAGAAGGATGAGACTCCCCAAACTGTTATAAAGCCGAAAGGAAGGTGATGCTGAGTAGTTGGAGGGACTGGAAAGGACATATGCAGTATAAACTGCTGGTCAAACGATTACTTCTGATCTAAGACAATGCCTTACCACATACATCTTTCGTGACCTGCCAATAACTAAGAGCGATTGGCTGGGAAGAATTGATGCATCCGCCGTATAGTCCAGATCTTGCAGACTTGGATTACCATTTGTTTCCGTCCATGCATAATTATTTTAATGGTGTAAAGTTGAATTCCATAAGTGGCTGCGAAAATCACTTGTTAGAGTTTTTCGCCAAAAAATCCTAGAAGTCCTATGAGGATGTAATTATGGTTTTGCCCGAAAAATGGTAAAAGGTCATTGATTAAAATGGGCAATATTTGTTTTAATGAAATTCATTTAAAATATAAAAAATAAAAATCATTTGAACTTTCACTTGAAAAGGCTCAATACCTTCTTTCCAACCCAATATTTGTGTACAGTTTAAGTCTTTTCAGCCGCATTGGTGATGAGTGGCAATTACTTTGAGTCAACTGTTTAAACTCTCGATGATTGCCAGTAAGGATTTCAACATCGTGTCATACCTTCAAACGTATAAATATGGATCGTATTTAAAAGCCTCAGCTGTAGCGTTAGCTCGAAATAACGAGGTCTCGTCTTACATCTCTTAATTTGAAAATAAATTAGATGTGGATATAGCAATAGTTAAATTTTTAGCGGAAAGTGCTGGATAGATTTAGCATGTTTGTAAAATTTGATTGTTAGGCATTTGAAGATTTTTTTTTGTTAACAAATTCATTATTCATTTCATTACCACTAGAAAACATCATTCTAGACCAGACACTATAATTAGTTTCAATCGACGTGTAGTCGATAAATTAATTGCGTTACGAATCAAAAAAAAAAAATGGAAACATCGAATACAAAAATCCATTCAAACAAAGCAGCAACCATTCGACTAACCAACCACTTTGAAGAGCACCATCATTGTCTTTCGCTATGGCCAAGGTCTTTGACTAAAAACCATGTCAAATGCATGTACATGTGTAGGTAGGTATGTGAAGACCGAAACAAACAAAAAACCAAACGTCTCACAAAGCAGATCGACTATTTTGCTTGATGCGGCTTTTGTTTCTCACAAGAGACCAACAAAACCAACCATTTTCCTTCCTCCAACAACTTGGACGGGACGACGATGAGCAAAAAAAAAAAGAAGCAAGAATTCGGGTGAGAACATCTTGAAAACCTGTCAGCATTTTGATGAAGGTTTTTAAAGCCGACACCTACCACCACCCCTGTGCACGGAGTGTGTGCTATATATGTGCCAGGAAATTTTAAATGCCTTGGAATACACGCACACGCACATGGGTGATTTCGAATTCAAATAAATCCAGACAAAATGGCTGTTGCAATGAAAACAGAATAAAGGGGATTACGCTCTTCGAATAGCGTACTGGTTGATAGAAGAATGTTTGTACTAGGGGAACAATGGACTGATTTGCTCAAGGGGAGAAAACATCTACACAACAACCCCATCCAGTCATTCATCAGAAATCATGTGTCGAGCGGTGGAAAGGGTGTCTTGCTATTAGCAGTGCATTCGGATTCATTTCGTGTGTCTGTAATAAATAGACTTTGGTCAAGTTGAAGGGGCCGAGCTAGATTAGCTGAGATCCTTTTAATTACTCCAGACATCAGCACTTTGTCACATGAGCTGCCCTTTTCGCAGTTCGAGTGGAGATATAAATTTTGTACGTGTTCTGTGTTTGATATTCTGGTATTCCCCCAGGGGAACTCTCTTTTTCTCTGTTTGTGTGTCCTCCAAGAGTCCAAATCAATTGTCGGCCGTCGAAATGTTGATGAATGCTTTTAGTGAATGGCTAATTAATAGGCCATGCTTAAGGGCTAAGATAATTGTGGGACTCAAGCCGTAATGTGGTGTTAATTAGACGACCGACGGTAAAGTGCTAGGCCTTCTTTTTAATTATTCATGATAACTTGAATTTCATTTGTAAAGTTTTTCTAATTAATGGTGAAAGATGGCCCGTTGGGTATGACGTGTGTGTCCCACTTATTTTGGAATTAGAAATGGAAACTAAAGTGAAAAACATTTGCTCCTTTATTTAAGGAGCACTTTGCGCTAATGTTATTCTTAAGTGTAATTTTCTTCGTTTCACTTAGAACCGCACTGACGTCATTGAGTCATGCGAATACGATGTACTGTGTATTGTATTGTCTTTAAAGAAGGGTAATATGAAAATAACAAGCAAATAGATCATATGGCCCATTGCACAGCATAGCCGCCCGTTCACTGCTTGTCAGCGACTGTGCATAGAGCCAAGAACCATAAATCTCATAGTACTATTGGCGAAATAGAAAAGACTAGTTTGTCCTATTTTCCTAAGGAAGCTATCCCAATTCGGTCAAAGACTGGACACTCACAGATGAAATGCAAGGCAGTTTCGACCTCCTCTATATAACTTAATTTATTTTCGAGCTTCTTATACCAATGACTTTAAGGTTCTCGTTTAAAGGACTAAAATCAGTGACGAAACCCATAAAGATTTTTTTTCAAGTCAAGTGACAATGCCAATCTACCCTTCCCTGTCCCATTTCGATCGGAAAGAAGCGCCGAAAACGACTCTTAAAAAGCTGTTAGGAGCATATGGTATGGAGTACCCGTTCCCAGTGGATGAATGTGCTACTAAAAAGCTCCACACTTCTGCGGTATAGGGCCTATCTGTCTTCCTCCAAAGAAGAATGGAATACGGAAGTGCAAGACTTCCATGGCAATAATTAAAGTTTTTATCATCACCCCACTAACGCGTAGATACGCGAGGTATTGAAGTTTACTAGGCTGCAGCTTGTGGGAGTGTGCTCTCAGCCACCAAATAACCGCACAATATCTTAGATACGCTTTAACAATATATTCTTAGTACATATCCAGTGCACCAATTTCTGAGCAACCAACGGCACTATCAGAGAGTGTGACCTTCTTTACAGATTACAGCCTTTATATGACCAGCAAAGTTGAGTTTTTGTAACGAAAAAGACACCCAAACAATTGGATGAAGTCAGCTGAGTGTCCAAAAAAATAGGCCATTTCAATGAATGCAGCTTTCTTCTTGTTGTGAACAACATCATCTATGTTTCGTATGAACTGACGGACAATACCTCCTCACGGCACCAAGTACCGTCTGTTTGACGATTTGAGCGCCAAAATAGAAGCATAGCATTCTTCCGGTAAGCCATCCAGGAACCTCAAATATGTTAACGAAGTTCGAACATATCAGTAAGGTTTTAGCAGTATTACCAACTTGGTGAAAATGGCTTCTCATATCAAAGACATAGTAAAAAAAAACGAAAGCTAATCTTCGTAAAAGAAAGAAGACAGGGTCGCTACCAGTAGCAATTTTACAAAGACACTTTTCGTTCTTTTACAATTTGTTAAAGGTCTACTGGGTTAACTGGCTTAAGCAACCAGATATCATACGATCCATTCCAAGCGGGATGAAACCTGTAGGTTAGGTTAGGTTAGGTTGGAGGGAAGTACTTATCACGGGGGCCATTCGGTCCATTGTGTTTCCCTTTGTAGTGTGAAACCTATACTAAAACGATTATCTTGCGGTCGGTTCTGTTTTGAACCAGCCACTGCTCTTTATGAAGCCTATCATGTTCCTTAGTGGGACTTGTATGAGATCCCCTAGTTCGTCAAAAAACTGCTTCCTCTATGACGTAGGCGGTGGTTTCGAAGATTTGGGCAACCGCATAGTAGGTGTTCCATGGTTTCTGTCTCCTCTATATCTTGACAGCTCCTGCATTGGTCGGGTGTGTTGATGCCTAATCTAGCAATTAATCGCGCGCGCAGTGTCCTGTTAGCGCACCTGTCAAGATGCGAATTTCTTTTCTATTCATCGCCAAAGACTTTGTTCTGTTTCCATTCACTGTCGGTCATAAGCTGCGATATATGACACAGTCGCTTCTGACGTGCCAAGCGGAGTTAATCAGTTCTCCTGCTTTTAGGTCTATTTTCCTTTTCAGTTCACCAATTGGAGTTTTTACTGACAACCGAGTGCGTTGAAAATCCAATGCTGATCCCTTTTTGGCTGGTTCATTTGCTGTCTCGTTTCCTTTTATATTGCTATGTCCGGGAACCCAGCAGAGAGTTACGTCATGGGTGTTGCATATTCTGTTCAACGTGTTACGGCATCTGGAAACTGTTTGTGATCTAACTTCCTGGCTATCTAGTGCGTCGATTGCCGCTTGGCTATACACGAAAATGTTAATCTTGGAAGGATTTAGTTTTTTCCTATTTATAGTCTGTGCAGCCCTGTCAATGGCAAAGACCTCAGCTTGAAAGATGCTACGGTCATCCGGGAGTTTGTACGAGTCGTTGATTGTAAGTAACTCGCAGAAAACTCCAAATATCCATTTAAGACCCGTCGGTGTAAAGTTGAATATCCTGTACATTAATTAATGTGTCGGAGTCCCACTCTTGTCTTTCGGGAATAAAAGTGGAGTAGTTCTTGTCGAAATTTATTTAGGGTATGATAGAATCTGTTCTTCTGTTGAGATCGGTTATACTAACCTGTTGAGTATAGATCCATGTCCATAGGAGCTTTGCTTCCATGCGCCCGACTGTTTGGACGAATCCCACTTTTGGCAGCTGTGCATCGTATGTACTCATCTAGGGGAGGGATATTTAGCATCATCTCTAAACACGCTTGTGGTGTTGATCTTTGTGCTCCGGTTATGCTTATGCGTGCTAATCTTTGTACATTTGTGAGTGTTTTAAGATAGCTGGTTTTGTCTGTTGCGTTCCACCATACAATAATTCCGTAGGTAAGGATGGGTCTGACAATCGCTGTGTACATTCAGTAAAGCATGGAAGGACGCAGATCCCATTGTTTACCAAAGGCTTTCTTGCATGCATAGAATGCGCAAAGTGCTTTCTTCATTCTTTCGTCTGTGTTTTTTTTTCCAGGTGAGCATCGAATCAAGGACGGTTCCGAGATATTTAGCTGTTGTAGAGAGATTCAGACGAATTCCACTCAGTTTAGGGGGATCAAATTCTTCTATTTTCCTTCTTTTTGGCAAACAGAACCAGTTCAGTCGAAACTTGTATATTTTCATTCCGATTCCGCTGACAGAGCATGATCGGTGTGCTATAAATGCCCCACCAACAACATACGTAAAAGCAATAAAATTTCGACCAAATCTGCAGTAGGGCACTCTGTAGATATAGCTTAACTTGATGCAATTGCACTTCGAACTGTATAGGTCTAACTCGTGCTCTATTCGATGAGATACTTGAATTAAAGCACCTCCTCTAGTCCAACTGATTTGATTAACCAAAGTATCCAGCGAATGTAGATAAATTTCTGATTGAACGTAGCCCACCAATTGTTTTATTGTTTTGGGGATTAATGCTTTATAATTCATAGGAAGGTGTGCTGGTGTCATCGAGATTTGTGCAAATTTTGCAGTGTGCATCCTCTTAACTATCAAATTTTCCGAAATGTTACTTATGTGCCTGTCAAAATCCAACCCCGATTTTTAATTATACATAGGCAGCTTTTACTTCTTTTCCGATTACAATTCCCCAGAAGTACGTCGAATTTTCCCATTTATTCTTTTCTTTATTTTTCAGCTCATCTTGCAGTCTATGTGGTCCTCACCCGCTGCATGGTTTCTGACCAAAGAACTGCGTTTCCAAGCTGTTTCTTGCTAGTGCATCAGTAGCTTCATTTCCCTCCCTCCTATATGTTCTGGTAGCTAATAGTGCTTGACTCTATAAGCTTGGCCCAGTCTACATAGTGATCTTTATAAGGCATTTACAACGATCTTAATAACTTCTTGCAGCGATATCTTCTGCGGAGATTAACTCGGCTCATTTTCAATCGCGTGAAACTCAACTTGCAAAATCAAGGTGATGGTTCCCAGCAATTCTGAGTGTCTAGTCGTGCCCAGGTAAAACTTATACCTAGATATTTTGGAATTATCTGTATACCATATGATTATGAGTTGCTTGCATTGATACCTGTCGAATTCATTCATCCAGTTCCTTTTTTTATTCAGCTTTGTGGGAAATTTTCTATGAAAGCAGTGTCCTTTGACCACATCCTCTCTTGGACAATCCAGAAGCAGCATCGATGTGGACAAGGTTTCTTGCTTTCGTGCGGACGATTTTTCTTTCCCGAAGCCATTGGTCAAGATTATTCTGAGCATAGTATCCTAAGCGGTCCTTTCCCGAACTATGTGTAGAGGGGTGAATCCTAGATGTTCTTTTACGCTATAAAGCGCGAGTGACCTTAGCTAACTCAGTTTTTAAGTTAGTCCTTCCACAGAAATTTACTATGAAGTGTAAAGATAGATATTCCAGTCCCTTCTGATCGGATGGGTTGCATTTGCTACTATTGCATTTTGGTGTGAAGAAGTTTTAGTTAAGTTCTATCATTGAACACCACTTCTGTGTGACTCCTGATCCCCGATTTTACTTATTGTTTCTTAAAATGTACGCCTTACAATAGTGACTTTGTGGTCAGGGTATCCATTTTATACCAATGTCTTCCAGTTTTTTTAGTTTATCATCTACTACTAGGTTTTACTTTAGTGGTGAGGCAGATCCTTCTTGTAAGCAGCATCAAGTGGTGCTTACTGTGATGGTGTTCTGTTACACCCTTGTATCAGCAGTCATAGTTCTCAACATCCCCATTTACCCTTTTTTTTCGAGGTCCTCCTGATTTAGAGGAAGTGTTGTCGAAGGCTCCTTCGATATTCCAATAGACACATATTGCCATCTACTTGCTGTCCAGTGCTCCCTACAGCATCGCCGTTCTCAAATAATCGTACAAAACCCTTTTCAACATCTTAAATATGAACGAGGTCAAGCTTATCAGCTAAACATATCATTACATTGTCATTTCATGGCTTACAAATCTGACCAAACTAAGACAACCAGTAAAAGCCATTACAGGCGTTTTTCTTTGGAGAACTCTTTAAGGCGACTATCAAAACCCCATCTATTCAGCGTAGCACTTCTGCTTTCGTGTCAATCTGAAGTAAAATATTGAGGTAAAATGATATCAGTGAATAATGCAAATGTCTTCATTACACCCATCAAAGTGATGCGGATTTGATAGCAACCTTGCATTTGCATTTCTCTTGGTTCGCAAGAAGAAAAGATCTTTGCATTTCAGATTTGGGTGGAATCCAAACAGATTTGCATGAATCCACCGAGCGCGTCATGACTCCCCCAAACCCAGTACGTATACTACGAGCTAAGCTACATCATAGTGGAATTATGCGAAATGATTCCTTCTTGGAGCGGTTAACAACTGAGGGAGCTGTCTTTGAAGGTTTCTTTCCTTTCGTCTTTGTTATTCCATTTTCTACACAGTGCTGTTGAAAACCCCCTCTATGTAGTAAGAATACAATACCTATACATACATAAAGCTGTGTAAATAGAATCGTATAATGTGTACTTATGCAGAGAGGAATAATGAAAAAAAAAAAAAAACTGAAGAAAGAAACAGAATAAAAAACACACGTCCGTACGTACTCGTATACTATACGTATCTCGAGGAATTGACGTGTGATCATTAATCAAATTGCAGAATGCAGACTTTTCAGTGTGCCGCGCTGCTCTGTGGCGTAGTAGTTCTTCAATTCACTTTGCCAACAAGCGTATATCCTTTTAGTGACATACAAACACATGCACACACACATACCCGTACATGTGATATTACGAATACTGTATCAAATCTAAACCACTGACTGGGAAGGAGAGACGTTATAAGGAACGAAAATACTCGCACGAATCTGTGAATTTGATAAGAGTTTTCACTTTTAACGCAAGGAAATGAAAAATGTGCTGCTTATTAGCACTTTGATGTAAAGCATTATCATTTTAGCTCATTTAAAAATTAAAATCGCAAGATTTTAGGATGCAGTTTCGTTAATACAGTATCAGATCTATCTTGGGTTTAACTTGATGAAAGCAGAATCGAGCAGTCGCTATAAATGTCTGAAGGGTCACGCTCACAATGCGTCTTATTTGGTTTCTTATTTTTACACTAGAACCAAAATATGCGAGTAACTAGGACGCCAGTTTAGTGCACTCCACATATAAGTGGAGTCCAATTGAATCAGGTGGAGAACTGGAAGTATTTCGGGGTTTTATTTATGGAAGGCGATAAAAGGAGCAATTTTAAGTTATCCTGTAAGATTGATCAGCCTATTTTGAGAGCACTTGGTCTATCTGGTACAAGAAGGACCAAACCTAGTAACAAAGCTACCTATGGTCATAAAATCTGGAATCTAACTATTGACTGAAAGAATAAGACCGCGAATACAAGCTGCTGAAATGAAATGGTGATGTTGCTGAATCACATGGATGGAGTTAGACACGCCAGAGTATGCCAACAAACCAATGTCGGGCATCTACTTCTCCGAATAGAGCGATCTATTCCCCGATTATTTGGCAATGTAATAGGCATGTCCTCAAACCGAGTACCAAAGCCTGTCATGAATACCGTGTCACCCGTTAAGCCATCAAGTCTTTTATATCTCCTGGAACCTTCTACAAAAAGAGGTAGGAGTCGATAGATTCAACTTCAAAGCTTCAAGTCCCGGAAATTGCGGTCTGGTCTTGCGCTATACCCTTTAAATTCTGATTACTTGCATCAAGTTTTGGGAAATTTATCACCTGTGATATACTACATACGTATCTAGATAAAAATAAAATATGTAGCAAAATACTAACTGCTGAAAAAGTTTTAGATTTAACCGCAATTCACGGTAAGTACGAAATATAATATTTTCAGGAAGCATGCCCGTGCCCTGAGAACCAGTATGAGGGTATTAATAATCCATTTGGCACGCGTAAATTAAAAAAGAAAAAAAGACATGGTGACTTCTAAATTCAGGAGGAATAATCTAAACATGCAGAAATTTCAGTGGTGCAGGCTTTTCGCTTCCTACTTTATCGAGTAAGATATACAATCTAATAATGACTCTGTCCGTGAGCCCAGCAAAACTGATTTCAGTGCAACTATAGATCCAACTACTCGTCAAAAAAAAACCTCCAAATCAACACCCTTAGAAAAGCCATTCTGATGCACAATATCGCCATGAACATTAACACCGATACACAGACAAGAACGAGAAATATCTTTTCACATTCATTTAAAGCACAGGTATATTCTCGTTGTACAAAGATAGCACAAGTTCCAAAATTTGTCAGAAGCCTTCGAGTAAAAAATCATCTCTGCCTTATTGGCTACATTGGATAATCCGTGCCGGATCCGAAAATGGCCTCTTCAAGGCCATCCAACGTTACATCGAAGTCCTACAGCGACGTTCTTAAGGACAAATTAGTGCTGGTGGTTATCGATAAAAGTGATGCGGATAGATCTATCGCCACAGACAAATGGAAAATGATTCATTCAGTACGTAAAAGTCTCCTTGCACATTTTGCGATGATGTTGTCTTACACACAATGTCATCAATTCGCCTTTCGATGTCACTAATGTTTTTGTCAATGTTTGCCAGTCGATCAGACCAACTTTTCTCCAGATTTCCAATTTGTGTTCGAAGTCATTGCGGAGCTTACTAATTTCATCGGTCAAAGTATCGAGAATCGTATTGTTTTATTCATATTTGTTTTGAAAGTCTCTCTCCGAGATGGCAAAATTTATGTTGCTGTCGATACCAGGTTTTGTTGCAAAGTTGGATTGTGTTGGAGTTGAGGGCAAACCTTTTACTTGGACCATTTTTGATCTGGTTGTGAGAGACATAGTGTGTGTGTATAAAACTCAACGGTTAGAAAGAGAACTGAGAGATTATTAAATAAAAAAAGGTGCCGAAAAAAAGTGATTTACACAAAAGTTATTATTTATTATATAATGCGAATAGTAATCTAATTCAGAGATAAACTTATTCGCTTTTAAGTCTTAGCAGAAGAGTTCCTTGCACTTTAGACTAGATTTAGCTATTAGCCTGCGAAGAACAAAGGTCATACGACCTCTACAAACTAGCCATAGGCAAATTAGGGGAGGTATGGCCAGGTGCTAAGCTCGAAGTTGTTGCGAGGAAAGATATCCTGAGTAGACCTTGAACTCGCACCTGAATCCCAGTCGAACCCTCCAACCCGAATACGATCCTTCGAACGTTCTAAGTTAGTAATCTCGAACTTCCGACACAAAATTGGAAAGTCGCTAAGCTGGACGAGCCAAGAGGATTTTACAGATGTGCACTTATTGTCATCAATAAAGAATCTCTTGCTCCTTTGGCGAAGGCTGGGGGTGAAGACTGGAGGTATAAAGACTGATCGCAGATGCGGGGAGGCAGTAAACTGGTCTCATTATAGAATGTGATGCTAACGCTCACCATACTGTATGGGGCAGATCTGATATCAACAAAAGAGGAGAGCTACTTTTTGATTTCATTCTAAGAACAAACCTTATTCTGTACTCATAAGTAACGAACTTACTTTCATCACCAGAAACACGCAAGAAGTATTGGACATCAGCCTTGCCTCCGATAGTATCGTCCAACGCATCAGTAATTGGAAAGTATCAAGTGAACCTTCATTCTCGGATCACAGGTATCTCCAATTTCCTTTAAACATAGATTCTATTAGCCCGCCGGTTTTTAAGAATAACCGAAAAACTGAATTTAATTTCCTCAGATAACCCTTCATCCCCCCTGCAACCATCAAGAACTTGATCGCATGGTTGAAGATTGAACTTCAGCCTTAAATAAAGCGATGAGTTCTTCCTGCCCTTTGATTCAACCCAGGGGCAAGAAGAAGCCGCATTGGTGGATTGCAGGCTTAGGACCTTTAAGAAATAATTGTAGAAAACTTTTTAATAATGCTAAACGTACGAAAGACGCCCTAGATTGGGACTTGTACAATACAAGGCATCCCTAGGTTAGGTTAGGTTAGGTTAGGTTAGGTTGGCTGTCCACACGAGAGCGGACACACTTCGACCAGTGAAGGTCCTTTGTGAAACCATGTATCAAACCATTAGGCCACTCAGGGACGAACAAAACCAACCGGAGCTTTTGACAAAGCGATGAATGCTCATGACGTGTAAGGAAGCCAGATCGCCGAGGTCGTCAAAGAAGGGGGAAGTGAAGAAGAAGGGGGAAGTGAAGAAGAAGGGGGAAGTGAAGGAGAACGAATCCAGGGACTTGATTGCCGCTTGGCTGTGCTAATATCCCTGACAGATAATACATAACATTTCAGCCAGGACAGGGATTCCTTAATCGGCAGGATTTCCGCCTGGAAAACGCTACAATGATCTGGGAGGCGGAAAGATATGCTCATATTGAGCTGTTCGGAGAAAACATCACAACTCACCCCACCCTCCGTCTTAGAGCCATCTGTAAAGAAGTGAACCGAACTACCATCGACAGGGGGGAAATGTCCCATACATCCCGGTTAGGGATGCTCATACGGAAGTTACGGTTAAATCTCAGTATCGGCGGGGTGTAGTCCGTGCTTTCGTGTTTGAAGCTGAGAAGATCAATGATCGAGGAGTGGCCAACGCGATAGCTAGACCACTGAGAGGAGGCATTAAGGCGGATGGCCGCACAGGCAGCCATCTGTTTGCCGAAAATATCTAAAGGTAGCAGGTTGAACAAGATGTCCAGTGCCGCGGACAGAGTAGTTCTCAGTGCACCACTGATGCAAATGCATGCAGATCTTTGCACCTTAGCTAGTTGAGTGAGGTGGATCGCCCTGTCAAGAGCAGGCCACGATCACGCCATACGTATAGGCATCCCTAAACATATACAAAAAAGAATTTAGGAAAGCCAAACGAAATCCTTGGAGGCTGTTTTGTGGTAAAATAGAAGATACCTCTGAAGCATCTAGGTTAAGGAAAATTGTCTCCTCAAATCCAATAACACCCAGATTCCTTAATAAAACCGATGGGTCTTGGATGACTTCCAGCGAAGATTCGCTTAACTACTTCCCATGTGGTTCCCAAGTTGGTCTTCAACAGACCATCTGCATGAATAACCGACTCCTCAAACTTGATTACACAGAGCAAACTCCATTGCGCACTACATAGCTTCAAACATCGGACATAATCTTGCCGGTGTTATAGACAATCCTAAAAAGTTGTTTAGATCTGGTATATAAAAGTATCCCAAAGATATGGAGAGAACTTAAAGATGTCCTTATACCCAAAGCGGATAAATGCTCGCACACAAATCCAAAAGATTTCAGACCTATAAGCCTATCATCATTCCTTTTAAAAACATTAGAACGACTGATTGATATCCACTTACGCAACAGTATTCATAAGGAACTACTGCCTGCAGCCCAACATGCATATTGCAAAGGCAAATCAGTGGAGACGGCATTCCATTCACTTGTGCGTAATATCGACTATTCGGCACTTTCAACAATGTCGATACATCACCGATAGCGGATGCACTATCAGACCGGAAGATCGACAGCTCACTTTGCGAACTGATTAATCTAATGCTGAATGGTCGGACTATAAACTCTAAGCTGGGTGGGACGTCTACTAGAAGGTCTGTCAGTAGAGGCACTCCGCAAGGAGGTGTTCTTTTCCCCCTTTTGTGGAATTTGGTGGTCAATGAACTATTGATAATTATGGAAGACCACGGATACACGGCGATCGCTTATACAGATGATGTTGCTTGGCTGTCTCGGGAAAGCACCTAAACACTCTTAAATAATTTCTACAAAACGCTTTACGCAAGCTCACTAGATGGACGGTTTGGTGTGGTTTGGGTGCGCAGAACTGAACTAGTACTCTTCTCCAGGAAATATAAAATTCCGTTAGTAAACCCTCTCTATCTCAATGGTATCAGCTTAACTTTTTTTGACACAGCAAAATATTTGGGTCTTATCCTGAATAAGAAATTAAGCTGGAAACCTATTGAAGAAAGTGTCAAGAAAGCTACAGTAGCACTTTTCTTTTGCAAAAAAAGCTATTGGAAATAGATGGGGTTTACAACCCGGAATCACTCACTGGTTCTACATTTCGGTCATTAGACCGATACTCACATACGGGGTGATTGTCTGGTGACCAGCCTTAGAAAAAGCTATAAATCGCGATTATCTAAGTAAAGTCCAGCGTACATCTTGTCTGTGCATAAGCGGAGCACTACGTACAACTCCCTCTGCGGCACTGGACATTATATTTCATCTGTAAGCCCTCGATACATTTAGCAAGCGAATGCAGCCGTTCGCCTTGATGCTACCCATCAGTGGTCAAGAAAAGAATTTGACTACGCTTTCATTATAAATAAATTCAAAAATCTCCCGAAAACACGGACTACACCATCACACGTCGGGCGCCGTGGCGCCGTGGCGTAATTGGTTAGTGTGTCGGATCACTGCGCGTGAGGTTCCAAGTTCGAATTCCAGAAAACACAAAAAAGTTTTTTCATGGTCTCACCTCTCGCGAACGTCTGACAAACATCCGAGAGTATTGTTGTCTCGAAAAAGCTCGTAAAAAAAAAAAATTGCCCTTCGGATACGACACTAAACTGTAACATATGGAAGGGACATTCCTGTGAAAAATATAACGCACACAATATGAGTGGTTGCGAGAAGCTAGGCAATGGCACTTAAAGAGCTGTTGCGCCAAATATTTATTAAATTTTTTTTATTCCACGTCTAAGTTTTGACAAGAACTTTCTCGTCATCTTCCGCTCCAGATTACTCTGGAATAATGATACATTTTTAGAAGATGGGTCAATCCACTTCTATACTAACAGCTCAAAAACCAAGGACGGAGTTGGCGGAGGTGTTTTCTCTGACAGACTTAATCTTAAACTCTCCATCCGTCTTCCAAATCATTGTAGGTTGTTCCAGGCGGAAATGAGGGAGATGAAAGAAGTATTATCTTGGCTTAAGAAAAACGTGATATCTGCTAGAAATATCCGCATCTTCTCAGACAGACAAGCAGCAATCAAATCCCTGGAATCGACCTCTATAAATTCCGTAGTAGCTTTCCTTAGTAGTCTCTCGCGGAGATGGCTGAGTAGTTCAATATTCACCTGTGTTGGGTGCCGGGGCGTAGGGACATTCCAGGGAATTGTAAGGCCGATGAACTCGGCAAAACAGGATCAACTATACTCCTCCTACGGGACAAAAATTTCTTAGGTATACCAATCGCTACTTGCAAACTCAAACTTAAGCTGGATGCTACCGAAAGTACAAATCTTAAATGGACAAGTGTGTCCTACATGTCTAGCGACAAAATAAACTTGGCCAAAGCTAGACCATAAACGCTCTAAGAATATGATTTATCTTAATAGATTGCATATCGGCGCTATAATAGGTGTCATTACTGGGCACAGTCTAATAGGCAAGCATGCTACAAGCCTAGACCATTTTGTAGAAGCTGCATGGATGAAGAAGAGATAAAAACTATTCCTCATCTTCTTTGTTTCTGCCCAGCCCAGATCCTCCTATTACAACGATATAGGCGGCCTGAAAAACATAGACATTAAGAGCCTCCTACGCTTCATAAGAAGTTCAAAATAGTTTAACGAGTAGACAGAGAGAAACTTTCTTCCATGATCAACGTGGTATCACAATGGACCTACTTATTGGTCTAAGTCTATTGGCAATTCTCAGCTGGCAGCCACTTCAATCTAACTGAACCTAACAAAACATATTGGCTACTTTCCCTTAGTCTCTTTAAGAACCGTTTGCGCCAAGTATTTCATTTATGGAATGTAAGCTGCTTTGTAATATATTTTAGTTTATCAAATGTGAAATTTTCTCGGATATTTCTCCCATTATTGCGAAATATGGGACCCCAATCATTTTGAAAGCGCTTTTTGAGTATCAAGTCCTGAACTACATATTCATCTATTCCACGGTCTCATGGTCTTTCTCTGGATAGAGTAAGCATTAAATATCTTGAATGAGATTACGTATACTTTGAGATTATCTTATGTGGCAATTATGGGAAAGAAGGCTCACACGTCCTCTGATATCGTCCCTGTTGTAATTAAGTTTGTCATTTGTCTTTATACGAAATGGACGGATGAATATCTTAAGATGTCTAAGCCCCGGAGTGTTTCCCTGTAGAATGAGTACATATTGCCCACCCATCTGTTCATTTCGGCCTCGATGGCGAGTATGGGATTCCACTGTGTGTAAACATGTATTCATAACCCCTTTAGTGCGCGCAAAATTACAAAAAAAAAAAAGTTAGAACCACGCACCAGCTCATCTGTGATATATATTCGAAGGAAAGTATTTCCCATGATTGAAGTCTCAACAGCGTTTGATCGACGAGAAAAATTGAATCTGCTGAACATAGCCTTCAACATCTTATCGATCATATGCACGATCCTATGGTTTTTGAAACCCTCCATGGGTGGCGTTTGCTGACATTTTTGCTTTGGTTACTTGTTTCGAATACACTTTTGGATTACGCTATTCCATGCCACCCATATTAAGGCGTTTCAACCACTTCGCAAAATTCATACACTTACGAACTTAAAGAAGTTAGCTTACATATTGCTCCTGCCCACTGATTGTTGCATCCCACCCCAAAGTAGGGATTCGCAAAATTGAGCGATGTGTCCATATTCGGTAGTTGTAGGCTTTTGCAGCACGATACCTCTTTTCAAAACGATCGATAGAAATGCTAGGTATCCATTAGGTTTATCTATATACAGTAAGAGACAGCTACGAAAGGTTCCAGTGAACTGGAAAGCCTTTTTGGTTGAGGCCAAATAGTCAAAATTCAACAGCAAGTTCGTTTAACATTAGTTAAAATTAATCTTCGCTACTTAGGTACTATTGATATCTTTTTGCCTGAGGTGAAGTGTTACGGCTAGTTAAGGACTAGAATGTGCTACATCGCGGCCTCCAAGTTGCTACTCAGCAATCATCACTTCTTCGCTTCAGTGGAGTGTAATCGAAAGTAGAACTTTCTTTTTGCTTTGTTCGTGGGGGAAAAGAAAGGAGCAGCCTTAGATACAGGGAGGACATTTCTACGACAGACTGCCGTCGCCCTCCGTTTGCCAAACGTCAACTGTTAGAATGTGCATAGTTAGTTCCTTCGTCGACGTTAGTTCATTTCTACACACACCCTTTTCATGTGTGTACTCTACACTCGTCATCCCCCTCGCAATAAGATTTCCCGCATATTTTTATAGCAGATTTCCCTGTTTTTCTCAAGCCATTGCAGATTTTCCATGTTTTTTTTCCCTCGTTTTCCTTCGAATATTTTTTTTTTTTTGTAGTCCCTGTTTTCCCACTGATGATGGCTGCTGCTGATATTTTTGTGCGTGAATTTCCTTCACTCTCAGTATTATTTGTCATTTTTTTTCATCCATCCACACCATGAGTGGGATAATTTTTCTCAGAGGATTTGGATTTGAAGTGACATTTCTATAAAGGAAAACTCTGTCGACTGTGAATGAAGGTTGTTAAAGGAAAAGTTTGTTTCCAAGTGGAAGGAGATTAGTTTTTTCTGTTCCTTTAGGTAATAAGGACAACCCCTGAGGCGGATGAAACATGTGCAATGATAGAGGAAAAGTAGCCATTTCAATTGCAATCATAATTGGAAGCCATTCAAATTGATTACGTCTGAGAGTGAGAAATAAAAATGGCGAAAATCATACATCACATTTGGTCCGGCATTTAAACAAAATACAGTGTTGTGCAAATTAATTGGGACAAACACTTTTTTAAACGTAATTGTAATTAGGCTATGATCTTTGCGTTGTTCTTAAAAAAAAGTTGATAAGTGCTTTAAGAATTAATTGTGACAAATATTTCTTTTGGCTGATCAAAGTTAGTAGCATTTTTTATGGATTTAAAAAAAGTTTGGTGTTGTATCAACTCTGAGGGTCCCGGGAGTTTGAAACCGTTCGATGGCATGATGAATATCAAACAATAATCAGACGTTCTGACCCAAATGCTTCTGTCTATCATTCGAAGGAGATTTCTAATCGAAAATGCTATTTTCCAACATGTTCCACGCCACGTCAAAAAATTGAGCCAATTCTTTGTGGAGAATAGCATTAATGTGCTGGAATTCTCTGGCCACTCGCCTAACCTCAATCCAATTGAGAATCTGTGGGCCATTATCAAAGCGAAGCTCAGTAGAAAAGATTGCACGACAAGAAACAAGCAAATTTCAGCAATTATTGACAATTATTGAGAACTAGTTTTATGACGAAGAAGTACAAAATATGTGCGGAACCTTAATATCTTCGTATCTTAATGCCCAGCTCTTGTATCTCTAAAAATCTGCCAATCCAAATTGATTTGCACAGCACTGTACGACGAAACAGACATTTTTATTTACTCTTTGGCTTTTATTTCTACATATATAAAGTGCTAATTACGTCAAACGATTCAAATAATTATTTTCACAAATAAGTAGGATAGCGAACTGAATAGACAAATTGAGAGACCGAAGCGATTCAATAATAAAATACATCATAGCTCTTTTTGAATTCTACATTATTACCAGCTGACGATGTTCCTCTAAGTAAACTTTCCAAGTTTCCATGTAAAATATTACGTGACTTACTGCAAATTCATGGCCCAGTACAGGAAACAACGGTAGAAGCAGAGCTAGGCAATTCGCAAAGCCCTCGCTCTACCTGTTAACAAGTATTGCTTAGGATGCAATAGGCTTAAGGAAACCAGTTGGGTATTGAAGAAGTCCTCAGAAGAAGGAGTGGGCCATACTACATACATCTGGATGCGTGAGATATTTAAAACTAGGGACAGCTCATTCTGAGGAGATGCAGAAAGCTGTCATTATAAGCAAAACGCTGCCAGCAAAGTGAAGATATCCTAAAATGTATGTCAAGCCTACTCCAAGGACTAACAAACTTACAATCGAGGGGAGTTCATAAAGAAGAAGATTACGCCAGATTTGGTACGTTAATTCCATTGCAGGGTGTAGTTTGTAATCGAGTTATAACTCCTCCGTAATGTATGATCAGTCAATTGCCATTTTTTTTGGAGGTGTTGTGATATGCATAGCTTCTTGAGACGTTGTCGCATGGAACTATTCATTCGAGATGCAGTCAAGTCAGAAAATGCTTAAGATGACGATATTTTGTACGTCGTACCTGCCGAGTGAAAGGTAGTCATCTTCTAAGCACTATACGCTCACATGTCGTACGAACACCGAAAACGGCTACAGAGCCGACATTCGGTCCTCTGTGAAGAAAACGATTGACTTTTTAAAAGAGTAGGATGCTCACGGTGCTTATGTGATCAAAACAAGAGGATCCCGAATCCCTGCCTTCCCAACATCAACAGTTGAATATAGATGTATGATGTATCTCAATTCATTGCAGAATTACTTAAACATTTTGGTACTTGCAGGAGGAATACAAATTCCTTTCCACTTTCCGCATTCCACATTTACCCTTTACCAATGCAGCCGATATTTTTGGCGGTGCTTGAACATAGGCTGAGATGTCGTCAATTCCTACTACTTTATTTTTTTAAGTGCTTTGATTGCGATTATTATCTCTCTGTTGCTAGGAGAGTTGCGAATTTGTTTCGTTAAGTTGTTTTCTAGCTTCGCATAGGCTTACGTTTAATTGCCGTTCTAAAGTTTTATACAGTTCCCACCACATGATCAAGCATAACCTTGCATTTCGGTAACTACTTTGTAGTACTTCCGTGCATGCTATTGTTCGCGATTTTTGATAGCTCTAGCCCTTCAATGATGCGCATTTTTGTGCTGATGCTTGTATATGTGCGGATCAGAAACGCCCCAGTCGCCTTATTGGGTTAAAAAGGTCGTTCATTGCAACAGCAGTAGGTGTCATTACGGGGCACTGCATCTTCGGTATGCATACCATCTCAGTAAATGATTTTTGCAGAAGTTGCATGGACGAGGAGAAAGAGGAAACCATATACACCTTCTTTGTACATGTCATGACCTCTCTGCTCCCAGAAGACTACACTTAAGAGCCTACCTCTTCGACAACTTAGGCGAGCTAGCTAATATCAGCATCGGCAGTCTCCAGCGCTTCATAATAAGCTCCGAATGGTTTCAGGGGCAGTTCTCCTGGGGATGATAGATCCATGTGGTACCACAATGGGCCTAGTGTGACCTAACCTAACTTTGTAAATACATATATCGATGCTTCTAAACCTACTGCTTGTTTCGAGTCTACAGCGTGGGCCAACTACAAGTTTCTTTTTAAAAATGCAATGAAATGAACAAAATGAATTTTTTCCATATATTATGACTTTATTAGTAAGAGCAAACATTCCCATTAATTATGGAATACAACGCCGTTCAAGTGGCTGCCTCGGCTGGCCTCGCAGTAGCGCATTCTATCACTCCAATTTTCCAAGACCTTGTTGATGATTTCGGGCTGTAGCTCACGGATTGCTTGGATGATATTGGCCTTAAGTGCTTGAGTCGTTTCCGGATTGTTGGCATAACATCGGTCCTCCACGGTTCCCCACAAAAAAAAATTCCAAAGGGGTCAAATTGCAGCTCCGAGGCGGTCAATTGACATCGCCAAGACGGCTGATAACACGATTTGGGAATTTGGTGCGCAAAAGACCGATTGTGGCATGGGCTGTGTGGCATGGCGCGCCATACTGCATGAACCAGAGGTCGTCCAAATCCATGTCTTCAATTTCAGTAAAAAAAAAGTCTTTAACATGGCTCTGTAACGACCACCGTTGACCGAAACGTTGTTCCCAGCCTCATTTTCGAAGAAAAATGGTCGAATAATGCCACCACTCTACAATCCGCACCAAACTGTCACTCTTTGTGGATGCATTGGCTTTTCGACAATAACGTGCGGATTTTCCGAGCCCCAGATGCGGCAATTTTGTTTGTTAACGTAGCCGCCGAGATGAAAATGTGCGTCGTCAGAAAACATGATTTTTCGCCCAAAATCGTTGTCCAATTCAAGCTGCTCTAAGGACCAAACTGCGAAGCGATAACGAAGCGGATGGTCGTGCGCTTTCAATTGCTGAATCAATTGGACCTTGTAAGCGAATAATCCCAGATCTTTGTGCAGAATTCTCCTCAGGCTAGTGCGTGAATTGTTGATGACGAGTTGATGTTCGTGAATTGAGTCTCACACTCTCGGCTACAGCAGCCACATTCTCGTCTGTGCGCACCGTACGACGACGGGGACCATGAGTGTTGTCCACTAGCATACCAGTCTCATGAACTTTTTGCACAAACTTGCGCACAGCAGGCGCGGTGGGTGCTTCATTTCGGCCAAAACTTCTTTTCAAAAAACGCACTGTTTGGGCTACACAGCACTCACTTTAGAAATAAGTTTTCAATCTTTCCCAATGTCGTTCAAGCGTAAAGCGACTCATTTCGTTCCGCGGAGGTACGATATTTTGCCGATACTTTGCTGACGATGGAGCCATCATAAGTGAGGATCCTACATCCCTGCAATGAGCACTTGATGTGTGGGTGGACGTTCTAGAGGGAAATGGGTATCGCATTAGTTCAAAAAAGACAGACTACTTGTGCTGCCTGTTCTCTGATCCACTCAGGCCGAAGTGCGAAAAGTTCAAATATCTGGGATCTATGATTAATAGCAAAGCAACTTGTGATGACGACATCAATCATCGCGTAAGCGTAGGGTGGATGAAGTGGCGAGAAAATTTCGCTATTTCCTGTGACAGAAAAATGTCACCTAAGTTGAAAAGAAGGCTCTACACCACAGTTGTGTATCCAACGCTCACATACGGTTCACAATGTTGGACGATGTACAAAAAGTATGAGAGTAAATTAACGGCAGCTGAGATGAAGATGCTTCGCATGACAGCAGAAGTGACAAAGATTGATCGAATAAGAAGTTCGAAGATCCGTGGAAGCTTTCACATAAGGAAACCATCGTACACAAAATAGAGCGCGACCGACTCAGCTGATATTGCCACGTTCAAAGAAGAGATCATTTGAACCCTGTTAAAAAGGCAATATCAATTAACGTTTCAAAGACATCGCGATGCAGGAAAGGCAGGCCTATAAACGCCTGGATCACGCAAATGTGATGACATCAGCATTTCATTGGCCTCAGTAACCGGGTGATCCAAAATCGGGAGGCCTGTCGATATTTTCTGAGGTCAAATAGGCGAACCCCACAGGCGGATCAGTAGAAATGCGGTGAAGTGGGAGGGTTGTGATCCCTTATTTTCGTATCATAACCTCGCTGATAAAAGGAAGAAGAAAAAGTATATCATGGAGATGTTCATCTTCGCGTCGCGTCGCACAGTGTGCAATATCGCAGATCTAGCGGAACTTTATTCCTGCTGCGCTTGAATATATTTTTGTTTTTAATTACGGGTTCGGTTATATAATATATGTAATTCCATGAAGTTTGTTAAGTCTAAAGGCACATGTGTTCCGTGATAGAGGACATATTCCCCACTTCCATCCATTCTCCATTAACTTTCATTGTAAATGGCTTTAACTCAAAAATGAATTGACCGATTTTGTTCAAAACTTCACCAAAGTGTTCATAAGAAAAGTTAGAACATTTACTCACATTTTCTCCGACCCATTTGCGTAAGAACATCCCAAGTCATTTTAATGAAACTAACACATTCTACGTTCTTCATTCCCTTTATCATTATTAAGTAAAAAGTAAGTAAAAGAAATGATATTTCAGTTATTTATGAACGCCATTTTATTTATTTGTTAATTTAATGTACTTTTTGTAATTTAAGATTAATCGATCTTATCATCTTCTTCGGGAGCCTTTAAAAAGGCAATACTTTCCTGAGGAAGTGAGTTCCCTTTTTCTATGAAGCACAGTAGTACGACTATTATAGATAGATATAGATCTGAAGAAAGTAAAAATATGTTTGAGGCATCCCTGTTCGTATTTTTTATGGAAGACTTTCTGTGGACTTCTGCGGAATCTCTCTCACGGAATCGTCTGCATTCCTTATTGCTCGATTCTTGGGCTTCTTCGGACAACTGCCCAAATGGCAGTATGCAAGCTTAAATAATATTCTTTGAGTGAATGGGAAGATTATGTACGAGTATGCTTGCAAGTATATGGTATATGCATAATGCCGAAGATATATATTTTTGGTTTCATTGGCATAACTTGGAAATTTGTCTGGATCAATTTCATATTCACTCGGTTTGCTTGGAGTAAAATTCGAAAATGGAAGATCAGATCAATGTTGAGGCCTTTCATTTCTGCGCTTATTTCAACGTTTCTAAGAAATTTGCGAGCTGTGTTACCATCGTAAAAAGGAGCTCATGCTTGCATTGCACTTGAACTTCATTTAAAATCAACCTTGTTAGCACTAGATTATTTATTTGATCGTCCATTTAATGTTGTTCTGTGTTGATGAGCTCTTTGTTTTCTTTTTTAAAAACAAATCTTACAAGCCTACAGTACCTTATTGAATTTGGGGTTGGATTTTGCCATGCCATTTTTTGACAAATATAATTAACCAATCCAAGAGGGACGAATGTAATGAAAATAAATTCCCGTCACTATATTCTGCATCATCCATAGTCTGCTTATACCGACTTTTTGCTGAGCTCATCACAGCCCCATCCGGAAAAAATGCGCAGAGATAGACATTCGTACCTAAAGATGTTAAATGCCCAGCTAGGGCGCTTTGTGCTTTGATGATTCGTTTTATTGTATTATCGAGCAAAGCTTGTTATTTTACTTCAGCCAACACATCAGTCACATTAAAAGCTTGTTTTTCAGGGTAGCAGTCTTTCTTCGCCTCTTGAACTAAATAATAAGCCGGGGACACATTCGAATTCAAGCCCCACCATGCATGGATTTTGCTACTCATACAGCTCACATATGTTTCCAGCACTCTGGGGACTTTACATAAGACCAAAACTTTTCATTATGTGAGCCAAAATTCGTCAATTTCGATGCTCTTTCTGTGTGTTTTTAACCAAAAAAAATAGAAAATTGTATGGGGTGAGCACTCCGAAGCAAAATATGAAAACGAATTCCGATAGATAAAATACAGGAGAGGATATTAAGCAGCATTTCGCCAGGTATACATGAGGATGATTTAACAAAATCACAAAGTACAAGAAAACAGACAAGCTAAGGTCTTCAAATGAAACGACAATTTCTACCAATTACTAAGATCATAGAAACACAAAACCTTACCTAAAAAATTCTCTAGATGACAGAAGATAAATTAAATAATATATTTAGTAGGCTACCTATGGTATGTTTATTACTTTAAGAACACACGATCAAATTGACTCACGTTATGCAACTAGCGTTTGATATTTTTTTGCTGAGAAATATCGGCTGTTTGTGATGTCACTCAACAGTAAATAATGTTTTTATGAATTTTTTTTTCCTAAAATATTAATGCATGGGATTCTGGCTGTCGTTTCATATCAAAATATTTTCATTTTAACGACTTTGTGATTTTGAGTAAAGTTCCGCTAGATTTCCGAAATTGCACACTGTGCGTTGTTGGCAGTCTTCTAACCGATTATGTTAACATAAACCTCGGTATTTTTCATGCCATCACCCGGCAATTTATACCAGAGACTTCAACAGTTATTATACTTAATGGAAGTACGGGACGGTTGATGAAAATGGTATACAACTGGTTGATAGGGAAAAAACATATCGCTTAGCACTAATTTTCGACTATAAGCACAAATTAATATTTTACTCCAGGAGGTGGGTTAAGAGTTTCAGCTCCAATCAGTGTTTTGACACATACAATCAGGGAGATAGCTCACAATAAATATCCAGACGAGGTCCAAATGTCTTTCCCATAGCTGACACGGCTCAGCACTCTTAGATGCTGGTATAAAAATTCCACTAGTAACCTCCATCCCAACGGAACTTCAGCAAAGCAGCCTGGCAAGATTTTACCTCGGAGCTTGACTCCCATGCCCGCTGGATCCCTTCGAATAATAATAACTATGAAAAATTCGTTGGTACAGTAGTTCGCACAGCGAAGAAATACATTCCTCGATGATTTCGGAAAAATTACATTCCTGAATGGACCAAGAATTCGCACAAAACGGTGAACAAAAATTTGCAGAGCAACTCCTTAGATATGGTAGGTGACTTCATCCTGCTACATCCAGGTCCTTTCATTATACCTTCCAAATGAAAACTTTCGAAAAGTAAGGACGCTTTGAGCGGAAATGACAGTCCATATCGTAGTTTTTGGGTGATAAAGCGGTTTTCCGTATCCGTAAACAAAGTTGTCAAAGTTAGTGAAGTGCTCGAATATTGACTCATCAAGCAACTTACGGTTAATTGAATAATTTGGTTTCAAATTCTGCACCAATTAAATCTTGTAAGGGTGTAGTTTGAGATCCAATTACAAAATTCGTTATAAACTGGTACGTGGTATCACCAAGGCCGCCAAACGTCTACGCATAGCCATACATGGTTTCTGTCTCACAGACAGACTTACTTCCGTATTTATTTGAATGGAACAGTGCTTCCCAAGTGCGAAAAGTTCAAATATACCGCCTAAGTTGAAAGGAGGGCTCTACATCACAGTTGTGCGTCCAGTGCTGACATACGGTTCACAATGTTGGACGATGTACAAAAGGTATGAGAGTAAATTAACGGCTGCTGAGATGAAGATGCTTCGCATGACAGCAGGAGTGACAAAGCTTGATCGAATAAGAAGTTCGAAAATCCGTGGAAGCTTTCACGTCAAGGAAACTATCTTACGAAACAAAGAGCGTGACCGGCTCAGCTGGTATTGCCACGTTCAAAGAAGAGATCATTTGAACCCTGTTAAAAAGGCAATATCAATGAACGTTTCAAAGACATCGCGAGGCAGGAGAGGCAGGCCTATAAACGCCTGGATCTCACAAGTGCGACGACATCAGCATTTTATTGGCCTCGGTAACCGAGTGATCCAAAATCGGCAGGCCTGTCGATATTTTCTGAGGTCAAGTAGGCGAACCCCACAGGTGGATCAGTAGAAATGTGGTGAAGTGGGAAGGTTATGATCCCTTGTTTTCGAATCATAACCTCGCCGAAAAAGGAAATGGGAAGAAGAAGAAGAAGCAGACTTACTTCTTGCACATATCCCTCGTTTCTCCGAGACTGCGAGTGTCCTGAAGATTTAAGATTTTCGCGGGATCCAGTTCGCTTGAATTTCTTAATCTGTGCTTTTATCAAATTAACACCTGTGTACTGACGAATATTATGTAATTGATATTTCACTCGAAAAAGACGTCGCACAGCCAGCTGCGGTACAACTGTTTTACAAAGAATGCACGCTGCTCTCCCGTAAAGCACTCATTGTGACTTAAATTCCCAGAGTCGGAACTTCGATAGCTACCGCTCATGCAGCCATCACCCACCCCTCCTCAGTTTTGGAGAAATGCAGTGTTGAGATTCGGTAAACTTTATGGCCCACTCTGTACTTACGTCAGGGCTGCCTAAATACCAATGTGTTTGATGCACTCTATACTAAACAAAATTCAGGTTCTATTCTCTTTTTTTATATATACATATGTATATAGTACCCCTTACAACCATCCAAAGTTTTATCTTCCTTGTTTTATTGCAGAATACATAATTTTGATTAATTTAAAGAATTAACAAAAATTTGGTGGGTGGTGTACCCTGTATTTCTAATACTGTTAAATTGCTGCTATAAATGCTCATTGGTCTGGCGCAATTTGAGGATTACGAGTGAAGCATGTTTTGCAAAAAACTGTGACAATTGTTTTCATTCGTAGAACCTTGAGAACACATTTGTCTTCGATTGACGTTATATGCATTTGATCTTAAAAACAACACCTTGAATACTTCGCTAATTACTTTTAACAATTCAAAACCGCAAACAACACCTAGCAAATTCGCATTTCACAGTTACGGAACCAGCGGTCATGTAATTCACAAAATCATATTTCACGGAGACCCTATTATTTCATCCTCAACGGATGCTAATTACATCCTTCATCCAGAGTTCCGCAATTAGTACATTTAATGCTAACATTTCTTCTAATTGTTGCATTCATCATAGAAAAATGAATTTAATTACAGCGTAAAGCACTTAAATTCCGAAACAAAAAACACTAAAACCGAACAAACTCCTCCAGCAATTAGAAGCACGTTTAAGCGCTATACAACTATATATTAGCTGCGGAGTTACTATACGTATCTTCTACCTCACATCGTAATCACTGACAATTTTACATAATTTTTCATTATAATTACATGACATGTCCAAACTATTAAATACCTTAAAATGACATCGATCAATTAATAAGCTAAATCCATCTATAACTGGAGAGGTATCTGTGAGAAGTTGTAAGAAGATTTCAGCCTGCAGTGGTTTTGATTTTGGTCTAACCCTTAAGATTGTAGACCTACTTTGGGAATCACATTAGTCAGAGCCCCCAAAGGTGTCCATTCATCCAATTTTTCACCACACATACCAATGAGTATCCCAATAAATCACTGCAGATACTTTCCAGTATGAGCCCAAAAAAAAGTATCGATATGTACTTAAACGTTTTTTAATACAAAATCTTCACACCAGTGCGGCCCTTAATGATAACAAATTGACCATCCAGAGCAGTTAACAAATGGCTACACATTAATTATTGATGTCGAAGGTGAAAGGTTACACAACACAAATGGACAGTAGACGAAAAATGTGATTCCAAGTGATTTTGAAATGATTTCTCGTGCACTTCAATGGTGATGGATACTATCATAGAAATTTTGACAGATGTTGAGGAGGAACTCCTGCCTGCAGTGACAGGTACAAAACAAAAACATGAAATCAAAGAAGAATGAAATTTCTTTGATTTCTGGAACACCAATCGTTTTGGTGTTTTTGGCCACGGCATTTACCACCAACCGAAGCACCACCTACCCACTTAAGTGTACAACCATCACCACCGCCACCACCATCATCGTTGTCGTCGCGCTGACCTGTACTATTGAATTTAAAATCGATTTTTCAAAAAAGAAGGAATTTGTGGAGAAAAAAATGTTGAATTTGAAAACAAAGCAACTTTGAAGCTCTCACTCTTACGTTATGTCCGCTATGTAGGTGGTAAAAATGATAAATTCTGCGGCCCTGAAAGTTGGCATGTCGTCCCAGCTCTGACAATACATGCACCAGAGATGCTCTGGGTAGCCGGGGATTTATACACTGCGATAAAAATAAATAAGATTGCGTATATAAAATACAAAGAAAAAAAAAAAAAAGATCGTCTTGAATGGTATTTTCGAGCAGGCAATGTGTCCAACGTTCGGTCTTTGGCGGTGATTGATTAATAATCAATTTAGTAAGGCAGTTGAAAAGTTGCGTGTAGTAAGGGTAGTAATTACTGTAACTGTGTGGGGGTTTCTGTTTTAAAAGGGGGCGTTTGTTGTGGAAATGGTTGTATTGACCGATTTTTTTAATATTTAATTTTTGTGTTTTATCATATTTACTGACGATTCGCCTAAGGGTAACCCAAAAGAGTTGAAAGGTTCAATACAAATTATACCATATATTCTAATCTGGAGGTCTACCAAACACTTACTTACTTAAGTGTCGCTACAGTTCGGTGCGAACCAATAAGGCTTTCCATTTAGTTCAGTTTGTAGCTATTTACGAGCACGCCCAGTTGCGCAATTCAAGTTGGTTGAGGTCCCAGTGAACTTGTGCGTAGGTGTCCTACGGCGCTCCTTATACTCCCGTAGTAGACTACTGGCATCGGTGTACCCGGTTCCGCGTTCTAGGGGTACAATAAGAGGAACTGGCCCTCCAAATTAAGGGTTCTGCTGCCGGGTTAATTTCCCTAGCACGAAAAAAAAAGTTTATTACGAGACAACCAACAGCCTCGGATACCGATGATTTTACTATTGAAGACCCTTGCAAACATAAAAAGGATAACAATCTTCATGTCTGCACGTGGAATATTACGTCCATCTACAAACCACATATAGCTAAACAACTTGCGGAGTCCCTAGACTGCTACAAAGCAGATATTACCGCCATCCAAGAAGTGCGATGGGATAGGCCGGGCAAAAGAAGGATGAAAAGCTGCGACATCTACTACAGACAACAGGGACAGAGTGCAGATTTGTCATTAGAGGTGGACTTAGGCAAGAAGTCTTGATTTTGCGGTAGGTGAACGAGCATCCCATGACTATGCGTATCAAGGTCAAATTCGTCAACATTAGCCTAATATACCGTCACGCCCCTCACGAGAAGATGGACGACACCACGAAGGATGACTCTTACCAGCTCTTGGACAAGACGTATGAGCAATACATCAACAAGGAAGTTAAAATTGTCCTTGGTTGATTTTAACGCAAAGCTGCTCGTATGAAGAGAGGATATCTTTAGTAGAGTGATCGGAAAGCACAGCCTGCATAAGGGGTTCAGGCTAGTCGACTTAGTGGCGGTACGTAATATCCGTAGTATCCGTAGTATCCACGTCATAATATTTACAAGAGGACATGGCATTGTTTGCAAGCCGTTGAGCTGACTTTTGAAAGATTGTGCCTCCGGTGTTGGCTTGTGAGTTTCATACAATCCATTAAGCAACGCGTCACCTTGTCTAAAACCTTTTTTTTTACATCAAATGTCTCGGTGAAGTCACTACCGAGCTTGATAGAGTAGTGAGCAGTCTCCATCTTTATCCTACACAGTTGAACAAGCTTTACGGAGATGTCAAAACTACACATAACTCTATATAGCTCGTTACCATGGATGCCGTCGAAGGCGGCCTTGAAATCGATAAAGAGATGGTGAGTATCGATATGGACTTCTTGAGTTTTCTCCAGGATCCGGCGAAGTTTGAAAATATGATCGATAGTGGATATTCCTGGTCTGAAATTTCACCGATAGGATTTAATCAGGCTGTTGACGAAAGGTTTCACGTGTTCACACAATATGACCGAAAAGATCTTGTATACAATGTTGAGGAAACTGATGCCCCTTTTATTGACGCTATTGAGGGGGGTCTCCTTTCTTCTGGATCAGACAAACGATATTGAGATTTTGTTTATCAGGCATACACTCGGCTGACCAAATTCCAGAGACGATTTGGTGTATGCTTCTTCTTCTTCTTCCCATTTCAGCGAGGTTATGATTCGAAAACAAGGGATCATAACCCTCCGACTTCACCGCATTTCTACTGATCCGCCTGTGGGGTTCGCCTATTTGACCTCAGAAAATATCGACAGGCCTGTCCATTTTGGATCACTCGGTTACTGAGGCCAATGAAATGCCGATGTCATCGCATTTGTCTGATCCAGGCGTTTATAGGCCTGCCTTTCCTAAATCGCGATGTCTTTGGAACATGCGTTGATACTGCCTTTTTAACTGGGCTCAAATGATCTCTTCCTTGAATGTGACAATACCAGCTGAGCCGGTCGCGATCTATATTTTTTACAATGGTTTCTTTGACGTGAAAGCTTCCACGGATCTTCGAACTTCTTATTCGGTCAAGCTTTGTCACTCCTGCTACCATGCGAAGCACCTTCATCTCAGCTGCCGTTAATTTACTTTCATACTTTTTGTACATCGTCCAACATCGTGAACCATATGTGAGCGCTGGACGCACGACTGCAGTGTAGACCATTCCTTTGATATCTTCATCACAGGTTGCTTTGCTATTGATCAAAGATCCCAGATATTTGAACTTTTCGCACTTGGGAAGCACTGTTACATTCAAATAAATGTCTGGAATAGGCCTGAGTAGATCAGAGAACGGGCCGCACAAGTACTCTGTATTTTGTGAACTAATGTGATACCCATTTCCCTCCAAAACCTCCACCCACACATCAAGAGCTCGTTGCAGGGATGTAGAATCCACACTTATGATGGCTCCATCGTCAGCAAAGAATAATTGATGTACCTTGGCGTCCGTCACTTTACTTTCAAGCAGATGGTCAAGGACTGTAATAAAGAGCAAAGGACTTAAAAGCGGGGCATCTTACTCTTGTCTTTGCTCTTTCATACATGTCCTTTGCTCAACTGATCATCTTTCTGGGACCCCTCGATGTCTTAGCGCCGCCCATATCAGATCGCGTGGTGCCAATATAAACTGTAATTGTAAATTGCATCAAAGCTACATATGCCCACTTTGCACATAGCCCCAAGCGACAAGACCAGTTCAAAGGCTTTCAAGAACATTTGAATTGTCAGAGGCATAAATTATTGTGGCATGTAACAACACATTGGCTGTCTTTGGGAGCCGTAATAAATAGAGTGTTAGAACAATGTAGTTCTTTGTTTCACTATTTCACATTGGCATCATTTGAGGACGAAAATGAAAAGCTTATTTACAATTTTTTATTAATGGGGAGAATAAGCTTGTTTTACTGTTTTTATCGTATTTATTAAAAAAAACTTAACGATTTGAATAAATACTTTCAAACAGAAAAGGTATAAATACATTTATTAAATAAAGAAGTAACACATTTATTAATCGAAATATATAAAAATTTTATTAAGCCTAAATATTTAAATATAGATATCGATTTGAAAAATAATTTTTATCATTTACAATCGGTAAATTGCTATACCGGTATGCAATTTGAAGTATGTGTACAAACATCTAAAATAAACTCAAACTAAATAGATATTGTAAAGTCAAATGCAATAAAAGTTTATTTTGAATTATGCAAGCAGCTACATCAAAGATTTGATTTAAAAAACTCTAAGACACAAATAGTTAGGTACTTAGATCCTTTGCTAATTATATGATAAATTTCTGTTGACTTCCCCACAGCAGTGCTTGCGCTGAACAAAAGTTTTCTGAATTAAACATAATAAAAGACGATCTGAGAAATCGGCTAAGTCCAGAAACTGTGGACTCAATTTTACTGGCTAAAGAGCTATTAAAAGGTGAGGCAATATTTGATCTTTCTGAGGAGTTGGCAAGGTTTTGTTTAAATTTAAAATTTCTCGATTGCAAATACATTCAAATTAAGTAAAAATGTTTGCTCCTCTTATTAGTATTCTCCTTTTACTTAATATAAGAGATACCTACTTTTTATATTAAATAAAAGGAGAATACTAATACAGGCGAGCCCCACAGGCGGATCAGTAGAAATGCAGTGAAGTGGGAGGGTTATGACCCTTATTTTCGGATCATAACCTCGCTGATAAAAGGAAGAAGAAGAAGATAAGAGATACCTACTTCCCTGTGCAATTGAATATGTATTGAATTGGCTTTTTTTTTTTATTTTATTTTTTGTTTTCTCAATGAATTTCTACTATTATTTATTCAATGTTATAGATTTGTGATTTATAAATGAATTTATTATTTTTCGTTTATGTTAATTTTGTTATGTTAATGGCTTTGGTAATAACGCAAAAATAAAGAAAATTAACAGAAAATGTTCTTACGCTACTTTTTTTTTTTAAATGCTACATTTTTATTGTCAGTATGCTACATTGCTCTGGATAGAAGTGGCAACGCTGACTGCTATATCTACCAACTCATTTTCAGCTGCATTGAAAAGTTCGGCTGGTAAGCAGTCAGGTCCAGCAGCCTTGTTGGACTTCAGCTTGGATACTGCTATGCACACTTCGCTTCTGTCAAGTGGACGGAAATTTTAACTATCATCGTCTATGATTAATGGTCCATACTCTGGAATGTTGGTCTTCGTCGCCGTTATACAGTCTGCAGAAGTAATCTTCCATATTCTTCGCATCGACTATGATTCTGTAGACTTTCAAACTTAAGTGAGTTTTACTAAACTAAAGTTTAAACGTTCACTGCACCGGATATACGAGTAAGTTATTACTTATTTCATATACGAGCATATTTAAAAATAAATAAATAAAATAAAACTAACTTTTTTTCACTTTGCTTGCAAATAGATAACGCTCCCACACTCGACTAAGGCACAGTCTGAGCACATTTAGTTTTCAAAATAACTTTAGTTTTAAATATAATTGCCATGAGTACAAACAAATACTTCCGGGTGCACTCAACAGTTTTAAACCAAACCAAGCTCGTTAATTGGATGAGTAGTGTACAATCTATGTAAATCATTGGTCGCTGAAATATTATTTTCTATCGCAAGTAAGTACCATAGGTATCTAATATGAATATCCAATAATGCATACATATATAATAATACTTCATTGATGCAAACATATTTCCCAAGCCACGTTTCTTCTAAGAACCCTGACAATGCAAAAATTCCAAAAGTCAGTTTCTAAGTCTGACAAAATCGCCGACAAGCCGAAGATCATGTTACAGTAGCCGGCTTAGCCAATTAGTTGCGGCAATTATGAAAGGATTGAGAGGATTCATTTTCCTCATGCCGGCGGCCGGCAGTGCAAAGTTCTTTGTCTATGCGAGAAACGGTTAATTTACCTGTGTAACGGTGTGGGTACCTAGAACAATCCGTAAACAATTATAAACTATCGCCCCCTGAGACTACTTAATGAATGCATTTGCATGCAGTGTGCATTGAAGAGAATATTTTCTGCAGCCACCGCTAGCCATTGTTATTTGCTTTTGTGGGTCCTGTGGGTGTGGCACGAGTCGGCATGCAAAAATTGCATTTTGCATTCCAATGCTTTGTATGTTTGTGCGAAAACACGTAGGACAACTAAACACAGTCATAAAAGACATACCGCCGGCCGTGTCGCCGTTCGCTCAATGGAATGTTGGTCCTTATAATTGGATTAGCAAGTGAAGGGTTGATCGTTTTCCAAGATTTTTCAAATATTATCTGGGATCATACGATGGCTGATCCTTTGTTTGCACCATGGGAGGTAATGGAATGTACACACAGTAGGGATAAAAGGCGTTCAGAAAGGCTAAAGGGAGTTGTATTTGTTTTTTTTTTTTTTTTTACAGTAAAATGTCATGTTGCGAAAGTTAAAAAAAAATGAGTACCTAGGTAAGTATTATTTATTTATTTATTAGAGCGCTGACTTATAATGTAAAAAAAAATAAGTCCTTCAGCTGTAGTAGGTAAGTAAAAACTAAATTGCGTTAAGGCTGTTGTTATTTCAGTGAATCCATTTACCACTTCAATTAGAGGAAAAGTTGAGTACAAGGAGGTGTTCAATATCGAGTTAATCAATTCTTGTTTTATTCATGCTTTTGTGCATAAATCACTTATCGGGTTATTTGAATTACATACACATACGAGTACATACTATCATTGTATATATACAACTTCCTTCTTTTTTGTTTTGGAGATTCGCTGGAAGGAAAAAAAATTATCAAAAGACATTACAGATCTGTACACGCGAGGGAGCCTTCTGCAATAGTGAGGTGCTTTAATCCTCTAAAAAACTTCCCGATTACCGGCTAACACCTGTCCTTACAGGATCGCACCTAGTCGTCGGACTCATAAGCAATTTATTTTTACATCACATTAATAATATTTATCTAGTTAAAAGGACCGTTTGTCGGATTCCTGAACATTTTTGTTTCGAAGTCTTAATTTCTATTCAGCTTTGTTTTATATCCTAAGCTAACTCCTATATGTTAATGGGCGTTTTACCCGTCTTAATCTTCTGATAATATCATCAGTATTTAATACTTGTGTTATTTCTAAATTAACGTGGTTGAGAAGCCTAATTCTGCGTCTTTGAGCAACTTTTTTAATTTCATCTTTAACCTGCCCCCCTGGCAGCTGACCTCCTCGTGGTGGGGGGCGGGCAACGTGACTGGGATGTGCAGATTAGGTAGCTGAAATAGTTAGTTCCATCCACGCAATCTAGCCACGGCTAACAAAGCGCAATCCCAAGATGACAAGACGAAAGAAACTGGCCTCGGATATTGCCGAACCTGGTAGACCAGTGCATCGTTTGGAGCCAGGCCTGAAGAGTGTCAGTATGCGATTGTCTGGTGGTCGGCTTGTCCCGCCCGGCAGCTCGACGGGTATTACCCGAAATAGCTACGAGCTTCCTGTCAATGGTCTCGCGAACCATAACGGGGGTTAAGGGGTACACTATGAAGACACCAAAGAAAGGCAAACAAACAAGGGTCTCTGAGAACATCATGCGGTAAAATCTGGACAAAGAAAATGGCGAGGCTTTTGTTTACGTAATGAAAAATTAGCTCTTTCACACCATTAACGGAGCTGAGGATGAAGAGTGCAGAGCACAAAATATGTGGGATTCCCTACAGCGAACTTGCTTAAAGAAGACCAAATCACTGCTAGGAGCTTCAAGAGGCCACCATCAACACGCCAAAGAAACATGGTGGTGGAGTGATGAAGCTAAGAAGGTGATAAATGAGAAGAAAGCGGCTTTCAAAGCTTGGTCAAAGTGCCCCTCTAATAAAAGTGACGAAAAAGCTCGCCTCGAAATGGAATACAGATGTTGCAAGAAAAAAGCGAAGAAGAAGTGCGCTCAGCTTCAAGCAGAGAATACGGAGGGGCTGTATCGGGAGCTGGAGAAAATATCTTCCCCGGTTGCTGATGCGAACCAGGCTATCCAGGAGCTGCGAAGACACAATATGAACAAGAGCGCCACTATCTTCAAAATAGCCGCCCAAAGAAGGAGGAAAACTCAGGAGATTCGTTCGGTCATTAGCAATGCTCATGGCCACCTTCTTGTGGATGACGAAAAAATTCTGCAGAGGTGGCGGCAGTATTGTGAAGAACCTTTAAATGAACAGTTTCCCCGGCTATACTTTCCAACAGCCACCCCTAACTGTGAAGAAATACCCAACATTACAGTCGAAGAAGTTAGTGAGGCGGTCAAATACTCCAAAAAACGAAAAGCGGTTGGGCAAGGCGAGATGCCCTCTGAGTTCTGGAAAAAGATGGAAGACATCGGGTTCAGATGGTTCAGAATTCTCATCTCCAAATTTGTGAGTGGTGACCCAATGCCGAATCAATGGAGGGAAAGTTACCTTCCCCTGTAAACAAAGGGAAGGGTGATACGCGAAACTGTGATAACTACCGTTTGATCAAACTGTTGTCACACGCCATGAAGATCGTTGAGAGGGTATTAGGTGGCCGACTGCGAAAAGTAATACGGCTATCTGATGATCAGTGCGGGTTTGTCTCGGGTAAATCAACCACAGATGCAATCCAAAGTATGAAGATCATAATGGAGAACATCGTGATTCCTTAAAGGTATTTGCATATTGTATTGGTTGACTTTCAAAAGGCATTCAACAGATAACCACGAGATCTGATATGGGTGACCATAAGACATCGAGGGGTTCCAGAAACCTATGTACAGATGATCATGGATACATACGAAGGAGCAAAGACAAGGGTAATATGCCCCGCTGGAGTAACCGAAGAGTTCCCAATCAAAGTCGGGGTGCACCAGGGAAGCGTTTTAAGTCCTTTACTCTTTATTACAGTCTTTAACTAACTGCTTGAAGGTAAAGTGATGGACCCTAAGGTACATCACTTATTCTTTGTTGACGATGGAGCCATCATAAGTGAGGATCCTACATCCCTGCAACGAGCACTTGATGTGTGGGTGGACGTTCTGGAGGAAATGGGTATCGCATTAGTTGAAAAAAGACAGAGTACTTGTGCGGCCCGTTCTCTGATCCATTCAGTCCTATTGCAGACATTTATTTGAATGTGCGAAAAGTTTAAATATCTAAGATCTATGATCAATAGCAAAGCAACTTGTGATGACGACGTCAATCATCGCGTAAGCGTCGGGTGGGTGGAGTGGCGAGAAAATTACGCTATTTCCTGTGACAGAAAAATCGCACTTAAGTTGAAAGGAAGGCTCTACACCGTAGTTGTGCGTCAAGCGCTTACATACGGTTCACAATTTGGACGATGTACAAAACGTATGAGAGTAAATTAACGGCAGCTGAGATGAATATGCTTCGCATGGCAGCAGGAGTGACAAAGCTTGATCGAATAAGAAGTTCGAAAATCCGTGTAACCCTTCACGTCAAGGAAACCATCGTACAAAATATAGAGCGCGACCGGCTCAGCTGGTATTACCAAGGTCAAAGAAGAGATCATTTGAACCCCGTTAAAAACGGCAATATCAATGAAAGTTCCAAAGATATCGCGAGACTGGAGAGGCGGGCCTGTAAACGCCTGGATCAGGCAAATGCGACGACATCGGCATTTTATTAGCCTCAGTAATCGAGTGATCCAAAATCGGGAGGCCTGCCGATATTTTCTGAGGTCAAATAGGCGAACCCCACAGGCGGATCAGTAGAAATGCGGTGAAGTGGGACGATTATTATGCCTTGTTTCGGACCATAACCTCGCTGAAATGGGAAGAAGAAGAAGGTGCACAGATAGATGCTCTGATTTTCGACAACGGCATCAACTTACGATAGGCACATGGAACGTCTCATCGCTCACAGGGACGGATCTTGTGCTTTTTGGGGACGCTGTTGAAAGTCGACTAGATGTAGTTGGCGTCTCTTCAAGAAAGTAAAGAGGTTCTAAAACTGTGGACCTTTCGGATGGGTGGAAGCTCTTTCTGTCAGGAGTTGCACCCAAAATGCTTGCTCGGGTGGGAGTGTGGATACTCACAAGTCCCAGGTTGACAGACAGAGTATTGGAGTGGACACTATTAGTAGGGAGGTTGCGATCTTAAAGCTCAAGCTTAAAAATCAACCCTGGCATTGGTGCAGGTGTATGCACCGAACCTTCAGTCAGAGTATGCATCTTTCTTAGGTGAAGTTGATGTTGCCCTTGAAAAAGTTGCGGACATGGATTCTTTCGTTCGACAACACCGTCTCCTGCTAACAGAAATTTTTATGAAAACACCAAAGAAAAGCAAACAAACAAGGGTCTCTGAGAAAATCAAGTGGTACAATCTGGACAAAGAAAAAGGCGAGGCTTTTGTTTTCGTAATGAAGAATTACCTCTCTCACACCATCAACGGAGCTGAGGATGAAGAGTGCAGAGCACAAAATATGTGGGATTCCCTACAGCGAACTTGCTTAAAGAAGGCCAAATCACTGCTAGGAGCTTCAAAAGGCCACCATCAACACGCCAAAGAAACATGGTGGTGGAGTGATGAAGCTAAGAAAGTGATAAATGAGAAGAAAGCGGCTTTCAAAGCTTGGTCAAAGTGCCCCTCTAATAATAGTGACGAAAAAGCTCGCCTCGAAATGGAATACAGATGCTGCAAGAAAAAAGTGAAGAAGAAGTGCGCCCAGCTTCAAGCAGAGAGTACGGAGGGCCTGTATCGGGAGCTGGAGAAAATATTTTCCCCGGTTACTGATGCGAACCAGGCTATCCAGGAGCTGCGAAGACACAATATGAACAAGAGCGCCACTATCTTCAAAATAGCCGCCCAAAGAAGGAACAATGCTCAGGAGATTCGTTCGCCAAAGTTCATTACCAATGCTCATGGCCACCTCCTTGTGGATGACGACAAAATTCTGCAGAGGTGGCGGCAGTATTGTGAAGAGCTTTTAAATGAACAGTTTCCCTGGCTATACTTTCCAAGAGCCACCCCTAACTGTGAAGAAATAGCCGACATTACAGTCGAAGAAGTTAGTGAGGCGGTCAAATACTCCAAAAAACGAAAAGCGGTTGGGCCAGACGAAATACCATCTGAGTTCTGGAAAAAGATGGAAGACATCGGGTTCAGATGGCTCAGAATTCTTATCTCGAAATTCGTGAGAGGTGATCCAATGCCGAATCAATGGAGGGAAAGTTACCTCCTCCCTGTATACAAAGGGAAGGGTGATACGCGAAACTGTGATAACTACCGTTCGATCAAGCTGATGTCACACACCATGAAGATCGTTGAGCGGGTATTAGGTGGCCGACTGCGAAAAATAATACGGCTATCTGATGATCAGTGCGGGTTTGTCTCGGGTAAATCAACCACAGATGCAATCCAAAGTATAAGGATCATAATGGAAAAACATCGTGATTCCTTAAGGGATTTGCATATTGTATTGGTTGACTTTGAAAAGGCATTCGACAGACAACCACGAGATCTGATATGGGTGGCGCTAAGACATCGAGGGGTTCCAGAAACCTATGTGCAGATGATCATGGACATGTACGAAAGAGCAAAGACAAGAGTAAGATGTCCCGCTGGAGTAACCGAAGAGTTCCCAATCAAAGTCGGGGTGCACCAGGGAAGCGTTTTAAGTCCTTTGCTCTTTATTACAGTCCTTGATTATCTGCTTGAAGGTAAAGTGATGGACCCCAAGGTACATCAGTTATTCTTTGCTGACGATGGAGCCATCATAAGTGTGGATCCTACATCCCTGCAACGAGCACTTGATGTGTGGGTGGACGTTTTGGAGGGAAATGGGTATCGCATTAGTTCAAAAAAGACAGAGTACTTGTGCTGCCCGTTCTCTGATCCACTCAGGCCTATTCCAGACATTTATTTGAATGGAACAGTGCTTCCCAAGTGCGAAAAGTTCAAATATCTGGGATCTATGATCAATAGCAAAGCAACTTGTGATGACGACATCAATCATCGTGTAAGCGTAGGGTGGATGAAGTGGCGAGAAAATTCCGCTATCTTCTGTGACAGAAAAATGCCCCCTAAGTGGAAAGGAAGGCTCTACACCGCAGTTGTACGTCCAGCGCTCACATACGGTTCACAATGTTGGACGATGTACAAAAGTATGAGAGTAAATTAACGGCAGCTGAGATGAAGATGCTTCGCATGACAGCAGGAGTGACCAAGCTTGATCGAATAAGAAGTTCGAAGATCCGTGGAAGCTTTCACATCAAGGAAACCATCGTACACAAATTAGAGCGCGACCGGCTCAGCTGGTATTGCCACGTTCAAAGAAGAGATCATTTGAACCCTGTTAAAAAGGCAATATCTATGCACGTTCCAAAGACATCGCGATGTAGGAAAGGCAGGCCTATAAACGCCTGGATCAGACAAATGCGACGACATCGGCATTTCATTGGCCTCAGTAACCGAGTGATCCAAAATCGGCAGGCCTGCCGATATTTTCTGAGGTCAAGTAGGCGAACCCCACAGGCGGATCAGTAGAAATGCAGTGAAGTGGGAGGGCTGTGATCCCTTGTTTTCGGATCATAGCCTCGCTGATAAAAGGAAGAAGAAGAAGAAGATGGATTCTTTCGTCCTGATGCTTGAATCGATTTGCTATCTGGTAGGCCTTACACTTCGGTGTCCAAGTGGGATACGTCAAGGGTACATTGTCTCACCACTTTGGTTGTTAGCGATCATCTCCCGGTATCAGGCAGCACTAAGTAGAGGAACATATTAAATCGGTGAATAGAAGAACAGTACAAGGACCAAAAATTGAATTTTGGGCTTAAATAGCCAAAATGCTCTACGTATGTAAGCTTGCCAATCAGCATAGTAACAGTACATTAGAGAATCGAATGTATACAAAAATGGACTACGCTTTTCGCTGATTGTATGGAAGCACAGTGGTTAGTTATTTCTGTTTTTCTCGAAAGCGATATTGTGTACATGTACTGTTCTTCCACTTACCAATTCAATTATAATAAATTCGATATTACCTGATTACTACGCTGACGATGTCTGCCAACTTTTACCCCGAACAATGGACTTCCGTTTAATGGTCCACAATTTGGAATCCTATTCAATCTAAATTAGACTAAAGATAAATACAACGAAAAGTCCTGAGAATTTCAACCTCACATGTAACTCAACATTACCCGAGAGGTGATGGAGAAAGTTGACAGGTTTCTACATCTATGAAGCATTATTTTAGCTGACGGTGGTGGTATCGAATTAGGTGTGTGTAGCTGTATTCGAAATGTTTTCAAAAGATTGAAAGAAAGAAAAGACTTCAGCACAAGAAGCAAGCTTCTACTGTTCCGTTCCAAAGTCGAGCCCATCTTTTTTTTATCGGTGTAGTACGTTAAATGTGACTACCATTGTCATTCACAAGCGGAAAACCTTCCCATATAAATATCTGTGGTTCATCCTGAGGATTTGTGCCTCAATCGTTTCGCAAACGAGCAGCTATATCAAAGAAAGGGTTAACGAAGGGGCAGCGGATTGACCACACTTTATTTCAAAATACGCCAAGCAGCTGAACATGTAGAACATATAGAACGATCATGCGACAAGAAGTTAGGATGAATTTCAGAGTACGCAGACAATGTACTTTCTACTGAAAGTGGTGTGATCCATTCTCGTGTTTGCTGTACGGATAAAAATAAGATTTCTGAAAAAATTGACGTACGTGGAGAGATTAAGCTTAATGTACCTTCCGTATGAACTGAAGATATAAAGCGCTTTCAGGGCAGTATCAGACGATGCATTTGTTTTTATTGGAGTCCTCGCCGATGGACATTTCCGCAGTGGTGCCCAAGACTCACCTAGGGAAATCAAGGACACCTGAAGCATCGGCGAATGGCAGTAGAGGTGGGGTCAGCCCATTAAGGGAAGATGGACCCACCAACTGAAATCGGATATACCTATACAGGAAGTTTACTTTTACCCTTACGATATCAGCACTCGTCACATCAACAACATCAGCACTTCTACTGACTTTTACCTCAGTTGGCTGCTAATAGAATACACTTTTTACCGACCGCATTCTTGGATATGATGTCTCCCACATCTGCTCTGATTGTGTAGTAACCCAGAAAGATGCACAATATGATTTCTTTCACTGCCCACTTAGCACAGAGCGAAGAAGTCTCAAAGAATTAATTGGAGAGGTCCTTATGCCAGAAAATATCGTGAACCATATGACATCATCCAGTGGAACAACAATATTCCACATTGTAAGAAATACCACACTGAACATCCTAAAAGAACTTCGCCGAAAGAGGACTACAAACACGGAAAGCCACAACCAACATCGTAGAGAAATGCTGGGCAGCATAACGCGTGAGCTAGACATATTCAAATGAAGGCCTCCTCTGATGAAATACTTAACGACAGTTCCGTACGAAAGGGGTGTAACGGGCGGCTTAGCGGATTAGAACCACACAATGTTACTACGTGCAGGGTCAAGTTTCATATTTGGAGGATTCCAACCTTAAAACGCTAACAAGAAAAAAACGTAGCATTTCATTCTTGGTCCAAGTAGTCATTGTATACCCCCAGACGCTCCGAGATGCCTCGCATGAATACGGATAATGAAGCGATATATTGATTATTGGAGATCTGTTGATTATACCAAAAAGTATTCTTTCAACATTTAACATAAGAACTTAATTTTAAATTTTGTTGCTGAAATGTTTCCCTGATCCTTTCAAACAATTACCTTTGTCTCGCTGTCAAATTTTTCCTCCAAGTTTCATTATCAATCATTTCAGGAAAAAAAATCTCCAAACATGCCATTTCAAAATACCCAGACGAAATTCTCGAAAAAGATATCACCATGACCACCAAACTATGACCCACGAAAACATTGTGTCTTCCAAACCAAAAATTTCCAGCATAGTCATCGTTCTCTGTCAAACTAATTAGGACAAATTTAAGCACCCAGAATAAAAGACCAACCTCATACCTGAACACTAACCCATTCATGTGCAGTCAACGCGACCAACAAGAGTTCTTAATTAAAAATCGATTTCCGATGATTGATCGCGGCGCAGTGCTGGCACCTGTTGGCTTCTGGATACATGTTAAACATCAAACTCTGCTGAACCCACTGAATGCAAATTACACATGCGCCTTGCATTCGTCATCTCTTGATTCCCAGAATGTTCAAAACGGCAAACAAACAATGTTCCACCAACAACATCGAAAAGTGTCACCCCAATCCAGGCACCACGACGGCGATGACGATGGTGACGGTGACAGTGGTGAAGGAAAAAATATCATCACCCAGCCAGGACCCAGAAGCAGCAAGGTGTGGGCTTCAGCGATTTGCAATTTAACTGGCAAAATGTCTCTGCAGCCACTGCGCATTGCGAATGAATATGCGAACTGATAACGAGGGTCCAACGACTACGATGGCAGCACCAGCAGCATGTCACCGTGACAACTCAGGTATGAACGAAACTTCCCTGACACATTCACAGATAGAAGTTACAATCAATCTCCCGAGGTGGATTGTGAACACGAAAACGCGCTTAACCAGCAATTTATCATCTGTAAGACTGATCGCAGTGGCCGAAAATATTTTGCAAAAAAGCTTAGATAAAAAAATTCGACAACTTGTTCATTTGTTTGGAATTATTATTATTATTATTTTTTTTTTATTAGTCTTAATTAAATTTGTTTATACAATTTTTATGAGATATTTGTTAGGTACCTACGCACTTATACTACTAGTGTTGCTTACCAAATATATTCTATTTATTTTTTGACAGATCGATCGGTTTGGTTTTACTTATTTTTTTATATATTTACAAAGGATATCAGTGTCTATAGGACGATTTGTACAATGGAATTTTGTCTTCGGTTGGCTATAATTCAGCATATTGTCAAAATGTGAATTTTACATTAAAATAATAGTTTTTTTTTTAATAATATTGTGGAAACTATTTACATTACAGAAAGCGTTCCATGATCTGTAGTACAACTCGATCAGATACAAGTTGGTACATGACTTATAACTAATTCACTGCTTTTCCCGAAATTAGGCAAACCACGTCAACTAGTGTCAGAAGGGCTGGATTTAAAATACTTAAAAAAATTGCTAAACAATCAAATGAAATAAATACAATTTCTAATTAAACTTCTTTCAAATAAAATAAGAATCCTTTAAAATTCGTACTGATTGATTGACTACTTAACCTGGAAGCGATAGACAGAGAGATTGTAGTGTTTAAAACCTAAGTGATATTAGGTTTTAGACAAATTCCGGGGAGAATTCCCTTGTTATTTTGTCGTTGCTGTATGAATCACAGTATTTTTTCTCGACCACCTGAAGTCATTCACATCAATCATCAAACAGAACGAACAATTTTTCCAGCCATTGACTAACATACTGCAAGATTATTTAATAATCTTCACCTAGTCCAAAGCTGAACGGCAGCTTATCTGGGTACAAGCTCACACTGGGATCCTGGGGAACGAGATCTCCGATCAGATTGCTAGACAAGGCTCAGAGGAGGTTTTCTCAGGTCAAGAACCCGCGTTGAGTCTCCCTGTTCTCGGTTAGGGCTATCATTGACGATTGGGTCTCTTACGAACACAATTGTGTGTGGCATGACTCTCCAGGATGTAGGTTCACTAAACGAATGCTCCCAGGAGTCAACAGAAAAGACTGCAGGCAACTTATTGGCGTCTTGATAGGCCACTTCTTTTTAGTCAAGCACCTTAACGTGCTGGGCTTAAGTGACACTACAATCTCTGACGCATGTGGAGAGAGCGACGATACTGCGGAACATTATCTCTGCGAGTGTCCGGCCTTTGCTTGTATCAGGTGACAGATTTTCGGTGCTGATGTGGTGAGTGCTGGCACTGTAAGCCACCACTGAAGTACTTGCTTGATTTTCTTAGATAGACAAGAAAATTTTATTAAAACGGGTATATCAGGGTTTGCTCTCTGGTAGTACAATGGATCAGTTGCGTCTGAGTGCTCCAGCCGAGCGTTTCCTATCCCGACAAAAAAGAAAACCACATACTACCAGTATTAGCACCATCGTAAACAAACTGACTTTATATAGTTTCCCCGGCTATACTTTCCAAGAGCCACCTCTAACTGTGAAGAAATACCTGACATTACAGTCGAAGAAGTTAGTGAGGCGGTCAAATAATCCAAAAACGAAAAGCGGTTGGGCCAGACGAGACGCCCTCTGAGTTCTGGAAAAAGATGGGAGACATCTGGTTCAGACGGTTCAGAATTCTCATCTCCAAATTTGTGAGAGGTGACCCAATGCCGAATCAATGCAGGGAAAGTTACCTTCTCCCTGTATACAAAGGGAAGGGTGATACGCGAAACTGTGATAACTACGGTTCGATCAAGCTGATGTCACACACCATGAAGATCGTTGAGAGGGTATTAGGTGGCCGACTACGAAAAATAATACGGCTATCTGATGAATAGTGCGGGTTTGTCTCGGGTAAATCAACCACAGATGCAATCCAAAGTATAAGAATCATAATGGAAAAACATCGTGATTCCTTAAGGGATTTGCATATTGTATTGGTTGACTTTGAAAAGGCATTCGACAGACAACCACGAGATATAATACGGGTGGCGCTAAGACATCGAGGGGTTCCAGAAACCTATGTACAGATGATCATGGACATGTACAAAGGAGCAAAGACAAGATCAAGATGCTCTGCTGGAGTAACCGAAGAGTCCCCAATCGAAGTCGGGGTGCACCAGGGAAGCGTCTTAAGTCCTTTGCTCTTCATTACAGTCCTTGATTATCTGCTTGAAGGTAAAGTGATGGACCCCAAGGAGCCATTATAAGTGAGGATCCTACATTCCTGCAACGAGCACTTGATGTATGGGTGGACGCTCTGGAGGGAAATGGGTATCGCATTAGTTCAAAAAAGACAGAGTACTTGTGCTGCGCGTTCTCTAATTCACTCAGGCCTATTCCAGACATTTATTTGAATGGAAAAGTGCTTCCCGAGTGCGAAAAGTTCAAATATTCTGATCTATGATCAATAGTAAAGCAACTTGTGATAACGACATCAATCATCGCGTAAGAGTAGGGTGGATGAAGTGGCGAGAAAATTCCGCCATCTTCTGTGACAGAAAAATGCCACCTAAGTTGAAAGAAGGCTCTACACCGCAGTTGTGCGTCCAGCACTCACATACGGTTCACAATGTTGGACGATATACAAAAGTATGAGAATAAGTTAACGGCAGCTGAGATGAAGATGCTTCGCATGGCAGCAGAAGTGACAAAGATTGATCCAATAAGAAGTTCGAAGATCCGTGGAAGCTTTCACATCAAGGAAACCATCGTACAAAAAATAGAGAGCGGCCGGCTCAGCTGGTATTGCCACGTTCAAAGAAGAGATCATTTGAACCCTGTTAAAAAGGGCAATATCAATGAAAGTTCCAAGGACATCGCGAGACAGCGGGCCTATAAACGCCTGGATCAGACAAATGCGGCATTTCATTGGCCTCAGCAATCGAGTGATCCAAAATCGGGAGGCCTGTCGATATTTTCTGAGGTCAAATAGGCGAACCCCACAGGCGGATCAGTAGAAATGCGGTGAAGTGGGAGGGTTGTGATCCCTTATTTTTGGATCATAACCTCGCTGATAAAAGGAAGAAGAAGAAGACTTTATATAGTTCATGAGAAATAAATAAATGTTTCCTGACATCAGGATTTGAACCATGAACCTTAGTGTGGCAATCAATGCCGTTACCACTACGCCATAGCCACCCATAAGGCTAAATATATCTAATGTTTATATGATTGGTGTTTTGTCAATATTTGGAAAATTTTTGAATACACAGTTTTAGTTTTCAGATTTTGGAACTATACATTTTGAGCGTCTGCACATACAGCATATGTTCACTCCAGAATCTTAAAGGGAAGGAGTTAGTATGTAAACATGTTATTGTTTTATAATTATTTTTATTAAGGGGTTTATGAATTAAGTCCGTTTTGAAAAACAATCTTTAAAAAAATTGTATCCGCATGAACACTCGTAGTATGTAGATAGTAGAATTCATACTTTGAAATTACGACTCAAATATAATATTGGGGACCGCTTACTGAATCAAAACGGTCTATATATATGGAAGTGGAAGGTTGATACAACCCTAACTCGCGACTTCGATAAGTTATTGAAAACGGACTACAGAGAAGGCAAAGAGCAGAGAACTATGCTGCTACTAAAAATGCACTTGCTGGTCAATAACAAAAAGACCGCAATGCCTCGGATTTAACACTGGGCTCGATATATTAGGAAACACATAGTGCGAACTTGTCATCCTTGAGAAAATGATTAGGTAATAACGTATAACATTGGGAGCTTCATATTCCCAAAAACCGTGTTACCCTAAATGCGTTTGTATCAGCCGTAATAAAAGGCAAGCACTTTCTAAAACCCTTTATGTTGCTCTTAAGACTGGGAAACGAACAGCCTTACTTTTTGGTCAAGGAAGGTATAGCGACACCATTTATCGACTGTAATCTGTTTGCGAAGCGGCCACTCCAAGAATCGTATAAAGTATCTCTTCTTTTCCAAAACTATAAAAGCAGAAGTTCCAAACGAATATTTCTTACTTCTATTGTGCGTAGCTGTACAAGATGCCTAGATTCGAAATGAAACTAGGCGAAAAAAACACAGATGTTGCAATCCATGTGGAACGAATAGTACGATACCGCATTCCTTATCTTTAAGCGTTAGCCCGTATAAATGTTCGTAGCTTTGTGTAATTAAATCTTGATACTGAAAGCTACTTTTGCAGAACTTGGTATATGAAATTTTGTTTTTTTGGAGAAAATACCCTCAAACAGCGGTGTACTTAAAATGAGTGTACCATAGGAAAAGTACATACTTGCATATTATCTTAACTTTTTTGTGAGTTTTAGTAAAAATATTGAGAGAGGGTAGTTTTCGAAAAGATTTCGTGGACAGGTTGGATAGACAGGTGAACAGGCGATTGGACATGACGTGAACGACGCTATTAATTATACTGGTCATTTGCACTTGTTGTGTATATTTTCATTATTCGTCTTTGTTGCAAGTTATGCATCAAAATTAACCAAGCATATGGAATACATAGGTATAGAGAGGTCAGATTCTATGGATTATGCTCTCTTTTACCGTTCGAAGTCAAAATTTAGCGACGCAGTATTATATCCCAAGTCTTTTTTTTTTTGCCGAGAACAGGTGAAAAATCTTCTAAAGACACCATAAGGTCCGGCCGCCCGTGCATATGACAAGCACATAGACCATATTACGGTCGTTTGTACCTCAACATAGTTGCCCATTTGCTGCTTGTTAGCGACTGCCAAGCTTGAGCCCAATTCGCTCTTCCTGTCTTAGGGAAGCCATTGTATTTCGGGCGAGCTTTTGACATGTACAAATGAGATGGAAGGCCGTTTCATCCTAGTCAAACCAAAGTTAACATTCAGATACAATACTTAGTCATGTTCCATTTTGGTCCCTCGATCAGCTTTTTCGAATTTCAACATGTTCGTTATTTATGGTAATATTTATATTGGTAAAGACATATGCAGTAGCTCAGTCATTTTGCGTTTGTGAGATGATAAACATAGGCTATAGAAAATTGTGGATGCACAAAGGCGGCTGCTGAGGCTTCCCGGAAAGAGCATCCGATTTTTCGTTTCCCTGAATGCTGCGTGTCTAAAGGCACAGGTTGGCGTCACTAAGTTACATCGCCCAAGCCGGTTTAACTTAAGGATAGCCTCATTCAGTAATGTAGAAGTAATCATTACAACAGAGCTCGCTCTAATGGCAGCTGTACTATACATATGGGCTGATATTTAACATCTTAAATTTGCTCTTTTTCTTTGAAAGATATAGTAGGTGATCTGGTGACAAGCATTCTTTGAGAAAATCTTGTGTTTGGACAAGACCAAAGCATTTTCAAAATCCATGTATAAAATTCTTAGTAGCCGAACAAATTGAACTTTAAACTATGTTATGTGTGTTGATGACAAATTGAGAAGTATGCTGAATTCAGATTCATGTAAGAGATTGTTAGAAACCGTGATATATTTTTCTACCCCACCTCAAATTCATCTGATTGGCATTAGCTAAGACCTGGCTTGGTGTTATACGTCAGAAAAAAAATGTTGCTATGGAACCCGGAAGAAGTCCAAGATATGGGTAAATAATTTCTACTAGGTCCCTGACAAAATATACAAGCGCTATTCAATAAGTGAGTTTACATGTCTCCCGGTATATTTCAATAAAAAGATTGTCAATGCAAATATCGTTTGTTCAGCCATTGGAAAATTCGTTCTACATACTTGCATGCATGCATGAAATCAGCTTCATTGTAGCATCGGCAACTCCGATCATGCAGATAGGTCTAATTTTCACACCACTACGAATAGTTTATAACAAGCAAGAGCAGAACCAGTATATAACAAATAGCAAATATTGCAAGATGGTTTCATGTTAAGGCACCGCAATTATTCGAATACGGGTTTTTCAAAAATCTGTAAGCAAAAAGAGCAATGATTCCATCACACCCGCGGCAGAAGTCCTATGATGTTAGCCACCAACAAGAAGGAATTAGTGATATGGTTATAAACTTAGTGCTGTAAATACAGCGAAAGACTAATGGTACGCCAAATACTGCTTTGGTTAGATGCTTTTAAAAACTCTTAAGTGTGTACATATATCCTACTCCTTTTTAATAGCCCTATCCGTGCACTTTTATAGATGGAAACCTTATTAACAACTACCCTGCCAATGTGCCCTCAAACCTAATAACAACGAAGACAAATTCCTGAAAAAAAGGGCAATAGCAAATCGATACCTACCATTTCTATTATCATTTTCAAGACTTCGTGTAAAAACACTGGAATAGGATAAGCCTTCCTCTACTATGTAGCTACTCCGGAGTGGAAATTAAGTATTGGGTAATGTGTTCGCTTGTGATCCGATGTGTGCATATTTTTTTTCAGCTCCAGTGGAGAACAGTAACCAACAACCACGCGAACAAAAAGAGAAACGAATATGGTATTATTAATATTTTTGAACTACGAAACCAAGCAATGATTTCTGCTTAGACTACAATGGACCTTGTGTAGTGGTTGAGTGTTTTGGAATTTGGATTTCCCTTTCTTTTAATAACAACATCTTTTTGTCTTTAAAATCAGAGTAACAGATACCTGTACCGAACAGTACAAAATAAATAAATAAATATAATATTTGGCGCAACAGCTTTTCCTGGGCCTAGCTTCTGGCAACCACTCGTGTTGTGTGCGTTATATTCTTTCACACGAATGGAAGGGACCTACAGTCTCGTGCCGTATCCAAAGAGCAATTTGTTTTGAGAAGCTTTCTCGTGACAACGTGACAACAATACTCTCGGATGTTTGTCAGACGTTTGCGAGAGATGGGACCGTGAAAAAACGTGTGGGTGTTTTCTGGGATTCGAACATTGAACATCCGACACACTAACCACTTGCACCACGGCGCCCATACCGAACAAGAAAAAGTTTCCAATATTTTACTGTCCATTCTGCTTTTTAATTAAGACGTTTTGGGGGTGGCGATGTTGTAGTGGTGACGTCTTTGATTGCCACACTGTTGGTTCACGGTCCAAACCCTGATGTCAGCAAATATTTATTTATTTCTCATAAAATATATAAAGTCAGTCCGATCAATGCGAAGGCTTATGTCAACACTATTGCGAAAGCATAACACTGGCATGGCAGTAGGATAATCATATAGGTAGAAAAATTGTTCGCTGTGTTGAATAATTCATATCCCTTTGACATCAGCTGGTCGGGAAAACATAATACTGTGAATAAGAAGCACGGACAAAATAACTAAATGTTTATCCCCGGTTATCTGGACACCACCCCCGGAATTTTTCTGAAACCTAACATCTAAGTTTCAATCCACTACACCTACTTCTCTCTCTCTCTCTGTCTATCTTTTATAACGCCCGAGTTACGATCGCATCATGACAACAAAAGTACCACCCTGCAGCGTGTTGTAAAGAAGCCGAAGCTGAAATAGAGCATGTAGCCATCACGTGCCAACCCAAGCCAACATAAATGGAAAAATACCTAGCTGCAGCAAGTTGTCAACAACAAGCCGAAGCTGAGATGGAGCATTTAGCCATCACGTGCCAACCCAAGCCAACATAAATGGAAAAATACCTAACTGCAGCAAGTCGTCAACAACAAGCCGAAGTTGAGATGGAGCATTTAGCTATTACGTGCCGAACCCAAGCCAACATAAGGGAAAAAGATATCACAACAACAGCAGGTTGACATAGCAGGTGCAGCAACAGAAGCTGTTGTGTACAGCGAAGTAAAAATCATTGGCATTCTTATTCTAGACTTGGGGGTTATCACAAGAATATTAAAAATAAAATATAATTTTGTTAATAGTTGTTGTGTTTTAATTTTTTTTATATTAAAATTATTCTGATAAATCGGATAAAAACGTAATTCCCGCAGTGTGTAAAAAAAACATTAAAGGCGTTTCCAAAAGCTCTTGAGTGACCCCAAATTATAAAAAAAGAAGAGCGTGATCTCATGGGTTAGGCTAAAAAAGTGTTCCGGAATGTCCTACAGAAAGTACAAACAACGATTTTTTTTGCAAGCATTGTAAGCAAATTGGTGTAGATATAACATAATAAGACCCCCCCCCCCCCCCCCCCCCCAGGCCTTCCCATGCAGGGACGGGTTAAGAATATCACTGCAGCGCCCCCCCCAACAACCAGCGCTTGTCGTAAAAGGCGACTAAGGGGACAAATCAGATCTAGGCAATATAACACCCAAGTGAGCCTAGCGACACATATACTACCTTAAAAACCCTCCCACAAGTGTGCATGCGAGTCCGTGGGTTGACACGACTGGAGATCACCGGTGTCATAAAAGTAAGATCAAACAATACTAAAACAGGAGCATGCACGTGTCAAACAACAAACACCATCGCAATATGGTGCAAAAAATGGTATTGCAAAACTGTATCATTATGGTAATACTTGCAAAAAGGAAAGGCACTACCCCGCCAGGCACTACCACTGCTGTGCATGGTACTGATCCTGGACCGAGCAGAAATGTTCGGGTCAGAGCTATACGGATTCCGGGGGCTAGCAAAATAATGAAACAGTTTAGACGCAATTAGAGGGTCGCGAGTTGGAACGTTGGAAGCATGACCGGTCGAAGTTACGAGCTGGAAGAGATGATGAATAGAAGGCGGGTGGACATCTTGTGTATCCAAGAGACGAATTGGAAAAACACCGGGAATCGGGCGCGTTTCTTGGACGTTAGGACAAAAGATTACAAGATGTTGCGGAAAAGTCTAAGAACGGAATCGGTATCATCCTTACGGCAGAACTACTTGGTAGCGTCTTGAGCATTTCGAAGTCCAGCGACCGTTTGATGTCTCTCAAACTAGTAATAAAAGGAGAAGTGTGGAATATTGTCAGTGCATATGCTCCCCACGATGGGTACAATCAGAGAGATAAAGATGCATTTTGGCTAGATTTCCACAATCTCCTTAAGAACATCCCAAAGGAAGAATTTCTATTTCCACACTTACAGCAGTGGTGGAGATGAAACTCAGATTGACTACCATTTGGTAGGCAGTTTCATGAAGCCCCGGGTAAAAGATTGCAAAGTGATCCTGGGAGAGGCAATCGCTCGGCAACACCGTCTCCTGCTAACAGAAATTTTTATGAAAACACCGAAGAAAAGCAAACAAACAAGGGTCTCTGAGAAAATCAAGTGGTACAATCTGGACAAAGAAAAAGGCGATGCTTTTGTTTTCGTAATGAAAAATTACCTCTCTCACACCATCAACGGAGCTGAGGATGAAGAGTGCAGAGCACAAAATATGTGGGATTCCCTACAGCGAACTTGCTTAAATAAGGCCAAATCACTGCTAGGAGCTTCAAAAGGCCACCATCAACACGCCAAAGAAACATGGTGGTGGAGTGATGAAGCTAAGAAGCTGATAAATGAGAAGAAAGCGGCTTTCAAAGCTTGGTCAAAGTGCCCCTCTAATAATAATGACGAAAAAGCTCGCCTCGAAATGGAATACAGATGCTGCAAGAAAAAAGCGAAGAAGAAGTGCGCCCAGCTTCAAGCAGAGAGTACGGAGGGACTGTATCGGGAGCTGGAGAAAATATTTTCCCCGGTTGCTGATGCAAACCAGGCTATCCAGGAGCTGCGAAGACACAATATGAACAAGAGCGCCACTATCTTCAAAATAGCCGCCCAAAGAAGGAGGAATACTCAGGAGATTCGTTCGGTCATTAGCAATGCTCATGGCCACCTTCTTGTGGATGACGAAAAAATTCTGCAGAGGTGGCGGCAGTATTGTGAAGAACCTTTAAATGAACAGTTTCCCCGGCTATACTTTCCAACAGCCACCCCTAACTGTGAAGAAATATCCGACATTACAGTCGAAGAAGTTAGTGAGGCGGTCAAGTACTCAAAAAAACGAAAAGCGGTTGGGCCAGACGAGATACCCTCTGATTTCTGGAAAAAGATGGGAGACATCGGGTTCAGATGGCTCAGAATTCTCATCTCCAAATTCGTGAGAGGTGATCCAATGCCGAATCAATGGAGGGAAAGTTACCTTCTCCCTGTATACAAAGGGAAGGGTGATACGCGAAAATGTGATAACTACCGTTCGATCAAGCTGATGTCACACACCATGAAGATCGTTGAGCGGGTATTAGGTGGCCGACTGCGAAAAATAATACGGCTATCTGATGATCAGTGCGGGTTTGTCTCGGGTAAATCAACCACAGATGCAATCCAAAGTATAAGGATCATAATGGAAAAACATCGTGATTCCTTAAGGGATTTGCATATTGTATTGGTTGACTTTGAAAAGGCATTCGACAGACAACCACGAGATCTGATATGGGTGGCGCTAAGACATCGAGGGGTTCCAGAAACCTATGTACAGATGATCATGGACATGTACGAAAGAGCAAAGACAAGAGTAAGATGCCCCGCTGGAGTAACCGAAGAGTTCCCAATCAAAGTCGGGGTGCACCAGAGAAGCGTTTTAAGTCCTTTGCTCTTTATTACAGTCCTTGATTATCTGCTTGAAGGTAAAGTGATGGACCCCAAGGTACATCAGTTATTCTTTGCTGACGATGGAGCCATCATAAGTGAGGATCCTACATCCCTACAACGAGCACTTGATGTGTGGGTGGACGTTTTGGAGGGAAATGGGTATCGCATTAGTTCAAAAAAGACAGAGTACTTGTGCTGCCCGTTCTCTGATCCACTCAGGCCTATTCCAGACATTTATTTGAATGGAAAAGTGCTTCCCAAGAGCGAAAAGTTCAAATATCTGGGATCTATGATCAATAGCAAAGCAACTTATGATGACGACATCAATCATCGTGTAAGCGTAGGGTGGATGAAGTGGCGAGAAAATTCCGCTATCTTCTGTGACAGAAAAATGCCCCCTAAGTTGAAAGGAAGGCTCTACACCGCAGTTGTACGTCCAGCGCTCACATACGGTTCACAATGTTGGACGATGTACAAAAAGTATGAGAGTAAATTAACGGCAGCTGAGATGAAGATGCTTCGCATGACAGCAGGAGTGACCAAGCTTGATCGAATAAGAAGTTCGAAGATCCGTGGAAGCTTTCACATCAAGGAAACCATCGTGCAAAAATAAGAGCGCGACCGGCTCAGCTGGTATTGCCACGTTCAAAGAAGAGATCATTTGAACCCCTTAAAAAAGGCAATATCTATGCACGTTCCAAAGACATCGCGATGTAGGAAAGGCAGGCCTATAAACGCCTGGATCAGACAAATGCGACGACATCGGCATTTCATTGGCCTCAGTAACCGAGTGATCCAAAATCGGCAGGCCTGCCGATATTTTCTGAGGTCAAATAGACGAACCCCACAGGCGGATCAGTAGAAATGCAGTGAAGTGGGAGGGCTGTGATCCCTTGTTTTCGGATCATAGCCTCGCTGATAAAAGGAAGAAGAAGAAGATAACATAATAAGACCCACGCACGGTTCTTATACGGAGTAGAGTGATAAGAAGTATTAGATTACCAAATGATGTTGTTGGTATACTTGACTGCGATCACTTTCATAATTTTTTTTTTTTTAAAAAAGTTAAATAACGTTGTTTCCTCACTTTATCAAATAGACAAAAAAGCCACATGATGTCCATAGACCTGAAGAATTCATAGTTTCTTACTACAAGTATATTATATGATAAATGACCCTAGTGACCTGAAGCACGCTAAAAATCATGATGAACAAAGTAAGACTGAAGGAACAACGACTTATGAGTAAACAATGATGGCAATGTAAACTTTTTTTTCACTCTTACGGATTCTTTTTGAAGTCTGCCCGGTTTTATCAGGTCTAATTTGAAATAATGCATAGGACACAAATCAATGCTTTCAAGAACAAGTACCGCGCTGTTTTCAAGCCTTTTTAATTTTAAGATTAAAGAAAGCAGAAACAAAAATGATGTTACTATTCAAGGACAAATAAAATTTTATTTTGAAAATTATACTTCCTGTTAGTATACAAATAAAGAAATTGAAATAAAAAAAAACTAGTTATTTGGTATGGCACTTAACATAAGTGTGTATAAAATTGTATTTAAAACAAACAAAATTAGACTTAAAATTATCCTTCACACCCTTACTACACTGAAAAATCACTTGGTTGCCTTAAATTACAGTTATACAACTTATTCACTAAATATAAGTCGGACAAAATAATATCTAAAAATTATAATCTTATGGAACATACCTACATATGTTTCTTACTTTCTCTTATATTTCAAAAATTAAATATTAATCATCCATTGCCTCCAATTTTCGCTTCTTTTTTGTGCTCTTTAAACAGCCGTCATACACAATGAAAGATTCTTATTTCTTCGAAAAAATTTACAACAGAGTTACAAAATAAAAATAAAAGAAAAACAAAACACAAAGAAACATTGTTCCGTACACAATGCTAGAAGAAATTAAAAATAAAACTCTCCTAAATGAGTTTAACGTCGTCCTACAGGGACGTTAGATCGTAGTCCTGTTTTATATGATTGAGATTGGTCATCACAGGATGCTGGTGCATTCCCGTGTGCATTTGATTATGCAGCCCAACATTGTTATTATTATTGGCCGTACTGCTATTGTTGTTGTTATTGTTGCTTGGATGATTTGTTTGATGTTGAGATCCTGGATAGGTATGCTGCTGTTGTGCAATTAAATTGGCAGCATCACCAGCAGCCGGTATATATGGTGGATTCCCCAGAGATGAACTGACGTCGCCTATACTTTCCAAACTATCCGAACGGATGCACTGAAATGAAATAAATAAGAATTTTGAGATTTTGTATGGCCATAAGGAATTAAGGAAATAGACGTTGCGTAGGTAGTTACAGGTTGATTCCCAATGGAAAACTACTGTTTCCAGATTTTGAAATAGTTTTCTTGTTTGTGTGTGTAAACAAAATTAACATGGTTCTTGTATTCAAGGAATATAACATTTGAATTGAGAGGATATTTCCCAAAAAAATGTACACTCCATAGTAAATAAAGATATATTCCCGACGGGAAATACGTGTAATATCACTGGACAGATGCATTACATATTTCCACCTGAAATTCAATTTTTGGAAGAAATTTGAGGAATGAAACATTTTGAGACGAATGGAAAATATGTGATTACAAATGCATAAATCCTTTAGAATTAAAGAAAACCCTTCTTTCATGAACGCGAATGAGGACTAGAATGGGTTCTGCGCCATCACACAGTGAGTCGAGTAGAACATGCTGGGGACCAAAATTGTGTTTGCTTTATAAGAAAACAGAAAACTCCTTATAAGAAAAATGTTTATATTTATCAATAACACATTCAAAATAAAACGCATAAATGTATGGTGGAGTTAAAGTCATTTGTCTTCAGTATCTTCATCACTTTCAGGGGAATCAGAAACACTATAATCATCATGATGAATAGCACTGCTCCTAATTTGTCGCCCTTGATGAACGATCTCATAAGAGTTTACAGTTAGAAAGTTTAAATCTTTAGATGATAATCAACTTTTTTGTTTATTAAAAGGTCAGAAGTAATGATCGACATTGCTTACAAAATAGAATTGGTTGACGTTCTTGAGATTTTTTGCGTATCCTTACGCCGTGCTTTTCGCGCCTGTTGTAAAAGCTGACGTACTGGAATTATCAAGAATTTGACAACACTACTAGCATGTTAAAAAAAAAATTATGAAGGGTCACTTGCATAATATACCAAAAGTTCAGACTTACATACAAATTTTTAGTAGCAATACCAAATTATTCAACATTTTCTATGTTGATAGGTTGCCCACGCGATAGAGTTTGTAACAAAACCTTAATTCCTGTAATTTCTGAGCTTTTGGTAGTATATTTAAGAAATCTGCGAGCAGTTTTGCCATCATCTGATGAGCTTTGGTTGATCTATAATCAAGCCCATTTCTTGTGTATTTGCTCGTTTCTACTTTTCAAATAAACTTTCTCTAAATCATTTCATATTTGCCATTTTTGAATACCGAAACGATAGCTTACTCGTATATGTAACAAGCACTAAAAAACCCTGATCTAAAAATGCAATGTAGACGAGAATTATCGAGAATTATCTACATTTACACTTTTTTGTAAAGACTCATTATTGAGATTGCACAAATCTAACAATGGAAGTTATTTCACAAACAGATCGCTCTTTTAAAATATCAGCTACTCTACGATTCTTAGTTCTTGATGAAGGATCCTCAACGGTTTTTATTGGTCTATCAACAGAACTGCTTGACGTTGAAATTTGTCCTATGAAGGGTTCACGTTGACCTTAAAATAATATAAGCAAGTCTTCGAACTTCTTCAAGAAGATTTTTGACTGACTCCAGCTTTTATCCTAACGATATTTTACTCGGCTTTTTTATCTTTAGATGCTGGCTCTAATTGCGCTCAGGGTTATGTCAGAGGTATTAGCATAACCAGTTTGAATCAAAACTTGTTGGTGCAGTTGGTGAAACTGCGCTTTGTTTAAAAAAAAACCGCCAAAGATTGAAAAAATCCATCCGAGTGAACTTAATACGAACAGTTAAACAAATGAATTAAAAATATTTTTGCAAATTTTTGTAAATTAATTTTGATATTGCAAGAAAAGAATAAGATGGAATTATTCCAAAAATATAAGAATCATCGCGTGGAACAGCGTGAAGAAAGTTTAGGAAAGTGACAAATTACGTTAATTGCTGATCAAATTTAGGCACTTGGATGTGTGAACCATAAGCAATATCGATACTTCTAGGTATACCTAGAGCTTCTTCAACCATAATAAACAACAAGTAAACAAACAATTATATAAATTGTCACTTAAAGTACTAAACTGTAATATTATACAAGCAAATAAATGGCAGTCAATTGTTTGTCTCATTACCTCAATTTGGCCAAGTCTAAAGGATCGAAGAAAGCAATGAACGCTTAAAGCCAATAGGACTATTAAGGTGTGACTACTGGCAAAAAAATATCCCGTTCTTATATGTTTATTCGGAGACGAATTTTATCCACCTACCATGCTCTACTCGGTTCACTGTGTACCACCACATCATATACGAGTATTACCAAGACAAAATAGTACTGTCACTTTTTTTTTTGTTATTTATGTTTAAAGACTCGTAAGAAAGGTGTCCAAGACCTTTTAATGATGTAGTTCGATGCAGGTCAGCTTCACGTACCAACGTCCTAAAACCTAAAATCTGTTCGGGGTCTTCAATGCATGAGGCAAGTTTGCTTTTGACTAAAAGTATGTTATATTCTAGAGGTTTAATCTTGAGGGTTGGATTTGCGATTAGAATTTTTATTTTTTTTTTTTGTTTGCGCCTGGAGGTGCAGGAATCTTCAAAAGATACCAATGGTCCGTACCATTGGTTATGCCCGATTCATATATCTGACAATGCCATCAGTGCTAGTCAGTACATGCCTACGGGCTAAACCTCATCCCCTCAGAGAGGCACTATGAGAACCGGCTGCGCGTACTCATAGTAGTAGGAAATTCGTTCCTCTCATATTTTCATTTTTTGTGATGACTACGACTAAGTTGCCTTAACGAGTAGTTTACGCTTCTGTAGTGTTAATCGCGTTAGGTAGGTAGCTTTCCAGTGAAGGCACCTACTAATACCGTCATTACATGCGGTTTTTCCTTACGGCGCTAGGTCGAAAGGTCTTGTTCTTTGTAGTCGGCGCTCAAGGTTTGTCACGTCCATAGTACGGATTATTTCATTATTGCAATGAACATGAAGACGGGTACGAAGTTTGCGAGCAAAGTTTGTTACTTCGTCCCTCACGGTAGCAATTCCTAGATCTCTGTGAATATCACTATTCCTTATACACCAAGGAGCATTCACGATTGCTCTTAGCATTTTATTTTGAAATGCTTGCAGTAGAGCCATATTGCTTGGTTTGGTACAACCCCAAAGTTGTATACCATATGTCCAAGACGGTTTTAGCACTTGCTTATACAGAAGCAGTTTGTTGTATACGCTTAACTTCGAGTATCTTCCGAGTAGCCAATACATTTCTCTAAATCTGATTTCGAGCTCTTCGCGCTTCTTTTTAACGTGTGGTTTCCACTTAAGTTTTGCGTCTAGGGTCATTCCTAAATATTTTGCCTCGTTTGCGTAAGGTATTTGTACCGAGTTAATGGATATAGGTAAGTTGTTTATCTTTCTTAACGTAAAATTGACATCCGTTGATTTTGTCTCATTGAGGACTATTCGCCAGGCTTTTGTCCATTCGCATACATTGTTCAAAGCTCGTTGGAGTTTTCCCGTTGATGATTCGACTGACTCATCCGTTACGAGGATAGCCGTGTCGTCTGCGAACGTTGCTACAACGGTCCCTTCATCTTGTGGTATATCTCTTGTGTAGAGCAAGAACAGGATTGGACCGAGAACACTTCCTTGTGGAACACCGGCGTAGATATCTTTGAAATCCGAATATTCACTCCCGTGTCTAACACGGAAAAGTCTGTTTTCAAGATAAGATTCCAATATTCTGTACAACTTTTCCGGTAAGATTACCCTTAGCTTATACCTTAGGCCTTCGTGCCATACCTTGTCGAAGGCTTGCGATACGTCGAGAAAAGCGCTAGAGCATATTTTTTCCCTTCTAGAGCTTTTTCAATCTCGTTCGTTATTCGATACACCTGATCGATTGTGGAATGTTTGACCCGAAACCCGAATTGATGATCCGGGATCAAGTGTCTTTCTTCAATTACTGGTTGCAATCGTTTCAGCAGAAGTTTCTCGAAGACCTTAGATATTATTGGCAGAAGTGAAATGGGTCTATATGATTTCTTGTCATTTGCATATTTCCCCGGTTTCGGAACCATAATAACTTCGGCGACTTTCCATTGCCTTGGAACATATAATAGTCTTAAGGAAGCATTTATAATGTAGAGCAACTTAACCAGCACTTTTTTCGGTAGCTCTTTCAAAATTTCGCCAGTGATTAAATCATATCCCGGAGCCTTGTTATTTTTCAATTTTTGTATTGTCATTCGAAGTTCGGACAGGGATACGGTTTTTACTCTAAAGTTGTAGGGTGCCATATTAACATTCGGATCTTCGATCAACGGTTGTCCATCGAACGGCTTGAACGTTTCCTCTAAGTGATCGGCAAATAATTCTGCTTTCTCTTTATCTTCTTTTGCCCATTCCCCGTTAGCTTTCCTAATTGGCGGCGAGTGCATTACAGGTTTCCTTATGGACTTCAAGGCTTTCCATAGAGAGTAGTTTGAATACTTATCAGCGGTCAGACCCTCGAGGTAAGTAGAAGTCTCGTGATTTTTTAGGTCCTGCAGCACTTTTTTAAGCTTGTTACAAAGATGGCGGGATTGTTGCCATCTCTTGCGCGCTCTCCTCTTTTCTCGTATGAGGTCTTCGATTTCAGGCTGGTATTTGACTTTATTGTTCCGCGCTTCTGTCTTTCGCAAAGGAGTGTTTTTCCACGCTGAGCTCTGAATGGCTTCGACGAGTTTGTCGATTTCTTCTTCTATTTCGAACGGTGTCTTTAGCGGTACATTTAAAGCAACATTTTCCTTGCAGTCTCTTCTGAAAGCGTCCCAGTTAGTTTTGTTACTAGTTAACCTGGGCGGTCCTTCTTTTTTTACTAGACTTCCACCTATTTTCAGAGTGACTGCTGAGTGATCTGAGCATAGATCATAGCATTCTTCGATTTCCGTCAAATTTTTAGTTAACCCTTTTGCGATAAAGAAGTCGACGAGGTCAGGGAATTTATTTTTGTGAGTTGGCCAATAAGTTGGCTTTCCTGTCGAAAAAAAGTTCACCCCACGTTTCATGCTGGCTTTGTATAATAATCTGCCTTTTGTCGAATTGCATCTTGATCCCCAGAAAGTGTGTTTCGCATTAAAGTCACCACCTAAGACAAAATTAGGTCCGAGTGAGTCAAAGAGACGAACGAGGTCGTCTTCTACTAGCTTATATCCCGGAGGGAAGTAACTAGATCCGATGTTGTAGTCTAAGTGGTTTATTTTTACGGAGACTGAGCTTATTTGCATAGAATCAAATTCTATTTCTATGTTTTCGGAGTGCTTAATACAGTCTTTGATGTAAAGAGAGGACCCGCCTCTCGCATTTTCCGAAGGATGATTCGCATGGTAATCGCTGTAGCCTTTTATTTTGGGTCTAAGTCCCTTTTTTAAGTGCGTTTCCGATACCAAACATATGTCAATGTTATTTTTCCGTAGAAACACTTCTAACTCGTCGATTTTTTTCAGAAGGCCGTTTGCGTTCCACGTTAGTATCTTAAGTAGCTGTTTCATATTCATGTTTTTTTGATTGTCTTGCGAGGTTTGAACTCGAGCTTGCTCAATTTGTCAAGTATAATTTTATTAACTTTGGTTTGCTCCTCAAATTTTTCCAATATAATGGTAAATATTTGGCTAACCGGATCTGTTGTAGCTGATCTTAATTTGTTTTCGTTTGACGCGACTTGCGCGTACGATCTCGCGTCAACCTGTGGCGGTTTTTCCGCTGCACTTGGACCAGCGACGTTCTCTTGCGCAATTTTTTTATTTCCCTTTATCGGTCGCTTCGTTTTGACTGGCTTAGCGGTCTTGGGCTTATCGGTTTTACGATCTCTTAAGCTTGGGTTCGGGTATATCGGTTTCTTGAGAGTATCGCGCCTTTTTTGAAGCTCCTTTGCTACTTCACAACCTCGATAGTTTGCTGGGTGCTTGCCTTTACAGTTTATGCAGGTCGCCGGAGCCTGCTTATTTAAGTCACACCTTTCTGATAAGTGGTTCCCGGCACATTTTACACATTTCGGTTCTTTTTGGCAATACGACTGGGTGTGATTGAAACCTTGACAGCGTTTGCACTGAGGTATCGATCGTGTATTCGTACGCATAGGCTCGATTTTAACTACGATATTCAAAATACTTTTTACGTTATAAATATCGTCTATATTTTCGCTTCTATCGAAGGTTAGCATAAAGAGCGGAAGTCCATGCTTGACCAAGATTTCATTGCCTTGTTCCGTTTTCTGCTTTATCTTCTTTAAGATATTAATTGCGTCGATAATTTTCAAGCCTTTTCCTTTAAGGTCATTTATAATGTCATCTTTAGTGCACGAGGGGTGGAGACCCCTTGCTATAACACGGAGTGGTCTTTCTGATTTATTTTCGTAGGTGAACCACTGGATCTTTTCCGCGTTTAGTTTTTTCGATATTGCTCGGTAGCCGTCAGAGTCAACTACATTAATTTTCCAATCATTGTTTCGGAATGACGTTACTTTAAATTCCGATGTCACAGTTCCCTTAAGAAGGCAATGCAATTTATTGTAGTCCGTAAAGCCGACGACGTTTATTGCAGGCGGGGGACGTAATTTGTCGTGAGTTTGTTTCTGTTTCAAGTCTTTTTCTTTGTCTTGTTTTCGTGGCTCGACTTCAGGTGAAGAACCGGCTCTTCGTTTTTTGCTGGGTCTTTTCTTTGAGACCCCATTTGTTTCGCGTGCTAGCTCTTCTTCATCCGTGTGATATTTGGGACTAGCTGCACGGGGTGGGGTAATTTCCCGTTCTCTTTGCAAAAGTGAATTCTTTAACGCCTTGTTTTCCTCTTTTAGTGATTCTACCTCTCTCTTAAGCTCTTGGTAGAGTAGATCCATTTTATTTAGCTTAATACGGAGTTCATTGTTTTCTTCCTCAAAGCTATTACATTTCACTGAGTCCCGTTTCTCTTGCGCTTGCGCTTCCGGCGGACTTCTTTTTCCGGAGACATTCGGTCTTGATGGTGGAGACCGAGTTACCCTTGAATTTCTCAAAAAGGGGTTTATTAAATGCAACAATTGGCTCTCCCCAGAATCCGTAGAGCCTACCTCCGAAGAGGGTGGATTTTCCAGAGAACCTGGACTGCCACCTGGGGTACTATATCTATTTGTTTTACTCATTGCATATTATGTATACATTATATCCCCGGTATACGAAGGGTGGATTTTAGTCGCCTCTTACGACAGGCATGCCTACCTCGGGTATATTCTGGCCCCTACCCGAAGGGGGTTGAATATACCCGATTAGAATGAAGAACATTTCCATCATCCAATATTAATTACAGTACGGCGAGACCAGGAGGGCGTTCCGAATGTTCAGAATCCGGAAATTACAAAAAAAAAATAAGGATATTTAAATCCGGAAATTGCAGAACTATCCAAAGAGAATCAGAATTTACCAAGAGAACATTGTTGCGGTACCTACATACATATGTAGGAAAAGAAAAAAATTAAAAAGTTTTATGCGTGGGTAGGGACTGAACTAAAAAGTGATCGTTGGGCTTCTGGGTAGCTGGTAGGCTCTTGATTTATCTCCCTTCTTTCCATACCGTCATGTTCTTATAATTAAGTGAACTTATGTATATCTTAAACCTTTTTATGAGACATATTTTATTTCTTTTTCTTAAACGTTTGAACGCTTGTTTATATTTTGTAATAAAATGTGCTTCAATTCTCCTATACATACAACATACATCATACTCCGGTTTCCATCAAATTCTGTTCACGTTTTCTACTTACTACTTTGTTTTGACACTACCAGATTTTGGCATTTTTGATTCTCAACATTTCGATTTTGTTACAAGCCCAGCATCAACGATTAAAGAGAAGTTCTCTAGTTCTACAACTAATATTCTTTCCGTCTATCCATCTGTCCCTTTGTATCTCTCGTCGCAGCACAATCGGCTATACTGATTTGCTTCATATTTCATATCTGAGGTCAACTGTGTCTACAATTAGAGTTGAAATGAACATTTTTATTCTAACCTCAAAAGCAACGATACTTTACGACCACTTATGGCCGATTTTGAAGAATTGTAATTGGCTCGCAATCATTTTTAACCCATTATTAAATTTCATACAGTTTGGACTAGCCTGGATATATGGTATCAGTTGGCATATTTAGTTTTCGGCTAAAATTGATTTATCGGTAGGTAGGTACTTATTAACTATTTTTCAAAATGTTGCTATTTTTTGGCTTTCTCTTAGCCGATTTGGACAAAATTTAATAATAAAGCAAAATATGACATATGAAACGGCATGGCGTGTTAAGTTTTGGAAAACTATGAACAAAATTTTCTATTTGCAAATTAATTTCACAAAAACTGGTATTTTATAAATTTTACATAGATTTACAATTAATTCACAAATAAACTGTATTTTCGAAAACACTTACTATACGGAGTGGACCGATACTGAGGTTCCATTCATCGGGCATACTTTCGTCCGACCAGATTTTACAGATGAACTGGGGCATGCTCAGCTTCTCAAATCGCCGTTCGGATTCGGCATTAAACTATAGGTCCATTCCATTCATGTGAAAAATAAAACGCACACAACATGAGTGGTTGCGAGAAGCTAGGCCCTGGCACTTTAAAGAGCTGTTGCGCCAAATATTTGTTTTTGTTTTGTTTGGTGCATGCTCCTTACCAACTCATCTCCCCCTGCCTTGAAAAGTTCGGCAAGGCCGTCGGCTCAAGCAGCTTTGTTGGATTTAAGTTTAGATATCGCTATCCTCACTTCATTCTGATCAGTTTACGGGAATCTTTTTTTTTTATTTATTTATTTATTTATTTATTTATTTATCTACCGAGCTTATCTCTAACAGATAACAGAATTCAATTTGCTTCTCATGCTCCTTTTTCTTCTTTCTGTGAAGTCGATGTTCCTCTTTTCTCTTTCGCTCTAGTCCTTCTATGCAGTAGCCGCTTTGTACGCCTCTTGTTTTGCTGCATGTGCTTGCCGACATTCCTCATCAAACCAGGGGTTTCGTTGTAGCGGGCGAGAGAAACCCATTACATCAGAGTCTGCTTCTCTGGTGACTTGTTGGCAACACCGCCAACTTTCACATTTGCTGCTGGCGGTATAAGACTTTGATTGAGATTAAAGGAAACTCGATCAGCAAAAGCTCTGGTGGTCTCTTGCGATTGTAGCCGTCCGATGTCAAACTTCCTCACTTACTTACTTTACTTATGTCCTGTATCCCCTTGTGGGTCCTACTACTACGGCTCTACCTCGCCCACGCGCTATCGTGTACGGTTTCTGGCAATGTGTCTGAGTTCTCCCCAACTGTTGTGTCTCCTTCTTAACTGTTCTGCGCCATGTTCTGCTCGGACCGCCAGGTCTTCTGGTACCCTGAGTTAAAGGGGTTCATTGCCTAGCATGGTTCGCTATAGAACTGTCATTCTTTCGGAACGTGTGACCAATCCACTGCCACTTCCGCCATTGGATGGTTGTGCCTATTGGTTCCTGACCCGTTCTCTTGTGAAGGTGTTCATTAGAAATACGATTGGGCCAGAAAATCCTCCGCATGCAAATCCGTACCTTGCCTACAGCTTGGTAGTGATCCGAGTCCTCGTTTGCTCCTCGGAAAGTTCGGACACCCAGAATACTGGAAGAGTGCCTTGCGTAGATGGCAATGTGATCGATTTGGTAGACGGTTTTTCGATCAAAAGAGAACCATGTGCCCTTGTGAATATCAAGACTTGGCAACCGCGTACTAGCTACGACAACGTTTCGTACCGCCGCAAGGTCAACTACCCTGAATCCGTTGTGGGATGTGGTGCCATGCAGGCTGTGCTTTCACTATACTAAAAACGTCCTCTTTTCATATCTTTGCGTTAAAATCACCCAGGACAATTTTAACGTCGTGGGTAGGGCATTGTTCGTACGTGTTGTTCAAGAGCTGGTAGAAGTCGTCCTTCGTCGCGTCGTCCATAATTTCGTGAGGGGCGTGATCGCATATTAGGCTAATGTTGGCGAATTAAGCCTTGATATGGATAGTTCCTTCGTTCACATGCCGGAAACTCAAGGTTTCGTACCTAAGTGTCTTCCTCTAATAACAAATCTGCAGCCGAATATACGCTGAAAACTCTACTTCTTCTTCTTCTTCTTCCTTTTATCAGCGACGTTATGATCCGAAAATAAGGGATCATAACCCTCCCACTTCATCGCATTTCTACTGATCCGCCTGTGGGGTTCGCCTGCGCTAAAAACTCTACTGTTTACCAAAAAACGAAAAAACAAAGATTTGAAGATGCTTAACAGGACATAAGAGGCGAAAAGTTGTTCTGCAATCTATTTCCAAATAGGATAAGAAAGTGCTGATTCTATTTTATGACAAAAATTTGCATGCCCTTTCTAGCTTTCTAAGAATACATACGTATATTTGAAATCCTACAATCGAACATCCTAATCATGCCATATTTAGTCAGGCATGATTAAGATAATAAGATGGCATGCATGAACTTATCACAGACGTAATTTTGGATTAACAATTGCGAATGAATAAAAACTAAATTAAAATATACTGAAATATAAAAAAAAAATAATAAACGTAATTTACAATCTGCCTATAGCTCGTTCAATGTGCGTTGAAACAGCCTAAAACCAAATCAGCCCCAATCTCATATCCTGTTCTGCACTGTTGTCAAAACGTTTTAATATACAAATTGTAATCATTTACGAATATGGTACTTAACAAATAACAACTGCTAACAATTTTAATAATTCTTGTAACATAGTTCCATAGTTCTGACCACCAGTTTGGGTTCAGAAGCAAGCATTCGACGATTAACCAGGTGCATAGAATTACTGACGTAATCGAGAAAGCATTTGAAGAAAAAAAGATTTGCTCAAGCGTATTTCTTGACGTCTCGCAAGCCTTTGATAAGGTCTGGCATGATGGCTTGAAATTCAAACTACGACAAGTTCTCCCTGTATGCTTATTCGAATCTTTCGTGTTAGACATGGAGTCGAATACTCCGAGCTCAAAGAAATTTCGGCCGGCGTACCACAAGGAAGCGTTCTTGGGCCGCTTCTCTATTTGATATACCGAACGAAGATGACACTATCCTTGCTACGTTTGCCGAAGAAACGACTGCAAAACTGCAAAACGCACTGATAATGTAAATGAATGGACGAGGGACTGGCGGATCGCCCTCAAGAGATATTGGTTAACCGCGTCTAGATTGCGGAATATGCAGGATCTTTCAGTGGAAAGTAGAAAAATTGCTTGATAAGTTAATACTTAGTTGCGATATCTAAGAAATTTATATCGAAGATTTTTCACCTACCCTCGGAAAAAAAAAAAAAATAGTTCCAGACCTACTTCAAGACCAACTATTTGTATTAATGTACTTTTGATATTATTTAAAATATTTAAATTTAACATATCATCAAGAGATTCCGGTTCTTATTTCTTCTTAATGAATTTCGGTCCAAAACACCACAATTTTCTTCAAATAAAAGAAAAAAAAAATTCTTACCTCATTTTGCACTGCTTGCTGTTTCTTAGTACTACTCGTCCTTTTTGGTTTTTTTGTCGTCGGCTGTCCATTCGCATCGGTTGTGTTTTTCTTTCGCACATTCTTTGTATTGGGCAATTTATTATCCTTTTTCCATTTCATTCGTCGATTCTGGAACCAGATTTTGATTTGTCTCTCGGACAGGACTAAAGTATGCGCAATTTCGATTCTCCTCCGACGTGTCAAATACCGATTGTAATGGAATTCTTTTTCCAATTCAAGGATCTGGTGGCGTGTGTAGGCGGTTCGTTGACGTTTTGGCTCCATGCCCGGCTGATACGATCCGTTTGCTGCAAATAGAAACAACATACACATCATTAATTTCTATAAACATGTCCGAGTATCATTTTTTTTTCCTTCTCTATTCACCCTGCTTTCGACACTAAAATCGATTGAATTTTCTACTTTGATTGAAAGATTGGGGGCTGAATGTGGGGAAGGAGCAGCGACTTTGGATAGGGGATATGGATTGAATTTCATTGACACAATCAAAGAAACACTGTCGTTCAGCCTGAATGGACTGTCATCAGTTTGAGAAGTCCATTAATTTACTTTTTGGACACTAAGGGGGTTGAGCTGGTGAGCAGGATGTTAGTTTTGCAATAATAAAACTTGTGAAATATTTTCTAAAACCAGGTGTGACCAAAAAATTGAAATGTACACTTTTAATTTGATTTTACTTTCGAAAATACAAGAACTGCCGTCGGCTAAACAAACTCTCATCCAGTTATCTACTTTTTCATTTTGATTTTGATTAATTATCCCGTGAGCAGTTTTACAGTCATAGTCACCCCTGCCTACGTATCTACGTGTAGCGCGGCGGCGAAATTTCAATCGATTTTAAGAACCCTTCTGTTTTTCAAAAACAAAAAAGAAAACTTTGACTTTCCTTCGTCTAAATTGAAGGACGTTGGAAAATGGTCTAGAAAAAAAAAGGAAACAACCTATAATGAGGCAACATCTGCGGGGCTACAACGCTACGTCCCGTCTGTGTTTCTTACTGACATTGACGGTCTGACATTGCGATGCGATTACAAATTCTCTTTTTAATTGTAATTTTTATTTGAACTGAGTAAGGAGTTGTGCAAGAAGTTTAGGATTCTTGGGGTATTGTCAGAAAGCGATTAATAATATTCATAGTTGCGAGTGCCACTGAGTTGGAGTCGAACGAGGTTGAATTTTTTTTTCTGTAAAACAGACAGGACATCATATTTCAAGGAAAACTTTTCCATCTCTTATCTTAATGAAGTTTGGACTCATTTAAATGGCATTCAAATGAAGTTGAGTTGGTTTGTTTGCTTTCTTGAAGGGTGATGTCAATTTGCTTGATTTAAATTTAAGTTATGGGTGAAAAGTTTGGTATACGGACTGTATACGTAAGACATAAATTTAAAAGGGGTCAGCTGAATGTAATAAGCCCTTAAGTATGATGCGCAAATCATGACGCTTAGAATTGCTTAATAATAAGCACCCGTCGCTTTGAGATGCAAATACGTACCAATGAAACTAAAATTACGATTTAAAAACTTCCCGGAAGCATAAATAATCGTCGTTTGACTTATCCAAAGCTTAATTTAGCATATAATAGGCACCGATCCCGCAGATGATGTCTTCTTCTTCTTCCTTTTATCAGCGAGGCTATGATCCGAAAACAAGGGATCACAACCCTCCCACTTCACCGCATTTCTACTGATCCGCCTGTGGGGTTCGCCTATTTGACCTCAGAAAATATCGGCAGGCCTGCCGATTTTGGATCATTCGGTTACTGAGGCCAATGAAATGCCGATGTCGTCGCATTTGTCTGATCCAGGCGTTTATAGGCCTGCCTTTCCTACATCGCGATGTCTTTGGAACGTGCATAGATATTGCCTTTTTTAAGGGGTTCAAATGATCTCTTCTTTGAACGTGGCAATACCAGCTGAGCCGGTCGCGCTCTTATTTTTGCACGATGGTTTCCTTGATGTGAAAGCTTCCACGGATCTTCGAACTTCTTATTCGATCAAGCTTGGTCACTCCTGCTGTCATGCGAAGCATCTTCATCTCAGCTCCCGTTAATTTACTCTCATACTTTTTGTACATCGTCCAACATTGTGAACCGTATGTGAGCGCTGGACGTACAACTGCGGTGTAGAGCCTTCCTTTCAATTTAGGGGGCATTTTTCTGTCACAGAAGATAGCGGAATTTTCTCGCCACTTCATCCACCCTACGCTTACACGATGATTGATGTCGTCATCACAAGTTGCTTTGCTATTGATCATAGATCCCAGATATTTGAACTTTTTGCACTTGGGAAGCACTGTTCCATTCAAATAAATGTCTGGAATAGGCCTGAGTGGATCAGAGAACGGGCAGCACAAGTACTCTGTCTTTTTTGAACTAATGCGATACCCATTTCCCTCCAAAACGTCCACCCACACATCAAGTGCTCGTTGCAGGGATGTAGGATCCTCACTTATGATGGCTCCATCGTCAGCAAAGAATAACTGATGTACCTTTGGGTCCATCACTTTACCTTCAAGCAGATAATCAAGGACTGTAATAAAGAGCAAAGGACTTAAAACGCTTCCCTGGTGCACCCCGACTTTGATTGGGAACTCTTCGGTTACTCCAGCGGGGCATCCTTTTGTCTTTGCTCCTTCGTACATGTCCATAATCATCTGTACATAGGTTTCTGGAACCCCTCGATGTCTTAGCGCCACCCATATCAGATCTCGTGGTTGTCTGTCGAATGCCTTTTCAAAGTCAACCAATACAATATGCAAATCCCTTAAGGAATCACGATGTTTTTCCATTATGATCCTTATACTTTGGATTGCATCTGTGGTTGATTTACCCGAGACAAACCCGCACTGATCATCAGATAGCCGTATTATTTTTCGCAGTCGGCCACCTAATACCCTCTCAACGATCTTCATGGTGTGTGACATCAGCTTGATCGAACGGTAGTTATCACATTTTCGCGTATCACCCTTCCCTTTGTATACAGGGAGAAGGTAACTTTCCCTCCATTCATTCGGCATTGGATCACCTCTCACGAATTTGGAGATGAGAATTCTGAGCCATCTGAACCCGATGTCTCCCATCTTTTTCCAGAACTCAGAGGGTATCTCGTCTGGCCCAACCGCTTTTCGTTTTTTGGAGTATTTGACCGCCTCACTAACTTCTTCGACTGTAATGTCGGGTATTTCTTCACAGTTAGGGGTGGCTCTTGGAAAGTATAGCCGGGGAAACTGTTCATTCAAAAGCTCTTCACAATACTGCCGCCACCTCTGCAGAATTTTGTCGTCATCCACAAGAAGCTGGCCATGAGCATTGCTAATGAACTTTGGCGAACGAATCTCCTGAGCATTCTTCCTTCTTTGGGCGGCTATTTTGAAGATAATGGCACTCTTGTTCATATTGTGTCTTCGCAGCTCCTGGATAGCCTGGTTTGCATCAGCAACCGGGGAAAATATTTTCTCCAGCTCCCGATACAGGCCCTCCGTACTCTCTGCTTGAAGCTGAGCGCACTTCTTCTTCGCTTTTTTCTTGCAGCATCTGTATTCCATTTCGAGGCGAGCTTTTTCGTCACTATTATTAGAGGGGCACTTTGACCAAGCTTTGAAAGCCACTTTCTTCTCATTTATCACTTTCTTAGCTTCATCACTCCACCACCATGTTTCTTTGGCGTGTTGATGGTGGCCTTTTGAAGCTCCTAGCAGTGATTTGGCCTTCTTTAAGCAAGTTCGCTGTAGGGAATTCCACATATTTTGTGCTCTACACTCTTCATCCTCAGCTCCGTTGATGGTGTGAGAGAGGTAATTTTTCCCGCAGATGATGATCACAACGATGCTCACGAGAGACATTGTCGATACCCTGCCTCCCGTTACTCATTTACGTACTACGAGTATGTTATCGCGTCATATATCGGACATAATTTTGTACCTTCAAACAACCTGTCATTTTACAACCTATGTACGCTTTCCTTGAATATTTCAATAATTTCACATTTATATCAAAACATAATATTTCAAGAAGGTGCACTTAAATACACATATATTTTAGAGCCTATTATACCCAAAAGTGACTTTTATTAGTATCTACATATAACATTTCTTTTTTAACGTAAATGACAAAGAATACGAATCTCTGTATGTACTGTATTGGTCCGTATGTGGCAAAGGAGCAAATACCACACAGAAACCTGTAGAGATGATGAAGGAAATCTTTTAGTAAAATCACAGTCGGCACAGAGGATATGAAAAAATTATTTGAACGGCGACGAAGACCAACATTCCGCTTTCAGGCAGAGTGAACCATTCAACATAGACGATACATACATACAAACATACATTTTCAATGGCCCGATAATCCTTCATGAGGGTCGCGGGGGTAGGATGCTCAGGTGGACCTTCCAGCCTTCTCGATCCTCCGCCATTGACTCCAACTCATCAGGAGGAATCCCTAGACGGCTCCAGGAGAGATGTAGGACTTGGTCCAACCATCTATTTCTAGGCCTTCCGGGGAGTCGCCTACCTGATGGCACGGCAACCATGGCACGTCTTGGAAGCCGGTCTTGAGGCATACGCACTACGTGACCAAACCATTGAAGTATAAATCGTTCCGTTCGGAGAAGTAGCTGCTCAATATTGAGTGCCTCGCGTACTCTAGTGTTGCGCACTCGATCCCTACGAGTTATTTCAGCAACACCGCGAAAGAACCACATTTCGGCAGCTTGTATCCTCGATGTATGGACGATGATAGTCAAAATTTCCGTCCAACTGATCAAAGCCAAGTGAGGATAGCAATATCCAAGCTGAAGTCAAACAAAGCTGCTGGAACGGCTTACCGATCGATCTTTTCAAGGCGCTGGTGATGAATTGGTAGAGAGCATATACCAACTCATCTCTAAGATTTATTCAGACGAGTGTACGCCTTTCGAATGGAATCTCAGCACCGTTTTCTAAAACGTTTGTCATCTTCTCCACAAGATAAGACACCCCCTCAACTGAGTCATCAGTTTTATCATCATTGTTATAAGATCTTTTTTTAAATTTATGTGAACGCCTAAAAGCTTTTATCAACAGCATGATTGGACCCTATCGGTGATGTTTTAAACCTGGAACGTCCACCATCGATCATATCTTCACACTTCGGCAAATCCTGGAGAAAACCCAAGAAGTTCAAATCGATACTCACCATCTCTTTATAGATTCCAAGGCCGCCTATGAAAGCATTTATAGAGCCATATCTAGTTTTGACATCCCTTCCAAACTTGTCCGTCTATATTGGGTGACGATGGAGAACGCTCGCTGCTCAATCAAAATCGGTCATGACCTCACCAAGACCTTTGATGTCAAAAAAGGTTTTAGACGAGGTGACGTGCAGGCATGTGCATTTTTTAATACATACTTGAACGGATTGTGCGAAATTCACAAGCCAACACCAGAGGCACAATCTATAAAAAGTCTGTACAGAGGAATGATGAACTATACGAGCTGTACAGTGACAGCGACCTAGTCAAAAAACTGCGTATTGGATGTTTAAGATGGCTAGGACATGCGAATGAGAACCAACGCTCTGGCCCACAGAGCCTTCGAATATAACCCGGAGGGACGAAGACGACGAAGTAGAGGGCCTCCTCGCCGTAGGTGGCGCTCACCAGCTTAAGGGAACCTCAACCAAGTTGGAGTGCGCAACTGGAGCCAATTGTCTAAAAACCGAGCTAAATTCAGAGGCTTGTTGGTTGAGACCCAGGTTCACCCGAACTGTAGCGCTGCTTAAGTAATTATGCTGTTCAATTTCACTGCTAATCCGTTCTTGCTTTTGTAAACCTTGCTTCACTGAACTTGTTTTAAGATCCTATTTAACCCCACCGTAACCTTAAACCACTATATAATCGTCGGCAAAAGAGCATTATGTTTACATTCTTACATTTTTACGTCGAAGGTCACAAGGCCCGGAAGTATGTGTTAGTTCTTATTTCGAAAACCATAGTCTAACCATAAGCCACCATATCCAAATCAAACAGACTGGCTTTCGGACCAGATGTAGCTGTACGGGCCAGGTACTGACCCTGTCAACACAAATAAAAGCAGGATATAAAGATATTGCATACATACAATAGATCTGACAGCAGCCTCGGTATGAATGCTAGGTATAATCTACAAGCTTCTAAACATTATAGGTATCCTGTCGTGAAATACCCTTTCTAGTTAGAAGGGCAATATACTGTCTGATCGGACATAAAAACCTTAAGAATGGATCACTTTAAAGGTCAGTACTCTCATCATTTGTATGCAACCTTTACATGTACGTATGTACATTCATACAACTGCGTCAGCACCAGAAAGCAACAGCCGAGTGCATCTTTAAAACCGGTCTCGAAGTTCTAACCGCATAGTTCAGATAATATGCAGCCAAGTATGTCAAAGATCAAGGTTTGCTACTTCTATCTCAATTCTAAACTGACATCATACAAACTGAGGATGACCCGAACCACCTCACAAGCACAGTGGGTAAATACAAATAGTATATGATTTAAATAGTGGACGGATAGTTGTACAACTGGTCTGGTTCCAATCAAAAGCCCAACTCGGCTTATATCTTTGTTACTGTTAATTCTATACGATAAATAAATAAACCTCCAAATACATAAAAAGAAATTATTAGTCGATAGTAAAATAGCTATGGGGCAAGCGATATCGTCAGGACGGCCCTATTTGACACATTTTCAGTTCATTTAAGACTATCGAATACTTGAAGCAAAGCTGACATCTGTAAGACATCTTCAAACATTTATCGTCATACGAGTTCATAATCCTGATTACATGAGAAATCAGTCTCAAAATGTTGTCTGATTAAATCGAAAGTAAGCCGACAAGGAGTAAAAATTGCAATCGGCACTCCGACGATATATATATACTCCGATAAAAGATTTCCCAATTATATACTACGAAAAAAATGGGTCTTCATAACTTTTTATTGTGAATAGATATAACGACAACATGTGTAATTGTTTTTGTATTCTTATGCAGAATGGCATGTATTCCTATACAGAATGGCATATTTGGGTTTTTGTCACTACCACGAGTAACACTTGCTTAGCAGTGCTGGCTAAAGCGCATTTTATTAACAATTCAAGCTTAAGACAAATGCGCAGGTTCAAATCCTCGTAGTTAAACTTCATCCAAGGATACCTCGGTGGTAGAGTAGCTTAAACCACAACTATCTCAGTTGCGTCTCCTAAATATAATGAAATATTTTCACCACTGCCACGATGAAAACTATATTACCCATCCCTTAACCTAGACTCGATGTAACTTTGATATATTTGATAATGCTTTACGGTACAAGAATAAGTTCTATACATGCAGCAGGATTTTTGGTAAAAAATGTGGTTCACAAAGTTGTAGATTAGAGAAACGCACTAATGACTTAAACGTTTTCTTTCCTGTTCAACTTCCAAGTTTTTCACATCCTATAACTGGGAAACACAATGGATCCATAGAATTCTGAATGAAGGCTGCACTTCAGCATACAGCTACCCCATAAACCCAATCTAGCCTAGTACGTTAAGATTCGATGGTGAAGTGGTAATGTCATCGATTGCGACGCTGATAGTTCATGGCTTAAATCCCAATGTCAGAAAGCATTTATTTATTTCTCATGAAATATTTAAAGTCAGTTCGATCAATTGTGATAGCTTACTATGTCAACACTATTGCGAAGGCATAAAACTGCCAGTAGGTTGGTCATATGGCTGGAAAAACTGTTGGATGAATGATATACCTATCACATCAGGTGCTCGAAAAAAAAAATTCTCTGAATTAGAAGCAAAGACAAAATAACAAAACGAATATCCCCAGTCACCTGGATATCGCCCGTGGAGTTTTCTGAAACATATCATCTGAGTTTCAAACCACTATACCACTCTTTCTCTCTCTCTGTCTATCCTTTCCAAACGCCCGCACTCTGTAAAACATTTAAAGGGTATTCATAACCCCTTGAATGCCAGACTTATTTCTTTAATTTTTTTTAAAACATCTTTAAATGGAATATGTGCATCAGCTTCTAGTAAAACTTTTATGCTTCATGAGAATAAGAATTGGAAGGTCTGCCGACTTTAAGCTCAAAATGGAATGTTCGACAAAATGACCCATTCGAGTATTTGTAGCATCAGCCTTAATTGCCAACCCTCATTTGAAAGCACGTCATGTCAAATTCTCTTTTGATGGAATACTTGCCCCCACATGACCTTTAGCATGTTTACTGTTTCTTTTTATATTTTAATCCTTCAGCATATTCCCAGAACCGCAATTACATCAATGGCGGTGACTTTAATTAGCATTTCCAATAAATCGCCGTTGATGTTAGCCGGTTGCCTGCTAATTACTTTAGCTGCGGGGGTAATTCACTCCGGCTTCGATTGCAGCGAACTTACATGATGACTGACACTGACCATGATGCATCGTGCCTCTTAACTTGAAGTATTTTTTATTTATTTTTGCTATTCCTTCACCATGTTCGCAAACTTTTTTACGATTTCATAAAGATGTGATTTTTCGCAAGTCATCCAATTGTAGTGCGGAGTATGAATTAAGGCAGCAGCGTTGAGGCGAATGCGTCTCAGAGTTGTGAGTGCTTATGGCAACAGTTTGTGATGGATACGCTTGTATCTATATCTTTTGATCGTCAACCGTAAATGCATGTATTATGAATTGTGTAAAAATTTATTTGAATTTACTTCAATTAACAAAAGCGAGAGTGTACTTCAGTTTGCAAGTGCTACATGTAGACCTTGAAGATTTTTATGACTTTGGCATTTCAATGTAAATTTATAAAAAGAACTGAAATTCTCAGGAGCCTACGTGAACGAATGTAAGTGCAATTTTTGTTAGTCGATTTGTTTAGTTTAGAGACAGCTGAAGTGTTTTCAAAAGTGCTTAGAGACAAAAGTGACTTTTTAATTATTATTCAGTAACTCCTCTATTACTGACTAATCGACTATTGCAAATTATATCTTAACAGGATTTTATGTATGCAACTTACTGATTTAGAACTATAATTGTATTATTGTTGTTAAGTCGACTCCTGACTCCGACTAAAAGGCTTTTTTTTTTTATGTACATCTTTATCATGTCTACATAATGGTGTTGCTACATATGTAGTTTCTCGTACGTAATAACAACTGTTAAACTTCTTTCTTTTCAATGGATATGGATATGCTCATTCGCACAGCTCAATAGACTAGTTAGAATTTGAAATACGATTTGTGCTCCTGTTTTAATAAAGACCTACGCTCTTTCCATAACAAAAGCAATTTCGTAAACCTATGCGTTTTTACCATTCCATTACGATTTCACAAAAACTTGCGGTAAAACTTCGTACGGTTTTTTCTAATACTTAAAGATCTTGGATTTCAATAGAAGTTTAGCTCGTGGATACAATTTTACTTCGAAGAAACTCAGTTCATTTCGGATCGGTCTAGCACCACGAAAGCTACCTCGGGAGTACCTCAAGACCTTCACCTTGGACCAAACACTTTTGTTTATATATCTACGCCGATGACATGAAAAGGCGCATATAATCTTCCTCTTTCATCGCCATTAACTCTGTTTTAAAATATTGTACCTACTACAGTGATCCGGAACACAAAAAGATATGGTAATATGCAGCCCATCGGAGACACCGCGCCATCCACCCTTCCGACGCTGTAATAGTCACCCGTGTAGGTATGTAAAGGCTTAATATAGGGTGTCACGTCTCCCGCATCGTGTTTGCCTAGAACCAATTGATCTATTTATGTCTACCAGTGATTTATTGGTCCAAACTCAACAAAATCATCAAAAAATATAGAAAAACAATACAGAACATGACTGTATTGACTGTATATAACAAATAAAATGTTTGTTTCTGAAGCTTGATGTGCATATTTGAAGTATTGCGGGTGATAGATAACCCAGAAATAGGCATTTTCGGTTAATAGGTAAAACTTGGTACCCTATCTAGAATGCATCCCAAATAACACAATATGATATGAGTAAAATCCTTAAAGCCGTTTTCGAGAAAATCGATTTTTTTTAAATAGTGAAGTTTGAAGCAAATCCGTCTAGCCGTTCTGGATGCACATACGTATATACAGACGAACAGACAGACTCACTTTCTTGACTTTCTCTACAATAGTAATACCAAATCTCGAGATCAAAAATATTCTCGGAAGCAATACTTGCCCTGTTGTTATAGATTCAAGTAAAAACATACGAAACTAGTACAATATACTGATAGGGACTTAGGTTAGATTTGGGTGGGAATCTGCCGTAGATGGAGACTTACTTAGGCCAGTATAGGTATTGTGGTATCACAGTAATCGATAGGAGATTAAAAATTATTAAGTCATACCCAACTTCTGTGACAGCTATCTAATGTCGGAAGTATTTTAACATTTTCATCAAGTTCCTTGCACGTCATCCGAATACAACTTAGCAATATGTATATAATTCGTATTTCAATCAGTAAGAGAATGAGCTTAAGAATTTGGTTGAACGGTTGTGTTTAACAGCGCTGGTTATCGAAAGCCTATGATTATGGTTATGATAAATGGCGGACTTCAACATATACGTATGAAGAATTCAATACTATTTTGCATGATTCCTCATTCTTGGAGCTGATGAAACTCAAACTAAGAATCTCCAAGTGCATTCGATTTCCGTTCCTATGCAGTGTCTTTCGAGCGGAAATCTTAACTATTCAAAAAGACACCCAAAGAACGAAGATATTGAACATATCTTCGGCGGATATGCATTAATATAGAAATCCATTAAGGCACTGGTGTCGCAGCGCTTTCATAGATAATGGCAGGCGGAATAATGTTTAAATGTTCCTTGGGTGCCAGAATCTAAAATTAAAAAGCGGATGAGGTCGCCAAAACGGAGAAAAATCGAGACAACTCTTGAGTACGAAATCAAGATCTTCACCGATATGGCTCGAAAATGGACTGTGGGGGTAGGTCCAGGATTTTTCTCTTATAGACTCAATATATCAAAATCACATTGGCTATCAGATTCGTGCAGTGTAGACGCACTATATACACTTTAGTGTGTGGTGACGGTGGCGCAGCGGTTAGTGTGTCGGACCACTGCGCGTGAGGTTCAATGCTCGAATCCTAGAAAACACCAAAACATTTTTTCATGATCCCTCCTCTCATGAACGTCTGGCAAACATCCGAGAGTATTTGTTGTCACGGAAAACCTTCTCAAAAACAAAAAATGCCTTTCGAATATGGCACAAAATTGTAGGTCCCTTCCATTCGTGCGAAAAATATAAGGCACACAACACGAGTGGTTGCGAGAAGCTAGGCCTAGGACCTTAATGAAGTGTTGCGCCAAATTTATATATATGATATAGATACAAATAGATTTACAAGCGCATTTCGGCTCACTAACGTACTGCTCTTTAAAACCAGTAATGTGGGACATAGCTCCATTCTTGGGAAATTATTTACCTATATATCTGAAAAATCGGACGAAGTACCTTTGATTTCGACACACCATACGAAGTAATGTAGCCTGTAGGGAGGACTGGCAAAGGGAGGTAGTCCCTTTCACAATGAAATGGCATTATATAGGTACACAGATGGTTCCAATACCAGCGACAAAACTTACTCACTTACATCGGTAGCGCTACAGTTCGGGGTGAACCTGGGCCTCAACCAACAAGTCTCTCCATTGAGCGGGGTTTTAGCTAATTGCATCTAGTTACGCGCTATAAGTTGGTCGAGATCCCCTTGAACTCGTACGCGAAAGAAAGGAGATTATACCGCGGAACCAATTTGGGTTCAAGAGAAACCATTCGGCGGTGCACGCTGTTACAAAATTGATTTATGATGTTAGTTGGAGCCTTAACGCCAAAAGATATATAGCTGCCTGTCTGGTGGATATCGAAAAAGCCTTCGACACGATATGGAACGACGGGCTTTTATATAAACTTATCCGATATGCATTTCCGTATCATCTTACAAAGATGATTATATCAATGGTGTATGAGAAGAAATTCGTGGTAACAGATAGGCAATATACGACGACGGTCTCACCCCCATGGTGGACCAAAGAACTAGTCAGAATAAGACGAGAAAGAAGGAAACTCTTGAACCTGGCGAAATCAACGGGAGCTGACTTGGACTGGGAGCTATACAAAGCCAGTCAGAGGAACTTCAAGAGCGCAACGCAAAAAGCCAAAAGACAGTCGTGGCAACGCTTTTGCGACGAAATTAAGGGTACAACAGACACGGTCAGATTGAGGATAATCCTCTCCAGAGAATCGAAAACTCTAGGTTCCCTAAAGAACACCGAAAGAAACTGGACCGAGTCTTGTTTGGAATCCCTTGAATTGCTTATTAAAACGCACTTCCCGGGATGTACTACCGTACCATGTGGCAGTACTAATAACAGCAATCACAACGAATCGGAACCCCCTGCGGATTTGGTAAGAGAGGACAGAATAGAGTGGGCAGTAAGATCGTTCTCCCCCTTTAAATTCATAGGACTTGATGAATGTCACATACCAAGAACATGGAGGGAGGTAAAGGTGGTTTTTATACCCAAGGCGGGCAAGGCTAGTCACACCACCGCGAAGGACTTCAGACCAATAAGCCTTACCTCTTTCATCCTGAAAACTTTTGAAAGGTTGCTCGACATTTACATGCGTAGTAGAATACGCCCGGGGGATTTATCCCCAGCCCAACACGCATACACGAAGGGTAAATGTGCGGAAACTGCCCTACATCATGTTGTCGGCTCTATAGAAAAATCAATTAAGGATAAAGAGTTCACACTAGCTGCTTTCTTTGACATTGAAGGAGCCTTCAATAATGTAAATACCGAAGCGGTTAAAAGAACCCTAAGAAACCTAGACATCGACATCAGTCTAATTAACTGGATTATTAGCATGCTCGAGGAGCGACATATAACCACCGAACTTAAGGGGTGGTACCCCTCAAGGTGGGGTAATCTCCCCACTGCTTTGGGTCATTGTTCTTAATGAGGTACTACAACAACTAAGGTGCAGTGGGGGCAGAGCTACAGCGTACGCGGATGACGTCGTGCTGCTTGCAACAGGTAAATTCCGGCCTACCCTTAGCGAACAACTTGACGGAGCCCTAAATACTCTTAGCATATGGGCCAGGAGTTGCCAGGACAACCCCAACCGCAGGACTCGAGGCAATCCTCAACCTGCTACCGCTAGACATATTTATACGAACATCAGCAGCCATTAATGGTATGAGAATAAGTCAGTCAGCGAACTGGAAACCAAGCAGAACAGGTCACTCGATGATCCTACTCGATTACTTTGGCCTCATGCCCGTAACGGATTACATGACGCCATATTTAGACTTTGCAAGGCCTTTCTCTACCGCCTACCCTAGCAGGGAAGATTGGAAAAGCGGTCATATACCTTATGCCGAATCTATAGCCATCTACACAGATGGTTCAAAAATGAGCACTGGTGTAGGATCAGGTATCTTCTCCGACCCTCTAGGTGTATCAAAATCCATACGACAGCCAGGCAACTATAAAAGCGATTACTGCCATAGAAATTACATCGAAGCTTGTGAAGTGTTGTCGAGAAAAGCTCAGGGTTCTTGGAACACAGCACAAGGCATCGCTCTGTTGGGTCCCTGGACACGAGGGTATCCCAGGCAATGAGAAAGCCAACGAGCTGGCGAGAATCGGCTCAGCAGCCCCACCAGAACAAGTTGACCCCCCTGTGTGTATCCCGCCTTGCACACTCAAGCTCGCTGCAGGGAAAAAAGCCACTGAGGCGGCGAACACAGGATGGAACTCCATGGAAACTTGCGCCATCACTAGGAAGCTATGGCCATCTTTCGACAAAGCAAAGACCGAGAGAATCATCCGTAAAGATAGGAAATCCCTTTCCACCCTCGTGGGCATTATCACGGAGCACAACACTCTGCGGCACCACTTGAAGAAACTACGCCTGACGGAGGAGGAACTCTGTAGAGGTTGTGGTGACGAGGAAGTTTTTGAGGACACAACCCACTTCCTGTGCCACTGTCCGAGTCTTCAGGAAAAGGTTCCTTGGTAAATATTTCTTCCAGGATCTCGAGGAAATCTCCGGCGTTTCAACAGAAAACATGTTGAATTTCATCAAATCATCAGGGTGGTTTGTATGCAGAAATGAAGTAAGTGACTGAGTTGGTAGTTTTCAGTTTCATTGGGTAAGGGATTACTTTTTCCCCCATGGGTACCACAATAGGTCAACGCTGACCTGAGTGTGGCAGAGAGCGTCCCTCCCTGCCAGCCCACATACCTAACCTAACGACGACTAAAGTCTTTAATGTCACCAATGGTCTCCCACAAGGCACAGTTACAGCACCGCTTCTATTTAACATATATGTTTCCGAAATGCTTAGGGGTTTGGACAATTCTTTAGTTTTTGCTGTCGACGTTATTCTGTATGTAAGTGGTTCAAAAATACAAGATATTCAAGATGAACTTCAAAATAATTTCGATAAGCTCCGAATATTCTCCTCCGAATAGAAGCTTAAGATCAACCACGCGAAATGTGAAACCATATTGTCCCGCACCCCAGTAAGATGCGGCAATTCAGATTTCAGACGAAACTGGAAAAATATACAAATCACGAGTTCGAATGGTCTTCGCATCGAAGACTGCTGTGAACTATCTAGGTGTCCATTTAGACAAATTCTTGTACTATAATGAACACATAAATACACAGTTAAAAAAAGGCGAGGGCGGCATTTATGTCTCTCAAACGCCTTTTTTACTCCAACTATCTGAGATCCGATGTGAAGGTCATATGTTACCAAGCCTTCGTTCGTCCAATCCTGACTTATGCGAGTCCAGTATGGTGGAACATAAGTCCATCGTATATGGAAAAGCTCCAATTATTCGAGAGAAAGTGTATTCGAGCATGTATGCGGATGTACAGAAGCGCACATTCCGACTTTCGGCATTACGTCTCTAACAAAAGGGTATTGGATGCTTCCGGGGTATCCAGAATCGACAATTTCACCTTGGATCTTGTGAAGAATCATTTCGCACGGTCAGCAAACGTTACAGAGAACGAACTTGTGTCGGGCCTATTTTACCCTAACCCTGGGTACTGCAGAAATGCTATGGAAAGTGGATATATACCACCTGAAGCATTCTTGCATCTGGATAAACACGGCTATTTATTGGACTCAACGAACGTGCCAATTATCTATCATGTTGCTAGAAGGGCAACAGATAAACGTATTCTCAATAGGCCTATTGACTCGGGTGATCGTCCAAACGATTTTAACGTCGTATTTAGGACATTGCTCATATGTTTTGTCGAGGAGCTCGTAGAAAAACTCTTTGGTGGCAGGGTCCTTTTCGTTCGTGGGGCATGAACACATATAAGGCTTATGTTAGCGAATTTAGCCTTGATCCGGGTAGTCATAATACCCTCGCTAACGCGTCAGAAGCTTAAGACTTCTTAACTAAGTCTGCCGCGTATGACAAATCCGCATCCGAATAAACGTTACCTGTTACCTTTGTAGCCATCACCGTAGTAGATGTCACAGTTTTTCATCCTCTTTTTGCCCGGCCCATCCCATCGCACTTCCTGGATGGCGGTAATATCTGCTTTATAGCAGTCTAGGGCCTCTGCTAGTTGTTCGGCTGCACGTGGTCTGTAAAGGGACAGAACATTCCACGTAGAGATCCGAAGGTCGTTGTCCTTATTTCGTTTGCTGGGGTCGTCATCAGTTGAGTCATCCTTATCCGAGGCTTTTGGTTGTTTCGGAACCGTAGGTTTTTTACGTGGTAGGGAAGTTAGAGGGACTTCCCCCATAATGGAATACGCTCCTAATATGGAATAAAGCAATATCTGAGAACCAACGCAGCGTATATGTCTACTAATTTCACGTAAAGCTTTTTTGTCATGCACATATGCACTGTTAGTATCCTTGTGCGTGGCGATCGCTGAAGACGTGAGCAATTGTCAAAAAAAGTTTATTGGTTAAGTGCGTAACATATTTTCTAAAGTTTATTTTCTTTATATTTCAATATCAGTTTAACTTCATCCCATAATTTTTTCACGCGTCATTAGAGAAAACCTTAAGCTTTATAATTACTGTGAGTATTTATGTTAGCTGAGTTAAATAATGAAGGTATTTTTTACTTAGTTTATTGAGCTACCTTATTCCTAATATGGAATATCAGTGCGTTCTTAATATGGAATAGTATTCCATATTGCGAACCAGATAAAAAGGGTGTTGAAATTTTGTATTTAGGTAAACTTGCAATCTTCAGATGACGCCAAAGGAGAAAAAGCGTAAGGTCTGGGACAAAACGGACATGATAAAAGCTATCGCAGCCATCAAGTCACAAAAAATGGGCTTCAAGAAAGCAACAGAACTTTTTCATGTTCCTCGTACTACGCTCTTCAGACTTTATAATTCACCTTCTGATGAAGCTCTCAACGCACGACTTGGCACAAAAACCGTTCTAAGTCCAGTCTTAGAGGACCAACTTGTGCAGTACGTCCTTGAAATGGAGAGGAGGCACTACGGCTTAACACGAAAAGATGTTAAAAGATGGGCTTTTTAGTTGGCTAGTCGAAACAATTTTGAGCACCATTTTAAAAATGAAATGGCTGGCCGCAAATGGCTAAATGAATTTCTAAACCGCCATAAAGATATTACTTCTTTGCGTAAGCCAACAGGGACTTCATTTACCAGAATTAATGGATTTAACAAGGAAAATGTTTTATCGTTCTTTAACTTACTGGAGGAAGAGTATCATGAAAACTTCTTTTCGCAGAACAAAATTTATAATTTAGACGGATCCAGACTGTCCGTTGTCCAGTCGAAACAACAGATTGGTGCACTGACATCAGCCGAAAGGGGGCGTCTAATAACAATATGCTTAGGTATGAACGCAGCTGGAGATTTGTTCCTCCAATGATAATCTTTCCCAGAACAAGGCTCATAAAAGGAGCTCCTGCAGGATCGATTGCCAAGTGTCATCCCTCTGGCTGGATAAAGACAGATATTTTCTTTGAATGGTTTCAGCACTTTTTGCGTTTGCTAGACATACAAAAGAGAATCCTGCCGTGCTAATTTTAGATGGGCATTACAGCCATACGCGCAACATCGATCTCATAGATTCTGCGCGTGTAAACAATGTAACAATATTGTGTTTACCAACCCATTCTACGCACAAAATGCAGCCTTTGGATAAGACAGTTATGGGGGCATTAAAAAGTTATTATAGTCAAGAAATCTGGCAGTGGCTGTTACATTCAAAAAAGCCTGTGAGCAACTATGATATTATGGAGCTCTTTGGATAAGCCTGCCTACGAATTCAGTCCGCTTCACTAGCCGTTAATGGTTTCAAAGCTACTGGGATCCACCCAATTAACCGGAAACCGATTTTGTAGACGAAGAGCAGACTAATGAGCAGGAAAACGTACCACCGATGGAAGACACACACGCTTCCAGTCCAAGCCCCATAGTTCTCAAAGGCCCCAAAGCCCCCCAAGCCATTTTATAAGTCCGGAACTTATTTCACCTTACCCTTCTCTTTAAAAAAAATTTCAAATAAGGGAAGGAAATTTTTCATGTAAGATCACAGCATCACCATACAAAGCTGAGCTGGAGATATCTAAAGCAACACAGCTGAAAAAGGACCAGGCTAAGAAAGGAGCAAATATATTTGAACAACCGTCAACGAGCGGCCTTCAAAAGAAGAAGACGATAAAACGGTCTAAGAAGAAACAGCAGCCGGACTCGTCTTTCTCATCAGAACATGATGACATTTTGCTAAAGTCGTTATGCAAATCTGAACTGAAAATATCTAAATCAATACCGCAATAAAAGGAGCAGGCTAATAAAGGAGTAAATAAATTTGATCTACCATCAACAAGAGGCCTTCAAACGAAGAAGACGATGAAAAAGTCTAAGAAAAAACAGCTGTCTGATTCCTCTTCCTCATCAGAACGTGATGGCATTCCGCTTTACTCAGATTCCTCAACTGACTTCCCATCTACATTGCAAACACGTGATCCTGACGGCGAGGCAGAGTGCGGTTATTATTTTGGCTTGTTTAGCGATGATAATGGCAGGGAGAAGTGGATAAAATGCATGCCCTGCCTTAAATGGTACCACGTAGATAACTCAGGTGCAGAGTCCACTAATTTTTTTTTGCGATTTTGCACTACAAATTCAATTTTCTACAAACTCTGTATTACTCCATATAGAGATCATTAGTAGTTCATATTAGGGTCACTTTTTTGAACGTGTTCATTTTGTATGTTTTTACGTTTCTGTTAATTTAGTGAAGTGTAATATGTATTAAAGTTTTGTTTTTGTTTTTATAATTAATAAATAGTATTTCCATCCATATCTATTAAAAATACTGGAAAAAAAAAGATTTTTTGTGCTCAAGGACGAGTTTATACTTTGGTATTCCATAATCGGTGCACTTCCTCTACCCCGACGGCACAACCTCAACCTGGAGGGCCAGTTCCTTAACTATTCCCCTAGGACAAGGGGCCGGGTACACCGGTGCCAGTAGTCCACTACGGGAGTACGAGCGCTGCCGTTGGCCCATTAACTGCTCCCCCGCTACCATCTCTATTCCTTGGAAGTTCCTTACCGACCTGTGATCCAAATACGTCGAAGTAGCTCTCCCAAGACGTTCAGTAAGTTCAACCTTACTGGAACTGCAGACCCCACCGTTGACTACGTCTAGGGAATTCTTCCGCTGCCACCTTGAACAACAAGAAGTGCTCTAGTGCGAAAGCAATCTTCCCCCCTCTCTCGCCTGTTGACGCCATGATCTTCCAAAAGGGTTGGTACATTTCTCGAATCAATGTACTTAGTGCCCAGCGGTATCAGTGGCTCTAAGACTTCCGGCCACATGCAGTGTGTTGCAAGCAGAGGTTTTAGCTTTAATTAAAGCTGCGGAATTACTTGAGATGTGTCAATAAGAATATCACCAACTGCATAAAGAGTCTTACGTTACAAAATCTGAAATCGTCAGGAATTGCCGCATAATGCTTAGGGCATTGAGTACGCAGAACCGTGGTAAATTATATTGGGTATCTGAACACTGCGATATAGAGGGCAACAAAAATGCCGACGCGTTGGCAGAGCTCCCACAACGTAACATAATTGGAGTTATAAAACGACCAATGTGATCTAAGATGGTCCAACATACTAGGGCATAGGGTGTCTAAGGCCTCGTGGCTGATAGTAACCTCATAATCCTACTCAACCTTATCTTACTTAACATAGCATAAACACCACTCATATTTAACCACAAGTTCTGTGTCAAATCAGGATGGAAAATTCCTATTCAAGGGAAACAGTTCAACAATTGGGAAATTTGATCATCCATGCTCTTCAGAGTAGGCATAGAATTCTCGCCATAAATAATATATACAACATGCATCCATTTGTGAAAAACACATTTCTGCAAATTAATGGTCTTGCAAGGAACTTTTGACCTGTTGTTTCTCAAAAGGATGTGTGGTCTATTCTGAGGGATCTTACATCCTATCATTCTTTCCAATAAAATGCTTTCGATTGCTAATTAGTCGACAAAGTACAAGTATAATATTATGTACATACATCAAAATTCCGAGGATTAAGACCCCGGAAATACTTGCCTTCGTACAATTTGTTTTCTCAATTATCTGACTCAGTGGACTTGTTATTGTTGTTTTGTTATTCCAAAATCTTGAATTTTAAAGATCACAAACTAACAGTATATAAACATTTACATACATATGAAACAGGTCACTGAAAACTTTCATAACTTCTCTACATATGAAGTCAAAGTTTCCCACAATATGTCATTCAAAGTTTCACATTTACCATATCGCCTGCGGCCGTCTATCCACTTTCCACAAAAATCCCTTTCCGTCAAATTATACTTTTCCATTTTCTTGCATTTAAATGTTCACACCTCCAACACTGTAATCAATCTTCGAAAATTCGGCCCTTCTAGTCACATTCCCCCTCCCAAAAAAAAAAAAAATCAGAGAAACAAATGAATGCTACCACTCCATATCAATTACCACCACTTAAATGATAATAATATTAATTAATCACCAGAAAGCCGGGCTTCTAAAAGCCCGGAAGTCGAACGGTTTAAGCTGTTTACACGCACCGCACCAATTGGAACTGATTTAGGTGGTTGCGCACGCGCTTTCCCAAAGAGTTGAGAAGGTAACTACCAACCAAGTGCCCAAAAGCGCAGTTCTTCAAGAAAACGACGAAAAAAAATGTTAATCTGTTATTTCCAGATCTTCCGACGTAGGTACACCGCGACAGTGAAAAACTAAAAGTCACAAATGAATTATAAATCATTTCGTTGCCCGAATGGGACATGTGCTCACCGTACCAGAAATCCATCCGCTGATAGGACCATATTGAATGAGTGGAACTGGCAGAGCGACCAGCCATGCAGCTCAGACCAAACTCAGACCTAACCGAAGACCTTTCCGCCGTTTGTCATCCCATCACGCGCTCGCGTATACATTCAATTGAACATTGTGCGCACGGTGGTCCTCTCTCTAAGTAACAATTTTTGTAACCTGCGATTGGTTATGTCGATAAGATAACAGCGGTGACAAAAGGAATTCATCATCACCACACCGGGAAGTAGCTCACGAAGTCAAAACAAGTGTGGGGCTATGCGGAACACCCTACAAAAGATATCATTCCCTCTTGTGATCACACTCAGTTCACCTTGGCACATTTTATGAACCGGAAAGTGTAAATTTCAATTGAATAGCCTACACCTTCGGTCGGTGTTTATGTGTGCGCTCTGCTGGACACAAAGGGGTCGAACAGTGGGTAGGCGGCTCAGCAGTATTCGCAAGCAAATCTGTTTCTTTTGTAGTGGCCGTAGTTGCCCAGCTGCTGCAGCTTAGTGTGCCCAATGACTTGCAGAAAAATATCATATAAAGCTGAAGCTGGAACATGAGATCATACACTCGTGCGCAGCGCAGTGCTACACACTACACAGTGGGTATATTGTTGAATGACTATGGGTTTTTTTTTTCCCTCGTGTTGTTACTCTGTCAGCAATATGTTGCTTCTCCTTGATTTTCAAATATCGAATGGGTTTTTTGGTAAAAGGAGACCAAACTTACAAGTCATCGCCTAGCTTTTCTTTTATTTTCTCCGCGTTGGTGGATCGATGATGGGTTGAAATGAAAGGAAATTTATTCCATGGTTCGGAATTTTATTTTCTTAAAGTGTTGTTTTTCTTTTGGGAAAAATGTTTATAAAACGGAGGGTGACTTGCACACGGATATTTAGAAGTTGGCGACGAATTGCCTGAACCTCTTCACAATTATTCTTAATTTTCGTACGGAATTTTTTCATGAGGGAGTTGTTCGCAATTCCTAATCAGATAGGCTATGGCGAAATGGGCCAATATCAAGAGATTTTCCACCCACTTTAGTGTTTCTAAGAAAAAGTGGTTTTCTCTTGTTATTTGCTTAGTGGCAGTATGGACATCCAGCGGGAAGGGCCCAGCGTCTATAATTTCAACTCTACCAGAATTCGAATCTAACAATTCGTAAAAAATACTTAAGGATGGTAAGCACTTTATAAAATTAGAAGGATACAGTTTCTCAAAATACTTCAACCACCCTACTTCCCGTTTATATCTTATACCATCAGGTATTAAATTATCCTTAGAAAGATAATGTGCGCCTCGGAGGCGCCCGCTACACAGATATATTGCTGTCATCTGTTAACCGACACGCGTATAAAATCCTACATAGCTTTCTTATAAATGAAATTAGCTTAAAAGTAGAAACATACTTTACAGAAAATGGAGACAAAACAGCTCCACATCAAACTGGAACGCATATAAAATTGCACGCAATAACGCGACATGCATTATCCGGGAGTCTAAAAGAAATTATTACTCCTCTAAGCTAAACACCGCACCCCCTAAGGTACTGTGGAGAAATCTTCGACAGATTGGGATAAGCTCCAAGAACAGTAACGTTTGTGCTTTAGATCCGGATGATCTTAACAACTACTTTCTTTCGAGTGATGTAGCAACTAATACCTTTGATTTTGACGCCAGGCCTATTATTTCCATACAACAACAAGCTGAATTTGATATTGTAACGGAGAGTGGAATTATTTGCATCGTTGCATCTATTAAGTCTAATGCTATTGGTGAAGACGGCGTGCCACTTCGCTTTATCAAAATTATTTTACCTCAAATCATTAACCATCTGACGCATGTTATCAACTCCTGCATCTTGCCATCAACTTTTCCCCAGGCTTGGAAATGTGCTAAGGTGATTCCCATTGCTAAAAACTCAAGTTTTACCATGGCTAAAGATTTTGGGCCCATTAGCATTTTGCCGTGCTTGTCGAAGGTCTTTGAGAGAGTGCTGGCAAAGCAAATAAAAAATCACTTATCTGTGAATTCCTTATTGAATCCGTTTCAATCTGGATTTAGAAGTAGCCATAGCTGGTCGACTGCAATGGTTAATATCCTGGACGACATCAGACAGGCATTTGATAAGGGTTTTGTCACTTTGCTTTGCTTGCTGGATTTCTCAAAGGCTTTTGGCAAAGTTCATCATCGCATTCTCTGCTGGAAACTGCAACACTATTTTGGCTTCTGTGAAAGGGCGGTGAGGCTACTAAGCAGCTTCCTGTCTAACATATCACAAAGAGTCGTTGTTGGAGAAAGATGCTCGTGACTAAAGTCCCTCAAACAAGGTGTGCCCCAGGGTTCAATCTTGGGGCCTATCTTGTTCTGTATGTTCATCAATGATTTGCCTCTGGTATGCATTCATGTCTCCGTTCATATGCAGATGCAGATGATGTCCAACTCTACCTTTCCCGACCTATGAATAACATCGATGAACTGGCATTACGACTTAATAAGGTTTGGTTTCTATCAGCAACTGGACCGTGGATAACGGACTACTTTTAAATCCAACTAAGTCTCAAGCCATAACTATCTCCAAAAGATCATTTAAACATAATCCTGTTTCAGACATATGGCTTTCTGATACTAAATTGAAGTTCGTAGAGTTTGCAACGACACTCGGGCTTGTTATTAGTCGTAGCCTGTCCTGCTACAATCATGTAAACTTGATCATACGTCGCGTTTACGGATGTTTGCGCAAACTTTGGATGACTAATAGTTTTACGCCTATTGAAACTCGTCGAAGACTAGTACGAACGCTTATTTTACCCATAATAAAAGCCTTGATTCACTTTCACTGCATAAGCTTTCAGTAGCCTTTAATGATGCAGTTGGTTATATTCATGGACTGCGCAGGTACGATAGGATTTCAATATATTGCAGAAATCTACTTGGCTGTTCATTACAACATTATATTAATGCGAGAAATTGTATATTCCTACATAAAATTAAATTAGGGGTGGCAATGGTGTAGTGGTAACATCGTCAATTGCCACGCTAAAGGTTCATGGTTCAAATCCTGATGTCAGCAAGCATTTATTTATTTCTCATGAAATATACAAAGTCAGTCCGAGCATTTGCGAAAGCTTGTGTGAACACTACTGCGAAGGCATAACACTGGCAGTAGCTTGGTCATGTGGCTGGAAAAATTGTTCGCTCTGTTGATGATGCTTTGCCCTTGACATCGATTATCGGGAAAAAAGTACTGTGAATCAGAAGCAATGACAATAGTAACAAAAATCTCCCCAGTTATCTGGACGCCACCCCCGGAGAATAGCTGAAACATAAACAACTGAGCTTCAAGAACCACTACACCAAAAATCTTTCTCTCTCTCTCTATCCATCCTTTTCAACGCCCGCACTGTGTGTAAACATGTTAAAGGTATTCATAACCCTTTGAGTGCGCGCAAATTATAAAAAAAAAAAAAAAAAAAAACATCGAAATCACCATCCTATCTATTTTCTAAACTGGAATTCTCTCGTTCTCGTAGAACATTCAACATTAATATTCCTAAATTTAATTACCTTAATTCCTCTCGACTCTCTTTCATTCACACCATTAGGTTATGGAACTCCTTACCTTTGCACATCAAAGGTATATCAAGACCCGCAATTTTTAAAACTCCTGTCTTACATCATTTCTCTTTGCAGCAATAATATCCTTTTCTTAACCTATGCGTTTTACATACAACTCTACTTCCCATTTTTCTTCTCTCTTTCCTCTTCTTCTCTTCTTTTTTTTGTTTTCGTTTTTTCTCTCTTAGTGTTAAGAACTTTTTGGATTTTTGAATTTAAAAACTTTTAAATATTGAATTTATTTATATACTCGTAGCTTTTCTTTTTGCACTTCTCATTCTAAATATTATATTCTCAGTACTATAAGAGATTGTCTCAATGTACTCGCACATACCATATTTATTAAATAAAGAAACTGAAACTGAAACTGAATGAACAATAATAATATATATTTCTGTTTTATTTACTTATTAATAATGCAACAATTCATTGAAGTTATATAAAAAAAGAATAATTATTTAAATTTGTAAAATAAATTGGTTTTTAAAATCGTGCGTCTCTCGGGCGCATGTTTATCTTTTCAGTACTAAAAAATAAGGTTATCTTTCTAGGGTGAAGATATCTATGTGCATGGATTCTTGGTAGTTACTTCTTCTCGGAGCTGGAGGACTTGGGTAATGTTGAGCTGATGGACCTCCTGAGATTCATATCACTTTCTGGGTGGTTCTAACAGCGGACTTTCTTTACAGCGTTTCCAAGGTTAAATGATTGGGCACAATAGACCCGTACTGTTGGTCGGAATGAGCAGTGACCTAACTAACCTAACCTAAGATATGTACATGGTTGCAAACATAGAAAAATAACGTAGATGGACCTAATACAGTACATATATCAATCAGTGCAAACAGCCGAGCCGATTAAGTTATCTCCATCCATCCGCAAATCCCTCACCTCTTTTTAAGCTTTATATTTCGAGTAAGGAAAATGAAATTTCTTACTCGTATATGGGCTTTTAAGACTCCAGAGTAAAAAATATAAAATCCGCCCACAAAGATGACATGAATCCGTCCACAACAGAGTGTGACGTTGAGGTTTGAACTGATAGATGCGAGTTCGTTTTAGCAACGCTGCTGATGATTTTGATGGCCTCTGCACTGCCTTTAGCTACTTACTTACGTGGCGCTACAGTTCGGGATGAACTCAATCAACAAGCCTCTACATTTAGCTCGGTCTTTAGCTAATCGCCTCCAGTTGCGCACTCCAAGTTGTTCGAGGTCCCATAGAACTTTTGCGCGTCACCTACGGCGAGGAGGCCCTCTAGTGTGTCGTCCTCATCACTCTGGGTTAAATTCGAAGACTCTGCGGGCCGGAGCGTTGGTGTCCATTCGCTCTACATGTCCTAGCCATCTCAAACGTCTAATAAGCAGTGTTTTTTACTAGGTCGACGTCGCTACACAGCTCGTATAGTTCGTTATTGAATCTTCTTCTCCAAAACCCGTCAACACAAACTGGACCGAATATCTTAAGAAGAAGACCAAGACCAAGAATATCTTCATTCGCTTTCAATAAAGTCCATGTTTCAGCGCCGTAAGGCAGGACTGGAATGATCAGAGTCCTATACAGAGCCTCCTTAGTTGTTCGAGATACTGTCGAATTGCCTTATAAGCCCAAGAAAACAGCGATTGGCAAGAGTTAGTCTTCGCTTGATTTCTGCGCTGATGCAGTTTTCAGAATTTATAGCAGAGCCAAGGTAGGCAAAGTCCCTTGCTACCGCGAAGTTATAGCTGACCGCTGTGATTTTCTGTCCAATTCGTCGGTGTTGGCTGTCCCTTCTTGTTGACAGCATATACTTGGTTTTGCCAACATTTATCGCTAATCCCATTTCGGCCGCTTCTGCTTCAATGCCTGCAAACGCATAGCCCACCGATTTCTTCCAATTATGTCAATATCGTCGGCGTATGCAAGCAGTTGCACGGACTTTTGATAGATTGTTCCTCTGGTGTTCGCTTGTGAGTTCCGCACAATCCGTTCAAGTACAATATGAAATAAGTCACATAACAGCGCGCCACCTTGTCTAAAACCTATTTTGACATCAAAGGTCTCGGTGAGGTCATAACCGACCGTGATGGAGCAGCGAGCGTTCTCCATCGTCATCCTGCACAGACGAACAAGTTTGGTAGGCTTGACAAAACTAGACATGGCTCTCTAAAGTTCTTCTTTATAGAAGCTGTCATAAATAACCTTGAAAACGATAAAGAGATGATGAGTATCGATTTGGACTTCTTGGGTTTTCTCCAGGATTTACCGAAGTGTGAAGATTTGATCGATGGTGGAATTTCCTGGTGCGAAGCATCACTAATAGGGTCCAATCAGGCTGTTGATAAAAGGTTTCAGGCGTTCTCACAAAATGAAAGTAAAGATCTTATAGCAATGGTGATAAAACTGATGACTGAGTTGAGAGGTGTCTTCTCTTGTGGAGAAGATGACAAATGTTGTGGCAAACGATGCTGAGATTTCATTCATCAGGTATACACTCGTCTGACCAAATCTTAGAGATGAGTAGCTGCATGCTCTCTACCAGTTCATCCCCAGCTGCCTTGAAAAGTTCGACCGATAAGCCGTCAGGTCCAGCAGCCTTGTTGGATTTTAGCTTGAATATTGCTATCCTCACTTCGTTTTGGTCAGGTGGACGAAAATGTTGACATTGTCTATGTTGAATGGTTCATTCTGCCTGACAATGGATGGGATGCTGGTCTTCGTCACCGTTATACGAGTACAGTCTGCAGAAATAGTTTTTCCATATTCTTAGTACCGACTGTACTGCACTTTCTTTGTAGATGTCTACTTTTTTTCTTTTTTTTTTTGAGTATTTGAAACACAATTCCCAGCGTTCCAATTCACCTGGAAGACAGTACGAACGTTTGGAAGCTTAATTGACTCAGCAATGGCTGGTTCTACCTAATAGATTCGGGAGTCCACACCCAGAATCGATTTCGACTCATCAGTGAAGATGGATATATTGTTTGGGTTTATGATCTATCCTTCTGCCCAGCTTTCTCTTAAGTGGGAATTTGGAGATTGAAGCTAAAGTCGGGCATTGGAGGTAGGTAGTAGTAGTAGTAGTAAGTAGTTTTCATTTTCGTCTATGTTATGGTACCCCATTTGGCCCCTGATCCAAGGGTTGGATTGTTTGAGGTAGGTAGGTCTATCGGTATTAGCGCAAGAAATGTTTCGAAGGTTGTAGTTGTCGTTGTTCTGATTGCATTGTGATCATATAAGCCAGGCTTTTGAATTTCAGTCAGTTCTTTCAGATTTGTACATTTCTCTCTAGGTGGCCACCAGATTAGGCAGGCGTGTATTAGAATGGAGCATACAATGGTTTAAGCCTTCATATTTTTCTGTTGGAAACTTTCTAACGACCATAAAGAGACCGTTGGAGATATTGGACCAGATTGAGGAGCATTCCAGTGCTACGTTCCAACGAACTGAATAAGATAGAAGAACAAGAGTTTAAATACCGCCAAAATTTAAGACCAAATGCAGATATTCTCACTGTATTCGGAAACTTCACTGCCAAAGTAGGTGGTGCTAAAAAAAACTTCTAACGGAGAAAGCAATTTAAAAAATAATAGGCCTGTTTCAAGTATATGAAGTAAAATGTCTCTACCCTAGAGCTTATCATCTGCATTAATGTCCTGAACTTAGCACTCTTGTAAGTTGCAAACCAATTCGATTATTTTTTATACCCACCTCTTTAGATGATGACACCTCGTTAGAGGCAACCCCAGCTCAGTGTAAATCAAGGGTATTGGGTCCGAAAGTTCTTGATAATTCCAATAAAAATATATACAAGTTTTTTCCAATTTCAGTTAATTTAGACCTTCTCACCATGAAAGGATTAACTCCGACAAAACAGATACCCCAAGACACCATCAGAAGGCCCGCAGGTACAAGAAAGAAAAGAAAGTAACAAAGGCATCGGTCGCGTGACAACCGATCGAAATATCTGGTTTGGATTTTATTCGTATAGACACTGATTGCCACTGTTGGAGCATGCAAAGCATTTGCATGCTTTGAAAATATTTGCGTCATAAGAAATAGGATCGGAGTTTGGCACATTGGAGTTTGAACAGAAGCTATTGCGGTTGGATGTTCAAATTATGAAATAACTTTCTCCGCGTTACTTTAACTCGAGATTATGAAAGATAATTATTGCGGTTTTTAAAGTATTTTTACACTTCCCACTGAAACATTGTATCGAGCCCTTAACAAACTATCTCACGGGGTCGGTTCATTTCTCTTGCGTTGATCTTTCAATTCGTAGTACCAAACGCCTTGTGTGGTTTTTCTTGAAAAGAAAGTTGATGGAAACAAGGCTATTACTGCCAGGACTAAGTATGAGGTAACCGCGAAAGTCATAAATCGACAGGAGAAATGTCCAAATATTTGACAGGAGGTACCTTAAAAAGATTAATCTTTAAATCATGTGTTAGTCTGTTTTGCATGAAATTTTCTTAGAGTTGCAACCACATTTCACATCCTTCCCAATCACGATTTTATTCTTTGGATCTACATTGTAATGGATTTTACTTTCTGTGTGAACAAACAGCTTCACACGTTTTTTTAAGACTTCACGTAATTATCTTATGGCCACTTTATTTTGGCTAAAGCGGGTACCAAATCGAAAGTGACTTAAATGAAAGTTGTGGAATTTCCTGCAAATAAGTAACTTCTACTCAAATCCTCTTATAAACCGCTGATACTTGCTTTTCAAGTGACGTCTATAGTTTATCGGCCTTAAAGACTAAAGTGAGGCCTCAAAATCTATGCTTCTCTTTAAAGAAAAAGTTTTGATTAAAATGTGGGTTACGGAGATTATAGTGGATCCCTAGTGATCAGGGAGGTGTGAGTTCACCTTACATAAGATGGAAGCAAGCAAGCATCGCAAATCGACTTAAGATCTATGGCTACCATCAGGCAAGGAAGACGTAAATACAGATATAATAATACATTATATAAGTGCTAGTTGATTGGCTAAAAGACTCCATATCGGTGACCACAACACAAAGAAGAAAGATTTAAATTGAAACCAGTCCACTTTTTTCACACGATTCAGATCTTTTTTACCTCTTTATACAGAAGCCATGCTAAAAAAAAAAGCAAATTGGATTTCACCGGCGGAAGTCCGTATGACCACTACGTGAGAGTTACTGACTTTGTTTTAGGGAGTCTTATGGTCAACCAACACGCATAGGATTGAGAGAAAAATATTGTTTTACCTGCACTGTAACGCATCAATTTCATCATCCTCACTGTGTTGATTAATATATTTTCAATTGCAAGGTAAAAATGACAGTAAGTTACCTAAGTAAGAATACGCACATATGAGTGAACTTCAACACTCATAAAAAAAAGATTTTCATGAATACAATAGTAAAGAGCAACATAAATTGGTTAGAAAAGTTAGTTTTCAGTATCCTGTCACAGGCGCATCGTGTTTGGTCTCTAAAAGTCTGCACCGGAATTATCTCTACAAATTTGGAATACAAATGGAAGTAGTCGCATAAAATCCACGAATTGGGCTAGGGTACCTGGTGACTTACGGACGGACCAACGAACATGGCCTAATCGAATCCGCTGTTGGTACTGATAATTTATATGTACATATATGTACTCTGTGAGGTCTACCTCTATTATTTTTCTATGTCACAAACTATGTGTCAGACCTAATTTTAATAATGTCTCGCTAATCCAACGGAAATATGGCGGCAACTTAAGGGGGATCTGCCCCATAGAAAACAACATTTAATAAGCGTGTAGCCGAATTCGAACGTAGACGAGAAAGCATTAAAGATGACCCACACTCTGGAAGGCCATCCAGCTCAACTACAGCGGAAAACATCGGAAACATGTGTAATCTGCTCATGGTTGAACGCAAGTTGAATATGCGTGTAGATACTGAGACTGTCGGCATTTCGTATGAATTGACCCAGAACATTATTCAAAACGAACTTGGGTTCTTCGAGCCTTCTGCAAGATGGGTTGCAAAACTGCGTCCAGTTAAACAAAAACACTATCGACTGACGATGTCGCGAGTGTTTGGAACTATTTCAAAACCGATCCAGACAATTTTTCGGTCAGATTTTTGCCTACAGGAGACACCTCGGTTCACCACTATATCCCTGAGAACAAACAGCAATCAGAAGAGTACAGAACCACCAACCCAGAAGAAAGCTAGAGTTAAATTATAAAGATAGATTATGGCATCTGTTTTTCCGGACTCAAAGGAATCATCATGGCTGATGACCTTGTCAATTGTCAAACAATTAATTTGAGTGTCTTAGGACCTAAAGCCCACTTAAGACACACAAAGAATATCTACACAAAGGTCACCAAAAATTATCAATTCTAAAACAATTAACTCCGATTACTACTGCATTCTTTTGCATCGGGAGCGAGACGAAATAAAAACAAATCGTCTAGGAATGTTGAGGAAAACGTTTTGTTTCACCAGGACAATGCAGGTCCAACACATGTTGCAGCAAACCATGGCTGAGATACATAACTGTGGGTAACACACTAACCGTGGGCTTAAGAGCGACTTTCAGTGAGCAGTAATCACAGAGAACAATCAAGGAAAAGAGCATTGAAAACAAGAAGTGATTAATCACTCTGAAATAAATAAAAGCGTTAGCATTTAATTGCTTTAAATTAAAATAACCCTCCTCTTCGAATCATACGAGTATACGTATGTATATACGTACATATACAAATATATTCCAATTGCCAAATCGCAATCACAACTGAACTCTCTGATTAAGTAAGTCCTACTTTGACTACCAAGCAGCGATCAGTTACACTAATCACAATCCTAACCAGAACTATGTCCTGTGATTTGGTATGTACTCGTACCTACCCCGATCACTGAGTAGCCAAGCAGATACGGATATATCATAGAGGAATCACGTTTACAATCAAAACTATGAATTATGATTCGGTATCTATATGTTTACCAAAGAGCAAAGAGGGCAGCATCGAAGGTGACAATTGAATTGCACGTAAACTACTTACTTACTTACTTAGGTGGCGCTACAATTCGGGGTGAACCTGGGCCTTAACCAACAATCCTCTCCATTTATCTTAGTCTTTAGCTAATTGCCTCCAGTTGCGCACTCCAAGTCAGTCGAGGTTCCTTTGAACTTGTGCGCATCACCTACGGCGAGGAGGCCCTCTACATCGTCGTTCCTCCGGGTTTTTTTTGTTTTTTTTTTTATTAAAAAAGGAAACCCAAATCACGGAGCACTCAAACTCTCTCTGGTCCATTGTACTACTAGGCTGAAACTTTCCTTTGGTCCAGTGGTTGGAAAAACTTCGATGTAATTGTTCCTCCGGGTTAGATTCGAAGACTCTGTCGGCCGGAGCGTTGGTGTCCATTCGCTATATATGTCCTAGTCCTCTCAAATGTCCAATACGCAGTTTTTTGACCAGGTCGATGTCGCTTTACAGCTCGTATAGTTCATTATTGAATCTTCTCCTCCAAAACCCGTCAACGCAAACGAGACCTAATATCTTACGAAGAATTTTTCTCTCGAAGCGACCAAGGTTATTTTTATCCTCTTTTAATAAAGTCCATGTTTCAGCGCCGTAAAGCAGAACTGCGATGATCAGGGTCTTATACAGAGTCTCCTTAGTTGTTCAAGATAGGGCTTTACTGTTGAATTGCCATAAAACAGCGATTGACAAGAGTTATACTTCGCTTGATTTCTGCGCCGATGCCGCTTTTAGAGTTTATAGCAGAGCCAAGGTAGACAAAATCCCTTACTACCTCGAAGTTATAGCTGACCACTGTGACGTTCTGTCCAATTCGTCGGTGTTGATTGTCCCTTCTTGCTCACAGCATATGGTATACTTGGTTTTGAAAACGTTTATCGCTAAGCCCATTTTGGTCGCTTCTGCCTCAATGCTTGCAAAAGCATCGGTGACAGCCCGCTGAGTTCTTCCAATTATGTCAATATCGTCGGCGTATGTAAGCAGTTGTACGGACTTTTTATAGATTGTGCCTCTGGTGTTGGCTTGTGAGTTCCGTACAATCCGTTCAAGTATAATATTAAAGAAGTTACATGACAGCGCGTCACCTTGTCTAAAACCTTTTTTTTTGTCAAACGTCTCGGTGAGGTCATTACTGACCACGATAGAGCAGCGAGCGTTCTCCATCGTCATCCTATACAGACGAACAAGTTTGGCAGGGATGTCAGAACCAGACATGGCTCTATAAAGCCCTTCTCTATAGATGCTGCCATAGGCGGCCTTGAAATCGATAAAGAAATGGTGAGTATCGATTTGGGCTTCTTGTGTTTTCCCCAGGATCTGCCGAAACGTGAAGATTTGATCGATGGTGGACTTTACTGGCCTGAAACCCCACTGATAGGGGCCAATCAGGCTGTTGATAAAATGTTTCACGCGTTCATATAATATCGCAGAAAAGATCTTGTATGCGGTGTTGAGGAGACTGATTTCTCTATTATTGGCGCAGTTCTTGTGGTTCGAGCGAATAATGCTGAGATTCCATTCATCATACATATATACCCTCGTCTAACCAAACCACGTAAACTACGATTTGGTATGAATACACATGGCGAACCCCACAGGCGGATCAGTAGAAATGCAGTGAAGTGCACTGCACCCTTATTTTCGGATCATAACCTCGCTGATAAAAGGAAGAAGAAGAAGACACCTGGTCGAAGCTACTGAAAAAACAATGAGCAAGCAGTATGTGTATCTTGTCGGCATCACAGTGAGTATACGAGCAAAATGATCACAATCATATTCTCATTTCTTAAGTCTTCAAAGATAAAGTCGAACGGAAAACCTCTTAAAGAATATCGCCAAAGGACGCATATTCATTTGCAAAGTTATTTTATTGATAATCATTTAAAGTGAAGGCAACTAGACCACTCACCTATTAACAATACCAACTTTCAAGTCTTAAGTAGAAACGGATATTAGTGAATTGACAACTCAATTTCCATAATCGAGTGCTGCCATTTATCTAAGTGTAATTCAGTGAGCAAAGTCAACTTTTCCTAACTTTAAAAGTTTACCATTTGCCTCTACGGCCTATGACATAATAATTGACTACTTGATTGATTACTTCGAGATATTCACTTTCTCCACCTCAACTAGGCAATTTGCTTAATTTCTAATTAATTACAGCGATGAAGTGGATCATTCGAAACTGTCCACTTAGCACTGTTAGTAGCAAATACGATAACAGTATCTCCATCGAAATTATAGCTACCAACTACCACATATAGGCCTAAACAAACAAACAATGGAATCGAGCTACTGAGCTCAGGTGTGTGCGCGCCTACTCATGGACTGCACAGTTGTGGTTGCTGGTTGGTTGTGGCGACCCTCCCTCAGGTAATCATATCTAAAAATTCAAATCCACTTGAAGTTGGAAGTTAAAAATAAAAGTGATGTTATCTGTTTGTCGCATGTATATGTCCACGGTTGAGGCGCGCAAAAGAAAGGTGTGGTGTCACAACAAAAAAAAAACGAATCCACTTCTGCTCATTTTAACTGGAAGAACTGGGCAGAAATTGTACGTAACTGGGGCTCGGCCGACAGGTATAGACATGGGGGATTAATACTTCGTGGAGTGTTCGATAAGGTAGACCATTCATCTGCGTGGGGTAAATTCAATTCATTCACTACGGGATTGACTATATCTGAAAAGATATAAATTGTATCTTCGTAATAACATGCAAATATTTTAAAAACTATCCGGACAGATACCAAATCTTTGTTGGACTGAAGGGAAAATATGGGAAGTCGGTCTTAAAATAATTTTTTGCGGGTGAACTTCAGGAATTTAAAAGAACATTTTTATCTCTAGTAAACAGTTTTCCTTCAGGAAGCTCATAATCGCATGTCCCTGTGGAGTTTTTCTACGTCGGTTAGTGCACTCCACTCGGTGTGTGGAATTTTATATGACGTGTAGGGATGCAAGAGCATTTTCGGTTACATTTTGTGATAGTGGATAACGTAGTGTGTCATGCGAACATATCTTAAAGTATGTCACGTACAAATGAGAGACAGACAGAATGGACTGAAGAAGCTACTTGAGATTTAGGGATGCATGAGATGAGATTGCATACAGAGTTTTTGCTCAAATTTTAAGTGAATTTTGTCTCCCCTTAAAGTTTTAATAGTTTTAGATTATTGTCTACTTTGAGTACGTAAAGTTCATCGGTTATCAGTAAAGCGGCTAACGATTAACAATGTCTTGTAGAAGTAACATCTACCGATGAGACGGTGGCAATGGTGCACTGTGTAGTGTGTTTACTTATTAACCAATGTGAACAGCAGCCAACAGTTGACCGAGCATAAAAGCGAAAGCAATAACATCGAAGTTTCTCCGTTCACTGCATAAAAAAAGTTATTTGATGTAAGTACAAAACTAGGTGGCCCAAAGTGTATTACCCTATCGGTGCTATAACTTTTACAAATGGTGGCAACTATCAGTTTTGTTTTGAAATTTATGAAGCAAACAGATGCAGAATACACTTCGATAAGCCATGAAATGCTATACTCCTCAAGATCGCGAAATACTCGTGACTATTTTTTTACGGAATAATTCATCAGTGATTTTGGCGCAACGTGAATTTCGGCGCAGATTTCCCGACCGTCCTATGGATACGTAAACAAACAAAATTTGTGCTTCTGGGACACTGAGAATCCACGTATTATTCACGAAGAGCCATAACATCCACTGAAATTCACTCCATCGTGCGCCATTTACGCCGGAGGTGTCATCGGGCCTCATTTTTTCGACGACGCATACAGGACCATGCTCAACGAGTTTTTATTCCCGCAAATTGATGAATTGGGACTGGAGGACATGTGGTTCCAACAGGATGGTGCGCCCGCACACATAGCTGATGCCACAATGGACATCTTGAAAGCTGCGTTTCCAGGTCGCGTAATGTCTCGTTTTGGCGATTTGCAATGGCCGGCAAGATCGCCCGATTTGACTGATCCAGACTTCTTTCTTTGGGGTTTTTCGAACTCACAAGTCTATGAGAACAAGCCACAGACTCTGCAAGCTCTCAAAGAGAATATCCGACAAGATTGCGATAACTTATCGCCAGAAGTTTTCGCCAAAAGGATTGAAAATACGGTAAAAAGAGCCCAAATGGTACAGAAGCATCCGTTTAGTCAGCCTGCATCCTGGAAAATCATGCCATACAGAAATCTTTTCGAGAGAAACCCAATGGTCAATGAACGCACTAACCGAGGACGCAGATTGCTCAGCAATCTCGTTAGATATCTCACTCACCAAGATCTTAGTGTGACTAGGGACCAAGGTAAGAGCCAATGAATTCAGCCCTGTGACTGAGTTAGGTTAGGTTAAATAGATGGGTGCCTTGTGACAAAAGAGTCACTGCTCACTTAAACCAACAGTTCGGGTCCACTGTGCCCAATTAGTAAAGCCTGGAAACGCTGTAAAGATGGTCCGTTGCTAGAACCACCTACATAGATATTGATATGAATCTCAGGAGGTCCCTCAGCTCAACATTGCCTAAGTTCTTCAGCTCCAAGAAGAAGTAACTACTAGTAGTCCTCATTCTTCTGACGGACGGACAGGACAATCACACAGCAGGTGATGAACAATCAGAAGCAATGACAATAATAACAAAAATCTCCCCAGTTATCTGGACGCCACCACCGGAGAATAGCTGAAGCATAAACAACTGAGCTTCAAGAACTGCTACACCAAAATCGTTCTCTCTCTCTCTCTCTATCCATCCTCTCCAACGCCAGCACTGTGTGTAAACATGTTAAAGGTATTCATAACCCTTTGAGTGCGCGCAAATTATAAAAAAAAAAAAAAGATGGCCTTGATAGTAATGTCCATGATCTAAGTATCAAGAAAAGGCAAGTTCAACAAAGTATCTAGAGCAGACCTAGGTGTACTCGTTCTTTGGAGTTTGGTGCAAAGGGCAGTCACATATTTACACGAACCCCCCTCCTACCAAACAGCCGACTCATATGCGAAGAATGATCTTAACATAGCCCGACTTTACAGTCGAAGAAATTAGTGAGGTGGTCAAATACTTCAAAAAACGAAAAGCGGTTGGGCCAGACGAGATGCCCTCTGAGTTCTGGAAAAAGATGGGGACGTCGGGTTCAGATGGCTCAGAGTTCTCATCTCCAAATTTATGAGAGGTGATCCAATGCTGAATCAATGAAGGGAAAGTTACCTTCTCCCTGTACACAAAGAGAAGGGTGATACGCGAAACTGTGTTAACTACCGTTCGATCAAACTGATGTCACACACCATAAAGATCGTTGAGCGGGTATTAGGTGGCCGACTGCGAAAAATAATACGGCTATCTGATGATCAGTGCGGGTTTGTCTCGGGTAAATCAACCATAGATGTAATCCAAAGTATAAGGATCATAATAGAAAAACTCGTGATTCCTGAAAGGATTTGCATATTGTATTGGTTGGCTTTAAAAAGGCATTCAACAGACAACCACGAAATCTGATATGGGTGGCGCTAAGACATCGAGGGGTTCCAGAAACATATGTACAGATTATCATGGACATGTACGAAGGAGCAAAGACAAGGGTAAGATGCCCCACTGGAGTAACCAAAGAGTTCCCAATCAAAGTCGGGGTGCACCAGGGATGCATTTTAAGTCCTTTGCTCTTTATTTCACTCCTTGATTATCTGCTTGAAGGTAAAGTGATAGACCCCAAGGTACATCAATTATTCTTTGCTGACGATGGAGCCATAAATGAGGATCATACATCCTTGCAACGAGCACTTGATGGGTGGCTGGACGTTCTGTAGGGAAATGGGTATCGCATTAGTTCAAAAATACAGAGTACTTGTGCTGTCCGTTCTCTGACTCACTCAGGCCTATTCCAGACATTTATTTGAATGGAACAGTGCTTCCCAAGTGCGAAAAGTTCAAGTACCTGGGATCCATGATCAGTAGCAAAGCAACATGTAATGACGACATCAATCATCGCGCAAGCGTAGGGTGGATGAAATGGAGAGAAAATTCAGCTGTCTCTGTAACAGAAAAATGCCACCTAAGTTGAAAGGAAGGCTCTACACCGCAGTTGTGCGGCCAGCGCTCACATACGGTTCACGATGTTGGACGATGTACAAGAGTATGAGAATAAGTTAACAGTAGCTGAGATGAAGATGCTTCGCACGACAGCAGGAGTGACAAAGCTTGATCGAATAAGAAGTTTGAAGAGCCGTGGAAGCTTTCGCGTCAAGGAAACCATCGTACAAAAGATAGAGCGCGACCGGCTCAGCTGGTATTGCCACGTTCAAAGAAGAGATCATTTGAACCCTGTTAAAAAGGCAATATCAATGAACGTTCCAAAGACATCGCGATGTAGGAAAGGCAGACCTATAAACGCCTAGATCAGACAAATGCGACGACATCGGCATTTCATTGGCCTCAGTAACCCAGTGGTCCGAAATCAGCAGGCCTGGCGATATTTTCTGAGGTCAAATAGGCGAACCCCACAGGCGGATCAGTAGTAATGCGGTGAAGTGGGAGGGTTGTGATCCCTTATTTTCGGCTCATAACCTCGCTGAAAAAGGAAGAAGAATGTCTTATGATAGCCGTATAGATCCAAAGGACCTTATTTGGTGAAAAACCCCATGTCTTACCGACAGCACCCTTACACTACCAGAAAACGTTGACCCCCTTGGATATTTTCGACTAGGGCCACCTACGCGTTAGCACAGACAGTCGATAGGCAATGCCCGGTAGAATATATAGGAACATCATCCGCATATGCTAGAGAGTTGTAATAGAATAATAAGTAAAATAATCGTTATAGTAAATAATATTTTGATCCTTTCAAATCCATACCTCTTTCAATCTAAATAATCTTTTGTTTTATACAACATATCAACCGTTCTCTTTGCGAGCCGCGCATCCAAACATTACCTCAGTCTTTTGCCTTTCGGAATTTTCTTAACTCATAATTGATTTCGTATTAAATGAAAACCAAGCATTGCTTTTAAGACTATTACCATTTGATGGACATCAATACAAACATTGCATAACCCCATGAAAACATCAATCACCTATCGACATTGACACAACAAAACTTGTCTCATCTATCAGAGTGTCTGTCGGTAAATATTTCTTACAAAACCATTTCGCATTCAAATAAAATGCGATTTCGATTCTCACCGCGCACAGACTTCCAATCAAAACGACAACAAACAAATCACATCAAATCAATCACATCGACCGGTATATCACTTTGAAACGCCGAAAATTCCTTTCGATTCGATTGTGCCCTTGAGATTTCCCAGGAATCGACGCATCTCATCATCTTCTACGTCCCGTCGACCCACTAAAGCACAAAACCACACTGATTGACAGGACATAAACATCGCATTGTCCCTCTGAAGAGGCCTAATTAATAACAAACAAATGGAGTGCACCACACTCTGCTTTACCTCTCTACCCATCGATTATAAATAGCCTCCTCATTACAGACGTACTTATAGCACTAAAGTGTGCCGAAGAGTCACCGGTGGCTGTCATGCATCATCGTCACTGCAATTACGATTCAAAACACCAACCTTGACTTTGATGGAATGTGTCCTTGTACCGGAGACAATTATGTACCAATAAATACACTCATTTGATTCGAGTGTATCCTTGCAATAATCCTTCTGCATCTCGGTTTGTTAAGGTCACACTTTGTGTTAAGTTTCGGGTGTTGTTGCTCTTAAGTCCCACTGGGATAATGTCGAGGAAACGAATTTTGAATAATGCCTCCTGGGCAATTGCCTCCGGTGACGGATGAGCCGTGTCATCTAAAGTTAATGTTTTGACATTCATCATGTTACTGATGCCAGTTTCTCGACGGCACAGTGTCGTTTCTTGTGTTTTTGTGCGGTCTTGCCATCTATTCTCGTCTCATTGATGATGTCGCTATTGGCTCCGTGTCAGGGAACACAGGGGCCAGAGTTCGACAAGTACGTGTATCTACAGCGGTGCTGTGTTGTGGTCATGATGAATTGCCATCAATTTGTTTCGAATCTATTTTGAAATTTTTACTTGCTGTGTGGAGTGCGTGTGATCATGAGATCTGATGAATTGACGTACAAGCGACAATAATGTACTCTCATGCCCAGAAGTCGTCAATTTGTTGCCTTTTACAGAGGTGATGGGAATTGGAAAGTAGTTAGTGTTTTGAATTTTTTTTTTTTAATATTGCTGCCTCGTGATGTGGGTATTCCGAGGTAGCCGAGTTATTTTAAATAAATAAGAAGGTTTACAGAAATATCTCATACAAACAAATTGGAATTTATACTCACCCCAGCCCTTAAAACAGCATCCCTTTAGCATTAGCATTTCAATTAGCACACCCAAACAATAAGTCGCGTTTTATTAAAACCTTTATTTTTAACGCTTTGAAGCACTATGAAACCCATGTGGCATTTGCGGATAAAAGACAATTTCATTAGAGTCCGACATGCTCTTAAAGATCTTTTTGGTACTTCTTTCGAAATTAGAGTACGCATGGAAGAAGAATATGGCGCAAACATAGCGGCTAGGACGGTGCGACAACGAGTTTTGGTAAGTAACCCTCGAGGATACCAGAGACTTAAAAAACCTAAGGTAACAGATGGTAATAGGAGGGAGTGAATAGAATTCGTAAAAGGCCATTTTGAAGGAGGCGGCGTAATGGTATGGGGTTGTTTTAGCGCTCATGGTGTTGGACCTCTAGTCCTTATAAAATGTAAATTAGATGCACTAGCATACAAAACCATGTTACCGAACCACCACATACCATATATGGATGATTTACCATTTTCATTGAAGCGGCGAGCTGTTTTCCAGCAGGACAATGAGCCTTGTCATAAGGTCAGGTCTGTAGAAGAGTGATTTCAGCAACACCAAATGTCGGTAATGAATTGGCTCTTTCATAGCCCAGAACTAAGAACAATTGAAAGTTTCTTGACAATTATTAAGAAACGTGTCATGGCCTTAAAACCGAGAAATGTGAAAAAGTTACAGAACACCATCCGTCAAGACTGATTTAAAATACCATGCGCTAAATTCACGTCCTCCATGAATAAAAGATGTGTTGCCGTAATTATCCAAAAACGGTACCCAACTAAGCACAAGGTCAGTTTGCATCATTTGCAATTAATTCTAATTTGTTATCATTTGATTTCTTTTATTTTCAGATGTCTTTGACGAAACTCCGGCGTATTTCAGAAACATTTCCTTGTTTTATTGTAGCGATAAAGATACATTATTTCCTTAAGACTATGCTGCAAAATTTAAAGAAATATGGTATAGGTTAGGTTAGGTTAGGTTGGCTGTCCGCACGAGAGTGCAGGTACACTTAGACCAGTGAAGGTTCCATGGATCAACCATTAAGCCATTCAGGGACTAATAAAACCAACGGGAGTTTTTGATAAAGCGATAGATGCACATGACGCCTAAGGACGCCAGATTGCCGAGTTCTTCATGGAAGGGGGACCCTAGATGAAGCATTCTTTTATGCGACAGGACTGGATAAGTTCATAGGAGGTGAAGGATGGTTTACTCTTCCTCCTCTTCCTAACAGCTTCTTCAGAAGTGTTTAGAGAAGAGGCCAAGTCTCTTGGCATGTTGGCCTATTAGACAGTGTCCAATGAGGACACCGATAACGCAGCTAATCTGTAATCACTTTAGCTTAACCAACTCGGCACTACATTTTTGGTCCAGCTTAGGCCAGATCTATCTCGAAATATAACACGTTGAAACATTTCCCCATATAAGGTACATGTTTATATGTAGCGAGTGGCATACCAAGGCTTGCCTATCAGGCAGAATCCTTAGAGCAGTACCCTGTCTGACGAGCTCGTCCGCCCTTCAGTTTCCTGGAATGTCCCTGTGGCCTGCCACCCAGCATATGTGAATGGTGGACTGCTCTGTCGGCTCCATAAGAGACAAACAGCAGCTTTAGGCGGCCTTTGAAGTGAAGGAGTACGATTCCAGGAAATTCATTGCTTGGCTATCGTTAAAAATGCTAATATCCCTAATAGATAGTACATTACATTTCAGCCAGGACAGGGCTTCCTTAATCGCCATGATTTCCGTCTGAAAAACGCTACAATGATCAGGGAGGCGGAACGAGATGCGCAGGTTGAGCTTTTCGGACAAATCACCGCAACCCACCCCACCTTTGGTCTTAGAGCCATCCGTAAAGAAGTAAACCGAACTATGATCGACAGGGTCTGTCCCATTCATTCTGTTTAGCGATGGTCGTACGGAAGTTACAGTCAAATCTCAGTTTTGGAGCAGTGTAATCCGTATTTTCGTGCTGGAAGTTGAGAAGATCAAGGATCGAGGAGTGGTCAAGGTGATAACTAAACCGCAGAGAGGAAGCTTTTAGACGGATGACCGCACAGGCACAGTTTGAGTAAGCTAAACGCGGGTAATTCGACGAGTCAACATTTATTAGGTCGAACGAGTTCGTAGCTCCTACAATTACACTCTTTGCATGATCGTCTCTGTGCCTAATGAACGAAACCCATGCCATAACATGGTATTTTCAAAACATTGATCTAAAACTGCCTTGGGTGGAATATCCAAAAAATCAAGCCGGTAAGGTAAGTATATGTATCTCTTCATTGCAGGCCCTCGCCCAATTCCATCTTGATCAACGCTTCATTCTGCTAACAATGTAAGTGGAACCCGTATATGCAGACTTGAAATTCTCCTATATATCTGCGTTATCTTAATACTTACATACTCAAGTGATGACGCTACAGTCCGGGGTGGACGTTCCTCCAACCGGCTCTTTTATTAGCCAGTTGCTTCCAGTTGTGCGCACCATGTTGGCTGAGGTCACTTTCCATTTGTTCGCACCGACTGAGGTCAGTCATTTTTCTACTGAGTCGTCCCTCTGGAGTGAATTTAAAGACTTTCCGGGTCGGCGCATCGATGTGCATATGTCCTACATGTACAACCTATATCAGCCTTTGTATGTGTCCTATTCTGGCTAGGTCGATATCGCCGTACAGGCTATCAAAGTCATTATTGTATCTTTTCCTAGAGGAAGAGACCCATAATATTCCTCTGCGGATGTCCTTCCCGTGCCCATACCAAAAAGACTACTATAGGAGAATACTTTTAAATAAAATAAATAAGATCCCGACGACCCCAGTAAATAAGTTTGTTACCCATGTGACCACTGACTCGTGGCATATCGCATATCTGATTCAAATATTCTAAAGGTCACAAGACTTCCCACAAAATGTAAGAAAAAGAAAGATTTATCTATTAACTTACCAACACCAGCGACATGAATCTTCTTCATCCAAGGATAGATTATTCTTTCGCCATCTGTTGTTTCACAATTCAGATCATCATCGGAATCAGTTTCACCCATATCGTCGTCATTCCCATGTGAGCCCATCTCATCGGGTGATCTATCTAACATCAAACGATCTTCCTCCAGCATATCGTCCTGCAACAACACACACACACTTACCTATCAACAATTTATTCAATAAGTCATATTCTGAGCGCACACACACATTCGTACATCCTGAACATATTACACTTTGAACAGACCATGCAATTCTGCTTCCGCATTTTGTCTTTCTGAGTAGACTTCGAGTCATAAGCAGCCCTCTTCAAGTGCATAAATTTCTCTGCAGAAAATTATGCACAGGAATTATGACTGAGATAGATTGAGGGTTCAGCGTATGTGGCGCTCTATGCATTATGTATCTAAATACGAGTGCATGCACTTGCATGGCTGTGTGCGCTCATGCAATATGTCAGTTAGGCTTAGTATCAAATGGATGCACTTACATGTTCCGAACTGGTGTCATCACATCGCAGTCGCATTCCCAATTCTTGAAGTTGTTGACCTGCAGGAACGGCTTCTTCGATGCGTTTTTCCAGTTTAAGGCCTGTGGGTGGAGGAAATTGGGGTCGATTAAAAGTTATGATAACAATTTCAATTAAAATTGAATTTATTCACTTTTACGTATGTATGCATCTGCAAGCAAAGATAATTTATACTGGTTAAGAAAATGTCAATTAAAATATTGTATAAGGGATTTTGAGTTGGTGTAGATGTTAATAGGAGTATAAGTGGTTAAATTTGATGATTAAAAAATATGATAATCCTGAATCTTTGTTACGACATACTGATTGTTTTTTATAATTCTCGATGGCTTTAGAATTTCTTGGTGGAGAGTAGTCTTGTAGCTTAACCAATGGGTACTTTAAATTGCGGTTTCCAGAACGCTTGGTGGAAATTTCCCCGTTGTCTTACCGGCGGAAAATAACAAGTTTCTTTATGGTAGTTCATGGTCATCAATTTCCCGATCCAGTTTGCTTGGAGCGGATTTTAGATAAAAAAGGAGGTTCCACTTTAGAGTATATTGTATTGAAAATAAGAAAGGACCACTGTAAAATAATACACCTTTTTTCAGCGATTTTAGACAACGAAACTTCGAAATTTCATCAAATATACTATATTTTGCGAAGTGTATCGAACTAGAATGTTCGTTTATTTTTTAATGTTTTAGAAAGAAAAAGGAGAGAGCAATTAATTTATGATTGAGGGCTCATGTCAAAATTAGAATTAGAATAGTCTATCCATTCCGTACACTTTCACTTTTAACCTATTTCCTTTTAGCACTTTATTTTGATAACTGTGCCGTTGTCAATTTTTTTTTTATTTCCTCTTGACATCAAAGCCTTTTTATACGATTTTAAAGCTAAAATACCTATATCCGGCATCGGGATACATGATGACATTTATATAGCTCGGAGTGTTCAGAATTCGGTAAGAACGTTCACACTTATCCGACATCGGATACGCGACGAGAAGCCAGATACAGATATACAACGTTTCCATTACCAAGCAAACCTTAGTTCTATCCGTCGTTGAATGCCAGATACACGACACGGATGAATTGAAGTGTAAAGAACTAGGTGGATTTTTACACCAGGTCTAGGATATGCCTATAGCATAAACATTGCGATCAGCTGTCGCTTCACAAATTGTCTCTTAGACGTCCGAAACAGGCGTGGAGCCGGCATAGGACAAGAATGCAATCACAACCGCTCAAACTTGTTCAACATTACAAGGTTCAATACCAACAAGCTCAGGGATACCTAAGTGCTCCAACAAATGAGGGACATTCTAGCCTTAGAAGTAGAAACAATAAGCATGATGGACGACTACTGGAATCGTGTGAGAAATGTTTTTGCAACTGGAGCACTCACCTACGTCGGTAAAATGCGGAAAAGTCACCGCACATGGCTATCGGCAGACAACTGAATACGAATTGATGAGCGTATACCAAGGCCCGGATTACAGCGGGCAGTAGGGAAAACCGATCTAGAACACCAATATCACGTGAAAAACACGGTGCAGCGTAGTGTGAGACGTGACAAACGTCAGTATACTTGTATTTACTTACTTTCCTCAAGAGCTGAAGGAGCAGCCACCAAGTGTGACAGCAGACTGTCTATAGCATTACCAAGGAGCTCATTTCCGGTCGGAACTCCAAACAGCATCCAGTGAAGAGTTTAGATGGTAACCTTTTGATTTCGGATGATGATCAGCTCACTAGATGGAGATATTACTTCGCTATAGACGATAGTGGTATGGCCAAGTCTGGTGGTTAGGATAGGACGCATTTTAGAAAAGTAATCTACCTATCTACCGTACGAGTAATTTCTGAGGTGATGGTGTCGAAAAGTAACCCTATTTTATTTGAAATAGGACTATAGGCATGTTTTGGTGAGACGTCACTTCTCAGTGAAGTATTCGTAAGATTTAGCACAGAGTACAAGAACAAAAAATGACTGGCAACCACTTTAGCTTTTCTTCTCCAGTCAAAACTGAGTTGGGATGTTTAATTTGCGCTACACAATTTTAGAGGGCGTTAAAAAGAGCTTTTTCATTAAAGTTGAATAATTCAGTAGTATTTCACAAATTTAAGCACAACTTTTTCATACTTTTCAATTCAATTTCAATTTAATCTTCACTTCTTCACTTATCTTCAGACAATAAAAAATGTTTTAAACCAGATTGACTGGGGATCGTTTTGTTGAGATGATTTCACCTTGCTTTGCATAATTCTCACCAAAACACGGCTTATAATTGTTTTGGATATGGACGCATCAATATATATTCCTATATATGTACAGTTCGCGCTATATGTTTTACAGGCAGCACCCGCGCCTCTGCCCGGGTTTCTAAAGCATATTGTGGTTCATACATCAATTTTTCTACTTCTGATAATAATCTATCGCTTTAATTTGTTTGCGATAAATATTTGTAGCAATAGTAAGAAATTAACTTTATATCAGATATGAGTTTTCCTGTTGAACATCGAAGTAAAATTTGAGCTTTTGTTTTCTAAACGGGTTTTACCTCTCTTGGGGGAAAAGGTTCTAGACTAGGTATTGTAATTTTCTAAAAAGAATGACCGCATATGAAATGGAGTAAAAATCGTCAGTGCTTAGCATTCAAAGCAATACGACAGCTGTACTGCAAAACATTTCCAAAACGATGTACTAAGAACCGAATCGGATAAGAGCAAGCCATTCATATGGCCATATGGCTGCCTACAGAAGTTTTACATATTAACTCAATTAAGTTGACGGTACCTAGATGTAAAAAGAAAAAGAAGAACCCAATTAGCATGAGGTTCCAAGTTCGAATCCCAGAAAACGACAAAAAGTTGTTTCACGGTCCCACCTCTCGCGAGCGTCTGACAAACATCCGAGAGTATTGTTGTCACGAAAAAGCTTCTCAAATCGCCGTTCGGATACGGCACTAAACTGTAGGTCCCTTCCATTCGTGTGAAAAATATAACGCACACAACGTGATTGGTTGCGAGAAGCTAGGCCCTGGCACTTAAAGAGCTGTTGCGCCTAATATTTTTTTTTTTTTAATTAGCACTAGGTGCTGTTTTGATACCACAAAACTCATATATCTGGTTGTAAAAGGTATGTTGGGGGGGAGTCTCTAGATCCAACCTGTGGAGTTTGAAAAGATTATTACATCTTTAAGGTTTCTGTCTGAGACTTCCTCAAGGAAAACGTAAAAGGGTTTTCCTAAGGCTAGTAGTGCCGGACAGGCGCATAGAAAGTGGGTAAGGGTTTCTTCCTCAGTTGCGGCATTGCAACTGCGACAGTGTGTGTTGTGTGGGATACCTAGCTTGACTGCATGGCCTCTTATAGGCCAGTGACCCGTGGTGGTTGCTGTTATCCTGGCGATGTCCCTACTGGATGCCATAGACGAATGATACATTAGCAGTGACATTATACAGTGTGGGCTTAAATAAAATCTTTAATATGAATTTGCCTTAATTTTTTGGAACGGAACTTCTTAATAGGTGTATACTGGACTGTTGGAAATCCTAAATCCTAAACATCCCTGAATAAATTGCCGGAGAAATTAGTCATTAGCGACAAATCCTATTCTTATATTTTTGGCATTTGTCAGCAAGCACTGTTGAGAAACTAAGAACCCATGAATAATACACGAGACGCCCTTTCATCCCGAAATTGCAGGATTGCGTGATTGGCTGTACTTCTTCAGCACTCTCACTAGCCAGCCTTAAAAAGATGTTGGAGTACTTCTTGGTGGCCGAGAGTCTTGGAGAACATGTTGTTTCAGCAAGGCGCTAAAGCACATAGAGCCCGTGCAACAATCGATTCAGTTATTAACAATTAATATTACGGACTTTATTTAAGCACATTGTGGCTTTCTTAATATTGCAAAAGTCGCTCATCGAAATACGGGTGTTGTACTTACAGGGGGGAAAGCAGTCTGAAACTTTTTTCTGGATTGATCTTAAGCTAAATTCTCACAAACAAATTGATGTCGCGAAAGAACGGCAAAAGATTTGTCCGACTTTGGGAACTCTGCTCTATCGTTAAGGGCACATTTTTTCTAAAAGCTGCATTCATTTTCCATTCAATTACCTATGCATTATACTGACAGTTTCTAATTAGAAAATGCTGAGGTAGATCAGAATATATTTCCAGTTTGTCTTTATAAAAAAAAGTAAAAAATATTTAGCGCAACAGCTCTTTAAATTCCTAGGCCTAGCTCCTCGCAAACACTCGTTTTGTGTGCGTTATATTTTTCGAATGAATAGAAGGCATCTACAGTTTAGTGTCGTGTCCGAAGGTTAATTTGTTTCAAGAAGCTTTCTCGTGACAACAATATTCTCGGATGTTTGTCAGATGTTTGTGTGAGGTGGGACCATAAAAAAAAACTTTTTTTTTGTGTTTTCTAGTATTCGAACATTGAACCCCACGCGCAGTGGTTCAACAGACTAACCACTGCGCCATGGCGCCCGCTGTCTTTATAGGCAGTGAATATAAAATAAATATTCGACGGATGCAAGCAGCATATTTATGGCAATTTATACTGTGCGTGTTGTACAATATTTTTATACAAATGGAAGGGTAGTTTTACACATGCGGTATTGAGAAGCTTTATCATGAAGTCGTTTGAGAGAGGTGGGAACGTAAGATTTGGTCAGAAAAGAATGGTCTATCCAGTCGTTAAAAAATGTACCAATGTCAATAAAAAAAAATAGTGAATTGACTACGGTCTCTGAGAAATGAATAAAACGAGCAGATCCCCACACAATAATGTTTAACGTTGTTTTGCTTTTTTATTTAAGTCGGACATTCTAAGTTCAATGGTATACTAAGTTTTTGATTATCATCTTGTTTAATATGGGCCTTGCTTATGTTTCTTTTAATACATTTCTGAATACGAACTCAATGCTGATACTACATAGGTAAACAAATCGTTCCACTCATAGCCTGTAGACTACAACATTTTATAATGGGAGTTGCATCGGTTTAATGAACAATTTGTATGGAATTTAAAAAAAATGTCCAGGCACAATAATAAAAAAAAGTCCAAAACTGTTTATGGGAAAAAAGTTTGATTCAGATATTGATTCAACATGATATTCTACAGCATATTATTGGAAAAGTGTGTAGATCCCACCAAGTGATGTAACAAGGGCCGTTCTCAAGCGATTAAAATAAATTAAAAACTTAAAAACGATGTGATAGAAGGTTTCATGCATATATTTTTTTTTTTTTTTTGATTCAGCACACAAAAATGCATCTATAAATTAGAGATGAAATTATCAAAACATATCAACCTGTATTAAAGATGAATAGAAAACCGAATATCCAGTAGGTATAGAGATCTCTCGATTATTCGAATTTCATCGGACCAGCGAAGAACTTCATATTACGTTTTGTGTTTGAATTTAAATTTGACTTGGAGACGGACCGAAGATTATACCTCCACCCAACGGTAGATTTCAATCGACGTATTTGATATCTTCAGATTAGATATATTATTTATTTATAGATTATATATTATACATATATATTAGATATACCTACATATGCATGTATGTAGTTGCATACCTTGAAAAAACATTGTCGTTCAGATGGTCTATATACCGAATACGGCGACACAGAAGTTCATGAAGATACAACCAATTCATTCTGCCTCTACAATATACGTTGCATAGTATTTTAGGTGAACAATTATGACCAACCGTCGCGATTTGACCGAAGTGGATGCAGTAAGGGTAAAAGTTACGGCTCAAACAGGAAATTCGCCGTTTGAGGTAGCAGGGCAGATAAGAGTTAATCAAACCAAGATTGGAAGAATCATAAGGCGATGTTCCGATCGGAGAAGACGAGGGCAAGGTCACCAAGGTACACAGCCGGGGGTAATGATAAAATCCTAAAGTGAATGCACAATGAAAGTGGATCGCAACGAGCACAGAGCTAAAATGTTTAATAAGAGAGGTAAGAAATGTGTATATATCTAGGCAAATAGTCTGTTGATGTCTTCGAAAGTACGATTTGATAACTAGCCACTTGTACACTACTCACCAGACAGCCTAGGATAGCCCAACTTCAGTTCGCCATGAACATGCCCATTGTACATTGGATGACTACAAATGGACGTTGCTGAAATTCGTTTCTAACCTGGGACCGACTTGGAGGGTAGCTTAATAATCTTCTGGAAAGGAAGCTGCTATGACATGCGTACAGGGTAGGTGAGCATAGCTAGAGCTACTTTGGATACCCAAGGATGCGCGGCTGGCATCCCTAAAGAGTATGTTGACACTACGTCGCTTTTTTTATAATTCGCACGCACTCAAGGGGTTATAAATACCCTTAAAATCTCGAGATAACTGGGACATTTTAGTCTTTTGTTTCTTATTCACAGTTACCCGACCACCTGATAGTATAGGCATTTCAATCGTCCAACAGAGCCATCTATTTTTCCAGCCATATGACCAACCTACTGTCAGTATTATGCCATCGCAATAGTATTCACACAAGCTTTTGCAATTGATCGGGCTGACTCTTTATATATTGTATGCCATGAGAAATAAATAAATAAATGCTTACTGGCATCAAGATTTGAACCATGAAGCGTTAGCGTGGAAATCGCCATCCTTTTTTCATTGGTTGTGATCTTCTTCTGTTGCAGGACAACGCTCGTCCACATAGTGCAAAACCAGTGATAGGGCACCTTATAGAAGTCAGTGTAGCCGCAAGGGAGTCTTGATTTAAACTCAATCGAACATGATCAGAAAACGGGTTCGAGGATGAAATCCACCTCCAGATAACTTTGCATATCTTTATACAGTTGTAAAAGAGGAGTGGGATAACTTCCCTCAAGATGGCGACCCAAACTTAATCAAAGAATGAAAAGAGGAGTATATCATATGCCAGAGGATGCAACACTAAATATAGAAAAGAATCATGAAAGACGAAAATTCAAAGCCCCATTTTAAGATTTAGACGTCGCGTCGTATACAGACGACCACAGCCACCATATCCAAAACGCACTTTGGAATTAGCGGTTTTTATTTCTTTAATAAAATGTTTCACTCCACTAAAAAATTGTACATCTTAATAATTATGTATTCAATTTTGTTGATTTTTGTATTTCCTTTGCCGTTCTGTTTAAATCAAAAGCAATAAATTGTCGTACTGAAAGTACTCAAGGAGATATTTTCAATACAGACGACGCATTTCACCTTAAGCTAAGCTTCCAAAATATTTGTGTAATGAAAGTCGTTTTACATGCAACACATTTAGTGGAATCTTCTTCTTCTTCTTCCTATTTCGGCGAGGTTATGATCCGAAAACAAGGGATCATAACGCTCTCACTTCATCGCATTTCTACTGATCCTCCTGTGGGGTTCGCCTACTTGACCTCAGAAAATATAGTAAACAGGCCGCCCGATTTTGGATCACTCGGTTACTAAGCCCATTGAAATGCCGATGTCGTTGCATTTGTGTGATCCAGGCGTTGATAGGCCTGCCTCTCCTGCCTCGCGATGTCTTTGGAAAGTTCATTGATATTGCCTTTTTAACAGGGTTCAAATGATCTCTTCTTTGGACGTGGCAATACCAGCTGGGTCGGTCGCGCTCTATTTTTTGTACGATGGTTTCCTTGATGTGAAAGCTTCCATGGATCTTCGAACTTCTTATTCGATCAAGCTTTGTCACTCCTGCTGTCATGCGAAGCATCTTCATCTCAGCTCCCGTTAATTTACTCTCATACTTTTTGTACATCGTCCAACATTGTGAACCGTATGTGAGCGCTGGACGCACAACTGCGGTGTAGAGCCTTCCTTTTAACTTAGGTGGCATTTTTCGGTCACAGAAAATGGCGGAGTTTTCTCGCCACTTCACCCACCCTACGCTTGCGCGATGATTGATGTCGTCATCACAAGTTGCATTGCTATTGATCATAGATCCCAGATATTTGAACTTTTCGCACTTGGGAATCCTGAGTGGATCAGATTGATTTCTGTCAATAAATTGTAGTAATCCACTTAACATATTACATCTTCAACTAGCATTAGTTGATATCTACGTCAACTTTTGATTTGGCCACTTGCAGTTTTTAATCCAACGTAAAAGTGTATGATTCACAATATAAAAGGAATTCAAGGCTTTATGCACAAAAAAAGTTATAATATTCTCTGAAGCAAAAGCCAAAATATATTCAACTTGCAGAAACTCAAGATGTTTCTAGAAGATCATTAATGCAATTAATGGACAAAAAATAAGAAATTGTACGAACTCAGTTCGACACTCTCCAGAACGTAGAAAGAACATTGCAACTATTCCAATATTACGAACCTGATATTGCAGATGACCTCCTAGATCAGTCCTGTTCACTGTCGGAAATACTAACAGTTACGAGAAATTTAAAACATAAGAAAGCACCTGGGGATGACCAAATCTCACATGAATTTTTTAAATACTCCTCAGGTGAATTCCTGGGCAGTTTAACTCTTTAACGAAATACAGATGTATAAAAACGAAACACAGGGCTATGAATGCCAGGTGAAAATAATGTTTAGCGAATAAAAGTGTTAGTCTCACTTCAAATTTTAAAATATTTGAGGTGAGGCCACAATCGATACTATTTTATGCAGCTAAAGCATGAGGATATGTTCAGAGTGAACATTTTGAAATGTTGTTGCGGTTTTTCCTTAAAAGTGTCTACATTTGTCGACACCAACACACATGTTTAACATAGAGATGGGACTACCTCTGAAGTCCGAGAGAACATTCAAGCTTTACTTTGAATATGTGTTCAAAGCTCTTCGAGTAAGCATGGAGGAATTGGCTCCACGGGAGCTTTTCTCAGCACGCCTGGCTCTGCTCTAGATACTTTGCTGAACTTACTTCCTCTTGATACTTATATCATGGGATGCACTATCAAACCCAACCCATTGTCTTAAGTGCGGTGGTGTTTGGTATACTCCACACTGGAATTTTTATAAACTTATAAACACTTATCTTACGACACCGGTCTCATGGATATGCCGTCTGTTGCAATGACACCAGAACTTCAGTTGATACGTAAATTCAAAGACGACTTCCCTTGTGTTCAGGACTGGCTTCGGCCAGAGTCTGAGCCAGGAAAGAAATGTAGTCGTATTTTCATGGCTCCAAAACCATTCAAGGTTCTGGCGCTAGTGTCTTCTTGGAAGACGACATCATTAGACTACTTTTTTCGTTGAGCAAATATGCGTCTGTTTTCAAAGCGGAAACTTCTGCAATCGATGAACTATGTTAATTTTTTTTTTTTATTTAGATTTAGATTTATTGGTAGCTAAAAATTATTTTTACAATATTCGGTTGAAGAACAGGTGGAAGGGCTGTAGTATTTGTGTCTGTAGTGACAGTCAAGCTGCGCTTAAGGCCTTGCTTAACCCTTTAACCACTTCCAAAATAGTTCGTGAAACAAAAAACTCTTTGGACTTCGGTCGGAAGGCTGAGTTCTCTGTCTCTTATCTGGGTCCCAGGTCACACTGGGATCTTGGGGAACGAAATCTCCGATGAGATTGCTAGACAAGACTCAGAGGATGTAGGTTGACTAAACGTATGCTTCCGGACGTCTGTAAAAAATCAGCGGCATTCTTGCTGTCTCTCAGCAGAGGCCAATTCGCTTTCGCCAAGCGCCTTAACGTCCTGCGTTTAAGTCACACTACAATCTGTAAGGCTTGTGGAGAGAGTAACAACACTGCGAAACATTATCTCTACGAGTGTCCGGCCTTTGCTCGTATCAGATGGCAGATGCTCGGTACTGATGTGGTGACTGGTAGTACTGTAAGCTACTCATCACTGAAGCTTGATTAGAAATACAAGGAAATTCCAATAAAATGGGCAAACCAGGGTTTGCTCTCTGGTAGTACAATGAGCCAGTTGCGTCTAAATACCCAAGTCGAGCGTTTCCTATCCCGCAAAAAAAAAAATTGAGGAATCGCGAATACCCAAGAAACCGAAATTTATCTTATTCCAATGTTCGAATCCCAGAAAACACCAAAAAGTTTTGTTCACGGTCCCATTATATCGATCCCATTTTTTCATGGTATATTAAGTATGCCAATACCTAATCGGTCGTAACTGGAGGACCCCTTTCAAATACGTTGGAACTGATTCAAAATATAGGTGCCAAATTATAAATGAATTCTAATAATGACAGGATATATAGTATTTTAGCTTTTGTTATCAATTGTGACTCTAGCAATATATGTACCATATATAAAATGAAGTGAATTTATTAGTTAAATCTAATTTTATCTATATGATTCACATCTGCCTTTAGCAATGAAAGTCATATGGCCTCTGTAGCCATTGAGCAACGGTTCCTGTAGATAAGATGTGATGCTCGTTTACTGATGAGCCCAGCCACTATATCGGGACAAAACTCAAGTTATGGACTAGAGACCATTAATTTCCGCCGTTCTGTGTTTTGAGCGGAAAGTATCATATTAGCAGCAGAATAATAAAGATGAAAAAAAAAACCAGCCTGTTATCTTGACATTAGAGGATTGATTTCAAATCATCCGATTGTGGCAGGTCCAGTTTTGATTTATTCAATGATCTTCAACCTACGGCATCAACATTTACGAAGATTATAATGCGAACCTCCACAACACTCTACAATTATTAGAATCGTGCGAAGGCCGGTAATAGTTTCTGACACAATTAAGCGCTGGTTCTATACGAGGGCTGTTCGATAAGTCAGTGACATTGACACAAGATGGCGCTCGGGTCGTATAGAGGATTTTTTTCTGACATCTCGGCATAGACAAAAAAAATCAAATAGACCTGTCAAACACTTAGCTTTTTACAGTGATCGAAAGAACTTTGGTTTGTGAAATTTGGCCAAAATGGAAAAAATGAGTTTCGTGTTTTAATAAAGCACTACTTTTTGCGCGGTAAAACCATTAAAGAGACTGAAGACAGACTTATAAAATATTATGGAGACTCTGCTCCCTCCCATTGAATTGTACACAAATGGTTCACTAAATTTCGTTGCGGTCGTACGAGCACAAAAGACGCTGAGCGCCCAGGATGTCCAAATGACATCACAACGAAAGAAATGGTCAACAAAATCCACGATATTGTGTTGGACGATCGCCAGATTGAGGTTCGTGAGATAGCTGAAATTGTAGCAATTTCAAATGATACCGTCATTCGAAACCTGCATGAGCATTTATATATGAAAAAATGATCGGCAAGATGGGTGCCGCGATTGTCGACGTTGGACCAAAAACGGATTCAGGTGAAGATTTCAAAACAGAATTTGGGACTCTTCAAACGCAGTTCAAGTGAATTTTTACGGCGTTTCGTAACAGTTGATGAATCCTGGATACACCACTACACGCCAGAAATGAAAGAACAATCAAAACCGTGGACTTCTGCAGGCGAACGTGTTCAAAAAATAAGGCAAAAACGGTTCCGTCGGCTAGAAAAGTTATGGCAACGGTTTTCTGGGATTCCCACAGCGTAATCTTTATTGACTATTTGGAAAGTATCAGTAGCCTCCAATTTATTAGATAAATTTAATGCAGAATTGATGAAAAAACGCCCCATTTGAAGAAGAAAAAAGTTCTGTTTCATCACAATAATGTACCGGCTCATTCGTCCGCAGTAGCAACAGCAAAATTACGTGAATTGCGATATGAAGTGCTTCTTCATCCACCCTACTCTCAAAATTTGGCTCCGTGTGATTATTTCTTGTTTCCTAATATGAAAAAATGGCTCGGCAGAAAAAGATTTTCATCGAATGATGCGATTACCGATGCAACAAATGCCTATTTTGCAGGGTTTGAGAAATTATTTTTTTTTTTTGTAGGATTGAAAAGTTGGAATATCGTTGGGAAAAGTGCATCGCACTGAAAGGAGACTAATTTGAAAAAAATTTAAATTTAGATAGATAGATAGATAATCTATTTGGCTACAATATTTACATTTGGATTTGTTATCGCATATTTTACAGTACAGAGATTCGATATAGTGTGTTCATTATATTTTTCAACTGAAGTACTATTTTACCCAATGAATAATAATTAAATAATAATCTTAATTTTGAAGAAAAATACCACAAAAACCTTCAATTTAATAGTAAATTCAATTTTGAGGAAAAAAACAAGTATTTCGTTTCAAAGTCATTGACTTATCAAACAGCCTACGTACAGTGATAATGCGGACAATACTAACCTACTCAAGGCTTTGACAACAATAGAAATACTGTCGTATCTGAGATTAATGGAAGTATTAAGGTTGAGTCCTAGTGCAAAATTTTATGCTCAAGGAAAACATATTGTTAACATGTTTTAGGAGTCAGTATCTATAATACATGTGTTATTTCATCGGACAAGTAAGTAAATGTTTCTTTTAATACGTGAAACTAAGGTGGCGCTACAGTCCGGAGTGGGCCTCAACCAACAGACCTCTCCAACCAACCCGATTACCATCTGCCTCTAGTTGCGCACGCCAAGTTGGTTAAGGTCCCTCTCCATTTGTTTGCGCCACCTACCGCTAGGTCATCCTCCACTGCGCCGTCCATCTTAGCTGGAACGTTGGGCTCCATCCCCTTTAAATGACCCAGCCATCTTAGTCGCTGTATGTGAACCCTTCTGGCTAAGTCGATGTCATTATATAGGCCGTATAGTTTGGCATTGTACATTCTCTTCCACTCGCCGTCTATACAGACGGGACCAAAGATCACTGGAAGAACTTTTCCCTCAAAGTAACCAAGGGCATCCTCATCCGATTTTGACAAAGTCCATGCTTCTGCACCATACAGCAGCACTGGAATGATTAGTGTCTTATAAAGAGTTACCTAAGTAGTTCGAGTTAGGGCTTCATTACTCAATTGCCGTCTTGGCCCATAAAAACAGCGATTGGCAAGAGTAATTCTTCGTTTGATTTCCCCACTGGTGTCATTTGCGGAGCTCACCATAGAGCCTAGGTAGATAAGATCCCTTCCTACTTCACAATTATATGTACATATACGTGTATATAGATAGTAGATTATTTTACCGCAAAATAATAGTTTGATTTCTAAGGCCTTACACTTTGTGTTAACAATGAACTCTTATGAAAGCCTTTGAAAGAAGAAGAAGATCGTAACAATAGGTTAGGTTGGATTACAATAAATTGGCTTCCAGATTGCACTTAGACCAGAGCTAGGCCCTTTGTGATATCACATGTATCATGTAATCACTGCCTTCTCGTTAGAACTATTTTGAACTTCCGTAAGAGGCTCCTAATATCTATTATCAGATCACCTAAATCGTTGTAGAAGAAAGGTCTGTGGGAGAGAGCTAGAATGTCTTCTTCCTCTTCTTCGTCCATACAGTTTCTGCAAAAGTAATTTTGCATATTTGCCTGTTGGACACTGTCCAGTAATGTTACCTATTGTAGCGCCAATATGCAATCTGTTGAGAGAAAGCAAATTCGTAGGGCGTTTTAGATCCAGCTTGGGCTAAATCTGTTTTGTCGCTAGCCATGTTGTGCCACTTGCCCACCTAAGATTTGTTCTTTCGATAGCGAGAGAGAACGAGAAAAATGGTCTATTCCCACTATAAAGAACGAAACCGTTTGATTAAGCGCTATAAGGATGCAAATGGTGCTTCGCGTCGGTTGGTGCTTCCGCTGGGGAGCTACCTGCCCAAAGCGGATATTTTTTCCAAAGTTAAGCTACTTGGTTGTGGTCAACAAGAAAAGGGTGTTTTTAAATGAGTAATAATCTCACACTACTGTGGGCACCGGGCTCATGGTATATATGCAGATTTTCATACCTACCTACGAAAAAAAATAAAATTGGCGCAACAGATGCATAAAATGCCAAAAGACTAACTTTCTACAGCAATTTGTGTTGTTTTTCATGACATTATGCTCGCGAATGTTTTGGATAAATAAATGAATGGAAGTCATAATAGAGAACGAACCATTACTTTCACGTTACGGAATTATATATTAAAATACTGAGTAGTAGGTTCCGAAAAAAATAAAAATATTTCACTACTTTCCACTCCCTGTACATTGCAATAAATTTATTGAACTGGGTGCATTTCTCAAAAACTTTTCATAAAAGAAAGAGTAACAAATTTGTATACTAACGATGGTTTCGAAACCAGTAATTCGATTAAAATTTTTCAAATATCTCTGTAAATATTTACAGTATAATACAAGACACAAGCTGTTTTATTTAAAAAATAAAATGGGGCGTTCTTAATGAAAAACCCTGTACAATAGCAGCAGTTTATCATATAGCTTCAGTACTTCTAATAGCTTTGATATCGGCCTATAGTTTCTAATTTGGTGTTTAAGGTCATTTTTAAAAACTAAATTCACGAACGATAATGTCCAATCATCAATGAAAACACCAGTGATACAGATTTATAAAATATGATTTTTAATGTGGTAAGGCGGAACATTTCGACAATAAGATTAGATGTACAGAGTTCAGAGTAACCGTGTTCCTTTGCCTCCTCATATTTGAAGAACACGAAATACTTGCGATTCGATGTACAGGCACAGTCGGTGCTGAGAATATGGAAGAACTACTTCTGCAGACTGTATAACGGCTACGAACATTTCGCTGTCAAGCAGAATGAATAATTCTACATAAACGATGATAGTCAAAATTAAGGTCCACCTGACCGAAGCGAAGTGAGGATAGAAATATCCAAGCTGTAGTCCTAGAAGGTTGCTGGACTTGACGGCTTAACGGCCGAACTTTTCAAGGCAGCTAGTGATGAATTGTTAGAGAGCATACACCAACTCATCTTTAAGATTTGGTCAGACGAGCATATCCCTGGTGAATATAATCTCAGCATCATTTGCCCGATCCACAAGAAAGGAGACCACCTCAACTGCGCCAATTATAAAGGCATCATTCTCCTCAACATTGCATAGAAGATGTTTTCTGTGTTATTGTGTGAATCCCTGAAACCTCTCATCAACATTGACCCCTATCAGTGCGGTTACAGGCCAGGAAAGCCCACCATCGATCAAATCTTCACACTTCGGCAGATCCTGGAGAAAATCTAAGAAGTCCAAATCGATACTCATCATTTCTTTATTTATGTATTTCAAGAACGCATATGACAGCACTTATATAGAACTATGTATAGTTTTGACATCTCTGCAAAACTTGCAGGATGACGATGGAGCGCTCGTTGCTCCATCAAGATTGGTAATTACCTCACCGAGACCTTTGATGTCTAAAAAGGTTTTAGACAAGGTGATGCGCCTTCATGTAACTTTTTTAATATCGTGCACCTGAGGCGCAATCTATCAAAAGTCTGTACAACTTCTTGCATACGCCGACGATATTAACATAACTGGAAGAACTCGTTGGTACGTTTGCAAACATTGAACCAGAAGTGGTCAAAATGGGTTAAGGGGTAAATGGGGGAAAAACCAAGTATATGCTGTCAACAAGAAGAAACAATCAAAACCAACAAATTCAGCAGAACGTCACAGTGGGCCACTAAAACTTCGAGGTAGTAAGGGACTTTGTCTACCTTGACTCTGCTATTAACTCTGACAATGATATCAGCGCAGAAATCTAGCCAAGAATAACTCTTGCCAATCGCTGTTATGCTGCACTAATAAGGCAAGTCAGCAGTAAAGCCGTATCTTAACTACTAGGAAAAATCTATGTAAGGCACTGATCATCCCAGTTCTACTTTACGGCGCTGAAACATGAACTTTATTGAAGTCAGATGAAGATATCCTGCGAGCGAATAATTCTTTATAAGATATTCGATCCAGTTTACGTTGACGGATTTTCGAGGAGAAGATTCAAGAACGAACTGTACGAGTTGTACGGCGACATTGACATAGTCAAAAAAAAAAACAAACCGCGTATTGGACGTTCGTGTAAAGCGAATGGACACCAACGCTCGGACCTGCAGAGTCTTCGAATGTAATCCAGAGGGACGAGGACGACGCAATAGAGGGCCTCCTCGCCGCAGGTGGCACGCAAAAGTTCAAGGGAACCTCAACCAATTTGAGGTGCGCAACTAGTGGTAATTAGCTAAAGACCGAGGTAAATAGAGAGGCTTGTTGGTTGAGACCAGGTTCACCCCGATCTGTAGCGCTACTTAAGTAAGTAAGCAAGTACTTTTTATTAGCTGCCTAGTGAAAAGGACTGTACATACACGTATCAAACGTTATTGATTCCAAGTCAGGGTATACATTTTACAGATAGAGGTCAGGTATCGCAGAAAACATAAACACACCTGCGATTGTCTGCCAAACATCCGAGAGTACCAGTGTCGTGAGAAAGCTTTCCAAAAATATTGCTCTTCAGTTGAGGCATAAAACTGTAGGTCACTTCCATTCGTGCGATAAGAAGTAATGAATACTCACAGCGCAAATGGGTGCCAGAAGTTAAGTAGCGCTGAGTGTTTATTTTCATTTTTACAGTTTATATCGGAACATTATAACAGATACTAACGGGTGGTTCGGATTGGCGGCACATTACTATATGCATAAGCTTCAAAGGAATGTTTTCCCTTCTGTTTCTAAGAAACTGAACTTGATACCAACTGCTGATTCGTTTCTTATGAGCACTATTTTACGTATTCATAAGCCGCTTTCAATGATAAATTCGTTAGCAATATGGGACTGTTTAGAATCTATACTGATTGGTATACTAATGAAGTGAATGTATCTATTTCCTTCAACCCATATTTGCTTACCTAATTCTTGCAATCCCAGGACGGTGTTCGTTGGTTCTGTATTCGGGCACTGTATCGGCAAGTCCAGCATCTGATGGTGGCCATTACTCGCCCCATAGTATCCGCCGTAGTAACCATTCGAATTGGAGTTCGCGTATCCATTATTCGCTATCGCCGCTTCCGTTCCCGTACCCGCCGTCGCTGCGGACGAATGCACCGAATGTGACGTATACCCCGCATGCGGATGTGAATGTGGATGCGGATGATGGTAATAACTAGCGGCAGTCCCTATACTCTGATGGTGATGATGGTGCGGAGAGTAATTGAAATTATTTGAAGTCTGATGGTGCAAGCCACCAACACCCGCTCCACCATTATGCACATTCGACATGTAATCACTGCCAATGTGCGTCTGGTGGTGGCCAATTGAACCCGTCGTCATTGAGTATCCATTGTAATGATGATAGTCATCGGCCGGGGGGAACTTTGGTTCAAGCCCCGTGCCCATCGGGTTTTGAACGTGCGGCGCATGCGGGTAACCCATCAGAAATGAGCTCATTGTTTGTATTTTTCCAGCAGAATTAAAGTTTTTTTTTTTCTTTCCTTCTCTCCTTCGTCCGTCTTTTATTTTTATTCAGACCCGTATTAAGTGAATAAAACGCAAACTCTCACTACGAAGTGACCTTCAGTTTGTACACACAATCACAACACAATACACTTCATCAACTGTATCGAGTGCGCTAAGAACTGAAATCGAAATTAGATATCAAAAAATCCTAAAGAATCGCAAAGTCACTCCACAAAGAATCTCGCCGCCACACAATGCCATTCAAAAGCTTCAAGTTGATCGAAAAAAAAAAACAAAACTTAAACCCGAACAATAGAAGCGGGTAAGATGGCGCGCGCGCGATGGCGCAATACGTAAGCCGTCACTCAATAGTAGCCAGCGAAAATATCTTGAAGTACGCGCTATTTTTGGGGGGGTAACCGAACAATTGGATCTCTACAATTCACGTTGATTCACTGTGAAGGCCATGAACGACGAGCGATTGCTCCCAGTTTTCAAAAGATGACCACTGCCAGGCGATAAGCCGCTCAAATTGATTAAACACAGTAAAAAAAAAACGAGGAGAAAATAAAGCAAAATAAAAACCGAAAATAAACAGCGAAAGAGCGCGTCGAACGCGACGATCTAGCCGTCGTCTTTAACGAATTGAAATGTGTGTAATTAAACCGCAAAGATACACCGAGCGTGTAGCGTTAGAAACGTCCGTTCGTGACGAGCCGTTCTATTGTTGTGTTGTTGTGGCCCGCGAATCGAAGTTGTTGGTGCTGTTTTCCTGTGAACCCTCCAGTATGGGTTTACCTGACAGCTGTATTGGCTAAGCCAATCGTTCCAACACACACCGCCATAGAGTGGATAAGTATCTGCCCCTTTTCTTTATGAAACTGGATAATCTGGTTTGGATTGTGGAAATTGTGTTGGTGTGTGTGAGGAAGTGCCAACCCACCCTTATGGATTCAGTGGGAATGAGTGAAGGTTGCCATATCGGGCTGAACACGCATAGCACGCCATTTTTCGTTGAGATACAGTATGATGGAGGAAGTTGAACGAACATATTCTGGGCGTGCGAATGAGATGTACGACATGTGAAGACTCCGCCTTGATGGAGTGAGATGAGCATTTAAATGTATCTAGTACGTTTCCTCACAGTAAGGGCCTTATAAGGTGGCACGAATTTGTAGGGATCAAATTGTACGATTGTAAAATGAAAAATAATGGTAGTGTTATACCGCAAGGATCACATGGAAGTTTTATTTGCACAGTATACTGAATGAGTTCTAACATGTTCTTTGGAAAAAAAACTCTGTGTTTACTACTGATCTTGTTTGTTAAATAAATAATTTTCCCAGTTCAGAACACCTCTTGACTAGTAATGTTTTTCTTTTTTATAATCATAAAAAAATTCCATCACTAAATTTTAATAAAAAATTGTATTAGGATTATGAGGAAACTCGAAAAAAAAAATGTCTTTCAGTTCTGACTGTATGGACGCCTGTACCTTGGTCTACAGGCTAAGGGACTGGGCAAATTAACTTTAAACTTTATATCTCGAGTCCATAGGCGTAATTGGAAAATTAATTTTATCCTCGAAAAATATGTATCTACTCTAATTTTGCCAATTTTGATAAATTGAATTTCTTTGAAAATTGCACCAACTGTTTCGCCCAAGTTTGGCATTTGGGCTAGCATGGAACGACATGGTTTTAGCAATTTGTAAAAAAAAAGGAAATATTCTCATGCACTTCCATCTAAAACTGCAGTCATTCAATTGTCTCTATATGAACTAAGGACTGTCACTTGACAGGTTCTTAGCAAACCTCATATTTGTGGTTTGTAGACTTTTAACCCGAGGCTAGTGATGAATATTTATTTTAGCTTCAAAAATTATTATTTACTTTCTCAAATGTAACTGACGATTTTTTTCGAATTCCATATCTAGACTAGTTTAGACATATAGTCGTATTACTAGATAGCATGCCAGGTTTAGTTAATAGCCCGTTCTGAGACATTGAACGCTTCTCTATTTTAACAACATATATGAAATTCTGAAGATTATTATTGCATTCTAAGTTTTGAAAAATTATTCAAAATTAGTTTACCTTTATAACGGATTTAAATAAGAAAATGAATGCATTTAAGCGGTGGAAACTTCCAATCTATACAACTTCGTATATGTGAAAAACATCGTATACAGATATAAGGTTGGGTTCGAAAAGACGTTCTGAGAAGGTTTAAAAGTTATCAAAAGAACACAGGATTGAAAGTAGAAGAAGCACTGGCGTATGGAGTTCCATATGTTTTATTTTGTGACTGTTATGCGTTTTGCTTATGCGAATTGCACCGCAATTATGGTCACCCACAGAGATTTGGCAACGGCAGTAGACACTATGCAATAAGATTATCGATTTACTAGTCCATTGGTATCACGATTTGTTTTTTTTTTTTTCAGACCTGTCCATACTGCTTAAGAGCAAGCAATTTTGTGACGAACATTACTTCGAACTGAGAGAGAAAAAATCAAATCAGCTGCTACTACTTGGACTAGTCATCAGTTCGTAGAAAACTAAACTAATGCACATAAGACCATCTCAGTATTGAAAACAAAAATACAAGTCAAGTTTCATCAAACAAAGTGCTTGTACGAGAAATCCTCGCCCGACGTCATAAAAAATAAATAAATATTTGGCGCAACAGCTCTTTAAGTTCCAGGGCTTAGCTTCTCGCAACCACTCATATTGTGTGCGTTATATTTTTCACACGAATGGAAGGGACCTACACTTGAGTGCCTTTTCTGAAGGGCAATTTGGTTTGAGAAGATTTTTCGAGACCGTGAAAAAACTTTTTGGTGTTTTCTGGGATTCGAACTTGGAACCTCACGCGCAGTGGCCCGACACACTAACCACTTACGCTACGGTGCCCGACGTCATAGAAAACTTAAGAAGATAGAAATACCTTGAAGTTCAATTGGAGTGTCTCTGTAAGTGGGAATTACATATAACACAACTATGCAAATGACTACGAAAAGCTACATGTGCCTTACATCTTCTTAATATTTATACCAACTACAGCATGCTAAAACAAGTGTAATTTTCATTACTTACATACGTAGGTGGCGCTACAGTTCGGGATGAACCTGGGCCTCAACCAACAAGCCTCTCCAGTTAGCTCGGTCTTTAGCTAATTGCCTCCAGTTGCGCACTCCAAGTTGGTCGAGGTCCCCTTGAACTTGTGCGCGCCACCTACAGCGAGGAGGTCCTCTACTGCGTCGTCCATCTGGGTTAGATCCGAAGATTGTGCGGGCCGGAGCGTTGATGTCCATTTGCTCTACATGTCCTAGCCATCTCAAACGTCCAATTCGCAGTTTTTTGACTAGGTTGATGTCGCTGTACAGCTCGTATAGTTCGTGATTGAATCTTCTCCTCCAAAACACGTCAACGCAAATGGGGTCGAATATCTTACGAAGAATTTTTCTCTCGAAGCGACCAAGGATATCTTCATCCTCTTTTAAAAAAGTCCATGTTTCAGCGCCGTAAAGCAGGACTGGGATGATCAGGGTCTTATACAGAGTCTCCTTAGTTGTTCGAGATAGAGCATTACTGTTGAATTGCCTTATTAGCCCAAAAAAACAGCGATTGGCAAGAGTTATTCTTCGCTTGATTTTGTTTTACGAGTTTATAGCAGAGCCAAAGTAGACAAAGTCCCTTACTGCCTCGAAGTTATAGCTGCCCACTGTGACGTTCTGTCCAATTCGTCGGTGTTGGCTGCCCCTTCTTGTTGACAGCATATGCTTGGTTTTGCCCTCTTTTATCGCTAAACCCATTTTGGCCGCTTCCGCTTTAATGCTTGCAAACGCAACGGTGACAGGCCGCTGAGTTCTTCCGATAATGTCTATATCGTCGGCGTATGCAAGCAGTTGTAGAGACTTGTAATAGATTGTGCCTCCAGTGTTGGCTTGTGGGTTCCGCACAATCCGTTTAAGTACAATATTAAAGAAGTCGCATAACAGCGCGTCACCGTGTCTAAAACCTTTTTTGACATCAAAGGTCTCGGTGCGGTCATTACCGACCTTGATGGAGCAGCGAGCGTTCTCCGTCGTTATCCTGCACAGACGGACAAGTTTGGCAGGGATGTCAAAACTAGACATGGCTTTATAAAACTGTTCTCTATAGATGCTGTCATAGGCGATTTAGAAATCTTGGGTTTTCTCCAAGATCTGCCGAAGTGTGAAGATTTGATCAATGGTGGACTTTTCTGGCCTGAAATCGCACTGATTGGGTTCAATCAGGCTGCTGATAAAGGGTTTCGGGCGTTCACACAATATCGCAGAAAAGATCTTGAGAGGGTCTACTTTCTTGTGGACCGGGCAAACAATGCTGAGATTCGGTTCATCAGGCATACTCTCGTCTTGTCAAATCTTTAAGATGAGTTGGTGTATGCACTCTACTAATTCATTTGCAGCTGCTTTGAAGAGTTTGGCCGGTGAGCCGTTAGGTCTAGCACCCTTGTTGGATTTTAGCTTGGATATTGCTATCCTCACTTCGTTTTGGTCAGGTGCACGGAAATGTTGACTATCATCATCTATGTTGAATGGTTCATTCTGCCAGACAGCGGAATGCAGGTCTTCGTCGCCGTTATACAGTCTGCAGAAGTAGTTTCACCATATTCTCGGCACCGACTGAATACTACGAGGTTTCCATTTTCATCTCTACAGTAATTTTCACTGTATTCCATGTTTTCATTTCCATCTTAAAATATGGCATACTGGGTTGGGGCAATGCAACACGCCGCTATTTGTTGAGTGCTCAAAAAATAAAATAAAAATTTTAATTAATTTATGCTTTAATTTGTTTTGCAGGAGCATAAACTTTATGGTTTCTTCGTGAACTTTAGGGCAGTCTTCAATACTTTAGACAAGTGAGCCATTTTTCTTAAACTACATATGTTTAAATGTGGTATTCTCATTTAAAATGCTGAAGGTGATCGAAAGGCGAGGGTCTCTATGTCCCGCTTTGTTTAATCCCGTTTAACAAAACTCCGGAAAAAAAGAGTTTTAAAATCCCGTCGTCTGTTATCCCGATTGTATAAAATCCCGCGTTTGAAATCGTGTTTTTATAATCCTGTTTTTTAGAATCTCGCCTTTCTAATTGAACTTATTCATTTAGCTAAACCACTCCGGGAAGCGGAGTTTAAATAAATGTGTCGCTCGAAGTGCGCCACTTGCCTTTTGTTTGTGGGCACAAAACTGTTCTCGAATAGACTTAGCCCCATACCGCGATTTGTTTTAAAAAAAAAAACTAATTTTCATTAGAAAAGCGGTATATCAAAAAAACGGGACTACCAGAAACGGGATTTTAAATACGAGATTACAAAAACGGGATTTTAAATGTGGGATTATACAAAGAGGGATATCGAACCCAACCCGATCTAAAGCCTGTATGAGGAAAATATTATGGTGGTGGCGTGGAATGGGAATCGCCTCTCGAACTGTTTTGAGACAAGGACTGGAGTAAAGCAGGGATGCCTTCTAAAACCACTTCTATTTTCCACCTTTCTGGAAGACCTATCATCGTTCCTACCTGGGGGAATTCTCTTCAGCAATCTTCTCATAAAAGTACTTATGTACGCGAATGAGACAATCTAGCTAGCGGAAACACCAAACGCAATGCAGCTAATAATAAACAAAGTGGTGCACTATTCCAATCTGTGGACACTGAAAGTTAACACTGCAATGTCGAGATGATGGTATTCTGGAAAAACGAAGAGCTGGAAGAGGTAAAAAGATATATGGAAGTACCTTGGAGGCACCATTAAATTCAAACTTTCGTTTAAACATCAACCAGGAGAAACCGAGTGAAGCTGGAAAGGTATTCTTGGGAAGGGAGTAATCGCTTCGAGCGCGAAGTGGAAAGATTTTACAACATTCATGAGGTCTGTTATAGGTTATGCGGCTCAAGTATAGGGTATCTCACAATACGAGGAATTAGAAAAACTCTTAAGATACTTCATTAAGAAATGTTCAGTTTGCCAGTAACCTACAGAACTGCCGTTTAGACCACACAGAACCGAAGAAGTTACATTTTGCAACCTACACGAAAGAGAGGATGTAATGCATTTCATTGCTATCTGTCCTATACTTCGATCCATAAGGTATCCACATTGGAAGAAACATAGCCTATAATACTACAACGTAGCAGTGATTTTAAATTGCGAAAACATGCATGTATTCTCTAGCTTCATGCATGATGAAATATATACCTAAACCAAATAATAAATAAAGATTTTTAAATTGTTTTTTACCTCGACGATAAAATCAAATTCACAACTCCGGCTTGTCAAAAGCCAATGTCACAACAATACATTGTTTTTTATTATATAATGTACCATACATACTATATAATTTTGTTTTGAAAAAATCAATACATATTAAATCTTATTTCATCCAGCGAAAAATATTTTCCAATATTTCATAAGTGGAGAAAATAAAGCTGCAAGAACAGCAATTTCATTTACTCTTCTTGACGTTTCTCTTTATTTCTCTTTGTGGTTTTTCTATTTCACTTTTTCTGCATGTAAATGCAGAGGTTCATCCGAATTGAACGCTCTGACAAATGACTTAGAAACATCTAATTGCGTTGGTAATATGCTGTCATTCCATAATTGATTGCAATTATTTAAATTAAACACAAGTAATTTGCAAAGACATGGAGAATTATTTTGGAGTAATTGGAGCTACATGAGTAGAGAAGGACCTACGGAAGGAATCGGTTAGTTTTCATTTTTCGAGGAATACAATATCATGATCTTAATTATTCTCATTATCTTTAAGCCAGCTTCTAGTTATTTATATTTTTTTTATTTTTATTTTTATTTCAGCCAAATAAAACATTCTTTTTTAAAAACATCAATTGCACAATTTACAGAGATATGGTATCATTCTACCTTACTACTGAAAATATTATATAAGTTTAGCAAAGAACAAGTATCACAGATCTAAATTAGTATTGAAGGAAAAAGATATGAGAATAAAAAAACCTTCATTAAAACTTGGGGGTTATATTCGTCCTGGAAGGAGAAAAGTTGTGGTGGGACATAAACGTGACGAAGCCTTGATTTCAGGTCAAACAAATAACAATAAATTAATAATATACTAATGTACAAGTGTTAGTCAAGTAAACCAATAAATAAATAAATAAATATATATGTAGATAAATATGTAAATAAATAAATAAATACATAAATAACAAAAAAAAAAAACAAATTAATAAATAAATAAATAATTAACTAAATAAATAAACATATAGACAAATAAATAAATAAATAAATGCATGGATAAATAAATAAATAAGTTAATTATTATAACAGACCTGATATCAAGGGGTTATCAGATGAGCTACAAGACCAATAATAGCGTTCATTCAATCTTGCTAGTCTATCGGGTATTTTTTCAATATTAGATAGTTCATGTAATTTAGCAGTTGAAAAGTACCAAGGTAGATTTAGTATCATTTTAAGCACTTTGTTCTGCATTATTTGCAGTTTATGAATGTGGCTCATGGCGCTTTTACCCCATATGGGTGAGCCATAGAACATGATAGCCTGGAAAATAACTTTAAATATTATGAGCTTGTTTTCATTGCTTAGTTTTGATTTTCGATTTATAAAGGGATACATTATTTTAATTGTGATTTTCACCTTTCTTATGATTTCCTGTATGTGTAAACTGCAAGTCAAAGTTTTATCTAAGTATACCCCAAGGTATTTAGCACTGGTCATCCAATCCATTTCTGTGTTATTTAAAGTGAGTCTGTTGCTTGGTAAGAAACAGGCTTTTCTTTTTCTAGTAAAAAAGATAGCCTGAGTTTTTGAAGCATTAATTTAAATCTTCCTGTTATCAAAATATATTTTAACTGCATTTAGGGCCGATTGCAAATTGGCTTCAATGGTAAAACCAAGTAAATCGGAGAAATAAATGCATGTATCATCTGCAAAAATAGCAGACTCGCAGTTATTTAGTCTAGGAAAGTCATGTGTATATATATTATAGAGGATTGGACCAAGCACCGAACCTTGGGGTACACCAGCTTCTAAAATAAACTCATTAGAAAGTGAGTTATTTACAATAACTATAAACCTACGGCCCGATAAGAAGGATTAAACGATTCTGACTAGGTGCATTGGAAAATTTAACCTGAAAGTCTTTTCGACATCAAGAAGGATCATACCCGTGCTTCTTCTTATGGCAAAATTCATCTTAATATGATTCGTGATGCGATGAATTTGATGTATGGTAGAATGATGTGGTCTAAAGCCAAACTGCTCTGAAGGCAATATATTATTCACGTTAAGGTGAGCACAAACTTTATTTCTTATTATTTTTTCGAAGCAATTGCTTAGAGAACTTAATAAGCTAATTGGCCTATAGCTATTAGGTAAACTAGAGTTCTTCCCTGGCATCAAGAAAGGAACTATTTTTGCCGTTTTCCAAACTTTAGGAAAGTACCCTATTATCATACAGGAGTTAAAAAGATTTTGGAGGAATTTTATGCCAACTTTTGGCAGATTCTTCATAAATATATTTTTTATCCCATCAAAGCCAGGAAACTTTTTTCAGATCGAGAATGACAGATAAAACGTCATTATCGATGCTTATAATATGAGAGTTCATCATACTTATCAAGGGAGTGTTCTACTGCTTGTTCAACGCTGCTTACAAGATTATTTAAAATGGAGTGGTTAGCATAAAATACATTTGCTAGAGCATTCGACTTTTCAGCGTTAGAAAACATAAGAGTGTTCCCTTCTCTTAAAGCTGGAATGGTACAATTCTTTCTTTTAATAACATTTACAATATTCCAAAATGTTTTGCTATTTTTGTCTAGGCTCTGGAGTTTCGAGTTCCATTTTCTGTTCCTAAAATTCAAAATTAAATCTTTCATAACTGCTATTAGTATTTTAGTCTCAGTCAAATAAAACTCTATTCTTGTTCTTATCCACTTAGTTCTCGCTCTTTTTCTTAGCTTTATAAGATCCACGATATGACTATGTAATGAATTTGAGCAACTATAATGAATTCTTTTTTTTTGGTACTGATTGATCAATACTATCTAGCACTATCTAACTAACATTTTCGTCAATTTGGTTTACATTTTTTTCAGTGGGTAAATGTACTTGTGTGTTTGCTAATTTTTGTCGCATTTTTTCTTAAAATGATTCCAATTAGCATTTGTATAGTCATACACAATTTTTCAGGGGTCAAAAGAACACTACATTTAACGAGCAAGTGGTCAGAACTTAATTCATTCAAAACCACTGGTTAAGTGAACAATTCATGCATATTAGTTAGATAAATATCCAAAGTCGACGGATTTTTCCGACTGTCCGAAGGAATGTATGTAGGAAGAGGAGGATATAAAATATGATAGGGATGTCTAGTGTTTAGGTCTGCTAAACATTTCCCCATGAGTTTGCTCTAAGACAACCCCAATTACTATGCCTACAATTAAAATCACCTCCTATTAGATATAAATCACTTATACTGATCAATTTTCGTAAGTCGTAATTTAATGCTAAGCGCTTTTCTACTGAAGCACGACCACCAGGAAAATAAACAGCAAATATTTTGATAGAACCACCGTTCGTTAAAGATATTTCAACACCTATGCTCTCGATAAATTTAGTTTTTTATAATTGGGAGTACTTTATGTCTTATACTCCTTTTAATAACAACGGCAACACCACCACCCCTTCTCTGATTCCTATCAAGACGATAACATTTATATATTCTGTTTGATAACTTGTTTGAATTTTGATTTAAGCCAGTTTCGCTAACTAAACCTACATCAATGTTGTGTCTGCTTAGAAATGCAAAAAAATCTAAAGCTTTACTTCGAATGCCTCTAGCATTCCAACATATAACATTAAGACTAACATTCATTATTTAGCTTGTTGATACAAATACTTAACAGCTAATTGTGCAATGGTATTAAATTGTTTTACCCTGGTGTTGCATTTTCCAAGTAATGTAATTAGTTCCGCTGTTAACGCGTAGATTTCTTCTGTAGAGAAAAGCGAGAGATTGTTGCTTTCCTTTGGTTCAGTAGCAGTGATGGAGTTGTTGTTGATGGTCCATACGTTCGAATAGCTGGTTGAGTTGATCGCTGGTATGTTGTCGGATGTGTTCCTTCGTTGAGATTTCAGAGCGGGGAGTTCGATGTCGGTTGAAGTGAAGGTATTTTGTGTAGCTCTCTTTGCGGGATAAGTTTTGTTTTATAAGAGAGCCTCTCCCTAATTTCGTAGAAACTTTTTCGGCTTCCGCAGATTTTATCGGTAGACTTATGAGTGCCACTGCAGTTAGCGCACTTGATGTTGTCAGACTTGCAATCGTTAGTGGGATGATTTTCGGAGCAATTTGCACAATGCGTTTTAATGTGGCAATTTTTTTCTGCGTGCCCGCACATTTAACAATTATAACACTGAGTAATTTTGTTTTTTTGCCTGCGAGCGAAGTTCCATTTGACGTGGGTTTTAAATACAGATCGCACATTTGTTTTAAGATCGTTTAATTTGTTTGAACCGCACTCAAGAAAGACTAAATAAAACACATCAGTGAAGTTGGAATATTGCCTTTTAATGATTTTAATGTTTTGCACCTAAAGGCCCATTAATATGAGTTCGTTTTTTAGACTTTCAATTGGTAATTCCTCTAGCCCATACAGCATGACTTTGAACGACCTTGTAGATGGAAGATCATGCGAAAAAAATTGCCAATTTTTATTCTTTAGCCCAGCGCATATTGCGTTGAATGAATCTAAGGTGTCAATAATAATTTTAATGCCAATCGACATTTTTTTAATAGCATAGTTTTGAATATTCACTTCACGGAACAAGGTATAAATATATATTTTAATAAGGTATAATAATATTTTCATTAGTTTTCTGTAGAACACAGATAGATGGAATTTTATTTTTTCATTTCGAAGTAGGTGGTGTTTAGACTTCTTCTTCACAATTAATTTCGTTGTCCGAATCGGGCAGATATTGAAGTGGTGTAAAATAATTGGCTCTGGAGTTATTTTCTCTCGAGACCACTTTGGGGTATTTAGTGATTGAAGATAAATTGTCTTCAACACTAGACGAACGAGCTCACTTAGGAATTTTGTATTTTTTACTTTGTTGTACCGCACAGAAAGAAGAAAAAAACCTCATGCGAGTTCAAAGCATCGACACAAACTGTGTTATTTATATTAAAAGATACTCAAATTTCGTTTAAAAATCATCGAAATGGGCACCTATGCTTCCCATTTCCGGAATTAAACAGAGATTTTTGCGCTCACCTCTGCTTTTCGCACTCTATATAAATTATTTGGAAGAAGGAGGTTATATCATAAGACTCTTCCTATATGCGGATGATATGGTGATTCTTGCGAATGACATCGAAAAGATACGATAAAGATATTGAAAAAAATACTATTTATACGATGAATGGAACCTGCAAACGGAGGCAGGCTATCGGCGAAGGAAAGGTGGTTCTTTAAAGGAGAGGAAGTGCAAATAATATCGGAATACAGTTATTTAAGAGTCAGACTAACATCAAAACTAACATTTGCAAAGCATGTAGAAAAGAGAAATATACGGCCCAAGACAGCCAGTAATAGTTTTGTTGAAATCTTGCATTCAAAACTTACTTACTTACTAAGGTGGCGATACAGTTCAGGGTGAACCTGGGCCTGAACCAACAAGCGTCTATACGCTCTACATATCCTAGCCATCTCAAACAGCATCCAGAACATGAGCTCTGATCAAAAGTATGTTTTGCAACATTTAAAATTCACTTAATTTTTTCTCCAATCTGCACTCAGTGGATGTTATCACTTTTTCTTTTTTCTTTATCTCCTTTCGCTGTTTATTTGCTATCCTTAAGAGCAGAGCAGACTGGGCTGACACTTCGTGTTTTCTTATTATTCGATTTCGTTTGCTGTAATACCCGCTTGACGAGTTGTACGTGTGTTTGTGTATGGTGAGGATTCCCACTGCGGAGTTTATAATTTAGTTTACACATTTTTAGTACCTACTACGTGTGGTACCTACCCAGCTTCGGACGGGTAGAAAAATAACGGTTATTCCAGGCTTTATGTAATAGGTAGATAGTTACTAATCAAAATAACGTCAAACTCCCATAATCGATCTCCATGAAATTAATTTAATTATCTAAAGTAAATACCTATCATCAAAGATTTTAAACCATAAACTTTAGTACGCTCTCTTGAAACTGAGAAATTCACAAATGAATATAGGAGGCATAATAAATTCTTAAACGCGAGTAGTGCCACGGGTCCAGCTAGTACGCAATATATCATTCTGGTCACATTTTCTATGCCGTACTGTAAATGAAAACGTACTAGAATAGAGGAGAATATATTGAACAATACACTCAAACTATGTGGCACAGTAAAGCCAAATAAAATTTGATTTATAAACTATCCTTCTATCTCTGTCACACCTATTCACTGTTGCAAAACATAAAGCGCAGGATCCCTAACCCGAAAGAAAGAAAAAAGTGTAACTCCGCCTTCGAATAATACTAGAATCCCTCACTACCTCTATTGACACATGCATTGCACCGTGTCAATGGCTTTCATTTTTATACCTCGTCCTCAATGCACTGCATCTGATGTGACGGACCCCACAAGAAACAAAACAACGACCGACGATATCGATCGAATACAACAAACGTCCTTCGTCGACCCTACTTGTGCATCAAGCGGAAACTGACTTGCAAAACTCTTTGATCTCCCTTCTCCGCCATCGCAGACGGCATTAATGGCGGCAGGCAGACCTCGTCTTGGACATCCTTCCGCATTGGCACACATTTACCCAACTTTGGCTTGCAATTAATTCTTTATTAACAGACGGACACAGAACGAGTATACAACAACTCCTCCTGAGTGGTGGTCACACTCAATGACGGGTCTGTAGATTGTTGTGGTATACATAGCTACAGTGTGATGTCGTCTCTTAGGGCGAGGAGCAATAAGCAGTTTTTGATGACGGCCTAATTGCCGAGCAATTAAATTGAATTCAATCATCACCCGGGGATGGATTTGTATATCGCTAATTAATTGAGTAACGCGCGGTTCTGTGAGCAACACTCCGATTGTAGTAGGTACTCGTATGTAGAATGCGTGTGGTTGAGAGTGTTGGCCACAAGCTGGTGCTGCGCCCTGTTTTGGACTACATCGGTAGATAATCTGAGCTGCTTATGGGTTGTGATGAGGCTTACAACACCACCTACATTCCTTGGGAAGAACAGTAGGTTTGTTACATCGAGGTGGCCGCTACACAAGCTTAATTACATTCTAATTAGCTTTTGATCAGGTTAGCCTAACCGTACGTGCCGATGTGAAAAGTTGAAGATAAATTTATGATCTCTGCTGGACTTTATGTTAATTTAATTAATAGTTTTTTTCGTTTAATTTATTTCTGATTGAGTTGTCAATAATAATCTGGACGATTATTGATTAAAGGGGGGGAAAATTATAATTTATTAAAACTACTCAAATGAGTTGATGTAATAATGATTCAGGTGATTCGTGTAAAATGCACACAAACAGTAGTAATTATAATCTTAATGGACAACACATTATGATAATGTGATAAATTTTGATTAATAATAGAAAAATTGATGTGTTTGCACTTAATTATATGTTATCAAGGCTTAAACGACAGTTTATTGTTTTTTAATTTCAATTGCCTGTAAAAGGGATATTAAATACATTTTTTTCTTCAACAATTTACAACAATTTATCAATTTAACGATAAATGTTTATTACATTCAGATTTACTGCAAAATCGAGGTGGATCTGAACTTCAATCAGTTTGTCCAGTTTGTTCGGCCAAAACTCCTTCTTATAGAAAGTCTACGCGTGTTCCTTGCTTACAATCCCTGGCAAGATAAAACCGCGTAAGAAATATGGTCAACATTTGAAGAACATTGCATTAGGGGGGTTCACATTCTCAAATATGCTTGACAAGCATGGTTTGTTTGACTCGAATTTGAAAATGTGAACGCTCCATCAAACAGTTTGACAAGCATGTTGGATGGATATCAAAATATTTTGATATTTTGCTTGCTTGACACACATGTTCGAGAATATGAACGCATTCTTGTCAAACCAGGAGGAAATTTCATTCTAAAAAAAGTTGTCAACCTGTGCGCATCAAAGAAAAGAAAAAAAAAGAAAAATGGCTGTAAGCGGAAATTGCGAATTATGGAAAGAAGAAAATTTTGGACGCTTTTTTAGCCATTCCTTAGTCCAAATTCGTTTCCTCTTATTTTGTTGCCTTTTTTTTCATCTTGTTCTTCTTCTTCTTAAATTTGATCTATTACAAGAGCTGCAATCAAAACGTCCGCCATGGTTAAAATTCTAAAGAGAACTAATGTTTGACAAATGTGAACGGAAAATGGCTTCAATCCATCAAACATCATCAAGCCATGCTTGTCAAGCATATTCGAGAATGTGAACCCCCCTATTCACAAGGCCTACCACTGAGAATAAAGAACAATGCATGGTGGTGGGAAAGGATGTGCAAGTCTTATGTTAAAAAGGCTCGTTTCAAAAGTGGCAACGAACACGCAAAGACAGAGGTAAAGATTGCTTTCAAAAGGGCAACATTCGGTACCGCATGAGTTCTACGACAGCCTAGAAAGTGCAAGGGATGCAAGTACTATATACAAATTAACCAAATCCAGACATCTCCCAAGATATCGCTGCTTGGAAATACAGGATAAACAGGTTTGGAATGATGTTAAAAAAAGATAAAAATATAAGCAAACGATGGGCATAGTACTATACCGAACTCTGCAATGAACAGTTTTCAAGAACCGAAACGCCTCAAATCAACCACATTGAGGACTCAATAGACCGTATCATAATCGCGGAAGCCCACCTAACAATAAGTAAAATGAAAAATCATAAGGCCATAGGCTCAGAGAAAATCCCTTACTAGGTTTAAACTGCTCCGACCGAACGGAAAATACTTACTTATAGTACTTACTTAAGCTGAGCTACAGTTCGGAGTGAACCTGGGCTTCAACCAAGAAGGCTCTCGATTTAGCTCGGTCTTTAGCTAATTACCTCTTTACCAATATTCGGAGACTTTACGGGTCGCACCGTTGGTGTCTACTCTACATGTTCTAGTCATGTCAAACGTCTAATGCGCGGTTTTTTTTACCAGGTCGATTTCGCTGTACAGCTCGTATAGTTCATCATTGCATCTTCTCCTCCAAAGCCGGCAACCCCAACTGGACCGAATATCTTACGAAGAATTTTTCTTTCGAAGCGACCAATGTTATCTTCATCCATTTTCAAATAAAGTTCCTATTTCAGCGCCGTAAAGTAGAACTGAGATCATCAGGGTCTTATATTGAGGCTCCTTTGTAGGTCGAGATAGGGTTTTACGGCTGAATTGCCTTATTACCTATAAAAAAATAAAAAACAGCGACTGGCAAGAGTTCTTCTTTGCTTGATTTCTGCGCTGGTATCATTGTCAGAATTAATAGCATAGCCAAGAAAGATAAGTCGCTTTCTACCACGAAGTTTAGCTGCCCACCTGTGGTGTTGTGTGCAATTCTTGTTGAGAGAATATGCTTGGTTTTGCCCTTATTCATCACTAGCTGCCTTGAGAAGTTCGGCCGGTAAGCCATCAGGTCTAGTAGTCTTGCTGATTAACTTGGATATTGCTATCCTATCATCGCTTTGAACAGGTGGTCGGAAATTCTTATTATCATCGTCTATCTTGAATGGTAAGGAGAGTTCATCAACTTTAATTATATCCCACACCATCAACCGTTCCCCATTCTATGCAATCTCTGCAACCTGAAAGGACGGGAAGATGTTTCCACTTCATTGCAATATGGACATATCCTTAAAGACTTTCATCACCAGTTCTTTGGAGCAGGCATACTAGACTTAAATGAAGTCATGAATATTCTAAATGGAAGCAGACAAGTTTATAATAAATGCACTACGAGGTAGATTTAGTATTGTAAATGAATCTTTATTAAATATTTTTAAATTTAAAGACTAATTAACTAACTAACTAAGAGCATTAGCTGGAAACCCAATATCGTAGAACGTGTAGGGAAGTCACTATAGCATTAGGGAATAAATCGGAACTACAACTACGAATTACATACTGGCTCTATGTATCGTCATTAGGTCCATACTAGCGTATATCGTGGTCGGTTGGTGGACAGATTTGAAGAAAGCATTGAAGAAAGCTGTTCACCAGAACTTCTTGGTCGTGTGCAAAGGTTGGCTTGCCTATGCTTCAGTGGAGCACTAAGAACCACCCCAACAATGGCTCCTGACATTCTGTTTCACTTAACTTACCACTCTTTGATATTTATAGCAAACAAGTGGCAGCTTGTGCAGCCGCTTACACGAAAGCCATATATCAGTGGTCTCGTCTAAGCACCGTACACTCATTATTCTTTAATTCATTCCGAAGGACATTGACTATATACTTCCATTTCTGTTCGGTAAAGCTTGGAAACCCGCATCCTCTCCACACTTGATTGGGAGGAGGGTCTGGGGTTACAAGAGGATTCCATATGCTTCTACAGAGATGGATCTAAAACTGATCGGAAGTGGGAAGTGGTGTCTTTTTCAATGAGCTAAGCATAAATATCTCTTTCCGCCTTCTAAATCACTGCAGCGTTTTCCAGGCGAAGACTATGGTGATAAAGGTAGCCTTGTCGTGTCTAATGTACAATGTGGTATCTAGCCGGGACATCACTATTTTTAATCTTCAGGTGGAGATTATGGCTATAAAGGTAGCCTTGCCTTGCTTAATGTACAATGTGATGTCTAGCCGGGACATTACCATTTTTACTGATAGTCAAGCTGCGGTCAAATCCCAGGAATCTGTCACCTTCAATTCAAAAACTGCTCTAAATTGTTACCTGTATCTTAACGAGATGGCTGAATAGTTCAATATTCACCACATTTGGCTGCCGAGACACATTCTAGGGAATTGCATGTCCGACGAACTCGCCAGGCAGGGCATTAGCCCCTTGATTTCACCGAACAAGGTGAATATCTGCATTTCTCGCTACAGTGGAATTGCTCCTTAAGCTCAATACAATAAATTCAATCAGCCTTGAATGGGCAGATGGCACTACATGCCTTATTACTAGACACAACTGGCCTAAGCTGGATCAAAAATGCTCCAATTACATTATTAGTCAAAAAAGAGAGCTAATTACAACTATAGTAGGTATAATTGGAATGGATGACATCAGGCTTACCCTTCTTGCAAATGACTTCTGTAAAAGCTATATGGACGAGGTAGAGGAGGAAACCATACTACATACTCCTTTGTACGTGTCAAGCTCTCTCCGCTCGTAGAATATTGCACTTGGAAGCGTATTTCTTCAACAATTTAAACGAATTGGCTAACGCCAACATCAGCGGCCTAAAGCGCTTTATAAACGTTCTAATTGCTTCTAAGGACAGTTCTTCCAATGGATTATAAATCCGTGTGGTATCATATTGGATCTTTCGTGGTCTAAGTGTGGCTGCATCTAATGCACCCTCCCACCTTACTTAACTTAAGCTCAGTGTGACCTCTATCAGTATCAGTAAAGAGCATTTTGCTAGAAGATTTGAAACAAGGACTTAACCTTCATTGCAATTTTGCTGAATGATTTTTAAAATCAGCCTCTTTAAATTTGTGATCTGATTTAGGTATATAGGCTGTCGACAACTTTGCGAATATGTTCTTGCCACATTTCACATTCAAATAAGTTATTTTTCTCAACCACTGTGTACTATTCAAGAACCGCCCAAGGATAACACCAATATCTATAGTGTAGTACTTTATGATTTTTTTGCTTTCGAAGTTTTGCTTAATTTATATATCTGTAATAAAGACCTATTATATTTTTATGAACACTTTTTATATCAAAATTTGCTGAATATTATAATTTGTTTACATATTAACTAAGAAATTGTACAATGAATTAAAAGAAATTATTGTATCAAACTTATATTTAGTTTTGGAGTTACGCCTTATTTATCACGAAAATTGTAAAACGTTTCTCTTCCCTAGGACTGATATTCTATCACCTACATTTTGTTTTCATTTCAATAACTATTACAAATGCAAAAAATGTTTACATCTATATGCACATTTCCTGTAATATTAGTACAATTGAATCAATTAATTAATATCATCTTGTAACATGAATTCAATTTCACGGGAAAAAATAACGTTGACAGCACACTTTGTCGGCGGCCATCAACCTCCTTTGAACACTAAAACTGCAAACTCATTGCAAATAGGATGAAAATGTATTCCATACACATCCTATACCAACATGCGCTCGTATCCATAGTTGATTTGCACCTTCGATACATTTCCGGAACACAATTCTCCCTTTCACTCTAAAACGAAAAAACACTGAAATTCTCTTTTCTTTTCACAGGTGGGAGTCATAAAGAAGGAATGCCCCCAACAAGTATACACGACCCTTAACATGACATGACAAAATCTGAGTACGTCATCACCAATACGAGTACTGGTGGTCAGCATTAGTGACGACCCAATGCCACACTTGTCAGGCGGCGGCTGGCTGCTGAGCTACTGACGAAAGACTTACGGACTTTCATTCAATTTTTCATTTTCAAAAAAAAAAAATAAAAAATAAGAAAATGTAAAACCTCACCTTTGGGTTTAAAGAGCAAAGGAAAGAACCCTCTTTCCATGCGTACCCTCGCCCACGCTAGCACATTGATAAAAGATCGAACCCAGATAGTGAGCATTTTATACTACGTACATATACCATGCTTACTTTCAGTGTGAAAGTTTGCTGACAGTTTTGAACTGTTTAACTATTTATGTGGTAAATACATTTTCGTCTAATTGGATCCTATTTAACGTATCTGTCGATAGTAATTTTGAGGTATTTAGGAATTCTCGTGTACTTTGCCTTTGGCTACAGATACTTTAGGGTTTTTACTAACCCCTCTATTAAGGAGGTGGGATTTCGAAGCCTTCTCTTGCCGCCGGCACTTGAAATGGTTTCCTTACACGCGAAAAACATGCAATTAACTTTAATGACTTTAAATGGTTGAAGTATTGAAAAATTAAAGAGTTAGATGGAAAAAACTTGTGCATTTTGGGAATAATTAATTAATCTCTGCCCGTTCGTTGCGCTGAAGACAGGTGCTCATTTGGGGATAATTTTATGTTGAAATTCGGGCTATTATGATGAGTACGGTAGATGATGTATGGTTTATTGGACAATATGGTATTGGCTATGATTGAGGCAATTTAGAATATAATATATCGATAGTTAGGAAAGAAGCTGATTTTTGGTGATTGATGTGATTTTAGTTCGGACTGTTTGTAGTCAGTTGCTATTGGTTCGAGACTGCTTGCCTTTTGGCTTAAGTGTGCTTCTTAGCGCTACCTAGCAGGGTACTTGAAATACAGAACTTTAGGAGGAACGAAATTATCGATTTCAATTTGCTTTTAAAGTATTGAATGTAAATAAAAGAAATATTATGTATAACGTATACCTTTTACGGTTTTCTATTTCTAGCACAATACAACAGTTTGTATTAGTTTCCAAGGGAAACAAGTAAGATCCTTCGTCGACCCTTTGCACAGTAAACACTGCCGGTTAAATACTTGTTTCGAGAAAGGCTTGAAAAGCCATCGAAAATGAACGCGGTGGCGTAGGGAATCACCGATACAGTTTTCGAAAGGAGCAGTTAGGGATAAATGCATCTCAAAAAACCGACAATATGGCGTAGAAAGCCGAGTAAAAGAGACAATGAAAGTATGAAGCAAGTATTACTGTACTGCAAGAACTCTAGATATTAAAAATGCCTTCAGCATGTCAAATTGCAAACGTGTAATAAAAACTCTTAGGGTTAGGAGGGTCCCGAAGTACCTTATTCAAATAGAATAGGTGTCCTTATAGAATAGAATACGACACTGAAGATGAAAAAGAAGATAGTATATACATGATTATAGGTTGGCTTCCACGAGGCTGTCCTTTGCTGTAAAATGTAATTTGATGTATGAAGACAAGCTGAAACTCGAAGACCCGGAGGAAACAAATATCATTGACACTCCTACAGTTATGCTAAACTATTGTTACAGGCAGAGCAATTCAACAACGAGACCATTCGGATTGTAAAAATATGAGTTTTAAGCTGGAAAACAAATTTAAAGTCAAGTGTGCAGGGAGTTTACATCGCTTCCGAATGGCCTCTTATGAAGTTACGTATACATGCTGTTGCTAAAATAGTGGATTGACGCCATCTGGTGGTTGAACGATGACGTATGAACTTCGTTAAGAGACCCGTGCTTTAGCAAATGGCAGATGCATATGTTAGTGGGGAGTTAGATCTTTATATAACCAAAATGATAACCCATCTACACTCGGAGCAGATATGTGTTTGAAGATTGTTGAAATGGGTTCGCATGGAACAAAAGCCTCTTGGAAATATTGTCTTAAACACGTTATTGCTCTGTATTTTAAAGAAAATGCGCTTGGATCAATCAATATTTATAGTTTATGCTAAACACAGTCGAGTCGAAGAAGTTAGTGAGGCGGTCAAATACTCCAAAAAATGAAAAGCGGTTGGACCAGACGAGACCTGTGATGACAACATCAGGGTGGATGAAATGGCAGGAAAACTCCGCTATGTTCCGAAAAATGCCACCTAAGATGAAAGGAATGCTCTACAGCGCAGTTGTGCGTCCAGCGCTCACATACGGTTCACACAATGTTAGACAATGTACAAGCACTATGAGCATAAATTAACGGCAGGTGAAATGAAGATGCTTCGCATGACAGCACTAGCGACAAAGCTTTATCGAATAAGAAGTTCGAAGATCCGTGAAAGCCTTCACGTCAAACAAACCTTGTTTTCAGATCATAACCTCGCCGAAATAGAAAGAAGAAGAATGTGTTTACGAGTATGCCGAATATTTTTTTTTTTTTGACGTAAAAAAAGGCATTAGTAATCGACCTGCAGATCTAAGAAATTCGTTCTGCAGAAATAAAAATTCGATCAATCCATTTTTCTTTAGAACTGATCTTTTTTTTAAAGACAGAGAGTGGTGGATAAATGTTTTCCAACTTTGTTTTATAACTAAGACTTTCTTTTTGCGAAACAACCTACATTCTATACAAAATTTAATTGGATGGTAATACAATACATGATAGAGTTCCTCGAGGCAAACTTTGGAGTGTTCTGCAGGAGTATGGGATTGATGGTTCTTGCGATTTAGTCTTTATGTCATATGCAAACTATGGAAGCTGTGTTCGGATAAACGGTGTTGAATCAATACCTTTCACTGTGGGCGTTGGACTCCGCGTTTTGTCACCTATCCTCTTCATTGTATATATGGACTGGATGTTGCAGCGCAACCGTGGCGGAGAATGTTTCAAAGTGGGAGACTTAAGTATTAGTTATCTGCTCTTTGCGGATGATTTGGTCATCCTTGGGTCCTGTCAAACCGAACTTCAGCGCGTACTCGAAAGGTTTGTAGCCGTTTGTGATGATGCAGGGATGAAGATCAACGTGAACAAATCGAAAGTAAGGGTCGTTTCCAAATCACTCATTTAGTGCACTCTGCATGTTAGTGGATTCCCACTAAAACAGGTGGATATATTTAAGTACCTCGGGGTTATATTCACGAGTGATGGAAAGAGCAATGCTGAGTTGGCCTATAGAATTGGTCAGACTGCATCAGTTTTGAGAGAGCTTGGTCAATCTGTTATAAGGAAGGCCGGACTTATTGTCCAACCTAAACTATCGGTTATTAGCTCGATATATGTTCCAACTCTCACCTATGACAAATCAATGAAATTTGGGTAGTGACCGAAAGAATAAGATCGTGGATACAAAATAAAATGAGGTTCCTTCGCCGTTCTGTTGGAATAACTCGTAGGGATCGAGTGCGCAACACCAGAGTTCGCGAGGCGCTCAATGTTGAGCAGCTATTTCTCCAAACGGAACGATCTATGCTTCGATGGTTTGGTCACGTACTGCGAATGCCCCAAACCGGCTTTCAAGACGTGCCATGATTGCTGTCCCTCAGGTAGGCGACTCCTAGGTAGGCCTAGAAATAGATGATTGGATCAAGTTCGACATCTTTCCTGGAGCCGTCTAGGGATTCCTCCTGATAGGTTGGAGTCAATGGCGGAGGATCGAGAAGGATGGAGGTTCCACCTGAGCATCTTACCCTGGCGACCCTCATGAAGAATTAGCGGGCCATTGAAAATGAATGAATGAAAGGTAATACATGTTACACAGTAGTTACAAAGTGTTTTTTAAGCATTATCAATCAAAAAATGAATTAATAATAATTTCTTGTTCTACGGAACATAATTCGCCAAATGTTATACTTCTCCCGACAAATATACTTTAAGTGCAACAAACTGCTCCAATCATAAATACAGGGTGTCCGCCGGGAAGGTATACTACTTTGTTTGTTTATAATTTTTGATTAAATGAAAGAGAATGGATCTTATATTGATAAATGTTTTATTTAATGTCGGCAATTATGTATGGAATACAATATCAGGTAAATGTCCGCCTCTGCTAGTCTCACAAATGCGAGCCCTTTTGAGCACATTTTTCATTACATTCTCACACATTTCACGCGGTATTTCATTAATTTCATCACGAATATTTTGTTTGAGTTGCTCAAGCGTTTCTGATTTGTTTGCATAAACCTTGCTTTTCAGATATCCCCACAAAAAGAAGTCAGGAGCAGTCAAATCAGGCGACCGTGGAGGCCAATCAACATCACCATTTTTTGAAATAACTTGTTGTGGAAAGAGGTCTCGCAGTAATTCCATTGTAATCCTGGCTGCATGCGATATGGCACCGTCTTGTTGATACCACATGTTAATCAAGCATGCATGCAGTTGAGCACAAGACCTGCCACAAAGTCAGCTGGGTTTCCAACGACAGGCAAGCAACCTCCAACCAAATTGACCATTTTGCTATCAGCCGCCGCTTTAGAAGCAGTCTCCTGGACGTCCGAAACAGACGAGGGGCAGATGTGGGGATAGTACGTGATCACCATCTTATGATAGCTACTCTCCAACTACGCACTGCTGCAGTTCGAAGATCCCACGACAACACAAGGTTGTCCCAGGTTCAACATCGATAGACTTAGTGATCCCTCAGTGCGCCAACAATTAAGGGAGCACTTTTCGCAAGGTGTGGAAGCAATCAGCAGCTCAATGCCCGCAACCATCCAAGACCATTGGTGTGCTGTGAAAAATGTTTTTACATCTGGTGCTGAAAGAATTGTCGGTCGATCGCAGGGAAGACATAGGGCGTGGCTTTCCGAGGATACCTGGAGAAGGATTGACGAACGAAAAAAGCTAAAAGCTCGCGTTGCAGCTACCCCAGCAGCAGGGAGAAGCGAGCTAGAGTCCCTATATCGCATGAAGATGAGAGAAGTTCAGCGTAGCGTACGACGTGACAAGCGCAACTACATCAACGCGCTGGCTACAGAAGCAGAAGAAGCTGCACGGAGGTGCGACAGCAGGACTGTCTACAGAATCACGAAAGAGCTGACAGGTGGTCGCAGCTCCAGCCAATACCCAGTGAAAAGCCTAGACGGCTCCTTGCTCATTTCGGATGAGGACCAGCTCAAGAGATGGAAAGAGCATTTTGCTACGGTTTTGAACCGTGTATTCGCTAGCGATATGCTCCCAAATCAGACTGAGATGCCCGAGGTGAGAAGTTCCCGAATACGCATCACGACTCCCAGTAAAGATGAGACCATTACCGCGATCAAGGCACTCAAAACCAACAAGGCGGTAGGACTTGACGGTATTCCAGCAGAGCTCTTACGAGCAGCGCCAACAACATCGGCTGAGCTTCTGCTTCCACTTATAGATAGAGCTTGGGAAGCTGAGAGCTTTCCTAACGAATGGAAAAAGGGAATGATCGTCAAGCTTCCTAAGAAAGGAAATTTATTGGAGTGCGGAAACTGGAGGGGTATCTGCGTGCTGCTTGCTGTAGCTAAGATAATAGCTAAAATCATCCTTGAGCGAATCAAACAACATCTCGAAGACACACTCGACGCCGAACAAGCAGGTTTCCGCTCTGGATCCTCCTGTGCCGACCACATCAACACCCTGCGGATTATCATCGAACAGTGTGTTGAATATCGATCGCCACTGCACCTGCTGTTCATCGATTTTGAGAAGGCGTTCGATAGTGTCAACAGGGAGTTTATTTGGCGTGCCTTACGCAGGAGAGGCATTCCCGATAAACTAATTGCTATTATCAAAGCTACATATGAAGGCTCCAAATGTCACGTTCTGCACAGGGGGAGGTTGTCTGAGGAATTTGAGATCCAAAGTGGGGTAAGACAAGGCTGTATCCTTTCACCAATATTATTCCTATTGGTGATTAGCGATGTGCTTCATGCAGCTTTGTCGACGGGAAACGGAGGAATTCGATGGACTCTTACATCTCAACTGAAACATCTTGACTACGCAGACGATGTATGCTTACTCTCCCACAGAATTATGGACCTCCACCAAATGACAGCAGATGTGGAGAGGGAGGCAGGTGTCGTCGGGCTGAAAATCAATACGACAAAAACTAAAATCATCAGCCTTGGAACTAACTCATCAAATATGCATTGCTGGACAACCGGTAGAGAGAGTAGAGGATTTCCAGTATCTTGGGAGTATTGTCTCGACCGATGGTGGAACCGAACTGGATATAACCAACAGGATCGCCAAAGCAAAGTCCGCGTTCTGGATGTTGTCCAAAATATGGCGAAGCAATGCAATCAGTTTGAGCACCAAAATAAGACTGTTCCGCTCCAACGTTGAATCCGTGCTGATATATGGTTGCAGCACGTGGAGAGTGACCACTACTATCACCAGAAAGCTGCAAACGTTCGTTAATAGGTGTCTGCGCAATATCTTACGGATTTTCTGGCCCAATCGTATCTCTAACGAACACCATTACGAGAGAACGGGTCAGGAACCAATAGGCACAACTATCCAACGGCGGAAGTGGCAGTGGATTGGTCACACGTTCCGAAAGGGTGACAGCTCCATAGCGAACCATGCTATGCAATGGAACCCTCTAACTCAGGATGGCAGAAGACCTGGCGATCCGCGGAAAACATGGCGCAGAACAGTCGAGAAGGAGGCACGGCAGTTAGGGAAAAGTTGGGGAGAACTCAGACACATTGCCAGAAACCGTACACGATGGCGCGTAGGCGTAGTAGAGGCCCTAGGGGATACAAGGGGATACAGGACATAAGTAAGTAAGTAAGTAAAGCATGCAGTTGTGGCGTTAAAAAGTTGTCAATCATATCACGATATCGCTCCCCATTCACAGTTACCGTTACGCCGTTTTCATTTTCAAAGAAGTAAGGTCCAATGATTCCTCCTGACCAAATTGCACACCAGACTGTTACTTGGGCTTGGGCCTATCACCTACAGACCCTCTTTCTTCGAAATCATTCACTACACGATAAATAGCGCGTTTTGTTGGCACGTTGTTTCTCCCAAAAATTTCACGTAACTTTCTCATCGTCACAGTAATCGATGATTGATTTTGATAAAATGTTTTAACGATTAAAACACGTTGGTTTATCGAATATTTTTCCATAATAAATTTGCCACGTGTCTACTTCACGACTGCCAAATATGAACTGTCAAGACTAATGTTTACCAAAATGGCGGCAAAACAAAGTAGTATACGTTCCCGGCGGACACCCTGTATAATAGCACTAGTTTTGGGACACTTTGTTGAGCATTGATGACCGCATGTCAAAAATAACATGAACAATGTTGGCTTTCAAAACGTTTATTATTACTGGTTCAACAGCAGAAACCAGTGACTTCACGTAGTCCGACAGCAAATAATCGAGAAGTGTCACATCTTACGATCTTGGGGGCCAATAGACATGCTCAGTTCTCGATAGAGTTCTAATTTCCAATCGGCGATGCAGAACTACTTAGGTTCAGTTCTATGCCACAGCCATTTGCGAGTTCCAACCATTCTCTCTACCAGGCGGCCCCATTCGGATTGCATGGAGAGCTGCTTTCTTTGGCAGTTGATCGTTATTCATATTAAGAACCTATAGGACGTAATCGACTTGTAGCTTTAGTATCTTAATAAACAATGGCGATAATCCCGTTTCCAGCATTAACATATAATTAAGCGTGCTTGATGGTAGTCGAAATCTTCGCTTGGCATAAAACCACAGTAACTTCTCTACAGAACTACACATCATGCCAAAAGAAGTACATCCTACTGAACATACTCGAAAAAAATCTAGATATTCCTAGATCTAGATATTCCTAGATTCATAATATTTATAGCCCCGCACTTGAGCTCCATAGAATTAAATGGCTTTCGCTACTGCTTCAAAAACCTTGAACTAATTGCTGTGAGCAATATTTTTGGTGTCGAAGCATCTCCTCGAAGTCCAGCCGATTGCAGTTTTGGATTTCAAAAGCTTCTCCTTTAAATGTTTTTACATGCACACGTTTTTTGTGAAATAAACATCGAGGTATTAATACTCATTTACCACTTTGATATTTAACCCATTGTAGTACCACCTTTCATTAGCGCAAGCCCTTCCTCTGCCTCTCCTGAAAATCATTGCCTTCGATTTATACAGATTCACCAGCAAGTTCCATAAGATACAGTATTCGTGCAGCCTATTGATCATCATCTGGGGAGATTCCGGCATGTGTGCTAGTAAAACGATGTCATCTGTGAAAAGTAAGGCCTTAATTCGGTGACTAGCGTACTCAATGCCTGCAGGAAGGCAAAAAAAAAAAGAGATGCACTCAGCGCACATCCTTGTCTCACTCCCGATCTAGTCCTGAACAATTCTGAAAGTTTTTCATCATTCCACACCGGTGCTTCTATTGCCGTAAAGATTTTAAATCTCTCTGCCAAACTTCGGCGACCTTCCCATGCCATACAGCTTATAAAACAGAGCGTTCCGATCTACTGTGTCGAATGCTGCCCTAAAGTGGATGGAAAAGCATATAGTTTTCTCCCTTTCCTGAGGAAAGATTCAGCAATGCTCCTTAAGACAAAAATGTGGTCAATGGTGGAGCAACCCGGCCTGAATCCTGCTTGAGGTTCGCTCAATAATTTATTTTCAGTAATCCACCTGTTCATTAGGATGAGTTCAGCAACGCGATGCCTTTATAATTTGATGGATCCGATATACCACCTTGATCAAAAAGTTCCCGAAATTTATTCAGAAAATTAAAAATACAAGTTTATTCATCTAAATCTATATTGTCCCCTTCAAAGTAATCCCCATCGACTGCAACACACTTATGCCAGCGCTTGATCCAATCTTCGAAACATTTTTTATATTCGGTTTTCGGTATGTCCATCAGTGCTTCCTGCGATTTTTCCATTACTTCCTCTCTGCTGCTGAAACGCGTTCCCCGTAATGGTTTTTTAACTCGATTGAACAGAAAGAAGTCACAGGGAGCCAAATCAGGTGAATTCGGTGGCTGTTGGATGGTATTTTTTGCATTTCTCGTCAAAAAATTACGAATAACGATGGCACTGTGCGACGGTGCGTTATCATGGTGCAAAATCCACGAGTTTTCTGTCCACAATTCTGGTCTCTTTCGGCGAATTGCTTCACGCAAACGTCTCATAACGCCCAAATAATACTCTTTGTTTACTGTCTGGCCTTCTGGCAAAAATTCATGATGCACTACACCGTTGTAATCCATGAAAACCGTGAGCATTGCCTTCTTTTTTGACTGAAAACGTCTGTCACTGCGTTCATCATCTTCGATTGACTCACGACCACTTTTGAACCGCTCGTGCCACTGGTAAACGACCGTTTTCTTTAGAGAATCGTTGCCGAAACACTTTTCCAACATTCCCAACGTTCGCGCACCATTAAATCCGTTTTTTACGCAAAATTGAATACAAGTTCGTTGTTGCAAATTTAAATCCATTTCTAAAAAATCGCCAGCAATCGTCAAGCTATGACGCTAAGATTTAGAGGGAATATCAACAACAGATGTACCAACTTAACAAAGAAAACAGAACTCAAATCGGAACGATGGGAGCGCCACACGGTTTTTATTCCGGGAACTTTTTGATCAAGGTGGTATTACCTTTCTTGTGGATTGGAAAAATAAGTGCGTCCTAGAATTGGCAATGGGTTCAAAGAATATATCGGCGATGTCACGACGTAATTGCAAGAACTGATTATTTATCAATGTCGGTTCATATAAGGAGGAAATCTGTTCTGTGAATCCTATCAGCAAAACGAATATATCTACGCTGAATAGCTTCGATTTTCTGAATGTGGACGTTAGCTTGTTTTATTTATTGTATATAGAATTTTTACTAAATTCATATAATTTTCTTTTTGTTAGAAAATATGAACGTAACTAAGCGGTGACCAAACATACTTTAGAAGAGGTCTCACAATAGTCGTGCAAAGGGCCTTGGAAACATGAGGGTTTTAAAATTCGTTGAACTAGCGTTGGACAAAGCCAAGTGCAGAGTTAGCTTTGGTAAAAATGCAGTCAATATGAGATCGGATGTTAAGTTCTCTGTCCCAGATAACATCCAAATCACGAATAGACATTACTCAGGAGGCGAATTCGTTGTTAATAAAGTAATTTATTATTGGTCGGGGAAAACGCTTTCAAGAGTAAGGTATGGTTTGACATTTTTTTCACATTGAGCCAGAGCAAATGTTCGTGGCACCAAATACACTCTAACAGTGCACGAGAATCACCAGGAGACTTAATTTGCCTTGGGACTTTCACGTGCGTTTTCTGCATAGACCTATAGGTCAGCTTCGGTAAATATAGACTCGACATCATACTATATGGCCAAGATGAAAATATTAAACAATATTGTGATTAATTGTAATGGTAATTCATTCCAAAGACGGTCAGAAATGTGTAATAGTAGCACCATTTTTATGTCGCAAAACATATTTTTCTCAGCGTGAAGAAAAGTTTGCAAATTATTAATCAGTCTGGGATGGCGCTGCTTAGTCAGTAGTTGGGCTAGCATTTTGTGGCTCTGATCCCAGAAAAAAACCTAATTAGTTCGTTCACGTCTGACAAACATCAGAGGGTAAGACAACGATAAAAATGCTTATTAATTCCGACCTTCGAATATGATAGAAAATTGTACACCGCACAAGAAGTGCTCGGGAAATGTATGCTCTGGACATTATTTAGTACTTACTTGGGCACTAGATGTGTTTTTACTTGCGGCTTCTGGCTTTCATGTTGGATTACATAATTTTAAGACAAGGCTGTAGAACCGACTGGTGCAGAGTAGATCTATTACTTTACTTATCCTTTCCATATCACAGCCATTTTACAAAATTTCACATCTATAATAAGTAGGTTCAATCCATGGCTTGACACCGGTCAAAATTGCACTTACCGTTTAAACTGCTAGCGCATTGTGGTTCCTTGAAATCTAGTCTGACTGTTTTACGTTTCTGGTGGATATGGTTAATAATATTGTTTTGATTGGTTAACTGCTCTTAAAACCTTTTTTTTAAACTCCGTATTAAGTTTATCCATTATATAATTTCTCAATATTTCTTCGTTCGCTGTTGATTTTTTTTTGTATGTCTTGCTTTATGTGATACTTCTTTGTGTTTTTGGGTTTTTTTTGTATCTTCTTTTATTTTTGCGGCCTCAAAATAATTTCCAAGTCCATAGGCTCTCTTTTCTCTCCCTGGTATTTATGTCCCACGGAAAACATCATTAATCAAAGTGAAGCTCTATACCGTTCGAGTGTATCTAACAGCAGCCTCGTAATTCCATTTTTTTCTTCGTATTCTTCAGCTCGGATATATACATATGTATCTAGATGGTTGTATGTATTTATTTTGCTGTTATTGTTTCAGTTTTCCTGGTTTGGGTTTTTGTTGTTGTCGGCGGCAGCCAGGCTTCGCATAATGTCGACAAAGAACGTGTATGATTATATGGGGTGGTGTGTTATTCTATTGCAATGGCAATCAACTCCGCAGGACAACATTCGCAGTAGAGAGATGGGTTGGTTTTGATAGGCTTTGCAGCATAGATATTACGCTTACACCACGTACTGTGTGAACTCTTAGTCGGCATTAAGAGGAGGGAAGAAAATGTAAAAAAAACCAGGACTGACACATCCTATCATTGGGGAGTTTTTTTTTTTTTTTCTTGCTCTTCCTTTTTGCTGTAACATTTGGATTCAGAGTTTAATACGACTGTCAATCAAATGCTCTTTGCACTGCCTTCATCGTGTATTCGGCGAAACAATTTGCTGATTGATCTGATAAAGCCTTTCGGCGGGTTTTCTTGCATTGGTAGCATAATGGATGGCAACACATACTAGCAAAGGGCAAAGATAAAAAATAAAAATAAAAATTAAGAAATCGGTCAGATTATTTAAAATGTTGCTTCTATGTTCTAGTACGTCGTCTTTAAATTCGAAGACTGTAAATATCTTAGTCTCAATTTTTCACAATTCTTATCCTACATGATGACAGTGAGGTACATATTTTGAAGGAGTATCAAAACAAGATTCTAGTCCTTTTCATTACTACTCACGTATAACAATGTATGAAGGACAAATCGATGTCTTATTGCAATGTCAATATTTTGTTCCTGCTTTTGAATTTGCGTCTGCCCTTTCAAACAATAATATAATACTTGAAAGAATTATCCGAAATCAAGCCAACATTCGAGGTGCAATATTTTTCAAGTCTGTAAAACTACTCACTTGCGCCGATGACATTGACATAGTCGGAAACGGGCCTTCAGTGGGGCGTTTGCGAGTATTGAGACGGAAGCAGCAACGATGGGTTTGGCGATCAATTAAAGCAAAACAAAATATGTATATGCTGTCTACAAAAAAGGGCACACAACATCGGCGTCTTGGACAGAACCCCACAATAAGCAGATATAATTTTGAGGTAGTAGACTTTATCTACCTAGGCTCTATGGTGAGCTTCGCAAATGATATCAGTAGGGAGATCAAATGCCAATCGCTGTTTTTATAGACCAAGAAGGCAATCGAGTAACAAAGCCCTTTATCGAGCTACTAAGGTAACTCTGTATAGGACACTAATCATCTCAGTCCTGCTGTATGGCGCAGAGGGGTGGACTTTTTCAAAATCGGATGAGAATGGTTACTCGAGAAATATTTACGAGAAATATTCTTCGAGTGATGTTTGGTCTCATCTGCATAGACGGCGAGTGGAGAAGAAGGTACAACGCCGAACTATACAATGACATCGACTTGGCGGAAATAGTTCACAAACAGCGGCTAAGATGACTTGGTTATTTAGAGTGGATGGAGCCCAACGTTCTAGCCTGGAAAATCTTCGAGTCCATCCCGTATGGACGGCCCATTAGAGGACAATTTCGCAGTAGGTAGCGCAAACAAGTGGCGTACGCAACAGCTGGCTGGCGAGGTTTGTTGGTTGATACCCAAGTCCACCCCGAACTGTAGCACCACGTAAGTGAGTAAATAAGTTTCTAGCAATATCTGCGTTTGCTAGAACTTTTTCTCTTCATTAAAGGGTTCATCTCCTCTACTATGAGTCATTGTAGTAAACCAACTCCTAAATGACCTGAATTATTCTGGAGTTCTTACGTTAGGCTATGCAAATGACCTAGTTATAGGTAAGCAAGAATCCAATTTTAGTAAACGAATGCAGAATGTGTTAAGCAAAGTTAATGCTTGGTGCCAACTAGAAGGGTTAGAAGATAACTCAACTAAAACAATCCAACTCCCAGAGCACTTAGGCACGATTGACTGATGTTTACTTTTACCGCCGGGGCTTGAACCTGCGCAAATCGGTTAACGAACAAACTACCCACTGCGCCATTGAGAGAAGCGAAATATCCAGGGATAACTCTAGATCAATAACTTAACTTAAACAAAACCACAGAAAAGACAACATAATAATTCTCTTTACTTACCTCACCATCTTGGCTCCAATAAATACTTATACTTCGATGGTGGAAAAAAACTCAACAAGTATATGCCGCTCCGCCCTCAAGAAGGGCAAAGGTTCTCCCTATAAGAATTATGAAGACTACGGCAGCCGGCACCATAAAAGTTCACCTCCTATACAGGTCTTTGATAAAAATTTGGTAATACCCCATCAGCGTCAGTGACTTCATGCCTAGAAAAAATCAACCTATATTGGCCTTTCAAGGTATGTCACCCCGTACCATATCTATTGGAATAATCCTCAATTCAATCAGTCCGAGAACCAATCTATAATTGTTACACCGATGCTTAAAAATTTATAAATAAAGTGGGTGGCGGAATTTTCGTGAATTACTTCTATATCCCAAGCTGAAGTTTATGCTATTGAAGAAGAAACATCTGAAGATCATACGTGAACACTATGTCAGGAAGCGAGACAGCTCTCAAATCGTTCAAATTTGACCCCGAACTTGTTTGGCATTTTGTACAAACCCTCTTTCATTGTGGACTGGGACTTATAAACAGCACTAAGACATGAAAAAAATCAATTAACTTCTCTAACAATACCTGGATCAAAAGAAATTCTAGAAATGAATAAATTAAAAAGAAAATATCGCCTCAAGAAAACTAGTAAAAGTCAATCTGACACTGCATTTTGAGCACCTTAAGCATCGGCTTTAATCTGCCTTAAGCTGCTTTACATAGTTGCCTTAATTTCAGACTGCTCCTGAAGTACGAGTAAAAATAGTTTTTATAGCGTACTTACTGGTAGGATGGTTGAGATTTAAGAGATGGTACTACCTGCGGAAGATGGTCCCTCAATAGTTTGAATGATCGATCACTTAGCCTGATTTTGTGCTTTGCCTGTCTAACGCTTTCAAACTTTTTTTTTTTTTATAATTTGGTCACAGTCAAAGGGTTATGGATACCTTTAACATGTTTGCACACAGTGCGGGCGTTGGAAAGGAGAGAGAGAGAGAGAGAACGATTTTGGTGTAGTGGTTCTTGAAGCTCAGTTGTTTTATGCCTCAGCTATTCTCCGGGGGTGGCGTCCAGATAATTGGGGAGATTTTTGTTATTGTTGCATTTGCTTCTGATTCGCAGTACTTTTTTCCCGATAACTGATGTCAAGGGCAAATCATCATAAACAGAGCAAACAATTTTTCCAGCCACATGAACAAGCTTTTTCACGGTCCCACCTCTCGCGAGCGTCTGACAAACATCCGAGAGTATTGTTGTCACGAAAATGCTTCTCAAATCGCCGTTCGGATTCGGCAATAAACTGTAGGTCCCTTCCGTTCGTGTGAAAAATATAACGCACACAACATGAGTGGTTGCGAGAAGCTAGGCCCTGGCACTTTAAAGAGCTGTTGCGCCAAATATTTGTTTTTGTATGAACAAGCTACTGCCAGTGTTATGCCTTCGCAATAGTGTTCACAGAAGCTTTTGCAAATGATCGGACTGACTTTATATATTTCATGAGAAATAAATAAATGCTTGCTGACATCAGGATTTGAACCATGAACCATTAGCGTGGCTATTGACAACGTTACCACTACACCATAGCCACCCCCAAACTTTATGCAGAATATGGTTAAAGTGTAGATGTGCTAAGATACTGATCTGCAGCCATTCCTGAATTGGGTCTTCACATATTCCAGAAGGTCCAAAGATACTTTCTAATACGTCGACTAATCTCCAAGTTATTTATTTCGCCAAACGTTTTGTTAACTTAGGTAGATGACTGCTCTGCTCACGTAGGCTACCAGTTAGATGCATTGAGCTGCTTTCTAGTTATCCTTGGAGCCTGTAATGATCAAAACCACTACGCTAGAATCACTCAAATAAATAAGAATTTCAACAAGCCTTTCAGCTTAATATTGTATAAATCCTCCAGCTCCGTAAAGAGTCAATTCTCACTCTTCTGTAGGCAAAACAAGGACAATTGCTCGGAGAGATTCAGTTTCTTTCTTCGTCCCTGCAGCTTCATGTGCGGTTATTTTGGATTACCCCGAAAGACTCCAAAGGCTTCAGAGACTGACTGAATGAGTTTAACTAGAAAAATAATATCTTACTGTCGCAGACTGACCGCAGGCGTTCTTGTAGGTAGTTGCGTATGGACCTAAGTGGATCGAACACGTATTTGCTTCTTTGTCAACTAGCTTACTCCAATGTTCATTACAATCCTCACAATATAACCCCGACCCATTCCTTGCAAGTTCTTGGGATATTTATATTAAATCTATATGCCCTGGTACCTAGTTAAGGGTGATTCAGACTACTACTACTCTTGATTGGATTACTAGTTGTCACTTTACGAACTAATGACTTTTCCGACAATATTATTTTATAATTTTTACCTTTCTTTTTTTCAGGACTTGGGCTTTAGATGACGCTGAAGTTATTGTTTATTTTGGAAGTCTGGATTCGGATACGGCTGTAAGGAAAACTCATGTATCCACAACCATCAGTGCTGGAGATTGATTCCTCCGTACTACCCATTCGTTTAATAGAGACTAATGTCGGAGTTGTATAATCGAGCTCACTTGCAGCTCTCATTAAGGTCTCATTGAACGCTTAGGTGCAATTTAAGCTGCCCTATTTTTCCAGTAGAGACCTGGGGAATTGAATACGTATTATCTAGAATTTGAGTGTAAGACAGATTCCTAGGTTCGAATCCTCGCCATAGATAGCTAAGCTTGGTAGAGCATTGAATGGTCAAACAATTACTATCGCAGGTTCGGTTCATACCTCTTGAAAAAAATGTTACTTCTATATAACTGTTTAAGCGTACCTGCATAAGGTAAATTATAGCACTATAGCTTGTTTCGTCACAACTGCATTGCGTATCGAGAAGCGAGCATATGCGAAAATAATGGAGCAGCAAGTGCCACAGAGCAGTAAATAGAGTAAAGCATCACATAATCTTAAGACTGATCAAATCGTCGTCAGTCTTTGCGGCTCGTTTTCTCAATTCCTCACTGCTCATTGAAAATCAATTTTAAGCTGCATGTCTCCAAATAGTGGACTGCAAAAAAAAAAAGCAGATAGTACAAAAGTAAGCATGGAATTAACTTTTTTGGTTGTCCTATTTCCATGAAAATTTAGCAATTTCATTTATCATAAGTACAGCGGAAGTTGTGATCTTCCTCATCGTTTGCATCTCACAGTATCATACAGATGCACAAAAATTGTTCCCATACTTAAAACGCCGAAGGCCAGCCTCACGCTAATGCATGTTTCACTTTAAATCTTCCAATTAGTACCATGGAATTATGAATTTAACGCGTCGAACTAAAATGTCTAAAATTAATAAACGCATCCGACATTTTCTCACAGAGCAAAAATGTATATCTATGTATCTATTCTCTAAAATCAAAACTCATCTCCCCAACGGTAGGAAGACGATGATGAGACTCCTCTGTTTTTCCCACATCACCACAACACATCACATCACCGAATCACAGCGAACCACACAGAAACGCTTTCGCCAGCGGGCTGTTATGATTGTAGCTAATTAAATTGAAAATTTTCGAAAAACTTATCAATCTTAATGAGGCCCCATCGACAGACCGCAATTATTCAAAAAAAAAAATGAAAAATTTATAAAAATTTCACGATTGCGATGATTAATGATGGCTGACGTCCGTCGTCGTCTTCGTCGTCGTGGTGGGCTTTTCAAAACCTGCTGCTACATATACGGATATGTGTACGGTACATACATGGTGAACGTACTTACAATTCATACAATGGGATTGCATGTCCTCGAGAGTCATGGCGGTCCGAGTGCATCCAAAGCGCTGAATGGAACACCTTTACCCCCACCTCACTATCCATCGAAGTGCTTCGCGCCAGTCGCTCTTTTCGTCTTTAATTGAATTTGTGGAGCGTGGAAAATTGAAACCCCCCGCCAGTCAGCGGCCCGGTTCAAGCATACGCTATTAATAATATTGTTTTGACACAATTCAACCGATTGTAATGGGCTTGCTCGCTATAGTCGGCAGTTACGGTTTGTGTACAATATTTGATGAAATTACCAAAGTGCAATATTGCGTTGTAAAAATATGCAACAAAATAAATAAAATCACCAAAAAGGGGACGACATGGTATAAGAATGTCCTTGCGTGACCATCAATCACTCAATCAATGCTTGCCCCATGGTGCCATGGATCTTTGGATCACTGGATAAGGCAGTTCATTTTGATTGGCTTGCTCTACTCACAAGTTGGAAATTGTTTATTTTTTTGTGATTTTGATTTGACATCTTTTGAATATTTTTTTTTTTTTGTTCTTCTTTCTTCCAACCCACCACCGCCACCACCAATACCATTAACTTTGGTTTGTAATTTTTATTTAAGAACTCGCCTAATCCACCCCTGGAAAGTTTTCCAATTACTGTGCAGAGATGTGAAATGGGCCTTTATCGTGCGAGCTGTGTGGCAGGTTCTACTCCATCACACTTGTCAACATGTCACTTGTCAAATTTGCATAAAAGTCGGAAATGGTGATGGCAATGAGCGCTTACGAGGGCTGTTTTACCGCTTGGGCTTACATTTGCAGTCTTTTTCTTCTATACTGTTTGACATATAGAGCCGCCATACTGTTTCCACAGGGAAATGTGAAAATGAACGTCAAGGTAAGGCCCGTCACGCAGTGAAAGTAAATAATTTGAACGTAATGGGGGAAAGTCAACTGAGAAGTTTAAATCACCTAGGGATGAGGGTATATTTAAGAGAATTATTCTTTTTTTTTTTTAAAGTTGCGAGAATACTAGGAGTTTGTGGAAAACTTTACTTAGAGAAACTGATTCGAGGCAGGAGGAAGCAACATGCAGGAAATTCTAGTTGATTTGTGTTATAATCTGAACTCTGGGTCAAGAATGGATTTTTTTTAGAATGCCTTTACTTGAATTCAAAAATCCATCGTAAGAAGGATTGGGGAGAGGGATTGATCGTCAATTAACCACGCGACCTAAAAAACAACTTATTTAAATTTGGTTCGTTTATTTAACTAAAACCGAAATAAGAACTTTACAGTTTGTCACTAGCTTTATGACTTATTACAAAATTTGATTCACTACGTGAATTGCTACAGAAATTTTGCTTACATAACTAATTTAATGTAGTGAAGTAAAGTGCTGTATAGGCCTAAGAAAATAAAATTAAGTTAAAACTGATATTGGAATAAAATGCAAAAATACACCAAACGCAAATTCAAATTCGGGAACTTTGAAAGTATCCCATGAACCTATAGGTACATCCTTACTTACATACGTAGGTGGCGCTACAGTTCGAGGTGAACCTGGGCCTTAACCAATAAACCGCTCCATTTAGGTCGGTCTTTAGCTAATTGCGTGCAGTTGCGCACTCCAAGTTGGTCGAGGTACCTTGGAACTTGTGCGCGCCACCTACGGCGAGGAGGCCCTCTACTGTGTCATCCCTCCGAATTAGATTTGAAGACTCTGCGGGCCGGAGCGTTGGTGTCCATTCGCTTTACATGTTCTAGCCATCTCAGACGTCCAATACGCAGTTTTTTGACTAGGTCGATGTCGCTGTACAGCTCGTATAGTTCGTGATTGAATCCTCTTCTCCAAAACTCGTCAACGCAAACGGGACCGAAAATCTTACGAAGAATTTTTCTCTCGAAGCGACCAAGGATATCTTCATCCTCTTTAAATACAGTCCATATTTCAGCGCCGTAAAGCAGGACTGGTATGATCAGAGTCTTATACAGAGTCTCCTTAGTCGTTCAAGATAGGGCTTTAATGTTGAATTGCCTTATAAGCCCAAAAAACAGCGATTGGCAAGAGTTATTCTTCGCTTGATTTCTGCCCTGATGTCGTTCTCAGAGTTAACAGCAGAGCCACGGTAGGCATAGTCCCTTACTTACGCTTTGTCCAATTCGTCGATGTTGATTTTCTCTTCTTGTTTTCAGCATATACTTGGTTTTGCCCTCGTTTATCGCTAAACCCATTTTGGCCGCTTCTGCTTCAATGCTTGCAAACGCATCGGTGGCAGCCAACTGAATTCTTCCAATTATGTCAATATCGTCGGCGTGTGCAAGCAGTTGTACGGACTTATGATATATTGTGCCTCTGATGTTTTCTTGTGAGTTCCGCAAAATCCGTTCAAGTACGATATTAAAGAAGTCGCATGACAGCGCGTCACCTTGTCTAACACGTTTTTTGACATCGAAAGTCTCGGTGAGGTCATTGATGGACCAGCGAGCTTTCTCCATCGTCATCCTGTATAGATAAACAACTTTTGCAGGGATATAAAAACTAGACATGGCTCTAAATAGCTCTTCACTATAGATGCTGTCATAGGTGGCCTTGAAATCGATAAAGAGATGATGAGTATCGATTTGGACTTCTTGGATTTTCTCCAGGATCTACCGAAGTGTGAAGATTTGATCGATGGTGGACTTTCCTGGTCTGAAACCGCACTGATAGGGTCCAATCAGGCTTTTGATAAAATGTTTTTAGGCGTTCACACAGTATTGCAGAAAAGATCTTATATGCGATGTTGAGGAGACTGATGCCTCTATAATTAGTGCGGTTGAGGAGTTCTCCTTTCTTGTGAATCGGGCAAACGATGCTGCGATTTCAGTTATTAGTCATACACTCGTCCGACCAAATCTTAGAGATGAGTTGGTGTATGCTCTCTACCAGTTAATCACCAGCTGCCTTGAAAAGTTCGGCCGGTAAGCGGTCAGGTTCAGCAGCCTTGTTGGATTTCAGCTTGGATATTGCTATCGTCCCTGCGTTTTGATCAAGTGGACGGAAATTTGGACTATCATCGTCTATGTTAATAGGTGGATCCGGTGTCATGTTATATTTACCAGCACATTGTAACGGGTTTGTCACCAAATCGGTTCAATCTTTACCGTACACGCGCTAAGTTCCTTTCAAACAAATTCTTCTGGTAGTAGTTTAAGTCATATCAATAAATTATAATTTCAAATTTATTATTATTATTAAGTATTAGCTGATCTCCGCTACTTTGTCTACGTGGTCCACAATAGTTTTAGCGATATGTACGTATTTTGCCTGCTTTTTTTTTTAATTTTGTGTTTATTTATTTTAACATTTTATTCACCTTGCGGAATATCGTAATAATTCTAATTGCATATTAATAACGACCCAGCCAAGGTATAGAACGCCAAAGTTTTATTAAAATCTGTCCGATAGATTTTGCGTGATGCGCGCCCGGACACGACCCTGTTTAGCATTTCATTATATGTATAGGATATACAAAAACACATACAACTACATAATATTTAATTTTAAAGATTTTAGTGCTTGGAAAAGTTTGTTTTAACAGTAAATTATATTTTGCAGAATGGCTAATCCGATCAACAGTTCATTAGGGAAGAAGGACACATTTATACATACGTTTTCCAAGGCACATATTCAAGTCCAAAACTACATGGCCAATTAAAGTCTGCTTGTGCATTACTTTTTGTCTATAAAAGCAAAATATTTTTTGTGATACATTTTTTTTTATTTTAGTTCTTAAATTACATAGAAAGTATTTCATACAAACAAATCTAATCTTTAAAATTGTGCGTTTTTAATCGAATAAAAAAATACGTTTTCCACAAAAGTATTATATTTATGTAATCGGTTTCTTCAACTCCAAATACGGGTAAATATTGTTTAAATCATGTATATTTCTCTCCTATGGAAATTTCTTCTAAAATCTTATATGTATATATAACGAATTGCTTATGAAAACAAAGTGAAATTAGTCGATAATCACAGGCTCTTCTCACAATAATCCATAGCAGTGTTTGCTGTCCAAAATATTATATTATTATTGTCCACTTGATCTTGAAAAAAAAAAAAAAACACTGCCACTGACACTCTAAGGCGAAGATTATAAGTCCGCAGGCCATAACTCACAAAGACTCACTCAGCACATCGTGGAACTAGGTCCTGGAAACCTGTAAGATAGTGAAACATACCAAAAGGATAGGCTGATGAGGCAGAGCTCTCAATTAATGCGTACAAGAGCACGCTCTTTAGCGTAGCTTTTACCAGCGAGAAAAGCTGTTAAACTATTTTGCACACGCCGCGTCGGGAAAGATACGCAAAGCCTACCAATTATTGAATGTTAAAGAGACGATTTGCAAACTTGACCGAGCTCTGGTGTGACCAAGAGTGCCCGGATATCAAAAAAAAATTGTAATACTAAGTCAACGACTGGTCAAACGGTAGTGCATGTGATCATATGAAAACACAAGCGTTTTCACTCAGCTGAGGCCTACCAACTCCTACTCTCAACCTCCACGCGGTGACAGCCGGGTGCCTAGTACCTTAATCCAAGAAGTGGGTAACCAACCCCGTTTGGTGGATTTTTGGTGGCAGCAGATGAGAGAGGGGGGAAGAGTGCTTTTCCACTAGAGTACTTCTTCCTGTTCCAGGCGGCAGCGGACGAATTCCCTAGACGGAGTCAGCGGTGGTGTCCATTGTTCCAGTTAGGTTGAACTTAGTGAATACCTTGCGCGAGCTGCTTCGACGTATTCGGATCACAGGTCGGTAAGGAATTTCCAATGTTGGTCAGGACATTGGAATAGAGATGGTGGCGGAGGAGCCCTTAATGGGCCAACGGCAGCGCTCATACTCCCGTAGTGGACTACTGGCACCGGTGTACCCGGCCCCTCGTCCTAGGGGAATAATTAAGGAACTGGCCCTCCAGGTTGGGGGTTGTGCCGTCGGGGTAACTTCCCTACCACGTAAAAAATCGATGGTTCCGAAACAACCAAAAGCCTCGGATAACGATGACTCAACTAATGACGACCCCAGCAAACGAAATAAGGACAACGACCTTCGGATCTGTACGTGGAATGTTCTGTCCCTTTACAGACCACGTGCAACCGAACAACTAGCAGAGGCCCTAGACTGCTATGCAATGGGATGGGCCGGGCAAAAAGAGGATGAAAAACTGTGACATCTACTACGGTGATTGCTACAGAGGCAACAGGGAACGCTTATTCGGATGCGGATTTGTCATACGCGGCAGACTCAGGCAAGAAGTTTTAAGCTTCCGAAACGAGAGCTGCTCGTGAGCTCTACGAGCAAAAGAGACGGGAAGAACATCGGCTTCTCCAAAAGAAGAAGAAAGAGCATGAGAAGCACGCGTTTGAGAATATCGGGAGTTTATACTCCAGGAACAATGTACGGAAGTTTTACCAAAAGGTAAAAGGAACGTGTCAGAGAAGTAATACCCGTACAGAAACCTGTAGAGATGAAAATGGAAACCTCGTAGTAGAATCACAGTCGATGCTGAGAATATGGAAAAACTACTTCTGCAGACTGTATAACGGCGACGAAGATCAACATCCCGCTGTCAGGCAGAATGAACCATTGAACATAGACGATGATAGTCAAAATTTCTGTCCACCTGACCAAAACGAAGTGAGGATAGCAATATCCAATCTAAAATCGAACAAGGCTGCTGGACCTGACGGCTTACCGGCCGAACTTTTCAAGGCAGCTGGGGGTGAATTGGTAGAGTGCATACACCAACTCCTCTCTAAGATTTGGTCAGACAAGTGTATGCCTGATGAATGGAATCTCAGCATCGTTTGGCCGATCCACAAGAAAGGAGACCCCCTCAACTGCGCCAATTATAGAGGCATCAGTCTCCTCAACATCGCATACAAGATCTTTTCTGCGATATTGTGTGAACGCCTGAAACCTATTATCAACAGCCTGATTGGACCCTATCAGTGCGGTTTCAGGCTAGGAAAGTCCACCATCGATCAAATCTTCACACTTCGGCAGATCCTGGAGAAAACCCAAGAATTCCAAATCGATACTCACCACCTCTTTATCGATTTAAAGGCCGCCTATGACAGCATTTATAGAGAAGAGCTTTATAAAGCCATGTCTAGTTTTGACATCCCTGCCAAACTTGTCCGTCTGTGCAGGCTGACGATGGAGAACGCTCGGTGCTCAATCAAGGTCGGTAATGACCTCACCGAGACCTTTAATGTCATAAAAGGCTTTAGACAAGGTGACGCGCTGTCATGTGACTTCTTCAATATTGTACTTGAACGGATTGTGCGGAACTCATAAGCCAACACCGGAGGCACAATCTATTACAAGTCTGTACAACTGCTTGCATACGCCGACGATATAGACATTATCGGAAGAACTCAGCGGGCTGTCACCGGTGCGTTTGCAAACATTGAAGCGGAAGCGGCCAAAATGGGTTTAGCGATAAACGAGTGCAAAACCAAGTATATGCTGTCAACTAGAAGGGAAAACCAACACCGACGAATTGGACCAAACGTCACCGTGGGCAGCTATAACTTCGAGGTAGTAAGGGACTTTGTCTACCTTGGCTCTGCTATAAATTCTGCTAACAAAATCAGTGCAGAAATCAATCGAAGAATAACTCTTGCCAATCGCTGTTTTTTTGGGCTTATAAGGCAATTCAACAGTAAAGCCCTATCTCGAACAACTAAGGAGACTCTATATAAGACGTTGATCATCCCAGTCCTGCTTTACAGCGCTGAAACATGGACTTTATTAAAAGAGGATGAAGGTATCCTTGGTCTCTTCGAGAGAAAAATTCTTCGTAAGATTTTCGGTCCCGTTTGCGTTGACGGGTTTTGGAGGAGAAGATTCAATCACGAACTATACGAGCTGTACAGCGACATCGACCTAGTCAAAAAACTGCGTATTGGACGTCTGAGGTGGCTAGGACATGTAGAGCGAATGGACACCAACGCTCCGGCCCGCAGAGTCTTCGAATCTAACCCCGAGGGACGACGCAGTAGAGGACCTCCTCGCCATAGGTGGCGCGCACAAGTTCAAGGGTACCTCGATCAACTTGGAGTGCGCAACTGGAGGCAACTAGCTAAAGACCGAGCTAAATAGAGAGGCTTGTTAGTTGAGGCCCAGGTTCACCCCGAACTGTAGCGCCACCTAAGTAAGTAAGTAAGTCAACGACGGAATAGCTCACGAAAAGATATCAACACAATCTACAGGATAGTACTCGTATATTATTGACCACTATTCGTGGAAGTTGGTGAAAATATTGTTACTTAGTACTAAGAGTCTTAAAATATTAAAAACTTAAGAATCTGTAATTATCGCAGGCTTGACCAGTAGTTTCCTTTTTGCAACCGCCACCAAAATATTTTAAATTTGACGGTTAGCTTCCTAATGCAATCCAGCTCAGTAAAAGGTAGAGTGCTCGATGTATTAGATTTCTGGCAAGAGTACTTCTCCACCAATCTCCTCAGCTGCCGATAAGTAACGATCTTCTGTCTAAGAAAGCTTCGTAAAAAACGGGTTTTCAGTAGCTACTCGAACAACATTTATTTGCTTTTTAACGTTAATAAGACCGACATCCGTTTTCTTCATGTAAATTTCACTACAATCTTTGTGCCATTTTTTTTTTTTTTTGCCTAAGGTGTGGTGGAAAACGCTACTGCTCACGAGAAACAGTCCCGCTCTGTTTCAAGCAGTGTGGGACTTGGTACTCACTAAAAAACCACCTTTAACCATTTTATTCCACTTGACACCATCCACTCCGGAACCGCTTTTGCATTACTTCAGAGTGGTGTCGTTTTCTTTCCCCTTTCGGGGTCGGCTTTTTCATATTTGTCTTCTTTTGCGGGTTAATTCTTTCTTGCCGGTAAGGTCTTCCTCTCTGTTTTTTTATTTAAGCACTTTTTCTATAAAGGAACGTACTTGATTCCAGTTCTGGTCACTCATTGACATTTTTGTCACCATGTTTTCCGAGGTGATGACACCGATTGGAGATTCCAGCGCCCTCCTTTCAACTTCCCATCTGTTGCACTCGAAGAACGTGCGGTTTGCGTCGTCCAGTTCTGAGTCGCCATATTGGCAAGCCAAGCTCCCTGTTTTGTCCATTCTGTGGAGGTAGGCGTTGAAATAACCGTGACCGGTAAGAAATTGGGTGACGTAATAATTTACTTGCCCGTGTTTCCGTCCCTTCCATTCAGCAATGTTGTTGATCAGCCTCGCGGTCCATCGTCCTCTGCTTTCTGAGCTCCATCTCTCCTACCATTTCTGTTTGGTGAGCTCCTACGCCTCCTCGGTTGCCGCTTCCACTTCAATTTCCGCCTTTTTGTCATAGATGTACTTCCTCTCTGCCACAAGGAGATCAATAGGGGTCAGTCCCGCGACTATGAGGATGGCTTGTTCCGACACCGTTCGGTACGAACTTGCAACCCGTAGTGCCGCGCGCCTTTATACTGCGGTCATTTGTTTCCTGTATTTCTCTTGTCGTAGTGCGTCGGCCCATATCTCGAGCCCATGCAGGAGAATGGCGTGGGTGACTGTCATCAGGAGCTTTCTCTTGCTAGCTGTTGGGCCTCCAACGTTTGCCATTAATCTGCTCAGTGACATTGTGACCTTCGCAGCTCGTTCCGAAGCAGATCTTATTTGATGCCAGAAAGTAAGCTTCGTGTTAAGGGCCATCCCTACGTACTTCACCGCTTCTTTGCTGGTTATTACCTCAGACCCGACTTGGAAGTGGACAATAGTTTGAATCCTCTTCTTTGTCAAAAGGACTATATCAGTCTTTTCTGTGGCCAAACCTAAGCCATGTTCTTTCATCCAGAGGTGCACCCGCCTCATCACCTGGTTGAGTTTTCTTTGTGCGCGCTCTCGATATCTCTTGCCGTAATAACCGCGGCGATATAATCTGCATACCCTACCAGAAAGGTGTCTCCGAGCATTTCCATACGAAGGATACCATCGTAGGAGATGTTCCAGAGATCGGGTCCCAGGATTGAGCCCTGCGCTGCTCCAGTAGTAATCTACTTTATTCGAGGTTCTTCTGCGGTGTTGTATAACAGCTTCCGGTCCTTTACCATCCGCAAGCGATATTCGGGAATATCAAAAATGCTTTCGAGCGCGTTCAGCATATCGCTCCATCTGGCTGAATTGAAGGCATTTCGCACGTCCAGAGTTGCTAGCAATACGATTTTCCTTGAATAGTGGTTGCCCTGTTGAGCCAATTGGACGGTCCTTACCACTTCTTCAATTGCTCCAATCATAAAGTGGTCCTTTCTGAATTCGTGTTGCCTTTCGGACAAATCTCCTGCTCTCTGCACGGCTGCTGTAGGCCTTGATTTTTGCAACTTTTCCAGGATTTTCCCTGTGGTGTCAAGCATACACAGAGGCCTGTGGGCTGATGCGGAATGCGGACCTCCTTTTTCTTTGCTGATCAATACCAAGCGCTGTAACTTCCAGCTCCTAGGGAAAACCTCTTCCTGGAGACAGCTATTGTATATGTTCAGCAGCTGCTGAGGATATGCCTGCGAAATAGTCTTGAGCACCTCCGCTGGTATTCCGCCAGGTCCAGGGGCCTATCGGTTTCGTAGGGTTTTCGACGCGAGGATCAACTCTTCTTCACTGAAGATCGGGGTTTCTAGTCATTGGACCGGAGAGGTATCGGGAGGCCGAACACGATACGTTGGGAAGAGTGTGTTCACTATAACTGACTTTGCGTCTGAGGTGTAAGCGTCTTCTTCGAAGCGCAGCTATCTCGGCGTTCCACCAGTACACCGGTTTCTTGTTTCTGTTGGGGCATCGAGGCGTCACATGCCAGCCGTATGAGTTGCATCGTGGCCTCAACTTTTGTTTCAGCAGCACCCACTGTTTCTAGGGCCGCGCTTTTTCCTTCTTCGATTGCGGATGTGAGAAGCTCTTTGTTGAGTCTATTAACGTTCCATCTCGACGTTCGGCTTTGGTTTTGGTTCGTTCCGAGCGTTGCCTTTCTCATAGGTCAAAAACGACGTACTAGTGATAGCTGCCCGTGTAGTCTTCGATAACTCTCCAGTTTTCAATACTTGCGGATGTCAGTTCGGATGCGAAGGTTACGTCCGGGATAGTTTCTGCTTAACCAGGCTTCTTAAATGTAGATATGTTGACTATGTTCGCAGTGTTAAGCCCTCGTCTTGCAGCTATCTCGAGAACTTGCTTTCTTCGTGAGTCTGTGTTCGGCATTCCCCATTCCTATGCTTTGGCGTTGAAGTCTCTAGCGACCAGGATCTCGCCCTCGATCTCTTGAATAAAGTCCTCTAGTTGATCCAACTATTCTCGGAACTCATTTATCCTTTCGTTTGGCGTGAAGTAGCAGCTGATTATCGGAAGTCCCGCGCATTTCACCCAAACGAAGGCTCTTTCTGCGCCTTTGTGCCATGAATTCATGAAACTTGCTACGAATAAGGTAACAGTAGCTATTTGGCTTCCAAATAAAGAGATTTTTGTAATGTAGTTTTGCCAGACTCGATTGGAGTAGGTGCATTGTAGATAGTAGTGGAATCTCATGAATTTTAGCAATTATTGAGATCATACCTCGATAGCTAAAAGGCCGTACAGTGAGTAAGTAAACAGAATATAAAAATAACGTGAGATAGAGCACAGTATACGTAAGCACACTGACTCAGACGGATGCCTTTCAAGCGCTCCAGTGGCAAGGAGGAAACGATATCAGCACCGAAGATCTACCACATGATACAATCACAAGTGTGGCAATCACATAGGAAGAGTTCCTCAGTGTCATGAAGCTCTCCACAACCGTCACAGGCTATAGTGTCACTAGTATTGCATATTATGATGCGTAGTGCCCTATCCGAAAACCAATAGGTTGCCTGCAGTCTTTTCTGCAGAGAGACAGCAAGAATGCAGCGGATTCGCATTCTGTTTGCATTCTAGAGGGTCATGCCATTAGAATTACTCGTACATAAGTCTCTGCTCGGAAAACACCAGCTGCAGACTAGATAGATGTCGTGTTCGTTGGCTATTGCTCACCCAGAACAAAACCTGGGTTCTTTATACTCATTATTGTTTGCTCCATAGATAGAAATATGTATCCAAAGAGACCTCTTAGCTCAAAGCTAAAATACTTAGCTTGTCGAAAAAACGATTCTTAAAAGCGTTAAATCTGCAGTTGTCTATAAATTTGTTGAGCCACATAGAGACGCTCGAAATCAGCGTCAGGCTATAAAATATCTGAAAAAATACAAAACCCCTGGTATGATTTAATAACCGGACAGATCCTCATCGGAAAGATCCACTTCTAACCATTTTCTTGCAAGTAAACCTCTGCTTGGAATGTATTGGAGGATGTTCCCCGAGATTCGAAGCCTGTACCCGTACACCCTGCTCCAGATCGTTGAACGTTTTGGATCCCTTCGTAGACCATTTGGTTATACATAATACATATGCTGCTTAAGTTGGCAATTACAAAAATATGATATCTGCTCCAGTTCCCACACAGATTTGTGTCAAAGTTTTGTTCAAAGTAATATTTTGTGATCATATCGCCTCTGGGTCAGTACAGTTGTGGCACCGATTTGGATATGGCTTCTCTCTCTTTGTTTGCCATGCATTTTCCTTCCACGACGCCCTCTTAAACTATTCTTAGCTTGGCATACTAAGCGATCGTCTCTAGCACTATGTATGAGGAGAGTCGTACAATCACCTCAAGTGCTGCTGGGGACAGGTTCCCATGGCTCCTTTCATAAAGATGCATGTTAAGCCTTGCATTTTTCCTAGGGATATTCTCCTAGAAGACCCACGTTCACTCCAAACTGTAGTGCCACTGCTTGACTACGCCACTGCACCGTATATAATAACCAGCGGGACTATCATCGTGCAACCAAGTGAATCGTTAAGGTGCAGCTTGCTGAGCTTCGCTAGCCACAGCCTTTATGTCCACCTGACTGTTCATATCCCAGGTCATCTGCATGATACCTGTGAATACAGATAGAAAAACACTGCAATCATTTTCAAGCCTATGCATCGGTTGAGCCCCGAAGATTCACAGATAATACCAGCTCGCTTAAGTCAATTAATTCAAGTCTGGAAATTAGGTCCTAGATAGGGTTAATTTTTATTTATAGAACATGCCTTTTACATAAACGGAGCACAAGGTATGTGGTCTGTACATTTGTCTTATCTGATAAAATTGTAGTATTCTCTTGAAATCCCTATTCGGTGGAAGCACTTTAGTTCGTCTGTTGGCACGTATTAAACCATAAAGCCAAAAACGGCGTCATCGAATTAATTTCCCAATATAACAACCTTCTTCTTACTGTTAAATATCCCGCCAAGGGAATGTTGTACTTAAAATTGTAAACTAAATCAAAACTCCTATTTCTTCGTTAAATTCCATCAACGACATTGGCGTCTTTCTACGAGTATGTGATCATCTATTAATTCCTGTCAATACTAAAGACCTTCAAATTAATCGATACCATCAGAGCGCTTATGTTAATCAGTTTGCTAAATAGAAAACAATTTACTTCTACAGTGAGAGAGGTATGGTGTGAGTAGATGCCTGAAATTTTAAATTTGCATAACTTTTGCTTTATTTAAATTAGTTTTCAATGTAGCCTATATATTAATTGGATATTAATTAGCAATGGAATGAGTTGTTAAATTTTTGAAGGATGAACTGTTAATTTGAGTCTTTACCGCATTCGGGCAACACCGACGCACGAAAGCTTATAAGAAAATGCTAAGCAATTGCGGCAGCTAATTTGAAAACTTTTCCCTTCTAAGCGCTTAGTGTATGCGATCCTTTTTGTTACTTTAAAGTGGGCACACATAAATCGAAACGGTCTTAGTAACCGGATCTTTCGGCACTGGCAACCACCTAGTCAATGGTAGAGTACCCCGAGGCAGGATCTTAGGGCACCTCCTCTATCTACACTTCGCAGCAGACATCCCCTCCCCTGCCAGAGAAACGGCCATGATTGGAACATTTGCTGACGATACAGTTCTACTCAACTCCGGTAACCACCTCCAAACTGCAACTTATCAACTACAAAACACAAGGCGACTGCGTAGTTCTCAAAGTGGCACTTAAAGATCAACGAAAGCAAAACGATACAAGTTATCTACACAACCAAAATGCAGACCCTTACCATTAACAACAAACAGGTGTTCATCCAACTAGTAGCCAAATACTTGGGGATTCACCTTAACAGCAAACTGACATTCAACACATTCAACAAAAACGCATCCAAATAAAACAAAAATTTAGGGACAACAAGTTGCTCATCTATAGAAGTATAATAAAACCAATATGGACTTATGACATTAAAATTTGTGGAATCGCAAAAAAATTTAACATCAACATTATACAAAGACAACAATCTAAAATTCCAAGAACGATCATCAACGCTGAGTGCTATATTTGCAATCAAGGCATCCACCGCGACCTACAAATCAACACAGTTGACCAAGAAATACAAAGAATCAGCACGAAACACGTAGAAAAAAGCTTCCGACACGTGACTATTATGTCTATCCGGATCAAGGCTTAAATCGCTAGTATACGCCTAATATGTGCTCATGCCCCCACGGAAGAAAAGGACCCTGTCACCAAAGATTGTTTCTACGAGCTCCTCAACAAAACATACGAGATGTCCTAAATACGACGTTAAAACCGTATTGGGCTATTTTAACACCAAAACAGGAAAGGAGGACGTCGTTGGTGGGGCAGTCGGTAAGCATAGCCTACACGCCACCACGTCTGACAACGGACTAAGGCTAATTGATTTCGCTATGGAGCGAAATGTCACCATAGCAAGCACATGGTTTCCTCATCTCAGTATTCATAGGCAGACATAGTGGTCCAATGACCATGCAACGATCAACCAAGTTGATCATATTGCGATAGACGCAAGACATGCCCCCATTATTCTGGACGTCCGGACCTTCCGAGCGGCCAACATAAACTCGGATCATTACCTTATTGTAGCCAAGGTACGAATGCGGATATCCCTAACTGAGCAACAAAGAAGAATTACTGTGAGAAAGTTTAACGTCGAAAAGCTACAATCGCAAGAGACCGCCAGGGTCTTCGCTGAACGCGTGCCCCGAAATCTCTCAATTACTTCTATGCCGCCAGCATCAAGCGTCGAAGACTAGTGGCAACGCTGCCAACATGCCACCAAAAACACCGCGACTGATGTGCTGGGTTTCGGTCGCCCAATACCGCGAAACCCCTGGTTTGACGAAGAATGCCGGCGAGTGCATGCAGCAAAACAAGAGGCATACAAAGCGGCGCTGCAAAGGAAGACGAGAGCTGCTCGTGAGCTCTACGAGCAAAAGGGACGGGAAGAACATCGGCTTCTCCAACAGAAGAAGAAAGAGCATGAGAAGCGCGCGATCGAGAATATTGAGAGCTTATACTACAGGAACAATGTACGGAAGTTACACTAAAAGATAAAAAGAACGTGTCAGAGAAGCAAAATCCGTACAAAAACCTGTAGAGATGAAAATGGAAACCTCGTAGTTGAATCACAGTCGGTGCTGAAAATATGGAAGAAGTACTTCTGCAGACTGTATAACGGCGACGAACACCAACATACCGCTGTCAGGCAGAATGAACCATTCAACATAAACGATGATAGTCAACATTTCCGTCCACCAAAATGAAGTGAGGATAGCAATATCCAAGCTAAAATCCAACAAGGCTGCTGGATATGACGACTTACCGGCCGAACTTTTCAAGGCAGCTGGTGATGAACTGGTAGAGAGCAACTCATCTCTAAGATTTGGTCAGACGAGTGTATGCCTAGTGAATGGAATCTCAGCATCGTTTGCCCGATCCACAAGAAAGGCGGCCCCTCAACTGGGACAATTATAGAGGCATCAGTCTCCTTAACATCGCATATAAGATCTTTTCTGCGATATTATGTGAAGACCTGAAAACTTTTACCAACAGCCTGATTGGCCCATATCAGTGCCGTTTCAGGCCATAAAAATCCACCATCTATCAAATCTTCACACTTCGGCAGATCCTGGAGAAAACCAAATCGATACTCATCATCTCTTTATCGATTTCAAGGCCACCTATGACAACATCTATAGAGAAGAGCTATATACTCGTAGAGCCATATCTAGTTTTGACATCCATGGCAAATTTGTTCGTCTGTGCAGGATGACGATGGTGAACGCTCGCTGCTCCATTAAGTTCGGTAATGACCTCACGGAGACCTTCGATGTTAAAAAAGGTCTTAGACAGGGTGACGCGCTGGCATGTGACTTCTTTAATATTGTACAATACTTGAACGGATTGTGCGGAACTCGCAAGCCAAAAGCGGAGGCACAATCTATCACAAGTCTGTACAAATGCTTGCATACGCCGACGATATTGACATAATTGGAAGAATTCAGCGGGCTGTCACCGATGCGTTTGCGAACATTGAAGCAGAAGTGGCCAAAATGAGCTTAGCGATAAACGAGGTCAAAACCAAGTACATATATGCTGTCAACAAGAAGGGACAATCAACGCCTACGAATTGGACAAAACGTCACCGTGCTATAACTTCGAGGTAGTAAGGGATTTTGCCTACCTTGGCTCTGCTATAAACTCGTAAAACAACATCTGTACAGAAATCAAGCGAAGAATAACTCTTGCCAATTGCTGTTTTTTTTTGGCTTATAAGGTAATTCAACAGTAAAGCCCTGTCTCGAACAACTAAGCCGACTCTGTATAAGACTTTGATCATCCCAGTTATGCTTCACATGGCTGAAACATGGACTTTATTAAAAGAGGATGAAGATATCCGTGGTCGCTTTGAGAGAAAAATTCTTCGTAAGATACTCGGCCCGTTTGCGTTAACGGGTTTTGGAGTACAGCTCTCAGCTTATCAAGCTCTATCTATAAGTGGAAGCAGAAGCTCAGCCGATGTTGTTGGTGCTGCTTGTAAGAGCTGCGCTGGAATACCGTCAAGTCCTACCGCCTTGTTGGCTTTGAGTGCCTTGATCGCGGTAATGATCTCATCCTTACTGGGAGTCGTGGTGCGAATTCGGAAACTTCTCACCTCGGGCATCTCAGTTTGATTTGGGAGCATATCGCTAACGAATACACGGTTTAAAACCGTAGCAAAATGCTCTTTCCATCTCTTGAGCTGGTCCTCATCCGAAATGAGCAAGGACCCGTCTAGGCTGGGTGCTGGGAGCTGGAGCTGCGACCACCTGTCAGCTCTTTCGTGATTCTGTAGACAGTCCTTCTTCTGCTTCTGTAGCCAGCGCGTTGATGTAGTTGCGCTTGTCACTGCGCACGCTACGCTGAACTTCTCTGATCTTCATGCGATATAGGGACTCTAGCTTGCTTCTCCCTGCTGCTGGGGTAGGTGCAACGCGAGCTTTCAGCTGTTTGCGTTCGTCAATCCGTCTCCAGGTATCCTCGGAAAGCCACGCCCTATGTCTTCCCTGCGATTGACAGACAATTCTTTCACACCAATGGTCTTGGATGGTTGCGGGCATTGAGCTGCTGATTGCTTCCACGCCTTGCGAAAAGTGCTCCCTTAATTGCTGGCGCACTGAGGGATCACTAAGTCTATCGACGTTGAACCTGGGCATTCTTGTTTTGTCCTGGGATCTTCGAACTGGAGCAGTGCGTAATTGGAGGGTAGCTATCATAAGATGGTGATCACGTACTATCCCCACATCTGCCCCTCGCCTGTTTCCGACGTCCAGGAGACTACTTCTAAAGCAGCGGCTGATAGCAAAATGGTCAATTTGGTTGATGGTTGCTTGCCTGTCGTTGAAAACCCAGCTGACTTTGTGGCAGATCTTGTGCTCAAAGTGCCACCTATCACAAGGCGGTTGGCATTGCAGAAATCCACAAACCTTTCGCCGTTGTCATTGCGGTTGCTTAATCCATGCTTCCCGATTACATGTTTGAGCCCTTCGTTGTCGTTGAAAGTCCACCATTGACCCATTGACACCATTGATCTTGGAAAAAACCCAGAAATGACGATGGATAACTCTCGCTGCTCCATCAAAGTCGGCAAGAACACCATTGAACCGTTTTATGTCAGAAAATATCTTACATAAGGCGATGATGACACTGACATAATCGGAAGAACTCAGCGGGCGGTCAGTGGGGCGTTTGCGAGTACTGATTCAAAGATTTAGCGGTCATAAAAACAAAAGAAAATATATATTGTCCAAAAGAAGGGTAACCAAAAACAGCGCCTTGGACAGATATAGGTCATTTTGAGATAGGATGGTAAACTGCTTACTTACTTACTTAAGTGGCAGTACAGTTCGGGGTGAACCTGGGTCTCAATCAACAAGCCTCTCCATTTAGCTCGGTCTTTAGCTAATTGTCTCCAGTTGCGCACTCCAAGTTGGTCGAGGTCCCCTTGAACTTGTGCGCGCCACCTATGGCGAGGAGGTCCTCTACTGCGTCGTCCCTCGAGGTATCCATTCGCTCTACATGCCCTAGCCATCTCAGACGTCCAATACGCAGTTTTTTGACTAGGTCGATGTCGCTGTACAGCTCGTATAGTTCGTGATTGAATCTTCTTCTCCAAAACCCGTCAACGCTAACGGGGCCGAATATCTTACGAAGAATTTTTCTCTCAAAGCGACCAAGGATATCTTCATCCTATTTTAATAAAGTCCATGTTTCAGCGCCATAAAGTAGGACTGGGATGATCAGAGTCTTATATAGAGTCTCCTTAGTTGTTTGAGATAGGGCTTTACGGTTGGATTGCCTTATGAGCCCAAAAAAAAACCGCGATTGGCGAGAGTTATTCTACGCTTGATTTCTGCGCTGATATGGTAAACTCCGCAAATGAAATTAGTGAGGAGATCAAGCGAAGCATTACTCTTGTCAATCACTGTTTATATGCGATAAGAAGGCAATTGAGTAACAAAGCACTAGCTCGAACTACAAGGTTACTCTGTGTAAGACACTAATCATCACAGTCCTTCTGTATGGCGCAGAGGCCTGGATTTTATCAAAACCGGATGACGATGCCCTTGGTTACTTTGAGAAAAAAGTTCCTCGAGTGATTTTTTGTCCCAGCTTTAGACGGTGAGTAGAGGAAAGGTACAGTACCGAAATATACGGCCTATGCAGCGGCATCGACTTAGCCAGAACTAACATAGCGTGCGCAGCTACAGGCAGCTGTCTCGTAACCGGTCTGGCTGAAGAAGCTTATTGCTTGAGGCCAAGGTCAAACCTGGACAGTAGAGCCACCTAAGTAAGTGCGTAATGTGTGTGCACGTGCCAAAGGGATTATTAATACCCTTATACTGGTTCTCTTCAATAGCCACCATGGTGCAGTAAGCCCTTAACTTCCAGTGTGCCAGTCGGGGCTAATGGCTCCATTTGTAAGTAATGTGTGTGATGTTTGTTCAGTTTATTGTCTAGGATTTGAAGTGACATGCAAATTCCAATAACTTCCTCTAGCACAGCAGTACTCAGTAGTTTGTAGCTTCCTGAATAACACCGGCGCTATTTTACAGGCGTTGAACATGAGCCCAAACGTTGTTCGTGATTACATTATTCTCTACCTGAAGCCATTGCAGTGGTGACCCGGTGGACTTAACCAAGATGATATTCTCTGTAATTTCTGACGCTTTAAGAGAAACTGAAGGGAAAAGCTAAGGTCGTCTTTCAAAAGGATAAAGCACTTCTGTCATTTATAATCAAAACTCAGCTCTTCGTACTAAATAAAGATAAATGCTACGTTTTCCTATACAAGTGGACATATGTATGTACATACATTCTACTATCTAACGTCTAACGGAATATGAAAACCTCCATTGTTTCAGTTCTTCACAACGCACTGTTAATCATATTCATTTGCGCTGCTTATTTTTCTATAAATTAATAATTCAAATGTGGGTACACACACTCGTCCATTACTCAAGAGATTCATTATCACATTGCCTTAGTTGCACACTCCTCTCCTGTCCATCGAGGATTGTTTACACAGCCATTAACTAGCTGTCTAGCCCGGTTACCTCGCTGAACACATCCAACCAACAACTAATTAAACCAATGGGGGACGACATGTGTGTGTATCTAGTGTGTGTTGCTTAACAGAAGCCAAGATTACTTCTATCTGATAAGAAACAAACTTTATTATATGTATTTTGAGAGTTCCTGCGATTGTTAGTCTGCCTCATGTGCGTCACCACATTGCTGCACATACACACATATCGCGGGATAACAGAGATGTTTGGCTTGAGATATTGTCAATCAAGAGAATTTATAAATAATATTTCAATTCGAGTGTAAACATGCGATAGGTTGTTGAGAGAAAGAAAGAAAAAAAGTTGGAATTATGCAATATTGTCATTAATTATCCTGTCAACGTGTGTATGCCTGATTAGATTGTTCAAATATAATTCAACAGAAATCGATGTGTTTGATCATTAATACAAGTTTGGACAATAATCGTGAGAGTAACATGTTAATCTTTAGAACTTTTAAGCAGTGCTCATTGTTATGCTTTCAATTTTGTAAAATTATTCCAGTGTTTCAAATGTGTAACGTATATGGGCTTTAAAATAAATGCTGGTACCATTTAACGTAACCACCGCCATCTACCGCTGGCTAGTAAAAACAATAACTCGAAAATGCAGCTGATGTTGAAACCAGAGTTAAGAGTGGTTGCACCCGTCATGTGATTTGTGTCCGAGATGTATGCACCATTCACAATGGTTACTGGAATTTTAGGACACAATCGAAGAAGTAATGCAAAATTATGTAAATGCATTAAAATTAAATTTTACAATAATAACGGCTGGAGTTAAAACAATTCTATCGTGAAATAAGTTTTGGGGTAAATGACTTCGGTGAAAAAGATTTTTAAAAACTTTATTTGCTTCCACGTGAGAATTCGCATAGGAGGTGGGACATGCCCCACTCTCTATCCTTATTTTGTATCTGTCCTTGAAGTAATCATGTATTCGGCTTTCTTCTTACTATTTTGGTGAGGTTACGATTTGAGCATAGCCTTCACACTTCATTGCGTTTCCACTGATCCGCCTGTGGGGTTCGCTTGTTTGACATACGGAATTATCGGCAGGCCTCCCGATTTTCGATCATCGTTACTCCTTGTGTGCATTGTGGGAGCGAAGAGTTTTTAGGCATATCTATCTTTCGTGGTATCTCTGGAACGTTAATTGATATTCGGCTTTTGATGGAGTTCAAATGATCTCTTTTTTGAACATGACAATACTAGCTGAGCCGGTTGCGATTTATTTTTCATGAGATGGTTTATTTGACGTGAAGGACATCCACGAATCGCGACATTACAGGTTGCTTCGCTATTGGTCACAGGTATTTGGACTTTTCGCACTTGGGAAGCACTATTCAATTCGAATTAATATCTGGTATCAGAGAACGGACAGCACAGTGCTCGGCCTTTTTTGGACCAATACGGTATCCATTTTCTTCGAAAACGTCCATCCAAATGTCAAGAGCCCATTGGAGGGACGTGAGATGCTCACTTATGATGACTTCATCATCAGCAAAGAATAACTGGTGTACTTTGGCGTCCATCACTTTACCTTCAAGCAGATAGTCAAGGACTGCAATAAAGATCAAAGGACTTAAGACGCTTCCTTGATGTATTGGAACTCTTCGGTTACTCCAGCGGGGCATCTTGCTCTTGTGTTTGGGCCCTCGCGCATCGCAATGATCATCTGTACGAAAGTTTTTGGAACCTTTCGATAGTTAACCAATACAATATGCAAATCCTTTACAGAATCACGATGTTTTTCCATTATGATCCCTTTACGTTGGATTGCATCTATGGTTGAATTACCCGCGACAAACCAGCACTCATAATCGGATAAACGTATGGTTTTTCGCAGTTGGCCACCTAATACCCGCTCAACGATTTTCATGGTGTGTGACATCAGCTTGATCGAACGGTAGTTACATAGTTTCGCGTATCAGCCTTCCCTTTGTACACAGGGAGAAAGTGTTCCTCCATTAATTCGGTATTGGATCTCCTCTCGTGAGGTGACCTTACTTACTTCTTCGAATGTAATGTCTGGTATTTCTTCATAGTTAGCTCACGGTCCCACCTCTCGCAAGCGTTTGACAAACACCTGAGAGTATTGTTGCAATGAAAAAGCTTCTCAAAACAAAATAAAAATTACCCTTCGGATAGGGTACAAAACTGTAGGTCCCTTCCATTCGTGTGAAAAATATATCGCACATACCACGAATGGTTGCGAGAAGCTAGACATAGACCCTTTATGGGCTGTTGCGGCAAATGTGTATGTATGTAAATATTGGTTCATATGTCATATATTGGTTCTATTTGTTAATTATGTTTACTTAGACGTTTAAATTTGTTCTATTAAGTCGCAAAGATAATATCTGTCAAGTGGCCGCCGCCAGGGTTAAAGCACAGTCGGGCTCGTTCCACAGCATTTTCCATTAATTTTCTCAAGAATTCTGGCGATAAATTATTCACTTCTTGTCGGATGTTCGCGTTAAGGACCGCCAAGGTCTGTGGCTTGTTCGTACAGAAGTCTGGAACGGTCAGATTTTGCGGGCCAGTACAAATAGCCAAAAAAATAGAATCTAAGCGGCCGGGAAACGCTGGCTTCGAAATATCCACTGTCGCTCGTGTTGTGTACACGGTTGCACCATCCTGCTGAAATCACATGTTCTCAAAACTCAATTTGTCAATTCGAGGCTTCAAGAAGCCATTGATCATGAATCTGCAGCGCTCATCAGTAACAGTAACAGTGTTGCTGACGCCGTCCTCGAAAAAATATGGACCAATCACCTTTCCTCCGTAAACAGTGACTTTGAGAGGATGCAATGCTCTTCATGCATTACACGCGAATTTTTCATTTCCCAGAAGCGATAATTTTGCTCATTCACTTATCCGCATAGGTGGAAATGCGCCTTGTCGCTCGTGACGATTTTCAATGGAAAATCATCCATACCATGGTCGAAGTTAAGGAGGGCTTGGCTGGAATATATGCACATGCAAATGGCGGTATGCAAGTAATAGCTGATGCTACATTTTTAAGTCTTTCACCACAATTCGCTGCAAAGACCATTTATTGATGTCCAATTGTGTGGCTCGTCGTCTGGTTGATAGTTCAGAGTCCTCTTGGACATCTGCAACCATAGGAGCGACATTTTCGACATAACGACTGCTCTGGGCCGTTCACGTCTGCTACTGTCTCGTGATGAGCCAGTCTTCTCAAGGCGAGCGGCTAAACGGCACAGTGTTTACCCAGTTGGTACCAGACGACCAGGGAATCGAGATCGAAATTCACTTCGAGCTAAAACCACCAACCGATTATTTGTCAAAAACATTGACACAATTATTTCGCGTTCTGGAATAGCAATCCAGGGTTAGTATATGTGTATTGTCAAGGTGATATAAGACGCGATTTAAAAAAATTAAATCAACTTCCGATAGGCTGTTGACTTTTGCGCCACCTTATACCTACATACAATACTTATATGTACAGGGTGTCCGCCTGGAACGTATACTAATTTGTTTTGCCACCATTTTGGTAAACATTTGTCTTGACAGTTCATATTTGGCAGTCGTGAAGTAGACACGTGGCAAATTTATTATGGAAAAATATTCGATAAACCAACGTGTTTTAATCGTTAAAACATTTTATCAAAATCAATCATCGATTACTGTGACGATAAGAAAGTTACGTGAAATTTTTGGGAGAAACAACGTGCCAACAAAACGCACTATTTATCGTGTAGTGAATGATTTCGAAGAAAGAGGGTCTGTAGGTGATAGGCCCAAGCATGGGCCACAACGTACTGCAAGATCGGCTGAAAACATTACTGCTGTTCAAGGAAGTGTTCAAAACAATCCATCAACCTCAATTCGACGCCGTGCTCAGCAGCTTGGTCTTCAAAGAACGACTTTGGCCACAATTTTGCACAAGGATTTGCATTTGTTTAACGCCACTGCATGTTTTGGGCTTGATTAACATGTGGTATCAACAAGACGGTGCCACATCGCATACAGCCAGGATTACAATGGAATTATTGCGATACCTCTTTCCACAACAAGTTATTTCAAAAAATGGTGATGTTGATTGGCCTCCACGGTCGCCTGATTTGACTGCTCCTGGCTTCTTTTTGTGGGGATATCTGAAAAGCAAGGTTTATGCAAACAAACCAGAAACGCTTGAGCAACTCAAACAAAATATTCGTGATGAAATTAATGAAATACCGCGTGAAATGTGTGAGAATGTAATGAAAAATGTGCTCAAAAGGGCTCGCATTTGTGAGACTAGCAGAGGCGGACATTTACCTGATATTGTATTCCATACATAATTGCCGACATTAAATAAAACATTTATCAATATAAGATCCATTCTCTTTCATTTAATCAAAATTATAAACAAACAAAGTAGTAGCGGACACCCTGTATATGTACATACCTATATATTATATATTGCATTATAAATACTGGTATATGCATATAGCTTCGCAGTGCTAAAAAATCTGAATTTTTCTAACTTTTACCGAGATTGTTAACCTAATCTGCTTACATCGCCTTTTAAACATTGAAATGTTTAACAAACTCCAGAGAATATAAACTTCTTCTTCCTATTTCGGCTAGGTTATGATCCGAAAACAAGGGATCATAACCCTCCTACTTCACCGCATTTCTACTGATCCGCCTTTGGGGTTCGCCTATTCGTAAGGCCTCCCGACTTTGGATTACTCGGTTACTGAGGCCAATGAAATGCCGTTTTCATTGCATTTGTGTGATCCAGGAATTTATAGCCCTGCCTCTCCTGCCGCGCAATGTCTTTGGAACATTCGTTGATATTGCCCTTTTAACAGGATTCAAATTTCGCACTTGGGAAGCACTGTTCCATTCAAATAAGTGTATGGAATAGGCCTGAGTGGATCAAAGAACCAGAAGCACAAGTACTCTGTCTTTTTTGAACTAATGCGATACTCATTTCCCTCCAAAACGGCCACCCGCATATCAAGTGCTCGTTGCAGGGATGTAGGATCCTCACTTATGATGGCTCCATCGTCAGCAAACAATAATTGATGTACCTAAGGGTCCGTTACTTTACCTTCAAGTAGATAGTCAAGGGGTGTAATAAAGAGCAACGGACTTAAGACGCTTTCCTGGTGCACACCGACTTTGATTCGGAATTCTTCGGTTACTCCAGCGGGGCATACCACCTTGATCAAAAAGTTCCCGGAATTTATTCAGAAAATTAAAAATACAACATTTAAATCTATATTGTCCCCTTCAAAGTAATCCCCATCGACTGCAACACACTTATGCCAGCACTTGATCCAATCTTCGAAACATTTTTTATATTCGGTTTTCGGTATGTCCATCAGTGCTTCCTGCGATTTTTCCATTACTTCCTCTCGGCTGCTGAAACGCGTTCCCCGTAATGGTTTTTTAACTCGATTGAACAGAAAGAAGTCACAGGGAGCCAAATCAGGTGAATTCGGTGGCTGTTGGATGGTATTTGTTGCATTTCTCGTCAAAAAATCATGTCTTTTGCGACGTCAACACGGCCTCTTTTTTCCATGAAATTGAGGTCTTTTGGCACCAACTTTGCTGCTACACGACGGAAACCCAAATCATTAACCAAAATGTCTTGGACGGATCCATAGGCAATGTTCAAGTCCTCCGCTATCTCTCTGATGGTTAATTTGCGGTTATTGACCAGCATTTCTTTTACTTTATCAATGTTTTCGTCGGTTTTCGATGTCGATGGTCTGCCACTGCGTTCATCATCTTCGATTGACTCACGACCACTTTTGAACCGCTCGTGCCACTGGTAAACGACCGTTTTCTTTCGAGAATCGTTGCCGAAAGACTTTTCGAACATTTCCAACATTCGCGCACCATTAAATCCGTTTTTTACGCAAAATTTAATACAAGTTCGTTGCTGCAAATTTAAATCCATTTCCAAAATTGTAAAAAATCGCCAACACACACAGAGATAGATGTACTCTTGGCTACGTAACTTTTGCAAATGTCAAGCTATGACGCTAAGATTTGGAGGAAATATCACTTTGGGCACTTTGATCAAGTTTTGAAACCAGTTTTTTTCTTATTTACCACTTCCTTAGCTTCAGCACTCCACCACCATGTTTCTTTGGCGTCTTGGTGATGGCCTTTGAAGCTCCTAGCAGTGATTTGGCCTTGTTTAACCAAGTTCGATGTAGGGAATCCCATATATTTTGTGCTCTGCACTCTTCATCCTCAGCTCCGTTGATGGCGTGAGAGAGGTAATTTTTCATCACGAAAACAAAAGCCTTGCCTTTTTCTTTGTCCAGATTGTACCACTTGATTTTCTCAGGGACTCTTGTTTGTTTGCTTTCCTTTGGTGTCTTCATAAAATTTTCTGTTAGCAGGAGACGGTGTTGCTGAACGATCACCCCTCCCAGAATCACTTTGCAATCTTTTACCCAAGGCTTCATGAAACTGGCTACCAAATGGTAGTCAATCTGGGTTTCATCTCCACCCCTACTGTAAGTGATCAGGTGTCGGCTTTGTTTGATGAACATGGTATTTAACACGATAAGACCGTGTAATTTGCACATGCTTAGGATGCCTTCACCGGGAAAGTTCCTGGTGCCGTATCCCAGTCCTCCATGGCAGTCTTCGTAGTCTCGTTTGACTTCCCGACATGTCCATTCAAATCTCCTCCAACAAACAGAAACTTGCTGCAATATTGTTACAATTTGTTAATCATGATTTGGATAATATTCGGTGTTTCCACCAGCAAAAGAATATCGTCACCATACACAATCACAGCCCGTTGAACACAATTCCACCCAGAATATTGCAAGTAATGTCGTCCAAAAAATTTAATTGAATGAATAAATGCATATAAAAACAAAACTGAAACTACTTTAATCTTACTAATCTGATGACCTTTTACTTTATATGAACTTATTTGTTCCCATGCAATGATTTCTGAGTACTCAACGTTGCCCAACTTAGATGCTCAACTAACCCCATGGTTAGTTGCTCATATGATGCTGAATTGCAATTTCTTCACATTTGGAATAATGTAGTACTAATTTTAAGACAAATCAACTTAGAAAAAGGATCTGCCTTAAGCAGCCGATTAAAAAAATAATAATACAGCACACGACTGCTCTTACAGCTCGTATAGTTCGGGATTGAATCTTCTCTTCCAAAGCACAAACGGGACGCAATGTCTCGTGAAATTTTTTTTTTCTCGAAACGACCAAGGATATCTTCATCCGCCTTCAATTAAGTCCATACTTTAGCGCAATATCGTAGGAATTAGGACGCCGTGGCGCAGTGGTTAGTGTGTCGGACCACTGCGCGTGAGGTTGAATGTTCGAATCCCAGAAAACACAAAAAAAAAAAAAAAAACATTTTTCACTTTCATTGTCAGAATTCATAGCAAAGCCAAAGTAGACAAGGTCCCTCACTAGCTCGAAGTTCACTGAAACTGCTCTAATTCCTGAATAAACAGGTGTGCTCTATGTAGGTTTTATCGAAAGGAGAAAACTATATCTCCTCAATTGATGGTCGCGTTTAACGAGCTGAAAAAATTATCTTCATCAGAGTCTAGGTATTGGACCCTGCCCTTAGTGCTCTTCGACTGTAGAACGGGTTTTTACGTTTCGCAGGTAAACCAAGCTCCCTTCGACATAGATATCATTAGCTACCAGGCAGCCTGTGAAAGTCTTACGTTAAGGGAACTGTGACATCGGAATTTAAAGTAACGTCATTCCGAAACAATGATTGGAAAATTAATGCAGTTGACTCTGACGGCTACCGAGCAATATCGAAAAAACTAAACGCGGAAAAGATCCAGTGGTTCACCTACGAAAATAAATCAGAAAGACCACTCCGTGTTATAGCAAGGGGTCTCCACCCCTCATGCACTAAAGATGACATTATAAATGACCTTAAAGGAAAAGGCTTGAAAATTATCGACGCAATTAATATCTTAAAGAAGATAAAGCAGAAAACGGAACAAGGCAATGAAATCTTGGTCAAGCATGGACTTCCGCTCTTTATGCTAACCTTCGATAGAAGCGAAAATATAGACGATATTTATAACGTAAAAAGTATTTTGAATATCGTAGTTAAAATCGAGCCTATGCGTACGAATACACGATCGATACCTCAGTGCAAACGCTGTCAAGGTTTCAATCACACCCAATCGTATTGCCAAAAAGAACCGAAATGTGTAAAATGTGCCGGGAACCACTTATCAGAAAGGTGTGACTTAAATAAGCAGGCTCCGGCGACCTGCATAAACTGTAAAGGCAAGCACCCAGCAAACTATCGAGGTTGTGAAGTAGCAAAGGAGCTTCAAAAAAGGCGCGATACTCTCAAGAAACCGATACACCCGAACCCAAGCTTAAGAGATCGTAAAACCGATAAGCCCAAGACCGCTAAGCCAGTCAAAACGAAGCGACCGATAAAGGGAAATAAAAAAAATTGCGCAAGAGAACGTCGCTGGTCCAAGTGCAGCGGAAAAACCGCCACAGGTTGACGCGAGATCGTACGCGCAAGTCGCGTCAAACGAAAACAAATTAAGATCAGCTACAACAGATCCGGTTAGCCAAATATTTACCATTATATTGGAAAAATTTGAGGAGCAAACCAAAGTTAATAAAATTATACTTGACAAATTGAGCAAGCTCGAGTTCAAACCTCGCAAGACAATCAAAAAAACATGAATATGAAACAGCTACTTAAGATACTAACGTGGAATGCAAACGGCCTTCTGAAAAAAATCGACGAGTTAGAAGTGTTTCTACGGAAAAATAACATTGACATATGTTTGGTATCGGAAACGCACTTAAAAAAGGGACTTAGACCCAAAATAAAAGGCTACAGCGATTACCATGCGAATCATCCTTCGGAAAATGCGAGAGGCGGGTCCTCTCTTTACATCAAAGACTGTATTAAGCACTCCGAAAACATAGAAATAGAATTTGATTCTATGCAAATAAGCTCAGTCTCCGTAAAAATAAACCACTTAGGCTACAACATCGGATCTAGTTACTTCCCTCCGGGATATAAGCTAGTAGAAGACGACCTTGTTCGTCTCTTTGACTCACTCGGACCTAATTTTGTCTTAGGTGGTGACTTTAACGCGAAACACACTTTCTGGGGATCCAGATGCAATTCGACAAAAGGCAGATTATTGTACAAAGCCAGCATGAAACGTGGGGTGAACTATTTTTTCGATAGGAACTTATTGGCCAACTGACAAAAATAAAATCCCTGACCTCGTCGACTTCTTTATCGTAAAAGGGTTAACTAAAAATTTGACGGAAATCGAAGAATGCTATGATCTATGCTCAGATCACTCGGCAGTCACTCTGAAAATAGGTGGAAGTCTAGTAAAAAAAGAAGGACCGCCTAGGTTAACTAGTAACAAAACTAACTGGGACGCTTTCAGAAGAGACTGCAAGGAAAATGTTGCTTTAAATGTACCGCTAAAGACACCGTTCGAAATAGAAGAAGAAATCGACAAACTCGTCGAAGCCATTCAGAGCTCAGCGTGGAAAAACACTCCTTTGCGAAAGACAGAAGCGCGGAACAATAAAGTCAAATACCAGCCTGAAATCGAAGACCTCATACGAGAAAAGAGGAGAGCGCGCAAGAGATGGCAACAATCCCGCGCGCCACCGGATAAAACTTATCTGAACCATCTTTGTAACAGGCTTAAAAAAGTGCTGCAGGACCTAAAAAATCACGAGACTTCTACTTACCTCGAGGGTTTGACCGCTGATAAGTATTCAAACTACTCTCTATGGAAAGCCTTGAAGTCCATAAGGAAACCTGTAATGCACTTGCCGCCAATTAGGAAAGCTAACGGGGAATGGGCAAAAGAAGATAAAGAGAAAGCAGAATTATTTGCCGATCACTTAGAGGAAACGTTCAAGCCGTTCGATGGACAACCGTTGATCGAAGATCCGAATGATAATATGGCACCCGACAACTTTAGAGTAAAAACCGTATCCCTGTCCGAACTTCGAATGACAATACAAAAATTGAAAAATAACAAGGCTCCGGGATATGATTTAATCACTGGCGAAATTTTGAAAGAGCTACCGAAAAAAGTGCTGGTTAAGTTGCTCTACATTATAAATGCTTCCTTAAGACTATTATATGTCCCAAGGCAATGGAAAGTCGCCGAAGTTATTATGGTTCCGAAACCGGGGAAATGTGCAAATGACAAGAAATCATATAGACCCATTTCACTTCTGCCAATAATATCTAAGGTCTTCGAGAAACTTCTGCTGAAACGATTGCAACCAGTAATTGAAGAAAGACACTTGATCCCGGATCATCAATTCGGGTTTCGGGTCAAACATTCCACAATCGATCAGGTGTATCGAATAACGAACGAGATTGAAAAAGCTCTAGAAGGGAAAAAAATATGCTCTAGCGCTTTTCTCGACGTATCGCAAGCCTTCGACAAGGTATGGCACGAAGGCCTAAGGTATAAGCTAAGGGTAATCTTACCGGAAAAGTTGTACAGAATATTGGAATCTTATCTTGAAAACAGACTTTTCCGTGTTAGACACGGGAGTGAATATTCGGATTTCAAAGATATCTACGCCGGTGTTCCACAAGGAAGTGTTCTCGGTCCAATCCTGTTCCTGCTCTACACAAGAGATATACCACAAGAGGAAGGGACCGTTGTAGCAACGTTCGCAGACGACACGGCTATCCTCGTAACGGATGAGTCAGTCGAATCATCAACGGGAAAACTCCAACGAGCTTTGAACAATGTATGCGAATGGACAAAAGCCTGGCGAATAGTCCTCAATGAGACAAAATCAACGCATGTCAATTTTACGTTAAGAAAGATAAACAACGTACCTATATCCATTAACTCGGTACAAATACCTTACGCAAACGAGGCAAAATATTTAGGAATGACCCTAGACGCAAAACTTAAGTGGAAACCACACGTTAAAAAGAAGCGCGAAGAGCTCGAAATCAAATTTAGAGAAATGTATTGGCTACTCGGAAGATACTCGAAGTTAAGCGTATACAACAAACTGCTTCTGTATAAGCAAGTGCTAAAACCGTCTTGGACATATGGTATACAACTTTGGGGTTGTACCAAACCAAGCAATATGGCTCTACTGCAAGCATTTCAAAATAAAATGCTAAGAGCAATCGTGAATGCTCCTTGGTATATAAGGAATAGTGATATTCACAGAGATCTAGGAATTGCTACCGTGAGGGACGAAGTAACAAACTTTGCTCGCAAACTTCGTACCCGTCTTCATGTTCATTGCAATAATGAAATAATCCGTACTATGGACGTGACAAACCTTGAGCGCCGACTACAAAGAACAAGACCTTTCGACCTAGCGCCGTAAGGAAAAACCGCATGTAATGACGGTATTAGTAGGTGCCTTCACTGGAAAGCTACCTACCTAACGCGATTAACACTACAGAAGCGTAAACTACTCGTTAAGGCAACTTAGTCGTAGTCATCACAAAAAATGAAAATATGAGAGGAACGAATTTCCTACTACTATGAGTACGCGCAGCCGGTTCTCATAGTGCCTCTCTGAGGGGGTGAGGTTTAGCCCGTAGGCATATACTGACTAGCACTGATGGCATTGTCAGATATATGAATCGGGCATAACCAATGGTACGGACCATTGGTATCTTTTGAAGATTCCTGCACCTCCAGGCGCAACCAAAAAAAAAAAAAAAAACGTTGAGTTTAGGCAGCAACTTCTTTTTTCACATTTGACCGAGCAATGCTTCGGCTAATAACTTTGTATTTGGTCCTGTTACTCGCTCTAATGACTTAAGACTCTTGCTATAATTATAATCAGAGGGTTGGTTTTAAAATTATGCGATTATCTTTTTCATGCGTTCCCCTATAGGCATGATATAAATGCAGACCCTTATGGCTACTGTAGGTGTCGGCCAGAAAGTTTTGCCAGTGTGAACGGCGGCCGATTAAAACCGGTGTTACTTCTGACATCCCACTGAATGGATAGAGGCTAGAGTTCCTTGTACTATCCTCTTACAGATATATACCCGTATATTTGCGACTATTAGCCTCAGGCTCGGCATAGTTCTAACTTGTAGTTCTGTGAGTCGCTTGCGTTATCAGATAAGAAGGTACTCAAAAACACTCTTTATATGTGTGTATGTACAGACCAGTATTATTTGGTTTCATAGTTCTTAAGGACTTTAATACTTCGAGTATTTTTAAGCTTTCCTGTTTTATAGCGATATGATGTTAAGGGAAGAACTGATAACCTTACTATTATAGTGCCAATGGGCTGGTTAGTTCCAGTCCGTCTTGCCTGTAACTTGGGCGGAGTTATGTTACATATAATGTTATATAAAGTAAGATGGCTTCTCGAGCCACATCAAGTCCACACTTACAATAACACCAACATGTGCACTTAACCCATTATGAAAATGTTGGTTTCCGGATTGTTTAGCACCTATTATCAGGCGGGCCATAATATTTGTTAAAACAAACTAAAATACACTAATTAACTCTCGGAATTTTATTTATTTATGAGATAGGATGGAATAATTCACCCCTGCAGTTTAACCTTTAGAATTTATTGGTTATCTATACCTTGCACACAATAAATTATACAATTCACCCTGAGCAACCAGCTGGATGACGCTTCACGTCCTGACCTATGCAAGACGAAGAATTTCATCCTGATAATTCAGTTTCACCAAACGAAGAGTCCTTACTTACTTCGATGATAATACATACATCAAGAGTAGATGTGGGACTCAACCTTCTTCTATATTGGGCCTTCACTTCATTATGGGTTTGAACACTCTGTAGACTGAAATGGTGACGTCAGCTTTTCAAACCCTGGCTAAATAAATAGCTATTTTAATCTTCCAGAGTAGGTGGATTTATTTGAACAGGCCATAAAGTTACTCACTGCATTTTCTCCTCTTTTCAGCGTCTATGCAGACGAAACCAATCGATCAATCAAGTAATTTTTCTCTCGAAAAGACCGGACTATTTTCATTTACTTTGGATAAGGAATCTGCGTAGGAATCTGTAGTAGCGCATACAGGTTTCAAACAGATTGGGTACAGCTGTGCAGCTACAAACAATTTATGGCTCCTTAAACTCAAAATAATTGTTCCATTAAAAAAAAATTTCTTGTTCCATTTTTTCACTTAAAATGCATTTTTCTCAACATTTTTACTTAATATTTTTTTTTTTTTTTATGAAATTGTTATCCCTAAAAAATGTCTTTAAAATTATGTTAAGCAACTTTTTTACGTACGATCAACAGAAGTTGTAGTAAAAGCCATTTTTTGTCAGACAAAAATGGTCAAACAAAATTAAGTGAGAATAATAAACTAACGTACCTATGAGCAATACAGTTAACAGTTAATTGTGTAATGGGAAAAAGAAAACGTAAAAAAGAATTATCACAGATTTGCAAATGTACCGCAATTTTGTTTCAACTGATTTACAATCGACATTTTGCTCTGTAAGGTAACAGCCGATCCCCACAAAATGTATTCAAAACGTGAATATACGGAAATAGTGTTTGTATACGGGTTCTGCAATGGAAACGCTTCATTGGCAAGATTGGAGTACCAACGACTATACCCAAATCGTAGAACACCATGTAGTCGGATGTTCGCTGATGCGTATCAGCGCCTTGTTGATACTGATACTGGGTCAGCTGCACCAAATAAAAGGAAACGACATTCAGACGCAGCGGCGGCAGAAGTTGAGAGTGGGATTTTGCGTGTTGTGGAAGTTCAGCCTTCAGTCAGCGTCCGCAGACTAGCTGTGCAGTTAGAACTTCAGAACCAGGATTCACAGAACTCTAGAGAGTAATAGATTACACCCTTTCCATTTAACACCGGTACAGGATTTACTACCAGGAGATGCGCAAAGAAGAGTGGAATTTTGCCAATGGCTACTGCGCAAACAAGCAGAAAACGGGCACTTCCTCAATAACATTCTGTGGACTGACGAAGCGCAATTCACAAGAGATGGGGTAACAAACCACCATAATTTGCACCATTGGTCAGACGCCAATCCCCATTTAATACGCACAACATTCTTTCAATGGTAAGAATTTAATTATTGTGAACAATTTCTGCAAAATGTTTTAAAGGAGGTTTAGCGTAAATGTTTGGGCTGGATTAATAGGAAACACTTTAGTAGGCCCGCACGTTCTTCCACGAAGAGTTAATTCCCATTACTACCTGGAATTTCTTGGAGAACGATTGCCGGAGCTCCTTGAAGATGTTCCTCTTGTTCAGAGAAGGGCGATGTTCTTTCAACAAGATGGAGCACCTTGTCACAGTAGCAGCGGAGTAACTTCGTTCCTCAACCATACTTTTAACGAACAGTGGATTGGTCGATTTGGCCCCAACCCTTGGCCACCCAGATCTCCTGATCTAACACCCATAGATTTCTTCTTCTGGGGTGCTATGAAAGCAAAAGTTTATTTTAGAGAAATGTCGAGTCTGGAAGAGCTCCATGAAAAAATTAGTGCCGTTTCAGAAAAGATGAGAAGAAGTTTGCTGCTCGTTAATCTGCCATCCGAAATGCTTAAACGTGCTCGAAAGTGTATTCAAATGTAAGGAAGGTACTTCGAACAATTGCTGTAAACATTCCATTAACTGTTCTGTTTTAAGACTAATTCAGTATGTACCTACACTTCTTTTTGACCATTTTTGTCTGACAAAAATGGCTTTTACTACAACTTCTGTTGATCGTACGTAAAAAAGTTGCTTAACATAATTTTAAGGAAATTTTTTAGGGATACAAATTTCATAAAAAAAAATAAAATATGAAGTAAGCATTTTCAGAAAAATGTATTTTAAGTGAAAAAATGGAGCAACAAATTTTCATTATTTTGAGTTTAAGGAGCTATAACTTTATTGTAGCTGTACAGCTGTACCCAATAAGTTTGAAACTTGTATGCGCTACTAAATTGTCTTTCCAAAATGTATAAAACTATTTTGTACCTATAATAGTTAAGAAGTTATAGCGTGTAAAGTGGTTACACCTCCAAATAAGCGGTCACCCACTTTGATGGGCTATAACTTGAAATGTGGTGAGAATAGACACCTCCTGCCATACAATTTTTTGTTCGGCGGAACTTCAGGTATCTCCTCTTAAAGGATTATACTGCTTAACTGGGACACCCTGTATTTTAAAAGCTTCCGCTCATAATTCTGTCCCTATACGCTAGAGCAGTTTTAAAAAAGCTCTACAGGTTGCTAACATCTACATCTCTTATTTAATGCACTTATACTTTCTTCATCCGAAAGAAAATTTTTGCCAAACACATGCGGTCTCGTTTTATGAAGTACCGGGCATTTTCCAATGAAGTGTAAGACGCCTTTTCGTTCTCCTAGATTGCATAATTCACACAAGCATGGCAGGTCCTCCCAATGTGGTATGTAGTTTAGCCTCAAAAGTTCTCATCGCAACTTCATCATCATTGATTGTACAGGAAAACACTATTTTTATAATGGAAATAATTATTCTCTGATAAATGGTGGTTCAAACGGCTGTAAATGGCTCTGTGCATTGACGATTCGGCTTCCTCTGTATTTCGCTGCGTAAAGATCATCCATGCTTTCGATTAATCTATATAAGACTGGCTTCCAGTTTGCCACGTCGTCAATACTCAAATCCAATTCTATTCTACATTGACTCGCAAGATCCAGCCATTCCGCGTACCAGCTTGTTTTACTGGCAACCGTCTTTAGAGTTGATTTCTTTGGAAGTCGTGCATTTGGCATATTCATATTTTTAAGGATATTTTCGACCTGGAGTTTTAAGGTTTTGATGAACAAGGGAGAAAGATCTGTTTCAACCATTAACAGGTAGTTTGGCGCATTAGAAGGGAGATGAAAAATACGGTTGATATAAAAACTCAGAAGTTTTTCAACCGCTTGGTACTATTTATACCCCCGTACCTGAGCAGCATAAAACAAAATTGATTCAACAACGGCTTCAAATTCCTTTTATTTGCTGCTATGGGCAATAAAACGATTGGCAAAACATCTCTTCCAAGTTGTGTTGATTGCAGTCTTTGCCTTTGACAATTTCTCTTGTAGGTGTTTATCCATACTAAGGCTTTTTGTTAAGAGCACACCAATGTACTTAAATTCACTCACCACCTCTAATTCTGCACCATTGCAATACCACCTTTCTGAAAAACCATTACTTTGGATTTCTCTAAATTAACGACTAGATTCCAGAGCTCAGAGTTATCATGCAAACGATTTATCAATAGGAAAACTTAATTCTTTGTCTGATCTCCGCACTGATGGCATTGCTCGAGAAGCGTAATTCTTAGCCATGTCGAAAGTGTTGTTACCTATTGAGACGTTCTGCCCACGTGGTCGATGTTGTTTTTGACAGCGTGTACTTTGATTTGCCTCGTTCACCTTTGGACACATTTTCATGGTCACTGCCTCAATATTAAAAAAAAAAAAAAAGATGGAAATTTAGCTGTTGTGATGTAGTCGACGTTGAAAGACCAAGACGCCCTTTTGTTAGCGTTAGACTTTCGAATAATCATTTCAAGAAGAATGTTGATGATGTCGCGTGACAAGCCTTTAAACCGTATTCTGATATCCAACCTTCTTGATAGAATTATTGTCCCTAGTTGACAGAGCAGCATGAACTCTACGTCGTCAGCTCTGCAGGTAGATCACTCTGGAAGGCATGCCAACACTTTGCATTGCTTTACATAACTCGTCTCTGTGGACTGTCATAGGCGGCTTTAAAATCGATAATACTCGATATGAAACTCTTTTCTTAATATTCGTGGCTTTAAGCCGCAATCATATTAACTAGTCATACATAGTGCTTCTACAAGGTGGCACAAAAGTCCTCACTCAATTACCTAAGGCAGTAATTTGTTTCTGAATAAAAGATTTAGTTCTGTTTGTTGATTATGTTTACTTAAACGTTTAAATTTTTTCCGTTAAGTCGCAAAGATAATATCCGTCAAGTTGCCGCCGCCAGAGATAAAGTACATTCGGACTCGTGCTCTTCGTGCATTACACGCGGATTTTTCATTGCCCAGGAAGCAATAATTTTGCTCATTCACTTATCCGCATAGATGGAAATGCGCCTTGTCGCTTGTGATAATTTTCAATGGAAAATCATCCTCATCGCGGTCGAAGATAAGGAGGGCTTGGCTGTAATACATGTACATGCAAATGGCGGTCTGCAAGTAATACCACATGTACGGGTACATTTTCAAGTCTTTCACCGCAAGTCTTTCAATATATATAAAGACCATCTATTGATGTCCAATTGTGTGGCCCGTCGTCTGGTTGATGATTCAAGGTCTTCTTGGACATCTGCAGCCACAGCAGCGGTATTTTCTACATTACGGCAGCTTCTGGCCCGGCCAACTCTGCTACTGTCCCGTGATGAGCCAGTCTTCTCAAGGCGAGCGGCTAAACGGCACAGTCACCCTGATTGTCGTTGCCGTTTGTCGCTTTTCGCCGATTGTCGTTTAATTCATAGCTACGACCTGCTGACCGTTAAACATAACTAAGCAATTTGTTTGTCGTGTAGAGTACCATTACAACTCTTTCACAGAGAAAAAGTTATGAAAATGGATTCATGCTACATCTGAAGAATAAAACGACAATCGTCGAAAAGCGACAAACGCCAACGACATAGAAATAGAAATGGATTCAACACTCATGTCGTTTGGAAAATAATTTTTGGTTTCAAGGTTATATTCGAGGCGACTGTAATAGTCAATCTTCAGGATTCATTATTATGATAGTACAGTCAAATTAGCTCAATTTATAACGTGCAATGACAATTTTTTAATAAGTGACATGTATTAGATTACGGTTTAGTGCAGAAAAAGTAATCTCTTTAAAATGCTTAATCTAAAATTTGACGTCGATATTGCAAAACCGCTTTCAAATATCTGTACAAACATTTCCAGTTACTTACTTACTTACTTACTTAGGGGCGCTACAGGCATTGTACCTTCTCTTCCACTCACCGTCTATGCAGACGGGACCAAAGATCGCTGGAAGAACTTTTCTCTCGAAATAACCTAGGGCATCCTCATCCGGTTTTGTTAAAGCCCATGCCTCTGCGCCATACAGCAGGACTGGGATGATTAGTGTCTTATAAAGAGTTACCTTAGTAGTTCGAGATAGGGCGTTGCTACTCAATTGCCTTCTTAGCCCATAGAAACAATCAGGGTGAGTGTTTGCCCAGTGGTACCACACGACCAGGGAATCGACGACGAAATCCACTTTAAGCTAAAACCAACAACCAATTATTTGTCAACAACATTGGCAAAATTATTCCGCATTCTGGAATAGCAATACAGGATTAGTCTATGTTTATTGTCACGGTGATATAAGACGCCATTTGAAAAAATTAAAACATCTTCCGATAGGACTTTGACTATTGCGCCAACTTGTATCTACCTACTTATATGTATAGTGACATACCGTTATATTATATAATACATTATAAATCCTCGTTTATGCATATAGCTTCGCACTACTACAAAATCTGAATTTTTCTAACTTTTATCGACTATCGAAGAATGTTGACCTAATCTGTTTACATCGGCCTTCTAAGCATTGAAATGTTTAACAACCCCCGGAGAATATAAACATATGTGTACCCTTCCCCTCTATTTTAAAAAAAAATTGCAACAGAATCCGCAATACAAGCACTCGCTGGAGCCTTTTGTTCCGCCCCGATATCTAAATATACAAAATTAATTCATAAAACATCCCTACTTTCGTATGTGTGCCTAACTGGTATATAATTTCAATATTTCTCGCAATATATGCACGTTCGTGCGTCAAATCTGAAATCGATTTTATTTTTAAATTGCGAGCGCCGACATTTATACCACAAACACAAGTCCTTTTGGAGTTTCCACACTCGCAACATTTTCCCCGGTCAAATGTTAGTGTACAAAACAATAACAAACTTCGATTAAAAACCCGGAACTTTGAATACATAACTTTTAACTTTATGGCAATAAATTTTTTGTGCACATTCTCTTCTTTTTTTCGCCATTCGTTTGTGGAAAATAATTTTGAAAACTAACAAAGCGCACGAATTGTACTATGCACACCCATTGCACACAGCAGTAGGTCCTGTGAAATATCTATTTGCAGAATGCATTCCTCCTGCTATGTCAATCCATTGTAAAAGGGTTTTTGGCATGAAGTAACTATATATGTATGTTTATACGGACAATGCAAATAAAACAATGCGTCTTCCTTCCGTCATGGTATGTATCCTACAAACATATAAACCTTTGAAGTGTATCTTGTATTAATTCAGCCAGTTGATTGTTGAGCTTCTGTCCATCGTCCTGTAACGAGTTGTTGGAATTGCCCTCACCCACCATACAGTCTGCAGAGTTCTGGGTGATTACGTAAATTCTAGGTTTTTATTTGCATATGGTAGGACCTCAATAGTCCTTCAATTGTTGTCCTCCGTCGTCGCAATTTTGACCCAAATGTGTTTCCTTTGCAAAACAGGGCATAAAGAGGTTATTTTTTTAAAGATGGGTTTATTATGGTGAGCTGGTGTATGGCGGATCCACAGAAGACACACAACGAAGGGACACATTCGGCCTATTTGCATGTGCCAAGACAGCAGGTGACGGTTTGCTTGTCGTGTGTGGTTGTGGATTTATTCAACTGCAGGATACCAGTTGCCTTATATGTTTTGGGTTATATACCATATTACCCCACCACCCATAAAACATTGGCTATGGGCAATGCATGTTGGCATTAATATTGGCCGTGTTGTGTACAGTCTACGAGTACTTCATTTTGATGGTATGGCTTCAAAGTTTTGTTTTTGTTTTTCACTGAAGTTTTTAACTGCATGAAGTATCTGTATGGATAGATATGCAGATATGTACAGTATATGTAAATTCCTCTTTTTTTTAAACTTCTCCGAATGAGGGATGTTGAAGCATTGAGGTTGATTTTAAATTGGTTTTCACTGTGATAAATGACGATTTTATTTTGACATTAAAATGGATGCATGTTGCGAGAGTTTACTCTTATATTCGAACGATAAAGTGGAATGTTTTTTTTTTATTGAGTTTAAATACTCTTGTTTTTAAGTTCTTTACAATCGCTTTTATTTTGTTCATATTTGTGGTTTCCTTGGCGCAGATAAACAGGATTCATTATTCAATCAATTCAATTTCAAATCAATTTTATTTTCACTTAAAATGCTTAACAAATATTTTACAGTATTGAATAAGACAATGGCGTAATTGCCGTCTGCCAGATTGACATTTAATTAAGTAAAAAATTAACTAAGCTAACGCATACATTTAAAAATCTTCGTCCATAATTCTTCTTCTATACTCTAAAGTTAGTTTACAGTATTTGTAGAGCTTTTCCCAATTCAATCCATTTAAGATTTGCAGCATTTGCTCCACACACAAGATATTTTCTCCCCATATCGTTCTCCTTATCTCCTTCAACACTGGACAAACACATAAAGAACGCCTTATATCCTCCCTTTCCTCCATGTTGCAAAGAGAACATAACAGTGGTAAGTCATCCCTATGCGGGATATAATTTATATTTAACAGATCTCCTCTTGCTTTGAAGATCATAGAAATGGATTCAACACTCATGTCGTTTGGAAAATAATTTTTGGTTTTAAGGTTATATTCGAGGCGACTGTAATAGTCAATCTTCAGGATTCATTATTATGATAGTACAGTCAAATTAGCTCAAATTATAACGTGCAATATAATAAGGTAATAAGACACAAATACAAATGGTCTGCCGGAATGACAATTTTTTAATAAGTGACATGTATTAGATTACGGTTTAGTGCAGAAAAAGTAATCTCTTTAAAATGCTTAATCTAAAATTTGACGTCGATATTGCAAAACCGCTTTCAAATATCTGTACAAACATTTCCAGTTACTTACTTACTTACTTACTTAGGGGGCGCTACAGTCCGGAGTGGACCTGGGCATCAACCAACAAACCTCTCCAGCCAGCCCGGTTACGAGCCAGCTGCCTCCAGTTGCGCACGCCAAGTTGGTTGAAGTCCCCCTTCACTTGTTTGCGCCACCTACCGCGAGGTCGTCCTCTAATGCGCCGTCCATCCGAATGTTGAGAACGTTGGGCTCCAACCGCCCTACATAACCCAGCTATCTTAGTCGCTGTATGTGAACTCTTCTGGCTAAGTCGATGTCCGTGTACATACCGTATAGTTCGGCATTGTACCTTCTCTTCCACTCAGCGTCTTTGCAGACGGGACCAAAGATCGCTGGAAGAACTTTTCTCTCGAAATAACCTAGGGCATCCTCATCCGGTTTTGTTAAAGCCCATGCCTCTGCGCCATACAGCAGGACTGGGATGATTAGTGTCTTATAAAGAGTTACCTTAGTAGTTCGAGATAGGGCGTTGCTACTCAATTGCCTTCTTAGCCCATAGAAACAACGATTGGCAAGAGTAATTCTTCGTGTGATCTCCCTACTGATGTCATTTGCGGAGTTCACCATAGAGCCTAGGTAGAGAAAATCCTTTACTACCTCAAAATAATATCCGTCTATTGTGGCGTTCTGTCCAAGTGTCATATTTTGTGGACAGCATATATTTTGTTTTGTTTTCATTGACCGCTAAACCCATCTTTGCTGCCTCGATCTCAATAGGATCAGAATAGTTCTTCTGATTATGTCAATGTCATCGGCATAAGCGAGTAGTTGTACAGACTTTTAAAAGATTGTACCTCCGGTGTTGGCTTGTGAGTTTCGTACAATTCTCTCAAGTACTACGAGTATGTTAAAGAGACCGCATGATAGTGCATCACCTTGCCTGAGACCTTTCCTGTTATCGAACGGTTCGGTGATGTTCTTACCGACTTTGATGGAGCAGCAAGAGTTCTCCATCGTCATTCTGGACAAACGGACGACCTTGGCAGGGATGTCAAGACTAGACATTGCTCTGTATAACTCGTCTCTATACACGCTATCATAGGCAACTTTGAAATCGATGAAGAGGTGGTGCGTGTCGATTTTATATTTATGGGTTTTTTCCAAGATCTGCCGTAGTGTGAATATTTGGTCAATGGTGGACTTTCCGGGCCTGAAACCGCACTGATAAGGACCTATCAGGTTATTGACGATCGGTTTTAGACATTCACATAATACGGCAGACACGATCTTATATGCGATGTTGAGGAGATTTATACCTCTGTAGTTGGTGCAGTTCAGATGGTATCCTTTCTTCAAGATCAGGCAGACGATGCTAAGGTTCCATTCATCGGGCATACTTTCGCCCGACCAGATTTTACAGATGAGCTCCTTACCAACTCATCTCCTCCTGCCTTGAAGAGCTCAGCGGCAAGGCCGTCGGCTCCAGCAGGTTTGTTGGATTTGAGTGTAGATATCGCTATCCTCACTTCATTCTGATCGGGTTGACGGGAATCTTGACTGTCATCGTCACTGTTGAATGGCTGATTCTGCCTGACAGTGGAAAATTGGTCATCATCGCCGTTTAACAGTCTACAAAAGTGTTCCTTCCATATCCTCAGCACCGACTGCGATTCTTCTACTATATTGCCATTTTCGTCCCTGCAGGCTCTGTTCTGGCTTTGAAACCCTGGCATGTTCCTTTTACCTTTTGGTAACATTTTCGAACATCATTCCTGCAATAAAGTCTCTCAATCTCAACATTTCCAGTTACTTCCAATCAAAATATAGTGCACTTCCTCCGTAAACAATTGATTTTTCCCGAAATAAAGTCGCCTTAGTTTCCCCAGTATTGGACAAACTCCTAGAAAATGCATAACATATTTTATTGACAACATATCAACATGATTTTAATGCACGAGTGGGAATTGAAGAAGTAACACCTATCATAGACACCAGAATAGGAAGCTTTTCTAGTTTAAGTAGAGTTTCAAAAGATAAAACGTTAGATGTGAAGGGCAAACTGCTCATTGAGTCTTGCGACTCCTTTGACCTATGCCTATTAAACGGCAGAAGTAAAAGTGACCCAGATGGCGAGCTAACCTTTGCCAAATGCAATGGTTGCTCTGTAATCGATTATGCGTTAATAAACGGCGAGTGGCATAATATTGTAAGGGATATGAGAGTCTCGGCGCAAGAATTCTCAGACCATATGCCGCTTGTAATTGAATGTTCACTATCGACGCAAATGTCAGTTGTAAAAGAGTTGGACCTGCTCGCAAAGCTCATTTGGAAAGATCGCAACATTCACCGTTGCCACGACAATTTAAATGAGTATATCAGAAGGCTGTCCCCAGAATGGAGTCATGCTTTGCTATCCCCGGTTGTTCCTACGAATCTTATAAGATTGTCCGCACAAGAAAAAAATGTAAAGAGGTTTGAGCGAAAATAACCCTGGTTTGACGGCGAATGCTATAAAGCTCGGAAAAAGACCCTTGCCACATTGAACCTTTTTAGAAAACACAACACCGCAGCGGCTAAAGCCCTATACATAGACACAAAAACATTCTACAAAGCCCTGTGTGAGTTTAAAAAACAAATGCATTTCAATGGAAATGCTAGAAAGCTAGCTGAGTCTTCTAGCAGCAAAGAATTCTGGTCCTTGGCAAAGAAACTAAATGGAAATACTTTTAAGGTTGGGAGCCAAATAGGAATATCCAGTTTAAGGACGCATTTTAAATCAATGCTCAACCCACAGAAACCCTTAATTGCTTTTCATTATGCATTACCAAGAATGGGGACCTGCATTGCGATTGATTGGGAAACTACTGACTGCCCAAAACTTGGCTTGGGCCAGTAGCGCAACAATCAAGTTCGTGATGAAGTGCTTACTTTACCTCCTAGTGGTGGTCCCCGGGCAACTATACGTATAAACCCTTATACGTATAGGCCAAAATTGTAAGTGCGGGTTGTCTAGGGCCTTGATTCTAGGCTAGGTAACGTGGGCCAGCAACCTGCGTTACTGAAACCAGCTCGCTACTGAAACCGACACTATGCCTCGGATAAGGACTGATCACATGTTGACGACTTTTGGCTATTGTACCCGGACAAAGATAGGTTTCTGGAATGTAAAGACGCTCCTCGACTCGGGAAGAGAAGGTCCTTACAATGCCAGATTCCTCCAACTGGAAAAGGAATTCATGCGATATAAACTGGACATTTTGGGGGTAAGTGAAGTAAGATGGTTAGAAGCGGGCGAGTACCAGTCTCCAACGCGTAACACTGTACTACTCTATTCTGGAAGACCATCCGGAAGTCCGCGAGAATATGGAGTCGGACTACTGCTAACAACAACAGCACGCAAGGGCCTGATTTCCTGGCAGCCTCATTGTGATAGGATTTTGACGGCCAGATTCCGGACTAGAGTACGACGCGTCACCATCATACAGTGTTACGCCCCAACGAATAGTTCGTCTGAGGACGAAAAGGAGAGCTTCTACAATCTCTTAAGCGCCGTCTTCAACACAACACCAAATGGAGACATTGTCATAGTGATGGGGGATTTGAATGCCAAGGTAGGCAGCGACAATGAAGGGCTCAAGCATGTAATCGGGAAGCATGGACTAGGCAACCGCAATGACAACGGCGAAAGGTTTGTGGATTTCTGCAATGCCAACCGCCTTGTGATAGGTGGCACCATGTTTGAGCACAAGACCTGCCACAAAGTCAGCTGGGTTTCCAATGACAGGCAAGCAACCTCCAACCAAATTGACCATTTTGCTATCAGCCGCCGCTTTAGAAGCAGTCTCCTGGACGTCCGAAACAGACGAGGGGCAGATGTGGGGATAGTACGTGATCACCATCTTATGATAGCTACTCTCCAACTACGCACTGCTGCAGTTCGAAGATCCCACGACAACACAAGAATGCCCAGGTTCAACATCGATAGACTTAGTGATCCCTCAGTGCGCCAACAATTAAGGGAGCACTTTTCGCAAGGTGTGGAAGCAATCAGCAGCTCGATGCCCGCAACCATCCAAGACCATTGGTGTGCTGTGAAAAATGTTTTTACATCTGGTGCTGAAAGAATTGTCGGTCGATCGCAGGGCAGACATAGGGCGTGGCTTTCCGAGGATACCTGGAGACGGATTGACGAACGAAAACAGTTAAAAGCTCGCGTTGCAGCTACCCTGGCAGCAGGGAGAAGCGAGCTAGAGTCCCTATATCGCATGAAGATGAGAGAAGTTCAGCGTAGCGTACGACGTGACAAGCGCAACTACATCAACGCGCTGGCTACAGAAGCAGAAGAAGCTGCACGGAGGTGCGACAGCAGGACTGTCTACAGAATCACGAAAGAACTGACAGGTGGTCGCAGTTCCAGCCAATACCCAGTGAAAAGCCTAGACGGCTCCTTGCTCATTTCGGATGAGGACCAGCTCAAGAGATGGAAAGAGCATTTTGCTACGGTTTTGAACCGTGTATTCGCTAGCGATATGCTCCCAAATCAGACTGAGATGCCCGAGGTGAGAAGTTCCCGAATACGCACCACGACTCCCAGTAAAGATGAGATCATTACCGCGATCAAGGCACTCAAAACCAACAAGGCGGTAGGACTTGACGGTATTCCAGCAGAGCTCTTACGAGCAGCACCAACAACATCGGCTGAGCTTCTGCTTCCACTTATAATGAGAGCTTGGGAAGCTGAGAGCTTTCCTAACGAGTGGAAAAAGGGAATGATCGTCAAGCTCCCTAAGAAAGGAAATTTAATGGAGTGCGGAAACTGGAGGGGTATCTGCGTGCTGCCTGCTGTAGCTAAGATAATAGCTAAAATCATCCTTGAGCGAATCAAACAACATCTCGAAGACACACTCGATGCCGAACAAGCAGGTTTCCGCTCTGGATCCTCCTGTGCCGACCACATCAACACCCTGCGGATTATCATCGAACAGTGTGTTGAATATCGATCGTACAGGAATAATAAATCGGCGATATGGGATGGCAAGGAACTGTCAGATTGGTTTGAGGTAGAGAATGGAGTCAAACAAGGATGTCTCCTCAGCCCGCTTCTATTTGCACTATTCCTGGATGACATATATGACGCACTTCCAGCAGGCATACAGGTCCAACAACTAAAAGTTAAGGCACTGCTTTATGCGGACGATATTGTTATTCTAGCAGAGACACCTAATGCATTACAGCTAATGATTAACAAAGTTGAAGCATATTGCCATATAAACTGCCTCCAAATAAACATCACGAAATCGAAAGTGCTGGTTTTTCGAAAAGGGACTGGACCCTTCGCGAGTAACGAACAGTGGAAGTACGGTAGAGAACCGCTAGAAGTAGTAAGAACCTACAAGTATCTTGGTGTAACCCTTACCCATAACCTCTCCATTAAACGACATCTCGAACTTAAGCTTGTAGAAGCAAAAAAGCCATAAATGCAACATGAAGAAATGTAATTTCTAATACTAAAGTCGACATTCATGCGAAGGTGAAAGTGTTCGAGGCTGTTATGCGTTCGGTAATGTGTTACGGAGCCTAGTATGGGGAAGTAAACCGTATGATGAAGTCGAAAAATTGCTTAGGTTTTTCCTGAAGAAACTGCTCCGACTGCCATCAAACACACCTAACTACATGTTGCATATCGAAAGTGGAATTCCACCGTTATGCTTATTTACATTGAAGTTAAACATGCAGTATGTAGTTAAAGTTATGAGTGGAGAAGACGAGATGAGGCTTGCCAAAATTCTGGCAACAAAAGCGTTGAGAAATCGTTCGCAATTTTATAGAAACTGGGAGGATTTAGCGTCTAAACATAGCACAAGTTTTAGAATGACGGAATCAAACCTTTCAGAGTGAAGAAAATCTGCACGGGAGTTTATATATAATGTCGGCCAGGCAATAAAAAGGGACCACGCAATAGCAGCAAAAAACTCAAGTGCATGATTAATTTATAAAAGACTTATACATGATGACATCACCTATCTGAACGCCAACCTCAGCATCTCCCAAATTTCACTGATCTGGCGAGCGAGAGGAGAACTACTTAAGTTGAATTATATGCCACATCGCACTGACCTTTCGTCAATTTGTAGCCTATGCAACACAGCGGAACCAGAAGATACTGCACACTTCATTGGCACCTGTCCAATTCTGAAGGAAATCAGACGATTACATCTGGGAGTTGAACGCCTTGAAAGTAATGAGATTGAGAATCTGCTGAATGGTAGTAACTGGAGCTCCCTAGTAGCTTACTGTCAGGTAGCATATAATTATAGAAACAGAATTATGGAAGAAAACTTTTAATTTTAATCAAAGTAATAAATAGACATAAATATTTGGCGCAACAGCTCTTTAAAGTGCCAGGGCCTAGCTTCTCGCAACCACTCATGTTGTGTGCGTTATATTTTCCACACGAATGGAAGGGACCTACAGTTTACTGCCGAATCCGAACGGCGATTTGAGAAGCTTTTTTAGACAACAATACTCTCGGATGTTTGTCAGACGCTCGCGAGAGGTGGGACCGTGAAAAAACTTTTTGGTATTTTCTGGGATTCGAACTTGGAACCTCATGCGTAGTGGTCCGACACACTAACCACTTACGCCACAGCGCCCAATAAATAGACATGTTAATAATAATTTGTAGTCACAATTGACAATTATGTAGTCAAATTATTCAATTGCCAATCCACGGCAGACGGCGAAGCCATTTTTTAAATTGTACTATTTTTATTGTAATTTGGAAAATGAATTGGAAAATAAAGTACCTTTAACTAACTTACTAACTAACTTGACAACATATCACAATACATAGGTTATATTATACAGGTTGGTCATCTCGATATGGTATAGGTATAATTCAGAGGTAGAAGGTCTCCCTGTACTTTAAAAATAGCAGATATTGCATCCGTTTCCTGTTGTTCTGCAAAATTATTCTTTCTACTCAGATCATGTGCAACCTTGGAGTAAAATTTTCTCTAAATAGAGAACTTTGCCTGATCTAAAAAATTGGAATGAAGCTTGCCATCGAAAGCGGCATATGTATACACAGGTCAAAATCTCATTAAGCATGTGAGAGTATGTTAGTAAATTCTGTTTGACGTTGCACAGGTACACACACATCAAGCATGAGTCTTCAATCACTCATTTTTACACAAACGTTGTGATGAAAGAACGTACGGTTTCTGGTGTGATTTAAGCGATAAACACTTGAAATCAGTTTTTCAAAAATATAAAAAAGAAAATATGATATGATATGATAAATATATTTTTTTTAAGGAGAGTTTCGAACTGCTCATTTTTTTAAATTCGGTTGCTACGTATACTCTTTCGCTTTTACGTTCCACAACGCTGGTAAAGAACGATAAACTTCTATAAATTCTAACGTAAAACTTTTCTCCTCCATCTCCATCAAAAAAATAAAAACTTCCTTCCGCTACCTGCTTCCTACTATGTTGCTTCGTCGCTGTACACGCGAAAATGAGAATATGCATGATCAATTTGTCAATCACCCATATACACAACGCAATGCTGGATACATGATTAAGCAAAAATCTAAACATTTTGATTTTCCTTCAAGCATACACACAACCCATACGTGTGTCATTTTCACTAACACACTCTCACATGCTTGATGAGATTTTGATCTGTGCATACATATGCCGCTTAAGTTTTTCAACATATTGTACAGATCCGCCTTTATGTTGTGTACACTTCCTATGTACCTACACATTTCGTTCACATTTTGCTCTATTTGCCAACTCCCTCCATGTTACAAAACAGGATACCCTTTTGTTGATTGCATACGTAGCGACAAACCGCCACTTTCATGTTGGAAACTTTTATCACGTAGGTAGTCAAAATGCATTTTTAGGGTTGTGCTTGTGATAAGCATCGCTGGCAGCCCAGTTCTAATATATAGCATATAATTTGGATTCGTCATGGGTAGCCGGAAAAACGTAACAGCTGCTCGACAGTATCGGTTAGCTTGTATCCCCATACCTGGGACGCATATAATAATATGGATCTCGCTGTTGCCGCAAATATTTTGTTTTTCGTTGCGTAGCTGATGTTTTTGTTTGGGAAGCATTCCTTGCATGAAATGTTGATTACTTCCTTAAATTTTTGTTTCAAATTAAAGTAATTTTGTAATGTCAAAGTTACTTTAAGATACTTACATAGAGGTACAACTTAATAGCTTCTATTGGCTCCCCTTCCAACTTCTATCTCTTTGCTGATGACTGCCTTCCTGTTCCACTTCTAAAAACTATAGCTTACGATTTACTTTTGTTCACTGTGATACTCAACACTTTGCAATACTCTTCTAGGTTAGGTTAGGTTAGGTTAGGATCGGCCCTCGATGAGGATGTACTTAGACCAGAAAGTAGGTCCATTGTACTGCCGATGTGTAAGGCGGGTGGATCACCCTTTTAATCTTGGAACCATTTGCTTCGTTGAATGAAGTCGAGAATTTTAGCCGTGCAGGCGTTGCCGAGATCATTAAGATCATTGTAGAAGTATTCACCCAGAGTGGCCTTCCTGATGTTGGCGAGCGCAGGACAGGCACACAGGAGATGACTGATGGTCTCTTCTTCCTCTTCATCTCTGCAACTTCTGCAGAAGTCGTTGTGAGGGATACCTAATCTCTGGGCATGTCTTCCTATGACGCAGTGTCCAGTGAGGACATTTGTTATTTTTGAGAGGGTTCCTCTCTTGTGCTTCAAGAGTCCGATGGACCTGGATTTATTGAGTATCGGCCAGAGCTGTCTGGCGGTATGACATAGGTCTAGATGTTGCCATCGATGATTGGCTACTTTCTCGGCATCAATTTGAATAAGGTACTTAACATAAGACGCTGGCGCTTCGATGTCGGTGATGCTTATGCTATCTGTACCAGAGGAGCCTTGTCGTGCTAGTTCGTCGGCTCCACAATTCCCCGGTATGTCACAGTGACCTGGTACCCAGCAAAGGGTGAGGTTGTACTGACCAGCTATCTCGTTAAGAGATATGCGAAAGTCTTTCACTGCCTTAGATCTCGTAGTGCTGGATGCGAGGGATTTGATGGCTGCCTGACTGTCGACATAAATAACAATATCAGCTGTTGATAGTGTGCTAGCCGCCAGCCAGTCAGCAGCTTTGCGAACTGCGGTGATTTCGGCTTGAAAAACGCTGCAGTAGTCTGGAAGGTTAAAGGAGAGGTGTATGTCCAGATCTTCGGAGAACGTTCCGGCACCGACTCCGTCCTTGGTTTTGGACCCGTCCGTAAAGATTGACAGCAATTCGTTGTAAAGGACATTGCGTTGCGTCCACTCACTTCTGTCCGGTATCAAGTGCGTGTAGCCCTTGTCAAAATCATATTCAGTGGGCAGATGGTCAGTGGAATTGGGAAGATGACGGTGCATCGAAAGTATATTGGCATGAAAGTATGGAGCATGGTTTGGAGCGCCGCTGTGAGAGAAGTTCTCAGTGCACCGGTAATACTGAGACATGCAACTCGCTGAGTTTTTTCCATTATGTATAGGTTGGATTTCTTCTCCAAGACGGGCCACCATACCAATACTCCATACATGAGAATCGGTTTAATGACCGACGTGTATAGCCAGTGCATGATGCTTGGTTTAAGGCCCAGGTGGAGCCTACTGCTTTCTTGCAGATGTAAAGAGCGGCCAGCGATTTCCTGGCCCGTTCGACGACATTCTCCTTCCAAATTAGCTTGCGGTCAAGCTTTAGGCCTAAATAGCTAGCACTATTTGTAAGCTTGAGGGTGGATCCCCTTATCTTGGGCGGAGTGAAGTCAGGTAGCTTGTGTTTTCTTGTGAATACTCTTCTAACTTTATCATTATTATTTGAAGCTTGTGAGGTGTATCCTCTAAAAGCACGATATCACCGGCATACAGCAATATTTGATTTATCTCGTTTCTAACCGTGATTCATCACAATGTCATATGTTATATTTACATCAAATAAAAAGGTAACCCTTCAGATGCCGTTAATCTGTTCCATACCGTTGATGTGTTATGACCACATAGTACTTTCGAAGTTGTGAGCAGTTTAGAAGAAAATCCTATCGTTGACAGTTTAAAGATCAATAAACTTCTATCTACACAGTTGAAGCCTAGCTTAAAATCAACAAAATACAAGTAGGCATTTATTTTTTACCCTTCGCGCAGATATCGACGGTGGAGCTTAATGTGAATATTTGATCCACTGTTGAGTACCTTTGCCGAAACGCAAAAGCTCATGAAGGGTCTAGGCCTAGCCTCTCGCAACCATTCGTATTGTGTGCGTTATATTATTTTGGAGAAGGTTTTCGTGACAACAGTTAACAATATTCTCGGATGTTTGTCAAATGTTCACAAGAGATGGGACCGTGAAAAAAACGTTTGGTAGTTTTTGGGATTCGAACATTGAACCTCACGCTCAGTGGTCCGACACACTAAACACGACATCGTACTGACATGACTCATATCATATCTTGCTTAGATATTAATTTTAGCCTAATCGACTTATAGAAAGCCTTGAAACGTCCATTTTTCAAAGACCTGTTACCAAGTAAGTAAAACAAGTAAGCAAAAACATAAGCACACCCAAAATACTAAACTTAAACAAATAATTTAAAACTCTTTTCGATAACTGCTGTAAAGTACCCTTAATTTTGACGTTAGAATGAAAATTCTGATTTCGTCTGAAATTGTGACCCCACAACCCCCAGATATGAAATTTAAAGTAGATCCACACAGCCGTTTAAGCTACAGTCAGCTGTATAACATACAATACTTTACCAAGGCTCTTACAAAAAATTGTATTTTTCGAAATTGTATACAACGGGACAGAAGAACGTCACAACCCACGTTACTCAAATAATAGTACGGTTTCACTAGGATATTATTCTACTTGCTGCCTATATTACAAGTGTGAAATATTTTAGGTTTCTGTCGTCTTCTGAAAATTCTAATATAGTACACAATAATTTTCTGTCTTCTGATCTGCTTGAGCTAATAAGAGATGCTCACCGCTTAGGCTACAAAGAGGGCGGTTTACCGCGACGGTAGACGGAGTTTGCGCTCGACCGCAAGTCGCCCATATGATATGAATTTAGCTGGAAGATTTTTGAAAGTTCAGGCGGTTGGTTTTTTAGCAGGGCATAATTTTTATTTGACTGCTTTTGAAAGTGTTTTGAAGTACAATAAGTACTTTTTTAAATTCAAAGTAACCATAGAAAAACTAAAATTGAAGAAAAGCTTTTGCCGTGAATTTTGCTCTGAACTTTTCAATCTGTTAAAATCAAATCGCAGTGGGATAATATTTTATACTCACGAGCTGGAGGAATATTTCAAACACAAAATCATTCTGGTGTGAAGTTTTTAACCACAAAGGTGCTGTGAATGAGGACCCATAATCCGATCTGACAAGATTTGAAAATTCAATATTAGTTAAAGGGAGCTTTACCTAATGCAGAAGTGGAAGGAATATTTAGTGAACTAAATATCGTAAAAACAAAGTTACGAAATCGGATGGACCTGTATCTGACGAACTTGATTCTGATAATCAGAAACCAGTTGAGATTTAGCGAATGCTGCTTCAACTTTCCAATACCGGCTGAAGTATTGAATTGAATGAATGAATTAGAATGGATTTAAATGCTTTGCGTATATTATTCTTATTATTTTTATATTTCCAAGCATTATTTATTTCTTAAACCAGAATTCACTTTAATGTAAATACGCGAAAGAAAATTGATTCTGCGTTATTTTTGTTTGGAATTAGTTTATTTATGATTCTTTACAATGCACTATTAGAATGAATTTTTTAACGCAATGCGAATTGTTCTTAACCACAAGAAAGGAGACCCCTTCAACTGCGCTAATTATAGAGGCATCAGTCTCCTCAACATTGCATACAAAATCTATTCTGCGATATTGTGTGAACGCGTGAAACCTTTCATCAACAGCCTGATTGGCCCCTATCAGTGCGGTTTCAGACCACGAAAGTCCACCATCGATCAAATCTTTGCAATTCAACAGATACTGGAGAAAACCCAAGAAGTCGAAATCGATACTCATCATCTCTCTATCGATTTCAACGCCTATGACAGCATCTATAGAGAAGAGCCATGTCTAGTTTTGACATCACCCAAACTTGTTCGTCTGTGCAGGATGACGATGGAGAACGATCGCTGCTCCATTAAGGTCGGTAATGACCTCACTGAGATCATTGATGTAAAAAAACAGGTTTTAGATAAGGTAACGCGCTGTCATGCGACTTCTTTAATATTGTACTTGAACGAATTGTGCGAAACTCACAAGCTAACGCCAGAGTCACAATCTATCAAAAGTCCGTACAACTGCTTGCATACGCCGCCAATATAAACACAATTGGAACAGCTCAGCGGGCTGTCACCGGTGCGTTTGTAAGTATTAAAGCAGAAGCGGACAAAATTGGTTTAGCGATAAACGAGGGCAAAACCAAGTATATGCTGTCAGCAAGAAGGGACAATCAACACCGACAAATTGAACAGAACGTCAAAGTGGCCAAATACAACTTTAAGGTAGTAAGGGACTTTATCTACCTCGGCTCTGCTATTAAATCTGACACTGATACCAGCGCAGAAATCAAACGAATAATAACTCTTGCCAATCGCTGCTTTTTTTTTTGCTAAAAGGGCAATTCAACAGTAAAGCCCTATCTCGAACAACTAAGGTGACTTGATATAAGACCCTGATCATCCCAGTCCAGCTTAATGGCAGTGAAACATGGACTTTATTGAAAGCGGATGAAGATATCCTAGGTTGCTTTGAGACTAAAATTCTTCGTAAGATATTCGGTCCAAAAAAACCAAAAAAACTGCGTATTGGACGTTTAAGATAGCTGGGACACCAATGCTCCGGCCCTCAGGGTCTTCGAATCTAGCCCGGAGGGACGACGCAGTACGTGGCGTGCACAAGTTCATGGGACCTTGACCAACTTAGGGTGAACAATTGGAGGCAATTACCTAAGGACCGAGCTAAATGGAGAGGATTGTTGGTTGAGACCCAGGTTCACCCCAAACTGTAGCTCCATCTAAGTAAGTAAGTATTGTTATTTATTTTTTATAAAATATTTTTAAATCCTTAAACTAAATTTCACTTTAATATACATATATACATGCATATGTACAAATATGAAAGAATATGGATTTTCTTACCAGTGATATCTCAATGAGGGATATTAGCTAGTGTGTGTGTTTTAGGTACAGTCTGCAGGTATTTTCTTCCACAAGAGTTATCATCTTCAAATGATATCTAAAGTTATCATGTTGTGTGACTAACGCTACTAACAATTTGAGTGATCCTCGCCCCATGCTAATAACATTTCGTTTGACAGCCTTCATTGTTAGCTCCTTTTTCCCTTGTCTACATCCGTCCACAGTTGACCATCGTTTATGGTGTTCTCACATTTTCCCTTCTTAAGAAACTTATCACTCGAAAAATTAGTTCAAAGTGGCAATGTAAAAATGATTACGTCTTCATAGGTCCAGTTTCTGTGGTATGTATTATGCTGCTGCTTGTGTACCATATTTTTGCGTTATAATATAAAACTAAATTCTACAGACTTCTGAAGAATTATTGCATTACAGTTTTAACAGTATGTATTGTATTTAATATTTGGTTTGAGCTTCTTACTCGCGGCAGAGGAATTGTATTTATTTTATTTATGTAAATTAAGCCTCAGGCGAACCCCACAGGCGGATCAGTAGAAATGCGGTGAAGTGGGAGGGTTGTGATCCCTTATTTTCGGATCATAACCTCGCTGATAAAAAGAAGAAGAAGAATGAGGAGATGTAAATTAAGCCTTAAAGCCTCAAAACTGAAGAAATAATATAAATTTGAAAATTTGCAGACATTCTCAGTTAACCCTATTGAACAATATGCTAAAAGTATCTTATTTCGTATCCGTGTCTTATAGTTTTTCTTTCAAAATTCAATGCTACTGAACCTACTAAGAAAATCGAGAAACTTGAGCATTTAACAAGTGATTTAGTAGGGTTCTGGAATACCGACCCAATCATTGGCTGTGTAAAATTTGTGACAGGAACATTTGTTCTTTCACTTTTTTTTTTCACTCAGTTGTTCGGATGGAAGAACCGTAACTTTTTTTTAGATATTTTCTAGATTTCATAGTCAAAACCACGTGGAAATTGGAAAATTAAATCTTGAACTGAAGAATAATGTTTTGTAAAACTATGTATTGCGAAAAGCAAAACTTTGGCCTCAATTGATTTTTCAGTGATTCATAGTGTAAGTACACACAACTTTTTAGGTTTCTGGAGAAATGTCAAAAACGAAATTAAATTTTTCTCTTTTCGTAATTTTAATCCAAGAAACAAATCTAAACAAAAGTTTCGTTTAAGACCACCAAGAAGTTGAATGAAAAGAAATTGTTATTTAAAAGAAGCGGTAACCTTTTTTTTTATTTTTATTTATCTTAATAGCGTTTCAGTGAAATTAGGAAACAAATGAACAAAATAAATAATTAAAAAAAAAAAAGAACATTAATCCATTCGAGCGTTTATAAAAGCTTAAATAAGTCTGAGCATCCTTTTTTTTATCAATTATGATATGTCATTGAATGGTATTCCATGTGTCGTTAAGCTGCAGCCAAAATGCTCCTGATGAGGAAGAAGACATTTCCCGAACCTTTCTGACCAAGTGATCGCATGAAAGTTCAATTGGGCTCAAATGCGGCGACTGTGGTGGCTAAACCATGTTGATTAACATCATTTCTTCTTCGTTCTGCTACAGAAAGCTTGAACATAACTTTGAAGTGTGTTTAGGGTCGTTATCTTATTGAAAGACAAACCCTTCTCTAACTAACCGAAGACAGCTTGGAATAGCAGTACATCTACATATATGTAGAATGGTTCTGCCGCCATCTTTGTTCAAAATGTCATTCATGGGAACGAGATCGCTGGTTCCGCTGAAGGAAAAAGCTCCCCAACCCAAAATAGATCCACCTCCATACTTAATTACTTAATGGTGGACAAAATACATTGCGGCAAGGCGATTTGCTCTGCGGAATGTCGAACGAAAATCCTTCTCTTCGTGCCAAACGGCTCGAACTTGGATTCATTTGTCTCAAGAACACTTCTCAAGTCCCCAATGTCCCAATTTTGGTGAGCCATAGTCCAGTCTAGTCATTTCTTCTTATTTTGCGCCCGAAGCAGCGTTGCCCAAAAATGCCTTTTGATTGTTGTAACGGAGACGAAGATTTCTCTTTTCTTGTTGATCTCTCCGCAGGTTTCTGGTGCCGTAACCCTTCGATTACATTTGCCAGCTAATCACAATCAACTTATCTTCCTTCTTAGCGGTTCTTCTTGGATGTCCACTCCTCCTTCAGGAATCACTCTTTTCATTAAATCGTTTGATAATGTAGTGGACTCCAGATTTAGAAAAACCTAATTTCTGTGAGATATCTCCTTCGGATTCGCCCAATTTATGAAGACAAATAATTTAGCTTCTTATTTCAATGGTTATTTGCTTTCAATGGCTTTGATTATTTTTTACTTTTTAAGCTTTCACTTTGAAACTGATAGTTAACTAAAAAATGTATCATGTGTTACCTTCTTAACCAAGTCGTTTGTGGGGGAGATTATACCAAATATTTTCAAACGTATTTTCACTATCATAAAAAATAGGAAATAGCTCATCATTTTTTTATTGTGTCAATTTAATTTTTTTTTTCAAATTCTTATAACAGCAAAAACGGTTTTATGCGTCTACATGCAAGTAAAAGATGCAGGTGTAAGGCTATTAGGGCTGAAATTACTACATATTGCCACAATAACCTGAGTAAAAAAAAAAAGATTTCCTAACTGTAAATGGGTTGTTAAAAAAATAGGTAGAATCAAGGAAATAGTGGTGGTCTTAAACTTCGGATCGGTAGTGGGAAGTGGGAACTAGAAGACGTCGTAAGTCATTTTTATCCGTTATTATTGTTTTGCTGTTATTTGATATATTAGCGAAAATCTGCATTAATCCATTATTTTTAACTAAAGCTTATTGTAGGTGCCGCGCGCCGTGGCACAGGATTTGGTATGTGTGTCGAACCACTTCGCGTGAGGTTCAATGTTAGTATCCCAAAAGACACCAAACGTTTTTTCACGGTCCCACCTCCGGCGAACATCTGACAATCCTACCAGAGTATGGTTGTCATGAAAAAGCTTCTCAAAAACAAAATAAATATTGCCCTTTGGATACGGCATAAAACTGTACGAGTAGATCCCTTCCATTCATGCGAAAAATATAACGCACACAACATAAGTGGTTGCGAAAAGCTAAGCCTAGACCCTGTTGCGAGGCTGTTGCGCCCACTTTTGTCGCAAAGAGACTATGATTCGGCTTATTAAAAAAACACCTCTTTTTGAACCTGTTTTGCTTTTTTGAGACTTTTTCATAAAAAAAAATATTTTTTCAACAAAAATTCTATTTAGTTGCTCATCACAATACTTCACAACAAAATTGTACTGATTTTATTTATTTATTTATTTATTAATAATTATATCTACGAGCAACAAAGCTTTACAGGTTAGAATCAAGAAGGTTTACAAATAAGCATAAATATATTAAAAAAAAAGAAAGAAAGGAAATAAGTATGCTTTTAAACATTAAGTGAAAACAATGTACTTTTAAACTTGGTTCTAGATAAGCTTAAATCTATTTCCATCCAGACCGAGTAAAAATTAGAAATAGCCCGAGATAAGGAACTTGGACTTTTTACATGGTAGCATAATAGGTCTCTTATAAACATTACATCATGTTTTTTCTTCTTTTTCACAACTTTGATAGACCGAGAACTTGACACCTAGCATCATATGCAGATGAAAAATTCCAGTGCATTTTAAACAAAATCAATTTTGAGAATTTTCTTCGCATCCTCTCCACCCGATCGATATGAACTTGGTACGAAGGGCACCAAATTATATCACAGTATATTCTTATAGAGATCTAGCTAGAGACACATACAATGATATCAGAGAATGAGGATTGGAAAATTCTACCGTATTTCTTTTGATGAACCCAGCCATTGCCTTAGAAACTATATAGTCTACATGGTCAGAGAATACCAATGCCTGATCGAATACAATACCGAGATCTTTGACCGTATGAACCCAGGTAAGTTCAAAAGAATCAATTGAGTAACGTTGAATTCGATCCACACGAAAGGAGACCCCCTCAACTGCGACAATTATAGAGGCATCAGTCTCCTCAACATCGCATACAAGATCTTTTCTGCGATATTGTGTGAACGCCTGAAACCTTTTATCAACAGCCTGATTGGACCCTATCAGTGCGGTTTCAGGCCAGGAAAGTCCACCATCGATCAAATCTTCACACTTCGGCAGATCCTGGAGAAAACCCAAGAATTCCAAATCGATACTCACCACCTCTTTATCGATTTCAAGGCCGCCTATGACAGCATCTATAGAGAAGAGCTTTATAGAGCCATGTCTAGTTTTGACATCCCTGCCAAACTTGTCCGTCTGTGCAGGCTGACGATGGATAACGCTCGCTGCTCCATCAAGGTCGGTAATGACCTCACCGAGACCTTTGATGTCAAAAAAGGCTTTAGACAAGGTGACGCGCTGTCATGTGACTTCTTCAATATTGTACTTGAACGGATTGTGCGGAACTCACAAGCCAACACCGGAGGCACAATCTATTACAAGTCTGTACAACTGCTTGCATACGCCGACGATATAGACATTATCGGAAGATCTCAGCGGGCTGTCACCGGTGCTTTTGCAAGCATTGAGGCGGAAGCGGCCAAAATGGGTTTGGCGATAAACGAGGGTAAAACCAAGTATATGCTTTCAACTAGAAGGGTAAACCAACACCGACGAATTGGACAAAACGTCATAGCGGGCAGCTATAACTTCGAGATTGTAAGGGACTTTGTCTACCTTGGCTCTGCTATAAACTCGAAAAACAACATCAGTGCAGAAATCAATCGAAGAATAACTCTTGCCAATCGCTGTTTTTTTGGGCTTATAAGGCAATTCAACAGTAAAGCCCTATCTCGAACAACTAAGGAGACTCTATATAAGACCTTGATCATCCCAGTCCTGCTTTACGGCGCTGAAACAAGGACTTTATTAAAAGAGGATGAAGATATCCTTGGTCGCTTCGAGAGAAAAATTCTTCGTAAGATTTTCGGTCCCGTTTACGTTGACGGGTTTTGGAGGAGAAGATTTAATCACGAACTATACGAGCTGTACAGCCACATCGATCTAGTCAAAAAGCTGCGTATTGGACGTCTGAGATGGCTAGGACATGTAGAGCGAATGGACACCAACGCTCCGGCCCGAAGAGTCTTCGAATCTAACCCCGAGGGACGACGCAGTAGAGGGAATCGTCGCCGTAGGTGGCGCGCACAAGTTCAAGGGGACCTCGACCAACTTGGAGTGCGCAACTGGAGGCAATTAGCTAAAGACCGAGCTAACTGGAGAGGCTTGTTGGTTGAGGCCCAGGTTCACCCCGAACTGTAGCGCCACCTAAGTAAGTAAAGTAACGTTGAATTATTGGGCTTGAGCGCCTGCTGAAAGTTACATAACGTTACATTTTTTACATTTAAAAGAAGGCAATTTTCCTTACACTATGAAGATACAGCATCGATATCGAACTGCAATTTAAAGCAATCTGTTAAGCTTCTTTTTCCTATTCGACAATTAACTGTTAACTGCATTGCTCATAGGTAAATTAAAAAAAAATTTTTTAGGGATAAAAATTTCATAAAAAAGTAAAAAAAAATTAAGTAAACATTTTGAGAAAAATGCATTTTAAGTGGAAAATGGAACAATAAATTTTCATTATTTTGAGTTTAAGGAGCCATAACTTTTTTGTAGCTGCACAGCTGTACCCAATGTGTTCGACACTTGTTTGCGCTATTAAATTGTCTTTCTAAAATGTATAAAACTATTTTTGTACCTATAATAGTTTAGAAGTTATAGCGTTTAAAGTGGTTACACCTCCAAATAAGAGGTCACCCAGTTTGATGGGCTATAACTTGAAATGTGGTGAGAATAGACACCCCCTGCCATACAATTTTTTGTTCGGCGGAACCTCAGGTATCTCCTCTTAGAGGATTATACTGCTTAAGTGAGATATCCTGTATAAATGGTTTCGAATAAGCGGAATCTAGCTTTACCAACTGCACCCGATTGAATAAGAAAGATGGGATCCACCTCAACAGAGATGAATGAAAACCAAAACATTGCAATTTATGTATCAAAACAGTGAGATTAACAGAGTCAAATGCCTTGCTGAAATCCGTTTAAACTGTATCCACTTGGTAGTCCCTTTGGAATTTAATTTAATTAATTTTTTTTTTTATAATAGAATGCATTTATTTTTTTTTATTCTTAATTTATGTTCTTGTTTATTTTGTAAAATACAAGCTTTTATGTTAGTTTCTAAGTTTTTCATTTCAATGAATATGGAGTTCTAACTAGAGAACTGCAGCAAGTATCTCGTTTTATGAGCCACCCGAAACATTTACTGCCTTCACACACATTCACAATCATTTCAAGAAATGATTAGCTACCCTCACACTTTATTGCCTCCAATAGCAATAGCAAATGATTAGCTACCCTCACACTTTCTGGCCTCAATACGAGCTACTTGAAACCATTCGAAGGCAAGTGAATTACTTATACATTTGTGAATACTCTGATTGAGTGAATACTTTGAGTGCGAGCCTACTTCGCATTCAAATATTCATGATTTTCGATTCATACTTTCTTGTTTGCTTTGTGCGTGAGACTGTGGACGGGTCGTGTTTTAGCGAATGATTCACAACTGCAAATGAGTGGATTCATTTAGTTCTCTGGTTCTAACGCGTCGTCACAATTTTTACATTATCTGTTTTTGTTGCCACTTTTTTTTGCTTTGTGACCCATTTTTTGTGAAATTTTTCAGAGGCAACTGGTTGCCAGCGGCATTTGGTTACGCCAAATACGAGAATGTATGTATGCATATGTAACGGTTATTGATATTATTTTAAGTAATATTAGGGCCAAAACCGATCTTTGATTTTGCTGCCGCTAAGCCCTTGATATATTTGTTTGTTTAATTTAGTTTAAATCTTAAATTTAGGAATACAAATAAATGCTTAAAACAATGATATACGAAAACATCAAATAATGTTTTTTGATAAATTAATAGAGAATAAACATAAGAAACTAGCCGATAGCCCTGGTAGCTAGTGCTATATACCTTTGTATTATTTTTGTAATTTAATTACTTAATAATAAAGAAATAATAATAATAATAATAATAAACATAAGAAAAAGTACATAACAAATAATATTTATAAAAACTAAATTAATAATAAATAGCATTTAAGTTAGTAACTAAAGTAGTTGATCGCCTTAAGGTACAGAATGAATTCATGAATTTAATTTCATTATTTACTTCAGCACCCTATTTGTTTGTATTTTTATCAATAAGATAGCAACATTGTCTAAATTTGAGCAAAGTTGAATGTACTCGTAATAAACGAATTACATATGGTGTAATTTAACACTCAAACCATTATGTATTATGAATGACAATAGACTCAAGTACAATGGTCTGCCATATAAATCAAGTGAGAGCTGGCGAATTAATCAGTTATTAATGACAGATCATAAACTTTTAATGGTGAATAAATACGCTTTAGCCTTTAATAGTCATAAGATACAATTACTGAAGTATAGGTTGACGTATAAATGGGCGTAGGAAAAAAATCCTTATGAAGAAACTATAAATTACACGTTTTTGAAGTTAATATTATGTTTCAATTCAGCGTCTTTTCTTTTTGATACTCCCTATAAAATACAGAGTGTGGTCTAATTTTGCATAAGAGCTCCGCCATAATTACAACATCGTACTCTATATTGAATTTTCAAATTGCATGTCTTTGTTGCGATTGATGAAGTGTATTGCGAAAATTGGTTAAATTTATTCGAACTTCAATGGAAAATGAAATTACATAATATTTGCATATATACACTTAAGATGCAATCAGGAGTTTTACAGGTATAAAAACTAGCTCACACAAATTTCATTATTGTTAGCCTCTAGGAATATTTTCACTCATATCCGTTATGATTATACTCCCTTTACTAGCTATGTATATTATAGGTGTGCAAGTAGAAACTCGGCTCTGAAGTTTGTGGCATTAAAACATACTTGAACGCATCCAATTCGCTCGCCATTTTGAATATATGTTTGTAGCTTAGTCAATGCTATTTCCGTGACTGAGTTTTAGTCATTTATAAGCTGTCATTCCGTGTGCATCAGTTGTATAAGAGATGGATGTCGATAAGAAACATTTACGCCATTGCATTCTATTCTTTTTTCAAATGAAAAAAAATGCTGCTCAAGCTATGGAATTGATTAATTCGACTTTGGGTTAACATTCTGCGAGTCATTCAACAGTCACCCTGATTGTCGTTGGCGTTTGTCACTTTTCGACGATTGTCGTTTTATTCTTCAGATGTAGCACGAAACCATTTTCATAACTTTTTCACTGTGAAAGAATTGTAATAGTATTCTACACGACAAACAATTTGCTTAGTAATGTTTTACGGTCAGCAGGTCGTAGCTATGAATAAAATGACAATCGTCGAAAAGCGACAAACGTCAACGACAATCAGGGTGAGTAAAAAAAAAAAAGTGGTTTGCAAGATTTTGTAAAGGAAATTTTAGCCTTGAGGACGCTCCACGTCCAGGTGCAGTGTTACTCTGTGTCTGGTGGGATTGGAAAGGAGTCATTTACTACGAGCTTCTGATCAAATTAAGTGATGCTATAGAAGAAAAAAGACAATTTACGGGCCTAGGAAGGCACAAAGTGATGTTGCTGCATGACAATGCTCGTCCACATACAACAAAACTAAGCCAGGAACTAATCTTCTCCTTAAGCTGGGCAGTTGTCTTCTGATTACCACTTATTCAGATCGATGTCGTCTTAGTTGAAAGACCAGCGGTTTACGAAAGTTGAAGATGTGCGAAAATGGCTTGATGACTATTTTGCTTCGAAACCACCAAGTTTCTATACCGAAGGTATTCATCATCTACCCGATAAATGGCAAAAGACTATAGATATAGATAGCAATGGCGAATATTTCGATTGTTAATCTTTGTATAAGTATGTATCTTTGCCAATAAAGCTGAATTTGACAAAAAAAAAAGCCGAGTTTCTACTTGCACACCTGTTACTCGAAATTGCAGGTTAGACTCATAATCAGCTAACTTCCAGTTAGACCCTTTCACGTTCTTGAGACGATAGATCCTGTAGGTCTTTTATCTTAAAGAGTATTTTATTACTCGTACCTACCTTTACTTTAGCTCTGTATTCTAATTAAATGTTTGTTTGTGTTTACCTTATCATCTAACATAATTTGCATTCTGCATACTCTCTATGATGACAGGAGTTATTTTTACACCTTATTCTGAAGGGTATATTAAGTTTCAATCGAAGTTTGTAACCTTGAGAAATAATATGTTTATATTTTAATGATTAGCGCAAACAGCTGAGTCAGTTAAAAGGTATGTTCTTCCGCCCATCCACCCGTCAGTCCGTTCATGTGCCGCCAGTTATTGAGTGAACGAATTGAATTGAATTCAATTTTCAGAAGCAAATATGTATGCCCCTATTATGGAACAGAACTTCAGTTGTAGTTTGGTTGTATTGTGTATTGGTTGTACGAACTGTCAAAACCACACAGCCTCGATTTTGCAGTTGTAGTTGGTTGTTTGGGAAAAAGAGGGTAGGTTTTGTTAAAAAAAAGATGGAGAAGTACAAGTAAATAAAAATGGAAATAAATTAACAGTATTTTTACAGTCTGAAAGTTATAAAAAAAAAAACTTGGATTTTAATAGATCCCTTCAGAAAAAAGAACGAGCAGCAGCCAGTTGCAAGATCGGTGATATTGACGAAGAGCGCACAATAGTTCTAAATAAATCCTTTACTTCATTCAAATTGTACAAAAATTATTCGTTTAGTCTGAAGCTGTTAATAAAGGATATGATATTTCGATTGAAGCTTTGAGAATTATTATATTTACTTTATTGGTATCTGGAAGTTCCAAAGGCTTGGAATGATCGCAAATACTTTTTCGGATGTGCGCAACATTAGTAGCGTCTTTCTATTCATGGCCATCATCAAAAAATAGCTCAAAACTGCTTTATTTTTTTGTGTTTCGTTTACTATTAAACAGATTACCGGGTACTTCTGAATATTCTTCTGTTTACGTCGAAATGTCAGTGTTAATTTGCAATTTCCGTATTTCAAGTTGGCTGCATTAGCTCAACTGAAAAAAGTGGTGTTACATAATTCCAAAAATTAGTTCGATTGTATTGAAGTTGAATTGTGTGAAAGACAACACAACCAAATTGAGTTGTGATTCATAATAGGCACAGTAATTTGATATATAGGGTCGGCTTCTTTAAAAAAATATCCCTAATATTTGTAAAAAATGTTTGCTTTATTGAAGAGAGTACATTTCCCGATTATTTATGAAACAAATTTTTATTTAAATGACTGCCCCGAATGGCTCAGCAGTAAGCCATCCTGTTAACCATTTTTTGCAGTATACTTTCTATCGTTCGGGGCTCTATTTCACGAATAGCTCGATCATAATAGTGCATAAGTGCCTGAGTCGTTTCTGGATTTTCAGCATAACATCGATCTTTAACAGCAACCCACAAAAAAAAAAGTCCAACGACGTCAATCGCATCTTCGTGGAGGCCAAGCAACACCACCAAAACGGCTGATTACACGATTATTGAACTTAGTGTCAAAAAGATCGATTGTTGGACGGGTTGTGTGACGCATAGCGCCACCTTGCTGGGACTAGAGAATGTCCATGTTCATTTCCTCCGTTTTTGGCCAGAAAAGAGTATGCCTATGTAGAGCTCACCGCTGATCGTAACGTTGTTGTCATCTTCATCTTCGAAGAAAAATGGGCAAATAATGCTGCATTTCCACAAACCACACAAAACATTCTTATGCTGAGCGCTCGAACAGGAGATTAACTTGTATTATCAATTTGTATGCCAATCTCACGAACTTTCTTCACAAATTGCGTACAGCAGGCAGAGTTGGTGCATTATTTTGACCAAAACTTCTTCTCAAACTTTGGAAATAATATATTCCAACGTTGTTCAGGCGTTAATCGATTCATTTTGCATCGCGGAGATACGGTATTTCTGTAATTTTTTTTGATCGCGAAAGAGCTGTAATTGTCAAAATAACATGTATTGTACTTTAAAAAGAAACCAACAGACGGCCGCGAGTTATACAACCACGCACACTTTAAGAAGGTGTTTTCTTAGTAAAAAGCTGTATTTTGTTTAAATCGATGAATCTACATCTAATAAAAAAGTAATATATTTTCATTAGACAATACCCTCACCTTATTAATACTGGATTAAAACAATTAAGGGATTAACAAAATGTTTCCGAATGGCTAGTAACTTTAAAGAGAACTATTATATATAAAATATTTTCTTTATAAAATATGTAGGCGTTGACTTTCTCCATAATCCACTCACACATCAAATGCAGAATTCATCTCATCATCCAGCACTCCCTCGAGTACACCAATTTCTTTGCGCTTAGCCCTGAACGTGAAAGTGAAAATTCTTTCTACTTCAAAAGTGTAAGCGGAGAAGATGTCGTTAAAGCACTGTTCTTTATTGAGTCGAATGCTAAAGGTTTTGGCCGTTTAAGCTCGAAATTCGTCAAATTACATTCCAATGAAATGGGGTAGAAATACAGTGAAATATACATAGATCGTTAGCAATTCTCGCTTACTTAAAGTTTTTGAAAAATTTATTTCGCTGCAAATACTAAAAAAATACCTCATCATTGCATTTAACAGAAACCATCCAACTTTCTTAACGCTTATTGATTTCTCTACAGTGTTTGACACAGATAATCATTGGGTACTGTTCAATAAGCTAGGAATTACTCAAATTTGTCAAAATCCTTGACCAAAGTGATATTTTATTCAATTGAAAGGCAGCAACGCGTGATTGCTGGAAAACCTTCCTCACAACTCATTAACGTACAGAGTGGGATACCGCAAGGATATATCCTAGGACCTACCCTCTTTTCACTGTATGTGAATGAAATGCACAAAGTTGTAAAATACTGCAAAATTCACATTTCGTGAAAGGAAAACTACTTGATAAGTGGAATACTTAGTTGTAGTAAAAATTAAAAACAAGTTTGATTTGAAGGGAGGTTTTTTAGTGGGTAAAAATCGCACACTACTATGAGCACGCACTGGCGATTCTCATAGTGTCTTGTTGAAGATTTTCACCTACCCTCGGAAAAAAAAAAATCCGCGGATGATGTCCAACTTCTCCTGAGCCGTCCTTTAACTAAGGTCGATTAAACTAAAGACCTGATAAATTAAGATCTCGCGAACATTTACCAATGTTCAGTTATACGTAGACATGATGATCATGAGGGGGTGGTAATGGTATAGTGGCAACGTTGTCAATTGCCACGCTAATGGTTCATGGTTCAAATCCTGTGTCAGAAAGCATTTATTTATTTCTCATGAAATATATAAAGTCAGTCCGATCAAATACGAAAGCTTATGTGAACTCTTCTGCGAAGGCATAACACTGGCAGTAGGTTGGTAATATGGCTGGAAAAATTGTTCGCTCTGCTGATGATGATTTGCCTTTGACATCAGTTATCGGGGAAAAAATACTATGAATCAGAAGCAAAGGACAAAAAATTAAAAAAAACCTCCCCAGTTATCTGGACGCTACCCCTGGAGTTTCCCTGAAGCATAAACAACTGAGCTTCAAAAACCACTACACCAAAATCTTTCTCTTTCTCCCTACCTATCCCTTGCAACGCCCGCACTGTGTAAACATGTTAAGGGTATCCATAACGTCTAAATTCGCTAACATACGCCTAATGTGTTCATGCCCCCACGGAAGAAAAGGACCCTGCCACCAAAGAGTGTTTCTACGAGCTCCTCGACAAAACATACGAGCAATGTCCTAAATACGACAAAAAAATCGTATTGGGCGATTTTAACGCCAAAATAGGAAAGGAGGACGTCTTTGGTAGGGCAGTCGGTAAGCATAGCCTACACGACACCACGTCTGATAACGGACTAAGGCTAATTGATCTCGCTGTGGAGCAAAATTTCACCATAGCAAGCACATAGTTTCCTCATCTCGATATTCATAAGCAGACATGGCGGTCCAATGATCATGTCAACCAAATTGATCATATTGCGATCGACGCAAGGCATGCCTCCAGTATTCTAGATGTCCGGATCTTCCGAGCGGTCAACATAGACTCGGATCATTACCTTGTTGTAGCCAAGCAGGGCTGCCGAAGTGACTCCTGAGGGAGTATTCGTACTCCCCTCTCATTCACTGTACTCCCGTACTCCTCTCATCATGATTTTACTCCCTTTAAAATATTTAGACTTTTTTTTGAAACAGATACGTACTAATTTGAGTGTTTTGTTTACTAAATCGTACTTTGTTAACCGTTCCATGTCAGGAAAGATCTTAGACAAAGTGACGTGCCTTCATGCGCTCTCTTTAATATAATACTTGAACGATTTGTACGAAACTCACAACCCAACACCGGAGGTACAATATTTTACAAGTCTGTGCAACTACTCGCTTACATCGATGACATTGATATAGTCGGATGAACTCAGGGGGCGTCAGTGGGGCATTTGCGAGTATTAAGGTCGAGGCATCGAAGATGGGTTTAGCGGTCAATGAAAGCAAAACAAAATATATGCTGTCTACAGAAAAGGACACCCAACATCGGCATTTTGGGTAGAGCGACACAATAGATATAATTTTGAGGTAGTGAAGGGCTTTGTCTACCTAGGCTCTATGGCGAGCTCCGCAAATGACATCAGTGGGGAGATCAAACGAACAATTACTCTTGCCAATCGTTGTTTCTATGTACTTAGAAAGCAATTGAGTAACAAAGCCCCATCTCGAACGACTAAAGTAACTCTTTATAAGACACTAATCATCCCAGTCCTGCTGTATGGCGCAGAGGCATGGGCTTTGTCAAAACTGGATGAGGATGCCCTTGGTTATTTTGAAAGAAAATTTCTTGGAGCGATCTTTGGTCCCGTCTGCATAGACGGCGAGTCAAGGAGACGGTACAATGCCGAACTATACGGCCTATATATGGACATCGACTTAGCCAGAAGAGTGCACATACAGCGACTAAAATGGCTGGGTCATGTAGAGCGGATGAAGCCCAGCGTTCCAGACAAGAAAGTTTCCGAATCCACCCCGGATGGACGGAGCAGTATAGGACGACCTCGCAGTAGGTGGCGCAAAAATGTGGGGAGGGACCTCAACCAACTTTGCGTGTGCAACTGCAGGCAGCTGGCTCATAACCAGGCTGGCTGGAGAGGTTTGTTGGTTGAGGGCCAGGTCCACCTCGGACTGTAGCGGTACCTAAGTAAGTAAGTAATGTTTAAATCAGACATAAAAATAAATGCAATGAAGATATATTTTTAAATGATTTACATGTTTGGTTTGCAATGTTCGTTTTTTGTACTCCCCTCGGACAAAAAACACTCCCCTGTGAACTTCTAAAATACTCCCATTAATAAATTTAAAATGGTAGCCCTGTAGCCAAGGTACGAATGCGGATATCCCAAACTGAGCATACGCTGAACGCGTATCCCGAAATCTCTCAATCACCCCTTTGCCGCCAGCGTCAAGTACCGAAGACCAGTGGCAACGCTGCCAACATGCCATCAGAAACGCCGCGACTGATGTGCTGGGTCTCGCTCGCCCACCACCGCGAAACCCCTGGTTTGACGAAGAATGCCGGCGAGTGCATGCAGCAAAACAAGAGGCATACAAAGCGGCGCTGCAAAGGAAGACGAGAGCTGCTCGTGAGCTCTACGAGCAAAAGAGATGGGAAGAACATCGGCTTCTCCAAAAAAAAAGAGAGAGCATGAGAAGCGCGCGTTTGAGAATATCGAGAGTTTGTATTCCAGGAACAATCTACGGAAGTCTTACCAAAAGGTAAAAAGAACGTGTCAGAGGAGCAATACCCGTACACAAACCTGTAGAGATGAAAATGGAAACCTCATAGTAGAATCACAGTCGGTGCTGAGAATATGGAAAAACTACTTCTGCAGACTGTATAACGGCGACGAAGACCAACATCCCGCTGTCAGGCAGAATGAACCATTCAACATAGCAATATCCAAGCTAAAATCCAACAAGGCTGCTAGTAGTGACGGCTTACCGGCCGAACTTTTCAAGGCAGCTGGGGATGAATTGGTAGAGTGTATACATCAACTCATCTCTAAGATTTGGTCAGACGAGTGTATGCCTGATGAATGGAATCTCGGCATCATTTGCCCGATCCACAAGAAAGGAGACCCCCTCAACTGCGACAATTATAGAGGCATCAGTCTCCTCAACATCGCATACAAGATCTTTTCTGCGATATTGTGTGAACGCCTAAAACCTTTTATCAACAGTCTGATTGGACCCTATCAGTGCGGTTTCAGGCCAGGAAAGTCCACCATCGATCAAATCTTCACACTACGGCAGATCCTGGAGAAAACCCAAGAATTCCAAATCGATACTCACCACCGCTTTATCGATTTCAAGGCCGCCTATGACAGCATCTATAGAGAAGAGCTATGTAGAGCCATGTCTAGTTTTGACATCCCTGCCAAACTTGTCCGTCTGTGCAGGATGACGATGGATAACGCTCGCTGCTCCATCAAGGTCGGTAATGACTTCACCGAGACCTTTGATGTCGAAAAAGGTTTTAGACAAAGTGACGCGCTGTCATCTTCTTTAATATTGTACTTGAACGGATTGTGCGGAACTCACAAGCCAACACCGGTGTGTCTGTACCGGTGAGTCTGTACAACTGCTTGCATACGCCGACGATATCAAAATTATCGGAAGAACTCAGCAGGCTGTCACCGATGCGTTTGCAAGCATTGAGGCGGAAGTGCCCAAAATGGGTTGCTGCCAACACCGACGAATTGGGCAGAACGTCATAGCGGGCAGCTATAACTTCGAAGTAGTAAGGAACTTTATTTATCTTGGCTCTGCTATAAACTCTAAAAACAACATCAGCGCAGAAATCAAGCAAAGAATAACTCTTGCCAATCGTTGTTTTTGGGCTTACAAGCCAATTCAACAGTAAAGCCCTATCTCGAACAACTAAGGAGAATCTGTATAAGACCCTGATATCCCAGTCCTGCTTTACGGCGCTGAAACATGGACTTTATTAAAAGAGGATGAAGATATCCTTGGTCGCTTCGAGAGAAAAATTCTTTGTAAGATTTTCGGTCCCGTTTGCGTTGACGGGTTTTGGAGGAGAAGATTTAATCACGAACTATACGAGCTGTACAGCCACATCGACCTTGTCAAAAAACTGCGTATTGGACGTCTGAGATAGCTAGGACATGTAGAGCGAATGGACACCAACGCTCCGGCCCGCAGAGTCTTTGAATCTAACCCCGAGGGACGACGCAATAGAGGGAATCATCGCCGTAGGTGGCAGCGCTCAAGTTCAAGGGGACCTCTACCAACTTGGAGTGCGCAACTGGAGACAATTAGCTAACGACCGAGTTAAATGGAGAGGCTTGCTGGTTGAGGCCCAGGTTCACCCCGAACTGTAGCGCCACCTAAGTAAGTAAGTAAGTACTTTCGACAGCCTCTTAAAATATAGACCATTATATCTCTTAAACGAATTTATACAGCCGGGCCAGCTCCAATAATTGTACGATAAACTCAATTTTTCCAATCGTGCAGATCGCTAAATGCTAGTTCAATCAAGCTACTCGTTTTTTGCATTGGAACGTCAATTTTTTGTTCAGGTTACCTGGCTGTGGAACTTTCTGCCTACAAACCATAATAAGAGTAGGTAACACGAATAAATTTGAAACATATCCTTTTAAACACACTTGGCTTCTGAATAGGATTAAATTTCTTTAGACGCATAATTTTCATTTTTATATATTTTCTTCATTATTTATTTATTTTCTTTTTTATTAAATAATTTTTTATAAGATTGTCTTAATATTACCTTGTAAGAATACTATGAAATAAATTGAAATTGAAATCCGTGTAATTATATATAGAGCCACACTTCTTCTTCTTCGGGGCGGTTTCTTAAAAAAAAAATCTGGATAATCCGGGAAAATATTATACATTTAAGCTTTAGTTGCACTTTTAGTGCCACGCTCGCTTAAATATAAACACTCTGGGTCTAAATATAAATAACCTTTGCTCCATCATATGACCAGATGGACTGTAACATTTTTGGTAAGTTTGGTGGTCTTAATAGCTCAACTGGATTCAATTATCTTTGGTATACTGGTGGTGACATATTTATTTGGTGGGTCCTTCAAAGTTGGAGCGCGGATACATTCCAGAAAGTTTTTAAGCCCAGCACAGTTGGTATACAAGTGTTTACAACAATTAAATGCTTTTTAAATTCACTTCATTGGGACTAAGATTAAAGGATTCCTATCAGCACTCTTTTTTTAAATATTAAAATGTTTCACCTAAATTCTAATATCTATCACTTTCACATTGTAATATTGTTGAATTTTGAACCACACAAACCTCTCTAGAACCGAATTTGTCGTTCAAATATCAAACAAATTCGGATCTACAGGGTGGATGTAGAACAGACGAATACAAATATAAAAAAAAGTCATGTTATAATATTCTTCTCCAAAACTCCGGCTCCGACGTACATATAAATATGTATCTCCTTTTCTGAAATAGAAAGAATATTCATTTTTATAAATAAAACCATTAAGGACTCACAGTAAAAATCAATATTTGCAGCAAAACTTAAGGATAGAACTGTGTGTTAAATAAAGCAATGAGTTTTCTCCCATATTACCTCGTACTACCAATTAATCCTGCAAATAACTTACACACACTCACAGCGTGGCCATAGTGCGAAGGACTATATAGTATCATAACAATCATCATCATAATAATGTCGTGCCACACGTTTCCAACAGTAGCAGCATAAACGTGTTCCAAACCATGAAGTCAGGAGTAACACCGTGTTTCGCATTCGCCAGTCCCACGATATAGCATGTTCACCTTCGGTTTGTTTTATAGCCAAGAGCCATACAAGTGAGTCTGCTCCGTTGAGGGGGTATTTAAGGACCTTTATACCATCGAATCATTCTGAAAATTAAGGAAATCATAGGATAAATGGCTAGCAATGAGTTTCAGCACAAAGCTGTGATGATGAAGGCAGGCGTATAGTTCAAAGTAACGTGCCACTGATAAAATTGCTTGTCGCGTACACTGACGGTGGTTATTGGGTCATTCGCCGACTACTTAGAGCTTAAGTTATGATTTACTTTAGCCGTAATTATGCAAAACTAATTGCATGCTTTTGGAATAGTGTGTTACAGATACGTGACTGCTCGCCGCTGATTTGAAAAACACGCTTGTAATTACTTCATTCAATTAAATTTGAAAATAATTCCGAAAGCCGATTTCCATCATTAACAACCAGACAATGGTATTAGAATCGATAACGAGCCCAAACAGAGTGTAAATGACGTTTTTATCAAGAAATTCACAGAGATAAGAATTTTTTTTTAGTGTCAAATGGGGAAGCGAATTTTCGAAGACAATTCGGTGTTTCTTTGTAAAGAGTGCATATGGAAGGTGATAAGAAAATCCTCAGCTGGAGGCAGTGGGGCATATCAATCAATCGCTGGGTATTACGCTACATGACTAAACTTTGTAACCCGAATGACCAAACCTTAATTTATTATTTGCTTTTGCTCATTAATTACACATTAATCAAGTACGGGGATAAACTCTAGGGCAAGTATGTAGGCATTGATCTTGCTTAGGTGTGTTAGTCTAGACTTTGGCAACGAAGTAATTGACGCCTGTTGGGAGGGTGGCTTTTGTCGGCAGTATTGTGGATTCAGGTTGACATAAAGTAGAAACATTAAACCAACCAGACGGCAAATTTATTACAGAAATTTTGGTCAGTGTTAAGCGAACAGTTTGCAAAGGCAGCAAGCTCAGGTGCAACACCAGTGATGAAGGGGAGGCATAGCGATTGGAAAGATTCTCAAAGAAATGTATCTTTAAGTATTGTATCTTTAACTTCTGATGCTGATCTGATTACCGCATACGTGGTTCGTTCGATATGTATTGGCTTGATTAAATAAAATGGTATTTGGAAGACCATTTAAAGTCCTTGTTAGGATCATCTCTACCTGGTAAAAAGTTTTGATACAATAAGCGTGTTTTGGTGAGACAGTAATTCTCAGTAAAGTAAAATTTAGCGCAGAGTATAACAACAAAAAATGACTGGCAACTACTTTAGCTTTTAGCTTCAGTCAAAAGTGAGTTGGGATGTATAGGTATAGTTTGCAACGATTTTGTTAGTTTTTCAGAAAAAAGGCTTTTAAATCAGATTGACTGTGGGCCGTTTCGGTGAGAAGCTTTTACTTTACTTTGTATGATTCTCACCAAAACACGCCTAATGATGCCTGATAACTTTGATGCGACTTTTTCGATTTTTATGAAATTTTATAGAAATGTTACTTTTTGAAGATACTGCTTTCAAGGATTGGGCGTGGTCCTGTATAAGCCCATATACTTGTCCTTAAGTTCGTACTTATTGAGGTAGTTATAATTACATTAAAAGAAGAGGGTTTACCCGCGGAACACAAAATGTGATTTGAAGATATCTCGAGAAAACGACTAGCTATGATCTAAGTTTTAACCTTTGTTAATGCGTACATAAAGAAATAGAGTCAATTTTTATCAACAGTGCATAGGTAGAGCATATCTCCGTCAGCTCTCTAAGTTGCAAACGTCAGCATCTTCCTCTATTCAATTTCCATCGTAGCGGCTGACGGTGAAACCGAATTAGTGGGCATCCGAATCAGAAAATCATAAGCTATTTTCGACATGCGGTCAAAAATATAGAGAAGGATTGCGCTTTCAATACAAAAACTAAGCTGTAACTATTTCCCTCAAATATGGAATCAGTACTGCTGTACAGGTGTAGTACTGGGAAGATGGCTTCCATTGTCATTTTGCCACTCGTAATATGCAGCCCTTTGTCAATAGATGCCTTTGCGTTATTTTCTGGCCCAACCATATCTCGAATAAGCAGCGTCACTTGAGAATGTGCCATACAATGAAATCTACTTACACAATCTGGCTGAAAAAAGTCTTTCTAATCTAACATAGAGCAGAACCTTCGAGGAGGAATCCATGTCTTTGGAAATGATTTGAAGAGAGTTTAAACGCGTTGCAGAAATTTGATAATGATGGCGCGCAGCCGTTATTAATACTCTATGCCACACGAAGGGTGACATGACTTGAGTAAGAAAGTACGGGCACCTTTTTAAAATGCACCAGGATTTTTGCTAACAAATCTAGCGCTTGTACAACAATACTAGTTTCGCTACTGACGTAATACATGAAACGCGCCATTTTTGTGTCCGTCAAAAGAAATGAATCATTTGAAATATCTCATTCGGTTCTAGTGCAATCGTACTATTAAGGAGGCATAAAAGAATATGGGTTGCTGGCTACAGGACTACAGGGTAAAATAATAATATCATTGGAGTGCAAAAGAAAACTTCTGTGGATTACAAAATAATCTATATGTCCTCCCAAAGTATCCCCATTCGGTGAGCAATTCAGTCGATCTTGAATTTTTTTTTGTCATCTACATTTTTAACGTTATCCTTCATCAAACAGTTTTTAAATCGTCGTCAGTAAACACCATCATGACGTAAAGATTGCTTAAAAAACGAAAAACTGGGACAAGCCCATTAATGATGAATCCTGTAAGGATTGTCCTGCGGCTCTAGATGACGACGTTCTATGGAGCCTTATCGCCCAAAAGCTAAGTGAACACTGACCGCATTTCGATTGATTTATTTTTGATCAAATCTAAAAAATTCAAACTGGGACAAGACCATTAATGATGAATTCTGTAAGGATTGTCCTACGGCTCTAGATGACGACGTTCTATGGAGCCTTATCGACCAAAAGCTAAGTGAACACTGACCGCATTTCGATTGATTTATTTTTGATCAAATCTAAAGAATTCAAATCTTTTTACTTAGATTGGTTACGGATAGGTCATAGTCTGTAGTGTGGTCTTAAAACTCCCGAGCCTACTAAAGGCTAAATTGCGCCAGAAAAAGTAGTTATTGTGTAGTTTTTGTATCTCAATCAATTGGGAGCTCTTGGAACAGGATACAATTCTTATAGTTGAGATGTACAAAAACCAATTGAGTCGGTTTGATTAGAAAGTCAAAAAGGACAGAGAGAAGCTGCAAAACAGAAAAGTCGTTTTCTTCTATCTCAGAGATCCCCAATTTTTCCGAAGTAATACCCGATTGTCTACTGAGGCCTATTTGAAATTCAAAAAAAATATAGCATCCAATAGATATTCCTACAACTAAATCAGTGGATTTGCATGTACTCGTATGTAGAGGTTAGGTTGTTATCGATTCGATCAACAGATTTCCCTGAATATCGAAACATAAACAGCTTTTCCGTAACCTAAGTAGCTTTCGACATGGCCAGTTTAGTACAAATTCGTATCAAGCTATCAAGTTCGAAATTCAAGTGAAGAGAGGTACATTAGTGATTGTTCTGAAATTCTCTAGTATCTTTTTGAAAACGACGTCGTACGTAAATGTCAACTGGGATTGATCTTCAAAAAGATCCATTTCCATCGTATATATACAACATGTTTAGAATAACGTATTTAAATGATATATGTATGTATGTATGATTCTGGGAACATGCCTAGGTTTCTACTCCGCAGCGCGAAACGACTCAAAATGTAACCAAATAAAGTAACCTTCACTATTTCCAAAGACCTAATCTTTGATCTGGTAAGTGTTTTGAGAAAAAGGACAAAATAACCGATTCCTCCCTAAAGCGTCGTAAAGGCGTTGGAAAAAATACTATAAATAAGGATAAGGACTATGAAACCAGACAAACAATTTCCAATATAGTTCTTACCGCATGATTCCAATTAATTTACTGAAAAAGTACTTAATCCTCGAAAGCCGTTCGGGTAATTCTCAAAGTCATAACTTTCAAAAACAAAATCCTTTAGAGAGCATCCTTTTTGAGGGCATACAACAAATGTGATTTCCCAGAAGTCAATGGGATTCCAATTTACCAAGAATCACCAGGCCACAACAGCAGGACATCTTACGAATTCACCCGTCTCCATTCTTCCATAACCTTTGTAGTCATAAATCAGAAGACCTGATACCTGGAAAGACAAAAGTAGAAAATGCTCAATAAACATATATTTTAAACAAAAAACCCCCAGCCCGAAAAGGGACATCACTTAATCCTAGGTAATTTATTAATTGCTTTACATCCTTCACATAATTAAGAGGACCCTTTTCTAAACTGTGTGTTATGCTTGTGTGTCTAATGTTATTTATGTATATGGTGTAGCTCCTTAAGAATTGTTTAAATTCTAGGATTATCCCTTGTAAGTAAAGATAAAAAGTGTCCTTATCACACCCACTTTCCAAAATAAACAAGAGACACTGTATGTGAAAGTCAAACAGGGCAAAATACACCGCCGGCGCGCGTTACATTACTGTTTCCTCTCCAAAGGACAATTATTGTCAACTTAATCAGGAATACATACATCCTCGTTCGATAGGGTAAATGTATATGTATTACGTGAATGTGTGTATCTTTTAATGTCACATGCCCGTACTTTAACCTAACGATTAGTAGTTTAGTCGTCTTACTTTGCTTTAAATGTTAATCCTTTTTGTTGGTGGCAATAGCACACATATAAAATCACCCACACTCAGCGTGTATCTACATACGTATCCCTTCATGATAATAACAACTGAATCCTGTATCCATCATGCTATGGCCTGATGGATACAGGATTTGGAGTGAACTCCCAAAAGAGATGTTTCATCGTATTTTTATATCCTTTCTTCACTCCATCACCGAGGGTTCCAAATGTCATTTCGATTCACATATGGAAGCTAAATAAAACTCAGCACAACTCACACACGCACACACTAGTATAATAAAAATCGATCGATAGATTAAAGAGAGAGTAAGTAACAAGGGGTTTTATTTTCCTTCTTTTAGATGCTATCCAAAAAAGGACGAACAAACAATGAAGATGGGACAGGCAAGAAACCGAAAAAAAAGGAAAAAAATAAGCAAATGACAAATACAAATCCTCCACCCATGGACTCCTAGATTCAGGATGATGACGGAGGAGAAAATTATGTGCGATGTATCGTCCCTTGCGCAACATACACACACTCAGTACACCCAGCATCCCTCATTTTATATTTCAATCGTTTTGCAGAACGTAGGGGGATGAATGCACGCACGCAGGCTTTTCACTCTATCTCTATCGTTCTCTGTCTATCTTTTTCTAGTCACCAAGAATAGAATTCCCTCACACCATTACGTTAATAGTATGTTGAAGGATGAGATTTTAAAATGGAAGGCACACACACTGAACTTTCAAAGAGGTGTTAGTGATGCTGTAGGATTAAGCGGCATATTCGCTTATCCATTTCGCCGGGGTATGTGTGTGTGTGTGTGTTTATGCGCTAGGATATCATCCGCCATACTGCTCCTGCTGTTTCACTCTCAAATCGGCAAGGACAAAAAAAGGATATTTGAAAGAGGTTGTTGTTTTTTTTTTTTAAATACTATTGTTGACTTCGTACAGGCACCAGAAAAAGGGGTTGTATGCTGGGGCAAACTTTCGCCAGCCATACCGTCGCTCGTCGCTGAGGGGAAGCTTGTTTTTTCTGTGTCTAGTAATTTCAAGTGGGAATTTATCGTTGGTATTTAAGGAAGGCACTGGACTGAGAATGGGATGATGATTTTATGTGGCAGGACTTTTAAATGGATGGGTACACACAGAGAATACACTGTTTTTCTGCGCTTCGGTCATTATTAAGTTTTTGAATATTTTCTCTACAAATAAGCTTTGGTAAATATAGTTGTTCTAGGTCCTAGATACTTTTCGGTATAAAGTCATTTAGTCTTGATAGCTCATTTGGGAAGAGCTATTCAATTTTGTTTTTTTTTTTTTTTGCGGTGCGGTGACAAAAAGAGGGGGTCATTCCAGCGTGTGGTCGGTCTTAATGAGCAAGGGAAGGGAGGGAGTACAAAGCTGAAACCTTGGAGTTGTTAGCAATTTCAATTATCACTTTCACGTGATAAACACTTCGTGATTCGATAAATGACTACGTATAAGCGGAAAAGTAAATATTTTTTTGCACAAATGTGCTAATCGACTTAGCAGAGCATACATGCATACCACATTTAGTTGGTTGACTAATTTTCTGCTTTTGGGTGTTACGAGTTGTGAAATTCGACTAGATAAAATTTTATTTCACTTTTTTTCAAGGGAATTGATTTTGGTAAATGTTTTTCATTAGTGCGATAAAATGGAGTTTCTTATATTCAAATTAATTTAAAATGATTGGACAGAATGTGTCACTCTCTTGTTAGACACTTGATGATAGATTATATTGCGAACTTGAACGGACGTATGTAGGTGCCTTGTAAGAACGGCAAAAAAGGTTTACCAACCACATCGCTGATTGATTAATGCTTTTATTTTGCCGGCATAAATGACGTGGTTCTGTCAAGAAGTGTTTAATCGAATATTAAACCTTAGCACACATTCTGTACCTCCATGAGCTTTGATATTCAAGTGGTAATGAAATTTAAAATAACGTTGACATTTTATTGCATTGAATGATGCGCAGATTGAATAAGATTGCAATTGCAGCCAAACCTCGACAAAAAATTCCGCCATGATACAAAATCAACCATATTCTACGAGTCTCGAATGGAGATGACGTATAAACTTACGTAGGCAAGATACAATATATTAATGATACTAGAAGTAAAAATAAATACACTGACTTGCTGACTGGTACGTCGTGTTCAAGGAGTTGTGTGCGTCTCAACCTTAGGCTGATAAAAACAGAGATTTTTGCTATGAGATCACCAGGGCCAAAGAAGTATGAAAAACTGGCAAAGATACATATGTATATAAGTATGTGCAAAAGACATCATCCTATCGGAATATGCTTTTTTTTTCAAATGCTGTCTTCTTATGTCATCAGGTTTTTATATTTGTGAATTAAACAGAAACAGAATACACGTAGACAATCCATGGCTTGCTATACTCTTTAAGAACGTGGAATAATTGGGTCAATGTTTTTGACAAATAATCCGTCGATGGCTTTTAGCTCAACGTGAGTTTAGTTGTCGATTCCCTGATCGTGTGGCACCAACTGAGCAAACACTGCGGCGTAAAGCCGTTCGCCTTGAGGAAACTGACTCAACACGGAACAGTAGCAGACGTTATTGGTCTCGGAGCAGCCGTCCGTTCGGTCGGACCAAAAGAACCGCAAACAAAACGACAGGATATACAATTTGGCATCTTCTCAAAGTCACTGTTTGGTGCGACGTTTACGGAGGAAAGGTGATTACACCGTATTTTTTCCGACGACAACGTCGGCAATACTGTTTCTGGTGAGCGCTACAGAACTATGATCAAAGACTTCTTGCTGTCGCAAATTGACGGATTGGGTTTGAAAAAGATATGGTTCCAGCTTGAGCACAGTGGATATTCTACAGCAAGCGTTTCCCGGCCACTTAGATTCTTGTTTTAACTATTTGTACTGGCTCGGAAGATCGTCCGATTTGACCGTTCCAGACTTCTTTCTTTGGATTTTTTGAAGTCACGGGTCCATAAGAACAGGCCAGAGACCTTGGCGGTCCTATAGGAAAATATTTGACAAGAAGTGGAGAATTTATGGCCAGAAACTTTGAGAAAATGCTGTGGAACGAGCCGGAAAGTGCATAAACTCTAGCCGCGCCCATTTAAGCGATATATTATCTTCGCGACTGAATGAAACAAAAAATTGCCTCCAGTTGCGCACTCCAAGTTGGTCAAGGTCCCCTTGAACTTGTGCGCGCCACCTACGGCGAGAAGGTCCTGTACTGTGTCGTACCTCGGGGTTAGATTCGAAGACTCTGTGGGCTGGAGCATTGGTGTCCATTCGCTCTACATATCCTAGCCATCTCAGACGTCCAATACGCAGTTTTTTGACTAGGTCGATGTCGCTGTACAGCTCGTATAGTTCGTGATTGAATCTTCTCCTCCAAAACCCGTCAACGCAAACGGGACCGTATATCATACGGAGAATTTTGTTCATGCATGTCATAGCTTATGTACAATGCAAGAGAAAGATAGATATTTGCATACTCATTTTATGGGCGGTGTCCAAACTACCTGGGAAAATTCATGGTCATTTTTGCATTCGGTTTTCATTTATAGCATTCGTTTTGAGTAAATGATTTACGATCGCATCATTTTATTTTACCACATGGTGATCGAGCTAATACCAATACACCAAACCACCCACCAGGTAAAGTATTTATTCTTCATCACGCGAATGAGAAAATTACAAAAACATGACATGACAAGTGAATACCATGAGAATGATTGCCGTTCCATTGTTTTAACGAAAGCTGTAAGATAGATAATAGTGGACTTGAGCCAAGGAAGGTTGTCCAAATCTTCACCTTATGCCGATTCAAATCATCAAACTGAATTAAATTGAAAATTGAATAGATTACGCCACCGAGATACCACAAATTTAAGTCAACTTTCCATTGCTATTGTGATTTTTTTTTTTTTTTTTCATTTCCACAATTGTGAACTAAGGCTGACTATTTTAGTACAACAGTATGCGACTGCGACTTAAGATAAGTATAAAGTATCATACTTATGAATTCAGTCCAAATTTCCATAGATTACATTCGTAGTTGTCATTCAGGTGCTTACTTACATTATTCGAGAGTTAAGTTAGAGATGTCATTTAGCCACAGTAAAGTCCAGTAGACGATACCACATGATTTGGGTGGATCTCGACTGACGTTATATTTCAGGAAGCTCTTTTCAATAGCTTTCACAACCAAAGCAGAATAAAAGAACGGTAAAGTAATCAAAGATTTTGATGTAACCACCTATACGGACGAACTAAAAATGTACTGCAGAGTCGGCGTAGGCATTTTCTTAGACAAGTTAAACATGTCAAAATCTTTCCGTTTACTGAATTTTGCTAGTGTTTTTCAGGCAGAGGTTCTATCTATTCGCAAGGCCAGTCGAACACTAAATAATTTCCTAAAATTTTGCTACTTTCACCGATAGTCAAACTGCTATCAAAGCCATTGATTCAGCCACCACATCCTCAAAACTGATAGAGCAGTGCCAGAAAGATTTAAACTAAGCGTACAATCCAAATTCACTCCGATTTCAGTCACAGGACACAGTAACCATGAGAGAAATATGAGAATGGGATAACTAGCCACGTAAGGGTTATCCCTTAGCGGCTTTCTCGCAGAAAGTTCCAACATTCCGCTAGGAGTCTTCTTAAAGCTGGCCAACCTCACTAGGAACGACTTTCTAGCTGACATGACCCATCTACAACAAGAATCCTAACCATATGCAGGAGACCATGCCGCCAAGCTTGGCATCCTTCATAATGCTTTCTGCCGTAGCTGCAGGGCTAATAACGAGAATGAATTGTTTTTTTTTCAGATGTCCGGGCCAGGGCCAGACAACGTACTCTAGGTGAAACTAGATACTATTATCAGGAAAAAAAAAAGTTTTGCACTGTCATTCCTTCTTTAGGTTGTCCAGAAAGTAATGGCGGTATTGGTTGTGTCTGTGATTTAATATTATATATGTACGGTTTTGAAGTGCACGTTTTGCTCCACTAGCTCCTTGTAACTACTCGTGTTATGTGCGTTACATTTTCCTCACGAATGGAAGAGACCTACAGTTTTGTACCGTATCCGAAGGGCAATTTTTGTTTTTGATAAGCTTTCGCGTAACAATAATACTCTCAGATGTTTGTCAGACGTTCGCGAGAGATGGGGCCGTGAACTGTTTGGTGTTTCCTGGGATTCGAACATTGAACCTCGCGCGTAGTGGTCCGACACACTATCCACTGCGCCACGGGCACCCATTGTTTTTTTTTTATTAGGGATCGAATTAATGATGGACAAAAAGCAAATTAAAAATCGTACGAGTTCAATATGGATCGAAAGGCAGCTGAGGTAGCTCGCAGTATCAATAGCGTATTTGGTCTAAGTATAGCTAATGAACGCACAGTGCAATAGTGCTTTTAAAAATATTGTGGTGGAGATGAGGGCCTCGAAGATAAGGAACTTGGTGTATGCAAATCATCTGTTTCTGATCACCTGGAATGACTTGGAAAAACAAAAAAGGTCAACAAATAGGTGCTACATGAGTTGAATGATTTTCAGAAAAATCGTCGATACGAGACGGAGTGTGCGCTCCTACTGCGTAACAGAAATTAACAATTTCTCGATCGAATTGTTACCTGCGATAAAAAATTCCTTTCCAGCATACGTTATGCAATCATGTAATTGCATTCAACTAATTGCTCCCTTGACGTAAGCTAATCTTCAACAAATAAATATAACAAAATAAAATAGATTTTAACGACCCTGCCTAAATTTAAAAAACGAAATAGTTTGTAACACTATGTACGTACTTGCACCATGTAGGTGCAAGTACGTGCGACCCAAAGATGCACTTTGTTTTCATTTGTTTACACTATTTAAGCAGTAATAACCACAGTTTAGGCATCAACGTATGAGAGTACAGTCACTTGTCACTTCCAGTTCGTGGGTAATTCCAAATCATAAAAATGTCAAATGTCAAACTTGTGCGTTAGAACGACAACTTGACCCTTGTCTAGTTGCAATCCCAAGTTTTTTACATTTTTACTCGGTTAGCGATTCATTAGAAACTGGTAATGGCACTATACTGAGAAATCTCATGGAAGTTATTTTCTTATCGTACTTATTTTGTAGCCCTACTATACATATAAAACTACAACATTTTATTTGTTAAAGTTGTAAATAAATTTTAAATAAATCTATTAGCTGTCACCACACAATCAATGCCAGTAGCAGGCCACAAAAATGTTCGCTTTATGCAGAAGCATCGACACGCAAAGCTACATATGTATATAGATGTGGTAAAGTACTCGTTACGTGCCCGTACCTACACAAAATATACATTGTTTCGATTTACGTAATGTAAACGCGAAACACGACATTGGGGAGTTGGCCATTATGCTATTTGGCCTCTAACGAGAACAGTTTAATGGTTGTTTCGAACGAGATGGTCTGCTGTTGAACGATGAGCATTTTGAAAAAAAAAAAAGATTTGACGAGAGGTTTAGTGGTTTTATTTCACACTTAAAGTGATTTATCTACTGTCCTCGTACTAGTCTGAACGAAACTACTCATAAGTTGGTCTATTGAAGCCATTGAATGCATTTAGGTGAAAATTGCAATACCTTTTGACTGGCCTAGTGTGACAGTTTACGGCAGTAGAATAGAGCCGCGAATAAGGGATACATTTACTAGCGACCAGACTTCTATGAAATGCCTCTATCATGCGACCGTCTGATTATATCAAGTCATACAAACAAGATATCAAAGAGATAGATTTATTTCTAAATAATACACATAATGCAGTTTTTAAATTATGTTTTAAAAATTACGGCACTTAATTATCGATACACTGAGTAACCAGCGAACTTGCTTAAAGAAGGCCAAATCACTGCTAGGAGCTTCAAAAGGCCACCATCAACACGCCAAAGAAACATGGTGGTGGAGTGATGAAGCTAAGAAAGTGATAAATGAGAAGAAAGCGGCTTTCAAAGCTTGGTCAAAGTGCCCCTCTAATAATAGTGACGAAAAAGCTCGCCTCGAAATGGAATACAGATGCTGCAAGAAAAAAGCGAAGAAGAAGTGCGCCCAGCTTCAAGCAGAGAGTACGGAGGGCCTGTATCGGGAGCTGGAGAAAATATTTTCCCCGGTTGCTGATGCAAACCAGGCTATCCAGGAGCTGCGAAGACACAATATGAACAAGAGCGCCACTATCTTCAAAATAACCGCCCAAAGAAGGAAGAATGCTCAGGAGATTCGTTCGCCAAAGTTCATTAGCAATGCTCATGGCCAGCTTCTTGTGGATGACGACAAAATTCTGCAGAGGTGGCGGCAGTATTGTGAAGAGCTTTTAAATGAACAGTTTCCCCGGCTATACTTTCCAAGAGCCACCCCTAACTGTGAAGAAATACCCGACATTACAGTCGAAGAAGTTAGTGAGGCGGTCAAATACTCCAAAAAACGAAAAGCGGTTGGGCCAGATGAGATACCCTCTGAGTTCTGGAAAAAGATGGGAGACATCGGGTTCAGATGGCTCAGAATTCTCATCTCCAAATTCGTGAGAGGTGATCCAATGCCGAATCAATGGAGGGAAAGTTACCTTCTCCCTGTATACAAAGGGAAGGGTGATACACGAAACTGTGATAACTACCGTTCGATCAAGCTGAGGTCACACACCATGAAGATCGTTGAGCTGGTATTAGGTGGCCGACTGCGAAAAATAATACGGCTATCTAATGATCAGTGCGGGTTTGTCTCGAGTAAATCAACCACAGATGCAATCCAAAGTATAAGGATCATAATGGAAAAACATCGTGATTCCTTAAGGGATTTGCATATTGAATTGGTTGACTTTGAAAAGGCATTCGACAGACAACCACGAGATCTGATATGGGTGGCGCTAAGACATCGAGGGGTTCCAGAAACCTATGTACAGATGATCATGGACATGTACGAAGGAGCAAAGACAAGAGTAAGATGCCCCGCTGGAGTAACCGAAGAGTTTCCAATCAAAGTCGGGGTGCACCAGGGAAGCGTTTTATGTCCTTTGCTCTTTATTACAGTCCTGGATTATCTGCTTGAAGGTAAAGTGATGGACCCCAAGGTACATCAGTTATTCTTTGCTGACGATGGAGCCATCATAAGTGAGGATCCTACATCCCTGCAACGAGCACTTGATGTGTGGGTGGACGTTTTGGAGGGAAATGGGTATCGCATTAGTTCAAAAAAGACAGAGTACTTGTGCTGCCCGTTCTCTGATCCACTCAGGCCTATTCCAGACATTTATTTGAATGGAACAGTGCTTCCCAAGTGCGAAAAGATCAAATATCTGGGATCTATGATCAATAGCAAAGCAACTTGTGATGATGACCTCAATCATCGCCTAAGCGTAGGGTGCATGAAGTGGCGAGAAAATCCCCAGAGAAAGGAATCGCAAGGCATCAAATCAGGCGAACGCGGTGGCCACCCGATATCACCACATAATGAGACAATACGAGCAGGAAACATTTCTATAAGAATCGCTAGTGACTGGCAAGATGTGTGAGCTGTTGCGCCATCTTGTTGGAACCACACATGTTCTTGTCCAAGTTTATTGAATAGATCACACAATTTAGACCAACAAAGGCGTATTGTTTTTTGTCAGGAACGGAATCACGTCGACCGAGTGCGAAGTGTATGCGAAAAGCACGCTGCGTCGCGGTCGCAGACGCACAGTGTACTCTCGTTCAAACCATTATGACAACTGAAAACCGCTCGATTTCCGCTGTCTATCGCCACCTCCCGCGCTTTGCTATCCCCACCCTAACCTTATCTACGTTTTCTTTAAATCGGGGAGTTCTTTCTGCCCCACCCTGTATCATCTATAGGACAGGTAGATATGTAGATATTGTTCTTGTAAAAAAATGTCCATCTCGAGATTTCGGTATATTTGGGCAAGTATTTTAGAGAAGCTGAAACAAGTAGATCTGGTAATTCTATCTGTTCGTCTCTATGTATAGCTGACTGCAGCCTTCCAGGTTGAACGCATTTACTCAGAAGCGACTCTTTCGACTTTTTTAAACTTTATATTTGGGGTAGGTTAGAAATTTGCAATTAGACGACTTACCAGGTTCAAAATTGACCATTTTTCGGCTATATATCAACGATTTTGTTCAAAATGAATACGAGTGTATATTAGAAAAATGTTTTATATCCGTTGCAATGGATCACCGGTGCAAGTACGTGCGATAGTCATGCATCTTATTTTAAATATTAATAATAATTTACGCCTAGGAGTATAACTATTTTAATGCAACTAAAGAATTGCACGACATAAGTTGAAAAATGAAAAGAAAAAAAGATAGAAGGGAGAGATTTCTCTGGTGTAGTTGTCTAAATCTCAAATAGTGTTTGGTTTGGATATTCGGAAGGAAGGGAGAATTGTTACGACTTCGAGTTTGTTAACTGCAGGCAATGAATGGTTATGCCATTCAATTTAATCCAAAATACTTAATGCCCGTTTATATAATACATTGCGGCTACCGGCAAAGGTGATACTTAATGCTGCCATCTATCCTGTTACAATATACTCGTGATACTCCTTTTTTTCTGCTCCCAAAAACCTATCCCGCGAAAATTTTCTAAATGCTTTTTTTCATACAAAATTCATAACGTATATAATAGGTCTATTCGCTTACACAATAAAGTGCTTTAAGGTGCTCTAAAGTGTTTGAAGTGTATTCGGGTACTGAGCGAACATGACAGATAAAGAGAAAAATTGATAAGTAACGAGTTGCGAGTATTTCCCCTCTGTGGTTAAATGTGCTCGAAGAATTTCTGCCGACACGAACGTAAAAACTGCCAAGTGGAATCAGCTGATTGGCAAATGAGTCAAAGAGATTTTGATTCCGTTTCAAAAACTCAATAGACATACAAAATAGATGCAAAGTATCTTGAAGAAAATGCTGTGATTTGTGAATGTTCTCCCAAAACATTCCTTTTTAACTTAATATGAATCTGTTGGTTTTCAAACGAGGTTCATTTGTTCATTAGATATAATTTTTTTGAATGCCAGTTGGCTCGACATGGCTCGGAATGACTCGCTTTTTATTCTCGTACTCTTGCTTAGATTTTCCGTTCTCTGAGAGCTTCTACTCTCATCATGTCATATTTAACAACTGATTAGTTTTTGGCTTGGAAAGTACGCGAACGGACCTAATATATTGAATTTGATCTGTGGCGAACATTAGACTGTTAGACTGAATGATGACAGCAGGCGAATATTATATACACGTTCACAGCGAACGAGTAAACCATGTACATATGTACATGTAACGCGTAACGCGTAGCCGTCATTCTTGTACGCATCAATTTCTGTTGAGATTGCTGCACGTTAGTTTTAGTGAATTTATTCGCATCAGTGTTTCGTTAATCTAAAGAAAAAAGAATGTCGAAACCGAAAGGAAAATGCATCTTCAACGCAAACTTCGCGAGCGTCGGTGAAATTCAATTTGACATATTCATGCGTAGAGTTCTACCACTTTTTGAAAACGCAGCCAGATTTACTCCACTAAATTGCTAAAAAGGAGAAATTATCCCACCAAAAATGATGCTAATGCGTGTGCGATTGACGTTGAAGACGATGACGTCGAAGTTGTAGCAATGAAGGTTGATTGATTTGTATAAGTGTATACCTTAGTATTTTTGACGAATATAATATGAATTTGCGGCAGACTTTTTTTTATATTTGATATCCTTTTATTATCCTTTTTTGTCATTTCGATATCCTGCGGAATTTCGGAATTTAGCGGATTTTTCCTTTTTTTCCGCCAAAAAAAGATGGTATGAGTGATACTCCATTCATTGGACATTCTTTCTTTCACCTTTATTAGGCTGATGTTTGCATGCATCTGGCTCACCAAAACATCATCTTCATCGAAAGTATGCCAGCCTGGTAGGCGCTCAATTCCAATGGCTGTGTTGCTTATTAGCCTCATCCGAACGTAAAGCGTGTACTGATTCCAGATGCTTTCCTATGCTTACTGAATAGCTGTTGAAAGCACTGCCAAAACACGTCCTACTCTTGTGTTCATACATACATGAAACTACACTGCTTCTTCCCTTCTCTGGCTGAATAGCTCGTAGATGTGATTCTTCCAGCCACTTCTGTCAGAAATTTTGATAGTAAATTTCCTGACAAATGCCAGCATCAAAATCGTATAATTAGTTTGGGTCTGTTAATTTGTAACCTCCCATTGGGAAAAGACGAATGCGTGAGCGTATTAGTCCCGACGACCACAATCCCACTTTCCTCAGCCTGAGTGCATTTTAACCTACTATACAGCTACAGTATAGATCCGGCGGATTGGGACTTAGCATGGTCTTCATTGTCGTTGTGTTGTTGTTCCTATTAATTCTATGATTCCAATTCAGGCTTGAAATCTGGTTTAAAAGCTAGTATTGCTTCTTAAGATGACTTACGATTAAAATTCGGGACAAATATTATCCCGTGGGACTTTTAAAATGTTGCTTTGTGAGTTGACCTCCCGCAACAACTTGTGTCGCATTAATGTTAAAATACCTACTACATTCTGTTAAAGAAATTGAGGGGGTACCCTAAAGGACTAATTGTTTTTCCATCAGTACAATATTTTTCTCTTCTCAAGATCTGGTAACATAAATGAAAATACATACAGATGTGTATGTAAATTGCTGTGCCATAAAAAAAAACTTTGCATTCCAAATAAAGTTCGTTGCACTGACAATACATTTCAGTGATCATTTTTGGCGGCAAGATCTACTCACGGCTTTTTGTCAATAATACCTACGCGATCGTCTCGCATTATAATAGTGTTGGTGGTCGGTACGTATATAAAGAGTTTCAAAAATCAAAACAACTTTCTCCCGCGTCTTTACGGTTTTGATTCAGAGTTCCCAGCGAATGATCGCGGGTGTATAGGTTGGACACCATTGAAACTAAAGGATGCTAGACGGAAAAACACAAGAAAATAACTAAAAATAATGAACCCAAAGAGAAATCGAAAGGAGAATAAGAAAGAAGAAAAAAAAACAAAAAAAAAAAAAAATTAAATAAAACAAAAATGCAACATTGTTGTTTACAAACAAGGAAATGGTAAGTTATGGTGGATAGTAGATCGTTTACCTGAGCTAAGACCTAAAAGATTTCAGGAGCGCGCACACACAAGAGGCCGCGAGTTCGCAAAATAATAATACAAAAAAAAAAAATAACAACAACAACTGTAGCAGGTAATAAAAAGCAACGGAACGAGAAGACTTAAGAGAGGGATAAGGTTTGTATCTGTTTTATTATTTTCCCGGTTATGGTGAATCGGGACTGGGAGTTGTTTACTCCAAGAAATTCCTTACCCAAGGTACCTACACCGCATAAGAGTAATCTGTGTGTGTGACCATCACTGAGATTTTTTTCTTAATTCGCGATATCCCGCGCGAAATATTTAGATACACAAAATGATCAAATCGGTGAATGGACTTTAGGTTCACAGACATACAGACACAGAGATGCTCAGTGGCATTGTCTGAGGTTTAGCGTATGCGTTTAATGAATGCCGTCAAATTGACCCAAGGGAAAAGCACAATCAGACAGACAATTGCAAGGTGATGCTGAGGAATTTGTAAGCCAATAATAATCACAGAGAGTTGTTTTTAGTTCTCCTAATTCAACAGAACGTTGCTGATTGAAGGGAATGTGTCTCAGTTTGCATCTTAAAGGATTCTACAAGGATACGAAGGATGGAAATTGAGAATTTACTATGAAACTTTATATAAAAAAAAAAAAAAAAAAAATATTTAAAAGGGCCTAGCTTCTCGCAACCACTCATGTTGTGTGCGTTATATTTTTTCACACGAATGGAAGGGACCTACAGTTTAATGCCGAATCCGAACGGCGATTTGAGATGCTTTTTCATGACAACAATACTCTCGGATGTTTGTCAGACGCTCGCGAGAGGTGGGACCGTGAAAAACTTTTTGGTATTTTCTGGGATTCGAAGTTGGAACCTCATGCGTAGTGATCCGACACACTAACCACTTACGCCACGGCGTAAGTTTATAGACACTTTAAAAAATCTTTGAAAGCAGTTAAAGGTTATTCAAGACTGGAAGTTTTCATAGATCTTATCAAGACGGGCGCCGTAGCTCCATGAGTAGTGCGCCGGACTGTTGAATGTGTGGCTTAAAACGTTCGAATTACCAAAAAAATAAAAATAAAAATAAAGGTTCTTACGCTTCCTCCTCTCGAAATCTTCCCAAACTAAATCTTGCTGCACTTAAGGCACATGCTGACTGGATCATCAAAGTTTCAGCGTACACAGATAAAAGGCTTTCTAAAAAAAAAAATGTTACTTTGTGAAGTAACAATAAGAAATAACGATTGGTTGATGGCAAAGTGGCAAGTTCTTCGTAGCGCATGTGGCGTAAATGTTGACATAAACTCTATTAGTTTAATATAAGTACATCGTAAAGGAGCAGCTGTATCATATAATTGAAAACAAACAGCCGATTGTGAAGTAAAAGCTCGTGATCAGAAACCAAATTTTATATTCGCAGCTCTCTTTTAAGTGATAATTACTTTCAGGTCACGCTCTCCTACACGGAAATATTCTGCATTTCTAAAACTCTTTTTAAGTCTTAACGGATGCCAATACAATGGAAGTTTTAACCAATTTTGCTCCTTATGCAATCTCAACGCCGAGGTAGACTGCTATCACTTCTTGGGAGTGTGTCCTATCTAATATCCTGCCAAGACTAACTTATTTTAGAAAACGAACACAAACACTGAAGCACATAATCAGAATTTGAAATGAAGCCTACTGGAGAAATTTGTATAGCTTTGTGAAAACCTCATACAACTACACACATACATATTTGGCGCAACAGCCCATGGAGAGCCTACGACTAGGTTCTGGCAACCACTATTGTGTGCGTTATATTTTTCGCACGAATGGAAAGGACCTACAGTTTTATGCCGTATCCGAAGAGCAATTCTTATTTTTATCTTTGAGAAGCTTTATCGTGACAGCAATACTCTCGGATGTTTCTCAAACGTTGGCGAAAGGGGCGAAAAGTGGGACCGTGAAAAAAACGTTTGGTGTTTTCTGGGATTCGAACATTGAACCTCACGCGCAGTGGTCCGACGACCGACACACTACCCACTACGCCACGGTCGGTGCCCACAAATATAGAATGTTATTATTAACAGAATTTGGATGACAATAGAATATTAAATTCTTATGAAAATATTTTGCCAACCAAGCTGACGGCAACGCCATAGCTTAGTATTTCAATAAGAGACGAATTGTATGGAAAATTGAGAAAGAATAATTTGTTAACATTTATGTAAATTTGAATTGAATTCATTAAATGAAATTACTTACTTGCGTACTTAATGCAGATTTGACCTTTTAGAAATCACAAGTAAGACAACTTGGATTGCAACATTAAACACCAGAAGATACTTTATCTGAGTATTACCTTCAAAAATTTAATAAAGATCTCCTGTTTCGTCAAAAATTCTTTTTCCCATATGGCGGAAGTGGCGATTTTGAAGACTTGGACAAACACACAACAATTTTGATGGTTTCTGACAGCTCTTGCAGGGGTCAGTTGAGCTGATGCCTAGTCTTGTGGCCATTGCCCCTATCGTGCAGTGTTCTGTTAGAGTACCTACCAAGATACGAATTTCTTTTTTATTCAGTGCCAATAGGCTTTTGCCGAGACCATACGGAGTAGATAAGTTATCTTTTTAGTAAACCAATAGGACTGTGATACGGCACCAGGAACCTTCCTGTTGAAGATATCCTAAGCATGTGCAGAAGACTATCGTGTTATCGTGTTAAATATCACCTGATCACTTACAGGAGTGTCCCTCTAATAATAGAGATGAAAAAGCCCGCGGAATTGGAATACAGACGTTGCAAGAGACAAGCGAAAAAGAAGTGCTCCCAGTTCCAAGCAGAGAGTACGGAGGGCGTGCATCGGGAGATGGTGGAAATATCTCCCCGGTTGGTGATACAAGCCAGGCTAACCAGGAGCTGCGATAACGCAATATGAACAAGGGCGAAGCTTCAAAATAGCCGGCCAAAGAAGGAGGAATGCTCAGGAGATTCGTTCGCCAAAGTTGACTAACAACACTCACGGTCAGCTTCTTGTGGATGACGACAAAATTCTGCATAGATGGCTACAGTATTGTGAAGGACTTTTAAATAAACAGTTTCCTCGGCTATACTTCCCAAGAGCCACCCTTAACTGTGAAGAAATACCCGACATTACAATCGAAGAATTTTGTGAGGAGTTCAAATCCTCTAAAAAACGAAAATCGGTTGGGCTAGATGACATACCATCTGAATTCTGGAAAAAGATGGGGGACGTCGGGTTCAGATGGTCCATGATTCTCATCTCTAAGCTTATAAGTGGTGATCCAATACCGAATCAATGAAGGGAAAGTTACCTCCTTCCTGTGTACAAAAGGAAAGGTGCAACTCAAAACTGTGAAGAGGTCCGACTGCGAAAAATAATACGGCTATCTGATGATCAGTGTGGGTTTGCCCCTGGAATATCAACCACAGATGCAATCCAAAGTGTAAGCACAGATAATAAATTTATAACTATATGGTCTGTCGTATAAGGATCATAACGGAAAAACATCGTGAGAAACATGGCCGACTTTTGAAAAAGCATGCGACTTGAATGGGACAGTGCTTCCCAAGTGTAAAAAAGTCAAGTATTTGGGATCTATGAAACATCCTATGATGGCGACATCAAACATCACGTAAGCGAAGGGTGGGTGAAGTGGGGGAAAACCTCTGCTATGTTCTGTAGCCGAAAAAGCCCCTAAAAGCTAAAAGGAAGGCCATACTCTACAGTTGTGCACCCAGCACTCAAATACGGTTCACAAAGTTGGACAGTGTACAACGGGAGCCGAGTTGAAGATGCTCCGCAAGACAGCCGGAGCTTGGTCGAATAAGAAGTTCGGAGATTCGTGAAAGCCTTCACGTCAAAGAAATCATTTCACGAAATAAAGAGCGCGACCGGCTCGGCTGGTATTGTCATGTTGAAGAAAAAGATCATTTGAACCCTGTTAAAAACGCAATATCAATGAACATTCCAAAGATATCGCGAAAAAAAGGCAGCACTCTAAACTCCTGGATCACACAAATGCAACGACACCAGCAATTGGTTTGCTTCAGTAATGAAGTGATGTAAAATCGGCAGGCTTGCCGATATCAAATAGAGGGAATGCAGTGAAGTGGGAGGGTTATGATCCCTTGAGTTCAGATCATAACCTCACCGAAATAGGAAAACGAAAAGGATTTGAAACTGACTTTATGTTTCCCCAGGACTTCTGGTGCATATTTCGCAATAGAAATACGATTTTTGACGTATTGTGTTCACCAGATTCCTATCGCATGGATTCCGTTTTAATATGCGAGCAGCCTTAATAATTCTGAAGCGAATCTTGGGCTAACCTGTACTTATTGATTACTTTATAGACCATCACAGAGCAATCCGTCAGGTATAGATCTCTGCATGACCCGCCTTTATCCAATTCGAGCTGCATGTACCAGGATTTCATCTGATATTGATTTAAAATGGGCTCCCCTAAACAAGCCAAATTCTGTTGCTAAAGCAAACTCTAAGGGGCGTTCTGTAAATTGGTAAATTTTCAGAATTTTGAGGTCCAAAGCATTGAAACACTACCACCATGGTATTCGTAATTATTTAATGTACCAAATATTGATAAAAGAATATGATTGACATATTGTATAATAATATACATATTTACTTTAACTTGGTACAATTCTATTGTGCATCAACTTAGGTCTTTGGGACTGCGTTTGAGTGCGATGCAGGATTTTGCAGGACCCATTCATAGACATTTCATCGTAAGGACCAATAATCTGTACACCGAAAATCACAGTATTTAAGACACATTAGGAGAAGACTTAGTTCTAAAAGAACATACATATCAACACAAATCATCTAACTAACAAAAGTTCGCTTAGTTGGTGTCAATTTAGTAGTTTTTGAAAATCATTTCTGTAGCTTATAATCTAACAATATTTATTTCCAAATTTCAGAACAATAGGTAAAAATGGAGACGAGAAAGAGAAAAATTAGTGACGTAACCTCGGTTGAAGTTCCATCGCCAACACAGGAAGAAATTCGGTTTGCCATTCTCTTCGGATTTCGACGTCAACTCACGCAGGTCAAAGTTCTGCATGGATGCCAAAATGCATACGGAATAAGTGCACCATCTCTTGTTACTATTTCAAAGTGGTTTCGAAGATTCCAGGCTGGCCATTTTTTTGTGGAAGACGAATCTCGTGAAGGTCGGCCTAAATCCTCGACCGACGATACAAATGTGGCCCTGGTGAAGGCTAAAATTGATGAAGATGCCAGAATGACAGAGGAGATGATAGCGGATGAACTGGGCTTGAATGCCATGGCTGTGTCACGAATTTTAAATTATCACCCGAAATATTCGAAGAAGCCAGCTCGATGGGTTCCAAAACTTTTGAATGGAGAGCAAAAAGAGGCTCGTCTTCGTTTTGCTAAATATTTCCAGGATAAGTTTGAAAATGGAGAGTCAAGCTGTTTTAATAAGATCGTTACAGGTGATGAATCTTGGTTTTACAAGTACGACCCGGAAACCAAACAGCACTCCATGGTTTGGGGCCCAGAAGGTGCAAATCCTCCAGCAAAGGCCAAACAACAAAAGTCAGTGACAAAAGTTATGATGTCGATGTACTTCACCAGGGCGAAAATGATCGCCGTCATCCCGCTTAAAACTGGTCAGACAGTTACTACTAATTGGTATACTGAAACTTTCTTACCACAAGTTTTCCAAAATTTACTAGAACACGGACAAAAAGAGGAGCTGCGCCGCTACTTTTTGCACCACGACAATGGGCCTGCACACACTGCTGAAAAAACCAACAACTTTCTTGCGCTCTCGGGCATCAATGAAATTCGCCCAGCACCTTATTCTCTGCGTCTAGCGCCGTGTGACTTTTGGCTGTTTCCGAAAATAAAAAAAGATTTGATGAGGATGAGATTTGAAAAATCTTCACATCTACTGAGGAAATTATTAATGCAGTCAATGTCGAAATCAAAAACCTCCAAAAAGAGGATTTTGAAAGCGTTTTCAAAGATGGTTCTATAGTCTGAAGAAATGTATTGAAATAAATGGGAATTATGTGGAGAAATTAAAAAAAGGTGAAGATTAAATATCTAAAGTTAAAATTATTTTTGTGTTTTATTATTCAATCAATTAAGCGAACTTTTGTTAGTCCCTACGTAATACTTACCCAAAATCGACGCATGTTTCATAAATATGATACAACAGAGTTGGCATGATTTACAGAATAAAAAGCACTCGCTAAACCACAGCCCCGTAGACTATCCAAATGATGTAAACATAATCATTTGGAGACTTAATATGTCTAGAACTGTTTTGTGGTATTTTAATTGTTTACTGTCTACTTTATTGAAGACTATAACCTTAGCGGTGAAAATAAAGCATTTTATTGCAAAGAATTTTCGCATCATAAAAGTGTAACAGATGATGTGTACACATTGCGTGTGGCCATGAAGCTGTTAAATGTTTGCAGATATTGACCTAAAAGTGTAAGGACGAAAGGGGGTATACATGAGACTTGACTTTTACTTGAACCATACAAATGCTTTTAAGGTAAAACATCTTAAGTCGACTTAAAATTCGTTTTCTTTGTTCAACCAATATACGAGTATATTTTCACTATACGCAGCTGCATCTAATCGCCCATTTTTTGTCGGACGTACTTCCTGTGATATTTTCTAAGCGAAAACTTATCCAATCGTAATGAACGTGAACTATGTTGTGAAGAACAGGTGGAAGGGTCAAAGAATTTCCATCTGTAGAAGCAGTCTGGCTGCGCTTAAGGTCCTGTTTAACCCTTTAGCCAATTCCAAAATAGTTAATAAAATAAAAACTATTTAAATTCGGTCGCAAGGCTGAAATCCCTGCCCTTGTCTGGGTTCCAGGTCACACTGGGATCTTAGGGAACGAGATCTGTGATAAGATTGATAGGCAAAGCTCAGAGGAGGTTTTTTCAGGACCCGAACCTGTCTTAGGTTTTCCTGCGTCCTCGGTTAGGACTGCCATTGATGATTGTGTTTCTCACGAAAACCATTATGTGTGGCATGACTCACCAGGGACTAGGTTGACTAAACGAATGCTTCCGGGCGTCTGTAATAAATCAACGACATTCTTGCTGTCTCTCAGCAGAAAAGACTGCAGACAGGCCACTTCGCTTTCGTCAAGCATCTTATGTGCTAAGCTTAAGTGAAACTACAGTCTGCGATGCTTATGGAAAGAACAACGACACTGTGGAATAATTTCTTTGCGAGTGTCCTGCCTTTGCTCGTATCAAGCGGCAGATTTTCGGTGCCGATGTGGTGAGTACTGGTACTGTATGGTCAAATCCTTGCTTGACTTTCTTAGAAAGACAAGGAAATAGCAATAAAATGGATAAACCAGGGATTTGTTCCCTAGAAGTACAATGGACCAGTTGCCTCAGAGTGATCCAGTCGAGCGTTTCCTATCCTGACCAAAGAAAAATATATTTCATTGAACATTCCTACAAAAACGCTATGCGTATCTGAAATGTCATTGATACCTCGATTAGAATTAGCTACATTATGCATATGTATGTACCTTTTATCTACAATTTATGCATACTTTTTTATAAAATAATATCATCCTTGAATACATAAAATAAGCTCTCTTATCAGACATCTGCCATCGCCACACATATCCATGCTGACCTTTTTGCCCTACATTTGAGTCTTCTTCACCCTCGCTGTGTATGAGTGTGCTGTTCACATATCCTTCTCATCTAAATTTCGTTTTTAGATCCGTAAAAAATCCGAAATTTATTGGACAGCAAAATCCGATTGCGAGAAGTATTAATTTGTGTGTTCTCCTATGCTGAGTGTATTAAATGGGATTCCTTTCCTTTTATGTGTATGTGTGTGTATTTTCTCTTTTTTTGGAATCGTAGCCAAAAAAAATTATATATTTTTTTTTTTTGGCAGCAGCTGAGGTTCCAAACATGAAAATTATATTCCCTTGCAAGGGTATCACATAAATTATTTTGCCCTTCGACAAAATATCCTCTACCTAGAGGGAAATAAAAACGACCGAAAAGAAATCATCGAACTTCTAACGAAAGTGAAGAGAAAAGAGAGAAATTACATCAACGACCTTTTGAAATATCCTGTAAATATATTCGAAGGAGTATAGTATAAATGGGTTTATATACCAAGTCGGATGGAATTAGAGGATGGTCTAATATAAGGTAGGGATTATGATGGAAACTATGCCCGAGGATTCGTGTGAAAGGAACAAATAAATTATGATAGTCTAATGGAGAGATACAAACATTAGACAATTGACCAAGAAAAGATAAAATGGGTGAGATAAGCAATTTAAGAACGAAAGAGATTTTCTTTTAATGTAAACTTAACTTGAATGGATTGACATCTTGGTGACGCCATCTCTAGTTGGAACTTACCTATGATTCGCTAGTGTAACAAGACCATCTTGGTTGATTGTCAATGATATTTCTTGAGAATTGGAATGTGCGGATTTGTTTATTTTCTGAAAAAAAAAGAAAAAGAAATCTATTATAGTCTCATATAACTATAATTAAAAAATGTTTGGTTGGAATACTATTGAGTTGGAAGGCACCCAAGCTCCTGAATTATTTCCTAAATAGTCTATAAATAGTCAAATAAAACTGTAGTTTTAAAATATCTTGTATGTTTGTCAACATATCACTTAAAAACCACTGATCGGATTTTGCTAGATTTTCTATTATTGTACAACTTGGCCTGGAAATTATCTGAGCTATATACCATCTGAATACAATTTTACGAAGCTAACTACTAACCAAAATAGTGTTTATAATAAATTTGTATAGTTGACTCATGCAAGCGTTTTTGAAAGCGAATTTGCAAGTTGTTGCTGTGACCCGTGACTTAGCATATTAGTCTACAAATAGGATATGTACGTATGGCCTTGATACATCTACCAAACTTCGAATTATAAATCTTCATACGAGTATACTTATAGTGAAAGGAGAAATAGTTTCATGCCACATAAAAAGGACACATTACGACTTCATTGGCAGTATTGTGGCAAATTATTCCAATGCGTTCGTGGACAATTGCAACGAAGTGGAATTTGTAGTGAAAAGGGAAACTAAATCCAGGTCTGGTAATCGTTGAGCACCCGAGTAGTCTGATATCTCTAGTCAATTTGAATTCAACTTAGGTTTTCTACCTACAATACGTTTATTCTTAAATATTTGAAGTTAGTAGCTCGCTGAAGAATGATGTATACGACGCTATACTGTCTCTCATTTCTATTACGAATGAATACTACTGCGGTTGGTTAAATCGAAGTAATGGATAGATATTTTCTCATGAGCTCTGGTTACAAGCCGTACTAGATTATAAAAACACTGAAGTGTTTAAGATAATCATCACTTGTCAGCCCTATTTTGTTATAATATCTGATCCTAAAAAAGTGGGGTCATGACAGAGATGACATACCGAATCAGGGGTCCAACAGCGTTTCTTACAATCTTTAGAGAGGGGGTTTGCGAGCGGTGTGCAAACTCGGAAATAGAAAAAAGTTTCATACATATCTTTTTAGAATTCGAAACTTGTGGATAAGTTTAAAGGGAGGATTGTATGGAAATCTGATGAAAATTCGCAATTATTAAAAACGAAAAACCTGCGTGAATTCGTCAACCTATCTTCTTCATTGGTGTTAAACACGGCTAACATGATTCTGAACGCATAATATGTACCACGCTTACAAAAAACAATAAATGATGCCGAAGAGCCTCCTACATATCAACATGGAATCCACCGTTAATGCAACCAAAGATATAAAGCAATAGGTAAGCATACTTGCAATTCTGCTAGGTTAGGTTAGGCTGGCTGTCCGCACGAGAGTGCAGACACACTTAAACCAGTGAACGTCCTTTGTGATACCATGGATCAAACCATTAGGCCACTAAGGGACTAACAAAACCAACAGGAGCTTTTGATAAAGCGATGGATGCACATGATGTCTAAGGACGCCAGATCGCCGAGGTCTACAAGGAAGGGGGGCCCTAGATGGAGGATTCTTTTATGCGATAGGACTGGACAAGTGCTTAGGAGGTGAATGATGGTTTCCTCCTCCTCCTCGTCTCTGCATCTTCTGCAGAAGTCGTTGAAGAAGAGACCAAGTCGTTTGCCGTGTTGGCCTATAAGACAGTATCCAGTGAGAACATCGACAACGCAGCTGATCTGTGATTGCTTTAGCTTGACCAACTCGGCACTACGTTTTTGGTCCAGCTTAGGCCAGATCTGTCTCGAAATGTGACACGTTGAGCCGTTTTCCCATCTGAGGTTGGTTTTGCTAATAGCGTTCAGCTTTCGTAGATGCTTGCATGTAGCGAGGGGTATACCCAGGGCTCGCCTGTCAGGCAGAATCCCTAGAGTGGTATACCTATCTGGCGAGCCTGTCCGCCCTACAGTTTCCTGGAATGTCCCTGTGGCCTGGCAACCAGCATAGGTGAATATTGAACTGCTCTGTCATCTTCATAAGAGATAAACGATAGTTTAAGGCGGCCTTTGAAGTGAAGAAGCACGACTTGATTGCCGCTTGGCTGTCAGTGAAAATGCTAATATACAGATAGTACATTACACTTCAGCCAGGACAGGGCTTCCTTAATCGCCATGATTTCCGCCGGAAAAACGCTACAATGATCAGGGAGGCGCAACGAATTGCTCAGATTGAGCTTTTCGGAGAAAACATCACAACCCACCCCAATCTCGGTATTAGAGCCATATGTAAAGAAATGAACCGAACTACCATCGACAGGGGAGGAGTTGGGTTCAGTGATGCTCGTATGGAAGTTACCGTCAAATCTCAGTATCGGCGGGGTGAAGTCCGTGTTTTCGTGTTTGAAGTTGACAAGATCAAGTATCGAGGAGTGGCCAACGCGATAGCTAGACCACTGAGAAGAGGCTTTTAGACGCACGGTCGCATAAGCAGCAATCTGTTTGTCGAAAATGTCTAAGGGTAGCAGGTTGAACAAAATGTACAGTGCCGCGGAGGGAGTAGTTCTCAGTGAACCACTGATGCAAATGCATGCAGATCTTTGCACCTTAGCTAGTTGAGTGAGGTGGACAGCCCTGTCAAGAGCAGCCCACCATACGATCACGCCATAGAGTAGTATACGCCTGATATCGGGCACGTACAGCTAATGAGTGATTTGAGGTTTCATACCCCAGCAACTCTGCTAACAAGTGCTACATTCTGAATTTTTCGATTTATTTGAGATGGATGCCTGTGTTATACCTATAGAATTCACATACGTTATTGCAGGAGTACCGCAAGCTTCGGTGCTGGGGTCCCTTTTATGGAGCACTATAATGCCGTTCTCCGGCTAAATGTACAAAAGAAAGAGCAGATAGTGGGGTTCACAGCACAACATTTCGGTGGTGATTGTAGGAAACGCATGGAGTCGTCAACCGGAATAGAAAACGAAACTTACATTCGGTGGACTGACTCTCGCGGCAACCTAAGAGAAACTATAATACTAAAAAGTTGTGAACCTAGTATTGTATAAAAGCCGTTCATAGAGTATATTCGAGTAGATGTGATGACCAATTCTGAATTTACTTTAACAAGAACACCCGGCTAACACTATTTTATGTAGGATCCTGGTCTTAAACGTATGACTTCGGTAGATTCAAGTATGAAACTGAGACTTATTGTACGTACACACTTCGAAGCGGGGAATTTTAAGAACGTCAGCCACGCAACTTTAAATGTAGACGATTCGATTCTGAAAGGGTTGCCGGGAAAGATTAACCAGCCGCTTTTGTTTGCCCACAACTTTCTATAGGCTGCTGCTCATCGATTCATAAACGTAAAATAACCGAGCTGGTACGTCTCCTGCACTGTGGATATTGGGGTGGACTAAGGTCATGCCGACATTCGAAGAGACTTTACATGGACCAAAGAGAGCATGGCTTATTATCTGCTCGAACTACACAGACATTACTTGAGAGTCTTTGTGGGCTTCGTCAATGAGTAATTAAATGAACATCATCCAACCATTGATATAAGAAGCTCTAGTCTATGTTAATGCTGTCTTGAGGTGGAATGTGAATGTCCAGCCTTCGTTCGAATAAGGATGTCCACCTAAGGCAACCACTTCTTCTGGGAAGCCGAGTTAAACTAATTGAGCTCAATCTTGCTAATCTCAGCTTCACGAAAGCTACGGCAGGCTTGAAGATCTTTGCTCAGTGCGCAATCGGTTATCGATGCTTCTCATCTTCGATTGACCATTCGTAAAAAGAACTACAGTACAAAATAAGGGAAGGGAAAGAAATTCTGTGTAACGAACAGCCAGCACCGGGAAATGTTCAACATTTTATGTTACAATCGCAGGAGGTGGTCTAAGTGCACAGTAATGTCGCATTTACCTATTTAACAAGGTTCTCGTTACATAAAAAGAGTGAAAAGGTATCATACCATTTGTTCCAAGCAGATTATAACATTTCTGCACTTTTATTCACTTTCAACTACGAAGCATTACATCACGTACAATGTTTCCACGACAGACTTTTGCAGTTAAAAATAAAATCTAATTAGCACCTACACATCTATACGTTTAGTTTTGAAACGTGTACATTAACGTATAGGATGAAAACTGCAGTAAAATGATATAATGGATACATTATGCATTATTGTAGAAAAATTATGATATTGACCTTTCTGCCATTGAATTTACATTGGCACTCGTTTATTTTTAATGCTTACGAGTAACTTCATTTGCCATAGCAATTTCTAAAGTACGGAACTGAATATTAACATAAAATTAGCTACATGCCTTTGCAAGGTTTATTTTACTTATTTTTACACTTTACACTTAAGTATGTACTAAAAAAAAAGAGTATACGTCTAATAATGACGAAATAGGAAAAATATTGATTTCACACAATTTCATGTGGAATTCATTAGAGAAATTATTATGGACATGGTTTCTGTTGGTGTTTATTTCCTTTTTTTTCGCTATTAACCCAGATATGAAAAAGGGGAAGTTTGCAGATAGCATCAGTCAATATATGCATTTCTCGCATGTGTCGTGGGTATATGAAATTGTAGAATAAACTGAAAAAATTTGCATGAATTTCACATAAAGATGTCATGTAGCTACCATGTAGATCTGTTGAGATATGCTAATGTCGGTGCGGTACTGCTACCACACCGCTTAGGTGGGCATAAATATTTTTTGTGTTTGACTGTGAAATATCATATTCAGCACTAGTGTGTCATGTATGAGAGACTGGAGCCGAAAAAGGGGTGAACAAATTTATCCATTTGCCTTCTGCTTTAGGGTTCCGAACATACCATATATTTTATTTCAGTTTTAGAGACATTTGTTACAACGAATTGCAAGGAAAATTTCGAATACCTACTGTAAATTTGACTGAACGTTCGAGGCATGCAATCTCATTACTATCTAACCAAAATTTGTAATCTTCATGAGCAACCCTTCATGTTTTCTTGTGACTTAGGGTGAGGTCATGAATGACGTATTATTTTACCAAAGACTACCGAAAGCGCAATAGCCAAGTTCTGAAATTGTAAGAGCCGTATAGTCTGCTTCTCATATAGACTAAACATTTGTCATTTTGTTTTGGTGAGAAAGGACTAACTAACCAAGGCGTCGTTGGAAGCTACAACTTTCGATAGACGTTGGGCTGGTCCGCTAAATGATGAGATAGAGCCACTGGAGTCGATCACAAAAGGCAAAGCTTCAAGGTGGAAGCATTCGAACCGAAAAAGGGACACCATATTGTCAACATTTAGTTATCGATTGAACATAACGACTGCATTCCAGAACATTAAGACTCTTCTCGAATCCATGGAGGAAGCGCTCATGAATGGAAGTTTCGTCCAACTGCAACATAAGTCAGTTCGATATAAATTAAGCATATTGAGAACAAAATGACACGATGAGCTACGGGAAACACAACGAACATCTAATCGAATTTATTATTTGGCTATCAGCCGACGTTTTAGGGACTGCCTTCTCCGAAACAAGTAGCGTCAAATACATCGAATAGTGTCTGTGTCTTATCGTGCCAAAAGACGTACGAACATCTGAATTTCAATTCTGGCCATTACAAGTAAGTGTGTGCTCCTTTAATTCTCAGAAGACTTAGGCTAAAGCCAAATTAAGAAGTTTCTAGTGCATTTTCAGCTGTGATTAAGGCGAGAGGTAGCGAACTAGACCGGTACTTATCGTTGAGCGGTTTGGGGATAATCAAAACGTTTGAAGACTGATAAATAAGGCAAAAACAAGTAATCTATCGTCACTATTTTTCAGTTGCCACCAACACTGCAATACTTTTTTTAGGAATAGGATTTTTTTTTAAGTGAAACTTAGCGAAAGTTATAGCATAGGAACCTTCTCGAATGTAACAAAAACGCGAACGGAAATGTACATATGTATGTGCGATTTTGGTAATATACGTAATACGTACAATCAAACAAGGTGGATACTGACTTCGCATTCTAAAGGGTGTCCCAACGGCTATTGCCAATTCAAATTTCGATTTAAATGAAATAGTAATTTGAAAAGTCGACCACATTGCCTCGACCACATCGAGCGACTGGACAACAATGCCCCACCCAAGAGAATTTTCGAATCTCAGCCCCCAGGTTCGAGACGGCAAAAAAGGCCGAAACGGTGGTATAAAGACCAATGCCATAAAACTTGGTCATCACAACTGGAAGCAGCGTGCCGGGGTCGCAGAGGATTGAGGGCAACCCTGTCTCGGACAGAGACTCTACAAGGGCCGGGAGCCCTTTAAGTAAGTTAGTAAGTTATTTGAACAGTTCGGAAGTTTTTACTTCATAACTAAGCTCAATCGATGTCATTATACGTAGGATACAATATCTCATAAATGTCCGCCACCGCTAAGTTTGCAGGTGTGACTTCTTTTGGTCCAATTCTGCATTATATTTCCGCATAATCAGGACCATATTTTACCAATAACGTAACGAATTTCATTCTTCAGCTTTCGAATGGTTTAAATGGACTTCACACCCCAAAAGAAAAAAGTCGAGAAGAATGAACCGGCCGATTGATGTCCGTTCTTCGCGAGATGAGACGTTCAGGAAGCTTTGTCCCAATAAGTCTTATGTTTCATTCGCTCTGTAACAGGTCCCACTGTCCTGTTAGGACTACATCTCGTTGAAGTCAATACCCTCCAAATCAGGAACTAAAAGTTAGTTAACATTGCGTGGTAGCACTCGCCGACTGTAAGCGCTCATAAAAAAAAAAATAATTCGTCCGCCGACAACCCGCTTCAAACCATAACACGTTGTAAATGCATAGACTTCTCTTGGATTACATGTGATTTACGTTCCCAAGGGAACCAGTCGACTCGATTTTACGGATTTAAACTTTAATTGCGAACCGATTTTGAATTGAATTGTCCACGAATTTAGCGACATGTCTACGTGAGATTTTCACCATTTTTGCAAAAGGTTTTCACAATGAATATGATATTCTAGATTCATTTTATGAAAAAATAATGTGTCCTAAAAGGTGTTTTAAAGAAAAAATATCGACCAAAATAAAACAAACGAATTAAGATTTCAAAAAATCATGATAGGGATATTCAATCTTCGTTGTATCTGGTTTTGTAAAAGTGTATTTTTTTTACATCAAAGAGTGAAAGCACTCAATCGTATTTGTAGCAACACTGAAGGTTATGTCAAAATCAATTGATTTTAGTTTTTAAAATCACACTTTGCTAAGATAAATACACATTGCATTTTCCCTTCGACGTTTTCTATTTATTACCACACGTTCCTCGTCAATATTTTGGTCAATTCTTTCCATTAAATACTTTTTATGAATTGAGAGAACCAAACGACAACAACCAGCTCTGAAAAATTTGTGCTCAATTCAATGCTACACTTTTATACTCTCCGCAACAATAGAGTTGGAGCGTAAAAAGTGTAACAAAATGACAACCAGTGTATCTTGTTGTTGAATTGTAAGAAAATGATACACTTTTACAACGATACAAGATCAGAAACAACGAAGCGTGAATACCCCTAATAAAAGTATTGAGCACCCTTCAGGTCAGTTACTTTAAGGCATTATCATAGTGTACTTCTAAGTTTATTGGAACTATAGATTATGAGTGGAAAAAATAAAGATTAAAAAAAAAGAAAATAAATAATAACTATCGGTTTTTAACTCGGTGTATGTTCCAACTCTCACCTATGGTCATGAAATTTGGGTAGTGATCGAAAGAATAAGATCGCGGATACAAGCTGCCGAAATGAGGTTCTTTCGCTGTGATGCTGGAATACTCGTAACTCGTAGGGATCGAGTGCGCAACACCAGAGTACGCGATGCGCTCAATGTTGAGTAGCTTCTTCTTGGTTGGACCAAGTCAGACATCTCTCCTGGAGCCATCTAGGGATTCCTCCTGATGAGTTGGAGTCAATGGCGGAGGATCGGGAAGGATGGAGAGTCCATCTGAGTATCCTACCTAAATGTCGCGAAATTCAAATTGCCAATAGCCGTTGCGGCAACATTTTGGTATTATCTATATACCTACTTACTTACTTAGGTGGCGCTACAGTTCGGGATGAACCTGGGATTCAACCAACAAGCCTCTCCATTTAGCTCGGTCTCTAGCTAATTGCCTCCAGTTGAGCACTCCAAGTTCGTCGAGGTCCTCTTGAACTTGAGCGCTGCCACCTACGGCGATGATTCCCTCTACTGCGTCGTCCCTCCACGTTAGATTCGAAGACTCTGCGGCCCGGAGCGTTGGTATCCATTCGCTCAACATGTCCTAGCCATCTCAGACGTCTAATACGCAGTTTTTTGACCAGATCGATGTCGCTGTGCAGCTCGTATAGTTCGTGGTTGAATCTTCTGCTCCAAAATCCGTCAACGCAAACGGGACCGAATATCTTATGAAGATTTTTTCTCTCACAGCGAAATCCGAAATATTCACCCTCTTTCAATAAAGTCCATGTTTCAGCGCCTTAAAGCAGGACTGGGATGATCAGAGTCTTCATTGTTCGAGATAGGGCTTAACTGTTGAATTGCCTTATAAGCCCAAAAAACAGCGATTGGCAAGAGTTTGATTTCTTCGCTTGATTTCTGCGCTGATGTTGTTTTTAGAGTTTATAGCAGAGCCCAGGTAGACAAAGTCCCTTACTACATCGAAGTTATAGCTGCCCACTGTGATGTTCTGTACAATTCGTCGGTGTTGATTATCCCTTCTTGTTGACAGCATATATGCACTTGGTTTTGCTCTCGTTTATCGCTAAACCTATTTCGGCCGCTTCTTCTTCAATGCTTGCAAACCCATCGGTGACAACCCGCTGAGTTCTTCCAATTATGTCAATGTCGTCGGCGTTTGCAAGCAGTTGTACGAACTTTTGATAGATTATGCCTCCGGTGTTAGCTTGTGAGTTCCGCACAATCCGTTCAAGTACAATATTAAAGAAGTTGCATGACAGCGCATCACCTTGTCTAAAACCTTTTTTGACATCAAAGGTCTCGGTGAGGTTATTACCGACCTTGTTTGGAGCAGCGAGCGTTCTCCATCATCATCCAGGGATGTAAAAACTAGACATGGCTCCATAATGCTCTTCTCTATAGATGCTGCCATAGGCGCCCTTGAAATCGATAAAGAGATGGTGAGTATCGGGTTTTCTCCAGGATCTGCCGAAGTGTGAAGATTTAATCGATGGTGGACTTTCCTGGCCTGAAACCGCACTGATAGTGGCCAACCAGGCTGTTGACAAAAGTTTTCAGGCGTTCACACTATATCCCAAAAAAAATTTTGTATGTGATGTTGAGGAGACTGATGCCTCTATAATTGGCGCAGTTGAGGGGGTCTCCTTTCTTCTCGATTATATTATCTATATGATAAATCTAAAAAAACGGCAGATCTCTGCGTCGAATGGTTTCTTCTCTAACAATATCTTTAACAACTGCATCACCAAATCTAGTTCAGATTTGTCTTCTAAACAAATATTATAAAAAGGAAACGTTTGTTCGTTTGATTTATTACTCTTTCACTCAAAAATTACTTATCCGATTGCGGCAAGACTTTAACTGCTGGAACACAATGGTGTCGCTGTCGTACGTCTTGTCAAAAGTTGAAATACACACAAATGAATAGAAGAGAACACAATAAGTCCTGCCGTTGTCGCTATCGTCATCGCGTGAGTTGGTCAACTTTTAATATTTGTCGCGCGACAAGGCTGACAGAAAAAATGATTGAATTAGTGAAATCATATGAAATATTGTAGAATCGTATCACACCCGCTTTAAAAAAAAGCCTTCCCAGTCTTTTATTTGAATTTAATAAACACATTTTCAATCCAATCGATATTTAAATACCAAAAGTATGCGACGTCATTTGGACGTATTTTTTGAGAGGCATGCGACATTTGAACGCGACGGACGACAGCGACAGCAACACCATTGTGTTCCAGCAGTCACGCATGTGTGGCATCACACTTTATTAGAGGGGAACTGAGCTGAATAGTGACAATAAAAGTAAAGTCAATCGAAGAAAATTTGTATTATAATTCGAATGGCTTTTGATGCTAACGCTAGTAAAAGATGCATTTGCTAAACGATGTTTGGAAGACTCCGTGTGATAGGAATATTCCATCTACCTACCTATATATTCCATGTAGCTTGCAAACATGTTTTTGTATTTACCGGTCGATTGTGGGTACTGCACCACAGCTAGTCACTAGATACATACAGAAATTGAATAAATTAGAACCAAAGACTATTGAAAATAATCCAGTGAACTGTGTTTGCACCACCCTGTACGCTATTTTCCATATTTTAACAATCTAACCTATTTTTTTTTATTTCTTTATTTAGCTGGGTCACTGACACACGTCTGTTGTTGTCGTGTGTTTTTATTATTATTTTTTTTTTCTTTCTTTTGTTTTTTCTTTTAACGTATGAATTTCATGTTAATTACCATGCACAAAGTTGAATCATAATTTTGTTGACTGTCGCAGTGTTGCGTTACTATCTGATTACATACACACATGTAGATATATGTATATTTTATACTGTGCCTACCTAACAACTGAAATGACTTTGACTTAATGAAGATGCATACTGAACACACAAAAAATATATATAAAATGCAATTAGTTGAAAGTATACTCGTACGAATACGTAAGTCTTAATCGCTTTTTAGACTTTTTTTTTATTACCACAGATTGTTTATATTATACCGAAAATATTATGCATAGCATCTATTGTTTACGAAGAGTGAGGTTAAGATTTTACAATTTTTATGTCACTTATTGACATTTGGTCGACTAAGTTGCAATAACTTGTTTTAATTTTCTTTTTTTTTTCTCCGTTTTGAGATGTTTCACAAGCTTGTGTAATATTTAAGATATTTATTTGTATATGTCAGCAATAATAATTTGTTTTGCTGGTTGAATTTCGTATAACAATTAAATCATGAGAGAGTTTTCAGAGCAAATTTCTATGGATAACGTAATTCATTCTAGAAGTAATAAAGTTTATTTGTATTGCAAAAGGGTTGTTGCGAAATTAAAAAAAAAATATCAATAAAACAAAATGAGTCATGCTTACTTAGTCATATTAGCTAGACAAATTATGAAGTTGAAATTCAATGGAAAATAGAAATGACCAGTATGGATAATAAAAAAAAACTAGATACTATAACAATACGCACATCTTTTTGTGGAATGGCTTACAAGTTGAAAATTGGTAAATCTAATTTTTTGGGATGCCCGATCTATAATATAAAGCGTCTTCGATTAAAAGCTTTCATTTTAAATTTCACTGTATTTTTGACCTTTCAAACATAAACCTGTCATTCTTTGACAGCTGTCAGTTAAAAACTATACGGTTCAAGAAAATTAAACGATATACACCTGAGGAGTCCATAGAAATGGTGAAAATTTCGCGGAGGGTCGTAAAGTTCGTACTTTGTTCGGTCGCTATAAAGCACCTTCTCATCCAGCTATTGTGAACCTAATTTTGAGTCCACCAGCCAGGTTAATAATGGTTAATAAGACTCCAATTCGTGCTCGTAAAGCCAGGTCAGTTGAAAACATTGGTGCTGTGACTGAAAGTGTGGTTGAAAACTAGGGTTTGTCCATTTATTGACATTCGCAGCAATAAGGAATATCGCAAATCAGCCAATACCGGATTTTGCATCAGGATCTTGGAATGCATGCTTAGAGAGTTCAGTTGACTCGCAAACTGGAGCCGGAGGACCATGAAATCCCTAATTAGCGATGTCCACAGAGATCTCAACATTAAAACAATCCAAGACGAAATTAAAAACGACGCGAGAAAGCATAAAAGTCGACTAGAAAGTCACGTAAATATTAAAGTCCTCCAAGTTTTGGATAAAAGAAATTTACTACGCCATCTACAAAGAATCAAACCTTTAGATATAGCGCGATAAGTAACTTCTAATGGGAAGGAACCTGCAGAAAGTCTTTATTTCGTGAAATGAGAACTACTTGATATGTCGAATACTTAGATCCCACACTACTATGAGCACGCGCTGGCGATCCTCATAGTGTCTTGTTGAACATTTTCACCTACCCTCGGGAAAAAAAGGCTCGCGGCATTATCGGGCTTTATTTCTTCGAAAATGAAGCGGCACCGTCACATTTTGTCTGAAATTCAAGAACTAAATTTGAATGATGTTTATTTCCAGCAGAGAGCGGCTACAAGGCACACAAGCCGTGATACAACTACATTGTTGTACAAGAAATTCCCTGGACGCTTGATTTCGGTTTCGGAGACTCCAATTGGCCGCTTAGATGGTGTGAGGTCTACGTTAAGGATATGGTCTACGCCAATGATCCACTAACGATTCATTTATTTATTTATTTATTTGTATGATTGTCAACAAACTACTTTGTAAGACATTTGGATTACGGAAAATAGTGGAAAAAAAAATAATAAAATAATACCTGTTAAATATAATATGAAGATAAAAGAAACGATAAAATAAGAAAAGAAAGAGAAACAAACTAACAGTTTAAAGAAGCTTAATACATTGAGCAAACAATTATGACTGAAAAAAATAATTTATCAAATTTGATTTTATTAGGGATATCGACATGTTAAAGTGAATTAAGGACGCACAATCATTATACAATAAAATTAAACCATTTATAGAAGACGATCGGCCATAATTAGTACGAGAACGGGCTACATAAAAAAATCGGTTATTACCCAAATTGAGAAATGGAACATTAAGATTGACAAGACTTAAGATTTCCGGGCAGTCAATCTCGCCAGTGAAGGAAAACAACTCTTGACACCTTTCTTCTAACCTGAAGTGATACGAGACTAATTAGGTATAATCGAGCTGAATAGGGGGGTAAGTTATAAAAATCACACCAAAGAAGACCTCTCTCTTAGGAATCTTTTTTGAGTTGCGTCCATTCTCGCGATGTGAGTGCTGTAATAGGGATACCAAACAACCGATGCATATTTCAACAATGATCGAACAAACGATACATATAACGTTTTTAGAGCATAAGGGTCGGAGAATACTCTAGCATAACGCTTTAACAATCCCCATGGTCTGTTCGCTCTATTAGTTGAATATTCAATGTGGTTATTGGAAGATAGGTTACTATCCCACATAACACCCAAGTCTTTTATTAAAGAGACACGCGGGATTACACTATGATCAAAGGAATAATCATAAATGCATGGTGAGATACGTCGAGAAAAAGTAATGACCGAGCATTTACAAACATTAAGAGACAAGTAGTTTTTAGAGCACCACAAAACAAATTTTTGAAGATGTGCATTCAAACGATGAAAACTGGTCGAATCATTGGACGAAGAGTATATTTTAAAATCATCGGCAAACATCAGGATATTATAATGTGGTAACAATTTCACAACATCATTAACAAACAAAATAAGTAAAAGAGGACCAATGTGGCTTCCTTGTGGGACACAGGATGTTAGCACGATTTCTTTAGATATTTGGCATGGATACTTCACAAATTGGTATCTGTTTTTTAGATACGAGGAAAGTCATTTTAGGAAAATTAGAGGAAATCCAAGCCGATTAAGTTTGTAGAGAAGAAGCTTGTGATCAACACGATCAAATGCTTTGCTGAAGTCGGTGTAAATTGCACCGACTTGATTACATTTACAGATCTCACTGATTACAAAATTTGTAAAAAGGAGAAGATTTGTAACTGTTGACCTGTTTTTTACAAAGCCATGTTGGTTATTGCAAATCATATTTTTACAAAAAAAAATGTAATTTCTCAGTAACCAATGAATCAAACAGTTTAGGGATGGACGATTGCTTACAGATCCCTCTATAATTTTCAATTTTATTTTTCCTGTCGGATTTAAATATTGGGAGTATAAAAGAGTTTTTCCATATGATTGGAAAGATTCAAGTCTTCAACGGTAAGCTAAATATGGGGCACAATATATTTTGAAAAAGAAAGGCACACATTTTTAAGAAGCTCGACGGAATGCCAACAGGTGGAGGATTTAAATTGGATTCCAACCCCTTGAGTTCACTAAGGACAATGTCCTCAGAAAAGTCAATACGGCTGAAAATGGAGGGGGGTGATACACTTAAATAGGAAAAAATATTGTCATCTTTAATTGATTCAGCGTTCGAATAAACTGATTGGAAAAATGAAGCAAAACTGTTGGAGATAATGCGGGAAAGAAACTGGAAAACCATCAGTGGTTTTTTGAGAATTTTTAAAATTCCAAAAATTGTTTGGCGATGATTTGATTGATTCAATATCATTAATCAAGCTGAGTGAGTATGGTGTAAAGAAGTTTTAAACTTAGTTCTAAGCGCACGGTATAAAGTGTGGTCCTTATTCAACATACTAGAGCGCTACTTCTTATAGGCTCTATTTTTCAGAATCTTTATTCTTCGTGTTATATCATTGTTCAAAGGACAAATACTGTTAAAAATGTTTTTGGCTTGAACAATTGGAACAAAATCAAAAATTAAGTTATTACGAGTAATAACCCGATAAAATACCGAACAAAGATGATCAATTTCTAAAGATAAGAAAGGACACCTGTCAAAATTGCAAAGCTCATTACAAATATTATTATAGTTTGCATTTTTAAAATCAAATTTGTAAGAACTAGATATATTTGAAGAATTAAAATTCAAATGACAAAATATATACAGTGAGGGATGGTACATGTCTTCAGGAACCAGTGGGGTTAGTCTTCTTGTGGCATGGCTAACGTCATTGTGATTTGAAAATATAAGATCCAACGAACGATTTTGGGTTTTTAATAGGATTGAGTTGAAGCAGTCCAAGGCATTGGAAGGAGTCAATGATTTCCGCACCAATGGGCGATAAGGTATTGGCAGAGGTAAGAAACCAACAATCCATATCACTAGGAGCCCATTCAATTCTCGTTTGGTTAAAGTCACCAAAGACATAAGACTTGTCTGACTTTCAACATAGCGAATTGCATCCAAGTATCTAATCACTACTGCCAGCTGAGATCTAGGTGGTATATAGATGCGAACGATGTAGGCTTTTGATAATGCGAGATCTAATTTGCTGCAGCATATTTCAGTATCCGAGAATTCATCAAGATGTAGTTCTTTAGGATTCAAGCGCTCAAAGATAATCACCCTTATTGTCTTTGGCGTTTGTCGCTTTTCAACGATTGTCACTTTATTCATAGCTACGACCTGCTGGCCGTTAAACATTACTAAGAAATTTGGTTTTCGTGTAGAATACTATTACAACGCTTTCACAGCGAAAAAGTTATGAAAATGGATTCGTGCTACATCTGAAGAATAAAACGACAATCGTCGAAAAGCGACAAACGCCAACGACAAGCAGGGTGAATATCAAAGCTATTATTCGCGAAATTGAGCCGCAATTGGTGCGAAAACGGCATGCAAAATTTCCTCAAAAGGATGACTATCTGCGAGAGAATTCGAGGTGGTCATTTATCAGATACATTATCATGTTCTACATGTAGTGGTAGAATCTGTACTTAAAAGTCAAATAAAAATACGCTTTTTCGGAAAAGAGTATTTTTTTATATTTTGGTAGACTTTTTATAATAAAACAGATTTACACTGTGGAGTCTGAAATCTGGCTGTTTTAATTCAATTTCGCGACTCATGAAACTGAAATCAGGAGATATGAAAGGTGCAGTCTGCCTCATCTTTTTGCTTTTTTTCAATATGAGTGGGCTACATGGTGGCTATTACATGGAACAGGCAAGTTCGCCGGCTTAGTTGCCACCAGCTATTCAACGAAAAAAGACTATACACGAGGAACTTTTACCCAATAATTTAGTTTAGTCATTGTTAACTCACCTACTTATCTTCAATTGTACACATGAGGCTGGGTGGCAAAACTACATCGTCATCATAACGCACGTGGCATTCAGCGTTGCCGTTGTCCGCAAATTGGACCAAATGTGGTGCTTAAAAAATATTACTATGTGGGTCATTTGAGTGAATGCGTAGCACTGTTGACAAAACAAGGGGAGACCTATGTAACTATGGATAATTGGTACACGTGCCTTCAATAGTTGAAATAGCCAGCATTCTTCTCAGTAAGAATGTCATTAAGTGAATGGCGAACCGCGAGGCACTGCTTAGAGATTCAGAGCTTTGACAGAACAGAACGACCAGACTTTGGATAAAATACTGCTACAACCAAAGTTAACATATTAAGCAGTGTTGTACGGATGAAGAAGTAGAAGATAAGATCCCCTCATCCAGCGCAGAACCTTCCGTAAATTCGGTTGGAACTAAATCTCTTGAAACTATTAACGCAAATCGAAAAGGAATTATTGAAATTTGTAGTTCTCATATATTTCAGAATTAATTTACATGAATTTATAATTGACAGTTTTTTAAATACAAAAAAACGTCAAGCCCTGCCTAAGGAACATTGGCACAAAAACTTGCCGGCACAGACATCTCAATGACATTTGACCTATCCGTCGCGTCGATTAAAATAAAAAAGGAAAAATATTAAAATAGAAAAGTCAAGAAGTATAAGTAAACAACTGAGTTATATACACTTAAGAAGTTCTATTCCAATTTCGTGACTTTGTCTTCCTGACTATGTTCGAAGTCTTTCTTAGAAAATTATAGATATATCCATTTGGTACATTTGTTTGCAAGTTATCGATAATACAGGAGAAAATCGATATGGACGGCCTTTTTTATCGCAACTAGTTTTAATTCAGGATAGTTATCTCGGGTAGCGTTAGCCGACATAAACTATCATTATTGTTGTACTAACTTACTTTTCTAATCGTATATAAGATACCAAAGAGAACCCACTTTTTATACGAAACGAAGAAAATTTTGTTGATTGCAGCTTGCTTCTGATGAATAGTTTGATTAACCCAACCGCAGTTTACACAGAATAATACTCATAAAACTCTTTTCTGATCCAAACAACTTTTAATCAGTTCATCCAAGCAGGTCTGCTTGCTTCAAATCGATGATTGGTCACGAGGTATGGGCTAAGCGCAGATCCAAATTATAATTATAATTACGTAATCTATCTTCTAAATGTTTTGCTACTCTTAGCCATTCAGTAAGAGGTTAAGGTACCGAAAGCTACCATATAGGTACAATGATGTCTTCGAGAGAAACATTATTTGAACAATCTGTAGTCTGATGTGTTAACGCAGATGGGCACAAATATTCGACTAGGGCTTAGTAAAGACACACACCTTTAACGATGGAAGGCAAGTACTTCGCCAAAGAGTTTCGGATTAACCTGCGTACAAGAAGTAAAGATCATCTTCAATATAGTGTTTGGTATAGTCAAAGCATAAGATATAAGTCTGAATTTCAAATCTATTAAAAAAAGCTATCCCAAAGGTAGATCTCAGTTACGGTAACGCAGTGATGTAGTGAGATCTAATAGCTCACTTGAAGTAGTAGTAAGTTGTAGTAAAATGTATTTTTTTTTTTAATTTTTTATACCATTACATTGTTTTGAGACCAAAGTATACAATTTTTGCTAAATAGTAAAAAACTTACGACAATGACAATAAATAGTCGTCTGTCGGGAAGTCACTTGAAGTATTTTTGAGAAATATTTTTCGACAGAAGGAATACATGATAGCATTAGAGAAATCAAGTGGGCAGGAGTACATACTCGTATATAGGCACGAAGTTGCAAATTGAAAAGGGGTACGAACGAGATGCTAAGACGAATTTGCAAGATATATGTATTCTGGACTCCATCAGTGAGGAAAGATTACAAAAATACACCTGACAATACACTGCTAAGTCAAGTACATCGACAGTACCTATTATTTTATGTACAAAGTCTGAATACAAGGTCATAGATGGAGCTCATACTCAGACATTCAATAACACGTGCCATCTGAATTTGGTGTTAAATCTTTTGTCAGGTATTTGTTTAGTAATCAATTTTTGTTGACAACATTTACTTTTATCAATAATATTGACGCCTACCTTACAATGAAAACTTACTTTATGGTTATGACATCGAAACCACACGCATCAAAATCTACACTCCATAAGGCATGATAGAAGATGTGTCGTAAAGATTGAATGTCAAGGATAATATAGATTGGCATTGTTTGATTGGAAAAGGTGTTGTCGTAAAATTCGTTACAATTGAATTGTAGTTAATAAACAGAAGATACAAATAGTTCCGTGTTCTCTTAAAATAGGATGCTCGATGTACCAGTGTCATCAAGATTAAGTATCGGGATGAGATCTTCTCAAAAAGTATGAAAACTAACAACATTTTGTATCCACTTTGCGACACCCTGTATATGAAAAAATCTACTTCTTGGCCGATACCTCTATCTAAGTCAAAATCCGACCTATAATAAGCAAGGTCCATGTAAGAAAGTTGGATTAACAATACGAGTATATCCTTGGAAATCCTTAAAAAAAAACTAATAATAAAAAAATTACAGGAAAAAGAAAATAATTATGAGATTTAATTTGCATATACATACATAGATATATACATACAAATATACGTATATACCCTGTATAAATCCCGGGTTTTTATCGTCAATCGACTCGGTGGGGATGAATCAGGAGGTGGAAGATTCTACCTCCTCCTTCTTTTTGACAACGACAACGACGACAAGTACGCAGATTAAAATGGGGGGATACGCGCACAAGAAAGCTTCATTGCTGGTATCCTAGAGAGAGTGTGTGTTGAAAACAATAATAACTTCTTTCATCCCCAATGATCCCATCATCCCCTTCTCATAATCATCTTCTCCGGGGAGGGGTTACTCATTCAAAAATAAAAGCCTTTTCAGTTCAAAATGAAGGCATATACATAGTATAGGTACGTATACATACTTGTATGTAGGTACATAATTTGTGTTAATAGATTTTTTATAAATCACCACTTCATGATTAGAGTCTTAAGTAGACGCACAAGTACAGTACAAAGCGCTCGTCGAACACCAAAAGGGTGCGGCCTTCATTCTTTGCGCCCGAGCCAAAAGCAATTTCACAGGTCTGTGCGCTGTACGATGCCCAGGATTCTTGTTTTCGGATTTTCTGAAATGACCTTTCTCCCAGAAAAAGAATCATCGAAGTGCTTAAAATTCCATCCACACACACAGACTGCGAGGCAAAAAAAAAAAAAAACACGGGGGAGCCACCCGTTCACCACAAATTTTATGTACAAAGCCGAGTAGGGGTTGCGGGCAATTGAATTGAATTAGGCTTGCGCGAGAATCGGTCGACGACGACAACGGTCTGCAGACGAGATTTTCTGCAAAAGGTTTTGTCCTAGAGCTGCTGCTGGGATCTATCCCAGAACTGAGCTGCTGCTGCTAGTAGGTGGTGCGGTAGATTTGCATAAATCAATATGCAGCGATGTTTTTTTCTTTTTTCCAGTTTCAAGTAGTACTCACCAGTTAATGTTCACATTCTTATTAGTCACCGAATAAAGCTTGAGTTAGATAGTTCCGGCAATTATTCCGGCAGGATATTAAATCGAAAAAATTCAAATTTTCCGACATCACTTCCATAAGACGCACGTCACACATAAATTGGTATACAACTTTTAACACCGCAAACGACCTAGTTCCTTGTACCTCAAGTGCGTGAACCTCCAGTATATACAACACACAACTTATTCACTATGCGTCAAATAACAAACTGAGCTGCCATCAAGCGCAAAAGACCTCTACAACAGTTTAACGTTTCCAGTGACTTTTTCGACGAGGGTACGAGTCCCAGATTCAGCTGACCAAGCAAGTAGCTGAATTCTTGCGTTGTATAGTGTTGGTATCTACTGTGACTCTGCCCCCTCGATTGTTTGCAGATACAGCAAATACAGTGTAGATACGCGACGAATTCATTTTGGTATGTAGATACATACTCATACTCGCTTGCCGATTAGGAAAATTGTGGATTGTATCTGCGTGTCTGTTGTTGGGTGGTGGAATCAAATGGAAATTGTTAAGGGAAATTCTATGGTAGCGGTCAATTTTATGTATTTCTAGCGCTGTATATAGATACATATATTGGGTTTTAGTTCTATATACTTCGAACAGACCGTTGAAGTTTTTCGTCGTCGTCGTCCATTATGACATTTTCCACTTCGGGCAACATTCTCTTTTTGTGTTTTTAGATGAATGGTGTTGTTGTTGGAATCGGATGGTGGTAGTGGTGAGTTGCCTAAAGACTTTTAGGGTTTTTTGGCAATAAAAATAAATTTGTTCATTCTTCTTGAGTTCGTTGTTTCTTTTTTTGATGGAATTTCCGATGGGTTCTCGGTATGTACTCGTACTATATCGTTATGTAGGACAAAATTTTAAGATTTTTCTTCTTTTGCCGTTTTGTCGCGACTTGACAGAGTGTGTAGGGATTTAAGGACGTGAACTTTAGGTAGAGTATGTCGTGATACATACATTATGGTGTAATTAGTTTAAGAGGAGAGAACTTTAATATTGGCCACAGCCATTTGATGAGATGATTAATGAGATGTTAAGGAAGTTAGTCGGATAATTGGTGTGGTAAAAAATGGAACTAGAAATAGTTTTTTTCGTTGTATAGAGTTTGTTAACGAGATGTTGTTTGGGGGTGGAGATTATGTAGAATTTCAGCGGATTCATAAATATTTAGCTTAATATTTGAAGATAAGAGTTTTTTTTTTTGACATTCCCCAGTGTAGTCTGTGCTGGACTTCAAATTTTTGTCGGCGATAGTTCTTAATTCTTAACCTCCCCAACGTGTGCCATTGCACTATACTCTATTCCCGAAGTCCACAGGGATATGGACTCGAACTGTTGCTAACACCAACAGCACATAAGGGCCTAATTTCCTGGCAGCCATATGGTAGGTAGTAGGTATTATTACGGCCAGATTCCGGACTAAAGTAAAACAAGTCACCATTATACAGTGTTACGCCCCAACGGATGACTCGTCCTACGAAAATATCGTGAGGTTCTAGAATCGTTTAAGCGCCGTCTTCAACACAACACCAAATGGAGACAGTGTCATAGCGCTGAATGTCAAGGTAGGTAACGATAACGAATGGCTCAAACATTTTATCGGGAAACGCAATGACAACGGCGAAAGGTTTATGGGTTTCTGCAATGCCTATCGCCTTGTGATAGGTGGCACCATGTTTCAGCATAAAAGCCACACATGGCCACAAAATCAGTTGGGTTTCCAACAACAGGCAAGCAAGCTTCAATCAAATTGACCATTTTGCCTTCAGCCACCGCTTTAGGAGTAGTCTACTGGACGTCCAATCTAAGCGAGGAGCAGATGTGAGGATAATACCAGATCACCATCTTATGATAACTATTATCCACAGCTGCAGTTCGAAGATCCCACGACGACACGAGAATGCCCAGGTTCAACATCGACAGACTAATTGATCCCTCAGTGCACCAACAATTAAGGGAGAACCTTTCGTAAGATGTGGAAGCCATCAGCAGCTCAATGCCCGAGTCCCTATATCGCATGAAGATGAAAGAAGTACAGCATAGCGTACGACGTGACATTCCCAACTACACCAACACGCTGGCTACAGAAGCAAAGGAAGCTGCAAAGAAATGCGAAAACAGGACCTTCTACAGAATCACCAAAGAACTGACAGGTCACTTGCTCATTTCGGATGAGAATCAGCTCAAGAGATGGAAAGAGCATTTTTCTACGGTTTTGAACCGCATATTCGTAAGCAATATGCTCCCAAATCAGATTGAAGTGCGCGAGGTGAGAAATGCCCGAATACGTACGACCCTCAGTATGGATGAGATTAGTACCGCGATCAAAGCACTTAAGACCAACAAGGCGGGCGGACTTGACAGTATGCCCATAGAGCTCTTAGGAGCAGCACTAACAACATCGGCTGAGCTACTGCTTCCACTTATAGAGAGAGCATTCCTGCCAAGTGGAAAAGGGGAATGGCCGTCAAGCTTCCTATGAAAGGAAATTTAATGGATTTTCAAAATTGTTGTAGCTAAGATAATAGCTAAAATCATTTTGGAGTGAATCAAACAACATCTCGAAGACACACTCAATGCCGAACAAGCAGGTTTCCGCTCTACATCCTCCAGTTTCGACAACATCAACACCCTGTGGATTATCATCGAACAGTGGGGAAGTGGGCTGGCAGTGGTGCAGTGGATAATGTGTTTGCTCGTTAATCGATGTGTGCAGGTTCAAGCCCCAACGGGGAACAGCAATCATAAGCCACCCGAGAAAATAAAGGAGAACGAATTACATCGACGTTTTTTCAACCACTGCACCAAAGAAAGGTTCCTGTCTGGTAGTACAATAGACCAGAGAGTCTGAGTGCTCTGGGATTTGGGTTTCTTTTAGGAAAAAAAAAAAGAAAAAAAAAGGACATCGAACAGTGCGTTGAGTAATAACTTATCAAGCAATTTTTCTATCACGAAATAAAAACGTTTGGCAGGTTACTTTCCACTGAAAGCGTATCTTTTTTTCTTCAAGTGCTTTCTCGGTTACGTCAGTAATTCTATGCACCTGGTCAGTCGTCGAATGCTTACTTCTGAACCCAAACTGGTGGTCAGGGATAAGATTATTTTCTTCTATTTATTTATCTCCAACCGGTTGGAGACGCCTTAGTAATATCGTCTGGAAAATTTTGGATATGACTGGAAGAAGCGAAATTGGTCTATACGATTTTATCTCATTTGGCGGTTTTCCTGGTTTTAAAACCATTATGACTTCCGCAACTTTCCATTGGCTCGGCACGTATTTTAATCTGAGTGCAGTATTTACAATATGGAGAAGCTTAATCAATGCTTTTCTAAGTAAAACTTTAAGAATTTCTCCGGTAATCAAATCATAACCAGGAGATTTCTTAGGTTTTAGATTCTCGATCTCATGTTTGAGTTCCCTTAGTGTTGTACTTGTGAGTGTTAAATCATCAGATGGTCAATCCGACCTATTGATGTTGTCGTAAACCACTTGACCATCATATAGTTTAAAGGTTTCTTCCAGGTGGGGCGCAAAGACGTTCGCTTTTTCTTTATCTTCCCTTGCCCATTCATTTTGATCTAATTTAATTGGGCCTTTTGTTGCCTTTACCGTGTTCCAAAGTGAATAATAGGAATCTTTTTTCGCTGTGAAAACATTCAAGGTAAGGGCCTATCGCACGATTCTTAATAGTCTTCTTCAACGAATTGCACAGACGATTCAAGTGTGCTTTATGCTGCGGAGCACGACTCTGTCTCCATTTTTACGCGCTTTTCTTTTTTCCTTGACCAATTCTTTTATTTCCGGAGGATGTTGTAAACCGTATCTGTCCGACGTTTTCCTTCGCCTTCTAATGAAGCAAAGGAGGCTCCTGATATCTAAATCTATCAGATGGCCTAAATCGTTCAAACCGAAAGCTCCTAGGTGAAGCTTTCTTCTATTGGAGAGAGCTGGACACGCACAAAGAAGGTGAGGAATGGTTTCTTCCTCTTCTTCGTCCATGCAGCTACTGCAAAAATCATTTGAATATACGCCAAGCCTATTAGACAGTGTCCTGTAATTACACCTATAATAGAGCCAATATGCAATCGATTGAAAGAGATCAATTTCTTAGAGCGTTTTAGATTCAACTTGGGCCAAATCTGCTTAGTCGCTAGACATATTATACCACTTGTCCACCTAAGATTTGTTCTTTCGATTGCATCCAGCTTGAATTTAAATTTACAAGTAGCGATTGCTAAATCTAGATTATTCTTGTCTGGAAGGATGGGTACAGTTGTTCCTATTCTGGCGGGTTCATCAGCCTTACATTTCCCCGGAATATCCCTATGTCCCGGCACCCAACAGACAAGAATGTTAAACTGCTCCGCCATCTCCTTAAGAGACGAATGGCAGTCTAGGGCTACTACTGAGTTTATAGAGATCGATTCCAAGGTCGGATCCATGGGGTAAGGCAAGGCTGTATTCTTCCAGCAATACTATTCCTATTAGTGATTTTGATTAGCGATGTACTTCGTGCAGCTTTGTCGACGTGAAGCGGAAGAATTCGATGAACTCTTACATCCCAACATATTTACTACACTGACGATGCATGCTTACCCTCTCACAGAATTGTGGACCTCCAACAAATGAAAACAGAAAAAGAATACGGAAAAAACTAAAATTGTCAGCCTTGGAACAAACTCATCAGTTCAAATATTGCTGGACATCCGGTAGAGGGTTTCCAATATCTTGGGAGTGTTGTCTCTACCGATTGTGGAACTGAACTGGATGTAACCAACAGGATACCCAAAGTCCGTGTTCCGCTCCAACGTTGAATCCGTGCTGTTATATGGATACAGCACGTGGAGAGTGACCATTACTATCACAAGAAAAGTTTTTTTTCGTTAACCGGTAGCTATGGGTCCTAAGGATTTCTGGGCTAACAACATCTCTAATGAATACCTCTACCATACGCCGGGTCAAGAACCAATAGGCACAACAGTCCAACGACGGAAATGTGCGGTGGATTCATCACACATTTTGAAAAAGTTACAGTACCATAGCTTATCATGCTATTCAATGGGACCCTTTAGCCCAGGATGGCAGAGTACCTGGCGGTCCGAGAAGAGCATAGCGTAGAACAGTCGAGAAGAAGGCACGGCAGTTGGAGAATTACCGAAGAGAGCTAAAACGCATAGTCAGAGACCGTACACGATGGCACGTAGGTATAGTACCTATAGAAGCCCTAGGACCCACAAGGGAATACAGGACATAAATAAGTAAGTAAGTATGGGAGAAATACCCCTTGAATTATGTAACCGATCTCTCGAACGCCTATACTGCTAAAATCAGTATAAATTTATCACCAAATGTGAATAGTTTCAGGAGTAGGCGGCCTGATCCACCCGTACATACCTAGTGGCAGCACAATGGACCTTTCGGGTCTAAGTCGAGGACCAATCCAAACAACTAACCAATGTAAGAAATTACGCAGACTTTTAAAGGTTAAAAATAAAATAAAAAATGAAATTCGATTTTGAGGATGAAGATACGTATTATAGTGTTAGCCATTGTGTTAACTCTGATAACTACCATTCGATCAAGCTGATGTCACACATCATGAAGATCGTAGAGCGAGTATTACGTAACAGACTGCAAAAAATAATGCAGCTATCTGATGATCAGTGTGGGTTTGTCGAGGGTATATCAACCACAGATGAAATCCAAAATATAAGACTCAAAATGGAAAAACATCGTTCGAAGTTTCCTGGAAGCCTTCACGTCAAGGAAACCATCTTACGAAAGATAGAGCGCGACCGGCTCAGCTGGTATTGCCACGTTCAAAAAAGAGATCATTTGAATCCTGCAATATCAATGAACGTTCCAAAGACATCGCGAGGCAGAAGAGACAGGCCTATAAACGCCTGGATCACACAAATGTGACCACAGCGGCATTTCATTGGCATCAGTAACCGAGTGATCCAAAATCGAGAGTAAGATATCCCGCTGGAGTAACCGAAGAGTTCCCAATCAAAGTCGGGGTGCACCAAGGAAGCGTCCTAAGTCCTTTGCTCTTTATTACATACATTGACTATCTGCTTAAAGGTAAAGTGAAGGACCCCAAGGTACATCAATTATTCTTTGCTGGCGATGGAGCCATCAAAGTGAGGATCCTACATCCCTGCAACGAACACTTGATGTGTGGGTGGGCGTTTTGGAGGGAAATGGGTATCGCATTAATTAAAAAATACAGAGTACTTTTGTTGCCGATTCTCTGATGCACTCAGGCCTATTCCCAAGTGCGGAAAGTTTAAACATCTGGAATCTATGATCAAAAGCAAAGCAACCTGTGATGACGACATCAATCATCGCGTAAGCGTAGGGTGGATGAAGTGAGGAGAAAACTGCGCTTTCTTCTGTGACCGTTAATTGCCACCTTAGTTGAAAGGAAGGCACCGTACACCGCAGTTGTACGTCCAGTTCTCACACACGATTCACAATGTTGGTCAATGTACAAAAAGTATGAGAGTAAATTAACGGCAGCTGAGATGACGATGCTTCGTATGTCAGCAGGAGTAACAAAGCTTGATCGAATAAGAAGTTCGAAGATCCGTCAAGGAAACCATCTTACAAAAAATACAGCGCTACTGGCTCAGCTGATATTGCCACGTTCAGACAAGAGATCATTTGAACCCTGTTAAAAAGGCAATATCAATAAACGTTCCAAAGGCATCGCGAGGCAGGGCAGGCAGGCCTATAAACGCCTGGATCACACAAATGCAATGTCACCAGCATTTGACTGGCCTCAGTAACCCAGTGATCCAAAATCGGGAGACCTGCCGATATTTTCTGAGGTCAAATAGGCGACCCGCACAGGTAGATTAGTAGAAATGCTTTGAAGTGGGAGGGTTATGATCTCTTGTTTTCGGATCATAACCTCGCCGAATTTCCTTCTTTTTAATTTTTGAAGACAGTCAAATTTGATGGCGATGTATAAAATAATCCTCCATATTCGCTCTAAACAGTATATATATTATGTACATTTTTTATGGTAATATCAATTCTTCCGGATTTCTATAAGCGTTCATCTAAGTTCACCGTTCAGTTTCTAAAAAGTTTACGATGTCTCAAAGATCGAAAATTACTCCAGAAAAATAAAGAATTGCCTCATACCAGTTAAAGCGATTTCAAGAACACCACAATAGACCTCGATTGCATGTGATTTATATGATTTGGAATGAGGAACTCAATTTATTTATCCAATTATCACCTGGGGGAAATTAAATTAAAAATCCTATTCCAAATGACTTATATTTCTTTTTTTCTATTTGAGAACACCGAACCGCACGGTATCAATTAATTTTTATAATTATCTCTAATATGTGAAATTTATCGGTGTCGTGGTCGCTGTCGTCACACATAGCAACGAATAATAAATTTGTTTATGATATTAAAATTATTTCGTGCTAATTCGTTTGAACCTATCTACTTTTTGGATGTGAGCTTTACAAATTTAGTGATGGTACTGTAATTGTTTGTAGGGTGAATAACATTTTTCGGTTTATGATTAAATGGGAGCATTTAAATTATTTTATGTGTTTAGTATATGACCAGCCTCCATTTTGACCGATTCAGAGTGGTTTGTTTAAGTTTCTAATTTTAAAAATATTCGTCAATACTGGTTTTTCGTGATTGGCATTGAAGTGAGAGACTGGATATCAGATGACAGTGATAATATCGTTGTCTGACACATTCTTAATTATTCGTTAATTGATAATTGTTTTGATTTCTACTCGGTTCTGATCTGAGGGCCATTTGATATTAAATGTTTTCAAGATCGTTTCGGAACGCAAAATCATGCGCAAGAACTCATTTAGCAGTTCTTTGGTATAACTGCAGTCTACGTGATTTGAGCCATGTACAATAATTAATCCAACTGCTTTAACGTCAAAAATATACGAAGCACAAATAAATTGATCGTTCCGGTCAATAGAAAGACAACAACACAATTCATAAAAGAGTTCCAATTCTTTACGTGTTTCTCTGGTTCAAAAACTCACTTGGAGTCCATCTGCATGGAAAAAGTAAATTGGATCCAATTACAAATATAATTTAAAGAGTCTATGGGTTACTGGACAGGATTCTGGGGAAAATAGGTCCCGGGCTTATTCGATTAAAGTTGCATTAAGCTTGTTCGAAAACATGCTTAATTTCAAGATCATCAAATCGGCCATTGGGCAGAGTTCTGTGAAAAAAAAAAATTCAACAAGAGGCACCTCATAAAGATGAGTCGTTTCTTCACTGCTTTGATTTCGTACCGTCAACAAAATCCTAAAAATCTTCGTGGAGAGTAGAGTAAAAATCATAGCTTATGCAGATGACTAGGTAATACTCGTTAAAGGCAAATTCTTGCCAACAATCAGTGATCTAATTAAATCTGCTCTAAGAGACCCCTCTATGGGGCAAAAACGGTTTACGGGTTAACTCACACAAGTCACTATCTTTGAAAGAGCAGCGAATATTCTCCATCGTCATGCTGCACAGACGGACGTGTTCGGCAGGGATGCCAAAACTAGACATGGCTCTGTATAAATTGTCCCCATAAATACTATCATATGCGCCTTAAAATCGATAAAGAGATGGTGAGTGTAGATGTAGACTTCTTGGGTTTCCTCCTGGATCTGGATCGAAGTATGAAGATTTAATCGATAGTGGACTTTCCTGGCCTGAAACCACACTTACAGGAACAATTCAGAATGTTAACGAAAGGCATCCATAAAAATTGAAAGAAAAGAGCTAAGAGCAATGTTGAGGACACTTGTGCCTCAATTGACGGCGTATTCTTTCTTGGGGATCGAGCGAAAAATGCTGAGATTCAATTTATCAGGAATAAGCTCGTCTGACTAAATCTTAAAGATGAGTTGGTGTATGCTCTCTACTAAGTCATCTCTAGCTGACTATGTGGGCAAAACACAAAAGTTGAAGAGTTAACTCACAGAAAACTGAGTTAGTCCTGTTCACTAGGAACTTTACATTACCAAAACTTCATGCCACCACAATTGAGACAATAAGTTATCCTGGAAAAGAAATGTTGAAGAAAGGATGAACAAAAGAATGAACGCTCTTTATGCCTCTAAGAAAATCTTTGTGAGAGAATGGGGAATGCAACGCCTCATCATTCACTGGGTGTACAAAGCAATTATCAGACCTATCATCTCCTACGGGTCTTTCGTCTGGCGGATGGCAACAGGAACAAAAGGTTATATGAATGAATTCTACAGAGTATAAAGGCTAGCAGCTTGCAGCACAATAAAGACAATGGGTGGAAAGAGTTCTTCTTTAGTGGAGTTATTTCTCACTTAGGGTGGGCAATAGTATCACTTCATTGTGGGTCTTCTATAATGTTATTGTTATACCGAGCAGAACTACGATATCCGTGGTGTCACGAATTGACGATATTTTCTGATAGATCTCGACGCACTGTGCATACACATTGGAATTTTTTTTTTGTTGTTTTTTTTTTGTTCAGCGTTAAATTAATTATCACTTTTGGTGGGAAATAACTCCACATTAAAAAACTAGACTTATTTCCCACTATTATTTGAAGTAAATTCCTGTGAAGTTATTTCCCTACACCAAATTTCACTACCTTTATTATTTTGGGCGATTTTTCATTCAATTTTGTGGGCGATTATTCATTTGGAATAAAAACCCAAATATTGGGCGATTTTCCATGTTGGTCTATGGGGAGCGTTTCGCCCTTTTTTTGCTCTTTCTTCACTGCTCTCAATCGCCCAAAATTGTTTGGGAATCGATCGGAAGGGAGTTTGGGCGATTTTCCCTTGGGCGATTATTCAAGGAGCCATCTTTGTCGCATACCATCATAAAACCAGAGAATAATTTACAGGAATGATCTTCGCGTTTCTGAGTAATGAGACCTTAAATTGAATTTATCTTTAAACCAAATTTGTTTTGGGATAAATGAAATATGCTTTCCTTTTAGGTTAGTATTTGTTTGCCTAGATTTATTTTTCAATTAAAAATACGTGCAATTCTTATTTCTACATTTTGTTTACAAAGTAAGATGTAGGACTTTAGCTAATAGCCTCCAGTTGCACACTCCATGTTGATTGAGTTCCCCTTGAATTTGTGCGCTCCACCTACGGCGAGGAGACATGTTACTGTAACGTCCCTCCGGGTTAGATTTGAAGACACTTCCGGCTTGAGCGTTGGTGTCTATTCGCTCTGCATGTCTTAGCCAATCCAAAAATGTAAAACGCCGTTTTTTGACTAGGTCTATGTCGCTGTACAGCTCGTATACTCGTAGTTCGTCAAGTGCACAGAGTGCGCCAGGCCAACTTCTCGCAAAACCGACCGCGGGCTCACTGTGCAATACTTATACGCACCATTTCAAGCCCTTTTCGACCTCCTTCTTGGAGGCTAGTTACGCCACAGGATTAATTTTTTTTAGCATACATACCAAACTTGGTAAGTCTTGATATTGCTCAGTTCTTTAATGAAAGCTTGCCGAGTTTGGTTTGTAAATTTATCAATTCATACAATATTTTATGTCCTTATCAAAACACCGTTAATACCGTGACGGCAAGGAACTTGGTATAATTTCTACATTTCAGTTATTTTTTTTTTCAGATAACAAAACACATAGTCCTGCCGAGAAGTTACCCTGTTGGCCCGTCAACATAAACGGGAACGAATATCTTATGAACAATTTTTCTCTCAAAAGATATCTTCATCCGTTTTCACTAAAGCCCATGTTTCAGCGATGTAAAACAGAACTGGGATAATCAGAGTCTTAGTTGTTCGAGAAAGGGGTTTACTGTTGAATTGAGTTATGAGCAATGTGGAATCCTTGTTCTTTATCCAGCTTCGCAATGGATGGCTCATAAGCAGTGATCAATCCTCTTGCCAGCTCCTTATTTTTCGTAGTGTCTGTGGATTCCTGATGAATTCTCACAGCTGTTCATTTGAGATGATTCACAAATATCTACTGATAGTGGTAGTCGTTCCTCAAGTGCTACACTCGAAACATATGTCGATGTATTGACTAAATATTCAAGCAAATTATAGTCACAGTTAGGTAGATTTCATTTTGAGGTAGTTAAGGATTTCGTCTACCTAAGTTTTACCGTGAGCTCCGTAAAGCACATCATTGGGGAGAGCAAACGAGGAATTACTCTTGCCAATCTCTGTTTTGTGGGCTAAGGAGGTAATGAAGTAACATAGCCCTATCTCCAACTAGGTAACCCTGTATAAGACACTTATCATCCCAGTCCTGCTGTATTTCGCAGAGGCATGGACTATGTCAAAATCGGATAAGAATGCCCTTAGCTACTTTGAGGGAAAAGTTCTTCCAGTGATTTTTGCTTCCGTCTGCATAGACGGCAAAAGAAGGAGAAGGTACAATGCCCAACTATATAAGGACATCGACTTAGCCAAAAGAGTTCACATTCACATGTAGAGGCGATGGAGCCCAACGTTCCAACCCGGAAAATCTTCGGATCCACCACGGATGGACAGCGCAGTAGGCAAAGACCTCGCGCCAGCTGGCTCGTAGCCGGTCTAGCTGGAGAGGTTTGTTGGTTGAGGCCAAGGTCCAAATGTTTATAATAACCACAACATTAATCATTTGAGGCAGAATTTTGAAATGGTAAATTTTCGAGACGACTATAAAAGCTTTGATCGAACTTCACATGTGAGATAATATGGACATGTGAAATAAAATTGCGTTTCAGTACTCCACTTTTTCTTCTTAACCTTTTTAACTGTTCTAGAACGGAGTCGTCAGGTCTAATAGTCCTGGGTTGTTTTGCTACCAACTTGCGCATCCCCCATGAAATGAGGAATCTGTCGGATCGCCTGCATACTGTAGTAACTTCGAGTCTAGCAATAACCAGAACCAGCGCTTAGTAAAAAATACTACGACATGTCCATGTTCAACGTCGCATATGAGATTCTGTCCAGCATACTGCGTAAATGTTTAAGTCGTTTTGCAATTATTGTGATGGCTTTCGGCCCAAATATTTACACTAAAGCAGATCCTGAGAATACTATCGAATTCGAAGTCGAAGCATACCACCTTTTCATGACTTAAAGGCTTCTTGTAACAACATCCATCGTTTTGAGTACTACAAATTGATGGTACGACTAGATTATAGATGGTAGAAGAGCTGTCACGGGGCTTTCTCAATCACATGGTTCAAGAAGTAATACACAGGGCAGTTGCTAACACGGAATGCACTATTTTCAACAAGTGCGACAGACGGCATAGCGATCTGATCTTACCGAACTATTTTAGATGAACTACTTCAATGGACGGCAATTGAAGATCAGGCGTGGGGAATGACGTATACGAGGATATTACCAAATACTTTCTGTTGAGAAATAAGGTATCACTTAGAGTACCAACATGTCACTACCTTTGATCGCCTTATTAACGCATTCACAATGCAGTCTGGTACAGACTCTTAACAGTTTATCAATCTTCTTATTTCCTGTATCTCAATTCGCTTCTGTTTTTACTGCGTTATTGAAAATATCTTTCCCGACAGCACATTACCAGTTCCTTCTTTTTTTTCGTAGGGAAGTGACGAATATTTGAAAGACGAAAATGAGCTCATACTCAGCAACAGTTTCGGATTTCCACCCAGTAAAAAATACCTCCCCTTCATTGCCCTTTCCCCGCGGTTCTGTCGTCAGGCATTCCATCTTTGGTGGGCAAACAGCATTACTTGCTCACAGTCTTATTGGTGATTTATCACTCTGTTGCTCTTTCCCGTTCGAGGTGTCTTAGTTGTGTCGTAATATGCTTTGCATAATCACTCACAGCACTCCATATCTCCTGCGATTGAATCATAAGATGGACTATGTCCTCGGGAGTTGGTATTTCACCAAGCTATTCTTAGCGTTTGTCTCTCGGGTTCGAATCGCGGACAGGAAGAAAGAAAACATGTTCCGCATCTTCCTCAGCTTGAATGCAATTTGGGCAGTATCGAGAATTGTCATGCGCGAAAACATTCATGTGCACTTAGTTACTGCGTTGTGTAGAAATCTACCTCGCCATGCTTACGGCCTGTCCATGCCTTAAGAATCGGGATAAAACGATAGGTCCATCGGTCTTTGCTTGAAAAGCTCCATCGTTGTTGCCATTTCGCTATGCTGTTTGTTCTTTCTGGTAAGTTAGCTTCTCCGTCGGTTAACACTTGTTCCTGTCTCCTCATTTCGAATGTGTTTTGAAACTTCTCTGCCAGTATGTTACTCCCAGTATTGGGAGTAATCTGGCAATACCATGGACTGCATCTCCTAATATTGTTCGAAATGCATCTATAATTGCACATAGTCGGTATGTCAACTCAATTTTACGCCGGTATGACTGGGCTTTTATAGCTTTTTCCCATATTGGTGACCCGTAGATCATCATAAATGTAACCACACTGGCCAAAATCTGCCGTCTACTATATCTTGGTCCTCCATGAGTACGTTATTTACTCGCGATGCTTTGTCCCTAGCATATTCCAGATGTTCATTAGACGAGAGCTTTGTGTCCATTACGACGCCTAGGTATTTGATGGTGTTCTTCGACGTAATCTGGTGCCACAGATTCAAACCAGCGTTGAACGATCCCGATTGTGTCTTCGATTATTTGGACCACTTTTTACAGTAGCTTCGCCACCACGAATATCGCAATGTCGCCCGCAAAGCCTACAATCGAAGCATCTTCTGGTATAGGTAGATTGAGTATCTCATCATACATGATATTTCACAGCAGTGGACCCAGCACGGAACCTTGTGTCACCCCTCATGTGATAGTATACTCATTAGGATCATCGTCTGTGTCATATATCAGGATCCATTTTCTGAAGTAATCCATCACTATCTTCGCGATGTACGTGGGTACTCTCATATTCCGAAGCAATTCAAGATGTGCTTCCAGTTCTCAGATTAGGTTAGGTTAGGTTGAAGTGGCTGCCAGTTTAGAAACGCCAACACAAACATCTAACGTAATTACAGTACAATACCGCTTAGCACTACCCCTACATCTTCAGCTTCCTATGGCTTTTACTAAGTCCACGACCAATTGGACTACAACTATCATTGACCGTCTTCTTCTTCTTCCTTTTATCAGCGAGGTTATGATCCGAAAACAAGGGATCACAACCCTCCCACTTCACCGCCCTCCCACTGATCCGCCTGTGGGGTTCGCCGATCATTGACCGTGATCTTCGGAAATCGTACTGATGTTCTGCTAATTCTGCTGCGTTTTCAATAACTGCTTCCAACCTGTTGGTGATGATCCAGAATTTTTCCAGCAGTATTCAACATACAAAGCGGGCGAAACGACGATGGATCCCCAGGAGCATTACTTCTTAGCACTAGTTTCTGTTTTTTCCATCGCTTCGGGAATACTTCTTCGCTTAGGCATGAGGTGTAAATATTCGCAAACATTTCCGGTCGGGTTCTAACTGCGGCTCGAAGGGCTATGTTGGATATGTCATCTAGTCCAAGTGCTTGTTCGTCTCCGGATCTGTTAGCGGCTGCCACTACTTCTTCTGCTCATCCTCTAATGGGGTTTCCTGTTGTCTTGGGAACAGCCCACTGATAATGTTTTCTAACAACCTTAGGCAGGTGGGAGCTATTGACCGGAAGCTCTTCAGTTTCTTCACTGCCTCCTGGTACGTCATTCCCCATGGGTTTTGGTCAACTTTATTATACAATTCATTGAAACCCCGACGCATGCTGTTTATGATTGCTATTTTAAGCTTTCTACACCCTGATCTGTATTGTTGTTGGAGTTCTACGAAGGTCTTTTTACCTCTGGAGCTCTAGCGCAATCTTTTGCCAATAAACAGGTGTATATTCGTGGGTAGGTCTTCTTCTTGATATGGATGCTTCACATCCTCTTGAAATGTGGTTCATCATCTGCTCTGTTTTGCTAGCAGCTAAATCTGAGTGCGTTAAGTTCATAAACATAGTTGTATACGTCTCTTCGTCAAAATTTGCAGATTTCATATTCTTTGCACAATATTCCTAGCTTGGTGTTCTTATCTCGCATAGTATTGACTGGTAATCATTGTGGGTATAATGTTGGCTAATTTTCCACGTGGTTTTTCGTACTATGGAGATGCTAGCAAAGCTAAGATCTATTATCGAACTTTCGCCATTTTTACTACAGGTGTTCACATCGCATCATCACCTCCACGCGGTGCCCGCTGGATAGCTATCTGATAGTGAACTAACGATGAGCGTATGCTGAGTCTGACGATATATGTGCAGCTGAACACTCAGACCTGCATAAGCACATCTGGGTGAACTTCAGCGCGCATATGTCTAACCGGACGAGGCATCTCTTGTTGGCCTGATCGGCTGAAATATGCGTCTCAGAAGTCTAGCAAGAGGTCCTCAGAAGGAGGACGTGCGGCGGACGAATTCTCTCGATGGAATCAACGGTGACGTCTACAGACCAGCGGATACCTTACTGGAGCTACTTCAACATATTTGGAGCTGAAGACTGTAAGGATTTTCAATACTACGTCAGGGTATTGAAAAAGAGATGGTGGCGGATGAACCCTTAATGGGCCAACGGCAGCGCTCATATCCCCGAAGTGGGTTACTGACATCGGTGTATCCGGCCTCTTGTCCTAGGGGTACAAAAAAAAAGGATCTGGCCCTCCAGGTTGGGGGTTGTGCCGTCGGGTTAACTTCCCTACCACGTAAAAAACCTTTGGTTACGAAGCAACCAACAGCCTCGGATACGGATGATCTTACTGTTGACGACCCATGCAAACGTAAAAAGGACAACGATCTTCGTGTCTGCACATGGAATGTTAGGTCCCTCTACAAACCACACGCAGCCGAACAACTTGCGGAGGCCCTAGAGTGTCTCAAAGCAGACATTACCGCCATCCAAGAAGTGCGATGGGATGGGCCGGGCAAAAGGAGTATGAAAAACTGCGACATCTACTACGGCGATTGCTACAGACAAAAAGGACAGCGTCTATTCGGGTGCGGATTTGTCATTGGAGACAGACTTAGGCAAGAAGTCTTGAGTTTCCGGCATGTGAACGAGCGCCTCATGACTATCCGTATCAAGGCTAAATTTGCCAACATTAGCCTAATATGCGTTCACGCCCCTCACGAGGAGAAGGACGACGCGACAAAGGATGACTTCTACCAGCTCTTGGACAAGACGTATGAGCAATGCCCTAGCCACGACGTTAAAATTATCCTAGGCGACTTTAACGCAAAGCTAGGAAGAGAGGAAGTCTTTAGTAGCGTGGTCGGAAAGCACAGCCTGCACGACAACACTTCCGGCAACGGACTCAGGCTAATCGACTTTGCGGCGGGGCGAAACTTTGTTGTAGCTAGTACGCGGTTCCCACGTCTCGATATTCACAAAGGAACATGGCTCTCCTTTGATCGAAAAATCGTCAACCAAATCGATCACATTGCGATCGATGCAAGGCACTCTTCCAGTATTCTGGGTGTCCGGACTTTCCGAGGAGCCAACGTGGACTCGGATCACTACCTAGTTGTAGCCAAGGTACGGATGCGGATATCCACAACGGAGGGAAATCAACGAAATGCTGTGAGGAAATTTGACGTCGAAAAGCTACAATCGCAAGAGACCGCCAGAACCTTTGCCGATCGTGTTTCTTCTAATCTCAATCTTAGTCCTATGCCGCCAGCAGCAAATGCGGAAGACCAGTGGCAGCGTTGCCAAAAAGCCATCAGAGATGCCGCCTCTGATGTACTGGGTTTCTCTCGCCCACCACAACGAAACCCCTGGTTTGATGAGGAATGCCGGTAAGCACATGCAGCAAAACAAGAGGCGTACAAAGCGGCGCTGCATAGAAGGACTAGAGCTGCTTACGAGCTCTACGTGCGCAGGAGAAAAGAGGAACATCGACTTCTCAGAAAGAAGAAAAAAGAGCATGAGAAGCGCTCGATCGAGGAGATTGAGAGACTTTATTGCAGGAATAATGTTCGAAAATTTTACCAAAGGGTAAAAAGAACATGCCAGGGTTTCAAAGCCAGAACAGAAGCCTGCAGGGACGAAAATGGCAACATAGTAGTAGAATCGCAGTCGGTGCTGAGGATATGGAAGGAACACTTCTGCAGACTGTTAAACGGCGATGATGACCAATATTCCGCTGTCAGGCAGAATGAGCCATTCAACAGTGACGATGGCAGTCAAAATTCCCGTCAACCCGATCATAATGAAGTGAGGATAGCGATATCTAAACTCAAATCCAACAAAGCTGCTGGAGCCGACGGCCTTGCCGCTGAACTCTTCAAGGCAGGAGGAGATGAGTTGGTAAGGAGCATGCACCAGCTCATCTGTAAAATCTGGTCGGACGAAAGTATGCCCGATGAATGGAACCTCAGCATCGTTTGCCCGATCCTGAAGAAAGGAGACCCTCTGAACTGCGCCAACTACAGAGGTATAAGTCTCCTAAATATCGCATATAAGATCCTATCTGCCGTACTATGTGAACGCCTAAAACCGATCGTCAACAACCTGATAGGTCCTTATCAGTGCGGTTTCAGGCCTGGAAAGTCCACCATTGACCAAATATTCACACTACGGCAGATCTTGGAAAAAACCCATGAATATAAAATCGATACGCACCACCATTTCATCGATTTCAAAGTTGCCTATGATAGCGTGTATAGAGACGAGTTATACAGAGCCATGTCTAGTCTTGGCATCCCTGCCAAGCTCGTCCGTTTGTGCAGAATGACGATGGAGAACTCTCGCTGCTCCATCAAAGTCGGTAAGAACATCACCGAACCGTTCGATGTCAGGAAAGGTCTTAGACAAGGCGACGCGCTATCATGCGATCTCTTTAACATAATACTTGAGAGAATTGTACGAAACTCACAAGCCAACCCCGGAGGTACAATCTTCTTCAAGTCTGTACAACTACTCGCTTATGCCGATGACATTGACATAATCGGAAGAACTCAGCGGGCCGTCAATGGGGCATTTACGAGTATTGAGATCGAGGCAGCAAAGATGGGTCTAGCGGTCAATGAAAGCAAAACAAAATATATGCTGTCTACAAAAAAGGACACCCAACATCGGCGTCTTGGGCAGAACGCCACAATAGACAGATACAATTTTGAGGTAGTAAGGATTTTGTCTACCTAGGCTCTATGGTTAGCTCCGCAAATGACATGAATGGAGAGATCACACGGAGAATTACTCTTGCCAATCGTTGTTTCTATGGGCTAAAATGGCAATTGAGTAGCAAAGCCCTATCTCGAACTACTAAGGTAACTCTTTATAAGACATTAATCATCCCAGTCCTGCTGTATGGCGCAGAGGCATGGGCTTTGAAAAAACCGGATGAGGATGCCCTTGGTTATTTCGAGAGGAAAGTTCTTCGAGCGATCTTTGGTCCCGTCTGCATAGACGGTGAGTGGAGGAGAAGGTACAATGCCGAACTATACGGCCTGTACAAGGACATCGACTTAGCCAGAAGAGTTCACATACAGTGACTAAGATGGCTGGGTCATTTAGAGCGGATGGAGCCCAACCTTCCCGCTAAGAAAGTCTTCGAATCCACCCCGGATGGACGGCGCAGTAGAGGACGACCTCGCGGTAGGTGGCGCAAACAAGTGGAGAGGGACCTCAACCAACTTGGCGTGCGCAACTGGAGGCAGCTGGCTCGTAACCGTGCTGGCTGGAGAGGTTTGTTGGTTGAGGCCCAGGTCCACCCCGGACTGTAGCGCCATCTAAAGGAAAGGAAAGGTTCACATTCCCATTATTAGGAAGGGTTGCGTCTAAAGTTGCAAAGGCTTTCAGAAGACTACTTCCTCTCCTGTCCGTTCGTTGACTACCCCATTCCACGGCCCACGCTTTAAACTCGCCGGCTATTATCACAGGACTTCCTCCACTGGTGTTGTTGTTAAGTCTATCCAAGAAGTTTTCGAACTCTTCGATTGACATGCTCGGAGGAGCGTAACAGCTCTTTATGTTTATACCATCGATTTTGGCTCTGATAAAGCAAGTGTGTCTTCCATCTATTTCCTTCTATGGATGTTTACCAGAAGTCGAGATCGCGGCTGTGCCTGTCGTGGCAGCTATCTATACATTTACGGTATGTTGCTTATACGATTCACTAAGTACGGCTATATCTATTTTTAATTTACGAACGGACTGTGATAGTAGGTCTTGAGCAGCCTAACAGTGGTTTTAGCTCAGCACTTTCATATTACACGCAGTTCCATTATCGCCTTTTGATAGGATGGGCCTTTTGGTGGGTGGCAATGGTGTAGTGGTAACGTCGTCAATTACCACGCTAATGGTTCATGGTTCAAATCCTGATGTCAGCAAGCATTTACTTAATTCTCATGAAATATATAAAGTCAGTTCGAGCAATTACGAAAGCTTGTATGAACACTACTGCGAAGGCAGTAGCTTGGTCATATGGCTCGAAAAATTGTTCGCTCTGTGGATGATGATTTGCCTATGACATCAGTTATAGGGAACAAAATACTGTGAATCAGAAGCAAAGACAATAAATAACAAAAAACTCCCCAGTTATCTAGACACCAACCCCCGGAGTTTTTCTGAAGCATAAACAACTAAGCTTCAAACCACTACACCAAAATCTGTCTCTCTCTCTCTCTCTCTATCTATCCTTTCCAACGCACGCACTGTGTGTAAACATGTTAAAGGCATTCATAAGTGCGCGCAAATTATAAAAAAAGAAAAAAATCCAACTACCCATCCTACACGAATTTCGCCTATCACGATGAGTTAATTTGCTGCCTCCGCCGGTAGTCTAACTGCTGACGTCTGTGTACCACTGTAGGCCTTCCGTAGTGACTTAATCACAGATACATCCAGGTGGTAAGCTTTCTCCATTTGTTCCATGAGCACATCACTGATTTCCTGTTTGGTTGTTATTTCGTCGAGAATTTGTAGGCCCAGATACAAGAATGCTTCATGTGGTATATGTCCATTTTCCAATGAATTTCTAAAAACTCAGGGTTAGGATAAAACAATCCCGAAATTAACTCGTTCTCAGTGACCAGAATTGCTTGGTAACAGATGATCTTCACAACGGATCTTAGATAGTTGGAGTAAAAGAGACTTTTGAGCGAGATGAATGCCGCCCTTGCTTTCTTTAACTGCATATTTACGTAATCATTGTAGTATAAAAACTTATCCAAATGAACACCTAGATACTTCACAACAGTCTTTGACTCGATGCGAAGTCCACCAGAACCTATTATTTGGAAGTTTCTCCAATTGTGTCGGAAATCTGAATTACCACGTCTCAATGGGGTGCAGAACAGTATGGTTTCACATTTGGATGTATTTATTTTGAACTTCCAGTCTCGGCAAAATGCTTCAAGTCTGTTAAATTTAAGCTGCAGTTCATTTTGCATTCCTTCAATTTTTGTGCCGTGAGCATACAGAATGACATCGTCGGCGAATGCCAGTGCCAATGCCATCCACATCCCATTTCGGAAACATTAATGTTAAAGAGTATTGGTGCCGTAACTGCACCCTGCGGCAGACCATTGGTGATATTAAATACTCTAGTTGTCGTGGGCGCCGTGGCGTAAGTGGTTAGTGCGTCGGATCACTACGCATGAGGTTCCAAGTTCGAATCCCAGAAAATACCAAAAAGTTTTTTCACGGTCCCACCTCTCGCGAGCGTCTGACAAACATCCGAGAGTATTGTTGTCACGAAAAAGCTTCTCAAATCGCCGTTCGAATTCGGCACTAAACTGTAGGTCCCTTTCATTCGTGTGAAAAATATAACGCACACAACATGAGTGGTTGCGAGAAGCTAGGCCCTGGCACTTAAAGAGCTGTTGCGCCAAATATTTATTTATTTTTTAGTTGTCGTGCATTGCCTATCTGTTACAACAAATTTCTTGGAGATGATTACCTTTATGAGGTTAGGGGGAAATTCATATCTGATAAGTTTGTTAACTAACCCGTTAATCCAAACCGTGTCAAACGCTGTGCATCTCTTGGCTGCGCCTACATGCTAATACGCACTCTGCACACTTCTACAACTCTGCCCGATGGACTGCCGTTAGGCATTACTTCGCGGGGCTGGTTAGCATATCTTGCTTTTCATCTTTCATAAACTGTTGCTGCTTCTTCTGTTTCTGCTGCTTTGCGTATTTTCCCGATTCGCACATTCGCTATGTATGCGCCAATTTCTATCCAACTCTCTTCTGAAAACAGCATGTGTTCGATTATAGACGATGGGCTATGTAATGCTGTTCTCCAATGTGAGAACCATCTGCAGTGAAAATTGTGTGCTCCGTTGTTTCTTCTTCTTCTGGACATTCAGGGCAAAGCGGTGAGGTATCGTGCCAAATTTATACAAGTACTTGCGATATCCTCCATAACCCGGTAAGAACTGTCTAAGGTGATAGTTACAGTTTCTGTGTTCGCGACTTGTTCAAATATCGATTTTCGGTATAAGTTGGTAGGTCCATCTGCCTTTTGTGGCACAGTCCCATCTGTTCTGTCATCTGGCTAGTGTTGTTGACCTTTCTTCTTCTTTGATTGTTCTCGCTGCAGTCTCATCTTGCGGATGTGGGAGTCTCCTTGTATAGATTCGCAGCATCTCATCTGCGAGAATGTCGATGGGGACCATTCCGGCTATGACAAATGCAGCTTCATCCGAGATTGTTCTAAATCCACTTATGGTTCTTAGAGCACAAAGTCTGTATAGGTACCGATGTCAATTCGTTTCGTATCGCCTTTGTTGTCAATGCCTTCTCCCACACAGCGCAAAAAGGAGGACTGAGCTGACTACTCTTGAGAGTAGAATTCGCTTGGCGTAACCGGGTCCCCCGATATTAGGAAGGATCCTGCAGAGCGCTGCTTGAATTCCCGAGACTTTTTTACTCATGGAGTGTTCATGGCCCTTAAAGTTCAGCCGGTTGTCTAACATCGCACCAAGGTATTTGATGGCGTCTCTGAACTTTATTTTGCTGGTTCCAACTTAAATGTTGATATATTCTGGGACTTTTCGACTGGTTATAAAGACAGCCTCCATTTTATGGTCAGCCATAACTGTCACTAACCAGTTCTTTATGCGGTATATTGCTTCTCTATCTCATTAATATACATATTTCGCAACGGTGACCATAGCGATATTATCAGCGAATCCAATCATTTTTACTCCTTGCGGCAGAGATAGTCGCAGAACTCCATCGTACATGATGTTTCACAGAAGGGGGCCTAGTACGGAACCTTGTGGAACTCCCGCAGATACGTTGTAGTATTTCACGCCCTCGTTGGTTACATACCCTAGCTTTCTATTATTCAGATAGTTTGCCACTATTTTTCCCAAGTAGTATAGCGTGCCCATTCTGACTAATGTTGTCCTTATGAACGACCGGTCTGCCAAGTTGAACGCATTTTTTATGTCCAGCGTCACTGCCGCGCAGTACTCCTTGGTTCCAAAACGTCGTCTTTTTCCTTGTATCGTTTCGGCTGCGATGTCAGCTACCATCGTAATGGCGAGATTTCCTAAATCCGAACTTGAGAACGGACAGTGCATCTTTCTCTTCTGCTAACATAAAAAGTCTCTTGTAGATGATGCGCTCCAGGATTTTTCACATTGTATCCAGGAGACATATTGGACTGTTACGCCAAATATGTATGTGTATGTGTGGCATTAAGAAAGTTGATTACTTCTCCGATACCTCTATTAGGTTATCAAAGAAGGGTTTGCCTAGTGTGCGCTGCCTGGCCATACCTAGATTGCTTCTTTTTCGTTAGCAATATTGCAGCTGCGACAACGTTAATAGAACGCAATGCTTATTTTGACATCGTGGATTCCAATGGTCCAGTCACCTGTACTAATCGCAACAATTCTAGCAATAGCTGCACGATTTCTCTTTTTAGACCTCGTGTTTTGAGCCAGTTGTAAATGACTATGTATAAATTCAGCAAAACTTATCCTTCTTTGCAAATCAAAGGTTATTCACAAAACATAGCTTAGGTCAGTAGATATGTACCTATATAGGAACATCCGCGTAGACAACAATTAACATAGCTAAACCAGCTTTTCGGAATTCTGCCTATCAGAAAACAATAGTCAAATATTTGAGTGAATGTTTTCATTCATTACTAAGTCTAACAGTTTTTAAAACGTAGGCCTAATGTTTGCCTACTCATATTTCCAAAGAATACCACAGACAGTCTTATAAATTAACATTTTATGAGTTATAGATTTATTTAGATATAGAACTACCTATATAATATATTTTCGAAATTTCACCACAGCCCTGCCATGAAAAGTGATGATGACAATTCAAATAGGTTTCACACTTCAGCTTAATTGAAAAATCATGAAAGTAGCACCTTTATTCGAAGACAGAGCTAAACGCGTGACGTAAACTCAAAAAGTTTAAGGACTGTCTGTCAAGTCGACTTGTACAATAAAAAAAATATCGACCTCAATGTCTGATTATATCATATTTCAAAGTAATAACTCAACTCGTATAACATTCCATCGAATGAAACCAAAATCGTGATGCATCTCTTTTAACCTTGCCTATCCACTACATCCACATATGTACATAGCTGAAGTTGAATGTGTACCAAAATATCTCCTCGATGAAGGTAAATATTCGACCAACCCAGTTGCATGTGTGCCGCTTCAATAGCACAGAGAAATCTGTGCTAATTATTTGGGTAAATTGTATCACCATTATGACCTGTAAAAACACAACAACAACAACATTTCTTTCGTATAGCAACCGGTCGACTCTACGAAGAGAGATTGTATTTTTATAACATTAATACGTTTAGCACATACCCGATGGAATCGGTAGGCCGAATTAGGTAGACATGACGTAAGAAGTCACACTGAGCCCGAAAAGAATTCCTAGTACCAGGTAGTCACCGGTCAAGAAATAGGAAGAGCTACCGTCATAAAATTGGTGAAATATGACATTTTTTTGTTTCCCTTTGCCCAAAAGACCTTCTGCAGAATTTAGCCTTTGTTTTGAAAGATGAAAAAAAAAATGTTTGTTAAAAAAAACTTGTATCGTACATTGTGCAAAGTTAAAAGTCATGAATGGTTTATGTACGCGCGTTTTCTAGGAGAAAAAAAAAATTGCAGTGATTTCAGAGGGTTCATGGTGCAGACACAGTACCTCACTAGGAGACATAAACTTACCTTGACATGTGCCAAAATGAATATTTTATCTCAGGAAAAGAAATCTCAGTAAATCCGTTCTTAATTAAGTGGCAATTGGTGAAACACATTCGTTCAATTGCCTTTGGTCATGCAATGGGAAGATGTACACAGTAACTTCAGGAGGCTGATATAAAAGTCACTGATCCCGTGGGGATATTTCAATAGAAAAATCCTTCTCTTTGGTGGCGCACGCTACATACGAGTACGAGTATATGTACAAACGTAGTAAATTGCGTGTAATAGACTGAAAATCTTTCCTAATGCTTTTTTCTTCCTTTTTTTTTTGAAAAAAGATTTGATTTAATGCATCTATGCATTAACTTATTGTTTATAAATATCAGTGTTGACTTGCTACGTAAATTAGATATTCAGTGGCAAATTATAATCCACTGATAAATGCAACTTCTTTTAGGAAATTTTAAAAATGTAAGCCTTACCAAAAGTGGTAATAGTATCGAACCATAAAATACGTTTACCATTACGTATCCGCCTCCTACACGTACCATCTATACAACTTTACATATTCAAATTCTTCATATTCTTCAAATATAAACACCATTACCAGTGCAATTTTTTAACAGTCATGGCAAATGCATACTTATTAAAGGTCTCCACAACCAGGGGCCTGTACCACAAAATTACAATTTTATAAATCTACAGGCCCTTGTCAACAATGCAGATTTAACAAGGAACTATAATTTCGATACCACAAAAAAAAAAACTCTAAAATTGTTAAATATGCAAATTTCCCTTTCTTGTAAAAGTCAGTTGAACAAATGATCTCGTAACCGCTAGACAATACTTGCTTACTTGGGTGGCGCTACAATTCGGGATAAACCTGGGCTTCAACCAACAAGCCTCTCCATTTAGCTCGGTCCTTAGCTAATTGCCTCCAGTTGCGCACTCTAAGTTGGTCGAGGTCCCTTTGAACTTGTGCGCTGCCATCTATGGTGAAGGGGTCCTCTACGGCGTCGTTCCTTCGGGTTAGATTCAAAGACTACTACTCGACTCGACTCGCTCTACATGTCCTAGCTATCTCAGACGTCCAATACGCAGTTTTTTGACTAGGTCGATGTCGCTGTACAGCTCGTATACTTCGTGATTGAAGCTTCTCCTCCAAAACTCGTCAACGCAAACGACCAAGGATATCTGCATCCTCTTTTAATAAAGTCCATGTTTCAGCGCCGTAAAGCAGGACTGGGATGATCAGGGTCTTATACAGAGTCTCGTTAGTTGTTCGAGATAGGGCTTTACTGTTGAATTGCCTTATAAGCCCAAAAAAACAGCGATTGGCAAGAGTTCTTCGATTGATTTCTGCGCTGATGTTATTTTTCGAGTTAATAGCAGAGCCAAGGTAGACAAAGTTCCTTACTACCTCTGAGTTATAGTTGTAACGTTCTGCCCAATTCATCGGTGTTAATTGTCCCTTCTAGTTGACAGCATATACTTGGTTCTGCCCTTGTTTATCGCTAAACCCATTTTGGCCACTTCTGCTTCAATGCTTGCTAACGCATCGTTGACAACCCGCTAAGTTCTTTCAATAATGTCAATATCGTCGGCATATGCAAGCAGTTGTACGGACTTGTGATAGATTGTGCCTCCGGTGTTGGCTTGTGAGTTCCGCAATCCGTTCAAGTACAATATTAAAGAACTCACATTACAGCACGTCACATTGTCTAAAACCTTTCTTAACATGGAAGGTCTCGGTGAGGTCGTTACCGACCTTGATGGACCAGCGAACGTTCTCCATCGTCATCCTGCACAGACGAACAAGTTTAGCAGGGATATCAAAACTAGATATGGCTCTACGAGTGTACAACTCTTCTCTATAGATGCTGACATAGGCGGCCTGGAAATCGATAAAAAGATGTTGAGTATTGATTTGGTTTTCTCCAGGATCTGCCGAAGTGTGAAGATTTGATCGATGGTTGACTTTCTGGCCTGAAACGGAATTGATATGGACTAATCAGGCTGTTGATAAAATGTTTCAAGCATTCACACAATATCGCAGAAAAGATCTTACATGCGGTAAGCCATCAGGTCCAACAGACTTGATGGATTTTAGCTTGGATATTGCTATCCTCACTTCGTTTTGGTCAGGTGGATGGAAATTTTGACTTTCATCGCCTATATTGAATGTTTCATTCTGCTTGACAGCGGGATGTTGGTCTTCGTCGCCGTTATACAGTCTGCAGAAGTAGTTTTTCCATATTCTCAGCACCGACTGTGATTCTACTACGAGGTTTCCATTTTCATCTCTACAGGTTTCTGTACGGGTATTGCTTCTCTGACACGTTCTTTTTACCTTTTGGTAAAACTTCCGTACATTGTTCGTGGAGTATAAACTCTCGATATTCTCAAACGCGCGCTTCTCATGTTCTTTGTTCTTCTTTTGGAGAAGCCGATATTCTTCCCGTCTCTTTTGCTCGTAGAGCTCACAAGCAGCTCTCGTCTTCCTTTGCAGCGCCGCTTTGTATGCCTCTTGTTTTGCTGCATGTACTCGCCGGCATTCTTCGTCAAACCAGAGGTTTCGCGGTGGTGGGTGAGCGAGACCCAGCACATCAGTCGCGGCGTTTCTGATGGCATGTTGGCAGCGTTGCCACTGGTCTTCGGCACTTGATGCTGGCGGCATAGGAGTGATTGAGAGATTTTGGGATTCGCGTTCAGCGAAGAGTCTGGCAGTCTCTTGCGATTGTAGCTTTTCGACGTTAAATTTTCTGACAGTGATTCATCTTTGTTGCTGTGTTTGGGATATCCGGATTCGTACCTTGGCTACAAGAAGGTAATGATCCGAGTCCATGTTGGCCGCTCGGAAGGTCCAGACATCCAGAATACTGGAACCATGTCTTGCGTCGATCGCAATATGAACAACGTGGTTGATCGTTACATGATCATTGGACCGCCATGTCTGCTTATGAATATGGAGATGAGGAAATTATCTGCTTGCTATGGTGACATTTCGCTCCACAGCGAAATCAATTAACCTTAGTCCGTTATCGAACGTGGTGTCGTATAGGCTATGCTTACCAACTGCCCTACCAAAAATGTCCTCCTTTCCTATTTTGGCGTTAAAATCGCCCAATACGATTTTAACGTCGTATTTAGGACATTGCTCGTATGTTTTGTCGAGGAGCTCGTAGAAACAGTTTTTGGTGGCAGAGTCGTTTTCTTCCGTGGGGACATGAACACATATTAGGGTTATGTTAGCGAATTTAGCCTTGATCCGGATAGTCGGATCGTGTCGGAAGCTTAAGACTTCTTGCCTAAGTCTGCCGCGTATAACAAATCCGCACCCGAATAAGCGCTGCCTGTTGCCTTGGCTGGTCAAACGGTAGTGCATGCGATCATATGAAAACACAAGCGTTTTCACTCAGCTGAGGCCTACCAACTCCTACTCTCAACCTCCACGCGGTGACAGCCGGGTGCCTAGTACCTTAATCCAAGAAATGGGTAACCAACCCCATTTGGAGGATTCTTGGCGGCAGCAGATGAGAGAGGGGGGAAGAGTGTTCTCTCACTGGAGCACTTCTTCCTGTTCCAGGCGGCAGCGGACAAATTCCCTAGACGGAGTCAACGGTGGCGCCTATAGTTCCAGTTAGGTTGAACTTAGTGAATACCTTGCGCGAGCTGCTTCGACGTATTCGGATCACAGGTCGGTAAGGAATTTCCAATGTTGGTCAGGACATTGGAATAGAGATGGTGGCGGAGGAGCCCTTAATGGGCCAACGGCAGCGCTCATACTCCCGTAGTGGACTACTGGCACCGGTGTACCCGCCCCCTCGTCCTAGGGGAATAACTAAAGGCATTGGCCCTCCAGGTTGGGGGTTGTGCCGTCGGGGTAACTTCCCGACCAGGTAAAAAACCTATTGGTTCCGAAACAACCAAAAGCCTCGGATAAGAACGACTCAACTGATGACGACCCCAACGACCTTCGGATCTGTACGTGGAATGTTCTGTCCCTTTAGAGACCACGTGCAGCCGAAAAACTAGCAGATGCCCTAGAATGCTATAAAGCAGATATTACCGCCATCCAGGAAGTGCAATGGGATGGGCCGGGCAAAAAGAAGAAAAAAAAATGGTGACATCTGAGTATGAGCGCTGCCGTGGGCCCATCAAGGGCTCCTCCGCTACCATCTCTATTCTAAAGTCCTGACCAACATTGGAAATTCCTTACCGACCTGTGATACGAATACGTCGAAGCAGCTCGCGCAAAGTAGTCACTAAGTTCAACTTAACTAGAACTATAGACGCCACCGTGACTCCGTCTAGGGAATTCGTTCGCAATTGCCTGGAACAGGAAGAAGTGCTCTAGTGAGAAAGCATTTCCCGTTCCAAGACCGGTTTCCAAGACCTGTCATGATTACAGTGCGACCAGATAAGAAACCCAGGAATTGAAGGTTGGAATTAATCGGAGATTTCTGTTGGACCCATCTGGGAATTCTTCCCGATGATGATTTGGTAATGGTGGCGGAGAATCGAGAAGGAGGAAAACTTAATCTGAACTAGAATGCTCATAAAGGATTAGTGGTAGATATCAATATATTTACAACTTTCAATTAAACGCCTAATAAATAAAAGATCACTGAACCTCTCACATTTAGTATTGAGATTTTAAAATCGCTGATAGTAGCGCCATGGCACGACAGTTATAGCGTTGGGCGACTACGCGCGAGGTTCGAGAAGGTTCAATCCTAAGATCTAGGCGATCGTCTGTATCTTAGGGTATTGATAAGTGTCATGGGCATTATGTACAGTGAAGACTATTTGCATCAAATATACCTTATATATTAATACGTGAACACAAAATTTGTCGTAAGTTTTTTTAGTATTTATTATAAAAGGAGGGGGATGAAACTTATATTATTCGAAAGGCACTGTGTCATAGATGTGCAGGAGCATACACACATGATTTCCCCATACAAAACACTTTAATCAATTAAATAAAAGCATTTTGATCACGTTCATGGCTGTATGAGCTAGATACTCCACGGGAGAATATTACAAAAAAAAAAGTTATTAAAAAAAATACATAGCCTTGTTTCTCTCGCTGTTTGTTTTTTTCCCTCGGTCGAAATTCGACTACATGCGGTACTAGTTTTTTTAAATCCCTGATATAGATTTTAGTGTTTTTAGAAATTAGTACCGCTAAAACAAGTATTCCCCTGTAAGGTAGGTATATACTTGCTATCCTTGGACATCTTCGTGTAAATATAATGGATTATGTAAGTAATAAGTGCTGGTTCTTACCAAATATTGCAAAATTGAAATTGAGATTGAATTTGACTAGATCGAGTTGATAAGAAGTAATTTCTAACTTGGAGCTATTCTTGCTCCTGCCGTTGTCACAGTTTGGGTTATGAACAGCATTTCCAAGTCCGAAAAAATTATAGGAAGTTTGGAAGAAAATAGTAATACTTCCTTAACTAGCTTTTGACCAATTTTTAGTTAAAAAAAATTGCACTCTATAACAAATTGATTCAAAAAACGTTTAGGTTACGATGCAATTCAATAAAAAAAGCGTATATGCGTTTGTTTTAAACGTGTCAACAATTTACATAAAAAGCTTACCTATAAGCTTACCTATAAATTTATGAATACTGTGCCACGGCGCCCACCATCCAAGTACATACTTAATATGATCTGCTAAATTGTTTGAATGAGAAACATAGTTAGGTTAGGTTAGGTTGGGTAGGGTTATGAGGTTATCATAAAACACTAGGCACCAAAGTGGGCCCATCGCGATCCCTAGGGAACCTTCACGGAAGAAGACCTAAACCCATTCTCCCAAGCAATTAATCTCCCTACAGAATTTGAAGAGATCCTTAATATGGTTCAAGGACTTCTTCTAGGTTATCGAAAAAGTATCTACCAAGGTACTTTAGCCTTGTCCTGGCAATTCCTTGACACTCACAGAGTACATGAGCTATGTCCTCTTAGACATGTAGGTCATCGCAGTACCTACAAACGTCCGTGTCAGATAACCCTAGTCTCATGGCATGCTTCCTTAGGAGACAGTGGGCAGAGAGTATTCCTATAGCTGTTCTTAGCCTTGATCTATCTAATTTAATCGTCTCCCCAGATTTTCTGCGGTCTAACACAGGCCACAAGGCCTTAGACACCGTGTGACCATCTAAGTTTGACCATCTTAGATTAGCCGTGTCAATGATTCTATCCCGAATAATTCCCTTAGCCACGCACCCTGGTGGTTTAATACTATCAGCGCAGCCTGACTGTCAATGTAGATGGCGATATTCTTATTGGATATTGATTCCATCTCAAGTTATTCCACAGCTTTAAGTACAGCTAGAACCTCTGCTTGTAACACACTGCATGTGCAAGGAAGTCTCAGGGCCACCTGTGGGTTCGTATCTCTCGAGTAAACACCTGACCCCGTGCCCTCACTGGTCTTAGAACCACCTGTGTATATTGCAATCTCGTTATGAACAGAGACTGTCTTCCTTCGCCAGTCCTCTCTTATAGGATACAATACTTCGTATGGTGTGTCGAAGTCTAAGGTGCCAAGGATATCGTCCGATTCGCCCGGGAAATGATTCTTTGAGAATTTTGAGGTATGTCCTATGTTATTAGTCTTGAAGAGACCAACGTTAGTGAGCCGAAGCGCACTGTTGCCCGCTTGAAATTTAATTTGTAGGTCTAGTGGTATAAGATACAGAAAGATCTCGAGTGCAGCCGTAGGTGTTGTGCGTAAAGCACCTGTGATTCCAATGCAAGCTGTTCTTTATACCATGGCCAACATATCCCGTGTGTTTTTCTTATTCGTTGCTTTCCACCACACAAGAGCCTCATACGTAAGGATGGGTCTGACTATCATGACGAATAGCCAGTGCATCATTGCGGGCTTCAGGCCCCATTTCTTCCCTGCGGTCCTCTTACAGATAAAGAGAGCATTATAAGCCTTGCGGACTCGTTCCTGTATGTAAAGTTTCCAATTTAGTTTCCTATCCAGCATTATACCAAGATATCTAGGTCGATCCGAAAGGAAAAACTCCACCACTGCTAGCTTAGGCAGTTTGAAGGGTGGTATCTTGTATTTTCTGCTGAAGAGTACCAATTCTGTTTTATCCAGGTTGACGTGTAGTCCACACCCTCTAGCCCATTTTTCTAGACTATTAAGAGCTGATTCCATCATTTCACTTAATGTGTCAAGGAATTTGCCCTGAACTAAAATCACCACGTCGTCTGCGTAAGCAGTGACGCTTACGCCTATATTGCTTAGTTCTTTAAGTACCCCATCGATGACAAGAACCCACACGAGGGGTGAGATAACGCCTCCCTGGGGAGTCCCCCTGATAACGGATTTTTTTATTGAACTGTTTCCGATAGTGGAGTTAATGTTTCTAGTTGCGAGCATATCGCAGAGCCAATTGGTAATGCTATGCTCGACATTCATAGATTCTAGGACCTGTTTGATGGCCCTTCCTTCTACATTATTGAACGCACCTTCTACGTCTAGGAAGGTTGCTAGTGCAAATTCCGGATGGTGAAGGCTAGCTTCTATCTATCTTCCCTACTACGTCGTGTAAAGCTGTTTCCACCGATTTCCTTTTCAAATATGCATGTTGAGCTTTGCATAGAGTGCCGTTGCAACACTTCCTTCTGATGTGAATATCAAGAAGTCTTTCAAGTGTCTTGAGAAGGAATGACGAGAGACTTATGTGTCTGTAGTCTTTCGCTGAAGTGTGGCTTGGTTTACCTGCTTTAGGTATGAATATAATCCGCACTTCCTTAAACAATGTTTAAAAATGTCCCTAAGCCTGTTTCTAACCTTGGCTGGAGCTTTTTGCAGCATAGCTGGCAAAATTCCATCAGGGCCTGTTGCTTTGAATGGTGCGAATGACATAATAGCCCATCGCAGACTCTTCCATGGAATGAGATTCTCAAACATAGTTAAATATCGATAAATTAGCTTCAATATTAAGTTCGGTCACCTCCTTCGAAAGGACTCCACTAAACATTTTAAACGTATGTTCTGGAAACTATCATTAACTTGCTCACGTTTACCTTTATTCCAGCATCATCTTAAACCAAATCATTTGCGGAGAGTAGTCTCCTAATTCGAAACATTCTCCACCACAGCTGCCCCATAACACCAAATCCATGTATGTACGAGTATGTATATATAGAAAGGGAGAGGTGACAAATCCCAACCCTGGTAAAATTAAAAGGTATGGATTTGACCCGTTTATCCAAACACAGTTAACAGGAAGCCATACTCCCGCGAAACATTTCAGAGCTTGTCTCGTAGAACCCGATTATACATACATATGTCTTCCCCAAATCCCTAAAAGAACTGTAGACGAGTTAAGCATACACCCATATTCCCACGAAAATTGAATTTTTTACCGCCTGACCTATAGGTAGATTCAACCATAACCCATGTTTTCTAGCTCCATAGCAAACACTTTTAAGAGATACACCCCTGTAATCAAAATCTTTTGTGTCTTCCTTTTTAAAAGGAGAGATAATCAAAAACCCTTGCTTGGGATATGCAAATAGAGTGGCTTAAGTAGTTCATCCTATTCAAACCTCCCAAACATAGATAATATAGTGCTTACTCCAATGATAACAGGACTACAAAAGACGATCTCGGATATTGCCAAACCTCGGGCACCCTTTGGATTCAGGCTTAAAGAGTGTCAGTATCTGAGATGTATTCAAATACTCATAGTAATATAATACAAATCCAACAATGGATAAAATTGTATGCAATGTTTTACTGTCGATGATGATTCTAAGATCTCTTCTTCTTCCTATGATTTGAACTCAGGGAATCATAACCCTCCCACTTCACTGCATTTTTACTAATCCGCCTCTGGGGTTCGCCGTTTTTACTTCAGAAAATTTCACAGAACTCCGGACTTTTGGATAACGTTACTAAGACAAATCAAATGCTAGTATTGTTGTTGTTGATCCCACAAATGATCCAGGAGTTTATAGGCCTGCCTCAATTTCGCAATATCAGTGGAACGTTCATTGATGTTGCCATTTTGATGGGGTTTAAATGATCTCTTCTTTGAACATTCGATCAAGCCTTCTCACTTCTGCTGTATGCAAATTATCTTCATCTCAGCTTTTGTTAATTTACCCCCCATACATTTTGTACGTTGTAAAACATTGTGAACCGTATGTGAGTGTTGGAGGCACAACTCCGGTGTAGAGCCTTCCTTTCAGCTTAGGGGGCATTTTTCGGTCACAGAAGATAACGGACTTTTCTTGCTACTTCATCTACCATACGCTTACGCGATGATTGATGTCGTCATCACAGGCTGGTTCGCTGTTGATCATAGATCCAAGATATTTGAATTGTTCGCACTTGGGAAGCAATATTCCATTCAAAAAAATGTCTGGCAGCACAAGTATTCGATCTTTTTTGGACTAATGTAGTACAAATTTCCCTCCAAAATATCCATCCATATGTCAAGTGCTCGTAGCAGGGACGTAGGATCCAGCGAGTTCAACCAATACAATATGTATGCAAATCCTTTAAGAAATCACGATATTTTTCCATTATGATCCTTATACTTTGAAATGATTTACCCGTGACAAGCCCATACTGATCTTCAGATAGGCATATTATTTTTCGCAGTCGGCACCTAATACCCGCTCATCGATCCTCATGGTGTATAACATCACCTTGATCGAACAGTAATTATCAAGGTTTCTTATATTACCCTTCCCTTTGTACACAGAGAGAAGATAACTTTCGCTCCATTGATTCGGTATTGGATAATCTCCCATAAGTTTGAAGATGATAATCATGAGCCATCTGAACCCGATGTCTCCCATCTTTTTCCAGAACTCAGAGGGTAGGAATCTAGGATCCCATACTGCTATAATATAATCATTGTATATATTTACATAATATTTATTTAAATCCATCCAACTGTTCGCTTTTATAAGATGGATTGCTTTTTGCTTTACTATGGCGTCCACTATTATGAGTACTCATTTCCTATGTATAGTGATTCTTTATTACTTCTAATTTTAGTAATTTAATAATGGTAACTGCATTTTGTTTAAATTATTGTAAATTTGAATGAATTATGTCTATCCATTATATAAAAAAAAAAAATTAAAAATAAATAGTCGCCCGAGCAGGGACTTGAACCCTGGACCGTTGGATTAAAAGTCCAACGCTCTACCGACTGAGCTACCCGGGCAGTTGCTTAAATCGTATCCAGAAAGCAGTTTTGTGGATTTCGTAAGGGCTTTCACATATGCAACGTTAACGCTATCATATAAAACATATGACTGGCTCTTTCGTCTCAAAATAAATTAATTTATGTCGAGAGTTTAAAATAATGAACTGCATTAATTGTAAAATGTATTTTGATGCGCGCCTGACCATAGGCGTTGGTTAATTTCTGTACGAGATTATGTATTTGGCATATCAGCAAACCAAAAGAATATTATCAAATATCCGAACCATTATTACGTATTCGTATAATGGTTCCTCGTGGCCAGGGTTGTTATTTTATTTTTATTCTATTACAATTTCTTCGCACAATTTGACCAACATGGCAATAATTGACAAATAGTCATGATGAAAAACCCCCTCTGGTGGGTAATTAAGCAAGCTATAATGAGACGAGACAACTGTCAAACTGGAGAAAATACTCGCGTTTTCTAACATGTAAGTAAATTTGTTTATATTATAACTAAAATTGTTACTAAAATTTCATTTAAATTACAGGAATACGAAAACAGAATAATACTATGTCTTCCTACCCAGTTGTTAGTCATCGATGTCGACACAAATCCATGAAATACACCAGTTTCCAGAGCACCTTCGCTGCACACAGGACAAAATAGAATTCACTCCACGGAATATCGATTAATCAGTGTTTAAGTAAGTATGCTACTAATTGTTACTAATATTATCTCTAATTACAGATATACAACACAACTGCGATAATGTTAGAACACAGATAAATAAATTTATAACATAATTGATATATATGTATACAGGGTGTCCCAATGGGTGACCTCTTATTTGGAGGTGTAACCACTTTAAACGCTATAACTTCTAAACTATTATAGGTACAAAAATAGTTTTATACATTTTTGAAACACAATTTCATACAAGTTTCAAACACATTGGGTACAGCTGTGCAGCTACAAAAAAATGATGGCTCCTTAAACTTAAAATAATGAAAATTTGTTGGGACACCCTGTATATAATATATATAGTACCCTTTTTTCTTATAAAAAATTGTCTAGAAACTGTGAAGAATTCTTAAAAATGAAAATATTGTAGCATCCACAAGAAGTACTTTTGGCACTGCATCATCCATAAGCAAAGTGTGGCAACACTACTGTCTATCTGCCATCTGTCAAACCTGTCACCGTGCACATCGGTTTGTTTCACACTTCACATTACGCAGGCCATTGACGTATTTTATATGGACTGCTAGTGAAATGTCAGTTTCATACTATGTCTGCAGCGTTTACATGCTATATATGGACTGCTAGTAGTCAACTTCGCGTTGGTACCAACATTAGCGCTAGCTCTCTTGGTTTAGAGCGGAAAAAATGGAAACTTTGTTGGATGCCGTTGGGTGTACAAAGACAGTGTTTTCATTGACATATTACATAACAAATTGATTCGTAATAAATATACGAATATTGTGCATATATAACGATTTATTTGTAGGGACTTATGTAGATGTCGCGTGGATGTCGGCGACGGTCGTGTCCGCGTTGGAGGAACCAGAATGTGGCGACGGTCGGGTGACCAGTATGTGCCGTCGACGTACTCGCGTTGGGGTGGCCCAATATAGCGAGCGATGGGTCGCCAATTGTTGAGGTTCGTTCGTCGCGGGAACAATCCAAAAGAGACAAATGCCACTACCAAATTACAAATTACTTTATTATAAAAGTTCAAAGGGGAAAGACAAACGACAAAAGATGTAGGATGATTCAACGAGTCCGTCCGATGGCGGTGAACGATAATCGAAGAATGATTGGATGACGAGATGGTTTCTCCTGAGACGAACAAAAGTCGAAGTTGGTTGAGTTGAGCTGAACGAGAGTCGAAACTATTTCACAACTGCGGACGTGTGCAGTTGGCTCACAGGAATGGTTGAGTTCAGCTCCGTTTTAGTTGTTCCACTTACTACGGAGACGGAGATCACGGAGGAATTTGGTTCGGCTCGCTTCTAGAGTGCGCGCAACTCGATTGCATGCGCCACACCACTCCCCCCGGAGTGTCTTAACTCGGGTTGAGATGCGGAACTGACGTTCTTCGTTGGTGCAGGAGTATAGAGTTTCGTTGGCAAAGGCTTTGCGTTTGATATGGTGGGTTGTTGGTGCCGCTCGAACCTACCGCATCTGCTCGCGGAACTTCTTCACGAAATGCTGAGGGTCTGGGTGCAGACTTCCTCGTCGGTGAAGAATTCCCCAGGTAGGCGAAGAGAGGTACCATACACCAACTCAACTGCGGTTGCCTCGATGTCCTCTTTCCAGGCGGTACGAAGTCCGAGTAGGACGGTCGGTAGTAACTCGGTCCATGGCGAAGTTTTGTGACATCTAACTGCAGCCTTGAATGAGCGATGTCAACGCTCGATCATCCCATTTGAAGCGGGGTCACCAGGATGTAGCGACAGTTGGGGTCACCAGAACGTAGTGACGGTCGGGGTCACCGGAACGTAGTGACGGTCGGGGTCACCAGAACGTAGTGACGGTTGGGGTCACCAGGACGTAGTGACGGTCGGGGTCACCAGAACGTAGTGACGGTTGGGGTCACCAGGACGTAGTGACGGTCGGGGGTCACCAGGACGTAGTGACGGTCGGGGTCACCAGAACGTAGTGACGGTTGGGGTCACCAGGACGTAGTGACGATCGGGGTCACCAGAACGTAGTGACGGTCGGGATCACCAGAACGTAGTGACGGTCGGGGTCACCAGAACGTAGTGACGGTTGGGGTCACCAGGACGTAGTGACGGTCGGGGGTCACCAGGACGTAGTGACGGTCGGGGTCACCAGAACGTAGTGACGGTTGGGGTCACCAGGACGTAGTGACGGTCGGGGGTCACCAGGACGTAGTGACGGTCGGGGTCACCAGAACGTAGTGACGGTTGGGGTCACCAGGACGTAGTGACGATCGGGGTCACCAGAACGTAGTGACGGTCGGGATCACCAGAACGTAGTGACGGTCGGGGTCACCAGAACGTAGTGACGGTTGGGGTCACCAGGACGTAGTGACGGTCGGGGGTCACCAGGACGTAGTGACGGTTGGCATAGACACTGTTATGGTCTGCGTCGATTTGCTTGGCGCCAGTGTAGCGCTGAGAGTTGTGGTCGTGTCTTCCAGCTGTCGTTTTCTTAGACTCACCGAGAGCCCGTAGTGGCAGAGGAAGTCGGATCCGAGGATGGCGTGAGTGACATCAGCGATGACGAATATCCAAGGATAGTTCCGGCGGAGCCCGATGTCGAGTGTTAAGGGCTATGTGCCGTACGTGGTGATAGGGACTCCGTTTGCAGCGAAGAGTTTCTCATCGGCTTGGCGCTGGCCTCGCAGTAGTTTTCGGAGGCGGGTATCCTGGGAATCGGAGAGCGCGTTAATTATTCTTTTTTTTTAATGACTTATACTTTCCTTGAGTTGAGGGATTGTCGATTAAATCCCCGACCAGGTCCAGTATGTCTGCATCCAGGTGGGTCGCAATGATGCAGTATTTTGTGGTGTCTGACGAAATGCGACACAAGTCGAAGCGCATCTCGCGGTGAAGTACCGCGTTGGGTTGTTCCGTCAGAAGGGGGTCGGCAGTTTAAACGATGCCACTTCCTTTGCGGCTGCGTGGTCGGCGCCCAGGGCATTTGATGAAGGCGCCGCGTTGTCGGCCTCCTGTGCTGGTTTGTCATTTCCTCGTTAAACAAGGGGTCACCAGAACGTGGCGACGGTCGGGTGACCAGTATGTGGCGTCGACGTACTCGCGTTGGAGTGGCCCAATATAGCGAGCGATGGGTCGCCAATTGTTGAGGTTCGTTTGTCGCGGGAACAATCCAAAGAGACAAATGCCACTACCAAAAATACAATTACTTTATTATAAAAAGTTCAAAGGGGAAAGACAAATGACAAAAGATTTAGGATGCTGATGATGGTTGATGATGATGGTTGAGTTCACGGCGCAGTGCAAAATTTTGAAAACTTATAATTTAAATTTATTTGAAAAAAACACAAAAGGAAAATTATAATTTAAAAAGCAGGAGTTGCTTGGTTGAAATTCTCAGACGACTGAATTTGATTTTTCGAATTTTGTCAAACGCCAAAGTACTCCCCCTCGAGTAATGCGGTTGCAATTACGGCTGCACGAAGCGAATGCGAGGCGGGTGGCGTTTGTTGACGATGCTGGTAGCATGCTGGACTGCCTTGAGTCGTGAGCCTCTTCAAGAAGAAGTTCATTTGATTCCGAATTCCAACTGGAATTCAGGATAACTGCGATCAAAGACTTTTTAAGAAGAAGTTTGTTTCTTCTGAGCTCCAACCGGAATTAAGGGACTTGTCAATCAAGCCTCCTCAAGAAGAAGTCTGTTTTGCTTTATCTTTAAAAAGAAGTTGTTGTAAAGTGTATGCCAATAACAGTCCGTCTAGCTTATTAAGTGTCCCCGCTGGTGTCCCCCAAGGCTCAGTCCTCGGACCAGTTTTATACAACGTATATACATCCGATTTTCCAAACTTACCAGGATGCGAATTTGCAGTATATGCTGATGATACTGCGATACTTTCTTCGCATGATTTCGGTCTCAACATCGAGATGAATCTTAAAAATGCCGCTGAAAAACTAAGCGAGTATATAAAAAATGGAAAATTAAATTGAATTCGGAGAAGATACACGCTATCTTTTTTAGCAGAAAAAGAAAGCATTGTTTTCTTCCACCCAACCAATTAATTGTTAATGGACATCAGATAGCTTGGGAGTCAACAGCAAAATATCTAGGTATATATCTGGATAAAAAACTAACATTTCAAGAACACATAAGGAGAACATTGCATAAAATAGGTATTGCCACTAGGATGCTATATCCTTTTATAAACAGAAAGTCCTCATTATCCGATGAAAATAAAATAATCATACATAAAGTTATATTTCAATCACTCTTACTCTACGGTTGTCAAGTATGGGGTAGATGTGCTAGGTGTCATGTTAAAAAATTACAAATACAACAAAATAAACTTTTGAAAATGATGCTGAATCTTCCTTGGCATCACTCCACTTCCGATCTACATAGCGTAGCTAACGTTGATTTGATCTCCGATAGAATACAAAAGCTTATCAACACATTTCTGATCAGATGTGATCTACCTGATAACCCTCTAGTAAACGAATTAAATGTCAGTTACCACATGTTGGAATAACATTGTGAAAATTCCACATGTTTTTGCATACCTACCTATAGTTCTAAGTTCTTTATTTGATATATATATATGTTAATTTATTAATTCTGTTTGTTTATATATTTCTTAATTTATTTATTTTATTTATTAATCTTTTGATAATATGTTTATTGTGTTATATGTTAATATATTCATCTTGTTGTTCATTTCATATTTATATATTTATTTATTTTTAGTTGTAAGATTATTTATTTATTAATTTATTTTTTGTTTGTTTACTTACTTTTTCATATATTTATTTGTTAATTTTTTTTATTTGTTAATTTATTTATTTGTTAATTTATTTATTCGCTAATTCATTTATTTGTCAATTATTTTGTTGTTAATTTATTTATTTGTTAATTTATTTATTCGTTAATTCATTTATTTGTTAATTATTTATTTGTTAATTTATTTATTTGTTAATTTTCTTAATTTAATCATTTACTTTATATTCAAATTCATTTATTTACTTTATACTTATTTATTCCTTAATTTATTAACTTAATTTAATTAAGCAACAAACTTTAATATATTATATTTTCATTAAGTAGATACTTCCGATAAACTTATTATTGCCTTAATGATGCAACTTATTAATTTTATCTACTTAACTTTTTTTCTTTTTTTTTTCAACCAAATGAGGGTTTTTCTCGTTGTTTCCCCTCGAATAATAAAATTATCGTAAGAAAATTGTAAATAATTTAAAATTTTGTTCAGTTGAAAGATATACATATATATATCATATCTCTGTATGTAAATTGTGTGGTGGCAAACCTTTGTAATTTTGAAACGAAATAAATATCTATCTATCTATCTAAAAAGAAGTTTTTTTTTTGTGTTCGTGTTCCTGTTAGTTTTCGTTCATCAGTTTGTTTTAGTGTTCTTCAATAAAGAACTAAAAACCACCCCACATTGTGCACTTGTTAGTGAGGCGGAGCTCAAACCTACACCGACCTCGCTAAACCCCCATAGAAACTTGCGCCATCTGTGTTTGTTCAAATGTACTGGCTATAAAAAACTGTTAACATTTAAATAGTTTCAATATTCGTTGCCATAGATGTCACTGCAAATAGTTTCTTCTTTCCTACAGTTACAATATTACGAATTTGAATTTCATTGCAACACAATCTGTATTATGAATCACGGCCAACCACATAGCACTTCATTTTATCTCTATCCTCCTTCTTTTAGTTACAGTTATTATTTATTCCGCAATTAAATGTTCCCAGCTTATTTTCATAAAAAACACAAATCAAAACACAACTTTTTCTTTTTGGATTTGAATTTGAAGCAATATTTTATAAAAAATTGTTAAAACAGTTCGTTGGGATATATTTATATTTTTTTATATATAATTTGCGCGCACTCAAAGGGTTATGAATACCTATAACATGTTTACACACAGTGCGGGCATTGGAAAGGATGGATATAGAGAGAGAGAGAACAATTTTTGGTGTAGTGGTTCTTGAAGCTCAGTTGTTTATGCTTCAGCTTTTCTCCGGGGGTGGCGTCCAGATAACTGGGGAGATTTTTGTTATTATTGTCTTTGCTTCTGATTCACAGTACTTTTTTTTCCCCGATAACCGATGTCACGGGCAAATCATCATCAACAGAGCGATCAATTTTTCCAGCCAGATGCACATCAGTAATTCGCACACTTCTTTCAATTGTTGAATTAAATTCATATTTTTGAGTAATGGAAAAGTTGTTCACTTATTTATTGTCACCATCTTGAAAACAATCTTTGCGCACTACTCGTTTCAAACAAAAATCAACTTTAACTGAACTTTTCAGATACCAGATATGGAAATCGAGCAGGGTGTGTGATGAAATCAACTTTAACTTTGATGTACAATATATCGCTATAAACAGTTTTTAAACTTAAATCTGATACATTTTCATCGCTATAACCGATTTCATGGATATATCCAGCATAGTTGTAACCGATTGCAAAGGACTTTGGAAATATGTCGTTATATCCAATTCATCGTTATAGAAGATATTGTTATAACCGATTTGTACTGTATTTAAAAATTGGCGTTAGGAAAAAACGATATTTTTATTAAAAGTGAATTTATAGAGACAGTTTAAGTTGGGATTGATAAAGAATGAAGTGATTTGATAATTTGGAAGTGTAACGAAAGTGAATTTGATAAATAAACAGTTTTAGAAGACGGTTTCAATATTACGAACCAAAATCAAACATGAAACGATCAACCACGCTCGTTCGATCCCCGAAATCAAGCAGCGTCGGGCAGCCCCTAGATGGAGAACCGCTTGGGAACAAAGCGTTTTGTTGCATTTTATAAACGGATCTTATCTACACAGATTTAACAAATGGTTTTGCTAGAGTACATTACATTTTACTTTTAGCTAAGCTTAAGTCATTGAATATTCACTCTTCAATGCTAAGGAGGTTTTCTAATATTATTTAACCCTAGGATGGGCAGCTGGGCCTAATCAGGCCCATTTTGAGTTTAAACATATGTAATGCTTTTGTTTTCAATAAATCTGCCGGAAACTCCTTGACTTCTTGTGGTGATATATACTGAGCACAACGAAACCAAATCCGGGTCATTTCGAGCCCAGATGGTGGAAAAAAAATATGTTTTCATGATTGAATATCGAAAGGTAACCGCTGGGCCTAAGTAGGCGCAGAGTAAACGCATATGTTTTCGCTTGTAGTGTGTGGTGTTTTGTTTGATCCAACGTTATCATAATTCATCCCACTCTATCTATTGTGGTAACTTCTTCACTTTACTGTCTTTGGCCGAACATTTGCTTTCAGTCGGACTCGATATTGAGGGCACTGTTCACAAAAAATAAAAAAATCGTTCATTGTATTATACATTGTTTGGTTTTTACAATGTGTTGTGCTGTGTTCATACGTGCCAAAGCAAAACATCGGCATTGTAGAGCCTAGAGCACCGAAATGTATGTGCCTTATACATGGAAAATCGAAACACGGGCTTCATGCAATGCCTGTGCTGCCAATAATTGAATTTCTATTCCCTTTCACATATGCATATGCACCTACAATCGTTACAGATATTTTATGTATTTAACCTTGGACAATAAGCAGTAAATTTATAGCTGAACTAATACAAAATTAAATAGTGGGCACCGTGCCGTAGGAGGTTAGTGTGTCGGACCACTTCGCGTGAGGTTCCAAGTTCGAATCGCAGAAAATACCAAAAAGTTTTTTTTCACGGTCCCACCTCTCGCGAACGTCTGGCATACATCTGAGAGTATTGTTGTCTCGAAAAAGCTTCTCAAACCAAATTGCCCTTCGGAAGCGGCACCAAACTGTAGGTCCCTTCCATTCGTGTGAAAAGTATAACGCACACAACATGAGTGGCTGCGAGAAGCTAGGCCTTGGCACTTAAAGAGCTGTTGCGCCAAATATCTATTTATTTTTTAATACAAAATCATTTTTTTTCTTATTCAAATTCATTTTCATACCATATACAAGACCAACGGCACACCAGCCTAGACAATATTCACATGGGCCTATCGAGGCCCAGCAGGCTATCTTACCGCCTCCTAAACACCTGCCCATCCTAGAGTTAAGTGATAGAACGCAATTGGTAAAAGTCGAAAGTTTGAATCTGTGTTTGCATATGCATGAGAGAGCCGTGAGTAGATGTACAAGACAAAGATGGATGAGTAGCGCATGCGTATGCCCATAAGTCAACTACGAGTTTAGGCCGGTGTCGATTACTACGTTTAGTTCAAAAGTACTATATCTGTGGCCTCAAGCAATAACCGCTTAAGTCAATTTTAACAGTTTCTCAGAAAACGAGTTTGAAATTTTCCTTTTTCCCAAAAACGTATGGGATTTCGCTATATTGCTCGTGTTTCTTTACTTACAACTCGGTAACCGCCGCAGAGAGAAAATTAAAAATTATACGGCATAAACTTCGAATATTGGAGCATCTTCTGGGATCCTTAAGAAACAGATTCTTAAATACAGATAGAATTGAAATAGGATTGACATGATCGGATCACAAAACTTTCTGTGAGCGAGTTGAGATTTTGTATATAAACGCGGATCGAAAGATCGAGTTTGACAGATAGAGAAAGGAGAGAGATTAGGGAAAGAAAAGGAACTTAACGTACAAGAAAAGAAGTGTCAAACTCTCTTTCATTTCGATTCTAACTCGTTTCCTCAATTTAGTTACAATTTAGTGTCAATCCAATCTCCCAATCAAGTTAAGCAAACTTAGTAGATCAGCTACTTATTGCATCAGCTGTCGTGTGCTCCATGTGCGTGCACGATTTATGCGTTTAAGTATTAAGTTTTATTGAACTGAAGTTTCACTTCAACCATATGCTTATATGGGTGAGGCACACACCATTTTTTTTTTTATACTTTTGTCTACATAGAGCGACGATTCTACTTAACACATTCACTGCCACGTCATTAAAATATGAATGACACTCATGTTTCCGTGGAGGCCACGTCATTTGTATGTGTATGACAGGTACGTGTCCCTATAAGGCCATGACATTCAAAAATGAATGACATGATAGGTTACATTGGAATATTTGGAAAAAAACCAAAAGTGAACAAAAATTTTGGGAGTGTTTTTTCAGTTGCTTTGCTAAAAAACATATTTGTTTATATATCTTGGTATTTATTTTAAAATATTTCTTTTCATAAACAGATGAATTGTGACTGAAGTCAGTTTTTTTTGCACTGAAATAGAATTTCTCGTAAAATTAGTAAATTTTGTCATTATAAATTTCGGTGCCTTGAACTAAGGCCATATGAACTAACGCCATAATGGTGTCAATTCATTTTCAAATGCGAATTAACGCCATAATCCACTTATGGCCTCATTTCACTTTCAAATGAGAACTAGAATCATATGGTGTTAGTTCGTTTTAGAAAGTGGAATAAGTTCTCATTTGAATGTGAATTAAAGGCATGTGAAGTTATTTCTCACCTATAAAGGAGGGGACGAACTTCACTTTCCTATGGGAACTTGGTACACACTCGAAAATATGAAGAGGGAAGTAACCTACGATAGCTAATAATGTATGTTTCTTAATACATATGTATATCAACATAGATGCATACATAGGTATATAAATTTCACGGCGTATAAACAGTGAGGTAGGTATGGGGGGCATGCCCATCCGCAACCCCCCTGCTTGGGGTCGCTGTTGGATTTGAGGTGGGTGCGAGGTTGAGGAAGAAATATGGATATAAAGAAACTTTACATACACCCATGCTCGAACCCCCCGCCATACACATTGCACTGTTTATACATTGTGGACTTATGTATGCGTTATCTTCGACAAAAAAAAATCTTGACATATCCCTGCGCTTATATTACTCGTATATTCATTAAAATAATGACGCCTAATGGAAATCCACGGTTTTTTTTAATAGATATTAATTCTCTGAAAATTTGGGACTTATGTCCCATTTTCATCAAAAAAAATGTTGGACTTAATATCTCGATGGGGTGGGATATAACTCCCAAAAGAAAAATTTTGGGCTTATGTGCCTGCGACATATAAGTCATAAGAATAGTTGTGAGCTTATGGCCCACTTCTTCTTTAAGATTGTGGAACTATTGCCCAAAATGTTGTGGACTGTTGGCCCAGGTGGGTCAAAAGCCCATTGTGGACTAAACGTGGTGTGACATTGGACTTATAAAGTTTTATCAAAACTGTTGCATTGCACTGGCTGTGCTTCAGAGCTCAACAACATTTGATGGCATTAGTTCACAGTTGCATGTGAATTAACATCAAATAGCGTTAGTTCACATTTAAGTGATGACTTTAGTTCTCATTTGAAAGTGACTTAAAGCCATAAGTGGATTAACGCCAGTATGGCGTTAGTTCATATGGCCTTAGTTCACGGCATCGAAATTTATAATGACAAAATTTACTAATTTTACGAGAAATTCTATTTCAGTGAAAAAAAAAAAATAACTTCAGTCACAATTCATCTGTTTATGAAAAGAAATATTTTATTTATTTTTATTAGTTCACGGTACCTAAATTTCATCCTTTAATAACAGATATATTTTTCCAAATTTGCTAGAACGAAGTGAACTGTTATGATCACCAGAGGCCAGGGGTTATAACCTCTATTCAGTTTGTTGATAGCATCGTGCGTTATTGAATGCCACGGCCTTATGTTGCCCATGTCCTGAAATAAACATATGAATGACATGGCTATTGTGGAAACATTGTATGTCATTCATATTTGAATGATGTGGCCCGCACGGAATTATTTACACTTTTTTAATAAAACGATGAAAACACTTCCAACAATTTTCATTTTCACTTTCAGAAATAGGTATTGCCAAAATTGGCTTGGCAGTGAATGTGTTAAGTAGATACATAGATGTTATATTAATTATAACATTATTTACAGACGATTCCAAAGCACAGTTGTGTATTTTAAGTGAATGATTCATGGATATATTGTATTTAGCCAAGCGAGGTAATAAGCCTAGTAAGTAATCCTTGAGTTGAATTCCTATCGTGACATATTAGAGCAGATAAATCATAGATGAATACATCTGATTTACATCTGAAAATATCCAAAAGATTCTTGGTAAAAAACACGAGCAACATAATGTCCGAACTGACGAATTGCATCACATGGTACTACAATTTGTGCACTAACTTCCAAAGGCAATTCATCCCGTGTGTTAGTTTTAGTTGCAGCTAATTCATTTACAATCCGCCCTTAAAATTGTTAATTTTAACAAGTAAGGATCAAAAAGAAACCTACTTGAGATTCCGTGTATTATTTAAAAAACAAAATACATCCTTAAATAAAAAAAAAAAAAAAAAATGTTCGCCCGAGCAGGGACTTGAACCCTGGACCGTTGGATTAAAAGTCCAACGCTCTACCGACTGAGCTACCCGGGCAGTTATTTATTCGTCAACCAAATGCCAGTTTTGTCAGCAATGTCCCTTAGGCTCTCTAGTGCTCAAGGAAGAAGAACATTTCAACTATCCTGTCCAACCCACAAACATTGACTTAAAATAAAACAAAAGTCTTACATTTCATCAAAATATGTTTTTTTTTTATTTGTTTATGTTAATAACGTATCTTGAACCTGCCATTCATACATAATAATAATTTATAATGTTCTTCATCTTATCCTTCATCGATTATACTTTATAATACTATTTTAAGTAGTATTATAAGTATTATATATTTTATTTTAATTTTTACATGGAATGCAATTTTATTTTTATTTATATTTCAAACACACGATCTTTCTTAAACTGTGCACGTTCTTTTACAAAAACATAAAAAAAACAATATAACAAAACTCGATTACAATTTAAAATTTTACAAAATCAATTTAAGAAAAGAAATCATTGGGTGTTTACACAGCATTGGTTTTTTTTTTTAATTGCCGTCATTAGAAGTGTGAGTGTATTTAATGATTGATACGTGAGTTTTTTTTTTTTTTTATTTCATTTTTGCTAAATTTTTCTTTCACTAAACTTATTTTATATTTTATAATGTATTTTACTATGTATGGTAAAGAATGCACTAACCTTATAAATATTTATTTTTACTTTTTTTTTTTAATTATTTAATTGTTTTTTTTTTTTGTATATTTATATAAATACTCGTTTTTATTTTATATTCATAGTGTTGTTGTAGTAATTACTTAAATCTAAAGTACGCATAGTATTATTTTAATTTTATTTAATTTACTTAAATGTATTTATTATTTTATTTAAATTTTACATTTTGTTTTCATTTTAACATTATTTTTTTTAAAAAGTACTGTTTTTCATTTGCCTTTAGGAAAATTCGTTAAACGAAATTAAAGTCAACCATATGTGTAATATGATAAAAATTAAGGATAAAAACTAAAAACAAATTAACACTAATTAAATATTTTATGTATTGCAAAAAACGTTTATAAGAAAATCAATTTTTTTCCTTTAAGTGGTAAAATTTAATTCTTATTTGTAATAATAATTATAACAAAAGCCCTGTGTAATCCGAATTTGTTAACTAACTTTTGTGTGTGCTTTATGTGATCTATATTGAAATAGATAAAAATGCAAACCATTTGTTCAATATGTAAATAAATGAGTATAAAACGTTGCGCGAAATTAATTAATCAACTGAAAAGAAAACTATTTATATATAATTGCTTTATTTACATTTGTTCATTTCATTATAAAAGGTATTTATTTTATAAGTTTATTAAGTAAGCTGCACCGCGAAAAAATAATATAATTTAAATTAATATTTGAATTTGTTTTGTTCTTAACAAATACAAGCTGAATACTAATTGTTCAGTCATTTAAATGTGCTTTTGATTGAAAATAAATTCTGAAGTTGAATATATGTATAAGATTTTGTGAAATTGGTTTTCAGTTTTGTGTGCGGAAAATTTTCACAAAAATCAGACTGCTAGAAAGTGTGCCAAAGTTAAGTAGTTCAGTTTATGATTCTAGATACATTTAGGCAATGCTTCTTCTTCTTCTTCTTCTTCCTTTTATCAGCGAGGCTATGATCCGAAAACAAGGGATCACAGCCCTCCCACTTCACTGCATTTCTACTGATCCGCCTGTGGGGTTCGCCTAGGCATTTAGGCAATGCATACTTGTATTTATTCAATCCACAATCAGGGCATCTATAGTGCTTTCGAAAGCAATATCGAACAATAGAGAGGTAAAAGTCAGTATAGGTGAAGATGGCTAGACATATAAGACCTAGATATATGTACGTAAGTCTAGAGTTGGACTGCTGCCGTAAGAACTTATGGAAAATTACTTTAGACAGACTCCTTGTCTTTTAAATAAATAAATTTTGAAACAACACTTTTATTTTTTTCTCGTCTACAAAATTTAATGAATTTGCGTACTTAATGCTGTTAACACCATCTAGATTGGTGTAGAAGTGAGAATTTCCATTTAATGAAAGAACCTTTCGGGATCAATGAATGAGAATAATGTGTCAACGAATTGAACCTTTTATTGTCAGAGAAGTGAGGTGAAATTTGGAACTTAGTTGATCTTAGATAGAGATGTGTCCAACAAAACATAAAATGCAATTCAATGTTTGTTTGGCTGAGATAAAACGAAAGGTGTACAAAAGAACTGCGAATCGGTTACGTCTTTCACTTAATAAAGAGTTTAAATGGTTATATAATAATATCTGATGAGAATAAACTAAGAAGACATTTTATTGGCGGTTACTCGAAACACCTACACGTAGCTGATACATCAAAGCATATGAAGGCGAGTTTTCGCCATGTTTTGAAACAATTGAAACACACACTAAAGACCAGGGGATCTCCACTAATCTTTAAAAATTACATCACTATCAAATAGCTATCCAGCGGGCACTACAAGAAGGAAAAAAAGCGTGCCATTCTCATTTTGAGTGGAATCCTAAGTCCACGAACGTGTTGAAAAAGATACGACAATTCTAAACGCATGCAATGTGAACGCATATCACGACCATTTGGGGGACGGATGTTTTATACAAAATTGTACACCGCAACTATCTAAAACAATCTACTTGTCTTTACTTAAAACCGACACACCCCAAAGAGGTTATACGTCAAAGTTGGACGGGAGAGAAGTTTTTACCGGGGATTACAATATTAGCATCGATTTATGCCCATCACTATACCACGGCAGTTCAATACAGCATTATTCATATCATATCTAAGAACGGGTCTAATATCTGCTCAGGATACTATACACTGTTTCATTACAATTGTCAGTACAGGGAAGATAGGATGTTTGCCTCTCAGTCTTGTTGCAATAGCTTGCATAAACCTGTCTCTCTTTTAAGCTCTCACTGGGTTGCCGTAGTATACATGACAAGCCGCCGCGGCTCAGAGAGCAATACCCGCAGGGTTACCATCTGCTGGTTTAAGAACAACACAATTTGTTCAACGAAATAAAGATTATTGGGTACAAAGTGGACACCTCCTCGATTTTGATGAAATTCTAGTTTTATATAAATTATAAAGGACAAGAAACAAAATATAACTATACGCACGTAAAAATTCCAAATTATAAAGCACAAGAAGCGAAAAATAGTTTAACTGCATTTTAACGATTTTGCCAGAAAAATGAAAAAGTATATAAAAAAAACATACAAAAATAAAGTGGCAACACCCTTACATACTCAAATTCATTTATTCGTTCTCAAAGCACAAAATCCCAAAGTTCTTTGACAAAACCCATAAAAAAAGCTGCAACAATTTGCTTTGACTTTATAATGGGAACACTGATTTGACGTTCATATTTTCCATACACACAGCGGGGATTGATGGCGGCCGCATGATCATTCTGCCATCGGCTGTGTGGGAGGCTTGTTATGGCGTAGTATATGCGAATTTTAGGAAAATTACAAAAACAAATTTTGTGTAAGTTAGTTGTTTGGTTTTTATTTCAGTGGCAATTTTTCGAACTAAGTGCCATGAAAACATGTACAGGCACCACTGTTTAAAAAAAAGCTCCCCCATAAGGCCGGTACTGACAATTGTAATGAGACAGAGTATACCACTTTTAATGAAGTCCAATCGAGGTCTTTTAATTCAAAGACTACTCCAAACGCATTTACCTCTGGATGCCTGTGCGGAAAACAATTTCAGAAACATTTTAGCCATAACTCAATACTGTACTATGGGTACACGAACGTGGGAAAGCCTGCCGAAATCACTCTTCATGAACTACTTCTGAGACTCGGTACGCTACTGAATCTTGTTATGTCTAAAACAACGGGCTTAGAATTTTTCCTTCACCATTTTTCAGTTTAATTTATAGTTCTGTTCAAGAGACTGAAAGATTTTCAGTCTAGGCCTATAAAACGGGAGTTTGAGAATCTAAAGGGGATTTGGTTACCGCTCTCAGATTTACAAACTGTCAGCAGGATAAAAGTCAAAATCAGCCTAAGACCTACTATGCACAAATCAGGTGGTGTGTGGATGTGTCATTTGACAAGATTCTTGTCATATGATGTGTGTATTGTGTGTATGCAATATTCGATTTAGCCGGCTTGGCTGTGTGGAACTTCTAGTTCGATGCTAAAACACCTTTTAATGTGATTTTTACCTTCAAATGAGACTATCATCCTTTATCCCTGCCGACGATAGCGCTATGTTCTCGAATTCAATTGAGTTTTCCGAAGCAACAAATTGTTTATTTCGCATTGAACATCCCAGCAAAGCAGAGATAGCAACACTCATCAAATCCGTTAAGTACAGGTCTCCGCTACGTCTGTTGTTTATCGATTTCGAGAAGGCTTTCGACAATTTGAATCTAGATGATATCTGGTTGGCCTTACGTAGGAGACGGGTCCCAGAGAAACTCATAGCTATTATAAAGGCTGCATACGAGGGTTGGAAGTGTCACGTCTTACATAATGGTAAGGTATCACAGGATTTTGAAGTTCAAAGTGGATTACGACAAGGGTGCATACTGTCACCATTGTTGTTCTTGGTGATTATCAGCTATGTTCTCCGTGCGGCGTTGTCGGATGAAATCCAACTTTTATATCTGGGAAGTATGGTCTCTGCTAACTGCGATGGCACTGAACTGAATGTATGCAGCAGAATCGGGAAGGCAAAAGTTGCGTTCGAACCTTATCCAAAGTCTGAGGAAGCAATGTTTTCAGCATAAGAACCAATCTGCGACTTTTCCGCTCCAATGTAGAACCAGTACGCTTTATGGGTGCAGTACTTGGAAGGTACCACACGCAAGGTATCAACCGCAAGTAATCTTCGTAAACACATATATCTCTAGCAAACAACTCTATCAGAGAACGGAGGAGGCGAAAGCGGCAGTGGATGGGTCACACACTACGGCGCGACGACAATTCCATTGCAAAATACGCCATGTAGTGGAATTCGCTCACCCAGGCAGGCAGAACAGCTGGATGCCTTAGGCAAATCTGTCGTTGAGAAGGAATCGAGCCGAACAAGATGACTCACAGGCGTTATTGACGCCCTATGTCTCCCAAAGAGTGAAAGGAATAAAGTAAATGTAAGTAAGAATCGAGTTGCTTGAAGATGCGTATTGGCTGAGGCGGGCTGTACGAGTAATTGCCGTCTGAGATAGACTAAAGTAAGTACTTTGCAAGATAGGTAGATAGGGGCGTAAACATTTCCTTCAAAAACTCTACTAGTGGGCATCTCAAATTTTAAATAATAATAATAAATATATAGATAAAACAAATGGTTTGGATTCATCGTAAAAATCCCCTTTCAATGGCATGTCAAAATTCAAACGATAAGAAGTAACTCAAGAACAGAGAGTACCACATTAACGATGTTAAAACAAAGCCTAACGCAAAAAACCGTTTGAAAATAGTTTGACCAAGGAAAGTACAATTTAAAGGTTTGAATTCTTTAAGATACGTATACATGTAAGGAATAGATCTGAAAGGCAATCCTCCGAAACTTCGGTCGTTTTGCAAATATAAAAAATCACGTGTAACGGGGCATCACTATCATGCGTATCCCCTACCGAAGCGATTATCTGAATATAACGACTTAGCATTACGTAGTCATTGGGTGTATGTGTATGTATCTACTCCCTCATTTCATCAGAAAATCACTCAACACCACGAGCACTTTCTTCATAGCTATACTTTAATAATTTTTTTAAAAATATTTTTCGATAAGTAATTCATCTGGAGCTTGGTTTATGCTTTCGATAAAATTTCCTTTGGGGTTTTCGAAAGAGTTGTTCCAAAACTGTGCCATATCAAACCATAAATATTTTTCTCCGAAATTTCACCCCCTGTACTAAAACAACCATTCAGTTGATAATGCAGTGTGCTACAAATCAATGACTTCCTACAATCGGTTCCGACACACACTTTAAAACAGAATAAGCCCCTCAAACATTTTGCCGCATGCCACCTAATGACTCTCAAACTACATCGGAAATTTCCCTTCTTTAGCAAAAACAAAAACCACTTGTGCACCACCAGAGTAAATACATAAACCTACTTAAATTCGAAAAATTATCCTAAACTTAAACCTAATGGCTTTTCGAATACTGCTTAGAGATTTCGGTTTATTATACTGGACGGTTTGAATAGTTCAATTAATTATTCTTTTACCTATTTACAGCTTTAAATTCATTACATCTGCGATATGTCTGAAGATTTGTGTTTGATTTTTGCTTATTACTTTTTTTTTGTTTTGAAAAATTCATTTTATAATCCAAAGAACAAAATCACAACACAATCAAAAAAATAAGATTAACAAACATAAAAACTTTTGCATAACATTAACATAATCATTCGTTTGAAAAAAAAAAAAAAATGCCAAGCGCAAATCACAAACAATTCCGACAGATAGACAAATCGCAGATAGAGTGACCAGTATCATAAACCAACACGATCTTTCAAACACATGAGATGACATCATCACAGCATATGTTCTGTTTATTTCGTGTTAGCACGAATCAGTTGTAAAAATGTTGTTAATTTAGCGTTCTACGTTTTGCATTAAGTACCGATGGTAGTGGGTTTACAAAACCATTAGGCCGTTTGAGAACGGCCCAATGCCTTTGTAACTTAATGCACTTAGTTGTTGTTCTACGAAGAATTTTCACAGTTTCACATAATTTGAGATCAGAACTCTTGGGGATACTTGGAACACTCAGAATTACTAAACAGCGAATTGGCACCGGTGACAGGACCACTGCCACCGCCGCCACCGCTGCCATCCTGATTGTTCTGGTATCCCTGATATGGTTCTTGATACAACTGATTGAGCCTCTAACCAGTACCCGAAAAGTGCCACGCGTCCTATGCGCTCAAATGCGCAAACTGTGACGGATGGATATCGAATTGATGATATGGATGTCCGTAGGGTCCCATGTGATAAGGTACAATATTCATGGACGCCATTTTGTGTTCCTTTTTCCATTTCATACGACGATTTTGGAACCAAATTTTTATTTGTCGCTCGGTTAGACAGAGGGCGTGGGCGATTTCGATGCGTCTCCGACGGGTCAGGTAACGATTGAAGTGAAATTCCTTTTCTAATTCTAGCGTTTGATAGCGGGTGTATGAGGTCCGTTGGCGTTTTGTTTCACCGTTGGCATTTACAGTACCTGAAATGAAATAAGTAAAAGAAAAAGAGTTTAATTATAGAGCGGTGTAGGTGTTAGAAGCAGATAATATTCAATTAAATAAGAAATTGCAAGACGAATTATGAAATATCACTCATGCGTGCCTAGTTACGTGTCTATCACGCTATGTGTTCATAATTCATAATCAGTTCTTGTGATAGTTTATGTGATAGTTAATAGAGACACTTATCTATAATAGCGCGTGTATAAGTAATGATATTTTTCATTGAAGAAAATAGCGGTTCTAAATCAATTAGAAGCACGAACAAAATATAAATTTCGACTAGTTCTAATTAAGTTAGAGATTTCTGATCTCTTGTTTTGCACATGTGTATAAGTCCCGCGACATATTTTATTGTCATGTATTGTATATCTAATAAAGCTTTAAATGCAATATAGCGGACGCCCCCAAGATGACATCTTTCTTCACAACCCCTCTGATATGGGTATCAAACGAAATGGTTTGACGAGTAGAATATAATAATGCGTAGGTAGGTAACTAAAAATTTTAAAATAAAACCATATGCAAATATAAAAATTACTTTTTAATAACAAGCTATTATTTTTTAGATGTACAAAATAACTATTATGAATGACAATTCAAGAGAATTTTCAACGCAATCGCCGTATCTATTTTTTACCCCAAGGATTTTTTCCCTTGTTTTGAAGATACCTAATTTTTGTTCGGGGAAAAATTCCGATTGAAAATGTATTCACTTTAACCCTAATTGTGTCCAATACGATGCCATTTGGCAGAATCTGGCATCGAAAACAGGAGTACCAAACTTAAACTGCTACTCACCTCACCCAAAAACATATTGAAAAGAGGCTAAGTTGGGCAACGCCGAATTTAGACCTTGATTGGAGCACCATCATATTCACTGATGAGTCATGCTTTTTTAATTTATAATTATTGGAAGAAAGCCTGAACAAAAAAGATGAAAAGTTTCTGTAAAACATCCAGTTCATGTTTATGGATGCTTCTCGGCCAAAGGATTTGGAAAGTTAATAGTATTCACACGAAACCTCGATGCACAATTCATGGTAAAATTATACCAGAAGGGTTAGCTAAAGTCTGCCGAATCTCTTTTTGGATCCAACAAAGACGACTGGATTTTGCAAGAGGATAACGATCCAAAACATCGGACTCAACTCTGCACGCGTTGAAAAAAAGGAAATTGGTATAGAGACGTTAGATTGGCCGTCCTAAAGTCCTGATGCGAATCCAATAGAAAATGTGTGGTCTTTATTGAAGCAGAGGCTTAAGGGAAACAAAATATTATAGCCGCGATAAAGCAACTTGCGCGGGGCTTGAAGCAAATTTAGAGAGGCCTAAGTTCAGAATATGCGCGAAAATTAAGTGAAAGTTAAACTAGATAAATAATAATGATGACTGGACTCCCTACTAATATGATTGCGCAATTCGTTTTGATATATAGTTATACCTTTTTACCTTCTACTGCCAAATAGAAAACAATCAGGGTTACAGTGAATAAATTTTCAATCGGAATTTTTCCCCGAACAAAAATTAGGTATCTTTAAAACAAGGGAAAAAATCCATCGGGCAAAAAATAAATACCGCGATTGCGTTGAAAATTCTCTTGAATTGTCATTCATAATAGTTATTTTCAAGATACCTAATTTTTGTTTTGGGGAAATTTTTGATTTTGAGTGTGTCTCAAAAAATTTACAACCGTGATGTAGCTTCAAAAGTTGAAGTAGATACAAATGAATACAGTACATACATACAGTGAGTCGCGTATGATGGGCAACTTTTAATATTTCTCGCACGACAAGGCTGACAAGTAGTAGGCAATGGAGGAGGAGCAAACAGAAAAATTCGTTGAATTAGTGAAATCATACGAAATATTGTGGAATTTATCACATCTGCCTTACAAATCACTTCCGTTAATTTTATTTGAATTTAATAAACACTTTTTCAATCCAGCTGATATTTAAATAACATAAGTATACGACTTCATTGTGGACGATTTTTTTGAAACGCATACGATATGCGACGCGATTGACATATGGACGCGACCAACTACAGCGACAGCGACATCATTATATTCCAGCAGTAAATTACTTCTTTTACTTTACTCACATACACATTTTTGTAGCCAAATTATTTTCTGCATTGACTGGCCGAACACACTGGTGATGTTGAAGCTATACGCCTGTAGCGCTGCCAAAAAATTGCGCACTGATGAAGCTGAGTTCGAACACAATGTTGAAGTGCTGCACGGGTGTTTGTTGTTGGTAATCCAAATGCCTCGGATTTTTTTTTCACACTTGCTATTTTTTGTATTTTTTTAGTGAGGATTACTCAAATCCCATAGTATATTGTTCCTTTTTACTTGATCGATTCATTTTTCTATTTACTGATGTGCCGTATCTTTGTTTTTTTTTCGTTTTGTATGGAAATGTCAAAAAAGCGCGCTGCAGTGAAGCTGAAGTTAACTCCACTTCTACTTTAGCGACAAGCTTCAGCTTCACATTGTGTTCACAGTATTGGATGTGTGTGTATTTAACTTTGACAGCGCGTCGTACTTCAGCTTCAACTTCATCATTTTGTTCGGGCAGTTAATTGCCGATCATGCATTGTTTTTATTTCCTCAGTATATTTCCATACTTCGGTGGTATAACATTATTACAAAATGACTGCGGTTTTTAAAAAGCCTTTCGAAAGTGTTTTCTTAGTAACTCACCCAAAAGGGCAGCAAATGAGTTTTAAGTCGGCAGCAAAATATTTAAAAACATTAGAGCCATTTGTGAGAAATGGATAAAGAGGAATAAGAAATGCGGTAATGTTGATAATGGGTCAGAGGGACCAAAGCAAGCACATCTAGTAAGGACAATAAAGTAATTTGTGAATTTTTTTCGGAAAACCCTACAATTAGTCTGAAGGATGCAAAAAAAAAAATTGTTCAGAAAAGGAATGAAAGTGTCCATTAACACAATACGATGCCATTTGGCAGAATCTGGCATCAAAAACAGGAGTACCAAACTTAAACTGCTACTCACCCAAAAACATATTGAAAAGAGGCTAAGTTCGGCAACGCCGAATTTAGACCATGATTGGAGCAACATCATATTCACTGATGAGTCATCCTTTTTTTGTTAATAATTATTGGAAGAAAGCCAAAAAGATGAAAAGTTTCTGTAAAACATTCAGTTCATGTTTATGGATGCTTCTCGGCCAAAGGATTCGGAAAGTTAATAGTATTCACACGAAACCTCGATGCACAATTCATGGTCAAATTATACCAGAAGGGTTTGCTAAAGTCTGCCGAATCTCTTTTTGGATCAAACAAAGACGACTGGATTTTGCAAGAGGATAACGATCCAAAACATCGGACTCAATTTTGCATGCGTTGCAAAAAAGGAAATTTGTATAGAGACGTTAGATTGGCCGTCCTAAAGTCGTGATGCGAATTCAATAGAAAATGTGTAGTCTTTATTGAAGCAGAGACTCAAGAGAAACAAAATATTATAGCCGCGATAAAGCAACTTGCGCGGGCCTTGAAGCAAATTTAGAGAGACCTAAGTTCAGAATATGCGCAAAAATTAGGTGAAAGTTAAACTAGACGATTTTTTTTTTCCTCTTGTACAACTGATGCCCGCGTGGCAACGACACTGCGACCTGAAAGATCTATTGTATAGGAGGGTTGGAGTTAATCTAAACTAGACGATGCTAAGCAATTATAAATAATAATGATGACTGGACTCCCTACTAATATAATTGCGCAATTCTTTTCGATATATAGTTTAAAAAAAAAAAATTATAAAATTCTGGCATTTTTCATTGGTTTTTTAGAATTTTTTATTACCTTAAGACACCTCGATGGCTTAGAAGCAGATACAGATATGAGAAAAATATTTGGTCGTAAAGGCAAAGTTGAACGGAGTGAAACATGAACGTCTTTCAAAATTGTTGATTTTATGGATACGAACTAAACACATCTCTTTGAAATACATAGTGACCGAGGTAGACAGTGCAAGAAATACATGTTTGTCTCTATCTTTTATATCCAAACAGTTGTGGAAATATACACGAAAGAAAGCTTTTTGGAAATGTTAATCTGATTTTTCTCGAGAACGGTTGTAGATAGGAAAAAAATACTTATGAAAGGAAGCTTATAAGTAAACTAGCTGACCAGTGCTCGCCTTGCCTCGCCCGCATTTTAGTTGACGGTTATTTACTTGTTAAAATATAATTGCCAACTGAATACAATACCGAAAATGTGTAAACTCAATTATAACTTCCCCCGTGGGAATCCCACCAGAGCATACGCAAATCCGCTTCCAACACACAATTTATTTTAAATTCATTAAAACATTCTAAAATATGGACAAATCCAACGATCAACATCTTGTCTAACAAAATGGAAAAATATTGTAATAGTTCTATGCCTACACATATGCATATGCATGTACATTTGTACCTATGCGTATATTCCCAAGTCTCTTAATTGCATGAAATTTTGACAGCACATGGATATCTTAATTAATAAAATTTACAATATCTTAGATTTGTTTTATGATAATGATAATGTTTTTCTTTCAATTTTAACTCTAGAAGAGATCGCACCCTGAAGGTCAAAATATAATCATGGGATAGCGCGCCCATATACTCACACACATATACTATTGCAACGATAGCCACTGCTGTATGACTGCTGGCCGTGGTCTCCACTGAAGGAAAATTGTGGGCGATGATTTGATTATTTGTTTTTAGCATTGCTTCAGGACAACACAGAAGTATGTTTTATGCCTTTAATGAATCAGCGGCGGATTTACTAAATTCAACTTTTTTTTTTTTAATCCGGAGAGCCAGTACTGAGCCACGGCTGTGGAATCAATATTTACAGATGGAAAATTCGATCTAAACCCACTTTATGCCACTTATACCTCCAATTTCGAAAAATCCCTTCTTATCTCGCATCTAGGCCAAATAAGGAATAACTGTGCAAAATTTCAAGTACGTACGTCTAGTAATTTTCGAGAAACGGTGTTCACAAGGAAAACCGACTTTGCTTTTAGAGCATTTAAAATTGGGGTCTTTGTGGTTATCGAGAAAGGTGATAAGCAATAATTTCTAATTTCTTTTGTTCCTTTTCTCATGTAGTGAAAGACGTCGCATAACCCAGTGGCCCAAAGTGTATCACCCTATCGGAAGATGGTATAACTTTTGCAAATGGCGGTAACTGTTTGTTTTGCTTTGATATTTATGAAGTAAATAGATGCAGAATACACGTCGACACGTCATGGAATGCTATACTCCTCAAGATCGCGGAATACTCGCGACTATTTTTTTATGGAATAATAATTCGTCAGTGATGTTGGCGCAACGTGAATTTCGGCGCAGATTTCTCGACCGCCCTGTGAATACGTAAGCAAACAAAATTTGCTCTGGGGCACTGAAAATCCACGTATCATATACGAAAAGTCACTGCACGGTGCGCCACTTACGCCGGACGTGTCATCGAGCCTCACGCCCACGCCGTGGGTAACACGGTTACTGTGACTGGTGACCTATACAGAACCATAATCAACGTGTTTTAACTGCCGCAAATTAATGAATTGGGACTGGAGGACATGTGGTTCCAACAGGACGGTGCAACCACACACACAGCTCACGCGACAATGGACAATGGTCGCCTAATGTCTCGCTTTAGCGATTTGCACTGGCCGGCAAGATCGCCCGATTTGACCGTTCCAGATCTTTGTGGATCAATGTATTATATTATATTTACATACTCGTATCAGTGCCAATCAATTGAGCTTTACAGACTAATTGCAAGCCTCGGCGAGCAATACAGGGCCAGATTCGTAGAACAGATCTCGGAATCTTTACATAACAAACAAACAAACAAATATTTGGCGCAACAGCTCTTGAAAGTGCCAGGCCCTAGCTTCTTGCAACCACTCATGTTGTGTGCGTTATATTTTTCACACGAATGGAAGGGACCTACAGTTTAGTGCCGTATCCGAACGGCGATTTGAGAAGCTTTTTCGTGACAGCAATACTCTCGGATGTTTGTCAGACGCTCGCAAGAGGTGAACAAATTTTTGGTTTTTTCTGGGGACTTGGAACCTCATGCGTAGTGATCCGACACACCACTTACGCCACGGCGCCCACGAATCTCTACATAGATCAGTCGTTTTAATCAGAATCTCCAAGAACAAACTATTTTCGAGACGACAACACTGTGAAGGAAATTTCAATGATGATGAAGTTAAGAGGTGAACTGTTAAGACTAAATTACATACCACACGGGGAGGATTTACCCCCGAGGTGTACCTCGTGTAATTTGGGAGCGCGGGAGGACATTTTACATTTCATTGGCAGTTGTCCGACTCTCCGCGAAACAAAAAAAGACGCAACCTTGCCAGCGACTTCTTAACGGAAAAGAACACTATAGATCCCCAATTAATTAAATGCTAACAAACTACACAAGTATTGCAAAATTGCAAGAATTATAAGTGGAAACTTTTAAGAATGCAATAATTCTTTTTTTTTTTAACGTAAAAATAATTTTTATAGCTACAGGATATTCCATTTTTATTTTGTCAACAAAGTAGACGGCATAGTCATGGCTTCAAGATTTTTTTTGTATAATACTCACGCAACTACAACAAATGAATTGCTTAATAAAATCAAATCTTATCTAATCTAAATCTCTAGAGAGACATGGACTAATAAGCGACCGGCAGTATAAGTTTCTTTGAACCTGTTCGACTGAATACCTGCTGAACTATATAATTCACCTATGGACGTCAGCTATCCAAATACATGGGAACTCTACAGCTGTTGGCTTGGACATTTCGAAAGAGTTCGATCGAGTCTGCCATGGAGCCCTACTAAGCAAGCTATAATAGCTTCCTATAGATTACCACAACAAGTTTGCGGATGGGTTTATAATTTTTAATGAGCTACTGGAATTCAATCATTGAATGAATCTTTTTTTTTTTTTTTGCCGAGAGCAGGGGAAAAATCTTCTAAAGATACCATAAGGCCCGACCGCGCGTGCTTATGGTGGTGTGAGATTTTTACTCACTACACTACTCACGCTTATCCAGCAGTTTTATTTTCGCTTACGAGACCCGTGGTTTTTGGAAAAAGATATTCATATGTAGTTAAAAAGAAATGTAGCACTTTAGACAGGTTAAATTCCAATGAAAGTTCCTGCGTTTTTCACAACCGGCATATACTATGACGCGAGATCAAAAGGTTTTGTCCTTTGCAGATGATGAATTGAATTGTTCGTGTCAAGTAGTTGAATGACGGTAGGTTGCAATGGCCGTGAACACGATCTTTGTGTTTACGCGCAAATTTTGTTATCTCTTCGACGACGCTTCAGAAAATCTAGATATGGAGGAAGGATCTCCAGGATAGTTGACTTCAATGCAAAAAAAAAAAAATCAATCTACCACTTTTCCAGAAACAATGCATACACTGTACCACAACTCTAAATGGATAATCAAACTATCAAACACAAAAAGAACATGCATCTTCTTGGTGTCACAGTCAACTCTGGGGTAACATGGCACGACCTTATATCCAACATAGCCCCATTATGAAATTGAGTTAATGCTGTTTAAAGCAAAAATGTACTTCACATTAGAGCAGCTCCTCCTCTTACACAAATCGCAAGTAATTCTGAGGGTTGAACCCCATAGGCGGATCAGTTGTAAGCAGTTAAGTGGAAGGGGTGTTATCGCTTGTTTTAAGATCATAACCTCGCCGAAATAGGAAGAAGAATACAGCATCCAGATACGAGTGGTCCGATAAATGCGAATAGCGCTAATTTGTGGCAGCTCATGTACATATAACTATAGTTATGGGGAGGTGCTCAGTGGATGCATTAAGAAGCTATTATAGATTGCTGCACCTGAGCTTAGTCCACATGCAATTATAAAAAAAAACGCATAAATCCACAATACCGTAATTCATCGTTTGGCTTCGATTTTAGGTTGGCAGAGTCATCTTTATTCATCCTCGAAGATGATGCCGGTAACGCTATAAACCACGATCAGTATCGAAGCATGATAGCCCAGTGCACTGCATTGAAGTTAAAAATGCACTAGGCCTAGAACACCTTTATTTAATTCTCGATTTCGAGTACATCCACTCAAGATCCTCCTGCCACAGTAACATAGAACAGTGTATTAAGTTCTATACTTCCGTGCATCTTCTATTTAAAAACTTCGACAATGCATCCAACAGTACTTACTTACTTAGGTGGCGCTACAGTTCGGGTGAACCTGGGCCTCAACCAACAAGCCTCTCCATTTAGCTCGGTCTTTAGCTAATTGCCTCCAGTTGCGCACTCCAAGTTGATCGAGGTCCCCTTGAACTTGTGCGCGCCACCTACGGCGATAATTCCCTCTACTGCGTCGTCCCACGGGATTAGATTCGAAGACTCTGCGGGCCGGAGCGTTGGTGTCCATTCGCTCTACATGTCCTAGCCATCTCAGACGTCCAATACGCAGTTTTTTGACTAGATCGATGTCGCTGTACAGCTCGTATACTTCGTGATTGAATCTTCTCCTCCAAAACCCGTCAACGCAAACGGGACCGAAAATCTTACGCATCCAACAGTATAAAATGGAATTTAGTTTGGTGTATCTTGTACACGAAAGCCATTGTCGACAAATCTATAAATAAGTGTCTACTAGTTGTTTTGATTTGCACTTTGTGTAAGGAATTGGCTTCAGGATTTATCATTAATTTCTAGACTCTTTGTGGATCAATGTATCTACACACTCGTATCAGTGCCAAGCAATCGAGTTCCCTATTCAAATAAATACTTTCCTATAAATCATTCAAATCCCTGTCTGACCAGAAATTTAAATTCCACCCACGTAGTCACCCAACGTAAAGTCTATTCAATTTATTTATTTTTCCACAAAGCCTAAACATTTAAATATTATTTTCCCAAATAAAAGGATTAAAAGCTCATTCAGTCGCGCACACTACAAAGATGTGAAAAGGTCACACTTTCAAAACTAACAAAATGTTTACAAAATTCTAAACCGAACACCAGCCATAGATCTTCATTTGGTTGACACAGTCGTGATCTTTGAGTCATTAGGCTCCAAGCACATCACGGGAACGCGTACCTGTGTCATTTATTTGTTTTCTTGTGTTTTCCTCTTAAATAAATATCAAATATTTGTTTATATTCCACCGCTCTCCGTCCGTCTATTGTGGTGTGGTAACATCGTTCAATTTGCATTCGATAGTCCATAAATAAATCGCTCTCAGCTCTACACTCGGGTGCTAAAGGTCTGGACACTGATGGTACTTAGTGGCTCTGAAGGAGCAATATCCCCGGAGATTAATCAAATCGCTCACAAGTGATAAATGATGGTGCGACTACTAAATGGGAGGAAATGTGGTAGGTATCACATTCACATGGATAAAACAGGTGTTTGTGTGTAGAGAGGATGGGATTGTTTTTGTTTTTATTTTTAGTTCATTTAAATGAGATAGGCACAAGTTAATAGGAAAAGATAAACTATTCCTACAACAGAATAAAGAAAAATATATTTTTAACTTTTTCCTAAACCAGTTTCAGAAGGAGAAACGAAAAATCCATCAATCAATTCATAAAGGACTTTCGTGACAGTTGTATACACTTAATCGGAATAAAAAGAAGGGCAATGGCAATAAGGAAACCCCCGTCAACCCCTCGGTATTATGGAGAATTTCAATTTGTCGAAAACAATAAATGAGCCACAGACGGTTTCAAAGAATGGCTATAGGGTAAAAAAAAAAGAAAATTTAAATTTGAAGAAAATGGAAAATTCGATTTGACTACACAGTTGAATGCCTTTTCTTGACACGGAAATACGATATATTATGATGGTATACACATTGGTGTGTAGTGACTCAAAGTCTCCTCGTGAGGAGAAACAATTAATTTTGGGCAGTCAATTGAATATTTCGAATTGTTTCGAATGGTAAACAACTAATGTAGAAAAATGGAATGGAATAAGGCAGCATCACGTGGTGGCAAAGCTATTAACTACAACTTCTTTTGGCATAGTAAACATTTGGCTTATGATTTTTAACCCTATTGCACCAAAAACGTTTCACTTATCACTAAGCACTTCCATTATTTTTTTAATAATTTCTGTTGGACCAAAAATAAATTTGAAAAGAAGTTATCTGAGTGGTGAAAAGTGAAATCACATTAGCGTTGCACCAAACAAGAAAATGAGTGAGTGATAAAATATGTATGTGTATATGTACATACATATGTATGTATTAGCTCTGCTCGAGTTTAAGAATTTATTATGCTTCCCATATATACAAAAATGGTGTATTTCTCAGCTTCGGGCAACGTACTAAAGTTATCTATGGTTTTAAATCTTTGATGATATTCACTTTTCATACATACATTTTCAATGATCCGCTAATCCTTCATGAGGGTCTCTGGGGCAGGATGCTCAGATGGGCTCTTGGTCCTTCTCGACCCTCCGCCATTGACTCCAACTCATCAGGGGGAATCCCTAGACGGTTCCAGGAGAGATGTCGGACTTGATCCAACCATCTATATCTAGGCCTACCTGATGGCACAGCAATCATGGCACGTCTTGGAAGCCGGTCTGGGGCGCGACCAAACCATCGAAGCATAGCTCGTTCCGTTCGGAGAAGAAGATGCTCAACATTGAGCGCCCCGCATACTGTGGTATTGTGCACTCGATCGAGCGCACGAGTTATTCCAGCAACACCGCGAAGGAACCTCATTTTGGCAGCTTGTATCCGCGATCTTATTCTTTCATTCACTACCCAAATTTCATGACCATAGGTGAGAGTTGGAACATACACCGAGCTTAAAATCGATAGTTTAGCTTGAACAATAAGTTCAGCCTTCCTTATAACAGATTGACCAAGCTTTCTCAAAATTGATCCAGCCTGTCCAATTCTACAGGATAACTCGGGATTACTCTTCCCATCACTCGTGAATAAGACCCAGGACTACTTAAACTTATCCACTTGCTTAAGTGGGACCCCACTAACATGCGGAGTACAATGAATTGGCGTTCTAGAAACGACCATTACTTCCGATTTGTTCACGTTTACTTTCATTCCAGCATCATCACAAATGGCTACACACCTTCCGAGTGTACACTGAAGTTCGGTTCGAGAGGACCCAAGGACGACCAAATCATACACAAAGAGCAGATGACTAATCCTTAAGTCTCCCAAACTGAAAATATCTCCACTAAGGCTGCGCTGTAACATCCAGTCCATATATACCTACAATGAAGAGGAGAGGTGACAAAAGGCACCCTTGGCGGAGTCCAACTCTGACAGTGAAAGGTATTGATTTAACGCCGTTTACCAGACCACATCACAGTTTGTATATAAATACTGAATCGCCCTTAATAGGGAACCATCAGTCCCATATTCTTGCAGAACACTCCAGACTTTGCCTCGAGGAACCCTAAATAAAAAAAAATAAATATTTGCCGCAACAGCTCTTTAAGTGCCAGGGCCTAGCCTCTCGCAACCACTCATGTTGTGTGCGTTATATTTTTCACACGAATTGAAGGGACTTACAGTTTAGTGCCGAATTCGAACGGCGATTTGAGAAGCTTTTTCGTGACAACAATACTCTCGGATGTTTGCCAGACGCTCGTGAGAGGTTTGACCGTGAAAGAACTTTTTGGTGTTTTCTGGGATTCGAACTTGGAACCTCATGCGTAGTGATCCGACACACTAACCACTTACGCCACGGCGCCCAGGAGGTACCCGAGGAACCCTATCATATGCTTTTTCCAAATCCACAAAACAAGTGTAGACAGGTTTAGCATACTCCCAGGCCTTCTCAAGAACAATTCTGAGAGTGAATAACTGGTCGGTTTGGCTTCTACCAGGACGAAAACCGCATTGCTCATCCCCCAAACTATCCTAACACCTTAGCAAATTCTTTTCTAGGGAGACTTAAGAGAGATATACCCCTATATTTGGTTAAAACTCTTTTGTCCCCCTTTTTAAAAAGAAGAACAATCATCCCCATTTCCCAATCACTAAGTGTTTCACCACATTCCCAGGCCACTTTAATGACACACGAGAGTCATTGCACTCCCCCTTACCTAAAGTCTTGAGCATTTCTGGCCGGATTTCATACACACCAGCAGATTTGCCAACTTTAAGCGATTTGATCGCCAAAGTTTCTTCCTCTGCCGTAGAACTACTCTCCGCCATACTCTCGACCATAGGTTTGTCATCTTCGGTGCTCTGTTTGGGATTGAGCAATTCTGAAAAGTGCTCTCTCCATCTGCGTAAGATGTCCTTCTCATTGGAAAGAAGTGTACCGTCTTTGGATTTGACTCCTTTCACGATATTCAACTTTCTCGCCAAACTCCTTCCAATATTGTTCTTTCGCTGTGTTCACAGCTAATTTGCAAGTTCTTCGCGCCTCACTGTACCGATTTCGAGAATCGGAGTTCTCCAAGTGAATCCATAGCTTAAAGGCTCTCTTCTTCTCTCTGATGACTTCTCGAACTCCGGGCGTCACCACCACCCGCCACACCAAGCCGCTTCATTCCACAAACATCTCCTGCAGAGGCAATAACCGCTGTTGAGAATAGTTACCATTCTTCCTCTACATATGATGGAACAATTGGAATTCGTTCAAACCTTTCAGATATTTGCCGCACAAATGTCTCCTGTATCTCATCGTTCAGTAACCTCCATCGTATGCGTGTAACCATCCTCGGCTTGCGCTTTGATAGGGGAGGTACTCTATCGCTAAGATACAATTTACACATCACCAAGTGGTGATCAGTTGACAGTATTTCCATCAAACAAAAAATGGTTAAATTTACTTTTAGCAGTAAATAAATGTTTGATGGAAATACTCATGCATTTCGGGTATGTATTCCTGTTATAATAATTTTACCGGATAATCTGTTGAAAAAAAACTACTTTAAAATGCAGTCAGGGTACACAGAAGTTCGAACTAAGATCTCATTATCGATTTAAATGCATGAAATACTAAATTCCTCATCAAGTATGTACATGTCACCAAGATCATTACTTATTTTTCTTTTTTTCCTGCTAAGTCACAGGGTGAATACACGTGCCAATATGTTACTTTCCAGATAAATATTCAACGTAGTATAGAAGTACAGTACGGTATATGTACAACCCTTATTTGACCTACTTAGCCAATAATTTGGTATCATCCATTGCGGTAGGTTAGTAAACCCTTAAAACTTTATGCAATCCAACCACATCGCTCCATCCAACTAAACCCATTAAAGCAGAAATATTGATTTTCAATCCTCAAGGATATCCATCAACTCAAATTCCAGTCACCCAAAAACATAAAAAGAAAATAACCTCAAATGGGCCAAAAGTTAAGTATTAATTTTTTTTCTAGCGACACAACAAACCCTACCCACTCCGACTTTACAAAAAAAAAAAAATGAAAAGAAAAGGAGACGATCCTTAACTTCGATAGCATTTGCTGCTGACTATGATGTTCACTTAACAAACCATGGTTAACTTTTACGCCCAGTATACAATAGAATTACCATGGAAGGCTACCCCAAGTGCACAACCTCTGCAAGTATTTTTGACGTGTCGAAAAGTAATTTAGTTCAGCAATCTTCGTTGTGTAATCCCAGTATAAGAGGGAAAAGTCGTTGAATGAAACCCAGTCGGGGGAGTACGATGAAAATGCCAAGAAACTGCTCATTTTTCATAAATAAAAGGAAAACAAAAAAACAACACAATTTTCTAGAACAACCAACAGACAATAGCAGCACCGAACTGCCATTCAACAATGATGAGAAAATTGACAAATGTTTTTCGCGAAAGGCACGGGAGAATCATCTCCCGCCCCAAACGACTTTTTGGGTCACAATTGAAGCAACCGGATTTTCACCAAACCAGCACCAGTACAAGAACAGCACCCTCCACAAAAGACCAAAAGAAAGCCATTTAAATTCATATTTCCCCGAGCAGATAGCATCGCACCAAACCGTGCAATGGAACACATGTGTGATTCTGCCACAGAGCCTACACCAGAATCTCATTGTACACGTTTGTCCGCAAAACAGGAATCTTTCGCAGAAATATTAATGATCCGCGGTGATAGTCTTTAATAAAACATGATTCTTCCATATGAAGTGAAGTATGTATGTACCCATACACCAAGAGTGTGTGTGGCTGCGGATGTCTCGGTGTAAATGAGCCAAGTCACCGATTTTATTTTTAATTAAACAAACAATAGTTGTTCTGTACTGTCGACAAGGAGCTTTCGCTGTAATATTAGTGGTGCTGCATTGCCATTAAAATAAATAAATTGTTCAGAGAGAGGGGTTTTAAAAAAAATTGCATATACTCGTAAAATCTGCAAAAACAAAAAGATGCTTGAAACATCAGCGAAAGGCCAGCCATAGAGTGAATTGATGCAAACGTGATCATGATAAAGATGACATATGAAGCGTCTGACAAATGATCAGTACATCCGATTGTGACAAGTTACCTGTTGTTATGAAAAATGCTTCTACAGTCAATTTGTCAGATATTTAAATAAAGTAATTTACAATCGTCAATGCGCACGAAACGACGACATGACACTTTCGCAATGAGCCAGGCGTGCTGGCTGGGTGGGCTATCACTAGGTATGTGTGCATCTGGATTTGTCTTCTCGGCTTTGAGGAAAAACAAGGTCAATGATTTTTTGTTTTGTAAATATTTTACGAGCTATTTTATCACTTTTTAAAATCTATATCATTAGTATGCAGTTAGTCTACTGTGTGCTCTTATCTTGATCTAAGTGAGATACTTCGTAATTAAATTAAATGGTGCCTTGATTTGTGGTACAGAGAGAGTGAGTAGCTCGCAATGAGAGATATATAAAACAAATAGTACAACTTTGGAACTGCAATTCGTCTTGTTGTAATTAACACCGCGTGTATGGTGCATCTATCGTAGGAACACTGCACAGTAGATAAGCAGGGTGGGATGCGAGTGAATGTTGAAATTTAAGGATTTGATTAGATTAGATAGATTTGATTTATACTACAGTTTGCTACATACATTTAAAGCTTATAAAAATCAAAGACATGGCCTATGCCAAATTGACATCACTGTTAACAATTTAAATACCTATTGTGCCTTTAAGATAGTAAATTTACATATGTACATAATTACTTTCCCTATATGCAATTGCTGTTCTACAGTATGGATAAAGCTTGTGGATATGCAGCTCATCAAGGAGTTCAAACACCCGATCGTCTGGCAAAAAATCAACTCCAAGGATTTGTCTTCTTATTTCTCGTAGGGTAGGACACCTGCCCATGAAATGAATTACATCTTACATCCTCGCAGTCTCACCATCATAGATATTTCGTGAATACTTAGCTCATCTCGAAAGTAATTATTGTTAGGTTGCAAATTATGATTTAGCCTGCTATAAATCGATATGTGTAGAGAGCCCGAAGCATTCTGTAGGAATCCGTTTCTGCATTGTTCGTCCACTTTTTCTATTAGAAGGTATAAGGCAGCTTTCCAGCTTGCAGTATTTGCTTCCTTGTAGTTTAGAACCAATCCACATCTTTGTGCTAATTCCAGCCATTCACCATACCAGCTGCTCCTATTAGATATAGTTTTAAGGGCTGCGATCTTGGGAAGCCTCTTATTTGGCATGTTTAGTACTTTGAGTATATAATCGGCTTGCAATTTTAAAGAATTTAAATAAAAATGGGAGACAGACCCATTTCCCGCATGATCATGTAGTTAGGAGTGTTAGCAGGAATATGAAATTACCTTTTGACGTAATATCGTGAGAGTCTTCAGTTTCATATTTTGTATGCCCCTATACATGTGCAGCATATAGTAAAACAGTTTCGGAGGCTTCTCCATGTTTAAATTGCCGTAAAATAAACTCCAAGATATTTGTAATCCTTAACTACCTCAATGATTTCGCCATTATAGGTCCACCTCTCGTTAAGCAAATTCTACCTCCCCTTTTCTTGAAAACGTCACTTTCAACTTTTCCAAGTCGACTAAAAGACCCCATAGACTGGAGTAATTATATAGCCGATTAATCATCAGCTGCAAAGCTTCTGGTGAATATGCCAACATGACTATATCATCCGCAAAAAGCAACGCCTTGATGAGTACCCCAGCAAATTCAATGTCTCCTGACAGGGAGTCCACTAAGTCTTCTATAAATAGTGCAAATAGGAGCGGACTCAATGTGCACCCTTAAAATTTAAGGACATGGGAGCGCGTTCAATGATTCGAAAAATGCTCTGTACTTTATTCTCAAACTAGATTCTACATACACTCAGGAAAAAACATGTTTGGATATGTTTGGAGATAACTAAAATATATATAATACTTTCAGGATACTAGGAACATTGGAAAGGATAGAGAGAGAGAGGGAGAGGGAGAGAGAGAGAGGGGAAGAGAGAGGGAGAGAGAGATAAAGAGAGAGATAGAAAGAGAGAGAGAGAAAGATTGGTGTAGTGGTTTTGAAACTCAGATGTCATGTTTCAGAAAAACTCCGTCGAAGACGCCCAGATAACTGGAGAAACTTTTGGTATTTTTGTCTTTGCTTTCGATTTACAATATTTTTTCGCGACCACCTGATGTCATGGCACCTCAGAGCAAACAATTTTTCCATCCATATGGCCAACCTGTGCTATGTCATTGTGTTCACACAAGGTTTCGCAATTCATCGGACTGACTCTTTATATCATGAGAAATAAATAAGTACTTGCTGACATCGGAATTTGAACCATGAACCATTAGTGCGGTAATCGAGGACGTTACCACTGCACCATCACCACCCCTAATATGTTTGCCTAAAATTTATATTTCATATTTGATTTACAGTTTATACTTTTGTTTTGGAGAAGAAAACTAATGAACTATTTACCATTATCCTTAAGGTTTTGTTTTGGTTCTTCTACGAAACAAATTTTAATTTGTTTTTCTGCAGTTTCGAGCTTCGCACAGTAATGTATATAGGTGCTTGGCCCGTTCTCAAATAAAGTTGTTTATTAGAGATATGATTGCGCCAAAAGATCCTCGAGATGATTCTTAGACATATGTATATTTACGAAGGTTTGCACCTTGCACCCATACAGCAGTACTGACTCTCATTCTACATTGGACCGGAACAATCGCAGCTTGTTTCTTAAGCTGAGAACATTGCTTCTCCAGACTTTCGATAGCACTCCGAATGCAGCTTTTCCCTTCCCGATTCTGCTGCACACCTCCAGTTCGGTGCCACCGCGGTCAACCGAGACCACACTTCCTAAACATAGAGCGTTGTCTATTTTCCCGACTACCTGTCCGGCAATGTTAAGTTGAGCGCGGGTCTTAGAACTGCTCAATACCTTTATTTTGGCTGTGTTTATCTTAAGCCCCACTTTGTTGGCCTTAATTTCTAGATTTTGGGCCATCAGATGAAGGTCCATTATCCTATGTGAAAGTAGACAACAACGTCAGTGTAGTCGAGGTGTTTAAGGTAATCGAATTCCCTTGTTACCTTCCGTCAATGCTGCACAGAGTACAACGCTAATCACCACCAACAACAACAGCGGTGATAGTATGCACCTCTGACGTACTCCACTTTGGACTTCAAATTCAAATTCAAATTCTCCGACACCTTACTATTGTGTAAGATGTGACACTTACTTCCCTCCTATGTAGCCTCAATAAAATCTATTAGTTTTTCTGGGATGCCTCTCCTGTGCAAGGCCAAAGGGATACAGCTCAGGTGACAACTTATCCTTTTAGATCGCCTTTGCACTTGTTCATCCCTTTTCGTAACATAAATGCTGTATTTAGGGGAACTTTGCTTACATCGCCAAGAGATCTGACAAATGTGGATATCAGGAATTTCCTGAGTTTTAAAAAGTTCAATCATCCTCGCAGTCTTTCAATGAACCACCTGGTCTAGCAATACTTTAAACCATTACCAACTATCTGGAAAAGAAGGAATATGGTCATTTTCAGAAAATAGGAATTGCTTTAGCCGCATCAGGCCTTATTCATTTCATACTGCCTTTGAACTACCACCGACATAAGGACTAGATTCTATAAAGAAGACACTAGAAATAAAGTTGAAACTTTCTTTGACAAACAAGAAATATTTTTAAGCATTAGCAGGAAAGAGCTGTAATGGTATGTAGTGGTTTGAAGCTTAGGTGTGGGTGGTGTTCGTACTATACGGAAAGAAATCTGCTTTGATTTTTACACTCGGTGTTATATTCTTGTATTTGTTTTTGTGAGTTGCTCTAGATTGTACAAGTATGTGATCACATCATTTAACTTTATTACTGCAAAAATGTAATGAATGGATATGTGAAATCGGAATGGTTGGCACTTGAATTGATAACCAACAACTCATTGATCGAACACGTTAGCACCATACAGTGTCACCCTTAAAGGGGTTAAGAAGTCGAAAGCAATGTATAAATATCTCTCTTTGAAGTTTTTCGTAAAAAAAAAACTACGAAAAGTAAGATCTCCTTGAAGATACGTTTCACGTTAAAAGCTAATCTGGGTACTCCTCACGAGCTGAAGCAAAGAATCTTAAGTTTTCGTCGGTCTTAACAAAAACTCGACGCACTGATTCGACTAAAGTGTATTCGGTGCGGGCACACCAAACATAAGAGAGGAATTGTCTTCTAGATCCACTATCAGTGCTTGACTTTTTTAACCAAAACTGAACTAAAGAACGCCAAAAGACCATTCAATAGGTCGCACTGTATTGCGTTGGCTTATCTCCTCACTCATGAAAGGTTACCTTCAACACCTGTACCAATATACTATGCGTTCCGTGGGGTTATATTTGAAATCTCTTCAAGCCAAAGTGTATAGATCAATGATAGAATACAACCTAACTACCAACTTTAGAAATCAGAGTTCTGAAATATAATAATGACCATGTTTAACAGGATTAAAGATCCGTTATGACGTTTATAATATATTTCTTACTCAATTAACCACATGATAAATGTTGTAATAAATTCATTGAATTTTAAGTAAAAAAAAAAAAGCGAAGGATGTGAAGAATTAGATAGGTTGTACAATACCAGTTATCCAACATTTTTCGACAGAAGTTACAAGTCAAAATGCTTGAAGTAACAAACTCCTGTCACTGCTTGAAGTTTATATGTATGTCTTCTTCCACAAAAAAAATAAGTCCCTCTGATCTAGCAAAGTGTGCACGTCCTGACCTACACTAATTTTTATGCAACTTGATCATCGCACATCCCTCACAGCCAAATACATCCCTCACTCGAAAAATTTGCATCGAAAATCCACATCGATATGCTAATAGCATGTCCGTATTATGCCTCATCTGACTGCGACTCTGCACTGCTCTAGGGCTACTCAACCTGTCCACCATGGAATCTCTCACCGATCGACAGACTTTTTCGAGATTCCTCCAGTCTCCTGCTTGTCATCAATGAAACGTACGAAAACAAAATATGTACATTTCAGGACAATTTGAATTGCGAATTTCATGTCACTGTCATACAGCACACGGCGCATCTACTTATACGAGTACTATCCGTATCTTTAAAAAAAAGCACTGCTCATCCATTGTCCGATACAGAATAAGATATTCAAATTTTGTCTACACATGTGTAAGTTTATAAATCCTTGTGCCTGATGCCAGCCGGGACATGGCACATTTTGCATATTACTCCTCCAATATGGAACAAAAGGAAACAAGTTTGACATACAAACATTTTTGTGTCTCGTGAGAGATACCAAAGTATCTGATCGCATTATCTTCATCGTTGTTCAGATAGCAACAACAACAACCATAACACAAAAGCGACAACGAAAATGAGGACAAAGTTGTAAAATGCTTTAAATGGACATTGACGCTGTCAAACACACAGTTCAAACACAAGTGACATAAAACGTCAGGTGGTTTTGTTCGGGATCTTGCTCGTCGTCGCGTCGTTCCCAGAACGAGAGAAGAAAAAAAAAATATAAAAATCTAGATGTCAAAGAAAAAGAATGTTCCGTACTCCTCGTACGCTCTGACATAGAAAGATACTTTGCATAGTTTTCAGACTGTTCACGACCCAGCCTCCGTTCGCTTCGCCCGCTGCTCGAACCGACTCTTGTGTCACATGGTGGTGTGCACATAATCATCACTTGATCTTTCGATGATTTTGACAGAGTATTGGCCCTCCCCGTCGCCGCGCTATTTCTCAAATATAAATCCATTGGATGCTTGGCTAGAGATAGTGACAAAATTTCCGAGCGTGTAAGTTGTCTTTCTGTGCGCTGACGGGCTACATTGCACGATCGTCGAATTCTTCTTTGGCCTATTGAACGAGCGGCGGCGAGAAGAATTGTCATATGTATTGTGCGCGCCAAAGAGGCCCATTCGCGCAAGAGATCCCTTCTAGCTTTCTTGCCCCATTTGGTTTCGTCAGAAATGGGGAGAATTATTAATTCTTATGGCATCGGTGAAAGCCGAGATGAATTGGGAACATGATGCTTGGCGGCGCACAGCGTTATTGCAACCTTCTTTGTGCATTCTCTTGTGGTGCGGTCCGATAAGTAACATAATGGTGATGTGCCTTGGACAGTGTTAAATTATTATTTTTCGCCGGCAGTCGACTTTAAAGGGCTGAAACAAGAAATCGATTTCTTCATCTCGATTGTAAAAGTAACAAGGTCAAGCGAAGTAGGGATATATGTACACATAAAGGGGTTGTTTGGAGTGGAGATGCTCATTTTGGCAGCTTAATGGAAAAGAAGAAATATTAGTTGGAGTATCCTTCGAGATGGACATGGTTCTTCCAAAATTGTTTTTCACTCAGTTTGACAGTTATACAACAGTTCTTTCTATGTGTGGAAGCACATGGGAGAGAAATTCTTGACAAAATATTAAATCCGACAGACAGACGAAAATTGCACCACACGTTTTTTTTTTTTTTTTCTTGGTCTGAAAATGTAGTTCTTTGCCAGCCATAACCTGTCCAAGAGTAGCACTTGTTGGAAGTTGAAAGAGGAAGGACGGAATTTTCATTCCCATTAGGTGGTCGAGTTGGTCCGACGGTTGTTTGTATCGGATGAATGATGAATGTGCCATTGGACTGTGATGGGCTATCGTCCTTCTAGTGTAACCCCTCGCGGTAGCACATACTTTGAGGACTTGATGTCATTTATATTATTCTTCGATTTGTTAAGAACTATGTGTGACAACTGTGTGACACCTACACTCACAATTATTTGAGCTATTACAGGGGTGGGATAGAGCGGGTTGTTTCTGGTTGTTGTCTCCTAGTTTCGTAGACAGTTGCAGGTAAATTACTGGAAATGGTTTCTGCTGGTATAACGCAAAAATTCATTTGAAACCTAGTCAGTTAAATACGTATACGTGGCGAGTACCTCCACTAATAGGCTCATGCTATATGCTTTCTATGGATAGGATACACTAAAACAAATCCACTGAATTTGGATTATGAAAAGCCCAGTTTGGAGGAGGAGTTTAGTAATTTATCATAGAACTGACGTTCGTTTCAGACCTGTCTATGGTTTCGGTAAGGAGTGGGACTTCTCTTCGAACAAGCATACATATATCAGTTGCATAAAACTGTGCCTCAATATTACCTAATAGACTAAGAGCTGGTGAAATTTGTTCATGATTATTTTGTCAAGAAATTATTGCTTATTTTTTGGTTGTCGTGGTCGGATAGATCATCGATGTGAAATTTTAGCGGACCTGGGCCGGGCGTTTTAGAGACTATCGGGCCTCAAAGTTGTAAAAAATTAAAAAATAAAAATTATAGCGTCAATCTCTGAATATCATATCTTCAAAAATATATAAACGATTACAAATATTTTAACTAATTCCGAAAGATTGCTTAAAGATCTTTAAAATCGGGTATTAATTTTACTCCTAACATTTATACTTTCGAAAATATTTGATTTTAAAACCCAACATTTTGAAATGAATCAAATACTTTTATGCTCATGATGTTTCTACGTCTAAAGTAACATAGGACGGATATTTTTTATTTTTAGTTTAACGGTTTTAAAGATCTTTAAATAATCTTCCAGAATCAGCGGAGTAATACTGCTCTATCAACACGCACGATCGTGACGTTAGAGCCATGTATCATTTTCTAGTGCACAGGAGTAAATTGGAAAAAAAGAAAAGATAGATGATTGGGAACAGTACTTTGAACGCCAATTTGACCCATTTAGGCGTTGAATTTTGGAAAAAAAAATCTTCCTTAGTACATGCCTATGTTATATAAGCATGTACTGCACAAAAATTCAACTTTCTAGACTCGTCTGTTAGGGCTCTGCGTTGAGCCCAAAATATGGACTACCTATCCACCAAGTTCCATCCAAATCCGTTGACCTGTTAAGGCGTGACTTAGTAACAAACATCTAAGCATCCAAACTTTCGCATTTTTATTGTAGAAGGGAAAAGAGAAGAGAGAAGAGAAAAAAACATACATCCTATCTTATCCCTATAAGATAGGATGTATGTTTTTTTTTTTTTTTATTGAGTGGGGTAATCTTCAAAAGACGAAACTCAGCACCTGAGTAGCAGTGTGGGACTCTTACCCACTAAACCCCCCCTCCCACGACCGCCCCATTCCCCGCTATACTACCGTCAAGCATTCCATCGCGGGGAGGTTAAGTCTAATATATTCGGCTGGCGCATGTTTGCGTTTGCCTGCTCTGAATTTATTGTATTTCGCCTGTCTGATTCTTCCTTGCTCTTTCTAAGGTTCTAAGAATCTTCATTATGCGCATTGTAATCCCAGCGAACGCGTTCCATGCCTTATGTCCAGTGGCTGGACGAGTTCACTCCTTAGTGCAGTCCTTTCGTCGAGGAATCTTAGCCATTCGAAAAACACGTGTTCTGCGTTTTCTATGCAGTCACTGCAACGCGGGAAGTAGGGGCTATTGTCGTGTTTATACTTAAATAAGTACGAACGATAACATCCATGATCCGTTAGGAACTGCCTGAAGTAAAAATCAAGCTCTCCATAGCGTCTATCTATCCATGGCTGGATTTGGTGTATGAGCCTATGAGTCCACCCGCCTTTCTCAGAACTATTCCAGCGTCCTTGCCATTCTCTTAGGCTTGCCATTCTCTTAGGCCCAAATCGGTGCGGCTAGGAGGATTATGGACGTTATCACTCTAGCCAGTAGTAACCTACGGCTATGTCTTGGCCCTCCTATGTTGGGCTTGATACACGCTAGTGCAGCACTTGCTATTGCACCTTTTCGGCCTACGTACTTAAGGTGATCTTTAGATGAGAGTCTCGTATCTGCCATAATGCCTAGATATTTTATATGTGGTTTGGATGTGATTCCATGGCCGCCGACTGTAATGGTGACAGTTTCTACCTTTTTCCTAGTGCTTATCAAGACCTCTTCAGTTTTATGCTCCGCCAGTATTAGACCAGCTGAGGTAATCCATTTTCGTATTATTCTTATTGTCGCATTGCTTTTCTGTTCCAACTCCTCTAATAGTTAAGCAGTGGCAATAATGGCGATGTCGTCAGCAAATCCCACTATGTTTGTTTCGTCGGGTATATGGAGTCGCAGTATATCGTCTTATATAACGTTCCAGAGCAGTGGGCCAAGAACTGAGCCCTGTGGTACTCCGCCGGTGATCTTGTATTCCTTGGGGACACGGTCTGTATTGTATACAAAGATTCAGCACCTGAAGTAGTCAACAGCAATGTTTAAGAGGTATTTTGGTACTGGCATACCTCTCAGCGCTTGTAAGTAGTGACTGCAATTTGCCGTATTGAAGGCATTTTTTATGTCGAGGGTTATAATCAAGCATTACTTTTTGGAACCGCCTCTCCTTCTTCTTCCTTGTATAGCCTCTTGTGCATATGTATGTATCCATGTGTCTATGGATGGATGTTTGATCGTAGTAGACGTCATGATGTGAAATAGTGGGTCCAGTCTAAGCTGCTGAATCGAAGTATAATAGTTGTACCCTAAAAAAATATGCATTTTTTAGGATTATATGATAATCCAGTACATGGACTATATATCCACCAAATTTCATTCAAATCCATTTAGCTATTAAGGCGTGATTGAGCAACACAACAAACATCTAAACATCTAAGCTTTCGCATTTATACGAGTATAGTAGTGGGTGTAGCATTATATACATTTATTTTTTTATTCTATGGGGACATTATATATGTACTTTGTTCTGAGCAAATATACTATAATTGTAACAAAGGAAGAAAGTTTTATTTGCGTGCAAACAATACTTGTTTCTACATAAAACTCAATTGTACGAGTATTCTTAGGACCGAAATAAATCTGTTGTTTAGGGCAAATATAATATTTTCTCAGTGATCTGTTTTCTTCTATTATAAAAACTTTCGAACTCCCAATGCGTTACATTTTGATCTTCCCGGCCCCAGTATTAAGCCCCATTACATTTGCCATTAAGAAGACTAGTATCCCGGACTCTTTCAAGTCCAACTTTGTGTCAAACCTCGACACTGTAGTTTATCAAACAGTAACCCAAGCCCTATCAGCACCACCTATAACCGATTTTATATTAAAACACATTTAATAGATATTTCCTTAAGAATAACTAAATTTTCATTTACCACCGACCATTAATCATTTTCCAAATAAAATGGTATCAGCGCGGCAGCGCGCAGCTACCCCCTCCCGCTCTCGTAGATTAAGTTCAACTTCCACCTTGAGAATATACAGTGGTGGTGTGTCCTGGTGCAGCGAAACAGCAAGCAATCGCTATGATTTGTGGCAACCATTTAGAAAATCGTGTTCAAAGTTAATGAAATTGTAATTGAGTAACAACTGCATGGTGGATGGATGCATTTTCTTGCACTAGATTTTCTTCTTTCATGCGATTTTCTTTTTCTTGCCGACCGACGCGACGATGCTCTTTGAGTGTGTCTCGTCTTGAGCATTGGGAGGGATCTTTTTTTTTGCCTCGATCACTTGCCATTTGTATAGATCAGTGCACGCGTCCGGCGCAGTTCATCGCTCGGCACCCTGTGTGTTTCCCGGTCCAGCGAGCCGCCTCCACGCCTTCCTCGTCTTCTCAGTCTATACTTTTGACTTTTTAGTTAATTGTGGCTTTAATTCGAAAATATCAACGGTTATTCTGTCGGCTGGTGGTGATCTTTAATAGACTTTAATATTTCTCTTAATTTACATCGCGATAGCATTTTGATTAAGTTAAATTCGTTGCATATTTTTCAAATGTCAATAATCGATTAATCATATTTTTATGCGACTAGGTACGAATGAATAACGGTAGTGTATGAATTTTAAATGGAAAATCTTTTGAATTTTTCTCATCTCATTGAAATTTTTTAATTCTTTCTTCGTCGTTGTATTGAAAGGAAATGAAGTTCTTATTGCGCCGCAAAGCACATCTATCTAAGTATCTGAGGCGACGTTTTCTTCTCTTTTTTCTGACTTTGTATTCAAAGTGAAGCAGAGGGTAATTCCTCGAAATAACCGCATCTTCTGTTCGTTTGAATTTAATCCCGTTTAATTACATCTAATTAATTACATGTCATTCAGGCCATGCCCTCCCGTTGATACTTTTTTTTTATCCTCGGCATGTCGTAAGCAAACACATTTGTTTGTTTAACAAAAAATTTGAAATAAATAAAAAAAAAAAAAAATAACAGTTCATAAAGAACAGACAGATTCAAATGAAGAAGTCACAGCAAAACGATATATTTTAGGGAAAGTTGTCGAGTATTAAAGAGCTTATTTTGATATCTTAAGAATTCTTTTGATTTATTTACTCAATAAATAAATATACATACATATGTACATACCTTTGTTAAAAAAAAATATTTTTAACCTTTGTATTGCAAATAAATCACCAATCGAGTAACGAATTCATTCAACAAATTTTTAATCTTGTATTTTATTTATTTATTTCGTTTACTTTGTATTTAAATTTATGCAGATAAAAGTTGGCGCAAGGCCTAAGCTGATTGTTTTTTACCTCATCTTCTATTGTGTACTATTACATGAGGTTTGAAAAATCGGGAAAAAAATTGGTTAATTGTGGAATTCTTTTCTCAAAAGGTTTTATCACTTCCCTGTATTTTCTTGAATGAATATTTTTTTTTTATTTTTTAATATATTTTAAGAACTATTGTAAGCCCGACCTTTTGTTTATGTCCATATTTAATAGGAACAAATAAGTTATCCAGCAGTGACCCGACTTAAGCCACCAAAGTCAAGCTGGCAGGTCTTTGATAACAATCAATTGATCTCCTCTACCACCGTCGCGTCGCCCAGATATTCTTAGCACAGAAGTTACTTTAAGGACATACATTTGTTGTGTTGCAGGTTACCAGAATATACAACAAACCTTACCTTTTAGCTTATTCATCCTATCCATGGAGGTGTCGCCAATATTGATCATATGTCATTTCTCTTCTTTGCATTACTCTACATATTGTTCTTTTGCGCTTGTTGTTGTTAGCACTCAAAGTCAGTGGAACTTTCTCACTTGGTAAGAACTGTCAGATAATCCTCGCTTGGAAAATCACAGTATTTCAGGCGGAAGTCCATGTAATCGAACTCTATGCACGAGAATGCCTGTGAAGAAGAGTCGAGGGCACCCGTATTTACATCCTCTCGGGCAGCCAGGCAGCACTTAAAAAAAAAAAAAAAATATTTGGCGCAACAGCTCATTGAGTGCCAGGGCCTAGCTTCTCGCAACCATTCATGTTGTGTGCGTTCTACTTTTCACATGAAAGTTTAGTGCCGTATCCGAACGGCGATTTGAGAAGCTTTTTCGAGACAACAATACTCTCGGATGTTTGTCAGACGCTCGCGAGGCCAGGCAGCACTTATGGCCCTGAAATCCTACACGGTAGAATCCAATCTAATACGGTACTGTCTCATTCTACTCAAAGATCTTGTATCAAAAAACACCGTCACTGTACCCTGGATACCAATACACTCAGGCTTCGAGGACAATGAACGGGCGAACTACTTAGCGAGAAGATGCGCCAGTCGCCCACTAGTCGATCCTGAATCCTATTTTGGAGTTACATGGATTAGCATAAGTCTCAAAAGCTGGAAGCTGATCATCACGCATAGTACTGGGCCAAACTCAAGGGTCTAAGACAAGCAAAGAAGTTCATGTGGAGCCACCCTCACTTTAAACACGGAAAACATGTCCAACTTGAGGAAAGAGCTGCATAACTTTCTTTCAGCCCTGGGCGACCAGCTGCACACTGATAGCATTGAACATGTGGAAACCTCTGTGCACAGCGAAATTTATTCAAGGCTTAATCATCACTTAGGGGAAAACCATTATTTCATTGACAACTACACAGCGGACATGATATCCGCCATTTTTAAAGTGAGAGGAGAAATTCTGAATTTAAACTTTATACCTGGCAAAAAAAATGAATGTTTGGCCAAATGTAGAAGAATTATAAAACACGGGCAGACGGCAATTAAGCCATGCTTTCATTTTAAGAACTATAAATAAATTTGTAAATGAATTGAAAAATAAAATATCTATCTATCTATCTGTCTATCTAAACAAGTTCATCAACCTCAACCGTTTTAAGGCTAAGAAGCTACTTGGGCTTTGGAAAGCAGAGTTAAGGACCTTAACAGGCTACTGACGGGTCAATGCCCCACTCAGGTATCATCTGCACAAAATAGGAGTAGCAGATGTCCCATGGCCCTCCACCTCGAGAGGGCTTTGTTGGGCCCCTCAAACTTTTGGAACATTGAGCCTGGATCTTTGTTGAGATTTATCAAGAGCCTAAGCTCAGTTGGCGGCTAAACACCTGGCAGTGCGTATAAAGCCCTAGTATAAAGGGTTTTCCGAACTTTGACAGGTGATTGCGGCCATATTGTTGAAGCTTGATCTATCAAATTGGCTGTCGTTTATTTAGTCTGTTTTGACAAATCAACATGGAGAGTTATAGCGTTCAACAACATGTGCAAATAATAACATTGTTTTATGAATGTGGGTAGAAGACCCACCCGAACAGAAGGTTCGTGCAACATTTCGCGCGCTTCGCCCATATTACGGTTGCCATAATCATTCTTCCGAGAGGACTATTCGCAACATGGTGGATAAATTCGAGTCGATCGGTTCAGTGAACAATCCGCCAACACCCGTACGTCAACGAAACGCAAAATCTGCGAAAATATCGCCGCTGTCCGTGAGAGTGTGCAGGAGAATCCTAGGCAGTCAATTACGCACCGCGCACAAGAACTCGGCCCTTCGCAGACCACAACTTGGCGAATTTTGCATCATGACTTGGGACTACACCCGTACAAGATTCGACTGACCCAGGAGCTCAAAGTTAATGACCATAGTGAACGCCGTTTGTTCGCTGACTGGGCTCTCGAACAGTTGGAATTTGACCACAATTTCGGTCGAAAAATCATATTCAGCGACGAGGCCCATTTCTGGATGAATGGGTTCGTCAACAAGCAAAATTGTCGAATTTGGGACGATAACAATTCACACGAGATCCACCAAATTGCAATGCATCCAGAGAAAGTCAGTGTTTGGTGTGGATTTTGGGCTGGCGGCATTATCGGTCCATATTTCTGTGAAATGCGCCGGAAATCACCTCTCCCAAGCCTGTGGAGTAAATAAACAAACCTCAGCAACATGTGCTAACTGTAAGGGAAAGCACCCGGCAAATTATAGAGGCTGTGAAGTAGCTAAGGAGTTGCAAAAACGGAGAGATATGCTCCTTAAGCACATTGCAAAATTTAAACTGCAAACTAAGCCAAAGCGTAAGAATGCACAGGAGAAAGTAAGCAAACTAAAACTACCGGGTTCAGAGCACAAAAAGGTGAGGGAAAGAGTGACAACAGAAAAGTCCTCGACCTCTGTTCTTAAAAGAAACGGTACTGAAAAGTTAACGTCGAAAAAGCCACCGTGTAATGATCCTCGGACAGCAGGAGTGCAGACCTACGCTCAGGCCGCGGCAACCGAAAAACCAAAAAACCTTGAAATTTCGACGGATCCTGTCTCTCATGTTTTGTCGGTTATTCTCGAGAAATTTGAAGAACAAAGCAAAATAAATAAAATTATTCTCGATAGGCTGGTTAAGCTTGAAAATAATTCTCAGAGAACGCGTACTTCAACTAGAATATGAATGACAAACGAATGTTAAAAATATGTACTTGGAATGCAAACGGACTTTTGCAAAAACTCAAAGAATTGGAAATATTCATGCGTGAAAACGATATTGATATTTGCTTGATTTCTGAAGCCCACGGAAAAAAGGAATCGCATTTAAAAATAAAAGGCTATAATTATTACCACGCTTGTCAACCTTCGGGAAAGGCGAGAGGCGGATCATCGTTATTTATTAAAGACTGCATCGAACAATCCGAAGACCTAAAGAAGCTTTGCAACTGTGCACGATTCGAGTTTAAAATAGTCTCTCTCTTAAAATCACATCTATCTACTGTCCACGGCGTTCTGCGCTTGAAAAATCAGATTTTACTAACTTGTTTGAGTCGCTTAAACCTAATTTTATCATCGGCGCCGACTTTAATGCGAAACATACGTTCTGGGGCTCAAGATACAGCTCGAAAAAAGGTAGAATGCTCAATGGGGCAGGTATGGAGTAGTTGTGATTTCCATTCGACGGGTAAACCAACTTACTGGCCAACTGATACTTCGAAAATACCTGACCTGATAGATTTTTTCGCTGTGAAAGGAATATCTACCAACCACATAAAAGTCGAAGACAGCTTTGACCTGTCGTCTGATCATTCCCCGGTTATTTTAACAATCAGCGAAAAACTAGTCTATAACCTAGAGCCAGCGAGATTAACTGGTCGAACAACTAACTGGGAAGGATTTAGGAACGAAATTGAAGATAATGTTGAACTAAGCGTTCCACTTACGACACCGTATGAACTTGAGGTTGAAGTTGATCGTAGAGCTCGCCTCTTGGAATAATACGCCCCATCCAAGGAAAACGCCGGACAGATACGGTTTACGTATCCTCCGAAAATAAAAGAATTGGTCAAGGAAAAAAGAAAAGCGCGTAAAAAATGGCAACAGAGTCGTGCTCCGCAACATAAAGCACACTTGAATCGTCTGTGCAATTTGTTGAAGAAGACTATTAAGGATTCTAAGAATCGTGCAATAGCCTCTTACTTTGAAAGTTTAACAGCGAAAAAAGATTCCAATTATTCACTCTGGAAAACTGTAAAAGGCACCAAAAGGCCCAAGTCCCCGCGCCGCCAATCAAATTAAATCAAAATGAATGGGCGAGGGAAGATAAAGAAAAAGCGGGCGTCTTTGCGGCCCACCTGGAAGAAACCTTTAAATCGTACGATGGTCAAGTTGTTTATGACAACATCACTAGGCTAGATTTACCATCTGACGATTTAACACTCACAAGTGCAACGCTAAGGGAACTCAAACTTGGGATCAAGAATTTAAAACCTAAGAAATCTCCTGGTTATGATTTGATTACCGGAGAAATTCTCAAAGTTTTACCTAGAAAAGCATTGATTAAGCTTCTCCATATTGTAAATGCTGCACTTAGATTAAAACACGTGCCGAGCCAATGGAAAGTTGCGGAAGTCATAATGGTTTTAAAACCAGGAAAACCGCCAAATGAGGTAAGATTGTATAGACCAATTTCGCTTCTTCCAAACATATCGAAAATTTTCGAGAGGATATTATTAAGGCCGGTTATAGAAGAAACTAATCTTATCCCCAACCGACGATTGACCAGATGCATAGAATTACTGACGTAATCGAGAAAGCATTTGAAGAAAAAAAGAATTGCTCAAGCTTATTTCTTGACGTCTCGCAAGCCTTTGATAAGGTGTGGCATGATGGCTTGAAATTCAAACTACGACAAGTTCTCCCTGTATGCTTATTCTATATTCTAGAATCATATCTCGGGAATAGAATCTTTCGTGTTAGACATGGAGTTGAATACTCCAAGCTTAAAGAAATTTCGGCCGGCGTACCGCAAGGAAGCGTTCTTGGGCCGCTTCTCTATTTGCTATATACACGTGATATACCGAACGAAGATGGCATTATCCTTGCTACGTTTGCCGATGACACCGCTATCCTAGCAGTAGGTAAAACAATCGAAAAAACGACTGCAAAACTGCAAAACGCACTGAATAATGTAAATGAATGGACGAGGGACTGGCGGATCGCCCTCAACGAATCTAAATCTGTTCATGTGAATTTCACTTACAAGAAAACTAATGACTTGCCAATTTTCCCAAACTCAGCCCGAATACCCTTTGCAAACAAGGCCAAGACTTAAATGGAATTCGTACGTGAAAATGAAACGAAAAAAAACTCGAAATCAAATATAGAGAAATGTACTGGTCACTCGGAAAACATTCCCAGCTCAGTACTGAGAACAAACTGCTTTTATACAAACAAGTGCTAAAGCCGGTGTGGACCTACGGTATACAACTTTGGGGTTGTACCAAGAAAACAAATGCAAATATTTTACAAGCTTTTCAAAATAAAGTGCTAAGAGAAATTGTCCAAGCACCGTGGTATAGTAGAAACGACGATATCCACAGGGATCTCGGAATTCCGATAATCGAAGCTGAAACTAGAAGCTTCGGAAGAAAGCATAGAAACCGACTAATCGGACATGTCAACAATACAGTCCTACAAACTTTGGATGAGAGCAATTTATTGCGCCGACTACAAACGACGAAACCTTTCGACTTGGCGAGATAATGATTAACCGCGTCTAGATTGCGGAATATGCAGGATCTTTCAGTGGAAAGAAACCTGCCAAACGTTTTTATTTTATGATAGAAAAATTGCTTCATAAGTTAATACTTAGTTGCGATATCTAACAAATTTATATCGAAGGGTGGTGTTTTTTTAGCCAGTAAGAATCTGACACTACTATGAGCACGCGCTTGCTATTCTCATAGTGTCTATGGAAAATTTTTCACCTACCCTCGGAAAAAAAAAAAAAAAAATATTTCTTTGAGAACGACGTTGGCCAGGCCATCACCGTCAACGGCGAGCACTATTGGTCGATGATAACCAATCTCTTTTATCCTGAATTGGATAATATGGACACCGACGAAACAGGACGGCGCTCCGTGCCACACAGCTGGTGCCACGATGGACAGTCTGCACGAGTGATTTCCGAACATGGTTATCTGACGCGGAGGCGATGTGAATTGGCCACTAAGATCGTGCCATTTGACCCCGTTAGACTTCTTCTTGACGGGTTTTCTTAAGTCACAGGTCTATGCCAATAAACCACAAACCACCACTGCCCTGAAAGACAACATAATCAATGCCATTCGTCCAATTCAGCCTGATTTATGCGTCAGAGTTATGGAAAATTGGACGTTTCGGATGTGCGCCACCCAGAGAAGCCGCGGCGGACATTTAAATGATGTTATATGGTATTCCATACGTAATGGCATACATCGGCCTTCTAAATTAAAAAAAAAAAATCAATGATATATTACTCACAGTTTGTTTTATTCATATTTAAAGATAGGAAACGCTTGATGGAAAACCCTTTAGCATAGTATATCCTTGATGAATAGGCTATCCACTCGAATTTGACAGCTTTCTGAAGAACCAATCAAACCGCAAAAGGAAAAATTAATAAGTTCGATTTTCGAGAGCAGACATTTTTTTTTTATTTTTATATTTTTTTTTTTACATTCATTCTATCATTAGTAGCATTATTTTCTCACTTGGTAAGTCAATACTTTGTAGAAGAACAGTCAGATAATATGAGTTTTCGAAAAACGTAATCTTTGCAAAGATGTTCATCAATGTATGATAAACAGGATACGCCGTCGAATATAACCTCTTCTGCGAACGGCTAACCCAATGGACGAATAGTCTTACAACTGGATTGGTCCAAATTGTGAACCATACGACACCTCTCGCTGGTTTTTAACTTACTCATCCGCATACGATCCAACTGTGGCGTATGTGCTGATACACTGCACACTTCACCAAACTGTGACTGTAGAGCTGAATGACAAACAATCAGGCACATTGTTACAAAGTACCCACTAAGGTCGTATCCCGGAAACCTCTCTGATTTCGCAGACGTAACAAACACCAAGGAACAAAAACCGCAGTACTGAAACAAGTTGTTTATCAAGATTTGCATCATGTTTAAGGTGTCTGCTAGAATGATTATATCGTCAACATACAATAGAAGTTTGATAGAGATTCCATTTAATAAGATCCCTCCAGTCAGAAAAGTCGTAAGGTCATCCAAAAAGATTGAGAAAAGGAGTGGGCTGAGTAGACATCCCTGTTGCGAAGTTAAGCACTTCGATAATTCAATCCCATTCCATACTGCAGTTGAGTTCTCGTTATAAAGGCTTTTTATTACCTCCAGAAATTTTGTGGATAATCCCATGCTCAGCTTGCATGTAGAAGAGGGCGTTCTATCGACGGTGTCGAAGGCGGCTCTAAAATCAACAAAGAATGCGTACAACTTCTTACCCCTGTCCAAATACGTTCTTGCAATGCTGGTTAATGAGAAAATGTTGTCCACTGTTGAGTACTCTTTTCGAAATCCAGCCTGGAAATCGCTTATCAAATGGCTTTGCCGTGTCCCAAAGCGATATACCACGGTAGTTATTTGGGCTGTTGGCGTCTCCTTTTTTAAACAGAGGTACAATTGTTATAGTAAAACTTGTTTGTGAAATTCCTCACGTAACTTGTCAACACTTCTTATATATTAGTATCTCTATATTATAAACTCCATACAATAAATAAATGATAAACTTCTTCCAGTAGAACCAATCGAACCGCTTAAGGAGAAAAGTCGTAAAAAAATAAATAATTGTCGTTTCCTAGCGTGTTGGAACTTTTTTCTTTTTATTTAATTTGACTACTTTAAAAAATGCGGGCGCCGTGGTGCAAGTGGTTAGTGTATCGGACCACTGCGCATGAGGTTCCAAGTTCGAATCGCAGAAAACACCAACAACTTTTTTCAGGGTCTCACCTCTCGCGAATGTCTGACAAACATCCGAGAGTATTTTTGTCTCGAGAAAGCTTCTCAAAACAAATTGCCCTTCGGATCTGTCGATATTTTCTGAGGTCCCCACAGGCGGATAAGTAAAAATGCGTTGAAGTGGGAGGGTTATGATCCCTTATTTTCGGATCGTAACCTCGCCGAAATAGGAAGAAGAAGATGAAGGCAGTCATAGCAAGACTCAGGAAAAGGTCATAGTTCAAATGTGGCTTTATGACGATGAAATAAAAGTGACATGTGAATTGTTGACATTTTTAGTATTAAACATGGTTACAGCACTTACTGATGCTAAAAGTTTGCATAAAAACTTTGAAGTAGAGAGATCTTTCTCCGAAATAAAACAAAATATATGTGAAAGTAAACTTGTCTCAATTAACTTGCACAGCAAGTAAGTACATATTGATCACTGAAAGTAGAAAACAGTATTTGCCCATGTTATCAACTTCCAAAGGACAGATGATTGACAATTTTCAGATCACTCGAGCCAAGCAGTCTACGAACTAGATTGCTTATGCAAACATGAGTCACATCAAGATCTACTCAAATTGCAAAATAAGATACTTTGTATATTGATGAAATTAAAATACAAGTTTCTCTTAGCTGCATACAAAAAATTAAAAAAAAAAAGAAACCTCTCCTTCAAGAAGCTGATTTCATTTAATACCACATTAAGCGAATGTTGTTGCGTGTGGGTTTCCGGTTTCAAAAACCACAACAAAAAACAAAAAACAAAAAAAAAACTGTTAAATTCAATATGGCTCCTACGTTCATATATGGAGACTCATGCTCACAAAAAAAAAAAAAAAAAAACAACGAACACAACAACTTGTTTCAAAGTAAATAAACGAGAAAAAAAAAAGAATCCTTTCAACGAAATTAAAAGGTTCTTCAGTGTGCTGGTCTATGCTCCATCCATCCTCATCTACCTTTTTATGGAGTGCATCATCCACAATACCAACAACAACAACAAGACGACGAAGAAGAAGCGGAGCAACAGCATTTAATTCGCGCACATAAGGCTTCCCGCCTTTAATGAACCGCGAAGTGAATCAAAGTTATCGCCCATAAGCTCCCAAATGAGTTACACGACATCGACGGGCAGGGCCCAGGACGAGGTGTTCTGAAGAGCCCTCTCGGGAAGATCACGATGTCTGCTCGGCAGGTATGCCTATTATATCCATGTCTTGGAGGTGCATCCTCTTCTTCGCCGTCCTCTACTCCTTACCAGTCTTCCATTTTCATAAACTCTCATTTGTGCTTAAGGATATTGTGATTGTGATATGAGGAGTCGCAGCACCACTCCACTACTGCAGTACATTTTGTATGGAGAAAAATATTATTATAACATATCGAGACCGGGAGTGTGCGAACAAATTGCAATTGTTGGCCGGCATTGTTCGCGGCCTCGAAAGTAATTTGCTTTTCGATGGCGGAGAATTTATCTGCCTTGGAGTGCGCGCGCGCGCTTAGCTCACATGGGACAATCCATGGTATAGCCAGCACCACCTTCACCACTACCATGTCTCCCCATGTGCAACATTTACAAATTAACGAGTGCCGGAGAGACCCGCGGGGAGAAGGCACTCGTCCTCTTAGCTAGTTCCAATCCTGGGTTTCGTTAATTTCCTTTCAATGTGCTTTGGGTGTAGGCCAGGTCGTAGCTGCTGTTGCTTGTTGTATAGTAGAGAGCTGATCTGGATGGCTGGCACGTATGTGTTCACTGTAGAGTATAGTTGTTGTTGGTTCATTAATAATTCACAATCCCATTTCGAATTGTGTCCGATTTGAGTCGGTTGGGGGATTTGCAACGAATATGGTGTGCCAGTGTACCAACGCTGTGCATAGAAATTCGATTTGTGTAATGAACACTGATGTTGGGGAGTAGTAGTGGTGGTGGTGGTGGTGGTGCTGGTTGTGTCTGTTGCCTAGTACGAGAGAGTCCATTTTTGAAATTGCATAAAGTGGTATAGTATGTTATGTGTATCCTTTACGTTTTCTATGAACTGTCAGCGATGAAGACAGTTGATAAATATCTGTGAAGAGATATTTTGACTTAAAGTAGGATTTATTTCTTTATTTCGAATTGGAAGAGGATATATACGCTGTGCAAAAGGATGTGAACGCTATTCGAAACCGTTGCATCCTGCTGAGAAAATTGTTTGCATTAAGATACCTTAACCTCATGCTTTTGTGTGGTATAAAGAAGGAGAAAGTGTCCTTTGAGTTCATGTTTTCAGATGGAGTTTGATCTTAAATCTCAGCGGTGTTCGCAATTAAAAGAAATAAGTGTCCGCCTGTTGTCCTTTTTCGTTTTAAGAATACGTACATATTGGTGCCATAAGCCGGTTCGTTTGTCAGATATTTCAAACAATATGGATTCCGAAACTGCTTTCAGAAGAACAAAAATGCAATCGATTGACGATGTCTCGCGATTATTTGGAGCTCTTTCAAATCGATTCAGACAATTTTTATTTTTGGCCAGATTTGTGGGTTTACCACTATACCTGTGAGACCAAACAGCAATCATACGAGTGGAAAAAATCTGGATCACTAGCTCAGTAGAATGCTTAAGTTAAATTGTCGATGAATAAGGTAGTAGCACAGACAATATAATTATCTAGATTTATTATCCGTGGTAGTAGCATCGGTGTTTTGGTCTCGCGGAAGTTTGACAAACATCGGAGAGTATTTTTTGTCACGAAAAAGCATCTCAAAAACAAACAAAAAATAAAAGTTGCCTTTAGGATATGGCACAAAACTGTAGTTCCCTTCCATTTTATCAAAACAAGTTAGTTAAAAACTAACAAAATTTTGCAAAAAACAGATCGAGAATCCTTGCTGAGTCCTTAAGCAGCATACTCATATATTTGGCCCTATGTGCGAGAATAAGGTTGCAACTCCGGACTCGATGACCGAGTTGACTGGAGGGAGAGAATCTTCTAATCCCAACCCTTAGATTCAAGAAAATCAGGAAGTTCATCTACGTTTTAGAGACCGAACGATCGTGTATGTCAAGGGATAGAAGAAGACATTGAGAGGGAGAAGAAGAGGGATAGAAGAAGATCTTGAAATGCTTGGGACTTTTTGCAGGAACATTCCTCGACACATCCACTACTAGTTTTATGATAGGTACGGTGTTTGGAAAAAGCTGAGTAGGTGCTAATGATTCCGCCTAAGTTTATAACCTGCTTTCTCTATGAGGAACGGAGAAAAAAGCTAACTGCGAATATATCAAGTTCAGCAGTGACGCAGATTAGCAAATTGCTTCCATATTTGCCGAAAGCTGAATAAAAACTTGACAAAGGGTTGACATAAGAGGGTGTAAATTTCGATGAGTCAATACCAATGCGATCTTGAAGTAACGCGGTCAGAAAAGAGAGACCTACATAAAAGAAAATTGTTATAGGATCGTTTGTCTGTTGAGTACTAACTTCATGGTTAGCTTAGTATTTAAACCATAGAGCTGTATGATGATAGGTTGGTAGCAAAAGTGTGAAAATTGTTTGAAAAAGCAACCGGGTGTCTGAGTAGACGTTGGATAGGAATTAGTGTTATTGTTTCTTTTTCTTTTTTTTTTTGGTTGCGCCAATGGGTGCAGTAATCTTATAAATGTGAGGTTCTGTCCCGACTAATATATTTCCCCCGGTCCTAAGTGAAAGGCTCAACTTCGCACTACAACTAGTGGATAACTGGGTCAGCAACAAAGGGCTGGGAGTGAACCCTTCAATGATGGGGATAGTTCTTTTCACTAAGAAGAGATCAATTCCTACCATCAGGCCCCCAAATATCGGTGGTATTGAACTTAGTATCTCAAGTTCAGCTCGATATCTGGGCGTAATTCTAGATTCCAAACTAAACTGGAAGGAAAATATTACCGAACGCGTCAAAAAAGCGAGCGTAGCTTTCTACTCCTCCATTCTCATATATGGTTCACTAGTATGGTGGACGGTACTTGAGAATCAATACCAGCTTTCACACCTCACCAAAATCCAGAGGGCGGCGTGCGGAATCATGGGATCAATGAGAACAACACCAACAGCGGCAATGCAAGCCATGTTAAGTTTCATTCCGCTTGACATACGAGTATACTGCAGCAGTCTGGCGCCTAAAACTACTGTAAGACTGAGAGAAGGCCGATTGCGGTCATCGAGCCTTTACGGCCATGCCTCCATTCTGTCCCGATGGAGAACTACCAGTAGATTGACGGGAACATTATCATATGAACCCGATCCACTACAAGAATTCCTGACAGAATATATTGGAAGAATCGAAGAACCATGAAGAAAAAGGAGTTGGCTTTCTATACCGACGGCTCTAAGATGGACGTTGGCACGGGTATTTGTTGTGAAGCTCTAGGAATAAACCACTCCTTTAGAATAAACGACGACTGCAGCGTCTTACAGGCCGAGGTCATAGCCATCATATAGGCTGCTGAAATTTTACGCGAGAGTATATCGTTTGTAAAACGATCACTGTCTATATAGACAGCCAGGTAGCCGTTAAGGCACTGGACTCTGCTGTAATTAGGTCGAGGCTTGTGAGAAGCTGCAAATCACTCTTAAACGAGATACCTAGAGCCAATGCGGTGACCCTCTGCTGGGTACCAGGGTAAATGGATATCGAAGGTAAAGAAAGGGCTGACGAGCTTGCTAGGAAAGGGTCGGGGCTACACTTATCGCGGGCCCTCCCCTCTATAACAACCCCAATCAGTTCCTTACGGAAGAAAAAAGATAATGAAGCCACCGGTCGAGCAAACAGACGCTGGGTTCATCTGGAAACATGCGCAGCGGCCAGGGTGCTTTGGCCGGCCTACAGCAAGAAGAGATCTACCCGTCTGGTAAAACTTTGTCGTTATAACACACGGGTCATTTCTGGCATAATTACGGGACATTGTGCCATTGGCGTTCACGCGGAGTGACTCGGTGTGCTGCATAACGACTATTGCTGAAGCTGCAGGGACGAAGAAGAAATTGAATCTGTTCGTCACCTGTTGTGTAATTGTCCTGCCCTATCCGTCAGAAGAATGAGGACTTTTGGTAGTTACTTTTTCTCGGAGCTGGAGGACTTGGGTAATCTTGAGCTGATGGACCTCCTGAGATTCATATCACTCTCTGGGTGGTTCTGACAGCTGAATCTCTTTACAGCGTTTCCAGGGTTAAATGATTGGGCACAATGGACCCGTACTGTTAGTCTGAGTGAGCAGTGACTCTTTGTCACGAGGCACCCATCTACCTAACCTAACCTAACCTAACCTTCTTAAGATACTAGAAGCCCGAGCTATCAGCATGCACGATTCACAAATCTGAAAAATCGATGCCAGAAATACGCCTGTTCAGTAACCCATACCCTACACGAGGGGTTAGCCTTGTAGGCTCTACTCTGCTCTTCGCCGTTTTCTATTCTTAGGCGTTTGATTCTCCTGAGATTGACCTTAATGTTGGTAACATACACATTCACATCGTGCCAGGTTTCCGACTGTGTCTTAACTCCAATGAGTTGTCTGCGGCCCGCAAAATTTGTATCTCTTGGTATGAAGCGCAGACAGTGGACAATCACATGTCATGCGTTTTCTTCCTTGTCATCGCAGCACGGATAAAATGATGAGCTAACGTGCTAGAATCTGTTCAGGTTCGTTATGTATCCTCCGTGACCTGTTAGGAACTGTGTGATGTAATAGTTCCCCTCTTCTATTGTACATTCCTTTTCATCCAAATTTCTAAGTTAGGGACGAGTTTGTGTGTCCATCTTCCTATTCTATCTTCATCCCATCGATTTTGCCACTTTGTCATTGAGATGGCCGCTTCCTCTCATGCTATCGATTCTCGACTTTCCTATTGTATACTCATTTCATTTCGTCGACCAGGATATCGATGCCAGCTACGACCTATGCCGCTTCCTCTGACACTCTTCTATAGGTGCAAATTGTCGTTAGAGCACTGAGTCTATAGATAGTTGCTAGTTTCCTATGAGCTTGCTACTCTAGACAATAGGACTGTGCGACTGTATCTGGGTCCACAGACGTTTGGCAATATCCTCGCTAGTGATGATTAAAGTATCGATACCTTTTCCTACAGACTCTAGATGCGGCTTAAAGTTCTGTATATTGTCCATCATTACACCTGCGTATTTAATTGTCTGTTTAGATTCAATCACTTAGTCTCCTACGTGCACGTTCATTCTTTTATTTTGCGGATGGTGATTAGAACTGCTTACGTCTTCTGCTCCCCTAAACCCAAACCTGCTAAGAACTACTACAGTAAGTGATGTGCCTACAAGTTATATGCTCAATAGATTTGAAAGCAAGACTAGTGTATGTATATTCCACCAATATCAACATACAAGTACATGTCCTTCTGATGCGATCTTTAAAAATCTCCTGCTCGGTATCTAAACTTACTCCAAGACATCTGCCATGGCACTAAAAACATTGGTATTATCTACATCCGCGCTATGACAATTTCAAGTAAAAGATCGAAGCATAGACATTTTTCACTCTGAAATGGCTCCAATGCTCATAAATCTACCGTCGGCATTTAAATTGCCGAAGATTTGCAAGATTTCAATACACGAATACATCTGAAATACAAGTAAAGAGCGTGAAAGTATTTTGTTAAGTGCAAAAACCCCAAGTGACCTCTTCCAACGATAATACAGCTTCTGTGTTCGGATTCGTTTGAATTCTGATAAATGTCTTTCCAATGAATAATTATTGCACTGCAATCGAGTCCACATTACAAAGTTAATAATGACGGATAAGTTTATGACGAGCAGCGTACTCAAAAGCCAATTGACTACACACTTCCAGCCTATACGTCTGTCTGCGTATTTATCTCAGATGTCCCGGTTGCATATTCAGATTTACAGTCGAAAGGACGCACATCAATTTCACCGCATTTACATGGTTTCATCGATGAAAAATCGATTGGCATCGTAAATTGATTCGATTGATTGATTGTTTTGAATTGGCGTGCCATCACCGACAACGCTACTGCCGCTGCTGCTGCGTTCGTTTGTTTATGGACTTCAGACCAATCGACTGCTAAACAAAACACCTTGCAACTGGCTGCGCTACGTGTGCGTCTGCAGATTTCTCCACCGAGAATCCACATTCATTTTCCCCGGTCGGTCGGTGAGGTGGAGTGCCATGCAGTTAAGTTGATATTTTAGGAAACGTGAAGTTATTCCGTCATTAAACAGGTTGTCTGACTCTGAGTGCTCTGAATGTTGTTAGGAACGAAACGGTCCTTGGCAGAAACCCTATAATTAAGGTGGTCATTTCATCAATTACCGACGCGATATCTTTCTTTCTATTCATTCGGTTGTTATTTTTTTCTGTTAGTTTGTTCAACTTGTGTTCTGTTGTGTGTTTTTCAAAATTAAAATATCATTAATTATTTTCTTCGGGACGATTCATTAAATTTTCTCGAACCGTTGACAACTACACCCCTTTTGGCAACCGCCGCGCTGGGTACAGAAGTTCTCTCCGATGGTGTAATAATCGTAATTACTTGACTTCTGTTCTCGAAAGACTAGCAGGCTACCCTCTGCATCGGCCGGGTTCAATTCGTTTCGAGTAGTTCTTTGGGGGTTGTATTGGAGGGTTGTTCACCATTCATTTCCTATGTATAATTTTGCTTCTGTGGAACACAATCCCTTGGGGAGATGTACACGGGGTATTTATTTGTTATGTGGGAATGTTGCTGTAAAGTAGGCAGAGACAAATAATCTTCGTGTTAATTATTTGATTTGTTTTTATTTAATTGGAGTTTTGGGAACAACAACGCTATGTGCTGGGATTGCGTTGAGCCAATGACAAGATAATGGAATTTATTGTGAATTTTTCAAGAGGATTGATTTTTTTTCTTTTTTTTTGATGAGGGTTAATGGTGACCAAATTCTTTGTATATACACCTTCTTGGGCTGAAAACAAAAAGATCAGGTGGAATTTCTAAAATCAAAAATTAGAATTTCTTTCGAAAATAATCACACAGTACGAGTACCTACCGATTTACATACAGATCCTGCTATGAAATCAATAAATACACGGAAGTTGTTATATCATACGATAGTAGGTACAAAAGCAAACCATCATCTGGGCTTGAAATTGCTGATCGACAATGCCTTAGATTGTGGACGCTTGGGCGCAGTGGTTAGTGCGGCAGACCACTGCACGTGAGGTTCACAGTTCAAATCTGAGAAAGAAATAAACGTTTTTTCACAGCCCCATCTCTTGCAAAAGGTTTGGCGCAACAACCCATGAAGAGCCTAGGCCTAGACTCCCGCAACCACTTGTGTTGCTTGTGTTATATTTTTCGCACGAATTGTGCCGTATCCGAGGTAATTTTTTTTTTTTTTTTTTGAGAAGCTTTCTCATAATAACAATACTCTCGAATGTTAGTCATATTTTCACGAGAGATGGGACCGTGAAAACACGTTTGGTGTTTTCTGAGATTTGAATATTTAGCCTCACCACTGAGCCACGGCGCCCATTATAAAGGGTGAGCCAACAAATGGTGTGGACGTTGGCTGTCAATTTTTGTCATTTACTGAATTCAATTTGGTTGATCTTTTTAACAGATGTCAAGTTCAGTCTTTGGCAATTTTAGTCGTGGAGTCGTTTACTACATAACAACGCACTTTTGTCATTCAATTTTATTACGAAAATTGGCGATCTGTAAAAGTAACATTTCGTAAAATTCATGAATTATTTGGGCAACATAATAGCCCTAGTGAGTCCAGAATTCATGCAATGGTGAAGCCTTTTGAAGAAACTGGTTCGGTATCGGGTCAAACTCCATATCAGCATGATTACAAGCACGTACACGCCAATACATCACCACTGTGAGCGAAAGTGCTCAAAACAGGCACCTCAATTCAGCGCCGAAGTCAACAATTGGGCCTCACTTATGGTACTTTACGGCGAATTTTAAAAGTTGATTTTCATTTGCACGATTGGCATCCAAGATCATGCGACTTGACGCCTTTAGACTTCTTCCTGTGGGGTTATTTGAAGAATAAGGTCTGTGGCAATAACCGAGCGACAATTCAGGATCTCAAACATAACATCCAAACTGAAATTGCGGCCACTCACCCACTTATTCTTCAAAAAGTCATCGATAATTTTGACCTTCGGATGGTCGCTTGCAACAGAAGCCGTGGTGTTCACAACGATGCTGTGTTCCATCCATAATTACCATGGATCGAACTTCATGAATCAATCAATAAAGTTCTAGGTACATTGATTTCACAATAAACGTGTATTTAATTTAATGAAAACTTCCACACTAGCTGTTGGCTCACCCTTTACATATATCGAGTAGGGAACACCGTTAAGCTGATGATTACTTAAATAAAAGAAAAATAAGCTGACTATTATCCATATGTAACGATAATCAATAAAACTGACTAGTTACTCTCCCCTTGTCTTTTAGGACAGTTCTCATTAAAAGATCACTTTTCCTTCTAATCATTAAAAGCAACACCATCACGTTGAATCACATCTCTTAAACATACCCATCAACAGGTGACTACAATGCTGCACAATCAAAGTCCAGTCTCATATGTAGACTAAACGAAACTTCTTCATTAATCCATCATCAAAGTGTTGTGCATTGTAAAAAAGTCAAAATGAAAAGCTCCCCTAAACCACTGCCGTCACATCTTTTAACACAAAAACTATACGTTTATACGTTTAACACTTATGTATCTACTCGTACTCGTATCTCTCACGGCATGCATTTCAAAATATGCATCTTTCAACTGGCCCACTGAATAAACATCATCGTTTCAAATAAAACTTAGCGCCATGCATCTTTAAGTTTTGAGAATTTTCCCTACTTTTTCGGCTTTTTGCATTGCTTTCATCTAATTTACCACGCATTTGTACTTCAACAGTCAGAGACCAACCAAGAGAAAGAAAGAGAGAGGAAAATCTCAAAATCTCATTTTCTAAATATTTTCAGAACAAACAACGAAAATAGATTCACCAAAGTTAATCTGGGAATTAAGTCAACAAGACTACGTGATTACCAACCGCCACTTTGTGTGTTATGAATATATACACACGGCAAGTATAAACAGACAAGCTTGTCTCTCGGGACGCTAGCTATAGCTAGAAAAACCTAACAGACTTTCAAACAAACAAATATTTATGCTGGCGTGCGAAAAATTTTTCGATTTTCTATTTTTCTGTCCGTTGACTCTCCCTCAAGTGGATAGTTTAAAAATATATATTTTTTTTTTCTTTATAAATGATATACAAAATATTTTTATTTTTTTTTTTTTTTATAGTGTGACTAACAAGATGACCGAAGGCACCCGCTGCCGGCTGTTGCACGGGTATCGCTATTGCCCAGCTGACATGTCTTGTTCTGAGACTAGTTGGTATGTGGAATCAGCTTGTCAAGACTTTGAAAGCCAACGATTGTGAGTTAGGGGTGGAAGCATTTCCTTTTCTATTTTCTTGGCCAGACCCCAACAGTGGTGGTCAAAGTGGAATGAAAAGGAGACAGGCATGGTATCCTCTCATGTTGCAATATAGAGACATAAATCACGAGGTAAAAACTGAAAAGAAACAAATTTGTCCGATATGAAAGTGATGCGTGTATTGGATGGCCCACACGTTTATGGGTACCAACAAGCACAACGCCTAGAGTTGTGTAGTTATTCCGCCTGACGCCCTATAAATAAAACATTCAGTGCTAGCATTATGCATAAGTAAAATTGAATTCATGCCTTAAGTCCATTGTCGGGATGTGGTGTGCGGGGAGTGTTTGTGAGAGAGCATTTGAATTGAGATGAGGGTGTACCCTTGGATTGGAATGATTTACGCACCTGTAGGATTCTGCACGGAATAAGCGATTATTATGGACTTAAGATGATGATGTTGAATAGATGAAGTGTTCATGGCCGAAATAGATGGGATGGAACTTGTACAATAGGTGGATTAATTTGGTGTGAATTCGTTATATGAAGCTTGTAGGCTTTCAAAGGAAACAAACGCTTGAAACAGTTGCTAATTGCTTGCAGTTCGCTTGAAGGATTCTTAATTGAACGAATGAAGTCAGACATAAAAACAGCTTAAGGTCAGCCTAATACGTGCTCACATCTTATAAAAGTGAAAATTGGAATACCAAGGATGCTACAAGCTCCATGAAAAAGGATCCAAACAACCGGTGTTAAATTTTGTTTATAGGATATAATAGGAGCTGCCTGGTTTTTGGACAATGAGACAATGGAAAACTGGATAAAGTATGAGAGACAGTGTGGTAGACTTATCAGTACCTATCTATACCAGGCTGGTTAAAGGCATTGGAGATTTCCGCAAATCATTCAATAAGAATGGATTAAACAAGATTTTCAAATGGAATAAAGGTTTGCCTTATTTGGGTATTGGGTCATACCAGAATTGTAAACAATGAAATCGCAGATGCGGTTGAACTTTTGTTCAAAGAGTCTTCCTACACAATACAAACCAAAATTTATTCATCACATGATGAACATGCATTTCGAAAGCAGACAAACTTAGTCTAATTGCTTTACCGTGTCGAAATTCTTTATTTCCTTAAGAATATCCGTATGCAGATACTTGGCAAGTTGTTCAATAAGTACTTAAGTACAATGAATCGCTTTATGTCAGTGTGCTTGGGGTACAATAAAATGTATATACCCGATCTGAATTATTAATTCATTCAACAGAACACTAGCTTTTTCTTTTTTTGTGAAGATCCAAATTCAGACTCGATAATTTTACCAGCCAGAATTCTTTCTTTAATGCAGTTTCTGGAGAACATTTGATGTTATGTTCAGGTGGCTAGCTCCAGAAATGAACCATAGTTTCGGATCTACATCCACTTTCCAAATTTCCAAACTTCAAAATCCATGTAAACAACAAATTCGGATTCCTTCATTACCATATATGTGAAACTATTCTTAGTAAATTCTAATATCAACAAACTGGACTCCAGCCAAAACTCGAAAGTCTAACCTCCAACGGCTTCAAGACTGTTAGTTTAATGATCCAGAATGTCTTGAAAAGTCAAGTGTCGTCACTTACTTAAGTTTTCGGGGTCCCGACCCATGCAGAGTCAATCTCCGATCCTCGTCTATCTCGGACACGCTGCTTTTTATTCTCCAGAGCTATTCTTCTGTCACACAATTACTTGGCCTCTTCCTTGGCGCAGTTGAGGGGGTCTTCTTTCTTGTGGATCGGTCAAACGATACTGAAATTCCATTTATCAGGCATACATTCGTCTGACAAAATCTTAGAGATGAGTTGGTGTATGCTCTCAACCAATTCATCACCACCTGCCTTGAAAACTTCGGATGGCTCCAGGAGCCTTGCTAAATTTCAGTTTGGATATTGGTGTCCTCACTTGGCTTGGGTCAGGTGGACGGACATTTTGGCTATAATCGTCTATGTTGAATGGGACATTCTGCTTGACAGCGGGATGTTGGTTTTCGTCGCCATTATACAGTCTACAAAAGTAGTTTTTCCATATTCTGAGCACCAACTGCGATTCTACTACGAGGTTTTCCTTTTCATCTCTACAGGTTTCCGTGACACGTTCTTTTCACTTTTCTTGGAGTATAAGCTCTCAATAATCTCGATCGCGCGCTTCTCATGCTCTTACTTCTTCTTTTGGAGAAGCTGAAGTTCTTCCCGTCTCCTTTACTATGAGCAGCTCTCGTCTTCCTTTGCAGCCCTGTTGCCACTCGTCTTCGGCACTTGATACTGGTGGCATAGGGGTGATTGAGAGATTTCGGGATATACGAAGGATCAGCGAAGACTCTGGCTACAACAAGGTAATGATCCGAGTCTATGTTGGCCGCTCGGAAGGTTCGGGCATCCAGAATACTGGAAGTATGTCTTGCGTCGATCACAATATGATCATTTTGGTTGATCGTTACATGATCATTGGACCGCCATGTCTGCTGGTAAATATTGAGATGAGGAAACCATGTGCTTGCTATAGCGTTTTCGTTTCGCTCTACAGCGAAATCAATTAACCTTAGTCCGTTGTCAAACGCGGTGTCGTGTAGGCTATGTTTACCGACTGCCCTACCAAAGCCGTCCTCCTTTCCTATTTGGGCGTTAAAATCGCGCAATACGATTTTAACCTCGTATTTAAGACATTGCTCCTACGTTTTGTCGAAGAGCTCGTAGAAACAATCTTTTGTGGCAGGGTCCGTTTGTTCCGTTGGGGCATGAACACATATCAAGCTTATGTTAGCGAACTTAGCCTTGATTCGGATAGTTATAATACGCTCGCTCACGTGTCGAAAGCTTAAGACTTCTTACCTAAGTCTGCCACGTATAGCAAATCCGCATCCAAATAAGCGCTGCTTTTGTCTCTATAGCAACCATCGTAGTAGATGTCACAGTTTTTCATCTCCTTTTTGCCCGACCCATCCCATCCCGCTTCCAGGATGGCGGTTATTAGGGTCTCTGCTAATTGTTCGGCGGCACGAGGTCTGTTAAGCGTCCGATCATTCCACATACAGATCCGAAGGTTGAATCTTCCTCATTGGAGGCTTTTGGTTATTTTTGAGCATTGGTTTTTTTAAGTGGGAGGAAGTTGCCCCGACGGTACAACCCTCAACCTGGAGGGCCAGTTCCTTTCGTTACACCCCTAGGACGCGGGGCCGGGTACATCGGTGCCAGTAGAGCACTAGGGGAATGTGAGCGCTGCCGTTGGCTCATTAAGTTCTCCTCTGCCACCATTTCTATTCCAAGATCTTGACTGACATGGAAATTCCTCACCGACTTGTGATCTGAATAAGTCGAAGCAACTCGCGCCAGGTGTTCACTAAATTCATCCTAACTGGAACTGTAGACGCCACCGCTGACTCCAACTAGAGAATTCATCCTGCTCTAGTGAGAAAGCACTCTTTTTCCCTCTTTCCTCTGCTGCCGCCAAGAATCCTCTAAGGGGGTTGGTTATCCATTTCTCGGATTAAGGTACTAGGCACTCAGCGGCCACCACGTGAAGGTTGAGAGTAGGAGTTGGTAGGCCTAGGCTAAGTGTAACGCTTGTCTTTTCATGTAATCGCATCCACTACTCTTTGACCACTTTTCTAAGCTTTCAAAAGTATCCATATCCACAATCTCTAAAAAGAATTCGTGAACGACCTTGCTAAAACACGAACTAGATTCGTTGTTCTAAAGTTCTATACGATCACTAAACCCGATACACTGCTATAGACACAAACTAATTTCAAGGAATCCGGGCATGAGTATATAACAAAAAAAAAGAAGCCTAACCAGGCAAACAAGCTTGACTGGATATAGATCATATCTCTAATGTTGCTCTATGTTACAAATCAAACTACGACGGTAGCTGGTAGCACGTACTTCTTATGCTTCCAATATAATTCTGATCGATTACACCAATCATAATTACCTAAAAGAGCCAACATCGATGCAAATTGCAACAAAACCAACTGCGACTACCATCAAGAAACTTGTTGCTCTTCTTCTAGGAACCTAATTACGCAGAATGAAGCGATATCTGAGAAACCAGATTCTTAGTCACATCGGAGGCGGCTTCTTAAGCACAAAACTGGTCTGCGTTCAGAGTTTAAAATGAATGGTTGCCACGATGACAGGCACAGTAGGGGCAAGTCCTTTGTTATCAATCGCATTCTTTATTGTGGCCAATCCGTTGTGCGCTAGTACGTTGCAACATGCAAATTTAAACAAAATTACTAACTAAGCTCGGAAGTGGTTTCGGAGTATGGGGGGCTCTTCCTGAGCTCAGGTGTTTTATCCACATACCCAAATGGACAACCCAATCATGCATGCAACGCATCGAAAGTCCGGCCAAGATGTGCATGTGAATTCCTAGTGAATTACTGACGTCTTACACGCTTGAAGGTTATAGAAAATTACTCTATTAAGACTGTTATACCGGCAAGACCGTGGTCCATACCTGACAGAGCGCGTACTTGAGCGATAAGCGGAATATACATATATTTTGTAATTACGCAGAACATAATTTCATTGGTCATGTTTACTCAATCGTGTCAGCAGTATGCAAAGTAGCCAAGGTGGTTAGTCAAATTGGTGGTGCTGCTGCTCTGACCATGACTGTAAGGTTTCTGGTTTCTGGTTGCACAGAAAAATAGGGTAGTACTTGCGTGCATATTTTGTTGCAAGGAAGTTGATTACATGTAATCACGTCCAACATTTAAATAGTTATTAAGAAAATGTAAACTTAATAGAGGCTGTGTGAGAAGGAAAGATGGGTGAGATAGAGAGGGTAATTGCTATAGTCAGAGTAAAAATATATTCTTTAATTAGAAAGTACACATTGGCATGTTGAGCTGTTGCCATGAAGGTGTTGGTTGGATAATAAGACTCATTAAAATATTATAATACTGATACCAGAGGGAACAGATAATTTATATAGGTAGACGTATACACCTACAACTCTGTAAGCCATTCATTTTTACTAATTCGATTAAAACCTCAATGTACACATGTAGGTATTTAATGCTTCATCCTCCGAATGAAGATCATTACTCGTACAAGTTACAGAATGATCTTCAACTAATTTCTTTATAATAAGCGCCAGTTCTGACTAGTTTAATATTACTGATACCTAAGTCCAGTTTGACTTGACGTGAATACCAACATCCTCGTTTTCGAAAATTTTTTAAGTCATTCTAGTAGCTTATGATTGTAATGGCAGTATCAGTAAGTAAGGCAGTATCGTTATTCCTTGTATCTGGAACCGGGCAACCTAAGACGTTGTGGAAAAGTCGCACTGTAGCCTACAATGTACCATACCCATAATAACATGTGCTCATTGAAACAAAAACAAAAAAACTGCGTATTGGACGTCTGAGATGGCTAGGACATGAAGAGCGAACGGACATCAATGCTCCGGCCCGCAGTTTTCGAACCTAACCCCGAGGGATGACTCAGTAGAGGACCTCCTCGCCGTAGGTTGCGCACACAAGTTCAAAAAGAGAACTCGACCAACTTGGAGTGCGAAATTGGAGGCAATTAGCTAAAGACCGAGCTAAATGGAGACGCTTGTTGGTTGAGGCCCAGGTTCACCCCGATCTGTAGCGCCACCTAAGTAAGTAAGTATTCGTAAGTCATTGAAACAAATAATAAATTCCAAAGGGAACATAGTCTATGAATGATGAAAAATGTTCATGGCTTGACAGAGGTAATTATTTTAGCAATGAAAGGATATATCCTGGAGGCAGGCACATTCAAGATTTATACTCGTTCATATTGCTATGAAATGCGACTATGTACTGTGCAAATCCCTTTGCTCGGGTAAAACCGTCCAATCATATGAATGATGGATCTCCAATTTTGCATTTCGTTAGCTAGTTGGTCCTGAGTCGTAGTTGGCCTATATCAACAAACTTTCGGTATGAGTATCAAAAGTCATAGAGATGCTTTACTTGGGAGAAATAGTGTTTAATTGTTCGATAAAATTTCGCTACAATCTTTTCTAAACTTCAGTCTTGTTCAGTGAGTTGGAAACGTAGTACTTTTTTATCTCACTGACCCGAAACTACAACTGCAGCCACACTCTACCATGAGAGAGTCATAAAAATAAATAAGTACAATAAATTAGTATAGACCAATTGGCTTATGTAGAGTCCAAGCAAACACTGCAACCATTTGTGTTGTGCGTGTTACATAGGATTTTTATTAAGAGTTAAATTTTTTGCATAAAATAGCTTGTGTTTGAGATATAAAAAAATAAAAAAAATCGAGTTAAAGATTCATCGATGCCTTTAATTATGGACTTATTATGAACATCGTTCAAATGTATCCCACAAAAATGCCTGCACGAATGAATACGCTGACTGCATTAGTTTTCGCACAAATCGGGCTATATGCCGGTTCGATGTTGGTCCTGAGATCGTCTAAAGTCTGACTTTTTGGCATTGATCAGAACTTAACATAGCCCTAAAGAAAAAAGTTCAGGCCATCTTAGTTGCTGTATGTGAACTCTTCTGGCTAAGTCGATGTTCTTGTATAGGCCGTATAGATCGGCATTGTAGCGTCTTGTCCACTCGCCATCTATGCAGACGGAACCAAAGATCACTCGAAGATCTTTTCTCTTAAAATAACCAGGAACATCCTCATCCGATTTGGCATCCATGCCTCTGGGCTATACAATAGAGCTGGGATGATTAGTGTCTTATACAGAGTTACCTTAGTAGTTCGAGATATGGCTTTGTCAATTAATTGCGTTCTTAGCCCATAGACATTGGCGAGAGTAATTTTCCGTTTGATCTTCCGACTGATGTCATTTGTGGAGCTCACCATAAAGCCCAGCAAGAAAGGGTTCCTTACTACCTCAAAATATAATCCTTTCTATGGAAGCCTCTATTACTTGCCAAAGATTCTACTGTACACATTATATGTCTTTCTATACCATTTTGCATCTGCTTCCTTCAGATGTGCCCTTCTACCTTTATATAAGAACATCTCTACACTATAGTCTTTCACAATGTTGTTCATTAGAAACAACTAAAATAAACTTTCTTTTAACTATCGATTGCTCATATACATTTCGATACTAATTTGACTGTGGGCGGATTTAATAAGAAACAAACTAGTATTTCTCCGTCTTGAGAAAACATCTAAACATATGAACCTATAAGTTATAATAAGTTCTGGTCTTCGGCTTGAAAATCTATGAACTCATTTTGTCCACAAATCTTAGTTCTATACTCTCCCAGAGAAGATCATTGAGTTCCAATTTTCTGAATTGAAAAAACTGCCTGAGAAGGCAAAACATACGAGTATATTGTTCTAATCCACAATAATATGTTTTATGTTTATCCATTTTTTTAATTAACGCTTTCGACCAGTTTAAACATGTTCGCGCAATAGCAACTAATAATTAATTTGTGATTAAGAACGTTTTTTTTTAGTTCTATTTTATATAATTTGATCTGAGACTACACTTAGTGATTGTAGTTTAAAAAATTGTGTAAATATGCACATATTTCCTGGGTCAAGCTGTTGGTCAGTTACATAGCTAAAGTTTAATTATACAGGGTGTCCGCCGGGAAGGTATACTACTTTGTTTGTTTATACTTTTTGATTTAATGAAAGAGAATGGATCTTATATTGATAAATGTTTTATTTAATGTCGGCAATTATGTATGGAATACAATATCAGGTAAATGTCCGCCTCTGCTAGTCTCACAAATGCGAGCCCTTTTGATCACATTTTTCATTACATTCTCACACATTTCACGCGGTATTTCATTAATTTCATCACGAATATTTTGTTTGAGTTGCTCAAGCGTTTCTGGTTTGTTTGCATAAACCTTGCTTTTCAGATATCCCCACAAAAAGAAGTCAGGAGCAGTCAAATCAGGCGACCGTGGAGGCCAATCAACATCACAATTTTTTGAAATAACTTGTTGTGGAAAGAGGTCTCGCAGTAATTCCATTGTAATCCTGGCTGTATGCGATGTGACACCGTCTTGTTGATACCACATGTTAATAAAGCCCAAAGCATGCAGTTGTGGCGTTAAAAAGTTTTCAATCATATCACGATATCGCTCCCCATTCACAGTTACCGTTACGCCGTTTTCATTTTCAAAGAAGTAAGGTCCAATGATTCCTCCTGACCAAATTGCACACCAGACTGTTACTTTTAATGGATGCAAAGGTGACTGATAAATAATTTGAGGGTTTTCCATTGCCCAGAACCGACTATTCTGTTTATTCACATATCCATTCAAATGAAAATGTGCCTCGTCACTCATTATGATTTTTTCATGAAAATCGGGGTTGTCATGGGCTAGCTGTAACATCGTATTGGCATATGTACGGCGGCGTAAATGGTCTTTTTGAAGAAGCTCTTGTGTCAACTGAATCTTAAATGGAAACAAATGCAAATCCTTGTGCAAAATTGTGGCCAAAGTTGTTCTTTGAAGACCAAGCTCCTGAGCACGGCGTCGAATTGAGGTTGATGGATTGTTTTAAACACTTCCTTGAACAGCAGTAATGTTTTCAGCCGATCTTGCAGTACGTTATGGCCCATGCTTGGGCCTATCACCTACAGACCCTCTTTCTTCGAAATCATTCACTACACGATAAATAGTGCGTTTTGTTGGCACGTTGTTTCTCCCAAAAATTTCACGTAACTTTCTCATCCTCACAGTAATCGATGATTGATTTTGATAAAATGTTTTAACGATTAAAACACGTTGGTTTATCGAATATTTTTCCATAATAAATTTGCCACGTGTCTACTTCACGACTGCCAAATATGAACTGTCAAGACTACTGTTTACCAAAATGGCGGCAAAACAAAGTAGTATATGTTCCCGGCGGACACCCTGTATTTCTATTACGGATATGGATGTATAAAGTTTTAACTGTACGAATTCTACATTAAAATACATATTCGTATTTCACATATTGATGTCGATGAATTCCGCAAAACCCGTGAGGATATTATAGAAGCCCTAAGATCTGACACTTTAAAGAGCTGTTGCGCCAAATATTTGTATTTGTATTTGTAAGATCTGACAATTATACGACTCAATGCTCAAATTGATGCGTAGATTTAGTTTTAGCCGTTTGTAATTTTTACAAATATGGAAAAGCGTCAAGAAAAATATGGAACATCTACGGAACCAGTGGCAAGCAAAGGTAACAAAACAAAAAACTAAAAAGGCTATCGGGTGTACTGGACGGGCCTTATACATATCTGTGGCCACAAGACAAAACAACTTATGTCGATTTTCACAGATTCTCAGAAAACGAGTTTGAGGTTTTCGCTTTTCCGGAAAACTTATGGGATTTTGGTGTTATAGTTTTGTTTCTTAGCCCATAACTCGGTAACGACAACAGATAAAAAAGTAAAAAATTGGAAGCATGAAGTTCGAATAGTAGAGCATCTTTTGGCATCCTTAACTCAATTTTGTCCTAACTCGACACTCCTAACTGCAACACACTAATCGGCACATACCAGGGTGGCTTCCGGCCCGGTAGATCGACAATAGACTAAATTTTCACACTAAAGCAAATCCTGGAAAAGACCAACGAATATCAAGTTGCAACCCAACACCTTTTCATGGACTTTAAAGCCACTTATGACAGCATTCATCGTCTTGAACTCTATCAAGCGATGGCTCAATTCGGGATGCCGTCAAAACTTATCTACCACATATAGATGTGTTGCACAACGCTAGAAAACACGCAATGCTCTGTGCAACTGAAGTCTTTCAAACATGCGCCGGGTTTCGGCAAGAAGATGCGCTGTCATGTGACTTCTTTAATATTGTGCTGGAGTAGATAGTGCTTAGGGTAGGTGTAAACACGGAAGGCAATATCTTCCACAAATCTATCCAACTGCTGGGACACGCGGATACGATATTAACATCGTCGAAAGATCCCGGCAAGCCGTTGTAGAGACATTTACGGCAATTGAAGAGCAGGCGAATCGAGTAGGTTTTGAAGTAAATGAGGACAAGATTAAGTACATGTTGTCAACAAACAAAAAGTTATCTGCTCAAAACCTTGGACAGAACGCCACTGTTGATGACTACAACTTCGAACCAGTTAAGGAGTTTATCTACCTCAGAGTAAACATAAATCCCACAAATGACACATTCGTGGAGATCTGACGAAGAATAACCTTAGCAAACCGCTGCTACTTCGGTTTGGCAAAACAACTGGGTTCAAAACACCTAACTCGACGGACCAAATTAATGCTCAATAGAACGCTCATCTTACCAGCCTTCCTTTATGACGCCGGGCGCTGGACGATAGGTAAGAAAGCAGAGTAAATATTGGGTACCTTTGAGCAAACTGATACCATCATTTCAATTGCGCATTAAGTATATCTTACTGAATTTCACGGGTAGAATGGAAACTCTGACTTTTCCTTCAAGATTCAAGATATGAAAGTACAATATAAGTCAACTCGTTTGTTTGCTTCAGATATTGTATCCAAGTATACAAGCAGACAGACCAGAGACCAAGTTTTTTGAGTTATTTTATGTTAAATATGTCATTATACTAAAAACCGTCAAGATCTACAGATGGAACAATTTTGGGACACGAATACACCCACTTGAAAACTTAAAAAAAAAAATAAATAAATTTGTTTTCAAACGGGTGGGAGAAATTGTTTTTATTTGTAGTATCAAGAAAATGTACATAGAAGGTGTTCCAAAAGGGGGGAAGAATACGGAAATTTTGATTTAATCATTAAGCAGACATGTGGCAATTATGTATGGAACAATGCATCTCATAAATGCCCTCTTCGGCTTTGTTGGTACTCGTACATTCACAACCTTTTAATCACCGTTTGGCATAAGTGTGGCTGGATTTCAGTGATACAGCGTCTAATATCCTCCTTCAAGGCTTGTTGACTTAAGCTTTTGACTTGAAAAAAACCCAAAGAAAAAGAAGTCCATAAACGTTAAATCGCACGACTTAGGTAGCCAATTCCGGTCGCCCAAACCTGAGATTACACGACCAGGGAATATGCAATAATGCCATTGTTTCATGTGTTGTGTGGCATAGGGCACCGTTCAAGATCCTGGGTTATCATTCCCCGATACCTTTCGCTATTGGCTATTTCGCGTTTCCGGGAGCGTCTTCGAAGAAAAACGGTCCAATGATGCCTCTAACCCAAATTCAACTCCAAATAGGGAAACGTTTCGGATCCATTTCCTTCTCATGAAACACATGTGGGTTTTCGCCATTCTAAATGCGTTGACAAACTCTCTTCGGTGTATATGTTCCGTAGGTTTGAGTTGTTGAGTCAGTTGGATTTTGTAGGCATGAAGACGCAAATCAATCAAAGAGGCAGGTGTCGGGCTGAAAATTAATACGGCAAAAACTAAAATTGTCAGCCTTGGAACAAACTCATCGGCTTAAATAGGCATTGCTGGACAACCGGTAGCGAGAGTAGATGATTTCCAATATGTTGGACGTATTGTCTCGACCGATGGTGGAACCGAACTGGATATAGCCAACGGGATCGACAAAGCAAAGTCTGCCTTCGGGATGTTGTCCAAAATATGGCGAAGGAATGCAATCAGTTTAAATACCAAGCTAAGACTGTTCCGCTCCAATGTTGAATCCGTGCTGTTATATGGATGCAGCACATGGAGAGTGACCACTACTATCACCAGAAATCTGCAAACGTTCGTTAATAGGTGCCTGCGCATTATCTTAAGGATTCTGGCCCAATCGTATCCCTAACGAACACCTTTATGAGAGAACGGGTCAGGAACCAATAGGCACAACCATCCAACGGCGGAAGTAGCAGTGGATTGGTCACACGTTCCGAAAGGGCGACAGTTGCATAGCGAACCATGCTATGCAATGGAACCTTTTAACTCAGGATGGCAGAAGACCTTGCGGTCCGAGAAGAACATAGCGCAGAACAGATGAGAAGGAGGCAGGGCAGTTGGGGAAAAGTTAGGGAGAGCTGAGACACATTGCCAGAAACTGTACACGATGGCGCGCAGGCGTAGTAGAGGGCCTAGGACCCACAAGGGAATACAGGACATAAATAAGAAAGTAAGACGCAAATTTTTGGTGAGAATATGCTACATAGTGATTCTTTAAATGTTCAATACTCCAACGGATCACCAGTAAGTATGTACCGATTTTCGTCTCAAACTTTAAACGCGCTTTTCTTGAAAAAACATTTGGCATTTTTTTTTTTTTTTGTAAACTTCGTAAGTGTTTATTTTTGTATTTTCTATCGGGCTAATTTTTAGCTTGCAACAATTTTTATAAACAATTAGAGAGCGAAATTCTTGGTAAACAAATGAATATTCAGCTTATCGTTGCATACATTTGTTTATAACTAAAAAAAAATTAATTCCGGCCGATAGACATAAATGACAAGTATTATGAATGGAATTCAATTGAAATTTTTCAGATCTTACAAGGAGAAGAGGAGATTTTACGCTGTCCACGATGGAACAATTTTTCAACAATGGTCTTTTTGACGACAAAAAAAGAAATGTTTTTATTTTTGTCCTATATTTGAAATACCAATAAATAATGCAGTGATATATTTTTTTTAAATTATTTAATGTATAATGCTTATAAAAATTATTGAAAAATATCCTTATTCGAGGGGGTTGGGCATATACATATAATCCCTTAAACGGTTTTTTATTTATTTATAATTTGCGCGCACTCAAAGGGTTATGAATTCCTTTAACATGTTTACGCACAGTGCGGGCGTTGGAAAGTATGGATAGAGAGAGAGAACGATTTTGATGTAGTGGTTCTTGAAGCTCAGTTGTTTATGCTTCTGCTATTCTCCGCGCCGGTTCAAGCTTGTTTCTTCTCATTATAAATTCTATTTACAAATTAATTTAAGCGATATCAGCGATATTTCTCTTGGAAAGTTTTTAGTCAATTTGCTTTAATAATCGAATTCTGTTTAACCATTTGAGCTATTAGTATGAGATCACAGAGCCCAAGTAAAAGTCTAAGCCTTCTTCTATTCCAAGTACAAAATAAAATACAAAACTTGCGTATTATTCCACTAATTGAGGAATATTGGAATTTCATCATACGAGCTTTTGTGACAGCGGTTTTAAGTTATAGGAGTTGGGTGGGATCAGGGTCACCATAGAAAAAAGTACTTCACTCCAAACATTACAAGAAAGCAGTGCAAGTACGATCTGCAAATGCAGGGTTTCCCAGACCTTAACCGAATACCAAACTCGTGCGGTCGTTGTTAGAAGATATTCTACTTAATTGCCCATCTAACAATAGCTCCCTCGGGGTTTTTCTTCATTCTGTCATGACTTTAAAGAATCACTCTTTATGGGATTATAAAATATTCATCGCTGAAATTCTAACTGACGTTCTACATTAGCGTGCACCCAACGATTTTCTTCTTTCGAATTCAAATTAATTTTGCACGAAAAGACGATGTTTCGCTTGGTTGACTTCTTCACAAAGGGAAATGCCGAAAACCATCTAAAGGTTGAGTAAGAAATTAATTAATTTGTACTTGAAGCAATCAGATACATCAGACTATGATCAAAGAAATGAATTAATCACACCTAACATGACCCCCTTACAAATCTTATCATAATTGAAATTCACAAAGGTGAAATTACATTAGTATCGAGCTGTTATAAGAATTTTCGAGTAAAGAAAAATACCTACTACCCTCACATCATATCAGTCTAAAGACTCCCTGATTAATTCGATTTGGCCACTTGCCATCGAGTGCTGAAAGCACTCGGCGAATAAATTACAGCGCAGCTACAAAAAAAAAATGTATAGAAAAAATATCTACTCCCACAAGTTATTTATAAAATTTGTCATAATTAGGATTTTACCTGCTCGAATAATTGATTACATAAGGTTTGCTTGAGACTACATATAAAAATATCCTTCCCGTTCCACCAGCCCGAACTTAATGTGCTTACGATTATCGCAAAATAACTTTGCAGATCTTGTCAGGTAATTGCGAATCACCCGGAGGCGGTCTTTTGATCGAAACGATCAAGCTAATTAGGTGGGTTTGGTCTTGGTTTTATGTATGTATGTTGAAGTAAAGTGAATACACTTCTTTGGGTTTCCTTTTTTTCACGAAAAACTCTCGACAGAGGTCGATAAATTAAGCGCTCACGGGCAATTTTATTAATTGCGCTTCAATTGGATATAGTTCGATGTACTTACACTTGTTTTAATATCTTGTCTGGCTGCTGCTATTCCACACACAGCACATAACAAGTTCTAGGTCACACGAGAGTTCCTTGCACCCGGCTTTTTTTTTTTTTTTTTTGGTCTTGATTTATTAGACAGGCCATCAACGCGTGATGTAATCAAATTTGCAGGCAGGTCAGTTTACCAAATCATTTACACCAGGCAGCACTGCCGCCGTCATGAAAACTCCTTTTTACACTCACATCACGATCATGATCATCATCACTTCATCTCACGATACTCTCAGTATCTACATACAGCACCTACTATATTAATGTGAATTTACTTCACCCAACCAATCAATCGGAAGATCATTCAATTTTCAGGCGAATGATTGAGGTTGCCAAGTTTTGCACACACACACTTATACACACAGATACGAGTGAACAGTTAGGCCAGAGAGGTGGTAATGCCTTATGATCAGCGAGCTCCTGAGCAGAGGCAGTAATCCATTAAAGATTATCCATCTTTGTGTATCTATTTGTCTACGGAATCAGATTCACATAACCGCGATTGAGTTTGAGTTCGAGACTCTGCGTCAAGACACATTTGTCTGGCGCTGCTGGTTGAATCTCTAGAGTTTGACATGATGCCCTCCATCATACACGATTGCGGAGCCAAGCAAAGGTAAAATTAATACAATACGAGTGAGTAAGTGCTGCGTGTGTGCTCTTTTTGGTAAATTAATCACCACAGCGCGCATTGTAATTTGTTGCAACATTAAAATTTAATTAAAAGGCGAAATAGTGGTATGTACTTTCATTTTTGTTGCTTCTATGCATCGAGGGAATTTAATTATTACAGACGCACCAGACTATTGAGGATTGCATGATATATACAATGTATTGTTGAAAGTGTGTGGGTTTTTTTGACAGTGGAGGCGGATACTTTTGGATTTATTTATTTTTAATTTAAATACACATTTGCAAGGCGTCAACAGGCATTTACTGGCTTTCTGGTGTTTAATTTAAGTGATAAGGTGGCGTGAAATAAGGTCAGGCATTAAATTCCGCTTTTGCTGCACTATAATACATCACATATTTTTTGCTAGCAGAGACTGCTGCCAAATCAGCGTTTTCAGTTTTAGATTTAGTGCCGATAAGCTTAAAAATAAGTTAACATGTGCACTTCTATCTCAAATATATCAGAAGTCAATCCCAAAACAATCAAGTGGTTGTTCCGAAGACCTGCATGGTTCCATCACATGAGCTTGAAGCATTGCGTTGTAAAGGTTAACAAGTACCATGCAAACTAGCATATTGATTCTGTCAAATCATTCTAGGCCGGGCCTAGATGGAAAGGTGGAAGCAAGCAGCACTGTACTGTAATAACCCTAGACATTAATAATACCCTCAACACTGGAAACTAAAAACATATAATAGCAGCTCTTAGGGTCAAAAGGGTACCGGGGTATCTTATTAATTATAAGGTAGAGTGATCTTAAAAATGAGTCCTTCTATATAGCACTGACGACGGTGGAAAACGATACAAGATTACAGGTGGAGTTGCATAAGGTTAAATCTTTGGTCCCCTGTTCTGGAACGTAATGTATTATGGCGTTCTGATACCCGATCCCAGAAACGGCAAAGATCATTTGCTACGCAAACAATTTTGCCATAGTCGTGTTCGCTAAGATATTGGAAGGGGTTGATCAATTCAGCAACGAGACCATTCGAATTGTACAGCATTGGCTTACATCTAAGGGTCTTAAACTGGTAGTACAAAAAACAGGAGAGCACATCAGTAGTAGAAAGGAAACTGAAACCATAACAGTCACTGTTGGTGAACATCGAATATCATCTAAAGCACCAGTAAATTATTTTGGCGTGGTGATAGATGCAAAGCTTATATTCACACCACATCTAGGGTAACGGTTGAAAAATCAACAAATGCGACCAGGCCCGTCGGAAGGATCATACCAAATATTGGCGGACAAAACCACAGTAATATGGGCGCCATGACGCAAGTGGTTAGTGTATCGGACCACTGCGCATGAAGTTCCATTTTCGAATCCCAGAAAACAACAGAAAGTTTCTTTTAACGGTCCCACTTCTCGCGAACGTCTGACAAACATCCGAGACTATTGTTGTCACGAAAAAGCTTCTCAAAACAAATTGTCCTTCGGATACGGCACTAGACTGTAAGCCCCTTCCATTCGTGTGAAAAATATATATATGGTATACCATATATATAAGAAATCAATTATTTTTCCAGCCGATGGCCTTATTAATTTGTACGAGTATCTCGCGTTGTATACGTCCTATCGGACGTACACTAAATGGCGTTAGAAAGATGACATTTCGTATAAAAAAACTTCTCTGACAGTTTTGTGATTGGTTGACTCAGTTTTGTTTGAGTGCGCGTACAAAGATGGACACCAGCAAAGAGAAAATACGCCATATTTTACAGTTTTTCTTCGATAAAGGCGAAAACGCAAGCCAGGCGGGTGAAAATGTGAATAGTGTTTATTGTCTTGATAATGTAACAGCCAATCACGCGCAGTTTTGGTTTCTTCGATTCCGTTCCGGTAATTTCGATGTCAAAGATTATTACGAGCTATACATACAACGTGGTGTGTTCTGGAAGGTTAATTGTCAAAAATGTCGATAAAATCATGGAAATCGTCGAGTCTGACCGTCATGTACATAAGTACTGTTTCGATTGCCCAGGAGCTAAACATTGCACAAAAAACCGTTTGGAACCACTTGAATAAGGCTGGATACAAAAAGAAGGTCGATGTATGGGTGCCACACGAGTTAACGCAAAAAAACCTCATGGACCGAATTTCCATCTGCGAATCGCAACAAAATCGACCCATTTCTGAAAAGGATGGCGACTGGTGATGAAAAGTGGGTCACTTACGTCAACTTAAAGTGAAAACGGTCGTGTTCGAATCGCGCTGAGCCAGCACAAACCGTGGCCAAGTCAGGATTAACGGCCAGGAAGGTTTTGCTGTGTGTTTGATGGGATTGGCAGGGAATCATCTACTAAGAGCTGCTCCCCTACGGCAAAACTCTTAATTCAGACTTGTACTGTGAACAATTGGACCGTCTGTAGGAAGCAATCGCCCAGAAGCAGCCAGCTTTGACCAATAGGAGAGGAATTGTGTTCCATTAGGACAACGCCAGGCCACACACATCGGTACCGACTCGCCAGAAGCTCCGAGAGCTTGGTTGGGAGGTTCTTATGCATCCATTTTATAGTCCAGAATTGGCACCAAGTGATTACCACCTGTTGCTGTCCATGGCGAACGATTTTGCCTCAAGAGAGGCTTGTGAAAATCGACTGTCCCAGTTTTTTTTCCAATAGGGTCGAAGGCTTATATGAGGAAGACAAAATGGAATTACCTTCAAAATGGCAACAAGTTATCGAACAAAACGGCGTATGTTTGACCTAAATCGAATCATTCTAACTATGCTAAATAAAGCCTTGAATTTCATGCAAAAATAATGGATTTCTTTTTACTACACCGATATAACGCACACAACACGAATGGTTGCGAGAAGCTAGACCCAGGCACTTAAAGAGCTGTTGCGCTAAATATTTATTTATTCTTTTATATTGCTGTATAGGTCGTAATAATCGCTATTAAATCTTCTCCTTAAAGGAATGTCAACGCAAACAAGACCGAATATCGTACGAACAAATTTTCTCTTCAAACATCTGAGGATATTTTCTTCCACTTCAATAAAGTGCATGTTTCAGCGCCGTAAAGTAGGACAGGGTCTCATATCCTTGTGGTGTTTGGGACTGGACTTTGCAAAGAAACAGCGATTGGCAAGAATTCATTTGATTTCTACGATGCCTCTGATACAAATGATTTTACTGCAATATGTACATACATATATGATTGAAAATAAGGCGGTATACCAACTCGAACATTTGTGCAACATGATTCCACTAGTTCGTCTGTCAAAGCAGATCGGTATTTTGATTTTATTATATCTACTCATTTGAGAAAATGCCGATTTGGATAAATATCATACATCGAACCACCAGATTCGAATAAATTTACACTTTATATATATATATATGTATATTTACCGTTACTGTGTAACTGTGTAACTGTGTCAATTGCAATTTATGTGGGTTCTGTTTTAGCTAAACGAAATGTATGTTAACGTGGAAACAGAGCGACATTTATTATTTAATACAGAGAAAAAAATTGCAAAAAAAAAATGCTTAATTTTATATTCCAAAGTTGGTAATACTAGTTTTATTTCGGGGTGTAGACACTGGCAGTTGCCTAGGTCTAAGATTTATTATAAACAAAGGCAAATTACCTCATTATTAATCTTCTAAATAAGAAACTAGCAAAAGGTCAAAACGAGGTGCTGGAGATCAAGATCAAAATGAATTGAAAACCGAATAAAACCTTTTCAGTTTTGTCTGGAATTTTTGATTGTATCAGACGATCATCTTCTTCTTCTTCCTTTTATCGGCGAGGCCATGATCCGAAAACAAGGGATCACAACCCTCCCACTTCACCGCATTTCTACTGATCCGCATGTGGGGTTCGCCTGTATCAGACGATCATGTCGCTTCGTTATGACATACCTGACATCCTGGATGTAGAAAGTGCGTTTTTCTTTACTTGTGATTAGCCGATGTACTATATGTTCTTGTTTTGAATTCTAACCAACGGCTGGTATCTTCAAAACAGGTCTTACAGTTTTCTGGGTCTATCGACTTAATAGTGTTCACGTTCAATTTAAATGCAAACACAATCAGGTTAAGGTCAGCTATTAATACAAATTTGTCTCTTGAACAAGACGTTATTATTAAAAGGAATAAAATATTAGTGTTCACTTTTGAATCGAAATATTTCCAATATACTTGACTATTACTATACAACAATATTGGTCTAACCACGGTTATATGTTCCTTATTTGAAGCAAAGTCTCCGCGATACCCTTACGACACCGAAATATGGCTTAAGATAGTACAAAAACTATTTAAGGTCTATATAGCAATCCTCCAGTTTAACGAGTTCTAACCTACAAATAGCATCCATTCCTTTTATACAATGTAGTGATGAAGCAAAGATATATTTTAAATAAATTTTGACTTTAAGCTACTTATTAAATAATAGTAGTGTCTCCCGTTTTACGAGTGCTATAATACTTCAAACCATCCCAGGTCCAATTTTGTTGCAAACATCAGCTTTTCGAATCAAAGGAAAAAGAGTTATGTGAACGCAGGTTTCGTTATTCAATTGACAGATTCATGGCGTGCCGACTCTTCTTGAGAACACCTACATTATTTATAGATCTATAACAATTAAATTCACTAGGAACGGAATCGGTATCATCCTTGCGGCAGATCTACTTGGTAACGTCTTGAGCATTTCGAAGTCCAGCGAGCGTTTGATGTCTCTCAAACTAGTAATACAAGGAGAGGTGTGGAATATTGTCAGTGCATATGCTCCCCAAATTGGGTGCGATCAGAGGGATAAAGATGCATTTTGGGTAGATTTCCACAATCTCCTTAAGAACATCCCGAAGGAAAAGTTTCTGTTTGTTGGAGGAGATTTGAATGCACATGTCGGGAAGTCAAACGAAGACTACGGAGACTGCCATGGAGGACTAGGATATGGCACCAGGAACCTTTCTTGTGAAGACATCTTAAGCATGTGCAAATCACACGGTCTTATCGTGTAATATACCATGTTCATCAAACAAAGTCGACATCTGATCACTTACAGCAGTGGTGGAGATGCAACCCAGATTGACTACCATTTGGTAGACAGTTTCATGAAGCCTCGGGTAAAAGATTGCAAAGTAATCCTGGGAGAGGCAATCGCTCGGCAACACCGTCTCCTGCTAACAGAAATTTTTATGAAAACACAGAAGAAAAGCCAACAAACAAGGGTCTCTGAGAAAATCAAGTGGTACAACCTGCACAAAGAAAAAGGCGAGGCTTTTGTTTTCGTGATGAAAAATTACCTCTCTCACACCATCAACGGAGCTGAGGATGAATAGTGCAGAGCACAAAATATGTGGGATTCCCTACAGCGAACTTGCTTAAAGAAGGCCAAATCACTGCTAGGAGCATGAAAAGGCCACCATCAACACGCCAAGGAAACATGGTGGTGGAGTGATGAAGCTAAGAATGTGATAAATGAGAAGAAAGCGGCTTTTAAAGCTTGGTCAAAGTGCCCCTCTAATAATAGAGACGAAAAGGCTCGCCTCGAAATGGAATACAGATGTTGCAAGAAAAAAGCGAAGAAGAAGTATGCCCAGCTTCAAGCAGAGAGTACTTACTTTTATGTCCTGTATCCCCTTGTGGGTCCTAGGGCCTCTACTACGCCTACGCGCCATCGTGTACGGTTTCTGGCAATGTGTCTGAGTTCTCCCCAACTTTTCCCTAACTGCCGTGCCTCCTTCTCGACTGTTCTGCGCCATGTTTTCCGCGGACCGCCAGGTCTTCTGCCATCCTGAGTTAGAGGGTTCCATTGCATAGCATGGTTCGCTATGGAGCTGTCACCCTTTCGGAACGTGTGACCAATCCACTGCCACTTCCGCCGTTGGATAGTTGTGCCTATTGGTTCCTGACCCGTTCTCTCGTAAAGGTGTTCGTTAGAGATACGATTGGGCCAGAAAATCCGTAAGATATTGCGCAGACACCTATTAACGAACGTTTGCAGCTTTCTGGTGATAGTAGTGGTCACTCTCCACGTGCTGCAACCATATAGCAGCACGGATTCAACGTTGGAGCGGAACAGTCTTATTTTGGTGCTCAAACTGATTGCATTGCTTCGCCATATTTTGGACAACATCCCGAACGCGGACTTTGCTTTGGCGATCCTGTTGGTTATATCCAGTTCGGTTCCACCATCGGTCGAGACAATACTCCCAAGATACTGAAAATCCTCTACTCTCTCTACCGGTTGTCCAGCAATGCATATTTGAGCCGATGAGTTAGTTCCAAGGCTGATGATTTTAGTTTTTGTCGTATTGATTTTCAGCCCGACGACACCTGCCTCCCTCTCCACATCTGCTGTCATTTGGTGGAGGTCCATAATTCTGTGGGAGAGTAAGCATACATCGTCTGCGTAGTCAAGATGTTTTAGTTGAGATGTAAGAGTCCATCGAATTCCTCCGTTTCCCGTCGACAAAGCTGCATGAAGCACATCTCTAATCACCAATAGGAATAATATTGGTGAAAGGATACAGCCTTGTCTTACCCCACTTTGTATCTCAAATTCCTCAGACAACCTCCCCCTGTGCAGAACGTGACATTTGGAGCCTTCATATGTAGCTTTGATAATAGCAATTAGTTTATCGGGAATGCCTCTCCTGCGTAAGGCACGCCAAATAAACTCCCTGTTGACACTATCGAACGCCTTCTCAAAATCGATGAACAGCAGGTGCAGTGGCGATCGATATTCAACACACTGTTCGATGATAATCCGCAGGGTGTTGATGTGGTCGGCACAGGAGGATCCAGAGCGGAAACCTGCTTGTTCGGCATCGAGTGTGTCTTCGAGATGTTGTTTGATTCGCTCAAGGATGATTTTAGCTATTATCTTAGCTACAGCAGGCAGCACGCAGATACCCCTCCAGTTTCCAGCTTAGGAAGCTTGACGATCATTCCCTTTTTCCACTCGTTAGGAAAGCTCTCAGCTTCCCAAGCTCTATCTATAAGTGGAAGCAGAAGCTCAGCCGATGTTGTTGGCGCTGCTCGTAAGAGCTCTGCTGGAATACCGTCAAGTCCTACCGCCTTGTTGGTTTTGAGTGCCTTGATCGCGGTAATGATCTCATCTTTACTGGGAGTCGTGGTGCGTATTCGGGAACTTCTCACCTCGGGCATCTCAGTCTGATTTGGGAGCATATCGCTAGCGAATACACGGTTCAAAACCGTAGCAAAATGCTCTTTCCATCTCTTGAGCTGGTCCTCATCCGAAATGAGCAAGGAGCCGTCTAGGCTTTTCACTGGGTATTGGCTGGAGCTGCGACCACCTGTCAGCTCTTTCGTGATTCTGTAGACAGTCCTGCTGTCGCACCTCCGTGCAGCTTCTTCTGCTTCTGTAGCCAGCGCGTTGATGTAGTTGCGCTTGTCACGTCGTACGCTACGCTGAACTTCTCTCATCTTCATGCGATATAGGGACTCTAGCTCGCTTCTCCCTGCTGCTGGGGTAGCTGCAACGCGAGCTTTTAGCTGTTTTCGTTCGTCAATCCTTCGCCAGGTATCCTCGGAAAGCCACGCCCTATGTCTTCCCTGCGATCGACCGACAATTCTTTCAGCACCAGATGTAAAAACATTTTTCACAGCACACCAATGGTCTTGGATGGTTGCGGGCATTGAGCTGCTGATTGCTTCCACACCTTGCGAAAAGTGCTCCCTTAATTGTTGGCGCACTGAGGGATCACTAAGTCTACCGATGTTGAACCTGGGCATTCTTGTGTTGTCGTGGGATCTTCGAACTGCAGCAGTGCGTAGTTGGAGAGTAGCTATCATAAGATGATGATCACTTACTATCCCCACATCTGCCCCTCGTCTGTTTCGGACGTCCAGGACACTGCTTCTAAAGCGGCGGCTGATAGCAAAATGGTCAATTTGGTTGGAGGTTGCTTGCCTGTCGTTGGAAACCCAGCTGACTTTGTGGCAGGTCTTATGCTCAAACATGGTGCCACCTATCACAAGGCGGTTGGCATTGCAGAAATCCACAAACCTTTCGCCGTTGTCATTGCGGTTGCCTAGACCATGTTTCCCGATTACATGCTTGAGCCCTTCGTTGTCGCTGCCTACCTTGGCATTCAAATCCCCCATCACTATGACAATGTCTCCATTTGGTGTTGTGTTGAAGACGGCGCTTAAGAGATTGTAGAAGCTCTCCTTTTCGTCCTCAGACGAACTATTCGTTGGGGCGTAACACTGTATGATGGTGACACGTCGTACTCTAGTCCGGAATCTGGCCGTCAAAATCCTATCACCATGAGGCTGCCAGGAAATCAGGCCCTTGCGTGCTGCTGTTGTTAGCAGTAGTCCGACTCCATATTCTCGCGGACTTCCGGATGGTCTTCCAGAATAGAGTAGTACAGTGTTACGCGTTGGAGACTGGTACTCGCCCGCTTCTAACCATCTTACTTCACTTACCCCCAAAATGTCCAGTTTATATCGCATGAATTCCTTTTCCAGTTGGAGGAATCTGGCATTGTAAGGACCTTCTCTTCCCGAGTCGAGGAGAGTCTTTACATTCCAGAAACCTATCTTTGTCAATACAATAGCCAAAAGTCGTCAACATGTGATCAGTCCTTATCCGAGGCATAGTGTCGGTTTCAGTAGCGAGCTGGTTTCAGTAACGCAGGTTGCTGGCCCACGTTACCTAGCCTAGAATCCAGGCCCTAGACAACCCGCACTTACAATTTTGGCCTATACGTATAAGGGTTTATACGTATAGTTGCCCGGGGACCACCACTAGGAGGTAAAGTAAGCACTTCATCACGAACTTGATTGTTGCGCTACTGACCCAAGCCAAGTTTTGGGCAGTCATTAGTTTCTCGATCAATCGCAATGCAGGTCCCCAGAGAGTACGGAGGGCCTGTATCGGGAGCTGGAGAAAATATCTTACCCGGTGGCTGATGCAAACCAGGGTATCCAGGAGCTGCGATGACACAATATGAACAAAGCGCAACCATCTTCAAAATAGCCGCCCAAAGAAGGAAGAATGCTCACGAGATTCGTTCGCCAAAATTCATTAACACTGCTCATGGCCAGCTTATTGTGGATGACGACAAAATTCTGCATAGGTAGCGGGAGTACTGTGAAGAACTTTCGAATGAACAGTTTCCCCGGCTATACTTTCCTAGAACCATTCCTAACTGTGAAAAAATACGCAACATTACAGTCGAAGAAGTTAGTGATGTCAAATATACCAAAAAACGAAAGGCGGTTGAGCCAGACGAGATGCCCTCTGAGTTTTGGAAAAAGATGGGAGGCGTCGGGTTCAGAGGGCTCAGAATTCTCATCTCCAAATTTATGAGAGGTGACCCAATGGCCAATCAATGGAGAGAAAGCTGCCTTCTCCCTGTGTACAAAGAGAAGGGTGATACACGGAACTGTGATAACTACCGTTCGATCAAGCTGATGTCACACACCATGAAGATCGTTGAGCGGGTATTAGGTGGCCGACTGCGAATATATATGAATATAAAATAATACGGCTATCTGATAATCAGTGCGGGTTTGTCTCGGGTAAATCAATCACAGATGCAATCCAAAGTATAAGGATCATAATGGAAAAACATCGTGATTCCTTAAGGGATTTGCATATTGTATTGGTTGACTTTGAAAAGGCATTCGACAGACAACCACGAGATCTGATATGGGTGGCGCTAAGACATTGAGGCGTTCCAGAAACATATGTATGGATGAGCACGGACATGTACGAAAGAGTAAAGACAAGAGTAAGGTGTCTCACTGGAGTAACCGAAGAGTTCCGAATCAAAGTCGGAGTGCACCAGGGAAGCATTTGCTCTTTATTACAGTCCTTGACTATCTGCTTGAAGGTAAAGTGACGGACCCCAAGGTACATCAGTTATTCTTTGCTGACGATAGAGCCATCATAAGTGCATCATAAGAGCCATCCCTGCAACGAGCACTTGATGTGTGTGTGGACGTTTTGGAGGGAAATGGGTATGACATTAATTCAACAAAGACAGAGTACTTATGCTGCCCCTTTTCTGATCCACTCAGGCCTATTCCAGACATTTATTTGAATGGAACAGTGCTTCCCAAGTGCGAAAAGTTCAAATATCTGGGATCAATGATCAATAGCAAAGCAACCTGTGATGACGACATCAATCATCGCGCAAGCGTAGGGTGGATAAAGTGGCGAGAAAATTCCACTATCTTCTGTGACAGAAAAATGCCACCTAAGTTGAAAGGAAGGCTCTACACCGCAGTTGTGCGTCCAGTGCTCACATACGGTTCACAATGTTGGGCGATGTACAAAAACTATGAAAGTAAATTAACGATAGCTGAGGTGAAGATGCTCGCATGACAGCAGGAGTAACAAAGCTTGAGCGAATAAGAAGTTCGAAGATCTGTGGAAGCCTTCACGTCAAAGAAACCATCGTACAAAATATAGATCGCGACCAGCTCAGCTGGTATTGCTACGTTCAAGGAAGAGATCATTTGAACCCTATTAAAAAGCCAATATCAATAAACGTTTTAAAGACTCCGCGAGGTGGGAGAACCAAGCCTATAAACGCCTGGGTCACACAAACGCGACGACATCGGCATTTCATTGGCCTCAGTAACCGAGTGATCCAAAATCGGCAGGTCTGCCGATATTTTCTGAAGTCAAATAGGCGAACCCCACAGGCTGATCAGCAGAAATGCATTGAAGTGGGAGTGTTTTCATCCCTTGTTTTCGGATCATAACCTCGCTGAAAAAGGGAGAATAAGAAGAAGAAGGAGAATAATTAAGTTCACCCACAATTCTCTTCAATGCAAGTCGATTTCAAAATGTTCAGTAAGTTTTTAAAAACTACAGAACTTCTTTAAGCTTTATTTTTAAGTAAAATTTTTCAAGCAAATGAAATTTATCTTGTCACATTTTTCTAATCGACTTTAGATTATCAGAAGCACACGTTGTATGTTATTGCGTGGGCGTTCCTTCTGTTCGGTTGACATGACTTCTTCATTTGATGTTTTCTTGCAACATCATGTCTAATCAGCCTAAGTTTATAATTTACGATTTAATACAAAAATCTCAATATTCCAATTCGCTTTAATATATCAAAAATGATTTTTAAAAAAAGTCCCACAACAAATTCTGATATTTGTTGTTTTGTATAACACATTTCATTTAGAATTAAAATAAGAGAAGCCAACATCCACCCACTCCCTGTCACTGTTAATCTGTATCAGAATCATTTAAACGAAACAAATTTTCTCCTAAATTAAAATCGAATTTCAAGATCATCTCTATCTCTCACGTCTCCGTATATCTTAAAGCAATTCTCGAAACGAAAAAAAAAAATCCATTCTTCTCACTGATCGTGTCTAGAATTTTTTTTGTAAAAAAAGCAACAATTTGAGAAATACTTCCACTCAAGAGTTAATTTTTCAAATTTTTCACATTCACTTGCGATGCGCGCCAACATACTACTCCCGCGCAGTTGTTTTGCATCGCTCCGACGAAATTCAGTAATCATCTGACTTCTTAAATGAGATTCGATGGAATATCAAGAACGCACTTTTCAAGCACCCTGTCAAAACATGTAAACATCAATGGGGGTTTTCGGAAGAGAAATCGATGCAAGCATCAGACAACATTCAGCCGTAGTACGTATAGTATAGGCCCAGTTGTATCTCAACATGCTACTGGAGCAGTGGTGGATTCTTTTTTTTTTTAGTTCTATTTTCGGATTGAAAATCGATTTGTCTTGTGAAGTGCCGATGAAATAGTGGCTTATGAGGAACGTGACAGCATCATTGATGGACAAATTCACGACCGATATGCATGGAATAAACAAGTGTTGTAAATTATAATTAGAAAATTTCTTCAGACTGAACATACAGATAAGAAGATAAATTTGTTGAGGATAGCTGTCTATTTCTTTTTTTTCTGTCTGAGAGGCTATTTTGCCACACTCAACCTAAGTGATTGCTAAGCATTTTTCATAATCCAGCTTGAAATGTTGCAGGGGATGAAATACTTTTAAAATGTAGATACAGTTGGAGTTGAAACTACAACATTTGTGGATAATGTGCTGAAAACAACAGCCAAATTGCTAGTAGGTGGAGTTTTAAGAGTAATGTATTTATTAGAGACCTGTCCCAAATAGTTTCGTTCGCGGTCATTTACAAAAATTCACGGGATCTCTGGTAGTACCAGATGTGTGAAGCTTCTGTGTGACAAAAAGTTGAACTGGAACTGAACATCACTGAAATACTAAAAAAAATTGTGGATACACACATCGAAGGAAACATAAGACAGATGAAGAGTCCATCTAGCTTTCCTCAGTCATAGATCGTTGAATAACTTTAACAAATATAATATTACAATCATCTACTAGGTACTCACTTTGTCCTAAGTGTACGCGTTTCATCCATGGATATATCTGCGGTGGATTCTTCTTTCCGTTGCCACTATTTTGACTACTGCCAGCCTCGTTGCCGCTATCACTCTCCGAATCAGAATCACCACCACCGTTTGGACTATGCATTGGAACATTTGTCGTATGACTATTGCTACTGTGATTATTATTAACATTGGACGATGTAACCCCACTGCCACCACTAGCTCCAACGCCGCTACCACCACTACCTGCTGCACCCACACCACCGGCCACGACATTCTTCACATTCAATGACCTGGCAACACTCTCCACCACCGAGCTGGGTGACAACTTCGGCGAGATATCGCGTGTCGATAGATCCTGTGGGCTTGCTATCGATTGGTTATTGTTCCCAGTCGGTGTTGTCGGATCATTCGCATACTTACAGCTGGCTTGCTGTTGCTGCTGCTGTTGCTGTTGCGTATGCTGCTGTTGCTGCTGCTGTTGTAGGAGTAAACGCTGTGGCTGCAATTGCGTGTAGTCGACCATATCGGCAGGATTTGGCTGCGCCCCTGAACTGCCACCTAAGCTGTACGCCTGATTTGCATAGTGCGCCTGTGGTGTGTTCGGATAGAGGTTAGGTGTGTAGGCCGCTGTCGCTGGGAAGTAGTCATTTGCGCTGGGGGTTTGCGTTGCACCACCACCCGTGGGATTAGGTATGCCACCGCCACCACCGCTGCCACTGCCAGGCCCACTTCCGCCGGTACCCGCTTGACTATTCGCTGCGCTTGCGACAGGATTAGGCTGGTGACTCTGTTGCGGATTGATTTGTTGCGGGTAACACGAGGCTAGGGAGTTCACGAACTGGTATGACGACATCGCAAAACAGTCGGGATCCATTTTGATGAGGTTTTCGCTTGCTTCCGGTTGACAGTAAGTTGTATATGCACTCAATGCATCCAGTATGCTGTCCTGCAAGAACAAGAAAAAATATAACTGTAAATCTTTTCAGGCTAAAGGCAAATCTCGAATCTAAATGACCCGTTATGTAATTTTAAAAACTCCTCCCTCAGTCAAGGGCCGCTTGCATCTAAAACAAATGAAAAAAAAAAATTAAGCATAAAAGCAAGTCAACGCTAAGAACAATTTGGCCAACACTGCGGCGTAGCCTCTCCTGCCACCACCGCTGCGGCCATTTGCTCCACCAACTTCTGTAAGTGTGTGAGCCCCGAAGAAGCCTCCTCTTCTTGTATCAATTTCTGCGGCCATTCTGGCTAAATTAATCGATAAATACATAACTGCGTTGGCTGGCTCGACCAGCGGCCCTTCACCCTGAAGAACCTCATTCGGTTTTGTGTCTCTCTAACCCGTATCGAGATAAATAGCTTACGACATTCCACAGTGTTGGCCGTCGCCGCCGTGTTGCAAGCTTAATAACGATTTTTGTTGCTAGCGATGCCGGCCAGTTTCGTGTGCGCTTTGGGTTCTTTTACTTAAACAATTGAAGGAGCCAACGAAACAGCGGCGCAACAAGGACGAGTGGGTAACCTTTGAGAAAAATGTAATTTAAAATGCTCAAGTTGAGGGGGTACACGTAGGGTGCACTCATTTTGAGGTTAATGCCTGATCCTTGTGATGGTATACAACATACAAGTACCCACTTGCACAATATTCAGACAGGACTCTTATCTCTTTCGGTGGATTTCCTGTTTTACTTTTAAATATTCTTCCATAGGCATTCCAGTTGGAGTTTCCTTTTTGGAGGTTGTTATTTTTTTGTTTCGTTTAACATGCTAAAGGGCTAAATTGCCCATTGGTTCGAAATTATGGGTTTCATGAACGGTGCAGGTCGCTGGTCGTGGTGGTTGGTGCTGGTCTTAATGCAGTTTTTTTTTTTTTTTCTTTGGATGGTATGTATCTTCTTTGTGTAGATATGTAGATATTTTTTCTCTGGTGCATTCGGTTGTGCAGTGCATTAGGGAATGCGTGCAAACAACTATGGATTTTCGATTAAAGGGAGAAAATTAAACATTAGCGGGTAGTGCGCGATTTAAATTCCTTAGGCCGAATGTATTTGACTCGATTTAGCGGTTGCAACGGGTGGAAATTATAGTCCACTTGAGCGAGTAGAGGTAAATGGTTTACCAAATTCATATATTTAGGCCAAAGATTTGAGGGGGATTTCGTCAGATTACAGATAGAAGGAGAATATAATCTTTATAGTGGTTCCACAATTTTTATACTTATCATTGTAAAAAACCGATTCAAATTAATTGTAATACTTGAACTTCTTGGGCGATATAATAATGTCCTCCAGCGATATTTGGATAGCAGTGGTAACCTGTTTAGATTTGACTCCTTCTTCAAGGCTCTGCATATCTTTTAAGGAAGTAAGATCACGTCACGAATGGAATACAAATAACCAGCTGCCCAGCAGCATCATTTAAAAAGTGTGGTGAATCTTTTGCTTGTCAGTGAGTGCGTACGCAGTGGTAGTTTCTAAGTTGGCAAAAGGCTAACTAACCACATTTTATGACATATTTACTTACTTACTTCTGTAAGTACATATGTAACATACATATGACAACGAATACATTCAGAGTGAGAAGAGCATTTTCTTTGCACCACAGGCTTGGCCTGACAGTATTTAGCGCTCTCCGCGCGAAACACAATGCAGCGGGTGATTTCCAAGTTGACACTATATCACAGATACAATGAAACAATTTGAATTAAATTGTTCTATCTTTTCTTTTAAAAAGTTAATTGTGTCCACAGCTTTTACTAGGTTAGGTTAGGTCAAAGTGGCTGCCAGCTGAGAATCGTCAACACACTTAGATTAATAATACATCTATTGTGATGCCACGTGGATCATGGGAGAAAGTTTCTCCCCACCCTCTTCTTCGTCCATGCAGCTTCTAAAGAAGTCGTTCGCGGAAAGGCCTACCATTGTAGCATGCTTGCCTATTAGACAGTGCCTAGTGATGACAGCTATTGTAGCGCCGATATGCAATCTGTTGAGAGTTCAAATTCTTAGAACGTTTTAGATCCAGGTTAGGTTAGATTGGCTGTCTGCACCACGATGCAGACACACTTAGACCAGTAAAGGTCCATTGTGACGCCAAGGATCTACCATTAGACCACTCAGGGACTAAAAAACCAACCGGAGCATTTGATGAAGCGATGGATGTTCATGACGTCTAAGGACGTCAAATCGCAGGGTCGTCAAGGAAGGGAGCTCCTAGATGGAGCATTCTTCTGCGTGATAGAGCAGGACATGTGCATAGGAAGTGAAGAATGGTTTCCCCCTCCTCCTCGTCCCTACAGCTCCTGCAGAAGTCATTGGAAAAGAGGCCAAGCCTTTTGGCATGTTGGCCGATGAGACAGTGTCCGGTGATGACACCGATAACGCAGCTGATCTGTAATCGCTTTAGTTTAACTAACTCGGCACTACGTTTCTGGTCCAGCTTAGGCCAGATTTGCCTCGAAATGTGACACATAGAGCCACTATCCCACCTAAGAATGGTCTTGCTAATAGCGTTCAGCTCCAGTAGATGCTTACATGTAGCGAGGGGCATACCAAGGGCTTGCCTATCTGGCAGAATCCTTAGAGTAGTACCCTGTCTAGCGAGTTCGTCCGCCCTACAGTTTCCGGGAATGTCTCTGTGACCTGCCACCCTGCATAGGTGAATGTTGAACTGCTCTGTCATCTTTGGAAGAGACAAACGGCAGTCTAAGACCATGATTTCCGCCTGAAAAACGCTACAATGATCAGGGAGGCGGAACGAGATGCTCAGCTTGAGCTTATCGGAGCAAACACCACAGCCCACCCCACCTTCGGTCTTAGAGCCATCTGTGTAGAAGTGCACCGAATTTCCATAATCAGGGGGAGAAGAAGTATAGAAGATCAAGGATCGAGGAGTGGCCAATGTGATAACTAGACCACTGAGAGGAGGCTTTAAGACGAATAGCCGCACTGGCAGCAGTCTGTCTGCCAAGGATATCCAGGGGTAACAGGTTGAACATAATGTTCAGTGCCGCAGAGGGGATAGTTCTCAGTGCACCACTGATGCACATGCAAGCGGATCGTTGCACTTTAGCTACCTGAGAGAGGTGAACAGCCATGTCAAGAGCAGGCCACCAAACGATCACGCCATAGAGTAGTATCGACCTGACAACAGACACATAAAGCCAGCGAGTGATTTCAGGTTTCATACCTATAGCCTTTTTACAGGCTCTGGCACTTTAAAGAGCTGTTGCGCCAAATATTTATTTTATTTTATTTAGAGCTACATTGGCTTTCCTTACGCGTTCTAGTAGATTGGCTTTCCAGTTCAGTTTTCTGTCCAGAATAAGACCCAGGTATTTTGCATTAACAGTGAAGGTGAGACTGGTGCCATTAATCATAGGAGGGTCTACGAGGGGAACTTTATATTTCCTTATGAAGAGAACAAGTTCTGTTTTATGAGGGTTAACGCCCAATCCACAATTGGAGGCCCACCTAGGGAGCCGAGAGAGAGCATATTGAAGGATTTCCTTGAGAGTGTCTGGGTGCTTGCCAGACGCAGCAATCGCAATGTCAACAGCATAGGCAATCTCTCTACAGCCTAACTTGTCCAGGTCCACTAGTAGCTCATTCACTACAAGATTCCACAGGAGCGGGGACAAAACTCCACCTTGGGGTGTTCCGCAACAGGTCTTCTGGCCGATGTTCCACCCAGCTGTGTGTTGATAATCCTGCGTGTTAGCAATTGATTGATCAACACTCCGAGCGAAGTATCCACTTTCAGATTTGCAAGTGCGTCTGTGATTGCCTTTGGTTTGACATTGTTAAAAGCTCCCTCAATGTCAAGGAAAGCCAACATGATATATTCTTTAATGCTCAGAGATTTTTCAATGATGCGCACAAGCGAGTGTAAGGCTGTTTCAACGGATTTGCCTTTGCAGTACGCATGTTGGGACGGCGAGAGCAAAGACGGGCTAATGCTCTGACGGAGGTGAATATCAATAAGCCTTTCCAGCGTTTTCAGTAGAAAGGACGATAGACTGATAGGTCGGAGATCCTTTGGTTCCACATGCGAGCTCTTACCTGCCTTAGGAATGAAGACAACTTCAACCTCGGTCCACGTCTTGGTGATGTAGACCAGATTAAGACAACTCTGTAAAATGACCTTGAACCATGGACGCACAATGTCCTCACATTTTCTTCGGCCAAATCTGTTTTTTCGTTAGACATGTGGGTCCACTTGTCCACCTAAGATTCGTACTCTCGATAGCATCCAGCTTAAATTTGAGTTTGCAAGTAGCGATTGGTATACCTAGGAAGCCCTTGTCCGGGAGGATGGATATAGTTATTTCTATTCTGGCGAGTCCATCGGCCTTACAATTCCTGGAATGTCCCTATGCCCCGGCACCCAACACAGGTAAATATTTAACTGCTCAGCCATCTCCGCGAGAGGCGATCGGCAGTCTAGAGCTACTAAGGAATTTATAGAGGTCGGTTTCGGGCTTTTGATTGCTAGCAGATATCAAGTTTTTCTTAAGCCAAGATAAGACTTCTTTAATCGCCATTATTTCCGCCTGGAACACGCCACAATGATTTGGTAGACGGAAGGAGAGCTTAATATTCAGTCTGTCAGAGAAAACACCGCCACCAACTCCGTCCTTGGTTTTTGAGCCGCAGTGTGGAAGTGAATTGACCCATCTTCTAAAAATGTATCATCATTCCAGAGTGATCTGGAGGGGATGGTGACGAGGAAGTTCTTGTTCAAATTTAGACTTGGGGTGGTGTAGTCCGGAGAGATTTTGAATTTATTCAGAATGAAACCGTGGTCAAATTCTTTTCTTGCCCACTATTGGGTAGCTTCAAGGCGAACGGCTGCATTCGCTGCCATTTGCTTGCTAAATTTATCGAGGGATATCAGATGAAACAAAATGTCCAGTGCCGCAGAAGGAGTTGTACGTAGTGCTCCGCTTATGCACAGACAAGCTATACGCTGGACTTTGCTTAGATAATCGCGATTTACAGCTTTTTCTAAGGTTGTCCACCAGACAATGACCGAGATGTAGAGCCAGTGAGTGATTCGGGGTTGTAAACCCCATCTATTCCCAATGGTTTTTTTGCAAGAGACAGAAGCTACTGTAGCTTTCTTGACACTTTCTTAAATATTAAGTTTCCAGCTCAATTTCTTATCCAGGATAAGACCCAAATATTTTGCAGTGTCAGAGAAAATTAAGCTGATACCATTGAGAGAGGGAAGGTCGACTAACGGAATTTTATATTTCCTGGAGAAGAGTACTAGTTCAGTTTTGTGGTGTTTTACACCCAAACCAAACCGAACTGCTCATCTAGTGAGCTTGCTTAAAGCGTTTTGAAGAAGTTCTTTTAGAGTATTTAAGTGTTTTCCCGAGACAGCCAAAGCAACATCATCTGCATAGCGATCGCCGTGCATCCCTCGCCTTCCATGATTATCAATAGTTCATAGACCACCAAATTCCACAAAAGGGGGGATAGAACACCTAGGAACTGATGAAATGTGTCCCTGCCATATGTATGTATATCAACAATCCTATCCTGTCCTCAACTGCACCCCGTTTCATCCGATGAGGCTACAAAGAGAGTTCCTGAACTGCCTAAGATACTGGACCTCATAGCTGGAGTCTGAAGATGGAAAATCACATAAGTAACGAACTGTTTATCAAAATCCATGCTCAAAATATAATACTTAATTTATTCGAAAAAATGTTAACGTAGTCATAGATGACTGTAAAGTTTGGGAAAATAAATGCTTTGTGGTATGGTACATAGACAGTTCTATACTGGACAACGGCAGCACTGACGCCGACGTCTTTAGCTCCTGCTTCCAAAGGGCGTTAAGAATTTCGCCTTTCATTTTTCAAGCCATAGTCAAGCCACTGAACTATGTTTGCAAGAGTTCCTGAGGAGAAAGAGTAATAGTGCCTGCATCCTCATCACTTCAGACAGCCAAGTAGTAGTAATTAGTATCTTCAAATTCTACACGGTAAGGTCAAATATTATTTGGAATCAAACACCGTGATAGACCTATCATCCAATAATAACGTTACTTAGTCTGGATGCCGGATCATGGAGGTTTCAAGGGAATGAAATAGCGGATTGTTTAGTGAGAAGATGCGCTAGTCGCCTACTCATTGGTCGCCAACGATATGTATTTAATTATAAGATGAATAGAGGGAGTCAATTTGAATCACATGCCTCTCTCATTTGGGAAGAGCAAAAACAAACGCTGGAACATGTGGTATACTCCTTCCTGCGGCAGGGAGAAATATGTTATTTATACTTATCGTAGGCTATAATGAGCCCAGATCGGAGAGACATGCTTTGGAATATGAAGAGCATCAATCGGTGCCTCGGTAAAATACAAGACCAGCACGCTACATCTTTCTACGTCGTTGTTTTTTTAGACAAAAACGTGGTATACCATCTAATAACACATGTCCAACCTAACTTGGTGTCCTCATTCTTGACTCCAGTATCCCCGACGATCCACATCTTCAAGAATAGGACTCAGCTAGAGAAATAAAAAGGCCAACAATTGGTGACTTACAAACGGGCGGACGTGGCGTTATTTACTCGCTTTGCTGTTACTGATCATCCTTTGTCAGTACAAACTCTGTAAAATTACTGTTTCCAAAAATAAAGAACCTTAAAGAAAAACACTTGTTTCCACTTCTCGTTATAAATGCAATTATAATTATATTTAGTGCAAGCAAAAGTATATAGCAATTTGACATTTAAAAGTTATTTAAGAACTTAAGTTTTCTTGTGTGTGAGCTTTAAAAGTTGGTAGATTTTAGATTGACTACGTTAATATTACGTTATATTTTTAATTTACTTTATTCGTAATAAATATAATTTATGAAGCTTCAACAGATCATTATGCATGAGGGTAATCTCCATTTATCTCTCTATGTGGCAAATTACAGACATACATACCATATATAGTTCCTAACTCGTTTTTTTTCGAACGGATAAGTTAACATAGTTTACGTTAGGTTGGCTGTCTGTACGAGAGTATAGACACATTTAGACCAGTAGAGGTCCATTGTGATGTCATGGATCTTTTCACTTGCCTACCCAGGTACTAAAACTAACCGGAGCTTTTAATAAAGCATAGGATGCTCATGACGCCCGAGAACGCCAGTTCACCGAAGTCATCGAAGAAAGGAGGCTCTAGATAGAGCAGTCTTTTTCGGGACAGGGCTAGACATCTGCATAGGAAAAATCTCCCCAGGTATCTGGACGCCACCCCCGGAGTTTCTCTGAAGCATAAACGACTGAGCTTCAAGCTACTACATCAAAAATCGTTCTCTATCTCTCTATCTATCCTTTTAAACGCCCGCACTGTGTGTAAACATGTTAAGGGTATGCATAACCCCTTGAGTGCGCACAAATTATAAAAAAAAGGACGTGAAGGATAATTTGCTTTTCCTCTTCGTGTCTACAATTCCTGCAAAAGTCGTTGGAAAAGAGGCCCATCTTTTAAGCATCTTGATCTGTCAGACAGTATTCAGGGAGGACACCGATAACGTAGCTAATCTGTGATCGCTTAAGCTTAACCAACCGAGCACTACGTTTCTGATCCAGCCTAGGCCAGATCTGTCTCGAAATATGACAATTTGACCCATTTCCCCATCAGTGGTTGGTTTTGCGTCCAGCTTTAGTAGATGTTTACATATAGCGAGGTACATACCTAGGGTTCGCCATTTCGGCAGACTACTTAGAGTCGTATCCTGTCTGGCGAGCTCATCAGCCTTGCATTACCCGGAATATCTTTGTGGCCTGACATCCAGCAAAGGTGAATATTGACCAGCTTCGTCATTTTCGTGAGACACAAACGGTAGTTTAAGACGGTATTTGAAGAAAAGAGTACGATTCAAGAGACTTAATTGCCGCTTGACTATCAGTGGAAATTCTAATATTCCTGACAGATGTAGTGTACATTACATTAGGATAAGGCTTCTTTCCTCCTCATGATCTCCGCCTGAAATACGCTACAGTGATCCAGGAGGCGGAAAGAGATGTTCAAGTTGAGCAGAGAAAACACCACAAGCTACCCCACTTTCCGTCTTGGAGCCGTATGTGTAAAAGCGAACTGAACTACTATTCGCAGGAGGAGCTTTATCGAATTCATTACGGTGAGGGATGCTCATTCAGAAGTTACGGTCAAATCTCAATTTCGGCGGCGTTTCTATATGTAAATTTAAGAAGATGAAGGATCGAGAAATGGCCAATGTGATAACTGGACTACTGTGAGCAGGCTTTTTGTCGGATAGTTGCACTGGCAGCCATCTATTTGTCGAAAATATCTAAGGGCAGCAGCTGAAACATAATTTCCAGTACCATAAGTTCTTAGTGCACCGCTGATACACATATGTACATGCAGATCTTTGGACTTTAGTTAATTGAGTGATGTGGACAACCGGCCACCAAACGATCACGCCATACAGTAGTATACGCCCGATAACAGGCACGTGCAGCCAGCGTCTGATTCAAAGTTCCTACTTATACCCTTTTTACAGGAAAAGAGAAGTACATTTGCTTTCCTTACGCGTTCTAGTAGATTGACTTTCCAGTTTATTTTCCTAAATGAAGATCTAAGTATCTGTGAAGGTAGGACCGGTGCCATTTATCGTAGGAGATATTTTCTCGTGAAGAGAATGAGTTCTGTTTTGTGAGTGTCCACATGGTGAGCCAGAGGAGAGCATCTTCTTCTTCCTTTTATCAGCGAGGTTATGATCCGAAAACTAGGGATCACAACCCTCCCACTTCACCGCATTTCTACTGATCCGCCCGTGGGCTTCGCCTATTTGACCTCAGAAAATATCGGCAGGCCTGCCGATTTTGGATCACTCGGTTACTGAGGCCAATGAAATGCCGATGTCGTCGCATTTGTCTGATCCAGGCGTTTATAGGCCTGCCTTTCCTACATCGCGATGTCTTTGGAACGTGCATATATATTGCCTTTTTAACAGGGTTCAAATGATCTCTTCTTTGAACGTGGCAATACCAGCTGAGCCGGTCGCGCTCTATTATTTGTACGATGGTTTCCTTGATGTGAAAGCTTCCACGGATCTTCGAACTTCTTATTCGATCAAGCTTTGTCACTCCTGCTGTCATGCGAAGCATATTCATCTCAGCTGCCGTTAATTTACTCTCATACTTTTTGTACATCGTCCAACATTGTGAACCGTATGTGAGCGCTGGACGTACAGCTGCGGTGTAGAGCCTTCCTTTCAACTAAGGGGGCATTTTTCTGTCACAGAAGATAGCGGAATTTTCTCGCCACTTCATCCACCCTACGCTTACACGATGATTGATGTCGTCATCACAAGATGCTTTGCTATTGATCATAGATCCCAAATATTTGAACTTTTCGCACTTGGGAAGCACTGTTCCATTCAAATAAATGTCTGGAATAGGCCTGAGTGCATCAGAGAACGGGCAGCACAAGTACTCTGTCTTTTTTGAACTAATGCGATACCCATTTCCCTCCAAAACGTCCACCCACACATCAAGTGCTCGTTGCAGGGATGTAGGATCCTCACTTATGATGACTCCATCGTCAGCGGAGAGCATATTGCAGAATTCCTCTGTGAGTGACTGGGTGTTTACCAGAGAGGCAGCAATAGCAATGTCATCCGCATAGGCAATTACTCTGCACCCTATCCTTTCCAAGTCAACTTTTGCATACAAGATAATAATTTAGTCCTAAGGAAACGACCTTTCAGCAAATATTAGCTCATTTCAAATCTATTAAATTACGAAACACGTGGAAAAAAATCGTGCACTTACTTATTGAGGTAAGAACCTAATGCTGCCTATTTTACTTTAGGATGTAAAATTACTTTGGAAATTTTACTTAATTGTAACCCATTTACAAAAATCATACCCCGCCAAACTCAAAGGGCTTATCCTCGCCCATAGAGAACGAAAAAGAGAGAAATTGAGTGGAATATGCTTACTCGCATGCAAGCACATTTCAACGCGTTATTTTATTAAAATTTATATTTCTGTCGTTTCAACCCTTTTCCCTGGAGGGGTTAATTTTTGATAAATGCCATTTTTACCTTGTCATACCATATACTCGATATATTCATACATAACATAGTGTGGAGTAAAACAAAATAAAAACGGTTCCCTATATATTTTCGTTTATTTTTCTTGTTGGTTCGGTTTCTATGGAAAGAGATTTTTTTTTTTTGTTCTTGCGTCTCGAAACTAATTCATCAACATAAGAAATGTCATGATATCCAACTTTAGTTTGGAATCACGAAATACACGCGAACTCTTTTCGGAAAAGAACGAAAAAAAAAAAAAAAAATAGAACTTGAAACGAAATGAAATACACAATGGCGCGCGCAGAAAAAAAAAATTCAAATATTTTTGTATGCTTGTGCGATGAAAAAAAACAGAACAATTGTACAATAGGTGCCGACATCCAATATTCGTGAATGGGCTCTTTTTTTTAGTCTTTCTTTAAATTGAAATAGATTTTAGAAACTTAATAAACAATACTACAAACTTTTTAAGTACATTTAACCTGAACTTGATAGTTTTGTATGACTCAAGCACTTAAGCTCTGTAGTAAATTACCTACTTAACTATTTAAACGAGAGTTATCTATAGCTATCCTTTTCAATTTTGGGGGTTTTCAAATTTCAATGCGGTTCATAAAATACAATGGTACTTCAGGAAGAAAGTATTTGGCCTGCCAAACTTTACACCAAATTACATTCTGAGCCCAAAAACAGGAGTTGCGTTTGTATACGCTAAGGCTACTTACTTACTTCGGTGGCGCTACAGTCCGGGGTAGACCTGGGCTTCAACCAACAAATCTCTCTCGTCCATCTGGGGTCGGTTCGAAGACTTTCCGGACTGGAACGTTGGCCTCCGTCCGTTTTACATGATGGCTAAGTCGATGTCCTTGTATAGGCCGTATCGTTCGGCATTGTATCTTCTCCTCCAGTCGCCTTCTATGCAGACGGGATGAAAGATCATTCGAAGAACTTTTCTCTCAAAGTAATCAAGGGCACCCTCATCCAATTTTGACAAACTCCATGCGTCTGCACCATACAGCAGGACTGGGATGATAAGTGTCTTATACAGAGTTACCTTAGAGTTTGATATAGGGCTTTGTTACTCAAATGCCTTGCATAAAAACAGCGATTGGCAAGAGTATTTCTTCGTTTGATCTCCCCACTGGTGTCATTTGCGGAGTTCACCATATAGCCTATGTAGACAAAGTCCTTTACTACCTCGAAATTATATCTGTCTATTGAGTGTCCTTTTGTGTAGACAGCATATGTTGTATTTGGCCGCTAAATCCATCTTCGCTGCCTCGATGCCAATACTCGCAAATGCCCCACTGAATCCCCGCTGAGTTCTTCCGACTATGTCAAAGTCATTGGCGTAAGCGAGTAGTTGTACAGACTTGTTAATGATTGTACCTCCGGTGTCGGCTTGTGACTTCCGTACAATTCTCTCAAGTACTATGTTAAAGAGATCGCATGATAGCGCGTCACCTTGTCTAAGACCTTTCCTGACATCCAACGATTCGGCTGTGTTTTTTTTAAATTAAATGGAACAGCAAGAGTTCCCCATTGTCAATCTGCACAAACGAACGAGGTTGGTAGGGATGCTAAGACTAGACTTAGCTCTGCATAACTCGTCTCTATATACGCTATCATAGGCAACTTTGAAATCGTTGAAGAGTTGACCCGTATCGATGTTATATTCGTGGGTTTTTTCCAAGATCTACCGTAGTGTGAATTTTTGGTCAATGGTACACTTTCCCGACCTGAAATCGCACTGATAAGGGCCTATCAGGCTGTTGACGATCGGTTTTAGGAGTTCACACAATATGGGAGACAGGATCTCCCGAACATATTGTTAATCGTCGCCTTTGAGCAGTCTGTTGAAGTGTTCCTTCCTTATCTTCAGCATTGATTGCGATTCTACTACTATGTTTCCATTTTCGTCCCTGCAGGCTTCTATTCTGGCTTTGAAACCCTGTCATGTTCTTTTTAGCTTTTGGCAACATTTTCCAACATTATTCCTGCAATATAGTCTTAAGAAGTTCGAAGATCGGTGGAAGCCTTCACGTCAAAGAAACCATTTAACGAAGCATAGATTGCGACCGGGCCAGTTGGTGTTGCCACGTTCAAAGAAAAAAAGAGAACATTTTAACCTGCTGTTAAAGAGGCAATATCAATGAACGTTCCAAAGATATCGCGAGACAGGCCTCAGTAGCCCAGTGGGAGGCCTGCCGATATTTTCTGAGGTCAAATAGGCAAACTCCACAGGCGGATCAGTAGAAATGCAGTGAAGTGGGAGGGTTATGAACTCCTGTTTTCGGATCATAGCCTCGCCGAATAAGGAAGAAGAAGAAGAAAACGATTTCTGCAATAAAGTCTCACAATCTCCTCGATCGACCGCTTCTCATACTCCTTTTTCTTCTTTCTGAGAAGTCGCTGCTCCTCTTTTCTCCTACGCTCGTAGAGCTCGCGAGCAGCTCTAGTCCTTCTATGCAGCGCCGTTTTGTATGTCTCTTGTTTTACTACATGTGCTTGCTGGCATTCTTCATGAAACCGTTGTGGTGGCGGAGAGAAACCCAGTACATCAGAGGCGGCATCTCTAACGGCTTGTTGGCAGCGCTACCACTGGTCTTCCGCATTTGACGCTGGCGGCATAGAACTTAGATTAATATTAAAAGAAACTAGACCGGCAAAGACTCTGGCGGTCTCTTACGCTTTTGCGATTGTAGCCTTCCCCACAGTATTTCGTTAATTTGACTCTGTTCTGGATATCCGCACCCGTACCTTAGCTACATGAAGGTAGTGTTCCGAGTCCACGTCGGCTCCTCGGAAAGTCCGGACACCCAAATACTGGAAGAGTGTCTTGCATCGATCGCAATGCTCTCATTGCTCTTAAAACAGAACCATGTCCCCTTGTAAATATCGAGTCGTGGGAACCGCGTACTAGCTACGACAACGTTTCGTCCCACCGCAAAGTCGACTAACCTGAAGCCGTTGTCGGATGTGGTGTCGTGTAGGCTGTGTTTTCCGACCACTCTACTAAAGACGTCCTCGTTTCTTAGCTTTGCGTTAAAATCACCTAGGACAATTTTAAGGTCGTGGCTAGGGCATTGCTCATACGTCTTGTCTAAGAGCTGGTTGAAGTCATCCTTCGTCGCGGTGTCCACATTCTCGTGACGGGTATAAGCGCTTATTAGGCTAATGGTGGCGAATTTCCCACCGCACATTTTGGATGGCGGTAATGTCTGCTTTGCAGCAGTCTAAGGCCCCCGCAAGTTGTTCGGCTACACATGGCTTGAAGAGGGATCTAAAATTCCACGTGCAGACACGAAGATCGTTGATCGAAGATTTTTTACGGTTGCAAGGGTCATCAACAGTAAAATTATCCATATCCGAGGCTTTTGGTTGCTTCGTAACCATAAGTTTTTTATGTGGTAGGGAAGTTAACCCGACGGCACAACCTCCAACCTGGACGGCCACAAACGCTTAAGCTACAGATAGACATGGAGTAAATTCACGAATCTCTATTTAAATATTCTTACCGCATATAATCCCAGAATCAATTACGGAGACATATATATACTGGATGGGTGAAATGAAGGTGTTTAGAAGAGCAATATAATTAAGACGTTGAATAGCCTGAGAAGCAGACAAATTCAATCAAACCTGCAAGATGCTCAAACGAGCTCACATGGAATATATGTATAGAAAACTTAATCCTTCGATATATGTATATATATATTTGGTGCAACAGCTCTTTAAGTGCCAGGGCCTAGCTTCTCGCAATCACTCGTGTTGGTTGCGTTATGTTTTTTGCACGAATGGAAGGGACCTACAGTTTAGTGCCGTATCCGAACGGCGATTTGAGAAGCTTTTTCGTGACAGTAATACTCTCGGATGTTTGTCAGACGCTCGCGAGAGGTGAGACCGTGAAAAAACTTTTTGGTGTTTTGGAGAAGTGAACCTGCTTTGTAAGTGCCAAACTCTCTCCGCTCGTAGAAGATTACAGGTAGGAGTCTACTTTTTCGACAATTTAGGTGAACTGGCTAATGCCAACATCAATAGCCTCCTGTGCTTTATAACAAGCTCTAGTTGTTTCTAATTCTATTTCTATCTGGGGATCATAGATCCGTGTGGATGGTACCCTTCCTGATCTAATTGTAATTACATCTGATGCCTGTTATGCTAACCTAATCTAACATAGGCCGATCTTCCTGATCTAATTGTAATTACATCTGATGCCTGTTATGCTAACCTAATCTAACATAGGCCGATTGTCACACTGCGCAACTTTGTCGCTTCAAAAGAGCTTCTGTCATTTGTGATATTATTAAATAACTCAAATTTTGAACTATCTGTGTAGATGGGAGATTTTTAGTTAAGAGGTGCATTTTATACATTTTCCCCTACAATTTATTGTGCATCTTCTGGTCCCATAAGATGCTTGTAATTGTTCTTCACTTTATTCATCAGGAGTTTACTTTGTTTTTGACATCATCATCAATTCTAAAATCTGCTGCTATAACCAATAAAAGGTATTTGAAGAAAGTTGTCATCTACATAATATACAGCGGTAGTTGGGCCAACACATTTTCTTCCTAAAACGTTAGAAACATGGACTCTGTTTTTGTAAGAGGCTTTCCAGAGACTTAATTTCTTTTTTTTTTTTTATAAGTACGTGGTCTGCATATTTAAGTCGTTAGGTATTGATGACGATATTAAAAATAAGTGGGCTCAGTGCACAACCTGCACTCTTTCCATTATACTGAATTTGTTGGTTGTTCCAGCTTTGCTATAGTCGTATATGTCTCATACATATATTCGACTGGCTTAAGATAGTACTTCGGGACGCTGTGGGGCTTCCATGCATTAAACCTGAGGTTTCTACGTACGCCTTCTCAAGGTTTATTAAACCCACGTTAAGTGGTGGACTTGCCCTGTCCGAAGCCGAAGTTTGGTGTTATTTTGTTAGACCTCTATATTTTATTTTGTATTTGGAAAGCTTATTCTCCTTTCTTGGTGCTTTACTCCACTCACTTCTTATAACTTATAACAGGGACGATGTTACGCCTTCTTTGCCAGTGTACTTCTATATTTCAGCGGTGACTTTATAGGGTCCTGCCGCATTGTAGTATATCATTTTTCGAGTGGCTTTTGTAGATTAGGTTAGTATGCTCTCACGGGATAGTCCTTCTACCACAGTTTCCTGTCTTCTTCCCTCCCATTGAAACTCATCGTTGGATAGGTGAGGAAAGTAATCTGTATTTGACTTGTCTCATGTCTTTCGTTCTGCTATATCTCTTTTTTGCTACTTTGTACTCGTATATATGCTTCCGCTGTATATAAGCTTTGTTTAGCTCTTGTTGCGCCTGTCACTTCGCTTTGATCACTGGATTGTTCTTTTTTTGAACATTATTTTGTCCGGAGTTATGCCACAGATTCTTTTTGTCTTTTATTTTCTCTTGGACTTCTTCATTGCGCCACCAAGTTTCTTTTTGCGACTGTAATGGTTCCGTGTACAGAAGCTTCGGAAGTTCGATTCGATTTTTTCCACGCTGCGCTAGTAGTGTTGCAATACCATTTAGTTTCCGATTCATACTTTTCAATCTGAGATGTGTTAGAAGGTTAAATTACGATCTATCATCTTTAAGCTATTTGTTTGAAGGTTATTATCTTACCACTCTCTCACTTTTGATATTGTATTGTGGTAGCATTTCATTACCATACCAAGTGTACTTCACACTTCAGCTTGAAGAAAAATATGAAATTTGATAATGTCATTGTATTATCGTTAAGAACCTGTCTTCTTTGTAAGTTGGTCCGTGGACTACTCGTATAAGCTTACATTTTCCCGTGAATATCAAATGTGCTTCTTGCAATAATGGAATAGAACATTCTTTTTGTTTGTACTTTTAGCGTAGCATTCTACTTGTTTTGAAATCCTTAACCGAAAAAAAAGGAAATTGTTGTAGCTTGTACTATTTAAAGCTTTCCGGTTTATTACCCCCAGTCACCTTCAATTAAATCATGATTTAGCCATAACTTGTAATGAATCAATTACTTGTGAAGATGAGGAGAACGACAAAATGATATTTTAAAGCTTAATCGTAATAATAAGCGACATAGGAACTACGCATTTCCGAGTACAGCCTAAGTTTGCCTCCAACATCATCCGTTTGCCTTATTCTCAAGATTACTATGATTACATTGAAAACTACAAAAAAGACGTACAAGCATTGCAAAAACCATTGCAAAATGCCAGCATACGTTTGCGGAGGAAAATTATAGTGTTGTGCGCGGTGGTGCTGGTGAGATGGACAAAGAAGACGTGCATCAAAGGTCCGTATGTGTATGCCCCGAAGAGCATTCAATATGTATTTAACTATGGACTTAGAGCAAAATGCAATTACTGCGGGAAAATTGAAAATGTTTTCTCTTAAGATATTTATTTATTAAATAATAGTTTACAGGATTTCTTATAGAAGAATTCTGTAATTAAAGCAAATCGGAGGAAGTTTAACGAACTGTTTAATATCCATGCAGTCTGAACCTGTTTTATGTTGTTCGAATGATGTGACGACTTCAATACAAGTACTACTCAGCTCATAACATATCTACTACTAATACATTGTCAACAAAGTGGTCCTCTATATCGATACCATCCAGAAATCAAGAAATCCTTATGAAGCAGATGGTCAACAAGCAAAAGTACGCACTAAAATAAGGACCATCATGACAATGCATATGCAAACCCCTTCCTGTAAGTTCTTCAATTCTTCCTTTTGTACCATCACAAAGTATAAACATATCGTAGTAGTTGCGGCTAACAAATTTAAGTGCAGCTTAAAGGGATTTACCAGTCGGTGATATGACTAGTGGCGACTACAAAGCCGTACAAGGCGTTTGAATTATAAATTCGGAAAGAGACCCTTTCCAAGCATTATTGCGGTTTTTAAAGTATTAACTCCAATGACTAACAACACTAAAAGCATATTACTTCACTTTAAAGCAGTCTTTTTTTTGTTCATCTTGACAAACCAAAGAGCCATTGGGTGGTGAAATAACGCCGCTTTGAGGATATGTTCCTTTTCTTTGCCTGAAACGCGCGACGGCTCAATTCAAAGAAAACAAAGCGAATCCACTCACCAAGATTGATATGAGTTTTACCATATAAAGTTTTCTAGGGATCACTTCGATAAACCAAGAAATGCATCTCGCCAAACATTTTAAGAATAGCTTGGATTTTGTGTATCACTGTTTCGACTGATCTTACTTGTATCTAGTGAGGAATAAAAGGTTTTCGTTGGCAGAAGTGAGCAGCGTTCCTTCTTTTAGTAATTGGTATTCACATAAATTTAGAGATACTCGTATGTATATCAGTAGAATTTACCTGATGTACTCTTGCGTCTTTTACGTTTGCTTGAAGTTTAACCATTCAATTTTTAACAAACAGGATCAACATTTTCAGCAAGGATCCTCGACTTTGCAAATCTGTATCAAATTTGGTACAATTTAACACAGTTTTCATACAAAAGTTCTGTAGGTCAGTAGATGGACAGCTTTAGGTATTGTAACAGCAAGCGCCAGTAGAGGCGACCCTCTTATGGATTTTGAAAGTGCAATACCGAATCTCTATTGCTCCCACCATCCATCTGTCTGCCCGGACAAACTTCTTTAGTATTTCTAACTGAGTCTTCAGACTAAGCCCCCATTCATTGAGAGGTGTATGTAATTTTTGAAAATAGGTTAATACTAAATAGTGGGGAACATAATTCTTATCAGTGGGATTTAAGACCAGAAAAGTCTATCATTTATGAAAGAAAATGTTGGAAAACCATAGGAATTTTAAATAGTATGTATTTTGGACTTTTCATCGATTCCAGAGCCGCTTATAATAACGTTAATAGAGACGAGCTACATATCGAAAGCCATGTCTATTTTTGCCACCCCTGCCAAACTGATCCGTCTGCAGTATGACGTTGGAAAATTGCCTCTACTCTATCAAAGTCGAGCCGTTTGATATCAGAAATGGTCTATGATAATGCAATGCGCTATCATGTGACTGGAAAAATTATTCGCTCTGTTGATGGTGATTTGCCCTTGACATCGGCTATCGGGCAAAAAGTACTGTGAATCAGAAGCAAAGACAAAAAATAACGAAAATCTCCCCAATTATCTGGACGCCACCCCCGGAGAATCTCTGAAGTAAAAACAACTAAGCTTCAAGAACAACTACACCAAAATCTTTCTCTCTCTTTATCAATCCTTTCCGATGCCCGCACTGTGTGTAAATACCTTAAAAGTATTGATAACCTTTTGAGTGCGGGTAATTTATAAAAAAGAAAGAAAAAAAAGTGACTTCCTTAACATCATGCATGGAAGTATTATACAAAGTCTCAGGCTAACATCTGAGGCGCAATCTTTCAAAAGTCAGTGTAACTGCCTGCATACGTTGATGGCATTAGCAACGAGTCGTCATAGAAGCGCTGTTGAACATTGAGACAGACTCGGCTTTATAGGAGGACAAACAAAATCGAATTCTCGAATAGAACATTACACTAGCCAGCTATTTCTTCTTTGTTTACCTATGATCCGCTGTAAACTACATCAGCCCAGATATAAAGAAAGAAATTACTTTTGTCAAATTTTTACTAAGAAAGCAATTAAGTAGCAAACGGCTTACCCGAACAACTAAGGATATTTTATATAAGACCCTCATTATCCAAGTTCTGCTTCGGAAGGACAACGCAGTAGGGGAAGACCTCACTCAGACCAGTAGAGGTCCATTTTGAACCCGCATCGTCTTAAGTGGTGCAAGCTATTGAAATGGGTGTGCGAAACTGAAGGCTCGAGCTAGTTGGAGAGGTCTACTTGAGTCGTAAGAAAAGTAAGAACTAAGGATAGACCTTTGAATTTAATTCTTAAAAAAAATACAAATGTCGCATATAAAATATCAAGAATTTTTTACGACCCACTTATCAACACATATCTTAGTAAGGTCGACCCGGCAAATCGAGATTTCCTAAGATATAGCTTCTTAAAACCGAAACCCGAAATGTTTTCATTGATTTTCAATTGTCGTAATGTAATATAATTACTATTGGAGCTATGCCAATACCACGCGAAACTGTGATAATTACAGTTCGATCAAGCTGATGTCACACTCCATGAAGATCGTTGAGGTGGCCAGCTGCGAAAAATAATACAGCTATCTGATGATCAGTGTAGGTTTGTTGCGGGTAAATCAATCGCAGATTTAATCCAAAGTATAAGGATCATAATGGAAGAACATCGTGATTCCTTAAAGGATTTGCATATTGTATCGGTTGACTTTGAAAAGGCATTCGACAGACAACCACGAGATCTGTTATGGGTGGCGCTAAGACATCGAGGTGTTCCAGAAACCTATGTACAGGTGATCATAGACATATACAAAGGAGCGAAGACAAGAGTAAAATGTCCCGCTGGAGTAACCGAAGAATTCACAATCAAAGTCGGGGTGCACCAGGGAAGCGTCCTTTGCTCTTTATTGCAGTCCTTGACTATCTGCTTGAAAGCAAAGTGACGGGCTCCAAGGCACATCAATTATTCTTTGGTGACGATGGAGCCATCATAAGTCAGGATCATACATTCCTGCAGTGAGCACTTGAAGTGTGGGTGGACGTTTTGGAGGGAAATAGGTTTCGCCTTAGTTCAGAAAAGACAGAGTACTTATGCTGCCCGTTCTCTGATCCACTCAGGCATATTCCAAACATTTATTTGAATGGAACAGTGATTCCCAAGTGCGAAAAGTTCAAATATCTGGGATCTATGATCAGTAGCAAAGCAACCTTTGATGACGACATCAATCATCGCGTAAGCGTAGGTCTTCTGTGACCGAAAAAAAAAATAAAGGAAGGCTCTACACCGCAGTTGTGCGTCGAGCGCTCACATAGGGTTTACAATGTTGAACGATGTACAAAAGGTATGAGAGTTAATTAACGACAGCTGAGATAAAGATTCTTTGCATAACGTGGCACAACTTGATCGAATAAGAAGTTGGAAGATCCTTGGAAACCATCTTACAAAAAATAGAGCGTGACCGGCTGAGCTTGTATTGCTACGTTCAAAGAAGGGGAGGCACGCCTGGATCACACAAATGCGACGACACCACCATTTGATTTGCCTCAGTAAGCCAGTGATTTAATTTGACTGGCGATACTTTCGAAGTCAAATAGGCAGAGGGTTATAATCTCTTGTTTTCGGATCATAACCTCGCCGAAATAGGAAGAAGAGAAGGAGCTATGCCAAGTGATAACTGAATTCAAAAAAGATCATCCATTTATACCGTATTTAAAATCAGCAGGAAAAAATCGAAATATATTTTTAAAGACTTGAAAGACAAAGGTGGTCTTTTAAAGAACGGTGATGTAGTTCAATTAAATTATGCCGAGAACTGGACGTTCAGCAGAAAAGCAGAGCAGGTATATTGTATTAATCATATGCGCGTCGACGGTGAATGGCGGCAAATTCTGTGAATTATTCAAAAATGAGAATGCACTTCGAAGGCTTGGATGGCCAATTACGTTCCGGCTAAGAGGGAAAGCGAATCTTAGACGCTAGATTTGAAACTACAGAGAAACGTAAATCTCCAGCTTGTTTACCAAATGATCGCGGATGTAAGGAGACTTAGCCCGACAAACGGGAAGTAGGTACCTCGAAAAGTGAACGAGAACGGAAAGCTGCAGTAACTCAGACTAAAAGAAATCTCTGTTTAAACATCTGTTATGAAATTTTCTTGTCGCGTTCGTTTATAGCACATACAAAATTTTGTCTAATATTGGAGTCTCATCAATATTTTAAAAGATATGTGCATGAACAATAAGTCGGCGATATGGAACGGCAAAGAGCTGTCAGATTGGTTTCAAGTAGAAATCGGAGTCAAACTGGGACGCTTTCTCAGCCCACTTCTCTTCGCACTATTCCTTGACGACATATCTGACACATTTCCTGCAGGTATACGGGTAAACCAATTAAGTATTAAGGCATTACCTTACGTAGATGACCGAATTCAATGCAACTAATGATCAACAAATAAACACCACTAAGTCCAAAGTGTTAGTATTTCGTAAAGAAAAGGGGGCTTCGCGAAGAATGAGATATGGAAGTACGGTGGACAACACTTAGAAGTAGTGAAATGCTACAAGTATCTAAGGGTAACCCTAACCCATAATCTCTCTATGAAAAGACACTTTGAGCTCAAGCTTGCAGAAGCAAAGAAAACCCTAAATTCAACCTGGAGATACCTAATTTCTCACCCCAAAGTCGGTTTACAAGCAAAAGTAAAAGTCTTCGAGACGGTAATGCGCGCAGTAATGTGCTATGGAGCGCATGTATGGGGAAGCAGAATGTACGATAATGTTGAAAAGTTGCTAAGATTTTTCCGAAAGAAATTATTACGACTCCACTCAAATACACCTAATTATATGCTGCACGTCGAGAGTGGAATGTCAGCTTTATTTATATTCACTCTAAGGTTAAATATGCAGTACGATTTTAAAGTTCTGAGCGAAGAAGATGACACGCGATTAAACAAAATTCTCGCTAAAACAATTATAAGAACCAGATCAGAGTTTTATAAAGATTGGGAAAATATCACTGCTAGGTACAATATAAGCCTTACCATGACAGGATCCAACCTCACAGACTGGTCAAGAGACGCACGAATTTTTCTATTTCACATAGACCAGGCAATGAAAAGAGAACACATCATGGCAGCAAGGAACTCAGACTCACGCTTAATTTACAGAAAACATCAACTACTTGAACTCTAAGCTCAGCATCTTCCAAATATCATTTCCGAGCAAGAGGAGAACTTTTAAGGCTAAATTACATGCCACATCGTTCCGACCTCTCTTTAAAATGTACCCTATGCAACTTAGCAAATGCAGTCGAGAATTTATTAAATGGCAGTGATTGGAGACCCTTAGTAGCATACTGTATTAGTTACATCAGTTATTCTTTGCTGACGATGGAGCCATCATAAGTGAGGATCCTACATCCCTGCAACGAGCACTTGATGTGTGGGTGGACGTTTTGGAGGGAAATGGGTATCGCATTAGTTCAAAAAAGACAGAGTACTTGTGCTGCCCGTTCTCTGATCCACTCAGGCCTATTCCAGACATTTATTTGAATGGAACAGTGCTTCCCAAGTGCGAAAAGTTCAAATATCTGGGATCTATGATCAATAGCAAAGCAACTTGTGATGACGACATCAATCATCGTGTAAGCGTAGGGTGGATGAAGTGGCGAGAAAATTCCGCTATCTTCTGTGACAGAAAAATGCCCCCTAAGTTGAAAGGAAGGCTCTACACCGCAGTTGTACGTCCAGCGCTCACATACGGTTCACAATGTTGGACGATGTACAAAAAGTATGAGAGTAAATTAACGGCAGCTGAGATGAAGATGCTTCGCATGACAGCAGGAGTGACAAAGCTTGATCGAATAAGAAGTTCGAAGATCCGTGGAAGCTTTCACATCAAGGAAACCATCGTACGAAAATTAGAGCGCGACCGGCTCAGCTGGTATTGCCACGTTCAAAGAAGAGATCATTTGAACCCTGTAAAAAAGGCAATATCTATGCACGTTCCAAAGACATCGCGATGTAGGAAAGGCAGGCCTATAAACGCCTGGATCAGACAAATGCGACGACATCGGCATTTCATTGGCCTCAGTAACCGAGTGATCCAAAATCGGCAGGCCTGCCGATATTTTCTGAGGTCAAATAGGCGAACCCCACAGGCGGATCAGTAGAAATGCGGTGAAGTGGGAGGGTTGTGATCCCTAGTTTTCGGATCATAACCTCGCTGATAAAAGGAAGAAGAAGAAGTAGCATACTGTATTATTGCATACAATTACAGAAACAGAATTGTTTAAGAAAACTTTTGATTTAGTCTTAAAACTCAAATTAGTATTTAATTACTGTTCCGTAAATATATAAATGAATTTCACTTTTGTCAACCTACGGCAGACGGCGAAGCCATTGCTTATACTGTACTGTATTTTAAAAAAGCTTGTAAAATGTTTGTTTTTAAAAATAATGTACATCTATCTGCCTACAAAATTTTGTATTTAAAACAAGTCTTTCTCTTGTTATAATAAATTCTAGCAAATATCTCCATGCTGCCTTCCCCCAAAGATTCACAATTCGAGTTAAAAAGATTCAACGAGTTTTACTAATTCCGCAATTAGTTCCTCCCCAACCTCAAAGTAAACAAATAAATAAGTATCTCTCCATTTATTGAATGTCTGCTCGGCGACGGCCCTCTCTTCGTCTGTGCTCTATTAATGCAAAACGAATCAATTTAGAATTCAAATTCCATATGTACCGCAGAAAAACCAAAAAAGATACCAAACCAACAGCATCTACCACCATAGGAATTACCATAAATTATTTGAAATTGTTTTGAAGAGCGACATACAGATCAATTGGTGTTAATTAAATCCCCGAAGAAAAAGTCACTGAAGACAAGGCAGCCATGCCATAAATTATCTAACTGTCATTCGATGAGTTTGTTCTCCTTTTATATTTTATTTTAGTGCCAAAGGCTTAAGTATACATTTGCCCCGTTGTTCTTCGATTGAGTCTTTGAATGGAGTTTGAATATTTGATCATGCAGATCATGCATAAAAATACTTTAAGGGGTTAACCTATATCAAATGCAAAATTTTTGACATTTTTCAAGATAAATTCACATAAATCACATAACGGGTTGCACATCTTGAATCGTTCTTAAGAACACAAACTAGATTCATCCCTTAATATCCTACTGATCATGAGAAAAATGCACTCTGATTGGGAACTCATCTTTCATGGACTCGTGGCAATGTCATAAATTTCAAAAAACAAAATCTTAACACACAAACCACACAAACAAACGAAAAGTGGTTTGCTTTTGCCCAAAACGCCTAGCGGCGTGAAAGATGGGCCCATTAAATGCTCATAAAAATTTGTAAGCACCTCATAAAAATAGTCATAAATAATGTTTTTTAGTTTTTGTTTTTTTATTGAGGTTTGTTCACTCATTCAGATTCAGTAGTTGTCCTCGGTGTTCATTTTTGTCCTTAATGTTGTGTTTAGTGTATTTTGTTTTGTTTTGTTAATTGTCTTGTGGTCACCCGTGCTGAGGACATACTCATATCTCCAAAAGATACACGAACAAAAAAATACATCATAAATCTGAGATGATTTATTGTCCTTTCTCTGTGTCCTGTGTGATCTCCTGTGTGTGAAATGTGTTTGGGTTGTTTGTTATGTTGTTATAGCAATATTTATGGTTTCAACACACAATTGTTCACTCGGCAATCGACAGGGGAGTAAATATATGAAATTATTTTCGAATTTCGAATAATGTCCTTTTAATTCATTCATTCGCTGGTTCGCTGGTTGGTGTGTTGTAGGCGGTTGCGTGTGTCTTATCGTCGCCAGGAATTTATTTCCGTTCTAGTTAAGGATTTTCGCTTCGTTTAAAGGTCATAAATCCAAGACAATCTTGGAGGAGGTAGGCAAATGTGTAACCAGGAAAAAAAAATGCTTTCAAAGTAACATACGTCATACACGCGTTGTCCAACTGGGCAAGTCAAAAAGTATTTCTGGTTTTCATATTTTGTGCCTGCTTATGGAACAATAGAAATGGCGTGTAGACTGACCCGCTACCTCTACGGTTGAGAGTGCCGCCGCCGGCCGTCGCGCGGTCACTCGAACGTGAAAATTTCCCATTTCTCTTTTGTCATTGGAATGTGTCACTACCTAGAGTTGACCAACATATGGTAGGTATAGTATATGGTATATAGGGTACTACAATTAGCCACCACTTGATATTGATCCTTCTTTTTGCGTAAGAAGAATAGTGTCACGCAGAGTTGAGGGTGGAGTGGCACATACTGGCTTCAGAGATGTTGCATAATAGTTACAACCCCTGCGGTGATAATTGTAACACTAGACGCTTAGAAAACAATGCGTACTTTATGATGTACCTTACTGTGTGTGGGATTTGTTTAACGTTTATCATAGATACAAATGGTATCACCTAAATTCATACCTTGTCTGAGCTAAATTTCAGAATTCTTAAGACGTCTGATTTTAATTTAGGTACGAAACTTTCTAACTTTGACTGCAATAAACAATTTTTAGTCACAAAAAGTAAGTCAATACATGGAAAAGTATAAAGTATCCAATAGTATTCAGTTTAGACCCCAAGTTTTTAAGACAAATTCATAAAGTTATTATTTAGTTATAGCCGAAGGCCCTGGTAGCCAGTGCTGTACATTTTTTTTACTATTAGCATATAATTTATTATCTGTTAATAAAGTTTAATAATAATAATAATAAGATTATTTAGTTACTACCCCACACAATCTATTTAGTATTTCTCTTCTGAAAGAAGAGCAGTATTACTGCTTTCTGCTCATATCTGCCTAATCAGCCTTTAAGCAAACACTTTGGTAATGGATTCAGATTCCTGAGAATTGTTTTCAAATACATATGTCTAGTCCAGCATCTACCTAATCTTTACACTTGAGTCTTTTACTCAGATAGCCTTTTAGCCGATAGTTGACCTGGGCCAGCCGCAAATGTAAAAAATTGATACTTGCAGCATCAATACTAGACAACCGTACCGCACATGTAAGGCTATTTTAGAGAAAATATTCGGAACTAATAGACATCGTTATCAATAGAATATTGATGACGGAGGGAACCTACAGGGAAGAACTAAGCCAAGAAAATACTATAACCGTTGAAGATCTAAACACAGCGCTCAAGAGGATTAAGATAGAAAATGCTCCGGGTGTCAATGAGATTGCGCCAGAATTAAAGTATTACCTAGGAGAAGAAGGTAAGAAAGACCTGCTAGGAATCCTAAACATGGTTTAGATTGCATATTCCAGAGTATTGGAAATACAGAGTTATCCTGCCTATTTATAAGAAAGGAGACACAAGAGATTGTGGAAATTATGAAGGTATCAGTCTGCTCTCCACGGCTCTAAAAGTTTACGAGACGATATTAGAGAGTGGGCTCAGAAAGACGGTGGAAGAACATATATCAGAGGTACAAAGCGGTTTTAGACCGGAACATAGCATGCAGAATAACATCTTTACGATGCAATAAATTCTAGAAAAAAAACTATTCAAAAATAAGAAATATTTGCTACGCATGCTTCATACACATGAAGAAGGCATTCGACACGGTTAGTAGAGATAAAATTTGGGTAAGTCTAAGTATTAAAGGAGTGGGTGAGGGTCTTATACGAGCTATTAAAAGTATATATAAGGGCACCTATAAAGTTGTCAAAACCAGCAATAGAATGTCGGAGAAATTCAAAACGTCAGAAGGTGTCAGACAGAGAAGTGCATTAAGTCCTCTTCTATTCATCTGTGCAATGGACGACGCTAAACGATACTGCCAAGAAAGAATCGAATGCTTCATAGTTGGATATTGGCACTTTAGACCAATCTCTGTGCTTTTGCAGATGACATAGTGCTGTTAGTAAACTCAGAGAAAATCCTGGAGAAGAATCTGAAAGACACTCTCTTTACAAAAATTAGAATTGAACGTCGAAAAAACAAAAGTTATGGCAATTAGTAATGGAAATAAATGTGATTGTGGATGGAGAAATAATGGAACAGGTGGAAATGTACAAATATCCGGGAAGTGTTTTCAACAACTGAGGTAGCTCGGAAGACGAATTAAAGGCTAAGATCCTATCCGCTAATAGACTATATGCTGCGTTAAAGAGAAAGTTTCTAGATTTCAAACAAACAACCCGAAGAACAAAAATATCTGTATTTAAGTCGATGTACCTTTCAGAATTACTGCACGGAGGAGAAAACTGGACCCACTTAGAAAGACAAGAAAAGCAGATACAAGCAATGGAAATAAAGTATCTGAGAAGAGCGCTAGAAATAAGACGAGTCGAGAGGAAAAGAAAGGAAGACGTAAGGATCGAACTTAAAGTAGAGCCCGCCAAAGAGATCCTAGAAGATAAAAAACTCAAATAGTTTGGACACATGGTGCGGACGGACGAAAACAGCAAAGTCAAAAAAATATGGGAAGCAAAACCTGAAGGAATAAACAAGAGAGGAAGACCTAGAACAACTTGGATTGGAGAAAGCTGGAACTCGGTAAAAGAAACGGCAAGAGATAGGAAACACTGTAGAGAGTTTTCAAAAAACAGGAAGACAGAAACCAAGGGCAGAACCTCGACACTTTAAGGGTAAAAGAGGACCGAATTATGTATGTATGTTTTTATTCTTTAAAGGTAAAGTGACAGAAAAAAGTTTAAAATTACTCGGATACCTAACATAAGGTTGCACTGAAATGATTTTTTTCTTGATTGAGCTGGTTGGGTCCGATCAACGGAATTCGCGTAAAATCTAGAAAAACTAATCTTAGTTTATCTAATAACACTAGATGTTTTACACATATTCGCCCAGGTTAAATTAAAAAAAACAACAGATTATTGCAGGCTAGGTGTAAAATATAGATATGTGCTTTCGCAGACCTTTAATTTCCTATTATCCTTCCATAAATTCTTTTGATGTATCCATAACAGTTTAGCTAGCGTAATTTACTTTAATTTTATAGTCACTGTTAGGCTCTTTATTAATAAAAATCGATGATTCATAGCCTATGTTATTTCGGATAAAATGCTTTACATATTACTAAAAGTTTCATCGAAATCGAATAAATAGTTTTAGAGTGAAAGATTTGCAAACATACTCACAAAGTTTTCGTCTATATAATAGAAATAAATGTTAGCCAGAAAGATTTGTAGTTTCTTCGGGTGCTACGTATATACTTATGTCAATTCTTTTAATTTTTTTGATTTTTCTCAGAAAATTTAATTCATCTTTGTTGAATGGTTACAGACAGGAAGCATTTGTGATATGCTCTGCTTTACAAGCTCCAGTTTGGGCATAATGTCTTGCTGCGTCATAAAAATCTATGCGAAGTTTTTGGAAAAGTAACTTTAAATATTCGCCCCATCCAAATAAAGTGCGCTATGTACGCTATGGTTATTGTAAAGTATTATCTTCTCATCATCAGATTGATTGCTAAAAGATGTGAGGTCACACAAAACACCGTCGGAAACCATTTAAGGAAACTAAGGTTTGTTTGCAAGTGTTCAAGGTGGATCCCTAATGAAATTTGCGAAAGATTTTAAGCAGACTGAGTTTCTATTAGTTTGTACTTGTTCTGTTATCAGCAATAGAAACCTCTGAGTTATTGGAATTGGGTCGAACCATTACATGAAACATTTACTACAAGTATGACCGTTTTGATGATAAAATGCGCAAGCGTTATTCTGCGCTTCATGGCACGAAAATTGTTTTTTTTTTATCATGACCGTGCCAGGCTACTTGTAGCTTTGAAACCATCTTTTCCTGGCCTTGCTGAACTTCCTACAATGGGACAAATTTTTAAATTCCGGGAATTTCCAGTCGGCAGTATGCAAACTCCAAACCTCTAAGCCCAGGACATTCTTTAAGTCCAATACTGGTAAGTTGATAGATCGACAGAAGGTCATTAAAAGCGGGTAGCCATATGTAATCATTTGAAACAAGGTTTGGACCTTTTTAAATATTTGGTAAACAATTTTTTTTACCAAATTCAGTCTTTTCCCGAACGCAATTTGCACATTTACATCTTCCGGTTTTGAAAATTTTCATTTACAAGAAAAACGGATTTCATCAAGTCCCAAAATCAGATTTCAGAAATATTTGGTGCGCGTACTTAACACAAAAACACACGTATCGGAAAGTTTTAAGTTCGGGCTCGGAAATTCGAAAAAAATTAAATTGGTAGATAATCATCATCATTACCACCGAGTTTAAAGCTTTTCCCTCTCATATTGCGAGTGTTTGTTAGTTTTAGGTTAGTTCCTTCCAAACAATATTACGGGCTAGAATCATATCGATGAAATTAACCAAATGAGAAAATTGGTGATTTGATTTTGAGTTTATTTGAAGTTCTTCAATAAATTAGCTTTCATTTTATAACTCTAATGAACACTTCGACTTCAATAGTATAAGGGTGCTTTTGCGAAGACATGGGGCTTGTCACCGAATAAGGTTCTCTGTTCTACACGGCTATGATAAGACTATTCCCCGCACATGCGTCAGTTGTTTAGTGGAAGGCGGTCTCGCGTAAATATGTGGTTGCCGTTTGCGCGAAACTCCAAAGAACGGCTTGTCTCGGCTGCACGGGAGCTTTTCCGATTACGCCTGGCTCTGCTTTAGATGCTTTGCTGAACTTACCTCCCCTCGATACTTATATCATGGGTTGCACTATCAAAGCCATCCATCGTCTTAGGCGGGGCGGTTTTTGGTATACTTCGCACTGGAATTTTGATGAACTTACGCGACACTTATCTTACGACTCTGGTCTGATGCATAAATTCAGAGTCGACTTTCCTTGTGTTCAGGACTGGCTTCGGTCAGAGTTTGAGCCGGGAATGGAATGTAGTCGTATTTTCACGGACGGTTTCAAAACCAGTCAAGGGTCTGGTGCTAGCGTCTTCGTGGAAGACGGCAAAATTAGACTTCTTTTCTCGTTAGGCAAATATGCGTCTGTTTTCCAAGCGGAAACTTATGCAATTCTAATGGCCATGAACTCTGTTGTGAAGAACAGGTGGAAGGGCCGTAGCATTTGTGTCTGTAGTGACAGTCAGACTGCACTTAAGGCCTTGTTTAACCCTTTAACCACTTCCAAAATAATTCGTGAAACCAAAAACTTTTTAAACTCGATCCCAAGGCTGAATTTTCTGTCTCTTATCTGGATCCCAGATCACACTGGGGTCTTAGCGAACGAGATCTCCGATGAGATTGCTAGACAAGGCTCAGAGGAGGCTTTCTCAGGTCCCGAACCCACGTTGGGTCTCCCTATGTCCTCGGTTAGAGCTTCCATTGACGATTGGGTTTCTCACGAGCACAAATGCATGTGGCATGACTTTCCAGGATGCAGGTTGACTAAACGTGTGCTCTCGGACGTCTGTAAGAAATCAGCGGCATTCTTGCTGTCTCTCAGCAGAAAAGACTGTACACAACTTATTGGCGTCTTGACAGGCCACTTTGCTTTCGCCAAGCACCATAATGTGCTGGGCTTAGGTGACACTACAATCTGCGACGCTTGTGGAGAGAGCGACGTCACCGCAGAACATTATCTTTGTGAGTGTCCGGCCTTTGCTCGTATCAGGTGGCAGATCCTCGGTGCTGGTAGTGTAAGCTCCTCATCACTGAAGTGCTTGCTTGGCTTTCTTAAAAAGACAAGGAAATTCCAATAAAATGGGTAAAGCAGGATTTGCTCTCTGGTAGTACGATGGATCAGTTGCGTGTGAGTCAAGCGTTTCCTATCCCGACAAAAAAAAAAAACTCTTCGACAATTTCTTATAGGTTATATTGTTGGCGACTTTGTATAATGTTGGAACACGATGTTGTGAGAAAATATTGTGATATTGGAACTTTGAAGATAAACACAAACAAAAATGTTTTTGAATAAAATTTTGCTCACGTAAAAACGTCGGGGTAAATTGATAGAAGAAAGACTTTTAATTTCCAACCGTTGGTATGTTAATGGCTACAACAGAAGTAAATACTGCATCCGGAAAAGAGTTATCACATCCACGACCGACCGGCATTCCCACTAACTCAAATGTGTCTCTTAACAGTTCTTAAGGATACTTACTTACTTAAGTGGCGCTACAGGTCGGGGTGAATCTGGGCCTCAACCAACAAGCCTCTCCATTTAGCTCAGTCTTTAGCTAATTGCGTCCAGTTGAGCACTCCAAGTTGGTCGAGGTCCCCTTGAACTTGTGCGCGCCACCTACCGCGATGATTCCCTCTACTGCGTCGTCCCGCGGGATTAGATTCGAAGACTCTGCGTTGGCGTCCATTCGCTCTACATGTCCTAGCCATCTCAGATGTCCAATACGCAGTTTTTTTGACTAGGTCGATGTCGCTGTACAGCTCGTATAGTTCGTGATTGAATCTTCTCCTCCAAAACCCGTCAACGCAAACGGGACGGAAAATCTTACGAAGAATTTTTCTCCCGAAGCGACCAAGGATATCTTCATCCTCTTTTAATAAAGTCCATGTTTCAGCGCCATAAAGCACGACTGGGCTGATCAGGGTCTTATACAGAGTGTCCTTAGTTGTTCGAGATAGGGATTTAGTGTTGAATTGCCTTATTAGCCCAAAAAACAGCGATTGACAAGAGTTATTCTTCGCTTGATTTCTGCGCTGATCTTGTTTTTCGAGTTTATAGCAGAGCCAAGGTAGACAAAGTCCCTTACTACCTCGAAGTTATAGCTGCCGACTGTGACGTTCTTGAGGATGTCTTACTTAAATATTGTAGTTTCTTTTTATAATACAGTTATAATGTTTCAGTATGGCATTAACAACAAACTTGACAAGAGCTAAGCCGAAAAATGCCACGATACTGATATTTTTGATAGTGTATGATATTTAACTGCTTGCATTTCAATACAAAAAGTCGATTAACGATAAGTATCAAGCCCATTGTCCGGCCGGCGGTAAATCTGAAAAACAGTAAATCACCGGTTGTTGAAACTCCGCATAAATATTGATAGATACGAGTAGCTCAATACGGTAGACGCATTTTCTTAGGAACTAATAACTTTCTAAGATATACAAAATCAGTCAGATCAGCTAGCTGTCTAGCTACGTGTAATAAATATTCGGCAATTCGATAAGTTCTGACTTCATACGGTATGACTCAATGCATCCTTCAAAGAAAAACAAGTAACTATCAACAATCGAACTCGTAGAAGGTAATTTGGATACTGTTTATTCGATTTGGAGTTTAAATAATGCTGAAAGGCCTTTCAAGGTTTCGATGCTATACATCATTTAATTATATCTTATGTTGATGGTTTTCCGAAATAAAATCTACGTATGTATTAGAAACTAGATTCCATAACAACGCACTCCACCTATGACAATCGAAATGCAATGACTTTCAAAAAACGTTAAAAATTCGTCCGGCAAATTCGGGCGATTTTGATTCCAAGAAGTTTTTGCAATTGACTACGAGTGCTTTACACCTGCCAACCGATACTTCAAATCTTAGGCAGCACTGTACAATGTCAGCCTTGGATGCATACTCACAGGCTCACGCTAAAGCCTGTACTCTAGAGGAAGCAAGTCGTATATCCGACGGGTGAGTACGTGTGAGAATTACAATAAAATTGAAGTTTTATGCACTCTGATGTTTTTTTCTATCGAATAACCGTCATCCGACGGATACGGCACTAAACTGTAGGTCCCTTCCATTCGTGTGAAAAATATATCGCACACAACATGAGTGGTTGCGAAAAGGTAGGCCCTGGCATTTAAAGAGCTGTTGCGCCAAATATTTATTTTATTTATTTATTAACCATCATCCGATGCCACATAGAACCGGTGTTTGTATATTCGGGGCTGAAAATTTGTTAACATTCAATTTGTGTCAAATAGCCGACGTTTTATACCCAAAATCGGACACATGTCTACAAGTTTAAGGCAATGTGTTGCAATGCCAAAACACCAAGTAAAAGGTTTTTTTAAGAACTATATAAGTATGCGATATCTATCCGCAGAAACAATCGTACATAATTTAACACAGATATGGTTATTAGTGTTCATATAGGTTCAGGTCATGAAAATAACTTGTTTGTATGTAAGTATGTGCAAATATAAAGATTTCATATCAAACCAGGCCTCACATTATACCCGGCATCAGATAATCAATATAGATTTAAGACCTGTAATTTACACACATATCTGGTGTAAATTATCCGACCTCTTGTACATATGCATGTGAAGCTTCAATTCTTCATTTAATTCGATGCATCTATATAAAGGTCAAACAGGGAAACAGAGGAATTTATGAAAGAATTCCTGGCAATTTCAACTTTTGATAAATCTTGGCACTTAGCCACCCATATCGAGAGCCCCTTTCATCCGAATGTGCTTACTCTGAGATAAGAAGATCTAAGCCGATTTTTTAAACTTCAACAAGTTTGTATATTTTATCTGCATTCCATCCGATTCTGATGAATTTCTCGACTTTACACCAAAGTCCAATCAAGGTAACTTACTCGTAATTCTATCAAAACTCATTAGTCAATCCCACAGACTGAGAACTTTTGCCATCCAACCATCACCATTCCCCAATTCGACATAATTTCAATAACATATATAGACGAAACTATCTGCACATTCTATCAGTCTTAGAACTCAAATTCTATTAACATGCAAGGAACATCGGAAATGAGTGACCGCAGACAATTTTGAGTCCGACTTTATACCATATATCTGAACACTCTCGGTAAAATCTACAAACCATCTGATATTGGACATCTGCAGTCCGATTGAAAGAACATACTCCTATATTATACCATTCTAGCTTGAACTCTAAATGGGGTGTTATTTGCTCGAGGTATCCGAGTTGAATGCTTTGGTTAAATATTTTAGGCAGTTGCTGCTCTTATCGCATGCCTCTAGTCAAGTTAGTTACGCAATTTCACTTATAGAGAACACTGAACTAAATTAAACAATCTCAGTCCATGAAGTCGATGTCCATGTTATAAGCCGACGGCCGTCAAATAAAGCTCCTGGGGAAGGCTGGGTGTCATATGAGTTGTTCAAAAATTCCACCGAACAATTTATATAAGATCACACAAAGGCTTATAATTATATTTACTCGTATAATCCAGGTGGAGTTCCGGGAAATTTTAGAAGAAACATAATATTTCATCTGTTTAAAAACCGAGTATGGCCGAGGTATAAGCCGACGGCCGTCAAATAAAGCTCCTGGGGAAGGCTGGGTGTCATATGAGTTGTTCAAAAATTCCACCGAACAATTTATACAAGATCACACAAAGGCTTATAATTATATTTACTCGTATAATCCAGGTGGAGTTCCGGGAAATTTTAGAAGAAACATAATATTTCATCTGTTTAAAAACCGAGTATGGCCGAGATATCTCCTTCATGAATACCCTTAATGTTCACTGGAATCATCTTGGACAGTCTTTCCCAATGAATAACGAGCCATGACTTGCTCAGCGAATTCCAAGCGGATTTTCGAAAGGATTACTTAACATTCGATAATATTTTCACTCTAACAAGTATAGCAAGGGCTCATCTGGACAAGGGGAACAAATTATACGCGTTCTTTGTTGATTTCAAGGCTACAGTTAATTCGGTTGTTAGGAATGCCATGTTCTATAAACTGAGTAATTTAGGACCGCTCAAGGTAATTCTCAGCCTCTACGAGGAAAACAGAACAGCTGTTTGGGACGGTAGCATATTATCTAATTGGTTTAGGTCTAAAACGGGAGTAAATTGATGACCTGACATCACACTTGCGGGGTGGAATTATGTTCGCTCAATTCGTTCGCTCCTCATTTACGCAAATGATATCGTTTTGTTAGCAGAAGCTCCAAACATGCTACAAATAATGATCAATAAGTTGCTTCAATATTGCCAAATTTGGAACCTACAATCAAATCGAACATAATGATCTTTCGAAACAGATCAGAACGTTACTTCAAGGCAAGAAAATGAAGAGTTGAAGAAAGTCAAGGAGTACAAATACCTCGGCATCATCATCCACGGCTTTCGTTTAACACAAAATAAAACATCTGTAGTGGAAACTCGAGGAAGCTAAGACGGCTATAAGCTATCGAGGTATTTTGGAAAAAAGAATGCTCGCAGCATGATACTCAGACTTTTTGAAGCCGTTATAAAGAGCAACCATGTGCTACGCTGCCCAAGTGTGGGGTATACTTCAATATGAAGATGTTGAAAAACTTCTTAGATACTTCATTAAGAAATTATTTAGACTACCGGAAAATACTCCAACCCATATGTTACACCTGGAAGCAGGTCTCCGTGTTTATATTTATGGCCTAAAAGTAATGGTACTCCCTAATCACCGGCTTCCTGACCTAATAGCAACTCAGATTCTGCATAGTAAAAAGCAATTCTTCGGTGAATGGCTAAGACTATGTGCGGAGCACAATGTCGACTCTATTTGAAGAGGACCCTTCATCATGGAGAGCCACTCTACAGACGATATGAGAGAAAACACGGGAATGTTAGTTTGCATCGTTTAGAGATAGGGCGGAACAAAGTAAGTCAAGGAGAATGTATCGAGTTGTACAAAACAATTTGGAGAAAAAAATCTATTTCACAGACAGCTTAAGCATTGAAACCATTTCTACTATATTTGAAGTAAGAGGTGAGCTCCTGCGTTTCAACTATATTCCTCACCAAAGCGATCGCAATGCGGAATGCACACCAGGCAATCAAAGATCCAAAGAAGATATTTCACATTTTTTAGGAATATGTCCTATCCTCAGCGCTATTAGATGCAATAGTAATCGGTAAAGACTGGTCCATCAGGCGCATTGAAAATGATTTATGTAAACAGGCAGAGGAAAATAGTATTATTGGACATTCAAAAATGCAATAATGCACATGATGATTGCACAGCCAGATGAACTTCGCTATTTTATGAAGATTACCTTATGTAATAGTTTAGACGTAAATATCCAAAATTAATATTGAAAGGACAATTAAGTCCAGAACAATATTCTACCCCACCGTGGCATAAAGCATTAAGGTTGTCTGACAAAATCGTTGATCCGAATCTTAGAAAGTCTGCAGATAAGTGTATGACCTGGCGGCACAGATGCATGTTAGATTTAGTGATCTATTGTATATCATCGTCCGTGATTTATTTTTGGGATATACGATAGTTTAGGTGTAGTTAGGGCTTTTTAGTAGATATACATTTCTGGCATTTGCTGTACAGTTTGTTAACGTTTCCCCGCCATGCAGTGACTTAAGATGTTTACCTAGCTCATGAAATTGTCCTAAGTAGGTTTTACACTTAGCATCGTTTTGTTTAGTGTGTAAAAATGCTCCTGATAAATTTAAACGTTAGGTATTATGTCTTTAACTAACGAATCAAACCACAAATCGTTTCTGAACTGAGTGGATGTCAGTCTTGTGACTTTAGAAGACGCTTTATTTTGAGTGAGATTTGATACCATTAGAAGTGAATATCGTTGAAAAAGATAAATATATGAGAGTAACTAGATAGATATTTTGGTTCCATTAAGTGACCAAGTAACCCAAGTACTACTGCACTCTTTGTTTTCTCAGATAAATTGAAGAAAAATGCAGAATACATCCAATAACTTAAAGTACCAATTGCCAACGTTTATATGCATTGCTATGGCGAATCGAAACAGTCTTTTGGCCGCAGGTGCCCCAGTTTTATAAATTATATTGGTCCTCAGCTTCTATAGATTTTGTATTCACATTACAAAGGTACAATAGTCACCAGTTTGGGACAACATACAATGGGTGTTCGACGACATATTTAGAAGCCAACGGCAGTTAAGCTGGTCTTGAAGTAACTGGTGGTAAAGTAGCCTTCTCAAGTAGTAGGGTGATATCGATACGCAGACCTATCGCGTTGGATTTGAAAATACCTCTCGCTATAATTGCATTGATTTCAACTCAATATTCATGCATATACAGAATAGTATTGGGTCCTACCGATTTCGTCGTACTGCGGCAAGCAAACACGATACAAAAGTAGAAAATATAGCGAATATAGAAGGTATCCTTGCCTTGAGAATCCCTAATCCGATTGAGAGTTTCTCACATTCTAAGACTGCTTCACTTTGCTAGCAAATATAGAGTAGAAAGTGAGAAAGATGACAATAATACGAGTATATAACTTAAAAATGGAAGGATTCTAGAGAAGCAGGCTTCGATTAGACTGAGATTCTGAGACCATCAGGCCACAGATCATTAAGCCAAGTACCAGACTATTTAACAAGCCCGTAATCATTCGCGGCACCATATTTGGTTTAGAATTTGTAGTAGAGACATTTTAGACCCGAGTTTCTTACTTTTTAAGATCTGAATCACGATTCTAAAAACTGAAGGACTTAACTAAATCTTTTAGATACGAAACTGATCGGTCCAAATCTATGATCTGGTTGATTACTTACGTACTTACCGTTTTATAGCTCCTTAGAGGTTAGTTTCACGGCTTAATGTTTGTATCAAAATCCACAAATTTGCCGTTTTCATCCAAACACTAGAATTCACTTTAAATGTTCTCCCCTTTTTAATTTTCTGTTTAAGTTACTTCTTTTCTTTGTAAAATAATTTCATCGATCAATGATCTCACTGAATGACATGCTCTACACTCTTTCACAACTAAACACTTGTTCCTTCAATAATACCATAGAAAAACCAAAACAACAACAAATTTATTTCTTTATTCTGAAGGAAACTCTAAGCAGGATAAGGTAGTAACGATAAATCAAACATCCAACAGAAAACTGAACAGGATCATGATCATCACATAAATCTTTCTTCTAAACTGACGTAAGAGAGAGTGAAAAAAAAAAAACAAAAACTACCCGACACGCACACACTGTATCAAACGTACTAACATCCCCGATCATAGGTCAACGTAATGAATCCAAGTTACACCAGGATACTACCAGGATAACAAAAGACATTCCTCGTGTCCTAGCGAACATTTAGCCATCCCGACGATGGGACATGATCTTTCCGATTACCGATTGTTTTCCGGGTTACACTATCATTGTGAATTTTTTATTTTTTTAATTTATAGATCACTTCAAAGAGAGTCCTTTTTGTCAGTCCAATAAGATTATCGAATCCTTTTGTGCCCGCTGAGACGACAGGTGCGACACTTCAACTAACTATTTTATATTGCACGGCGCAAAAATTAATTGTTTATTTGACATTCACGTGGAGTTATAAAAAAAGGAAAATATCCAAACCGCAATAATGTGGACAATTCATCATCATGAGAGAGTATCTAGATGTATGACAAATCAAAAAAAAAATTAAAACAAATGGTTTTTCCGCGAATACGTGCTCGAAGCGCCAACGTTTCAGTTTGACTAGTTGGGCATAATTCAAATCAAAAATATCTGAGCATCAATAAAATGATACACGGCGGCAAGTATATATGGCGCGATATAAAAATACAATTGTATCTACAAGATACTTTTTCCTTGTTTTTTTTTTTTCTGTTGTATTTTTCATTCGTTATTATTCGTTTATTATTCCCTCTCGTTTTACACACATACGACGACGACGAACCAAATGGTTGGTGTTTGGTTGGGTGTTTTGTTGGGGATGACGATTACGACGACAACAACAACAACGACTTGCGGCAACAACGACGACGGCAACTTGAACGAGGACGACGACGACGACGACCACGACCAAGACGAGAACTATGAAGAGACGACAATAGTCAAACGCAGGCAAGTAGTACTTGCCCGACACACGAAACTTATTTTTTCTTTCTCTTGTACACCTATGTACATCACGCGAAATGTGGATTTGCTTTTTTCATTTTTTCGAAATTCCAATTCGATGTTCGAGTTGTTTTTTTGTAATTTTTTTTTTGATTGTATTTGCGCGCCACCATACAAAGATACAGAGAGATAGAACAGGGGATACACGTTTTTTACTTCGTATACAAGAGTGGGTATCTTTTTCGAAGTATCTATAGGTATATACATAGATGTATGAATGGGCCGGGGATCTTTTATTTCCCGAATTCGATGATTACTCCGTACGCAATTCAATAGTTGAGATACAAGGTTTCGTTACTACCCACTGACTACTGGCAGCCGCCTGCAGTGGATATCAATGCAATGTGACACTGTCGAATGGAATAAAGTATCTACCATACTTTATACACACACACCATCAGACAGAATTCGAATTCGAATTGGACCTAGTATATAAGAAAGAGAAGAGGGAATAAACACCAACCAAAACGGAAGAGTTGAGGGTTGTAAATCATTCGAACGAGTGAGATACATTGATGATGCCATCTACTTCTATCGCAAGCAAGCCACGCCTCTCGAACAAAAGTCGACAGAGCCATAGGTACACCCATTGAAATGAATGAGATACAAGCATTTGAAAACTTTGTGTTTTTGTCGAACAGGTAGTACCATCATTGTACTGTGAATTTAAGGTGTGTAGTTCCAGCAGATTGTTATTGAACATTATTGCTTTAGTTTGTTCGCTTGATGATTGTTATAGTCCTTGTGACCACATCACACACACAAACACATACACACACTATATCAAAACGAATTTTTGATTATCCTGTTGAAATGTCCATTTTGCATACATATAGGTTTAAGTTTAAGTCATAATCAAGATGTTAGATTTATTTTTGCTGCTGCTTCCTTACACATACACATCACAGACAGACCAGCCAGATACATTTATACATCTATCGGTGGTGTCGCAATTTAATGTTTAATTTTCATTTAATTACTTGCATGAAAAGCGTAGATTGATTGTTGTTTTCTAGAATAAAATTTATGATGTGTGTTTTAAAAATAATAAATTTCACGGTAGTAGGTTAGAAAAAATGATGAGGGGAACCAGTGTCTGCCATGAAAAGAATGCATTAGTAATTTGTTAGAGTCTAGACTTATATTTCTATATATATGTTTTCTTTAATTTTATTTGAATAATTTGTATTTGTTAAATAAATTTGTGATGATTAAAATGACAATGACAATGATTGTGTGTTTGGGATTTATTTATTATTTTTTTTGATTCATTACGAATACAATGCGTTTAGTTGGAAGTTAATTTTTCAAAAATAGAACAGATAGAAAAAAAAAGTATCTACCTATAAACACATGTGAGAATTGGCTTTTGTTCTCTGCGCGCGAAGGTGAGTTTGGTGCGAAAATGAAAAACGTTTGCAATTAAAAGTCCATTTGATTTTGATTGAGAGAATTAATTTTTTTGATATAATTGTGATTGATACTTCCGAAATTGTGAGGAGGTTTAGTTTGACAAATCTTACAAGAATAATGATGGAATTATGATCTTGCAAAAATCGACTGTTAAATAATGAGAATGAATAAAAGATTAGCTGCGGTTGTTATATGAGTTCTGAAGTTTTATTTCTTTTTGAGACAACCACAGGGAAAAATTCGAATTTATTAACAAATTTTGAATGATTGCAGGTGTTATTCGAAACTACGTCCAAGCTACGACTGTACTGTTTGACAAAATGTCAAACATTTGTTTCTTGCTAGTTTTTGGGCCATATACCTAAAAACAAGCAAGAAACAGGACGAATTTTCAGAGATAAAGGAAGGCGGGAAATACGGATGCAACCAGGAGTAAAAGAGATTTTTTTTTTGGGCCATATACCTACCAAGACGAATGGGTCAGGCATGATAAAGAGAAAGCGCAAGTTTTTGCCGCCCACCTGGAAGAAACGTTTAAACCGTTTGATGGTCAAGCTCTTATTGAAAATATAAATACGTCATATAACGGGTGGGCCATCTAGTGATTTATTTTTAAATCATAGGTTATTATGACACTGATAGCTATTTCCCGCTCGAAATCTTGACAGAAAGTCAGTACCATACCTCCGCAAAACGAAATGAGTCACTTTACGCTTGAACAACATTGGGAAATATTGAAAACTTATTTCCAAAGTGAGTGCTGTGTAGCCCAAACAGTGCGTTTTTTGAAAAGAAGTTTTGGCCGAAATGAAGCACCCACCGCGCCTGCTGTACGCAAGTTTGTGCAAAAGTTCGTGAGACTGGTATGCTAGTGGACAACACTCATGGTCCCCGTCGTCGTCCGGTGCCCACAGACGAGAATGTGGCTGCTGTAGCCGAGAGTGTGAGACTCAATTCGTGAACATCAACTCGTCATCGATCTCAACAGCTCAACATTTCATGCACTAGCCTGAGGAGAATTCTGCACAAAGATCTGGGATTATTCGGTTACAAGGTCCAATTGATTCAGCAATTGAAAGCGCATGACCATCCGCTTCGTTATCGCTTCGCAGTTTGGGCCTTAGCGCAGCTTGAATTGGACAACGATTTTGGGCGAAAAATCATCTTTTCTGACGAGACACATTTTCAACTCGGCGGCTACGTTAACAAACAAAATTGCCGCATCTGGCGCTCGGAAAACCCGCACGTTATTGTCAAGAAGCCAATGCATCCACAGAGAGTGACAGTTTGGTGTGGGTTGTGGAGTGGTGGCATCATTGGACCATTTTTCTTTGAAAATGAGGCTGGGAACAACGTTTCGGTTAACGGTGGGCGTTACAGAGCCATGTTAACGACTTTTTTTTTTACTGAAATTGAAGACATGGATTTGGACGACCTCTGGTTTATGCAGGATGGCGCGCCATGCCACACAGCCCATGCCACAATCGGTCTTTTGCGCACCAAATTCCCAAATCGTGTTATCAGCCGTCTGGCCGATGTCTATTGGCCGCCTCGGAGCTGCGATTTGACCCCTTTGGACTTTTTTTGTGGGTAACCGTGAAGGACCGATATTATGCCAACAATCCGGAAACGATTCAAGCACTTAAGGTCAATACCATCCAAGCTATCCGTGAGCTACAACCCGAAACCATCAACAAGGTCTTGGAAAATTGGAGTGATAGAATGCGCTACTGCGAGGCCAGCCGAGGCAGCCACTTGAACGACGTTGTATTCCATAATTAATGGGAATATTTGCTCTTACTAACAAAGCCATAACACATGGAAAGAATTTAATTTTGTTTATTTTATTGCATTTTTAAAAAGAAACTTGTAGTTGGCCCACCCTGTATAGCCAATAGTGCAATAAAAAATGCATCATTAACCGAACTTTTAAGATTATTTCAATGGCGATGTTGAATGTAGTCTTGGGTCTCCTTCTTCTGTTTTGTTTACCTACTACTTTTATTTAACAAATTTTCTTTACTTGCCAAACCATCTCCTCAAGAATTATTTTAACCGATTTCAGTTGTAGTTCCTTTCTAATGTCTGCGTTTCTTCTTTGTCGATTCTCCTGACTCCTGGTACATTCCTGAGGTATCTCATCTCCATAAGTTGTATTTGTTTTTCTTGCTTTCTTGTAAGCATTCAGTTTTTTCATCCGCGCAGAAATATTGGTAAGTATTATACATTGAGTTGAATATGAATTTCTTAATTTTTTGTGTTACTTCTTTGTAGTCTAGGGCATACAGTCTATTGCCCGATTTAGTTGTTGCCTTCAGTTCTACTTCAGAGTTACCTCTGTTGTTGATGATACTTCCTAGATACTTATATTAGTGCAATTTTTCAAGAACATTTCCATCCATCGTTAATATTGCCGCTCCAGGCTCGTTGCTGATCATCGCCACTTTAGTCTTTTCGACCTTGAGAACCAGCTTCAGTGTTGATAATTTGTCTTTCCACACTTGTAGACTCCTTTCCAGCTTTTCCTCCGTATTTGCAAACAGCACTATATCGTCCGCGAATGCACGGGCTCGTAAATACATACATAGATAGGTTGCAAAGCCAAAAGTATGGAAAAAGTGGAAACGGTACTAGGCAACCATGCCCATTGGCGGGACTGCAGGGTAAGCTAACAATGTTTTCGGGAATGCCTTTCGGAATCTCATATCTTCTTTTTGGATGAGCGGAATGATGAGGATGTGTAAATATTTGGTTTCCCCAGTGCCACCCGCATGAAATTGAGATACAACGACAGTTTTTCATCACGTGCGTTTGAATCTTTTACCGAGCTAGGTTAGGTTAGGGTGCCCGTTTGTACCAATATATACATCACTTGGCACGATTGGCGTGCCAACATTTCATCTACGATTATTCTCGCTGCTAGCATCCAGCTTTAGTAAAAGTTTGCGCGCAATCGAGACGCATACTTAAATCTAGGATATCCCCCAAGATATAAAGCGTACTGCCATGTTTGGCGAGCTCGTCAGTCTTCCAGTTACCTAGAATGCCTTTGTGATTTGACATTCAGCATAGGTAAATGTTGAATTACTCCTTTGTTTCTTTATGAGAGACGAGCGGCGATACAGAGTGACCTTTGAAGTAAAGGAGAACGATTCCAGGGACTTAATTGCTGCTTGGCTGTCCATGAAAACGCTAATATCCCTAACAGATAATACTTTACACTTTAGCCAGGACAGGACTTCATTATTTGGCAAAATTTCCACCTGAAAAGCGGTACAGTGACTTGGAAGGTGGAAGGAGATCCTCAGTTTGATCATTTCGGAGAAGACACAATCACCCATCCCACTTCCGGTCTTGGATTCGTCTGTATAGAAGTGAATCGAACTTCTTTCTATTTTGACAAAGTTTTCCCACTCATTTCGGGCAGAGATAGTTGCACAGATATTTTAATCACATCTAAGTTTCGATGGGGTATCGATAGTCGGCATTTTCAGGTGTAAATTTTAATAGATCTATGATCAAGGAAAGCCCAAATTGGAAACTATACTGGAAGAAGATTTTCAGCTACCATCTAGCTTCCATCTGCCTGCCGAATCTTTCACCCAGATACTGCAAAGCTTTCGGGCTGCTGCTCGATGGGAAGGGTATGGCCGAGAGCCACTTCCCCTTCACTTTCAGTACATGATTTGACATTAGAGACGGTTTTATATACATTTTGAGATAACTGATATACTATATATGGAAATTACAGCTCGCAAGACTTTATGAAATACATTCTGTGGCCTCAAGCGCTAACTGCTCTAGTCGAGTTATGACACAATTGACTTAAGGATACCAGAAGACGCTCCAATATTCGAAGTTTAGGCTATATATTTTTTACTTTTCTCTCTGCAGTAGTTACCGAGTTGTAAGCAAAGAACAAAACCAATAAAGCAAAATCCCATACGTTTTTGAGAAAAGGGTGAATTTCAAACTCCTTTTCTGAGAAACTGTGAAAATCGACTTAACCGGTTGATAATTGATTGTCACATACTTTTAGAAAATGTCAAATTTGTATTCCGCATATTATATAGTATAGATCGTAGCCTTTGAAATCATTTGACACTAAAAATAAAAAAAATGTTTAAAACAATGCAAAGTATGTAACGTTGAACAATTTTTACAAATTGCATATTTTTCCTAGTTAAACGTTTAACACTGTGTCAAGTAGTGAAATCGTAACTTTAAGCGAACTTTTGGATTCCTAAATAATGTTGATATCTTGAATAAGGGATGTTTCAAGTTTAAAATTTAACAAACAGGCCTGAGTAATGTTATGAAGGGGTCAAACAAATTTATTAATTTTCTATTTTAGAATTGAGTCAGGCTATTAATAGTAATCTTGAAACGCTTAAAAACTTTTGTTCGATATCTTATCGTATGAATGTACCGTACCTCGAAGAAGATCGCAATGACTTTATAAATTGACTTCAAAGCTCTAAATTATAAATCCAACTTCAGGAAAATTCATACAAAGTAGTTAAAGAAACCAGGAGTGTTTTTTTTATATTGCATGTTGATGTTGTTTGGCCGCCATTTTGGTTTGGTTGGCATTTATCAATTCGCATTTGACAGTGAAGAGTAGTCAATAATAATATTATTATGGAGCATCCAATGTCTCAAAAACGTGTTCAAGTTACTAAAACATTTTATCCGAATAATCGTTCAATTCTGATAACACCAATTTTCAGCGTATAATGAAGAACTTTCAAACTCAATATAAACTGGAAGGTAAAGTGAAGTCCGGCCGAGTTCATAGCGTACGTACGATACAAAATACAACTGTACTGAGAGACAATATTGATAAAAGTCAGGGCGCCTTCGTTAGACGCCGTGCACAAGAATTTGAAATGTCTGCGTTTAGTTTGTTTAAAATAGCACTGGTCAACACGATTTTTGTTACATGTAAGCCAGTATGTGATTTGTGTTTACCTTCTTACCCCAATTAAAAAATCGCAAACATTATTGTTCGATCACTCTCACTTTTTTTTGTAATAGTAACGGGATAATTCATGTTATTAGAGGAGATCAGTGAGAATATTGTTTTGAAATTAAGAAATTAATTGGAAGTAATAAATATTTTTTGTTTTCATTTTAGTAATCTGCGTTCAATAACATGCCGAGAACTTGTGTAAATAATCTTGATCGAATCTGTTACGTGTATGGTAAACTTACTCGTACATTTTCAAGTTAGCAGAAAAATTTTACAGACTTGGTCAAGAAGTGTTATTTTAAATATTTCGGATTTCCAGTTCGCTAACAAGACAAATTGTGGGTTCCTCATATATGTTGTGCTTCCTGTGTTCCTTTTTTGACAGGATGGGCTAACGAAACACGTCACATGAACTTCGCGATTCCAATGATATGGGCCGAACCAAGAGATCACATATCAGAATGTTATTTTTGCTTGGCTGCAATTAAGGGCTACAGTAGTAAAACTAAACAAGTAATCAAGTATTCAAACTTACCATCTGCAAGGAGACCGCTCCCCAACAGTGAAGAGATGCTTGTACCAACACGTACAGAAAGTGTACAATTAGATGAATCCAGTGTGTCGTCGAGCTTACCTTCTACTCAAAAGGACATGAAAGATTACACTTACGAGCCTAGCACTTCTTCTACACCACATTTAATAACACAAGGTGACCTAAACGACTTGGTGCGTGATTTGAATTTATCCAAAAACCAGGCTGAAATTTTATCATCTAGATTGAAAGCAATGGAATGGAATTTATTTCATACAGAAACAAGATCAGGAAGGTGACCTTGTGTATTGTAATGACATTTTTTTTTGTATCTAAAAAAGGAAACCCAAGTCCCAGAGCACTCAGACTCTCCGGTCCATTGTACTACCACGCAGGAACCTTTCTTTGATGCAGTGGTTGGGAAAACTTTGATGTTATTCGTTTTCCATTTTATACTCGGCTGGCTGACGATAGCTGTTCCCCGCTGGGGCTCGAACTTGCACACATCGGTTAGCGAGCAAAAACACTATCCACTGCACCATTGCCACCCCCCTTAATGACATTAATTCTTTGATAAATTTATTATGGAACACTGACTATACCAGTATAGATTGGCGACTATTTATGAACTCTTCAAAAGTAAGTTTAAAGGCTGTTCTTTTGCATAATGGAAACAAAATTCCGTCTGCCCCAGTAGCCCACACCAATAACATGAAAGAGTCATATGACAACAAAAAACTACTTTTAGAGAAAATAAAATACACTGAAAAGGGGTATTCCAGAAGCTAAATATCCAAGAAAGTCGTAGTCGTATCTAATAAATTAGTACTGTCCGTTGATCGTTTTCCCTTTTCCAAATAGTTAATGAAGATTACGCTGTGGGAATCCCAGAAAACAGGTGCCATGACTTTTCCGGCCGACGGCACCGTTTTTGCTTTTTTGGAGCACGTTCGCCTGCAGAAGTCCACTGTTTTGATTGTTCCTTCATTTCTGGCGTGTAGTGGTGTATCTAGGATTCATCAACTGCTACGGAAAGCCGTAAATATTCACTTGAATTGTGCTGGAAGAGTCCCAAACTCTGTTTTGAAATCTTCACCCGAATCCGTTTTTGGTCCACCGTCAGCAAAAGCCGCACCCATCTTGGTGATCATTTTTTCTTGCCCAAATGGTCAGGCAGGATTCGAATGATGGTATCGTTTGAAATTGTTATCTCATCTATCTTACGAACCTTAACCCGGCGATCGTCCAACACAATATCGTGGATTTTGTTGACCATTTCTTCCGTTGTGACGTCATTTGGACGTCCTGGGCCCTCAGCGTCTTTTGTGCTCGTACTACCGCCACGAATTTTAGTGAACCACTTGTGTACCATTCCATGCGAGGGAGCAGAGCTTCCATAATATTTTTTGAGTCTGTCTTCAGTCTCCTTAATGGTTTTACCACGCAAAAAGTAGTGCTTTATTAAAACACGAAACTAATTTTTTTCCATTTTGTCCAAATCTCACAAACCAAAGTTGTTTCGATCACTGTAAAAAGCTAAGTGTTTGACAGGTCTATTTGATTTTTTCGTCTATGCCGAGAAAGAAAGATAGATGTCAGAAGAAAATCCTCTATGCGATCCAAGCGCCACCTTGCATCAAAGTCACTGACTTATCCAACAACCCTCGTATATAAAATTCGATTGACTGAATAATTAATACGCCAACGACCTTTCCACCCTTGTAGAGTTACTGTATGGTGCACCATTTTTGGCAGGCGGCATTACAGGGCCACATGTTTTTGATGAAAGAGGCAATGCTGTAACAATTACTTCTTTTTTTGCATGTTGCTGGGTGAAAATTGTCAAAAGACATCGCAGGCGACCTTTGCGATAGTGTGGGACTTTAATCCACTAAATACCCGGAGAAGGCATCATACTACTAGTCAAACTAATCAGAAATCTATTCATAAAACTTGAAAGTTTGTATAACTTGTTCTCAGTCTTCTAACTAAATTATTATTGTTAAAATGTCCAACTACTTCTAAATTGTTGTGGTTGCGAAGTCTAAGTTTATGTCTTCTTGCGCTCTTCCTCGTCCTGTACCATTTCAACTTTTCGATCTTTATGAAGATCAAACTCATGCGCATGTGTACCATGGCGCATTAACTATATTGCGTAGTACTTTGTTCTGAAAGCATAAGCTATGTCGGTTTGTCTTACTTGTGCACCAAAGCTGGAGACCATATGCCCATATTGGCTTTAGTACTTGCTTATAGAACAATTTTTTTTGTATATCGAGAGACAAGAATACCTCCCTAAGAGCCAACACATTTTATTATAGAGTATGTTCAATTCATCGTGTTTTTTCTTGACATGAGCCTTCCAGGATATTGGGTAATATGATGTATCTTTACTAGATAATTTGCCAGGTTTTGGTACCATAATCTCGTGATATGTTGCAAAACTTCTTAATACCCGACTTGGTTCGATTAGGCCCACAACACATGTGGTGCCAATAGGACGGATACGATGGACATTTTGCGAGAATTTTTTTCCGACTGCATAATGTCAAACAGATATCACCGATCGGCCACGGGTAGTCAAATCAGGAGATCCAAGTCCTGAGTTGACCACCCGTGACTTCTTTCTTTTGAAATAACACCCTAAATGTGCCAAAATGTTATGCAAAATATGGTGACCGATATAATATTCCATACATAATTGTTATAAACTAAATAAACATTTAATAAAAAAAATGGTGTAATAAGTCAAAAGAACATCAGCCTGGAACATAAAAAACGCACAATACTCGTACTCGAAAACTTTTTATTTTGTAGGTTTTTTGGTACACATTTTTTTAATCTTCGCCCACTGTGGCATGGTTCAAACCATTAACTCAAAAAAAAAAAAAAAACTGTTTGTCACTTCTTGAGCTTACCCTAGATCTACCTCCAAATTGTATGAAAAATGCCACCAACTACATATGTCTAGTTTAGGAGCCAGAAGGTCGTGACAAACAGATAGGCACGGATACGCGGAACTGCAACCACTACTTTACACGGTTCCTGTCCTGCACGACTGTCGAAAATATATCCACAGATTTGGACACAATAGCTCGCCCTTCTGTCCTGTATGCCGAGATGAAATGGAAGAAGTGTTCAATCGCAGGCGCTTCGCAGAGGGAAGAATGTAGCTGCCAAGCCCAGAGTTTCTAATAAGTCATATGACACGGCCAACGGACGTATGGCTGGAGACCCTGTTCCTTCATAACGAGCTTACAGAATGAGCCGAGAAGAATCGCACGACTAAGAAGAGCAGATGGCATAGTATAGCTTACTTACCAGCCAAAAAAAATACAAATATTTGGCGCAACAGCTCTTTAAAGTGCCAGGGCCTAGCTTCTCGCAACCACTCAAGTTGTGTGCGTTATATTTCTCACACGAATGGAAGGGACCTACAAGTTTAATGCCGAATCCGAACGGTGATTTGAGAAGCTTTTTCGTGACAACAATACTCTCGGATGTTTGTCAGACGCTCGCGAGAGGTGGGACCGTGAAAAAACTTTTTGGTATTTTCTGGGATTCGAACTTGGAACCTCATGCGTAGTGATCCGACACACTAACCACTTACGTCACGGCGCTTACCAGCCCCATGAAGTAATATCTAATAGCAGTCCCCCGGTAAGAGTTGTTGAAATATGCAGGGTGTGGATTACTACGTAAGCGCATTCCTGACATCGATAATTCGGGCTTCCGAATCGTGCATGCCAGGCTATTCGTATTTTTAGGAGATTACCACATCAATTGGTGCATCCAAAAAAAAGGGCAAATAGAGAGATAGACGAGCAACAGAGCGAGAGCAATAGGACTTACGAAGTATACATAAGTACCAAACACTTGGGAAAGGTGATGGTACTAGCAATTATAAAATTATGATCAAAACAAAAGTTTGCGAAGGTTTCTTGATTTCAAAACACTCTGCGTATCAGTACTTTCGACCTTTTCTGGGCTGAAACTCTGGCCTCCATCCTCTCTACAAAATCCAGTCATCTTATTCGCTGTATGTGAACTCTTCTGGCTAAGTCGATGTACACTTACCGTCACCTTTGCAGACTTCAATCACTCGAAGAACTTTTCTCTCAAAGTAACGAAGAGTATCCTCATCCGATTTTGGTAAAATTCACGCCTCTGCGCTATACAACAGGACTGGGATGATTAGTGTTTTATACAGAGTTCTCTTAGTAGTTCGAGATATAGCTTTGTTACGCAATTGCGTTCTTAACTCATAAAAACAGCGATTGGCAAGAAAAATTCTTCGTTCGGTATCCCCGTTAGTGTCATTTGTGGAGCTCGCCATAGAGCCTAGGGAGAGACAAAGTCCTTACTACCTCAAAATTATATCTTTATATTATGGCGTTTTGTCCATGACGCCTATGTTGGGTGTCTTTTCTTGTAGACAGAATATATTTTGTTTTAGTTTCATTGACAAACAGACTTGTAAAGGATTGTACGCCCGGTGTTGACTTGTAAATTTCATACAATTCTTTCAAGTATTGTGTTTAAGATGATAGCGCGTCACCTTGTTTAAGGCATTTCCTGACATCGAACAGTTTGGTGGTGAAGAAGAAGAAGATTTTGATGGAGGAAGAGGCGAGAGTGCTCCATCGCCATCCTGCACAAACGGATAACCTTGGCAAGGATGCCAAGACTAGACATGGGTCTGTATAATTTGCGTCTATACGCGTTACTATAGGCAACTTTGAAATCGATGAAGAGTGCGAATTGATTTTATATTCTTCGGTTTCTTCCAAGATCTGTGAGTATTTGGTCAATGGTGCATTTTCCCGATCTAAAATTGCACTGATAAGGACCTATCAGGTTGTTGACGAGCGATGTTGAGGAGAAATTTACCTCTATATTTGACACAATTCAAGTGTCTCCTTTCTTCAGAATCGGTCAAACGATTGGCTTAAGACCATAATATTTCGCAGCAGCATAATATTTCACAACCAGCTTCTGTTCAAATGGATGCTTGGTATGATTCCTCATGTAATTGTATGTATGCACATATGTATGTGCCTTTCACCCTTTCATTAAATTGGCGAACACACTTGCTGTAAGCCGCTTTAAGGTCGAATATGGTCGAATACTGTTGCTTGGCTAACATTTCATAATCATTAATATATTTTGTGGTGAATCATTTTATTAAAACAAACTACGAAGGAAAATTATCAGGTGTCTTAAAAAGGAAGATTGCTCATAACAAGATCGTTCATCAATTTCTCGTGACTTTGTCTTCCGCCCATTATGCTCAAATTACAATATCAGCCTTGAAGTGAATTTGCATAGAACTTTCATGCATATGCCTGAGAACTTGAGACCTTTGTCATGGCTTGACTACCATATGATGGTCATTGTTGTTTACGACAGTTACATACAGTCTGCTTCCTTTCTATCCAGAGTCTCATCTATTCGAATTTTTGTTTCTTACTGGCTCAGATTCTATTAGCATCTTTGATCTGAACTTAATTAATTGCAGATACCATCAGAAATATATACATTCCCCACTTTATATCACTCAAAGCCTATAGATGAAAAATAAATGACTCGATCAAGAAACATGCGACTGAAAACATATATACACCCCATCGACACAACTGGCATCAAAAAAAAAATGCGAATTTATATTCACCACTTAGTCCGTAGTGAAAAAAAAAAAAAAAACCCATCAAGCCATTTATAAATTAAATACTGTCATAGTAGCCACAGTATGTTGCAAGTAATTTTTCACAATCGTTCTCGTAGTTTACTTTTATTTCACTTTTTTGCTTGTACCCTGCGCCAGTGTTAATTTTCTACATCACTTTTGCACACAGTTGCAGCAGATAAATGCCACGGCTTTGACTCAGATTTCGCCAGCGGCATACTACGGCGGAGTAGCTTAAAGGAGATACAGTGAAAGAATTAAAAACAAATTAAAAAGAAAAAAAAACTTCCAGTGGAGGGGAGATTTATCTGAAGCCCGCAGAACAAGCTAAAAGGAAGCCACCAGAGAACAAAAACGTCTCTTTTCAATTAAACAAATACATATAGTCTATAGACGGAGAATGGAAAAAAGAGAAGCCAACAGATTTAAATCAGAGCCTCTGATGATATTATAAATTTCCGCATATACCAAAGACTCCCTACCAACCCCCAGCTCACTGTACTACGCTCTATGCACCAACTGAACGTCGACCATTTTTCGCATCGATTCGCAGGCCTAACATGACGCAAAGATCGCAAAATGTCGACAAACGACGAAACTGTGGCGGCAAAGTCCACCACGTCGACGACTCTGCTCCAATCTAACAAAGATGGATGCGCCTCTGCGCGGTCGACTACAAAAAACCCCACGAGAAGGAACTGAACAGACCGCGACTTGCGCGGGGATACATGGTGTTTCCATCTGATCTGAGATTCGTTTTTAGTTAAAAGTTGAAACTGTTAGGTAGTATCTACTTTTCTTCTTTTTGATTACTTAAGCGATTCGGTTGTTTTGTTTTTGCCCCTTTTGGTTGTACTAATTTATATGCGCTAAGGATTGCATGGAAGCTGGTGACTCTCAAGAATCCCACTACCGACGACTCACCCTCCATTATAAATGAGAAAACTACTAAAAAAAACGAGAAAAATCTCCTTCCAGTATAGTGTTAAATGTTTAACAAACGAAATGGAAAAAACGAACAAAAAAAAAGTATCTAGATACTATATGTATGTGGAATAAAAACGAACGACACACCGAGCTGAATGGATGAAAAATTCATTTACATTAAAAGACAATTTAAATTAATTTACTTAACTTGACTACCAGTTTTGTTTTTGTTCGCTTTTTGTTGGTATTTTGGGTTTCTTTGGTGTGTTTTTCCATTTGTTTACCCTGCTGACCATACTATTTGCCGGTTTTTTTCTTCCAAATTCGACGGGAATCGTCATTGAGACGGCGGCGGCGTTTACGGATTGAGTTTGAGTTTAACTTTGAGTCCCCCTCTCGTTCAAATATGTATTAAATAAATTAGATAAACGTTTTTTGTTTTCTTACATTCAGATATAATTTATTTATTTTTATCTCGTGTGGTTCCTTCTTTTTTTGGCCGTCCGCTGTCGTTCGTCGTCTGCTTTAACTCCTTCCGTCGATTTTTAACTAGAAGATTTATTTAACGCATATCCGTATTTACACGAGTGTTAATTAACTGAGAATGTTTTTCCTTTTTTTTTTGCTAGTTTTGGCAAGGCGATTAGTTGTAATAGGTAGCTGCCGCTATCAGCTATGGGTTGATCCCGATGGTTAGACGCTAGATAATTGATGGGTTGGAGTTAGTGTTCCCATTTATATTAGTCAAAAATCCGCAATAAGCATGGATGGCTAGCCAAATGAATTTTTTATAACTGATGCGAATATATTCGCGAAACATAAAATTGGTTATTAGATTGCACCAACATTTTATTTAGTTTATTATCTTATGTAATTCTTATATAGATAATTAATTAAGTTAATTGCATGCATTACTTGTAAGAAACGGAGGTGAAGACGAAGAGAGCAGAGCATGAAACATGTAGGATTCCTTACAGCAAACTTGCGAAAGGCCATCACCAACACGCTAAGAACATATGGTGGTGGAGTGGCGAAGCTAAAGGAGTGACAAATGAGAAGAAAGCGGCTTTAAGGCTTTGTCAAAGTGCTACTCTTATAATAAAGTCGAAAGTACGCCTCGACGTGGAGTACAGACGTTGCAAGAAACCAGCGAAGAAAAAATACACCCAGCTTCAAGCAGAGAGTATGGAGAGCCTGTATCGTGGGCTGGAGGAAATACCTTCCCCGGTTGCTGACACAAACAAGACTATGGAGGAGCTGCGACGACACAATACGAACCAAAGCGTAATCACCCTCAAAATGTCCGCCCAAAGAAGGAGGAATGCTCAGGAGATTCGTTTTCTGCATAGGTGGCGGCAGTATTGTGAAGAACTTTTAAATGAACAGTTTCCCCGGCTATACTTTCCAAGAGCCACCCCTAACTGTGAAGAAATACCCGACATTAAAGTTGAAGAAGTTAGTAATGCGGTTAAACACTGCAAAAAAAAAAACAACCAAAGGCGAGCGCTAGACAAGATACCATCTCCTCCCCCTTTTCCTTTTATCAGCGAGGTTATGATCCGAAAATAAGGGATCACAACCCTCCCACTTCACCGCATTTCTACTGAACGACTCAGACCTATTCTCAGATATTTATTTAAATAGAACAGTGCCTCCCAAGTGCGAAAACCTAAAATATCTGGGATCAATGATTAATAACGAAGCAACCTATGATGACGACATCAATCATCACGTAAGCGCAAGGTGAATGAAGTAGCAAGGAAACTCTGATATCTTCTGCGACCAGTTATGCGTCCAGCACTCACATACGGTTCACAATGTTGAACAATGTACAAAACGTATGAAAATAAATTAGCAGCAGCTGAGATGAAGAGCTTTGCGTGACAGCAGGAATGACAAGGCTTAACGGAATAAGAAGCCCGAAAATTCATGGAAGCCTTCACGCCAAAGAAACTATTTCACGAAAATGGTTGGCTTGTTAGCGTAGACTAAGGACTTGACGTAGGCCCAGAGAAAATAATCGAGTGGTGTCAAGTCGAATGATCGCGGCGGCCAATTGATGAGCGCTCGCCGTGAGATGACCCAGTCGCCAAATTTCTCCTTCCAACTTTGAGCGTTTCGTCGGTTGTATGGCATGGAGCGCTATCTTGTTGGAACCCCAGCTCGGATATATCGATGTTCTCGAGCTCTGGCCAGTGAAAGTCGGTTAACATCGCTCTTTACCTGTGACCATTGACGGTAACGATGTCTCCTTCCTCATATCGAAAGAAATAAAGTCCGATAATGCCGCCATGCCATAAACCGCACTAAACAGTCAATCTTTGTGGATACATTGATGCTTGGTCGAACACTCCAATAACGGCAATTTTGCCTGTTGACATACCCGCTGAGCCAAAAATAGGCCTCGTCTGAGAAGATCATTTTTTGCCCAAAATCCGGATCTCCGGCCAACATTTCCAGCGCCCAATTAGCAAACTCACGGCGTTGTCTATGATAGTTCTGCTTCAATTCTTGCGTCGGCACAATCTTATATGGATGTAGACCCAAATCCGACCGCAAAATAAGCCGGGTTGACTTTCTGGCGATGCCCAATTCAGCTGATCGGCGCCGAATTTCTAGGTCTTCTTCGATACTGGCCGCCTATGTTTTCTTCATTTCTGTCAATCTCTGTCTTGTTGGTGGATTAAGGTCCAAAAGTATTTACGGTCAAACTTTTCCACGGTACGACGAATTGCCTGTACACTGAAGGCATGATGACGACCGACCGCACGACGAAATTCACGTTGCGTATGTACAACTTACCCGGAATTCCGATAATATTTTTGAATAATTTCCGTACGTTCGGCAAGCGTGAAACGATGCATGATGAAATGGCAAACCTTACTGAATATTTTGACAGCTGGATATCATTGATAACTTTGACAGCTGCTGAAACATAACAATTGAAAAAAGCATCATTGCTATCTGGTCACCCTTTATAGAGAAGAGCTATATAGAGCCGTGTCTAATTTTTACATCCATGCCAAACTTGTTCGTCTATGTAGGATAACGATGGAGAACACTCACTACTTCCTCATGGTCTGTAATGACCTCAACGAGACCTTCGATGTCAAAAAAGGTTTTAGACAAAGTGACGCGCTGTCATGTGATTTCTTTAATATTATACTTGAGCGGTTTATGCGGAACTCATAAGCCAATACCAGATTCACAATCTATATCAAAAGTCTGTACAACTGCTTGCATATGCCGACGATATTGACATTATTGGAAGAACTCAGTGGACTGTCACCGGTGCGTTTGTAAGCATTGAAGCAGAAACGGCCAAAATGGGTTTAGCGATAAACGAGGGCAAAACCAAGTAAATGCTGTCAACAGGAAGGGACAGTCAACACCGACGAATTGGACAGAATGTCACAGAGAGACGTTTGAGATGGCTAGGAAATGTAGAGCGAATAGACAACAATGCTTCGGCCCGCAAAGTCTTCTAATGTAACTCGGAGGGACGACGCAGTAGAGAGCCTCCTCGTTGTAGGTGACGCGTACATGTGGGGACTTCGACCAACTTGGAGTGCGCAACTGGAGGCAATTAGCTAAAGACCGAGCTAAATGGAGAGGATAGTTGGTTGAGGACCAGGAACTGTAGCGCCACCTAAGTATTATAAGTAAGTAAGCAGAATGTGTTTCGAACAAACATATTTGTTTTTGTCAGAGTGTACCATCGGATCGGTTTGCAATATTAACTTTCCTATAGGAAATTGGAATTAGCAACTCAGGTAACAAAAATTTTGTAATCATACGTAAATGTCTAAGCTTAGCGTTGGAGTGTTAATGCACATTTTCGAGACTTCAAAGTTGATTATTTCAAACCATTGTACTAAAACACCCGTATTATTAGTTCAAAATAAACCACCGATGAAATATGTTTTTCAATGACTATCTACTTCCTGAAAAATTATATGACAGCACTTGAATCTGATTTATGGCCTGCGAGGCGAATCTATTTCACAATCAATTTACTCAAAAAATTTGTATAAAAAATGTAAAAATATAGCTAATCGCATTAAAATTCCATATTTCATCATCTCGTTGAAAAGCAATTTCTAATTCTAGATAATCTTACTTCCAAGTTTATCTATAATATCCCATTATACGCATTTGTTTAGGAACATACAACAGCTGAGGTTGAGTGTTTTAACATTCTCCTTAGCTTGTTTTTTTTTTTTTTTTTAGCTTTACACACAGATACTACAGATCGTTGAATATATTAAAGTCCATGCACATGAAATCATTTGAGTTAAAGTTAAAATTTATTTAAATTTTTAAAGCTTTAAAATTACCACGTTTACGTACCTACTAGTTCAAAAAAAAAAAGAAAAAAGAAAAGCTCCTTATCCCCCCTCGACACACAAGGAAATCTGTCCACATCTGTACGTTTCTATGGCATTATATTCCTCTTGCTTCCACTTGGATATTGTGTTACCACGCAAGTCACACCGACCACTAGATTTCTGGTCGTAAATTATAAAATTGTGGGTGGTGGGATGCTGCTGCTGCTGTTATGTATCTAAGTATCTAAAGCTCCACCTTTCGCCATATGTGCGCTATGAATTGGATTTTTTTTCTCTCGCCGATTTTTTATTTATTTTTTTTAAGTCTGTGAAAATTCCTTTCACACGTACAAATTATGGGTGAGCAGAAAAAAATTGGAAAAAATGTCGGCTTTTATTTTTTTTTAGGTAGGTAAAGCCAAGGCAAACAACCGATGGCGTTGTCAGCCGTCGCGTTGTTATTCTGTTAGAGGTCTCTCACGTCAATTTGATTGATTCGTACCTTGACATCTGCTGCTGCTCTACTCGTTTCCCTAAGACATTTGCTCATTTTTATCTACAGGATTTGTACTCTCATGTTTACCTATACATAGTTTTTTACTTTCTTAGAATGTCCTTACGGTAGTATATAAATATATATAATGCAATGGGTACATAGACCGGGTTCACTTGGATGTCAATGATACTGTAATTGATTTGCAAATCATGCGTTTCCAGGATTTGCGGGTGGTAAAATGTGGGTTAAAAGGACACACAATCAGGCAATTCCCAGACAAGTGAAACAATTGATAAAAGGATTTTGTCGATTTGCTCAAACGTTTTTGGCAGCATTTTCTAAGTGACTCTATGACCGAGTTCTGTTGTTATTTGCTAGTATCCTTTCACTATGGCGGTGACCTTGTCTGAAATGTGATGATAATGTTGCTTTGGAAGTCATTATCTAAATGATGTCGGTTAATGAGTGGTATGGTCACTTTTGGCGAATTGTTTTCGCCATACTGCGGGAAAGGATGTGATAATGGACAATGAGATTTGCAGAGTTGCAATATCAGGGAACACCAGCACCTGACTGTGTACTTGATTTGGTGTTTAGTATTGGAGTTTCCAAGGATTCGAGGTATAGTTTTCTCATTGTGTTGTCCTGTTTGCGAAAAATTTGCATTTAGTGATTGACAAGTGAAAAGGAAGGAGTATGTCCTTGAGGTGTTGTGGTATTGTTTACGGAGGAATGAAAGGTTTTTTTTGATCACATTTACTCTACTGGGTTAGGCTCGCATCTGTAGGTTGACCTTGAGTATGTCAAGGAAAGTCGAAAATCAGGACAACAACTGGCATAGTTATATACTTTTGATGCCGAAAAAAGAATAGAAGGTGTATTACAATACATAGTTTATTTTCGCTGCGCTTTCAATTAAAAAGACATGAAGCGGTTTCAAAACAAATCAAGCGATATTTCATTGATCATTAATCAGCTCTCATGGCACTGTACACAAGAACTTGATATTATTCAGAGCTACTTTCGTCACGTCTATATTTTTTTTACCAATTTAACAAAAAATTGGCAACCGATATATGTATATATGTGTTGAAATGATTCAATCTTTTTGGCTTTACTGTATCCATGTCATATATGCATCGACTCTAAAGAATTTTTCGAATTCAGATAGCAAATATGTAGTTTAATTCCGAAACTGAAGAATATCAAAAAAGTTATTTCATTGGGAATTTTATTGTCGCACACTTCAAAATAACGTTCACTTCTCTAAGTTCCATCAATAATTTTGGCAAAAGGACTGCGGCGTTCGTAAAACGGATTATTTTTAAAATAATTAAATTGTATTCATGTTTCGGAATGCCTCAGAGTTAAAATCGTTATGCAGTATCATTGAACTTTGGTTCAACAAAATGATCATGTCAAGATTAACTTTTGCACTTCAACATTTTCTAAATTCCTGACCGTAATTTTTACTCTCTGCTCTACTGGAGCACTCATGTGCTTCCACAAAAAAGAAAAACACTGCAATATCCATATCACTGGAATTTGCTTGTCTTTCGAAGAAAGCTTACTTACAGACATCTGGTAGAATCCATTTAGTCTGCCCGCATCCTGAAGAGTCATGCCACACAAAATTGTGTTCATAAGAGACTTAATCGTCAGTCGTCACCGAGGGAGCAGGAAAATCTGGGGTAAATTTTGGCCTTGATAAATTCTCCTCTGAGCCTTCTCTGGCAATCTTATCAGATATTTCATCCCCCATGATTCCAGAATGATCTGGGGGTGTATAGGAATAAGTCTTAGATCGAAGAAATTTCACTTCATTTGCCATATTAATATTAGGGCTTCAGAAGGTTTGCCTAAAAGATTTCTTTCAGTGCGAAGTTGTTCCTGGTTGCCCTATGAACTGACGAAATGAAAAATACGTTGATGCAACAGGCATCTAGAAGCCATTCATATGAATGACATGAATGGAAGGGATTTGCAGCTTTATTTCGTACCGGGAGAGCGGTATTCGAGAGTCTTTCGCACGTGTATTTCTCAGAAATGCCTGTGAAGAAAAAGCTATTTTTTTTCGGGATTTCAACACCGAACCTCCAACACACTAATGTCTAAATCAAATATAATGCACTGATTGCACGAAACCAAAAAAAGAAAAATTCAGCATGTTTCTCTTTGAATCTGAAAACATGTTTGCACATAACTACGTATATGCATCGCACAGATGCATGTTTCTGAATCAATTTGCAGCTATTCCAATATGCTGCGCATCCACTAGTAAACCACCCCTAATTGCAACAAATGCAATGCTCAGCATCAACGTTTTGCTTGCACTGCCTTACCATTACAGATTTCGTTCAGTTTCTACCCTTGCCGACAATAATGTGCAACAACCCTTACCATCAATTACTGTTTGCAATTAGAGGTGCACTCCCGAAGTTTGCCAATTTTATATAGTTGAAGTTCTGATAAGATATTTTCCAATTTCATCCCTTAATTCTTTTTTGCGTGCTGAATTTAATAACTGACTCTCAGATATAGAGGTCTCTGAGGACTTCCGTTAAGTGTGAATGCATATTTTTTTGAAAAGAAGAAAATAAGGGATCGTTCGAATGGGTTTTGGGGCATGGGTTTTTTTTCACTTTTCAATATTTTAAAAGGAATTTTACAGTTTCATTAGCGGGCAGTTATTGACTATTAATTGTTGCTTCGTTGAGAAATTTAAACATTATTAGACTGCACTATGATAAATATGTGTAGCTATTCAGACTGTAAATCGTTGGCATCTACATTTGATTCTTAAATATTTTTGTCAGCGATGCTTCAGAATTGCACAAACAATATTTTGCGATGAGTAATTCCATTGTTCAAAAGAAATTTTTCGAATCCTTAGTAAGTCATGTCCTTGCATGTGATACTAGTTTTTAGGTATTCATTTAAAGCAAAGTCGTCTATTTATAGATAGATAGATATATGTATATCTATTTTTCCCTTTTATAGTATAATTTTTATAAATGAAATGCTGTTCGTTGGTCATCGCATCACTTGAGAACGGCTGGATCGATTTGGCTCTTATTTTTAAATGTTTTTAAATAGTCCGAATAAGGTTTTTAGGTTTTTACGGAAAGAAAAATTGGAAAATTCGGGAAAAACTGAATTTTTTCTTTTGCTGGGCGCAGCAACGCACGCCAGGTACCCGCTAGTTTACAATTTTGTTGGGTTCTACACAACTTGCACAGAGATATGATAAATAAAATTTTATCTTACTGCTGAAAAGAATTGTCGGCTAGTTATAGAATTTCTTAATCAACAACCTGCTTAGCCATCTTTTAGCATAGAGATTCGAAATTTAAAGAAAATCGTTGGAACCGTTTTCTATCAGTGCGGTTTCAGGCCAGGAAAGTCCACCATCGATCAAATCTTCACATTTCGGCGGATCCTGGAGAAAACCCAAGAATTCCAAATCGATACTCACCACCTCTTTATCGATTTCAAGGCCGCCTATGACAACATCTATAGAGAAGAGCTTTATAGAGCCATATCTAGTTTTGACATCCCTGCCAAACTGGTCCGTCTGTGCAAGTTGACGATGGAGAATGCTCGCTGCTCCATCAAGGTCGGTAATGACCTCACCGAGACCTTTGATTTCAAAAAAGGCTTTAGACAAGGTGGCGTGTACTTGAACGGATTGTTCGGAACTCACAAGCCAACACCGGAGGCACAATCTATTACAAGTCTGTACAACTGCTTGCGTGCGCCGACGATATAGACATTATCGGAAGAACTCAGCGGGCTGTCACCGGTGGGTTTGCAAGCATTGAGGCAGAAACGGCCAAAATGGATTTAGCGATACACGAGGGCAAAACCAAGTATATGCTGTCAACAAGAAGGGAAAGCCAACACCGACGAATTGGACAAAACTTCACAGTGGGCAGCTATAACTTCGAGGTAGTAAGGGACTTTGTCTACCTTCGCTCTGCTGTAAATTCTACAAACAAAATCAGCGCAGAAATCAATCGAAGAATAACTCTTGCCAATCACTGTTTTTTTGGGCTCATAAGGCAATTCAACAGTAAAGCCCTATCTCGAACAACTAAGGAGACTCTATATAACACCTTGATCATCCCAGTCCTGCTTTACGGCGCTGAAACATGGACTTTATTAAAAGAGGATGAAGATATCCTTGGTCGCTTCGAGAGAAAAATTCTTCGTAAGATTTTCTGTCCCATTTGCGTTGACGGGTTTTGGAGGTGAAGATTCAATCACGAACTATACGAGCGTATTGGACGTCTGTGATGGCTAGGACATGTAGAGCGAATGGACACCAACGCTCCGGCCCGCAAAGTCTTCGAATCTAACCCCGAGGGACGACGCAGTAGAGTGAATCATCGCTGTAGGTGGCGCGCACAAGTTCAAGGGGACCTCGACCAACTTGGAATACGCAACTGGAGGCAATTAGCTAAAGACCGAGCCAAATGGAGAGGCTTGTTGGTTAAGGCCCAGGTTCACCCCGACCTGTAGCGCCAGCTAAGTAAGTAAGTAAGTTGGACCCGTTTTTAAAATATGATAGTAGGTAGACTTTTAAAAGACAGATTTTTAGATTAGGTTGATACACCATCCGATAGTATCTATGCAAGCCAATACAATGGACCAGTTTCTGTAATGGTCAGATTCCGCACTGCGGCTTTGGCTATCTTCCCCGGCTAAACTGGCCGTTCTTTAAAAAAAAAAAATAATAAAATCGAGTTGGGGTCGCGAGGTCGTGCAGCGACGGTACAATGTACCCACAAAAAGAGCAATTTTAGTTAACCTGACTACCTAAGTAAAAAAAAAAATAAGATTCATCCAAGCTTTCACGTTCATATCAGTGAATAATTCATTTCCGTGAAAAAAGAAAAAAAACCTCGTGTACTAGACTTATACCCACCTTTCTGCCGAGCCTATCTACCCCCTTCACATCTGCAGTTCCTTCGCGATAGTAAAAAAGAAAAGACCCAAAAAAAAAAAAACCCCAAAAAATCCCCTCTCGCTAATTTTACCACCTGTGGCCAAAGTAACTGGCAAACCGCGGAAAACCACAAACTAAAAAGAAAAGGAAAAACCAAACATAAAGAACAAAAAGAAAAAACTCGCTTAGTGCACTCGCTTCTACTGGTATAGCGGTGGTTTGGTACCACAACACGTACCAAGGCGATTAAACCCCATCAGTGAGATCAGGGCAAGAAAGACGAGAAAGTAAGGTTCTGGAAATCGACGGCTTATTTGACGTGGCAGCAGACCACCAGCTAGCAGCGGTGATACCGATGGGACAGGGACTTATGGTCCAGCAGCAGTAGCAGTTATTTTTCGATATTTTTTTATATTATATATTTTGCTATTTCCTTTTTTTTTTCTTTTTTGTTAAATGTAGCGTAAGATTATTATCGACGGAATCTTTGAAGAAAGTGCGTCGTTTAAGTTTTCTTATTTTTCTTGGTAGGTTAAAACCCCCCTTCTTACTTGTATGTGTGTGTGAGTGTGTGTACAGTGGGTGGTAAGAATTTCCGTAAATTATAATTACCTAGTGACAAAAATATATATATATATAACTGAAATAAAAGTGATTAATATAATCCACCTGCACCAGCAAATCCCATCGACAGGCCTGACGACGCGGATGCACAGGTAAGCAAATATTTCTATAATCTACAGCATTACCTACAACTATACACACCTTATAACAAATTAAATAGTATTAATTGGGTGGGCTACCACTTCGGCTGGTCAAACGGTAGTGCATGCGATCATATGAAAACACAAGCGTTTTCACTCAGCTGAGGCCTACCAACTCCTACTCTCAACCTCCGCGCGGTGACAGCCGGGTGCCTAGTACCTTAATCCAAGAGATGGGTAACCAACCCCGTTTGGCGGATTCTTGGTGGCAGCAGATGAGAGAGGGGGGGAAGAGTGCTTTTTTCACTAGAGCACTTCTTCCTGTTCCAGGCGGCAGCGGACGAATTCCCTAGACGGAGTCAACGGTGGCGTCTATAGTTCCAGTTAGGTTGAACTTAGTGAATGCCTTGCGCGAGCTGCTTCGACGTATTCGGATCACAGGTCGGTAAGGAATTTCCAATGCTGGTCAGGACATTGGAATAGAGATGGTGGCGGAGGAGCCCTTAATGGGCCAACGGCAGCGCTCATATTCCCGTAGTGGACTACTGGCACCGGTGTACCCGGCCCCTCGTCCTAGGGGAATAATTAAGGAACTGGCCCTCCAGGTTGGGGGTTGTGCCGTCGGGGTAACTTCCCTACCACGTAAAAAGCGCATGGTTCCGAAACAACCAAAAGCCTCGGATAAGGATGACTCAACTAATGACGACCCCAGCAAACGAAATAAGGACAACGACCTTCGGATCTGTACGTGGAATGTTCTGTCCCTTTACAGACCACGTTCAGCCGAACAACTAGCAGAGGCCCTAGACTGCTATAAAGCAGATATTACCGCCATCCAGGAAGTGCGATGGGATGGGCCGGGCAGAAAGAGGATGAAAAACTGTGACATCTATTACGGTGATTGCTACAGAGGCAACAGGCAACGCTTATTCGGATGCGGATTTGTCATACGCGGCAGACATAGGCAAGAAGTCTTAAGCTTCCGACACGTGAGCGTATTATGACTATCCGGATCAAGGCTAAATTCGCTAACATAAGCCTAATATGTGTTCATGCCCCCACAGAAGAAAAGGACCCTGCCACCAAAGAGTGTTTCTACGAGCACCTCGACAAAACATACGAGCAATGTCCTAAATACGACGTTAAAATCGTATTGGGCGATTTTAACGCCAAAATAGGAAAGGAGGACGTCTTTGGTAGGGCAGTCGGTAAGCATAGCCTACACGACACCACGTCTGATAACGGACTAAGGCTAATTGATTTCGCTGTGGAGCGAAATGTCACCATAGCAAGCACATGGTTTCCTCATCTCGATATTCATAAGCAGACATGGCGGTCCAATGATCATGTCACGATCAACCAAATTGATCATATTGCGATCGACGCAAGGCATGCCTCCAGTATTCTGGATGTCCGGACCTTCCGAGCGGCCAACATAGACTCGGATCATTACCTTATTGTAGCCAAGGTACGAATGCGGATATCCCAATCTGAGCAACAAAGAAGAATTACTGTGAGAAAATTTAACGTCGAAAAGCTACAATCGCAAGAGACCGCCAGACTCTTCGCTGAACGCGTATCCCGAAATCTCTCAATCACCCCTTTGCCGCCAGCATCAAGTACCGAATACCAGTGGCAACGCTGCCAACATGCCATCAGAAACGCCGCGACTGATGTGCTGGGTCTCGCTCGACCACCACCGCGAAACCCCTGGTTTGACGAAGAATGCCGGCGAGTGCATGCAGCAAAACAAGAGGCATACAAAGCGGCGCTGCAAAGGAAGACGAGAGCTGCTCGTGAGCTCTACGAGCAAAAGAGACGGGAAGAACATCGGCTTCTCCAAAAGAAGAAGAAAGAGCATGAGAAGCCCGCGTTTGAGAATATCGAGAGTCTATACTCCAGGAACAATGTACGGAAGTTTTACCAAAAGGTAAAAAGAACGTGTCAGAGAAGTAATACCCGTACAGAAACCTGTAGAGATGAAAATGGAAACCTCGTAGTAGAATCACAGTCAGTGCTGAGAATATGGAAAAACTACTTCTGCAGACTGTATAACGGCGACGAAGACCAACATCCCGCTGTCAGGCAGAATGAACCATTCAACATAGACGATGATAGTCAAAATTTCCGTCCACCTGACCAAAACGAAGTGAGGATAGCAATATCCAAGCTAAAATCGAACAAGGCTGCTGGACCTGACGGCTTACCGGCCGAACTTTTCAAGGCAGCTGGGGATGAATTGGTAGAGTGCATACACCAACTCATTTCTAATATTTGGTCAGACGAGTGTATGCCTGATGAATGGAATCTCAGCATCGTTTGCCCGATCCACAAGAAAGGAGACCCCCTCAACTGCGCCAATTATAGAGGCATCAGTCTTCTCAACATCGCATACAAGATCTTTTCTGCGATATTGTGTGAACGCCTGAAACCTTTTATCAACAGCCTGATTGGACCCTATCAGTGCGGTTTCAGGCCAGGGAAGTCCACCATCGATCAAATCTTCACACTTCGGCAGATCCTGGAGAAAACCCAAGAATTCCAAATCGATACTCACCACCTCTTTATCGATTTCAAGGCCGCCTATGACAGCATCTATAGAGAAGAGCTTTATAGAGCCATGTCTAGTTTTGACATCCCTGCCAAACTTGTCCGTCTGTGCAGGTTGACGATGGAGAACGCTCGCTGCTCCATCAAGGTCGGTAATGAACTCACCGAGACCTTTGATGTCAAAAAAAGGCTTTAGACAAGGTGACGCGCTGTCATGTGACTTCTTCAATATTGTACTTGAACGGATTGTGCGGAACTCACAAGCCAACACCGGAGGCACAATCTATTACAAGTCTGTACAACTGCTTGCATACGCCGACGATATAGACATTATCGGAAGATCTCAGCGGGCTGTCACCGGTGCTTTTGCAAGCATTGAGGAGGAAGCGGCCAAAATGGGTTTAGCGATAAACGAGGGCAAAACCAAGTATATGCTGTCAACTAGAAGGGAAAACCAACACCGACGAATTGGACAAAACGTCACCGTGGGCAGCTATAACTTCGAGGTAGTAAGGGACTTTGTCTACCTTGGCTCTGCTATAAATTCTTCTAACAAAATCAGTGCAGAAATCAATCGAAGAATAACTCTTGCCAATCGCTGTTTTTTTGGGCTTATAAGGCAATTCAACAGTAAAGCCCTATCTCGAACAACTAAGGAGACTCTATATAAGACCTTGATCATCCCAGTCCTGCTTTACGGCGCTGAAACATGGACTTTATTAAAAGAGGATGAAGATATCCTTGGTCGCTTCGAGAGAAAAATTCTTCGTAAGATTTTCGGTCCCGTTTGCGTTGACGGGTTTTGGAGGAGAAGATTCAATCACGAACTATACGAGCTGTACAGCGACATCGACCTAGTCAAAAAACTGCGTATTGGACGTCTGAGATGGCTAGGACATGTAGAGCGAATGGACACCAACGCTCCGGCTCGCAGAGTCTTCGAATCTAACCCGGAGGGACGACGCAGTAGAGGAAATCATCGCCGTAGGTGGCGCGCACAAGTTCAAGGGGACCTCGACCAACTTGGAGTGCGCAACTGGAGGCAATTAGCTAAAGACCGAGCTAAATGGAGAGGCTTGTTGGTTGAGGCCCAGGTTCACCCCGAACTGTAGCGCCACCTAAGTAAGTAAGTACCACTTCTGCGTAGATACTACCTTCCTCAGAAACATATACACTTTCTCGCAGATTCCAGGTGTTAGTTTTTTTTTCCCTTAATATCTGTAAACTTAATTTTTTGTTAAATTTCTAATATCTTATACCTTACCTCTTATATATATACTATGATTTATCTGTTAGTGCTTACAGTGTTTTTTTTTGTGAATTTTCATTTAAGATGGTATCTAGTATAAGTGATTAATAATATTAATAAAATTCTAATAATGCCAGCGTAAGGCTACTTAAACTGAGTGTCTCATTTCGGTGGCAGGGTAGCTGGTCCACACAGTAAGTAAAGGAGTTACAATTTCTTTTAGGGTGCCAGGAACACATCAGCGGACGATGGCACATGGCTGGGTGGGTGAAGACCCGCTAGGAGGACAAATACCTGTTCCTCCCGTAGTAGTGTTAGGTCCTCTTTTTTTCCTCTTTCGGCATTGTTTTTTTTTTCTATAACTTCTCGTCATATCTTTATCTTTCCCTATTTTCTGTTATCTTCGCATGCATTTTTTTGTGTAATGGGGACACTCGTATGCTCTGGGGCAAGAATCCACCCTCCGGCGAGCTCAAGCCGAGATCAGCAAGGCATGCACCCGCTCTAGAGTTGGCGATAAATCCTTTTCCTCTTCCTATCCTCTGATCCAAACCTTATATCCCTTTCCTCCCAAGTTTCTTCTTATGATCACGTCATTTCACGCTTCCCACATATTTTCTCCTACCTACCATTGCATTTCGTCTAAATGCTCCAGTCGAGCATTTAACATCCCGAAAAAGCGGTGGAACTCGAAGAGGATATTCGAATCAAATTCTTAGAGACATTTCCGAAAAAAAGCCCATGTGAAAAATCGGCTTTAGAGTTTAGAACTAAAATTTTGATTTGCCCTCCAATTACTAACACACTGGCCACCACAGACAAAAAAACGGACATAATTAGGAGACACATTTTTTGAGTTCCTCTAAAATAATAGCATACTTATTTCGGTGGCGTTATTGTTCGGGATGGACTTGGGCATCAATTTACCAACTTCTCGACCCAGCCCGGTTATGAGCCAGTTGCCTACAGTTGCGCACGTCAAGTTGATTGAGGTTTTTCTCTACTTATTCGCGCCACCTGCATCTTGGCCGTCCTCTACCGCGTCGTCCATCCGGGGTATATTCGAAGACTCTCCGGACTGGAAAGTTGATCTCCATCCGCTCTACATGACCCAGCCATCTTAGTCGCTTACTCACTCGAACTCTTTTAGTTCGGCATTGTACCTTCCTTGAGTTCATAATTGCAAATTTGTTGCCCAACCCATGCAACAAATATTCTTTGAATACATAATATATGAACATAAACGTATCTGCATGAATGCGGCTGTTATGCATTTGCAAAAAGGGGTTCATAAATGTAAATATAATTGACTGTCAGAAAATGACAAAAATTAAAAGCATTTGGTGAAGGATCAGCGATTAAACAATTTAAATACGTGTGCCATTATTTTACAATGCCGAAAAAAAAATGATTTTGAGACTTATTCTTAATCACTTGCATGGCATAAACTTTGAAAATATTCAAACAAAATTATCGAAAAGAAGGAAAGCAAAAGTCTGAAGGAAAAGGAAGATATTTTGGACTCAAAGATTTGAAGACTAATGTCAAGACATGTTCGAAAAATAGGAATTTCCATAATACAATTTATGAATTTGAATTTCCGGATGACGTTTTTAGAAATCGTTTTCGTATGACCTCGTCCACATTTAAGGTATATGTAAATACTTATATAATTCTGTATTTGATTGTTAAGTTTAAAAATTAATTCGAACTTATCAACAGGTTGTTGAGAATGAATAAGAATAAAAATTTTAGTCGACCTAAAACAGACTTAAGGCTAGCACTATGCCTAACTATTTGGAAGGTTGCCAATAACTGCTCGTTTAGGCAAATTGGTAATTTGTTTAACATTGCTAAAGGAGCAGCTTTCAAACACTTCATTGAAATAACGAAATTGCTATTCAAGTTAGGAAAAAAATAAAATAAATGAATTAATATTTGGCGCAACAGCTCTTTAAGTGCCAGGGCCTAGCTTCTCGCAACCACTCATGTTGTGTGCGTTTTATTTTTCACACGAATGGAAGGGATCTACAGTTTAGTGCCGTATCCGAAGGGCAATTTGTTTTAAGGAGCTTTCTCGAGACAACAATACTCTCGGATATTTGTCAGACGTTCGCGACAGTTGAAAAACTTGTTGGTTTTATCTGGGATTCGAACTTGGGACCTCACGTGTAGTGATCCGACACACTAACCACTTACGCCACGGCGTAAGTTAAGAAAAAGATATATAAAATGGCCAGATTCTACCCAGGAGAAAAAAATGGACAATTTCGCAAGCTTAAGAAATAATCCGTTTCCTAGCATTCTTGAATGTGAAGACGGAATTTAAATACCCATAATAGAACCCAAAATAGACCCCAAGAGCTACTACGGATATAATCGTAGGTACCTATATTGTGCTATACAGGCAGTTGTCAGTGATAAGGACCTAGCAAGTAATTGGGGAGCGATTTTCGGCGCACATGTAATACGACAGAGAGGATCTTCTAATAAACACCCACTTTCCCGGACGCAAAGATATCAGAACTGAGCCTACCGGCTCCCAACGCCTGCAAGACGGCGCCTGGGAAAACATAACACCTATTATTACCACAGAAAAAATGTTTTGGGCCATAAAAAGTTTTTTTCTTTTTAGAGCATTGCAATTGGACGGTCTTTTACCCAATAGGCTGCAAAAAGTGCAGGACTTAGCAATTCCATGGCTGACACCGATTTTTAGGAGCTGTATACTAAATCACGTACCCCACTCATGAAGACGGCTTAGAGTGGTCTTTGTTCCAGAGGCGGGTAGGCGCGGTCATGAAAATACGAAAGATTTTTGGTTTAACCTAATTTATACTGAAGATTCTCTAATGCGTCCCAGATAAATCTGCCAGGTACAATCGAAGGAACATGTCTCTCCAAATATCAGCACGCAAGGAAGGAACAAAGGCAAAATGCATACACAATAAAAAGGAACACCTTAGCCACCTTTCTAGACACTGAAGGAGCCTTTAAAAATGTACACTCCAAGCAATCCTTGAGTTCCTCACGGAGCTAGGGATAGAAAAATATCTACTTAAGTCATTGGATTGTTCTTTGGCTTTGCAGTAGGATTATACAGGCAGCACTAGGAAATATCATTATAATTAAATTTGTCAGTAGGGGCACACCTCACGGGGGTGCCATTTCACCGCTACTAAGGCTCATAGTCATGAATAAAGTCCTTTTAAGATTGTGTAGAGGCAGAATTAAGGTATTTAGATAGGCGGATGACATCGTGATTCTAGTATCATGGTAAGCAAAATCGAAAATACTCTGAGTAAGCCAAACACTTGGGCTAAAAAGTGTAGTTTGGAGTCAACTTGAGTTAAATTGAACTGATGCTTTTTACCACCAAAACTAAAACACATGACTTAACACTTCTCGACTTCACCTACCTACCTACCTACCTGCCTCTCTATCACACTGTGTTAGGTATTTATGAGTTATTCTAAATCTTGAACTTAACTGGAAACTAAACATAGAACAACGGGTAAAGAAAGCATGCCTGTAACAGAACTTACTTACTTACTTAGATGGCGCTACGGTCCGGGGTGGACCTGGGCCTCAACAAACAAACCTCTCCAGCCAGCACGGTTACGAGCCAGCTGCCTCCAGTTGCGCACGCCAAGTTGGTTGAGGTCTCCCTCCACTTGTTTGCGCCACCTACCACGAGGTCGTCCTCTACTGCGTCGTCCATCCGGGGTGGATTCGAAAACTTACTTGGCGGGAACATTGGGCTCCATCCGCTCTAAATGACCCAGCCATCTTAGTCGCTGTATGTGAACTCTTCTGGCTAAGCCGATGTCCTTGTACAGGTCGTATAGCTCGGCATTGTACCTTCTCCTCCACTTACCGTCTATGCAGACGGGACAAAAGATCGCTCAAAGAACTTTTCTCTCGAAATAACCAAGGGCATCCTCATCCGGTTTTGTCAAAGCCCATGCCTCTGCGCCATACAGCAGGACTGGGATGTATAGAGTCTTATAAAGAGTTACCTTAGTAGTTCGAAATAGGGTTTTGCTACTCACTTGCCGTCTTAACCCATAGAAACAACGATTGGCAAGAGTAATTCTTCGTGTGATCTCCCTACTGATGTCATTTGTCGAGTTCACCATAGAGCCTAGGTAGACAAAATCCTTTACTACCTCAAAATTATAACTGTCTATTGTGGCGTTTTGTCCAAGACGCCGAAGTTGGATGTCCATTTTTGTAGACAGCATATATTTTGTTTTGTTTTCATTGACCGCTAGACCCATCTTTGCTGCCTCGATCTCAATACTCGTAAATGCCCCATTGACTGCCCGCTGAGTTCTTCCGATTATGTCAATGTCATCGGCATAAGCGAGTAGTTGTACAGAGTTGTAAAAGTTGTACCTCCGGTGTTGGCTTGTGAGTTTCGTACAATTCTCTCAAGTACTATGTTAAAGAGATCGCATGATAGCGCGCCACCTTGTCTAAGCCATTTCCCGACATCGAACGGTTCGGTGATGTTCTTACCGACTTTGATGGAGCAGCAAGAGTTCTCCATCGTCATCCTGCACAAACGGACGAGCTTGGCAGGGATGCCAAGATTAGACATGGCTCTGTATAACTCATCTCTGTATACGCTATCATAGGCAACTTTGAAATAGATGAAGAGATTGTGCGTATCGATTTTATATTCATGGGTTTTTTCCAAGATCTGCCGTAGTGTGAATATTTGGTCAATGGTGGACTTTCCCGGCCTGAAACCGTACTGACAAGGATCTGTCAGGTTGTTGACGATCGGTTTTAGGCGTTCACATAATACGGCAGACAGGATCTTATATGCGATGTTGAGGAGACTTATACCTCTGTAATTGGCACAGTTCAGAGAGTCTCCTTTCTTCAGGATCGGGCAAATGATGCTGATGTTCCATTCATCGGGCATACTTTCGTCCGACCAGATTTTACAGATGAGCTGGTGCATGCTCCTTACCAACTCATCTCCTCCTGCCTTGAAAAGTTCAGCGGCAAGGCCGTCGGCTCCAGCAGCTTTGTTGGATTTGAGTTTAGATATCGCTATCCTCACTTCATTCTGATCGGGTTGACGGGAATTTTGACTGCCATCGTCACTGTTGAATGGCTCATTCTGCCCGACAGCGGAATATTGATCATCATCGCCGTTTAACAGTCCGCAGAAGTGTTCCTTCCATATCCTTAGCACCGACTGCGATTCCACTACTATGTTGCCATTTTCGTCCCTGCAGGCTTCTGTTCTGGCTTTGAAATCCTGGCATGTTCTTTTTAGCCTTTGGTAAAATTTTCGAACATTATTCCTGCAATAAAGTCTCTCAATCTCCTCGATCGAGCGCTTCTCATGCTCCTTTTTCTTCTTTCTGTGAAGTCAATGTTCCTCTTTTCTCCTCCGCTCGTAGAGCTCGTAAGCAGATCTAGTCCTTCTATGCAGCGCCGCTTTGTACGCCTCTTGTTTAGCTGCATGTGCTTGCCGGCATTCCTCATCAAACCAGCGGTTTCGTTGTAGTGGCCGAGAGAAACCCAGTACATCAGAGGCGGCATCTCTGATGGCTTGTTAGCAGCGCTGCCACTGGGCTTCCGCATTTCTCTGCTGGCGGCATAGGACTTAGTTTAAGATTGAAGAAACTCGATCGGCAAAGGTTCTGGCGGTCTCTTGCGATTGTACCTTTTCGACGACAAATTTCCTCACAGTATTTCATTGATTTCGCTCCGTTGTGGATATCCGCATCCGTACCTTGGCTACAACTAGGTAGTGATCCGAGTCCGCGTTGGCTTCTCGGAAAGTCCGGACACCCAGAATACTGGAAGAGTGCCTTGCGTCGATCGCAATGTGATCAATTTGGTTGACAGTTTTTCGATGCCTGTAACAGAACCTTCGACAAAAAATGTGGATTGCAATCACAATTGACATTATATATGTACTTATGTACACAGCCATAGTAAGTTCAATCCTCACATATGGATCAATAGTATAGTGGCCGGCGGTTAAGAAATCAGAATAACATAACCGAACTAAACAAGAATAGCATATATTGGCATTGCAGCCGCTATACGGTCAACTCTGTCAAGTGTTCTAACGGCCTTTCTGCATCGTACCTAAATCTTCACATGGACTGCTAAACTCTACTGTCATAGTAATATTGTGGATACTCTACCGAGAGAATGGGTATTGAGTCCAACAGATTACATTATCACAAAGCGTTTCGATGAACAATTTCCCACAAGAATGGAATGGCAAGATGAACAGGTGATTAAGCATTTCGATTTAACAATATACACAGACGGTTCAAAGATGGACCGTGGAGTTGGTGCAGGTTTGTTTTCTGAATCCTTAAACACTTTAAAACCATATAGAATTCCCGACACTTCCAGTGTTTTTCCGGCTCAATTACTCGCTATCCGCGAAGCCTGTCACCAGAGCAAATGTACACAAATATAACGCATTGATAACCAACCTGCAATGAAAGCCATTACCTCGGTTACTATAATATATTCTTCAAACTAGTACAAGAAAGCCTACAATTTTTAAAAACGAACAGACTGACGAGTTAGCCAGGCAAAGGTAAGTCCTCCATAGCGCAAATTATACTCTATTCGCCGAAATTGTGGAAGAATACAAACTGAAATGGGCAAGTGACTCCTTTTCTCCTTACAAGACGTCCGGCCAAGATGGTATCCATGATGCAGAGAATACATCATTTCGGGGCTAGAGACCATTTTTCGCGGGTGCTAAACTGTAAATATGAACTTGAAGCCTGGAGTTAAGGTCATCTTCATACCTAAGGCTGGTTAGCCGACCCACACGAACCCAAAAGACTTCAGGCCGATCAGCCTGTCTTCATTCATGTTAAAGACTTTCGAAAGACCAACAGATTTACATATTCGTTCTAAATTAAGGCCTAGAGACATGCCCCCAGCACAACATGTGGTAGCAATGAACGAACAATCACTCTACCATAAAGAATTCACTTTAGCGGCCTTTTTAGACGTGGAAGGAGCCTTTAACAATGTGAAAACCGAATCAATAAGACTATCACTAGACCGACTCAGATTAGATTCCATACTCTCCGACTGGATAGAATGTATGCTCAAGACGAGGCACATCAACTCGGAGCTGGGTGACAGCCAAGTAACTATATGCACTCTCCTCTAGAGGAACCCGACAAGGAGGGGTTATATCTCCTCTACTATGGATTCTAGTCGTAAATGAGATCCTTTTAAAATTAGGACATAGCGGAGTAAAAGTTGTTGCTTATGCAGACGACATCATCCTACTTATGTCCGACAAATTTCTCAACACAATCACCGAACTTCGGCAGTCGGCCCTGAATACCCTCCATAACTGGGCGAGAAGTTGTGGACTAAACGTTAATCCAGCAAAAACAGAAGTGGTTCACTTCACCAACAAAAGAATAATCGCAGCTTTCGGACCTCTACGACTCGGTAACACTCCACTCCAAGTCTCGGATAAAGCACAGTATCTAGGGTCTATACTTGTCCGCAAACTGAGCTGAAGAGATAACACAAATGAAAGAATAGAGAAAGTGTACATTGCGTTATATGGTTGCAGCCGAATTTTTGGTAAAAAATGGGGACCCAAACCTGCCATCATACACTGGATGTACACAGCCATAGTCAGACCCATTCTTACATCTAGGTGCATTGCCTGGTGGCCAATAGCAGAGAAAACACACATCTCAAGGAGTTGACTAAAATCCAGAGACTTGCCTGTATAGCGACCACTGGCGCCATTAGAACCACCCCGACCGCAGCATTTAATACAATTCTCGCATTGATTCCGCTAGACTTATTTGTTAAGAAATCAGCTGTGATGAGTGCCCTGCGCCTAAAAGAATACAGCCTATGGGGAGGGGGCCACACAGGCCACCGTAGCATCTCTAGATGGACTCACCTAGACGCCACCACGGACTATCTTCCGCCATTCGCCGACTTCAGCGTAAACGTCAAAATGGTCATCACATCAAAGGAACACTGGGAAGACGGTGGGGCCATTAACCCGCATAATATTTCAGTCCTCACTTACGGGTTGGGTTCGAGTATATACTCAGCGGAACCTGATATTGCAATATCACTAAGGCTTCCTAACCACGGAATTTATGATATTTACATAGATAGTCAAGCTGCTATAAAGTCCATCTTATCCGCGGTAATGAAATCAAAGTTAATTAAACGATGCCGCGAGGAGCTTAAGATGCTTATCCATAGCTACCAGGCCACAAAGGAATTCCAGCGAACGAGATGGCGGATGAACTGGCAAGAAAAGGATCAGAACAAGACCTGTAAATGGTCCAAAAATCAATCCTTACTCCCCTAAAACTTGTTAAATCAATCATAGCACTTGACTTCAAACGACAAGCAAAAGAAAGACGAAAGAAAGAAGCATCTGGACAAGATGACAATCAAGCTCATCCTCGCTCAAAATAGACAAAACTTGGCGCTTCTCATAGGTATCATTACCGGTCACAACCTATTGGCGGCCCAGCAGAAGAGAATGCGATTAAGTACAGATGAACTCTGCAGAGGATGCGGCAACACAGACGTAGAAGAGGACACGGAACACTTCATTTGCAAATGCCCTAGTCCCTTCAATACCAGGAAGACGGCCCTTGGAGAGTATTTCTTCAACCATCTGGGCGACCTATCTGAAAAGTCATGAAATTCATAACTTCTTCAGGGTGGTTCAAAGGAGGCCGTTCCATTAACACAGAACTCTAGCCATTTTGTTTTTCCTCTCTTTTCAGTACTTCAACCATGAAACTCCACGTCAGGGGAGCACAATGGATCCGTTTGAGATCCGAGTGTAGGCTGCACCCATTCGTTGCAGCTAACCCCTTTAACTTAACCAAAGTCCTCCATTGTTCACTTGCAGAATCAGTTCTCATTTCGCTGGGAGCAGTCAAGGAAAAAACCTTGCTCAAACAGTTTTATAAAAGCCAACTCAAGTGGGCTAGGCTAAGAACCTGTGTCATGTTTAGAAAGATATGGTCAAACTACAACAAGGCAAAAACAAACGTCTTCCTAAACATAACGCATAAAGACATAGCCAGAATAACAGCGGCCAGCGGATGGATTTATTAGCACTCGTGACTAAATACATTATATAGCTGAAAGAGGTGATTTTTGGCAACTTCTTATACTCTTTCCGATACATCGATATCGATTCATCATCATCCATACCTGTTGCTTCAATTAACTAAGCACCTAGCAACTCCCTTACATTCTCAGAGAAAGCATTTAAGTTCTACCTGCTTAAGGAAAAAAACACACTTTTCTCCAACTTTGAAATAATGTTAATTTCCAATTCGATCAGCACTCAGTTCCAGTACATGACTGCATCCATGTACCCACCACAAGATTTATAACTTATTTTAGCCTCAAGCTGTCATGTGAGTACACGGTCTTGTATTCGATTTCTTTTTTTTTCCACCGATTCTTTAACCCTTGTCAAGTTGATGCGTGATGCGTTCTCCTGCAAAATGTCGATAAGTATTCGGCGCCGTATCTTCTACTTCTTCATACATACCTTGAAGATATATCTAAATGATAGGACTTACATTCGATGCTTGTGTACGCAGTGAAACATGGCGGAAGATGGTAGAGAAGTGGAAGTGCCTTCACAGATTCCTTTTTTTTTATTGTAAGCATTTTATTCTTGGGGCTTGTTCAGATTTTTATCGAAATTATGCGTTAATGTGTCGGAGCGGGTTTTGAAATTGTCTTTAATTATTCATTGAATAATAAAGTATGCGAAACAGTAGCTAAAGTAATACATTGTATGCTAAGTTTTTTTATTTTGCTCCTTAATTTACTGGAATCAGATAAAATAAAAAAAAAATTGTTGTAAGACAAAGAATATTTGAAGCATTTCCGCCATAATTAAATTTTTGAAACTGCCTACAGGTGTTAAATTCTTCACAAGGTTTGCACATACACATGCAAGATTACTTCCCGCTTTGCATCAGCAAAATAAATTTTGCAACTTTTCTGAAATGTTAAAACAAAACGTGACACGTATCTTCTGATATAGGTTTTGATTTTTAATTAATTTACTCTGATAGAGTATGGCTAGTTAGGTTAGCTTAGTTGGCTGGTGTAGGGACGGAAATCCTCTACTTGGTCAATATAGACTCATTGTGATAACCATGGGGGAAAAGAAGATAGAAAAAGAAAAGTCCCTTCCTCGTGAAGAAAAATAATCGTCTCTGTACGTAGCCTATTAGAAAGCATATAGTACTTACTGTGCCCGAAATACAAACCATCCTGAGGACCTGATGAAGTTGCGATGTCGTTGATCGGTCTGTTGGACAATTCTTCTTAATTCTTAAAGAAGTATTGTCCAAGATATGTATGTAGGCCATAGCTTCCTTGTGATGATACCAGTATCTAGGGAGGACCATCTGTTGTTTGCCTCCGTTAGGGCTTTGTTCCCTGCTTCGAGTTTGAATGTGCAAGGCGGGATGTACACTGAGCGGCCGGATTGGTCCAAGTTTAATGCCGAACCTCCTCTAGCCAGTTCGTCAGCTTTCTCATTCCCAGGTATGCCTTCATGTCCAGGAACACAGCAGAGCTGTACCTTGTGCTGTGTTCCAAGAATCTTGAGCTCTTCTCTACAACATTTCACAAGCTTCGATTTTACTTCTGCAGCAGATATTGCTTTTCTCGCTGATGGCTACAGATGAAAAACGTGATATCCTCACGTGGTATTGCCCTCATCCCTGCTGTAGTTCGGGAACCTGACTGACACGGAGATACCAAGTGTTTCAGAGAAGATGCCAACGCCGATACCCGTTTCCATATTGGATCCATCGGTGTACACGGCTATGGTTCTTTGGTTGGGCGTTCTGCCGGTTTTCTCTACTCGGGAAGGTGCTTGAAAATGGTCTTGTGTGGTCTAGGTGTGGCGTTGTGTAGTCTGTACTAAATATATTGCCCAGGTATCTGTGTAGAATCATAGTATGACCCATTGTATTTGGTCTCCAGCTATCTGTTTGACTTTCACCGACTTCATCAACTAACATTTTCTTGCTTATAACATACATTAGCTTTCTTATTCCCTGGTGCATCCTCAACTATGCTGTGTACCAAGAATCTTAAGCTCATCACGGCAGTACTTAACAGCCTCCGATTTCACTCCCATAGCAGATATTGCTTTTACGAGAAGTACTGCCTCGCTGCGCTGTCGAGGAAAAAGGCTATACGCTCTTGTGATATTTATCAGAGACTGATATTGCCAATACTAAGACCTCAGTTTGAAGAACACGAATTTAGTGCCTTGAATGAGGCTTGACTATATGTTGTGATTTCTAGCCCGCGATCATTTTTTTGTCTGACCCAGGTTTAACCTGAGATGTTGCACACCATAAGCGCTCGAGTGACCTTGGCTATCACACCTTGTACCTGATCCTTTCAGAAACTTTGCTATCTAGTGTTATATCTAGATATCTGATCTGATTTTGTGCGCCGACTCTATACACTTTTAGTAAGATGTGTTGCATGTACTACACTTGATCTTTCTTGGCGAAAGGTACCACAGTGGTTTTGGTAGGGCTTAGTCTAAGCACAGTAAGTACTAACTTACTTACTTAGGTGGCGCTACAGTTCGGGGTGAACTGTAGCGCCACCTGGGCCTCAACCAACAAGCTTCTCCATTTAGCTCGGTCTTTAGCTTATTGCCTCCAGTTGCGTACTCCAAGTTGCTCGAGGTCCCCGTGAACTTGTGCGCGCCACCTACGGCGATGATTCCCTCTACTCCGTCGTCCCTCGGGGTTAGATTCGAAGACTCTGCCGGCCGGAGCGTTGGTGTCCATTCGCTCTACATGTCCTAGATATCTCAGACGTCCAATAAGCAGTTTTTTGACTAGGTCGATGTCGCTGTACAGCTCGTATAGTTCGTGATTGAATCTTCTCCTCCAAAACCCGTCAACGCAAACGGGACCGAAAATCTTACGAAGAATTTTTCTCTTGAAGCGACCAAGGATATCTTCATCTTTCTTTAATAAAGTCCATGTTCCAGCGCGGTAAAGCAGGACTGGGATGATCAGGGTCTTACACAGAGTCTCCTTAGTTTTTCGAGATATGGCTTTACTGTTGAATTGCCTTATTAGCCCAAAAAAATAGCGATTGGCAAGAGTTATTCTTCGCTTGATTTCTGCGCTGATGTCGTTCTCAGAGTTTATAGCAGAGCCAAGGTAGACAAACTCCCTTACTACCTCGAAGTTATAACTGCCCACTGTGACGTTCTGTCAAATTCGTCGGTGTTGGCCGTCCCTTCTTGTTGACAGCATATACTTGGTTTTGCCCTCGTTTATCGCTAAACCCATTTTGGCCGCTTCCGCCTCAGTGCTTGCAAACCCACAGGTGACAGCCCGCTGAGTTCTTCCGATAATGTCTATATCGTCGGCGTATGCAAGCAGTTGTTCAGACTTGTAATAGATTGTGCCTCCGGTGTTGGCTTGTGAGTTCCGCACAATCCGTTCAAGTACAATATTAAAGAAGTCACATGACAGCGCGTCACCTTGTCTAAAACCTTTTTTGACATCAAAGGTCTCGGTGAGGTCATTACCGATCTTGATGGAGCAGCGAGTGTTCTCCATCGTCAGCCTACACAGACGGACAAGTTTGGCAGGGATGTCAAAACTAGACATGGCTCTATAAAGCTCTTCTCTATAGATGCTGTCATAGGCGGCCTTGAAATCGATAAAGAGGTGGTGAGTATCGATTTGGAATTCTTGGGTTTTCTCCAGGATCTGCCGAAGTGTGAAGATTTGATCGATGGTGGACTTTCCTGGCCTGAAACCGCACTGATAGGGTCCAATCAGGCTGTTGATAAAAGGTTTCAGGCGTTCACACAATATCGCAGAAGAGATCTTACATGCGAGGTTAAGGAGACTGATGCCTCTATAATTGGCGCAGTTTAGGGGGTCTCCTTTCTTGTGGATCAGGCAAACGATGCTGAGATTCCATTCATCAGGCATACACTCGTCTGACCAAATCATCCCCAGCTGCCTTGAAAAATTCGGCCGGTAAGCCGTCAGGTCCAGCAGACTTGTTGGATTTTAGCTTGGATATTGCTATCCTCACTTCATTTTGGTCAGATGGACGGAAATTTTGACTATCATCGTCCATGTTGAATGGTTGATTCTGCCTGACAGCGGGATGTTGGTCTTCGTCGCCGTTATACAGTCTGCAGAAGTAGTCTTTCCATATTCTCAGCACCGACTGTGATTCCCTGTGATACCCTCATCCCAGTCCTGCTGTATGGCGCAGAGGCATGGGCTTTGACAAAACCGGATGAGGATGCCCTTGGTTATTTTGAGAGAAAAGTTCTTCGAGCGATCTTTGGTCCCGTCGCATAGACGGTAAGTGGAGGAGAAGTTACAATGCCGAACTATACGGCCGATATAAGGACATTTGACTTAGCCAGAAGAGTTCACATACAGCGACTAAGATGGCTGGGTTATGTAGAGCGGATGGAGCCCAACTTTCCGGCCAAGAAGGTCTTCGAATCCAACCCGGATGGACGACGCAGTAGATGACGACCTCGCGGTAGGTGGTGCAAAAAAGTGGAGGGGGACCTCAACCAACTTGGCGTGCGCAACTGGAGGCAGTCTTTTCTTCTCTCCAAGGAAAAGGCTGCAAAAAAGTTTTAACTTTTTTGACTTGTTGGCAAAGAGGCACCACACAAGGTTAGGTTAGGTTAGGTATGTGGGCTGGCAGGGAGCAACGCTCTCTGCCACACTCAGGTCAGCGATGACCCATTGTGGTACCCATGGGGGAAAAAGTGATCCCTTACCCAATGAAACTAAAAACTACTCAGTCACTTACTTCATTTCTGCATACAAACCACCCCGATGACTTGATGAAGTTCAACATCTTTTCCGTTGAAACGCCGGAGAGTTCCTCGAGATCCTGGAAGAAGAATTTACCAAGGAACTTTTTCCTGGAATGCTGAAGACTCGGGCAGTGGCACAGGAAGTGGGTTGTGTCCTCAAAAATTTCCTCGTCACCACAGCCTCTGCAGAGTTCCTCCTCCGTCAGGCGTAGTTTCTTCAAGTGGTACCGCAGAGTGTTGTGTCCCGTGATGATGCCCACGAGGGTGGAAAGGGATTTCCTGTCTTTACGGATGATTCTCTCGGTCTTTGCTTTGTCGAAAGATGGCCATAGCTTCCTAGTGATGGCGCAAGTTTCCATGGAGTTCCATCTTGTGTTCGCCTCCTCAGTGGCTTTATTCCCTGCAGCGAGCTTGAGTGTGCAAGGCGGGATACACACAGGGGGGTCAACTTGTTCTGTTGGGGCTGCTGAGCCGATTCTCGCCAGCTCGTCGGCTTTCTCATTGCCTGGGATACCCTCGTGTCCAGGGACCCAACAGAGCGATACCTTGTGCTGTGCTCCAAGAACCCTGAGCTCTTCTCGACAACACTTCACAAGCTTCGATTTAATTTCTATGGCAGTAATCGCTTTTATAGCTGCCTGGCTGTCGATAAAGATGGTGATACCTTCTGGCGGTATTGCCCTTATCGCAGACTCACGGGCGGCTGTTGCCACTGCTAAGACCTCTGCTTGGAAAACACTGCTGTGGTCTGGAAGTCGTATGGATATTGATACACCTAGAGGGTCGGAGAAGATACCTGATCCTACACCAGTGCTCATTTTTGAACCATCCGTGTAGATGGCTATAGATTCGGCATTAGGTATATGACCGCTTTTCCAATCTTCCCTGCTAGGGTAGGCGGTAGAGAAAGGCCTTGTAAAGTCTAAATATGGCGTCATGTAATCCGTTACGGGCATGAGGCCAAAGTAATCGAGTAGGATCTTCGAGTGACCTGTTCTGCTTGGTTTCCAGTTCGCTGACTGACTTATTCTCATAGCATTAATGGCTGCTGATGTTCGTGTAAAGATGTCTAGCGGAAGCAGGTTGAGGATAGCCTCGAGTCCTGCGGTTGGGGTTGTCCTCATTGCACTGGTGATGCCAATGCACGCTAGTCTTTGAACTTTGGTGATTGCCTTTAAGTTGGTGCATTTGTTGACAGCTGGCCACCATACTAGATTGCCGTAAGTCAGTATGGGTCTAACTATAGCCGTATACATCCATAGTATGATTTTGGGGGAGGGTCCCCAGGTTCTACCAAAAATTCTACTGCATGAGTAAAAGGCTATTGTTGCTTTCTTGATTCTTTCCTCTATATTTAATCTCCAGTTGAGCTTTTTGTCAAGTACAAGGCCCAGGTATTTTGCGCTATCGGATAATCTGAGTGGGATACCATCAACAGAAGGTGTATTGAACTCCGGTATTTTCCTCTTGTTCGTAAAAAGTACGAGTTCGGTTTTTTGGGGATTAACCTTTAAACCGCAGCTCCTGGCCCATATGCTAAGAGTATTAAGGGCTCCGTCGAGTTGTTCGCTGAGGGTAGGCAGGAATTTACCTGTAGCAAGCAGCACGACGTCATCCGCGTACGCTGTAGCTCTGACCCCGCTGTACCTTAGTTGTTGTAGTACCTCATTAAGAACAATGACCCAGAGCAGTGGGGAGATTACCCCGCCTTGAGGGGTGCCCCTCGAGGCGTATGCTTCGAGCTTTGAACCCTTAAGTTCGGTGGTTATATGTCGTTCCTCGAGCATGCTAACAATCCAGTTTATTAGACTAATGTCGATGTCTAGGTTTCTTAGGGTTCTTTTAACCGCTTCGGTATTTACATTATTGAAGGCTCCTTCAATGTCCAAAAAAGCAGCTAGTGTGAACTCTTTATCCTTAAGTGATTTTTCTATAGAGCCGACAACATGGTGTAGGGCAGTTTCCACACATTTACCCTTCGTGTATGCGTGTTGGGCTGGGGATAAGTCCCCCGGGCGAATTCTGCTACGTATGTAGATGTCGAGCAATCTTTCAAAAGTTTTCAGGATGAAAGAGGTAAGGCTAATTGGTCTGAAGTCCTTCGCGGTGGTGTGACTAGCCTTGCCCGCCTTGGGTATAAAAACCACCTTTACCTCCCTCCATGTTCTTGGTATGTAACATTGTTTAAGACTACTGGCAAATAGCTTTTTGAGAATTGGGGTAATGATTGGTGCAGTTTTTTGCAGCATGATCGGTATAATCCCATCAGGTCCTGGGGATTTAAAAGGGGAGAACGATCTTATTGCCCACTCTATTCTGTCCTCTGTTACCAGATCCGCAGGGGGTTCCGATTCGCTGTGATTGTTATTAGTACTACTGCATGGTACGGTAGTACACCCTGGGAAGTGCGTTTTAATAAGCAATTCAAGGGATTCCGAACAGGACTCGGTCCAGTTTCCTTCAGTGTTCTTTAGGGAACCTAGAGTCTTCGATTCTCTGGAGAGGATTTTCCTCAATCTGGCCGTTTCTGTTGTACCCTTGATCTCGTCGCAGAAGCGTTGCCACGACTGTCTTCTGGCTTTTTGCGTTGCGCTCTTGAAGTTCCTCTGACTGGCTTTGTATAGCTCCCAGTCAGAGTCAGCTCCCGTTGATTTCGCCAGGTTCAAGAGTTTCCTTGTCTCTCTCCTTATTCTGGCTAGTTCTTTGGTCCACCATGGGGGGGAGACTTTTGTCTAAGATCTAGATACGGGACATGCCTTCTGGAAAGCCTCTTTGAAGACGGCAGTGATTTCCTCGGCTTTTCGGTCAATGTCCGCTGGCTCATGTAGGTCACATTCTTGTGGTAGATTCGCCTTCCTCCGCACCTCGTAACTGAAGGTAGTCCAGTCGGTCTTCCTTGGGTTTCTATGGGGTTTGGGAAAGTCGCATCTTTCAATGAGATTAAATTCAATAAATCTGTGATCGGAATAGGATTCTATCTCCAAAGTATTCCAATTGTCTATAGAGAGGGTATTTGAGTTACTCGCTAGTGTAATGTCAATAACCTCCTGCCTGTTTCTAACTACGAAAGTGGGTTCAGAACCCCTATTGGCTACTAAAAGATTATGTTCGATAATAAATTCGAAAATCAACTCACCGCGTGGGTTTGTATCACCACTGCCCCATTGCGCGTGGTGTGCGTTCGCATCGCAGCCTAGTAGTAGGTCCCATCTCTCGATTTCCGCTTTCCTGGTTAAGGCGCGGGTGAGTTCGGATGGCGGTCCATCATTTCCGTCGTAAGGCATGTACACGGCTGAGATAATCAGTGGGGGGAGCCCCCTCCGGTCAAGCCTTACTACCGTCTGGTCTGAATTGCTGTAGGTAGATAGAAGAAATAAGTTAATGTGTTTCCTAGCTACGATACAAGTTCTGTTCTTACGGTCCGCGTTTAGCGGTTCGCTGCTGTACAGTGCTAAATCTTTATGATTTAGCCCACTAATTTTGCCACGGGAGATCCATGGCTCTTGTACGAGAGCTATGTCTATGTTCCTTTCGCCTAGAAGATATATAAGATTGGCGCTAGCAGATATGCTGTGGTGCAGGTTTATTTGAATGAATTTCATGTTCTTCTTACCTTGTCACCCGCCCCCCTTTGCTTCCTCTCTGTCCTATCCGTAAAGGGTCGGACTTTACACCGGGTGATACCAGTGCGAACTTTATTATTGAACCTTCTTAGCATAGGCATTGATCTATGGTTGAGCAGGACCACGATCTCTGTGCCCTTTTCTGAGTGCTCGCCCATTTCAAGCACCTCCCAGTCGTCGCTAAGGAGCTCCGGGTTAAGGTGCCGTAGGTTCCTTTCAATACGCTCCTTGGGAATATGAGGGCCAGGTATCAGGATACGCCCTTTTGGCCTAGTAAATTCTAGCAGGTCCTTCTTTTCGACGAGTCGAATGTCGGCATTAGCCCATGGAGCCTGCGTGCTAGCCACGAAAGTTTGGAGCCACTTAAGCGTGAACTCGTTGTCGCATGAAAGGAGCTTAAAACCTCTGAAGGTGGTCAGTTGCTCAAAGAAAGGGGATTGTCCCTCCTTCTCGACAATGGTGGAATTGATGGCTTCGAGTATGCGCAGCTCGATGAGCCTCCACTGGTCTTTGCTGAGTCTTTTCTCTGGGCTGTTATGGTCTACAATCGCCACCTGTAGACCAGCACTAGCAGATGCGGCCAGCCTGGCCTTCTTGCTGGTACTGTTCGTAGGCGGCGAGATCGTGTCGTCATGTCTACCTCGTTTGGAACTGCTCGCAATCGGCTCGGATGAGGTCTTAACGACTGACTCCGGCTCGGTTGACAAGGGCCTCAGCCTGCCCGTGATCGGGGAGGTTGGCAAGAGGCTTACCTTCCCTCTCGCGAGTAGGCCTCCGGCGGTTCCTCTAGTCTGCCCTGCGCTGCGTTCTCTAGCGTCTGCGTAAGCCCTAGAACTTCTCACGATGGGGACGGGTTGTATCCCTTTACCCCGAACAGTCGAGAGCGGCGTAGGTTTGTTTGCGGCAGAGGAGGGTGGCAAACGGCATTCCCCCCTTAACGCAATCTGACCCTTGCCCGTTCGTAGTGCTGTGTCGTCGTCCTTTCTGCAGGTTGCCTTCTTGGAGCAGTCTGCAGCCGGCCCTGCCACAGATGGCTTAGGGTCGGTTGCTGACCGAAGACCAGCTACGATCGAGATGGGGAGCTGACGGCTTCCCGCTCCCACCGTAGGCGATCTTCTTACCTTCCGGTTCTGCTGATCAGTGCACCTAGTCGACCCTGCGAGCTTGAGCGTGTTGTTGGCCCTGTCCAGAGCTTCCCTTTCCTTGTCCGTGAAGGACTTCGGATCACGCTTTTTAAGCCGCCGAATTAGCCTAATGGCATTACGCTTCCTATTTCTGAGCGTTGTTGTCCTCTTCTGTGCCCTAACTTCCCTAGTCTTTTCGGCCGTGGATGATGGTCGGGCTAGTCCCAGGCCAAGTCCACCCGCGCTGACTACTGTCGCGAAGCTACAGGTAGTAGAGTTTCCATTGTCAGCAGGGCCACATTCACCATCCGGCATGGGCGCTGACCGATTTTCCTCACGAGGCTGGCTGCGGCTTGCCCCGTTCGGATCGTCCGTCTTCGCCACCCCGACATCTGAATTGCTGCCCTCGGATGGTTTCTGTGGCTCTGCTGCGATGGGAGGCTGCTCCGAGACTGCCAATGTGATCGCCTCAGGTCTAGACTGGCTACGGCTTATCGTAGACTTTGGCGGTCCCATCGGTTCTCTCACGCTCAGGATAGCTGCAGGGGTCTTCCCCATCGGTGAGCCCGTCACTGACGAGCGCTCCGATAAGGTCAACTCCTGCAGGTAGGCCCGTGCGTTGTGGAGTCTCTTCCTATCTGGCTCTGAGAGCTCTTCCCACCTCTTAGTCCCTAGTCTCTTGACCGTCAACTTGCAGTTTTTTGCTCGTCGGGAGCTAGTTGACGCATTAGAGAGGGATGAGCTAGCGATGGAGCAAGCGTCATCTAGAAAGAGCCTTTCCAGGTTCAGGTCGATTGCTCCAACGCTTTCTTCATCCGAAGTACGAAGCAGAGCTTCCTCCGTATCTCCTATCGACCGGTCGGTTTTTATAGAGCTAGGAGTGCCCGACCGGTTTACACTCTTCGCTTTTTGAGTTATATTGTTTTTTTGAATTGACATAAGGGTCCCACGAGTAAGGGGGAAGAAGATGTCCGCCTGTACTCACCCCCTGTATACAGGTAAGGGGAATTAATTGAAACTGGAGGACCCCAAGGTATCCAGAGTTCACCGTTAGAAGACACCGTAACGTGGTGCCATTCATCCCATAGGCACGGTAGTTTACACCTGGGATTCCGGGTTTTTTCAAGTTTTCCTCTTTAGATCCGCCATATTCCGTTAACAACAGCGGCACCTCGTGTAGGGCGTGGCTCTTCACCACGTATGGACGGTCTTAGGGAAGAGAAACAGCTTATTCCTAACCCTCTGGCCCCTTTGCCTGGAGACCTTGCCGCCAGGCACCACACAAAAAAAAAAAAATAGCGTCTTTTTAACTATAACACTCTCACACTTGTCAATGCGTGAAATAAATAAGAAACTTATGTACAGATGATCAAAATGTTAATTGAATTGAACTGAATTAACTGAATTATAAAGGAGCAAAAACAAGAAAGAGATGACCCGTTGGAGTAACCCGAGGGATCGCATTCGAAGTCGGGGTGCACCAGGGTAACGTCTTAAGTCCTTTGCTTTTTATTGCAGTCTTTGACTTTCTGCTTGAATGTAAAGTGACGGATCCCAAAGTACATCAGTTATTCTTTGTTGACGACGGAACCATCATAAGTGAATGTTCTACCTCCCTGCAATGAACACTTGACGTATATGCGAACGTTTTAGAGGGTAATGGGTATGGCATTAGTAAAAATAAAACCGAGTACTTATGCTGCCCGTTCTCTGATCCATTCAGGTCTATTCCAAGTATTTATTTAAATAGAACAGTGCTTCCTAAGTGCTCAATAACGAAGCAACGTGTGATGACGATATCAATCATCGTGTAGGTGTAGGGTGGATAAAGTGGTGGTTAAAGTCCGCCATCTTCTGTAAGAGAAAAATGGCCCCTTAAGCTGAAAGGAGGCTCTACATCGCAGTTGTGTGTTCAGCACTCACATACGGTTCACAATGTTAGACAATGCGCAAAGCGTATGAGGGCAAATTAACGGCAGTCGAAATGAAGATGCTTCGCACGCCAGCAGGAGTGACAAACTCTGATCGAATAAGAAGTTCGAAAATGCGTGGAAACCTTCACGTCAAAGAATCTATTTAACGAAAATAGATCGCGACCGGCTCAGCTGGTATTGTCATGTTCAAAGAAGAGATCATTTGAACACCGTTTAAAAGGTAATATTAAAGAACGTTCCAAAGATATCGTTCCAAGGACGTCTTTCCCATCGAGATCCCATCTCCGCTCTTGCTTATGGGTGTTCTCGAGCAGCTCATCTATATTTTTGTCATCTATACCACAAATGGTACGAAAATGAAAGGTGTACCATAAATACCTCCATATCTCCAATAACCACCCCGAATTAAGTAATAATTTAAGCAACCATTTACCAAATCATGATCACGTATTATAACACCATTAACTGGCGATATCACGGTCGGTTCCTTTGAAAGCCAATGTTCCCAAACCACATGTTTATCTTTAGACATAAAATCATTAAAAATTCGCATTTCCCGCTCCTCCGCAATCCAAAAATAACCAACCATGTGCGATAAGAATCACTTTTCGGTGAAAATTTATTATACTTCAAGAACCAATTAATTTTGACCCTAATAGGAACATTACTTGCCTAGTGTGTTAGGCGGCGGCAGTATTCCCAACATCCCAGAAGAGAGAACATAAAAACACAGCCACAGATCAGCAGCGCTAGGCGACCTCTTCTACTCATCGTGCTCACTGTGGAGTCACATTAATATGATAATTTTGGATTTATGTGGTCGAGAAATGCTTTATTGTGTGTCCCTATGACTAATTTATAAAATACTTCGATGATCTTATGTAATTTATGGGCTATTTCCATCTTCGGGGGGTAATCGGTCGAAACGGATACGACCGCTTAATGTGTACCTACACCACCTATAAAAATGTGACCTCGTAAATTTGTTTTTAATATTATATTTTTTTTTGGTTTCTTCTACCTATTGTGTGGAATAAATTAGTTGGGCGGGACTTTTGTTTATAACGAAAGGGTATTCACTTCTAAATTATAGATGCAAGGAATTACATATGTATCAACTTAGTTTTCATAAGAATTTAAATTACATAATCTGTTGAATGATAAGCTAGGTATACAGATACATAAGTAATGTGATAAACACGTTTTTTGGACTATAATTGCAATTAGCAAATAATGTACTTGTTTCTGTATTAGTGGGGGGAGATCTTAGAGAAAAGATCCTGCAAAGCACAGTCGAATCGTCGATGTAGAACGAGTTCTGTGATTGTGCTCCCCATAATATTAAAACGTCTTAATCTCCGAAAGTCAGGCCGAGGTCAGGCATCGAGGTCTACTTGATATTCACGCACAGGAGCATGGGCTCAAAAGAAACAAAAATTCCATAACCGGACGGAAGACGATTTTTGGAAGGTGGAAATCTTTCAAAGGCGAAACGGAGCCTGTACTCAGAAACCCTGTGCGATTTCTGTCCACTCTTCCCATCTTATAGGTAACATGGTGTGGTGGTAATTTATTATGTGTTTATTAAGCGATAGCTTGTTGGCTCAAGTACCAATTAAATCCATTAAATTTTCCTATTAATAAAATTAAATCACCCAACTATACTGAAAACAAATGCTAGAAATCAAGACCCAGTGCAAAATTCTAACAAATTCTTCCCGACTAGTTCGGACACAACCCATAGAGCAAGAACGTACTGAAACCTAATAACACCTGGGTTTCAACAAACTACACTAAAACTTTCTCCTCTCCTCAATTTTTTTTAGAGCGTTAAACTTTAAGCCGTAAGTTAATTTCTAAACATAAAAACTCCCATAACTCTTCATTATACTAGTACCACCGAGTAAAAAAATATGTGATATATGCGGTAAAGTTCTGAGCATTAACATCCGTTTTCTGTTAGCATCCATGTTCATATCAGTCAACTTTACTACTCTTATGTCGGTATTACTCATACTCGTCGGCCCTGAGATGAAAGGTTCCAGCATTTCTGCAATTTTCTCAAGTTTGTTCTTTTTTCTATTGCACCTGTATCGGCGTACGCTGCTTGATTTTCTAATACGTTTTCTGCAGTTCTTCTGTCAGAAGCATTCTAGCGATGATACTAAGACTGCATGGACTGAGCAGTCGTTTTGTCACCCCCATTACCTTCATAGCTCTGGCCTAAACTGGTGATCCATAAAACACTACTGATGTAACATTCTTAGCTAGAGATGCGGTCGTCCAATATTAAGCATACCTTGCACAAGGGAGGCTTTATTCCAGATGCTCTTTAAATGCAAGCAATCGGTCAACATAACCTTTGGTTCTAGGTCCACGTGACACAATCATTTTTTTTACTTTGATTGTAGCCTAAGAGGCAAATTTTAGGACATGCTTAGCTCATGAGTATCATCGTCATTCCTAAACCTAATGAAAAAAAAGATAGATACTACGTACTTAATTAGGTGGTGCTACAGTTCGGGGTGAACCTGGATACTACTCGTATATACTATTAAAACGGCAACTTGGTCAGAAAATTTAATAAATGATACACTTTAATCTAGAACCAGAAACGAAATCTGCAATAATTGAGGCTTAGGCCATAATCTAAGATCTGTTAGTAAGGCCTGCTCCCATTCCTCCTGAAGTTATTTGGAAATTTCTATGGAAATTGCGGACAAGAGAGGATGAATGGCGAGCCTCCTGCAGAACAAAACAGGACAAGCCGCGGTTAGCCTGCGGTCTAGGCTATCAGTTACGTACAACAATCGGTTTCTGAAACGTAAGACCCTCCTCGACTCACTTCAAGGGCCTCAAAACACGAAATTCCTACAACTCGAATGCGAGTTCGCGCGATGCAAGATGCACATTTTAGTACTGAGCGAGATTAGACAATTCGATGCTGGGGAGTATCCATCATCACTTGACTTACAAATCAATATTCACCTCATTTGGGTACCGGGACGCAGACACTTTTCTGGGAATTGCACGGCTGACGAACTCGTCGGGGAAGTTCATCATTGGAAGGCATGCCATCAGGCGAGATCTCCTCACAAATGAATTCTGTAGAAGCTGACGAGGAAGAGGAGGAAGCCATACTACCTAGGAGCCTATTTCTTGACCGTGCAGGCGTATTGGCTAACGCCAACATCAGCAGTCTCTAGTGCTTTATAACAAGCTTCGGCCACAATATATGGCTGCATCCAATGCAGTCTGCCACGCTCAACCAACATAACCTACTTGTTCAGGTGGTTCAAAAAACTTTTCTCGTATAACTGGGTACATATGCAGGTACTAGCTAGTGTCCATCATCAAGGTGATGGGTGATTTCAACGCCAATGTAGGAACTGGCAACACAATGCTTATCATGTGATGACAGTTCACGGGTAGACCGGTTGTAGACCGGAGTGATAATGGTGATTTCTGCAATACCAACCGGCTAGTCATTGGAGGCAAGCTGCTTAAACACAACACCTGCCATAAGATCAGTTGGGTCTCAACTCTCAACATAGCGATTAGCCGTCGCTTTAGAAGTTGTGTCTTAGACGTCCGAAAGAGACGTGGAGCAGACATCGGACAAGAATGCCATCACCTTCTTATGCTTGTCTTTTTATGACTTCGTACTACGTCCGTCAACAGCAACCTCTCGAACTTTCTTAAAATAACCAGGTTTGATACCGACAGGCTCTTCGATCCCCAAGTGCGCCCACAATTCGGGGACCACCTGGCCTTAGAAGCAGAAACAATCAATAGCGCAGTGCAGGAGAACGTGGACGACCACTGGAATGCTGCAAAAAATATTTTTGTAACTGGGGCAAGTACTTACGTCGGTAAAAGCCAAAACAAAGAAGTACATGTCTATCGGCAGGCTCCTGGAAACACATCAACTTTCTTGCCTCATTGGCTAAAGAAGCAGAAATCAGCTGCGATAGGACTATCCATAGCATCGCCAAGGAGCTCACTGGTGGTAGGATGAGTATTTGCTTATTAGATGATGAGAATATTTTGCTACCATAAATGAGCTTTCCGAAGTAACAATTTCCCGAATGCGCACCGGACCTCCAAGTAAAACAGAGATAGCAACAGTTATCAAATCCCCCAAGAAAAATAGAGCGATGGGTATTGATGGTATCCCTGCCGAACTATTTCAAGCGGCACCAAATACATCGGCTAAACTGTTACATCTGTTCATATAGAGAGCATGGACATATTTAAGATAATTAGCATTTTCCACAGGAGTGCAAAGGAGGGATGATCATTAAGATTCAGAAAAAGGGGAAATTGGTGGAATGTATAAACTGAAGAAATATAAGCCTTCTCCCGGTTGCAGCTAAGATAATAGCTAGTATCATATTATAACGCATTAAAGAACATTCAGATTCAACCCTCGACATCGAACAGGCAGGCTTTTACGCTGGATCCCCCTGCATCGACCTTATGGATCATAATAAAGCAATGCGTTGAGTACAGGTCTTCGCTACATGCTTGGATCGAGATATTATCTCTAAACTCATTGCTATTATAAAGCCTACATACGAGGGTAGCAAGTGTCATGTTTTACATAATGTGTGAATAAAGTGTCAGAGAATTTTGTTGTCCAAAGTGCAAAACGACAAGAGTGCATACTGTCACCACTGTTGTTCTTGTTGCTGCATTGTCGGAAGGAGACCATGGACTTTAATGCACTATGACATCCCATCTAAGACACTTTGACTACGCTGACAATATTTGCCTACATTCAAATAAAGTGTGGCTGAAAATAACCACAGCCAAAATAAAACCCCTGAGCACTTCAATCTCCCGCGCTCAACTCAACATTGCCGAGCATGAAGTCGAGAAAGTAGACAATTTTCTATACTTAGGAACTGCGGTCTCGGTTACCCGCTGTGGCACTGAACGGGATGTACCAGATTCGGGAAGGCAAAGCTACATTCAGAATGTTATCGACAGTCTGGGGATGCAATGTTTTTAGTACAAGAACCAAATTGCGACTGTTCTGCTCCAATATAAAATCAGTACTGATTTATGGGTGAAGTACTTGGAAGGTGGATGCCACTATAATACACAAGCTACAAACCTTCCTAAAGGTGTCTAAGAATCATCTTGAGGATCCTTAGGCTCAACCGTACCTCTAAGGAACAACACATTATCAGGAACGGGCCAAGAACCTGTAGGCACTACTATATGGATTTGAAAGTGGCAGTGGATTAGCCACACTCTATGGCGCGACGACAATTCTATTGCAAAATAGCACCAGACCCTTGACTGCTTTTGGAGCCATCCGTGAAAATGTGTCTACATTCCATTCCTGGCTCAGACCCTGGCCAGAGCCAGTCCTGAATACAAGGAAAGTTAACTTTAAATTTGCGCAACAGCAGAAGTTCTGGTGTCATGGCATCAGACTGCATATTTAAATAGGATACGAGCCGTGCGTGGTCATTAACTAACTGATACTTACTTATGTCCTGTATCCCCTTGTGGGTCCTAGGGCCTCTACTACGCCTACGCGCCATCGTGTACGGTTTCTGGCAATGTGTCTGAGTTCTCCCCAACTTTTCCCTAACTGCCGTGCCTCCTTCTCGACTGTTCTGCGCCATGTTTTCCGCGGACCGCCAGGTCTTCTGCCATCCTGAGTTAGAGGGTTCCATTGCATAGCATGGTTCGCTATGGAGCTGTCACCCTTTCGGAACGTGTGACCAATCCACTGCCACTTCCGCCGTTGGATAGTTGTGCCTATTGGTTCTTGACCCGTTTTCTCGTAAAGGTGTTCGTTAGAGATACGATTGGGCCAGAAAATCCGTAAGATATTGCGCAGACACCTATTAACGAACGTTTGCAGCTTTCTGGTGATAGTAGTGGTCACTCTCCACGTGCTGCAACCATATAGCAGCACGGATTCAACGTTGGAGCGGAACAGTCTTATTTTGGTGCTCAAACTGATTGCATTGCTTCGCCATATTTTGGATAACATCCCGAACGCGGACTTTGCTTTGGCGATCCTGTTGGCTATATCCAGTTCGGTTCCACCATCGGTCGAGACAATACTCCCAAGATACTGGAAATCCTCTACTCTCTCTACCGGTTGTCCAGCAATGCATATTTGAGCCGATGAGTTAGTTCCAAGGCTGATGATTTTAGTTTTTGTCGTATTAATTTTCAGCCCGACGACACCTGCCTCCCTCTCCACATCTGCTGTCATTTGGTGGAGGTCCATAATTCTGTGGGAGAGTAAGCATACATCGTCTGCGTAGTCAAGATGCTTCAGTTGAGATGTAAGAGTCCATCGAATTCCTCCGTTTCCCGTCGACAAAGCTGCATGAAGCACATCGCTAATCACCAATAGGAATAATATTGGTGAAAGGATACAGCCTTGTCTTACCCCACTTTGGATCTCAAATTCCTCAGACAACCTTCCCCTGTGCAGAACGTGACATTTGGAGCCTTCATATGTAGCTTTGATAATAGCAATTAGTTTATCGGGAATGCCTCTCCTGCGTAAGGCACGCCAAATAAACTCCCTGTTGACACTATCGAACGCCTTCTCAAAATCGATGAACAGCAGGTGCAGTGGCGATCGATATTCAACACACTGTTCGATGATAATCCGCAGGGTGTTGATGTGGTCGACACAGGAGGATCCAGAGCGGAAACCTGCTTGTTCGGCATCGAGTGTGTCTTCGAGATGTTGTTTGATTCGCTCAAGGATGATTTTAGCTATTATCTTAGCTACAGCAGGCAGCACGCAGATACCCCTCCAGTTTCCGCACTCCATTAAATTTCCTTTCTTAGGAAGCTTGACGATCATTCCCTTTTTCCACTCGTTAGGAAAGCTCTCAGCTTCCCAAGCTCTATCTATAAGTGGAAGCAGAAGCTCAGCCGATGTTGTTGGCGTTGCTCGCAAGAGCTCTGCTGGAATACCGTCAAGTCCTACCGCCTTGTTGGTTTTGAGTGCCTTGATCGCGGTAATGATCTCATCTTTACTGGGAGTCGTGGTGCGTATTCGGGAACTTCTCACCTCGGGCATCTCAGTCTGATTTGGGAGCATATCGCTAGCGAATACACGGTTCAAAACCGTAGCAAAATGCTCTTTCCATCTCTTGAGCTGGTCCTCATCCGAAATGAGCAAGGAGCCGTTTAGGCTTTTCACTAGGTATTGGCTGGAGCTGCGATCACCTGTCAGCTCTTTCGTGATTCTGTAGACAGTCCTGCTGTCGCACCTCCGTGCAGCTTCTTCTGCTTCTGTAGCCAGCGCGTTGATGTAGTTGCGCTTGTCACGTCGTACGCTACGCTGAACTTCTCTCATCTTCATGCGATATAGGGACTCTAGCTCGCTTCTCCCTGCTGCTGGGGTAGCTGCAACGCGAGCTTTTAGCTGTTTTCGTTCGTCAATCCGTCTCCAGGTATCCTCGGAAAGCCACGCCCTATGTCTTCCCTGCGATCGACCGACAATTCTTTCAGCACCAGATGTAAAAACATTTTTCACAGCACACCAATGGTCTTGGATGGTTGCGGGCATTGAGCTGCTGATTGCTTCCACACCTTGCGAAAAGTGCTCCCTTAATTGTTGGCGCACTGAGGGATCACTAAGTCTATCGATGTTGAACCTGGGCATTCTTGTGTTGTCGTGGGATCTTCGAACTGCAGCAGTGCGTAGTTGGAGAGTAGCTATCATAAGATGGTGATCACGTACTATCCCCACATCTGCCCCTCGTCTGTTTCGGACGTCCAGGAGACTGCTTCTAAAGCGGCGGCTGATAGCAAAATGGTCAATTTGGTTGGAGGTTGCTTGCCTGTCATTGGAAACCCAGCTGACTTTGTGGCAGGTCTTGTGCTCAAACATGGTGCCACCTATCACAAGGCGGTTGGCATTGCAGAAATCCACAAACCTTTCGCCGTTGTCAAAACTAACTGATGGATGGCTTTGATAGTACTGCCCGTGATATAAGGATTAAGAGAAGTTAAATCCAGCAATAGATCTAGAGTAGAACCAGACATACTCGAGAAAGCCCCCGCGTAGCCGACACAGGCTGCTCTTTGGAGTTTGATGCAAAAGGCCGTCACATATTTACGCGAAAACCACTTCCACCAAACAACTGACGCGATGAATAGTCTTATCATAGCCGTATGGATCCAGAGGACCTTTGATATCTCTGATTAGATTTGTTTAGACTGAAGAGGTTTTTTTTTTAGCCAAAATCACTCCTAGACATTTGGTTTCATTGAAAATTCGGATATTGACGCTCTTTAGCACTATATAGGTCAGTCCAGTCAAATTGGTAGTATAAGCAAGCTCTAACTTGTCAACTTACTTACAAATCAATATTCACCTCATTTGGGTACCGGTATAGAGAGACTTTTAAGGGAATTGCACGGCCGACGAACTCGTCGCGGCAGTTCATCATTGGAAGACATGCTATCAGGCGAGACCTCCTTACAAATGAATTCTGTAGAAGCTGACGAGGAAGAGGACGAAGGAGCCTATTTCTTCGATAGTGAAGGGGTATTGGGTAACGCAAACATCAGCAGCCTCCAGTGCTTTATAACAAGCTTTGGCCGCAATATATGGCTGCATCGAATGCAGCCTGTCACGCTAAACCAACATAACCTACTTGTTCAGCTTTTCTTGTATTGCTGGGCACATATGCAGGTACTAGGTAGTACCATTTAATGGACTATCATTTAAAATTAACTTTAAGTTTGAGCTGGAGTAAGATATTTTTGGAAATTCCAGGGTTTAACCTTTTGGAATTTAGTTCTTCTTAACTGGACTAGATTTGCACTGATTGCGTAGACGACACCTATCAGCTGATACAATACAAGCTTATTAAGGACGAATTGTTGTTTCCTATATAATATTATTATGCTTTTGAGAAGGTGGTCTTCGTAAACTTGAATTGATGGCCAATATGTATATGCACTTGTTGAATTGGGACTTTCTGGAAATTTTTCTTCCAGAACTTAAGGTTGGTATAACGTTTTCTATAATTCACCTTACACTTATGCTTGTTGAAAACACTCCAGCTTTTAAAGTTTTGAATTTAACGATTTCCCCCTTTTTCTTAGTTCTGTAAACAGACTGAACCAAATTGTAAACAATGCATTTCTATGCGCACCATATCCACAAACATCCATTTGTGGATCTGAAGGATGCTCTAATCTAGTTAAGTCAAGCCAGCGATTGTTATTCTAGTCAGTGCGTACCTTGGGCATGTGACAACTTAGTCATTCAGTCTATCGCACTCTTCTCAACAAAGCAAATCAAGATTAAGATACACCCTCCTCTGATGTTTTAGTCCTTTTGCACAAGAATACACTGTAAATAACTACAATACCATCACCATTGTTTAATTGAATTTTTTTTTCAATAGACAAAACTTACTCAATCCACATTTCAATTGAGATTTCAATTCCCGATCCCAGAATTAATTAAATGCACAGCCATCAACATTTCGCTGGGGAAATTTTCATAAATGATAAAAATTCTTAATTATACCACATCCTGCACAATTCATGCAAATGCGCTCTGCGAAAACTTCAAATTGTTTACCATTTCGTCCAAAACGTTTGCAATTAAAAATTTCATAGCCCTTCACCTCACCAACAACCACCGCCACCCTCGAGCACACAAAAGACAAAACACCATCATTATTTGAGTTTTAATTACTTTTTTGCAGTGTTGCAGGGCACAGATATCAAAAAGGATTCCATTCATCGCAGTCGTCTTCTATCGAAGGCAAGGCGCCTTGTTTGCATGTTCCAAATTGAATTGCCAACAGTTGCTTTGCCTACTGCTGCTACCGCCTTCTTGCAGGAAAAAATGCTAACTTTTGTAACGACTTTTGCCGCTAATGGGGAAATCCTTGATTCCAACACTCAGCTTAGTGATTTCTGAAATGAGCTCAACCACGGATGGGCTTTTACAGTTAAAAGAAGAAACTTTTCCATTTAAATGTTTTAAAAAAAATGTTCATCTGTGTATAACTTTTTTGGGGAGTTCTCCAATGCGTACAGCAACACTCTCCGAATGTGCGTGATGGCTTTTGTTCAACACAATTTTAGCCAACAAATACCGAACAAAGACGAAACAGACAGAATGACAAATGATGCAGGAGAAAAAGTGTAGAAGGCGGAGGACCTATTCAAAATCACCTTTTGGCACAATGCTCAGGAGCGACCTTGACGCGATAGCATCGCCCAAGCATACACCGCACGCAAATACATGACAGAGTTCCAAAAGTCACTTAAATTCTAGGATATGCGTGAATGTCCTGAGAGCATTTCTATCTCACTCCCGGGCAGATGGGGTGCGTTGCGTTTGAAAAACCTTGAACCAATTTGGAAAATAAATTGGAAAATTCTTTCACACTGCATTGTGCGTGCTTGGTGGGAGCGAATAGGAATTGTTTTTTATTTCATTTAAAGTGATCGATAGAAATAATGGAAACTCCGGTAGGAGAGGAAGAGAATCCTGTGGACATGTCTGGTGAAACCTTTAAACCGTCGGAATGGTCGAAGGGGGTTAAGTGTTTGTTTTCTTTTTGTTTATTCTTATTCGAGGAAACCCCTAATTTGAGTGTCATCAGTGTCGGCGAAAAGAAAGCGTGAAAGGTCAATAACATTATGATGTCTATGAATAAAGTAAAAGGGTTGACCAACTGTATATAGTAGGTACGCAGAGTAATTTATGACTTAAGCGATGGCAGCCGCGGAGATTTAGATATCACATATACATATGTATAGACCGATTTAAGAACGTATGTTGGTAAAATAGACAAATATACCTACAACCTATGCCAGATACTACTGGAATTGCATTGGTGTGCGGAAATAACACATAAACCCAGCGAAATTTTTGTGACAGGGCGAGTAGATGCCGCCCGTAAATAAGCATCCTGTCCCTAAGGCAAGGCGTTATGCGACCCGTACCGAGGCCTGAATGGTGCCGGGGACGTAAAACCCATAAAGCATCGCTAACGGAACCCTCCAGATAACTGGTGCCCTCGGGTTGTAATATAGCCTTCCCACATTACAGGGGTCTCTGATGTGGTGGACCTTTCTTTCCCCCATACTCGTGGGATCCAATCATGAATCAAACAAAAACAAATACAAATAAAACAGAAAAAAAAAGAACAAAAAAAAGTACAAAACTCAGGAGACAAAAGTACAGAGGAAAATCCGTTCAGGAGAAGCTCGGTACTGATGCGATCACCGCCGTTAAAAATAACGGATGGACCGACGCAAGAAGAGAATACAAACGCGGAGATGCCGTCTAAACCAATAAATGAACAGACAACCTCGCAAATGCCGTCGAAATCTCTCCGCAGTGAAATATTAACTGGTAGTCTGAAGTCCGAAACCAACACGGAAGTAAAGGCTAAAGAAACCAGCGAAGAGAGAGAAAAACGTGAAGCCATGCATTCCCTGGGAAAGCACATCTCGGCACTCATGGAATTCATTAAGGGAAAAAAACAATGTACATCATGAGATTAGGAAACTGGCTAGTGCAATTCGTAAACACTACAGCTACGCAGTAGATTGTGAAATAGATAAAGTGGTATGCAGTAGAGTGTCTAAAGCCACTCAAGCCATCCACTCTCCCGAAATGAGTGAGTTGGCTTTCCCTTATCGTTGGAACAACTGCCAGACCCAAAGCGAAAAAGGACGAGATCTCCAAATACCGAAGAACCCTCCACACTGTCATACGCCGAAATTGTTGCGGAAAAAACGGAAATGGAGGTGAAACAAAGCATGCATAAGGACCAAAAAGAGAAAAAAAAAAAAAGGCCACAGGGAAAAACCATGAACAGACAGTGAAACCCCGGATGGAAGAACCAGGTGCAGAAACTACTAATAAAGTCGTTTGGACAAGAGTAGAAAAAAGTCGAGGCAAGATACATATATGCTAAGCCTGACGCACTGGTGATTAAAAAGATCGGAGAAATTTCCTATTGCGACATACTCCGAAAGGTGAAGACCAACCCCGAGTTGAATGGATTGGGGTGTGATGTAACCCGCATAAGAAGGACAGCCAAGGGAGAGCTACTGCTTGAGCTCAAGAAAGCAGCTGAGGGAAGAACATCAGAACACCAAAGTAAAGTGGGAAAAGTTCTCGGTGAAATAGCGGAAGTGAGATCTCCTAACGCAAGAGGTGCTCATTGAGTGCAAAGACCTAGATGGCGTCACCACAAAGAAAGAGATCTGTCAAGCTCTGTCCGAGCAGTTCGAGGAAGCACAAGGCATAGAGATCTCATCCATCAAATCTATGAGGACAGCCTATGCAGGGACGCAAACTGCCGTCATTAGCCTCCCGATAAATACTGCCAAAAAAGTTCTGGAGGTTGGAAAAATAAAAATCGGATGGACGGTATGCCGAATACGGGAGAAAATAATACCGCTGCGATGTTTTAGGTGTCTTAACTTCGGGCACCTAGCAAAGGCGTGTAAAAACATGTTGGATAGGATTGAGGATTGCGTTAAGTGTGGACAGAAAGGCCATGTATCCAAGAACTGCAGCAATGATGCAAGGTGCGTCCTTTGCGAAGAAAAGGGAAGTAGCAACATCAAACACGCGGCAGGAAGCATAGTATGCCCGGTATAGGAAGAAGCTGCAAAAGTCGCAAGAAGAATATGAAAGTGCTGCAACTAAACTTAAACCACTGCGAAGCGGCACAGGACATCTTGACACAAACCGTTCGCGAGTTAAAGATAGATGTTGCCGTATTATGCGAGGAAATCTCAATGATACAGTTTGGGCTGCGGATGACTCAAAAAGAGCTGCTATTTGGGCCTGTGGAGATTGTGCCTTTGAAGAAAAAATTATGACACCCGGAACAGGCTTCGTGCGAGCAAAGGTCAAAGGAGTACACGCCTATAGCTGTTATGCATCTCCAAACAACACCATTGAGGAGTTCCAAAGTGTGCTTGATAGGGTCGTGGATGATGCTAGAGGTCGTAGCCCAACGATTATAGCTGGAGACTTCAATGCATGGGCCACTGATTGGGGCAGCGCACGGACCAATAGAAGGGGAGAAGCTCTCCTAGAAGCCGTATCGTCACTAGACCTAATATTGCTAAATACAGGAAGTGAGCACACTTTTAGTAGAAATGGTGTAGGCTCCATAGTTGATATTACCTTTGTAACTAGTTCCTTATCGAGAGGCGCCAACTGGAGAGTCAGTAATCAATATACTCACAGCGACCACCTTGCCATCCTGTTTGATGTAAATCCTTGGGGCACCGCCTATAGAACAGTAATGACAAAACTCAAAGGCACTAGGTCACCCTCCCCCTCATGCCCTCTCCTTATGCAGAAAATTGTATCGGGGTTGTTTCCACCTCAAACACCAGCAGAGCGTATAGAGCCACCTCCGGAAGTACAGGACATCCCAACTGTCACGCAAAGGGAACTCCTGGATGTATGCAGACGATTCGAGGATACCAAGTCATCTGGATTGGATGGCATACCGAACAAGGCCCTTTTTTTTTTTTTTTGTCGGGATAGGAAACACTCGACTGGAGCACTCAGACACAACTGGTCCATTGTACTGCCAGAGAGTAAACCCTATTTTACCCATTTTATTGGAATTTCCTTGACTTTCGAAGAAAGCTAAGCAAGCGCTTCAGTGATGAGGAGCTTACAGTACCAGCACTCACCACATCCGCACCGAAGATCTGCCACCTGATACGAGCAAAGGCCGGACACTCACAGAGATAATGTTCCGCGGTGTCGTCGCTTTCTCCACAAGCGTCGCAGATTGTAGTGTCACTTAAGCCTAACACGTTAAGGTGCTTGGCAAAAGCGAAGTGGCCTGTCAAGACGCCGATAAGTTGTCTACAGTATTTTCTGCTGAGAGACAGCAAGAATGCCGCTGATACCTTACAGACGTCCGGGGGCATGCGTTTAGTCAACCTGCAACCTGGAGAGTCATGCCACACACAATTGTGCTCATGAGAGACCCAATCGTCAATGGAAGCCCTAACCGAAGACGCTGGAAGACCCAACGCGGGTTCGGAACCTGAGAAAGCCACCTCTGAGCCTTGTCTAGCAATCTCATCGGAGATCTCGTTACCCAAGATCCCAGTGTGACCTGGGACCCAGATAAGAGACAGAGAATTCAGCCTTGCGACCGAGTTCAAAGAGTTTTTGCTTTCACGAACTATTTTAGAAGTGGTTAAAGGGTTAAGCAAGGCCTTCAGCGGGAAAGCTCCCGAGCAGCCGAGACAAGCTGTTCTTTGGAGTTTCGCGCAAAAGGCAACCATATTTACGCGAGAGCCCCTTCCACCAAACAACTGACGCATATGCGAGGAATGGTCTTATCATAGCCGTGTAGATCCAGAGAACCTTATTCGGTGATAAGCCCCAAGTCTTGCCAAAAGCACCCTTACACTGCCAGAAGACTGAGAGCGCCTTGGATGTTTTCGACTCGACGTGTTTGGACCAATGAAGTTTCTTATCTGAAATCACTCCCAGATATTTGGCTTCATTGGAAATGCGAATTATGACGCCTTTTAGTACTGGTTGAGTCAGACCGGTCAAAATCCTCCTTCTCGTAAAAAGAACAACCTCAGTTTTAAGAGGATTCACCGAAAGCCCACTCCTAGTACACCATTCATCGATCATGTCCAGCGCCGCCTGCTTGTTAGCACAGACCGTCGCCAGGCATGGCCCGACAGAAAGTACGGCGACATCATCCGCATATGCCTGAGCGTAGACGTTAGAACTATTTAGAGTGTTCAACAGAGAGTCGACCACCATGCACCATAACAATGGAGACAGAACGCCACCTTGCGGACAGCCCCTGTTTACCCATGTTATAACATATTGGCCACAATCCGCATCCACTACCAAAGTTCTATTCATTAGCCTTGCTTTAATCCACAACACGAATGTTTCATCTACCCCGTGTTGTCTGGCAGAGTCGCACATGCAGTCAAAAGTCGCATTGTCAAAAGCACCCTCAATGTCGATGAAGATACCCATCGCGTATTCTCTCCTATCAAGCGCGCATTCAATTCTGGCCACTAGATTTTGAAGTGCGGTCTCACAGGATTTCTCACGCTGATAGGCATGCTGCATCTCCGATAGTGGATGCAGTTTCAAAGCAACTTTGCGCACGTGAAATTCTACCAGTCTCTCCATACTTTTCAGTAAGAAGGATGTCAAACTTATAGGTCTGAAACTCTTGGGGAGCGAATAGTCTTCCTTACCAATTTTCGGTATGAAAGCTACTCTGACAGTCCGCCAAGGTGTAGGAATATCTGCCAGCGCCAAGCCAGCGGTGAAAATTCTTTTCAGAGTTGGCAATAGCTGATCTATACCCTGTTGCAGCATAGCTGGATATATTCCATCGGTGCCAGGCGATTTGAAACCACCAAAAGATGCCATAGCATATTTGATGGCCTCATCTGTTACCACGGCTGATGCAATATACCAGCTGCGCCGAGGTATTCATAACCCTTTGAGTGCGCGCAAATTATAAAAAAAAAAAAAAAAAGATCAAGCTCAGCCTGGGTAAGCGGGCCAAGCTGCGACCTAGTGATTATCCGATTGCCAGGAAAGTGAGTCTCCAGCAGTAGACTAAAAGTTTCCGCTTTCGTCTCAGTAAACTTGCCATCAGATTTTCTCAGTGACTCCGGTTTGGTCGGCTTGCCCCTTTTGAGAACCTTAATCAACCTGCTGGTTTCACCGAGTCTCTCGATCTTTTCACAAAAATCTCTATAAGAAGCACTTTTCGACAACCGAATTAACTTCTTGTAGTCTTTTTGCTTCGATCTAAAAAGATTCCAGTCACCTTCTAAATTTGTCTTGAGTGACCTATTTAGAAGTTTTCTGGATTCTTTCCTAAATCGCTGCAGTTCTGGGCTCCACCAGGGAACCGGAGTTCTGCAGGGGGTTTTGTCAATGGGCACGTCAGTTCAAAACAGCTGGTAAGGACACTAGTCAGGTTTTGAACAGCATCCTCAACCTTTCGTTTCGTTCTGAGTTTAGTTGGAGTTTTGACAGATCTGTCTAGCTCTTCCCTAAACCGCACCCAGTTGGTTTTCCTCGGATTCCTCCTCTCCTGCAAAGTTATGGCCTCGCATTAGATTTGGAAAGCGAAAGGATACCTCCGGCAGTACCCTCCAGTTAGTAATTGACTTGAAATACCTATTAGATAAAGTCAAATCAATTACCTCCTGCCTCCTTGCCGTAACAAAAGTTGGCTGGGAGCCAACATTGTTAATTACCATGCCAGACGATAGTATAAAGTCTAGGAGATGGTTTCCTCGTATGTTACATTTGCTGCCCCCGACTGTATTCTGAGCATTTGCGTCGCAACACATGACTAGTACCATCTCCCGAGTGTCACAGTACTTTATAAGTTCGGCAACCGCCTTCGGTGGTGGAGGCATTACCGAATCATAAGGGAAGTAAGCTGACGCAACGACAAAGGTTTTCCAACTTCCGGTCGTTTCGTAGCTTACAGCTGCAGCAACCAGGTCCTGTCCACAAAATTGTCCAAGCTTGGTTACTGAGAGGAAATTCGGCACAATTAGACAAGCTCTCGGTCTTTCAGATCGCTCGTCACATAGCACCGTTACTCCACGAACACCCCCAAAACCACATATGCGCTTGTTCCGCACGTATGGCTCCTGGATAGATGTTATGTGGAGTTTTGTACGCACCACGGAAAATCTGCTACTTAAGAGAGCGGTAGCAGCCTTTGAGTGGTGGAGGTTTATCTGCGAAAATATCAAAGATATAGTCGCAGTTTTATTAGAAGAACGGCGCGCACCAGGTGCGCACATGCTTCCGGCGAGGCGAGCGCCCCTACCCGTGGCATTGCCTGCGTCAGCCATTTTCTGTCCGCTAGTGCTGGGACCTTTAGGGGTAACAGCACCAGTATCCACCAGATTTTGTGCGCAGATAACGCCAGCGGTAAGAGTGTGCCCGGCAGAAGAGCGCGCATCAGATGCGCACACGCTTCCACCAAGAAGAGCAGGCGAAACTTGCTCCGTCAGATTGGACCTGTTCGAGCCGACCGAAAAGGAGCCAGCGTTAGGTCTGAGGGCTTGATCGGCTCCAGTTGGAATACTTTCTGCTGACCTAGGCCTCTTCCCACCGCCATTGAAGGATGATTGCGCCTTCAGCTGACTTTGCAGCCTCTTTGCACCGCGCCATCGCCGCCTTCCTTCTTCTCCTTTTCAGTTGACTCTTAGTCAGGAGCCCATCGGAGTGCGCCGCTTCGGGAGCTCGTTCAGCCTTATTGGTTTCCCGAGTCAAACCGTCACCGACACAACTTCGACCAGCTACCCTTCTATTGAGACAGAGACTAGACGTTCCAGCCGAAGCCTTTCCGCCACTTTCTTTGCCATTCCAGCCCAGTCTACCAAACGAGTCAGAGACAGAGCTGCAGGAGTCTTCTGAAACAAGCGTCGCTACTACTTCTGATTCAACGCCAGAGCCGGGGGTAAAAGTATGGTGGTTGGGACCTCCAGAATCCTCGTCCCGGCCGCAGTCAAAAAGACCACGGGTGGATTATCGTTTTCACGAGTACCACCTGGAGTAGATACCGTACAAGTTTCTTCCATCATACTGTCAACAGGTTTTGCATCACAGTCAAGACGTCTTCAGCCTTTAGTTCGATGTCTCAGCTGGGGTCCTTTCGGAGCCTTAGCTGAAGAATGGGAACGGTAAACAAGGTCCTTAAATTAGCCATTAAAACAAATACGCAACCATTTGTAGAACTCTACAACAAGTGTTTAACAGAAGGAGTTTTTCCAGACCAGTGGAAAAAGCAACGTCTAGTGCTGCTGTCTAAAGGGAAAAAACCACCTGACGAGCCCTCGTCATACCGTCCCATATGCCTGTTAGACACAATGGGTAAAATACTGGAGCTAATCATATGCAACCGATTAGAAGTGGCAATTGGTGAAGCCGGAGGACTCTCCAACCAACAGTACGGCTTTAGGAAAGTTCGATCTACAGTAGACGCAATAAGAAGGGTAACTACAACCTTGGAAGAAGCTATTCATGGCAGGAGATGGAGAAGCGGTGCAAAGAAATACGGTGCCGTAATAACATTGGACGTCAAAAACGCGTTCAATTCTGCGAATTGGGGACTCATAGTGCAATCGCTTAGGTCAATGATGGTGCCATGGTTCTTAATTAAAATAATACTGAGCTACTTCGAGAAACGGTTTCTCCTCTTCGATACTGACGATGGAGTAAAGCAGAACCACATATCTGGCGGAGTTCCACAAGGATCGGTATTAGGCCCTATCCTTTGGAACATTATGTATGATGGGGTTCTAAGGCTTGGAATCCCAAATGAGGCAAAAATCATAGGCTTCGCCGATGATATTGCAATTGTCGTGGTTGCAAAACATCTAGAGGAAATAGAGGATATTGCAAATGAATGTATCCGAAAAGTCAAACGGTGGATGGCAGCAGTCGGGTTAGAGCTCGCCGAACATAAAACAGAGGCAGTATTGGTAAGCAGCCGCAAGAAAAGAGAAGAAATCACCATCAGGGTAGGAGATCATAATACGACATCAAAATCGGTTATCAAATACCTAGGTGTGATGATCGACGCGAGGCTCACTTACAAGGAGCACCTTGAAAGAACGTGTGACATAGCGGCTCGGGTGAGAAGGGCCTTATCAAGAATAATGATAAATATAGGAGGACCTAGGCAACAAATGAGACTTATTCTATCCAGGGTGGTGCAGTCCATCCTTATGTATGCGGCACCCATATGGGCCAAAGCTATGATGAAAAAGACCTACGCAAGAAGGATAAACTCTGTCAACAGACTATGTGCGCTGAGAGTATGTTGTGCCTTTCGTACGGTGTCAGACGAGGCAGTATGTGTCATCGTGGGAATGCTACCAGCGGATATCTTGGCTATCGAGCTACAAAGGACCTACGACGCCAAAATTCAGGAACCTCAAGCATTGGAGCATGGCAGGAGCGATGGAACCAGTCCTCAAAGGGAAGATGGACCCATCGACTTATACCGGATATCCAAAAATGGGTGGACCGGAAACACGGAGAGGTAGATTTCTATCTTAGCCAGTTCCTAACCGGACATGGTTGCTTTCGAGCGTATCTCAACAGGTTTGGGCTCGATGAATCTCCCAACTGTCCAAATTGCGGAGAGGCCTCAGAAGACGCTCAGCACGTATTTTTTCAGTGCCCACGTTTTCATATAGAGCACAGAGAACTGGAGAAAAAATTGGAGAAATACCAACCCCCGAAAACATTGTGCACCATATGATAGCATCGAATGCAATATGGGACGCGGTGAAACAAGTTGCAGCGATAATCGTGCAGGAACTTAGGCGGCTGGAAAGAGTTAGAGATAGCAACCAACTCCAACCGGCAACACTTTTGGAACAAGGAGCGGAAGACAGCGAAAGAAGAACATAAATAGCTAACCAGCCCCGCGAAGTAATACCTAACGGTAGTCCCGCGGGGAGAGTGGTTAAAGTGTGCAGGGTGTGGTTTAGTACGTAGGCGTATTCCTGGCACCGAGTATTCAGGTTTGCGAATCGTGCATGCCAGTAGCTCGGGCTACTGGTATCTTTAGAAGATTACACACCCTTTGGCGCAACCATAAAAAAAAAAAAAAAAGAAGATACTACTGGAATTAAGAAGTGATTAGGAGGAAAGATGGAAACAATATGGCGCAATCGTAGCACTTGATGCCGAAAACGCATTCAACTCTGCAATCTAAGGGCAGGTTCTTAGGACAATGATGGTGCTATTGCATCGAATCCAATTGGACATGAGCTACTGCAAGGGAAGTCTGCTCCGACATTGTGGTGTAAGAACATTGCATATTTGGTGGAGTTCCGCAAGGATCACTGCTAGGACATATATGTATTACAGGGAATATTTACTTACTTAAGTATAAAGGATAGAGCGCGACCGGCTCAGCTGGTATTACCACGTTCAAAGAAGAGATCATTTGAACCCTGTTAAAAAGGCAATTGTATCAATGAACATTCCAAAGACATCGCGATGTAGGAAAGGTAGGCCTATAAACGCCTGGATCACACAAATGCGACAACATCGGCATTTCATTGGCCTCAGTAACCGAGTGATCTAAAATCGCCGGGCTTGCCGATATTTTCTGAGGTCAAATAGGTGAACCCCACAGGCGGATCAGTAGAAACGTGGTGAATATCATAGTTTATTTATTTATTTATTATTAGCGTAATACAAGCTCAAAAAAAAACTTAAACAATCTAAACTTACAGCTAGCGGCAAAAAAAAACTTAGAAACTAAAACTTAAAATAACAGCATTTTGGAGAGAAGGGTGGAGGTAGAGGGCGTGAAAAGGGGTAGGTGAAACGCAAATAATGGTTTTTTTTTTTTTAATTAATCTCTTAAAAACTATCTTAAATGCTAGGGAGGAAGAAGGTCATGAGGTCATGAGGTGTGGAGGGATTTTCTAAGGGAGGATAGACTGCAATGAAAGTCTAGGGTGTTCTGTGCGTTGTTGGCAAGACGTAACATTCTGGTGATTGGTTCGAAGTGGCCGTAGTTGGTGCGGTGGTAAGGAAGACGAAAGAGGGGTACAGTCCTAAGGTTACGAGGGTTTGTGCGAAGGGAAATCATTTCTAGTAGAGCGGGGGAATCGATCGATCCGGTTAATAATTGGTGCACGAAGAGTATGTCGGCAACCTCACGACGTTTTGTAAGGGTTTGCAGGTTAATCAATTTTAGCCGATTTTCGTAGAGGGTAAGATATAGTTTTCGGCCCATGGGAGACCGCGTAAGGCAAAGCGGATAAACCTACGCTGCACAGCTTCGATTCTAAGGGAGTGGGTGTCGTGATAAGGTGACCAAACTTGGCTGGCATATTCGAGGTGGGGTCTGACAAAGGTGATATAAAGGGATTTAGTTACGTAAGGGTTCGAGAATTCTTTAGACCAGCGTTTTATGAAACCGAGAGAAGAATTGGCCTTGTGTATAATTTGATCAAAGTGGGAACGGAAGTTTAGTTCCTTATCACAAATAATACCCACATCGCGTATACAGGAGACTGAGGGAACGGGCTTATTATTAAAGTTATAGCTTCTAAGGGGAGGGGGGAGGCGTTTACGGAAGAATGTTATGGATTGACATTTGGCGACATTAAGTTCTAAGAAGTTTTTTACGCACCATGTGTGGAATGAATTTAGATCGTTTTGAAGTAACAGTGAGTCGATGGGGGTAGATATAACCTTGATGATTTTCATGTCATCCGCGTAAATAGACAGATCTGAGTCTTTTAATATGTGGCCAACATCGTTTATAGTTAAGACAACGATCAGCGGACCAAGATGACTGCCTTGAGGAACCCCGGAAGTGGCGTCAATGGTATCGGAGATTGAAAAACGGAAGAGAACCCTATATTGGCGATTCTCGAGGTACGATCTCAGCCATGAAATGAAAGAGGGTGGGAAACCGAGGGCATTAAGTTTAAGGTAAATAGTTCGGTGACAGATTTTATCAAACGCTTTGCTGAAGTCGGTGGTAATAACATCCACTTCATTGCCTTCCTCTAATGCTTGCAGTGTTTTGGAAACAAATTCGGTTAGGTTAGTCGTAGTGGACCTAGCCTTTAAAAAACCGTGCTGTTGTGGGGTAAAAATGGATTTGCAGTGGAAATACAGTGAGTCATATACAATGCTTTCGAAGAGCTTGGGGATAGAGGAGAGTTTGGCTATGGGTCGATAGTTCGATATGTCACTTTTACAGCCTTTTTTATGGATGGGGAAAATGAAGGAGTCCTTCCATAATTTAGGGAAAACGGCTTGAGAGAGTGAGAGTCGAAAAAGAGTTGTAAGGGGCTGGCACAGGACGTTGACACATTTTTTTATGAAAATGGCAGGTAGACCATCGGGACCGGGGGAAAAGTCTTCCTTGAGTCTATTAATATTTTCTCGCACCATATCAGACCTAATGTCAATTGAGACTAGGGAGGTTTGTGGGCAGTTACTCAGGTAGGAGAAATAGTCAAGGTCCGGATCGTGTACATGGTCACTGTACGAAAGGGTGAAAAAGGTCGCAAAGAGGTTGGCGATTTCTTTAGGGTCAGCAGAAGATGTATTAAGTAACTTTAGAGTGGAAGGGAAACCATCGGACTTCCTTTTGACGTTAATAAATTGGTAAAAGCGCCTAGGATCTGTGATTAGACTTAATTGCATTCTATCAAGGTATTCGCGATAAAGGGATTCGCAGAGGTTGGAAAAACGGTAGTAAGCTTGTTGGTAGTATGAGAAATCAGAGGCAGATCTGGATTTCAAGAAAGTTTTCCATAATTTGTTTCTAACATTACGAAGAGAACGCAATTCACTATTATACCAGGGAGGGGATGACGAGCAGTTTTTTCGATGCACATAAGGGACAGATTGGAGAAGACAGTTAAAGATTGCTGCATAGAAGAATGGAAGAGCGATATCAATTGTGGTGTTGACGTTTAAAAAGAGGCTGAAATCTATGTTATTGACTAAGCTATTAAGTTTAACGAAGACAGCTTTACGAAAGTTGAAGGAGAAAGAGTTTTCAGAATCAACAGTGGTGTGGTCGATTTCATACGAAAAGGCAAGAGCGAGAGGGGGGTGATAGTGGTCTAGGGTGGAGAGAAGATGGTTACTTGCGGTAACCAAAGAATTATGAGCGTCGGATGAGAAAATAAGATCTAACTGCCTACCTAAGTTGTTCGTTATGCCACTAATCTGAAAAAGCCCGGAGTCAAAAAGACGACAAGTCAGGAGGGTTTCCTTTTCCGAGGAGGAGTTAGTAGGAACAAAGGATGACTCGTCCTCCGATGGAGTCCATTGCAAAAGGGGAAGGTTGAAGTCGCCAACAATTATAAAATCGTCATCAGGATCAGCGATATCTAACAGAGAGTCCACTCTATCAACGGCCTGCTGGTATGCTTGGGCGGGTTGAGAAGGGCGAATATAACAGCAAACAATATATATGCTCCGTCTAGATACAGATAGTTTAACACATACGAATTCAAATGAGGTTGTGTTAGTGAGTTTGACGAGGGTTGCATCAAGGTGATTATGAATAGCTATAAGAACACCGCGGCCGAAGGAGAGGTCTTCATTTTCCTGGCCGTCAGCGCGGAAGACTACGAAGTCAGAAGTGAATAATTCACTGTTAAGATAGTAGGGACAAAGGTTGGTTTCGGTTAGGGCAAAAATGTCGTAGGGAAGTGATTGTGAGTTCAAGTGCACCATCGAGGTTTTGGTGCGAAGTCCAATTACGACGGATTGAGATGGATCGACTGGAATTGAGTTAGGGACGAAAATATTTGTTGTGGTTACTGCGAGTTTTTTGGAGATAGGAGAGACGTTTGGAAGCAATATGAGAACCATAGGTTGAGAGGTCTTTGGCCACTGTGGAAGAGGAGATGTTAAAACTCTCATGAAAACGAGTGTATATATTTTTCAGGGCTGTAGGGTCAGTTGGGAGACCTTCTTTTTGGATCGAGACCATGACATTCGTCTTTGTCTTCCCGTCGATGCAAATGGAGTCAGGTTTGTCATGTAGATAGGCTAGGTAAAGGCGAACATTTTCAAAAAGCCGGTTATCACGCAGTCTAGACATGATATAGCGGCCATCGAGGTCATTGATTGTTGCCGTGGGGTTCAATAATTTAGCCGTGAGTTTGACGGTGGGAGGAAGTAGTGGATCGAAAGTAGGGGGAGATGCAGTTGAAGGCGAGTTGACCGTGGTGGAAACGTTAGGAAAGACCGTGGACTTGGTACCGGGGGTAAAAGACGATGAGGAAGGATTGAGAATGTGGGAGTAAGTGAAATTCGGGTAGACGGTGGGGGAAATTTTTTTAATGGGAGCCGGTTTTTTGTGATGAGAAGACGTTACAGGTGAAAGATCAAATGACACTCGTTTGATTATAGGGTTATTTTGAGACTGGGAGACGGTTGTAGCTGAATGGTTAAGAGTTTTCATTTGCCAATTTGGATGAGGCACGGGTGGATTATTACGAGTGGGAAGAGAAGGGAGGAGGGAAGATGGCTTTGGGTGGGTGGTGGACATATAATTTGGCTTAGACATATGTTTAAAATTAGTCTCTTTAAAGTTAGGCTTAGAATTACAATTGGGCTTAATATTAGAACTTAACTTATCGGTCCATCGAGTCATCCTCATTTTCCCAAGAGCAAGAACATCTTTCGGGGACTTTGGGAAGAGCCAGCTATATTTCGCGGGAAGGTCGATCTTGAAGCATCCGGGTGTTTTGGATAAGATCTTCTTGCATTTGATATCGGAGATGCGATACTGTTGTTGGAACATGTTACGCACCCGAGACTCATCGGCAGTACGCGTAGCGCCAGTCAGGAAGTAAGAAGCTGAAAGGCCGTTTATCTCATTAGAAATAGTAAGTTTCCTGAGCCTACTGTTCCATTCAGATTGCGTCCATCTGGTCCCAAATTTCGATATGGTGTTGGTGGTGCATGTAGAATTAGCAGTCATATCTGGTGAAGGATTGCTGGATTGTGGTTGGTCTTCGTGTACGGGGGGTGGAAGGGCAATCAAAGGCGCAGGAGCTGAGGGAGATGGGATATCATTGAGGTCAATGTGTAGAAACTCTTCATGCAATGATTTGTTTTCGGAAGGGTGCGTAGCAGACTGGATGAAGTTGAGTTTAGTCGACACTAGTTTGAGTTCCTCAATGATGTCGTTCGTTGCTAACCTTGAAAGCTTCGTCGCAGTTGCTTCTTCAATTAGGGAATTCAAGGCCAGATGAATTTCATCAATACATTCCGCGTGATGGGCAATGTTAGTCTCGAGCTCCTTTAATGAGGTGGTATGGCCGGAAAGTGACTCCGATATGGTTGACATATCGCCGTGTATATCTTTGAGAACAGGGGAGGCGATAGAGCATTTTATGTTGTCGGTTTTGGTCTGCCTGCTCTTCATTTCATCGATTCCAGCGTTGGATGATTTCATGAGTGTGAGCAAGTGATCATATCTCCTTTCAATTTTTTGTGAGGATTCCTTAATCTCTTTTAAAACTGAGCAGTAATCCGAAACGTTGTTTTCGAGGGCATTGTTCAAAGAGTCACAGTTATTGGATAATATTTCCAATGTTTTGTCGATACTATGATGCAGCTCCGATTTCAGCTCAGCGACCGAGTCCGTAAGGGTACATAATTGTTCGTTATTGCATTTAATTGCAAGCATTATGTGTGCCAAAGAGATTGTTTTGCATTCGTCGCAGAAGAAACAGAAAAGGCTGTTGTACTCCTGCAGATGAGCTTTGGCATTCCTCGTCAGGCCAATGCAGATAGGGTGGAAGAGTTTATTGCAGATACCTTTGCAGGCTATCATGTCAGTGGAGTTCGAGTGGTAGGGTTGTGATCCCTTATTTTCGGATCATAACCTGGCTGATAAAAGGAAGAAGAAGAATATCAATGAAGACACTGGCTTTGTACACCCAGCTGCATCCAACGATATTTCAAGCAAGTGTGAGTTTCCATTTTTTTTCCGCTCCGAACAAAGATAGCTAGTGCTTATGTTGGAACCAACGCGAAGTTGGCTACTAGCAGTCCATATTGACACTAGGGAAATTGATTTCAGCCCCGCTTGGTAGAATTTTTATATAGCTCAACACAAAGATAGATTCTTGACAGATAGTAGCCGGTACAATATTCTTTATAAACAACTAAATTCGCTGAAAAAGGAAAGTGTGCTTTTTTTTAACAAAGTGCATTATTTGCTAACTTTTTCTTATTAAAATGTCGCGTCGAAATATGTGAGTTTGCAAAGAAGTATTTTTCAAGCTATATAACGTTTCAGTTTAACTGCAATCATGCTTTGAAAAATGTAAACAAACCGCTTTTGGGAAAAAAAAAGTTTTGTTCAGTTGCTTGGATTTGATTATTATATTGTTCATTCATATTTAGTAAACAATATGTGTGTGTTTTTTATTAAGTGCCGACGATAATAATAACAACTTTGGCCGAGATGGTGAAACGCGATTAACAATTCACATCGACCAAATAGTGGATTATTTTAAAGGGACGGTACGGCCGCTTCACGAAGGTGAAAAATTGTTGGAAGCTGGTTGGGTTTACTCCCTTGGCCTGGCCCCTGGTCCATATACAACTCATGTATATGGATATGTAATTCAGACCTCCAAATTACACGAGAGGCCACACGAAATAAAATTAAAAAATCTCGGTTTTTGTGTTAGTCGTTGGAGATGCGTTTGTTCCTGCAAAGCTGGAATAGGAGAAAAGTGCAAGCACATTGCTGCTTGCCTTTTATATATACAAAGGTAATGTGCATCTTCTAATATTTTGTTATTTGGATAGATACATAGAATATTTATCCTTTTTTTTCCAATTAGAACCCCTTTATTGTTCTACAGATCCTCGGCTTTAAATGTGGTAGAACCAACACAAGAACAAAACTATGTTAACGAGTTTTTAGAAATGGTTTTCACTGAAGGAGAGTACATTCAAAAATTCGTTCCTCTTATGGAACAACATCTAAAGAATAATTTATTAACTAGAAATCTTTTCAGGGCCACAGTACAAAAATCCGCGATTGAGGCGATTTCCATATATGCGAAAACGATTTCTCAAAATAGTCCTCTTTGGTTCATGGAGGGTAAAATGAGAATCACGGGCAGCATTGCATATGGGCTCTACACGTTTTCATGCACTTGTCGTGAGGTCTGGAAGAAAATAATTAAACAGACATACCAAAACTTTGGAGGAAACGAAGCCACAAAGTATGGACTGAGTGCCGAAAAAAATGCTAAGATAAAATACGGCAAGCTGTATTTGAAAGTGGCAATGGATTGGACACACCCTACGGCGCGAAGACAACTCCATTGCGAAATACGCAATGCAGTGGAATCCGCTCACTCAGGCAGGCAGAATAGCGGGACGCCCTAGGCAAACGTGGCGCAGAACAGTTGAGGAGGAATCGAGCTCTTTAGGAATGAGTTGGAGGCAGCTCAAACGCGTTGCAGAACTCCGAACACGATGGCGCGCAGGCGTGGTTGACGCCCTATGCCCCCCGAGGGGTTAAAGGATATAAGTAAGCTGTATTTACTTTTCGAGTGTGGACTAGTTGTATCCCCAACACTTTCGTTCCTTGCATGTAGGCCAGATGGGATCTCATATAATGGGGACGAGTGGAAATTGTTGGAAATAAAATGTCCCACCATAGGAAGACAAGGTGCAAAAAACATTTGAAAGAACTTAAAGTTTTTAAAGATTGTGAATAGTAGTTATATATTAAATCCAAGAAACAAATACCATTTCAGAGCTGTGGTTGAGGACAGTTTGGGGGATGAGCAGTGCGGTTTTCGTCCCGGTAGAAGCACAACCGACCAGTTGTTCACTCTCAGAATGGTTCTTGAGAAAGCCTGGGAATATGCCAAACCTGTCTACACTTGTTTTGTGGATTTGGAAAAAGCATATGATAGGGTTCCTCGAGGCAAACTCTGGAGTGTTCTGCAGGAGTATGGGATTGATGGTTCCCTGTTAAGGGCGATTCAGTCTTTATATACAAACTGTAAAAGCTGTGTTCGGATAAACGGTGTTAAATCAATACCTTTCACTGTGGGCGTTGGACTCCGCCAGGGGTGCGTTTTGTCACCTCTCCTCTTCATTGTATATATGGATTGGATGTTGCAGCGCAGCCGTGGCGGAGAATGTTTCAAAGTGGGAGCCCTAAGGATTAGTCATCTGCTCTTTGCGGATGATTTGGTCATCCTTGGGTCCTCTCAAACCGAACTTCAGCGCGCACTCGAAAGGTTTGTAGCCGTTTGTGATGGTGCTGGAATGAAGATCAACGTGAACAAATCGGAAGTAATGGTCGTTTCCAAAAAACCCATTCAGTGCACTCTGCATGTTAGTGGAGTCCCACTGAAGCAGGTGGAGAAGTTTAAGTACCTCGGAGTTTTATTCACGAGTGATGGGAGGAGCAATGCCGAGTTATCCTGTAGAATTGGTCAGGCTGGATCAATTTTGAGAGAGCTTGGCCAGTCTGTTATAAGGAAGGCCGAACTTAGTATTCAAGCTAAGCTATCGGTTTTTAACTTGGTGTATGTTCCAACTCTCACCTATGGTCATCAAATTTGGGTAGTGACCGAAAGAATAAGATCGCGGATACAAGCTGCCGAAATGAGGTTCCTTCGCGGTGTTGTTGGAATAACTCCTAGGGATCGAGTGCGCAACACCAGAGTACGCGAGGCGCTCAACGTTGAGCAGCTACTTCTACGAACGGAACGATCTATGCTTCGATGGTTTGGTCACGTAGTGCGTATGCCCCCAGACCGGCTTCCAAGACGCGCCATGGTTGCCGTACCATCAGGTAGACGACTTCGCGGAAGGCCCAGAAATAGATGGTTGGATCAAGTCAGACATATCTCTTGGAGCCGCTTAGGGATTCTCCCTGATGAATTGGAGTCAATGGCGGAGGATCGAGAAGGATGGAGAGTCCACCTGAGCATCCTACCCCCGCGACCCTCATGAAGGATTAGCGGGCCATTGAAAATGAATGAATGAAACAAATATTCCGGCCAAGTGCAACTATGGTTATTTATTTTAAATTGTCTACAGTTCTTTTGATGATTCCATCGTTGTTATCAACGTGCCAATAAATTTCGAGTTCTTAGATACATTTATACCGAAGTTAACAGATGTTTATTTTAATTACATAATTACTACTCATACGCAATCCTTACATGTGCTTATATAATTTTTATTTATTTTTAAACAAAATGCAATGCGTTTACCAATATCGTTCCTTACTGAAAGACTTATGTTTTGTTATTTTTATATTTATTTGTTTTTTTTTTTTTTTTGTACTGAAATATTTTTAAAATGTTTATTTTTTAATTTTGTTTATTGAATTTGAATTATATTTTTGATGCAATAAACATATGTTTCGTTTCAATTGAATTAGTTCACCTATTGTTAAAAGGAAAAAAATAAAAAAAATTGGTTGTATAACTACATTTTTAAACAAATTTATCATCACTTAAAATGGGTGAAGAAAGGTTTGAAATAGCGCATACAACCATGATTATGTCATCTAAATAAGGTAAGTTTGAATTGAATTTGTTGGAATTTGAATTCTTGCGATTCGTCTTTGGACATGAACTCTTGCTGATGCTATCAAACGATCGTTTTCAACATCTTCCTTTTTCCTGTCAGATTGCATAAACTGAGGTCGAATCATTTGGGCTTCTAAGTGTTGCAGCTCATTAGCAATCATGAAACTCTTATCTACCATCACAGCATCTCCTGGTTTCACTTTCTTTGCTAGGTCTGTAAGGTTGAAAATCGCTTTGTCAGATATTTTCCCAGATGCGGCTAGACTAATAAAGTTGATAAATCCTGAAGGAGATACTCCAATTAAGAGTTTTACAGTGTTTGTTCCCTTGTAGTGGGAATAAGTACATGCTCTGCAGGTAATACATCCAAACTTTACAGTTTTTATTTCTGTGCAGTCCAGTACTGTAACCGTATTCGGAAAAATTGTAAAACACGTTGGTAAACTCTTTTGGTTTTCTTCTTTTGTTTGCCAAAGTATACAGCATTCCAGGCTTTGCTAAAATCTGTACTGTGTCCGCGAAATATTTCCTTGCAGTTTTTTCCGATATTTTAAAAGAATTTGATATCATAGCATTGGATACATTGTGTTTTAATTTGTACATCATTAAGAGGATTCGATGTTTAAGCGGAATGTCTTTGTTCATGTGTTCCGAGGGCCGAATAGACCCGCACAATTCAACAAATGTATCCAAAAGTGGTATTGTTGGAATTCCTGTTGCGGTTTTGAGTGCTTTTGTTTTGCTGACTTCCACTGGCTTGAACTCTAATTGAGACATAAGATTTTGCATTTTGTAGTTCAGTAGATGGTGCTAAGTCAGCTGAATGTATACCATATTTCCACTTATAGCCGGCTGGACGACCAATTTATTTGTACAGCTGCAGAAATGTTAATTAGCTTTAAGTACAGATCTATTTTAAATCGCATAAAAATACATTTCTTTTTGGAATCTCCTTTAAATCAACCTTGCATACCTTGCCTTAATTTTTGTAATTCATTCCTTAGTAGTAATAGATAACTTTGGAAGGTTTAGCGTGGGAAGGGCTGATTCCAAAAGATAGCTTTTTCTTTTTTTCTGTCCCCTTGCAATAGGAACTAACACTTCGACTTTGTTGAAGTGAAGACTACATATTCCAAAATATTTTGGAAATTCCTTTCCCATTTTTAAAGCATGTCTCCATTTCATAACCTCCTTGGGATTATTCATAATTTTTTTGGGAATCCTGTGCACAGAAACATCTCCACTTCTATTCGAATTACAGTGTGGAACCCCGCAATGCTGACCAGTTTTCCGTTTGGGTTTCTGCTTATTATTGGTGGACATAATACTGCTACCAATTACTTTCAATTAATATTGATAACAATATTGCTTTTAATTTATACAAACCTTCAGCTGAATTTATGTACGACCTATATTTGTGTAAAGCACACCAATTTCTTTATCAAATGGCAAATAAATCCTATGGTAGTAGTAGTCTAATTCACTAAAATTTGAACATTTTGTATTTTTTCAGTTTGTTTTACTAACATCACAACATTTATTACCTATATTTTGATTTTAAATAATCTTTTTGTATTCTTCTTGGAATAAACCAGTACCACTTGACTGCTGCTTATGAATCGAATGTCTGTGTTGAGCTACCGAGTATATCCGCTAGGTTTTTCGTTCCATCTGTCAATACGATGTGTATATTTGTCAATGGCTGCAGTAATAATTTTAAGATTTTCGTGGTCAGCGCCATCTGTCGGAAAACTTGGTAACTTTTAATTTGCATGCACTTCTCACTTCATAACAAATATGTATATTGGCTAAGTTTCAGTTCAATCGGTTGGTTATTTTTTGAGATTTTAGCGCACGTACGATCAGGTAATTTTTAAAATGAAACAACTGGTAATACTATGTGACCTTTTGTAAGGAAAATGTTCCATAAATATGTGAAATTTATATATCATTTACATTTGTGGTACACAAACAATCTGTCAAGCCTGGTTGGCAATATCGTTAGGAGATTAAATTTGTAACTAAGTTCCTGGAGCTTATGGTTCCTTCATTCTTTTGCAGAGTCTTCTTTTACGAGAACATTCCTATTTAAAAGTTGAATATAAATTCTCATTTATGAGTATATGAGCATATGTGTTGTGATTATGTCAACGTCTCTTCCTTAATGCATCACAGTTTATTGCACCTTTCACGTTAAAAAAAAAACCTACGAATTAAAATCATTCCTTTCCGTCCTTCGCTTCCTTTTCATTAAATAAAACGAAAGTAGTAACTCTATTTGCTCGGTTGGACATAGTGGTTAGTTGAATCTGTATTCGACTAATATTCCACCCTGTAACTTTCTGGCATTGGCAGCTGCACTTTTCCCCCTCAACTCTTAGCCTCAGATGTCACTGATACCCACTATTGGAAAAGTAATGATAGGAAAAACTTCCCTTAAATCCAAAATTCCTCTATCAGCAGTACTTGTATCGATTCCATGCTATCGAACCACCGTCCATTATTATAATTCGTCTTCGATTGGTCATTTTTCATTTCATGTTCCCTCTACATGTTTTTCCCTAATGCAAGGATATCATTTAAGGGTTGATTTCTACTTTCTACAAAGTATTCCATAGAAAATTTCACCTAGTTTCATCATTGTCATCAGAACCCACCTCGGACATGTGCATCCTTTAAACTACACTTCAAGAACTAGAACGGATTAGATACTATACACCGCCATCCTATGAAACTGGTTTTAATTGCCTGTTGCATTGTCGTGTAGGCAAGAAGGCCATGTGCTGTGTCTTCTCTCTTTCTTCTCTGTTTTGAAAGAAGGCGGCCAGTGTACAACACAAAATATATGCAAATGCAATAAATGCCGGAACAACCCCTTATTATTTCCATTTATTTGTTTACTGTAAATATCAGAATAATGCCATCTAATCCTTTTCCAGTTAAAAGGATTAAAACGCCCAGGGTTGACTTTGAAATTGCTTAATTCCAGGATATTTTGCAAAAAACATTTATACTTTGCAAAATATTGGCGGGTTAGTTGTAAGGATCTGCGAATTGCATTCACACAAAATGAGGGTATACCCGTTTAGTTTTATGGTGTCGCGGCATATCCTTTTTCTAAATTGCTTTTAAGATGTTCGACAGTTTGCAAATTTTTGGCACTAGGTAGATCTTACTTTCTTTTCAAATCATTTTGTTGCTCGGAAAGGATATCTTTGTGAGAACGATCAGTTTGTTTAGAAAGGCGGGTTTTATTTTGGGTCTTTAAAAGGATTACGGTAAAGGATTACAACTCTTCTGCATAATGAAAGGGTGTTGTATTTTTTTTTTCAAACCATTTTTGCATTTGTTTTGTTTTACAATTTTATTAGTAATTCTGGGATGGGTATTGTTGCACGCACCCCTTTTCGCCCTTGACTACTTGTAGTAAATTTATGAAAGGACTTTTTCGCAAAAAATAACTACTGATTGTTTATTACTCTGCAAATTGTTTGTAACATTATCGTAAGATTGTGTCTGTAGGTTACGTGGGCTTGCATATGTACCATAAAAATTATTACTCTAGGAAAGTATCTTCTACTGAAAATCGTTGTATACCTACCCCTTTTATCTTTGACTTTAAGAATCAGTGGAAGACATCTCGAACAGTGAATGTGATAAATGTTTGGTTTGTTTGCCCGTTTTTTCGACTTCAAGGTTGAATTCCGATCTTCGAAATAGGTACTGAAACGAGTAACTTTCAAATGCAAAGTTTTATAAGATCGCTTTACATAGACTGCGGGAAACAAGGCCTAGGCCCTTCATGGACAGTTGCGCCAAATATGTATCTACTTATGCATGTTTATATAGACTCGGATAACACACATAGGTATTTTAAGAATATTTTTGGAATCTATGTAAAAGTGTAGTCTACTGCTACTACTACTTCCTTGTCATAATAATTGCATGAAAACCTTTTGGGAAACATTGTTAAATTATAAGACCTTGCTCAGTTTAGTAGGTTCATATATTGGTTCCAGATACTATCGACTCACGTAGACAAACAGTTGTGCTCAAAGAAATATAAATTGTTAATTGTTAACTATTAAAATGATGATATATTCAACAACCGCAAGATACCATGGGCGTTTGAATCTGTTACTGTATGCAAAATGCCAGGTTAACATTCGCATTGCGATGTTGCAAGAGTCTAATAATAATAAGATTCGTTTCGTTTCGCATCGTCACCATAGCAAGAACCATAGACAATATTCATAAGCTGACATGGCGGTCCAATGATCATGTAACGATCAACCAAGTTGATCATATTGCGATCGACGCAAGGCATGCCTCCAGTATTCTGGATGTCCGGACCTTCCGAGCGGCCAACATAGGCTCGGATAATTACCTTGTTGTAGCTAAGGTACGAATGCGGATATCCCAATCTGAGCAACAAAGAAGAACCACTGTGAGAAAATTTAACGTCGAAAAGCTACAATCGCACCCCTATGCCGCCAGCATCAAGTGCCGAAGACCAGTGGCAACGCTGCCAGCATGCCATCAGAAACGCCGCGACTGATATGCTGGGTCTCACTCGCCCACCACCGCGAAACCCCCTGTCTGACGAAGAATGCCGGCGAGTGCATGCAGCAAACCAAGAGGCATACAAAGCGGCGCTGCAACGTAAGACGAGAGCTGCTCGTGAGCTCCACGAGCAAAAGAGACGGGAAGAACGTCGGCTTCTCCAAAAGAAGAAGAAGAGCATGAGAAGCCCGATCGAGAATATTGGGAGCTTATACTCCAGGAACAATGTACGGAAGTTATACCAAAAGGTAAAAAGAACGTGTCAGAGAAGCTATACCCGTACGGAAACATGTAGAGATGAAAATGGAAACCTCGTAGTAGAATCATAGTCGGTGCTGAGAATATGGAAAAACTACTTCTGCAGACTGTATAACGGCGACGAAGACGAACATTCCACTATCAGACAGAATGAACCATTCAACATAGACGATGATAGTCTAAATGTCCATCCACCTGACCAAAGCGAGTGAGGATAGCAATATCTAATCTGAAATCCAACAAGGTGCCTGGATCTGAGAGCTTACCGCCCGAAGTTTTCAAGGCAGCTAGTGATACATTAGTAGAATACATACACCAACTCATCTCTAAGATTTGGTCAGACGAATGTATGCCTGATGAATGGAATCTCAACATCGTTTGCCCGATCCACAAGAAAGGAGACCCCCTCAACTGCGCCAATTATAGAGGTATCAGTCTCCTCAACATCGCATATAAAATCTTCTCTGCGATATTGTGTGAACGCCTGAAACCTTTTATCAACAGCCTGATTGGCCCATTTCAGGCCAGGAAAGTCCACGACCGATCAAATCTTCAACCTTCGGCAGATCCTGGAGAAAACCCAAGAAGCCCAAATCGATACACATCATCTCTTTATCGATTTCAAAGGCGCTATGACAGCATCTACGGAGAAGAGCTTTATAGAGCGATGTATAGTTTTGACATCTCTGCCAAGCTTGTTCGTCTGTGCAGGATGACGATGGAGACAGCTCGTTGCTCCATCAAGGTCGGTAATGACCTCACCAAGACCTTTGGTCAAAAAAGGTTAGACAAGGTGACGCGCTGGCATGTGACTTTTTTAATATTGCAATTGAACGGATTGTGCGGAACTCACAAGCCCACACCAGAGCCACAATCTTTTACAAGTCCGTACTTGCATACACCGACGACATTTGACATAATTTGAAGAACTCAGCGGGCTGTCACGGATGCGTTTGCAAGCATTGAAGCAGAAGCGGCCAAAATGGGTTTGGCGATAAACGAGGGCGAAATCTAGTATGTGCTATCAACAAGAAGGGACAATCAGCATCGACGAATTGGACAGAACGTCACAGTGGGCAGCTATAACTTCGAGGTAGTTAGGGACGCCGTCTACCTTGGATCTTCTAGAAACTATAACAACAATATCAGCGCAGAAGTCAAGCGAAGAATAACTCTTGCCAATCGCTGTTTTTTTGGGCTTATAAGGTAATTCAACAGTAAAGCCCTATCTCGAACAACTAAGGAGACTCTGTATAAGACTCTGATCATCACAGTCCTGCTTTACACCGCTGAAACATAGACTTTATTAAAAAAGGATGATATCCTTGGTCGCTTCGAGAGAAAAATTCTTCGTAAGATTTTCGGTCCCGTTTGCGTTGACGGGTTTTGGAGGGGAAGATTCAATCACGAACTATTCGAGCTGTACAGTGACATCGACCTAGTCAAAAAACTGTGTATTGGACGTCTGAGATGGCTAGGACATGTAGAGCGAATGGACAACAACGATCCGGCCCGCAGAGTCTTAGAATCTAACCCCGAGGGACGACGCAGTAGAGGGAATCATCGCCGTAGGTGGCGCGCACAAGTTCAAGGGGACCTCGACCAACTTGGAGTACGCAACTGGATGTAATTAGCTAAAGACCGCTAAATGGAGAGGCTTGTTGGTTGAGGCCCAGGTTCACCCCGAACTGTAGCGCCACCTAAGTAGTAAGTAACCGTTGAGGTTGTGGAATCCACAGTAATTAGATCTAAACTCATTATCGCAAGCCAGTATGCTGGGTACCAGGAATGCTGGATACCAGACATTACGAGTAATGAAAGAGTACATCTCAATAGACTAAGAGCTGGTGAAATTTTTTCATGATTATTTCGTCAACAAAATTTTGCTTATTTTTTGGTTGTCGTGTTCGGATACATTACGGATGTGAAATTCTGGCAGACCTGGGCCGGGCGTTTTAGGGGCTACAGGGCCTCAAAGTTGTAAAAAATGTTGGGAAAAAAAATTATAGCGTCAACTTTGAGTCTTTGCTTGGTGAATCGCAATTAAAAATCATATCGTGTAGTGAAATTGCCAGAGCGATTGGGCGGTCGCAAACCCCTGCCAGAGTGCCCGAAACATGTAACAGAAACTCCAATTTTGAAGTTATTTCGTCAGCACTCAAATTTTGGTATATCATCTAGTATATACTGGTGAATCTAGAACTGAAATGCCAAAGCAAAATTCCGGTCGCAACACCTTGCCAGAGCGCGTCAAAGTGCATTGTGCGTGAGGGGCCTTTTCAATGGTTTGTATAAGGAATTGTTGTATATCTTCAAAAATATGTAAATGATTAAAAATATTTTAACCGATTCTGAAAGATTATCCAAAGATCTTTAAAACCGTGTATTAAGTTTAGTCCTAGCATTCATACTTTCGAAAATATTCGATTTTAAAACCCAACATTTCGAAATGAGCCAAATACTTTTTCTGCTCATGATGTTTCTACACTTAAAGTAACATAAGAGATTTTTTTTTTGTTTTTATTTTCAATAAGTCCAATCATTAGTTGTTAAATCTGCAATTAAGAAAAAAAAAGTCTTCACCATAAGTCAAAATACATTGCATTACTCACTTATGGTATAAGGTATGCACAAAAAGTTGTATCACAAACATTAATCGTTTTAGTATCATTTAGTTTTTCTTTTTCTATTGATTTGCTTATGACTAACGGCTAACCCTGTTCGCCGTACTCCAATGGATGTTACAGTGCGACTTTTTTTGCGCTTTCAACTTTTGTAGGTGTTTTGTTTGTTTGTAGCCTATCGACATTTTTGACTCAGTTGCACTGATCTTAGTAGATGAAGCTTCATTACGTGTAATAATGTGGACTTGACTTTAGAGCAAACCGTGAGTGCTGGTGCTGCCCGGCGTTTAACAGGTGTTATGCACTTTACAAACTCAATATCAGCTCGTCAACGTTGGTCAAAAGTCATGCCATTCGGTCAAGTATAATATCTTATGTATATGAAGATACCGGTTTAAAAAAAGCGCTAGACATAACTGCCGATTTGCAAATAAATAAAATCAAAAATAACTGCATTCCTTTGGAGAAATTTATGAAGACTGTTAAGCAAAATATGAACCCATTTGGATTGGATCTTAATAAAGAACATCTTTATAACATAGGTACAGGCAGAGCCGCATCAGAAACCGTAGCTAAATTTTTATTAGGTATCGAGGACCTAGGCAAGGAATTAAAAACTATTTTTATTTCTGAATGTAGTGTAAATGAAGAACGATTTGAAAAACCTATAAAGGGAAATGCAATACTAAATTTCTTAAGCGAAAGGAAAAAGAAAAAAGTTAAAATTGGCGCCAAGATACAAGAAATCAGAATGCAGAGAGATTTATTTGGGCGCTTGTTGGCCGTATCAATTGAACAAAATATAGACATTGCTAAGGTATTGTCGTATCCCTTGACACCAGTCCCAACAGCTCTATGCCATTTAGATGGAACCATAAGCAAATTACTGCAAAAGAGAGTAAACAGCCAAGCACCGACAAATATCGACGTTGTTGTTTTCGATGGATTTTTCATGTTGCATTTGATGAAAGATATTCCAAAAACGTTTGGAAATATTGTATGTCAAAGAAAATTTCGCAAATGGTCACGCGGTTCAGTGCTGATCGAATAGATATAGTTTTCGATCGTTATTTTTCGCCATCAATTCAAGAAATAGCACTGAGTTAGAATATAACATTTCAGGACCCGACCAAACACGGCCTCCTGATTTCATTAAAGAACTTAGAAATAACAAGTTCAAGGTGGCTCTAGTCAAATTTTTAATACAACACTTGGAGAGTGATGAACTAACACCATTTATAGGCAACAAAACAATCTGTTTAAATTATGATTTATGTTATCGCTTTAAATGCCATAATGATAAAATAGTGAAAGTAATTGACAACACTTACTCCTGCGAAGAACATGAAGAAGCGGATACAAAAATAATTTATCACATAACTAAGATGAAAGATGAATCTAATATTTTTGTAAGATGCTCTGATACGGATATTCTTGTAATACTTCTTGGAAACATGAAAAATCTAAAAAGTTCAATAAAGGTTTCGATGGAGGTTGGTGTTGGGAACTATCAACAACATTGATGTATCCAAATTATACCTTTCCTTAAAAGAACCACTATTAAGTTCCTTGCCAGGTTTTCATGCGACAACTGTATTCGATTATAATCCAGCATTTTTTAGGAAAGGAAAACTAAAACCGTGAAAACTTCTGGAAAATTCCTTAGAATATCAAACAGCGTTCGCTAAGCTAGGAAAAACCGATCTTGTCTCAAGAGAAGCGACCTTTAAAGTTATTGAAATCTTTGTGTGTCACATGTATAACATCAGATATACAGAAACGGTAGACGACGCAAGACTTGAAATATTTAATAACACATATAAGGTAACGGATCTCAAAGAATCATTTGACGTTAAGCTCAAAAGTTTCGATGCTTTGAGTTTGCCACCCTGTTGATTAGAACTACACCAACAGCTGGTACGCGCTCAATATATAACTTCTATCTGGAACAATGCTTTTTCTAAAAATCCTACTTCTTTGTTACCAAAGCAGAACGGGTGACTAGAAAACAATGGAAGTTATGATTTTATGTGGTTTGAAGGAGATCAGTTACCACCATTTGTAAATGATGTCATCATTCAACCATCAACTGAAAAAGAATTTGAAATAGGTATATCTTGATTTCACTACTCGAAATAAATTTTAATTTTATCGTTTTATTACAAAAATAACAAAAATATTGCAACTGCTGCAAATTGAACAGAGAAATCGTTTTAATTTATTTGTACTTCTCAATAAACTCATCTCATATTTACGCATATTTTAAAATGAGTAATGCAATGTATTTTGACTTATGGTGAAGACTTTTTTTTCTTAATTTTAGATTTAACAATTAATGATTGGACTTACTGAAAATAAAAGCAAAAAAAAAATCTCTTATGTTACTTTAAGTGTAGAAACATCATGAGCAGAAAAAGTATTTGGCTCATTTCGAAATGTTGGGTTTTAAAATCGAATATTTTCGAAAGTATGAATGTTAGGACTAAACTTAATACACGGTTTTAAAGATCTTTGGATAATCTTTCAGAATCGGTTGAAATATTTTTAATTATTTACATATTTTTGAAGATATACAACAATTCCTTATACAAACCATTGAAAAGGCCCCTCACGCACAACGCACTTTGACGCGCTCTGGCAAGGTGTTGCGACCGGAATTTTGCTTTGGCATTTCAGTTCTAGATTCACCAGTATATACTAGATGATATACCAAAATTTGAGTGCTGACGAAATAACTTCAAAATTGGAGTTTCTGTTACATGTTTCGGGCACTCTGGCAGGGGTTTGCGACCGCCCAATCGCTCTGGCAATTTCACTACACGATATGATTTTTAATTGCGATGCACCAAGCAAAGACTCGAAGTTGACGCTATAATTTTTTTTTCCAACATTTTTTACAACTTTGAGGCCCTGTAGCCCCTAAAACGCCCGGCCCAGGTCTGCCAGAATTTCACATCCGTAATGTATCCGAACACGACAACCAAAAAATAAGCAAAATTTTGTTGACGAAATAATCATGAAAAAATTTCACCAGCTCTCCGTCTATAAGGTTCTTATTCGATACAAGCCACCAGTGAGGCCAACAGACGATGGATTCATTTGGATATGTGCGTCACTACCAGAACGCGGTGGGGGGCTTATGGTTTGAGGAGAATACGTTCTCTGATTAGGCTTAGTCATTAAAGTACGCGGGTCATCTTTAGATTAATCAAAGGGCATAGTGTCATTGGGATTTATGCAGAGCATATCGGCGTACCTCTCAACGACTTCTGCTGGAAGAAATTGATTCTCTCCGAAGCGAATGCCCTGCTCTCGCCGACCGAAGAATGAGGACTCTCGGAACCAACTTCTTCACGGACTTGGAGGCCCTATGTACGTCATATTGAACCGAAAGGCTTCGTGAGAATCACATCCTTATCTAGGTGGTTCTGAACCAACTGTTTCCCTTTTCGAGAGCGCTTCGAGATTATACATATCTAGTTGGGTTCCACTGCGCGTGAGGTTCCATATTGGAATCGAATCGAGAGAAAGGTTTGGTGTAGTGGTTTGAAGCTCAGTCGATTATACTTCAGAGACACTCCGGGTGTGGCGTCCAAATAACGGCCGAAATATGACCAAACTACTGCCAGTGTTATGCCTTCGCAGTAGAATTCACACAAGCTTTTGCAATTGATCGGACTGACTTTATGTATTTCATAACAAATAACAATAAATGCTTCCTGACATCAGGATTTCAACCATGAACCATTAGCGTGACAATTGACGACGATACCACTGTGTGCTATCGCATTATTTCGCATTATTTTGATGGGTGGAGCAGGGGGTTTTGTAAATGATATTTGTGCAGTCTTACATAACCTACTTTCGGACATTCAAGGTTTTAGTATTGATACAAAAGTCTGGGCAGAACATATGTCGACAATGCTATTACTTAATATTGAAGAAAACTGAATTCTAATCCAAAGAAACTGACTTTTTCTCAATTTAGTCCTTACGGTGTGCATTAAGTGTTCGCTTAAAAAAAAGAAACAGATATTAATAAAATCTCTGAAAGGTCGTAGTAAATCTAAGTACCAAGATTTCAGATATTTCAACAATACTCTCGGATGTTTGTCAGACGCTCGCGAGAGGTGTGACCGTGAAAAAACTCTTTGGCGTTTTCTGGGATTGGTCAAACGGTAGTGCATGCGATCATATGAAAACACAAGCGTTTTCACTCAGCTGAGGCCTACCAACTCTTACTCTCAACCTTCACGCGGTGACAGCCGGGTGCCTAGTACCTTAATCCAAGAAATGGGTTTACCAACCCCGTTTGGCGGATTCTTGGCGGCAGCAGATGAGAGGGTTGGGGGAGAGTGTTTTCTCACTAGGACACTTCTTCCTGCTCCAGGCTCCAGACGCATTCCCTAGACGGAGTCAACGGTGGCGTCTATAGTTCCAGTTAGGTTGAACTTAGTGAATACCTTGCACGAGCTGCTTCGACGTATTCGCACCACAGGTCGGTAAGGAGTTTCCAATGTTGGTCAGGGCATTGGAATAGAGATGGTGGCGGAGGAGCCGGTTATGGGCCAACGGCAGCGCTCATACTCCCGTAGTGGACTACTGGCACGGGTTTACCCGGCCCCTCGTCCTAGGGGAATAATTAAGGAACTGCCCTTCCAGGTTGTGGGCGCCGTAGCGTGAGTGGTTAGTGTGTCGGATCACTACGCATGAGATTCCAAGTTCGAATCCCAGAAAACACCAACAAGTTTTTTCACGGTCCCATTTCTTGCGAGCGTCTGACAAACATCCGAGAGTATTGTTGTCACGAAAAAGCTTCTCAAACAAATTGCCCTTCGGATACGACATTAAACTGTAGGTCCCTTCCATTCGTGTGAAAAATATAACGCACACAACATGAGTGGTTGCGAGAAGCTGGCACTTTAAAGAGCTGTTGCGCCAAATATTTGTATTTGTATTTTGGCCCTCCAGGTTGGGGGTTGTGCCGTCGGGGTAACTTCCCTATTCTATGGTTCCCAAACAACCAAAAGCCTCGGAAAAGGATGACTCAACTAATGTGACCCCAGCAAACGAAATAAGGACAACGACCTTCGGATCTGTACGTGGAATGTTCTGTCCCTTTACAGACCACGTGCAGCCGAACAACTAGCAGAGGCCCTAGACTGCTATAAAGCAGATATGACCGCTATCCAGGAAGTGCGATGGGATGGGCCGGCAAAAAGAGGATGAAAAACTGTGACATCTGCTACGGTGATTGCTACAGAGGCAACAGGCAACGCTTATTCGGATGCGGATTTGTCATACGCGGCAGACTTAGTCTTAAGCTTCCGACACGTGAGCGACCGTATTATGACTATCCGAATCAAGGCTAAATTCGCTAACATAAGCCTAATATGTGTTCATGCCCCCACGGAAGAAAAGGACCCTGCCACCAAAGAGTGTTTCTACGAGCTTCTCGACAAGACATATGAGCAATGTCCTAAATACGACGTTAAAATCGTATTGGACGATATTAACGCCAAAATAGGAAAGGAGGAGGGCAGTCGGTAAGCATAGCCTACATGACACCACGTCTGATAACGGACTAAGGCTAATTAATTTCGCTGTGGAGCGAAATGTCACCATAGCAAGCAGAAGCAGACATGGCGGTCCAATGATCATGTAACGATCAACCAAATTGATCATATTGCGATCGACGCAAGGCATGCCTCCAGTATTCTGGATGTCCGGATCTTCCGAGCGGCCAACATAGACTCGGATCGTTACCTTGTTGTAGCCAAGGTACGAGTGCGGATATCGCAATCGGAGCAACAAAGAAGAATCACTGAGCGAAAATTTAAAGTCGAAAAGCTACAATCGCAAGAGGCCGCCAGACTCTTCGCCGAACGCGTATCCCGAAATCTCTCAATCACCCCTATGCCGCCAGACCAGTGGCAACGCTGCCAACATGCCATCAGAAACGCCGCGACTGATGTGCTGGTTCTCGCTCGCCCACCACCGCGAAACCCCTGGTTTGACGAAGAATGCCGGCGAGTGCATGCAGCAAAACAAGAGGCATATAAAGCGGCGCAGCAAAGGAAGACGAGAGTTGCGTCGTGAGCTCTACGAGCAAAGGAGACAGGAAGAACATCGGCTTCTCCAAAAGAAGAAGAAAGAACATGAGAAGCGCGCGCTTGAGAATATCGAGAGTTTATACTCCAGGAACAATGTACGGAAGTCTTACAAAAAGGTAAAAAGAACGTGTCAGAGGAGCAATACCCGTACAGAAACCTGTAGAGATGAAAATGGAAACCTCGTAGTAGAATCAGTCGGTGCTGAGAATATGGAAAAACTACTTCTGCAGACTGTATAACGGCGACGAAGACCAACATCCCGCTGTCAGGCAGAATGAACCATGTCAAAGTTTTCGTCCACCTGACCAAAACGAAGTGAGGGTAGCAATATCCACCTAAGTAAATAAGTTTTCTGGGTTCTGGGATTCGAACATAGGTTTCATATTCGCGCAGTGATCCGACACACTAACCACTTGTGCCGCGGCGCCCACTATTTTTACCTATATATGTATATTCCGCAAAAAGTAAAGTTGTGATTATAAAACATGAGGAGGGTAGACAGACAGTGGTCTATTTCAAGACAAGAAAAAAACTTCAATTTTTTCTTAAAGAATAAATGTTTTTAATTTTATTTTTTATATTTAAATTTTTTTTAATTAATTATTATTACATTAGTTTGTTGCAATTACAATATGTTTATTTGAAACAAAGTACAATATTCCAATGAATTTTATTCTATGAAATAAAGGAATTTAATTTTAATTTACTACGCACATTGAAAAACACTGATCACTGTGTGTATATAATTTTAATTGAAGGGGATTAAAAAAGAAAATTTTATTTCGCCAAAACTAGTTTTTTTTAAAATCCTAAGCGTTTTCATCACATTGTATCCAACAAACTTTTATTTTATATAAACCAATTTTAATTATTTCCGAACATATATTGGCATATTGGCATATTGTTTTCCTTATGAACATGCATACTTTTAAAACATCAGAATTGCATTGCAGTCCTTGTAAGTTCCGTTCTGAATTTATTTTCTTTAACAAAAAAATTTGGCTTTAGACTGCTGATCTATTCTTCCACATATGCTCTTTACCTACGTTTTTATTATTTACTTAGCCCAAAATAAAATTGTAAAAATAAATATAATAAATATATATTTAAGTCTTAGACTTCTTCTCTTTTTTTTAAGTAAACTTCGTACTTTGCACGAAATGTTTGAAATTCAACAACTACATAATACCCACCATCGCTTCGAACTGGTGCTCACCGATTATCACCAAAACTCCATGCAACCTTGCACCACACACATCATCACTATCGTAACGGATAACCAAATCGAATGTGAACATCCCGCACCCTGTCGAATGCTCCGTTCAAGCCGGAGCTCGCTGTGCGTGTCACAAACAATAATTTATTGGTTATCCTTCACAAAACAGCCATGGAAAAGGGGATTCCAATGTCCTCGACTGTGCGTATCCTTAACACTATCCTAGTGTGGTTTTCTTGCCAACAACCGCTCTCTGTGTGTGCGCACTCTAGCATGTCCTACCGGTAGGGGACAAGAGCATAAAGTTTCTATCACACATTTTCACAAAAAAAAAAAAAATCACTTTCGTTTGTATCCTGTACAAGGTTCCGAGATCCTTGTTGTCGGAGTTTCCTCTTCGCTATCATGCCAACTGATACATTTCGGATCCTGCTGGCATTTGGCCTAACTGCTGCTGCGCATACTGATGATGGGCATAATGATTGTACTCTTGCTGCTGGTGCTGATGGTAGAGTTGTTGTTGTTGAGGAGATTGTAACTCTTGTTGCTGGAGTTGATGGTGGTGCTGGTGGTGGCTTAGATGAGATGCCACCGACTGATTTGTGGGTGGAAGCATGGTGTGAGCTGTGGATTCGTATCCAGACGAGGTATTGTATGGATGATGGTAAGAGATTTTAGATGTGGTCGACGGGGTAACTGTTGGTGTTGGGTAGGTCGAATGATACGTCACTGGTGCATTCATGAAACTTTGGGTAGTAGCGGGTGGCATACCCAATGCCGTTGGGTACATGCCGCTTTGTTGCTGTTCTTTTTGGTCGAGGTGCGGATGGTATGCCAGTTGGCTCACTAAATCGGAACTAGTGGCTGATGAATCTTTTTTCGACTTCATTCGACGATTTTGGAACCAGATCTTTATTTGCCGCTCAGTCAGGTTGAGAGCGGTTGCTATTTCGATCCGCCGCCGCCTGGTTATGTATCGATTTATTTGGAATTCCTTCTCCAACTCTTGGGTTTGGAATCTGGTGTAGGTTTGGCGGGTCCTTTTTGAACCTTTGCCATCTGAGGGGAAAAGATTGAATATTAGAATGGTTTCCACACAGGCATGGAAAAATAAGGGGCAAAACGACTTTGCTTACCTGATAAACCATCATCGGTGTGGGACCAATTGAATTCATTGCCTCCTCTGACAGCTGACAAATTTGGATGATTGATTGAGGTTGCTACTGATGTTGTTGACATAGCATGCGCATCCTCCGGCGATAGGGGTGGAGTACTAATACCTTCAACAAGGGTCCTCGTTGGTGAGCTGACATTCGACAGTCCATCGCTGTTCGATGCTGATGGTGGGGTAGTGGTATATGTCAATGACGGTGGTGTTGAAAATTCTCCATCCTTTCTCGGGTGATTCAGCAGGTTTGGCGAGTATACATCATGGTAGTCGATCTCACTGCGATTCGGCGACAATATGGATGCTGAATTCAAATCGGGCAGAACTGGAACAGCGGCTATTTTCTTTTCCTTTTGAGAGACTTTCCGTTGCTTCTGACCAAAGAATTGTGGGTAGAACGTTTCCGGGGTATGTTTAACCTTCTTGGCTGGATTACTGAGTAGAGCCCTCAGTGCACTGGGTTGTTCAAATTTGTCTTCTTCATCATGTGGTTGCCTTCGCTTTAATGTTTCCTTCTTGGTGCTAACACCACGGGAAATCTCATCCAAAAGTTCAGTTGTGGGTATTGTTGGGGGCACATATTGACTGTACTCAGGTGGATTGGTGTAGTTGGTAGAATTGGGATAACTACTCTGTTCCTGACGGTAGTGAGAATAATTATTGTAGGCTGCCGTAGGGTTCCAGTTGTAAGAATTTGTCTGGTAGAGGTCTGCGGTTCCTTGGTGTCCTGTATAGAGTTGGGGCACCGACTGTGGTGCCTGCTGTTGCTGTGGATGTTGTTGATACATCCCATATGAACACTCTTGTGAAAATTCTGAATAAAAATTCGTTGCTGTTGTCATATTCGCTTCCAAAAAAATAAATCACCGCGCGAAGGAGAACTATGTGATCACGACCGAACTGCGAAGTCAAATGAGTCTGCTACAGCATTGATCCCTTCTAATATAGTCCTCCACCTTTTCCCGAGCCTAAATGACAATTTTGGCACACGACCTTTCTTTTTGTTTCGCTGTTGCAGAAAAACAATAAATATCCACCCTGACAATGTAGTTTCAACTACCCCTAGTCGTTTCATTTATTTTTACGCACGAGGGTAGAGCAGAGACAGGAGAGAGAAATATGTTCGAAATGCAGGTCAGAATGTGAATGTTTATTTATCATCTAAGGAGGGGTAAAGATCTCCTGTGAAAGTTAGTTTATCCAGAGAAGAAATTTTTATCCACACGTATTACCCCTCAACCTAGAGTGCTACCTGGCGAAGATTTTTTATCCGAAATGCTTAAACTCCTCCCTTGCGCTCCTGCTGATGCTGCTGTTTTGGGTAATTAAGACCTCTCGTATTATGATCATGCAGCAAAGGAAAGGATTTCCTTAAAGACCTCTAATTACAACTAATCATAAATACAAGAAAATTTCAGAAAAAGTTGAAAAGAGCACGCGATAGAAATGGGAGGGGCTTAGAACTACGCTAAAACGAAGTTTAAAGTCCTTATGACTCACTATATTAAAAAAAGGTTTCGTGAAGTTTTTTCAGCCTTCGCGTCACCCCTACTACTGCTTAAGTAATCTCTATGGCACAGTTTATAAGAATTCATTACTTTTTATGATCCATAGTTGCCAGATTTTATGGATATATTACCTAGTAGCGTTCGGGGTCAATCTGTTTAGTGTTTACATGAAGGATTTTCGATCATCTACAAAACCACCTTCAAACGGTAAATGTAATCGGATTTCTTTTTATCGGGGATACTAAATACTCTGTAAATAGAGTGAATGAGGAAATAGAGATTATCACATCTGCTGCTATGGAAATTTTCAACAAAAAAAAAGTCAAAAAGTTAATCCTGGTTATCCTGCTTGGACTGGTTGTTATGAAGGCGACAGTCGGTTGGACTAGAAATTACCCACCCTCGATTTATCATCAATCTAGAGCATATGGGTGCGAATTTTTCTATTGAGAGGGTATCGGGTTTATTCTTCTTTGGTAATAGTAAATAAACCAATAAATGAACACGTGAGTTCGATATGCAGTGGTGGATGAAGGACCGCAAAACAAACTATGGGTTGAATTTTCGTAAATTTTGACGTTTTTTGGGATTCACCCTTTTTAGAGGTAAGTTGATATATTGATGAAATTTATTATTTTCTTTCTTTTCTGACACATGACGGAGGGTGATGGTAGAATTTGTTGTGAATGGCATCGAACTAGGAATAGCGTTATTTTCTTGATGAAAGATAATTTAATGGTATTTTAATATACCTTATACATACTGCTTAAAAGTTTATTGTTAGCCAATGAGAATATGCGACAACAAGACAGATAACATAGTGTAATATGTATTCTAGATAAGTAAGCAAGCATTATAAATTCGACTGATAAAAATGTACCCCTGTCATATCAGACTTTCATTACTCTATCCCAAGAATTGTGGGTCTTCTTCTTTGGGATTATTATGTATAAGTTCCTCAAAATTTTGCAAATGCTAAGTATCCTAACGAACACTGCCTAAAACACCGTGATTAATAGTTGAAAATATTAAAAAAAATAAAACTTTAAAATGAAAGTCTTTTCGCACATTGGAGAAGACCTGGGTGTGTTGAAGAGCCAGAACTTTGCACATTCATAGTATAGGCAATGAACCTGACTTAAATATGTCCCACACCATCGAGACATAAGTCCAACATTTTTTTGACGAAAATGGGGCATAAGTCCCAAATTTTCGGAGAGTTCATATCTATTTAAAAAAATGTGAATTTCCATTAGGCGTCGTATTTTAATGAATATAATAGGAGCGCAGGGGCATATGCCAAGATTTTTGTTTTTTCACCAAAGAAGGCGCATACATAAGTCCACAATGCATAAACAGTGCAATGTGTATGGGAGGGCATGTTGCCCCTGTAATCCACCTGCTTGTGGTCACTGTTCGCTTTGAGGTGGGTGCGAGGATGGATGTACGCAAAGTTTCTTTATATCCATGTTTTGCACCCAATTTCGCACCCACCTCAAATCCAACAGTGAACCTAAGCATGACGGGTTGCCGGTGGGCAGCATTCCCCCCATACATATTCCGGTAAATAAATAAATAAATAAATTCGCGTGAATTTTGTACTTTTACTTTATCAAATTCTCTAAAACTAAATACGATTTGGAAGTTTGATGCATACTCTAAGTATTCTCAAACCGGAATATATATGGGAGGAATGCTGCCCTCCATACACATTGCACTATTTATGCATTGTGGACCTACATATGTATGTCCTATCTTCTTTGGCCATTGTTCTTCTTGAAAAGGTTTCCATTGTTTTTCGCAAATTGCTAGTAATTGTTGTAGTTGTAAGTAATGCGAAAAATTAAATCAAGACGACAGAGCAAAAAAAAACTGTTTTACTAGTTAGATGTACTTTTTTGTTCTATGCTCTTCTGGTATTTGAATCCTCTAAGCTTATCAAAAAAAAATATGTTAGGTGGGTATTTAATTACCAGTGATTGAAATGGCTTTTAGATTTTCTTTCAAAATAATATTGACATAAATTCCATAGAATTTCTTTCTGCTTCACCTATACTAGCTCAATTGATTTTTCAGCGTCTCCCATTTTCTTCTGTTTTGAACGTAATATCAAGTCTGTCGTGCAATGAAGGGTGATTCAATTCGAGAAACTTCGTGATGATCTTAATATCAACTCATTTCTGAATCTGACATTACCTATCGAATTTCTTTTTTAAGTACTAGGCATCGTATGTTAACGTATTTTGAATGATTCATTTGAAATCCTTAACATCACGTTAATCTCATTTGCGTCAAAAAATGAAAGCGTGTGTGTTCTCGTGTTCCCTGTCAGCAGTGCCAGACACAACCAGGTCGGCATTACTTTATCTAACCAACGCTGGATTTATAACCCACCAACTTTTTATTCTAATACAACAATGTTCCAGGATGACAGGTTAGGTTAGGTACATATGGGGGTGGCAATGGTGTAGTGGTAATGTCGTCAATTGCCCCGCTAATGGTTCATGGTTCAAATCTTAATGTCAACAAGCATTTATTTATTTCTCATGAAATATATAAAGTCAGTCCGATCATTTGCAAAATCTTCTGTGAACACTACCGCGAAGGCATAACACTGGCAGTAGCTTGGTCATGTGGCTGGAAAAATTGTTCGCTCTGTTGATGATGATTTGCCCTTGACATCGGTTATCGGGAAAAAAGTACTGTGAATCAGAAGCAAAGACAATAATAACAAAAATCTCCCCAGTTATCTGGACGCCACCCCCGGAGAATAGCTGAAGCATAAACAACTGAGCTTCAGGAACCACTACACCAAAATCTTTCTCTCTCTCTATCCATCCTTTCCAACGCCCGCACTGTGTTTAAACATGTTAAAGATATTCATAACCCTTTGAGTGCGCGCAAATTATAAAAACAAAAAATAAAAAATAAAAAATATGTGGGCTGGCAGGGATAGACGCTCTCTGCCATACTCATGTCAGCATTGACCCATTGTAATGCTCATAGGGAAACAGGTAAGTAAGTACCCATTGAGGCCTACTAAAAACCGACAAAAAACTATTCAAGCTCAATCACTTACTTCGTTTCTGCATACAAACTAACCTGATGATTTGATGGAGTTCAGCATCTTTCCTGTCGAAACGCCGGAGAGCTCCTGGAAGAAATATTTACCAAGGATCTTTATCCTGGAGTGTTGAAGACCCAAAGAGTGGCTCAGGAAGTGGGTAGTGTCCTCAAAAACTCCCTCGCCACTACAGCCTCTACAGAGTTCCTCCTCCGTCAGGCGTAGTTTCTTCAAGTGGTACCGCAGAGTGATGTGCCCCATGATGATGCCCACGAGGATGGAAAGGGATTTCCTGTCTTTTCGAGTAATTCTCTCGATCCTTGCTTTGTCGAAGGACAGTCATAGCTGGCTGCTGAGCCGATTCTTGCTAGTTCGTCGGCTTTCTCATTGCCTTGGATACCCTCGTGTCCAGGGGTCCAGCAGAGCGACGCCTAGTGCTGTGTTCCAAGAACCCTGAGCTCTTCTCGACAACATTTCACAAGCTTAGATTTCATTTCTATGGCAGCAATCGCTTTTATAGCTGCCTGGCTGTCGATAAAGATGGCGATACCTTCTGGCGGTATTGCCCTTACCGCAGACTCACGGGCGGCTGTTGCCACTGCTAAGACCTCTGCTTGGAAGACGCTGCTGTAGTCCGGAAGTCATATGGATTTCGATATACCTAGGGGGTCGGAGAAGATGCCTGATCCTACGCCAGTGCTCATTTTTGAACCATCACTATGAATAGCTATAGATTCGGCGTTAGGTATGTGACCGCTTTTCCATTCTTTCCTACTAGGGTAGGCGTTAGAAAAAGTCCTTACAAAGTCTAAATATGGCGTCATGTAGTCCGTTACATGCACAAGGCCAAATCAATCAAGTAGGATCATCGAGTGACCTATTTGCTTTCCAGTTTGCTGACTGACTAATTCTCATAGCACTAATGGCTGCTGATGTGCGTATAAAGATGTCTAGCGGTAGCAGGTTGAGAATAGCCTCGAGTCCTACGGTTGGGGTTGTCCTCATTGCACTGGTAGTGCCAATTAACACTATTCTTTGGACTTTGGTGATAGCCCTTGAGTTGGTTGTTTTGTTAATAGCTGGTCACCATACAAGATTGTCGTAAGTCAGTATAGGTCTAACTACAGCCGTGTACATCCATAGTATTATTTTGGGGGAGGATCCCCTGGTTCTACCAAAAATTCTACTACATGAGTAAATAGGCTATTATTGCTTTCTTAATTCTTTCCTCTATATTTAATTTTCAATTGAGCTTTTTGTCCAGTATGAGGCTATCAGACAATCTGAGTAGAATACCATCAACAGAAGGTGTTCGAAACTCTGGTATTTTCCTTTTGTTCGTAAAAAGAATTTAGGGATCTGTCAAGTTGTTCGGGTAGTCAGGAATTTACCTGTTGCAAGCAGCATAACGTCATCTACGTAAGCTATAACCCTGATGCCGCTGTACCTTAGTTGCTGTAGTACCTGGTTAAGAACAATCACCCAAAGCAGTGGGGAAATTACCCCGCCCTGAGGAGTACCCTAGAGGCATACGCTTCGAGCTTTGAACCCTTAAGCTCGGTGGTTATGTGTCTTTCCACGAGCATGCTAACAATCCAGTTAATTAGACTGATGTCGATGACTGAGTTTCGAAGAGCTCTTTTAACCGCTTTGGTATTTACATTATTAAAGGCTCGTTCAATGTTCAGAAATGCAGCTAGGGTGAACTCGTACTTGAACTTGTACCGGAACAAAAATGGCAATACTACGTTTGCACTACAGTCGAATATGGTAATTCATTTGGCAGCATTTTCACTACAAATATTTAATTTGCTTTGACAGTTAAAAGTGGCAAAGATTCCGCACGTTCCATTCATTCTGTCAGCGGTAGAAGAAGAACTCCAGGGCGATAGTACTTCTGCCAATCAGCGCTAGATTAGTTAGCAACCAATCTATCAATCTGGTGCAAAACATTCTAGGAGTGTCACCGAATGTCAAAATTTCCTATTATTCACAGCCGAGTTTCGTTTTTCATTTTATAAAATTCGGTAATTAGTTCCATTCACTTCCTGAACTTTGTCTTGTATTTGCTCACCACCTCCTTTAAAATGAGATGATTAACCAAATGAGATAGTTGGAATTTTTATTTGGAATTTTTTGGTCATTTGGCTCTAATGAAAACGTAGTATGAACGTAATATGAAGTATATTTTGAAGGTCATTCATAGGCTGATCATTTTTTTTTTTATGCGCAGGCAGGTGTGAAAATCCTTTATGGATAATTGTAGCGTAGTGGAATAAACATAATTGCAGAAGAGTTCACGGCTCACTTATCCCCGACCGGACGTCCAGATTAAGGTAATAAGTTAGACTAAGGTTTTATGTATTAAGTGCCTAATGAATCAACGCGTAATTTCCCGTCGGAGACCCTAATGACCGAATCATTTAATGATTATATTTGTGAAAAACCCTTACAGACTCATAAATCAGGTCGTGATCCTTATAAAATTTTTCGGTATCTTCAACTTAGAGCGCGCAGCCGTTGCCCTTTCCCACATCACTTACTTTAAAGGCCAGTCTAGACTGTAATTCATCTTCTTAATTCAATATTCACCTATGCTGTATGGCAGATTATAGAAACATTTCAGTTCTATCTAAGTATTCACCTGGATACTTATGAACATTTATTCAAGATTCGTTCAATCAATAGAGTCATCCACAAATTAGAGAATACACGACGTGTGAATTCAGAACCAGATTTACAGCTCAGTACTGTTATCGGTGTCATCAATGGCATAGTTAGATAGGTCTAACAGGTAAAGTCTCTTTCAAATGATTTCTGTACCGTTTTACGGACAACGAGGGGGGAACTGATATTTATTTATTTATTTATAACTATCTTCTATTTTCCTTGCTCTTAAGATCCATGTCCAAAAGCCTGACATTGGAAATATCCTCCACCTTTTTGCTGCTTCGATATATATATGGATATATCGGCTGTAATATTTGTCTATTTTCAAACCTCAAGCTAACTTCAGACCAGAAACTAAGATCATCTGTTTTTTTCTCCGAAAAATGCGCATTTGCCTAAAAAAAAATACATACTGTTAGTAAACTGTGAGGAAAATTACTTAAGTAAGTTATTTCACTCGATTCCTCAATCCCCTTCACCCTGAAAATTCAGCCAAAAATGCCATAAATCTCGTGCCAATGCACTCCCTTTATACTGCACAATCGCACACTTTGTGAGTACATCCGCACATATCCCTTTCTGATATCAAAATCAGTCCCATACGCGACAAACACTTGGCCCCCTTTCCAACACAAGGCCCATGCATCCCTACCCTGCCTTCTTTCTATATTATAAGCTACACCAGGAGCACCGTGCGCACATACAATTCTTCGACACACATTGTTACATGTGGACCATGTATTGAGCTGTTAGATTCCAGAAATAGAGAAATTAATAAATTACCTTGACATTGATGGTACAACCCACCCGTCGCCGTCCTTAATTCATGATCTTCACACAAGCTGATTCCATTATCTGGCATGGTACGTGCCATGGCATGCACTCGTATGTCCGTCCATCAGTTCAATTGCTGCCACAGATGCATACAAGAAGGGATCAATTACTGTATCGGCAAAGTCGGTTAATGATGATTTTATCAATCGCTCGAGATTACGATTGTTTTATCATGTGGATGGTTTTTAGGGCCCACTTAATGACAAAAGTAACCAATTGAAGGCAACAAGCTGGTGGTGGGTTTATTGATTAAGTCGGTTTGTAGGTCTACGAGAACAAGTGTAAGGAAATAGGACTAGGTCTAGCTTGATCACCCCACTTTCTTTCAAAACAAAACAAATGATTCGCTTGAAAAACCTTCACCCACAATTTCCCGTCTCGATTTAGGCCCATCGCAACTTTTTCCTGCATCCGCAGCCCATATCCATGCTGGATAATTAATTGTTGTCCCTTTTTGCAGACGACGACCGCTACACAGAGGGGATGGCACTCACTGTTTACTGCCGGCGGACACTGTCCATTGCAGCTTGAATTCCAATCCGCATACGGCAACAATCCAACATTTCACGCTGTCACGTTTATCTCATGTTGAACGTGATTTGAAGACCTCCTGCAATCTTCATAATTAATGACCATCAGTGCTCGTCGTCGGACCTGGATGGCATTGCTGCGCAATCACATTCACGCAACGCATTTCCGACGGGCTGGAGGGACCTACAGGCACAACCGTTGCTGTGTGCAGTTGCACTATCCTGCTGCTCTATTCGGCGGAGTGTACGCGCACAATCTGAATAGTTTATCTTAGCTATTCTCCCCCTGTGAGCAGTCAGATACTTCGGTCCTAGAATGGCGCAACGGTGGATCTGCTTGATTTTTGTTTTGTAGGACGACGACGGTTTTTGGGAAAAAAATGTTGCAAATTCTTTGTGGGCGCGCTTAACTTAACAAACCGCTTCAGGATAACCGATAAGAATGTCAGGGGAATGTTGGACGTACTCGTACGCCAGCAACCTGACATTACAAGGAAATAAAATAAAAAGTAGGTGGGGTGCGGTGCGAGAGCAAGAGGCATCTTCGATACGTAACCGATCGGTGATATCTTTCAATATACGAGTATGTAAGTGTTTTGCTTAATGGATTTCTGTTCAGAATTTGATATCCTTGACGTTCGATCATCAATAACTTATGACAATGGTGGCGTTTATTGTCCGTAATGATGTCATACGCAAAGATGTTGGTTCGACCCGATGCGATGGAGATGGACTGCAGTTGTAAACACATTGACATAAAATGTTGACAAATATTTGAATTGATGAGAGATGGTAGTTATCCGTTTTCGTGCCTGGCATTCATATGAGGAATTCTCGAGTTGAAAATATTGGCTTTCGATAAAAGTTCCGCTTTTATTTAAGACGTTTCAAGTTCTTCTTATAAAAAATAGCAATATAGGTATGAAGGTAGGCTGAGCTGAGGCATTAAGAAATTGTATTGAAGTGGGGGCTCTACTTGCTCCCAATTCACAGTCATAGGACATGAAATGAAACTAGAAAAATGTATACGGGATATGGAGGTTGGTCTACACCAGGCACTCAGACATAAAGTGGATCCGTGTAAGAAAAGCACCGAGTCAAATTTCTACGTACTTATAGTGCAACGCAAAATGAGTGTTGGATTGGACGCATTCCCACGACACCAAGGCGCTAGATGTGCAATTTTGTTTTTGCCGAACAGCAGTTCCGACAGAAGAAATGATTCATTGTGTCCTCGCATTTAAAACAAATTTGCACGTAGGGTCTGCAATGATTTCCATGTTGGTCATACGATGGCCACAGGCATTGTGCCCTGTGATTGCCCAATCATAGTTATGCAATCAAGAAAAAGCAAGAAGTCTTAAGTTTCCGGCATGTGAACAGGCATCTCATGACTATCCCTATCAAGGCTAAATTCGCCAAAATTAGCCTAATATGCGCTCACTCCCCTCACGAGAAGATGGACGACACGACAAAGGATGACTTCCACCAGCTCTTGGAGAAGGCGTCTTTAGTAGCGTGGTCGGAAAGCACATCCTGCACGACATCACATCAGGACTCAAGCTAGTCGAATTTGCGGCGGGACGAAACTTTGCTGTAGCTAGTACGCGGTTCCCACGTCTCGATATCCACAGGGGAACATGGCTCTCCTTTGATCGAAAAACGCTCAACCAAATCACATTGCGATGGACGCAAGGCACTTTTCCAGTATTCTGGGTGTCCGGACTTTCCGAGGAGTCAACGTGGACTCGGATCACTACCTCAGATCCATCAGAGATGCCGCCTCCAATGTACTGTGTTTCTCTCGACCACAACAACGAAATCTCTGCTGCAAAGAAGCACTAGAGCTGCTCGCGAGCTCTACAAGCGGAGGAGACAAGAGGAACATCGACTTCTCAGAAAGAAGAAAAAAGAGCATGGGAATCGCTCGATCGAGGCGATTGAGAGACTTTATTGCAGGAATGATGTTTGGAAATTTTACCAAAAGGTAAGAAGAACATGCCAGGGTTTCAAAGCCAGAACAGAAGCCTGCAAGGTTCGGTGCTGAGAATATGGAAGTAACACTTCTGCAGACTGTTAAACGGCGATGATAACCAATAATCCGCTGTCATGTAGAATAAGCCATTCAACAGTGACGATGACAGTCAAGATTCCCATCAACCCGATCAGAATGAAGTGAGGATATCGATATCTAAACTCAAATCCAACAAAGCTGCTGGAGTCGACAGCCTTGCCGCCGAACTTTTCAAGGCAGGAGAAGATGAGTTGGTAAGGAGCATGCACCAGCTCATCTGTAAAATTTGGTCGGACGAAAATATGCCCGATGAATGGAACCTCAGCATCTTTTGCCCGATCCTGAAGAAAGGAGACCCTCTAAACTGCGCCAACTACAGAGGTATAAGTATCCTCAACATCGCATATATGATCCTGTCTGCCGTATTATGTGAACGCCTACAACCGATCTTCAACAACCTGATCTCTTTAACATAGTACTTGGGAGAATTGTACGAAACTCACAAGCCAACACCGGAGGTACAATCTTTTACAAGTCTGTACAACTACTCGCTTATGCCGATAACATTGACATAATCGGAAGTACTCAGCGGGCCGTCAATGGGCATTTGGGAGTATTGAGATCGAAGCTGCAAAGATGGGCTTAGCGGTCAATGAAAGCAAAACAAAATATATGCTGTCTACAAAAAAGGACACTCAACATCGGCGTCTTGGACAGAACGCCACAATTGACAGATATAAGTTTGAGGTAGTGAAGAATTTTGTCTATCTAGGCTCTATGGTCAGCTCCGCAAATGACATCAGTAGGGAGATCACACGAAGAATTACTCTTGCCAATCGTTGTTTCTGTGCCCTAAGACGACAATTGAATAGCAAAGCCCTATCTCGAACTACTAAGGTAACCCTTTATAAGACACTTATCATCCCAGTCCTGCTGTATGACGCAGAGACATGGGCTTTGTCAAAGCCAGATAAGGATGCCCTTGGTTATTTTGAGAGAAAAGTTCTTCGAGCGATCTTTGGTCCCGTCTGCATAGACGGTGAGTGGAGGAGAAGGTACAATGCCGAACTATACGGCCTATATAAGGACATCGACTTAGCCAGAAGAAGAACAGTTCACATACAGCGACTAAGATAGCTGGGTCTTGTAGAGCGGATGTAGCCCAACGTTTCCGCTAAGAAAGTCTTCCAGTCCATCCCGGATGGACGGCGCAGTAGAGGACGACTTCGTGGTAGGTGGCGCAAACAAGTCGAGGAGGATCTCAACCAACTTGGCGTGTGGAACTGGAGGCAGCTGTCTTGTAACCGTGCTGGCTGGAGAGGTTTGTTGGTTGAGGCTCAGGTCCACCCCGGATTGTGGCGCCACGTAGTAAGTAAGAAAATAAGTAAGTAAGTTATGCAATCATTCCTGCTCAGGTCGAGTTTTGCAATGTTTTTATAAGCCCCTTTCACAGAGCCCTTGCAGATTCTACAAGAATCCAAATTCGACCACCATGCATTTTGTATAAACACCAGAGTAGAGACAAACGGCATTCCATTTGAAAATTTTGTTAAGTCTATATAGAACAATCTTTGGGTGATTAGTTGGAGTCGTGGGTACATCCTCGCTGCCCTACAAATGTTGATATTTCTACAATCAGTTCTCCAATTTGTAATTTGAGCATGACAAATACTTTACCCAGACCTCTATAGGATTGTGTCTCATTGTCTAAAAAATATTAAACAATTGGAGTTAGAGCAGTGAATATAGAAGAAACCTGGAGGAGGGTCATTTGGATTTCACCATTATATCTTAGCAGGAAAACACACCTCATATCTTCTGCGAAACATACCAAATAGTGCTTCATGCCGAATGACATTTCTTTCGTGAAAGATCCAGTTTTTTCTGAGTCGACACATCGACAGCTAAGGCCATCGGTACCAAGCATCTCCAAGGCAGATTTCTCGCTGCAGTCTGAAATATAGAACAGGGAGATTTAACCAATTTCCTAGGCGACCATAATTTCTTTTTTATTTTATTGGGGAGCAGATGAAACAGTCTGGTACTGGGGTTTCTTGGGAAGACATATTGTGTCGACTCATTGGATTCTAGAGCATATTGTTCATTGTCAGGAGGTCTATTAGTTTCTCCAGGTATATCGCAACAAGGCAAATTAGTGAGACGAATTCGCTGCCAAGAGTCCGCTTTCTCACTTGGACTAGAACGGGGCATTTTGTGATTACATGGAAAGAGGTCTCGTCACTACTTAGTCATAGTCTACAGATAGGTTCTAATGCTATATTGATTTTGCATTTTGCTTTTTTAGGAGGCAGTGGCCACTGATGGCGCTAGTTATAATTATAAGATAATTTCTACCTAGATTCATTAAAAACTTAAATGTCTTCAGTGACGGGACAGGCAGGAAGAACTCAGTGCATTTCTGGCCCGGGGTGTCAGTCTAGCTCGAGTTAGACTTAGTTCGAATCTGACTTAGGGCATAATCCTTGAAAAGACCCTTGCTCACTACAGAAAAGTGTTCAGGACCAGTGAAGGGGAATGCTGCACCAATCTTGGCCAAAGATTCATCTATTTCATTACCTTGGTAGTCTTCATGTGCGGAGATGCAGTATAGAGTAACCAAGTTTGTTCTAGGTAGTTCTAAAAGCAGTTTGACTATCTTAAAAGCTAACTCTGATGTCACTGATATAGAGCACCCTTAAGCAGCTTGACTGTCAGAGAAGATGAATATGGTTTTGCCACCATACTACAGACGCATAGGTGAAAATTAGGAACGTACCAAAAACCCTGGCAGAAAATTCTGAGAGCTCTAGTCAATTTCAGATTAATGTGTTTATGAGTATTCAGCTTACGACCTGAAATTAGTCCTAGGTGTTTAATAGCAGTGGTACGTTGATATCATAAGGCTACCACAAATTCACTAACTACTAAATACATAGCACCAAGGTCGTTTCATTTGATTTAACTGATTTCCCGTGCCTCGTATACCAAACGTCGATATTGTCACGAAAGATCTTCTCGATATTAGTATTATACATAAACTTCAACAGCGTACGCTTGGATATGAAGGCCCTTAATCTGGATCCAAGCGAGATGCGTATCGACAACAAGGAGGAGATGCTGATAAGTCGGAGACTGTTCGCCAAAGTATAATCGTCTTCCCTGCCTTGGGAATAAAGACTACTTTAACGTCGATGGCTTATACGCATGACGTAATCAAGCCTTCAAAGCTCTCTTCAGAGCCTTTATATGAATTATATTAATTTTTGCATTACTGCATATATGCAGTCAGGACTGACTTCTTTGCTCACTATTTGAAAAGCAACATTCCAGTTAGCTCTTGTGATCTCAAAACTTTTCAAGCCAAAAAGTGCATCGCAAGCAGAAACTGCTATTATACAAGCAAGTCCTGAGACCTTTATGGACGTATGGGGTATAGCTTTGGGGTTTTACCAAAAAGACAAATCTAAGAATGGAACAAACATTCCAAATCAAAGTACAAAGAGGTATAGTTAAACACCTTAGTATATAAGAAATGACAACCTACACAGGGATCTACAAATAGAGAACGTTAGGGAAATAGTTAAAAAATATTCTTTTAGGCACTACCAAGACCATGCAAATTCTCAATTACATTACATGATGGAAGACAACAATAATACCATCAGCCGACTTAAAAGATTAAGGCCGTACGAATTTTTTTTTTTCTTGTCGGGATAAGAGACGCTCGACATCACTTAGGCGTAATTGGTCTTCTGTACTATCAGAGAGCAAACCCCGATTTACACATTTTATTGGAATTATTGTCTCTTTAGGAAAATCAAGCAAGCACTTCAATGATGAGGACCTTATAGTACCAGCACTCACTACATCAGGACCGAGGATCTGCCACCTGATACGAGCAAAGGCCGGCCACTCACAGAGATTATCTTCCGCGGTGTTGTCGCTCTCTCCACAAGCATCGCAGATTGTAGTGTCAGCACGTTAAGATGCTTGGCAAAAGCAAAGTGGTCTGTCAAGACGGCAAATATAATTTGTCTATAGTCTTTTCTGCTGAGACACAGCAAGAATGCCGCTGATTTCTTGCAGACGTCCAGGAGCATACATTTAGTCAACCTGCATTCTGGAGAGTCATGCCACATACAACTATGTTCGTGACAGATCCAGTCGTTAATAAAGCCCTAACCGCAGGGAGACCCAACGCGGGTTCGGAACCTGAGAAAACCTTCTCTGAGCCTTGTCTAGCAATCTCATCGAAGATCTCGTTCCCAAGATCGCAGTATGACCTGGGACCTAAATAAGAGACAGAGAATTCGGCCGTGCGACCGAGTTCAAATAGTTTTTGGTTTCACGAACTATTTTGGTTTTACGAACCCTTGATTGGTTTTGGAACCGTTCGTAAAAACACGACTAGATTCCATTCCCGGCTCAGACGCTGGTGGAAGCCAGTCCTGAATACAAGGGAAATCGACTCTGAATTTACGCATCAGCTGAATTTCTGTTGTCATTTCATCAGACGGCATATCCATAAGACCAGAGTCGTAAGATAAGTGTCCCGCAAGTTCATCAAAATTCAAGTGTGGAGTATACCAAAAACCACCGCACCTAAGACGGTGGATGGCTTTGATAGTGCAACCCATGATATAAGTATCGAGGGGAGGTAAGTTCAGCAAAGCATCTAAAGCAGAGACATGCGTACTCGGAAAAGCTCCCGTGCAGCCGAGACTTCATTGGAAATGCGGATAGCGACGCCTTTTAGCACTGGTTGAATCAAACCGGTCAGAATCCTCCTTCTCGTAAAAAGAACAACCTCAGTTTTAAGATGGTTCACCGAAAGCCCACTCCTAGTGCACCATTCATCGATCATGCCCAGCGCCGCCCGCGCACAGACCGTCGCCAAGCATGTCCCGACAGAAAGTACAGCAACATCATCCGCATATGCTTTAGTGTAGACATTAGAACTATTTAAAAAGTTCAACAGAGAGTCGACTACCATACATCATAACAATGGAGACAGAACGCCACCTTGCGGATAACCCCTGCTTACCCATTTTATAACATATCAGCCACAATCCGCATCCACTACCAAAGTTCTATTCATTACCATTACCTTAACCCACAACACTAATGTTACATCTACCTCGTGTTGTCTGGCCGAGTCGCATATGCAGTCAAAAGACGCATTGCCTAAAGCACGCTCAATGTCGATGAAGTATCAAGTATTCTTTCCTATCAAGCGCGCATTCAATTCTGGCCACTAAATTTTGAATGCGGTCTCGCAGGATTTCCCACGGTGATAAGCATGCTGCATCTCCGATAGTGGATGCAGCTTCAAAGCAACTTTCCGCACTTGAACTACGCATGAGTTCTCAAAACTCATCTTAATATACCTACCAGTACCAGCAATATTATTTTCTACATTCACTGTCCATTACTCTCCACGTAGTCAAAACCCTGTTTATTTCTCATAACAGTGCTTGTTGATCCAACTTAACTATAATATAATATAAACATAATGCAGCATAACGCAATTACGAGTCCCATTAGTTACAGAACAAACAAAATTCCTAAGGACAATCTAACGTGTACACAAAGCAACACGGTCGTGTGGCAGTGACATGACGATGTCCTTCGCAACCTGTCAAAAGAAAGAATATAATGTGAACTCATTGTCACCTTCATTCACATCAATTCGAGAACATTTTTGTACAATATGATTCTCTCAGTTAGATACTTTTTTATTGCCTCATCAACAGGACAGCGGTATCAAGGTCAAAGTAGCAAACACAACGCACTAGCTTCTGAAGTAAATTTCTACTGGAACGGTAGACAAAGTCAAGAAGTTAGATAGTCAAGGAAGGGAAAAATCAACGCCAGGATATAATTTTAAAGTTGATCCTTGTCCTTGAATTAGTTCAATTATCGTTCGAAGATTTGTTTGTTTACGGTGACGAAGTGCAATTGAAGGATGGTGATTAAGTTGATAGCTACTGTTACGCTTTGGACACTATGGGCGGGCGATAGGACATCTGTTTGCATTTTGTTTAATTACTTAATTCGGCGAGAGGTATTTTGAAGTGAAATTCTGAAATTATATCTATAATACATAAAATCAGAGTAGGGATCAATTTAGAGTATTAGCCTAATGATTTTTGAGAATTCTCGCTCTGTCCACTTTTTGACGCGGTTTTCGGCTTTCCTTGATCTAGGTTAGCACTTAATCCACAGTATAAAAAAATGTAATTAGTTAATTACTATTTGCAAAGATTACATTTTTTATTATACATAGGTCGCCGTTTGTTGTTGTTTATGACATTGTATCTTTTGGACATTAACGAATCAGTTAGCAGCTAAGCCGGAAACATAAGGTCATATAACATTTGAGCCTAAAAATGGGTGACCTCCATATCTTAGTTCCGCGAAAGCGCCTTTGCTTTGTAATTAGGTAAGCCTTCTGCTGTGCCACGGTCTGTGAGAGCATGGTACACACCACATCTCATTGCTGTTTGTGTCCCTCAACTTGAAATCGCATATAATTGTGCTTGAATTTAGGGATGAATGTGTCATCTGCATAGTCCAAGCTCATTAAATCGTCCTTAAGTTTCACCGGATACCAATCTGAGTTTCGTCCAGCGATTGAATAATTAATTCCAGAGAAAAATACTTCGGATAAACTCTGGTCTCATTTGAACAGACGGTGAGGGGAGAAGTAGATACAATTACAAACAATTTTATGTTTCGGCAGCTATCGTGCCCGAGCCATGTCTAATAAATGTATATCAACCCTTCGGCTCGGAGAGTCTCTTCGAATCCACTCTGGAGGTACGGTACTGTAAGGAAAGGCTTCAGTTTAGGTAGCACGCACGAGTAAGAAGGGACCTTAATCAACTTGGTGTGTGAATTCGGAGGCAGGTCGGTAATAATTGAGCTACGTGGAGGGACTATATAATGTGGTTGTTTTATGGTCTTTGGTTTAACTTAGTACGAGTAAATGCACGCAAATTCTTCTCTGTAATATTTAGATCTTAATCGATCAATGAATAGTTTTTTTTTATAAACTTCTCTTGAGAAAGGCGAACATATAATAATGAGCCAGGGCCCGAAATGCCTGCAGATGTCAGTTGATTCTGTGTTAAAATTTTTGCAGATTATATGTAGTTTTCAGGAAATATTTTGCCTGGGAGAGATTTCCAAGGATTCCTTGCCATGTAAGAAAATTAATTTTAGCAGAATTATGTTCTTGTCGTTGGAAGATAAACATGAAAGTTTGTGCACTAGAGGTCTGTCTGGTAGGACGACGAATGTAGTATCTTTACTTACGTACTTACTTAGGTGTTGGGCCTCAACCAACAAACCTCTCCAGCCATCACGGCTACGAGCCAGCTGCCTCCAGTTGCGCACGCCAAGTTGGTTGAGGTCTCCCTCCACTTGTTTGCGTCACCTAACACGAGGTCGTCCTCTACTGCGCCGTCCATCCGGGTGGATTCGAAGATTTTGTTGGCGGGAACGTTCGGCTCCATCCGCTCTAAATGACCTTGCCATCTTATCACCTTCTCTTCCACTCACCGTCTATGCAGACGGCACCAAAATCGCTCGAAGTTTTCTCTCAAAATAACCAAGGGCATCCTCATCCGATTTTGTCAAAGCCCATGCTTCTGCGCCATACAGCAGGACTGGGATGATTAGTGTCTTATAAAGAGTTACCTTAGTAGTTCGAGATAGGGCTTTGTTACTCACTTGCCTTCTTAGCCATAGAAACAGCGATTGGCAAGAGTAATTTTTCATTTGATCTCCCCACTGATGTCATTTGCGGAGTTCACCATAGAGCCTATGTAAACAAAGTCATTTAGTACTTATATCTGTAATTATATCTGTCTATTGTGGCGTTTTGTCCAAGACCCCGTTGTTGTTTTTTTTTTTTTTGTAGAAAGCATATATTTTTTTTTTTGCTTTCATTGACCGCTAAACCCATCTTTGCTGCCTTGATCTCAGTACTCCCAAATGCCCCATTAACGGCCCGCTGAGTTCTTCCGATTATGTCAATGTCATGGTGGGCATAAATCCTCTTCTCTAGTCCTCCCCGTGGGCGCCCGCCGGAAATGGCTAATCCTAGTTCGCTAGGTTAGTGTCAGCTAAGACTAACACGCACGCATCAATCGTGCGCAGTGGTCATCGAGAATGAGGTAACAACAGATACCTAACTCCCTGGTGGTGTGAGCTTTAGAACCGTGCCGAGGGATGGAAGACTGGGGGTTAAACCAGTCCTAACGAGCTCCTGTGGGCGCCCTGGCAGGGCCCACAGTAAGTTGCGCCTTATCTTAGCATGCCGGTAAACTAAGATCGACCAGTTGTTCCGTGCCTACTCGTGGGAATCAAAATGAACAATGAAAACCTAAACAAACAAATAACAAATATAAATTTACAAAAAACACAAAAAAATTTAATTTTACCTGGGGAAGTACTCTCTGGACAGACAGGGATGGAACTGGGGGGCGATGTCGTAGTGTCATCCCCACAGTCTTCCGTGTCCGGGCTAGAGAAGGAGTTAGAGGACGTTTTACTGGCTAGCGACAGCGAGGATGCGGACAGCACACTCACTGACGCTAGCGCAGTGGGAGGTGAGCAGGCTAGCACTCTCACTTCTATAATTAAGGGCGATAGTGGGTTGGCTAGTACTCCCATCTTATTAGAACAGGGCACACGTGAGTTGGCTGGTACTCTCACGGTAGTTAGAAAGGGTAGCAGTGAGTTGGCTGGCACTCTCACTAAAGGTGGCAAGGGATCAGTGACCAAAGGGACTAGTAGCGCAGCTGGCGAGAACTCTGCTGCTCCTAGTTTCTCTGAGGTCGTGCGGAAGGGTAGCAGGAAAAACGCACACCAACTGGAGAAGATGCTTGTGCGCAATGCTCGGCGGAAGGTCGAGAGTGCTAAGCGCAAGGTCCAACAGTTCGGGGGGTGTGACGTTAACTCCTTGAGTGCTTGGGATAGGTTGCAGCTTGATCGGGCTAAGGCAGTCTTAGCCGATGAGGCTGCCAGGAAGGTAGCGGTCGCACAGGCAGGTGAGGCTAGAAGTAGGGAGGAGCTGGGGGCCTCTACGAGTGGAGTAGAGCCTCCCAGCAGAACTGAGGGCACAGGCAGGGAGGGGGAGACTTCAGCTGCGGGGGCCAGTAGGGTGGCGTTCCAAAGCAAAAGGAGCAGGTCCGACGATGTCGTGGAACCGAGCGCGGCGAAAAAGGTGAAGGCTGGTATTTCGCCTTCGGCGCGCCCGAACTACGACCCGGAGGATGAGCTCCTTGTTGCTATTGTCAACGAGCAGGAGCCCTGCGGTCGCCTGACCATGGACCAGTGGATTGCCGTCGAGGAGAAGTTTCAGGATGCTCTGTGGAAGAAGATGTCTTCCACTGACGATAGTGACCTTCAATTCGACGGTGCTGGATGGGAAGGGGGCCGGAAGGTTGTTGCCTGTGGGAACAAAGCCTCTGCTGACTTCCTCAGACAGTTTATTTCGGAGGTTGGGGAAGTGTGGAGCGGGTCTCAGCTCAAGTGCGTGACTATGGCGGAGTTGGCGAGATACACTCCGCCCAAAGCTTGGGTCTGGGTTCCGCTGCCATACACCTACCCAGAAAAACTGCTTGGTCTCCTCCACATGCAGAACAGGGAGTTGAAGGCCAATACATGGAGGGTGCTCAAGACTGGGCCTAGGAAGCAGTTTGGTCAGCACTTCTTGCTGGCCCTAAATAGGGAATCGCTGCCACCCCTTGAAAAGACCAAAGGGATGGTGCGATATAGCATGGGGAAGGTCATGCTAAAGATCATGACCAAGGGTGTTGAGGAGGAGGAGGAACCCAAAGATGATGGAGGTGATGCAGATAAACTTGCATCACAGTAAGGCTGCGACGGCATGCTTGATCAACTATATCATCAAGCATGACGTCTCGGCCATACTGGTACAAGAGCCATGGATCAGCGACAACAACCAGATCCAAGGGCTCAAAAACAGGAATTACACGTTGTTCTACAAAGCCAACGAAGGTAAAATCAGGGCTTGTATACTTTTAAAAAACAACATAAGGGCATTTCTTTTGAATAATTTCAGTGACGGCGATCTAGTAGCAGTCTCCTGTGAAAGAGAGGGAAGTAAACCGCTGTGTCTGGTCTCTGCATACCTCCCGTACGAGCAGGCGGAGATTCCATCTGTGAAGTTGAAGCAGTTGGTAAGGAAGGACAACTGGCTCTTCATCGTGGGCTGTGATGCAAATGCGCATCACTCACAATGGGGTAGCAGTAATACTAATACAAGAGGTGAGTGTCTTTTTGATTTCATCCTTTCGACCAAGCTCACCTTATGCAACAAGGGTTCTACGCCAACTTTTGTAGTAAGGAACAGACAAGAAGTGATTGACATAACCTTAGCTTCTTGTTCTGTTCACCTAACGGTAGAAAAGTGGAGGGTTTTGGAGGAGGCTTCTCTGTCTGATCACAGATGGATACGCTTTCAAATTAATTTCGAGACTAGGGTTAGCAACAGCTACAGAAACCCTAAAAGTACAGACTGGGGTATGTATACAGAGCTAGTAAGGAAACATCTTAAGGATGGGCCTATTCGCAACGACGATCCTCAAGATATAGATAAGGCGGTAGATAACTTAGGCAAAGTAATGAACATGGCATTCGAAAGGGCCTGTCTACTAAGAAAGAAGTCCAAGAGGTCCCAACCTCCTTGGTGGAGCAAGGAAATCAACTCCAAGAAAAAACAGGTTAGGCATTTCTACAACAGGGCCAAAGAAATAGGAGACGGTACCACATGGGATGAATATATGGACCGCAAGCGGGAGTTTAAGTACTTAATCAGGCAATCAAAAAGAAAGTCCTGGAAGGAATTTTGTCAGTCCATTGCGGATACTAGTGAAGCTTCCAGACTTCGCAAGATGCTAGCCAAAGACACTTCTGTCCCAAGCTTCATAAAAAAATCTGACGGCTCGTGGGCAGAAAGTAGCGAGGAAGTTTTAGAAACGTTAATTGAAGCTCACTTCCCAGGAAGTAGATCGCCAATGGATTCTACTACTAATAGCTACTCGTACAATGGTAGGTCAATAGGGGACGACGTAGAGAATCTCATTACATGGAAGAATCTGCGATGGGCCATTATGTCATTCGCACCATTCAAAGCACCAGGCCCTGATGGAATTTTGCCAGCTATGCTGCAAAAAGCTCCAGCCAAGGTCAGAAGCAAGCTTAGGGAAATTTTTAAACATTGTTTAAGGTCATGTTACGTACCAGTGGCATGGAGGGAAGTGCGGGTTATATTCATACCTAAAGCAGGTAAACCAAGCCACACTTCAGCGAAAGACTACAGACCCATAAGTCTCTCGTCATTCCTCCTCAAGACACTTGAAAGACTTCTTGATATTCACATCAGAAGTAAGTGTTGCAACGGGATTCTATGCAAAGCTCAGCACGTATATCTGAAGGGGAAATCGGTGGAAACAGCTTTACACTATGTAGTAGGGAAGATAGAGACTAGCCTTCACCATAAGGAATATGCACTAGCAGCCTTCCTAGATATAGAAGGGGCGTTCAATAACGTAGAAGGAAGGGCCATCAAACAGGCCCTGGAAACAATGAACGTCGAGCATAGCATTACCAATTGGCTCTGCAATATGCTAGGCACTAGAAACATTAACTCCACTATCGGAAACAGTTCAATAAGAAAATCCGTTACCAGGGGGACTCCCCAGGGAGGCGTTATCTCACCCCTCCTCTGGGTTCTAGTCATCGATGAGATACTTAAAGAACTAAGCAACACAGGCATAAGCGTCACTGCTTACGCAGACGACGTGGTGATTTTAGTTCAAGGCAAGTTCCTTGACACATTAAGTGAAATTATGGAATCAGCTCTTAATAGTCTAGAAAAATGGGCTAGAGGGTGTGGACTACACGTCAACCCGGATAAACCCGAATTGGTACTCTTCAGCAAAAAATACAAGATACCACCCTTCAAACTGCCTAAGCTAGCAGGGGTGGAGCTTTCCCTTTCGGATCGCGCTAGATATCTTGGGATATTGCTAGATAGGAAACTAAATTGGAAACTTAACATACAGGAAAGGGTCCGCAAAGCTTATAATGCTCTTTTCATCTGTAAGCGGACCGCGGGGAAAAAATGGGGCCTGAAGCCCGCAATGATGCACTGGCTATACATCATGGTAGTCAGACCCATACTCACGTATGGGGCTCTTGTGTGGTGGAAGGCAACGAATACGAAAAACACACGGGATATGTTGGCCATGGTACAAAGAACAGCTTGCATTGCCATCACGGGTGCTCTATGCACAACACCTACGGCTGCACTCGAGATCTTTCTGTATCTTTTACCATTAGACCTACAAATTAAATTTCAAGCGGGCAATAGTGCGCTTCGGCTCACTAACGTTGGTCTCTTCAGGACTAATAACATAGGACACAGCTCCATTCTCAAGGAATCTTTTCCCGGTATCCCTGACGAATCGGACGATATACTTGGCACCTTAGACTTCGACACACCATAGGAAGTACTGTATCCAGTTAGAGAGGACTGGCGAAGGAAGACAGTCTCTGTCCATAACGAGATTGCAATATACACAGATGGTTCTAAGACCAACGAGGGCACGGGGTCAGGTATTTACTCGAGAGATACGAACCTACAGGTGGCCCTGAGACTTCCGGACACATGCAGTGTGTTCCAAGCAGAGGTTCTAGCTGTACTTAAAGCTGCGGAATTACTTGAGATGGGATCAATATCCGATAAGAATATCGCCATCTACATTGACAGTCAGGCTGCGCTAAAGGCGCTAGAGTCTTACGTCACCAAATCTGATATAATCAGGAATTGCCGCACAATGCTTAGGGCATTATGTACGCAGAACCGAGTCAGATTATGCTGGGTACCTGGACACTGCGATATTGAAGGCAACGAGCAGGCCGACGCGCTGGCTAAAAGAGGAGCGGGGCTCCCACGTAGCGATATAATTGGTAGCATTAAGCCACCAGGGTGCGTGGCCAAGGGAATTATTCGGGATAAAATCATTGACACGGCTAATCTAAGATGGTCAAACATAGATGGTCACAGGGTGTCTAAGACCTTGTGGCCTGTGCTAGATCGCAGAAAATCTGGGGAGATAATCAAGTTAGATAGATCGCGGTTGAGAACAGTGATAGGAATACTCTCTGGCCACTGTCTCCTAAGGAGGCATGCCATGAGACTAGGGTTATCCGATACGGATGTTTGTAGGTACTGCGACGACCTACATGTCTCAGAGGATATAACTCATATACTCTGTGAATGTCAAGGAATTGCCAGGACAAGGCTAAAGTATCTTGGAAGATACTTCTTCGATAACCTTGAAGAGGTGAGGTCCCTAAACCATAACAAGGATCTTTTCAGATTCTGTAGGGAGATTAATTGCTTGGGAGAATGGGTTTAGGTCTTCTGCCGTGAAGGTTCCCTAGGGATCGCGATGGGCCCACTTTGGTGCCTAGTGTTTTATGATAACCTCATAACCCTACCTAACCTAACCTAACCCATGTCAATGTCATCGACATAAGTGAGTAGTTTTACAGACTTGTAAAAGATTGTAGAGTTAACTCCGCTTATCTGAACTACGCTTTACTGAAAAAATTGGTTAACTGAAACATAAAATTTGTCACGGAGCATTTTTTCACAATTTTCATACAAATTACTCCGCTTAACTGGAAAACCTGGTTAACTGAAAAAACCTTTACAACAGAAATTATTAATTTATACTCAAACTACTCCGCTTAACTGAAATCAAATAACTGAATGCGCCCATCCCTAAAATCGTTTCGTTTTCCCTTTCTTTAGCGGAAAAACCGGAATTTCCCACCAAATCTATCTTTCAGTTTTGACACCACAATATCACTTCGTAGTCGGCTTTGGAGAAAAAAATTATGTTAAATGTTTTTTTTTTTAATAAAATATTGACATTATTAAAAATGATGTTGGTATTTTTTTGATTTTCAGGTTGGATAAGTGAAATTGTTTTTCACTTGTGCGAACTCCGGTTAAATGAATTTTTTTTTCAGTTATCCGAAGTTTGCTTAAGAGAAAATTCCGCTTAAGTGAAAAAAATAATTGTGGCAAATTGGTGTTTCAGGTAAGCGGAGTCGACTGTACCTCCGGTGTTGGCTTGTGAGTTTCGTACAATTCTCTCATGTACTATATTAATTAAAGCGCGTCACCTTGTCTAAAGCCTTTCCTGATATCGAACGGTTCGATGATGTTCCTACCGACTTTGATGGAGCAGGGAGAGTTCTCCATCGTTATTCTGCACAAATGGACAAGCTTGCCAGGGATGCCAAGACTAGACATGGCTCTGTATAACTCGTCTCTATACACGCTATCATGGGCAACTTAGAAATCGATGAAGAGATGGTGCGTATCGATTCTATACTCATGGGTTTTTTCCAAGATCTGCTGTAGTGTGAATATTTGGTTAGTGGTGGACTTTCCCGGCCTGAAATCGCACTGATAAGGATCTATCAGGTTGTTGACGATCGGTTATGCGTTCACATAATACGGCAGACAGGATCTTATATGCGATGTTTAGGAGACTTATACCTCTGTAGTTGGCGGTGTTCAGAGAGTCTCCTTTCTTCAGGATCGGGCAAACGATGCTGAGGTTCCATTCATCGGGCATACTTTCGTCCGACCAAATTTTACAGATGAACTGGTCCATGCTCCATGCTAACTCATCTCCTCCTGCCTTGAAATGTTCAGCGGCAAGGCCGTCACCTCCAGCAGCTTTGTTCGATTTGCGTTTAGATATCGCTATCCTCATTTCATTCTAAATGGGTTGACGGGAATCTTGACTATCTTTTCAGCCCGACGATGCCTGCCTCCCTCTTCACATCTGCTGTCATTTGGTGGAGGTCCAGAATTCTTTGGGAGAGTATGCACACATCTTCAGCGTAGTCAAGATGCTTCAGTTGAGATGTAAGAGTCCATCGAACTCCTCCGTTTCCCGTCGACAAAACTGCATGAAGCACATCGCTAATCACCAATAGCATGGACTAGGCAACCGCAATGACAACGGCGAAAGGTTTGTGGATTTCTACAATGCCAACCGCCTTGTGATAGGTGGCACCATGTTTGAGCACAATACCTGCCACAAAGTCAGCTGTCCAAAGTCCAATCAGCCGCCGGCTTAGAAGTAGTCTCCTAGACGTCCGAAACAGGCGACGGGAGGATGTGGGAATAGTACGAGATCACCATCTTATGATAGCTACTCTCCAACTACGCACTGCTGCAGTTCGAAGATCCCACGGCAACACAAGAATGCCCAGGTTCAACATCGATAGACTTAGTGATCTCTCAGTGCGCCAACAATTAAGGAAGCACTTTTCGCAAGGTGTGGAAGCAATCAGCAGCTCAATGCCCGCAACCATTCAAGGCCATTGGTGTGCTGTGAAAAATGTTTTTACATCTAGTGCTGAAAGAATCGTCGGTCGATCGTAGGGAAGACGCAGGGCGTGGCTTTCCGAGGATACCTGGAGACGGATTGACGAACGAAAACGAAACTAGCTAGAGTCCCTATATCGCATGAAGATGAGAGAAGTTCACCGTGGCGTGCGACATGGTAAGCGCAACTACATCAACGCGCTGGCTACAGAAGCAGAAAAAGCGGCACGGATATGCGAAAGCAGGACCGTCTGAATCACCAAAGAGCTGACAGGTGGTCGCAGATCCAGCCAACACCCAGTGAAAAGCCTAGACGACTCCTTGCTCATTTTGGATGAGAACTAGCTCAAGAGATGGAAAGAGCATTTAGCTACAGTTTTGAACCGCGTATTCGCTACTGATATGCCCCCAAATCAGACTGAGATGCCCGAGGTGAGAAGTTCCCGAATACGCACCACGACTCCCAGTAAAGATGAGATCACTACCGCGATCAAAGCACTCAAAACCAACAAGGCGGTAGGACTTGACGGTATTCTAGCAGAGCTCTTACGAGCAGCGCCAACAACATCAGCTGAGCTTCTGCATCTATTTATAGCGAGAGTTTGGGAAGCTGAGAGCTTTCCTAACGAGTGGAAAAAGCGAATGATTGTCAAACTTCCTAAGAAAGGAAATTTAATGGAGTGCGGAAACTGGAGGGGTATCTGCGTGCTGCCTGCTGTAGCTAAGATAATAGCTAAAATCATCCTGGAGCGAATCAAACAACATCTCGAAGACACACTCGATGCCGAACAAGCAGGTTTCCGCTCTGGATCATCCTGTGCCGACCACATCAGCGCCCTGCGGATTATCATCGAACAGTGCGTTGAATATCGATCGCCACTGCACCTGTTATTCATCGATTTTGAGAAGGCGATCGATAGTGTCAACAGGGAGTTTATTTGGTGTGCCTTATGCAGGAGAGGTATCCCCGATAAACTAATTGCTATTATCAAAGCTACATATGAAGGCTCCAAATGTCACGTTCTGCACAGGGGGAGGTTGTCTGAGGAATTTAAGATCCAAAGTGGGGTAAGACAAGGATGTATCCTTTCACCAATACTAACGTCGTGCTCATTCGTCTTGTCCAAGGGCTGGTAGAAGTCATCTTTGGTTGCGTCGTCCATCTTCTCGTGAGGGGCGTGAGTGCATATTAGGCTAATGTTGGCGAATTTAGCCTTGATACAGATAGTCATGAGATGCGTGTTCACATGCCGGACACTCAAGACTTTTTGCCTAAGTCTGCCTCTAATGACAAATCCGCACCCGAATAGCCGCTGCCCTTGTTGTCTGTAGCAATCGCCGTAGTAGATGTCGCAGTTTATCATCCTCCTTTTGCCCTACCCATCCCATCGCACTTCTTGGATGGCGGTAATGTCTGCTTGAAACACTCTGGGGCCTCAGCAAGTTGTTCGGCTGCGCGTGGTTTGTAGAGGGACCTAATATTCCATGTGCAGACACGAAGATCGTTGTCTTTTTTACGTTGTAGTAGTAAAAAGTATCTTTAGAATAGGCATAAATCTGCCACCTACCTTCGATGAGCCAACGATTAAAGGTTGGACGTTTACTGCTAAATCTATTATTAAACGCAGATTTAAATAGTGGTTTGGGACCGAACTCCAATTGTGAGAGCAGTACTCAGGCCCGGGTCTTAGTTCTGCTTTGTATAAAAGCAGAAGTTGGGGCGGTCGGTGTAAAGTGTTATATTTCTTTGCTCTGAAAAGATAACTCAACTTCAGGAAAGCTGATTTTGCGATGTTGTTGAAATGCATGTCTCTTTGTGATCGATTATTTGGTTATCCATCTGAAGCTGGGAAACAGTAGATGTATTGGGATTATTGGCTTGGGTTTCTTCCTGTTAAGTCCACAAGGTTTGCTTCCCCCATTACAAGATTTTCTGCTAATTAATGAATTCGTTAATTGTGAGGATTTGTTCGTATCTTTATGTAACTTATTGACAGTCACGGGCGTGTTGTTCGAGCAAGATACTACTAGAGTGGTATGTACCTAGTAGGGGTGAAATCCAGTTGGCGTGTTTCTCATCCGCTACGATAGTATTGACATTTATGATCCTAAGCATAATAAAAAATTGAAATGAAATTTCCCCCAGGAAAAACATTTTTAGCACTGAGTTGAGAAATTTTGCGTTGTACCCTCAATAAAAATGCCTTTCTTCCGAAAACATTTCCGCGTATCATTGTAAAATATTTTGAAAAAAAAAAAATTTCTGAGAGAATTCTCTGGGACTCGTACAACATCGGATAGTTTATTAGTCTAATGACTACGAACCTACTATGCGCGGAGGCTCTTTCACTTTGTCCTATTCAGAAACTAGCGACATTTTTCTCAGGAAGTTTTTCGAATATCACTCCTTAGCAGGCAGCGGAAATATCGCGTACGCACGCGCAAATGTCCTTGAAATTTGAAGGTACAAATATATACAAATTATCGCTAAGGATGTGAGCAGGACAATATAGGAACAGTCCTTGTTTATTGCTTAATTGCTACCCAAGAAGAAAAATTATTGCCATGTCATAAAAACATAAAGTGAGCGACGGGACCTACCTTCAACCTACCTTCGTAGGTTAGTTCTTCCACGCGTACGCATCGATTCCTAGGACATTCGACTCCTGTTGTTACCAATGGGACTTTGGCATTGTCAATGAAAATGTCAAAATTAGTAGTTGAGATTATTTGCTATACAAACAAGACCGGAGGTGGGCACAAGGACGGGTTTGTTTATAGCTTGGATGAGTGCATTTGCAAACATATTCGTCCCTGAGATTCATGGAAAGGATTACACACGTACACGCTATAAATCGGTAATTTATTTATAAACACAGTTAACTGTGTGTGTAATTTTTATTTACTTTTCGCGTGATAGATTTATGTAGATTTGCCTTTGACACTTTGTGCACTTTGTGGCAGGTTGTGAGGATTCAAGGATTTTTTGCGGCTTCCGCAAGTAATTTGAGTTTTAGCCTTGAATGTGATAATTAGACTTTGTCGTTTGGTGCTATAAATTAATATAGTTAGTAGGTATGTGCTTTCCTTTGTTCCTTGTTTGGTGCATGAATTTTGAAAGAAGCGCCATAGGAAAAAAAAACTCCCTCCTGTCTACCACATCAGGAGGGGGAACGATTTTAGTTCACATCTTTGGTGTGATGGAAGGTCATTAATTATATGCAGCCGTGTATTGAAATCACTTTGGTATCATTTTTCAAAACCGACATGGAAATTGAATTTGAGGCAAAAGAAGGAAACCCAAGTGGAACGAACGGATATATAGGGTGCGAATGATATGAATACCAAAATGGGTGGTGAATGTAGAATAAACCTATTTTATACGCCCTTGAAGACCAATATTGATTTTTGACTTACTGCTTGTGAATCTTTCTTTCAATTAATTTTATTTACTGTATTTTGACGAAAAACGCTGTCAATAACAGTATGAGAAGTAGCTCGCTCTCCCAATTATTTTAAATATTCAACTACCATCCAATTGCTATGCTTTTTGAAAGCAGCATGGATTCCCTAAGTACAAATCAAAAACTTTTTGCTTAATCGAATGCGTATCGAAAACTCTGGACGCTTCGGAGAATATCAAAAAAGTTGATGTAAAAGTTTTAGTAAAGCCTTTGACGAAATGTCCAACCAAATTATTTTTTTCGTTTTCAACCAAAGTCGAAAAAGGGTTTACCTAAGGTGCACTGTCTGGCCCTGCCTAAAGCCGGACACTTGCAGAGGAAATGTAAGATTGTTTCTTTCTCGTTAGCAATATTTCAGCTGCGACAGTGTGCTTTAAATGTAATGCCTATTCTGGCCGCATGAACCCCGATGGGCCAGTGGCCAGTACTAACTGCCAGAACTCTTGAGATATCTGCACGGTTTCTGTTTAGTAGATCTTGCGTTCTTTTCTGGAAGTATTTGGGCCACATCTGCCTGGAGATGACACAGTTCCGTACCCCCTGCCATCTGCTATCCGCCTTTAGCAGATAATGCGCGAAGATGCCTCCCTTAAAGGCCCCCAACGAGACGTTCATCTCCTTTGCTCGCTCAATTCCCTCAATGTTGCTGTGACCCGGAACCCAAACGAGACAGATCCTTAACCGATGACCTAGCGAGGCGAGTTCCTTTTTGCATTGTTCTACTAGCCTCGAGGATGTAGTAGCAGATATTATAGCCCTGATAGCGGCCTGGCTGCCAATGAGGATGGCAATGGTATTCAGGGGTGTAGAGGTTTGCTTAAGTAACCGGCAGGCCTGGCGTACAGCAAAAACTTCCACCTGGAAGACACTGCATGAATCAAGAAGCCGGTAAGACCTGGAAATATTGAGGTAATCAGAGGTTATCCCCGCCCCTACCCTGCAGTCCATTTTTGAGCCGTGCGTCGGTGAAGATTGTTGTTTCGAACTCATTTGTCAGTTCGCCAATTTCCCATTCCACCCTGGTTGGGAATCTGACCGTGACGGCATTTCTTAAGTTCACTGTGGGTGTTATATAGTCGGTCAGATTAGCTGCAAACCTCGTAGGGCAGCATCTCCCGATAGGTGTTGGTCCGCTAAGTAACGAGAAAGAGCCACTGCAGCTCTGTTAGTAAGCCCTGCTCCCACCTCCTCGTGGTGCCATCTGGGGATTTCTTCGGAAATTGCTAACGGGAGAGGACGAATGGCGAGCTTCCTGTGCCAAAAAACAGGATAAGTGTCGGTTGATCTGTTGCGAGCCGCAACAGTAAAAACAAATCTTGCTCCGAAACGGAGACCAACGCCTCGGATACGGATGGATAATTTGATGACGACCTTTGGCTATCGAACACGGACAACGATCGGATTCTGGAACGTTAAGACCCTCCTGGACTCACTCAAGGAAAAGCCTTATAACGCCAGATTCCTCCAATTGGGCTGAGCGAGATAAGATGGTACGATTCTGGGGAATACATCTCCCCAACAAAAAGCACTGTGATGCTCTACTCTGGTAAACCAGCTGGAAGTGCACGGAGTTCTGGCGGAGGACTCATGCTAACTCCAGCAGCACGTAGTAGCCTCATATCCTGGAAACCCCATAGTGACCGGATATTGACGGCTAGGTTCCAGAGTAGAGCTAGAAAAATTACCATCATACAGTGTTATGCTCCGACTCTATACGCGACTGAGGATGAAAAGGATGATTTTTATAGCCACTTAGGCGCCGCCTACAACCAAACGCCTAATGGGGACATCGTAATGGTGATGGGAGATCTCAATGCCAAGGTGGGTAGCGACCACTCCATGCTTAAGCACGTGATGGGAGTTCACGGCGTATGAGACCGTAATGATAACGGTGAGCGGTTTGTGGATTTCTGCAATACCAACCACCTAGTCATCGGAGGTACGCTGTTTAAGCATAACACATGCCGCAAAATCAGTTGGGTCTCTACTGATAGGCAACGAACATCCAACCAGATCGACCACATTGCGATCAGTCGCCGCTTTAGAAATTGTCTCCTGGACGTCCGAAACAGACGTGGAGCTGACGTCGGACAAGAACGAGATCACCATCTTATGGTAGCTCATTTACGCCTTCGTACTGCATCCGTCAACAGCAATCGCTCAAACCTACTTAACATCACCAGGTTAAATATCGACAGGCTCAAGGTTCCCCAAGTGCGCCAACAGTTCAGGGACCATCTTGGCTTAGAAGTAGAAGCAATCAGCAGCATTGAGAACATGGATGACCACTGGAGTGCTGTGAAAAATGCTTTTGCGACTGGGGCACGCACGTATGTCGGTAAAAAGCAGAAACACCACCGCACATGGCTTTGTACAGACACCTGGAGATAGTGGAAAAGGGGGATGATCATTAAACTTCCGAAGAAGGGAAACTTGATAGATTGCGGTAACTGGAGAGGTATATGCGTCCTTCCAGCGGTGGCTATAATAATAGCTTAAATAATTTTAGAACGAATTAAACAAAGTTTAGTTTCAACTCTCGATGTCGAACAGGTAGGCTTTCGCGCTGGATCCTCCTGCATCGACCACATAAACACCTTACGGATCATTATCGAGGAATGCGTTGAGTATAGGTCTCCGCTACATTTAACGTTTATCGACTTCGAGAAAGCTTACGACAGATTGAATCGAGATACTATCTGTTTGGCTCTGCGCAGGAGAGGCATCGGCAGGCGGTAAGTGTCACGTCGTGCACAATGGTAAGGTGTCGGAGGATTTTGAAGTCCAAAGTGGAGTACGTCAAGGGTGCATACTGTCACCACTATTGTTTTTGGTGGTTATCAGCGATGTACTCCATGCAGCATTGACGGAAGGCAGCTATGGAATTCGTTGGACTATGACATCTTACCTTAAACACCTAGATTACGCTGACGATGTTTGTCTACTTTCACATCGGATAATGGATCTTCATCTGATGGCCCAAAATCTAGAAGCTGAGGCAAACAAAGTGGGGCTAAAAATAAACACAGCCAAAACAAAAGCCCTAAGCACTTCTTCTAAGAACCGCGCTCAACTTTACATTGCTGGACAGGAAGTCGAGAAAGTTGATAACTTTCTTTATTTAGGAAGTGTGGTCTCGGCTAATCGCGGTGGCACCGAACTGGATGTGTGCAGCAGAATCGGGAAGACTAAAGCTGCGTTCGGAATGCTATCTAAAATCTGGAGAAGTAATGTTATCAGCTTAAGAACCAAGCTGCGACTGTTCTGCTCCAACGTAGAATCAGTGCTGCTTTATGGTTGCAGTACTTGGAAGGTGGACACCATTAACACACGCAAGCTGCAAGCCTTTGTAAACAAATGCTTAAGAATCATCTTGAGGATTTTTTGGCCGAACCGCATTTCTAACGAACAACTTTATCTGAGAATGGGCCAAGAACCTACAAGCATTACTATACGAAGAAAAGACTGGCAATGGATTGGACACACCCTACGCTGCGAAGACAACTCCATTGCGAAATACGCCATGCAGTGGAATCCGCTCACCCAGGCAGGCAGAATAGCGGGACGCCCTAGGCAACGTGGCGCAGAACAGTTGAGGAGGAATCGAGCTCTTTAGGAATGAGTTGGAGGCAGTTCAAACGCGTTGCAGAACTTCGAACAAGATGGCGCGCAGGCGTGGTTGACGCCCTATGACCCCCGAGTGGTTAAAGGATCTAAACAAACAAACAGATTAGCTGCCAGATCCTGCGGTAGCAGATTCAGGATACTGTTGTGACCATACGGATTGGTGCACCAGCATCCTGTCTCCCTTAGCCTGACCGCACTACATGATGATAGATGCATAATGTGAAGATCGAGTGGTAAAAGGTGCAGGATAACGTTGAAGACTTCGGTTGGACATGTTCTCATGGCACCCGTTGCGCCTATGGCCGCAGTTCTTTGTACCCTGTTGATAAGTTTTTTGTTATAAGCTTTCCTTAACGCAGGCCATCAGACTAGGGATCCATAGGAAGAATGGGACGCACCACGGCAGTATACAACCATAAGACCATCTTCGGGCGAAGTCCACTCTTCTTACCAAAGATTTTGCTGCAGGCATAGAAAGCCACACACGCCTTCTTTACCCGCTGCTTAATGTTAAGGTTCTAGCTTAGTTTTGGATCAAGTTCCACACCTAGGTACTTAGCACTGGAGAATAGGGAGAGTAGATGATTGTTTAGCTGTGGAAGCGTGAACGTTGGTATTTTGGTTTTAGTGGTAAAGAGCATCATTTCAGTTTTGCTTGGGTTGACGCTTAGTCCACATCGAGTGGCCCATGAGCTAATCTTGTTCAAGGCACCTTCCTTATGCTCAAGCGGCGATGGCAGCTAATGGCAAGTATATGACCGTCAACCCACGGGAGATCAAGGCAAAAAACTGTCCAAACTCTAACGTAAAGACTCCTGCTCAAGTTGCGACATTGGTGAACGGTGATAGAGGTAGATCACAAAATCCAGTATGCAATGTTTTCTCCTTAATACTTGCGAAACTTGAAGAGCAATGCAAAACAAACAAACTTATTTTCGAGAGACTAGTTGCACTAGAAAGCAACATTCATAACAGGCGCACTCCAACCCGAATATGAAAGAAATGCTAAAAATTCTTACATGGGACGCTAACAGCCTCATACGAAGACTCGACGAGTTAGAAATATTTATACGAGAAAAAGATATTGATATATGCTTGGTCTGTGAAACTCATCTGACAAAACAAACGAATGTTAAGATAAGAGGATATAGCGCGTATCACGCCTTCCACCCATCGGAAAGAGCAAGAGGCGGATCATCTTTGTTTATAAAAGAATGTATTGAACACTCAGCGGAAGTAAAGCTTGAATTAAAAGCAATGCAAGTAAGTACGGTACGTGTTAGAAATAGACATTTTGCCTTCAACATTCTCCGCTGCGATGTAAACTTGAAGAAAGTGATTTCAGAAACATCTTCAACTTCCTTAAACCAAATTTTATTATTGGTGGCGACTTATAGAAATAAGATACCAGATCTGATCGATTTCTTTGTTGTTAAAGGAATATCTGGCAACTGTATACAAGTTGAAGAAAGCTTTGATCTCTCCTCTGATCATTTTCCAATAATTATGACGATAAGCGATGCTCTGATTAAAAAAGTAGGACCGGTCAGATTAACCAGCGCGAAAACTAATTGGGATGGCTTTAAAAAAGATATTGAAGCAAATACTGAGCTGAGCGTATCACTTAAAACGCCATATGAACTTGAAGTTGAAGTTGATCGCTTCGTCGAAATCCTACAGAATGCCGCGTGGAAGAATACTCCCAAACCAAAGAAAACGCCGACAAGCTACATTCAAACTTATCCGCAGGAAATAAAAGAGATGATTAAGGAGAAAAGAAAAGCACGCACAAAATGGCAACAAACTCGGGCTCCGCAACATAAAGCACATCCTAACCGTTTGTGCAACTCACTAAAAAGTTCTATTAAAAACGGCAGAAAAAGATTCTAATTACTCGCTTTGGAAGGCTATAGAAGGTATTAAAAAACCTCAAATTCAAGCCGCGCCAATTAGGAAAAATCAAGGCGAATGGGCCAGGCATGATAAAGAGAAAGCGCAAGTGTTTGCCACCCACCTGGAAGAAACTTTCAAACCGTTTGATGGACAAGCTCTTATTGAAAATATAAATACGTCTTATATAGCCAATAGCGTAATAAGAAATGCAACACTTACCGAACTTAAGGAAGAAATAAAGAAACTTAGACCTAAGAAGGCTCCTGGATACGACCTAATTACGGGAGAGGTTCTTAAAGCCCTACCAAGAAAAGCTCTAATTAAGCTTCTGTTCATTATAAACGCCGCACTTAGACTAGAATATGTTCCCAGTCAATGGAAAGTCGCCGAGATCATAATGGTCCTTAAGCCCGGAAAATCGCGAATGAAAAAAACGTCTTATAGACCGATTTCGCTTCTTGCAATTATATCCAAGGTGGTCGGGAGAATATTGATTAGGCGAATGCAGCCAGTAATAGAAGAAGGGCATCTAATTCCGGATCATCAATTCGGATTTAGAAGTAAGCATTCTACAGTTGAACAAGTACATCGAATAACACATGTAATCGAAAAGTCACTTGAAGAAAAAAAGATTTGTTCAAGCGTATTCCTTGACATCTCTCAAGCCTTTGACAAGGTCTGGCACGAAGGCTTGAAGTTTAAATTACGACAAGTTCTACCAGAGCACCTATATAATATTTTGAAGAACTACCTTACGAATAGACTATTCCGCGTCAAATGTGGAAATGAATATTCGGATTTCATGGAGATAATGGCTGGGGTGCCGCAAGGAAGCGTTCTTGGCCCAGTCTTGTATCTATTATACACCCGTGATATACCGCAAATAGAAGGCACTGAGCTAGCTACATTTGCCGACGACACTGCTATCTTGGCAGTAGGTAAAACGGTCGAAGATAGTAGTAGATAGATAGTAATGGACAAGGTTTGGCGAATCGCACTCAACGAGACCAAATCTGTTCATGTAAATTTTACATATAAGAAAATAAATAATTTGCCGATCTTTTCAAACTCGCTTCAAATTCCGTTTGCAAACGAGGCTAAGTATCTTGGAATGACACTTGATACAAAGCTGAAATGGAAAACGCACGTTAAGAAAAAACGCAAAGAACTAGATAATAAATATAGAGAAATGTATTGGTTACTTGGAAAATATTCCAAGCTTAATATAGAGAACAAACTGCTTTTATATAAACAAGTGCTAAAGCCCGTATGGACATATGGTATACAACTCTGGGGTTGTACCAAAATAACTAATATTAAAATTTTACAAACTTTTGAAAACAAAGTGCTAAGAGGTATTGTTAATGCGCCATGGTATATCAGAAATAGCGATATCCATAGAGATCTTGGCATTAAACTATAGAAGACGAAATTCAAACCTACGCGAGAAAGCATAGAAGTCGAGAAAGTCACGTAAATATATACAGTCCTCCAAGTTTTGGAAGAAAGAAATTTACTGCGCCGTCTACAAAGAACCAAACCTTTGGACTTAGCGCGATAAGTAACCGCGTTTAAACTGCGTTGCTGACAGGAACTTCTAATGGGAAGGTCCCTGCAAAATGTCCTTATTACGTGAAATGAAAACTACTTGATAAGTCGAATACTTAGTTGTAGTAAAAATGAAGACAAGTCTGTTTTGAAGGGAGGTTTTTTAGTGGGTAAGAATCCCACACTACTATGAGCACGCGCTGTCGATCCTCATAGTGTCTTGTTGAAGATTTTCACCTACCCTCGGAAAAAAAAAAAACCTTCCATAATCTCACTGATTACGGATGGAAACATCCCCGATACCAGTATTACCACTTCATCCGCATACGCTAAAACCTTTACTCCATCTCTGTCAAGTCTGCACAAGATTTTGTTGGTGACTATAAGCCATAGAAGAGGAGATAAGACCCCACCTTGAGGAGTTCCTCTAACAACAGATATGGTGGAGCTGCTGTTGCCGAGAGTCGATTGAATGATTCTAGTTTTTGGCATTGTCAATGTCCATTTGCAAATACACTCTTCCACACCCAGATCGATCAGAGCTTCCTAAATCGATTCCGTACTGACGTTATTGAAGGCGCCTTCGACGTCTAAGAAGGTACCTAGGGTATATTGTTTGAAGTGAATTGTCTTTTCCACCGTTCGCACAACTTCGTGGAGCGCCGTCTCCGTCGATCGCCCCTTAGTGTACGCATGTTGAGCATTGGATAGAAGGGATTTATCTAGGGAAATTTCGAATATGTGTATCTAAGATGCGTTCCAACATCTTTAAAAGAAAAGAGGATACGCTGATGGGTCAGACCCATGCTTTGCGGATCCATGACCCCGCTTCCCAGCTTTCGGGATAAACACAACACGAACACGTCTCCAGCTCAGGGGAACGTGGTTTAGGAGAATACAGCTTCTGTAGATCGGTACTACCCATAGAACCACCTGGTCCAATGTTTTTGCAGCATAATCGGGAGAATGCCGGCCGATCATAGGGAGAGAAACTGTTAATAGCACATGATTCATAACCACCTGTAATAGTTGCCTTAATGTCATTCCAGGAAGAAAGTTGTGTGGCCTGAGAAACTGGTGGGAGGGCAATCTCATTTTTACATCCTGGAAAGTGTGTTTGCATTAAAAATTCCAAGGACTCGCTAGAGGAGTCCGTCCAAGTCCCATCCGGCCGTTTAATAAAGGACGGGCTACAATGTTCCTTAGACAGAATTTTACTCAGCCAGGCAAAGTCTTTCATGGTTTCAATGGACGGACAGTAGTCTTTCCAGGCAAAAAACTTGGCACTTTTAATAGATTTTTTATATTCCTTCAGACAATCCTTATATGGTTGCCAGAACTTGTGTTTGAAGCAGATATGCAAGATATCCCAAGTAATCTTCCTCTAATTGGATAGATCTTCGTTCCACCAAGGGGGGACATTTTTCTAGCTGTATTTAATAGGACACGAAACCTAAAAAGCCGCACCCATGGCTGATTTGGCGTCTAGTTCCTCGACTGATTCAATTCTCAGGTCGGGTATTCTATGAAGTTTTGATTTAATAACCTGGCCAAACTTCTTACAGTCAATTCTCTTAGGGCTTCTAAATGGCTTGGGAGACTCGACCTCGAGACACACATCTAAAGAATCCATCCGTGGTCGGAGAGGGACATTCGATCGGATACCCGCCAGTTTACTACCCTAAGGTTATTATTGTTGGTTTTTAAAGTTATGTCTAAAACTTTCTCCCACCCTCTGAAATTCTCCGTACTCTGAAAAACAAAAGTTGGTGTGTTACCCACGTTACAAACAGAAAGGTTGGACATCACTAAAAAATCAAACAAGGACTCACCGCGTTCATTGATTTCAGAGCTGCCCCGTAATATGAGCCTGGCATTTGCGTCGCAGCCCAGAAGCAGATTGTCTTTTTTTGCCGTTGTCATTGATGTTAATTGGCGTACCTCTTCTGGCGGTAATGGCCTATCACGATCCATGTAAACTGAGGATATAAAAAGAGTGTTATTTGCAACCTGCAATTTAACTACCGTTAAATCGGCAGACCTAAAATCAGGAAATAGCAATACATTCAAATGTTTTTTAGCTAGGATGCAAGTCCTCGGTTTATTACTAACCTGGTTTGTGGTCTTGTAGAAAATATTGTAACGGTTGTCCTTGAGCCTTTTTATGGATGAACCCTTCAACCAGGGTTCCTGTATAATCCCGATATCTATATCCTCCTCGCCGAGGAAGACAAGCAAATTGTCTAAACTTAGTGACACACTCGCTAAGGAAATCCTTGGAATGTTGGTCCTCGCATCTGATGACCCGATAACCCCTGACCAACTCGGCGGAGTCGAAGTACGGCAGAGGTCCCCCAGGATTTCCCAACAGCTAGTCCATGACCATACTCGATAGTCTGGCCTCTATGCTACCCCACGCTTCATTGACCGTCTTACCATCTGAAGAGCGCTCGTCCACGAGGGCGATCTGCAGATGGTCTCTTACCACCTCGGAAAAGTGTCACATTGTCTGAGTAGGGCGGGCCGAGGATGTACGCGGTTGATTTTGTGTCGAAGTTGGGGTCCTGACAACCTTGGATTTTTTTGCCTCGCGATTGGTCTCATCCAAAGACCTGTTCCGCTTGCTTGCCTTGGTGTCCTTCTTCCTCTGTTGTGGATGCTGTTGTTGTTTCTCAAGATGTGTCATGTACTCATCGACCACGGCTTGATACTTGGCCTTATCCGCTGCGTCCTTCTCATGAATGGTACCAGCAGCTTTGTTTTTGGCAAACTTGTCAAGAACGAATCGAACCATCTTGTACCTGCTCTTCATGATGGCGTCTGGGGTTCTACTTTTCTTCGTCGAACCGGTGCCACTAACCGTATTATCTTTGGTGGCCATTTTGGTATTTACTGTTGTTGCTGTCTGATGAGCCGCCCTCTGTACGCTAGAGGGAGTACTTTGCCTTGTACTTGCTGCTGCTGAAGGGAAGACTGAAGACACCTGACTGGAGGGTAAAAGCTCGTCTTCCGATGAGAAGCCAATGTCGGGCATCCCCACAACATTTTTTGTATTATTATTCTTTTTTGTTTTTTGTTTTCCATTTTTTTTTTTAGACTGTTGGTCCCACGAGTAGGTCCGGAAAGGAGAGTCAGTCCTGACAGAGACGACATACCAGGATAAGGCGATTATACTACCGACCTCGCCTGGGCGACCAGCACTGTTTTGTCTTCAGCTGGCTATGCAGCCCTCGGCACGAGTACCTACACGCCTTGGCTTAAATGAGATTTTATGGGGTTTACTCCCCACCTGCGTCTTAATGAACCACAGCGCACGATTGAGTACATGCGTGTAAATTCTTAGCAGACACTAGACACCTGAAGGGTGAATAGCCATTTCCGGCGGGCGCCCACGGGGAGGACTAAAGACGAGGAATTTTTGCCCCCCTTCTGGGGACATAATGTCTTAAATTGGGGGATTACTTCATGACGAAACAAATAACACCGCAATGAAATAACTCGCCAAACGGAAAACGAAATTACACCCCAAAATTTGTATGAAACTTGGGGGTTATTTCATGGGTTTTGGGTGCTTATTTCACTTTTAAATTTCAAAATGAAATAAACCCCAAATTCGACTATGAAATATGTCCCAAAATTTGGGGAGTTATTTCACTCTTCTGTTTTGATTTGGATTTTAATTTACACTGATGCTTAACAATAGACTTGGTTTGGTGAGAATTTTGCAAATCAAAGTAAAATCTTCTCAACAAAACGATCCACAGTCAATCTGGTTTAAAAGCTTTTTTTTTAATATTTGAAATTGGTGCACCTGCTCGCTATCAGCCTCTAAAATACTAATAAAATCGTTTCGGAGACCTCTGAAATAGTGTGTGGCAAACTATAGGTGCGTTTTGGTGAGACTTTGCTTCTCAGTGAACTAAGATTTAATACGGAGTTCAACAACAAAAAGGTACTGGGAACCACTCTAGCTTTTTATCTCAGTCAAAACCGAGTTGGGATGTTTCTTTTGCGTTACAAATTTCAGATGGCGCTGAAAAAAGCTTTTTCGATTTTTAGAGTTTGGTACGCCTTGCAGTTTGACATTTCCTTTGTTTTGTTGCAAGAAAATGGACGGCGAGGAAAAAAGGTAAATAGAAAAATGAGATAAATACTTTTTCGTTGTTGACAAAATACAAATTTTGTTCTCTAGGGTGAAGAAAACTTGGAGTAAGGAGGAGACGGTGGCACTCCTAGAGCTCTACAACGCCCGACGGTTGGAGTTTCAGCACAGCAGGCGGAAGAAATATGCTTTCACGCATATTCTAGAAGATATGATTTCTGCCGGAGTTGCTGTAAGATTGTCAATCACACACTTTTCAATAAAAATCCGCATTGAAACTAATTTAGTTTCATTACAGGAACCCAACACCACAGCACTACATCTGCAGGTGAAGATGGCGACTCTTTTAAGAGCCTACAAAGCCGCTAAGGACAATACCAAACGCACAGGAGCTGCCCCTTGTGTTACACCGTTTATGAGGCAGATGGATGAGATCTTCGGATCTAAACCCATAATGACAACAGTCATTCCACTTTGCTGTGGAACTGTTCACGTGGGAGAGGTAAAAAATTAATATGATACAATAAAATTATAAATGTTTACCTCTGATGGTCTATTAAGGATTTGGAAAATCAACCTCCATCTGCTTCAACGAACTGTAGTACAGAATCTCCTCCTGAAATAGAGTTTTTTTCAACGATGAGCCAATGAAGCTCATCAGCAGAGATGAGCTCTTCCCCAACAGCATCAACATCTAGAGCTGAAACGCAGTCCGACGTGCACCACACACCGAAAAGCAAAATGACACGCGCTGTTTATTTTAAAAAACGCATAAAGCAGCGACACAAAAGAGAGGTTGCGAATGCAAAGCATTGGGAACAATATTTGAAAATCCAAAATGACAAAGCGGAGAGACACAGGGAGAAAATGCAAAAACTTGACAGACTACTAGAAAAATAAAAATTTAAAATAAAACAAAAAAAAGCAATGCTTATGTGTTAACTTTTATTACAACAAAATCCAAACAAGTTTATTTTTCAGATAATGCCTTGTTCAACAAGGTGGCTAAATAGAACCTGACGTCGGTTTACAGAAGAATCATGAACCGAATCGTCAGAATTGCTTTGGATCTGCACATCATGTACTTCTTCGATAATATCGGAGTACTCGTCGTTTGCCGAAATGCATATGTTGTGAAGAATACATGCACTTACTACAATTTTGTTTACAGATTGTAAATTGCGTTGCTCTGTTAACTTAAGCAGTCTCCTGAATCTTCCCTTCAGTAGCCCGAAAGGATTTTCCACTACAATCCGAGTAGATGAATGCAGATAGTTGAAAGACTTTTGTTGCTCGGTAAGACTTCCAGTATCTCGAAAAGGAAGCACTAACCAACTTGTGGCAGGATATGCTGAATCACCCAAGATAAAAGTATTTGGGGGAAATAGCTGGACACAGTTCGCATATGCCTTCCTTAATAAGAGTGATCTTCGAAGAACTCTGCTGTCATGTAAAGATCCTGGTTCTCCGCAACATACCATATGTCGATAAATTTCTTGTCAGCATCGACAACAGCTTCCAGGATGATGGTAAATGACTGCTTTCGATTGTAATAGCACTCTTTATCGAACTTTGGACCGACAATGTTTATATGTGTGCAATCTATTGCACCAATTACACCAGGAATTTTTTTCTTCTCTTCAAATTTGCTGGAGTTTTCTGCGACAGCATCTCCTTGAGGCCATTTTATAGTTTGACACCAGCCAGCTGGAGACACGACTAACTGTAATCCAAGCGGAGGACTTCGCAATGCCAAACAAATTCCCCAGCTGTCTGAAAGTTACGGTGTTGCTTATATATCACACATAAATATGCATTTCCTTCCTTGAACCAACTTTGCAGTTCTCTCCGTGCTTTGAAGTTGGGGAAAAACCTGACTGGGCGTAGGTGACTAAAAAAAAAAGAAACATATATGTATTTACAGCAAACGATGTTCTAAAACATACGTATTAAATTCTCCATTGTTGAACGCCGTAATCTAAAATGCGATTTAAAATCAGCCTCGCTATAGCAATCAATCGTGTCCATGAAATTCTGTATTGACACATGTTTCTTCTGATCTTCTGCAGAATCCTCGGAGCTGGAAGTGCTATAAAAAATGCCCTTGATTATTTCGTCGTCGTCATCACTACTTGATGAGTCAATTATTTCTTGTAAAATCTATAATTTAAATGATTAAGTTATATTTCACAAATTTAAGCAACACATTTACATACTTCTTTCTGTAAATTATCCATTATTTATAGAAATTGATTTGCGCTAGTTTCAGACAACAATTTTTTTTGTGCAGCACGAATATTTAGACAACTAATGTCAGGCTGATACCGAGCAGGTGCACCAATCTTCAAATATTAAAAACCTTCAAATGCAGATTGACTTGCGATCGTTTTATGACGAAACTTTCACTTTGCTTTGCATAATTCTCACCAAAACCCACCTTATATATCCCAACCACTTTTGACTAAAGACAAAGTAGTTTCCAGTCATTGTTGTTGTTGTACTCCGTGCTAAATCTTACTTTACTGAGAACTCTGTCTTCCCAAAACACGCCTAACGACTGTAAATATTGAAATTGGAAAAATAACGACTACTGTAAATCAGAATATCATATAAGAGTTGTTCGCGAAGACGGAAGGTACAGGGTTTGAAATTGTAAGTGGCAAAAGGTAAAGCAGATAACTTTTGTACGTTTTCGATGAGAAGCAATTATATAAAAAAAGTCAGTGTATAATGGCTCTCTATTGATTGAGAAAACGTCAACCAAATCAATCACAATGCGATCCACGCAAGGAACTCTTCCAGTATTCTGGGTGTCCGAACTTTCCGAGGAACCAACGTTGACTCGGACCACTACCTAGTTGGAGCCAAAGTACGGATGTGACTATGCAGAACGGAGCGAAATCAACGAAATACTATGAGGAAGTTCAAGTCAAGATTCCCATCAACCCGATCAGAATGAAGTGAGGGTAGCGATATCTGAACTTAAATCCAACAAAGCTGCTGGAGGCGACGGCATTGCCGCTGAACTTTTCAAGGCAAGAGGAGATGAGTTAGTAAGGAGCATACACCAGCTCATCTGTAAAATCTGGCCGGACGAAAGTATGCCCGATGAATGGAATATCAGCATCGTTTGGCCGATCCTAAAGAAAGTAGACCCTCTAAACTGCGCCAACTACAGAAGTATCTCAAGAAGTCTCCTCAATATCGCATAAAAGATCTTGAGCCGTATTATGTGAATGCCTAAAACCGATTATCAATAACCTGATAGATTCTTATCAGTGCGGTTTCTGGCCCGGAAAGTACACCATTGACCAAATATTCACACTACGGCAGATCTTGGAAAAAACCATAAATATTAAATCGATACGCATTAACTCTTCATCGTGTTCTTCTTCATCAACTTTTCATGCATGCCACAAGGCTAGGCGTTTTTGCGTACGACTTTTGTAAAGCTGCATGGATGAAGAAGAGGAAGAAACTATTCCTCGCCTTCTTTGTCTCTGCCCAGACCTCTCCAATAGAAGGAAGCTTCACATAGGAGCCCCCTATTACAACGACATAGGCGACCTGAAAAACATCGAAAATTTCTCCCATGATCCATGTGGTATCACAATGGACCTATTTTTGGTCTAAGTGTGTTGGCGATTCTCAGCTGGCAGCCACTTCAACCTAACCTAACCTAACCTAACCTAACTCTTCATCGATTCCAAAGTTACCTATGATAGCGTGTATAGAGATGAGTTATACAGAGCTAAGTCTAGTCTTGACATCCCTGCCAGAAGAAATTCCTTTAAAACATTTTGCTATAAATATTGCTAAATGGATCCAATGTACACTGCAGTTTGCATTAATAAAAATTATATTAAAAAAAAATCATTCTCAGCAATTGGACATTTTAATGAACTCCCTGCAACGAATAATGGTAAGCATTTGTAACTTCAACTGTACAGTATTGAACTTACGCAAGAGCTTAAGCCTATTGGTCATTTGAAATGTCGACTTTTCGTAAGTTGGTTTTTTAGAGCAGTACAAAGTGGATAAACATTTGTGCAAACAATTTTTTAGTGATGTTTAGCGACGGAGCCATTTTTTATCTTGACGCATTCGGAAAATAATTACTTCGGATCTAGAGCTTAGAATATCTTCTTGAGGTTCACGAGAGACAGATGCATGCTCAACAATTTATTGTTTGGTACAGTTTTTGGTTCGACGGGGCTATATGATAATTTTTCTTCCACAATGAGACCGACAATGTCGTTACAGTCAGTGGTAAACATGCTGCAGGAGTTTTTTTTTGCACCAATTGGACGATATGGACATCGATCTAATGTGGTTCCAACAGAATGGTGCCACATTTCATACAGCCACAGAAGCAAATACTTTACTGGCAGAAAAGTTTCTTAAGAGTTTAATCTCCAGACGGTCGGATGTCAATTTGCCATAAATTAACCAAGGAGTTACAAAAAGTGATGTCCAATTTTCACCATTGCTTAAAAGTTCTCAAGTGGACACTTTAGTGTCAAAACAGTAATATAAGTATCGTGTTTTTACAATTGGATGTAAATCGTACTTTTATGAGACTAAAAATCCTACCGTAAGAAAACATTGGTTCAAGATCTCATATTCAGGCGACTGATGTACTACGTATTCTTGACTAATGACCATTGTAGTTCCTATGACTTTATACCACCATTTGGTAAATCCTTGTCCACAGGAAAATGCTAGACGGAAGTTCCAATTTGAATGAAAAGAACAAACATTTTCTTGGACCCCAAAACAGCTGTTTCACTAAATATTATTTTGAAACTCACTAGTTACAGCCAGCCTATATGCATTTACATCAGCTCGAGATCGGTCCATAGTTTGCGTCATCAGGCGTCACATCATACTTAATTGTTTGCTGTACTGCGCGAAACGATAAATCTCGATTCCTAACTGAAATAATTCAGATTTTCATGGCCATTATGTATATTTATACCACTCAATAGCAATTGTTTAATTTCATAAACTAAACTGCGTCACACGTATAAGTACATATATACAAATTGCAAAATAAACAAAAACATATTTTCAGTAAAAAACGCTTCCTTTGAAAACACCAAGACAGGTGCTTCCCGCAGAATTTTTATCGTACACGCCTTTCTACTGAAACGCTCCCCAACTGTGGTGATTAAAAATCACCACTAAACATTCGTATCTAAAGGCGCAAAAGAACTCCAAAACGATGATTAAGATGCACAATTTGTTTAAAAAACACCGATACAAACCATAAATTGATCGCAGCCCAGTGGGAGACATTTCTCGCGCAACCATAGAAATTCTCCAGCGAAAGCAAGTGGGCGGCAGATCTTAGAAACACCACCCCATGTTCAGATCCCCAGCTAGTCCAACTACAAAACTGTGAATTCTTGTTTCTTTTTAAGTAGTATGCCGATGCCGACACCGATGAAAGGCAGAATAAACTAACTCTGTCAAAGTCCAACACTAGGGTCGGTATCGTACGAACGTACGTACGCCACCCCCGAAGGAGCGCCCCGCTGTTTGCTGTTTAGGCAAACAAATGATGAAATAATACAACCATAACAACATTCACCTTTCATCGCTAATATCAGCGCTCTTTGGCAAGACAAGAGAATGTATCTCTGCCTACGGGAAGAAGAAGAGAATCTTGTCCTTGGAACTCCATCGAAGGTCAACACTGTTAATGCGATCTGTGTCCTCGAATTGCGTTCCGGATTTACGCGTGCAACAGACAGATTTTCATATCCTCTTGCAACAAGGATTTTTTTTTCCGTCGCTGCCAGTCGTCGTGTGTACAGTTTCATTCGATAATAATTGAGTGCCTTCAGGAATTCCGAATGTCTTTTCATTATTTCGTAAATGTTCGCAAGTTATCTTCACAGTGTGACATCAGGAGCAGCATTCGTGTCCTTGAGTTTTGCCTTCTAATTTTATCTCAGAAGTCGGCGCGCGCGAATGCAATAAGGAGAGCCACACGAGTCCTCTGACTAGATCGGATAGGGTAGGGAGAGAGAGTGGCAAATTATTGGAATTTGAGCTGACAATCGGGAGGACATTGCGCGACAATGTGAACTATCGTGTTTTGTTTCATTGTACAGCAGTCATGTCACTTATGCACCGTGAAATTCAACGATTTGCTTGAAGATTGTGCACAGCCCTATTGGATAGTTCGTTTCTCTCGAAGGATCAACATTTTTATGCCTTTATTAGTTTATTAGGGGCTATAATAATATAATTTTATGAAGTTATTGCAGGTAGGCCGAGCCCTTAGGAGAATGAGAAGCGCTGTACAAAATTGATTGTATTTTGGAAGATTCAAAGCGAAGGATTCTATGATGTTCCTCTGGCAAGTTCTTAACAAAGATTGCTCCTGAATACTTTTCTCAATGTGTACAAATATTTGTTTTCAAACTGTAAATATGTGCAAAATACTGCCAGCAATAAATAAAAACAATACTTTTACGCAATTTTCAGATCGCCGATCACTTTGACCATTTCCAACAACTGAAGACACGTTAGTTGTTGTCCAGTTTGCGCATTTGAATCAATTTTTATTTGGGATGGTTTATGGCTTATGACATTACAGTTGCGCTGCCACAAAACTTTAGCATAATGTTATAATACCAAAGCTTTCTGCGATTCAAAATTCGTTTGTACGCATTGTTAAGATAGATAGATAAAAAGGGGATCCCAATGAGATGCATTTAGAGCAACGTAAGTACTTTGTGATAACACCATGAAATAGGGATTTCTATCCCTACATACTCGTAGGCTAGGTTAGGTTAGGTTAAAGGGGTTAGCTGCATCGAGCTGGTGCAACCTGGATCTCACAGGGATCCATTGTGCTCCCCTGACGTGAAAACTCCTAGCTGAAACACTGAACAATTAGAAAAAAGAAACAAATTAGCTATGTTATAGTTCTGTGGTGTTAGAGCGGCGTCCTCTAAACCGTACTGATAGAGTTATGCATTTCAGGATGATGGTTGGTGGCTTATCAGACAGGTCGATTGAAGAAATACTCTCCGAGGGCCGCCTTTCTAGTGTTGCTGAGACTAGGGCATTTACCTAGGAAGCGATCCGTATCCTCTTCTGCGTCAGTGTTACCGCAAAGTTCATCTGAACAAAGTTCATCTGAACTTAGCCGCATTCTTATTCGGTAGGCCACCAATAGGTTGTAGCCGGTAATGATTCCTATGAAAAGCGCCAATTTTTATCTACTTTGAGTGATGATGAGCTTGTTTTCATATTGTCGTGTTTTGGCCAGATGTTTCTGAAGACGCGGCATGCTGGAAGTGCTCTACATCTTTCGTCTTTTCGTAGGTTATGTTATGTTCAGTTAGGTAGAATGGCTGTCCCAAACTAAAGCTAGGATGCACCAATAAGTGGGTTCATTGTGGTGCCATTTATAAGTAGTCCAGAGCCTACGATACTCATAACCAAAAACGCTAATAATGCTCATGGGTTTTGTATACTAGGTCAGGTTAGGTTAGGTTGAGTAGGGCTAAGAGGTTATCATAAAACACTAAGCACCAAGGTGCCCATCACGATTCCTAGGGAACCTTCATGGGAAAGGCCTAAATCAATTCTCCCGTACTTAATTTCCATGCAGAACTTGAAAATATCCTTATTGTGGTTCAGAGACGTCACCTCTTCTAGGTTATCGAAGAAATATCTTCCAAGGTTCTTTAGCCTTCTTTTGATTATGCCTTGGATTCACAGTGCATATGCGTAATGCATGCTTCCTTAGAATACAATGGCTAGAGAGTATTCTTATCGCTGTTCTTAACACAGGTCTAACACAGGCCACAAGGTTTTGGACATCTTACAACCATCAAGTTGGACCATCTTACATTAGCCATGTTGATGATTATATCACGAATAATTCGCCTAGTCACACACATTGGTGGTTAAGTGCTACCAATTATGTCCCTCTGCAGGAGCTCTACTCCTCTTTTGGCTTCTATATCGCAGTGTCCAGGTACCCAACATATTCTGACACGGTTCTGCGTACATATTGCCTTAAGCATTGACAATTCCTAACGATCTCAGATTTAGTGACAGAAGTCTCTAGCGCCTTTAGCGCAGCCTGACGTCAATGTAGATGGCGATATTCTTTTCGCATATTGATCCCATCCCAAGCAATTCCGCGGCTTTAAATACAGCTAGAGCCTCAGCTTAGAGCACATTGCATGTGCCCGAAAGTCTCAGGGCTACCTGTGGGTTAATATCTCTCGAATATATGGTATACTTGACCCTGTGCCCTCTCTGGTCTTAGAACCATCTGTGAATATTGCAATGTCGTTGTGGACAGAGACTGTCTTCCTTTACCAATGCTCTCTAGCAGGATACATTACCGGTGTGATGATGACTAATGTATCAAGGATATCGTTAGATTCGTCAGGGATATCGAGAAATAATTCCTTAAGAATTGAACTATGTCCCACTTTACTGGCCTTCAAAAGACCAACATTAGTGAGCCGAAGCGCACTGTTGACCATTTGAAATTTAATTTTTAGGTCTAGTGATACAGAAAGATTTCGAGTGCAGTCCTAGGCGTTATTAGTAGAGCGCCCGTGATGGCAATACAGGCTGTTCTTTGTACCATGGCCAATATATCATAATATTTCGTATTCGTTGCCTTCCAGCACACAAGAGCCCCACACGTAAGAATGGGTCTGACTATCATGATGTATAGCCAGTACATCATTGCAGACTTGGGGCCCCATTTTTTCCCCGCAGTCCTTTTACAGATGAAAAGAGCATTATAGGCCCTACGAGCCCTTTCCTGGATGTTCAGTTTCCAGTTCAGTTTCCTATCTAGCATTATACCAAGATATCTGGCGCTATCCGAAAGGGAAAGCTCCACTCCCGCTAGCTTAGGTAGTTTCTTCTTTTTATGTCCTGTATCCCCTTGTTGGTCCTAGGGCCTTTACTACACATACGCGCCATCGTGTACGGTTTCTGACATTGAGTCTGAAGCTCTCCCCAACTTTTCCCCAACTGCCATGCCTACTTCTCGACTGTTCTGCACCATTTTCTTCTCTGACCGCCAGGTCTTCTGTCATCCTGAGTTAAAGGATTCCATTGCATAGCGTGGTTCGCTATGGAATCCACTGCCACTTCTGTCGTTGGATGGTTGCGCCTATTGGTTCCTGACCCGTTCTCTCATAAAGGTATTCGTTAGAGATACGGTTGAACCACTAAATCCTTAAAATATTTCGCAAGCACCTATTAACTAACGAACGGATTCAACATTGAAGCGGAACCGTCTTAGCTTGGTGTTCAAACAGATCGCATTGCTTAGGTAGTTTGTAGGATGGTATCTTGTATTTCCTGCTGAAGAGTATCAACTCTGTTTTATCTGGGTTGACGTGTAGTCCACAACCTGTCCCTCCCTGCCACTGGTACGCAACTTGACTTTAAGCAGTTTTGAAAGATTTCCCTAAGTCTGTTTCTAACCTGGCAAAATTCAATCAGGGCCTGGTGCTTTGAGCGGTGCGAATGAGATAGTCTCCTATCGTATTTTCTTCCATGTAATGAGATTTTCTACCTCGTCCCCTATTGACATACCTGTATATGAGTAGCCATTTGTAGTAGATTCTATAGGTGAACTACTTCTTGGAAAGAGCTTCAACTAACTTTTTTAAAACTTCTTCTCTACTTTCTGCCCACGAGCCGTCCGATTTTCTGATGAAGCTTGGGATAGTGGTGCATTTAGCCAGCATCTTGCGAAGTCTAGAGGCTTCCTTAGTATCCGCAATGGGCTCTCAGAATTCCTTTCACGACTTTGTTTTAAATTGTCTGATCAAGTACTTAAACCCTCTTTTGTGATCTATATATTCATCCCATATAGTACCATCGCCTATTTCAATAACCCTGTTGTAGAAATGCCTAACATGACTTTTCTTGGTGTTTCGTTTTTCACTCCACTATGGAGGCTGCTACCTCTTGGACTTCTTCCTCATTGGACAGGCCCTTTCAAATACCAGATTCACTACTTTGCCTAAGCTATCTACTGCCTTATTAAAGTATATCTTTAGGATCGCTGTAGCAAATAGACCTATCCTTAAGATGTTTCTTTACTGTCTCGGTATCCTATGTACCCATCCTAGTCTGTTCTTTTAGGGTTTCTGTAGCTATTGCAAGCTCTGAGTTGGAAGTCTATACGGAAGCGTATCCACCTGTGATAAGATAGAGATCATCGCATCGCAGCCCAAGATGAAGAGCCAGTGGTCCTTCTTTACCAACTGCTTCATCTTGGGAGATGGAATCTCCGTCAGCTCGTACGGGAGATACGCAGAGACCAGGCACCGCGGTTTGTTTCCTTCTGTTGCGTAGGAGACTGCTACTAAGTCGCCGACACTGAAATTATTCAAAAGAAATGCCCTTATGTTGCTTTTAAATAGTATACCTATACAAGCCCTGATTTTACATTCGTCGGCTTTGATAATGCCCTACAGTGATGCAAGTTTATTTGCATCACTTCTATCATCTTTGGCCCCTCCTCCTCCTCAACATCGGGGTTATGTTCTTAAACATGACCTACCCCATGCTATGTCACACCATTCCTTTGGTGTTTTCAAGGAATGGCATTATATACTGAGTGTAATACCTTTCGTGTTTGTCTTTTTGATTTTACGTGTGTGGTACGATCTACTATTGAGTAAGAGAACTCGCCTAAGACATTATAGAAATACTTTCCCAAAGTTTTCCTTTTCAACATGGATAGAGCAGGACAGTTGCACAGAGATGGGATATCGACTCTTCCTCTTCCTCGTCTCTACAGATTTTACAGAAACCGTTGAAGGAAGCACCCAGTCTTCAGGCATGTGTGCCCATCAAACAATGCCCATGAGGGCGCCGATTGCACAACTAATATTTGTTCTACCAACTGAGGTTAACCTCTCCTCCTGACATTGGCAGTTCTTACCGCTTCATATTCCATTTGGAATTTGATGAATTCCAATACGAACCGATTGACCTTCACTAATTTCAGCGAAGTCTCGACTGGCACGCTCTTTCACTAACTTTGGAGTTGCCTGGAATATTCAAATGACCTAGAACCCAGCATAGGGATAGTTCGCATATATCAACGATCTCACATAGAGATCTGCGGTATTGCTTAACAAACTTAGACCTTATTGCTGGCTATTCCAAGGCTTTGATTGCTGCAGTTGGCGTTGTTTTAATTACACCAGTTATACTGATACAAACCACACATGGTACTCGTTCTAAAAGCATTCTTTGTGCAGTACTTGCCACCAGACTAACCGTACCGATAGGTCTGACAATTGCCGTATACACCCAGTGGAGTACCCGAGTCTGAATGCCCCTTTTCAGACTAAGCTCCTTTTTACAGGTGTATAGGGCAACTGATGCTTTCCTGGCGTGTTCTTGCGTGATCAGGTCCCAGATGAATTTCTTATCCAGGATTTATCTTACATATTTGACGTAGTCTGCGAAGTGGAGTAGTGCAAGGTATTTGATATTCCCTTGGGAAGATTATTATTTTTGTTTTGACCAGACTTACATATTCCAAGACCAATTATGTTCGTCTACTTGACGGGTTTTCTGGGAGCCGATTCCATCAGGTCTCTTATTGTGGGTAGAAATTTTCCTTATATGACTTAAGTTAGGTTAGGCTAGGTAGGGTTATGAGGTTATCATAAAAAGACTAGGCACCAGAGTGGGCCATCACGATCCCTAGGGAACCTTCACGGCAAAAGACCTAAACCAATTCACCCCAGACAATTAATTTCCCTACAGAATTTAAAGAGATCCTTGGTGTGGTTCAAGCACCTCACCTCTTCCAGGTTATCGAAGAAGTATATCTGCCACGATGCTTTAGCCTTATCCTGGCAATTCCTTGGCACTCGCAGAGTATATGCCTCTGAGGCATGTGGGTCATTGCAGTATCTACAAACATCCGTATTAGATAATCCTAGTCTCATAGCATGCTTCCTTAAGAGGCAGTGGCCAGAGAGTATTCCTATCGCTGTTCTTAGTAGCGATCTTTCTAATTTGATGATCTCCCCAGATTTTCTGCGGTCTAACACAGGCTACAACGCCTTAGACACCCTATGACCATCTAAGTTTGACCATCTTAGATTGACCGTATCGATGATTCTATCACGAATGATTCCCTTAGCCACGCACCCTGGTGGCTTAATACTACCAATTATGTCACTATGTGGGAGCCCCGCTCCTTTTTTGGCCAGCGCGTCGGCTTGCCCGTTGCCTTCGATGTCGCTGTGTCCAGGTACCCAACATTATCTGACTCGGTTCTGCGTACATAATGTCTTAAGCATTGTATTACTTTAGACTTACCCCTTGTCAGAAGCTTGACTAACTCATTTACTACTAGTAGCCAAAGAAGCGGTTATAGTCCTCCCCCTTTGGGGTGCCTCTGCGCAAAAATGTATCGCACAACTCCCTAGCTTTGCGTGGATGACCTTGCTTACAGGCATTTGTTCAATCCATCAACAAAGAGAGTTATCAATCCTCAGGGTGTTCAGTACAACCGTTATGGCTTCAGCTTTGACGTTGTTGAAAGCGCCTTCAATATCTAGAGCGAAAACCATTGTAAATTCTTTATTTTCAAATGATCTCTCAATAGTTCCCAAGAGTGAATGAACTTTGGCAGTCGATGCGGATTGTGTTCTGACAGGAGAAAACAGCGGTTGTCCGCAAGGTGGCGTTCTGTCTCCATTGTTATGGTGAATGGTGTTCGACTCTCTGTTGAACACTCTAAATAGTTGTAATATCTACGCTCAGGCATATGCGGATGATGTCGCTGTACTTTCTGTCGGGCCATGCCTGGCGACGGTCTGTGCTAACGCGCAGGCGGCGCTGGACATGATCGATGAATGGTGTACTAGGAGTGGGCTTTCGGTGAATCCTCTTAAAACTGAGGTTGATCTTTTGACGAGAAGGAGGATTTTGACCGGTCTGACTCAGCCAGTACTAAATGGCGCCACCATTCGCATTTCCAATGAAGTCAAATATCTGAGAGTAATTTTAGATAAGAAACTTCATTGGTCTAAACACGTCGAGTCGATAACATCCAAGGCGCTCTCAGTCTTCTGGCAGTGTAAGGGTGCTTTTGGCAAGACATGGGGCTTCTCACCAAATATGATTCTCTGGATCTACACGGCCATGATAAGACCATTCCTCGCATATGCGTCGGTTGTTTGGTGGAAGCGGCTCTCGCGTAAATATGTGGTTGCCTTTTGCGCGAAACTCCAAAGAACGACTTGTCTCGGCTGCACGGGAGCTTTTCCGAGTACGTCTGGCTCTGCTCTAGACGCTTTGCTGAACTTAACTCCCCTCGATACTTATATCATGGGTTGCACTATCAAAGCCATCCATCCTCTTAGGCGCGGCGATTTTTGGTATACTTCACACGGGAATTTTGATGAACTTGAGCGACACTTATCTTACGACTCCTGTCTCATGGATATGCCGTCTGATGCAATGACACCAGAACTTCAGCTGATGCATAAATTCAGAGTCGATTTTCCTTTTGTTCAGGACTGGCTTCGGCCAGAGTCTGAGCCGGGAATGGATTGTGGTCGTATTTTCACGGATGGTTCCAAAACCAGTCAAGGGTCTGACGCTGGTGTCTTCGTGGAAGTCGACAGCACTAGACTTATTTTCTCGTTAGGTAAATATGTGTCTGTTTTCCAAGCGGAAACTTATGCAATCCTAATGGCCATGAACTATGTTGTGAAGAGCAGGTGGAAGGGACGTAGTATTTGTGTCTGTAGTGACAGTCAGGCTGCGCTGAAGGCCTTGCTTAACCCTTTAACCACTTCTAAAATAGTTCGTGAAAGCAAAAACTCTTTGAACTCGTCGCAAGGCTGAATTCTCTGTCTCTTATCTGGGTCCCAGATAACACTGGGATCTTGGAGAACGAGATCTCCGATGAGGTTTCTAGACAAGGTTGGGTCTACCTGCGTCCTCGGTTTGGGCTTCCATTGTTGATTGGGTCTCTCACGAGCACAATTGTGTGTGGTATGACTCTCCAGGATGGAGGTTGACTAAACGTATGCTCCCGGACATCTGTAAGAAATCAGCGGCATTCTTGCTATCTCTCAGCAGAAAAGACTGTAGACAACTTATTGGCGTCTTGACAAGCCACTTTGCTTTTGCCAAGCACTTTAACATGTTGAGCTTAACTGACACTACAATCTGCGACGCTTGTGCAGAGAGCGACGACAGCGCGGAACATTATCTCTGTGAGTGTCCGGCCTTTGCTCGCATCAGGTGGCAGATCCTCGGTGCTGATGTGGTGAGTGCTGGTACTGTAAGCTCCTCATGACTGAAGTGCTTGCTTGGCTTTCTTAGAAAGACAAGGAAATTCCAATGAAACGGGTAAATCAGGGTTTGCTCTCTGGTAGTACAATGGACCAGTTGTGTCAGAGTGCTCCAGTCAAGCGTTTCCTATCCCGACAAAAATAAAAAATAAATAAATAAATAAATAGATGGTACCTGGGTGGATAGTGTCCGGTATGGTAGACCGTTAGAGTTTGCAAATCGTCTTTGCTTAATTCAAGTAGCTTGCTGGCAACTTAGGTACAACTTAGGTGGCAACCCAGCAGAGTCCTTAAGAGAAATAAGATGGGACCTTCCAATTAATATCTTGGTGTCGTAATAGACGCCAATCCCACTGAGAAAGGAGAAGGAAATCATTGAAGCTAGAAATGGCTAATTAAAAGTGTACGCACTTATCGTTTAAATGACATGCCTAAAAAAATTGTCTACAATTTTCTGGCAAAGACCTGCTGTTTACCCACTCTTGTGTGACACAAACTGATTCAAACGTACAAAGATGCATACAACAAATTCAAAGATATTTTTAATTAGAAAATGTCACCGTCATTACAGACACAATTTGTTTCGTTAAAAGAAAATTAATAAAAAAATAATTAGCAAACAGTTGTATGCTTCAAATCATACTCCTCCGAGTAGGTGTCTTAATTTGGTGTTTATGTGCCGTTCAAGTGCAAGACTCGTATTCATCTTAGATACTCTCCGCCTTTGTTCGGCATTTGTTGCATCTTGCGCGCAATGCTCTGTGAATGAAAACACACAGAGATCAGCGTAGTTCCGTACATTTTGCACATGTGCGTTCTCATTCGTATAGAGGGGGGCCAGCATCCACCAGCATCTACCAGCATCCTAAGCGGAATGTTTCCTTTGAGGATCTGAAGTTGTTGGTTCGCATGGGGATCCCAAGTGTAACATATCTTTCACAAAAACAAAGTCGCGAAAATGAGAATAAATCCTATCAGAATCAATTTATTTATATTTTGCATGGGCCATAAAATTTAAATGGCCCATAAGAGTCGCCACATTTCAAGCTAATTTGTTAAACGAGTATCATTGGACAAAGAGTTGGCCTGTTAATCACTCGTTTGCTGGTTGCCTTGCATGCAGACTTCAATGGAAATTCATCTCATTTGAAAGTCAGAATAATACGATTCATAGTTGTAGATCTAAAGAGATGTGCGGTTCCGTGAGATCCACATGTTGTTTGGGGCAGAAACGAGCGGCAGCGCAGACAACAGGAAGTACGGTGTGGCAATTAAAATTACATGGCTCGTTTGTTAAATCAATCGTTAATCAAACAAATTATGAATGTGAAATTATCTTAGGATCGATAAATTTTCTGCATTTCAGACTTACATTCAAGCGATAAGGTGCAGAAATTGTTAAAAGTATTGAAATTTTTTTTATATAAGTGGCACTCATTATTAGCATTGGATGTTAAGTAAGCACTGTGTCTCTACGGTTCGTATAGCGCTTAGATTCAATCTTTTGACTTTTGACGAATATATGCGCTCCTATGAACTTAAAGAATTAATTTGTTTTATAAGATACCTTGTCAGAAGTCATCAATATAAAAAGACTATGATTTAAAAGAAGCAGTGCTTGCACCGCACAGCCTTGCATGTTATAAATCACGACGTTGCTCATATGACGCGCAATATACTGGAATACTGTGAAATGAATTCTAGGACTTTGCGTTAAAATTGGTCCATCAACCGCATCCGCACGCATAAAAGATACGAACCTAAGCTGCTGTAATAAGGTTGTACACCATGATTGTCAGATTCTTTCGGATTCATGCTTGTGGGATACATACGGAATTGACGACTATGTAATACGGTACATATATATATACATAGCACTTCTCCACTTCTTCTTGTTCCAGACGGCAGCGGGCGAATTCCCTATTAGGACATTGGAATAGAGATAGTGGCGGAGGAGCCCTTAATGGGCCAACAGCAGCGCTCATACTCCCGTAGTGGACTATTGGCACCGGTGTACCCGGCCCCTCGTCCTAGAGGTATAACTAAAAGAAGTGGCCCTCCAGGTTGGGGTTTGTGGGGTCGGGGTAACTTCCCTACCACGTAAAAAAACTCATGGTTCCAAAACAACCAAAAGCCTCGGATAAGGATGACTCAACTAATGACGACCCCAGCAAACGAAATAAGGACAACGACCTTCGGATCTGTACGTGGAATGTTCTGTCCCTTTACAGACCACGTGCAGCCGAACAACTAGCAGAGGCCCTAGACTGCTATAAAGCAGATATTACCGCCATCCAGGAAGTGCGATGGGATGGGCCGGGCAAAAAGAAGATGAAAAACTGTGACATCTACTACGGTGATTGCTACAGAGGCAACAGGCAACGCTTATTCGGATGCGGATTTGTCATACGCGGCAGACTTAGGCAAGAACTCTTAAGCTTCCGACACGTTAGCGAGCGTATTATGACTATTCGGATCAAGGCTAAATTCGCTAACATAAGCCTAGTATGTGTTCATGCCCCCACAGAAGAAAAGGACCCTGCCACCAAAGAGTGTTTCTACGAGCTCCTCGACAAAACATACGAGCAATGTCCTAAATACGACGTTAAAATCGTATTGGGCGATTTTAACGCCAAAATAGGAAAGGAGGACGTCTTTGGTAGGGCAGTCGGTAAGCATAGCCTACACGATACCACGTCTGATAACGGACTAAGGCTAATTGATTTCGCTGTGGAGCGAAATGTCACCATAGCAAGCACATGGTTTCCTCATCTCGATATTCATAAGCAGACATGGCGGTCCAATGATCATGTCACGATCAACCAAATTGATCATATTGCGATGGACGCAAGGCATGCCTCCAGTATTCTGGATGTCCGGACCTTCCGAGCGGCCAACATAGACTCGGATCATTACCTTGCTGTAGCCAAGGTACGAATGCGGATATCCCAATCTGAGCAACAAAGAAGAATTACTGTGAGAAAATTTAACGTCGAAAAGCTACAATCGCAAGAGACCGCCAGACTCTTCGCTGAACGCGTATCCCGAAATCTCTCAATCACCCCTTTGCCGCCAGCATCAAGTACCGAAGACCAGTGGCAACGCTGCCAACATGCCATCAGAAACGCCGCGACTGATGTGCTGGGTCTCGCTCGACCACCACCGCGAAACCCCTGGTTTGACGAAGAATGCCGGCGAGTGCATGCAGCAAAACAAGAGGCATACAAAGCGGCGCTGCAAAGGAAGACGAGAGCTGCTTGTGAGCTCTACGAGCAAAAGAGACGGGAAGAACATCGGCTTCTCCAAAAGAAGAAGAAAGAGCATGAGAAGCGCGCGTTTGAGAATATCGAGAGTCTATACTCCAGGAACAATGTACGGAAATTTTACCAAAAGGTAAAAAGAACGTGTCAGAGAAGTAATACCCGTACAGAAACCTGTAGAGATGAAAATGGAAACCTCGTAGTAGAATCACAGTCGGTGCTGAGAATATGGAAAAACTACTTCTGCAGACTGTATAACGGCGACGAAGACCAACATCCCGCTGCCAGGCAGAATGAACCATTCAACATAGACGATGATAGTCAAAATTTCCGTCCACCTGACCAAAACGAAGTGAGGATAGCAATATCCAAGCTAAAATCGAACAAGGCTGCTGGACCTGACGGCTTACCGGCCGAACTTTTCAAGGCAGCTGGGGATGAACTGGTAGAGTGCATACACCAACTCATTTCTAATATTTGGTCAGACGAGTGTATGCCTGATGAATGGAATCTCAGCATCGTTTGCCCGATCCACAAGAAAGGAGACCCCCTCAACTGCGCCAATTATAGAGGCATCAGTCTCCTCAACATCGCATACAAGATCTTTTCTGCGATATTGTGTGAACGCCTGAAACCTTTTATCAACAGCCTGATTGGACCCTATCAGTGCGGTTTCAGGCCAGGAAAGTCCACCATCGATCAAATCTTCACACTTCGGCAGATCCTGGAGAAAACCCAAGAATTCCAAATCGATACTCACCACCTCTTTATCGATTTCAAGGCCGCCTATGACAGCATCTATAGAGAAGAGCTTTATAGAGCCATGTCTAGTTTTGACATCCCTGCCAAACTTGTCCGTCTGTGCAGGCTGACGATGGATAACGCTCGCTGCTCCATCAAGGTCGGTAATGACCTCACCGAGACCTTTGATGTCAAAAAAGGCTTTAGACAAGGTGACACGCTGTCATGTAACTTCTTCAATATTGTACTTGAACGGATTGTGCGGAACTCACAAGCCAACACCGGAGGCACAATCTATTACAAGTCTGTACAACTGCTTGCATACTCCGACGATATAGACATTATCGGAAGATCTCAGCGGGCTGTCACCGGTGCTTTTGCAAGCATTGAGGCGGAAGCGGCCAAAATGGGTTTGGCGATAAACGAGGGCAAAACCAAGTATATGCTGTCAACTAGAAGGGAAAACCAACACCGACGAATTGGACAAAACGTCACTGTGGGCAGCTATAACTTCGAGGTAGTAAGGGACTTTGTCTACCTTGGCTCTGCTATAAACTCAAAAAACAAAATCAGTGCAGAAATCAATCGGAGAATAACTCTTGCCAATCGCTGTTTTTTTGGGCTTATAAGGCAATTCAACAGTAAAGCCCTATCTCGAACAACTAAGGAGACTCTTTATAAGACCTTGATCATCCCAGTCCTGCTTTACGGCGCTGAAACATGGACTTTATTAAAAGAGGATGAAGATATCCTTGGTCGCTTCGAGAGAAAAAATCTTCGTAAGATTTTCGGTCCCGTTTGCGTTGACGGGTTTTGGAGGAGAAGATTCAATCACGAACTATACGAGCTGTACAGCGACATCGACCTAGTCAAAAAACTGCGTATTGGACGTCTGAGATGGCTAGGACATGTAGAGCGAATGGACACCAACGCTCCGGCCCGCAGAGTCTTCGAATCTAACCCGGAGGGACGACGCAGTAGAGGGAATCATCGCCGTAGGTGGCGCGCACAAGTTCAAGGGGACCTCGACCAACTTGGAGTGCGCAACTGGAGGCAATTAGCTAAAGACCGAGCTAAATGGAGAGGCTTGTTGGTTGAGGCCCAGGTTCACCCCGAACTGTAGCGCCACCTAAGTAAGTAAGTAAGCCTAATATGTCTTCATGCCCCCACGGAAGAAAAGGACTCTGCCACCAAAGAGTGTTTCTACGAACTCCTCGACAAAACATTCAAGCAATGTCCTAAATACGATGTTAAAATCATACAGGGGCGATTTTAACGCCAAAATAGGAAAGGAGGATGTCTTTGGTAGAGCAGTCGGTATTGTAACGATCAACCAAATTGATCTTATTGCGATCGACGCAAGGCATGCCTCCAGTATTCTGGATGGCCGGACCTTCCGAGCGGCCAACGTAGACTCGGATCATTACCTTGTTGTAGCCAAGGTACGAATGCGGATGTCCCAAACTAAGCAAGGAAGAAGAATCACTCTGAGAACATTTAACGTCGAAAAGCTACAATCACAAGAGACTGCCAGACTCTTCGCTGAACACGTATCCCGAAATCTCTTAATCACCCCAATGCCGCCAGCATCAAGTGCCAAAGACCAATGGCAACGCTGCCAACATGCCATCAGAAACACCGGGTCTCACTCGCCCACCACCGCGAAACCCCTGGTTTGACGAAGAATGCCGACGAGTGCGTGCAGCAAAACAAGAGGCATATAAACCGGCGCTGCAAAGGAAGACGTGAGCTCTACGAGCGAAAGAAACGGGAAGAACATCGGCTTCTCCAAAAGAAGAAGAAAGAGCATGAGAAGCGAACGATCGAGAATATTGGGAGCTTATACTCCAGGAACAATGTACGGAAGTTTTACCAAAAGGTAAAAAGAACGTGTCAGAGAAGTAATACCCGTACAGAAACCTGTAGAGATGAGAATGGAAACCTCGTAGTAGAATCACAGTCGGTGCTGAGAATATGGAAAAACTACTTCTGCAGACTGTATAACGGCGACGAAGACCAACATCCCGCTGTCAGGCAGAATGAACCATTCAACATGGACGATGATAGTCAAAATTTCCGTCCACCTGACCAAAACGAAGTGAGGATAGCAATATACAAGCTAAAATCGAACAAGGCTGCTGGACCTGACGGCTTACCGGCCGAACTTTTCAAGGCAGCTGGGGATGAATTGGTAGACTGTATACACCAACTCATCTCTAAGATTTGGTCAGACGAGTGTATGCCTGATGAATGGAATCTCAGCATCGTTTGCCGGATCCACAAGAAAGGAGACCCCTCAACTGCGCTAATTATAGAGGCATCAGTCTCCTCAACATCGAATACAAGCTCTTTTCTTTTTGTGTGAATGCCTGAAACCTTTTATCAACAGCCTGATTGGTCCCTATCAGTGCGGTTTCAGGCCAGGAAAGTCCACCATCGATCAAATCTTCACACTTCGACAGAGAAAACCCAAGAATTCCAAATCGATACTCACCATCTCTTTATCGATTTCAAGGCCGCCTATGGCAGCATCTATAGAAAAGAGCTTAATAGTGCCATGTCTAGTTTTCACATCCCTGCTTAATTTGTCCGTCTGTACAGGATGACGATGGAGAACATTCGCTGCTCCATCAAGGTCGGTAATGACCTCACCGAGACCTTCCATGTTAAAAAAGGTTTTAGACAAGGTGACTCGCTGTCATGTGACTTCCTTAATATTGTTCTTGAACGGTTTGTGTGGAACTCACAAGCCAATACTAGAGGCACAATATATCAAAAGTCCGTACAGATGCTTGCATACGTCGACGATATTGACATAATTGGAAGAACTCAGCGGGCTGTCACCGGTGCGTTTGCAAGCATTTATCCTTCCGGAGCAACTTCATAAGATCTTAGAATCATACCTTAAAAACAGACTTTTTCGTGTCAAGCACGGAACTGAATATTCTGATTTTAAAGAAATCGCCGCCGGAGTTCCGCAAGGAAGTGTCCTTGGGCCTATCTTATTCTTGCTGTACACTCGGGACATACCACAAACTGAAGGCACTATTGTAGCTACGTTCGCGGATGATACGGCTATTCTGGCAACGGAAAGTTCAATCGAGTCAGCAACCACAAAACTCCAACGAGCCTTGGATAAAATCTGTGAGTGGACAAAAACTTGGCGCATTGTTCTTAACGAGACCAAATCGACGCATGTTAACTTCACCTACAAGAAAATAATCAACCTTCCCGTTTTCATTAACTCGGTACAAATACCGCATGCAAACGAAGCTAAATATCTGGGAATGACACTAGACGCGAAACTTAAATGGAAACCTCACTTTAAAAAGAAACGTGACGAAGTCGAAAATCGACTTAGAGAAATGTATTGGCTAATTGGAAGATATTCCAAACTAAGCGTATATAACATACTGCTTCTGTATAAGCAAGTGCTTAAACCCGTCTGGACGTACACTATACAACTCTGGGGTTGTACCAAACCAAGCAATAGGAATCTCATACAATCACTCTAAAATAAAATTATAAGAATAATCGTGAACGCTCCCTGGTATATCAGAAACAATGATATCCACAGAGACTTAGGGATAGCTACCGTGGAGGACGAAATAAAAAACTTCGCTCGCAAGCTTCGTATTCGTCTTCATGGCCATTGCAACAGTGCCATACTCCAAACTTTGGATGTGACAAATCTTACGCGCCGACTCCAAAGAACGAAACCGTTCGAATTAGCGCAATAAGACAAAAAGCCGCATGTCATGACGGTTTCAGCAGGTGCTTTTATTGAAAATCTACCTGCCTCACGTGTATATAAATCTGAAGCCTAAACTACTTGATAAGGTCTAACTTAGTCGTAGTAAACAAAACGAAGGGAAGGGTGTTTTTAGTCAGTAGAAATCTGACACTACTATGAGTACACGGTCTCATAGTGTCTCATGAAGATTTTCACCTACCCACGAAAAAAAAAAAAAAAAAAAAAATTTAGGCGGAAGCGGCCAAAACGGGTTTAGCGATAAATGAGGGCAAAATCAAGTATATGCTGTCAACAGGAAGGGACAATCAACACTGACTAATTGGACAGAATGTCACAGTGGGCAGCTATATCTCCGAGGTAATACGGGACTTTGTCTACCTTGGCTCTGCTATATACTTAAAAAACAACATCAGCGCAGAATTCAAGCGAAGAATAACTCTTGCCAATCGCTGTTGTTTTGGGCTTATAAGGCAATTCAACAGTAAAGCCCTATCTCGAACAACTGAGGAGACTCTATATAAGACCCTGATCATCCCAGTCCTGCTGAAATATGGACTTCATTAAAAGAGGATGAAGGTATCCTTGGTCACTTCGAGAGACAAATTTTCCGTAAGATATTTGGTCCCGTTTACGTTGACGGGTTTTGGAGGATAAGATTCAATCACGAACTATACGAACAGCGTACGTACAGCGACATCGACTTAGTCAAAAAACTGGGTGTTGGACGTCTGAGATGGCTAGGACATTTAGAGCGAATGGACACCAACGTTCTGGCCCGCAGAGTCTTCGAATCTAACCCGGAGGGGCGACGCAGTAGAGGGCCTCCTCGTCGTAGGTTGTGCGCACAAGGTCAAGTGGACCTCAACCAACTTGGAGTGCGCAACTGGAGGTAATTAGCTAAGGACCGAGCTAAATAGAGAGGCTTGTTGGTTTAGGCCCGGTTCACCCCGAACTGTAGCGCCACCTAAGTAAGTAAATAAGTAAATACTCCACGTGTAATTTGAGCGCTTTGATGAATACCGGTGACAACCCAGTTTCTATGGTTATCATGTAATTTGGAGTATTGCTTGGTAAATGAAAACATCTTTTAATATATAAACTTAAACGTTTTTCTATTGTTTCGTACTTCTCATATCCCCACGTTTGAGCTGCATACATCATCACCGATTAGGCCATTGCTACGAAAACCTTGTTCGTTATGGTGTAGGCTATAAGCTTGTTTGAGAAGCATTCCTTCCAAACAGCACTTATCATGCTCTTGGCTTTTACGAGTTTTTCTTTTGCGTGACTTTTTATATTCAGGTTGCTGGTTACTATAACATCAAGATATTTATAGGCTCTTACAATTTTAATAGGTTGACTGTTTAAATGCGATTTCTTATTCCTGGACACTCTGCCGGCCCCCTTTTTAAAGATCATCACTTTTGATTTGTCCAGATTCACCACAATCCTGCAGTACACATCAAGTCGGTTGATCATAAGTTGAAGATACTCTGATTGAAGATGAAATAAAACAATAAGAAACTTCAATAGCGATATGATACCGTCTGCCAGAAATGCGAAAAGGGCGTCGTCCCTTTCCATAGCAACGAGTTATGAGACTGCAATTTATGCAGGAGGCTGTAAAATCGTCAACGGGACAGACGGAAGTGTGCGAATATGATTAGAAATATTCGTTCAAGCTACTAGATGTGTTAAATGTATTCCAATCATAGATCAGGTTGTAGTGAATGCAATAGAAGCGGCAATTAAGCAGATGCAACCAAACACTGCCGCAAACCGCATAAAACCATGGCGAGTGATTTGTCACAATGGAACAGTACTTAATGAACTTACGGAATGGCGCTAAATATGCTCATCTCAAGGGTCTCATCAAATGGAGGTAACACAATCAAAGTAAGGGACATAACCCCTTAAACATGCGATTCTGAGCGCCGAGCTCATCCTTCTAATGTGCGATTCACGGTGCTTCGCTGATGACCATGTTGGGGCCGCATACAAAAGTATTTACTTACTCACGATTGTCAAAGGGTTTCTAATTGGCTACCTTGATCCCCCAATATTTGGCAATAATCTGCATAGTGCCGCTACTACCCGAGAGAACTTCTCGCTTGCGTACAGATCCCTCAGACTGAGGTCCAGCAAACTTCCAGGTACTTGAAGTACGGCTCACCGACCTATATGGTTAGATGTTTCACTCTTTTACGGTTACTTATAAGAACCTCTTCGGCTTTGTGGTCTGCCAGTTCCAAACATAATGTCCGCAGCCATAGTTTCACGTTCATGATTGTTTGATTGCAGTTTTGCATTACTCCATCTAATATTTTGGCCACTGCTATAACTGAAGATATCTACTCCACTCGGCTCTGCGTCTTTAGTATGCCATCGTACATTATGTTCCATGGAATTGGTCCCAGAACCGATCCTTGTGCAATTCCTTACGTGATCTTGTACCTCTTTGGTACCTTGTTTGTGTCATAGTAAAGGGTTCTGTCTTACTTACAGGACATATCCCCTTGTGGGTCCTAGGGCCTCTACTACGCATACGCGTCATCGTGTACGGTTCCTGGCAATGTGTCTTAGCTCTCCCCAACTTTTCCCCAACTGCCGTGCCTACTTCTCGACTGTTCTGCGCCATTTTCTCCTCGGACCGCCAGGTCTTCTGCCATCCTGAGTTAAAGGGTTCCATTGCATAGCATGGTTCGCTATGGAACTGTCACCCTTTCGTAACGTGTGACCAATCCACTGCCACTTCCGTAGTTGGATGGTTGTGCTATTATACCTATTAACGAACATTTGCAGCTTCCTGGTGATAGTAATGGTCACTCTTCACGTACTGCATCCATATAACAGTACGAATTCAACATTGGAGCGGGACAGTCTTAGCTTGGTGTTCAAACTGATTGCATTGCTTGGCCATATTTTGGACAACATCCCGAATGCGGACTTTGCTTTACGATCCTGTTGGCTATATCCACAATTGCTTCACGTGCTATGTCGCACATAGCTATTGCTCTAGTCTTATCCGTATAATTTTCTCGATCACTTTCCACAGCATGTCAAGCATGCTTAGGTGGTTGGTCGCCCTTTGGTATGAGGGCTAGTCATTTCTGTTTCCTTCTGTTAGCTACACTGTGTGGAGGTGTGTGAAGACCTCCGCTCTGGTTTTGATCGCTTGCTTCAAAACGAAGTTCGGAAACCTATTCATCACTAGCGTCTTGTTGCTTTTGATGGCTGTCGCGGATTCTACGTTTTCCTCATTTGTGATTGGCGGTATCGTCACCGTTTAATTTGTGGTTTCTCGTAGTAATGTAAAACCATCTTTCCTCGGGAATAGACTCCTTACAATTGAGTTCAATATGCGCCTGGAATTATTCACATTTGCACTTTTTAACCAGATTAGATTAGATTAGATAGATTTTATTTATACTTCAGTTTGTTTCTTACATTTAAAGTTCACAAAAATCAAAGACATGGCCTATGCCGTCTGCCAGATTGACAACACTGTTAACAATTAATAACAACTAACAATTAATATACCTATGCCGTCTTACGATAGTAAATTTACCTACATATTTACTTTACAACAGAGACATACCCGAATTTAATTTTTTATATTTTTACATTTAGATTTATTAGAAATTTTCGTTCAGTATAGGGACCGCTATATGCAATTGCTGTTTTACAGTATCGATAAAGCTTGTGGATATGCAGCTCATCAAGGAGTTCAAACAGCCGATCATCTGGCAAAAAATCAGCTCCAAAGATTTGTATTCTTATTTCTCGTAGGGTAGGACACCTGCCTATGAAATGAATAACATCTTCTCTCTCTGCAACGTTACATATACCACATAAAATTGGGAGGTCGTTCCGATGAGGTACGTAGTTTAAAGGAAGAAGTTCTCCTCGCAGTCTCACCATCATGGATATTTCGTGAATACTCAACTCATCTCGAAAGTAATTTTTGTTAGGTTGCAAGTCTTGATTTAACCTGCTATAGATCAATCTATGTAGAGAGCCCGAAGCATTCTCTCGGAATCCGTTTCTGCATTGTTCGTCCACTTTTTATATTAGAAGGTATAAGGCAGCTTTCCAGCTTGCAGTACCTGCTTCCCTGTCGTTTAGAACTAACCCACATTTTTATGCTAACTCCAGCCATTCACCATACCAGCTGGTTCTATTAGATATAGTTTTAAGGGCTGCGATCTTGGGAAGTCTCTCATTTGGCATGTTTAGTACTTTGAGTATATAATCGACTTGCAGTTTTAAGGTCTTAATAAAAAGGGGGGACAAACCCGTTTCCAAGATTATCATGCAATTGGGAGTGTTAGCAGGAAGATGAAATGACCTTTTGATGTAATATCGTAGGAGTCTTTCCACAGTTTCATATTTTTTATGTCCCCATACTTGCGCAGCATATAGCAAAATAGTTTCGGAGGCAGCTTCGAATACTCTATACTTGCTACTGTGGGTTATGTTCTTATTGATGAAACATCTTTTCCACGTTATATTCACTGAGGTTTTGGCTTTGATCAGTTTTTCTTCCAGATACTTTTGCATACTTAAATTGCTCGTAAAATAAACTCCAAGGTATTTTTAGTCCTTAACTACCTCAATGATTTCGCCATTATAGGTCTACCTCTCGTTCCAGCAAATTCTACCTCCTCTTTTCTTGAAAATCATGACTTTCGACTTTTCCAAGTTGACTAAAAGGCCCCATAAACTGCAATAATTGTACAGCCGATTAATCATCAGCTGCAAAGCTTCTGGTGAATATGCCAGCATGACTATATCATCCACAAAAAGTAACGCCTTGATGAGTACCCCAGCAAATTCAATGCCTCCTGGCAGGGAGTCCACTAAGTCCTCTATAAATAGTGCAAATAGGAGCGGACTCAATGTGCACCCTTGTCTTACTCCTGATCTTGCTTGGAACCACTCGGACTTTTCCCTTCCATTCCAAACTGACACCTGTGTATCTTCATAAAGGTTCTGGATGACCTTTCCGAACTTCCGCGACAATCCCATGCCAAACAGCTTATAAATTAAAGCTCTGCGGTCAACTGTACCAAAGGCTGCTTTAAAGTCGACGTAGAATACGTAGAGTTTTTTATTTTTCGAGATAAAAGTTCTGCAAGGCTACGCAAAACGAAGATGTGGTCTATTGTGGAATATCCTGGTCTAAAACCTGCCTGAAAGTCTTGTAACAGCTTATTTACGTGAATCCATTCCGTAAGCCTTCTTTGCAAAACTGAAGTGAAAATCTTGTACGTTGCATTTAGGAATGAAATCCTACGATAATTTCTCGGATCACTCGTGCAGCCCTTTTTATAGATAGGAAAAATTAAAGCCTCCTTAAACTGTTGTGGTATATTCCCATTACCCACTTTTTAGCCATCTTACGTAGTTGCACTTGCTTCTTCTAGCATATTTTTCGTACTTCTTCATTATTCTCTGAGTCTCTGCTTCTTGTCCTTTGCTGGTGCTTCCGCATTCTATGACAGAAGGCATTAGATGTTGGCCGGTAATATCCGGTAACTACAATTTTTCTTATCATCGCAAATTCTTAGTAAGTAAATATATTCGCAATACATTCATATCCCGAGGCCATAAGGACACACACACTACACACATCTTTACACATCGAAATAAAAGTGGATGTGTTCGGTGCCAGTTTGTACTGTGAATGCTTTCCCACGCTATTCAGGTGAATATTTTAAGAATGTATCAGTTTACTCGAATTCTTTCCATTTCCATTGGTGTAATCGATTCATTTTCCACCGGAAGATGTCCTTAAAGAAATATTTTTGCAAGCTTCCGCCGGATGTAATATGGTGACATCTTGGTGTGAAACTACAAACTAATAAAGTTTTGCAATATTTGTGTACCCTTTGGTTTCACACCTTTTTAATGAGACCAACCAAATGCCAATCAAATTAGACACCTCAATCTGTGCAACAAACATACGAGTACTTGGCAGTTGAAAGGTTCTGCATAATGATGGTATAGCAAATTTCCTTTAATCAATTTTCTCTGAACATTTTTTTTCACCCCTCAGTTGCTACAAACACTGATGGCTGAACGAATCAGAAGCCGAATGGGGGAAAACTGCACTACAGAATTTGCACACGCACTCTGATTTAGTTTCGGCACCAACCAGTGTGTACACGGAGTGTGTCGATATAACAGTGCGGATATGTTGTTCGTTGAGTTCTGTTGGTGTATCACAGATTGTAGCAGCATGTCTGGTTGCATAAATGAAAGGAAATCGTGTGTCGGGTTCGTGTGTGTGTGTTTTAATTTGGAAGCAAGATGTTGGTGGTTGATTCTTTAGCTACAATGTTTATAAGATGATGGATGGCTGCCTGTTGGATTCAGAAGAGATTGGTTTCTGATGTGTTGCTGTCTTTTGGTTTCCAAATATTTTTTTTGATAAAAAAAAAAATCAGTCTGTACGTTATTGCATACTACCTTGATCAAAAAGTTCCCGGAATTTATTCAGAAAATTAAAAACACAAGTTTATTCATCTAAATCTATATTGTCCCCTTCAAAGTAATCCCCATCGACTGCAACACACTTATGCCAGCGCTTGATCCAATCTTCGAAACATTTTTTATATTCGGTTTTCGGTATGTCCATCAGTGCTTCCTGCGATTTTTCCATTACTTCCTCTCGGCTGCTGAAACGCGTTCCCCGTAATGGTTTTTTAACTCGATTGAACAGAAAGAAGTCACAGGGAGCCAAATCGGGTGAATTCGGTGGCTGTTGGATGGTATTTGTTGCATTTCTCGTCAAAAAATTACGAATAATGATGGCACTGTGCGACGGTGCGTTATCATGGTGCAATATCCACGAGTTTTCTGCCCACAATTCTGGTCTGGTAAAAAATTGCCAACACACACAGAGATAGATGTACTCTTGGCTACGTAACTTTTGCAAATGTCAAGCTATGACGCTAAGATTTAGAGGGAATATCAACAACAGATGTACCAACTTAACAAAGAAAACAGAACTCAAATCGGAACGATGGGAGCGCCACACGGGTTTTATTCTGGGAACTTTTTGATCAAGGTGGAATTTTTGACATTTATCACAAGAAATGCTTATTTTTTGTGGGCGAAGAATTTAAATTTAAAAAGGGTCACAAAGCAAGAGAAGTCGCAAAAAAAGTTATCAAAGAATCAAAACTTTACAAAATGAGTGATTAGAGTCAGGATCCTGTATGATTCATATAAAGTTCCTTTTCAGAGTGAATTTCTATCCTATCCAGTCTTCCCTAGTCACAAATGTCTCAGAGCAACTAAATCGGAAACGGGTGGTTGGGATACTAATTTTTCTTCCATTCCGTTTCCATCTTAGAGTTAGTTCAGATTTAAAAGTGCTTTAAATGCCAGCTGTCTAGGTAAACAGTACAAATAAAAAAAATAGCTTCACGGTATGTATAAGAAATACCAAAGACATTCGCTTGATTTTTATTCGTTAATTAGGTTAAACGCAAGACACTTTCAGTGTACCACTCCTTGAAATATGAGCATCTCTATTAAATGATTCGGTCTTGTCTGTTACTATGTCCTAACTGGTTTGTTTCCAGACTGTCTTAATAAAACTATTGCTACACGGGAATTTGATGCATTCTTTATGTTAAGAAAGCTTAAAGGTAAAAGCTTGGAATTGAAGCGAAACTAGAACTACAATACGTGAGTAGGATATTCATTTATTTTTGCTTTGATTTACTTTTATTTTTTTATTGTCGCATACATAAGAGAGCATAATAATAATGATCGTGGTTCTTCTTCTTCTTATTTTGGCGAGGTTATGATCCGAAAGAAAGGGATCATAACCCTCCCACTTCACCGCATTTCTACTGATCCGCCTGTGGGGTTCGCTAATATGATCGTGATTATTAAAAAAAAAGTAATACTTCCTTAAACAAAAATTTATTTAAATGAACATTTTTCCATAGATTTAAGCTCATTTGCTTTGATAGATAGAAGCGAAGGTTTCATAGTTTCGCTTGATGGAAAACTTAGTCGACTTTCTAAGCGAATCTGACTTCTCACTTCCTCTTCCTCGGCTAAATGGCCAACCGCTCTCGTTATCGTCCAGTGCTAGGTATTTAGGAGTCATCCTAGATCTTAAACTTAACTGGAAGCTAAAAATAGAACAACGGGTATATAAGGCATATACATGTGTATAGCTTCTATGTTTGTAGGAAAACATTCGGCAAAAAATGGGGACTGCAACTAAAATTTACCTTATGGATGTGCACAGCCATGGTACGACCAATCATGGTCGCACCTATGTGGCAATAAAAAAATTATATAATATAACCAAATCTAACAAGGTACAAAGAACGGCAAGTATATGCACCCACAGGCACTCTACAATTAACCCCGACTGATGCTCTAACAGTCTTTCTGCACCTTCTGCCTTTAGATTTACACATAAAAAACACAGTGCGGCCATACTCAGGGAGTCTGAGTGTTGGATTACAAAACCCTATGAGCATATTAACATATTAGACTCTCTGCCGGGAAAACTCGTTTAGCCCACAACAGATTGCATTACACCCAAATTGAATTTCACAAAGCGTTCCGACGTTCAATTCCTCACAAGATTAGAATGGAATGATGGATAGGTGATTAACCATTTCGACGTAACAATCTACACAGACGGCTCAAAGTTGGACTACGGATTCGGTGCGGGCATGTTTTCTGAATCCTTAAACATCTCGAAGTCATATAGACTTCCGGATTTTGCCAGTGTGTTTCAGGTAGAATTACTTGGTGTCTTGGAAGCCTGTCGCCAAATCAAATTACACACAAATATAACGCCAAGGAAAAAGACCGCTTTTTTCACTGATAGCCCAACAGCCATCAAAGCCATTGCCTCGGTTACTAAATCCTCCAAGCTGGTGCTTGAATGCCGTAATGAGCTAGCCTCGCTAGATGGCCAATTCAAGGTTAACCTGATTTGGGTTCCAGGGCACAGTAATGTTTATGGAAACGAACTTGCTGACGAACTGGCAAAGCAAGGCTCAGCCCTCCACGGCTCACTTGCGAAATCAGTTCAGATTCCGCTTGGTGCAGTCAAATCAGAAATCTCCTCAAAATTTTTTGTTAAAGCCAACCTCAGATGGACTAGGCTAACAAACTGTGTCATATCTAGAAAGATGTGGCCAAAGTACAACAAAACGAAAACAACCGAATTCCTAAACAGAATGCGTAGGACATCGCCAGAATAACAGCGATCACCACGGGTCACTGGTCTACAGGAGACCATGCAGTTAAACTAGGCATCCCACTCAACACACACTGTCGCAGTTGGAATGTCGCTACTGAAAAACAAACCCTTATGCTTTTTATGTGCCTGTCCGGCACTAACTAGGAACAGACAACGCGCTTTAGGAAAACCTCTGTTCGATTTCCTTGAATCGAATTGAATTAATAATCGAAAAAGTGTTCCGAAGTTTTGTCCTCAAACTGATCTAAAACCGCGTTGAAATTTTATCATCGTTATTGAATTTTTTTTCCTCGAAGATCAGAGATCAATTTACTGAATAAAAAACTAATTGCTAGAAGTCAAATCTGAGCTATAAGGTGGACGATCAATTTGTGAGAATCCACATTTTCATTTGGCGCCCTGTGCAGTGTGAACGGGTGCATATGAACTGCACAAAGAGGGAGTAATGGAAAAGAAAATATTTTTGGGAACATTTTTCGAAGTGTGGTAGGACGCGAAAACGTGGACCTTACTACATATCATCATTATCATTTTCACCTTTCTCTATCCTCCACCAAGATATAGAAGTAGTTGTTCGATATTGAGTTCCTCGCGTACTCTAGTGTTTCTCACTCGATCGCTGTGAGCTATTCCAGCAACACCACGAAGGAATCTCATATCGGCAGTTTGCATCCACAAGTGAGAGCTGAAACAAATGCCAGATGACATAACGTGGACACTACGTTCGGCTTTCCGTATAACAGATCGACCAAACCCTCAAAACTGATCCAGACCAATTGTACATGATTACCCAACATTTCTTCTTCCATCGCTCGCTAATAAAACCTCGATATACTAAAATTTGTCCACCTGTTTATATGGTCCATTGAACGGGCGGCTACACAGTCGGCTACAAACTTTTCAAATGTGCGCGAAAAACAGATGCAGTAAAACATCCGATCCGCATATACGAGTATGTATCATGAAAATAATAGGTAGCAAATCCCACATTTGCCGGAATTCAATGCCCAGTGAACGGTGCTGATTTAAGTCTATTAATTGAACACACCTTTTGCAGCAGAACACTTCACAGTTTGCCTCGAGCAGACATGTAAATTTTCAAATATTAGTACCTTGAACTGGTATTGAAAAAACAGCGGTATTTACTTGGTATCTGTAAATCACCAAGAACAAGTATTTTTTCAAGTGTTTTGTTCTAACTACATTTACAGGGTACTGCAGCACTGCCCACTACATTTTCTAGTCCATCAAATTTGGACAACATTAATTGGCTACATAAAATCAGCTTTAAAATATAGGCAACATATCGTACAATAAATGAAACTTTTTGTATAAAATTATTTAAAGTAGAAAACTATCGGAAGCCTACAAATGGAGAATTGGTTATGTTATGTTTAGTTGTACCTATATATTAGTTAAAATTTTTATAAAAGTCTCTTTCTGGCTGACGGATATAGCCAATGCTTATATTGTGAAACTTATAAAATTAAAAAAATGCGGTACAATAAATTCACATTTAATCTAAATCTAAATCTATCTACATTTTCTAATACGAGTCCTTCTTAAGTATTCGAGTCAGGTATCAAAATTTTACTTCTTCTTCTTCCTATTTCGGTGAGGTTATGATCCAAAAATCGAAATAGGGGTTCGCCTATTTGACCTTAGAAAATATCGGCAGGCCTCTCGATTTTAAATCACTCGGTTACTGAGGCCAATAAAATGCTGGTGTAGTTGGATTTGTGTGATCCAGGCGTTTATAGGCTTGCCAGTCGCGCCTCGGGATGTCTTTGGAACGTTCATTGATATTGTCTTTTTAACAGGGTTCAAATGAACGTGGCAATACCAGCTGAGCCGGTCGCGCTCTGTTTTTCGTAAGATGGTTTCCTTGACGTGAAGGCTTCCACGGATCTTTGAACTTCTTATTCGATCAAGCCTTGGCATTCCTGCTGTTATGCGAAGCACCTTCATCTCAGATGCCGATTATTTACTCATGCATTGTCCAACATTGTGAACCGTATGCGAGCGCTGGAAACACAACTGCGGTGTAGAGCCTTCCTTTCAACTTAGGGGGCATTCTTCGGTCACGGAGTTTTCTCGTCACTTCATCCACCCTACGTTTACGCGATGGTTGATGCCGTCATCATAGATCCCAGATATTTTAACTTTTCACACTTGGGAAGCACTGTTCCATTCAAATAAATGTCTGGAATAGGCCTGACTGGATCAGAGAACGGGCAGCACAAGTATTCGGTCTTTAACGTCCACCCACACATCAAGTGCTCGTTGTAGGGATGTAGGATATTCACTTATGATGGTTCCATCGTCAACAAAGAATAATTGATGTACCTTGGGGTCCGTCACTTTACCTTCTAGCATATAGTCAAGGACTGTAATAAAGAGCAAAGGACTTAAGATGCTTCTCTGGGCACCCCGACTTTGATTGGGAACTCTTCGGTTACTCCAACGGGACATCTTACTCTTGTCTTTGCTCTTCCGTACATGTCCATGATCATCCGTACATATGTTTCTGGAACCCCCCCTGTCTTAGCGCCACCCATATCAGATCTCGTGGTTGTCTGTCGAATGCCTTTTCAAAGTCAACCAATACAATATGTAAATCCTTTAAGAAATCACGATGTTTTCCTTTATGATCTTTATACTTTGGATTGCATTTGTGGTTGATTAACCCGCGGCAAACCCCCACTCAGCATCAGATAGCCGTATTATTTTTCGCAGTCGGCCATCTAATTCCCGCTCAACGATCTTCATGGTGTGTGACATCAGCTTGATCGAACAGCAGTTATCACAGAGTCATGTATCACCCTTCTCTTTGTACACAGTGAGAAGGTAGCTTTTTCTCCATTGATTGGGCATTGGATCACCTGTCATAAATTTGGAGATGAGAATTCTGAGCCATCTGGACCCGATGTTTCCCATCTTTTTCCAGAATTCAGAGGGCATCTCGTCTGGTCCAACCGCTTTTAGTTTTATCGGAGTATTTGACCGCCTCACTAACTTCTTCGATTGTTATGCCGGGTATTTGCCCACAGCTAGGGATGGCTCTTGGAAAGTATAGCCGCGGAAACTGTTCGTTCAAGAGTCGTTCATAATACTGCCGCCATCTCTGCATAATTTTGTCGTTATCCACAAGAACCTGGCCATGAGCATTGTTAATGAACTTTGGCGAACGAATCTCCTGCGCATTCCTCCTTCTTTGGGCGGCTATTTTGAAGATGGTTTCCTGTTCACATTGTTCTGAATAGCTTGGTTTGCATCAGCAACCGGGGAAGATATTTTCTCCAGCTCCCGATACAGCTTCCTCCGTACTCTCTGCTTGAAGCTGGGCGCGGTTCTTCGCTTTTTTCTTGCAACATCTGTATTCCACTTCGAGGCGAGCTTTTTCGTCTCTATTATTAGAGGGGAACTTTGACCAAGCATTGAAAGTCGATTTCTTCTCATTTATCACCTTCTTAGCTTCATCACTCCACCACCATGTTTCTTCGGCGTGTTGATGGTGGCCTTTTGAAGCTACAAGCAGTGATTTGGCCTTCTTTAAGCAAGTTCGCTGTAGGGAATCCCACATATCTTGTGCTCTGCACTCTTCATCCTCAGCTCCTTTGATGGTTTGAGAGATGTAATTTTTCAGCACGAAAACAAAGGCCTCCCCTTTTTCTTTGTCCAGATTGTAGCACTTGATTTTCTCAGGGACCCTTGTTTGTTTTCTTTTCTTTGGTATCTTCTTCTTCCTTTTATCAGCGAGGTTATGATCCGAAAATAAGGGATCATAACCCTCCCACTTCACTGCATTTCTACTGATCCGCCTGTGGGGTTCGCCTTTTCTTTTCTTTGGTGTCTTCATACAAATTTCTGTTAGCAGGAGACGGTATCAAAATTGTACATATTTAATTAAGGATAAAACATTATGTTTAGATGAAATCTCATCAAATCAAAAATTGTCACCTACGTACAAGTTTGATTCGTGACTCGAAGACTTAAAAAAGACTTGTACTTGTAGAAATTTTGAAGCAAATTTGAATGCCCTAGTACCATTTAGGCACACGAGCAGTCTACTTCAATCACTTATTGAGAAGAAATCCCCTCTTTGTCAGAGAGAATCTTGAGTTACATCTTAGATCTGTTCACAATCACTTATGTACATATGTAGGGAGTGAATAAGTTATTTTATTCTTTAGATTAATGTCCTGTTAACAGAATGTTGAGGACACTTGGTAAAAACCTCATATTCAGCTAAGGCCTAGGATTGATATTATTATTTGGTGCGTATGTTATTGCAATTCCTTTACCGTCTTCCAAGGATCATTGGTCCTGCAGAAAGTATTTGTTGATTCCTTACAGCATTCTTGGATAAATGCTTATATATTTCTCTTAAACATTCACAGTTCTGTTCAGAATATTTTTCATTAGACGATGACTAAAGCAGCATCTATTTACCGATAAAGAAAATCGCTGCACTAATGACAGGTTTTGGCAAGCCTTCTTAATCCTACTGTATAATAACTTATTTATAACAGGCACTTGGAATTCCTTGAAGTCGCAAAAGGTGTATTTCTTATCGCTTAAAACTTATGCGCTATGTAGGTACTTTACCGAACCAAAAATTAAAGGATAATTGGTAGTTTTCGTTGGTGTTTGCACTCCACTCCAAGATGTAGATGATGCACGGCAGTTTCGATTCTTTGGGACTAAAGGAATAGCGATTTGCATTTGACGAGATTTATTCTTTGTGGTTCATGGCTGATTGACGGGCGTAACTCAGTAAGTAGCACCTGAGACTTTCGACATTATAACAGTCATTAGAGATCAGATTTCATATAACGTGTTTTATTTATCTTTTTTTACATTAATCGAGCTAAAGTGTTTAGGTTCGAAGTTTTTCTATACACTTTAAACTACAAGAGGTGTTCCCAACGAGGAGTTAATTCTGTTGGGCCATTGAAAAGCAGAAGACTTTGAACATGCCTGTATTATGCACATTTATCTTACACATTGATTCCCTTGAGTCACTCACTGCTTCTTCCTTTTCAAGGCAAACCAAATTTATTGAAAATCATTGCCGATCAACACTTCATTGGCGCTTCATGTGTAACTCACTAGATTTTGTTTTTATTTTGCTTAGCAACATTCTATGAACTTAGTATTTGTGTCTAAGTATGCAAAGGACATTTTTCTGAAGATTCAATGAAGACTTACCTTAAGAAACCGCTGGTACTCTGGCTTCAGAACTTCTAACTGGGTGGATAAAATAAAGGAGAAGTCCCTGGCTCAGACCTTTCCAATTAAGGAGGGGATGTCTTGGTAGGGTGCATGCACCAAGTCATCAACCAATTATAGATGAACGAAAGCATGACCAATGACTTAGTTATCAGCTCTCTATGCGCCATCTTCAAAAAGGCGATCCAATGACTTGTAAAAATTACCGAGGTAAACCCCTGCTAGATATCTAATAAACGTTTCAAGTCTCACTGTGGCTAATCATAGAAAAAATAACGAATTTCAAGGCAAAACTTACCACCTCTTCATGGAATATAGAACCGATTGGAGCTCTGTAGTACAATGCGATGGTTGAATTTGGAAACCTGTCAAAACTGACCCAGCTGCATCGTGTAACGCTGGAAAATATGCGATGCTCTGTGCTATACTATAATAAATACTTCTTCGGATATTGGGTCCCATGTGTAAGTAAGCAAATGGAGGAAAAGATATAACCGTGAACTCTATAACCCATACCAAGATGTGGATGTAGTCCTAAGAACTAAAACACCTTGACTACAGTGGCTCGGCCATGTAGAGCGAATGGACAACAATACTCCAGCAAAGAAGATCTTAGGATCACAGCCGCAAGTTTGAGACAGAGAAAAAGACCGAACCTCCGGTATAAAGACCAAGTAATTGTAAATCTCAAAAAGCTTGGTCTCGACAACTGCAAGCAGATTTCTCTTGATCGATGAATGCCGGAACTGAAAGCTGCCTGACCGGGATACACAAACACGGAAGGCCGTTCGTCGTATTTTATCTGTAGACTATTCATGGATGAAGTAGCAACATAAGCATATGTGCTGTGCCAATGTTCGGTATTAGGTATCAGAGCAAGAGGTATTGCGGGTTACCAATGCAACGGTTGAAAAATTAGACAATTAAAACCTACGTTCAAAAGGTTATTTGTTTGACTATACCGTAACTCTCATTATCGCCCAATGCTAATTATTACTAGAGACAAACACAATATGGTGCTTTACAGACCCTAGCAACACGCTTTACAAACCCTAGCCAAATACGACAAAGTTATACTGGGTTGGGCGCGGGGTCAGCAAAGCATTAAAGACAATGAGACAGCTGATAGGCTCAGCAACCAAATTGGTAATTCCAGGCCCCTTTTACGGTGTCAACTGGGCAGAGGCCCTAACAGCAATTAATAATTAATAAATGTGAACACAAACTTCGTCTAATCCATTGGGATATTGTTCCAGGACTTAGCAAATCCAAAAGGCAAATTAAGTATTATTCCTACAAGCAAATACTTACATTCGACAAGAGTTGTATGTTGGTGGGATTCCTCACTGGCCACTGTGGGCTTAAATACCACCTTAACAAGCTAAACCTACGAGTATCTCCCGAGACAGAGTGCCACCTCTGTATGGAGGAGAAGGAAACCTCTGAACACATTCTATCTGAACGTCCGGCATTAGGACGCCGTATCTTCAATAGAGGGTTGCTCATACTTGTGGAGCCTAGAGACTCTTCTACCAAGGACTTACTCGCCTTCACAAAGGAGTATGTGAGTATCGTAAACTTATTACCCTGGATAGGACAGATCTTTCAGGTCGCCGTATCGGCAAGGCCTAGTTAAAAGAAAAATACTTCATATATCTTGTTAAACCTATACTTAGAATATATGTAGCTGGACCCTTTTAAGATCATCTTTTACGAAGAACTACATGATCGGGCAGAAATATCTTTAATATCAATCCAGAAGTCCTGTGCCATAGCAGAATCGAAATAATTCCTATTCGAAGCAAGTGGACTTTCAACCATTCCTCCTACACTATGTAGCTACACTCATCACACTTAGACCAATGAAATGTCCATTTGGATACCACATGGATCATGGATAATTTACATATACCTACTCGTTGAACCAAATGGAGATTCCGATGAAGCGTGGGAGAGTTCTAAAATTAGATCACCTAGATCGCTATAGAGATTGCTACCTAAGTGAAGTTTTCTTCTGTGGAAGATAGCAGCGCAGGTATAAAGTAGGTGGAGAATAGTTTCCTCCTCTTCTTCGTCCTTACAGCTTCTACAGAAATCGTGTACAGTGTACACCAAGCCTTGTTTCATGTTTGTTTTTTTGTCAGTGCTCAGTTATGGACACATATTGTAGTTCTAATATGCAATCTGTTGAGAGAAATAAAAAAACAAATTCTTAGAGAATTTCAGATCCACTTTTGGCCAAATCTGTGTTGTTCCTTGTTCCACTTGTGCACCTAAGATTTGTTCTCTCGATAGCATTCAGTTTTGGTTTAAATTTGCATATGTAGGAATACCGATTGGTATACCCAAAGTACCTTTTTCCTGTCTGGCAAGTTCATCAGCGTTACAGTTCCCTAGAATATCTACATGATCCGGCCCCAACAAAGGTGAATATTAAACTGCTCCACCATCTTTAAGAGAAAAAAATTCTAAAGATTTGATAACTGTTTGACTTCCGAAAAATGAGGAAATCCTTAGCGGATATCACGATTTTCTTAAACCAAGATAAAACTGCCTTCATCGCCATTGTTTCTGATTGGAACACACTACAATAATTTGGAAGACGGAAGTGGAGACGGAGATTAAACATATCAGAGAAAACACCTTCACCTAGACCTATCCCGTCGTTAGCTTTTGATCCTTGTCGGTGTAAAAGTGAATCGACTTATCTGCTAGAAATAAATCTTCCTCCCAGAATGACCTGAAAGGGATGGCGACGTGGAAGTTTTTGTCTAGTCTATGTCTAACGACGGTGTCGTTCGAAGCGCTCCGTTTATGCACAAGCAAGCTAATCGTTGGAATAATCTTGGGATTATCGCGGTTTATGGCTTTATCTAAGGCAGTCAACCAGACAACCTCCCCGCATTTTAGATTCGCTTGTAACCGAGATGTGGATCCAGTGTTATACGGGGTTGCAAGCCCCGTTTATTTTCGACAGCCTTTTTACAGAAAAGTGTCACAATAGCCTTTTTGACTCTTTCCAAGACCCACATATTTTGCTCCGTTGGAGAAGTTAAGCTTATACCTTTTAGGGAGTGAGCAATTTTCTAATTATTATGTTGTAGGAGTTCTTTTAAAGTGTTTATGTGCTTTCCCGAAACTGTTATAGCACCGTCATCGGCATAACCGATTATCGTGCATCCCTAAGCTTTGGGATGGACTACTGGATTACCAGTAGTTTATTGGCCACCAAATTCCAAAGAAAAGGTGATAGGACGCCGGCGTAGGATACCTCTACTAACAGATCTTCTGGCAGATGTTTCACCCAGCTTTGAGTTGATAATCCGAGTAGTAAGCAGTGATTCATCCATCTTCAGACCTGTTAGTGCATCTGTAATTACTGATGTGTTGGCGTTGTATTAGTATACTAGCTGGTTGTACCCGCTTCGCTGGGTCTTTTAATATGCGATTTCAAGTACACTTCTTCAGGGCACTCTCAGTTTTGTCATTGAAATAGTTTACATACATACATACATACATACATACATACATACATACATACATACATACATACACACACACACATACATACATACATACATACATACATACACACATTTTCAATGGCCCGCTAGGCTCAAGGAGAGATGACGGACTTGATGCAACCATCTATTTCTAGCCCTACCAGAGGCTCGCTTACCTGATGACACGGCAATAATAGCACGTCTTGGATGCCGGTCTAGGGGTATATGCACTACGTGACCAAGCCATCGAAGCATAGATCTTTCAGTTCGGAGAAGCAGCTGCTCTGTAGTAGAGCAGAGTAGTAGAGTAGATTGAGCTCTGATGTTGCGCACTCGATCCCTACGACTTATTTCAGCAACACTGCGAAGGAACCACTTTTGACAGCTTGTATCCGCGATCTTATTCTCTCGGTCAGTACCCAAATTTCATTACCATAGGTGAGAGTTGGAATATAAACCAATAATTTAAGTTGAACACTAAATTCGGCTTTCCTTATAACAGATTGACCAAGCTCTTCCAAAATTGATCAAGCTTGACCAATCCTACAGGATAACTCAGCATTACTCTTCTTGTCACTCCTGAATAAGAACCTGAGGTCCATCTGCTTCAGTGGGAGCACTAACATGCAGAGTGCACTGAATTGGTATTCTGAAGGTTATTGATTTACCGCCATTTACCCGAACACAGCTTCTAGAATTTGTATATAAATACTGCATCGCCCTTAAAAGGGAACGATCAATCCAATACTCTTGTAGAACACACCAGAGTTTGCCTCGAGGAACTCTAACAGATGCTTTCGTCAAATACACAAAAAAGGTGTATACAGGTTCAACATACTCCCAGGCCATCTCAAGAATCATTCTTGGAGTGAATAACTGGTCGGTCCTGCTTCTACCGGGACGAAAAACGCATTTCTCATTCTTGCAAACTATCCCCAACCAAAGCTCTGGCCCGTGTCTCTAACACCTTTGCAAAGACTTTTCCAGGGATACTTAAAAGAAATATGCCCCTGTAGTTAGCGTAATCTTTTTTGCCCCTTGTTTACATAGAGGGCCAATACCTCCCATTTGCCAATCACCAGGTGTTTCACCGCATTCACTTTAATAACACGTGAGAGCCATTGCAGTCACTCTTTACCAAAACCCTTTAGCATTTATGGCCGGAGATCCTCCAAATCGGCAGATTCGCCAACTTTTAGCAATTTGATCGCCAAGTCTCGAGCATAGGTCTGTCATCTTTCTGATGGCATGGCTTGTTCGGGATTGAGCAATTCTGAAAAGTGCTTGCTTCATCTCCAGCGCTCATTGGAAACCGTCTTTGGTTTTTACTCTTTTCACGATATTTAACTTTCTTCCTCTGTTTCGGCAGAATATTTTAGAATAGATAGCCACTGCTGCATGACTGCTGGCCGTGGTCTCCACTGAAGGAAAATTGTGGGCGATGATTTGATTAATTGTTTTTACCATTGCTTAGCTTCAGGACAACGCAGAAGGATGTTTTATACTTTAAATGAATCAGCGGCGAATTTATTAAATTCACTTATTTTTTATTTTTTTAATCCCGAGAGCCAGTACTGAGCTACGGCTGTGGAAACAATATTTACAGATGGAAACTCGATCTCAACCCCCTTTATGCCACTTAGACCTTGAATTTCGGAGAAACCCTTTTTATCTCCCATTTAGCCAAAATAAGGAATAACTGTGCACAATTTCAAGTACCTACGTCCATTAGTTTTCGAGAAACGGTGTTCACAAAGAAAATCAACTTTGCTTTTATAGTATTTAAGATCTGTATTCTATTAAGCGAACAGCTCCTTTCTAAATGATACCTGACAGGTGTAGGTAAGGCTCAGAGTTTCCAATATGATAGGATTAGGGTATGGCAAAGCAGCTTCAACGTGATAATGAATGGCTAATGAAACTAGCCTCTTGCAATTTACTTTGGTTTGGTCCTTGCGTTACAGTTAGCTTCAGTTAATTTTGGCCAAAGAAGAAGATAATATATAAGCGGGTTTAAGATTTCCAAGACCTAATTATGTTATGCACTAAATACCACTTCCCGCACTTTCAAGTTCTATGGCCTTCCTTGCAGAAAAATCCAAGATTATCTACAAGCAATTGTAACATTTCTCCGCACGGTTATTACCGCTAAGTAATTTCCTTTCTTCATTACTCCCTTCAAAAGAAAAAAACCAACAACGAAGTACTAAAAAAAAAGAGACAAACAAACAACCATTTTCGTTTGATTAGAGCGTGAGGCTAATTCTCACATAATGAACTATTCTCGTGCACTGCTTGGCGCTTTCCCCCACCTCCAATTTCCCCCCTTAATGAGCTTAAAATTCGTATTTTCTGATATTCTAGTTGCTGTTGATTCGCCCAATCCATCCGTTCGCCCCCCCAACTCATCAAACCGTAAGACCCCAACAAAAACCGAAACAAAGTTGCTGCTGTTGTCCGAGCAAAAACCCCAAACAAAAAAATTCTCAAAACAAGAAAAACCAACGACGAAGACCAAAAACTAGGGAGAGAGAGGGACAGAGAGCGACAAAAGAAACAACAACTTGGGGGGAAAATAATAATAATAATCAACAAAAGGTATCAAGAAGGTGCGTGCTGGCATCAATCAAACTATTAAAACGCCATTAAGGCTCCACACAGCATTATGATCCCGAAACAAACGAATGAACGAACAAACGAAAAAAAAAAAAAAACCAAATGGTTACAAACGCGCAGCGCAAAAACCCCAAACCCCAAGCAATGGCAGCAAGCAGCAGAAGCACCGCTTTCCAAGGAGCATACACACCAGCAGCCTTAGCAGCACAAAAAGTATGATTGCTGCCTCTTGATTACAAATTTCCTCCTCGCCATTAATCGTGATGTGGTTTCACCAGGCACCACAAGGTGGAAGCCCAACCAAAAGTCCATCATACGGTGGGGCAGGAAAATCTCTTAGAGGGGCCTACTCTACTCTGTGTTTTCATCTGCCCAATCGTGTAGTTGTATTTGTGCTGCATCAGCCTCCAAAACTTTTGAATCCTATTCCCCTGTCACTGCTGACCCACCTGTAGGTCAACACTGAGCATTAGAACCTCGGAGGTACTTGACCGTTAAGAAAAACTCTATGTTTTAAATTTTTTTTCAATGGATCTGAATGCTCATTAGTGGCGCTCGCCATCAGTCGGCTCGCCGTTCGAAGTAATAGATCATGCCGGCGCATCAGGAATCATCAATGCGGGATATCCCGGAAGATGAACTACCGGGAACCTACAACTGTGGCGATAATCCGTATCATTAGAAGGGACTAAGTTATTTTTTGACTTCACCTGGGAGTCGTTTTTTTTTACAGACTTGATGGCTGTAACTGGCGCCGTGTTACTTAAACCATTCCTCACGAAGTTGACACTGTCACTGTAGGGTTGGGCTTGGAAAGTGGCATTTCCCTTGAAAGTCTTCCCATTGCATGGTGGTGGTGGCAAAATATATGTCGCCTTCATTGAAATATTGCGTGCGGATAATTGTTAGTTACCTGAGTTTTGGTTCGAAATTTGTTTCTCAGTTGTGAACGCCATTTGTACGGAAGGGAATGCTGTTCCGATGGGACAGAGTGAACGGTATCGAAGCGAATGAATGGAACTAAAATATCTTAACAATGATAAAATCTGACAGAGTAATTAGTGTCAGATGGTAAGAATAGGAGGGTATATATTTTATTCGTTCTATGAATATACAGATGTGTTGAACATTCAATAAAAAAAAAAAGAACTGCTACTAAATGGAGAGCTATGATGATAAACTCATGGAGCTTATTAGATGTAGAATTCCTTATAAATTAAATGTCGCAATTTGAAACCAACTAAAAGAGCTCGTGTACTCGCAGCGGGACTACTGTTACTTCCAATGGCATCAAAAATCTTAGCAAATATACATAAAATATCTATAACTCGGATATAACGAGCTCGTTACGTTGCCCAAATAGAACCGGGCTAAGAATATTACTGCAGAGCCCCTCAACAGCGGTTGTCCTAAAAGGCGACTAAGGGGACAAATCAAATCTAGGCAATTTAACATCCAAATGAGCCCAGCGACACGTACAACACCTAAAAACTCTCCCACAAGTATGCATGCGAGTCCGAGGCTGAAGATCACCGGTGTCATAAAAGAAAGATCAGTCAACAATAAAACAGAGCATGGAGGTAGGTGCCGAAGAATATCTGAAAAATATTGCAAAAGCTAGAACATTATGGAAATATTTGATAAAAGGGAAAGCACTACCCCGCCAAGCACTACCAATGTTGCCTTTGGTATTGATCCTGGGCCCAGCAAAAATGCGTCTTAGAGTTACATACACGAATTTCGGGCGATATCAAAGTAATGTAACATGTTGTACATACATATTTGGCGCAACAGCCCATGAATGACATAGGCCTAGCTTCTCGCAACCACTCGTATTGTATGCATTTTATTTTGTGCACGAAAGCACAACAATCGTCAGTGTAAAATAAACGAATAACATCAAAGCTTTTCCAACCACTGAAGCAAAAAAATGTCTGGTAGTGCAATGGACCGGAGAGTGTGAGTGCTCTGGGATTTGGGTGTCCTTAAAAAAAAAAAAAACAACAAAAGAAACTTACAGTCTTGTGCCGCAACCGAAGGACGATTTTTTTTTTGTTTTTGAGAATATTTTTCGTGCCCACAATACTCTCGGATATTTATCAAACGTTCGCGAGAGGTGAGACCGTGAAGAAACTTTTGGTATTTTCTGGGATTCAAACATGGCACCTCACGCGCAGTGGTCCGACACACTAATCATTACGCCACGGCGCCCATGTAGATATAGTTGTTGTGAGGTGCAAATGCATTTCGACCTTTAGCAGATCTATTGTGCCCTAACTAAGGCTCTAGTCCATGATATACTCGGTCTAGAACACTTCCTCCAGTTCAGCTGCTACTATGAACCGAAGTATCTTGAGTGGATCCAGCGAAGGTAGATCCATTTCTGATAGGAGATAGGCATCTAAGTGATTTGTTCTTTTGTGGATCAGTCTAGGTTAAATTGCGCGCATCTTTCGATCGCGTGACCTTCTACTGGGGAATATTCCCAGTGATTCTAATATCTAGTCCTGGGCCCGTACACTCTTTCCCCAGTGCCAGTGGATGTTTCCTATTCACATGTGTACTATTCAATTGTGTGTGGTTCGAATTGGTACTTATCAGACTCACTGCTCTAATCTCTTTTGTTGCTCCGCTTTGATTCAAATTTTCTTTCAAGGCAGTATTCCTTGAACATATCGTCTTTGGGCCATTCCAGAAGCGGCATCGATTTGGATAAGGCTACTCGCTCTTTGTTTCCGATGCGCTATTTGTTAATTCTCGATATGGTCTCGTTGGCGATTCGCTCTAGCACTATGAGTAGCGGATTACCTCTTGTGCTGCTGTGGGAGAGGTTCGTATGACTCCTGTTATACATATGTAGGCTAATCGTTGCACTTTGCTCAGGGATGTACTCGTCATAGTTAGCTTTCTTCTGTTAACCCATGCCACTGCACCGTATGCGATGATGGGAATTATTATGTACATCCACCCCAGTGAAGCTGGGCTACATCCCCAGGTCTTTCCTGAAATGTTCCTGCACACCATAAGTGCGCTTGTGGCATAAGTGAGTAATGCAACAGATCGGCGAAAATGTGGAGTTCGCGAGTTGGAACGTTGGAAGTATAGCCGGTCGAAGTTACGAACTTGAAGAGATGATGCACACAGCTAGTGTGTATTTTATGTGTCCAAGGAACTAAATGGTAAAACACCGAAAATCGGACGCGCTTCTTGGACGTTAGTACAAAAGCTCACAAACCGAACTGGATAAAAAACGGAATCGGTATCATCCTTACGGCAGAGCTACTTGGTTACGTCTTGACCATTTCGAAATCCAGCGATCGTTAAATGTCTCTCAAACTGGTGACTCAAGGAGAGGTGTGGAATATTATCAGTGGATATGCTTTCCACAGTGAGCGCGAGCAGAGGGAAAGATATGCATTTTGGTTAGATTTTCTATTGTTGGAGGAGATTTAAATTGACATGCCTGGACGTTAAACGAAGACTATGAAGACTGCCATGGGGGACTGGGAATGGGACTGCCAAGAAGCTCCTGATGAAGACATCCTAAGCATGTGCAGGTCACGTGGTCTTATCGTACTAAATACCATGTTTATTAAAGAAATCTGGCACCTGATCAATTACAGCAGTGGTTGAAGTGAAACTCAGATTGAATTCCATTTTGCAGCCAGTTTCATGAAACCTCGGGTAAAAAATTGTAAAGTTATCCTCGGAGAGGCGGTCGCTCAGCAACACCGTCTCCTGCTAACAGAAATTTTTATGGAGAGACTGAAGAAAAGCAAACAAACAAGGGTTTCTGAGAAAATCAAGTGGTACAATTTGGAATAAGAAAAAGGCCAGGCTTTTGTTTTCGTGATAAAAAAGTGCCCCTCACATCGTCAGTGGAGCTGAGGATGATAAGTACAGAGCGAAAATAATGTGGGGTTCCCTACAGCAAACTTGTTTAGAGAAAGGCAAATCACTGCTAGGAGCTTCAAAAGGCCAGAAACAACATGCCAAAGAAGCATGGTGGTGAAGTGGTGAAGAAAGCGGCTTTCAAAGCTTGGTCAGAGTGCCCTTCTAATAATAGACCTGCCTCTAAGTGGAATATAAAAGTTGCAAGAAATAAGGGAAGAAAAATTGCCGCCAGCTTCAAGTAGAGAGTACGGATGGCCTGCATCAGGAGCTGCATGAAATATCTTCCTGCGATGATACAATATGGACATTACAGTGAAAGAAGTTAATGAGGCTGTCAAATACTTGAAAAAACGAAAAGCAGTTGTGCTAAAGGAGACATCCTCTGAATTCTGGAAAAAGATGGGAGACATCGGGTTCAGATACCTCAGAATTGTCATTTTCAAACTTATGAAAGGGGACACAAAATCGAACCAATGGAGGAAAAGTTACATTAACCCTGTGTGATAGTTACCATTCGTTCAAGATGGTGTCACACAGCATGAAGATCGTTGAGGGGGTATTAGGTGGCCGACTGCGAAAAATAATACGGCTATCTGAAGATCAGTGCTGGTTTGTCGCGGGTAAATTAACCCAAGATGCAATCCAAAGTATAAAGATCATAATGGAAAAACGTCGTGATTCCTTGAAGGATTTGCGTATTGTATTGGTTGACTTTGGAAAATACATTCGACAAACAACCACGAGATCTAATATAAGTGGCGCTTAAATATCGTGGCGGAGATAAGAGTTAGATGCCCCGCTAGAGTAACCGGTTAGTTATTAATCAAAGTCGGTGTGGACCAGGGAAGCATTTCCGACTATCCGCTTGAAGGTAAAGGATGGACCCCAATGTGAACCAGTTATTTTTTGCTAACGATTGAACCATCATAAGTGGGGATCATATGTCCCTGCAACTAGCACGAGCAGTAGAATGTCGGAGAAATTCAAAACTTTAGAAGGTGGCAGACAAAGTAATGCATTAAGTCCTCTTCTATTCATTTGTACAGTGGACGACGAGACGCTATACTATACTGCTATAGTATAGCAGTATAGTATATACTATAAAAGTTTGATAGTTAGATGTAGGCACTTGAGACCGATCATTGTACATGTCTGTACTGTACACAGCGAAAATCATAGAGAAAAATCTGGCTTCACAAAACTTACAATTCAACGTCGAAAAAACAAGAGAGAATAGGAACCTTTCAGAAAGGCAAAGACAACAGGTGTCGGCTGGTCTGTAGCCGAGCGAACCACAACCATATAAAAAATCATTGCTCCGAAATGGAAACTAACGCCTCGGATACGGACGAATAATTTGATGACGACCTTTGGCTATCGAACATGGACAACGATTGGATTCTGGAGCATTAAGACCCTCCTGGACTCACTCCAGGAAGCGCCATATATTGCCAGATTCCTCCAAATGGAACGCGAATTCGCACGCTATAAAATAGACATCTTAGGGATGAGCGAGATAAGTTGGTTCGATGTTGCGGAAGCACTGTCATGCTCTACTCTGGTAAACTAGCTGGAAGTGCACGGACGTCCGGAGTAAGACTGGTGCTAACTTCAGTAGCAAGAGGAAGGCTCATATCTTGGATACCTCACAGTGACCGGATATTGACGGATAGGTTCCGCAGTAGAGTAAGAAAAGTTACCATCATACAGTGCTATGCTCCGACTCGCAGTTGCAATGTCGCTACTGAGAAAGAAACCCTTATCCTTTTTTATGCGCCTGTCAGGCACTAGCTAGGGCCAGCTTTAGAAAAATGCTTTTTACCATTCTCTTGAGGAAGTCTCAGAGAGAAACATTACAGATTTAATAATCTTTTTAAACTCCATAGGCTGGATCTAGAGACTCCACACCAACTCACTTTTTATATCCAGGTACACGAATTTTTTGGTACCAAAACGGCACCTAGTGCTAATTGGGTTCGTTTCTTAGAACAACCACCACACCTACCTACCTATCCTAGGCGCCGCCTACAACCAAACGCGTAATGGGGACATCGTAATGGTTATGGGGGATCTCGATGCTAAGGTAGGTAGCGACAACACCATGCTTAAACACGTGATGGGAGTTTAGGGCGTTGGAGACCCTAATGATAACGGTGGGCGGTTTGTGGACTTTTGCAATACCAAACTTAAAGTCATTGGAGGTACGCTGTTTAAGCATAACACCTGCCACAAGATCAGTTGGGACTCTACTGACAGGCAGCGAACATCCAACCAGCTCGACCACATTGCGATCAGCCGCCGCTTTAAAAAATTGTCTCCTGGACGTCCGAAACAGACGTGGAGCTGACATCGGACTAGAACGAGATCACCATATTATGTTAGCTCATATACGCCTTCGTACTACATCTGTCAATAACAACCGCTCAAACTTACTTAACATCACCAGGTTTAATATCGACAGGCTCAAGGTTCCCCAAGTACGCCAACAGTTCAGGGACCACCTTGCCTTGGAAGCAGAAGCAATCAGCAGCACAATACAGGAGAGCATGGATGACCACTGTAATGCTGTGAAAAATGTTTTTACAAGTTGGTTATGCAAATAAGTTCCCTGATACCTTTGACATGCACCACAGTAGCAAATCTAGCCTTCGCAACTCCCTACGTACCTTACCTCCTCACTCCTAGTTTTAAGTTAGTTTTAAAAAAAAATAATCAAAAATAAAAAAAATGTGTGTTAAGTTATTGATTATTTGTTAGGGAATTAGCCTTAAGTTTGTATTGCTTGTAATAAGCTAACAAAATAAATAAATACTCGCACCTATGTCGGTAAACGGCAGAAATACAATCGCACATGGCTATCTGGAGACGGAACGATGAGGGTACAGCAATCAAGGGTCGGAATGCAGCAGCCTCAGCAGTAGAGAGAACCAAGCTAGAATCCCAATACCGTGCGAAGGAAAAAGAAGTGGAGCGTAGTGTAAGACGTGGTAAACGTCAGCACATCAACTCACTGGCTTCAAGGGCTGAAGAAGCAGGGGACAGGTGCGACAGTATTATTGTTTATAGCTTCACTAAGGAGCTCACTGGTGGTCGGAACTACAAACAACACCCAGTGAAGAGTCTAGACGGTAAGCTTCTGATCTCGGATGAGGATCAGCTCACTAGATGGAGAGAACATTTTGCTATAGTGCTAAGCCACTTAGACGATGGTGGTTTGACCTCGAATTTCGAATGAGCAGTTCAAAGCAACAAATTCTCGAATTCGCACCGTACCTCCCAATAAAACCGAAATAATAACAGAAAACAAGTCCCTCAAGAACAACAAGGCGGTGGGTATTGATGGCATCCCTGTCGAAATACATAGGCACATTTGGTGCACCCTCTAATACGGAGGGCTTGGGATAGTGAACACTATCCGCAGGAGTGGAAATTGGGGATGATCATTAAGCTTCTGAAGAAAGGAAGCTTGACGGAATGCGGAAACTGGAGAGGTATTTGCATTCTTCCAGCCGTAGCCAAAATAACAGCTAGAATAATTCTGGAACAAATCAAAGAGCATTTAGATTCAACTCCCGACGAAGAACAGGCATCGAATAATGCGTTGAGTACAGGTCGCCGCTACATTTCCCAGAAAGATTTATAGCTGTTATCAAGGCTACATACGAGGGCGGTAAGTGTCACGTCTTACACAATGGTAAGATGTCGGATGATTTTGAAGTCCAAAGTAGAGTACATCAAGGAGGCATACTGTCGCCACTATTGTTCTTGGTGGCTATCAGCGATGTACATTGATGCAGCATTGACGGAAGGCAACTATGGAATTCACTGGACTAAGACATCTTGCCTTAAATACCTAGATTACGCTGACGATGCTTGTCTACTTTCACATCGGATAATGGATCTTCATTTGATGGCCCAAAGTCTAGAAGCTGAGGCAAAGCTAAAAATAAACACAGCCAAAACAAATGCTCTTAGCACTTCTAATACCCGCGTTCAACTTAAAGTCGAGAAGTCGAAAAAGTCGAGAAAGTTGATAACTTTCTTTCTCTAGGAGGTGTGAACCCGGCTAATCGCGGTGGCACCAAACTGGATGTGTGCAGCCGATTCGGGAAGGCTAAAGCTGCGTTCGGAATGCTATCCAAAATCTGGAGAAGCAATGTTATCAGCTTAAGAACCAAACTGCGACTGTTCAACTCCAACGTCGAATCAGTGCTGCTTTATGGGTGCAGTACTTGGAAGGTGGACACCATTAATACGCGCAAGTCTTCGTAAACAAATCTTTTTAAGAATCATCTTTTGGATTTTTTGACCGAATGAACAACTTTATATGAGAACGGGCCAAGAACCTATAAATACTACTATTCGAAGGAGAAAGTGGCAGTGGATTGGACACACCCTACGGCACGAAGATACCTTCATTGCGAAATACGCCATACAGTGGAATCCACTCACCCAGGCAGGCAGAATAGCGAGACGCCCTAGGCAAACATGGCGCACAACAATTGAGGAGGAATCAAGCTCTTTAGGAATCAGTTGGAGGCAGCTCAAACGCATTGCAGAACTCCGAACAAGATGGCGCGCAGGCGCGGTTGACGCCCTATGCCCCCGAGGGGTTAAACGATCTAAGTAAAGAGAGCAGATCAAATGGTTTGGACACATGATGTGGATGGAGTGTGGGAAGCAAGACCTGAAGGAGAAAATAAGAGAGGAAGACCCAGAACAACTTGGAATGGATCAACTGAAAAGATTTTAAAGGAAGTTGGAGAAAGCTGGAACTCGGCAAAAAATCACACGAGATAGAAACTATTGGAGAATTTTCTTAAAGAAGAGGAGGGCAGATACCAGGGACAGAACCTTGACACCTTAAAGGTACACCGGATTATGTGCACATGTACGAGTACGTATGCAGTTCAACATCAATTTGGCGGGTGGAAACCTACTACACAATTGGTTATATTTAACCCTTATTAGTCATTATATAAGGAGGGAGCAAAAAAATAAATCTTAAATACACTTCCTCAAATTTTCGGAATGCTACCTTCTGTCTGTCATGGTCGCTGGTAGTGATAATCATTTTTACTTCATAAATTCAAATGAAATATGCGACTGCAATGTCAAACGAACGTACGGGACAAATATAATTAAATTTACATGATTTCATGCAAGTATCTGTCATGCAAAATAATTTTAATTAATGCAGCGTTGCATGTCTTGGGGGCGTTGTTGCTGAACTAAATGGTAGAAGGCAATTTGCGGAGCATATTTCAAAATTTTATCACTCACTGAGAGCCAATAAGAGTTTGTCAGTTTATGTATTAAATTATTTTTGATGTTATCTTTTCATATGTGTTACTTATAATTATGTGTATATTGTAGATCTAAATCTATTGGTATTGTGTGCATTTTTACAAATGGCGTAGAACAATGACTTTCTGGTCGCAATTTTATACCTTCAATAAAGTAGGTACGTATTTTAGTTGCTATTAAAAGTTATTTGTTTTACTATAACTAACCTATAACTAACCACTAGTTAGCTAATGTTATATTGTTGGATTTTCCATTAAAATCAACAAGGGCAATAGCCTCTAGACGGCATGCAAAGGTTTAGTGTTTACACCAGCTGAGTCGCCTACTCAACTATCATATCATTATTTATATATTAAAGTAACGATCGTATCCAAGTAAAATCAGGATAATTAAAACACCCGTACCATCGTTCATTTTTGGAATATGGTCGCCTCTCATCAAATAGAGCCAATGAGATTGAACAAGGCAGGCTCAGAAATTGTACGCGCAGTGCCCCGAAGGAAATTTTTTCGCATAAAATGAAAGTTGCTCGTAATTAGAATATTATGTTTATTTTTAGTTCGGGATACCAAAACCACCACGAAATATATTTCTTTCCTTTTTGCGTAGCGCAAAACCATGGTCAATTTGAGAGATAGGAAGAGAAAACAGTACAAACTTTTGCAGTCCCGAAAGTAAAAAAAATAGACCTTTAAAGTCCTAGGTAGTAAATAAGTTATTGTTCACTATTAAAAAAAAAACTTATTTCAGTAAAATGAAATAGGCTTGGATCAATCAATATTTATTTTATAATAGTTTATTCCAACATGTATTATACTTACTTACTTATATCCTGTATCCCCTTGTGGGTTCTAGGGCCTCTACTACGCCTATGCGCCATCGTGTACGGTTTCTGGCAATGTGTCTGAGCTCTCCCCAACTTTTTCCCAACTTCTGTGCCTCCTTCACGACTGTTCTGCGCCATGTTTTCTGCGGACCGCCAGGTCTTCTGCCATCCTGAGCTAAAGGACTCCATTGCATAGCATGGTATTATTTTAATAGCATTGCCGTATTAAGTTTCAGCCCGACGACGCCTGCCTGCCTCTTCACATCTGCTGTCATTTGGTGGAGGTCCATAATTCTGTGGGAGACTAACCATACATCGTCAGCGTAGTCAATGTGTTTTAGTTGGGGTGTAAAAGTCTATTGAATTCCTCCGTTTTCCGTGGACAAAGCTGCACGAAGCACACAACTTATTACCAATAGGAATAGCATTGGTGAAAGAATACAGCCTTGTCTTACCCACTTCGGATCTCAAATTCATCAGATAACCTCTCCCTGTGCATAACGTGACATTTGGGGCCTTCATATGTAGCTTTGATAATAGCAATTAGTTTATCGGGAATACCTCTCATGCGTAAGGCACGCCAAATAAACTCCCTGTTGACACTATCGAACGGCTTCTCAACATCGATGAACAGCAGGTGGAGTGGGGATCGATATTCAACGCACTGTTCGATGATAATCCGCAGGGTGTTGATGTGGTCGACACAGGAGGATCCAGAGGGGAAACCTGCTTGTTCGACATCGAGTGTGTCTTCGAGATGTTGTTTGATTCGCTCCAGGATGATTTTAGTTATTATCTTAGCTACAGCAGGCAGCACGCAAATACCCCTCCAGTTTCCGCACTCCATTAAATTTCCTTTCTTAGGAAGTTTGACAATCATTCCTTTTTCCACTCGTTAGGAAATCTCTCAGCTTGCCAGGCTCTCTCTATAAGTGCAAACAGAAGCTTAGCCGATGTTGTTGGCGCTGCTCGTAAGAGCTCTGCGGGAATACCGTCAAGTCCTACCACCTTGTTGGTTTTGAATGCCTTGATCGCGGTAGTGATCTCATCATTACTGTGAGTCGTGGTGCGTATTCGGACCTTTCTCACCTCGGACACCTCAGTCTGATTTGGGAGCATATCACTAGCGAATATACGGTTCAAAACCGTATCAAAATGCTCCTTCCATCTCTTAAGCTGATCCTTATCCGAAATGAGCAAGGAGCCATCTAGGCTTTTCATTGGGTGTTGACTGGAACTGCGACTACCTCTCAGTTCTTTGGTGATTCTGTAAACGGTTCTGCTGTCGCACTTCCATACAGCTTCTGTAGCTAGCGCGTTGGTGTAATTGCCCATGTCACGTAGCATACTACGCTGAGCTTTTCTCATCTTCATGCGATATAGGGACTCTAGCTCACTTCTCCCTACTGCTGGAGTAGCTGCAATGCGAGTTTTTACCTGTTTTCGTTCGTCAATCCGTCTCCAAGTTTCCTCGGAAAGCCACGGCCTATACGTTTGATGGTGGCGCGTCGTACACTAGTCCGGAATCTGGCCGTCATAATCATACCTATCACCATGAGGCTGTCAAAAAATTAGGCCCTTGCGTGCTGTTGTTGTTAACAGAATAGAGTAGTACAGTGTTACGCATTGGGAACTGGTACTCGCCCGCTTCTAACTATCTGATTTCACTTACCCCCAAAATCTCCAGTCTATATCGCATGAATTCTTTTTCCAATTGAAGGAATCTGGCATTGTAAGGACATTCACAATATTCACAATAGCCAAAAGTCCTCAACATATGATCATTACTTATCCGAGGCATAGTTTCTGTAGCGAGCTGGTTTCAGTAACGCAGGTTGCTGGCCCACGTTACCTCGTCTAGAATCAAAGCCCTAGACAACCCGCACATGCAATTTTAGCCTACATGTGATAAGGGTTTATACGCATATTTGCCCGGGGACCACCACTAGGAGGTAAAGCAAGCACTTCATCACGAACTTGATTGTTGCGCTACTGGCCCAAGCCAAGTTTTAAGCAGTCAGTAGTTTTCCGATCAATCGCAATGCAGATCTCCCTGACGAGGAGATCTCTGCAACCGCTTGCAGATCCATCCGAGAGTCTGCAGCCCAAGAACTAAAAGAATAAGGTCTCTACAGAACAGCAAAAAAGACGGTTGTTTAAAAAGCAACTTACATCAAAACTATCCTGAAGGCTAAAGACCCTTTTTATGTTTCGGTTAAAGAAAGAAGCTCCATGGTGTGAGCTAATGGTGAACTAGTCAAGGACACTCTCTCGTGGCATACGCCTAAACTAAGAGCGACCATAACCACATGGACGACGCTAAGGCAGGCCCTGGTGGGAAGCAGGGGCCCAGAAACGAGAGAGGCAAGGCGACCCCAAAGTTTGATGCCACTAAGGCGGGTTCTAGTGGTGCGCAGCCGGTAAAAACAATCAGAGTCCCCAAAAGGATTGATTTAGCATACAAAAGGGTAAGATCCTCTGGAGAAGCAAAAAATTCCCCAAAAAGGCCTAAGGCTGAACTTTGCAAGCAGTACAGCGAGGCGATCCGCAGTTCATTGCGGCTTGCTGTAACGGACTTCGGGAAGCCAAGAGGCCAGTACTTCGTCGAGCGCACTCAACTGATTGAAAATGCCCTAGCCAGAGCAGTCATTGACCGCATTTGGAGAAGTAACTCTTAAGCCCTTAAAACGAACTCAGCCTGCGGAAGCCCAAGAGGCGACTGTACCTATGAATGAGGGAATTGCGACAACCTACATCATAGTCGCCTCTGACAATCTGAAGCTGTTCCTCTCTGAGGAACATCGCGTGATGGGATAAGGTTCAAACAAATATAACATGTTTTACAATAGCGACGACGGCAGGCCAGAATTTGTATCGTAGCTAAGAAAACCCTCGTGTACTAATGCAAACTCGTTTCAGCATCGCCAGAGCACAGTTCACAGTTTGGTACATATTACATCACCCTACGGAAGACAAAATAAACGAATATGTAGTGACAATCAATCTATAAGCATTCAAACATAAACACCAGAAATGAAAGCAAATAAACACGAAGACAACACCTGTAATTGAACGCACGTCGAAGAATAAAATTCTAAATTTTTTTTCTTCTTAGGATCGTACGTACATATGTACATATTCGTACCTATCCACACAAGTGTGCACAAAGAAAAAATATGCGATTACGTTGCAATTTGTTATATAGGTACTATCTCGGACAATAGGAGAATCACAACACAACCTAGTGCTTTGATTTGGTTTGATCTACTCAAGTGACTTACAGTGAGCAGCCGAGCAGTTATGCTACAGTTAACAGAATTAGATATAGATACAGGCTATCTAAGAGATCTATTATCATATTTCTTTTACCTAAATACAGCAATGAAGATACAACGGTAGTCAACGTAGAAAACAGGAGAAAAGTTTTCTTCTAATTTCTGCGTACATGCCGTACGAAAAAGAAAATCCAAGACTGAGAACGGTTCGTGAACGGTGATAGAGACGAGGTTCTGGACCTCACCTTTATGAGCAATAGTGAACAGGTAATGATTGCAAATTGGAGTGTATCGTCTAAAAACCCTTTTAAGGTAATTTTAGAATTTTTTCATTTGAAATCTACAGTAACAAGCAGAGATACTTCAGAAACCCCACGAAGATCAACTGGGCAGAATGCACTAAATGGACCAGCCAGTTGATACCTCATCCTATGGCCGAAACTTTCCCTAATGGCACATCGATTGATTCTGCTGTCCAGCTCATAACTGGAAAAAATAATAAAGCTTCTCCCATCTCTCGTAATCGAAACTATTGTGAATCCATTGAGCACACTAGCGAGGCTGCCAGACTACGCAAGATTCTATCCAAAGACCCATCAGTCGTGCGATATCTTAAGCGTAGTGATAACTCCTGGACGGAGTCAAACCAAGAATCGTTAGAGCTCTTAACGGAAACACACTTCCCAGGATACTGCGACCTCGATACGTTACTAACCTGCAGTTCAATCCGAATTCACTTACAGATGATTATAAAGAAAATGATGTTATTGACATGATCACAGATCAAAAGATAGCATGGGCAGTGAAATCGCTTAAACCTTTCAAATCTCCAGGACCAGACAATATCATTCCAGCTTTGCTATAACATGTCCTAATAAGAATCTCGCCCTAGCTTAAAGTAATTTACCGCAGCTGTTTAAAGCTTGGTTACGTACCGAAATGCTGGAGAGAAGTAAAAGTGGTTTTCATCCCTAAGGCAGGGAAACCAATCGACTCTACCGCAAAAAATGTCTGACCAATCAGTCTCTCCACGTTTCTTCTGAAAAAACTGGAGAGAGAAGCCTGAGAAGCCTTCTCAATGAACACAATTTATGCAGCAGTAAACACGTCTACTTATAAAAGGCAAGTCGGTAGAGACTGCACTACATGATGTTGTCCCATTCATAGACAAAAATTTGCACTATAAAGAATATACTCTGACCGCATGCATCGAAGGGGCGTTCAACAACGTAAATACGACATCGATAAATGCAACACTAGTTGAACTAGGTGTAAACACAGAGATAATCAGCTGGATAGACGGAATGCTTAAGAGCAGAATAACCAACTCCGAATTAAGTGGGAGTATCGTAAAGTATCTGCACCTTTTTCCACTCGATCTTCACATTATGCAGCTATTATCTTGTAGTGCGGTCAGGCTAAGGGAAACGGGATGCTGGTGCACCAATCCGTATGGCCACAGCAGTACCCCGAATTTGCTACCGCAGGATCTGGTAGCTAATCTGACCGACTATATAACTCCCACAGTGAACTTTAGAAATGACGTCACGGTCGGATTCCCAACCAGGGCGGAATGGGAAACTGGCGTACTGATAAATGAGTTCGAATACACAATTTTCACCGACGGTTCAAAAATGGACTGCGGGGTAGGGGCGGGATATTCTCTGATTCCCTCAATATCTCCAGGTCATACCGGCTTCCTGATTCGTGCAGTGTTTTCCAGGCGGAAGTTTTTGCTGTACGTGAGGCCTGCCTCACAAGGGGAATGATGAACTCGCGCGGCAAGGATCTGCCCTTGATGCTTCCCTAGCAAAGGAGGTGAACGTCCAGTTGGGGGTCCTTAAGGGCGGCATCTTCGCGCACTATCTGCTAAAGGCGGATAGCAGATGGCAGGGGGTGCGGAACTGTGTCATCTCCAGGCAGATGTGGCCCAAATACTTCCGGAAAAGAACGCAAGATCTACTAAACAGAAACCGTACAGATATCGCAAGAACTCTGGCAGTTAGTACTGGCCACTGGCCCATCGGGGTTCATGCGGCCAGAATAGGCATTGCATTTAATTCACACTGTCGCAGCTGCAATACTGCTGATGAAATACATAGAAACAATCTTACACTTCCTCTGCAAGTGTCCGGCTCTAGGCAAGGCCAGACAGCGCACCTTAGGTAAACCCTTTTTCGACAACCTTATAGAGCTGGCGGAAATTAGCATTGGGGATATTATCAGCTTCCTCAATGCAACGGGGTGGATTTGAATAATCCTTACCCCCTTTTTCTTCTTCTTTCCGCTAGTAGTTAGCATCCGTTAGGTCACTTGAGTTGTGGTAATAAAACGGCGCTTCTGCGCTAATTAAGTGTCGGCATGGTTTGCTGACACAACCACTCCTACCTACATACCTATCGTAAAGAAAACAGAACCCTGCAAGGAGGAGGAGTTTCTCTTTGCTCTGGCTCCTTGTCGTTAACAAAATTCTGTAGATTCTTAAAGCCAAAGGAATAAAAACAGTTGCATATGCAGACGGCATAATAACGATGATCAGTGGGAAATACTTATTTACCATTAGTAATCTCATGAAATCTGCAATAAAAGAATTAAAAGAATTGTTCTCCTGGACAGAATAAAACGGCCTATGTATTAATCCGACAAAGACCGTACTAATTCTGGTTACCAAACGAAGGAAAATAGATGAATTTGATCTCCCAAAAGGGACAATTGACAAGATAAGCTAACTAGTGAACTTAACTAAGGTACAACGACTGGCATGCATAAAGGTAACAGCAGCAGGCTTGGAGGTGATGTTAAATCTCCTCTCCCTGGATGAGTTCATTCGAAACACAGCTGTCTCAAATAATCGGGAGGGTAGTAGCAAACCTCCTATGGACATGTGACGGAACCGATCTCGATAGAACAACGTTTGTCATACCCCTATAAGAAATACTTACTTATTTAGGTGGCGCTACAGTTCGGGGTGAACCTGGACCTCAACCAACAAGCTTCTCCATTTAGCTCGGTCTTTAGCTAATTGCCTCCAGTTGGGCACTCCAAGTTGGTAGAGGTCCCCTTGAACTTATGCGCGCCACCTACGGTGAAGAGGGCCTCTACTGCGTCGTCTTTGGTGTCCATTCGCTCTACATGTCCTAGCCATCTCAGGCTTTCAATACGCAGTTTTTTGACTAGGTCGATGTCACTGTACAGCTCGTATAGTTCGTAATTGAATCTTCTCCTCCAAAACCCGTCAGCGCAAATGGGACCGAATATCTTACGAGGGATTTTCCCTCGAAGTGACCAAGGATATTTTCATTCTCTTTTAATAAAGTCTATGTTTCAGCGCCGTAAAGCAGGACTGGGATGATCAGGGTTTTATACAGATTCTCCTTAGTTGTTCGAGATAGGGCGGTACTGTTGAATTGCCTTATAAGCCCAAAAAAACAGCGATTGGCAAGAGTTATTCTTCGATTGATTTCTGCGCTGATCTTATTCTCAGAGTTTAGAGCGGAGCCAAGGTAGACAAAGTTCCTCACTACCTCGAAGTTATAGCTGCCCACTGTGACGTTTTGTCCAATTCGTCAGTGTTGGTTTTCCCTTCTTGTTGACAGCATATACTTGGTTTTGCCCTCCTTTATCGCTAAACCCATTTTGGCCGCTTCCGACTCAATGATTGCAAACGCGCCGGTGACAGCCCGCTGAGTTCTTTCGATATTGTCTATATCGTCGGAGTATGCAAGCAGCTGTACAGATTTGTAATAGATTGTGCCTCCGGTGTTGGCTTGTGAGTTCCGCACCGTTCGCATTTGTCCGTTCAAATATTAAAGAAGTCACATGACAGCGTGTCACCTTATCTAAAGCCTTTTTTGAAATCAAAGGTCTCGGTTAGGTCATTACCGACCTTGATGGAGCAGCGAGCGTTCTCCATCGTCAGCCTGCACAGACGGATAAGTTTGGCAGGGATATCAAAACTAGACATGGCTCTATAAAGCTCTTCTCTATAGATGCTGTCATAGGCGGCCTTGAAATCGATAAAGAGGTGGTGAGTATCGATTTGGAATTCATGGGATTTCTCCAGGATCTCGATTGTGGACTTTCCTGGCCTGAAACCACACTGATAGGGTCCAATCAGGCTGTTGATTAAAGGTTTCAGGCGTTCACACAATATCGCAGAAAAGATCTTATATGCGACGTTGAGGAGACTGATGCCTCTATAATTGGCGCAGTTGAGGGGGTCTCCTTTCTTGTGGATCGAGCAAACGATGCTGAGATTCCATTCATCAGGCATACATTCGTCCGACCAATTCTTAGAGATGAGAGTGTGTATGCACTCTAAAAATTCATCCCAAGCTGCTTTGAAAAGCTCGGCCGGTAAGCCGTCAGGTCCAGCAGCCTTGTTGGATTTTAGCTCGGATATTACTATCCTCACTTCGTTTTGGTCAGGTTGACGGGAATTTTGACTATCTTCGTCTATTTTGAATGTCTGCCTGACAACGGGATGTTGGTTTTCGTCGCCGTTATACACTCTGCAGAGTATTGTAGTTTTTCCATATTCTCAGCACCGACTGTGATTCTACTACGAGGTTTCCATTTTCATCTCTACAGGTTTCTGTACGGGTATTACTTCTCTGACACGTTCGTTTTACCTTTTGGTAAAACTTCCGTACATTGTTCCTGGAGTATAGACTCTCGATATTCTCAAACGCGCGCTTCTCATGCTCTTTCTTCTTCTTTTGGAGAAGCCGATGTTCTTCCCGTCTCTTTTGCTCGTAGAGCTCACAAGCAGCTCTCGTCTTCCTTTGCAGCGCCGCTTTGTATGCCTCTTGTTTTGCTGCATGCACTCGCCGGCATTCTTCGTCAAACCAGGGGTTTCGCGGTGGTGGTCGAGCGAGACCCAGCACATCAGTCGCGGCGTTTCTGATGGCATGTTGGCAGCGTTGCTACTGGTCTTAGCCACTTGATGCTGGCGGCATAGGGGTGATTGAGAGATTTCGGGATACGCGTTCAGCGAAGAGTCTGGCGGTCTCTTGCGATTGTAGCATTTCGACGTTAAATTTTCTCACAGTAATTCTTCTTTGTTGCTCATATTGGGATATCCGCATTCGTACCTTGGCTACAACAAGGTAATGATCCGAGTCAATGTTGGCCGCTCGGAAGGTCCGGACATCCAGAATACTGGAGGCATGCCTTGCGTCGATCGCAATATGATCAATTTAGTTGATCGTTACATGATCATTGGACCGCCATGTCTGCTTATGAATATCGAGATTAGGAAACCATGTGCTTGCTATGGTGACATTTTACTCCACAGCGAAATCAATTAGCTTTAGTCCGTTATCAGACGTGGTATCGTGTAGACTATGCTTACCGACTGCCGTACCAAAGACGTCGTTCTTTCTTATTTTGGCTCCTCCGCCACCATCTCTATTCCAATGTCCTGACCAACATTGAAAATTCCTTACCGACTTGTGATCGGAATACGTCGAAGCAGCTCGCGCAAGGTATTCACTAAATTCAACCTAACTGCAACTATAGACGGCACCGTTGACTCCGTCTAGGGAATTCGTCCGCTGCTGCCTGGAACAGGAATAAGTACTCTAGTGAGAAAGCACTCTTCCCCCTCTCTCATCTGCTGCCGCCAAGAATCCCCCAAAGGGGGTTGGTTACCCATTTCTTGGATTAAGGTACTAGACACCCGGCTGTCACCGCGTGGAGGTTGAGCGTAAGGAACAGGTAATTCAGTCCAGTTCTGAGTCGCCATATTGGCAAGCTGGGCTCCCTGTTTTGCCCATTCTGTGGAGGTAGGCGTTGAAATTACCGTGTCCGGTAAGAAATTGGGTGACGTAATAATTTACTTTCCCGTGTTTCTGTTCCTTCCATTCAGCGATGTTGCTGATCAGCCTCGCGGTCCATCGTGCTCTGCTTTCTGAGCTCCATCTCTCCTGCCATTTCTGTTTGGTGAGCTCCTTCGCCTCCTCAGTCGCCGCTTCCACTCCAATTTCCGCCTTTTTGTCGTAGACGTATTTCCTCTCTGCCGCAAGGACATCAATAGGGGTCACTCCCGCGACTATGAGGACGGCTGGTTCCGACACCGTTCGGTACGAACTTGCAACCCGTAGCGCTGCGCGTCTTTGTACTGCGGTCATTTGTTTCCTGTATTTCTCTTGTCGTAGTGCGTCGGCCCATATACACCCATACAGGGGGATGGCGTGCGTGACTGTCATCAGGAGCTTTCTCTTGCTGGCTGTTGGGCCTCCAACGTTTGCCATTAATCTACTCAGTGACATTGTGACCTTCGTAGCTCGTTCCGAGGCAGATCTTATTTGATGCCAAAAAGTGAGCTTCGTGTTTAGGTACTAGGTACCTAGGTACTTCACCGCTTCCTTGCTGATTATTACGTCAGACCCGACTTGGAAGTCGACAATAGTTAGAATCCTCTTCTTTGTCGAAAGGACTATCTCCGTCTTTTCTGTGGCCAAACCTAAGCCATGTTCTTCCATCCAGAGGTACACCCGCCTCGTCACCTAGTTGGGTTTTCTTTGTGCGCTCTCGGTGTCTCTTGCCGTAATCACCGCGGCGATATCATCTGCATACCCAAACAGGAAGGTGTTTTCGGGCATTTCCATACGAAGGATGCCATCGTAGGATATGTTCCAGAGATCGGGTCCCTGGATTGATCCTTGCGCTGCTCCAGCAGTAATTTACTTTATTCGTGGTCCCTCTGTGATGTTGTATAACAGCTTCCGGTCCTTGAGATAGTCCAGCATCATCCGCAAGATTTATTCGGGAAAATCAAAAGTGCTTTCGAGGGCGTTCAGCATATCGCTCCATCTGGCTGAGCTGAACGCATTTCGCACGTCCAGAGATGCTAGCAATTCGATTTTTCTTGAATAGGGGTTACCCCGTTGAGCCAATTGGACGGTCATTACCCCTTCTTCAATTTCTCCAATCGTAGAGTGGCTCTTTCTGAATCCGTATTGCCTTTCAGACAAATCTCCTGCTCTCTGCACGGCTGCTGTAAGCCTTGGTCTTAGCAACTTTTCTAGGAGTTTCCCTGCGGTGTCCAGCATACACAGAGGCCTGTACGCTGATGCGGAATCCGGATTTAATTTTCCTTTGCTGATCAGTACCAAGCGCTGGATCAGCATTAGATATAGAACATACTTAGACATCAGTAGAAGTTCCTATTAGGATACTAAAAAAAAAGTCGACTTTAAAACAAGAGAGTTGATCAACTCCTCATGGTTTTGCAGAGGTATTGGATGAAGGAAGGACCAAAAGCCTGCTGGCAATGAATAGAAAAGAAGTCCATATCTTGATAAGTGTACTTACAGGAAACTGCGCTATAGGGAAATGGAAGTAAGACTTGGCGTTAACTCAACCGACCACTGCAGGAGCTGTCAAGACGCGGAAGAGATAGAAAGTATCAAATACTTGCTATGTGACCGGCAAAATCTACAAAACCGCCGCCTACACCACAGGCGTAACGGGTTTTCTAACTAAGTGATCTTGTGCCAGTTCCTCTAAAGAACATGATACGATTCATAAAGAGCTCAGGTTGGTTCGCTGCTGGACCGACCGAAAGATAAAGTGTTTGTAGGTTCCATAAACCAAAAGGGAAACACAATGGACCGTTTGGACCCCATGGGAAGCACCTAGATCCACTTCTCTCTAGTCTAACCTGACCTAATCACAATCACAACTATGCCCTGTGATTCGATATGTAACTGCCATTGAGCAATCACAATTATACTCAGTGCGCTAAGCAGTTGTACACAAGTTATAGCACGTTGGCATTATATATGTGATGATTTGGGCATGAGTAAATGCCCAATTCATTGCGATCTATTCAACTACGGTTTTCTAGGCCGATTTTACTCAAAACCAATGAGCAAGTAGTGGGTATGTCGCATTTGGAATCCTCTACATTGTGGGAAGCAGTAAATCACAGTGAGCAACCGAGCAGCTATATCACAGAGCAATCACAACCCTTTCCTGCTCCGTAGGAAGAACCGAATACCGATTAGCAGGAATCGCTATCGCAGTCTCACCTTTAAAAATTCACTAAACTGCTGAAATATAGCACATTTTTCACTTCCATACTCGCAAGTGCCATTTTTCATTTCAAGAATGTGAGATACATATACAAATATGTCACAACGTTCTGTTTTCGTAACGCCCTCATTTTTCTTTTTTACGAATCCTGTCTCTTCTACACGAAGCGTTGCAGACTTGATAAAAAAAAAAGTAAAGACATGTGAACCACTGAACATGGCCGTCGATGTTTCTCTCTCTTTGTTTCTATTTCTCGCATCCCTCCCGATATCCAAGTTTCTAGCAGACTGATCGCAATTTTTACGAAACCCCAAAGGGAATCTCTAGAAGACATCAACCTCAGAAGAAGACAAATAAAACAAAATTATCGCCCGCCATCCCATGGCATGTCGCGCTGTTTTCGTATCGCACTCGGCATGCATGTTTGCAGATCTCGGCTGGATAGTTCGCCATTACAGCAGGCGGCCGCTAACCATTCAGCCATCCAACCGATACGTTTAAGCGAAATTAATAAATTTTCATTAAAATGGAATCATCAAAGTCGGCGCGTCGGCGTTCAGTTTACTTTATAAATAGTCGGCCATTGCAAAGTGGAGAGACTTCAGCGACTCCGATGGAACATAGGGTAGGTAGCCGAGGCACACAGATCCTAAGGGAAGTACTGGCTGGAGTTAGTTGTGTTTTGATTTGTTTCTTCTTTTGTTATTTGTGTAATGCTGTTTGTTTTGCTTGGGGTTCTTGCAATTATTGGCGCTAGTGATGGGTCTGGCCTGGTGCGGGATGTTGTGTTGACTCTGTCCATCCGATCAGAGATGGGATACCTATTTTTGTTTCCCTTTTTTTAAATCTTGCTATTTGCTTTTATTATTATTCGTTTCCGAATCGATTCCAGCGCATACCTACACTTGCTGTGTGGTTTTATTTCAATGTGTTAATTATAAATTGGTGTTTCGTTTTACAGCTCAATTAATTCAGTATTACAATGTATATTGCAATACTGCAATGAGCTTGGAAGAGAAGAAGCTCTAGAGATAAACTAGATAAAATGAAAAATAATGATCGTCATTTGCTGGAAAAATGCGAACAAATCTACAAAAAAAAAAAACCGAGAGACGGACTGGCGAAGATGTTGAAAGGATTTCGACATTTAGACCTGGCTGCTTCTTTGTAACCGAAAAGGTAAACAATAAGATCCGAAATTGAAATAATTTAAAGTAAAGGAGTATAAGTCCTCGTTATATAATGGTTCAAATCGGTTTCTATTCCGCATTTCAAGTGATGACCACCTGGCCAGAGTACTTCTGCATTTTTGCTGACAACCGAAATGAGTGTGCTTGGCTATTCCGTAGTTCAAAACATGAATTTGATATGAAGATAAGTGTCAGCCTTTGCCATTAGCTGCTCACTCTCACTCAGTTTGTGGAAGACCCTAGGCGGTTTAAACTTCCCACATAATTACAACAACTTTCAAAAGGATTTAAACTATAAACTTAAACTATTCCCTAATACAAGGTAGCGTAAAAGTTATCACCCTATCGGAAGATGCTCTCATCTTTGCAAATGGCATTTTATGTCATCCAAATTTTGACACTTGTGAAGTAAACAGTAGATAATCCATGGATTGCTATACTATTCAAGGACGCGGCATAATTGTGTCAATGTTTTTGAGAACTAATCGGTGGGTTGTTTTGCCTCAACGTGAATTTCGTTGTCGTTTGCCTGGTCGTGTGGCACCAACTGGGTAAATATTTCCATTGAAAATTATTATGGACGACGAGGCGCATTTCCACTTATGCGGATATGTGAATAAGAAAAATGATGGCTTCTGGGACACTGAAAATCCGCGTGTAATGCACGAAAAACCATTACATCTTCACAAAGTCACTGTTTGGTGCGGCTTTTACGGAAGAATATATTTTTTTTATGACGGTTTCGGCAACACTGTTACTGTGACTGATGAGCGCTACAGAACTGACTTGCCGCTGCCGCAAATTGACGAATTGGGTTTGTAGAAAATATGTCGCACGAGCGACAGTGGACATTCTGCAGTAAGCGTTTCCAGGCCGCTTAATTTCTCGTTTTGGTGATTTGCTCTGGCCCGCAAAATCACCCGATATGACCGTCACAGCCATTGGTTCCCCTTTAGCAGAATATCCGACAGGAAGTGGAGAATTTATCGCCAGGAATTTTGAGAAAAGTCGTGAAAAATGCTGTGGATCGAGTCCGAATGTGCATCAACTCTGGCGGTGGTCACGATATTATGCTCGTGCCTTAATGAAAAAAACTTTAAACGCCTAAATACAAAATAAAAAAACAGAACCAATTCCTTTTATGTTCAAACAAAATTGCTGTCTAAGGAAATCGAGTGAGAACTTCCGTGCCACCTTGTATAAGCTCTTCATCGTTGGCCACTACATACATATTGTTACGCGAGCGCACAACCGACACGGAATGTAAACACCGAGAAGCCCGGAGAAATATCTCGAAGCTGTCAACTCGTTTATTGTAGAACTTGCCAGACTTTCGACAAATAAAGTTCCAGCGGCGAACTGGAAATTTTGGAATTAGCCTGGCAATACAGAGTCACATATAAAAGGAGATTGACAGAAGTCCAGATTGGAGTTGTTTGTTGGCAGCAGTGACAGGGATCACTAGAGACGCGCAGTTCTCAAGCAAAAAAATAAAATTGTACATCCGTCGTAACTTTGAAATATTCGGCTTGATCGGCGATTTTTGTTACAATATACAAGACAAAACCCGATCATTTTGCAAACTTGTTTTCTGGCAATTTGGCGCTACAACTTCCAATAGTGAAACCACACACTCTACCGGAAATGGAGTCATTCCTACCAGATGTGTATGAAATTTTAACTTTTTTAAATTCAGTTCCTAAACATTTGGATTAAGAATGGCTTAAGATCTGTATGATTGGGTTAACACTCTCTCATACCCCTAAGTCGTACGCATAAAATGTATTTACTCGTATTCTTATAAAACTACTAGATTTCCTCTTACAAAAATGCCGTCTCACCTACACCTTCAGAGAAGCTCTCTATGCGGAAGCCACAGTTCACCTGGCGAGCTTTTGAACCAATCTATGGATATCGAACATCGATCAACAAAATCAAAGCCCTATTACAAAAACTAGTTTCCCTTGAAGTTTCTAGGGATCAGGAGATGATGGATAGCTAAAAGAACTGTACTGAAAGCGTTCACACTTCTCTGGCATCAAATACACGGCACAAATGCCAGATACACAAAATTATATCTAATGTACAAGTCTTAGTTCTTTTCGACATTGGATGCCGGATACATCAAAATGTACAGTACTATATGGAAGCTTTCACATTGTTCATCCGGCATCAGATAAATGGCATTTCTTCTGCTAGAAAGACCACAATTTGAAACATGATTTTGCTGAGTTTAGTCCTCCTTTGCGAATACCTAAATGGAACGCGACCGTTCAATGGCGAATGTAGCTTCTACACCGAGGTAACTAGAAAAAATAAATCGGGAGAGAATATACTGGATACACCTTATCAATTTAAAAAGGAGAGACTTGGGTGTATGAGCAGATGAAGTAAAATATTTTAACTAACTTCTAAATCGGTAACATCTAGCGCTGGGGCACTTTTGCTTGGAATTGCATGTAACCTATACATATGTTACCTGTGACGATTACGTTAGGAAAAGTTCTAAGTCATATCTTAATATATTTATAATGAGCATCAATGAATTCAATAAAGTTGAAGTTCATTAAAATCATGCGCATCTCTTATGCTGCGACTTAATGCCTAAATCGCTGATGATTTAGAATTTTCAAGATGAGTGCAACTAAGCTCAAGCCCCAATTATCTAAAAGTACTAAAATATTGGCTTTCTATTTTTGGTGACTGTATAGTTGCTTCTGTAGTTCCGCTGTGTGGAAAACCAGACAATCTTAAGAGATTTAGATTTGTCGAACACTATTACTTCCTTGAGTACGTACCTATGTACATGACCACATATACATTGCCCATTCTTCATGCTCAAAACTTATGGTCGTGTAGAATGGCTACAATGGACTCTGCAGCTCGAGGGGCACATTATAAGGTACATACAACCTCATAAAGGACTTGAGTTGTTGATGGATACCCTCTCTTTGCCGAATTTCGTCGTTTCTAATACATTGGTTACATTTGTTAAGAGCAAATAAAATTGTCATGGCACCAGAAGGCTTCGAATCGTAAAACATATGAATGGGGCGCTGATTCATTGAAAATCACTTCAACTTCAAAAGATACTGCGTTCTCTGGTTTCACAGATTTCACCTACTTATTCTTTTGGGGGTACTTGAAGGAAAATGTCTACGGCAACAAGCCGACTACATTCCAGAAGCTAAAGCATAACATTATTTCAGAAATGTGACAAAATGTTATGCAAATATGATTGAAATCGCACGTATCTGCACCACGACAATGCGACTATTTGGCCAATATAATGTTCCATAAATAATTGTTATAATCGGTCAATAAAAATTAAAATTGTCTTTCATTTCTTGATTCAGTTCGGTGTCCATCACTTAACCTTCAAGCAAATAATCATGGACTGCATTAAAGTGCAAAGGACTTAAGATGCTTCCCGACTTTGATTGATAACTCTTCGGCTATTCCTGCGGGGCATCTTACTCTTGTCTTTGCTCCTTCGTACATGTCCATGATCATCTGTACATAGGTTTCTGGAACCCCTCGATGTCTTAGCGCCACCCATATCAGATCTCGTGGTTGTCTGTCGAAAGCCTTTTCAAAGTCAATAAAATACGCAAATCCTTTAAGGAATCACGATGTTATTCCATTATGATCCTTATACTTCGGATTGCATCTGTGGTTGATTTACCCGAGACAAACCCGCACTGATCATCAGATAGCCGTATTATTTTTCGCAGTCGACCACCTAATTCCCGCTCAACGATCTTCATTGTGTGTGACATTAGCTTGATCGAACGGTAGTTATCACAGTTTCGCGTATCACCCTTCTCTTTGTATACAGGGAGAAGGTAACTTTCCCTCCATTGATTCGGCATTGGATCACCTCTCACAAATTTGCAGATGAGAATTCTGGGTCAACTGAACTCAACCGCTTTTCGTTTTTTGGAGTATTTGACCGTCTCACTAACTTCTTCGACTGTAATGTCGGGTATTTCTGTTAGGGGTGGCTCTTGGAAAGTATAGCCGGGGAAACTGTTCATTTAAAGGTTCTTTACAATACTGCCGCCACCTCTGCAGAATTTTGTCGTCATCCACAAGAAGCTGGCCATGAGCATTGTTAATGAACTTTGGCGAACGAATCTCCTGTGCATTCCTCCTTCTTTGGGCGGCTATTTTGAAGATGGTTGCGCTCTTGTTCATATTGTGTCTTCGCAGCTCCTGGATAGCCAACAGGGGAAGATATTTTCTCCAGCTCCCGATACAGGCCCTCTGTACTCTCTGCTTGAAGCTGGGCGCAATTCTTCTTCCCTTTTTTCTTGCAACATCTGTATTCCACTTCGATCTGTATTCCACTTTTTCGTCTCTTTTATAACAGGGGCACTTTGAACAAGCTTTGGAAGCCGCTTTCTTCTCATTACTCACCTTTTTAGCTTCATAACTCCACCACCATGTTTCTTTGGCGTGTTGATGGTGGCCTTTTGAAGCTCCTAGCAGTGATTTGGCCTTCTTTAAGCAAGTTCGCTGCAGGGAATCCCTCTGCATTCTTCATCCTCAGCTCCGTTGATGGTGTGAGAGAAGTAATTTTTCATCATGAAAACAAAAGTCTCGCCTTTTTCTTTGTCCAGATTGTGCCACTTGATTTTCTCAGGGACCCTTGTTTGTTTGCTTTTCTTTGGTGCCTTCATAAAAATTTCTGTTAGTAGGAGACGGTGTTGCCGAGCGATTGCCTCTCCCAGGATCACTTTGCAATCTTTTGCCCGAGGTTTCATGAAACTGGCTACCAAATAGTAGTCAATCTGGGTTTTATATCCATCACTGCTGAAAGTGATCAGGTGTCGGCTTTATTTGATGAACATTTAACACGATAAGACCGTGTGATTTACACATGCTTAGGATGTCTTCACCAGGAAGGTTCCTGGTGCCGTATCCCAGTTCTCCATGGCACTCTTCATAGTCTTCGCTTAACTTCCCGACATGTCCATTTAAATCTCCTCCAACAAACAGAAGCTCTTCCTTTGGGATGTTCTTAAGGAGATTGTGGAAATTTAGCCAAAATGTATCTTTATCCTTCCGATCGAACACAATTTGGGTAGCATATGCACTGACAATATTCCACACCTCTCCTTGTATTACTTGCTTGAGGGACATCAAACGATCGCTGGACTTCGAAATGCTCAAGACGTTACCAAGTAGCTCTGCTGCAAGGATGATACCGATTCCGTTCCACAGTAGAACATCTTGTAATCTTTTGTCCTAACGTCGAAGAAACGCGCCCGATTTCCGGTGTTTTTTCATTCCGTCTTTCGGACACACAAGATATCCACCCGCCTTCTATTCATCATCTCTTCCAGCTCGTAACTTCGGCCAGTCATGCTTCTAACGTTCCAACTCCCGACCCTTAAATTTCGTCCAAACTGTTTACTTTGCTAGCCCCCGGAATCTGTATATGATTCAGTTTTGCAATATTGTTGCGATGGTGTTTGTTGACACGTTTGACTCGTGCATGCTGCTGTTTTATTATTGTTTGTTTGGTCTTTCTTCTATGACACCGGTGATCTTCAGTCGTGTCAACCCACGGACTCGCATGCACACTTGTGAGAGCGTTTTTAAGCTAGTGTATGTGTCGCTGGGCTCATTTGGGAGTTATATTCCCTAAATCTTATTTGTCCCCTTAGTCGCCCTTTCCGACAGGCGCTAGTTGTTGGGGGTCGCTGCAGTAATATTCTTAACCCATCCCTGCACGGGACTATTTAGTTATTAATTCAACTAATTAATTTCAATTAATTCATTTTTATTAATTTGTAGTTGTAGATTGTGCAAAAACCTTTCAAATCGAGTCTTAAATTTTAAGGGTACAAAGAAATTACTTAGTTACTTGCGTGACACTACAGTTGGAAGTGAACCTGGCCCTTAACCAACAAGTCTATCCATTTAGGTCGTTCTTTAGCTTATTGCTTCCAGTTGCGCATTCCAAGTTGGTTGAGGTTCCGTTGATCTTGCGCGGAGATTCGAAGTTTAGATTCGAAGACATAGAAATTCTTAAAATCTAAAACAAGTATATATTTAAGAATAATAGCAGAAGAAAAGAGTTTTAGAAACATAAAATACACTTCATTTTTGTATAAAATTAAAATTATAAATGAAAATTTAAATATTGAATTTTAAGACTATGTAGGTTACTTACAGAAAAGCGTCGTCAGCCGAATAAAAGCACTTAGATAAAAACTTGTATTCGAACTCATTTAACAGACACATCATTTTCTACTGAAAAGTAAAAGTAAAACATCTAGTCTATTTCCGAAATTGTTCAAGAGAGCAAAAAAACTAAAGCGGGCCTGCTCGATTTTATATCCATTTTGGGAATTCTGATGCAATATCATAGAAGTAAATCGTCCAACACAACATGGACAATAAGATACGGCTACGCATAGTGAAAATATTTTTCGTTGAACAAAGAAAACGAAATTTTACATAAATCGACCGCGGATGTCAAACGATAGTGCATGCGATCATATGAAAACACAAGCGGTTTCACTCAGCTGAGGCCTACCAGCCGGGTACTAGTACCTTAATCCAAGAAATGGGTAACCAACCCCGTTTGACGGATTCTTGGTGGCAGCAGATAAGAGAGGGGGGGAAGAGTGCTTTCCCACTATAGCCCTTATTCCTGTTCCAGGCGGCAGCGGACGAATTCCCTAGACGGAGTCAACGGTGGCGTCTATAGTTCCAGTTAGGTTGAACTTAGTGAATACCTTGCGCGAGCTGCTTCGACGTATTCGGATCACAGGTCGGTAAGGAATTTCCAATGTTGGTCAGGACATTGGAATAGAGATGGTGGCGGAGGAGCCCTTAATGAGCCAACGGCAGCGCTCATACTCCCGTAGTGGACTTCTGGCACCGGTGTACCCGGCCCCTCGTCCTAGGGGAATAATTAAGGAACTGGCCCTCCAGGTTGGGGGTTGTGCCGTCGGGGTAACTTCCCTACCACGTAAAAAATCGATGGTTCCGAACAACCAAAAGCCTCGGATAAAGATGAATCAACTAATGACGACCCCAGCAAACGAAATAAGGACAACGACCTTCGGATCTGTACGTGGAATGTTCTGTCCCTTCACAGACCACGTGCAGCCGAACAACTAGCAGAGGCCCTAGACTGCTATAAAGCAGATATTACCGCCATCCAGGAAGTGCCATGTGATGGGCCGGGCAAAAAGAGGATGAAAAACTCTGACATCTACTACCATGATTGCTACAGAGGCAACAGGCAACGCTTATTCGGATGCGGATTTGTCATACGCGGCAGACTTAGGCAAGAAGTCTTAAGCTTCCGACACGTTAGCGAGCGTATTATGACTATCCGGATCAAGGCTAAATTCGCTAACATAACCCTAATATGTGTTCATGCCCCACGGAAGAAAATGACCCTGCCACCAAAGAGTGTTTTTACGAGCTCCTCGACAAAACATACGAGCAATGTCCTAAATACAACGTTAAAATTCATTCACTCATTAATTTTCAATGGCCCGCTAATCCTTTATGAGGGTCGCGGGGGTAGGATGCTCAGGTGGACTCTCCATCCTTCTCGATCCTCCGCCATTGACTCCAATTCATCAGGGGGAATCCCTAAGCGGCTCCAGGAGATATGTCGGACTTGATCCAACCATCTATTTCTGGGCCTTCCGCGAAGTCGCCTACCTGATGGCACGGCAACCATGGCGCGTCTTGGAAGCTGGTCTGGGGGCATACGCACTACGTGACCAAACCATCGAAGCATAGATCGTTCCGTTCGGAGAAGTAGCTGCTCAACGTTGAGCGCCTCACGTACTCTGGTGTTGCGCACTCGATCCCTACGAGTTATTCCAACAACACCGCGAAGGAACCTCATTTCGGCAGCTTGTATCCGCGATCTTATTCTTTCGGTCACTACCCAAATTTCATGACCATAGGTGAAAGTTGGAACATACACCGAGTTAAAAACCGATAGCTTAGCTTGAACACTAAGTTCGGCCTTCCTTATAACAGATTGGCCAAGCTCTCTCAAAATTGATCCAGCCTGACCAATTCTACAGACTCTTCGCTGAACGCGTATCCCGAAATCTCTTAATCACCCCTATGCCGCCAGCATCAAGTGCCAAAGACCAGTGGCAACGCTGCTAACATGCCAGCAGAAACGCCGCGACTGATGTGCTGGGTTTCGCTCGCTCACCACCGCGAAACACCTGGTTTGACGAAGAATGCCAGCAAGTGCATGCAGCAAAATAAAACGCTTACAAAGCGGCGCTGCAAAGGAAGACGAGAGCTGCTTGTGAGCTCTACGAGCAAAAGAGACGGGAAGAACATCAGCTTCTCCAAAAGAAGAAGAAAGAATATGAGAAGCGCGCGTTCGAGAATATCGAGAGTTTATACTCCAGGAACAATGTACGGAAGTTTTACAAGAAGTAAAAAGAACGTGTCAGGGAAGGAATACCCGTAGAGAAACCTGTAGAGATGAAAATGGAAACCTCGTAGTAGAATCACAGTCGGTGCTGAGAATATGGAAAAACTACAATACTTCTGCAGAGTGTATAACGGCGACGAAAACCAACATCCCACTGTCAGGCAGAATGGACCATTCAACTTAGACGATGATAGTTAAAATTTCCGTCCACCTGACCAAAACGGAGTGAGGATAGCAATATTCAAGCTAAAATCCAACAAGGCTGCTTGAACTGACGGCTTACCGGCCGAACTTTTCAAGGCAGCTGAGGATGGATTGGTAGAGTGCATACACCAACTCATCTCTAAGATTTGGTCAGACGAGTGTATGCCTGATGTATGGAACCTCAGCATCTTTTGCCCGATCCACAAGAAAGGAGACCCCCTCAACTGCGCCAATTATAGAGGCATCAGTCTCCTTAAAATCGCATATAAAATCTTTTTTGAAACCTTTTATCAACAGCCTGAATGGACCCTATCAGTGGGGTTTCAGGTCAGGAAAGTCCACCATCGAGATCCTGGAGAAAACCCAAGAATTCCAAATCGATACTCACCACCTTTTTATCGAGTTCAAGGCCGCCTATGACAGCATCTATAGAGAAGAGCTTTATAAAGCTATGCCCAGTTTTGACATCCTTGCCAAACTTGTCCGTCTGTGCAGGCTGACGATGGAGAACGCTCGCTGCTCCATCAAGGTCGGTATTGACCTCACCGAGGCCTTTGATTTCAAAAAAGGCTTTAGGCAAGGTGACGCGCTGTCATGCGACTTATTTAATATTGTACTTGAACGGATTGTGCGGAACTCAAAAGCCAACACCGGAGGTACAATCTATTACAAGTTTGTATAACTGCTTGCATACGCCGACGATATAGACATTATCGGAAGAACTCAGCCGGTGCGTTTGCAAGCTTCGAGACGGAAGCGGCCAAAATGGGTTTACCGATAAACGAGGGCAAAACCAAGTATATGCTGTCAACAAGAAGGGAAAACTAACACCGACGAATTGGACAAAACGTCACAGTGGGCAACTATAACGTCGAGGTAGTAAGGGACTTTGTCTACCTTGGCCCTGCTCTAAACTCTGAGAATAAGATCAGCGCAGAAATCAATCGAAGAATAACTCTTGCCAATCGCTATATTTTTGGGGCTTATAAGGCAATTCAACAGTAAAACCCTATACCGAACAACTAAGGAGACTCCATATAAGACCTTGATTATCACAGTCCTGCTTTACGGCGCTGAAACATAGACTTTATTAAAAGAGGATGAAGATATCCTTGGTCGCTTCGAGAGAAAAATTCTTCGTAAGATTTTCGGTCCCGTGTGCGTTGACGGGTTTTGGAGGAGAAGAAGATTCAATCACGAACTATACGAACTGTACAGCGACGTCGACTTAGTCCAAAAAACTATGTATTGGACGTCTGAGATGGCTAGGACATGTAGAGCGAACTTGCTTAGGTGGCGCTGCAGTTCGGGGTGAACCTGGGCCTCAACCAACAAGCCTCTCCATTTAGCTCGGTCTTTAGCTTATTGCATCCAGTTGCCCACTCCAAGTTGGTCGAGGTCCCCTTGAACTTGTGCGCGCCACCTACGGCGAGGAGGTCGTCTGCTGCGTTGTCCCTCGGGATTAGATTCGAAGACTCTGCGAGGCCGGAGCGTTGGTGTCCATTCGCTCTACATGTTCTAGCTATCTCAGACGTCCAATACGTAGTTTTTTGACTAGGTCGATGTTGCTGTACAACTCATACAGCTAAGACCACGTAATATCTACAGAATTTGAATTTAACTTTGTACGAGATCAACCAAAGAAACAGACTTTTTATAATTCACTTTAATGCTCACTCTTTTCAAAATCTTTAAATTACATTCAAAGAAGTTCGCAACGATGCTCATGTATTTTACGGCAGCGAATTCGACAAAAAAGGGGTTGCGTCATTAGCAAACATAACTTAAGGGAAAACAATATCAGACATAAAAACGAACAATAAAATTAGACCCAAAAATAGAACCTTAGGGTACACTACGCACAATTTGACTTAATTTAATCGCAACAATAAAGTTATTCACACTTTTCACACTAACTTACCGAAAACCTACTCATATGTGTAAAAATGAAACAGCCACTTTATTTTTGATCCATTACACATTTCATCTAAATTACATAGTATAACAACTGGCATAAATGCTGATATAATACATGAGCAGGTCCTTATTCTCGACACATTTAAATGATGCCTTATTAAAAAGGCACACACCCTACCTCTCTGATGATACTCGTACCTACTTAATCGCAGTTGTCGACTCAAATTCTTTCTCTCTCTCTTTATCCTTCGAAATGATTATTTCTAGATCGGATCTGATCTGATCGGAGATAAAAATATCATCCAAATTCTACTTACCCATTACCGATCATAACGCATCTCTTTTTATTTTCGCGAGTATAAGTACCTGATACAATGCAAACGATCTGCGTGATCTTACTCGTACCCTTTATCATTATCCATGATTTACGAAAAATTGGTAATGACTTTATCAAGTTTGAATTTATCTAAGTATACCCTCTGGACAGGATGGAATGATGAAATATGTTACAAGATTGTCTAAAGTAGTACGTATACATTATGATCTCATTATTTTCGGCAAGATCCCTTACTAAATTAGTACTTGCCAGACCCAGCTACTGGTATGCTGATCGTTAATTCTCACTTAATTTTTATAAGTAGGTATTTTAAGTGAATAGCTACATATTTTACTAAATCGATATAAGTTTCACATAACAATATTTATAAAGACAATATTTAATATGTCAACACCTTTTTATAATTTAATTACAGGGTGAATACTAATCTATAAAATACGTGTTATACATTTTTGGTAAAACGTACTTAAAGCAGGACTATTAAACTTAAAAATAATAATAATACCCTTAGAATACATAACACTTGAATTTTTTGATTACAATGGCTTTTGTAATCATAACAAACATAAGGGTTATACTATAGGTAGAATCTGTTCCTGTTTGAAAGTTTATACAGCAACAGAAAGAGTTTGTGTGCTTTCAAGCGTTTTTTAAAATATTACTTTCGTCTAACAGTTTAACTCTTTTACTGCACCTATACAATATCGGTTCGAAATGAATAGAAGAGAGGAAAATTATTTTTGTTGTAGAGATGTGAAAATTAGGTGATATTAGATTTCAGTTCATGACATGACTTCATGAGTGGTTTCCAAACTACTCGTGGACAATTTCTCTGTGTTTTTTGCATTCGGTTTTGATTCCTAGTATTTGTTTCGTATTGTTGAGTTACTCTAGGTGGTAAATGGTGGCATTAATGAATTTTATTACTATTGTTGTATATTAGAAATCTTTAATGGATACGATACTCGATACTATACGGTACTCGAGCCGACAACCTAACTCTCAGTGGCCGAACACATTACATGCTGTAATGTAATGTTAAGACACCGTTAATCAATTGATTCAAAGGATACAAACTTGACTCCACCTAATTAAAAGAGCTGCATGAACCTCGTGTTGTGTGCGTTATATTTTCGCACGAATGAAAGGGACCTACAGTTTTGTGGCGTATATGAAGGGTAATTTTTATTTTGTTTTTGAAAAGCTTTCTCATGACAACAATACTCTCGGATGTTCTTAAAACGTTCGCGAGAGATGGGACCGTGGTAAAACAATTGCTGTTTTCTGGGATTCGAACATTGAACCTCACGCGCAGATGTACGACACACCTGAGAACCTTGTACTCAAAACGTTGCGTTTTAAGATTTTTTTCGGCATAGTGTTGCCCAGTTTGAGTGCGATGCTCGAGATAATGTATCTTAAATAGAAAGTTGTCCACTTTCTCAAGATGCTGCCAAGAAATATTACGTTGAGAAGCAGAATCTAGGAAGCTTTCTAATAGCAATTAGCTTATCAGGAATGTCTCTCCTGTGCAGAGCAAGCGAAATAGACTCCATCTTGGCACTATCGGACGCCTTTTTAGAATCAATGAACAGTAACAATCCATATTCCATACAGTGTTCAGTAATGGGAAATCTCTTTTCCAGTGGCAAGAATTCACATTCCAGGCAACAATCTTTGTCCACATACAATAATACTTACTTACTTAGGTGGCGCTACAGTTCGGGGTGAACCTGGGACTCAACCAACAAGCCTCTCCATTTAGCTCGGTCTTTAGCTAATTGCCTCCAGTTGCGCACTCCAAGTTGGTCGAGGTCCCCTTGAACTTGTGCGCGCCACCTACGGCGATGATTCCCTCTACTGCGTCGTCCCTCGGGGTTAGATTCGAAGACTCTGCGGGCCGGAGCGTTGGTGTCTATTCGCTCTAAATGTCCTAGCCATCTCAGGCTTTCAATACGCAGTTTTTTTACTAGGTAGATGTCGCTGTACAGCTCGTATAGTTCGTGATTGATTCTTCTTCTCCAAAACCCGTCAACGCAAACGGGACCGAAAATCTTACGAAGAATTTTTATCTCGAAGCGACCAAGGATATCTTCATCCTCTTTTAATAAAGTCCATGTTTCAGCGCCGTAAAGCAGGACTGGGATGATCAAGGTCTTATATAGAGTCTCCTTAGTTGTTCGAGATAGAGCGTTACTGTTGAATTGCCTTATAAGCCCAAAAAAACAGCGATTGGCAAGAGTTATTCTTCGATTGATTTCTGCGCTGATTTTGTTTGTGGAATTTATAGCAGAGCCAAGGTAGACAAAGTCCCTTACTACCTCGAAGTTATAACTGCCCACTGTGACGTTTTTTACCAATTCGTCGGTGTGGGCTTTCCCTTCTTGTTGACAGCATATACTTGGTTTTACCCATTTTGGACGCTTCCACTTCAATGCTTGCAAACGCACCGGTGACAGCCCGCTGAGATCTTCCGATAATGTCTATATCGTCGGCGTATGCAAGCAGTTGTACAGACTTGTAATAGATTGTGCCTCCGGTGTTGGCTTGTGAGTTCCGCACAATCCGTTCAAGTACAATATTGAAGAAGTCACATGACAGCGCGTCACCTTGCCTAAATCCTTTTTTGACATCAAAGGTCTCGGTGAGGTCATGACCGACCTTGATGGAGCAGCGAGCGTTCTCCATCGTCAACCTGCACAGACGGACAAGTTTGTCAGGGATGTCAAAACTAGACATGGCTCTATAAAGCTCTTCTCTATAGATGCTGTCATAGGCGGCCTTGAAATCGATAAAGAGGTGGTGAGTATCGATTTGGAATTCTTGGGTTTTCTCCAGGATCTGCCGAAGTGTGAAGATTTGATCGATGGTGGACTTTCCTGGCCTGAAACCGCACTGATAGGGTCCAATCAGGCTGTTGATAAAGGGTTTCAGGCGTTCACACAATATCGCAGAAAAGATCTTGTATGCGATGTTGAGGAGACTGATGCCTCTATAATTGGCGCAGTTGAGGGGGTCTCCTTTCTTGTGGATCGGGCAAACGATGCTGAGATTCAATTCATCAGGCATACACTCGTCTGACCAAATCTTAGAGATGAGTTGGTGTATGCACTCTACCAATTCATCCCCAGCTGCCTTGAAAAGTTCGGCCGGTAAGCCGTCAGGTCCGGCAGCCTTGTTGGATTTTAGCTCGGATATTGCTATCCTCACTTCGTTTTGGTCAGGTGGACGGAAATTTTGACTATCATCGTCTATGTTGAATGGTTCATTCTGCCTGACAGCGGGATGTTGGTTTTCGTCGCCGTTATACACTCTGCAGAAGTATTGTAGTTTTTCCATATTCTCAGCACCGACTGTGATTCTACTACGAGGTTTCCATTTTCATCTCTACAGGTTTCTGTACGGGTATTGCTTCTCTGACACGTTCTTTTTACCTTTTGGTAAAACTTCCGTACATTGTTCCTGGAGTATAAGCTCTCGATATTCTCAAACGAGCGCTTCTCATGCTCTCTCTTCTTCTTTTGGAGAAGCCGATGTTCTTCCCGTCTCTTTTGCTTGTAGAGCTCACGAGCAGCTCTCGTCTTCCTTTGCAGCGCCGCTTTGTATGCTTCTTCTTTTGCTGCATGCATTCGCCGGCATTCTTCGTCAAACCAGGGGTTTCGCGGTGGTGGGCGAGCGAGACCCAGCACATCAGTCGCGGCGTTTCTGATGGCATGTTAGTAGCGTTGCCACTGGTCTTCGGTACTTGATGCTGGCGGCAAAGGGGTGATTGAGAGATTTCGGGATACGCGTTCAGCGAACAGTCTGGCGGTCTCTTGCGATTGTAGCTTTTCGACTTTAAATTTTCTCACAGTGATTCTTCTTTGTTGCTCAGATTGGGATATCCGCATTCGTACCTTGGCTACAACAAGGTAATGATCCGAGTTTATGTTGGCCGCTCGGAAGGTCCGGACATCCAGAAGACTGGAGGCAGGCCTTGCGTCGATCGCAATATGATCAATTTGGTTGATCGTGTCATGATCATTAGACCGCCATGTGTGCTTATGAATATCGAGATGAGGAAAGCATGTGCTTGCTATGGTGACATTTCGCTCCACAGCGAAATCAATTAGCCTTAGTCCGTTATCAGACGTGGTGTCGTGTATGCTATGCTTACCGACTGCCCTACCAAAGACGTCCTCCTTTCCTATTTCGGCGTTAAAATCGCACAATACGATTTTAACGTCGTATTTAGGACATTGCTCGTATGTTTTGTCGAGGAGCTCGTAGAAACACTCTTTGGTGGCAGGGTCCTTGTCTTTCGTGGGGGCATGAGCACATATTAGGCTTATGTTAGCGAATTTAGCCTTGATCCGGAAAGTCATAATACGCTCGCTTACGTGTCGGAAGCTTAAGACTTCTTGCCTAAGTCTGCCACGTATGACAAATCCGCATCCGAATAAGCGTTGCCTGTTGCCTCTGTAGCAATTACCGTAGTAGATGTCACAGTTTTTCATCCTCTTTTTGCCCGGCCCATCCCATCGCACTTCCTGGATCTCGGTAATATCTGCTTTTAGCAGTCTAGGACCTCTGCTAGTTGTTCGGCTGCACATGGTCTGTAAAGGGACAGAACATTCCACGTACAGATCCGAAGGTCGTTGTCCTTATTTCGTTTGCTGGGGTCGTCATTAGTTGAGTCATCCCCATCCGAGGCTTTTGGTTGTTTCGGAACCATGAGTTTTTTACGTGGTAGGGAGTTACCCCGACGGCACAACCCCCAACCTGGAGGGCCAGTTCCTTAATTATTCCCCTAGGACGAGGGGCCGGATACACCGGTGCCAGTAGTCCACTACAGGAGTATGAGCGCTGCCGTTGGCCCATTAAGGGCTCCTCCGCCACCATCTCTATTCCAATGTCCTGACCAACATTGGAAATTCCTAACCGACCTGTGATCCGAATACGTCGAAGCAGCTCGCGCAAGGTATTCACTAAGTTTAACCTAACTGGAACTATAGACGCCACCGTTTAGGGAATTCGTCCGCTGCCGCCTGGAACAGGAAGAAGTGCTCTAGTGGGAAAGCACTCTTCCCCCCCTCTTTCATCTGCTGCCACCAAGAATCCGCCAAACGGGGTTGGTTACCCACTTCTTGGATTAAGGTACTAGACACCCGGCTGTCACCGCGTGGAGGTTGAGAGTAGGAGTTGGTAGGCCTCAGCTGAGTGAAAACGCTTGTGTTTTCATATGATCGCATGCACTACCGTTTGACCAACCCACATGCAATAATCTTCAAGTGTAATTCAGTCTACAGCAAAGACTATAGACAACTCACACCTACAATTTTAGTCTACATGTATAAGAAGTTGTTATAGCTTACCCAACAATCGCAACCTACTCGTAAGTACCCAATTCCAAATTTTGTTAGTTCTGCAGCAAAATTAGTTTTCAGTTGTCAGGCAAACATGGTTCATGGGACGTCCGAATGCTTCATTTCTAAGTTCTTCTGGACACCTGTTTAGTATGTAGTGTTAGCACAAGTCAGCTATCAGTCATCTATAAGACAAAAGTTGTTGGTTTAATTTTTTTTTCTTTTCGAGATAAGAACTTAAGTGGGGCACTGATTGAAGGTACTACCACGGGAGATCGAATGTTAGTGCCCCCCCAAACGTGAGAACGACACTCTTTTCTATTTGTGTTGTTGGATATGTTTTTGTACCAAGTTACATAAGAAACGCTATGCGAAATCATTCAAAGGGGCTTAAGAATCAAACAAATGTGGTGTGAAACGGTAGGGCTTATAGTGAACCCCAAAACCACTGCGGCACTCTTCACCAAGAAAAGGCAGTTAAAGCGTGTGTAACATACATATGTATCTCTCTGGGAGGGATAAGACTCGACCCAGAGGAACAGGTAAAGTATCTAGGCATAACACCAGATTTCAAACTTCTCTGGAAGGAATATGTAGAAGCTGTGGTAATCAAAGCCACTACAGCACTTTTGGTGTGCAGTGACATCTCAGGTAAAACGTGGGGGTGCAGCCCAGCTTCACTGAGGTGGTTTTACATGATAATAGCTAAACCCATCACTACATATGGTGCAATGGCAGGAATCAGCAGAACAAGGCTACGCACGCCGAGGAAATTCCTTTGAAAAGTGCAAAAACTTGCCTGCACCTGTCCACAACAGCACTAGAGATGGTAAAAATGATCGCAAAAGAGACCATAGTAAGAATAATCAAAGAAGGCGTCGGGAAAGGAAAATACATCGCAAACAAAGAGCAAAACACTCTATGTGATGTGCGCAATTATAAAAGGCCAAACACCCCGTTCCTTTCACCGGAACCCTTTTGTGGGATAGGACCACACAAAATACAGGAAGAACTGAGAGAAGAAAAAGAGAGCAAATGGGTCAAGCATTGGGACGATATGACCCTATTGAGGCAGACGAAAAATTCTGGGGTTTTCCAACCGGACCTAAGGGTTAGTAGCAAAACTCGACTCCGCATCTTAACATACACGCTAACGGGTAACTGCAGACTCAAGGAGCACCTTAGGAAACTTTGGATAGAAAGAAATGGACACTGCAGATTCTACATGGACCTCGCAGAAACACCAGCATACCTTCTTATGGAATGCGAAGCACTAATTCATAGAAGAAGACATCACATAGGAGTTTATCTTCCATCAAAGACCGATCTACCTTCGCTGGATCCACTTCAGACACTCCGGTTCATCAAAGCAATAGGACTAGAGGAAGTGCTCTAAATTGAGTACGCCGTCGACTAGAGCCCTAGTTTAGGGAGCACAATAGAGCTGCCATAGGTCGCAGTACACTTGCACCTCACCAACCATACGTCTACCTTCTATCATCTACATAGTTTTGGGTGTGACATGCATCTTTGGGATGAATTTATTGACCTCGAAACCGCGCAGTTCTATCAGCTATGGGTAAACAAAATTATTTATGATTTCCGACGTTTTTTTTTCCATTTTCTGCTATTCGACAAACTGAGTAAGGTTGGAGTATCACAGCTGATTCGATCTGTAAACACTGAATTACTCAATAGCAGGGGTATAATGAAATTACACACATCAGTGAGCGGACATCGCCCTTCAATCTGTGTTAAACGGTCTATTTTCTGAAAAATTACACAATGCCACTAAGGATAACCCATCATTTCCTTTCCTCACCTGTGCAATTCAATTACCTCTCATCTAACTGATATCATTGCCATTACACAGAGGATTAAGATGAAACAATGACATAATCTCATTTCACTTTGCAGATGTTCACTTTGGTTGTGCCATGTGTGGAATCTGTTGCTTAAGTCTTCCAAAAAAAAAAAAAAAAAACTCATCCAAGACTGTTTGTTCAGTTCAGTTCATATACCCAACTTTACTGCGTATGTAATCTAAACATGCCAACACAGATATAGATACTAATGTATGTATAGCCGAATGTACACATCACTTCTTATTTATATACATCACCCCGAAGGAAAACGTGTACATGGAACTAGCTGTTCACTGTTACAGTCTGATTTTGACATTGACGAATTCCTCGTCATTTGTCATTTGTTCCCAAAAGGATACCACCACCATACACTTTGGTACGGCTGCTGGCTGCTGGCTGCTGCTTATGTTGTGTTGCTGTCGATTTTGTTTTTCCTGGAGCTGCTGCTTCCCAGCAGCCAGTCTGACGTTCTCGGCAGTACAGCACACATATAGCTCGACGAGTGTAACATCCATGATTAAAACGTACGAATTCACAGCGGGCTAAGAAACTCATACAAAAGCCCATGATGCCTTCGTTCTGCTTATAGAGGGGTGGTAGTGGTAGCCATAGAAAGGGAACAAGTAATTCTGTTTTTCCTCCCGTTTGGTAATGTTTGTCTTCATTGCTCCTCGGAGCTATGGGAATTTCCAATACGTCTGGTTCTAATGGTGTTGGTACTAGTGATGGAATCGCAACTTCGTCGTCGTCGTCATGGATGCATGTTACCCTACTGTCATTGAAATTAGACGAAAGGCAATTCCTTCCATCCATCCATTCATCCATCCATTTGGTGCGTTGAAATGAGATGACAGCAGATAAGGGACATTTTCGAGGGGTGACTCTGCGCGAACAGATGATGTGAACAAGTGGCGCCGTTTCGTGACGTATTTAATGGCAGCCAATATGATAATGGTAATGGCGGTGTTTACTTTTAAGTATGGCAGCTAAAAACTTCGATATTGTGAGTGCAGCAATTTGTTTTAACTTATTTACATAAATACGTTGTATAGGTACATTTCTATCTTTGAAATGGTAAATAAGGAAGGTCTAGATAAGATCTCGTTCATATTGGGTGTGCTAAATTCGTTGTAGTGTGATATTTAGGGTTAGGGATAAGGGTCCACTCATGTATATATAGAACTCTATCCTAACGCAAAGAAAACTGCAGAAAACTAATGATAGTGGCAGCGATCGTCCAAGTACTTCACCTGTAACCCTTCCGGAACTTCGCTGTTTTGATTATGTGCTAGGTAAGCTAGTTATCCCCTTTAATTGGCAAGATGCACTTAGATTCATTTGGTCCATTGGGACAATTTTGATTATTGAATTAATTTCTAAATTTTATTGATATCCAAGTCGTCAGTATCTGTTAGTTCTTCGAAGAAGTATTCACTAAGAATCTGCATTCTGGCTAAGGGTAGTGCCTTTTCCTCTTTATGAATGGAGCTAAGACAAATGTCGTTGAAAGTGTGTCTACTCTTGTTATCATCCGGGCCAGTATGTATTTATGTAAGTACACCTGTCTCTCGAATTACACTGTTTCACTTTTACATGGTATACAAATTGATAAAAAAAAAAAAAAAAAAGTTGTTTTTGTTTATATCGATTATGCATTTTTTTATGTGGTCTTGAAATTTCAACAAGAACTCTAAAATTCGCTTAGTCAATACGAAGAAGTTTACAATGATGTCCGCCAAAGTAAGCAAATGTTGATCACGAATTTTCTCACATCAACCAAATGCAAATCTCACTCTTACCGAAGACGAAAATACAACCAGGAGTTCAACTCGTGTTGGCGTACCAGGACGTGCAATCTCATGAAATGAATGTTAGTGACTCGGATAGTGATATTGTTCCACATTCAGTAGAACCAATGTCAATTTTTCCATACAACCCTTTTATCATTTTACACGGTTATTATGAACGTATCTACGAATTTTTTTTATATTCCTTGATTCGACTTACACGGCTTAAAATCTAGTTCCAATCCTCCATTCTCATATTCAAGCTCTGTCGTTTTACACGCTTTCAATTTGCACGATCTTGTGTGGAACGTATCTACTGTGTAATTCGAGGGACAGGTGTATTCTGCTAATCGGTAACAGACTTCCAGTTTTGTACCGACTTAGGTAGGGTCACATCTGTCGGGCATACTTATCAAGATAGTGGGTCGTATGCAAAAGGATGCGCACGATCTAAGAGTCAGAGCTGACGAGCTTCAACTCACATGTGAGATTGATTGTGTAAAGCGGAAGTCAGACTCAGTTTCATATTTTAAAAAATGAGATCGTTCTCAACGGCTCTGTCTATATGGATTTGAGACAGATCTCAAAGCTCAGTGTTTTCGTTCCGTTCTGGATATCCGCATATGTACGTTAGCTACAACTAGGTAATGATCCGAGTCCATGTTGGCTCCTCGGAAAGTCCGGACACCCAGAATACTGGAGCAGTGCCTTGCGTCGATCGCAATGTTGACAGTTTTTCGATCAAAGGAGAGCCATGTTCCCTTGTGAATATCGAGACGTGGGAACCGCGTACTAGCCACGACAAAGTTTCGTCTCGCCGCAAAGTCGACTAGCCGTCGGATGTGATGTCGTGCAGGCTAGATTCCTAGATTTGCGTTAAAATCACCTAGGATAATTTAAATGTCGTGACTAGGGCATTGCTCATGCGTCTTGTCCAAGAGCTGGTAGAAGTCATCCTTGGCCACGTCGTCCATTTTCTCGTGAGTGGCGTGAGCGCATATTAGGCTAATGTTGGCAAATTTAGCCTTGATACGGATAGTCATGAGGCGCTCGTTCACATGCCGGAAACTCAAGACTTCTTGCCTAAGTTTGCCTCCAATGACAAATCAGCACCCGAATAGACGCTGTTGTCTGTACCAATCGCCGTAGTAGATGTCGCAGTTTTTCATCCTCCTTTTGCCCGGCCCATCTCATCGCACTTCTTGGATGGCGGTAATGTCTGCTTTGAAACACTCTAGGGCCGTCGCAAGTTGATCGGCTGCGTGTGGTTTGTAGAGGGACTTAACATTCCACGTGCAGACATGAAGATCGTTGTCCTCTTTTTTCGTTTGCTTGGGTCGTCAACAGTAAAATCATCCGTATCCGAGGCTGTTGGTTGCTTCGTAACCGAAGGTTCTTTGCGTGGTAGGGAAGTTAACCCGACGACACAACCCCCAACCAGATCCTTTTTTGCAACCCCTATCTTCTACTGGTAGCATGAAACTATTGTTTATAAACATCAGTGGTAAGTGTTTACTTCTGCGTGTCGTCAGTTTGAGTAATGCTTTTCATAATGGAAATTGGATGCGCGTGGCTTTATTCTGTATACGTAACGGTGCTTACATCTCCTATTGTATATGAGGTGATGTTGGATAGTTAACTTGCAGAAGGAGAATGCAGTCGCCCAAAATACCGAAGAAGAAGAAGAAGAAGAAGAAAAGGAGGAAGAGACTGACACACCAAGGGTGCAGCCCCAGGAGATCACTGTTGTACGTGAACCTCTTTTTCGCGACGACTGGCGTGGATCAAACACCGATCATCTTCACAGACGACTCGGCAGCAGACGAGAGGAACATTATCGAGAGCATCCTATTCACCCTGTCGCTAAATATTGCTCAAAAAATTCCAGAAAATAGGCCCCTGGAGCGAATCAGGAACAAGAAGAGGGTTCCTAGCAAGTCGCCATACCACAGGGACATGATCTACAAGGGTCTTGAGCATCAGACTCCCCCAAAAACGCAATCGAGTCACCATCGAAAACCGCTGAATTGCCTCAAGAACCAACAACACCTCAGGTTGCGCTCCGTTAATATTTCAGGAAAGTCATCAAGTCCCGCTTGCCGCTGACCAGCTTCGCCAACATTGAAAACACTGTGAATTCATTCGATTTCCAGCCTTTTTCTTTGTCTCTTACATATTTTTCTGTAAGTGTTATTTTTTTCTGTTTTTATTCGCAAACGCAAAACTAAATGAGAAATACATTCGTATCGAAACAGTGCATTTCCTTTTTATTACTCGTATAAAAATAAATGTATTCGTGAAGCATACATTTTGACATTCGATTTACAATTTCCTTTTTTTTCTAGCCAAATCCTATCTCGAAGGAACACTTTGACCAAAGAGTGGGTGAAGAATTTATAGGCACTACCACTCAACAACAAAAGTGGCACTGGATCGATCATATTCTTCGATATGGCGACAGTGTCATAGTAAAGTACTCGATGCAATGGAATGGAATTCCATGATGACAGAAGAACGAGTCGACACCGAAATTGGGGAGTGTTGAAAAGAGCTGAAACGCATCTTCAATAACCGTGTAAGATAGCACGTAAGCGCAATAAAGGCCTAGAGATTCATTCAAATTACAATTAATAAAAGCAAAAGACGGAAGGGTCCTTTCAGAAGAAAAACAAATCGTAAATAAATGGAAGGAATACTTTGAAGGTCTACTGAACACATCAGAAGGGGATAAAGACACGAGTACAAATAAAATATTGATGACAGAGGGAACATACAGGGAAGAATTAAGCCAAGAAAATACTATTACCATTGAAGATCTAAACATAGCGCTCAAGAGGATTCAGATAGCAAAGGCTTCGGGTATCGATGATATTGCACCAGAATATATTTTATACCTAGAAAAAGAATGTAAGAAAGAACTGCTAGGAATCCTAAACTTGGTGTGGATCAGATTGCAGATTCCAGAGAATTGGAAATACGGAGTTAACCTGCCTATTTATAAGAAAGGAGACACAAACGATTGTGGAAATGATTGAGGTATCAGTCTGCACTCCATGGCTCTAAAAGTTTACGAGACGATACTAGAGTCTTGGATCAGATAGACGGAGGAAGAACATCTATTGGAGGTACAAAGCGGCGTCAGTGCGGCACATAAAATACAGGATCACATTTTCACGGCGCAACAAATTGTAGAAAAAAACTGACCAAAAATAAGAAAGTATACGTATGCTTCATTGACATGAAGAAGGCATTCGACACGGTTAGTAGAAATAAAATTTGGGCAAATCTAAGTAATAAAGGTGTGGATGAGGGTCTTGTAAGAGGTATTAAAAGCATATATAAAGACACATACAACGTTGTCAGAACCAGCAATAGAATGTCAGAGAATTTTAAGACCGCAAAAGGTGTCAGACAGAGAAGTGTATTAAGTCCTCTTCTGGTCATCTGTGCAATGGATGACGCTATACTCGTACGACACTGCCAAGAAAGAATGGAAAGCTTCATGGATATTGGCACTTGAGACCGATGCCTATGCAGGCCTGTGCTTTTCTAGATGGCATAGTGCTGTTCGCAAAATCGGAGCAAATCATGGAGAAGAATCTGAAAGTCTGGAAAGACAATCTGGCTTCACAAAAATTAGAATTGAATGTCGAAAAAATAAAAGTTATGGCAATTAGTAATGGATCGAGAGTAATAAATGTGAGCGTGGATGGAGAAATCATCGAACAGGTGGAAAGGTACAAATATCTGGGAAGTGTTTTCAACAACAGAGGTAGCTCGGAAAACGAATTAAGGGCTAGGATCCTATCCGCTAATAGAGTATATGCTGCGTTAAAGAGAAAGTTTCTAGATCACAAACAAATAACCCGAAGAACAAAAATATCCATATTTAAGTCGATGTATCTTCCAGTATTATTGCACGAAGGAGAAAACTGGACCCTCTCAGATAGGCAAGAAAAGCATATATAAGCCATGGAAATAAAGTACCTGAGAAGAGTGCTAGGAATAAGATGAATCGAGAGGAACAGAATCGAAGACATAAGGAACGAACTTAAAGTGGAACCCGCCAAAAAGACCCTAGAAGATAAAAAACTTAAATGGTTTGGACACATGGTGCGGATGGCCGAAAACAGATAAGTCAAAAAAATATGGGAATCAAAACCTAATGAAAAAAACAAGACAGAAAGACCCAGAATATCTTGAAACGGTGCAGTTGAAAAGATTATGAGGAAAGCTGGAGAAAGCTGGAACTCGACAAACAAACGACAAGAGATAGAAACCATTGGAGAGAGTTCTTAAAAAAGAGGAAGACAGAAACCAGGGGTAAAACCTCGATACCTTAATGGTGAAAGAGGTCCGGATTATGCATGTATATATGATTCTTAAGAGGCAGCAGAACTGAATAATCACTGATGTACCCACTTTTCTTATCCTCTTTGAAAGTTGTACCTACAACTAACAACTGTTTCTTCAGACTTCTAAATGATTTTGCCCAACAACGGGTACGATACATCGAACTGATGACCTTTTGTGATTATATTGATGTCCTTCAATCACGTACCTATTGCAATTAATTAAAAACTCACCCTGTCAATCAAACGTCCTCCATGTAAGCATTTTTCACTAATAGAACACTATCAAGGAACTATTTCTATTAAATAAAATTCCACAACCGTATACCCTCAGACTACACTATTCTCCTGATCCTAATCTGTGTACACACTTTCAAACTGACATTTGTATGGCATTCATGTATCAAATTTTTCCGACTGCAAGTCATTTCTGCCATCTTGTGCTGTGATGAAAATAACATCCTGATGATATTATCCCTGACACAGTGACACTTCCATTGCCCAAGAGACGTTCGAGAACGAAAATCATTGAACTAAGCACACCATGACGCGTCGGTAGGGTATAGAAGCACCCCAGTCCTGACGCGCCAAGCAATCATTGTGTCCAAACCGCGTGCAGCACACTGCCGAAGCCAGTGTACAGGGTGATTTTGAATAATTGCCGGCCATTAATCAGATTGAAACATCGGTACTCTACGATGTTCTCTCAGAAATTGAATTCGTTTCCTTGCGATATTCGTGCACAACATATCAAGTGCGAACTGTGAACTGGAAATGCCATACATAACGCACACATCTGTATCGAAGATTGTATCTAACAATGGGGAAATTTTTAATTAAATTCGTTATCTTCTAGTTTGTAGTTCAGGGAAAGTGTTAATATGCAATATGATAGGTGTCTGGGATTTGAAAATTGCATTTTAATTCAACAAACTCATTTATATGCGTAAATGTTGTACCGTTTCATTTGTAATATATGTAGAAAATGAATGTGATAACCAAAATGTGATGCAAATATAGCTATATACCAAAAGATATACCGTAAAGTAGTCGAACTAAATTTTAAAGAAAGTCACTGTCTAGCGCTTTTCACAGTTTGATAGTAGGACACTTAGATACTTCGATGGTGTATCCGTCAGGTGTCAGTGCGAACTACAATGTTACCTAGTTACTGTGGTATTCGTTGGTATCAGACTTCATACTGTTATTACGAGTATATTATCCACTTATTTGGGAACCTAGGTACCTTTAGATGGGGAAACTACTGACTGTCCAAAGCTTGACTTGGCTTAATAGAATAATAACTCAACAACAAGAATTAACTTTAAACTGTGTAATATTTATCGCACAAATAGAAGGGACCTTGCAGTTTTATCCATATCCTAGGGGTATTTTTTTGAGAAATTTCTTCATGGAAATTGTATTCTAGGAATCGCGGTAGGTGGCACTGCGAACAAAACTTATCTCTTTTGTTCAGTAATACTAACCACTGAGGTTCATACTTTTCCGAAATAAACTTGACATACTGGAATTGAGTGGTGTAAGGTAGTGCGATTTAGGTAAGTTCCAATCAACACCGCGTAACATTAGCCTATTCTATTAGGCAAGGTCAGATAGATGTGTGCACTGCATAGATTTGCTTCTGTTACCAAACCAAAGGAGCGTCACCACCATACAATGTTACGATCTGGTGAGGCCAGCGGCTCACGAAGAATAGAAAATTTTCTTGAACAGGCTAGATTTCGCCTAAAATGCGATGCCAAATAAAGATAACGTTATTATAATGACGGACTTCAATGCAAAATTTTGGGTAGGTATAGAGTAAAGGCCTGCATGAATACATTCATTTGCTTTCTCTAAACGTGTACAGTACGAGTACTTCAGTATACACTACTCATTGCAATTCTACGAACGAGAGTCCCATGAAAATGAGTACAATACTAAAAGAGACAGTTACTGTACACTACTCGATCAGCTAATACCAAGATGAGTACACTGTTTGGTTTCATTAATACAAGCGAGTGCTTGCTGTGAACAAAACATGTACCATATTAACTGTTCAAAATACACTGACTGCACTCATTTAAGTTAGTGCAATGGGTAATTGGTTTCTAAATTTGCTCAAGTGAAAACAAAAAAAGTTGCTGGTCTTAGAATTGTGTAGTGTACTATAATATTATCTAACAATATGGAAATATGAGGTGTAACATAAGAATTGAGCGATTTTGATGTTGAATGTGATTATTATTTGGATTAATTATATAGTGTACCCAAAACATGCAAAGAACAAAACGACAAGATTTATTACCCCAAGTAGCAGTCCAGCTTTACTGGGAAATCCACCCTGTTCTGAGGCCGGCTCTACAGATTCTGGGGAGAGCCGCTTATTGCAATCCAATGACCCTTTTCCAAAAAATTCAAGGGTATCTCGATCTCCTCCACCAAGATCGAATAACTCCGGAAAAGAAGTCCACCGGGAGCACCAGCGCGCGAAAGTCAGGACTCAGCGAAATACAAAAGCTTACATCTACATCTTTGGGGTATAATGCGTGGAAAATTAACGTCGATGACTACGACGACTACCGAGCAGTATCCAAAACGCTAAATACCGAAAAGATTCAGTGGTATACTTTCGAAACCAAGTCAGAAAGGCCACATCGTGTTGTTGCAAGAGGACTCCATCCCTCATGCACGAAAGAAGAGGTTATGACCGATCTTCAAGCCAAAGGCTTTTAAATCATTCATGCCGTTAATATCTTCAAGAAGGAAGGAAGCAACAAACGGAAATAAATAAAGACATCTGGTAAGGCGTGGACATCCGCTTTTTATGCTTACCTTCGATAAGCCTGATAATATAGACGATATCTACCGAATTAGAGCTATATTAAATATCGTGGTCAAAATTGAGCCCGTGCGTAGAAATTTAAGAATGATTCCGCAGTGCAAACGTTGCCAAGGATTTAATCATACGCAAATGTACTGCAAAAAGGAACCGCGATGTGTGAAATGCGCAGGAAATCATCTATCCCAAGTTTGTAGAGTAAACAAACAAACCTCCGCAACCTGTGCTGTTTGTACCCAGCAAATTATAGAGGCTGTGAAGTAGCTATAGAGTTGCAAGAACGGAGAGATGCGTTCCTTAAGCTCCTAAATGCAAAATCAAAACTGCAAACTAACCCAACGCGTAAGATCGCGCAGGAGAAAGTAGGCAAACTAAAACTACCGGGTTCGGAGCGCAAAAAGATCGGGGAAAGAGTGACAATAGAAAAGTCTTTGACCTCTGTTCTGAAAAGAAACGGTACTGAAAAGCTACCAATGGAAAAACCACCGGGTAATGACCCTCAAACTTGGAATTTCGACGGACCGTGTCCCTCTTGCTTTCCCAAACGGACTTTTGCAAAAACTTCACGAATTGGAAATATTCATGTGTGAAAAAGATATTTATATTTGCTTGATTTCTGAAACCCACGTAAAAAACGAATCTCATTTAAAAATAAAGGGCTATAATGATTACCACGCTTGTCACCCTTCGGGAAAAGCGAGAGGCGGATCATACTTGTTTATTAAAGACAGTATCGAACAATTCGAAGATGTAAAGATAGAGTTTGAAACTTTGCAACTCTGCACGATTCGAGTCAAAAATAGTCAGCGCACTCTTAAAATCTCATCTATCTACTGTCCACCGCGTTCCGCGCTTGAAGAAATTGATTTTACAAACACGTTTAAATCGCTGAAACCTAATTCCATTGTTGGTGGCGATTTTAATGCGAAACACACGTTCTGGGGCTCAAGATACAGCTCGAAAAAAGGTAGAATGCAGTAGAGTTGTGATTTCCATTCGACGGGTAAACCGACTTACTACCCAATTGATACTTCGAAAATACCTAACCTGATCAATTTTTTCGTTGTGAAAGGAATGTCTACCAACCACATAAAAGTTAAAGAGAGCTTTGATCCGTCGTCTGATTATTCCCAAGTTATTTTAACATTGAGCAAAAAACTAGTCTATAACCTAGAGCCAGCGAGATTAACTGGTAGAACAACTAACCGGGAAGGCTTTAGGAACGAAATTGAAGATAATGTTGAGCTGAGCGTTCGACTTACGACACCCAATGAACTTGAGCTGAAGTTGATCGCTTCGTTGAGATCATACAATCCAAGGAAATTGCCGGACAAATACAATTAAGGATATCTTCCGGAATTGGTCAAGGAAAAAGAAATGCGCGTAAAAAATGACAACAGAGTCGCGCTCCACAACATAAAGGACACTTGAATCTTCTGTGCAATTCGTTGAAGAAGAATATTAAGGATTTTAAGAATCCTGCGAAAAAAGATTCCAATTATTCACCCTGGAAAGCTGTAAAAGGCACCAAAAGGCCCAAAGTCCCGCGCCGGCAATTAAATTAAATCAAAATGAATGGGCAATGGGTCCATAATAAATATATGCGACAATGTTCCTTTTCAGTTTTTTTTTATTTTTGCGTATGGGTGAAAATCTTCAAAGGCACCATGAGCTCGGTGCCCATATTAGTATGACATTTTTACTCACTAAAAAACACCCCATCATTCCTGTCCTGTCGCCCTTCGAGTGGAATAGGGCGTCAACACCGCCTGCGCGCCATCGTGTTCGGACTTCTGCAATGCGCTTTAAATCTCTCCAACTCATTGCCAAAGCTCTAGATTCCTTTTCAACCGTTCTTTACCCAGGCGACCTTCAGTTCTGCCAGAATAAGTAATGAGTTGCCATTGTATGGTGTGTTTGGCAACCGAATTTTCTTTGCTTCGCAGGATGTGAGCAATCCACTGCCAGTTTCTTCATCAAATTCTAATTTCAATGGGTTCCTGACTCATTCTCAAGTGGAGGTGTTCATTCGCGATGCGATTAGGCCCGAAAATCCTAAGTATGAAAATCTGCAGCTAACGAATGACAAAACTAAATGACCGAACTAAATGGAGAGGCTTGTTGGTTGAGGCCCAGGTTCACCCCGAACTGTAGCGCCACCTAAGTAAGTAAGTAAGTGAACACGAAACTTATCGTACGTTTTTTTAGTATTTATTATAAAAGGAGGGGGATGAAATTTATATCATGCAAAAGGTACTATGCCATAGATGTGCAGAAAAAAAAATGCATGTGCGTATGTTATCGCTAAGTCAGGTAAATAAAGTGTGCATTCACGCATGATTTCCCCATACAAAACGCTTCGACCAATTAAATGAAAGCATTTTGATCACGTTCATGGCTGCATGAGCTTAAATCCCTTTGCCTTCCCTGCACGGGAGAATATTACACAAAAAAGTTATGTAAACATATACATAACATTGTTTTTCTCGTTGTTTGTTTACTTCCCCGTCGTCGGTCGAATTTCGACCACACGCGATGCTAGTAACCATTATTTTTCCAAATTTTCAACAGCATGCCGAACGCAGATTTGGCTTTCCTGATTCTACTGTTTACATCGATCTCGGTCGAGACTATACTTCCTAGGTATTGAAAGTTAATAAATTTCTCGACCTGCTGCCCAGTAGTACTTACTTGAGCTGTAGAAATTGTAAGGCTGAGTGCCTTTGTCTCGGTGATATTAATCCTCAACCCTGCTATCTTTGCTTTGTCTTCCAGAATATGGACCATTTGGTGCAGGTCCATATCTCTATGCGAAAGCAAGCAAATGTCGTCAGCATAATCCAGATGTTTAAGATAAGATGTCACTGTCCAATTTATGCTGCTGTTGTTTATTGTCAGGGCTACATTTACGGCAGGCTGCAGACATAGAATTGGGTTTCCTGATGTATTCTGTTCAGTGAACATTTGGATACAATTGAATCCGAGATTCTGTGTATCACCTAGGCCCTATCTGGTAATACACGTAGAAAATACACAGCTAATCGCTTCAGAAGAGGTGAAGACTAAATTTAAATAAGAGAGGCTTGATGGTAGACGAGCGGGTCAAAATGCCGTCAAGTTTTGAGCTTTTCTGTTTCAAAGCTTGCGAAATTTTGTCGAATTCTAAAATATATATTTTACGTCTACCGGTTCCCGAGGTAGAAGCTTTACAAACCTAATTGTGGTCTCAGATTAGGACTAAATTCTGGAGCTATATGTATCAAAAATATTTTTTTTTTGTGTTTTTTTTTTTTTTTTTTTCCGAGGGTAGGTGAAAATCTTCAACAAGACACTATGAGGATCGACAGCGCGTGCTCATAGTAGTGTGGGATTCTTACCCACTAAAAAACCTCCCTTCGAAACAGACCTGTTTTTCTTTATTTTCACTACAACTAAGTATTCGACTTATCAAGTAGTTTTCATTTCACGAAATAATGACGTTTTGCAGGTACCTTCCCATTAGAAGTTCCTGCCAGCTCCGCAGTTTAGACGCGGTTACTTAACGCGCTAAGGCTAAAGGTTTGATTCTTTGTAGACGGCGTAGTAAATTTCTTTCATCCAAAACTTGGAGGACTGTTATATTAGCGTGACTTTCTAGTCGACTTTTATGCTTTCTCGCGTAGTTTTTGATTTCATCTTCGATTGTTTTAATGCGAAGATCTCTGTGGATATCGCTATTTCGGATATACCATGGCGTATTAACAATACCTCTTAGCACTTTGTTCTCAAAAGTTTGTAAAATTCTAATGTTACTTATTTTGGTACAACCCCAGAGTTGTATACCATATGTCCATACTGGATTTAGCACTTGCTTATATAAAAGCAGTTTGTTATCTATATTAAGCTTGGAATATTTTCCAAGTAACCAATACATTTCTCTATACCATATTTATTATCTAGTTCTTTGCGTTTTTTCTTTACGTGCGTTTTCCATTTCAGCTTTGTATCAAGTGTCATTCCAAGATACTTAGCTTCGTTTGCAAACGGGATTTGAACCGAGTTTGAAAAGATCGACAAATCATTAATCTTCTTATAAGTAAAATTTACATGAACAGATTTGGTCTCGTTGAGTGCGATTCGTCAAATCTTTGTCCATTCATTTACTCTATCCAAAGCTTTTTGCAGTTTTTCTGTAGTATCTTCGACCGTTTACCTACTGTCAAGATAGCAATGTCGTCGGCAAATGTAGCTAGCTCAGTGCCTTCTACTTGCGGTATATCACGAGTGTATAATAGATATAAGACTGGACCAAGAACGCTTCCTTGCGGCACCCCAGCCATTATTTCCTTGAAATCAGAATATTCGTTTCCACATTTGACGCGGAATAGTCTATTCGTAAGGTAGTTCTTCAAAATATTATATAGGTTCTCTGGCAGAACTTGTGGTAATTTAAACTTTAAGCCTTCGTGCCAGACCTTGTCAAAGGCTTGAGAAACGTCAAGGAATATGCTTGAACAAATCTTTTTTTCTTCAAGTGATTTTTCGATTACATGTGTTATTCGATGTACTTGTTCAACTGTAGAATGCTTACTTCTGAATCCGAATTGATGATCCGGGATGAGATGCCTTTCTTCTATTACCGACTGTATTCGCCTAATCAATATTCTCTCGAACACTTTGGATATAATTGGAAGAAGCGAAATCGGTCTATAAGACGTTTTTTCATTCGGCGATTTTCCGGGCTTAAGGACCATTATAACTTCGGCGACTTTCCACTGACTGGGAACATATTCTAGTCTAAGTGCGGCGTTTATAATGAACAGAAGCTTAATTAGAGCTTTTCTTGGTAGTGCTTTAAGAACCTCTCCCGTAATTAGGTCATATCCACGAGCTTTCTTAGGTTTAAGTTTCTTTATTTCTTCCTTAAGTGCGGTAAGTGTTGCATTTCTTATTACGCTATTGTCTATATACGACGTATTTATATTTTCCATAAGAGCTTGTCCATCAAACGGTTTGAAAGTTTCTTCCAGGTGGGCGGCAAAAACTTGCGCCTTCTCTTTATCATGCCTAGCCCATTCGTCTTGATTTTTCCTAATTGGCGCGGCTTGTATTTGAGGCTTTTTAATACCTTCTATAGCCTTCCAAAGCGAATAGTTAGAATCTTTTTCTGCCGTTAAGCTTTCTAAGTAAGTTTGCATTTCATTATTCTTAAGGTCTTTAATAGATCTTTTTAGTGAGTTGCACAAACGGTTAAGATGTGCTTTATGCTGCGGAGCCCGAGTGTGTTGCCATCTTTTACGCGCTTTTCTTTTCTCCTTAATCATCTCTTTTATTTCCTGCGGATAAGTTTGAATGTAACTGGCCGGGGTTCTCTTTGATTTGGGAGTATTCTACCACTCGGCATCCTGTAAGATATCGACGAAGCGATCTAATTCAACTTTAAGTTCATATGGCGTTTTAAGTGATACGCTTAGCTCAATATTTGCTTCAATATCTTTTTTAAAGCCATACCAATTATTTTTCGCGCCGGTTAATCTGGCCGGTCCTACTTTTTTAATCAGAGTTTAGCTTATCATCATAATGATTGGAGAATGATCAGAGGAGAGATCAAAGCTTTCTTCAACTTTTATACAGTTGCCAGATATTCCTTTAACAACAAAGAAATCAATCAGATCTGGTATCTTATTTCTATCAGTTGGCCAATATGTTGGTTTACCCGTCGAGTAAAAATCACAATTGAATTGCATACTCGCATTATAAAGCTTTCTACCTTTCTGAGAGGCGTACCTTGAGCCCCAGAAGCGGGGTTTCGCGTTGAAGTCGCCACCAATAATAAAATTTGGTTTAAGGAAGTTGAAGATGTTTGTGAAATCACTTTCTTCAAGTTTACATCGCAGTGGACAATATATAGACGAAATGTTGAAAGCAAAATGTCTATTTCTAACGCGTACCGTGCTTACTTGCATTGCTTCTAATTCAATCTTTATTTCTGCTGAGTGTTCGATAGATTCTTTTATAAACAAAGATGATCCGCCTCTGGCTCTTTCCGATGGGTGAAAGGCGTGATACACGCTATATCCCCTTATCTTAATATTCGATTGCTTTGTCAGATGAGTTTCACAGACTAAGCATATATCAATATATTTTTCTCGTATAAATATTTCTAACTCGTCGAGTCTTTGTATGAACCCGTTGGCGTTCCAAGTAAGAATTTTAAGCGTTTCTTTCATATTCTGGTTGAAGTGCGCATGTTATGAATGTTGTTTTCTAGTACAACTAGTCTCTCGAAAATTAGTTTATTTGTTTTGCATTGCTCTTCAAGTTTCGCAAGAATTAGGGAAAAAACATTGGATACATGATCTTCTGAACTACCTCTATCACCGTTTTTCAATGTCGCAACTTGAGCAGGAGTCTTTACATTCAAGTTTCGACGGTTCCTTGCTTTGATCTCCCGTGAGTTGTCGGTCGTGTACGTACCCTTAACTGTCTTCACCGCTTGAGCATTAGACTGCACGCCAATATTCGAAGATTTTGCTTCTGTCACCTTATCTCTACTACCTTTGGACTTTTTTCCATTAACCGATCTTAAGTCAATATTGACGGATTTTCTATATTTCGCTGCTTTTTCGTAGCTATTTTGGGTCTGTTCTTGATTGGTTTCATATTCGGGCGCATGGAATTTTTTAGCGTATCGCGCCGTTTTTGAAGCTCTTCCGCTACTTCGCAACCTCGATAGTTCGCAGGATGTTTTCCTTTGCAGTTTGTACAGGTGGCTGGTGATTGCTTATTTAGGTGGCACTCTTCCAAGAGATGTTTACCTGCGCATTTAACGCATCGCGGCTCTTTCTGGCAGTAAGTCTGCGTATGATTGAAGCCTTGACAGCGCTTACACTGCGGGATCGATCTGGAGCTCTTACGCATAGGTTCGATTTTGACCACGATGTTTAGAATAGTCTTGATGCCATATATAATATCTTTATTCTCGTCTTTATCAAAGCTAAGCATGAATAGTGGATGTCCCCGCTTTACCAATTTTTCCTGATCTCCCTCCGACTGTTGCTTCTCCTTCTTGATAATATTCACGGCATCAAGAATTTTAAAGCCTTTGTCTTGAAGGTCGTGCATTACATCTTCTTTAGTGCACGAGGGGTGGAGTCCTCTTGCTACAACACGCAGTGGTCTTTCTAACTTATTTTCATATGTAAGTATGCCACTGAATCTTTTCGGCATTCAATTTTTTAGATATTGATCGGTAACCGTCGGCATCATCGACATTGATTTTCCACATATTGTTTCGCAGAGATGTCACCTTAAACTTCGATGGCAGAGTTCCTTTAAGGAGGCAATGCAACATATTATAGTCCGTAATTCCAACGACATTTATCGGTGGCGGAGGACGTAATTTTGGTTGTTGTAATTCCTTGCGCTTTTCATCTCTTTGTGGCTCGACTTCCGGTGAGGAACCAGCTTTGCGTTTTTTGCTGGGTCGTTTCTTTTCGATCCAATTCGTTTCGCGTGTTAGCTCTTCTTCATCCGTCTGGTATTCGCGACTAGGTGAGCGATGTGGGCTAACTGTATTTTCTTTTTGTAGATACGTGTTTTTTAGGGCATTATTTTTTTGCCTGAGTAAATCTACCTCTTTCTTAAGCTCACGATAGAGTAGCTCTATTTCGGTACGGAGTACGTCGTTTTCCTCCTGATTGCTTTTTGATTTCGCTGAGTCCTGACTTCTTTTTCCGGAGACGTTCGGTCTTGTTGGTGGAGATCGAGATACCCTTGTACTTTTTGAGAAGGGATTTATTAGGTGCAATAAATGGCTCTCCCCAGAATCCGTAGAGCCGACCTGCGAAGAGGGCGGATTTTCCAGTGGACTGTCTGGACTGCCACCTGGGGTATTCAAATCTTTTGTTTTGTTCATTGCATGTTTTTTGAATACGCCATACTCGGTATACGGAGGGTGGATTTTAGTCGCCTCTTACAACAGACATGCCTACCTCGGGTATATTCTAACCCCTACCCGAAGGGGATAGGTATTTTATTGTATTTACTGTACATTATGATTTTAAATACTGGGACATAAATTTGGATCTTGTAAATTCATTATTTTCTTTATTAGGCCGCCAAAAATGACTATGTGTCTTGTGCATAATTACTACGCATTGAAGTGGATACAGGATAATGGACTTTCCTTTATCCCAGTCAATACTTATAAATTACACTACCGTTTTTTTTTTTTCAAATCACAAAGTGTATAATTTACCATACAAATCACCCTCCCCGTTGCATTCGTTTTCTCCACTTTTACAGCGAACTGCATTGTAATTACACCAAATGACATGTACACCGTACTCTCGCTGCTACAAATTGTAGAAACCCCTCTGACTACTTTCCCTTTTCAAAGCTAAAATCATTATGGCTACTTCTCCCGACAAGTACACATACAACCTGTGTCAAATGTGTCAGATTTTTTCGAAAAAAAAAAATTGCTTCAATCACCCCTAAGCACTGACTTCCCCTCTACATACGAAATTCCCAATCTACCACCATTATCACAATGACCAACAACACAAAAAAGAGGACTGAATCAAAGTCACCATTCAGGCATGTGGTCAAAGATTAGAAAGTAATAATGGTCGCCCTCCCCCATTCTTTGATAGTTCGGGATTTTCCCAGCGGCATTCACCTTTCATAGATCCTATACTCCGTACACATGCAACCATGTTAATGTTTGACCAGAGCAGGTAGATCGACGTCAAATAGAAATGTTCTCACTGGGAATAAGGGAATAGACACAAATTTTCGAATTCAAACGGTCGCCATTATACGAGTATATCCTGAATCAAAGAGATTTCCAGTTCGATTCGAGACTTTAAAACTGGTTTGCTTGTTGCTCAGCAACCTGCTGCCGCAGATAAAATCTTTTATCTAAGCGCACTGTGCTGCAGCGGTCACCCTTCTTCAAATAGCCACCACACCGATGCGATGGTTAAACGAAGAGAAGAGCACCGAAATACCAAAAATAAAAAAATCATTTTGTACACGGATGATCTCGGGATCTGTCGCTTGTCGCTCTGGGCATGATACTCAATCTCATTTTCATTTCGGATTCGATTCTAGATACAAATGTCTATTTCGACTTTACCAATCCATCACTGAGGGAACGGTTTGCATCTCTTTGGGGCATCATCTCTGAATGTGTCCAATGGAGCAATTAATCAGATTTTTTTTGTTGTTGTTTCCATCCTACAGCACCGGTTGTGTTGTGCGTTTCATTGTTCCATAGGGCACACTGGTGGTGTGGTCAGCCTACGCGCGGGTAAATTGTCAAACATTTGTTCGGACAATTTGACAACTGCCTCGAACACGAGGTGAGCTATAGAAAAAAAAACAAACGCCACACCGTCAACAATGACGGACTTTGTTTTACTGTTTATTTTGGTATCCAAAAGCGACAAATCACGTTAAAAATAAAAAGCAGAATAGAGATACTTTAACACCAGCAAGAGCGAACAGCAAAATTAATTTCGGTAATTCGAAATCTTCTGATATCGTTTTCCATTTTCTTCTCGTCGTGTATTAAGATGTCCGTCATATTGAGATATTCATCAAATTACTCCCTCATCAGGGCGTTGCGCGGCGCTATGTCCATGAGCCGTAGTCGTCGTCGTCGTCGACGACTGGCTGATGGTTATGGTGATGGCTTTGAGTTGATGTGTACAAGAAATCGGGAACAACCTCTAATGATGTTGACGCTGACTGCTGATGATGATGATGATGTTCTTGTTCTTGTTGCCCAAGTTGATGACCGTTTGATTAATGGATATTGTTAGACTGTACAAGAGACAAACATTTTTAAATTGGTTTCCAATGTTTTCTTAGTGTGGTCTGAAAGAAAAATTAATAGAATTAATTAGATTATTGTTCTTGTGCTAGATACATATAACTGCAAACATGCGTACACATGTACAAATATTATGTATTACATAATGTAGTATGTACGGTAACATTTATTTTATTTTAATTTTCTAATATCTGCAAACAGAATAAACAGATTTATGGCCGATAAATACGAAAAGTTCTGAGTAAGAAAGCATCGACTCTTCAACATGCCTACACACAAAAGGCGAATCCCTCGAACAAGACCTGCATAAAGAATGTAGTTTTAGTGGTAGAAAAGATTTAGATTTATTCTGGCATGGTGTCTCTCAAGACCAAGATTCCAGCAACACCAGAAAGAGACTATGAATTATATCGTAGCAATTATAAGCCAGTATTCCTAAATTCCAATTTCTGCATAATGAAATCAAAACTTAATACTCGTATAAGTCAATGAAATAATTTGGGATAAAATATCAATAAAAAGTAAAATAGTAAACCTGCCAACATTATCTTAACCGAATGCAAAAGTGTTTCAAAATGTCTAATTTGTCTGTCGGTTTGTTTGCCCCAGCTAGACACAGCCTAACTATTCCATTTATTTAGATAAAACACGTTTTATCTCTTAGATCTGAGTAACAGGTAGAAGACTGGGATCAAGGCGAAAGTAGGTTATAAAAATAGTGTCCAGTCTATACGCATGTGTCCCTGCTGGCCAGTGTCCTGTGCTTATCGCTACAATTCTTGCAGCATCTACCCGAGTTCTTGTGTTCTGACCCAGGTGTAGTTCGGCCAGATCTGCCTAGAAATGGCACAACTCTGCGGATTGTTCCACCTTTTGTTTGCCACTGATGGAAAGTGTGACAGTTCCCATCGGAATGGGGACTTCTTTGCAAGGGATCTGTCAGCGGTGGACCTTCTCCTCACCAGCACGTCAATCTCCACCTTTTGAGTTATATGTGACGAAAGATATAATTTTCTTAATGACTACCAGTATGAGTAGAAAGTATGTATCTTCATCTTTTCGGTATATCCATCTTTCAAAGAAAAGTCACCCAAACGAAATTTTGAAAACTCTCTTTGACATATTCGAGGTGTTACTGTGGCCTCTCAAAACACTTCATATAAGTTTTCCTGCTTGTTCTATATTATTGTCTTTCTGGAACTCGAGTGTGCAACATCTCAATGATTCGGCGCATCCTTAAGAACCTGGACTGTAAACAAAATCACTGGGCCAAACAGAATACCAGCCGTCAAAAGCTATGCACCGGAACTAGCACCGATTCTTTGCAAACTTTTTTCTTTGTCTTACTTACAGAAAACGTTCCCATTGCACTGGAAAACTGCTCGCATCCAACCGATTCCCAAAAATGAAGGAAGTGGTTGCCACGTCTTTCTTTTGACGTGAAAACCACTGTAAATTTAAGTACAGGGTGCCCAAGCACCAAGGAAATATGGGGCATATTGACGGCTTGTATCTCATAGAAGTACATCTGCAGGAGCTGATATGTGGTCACAACCCGTACATCTGGTGAAAACCTTAGAGAAGGATCACATCTCTAATATTCTACCGCGTATTCGCCAGTGATGTGTCCTATATAGGCTGTCCGATGAACCAAATTTCTGAATATTGACCACAATACCAAGTAAGGATGAGATCATAGCTGCGGTCAAAGTACTAAAAGAAAAAAGCGGTAGGATAAGATGGTATTGCTGTGGAGCTCTTACAAGCCGCGCTAGAAGGAAAACATGGTCCAAAACTTTCTTGAGGGAAAGATTATGCAGCTGGCTAGGAACGGAATCGTAAAGGAATACAAAAATAAAGAGGTTTTTCTACGCTTTCTACGTTCGGAAATATAATAGCATTTTACTCGCTGTTCATCAATTTTTAAATGTCTGAGTCCTTTTCCAATGGAAGACAGCCACTGGTGTAAGAAATAGTGAAATGCAATTTTAAGTCATAAGCATAAATACTAACAGAACCTTAGTCTTCCTTCAGGAACGTCAGGAGAACTTTATTCGTAACTTACATTTCTACGATTACATCTGAACTACACCGATGAAGTTGTTTGCTCTATGATATGATAAGAGATCTCTTCCAAGTCAACTCATATCGTCTCTATTATGCAAGAACCATGAATGTGAAAATTTGAAACTTTTGGGGAATGACGTTTGAAAGTTGAACTTTAATCGCTGTCGTATAACTCGAGGATTTTATTTCTTTTCATAAAAAGAAATTGCTGTTAGATAGAATACCTACAGAAAACGATCAATCCAACTAACGAACCCGACAAATTAAAATTTGCACATTCGTGGTTCTGGCATGAGGAGACGATAAAATATACTGTATCAGCTGATGGTGGAACCAAGTAAGATGCAGTCAGAGAATTGAAAACGACAAATCTGCATCCAGAATGGCCGTTGGACAATGGTTTTGATGGTTGCTTAACAGTCTACGAAGGTATCGATGTTTTTTTTTTCTTTGGGGTATTTGATGGGATAATTTTAAGAAAACTCTAGCAATTGCCAAAAAAATTTCGATACGGAATACATAAATGTTGTCTGAAAGCCTAATTGACCGGTAGATGTCTGGTTCTACCAGCTGGATTTCAGGGCCCACACTAGCAGCCAATTTCAAACCATTTATGAAGATGGATGTATTGTCTGGATATATGTATGTATATAGATGACAAGCCAAACGTAATTTTTGGAGACTCTTCTGTGGTAAAATAGAAGAAGCCTCTGAGGCATCTAGACTGAGAAAAATTCTGTCTTCAAATCCAATAACACCCAGTTACCTTAAGAAAACTGATGAGTCTTGGACGACATCAAGCAAAGATTCGCTAAATTTACTGCTTGACACTCATTTCCCAGGCAATTCCCAAGTTGTTAGCATTATTGTTTTCAGCAGACCATCTGCACGAATAACCAACTCCTCAAAACTGATTACATAGAGCAAACTCCATTGGGCACTACACAGCTTCGAACTATATAAATCCGCGGGACCAGAGGGCATTAGACCTGCCGAGTTGCAAAAGTCATCGGATATATTCTTGCTGATGCTTGAGACAATTTTTAAAAGTTGTCTAGACCTGATATACCACCTTGATCAAAAAGTTCCCGGAATAAAAACCGTGTGGCGCTTTGTTTTTGATATTCCCTCTAAATCTTAGCATCATAACTTGACATTTGCAAAAGTTACGTAGCCAAGAGTACATCTATCTCTGTGTGTGTTGGCGATTTTTTACCAGACCAGAATTCTGGGCAGAAAACTCGTGGATTTTGCACCATGATAACGCACCGTCGCACAATGCCATCATTATTCGTAATTTTTTGACGATAAATGCAAGAAATACCACCCAACAGCCACTGAATTCACTTGATTTGGCTCCCTGTGACTTCTTCCTCTTCAATCGAGTTAAAAAACCATTACGGGGAACGCGTTTCAGCAGCCGAGAGGAAGTAATGGAAAAATCGCAGGAAGCACTGATGGACATACCGAAAACCGAATATAAAAAATGTTTCGAAGATTGGATCAAGCACTGGCATAAGTGTGTTGCAGTCGATGGGGATTACTTTGAAGGGGACAATATAGATTTAGATGAATAAACTTGTATTTTTAATTTTCTGAATAAATTCCGGGAACTTTTTGATCAAGGTGGTATATCCCAAAGATATGCGGAGAAGTTAAAGTTGTCTTCATACCCAAAGCGGGTAAATGCTCTCACATAAATCCACAAGATTTAAGACCTATTAGAATATCACCATTCCTCTTAAAAACATTAGAACGACTGATTGATATCCATTTACGCAACAGTATTGATAAGAAACTACTGTCGGCGGCCCAACATGCATATTGTAAAGGTAAATCAGTGAAGACTGCATCACGCTCACTGGTGCGTAATATTGAATATTGCCTGTTTCATAAGGAGTATACAATGATTGCTTTTCTGGATATATTATAGAAGGCGCTTTCAACAATGTCAATGGGTTAGCGACAGCAGATGCACTATCAGACCTGAAGGTCGACATTTCACTTTTCGAATTGATTAATCTACTGCTTAATGATCGGATTATCACTCTAAGCTGGTTGTGATGTCTACCAGAAGGTCTGTTAGTAGAGGCGCTCCGCAAGGTGGTGTTCTATCCCCACTTTTGTGGAATTTGGTGATCAATGAACTGTTGATAATCATGGAAGGCGAGGGATGCACGGCGATCGCTTATGCAGATGATGTTGCTTTGGCTGTGTCAGGAAAGCACTTAAACACTTTAAAAGAACTTCTATAAAACGCTTTAAACAAGCTCACTAAATAAGCGGTTCGGTGTGGATTGGGTGCAAACCCCCACAAAACTGAACTAGTACTCTTCTCTAGGAAATATAAAATTCCGTTAGTCGACCCTCCTTCTCACAATGGTATCAGCTTAACTTTCTCTGACACAGAAAAATATTTGGGTCTTATCCTGGATAGGAAATTAAGTTGGAAACCTAATATTCAAGAAAAAGAGTAAAGAAAGCTACCATAGCACTTTCCTCTAGTAAAAAGCTACTGGGAATAAATAGGGTTTACAACCTCGAATCACTCACTGGCTCTACATCTCGGTCATTAGACCGATACTTACACATGGGGTGATTGTCTGGTAGCCAGCCTTAGAAAAGCTATAAATCGCGATTATCTAAGTAAGGTCCAGAGTACAGCTTGTCTTTGCATAAGCGGAGCACTACGTACAACTCACTCTCCGGCACTGGACATTATGTTGCATCTGTTACCCCTCAATATATTTAGAAAGCAAATGGCAGCGAATGCAGCCGTTCGCCTTGAAGCTATCCAACAGTGGTCAAGAAAAGAATTTGGCCACGCTTCACTTCTGAATAAATTCAAAATCTCTCCGGAAAACACGGACTACACCATCCCACGTCTAAATCTTGATAAGAACTTCCTAATTATCATCTCTCCCAGATCAATTTAGGAGGACGATGTTTTTATAGAAGACGAATCTATTCACTTACATTGATGGGTCAAGAACCAAAGACGGGGTTGGTGCAGGTGTTTTGTTTTCTCTTATAGTCTTAATCTTAAGCTCTCCTTCCGTCTTTCAAATCATTGTAGCATGTTCCAGGCGGAAATAATGGCGATTAAAGAAGCCTTATCTTGGCTTAAGAAAAACGTGATATCTGCTAGAGATATCCGCATTTTTTCAGACAGCCAAGCAGCAATCAAATCCCTAGAATCAACCTCTTTAGTAGCTCTAGACTTTCGATCGTCTCTTGCGAAGATGGCTGAGCAGTTCAATATTCACATATGTTGGGTACCGGGGCATTCCAGGGTATTGTAAGGCCGATGAGCTCGCCAGTATAGGAAGGACTATACCCATCCTGCCGGATAAATGCACCTTAGGTATACCAAACTTAATTTAAGCTGGATGCTGTCGAGAGTACAATTCTTAGGTGGACGAGTGGATCAACATGTCTAGACAAGCATGCTACAAGGGTAGGCCTTTTTGCGCCCGACTTTTGTAGAAGCTGCATAGGTGAAGAAGAGATAGAAACTATTCCTCACCTTCTTCGTTTCTGTCCAGCTCTCACCCGTAAAATGAAGTTCATTTAGGAGCCCCCTATTACAACGACTTAGGCGACCTGATGGATATCGATATTAAGAGCCTTCTACGCTTCATAAAAAGCTCAAAATGTTTTTAGCGAGTAGATAGAGAAATTTTCTCCCATGATCCACGTGGTATCACAATGGACCTATTATTGGTCTAAGTGTGTTGGCGATTCTCAGCTGGCAGCCACTTCAACCTAACCTAACCTAACCTATAGATGACTGTCTTTACCAGAGCTTTAAAGCTTCTTTGATGAGATCTGTACTGTATACACATTGGCAACATTTTCTGCTACTAAAAGGTCCGTCGCGACTGATACTTCTCTATTGAGATTGTTTCGATATTTCTCACTTTCAGCATTTCTCTATTTCAGCTTTGGTGGTAAGCACAATGTGTTTATAATGGTAGGATATGGCCGAAAAGTATTAGCGCGATGTTGTGTTATTGTAGTATATCTTCAAAATGAAATGACAAAATTTCATTTTTTTTTTTAATATTTACTTGGGTCGTTGATGATCATTTGGGCTCTTTTCAGCGCATTTTCAATCGTTTTGGCGAGAACTTCGGGCGATAAGTTCTCGCGCTCTTGTCGGATATTCTCTTTGAGAGCTTCCAGAGTCTGTGGATTATTCTCATAGACCCATGACTTCAAAAACCTTAAGGAAAGAAGTCTGGAGCGGTTAAATCGGGTGATCTTGCCGGCTAGTGCAAATCGCCAAAACGAGACACTAGGCGACCCGGAAATGCATTCTTCAAAATGTCCTTTGTCGCGCTAGCTGTGTGTGCGGTTGCACCGTCCTGTTGAAAACCACATGTACTTTGGTCTGAATTCGTCCATTTGCGGCAGTAAAAACTCATTGACCGTGGTTCTGTATCACTCATCAGTCACAGTAACCGTGTTACCCACGGCGTCCCCGAAAAAATGAGGCCCGATGACACCGCCGGCGTAAATGGCGCAACATGCAGTGACTTTGAGTGGATGTAATGGCTCTTCGTGAATGATACTTGGATTCTCATTGTCCCAAAAGTGCAAATTTTGTTTGTTTACGTATCAGTTCAGATGGAAATGGGTCTCATCGCTCATGTCGAATTTTGACCGAAAATCACGAGTCACGAGTATTCCGCGATCTTGAGAAGTATAGGATTCCATGGCTTGTCAACGTGTACTCTGCATTTGTTTACTTCACAAAAATCAAAACAAAACTGACAGTTACCGCCATTGGCAAAAGTTATAGCATCTTCCGATAGGGTGATACATTTTGGGCTATCTTGTAGTTTGGAGCGTTATTCTGCTTACATTAGCGGATCTTACACAATTATTAGGGAAGAGTTTGAGGGAGCTCAAACATATTGGCCACCTACTGCAACGCGTGTAGAAGCGCTTATACCCACAGATGGTAAACCTACAAGTAAATACATATACAAAGTATGGCTTTTAGTGAATTGATGATGCATATACACATATCTTTTCTATTGGCCAAAGCCCATAAGACAGGCTAATCGGACTCACGAGTAAACACATAATTTGACTGTCTAATCTAAAAACAAAAAAATATATTATTGACCTTCCTTTCTACTGTGCAAGCAGTATTCAAACTTATTTACCACACAAAAAAAAAAAATGATAGCAACCAAAAATTTAATGTATCGTGATTGAGCGATTAATCTCTTAGTAGCAGTCTCTCTGATTGGTGCCCATCTGTTTGGGTATATTTAACACAAAATGCATCATTGCACCGATCAGTTGGTCTAATTTAATCCGCCCTTAGTTTGTGTATGTCCTCGCAGTGGTAGTGTAAACAACATTATTAGAAGTTGAGTTATGCTCAAAATACTTGGGGATTTTTTAAACCTTAAATCATAAACTAGTCACCTCTATTGGTTCATATCAGAATAAATTTCCATTCATCTCATCGCCTTCGATCCCTCATTCCATGAATTTGTGTCTGCCTGAAACCTAATGATATACTACAATACCTTGCAAAGATTGCAGGCTTTTATTGAGGGTGTCAATTTTCTCTTATTTACATTTTATTACGTTTGTTTTTCTATTATCTTCGTTTATAGTGTTTACATTTGGGTTTCGCCCTAATTGCCTGTGTGTCTGGACTTCTTTCTATGAAATGAAAAATGAAGAACCACTTGCAGGGATTTTATTTTTAACTCCATGACACACAATGTGAACTTCCTTCAATATGACAACTTCCCACATTTAACTGACGCACGTACATGCGCCATGGCTAATTAATAACACAGCCACACTTAAACCTATTTTAGGATCAACGGCGATGCGCACTCCCTCTTACGCACTTAATGACCTGGATTTATTTTAAGTTGTTAAACGTGTGACTACAACGAGTGCCAAGCCAAAATCCTTAACATCCGGAAGAGCCAAAGTGCAACTCACAAGTACAGGGTATAGCGTGTAGACAACACACCACTACCGCCACCACCGCCTACATCAGCTTAATCATACAAGATGCAACGCTGACTAAATGCTCTTCGCTTCACATGACATTTATTGAAAATCACTTTAGATATAGAGTCTCTCGCACTCGGTCCTTAATTAACATCCCATCTCTAGATACATTCGCTGAACATTGTCTTCGACAACAAGATTACGCTGAGAGGTTGTAGGAACCAACGTTAAACAAGAAGACGACTACGACGATGAAGTGGAGGACGAAGAAATTCTTGTAATATTGAAAATTGATTAATCGGCCGTGTCAGAGAATCGTACAGCAGAAAAAATCGGTCTTGTCCAAAATCCCAAAAATGGTTTTTGTGCGTCTATATGAGAATGCATGCATCTCTTGTGCCTGGCGAGTGACTCTGAACATGAATTTAAATCCAAACACGAGGTTTCTTAGACAGAGACATTAATAATAATTTTTGTGTGTAGAATTCGTTGATCGTTTTGTTCTTTAAGCAGGCGCGCGGTGCCCCGCCGCTGCCCTTGGATATTCAGTCAGTCCCGGTCCTCAGCAACTTCATTTATATAATTTTCGAAATGTCGTTTTGGCTGGAAATTAATACGATCTGTGGTTTACCTCTTTCTTTGTCGTGTTATTCCCTATAGATAAAGATACAATTTTCAACATTTTTATATACACACGAGTATATCTGAAGGACAAGCTTTTTTTTTCTTGATTAAATATATGAATATATATTTAAATATATAAATGTCACCATTGATGTTCGATGGGAAACATCTAAAAAACGATTTTATTATAAACTACAATACACAGCTGTAGCTGTAAATTAAAAGAATAAAATCTTATTGCTGGTTACCGTTTTTACCTGCGAACTGTTATTTGTAATGACAAAAATTCTTTGCCACATTTTTTTTGATATAAAAGGTCTTCCATTAAGGCCCAGTGTTTCTGAGCTTAACCAGAGTTAACTCATAAAGCAGTTTTTCAGTGCAGGATTAATTTTGACTCCCTTCTTCTTCTTCTTCCTATTTCGGCGAGGTTATTATCCAAAAACAAGGGATCATAACCCTCCCACTTCACCGCATTTCTACTGATCTGCCTGTGGGGCTCGCCTATTTGACCTCAGAAAATATCGGCAGGCCTTCCTATTTTGGATCACTGGGTTACTGACGCCAATGAAATGCCGATGTCGTCGCATTTGTGTGATCTATGCGTTTATAGGCCCGCTTCGCGATGTCTTTGGAACGTGCATTGATATTGCCTTTTTTACAGGGTTCAGATGATCTCTTCTTTGAACGTGGCAATACCAGCTGAGCCGGTCGTGCTCTATCTTTCGTAAGATGGTTTCCTTGACGAGAAGGCTTCCACGGATCTTCAAACTTCTTATTCGATCAAGCTTTGTCATTCCTGCTGTCATGCGAAGCATCTTCATCTCAGCTGCCGTTAATTTAATTTCAAACTTTTCGTACATCGTCCAACATTGTGAACCGTATGTGAGCGCTGAACGCACTACTGCGGTATAGAGCCTTCCTTTCAACTTAGGCGGAATTTTTCGGTCACAGAAGATAGCGGAGTTTCTCGCCACTTTATCCACCCTACACTTGATATGCTTGATGATTGATGTCGTCATCACAGGTTGCTTTGCTATTGATCATAGATCCCAGATATTTTAACTTTTCACACTTGGGAAGCACTGTTCTATTCAAATAAATGTCTGGAATAGGTCTGAGTGGATCGGAGAACGTGCAGCACAAGTACTCTGTCTTTTTTGAACTAATGCGATACCCATTGCTAGACTGCTTTCCTTGTGGATATGTTAAAGATTCGATCTAGGCCAATGATCCACAAACTATTCCAACGCTGATAGGTAATATGAGAGCTGTTATTCGCAAAATCAAGCTTCCAGTGTGCGTAAACGTCATGGTACATTTCCTCAAAAGGATGACCATTTGCAAAAGAACCCGAGGTGGACATTTATCAGATATCGTGTCTCACAATGTAATAGTAGAGTCTATACTTTAAAATACAATAAAAATATTTATACTTTCTTGGAAAAAAAGTTGTGTTTTTTAATAATTTAAAATAAAAGCTTTTAATGGAAATATTTTATCTATAACGGCTCAGCTGACATAAGCAAAAAAAGCTACGGGAACAGTATTTTTTTCTTATTTTGACGTCACTGTTCAGCCCACTTTTGGTAAAGCCTAGACTTATGCTATTTCAGAAACAATACCTGATGTGTCAGTAGAAGTTTCAGTGTAATCCGATGATTTGTTTTAGAGTGAAAAGTAATAATCAAACAGATAAGTACGCAAATTCATCCGACTTTAGGTAGGAAAAATGTGGCTGGTATTCTCTATTTCGTTTTCCACACCGACTTTGAAATTGAGCCTAGTCTTGCATATAATTAATTGGGGTCAATTAAGGGTGGGCCAGTGTTTATCCCAAGAACTACAGTCTCGCAGTATACGATCTGACCGCTTCCAGGAACAAGACTTTCTGCCTATGAGTCTAGACCTCGGGCTAATTTACAATCTACTGGTAGATTACGCCAAATATGTCCTGCAGGTTGCTCTTTTTTCTCCTGGTCTCCTGTTACAAGATTGGTAGAAATAGACACATGTATCGGTGTGGACCAACAGTATTTTCAAGACTTCGCGTAGCAGATAAAGCCTTGATTCTAGCGGAAAAAACATTCTAGTGGTTGATAAATATTTCGTGATATGTACTCGGGGCACTGTTCAGTGATAATCCACAGTGCGCTTATGTGATCTATTCAGGACGATCTTTGGTGCACCACATTAAGTTAAACTGTTCTCTTATTAGCCTTATCATTTGGATCCCACGACACAGCGGATATGAAGGAGCTGCGTCTAATTTAATGTTGCCAAGACCATTCTGTGGATTACCAGTGAGGACGACAAAAATCTGTATCAAAAATTGGCTAAAAGAAAAAGCGCATCATTACTGGATCGAAACTAAAGGTAACAGAAAAGCCAACATCTTTCTGGCAAATGCTTACCTTAACAGAACGAAACCATTCGTACAATTAACTAGGAGTCAGATTCGAATAGCCACAGGCTAGCTTGCAGGCCACTGTCGAGTGAACAAACATCTCATGGAATATGGGAATGTATGGGAATAGCACAAGACAGCATCTGCAGATTGTGCAACGAAGACCAAGAATCAGAAGAACACATGTTATGTCACTGTAACTGTCTAATCAGAACACGTCGTCATTATTTAGGTAGATTCTACCTTGACGCAGAGACCTGTCTGCAAGCTCACTCAAAAACATAGTAGAGTTCATCACCAAATCAGGCATATTGAGTGATCTTTAAGACCAGATGAAATCACAATAGGCCCAATGTAGCTGCAGTGATAAGGTGACCTAATCCCACCTCTTCAACAATCTTCAATCTAGCCTAACCTTTCTGTGTAGTACAGAAGCTAAGGTTTACGACGAAACCCTAGAAAGAAATTCCTATAGAATCACCAATGGCTGCAGGGTCTTTGAAGTGAAAACCACTGCAAAATAAAACGAACAAAAAAAAAATATCGTAATTGGATAATTATTGAATAGATTGGTAGCCAGAAAGCTAGTAAGGCTCTGGACTTCGCAATAATTATCTCAATATTAGTAAAACTCTGCAAGTGGGAAAAAAGTACTGTGAATCAGAAGCAAAGACAACAATAACAAAAAAAAAAATCTCCCCGGTTATCTGGACTCCACCCCCAGAGAATAGCTGAAGCATAAACAACTGAACTTCAAGAACCACTACACCAAAAATCTTTCTCTCTCCATCTTTCCAAAGCGTGTAAACATGTGTGTAAACATGTTAAAGGTATTCATAACCCTTTGAGTACGCGCAAATTATAAAAAACAAAAAAAAAGTGGTACCTGATTGAGATATGAATAAATCAATGCAGCTGATGGACTTACAAGGAAGGTGTCAGAATTGCATACTTCACTGGTTCTCCTCTTTGTCATGATTCATATCAGTTAGGTGAAAGTAAACCACATAAGCGAAAGATTAATCCGAATAGAAGTGTAACAGCAAGAACCTTGTGAGCAGCTTATGAGAAGAAGATATCCATTTCTCCAACCACAGAAATCTAGTCGCAGAGATGCCCGAGTCGTCACTGGCATTGTTACTGGTCACTGCGCCATTGGTTTTCATTATGGAAATAATCTTTTGGTAACATAGTAGTAGAATCGCAGTCGGTGCTGAGGATATGGAAGGAACACTTCAGCAGACTGTTAAACGGCGATGATGACCAATATTCCCCTGTCAGGCAGAATAAGCCATTCAACAGTGACGATGGCAGTTAAGATTCCCGTCAACCCGATCAGAATGAAGTGAGGATAGCGATATCTAAACTCAAATCCAACAAAGCTGCTGGAGCCGACGGCCTTGCCGCTGAACTTTTCAAGGCAGGAGGAGATGAGTTGGTAAGGAGCATGCACCAGCTCATCTGTAAAATCTGGTCGAACGAAAGTATGCCCGATGAATGGAACCTCAGCATCATTTGCCTGATCCTGAAGAAAGGAGACCTTCTGACCTGCGCCAATTACAGAGGTATAAGTCTCGTTAACATCGCATATAAGATCCTGTCCGACCGATCGTCAACAACCTGATAGGTCCTTATCAGTGCGGTTTCAGGCCGGGAAAGTCTACCATTGATCAAATATTCACACTACAGCAGATCTAGGAAAAAACCCATGAATATAAAATCCATACGCACCAACCTCTTCATCGATTTCAAAGTTGCCTATGATAGCGTGTATAGAGACGAGTTATACAGAGCCATGTCTAGTCTTGGCATCCCTCCCAAGCTCGTCCGTTTGTGTAGAATGACGATGGAGAACTCTCGCTGCTCCATCAAAGTCGGTAAGAACATTACCGAACCGTTCGATGTCAGGAAAGGTCTTAGACAAGGTGACGCGCTATCTTGCGATCTCTTTAACATAGTACTTGCGAGAATTGTACGAAACTCACAAGACAACACCGGAGGTACAATCTTCTTCAAGTCTGTACAACTACTCGCTTATGCCGATGACATTGACATAATCGGAGGAACTCAGCGGGCCGTCAATGGGGCATTTACGAGTATTGAGATCGAGGCAGCAAAGATGGGTCTAGCGGTCAATGAAAGCAAAACAAAATATATGCTGTCTACAAAAAAGGACACTCAACATCGGCGTCTTGGACAGAACGCCACAATAGATAGATATAATTTTGAGGTAGTAAAGGATTTTGTCTACCTAGGCTCTATGGTGAACTCCGCAAATGACATCAGTAGGGAGATCACACGAAGAATTACTCTTGCCAATCGATGTTTCTATGGGCTAAAACGGCAGTTGAGTAGCAAAGCCCTATCTGGAACTACTAAGGTAACTCTTTATAAGACATTAATTCTCGTAGTTCTGCTGTATGGCGCAGAGGCATGAGCTTTGACAAAACCGGATGAGGATGCCCTTGGTTATTTCGAGAGAAAAGTTCTTCGAGCGATCTTTGGTCCCGTCTGCATAGACGGTGAGTGGAGGAGAAGATACAATGCCGAGCTATACGGCCTGTACAAGGACATCGACTTAGCCAAAAGAGTTCACATACAGCGACTAAGATGGCTGGGTCATTTAGAGCGGATGGAGCCCAACGTTCCCGCTAAGAAAGTTTTCGAATCCACCCCGGATGGACGACGCAGTAGAGGACGACCTCGCGGTAGGTGGCGCAATCAAGTGGAGGGGGACCTAAACAAACTTGGTGTGCGTAACTGGAGGCAGCTGGCTCGTAACCGTGCTAGCTGGACAGGTTTGTTGGTTGAGGCCCAGGTCCACCCCGGACCGTAGCGCCATCTAAGTAAGCAAGTAAGTATTCATTATTTATTATTTATTATTTATTATTTATTATTTATTATTTATTATTTATTATTTATCATTTATTATTTATTATTTATTATTTATTATTTATTATTTATTATTTATTATTTATTATTTATTATTTATTATTTATTATTTATTATTTATTATTTATTATTTATTATTTATTATTTATTATTTATTATTTATTATTTATTATTTATTACTTATTATTTATTATTTATTATTTATTATTTATTATTTATTATTTATTATTTATTATTTATTATTTATTATTTATTATTTATTATTTATTATTTATTATTTATTATTTATTATTTATTATTTATTATTTATTATTTATTATTTATTATTTATTATTTATTATTTATTATTTATTATTTATTATTTATTATTTATTATTTATTATTTATTATTTATTATTTATTATTTATTATTTATTATTTATTATTTATTATTTATTATTTATTATTTATTATTTATTATTTTTTATTTATTGATTGTTTGTTAGTTTATTCATTGTATTACTTATTTGTCTTCTCGTTAATGCTGTCATATATTTATTATTTTACTTAAGTCTTTAGTCAACGAAGTTTGAATATATGGTATTTACTGCATCGGTTCTTACCTTCTCCCCTTGTCTCTTCTCAAGTTCGAAATACAAACATTATGTACATTTAACTAGTAACGTAATATGTACTTTAATTTAATGAAGGTTTTTTAATGTAGCTTTTCCTTCCAAAATATTATTAATGAAACTGTGATATAATTGTAGAAATTGTCAATGCATCTTTCAGCAGTAAGGTAGCAATAAACCAAATCTCTAAAAATTGTGCAATTTAGTCTATATCTATCTATCTATCTATAAATAAGGCAATTCAACAGTAAAGCCCTATCTCGAATAACTAAGGATACTCTGTGTAAGACTCTGATCATCCCAGTCCTGCTTAAAGGCGCTGAAACATGGACTTTATTAAAAGAGGATGAAGATGTCCTTGGTCGCTTCGAGGGAAAAAATCTTCGTAAGATATTCGGTCCCGTTTGCGTTGACGAGTTTTGGAGGAGAAGATTCAATAACGAACTATAGGAGCTGTACAGCGACATCGACCTAGTCGAAAAAACTACGTATTGAACGTCTGAGATGACTAGGACATGTAGAGCAAATAGACAGCAACGCTCCGGCCCTCAGAGTCTTCGAATCTAACCGCGAGGGAAGACGTAGTAGAGGAGCTCATCGCCGTAGCTGGCGCGCACAAGTTCAAAGGGACCTCGACCAACTTGGAGTGCGCATCTGGAGGCAATTAGCTAAAGACCGAGCTAAATGGAGAGGCTTGTTGATTGAGGCCCAGGTTCAACCGAACTGTAGCGCCAACTAAGTAAGAAGTGCATGTGGTATACAACTCTGGGGTTGTACCAAAATAAGTAGCATTAACATTTTACAAACTTTGAAAACAAAGTGCTAAGAGTTATTGTTAATGCGCCATGGTATATCAGAAATAGCGATATCCACAGAGATCTTGGCATTAAAACAATCGAAGACGAAATCATAAGCTACGCGAGAAAGCATAAGAGTCGACTAGAAAGTCACGTAAATATTACAGTCCTGCAAGTTTTGGATGAAAGAAATTTACTACGCCCGTCAACAAAGAACCAAACCTTTAGACTTAGCGCGATAAGTAACCGCATCTAAACTGCGGAGCTGGCAGGAACTTCTAATGGGAAGGTACGTGCAAAACGTCCTTATTTCGAGAAATGAAAAATCGAATACTTAGTTGCAGTAAAAATAAAAACAAGTCTGTTTTGAAGGGAAGTTTTTTAATGAGTAAAATCCCACACTACTATAGGCACGCGCTGGCGATCCTCATAGTGTCTTGTTGAAGATTTTCACCTACCCTTGGAAAAAAAAAATAAAAACTCATATGTACATATAATGTACATATATGGGTACTCGGACTTACACAAATATTTATTAGAAATACTTTATGCCTATGCATACCCGAAACAATGACGGTCTTTGAAATTTAGTCTGCACTCTCAAAAACGAGGCCGGAAAACCTGACGTCCAAAAGATAGTGGACTCTATTCAAAGTATCCGTTATCAAAAGGTATTAAAACCTGTCTAATTGTTCTTAGCTAGAGATTCATTACTGCTTTATCTGTAAAAAAAACCTATCAGCTTTTTACACAATTAAAGTCTCAGAAGAGTATAGAATTTAATTAATACAAATGCACACTCCTGTTCTAAACAAAAAAAAAAAAAAAAACAAAACAAAACTTCTCTGATTTCCATATCTCATTTTATTTTTCCTATATCCGTAACTATCCTATTTCCAGCATCCACATGTTAGGGAATACAACAAAAAAAATACCCAAATTATATCCCCCTGGTCAATATTATAATGGAAAACAATACATATGATTAATCGAGGGTTGTCTACGTCCCGAATGACAATTCCCAGAAGATTATCAACTTCGAATCGACACTCCAATGAATAATGAAACACCGATACCATGGCCCTCCTCGTCCTTCCAATCGAATCGGCCGGGAATGGATATCAAGCTTCATCATGGTGTACGGTTCTCTCCAATGGCAAAGACAAATGAAGGGATTTTTCTTCCCAATGTTTTATTTCCAAATGATTCCTTTGTTACATTTACTTTGGTATCGTATAGGAAATTTTCACAGAGAAGAGAAAAAATTAATATTAAAATTAGGAAGCTTACAGTTCACACACTACGTATACAGTGGCGTGTATTCAAGGTGGCCAATCGCCCAACCAACGTTTGACAACCTACGCCATGTCCTCGTTTGAAAATCTTGTAAAAGCTAAACCCGTACTAAAACTATTGCGAAAATGTCATTTATTGGTTCATTAAATATTCTAAATGCGTCTCGGCTTCTTAAGGATTTTCATGGCGTACACGAAAGAGTCCTGTCGTCAAATGGATACATATATATTTGAAGGATATAATGTGTCTTCTTGGTGATACCGTTTGTGTAACTTGAACGCATGAAATTGAAGTTTTGTAGTTCGTTATGTCTATAGGACCTCTTCAAGGATACGTCCTTAATGATGAGAATTATAGAAAAGCTTTTTGAAATTCCGTGTGTTTGCCACAAAAAATCTTTCTCTCTCTCTCTTTCTCGCACGCATTTTGCGAAAAATCTAAGTAGCTGTGTAGATGCGGATCTAGATGAGCTAACAAAGCCCAACAACAAAGTATCCTTCTTATGTGTATCTGCAGGGAGAGAAGGGCAAACAGAAAAAAAAACGTATTTTTCTTTTTTGAAAAAAAAAATCCATTTCGCATCCTGTGGCGATTCGTTTCGTATTCGGTGTGGCAGGATATCTATCCAATTGTGTGTGTTTGTATATGCGCCCGGGATCCCAACCCCGTCTCTCTCACTGAATAAATGTAATATCCTCGGCATTTCCTATGGTAGTTGCGTACGTCATAGATTAATGACAGCAATCCATCAAAATCACTCGATGGACACGAAGAAGAAACGAAAAACGAATTTCGTCGTTGCTCAGCTCGTCGTCGTCTTGGTTTGGTTTGGTCGTGTCCTGTGTGTTTTAACGTACCGGGTGGCAGTGGTGGTGTACTGGGTTATAGGGAAGAGGGGATTCCACTTTTTTTTTTTTTTTTTGCTGTCGGTTGTATCCTGTTTGTATTTGGTACGCACAACATCAGGAGCGTGGAGGAACAAAAGATTTTTTTGACGAATTCAGGATCAGGCACGGGGAGAAAGAGATACATTTTGTTGGTGAAGTTTTTCTTTCTTTCCAACAGTTTTTGGTCATAACGCTTGCCTTGTGCGTTGGTTTTAACTTATTTATTTTTCTTGAAGCCACGGGTGCGATTTTATTATATACATATTTTTTTTTTATACAAAGGACGACGAAAAAATAATCATTTTACTACACGGGGTGTGTGCGCTGGATTCCTATCTTTTCTTTTTGAAGGAAAATCATTTTTTGTGCCTCTCATGGTCTAATATATATTTTTTTAAAAAGCTTCTCCTTTTCCCAAAGGAACAGCGGCTAGGATTTTTTTTTCTGTTATTATTAACGGGTATAGGTTGTTTTTTTTTTAATTTAAATTGCGACATTGATTAGTTGTGGGTATTAAAAAGGTAAGGGAGAAGCCTACTTTGTTTTGTTTCGCTGACAATTAAACACTTCTGTCAGGTGAATGTTTTGAAGGAATTGCATCTATCATAGGTTTGAGGGATGGGTTGGTACTATTATAAATTGGTCTTCTTGTAGAGTCATTTTTAACTAGACGGATGTGTTTATAAAAAATCCAATGCCCAATGGGGACACTATCCGATGATACAGGTACATAAGGAGGTTTTCTCCTGAACTTGCATAGAAAGTCATACCCCTTAGTGACCTAAAGAACTCAGTAGGCTTAGAGTTCCGAAAACATTGACGATGGCTGAAAGTCTATGTAAGGCTAAAGCCATAACATTTTCAGCTACCCTTCAACCTAGCCTTTATCAAGGCGTCCTTTATTCCAAAGGACAGTTCTTTCTCTTTACTGATTGGTCTCCATAAGTTTTTGAAAAGTTAAAATGGCATACATACATTTTCTATGGCCTGCTTATCCTTCATGAGGGTGGCAAGGTCATGATGCCCAGGTGGACTCTACGCCTTTCTCGATCTGCCGCTATTGACTCCAACTCATCAGCAGGAATCCCTAGATGAATGCAGGAGAGATGTTAGACTTAATCCAACCATCTATTTCTAGGCCTACCGATGGAATTCAGTTTGGAGACATACGCACTCCATAATTAAACCGTCGAAGCATAAGTCGTTTCGTTCGGAGAAGTAGCTGCTCAATATTGATTGCCTTGTGTACTCTGGTGATGCGCGCTCGATCCCTACGAATTACTCCAACCGCACCGCGAAGGAACCTGTTTCAGAAATCCTCCGCAATCTTTCTGTTCAGTCACTATCAAAATCTCATGACCACTCATCAATATATACCGAATTAAGAACCAATAATATAGCTTGAATACTAATTTCGGCCTTCCTTATAATAGATTGAACACAAAATTGATCCAGCCTGGCCAATTTTGCCAGATAACTCGGTATTGCTCTTTCCATCACTCGTAAATAAGACCCCGAAGTACTTAAACTGCTTCAGTGGCACTCCACTAACATGCAGAGTGTCGATTTGTCCACGTTTACCTTTCTTCCAGCCTAATCACAAACGGCTATAAGCCTTTCGAGTGCGCACTGAAGTTCAATTTCAGAGGACGCAAGGATAACCAAATCTTCCCCAAATAGTAGGTGACTATTCCTTAAGTCTCCCAATTTGAAACATGTGTACTGTTTCGATAAATAGAGTGAGCATAATGAGGTAAGGGTTAGGGTGAAAGGACGGGCCGATGCACATTGGTCTTAAATGTCTGTAGGTTAAAATGAAGACGAAGAACAGAGTCCTGGAGACCATTCCACATAATTTCGTGCTGTACGTAATATGGCTTTTGGTGCACCTGACCAGATGTGAGCGTTATAGTCTAACTTAAAGCGAATGTACGAGTACACCTTATAAATTGAAGCCAAATCTGAAGGGGCAAAATATTTCAATAAATAACATCGCTTGAGCAAACCTAAACATTTCGCCGCATTCTTGGCGGTTTCGAATTTTCGGTCATTCCAACGAAGTTTGTTGTTGACACACATACCGAGCATGGAAAGTTTTTCACTTTCAGCTATGTACCTAAGTGCAATTCATGGATAATGGCTGATGGTTATGATTTCGCTTTAATGACAAAAGACAACATTGGAAGCACTAAATTTCACTCTATTGGTTAAATTCCAATCAAATATGCTGTCAAAGTCAATGCTTAACATACATTGCGTTAAACTAAACTAATTGCTATTATCAAAGCTACATATGAAGGCTCCAAATGTCACGTTCTGCACAGGGGGAGGTTGTCTGAGGAATTTGAGATCCAAAGTGGGGTAAGACAAGGCTGTATCCTTTCACCAATATTATTCCTATTGGTGATTAGCGATGTGCTTCATGCAGCTTTGTCGACGGGAAACGGAGGAATTCGATGGACTCTTACATCTCAACTAAAACATCTTGACTACGCAGACGATGTATGCTTACTCTCCCACAGAATTATGGACCTCCACCAAATGACAGCAGATGTGGAAAGGGAGGCAGGTGTCGTCGGGCTGAAAATCAATACGACAAAAACTAAAATCATCAGCCTTGGAACTAACTCATCGGCTCAAATATGCATTGCTGAACAACCGGTAGAGAGAGTAGAGGATTTTCAGTATCTTGGGAGTATTGTCTCGACCGATGGTGAAACCGAACTGGATATAACCAACAGGATCGCCAAAGCAAAGTCCGCGTTCGGGATGTTGTCCAAAATATGGCGAAGCAATGCAATCAGTTTGAGCACCAAAATAAGACTGTTCCGCTCCAACGTTGAATCCGTGCTGCTATATGGTTGCAGCACGTGGAGAGTGACCACTACTATCACCAGAAAGCTGCAAACGTTCGTTAATAGGTGTCTGCGCAATATCTTCAGGATTTTCTGGCCCAATCGTATCTCTAACGAACACCTTTACGAGAGAACGGGTCAGGAACCAATAGGCACAACTATCCAACGGCGGAAGTGGCAGTGGATTGGTCACACGTTCCGAAAGGGTGACAGCTCCATAGCGAACCATGCTATGCAATGGAACCCTCTAACTCAGGATGGCAGAAGACCTGGCGGTCCGCGGAAAACATGGCGCAGAACAGTCGAGAAGGAGGCACGGCAGTTAGGGAAAAGTTGGGGAGAACTCAGACACATTGCCAGAAACCGTACACGATGGCGCGTAGGCGTAGTAGAGGCCCTAGGACCCACAAGGGGATACAGGACATAAGTATACATTGCGTTGCCGTTCCTCATCAACGAACGAAGATTATGGTCATGAGTTTGGGAACGAATATAAAAAACTGAGGGTACTGTCATCGGCGAAGGAATGAATTGGATTAGAAGTTGGAGACGAAAAATGAAGATGAAAATGAGATAAAAATGCGAAAGAGAGTTGGAGACCAAATATAGCCTGGGAACACCAACATTTATTTGATGAGATGCAGACTTGAAGCAGTCCAAAACAACTTGAATGGTAACTTCTAATCCATAGAAGAGTACCATCGATACCGAATGCGCGCATTTCGACCAAGCTTAGCGCCAAACTTTGTCAAATGCCTTTGAAATATCTAGCGCAATAATCTTGCTTTCACCAAAGTCGTGCAGAGATTTGTTACACTTATCGGTGAGTTATTGGTGAGATATGACATCAAATCACCAGTGGACCTGTTGCTACTAAAGCCATACTGTTGGTCATCGAGGAGTTTTCGTGAATCAAGATATTTCAAAAGCTGACTAGCTATTTATCAGCATTTCCATGACCTAGAAATGAAGGAATATAACTGCAATACGTCAATTTAAACGGCGACGAAAATACGCCTTTCTTGGGGACATGGTTGACAAAAGCTGTTTTCCATCTTTTCTGAAAGAGCCCAAAAGGGAAGGATAAACAGGCAAAGGTAATGCAAAGGTTTTATCAGGAAGACCACCCTTTTAGAACTATGGAACTTTTTTTGTTTTCGCTGCGAGGCGGTAATTTGCAAAAGACGAAACTGATTCCGTACTCAGTAACAGTATGGGGTTTGTACCCACTAGCCCCTTCTCCCTTCTTACCCTTTCACCAAGTGTGTATGCTTTCGGGAGTTAGTGACATGTCTAGTTTTTCGTTCAACGTTTTCCTCTCGCCTTGAAACCGTGGACATCGGAAAAACATATGTTTGGTGTTTTCTATGCAGCCCCCTCATTAGGGACAGTAAGGGCTGTTATCATGCTTGAATTTATGCAGCTTTGAGTGGAAGCATCCATGACCTATTACCAATTGGGATAAGTGAAACCCTACTTCACCATGCTGTCTCTCTATCCGGGGCTGGACTTGTGTCCACCTACCTTTTCCGGAAGAATTCCATCGTTCTTGGAATAGACCATATGGACCAGAAGATTTGTGTACGTTAAAAGTTGCGAGTACTCCTGTAACTGTACCAGTATGAAAATGGACCTGGAAAGTTGTACTTTATCAACTAATCTCAACGGTGGACATAAAGTACAGACAGCGATTCTTAGAGGAGGCACAACCTTCAGTTGAAAAACTATTTTTGGGATGAACACAGCGTGGACGAGGATTATTACGAGGGGAGCTCATTCACGTGAACTACATTCCGCATCGTGAGGATGTTCCTTCATTATGCAGCTTATGCAACCTCGGGAAAGGAAGGTCGTTCTGCATTTTGTGGGCAGTTGCCCAATCTCAAAGAAACAAGTAGGCACTTCCCCCGTAACGACATCCTAACAGACCACGAAACCTTAGATCTGCTCAGTGAATTAGATGTACCCAAGTTGTATCATTTTTCCAAATAAGCCTTAACACCCCGGGAGAGAATAGCAAATGAAAACTTTTAAATCGATTTTTGTTTTTCTTTTTTATACATATTAAATTGTAAAATGTTATTTGGTTGTTAGCCTGGTAGACGCCAAGGTAATTTTTTTAATAAAATATTGTGCATTCAGCAAGCAGATTGGCCTTTTCTAAGTAGCTGACAGCTGGAATGTCATTGTAAATGAGCGTACGGTACGTTCTGATTAGTGGAGAACCGGATTCCAATCAGTGTATCTGAAAATGTTCTCTCTAGTATCTTTTTTCCTACATACAGAGTGCGCCATCTTTTATGTCGGTATGTGAATATTGAATAACTCTAAAAAAGCAACAAGAATTCCATATATGAGGTATTTTTATTTAATTTGGTCCTTTAAAATTTATTTGGACTAGTTTTTGAATGCAACATCAATAAAGTGGCCGCCTCTATTGACCAAAGAAAAATGTTTCCTTTTTGCTGCGTTTTCCATCACTTTTTCGAGCATCTCAGGTGGCTTAGCGATGATTTCCGCACGAATGTTTGCCCTGAGCTCGTCAATAGTCTGAGGCTTGCTGGCGTACACTTGGCTTTTCAAATAACCCCAGAAAAAGAACTCCGGAGGGGTCAAATCTGGCGATCAGGGTGGCCAGTCAATGCCGCCATATTTTGACAGCACATGTCCAGGGAATTTTCGTTGTAGAAACTGCATGGCTCGTCTTGTTGAAACCTTTTTTACACATTTGCGGGCAGACATAATGAGCCAACATCCACCGATATCGATTCCCATTGACTGGGTCGCCTTCTCTGAAGAAAAATGGCCCAGTGATGGTTTTGCCGCAAACGCCGGCCCAAACAGTCACTTTTTGCACATGCAATGGTGTTTCATAGATCTCGTGTGGATTCCCTGTTCCCCACATGCGGCAATTCTGTTTGTTAACGGCGTCAGAGAGTGTGAAATGGGCCTCGTCGGTCATCAAAATTTGCTTCCAAAAATCAGGTTCAGTGTCAACCATTCGAGCGACTGTTTGGCGGTACTCCAAGCGACGTGGACTGTCTGTCGGCAATATTCTTTGAGTCAATTACACTTTATACGGAAACAAATGCAAATCATTCTTCAAAATGCGCCGCAAGGTGGTTCCACTGGCGTCAAAATGCTGAGCGCGGTGACGATACGACACATGCGGCTTCTCGGCAACACTTTCTTTTGCCGCTTCAACAAGTTCATTGGAACGTCTTGGGCGTTGATGACCGGCATGTCGACGATCTCCCACTGGCCCGTGCTCAACAAAATTCAACACCAAATGAAAAATAGTGTTGTCAGACAGTGCTTGTTGGCCACGATATTTTCAACGATATGCACGTTGAGTTAACACAACTGAACGACTATTTTCAATGTACAGCGTCACTATTTCGGCGCGTTGTTTCGGTATGAAGCGATTCATTGTTAAAATTGTACTGAATTGACGTATCAAAACCGTTTTATGCCACATAGGTTGAAGTGGTTGCCAGCAGAGAATCGCCAACACACTTAGACCAAAAATAGATCCATTGTGATACCACATGGATCATGGGAGAAAGTTTCTCCTACCGCTAAACCATTTTGAGCTTCTTCGGAAGCGTAGGAGGCTCTTAATGTCGATGTTTTTCGGGTCGCCTATGTCGTTGCAATAGGGGACTCCTAGGTGAAGCTCTTCTCTTCTACGGGAGAGAGCTGGGCAGAAACAAAGAAGGTGAGGAATAGTTTCTTCCTCTTCTTCGTCCATGCAGCTTCTAAAGAAGTCGTTCGCAAAAACGCCTAGCCTTGCTTGTCTATTAGACAGTGTCCAGTGATGACACCTATTATAACGCCGATATGCAATCTGTTGAGAGAAATTAAATTCTTAGAACGTTTTAGATCCAGCTTCGGCCAAATTTGTTTTGTCGCTAGACTTGTAGGTCCACTTGTCCACCTAAGATTCGTACTCTCGATAGCATCCAGCTTAAATTTGAGTTTGCAAGTAGCAATTGGTATACCTAAGGAGCCTTTGTCTGGCAGGATGGGTATAGTTGTTCCCATTCTGGCGAGTTCATCGGCCTTACATTCCCTGGAATGTCCCTATGCCCCGGCACCCAATACATGTGAATATTGAACTGCTCAGACATTTCCACGAGAGACGATCGGCAGTCTAGAGCTACTAAGGGATTTATAAAGGGGGATGGTGTTGTCCGTGTTTTCGGAAGGGAATTTGAATTTATTCAAAATGGAATCGTGGCCAAATTCTTTTCTTGACCACTGATGAGTAGCTTCGAGGCAAACGGCCGAATTGTGATTAAGGGCTGTACACCATATCTTTTTCCAATAGATTTTTTTCAAGAGAAAGTGCTACTCTAGCTTTCTTTACTCTTTCTTGAATATTAGGTTTCCAGCTTAATTTCTTATCCATGATGAGACCCAAATATTTTGCAGTGTCAGTGAAAGTTAAGCTGATACCACTGAAGGAGGGTCGACTGAATTTTTATATTCCCTGGAGAAGAGTACTAATTCAGATTTGTGGGGGTTTACACCCAAACCACACCGAACTGCCCATCTCTTGAGCTTGTTTAACGCATTTTGTGGAAGTTCCTTTAAAGTATTTAAGTGCTTTCCTGAGACAGCCAAAGCAACATCATCTGCATAAGCGATCGCCATGCATCCCTCGCCTTCCATGATTATCAATAGCTCATTGATCACCAGATTCCACAAAAGTGGGGACAGAACGCCACCTTGCGGAGTGCCTCTACTGACAGACCTTCTGGTAGATGTCCCATCCAGCTTAGAGTTGATAATCCGACCATTAAGCAGTAGATTAATCAGTTCGCAAAGTGAGCTATCGACCTTCAGTTCTGATAGTGCATCTGCTATCGCTGATACATTGACATTGTTGAAAGCGCCTTCTATATCCAGAAAAGCAACCATTGTATACTCCTTATGAAACAGGGAATATTCTATTCTACGCGCCAATGAGTGTAATGCGGTCTCCACTGATTTACCTTTGCAATATGCCGACAATAGTTTCTTATCAATACGTTGCGTAAATGGATATCAATCGGTCGTTTTAATGTTTTTATGCCACATCCTAAGGACAATTATTTTTATTTTTAAAAAGCTTCTCACGACAACAGTTCTCTCGGGCGTTTGTCAAACATTAGCGAAAGGTCGGGCCGTGAAAAAACGTTTCGTGTTTTCTGCGATTCGAACATTGAATCTCACGGTTAGTGATTCGACACACTAACCACTGTGCCACGGCGCCCTCTACAGACAAAATATAAAGTCCGAATCCTAGATCGTTGGAAAGCACATTGAAGAGATTTCTTAAGAAATGTTGTCTTGAACTCACCTTCTTCTTCTTCTTCTGAATTCACCTGATGATCGAAAATGTTGTTCAGTACATATTGTATGCAAATTTTCAGTATTTTTTCATTGGAGCGCTTTTTCATCTTTTTGGAAATATCCTGCAGATGCTTCTTATAAAAAAATGTCAATAATTAGATCAGAAGACAAACACCAATGCTGGATTCGATTATAAGTAGGACAATTGAATCACAAGCAATTTTCTCGTTTTTGTATGTACGAGTACGTGCGAACATTTTATTTTCCAGATACCATAATGAAGTACTTGTAAGTATTCTAAATGGCTACAAATTACATCCTCTGTAATGACCCATAATATTTTCATTTTCTAATTACTCTAATTACTGTTGGCTTGATAATATAGCTGTTAACAGTTTTCACAAAGCACCCATAGACACACCAACGAATTATACCACCACACTACAGATCTAGCAATACGCACAGTTCATAGTCGAAAGGGATAATTTCCTTAGTGTCCTTGAATCAGATTGTAAATGAATTCTTTGCAAAAAAAAAATATTTGCAAACATTATTAAGCGTTTCTGTCGTGGTAAATGTCAACTGCTTAATCTTTTGACCGAATAATACATTCATACTCTCGGCATTGAGAACCCTTTTTCTGCGAACTCTTTGGCCTTAAGTCGTGGCGACAATCAGTTTTGTGTTCCAATTTGGGTTTTTAATGGTTTTGATTCGGCTGGTTGTCTCAAGGACATGAGATGCATACAGGTGATGTTCGTTCTCTATGAAATTCCATGGAAAAAGGGTGACAATTTTTATATCGATAGACCTGTTCAGTATGTGGCTTGACACTGGTGCTAATGGGCTCTGGATCATTTTTGCAAATGCTCGTAATGGTTTGTTTGAGGAAACTCTTTTTGTTTGTATAATAGCTGTTCTTGCTCTAAATAATTTCAATTTATGAGGCATAAACGCAGCTGTAGGTAGAGTTTAAATGTATTTTTGAAACTGAATTAAACAAGTGCGTGAGACCGTTTGAGTTTCAGTTCTATTCTGCGAAAGAAAACGTTCCAATCCCATTGGCGCTGTATAAGCTTTTTTGCTGTAGAATAATAAAGTGCTAGAAAAGGTGCTAGAAAAGCGTTCCAGAGCTGTGATTGAGGACAGTTTGGGGGATGAGCAGTGCGGATTTCGTCCCGGTAGAAGCACAACCGACCGGTTGTTCACTCTCAGAATGGATCTTGAGAAGGACTGGGAATATGCCAAACCTGTCTACACTTGTTTTGTGGATTTGGAAAAACCATATGATAGGGTTCATCGAGGCAAACTCTGGAGTGTTCTGCAGGAGTATGGGATTGCTGGTTCCCTGTTAAGGGCGATTCAGTCTTTATATACAAACTGTAGAAGCTGTGTTCGGATAAACGGTGTTAAATCAATACCTTTCACTGTGGGCGTTGGACTCCGCCAGGGGTGCGTTTTGTCACCTCTCCTCTTCATTGTATATATGGATTGGATGTTACAGCGCAGCCGTGGCGGGGAATGTTTCAAAGTGGGAGACCTAAGGATTAGTCATCTGCTCTTTGCGGATGATTTGGTCATCCTTGGGTCCTCTCAAACCGAACTTCAGCGCGCACTCGAAAGGTTTGTAGCTGTTTGTGATGATGATGGAATGAAGATCAACGTGAACAAATCGGAAGTAATGGTCGTTTCCAAAAAACCCATTCAGTGCACTCTGCATGTTAGTGGAGTCCCACTGAAGCAGGTGGAGAAGTTTAAGTACCTCGGGGTTTTATTCACGAGTGATGGGAGGAGCAATGCCGAGTTATCCTGTAGAATTGGTCAGGCTGGATCAATTTTGAGAGAGCTTGGCGAATCTGTTATAAGGAAGGCCGAACTTAGTGTTCAAGCTAAGCTATCGGTTTTTAACTCTGTGTATGTTCCAACTCTCACCTATGGTCATGAAATTTGGGTAGTGACCGAAAGAATAAGATGGCGGATACATCATAGGTAATCCAACTGTCCAACCGTTTAGACGTGTTTTCATTTTCTCCTGCTTCGCGAGTCAATATTTCCGCCTAATCAGTCTAAACCGCTTTTTCGCCAACTTAATATTCAGTGCATTACCCCAAGTGTCGCCCGGTTTTGCAATCAATTTCAATTAAGTGACCTACTAACTGTATTCAAGTGCGTTACCTCAAGTACTGACATTCGCCCCACTTTCATCTGACTTTGATAAAAGTGTTCCCATTAAATTTTTGCATAGATCTGCAGTAATTATCGTGCTCTGTGTCACTGTGCCACCAATTCCATTCACCCCATTTTTGCTGACGCGCTTGTTCACCCTATATTTCGCCATGTCTTGCGGTATTATCAACTGCCCAATCACTGACAATAATGCTGATTGGGTTTCTTGTAAAGGAATCTGCGGAAAATCTTTCCATGCCATATGTGTCGGTCTTAACAAAAGAAATACGGTATATGTAAAAGCACTTTCGGACAACCTCCTTTTCTTTTGTGATGAGTGCAGGAATATCTCACTCTCGCACGTTCTCCTCGCGATAAAGTGCCTTAGTGAATCAAATGACTCCCACCAAAAAAATTTCTCTAAAAAGATTATGGGTAAACTCTCCAACTTAGATAGCAGTGTTAGATGTGTTGACGATTTAGGCAACTCGGTTCAGAACTCAACCGAGGATATCAAATCCAAACTATGTAACATTGAAAAAAAAATTGCTGGTCTGACGGAGTTATTTCTTGCCAGTCCCACGAAGGAAGAATCCACCTTGCACCATCTCAACAAAGTGTTTTGTGATCTCAAAGCTAATTATACCTCGCAGATCAGTTCTTTCGATAAATTGCGCGAATGTGTAAACTCCCTACGGGAAGACTTTGACATCCTCTTCCAATCGTCAAGCAAGCATTCATCTCCTAGGCAACCTGATCCAATGCTCGACGTAATTTACGATCGAATCAATGGTGTCGGCGACGAAGTCACTGCAACGCGCTCAATCATTGTGAATGGAATTGAATCGGTATGCCACAAAATCGACGACCTACCTATCCATACCCAACATAACCCAAACATCCATTACAACACATCAATTTTGGATGAGTTACTGGATGCAGATGTCGACTCACGCTCAACTCCACCTTCTCTTTTACTGCCGACGGACGAATCATCAAAATCTCTCGCTGCTCCTACTGTCCAAGAGTCCGAAACTCCACCCGTCGCTGCCCCCCGGAAACTCATCAAGCATTTTGGAACAACCTGGACACCTTCTGAGTGGCAGCGTAGGCTGAATAAATTAAGTCCTGACAACCTCCAGGTTACCACCTTCCTCATCAAAGGTAGCCCTCGTAATGCTGATGTCTCGTGGATTACGAATTTGTTTTTAAAGAAATACGGTATCACCATCTCCCGATGCGAACTGATCCTACCTTCTCACCACAGAAGTCTTCGCAACTTTAAATTCGACCTCCCGGCTAGATACGAATGGCTATTCCAAAACCCTGCTAGTTTAAATTTCAACCTCGGAAAGATGCGTATCTGCAAATGGACGGACAAGTCTACTAACATAGATAAGTTAATTAATAATAGACTTAGTAACAACCTCACCCATAGAGATAAGTTAATTAATAATAAGTTGAACCCACTCTCTGTCCACTCTTCGCATAACAAATCCACCATTTCAAACAATGGACCTACCACCCACCAAAAATCCAGCAGTACTCATCTCCCGTCCTTTAACAAGTCTAAACCCGACACAAATTGGTCTTTCAAAATGGGCATCTTCCCTAACTTCAACTTTAAAACGGCAGCCGTACTGTCTAAGTCTGCTACCAAATCGCCGAATATCAAGCGAGTTTCTTTCGATGTCCCGCCGGTCCCCTCTCCCTCTCCAAACACCAAGGCCACTCCCTCAGTCAACTACCCCAATAGAATTTCAAGTAATCGCGTCTCTTTCAATCTGTCACCTGATTCCTGTCTTCCTCCAAGCCATAGCACTTCTTCTAATAACACTCCCCCCACCGTTAATTACCCGAATTTCACCCACTCCCACACTCTCAATCCTTCCTCGTTAACCACCCCCAGTTGCACCTCTGCCCATACTTCGTCCTCGGTCTCTCTTAACAATTCCATCTCGGCCAATTTGCCATCTACTGCATCTCCCCCCACTTTCGATCCAATGCTTCCTCCCACCGTCAAACTCACGTCTAAATTAATAGACCCAACGTCAACAATCAATGACCTCGATGGCCGCTACATTATGTCAAGATTGCGCGATAACCGGCTTTTTGAAAATGTGCGCCTTTACCTAGCCTATTTACATGACAAGCCTGACTCCGTCTGCATCGACGGAAAAACAAAGACTAATGTCATGGTCTTGATCCAAAAAGAAGGCCTCCCAACTAACCCTATAGCCCTTAAGAATATCTACACGCGTTTTCATGAGAGTTTTAATATCTCCTCTTCCACTGTGGCTAAAGACCTATCAACCTATGGCTCTCATATTGGTTCCAAACGTCTCTCGTATCTCCAAAAAACTCGCAGCAATCATAATAAATATTTTCGTCCCTAACTCCATCACAGTCGATCCATCTCACTCCATTGAAATTGCACCAAAGCTCCTTTCCCTCTACTATCAGAATGTCAGAGGACTTCGCACCAAAACCCCGATGGTGCACCTGAAATCACAATCACTTCCCTACGACATTTTTGCCCTAACTGAAACCAACCTTTGTCCCAACGTTCTTAACTGTGAATTATTCACCTCTGACTTCGTAGTCTTTCGCGCTGACGGCCAGAAACATGAAGACCTCTCCTTCGGCCGCGGTGTTCTTTTAGCCATACATAATCGTCTTGATGCAACCCTCGTCAAATTCTCAAATTCCACTTCTTTTGAATTCGTATCAGCTAAATTATCTGTATCCAAACGGAGCGTATATATTGTTTGCTGTTATATTCGCCCTTCTCAACCCGTCCAAGCATACCAGCTGGCCGTTGATACAGTTGACTCTCTGTTAGATATCGCTAATCCTGATGACGATTTTATAATTGTTGGCGACTTCAACCTTCCCGTTTTACAATGGTCTCCATCTGAGGACGAATCATCATTTGTTCCTACTAACTCCTCCTCAGAAAAGGAAACCCTCCTTACTGATCGTCTTTTTGACTCCGGCCTTTTTCAGATCAGTGGCATTACCAACAACTTAGGTAGGCAGCTAGATCTGATTTTCTCATCCGACCCCCATAACTCCTTGGTTACCGCGAGTAACCATCTTCTCTGCACCCTAGACCAATATCACCCTCCTCTAGCTCTTGCCTTTTCGTATGAAAACGTCAACATTACCGTTGATTCTGTGAACTCTCTCTCTTTCAACTTCCGCAAAGCTGACTTCGTTAAACTTAACAACCTACTCAATAGCATAAATTTCAGCCTCTTCCTAAACATTAACACACCCATTGATATCGCTCTCGTATTCTTCTACACAGCAATCTTTGACTGTCTTCTCCAATCTGTCCCTTATCTGCCTCGAAAAAACTGCTCATCATCACCTCCTTGGTATAATAAGGAATTGCGTACTCTTCGCAACGTCAGAAACAAATTATGGAAAACTTACCTGGTATCCAAATCTGCCTCAGATTACGCATATTACCAGCAAGCTTACTCCCGCTTTTCCATCCTCTGCGAATCCCTCTATCTCGAATACCTCGATAGAATGCAATTTAGTATAATCACTGACCCTAGGCGCTTTTACCAATTTATCAACGTCAAAAGAAAGTCCGACGGCTTTCCTTCCACTTTAAAATTACTTAATACTTCATCTGCTGACCCTAAAGTAATCGCCAACCTCTTTGCAACCTTTTTCAGCCAATCGTATAGTGACCATGTACACGAACCGGACCTAGATTTTTTCTCCTACCTGAATAACTGTCCTCAAACCTCTCTAGCTTCAGTCGACATTAGGTCTGATATTGTGCGAGAAAAAATTAATAGGCTCAAAGATGACTTCTCCCCTGGTCCCGATGGTCTGCCCGCCATCTTACTAAAGCAATGTGTAGATGTCCTGTGTCAGCCCCTTACAACTCTATTTCGTCTCTCACTCTCTCAAGCCGTTTTCCCAAAATTATGGAAGGACTCTTTTATTTTCCCTATCCATAAAAAAGGCAGTAAAAACGACATTTCTAACTATAGACCCATAGCCAAACTTTCCTCTATCCCTAAGCTCTTCGAAAGCATTGTCTACGACTCACTGTATTTCCACTGCAAATCCATTTTTTCCCCACAACAGCATGGTTTCTTAAAAAGTAGGTCCACTACGACTAACCTGACCGAATTCGTTTCCAAAACACTACAAGCATTAGAGAAAGGTAATGAAGTGGATGTCATTACCACCGACTTCAGCAAGGCCTTTGACAAAATCTGTCACCGAACTATTTACCTTAAACTTAAAGCCCTCGGTTTCCCACCCTCTTTCATTTCATGGCTGAGATCGTACCTAGAAAAACGCCAGTACAGGGTTCTCTTCAGATTTTCAGTCTCTGACCCCATTAACGCCACTTCAGGGGTTCCTCAAGGCAGTCATCTTGGTCCGCTGATCTTTGTCTTAACTATAAACGATGTTGGTCACGTCATAAAAGACTCTGATCTGTCTATTTACGCGGATGATATGAAAATCACTAAGGTAATATCTACCCCCACCGATTCTCTCTTACTTCAAATCGATCTAAATTCATTCCACACATGGTGCGACAAAAACTTTCTAGAACTTAACGTCGCCAAATGTCAATCCATAACATTCTCCCGTAAACGCCTCCCCCCATCCCTCAGAACCTATTACTTTCTTAGCGAGCCCGTTCCCTCAGTCTCCTCTATATGCGATTTGGGTATTATTTGTGACAGGGAGCTAAACTTCCGTTCCCACATTGATCATATTGTACACAAGGCCAATTCTTCTCTCGGTTTCATAAAACGCTGGTCTAAAGAATTTTCAAACCCTTACGTTTCTAAATCCCTTTATATCACCTTTGTCCGACCACTCCTGGAATACGCCAGCCAAGTTTGGTCACCTTATCACAACATACACTCCCTTAGAATCGAAGCTGTGCAGCGTAGGTTTATCCGGTTTGCCTTACGCGGTCTCCCATGGGCCGACAACTATATCTTACCTCCCTATGAAGACCGGCTAAAATTGATTAACCTGCAAACCCTTACAATACGTCGCGAAGTCGCTGACATACTTTTCGTGCACCGATTATTAACCGGTATGATCGATTCCACCGCACTACTGGAAATGATTTCCCTTCGCACTAACCCTCGAAACCTCAGGTCCGTACCGCTCTTTCTTCTCCCTCACCACCGCACCAACTACGGAAATTTCGAACCAATTTCCAGAATGTTACGCCTGGCAAATAACTCACAGAACACCCTAGACTTTCATTCGAGTCTATCCGCCCTTAGAAAGTCCCTGTACACCTCTTCATGAACTAACCAGTCCCAGTTCCCTCTCTAGTTTTTAAGATAGATTTTAAGACCTAGTTTAATAAAAAATGTGTGGGCCCCCTGGGGCCCAACAAAAAAAAAAAAAAAAAAAAAAAAAAAAAATAATAAAAAAAAAAAAAAAAAATTGTTAAGCTTAGAGTTAAGGTCCCTCGTTGTTAGTTCTTAAGTTTAGATTTAAGCTTGCTTGTATTAAGCTAAATAAATAAATAAATAAACAACTTGCCGAAATGAGGTTCCTTCGCGGTGTTGTTGGAATAACTCGTAGGGATCGAGTGCGCAACACCAGAGTACACAAGGCAATCAATATTGAGCAGCTACTTCTCCGAACGGAACGATCTATGCTTCGAGGGTTTGGTCACGTAGTGCGTATGCCCCCAGACCGGCTTCCAAGACGCGCCATGGTTGCCGTGCCATCAGGTAGGCGACTTCGCGGAAAGCCTAGAAATAGATGGTTGGATCAAGTCCGACATCTCTCTTGGAGCTGCTTAGGGATTCCCCCTGATGAATTGGAGTCAATGGCGGAGGATCGAGAAGGATGGAGAGTCCACCTGAGCATCCTACCCCCGCGACCCTCATCAAGGATTAGCGGGCCATTGAAAATGAATGAATGAATGAATAATAAAGTCGATTACTGATACTGTTCGTCGAGCAGCGGACTTGTTCTTGTCTAAACGAGACTGTTTTCAAGAAAATTACTTAAAGCGATTGTCAAATATTGTCCCATTAATATAAGAACGAACAGTTTTTGCATCAATCTTCCGATCTCCTTCTTCACGCCATGCTGCGCTTCAAGTTCGGATTTCTTTTCTAGTGATCCTCTAAGTTCCCCTAAACCGTACTGCTGATTGCTTCCATTTCTAAGGGAAGGCGGTTTCTGTATTATTGGCGCATTTGAGTTATTCTCAGCAAGTTGAAGTGGTTGCTTTTGACGGGTGCAGTCAAAGCTAGGATAAGACGGCGATCACGTTTCAACCCGATATCCGCCACTTTCTTGTTTCTGACGTCTATGATAAAATATCTGATGCGTTGGCCAATCGCAATATGATCAGTTCGGTTAGATCTTCGCTGTCTATCAGTTGGATCTTCTTGTGGCAAGTTTTGTGCTTAAACAATGTGCCTCCAATGACTTGACTATTACGATTTCCCGTTAGGCATTAGGTTGAAAATGGCGCCTTATTGGCTGATCACATTTTCCTGAGCGACTTTTCCTATCAGAGCATACCATTGGATGATAGTTATTTTTCTTACTCTCTGGCCGGCAGTACCCGGTCACTGCAGGTTTCCATGATATGAGGCTACTGCGTGCTGATAGGATCGGCGTCAATCCTACTTCGGGCCACCGCGACCGAGAACTTCCAACTAATTTTCCTGAATATATTAAGATTGGATTTTATGTGGGGAAGTGGTATTCCCCAGCATTGGACCATCTTACTTCGCTTAGCCACACCATGTCTGTTTTGTATCCAACTCACGCTTAAGTTGGAGAAATCTGACGTTTTGAAGAATTTTTTCCAATGAGTTGAGGAGGATCTTAACATCCCAGAAACGAATCGTTATCTGTAATCGATAGGCAAAGGTCATCAACAGAGGCCTGTTTCCGAAGCATTTCGCAGGATTTGGTTTTTTATGGTTGCAGGCCACTGACCAAGCGACACTTATCTTATTTTGTGGCGCAGAGTGCTCGACATTCATTCTCTGCCGTTCGCAGTTTCCAAAGAAATTTCCAGCTAGCACCATAGAGGTGGGAGTAGACCTTGCTAACAGAGCAACAAAATCTTCAGCTGTCTCTTTCTCGTTACTTGACAAACCAATACCCATCGGAAGATGCTACTTCTACTAAACTTTTGTTAGTCATTTGCCAACCAAGTTCATGGTCTGCAATGCTCTAATCCAGATGGTCTTCGATTCTAAGAAACAAATATTTGTGAATTAGTCTACTCAACAGATACAGTAACACATATTTCGCCAACGCAGCTGCGGACCTGGCATTTAAATAGGACTAGATCACTATTCTTTGTGTGGGCGCCGTGGCGCATGTGGTTCCAAGGTGAGGTTCCAAGTTCGAATCCCAGAAAACACTTAACGTTTTTTCACGGTATCACTTCTGGCGAAAGTCTGACAAACATCCGCGAGTATTGTTATCACGAGAAAGCTTCTCAAAACGAATTGCTCTTCGGATACACCACTAAACTGTAGGTCCCTTCCATTCGTGTGAAAAACATAACTCACACACCACGAGTGGTTGCAAAAAGCTAGGCCCAGGCACTTAAAGAATTTTTTTAGATCACTATTCTACTCTAGGTTATGTCGCCTTCATACCACAGTCTCACGAACAAGTATAAACACCCGCTGAACGCCGGGTATGACCCTGACTTTTTTGCGCAGAAAAGAGGCACTATTGCAGCGAAATGCCGTGAAAAAATTTGTATAATTGAAGGGATCAAAGGAACCTTAAGTCCGCGTTATAATCATCTACGTTAGTAGACGGCAGAAGCCACATTGAGTTCGAGTACCAGGTATGAAGATGAAGTAAGTCCAGCGTCATGTTCGCTGCCATCTGTTCAGAGAAGAGACATCAAACGGATACAGGCTGCCGTAATAAGTATGTAATGTTGCTGGAATGACACGAATGAATCGGAGAATGGCACTCAGTGGCACTAAATGTTGAACGATGTACACTTCGAAGGGATGGTCACGTAGTGTGCTTATCCTGAAACCGGTTTCCAAGACATGTCATGATTGCCGTGTCATCAGAAATAGATGGTTGTGGATCAAGTCCGACATCTCTAGTGGACTCAACTGGGGATTCCCCCTGATGAATTAAAGTCGATGGCGAAGCTCAAGAAGGATGGAGAGTTTCAATGAGCATCCTTGCGTTAAAGCCCAGCGAAGAAGTTTAAAATATCTCTGCTGGATTCTGATGCGCATCATCTTAAAAAAGAAGGTAAGCTAGTTGGTGGATATGGTCTAGCAAAGAGATCACATGGAAGTATTTAATTTAGTAAGACTTCCAATTATAATCCATATAATTCAGTAATAAATCAATCGATTCAAATTTGGCTACATTGTGCTGAGTTTTTCACTATGAAAATAAACATTCAAACTAACCACTTAAAGTCTACACACGAACCATATGCTTCCCCACAATCCAAAGAGACGAACAGTCTCCTCGCTAAGATTAATCCATTTCCCAACACCGACTGATGGACGTACTCTCATTAATTGCCTAATCGATCGTTTAAAACAAATTGTGGTAAATTTCCTCAAAAATCCACAAATCAATTTCCCAATCCCGCCTCTCCGCCTCCGACTCCGACTAACACCAGCCCACTGATCTCACCTGTTACGATCTCCATTATTGATCGATCGATCGATAGCCAATTGGTTTCGCTATCTGGAACACTAAATGCCCACCTCGTCGACTGGAGAAGAAATAGCATTAATCTTGGCCATTGTCGCTTCGATATAATTACCTCGACCATTTGGAAGAACGCTCCTCAGCAGATCATTTTTCAAAATGAGTTCCACTTTTGATTTTTTTCATCGAAATTTCAAACTTCCGAATATCGAAGCTGTCCTCTGCCAGAGTACACACTCACTCAGCATTTGTTTAAATTCATTAATCAACATTTTAAGTGGTTCAATTTGGAATTGAGAAATTGAACTTCGGGCTGCTGATCCTTCCACATGGATACCAGATACAGATGAAGCAGATAGTTCGATTTGCTTGCACTTACAGTGGTTCCCTTGCAGAGGAAAAGGGCTATCCAGTGAGATGGATATCCACTTCATGATCTTCGCGCTTCTGCGGGATTTGTTTACACCGATTCTCGAGAGCTGGCTTCGGCTTTTTAGGCCACGATGAGGTGCTGAGAAATCCATTAATTTCACTCAATCACCTCCCTGTCTCTGACACCACAACAATTCAGTGCAGCAGTCAGCTTCTGGAAGATGCAGGCCTTCTTTTCGAGCGTAAAAGGACTCTGGTTGTTTTCATTTTACTGCGGCTGCAGTTGCATTCTGTGTATACAGTGTCCGTCCGCTCCTTCTGGTTGTGGAATCATATTACTTGAGGTTGATGAAAATGATGGTGGAGATTTGTTTTGACAGGCATCGATTACCACAAAATTAAGGCAATTGATTAATTACTTCTGGATAATAAAATGTAATTAATTGATTTTTACGTGTGCGATACTCGAATGTGTTGCGTGTGAGTTGGGTTTTTGTGTGTTTTGAAGAGGACTGTCGGATTGGAGGAGGCTCTCTCGGTGTAATTAATTGCCACCGATGTACACCTATACAGAGTGAGCACTCAAACATATTTTACATCAGACGAATAGCTTCCAGATTTATTGCAGAGAAAATTAAATTTATTAAGTGTATCTGCGTACGACAACCTAATTAACGTTACACTATGTTAATTGCGTGTGTACATTGTGTACATTTGGGAGATTAATGTGTACATCTTGTCGCATGGCATTGTAAAGTGGGTGGATTCTGCATTTAGCACTGAGAAATTACCGTTTGCTTATTAAGATATAATATGACATTTGATTGGGGTCTTGGAGGTTTTCACTTAATCATACCTACACAGAATTTGGTAATTCGTTCCGTTCTATCAACTTTGAAATAGGAACTCAGAGTTTTCGATCGAAGAATGTTAATGTATGAAATTCTGACAGCATGAGTTAGTAGTGAAAGTTTGTGTAGTTCAATATTATAATATTGAGTAAGTAGGTAGGTAGGTTTATTCTATTTACAAAAAGTGTAGTACAAGATAACAATTTAAGCTTCAAAATAAATAAAACCATAGACAATGGTAAAAACCGTCTGTCGAGTTGGCAATTTTAAAATTTTATACAAATTCTGAATTTTGTGACTAGTCAAAATGAAAACATATTATTCAAAATACTAAATCGATATAGAAAAACAATATTCAAAATCATGAAATGTAAATACAATTCGTCGCTGTCAAATCCAACCGGCATATCTGAAAAATGCATATTTTTCACCAGAACGCTTTAAAGTTTTCGCATGTGATATTTTCCTTTTAACGTCAGTTTGGTTCACCTCAAAGCCAACTTATGCGTGAATGAAATGACGGATTTTTATTCAACTATACTATATGCCGGTACGACATAAAAATAGGTGAAAAAAAGAGGAATTTTTTGACACCAATAACTCAAATTTTGCAGATATGCCGGTTTGACTTGACAGCGACGAAATTTTGAATATCATAAATGATTAATATTAATTTTAATACACGTAGTTAAAAGTTTAAGAATGCTTCAAAATCAAATGCTATACTTAATTTAATAATTAGATTCGTTTACCAGAAAGCGTCTGTACTTTAAGGCTTCTCTTAAAAATAAATTCAAAGTGCACCAACTTCTACCATCCAAAATTTCTTTAAATAGTAGATCATGCCTGGAAATAATTTTCGAACCAAACAACCTTAGCCTTAATCTTTTAAAAATTGTTTAATTGCCTTAAAGGTAGATTTCATGTCCCTGCAAATTACAGAATATTAATAAATGATTTGCAGGATTATATAATAAGAAGAAGTATTTCACCTATTGAACTAAAAATCAAACTTATTTTATGCAATCGTATAGGTGTCGCTCATATACATAAATTAAGTTTACGAACTTCGGTTTATTATAAAAAAATAATTTATTTAATAAACCCTTAATAACACTAATACAATGTCTAAATATACGTATGGCAACTGAGCGAGAGTCAAGCTCATACTGTAGAAGAATTGGCGATGAAGGTCAGTGTGGTTCCTTTTATATTCTTTATCGCTGTAGCTTGAGTGCTATATTTTCATGTCCATAAAGTTTTGGCGTCTTAGCTTGCGTCTTTTTATAGATCAGATGTGAGTGGGCATTCCAGTGCCTGGGTGTGGTTTGAAGATAATAACATTCTGGGGTTTTAGGCTGATGAGATAAGATGATGTCATGCTCTGGAGCGATCTCATTACTTATATAATTTCCTCCAACTGAATAGTCTAACTCCGGATATAGTTCATGCCTTACTCCATCAACAGCGCTCGCTATAGCTTATTGAATAGTTTTCTGTGCAAAGCTTCCAACAAATTATCCACGTTAATACATCCCGTGTTCTTATTATCAATATTAAATTCAAAACCCACATTTTTAGCTAGTTTTTTCCACCCTTCCCACCTTCCTTCTCCTTTATGCATTCATTTGCGACTATATTTGGAAACCCATGTTTGTGTGTTTATTTATTTATGTTTATTTAATGTGCAAGAAGATCTAACACCCTCTGTATATACTTGAGGTGTAGTTTAAGGGTCTATAACCATAACATTGGTAACCTCGTTTCTAACTGAATCATATAGTTAGGTGTTTTCTTAGGCAAGCTAAGAACTTTTTTTATAAAAAATCTTTGCATGAGTTCCGCTAGCTCGAAACTTTCAAAACCCCATATTTGACCTCCGTAGCATAAAAAGATATCCTTTTTACCTAAAAAACTACACCAAGTTGCGTTGATACTGTTTTAAGCCATAGTCAATCTTTCCTTTAAACATTCATGTAATGAGAGTTTTCATATGATAATGATACCAAGATATTTATAACTTCTGACCAGCTCAATTTCTTCTAAGTACAAGTGCCACTAACTTTCATTACTTGCTCTTCTTCCGCCATCATTGTTGAAAATCATAATCTTTTATATCCGTATAGCTCTGAACCGAACATTTCTGCTCGGTCCAGGATCAGTACGAGGTTAACAATAAATCGCCATAGATGGCAATTTTTTTTTTTGAAATCTTAACTTGACTATGCTGAATGTGGTGAAGATATGGTCTACTATGCTATACTGTTTTCGAAAACTGGCTTGATTTTCACATATAATATTACATATTTACTTCCTTCAATTTTTTCAGTCTAGCATTGCGCTGTAAATTTTCGTAAATTTTAGCGGCATCGTTCGGATTACCTTTCTTGAATAATGACTATTAAGTATTTTTCCGCTGTTAACGCAGTTAACGTGAAACTCTTGATATGTATAGACAGCTTATACCGTTTTCATAGGCTTCCATCCGTCAGCATGCTCTTGTGCGATGTACGAAAGTTGGTGGATCGTGGTAAGAATGAATGATATGGAATGGATAGGTTCCAAGCTTTCTGACTGCCAAAAAGCAAACCATTGTCCACTTAAGATCATAGTGAGCAGCTTCTCAAATTTCTGTATTCTCTTAGTGATCTCATTGTCGAAAAATCAGCCTACTCAGGTTCCACAAGTGGTGTTAGTGCCGTCAGTATTGAATGAATCCGGACCTGATTAGTGGTCCTGATAATTTATTTAGATAACTACTTTGTATATCTATCTCTAATAATTCTCTGCTCCACAAGCCATGTACCAAATTGTTACCTGTCTTTTAACTGAAATGCACACATAAAGTAACTACATTACCCCTGGTAAGGGCTGATGAGTTTGTGTGAAAATAACACAAGCGACAGTATGTAAAGCTGTTGGAATAGACAGAGACTCTAGTTGAAAAGGTTTAACAGTTCTTTACTGGTTCCGAATAAGGATCAGAAATGAAATTAAAGACACCATTTTCTCAACGTTCTAGACTATAACGAGGATGAACGGACATACCCGCAAAAGTAGAATGAGCTATCCGATGTTTGAAATTCCCAGATTCAAACTCCAACCGCACAAAAATGCATCTCCTATTCCTTATGATATGTATGTATGTATTGTTACGCGAGCCCAGAAACATAAACAACACAAAGGAGAAACATCGCGAAAATCCTAGAACCTTTAAACGCGAAGGCACTATAACCTGCTAATTCGGGAATTTGCCTGGAAAGCCAAAGTCAAATATAAAAGGAGGTTGGCAGAAGCCCAGTTTTGAGTTCTTTGTTGGCAGCAGTGACAGCTAGGGATGCGAATAAACAGTATCCTTTTGCCTAGTTGTTCTTGGAGGGAATTTGCCTTCGTCAGTAAAACAATATTATTCACATATAATCCGTCTGCTCTTAAAATCAATACCATTTTGTTTGGACCCAAAATCGAATGATAGCAATTCTATTTGAGGGGTACAGCTGAAGGCTCAGATATCTGCTTGGATTTTTTTTTATTGCTATAGGAAACGCTTTACTAGAGCGCTCAGACGGAACTGGTTCATTCTATTACCAGGGAGCAAAGCCATGATTTACCAACTTTACTGGAATTTTTATGTCTTTCTAAGAAAGCCAAGCAAGCAAGCCCTTCAGTGATGAGTGTCTTATAATACTCAACACATCTGCTGAGACACAGCAAGAATGCTTAGGATTTCTTTCAGGCATCCTGTAGAGTCATACGTGAGAAATACAATAGTCAATGCAAGCTCTAACCGAGGACACAGGAATACCCGACGCAATTTTGGGTCCTAAGAAATTCTCCTCTGCACCTTGTCTAGCATCTTATCGGAGATATCATTCGGCAAGATTACAGTGTGACCCAGGGCCCGGATAAAAGACAGAGAATGCAGCCTTCCGACAGAGTTCAAAAAGATTTTACATTCACGCACTATCTTTGAAGCAGTTTAAGGGTTAAACAAGGCCTTAAGCACAGTCTGACTCTCACTATAGACTCAAATGCCCTATCCCTTCCACCTGTTCCTCACAATATAGTTCATGGTCATTAGGATTACATAAGTTTCCGCTTGGAAGACAGGTTCATATTTGCCGAACGAAAAGTAAAGTATAATGTTGTCTTCTTTCACGAAGATACCAGCACCAGACTCCTGACTGATTGTGGAGCCATCCTTGAAAATTCATCTAAATTCCATTACTGGCTCAGATTCTGACGCGGAGCCAGTTCTGAATACAAGAATAGTCAACTCTCAATCTGCCCAACTGCGGAAGTTGTGGTGGTATTCAGCAGGCGCAGGATAAAACACTGCATCTGAGACAAAGTATTTTTGATACTATAGATAATGATATATGTAAGTATTGAGAGGAGGTAAGGCGTACTTAGGAAAAATTCCATGCAGCAGAGACAGGTCATTCTTAGGAGCTTAGCGCAAAAGGCCATCACATATTTAAGCGTAAGACCCTTCTACCAAACAACCGACACCCTTACTCTGCCAGAAAACTGAGAGTATCTTGGATGTTTCGATTGGACATGTTTCGACCAAAAAAGTTTCTTTTTGTCCAGAATCACTCTTAGATATTTGCTTTCATTGAAAATGCGAATAGTACGGCAACATCATCCACTTACGGCTAACCTTAAATGTTAGAACGGAGAGTTGACCACCATGCATGGCATTCTACCAGCTTTGACTTAATGCGTAGCGTTTAGAGTATGCATTCCAACAAGTGCTCGAGAGGTGGATCTATGGTCAGTTGCTGTGGAGCTTGTTACCTTTCACTTTACCTCTACTGATAGAATGATAGACATTATGAATTCTATTGCGACTGAATTTTCATAATGCTCTCTTTTTGACGAAATCCTAAGCAGACTTCCTTTTCAGCGTTTTGTGAATACCAAATTAATGAAGTTGTTATTCGAAATATTGCTCTATATCTAGAGGGGTTAAAAGTATCCAACATAGTAAGTTAGGATCATAGTCTCACGACGTTGAGAAAATTTGACTAAACTCGTATATTGGCAGCAGATGGAAAAGGGAATACATATAAAAACGGATATTCTCCCTATATTTGTGCGAAATTTCTGAGTTTCATCCACAAAGCAATGAAAGAGAAACCGCTATAAATTTTCGGCAAATTGTTGAAGAACTTGGATCAGACAATTCAATCTCCCCCTGTAATTCAGATGTCAAAATTGACCAAAAATGGGTTTCATTGTGCGATATCAAGAAAGCAGTCAACCAGCTTAAAAGAATATGTGTATGTACATATGCTAAAACTGGTACTGCCGTGAAAATTTGGTGGGTGTGCTGCGCCCCCGAGTCGGTAAATTCATATTCCACCAGAAACGTTTCGACAAAATCTAGCGAAATGTACATAATTTCCAAGTTTTCTTGTCAAAAATAGATATATAAAAATTTAATTCAACAGCACCTGGTTGGCTTATATTAGAAAGGGAAGTCTACTCGTAAATACAAAGACAAGAGCATACCCCTCGAAGATGTTCTAATTTCGACTGCTAAGTAAACCAATTTATTTCCTTAAGATCGATTTCAGATATGAAATACACACGACCATTTGATATCTAGTTTTGGACTCAACTAATTTGTTCACCTGTAAATTTCTGTTCATTTCTGAGCGGCATTTAGATACATTTCAAAAGATAGCAGTCACATGTATGTACATATTTTGAACAAAAAAACGTGAATTTTTGTAAAAACCGAAAAAAATAAGTAACCCACTTTTAATTAGAACCCTCTGTATCTTTCGCATCCAACTGCGGAAATTCCGACAAAAAAAAACACCAAATTCCTAAAATGGAAATTTAAATGTTTTTTGTGGTCCGTTGATTTCCTTTTTAATAGTGGGATTCCTACCGAATTCCTTCCCCTTTTCGTTTACCTACTTACCAATGGGTGCACTGAACATGAACTATAAGACTAAAACCGAAACAATAATGTATGTATATTCAATTCCATTTTTGTGTGTTTCAAAAAAAAGGAGATCCATTTTCATCCCTCAAGTAATTCAAAAGAAATAGTTCCTTCCATCTTTTTTTTTTTATTCCTTTGCCTATCCTTCTTCATCATCTAAGGGTGATGGGATGTCTTCCCAACCAAAAAAAAGGCAAGTGTTTGTATAAGTGGAATTGTGTGTGCGTGTACGTCACATTCCAATCTATATCAATCTTATGTTCGCAATGACGGATGACATTTGTCAATGTCAGACATTTTTGTTGAAGCCATGCGTAAGTAGGTATGCATATTGACACATCCCCTTTTATCGTGCGGAGAGGAGTTTTCCCATTTTAGGTTTTCTGAAGATCGCTTGGATTTCTGAAATCAACTTGCAGGACCGAATAACGCGCTAAGAAACGACGCATTTTCAAAACTTGTAAGTAGCTAAATGTATTGACAAATATTTGCATTTGCACCCTAACTGTATTCTAGTGCTAGTTTTGATTTTTCGAAATTAGATTTAAGATTCGCTGAAGGATGACGGATAGTTGTTACTGAGGGTGCCAGTAGCATTGACTTTCTATGGATGATGAATGAGTGCTGTCAATTCTTTTGCGTAGGGGAGTGATATTATTTTCTAAAATTAGCTGTTGGTCACCACAATACGGCCGAAGAGGTTTAGACTATCATAGGACAGAGAATATACAAGACCAGTACTATCTATCAATTCAACGCCAAGTCAGTAACAAAACTTCTACAGGTACAGACCGGGATACCACCTTACATCTTCAGTAAACTTTCCTCTCCGGATATTCATCGGAAAACTTTCGACATTTCACTGCAGCAAAATTTAATTGCACAATTTGCTCAGATCCTTGCAATAATAGCTCTCTATCCACCAATTACACAACCACCCTGCCTCAAAGGTACACATCTCCTGTATACACAGGGATATAGAACGAAGTGCTCAGGATTCACCGACGTGGCTGAGTGAACTTACCCTAAAGGTGTGATGCCAAAATAATGATTATTCTTTGGTGATTAATGCTTTTATCACCGCACCGAGTTCATCATTGCCAGGAGCTTAATCAGAATGCCATTGCCGACTGATGGTAACACATTAGTTTATATCGCCCTCGTCATCGTCATTGCCGGAATCGTTGTTGTTGTCGTCGTCGACATCGCAGTCAACGGAATCGTAGTTCCCATAGTGTCCCGCACATCGGCAATATGGGGAGAAGCGCCCTGTTGCCATTGGATTTAGCCCAAAGATTCTGGTCGGGTATATCGACCCGTTAAGTTGAAGCCATAAAATAATTAACACGATATTATTATTCGGGGAATTTCAAACCAAAGTTTGATGATTTAAAATGAATTACATGATAACACTGAGCTGGTAGAAGAGCTGGTGTTGGGAGATTGTGGAAATTGTTGATAAATGGTTTTATATGTCGACAAAGAGCTGGAGTTGTAGTAGTTGCTGTGCAATATTTCATATAGCTGGAGGTGAATCTTTTTTGCAAGAAACAGAGCACCGTTTTAACACGCGAAATGTTTTTTTATTATTTAGAAAAGATAGACTAACATAACCTCCCATTTGTAAACAGTCGGATTTTTAAGACTTCTCAAATTCCCGGCGCAGAACAGTATTTTCTTTAAAAAATATGCACATTCTTTAAGAAATAAGATTTTCTTAACAACGTAAATAATACTAAAAGGCGGCCACATACGGCTGCATAATAGTACAGGGATTTTCATAAAGAACGCCCCCTTTTTTTTTTTTGATAAAACAGCTTGTTTTGAGACATAAAAAAAAAAAAATTTAGGTTAAAGTCCCATCGATGACATTTATTTCGTTTGCTGGGGTCGTCCCTATCCGAGGCTTTTGGTTGTTTCGGAACCATTAGTTTAGCAATAAGCGAGGACAAAACCAAGTATATGCTGTCAACAAGAAGGAACAATCAATACCTGCTATAAACTCGAAAAACAAGATCAGCGCAGAAATAAAGCGAAGAATAATTCTTGCCAATCGCTGCTATTTTTTTTTTTTTGGCTTATAAGGCAATTTAACAGTAAAGCCCTATCTCGAACAACTAAGGATACTCTGTATAAGACTCTGATCATCCCAGTCCTGCTTTACGGCGCTGAAACATTGACTTTATTAAAGAGAATGAAGATATCCTTAGTCCCTTCGAGAGAAAAATTCTTCGTAAGATATTCGGTTCCGTTTGCGTTGACGGGTTATGGAGGAGAAGATTCAATAACGAACTATACGAATTGTACAGCGACATCGACCTAGTCAAAAAACTGTGTATGGACGTCTGAGTTGGCTAGGGCATGTAGAGCGAATGGACACCAACGCTCTGGCCCGCAGAGTCTTCGAATCTAACCCGGAGGGACGACGTAGTAGAGGACCTCCTCGTCGTAGGTGGCACGCACAAGTTCAAAGGGACCTCGACCAACTTGGAGTGCGCAACTGGAGGCAATTAGCTAAAGACCGAGCTAAATGGAGAGGCTTGTTGGTTGAGGCCCAGGTTCACCCCGAACTATAGCACCACCGAAGTAAGTAAGATGACATTTATTATGGAACACAACATCATTCAAATGAAACGGAAACTTCTGCACGAACGAATGCGATGAATCCAATTCTCCTTGAATTTTTCGTGCAAATCGGGCGATATGATGAAATTTCACATTCGATGTCGTCGCTCGTCTAAGACTCTAAAATCTCTGGTTTATTGGTATACGAGCAGACCATAGACTTGACATAGCCCAAAGGAAAAATGTTCAGAGATCTCAAATTTACTGGTCCATTTCTTGATATAACACGGTCACCGAACTACAATAACTCAACGGTTTGGCTAACTGTGTGGCTTGTTGCACCATTTTGTTAAAACCGCATATACTCCAAGTCATATTCTTCCAACTTATCCCAAAAATAGTCAATCAACATGGTCCGGTAGCGATCTCTCAGCATCATTAAAGAAGAAGTATGGGCCAATGGTGCCTCCAGCATGAAAACCGCACCAAACAGACAATCTTTTTGGGTATAATTGCATTTCGAGAATGTCTTCGGATTGCTTGCTTGCCGAAATGCGACAATTTTGCTTTTTAACGGGACCCTTGAGCCAGCAATGAGCTTTATCGCTGAGAATGAGAAAATTGGAGTAGGCTCACGTAAAGTTGCCGCAACCGTTCCGGGCTTTGATACAAAATTTGGATAGTTTGCAAACGTTGTTGTAGCGTGTACTCGCCCATGATTAAATGGCAAGTATTAAAGAATGGAAATGTCAAACACACCGGCAGATAACTTCACGCATAACCGAGAAACCCTATTGGAAAAGGGGGGGTGTCCGATTGAAATACCCTACACAGCAGTCCTTAGCTTATTTAGTACATCAAGAATATTTTTTTTTATTAAAGAGCCAATATTACTTCTGAATATAAATACTTTGCGATAAGATTTTGCAAGTCACAGACATTTTGCTTATCAAACAAACTACAATTTCCATCTTTCATAGATGGTTGCATCTACGGCGTGAGAGAAAATAATTTGCAGTAACAGATAGAAAATACGCAAAATAAATTTCATAATAATTTTATTTTATTTTTTTTTTTAATATTAATTTTATTTTTATCATTTTATTTCCTATTTAATATTTACGTTTCTGAAATACACGAAAATACACGATCAAAGCGAGCTCCAATACGAGGCTTTGATAAACTTCCTTAATTTTTTTCAGAATGGAAATTGAAGCAGCAAGAATGTGGCAATTCAGATTTGAGATGTAACTGAAAGAATATGCAGATAACAGGCTCCAATTTAAGATAGACTCAGGCCATTACTTGGAAGCAGTCAAAGTACGGATGAGGATATCTGTCACGTCACAACATCGAACAAACACTGTGAGAAGATTTGAAGTCGCAAGACGATTATCACAACAGACTGCCAGAACTTATGTTGAACGCATCTCGCTCAATCTCTCAACGGTGGCAAAAATGCCAACAAGCCATCATAAATAGCGCCACTGATGTGCTGGGTTTCATATGGCGACCGCAACGAGACCCCAAGTTTGATGAAGAGTGCCAGGAAGCTTACAAAGCAATGATGCAGAAGAAGATTAACAAGCAAACAAGAAGAACGAGAAGGAGCCCGAAAAACGGTGCGGAAGATGTGCAACTGTTGAGGCGATGTTTGAAAGTTTTATCAGAGTTTTACCACTTCACTGCATTTCTACTTATCCACCTGTGGGATTCGCCTAAATTGAACACCGGCCCAAGATCGTGAGAGCTAGTTTTCTTATCCAAAGAATGTTGCTTTACCTGAGAATATCAAAAGTCATTAAGAAGTCGGTGGATTTAGAAAATTCAGAAGTATGAGAACTCGTCTGCCATGAAATCAACTAGTTTGACTCATCATGCCATAAGTACAGCTTCAAAGGAAAGTATAATTCTACATATACTCAATAACACGTTATTTAGCTTTGTACTACCGCAAGCATTTGTCATCTTTTAAATCTAAAACGAAACCGCCCGTCTGTAGAATGCAAATCTCAAATGATTTCTCGATAAATACGTATGTAGAGTGTGAATGTAAATCGACTGACTCATTGCTTAATACTTCGTTAAGCAGACAGTTCTAAACGTCAGTGTTCTGTATGCAGTAAGCTGAAACAGTCACACAGAATGAAGTCTCTAATTAAAATATCAAACAATTTAGAAGTTTATTTTCCAATTGAACGTTATCATCGGCAAAAAAAACAAGATTATCAATCAGACCACCTTCCTGAATTCTTCTCGTCTCACTTCTAGTATTCATCTTAACCACAGGTACATTCTGATTTTCTCTAGAGTTTCTCCTAAATTTTTCAACCAGTCGTAGCCCATAACACATCTTGTTCTAATAACCAATGTCAGCATTGGCACATTGCATGAATCCATATCGCCAGGTCTTCAAATATAGGTGGTGTTTATTTAAGCCAGCACTAACTTCAGACAGTTATATCTGTCAAACCAACTCTCAGATAGCAAACTTTCAGTAACATTTTTGTACAGTAGTCCTTGCATCGTGATGACATACACGCTTCAACAACGTTACCAAATTTTAGAAATTTGGCTCCAAAATGATGGTTCTGTGTGCCTAACTTAAGTATAGATCACTTGCACCATATTACACTCGACATAATCGACCATCTGAGGCCGCTATTCGCCGTATTGTTGACCGTTTCCGCACAACATTTTCCAAAATGATGGTTCTGTGTGCCTAACTTAAGTATAGATCACTTGCACCATATTACACTCGACATAATCGACCATCTGAGGCCGCTATTCGCCGTATTGTTGACCGTTTCCGCACAACATTTTCGTTGCAAGATGCAGTGGCACCGGGACGCATAAGAAGAGTACATTCTAAAGAGAAATATATTAATATATATTTATCGATTCGACGTCGTTCACAACAGCTTGGACTTTGTCCGTCCACTTTATGGAAAATCTTACGTAAAGATCTTGGTTTCAAGGCTTGCAAGATTCAGCTCGTGCAAGAGTTGAAGCCGAATGACCATCGTTTGCGTCGAAATTTCTATGAATGGACCCAAAAAAAAAAGCCAACATTATTCGCATTATTGAGGACATACGGCCACAAATGCTTGAAAAATTGGTCGAAAGCTTTATCTCTCGGATGACATTCATCAGATCTAGCCGTAGTGGAGATGTGCCCGAAGTTGTATTTAAAAATTAATTGCTGAATGTATTCTCTCGGTTGAACACGAATTTTTGTTCAAAATCAAAGTTAGTACGGGTTTAAAAAGCCACCCTTCGGGTGATACCTAAAGTTACCATACCTATGAGCATTGTTAACCATTTAAGTGTTTTCCGTTCGATATTTAGAACTTGACAAATCCTCCGATATTCATACTGCCATTTTAGGTTTTCCCTACTTGGATAGGGTATGATCGCAAATAGTAGCCTAATCCTCAATCTAGCTTTTCACCATTCCTCTTCCTTTACCACCAAGCATGTAGCATAAGATACTGATTTCCAAGGGCTAACTTTTTTAAGGTTTTCTGTCGTCTTATTTCATTTGATCTCTACATATCCCCTTACTCAAGCTAAAGGGATTTTGATTTGCACATTCAATGAGTTTATGCACACCTAAGAACTCCAATAACGTATTGATGGATGCCACAAAGACTGAATGAACTACAAACACGCGCTAAGGATTACAAACGGTCCTAGCCCCTACAAAGGCTGTGTAGCCGTTCCTACTGATTTCGTTGTGGTTCACTTTGAAAACCATCGAAGTTGAATAACGTGGGTGCAAGATAAAGGGTGATTTTAATTCATCCCTCTAACACACCGATCTCAAGAACTACTCAATGGTTTTTGATACAATTAGAGTTACAAGTTTAGATTGAAGTTGATGATGCATTTTCTAGTATTACTTTTGAAAAGGGGTGTCTTAAAGGCTTTTTAAAAAAAATGTTATGCACTTTCATTCGCCATATAGTGAAAAAAAAAATGGTTTGCTCTTAGAATATTGGTCCTAAAAGTTTGCATCACAAAATATGCCCCTTCCTTTAATATGCAGAACACTAAAAACAAATATCAAGTGCGTAACAGGCTTCGCGCGATAGCGTTACGTACAATATGCCATCCGAATGGTAAGAAAGTCATACATATGTACGTACGATTGAGCTTTCTGATAAAATGTGTGAATTAAAAAGCTTTACAAAGAAGAAAGAAATGGTTCTAAGATAGATCACTTACTCCGGCATGTCAGACTTCCGTCTGCATTCTTTACTTTGTTTAGGTAGGTACTTCAGAAAGAAATATCTACCTCGGTTTAAGCGAAGGAGCGCCGGAGGTAAAATGATCACATTTTCACGTTTGCACTGAATTTGCTTAAAACAGGAAATCAAATTAAAGATAGCACGGGACATTAGAATACACCTCTGAATAACATTTATTTGACGAAGAATTAATTTCATCACTTCACACCGAACTAAAAGTCGCAACTAAATGTAAACGTAACCAAGGACCCTATTGCATGCCAAATATCGTCTAATACCTGCTTTATTTGAATATCCTCGTTTGCAAATTTTGTTTCAATTTGCAACTTTGTATGCAAAACGAGTTGTTCAAACAAAGACAAAATGTCATCTAACCCCTGTGGTCATTCGGGTAATTTACAACCGTTTCCTTCATTTGAAACGCATCCAACAGTGCAAGGATTGTCTTACAAAGGATTGTTGCACCAATTCTTACACAAAACGGTTGCAAAATTTTGTTTGCATACAATCTTACTCAAGGACATTGAACAATACAGTTTATTACCCGTTGCAAAATCTCCAATCCCTTTGAAGTAATTTCCAGCGGCTGATAATAAAAGTCTATCCATTCTGCTTCGCACTATCCATATGCTTCCTGTTGGTTTGCAACTAGACTTCAGACAAACCATTGCGTATACAATAGATTTTGAAACAACAACAGCGACTATCGGCCTTTTTGACTTTTCATTTCAAATCACACAGCTCACGCAATTTACTCATCAGGATTTTGCAAAAACGGAATCTGGGGAATCCGCAGCGCAGACCAGTACCATCAGTAACTCATCATCATTAGAAATTTTTACAAATTTCTGAAATTATTTTTTAACTCTTCGTGCAATCATTACGGTGTTGTATGTTGTATCTTCAGCCCATAGTCAAGGAGATATTTTCGTGATTTCATCTTTTAAATTCAATTTTAATAACTCTCCATCAGAGAGGGTATGTATATGTATAGTTAAAGGAAATTACCATCAACAATGTGGTTTTAATTTTACGCAAGTCTGCGATCATTTGATAATAAGTACGCGTAGTAATTCCCATCACGATGGACACAGCAAACGATGATGTTGTTGTACGTATGGCTGGAGAAACTAACAAAATGTACCAATTTAAAGGCAATTATCTTAGTGCTTTGCGAACGTACTCGTATTTTCTCAGCTAACTCAATCAACATTGTTGCTTAAATTACAATGTTTGAGAGGGGGGAAAATCGTGTTGATATACATTGCAATTTGTTGGATAAGTTTGTATAGGCCAGTCGAAAAAAATAACAACTTTATTTTCACGAATAATAATGAAAATTTAATTTTTTTTTTACAAAATGCCCAATCGCATCAAATACTTACATAAAATGTTCATTCTCACGGTCATCATTAGTACATATCTAAGTTCATTTACTAAAATGGGGTCAGTAAGAGGAAGTGAAGAAATTTTCGTGTACGTAGGATGTGGTAATAAAAATCCACTAAAAGTCAATAGCATGGGTTAGGTTAGGTTGAGTAGGGTTATGAGGTTATCATAGAATACTAGACGCCATCATGGGCCCATCGCGATCCTTAGGAAATCTTCACGGCAGAAAACCTCAACCGATTCTCCACGCAATTAATTTTCCTATAGAATTTAAATAAATCCTTGTTATGATTCAAGGACTCGACCTCTTCTAAGTTATTAAAGAAGTATCTTCCAATGTGTTTGAGTCTGCTTCGAGCAATGCCTTGGCATTCACAAAGTAACGTAGATGTGATATATTCTCTGAGACGTGTGGGCTATTGCAGTCCCTGCATACATCCGTATTCAAAGGGGTGACAATGGTGCAGTGAAAAGTGTGTTTGCTCGTTAACTGATGTGTGCAAGTTCAAGGTCCAGCGGGGAACAATAATAATCAGCCACCCGAGTATAAAAAGGAAAACGAATTGCATCTAAGTTTTTCCAACCACTGCGCCAAGAAGAGGTTCCTGCCTAGTAATAGAATGGACCGGAGAGTCAGTGTGCTCTCTGGGATTTGGGATTCCTTTTATTAAAAAAGAAATAAGTGCTTCCTCAGAAGGCAATGACCAACGAGTACCCCTATCGTTGTTCTTAACCTTTATCTGCCTATTTTTATTATCTCCGCAAATTTAACACCGTCTGCAAGGGCTTAGACACTATGCCCTTGTAAGTTGGGCTATTTTAAGTCAGCCATGTTGATGGTTCTATCGAGAATAATTCTAAGTCACGCACATTGGTGGATTTATGTTACTTTGTGAGAGCTCTGCGCCTTTTGGCCAATGAGTCGGCACTTTTGTTGCGCTCTATACCGCAGTATCCAGGTACCCTGAGCATTGTGCGGCAATTCCTGACAATTTCAGATTTTATGACGTAAGACTAGCGCCTTTAGCGCAGCCTCAATTTCAATGTAGACGGCGATATTCTTATCGAATACTGAACTGATTTAAATACCGCTATAACCTCTGCTTGGAAGACACATGTGTCCGGAAATCTCAGAGCCACTTGTGGGTCTCTCTCGATTTATACCTAGCTCTTTTCCCTCATATGTCTTTCAGCCATCTGCGCATATTGCAATTTTATTGAGAAAAGTGACCACCTTTCTTTGCCAATCCTCCCTAATAGGGTACATTATTTCGTATGGTGTGTCGAAGTTTAAGGTGCTAAGGGTTTCGTCAGGGATATTGGAAAATGATTCCCCAATAGTGGAAATATGACCCACATTATTGGTTTTGCATCATCACCTCCCCGTGGTGCCCGCTGGATAGCTATCTGATAGTGAACTAACGATGAGCGTATGCTGAGTCTGACGATATATGGTATGTGTAGCTGAACACTCAGACCTGCGTAAGCACATCTGGGTGAGCTTCAGCGCGCATATATTTAACCGGACGAGGCATCTCTTGTTGACCTGATCGGCTAAAATATGCCACCCCTGCTAGACTTGGCAGTTATAAGGGCGGTATCTTTTATTTTCTGCTGAAGAGTACCAAATCTGTTTAGTCCAGGTTGGTGTAAAGTCCACAATCTTTAGCCCGTTTTTCCAAACTACTAAGAGCTGATTCCGTCATTACACTTAACGTGTGTAGAAATTTTTCGAACTTAATTCACCAAGTTATCCACATAAGCAATTAGTTCTTTAAGTATACCATCGACGACTAGAACCTAGAAAAGTTGAGGGGGAGGGGAAGCTGTAAACGCCTTCCTGGGAACTCCCTTTGGGAAGGGATTTCTTTATTGAACTATATCTGAGAGTGGAATTGATGTTTCTTGTGACGAGAATTTCGCAGAACCAGTTGGTAATGCTATGCTTGACATTTATACTCTCCAGGGCACCTTTGATGGGCTTTTCTTCTACGGTTTAAATGCACCTTCAATAGTATAGTATACAGTCAATACCAAGTTACGAAATATCCATGAAACTACATAGTGTCTCTTCCGAATAACAAGATTCATTAAATCATGAATTAATCGGCAATGGGCGTACATAATTTAATGTCAATTAGTATCTAATAGTGTTGGATAATATCAGGGTTACGTTCATAATTTAATAATTAATAATATTTATAATAATTATTTGAATATTTTAAATTGGTTTAAAGCTTGTTGGGCTTTGCCCATCCGCATTTTCTAAGAAATTTTTTACAGCGTGTGTTGCATATGAGGTAGAATAGTACTAAGTTAAAAGCGATCTATTTATAGCTACTTAACAAAAAATGTCTAAAATTCTAGAATTTTTAAAAGTTTAGATTTTAAAGATCGCGGGTTCCACAGTACCGTTTTAATTCCAAATAGGTACCTCTTCTATTTTATTTTCCAACATTTTAAGGGTGCTTAAACTATAAAGTTTCATTCCTATCCTTCCTGTCGCACACGTGCAAACTCCTTCATTCCTTACTTTTATAAAAGACAAATTTGATGTGATATGTAATATTTACGAGTATGTATGTGAAACTAAAACTCCGAATCTACCAAACAGATTTTAATGCGGTTTCTTCCTATCTATTTTTCTATGTATTATCCTATCTTTTCTTCAAATCTGTAATTTTCTGATAAGGAAATTACAATTTTTTTTTAACAAAAAGCTTTTACATAAACAAAGGAAATATTTTTGTGCACTTTCTGGTGGGTTATATCAAATTTCCTTGACTTTCACCAAACAGATTAAAATAAAATTTGTATATCTGTTTAGAACATTTATTAACAAAGCTATTTATATAGGTATATCTGTGGCCACAAGGCGTAATAGCATAGGTATACTTATGCCAAAATTGAAACATATTTTGCTTTTAATGTTTCTGATATACAGGGTGCGGCATCTTTTATGTCGGTATGTGAATATTGAATTAAAAAAAAAAAAACGATTTCCATATATGTGGCATTTTTATTCAATTTGGTCCTTTACAATTTATTTGGACTAGTTTTTGAATACAACATCAATCAAGTGGCCCCCTCTATTGACCAAAGCAAAATGTGCTCTTTTTGCTGCGTTTTCCATAATTTTTTCGAGCATCTCGGGCGGTATAGCGATGATTTCGGCACAAATGTTTGCCTTGAGCTCGTCAATGATCTGAGGCTTGCTGGCGTACACTTTGCTTTTCAAATAACCCCACAAAAAGAAGTCCGGACGGGTCAAATCTGGCGATCTGGGGGGCCAGTTAATGTCGCCATTTTTTGACAGTACACGTCCAGCAACTGTTTGGCCGTATTCCAAGCGACGTGAATGCTCTGTCGGCAATATTCTTTGAGTCAGTCGCACTTTATACGGAAACAAATGCTAATCATTCTTCAAAATGCGCCGCAAGGTGGTTCCACTGGCGCCAAAATGCTGAGCGCGGTGACAATACGATACATGTGGGTACTCGGCAACACTCTCTCTTACCGCTTCAACCAGTTCATTGGAACGTCTTGGTCGTTGATGAACGGCATATCGACGATCTCCCACTGCCCCGTGCTCAACAAAATTCGACACCAAACGACGAATAGTGTTGTCAGACGGTACTTGTTGGCCACGATATTTTCGACGATATGCACGTTGAATTAACACAACTGAACGACTATTTTCAATGTACAGCGTCACTATTTCAGCCCATCGTTTCAGTGTCAAGCGATTAATGGTTACATTTGTATTGAATTGGCGTTTCAAAAACATGTCTATTCAAGTCAATCGGTTTATAAATGTCAAAGTTATTCAATGTTTACATACCGACACAAAAGATGGCGCACCCGTTATATGCAATTTTCTCTGAGGAAAAGCGAACCTATAACGCTGAAACAGTACCTACCCCGATATGTCTGAAATTCATTATCTGCAACGGTTATTGAGTTAAGGGCAGGGAAGTAAGACCATAAATACATCTTTAAATACGCTTTCTGAAATATGAAAAGGCACCTATGCTGTTATTCCTTGTGGCCACAGTTATATCATATTTGTATGTTTTCTGTTAAAAAATGTATAACATAAAACAAATATTAATTACAGTCAACTCTCGATTATCCGGCATTCGCTTAACCGGCAACCCTATTAACCGGGAATTTTATTTTCAAAAAAATATTTATTTCGAAATCGATTTTCCGGGATTCACTCTATTATCCGTGATCATTTTGATTAATTCCCGTTAATTCTGGTATTTTCAGGTTACGTTTTTGTTTTTGATCGCATTCTTCTCTGAATTTTTCTCATTCGGTAAATCGATTTCTTCGTAAGTGCACGTGTGTTTTGAAAATTTTATATGTAAAGTTTTCTTTTTTATCTATAATGGCATCAACAAGTACTGCAAAGAAAAGATCAAGGAAAGTTTTGTTTTACGTCTTCGTGAACTATTTTATGTTTGTTGACTGTAATAAATAAATGGATAATTTATAAAATAGAGTGGATTTCTTCTTTGACAATATGATTTTCGATTTTCCGGGATTTTCGATTATCCGGTATGAGCCCGGTCCCGAGCACCCCGGTTAATCGAGAGTTGACTGTATATGCTATCACGAACACGATCAGTGGAGACCACTGTCGGTTCTCAAGCGGTGTGTTCGTAGCTTCACAGTGCGCAAGTGAATGTATTGAATAATAATAATAATAAAAACATAAGAATAAAAAAAGTGTGATTAAATTGAACTGTAAGTCAGTCCAACACATAAGGTACATATGTGAATGCATACTGCGTATATATAACCGTCGGAATATTGCAAAAAGCCGCTAAGCTACATTTAGCAAATTTGTAATTGCTCAGATTTCCCCTCTAAAAGTAATTGTTATACGAGTAGCACTAAGTGAACTTAACCATTTTAAGGAAGTTTTGTAATTGATAATTTTTTTTCCTAAGACTGTGTTTCTTAGCATACACCTAGGTACATATGTATAACTAACAGTAGCTGCCGATCGAATGAATATTTCTTCTTAAGGGTTGCCAAATTAGTATAACTGGAATACGAGTAAGTTCTTTACATGAGGTTTTCACTAGTGTTCACTAATGTTCGAGCTGACAAAAAACCTGGTCGTTGCATTACTAAAACTGATAGCTCTGATGGCTGTTTAGTGAGATGATGTTTTGTTTTTTTCTTATTATTACATTCTTACATTCTACGAAGGGCTGCTGACAACTTCGCGGCCTAAGGCATTAATTGAAAGAAGAGATCCGATTAAAAAATGTTATCTCTCAATATAATTTCCCTCGAGTGAAAAGCATTTCTCACATCGGGCATAGAGTGCCTTAATGCCACCGAAAAAATGTTCTTTTTCTTTGCCTTCAAAATTACTTTCTACGGCCGCCTTGATTTCGTTCTCATTTGCAATCTCTGGCCTCGTAGCTCCTTTTCCGAATAGGAAAAATGGACAAATTCGCTCGGGCCAAGTCTCCGTAGAGTGGGTGGACTATCGTTGAAAAACCTGTGTCTTTTAAGACCTGCCTCACAACACGCACTCGAGTCGTCGTTGCTTGTCAAACAGCGCGGCCTGAGTATTTTTGGCATCCAGCGCGCACAATTTTTTTTTTACGTTTAGATGCTCTTGCAAAATTCCTCCAATCCATTCTTTGCTGATGTGCAGCTCGTCCGCTATCTGCCACATTTTTATTCTTCGGCCGGTCAGAATTAATTTTTCGACTTTTCCGACATTTTTTTCAGCGACCACTGACACAGGACTCCCTGGATAGCGGTCGTCTCAACAGCTCTCACGGCCTTGGTGAAATAAGCGACCCCATTTTGTATACGTAGGCCTAGAATCCCGAAGAGTCGATGACATGTCTTCGAAAATTTCTTTAGGTGATTTGCCTTTTTCACGAAGTACTTTGTTGGGTGGTGCTCAAAATTGCGAGAATTTCTGATTTCGCCTGATATGGTGATGTTTATTCTATCACAGGTAATAACAAAATGAGATTATTATTTAAGGTGCTATTTACACTTCTAAAGAGTGCCGCAGTTAGTGCTACTACTAATGAGAATATGATGCGTTGTTGAGTAACTCAGGCCGCGAACTTAACAGCCGGCCTCGTATACACGTATAATATCAGACTTTAATTGCGTCACACAGATTTATTTAACACAAACCTACAATGATTAGTCACTTAAGTATTTACTTAAATAGTACGCTGTAAAAGTCAAATCCTTACTCAACTAGCATTTAGGGAATAATCACTTAAGTTTCCACTGTGAATCCAGGCATTTATCTACGTATGTGTTGTGCATTTCAACTTCTTCCTTTTATCAACGAAGTTATGATCCGAAAATAAGCGATCATAACCCTCCCACTTCACCGCATTTCTACTGATCCGCTTGTGGGGTTCGCCTATTTGACCTCAGAAAATATCGGCAGGCCCGCCGATTTTGGATCACTCGGTTACTGAGGCCAATGAAATGCCGATGTCGTCGCATTTGTCTGATCCAGGCGTTTATAGGCCTGCCTTTCCTACATCGCGATGTCTTTGGAACGTGCATTGATATTGCCTTTTTAACAGGGTTCAAATGATCTCTTCTTTGAACGTGGCAATACCAGCTGAGCCGGTCGCGCTCTATTTTTTGTACGATGGTTTCCTTGATTGTGTTGTGCATTTCAGAACTTATTATTTTTTAATATATCGTAAGTGCGTCCAAAGTGCGAAAAGTTCAAATATCTGGTATCTATGATCAATATCAAAGCACTCCGCTATCTTCTGTGACCGAAAAATCCACCTAAGTTGAAAGGAAGGCTCTACACCGCAGTTGTGCGTCCAGCACTCACATACGGTTCACAATGTTAGACGATGTACAAAAAGTATGAGGTAAATTGACGGCAGCTGAGATGAAGATGCTTCGCATGACAGCAGGAATGACAAAGCTTGATCGAATAAGAAGTTCGAAGATCCGTGGAAGCCTTCTCATCAAGGAAACAATCTTACGAAAGATAGGGCACAACCGGCTCAGCTGGTATTGCCACGTTCAAAGAAGAGATCATCTGAACAATGTTAAAACGGTAATATCAATGAACGTTCCAAAGACATCGCGAAGCAGGCCTAAAAACGCCTGGATCACACAAATGCGACGACATCGGCATTTCATTGGCCGAGTGATCCAAAATCAGGAGGCGTATCAGTAAAAATGCGGTGAATGATCTCTTGTTTTCGGATCATAACCTCGCTGAAATAGGAAGAAGAAGAAGATTATTTTTTGATATAAGATTATTGTCTTGAATATAAAGGAGCGATCTGCTTTAAACTACAACCATGAAATAAATTGCGTATATATTGATGGTCCAGTTGTCATATTAGGGACAATGGCGAGGGATTGAGCACATTGCAAAGCACTGAAATGGAAGCATGAATCAGTTGGAATCTCTAATATCTATGCAGCATAGTTCATTTAAGCAATTCGGTCAGTCCATATGATTTTATAACAATGCTTTCCAAATGACTTAATTTGGTGCTAAGCAAATTGTAGAGCAGGGATTTATGAAAACTTAGACAGCATCTAAGTACTGTAGCTGCAAGAATATCTTATAGGTACGCATTATTTAGGTACTATACATATCCCTCTGAATGTTACTTATTTCAATACCTTTATTCGCAGGGATGAACTTAATACTACAAATATCAAGTATTCTAAACTACCTTCAGTGCTCGTAAATATTTGTTTGGGTTTATAAAAAAAAACACAAATTTTTCATGTTTTACCTCAAACGCAACGTCTATTAATTTCCTGCCTATTCATTTTCACATACGTATTTTTGCACCTATGTGCATACTCTAATAGTGTATATTTAGACAATCAACAAAGCGGGTACATAAGCTAATAAAGTATAAAGTATCTTTAAAAAAATTTTAAAAATCGAACATCGTGCTTTTATAAAGTATAGTACGACTATATGAATGAAAAATGTTTGCTCCGATGCAGATTGTTGAAAAAATACTTGCTAAGAGGAGAGCTATTAAAAAAGACGACCAAACTCCAGGAGTGCTGAGAATAGAAGAAGTAAGAAACACTTCATTTATTAGAATGACATTGTGTTGTGTTCACAATAGTTTGTACAAATTCAAAATAGCAAGCGCTTAAATGGTTGTGTTCAAAGGCATTCATTCTAAAAAAACAACACTTTCCCTGAATGAATATTGAATTCAAAAAAAAAAAAATATAAAATAAATTATGAAAAATGTTTTAAAGCAAATTAAATTTATCTTTAACTTTTAGCCAATTAATCCTAATCTAATTGTATCTGCAGAGTGCTTCACACTTGGTAACCATTTAGTGAAAATATCAGCCAGCATTTCATCGGTGGGTATATACTTCAGCTTGATGACTCCTTGTTGAATTTTTTCACGGATGAATTTGGTTTTTGTTTCCACATGCTTAGTTCGTGCTGAATAAGCGTTGTTAGTTGCAAGTTGAATTGCACTCTTGTTGTCACAGAAAATATCTATCTCCTTAGAGCACTCAGAAAACAGTTCCCCCTCAAGTCGTTTCAGCCAGATTGATTCTTGAGCCGCGGCAACCATTGCCATGAACTCGGATTCGGTCGTTGAAAGTGCAACAGTAGGCTGCCGTTTTGATGACCAAGACCTGTAGTTGACTTTCGTTGATCGACATCACTTGCCCAATCGGCATCACAAAAACCTTGAATGTCTTCAGACACCCTTCTATTGATCAGTTTTTTGTTGACAGTACCTTTAAGGTATCGGAAAACTCGCTTTAAAGCCGCCCAATGAGCTTTCCCTGGATCGGTGCTTTATCTACTTAGTAAGTTGACTGCGTAACTGATATCTGGTCTAGTTGTCTGCGCGGCGAAGAGTAAGCTCCCAATAGCTTCCATATAAGGTACCGTTGACATCTTTTGTCGCTCGTCTGCTGAGCTCGGACACATCTGTAAAGAGATTTTCTGATTTAAATCTAATGGTGTCGCTACAGGATTACAGTCAGACATTCCAAGGCGGTTTAGAATGTCAAGGATGTACTGGGACTGATCAATTGCGATAGTGCCAGCTGACTTATCACGCATGATCCGCATACCCAATACTGAGGAAGCTTCACCTAAATCTTTCATTTGAAAATTTCTCCTCAACACATCTTTCAAAAAAACTTCTTCATCGTTAGAGAATATCAGCACGTCATCTACGTAGACAGCGACGAATGTCATCTTGTTCTTCTCGGTGTTATAATAAATGCACTGGTCTGCTTCAGATCGTTTAAGACCAGCTTGCAACAGAACGCCATTTTACTTCTCGTTCCAAACGCGACTCGACTGCTTCAGACCGTACAAAGACTTGCGCAGTTTGCAAACATTTGTCGTTCCATCACTGAAACATTCTGGTTGCATCATAAAGATGTCTTCCTTTATTTCTCCATTTAGAAACGCAGTGACCGCATCCATTTGACGAATGTTAAGGTTAAATTTGGCTGCTAGTGCAAGCAAGAAACGAATTGACGAGTACCTGGCTACGGGAGAAAAAGTTTCTTGGTAATCGATACCTTCCTTTTGGGAACAGCCTTTCACCACCAAGCGCGCCTTGTATCTCAGAACTTCACCCGAGGCATTGCGTTTTGTTTTAAAGATCCACTTACATTTGATTGGGATCTTACCCTTGGGTAGCTTAACCAGATCTCAAGTGTTGTTCTGCTTCAAGGATTCAAATTCGTCTTCCATCGCTTTCTGCCACATATGTGCATCTGAACAGGACACGGCCGCCTCAACTGTAACGGGATCATCTTGTTCAAAACTTACACTTAACTTACTTCCTGATTTTTCGGGTTTCGGTTAGCGATTCTTTCGGACTTACGAACCACATTAAACTCATTATCGAAGAGGTTTGCTGATGCTTTTTCGGTATCAAGTTCATCATCGCATGGGTCTGCGGGAACATCTTCTGTACGTAGTGGATCATCAGCTTCTTGAACAGCGCCATCCTTTTCAGGTTCGAAATCATCACCGGTAACGTCAGGAGCGTTGGTATCTGTAAAAATAACTTCCGATGAATAATCAGTAAATAAGTCTCCATCACCAATGTACAATTCTGCATGACTATTTTCACCCGAATTGACATTGCGACTAGTCGAGTTCTTTTCTACAGGCATGTGTCCATCCTGTACGCTTTCGAAGAAGACGACATCTCTGCTAATTATGATCTTACGCTTTACCTTGTGGAAGAGACGATAAGCTTTAGACTCACTGCTGTAACCCAACAATATGCACTCTGTAGATTTCGGATCAAGCTTTTGACGTTTCTTGCACGGGACGTGCACCATAGCTTTACATCCGAACACTCGTAGCATGGTCAAATCTGGCTTCACTTTTGACCAAAGCTCTTCCGGAGTCGTTGACTTATCAGCTCTACATGGAACTCGATTCAGTAAATACGCTGCAGTCGATGACGCTTCAGCCCAAAAGCGTATACTAATATTCGCATCAAACAGCATGCACCTTACTCGTTGAAGAATATTACGATTTATCCTTTCAGCAACCCCATTCTGTTGCGGTGTATAAGGGGCTGTTTTTTGGTGTTGGATGCCACAACCTATGAACAAAATTTTGAATTTATCATTACAATATTCAGTTCCATTATCGCTACGTAGGACTTTAATTTTCTTAGAACTCTGATTCTCTACTAATGCTTTAAATACCAAAAATTGTTCAAAGACCTCCGACTTTTGTTTTATTGGATAGAGATACAATTTTCGACTATAATCGTCCACAAATGTAACGAAATACCTGTACCCCGAGTAAGATTTAACAGGCATCGCGCCACAAACATCAGAGTGGATTAAGTCTAAGACGTCCTTCGCACGAGTACCGATCGATTTAAACGATTCGCGCGATTGTTTGCCCTTGACGCATACGATACACTTTTTGTCGAAGTTCCCACAAACATCAACACCTTTTACCGAAAGTTTCAACTTGTTTAAATTTTCATCGCATATATGCGCCAGACGACGATGCCATAGGTCAATATCCACTCGTGTATGTAACGCAACTGCACCCGAAACGTTGTGTTCGTTCGACACTGAATTTAAACGGTACATGTTATTAATTAACGTCGCGGTTGCAATAAGTTCATTAGTTTCATTGTAAATCTTACAGCCTTACGCACTGTTTTACCGTTTCTAGTTAACTGACTAACGGAGAGCAAGTTTGCGCACAAGTTAGGAGCATACTGTACATTGTATATGGTGGCGTCCGTTCTGTTTTTACCGTTCAAAAGAGTTACACTTGCATCGCCTATACACTCGATTGGAATTTCCACGTTATTCGCAACAACTATTTCTCTATGCACCGGTGCTCTGGTGTTTTTGAGAACCGATTTACACATAGTCATATGCGCCGATGCACCCGAATCCACGTACCAAACGTTCTTTGAAACCGCACTTTTAGCTAAAAAGGATGTAAACATTATTTCATGCAACTTGTCTTTTTGCCTTTTTTTTGACGGGCATTGCCGTGCGAAATGACCTATTTCACCGCAGTTATGACATCTAAATTTGATACGAGGTTTTTTCTTTGGCTTAAACGTCGAATTCGTTAGCATTACATTTTCCGTATTTTTTGAATCAAATTTTACTTGTTGTAATAGCAAAGTTTTGACGGAATCACTTTTTAATTTTGCTGACGAATTCTCGACTGCCATTACCAATGCCTTGTAATCCTCTGGTAAACCGGCCAGCATTAAAGACGCAACTATTTCATCATCGATGTTTAGACCGGCTTTTTTTACCTTTATCGAAGTCATAACCATTTTGGCGTAATCCTCCATAGACTCACACTCGTTCAACTCAACTGAACCAGTTGCTTCAGCAAGTCTACCTTCCTACAGAGACCGGTGTCTTCGAACGCGCTTGTGAGACTGTCCCACGCACTCTTTGCAGTTGTTGCATCAGCTATATACGAATAATTTTGCGTTTCAAGTAGCAAAATTAATTCGGACTTAGCCTTCAGATCGTTAGCCAATTGCGTTGGCGTTGCAGCAGCTCCTGGTTCAGCTTCAAAACAACTCCACAGGCCCTTTATGACCAAATGGGATTTAGCCGCAATCTTCCAAACGTCAAAATTTTCTCTCCCTCTAAGCTTCTCCACACACACGACATTTGAAGCCATGATTGGTTAGTTTTCTAATCTGCCAATAATATAATTAAAAATTGCCCATCCGAAACCGAAAACACGTTGACCGTATTAGGAATACATTTTTATTTAAAAAACCTATTTTATTTTGCGGGATCTGGGCCCATAACCTTTTGAAAAAATACTTGCTAAGAGGAGAGCTATTAAAAAAGACGACCAAACTCCAGGAGTGCTGAGAATAGAAGAACTAAGAAACACTTCATTTATTAGAATAACATTGTGTTGTGTTCACAATAGTTTGTACAAATTCAAAATAGCAAGCGCTTAAATGGTTGTGTTCAAAGGCATTCATTATAAAAAACCACACAGATCTATGATGAAATAGTCCTGAACAAATTTCGCTCGTGTTTATCAGTCACAAACATATTTAATATTGTATAGGCAAATATCAAAGATATTATATTTTTGAGATAGTTTCTTGCAATTACCGTATGTTAATCCAAAATAAAGTATCCAATTTATAGATTAGATCTAGATTTAGATTAAGATTGATTTTATTTAAGTACTTATTATTATAGTAACATTAGTTAAATACAAAAAATCAGTGAGCATGGACTTGCCGTCTGTCCGATTAGCAATTTCTAATTCATTTAAAGTAGGTAATTCAATTATTTAATCTAACATATATAAGCCAAACAAATACGAATATTGTTTTTTTGGTTTTAAAAGCTTTCATTCATTATCCTTTCGCGATACGCAAGTGCTCTTTTATAATACCGGAACAGTTTGGAAACATTAATTTCATCAACGAAGTATAATGCTTGCTCCTCCGTAAAAAAATACCAGTTAAGAACATCCCTCCTCGTTTCTCTTAAAATTGGACATTTAGCAAGGAAATGAAGAACGTCCTCCCTCTCCTGTTTGTTGCATAGGCTGCAATGTAGGGGTAGATCATTCCTATGAGGTATGAAGTTAAACTTAAGAAGTTCTCCCCGAAGCTTCAGCACCATTGATATTTCGTCGACACTGTACTCATCACGGAAATAATTAAGCTGCAATTTATGATTTAAGCGGCTGTAGATAGTCCTGTGAACCAGATGCTTCCTCTAAGAACCTTAACCTTTTTTGTTCATCGACCTTGGAGATAAGCTGATACAGTTCGGATTTGCAACTCCCGCTGCCAATGAAAGTTAGTTCGACTCCACATCCATGCGCCAACTCCATCCACTCGTTGAACCATCCTATTCTGCTATGTATTTCTTGAACAGCTGCTTTTTTTGGTAACCGATGGTCGGACATACCAAGCACTTTAATTATGTAGTCGACTTGCAGTTTGAACGTTTTTATGAATAGTGGAGATAGACCCCTTTCAACCATGATCATATAATGTGTTGTATTGGGTGGCAGATGAAATTACCTTTTAATATAATACCTCAGGAGCTTTTCGACGGTGTCATATTTCCTGCATCCCCATACTTGTGCCGCGTAAGGCATAATCGATTCGGAGACTGCTTCAAATACCCTGTATTTACTTCTATGAGCAATATTCCTGCTGTTGAAGCACCTCCCCCAAGCCATATTTGTTGCAGTTTTAGATTTCGTTAACTTTTCCTTCAGATGTCTTTCCATGTTAAGATTCTTAGTAAAATACACTCCAAGACACTTATACTTAACTACCTCAATCACCTCTCCATTGTAGTGCCATTTCTCATTAAGACAATTCGTACCACCACATTTTTTTAAAGATCATGACCTTTGATTTTTCCAAATTAACGATTAGGCTCCATAGCTGACAGTATTCATAAAGTCGATTAATCATTAGCTGCATCGTTTCGGAAGATTAAGCAAGCAAGACTATATCGTCTGCAAATAATAGTATTTTAACCAGCACACCAGCATACAATATACTTCCAGGTAGAAAATCGATCAAATCCTCTATGTAGAGTGCAAAGAGGCTTGGGCTTAAACCACAACCCTGTCGAACTCCTAATCCGGCTTGGAACCATTCAGACTTTGCTTTTTCATCCCACACTGCTACCTTAGTGTCTTCATATAGATTTCCAATCACCCTGCCAAACTTCCGCGTCATACCCATGCTGTAGAGCTTATATGTACTTAAAAGCGTTTCGGTTCACGATGTCAAATGCCGCTTTAAAATCTACAAAAAAAAAAAAAATACAAATATTTGGCGCAACAGCTCTTTAAAGTGCCAGGGCCTAGCTTCTCGCAACCACTCATGTTGTGTGCGTTATATTTTTCACACGAATGGAAGGGACCGACAGTTTAATGCCGACTCCGAACGGCGATTTGAGAAGCTTTTTCGTGACAATAATACTCTCGGATGTTTGTCAGACGCTCGCGAGAGGTGGGACCGTGAAAAAACTTTTTGGTGTTTTCTGGGATTCGAACTTGGAACCTCATGCGTAGTCATCCGACACACTAACCACTTACGCCATGGCGCCCACAAAATCTACGAAGAATGCAAAAAGCTTCTTATCCTGTGAGAACAAATTTTCTACAATAGTCCTCAATACGAAGATATGATCGACCGTAGAATATCCTGATCTAAAGCCGGCTTGAAACTCCTTCAATAAGTTGGTGTCCCTTATCCACGCAGTGGGCCGTCGTTGAAGTATCGCTGTGAAAATCTTATATGACGCATTAAAAAAAAAATCCCTCGATAGTTAGCTGGATTCGACATACAGCCTTTTTTGTGTATAAGGAAAATCAAAGCCTCTTTGAACTGCTGTGAAATTACTCCGTGTTCCAAAACATTATTGAGTAAAATGGTAAGTTTTTGGTCTAGATCATTAGTCCCAGATCCAGCCGCTTTACCATCCTTAAGTGACGACAGGGCTCTAGTAACTTTATGATGCGATATTGATCTGTCCAAAATATCATTCTCGAAGCAAGGCGTTGCGTATTCAAAGTTTACCAAACTAACCACTGGATTAAGTAATTTTTTAAAGTGCATCAGAAGGGTGTTTAAACATAAGTCGCTGTTTATAACAAATTTACCACCATTAAGTTTCCAAGCTAATTTCCAAAACTCCGATGCGTTGTTGGATAGCGCCATTCTTCGCGCCAGTGATTTATCATAGCTTCGCCTCTTATCTCTGCACATTGACTTAAAATTTCTATTGGCTTCTAAATATCGACCTCTCATATAGCCTTCTCCGTAACATCGAAATAAATTCAGCCAGGCGAAAGATAACTGCCTTGCCTTCTCGTATTCAAATTATACACGTGCTGTAAAATACTGCGATGCCAATTAGAGTTTGATCGTGAACAAAATTTTATTATGTATAATATATATATATATATATATATATATATATGTATAAATATATATCTCTTGTAATATTAATTTAATCTGGCAACTCTTACCAATGTTTGAAAGGTAGTTAGATCAATTTAGAAAGCAAACAACATTGGATCATTCAAGCGAAAATGCTGCAAAGGTTAGTGAATAAGTTTGTCCTGTTTATGGTTAAGGAACTTTATCAAAAGCAACAGACAAAAGATGGTTCGCTGGATTCCGTTCTGGAAATTTTGATGTCAAAAGGGCACACAGCTCTGGTCGAGCTGAAAAAAGTGAGGGTTGACCAGCACATAAGCAATCCTGACATAGTTTTGGAGCTAAACATCAGCTACACAATAGTTTTAAATCATTTCGAGAACACTGGGTAAACAAAGAAACTCGACGTCAATCAGACAGAAAAGACAGAAAAAAATTTGGTGGACAGAATTTCAGTTTGTGAATAGCTGGTGAATCGAAACGAAATCCAGCTTTTTTTTAAAAAAAAGATTGATTATTGGTGATGAAAAGTGGATCACGTACAACAATGTGATATGAAAAAGATCGTGGTCGAAGAAGGTTGAGGCTCCCCAAACTGCTGCAAAGACGGGACTGACGCCAAGGAAGGTGACAGTGAGTATTTGGTGGGACTGAAAGGGGCCCATTCGTTATGAACTGCTGCCGCCTGGCCAAACGATTAATTCTGAGCTCTACTATCAGCAGCTAACAACGTTAAATAAAGAGCTTCAGGAAAAGCGGTCGGAGCTGATCAACAGAAAGGGCGTTGGGACTGCGAAAATAACTTGTCAGAGTTTTTCCCCAAGAAATCACAGGAGCCATATGAAGATGCAATTTTGGTTTTGCCCAAAAAATAACAAAAGGTCAACGATCAAAATGGATAATATTTGTTTTAATAAAATTCATTTAAAATATGAAAAAAAACAAAATATTTTAACTTTCACTACAAAATTGTCTTTCTCTCCAACCCAATATTTGAGTGAAAAGATATTTTTATTTCACTTAAATAATTATTTGAATACATAAAATACATGTAAAAATGTATTAGCCATTCACACATTACGTTTAAATAAACTATTTCTTTCCAAACAAATATTGACTGGTAAGTTGTATTTTATTTTCCTCAAATAAGTTTCGTTTGTGTTTCAAGTTATAACAATTTTACAACATTCTTTTCAATTAATATTCATTTTATATGCATACATTTTAACTGTCCGAAAAAATATTCAAACACGTTTCTTCCCTGTATGTACGATATCGAGTTTTAACTAGTCGATTCTGAAACCAATTCTGCTGTGCATAACCGTGGTACACTAATTTTGGGAAAAATTACAGAAAACCTTTTTTGCTTTTTAACAAATTAAAAAAAAAAGTATTATCATTTAAACTTCGTTGCTCTTATTTCAAATATAAATTGCAAGCGAACACAATACGACATGAAGGTGTAACTATTTACACCCCAGTTGTGTACTATTTTTTGTGCAGCAAATAAGTATCAAAAATATGTTTTTCTTAATTCCTGTAACTCGAATTCTTTTAAGAAGTCAAATTCAGTTTTAAGTAGAGCATCTGCTTTCACTCTATGTCCAGAATTTGAGACCAGCGACATAACCCTATGTCACCCAAGCAGGTTTGAGTTTTTGAAAGTTTATTTCACGATTCTGCAAGTAATCATTACTTGTGAGTAGGCAAACTCAAGTATCAAAGCAGGTGTAGCAGGGTGGGTTCAGGTTTGCCGATATACACATTATCGAGCTTGTACGTCTGCTTATAGAGGGTAGCACTACTCTCTGATGAATGGTACGCCCATCACCATGCTGTGTAATTGTACAGAGTTTCTCCGTAATTATATATGTACGTCTTTCGAAGACTGCCTCTCTCCATTACCCAAAATACTGTTTTCCCAAAAAATCAGAGCGGAGGTGAAGCGAATGATGTAATATTTTCACATTTTATCTTAAATGCAGAAAACGATCTTAAATTACACATCATGCGTCAAAAAAAGAAACATTACATTCTTGTCCATGAATAATAATTTAAAATGACTCTATTCTATTGAGGTGACCAATTTAAGACTGAAATCAGCATCACCATCATCGAGTAAGTGGCGATGGCTTGTTTCAGGTGATGAAAGGATGTTGTGTTCCGCGCACAAACGCTTATTAAGTAGCACTTTCATGGCCGTGCGTTTCCTTTTCAATGATGGGCATCTTGTTTAGTCTAAGTGGCGGCATTATTATTACCGCAAGTAACTTTGCAATTATTTATAATGGCTTCCTTGCACCTTGCACCCAATTTAATAAGCGATAATGCTGCGCAGCGGTTATTGCTTCTTCATACCACTTGTTACGCCAGATATTTTAATAACTTTATTTTGCGTGTAGAACAGGTAATGTTATGCTGATGAGGATGTGTTTAAACATTTTTAACATTTCATAAGTGCTCCATATGATTGCGTGAGTAATTTGAGCACGACAATCCAAATCTGAAACGTTCTAATAGTAAATGAATAAATAGAATTTAGAATTCAACAAACCATTCACTATTGACCCAAACACCATTTTGTTTTTATGGTGTTCACCCCTCCCAACGGTCATCCATCCATCCTCTGTCTATAGGTATAATTACTAAATTATTGGATAGAAAATGACAAATGGGTTTGGTCATTAGCTCGGACAGGTTTCATTTACATAATTCGAATGGAATTGTGGATGGAGCCGAAGATGAACCGGTTTTCGGACACAAAACAAAGAAAGAGAATCAATTCTGCGAAGGAGAAGACAAAACTTTTGTGCTTAATAATCGGTTTACGATTGACAGATGAATTTCGTGTAATTAAGCGAAAAAATCTTGTCCAACAAACAAACAAATATCACAAATGACTCTCACTTTCTGAATCATGCAGTTCCGAGTATTTTTGTTTTTTTCTTTTTTTTCTTTGAAATGAAACAGAAAGTATCTACAGGTATAGAATGTCAAATGAATGGCTACTAGTTGCTGCCATTATGATGCAATTTGAAATGCTTCCTTGTTAAGGTAAAATGGCACACTTCTAACAATCTGTATCTCAGCGGGAGTTATGCAACTGGAAATATAAAAACAATGCGATTCTAATTTGGTTTCATTTTTCGTTCTTAATTTAGAACAAAGACGTATGTATCTTGTTTTGGTCGGTTAATAGATTTGCTGCTGAAATCGAGCAGTGATATAAAAAGGAGATTGTCTTCGAAGCTGGTTTCGGTTCCATATGATATTTGACATTGATCTGGGGATTTTCTGTGAAGGGGTTTTGTTTTTCTTTAATGACCAGTATCGTTATAAGTTATTATAATAAAGATATTTCCCATTTTAACGTATTTTTTGTATTGAATTTCATCTATAAACATCCTTGACTAAGGTATCTGCCAATTAGACTTTAGTTAAGAAAATATCGCTTTACAGAGATAAACTCCTCTTTAGGCGACAAATTTAGATATCAGTTCACACAGCAAACCGTGGCTCAATAAGGACTTTGAGCATGTTACTGCAGCCACACACAGAGTACAGCAGAGTGGCGCTCCAACTTATCAGAGCAAAGAAGATCGCCCTTCGTAAGGCTTCGGAACACATGCAATCAGACGGTGGAGACTGCACAGAAGACATACAATGAGAGAGTAACTAACAAACTGTTTGATTCTCCAGTGGATCCTCGTCCATCCTGGTCTATCACAAATATGATAAGCAACAACTTCAGCCACTCTACCTTCCTACCTTTGGTGAAAGGCGATGAATCACTAGCCATAGCACCCGAGAAGAAAGCCAATATCTTTGCAATTATATTTTCAAGCAATTCGATATTAGACTCGTTACAGGTAAAGCCACCAACTACACCAAAAGTGCGATCATTAATGCTAGGTGTAAAGTTTCGACCTTGTGCAATTTGACGCATCTTCGAACAATTGGACTGCAAAAAGACAGTTGGACCTGACAAAATACCACCCATGGCCCTGAAAAACTGCGCACCGGAGCTAGCACCTATTGCTTGCAAATTTTTTTCTATGTCTTACGCACAGAAAACTTTTCCATCGTACTGGAAAATGGCACGTATACAACCCATCTCCCAAAAAGGAAGAATGTGCCTGCAATAAAACTACCGCCCCATAGCCCTACTTTCAATGCTATCCAAAGAAATGGGAAAAGTCATCAATGCAGAAGTAATCACATATCTGGAGAGAGGCGAGTGCAATGGTGTAGTGGTAACGTCATCAATTGACACGCTAATAGTTCATGGTTCAAATCCTGATATAAGCAAGCATTTATTTATTTCTCGTGAAATATATAGTCAGTCCGATCAATTGCGAAAGCTTGTGAGATCACTACTGCGAAGGTATAACACTGGCAGTAGCTTGGTCATATGGCTGGAAAAATTGTTCGCTCTGTTGATGACGATTTGCCTATGACATCGGTTATTGTGAAAAAAATACTGTGAGTCAGAAGCAAAGACAATAAATAACAAAAATCTCCCCAGTTATCTGGACGCCACCCTCGGAGTTTCTCTGAAGCATAACAACTGAGCTTCAAAAAACCACTACACCAAATCTTTCTCTCTCACTCTGTCTATCCTTTCCAATACCCACACTGTGTGTAAACATGTTAAGGGTATTCATAACCCCTTGAGTGCGCGCAAAATTATAAAAAAAAACATCTCTGCGCATGGATCAAAAACTTTCTTCAGGAGGGATCAATTCAAGTTGTGGTCAATGGTGTATCTTCCGACACATTTGCTGTAAACGCTTGAATACCACAGGTTTCTATACTCTCACCAAATCTTTTTCTACTCCATATTAACGACCTGCTAGAGGTGGCAAGTACTCTTACCAGGATATTCAACTCTGCCGATGATAGTACCCTAAGAGCATCTTGTTTTGAACAACACCGCCGTGGACACAAGCGAGATGCAAGTAAATTCAGTCATCAAATGAAGATTTGCAGACTATTTTGCAGTAGGAAAAAACTTACTTGGTCGAATTCAATGCGAAGAAAACCAAATTCATCGCATTTTCTCTCGAAAGAACCAGTCTACCGTACCAAAGCTTCAAATAGACGACCAAATAATCCAACCTAGGAGGCCATGCATCTTCTAGGCGTCACGGTCAACTCTGGCATAATATGGCAAGAATACATATCAGACACTACAAAATCAGCGTCCATGAAACTGATCTATTTATTTAGAAGAATGAGGTACTTCACATCGGCATAGCTTTTGCTCTTATATAAAGTCACTAGTTGCACCAGGACTTGAATATTGCTTCCATATTTGGAGCTCGGTTGCAAAACATTCTCGAAATTTACTCGCCAGCATCCAGAGACGAGCAGTTCGCCTAATAGAAACCCCCGCGATAGTATCTTATCTCCAACCGTTGGCTCATCGAAGGCGATTGATTAGTAGACGAGCAAACTTACATATTTCCGGAAGAATCAACAGACATCTCGGGGCGCCGTTTCAGTGTTATATGTAGGTTCGCCTTTACTGAGAGAACATTATAAAAAAACATTTGTGGTACAAATGTAAATAAATAAATAGGCATTTGGCACAACCCAGCAAAACAAAGGGCGAACGTCTTCGTTCAGAACAAAATAATGCGAATGTTCGAAAGTCAAATGCTCTCCAATCGATTCGCTTTTTATATGCAATTGAATGTATAAGAAGAATCAAAATGTCGGAAAATCGACATTTTACATTTACTTCGCCCTAGCGAATTTATTTATTTGATTTGATTTTAATATCAAAATGTCTATTATTTGGTAATTAAGGCTGTCCAATATACTAAATCTTATACTTAGCCCGATGACTTTTTGACTTCTATTTACAAGTAACATAAAATATATATTTCAAAACTAAATTTAAATTGAAAATGTACAGAAAGAACTATAAGATAATGAAAAAATTTAGCAAAGAGTGTCAAGATAAGCGCTTGGTGTAAAGTAAATTTGTATTCGTTTGTACATACAATTTCACATAATTTACCTAAACACTTACTTACTTAGGTGGCGCTTCATATCGGGTGTATCTGGGCCTCAACCAAAATCCTCTCTAGCTATCCCGGTTACGGGTCAGTTGCGCACACCACATTGGTTGATGTCCCCCCATTTGTTCGCACCATCTGCCGCGATGTCGTCCATCTAGGGTAAAGTCGAAGACTTTCAGAGCTGAAACGTTCGACTCCATCCACTCTACATACCCCCGTCACTATATGTGAACTCTTTCGGCTTTGTCAGGTTAATGTATGGGCTGTATAGTTGGACATTGTGCCTTCTCCTCCACTCGCTGTCTATGCAGACGGCGCCAAAGATCACTCGAAGAACTTTTCTCTCGAAGTAACCAAGGGTATCCTCATCCGATTTTGACAAAGTACATGCCTCTGAAGCATACAGCAGGACTAGGATGATAGGTATCTTATACAGAGTTACCTTAGAAGTTCGAGATAGGGCTTTCTTACACAATTGTCCATAAAACCAGCGATTAGCAAGAGTAATTCTTCGTTTGATCTCCCTACTGATGTCATTTGCGGAGTTCACCATATAGCCTAGGTAGACAAAATCCTTTACTACCTCAAAATGATTTGTCTGTTGTGGCGTTCTGTCCAAGACGTCGATACTGAGTGTCCTTTTTTCTAGACAGCATATATTTTGTTTGCTTTCATTGACCGCTAAGACAACCTTTGCTGCCTCGATCTCAATACGCGCAAACGGCCCACTGACGACCCGCTAAGTTCTTCCGACTATGTACATGTCATCTGCGTAAGCGAGTAGTTGTACAGACTTGTAAAAGATTGTACCTTTGGTGTTGACCTGTGAGTTTCTTACAATTCTTTCAAGTATTATGTTAAAGAGATCGCATGATAGCGCGTCACCTTGTCTAAGACCTTTCCTGACATCGAACGGTTTGATGGTGTTCTTACCGACAAATGGAGCAATTGAAGTTCTCCATCGCCAGCTTGCACAGACGGACGAGCTTTGCAGGGCTACCGAGATTAGATATGGCTCTGTATAACTCGTCCCTATGCACGCTATCATAAGCAACTTTAAAATCGATGAAAGGCGATGCGTTCCGATTTTGTATTCGTGAGTTTTTCCAAGATCTGCCGGAGTGTGAGTATTTGGTCAATGGTGGACTTTCCCAACCTGAAACCGCGCTAATAAGGACCTATCTGATTGTTGACGGTCGGCTTTAGGCGTTAACATAATATGATAGACAGGATCTTATATGCGACGTTTAGGAGGCCTATACCTCTGTAGTTGGCGCAGTTCAGAGGGTCTCTTTTCTTCAGCATTAGGCGAACGATGGTTGAACCATGACATGTCCTTTTGCCTTTTGGTAACATTTTCGAACATCATTTCCGCAATAAAGTCTCTCAATCTCCTCGATCGAGCGCATCTCATGCCCCTTTTTCTTCTTTCTGAGAAGTCGATGCTCTTTCTTTCTCTTCCGCTCGTAGAGCTCGCGAACAGCTCTAGTCCTTCTTTGCAGTGCAGTGCGTTGGTGCATGTGCTTGCCGGCATTCTTCATCAAACCAATCAAACTGGTGCTAGGGTATAGGGCTTAGAGGCAGATCAAAAGAACCGCGTACTAGCTATAACAATCGTGCAGGCTGTGCTTTCCGACCACGATACTAAAGACGTCCACTTTCGCCCAAGACAATGTTAACGTCCTGTCGAGGTTATTGCTAATATGTCTTGTCCAAGAGCTGGTAGGAGTCATCTTTAGTCGCGTTATTCATCTTCCGTTGAGGGCATGAGCGCATATTATTCTTTTGTTGGCGAGTCTAGCCTTGATACGGACTGTCATGAGGCGCTCGTTCACATGCCGTAAACTCAAGACTTCTTGCCTAAGCCTGGCTATAATAACAAATCTGCATCCGAATAGACGCTGTCCTTGTTGCTGTGGCAATCGCCATGGTAGATGCCGCAGTTTTTCATCCTCCTTTTTACCGGCCTATCACATTGCACTTCTTTGATGGCAGTTATGTCTGCTTTGTAGCAGTCTATGGCCTCTGCGAGTTGTTCGGCTGGACGTGGTTTGTAGAAGGACCTAAAGTTTCATATGCAGACATGAAAATCGTTGTCCTTTTTACGTTTGCAAGTGTTGTCAGCAGTAAAATCATCCGTATCCGAGGCTCTTTATTGCTTCGTCGATAAAGTCTTTTTATATGGTAAGGAAGCTACACATCAGCACAACCCCTAACCTGGAGTGCCAAATCCTTATTTGCAATCCCCAACGTCGAGGAGCCGGTTACACCGATGCCAGTAATCCACTTCAGGGGTATGAGCAGTGCCGTTGGCCCAGTATAGGCGCATCCGCCACTATCTCTTTTTCAACACGTGACTCAGTATTGAAAATCTTTATAGACCCTAGCTCCAAATATGTTGAACTAGCTCAAATAAGGTATACGTCAATCTGTAAACTTCACTATCGAGGGAATTCCTCTTCCATACGTCCTCCTTCTGAGGGTCACTTGCTAGATATCTGAAAGGCATCATGTAGCTATCTCGGTCGACAAGAGGTGCCACATCCGGCTTAACATATGTGTGCTGAAGTTAACTCAGATGTGCTTGCACAGGTTGAGCTACACACGCGTCGTTGTACGCAGGACACACTTATCGTTAGTTCACTATCAAATAGCTATGCAGCGGGCACCACGAAGGGGTGATGATGTTTTGTACAAACAACGATCGTCTGGAAAGTTACATCATGAGAGCACAACTTTCTTAAAAATCGGTTTCATACTTTTACCTATGCGTCTACTTTTCCTTCTAAAAGAATTCCTATCACAATCATCAAGCACAAAAAATAAAAACCAGCTATGTATGTATAGGTAAAAAAATAAAGGTTTCACTTCCCTCAATAGCGCTTAATTTCCACCTGTTTTGACTGCAACACAAAAGAAATCGCGTTAATCCTTAATAGCTACATCATCCATATTCCCACACAATGCCACCGGAGTACTTCTCATATTAATGTCTCAATTTTCGAAAATGTTCCAACAGTGTACCCGCTCCACCTACAACCAGCAGCCATCACCATCAAATGGATTGGAGGCGAACCCGAACCAAACAAAAATATCCATGAAAACAACATGAACAAAAAAAAAAAGAAAAATCCTTCAAAAGCAGAAATGTGTCGCACGAGAAAAAAAAAAAAAAAACATATTCCTCTCATTTCTTTCTATTTTCCAGAATAGGACTCTTCATCTCCTTGATTCGACGAGGTCCTTTTTTGCCTGTCATTCTTCCTCTGTCAAATTCTTTTGTTCATTTCCAGATTTGGTAGTGCTGGCTGGCTTGGCTATTCATTCTTCTTTCTTCTTCTTGTTCTGTGTTCGGTGCGCGCTGTTGTTTTGGTGATTTTCGTTTTTGTGTTCTGCTTTTCTTTTGAGAAACAGAACAAAGATAAATTGGTTAATTTCCCCCGCCATTGTTGGGCGCCCATCAATCGATGCCTGGTAATGGACTCAGCTTATTAATTCACTTTTCCCAACCCCTATCAGCCCACCCTCCACCCCCTTCCACACCCACAGTGAGGTATTCAGCTCTAAAGAGGGGCCCCGGGGGTAGAATGCGTTTCATGTGTGTTGTGTTGCGTGCAATTTTTCTTTTTTTATGAACTGGATATTATCACAGATCCTGCAAAAGGGTTCAAACTGCAAATGTTTGTTCAAAATTCGATTCGATATCAATTTGAAAAGGAAATACTATGGTTTGGACCAGGACGATATGCCATTACTTTTTTTCGGCTGTCCTTCAGATACATTTGACTTTTTCTTGTTGTTGGTGTAGGAGGGTGGGTGAGAGGTTTAGTGGTGTAAGTGTATACTTTATATCCGTGCATTAATCCGGGTGACATTTTCAGTTTTTCGCTTTCCGTTCTCCCAATCCATCAACGTCAGAAGCGTGTTCCATTGGATTCTATATATACTTAAGTTTGCTAGATAGATATCGCTATGATACAGTCCTCGCTTCCTCTCGCTGGGGTCTGTATTTTTCAGTGAGCCACTTGATAAGTGGAAATGGGTGGGTGGTGGGTGGTGGGTTCTTGCTTCTTTTTCACTTTCAGTGAGGGTGGATTGATTTGAGTGACTAAGTTCGATGGTTGGCAGCAGGTGGGGGAAGAGAATGGAATTTTCTCTGAAAAATATTTGCCGTTGTTCTTCATTGCTGTGTATTCGTATGTTCATTTCAGGGAAAAGGAATCAAATTCTGATTTCCTGTGTACGCGCAACCATGCATCCTTTTTAGCTGTGCAATCAATATGTGCACAATATTCTCGCAGCACACTAGCATGCAAAAAGGAAGGACAACAAAAATCCATGTTTCTTGACTATCATCATATGAACGCAGCAACCATGATTTATGACTTTTAATTTCCTGCTCTACCGCTGAGTGCTTCTGGTGCTGATGTTGTGCTGTTCAGTGCTGCTGTATGCGGGACGGTTTGGGGTGATAGCTGGGGCTACTCTAGTTGCCTGCAAATATTAAATAAAACCGACGAAAAGGAAACTGCACAATATGTAACCCGACATGTAATTCTCTTATGGTGTGCTGTCATCGCTTGTTCCAAAGCATGAAACCTATCCTATGTATACATACACGTACAGTGTTTAGAGTGTTACTACTGTTGGTACTGCTGGTGCTCAACTAGGACTATGAGTGCCACTGGGACAAAGTTGGAAAACTTTTACACCGGGATCATATGGGGACAAGAGCAGCCTTACGCTTTCTATTCGACTGGGTACTTCAGAGCATATTAAGTATTATGAAGTGCCAAATGAGACATGATGAGAGACGGTCTGGTACCAAGGATCAAACTTTATGTACGCGTAACAATGGTTGTTGGAGTTCTTTAAAGATATACATATATTTGTAAAATTGAATGGTAAATCATGATATAATTGTATTTCGGTAAACTCAGTTTGACTGACTTTGCTTAGTATTTTTTGTAGGGACTGGAATCATCCCTTGACACCATCGAACTCACCGATTATGCTTGAACAGGCCCTATTTCCATTTCGCTGTTCAATATTCCTTGTCGGTTCGAAGCGGTAAGATTTAAATGCTCTCTAGATCATGTGAATTCGATTCTTTTTTTTTGGATTTGAAGTTGGGAGTTTTTTAAAGACAAAACTGATTCTGTACTGAGTAACAGTGTATGATGTCCACTAACTACCTTTGTCCTCTCCCTATTTCCTGTCCATCACTTGTTTGGAAATACATATTGGTAGTCGTAGAAGCTGTGCTCTGTTACTACTACATTGGATTAAGTATGATATTGTAGTCATACCCTTAAGAATAACATACGAGTTAAGCAATCTTTATTTGTTAATCATTGGATGAACGTTTGTATTTCATACTGATGTTGTAAATTGTTGCCTCCAAGCGAAACAGTGCCAAGCAATCACTTGCCTGTAAAGTAAAAGTCTTTGGGAACTCTCGGTGTGTAGAAACTTCTGACATGATTAAAACTGTAGGCGCGAACATTAACTCGATTGGAGTAGGAGGAAGTTTGCCATTGAAGAAGCTTTCCATCCAAAAGCTAGTCATCTAAATAGCTTGCAATTCAATCGTCAAGTTTGGGCAGACATCTTTCATCTACTGGCTACGGTGAGCGTTAAAACTGCTTGCAAAAAAGTAACATAATACCAACATTTTACCCATTACCGAAGCCGTGATGTTAGCTTTCATGAGATTTCACTTTACTATTAAATATAAAGAACCCTCGCATTCCACCATTATTTTTTGAAGATAATGGTTGCGTTTCTCCAAAAGTTAGTTGGTCAAAACAGGCAGTCTATTCTCTCTGTCGTTACCGACAACGTTGAGTTCTAATTGCGAATGCACTTTTAGCAAACGTCACTGTTACTGAAAATCTTGTATTACTATTAGCCACTGCTACGCACACATCTAAGTAATGTAATATGGCATTGGATGTTCAAAATTGAGAGGAAGAGAGACTAGTTCTTTTTTTAATAACAAGGCTAGATTTGGTAAACTTGTGAGCTTTGACCAGTTGGCAACATCTTTAGTGATGTTCAAGCGATCTAAATCTGAAGTTCTTAATACAAGGTGGCGCAAAATTAATCACCCTATCGGAAGATATTATAATTTTTGCAAATGGCGTCATACGTCAATCATATTTGCCATTGTGAACTAGACAGCTGCAGTATACAAGCAGACAAGCAATGGAGCGCCATACTCCGCAAGAGCGTGACATAATTGTGTCGATTTTTTTGACCAGTAATCGGTCGGTGGTGTTAATTGATTTCGACGTCGATTTCCTAATCGTGTCGCGCCAGCTGGGCAAACATTCCGGCGCTTAGCTACTCGATTCGAACAGACTGGAACCACAGAAGACCATGCAGGGCGTGGCCGCCAGCGGACTGGTCGTTCGGCCGAGAATATCGCGGCTGTGGCTGCCGATGTCGCTGAGAACGGCGAAACATCAAGCAGACGACGGCCCACGCAATTGGGCATCATCGGACCCTACAGCAAATTTTAGTGAAAGACTTACATATGTTCCCGTACAAAGTGCAAACAGTGCATCGGTTAATGCCTCCTGATCATCAGTCGCGTGTGAATTACTGTCAAGCTATCCTCAATCTCAACAACGAAGAGGACGATTTTGTGTCGAAAATCATCTTGAGCGACGAGGCGCATTTCCACTTAAGCGGTTACATCAATAAGCAAAATCTTCGTTTCTGGGGCACTGAAAATCCGCGTGTGATGCACGAAAAGCCATAACATGCACTCAAAGCCACTGTGTGGTGCGGCGTTCACGCGGGAGGAGTGATTGGGCCGTATTTTTTTTGAGGACGCCATCGGCAATACGGTCACTGTTACTGGCGAATGCTACAGGACCATGATAAACGACTTCTTACTGCCGGAGTTGGATGAGCGGGGCTTGGTGAACATGTGGTTTCAACAAGAAGGTGCAACCGCACACGCAGCACGAGCACCAACGGATATTGTGAAGGAAGCGTTTCCTGGTCGCGTAATCTCCCGTTTTGGCGATTTGGCATGGCCAGCAAGATCGCCCGATTTAACCATCCCAGACTTCTTTCTTTGGGGCTACTTGAAGTCGCGGATTTATGCCAACAAGCCTCAGACAATCGCAGCCCTTAAGGAAAATATTCGACGGGAATGCGAACAGTTATCACCGGAAATCTTGCGGGAAGTCATGGAAAATGCGATAAAACGGGCACAAATGTGTATCAACATTGGCGGCAGCCACTTGGTGGATATCATATTTTCCACTTAACAGAAAAAATTGTAAAGGGCCAAGTAAAGATTTTGATTACTCAAAATCATTTTTTTTTATTTAGTAAAATGTAATTCAAAAACAAAATTGGATGATTCATTTTGCCCCACCTTGTATGTATCTTCTTCCCTTGCTGTTATCAGTATTTATTAACGACTTTCCCGAATCAATTGCTCACTGCAAAATGCTGATGTATACTGATGATGTTTCAATATACCTAGCTCGACCTACTGGTTTGATGGAAGACTGTGTTGATCGAGTTAATGAAGATCTATTGAGGATTCAAAGCTGGGCTACATTTAATAAACTTCTGCTCAATCCCTTGAAAACTGAGGTTATGATCCTCTAATCCATTTGGTTTTCCGGCGATTGAACCGGTGGCAAAACCATTCCGTATATCAGTAATATTAAATATTTGAGTTTCAGCATTAACTTATGCCTAAGCTGCTATGATGCAGTCTCTGATGCAATTAGAAAAATTTACTCCGTACCTTAAGATGTTCATCTTACTTGCTTGTTCCCAGCATGAAATTGCGTCTAGTGAAAAGTCTGATTGTCCCGTTCTTTACGTATAATTGTAATGTGTATCCTTCCACGGATTATTATAAATGTCATCGTAAACTAAATGTTGCGTTTAATGACTGTGTGCGTTTTATATACAATATACACCAGTGTTTCACGTTTTAATTCTAATCTTCTGGGAATAAGCTTGGATAAATACTACTATTTCAGAAATCTTATAACGTTATATAGTATTGTTCAGAACAAATGCAACGAATACTTAAGTAAAATGATACTTTTTGCTCAGTCAGGTAAAGGCGTAAGTTTTATATTTCCATGCTTTTCTCACACGATAGCAGAACGTCCCTTCATCTTGTTAGCAATTCGACTCTGGAATTGTCTTCCTGTCGAATTGCAGACGGTTAATTCACTACCCATGTTCAGGAGGAGGATATTTCAACATTTACCAACTTATTCTATTCTAATTCTTCCTTTATAAAATAATTTATTTGAAAGATTTAAAAAAAAACTTTACATATTATTATAGTTATTATATTAGATTTTCAAAAACTCTTTTCTTTTCTTTTTTTTTCTAAACTATTGATTTATGACAAGATACTTAATATTAAGATTATAAATCTTCTAGTATCATGCATCCCTAATTTAATAAATAAATAAATCTTCCTGACCAAGGGTCATATCAGAAGGTTATAGACACCACCTTGAGGAGGTTCATGTCGTCAACTGACGTCCTCTAGGGTCATTTTGATCATTCCTGACTTGAACATGGTGACAAAGTCCGGAATTGAGATTTGTCCTGCAAATACTTTTAAACTATAAGCACTATCTTATAAGCACCCACTGATCCGGTCTCTAAATTGCCGCTAAACTTTCAAAAGGTCGGGTGACAGACTAACAGGGCAGTAGTTCTTGGAAATGGAATGACTGACATTTGCCAATTTCTCAATAAGGATGACCCGTATCTCCCTCCAGACTCTAGGAACCTAGCCCAACATAAGACATCCGCTTAAACAATAATCCCCTAACTCCTGCGACATTTCAACCTGAGTATTAACCATTCTATATATATGGCTTATATATGTCAAGCAATGCTTTGTTTATCTACTTTGTGATCTGCCCTGCAGAGTATTCGAGACAAATAGAATGTCGTCAGGCATCCCCATATCTATAGCCAGTGAGCTATAATATCTGGCAAAATAGAGCCGATGTTTTGGGTAGTAGGTACTCAAGCGAGATGTCTCATTAGATGACTCAGGCAACTCCTACTGTACCCAAATTGGTAGGATTTTTTATGCTAGACTACGCAGATATCGAAAATCTTCCCCGCTAAGCTTAAAACCTCAGCAAACATACTATTTTGAATCCGTGCTATACGAGCGGTTCTTTCGCAATGACAAATCGAGATATATGTATATTGTAGCAACTACAAAATGAGAGTTTCCCTAAGTCTAGTACTTTAATCTCAAACAGATAGTACAACGATAATTGTTTACTTACTTACTTAAGTTCTTTCAACCCACGAGGGTCATAGGTAGTCATCAACGCCTACTTGCTTTCTTATTCGCAGTTCTGGGATGCATTTGTGCCGTCTCCAGCTATTCCTAAATACCTCGATTCCTCCTCAATTGTTTTGCCCCATTGTTCCTTTGGGCAACCCACTTTTCTATCTGACTAGGTTAGTGGATTCCATTCCATGGCGTATTTTGGAATGGAGTTGTCCTGTGTGTGAACGATCCGCTTCCACTTTCTGCTCCGTATAGGCTTTTGACCCATTCTCTGATTGAAAGGTTCGCTTATTATACGATTGGACCATCTTCTTCGTGCTACACCCACAAAAAAGAACTGATTTGACGTTGAAGCAGAACAGTCATAGCTTGGGTGATGTGCTTTTTAAGATACTTGATAGCATTCCGAACGCATTTTTAGCTTTCTCGACACTGCTACACACATATTATGAGTACTTCGTAACACCACCGACGCCCGAGATCGTGCATCCCCGATACAAAAAGCTGTCAACCGTTTTGGTCTGCTATCGGGTAATGTTGACTTTTGTTTTCAATGTATTTATCCTTAGAGCCTTTGGTTTTCTAGGTTTGTAATTCTGGACCATTAACTGAAGGTCCATTATTCTCTGAGGCAAACTTCATCTACCTAGTCCAAATATTTTAAATAACATGTCATAGTCCATTCTACTGGTTCCATGGGGCGACCACCAAAAACAGCAGTGATGAGTGGAAGCACCTCTGACTTTTGCAGAGCTTGATTATTATCGCTATTTTCCAATTGTCCAGGATACTCCTATTTTCTGCATATTCTGGAGAAGTAATTCGACCGATGTATATTGCACCGCTTAAAAGAGCTTTGCAGGAATGCCATCAGTACCGACTTCTTTATTTTTCTTTCGGGATATTATCGCAGCTACCATTTGTGTAATGTCGAGAGACTCAGTATGTATTGAGGAGTTTGTTGCTTCGGAAGACCGATGTTAATTGCACAATTTTTGTAATCAGGGTAGACCGTTATCTTGTATTATAGTTTGAAAGAGCTGTTTCCTGTGGCGCTTTAGATAGATAGATAGATAGATAGATAGTTAGATAGTTTATTTGGTTAAAATATTTACATTTAGATTTGTTATCGCATATTTTACAGTACAAAGATTCGATATAGTGTGTTTATTATATCTTTCAACTGAAATACTATTTTACACAATGAACCATATATTAATAATTTCAATTTTGAAGGAAAGTACCATAAAAACCTTAAATTTAATAGCTGTGGCGCTTTTACGCTGAAAGTTGCGATTGATTTTCTTCCGCCTGTCAACTGCTGGGGTTAACCGCACTGTGTACTAGGCTGTGTATGTGTAGGTTGAGACGTACGTTTGCCACATTTGGTTTCCGGTGACGGGAAAATCATTTTAGCTCTCTGCAGAGTTGACCTAATATGTAATTAGAGACCATACCAACCTAGAAATTCTTCTGACCAGGGTCAGTCTTTTGAAGCCATTTTCTGAACCTGAATCTCAACAAAGAACACTTGGCCCCGATGGGAGTAATGAAAATCCAAATGTCTAAGGGCTCACGCTCTAAATATCTTTCTTTGCCCTGCTGATATTCAAACAAATGCTTGCAGTTTTAAATTTAAGCTCTGAAAACGCTGCTATAGCAACATATGCACATGCTTTCCTGTTTGATAGCATGTAGCTGATCTTCCGCGCTTTATGACCCATTCCACTTGATTGGCACTCATTAAGCTACTTCAGGAAATGCTACCCAAATTTGTCAACAATTCCCATAACTGCGGTCCATGCTACTACAAATAAAGAAAAATGTTCTCAACATTACCCTAATTAAGATCGAACATGACCTTGAAATTGTCTCCAATTACCACATCTCACCAGAAAATGAACTTCATCGTTCACCGCAGCACATACATATGCATGTATACTCACATCTCTCATTTAGAGACGAAACAAAAGTCCTAAATTACTTTCAATTGCGTTCATTATAACACCACAACGCACGCTTTAGCCAAAAACTATACAGTGCGTCGGTCGTCGACTGAAAACATTCGTTCGAAGAGGACCGAGCCAACAGACATGGCACGTATCTAAATAGTACAACGACGAATAGGTCGTCGTCATCTACTTCTTCTTCATCTCCTTCATCGTCACCATTATCATCATCGCAATGTTTCAATTTCAAAACTAAGCTAAGTAAATCAGTCGAAATTTGAAGTCATTTATTAGATACTCTCTCACACAGATACATGGTGGTGGTGTACCCGTTTTTGGAGAGATCACCCAAAGTAAATTGTCACAGGTCAGGACTATAAATGAGCATCATACTCGTAGATAGATATTTAGAGATACTTCACAAGAAGTGCTTCGAATTATTAGACCTCAACAACCTGTGCAAGGACTACTATCATCACATGGCTTAGATTATGTACTATTCGTCAGATGTGAGCTTGCAATTTTGCGAAAACCTTTTACTTTCATTCTCTCCATCTCCTGCTGGAGGTGGTTTTACACTTTTTTGTATTTCTTTCGTTTGTTGTTGTTTTATTTATTTGCAGCAATAAATATTCCAAACAAATCGACACCAATTCGCCTAAATGAGTATCATATTAAATTTAATGATGCAGCAGTATTTCAGTTTTCAGTCAGAAAATTCAGTAGTGGTAGTGGTAGTAGCCGCACCGCAGTAGTAGTAGACGAAATGGCAGACATGATGAATTTTTGTGTTCTCGCTGGTTGGTCTTTCACTTTTTTTTTTTACTTGGTTCCGTTCCGTTTGTTAGTCGGTTGTAAGGTGCCTAAAACACTTAGCAATAACATTTGCGAGGGTGAGGGATGAAATGAGTGAAGAAAGCGCCCATCAAGCGATCACAGCAATTTTATTAATGCGCTCTTGTGGTTGAATGGAATGGCGGATGATGGTGGTGAAACTTGGGCTCATAAGGGAAAGGATAGCACTGTTGGGGTATCTCCACGCCTTGCTATTTTTTTTTTTTTTTTATTATTGCCCGTAAACTAACACGTCAGTGTTTTGTATGTTCGCCCTTTTTTAGCGAATGATGCATACGTAATTAACTGCGATTGAATTAATTACCCTCAACGAAAAACCAAAGAGGAGGAAGGTGCGTGCTCTATAGAGAGGTGACTCTACTTTTATGTACTAACAAGGGTATCCAAAGGGGGGCGAGGCTACATGTGAGTAAATAAAACGCAATTTCATCGCTTTAAATGGCAATAATTACAATTATTACATGTATTTAGATGCATATGGGTAATTAATGCACAATTAGTTCGAGTAGATTTTTAATAATTTTTTAAGTGCAGCCAAATTAATTTAATTACCGAATACTCACTTCGAAACAAAATCGAAACAACAAACAGCAATCATTAGAATGATTAGCATCGAACAATAATTTATTGATGGACGGGTAATTTTACAGTGTTTTGTGGTTGAAACAAATTAATGCGCCGTGAAATATCTGATGATGGCAACGATTTTGTTTTTACATAACTGTGTTGGTGATGTACTGATTGCGTACATGCGATACAAAGTTGCGTTAGAAAGTTTTGGGAAATTTTAAACTTTCACATTTGGTAGTTCTTATGTAGAACCACAAGCTAACGACTTTTGATTACATTTGTACATTAAAATGTAGGTAATCTCTGATCGATGCAGGTATCCTTTTGTTATCCGGTTTTAAAAATCAGACATTTTGGAAGTACGTTACATTTCCAGCAAATCACACTGAATTAACAAAATCTTTACAATGTAGAAACTCACAAAAAATACTAGTAGAGTCATCCAAACCAAAATAAGCTCAGGTTCTTCTTCGCCACAAGAAAATGGAAGAGGTCTGCACTCGAATCGGCCCCTGAAAACTCTAGAAGAAGTAGAGCAGGCAGTAGTAGCTCATATTTCAAAATTCCCGGCTGAATCACCCCACTACAGCCGATATAGCAAGCCTATACAAAAAATATTTGTCATCCGAATTTCTTTCGCAGTTGCACCAGCTTTACTTGAAGAGATCCGAAGAGTTAAATCGGACTGAAAAGTATAAAGTGAAGAAGTGTACTCCAAATTTGTGAATACAAAATTTAACTTGTATTTTGGACCGCCCCATAGCGGTACGAGCTGTCATGTGACTTCTTTAATACTGTACTTGAACGGATTGTGCGAATGTCACAAGCCAACACCAAAGGCACAATCTATCAAAAGTCGGTTCAACTGCTTGCATACGCCGACGATATTGACGTTATTGGAAGAACTCAGCGGGCTGTCAACGGTGCATTGCAAGCATTGAAGCAGAAGCGGCCAAAATGGGTTTAGCGATAAATGAGGACAAGGCCAAGTACAGGGTGGGGCAGAAAGAACTCTCCGATTTAAAGAGAACGTTGATAAGGTTAGGGTGGGGATTGCAAAGCGCGGGAGGTGGCGATAGACAGTGGCAATCGTGCGGTTTTCAGTTGTCATAAAGGTTTGGACGGGAGTACACCGTGCGTTTGTTGTCGAAGAATTCACTAAAAATGGCAGGTCGCCAACTACGACGCAGCGTGCATACACTTCGCACTCGGTCGACGTGATTCCATTCCTGACAAAAAAAACAATACGCCTTTGGGTGTCAAACAGGCTCTGCACTCAAAAAAAAAAGTCCCCTGGACGACCTCGTACTTCAACAGGAGTGGAAGTGTGGCCGCTGTCAGGGCTTCGATTCAGCAATCTCCACGGCGTTCTGCACGCGGCGGCATTGAGCTTATCAAATCGAAGTGTTCGCAGAACTCTTCACGGTGAGCTGAAAATGCATCCATACGAAATTATGGTTACACAAGAACTGAGTGAACGAGATTGAGAAACCCGTACAGTTGCGTGTCGAGATCTCCTTCTGAACATTCCCCGCACAGACGTTTTAATGTGCACTGACGAAGCCCATTTCCATCTTTTAGGCATAGTCAATAAGCAAAATTTCCGGTATTGGTTTCAAAATAATCCCAGGGAACTTAACCGACAAATTTTGTAAGCTCTAAAGAATGCAATAACACAAGAAGTCGGTTACATTCCGCCTATATGCATAAAGAACTTAATATCATCATCTGGAACGCGAATGGACTTAACCAACCTGCACTAGAACTAAAACAATTTATAAAAGACAATCACGTCGACGTTTTAATGATAGCAGAAACACACTTCACTGCTAAAAGCTTTTTCAAAATACCAGGATATAGCATCTACAACACAAATCACCCTGACGGAACCGCACACGGTGGCACAGCTATTATAATTAACAACAAAATCAGCTGCATTGAATTAGAACATCATAACTACGAACACATTCAATCGACTACAATCCAAATAGAAGACAAAGACGGACCATTAGTACTTTCAGCCCTATACTGCCCACCTAAGCATATTATTACAACTCTACACTACGAAGACTACATCAAATCACTAGGGTGCAGATTTATAGCAGCTGGAGACTTCAATGCAAAACACATCGACTGGGGTTCGAGGATATCCAACACTAAAGGCAAAAACCTCCTAAAAGCAATCCTTAAAAATAACTGTAGATATGTAAGCACCGGCGAACCTACCTATTGGCCTACTGATCCAAATAAAACACCGGACTTAATCGACTTTTGCATCATTAGAAACATCCAACTAAAGACACTAAGCATTAAATCTAGATTTGAACTTTCATCGGACCACTCCCCTATCCAACTCAAATACTCGTCCAAAATAACCCCCATAACTAATTCGTCCCAACTATACAACAAAAAAACCGATTGGGACTCTTTTCGGGAATATATAGGACGACATCTACTACTTAATGTAATGCAAAATGACGTCGAACGAGCTATAGTTCACATTAACGACATAGTAACTGCTGCAGTATCAAAAACAACCCCAATCAATAGACCAAAAACACACAACAATATAACACCAACTATAATTCAACAACAGATAGATGAAAAGAGAAAACTCAGAAAACGATGGCAAATCACTAGGCTAACCCAAGACAAATCAAAATACAACAAAGCAACCAAAGAACTCAAAGCAAAACTTAAGGCAATCCAAAACAATCAATTTAATGACTACTTAAAAAATCTGACCCCAACTTCTGAGACCAACTAGTCGCTTTGGAAAGCTACCAAAAAGTTCAAGAACAAAATAGTACATCAAACTCCTCTACAGAAACCAGACGGATCTTGGGCCAGAACCAATCAAGACAAAGCAAATATTCTGGCTAAGCACTTCGAAGAAGTATTCACAAACGACAAGGGCAATACGGCTGTCCCACCTTCACGTCCAAACACACTCATCACAAATGTAAAAATAAAAAAAGTTACAATAAATGAAATCGAACACTGCATCAAAAAAAGGATTGACCACAAGAAGACTCCAGGATATGACTCTATTAACGGAAAGATATTAACCCAACTACCCAGACAAGCCATGATATACTTACGAAATCTCTATAATGCATTAATTCGACTTAAATATTTTCCAAAAACTTGGAAAGTTGCGCAGATAATTGCAATACTTAAACCTGGTAAAGACGCAAAGACTACTTCATCCTACAGACCAATAAGTTTACTCCCCATATTGGGGAAAATATTCGAAAAATTAATCTATGATCGACTACAGCCAATACTGACCAATAATAAAATGATACCAGACCATCAATTCGGCTTTCGCAGACAACACTCGACTATCCAACAAATTCACAGGGTAGTTACAAAAATCACAACGGACCTAGAGGCAAAAAGATACTGCATAGGGGTGTTTCTGACGTAGCAAAAGCTTTCGACAAAGTCTGGTACAAAGGACTACTATACAAACTTCAGAACTTACTTCCACGAGACTTCTACCAAATCATTGAAAGTTACCTAAGCGAACGCCACTTCTTCGTAAAATATAATGACCAACAATCCAAAATACTACAGACAAGAGCTGGAGTACCGCAAGGATCTGTATTGGGACCACTACTATATGTCCTCTACCCTGCTGAGATCCCCCTACCGAGTGGAGCTACAACCATGATGGCAACCTTTGCTGACGATACTATTCTGCTGATATCCGACAAAAACCTGGACACTGTAACTACTCGAGCCCAACGACTTCTGGATAAGACAATGCAATGGTTTGACGAATGGAGCATACAAATTAACGAAGACAAAACCCAACAAGTAATATTTACCACTAAATTAAACTACTCTCCAATCCCAATAAAAATAAAAGATAAAACTATTCCAATCGACAATGTGGCCAAATATCTTGGTATGTACTTGGACAACAAACTTAACTGGAAATACCACATACAAAAAAAAAGGGACCAAATTAAACTAAAATATAATCAACTGTACTGGCTCCTGCGTAAAAATTCTAAACTTTCGACAACCAATAAATTACTACTATACAAATCCATTATCAAACCTATCTGGACATACGGGATACAACTCTGGGGAAGGTCAAAGAAAACAAACATCGCCATAATCCAAAGACAACAATCAAAAATATTACGAACCATAATCAATGCGGACTGGTACATACCTAACATCGACATCCATCGCGACCTAAAAATACCAACAGTGGAAGAAGAGATAGTAAACATAAGCAGAAGACATCATATAAAATTAGTAGTTCATCCTAACATCGAAGTCAATTCATTACCAATGAAGGAATTCTTCGGAAGACGACGACTAAAGAGAAATAGACCCAGTGACTTGATAAGAGGGACCACAACGTCAACATACTAAAACATCCTAAACATAAAAAAATTAAATTTCTAACATATTATAACTACAATACTTTACTCGTTTCATAATTGTTTAAACTGTTTAATTGCTTTTGCTTTTTTTGTTTAATTGTTAAACTGTTGTTAAGTTTATAATTCCTAAAACCAGTCTTATTATTACAGATAATATAATACAAAATACTTAGGTCTAATTTTGTATAAGAAACATTACTGGTCTAATCTTTACTTTTTTTTTTTTTATAATTTGCGCGCACTCAAAGGGTTGTGAATACCTTTAACATGTTTACACACAGTGCGGACGTTGGAAAGGATAGAGAGAGAGAGAGAAAGATTTTTAGTGTAGTGGCTCATGAAGCTCAGTTGTTTATGCTTCAGCTATCTCCGGGGGTGGCGTCCAGATAACTGGGGAGATTTTTTTTGTTATTATTGCCACTGCTTCTGATTCACAGTACTTTTTTCCCGATAATCGATGTCAAGGGCAAATCATCATCATCAGAGCGAACAATTTTTCCAGCCACATGACCAAGCTACTGCCAGTGTTATGCCTTCGCAGTAGTGTTCACAGAAGCTTTTGCAAATGATCGGACTGATTTTTTATATATCATGCGAAATAAATAAATGCTTGCTGACATCAATATTGGAACCATGAACCATTAGCGTGGCAATTAATGACGTTACCACTACACCATTGCCACCCCCTACTTTACCCCCACTTTACTTATCTACTTGAACGCGTGGAGGTTAGGTTAGGTTAAAGGGGTTAGCTACATCGAACTGGTGCAGCCTGCACTCGGATCTCAAAAGGATCCACTATGCTCCCCTGATGTGGAAACTCCTGGCTGAAATACTGAAAAGTTAGAAAAAAGAAACAAATTAGCTAGAGTTCTGTAGTGTTAGAGCGGCCTCCTCGAAATCATCCTAAAGAAGTTATGAATTTCAGGATGGTAGTTGGTGGCTTATCAGACAGATCGCCCAGATGATTGAAGAAGTACTCTCCGAGGGCCGTCTTTTTAGTGTTGCAGAGACTAGGGCATTTGCATAGGAAGTGATCCGTATCCTCTTTTGCGTCTGTGTTGCCGCAGCCTCTGCAAAGTTCATCTGTACTTAGCCCCATTCTTATTTGGTGTGCCGCCAATAGGTTGTGGCCGGTAATGATTTCTTTGAAAAGTTTTGTCTACTTTGAGTGAGAAACTAGTATAGCTCTTTACTACTATAAAAAGACTATACGTAGAAGCTGGGGTATGAAACCCCAAATCGCACTTTTTCTGTACATGTCCATAATCCGTCGTGATCGTTTGGTGGCCGGCTCTTGTTGAAACTGTAAACCTCATCCTGCTAGGAAAAGTATTATACAAAGATCTGCTTGCATGTGGTGTGGTCAGAACTCCCCCCTCCGCAGTACCAGATATAATGCTTCACCTGTTCGCGCTGGACATTTTCGGCAAACAGATAGCTACTAGTGGAGATGCTCATCTAAAAGCGTCTTCCCAGTGGTCTAGCCTGCAAGCTGGCCACTCTACGATCTTAGATCCACTGAACTTCACATCGGAAACACCGGCTATACCCCACCGAAAATCAGGGGTCGACTCGCGTCCTCCGTGAACGAGTAACTTCTCACGTAATTTGTACGTATGTTGTTGCTAGATCAAATTACGTCACCAGTCATCCGTTGACGGAGAACGCGATTCGACCCCAGGTTTGATAAGAACTTCCATGTAAATATCGCTGCCCGAAATGAGTGAGAAAACGTTGTCAGGATAGAAAGAAGTTCGATTCACTTTTCAGTTCAGACGTATCCAAAACCAGAAGTGGGGTGAGTGTGATGTCTTCTCCGAAATGCTCAACCTAAGTATCTCGATCCGCCTCCAAGATCACTGTAGGCTGAAATTATGGTTATTAAAGAATGCTCATCCTGGCTGAAATGTAATTTATTACAATATCTGTCAGGGATACTAGCATTTTCGCGGACAACCAATTAAGTCCCTGGGGTCGTTGCCTTTTACTTCAAAAGTCGCTCTAGACTGCCGTTTTTCTCTCACGGAGATGACAGAGCAGCACAACATTCATCCATTCTGCGTGCCAGACCACAGAGACATTCTAGGTAAATGTAAGGCTGATGAACTCACCAGACCTGGCACTATCCTAAATACCCTAGTGAATAGGCAGGTGGGTATGCCTCTCGCTGTGTGCAAACTTCTATTTAATCTGAACGCTATCAGCAAAACAAATCGCGGATGGCAGGAAGGCACAATGTGTCATAGGTATGTCCCGACAAATCTGGCCTAGGCTGGATCAGAAGCACTTAAATGGTTTGATCTGGCTGAAGCGATTAGATATGAACTCCAATATCAGTGTTCACACAGGACACTGTTTAATAGCCATATACGCCAAAAGGCGAGCCCTTTGTCAAATGATTTCTGCAGGAGCTGCAGGGATGAAGATGAGGAGGAAACCATCCTCCATTTCTTCAACACCTGTCCAGCCCTATCCAAAAAGGCTACTTCATCTTAAAAGCCTTCTCTTTGATAACTTTTGTGACCTGGCGAACATAAACGTCAGAAGCAACCTTCGCTTCATAAGAAGTTTTGGTTGGCTGTCATAGTTAGTCTTTGTGCAGCTGGTCTCTTCTGTATCTTGATAAAGACACCCACTCTTACCTAATCTTACCCTAACCTACATATAGTGCCATATTGAAAAGATTATTACTAACTGTGTAGAAACCAGTGAGAACTAATGGAGAGCCAACTGTAGGATACAAATCAAGTCGTGATCATATATGGAAATGTTCTTTGTTGTGTATATTTATATCTGTTATTATAGTATTGTGCGGCGCAAGCAAATGCGTAGAAAGATTTGTAGTCTAGACTCATTATTATATTTTTTTTTATATGGTTCACAAACAATTATGCTTATGCTATTATGCAAGCAAAAGCAAATAAAATATGTTTGAAGCACCCTGTACTATAAAAATCAAAATGTTATTCACATAATTTTCATGTTTTTGCAAGTGTGCTAAGTTTTGTCTTATTAAGTTATTCGAAGTACCTAGAATATGCAGGAAATTACACAATACGATTGGACAAAATGTCAGTTTGATAGGCAAAATCCTTTTGACATTTTTGCCTATCAGTATACGCAATGGTTTCTCAATTACCCAAATAAACTGAAGTCTCATAGATTTCCATACACACGATAAAATCAGTCGTATCATGACTCCACCCTTAAATATCAACCATTGCTTAATATCCTTCTGACCATCAGACAGACCATCCAACAATGCTACACGCGATCAGATCGGTTGGACGGACAATCGGTAAATCGTTTTGTGTATCCAGGGCTCTATTAGTGGGCAATGATTTAGCTTTGTAGGCTGTAAAATGAGGAAGTTCAGAATGCTATTTATATAAAGTGCAAAGTGTCAAACTTTTGACTATTCTCGCTGGCAAACGGAATTCAGTTAAAAGTCGTTTAACAAAGTGTCGACTTTTATTTCGATCGTACCTGTATCACACACTGCAAATCGTCAAAGATTTCCATGACTTCAACATCGATCCTTCTATATGGAGCTCAAGCATGCGGATACTGCTCTTCTAGTTCTTTTCTCCATCAAACAAATCTTTAGACTGCAAAGTAATATCCCAAATTGCATGGTCCATCTAGAAACTGGAATCCCACGTCTATTTCCAGATACCCTTAAACTGTACTTTACGAGGTGAAAGTTATGGCGATGGTTAATGAAAGACTACCAAAGCTGGTACTCTCACATATGCTCTTAGCAGAGGTAAATTATGTATAAGAGTGGGAAAAGCTATTGTTCCCACCGATCAATCCTTAACATTGCGAAGTGAATTTAGCAGCTCAATTGAACAAACAAGACACATTCTCCACCTATCATTGCCTTTGTTGCATAGAGAATTGTGCAGCAAACTTCGATGTAGCATACACCATAATACATATTTTTTAAACAATAACTCTACAGATACATATGATAAACACAATCCTTAAAGTAAGGGGAGAATTGATACCTTTGAATTATATACCACATATGGCAGAACTCCCAATTATATGTGATCTCTAGTAACTATGGCGGTATGAGAAAGCCAACTGGGACGGCCTCAATCGTTTCTTTAGAAGATTTAACTTGTCGCTATGTTTTTTCGGTAGCGACGTGGATGCTGCCGCTAATATGATTACTGACAGCATCTTCTTGGGTACGAATGACAACATTTTTAAGAAAATAAAGAGCATCAAACCTAAGGCTAACTCGTGGTTAGACTAGAGCAGCAAAGACGTTGAAAGAAATAAGTTTTTGGTCTTATAGAGCCAACCTCAGAAAAACCGAAAGAAGTTTAAACAAGCCAGGAAAGACGGCAATGTCCACATTCGGCGTATAAAATTCTTACACGCCCAAAAATCGAGTTAACAATTCTTCAGTGCCCCAAAGGTAGTAAACATTTTTGATCATTCGTCAAAAATATTGAAAATTCTGGCTCGTCTTGTATCTCAATGCCGCAATGATGTCGCTATCGTAGTCATAGTCGCTGTCACTTGAGTTTACGCACACTTTTCAGCCTTGTCGCAGGGCAAATATTAAAAATTGCCCAACTTTTTACGACTATGACTACAACCACGACAGTGACTTATTGTATTTACTTTTATTAATTTGTACTACGACTACAACGGCAACACCGTTGTGTTCTACCAGTTAGTTCTAAAAAAGTATATTTCATCGCTGGCAAAACCTCTGCCTTAGCTTTTCTGTCTATCTTTCTCTTCTGGGCTCTTTCCGAGAAGATGGAAAACAGCATTTGTCCAGCGCATCCCTAAAAAAGGCGAAAATGCAGCAAAATGGATTTCTGAATGTATGATTCCTTAAGCGGCATTAAAAATAATTTAGAGCGTCTGATCTGTCTTCAATCTTCAAAGCAATCATCCATCCAAAGCTGGATATAGCGCCCACATCTGGTCTGTTGCACCTAAGACCCTTCTACACATTCTAATTAGGGTAGAGCATCGCCTGTTGAAACTTATAGGTAATAGAGACAAACATTTCAAACCAACGTAAGCCGGTATCTCCACTGTTCTCCTGCCCCTGCTCCCATCTGACCATCTTAGGGCACCTGAAAGTATTTATAAAAAAATTCTTATACACTTTAAAAGTGACTCAGCACCAAATAAAAAATTATAGGCCAATTACAAAACTGTCAGTGCCAGCAATTTTTAAAAAACTGGTTACTAAGAGGCTATACTTTTCAATCAACTGCAACTAATTTGGGTCTTTTTTCACACTTCGGCTTGAATGCTATGGAAAACAGAAACCAAGTATATATTGGGTTGGGTGTCAAATCGCCCAAAACCAAATCGCCCAAATCGGAAAAATGTCACATCGCCCAAAAATTATGGGCGATATGACACAACGACACATCGCCCAAAAATTAAAAAATTACAAAACGCCCAAGAAAGTGGGCGTTTTGTCAGAATTCATTAATAGCCTTGCTTCCGATCGCCCAAAACCAAATCGCCCAAAATGCGAAAAAATGCAGAAAAATGTCAAATCGCCCAAAAATCTTTTTGCAGCATGCCCCCCTTACACATTGCACGGTTTATACAATACATTGTGGACTTATGTATGCCCCATCTTATTTGGCCGTTGTTTTCCTTAAGAGGTTTGTAGGTGGGACATAAGACCCGACATTTTATGTCCCAATGCGGTGGGACTTATGCCCCGGGAACTAATGTCCCTGCGCCCAAAATTGCGGAAAATAAATGTTTTCAACCTTTTTCAATTTGGTCGTCTTTTTTGACCTTCCCATGTGTTGGTATTTTCAAATTGTGATGAAATGCCCATTTCTGCTTTGGGTGATTTGACATTTCATTTCTTGGTCGACCAGTCATAGTGTAAAAACGCCCAAAAATGTTGGGCGATGTGACATTTTCCAGATTTGGGCGATTTGGTGTTGGGCGATATGACACAGATCCATCTTAAGATAGCCGAAACACAAAATCGCCCAAAATCACTTTTTTGGGTGTTTTGACATCATGTCAAATCGCCAGGTCAGGTCAGGTCTTTCACAAAGGTTTAGTTATTTGGGACCGCTTTTGTTCAATTTGTTCGTTAACGATATTCCTAAGGTTATAAAATTTTCGAATTGTCTGATATTTTCGGATGATGAAAAATTACTTAGTTCATCTTCAAGTCATGATTGCTTGAAATTTTCAAACGATATTTATTTGAATTGGTATAAGACCTAGAACTATAGTTTTCAAATGTAAAATTGTAAGTGCTATCGAACGTTGTTGCCTGTAGCTTTCAATTATATTTATGACAATGAAGCGCTTCCAAAAGTCAATTAGGTCAAAGATATAAGAGTTATACTTAATCCAAAATTTACATTTTTTTATATCAAAGGCAAATTCTATGTTTTGTTTCCTAAAACGAACTTCCGCGGTTTTTAAAGATGTGGACACATTAAAGACGACTGAACACTCTAAATAGTTCTAACGTCTACGCTCAAGCATATGCGGATGATGTTGCCGTACTTTCTGTCGGGCCATGTCTGGCGACAGTCTGTGCTAACGCGCAGGCGGCGCTGGACATGATCGATGAATGTTGCACTAGGAGTGGGCTTTCGGTGAATACTCTTAAAACTGAGGTTGTTCTCTTTACGAGAAGGAGGATTCTGACCGGTCTGACTTAGCCAGTGCTTAAAGGCGTCACTATCCGCATTTCCAATGAAGTCAAATATCTCGAAATGATTTTGGATAAGAAACCTCATTGGTCTAAACACGTCGAGTCTAAAACATCCAAGACATGAGGCTTGTCTCCGAATAAGGTTGTTTGGATCTATAATATACGGCTATGATAAGACCATTCCTCGCATATGCGCCAAACTCCAAAGAACGGCTTGTCTTCACTGCACGGGAGCTTTTCCGAGTACGCCTGGCTCTGCTCCAGATGCTTTGCTGAACTTAACTCCCCTTGATGCTTATATCACGGGCTGCACTATCAAAGCCATCCATCGTCTTAGGCGGGGCGGTTTTTGGTATACTCCACACTGGAATTTTGATTAACTTACGCGACACTTACGAGTATCTTACGACTTCGGTCTTATGGGTATGCGTCTGACGCAATGACACCAGAACTTCAGCTAATGCGCAAATTCAGAGTCGACTTTCCTTGTGTTCAAGACGGGCTTCGGCCAGAGTCAGAGCCAGGAACGGAATGTAGTCGTATTTTCACGGACGGTTCCAAAACCAGTCAAGGGTCTGGTGCTGGTGTCTTCGTGGAAGTTGACAACATTATACTTCTTTTCTCGTTAGGCAAATATGCGTCTGTTTTCCAAGCGGAAACTTATGCAATCCTAATGGTCATGAACTATGTTTTGAAGAACAGGTGAAAGGGCCGTAGTATTTTTGTCTGTATAGTGACAGTCAGGCTGCGCTTAAGGCCTTGCTGAACCCTTAAACCACTTCCAAAATAATTCGAAAAAACCAAAAACTCTTTGACCTCGGTTGCAAGGCTGAATTCTCTGTCTCTTATCTGGGTCCCAGGTCACACTGGGATCTTGGGAAACGAGATCTCCTATGATATTACTAGACAAGGCTCAGAGGAGGCTTTCTCAGGTCTCGAACCCGCGTTGGGTCTCCCTGCGTCGGTTAGGGCTTCCATTGAGGATTGGGTCTCTCACGAACACAATTGTGTATGGCATGACTCTCCAGGATGCAGGTTGACTAAACGTATGCTCCCGGACGTCTGTAAGAAATCAGCAGAAAATACTGTAGACAACTTATTGACGTCTTGATGGGCCACTTTGCTTTCTCCAAACACCTTAACGTGCTGGGCGGTAGTGACACTACAATCTGCGACGCTTGTGGAGAGAGCGACGACACCGCAGAACATTATCTCTGTGAGTGTCCAGGCTTTGCCCGTATCAGGTGGCAAATTCTCGGTGCTGTTGTGGTGAATGCTGGTACTGCAAGCTCCTCATCACTGAAGTGCTTGCTTGGCTTTCTTCGGAAGACAAGGAAATTCCAATAAAATCGGTAAATCAGGATTTGCTCTCTGGTAGTGCAATGGACCAGTTGCGTCTGAGTGCTCCAGTTGAGCGTTTCCTATCCCTAAAAAAGATTGTTCTCTCTTTGGTGTTGTCAGCTTTAGATTACTGCTGTATGGGTTGTTCAAAGAAGATTCACGCGCTTTGCATTGAGAAAACTGAGATGGTCCAACGGAATGCCTGATTATTATTCTAGATGCGCGTTAATAGATTTAAAAAGTCACAGAAAAGCTCAACGCGTTGTTCTTATAAATGATATTTTAAAAATAGCATTAACCTTTAAATGCATGATCTATCATATATTTGTGACCACAAGGAATAAATGCATAAGCATAGTTACTTATGCTAAAATTTAAATATTTTTGTTTTAATATTTTTTATATAATTTTCTCTCAGGAAAGGCGAAAATGTAACACTGATATAGCGCCCCGAGATGGAATTCAATGTATGCAGCAGTTACTGAGATAAGCATCTTTAAATACGTTTTCAGAAATGTGAAAATGCACGTATGCTTATATTCGTTGAAGCCACAGATATGAAACTTACTTACTTACTTAGATGGCGCTACAGTCGGGGATGGACCTGGGCCTCAACCAACAAACCTCTCCAGCCAGCACGGTTACGAGCCAGCTGGCTCCAGTTGCACACGCCAAGTTGGTTGAGGTCCCCCTCCACTTGTTCACGCCACGTACCGCGAGATCGTCCTCTACTACGCCGTCCGTCCGGGGTGGATTCGAAGACTTTCTTAGCGGGAAGGTTGGGCTCCATCCGCTCTAAATGAACCAGCCATCTTAGTCGCTATATGTGAACTCTTCTGGCTAAGTCGATGTCGTTGTACAGGCCGTATAGTTCGGCATTGTACCTTCTCCTCCACTCACCGTCTATGCAGACGGGACCAAAGATCGCTCGAAGAACTTTTCTCTCGAAATATCCAAGAGCATCCTCATCCGGTTTTGTCAAAGCCCATTCCTCTTTGCCATACAGCAGGACTGGGATGATTAATGTCTTATAAAGAGTTACCTTAGTAGTTCGAGATAGGGCTTTGCTACTCAATTGCCGTTTTAGCCCATAGAAACAACGATTGGCAAGAGTAGTTCTCCGTGTGATCTCCCTACTGATGTCATTTGCGGAGCTGACCATAGAGCCTAGGTAGACAAAATCCTTCACTACCTCAAAATTGTATCTGTCTATTGTGGCGTTCTGTCCAAGACGCCGATGTTGAGTGTCCTTTTTTGTAGACAGCATATATTTTGTTTTGCTTTCATTGACCGCTACACCCATCTTTGCTGCCTCGTTCTCAATACTCGTAAATGCCCCATTGACTGCCCGTTGAGTTCTTCTGATTATGTCAATGTCATCGGCATAAGCGAGTAGTTGTACAGACTTGAAGAAGATTGTACCTCCAGGGTTGGCTTGTGAGTTTCGTACAATGCGCTCAAGTACTATGTTAAAGAGATCGCATGATAGCGCGTCGCCTTGTCTAAGACCTTTCCTGACATCGAACGGTTCGGTATCGACTTTGATGGATCTGCGAGAGTTCTCCATCGTCATTCTGCACAAACGGACGAGCTTGGCAGGGATGCCAAGACTAGACATGGCTCTGTATAACTCGTCTCTATACACGCTATCATAGGCAACTTTGAAATCGATGAAAAGGTGGTGCGTATCGATTTTATATTTATGGGTTTTTTCCAAGATCTGCCGTAGTGTGAATAATTGGTCAATGGTGGACTTTCCAGGCCTGAAACCGCACTGATAAGGACCTATCAGGTTGTTGACGATAGGTTTTAGGCGTTCACATAGTACGGCAGACAGGATCTTATATGCCACATTTGGGAGACTTATACCTCTGTAGTTGGCGCAGTTCAGAGGGTCTCCTTTCTTCAGGATCAGGCAAACGATGCTGAGGTTCCATTAATCGGGCATACTTTCATCCGACCAGATTTTACAGATGAGCTGGTGCATGCTCCTTACCAACTCATCTCCTCCTGCCTTGAAAAATTCAGCGGCAAGGCCGTCGGCTCCAGCAGCTTTGTTGAATTTGAGTTTAGATATGACAGATATGACACATCTTCTTCTTATTCTTCTTCTTCCTTTTATCAGCGAGGTTATGATACGAAAACAAGGGATCACAACCCTCCCACTTCACCGCATTTCTACTGATCCGCCTGTGGGGTCCGCCACAGATATGACACATATCAGCCTTTATTATGAATTTATTTATTAATCTCTAAAGATTTAATTTTCTTCGTGTGGTATTGTCCAACCCTTCCAAGAACAGGCAGCTGATATACTAAATTACGGCAGAAATGAAATAAGAAGGCTTGTGAACTTCCTTACCGGTCACTGTCAACTATAATACTTTACCACCTTAACAAAATGAGAATTACGGAGGATATCACCTGCCGCCTCTGCCTAAAAGAGGACGAAACCACAGAACACATAATATGTGAGTGCGTAGCTCTGTGTAGAATTAGGAGAAGCTTTTTCCTTAAAGAGATCATATCTCTAATCGACTTAAGGAACTCCTCCGCAGCCACAACTATAGCTTTCATAAGGAAAGCAGAAGTATTGCTACCCTGAAAAGTGGCCTCTGGCAATATAGATCTCTTTGGTGGCAGTGTCACGCTATTTGGGCGTGGCCACACTGTTTAAAAAAAAAATGCTCACAAATTATGTGGAAAAGAAAGGAATTCATTACGGATGATGAAAAAGTTAAATTCGAAGTCAAACTCAAACTTTCTCTCAACAAATTTGGAACTTTTCATACATTTTTTACATACATACATTCTCAAATGGCCCGCTAATTCTTCATGAGAGTCGTGGGGGTAGGATGCTCAGGTGGACTCTCCATCCTTCTCGATCCTCCGCCAACTCATCAGGAGGAATCCGACGAGATGTCGGACTTGGTCCAACCATCTATTTCTAGGCCTACCGCGGAGTTGCCTACCTGATGGCACAGCACGTCTTGGAAGCTGGTCTGGGGGCATACGCATTACGTGACCAAACCATCGAAGCATAGATCGTTCCGTTCGGAGAAGTAGCTGCTCACCGTTGAGCGCCTCGCGTACTCTGGTGTTGCGCACTCGATCCCTACGAGTTATTCTAGCAACACCGTGAAGGAACCTCATTTCGGCAGCTTGTATCCGCGATCTTATTCTTTCGGTCACTACCCAAATTTCATAACCATAGATGAGAGTTGAAACATACACCGAGTTGAAAACCGATAGCTTAGCTTGAACACTAAGTTCGGCCTTCCTTATAACAGATTGGCCAAGCTCTCTCAAAATTGATCCAGCCTGACCAATTCTACAGGATAACTCGGCATTGCTCTTCCCATCACTCGTGAATAAGACCCCGAGGTACTTAAACTTATCCACCTGCTTCAGTGGAACTCCACTAACATGCAGAGTGCACTGAATGGGTTTTTTGGAAACGACCATTACTTCTGACTTGTTCACGTTGATCTTCAATCCAGCATAACGGATCAACAACGGCTACAAACCATTCGAGTGCGCGCTGAAGTTCGGTTTGAGAGGACCCAAGGATGACCAAATCATCCGCAAAGAGCAGATGACTAATCCTTAGGTCTCCCACTTCGAAACATTCCCCACCATGCCTGCACTGCAACATCCAATCCATATATACAATGAAGAGGAGAGGTGACAAAACGCACCCCTGGCGGAGTCCAACGCCCACAGTGAAAGGTATTGACTTAACACTGTTTATCCGAACACAGCTTCTACAGTTTTTATATAAAGACTGAATCGGCTTTAACAGGGAACCATTAATCCCATACTTCTGCAGAACACTCCAGAGTTTGCCTCGAGGAACCCTATCATATGCTTTTTCCAAATCCGCAAAACAAGTATAGACAGGTTTGGCATACTCCCAGGCCTCCTCAAGAACCATTCTGAGAGTGAATAACGGATCGGTTGTGTATCTACCGGGACGAAAACCGCACTGCTCATCCCCCAAACTGTTCTCAACCACAGCTCTGGAACGAGTTTCTAGCACCTTAGCGAAGACTTTTCCAGGGAGACTTAAGACTATAGTTGGCGCAATCTCTTTTGTCCCCTTTTTTAAAAAGAAGAACTATCACCCCCATTTGCCAATCACCAGGTGTTTCACCGCATTCCCAGGCCACTTTAATGACACGCGAGAGCCATTGCACTCCCTCTACCTAAAGCCTTGAGCATTTCTGGAAGAATTTTATCCACACCAGCAGATTTTCCAACCTTTAGCGGTTTGATCGCCAAAGTTACTTCTTCTACCGTAGGACTACTTTCCGCCCAACTCTCGACAATAAGTCTGTCATCTTCGGTGCCCTGTTCGGGATTGAGCAATTCTGAAAAGTGGTAGCTCCATCTGCGTAAGATGTCCTCCTCATTGGAAAGAAGTGTACCGTCTTTGGATTTACCGATATTCAACTGTTTTTCTCTGAGTCGGCGGACGGTCTGCCAGAACAACTTATTTGCAGATCTGTGGTCACGTTCCAATTTTTCGCCAAACTCCTTCCAAGACTGTTCTTTCGCTGTTTTCACAGCTAATTTGCAAGTTCTTCGCGCCTCAGTGTACCGATTTCGGGAATCGGTGTTCCCCAAGTGAATCCACACCTTAAAGGCTATCTTCTTTTCTCTGAAGGCTTCTTGAACTCCCGGCGTTTTAAACCAAGTAGTCCTTTTCTCACCACCAGCCGCCACACCAAGCCGCTTCACTCCACAAACATCTCCCGCAGAGGCAATAACTGCTGTTGCAAACAGTTGCCATTCTTCCTCTACATTTGATGGAACAGTTGGAATTCGTTCAAACCTTTCAGATATTTGCCGCACAAATGTCTCCCGTATCTTATCGTCCTGTAACCTCTCCCATCATATGATGTAACCATCCTTGGTTTACGCTTTGGTAGGGGAGGCACTCTCTCGCTAAGATACAATTTGCACAGCACTGAGTGATGATCAGTTGACAGTTCGGCCCCTCTCAATACGCGAACATCACAAACCATTCGCTTGACCCCCGTAATGGTTCGCGAGACCATTGACAGGAAGCTCGTAGCCATTTCGGGTTTAACCCGGCCGGCTGCCGAGCGGGACAGGCCGACCATCAGACGCTCGCATACTGACACCCTTCAGGCCTGGCTCCAAAGGATGCCCTGGTTTACCAGGTTTGGCAATATCCGAGGCTGGTCGTCTTCTTTTTGTCATCAGGGGGTATGCGCTTTGTTAGCCGTGACTGGATTGTATGGATGGGAATAATTATTTAAGTTACGCCATCTGCACATCCCAGTCACGTTGACCGTCCCCCAACACGAGGAGGTCAGCTGCCAGGGGGGCTTGGAACTTTTCTAATTTTTAAATTTCTATTACTCTTAGGCGAGCTCCTATTCCCAATAAAAACTGCCGTCTTTAAAAGACATGAATTCCAAGCCTAGAGGACTATCTATAGAGTATGTTGTTTCTATTGAAAATATTGATGTTTGGAAGGATAACAAAATAGTTATTCACAAAAATATCAAAAAATTTGACAAGAAACAAAGCAAAATATTGAAATTATGTGTAGTGATATGTATAATCAAGTAATATACTTTTTTTTTTATATATAATTTGCGCGCATCAAATGGATTATTAATACCCCTATACTGGTTCTCAGGGCATGGGCGGAAGGCAAGACGGGGGAGAGGAACAGAGGAGATGTCGGTTTGCGTTGGCTTTAAATGTTTGAAGATTGTAATGATGAGGAAACACAGTACCGGCTAGATCAGCCCACAAACGTGTTGTTCGGCTTATGAACGAATTCCTGTATTTGACAGTACGTCAGAAGTTGGGTTTGAGGGTAAACTGATGTGCATTCGAACCATGATGCGTATTGCGGATGAAGTTTTGAAGGGGAGGAATGCCATTGGCTATTTTGCTGGTACATTTTTTTTATAAAAAAAGCGATAAAATAGGGAAAGATACGCGACTTCTCTACGATTTTCAAGTGGAAATATGGAGTTCACAATGTCTCTATCACCTATAAGTTTCAACGCGCGGTTTTGTACCCTATCTAGAATATGCAGAACGGTCTTGGGTGCACCAGACCATATGTGGGCGTTATATTCCAGCTTTGGAAAATCTATAATTTCGAGAACCGACCGACATCACCTGCTTTTTTGCCTGGCAATGATGACGAAGACGAAGAGCATCAAAAGATCGAGGAGGAACTCAGAAAATACTTTTGACCAACTTCGTCATTATCGTTACAATATGTCAACTAGATACTGTGTCTGTCTTGTGAAAGATTCACAAAATTAGTTTGACGTACTCGTACATAAAATGTGTTCAGTGTTTGTAATTTGATCCAATAAAAAAAAAATATTCCAGCTTTGGGTGGATGAATGCTTTATAGATTGAAGCCAGTTTAGACGGGGTAAGATATTGCTTGCACCACTTAAGGAATCATAGACATTTTGCAGCATTTTTGGCGATCTCGAATATGTGATCGTTTCATCGAAGATGATTATTAATGCACATACCGAGAATGGAAAGTCTTTCGTATTCAGCGATGCAAGTAGCATTCATGGATAATGGTTGGGGGTTTAGATTTCGCTTGAGAGACAGAAAACAGCATTGAGTCTTGGATGAATTAAATTTAACTCTATTGGTTGAACCCCATTTAGTTATGCTGTCCAGGTGGGAATTTAATGTATTTAACATACGTTGACGTTCATCTTCTACGGCCGAAGAGCAGGAACGTGAGTTAGGGAAGGAAGATGAAAAACTGAGGGTCCTGTCATTAGCGAAGTTTGGATTAGAAGAAGCAGACAAGAGGCAATTTATAAAAATAAGAAAGAGAGTCGGAAACAAAATGGAGCCCTGGGGAACACCAGCATTTGTATTGAACGACCTGAAAGGTAATTTTTAAATATAACCGACTCGGGTGGCCTGATATTTCACACCTTATAGATTGACCGCATTCCTTAATTATGTGATCGATAAAAGTGTAAGCCCCTTTAAACGAGGTAAACAAAGTAAAGTAGAAACCCAGAAATGCTTACAAAAAAAAAACCTATATAACCGATTTATGGGAGGTGTGAATTTAAATGACAATTTACTAAGACGTTACATAACAAAATTAAAATCCCGCATGTGGTACCTAGGACTCTTCTATTACTTACTCGATTGAACTGTTTCAAATGCTTGGCTTTTGTACGCGCAACAGAAAAATTAAAGAAAATCATGCCACTAGCAAACTTTAAAGCTGAAATTGCAGAAATATTATGTGATAGTGAAATCGTAAATCGTGGACCACAACAGAGATAAATCGAATACAAGAGCCAAAAACAGACACGACATCTTCAAATTACCCGATAACAGAAATACTCGTAGAAACTCAGCAAGTCAGACACTGGCAGAAGTGGTCTATAGGTAGGTATCGTTGCAAACGGTTAATGTTGAATTTTAAACAAAAAAAATTAAATCCTTGAAACACAAAGCCATAACAAGTGTCAAAATTATTTTTCATTTCATAGAAAATTTGACGTCGGTAAATGCATGATTTATCATATTTGATGAAGACGTCATAATAATTTGGTTATTTTTTAAACATTCTAGAGCTAACAGTTGTAAAATTGTTTTCTTAAAATCAAATCCAAGGTGTCATGTATTTAAGGGTTACATCGGAAGAACTGCTTGAACTGAACGAGTTCTTAGAATTAGAAATGATCTCTTCTATATTTCCACTCAATACTTGACAAACGACTTAACTGGAATTCACATATCAAATCTGCCACAGAGCGTGCTACTAGAGCACTGTTGGGCCAGCCAGAACTTGGGGTCTCTCTCCCAAAATGATATATTGGTTGTACATAATGATGGTTAGACCAATTATCACATATGCGGCCATCGTCTGGTGGTCAAAAACTCTCCAACAGACAACGGCAAGCAAGATGCAGAAGTTGCAAAGAATTACCTGTCTTGGTATTACAGGTACGAGGCGCACCTGCCCTACGACAGCTCTGGAAGCTAGCTAGGTGAGGTTAGGTAAGTGGGCTGGCAGGGAGGGATGCTCTCTGCCACACTCAGGTCAGCGTTGACCAATTGTGATACCCATGGGGGAAAAAGCAATCCCTTACCCAATGAAACTAACAATTTTAATTCAGTCACTTACTTCAATTCCGCATACAAACCACCCTGATGATTTGATGAAGTTCAGCATCTTTCCTGTCTAAACGCCGGAGAGCTCCTCGAGATCTTGGAAGAAATATTTACCAAGGAACTTTTTCCTGGAGTATTGAAGACTCGGACAGTGGCACTCCTCCGCCGTCAGGCGTAGTTTCCTCATGTGGTACCGCAGAGTCTTGTGCCCCGTGATGATGCCCACGAGTGTGGAAAGTGATTTTCTATCTTTCCGAGTAATTCTCTCGGTCCTTGCTTTGTCAAAGGATGGCCATAGCTTCCTGGTGATGGCACAAGTTTCCATGGAGTTCCATCTTGTATTCGCCTCTTTAATGGCTTTATTCCCTGCAGCGAGCTTGAGTGTGCAAGGCGGGGGGTCACACAGGGGGTCAACTTGTTCTGGTAGGGCTGCTGAGCCGGTCCTCGCCAGCTAGTCGGCTTTCTCATTGTCTCGGGCTAACATCCCTACCAATCTCCATCAGGAAGATGGCTGCTAAATATGCCATCAAACTGCAGCTGGATTATGAGTATAAGCCAGGTGACCTATTGGGACATCTAAAGATACTTAAATCAATTACTAAAAAGACATGTTTTGCACTATACTAGATATTATGGTCAGGAAACATTGCTTCGGTAGGTTATTCGAGATAGAAATATTGGACCGCGGAAATTGGTCCAATTGTGTTCCAATACTGGACTCCAAAAGTCTGGTCTGGTTGACCGACGGATGGAAAATGGACTCTGGAGTTGGAGCTGCGGTCTTTGGGTCCAACAGAAAATTTCGGTACCTATGGATACGACTCCCACTGTGTTCAAGCTGAAGTCCACCCACATTGAGATCTGCGCCAGACACAACATCCATAAGAGGATCAAGGCCGCTAGAATGCATATCTTCTCAGATAGCCAGGCAGTACTTAGGGCATTATCGTCCAACCTAATGGAGTACAAAACTGTCAAATGCTGCTACGATGCATTACAAGCCCTTGCCAAACATAACAGAGTAAAGCTCGGTTGGGTCCCTGTACATCAGGGGATTGTGGGCAACGAATCTGCAGATGAGCTTGCTAGGGCTGGCTTAGAATTTGCATTTTTAGGTCCTGAATATTATTGTGGCGTCAACACTGATTAACGAATGACAAAGCAAACTTCGTCTTAATCACTGGACCAAGTCTAAGTCTAATCATTCCAAACGATTAATCAAGCCTTATTCCTATAAGGAAATCCTTAATTTAGGTAAGGAAAGGATTAGTAAGCTGGTGAGCTTTCTAACTGGCCATTGTAGTCTTAACAAGTTGAACCTGTGCCAAGAAAAGGACTGTCGGTTATGTCTAGAGGAGGTTGAAACATATTCTCTGTGAATGCCTGCCACTACTAAAAACCTACTCACTTCCTTTTAGATTAACTCCAACCCTCCGATACAATAGATCTTTCAGGTGGCAGTGTCGAGCCACGCGGGCATGGGCTGTACAAGACAAGAAAAACAAACATGTTTCCACACAAATTATGGCCTTAACAACCCAGTAACTCGTTCCCAAATTTTGTATAATTCTGTCTGAAATAAAGTCGGCTTCTCCATGAGAAGGAATATTTTTTTGAAACAATATTGTTCAAAATGCATTTAGCTCTTAAGTTGAGTAAGCAATAATTGCACGTCTTAAGGAAATGTAATCAAAAGATTGTAAATCCATTGATGAACAATAATAAATAAATAAATAATGTCTAACAAGAAAATAAAACAACAGATAAACATATTCTATGCTCCCATTATATTTATTCGCAATAAGTAGTTACGTAATTAATAGATGCATCTGCAGATATCAAGATACCATTTTCAAACCTGAATCAATTCCTTTTTCACTAAAAAATTTTTGTTTCAAATAAGTTTTTCCAACGGCTAAATTCATATTTATAAGGTGACAACTTCACTAGCATCCGTCGGAAGTCGGATTTTACTGCAAAACGATATTTCACTCCATCATTTGACATTAAATCTCTTATTCTCATAACTATCCTCCACCACAACTGCGAGAATATATAACTTTTATGAATTATAAATTAACTACCGACCATTATAGTATCCAACGGTATTTGAATAAAGCATGAGAAGCTTCATCGTCATCTGCTCATTGTTCATTCAAAAGTCATTTCCTTCTCTCTGGCGTAAATCCTCGACCGCGGAATTTCTCAAAACTGCAATAAAACACAAAAATAAAAAATAAAACTATCCAGGAAATAAAGGAAAATATCTAAAAATTCAATTTCGAAACCGTGTTCAAAATTCCCGCTAAAGACATTCTAGCGGCGCAATGATGGCCCTTCAACCCTCCACCATTGCTGGAATCTTCGTCTACGCCGTTCACAACGCACATCGCACACAGAACCAACGCACACACTTCCATCATTTCCTCCAACATATCAGCCGCACAGCCATATTGAAATCATTCAAGTATTTCGAAAATCGAGGGTGTGGCCAACTGTAGCTAGTGCCCATTTCGTAATGGCACCCGAAATACCATGTCGTTGGGCTGTGTAGAGTGCGACTATATGTGCGCCGACATCTAGTTGTTGCGGTTCACTCTTTTTCGAACTTAGTCCACGCACACATCTGTAAACGTTGTATCAGTCGTATTGCATGGCGTAGGTATTTACTTTGTACCTTCGAGTTCGACATGACCTGCGTGTTTGCACCTTAATCGTGTAAGAGTGTGGGTGCGCTTTTTGCAGAAGATGCATGTGTGCGTGTATGATGGTGTTAAACCGCTCTCAGTGGTTAAGGGAGGTCGACATTACTTCCATTTTCTTCCTCCGGCGAGTAAATAGATCGGAAAATTGTTTTTCGTTGTTGTTGTTGGTTAACGTATTCCTTTTTGTAGGTATTTCCTTACTTTTTCGAAATTCCTTTCTGGTGTTTGTTTGAATTTTTAATTCGGGAAATCTACCTGTTTTGAGAGTTCGAAATAGAAATTACTACGATTAACCGCTGGCTGGTGGCTGCAGGTACTCGCGCCTGTTGATTAGAGTGCAACTGCTACTCGACGATGAGTCCTGTAACACGATTGCAGGTGGTTATGGGTGGATGCAATGTACCTCCTGTGACTTGCAAATGTGCATTGTAATGATGCTGTCGATGCTAAGATGTCTTCATCTGCTGGTGCTGCAACACTTTGAGGATCATTACGAAGCGGCACTATTGAGATAATTTATTGGTAAGGTATAGCGCAGGAGTCCACAATTTGCTTATGATCGATCGATCATAATCATTTATCTTGCGCTTATTGTAATGCGTAAATATTTACTCAGTGTTGATGATGACGATTGCAATTGAAGGGGCAAATGATGCTTTATTGATGTGATCTGTTTGTGAAGGAGTTTTGTAAGTATTGATTTGATGACTCATGATATTAGAAGAGAAGGTGAGAACAATATGGTTTTATTCGTACATGTGTATATGCAAATTTGCAAATTTTAGTTGCTTTCGATCTGGATAACCCCAGGGCTAGAGTTCAGAATGTAAAACCAGCTTTCTACTCATACATCACAGAGCCCAGCTTACTGAATGCGTCTAACAACTGAATGCACGTGGAAAAAAACTATAACTCTTTATAGGAACATAACCACATATTTTCCCTTCTTTCTATTTCGGCGAGCTTCTGATCTGAACTTAGGGGATCAGAACACTCACACTTCCTGCATTTCCACTGATCGTATGTTTGATTCCAAAAAATATCGGGAGGTCTACCGATTGAAGATCACTTCGTTACTGAGGCAAACCAAATGCTGGTGTTGTTGCATTTGTGTAATCCAGAAATTTTTACGTCTGCCTTTCTTTGCGATATCAGTGGAACGCTCACTGACATTTCCTTTTTGACAGGATTCAAATGATCTCTTCTTTGAACATGGCAATACCAGCTGAGCCAGTCGCGGCCTATTTTTCATGGCATGTTTTCCTTGAAATGAAGGTGGATCTTTGAACTTCTTATTCGATCAAACTTTCTCAATTGGGATACGATGCGAAACATCTTCATCTCAGCTGCCGTTAATTTTCTGTCATACGTTTCGTACATTGTCCAACAATGTGAACTATATACGAGCGCTGGGTGCTCCACTTTGGTGTATAGCCTTTCATTCAGCTTAGGGACCTTTTCCGGTCACAAAACCGTACGCTCAGATACGCGATGATTGATGTCATAATCACAGGTTATTTCGCTGTTAATCACAGATCCCAGATATTTAAACTTTTCGCACTTGGGGAGTACTCTTCCATTCAAAGAAATGTCTGGCTCAGAGAACGGGCAGCACAGGCATTCGGTCTTTTTTGGACTAATGTAGTACCCATTTCCCTCCAAAATGTCCACCCATACGTCAAGTGCTCGGTGCAGAGACGTAGGATCCTCAATTATTATGGCTCCATCGTTAGCAAAGAATAACTGGTGTACTTTGAGGTCCATCACTTTATCTTCAAGCAGATAGTCAAGGACTGCAATAACATAAGAAGTACATAAACAATTGGAGACACCGGCTGTCACCGTGCAAAATGTAGGCTCTTCTCGGAACGACATCTGCATCAAAATTTTTCTATGTGTTCAAAAAGACAGATTGTACATGTGATGAGTTTCATGAAGATAATTTAAGGTGATCAAAATCGAATCATTTGGCGTTTTCGACAACTCCCGTACTGTCCAACTAAGGAGCAGGTATGCTATTCACTACAGAGAGAAAGATCGTACAAGAGGGAGTATAGATTCGTTTGATTACTGGGTTTCCGAATGCTGAAAATGTGTACCTTAAGAGCACTGCTTCGAAGCCCAAATGCTCCGAAGTATTGAACTAATGAGCTTGTCTAACTAATGGCAGTCTAACTACTAACCATTTATCTTATGTGAACAAGTTTTCGTACGGGCTTGAAGAGAAAAGTCATAGTATTGGCTAAAGATGCATCACCACATTCAACTATCAAATATAACAATATAACTACCTCTAGACTAAGTTTAAAAAGCGACGAGACCTCTATTCACAGAATGGCCCACTCTTGTCTAAGTGAGAAAGTAGACTCTTGGCAGCGAATGCGTTCACCAACTACCTTTGCTGCGATACATCCAGTGGAACTATTAAGCTTTCTAGCAACCTCTGGAGTGAATAATATAGTTTAATTTTTTTTTAAATCAAGTCAAAAATATAGTTTCCTACTTAATTTGTTACTCTTTCTGACAATCAAACTCATGAAAAAGAATACTCGTAATGTGGCATAGAGCCTAAAGCAAAGATATGGCTGCCTTTTGTATCACTACTTAGATTAAAATATTGTACATACATATCAGCATCGCATAACACACTGGATCAGTTCTAGAAAAATTTTGAATAACACAAGGTTTGGATTAAGTACATGTGCACAAACATTTTTACAGTTTACCATAGCATAAGTATTTCTTATAATAAACTAGAGTTAAAAAACAGAATAAAAATGGGATAAAAAAAATAACTATTTTAGAACATTTAATTGATCTCATTTTGCTTAGTTTTGGATAAAACTAAATTCCTCCCGAACTACAGTCCAATCAGTTTGTTATTGATAACTACAAACGTACAATACATTTTAAACAAAATAATAGACACAAGTTTTAATTTTATTTTATTTTCTATAAAACACCTCAACAATAGTAGTTTTTGGCAAAAAGTATAAACAGTTCTCATACAAAAAGAGCACGTAATTACGAGTATATAGATGCAGAGAAATTTAGATCTTTCTTTTTAATCCACACCTTCTAGCCACATCCATTGAATATGCAGACTTTTTCAGATCGAATTAGCAGATCTTCAGATAAAGTAGATAAAGGATGGATGCAGTTATTACGATAGCAAAAATTTAGACGGTTTTGAGAATAACTAAACAAAACAAAGCGACAGGTGAAGACGAATTCTTTAAGAATATACCCGGAAACTGTTTGGCGAAGCTGGTAAAGTTATTTATTTACGAAGATGCTGAATAAAGGTAGAGTAGACGATAAATTTAAGAAGTCTTCTACTTAAAAAGTGTTTTTAAAACGGGATTTAAACGCAGCGGAAAACTACAGAGGCATATCCTTCATTGATACAGCGGTGAAAATACTTATCGGAGTTCTGTAGATTAAACCGAACAAAGGCGAAAGAAGTAATAACGTACTGAACGAATACCAAGTGGGATGCAGGAAGGGATATTCGACCGTTGACAATATTTATGACATGTCTAGTACAGTAAACTCTCGATAATTCGAATTTCATCGGACCAGAGAAAAACTTCGAACTACAGAAGTTTTTGAATTATGGAGGTTTCAGAGAAAGAAAAAAGATTTTTACAAAACTTAATTTTATTTGTACTGTATGTTTACATTTATGTAATACTCCGGGGGGTAAAGAAACTATAATTTGTTTATACAAATGACAAATCTTTTTTTATTCTGAGTAAGCGACTGCAAACGAGCTCGGTCCAGGGTTTTTTCGATCGTGATTAAGGCTGAAAAACGTCATCGTCGACATCTGTCCTCTCTAAAAATTCGTTTAGAATGTAAAAATTGTAAACTCTATTGCAAACCATCTGCACACCTTTTCGTTCAAAGAATACACAGGGCACAAGTTTTCGTTACATCCGCACTTCAACGAACAGTTGAATAGAAACAAATAGGCTTAACTTCGAATTATAGAGGTAAAAAAAGGCCACCAAGTTCGAATTAGAGAGGTTTTCAGGTTATATTGCACAAGAATAAGATTGAATTAACGAAAAGGACAAATCGCATAGGTTTTCTTCGATTAATAGAGGTTTCTCATGGGACTTTTTTTTTTTTGTAAACAGGTGTGTGGCCACGCCCAAATGGCGTGTAGGCACTGCGACCAAGGAGATCTATTGTGCCATAGGCCACTTTTAGGGCAGCAGTACTTCTACTCTCCCTATGAAAGCTATAATTACGGAGTTCCTAAAATCTTTTGGATATATGATCTCTTTAAGGAAAAAGCTTCTCCTAGTGCTACACAGAGCTACACACTCACATAGTATGTGTTCTGCGGTTTCGTCCTCTTCTAGGCAGAGGCGGCAGGTGATATCCACCGAAATTCTCATTTTGTTAAGGTGGTAGAGAAGTTGGCAGTGACCGGTAAGGAAGCTCACAAGCCTTATTATGTCATTTCTGCCGTATTTTAGGATATCAACTGCCTGTCTTTGGAAGGGTTGGACAGATCTTTTAGCCTGCCTGAGACCTTGGGAGTTATTCCAGTGGGAGATGCACATGTTGCGTTCCCAGATGTTTAGGATAAGTTTGAAGGCGGAATCGGGTATCCCGCAGAAGGGTTCAGGTCCAGTGAACAACTCAGAGGAGCCCTTCCTAGCTAGCAGGTCTGCAGTTTTGTTGCCGTCAACGCCTACATGACCCGGTACCCACCACAATTTTACTTTATTGTGTCGGCACAGATTTTGTAAGCTGTCGAAGCAGCTTAGAACTGATCAAATGGGAGATCAGTGCTTTGAGCTCCGCTTGGCTATCGGTGAGTATATGGATAGAGGCACCTTTGATGCCTGAGTGCAGGTTAATGTTAGCACAAGTTTCAATGGCGTAAAGCTCGGCCTGGAAAACACTAGGACTCTTTCCGAGTGATTTCGAAACTTTATGGTTGGGTCCATACACACCGGCGCCAACTCCTGAATCCATTTTTGATCCATCGGTGTACCACACTATACCTTTTGGATCAAGCGACAGTCCGCCATTATTCCATATATCACGGCTTGGGATCACAATCTCAAACCTTCTACCAAAGTAGAGTGATTTAGCTCGGGGAAGTCGGACAATAGCTTCATGAGATCCACGTGATCCCGTGTATGTACTCATGAGACTTAGGCAGTACTTCTATTTGTAGAGGTTTTCAAATAATAGAGGTTCGAATTGTCGAGAGTTCACTGTATTTTTCAGCTAAAAATCCATACGTCAAAAATCTCTCTTTTATAAACTGGTTTTCAGAAAATCAGGGAGATTATCACAAGAAGGGAAGTGAATATATACATGCTTATGAAGGCAGTGAAATAGAATTAGTGAAATCGTTAGTATTAAGTATGATATTTAGGTAAGTATTTAGGGATGATATTTATACCAAGACTGATCTTTATGGAGCATATAAATGAAATGCAAGGGAAAACTAAGTACAGTCGCAACTCTGTATGGAACAGTTTCATGTCTAATAAACGGCTTAATCTCTCGGCAAAGTATAACCTACTCAATGCGGCCGTAAGGTCCATATTTTGTTATACAGCTGAAATATTGAGCTATGCAAATTTGAACGAAAATGATTAGCTGCAACGTTTTTGGGTAAACCGAATATTTAACCTGATGCAATTTACACCCAATTATGCAGTTCAGTTGGAGAAGGAATTGATCGAGACACATTTCTACATGGCCTACATTCGTAGAACCCTTTTTAATTACGGAATTAATAGTGGTTCCAATACTGAACTTCTGCTGCCATGCATTCGATTTAGAGAGGTCTCCTTTAAACCAAGATATGTGGAAAGATAATCAGCTGAGGACCTTGTGGGAACTGTGGAAAGAGTCCTTGAGGAATCTCTAAAAAAGCTGCAACAAGTTCGCGAAGATTATACAGATTCTTAGACCATAGCATCGGGCATCAATTATTTTCAGAATAATCACCTCAGAGATAAAATAATGTGGATTTTTAAACTATAAACTGGGCAGCTATGACTTATTAATGAGATGTATATATGCAAAAAATATTGATTTGTTTTTAAGTATTTACTCAAAACAATATTTCAAAAAATTTAAATTCGAAAACATTTATCATTTCATTGAATTAAACATTTCATTTGTCAAAATCCTTTCCGCTTTTGTTACCAATGCTGTTTACATATCAGTTGTAGTCAGGATCGAATACCGGTCCGACAACGCCGTAAAAAGTTGTCATGCATGTCTGACAAATTATTTATTGTGATCCATAATTAATTCGATTTATTTGTTATAGCATTGCTACTGCGCTTATTTTTTGTTTGAAAAGAAAAAAACCAATCTACTGACAATGATGGTTATCTTCGTTAAACAAAAATAAATAATTCTTTCTTTTTGGTACATCTATCTATCTGCCTATCTATAATAAAATGATAACTAAGTTCGTATCCCGGCACATATCACGCAAAAACTACTTTACCGATTTTAATGAAATTTTAGCGTTCTAAAGTTTTATACCGTGGGCGCCGTGGAGCAGTGGTTAGTGTGTAGGATCACTGCTCGTGACGTTCCATATTCAAATCCCACAAGCCACGGAAAAAGTTGTTTCTTGGTTCCACCTCTCACGAATGCCTGATAAACATTAGAGAGTATTGTTGTCACGAGAAAGCTTCTCAAAAATATATTGCCCCTCGGATACGGAACTAAACTGTAGGTCCGTTCCATTCGTGTGAAAAAATATAACGCACACAACAAAATAAATAAAAATAAATAAATAAGCACATTAGATACATTTACGAAATTACGGAAATTTTCCTTGGCTATTTATTGGGCGCAAATTTATAGCTATCTATATACAGTGAAAGTCGCTTATAACGACGGTGAAGGGACCGATCAAATGTGTTTGTTATAACCGGCGGTCGTTATATCCGACTTCCACTGTATCTTGACGCGGGTGATAACTATGTCGTTTGATGTTTCCCGTTCTGTAGCTAAAGTTACATATAAAGTAAATATCATTGCGGATTACGCAGACAAAGTCACGGGCATCAGTCAACTAGTAAATAATATAATTAAAAAATTTTTAAAATAAATTGATGTGTGCCTCACCCACATAAGCGCCTGGTTAAATTGAAACTTCTCTTCAATAAAACATATTATTTGAACGCATAAATTGTACACATACTGAGCACACAGCAACTGATGCATCTACTGCGTTTACATGATCGGATTGACCCAGAATTAAGTTTCAATCAAACTTTCCAAATGATGGCTCAGATGACTACCTTGTGGGAAGCCAGAAGTTGCTTTTATTAGGCAAAATGTAAAACTATCGACCTTTACTGATTGAAAAACCACTTTAATATTGAAGAGTGCAAACCCAATGATTTACGGTTAGCGAAAAGTAAATACAATTTGATGTACTCTATTAAAGCTTTTGTAAAATCTGTGTAGAGTACATCAACTTGTTAACGACTAAAATTCGAACAACACGCAAGTGGTTCTCCATCTATGTAAGTACTACATACTAGTAACCGCGCAAGACTGTACTTAATTTCGGCGATCAGACGAGAACCTCTCAGCGTGGTTGATCGTTTCATGTTTGATTTTTGTGTCGAAGTCATTCCGATTCACTAGTCTCGCTAAAGAAGTTTCACTTCCAAAAACCTACTCACAAACAAATAAATTAGATACAACTGAGATGGAAGCAAGTAAGTTGCAAAAGAAATAGGACAGGCATTTTAAACATTAATTGCGAACTTAGTGTAAAATAATTTATCAACTCCTACAGACCATAAATAGACTAATTATACATTTAAATCAAAAATTTCACTCACCTGCAACGCTAACAATCCTTTTATCTTTCCCACTCAATAAAATTTCTATTTCTCCGCATAATTCTAACATCAATTATATACTAACAAAGCCCGCCGTCCGATTGTCATACATATAATTGTTTTAAATGCTTTCCATTATCAATCTCATCAAATCATTCCCCTTCAAATGGAATTTCCTTTGATCAGACAAGAAAAGTTATCGAAATCCGCCCAGAAAAACAATTTCCCACGTCAACGCCATCGTTCAAGTCCTGTCCCACCAACGCAATACCTTTTCTCACCGATATGGTGGAATTAAAACAAAACAATTTCAACCATCCACCAAGGTGTACACAAAAGGACTCAAAATTCCTTGTTATTGGTACTGCGAATATTTCATAATCCATGAAGGGAAGCGGTTAAGGACACCCTCGCGAAACTATACCCGTTTCCTCTGGGCTCGTACCGATGAAACAATAGATGACACTTTCATAATGATTTTGATAGATGACTATAAATTTCCCCATGAAGGATATATCCCCCAGAATCACTGTGTGCGTTTTGTCTATCCCTTCCGACACACAAAAAAGGATACAAAGGTAGGTTGAAGTGTATCATTGTGTGTACGTATGTATGACGCTGGCTTGATGGCGAAAACAGGTTCGCACACAGGGAATCCTAAGAATTTATGATTAATTACATTCCGCCCGGAACAATTGTCGATTTGTTGTTTGTTCTATGGTTGAATTAAAGCCAACTAAATTCATTTGCTGGTGGTGGTCTGAATTAAATTGATTGCGTGGAAGAGTCTTTCTCTTCAGTTTCCACCTTCTTTTTTTTATTTTAGTGGAATTAATTAATTTTATTCACTCAAGTATTTTGAACAGTTTCTTCACTCAGCGCACTGAATCTTTTTGCATAATGCCTGTGGAGCAGAGTTAAGTTGAAGTCATAATTATTCGCTACATTTAATGGAGATTCCAGACGGTTGTCGCGACAGAAGTGTGTCTATTTATTTGTTGGCACATGTAAGAGGGAAGTAATTTTGAGAAAGTTCAAATTTTATTTTAATTTTGATGTGATATTTTTAATGCTGACCAGTGCGGGTTTGTCGGGGGTAAATCAACCACAGATCCAATCCAAAGTATAAGGATCATAATGAAAAAATCGTGATTCCTTAAAGGATTTCCATATATGTAGTATTGGTCGACTTTGAAAAAGCAATCGACAGACAACCACGAGATTTGATATGATTGATTGATTGACTATCTGCTTGAAGGTAAAATGATCCCAAAGTGATCCTTGCTGACGATGGAACCATCGTAAATGCGGATCCTAAGTCCCTGTAATGAACACTTGGCGTATGGGTGTATGCTTTATTAAAACTACTCTCGAACTACGCACTGCTGCGCCAACAGTTAAGGGACCACCTTGCGCAAGGTATGTTAGCAATCAGCGACTATTCAAGACCATTGGTGTGCTGTGAAAAATATTTTTACAGTCATAGAACATGGCTTTCCGAGGATACTTGGAGACGGATCAACGAACGAAAAAAGCTGAAAGCTCACATTGCAGCTACTCCAGCAGCAGGGAGGAGCGAGCTAGAGTCTCTATATCGCATTAAGATAGATGAGAGATGTTCAGCGTAGCCTGCGACGCGACAACGCGCTGACTACAGAAGCAGAAGGAGGTCCGAGAGCAAGACCGTCTACGGACTCACCAAAGAACTGACAGGTGGTCGCAGCTCCAGGCAACGACCAGTGAAAAGCCTAGACGGTTCTTTGCTCATTTCGAATGAGGATCAGCTTAAGAGATGGAAAGAAGATTTTGTGGTTTTTGAACCTGAACTGCGCCAATTACAGAGGTATAAGTCTCCTCAACATCGCATATAAGATCCTGTCTGCCGTATTATGTGAATGCCTAAAACCGATCGTGAATAACCTGATAGGTCCTTATCAATGCAGTATCAGGCCTGGAAAGTCCACCATTGACCAAATAGATCTTGGAAAAGACCCATGAATATAAAATCGATACGCACCACCTGTTCATCGATTTCAAAGTTGCCTATGATAGCGTGTTTAGAGACGAGTTATACAGAGCCATGTCTAGTCTTGGCATCCCTGCCAAGCTCGTCCGTTTGTGCAGAATGACGCTGTGTACTCACGCTGCTTCATCAAAGTCCGTAAGAACATCACCGAACCGTTCGATGTCAGGAAAGGTTTTAAACAAGGTGACGCGTTATCATGCGATCTCTTTAACACAGTACTTGTGGGAATTGTAAGAAACTCACAAGGCAACACCGGAGGTACAAGTGCAACTACTGTACAACTACTCGCTTATGCCGATGACATAATCGGAAGAACTCAGCGGGCCGTTACTGGGGCATTTACAAGCATTGAGATCGAAGTAGCAAAGATAGGTTTAGCGGTCAATGAAAGCAAAACAAAATATATGCCGTCTACAAAAAGGGACACTCAACATCGGCATCTAGGACAGAACGCCACAATAAAAAATCAAAAAAATAAATATTTGGCGCAACAGCTCTTTAAGTGCCAGGGCCTAGCTTCTCGCAACCACTCATGTTGTGTGCGTTATATTTTTCACACGAATGGAAGGGACCTACAGTTTAGTGCCGAATCCGAACGGCGCGATTTGAGAAGCTTTTTCGAGACAACAATACTCTCGGATGTTTGTCAGATGCTCGCGAGAGGTGGGACCGTGAAAAAACTTTTTGGTGTTTTCTGGGATTCGAACTTGGAACCCTATGCGTAGTGAACGCCACAATAGACAGATATAATTTTGAGGTAGTAAAGGATTTTGTCTACCTAGGCTCTATGGAGAACTCCGCAAATGACATCAGTAGGGAGATCACACGAAGAATTACTCTTGCCAATCGTTGTTTCTATGGGCTAAGAAGGCTATTGAGTAGCAAAGCCCTATCTGGAACTACTAAGGTAACTCTTTATAAGTCACTAATCATCCCAGTCCTGCTGTATGGCGCCGAGGCATGGGCTTTGACAAAACCGGATGAGGATGCTCTTGGTTGTTTCGAGAGAAAAGTACTTCGAGCGATTTTTGGTCCCGTCTGTATAGACGGTGAGTGGAGGAGAAGGTACAATGCCGAACTATACGGCCTATACAAAGACATCGACTTAGCCAGAAGAGTTCACATACAGCGACTAAGATGGCTGGGTCATATAGATCGGATGTAGCCCAACGTTTCCGCCAAGAAAGTCTTCGAATCCACCCCGGATGGACGGCGCAGTAGAAGACGACCTCGTGGTAGGTGGCGCAAACAAGTGGAGGGGGACTTCAACCAAGGGGGACACTACGCAACTGGAGGCAGCTGGCTCGTAACCGTGCTGGCTGGAGAGGTATGTTGGTTGAGGCCCAGGCCCACCCCGGACTGTAGCGCCATCTAAGTACGTAAGTATTAGCTGGCGATATGCGCCAAAATTAGTCTTAGATGCCCGAGCTAAGAAATGCCTGAATACGCACCACGATCCCCCGTAAGGATCAGATCACTACCACAATCAAAGCATTGAAAACCAACAAGGCGGTAGGACTCGACAGTATTCTCGCAGAACTGCGCCAACAACTTCGGCTGAGCTACTGAGAGAGAGCTTTCCTGACAAGTGGAAACAAGGAATGATCGTCCAGCTTCCTAAGAATAGACATTAATGGAGTGTGAAAACTGGAGGGGTATCTGTGTGCCGCCTGATGTACTCGTAGCTAAGTTAATATCAAAAATCATTAATCAACATATCGAAGACACACTCGATGTCGTACAAGCAGTTTCCGCTTTGGATTCTGCTGTGTCGACCACATCGACACCCTGCGGATCATCATTTAGCGTTGCATCGAACAGCGATCACCAATTCACCTGCTGTTCGTCGATTTTGAAAGGGCGTTCGATAGTGTCAACATGTAGTTCTATAATTCGAAGCTATCCCTATTGGCAACTAGCGATATGCTTCGGCAACTTTGTTGACGGGGAAACGGATCAATTCAATGCACTCTTAAATTCCCACTGAAACATCTTGACTACGCTGACGATGCTTGCTTACTTTATCACAGAGCTATGGACCTCCACCCTTCCACAGCAGATATGGAAAGGGAGGCAAGCGTCATCGGGCTGAAGATTAATACGCAAAAACTAAAATTATGAGATTTGGAACAAACTCTACAGCTCAAATATGCATGGCTGAACAATCGGTAGAGGGAGTAAAGGATTTCCAGTATCGAACACCTTTACCAGAGAACGGGTTAAGAACCAATAGGCACAACCATCCAACGACGGAAGTAGCAGTGCATTGAACACACGTTCAGAAAAAGTGACAGTTCCATAGCTAATGATGCTATGCAATGGAACACTTCATCAAGGATGGCGGAATACCTCGCAGTCCGAGGAGAACATAGAACAGAACAGTCGAGTAGGAGGCACGGTAGTTGGGGAGTGCTGAGGCACCTTGCCAGAAACAGTAGACGATGGTGCGCAGGCGTAGTAAAGGCGCTAGGACCCACAAAGGGAGACAGGACATACCTGAGCAAGTTTTTTTTTGAGGCGGAATTGATAAATTGGTGGAGTGTACTAGAATAAGCAACACAACAAAACTTTCTTAACAACGCAATATATCCGTGTTACATAGGCAATCATTTAGTCCTTTTTATGAGTGAATGAATTCTATCTTGGTATTTGTGGATTATTATTGTAATAGCCGAACCCCATAGCCGAATCAATAGTAGTGAAATGGGAGGGATATGATCTCTTGTTTTCAGATCATAACCTCGCCGAAATATGAAGAAGAAGATTATTGTAACTGATTTGTTATGAATCCGGTATATCCTTTAGTGAGCTCTACCTATATATGGAATATTAACACATTTTTAATAAGTGCTTTAGCAGGGTATCATTTATTTCAGTGACTAATTTGCTAATAATAGAGCTCTATACAACAAATTGGCTATCGTACTTCAATATTTTATGGATCAGTGAGTATTTTATTTTCGAAATCTTTCACATATTTCAAAATGTGGTTCGCCTGAGGAAGTGGAAACCCAAAAACTATTTCGTGCTCCTATAGAATTCGCTACACAGCACATTTCCGTTTTTGTGTCCTGGCCGAGACAATGTAGATACCGTTAAAAGACTGATGTAAGCTTACAGACAACATACGACTGTTCTTACTAAGCTTACAAAATCCTGAATGCTGTAATATGTGAGCACTTAAGATGAGGAGTTGATTACCGAGACAGGATAAGAGAAACCTGAAAACTGATCCTGCTGGCTTAGAAATCAGTTCAGGAAGGAGACAGTGATACCGATCTGATATCAATAAAGAACTAAAATGAATTAACACAAAAAATGTCTGACTTCTTTTCTAAATCCTTGACTTACCATGAGGTTCCCTAATCAAAATTCTGCTCCTTGACTTTTCCTGAATTTCTAGACCAATTCAGCGGGTCTACGGCAATATTGGGAGTTCGGTATCTTTTTAGCTTCCCGAACAAAGTTCTCGAGGCACTACCCTTAACAACAATATCTAACTGGTACATAGGGTGCTATTTAAAGCTGTAGAAGATGATTTAATGTGAGCATGTACCAATTACTACCTCAACAGCAGTGCTAGTGGACTGCATCGAGTGTTCGTCCGAGTGCTTGCTAGAGTGTCCGAGTCTGAACCAAGATGGGAGGACAGATCGATTTCGCCTCGTCTCTGTTGGCGACAATTATAGGGGAGTCGACCCTAACGGCAGCGACCTCCTCGGGATTTGGGGGATGCACAATTGCTGTCCCAGAAGTTGATGCAATAGAAGGTGCATCACTCTGTATATTTTTATATTTATTTAAATGAATTCTGGATCCACGAGTACTCGGGGAGGGAAGCATTACCCACAGCAAAGCCCTGTTTACTGTGGGAAGGCATAAAATAAAGCAGGAGGTCGCCTGGATATCTTGAGTTCGCATACTAGCGACTAAGAACCCTCTTAGCCATGCATAGCTCGGCGTATGCTGTTCCACCCTAGATTATAATTTTTTTTTCAGAAGTTGTTCAGTAATGAATTCAAGCCGTACAGTCGAGGAAAGCACACAAAAGTGCTAGAGCGAATCATCGGTAACAGGTTGGAAGCAGCGATTGTAGAAGCAGGTGGACTATCAGCATATCAGTATGGCACGCTAGACTTTTGATGCCATTAAGGAAGTGGTTGATACAGTGAAAAGGGGCATAGAAGGAAGACGATAGAGAAGAGGCGCAAAGCCGTACTGTTGCGTCATAACACTGGACGTTAAGAACGCGTTCAACACTGCGAGCTGGAAACAAATCCTTCAAACGCTTCGAAGTATGCGCATACCAACTAGCATCAGGTATATTTTGAGAAACTATTTCCGACAAAGAGTGCTGCTCTATGAAACAGAGGATGGTGCGAAAGAATACGCGGTCACTGGAGGAGTCCCTCAGGGCTCGGTCCTTTTTTTTTGCCGAGAGCAGGTGAAAAATCAATCTTCTAAAGACACTATAAGGCCCGACCGATCCTGAGACCAACACTATGGAACCTCATGTACGATGAAGTCCTTCGTCTTGAAATACAAGCTGAGGCTAAAATCCTGGGATATACGGACGACATCGCTATAGTTGTAATGCAAAACAATTAGAAGAAGTTGTTCAAATTAGCAACGAAACCATCTCAGTTGTTCGACGGTGGCTAACATCAGTCGGTCTCATGCTAGCAGAACACAAAATGGAAGCGGTACTTATTACTAGTAAAAAGCAACTGGAAACCATCACGCTCAGAGTAGGTAGGCATGAGATAGTATCCAAACCAGCTATCTAATATCTTGGCGTCATGATTGATTCAAAGTTTACATTTTAAAAACATCTGGCGTATGTAAGCATCAAATCCTCTCGCGTGGGTACCACCATTGCGCAGACTATGCCGAATATAGGAGGGCCAAGATACAGCCGAAGACTACTCTTAGCTAAACTAGTCACATCCGTAGTCCTATACGGATCACCAGTTTGGGCCGGAGCTCTGGAAGTGACTTCATACAAAAGAAGAATCATAGCAGTAAATCGAGCGGGCGTGCAGCTATACATACATCGAAGACAAGCGGGCATACGCACATTCATGCGGCTACAATGGCACGCAAACTCGAATCCATCATCATGAGCTGAGTAAAACTACTAGAACGTGAGAGAAAAGAGGCCAAAAAGACTAACACTAATCTAGACGACAAACTAAGAAAGAAACCTCTCAAACCTCGAAATCTCTCAATCACCCCTATGCCGCCAGAATCAAGTGTCGAAGACCAGTGGCAACGCTGTCAACATGCCAGCAGAAACGCCGCGACTGATGTGCTGGGTCTCGCTCGCCCACCACCGCGAAACCCCTGATTTGACGAAGAATGCCGGCAAGTACATGCAGCAAAACAAGAGGCATGCAAAGCGGCGCTGCAAAGGAAGACGAGAGCTGCTCGTAAACTCTACGAGCAAAAGAGACGGGAAGAACATCGGCTTCTCCAAAAGAAGAAGAAAGAGGATGAGAAGCACGCGATCGAGAATATAGAGAGTTTATACTCCAGGAACAATGTACGGAAGTTTTACAAACAGGTAAAAAGAAGGTGTCAGAGAAGCAATACCCGTACAGAAACCTGTAGAGATGATAACGGAAACATCGTAGTAGAACAATAATCGGTGCTGAGAATATGGAAAAACTACAATTGTCTGCAGACTGTGTAACGGCGATGAAGACCAACATCCCGCTGTCAGGCAGAATGAACCATTCAACATAGACGATGATAGTCAAAATTTCCACCTGACCAAACGAAGTGAGGATAGAAATATCCAAGTTGAAATCCAACAAGGCTGCTGGACCTGACGGCTTATCGGCCGAACTTTTCAAGGCACCTGCTGATGAATCGGTAGAGTGCATACACCAACTCATCTCTAAGATTTGGTCAGACGAGTGTATGTCTGATGAATGGAATCTCAGATCCAAAAGAAAGGAGACCCCATCAACTGCGCCAATTATAGAGGCATCAGTCTCCTCAACATCGCATATAAGATCTTTTCTGCGATATTGTGTGAACTCCTGAAACCGTTTATCAACAGCCTGATCGACCCCTATCAGTGGGTTTTCAGTCCAGGAAAATCCACAATCGATCAAATCTTCACACTTTGGCTGATCCTGGAGAAAACCCAAGAAGTCCAAATCGATACTCGCCATCTCTTTATCGATTTCAAGGTCGCCTATGAAAGCATCTATAGAGAAAAGCTTTATAGAGTCATGTCTAGTTTTGACATACCTGCCAAACTTGTTCGTTCGGCGAACGCTCGCTGCTCCATCGAGGTCTGTAATGACCTCACCGAAACCTTTGACGTCAAAAAACGTTTTAGACAACGTGACGAGCTGTCATGTGACTTCTTTAATATTGTACTTGAACGAATTGGGCGGAACTCACAAGCCAACACCGGAGGCACAATCTATCACAACTCTGTACAACTGCTTGCATACGCCGACGATATAGACATTATTGGAAGAACTCAGCGGGCTGTCACCGATGCGTTTGCAAGCATTGAGGCGGAAGCGGTCAAAATGGGTTTAGCGATAAACGAGGGCAAAATCAAGTATATGCTGTCAACAAGAAGGGACAAACAACACCGACGAGGTGTTAAGGGACTTTGTCTACCTTGGCTCTGCTATAAACTCGAAAAACAAGATCAGCGCAGAAATCAAGCGAAGAATAACTCTTGCAAGTCGCTGTTTTTTGGGCTTATAAGGCAATTCAACAGTAAAGCCCTATCTCGAACAGCTAAGAAGACTCTGTGTAAGACTCTGATCATCCCAGTCCTGCTTTACGAAACTAAAACATAGACTTTATTAAAAGAGGATGAAGATATCCTTGGTCGCTTCGATAGAAAAATTCTTCGTAAGATTTTCGGTCCCGTTTGCGTTGACGAGTTTTGGAGGAGAAGGTTCAATAACGAACTATACCAGCTGTACAGCGACATCGACCTGGTCAAAAAATTGCGTATTGGACATCTGAGGTGGCTAGGACATGTAGAGCGAATGGACACCAACGCTCCGGCCCGCAGAGTCTAACGAATCTAACGCGGAGGGACGACGCAGTAGAGGACCTCCTCGCCGCAGCTGGCGCGCACGAGTTCAAGGGGACCTCGACCAACTTGGAGTGCGCAACTTGCAGCAATTAGTTAAAGACCGCGCTAAATGGAAAGGTTTGTTGGTTGGGGCCCAGGTTTACCCCAAACTGTAGCGCCACCTAAGTAAGTACGTACTCTATTTACAAATAGTAAGCATCTATTTCGCTTCTTCCAAACAAACTATATTGCCATATTAATGAAACGAGTATAAACTCCAACCCTCGAGGTCTCCAACCTTTTAGTCGCCTCTTACGACAAGCAAGGGATCAGCTGTGGATGTATTCTCTTCCAGCCCCAAGCCACAGGGCTTTTGAGAAAAAATCAAAACTCCAGAAATAAAACATTGTACGAACTCTGTTATTTTTTTTTTACTCTAAAAAGTAGGGTTTATTTACAACAAAATGTTTCCTTTTCATTTTTCTTCATATATAATATATATAATATTGTATATATATAATAGTATTTTCTTACAGAATGAGGCCTATGCTTACGTATTTGGATTTTCTTCATCATAATAAGTGTTTTTTTTTTTCTGTTTCCTTTGCTGTATACAGTATAAGTAGAACTATTCAATTTTCAAAATATTTTTTTTTTTGTTTTTCTTTTCTAATTTTTACCAAATCATCGAAAATAATGAGGACACATTTTTTAATATATTTTTTTTTTTTAACTTTTCTTATTTTTTCATAGATTTTTGGTTGCAAAAATTCTTTTCCACTTAAATAATATATTTTTTAAATGTTTTTTTTATTTATTTACGTATATTAGGTTCGATTTGTTATTTACTAATATTATGATATATATATACCATAAATAATAATTCAACAAATTTAATCACATTTTAACTGTATGCCTTCCACTTCTATTTATCGTTAAGTTTTTGTTTTATTCTTTATCAAATCTAAATATCTTACAGTATTTCAATTTTTTTTAGTTTTCTTGTGAGGGTGAATTTTTTTTTTATTTTTTTACCTTTTTCATTTGCTGGTCTATACAAAATTTACAGAATGCAAAATATGCCCGCAGTGCTTGAGAAAGAATTTGAATTTTTCTTTAATACGGGCAAACGACTTTTGCATTGATTTTGCTGTGGTTTTAGTCGTAGTTTTTTTTTCTAATTTGTTTACTATAAGTATTTATTTTACAAGTTTTTTTTTACTTAAATTTATGTTTTTTTTTTCTCTTTTAGTTATTGTATGGCTTTGGTATATTGTTTATTGTGGTTCATGTCTATGTACAAAAACACACAGACTTTGATTGGTTTACTCTAGGTTTTTACTATAAAGGTTTTTATTTTCTTATAGTTTTCTTTTATTTTTAAATTATTGTTACATTTGAAATATTCATCTATTGCATTTTTTGTTCTTTAATGCCGAAAAAAGAGTGTTAATTAATTTTTTTTATAAAAAAGAGAAAAAAATACGAATTGTTTTAAGCCTAAATTTTTGTGTAAGTGTTAAAAAATAACTCCTGTTGTTTTTTTTTTTTTAATTTATAAATATTTTTTGGTATATATTTAAGTATTTCTCTTATTTATTATTAATTTAGCCAATTATTCGAATTTTAAATTTTTGTTTTCTCTGTATACATGTTATCCTTGCGCAAACAAAAACAAATGTTTTTTTTGTTAATTTATTAATTTTTCGAAAAAAAAGTAAAAGAAATATTTTTTTTTCTCATAATAAATAGCTAGGATTTTGGGATTTTTTTTTTTATATTTTTTTGTTTTAAAATCTTCCACCAAATAAATAAGAACAGAAATGTACAATTATCTATTTTTTTTTTTCAATTAAAAAATAAAAGTTTAATATCGAAAGATATTTCTTTTAGTTTTTACCTTAAGATTTTAATTACCTTACATCATTTTGTGTTCTGTTTTATATAGCTTTTCTTAATTTTGTTTTACAAATTGCACTGATTTATTAAAAAGAAAATAATAATAATTATAACAAAATCATCACTGGCCTTTCTTAAATTCATATTATGTATTCGTTATGTGTCAATATTTAAGCAGTTTGGGTAGGTTGTAATGTTAGATAAGGGCGACGAAAGGTGATTTAGTGTTCGAAGGAAGCAAAAAAGGAGAAAGGTTCTTTTAAGATGGAGATGGAGTCATGTCACGTAGGTTAACTCGACTCGAAATCCTAATTTGTGACGAAATTTAATAAGTAAAGGCGAATGGTTCTGCTGCTAAATGCTCTCGTCTTCATTTGAAATTGAATCATGAATTGGTAAGTTATTAAAATGGATGTATCTTTTAACTGTATCCAGTTCTTCTCCATTCTTTCTTCCCCATCGAATCGAGAAATAGGACTAGCAAACTTAGTCGATAAAGCCCAAATTCTTGGTACTTTGTTTACTATGTTTCATTGAATCTCTCTCAGACATTTTTAGTATTAAGAAGCATCTATTCTCATGATTTCAATAGGCTACATTTATGGAATGTAGCATATTAAAATGTACTAATATGCATCAATTCAAAATGTTTAAGGCCAAAATTGAATGGGGTTTATTAACTGTTTCAAAAAATTAAGAGATAGCTTTAATTGCTCGAATGCTACATCGTCCTTGTACAGTTCTTAAGCCACTATCAACAGCATAACCTAAGCGCGTCGCAAATACAGGGTGTGCTTTATGTTTCTAGCCGAATTTGTTTGGCTATCATTTGGTTTGACTATCATTTGTCAGTTCATATTGGACAGTAGTGGAGAGTGGTCAATTACAATTTATTGTGGAGCACCTAACGCCGCAACAACATGTTGAAGTTATCAAAACATTTTATTCAATTCGCGGATATGCGAAGAAAATTGCATAATATTTTCGGAGTTAATCATATGCCAAGCAAGTCAATCATTCACCGTGTAATGAATAATTTTGAAAATAAACACACACTGGGAGACAAAGCAAAGTCTTGGCGACAACGTAGCCAACGTAAGGCAGAAAATATTGGTACATTGGGGCAGAGTGTTTGTGAATGCCCGAGCACCTCTCATCAACGCCGTGCACAGGAATTGGGAATGTCTCCTTTATGTTTGTTAAAAGTCCTCAAAAAAGATTTACATTTTTAACAGTATAAAATCCAATAGATATAACAGCTACAGGAAAATTACCATAAACGGCGGCGAGATTAGAGTCCTCGGGTTTTACAGCTCTTTATAGACGACCACCATTTTTGCCAAAAAATCATCATGAGCGACGAAGCACATTTCGACTTGGCTGCCTTTGTTAATAAACAGAATAATCGCTTTTGGGGCAATGACTGACCATTACATCCTCGTAGAGTGATTGTATGGTGCGCTATTTCGCCAGGTGGTATTATTGGGCCAAATTTCTTTGAAGGTGATCGAAGCAATGCTGTTACAGTCACTGGTGATTGTTATCGTGACATGTTGAAAATCTTCTTGTGCCCAAATTGAATCAATTGGCCCTACAGCACATGTGTACCCAACAAGACGGTGGCACATCACACACAGCTCGTGCTACGATGCAAATTTTGCGAGAAACTTTTCCCGACCGAATAATGTCAAAAAGTTGTAATATCGACTGGCCCCTATGATCCCCAAATTTGAACGCCCACAATTTTATTCCTGTGGGAGAACTTGGAAGGAAAAGTGTACACCAACAAATCAACCGCAATTTTGATCCTTAAATCCGAAAATAAATTTCCGAAATAACACCAGAATAGTGCGAGTATGTTATAAAAAATATGCTTGAAGGAGCTCGCATTTGTGCCGCGACCAGAGGACACCAGTTGACTGATATCATATTTCACATATAATGTTAAAGATCATATTGATTCAAAAGTTATTAAAAAACATTGGACTGGAACATAAAAAATGCCCTTAATACGAATATGTGTTCTTATTAAGTGAGTCTTCGAGTTTTGTTGTGTACCCTGTATGCTCATGATATTTTTTTTCCCTCCACAAACAGCAGTTTCGGCATCGTCTTTAACGCTAGAATGCATAAGGGTTTTTGAGTAACGTTAACACATATGGGATTCCTGAGCACCCCAGTACTTTGGGTTGAAAATACCAGCAACTTATAACACAATCTTATAAAATTTATTCATTTTATTAAAAAATAATGTTTTTACTAACTTATTTAACAAAATAAATGGCATTTCCATTTTTGAAGTGGGGTGCGATAGCACCCCATACGCATTCTAGGGTTAAACTTCAAACTTCGGTTGCCACAAGCATTGCAAGTGCTCCAAAAGTTTTTTTTTTTTTTTTTGATTATCATTTAGCGCTAGTTATTCGTTTTAAACCTCACTCTAATAGAATACGGTATGGCGGGATTAACGTTTGTGTACGGACTGTAGTCTAGGAATTCTGCGTACTAAACTCTTTGACTAGATGCGGGTCTCATTCAAAAAGTAGAACATATTTACAATTGCATTTTGCACCCTGGCTTACAAACCGTATTGCTCCTAATTCGGAACAAAACCTTCAGATTTAAGCAACAATTCCGTGGTGTTATTCAGTTTGTTGTAAAGTGGGCGGATACAAGTGTTCAGGCTAAGCAACTACGGATCTAATCCTGGGTCAATTGTCACTCTGTTTCTTAAGCCAAGTTTATCGATGCTCATATAACCGGGTCCTGAGCTAACTCTGATACTTATCAGGAGAACGTACAAAATTAAGGACTCTCTAAAGTAGGATAGGTAGAGCAAAAGGTTCTTCGCACCAATGCTGTTTTAGACTAAGTTGAAGTCATTTTTGACGAGATCTTCCTGCAGCCATTATAATCTCTGGTTAAAATTTGATGCTGATTTTTTTATATAATAATTTAACTGCAAAGAAAAATATTTGTATGAAGTAGAAAAGGTATAAATATCAAAATACCAGGAGTGGGAACTCTTGATTGGATTGAATCCATCCCGCTTTGAGCATTAAAGCTTAGTGCACTTTGAAACTGTGAGTGGATTTGAGACATTCGAAATGACTCCATCCGATTTTCCAATCTATCGGAACAAAGTCAAAAGCATGTCTTGGCAAAATAGAATGAAATATTTTATTCGCTCATTAGTCCAAAGCTGCAAGAGTAAAATAAAACCACCTAAACTATAAGCAAATATATAAGGAGCTAGGGTTTGGCTTCTGGGAACCATTCACTGGAATAGAGGCAACCTACAGCTTTACCACAAGACTGTATTTAAAGTCATATCTTCGCAAAACTTTTAAATTTAGATTACAGTGGGTATGTAAGAACAGTTATAGGCCAACTATTGCCAACTCACCATAACCCACCTCCGACTGAAAGCATAATATTCTAAGCATACATGCATGCACAGAGAGGGTTTCGGACATTCAAAAGAACGAATTATTAGATAGAGTAACTAAGTTTCTTTTCTTTGCTAAAATGTGTGCCTCCAACTCAATTAACAAAATGTTGTTTGGCTTTTCCCCGTTAAGAAAGACCTTTTAAATCACTTACAAATCAGGAAACTAAACAGATTTTTTAAGGAAAAAAACAAATTATATTCAGAAAAGAATTTGGTTTTTGCATTGTCTGTACATAAAATTACAAAAAAAAAAATTACATAATTTTTTTTTTCAAAATCAACCTTTTTACACATTTTCTTTTCATTTTTTTTTTTATATTTTAAATAGATGTATATATATATATTTATTAGTAGTTTTATGTCTTAATCGATCTAATTTATATTTTAACTAATTTTTTTCTTGTTTTACTTTTACACTTATGTATACAATTTAAATTGTAATATATAATATATATATATACCTTTATTTAATTTTATTTATCAATTTTTTATTACAATTACATTTAAATATTTATAATTATTATTATTAACTTATTTAATTTGAGGTCACATGAGTTGGTTTTGTTGTTGAGTGTTGTTTTATTTATAATTTTTTTTTTTTATTTAAAATTTATATTATTTTTGACAATTTTGTTGTATTATTTTCACTTGAAACAATAAAAAAAAAAAAAACGAAAACACTTTTCTTTTATGAAATAAGTCGAAAAAATATATATATTTATAGGAAACTTTGTGGAGAGTTAAACTAGTTTTTTTTTTGTATTTTCTAATGAAGTACATAAACAAATTTTGTGTAATACATGCGGATAAAACAACGGTTTATTTTTTTCTTCTTTTTTGTTAGAAAATGAATTTAATTATAAATATATTATATATTTGTTTTAAGTAAATATATATTGATAACATTTGATTTATTGTGGACTTTGTGGTGGTGTAATATCATCCGCATTGTCACCAGAACCAGGTTCGCCTTTTGTTTTGTTTTCCTTTTTCCATTTCATTCGACGATTTTGGAACCAGATTTTTATTTGTCTTTCGGTTAAGCATAAGGCATGGGCGATTTCGATTCTTCTTCTTCGTGTTAGATATCGATTGAAATGGAATTCTTTTTCCAATTCGAGGGTTTGGTATCGGGTGTAGGTTTGTCGACCACGTTTTCGTTCTAAAAAAAAAAAAAAAAAAACAATAAAACGAATTAATTATATTGAGAGTAGAGATGCATTTTTTGAAAGCAAAATTAAGCAATTTAGAGAACTACTATTATTAAAAGCAAATCTAAACTGAGAAAATTATAAGAGTACAAGCCTTACTATTTTTAGTTTTAATTACGTAATTGTGGTACTTTTTCTATGTCGAATACAGACGTTACAAGAGACAAGCGACAAATAAGTGCGCCTGGCTCCATACAAAGAGTACGGAGGGCCTATATCAGGAGCTAGAGGAAATATCCTCTGTTGCTGATACAAATCAGGCTACCCATGGGCTGCTACGATAGAATAATAACGATGACGCAACCACTTTCAAAAAAGCCGCCGAAAGAAGAAGGAATGCTCGGGAGATTCGTTCGTCAAAGCTAATTATCAATTCTCAGGGCCAGGCTCTTGATCTGATTTGGTGGCCCAAAAACATCGAGTGGTTCCAGAAACCGATGTACAGATGATCATAGACATGCACGGGGGAACAAAGACAAGAGTAAGATGCCCCAGTAGTGTAGCCCCAGTGGAGTAATCGAAGAGTTCTCAATCAGAGGTATACACCAGGGAAGCATGTTAAGCCCTTTGCTCTTTATTACAGTCCTTGACTGTCTGCTGAAGATAAAGTGACGGACCCTAAAGAGCTCCATTTATTCTTTGGCGACAATGGAACCATCATACGTTAGGATCCTACGTTCATGCAACGAGCACTTGACGTATAGGTGGGTGAGCGTTTTGGAGAAAAATGGGTATCGCAATAGTCCAAAAAAAAGACCGAGTACTTGTGCCGCCCATTCTCTGATCTACTCAGCCCAATTTTAGACACTTATTTGAATGAAATGGTGTGGGCGCCGTGGCGCAAGTGGAGAGTGTTGGACCACTGCGCGTGAGATTCAAAGTTCGAATCCCAGAAAACACCAAAAAGTCTTCACGGTCCCACCTCTCGCGAACATCTGACAAACATCCGAGAGTATTGTTGTCATGAGAAAGCTTCTCAAAACAAATTGTCCTTCGGATACGGCACTCATTTGTAGGTCCTTTCCATTCGTGTGAAAATAATAACACACACAACACGAGTGGTTGCAATAAGCTAAACTCAGGCACTTTTTTTTATATGAATGGAACAGTGCGAAAAGTTCAAATATCTGGAATCTATGATCAATAACGAAGCAACCTGTGATGGGCGTAGGATGGATGAAGAGGCGGGAAGACTTCGCTATCTTCTGCTACCAAAAAATGCCCCCTAAGTTGAAAGAATGGCTCTACACGACAGTTGTGCGTCCAGCACTCACATACGGTTCACAATGTTCGACAATGTACAAAACATATGGAGGTAAATTAACGGCCACTGAGATGAAGATGCTTAGCATGACAGCTGGAGTGACCAAATTTGAAGATCTGTGGAAGCCTTCACGTCAAAGAAACCATCCAACGAAATATTGAGCGCAATCGGCCCAACTGGTATTGTCATGTTCAAAGAAGATATCTTGAGGCCTTGTCCACAGATATCGCGAAAAAGAGGTAGGCCTAACAACTCTCAGATCACACAAATGCAACAACACCAGGATTTGGTTTGCCTCAGTAACGAAGTGATCTTAAATCGAGAGACCTTCCATTCTGAGGTCAATCAAGCAAACCCCACAGGCGGATAAGTAAAAATGCAGTAAAGTGGAAGGGTTATGCTCTCTCGATTTCAGATCATAACTTCGTTGAAATAGCAAGAAGAAGTCACTACAAGATTTTAACAAATCTTATCAACAACGTGCAAAGCAACATATGCTTTAAGTCGTTCACTACTCTTATATGAATAAAGGATGCATCGTCGAATAAATGGATGCATCGATGACGCTAGGGTTTCTTACAATTCGCAGATATTTATTTGTTCTAAAAAAAAAAAAAAGTGTGAAGAGACTTCTAACTTTTCGAAAATGCTGGATAGATCATGAACCCTCTACAGTGAAGAAATCCTTGATTTATTAGCTATTCAAAGAGTAAAATAACAAAACTCAACATTTCCTGGCCCTAGCTACAAACGTCGAAAAACCCTTAAAACTTCTTCTAGCATACTGATTGAGTAGGTTGTGGGAAAAGCAGACCGGTGACACTGCCTGCAATAAAAGCGTATCTTGAATTTTTTTTTTAGCGAGTCGCTATCTGCTCTCATAGACTAGATGCAGTCTATTTGAAATAAATTAGGTCCGAGTGGCTGCATGAATTAAGGTAGGTCCATTATATCTCCAGACATTCTCTAAAACTACCGCATAACCAGCCAAAACTGTCGAAGAAGTAAGCTCCTAGGTGGGTTTCTTTTCTAATGCAGAGAGCCGGACAATCAGAAAGAAGTTTCAGCTTCTGCAGAAATTATTCAAGAGACGGACTCTATTGAAGTGCTTACGTCTACCTATAAGTCATTATCATGTAGTGACACCTACAGTTGTGTTGATTTGTGATCTTTTCCAAATCTGTCTAGTGTGACACGTGGTGCCATCTGTCCATCTGTGATTAGTTAGTTAAATGCATTTAATTTTAGAAGCAGCTTACATGTAGAGAGAGGTATGCCGATATTCCCCTTCTCCAATAGAATCAATAAAGTTTCACCATGCAATGCTAGTTCATCGGCCTTATAGTCCCTGGAATTTCACTATGCCCAAGCATCCAAACATGGTAAATATTAAAACTGACCAACTCCAGGGACTTAAAGGCAGTCTAACTATAAGCGAAAATGGTAGGACATCACCAGTTTATACTACATTAGACTTCAGGCACAACAAGGCTTCTTTAACCGCCATTATCTTCACCTGAAATACGCTGAAATTGTGCAGGAGGGGGAAGGAGATACTAATATTAAAATCTTTTGATAAGACACTTCCTCCTACCCCGTTTTTCATTATGGAACCATTGACGTAGAAGCATACTATAATTGGTTAGATCAGGGCTCCTTCCAACTCTAATCTGAAGGAATAGTGGTCTCGGAGTGTTTCTTGAATAGGAGACGTGGCCATCTTCCATGCAGTCTCTTAAGTATGCTTGAAGTTCCTAGGTCAAATGAAAACATTTTTTTTAGCTTTATTGGTTTGTTGTTGAATGTTTTCGATAGGAATCAACTCATCAGTCCAAAATTATTAGGCCACATCCAACCGCCATTGCAACTCTATTTACGCAAGTCAGTGTCTCTAACCAAAAATGGGTAAAAATATTTCGACTAATTATGAAATTACTTCCACACTCATACTCCACATTACTATTACCAATCTGACTGATTTTTTGGCAATGATAAATGTACTTACGTACACAAAAAAAAAAACCAAAAAAATACTAATAATGTCGTTCCACAAACTCAAACATTTTTGATTGGCAGATAGACACGACACAATTATTGTAATTATTTTACGTTTCCCCCCCAAAAAATGAGAACGAAAAATTGTTAATGACATCGTAGGTATAGGAAACAATACCAAAACAAACAAAGGCCACAACAATCAACTAACAAACATACAAGACTGAGTACGCACACCGCGTAATTATCATCGAAACCCATGAGTAAATAGGACATTTTGAATACCTAATTTATGTGTGAAGCAAAAGAAATTGTAATTCACAAAAAAAAAATAAAAAATAGAAGTATCTCTTACAAAATTCAATTGTCTTTGGGAGATTTTCGTTTAGTTTTTTGTCTATCTTTGCATTTAAGAAAGTCATGCAACCATATCCGAGAAGTGTCACCCAAAAACTTGGATTCACGCAAGAAGGGTTAAAGTTTCAATAGAAAACAAACAAAAAAAAGATCGGAAGTCAAAGTATCTTTTCTTGTGTATCTTTTTATGAAAAAGGTAAACATACCTATCTGTAGATGTATTGAAAATATGCAATTGAGCGGAAACCAACCTCAGATTTACATTCGAGGAAAATCTCTTTTTAATAACAGCAATTTCATTGCGCAATGATAATTTAAGTATGCATGTCTGCCGCATAAGAGATGATGAGGGTTAGCTGCCAGTATCGTCAGACTGCCGCCATATTTAATCTTCGTCAAATACGGCCCCAATTTAAATGTGTGGTTTCATATTAATTCAGAGGTTAAATAGATCAGAGTGAAGTAGTAGTTTGAGGTAAAAGCAAGTAGGTAGCAGCATACCAGGCATAGGTAGGGTCGGTGTTGGAAAATGTATCGAAGAGAACCTGCACTTCGTATCCGCTTATAAATTCAATTAATTACTGTGCATCATCTTTTACTCTGTTCTTATTAAATCCTGTATCTCCACGCACACAGAACATAGTTGTTGCATGTAGGTACACACCGTCATAAGTTCGTCGTGCCTTTCCTATTGGATTACTAACCGAAATGATAAATTCTATGTTCAAATTATGAAATGGAATCCATTTTTTAATGGATACAGGTAAACAGGATTGTTTTGGAGTGGCTATCATTTTTTTATGAAATTTAATATCGCTGCACAGCTAAAGATACATATTACTAAGTCCCACTTATGAAGGATGCAGACTATGGAGTGGATTAAAATTATTATATGTTCTTTTTACTCGAAGATAGTGATTACGCTTATTTTTGGAAGTCATTTGTTGCCAATCATAAATACAAATATCATATGTATGATACTTATTACTGCGTATATGTATTTCCAAATCATAAGAGTTATATCATAGTGATCAATAGCTCGAAGATCCCATCTGAATTGTCGTAAATTTATTTCTAACCCGCATTTAAAAGGCAATTAACCCCGTCAACTGTTTGCTTGCTATACGTATGTAAGCGGTCACATCTTAACCTCTCCTATGATGCCGCCTGGTTTTATGCTAATAATGTTACTTACAAGTATTAAGTTCATAAATACGGTCTGCTAATTTGAAATTCGCCCAACTTATCGTTCTTTCGGGAGGGTCATATTAATAGGTGCTCTTTTCTTGGCATCAAGTTCGCAATCGTTTTCTCAGAATCTTTGCGGAATAGTATCTTCTTCTTCGACTTTTCTTGTTTTTAGGAATGAGCCAGGAATGGAATGCAGTCATATTTTCGCAAATGGCTCCAAAACCAATCAAGGGTCTGGTGCTGGTGTTTTCGTCAAAGACGACAACATTAGGCCTCATTTCTTGTTAGGCAAATATGCGTCTGTTCTCCAAGCGGCATCTTATGCAACCTTAATCGCCATGAACTACGAATGTTGTGAAGAAAAGGTGGAAGGGTCGAACTATTTGCCTCTGAAGTGCCAGTCAAGCTGCGCTTAAGGCCTTGATTAACCCTTAAACCACTTCTAAGAGGCCAAATACCTGGAAATTACACTCGATGCAAGGCTGAAATGGAATTCGCATGTGCAAATGAAACGAAAAGATTTCGAAATCAAATATAGAGAAATGTACTGGTTACTCGGTAAACATTCCCAGCTCAGTACTGAGAACAAACTACTTTTATACAAGCAAGCGCTAAAGCCGGTGTGGACCTACGGTATACAACTTTGGGGTTGTACCAAGAAAACAAATGCCAAAAAACAAATTTTACAAGCTTTTCAAAATAAAGTGCTAAGAGAAATTGTCCAAGCATCGTGGTATAGTAGAAACGACGATATCCACAGGGATCTCGGAATTCCGACAATCGAAGCTGAAACTAGACGCTTCGCGAGAAAGCATAGAAACCGACTAATCGGACATGTCAACAATACAGTCCTACAAATTTTGGATGAGAGCAATTTATTGCGCCGACTACAAAGGACGAAATCTTTCGACTTGGCGAGATAAGGATTAACCGCGTCTAGATTGCGGAATATGCAGGATCCTTCAGTGGAAAGAAACCTGCCAAACGTTTTTATTTCATGATAGAAAAATTGCTTCATAAGTTAATACTTATTTGCGATATCTAACAAATTTATATCGAAGGGTGGTGTTTTTTTTAGTCAGTAAGAATCTGACACTACTATGAGAACGCGCTTGCTATTCTCATAGTGTCTATGGAAGATTTTTCACCTACCCTCGGAAGAAAAAAAAAAAAAACTTCTAAGATAGTTCGTGAATGTAAACATTCTTTGAACTCGGTCACAAGTCTGAATTCTCTGTTTCTTATCTCGATCCTGCGTTACACTGGGATCTTGTGCATCGAGATCTTCGATGAGATCCCTAAGTAAGCCTCAGAATAGCTTTTCTCAGGAACAGAATCGTCGTTCTCCTTGCGTATTCGGTTAGAGCTAGTATAACTCTCCAGGATGTAGGTTGACTAAACAAATGCTCCCATAGGTCTGTAAGAAATCAGTGGCATTCTTGCTGTCTCTCAGCAGAAAAGACTGCAGGCAACTTATTAGCGTCTTGATAGACCACTTCGATTTCGCAAAGCATCTTAATGTACTCGTACTAGGCTTATGAGACACGGCAGTCTGCGATGGTTGTGAGGGCGACGATACTGCGGAACATTACCTTTGCTCGTATCAGGTGGCAGATTTTCAGTGCCGATGTGGTAAATGCTGATATTGTAAGCTCCTCACCACTAAAGTGCTTGCTTGGCTTTCTTAGAAAGACGAGAAAATTCCATTAAAATAGGTAAACTAGGGCCTTGCTCTCCGGTAGTGCAATGAGCCGGTTGCCTCAAAGTTCTCCAGTCGAGTGTTTCCTATCCCGACAAAAAAAAACGTCTTCTTTAGAAAATGCATAAGATGTGAATCGTCATGTTACATGCGTAGTCAATTTCGAGTCGAGGTTTTCTACAATTTTCTCAATTAAGCACAAGTAAGCTTTTGAACACATTTAAGAACCATTTATTCTATAATTTGAGTGCTACCAGTGGAACATATTTTTTTCTGATTAGAAGATTGATATTTGTTTCATTAGGCGGTTATTCTTTATCTTGGAACCGACCGCAGACCCAAACCAACTGTGCGTACTATTTAGATATATTAGTGGTTCATGGAGTTCAAAGTCAAATATTTGAAGATCGTTCTATACAGCTAATAAGATAGTGAATGCTTTGTATGCATATAGTACAGTACTCAAAATCAGACTAAGGTGACACAAGATATCCAAATTGTGAAAATCAAAGGCAATCGCGTCATAAGCTTCTTCGCTATGATGCTAATAATGAACTATATTTGACTATCATTCACCTGTAGGGCAAGAATACTCATAAAGTCTAAAACGTCATCAGAACGTACATCACATCAAGAAAGTCAAAGATGGAAAAGGATGGCTCTTTCCTACTTACCTAGTAACCGAATATGGAAAAGCATTAGACACAAGGAGGCTGTATATTATCAATAGAAAAAGACGCAGAGCTCGATTTGAAGATGTTAGTGAACAGAGTCAAGGAAAGCATTCTAGAAATGAATGCTACGTATAGCATAGAAGGTTAAGTGTTTTGTATTCATGCTAGCAAGCTGTATTATCTATCCAATTTGTATTAAGTTGTATACGTGATATCCACTTCAAAGAATTTCGAATTAAGCTTGGTTTTGTCGTCAGTAAAACCTTCCATAGTTTCACTGATATTAATTACATTCCCTGTCACTGCGCATTCAAAACGATAGAATCGACTTAAAACTTTTTGCCCTCGATATCCGGTACTATGATTTCTTCGTCATGAAATTGTAGATCCATTCCTATTGATTCCATCCCTACCCCAACATTTTAATTAACAACTCATTTACCTACGTTTTCACAAAGTATTATCGATGACTATCTACATTGTATGTACTCGTATATTTTATTTTGCATCTTAATATGACATTCCACAGATATTAATAACATTTGGCATTTCAAATACTCTTACATCATATTTATTGCGAAAATCTTTAGGAGATATTTTCATTGGGGCTTCTCAATTTCATAGGATGTGTTCTATCACTCTAAATTATAAAATAAAACCAGAAACTAGAAAATAAACTATCTGCTTACCATTGCGCCGACTAAGAGATACAAGAGAAATTACTATTTTTTTCTGCCAGCAACGATCTGTGTGTGTGCAAAGGCTGTGTCGTTTTGCGTCTAGTATATACCATCCCAAAGAGAAAAGATCAAAAGGCGACCTTACCGAATATATTAGTTCTTGTCAAAATCTCAACATGTGTTTTAATCCGTGCTGGTACAATTATAAGTGAATGCTACAAGTGTATCTTTTTCTCAGTTGTTTCTGGTTGTTGTGTATTTTTTTTTTGCACAAAAGAAACCGCGAGTTTCCTTCTCGTAGTGTTTTCTTAGTTTTTTTTTTTTTTTCTTGAAATTGTATCTGTCTACCTTGTACAATTATTGCGATATCTTTGACGAGAAAAAGGTATAAAATAAAGATACTGACTCAGTGCATAGGCAGACACCTCATTAATCTTGTTTAGAATAAGGTTGCTATAGAGGATGAGATGGATTAAAAAGTGGCACATAGTATCTGGAACTGAAATTTTGATTTCAATCAAGGTTGAAGGTTTTGCATAAATGGGTTTGGATTTTTCAACGTATTACAGATTCGATATTCAAGGATTTTAAATGTCAGTCCATGGATATGCAGATATAGAATATTTTTCAGGAAAACAGATCCCATTTCTGAGGCAGGTTTAAACTAAATATATAAAGATCAATACATTCCGTTTATACAAGGGAAGTTCTTCAACAATTCAGTGCTTCGTACAGAGAATACGACTCTTGAACGACTTGAACTACGTACAAAATTCGTTGCAGATATTGAAAGAATAGTGCTCAGCATAGGCTCATTACTTTATGGAGTCCTAGAACATTTTTACATTTTTTTCTTCTTCTGTAAAATGTATGAAATTTAAAATGTACCTACAATGTCAGTTCTAGATGACTTAAATGAAAAGATTTAATAAGGAAGGGCCTTGTTTGTTGTGTACTCGAATGAATTGTAGAAAAGAAACAAATCAATTCGATACTCCCTGGAACTTGATCGAACTACATAAGGAGCTTAATGAGCCAAATTGTCAAGCTAATTGAAACAGCAGAACTAGGAGATGCGAATGAGCAAGGTATTGAGGAGTTATTGTAGGTTTTCGATGAGAGCCTTACCAATAACGACCTTTAAGAACTGACAGAATAAAAAATTCATGTAAGTCTTGAAAATAGTGACTCTGAAAACGAAGAACCCAAAAGCAAGGCGAAGCTTTTTGAATGCGTTTTTGCTTAACGAGAGAAAAAGAAAGCGGCAAATGATTTTGAATGACATAATCATAAAACTATGAAGAATTTCAGAAGAGCTTTCCTTCAGAAGGACCTTCATTACAAGAATGAATTCATCCTAAACGCTAAACGACGTATTAATGTTTGTAGAATGTGCCACATAGAGGATCCAAAATTCAGAATAAGTATAAAAAAATTAAAAAAAATATTTGGAATAAACAACGCATGCAGGATCTAAAGCGTCTAGCACGCATTGTTTTTTTCTTTGGAATCTTTTTTATGGCATTTTACGTTGACGAGAGGTGAGAACGTGAAAAAAGTGTGTGTCTTCTGCGATTTAAACCTCTCGCTTAGTAGTCCGTCCCACTAGCCATTGAGCCACGGTGAATATGTATAAACATAAAAATAGAATTCAAATGTTTATTAAACTTTTCTGATACTTGTCAGCTTCTTATCTTCTTATTCATTATTTTTTCCCAAAATAATTGGGGACGGGTCTCCTGATACGTAGCATCCAGGTTCACCTGTTCTGAGTTGTTTCTATAGGCGCTATGTTTAGCGATCCTCTGATGTACTCGTTGCGTATTTTGTCCTTCAAAGTAGCTCCGCTAGTTCACCTCAACATACTCATTTAAGTTGTGTTCATGTGTGCTCAGTGCAGCCCAGTTTCACTACCGTACAGGAATACAGGGCGAACTATCGATTTACTTTGCCTTTGATTTTGGGAACCTGTATCCTGTAATGTTTCTATGAGTCACATCATCATCTTTTTTCCCATCGCCAGATACAAATGAGTCCAAATGTTTAAAGATTTTAGTCGCTCCAATTGCTCCACTGTTTACAACCAATGTGGGTGTTGGACCAACAAATTTCGTTTGGTCGAATGGGCAATAGAGGTATTCAGTTTTAGGTGCATTTATACGTAGATTGTTATTGTTAGGTATTGAATTCCTTTTAAGTCTTTTTCTAGTTCTAGCCTGTCATTCTCTACTAGCATCACATCGTCTGCAAACAGTATGTTCCATGCTAGGGATTTCTTTACGTCAGCTGTTAGGTTGTCCGTTATAAAATTAAAAATTAGTGGGTTTAGAGGTTGAACCTTGGTGTACACGAACCATAATAGGAGAGTAAGGGCTCAGATAGTCTTTGGTTTTTATCGCCGTTATGCAGACCTTATACCTGTCTGCGATGAGTCTTACATATTCTTCAGGTACGTTGCATGTTCTAAGTACTTTTCACATGAGCTCCCGAGGAACTTTGTCGAATGCCCTTTCTAGATCTATGAAGACCTTATGAGGTCTTTCTTCCCATTGCGGTCATTACAAAAATCAATGGCAATTCTTAGCGTCTAGATAGGATCAACGTAAGTTTGCTTTTTACGATTCTCTCTCAAATTTTAAGCATGTGTACGGCTAGCCTAATATCACGATCGTTTTTACAGTCCTGCACATCCACTTTGTCCTTATAAATGGGCACGATTATGCTTGTCCTCTATTGTTCCGGCATTTTATCCCCCCTAATGAGCTTGTTAAATAAAGAAGTTAACCAGTTACATCCATCTTCTCATGTGACCTTCCATACCTCGCTCGGAACTCTATCAGGTCCTACTGTTTTGTCGGCTTTTCTTCTTCGTGATGTGATATGTTTAAAATTGGTCATTAGGCATTGCGACCTGTTGGCAGGTCGTGAAAATATTCAATCCATCTTGCAATTATACTGTCTATAGATGTCAACCCTTTTTTTTCGTGGCTCTTTATCTATTTCGTGTAGAGGATGTCTTTTTCTGTCTTGGCTGCGTTGTTTTGCAATTTTTAAGATTTTACTTAACTCCAAGGATTCATACATCTTAAGTACATAGTTTCGTCCGATAGCTACTGCTTTCTTTGCGTCCGCTTTTGACTCTTCTTACTTTTGTAGGTCTTCAGTGGACTGCAACATTTTAAGTGATGCCTTCTCGTCCGGGTCTTATTTTACAATTTTGTATGCCACCACAATGTTTTCCCCCAGTATATGCTTGCTGTATCAATGTAAAATGTTTGGAACTCATTCCACATTTCATTGGCTGTCAGGTGTTATCGTTCAACATGTAAAGGTTACCAGACTTAAGGCTTCTTCTGTGTTTTCCTTTGGGGTGGTTTCGAAGGTTTTTTGGGAAAGTGGTCACTTCCTTAAAAAAAATAAATAAATATTTGGCACGATAGCTCTTTAAGTGCCAGGGCCTAGCTTTTTGCAACCACTCATGTTGTGTGCGTTATATTTTTCACACGCATGGAAGGGACCTACTGTTTAGTGCCATCTCGGAAGGGCAATTTATTTTGAAAACCTTTCTCGAAGAACAATACTCTCGGATGTTTGTCAGACGTTCGCGAGAGATGGGACCGTTAAAAAATTGTTTTGTTGTTTTTTGGGATTCGAACTTGGAACCTCACGCTCAGTGGTCCGACACACTAACCACTTACAGCGCAACAGCTATTTAAGTGCCAGGGCCTAGCTTCTCGCAACCACTCATGTTGTGTGCTTTATATTTTTCACACGAATGAAAGGGACCTACAGTTTAGTGCCGAATTTGAAAAGATATTTGAGAAGCTTTTTTTCATGACAACAATACTCTCGGATGTTTGTCAGACGCTCGCGAGAGGTGGGACCGTGAAAAGACTTTTTGGTGTTTTCTGGGATTCGAACTTGGAACCTCATGCGTAGTGATCCGACACTTCCACTTCCTTAGTACCCATAATATTTCTTTCAAGATTCCAAGGCAGTTTTCTACACCATCATGCAGAAGAACTGCAAGAACTTAGGTCCTAGGAGTGGATTCTTAGTTCCTTTTGATAAACGTTACAGTGGTTAAGTAATTTTGAATTTGTTCATCGTGTCTTTCTGGCTAGAGCGTCGCTACCGGATATGGAAATTTAGGGTAGTAAAAAAGAAATTATATTAAAAGAGGTCACCGCCAAAAAACAGCTGTGAACCATTGATCTAGAGAGTATCTGCTACTATTGTAGTCTCTAAAAGGACCTTTTATCAATCTATACGACGACCATTGAGAGACATATTCACAAAAATGAGTGGCAATGAATTTGTTACACCGTTTTAGAAACTTTTTCGAAAAACGTATGGACAACCTTTGTTATTATAGAACTACGACTTCTTCTTCTTTTATCAGCGAGATTATGATCCGAAAACAAGGGATCATAACCCTCCCACTTCATCGCATTTCTACTGATCCGCCTGTGGGGTTTTATATATTATATTATATTATAGAACTACGACATTTAAAGAAAAGTAAGAAAACTGTCGAACCATCATTAAAGAATAACAGCCCATTATTCTGAAGCTGACCTACAATTTACCACACCGTTTCTGATTGAAATATACCATAAGATCCTAGAAATTCTAGAGCATATAAACGTACTGCGTCAAACACTAAGTGAAACAAATATTTCTTTCTAATTGAAGGAAGTAATTTGAAAAGAAGCAAATCTATATTACTTGCCAGTTTCATTTCCATTTTACCAACCCTCCCGGTTCTACTCGTACACTTCGAACAAGCTCTTTCATTAAATTGGACAAAATTACAAGTTACAAGAACAATAGTATTTCATATGGAAATGTTCATATTAATTGCGTTTATTACACAACCCAACTATAGTCTAAGTCACTTAGAAACCGGGAGCACTTAGGGGTCAATCGAAATTAACAAAACCATGTACATACAGCCTTATATATGTATAATAGGTACAGCCAGGAAGGTAAAAAAAAAGAAACCTACCCAAATACGAGAATTGTAATTAAATAGTGATTAGGCCACCATTTTTCTTACAATTTGTATCATATACTCGTACACACTTTTTTCGGTTTTGTGTTTTGTTTTATAATTTCATTCACCTGAGGAGGGGGGAAATCATTAAAATAATCACATTTGGTGGGTATGCCCACTTTCAATGAGGTCAGCGTGTAATTAAATTGCGTGCGTGCGTTTTTTTTTTTTTTTCTTAGACCAGTGTATTAAATACATCTAATGGTTAAAAGTTATTTTTTTTATTTTCCTTTAAAAGTTTTATTTAAGTTTTCGCAATAACATTCATCCTCCTGGGGGTCACTGTCTCACCCCACATATATAGAAGCGGGCTTGAATACTTTTTAATTTATTGACATTTCACGTGTTAACATTCACAAATCCAAATTGATCTTTGATTCGTTTTTAATTGCAGCATTTTTATGTGTGCTATCCCATTCGAAATAGTAAAGTATCTACATGATATATCTACAAGATACTATAAACGATTATACCATTATCCCCACCAGTAGGTAGAGATACCTACTAACAGACCATTCACTTGTACAGATACCCAACCCGCCATCATTGGTCAGGATTTTTACGCAATGCTGTACATATCACACTAGAGCTTGACCTGCTTTGTCTATATGACAGCCAAGTTATTGTAATTTTTATTAATTAAAAATTTGTTAAGCTTTTCGATTTGCATTAATTACATTTTTTATATGATTGTACGCATGTTTCAAATGTTCAAATGGGAGGCTTCTCCATGGATCCGCAAGGACTGTACTCACTTTTTACTGATGATTAAACAAAATTGCAAAACAAAAAAATAAATAATAATAAAACGAAGATGATACAAAGGAGACAGAGATATAATAAAACAATCGCCTAGCCTTTTGGCGAAGAAAATGATTTTTTAATTGCGGAAATTAAGCGTGTGCGGCGCGAGCACATACCTAATGTGATTATGTGTGTGGCGGGATTTCTTTTAATGCTTATTCATCATCGAATGGCTCACAACATAAATAATAGTAGTAAATGTTTTGATAATTTATATTAGTTCTACGGCGAAGATTAAGGTTTAAGTTCTTTGTTTTCTGCTTGTGAGACGATTGCCTTGAGGCGATGATGCGCACGACGACGACGACGGAAAATACTGAATAAAAAGTATCTGGGCAGGAAAAAGTAAAGATTTGTTTCAAGTCAGATTAGAAGTCATTAGGAACTGTTAATACTATTGATGATTCATAGTATTAGATATTAGGTATAGATACACATACCGATACCACAGACATTGATTTAACATTTCTATCACAGTATTTGTCAAAAACTTAACGGAAATAAAAAACTTTGTAACTAATAACCCTAATTTTTGGTATACGTAATAATGTCTTGCGGTAGGTTTGGGGGTGGCAATGGTGTAGTGGTAACATCAACTGCCACGCTAATGCTTCATGGTTCAAATCCTGATGTCAGCAAGCATTTGTTTATTTCTCATGAAATATATAAAGTCAGTCCGATCAATTGCGAAAGCTTATGTGAACACTGCTGCGAAGGTATAACACTGGCAGTAGCTTGGTCATATGGCTGGAAAAATTGTTCACTCTGTTGATGATGATTTGCCTATAACATCGGTTATCGGGAAAAAAAATACTGTGAATCAGAATCGGTTATCGGTTATCGGGGAAAAAAGTACTGTGAATCAGAAACAAAGACAAAGACAAAAAAAAAAATAACAAAAATCTCCCCAGTTTTCTGGACACCACCGCCGGAGAATATCTGCAGCACAATCAGCTGAGCTTCATGAACCACTACACCAAAAATCGTTCTCTCTCTCTCTATCCTTTCCAACACCCACACTGTGTTTAAACATGTTAAAGCTATTCATAACCCTTTGAGTACGCGCAAATTATATAAAAAAAAGCAAAGACAAAAAAAAATAAAAAATAAATAAATAAATAAATAACAAAAATCTCCTCAGTTATCTGGACGCCACCCCCGGAGTTTCTCTGAAGCATAAACAACTAAGCTTCAAACAACTACACCAAATCTTTTTCTCTCTCTATCAGGGCCACTTTTACCTGGAGTCGAGTGAGGCAATTGCCTCTGGTCCCCCACTTCCAGGAGCCCCCGGTTTTGGAGACCCCCACAAAAAAAGTTGTAAAAAACAAAAAATAAAAAATAAAAAAATTTCCAAAAAAGCGAAAGAAAAGAGAGGGGTGATTATACACTTGAATAACATTCGTTCGTTAAAATTGAAGCTTGTCGTCAGATCAAAACACAGCAATATAACGCCAAGGCAAAAGATCGCTATTTTTATTGATAGTCAAGCAGCCATCAAAGCCATTGCATCGGTTACTACATACTCCAAGCTGGTGCTTGAATGCCAAAATGAGCTACGAGTAGCTTCGCTAGATAGCCAACTCAAGGTAACCCTGATTTGGGTTCCAAGGCACATTAACGTTTATGAAAATGAACTTGCGGATGAACTGGCTGGGCAAGGCTCCGCCCTCCACAGTTCTTTTGTGGAATCATTTCAGATTCCGCTTGGAGCAGTCAAAGCAGAAACATCCTCAAAATTCCTTGCCCAAGCCAACCTCAGAGGAAAGATGTAAGTGACTCTTGCACCGCCACGCGGACAACGTCCACGAAAATATCCTTTTTACAGACGAAAATATTTCAATCGTCGAGGAAGCTTACAATAAACAAAATGATAAAATATATGCAAGGACATCTAAATAAAGTTTGTAGGGTTCAGCGCGGCCATCATCCTGCTTCGGTGGGGATATCCCATCAAGAAGTTACTGCTCTCCATTTTTGTGAAAAAGGAGTCAAAACGTGGCAAAGGTGTACCAAGAAGATCTCCTAGAAGGCGTCGTTAAAGATTTCACGAATACCCTTTTCAATGAAGCAAGATGGGTTTCCCAACAAGACTCTGCTCTAGCACATAAAGCTAAAAAAACTCTGCAGTGGCTTAGAATCAATATTCCTGCTTTTATGCATCCGAGCATTAGCCTTCAGGAAGCTCAGATTTGAACGTTGCGGAGTATGGGCTGCAAGAGACCCCACCAAAATTTAGTCACTTTAATGAATCGCATTGTTTTGTTTAAATACTTACTATTAGAGCAAATAAATTCTATAAATACTAGTCCAAGATATTTTATTGTTTAATTCTTATAACATTTTTCACTAAGTAGGCTTTTTGTATTTAATGTAAGCGTTACGTGCTAGTACTATCAGAAGCTCTTGAAGTTTAAATGTAAATTTTTCTAGAGTCTAACATTAATTGATTGCACCTCACTTAAAAGGCGGTGAAAATGACAAACCGTGTTGAAAGTCTACTGTAAGTAGTAGAAAAAGAGCCATTTTTAAAATACATCCACTCAAATGACTACCGATAAGATCATCATTATACGTCACTTCAGGCTCCTCTTGGGTATATCTCCAAACTAAATTCCACATTCCAGCGATCCAAGAATAGATGGCATCTCAATTATTCAAATAAAATGCAAACGAGGTCTTAATCAGCATCCAATTAATGAAACAAAAACAGAAAATCATTGAAATACATAACATTTAAGAAGACAATAGCATTTGAAACAGAAAACCCTCGTACAACCAAATTAAATTCCATTTTTAAACATTTTTTTTTTTTTTAAGGAACTCTGTCTTTCTCTGTTTCTCTATCTAGATCCAGGATAACAACAATGAAGACAAGTTAAAAAAAAAAGTTATCATCATTGGGGGGACAGAGGCAGCACCCAAGCAACACGCTCATCAAAAACGGAAATTTCAAAATGAGAAATATGTCCGCCTGATGCTGGTTTCTCTATACTGCCGGGTATAGGGAGAAGTGGCCGGCCTTCCAATTCTTTTTTCTGAGGGTTTCATTTTTTTTATACTCAGGATCTGGTTTCCAAAAAAAAAATTCCAACCAAATGAAAGAGAAGAGAAAACTCGTCGTCGGAGAAGAGTATCGCATGGCATGTTTTAGTCAGCTGTCAAATATTTTGACATGGGTCCCATACTTTTCCCAATGGTTTTAGTTTTCGGGGATTTAACACTGGGTGTTGTTCATGTGTTGGTATGTACGATGGTATCCTAACGTACAAATCCATCCCAAATGTAATTTCTAAACGAATATTTCTATGGGTAGGAGAGCAAAAAAAAAAAAATTAGAACAGACGAACATAGCCAGAGGGCAGCAGTCACAACCCTCATCCTCATCCGCCTCTTTACATATGCGATGCTGCTCGCTTGTGTCCGAATCAAAATTCAGCTGTTGTCATGAAAGATTGGCTAACATAAAAAACAGGAAAGAACGAAACAAAAAAAAAATACTCTGCTTTGAGGGATTGCACTTGATGTGCGTTAATTCCTCCCTCCTACTCGTACAAGTTCAAAAAGGACTCTCTTCTTAAATTTAAAGCTTTGAAAAAGAATTTTCACTTAAAAGAAACGAAAAAGAAAATTGATTTTGTTTTTGTAATAACACACTGCAAATATATCTACGATTTTTTTTTTAATGGAAATGGTTTAAGGAAATCCTACCTCCACATGCGCCACCGCCTGAACAATCGCCCCCAGTGCCAAATTTGAGAGTGGACATGGACATGAAAAATAATGTAAAAATGTATATGTAGATATTGTTATGGGAATATGGTATGATTTTTCTATTTTTTCTATTTTTTTTATAGCAAAACGACACAACGAGTATGGAATTCATTCGCACAACAACATAATAGAAAAATACAAAGCATCCAAAGGAAAAAAGAAAATTACTCAAAATAAAATAGAAAAGTGAGAGAGAATCATAAAGTACAGAAAAATGGGAAAAAATGAAGAAAACCAACCAACAAATATCCTTTTACTCTTTGGGGATATCAGTATGGCAAATGAAAACAAAACACATCACATAGAGTAGAGGAGAGGATAGAAAGAAAGTGGGACCAAGAGAAATACAAACGGAAATGACGAAAAGTTCCCAAAAAAAATAAAAAATATATAAAAACAAAGAGGAAAAAAATATATATATTTTTTTTTTGTTATTATTCATCCCCTAGCTTTTGACCTCCAGCACTCAAACTTTCATATGCGAATGCTGTATGAAAACAATTTTTGGTTGAGGATTTTCTTATGCATGCAGAAAGTCAGTCATTTACATTTTACTACTCCACCACCAAGCACCCACATATCCAACCACCCACCAAACCAACAACTACTGACACCCTCGAAACACATTTATGAAAGAAAGGACAGCTACAAGCTGTGATGAGTTTATATATATATTTTTCCGTGGTTTTTGTTGTTTTGTCGCAGACAAGCAGACAAAAAATTAAATCAAACAAACAGTAGGAGATTTGAATAATCCTTGAACCTGCAGAGAAAGGTCTTTTGTTGTTATAAAGGCCGACATTATCTGCCAGGACTATTTAACTTAATAATAATAAGGTCCATCATTTCCTTCGTCGACCACAATAGTCTAAAGACCGCGACATTTGAAGGGTTATTCGGAAATTCTACTCAAGAGATAGCTTTTAGAACAAAAAAATAAAATAAAAATTTGGGAGCAGCAAGGAAAAGTTTGTTTTAAAACTCCTACTCCCGACTCGTAACTCCAAGGAGGAAGTAAGCGATACCAAAGCTGCCAAAACTCTCGAATTAGCTGATGCGTTTGACTGGCATATTCTTATTGGAAACTGTAAAGGTGATCCTATGGGTGAATACACTTTTGTTCATGGGAGAGCGTGCTCAGTCATCCACTAATGTTTTTTGTGTGGAAATTTGCATTATCTTTTTAGCTAATGTTCTCTGATCATATGCCTTTAAAGGTTACTTCCAAGATATCCAGTATACAAAATCCAATAAATACATACATACATCTACAACTTCTGCAAAAATTGGAATGGAATAATAGATTTAGGGATTTATATCAATTAAATTTTAATGCGGAACTTGTAAGATTTGTAGCACTGGATATACAACTCCCATCGAAGATCTAATGGAGATGATGAAAAAACCGCACCAAAAGATGCATCAGGTATTTATGACAGTCGAATTAGAAAACATGAACGAGTTGACAAAGAGTGTATGAGAGTCGGAGATATATCGTTTTCGTTTCTTCGATTAATGAGGATATATACTCGTAATACTAGCGTTTTCAAACAATATTACGTTCTAGCAAACAAGAAGTTCAAAAATTGTCGCCAAGCAAAGCAACAGATCAAAATCTTCAGCAGAGTTCTGGAAATCTGTTAGGATAGTAAATGGCAGAGGAAACACTATCGGCATAGGATTGGAAGCCGAGCATCTTAAAGACCACTTCGCAAATGTTCTTAACGCAAAGCGATCCCTTTGATTTTTGACAAATATCTAGATGGACAGATAGCCGTGGAGCAAGTTCAAATGGCTATTGAAAATGCTAAAAGTAATAATGCACCAGGCAATGATGGTATATACGAGTACCTACGTACTTTTTCAATTCTACAAAAATTGTACTCCAGAATTTTTGTCAACGTTAAAGTCGGAACTTAACCGATTACTTGAAACCGCAAACGTTCCAGAAAGTTTTCAAATTGCGATAATATATCCACTGCACAAGAAAGGAGCTTACGACGATCCAGAATGATTAGGTTAGGTCAGGTTGAAGTGGCTGCCAGCTGAGAGTTGCCAACACACTTAGACCAATAATAGGTCCATTGTGATACCACGTGGATCATGGGAGAAAATCTCCCTAGCTACTCGCTAAAACCATTTTGAGATTCTTATGAAGCGTAGGAGGCTCTTAATATCGATATCTTTCAGGTCGCTTAAATCGTTGTAATGGGGGGCTCCTAATTGAAGCCTCCTTCTACGGGAGAGTGTTGGGCAGAAACAAAGAAGGTGAGTAATAGTTTCTTCCTTCTTCATCTATGCTGCTTCTACAAAAGTCGTTCGTAAAAAAGCCTAGCCTGTAGCATACTTGCCTATTAGATAGTGTCACTGACTATAGCGCCGATATGCAATCTGTTGAGAGAAATAAAATTCTTAGAACGTTTTAGATTCAACTTCGGCCAAATCTGTTTTGTCGCTAGACATGTTGATCCACTTGTCCACCTAAGATTTGTACTCTCGAGAGCATCCAGCTTAAATTTAAGTTCGCGAGTAGCGGATTGGTATACCTAAAGTGCCTTTATCCGACAGGATGGATATAGGGGTTCCTATTCTGCCGAGTTCATCAGCCTTACAATTCCATAGAATATCCCTATGACCCAACATAGGTGAATATTGAACTGCTCAGTAATCTCCGCAAGAGACGCAAGAGCCACTAAAGAATTTAAAGAAGTCGATTCCAGCGATTTGATTGCTGCTTGTCTGTCTGAAAAGATGCAGATATCTCTAGCAGATATCACGTTTTTCTTAAGCCAAGATAAGACTTCCTTAATCGCCATTATTTCCGCCTGGAACACGCTACAAATGATCTGGAAGACGGAAGGAGAGCTTGAGATCAACCCTGTCACAGAAAACACCTGCATCAACTCCGTCTTTGGTTTTTGACCCATCAATGTAGAAGTGAATCGAGTCGTCTTCTAAAAATGCATCGTCCTCGCAGAGTGATCTGGAAGGGATGGTGACTAGAAAGTTCTTATCAAAATTTAGACGTGGGATGGTGTAGTCCGTGTTTTCAGGAGGGATTTCGAATTTATTCAGAATGGAAGCGTGGCCAAATTCTTTTCTTGACCACTGTTGGATAGCTTAAGGCGAACGGCGGCATCCGCTGCCATTTGCTTGCTAAATATATCGAGGGGTAACAGATGAAACATAATGTCCAGTGCCGCAGAGTGAGTTGTACGTAGTGCTCCGCTTATGCACAGACAAGCTATATGCTGGACTTTACTTAGATAAACGCGATTTATAGCTTTTTCTAAGGCGGTCCACCAGACAATCACCCCGTATGTAAGTATCGGTCTAGTGATCGAGCCAGTGAGTGATTTGAGGTTGTAAACCCCATTTATTATTTTTACAAGAGAAAAGTGCTACTGTAGCTTTCTTTACCTTTTCTTGAATATTAGGTTTCCAACTTAATTTCTTATCCAGGATAAGACCCAAATATTTCCTTTCTGAATACAACAAACAAATTGTTTTGCGCTGTTCCATTTAAAAGACTTACAGAGTGGATTAAAAACTAGAAAATCTTGTATGAATACCGCGCTAGTTTCAGACAAAATTACTCAACTACAGACCAAATATTTACTTCTTATAACATTGCCGAGATTTATAAAAATAGACGGAAAAAGTTGTTTACCGTCTTGGTAGATTTCCGAACAGCGTTGAGAGAGAAACTTTTTTATAAACTCTAGAGCTATGGGATGTTGACGAAAATAATAAATATTCTGAGATGGGATGAAGAATTTTTGTCAGACTAATTCCGAACATAAATTGGACTAAAGCAAGGAGGCATCTGGAACGCATTACTATTCATCATCTTGATAAAACAGATGCGGGGAAAGGTTAAACAGAACTGAAGGGGGAGACCTCACCTTTATTATTTGCAGATGATAAACAGACTTCAAGTCTAGTGGAACTTGTATGTGTGTGAACCAAGTCGAAAATTATGATATTTATAACCGGAGGTAGAAGGTACACATGGAATGAAAAGTGGACGTTTCAAGGAACATGCATTAAAATTGTACGACAATAGTACAAATATCTAGGGGTTCTGCTAACATCAAACCTCAATATGTCCAAGCACCTTCAAAACAAATTAGCTGAAGCGAAACATGCAGTTGGTTCAGTACTAGATGAACACAGCTCGAAAAAAAAATATTTCAAGCGACCACAACGTCAATCATTTTTATGGAACACAAGAGTGGGGTATTGCCCAAATGAAAAGTGGAAAAATTCTTCCATTTTTTTTTTCCATACCTAGTACCTCTCCAAACTACATGCTACACCTAGAGACTGGCATACAACTTTTGGTACATTTAAATTGCACTTCGATTACATAGTAAAAATTATGGAAATGGAAAGAGACAGATTGTCGAAGATAGTGCTCACACGTATGCTGCCAGCTAGAAGAAATTGTGTTAAAGAATAGAAAAAATTATCTGTGTTTTTGTGGATTCGAACTCTGAACATTTCGCTCAGTAGTCAGATGCACACACGACTGAGTACCCACTTTTAATTGAATCTACTGAACTTTAATAGTATGGCTTATGGCTCACTCTCTATGTTACGAGTATCATGTTATATCTGATTCTTTTTAAAACATAACCTAGAGGAACATGTGTCGAAATATGCCTAGGCGGTTAAATAGGATACATGTATAGAAATAATGTGTGTCTTTTAGGAAAGTTTGTTGTTCGTAATCCCTGAAGATCTTCGGGGTTTGAACAGTTATAAGATGCCAGAAAATTCGAGGAGCTCGCTGTCTTTATGAGCGCCGTGGCGCAATGGTTAATGTTTCGGAACTCTGTGCGTGAAGCTCAATATTGAAACCCCAGAAAGCATCAGAAGATTTTTCACGATTTCACTTCTCGTGATTCTGTGATAAACATCCAAGAGTATTGTTGCTTGTCATGCCAACTTCTCATGGCTTCTAAAAAAAAAAAAAAAATTGCCCTTCGGACAAAAGTGTATTGATTCGTGCAAAAAATATAACGCACACAAAACCAGTGGTTGCGAAAAACTAGGCCCATCGTGGGCTGTTTGCGCTAAAATATATTTTTCTAGGCTTTTTTTGTAATATAGGATTGTTGATTGCTTAAAGATTCTTAGAACCAAAAGAGAGAAGAAGATTTAAAAAGATTTTCCAATTAACATCAGAGTACTGACCTGAAAGTCAACTATCTAGACTATGTACTTACATTTCGTAATCCTGTCATAACCTATCCCTAAGCCTTAAAAACATACTTTGCGAATCGTGGCCGGAAATACGAAGGAGAACTAGAGATTGCAAGTAGCACAGATGAATCTTGCGATTACTTAATGTGGACCTTTCAAATTAATTTCGACGTCTTTAAGAATTCTGATGGAAATTTGATAAACAGCGCTTCTTTGTCCCCACAATGAGATTATCAGAAATCCCGTCACCAAATGACTAATAACACATTTCGAAAATAAAGTATCAACAACATAAGGAAAACCCTTCTAACTTCAAATTCATGTTACAACTTAATTGAAACGTGTGGAGGCCGGCATGAAATACACAAACGTGAAAAATTCCACAGAGATCTTTTGTACTCCGAAATAAAACTAACCATACAATCGAATAAAAGTAAAAAATTATATTAAGATAAAAACCCAGCAACACAAAAAATGTACAAAACTAAAGAAGCGGGAAAAAACCGTCACCGTCACGATATCACTCCCTCATCTCGGAGTCCCAATCCCACTGGACGATATCACATGGAGTTGTTCTCTGTTCTCTCCAACAACAATTCGAAAGCGAAAACACTGGGATTTCTGTCCCGATCCGTTCGCACACAGTGTTTCTAAAAAAAAAAAAAAAGGGCTAAAGGATAAGAGCCAGTGCACCAGCTAGATACAGCCAGCCAGCGCAGGCGGCAATGAAGGTTATGGTTCGAGAGTGTAAATGAAAACCTCTTTTGATATCACAATTTCTGCGTGTATCTAAAAGTCGTTTCTTTTATTTTATTTTCTTCTTCATCCCCCCATCCCCGTCTATTCACGGAGGCATTTAAACCCACCAATGTTGGAAGGTAGGAATATATGTGGATAAGGCACTACCATTGAGAGAGGCTTTAGGCGGGTACCGGCGGGATGGAAAAAAACCGTGTACCAGAGATTAATAAATTGATGGCATCCATTGCATATAACATGTAACTAATGGCAGTAATCAATTGTGCTTTACATCTCAATCTGCTTTTGGCTCTTCTGTTCACCCTGCTGCTCCCGCTGCACCATTCCGAAATAAAACCAAAACAATTCACAACAGCCACTAAGAACAGTGAGGAAAAAAATATAAATGAAAAACGAAACTCAGAAAGATGGAAAATGGAAAAAGGAATCATACATATAACAGTTGAGGAGGAAGAAGAAGAAAAATAAAAATGATATAAAGAAACGCAACAAAACGAGGAAACGATGTTATAATAAAAAAAAAAAAGCACAAGCCCCCTGCTCTTAGGAGGTATCAACCACCCCCCGTTCGATATCGGTTTTATTATTTCTACCACTTCATTATATTCAATAGTGTAGGGTAAATGGTTTGTCTATTAAAAATTGTTGCACAGAGGATTAGATGGATAACGCCATTCCCCATAAAAATGTATACTACTAGATACTTCTAGAATCTTGAAAAGATAAATGCTTTAAAAATATGGGCCCTTCATCTTATCGAAATGTTCATCTTATCGACCTGTCATATTTTGTTGACCACAAAGAGGAATTATGAACTTAATAGATATGCAAACATAAGGGTAAGTCCCGAACAAGCCAAACCAGTTGGAAAATATGCCGTTATTCTTTTTCAAACTGAAGATCATATGCAATAACGCAGTTAACCAAAGAGAATTTATCTTTGCGAACATACAAATTCGACTCGTTCATCTTTTAGAAAAAAAAAAATGTTTGTACATCTTTCCGAGCAGCTCATCTTTTCAAAGGGTTCATCTTTCCGAGATTCTATTGTACATATATCTTTAAAATGAAATTCTTAAGAAAGACATTGAAGGTGATTATTTTTCAGACAGTGAATACCTACAGAATCTTGGTAACTTGTTATCTATCTTCCCTATCTTCCGTTACAAAATTTCAAAGCGTTTAAGGCCCAGGAAGTTGCAAATTTTCAGGCTGTTGGAACATATCTCCAAACGTGGTAGCTTGGACCTCAGGCAGTCTAAATTTGGTTACTAAAGTTGTTAAGCAAAAGGTATTCAAATATCAGAAATAGTTAATCAAAGCTTAATTAAGCTGAGATTAAAAGTATCTCGGGGTTAAAAAATACAATAAGGATGACGACCAGAATTTGTAGCCCAAGTCTTTTGCGATGAAAAAATAGGGAGGAGGAAAAGAGTTCAGAAATAGTAACCCGGCGAGCCACTTTACTCCTTCTAATATGAAATGACGAAGCAAATTTATGAACAAGAGAAAAGTGGATCCAAGGACAAGGGTCTGTTAAGCCTACAACTGGGCCAATGTTTATCGCAGCCCGTTCAAAAAGATATTCTCAAATCAGTATATAGCTCTTATACTTAGCTAGGTGCATCAACTAATTCTAGTCATGTATACCTAATAGATCGAGAAGATTTTGTCCTACGATCATGCAAGCTACCTTCCGTAAGTCTTGCTGTAAGGGAATATAGCGCAAAGGTAAAGTAACCGCAACCTAGAATGAATAAGAGCTTTTTTGCAGAATATTTTAAAGATGCCAAAAAGATCATCAATTCCATATCACACATTCCATTTCCCTTTGACATCTTGAGCAGGATTAAAAGAAACTAAAGGGCACGACTGGGTCGTACATACTTGCACACCTTTAATATTTGTTTGTAAATTGATTTGAAATCTTTCGAAGAAAAATTGATAAAATCATTCAGGAACTAACATTTTTTTAATATGTTCCAATGCATTTGCGTGTTGTATTACATATATTAGCTTTTATCTAAATCGGCTGAGAAATAGCAGAAAAGATAGTCAAATCTTGAAGGCCGGTTAATATGTAAAAAAAAACTTGCTAAAGCTGTTTTCGAGAAAATTAAAAAACCGAAAATTGAAACAGTTATTTTTATCGGCCTCGGGGTCTAAGTCTGCAAACCCCAGATATGATTTTTGACGTAAGTCCGTAAGCCGCAGACTGAGGTACAGACGTCCAGACAGACGAACGGACGGAGAGATGGACAGAGTTGCTAGAGCTAGTTTTTCGAATTTACCGAATTTACAAGTTACCCCCGAACAAAAATACTGCAGAGTCAAATGTACGTGGAAAATGATCAATAAGTTCAGTAATGGAAAATTCAGACACAATACTTCTATATTGCAAGGGGCGATAAGACCGAGATCTATTACTACAACATTTCATACAGAGCAACTTATGGTTATTAAAGGTGTGAATGTTCCAACTGATTTCCGAATATACGGTTCCCTTAACGAACAAATCTGTGGCAACAAGGCATAACAGCATAAGTATACTTATGCCGTTATTGAAATATTTTTTTGTTTTTAACATTTTTTATACAATATTCTCTCAGGAAAGGCGAACGTGTAACGCTGAAACATTGCCTCGATATGTCTGGAATTCATTATCTGAAGCGGTTACTGAATTAGGGGCAGGGAAATGAGACGATAAAGACATCTTTAAATACGTTTTTTGGAATGTGTAAAGGCACTTATGCTGTTATTCCTTTTTGCCACAGAAATGATGGCCGTATTTTTCAGAAAGACGAGTTTCAATCGATTAGAAAGCTTAATGAAGTGAACAGATGAACTAACGAATACGAACCATGCCAAGCAGCACATCTATGGGCACTGTTTGGCCTTGAATCATTTGTAAGTCTGGCATCGTCAGTCATCCAATTAATTACTTGTTGAGACATGTAAGAAGTGTACCTCGTTATTGGACCCTGTCGAATCAAGACAATCTTCCGTGAATAATTATTTCCGGGTCTTGGCGCGAAAAACTGTAGAGCAACTTTACAACTTTGAAGGCTCTCAAATCTAAAAATATTCTATTACAGTCGAACCTCTGTAAGTCGAATCGTCACGGGATCAAACAATGTGTTCGATTTGTGGAATGTTCGAGTTATGGAGCATCCAAAACGCAGATTACACATGCTCAGTTCTGAAAAATTCGTTCGAGCTATAGAAAATTCGACTTACGGATTTTCGACCGTATTTCCTTCTCCTAACTGCACCCAAATTTCGTATTTCACAAGCATAAGAAACTGTATGAAATTAAGACCTCTTATTCTAACATAGGGTAAATCACCCCATGCATCTAACGATTTGCAGTGCTTCTATTTGTCCTCACTTTTGGTGTTATCATTTTTTCTCCACGGTGTTGGTTTTTACTTCTTTTTGGATTAAAAAAAATAACCTCCCTTTATACCAACTGAAGTCCTGCAAGATGGTAATAAATGTTAAGTTGTATAAACTATCACGTCTTTAGACACACGAGCTCAACGGACATCGGTCATCCTGCCTGCTGCTGCCTTGTGTGCTTGGTTCGCGCATTTTTGCACAGTTCGAGGTGTGGGTATTAAAAATAAAAACTAACAAAAAATCAATGTTGGGATTTTTCGGTGCACGAAAACAACATTAAGTGGTTCATTGTTTGTTGCTTCCTGTTGCACAGTTGTTGCAACAACAACAGTTAACAGAATGAGAGATTTCAATTTAACCATTTCGTTAGGAGAATTTGTCTTAATTTCCTTACCAGGATTCTGCCAGAGATGTGATCTTACGTAATTTCAGTGCAATGGTGGAAAATCCATTCAGGGAAACACTTATAAATAAAATTTGAGTACATGCTCTGCGTGTGCAGGAAGTTAGAAACGAAAACAAGGATTCAAATTTCAAAAAGACATATGTACGAGTACGAGCAGTTGGTACATGCATCATCAGCACGAACTGTAGACAGAGTTGCTTACAGCTCCGAAGGTGGTAATCTAAGAGGATATTATTTTGAATCCTGCACACAATTAGGATTGTTTTCGATTTGCTACGGTCATAAATTCTTTTTCAAAAGTTACACAAAATTGGCGACAGTTGCAGAAATAATGTACATACTCTGAATTTGTTCCGAGAATATGGTTGCAAAATGGAAAGAATTGAGTAACAATAGGGATGGGTATTGAGTACGTACGTGCATCCTTTTTGTGAAAAGGGAAAGGCAAAATTTGCAAAAATTAAAGAAAGAGAAAGGTTTCAAACTGATTGAATAGAGGTAGGTACGTAATGGGGATTAAGAAAGGAATATCGATCGAGTAATTGTCACGGTCATAAATCTTGGTCAATCAATGTCCACACACAGCAGGATGAGTAGGAATAGTAGTGAACTTGGTGATTTCGCTGTGTTGTGATTTTATTCTTCAATGTGTGTAGGTAGGATAAACGTTTGCAGTTTTTATTTTGTTTTGAAAACGAAAGTGCGTACCTGTGAATTTTATAGCATTATTCTTGACTGGATAATAATGAAAAACCTGTCTTGGTAAATCTGGACAATGCTACTGTAATGAAAGGGGGTAGTTTCGTGGTTTTAGGTGCAACCAAGATGAAAATTGCTCATCCAACTTGTTTTAATGTAAAGAAGTGCATTCAAAATTAACTACACACTGTGACTTCTACAACGATTCTGCCACATTAAATGTATATTTATGGGCATATGAAACAAACATACAAACCGAAGATGTAAGTTTATCAAATTGAGTTCGCATCAGAATATCTATAAACATAATAAAACTATATAGGATCGAATGTCTGTGCATTGAATCTAAATGAAAAAATATAATTGGGGGACTGTATGGAACCGACAGGAAAAAAATATCTTTTTTGAAATTTGTATCTGTCTGGGCACGCATCACTCGAAAATTATTGGAAGAATTTTGATAAAATTTGGCATAGTTCAAATTGGATTCGTACAAGGTAATCGACATTTTAAAATTAATGATCACAAAAATTAAAAAAAAATATGTAAAACCACACATTATAAAACTTTACTAAATGTAAAATGTAATAAGTGTAGTTTAGGGAAAACTAAAACCAAAAATTGCCTTGCCTGCTTATGGGCACATTAAAACGGTGGCAATAAGTTGAAGTAGCTTAAGTCGACTTAAGTCAAAATTGATTTAATTACGGAAAAATATTCTTAATTATACAAAGTATTCTTTCTCAATTTTTTATTTGCATATCTGTAAGGACTGCCGAGCTACGACTATCAGTAGTGGCGCAATTCAAAAATTTCATACGATTTTCACATGAGCGATAATTTTAAATGCCTGTCCTGAAAAATCGTACAAATGGACTTAAGCTACTTCAACTTACTGCCACAGATAAAGTAAATAAGCAAGACTAGATTTTAGTCAATTTACGATAACGTCGTGGGAGCACCGTGGCGCAGTGGTTAGTGTGTCAGACCACTGCGCGTGAGGTTCAATGTTCGAATCTCAGAAAACACCAACATTTTCTTACATGGTCGGCCACCTCTCACGAACGTTTGACAGAGTATTCCGAGAGTATTGTTGTCATGAGAAAGCTTCTCAAAAAAAAAAGTAAAAATTGCTCTTGGGATACGGCACAAAACTGTAGGTCCCCCTCATTCGTGCGAAAAATATACACGAGTGGTTCCATGAAGCTTGGCCTAGGCCCTTCATGAGCTGTTGCGCCAACATATTGCTACGCGAGTGCACAAGCCGACGAAGAAACATAAACCACCGAGAGGCCCTGAGAAACATCTCGTAGCTGTCAACCTGAAGGTACCAGAACTTTCCGGGTTCTTGGCGGATGGAATTCCAGCGGCAAATTGGAAATTTGGTAATTTGTCTGGAAAGCCACAGCCAAATATAAAAGGAGATTGACAGAAGCCCAGCGATGAGTTTGTTTTGTTAAGCATTGACAGCCGATATTAGAGACGCGCAGATTATAAGCCTAAAAAAATGTACTAGATTATATTTTTTTGTTAAACGTAAATTTGGTTAAAAACATTTTATTGAAATAAATAAAAAATTAAAAAACCCTCCCGGGAACCAGAAAAATTCTGTTCTTTTTGTCTCCACCATCCGTCGCAACTTTGGAAGTATTCGGCCTGATCGGCGAATTTTGTAACAATATGTATGTATGGACAGCGTCATGCTTCCATTTTACTACCCTTAATCTTTGTACATTTTTTTTAGATACCGTCAACTAATTGAGCTTATTGATTCAACAAATTTGAGTTCGATCATCGGTGACGTCTAAAGGTTCTTCGGTGAGGTCTATTTCAGCCTAGTCTTTATCTTTAACACTTACCAGTCCCAGAACTGCATCACAAAATAGCTGACAGATGGTTGAAGCTCCAAAACAACACCCAGTATGGACTCTAGATAGTTCCCCGCAGAATAACAGAAGAGGAATCAAAGGTCCTAGACTTGAGTTAAAGAGAACTGAGACTATTTGCAGAGGTTTAAGAACAATGGCATGTTAGGCTGGATACACCAAAGTAATCGCATTCTCTAACACTCGTCACCATTTCACATTAAGTTCTAATTAACGAGATCGGACTGAATAACATTTGACTCTAAGAATCTCTGTGAGATAGAATGGACTAAGTCACCACAGTGGCACTTTGAATTCTCATAGACAAATATTCCAGTCAAGCATACGTTGAGACTTGACACATCATTCTGGTCGTTAAGGGAAGATTCACTGAAATATTTCTTCGTAGAATGAATAGAGTAGGACAAGCGCGCAGTATGTAAGTAACTTCTCATCCCTCTTTTTGTCTCTATAGTTTTTGAAGAAATTCGTGCAATGCCCCAAGAGGGGCCCAATGAAGTCTATAGTTTTCCTACCCATTAAGCTGTTTGGTTTTCTGAGGTTCAGTACATAATAGCCAGATTGGTCTAGACAAAGAGATGATTAAAAAAAAAAAAAGTGAATTCCATGTTAACAACAGGTTAACCCAAAGATTTGCTTCAAGATTCAATGAGATCCCCTATTTGTGGGAGAATCTTCTCCGACATGGATATTGTGATATCACTCGCATAGGTTGTAACGCTGCTGCTCACTACTCCAGTATGTATCAAAAATGTTTGAATAACTGAAGTAACCAGTCATTTCCAGAATTTAAGAAGAATGAAACCGAGCCTTTTGTGTACCATTGCAGTGTCAGTGGAAGTATAATAAAATGGGTGCTTGACTGCAAGTATAGATTAGTATTTTTTCTCTTTATTGGATAAGACTAGATTGATTCTTAAATTACTCCTTCCATCTATCGATGTAGCAGAACAATCTCATTCTTTTGGATTTGTGTAAATGACGTATAAGTGTTGTTTTCCTTCTTATAACACAATCTTATATAGAAAAAATACACATCTATCCAATAGCATATACCACGCATTTGATAGTGCTTTGAATTGGATTGGCGTATCAAAAACGTATCTAAAGCGAAACCTTTCACCCTTTCTTGTAAATGAATAGACTCCACACCCTAAAATTTCTTTCTTGTTCGTCTTGTGGATTCCTTAAAGTTGAGAAAAGATTTTTCAAAAACACTCACTTACCCCCACTAATACGTATCCAGCTAAGCACCACTAGAGCAAGCTGCATACACACACCATGGATACTCCTACTCGTGTATCTATGAAAAGATCTCGAAGTTGAAGAACTGAATGTGAAAGAAAGAAAATACGGGGATCAACGGTTGGTCTTAAATGTACTACAAGTTTTCCTAAAAGTAAGTCCTTACTTAAGCTTTTATTTCACGAAATAAAAATGCAATGAAGTATCCCTGGGGGGATAAAGCATCGAGGACGATGTATTCAACAAAGAGAATACCACCCCGTGGATGTTAAGAAACGCGCAAAGGACGTCGAGATTTTGAGCCAGTACTATGCAACGAAGGAGTCTCTGCTGCTGCTGCTGCAGGAAAACAAGGGATAAAACAGCACAAAGTTAAAGTGAAATATAAAAGTTGACGAGTGCATGTGAGGCGTGGGGTTGCTGCTCTTGAGCACATCCTTCGCACAAAATAACAGTGGAGACTATAGTGGAGGATTATATTGCACTGGAGAAGATGAAAAACTACCAAGGTGATGATGCTTTGAACTTTTAGAATCCCTTTCAATTTGAACTCGTATTGATTTTATTCATGCCATGGGAGGCAAGGCGAGTCTACTTTGGTATAAGTATAGAATAATGGGATTTTATACCATCTAGTGGGTGGGCGTAGAGGTTAGAGAATATATAAATAAATATTGAAGATTAAATTGAAAACAACAGGCTAGAGTGGTAGCAACAGCAGTTATATCTACCTTTTTTGCTCCTAACTCTTTATTTTTTTATTTTTGTGGCCCTTTTTCAGTGTATTTCAAGTGGCGAGGATATTTTATCAAGATATCCGCAAAATGAGCCACTTGTTGCTGGGAAATTTGTTGAACGTCGCTAAAATTTATGACCCACCACCAGGAAAACCTAGAGCAGTGTAACTACTGTTACCACAAGTATTATCATCATCATCATCATCAGGGCGAGTTGTTGTTGTTATTGTTGTTTTTGCTGTTGGCAATGACGATGGATATGAACGAATTTTAAACGAAAAAGGATTGAGGATGTATTTCGAATTGAAATCGTATTCCTTTTTTTGATCCTATGAAGGTATTTTAAAAATGAATTTAATTTCGTAAAGATTCAGGAGTTATCTTCGGACTAAAAGAAGCATTTGCTGCTTCAATGTGGAAGATATGTACACCCTGGGAACTATACTTGAATATTAATAGAGGAAATAGTAAACTTTTGAAAATGAGTCAGATAGACTACGACACTCTCCCAAAGTCTGACTATTAAACATCATAGTCAAACTTCTGATAAATCTCGAAATACAATTCTTGTCAAGTGAAGTTCGGGTGGACTAAAAGATCCGAAATCCGCAAAAGATATTTGTCCTTATGGACACTTAAAATGCCAAAGATGGTGGCTATTCGAAAGGCATCCAGACCGTTTTTGGCCGGTAAATAAAACTGAGGCTTCCCGAAAACTACTCTCATCAACACACACGTCTAAGAACGATACCCGCATTTATATGTACATCTCATCATCGAGATAATATATTACACTATGTTGAGCCCTAGGACACATACTTGTTTTTGAAAACAAGATGACTAAGAAATTAGATGCGAACGATTCAGAAATGCAAACCAAACATGTGTCAAACACTTTCGAGCTCAAAACAAAAGAGCTCGCATATAGATATCGCTGTTGAAGCTGGCCTATGCAGAAAGAATGCGTTCATGTACTACCGATTTAAGCAGAGGCTGTACTGATGCTGAATCCGGGAACATAGTCCATTTTCCAGCAGAAGCAGATTTGAGCGGCCTGTTAAGAAAAACTTTAGAATTCATGTCGAACACGAAATATGTAAATCTCTGCTCAGGTCTGGCATCCACACGATCTGCTGGGCAGATGGTACAACTTCAGCTTCTGATTATGCAGATGAAAGTAACCGCCGATGACCCATCTTCGATAGATAGTTTTGGCTTTAAGCTGGATCAGGAAAAACTCTGACAGTTTAGTGGCCGTATAACCTACTGGTAAACAGACTAAAAACGTTAGCCTCTTTTGAAGAATTTTCGCACAAGATACGAAGAAAATAAGGGTGAAAATATAATTTATTTATTTATTTATTTTTTGCTTTGCAACGGTCGCTATTAGAAAGAGATACTTCATTTCCAAACATTATTTTTCGACTTCTCTTCGGTGATGTGGTAAATAGAGATCTCAGAAGCATTTATCTCTCTATCAGGTGTTAAAAGATGTGTCCTTATTCTCTCTGTAGAGCTTTTACTAGGGTGAGCCCATAGAGCCTACAGACAATCAACTTGGTCATCATCAACATCATTATCACATACTTTTGATTTTACTACAACAGTTCGACCAACACAGAATTTAAGTTGTAAACTTATCTACAGATGACCAACATCTCGATATCTGGGCGTAATTCTAGATTCCAAACTGAACTGGAAGGAAAATATTGCCGAACGCGTCAAAAAAGCAAGCGTAGCTTTCTATTCCTGCAAAAAGGCATTCAGTAATACATGGGGTTTCAAACCAGCTGTGGTATACTGGATATACACGGCGGTTGTTAGACCCATTCTCACATATGGTTCACTAGTATGGTGGACGGTACTTGAGAAGCAATACCAGGTTCCAAACCTCACCAAAATCCAGAGGGCGGCGTACGGAATCATGGGATCAATGAGAACAACACCAACAGCGGCAATGGAAACCATGTTTAGTTTCATTCCGCTTGGCATATACTGCAGCAGTCTGGCGGCTAAAACCGCTGTGAGACTGAGAGAAGGCCGATTGTGGTCATCGAGCCTTCACGGCCATGCCTCCATTTTGTCCCGATGGGGGACTACCAGTGGATTGACGGAAACTGATCACATAAACCCGATGCTAGCATTTGAAAGGAGATTCCCTACAAGAATTCCTGACAGAATTTACTGGAAGAACCGAAGAACCACGAAGAAAATGGAGTTGGCTTTCTATACCGACGGTTCTAAGATGGACGTTGGCACGGGAGCTGGAGTTTATTGTGTAGCCCTAGGAATAAACCACTCCTTTAGAATAAACGACAACTACAGTGTCTTTCAGGCCGAGGTCACAGCCATCATTCAGGCTGCTGAAATTATACGCGAGAGTAATATCGTTGGTAAAACGATCACTGTCTATATAGACAGCCAGGCAGCCGATAAGGCTCTGGACTCTGCTGTAATTAGGTCGAGGCTTGTGAGAAGCTGCAAATCACTCTTAAACGAGCTATCTAGAGCCAATGCAGTGACCCTCTGCGAGGTCCCAGGGCATATGGATATCGAAGGTAACGAAAGGGCTGACGAGCTTGCTAGGAAAGGATCAGCGCGCTGAAGAAATAGAATCTGTTCGTCACCTGTTGTGTGATTGTCTTGCCCTATCTTGGTAGTTACTTCATCTCGGAGCTGGAGGACTTGGGTAATATTGAGCTGATGGACCTCTTGAGATTCATATCACTTTTTGGGTGGTTCTGACAGCGGACTCTCTTTACAGCGTTTCCAGGGTTAAATCATTGGGAACAGTGGACCCATACTGTTGGTCTGAGTGAGCAGTGACTCTTTGTCACAAGGCACCCATATACATAACCTAACTTATTAAGTGATGCACTCATGTTTCTTTAAACATACTACTTTAAAAAAAAATTAATACCACATTTATACCTCGTTAATACCACAGATATTGCGAACCGTACATATGTATATTTTTATAATGCAAATATTGTAAATGAATGCCATTGAATTAAGCATTAATGCATTTTCATTAAATATGTATATAAAATATTTGATTAACTGGAATGCGGTCGAACTTCGCCCGAACATACAAAAATAGGAAAATCTATACGGCTTAATTTCTTACGTCAAGCATTACGTCCGTTTCCGTCTTGGGACCTCCATTTTTTTTTAACTGAAACTTCTTAAGCGAGGCTAGTAAAACAGAATGACCTCGACACAAAAATTAAACATGAAACGGGAACGCTTCTAACAAAATTATACTATTAAGGGATATACAAGTTTCATCTTTGTTCGTTCCATTCCGCCCCATAACTCGATAAGGAAACTTTTAGTTTTAGTGTTCCACAATCCAGTACTTCCTAAACGTAGGTAATGTAGTGTTTTATATTTAATGCATGTATCTATTCATTTATTTAAATTCGCATGGTTAATACGAATGCACTGTTACCGTGAGCTTATGTGGATGAGGTACATACCATTTTTTTTATAATACCTTATGAACATCTAGGGAGCAATCCCTTTAATGCAATCACAATTGCACGACGTACTCGTAAGTTGGAAAGGATAGACAGAGGGGGAGAGATTGGTGTAGTTGTTTGAAACTTAAGTGATACTACGGGGGTGCTGTCCAGATAACTGGGGAGATTTATTTTGTTATTTTGTCTTTGCTTCTGATTCACAGTATTTTTTCCCCGACCACCTGATGTCAATCACCAAGCCGAACGAGCAATTACCAACCAATTACTAATGACCAACTCACCGTCAGACTTATGCCTTCGTAATAGTAAGTTTTTCGGAATTGATCAGATTGACTTTATATAGACAGACAAAGGAATTTTTCTTTTTTTTTTATAATTTCTACTTGTGAGGAATTTCAGTAGGTAAACTAAACTAAGACTAACTATGTATAAGTAGGTATGTAGCTATTTGAACGAATATACCTATTGTATGGGTATGATTTATTTACGGAAAAATAATGCCACTTACAGTGCATGTCTCATGAGAGAGCTTAGAACGTTTCAATTAATCAAAGAGTTGATTTTCGTCGTTTTAGTCACTATTCATTTGTAGATCAATTTTAATTTTTTAATGGTTTTAATATCTTATAACCCTCCCGACAGAGAAAAGATCAATAAATACATTTTCTGCATTCGTCCAAAAATGATAAAAATCATAACACAGCAATTAAATGTCAAATAAGATTCACACAGCAAAATAGGAAACAAAATTATAAAACAGAATTTATTCTAACTAGAATTACGTCTTCACTAAATTTACCCAATGCCAAAACCATTTCTTTATTTTCAACAGTAAAGCCCACAAAACAATACCCCTTTGTATGAAACTCTACTTTTAACTACACAAAAAAAAAAAAAAAAAAGAGGCAACAACTGCAAGCCTGATCTTTAGAAAGCACTTACCAAACTGACTTCTCATCCATGGATACAAAGGTGAAGGCATTGACGATTGTGTATTTGGATTTTGCGTTGGTGGTTGTTGTCCCTGACCGCCTTGATGCATTTGTGGCGGTTGCTGATGCATCATTTGCTGTGGTGGTGCACCGACTGGTGGTACTCCTGTTGTTTGCTGGTACATGCCCATATTATGATGGTTTTGATGAACCTATTTTAGTTCGATAAATATTAACAAATGCGTAATTGTGAAATATAACAATTATAACATAAAAAGATTTATTACGACTTTTGATCAGAAAATTATAAACACAAAAAAAAAACCAAAGAAAGAATAAATTCCCCATAATATAATGAGATCACAGAGAGCGAAAAAGAATCTTTTACAGATAAATAGAATTACAAACAAATAAAACAACAATTTAAACAGTTAAGAAGTCTTACCTCAGGAACACCTTCAGGAACGCCGACCTCATTGTAACCCAACTATAAAATAAGATAAATGCGGGAATTTGTTGATGATTTTACAATAATTTATAGGGATATCGAGTGGAGTTATTTTTAAAAAGATTTTTAAAGAAAACATTGTGAATTACTGGCAAGGATATAATAATGTTCTACGGATACATCAAATTGAGCGACACAAGAACATACAATACATTAGTGTTCCGGGTGGTATATGCAAACTTTGGAAAAATACCCATACTGGAAATATTATTAGAATTTGGTTATATCAGTACGACTATACTGGAAGTTTAAGATCCGAGCCAGATTGTTTTTGAAGAGGCAAAGCAGTGAAAATGGGTGGAACTGTAATTTTCAATATTTTACTTAAGAAGATATGAGCATGAGTAGAAATCCCCTCTCTCAAGTGAAGATTTAATATCTTCTAGGACTTCCCTATACAAAGAATTCCAGCAATTAAACAAAAGTTTTGAAAACAGCTCACGAGTTCTAACCGATTCATTATATTTTGAGATATTTGTGGTTAGTTGTACCAGGTGTATATAGATAAAGTTTGAGAATACCCCGCCAGACAATCAAACTAAACACAACAGTTGCGAAGCCGCTTTGCAGCTTTGCTGCAGACTTCGCTTATTGGAATGTTTGTACTAAGAATCTTAGAAACAGTAGAGCTCTTTGGTTTTATTTTGCAGCCATTGTAAAAAAGTTACTAGAGTGCTGTACATCTATATATTTGATGGGTGTTACTTGTAACACAGTCAAGAAGCCACCAGATGATATTCAAAGCTGAAACCTAGCACATTTACGAAAAAAATACAGAGTAGAGTTAATAACAGCAAATTTGTTAGATTTAAAAATACAGGATGTCCAGAAAGTATTTTGTGATTTCCATTAATTCAACTTGCGTAAATTTAACATGCCCTGGACAACCTAGAAAGACATATTTTTGCATACCTTGAGGAAAAATCATGGATATGAATATAATGTTAATCAATCTATGCTTTCTAAAGTTATGGAAAAGCCCATAAGAGCCGATATTATTAAATAAATATCGACTAGAGGGTCATGGACTAACTATATGCTGTCAACAAGAAGAGACAATAAACACCGGCGAATTGGACAAAACGTCACCGTGGGCAGCTATAAGTTCGAGGTAGTAAGGGACTTTGTCTACCTTGGCTCTGCTATAAATTCTACTAACAAAATCAGTGCAGAAATCAATCGAAGAATAACTCTTGCCAATCGCTGTTTTTTTGGGCTTATAAGGCAATTCAACAGTAAAGCCCTATCTCGAACAACTAAGGAGACTCCGTATAAGATCCTGATTATCCTAGTCCTGTTTTACGGCGCTGACACATGGATTTTATTAAAAGAGGATGAAGATATCGTTGGTCGCTTCGAGAGAAAAATGATTCGTAAGGTATCCGGACCCGTTTGCGTTAAAGGGTTTTGGAGGAGAAGACGAATAACGAACTATATGAGCGGTACAGCTACATCGACCTAGTAAAAAACTGCGTATTGGACGTCTGGGATGACTAGGACATGTAGATTTAATGGACACCAACGCTCCGACCCGCAGAGTCTTCAAATCTAACCCGGAAGGACGACGCAGTAGAAGACATTGTCACCGTAGGTGGCGCGCAATAGTTCAAGGGGACCTCGGCCAACTTGGAGTGCGCAACTGGAGGCAATTAGCTAAAGACCGAGCTAAATGGAGAGGCTTGTTGGTTGAGGCCCAGGTTCCGAACTGCAGTGCCACCTAAGTACGAGTAAGTAAGTAAGGTCATGGACTAATAAGTGGTCGGCAGTTTGATTTTCGTAGATCCTGTTCAACAGCTATGGACCTCAGCTTTAGAATAACATGGCGAATCAAGAGCGGTTGCACTAGATGTCTCAAAAGAATTTGGTTGAGTCTGGCAATGGGTTCTAATAAGCAAATTTCCTATGGACTAGAACAACTATTCTAGAGATGGAAGGAAAACTATCTTCAAAATAGATCAATCCTGGTTTTTGTCGACGATACATTCCGATACATTTGCTGTTAATGCTGGTATACCTCAGGAATCCATTCTTTTTCCTTCACTATTTTTAATTAATATTAATGATCTACTGGGATCAACAAATAATAATATTTTTAGTTTCATCGGTAAAAGCACCCTAATGGCACCTTGGTCTAGGTGACCGTTTTGGCACTCACAGGCAGTGCAGTGCAGTGCAATGGGGAAAAGCAAACCTTCTGGAGTCATCCTTTTATATTCGGGGGGCAGGATGTGATCCAATCGAAAGCTCAAAACGTTCATTAGCGCTGAGGGAGTAGATACCGGAAGATATGAAAGAGAAAACTAATATTTATCCGACAATGAGAAGAGCGTGTACACAACACCTGTGGGTAAGATTCCAAAAATGTGGCGCCTCTTTTGGTACCACAAAGTTTACAGGCTTCTGAGAAAAGCAGAACAACTAAGCTAAGCTCCAAGCAAATATGTGAGTTCGTTATACTATAAGTACGAATTCATATGCAGATGCAAACAAAAGCGTCTATAGAAAAAAAAAAACAAAAGTAGTCCACCGATGTACACATGGTCATACTAGGAATGAAAGATGTACTCGTACATACAATTGATTGGAACGAATTTTAACATTTGAAAGCACGTACTACCGCCACGGCTACACGGCACAAATATGTATTTTTTTTATTAAATTCAATATTAACTTTCGCCTAGGCAACAACCCCTTGAACGCAATTATATGATTGCAAGACGATTGCAGAGTTATACCTTCGCAATAGCGTTAACATAAGCCTCACAGTCGATCGAACTGACCTTATTTATTTCATTAGAAATAAACTATTCATCCGGCATCGGATACATGACGACGGATGCAGAATTTTTATTAGTTTTCACAAGTACCTGACGACGTATGTACAGCTTTCTAATTATGGGATAAACAGTATACTGCGTTGCGGTACGAATTGAACAGCTAAGGGTTAAACGCACACGAAAACCGAAACTTGCAGGAACTCCCAATGAATTCTTGATAAAATGTAGCTGAGGGGTTTGGTATGTTTTTGGGTGGTCTCACATGAAATTCAATAGAATCAGATGATGTGAGAATAAGACCACCTCTTCTAAAAAATCATTAAAATCACGTGGAACGGGCATTAGACATAAGTGATATAATGCCAATAAAGTCATGAGAGCCAAACTACTGAAGATAAATCATGGTTTGTGTATTTGGTATAAGTGCTCCAATCACATAAACTATAAAAATTAAACGCAGATACCGGAAGATATAAGAGAGGAAACTAAGATTTATCTGGCAACGAGAAGAAGTACCCGACATCTATGTCACTTACCCGAAGACGGATAAGTGTAAGGGCCCTCATTGAGTTTTGTACACCTCGGGTCTTGAACATAAAAATCTTAATATGTACATATACGCTGCAAACAACAAATTATAAAGAATTTTCTAGAAAACTAATCGAAGTAAAAACGCTGCACAGATCACTATTCCAACCACCTTGATACCATTAGTCTATGGCACGGACATTCTAGTCATCAGCATTTTCATTTAACCCCAGCAACACTTCACTACAAAATGCATCTATAACTTAAAACCAAAATAATGTAAGAGTAACTGCTTACCTGCGCTTGCGGATGACCCATATGATGAGGTATTGTCATTTGTGTATTCATATGGTGTCCTGTCATTTCCAGCGGTGGAGATCCACCCTCGGGTCCCATCCCCAAACCGCCACCAACAGCCGCTTGTAATTTACAACTCGCATAGACGACAGGTTGTTGCTGTTGCGGATGCTGGGGAGGTTGTGATTGTGTATGCGGTTGATTTTGTGGTACAATTTGTCCACCATTCGTTTGCGCTTGTGGCAAACCACCACTGACCTGACTCGATGGACTATCCGGTCGTGAATAACCCTGATGCTCCATACCTTGTCCACCACCATTATAGTATGCCATTCGATCATAAGGTGGAAACCTTGGATATGGCAAATTACCCTGGTGGTTTGGATTTTGACTATAATGATGCATTTGTTGGGCATCGAGATCGGTTACCCCATTGCCGGGATAGTGCCCATGCATATCGGCTCCCATGTAAGAGTTGGTAAAGTATGAAGTCATACTTTCGCAATTATTTGTACTCATCGTCATTTTGAAGAAGATTTGTTTTTGGAGAAAGGGGATTGTTGACTTGTTGGGGTTATGTGTTGCGTTGATGCTGCTGCTTGAAGCTAAGTTTTATTACATACACCCTCGCACACACATACACACACAGATAAAATGCGATTTACACTAAATAAACTGAAAAAAAAGAAAAAGAATAGAATTTATCTTTGATCACTTAAAAATGTATCTAACATCAACTTACTTAAATTTGAACACTTAAGTACTTTCTATTTAATTCTGCTTTATACAATTTTTTTTTATAGAGTAATGAGGTATAAAATGATTTTCACAGTGATCCGTTATTTGTTGTTTTATAATTTCATGCGTTGCCCGTTCTGTAGATCGGTGTCCTTTTAAAAACTCGTCTTGTCTCGGTGGAGTACTTGGTTTTTTGTTGTTTTTTTTTTTGTAAATACACTAGCTGCGCGAAGTCTTAGAATGTTTTATGTTGCTATCCAAAAATCGAATTGAAAATCTGCAAAAGAAAAATTTAAAAAAAAACGAAAATGAATTAGAGAATTAAAATTACACATTGTATTAACATTTGTTTACAAAATAAATTTAATCTCTATCTGTCTGTTGACACTATGCTACTAACTGTAGTCTTCCATAAATTTAAGTCAAAAATCATCTGCTGATCCATGTGTCTTCTCAGCAAACAAACTGTATTCTTAAGAAAAAAAAAATCACATGTTTCGCAATGATTTGACATACCCCACCCAAACGGTTCCAAACGTTTTTTTTTTTTTTTTTTAAATTAAACAAATGACAAAATTTTAATGATTCACATCAAAATCTGAGAAAGAAGAGATAAATACACATATTTTGAAAGAAACGAACGAAAATCCAATGCGGTGATAGTGGTTGGTTGACAGATTTCTTTCTATTTTCTTTTTGTGTGTTGTATATGATTTGGAATGAAAAATCACTTTTTGCAATGGTCCACTTGAATCAGTTGTGGATACATATTTTGGTTTTCATCTAAAGAAGACACCCTCTTCAATGTGAATGAGTAGCTAGTACTCAGTGAGTGCATTCCAAAATGGAAATATGTTTGAAAGTTCTTTTCTGAGTTTAGAAAACGCCTAATTGTACAGGTATACTCCTTGCAATCCAACGTCAATCAGGAATTAGTTAATGCTGACATATAGATTCACGTGGTCAAATGGTGAAATAACGAAAGACATGAAGTCCAATATCAATAAAGGAAAATGCCACCTATAATTTTCAGGACGCCCAATAAAATCATGTATTATGTGAACGCCTGAAACCGATCGTCAACAACCTGATAGGTTCTTATCAGTGCGGTTTTAGGTCGGGAAAGTCCACCATTGACCAAATATTCACACTGCGGCAGATCTTGGAAAAACCCATGAATATAGAATCGATACGCACCACCTCTTCATCGATTTTAAAGCTGTCTCTGATAGCGTGTAGGGAGACGAAGTATACAGAGCCATGCCTAGTCTCGGCATACCTGCCAAGCTCGTCCGTCTGTGTAGGATGGCAATGGAAAAGTCTCACTGGTCCATCAAAGTCGATAAGAACACCAACAAACCATTCGATATCAGAAAAAGTCTTAGACAAGATGACGCCCTATCATGCGATCTCTTTAATATAATGCTTGAACGAATTGTATGAAACTTACAAGCCAACACCGCAGGTACAATCTTTAGTATAGGGAAGAATAAGGTTGTACACTTGTTACTTGAAGTATTCAATGTTTATTTATTACTGAATAAATAGAATCCATCAAAACATAAAAAAATGTCACAGCTTAATATATGATATGTGATATCGTTAAAGATGATAGGTGTGATTTAGTAGTTGTATTCATTGATTCCAATATAGCAAGCGTCACCATAATTTCCAAAATGACTCCCATTGGATAAGCACCTATACTCTTAACTTGTGCAGACTTTGATAAACAAATGTTATATTCGATTTGGACATACATAACAGCCGTCAGCAGCTTCAGCCGTCTGGAGATTTTATGATCAGTTTTCGAGTAGGTGGCCTACAGACCATTGACAAACCACATGGGATTGCATGGATATAGAAACGCCATATGTATTTGACGAAATAGAGGTAATAGAGTGGTAAAAAGATATTTACACTTGATTAGTTACATGGCGTTTCAATTCGGGATTTTGACCATCAGGATTTGATACAAGGATTTGTCGATATATTGACAATGGAGCCTAAACTGTTGTGTCGGTTAGTTGTGCGCTCCGGTCTGCTTTTTTAATTCAACTGATTTATGGTTTACACCCAAATAATTTAGTTTTTTTTCACCTTGCTTAGAACTTAAAGTTCTGAACGACTTAACTGCCTACGTAATTGAAGACATTCTCCGGTGATTTTTGCAATAGTTCTGTAGTTTTATGGACGTGGATATGCCAATTTTGCAAAACGATTCCCTGCTTTGTTACACATACTTATATATCTTTGACCCATCAGTCTAAATTGTTCTGAATCTGGTATGACGATGTTAAGTGTTCGGTCTTCCCTGAAGTGTATGTAACCCTGCAATTGAAATTCCTCTGGAGGATTACGTAGTCTATTCTTCGATGATAGCACGATAATGCCCTTGGTTAGGCTGATTACCGTGATTCGTAGGGAAAACTAAAATTTGCATCCATCTAATACAAGTCGAAATCCATCTGCTCTAATTGGTGTACGCCTAAGACCTTTATCGGCGAAATGTTTTCTTCTTTTTTTTACTCAAGGGTGAAGAAAGAAGATTTAAATATCATACAGCTTCTTTTTTTTTTAAAGATATTATATGTATCTATCTCAAGTCTTTCCGAGTGATGATAATATTGAAGTATATACGCAACGCCTGTCGTATCTACACTTGTCACTTGAATAGATTCTCTTGAAATTTAGATAACCATAACAACGAGGACGCAGATAGGTTGCAATAAGTTCGTCATATGTTTGAACTTATCTTCTTCTTCCTATTTCGGCGAGGTTATGATCCGAAAACTAGAGATCATAACCCTCCCACTTCACTGCATATAACTAATATGCTGAGTAATACAATGACATTGGTCTGAATAAGTAAACCTTGCCACTGATATCGTTTCCAGGACGCTCCCGCACAATGTCTAGGATATGCAGATAATAATAAGTCGGTATTCACATGCCTTAGGAATGCATTCAATCTCGGACACCATTGTCCCATGAAATGATATGGACTATTGTATATTGAAAACAATATTCACATGTACTTGTATGTACGTAGTTATATAATATAACACACCAAATACACGCAGCTAGAGAACATATAGTCCTTGACAGGATTTAAGCGGCGAATGCTTGCATTTAGTTCAGTGAGCTTAGTTTAGTGAAAACCTTATCTGGCAATCTATCACCTTACATCGAGGCAACTGGCTTCTTAATACATATTTGTACGCACATACATAAAATATATGATAATTTTACCAAAGCAAATGAGCATGCATCACGGAAACTTTCATAATCTAACAACTCATTTACCAACCACATCCCTTCTACATTGTGGAGTTAATTATGTGGTTCTTTTCCAAGGTGATCTAGCCAGAGTCGCGGTCTGTCACTTAAGACTCGTGACAAAGAACTGTGAGATTGTGAGAAAAAAGAAGTAAATAAAATCAGGTCGGCTATTCGAACATCCTTCGAGAGTTCCTGCCCCCTAACAACATCAAGCCACAACGTCTCACTCTGCTGGGTCTCACGACATCTATGGAATGGTCTCGGAATCAAACTAACTGATGTTCGACAATCGTATTCTAATCCCTTTGGCACAACCTTGTGCTTTTAAAAGCTGATGGATGATGAAAAGGAGCGCACTCTCATCTTGCAAGAACACTCTGGACTAGAGATGAGCAAAATTTGCAACCTGCTAATCATTCAATGCTAATGAAAATTCGCATTCGCAACCTGTTAATAACTTATAAATAAACTGCTATTGCTAATGATAATTTGTCTGGCTTCTATTCACGAGTCACAATTTCATTTTTCATGCACTGCACACAAATGTGTGTTTGTCTTATACGAAAAACGTGAAAAAGAAGATACATACATTTTTAATAGTCCTAATCATAATCCTTCATGATGGTCGTGGGGGTAGGATGCTAAGGTGGACCCTGCATCCCTCTCGATCCTCCGTCATTGACTCCAACTCATCAGGAGGAAGATGAAGAACAAGATATATAACAAAATTATAAAACTAAACTACCACGTTGTCTGCTGTACGTCTCGTCCAATTTTCTTTTCGAACATGTGTGCAAAGTTTTATATGATGCGCCAACAGGCACCAAATCAATATATAAAGTTGCATATCGCAGTCGCAGCTGGTTTTAAAGTTTGGTTGGTTAATATATATAGCAGCACAGGGGTTATATGTATTAGCTAAGTTGCTATTGCTGCTATTGCTGCTAACGCAGTCGTAGCTGGTTTGTATTTAAGTTTGTTTGGTTGCTATATAGCAGCACAGGGGTTATACTTGCTAAGTTGCTATTGCTGCTAACGCAGTCGCAGCTGGTTTGTAAGTTTGATTGGTTGCTATATAGCAGCACAGGGTTTATACTTGCTAAGTTACTATTGGTGCTATTGCGTTGAAATGAAAATTCGCTTATGGAAGAAAATTTAATTTTGTCTGACTTAGACAAAATAGGCGGCAGGTGTACCTATATGACTCTATTACGAATGCGCATTAGCAGTTAACATTAACAGTTTACATGCACAGTGAATAAGAAATCACATTTACAGTTATAACTGCAAATGCAAATTCACGTTTTAGCCCATCTCTACTCTGGACACAGTATAACAAAAGAAATACCAAAGAAATGATTGTGCTTAGTAGACTACACTTAACACTTCTAATAGGTAAGGTATCATCACAGGCTAAAACTTGTTGGCGGTCCACTTAAATAAAATGCGTTTAAGCAACGGAGACCCATGTAGAGGCTGTGGCGACGTAGACTTAGATGAGAGCATCGTCCATTTTCTTTGCTGATGGCCCTCGGAGAAATCTTCTTCAATAATTTGGGCTAACTGCCTACAAAAGCTACAATTTTAAAATTCGTACTCGACTCAGGTTGGTTCAGGAAGGCAGTATAACAATCGGACTGATCCCAGAAACGTATCCTTCATTTCAGGTTTTCTTTGGAATCCCACAACTGGGGTACGCAAAGGATCCATATAGATCCAAGTGTGGCTGCACATTCGTTCTTCCTCTTCTTCCTTTTATCAGCGAGGTTATGATCCGAAAGTAAGGGATCACAACCCTCCCACTTCACCGCAGCACATTCGTTATGTGTGGGTACTTATTACTATTCAATACTGGGTATGTATAGCGATCATACTGTCAAAGTGGGGAACGCAGCCAAGAATGCCTTTCTTATATTTCTACCTTATTTCCATATTATTCCAGTATGATTTTTGATACACCGGACTACTATTGAAGTATGTATAATCGTTGTCATAAGAACTGTAACATGTCGCCATTCCATTTGTCTTCAACTATTACGAAATCAGTTCTTATTAAATGTTATCAAGTGAATCGTATGTATTCTATTATTCTATAGACCGCACTATTTTGAGGCCAAACATTGTTTGTCAGGTTCCCAACAATAGTATTTCCAATTTAAATCCCTTCCACACGTTCACCAAAAACGAACGATGGTACCAATTTCCTGCCCTTGCATTCACATCCCACCCTTTCTATGCCGTTCACCTCAATATTACAGAAAATCTCTGCTAAATCTTATAAAATTCTTCACATAGCTGCAGTAGACGTTGCTCTGCAGGAAATTGCCAAAATACCTCAAAAATTAAATTTCACACTCTCCAAAGGTGGACACTGAATGGGGCCACCCACAGAGAGATGCATACCATCCCTATGTGGTTCAGGAAATGGAATTGCACAATACCTAAACCACATTATTGAGATTCTTAAATGTGAATTGAAATTGCTCCTCTCGACAGGAATTTCCAACGCAAAATTGCATTCTTCTTGGACAAATATTTAACTCCAACCATCCAACCCCTGTAGATTGACATATCAATACCCGGAGTTACTGTGATTCAATCAAAACCTGGGAAAATGGCTTCTTGCTGATGAGAAGATAGAAGCAAACCCCCTTTCTCAATCATACCACACAGTTCCGTGTCTGTCATATCGCCGCCCACAACAAGCATCACCATTGCCACCACCAACCAAGCACACACAATCGGAATAATTTATTACACACATGCGAGTGAGTTGGTCGTTTGCCATTCAACATTCGCATGTGATGATGATAAGGATACGGAAATGATATCCTTTTGTTGTGAATCAATGTATAACACAACGACGACGAGTCAGTTGAATAGGCGCGCATAACTTCCACTTCCGATCCGTTTCGAAGGAAGACCGGTGGTGGTGGTGAGTTACATTTGTTAGTTTTGTTGGATAATAATTGAATAACAAAAGATTGTTCATCCTTTTTTGCTCCTTTTTTTCTGTTTTTGTTCTTCGGTGCTTTTCATTATTATTTCATCAGTCAGCACACATACTCGTAGTGTATACATAGTTACATAGTTGCATGCGATAATCTGCATGTGTATGGAAAAATCAGTCGAGCATGAGAGATGATAATAATACACAAATAATCGGAGGAAGGCACACATGTACCAATGAATATGTATACCTATATACGCGAATTTCTTGGGAATTCGATGATTTACGACGTCTGTGGATTATTCAAGCGAATAGTGTTGGAAATTCCTGTGTCTTTTTCTGCCGGAATTCATTCGAATTGAATTGAATGGATTCAATATGGAATCTGTTAACTACCCACACAGGCAGGTTGACATTTTTTTTCAGTTGCTGCTAAAAATGATTTAAATGGAATTTCTCCTGCAACAGAACGTTACTCAAGTCCATACAATTGGAGACTTCCTTTTCAAATAAAAGAAAATGATTCAATAAATTCGCCTACTTATTAGGCAGCAAAAAAAAAGACACAATTTAAAAAGAATAAGAAGAGTAAAAACAATTGCATACCCTTTGGCAAGAAGGTGAAACCGCGCCACCTACAGGTTAGAATTAACATTTGGACAACTAATCAAATACACCAGTCAATATGGTGCTGACATTCAAATTGGTTCTTGGGCATAATTAACTATGCAGCTATACCTATCCGTCAGTAGATGGCAGAGATGATTATTTAGGGAAAAGTGTGTGTGCATAGGATACGGCCGAACCAGTGTGTCCGCGTTCGAAAATTACGATTCTTTTCAAAAGTAACAACTAGCGTGTGATTAAAAAAATAAGAAAATTGCGATTCTTTAGGAAAATTTAACAGAAATAAATTCTTACAATAGTAAAGTGCATAAAAATGGGAAATTAAGGAAGAAGTTTTGTCAATTAGTTGCTAAATTCTGACACCAACCTCGATGTTGAATAAGAACGGGTGTCTCTGCTGTGGAAACGGATATATGACGTGAATGCGTCTACAATGTTTGCCAAGATAGTCTTCGAATCTTACTCGGAAAGACGACGCAGTAGAGGGCTCCTCGCTGTATGTGGCGCGCACAAGTTCAAGAGAACCTCGACAACCTTGAAGTGCGCATCTGAATGCAATTAGCTAAAGACCGTGCTAAACGGAGAGCCTTGTTGACGAAGGCCCAGGTTCACCCCGAACTGTAGCGCCAACTAAGTAAGTAAGTTTGCCAATAGATCATTTCATTGTCATTGGTAATGGAAAGGAAGGTAGGAAAGATGTAAGAAAACAAGAAAAAGGAAATTTAAGATTGATTAAGATCTTAAGATCGGCTGAGACCATAATAAGCGTCGTAGCTCCACTGAATAGTGTTGCCAGAGTTTTCCCTAGATGTAAATAAATTTTGACAAAAACGACCGAAAAGAGCAAGAATTATGTGAAATAACAATAATCAAAGTAATAGGTACTGCGTAAAAGTGGCGCCGCTGGAAAAGTTAAATTTCACCTAATAGGTGAATTCAATTTTCGCTGAATAAAAAAAATTATGCTGAGTACATTAAAACAAATTGCAATATATGAAATTGGTCCAATGACCAAATCAGTACGGCAAAAATGTTGTCTCTTGTGAGGAGGGAAACAAAGAAGGAAAATAGTTAGTTGAAATTCTTTGGGGTAGATGCGTTAGATATGCAAATGATATCCTAAGAACCACTAGCCTTATAGGATGTAGTCGGTAGTTTCAGAACTTCGGAGGGTAACACAATCATATCTTTATCTTGTGCTGGCTTTCCGATGCCAAATGTCTGCTATTGAAAAAGGTTTTTTATTAGCTTATTCAGCTTTATTGGCTTGATTAGGGTATATTTTGTCTCTTGCCATTGCTATAAAATCATCTACTCAACCAGGCAAATGCAATAGCGACCCAGAGAGTAAATGTCTGAAAGCTTATTGAAATAAAACTACAGTGAACTTCGCTTAGTTCAACTTCACTTACTACGACGTCCGCTATAACAACCGCATTTAATCAGCCCTTTCACCGTCGTTTTAAGTGACTTCCACTGTTGGAAGTCGCTTATTATGACCGCATTTGTCGGCCCTTTCACCGTCATTCTAATCGACTTCCACTGTATATAAATCTTGTACTAGAGTAATAAAAATGAGGATATAGTGCTAGTTTTTGCTTTAAAAACATAAGCATGTTTCAGTATCTAGTAGTTACTGATGTTAAATAAAGATCAGGTGAGGTAACTTCAAACTTTAATGCCTCTAAAGCTCCTAATTTTTGGGTCCACATAGAAACACTAAAATGAAAAAAGCCAACCAGGCTTTTCAGTAGATTTTTACATCCCCAATGACACCATCATGTCCTTCCTTGTACATCGATATCCACAAAGCGGAAAGCACTTTCCGTATTATCAAGACGCTCACACTAAGTTTTTTCAAACACTTCTCTTGGTTTTTTAATTTGTTAATTAGTTAGCTATAATAAATAAATTTTGCTAGGTTACGTCGAAAGACATATATTAAGTGTTAGGATTAGCTTAGAGCGCCCGCATGGGGCCAGTAAGTTAGAATAAAATAGTTAGGTTACTTAAGCTAGTTTTAAGCGTTTTTGCTAGCATGTAAAGTATACTGAATTATTTAAATAAAATGCACTAAAAATGAAATGAAAAAGGGGAAAGCACTTGAGGTGGCAGGGGTCTGACTGCTAACCTGATGAGCTGAGATAGAGAATACTTGCCCTGTCAAGCCTTAAAAAAAACAAAGAATTTTGAAAGGAGGGCAAGTACCCTTAGATGTGGTTAAAATACGATGCAGTGGCTAACAATGCTGTATCGCATTACCACTCCATTCTGGTAACATTCAGCTGAAGGGTGATAACAGCTCATAGCCCGCAAAGTAAAGATATTCATTTAAAAGCACTCAGGTTTCTGTGTTTTATACACTACAGAAACCCAAATGCTTTTACTAGCTTGTGCAGCCGTCTATCTGAAATGGTAACGCTTTCAACCAATGGTTATATTGGATGATTTACACAGCTTTCAGAGACTGTCAGCTTGTCAATGGCAGCAATAACCTCCAAGCTTTTATCTTCTTTGATTTTATTCATTGCTTGGATAATGGTTTCGATTTTAGCATGGAAAAACGGTAGACCGATTGTTAATTCCAGAAGGATCGGTTAAGTTTCGCATACACTGCAGCTTGTGAGCTTATGATATGTACCGATATCCTCTTTTTTAAATGTCAGCTCACTCAGTCATTTTCATGACCAATTTTTTAAGTCAATTTTCTGTGAAAGACTGGTGCAGGAATTCTATATATGTACCTATATATTTTTTTTTGTTTCGCGGATAGGTGAAAATCTTCCACAGATACTATGCACGTGCTCATAATAGTGTCAGATTCTTACTGACCAAAAAAACACCACCCCGCGATATACATTTGTTAGATATTGCAACTAAGTAATAACTCATGAAGCAATTTGTCTATCATAAAATAAAAACGTTTGGCAGGTTATTTTTCACTGAAAGATTGTACATGTTCCGCAATCTAGACGCGGTTAATCCTTATCTCGCCAAGTCGAAAAGTTTCGTCCTTTGTAGTCGGCGCAATAAATTGCTCTCATCCAAAATTTGTAGGACTGTATTAGTCGGTTTCTATACTTTTTTGTGAAGCTTCTAATTTCAGCTTCGATTGTCGGAATTCCGAGATCCCTGTGGATATCGTAGTTTCTAGTATACCATGCTTGGGCAATTCCTTATTGGCATTTGTTTTCTTGGTGCAACCCCAAAGTTGTATACCGTAGGTCCACACCGGCTTTAGCACTTGCTTGTAAAAGCAGTTTGTTCTCACTACTGAGCTGGGAATGTTTTCCGAGTAACCAGTTCATTTCTCTATATTTTATCAGAATTATACAATTGTTTAGAATCTGCTTGATTGTGGCCTTCCGAAATAACAGGGAAATTTTCAAACTTCAGAATTTTCTTAAACGAAGGAATACCTACTCACAAGCCCGAAAAACGGTGTTGAAAACTTTCAACGGTATCGGCAAAAAAAGAAAAAAAAAAACCAAAACAAAACTGAACGTTACCATACTCATCAAATGACTATGGCAACACTTGTCTTCCTCTCTTCGAATCCCAAGTGTAATTGAATTAGAGTAACAAACCTACCTACAGCTGCAAAGGTCGTTTGGTTTCACACGAGAGAAACAAAAAACAACAAGATGAGGAAACCCTACTACTTCTGCTTGCCACACTGCCATTCTGCCACCACTATTATCGCAACCACCCCCACCCAATGTAGTTTGCTTGCCCATGTGGTGCGGACCAACCAGCCGGTCGACCCAACAGACTCGCTTCGTTGAATTCTCCATCAGAAGAAGAAGAAGGCGAAACGAACGATTCGCATTGCATGGTGTCATGCGGCTGCACAGTGTTGGTGCACACACACGCACACAGCCACACCAAATAAACACAATACGCACCGCACCACTCACTGTTCCGAAGGAGGGTATTATATTCAGCAGCCAGGCCAGGCAAACATGAAGGTCGTAAATCAAAATGGCTGATGGTTGAGAGAGAAATCGTTCATTCCACTTCAATCACCATCACCCAAAAGTGCTCTCGCCTTGTTTGCTCCATTATTGTAGTTGTTGTTGCACGTTTGGTGTTTTGTATCTTGTATTTACGAAGCAGTGGGTTTGGTCTTCAACTCGTGAGATACAATTTGTGTGCGTACACTGGAAGAGCTCAAAAAAGTTTTTCGTTTCCGACTTTTTTTTCGGTTTATGAGTGCAGCACCTACAGGAATGATTCACGTAGCAGAAGAGATCCCATGCGTCATACTTGAGCGCCCCCTCCCCACTCTACGATTGAACGACAGGAATTCGTTCGCTGTATGACATGTTGATAAGGCGGATTGCCTTAGCGCCCACGGTGAGGAACAGGCAGAGGTGCCAACGGTTCTGTTCCCTGCCGCAAATTTAGTTCCCACCGACAGACACACTGGATGAAGTTGGAAGTTGCAGTATATACCAATTCTTCCAGATTAGAGAGCGGCTTTTTGCTTTCCGAGTTTTTTTTTTTTTTTTTTTGCGTCTTTCATTGCACAGAGTTTCCGTATGCGGATTAATCGAAGCCTGAGTTCGATTTCTCTTGCAATTTTAAATGAATCCACCAACTGCATGCGGCAGTAGTGAGGTGCAGATATAACACACAGCAGCATACACACTCGGCGGAGGAAGAGGAGGAATTGAGAATCTCTGAATGAATTGACAGTCAGTTCTAAGGCGATTGGAGAATGCGGATAGCGGACGGACTCCGATGACTCCTGGTATCAGTGGTTTAAGTAGAGCGCTTAGGCCATGGGTCCTACTACATCAAGGACTTGTGTTGGTCAGGTTTCTCGACGATGGGGTTGATGTCATCGTTGTTGTTTCTTTTCTTTATTATTTTGTGTTGTCGTCGGTGTGGTGCTTACGATAATAAAACTGTCATTGCCGATATTCGGTTAATAAATTTATGCCCGGGATACAGTGTTTGTGGCACGTGCATTCTAAGATACATTTTGTGTTGAATGGGATGTATTTGAGCGGCACACGATGATGGATGGAAAAGTGCTGCAGATACGTTAAGTGATTGAAGAAAAGTAAATTTATTTTGTGCGAAAGGGAAGCCGTGGCGTCGGGAATTGTTTTGCCGACGGCAGCTGGAAGTTTCAATTTCGGTGGGTTTTTTTTTTTTAAATTTATTCATCGTATATGGCTATGGAGAGTACCTACGAGTTTATTGCATAAGCAATTTAGAGAATCAAAAATCTCACGATTTCTGACGAAGAACGCAACAGAGCATCGAATACTTTTAGTGATGGTTTTTGGAAGATGATACTTTAAATGTGTCATGGATAAAAGATGCTATCACACTAGACGACTCATTAACCTATTGTACAGCTCTGTGCAAAAAAATAGCACCAACCATTTATGAAGTCTGATGAAAGAAAAATTTTAAAAGTTCATGAGAATTTTTTTTATTAAAATGGTGAAAGCAGAATATAAGTAATTAGGAAATACAAGAATTGATTCATTATAACAAAAACCAAAAAAAATATATAAGCATTTAAAAACAAAAGGTCAGTTCTGACGTGTGCAAAATAATAGCACCAAAAATAAAAATTCATAGATAAAATTAAAAATTCAAAGAATATGCAAGGGTTTTTAGTTTTAAATTAAAGGACTTTAATACTTGGTCTTGTGACCTTTATTTTTAAGCACAGCGGCGCAACGTCGTGGCATGGAGTCGACTAGCCTCTGACATCGCTCAAGTGGAATAACCCTCCACGCCGCCTGCACAGCTTCCCATAACTGAAGTGTATTTTTGGGTTTTGCTTTAAATACTCCTTTCTTAACATCAGTCCAAAGATTCGAAAATCTCCTGGGGTTCAAGTCTGGAGACTGAGCTGGCCATTCCAAAACCTGAACCCCATTTCTTGTCATAAATTCTTTGGCCAATTTGCTGGTATGCTTCGGGTCGTTGTCTTGCTGCAGGACCCATGTGAGAGGCATATTCCACTCGGCGTAAGGGAGCATGATTTGCCTCATAATATCAATGTAAACTTCGGCGGTCATTATAGGTTTGATCTAAAATATGGGACCAGTACCATTATATGAAAAGCATCCCCATACGTTAATTTTTGCGCCGCCGTGCTTAATTGTCTTTAAAGTGTATTGTGGTTTAAACTCCTGATTTTTCGGCCTCCGAACGAATGTTCTGCTGCCAGGAGTCCCAAATAAAACAATTTTTGACTCATCGGTCCATAGAATATTACGCCACTTTGTTTGTGGCCAATGCGAATGATCTTTTGCAAATTTTGTTCTTTTTTGCAAGTGAACCTTCTTCAAAAAGGGTGCTTTTCTGGGACTTCTGGCAGGCAAACGGTTCTTTAAGAGTCTTCTTCGAATTGTAGAAGTGTCCACATTAAGATTCAAATCCTCCTTTATTTTTGTTGAGGTGATAAACTGGTCTTTTTTTGCTAATCTAATGATCCCTCGTTCATCGCTAGGCGTTAATTTCGGCTTTCTCCCTCTTATTTCCTCGTGTTGAACAAACTTCTTTGCGTTGGAAATCATTTTATTGGAGCAGCCAACTATTTCACGAATAAATTTATAAGTATTTCCTTCAGATAGCAATTTTCTTATTAGTGATCTTTTTTCATCGGTACAATGTTTACCGCGACCCATTTTAGCTGGCAGATACATTTCTTTTATGAAATTTTAATTTTAAATTACTCAAATATCTTACCTACAAATGTTTTAATCTGAAAAAATTGATAAACACTACTTTACACCAGAAAAACTCTCTCCAGAATGACGCGGTGCTATTTTTTTGCACACTACAAATCTGTCTTCGTTACGTATAACGGGGAATTCCCGTTTCTTAAAGTTCAGTTTTGAATAAATGTGTCCTTTCGTTACACCACTGAACATCAAAGAATTATTCTACAATAGATGCCATTTGTTAACGCCAGCAAAAAAAAAAATTAAATGCATTAGAAGTTCAAAATTCAACTTGGTGCTATTTTTTTGCACAGAGCTGTACATAAAGTAGAAGAATTTGGAGAAAAATCGTCTTGGAATCGACTGAAAGCTGTTTGAAGACTTGTGCCGAACCGGAGCTAAAAAAAGTTTGTTCTGTTTGTTATTCTGCGTAGTTTGACGTAGTTGTAGAAAAATCATTCCTATAACTTAAAAACGTTACGGTAAATTTTGTTGAGATTTGCTTCAAGGAAATCTAATGTAGATAAGCAACTATGTTTCTAATACGCCTAGCTCAAGAACCCAATGAATTTTGATTTATTTTGAGTTGAGTTTGATGTTCAGATGCCTTTACCAGAAAGATATTCATTTAATAAATGAAACATTTTCTGCAAAACGCCGTAAACAGTACTACATCGATAATGTGAATTATTTATTTCACATTTTGGAAGGGTTCACATTATCGGAGCATTTTTTTTTTTTTTTTTCATCTAAAAATAAGAGAAGTTTTCAATAACGAATGCCTGTACAAAAGTAAATGGTTTTTCCCCCAATAAATAACAGGTGGTAAGACATGGAAAAACATATCTACACAACTAACTGCAAATATCAAAAGAATAACAAAAGAAGAATGTGAAATATGTATTCAGGAAAAGTTCACATTATAGAGATAGTAGTAGATTCGTGAGTTTATATTATCGGGAAATTCACACTATCGAAGTTCACATTATCGAGGTAGTACTGTACCAGAAAAGTTCTTATAGTTTACCCCTAACCTCTTAATGGCTCTACAAAATTTAATTTTATATTAGACCTTTGTAATTGATAAATTAGGAAATATACAGTGCTCATCATTTCTGAGATGGTTCTTTTTTAGCTTTTTTATTCAACAATTTTGATTAGAAAAAGGCTTTCAATATACATATTTATTTATTCAAGCTTAATACAAGCAAGAACTTCAAGCTATACTTAAAACTAACAAAAGGGAACTTAAGTAACTAAACTTTAACCAGCTAAATTACACAAACTTGGGTCTAAGCAAGATTGAAATTGGACTTAAAAGTAACAGCTTTTCGGTCAGGAGAGGGAATTAAAGGACTGAAGGGCGTAACTCAGGGAGGCTCTGCTATTGTGGAAGTCAAAAGTGGTTTGCATGCGATTAGCTCTGTGGAGCATTCTGAATATCGGTTCATGATATCCATAATTAGTGCGGTGAGGAATAAGACGAAAGAAGGGCCAGGATCTGAGGTTATGTGTGTTGGTATTAAAAGAGATCATATGCAGCAGCGCGGGGGAATCAATGTTACCAGCTAATAACTGATGAATAAACAAGATGTCAGCAACTCCGCGGCGTTTATCGAGAGACTGTAAATTGATAAGTTCCAAACGGTCCGCGTATGGGGTTGTAATTACAAGGCCACGTAAGGCAAAGCGGATAACCTTACGCTGGACAAATCCTATTCGCAAGATATGGATTCCGTAGTAGGGTAACCAAACCTGGCTAGCAAACTCAAGGAAGAGTCTGACGAATGTGATGTATAAGGATTTTTAACTTAAGGGTTTGAGAATTCCGTAGACCATCGTTTAATGAAACTGAGCACAGAGATAGCTCTCTTGATAATGTTATCAATATGAGAACGGAAGTTGAGTTCCCTATCACTGATAACACCCAAATAGACAGAGGGAATTGGCTCACCGTAAATAGAGTAGACTCTGGGGGATGGTCGGCTACGCTTACGAGAATATGTGATATCTTGGCATTTGCTGACGTTGAGTTCTAAACGATTACTTACTATGGCACCAGACTGAAAATCGGTTCAAATCATCTTACAGTGAGAGAGAGAGTCCACATAGGGCTAAAGATATTCATATCATCAGCGTATAAAGAATGGCGGGAGTAATTGATGATACAATCGACATCGTTAATTGCAAAAATGAAGATCATTGGACCAAGATGGATGCCTTGAGCACTCCCGAGATATACGATAACATCTCGCTAATCCGAAATAATTGTTGCAAGGGATTCTTCGAATTATCGCCATAATAGCTTCAAAATCGGTAAGGAGAGCTATACATGACATTTATATTACGGAACTATGCACAAAAACATTATTCTTCCACTTCGAATTCCGTGTAAATTTGAAAACAAAATTTGGAAAATCGGGTTTTATTGCTCTCAATTCCCTGTAATTTGCAAACGATTTATTCAACTGGGCGCACTTCTCCATAACTTTTTATGCATAGTGTTTTCAAAAACATTGATCCAATTAAAACCTTTATAAGTACATATGTAGCCAGGGTAAGCGTTCTATAGATACAACTCATATTACTCAGAAGGGGATTCTAAGTTCTGATTACTGAGCAGAAATTCAAAGTTCGAATCACAGGAACACAATCAATATTTTTAAGAATCCCATCTCCTACGAGTGCCAGTTTCATGAGAAAGCTTTTTTAAAAAAAAGACCCTATGCCATTCATGCGCCAAATATTTATTTATTTATTTACCCTAACTTTTCATATCAATATATCCACCCTCAGAAGCTGCCTTTGCATGTCCTCAGAACTACTTTCAACCTGAAAACGATTAGTTTGTTTTTTTTTTCATTAATTAGTCTTAAGCTTAGCTTTAAGATATTTGTGAAGAAATACTTGTATTACCTAAGCTTAAATAAATAAATAAAAGTTAATCGCATGAAATCTAGGGTTGTGTCCAACAATTCCATCGCAATACTCGCAATCTCATCTTCTGCACAAGTCTGTTTTTAAGTAAACATTTTTTTTTTATTAGGGGTCAAAGTAATGATGAACAAAAGGCAAATTCAGCCAATTTTCTTGTACGATTCAAAATGGGTTGTAAAACGAGGTGACTCAGAATATGTATCAATATCGCATTTGGTCCAGGTACAGCTAATGAATGCGCAATGCAATGGTGGTTTCGAAAATTTAATGGAGATGAAAATTTCAAAGATGAAGAGCACCATGGGCGACCTATGGACGACGACGACTTGAAGGTGTTGGTTGAAGCAGATCCACGCACAGCGGTTCGAGAACTTATAAGAGATCTGGGTGTAAGCAAATCTTTGTGAACATTTTGCGTGACAAAAACGAACCATTTCTTGATCGAATTTCATTTGGTGAAAAGTGGATTTTGTAGGAAAACCGACGCCATTCGGTGCAGTGGTTGGATCAAGATGAAGTGCCAAAGCATCACCCTAAAGCCGAAGCTCCAAGAAAAGAACAAATGTGACTGTTTGGTGGTCAGTAGCTGGATAACTCCATTTTAGTTTTCTGAATCCAGGTAAAACCATCACGGCAGAGAAGTGCTGTCAAGAAATTGACATAATGCACCAGGAACTGTCACATCTACATCCGAGATTCGTCAACAGGAAAGGTCCAATCATCCTACACGATAATGCTCAATAATTGCACATCTGACGCTGCAAACGTTAAACCAACTGGGTTACGAAACACTGCCGCAACCACCTTACACACCGGACCTTTCACAAACCGGTTACCACTTCTTGCAGGGGGAATACATTCAACAATCAATTCGATATTCATAACACCTTCAGAGTTTGCCGCTTCCAGAAATCCGGAGTTTTATGCTACGGGAATAAATAAACTCGTTGGCAAAAAGGTGTAGATTGTAATAGTTTTTATTCTGACTAATAATGTTAATTCGAACCAGAGATATGAGCATTTGAATTTGAAAGTAAAAAAAACCCAATAACTTTTTGGACAACATAATATGCACATTACGCAGTAAAAGTACGTGTTTTAGAAAGCTGCTGACATTTTACCATGATGAGCGGGGGGCTAAAATGAATACCTAATTGTATAAGTTATATGTAAGGGGAAAAAACCGCAGTTTTATGTATAATACTAGCAAATTTTAGGAGTTATAGGAGCCATTTTTGGTCATCATCATCAAACTTAAATCATATTTCATTCATTAAATCATCATTCAAACTTAAAATTATAATCAAAATTGTGAGAGAAACTCGAATATGTCAAATCTATGCGAGACGACGATCATATGCTCTATATCAATTTCTTTTAACGTTAAAACGATACGATTTTTTAATTAAATTGAAGATAATGTTGAACTGAGCGTTCCACATACGACACTCTATAAACTTTAGGTTGAAGTTGATTGCTCCGTTGAGATCGTACAGCTCGCCTCTTGGAATAATACGCACAATCCAAGGAAAACACCGGCAAATAAGGATTACGAAATCCTTCGGAAATAAAAGAATTGGTCAAGAAAAAAAAAGCACATGAAAGATGACAACAGAGTCATGCTCCGCAACATACAGCACACTTGAATCGTCTGTGCAATTCGTTAAACAAGACTATAAAGGATTTTAAGAATCGTGCGATAGGCTCTTACCTTGAAAGTTTAACAGCGAAAAAAGATTCCAATTATTCACTTTGGAAAGCTGTAAAAGGCACCAAAAGGCCCAAAGTCCCCATGCTGCCTGTTAAATTAAATCAAAATGAATGCGGAAGGAAAGATAAAGAAAAAGCGGACGTCTTTACGACCCACCTGGAAGAAACCTTTAAACCGTACGATGGTCAAGTGGTTTATGACAACATCAATAGGCCGGATTTACCATCTGACATTTTAACCCTCATAAGTGCAACGCTTAGGGAACTCAAACATGAGATTGAGAATCTAAAACCTAAGAAAGGTCCTGGTTATGATTTGATCACCGGAGGAATTCTCAAAGTTTTACATAGAAAAGCATATTATAAATGCTGCGCTCAGATTAAAACACATGTCGAGTCAATGGAAAATTGCAGAAGTCATAATGGTTTCAAAACCAGGAAAACCGCCTAAATAATGTAAAATCGTATAGACCAATTTTGCTTCTTCCAGTCATATCCAAAATTTTCGGGAGGATATTACTAAGGCGTCTCCAACCGGTTATAGAAGAAAATAATCTTATCCCTGACCACCAGTTTGGGTTCAGAAGTAAGCATTCGACGATTGACCAGGTGCATTTTATTTTATTTACTTCATTTTATTCGACTTCACAAAATTTTGACAATATGTTTGACCTGCGAAGCCGCATGGGTTATCTGCAGGAGATTGTGTACTTCTAATATGTATGTATATTGATTCATCATCAAAGTGAGAGTTTTATAAAGAAAAGGAAAGAAAGAGAAATGCTGTGCATAGAATTACTGACGTAATCGAAAAAGCACTTGAAGAAAAAAGAAACGTATTTCTTGACGGCTCACAAGGCATGATGGCTTGAAATGCAAACGAAATACTCGAAGCTCAAAGAAATTTCGGCTGGCGTACCGCAAGAAAGCATTCTTGGGCCGCTTCTCTATCTGTTATATAATCGTGATATACCGAAAGAAGATGGCAATATCCTTGCTACGCTTGCCGATAACACCGCTATCCTAGCAGTAGGTAAAACAATCGCAGAAACGACTTCAAAACTGCAAAACGCACTGAATAAAGTAAATGAATGGACGAGGGACTGTCGTATCACCCTCAACGAATCTAAATCTCTTCACGTAAATTTCACTTATAAGAAAACTAATGACTTGCCAATTTTTCTAAACTTGGCCCGAATAACTTTTGCAAACGAGGCCAAATACCTGGGAATGACACTTGACGCAAGGCTGAGATGGAATTCATACGTGAAAAGGAAACGCAAAGAACTCGAAATCAAATATAGAGAAATGAACTGGTTACTCAGAAAACATTCCCAGCTCAGTAGTGAGCATAAAGTGCTAAAACCGATGTGGACCTATGGTATACAACATTGGGGTTGTACCAAAAAAACGAATGCTAATAAGAAATTGTCCACGCACCGTGGTATACTAGAAACGACGATATACACAGGGATCTCGAAATTCCGACAATCGAAGCTGAAATTAGAAGCTAATCGGACATGTCAACAATACAGTGGATGAGAGTAATTTATTGCGCCGACTAGAAAGGACGAAACCTTTCAACTTGGCGAGATAAGGATTAACCGCGTCTAGATTGCGGAACATTAAGGATCTTTCAGTGGAAAGTAACTAGCCAAAAGTTTTTATTCCGTGATAGAAAAACTGCTAGATAAGTTATTACTAAGTTGCAATATCTAACATATTTATATCACAGGGTGGTGTTTTTTGGTCAGTAAGAATCTGACACGACGGCACGCGCTTGCTAATCTCATAGTGTCTATGGAAGAATTTCACCTACCCTCGAAAAAAAAAATGCTGCCGATTCACAGCATAAGATATCCGTAATAAACCTACTTCGTTTGTCATTAAGCCAGAGTAGTAGCTGCTGCGCTTTTTATCTAACTTCAGTCTATAGTCATACTATAGTGAATCGAATGCCTGTACATTGAATTTAATTGAGAGGAAAATATATTTTGGGGGACTATGTGAAACCCGTACAAATAAAAAATTAAATTTTGCAATTTTGTCTGTCTATCTGCACGCATCACGCGGAAACTACTGGACGGATTCTGATGAAACTTGGCATAGTGATAGTTTTCGTCCTGGGTCAACAATTAGGATACTAAATGAAAGAGTTCCTACAAGATAGTTAAAATATTAAAATAAGCAGGCATTATGAAACTATATATTACATGTATAGCAAATATTATTGTGGACCACGCAAACAAAGTCGCGGGCATTAGCTAGTATTACAATAAATGAATGCAACATTTAGTAGAAGCAGGTCTTGAATTAAAAAAAAATATAAACTAGCTATCATGGAGGTTATCACTAAGCTACATTATACTTATCTATGAATTAAAAATGTATCTTTCTATCTCACGGCAATCATTAAGAACTTTCAAGTTTATCTGGCTATTGATTTTCAAGAATTTGCATCCATTAATCATTTAATCTGATATTGACAGACTCAATCAGTTCTTTTTAGAAAATTTGAAATTAGCATTCGATAAATTTATTTGCCAAATTAATTTCCCTCTACCGTGCGATAGTCTGCTCCTATTCTAACGACGACCAACCACGAAGTAATTTTATGAGAAAATCTTCTTTTATATTGGATTAAGCCGCAAAACGGGATCGAATGAATAGGTCATCTAACTTTAATAATAATTTATATTTAAAATGGATTATTGTATCCAAATGAGCATATAATTAACATATGAAACTGGGATATTTTTTTTTTGTTATATGAGGTGATGATTTGTTGTATTACTCAGAGTTGAGTCACATAAATAAGTTTCAAAAAACATATGTTTATAGTTTTATAGGCAAAACAACTTTTTTTTTCTTGGAGAGCACACTAAATGTTAAAACACAATATATCCGGTTTATTTAAGCAAAAAAGAAAAAAGTTTTCAATCTTAAATAACAATAATAACATGTATTTGAGATAAATTTATTCAAATTTATACAAGAGATGTACACAATCAAGCCAGGGCATATTAAGTGGGACTATTTAAAAAGTTAATGATTCAATTTTCATAAATAAACACTAGCTTCTGTTGAAGTGGTTTTTTTTTAACATATTTTATTTGGGAGTTCTCTTTGGAATAAGAAAAACAAAAACTATTGTCTCCAAAAATGAAAAGTATTAGAGATTCAGGTCGTGCAGTGGTCTTATATGGATGCACATCTATCAATTATATTGGTGTTTAAAATTTATTAATAGGTACCAACGATTCTTTTGCTATGGTCTACGATTTTGGAGCTTCTGGTTAGACGAACTCTATTTGCTGAGTTGTCATCACCGACTGGGTTTTGATAGGCGAGGTAAATTGAAACTTAACTCCCAACTTTATGTCCAACACGCAATAACGAGTAATTTGTATTTTATAACTATCGTGTTAAATTAATGAGTAACAGCAAAAACCAGTGAAGTCATCAACAAGAAAGTTTAGTTTATTGTGGGTGGTAGTTACGAATATATCGCGAAATCCAAAACGACAGCAGTAAATCTGTCTGCGAATTACGTCAGTGTATGGTTAGGTTAGGTATATGAGGTATATGTATAGAGCTACTGCTCACTTAGACCAACAGTTTGGGTCCATTTTGCCGATGACTTTAACCCTAGAAATATCCGCTGCGTAAGAACAATCCAAATAGTGATATAAATGTCAGTATATCCATTAGCTCAACATTACTTAAGTCCTCCAGTTCCGAGAAGAAGTCCTCATTATTCTGACAATCATACAGCATGTGGCGAACAGATTCATTTTCTTCCTCGTTCTTGCAGCTTCTACAATATTCGTTGTGCTGTATACAGAGGCGTTCCGCATCAATATCTATGGTGCAGTGCTCAGTAATTATGCCGGAGATGACCCGTATGTTATGACGACTAAGTTTCACCATAGATCTCTTACTACTAAAGACCAGTCATAGCGTCTTGGCCGTTGCACATGAGTCCAGATGAACCCAGTGTCGGTTTACTCGGCCGGTAGCTTCATCTTCTTTTTCTACCTTTAAGAGTTAATTGTAACTTTCGCTGCAAAATGTAGAGCATGCGATCCATGCAGAGCCGACTTCTTTCTTGCAAGCCCATCAGCCTTTTCGTTTTCTATAATATAAATATACCCTGAAACCCAGCAGAGGATGACCGCATTGGCTCTAGATATCTCATTTAAAATCGATTTGCAGATCCTCACAAGCCTCAATCTAATTACAGCGGAGTCCAGACCCTTAACGGCTGCCTGGCTATCTATATAGATAGTAATCGTCTACCAACGATATTGCTTTCGCATACAATTTCCGCAGTCTGTATAATGGCGGTGATTTCGGATTGAAAGACACTACATACGTCGTTTATCTTAAAAGAATTGTTTATTCTTAGGACTTCACCATAAACTCCAGCTCCCGTGCCAACGTCCATTTTAGAACCATCGGTATAGAAGGCCAGTTCCTTTTTGTTGATGATTTTTTGGTTTGTCAATTAACTTTGTCACGAATTCTTGTAGCGAATCTCCTTTCAAATGCTAGCATTGGGTTCATGTAGTCAGTTTCCGTCGATCCGTTGGCAGCCTCCCATCGGGACAGTATGGAGGTATGCCTGTAAGGGTTTGATGGCCATACTCGACCTTTCCACAGCTTTCCAACGATTTTGGCCGCCAGACTGCTGCACTGTAAATAAAGCGCAATGAAACTGTGCATGGATTCCATTGCCGCTGTTGATGTTGTTCTTATTGACTTTAGTGAGGTTTAAAAGCTGGTATTGCTTCTGAAGTACCATATGTAAGAATGGTTCTTACAACCGGCGTGTTTATACATCACAGCTGGTTTGAAACCCCACGTATTATTGAATGCTTTTTTGCAAAACTAGAACGCTACGCTGGCTTTCTTGATGCGTTCAGCAATATTATCCTTCCAGTTTCATTTGGAATTCAAAATTACATCCAAGTTAATTTGTTATATTATCTACTGCCTATCATGATCCTGGTGTTCCAGTCATATAAGAACTCCGGTCCCATGTTTAAACGAAACAGTCTTGGCTTGACGTTTAAGCTCATTGTACATCTCCACATCGTATTATACATTTCTACCGAATACAGCCTTTGTTATCTAGATTCGAGTCTTATCGATTCTGTTTCTGTTTAATTGGTTCAAATATAACCACGCTTTTAGTGGATAATACAGTCCATCTTTTCCCTTCCACACATTAGTGCCCTAGGCTCCTCAAGTCAAGAAATACAAGAAAAGAGTGCAATGAAATCTTTAGAATAAAACTAATTATAAAATGTTTATATTAAAACGAACTTCTATGAACTTTCTACGACTAGGATAAAGGCTTTCCTAATGACTTCCAAGTGAAATTTTATACAAAACCCATTCAAGAACCTTCGAGCAAAAGATTTATGGCAATAGTACCAAAAACCGATAAAATAACTTGCATCCCCATATAGCATACTCACTTATCTAAATAAGTATCGACTCCAGGACATACCTGCAATAAAACAGAAAAAAGAAAATAAATTCATTAGCAAAAGGCTGTAAATAAGCAATAAAAAATAATTTTCTTAATTGCATTTTATTAAACAATACACATGATAACATCATCGGGACAAAAACTACTTTTCTAGGAACCAAACCTCCACTCTGTCACTCTAGACAGACGACGACGACGTCCGTCCATCGTCACCTGTTGCACCTGTTGTATTTTATTGCGCGTGATACCCTTTTGCATCTTTGTCCCTCTATAAACAGACTACAACGCCACGATTACTTCATCTGTAGCTTCAGCCAATACATCTGGGAATAGAAGTGGCGGACAAAAACCTAGACAAGCAATCTCCTAAAGACCGTCGCCTGATAATAAATCTAATTGACACATTTGCACGCGGTAAAAACAAAAAAAAATTACAGCACACGCAGTCATCATAGTGGTAGTTCTTACCAAAACATAAGATCAACAAAAGATACTTTTGTTTATTTGCGTTCCACAAATGGCTAGGCAAGGACCTAAACAAGGCATATGGACCCGACTTCCCATGCAGTTAAGCATTAAGCATTATTGTACGCGCGTATGACTTTTTACACGTCATGCACTTCTAGCAGTGTAATCGATGAGATACATTTTCACTGCAAGTGCATTATAAACGTATATATCCTCTCATCTGTCAATCCAATCCCGATACCTACTCTCTGTCTGGCATCTCTGGGTTGTCGTCCAACAAGGTGTTGGAGATCATGTTTTTGTAGCGGCTGGTTGGCTGAAGATGAAGACGAGATGAAGTCTCAACTCACTCTCTATCCCCAGAGTAATACGTCATTCCATGTGAAATACCATCATTACAACACAATATAACAGGAACAATTGAACGAGTAAAGTTTTTGTCGCTATCCCCAGTGTTGCAAGGCAGCAGCTCAGAGCTTCTCTTTTTTTTGCGGAGGATGATGATGATTGCGTGTGAAAATGTTGCAAAGCACATGGCATACAAGGAGGTGGACAGCATTAACCGCGAAACCATTGGAGTAGGTAGGTACTCTCTTATGGCCCAATGATGCAATTAACGTTGCTGCTGTGCACCTTATTAAGGACACACAGTGTCTACATTCATATGGTCATTCTTGATAGTTGTGTGTGCGTCGATTGTTGGCGTGCTGAGTTGATTTAGTTGCAGAAAAGTGATCCTAATTATGAGACGTGTGCGAGATCACCTTTAGCTGTTATGGGTTGTGATGCATTTGCAGATACACTCGCAATTGAGTCATTAATTTCTACATTGCAATCAAAGTGCCAATAACTGGATTTAACCATAATGATACAATACCGGCCGGCCAAGGCTGGGCTAGTGATGTTATTGCCATGACGTACGTGAAATAGTCTTTGCGAAATATTTTACCGTGAAGAATGTGGGTAATTTTATGTGGAATTTACTTCTAACTGGTTTGGAAATGTAATTATGATGTTGGACTCTTGGATGTCGAGTTATCATAATTTTATAACCAGTGGGCATATTGGGAAACCTACCTGTTTGGTTTCTTAATTTGGTGGGACTTCACACAATTTTCATAGGCTAATGGAAAGTAGTTTTCAGGCACATGAGTTCTGCAAAATATCATACCAAGTATTGAAAAAAGAATTTTTACAAAATGCTTTTATTAAATCTTAGTGCGTTATAAATCCACTCAGCACTTGCAATGAAGTGTTAGTTAGCATCAAATAATTCTTTCGATTCAGTACTTACTGGTCTGTAAAATTGAAAAATATATCCCGTACACACAACACAAGTCGCCCGTCAGTCAATAGTTCCTTGTGCATAATTTTGATAGCAAAACTGATTCGCTTGGGGTGTCAATCCAAACGGGCGACTTTGTCAACGAAGACGAAAAAGATAGGAGTACAATATCGTATTCCGTGTTTGGAATTATCTAATTTGTAATATAAATCTGTGGCGGACACTTCTCCGAATCTCAAATGCTTCGGCGAATGACACTTCGCAACTTTGTGTGAATAGTTGAATTGTAATCCATAAGGTTTTAATGTAGGAAACCGGCTTGCTCATGTTTGAAGGTATTTTTCGGATGTTCTTTGATGCTTCCATGATATTATTTTCATAATGGGGAAAAGTACGCAGATAGGTTAACTTTCTTTGAGCTAACCATTCCAATACTCCATTCTTTGGGGAAAATTAAGGCGTCTTAAGCATTTTCTATTAACGGACTAATAAAAGTGTGCTGCTATAATGCAATCGAACCCTGTCGCCTTGTTTCTCTCAAGTGATTTTGTCCGTGCTGGAAAGTGCGATGCGAATCAAGGAGTTTTGAGCGTCGAATAGAGCTCATCTATCCCCAACGCTGTTTAATAAGACAAAAAATGCTGCATTAAAAAAAAAAAACGATAAAGTTAACAACAACATCTATAAGGTGTTTGTTGACTGTTAATGTAGTCAACAAATGTGCATATTACGAGTAATGTGTTAATTATGCAGGAACACATTTAAAACACACTTGCTTTTCACTTCGAAACTCAAATTCCGATTCAAGTACAAAGATTGATTTCTCTTTCAGTGATACATACTAAAAATTGGAAAAGGATCCACTGTTATATATAATGCGAGTACTATTGGTCCTGATGATGTATTTAACAGAGGTCATGAGTTCGGAGGAAAAAAAATGTGCGGTCACATTCAGAGCGACAATACTTTGCAAAGAAAACGGCTCTCTCTACTGAATAGAAGATTTGAACTAGTCTTGAAACAGGGCCATGGCTACAAGATTGGTTTTAATAAGCACTGTATAAGATGCACGGGAGCGACGTTTGCATGAAGCAATCAGCAGGAGAGTATTGTTGGCGATCCAAAATCGACAGGGATCTATAAAACCTGATTTCCACTCAGCAGTTGGCACACAGTTGGCGTTCACACATTTAAATCCTTAGTTCAAAAGACGATCGATGACATGAAAGCATACAGAACGCAGTTCCCACACATTTATCTAATCATCATCGTTCGGAGATTTAGATAGAAACTGCCTTGATACATCCAACAAACAAATCAATAGCTCCAGACCTAGTAGGTTATTCTTAGCGATTCTTAGTGAGAAACTTTACCTGAGTGGACAAAGAGGAGCGCTAGAAAGTATAAAGGCTTTTGTTGTGCTCAGGACTAGCTTCGGCCAGAGTTTAAATCAGGAAAGGAATGTAGTCGTATTTTGCTGTTGGCTTCAATACTAACCAAAGGTCTGATGCTGGTGTCTTTATGGAAGAAATGGTTAAAAGGTTAAGCAAGTCCTTAAGCGCAGCCTGACTGTCACTACCGACATAGATACTTCGACCTTTCCACCTCTTCTTCACAACATATTTCATGGCCATTAGAATTGCATAAGTTTGTCGTGGAATACTGTCGTCTTCCATGAAGACACCAGCATCAGATCTTTGGTTGGTATTGAAGCCAACAATGAAAATACAACTACATTCCATTCCTGGTTTACACTCTGGTTCACAAATGTAAAATCTATTTGAACTCGTTGCAAGGCTGAATTCTCTGTTTCTTGTCTGGATCCCAGATCACACTGGAAGCTTGAGGAACGAGAACTCTGATAAGATTGGTCAGCAAAGCTCAGAGGAGGTTTTCTCAGAACCTGAGCCTAAGTTGGGTCTCCATGCGTCCTCGGTTAGAGCTTCCATTGACATTTGGATTTCTCACGAATACAATTATGTGTAGTATGACTGTCCACCAGAATATAGAAAGGTTGACTAAATCAATGCTTCCGGACATTTGTAAAAAATCAGCATCATTCTTGGTGTTTCTCAGCAGAAAAGACTACAGACAACTTATTGGCGTCTTGACAGACCACTTCACTTCATCAAGCATCTTAATGTGCTAAGCTTGAGTGACACTACAGTCTGCGACGTTTGGGGAGAGGGCGACGGTACTGCGGAACATTTTCTATGCGAATGTCAGGTGGTGAGTGCTACTACTCGTACTGTAAGTTCATCATCACTGAAGTGCTTGTTGGCTTTCTTAGAAAGAAGAAAAATAAAATAAAATGAGTAAATCACAGTTTTGCTGTCTGGTAGTACAATGGACCAGTTGCGTCTGATTTTGATTCAGTTGAGCGTTTCCTATCACAACAAGAAACGTCTAAAGGCAAACAAGTGAATATAAAGCTCCATTAGGGCTTTAGGATGATTTGTTAACCTACTTATTTAACCTAACCTAGGATTCTCCTCGACAGACAGAGTTTATTTTCATTTTCTCACTTTTTTAGTGCTTCTATACTAAAAAAATATTATAGATAACAAAACAACTGAATAATTTGTAGATTACTGTATGTGTAATGTTTCACTGTTATACAGGGAGTTCCTTACTTTCTTTCCTTTTCGAACGTAGTGAGATGTAAATACGGTTGAACGAAATAGCTCACTAAAAAAACTTTCTGCATGCTATGTATATTTCGTGGGTTAAAAGAGCGAACTAGTTCACTATAAAGCTAAAGTCACCTTTATCCCAGTTCCCTTTGTTCTTCCGTTTTATTGCTCATAAAACCACTTTTCCTAATAGCTGTAGTTCCTCTAATGGAATCCTACTAATAGACTCCTTTATTATCTGCCTAAATGTTTGTAATCACATGTAAATCACTTTACTGCGGTTTATGTTAACATGTCCAGCGACCAGTTCAAATTATGTATATCCCTCATTAACGCCCAGCATTCTGGGGTCATAAAATGTGTACTTTACAGAACGTAACAAGCTATTACATTTTACGCGCTTAGCACGAGACGACGACGACACACTGCACGGGCAGTAAAAAGTCCACTCTCTTTCTATTACAATATTTGTGTCACTACAAGTCCATATTGAAGGTTATTATGAAAATTAAATCCAAACTAATGCCAACCAAACAGGTATACAAGTCCAAACTAATACGTGTCTGTTGTGCGGTGGACTACGTTTTTGCAGGTAGGTAGGTGGTTTTGATATCTTTGAACATAACATTGTGTCATGCAATTCAAATCGGGCACGTTCAATGGAGTATCATACAATCGATGAAACAACAACTCAAACCTGACCTAATTTTGATGACCGATAGATGAAGAGAAATGCAAAAGATACTCGTACTATGTTGCGTCATAATTTTTACGAAATTCCTCTGAGATGGATATTCATTGTGTTCACTTTTGAGGACGTATCCTTGTTTGTTGTTTCTTAGTCTCAGTTTGTTTTTGTTTTTCTCAAATAGATTGCATTTTTTTTTTTTTTAAGGAAAACTTTCTCTTTTATTATCCTGCTGTGAGTATATTTCTGGAACTCCTGACAGCAGGTTAAAAACTCTGAAGAAACAAACAAAGCAGAAGAAGGACTATGCTATGCAGTTCACCTTATTTGCGTTCGGTTTCATATTCTTCATAATTTTCGTCATGGTATTTTTTTTTTTTTTTGCGTAACAGTTGGTGGGAATATTATTTAGTAGTTTCCATATTTTTTTCTCAATTTTTTTTTGTATACCCCCTTGCGAGGACGCACATTGAATTTCATCAAGGACGTTTTCGAAATATTAATGCATGACAGTTTTTTTGTTAATAGTTGGCCATTGTCACAAATTCTCTTCGCTGTTAAATGTTCAATTATTCAAACAATGCATTGCAAAAATTTCGCTCCTTTGGCTATTTTAAACAACATGTGAGTGTATCTATAAAATTCATGTCACATCGTAAAACAACAGAAAACGTGAAAAACCCCACCACAGCAACAAACAACGGCATCAAAATTCTGTAAAAGCCGACAAAATTCCTAGAAAATATTTCGTCTAGGAATGTTGTTGGGTAGATAGATACTTTTTTTTTTTGTTCTGCTAAAGTGGAGACTAACATTTTATTCATCATTTTTCATCGAATTTTTATCATAGATAATCGTTTGCTACCTATGGACAGCCACACACTCAATTGATTGCCCTCGTATAAAATTACAGATACACTATATCGGATCTATCGCTCTACAATTTGCCGTCTACTATGAGCAGAAGTTAAGAAATAAAAAAAGTTTTTTAATGAAAAATAAATAAAACTGGAAAAATTGCATACGAAATGGAGAGCCCATGTGCCATGTGAGAACCACACACAAACGCTAGCGATTCTGTCATTCGTCCTCCACCTTGTCTCCTCCAGTGTGCAGCATTTGGTTTTTTGATCATGTTAAAGCGTCTGGTAGTCTCATCTCATCTTTTATTCGCTTAAATGCATTTTCATCGAGGATTTAATTTTGGAATTGACTCAACTCAAACTGGAAAATGAAAAAAAAAAAAAAAAAGATACGGACCAGAACAACATGAAATGCAACAGATACAGGCAGTAGGCATACGCAGAGTGTATGTTGGTCTGTCCTGGCTGTCTGTCAGATGTACGAATCTTCAAACGAAAACTCTCGTGAGTTTTTATATGTGTCAAGAGTGTCGCAGTTGAAAGAATATATAAAAATAAAAACAAATAGTAGAAAAAAAAAAAAAACAGAAGAGAAATGGAATAAAACGAGAGGATGAGAAAAACGGGAGGTGCAATGTTACGTTGTCATTTGTATCCACACTGAAGTCGTCTCCTCCGCAAATCTTTCAGTTGATTTTATAATTTTTATTAGTACATATTTCTTTTTTGCTTCGCTTTGTAGATCAGTCAAGTTCAGCAAAAGGAAAGAGTTCATGTCTGTGCATCGTCAAATTATTTTTTTTTAAGTTTCGTTTTGGTTTGCTGATGTGTGGCTATATATGGGACCCCTTTATAATGGATGATGGTATGAAGAGAAGATGATGCCTAAATGTGGAAGATGGTTGTACTCAATTTTTGTGGGAAAATATAAATATAATATAGCGACAAAATGAATTGCGTATGGATGTCGAAAATAGGATGACTTAAATGCAGCATTACTCTACCATATGACAGAAAATTTAAAATCTTTGGTCTATGAAGGCACCAAAGAACGCGGTTCGGTGTCGGAGGGCTTTTAAATTAGTGCCGGAAAGCTGATTACCGTAACTTTTCTTATTTTCGGTTTCCCTGTCGCGATGGTACGAGAGTTAGGCAGAGTAATTAATTTAGATACACTATGGGTACCACCATTTCCATGTTGGAGTGTGTATACTATGAATACAAAGGGTATGTTAAAGTTTCAAATTCTGACAGCCCAGTGAACTAAAAAACAGGACGGAGAGCAAATAGAGCAAACAGTCGGTGCTAAGAATATGGAAAAATGACTTCGACATTCCATTGTCAGGCAGAATGAACCATTCAACATAGACGATGAAAGTTCAAATTTCTATTGAAATGATCAAAACAAAATGAGGATAGCCATATCCAAGCTAAAGTCAAACAAGGCTGCTGGATCCGACGGCTTACAGGTTAAATATTTCAATGCAGTTGGTGGTGAATTGGTAGAGAGTACACACCCACTGATCTCAAAGATTTGGTCAGACAAATGTATGCCTGATGAATAGAATCACAGCATCGTTTGCTCGATCCACAGGAAAGGAGACTGACTCAACTGCGCCAATTATAAAGACATCAGTCTGCGTAACAAGATCTTTTCTGCAATATTGTGCGAACGGCTGAAACGTTTGATCAACAGCCTGATTAGCCCATATCAATGCGGTTTTATGCCAGGAAATCACTATCGATCAAATCTTCACACTTTGGCAGATCTTGGAGAAAACCCAAGAAGTCCACATCGATGCTCACCTAATCGTCCAAATCGAAACGCCTATGACAGCATCTATAGAGAGAAACCACGTTTATAGATTCATGTCTAGTTTTGAAATCCTTGCCAAACTTGTCCGTCTGTCCAGGATGAGAATGAAGAACGCTCGCTGCTCCATCAATGTCGGTAATGACCTCACCGGGAGTGCTGATGTGAAAAAATGGATTGTAGAAAAATCAAAGCCAACATCAGAGACGCAATCTATCAAAAGTCCGTACAACCGCTTGCATACGCCGACAATATTGACTTTATTGAACGAACTCAGCGGGTTATCAGCGGTACGTCTGCAAGCATTGCAGCAGAAGCAGCCAAAATGGGTTTAGTGGTACACGTGAGCAAAACCAAGTATTGGACAGAATATCACAGTGGCCCGCTACAACTTTGAGATAGTAAGGGACTTTGTCTACCTTGGATCCGCTATTGATACTGAAAGCGACACCAGCGCACAAATCAAGCAAAGAATAACTCTTGCCAATCACTGTTTTTTTGGGTTAATAAGACAATGCAACAATAAAGACTTATCTCGAACAACTAAGGAGACTCTATTTAGGACCCTGATCATCCCAGTCCTACTTTACGGCGCTGAAACATGAATTTTGGGCGAAAGAAGATATCCTTGGTAACTCTGAGAAACAATTTTCGTAAGATATTCGGTCTCGTTTACGTTCAAAGAATTTGGAGGAGAAGATTCACCGATGAACTATACGCGAGCTGTACATCAACCTAGTCAAGAAACTGCATATTGAACGTTTGAGATGGCTAGGACATATAGAACGAATGAACAGCAACACTCCGACCCACAGAGTCTTCGAATCTAACCCAAAGGATAGACGCAGTCGAGGTCGAGTCAAGCTACAGACCGAGCTTAATGAAGCGGCTTGTTGGTTGGGGCCCAAGTTCACCCCGAACTGCAGCGCTACCTAAGTAAGTAAGTAAGTAGTCCCACTTAAGTAAATAAGTAACTCCCGCTTGATGAGAAACTTGTTTTCAGGATTGTTGTTAATGAGTCAAAGTCCATCCATATCAATTTTACAAATAAAAAAATAACGAATCTTTCCGCGGTTATTAATAATCAAGTAGTTCTTTACTCTAAAACAAATATTCGGCGCAACAGCTCTTTAAAGTGCCAGGGCCTAGCTTCTCGCAACCACTCATGTTGTTTGCGTCATATTTTTTACACGAATGGAAGGGACCTACAGTTTAATGCCGAATCCGAACGGCGATTTGAGAAGCTTTTTCGTGATAACAATACTCTCGGATGTTTGTCAGACGCTCGCGAGAGGTGGGACCGTGAAAAATCTTTTTGGTATTTTCTGGGATTCGAATTTAGAACCTCATGCGTAGTGATCCGACACACTAACCACTTACGCTACGGCGCCCCTCCTTACTCTAACACAGCTAAGTATCTCGGTATGAATCTGGATGCTAAACTGAAATGGAAGGAACATGTGAAAAGGGAAGTAGAAGATCTAAATATTAGATATAGAAGACTTTATTGGTTGTTAGGATATAACTCAGAACTGTCCATTGAGAATAAAATCCTATTATACAATCAGATATTAAAACCCGTTTGGACATACGGTATCCAATTATGGGGTTGCACAAAGAAAACAAATGTTCAAATGTTGCAAACATTTCTAAATAAGGTCCTTCGGGGAATAGTGAATGCTCCATGATACATTAGAAATAGTGACTTGCATCGAGATTTGCAGATCGACCTCGTAGCAGATACAATTAAAAAGTACGCAATGCGTCACAACGAGCGTTTGCAGATACATATCAGTCCTGAGATAGACGATGTCTTAAATGTACGAAATAATATTCGTAAGTTAAGAAGAACCAAACCCCACGAGAGCCCGCATTTAAATTATAATACCTTCTCAAGCCCGACTTAACGTTGAAAATAAAATCTTTGTCAATCACTAGTTGATTGGTCATGATCAAGGAGGTGTTTTTAGTCCGGTTAGAGTCCCACACTACATTGGGTTTCTAACCCCACTGTGTCTTTCGAGATTTTTACCTTCATAAACACATACTGTTAGTAATTTTAAGGTGCTTCTTTTGCTTATCTATTTACCCTCGAAAGGAAGTGGTCGCTAAAACAGTGGGTAGCGATAGTGTTCTGGTGAAAAGCTTTATGACCTGCCTTAGATATTAAAAGAACCAGGACAATCCTTAAACCTAGTTGGAGACAGGTAAACATGAAAAAAGGTATTGATGATGATGGACATGACAAGACATTGCCATCTGCAAAATCGTGCAAAAATGCTAGAAAAGGATTCGAATGTATACAACAGATACTGCGAGTGCATCGGCATTGCTGAAGATTTAGTCGCATATTATGTGAGAGCACCCACACTCGACTTAACACTTAAATGCCCTGCGATAACCCTCCTTTCCAGCCCTGTTTAACCCAGTTTAAGATTGTTTTCTAAAACCTACGAGTTGGGACCATTGTCCAAATACGTACAATAAAAATGTTGTTTTTTAGACCTGATGACGTCCAGACACAAGGACAGATGGTTACGTGTGCTTGTACAATTAAATTGTTCCCAGGACAATACACGTGCAGCAATATTTCGATATATTAGCACGCCCACTCTAATATTCCGAAATAAACCAATTTAACATTTTCCTTTATGTTTTTATAAACAAAAGATACCTTGAACATAAATCGAAATAAATCCCACACACAAAACTGGGAAAATTCTTCCACTGTCAAATAGTTTTCATTTAAAATTGTCAAATATCTGAAAAGTAACATTACAGCATAAATTTTATTTTTTTATTTTTATTCAATCTCTGAACATTTTTTTTCCTTCATTTTAAAATCCAATTAATGGTCACACTAATAAAGTTGATGATATTCATAAATCAAATGAATTTCAACTCAGTAGATACATAGGTTGTTGTAGTAGTAGCAGCAATCATTGAATAGATACAATGTTGGAAGTCATCTATTCGCGCGTATAAATTAGCCAAACTAACATGTACAGAGAGATAATGTATACTCAAAAAAAAAAAAAAAAATTAATGTGAAGAAAATCTCATAAGCGATGAGTATGTACTGTATCGTCTAAGAAGGAAAAAAAGATTAAATAAAACGAGAGATCAAATGAGTGTGTGTAATGATGACATTACAAATGTATATTTCGAATGAAGCGGCAAATTGTATGACTGTTTTTCTTCTTCTTGTATCTTAGATTTTGATTAATTACATTTTAAATAATTTGTTCGTCAAGAAAATTATATTTTTATGCGTCTTATTTTTCTTCATCGATGCTTAATGGGTGTTTATTTGACTGACTTTATCTGAAGTGTGCAATTAATTATTTCTTGAATAGTTTATGAAGTGAGGGAGAGGAGTTTATTTGTAATCATGGTAAAGGAATTTAAAAATATTTTTAGGCTTATCGCTGAGGTTAAATTTGCAGCCCATTTCTGTTTATAGCTTGTCACTCGACTGTCTTTGATAATAATTCTTCAGGGCCTATTTTTTGTGTTGCTATTTTTGAGTGAAATATTCAAATAGATTGAAAGGCAAAAGAAAAAAAAAATGAGATGACGATGTGCGTTAGTTGTAACTTGTGCAAGTTCTATGATTTCAGAAATACTGAGGAAGGCAAGCTATTCCACATTTGTATTGTGCGGCTAAAAACGCTCTTCCGAAGTTAACAGTGCGACCGTTAACAATTTATAAAGTGTAGTTATGTACGGACGCTATTACCGATACATGTGTACTGCGATTAAATGAACAGGCGGACAGGCGGGACAGAACAATATACCTTATCCGAACACGTGTGGTGAAAGTACCGATATAAGACCACTTTCGACAATACTCAAGCCAAGAAAACTGGGCTGCTAATAGATTAAATCAGCGATCATCCAAAAAGCTTGACGCTGAACACTATCAAGTAAACTCAAGCACGTGGCTAGAGGCCCCCGCCTACACACGCGAGCTGTGTAGATTGTAGCCAAGTCTGTAGGAGGGAAAAAACGTATCTATCTTTTGATGCATCCAGCACCACCTTTTCAGAAATCTGCTAATTCTAGCGAAAGGCCTGAGCTCAGATGCATACCAAGCATTGGCAAGCCATCGGTTTCTCCAATATCATCTCCACTCATATTGAGTTTGGCTACCGTCGTATCCTGCTTCAGAGACAGGAGACAATACTGGGTTTTTGACATATAAAACTCATCATCCTCTACGGAATGGATTGAATTGCGAGTAGCAGATAGAAGGTCGCTGATATATTCATTCATTCATTCATTTATTTTCAATGGCCCGCTAATCCTTCATGAGGGTCGCGGGGGTAGGATGCTCAGGTGGACTCTCCATCCTTCTCGATCCTCCGCCATTGACTCCAATTCATCAGGAGGAATCCCTAAGCGGCTCCAGGAGAGATGTCGGACTTGATCCAACCATCTATTTCTAGGCCTTCCGCGAAGTCGCCTACCTGATGGCACGGCAACCATGGCGCGTCTTGGAAGCCGGTCTGGGGGCATACGCACTACGTGACCAAACCATCGAAGCATAGATCGTTCCGTTCGGAGAAGTAGCTGCTCAACATTGAGCGCCTCACGTACTCTGGTGTTGCGCACTCGATCCCTAGGAGTTATTCCAACAACACCGCGAAGGAACCTCATTTCGGCAGCTTGTATCCGCGATTTTATTCTTTCGGTCACTACCCAAATTTCATGACCATAGGTGAGAGTTGGAACATACACAGAGTTAAAAACCGATAGCTTAGCTTGAACACTAAGTTCGGCCTTCCTTATAACAGATTGGCCAAGCTCTCTCAAAATTGATCCAGCCTGACCAATTCTACAGGATAACTCGGCATTGCTCCTCCCATCACTCGTGAATAAATCGCTGATATATATAAATCAAAAATAGGGTTGGAGATAGGACAGAATGGGATAGAAGTAGATACAACCATCCAAAACAACTTGTATCGATTGACTACTTCAAAAACTCGCAATCCATTTCAAGAAAATACCGTCGGGACCATGGGTTTGGAATGTGTTGAAAAGAACACTATGGCACATTTTATCAAAAGCTTTAGATATCTCAAGGGCAACTACTTCGCGTTCAGCATGAAACCCTTGAAAACATATTGACCTAACATGCCATCTTGTTCGGAGTTCTGCAATGTCTATCTTAAACTCATCCCTAAAAACATTGATTCCTCCTCAACGCTTCCTCAGGACGATCCGCTTTTTTGTGGTTAAAGGCATTCATTACTTCATAAGATTTTATTTTAACACGCCACTAATCCTTCATGAGGGTCGCGAGGGTAGGATGCTCAGGTTAACTCTCGGACTTAATCCAACCATGTTTTTCTATGGAGACCGCCTAAATGATTGCTATCATGAAATGTCTTGGAACCCGGTTTGGGGACATACGCACTACGTAAACAAACTACAGAAGTATAGATCGTCCCATTGAGAGAAGTATTTGGGCAATAACGATTTCTTTGTATAGTCTATTGTTGCTCACTCGATCTTTGCGAGTTATTCCAACAACATCATGGAGGAATCTAATTCAACAGTTTGTATCAATAGGCGAGAGTTCAAACAGATACTGAGTTAAAGATCGATGACTTAGCTTTAGCGCTCAAGATTAATCCAGCCTGACCAATAACTCATCATAGCTCTTTCTACCAGTCGTGAATAAGACCCCGATGTACTTAAACTCCACTAATAAAAACAACCATTACTTTCGATTTGTTGACGTGTACCTTCATTCCATCATTTTCACAGACAGCTACCAACCTTTCAAGTGCCCCATGACCAGAATTATACGCGAAAATCAGATGACTTAAGTCTCCCAATTCAAAGCATTCTCCGCCACGCTTCCCTGCAACATCCAGTCCATACATATATAATAAAAAGGAGAGGCAACAAAATACAATCCCTGGTGGAGTCCAACAGTGAAAGTTTTGGATATAAAGATCGAAGGCTCTTAACAGAAAATCATCATTCAGATGATTGCAGAAAACTGCAGGAAACCAGATTTGGCCTCGAGGAACCTGATCATATGTCCTCTAAATCCACAAAACGGCTGTGGACAGGTTTGGTAAAACAACATTGCTCATCATCAAGTCTAGACTTAACCTTTGCTTTGCTTAAGCTTTGAATTGCGTTTCTAACAGATTAGCTAATATGTTTGGGGCTTACTTCACTGTTAACTTCATTGGGCTTCTCTACTGCAATGTAAGCTCCTCGCGATCAGAAGATCAGACACAAACATTTTGTTCCTTGCTTCAACCTTCAAATTCAGTTTACTCCTCTGATTTTCAATTTTATGTCATGTTTTCGAGGATACACACATTTTTAATGATATTTAGAGTTGGTCGCACTGAGTTATTGATTGAAAGATTCTTTGGGAGTTTACTTTTGCTTGGTATTTAAAGTTTGAAAGAATGCTACAGCTATTACGAAATCTACTGCACATATGGTATACAAAAAGACGTACATACTTGTATGTATTAGTAAGCACACTGTTAGAACCTTTTCTGTTTTTCAATTACCAGAAAGGTAAGCAATAATTTGTACAACCCAAACACAACAAATAACGACAAAAATCACTCTCAGCTAATTGCAGATACACAGCCTAATTGTTATAACTAAAACCCACCAGAGACTAAACCGAATAAACATAACCATAACCATTCAGCACAATGCTTTCGCATTATGTGGCAAGACACAGGGCTATAATGTGGCATGTTCACTAACAAAAAAAAAAAAGAAAAAAGGAGAAAATCATACCCAAAAGTACCTACATATGTTGCAAAAAGCTCTATGGTGGCAACAGCCCTGTTCTGGTTTTTGTGGCTCTTTAGGGTGACATTAAACATACGAACTATTCGCACATTAGCCGTTGTTTGTTTCCATTTTAGTTAATTTTTTTGTGCTTCGTGTTAGAAACAAAAATTCAGATAATTTTTCCTCCGAAACGGACATTTTCAGGCTTTCCATTATCACATGTGTGGCATGTCAAACACATACTCTCCACAAACAGAATCTGTATGTGTGGGTTTTTTTTTTTAATTTCTCGGTTTTCCTCCTCCTCCATATGGTTTTCGGTGTTAATTAAAATTTCTCGTCAGAGAGTATAGAAATTAGCTACCGCAACGAAAATATGATTTTTCGTCAGTGTGTTCCTTCCCATGTGGCCAAACACAGACCGTGGAGTAAAGAAGGGGAGGCGGGCGAAAACAAAAATCCATTAGAAAAGCCCTCTGCAAATGCCATTGAGTGTAACCAAATGAAACGAAAAGAACAAGATACACTTTTACCTCAGCATATATGGAGTAGATACTTAACAAGGCTAATGTGACATTGGCCTAATGAGTTAATGCAATTTTTGGTTGTCGTACTGTGAGTGTGTCTAATGTATCTACTAAGTGAAAATACATACTTCATAGGTAATTAGGTTGGGCAGTCCAAATAAAATGTTCAACAAAAAAAATTATAAACAAATGTGTATAACAATGTGTTGAAGTTTCAGATGGAAAGTTGGGTGTGGATGCGGAGTGTATCTACTCATCATAGTGGTTGTATCTAGTAATAGTGGTCTAATTAAAATGTAATAAAAATATGAAAAACATGATTTTGCAATTCTGGTTTATTTCAATTTCAACAAAAACAAGCCATGAATACTGGTTGCTGTTTCTATTGTGGGCTAAGCAAAGAGGAGCTCCCCGATTTTTATTTAGAAAGTATGACATGTTCTATGGTATAAATTGATTTTATTGGGCGCACAGACACACGTACGGATAGTTCAACGTAGAACCTGGAAAATTGCTTAGAAAAATAATTGGTTTCATTGACATTTAACAGAAATTGCTTACGCATTTGCTAGCGATATGATACATTATGACTAGAAGTCAATTATTGTGCTTTAGAGTCGGGTCTCTGGTGACTGTGAGAAATCAATTAAATTCATACTTTGACAACTTTATTAATTCTTCTGAATGGATAGAGTGGTTGATGTGGTAATAGATACAGATATGTTGTTTAAAGGCAGTTGCAAGACACGAAAAGCAACTGAAAACGCTGGGAAGTAATTGACAGGTTTTGTTGAGTTAAATGAAATCAAATCATTTTAAGATTTGAAAATGAGATTACCATCTCACGGCTATTGTTAAATAAAAATGAATTGAATTGAAAAATTGAATTGACTAAAATGTAGAATTTTCACATTAGTTCAAGGCTCTTGAATAAACTAATAAACGTGTTTACTATTCGATAGCATATCCACGAGCACAACAAACAGTGGTCAGAATAAAAAAAAAAAATATTTGGCGCAACAAGTCTTCAAGTGCCTGGGTCTAGCTTCTCGCAACCACTCGTGTTGTGTGCTTTATATTTCTTCACACAAAATGGAAGGGACCTACAGTTTTGTGCCGTATCCGAACGACGATTTGAGAAGCTTTTTTCGAGACAACAATACTCTCGGATGTTTGCCAGACGCTCGCGAGAGGTGGGACCGTGAAAAACTTTTTGGTATTTTCTGGGATTCGAACATGGAACTTCACGCGTAGTAATCAGACACACTAACCACTTGCGCCACGGAGCCTACAGAATAGACTTAATTAAAATTATATGAAGATTTCGATAAGCATTATTCTTAATCGGCCACCTTCAAATTACTAGTTCGAACGATGGGAACCAAGACAGGTAGAAGATGCTCAGTTTTAGCAAAAAAACAAAACAGAAGTCTACACAGGACAGGCTTAATAAACTTCAAAAACTAGCTTGTGTATGCACAACCGGTGCAATAAAAACTGCATCGGTGGAGGTTAGTTTAAGCCCTTCATTTTCATATAAATAAGGAAGCAATGGTTAACGCCTTCATGCTAATTGCTGAAGAAAACTCAAACTCCAAATTAGTTCAGTCAGACGTTGCACAAGAACTTAACAGCAATGGTCTACTAGGAATAACAACCACATACAAACGTCTGTCAAGATTCAACTTCAGTCTCAACTTCAAGGTTACATTCCCAAATCGCAATAATTGGGAACAGAATAAAGCTACAAGTGCCAATAATTCTCATGTACCTATGGTACACAAATTTGTCCAAGAAGATAAACGAGTTCTGGCTGGGGTATGCAGTGCTACAACAAAGACCTTCATCCACTCGTATATGGAAAAATGTAACTCCGTATTCCAAGCCGAAATATTTGCTATATAAATATGCATCGGAGAAAATGATCTATAACCAACAAAAACATTAATATGTTCTCAGATATCAAATCTGCTTTATTTGCAATTAAAGCCAACGAAATAACATCCAAATGAGTATGGCACTAATATGCGGGCGGCCGCCGTGGCATAAGCGGTTAGTGTGTCGGATCACTGCGCGTGAGGTTGCAAGTTCGAATCCCACAAAACACCAAACATTTTTTTCACGGTCCCACCTCTCGCGAGCTTTTGACAAACATTCGAGAGTATTGTTGTCTCGAAAAAAGGTTCTCAAAACAAGTTTCCCTTCGGATACGGCACTAAACTGTAGGTCCCTTTCATTCGTGTGAAAAATATAACGCACACAACATGAGTGGTTGTGAGAAGCTAGGCCCTGGCACTTAAAGAGCTGTTGCGCCAAATATAAAAATAAAAAAGTATGGCACTGCCTTCAACTACTTATAACTCTAGCCAGCACAAAGGGAGTTCTTCTCATTTGGATGCCAGAAACACAGCGGACTTGAAGAAAATGAAAAACTGACCTGCAAGCCAGAACAGGAGCTGCGTTAAGCTTTATGATGCCAAGACCATGCTGTGAATTCCCAGACAGCACGGCACAAAGCTGTATAAAAAATTGGCTAAAAGAAAAAACATATCATTACTGGATAAAAACTGAAGGTAACCGCTAAGCCAAAACCTTTCTGCCAAAAACATTCCACAAAAAAACGAAACAACTCCAACTAGGAGTTAGATTCGAATAGCCACAGGATTCCACGTAGACCACTGTCGAGTCAAAATACGTTTCATAGCTATGAGAATAGCACAAGGTAACATATTCAGAATGTGTAACGAAGACAAAGAATCAGCAGAACATACCACAACCCACTCTACTTTCGGTCTTAGAGCCGTCTCGTGGAGCCAAAATCTTACATAAGGTAAAAACTAACCCATCGAGCTTTAAACGCTAAATAAATTGTAGGTCGAAGGTCTTCATTTAAGGTTAAACGCGTCTCATAACAGTCGAATATATTGTACATGAATGTAATAAGCAGCAACTATGAGGCAAAATACCCAATATAATTCTTCTGCCAAAACCAGTTCTAACGGCATTCAGATGGGAAGAAACTATTGATATCTGAGAATCTGACAGTTGGGCATATTAAGGTTGGTCTGCAGATCTGAATGTTCAGAAAATAGATCTGAGGGAGTTTATTGAATTTCTGAAATTTCTAACTTTTTAGCCTATTTTTTCATGTTGGGTACCTGAAAATATCCTTCGTTTACTACTTCCCAAGAACCCTACACCCTACATACTAGACCCCATCAGTCGCATTAACAATGTCAATCTTCGCAAATTTTATTCCACTTTTTTTTCACTCTCCCTTGACAAAAAAAAACAGCATCTCCAGGTCGACAGTTTAAATGCATCTCTGCACTTCTATACACGTAGGTAGAGAACGTATTTATGTCCACCAATGTGTGTGTTGTGACTACAATTTAATGATGAAATCTGATGACGATAATAAACGATGCGAAAATTAAATTTACGCGTAGTCGCCGCCACTGCTGCCAACAAGAAGTCACTTGAATTCCTTTTTTGCATTTTGTATCTGTTCGCTGAGGTCTGTTTTGCACGAACAGCTCAGATACTCTCATCAACGGGACAGCAACATCGACCAGCAAAATGCTTGAACTTGCACTGCTTTAGTACCGTAGTTGGAATGGCAAAATGTATCTCATTGTATATCTCCTCCATACCTGTCCACCAAGAGATGCACACAGAATGTGCGGTTTTTTTTCCACCATCAGCCTTCCTCCTTCAATTGATCGTTGATGTGTTTTATACACATAATTAACATTAAAGTGAATTCATTTAACGTGAGTCGTCTCGTCTTCCATTTCCCTTTAAAAAAAAGTGATGCAGGCGATGGTGATGGTGTATTGTTTTGGTACAGAGAGAGGTGCAACTCTCCTGCCAAAGATTGCTGCAATTCGATTACTAATTAACAGGTTTTTTTCCTTATATCGCACACAGACAGTCCGCGCGCCGCTGCCGTGCTTAATCAATTTTATATCAATTTGTAAATGTGCGATAATTGTGATAATTAGGTATGCCAAGCACTTAAATACGTTTTTATTAGCCGTCTGGTGTGAGCAGTGCATTTGCAGAGGCGCGAACGTAAAAAAAAAAAAAAACGAAGAGAACTGAGGTGATAATGTGATTTTAAGGAGGACTCGCTGAGTCCGGGATGTAGTACATAATTAAATCGCATTTTGAAATTGAATTAAATGCGATTTCTTCTTCTCCGCTAAGGGTGGCGAAATAAATTATCGTAGTAAATTTATTTTCAATCATGGTGGGTGAGTGAGAAGAACTTAAGGGACGAAGGCTAAAATTTAATGACTTCTGGGATATTAGTGTCAATTTAATGTGATTAGAGAGGGTCAGGATAGGCGAGATTCTGGCGAATTTCATCCCCCATCCAGCGTAACGACTGGATTATTGATTGGAATGGGAATCCATATTGGATTTTTTTTAAGGGTGAAAGTAGCTACCATACCTTGCCATCTCATTTCATTATTAACACACAATACGGAAAAAAAAAACTTTTAATGTTTGCACGATTGTGTGTATGTAGTTTCGCTATGGGGGATTGTGTACCTTCACCCCTAACACAATAGTTTCCATGGTAAGTTTTTTTGTTCTTAGTTTGTTTGGATCGTTTTTTTTTTGTGTGTGTAACTTTCCAAACCTCCCCTGTTAGGATTTTTCGATTTTCTATATAAGTACGAGTATATGTGTCTGTAAGTTGAGTTGAAAAACTACACACATAAAATCGTATGAATTGAGGATTTTGAATTTTTGTGTACTCCCTTGAGAAATATCAGAAATCTTGTTCGTTTGTAACTGATACATTTCCAGTTTGGTGCGCGCCCGCTCTAAGTCCTGCGTGTGTGTTTGTACCTATATATATGGAATTGCATTACACTGAGTATGAGTGTGGGTACCTAACTATATTGATTGCCCGCAGTTGAATGATATGAGAAATGTAACACCAGGAGTTACAACCCACATGAAATGATACGAAAACAATGTGGAAAAAGAAGCAGATACGCTTTGCCTTCATAGATACTTACGGCAAGAGTGTCTATAAGTAAAAGTTTCTTGCTTTTTTTTTTTTTTTTTTTTCTAAGTTTGTATGTAGTATAGCACTTAGCAGGATTGTTGATGCTTGTAAGTTTGTTCTTTTACGTCGTTTTGTTCTACATTTTGATTCCCTAGAAATTGAATGTTAACTGAGACTGACGGTGGCACATGTTCAATTCTCAGAGTTGAGTTACATGAGAATATGTTTCGTTGTTTTATACGAAATTAATCTATTGTGTTGAAATCGGTATGGGCTTTTAGTTGGGATGATTTGATGGAGAAATTCATCATGACCTTCGCGAAGGATAGTTCAGAATTTTAACTAAAAGACAGTTTTTTTTTTATGTTGTCTTTATCCTCTAATAAGTCAACATGAAGCTTAATTCTCCTTCGTATTCATGACATCATCTTCCTCAAAGCAATTTCTGGGATTCTACTACATGCATTCAATTGGCATTAAATATACCTAATCAGATCCGACTTGGACTTCCCACATTTGGGGTTACGGATGTGCATTACATTACATCGGAGTGCAAAGAATTTTAGGAGATCTTACACACAATTCCTCGGACTTGTGCTTTATAGGACAAGCCATTTTGCTTTAAGTTTAGACCTACCAAATTGACTTGGAATCAATTTATGTAGTTGCTAAAGCTGGTTTAGAATGTAGATAACTCCATCTTTAACATTATTAAATTGAATGGGGTTAGGATAGTATTTTATTATTTAGATATTGTGGGCGCTTAGGAGTATAAGGATATTGCCAAATAAATGGGGAAAGATATACGCGGTCAGAGCCTAAACATTTTGAAAAGTTTTGTATTCAAGAATTGTGGGATAAATTAAGCTGACAGTTCATTTGTTCATTTGGTATAGTATTTTTAATGCTATGCATCTCGACCCGATTATCCGACATTCTGTACCAGGTATAAGGTATAATACTTTGAAAAAATGTTAGATATCGTGTGTCTGACATAGTATATTTGATGCAGGATGTCTATGACCATTTGTCTAAGTTCTCACATACGAAAACTACTTTCTGTACCATGGCATTTCCTATTCATGTAGTTTGGAGTCGATAATGAGTCCACAACCACATATAGTGCCTCCAGGAACCTTTTGTGGTACATTCATGTATCCATTTTACCGTCTCACTGTCACGGGTACGATTTATGGCTTTCGAGAAAGTTCTTGAAAACGCGAAATAAATAAGGCAATGTAAGTGAAAGATTGCCAAGCCAGAAAATGGAAATTAAGAATTACCGGGTCCAAAAGAACCCTTAAGGATTCTACAAGAATGCTAAATAAATAGCTGCTGACTGTAAGCGGTGAACGCAGGCTCGAGAATGTAATAGAAAACTGATACGCAATGAGCTGTGCTCACACTTAAGGAGTACTCCCAGTAAGATAGGCAACACCAAGGAAGAGTATCCAATGGGCAAAAAGCGTACCGAACTTTAGATTAGTCCTAGGGGATTTTTTTATTTTTTTGTCGGGATATGAATCGCTCGACTGGAGCACTCAGGCGGAAGGGGATACTATGTATTACTAGACCTTCTGTGTAGAAGTTCCAGAGTCCTACGAACTTTACACACCATTACTCATCGATTTAAGGGCGATTTGGTGCAACGAGACTACAGCTAGCAGCCTAACTAACAACAAGAGATCCATAAATTAAATATTTTTATTCAAAGCCGCTGATATATTTAATGTGCACACAAATTTCATAGTAAAATAACTTACGTTTGAATTTATTGTAATGTGATTGACATACCTGAAAGCAAAGAAAAAAGAATAAATTAGTTTCGTGTTGAAATTAAATATATTTTTAAAGACCTAGGGTCATACTAAAATCGCCCCTTTGCGTTCTTTATTTATTTATTTATTTATTTCATCAATGGATATACAATCTGTTGACTACAGTTAATTACATGGTATTGACATTATTAAAAAAATTCAGTACAACTCGTTTAAACATATTTCTATTGATTTGAAGGTCGACTTAATGATGAGTTAAATTAAACAGTAATAAAGAACGGGTTACGGGTTCATTTAGCCCATAATTTGTTCTGTGGCTAGGAAATAAAAGGAGAACATCCCTAATCCTTAGGCTTCTCTCAGGAACATAAAGAGACATAAGTGCAAGTAAATCTGGAGAATTAATCCTTCCATTGATTATATCCTTAATAAAAAGAACACTTAGAGTTTGTCTGCGACTTTCCAAAAATTGTAGATCAATTAATGCGCATCTAGACCTATAACTGGGCAAACCGTCAGACCACCTCAAGTTCCTTAAGGCAAAGCGCGTGAATATTTCTTCATTCTTTGAATATTTTCAATCCTTTCGGACAAGTTTTGGTAAAAAGGAGACCAAACAACGCTACAGTATTCCAACTTGGATATAACCAAAGATAAATAAAGCGTTTTAAGAGTATTAATATCTTTAAATAATATCGCGTTGCGTTTTAGAAAGCCTAGCAAAGAATTTACTTTAGATATGATATAATCCATATGTGCTTCTAAAGAGAACTTGGAATCAAATATAACACCAAAGTCCTTAATTTCGCTGACTGATAAAAGGTTTTCATTCCCAAGGCTGTAATTAAACGAGGCTCGTGGTATTGACCGGAATGCACTAAAAATTTTCCACTTAGAGATATTTAGCTTCAGGTGATTATACGCACACCATTGGAAAAGCGCATTTATATCTCTTCGAAAGTTTACGCAGTCATCAATAACACGAATAGGTGAAAACAGTTTCAAATCGTCTGCGAACATTAGACAATTTGACAACTGTAAACAGTTCAGAATATCATTGACGAAGAGATAAAAAAGGAGAGGACCCAAATGATTGCCTTGAGGCAGGCCCGATTGAACCCCTATAAGGTAAAATTAAACATCTTCAATTTTAACAATCCGTTAACTATTAGACAAATAGGATTTCAACCATTCAAGAAATGGGAAAGGTGACTCTATCGAAACCCTTCACGAAATCAGTGTACAGGACATCAACATGCATTCTTTTTTCCAAAGTAGAAACACAGAAGTGAGTGAAAAGACATAAATTCGTTATAGTGGAGCGACCACTAATAAATCCATGCTGTCTTGAAGTCAACATTTCTTTCACCGCAAACTTGAGTTTTTTGAAAACTAGTTGTTCAAATACTTTAGGAATTGCTGAAAGTTTCGAGACTGGCCTATAGTTCCTGAGTGCTTGAGACCACTTTTATAGATTGGACTTATGGATGATATTTTCCACTCCTCTAGAAAAACTCCAATTAAAAGCGATTTATTAAAACTAATTGTTAGCGCTTTAAAAAGCGAAACGAAGCCGTCAAAGTCTTCTTGAACTTCTAAAACACTTTTTTGTGTTTTCAGTGGACGTGGTTGTCATAAACATTTACAAATTCCAAAGAAAATTTAGAAGTAAGACTTACCCATCATCGCTAATATAAAACATTGATATGTACGTATTAATAAAGGAGAAGTAGAAAGAGCTAATAAAAACTTTATTTTCTTGCAATAAAGATACTAAATGGCTTAGAAACCTTTCTCAAAGTTCAATGAAAACGAAAATCATTTGACGAGTGTGTTAGCGAGTTTAACAAAAAAAAAGTTACTTCTTTCTCCATTTCAAATGTTGAGGCCTCAAGCCCCTTTAATTCGGCTTGACTGTTTGTACTATCCATTTACGTAAACCTATGAATCATGTAAAGAATTTTTTAGCCGAACCCTATCTCAAATAAGGAATCCCAGTTTAGATGCATGCGTCCCTACTGGCCAATGACCTGTGCTTATCAGTACAATTCTTGCATCGTCTGCCAGAGTCCTCTTCCCAAGTTCTTGTGTTCACCCAGTTGTAGTTTGACCAGATCTGCCTAAAACAACTCTTCAGGATGTTCCACCTTTTAATAGTCACTGAAAAAATTTCGCTTTTGCCAGTTCCCATTGAGGAACTAGGACTAGCTCTGCGAGGGATTTGTCAAGGGCGGACCTCCTCTTCGCCAGCTCGTCGGACTGTTCATCCCCCCTATGTTGCTATGACCTGTCACCCAGAGAAGACTGATTTTGGTCGCACAACCTATTTAGGTTATTTATTAACCTAGCGACAAGAGCTCTTCCCTATACTGTTCCATCAGCTGGGAAGACGATGTTGTTGACATCAATGAGCGACATTATAAATGGATGTAAGATTGTGTCTTATTATCTGACATGCTTCGCGTATTGCCAGAACTTCCGCCTTGAAGACACTGCATAAATCGGGAAGGCGTAAGGATACTTATATTTTCAGTGTTTCCGAAAAGATTCCCGCACTGATCCCACAGTCCATCTTTGAACCGTGGTGGGTGCAAATTTCTATTTTGAAATTCTTTATGACTTCATCTTTTTCCAAGTCTGCTGGACTTCCACAGTAGTTGTGTTGAAAATTCAGGTTGGGTATGGTGTAGTCCCTATTTCTCCTAGTAACGAAATCAGAATCTTACTGTGTTCGTACAGTCTAAAAGACCAGCACCTTGATTCTCTGAGTCTGATCGCACATGTAGTGCTGAAATGTATTTAATATAGAGGAAGGCCAAGTGGCAGAAGATGCAGAAGCACATTAAGAGCTTCCGTCGGACATGACCGCATGGCACCCGTGGTACCTATGGCAACCGTTCCCTGCTTATTAGTTTAACGTTGTAGCCTTTACTCAGGCCAGACCACCAAACTAGTGCCCATACGTAAGTATTGACGTATTACTGCTGTATACATCCATAAGTCCCCACTTCTTACCAAATATTTTACTGCAAGCGTCGAAAGCTCATGCTTTTCTTACACTTGCTGTTCGATGTTTAACTTCCAGTTGAGTTTTGGGTCTGTCATGACTCCTTAAAACCTAACGATAGAGGATAAAGCAAATAAATTGTTGTTTAGCTTTGAAGGCGTGAAGGTCGGTATATTGGTTTTGGTGGTTAAAAGCAACAGCTCAGTTTTGCTTGGATTAACACTGAGGCCACAAATAGTGGCCCAAGTGCTTATCTTATCGCAAATATATTATAGCAAAATTTCCGATGCAGTGGGGTCCATTAATCCAAGCGGGCAGAAGTCCTGGCCATACAAGAGTACAGAACAGTTGAAAAGGAATCACTGTAATTGGGAAAGACTTGAAGTGAGCTAAGATCCATTGCCAGAAACCGTAAACCATGGCGCGTAGGTGTAATCGAGGCCCTAAGACCCACAAGGGGAAACAGCACGTAAGTTAGTACAGTACTACCTAGATAATGTGAACTTCGATAATGTGAATTTACCGATTATATGAACTCACAAATCTATACATTGCCATCTCTATAATGTGAACTTTGAAATAATGTAATGTAAACTTTTCCTCAATATTTTGCATTCTTCTTTCGATATTTGCAGTTATTTGTCTAGACATATCTTTTCCATGTTGTACCAAATATTATTTATTGGTGGAAGAACCTTTTTCATCTTACCCATATACGGGCATTCGTTATTCGAACATTTTCTTATTTTTAATAAGAAAAGGTCAAAAAGTGTACAGGCCCTTGTTTTAATTAGTTCACATTATCGAGGTAGAACTGTATTTAGGTAAATATGCATGCACGTTTAGGGGTCTACATTCATCAATAGATACCATGCATTAACCTAGTGTTACAGGTTATAAAAATGCAAAAATCAATCTTTTAAAAGACGTTTCAAGGAAAAATGCAACATCGAAGTTAATTATAAAAACAAAACCAAACCCAAAAACTGGTTACACCAGATAGAAAGCACTTGCTAACGTTTTTTAACTGTCCAAACTGCCATCTAAACAAAGTGAATTAATACAAATTCTCTCATTTCGTTGTTCGAATATTTAACAACAAAATAGCAACCACTGCACTAATGACATTAAAAAAAACCTGCTCCCCTTTTTCATTCAATTCTAATAATCATTACAAAGTCAACCTTATTCCATAAAGCCCAGGAAGGCTGTTATACAAAAACGAAAAGTCTAAGTCCGCTGTGATGATGCGCGCGGCGATTCTCATGCGAAAAAAATTTTTCAATTAAGCCATTAATTCAGAGCCAGATAGCAATTCATTCCTCATGTCGCATTATTTTATTGCACACAACAACTCACATAAAACATGTATATGAGGCATTATCCCACCGCATAATGTCAAATGAGGAGGACTCCCGGTTGGCCGGTTTTTAGTTTATTTGTGGGAAGGTGAGGTAATCTACCTGGTGGCTGCTGCTGATGCTGTGAAGCTTGGAGCACAAGCAGGGTCCCCTCCTCACCAAACAATTTATTCATTTATTTTAATTTTTTCCTGCATTGGGTCTTCCATGAGAATGAGAGGAAGGAGAATCAACTCAGCACCCAACAGCTCATTCTCTGTCTGAGCGACCAGTCTCTGTGCAATCCAGTGGGGCTCCAGAAAGACGTCAGCACCTCATTCAAAAGATAGACATTCTCCGGGCTGCCAGTTGATGTTGATGATGATCGTGATCATGTTGGGTGGACGATTGGGTCCGGTCGTAAATGCTGGGTCTTAGCATTCCTTTTTTTGTGCTTTTAATTTGATTTAACTTCTTTTTTGTCTCCTTTGGGGGGAAGAAGGGCAACTTCGCATCGATTAATTTAAACTGCAAATCGATTATTTACATAATTTTTTAATGCCCACCGACTTGATATCCTCCTTTTGCTGAATGCCTTCTGAATACCATGCACACACACGTCATTCGTACTGTTATGAGTTATAGGAATTCCGGTTTAAGTGCGAGTTTGTGTGAGCAAGTTTAAAAAAAAAAATATTTCTCATCTGCTTCCTCGAGTTGTAAATGAATTTACGCATCTATCATTCCCCTTTTTGAATTCCACTCAACGGTGGTATCAACCGGCAGAAAACAACATATGGTCGATAAAAACGAGATAGAGGAAGGGTACTTTCAACAACACTGAAGGTATCTGTCGCGTCTTATTCGTTTAATAAAGCCAGCACGGCATTGAAGTAGAGTAGAATAAAAGAGATACAATAAAACGCCTGTGTTAATAAATTATCTATCTGCGAATGGGTGCCACAGGTAACTGTTGTTGGACCTGTTTGTATTATAAGGAAATTTGTACTTAGTTTATTTGAAGAGAGAGAAATTCGAGAAAGATCGAAAAATATTGAAAGAGCAAAATCTTAACGAGATAAGCTGTTGAAGACTACATACAACATGCTTTCTCACTGAAACAGTGGTACAAAAACATAGAATTAGAAAGAAGAAAGAAAGATTTTTTGGTTTTAGAAAGAGTATTTCCCAAGGACTGGCCGCTAATTCGGGGTCTGGTTCTGAAAATCATGATTTTAAGCCTTGTGTAGCTTATGCCCGATTTAGTATTAAATTATCAAAATTGTAGATGATAGAGCAGAAGCAAGAACATAGTAACAAGAAGACGAAAAGGTGGTATACAACTGGAAAATGCTGGACCTATATTTGTAACATTCTAAAGTAGAATTCAATGCTCTACCAGAGAAGTAGTGAAAAAACCTTGCGAAATACACTCTTTCTTATAGCCAGTATGACAATCAAAACGTTCTTTGTGTTTTCGGTATTAATATCTTATACTAGTACGGTTTTATAAATCATAAAATTGAAAATCACATTCCGAACCTTAAGATATACCAAACTTTCCAGTGATTTTGAAATTTGTGCTTTTAAGCTATTCTTACCACAGACAACACAACTTGCAACATTATCCAATGACTACATGAAGAAATGTTGGTCGATTGCAAGGAGACTAGCTTATTTCTCATGGACAGTGCAGAATTGGTCGAGTAAATTAAAAATCGGGTAGGCTGAGCAACCTGTTTTGACGTAAAAACACCTTTAAAATTAATGCCGTGTGTGGGGAGACAATCGCGCTCAAATGTACAAATTACAACCAAAATTACTAAAATCGAGCACGAATGCGTAGAGCACAAAATCCCAAATAGAATGACACCGAAAACGTTGGGCCTGAATATTGGTAACGTAACCCCTGGTCTCCACTGGCAATAATTCATTGAAAGAAATATGTCAAGCAATTGAAATTTCCAATGGAAACCGCAAATTTCTTGAAATAATGCATTTCATGAAATCAATTTCTGCTTTTATTTCTTGCCATCTCTGTGGATATAAGCCCTGAAATAAATTTAACAGGAACCGTCAATATGAGCTTTACTACGAAGGAAACATGGCTGATTGGTGCCAGGCATTAAGTCTGGAATAAATATGTCTCGTGGAGACTCGGTATAAGCGCGCTCGGACAACTCAGGCGCCATCTGACAAGCATTGGTCAAGTATGAATGTGGATTTTGTTATTGATGAGATGGAGAGTGCAATGGAGGTCGACCCAGACCCATCGGATCCACTTGGCATACCCAATACGAAGGGGGCCTAAAATTGGACTCACACCGGGGCCGACTACTTAACAAAGAAATATTTTCATTTCATTTTAAATACTATACACGATTGACGTTTTCACGAAATTAACTGCGGCACTGTCGGGCGCTGCCTATACATTTTTTTCTGACTAAAGGAAATTTGTAGATAAAGATGGAACAATGAACCAGAACGAGAAATATGTATGTATGTATACGTACAAATGTATGTAGTTACACTGAGTCAACTTAGTTAATCGTGGAATGCAATGCTCCGGTACACACAGCGCAAGTTATTAAGGCAGCTATTTGAGAGATGAGTTTAGAACGATCGAACATCCACTCTACAGTCCTGACTTGACCTAAGGGAGTGGGTCAAAATGTGAATGTCCCTTGCATGTTTCAGTAGTTACCTAATAAATAAGTAGATATTATGAAATACATAATATATATATAATAATATCTACCATTATAATTGAGTACTGTTTTTTTTTTTAAATGTAGTAGGTGTTATCTAGTATTACTTTCAAACTAAGCTAGTTGTCATGGCCAGAAAGTGCAATAGGTATCTGAATACACTAGAACAGGCCGACTAGTGTGAATGTAATATTAAATGCCAACGTTAGGTAATGGCAATAACTTCTTCCGCATTTGAAATACCAAGCGAAACAATCTTACCATCACTGGTCCAATGAACTATCCAATGAATTATTGATTGTTTTAATCTGTTCGGGTAGGAGCTTGATAATCAGTTATCTTAAAGTTAGACTCTTGATTTGGCGATTTATTTTCCCGCGAGTAGCTATTCAAAGCTTGGATTATTTTGTCCAAACATTCGTTTCCTTAGGATACCTAGTTTCTTCTTGCATTTGAGTAATTTTTTGTAATTCTTAATAGTGTTTAGAGTCTCTCAAGGGTCTAAACTGATCAACTCTACGGGAAAAAAAACTTCACTTTGCAATGTGGATTAACAACGACGTTGAGCTGAACTGCTGCAGTCCATATGCTATCCATTCCTGTATGCTCTGCCAAATCATTTTTAATCGCATCCACATAGTAAAAGCGTGGAATGAGTTCAGCATGCATCCATTAAAAGACCCACAAACGTAGGTAAATATTCTTCTCAATTTTGATTCCTTATTTTTTTCCTCTTCTGCTTTTTCTTATAATTCTTTAAATGATCGATAGGCGGTTCGCAACGATTATGCGAAACCGCAAGATCCTACTCAAAGCATAACACAATGGAATAAAACCAGCGCGGTCGCGCGACATCATTACCCATATGGACAAAAAAATAGGGCCTACTGTCCATGTTATAATTCATTTTTATTCATGGAAAAAAGGTTCAAACCGATCACGTTTCCTTCGCCTCTCCTCTCTACATGGAGATCCCAGACCATTTCAGAGACAAAAATACGGTCAACTTCTGTTCTGGTGCGGGCCACGGGCCGCACTATAACCGAACCGAACTGAACAAGTCACATGTAAATTTACTTGTTAAAAGATATATAAAAATGGTGCTCGCCAAACATGTAGTGAACTTTAATGATGACACACGTGAGGTGGTTTTTGTTTCAACTTTAAACCGAAAAAAGAATTAACAAAGCAACAAGTTAACATGAATTGTTGAACAAATAAGGATTAGGAGAGCTACATGCATGTAATTCTGATGCCATTAAAATTGCGCGCGCAATCACAAAGCCTTGATGCTGAGACTAGGGAGTAGGCAGATTGGAGTTATGGCTTAATTAACAAAAGTTCTCCAACAAAAAAGGAAAGAACAACGGAGTAGTACAAAAAAACAAGACTATAATCTTGTTAAAGGATTCTGAGTATTTTTTTTATTTTGCATGTATTTAGCAATAGCAATAAAAATGATTTCATTTTGTCGCTTCAGACACTTTTTACAAAAGAAAAGTACACGAGATTTGTTGCCTTCCTTTTTTTTTTGGATTTTGGGTAGGTTTACGACTTTTGTTTCGTGTCGGTCGGTAGAATTTACTTTGAACTCAACGCTTGTTCAATGTGGCTGCTGATTGTCGTTTTGCTACTGTTGTACTCGTTTATCTCATTTAATTAATTAAGAGACTGCATGATGATTAAGTTGAGATAAAAAAGACACACAGAAAAAATAAAACAGATATCCATACATACGGGTAGCCACCGGCTTGCTTGATTGACAAACTTGAGATGCATATCGGACAAACACGTTAAAAAGTAAAAAAAAAAAACATTAGTAATTGCAAATTGTAGTTTAGTCATACATAGTGTATTCGGAGGGAAATGTTTTTTTTTTTTTGTTGGCGATTTGAAGTATTTAAAGGAGAGGTATCTAAATGACTTGATTAACTACGATAACTACGGAGAGGTCAGTACTTTTGCAACGAATTCTGTAAGAAAATTTTCAACGGCCGAATCCTTTAAATTGTCATTGATCCCATTGTTAGTAGCAACTATATAATGGGAAGGAATACCAATGAGACTTAGGAAGCTAGAACTTATTCTTACACTAGCGGCTTTCTGAGCAATTAGCTGAGATCTACGTATATCTTGGAAAATGTGTTTTTTAAACATTTTTTTCCGAAAATCGCCCACTGCAATATAAAAAAAAAATTAATCTACAATAACAAAAGTTATTCAAGGCAGTAATTATTTACAAATGTTATTAGATCCGTTTTTTTATTTGGCAAGCCATACAAATAGCACTTTAAACTGCTTCATTTTGAATGCATTTTACTTTCAGCAATTTCAGCAAGCCGTCAGAAGGCATACACCATTCAATTCTTTAGCGCTTACAGAAGATCGCATGAGGTAGATTCGGCAGTGGTCAAATTTTACAGTTTTAAAATTACAGGGTGCATCAACGAGTTCGTTGATTCATTAAATTACATTTTTTCACAACCTTTTTCAATTATTTTGCACCCTTCTTAGACACCTTGCATAACCTTATATAAAGAAAATACGCTGTTTCCAAATCGGATTAAAGAGGTAATAAAATTGCCATCTAAAACACATTGACGCAAAATTATAGTCAACGTATTTTAAGTAGGTTAAGTGCATACTAAGTAATGTATACCATGTTAACTTTAAAACCAGCTCCTAACTTTGCATCTAATTGTAAACACTTTCTAGCCTATATCTACAACTAGTATCAGCTTTCGAACGAATCCGCAATGAATTTTAGTCAAACAAACCCAAAAAACGACGGAAGATTCAAAGTTGATACTAAAAGATAATATTGGCTCTCGTTGGTTTAAGTTTAGTACGGGCGGAGTTATAAAGAGGGGTTCCAGAAACCTATGTACAGATGATCATGGATATGTATAAAAGAGCAAAGACAAGAGTAAGATGCCCCGCTGGAGTAACCGAGAAGTTCCCAATCAAAGTCGGGGTGCACCAGGGAAGCGTTTTAAGTCCTTTGCTCTTTATTACAGTCCTTGGCTATCTGGTTGAAAGTAAAGTGACGGACCGCATGGTACATCAATTATTCTTTGCTGACGATGGAGCAATCATAAGTGAGGATCCTACATCCCTGCAACGAGCTCTTGACGTGTGGGTGGACGTTCTGGAGGGAAATGGGTATCGCATTAGTTAAAAAAAAGAGAGTACTTGTGCCGCCCGTTCTCTGATCCACTCGGGTCTATTCCAGACATTTATTTGAATGGAACAGTGCTTCCCAAGTGCGAAAGGTTCAAATGTTTGGGATCTATGATCAATAGCAAAGCAACCTGTGATGACGACAACAATCATCGCGTAAGCGTAGCTATCTTATATGACCGAAAAATGCCATCTAACTTGAAAGGAAGTCTCCTCACCGCAGTTGTGCGTACAGCGCTCACATACGGTTCACAATGTTGGACGATATACAAAACGTATGAGAGTAAATTAACGGCAGCTGAGATGAAGATGTTGAACCGTAAAAGCCTTCACGTCAAGGAAACCATCTTACGAAAGATAGAGCGCGACCGGCTCAGCTGGTATTGCCACGTTCAAAGAAGAGATCATTTGAACCTTGTTAAAAAGGCAATATCAATGAACGAACAAATACGACGACATCGGCATTTCATTGGCCTTAGTAACCGAGTGATCCAAAATCGGAAGGCCTGCCGATATTTTTTGAGTTCAAATAGGTGAACGCCACAGGCGGATGAGTAGAAATGCGATGAAGTGGGAGAGTTATGATCCCTTGCTTTCGGATCACAACCTCGCCGAAATAGGAAGAAGAAGACGGGGTTATAAAGATAACACAAATTTTAACTTTGGTACGCACTAAAATAATTTTAAAGAGCACTTTATCCGACTATAATGAGGAGGTGCACAAAACTACACAAAGGCATTCAGGAATTTAATATATTAACAAAATAATCGGCGACACCCTATACATTGAAAACTGTAAAGGTGTCTATCTACTTTGCCTGAATTTTTTGTACAAAAAAAAACACATTTTTGGGAAGAATTTAGAATTTTAATAAGTGGGATGGGCGGAATATCTTCCAAATGAGTCTTCAACTGCCTTGTTTGCGTGCAAATTAAAAAGAAATAAAAAGAAAAAAAAATGTTATTACTTAAAATTGAGATATTGACGATATCAATAACATGACTAAAAAGACACCACAGCCAATGATTGATTTCCTTTTGGGTGTAGATCCAAAATGGCATCCATGGTAATATGAAACTCCCATTAACGTTTGGAATAGAATTCTTCATTATAAAAGACAAATTGCTCATCAAGATGGTGAAAGAAATGACAGAAGTAAACAAAATAAGATGAATATGGTTTCAGACAGGTGTCAATCACACAATTCATACTTTGGCCCGCCCATTCAAATTATAGTCGGTACAAACTGAAGAATGGCGAAAATCAAGAGGGAATAAGAAATGGGGTGCAAGAATTGAAATCGAATTTGTGAAAAAATGCATTATACACAAAGTAACCATCAGCTGTCCTGTCTTGCAAAGAAATACAAAATCCACGAGTCTTTCTTTGTCTGTAAACATATTGAAAAAACTGCCAATACGTTGTACTCTTAGTAAAGCTAGTATGTTTGAGCCTGCAATTCATAAGTTCTGAAATGGTTTCAGGTTTTAAGCACATACACATTTCAATTCTTTATTCTCATTTTATAAGCTTAATAATAAGCTTATAATAATTGAAGGAATATATAAAGCAGGAAATTAATCATTAATAGCATAGATTCATTGCAAAATAAAATAACTAAGCAACATGGCGCAGCAAAACTTCAATTTCATTATGTTCGAAACCGGAAAGCTTGACTTTTTTTTTTTTTCAAAAAAGCGGGCAACAACTCTGCCGTATCGTATGTCAACAGGGAGTTTGTTAAACAATTTGCATGAAACAATTGAGTACGAATTTCTAGACCTTGTAGTGCGAAATGTAGGGAATGGTTCATAAGACTGAGAATTGCTTTGTAAAATATATGCGTCAGAGACTGGACTTCCAAGTATCCACCTCATCCAAGTGTATGTAGCAATTATACATTTCAATACGAAGCACACCTTCTGGGGTTCAAGATGTACATCTTCTAAAGGAAAAATTCTCTACGAAGTGGCAAATGAATTCGGTTGTTGTTTTTATTCGACAGGAAAACCGACCTATTGGCCAACCGACTCAGGAAAAATTACAGATCTTATCGATTTTTTCGTTACAAAAGGCATTTTCGAGAAGTTTATTACAGTCAAAGAATGTTTTGATCTCTCTTCTGACCACTCGCCGGTAATTCTACTACTTGGAGTAGGTTTGATCAAGAAAAAAAGAGCTCCAAGACTGATTGCGAAACAAGTATCGCCTTAAATGTATCACTTAAAACACTTTATGAACTAGAGGACGAAATTGATCGTTTCGCGGAAGCAAGTCAAAGAGCGGCGTGGAGAAACACTCCTTCTAGAAGCTATAAGATCAAACGCATCGGAAAGTATCCCAGAGAAATCATTGAACTAGTGAGGGAGAAAATAAAAGCACGAAAGACATGGCAAATCACTCGTGCACCGCAGCATAAAACGGTCCTTAACCGAATATGCAATCGCCTTAGAGGTAGTATTCGGGAATTTAAAAGCAATAAGATAGCGACCTACCTTGGAAATCTCTCCGGTGAAAGAGAATCAAATTATTCGCTTTGGAAAGCGCTAAAATGCATCTGGAAACCTCAAATGCAAGCACCACCAATTCGGAAAAACCATGGAAACTGGGCCAAGAGCGACAAAGAAAAGGCAGAACTTTTTGCTCTGCACTTAGAAGAAACGTTAAAGCCGTTCAACGGCCCTTCGTTAACGCCCAACTCCCCAGTCACGACATCTGACAACTTTGAAGTAAAAAAAAGTTGCATTGATTGAACTGAGGGAAATGGTCAAAAATTCAAAGACGAAAAAAGCACTGGGTTACGACTTTATAACGGCGCAGGTGGTCAAGGAATTGCCGAATAAAGCTCTTATTAAACTGCTCTACTTGATCAACGCTTCCTTCAGATTGCTCTACGTTCCGAGACAATGGAAAGTCGCGGAGATTATAATGGTCCCGAAACCAGGCAAACCTCTGTATGAAAAGAAATCGTATCGGCCTATTTCCCCATTGCCGGTTATTTCAAAAATATTTGAAAAACTACTTTCAAAACGTCTACAACCCGTAATCGACGAAAGATGTCTCATTCCTGACCATCAGTTTGGATTTAGAATCAAACATTCTACAATCGACCAAGTCCACAAAATAACTGACGTGATTGAGAAAGCTCTCGAAAAAAAAAGATTTGTTGTGGTGTATTTCTTGAAGTCTCACAAGCTTTCGATTAGGTTTGGCACGAAGGCTTGGAGTATAAATTTCGACTACTACAGCCACTGCGGCGATAATATTGAAGCAGCAACTGGAAAGCTTCAACATGCTATTAATAAAGTCCACGCTTGGACGAATTCTTGGCGTACTGTGCTGAACGAAGGCAAATCTACTCACGTCAACTTTACCTACAAAAAAGTGCATAGATTGCCTGTATATCTAAACTCGGCTCAAATACCGTACGCGAACGAAGCAAAATATCTAGGAATGACTCTAGATGTTAAGCTTAAATGGAAATCGCACGTAAAAAAGAAACGCGACGAGCTCGAAAACAAATACCGACAAATGTACTGGCTACTCGGAAAACATTCGAAGTTGAGCCTACATAACAAACTGCTTATCTATAAGCAAGTGCTAAAGCCAGTGTGGACGTATGGTATACAACTATGGGGTTGTACCAAGAAAAGCAATAGAAACATCATACAAACTTTTAAAAATAAAGTTCTTAGAACGATCGTCAACGCACCGTGGTATGTACGTAACGAAGATATTCATCGAGGTCTGGGACTTCCCAGCGTCGTCGAAGAGATAACAAAATTTGCGCGTAAACACAAAGATCATGTTCACGGCCATTGTAACCGTAAAGTCATTCAACTACTTGACGCGAATAATTCAATTCGTCGTCTGCAAAGGACAAAACCTTTTGACCTCGCGTCCTACTTTATACCGGTCGCGAAAAAGGCAGGAACTTTCATTGGAATTTAACCTGTCTAAAGTGCTACATTTCTTTTTACTTCATACGAACATATTTTTTTTCGAAAATCACGTGTCTCGTAAGCGAAAATAAAACTGCTGGATAAGCGTCGGCTTAGTTGAAGTATTAATTTTGAAGAGAGGTGTTTTTTTAGTGAGTAAAAAGCTCACACTACCATAATAACGCACGGTCGGGCCTTATGGTGTCTTTAGAAAATTGTTGACGTGCTCTCGAAAAAATAAAATAAAAACAAAATAAAAATCTGATTTAAAACGATTGGCGTAAAGGGACGACGTTTCCAATTGGAATATTTGCGCAAGGCACAAATCGCTCGCAACTGATTGACTTAGGACTGAAAATCTGGAGAACTTATCACTGTGGACTATTAGTGAGTTGAAAACTGAGATGTGAATTTGAGTTATTGACCTTAACCACACGTTAACTCAGATAACATAGGTACTGCACTATTAGAGACTGAAAGGGAACATGTATCAACTCATTTGTAAAATATGTTCAGATGAAAGTAAGTCCGATGATTCCATCTTTAATATAATTTACTCTAATTGCATATCGGAAATTGATCCTGATTCCTCCAAAAATACATATATCACCTACAGGATCCTATTTGGTACAATGTGTGAGTACCTGAAACCTAAGGTACTTTCTCAACTGTGTATCGAGAGTAAAGCATGACTTCGAAAATAAGAATATACAATATGTATAGATTGATTTTAAACTATCTCCACAATTGTTTACTTGTGCGCTATTTGTTTTATTTCATAGCTACTCTTTCGAGAACTACTATTGCTAATCTCGTTCGCAATGTTTGGCGAACAGTCGAATTTTTTTTTTGTTTTCTTCTCCAAAAGTACACCCACCTTTTGAGCTGGAAACCAATCAAGGACTTTATATCCTGCATGCAAACAAAACCCAAAAACTCCATGTGCAAATACAAAAATGTTAACGAAATTCAAATAGAAAGTATCTGCTGCTGCTTCTGTTACTTTTTGTTTATCATCGTCACCACAGAGGGTTCCACATAAATATGCCGAAGTAGAATACATCGAAAGGGGAAAAATTCCCAACCCCATATATTCACGATACCCTCACAATGAAGCAGAAAACAAAGAAAAATTCTTTAAAAAATATAAATAAATACGAGTATAAAAACTTAAATCTATCGAAAACAGTTCATGCCCCATGCACTGTAATATCAGTATCTGAGAGCAATCACCACACATCTGCTTGCCGCTGTCGCCTGCTGGCTAATTCCCTGCAGTTTGTTAACAATAGAATAAACTACGAAACAAAAATCCCCCACAACAGTACCAACCACCAGCCATCGCCACCATTTATGCACATTTCACTAGAGTATTAGCTACAAAACCTAACACTACAGTTCTGGCGTTAAAAAAAATGCATGCAACAAAAAAAAAACTTTGTAGAAAAATAAAATCATCAGCAACAAATGCACGTTCATTTGTGTATAGTATATTCAATCTCCACCCGCACACACAGGAGGGTGGCCTTTGCGCTCCACTATTCGCATGACGTTTTATTGCTTCGCTCTCCTTAGCTGCTTGTGTGCCCGCGGTACATAGAGGGTGCGAAATCTTTTAAAAGACCACCATAAATCTGTCAGTCCATGTTTGGAGCCTTTCTCATGGTTCTAATTTCCTTATGTTTAGTTTGATATGCATGTGCATATGCACTAAACCAGCAGGGGAAGGAAGGCTATTATGCTACTAACTATATCAAGCACCCCCAAATGTCCCACTAAGCAGCTAAGTTGATTTGTTTGTTCTGGGAAAAGACTTGTTTTCGTCGGTACAATAACGACAACGGGAAGTGTATGTCTCAAATATTTTCGAAATGTTTGTATCTCTGGTTCGTTGAGATGCATTTTCTATTTCCTTTCTAACGACGACCAAAGTGTTTCGGTTTGGTATTGATCTCAAAACCCAGTGATATCACGTGAGGGTACAAAAATCTGACACACATGTTGAAGTAATTTACATATGCCGGTGCCGGTATTATAATCAGTCAGAGGCTTTCTGTATATGTTGTGTTAATTAACAACCGTATTTTGATTTATTAGATTTAATCAGAAAAAAATAAACTATTTTCCCACTATAACCACCAACTGGCTATAAACATTCTGAATGGGGTATCTAACATATATCATTTCATGGCGACATAAAGGGTATTGCGGTATCTATGGTATACCCAAGCCGTTTAACTATTTCACAGAATGCCCCATCAAATTTCCGCACATTGATGCCGGTCCTTGTGTAGTAATCAAGCCCAAAGGTGAATTCATTTTACGTTACATTGAAATTGCATGATGGCACGCGATATTGTTTTCCATTTGCTTGTAGTTTTTCTTTATTCCTTGTTGAAAATAAACACTATAGGCGTGAATTACAGTAAAGTTTTGTATCTGCATGTTCAATTGAGCCCCTTAGATACACATTTACCTCTAATTTAGATATAAAATAGAAGTTGCAGAGAAAAAAAATCATACCCGGGTGTGAACAAGGTACTGTCGAAGGCAGATAATGACTGTGATTCTGTCTGATTCCGTGGATCCACATGACAAAAAAATCAATGCAATTGAAGTCATAGCAATCAAGAAGCCATGCAGTTCATATATATTAAGATCTACAGACAAGTTAGATAGCGTAGACCCATATTCCCCATTTGGACTATTAGACTTTGATTTGGAAGTTCTTTTTCAGATGAATCCATGCCAGTCGGGATTAAAGTAACACTACAGCATCTGAAGTATACGAAACAGTACAACAATAATGTCAGGTCCTATGAGATCTTCGCCAATCCATCAATTTTCAACTCCAAGTGTGTCAAAAATTTGCATCTAGAAGACTAGCACAGGGTGAAATTTAACTTTGTACCTCCTCCTGGAAACTATACTTTGAACCTCCTTTCAAATCACTATCTAAAATAGTGCTCTATGCCGGAAGTTATCCTTTATTCCTTTTAGTTTGAATCGTCCAATAGCCTCTTCTTAACAATTAAATCCAGCTAAAGCAAAGCTTTTTGAGCATCTGATGCATAAATGATAGCATCCAACGAGTAGCAGTTTAGAAGATCCAGCATTAGTATCCTCTTCGAAGGTGGATAGCAAACGTATGCCTATCATACAGACAGTACTATGTAAATGTTCAGATAAACATTTGAACGTCCTTCTGGGCAGGACATGTGGAGTAGTATTAAGAAAACCATTTAAAAACCTGCCTTTAATACCTAAAGTGAATTGAGCAAGTCTAGAAGGATCAAAATCGTACTGAAGGATCAGATAACTGAAGATAACGGATTTAAGGCTTTATGCATAAAAAAAGAAGAAGAGGAATCACTTAGCATAAAAACTAATTGAAGCAGAAAGAAGGGCTATCAATGCAACGTGGAAATAATGTTTATTCAACAAAATATAAGTCTCACTTTAAAGTTTAAAATGTTTGAGGCAATGTCACAATCGATTTATGCAGCATTTTATGCAGCTAAGCATAGGGACATGTTCAGAGTAAAAATGCTGAGATGCTATTGCGGTTTTTCTTAAACGCCTTCTTTGCCGACCTTTATCTACCGACTACCTATGTTCATAGAATCCTCAAGCTTCACTTCGACTATGTGCTCAATGTCCTAAGCATCGAGGAATCGTGAATTACCAAGAAAATTTACGTGTATGCAGGAAACCGAAATTTATCTATTTTCAAGAGGTGGAAGGACATAGCGGGAGGAACTTTTCCACGGGTTTCCAAAATGTGCAAAAATTAAAGACAGAACTACACTACAAAAAATACAAATACAAATATTTGGCGCAACAGCTCTTTAAAGTGCCAGGGCCTAGCTTCTCGCAACCACTCATGTTGTGTGCGTTATATTTTTCACACGAATGGAAGGGACCTACAGTTTAATGCCGAATCCGAACGGCGATTTGAGAAGCTTTTTCGTCACAACAATACTCTCGGATGTTTGTCAGACGCTCGCGAGAGGTGGGACCGTGAAAAAACTTTTTTGGTGTTTTCTGGGATTCGAACTTGGAACCTCACGCGTAGTGATCCGACACACTAACCACTTACGCCACGGCGCCCACAGAGAACTACACTATGCTGAGCAGTTTTGATGTGCGATATCACAAGGCCTTGATTAATGAATCACGGCCTTCCATTCATAGAGATCTTTATTCAGTAGTCAACCACGAGTTAAAAGAAAAAAAACTATTTCACAGAGCCTCATGATAAGTATATGATTTCGGTTATTTTTGTGTTGAGAGGAGAACTGCTACCCTTAAACTTTGTCTCCCATACACCAGACCTACTAATTATTTGTGAATTGTGGCAACTTGGCAGCAAGAGAAAACATAATGAATTTCCTTGGAATATCGCGAAATTAGAACACTCTATTTTAAAAAAGCACAACGGAATCAGTATGAAGTATTCCAATACCTAAATGGTCGCAACGGGAAGATCCTTTACATATATGTTAGATCTGCTTGGAAATATAGGTGCCAAACCATAAATGAAGAATTTTAATAACGACGGGTTATACATATAAAGTATTTCATCTTCAATTTTCACTTTGGCAGCCTGCTTAAAGCTATGTAAAAAAGATTTATGTATGACTTGAATGTATGTATGTGTATAAAATGAAATGAATTTACTAATAAAATATAATCTAATTCAATCATACAAATTTCAAGCAATTTCTATGACAGTGGCTAGATTAACCGTCAATGTAGATCATACATTGAACAAAAACTTATTAAATTTAATAAGAAACCACAACTATCGGAGCATAGCTTTTCCATGACACAGTTAAAAAATAAGACAGAAAGAAAATAAAGAAAAAACATTTAATTGGTACATTTTTAACAAAAAACTTCTCTCCCTTCCTTTTCTTAATTAATTATAAACTCATTCTCTCCTAATAATAAAAAAACAAAAACGCTTTTGTTAGCTAAGCGGAAAAATCGCTTATCGCACCCATTCATTTCACAGTAGAGACAACTTATTAGTAAACGTAATTTAGTATATGTGGTCATTAGTGTTATACATCCGGATGCACATGGGTGCAGTAAAAGTCTAGGGAATAAAGTATGTGTAAATAATAGTTTTTGTTTTGCTCCTCACTGTGATGGTTAACTTGAAGATGGTAATTAATATTATTGTTTTAATAACATATCAGGTAATTACGAAATTGCTTTGAAACATGCTACGCATCTAGTCATGCATCTTAGCCACCTTTCTAGACATAGAAGGATCCTTTTATAATGTACACACTAAAGTAATTCTTTAGTCCCTCTCAGGGCGAGGGATAGAAAACAATTTAAGTCATGCTTAGCAGTAGAATTATTCATATTCAGGCAACGCTAGGAAATAACAACATAACTTACCGCAGGGCGGTATCTCTTTTCCTCTACTATGGCTCACAGTCATGAATAAAATCCTTTTGAGATTAAAGAGAAAAAGAATCTAGGTATTCGGGTATGCGAATGACTTGTCTGATGCTAGTATCAGGAATATTTCCTTTCGTGTTAAGCGAAATCATGGAGTAAAGAGTAAAGACACCAGGGCAAAAAAGTGTGGTCTTGGCGTCAACTCGAGAAAAACCGAACCAATACTCCTTACCACCAAAACCAAAAACATGCATTCAGACTCTACATAACTTTCGGAACAAATAGGGTCTGCAACCAAAACTGACCCTATGGATGTACACAGCCATAGTACATCTAATCCTCACATATGGGTCAGTAGTATGATGAGTGGCTTTAAGAAAACAGTATAACATAACCAAACTTAAGTAGATACAAAGAATAGCATGTATAGGCACCACAGGCGCTATACCGTCAGCTCCGCCAGATGCTCTAACAGTCTTTCTGCATCTTTTACTTTTAGATTTACCCACAAGAAACATTACAGCACATAACGCGAACAGACCCAGATAGTATGGGTGCTGGACTACGAAACCTTATGATTCTTTCCCGATAGAACTCGTATTGACTCCAACACATTACATTATCCCTAAAAATTATTTTCACAATGCGTTTCGACGTACAATTCCCCACAAGAACAGAATGGAAATGGACAGATTTCGATCTAACGATTTACACAGATGGTGGACTGGGGATCGGCGCGGGCGTATTTTCTGAATCCTTAAACATCTCAATATTACATTGACTTCCGAACATTGCTAGTGTTTTCCAGGCCGAATTATTCGTTATCATTGAAGCATTTTGCCAAATCAAACTGCATACAAATGCATATAACACTAACACAAAAGATTGCCATATTCATCGATAACCATAGCTGATATCGAAGCCATTGCCGCGGTTACTTTTATTGGTTGGCTTTGTTTTGTAAGCATTTTTGGGTTGCTACTTACCTCGCTTAAGGGGGTTTATACTTGTATCGATCCCAAAATTAAGGAATGCGGTCAACCGATGAGGAGTGAGATATCAGACCGCCTCAGTTACTACATCCTTCAAACTAGAACAAGAATGTCGGAATGAGCTAGCCTCGCTAGACGGTCAATTCAAAGTAACTGTTTGAGTTCCAGGTACAGTAGCGTTTATGGAAACGGACTGACCAGTGAAGGCTCTGCCCTCCACTGTTCACTTGCAGAATTAGTTGACATTCCGCTGGAACCAGGCAAGGCAAAAATATTCTTAAACTTTCTTATTAAAGCCAACCTCAGATGGACTAAACTCACAAACTGTGTCATATATAGAAAGATGTCTATGACACAAACTGTGTCATGTCTAGAAAGGCACTAGCCTTTCTTCAACAACTTGAGGCTGATGGAAAAATATAAAAAAACTAATAAGTTTCTTAAATTCCACGGGTTGGATTTAAACACTTTTCACCAACACACTGCAAACAGCCAGTTCTAATTGGGTTATTTTTAACAGAACCGCCACTTCTGCCTACCTATCTACCATAGTTTATCAGTATACGAAGCAAGTGAGTAGAAACAAATTATATCCATATTTGTCGTTGGGTGAAATGACACGACGGAAGCGGATGAGAAGTACGTACAGATCGAACTTGAAGTTTTTCTCTGAAAAACAAAATTCAAGTAAATTGTTTACTGCTTCATACATATTCATGCGTATAATACAATCAATTCTAAAACTATTATCTCAATTATCCAAATTATATCAGAACTGACTCACAAGCACTGCATGCACCAAATGGCGCTAAAATACCCAATTTGAATTAGAAGTTGGTAAAAATACAACTTTCCTTACCCCCTGATACTCTTTAAACGCAAAGTGAATTCTTGATCCGTTTTAAAGAACCTACGATATGCACAAGTGTCAGTCAAACTGTCTTCCATGTAATGTAACAGAAAGGAAAAAACAACATGAGCTCACTGCAAAAGTAAAACCTGCACACATTTATGCAAAACACCAGAGATTGCCTTACTTCACATCACTTCACTTCACTCTCAATCTCCGATATTCGGTATGGAAATTTATTCATAGAACTACTAGGTAGAGGGGACGACGACGACGACTAACAATCACTTGCTGTTAGTGTGTATTGCCCTTGTTGTTGTGGCACACAGTGTTTTGCACTTTTGTTCCATCCGTTGTTTTCCAAGTGCATTACACTGTTCTACCAGCACTCACAACATAGTTGTACCTGAACCTATCAAGGATGAATCTAATAAAATTTAAAATAAAAAAAAAGTATTACATCCGCGTGTATGTTAAAAATGAAGTCAACATACAGGTTGATGGGCGAATTTTATAAAGTGTTGATTTGTTAAGAAAATGTTAAGATATATATATAGATAAAGTACTGAATGGATAAAGAGACGACGTACGTGAGAGATAAGAAGGCAGAGTGGATATCAGCTAACAGAGGCCTTCACTTTGGATCAAATAAATTGATTTTTAGTCTAGAAAACGTCAGTTTCAATCAGTTTTCGAGATACCCAATCAATTTAAATCCACTGATAATTTTGAAAATCTTCGATCTTCGATCAAGCCGAAGCGTGTTCAGTTATAAAAGAAACTTATAACTTATGAAGCTTAGAAATTAGAGAATCAATGAATGTTTCTAAGTTGACGATGCCCATCCAAAGTATTCTTCGACAAGTACCTGATTATTGGCTTACACTGGATGATGATTGTACCAATTTACATACCTACGAGTATCTACCACCGGTTTATTGAATTCGAGTATGCATATGAGCTATGTCCAGCTTTGTTATTCTTAGATCATAAACCAATGAGCGTTGATGATGAAGAAGGTTACTTGTTGTATGAAGGTTGAATATCATGCCACTGAAAATTTCCATTTCAACTAGGATAAAGGAAAGACTGGTTAGTAGCTTATTCAATAGTGTATTCCATTTAGCCACAAAATTAATTCCGAACCTTCTTGATAATAGAGAAAACTCTACAGAAAAATCATTTCATGTTACATCTTTATTAAATCAAGTGCACATGGGCAAAGTCTGAAACGAATTATAAACCTGATAGAAAACACTAAGGGCAAGATTGATAGTCGTAGCTAGTTCTAAGCCAAATGTAAGTAGAAGTCTGAAATCGTAGCTAAGTTATGTAACATTTCATTCATTCTTTATTTTTTATTTATAGTCTTACACAGGCGAAACCCACAGGCGGATCAGTAGAAATGCGGTGAAGTGGGAGGGTTGTGATCCCTTGTTTTCGGATCATAACCTCGCTGATAAAAGGAAGAAGAAGAAGTCTTACACAGTAAGATTGTATCTCTTAAGTAAGTGCAAGCTTCAGTATTGCAATACTATTTTATATATCTACATTTGGGTTACTATAAAAAGTCACCCAATTCAGTTTTATATCAGTTAAAAAAAAAATACAAATAATAATAATAATATTGGAATTTAATTAATTTCACAACAAATTTAAGTACAAATTATATAAATAAAATTAATTTAAGTTGCTAGTTGTGTAGTGATATGATCTAAACATTGTAAAACCATCATCATCGAAACGTCTCAAAGTGTTGCTTTTAGTCTCACCGTAAACCTGGTTGTACAACTTATCAATTTAGTAGTTTTGGGGAAGTCCCATAGCCAAGTACCATTTATGAAAAATTCGCGATCAGACACTAGGAATGAATAGTGTATTGGAACAAGGTCACAACTTCTGTTAGAACGCGGAAAACGTATCTTTTTATAAAGTTGATGTGTTTGCATAACATTGTGAAGCATCGTTATCGTTAAAAGATTTCCAGGGTGAGGTCATATATATGTAGATTAAGAAACATTGAACGAAATGGTGTGCAGATGGTTGTCAGTAGAGTTAAAAATTGTCCATTCTAAATGATGCAATAAAATTGGACTATCAATTTTCAAAGAGGAGATATAGTATATCGGCGATGACGTGTATTCAACTTTAACCACTATCCAAAACAACCTGGACCGAGCTCGTTTGTAATTTGTTTACCTTGGGGAGTATAACATAAATGTAAACATGTAAGTGAAATAAAAATCTTCTTTTTCTCTAAAACCTCCATAACTCGAAAACCTCTGCAATTCGAAGTTTCTCTCTGGTCCGATGAAATTCGAATTATCGAGAGTTCACTGTCTGTAGTTCAGTAATATCAAGCAAAAAGTATTTCATACAAGTAAGCATATTAGAACATATTTTTATCTTAGCGCCCTAGTATATAAGTTATATACTCCCCAAGCTAAGATCCAGCGGCCATCATGGAAAATGGCGACCAAACTATCTTTTTTTTTTTCGAAAACCACCACCCGCTTATGATGGTTAAGCCTTGCACGCTAACAGAAAATATCACACAGTGCGCCGATTTTGCAGTTTTAAAAATTCAGGCTGTATCAAAAACACATTTTGGCCGCCATTTTTCGTAATGATGACAGGAAAAAAGCTCTATTTTGTAGGAAGCAAATAAGGGGGCTGGCATTGGTTTATATTCCAACTCCTTTGAGTATAAAATATTTTTTTTTTTTTGAATACATAGCTGAAATTACTGTCGGTCTATACATTAGTCTGTAGTCTACGGGGGCTCAAAGTCTGGAAAAATCACTATGTCAGACTGAAGTAAGTCCAAGCAAAACAAAATGTGTACTTACTTCCAAAAGTTTTGTTTATTTTTCAGAAAACCCTTGGTTAAATAGCAATGCTATCGAATATCGATATAATCTAAATCATCTTGACGCAGTAGAGGCCTTCCTCGCCGTAGCTGGCGCGCACAGGTTCAAAGGGACCTCAACCAACTTGGAGTGCGCAACTAAAGGCAATTAGCTAAAGACCGAGCTAAACGGAGAGGCTTGTTGGTTGAGGCGCAGTTTCACCCTGAACTGTAGCGCCACCTAAGTAAGTTAGTAAGCAGGTTTTTGACAACATTTCACTTGAAACAGAAGAGGGAGGTGTGGAAACAGTTATCTACCCTAGAAAGATTGCGAGATCAATCATTACCAAGACAGCTTGGACAAAGGAAACAGCTGAACATGACGAATAAAAGACTTGAGAAACACCGATTTTCCGTGGCAATGTAGCACATTTCCACTATCAGACCCTTAAATATTAAGTTACAAATTGATATGTATGGACGGTGGACCGACCATATATGCAAGTTTTTCAGACGAAAATTCATGCGATCAGAAGGAAGTCTAATATATAGTTGAAGCGAACTATAAGGAGCAATGCATTACGATGCTATGGGAGTGACCAGACAAATGTTGGAGTAAATGCCAATGAGGAGGCCGATAAGCTAGCGAAAGAAACAAGGTTGGAGCGTTGTTTTAATCCAAAAAAGAAATTTGCTAATATATCCGTATCTTTTAGGTCGAAGTTTGTTTGTAGAAGTAGATGTAGATTTAAGATTCGAACGTATTCGAAGTATTGCCTGGGTTGATAGTAGTACCAAATTGGACGTAGCCAGTCGAATAGCGAAGGTTAAGCCTGTATTCTCTATGTCGTCAAAGATGTGGATAAGCGGTGCTATCTCAGCCTATGTTAAAAAAAAAGTTAGTAAGTATCTTGCCAAAGCTTACCATTGTAGCTGGGGACTATAACTCGATCTTTGGTGAACCTTCTGACTTTAAAACGCTACCCTTGAGTTCTCTAGTATCTTTGCTTTGCAACACTTTCAGAGAATGCCTGCACTTTTACTAAAAAATAAATTATAGTAAGAGCGGTTTTCATATTCAGGACCAATTATAAAGCTAATTATTTCAAGCAGCAATCTCCCCAACCGAATGATTCATATTGAAATTTCAATTTCATATTAGAGCATTTAGACCTTGATATCTTTATTAAATTCAAAGGCAAATACATCATTTATATGAAGGGACGAAGAATTATATTCAAACCGAGTTTGAATTCAACCCGGCGATTTGAGAATTGAAGGATTGCATTGAGTTTGCACGGAAGCAAAATTGTCTAATGCATAGGTATTTATCAGATTGTCTGATGTATGATGTAATGCTGCCATCTTTCCTTTTTTTCGCGGGATACTCCTTTTTTTTAGCTCCCAAAAACTTATTCCGCAAACATTTTCTAAATCCTTTTTTTCATACAAAATTCCTAACGTATATATTATTTTGAACATTAGACTGTTAGACTGTACGATGAGAGCAGGAGAATATTATAGACGTTCACAGCGAACGAGTAAAGGCTGAATTATATGATAATAATCGGAAGCAATCGGAAACTAATGTCATAATTCTGCGTTAAGTTTCCTTCAGTACTGTCAATTGCAAAAGTAGCCCATAATAGGCGTATGTGTGCGGAAGCAATTGTGTGGTTCATAGCCATTCACAGCTGTGCAACTGTCAAATTTTCGTATGTAAGAGCGAATGGATTCGGTCTTTCATAAGTGACCAAAAGTGAACGAAACAATACAAATCCTTAGTATTCGCACCAGGGCCGCTTTTACCTGGATGCGAGTGAGGCAATTGCCTCAGGGACCCCACCTCCAGGGGCCCCAAAAAGTGAAAAAACGAAAAAAAGGTGATTTTACATTTGAATAACATTCGTTCGTTAAAATTGAACAGTAAAATTGGGGCCCCCCAAAAAAATCTTGCCTCAGGGCCTCCGAAATTCAAAAAGCGGCACTTCGGACTGTTTCGGAAGTGGTCGTACGAAACCATTCTTCTATTATAGTTCAGCCTTAAACCATACACAATACTACTATCATTCATGTGCGAGTCACTTTTCGTTGAATTTGTTGCACGTTAGTTTTAGTGAACTTGTTCGCATCAGTGTTTCGTTAATCTAAAGAAAAAATAATGTCGAAACCGAAAGGAAAATGCATCTTTAACGCAAAAGTTCGCGAGAGTCGACACATTGAAAGCGATTCTCACGGTAAAATGCAATTTGACATATTCATGCGTAGAGTTCTACCACTTTTTGAAAACAAAGCCAGATTTACTTCTCCAAATTGCTAAAAAGGAGAAATATTCCCCCAAAAGTGATGTCAATGCGAATGCGATTGACGTTGAAGACGATGACGATGAAGTTGTAACAATGTAGGTTGATTGGTTGGTATAAGCGTATAAGTATTTTTGACGAATAAAATATCAACTTGAGGTAGAAATTTTTTTATATATGATATCCATTTATTATCCTTTTTTTTTCATTTCGATATCCCGCGAAATTGCCGAATTTAGTAGATTTTTCCTTTTTTTCGGACAAAAAAAGATGGTATGATTACTGATGTATGATATTCATCGCGTGACTAAAACTAAGTTAAAGTCAAACTGCCAACCCAACTACGCAACCCAGGTATCGGCGCACAATTGCAATTTGATTTGGGCTAGACTCTGCTCGCAAATGCTCGCCTGATTTTGGTTTTCCAATTATTCGACTCACCTTAAGGTCCTTAGCAGTCTCTACCGGGAAAATGTTCCCGTAGATATTCGATCGAACATCTGGTGATCAACTTAAAGTCCTTCCACATCAGCATTATGTAAAATGTGAACCGACACATAGTCCTTATACTAAATAGGTGTTTCCTGGACAGTACCTCTTACGCAACACATTTCAAGTTAAATCTAGACTCCCGCATTCAAAACGTTTTCGAAGTCCAATTAAAGATGTAGCAGAGATTTGTGCTCGACAATCCACAGGCTATTTGTAGCATATCGTGATACCGCCAAAGACATACAGGCCTAAAATTTCCTCAGGTTAAACAGGCAAACCCCACAGGCGGATCCGTAGAAATGCAGTGAAGTCGGAGGGTTATGATTCATTGAGTTCAGATCATAACCTCGCTGAAATCGGAAGAAGAAAAAGTCATATCGCCTACGGACTAAAAAAATATCTTCGTACAGATCTGCGTAAATTATCTCCCACTTTGTCAGAGAAGGTATGCAAATTCACCCTCAAAACTAATGTGAAAAGAAATTCAAAATTCTAATTAGATTCAAATCATTTAGTATAAAAAGGCTGATGACTTTCAAATAATTCTATTTTTAAAATTCTTAAATATGTCGCTATTTATAATCATGTGATTCGGACAAAAATTATTCACTTAAGTTTTTGTTTTCTTTCCTTTGTTTCAACACAAACCAACCACGCATAATGGTCTCTTTGAACAAAAAATGAATTAAATAAATTTATTAAATATAAACACCGTTTGATTGACTCGATCATTAATTTAAGTCCTACGTTCTTTTATGACACATTAAAATGAAATATACACTATCATTAATTAAATCCATAAATTATAACAAAAACTAAAAAAATTAATATCTCTGTTATAATTTTACCTCTAACAAGTCATAGGTGATTTTTGTTTCTCCATTTCTATCTAGAACATTTATTTTTAAAGTTTCGTAGAATACATTCTTTTCATTTTCATAAAGCAATTTATTAATAGTTTCCCACCGTCAAAACCGAAAGCTTAATAGCCTCAATCAATTGAAATGCAAACCAAGGGCCATAAATAAAATTAGAGTCTATAAAAATTAGCGCAGATACTAACAATTAAATATGCATAATTGTCCTACATAAATCTCCTAACACGATAACAGCACACACAAACACGTGGTTGGTGATGGCGCTTAGTAAAAAAAATAATAATAATAAAGACTGCCGCAAAATTTATTACACCAAGACGTTTCTTTTTTATTAATTGTTCTTCCCCCCGTTTAAGCATGATCAATGTGCAACTACTTACATGCACATAGCCAAAGTCAATTGTGCATTAATTCTCAGTCAATTGTTAATAAATCTTATGTGAAATCAACCACATCGTGTTCAACATAACATTTGTATAGAAAAATCGGTGGTTAATCAGTATTAGATACAAACAAAAAAAAAGTGAATCTCACGAATGGCGAGTAGGTACAAATTGACATCTTGTTATCCCTGCTATGGTATTTGATTTCTATCCATTCAAAGGATAGTTATTTTTCTTTGTTTCCGGGATCCTATGCATTTTTTGCCTTTATATAATTTTTATCCACAAAAATTCAAAGGAACCCCTTTTTAGATGGCATGCAACAGTTAAGGAACAAAAAAAAAAAGAACCAACAGACATAGGGGGAGTTCCTCAAGAAAAAAAAAATTTCGCAATAAGGAATTCCTTTTTATTTTCGGCGAAGATTTACGGCCGCGATACTAAGAAACCATGAGGAAGGTAAAAGCACACCTTTTTATGTGTTGTAGGTACGGCCGAACGATTGGCGAGAGAGGGCTATAAGGAACCACTGACAATTTAGACAAAACTTCCACCACCTTTTATTGTTTTTTTTTTTTCAAGGTTCTCCATATCGATTTTGATTCCTTTTGCTGACTGGACTTGGTATTACGTTTCTTAGAAAATATGTTCACCTATAAGACTTATAGTATATCGATTTTCTGGTGCTAAACCACAAATCGATTGCCAGAGGCAGTGGAAAAAAAGAGAGAAATTGTATATATCTGGATAATCCTTAGGGGTTAGTCCTTCATTTGTACTCATCTGCGCGTCTAAAGTAACAAAAATGAAACGAAAGTATCCATAACCAAAGAAAAAAAAATCGAAAATATTAAGGGCATGTCATCAAATATGATTGCAAAGTGATTTATGACTTTCCGATGCATTTTTTTTTTATTACTCCACCCGTAACACACTAAAAGTATCTATGATGAGAAAAATCTCATCTGAATTAGTTACTCTCATTTTTTTCCATTTAGATGTCATAGATATATCACCTAATAAGAGAAATTATATCTTAATGTTTGCAAACACACGTTTAACACTTCAATTTAGATGTTAACCGTAGTTAAGGGGAAATTATATTTAATTAAAAACTTGTCACCTGAATTTAGTTGTTATTTTATTTTCATTGATGTTTATCTTTTTTTCAGAATAGAGATACATGCTCAGCTGTCGGCTGAATCTAATTGGCATTTTTTCTATACCATCCAAGCTTAGCTTGTAAATTGGATATTTTATGACCTCATATATTCAATTAGCTTAGCGAGAGTAATGACAGTCAGAAGTGAGTTGTGTAGTTAGTTATGCATTATGATTATAATCTCAACGCTATTGTTTAACTGAGTGTTGATGACGGGCATGCCTGCTGGTAGTATGTATCTACAGAGTATAGATCGGCTGTACACTTTTTTTAACGAGTAGGCTGACAATTGGAGTGGATAATCAAAATGTGTGTAAAAAAGGTAATTATAGTTTAAGTACTTTGCAAGTGATATTGCCTTTTATAACAAGCTGATTAACACTTAGACTTAATTGGTGGAACTAAAGGTTTCTACTGAACAGCTCTGTGTTAAAAATGTAAATTTTTGCTTGCGTGAAAACAGTGTGCCTCTTAACCAGCACAACTCAGAGGATAGGGTGCGGCAACTGAGATGAAGATGCTTCGCATGACAGCAGGAGTCACAAAGCTTGATCGAATAAGAAGTTCGAAGATCTGTGGAAGCCTTTATTCCAAGGAAACCGTATTGCCACGTTCAAAGAAGAGATCATTTGAACCATGTTAAAAACGCAATATCAATGAACGTTCCAAAGACATTGCAAAGCAGGAGAGGCAGGCTTATAAACGCCTGGATCACACAAATGCGACGACATCGGCATTTCATTGGCCTCAGTAACCGAGTGATCCAAAATCGGGAGGCCTGCCGATATTTACTGACGTAAAATTGGCGAACCTCTCAGGCGGATCAGTAGAAATACGGTGAAGTGGGAGGGTTATGATCCCTTGTTTTCGGATCATAACCTCACCGAAAAAGGAAGAAGAAGAAGCACTCAGAGGATAGGGTAATATCTGTAAGACAGAATAAAAAACACAAAACAAAGCTCTGTAATTCAACAAACTGGCCAAATAGCTATAGATTTGCAAAAATAATCCAGGTCTCCTTCCCGTTCTTATGACAAATTGTCTACATGTTAATTACTTTGACCACAGCTTGACTTTTAATACTTATTGCCCATTGGTAGTTGGTCAATTTGGAGTGGTCTTTAATGGAGCACATGTAGAAGATGATGAAGATAAAATCTACAAGAACTAAAATTCCCAACCAACTGAAAGCAAAAACTATAGGACAATAAGCACATAATCACTTACAGTTTTATAATAAATCAAGTCAAAAACGCTTCTCGCAGTCACACTTGTTGTACTTGTTATTAACATTTATTTTAGAATAGAAGGGACCCAATATTTTACACTATACTTAAATGGTGGTATAAGGGACAGTAGTACTCTTGGATGTTTACCAGAAGTTCGCTGGAGATCCTCTCGGACCTCATACTTCCTAGTCCCATGTGCTAGCCCAAGAACCAAGGCGCCATGTGCGCGCTTAATCCACGTAACTCGAAAGGTGACCAAATTAAAGGAAACACAGGTCGTAGAATCTACAATTCTAATTGTACCAAGAGAGAGAAGCATTTTGTAAGTTCCACATGAACATCTAGCTTCTTCGGCGGATAAATAGTATGCAGTATACTGTGCAGCTCGTTTACATCCTTTGAGATTTGTTCATATTTTTCTGTTAATTTGGATACCACATTAGTCAGTGGTAGATTCTGAACAAGTACACTGGAAGTCGCTTATAACGACCAATCGTTTTTAACTACGAGTTTCCTTTCATTTGGTTGGTCTCTTTATATTACATGTAAAGGGTAAGCCAACAGCTAGTGTGTTTTGTTTTTAGTTTTCATTAAATTAAACACACATTTATTGTGAAATCAATGTAGAATTTTATTGATTAATAAAGTTCGGGCCATGGCAATTATGAATGAAACACAACATCGTTCATGTAACCACCACGACTTCTGTTGCAAGCGACCATCCGAAGGTCAAAATTATCGAAGACTTTTTGAAGAATAAGTCAATAGCTGCTATTTCAGTTTGGATGTTATGTTTGAGATCCTGAATTGTCACTGGGTTATTGGCATAGACCTTACTCTGAAGGTCAAATGAAGATCAACTTTTAACTTTCGCCGAAAAGTGCCATAAGTGAGTCCCAATTGTTGACTTCGTCAACGAATTGAGGTGCCTGGCTGGCTTTGAACACTTTCGCTCACAGTGGTGATGTTTTGGCGTGTACGTGCTAGGTGAGCATGCTGATATGGAGTTTGACTCGATACCGAACCAGTTTCTTCAAAACGCTTCATCATTGCAAGAATTCCGGACTCTCTATGGCGATTATGTTGACCGAAAAATTCATGAATTTTACGAAATGTTATTTTTACAGATCGCCCATTATTTTTATAAGATTGAATAACAAAAATGTATTGTTCCGTGGTAAACGACTTCATGACTAAAATTGCCAAAGATTGTGCTTGACATCTGTTGAAAAGAATTCAGTAAATGACAGTAATTGTAACATCCACGACATCTGTTGGCTCACCCTTTACTTGTGGAGTGCAGTCGGATATAACGACCGCCGATTATAACGACGACCACATTTGATCGGTCTCTTCACCGTTGCTATAAGCGACTTCCACTTTATTTCTAGTTGAAACAATTCTACACAATACTATTTTTACTTCAGATTACTAAATTCATATTTAGATTAAACGTCTAACTCCTGACCCAATTCTTCGATGAGAGGAGTACCATAAAATGAGTATTTATCATCATCTATTGACATATACAGGAATAGCTTCATGCGTTTTGATTCCTCAGTCGTTGCTTGTATCCATTGAAGATGGTTTTGATATTTCACTAAATGAAACATGTCTTATCTATTCTGCAATCTCGCTTTAACAGACTCCTCTAGCTAGATCTCGCATATGTAATAAATACTACAAATACCAGTATTTATCAGGTTAGACTCATCACTCAATAAAGTCTCCCGTTGTGATGGCCTGGCACCGACAAACTTATTATGATTATACTCACAATAATAGCTAGTTTAGGCGGAACATGAAATATTTAATGATAAACCAAGACAGTAACTTAAAACTTACAATGAATACGACACTTCAGTCGCAATCGTTGGAACGCTTTGTATTGCAAATTGATATTTCGCCAAGGTGATAAATATTGATTATGAATTTTGATTTTATAATGAGATATATATGTAGATATGTACGCCCAATACAAAATTTAAAAAAATCAATGACAAAACATGCTTTGTGTATTTCTTTTGTTTTCTTTATAAGGCTCATTTGTTTGTTTTATTAAAACATAAAAAAGATGTGGTAGCACAGTAATATATCTACTGTCATTTTACAAAAGTAATAACAATAAAAATAACTTACATATTGTATGCAATCATTTGCTTGAAATTTCAAAGGATGTTGCGATTCAAGCCAAAAATATTCTGGCGAATAACAAGCGTTGACAAAAATCAAATGAAATTCGTTTAACATACGTATAGAGAAGAGGATGATCTTCCCGCACAAGCTGGTAACTTTACTTAGAATTGAAAAGAGAGGAGGAGAGCTACCATCACATATCACGGTAAAACTTTCAAATGATTGCAAAGTCTTGCAAAAAATAAATTATTCCCTCAAGACGCAGCTACATATGAATGTACGTATTCATATATATATATATATATCCTCCGATATACAATAAAACAAAATAACTAGGTATGACTCTTTTTTTTTTATTGTAAGTAAAGGGAGGTCCCTATGTTAGATTCTTTTGAAAAATGCTATAAAGAAAAAAATAATTTGATATTTTTTAAAGTTTTTTTCTTTGTTTGGAAAATAATTTCATTTAAATGGCTGCCGCGGCTGGTTTGCCAGTAGCGCATCCTGTTTACCTAATTCTGCAGTGCATCTTCGATGGTTCCGGGCTTGATTAATATTGTGCTTAGGTACGTGAGTCGTTTCCGAATTATCAACTCCGCGGAGGCCAAGCAACTTTATCAAAACAACTGATTACACTTAAGGCGCAGAAGATTCATTGTTGGATGGCTTGTATGGCACGTAGCGCCATCTTGTTGCAACAGAAAAAAAAAAAAGGTTATCATGCTTCCGCAGCACTTTCTGTTGACTGTGACGCTGTTGCCATCTTCATCTTCGAAGAAAAATGGGTCAATAATGCAGCCATTTCACAAACCACACCAAACAGTCGCACGCTGAGAATTCTCGGCTGAGCACACAGGACGAAAACGAATATAAAACTTGTGTTTTCAATTAGCATGCCAATCTCACGAACGTTCTAGACCAACTTGTGTGCAGCAGGCATAGTTGGCGCATCATTTCAGCCAAAGTTTCTTTTCAAAATTCGCACTGATCCGACAACACAGCACTCGCCTTGGAAATAAGATTTTAATATTTCCAAACGCTGTTCAAGCGTAAATCCCATCAGTGTAAAAATAACATTTAAACCAGTCCACCGGTTATAAAGTTTTAAGAGTTTTAGAAATAAACTTCACAATTTTTTTAATGTAAAGTCTAGTCTACATAGGAACCTAAATAGTTAGTCGAATCATCGGTATTTAAGTCTACTTCGGAGTCAACTTTTAAAATTTCTATTGGCAAACGAAAATTTTTGCAACTCGAAGTGTATATCATAGAATATCGTTACATTTACAAGTTTTGACATAAGCATAGAATAAAATCTTTGCAGCGGGATACATTTAATCCGCGGTAAGGGCTTCCACAAGCTTACATGAGCTGACAGCTATGACTGGTTGACCAGATCTGATCACTAACCTGGCTAACATTTGCTACATACATACATAACATATGTAAGTGTCAATTCTCTTTGCCAATTTAATCCATTACTTCAGTACTTATTTTCAAGAATCTAGATTTCTCATTTGATAAGGGTTAGAGCCAACATTTATTTTTGATCTCAAATTACGTTCTAAAAAGCGAACCTGCAGCTAACGACAGATGCACATAGACAGAAAGGCAGTCAAATTCAGAAGAGAATATTTTCTCAGTTCTGCTATGTACAGAGCCTTCATTCGGTGACGAATGTGTTCTACCATAGTTGCGTTTAATCCAGGAATACTATTAGCTCAAAAATTGCTTGCCGGACTGCCAGATTCCAGAATCCTTACTCGTGACTAGCTGAGGTTTGCCACGCCTGCTTTTAATGTGTTACATCGTCAATTGTTTGCGATTTGCAATTTTTCATCTTAATGTATAATATACATATACGCATGTATGTATGTACGTACATTATTTCTTCCAAGGTGGAATCTTTACACCTCTTGGATCCACAGCACTTGTTTTTTTTTTTTTTTTTAAGTCCAAAAATTTCGACTGACGCTTTCAGTTCGTACGTCGAGGGAAAATCTTTGGAATTAAACCTCAAAATCATCTTCAAATTTTGAACTTTTACTTGAAATTTTCGGAAAAAATATTTTTCAGCCGAAAAACGGAGAATCTTTATTGCGAAATTTGCATTACCATCTTTGCATAAATTCTGCAAACTGCATGTTATACATCTAGGTTCAAACGAGCCATGTTAGTTGTTAACAAAACTAAAAATACTAAATGGATTTTGATTAGGTTTTCCATGCTATCCAGTTTATAAGCCTGAAAATAATGCCAGGTATGTATCATGTCCGTACAATATGTAATATATTGTAAAAGTTATCTACTGACGAAATAACGGGAGAAGGGCTTTACCGGTGTCTATGGAATCAATTTTATTGCTTAGAGTGATAAAGATCAAAGACCTAGACATAGATAAAGAAATGTAGCGAGTGTAATACGTTTTTGAGATGCAAGCAGTCACGGGTATAGCTATTAAGAAATAAAAGTAAATATTCGTCACAAATAGCTAATACGAGTACCTGGGCTTTGATCATGTAACCTTTAAGGCGACCATCATCTAAACAACGTATTTCGACGATATGGCCTTTACTTTGCTTCCCAGACTGCACAACTATTGTGTCGTCTATCGAACTTTATTTTATAGCTTAAAAGCCACATAACAGCGATTGCAATGTTTTCTATCTATGAAATTTCATACATGCAGATAAATACGTGAAAAATTAAGTGAATTTTAGAGCCCAAATATAGAGCCCATTTTCATTTAAACCATCCAGTATAGTACTAAATGGAACAAAATTTTAAGAAAATTAAGATTAGGGTATGCTTGGAAAACTACCTAGTTGAATTTCTTATCCAACCAGAGATTCTTAGGCGCAGTCAACGGCAAAAATACTAAAAATCATTAAACGCTAACTATATGTACATCTATCGTCCGGACGATACTATTTGACACAGCTTTGAGCTGCGTAAAGTATCGTCGAAACGATATCAGTCAGAATATGTATTTTTTATCTACATGAAGTAATAGTATCGTCGAGCCGATATCGTCAAATGGGATTAGAGCTCTGGTCTTTACTGTACAAATTTTAGAACGATTGGAAAGCACCTAGTTTTTTGCCGCATCCGCAGGGCGGAATTGTACATCTTTCTCGTGACAGAAAAACCCCTGGATGTTTGACAGACGTTCGCAAGCGGTGGAACCATGGAAAAAACTCAATTTGTGTTTTCTGGTATACGAACCTTGAACATCACGCCCAGTTGTTCGCTGGGCTTAATAACTGAACATAAAACAAAGGAAAATGAATTATGTACGTCACAAATTCGAAATCTATAGTAAACAATCTTTATGTTGTACACAATGTCATAATCAGCATATGAATATTCTTTCTTATGTTCCAAGACCAAATATATTTGCATGCATAATACCCGATATATAACAAAATACCTGCGGAACCGAATTATAAAAGAAAATGAAAATCGTTCACCAATTACAACATTATAAGTTTGTAAAAAATAGAAATTCTGAAGGGCTTAGTGTTGAGCGTTTTGTTTATAAATAAAGAGAAGGCCTAAACATTGAAACATTTTCAGTTAAGGGCAAAAAACTAGAGATACGAGGTTATCAATATTTTCAGTGAGTGATGTCAATTGCCTAGCTCCGACCTCGGTCACAGTTTGCTTAAAATGTCAGTTTCAGGTTCAATAGGTGTAGAGCTTCCATCGGGCACAGTAGTGAAATAGCAGTTAATACTCGTTTATCTGTATATTAACTGCGGGCTACATACTTTCTACTAGATATTATATCTACAGCACAGTAGAGGGTTTCGCAAACACTTTTCCAGCAATTCTGAGAGATAAGTTAATGTGAAATCATGAATGTTTCCCGATATACATATGTATAATAAAATTACTAGGACAACTAACATTTCAGAACACAGACTTTCCGAGAAAGCATACTTAAACGAGTAAAATAAAAAAATATTAAAACAGAATTCTCTTACATACCTTTAAAAAATGTACAATGAAATTATTTACTGCGAAACTATCTAAAGCGAATCCTTAGCGATTAATACACTTAGACTATTATTAATAATTTATATCACATTGAAGATTTCTTCTTATTATTTTATTTTTTTATACAAAAAAATTACACAATTTTTTTTATTATTTTATATACACTTTGAAAATATGGAATTGATTTATTTTATTAATTTTATAATATTATTTATTACTATTATTTGCTACACTTGATATACACCAGTAGTAAGAACCAGAAGCTTATGATAATAGCAAAAGCTTAATATTTTCGAATTTAATTCACTTAACAACGAACGATATAGCAAAATAATTATCATAAATGAAAAGTTTACACGAAAACGTAAATAATTGCGACGACGATGTGTTTTCCTTTTTCTACCCATAAACAGCCGCTCGTTGTTGATTAAAATTTGCATCGATACAGTAATAAAAAATGTGATCACACTTGATACTATGTTCCGAAATGAATTAAAAAATTTCTTGTTTTTATCAATTTTTACACCCGAATGAGGGATTTTGCTTGCTGTTGCCGAAATCGGATTTTTGGATTTTTTTTTTTTATAGAAGAGACTGATTTCTTAATCACTTCTTATCACAATCCGAACAAGAGTTCTGTAATCAAATGACATTTTCACTGGGATGAGTTCACCGAACACGAACCGAACCACAAAAATATACAGGCGGTTGTTGTTGTCGGTGACAAGGGGCGAGGAAAAATATTAATATTTAATTAATATGAATATAAATTTGCAAATTTTTGTTCCATTGTTAAGAAGAAAAATAAACACTCTCTAACAACTAGAACTCAAGACAATTCTAACAGGCACACACTGAATGGCATATGGTAATTAATTGTCTTGTTAGATTGTCCCACATGATTAAACGTTGGGGCGCGATGAAACAACCTGTTCTCCTATCGCGCGAAATTCATCACCATAGAAATATAAGTATCTACATCCCGTAAATCATACCCGAGTAGTGGCACTGTCGTTACATGAAAAACTCATTATATTTCAAAAAGATACTTTTGTATTTTCCATGAAGACCACTTTGGTTACTCGCGTGAACTTCTAAACTCTCCGAAGAAATAGAATAGAAAACCAGAAACGTAAAAAAAGGCGGGCGGGCGGATTTACTAGTCTCTATGTCTTATTTAACCGAATGTCATGCAAACACTAAACTAGGTTTTTGTTGATACGAATAATACGAGGCATTCACACACAAATAGTAATGTATCTCTACTCAGCTCTGGCTCTAATAGTGGCTGGCGAAATACGAAAACGAAAATACACACCACTAGCTTAACAGAGTTGTACACTCGCAGCTTGTATATGAGAGAGTGGTAGTGCCACACGTCTATTTTGCACGTTCATTCAAAAACAACTAGCAGAGTCCGGCTAACAGAATTTATCTGACAGATACATTCCAATAAATCTACCCGGAATGTTGCCAAGAGGCTGGCAACACATAACAAAAATTTCCAAAGGCTGTCTGGTTGGGTCTAGTTGGGATCAAGCAATGGGAATTTCATCAAATATCAATGTATCTGTGTGAAAACAACTGGAAATGTTGCATGGGAAATGTATCTGTGAGGTTTTTGTAGTTGGTAAACAAAATATTCTATACAATCAAGCAGCTGCTGTGGCTGTTCTGCTGGTGTGCCTCTGAAGTATTGTTGAACAGATACACTGTTCACAGAGTTTGCGTTTTGCAGAGTTTTTGTGTGTTGTTTGTTCTTTCTCAATGTCGTTCCATTAGCACGTGTACGAGGAGAGTTATGATATACGACTAAATACATGGGATAGGATGTGATGTTCGGCTTTTGATGGCGCGCATTTTTTGGGGGTTGAAGGTGGACGGGAATGCATTTTATAGGGAAAAAATTCAAACAAAAAACTTGTATAGAGTTGAATCGAAAAGGGTTTTGTTAGGAGTAGTTTCATGAATATATTATTACTTTATTTAGATATGCAGATACAATTCACCTAAGGGTTGCTATAGAGGACAAATGTTGATTTTTTTCTGTTTGCTCTATGATTTGGAAGGAAATTTGGTGGAAAAAAAGTAATAGGTGTGAATAAACGCCACCGTGACAGATTTAGCCTAATGTGAATATTAATTAAGATTGTAAATTGTACGCTTAAATAATCTATAATGTCATGAGGATGTAGCAGTTTGATAGAAACTGCTACCTATCGTAGCATAGGGCCTAACGTTGGGCGCCAATTTAAACCGTCTAAGTATTTTCATAAAGGAAAACATCATAAAATCGCTTAAGCTAGTGAATATTTGCTTTGCTGTAACAAATTAGTTAATGTTATTGTCGTTGCGCAATTAATGGTAATGACATGCATGGGTTCTCGTCAAATGGCAAATATTTTTGGATGTTTACAAACTATAAAAGAAATATTTACGAACTGAAGAGTCTTATGTACCTACTTTTTAGACTCATCATCTGATGATACTAACAATAAGACTATTCAATTTTTCGGGGGACTATTTTAATTCATTGTATTCCTTTGATGATGCTCATCTAATTTGGAACCTTTGATAGACGTTTGTGATTTAGATTTTGATAAGTTAGATGTGGAAAGTGATCTAAACGATCTTAAAAGTGCTCAATACGATCTTAACCTGATGGTATTGCTCCAATTTTATTTTAAAAAAATGCGCTAAGTCTCTATCTACCCCTTTCTACATTATCTTTTATAAGCTTATTGCTTCTGGGCGCTTCTTAAATATTTCGAAGGCGTCCCATATTGTTCATTTATTCATAAGTTCTAAAGAAAATATTTGTAACTACCGGCCTGTTATAAAAAATTCAAGAAGGGGTTGCAAACTGACTTTGCTAAGGCTTTCGACAAAGTCAATCACATAATTTCTCTAAATCTCTAAATTATCTTACTCGGGCTTTCACTTAAACTTACTTAATTGAATCAAATCATACATAGTACACAAATCATACAATCAAATTGATGATTGTCTCTCCAATGCCATAAAAGAAACGTGTTCCGTATGGTAATCACCTCGGCACTTTACTTCTCCTGGTATTCATTAATGACATCCCGCTAGTAATCAAATATTCAAAATGCCGTATACTTGCGGATAACCTCGAGATATTTCAATCGATAAAAACGGAATATGATCGTAACCTTCTTCAGGATGATATTAACGCCGTTGATAAATGGTGTGATAATAATAACTTACTCCTGAACATTTCTAAATGCCAATGCTTCACACTGTTCAGGTGTCATAGACCTATTTTCTACAACTATTCCATAAAACGTAATTCATCGCTTAAGCGTAGGGTGTCTAAAGTGGTGGGAAAACCCCGCTATTTTCTAAAGGGGGTTCACAATGTTGGACAACGTACAAAACGTGTCAGAGTAAATTAACGACAGCTGAGATGAAGATGCTTCGCATGACAGCTGTATCAAATAAAAAGTTATTGCAAGCTTTCACATCAAAGAAATCTCACGAAAAATAGAGCGCGATCGGCTCAGCTGGTATTGTCATGTTCAAAGAAGAGATCATTTGAACCCGCTTATAAAGGCAATATCAATTAACTTTGCAAAGATATGGCGAAAGAAAGGCAGGCCTAAAAACGACTGGATCACATAGAAGCAATGACACCAGCATTTGGATTGCCTGTGATCCGAAATCGGGAGACCTCCTGATATTTTCTCAAGCCAATCAGGCATACCCCACAGGCGGATCAATAGAAATGCAGTGAAATGGGAGGTTTATAATCCCTTGAGTTTTGATCATAACCTCGCCGATATAGGAATAAGAAGAAAAATTCCATAAAACGTAATTCTCTTGATCCGCGAAGAAAGACTTGCGTGAGATACTTGATCCTCGACTTACTTTTACTGAACATATAAACTATCTGCAAACATACATATGTATGTATATATTGTTTGCAAAACTGACTCGATGCTAGGTTTCATTAAAGTAAATTCTGAAGATTTTACTGACTCTTATACTTTAAAGAGTTTATGTATATCTCTTGTTGGACCCCATTTAGGATACTTTTGTATTATTTGGAATCTTTTATATGCAAATTATGCTTAAACAATTAAAAGATTACAGAAAAACTTTACAAGATTCATGATTTCTCGATAGAATTTTGCAAATTGAGATACATTCTCTTAAAACCATGTGCGCTCTTACAAATATGAACTGTCCTCTATATCATCGGAAATACAGTACTTTTCTGTTATGTTTGTAAGAGACTTAATTCAAAATCACATTCAGTGTTCCAAACTGCTGTTCATGCCCACAGCCCCGAAATCTACGTGTTCAATTTAATTTTCGAGAAATAATTTATAGGGCTAATTACGACTCAATGGTCTACATAGCTAATTTAATATTACCACCTATTGATTTATTTCTAGATTGCTATAGATATTGTTTCAAAAGCATCTTTAGGCCTGCTTTTAGCCAGCTAGATTATGTTTAAATTTTTTTCGTAAATATATCCACCTACATCTGAATTATTACTAATTGGTTGTTATTAGTTACTACCTCCTTCCTTGAACTATTAAACTGATAAGATATTCAACGCAGATTAAGGCGAGACTTAAGCAATACCTGGAGGCACTTTAATGATGATGATTCATTTTATATTTAGTTTCGATATTTACTTTAGCAATAACTAGTTTCTTTTTATTATTATTATTTATTTTAACTAAACATAAATTTGGTTTAGACCGTTGGTAAGTTACTAATTTAATTTTTTTCTCTTTTTCTATACTTTCAAAAACGTTGAACTTGTACTATCTTATTTTGTCAGTTAGTAACCAAGAAAAAAATATTTTCTAAAGTATTCTAATAAGTATTGCAGTCATTTAGAAGATTTTGTATCTTAATTTGTAAGGCTAAAAAACAATAAATGAAATATGGAATACAATTAATAAGTAAGAAGTCTTATACCCTGTTTGATGAAAATAAAATAAAATATAATATAAAAGAATAACGATGGCTTCTCGATATGCTCGACTGTTTGCAATTTCAAGAAAATTCTTCAAGAGCTTCCTAAGTAGCTTTTGTTATTAAGCACGTACAGATTTGACATAAGAGCCCACGAAGTAATGGCATGAAATGTTAAACTATTTTCTAGTTATAAAACGAGCGGTCGAACAAATCCAAAATTGCCATCCGCAGGAAGTGTGGCTACCTGTTGCACTTCACTTCAGCTCAGCTCAGCTCCTGCTACTATATATACTATACTATAATAAAGCACAGTTTAGACAGAGACTAGAATATTGCTCTAAAAACTTGAAGTTCGGCTCTGAAAGTATTCAACGGCAAACAATTCGGTTAATAGAAGGCCCAAGACTAACATCCAATCTCCAATCACTGGCTCATCGGAGGCTGATAGGAGACCTATATACTACAGATACTACAGGGGCAGATGATTCGAACAACTCAACGGAATAATTCCTAGAAACATGACATTTGGATGTATTATATTGTAATACCAGACAGGTCACTAGATCGCATAATTTCCATGTTTATCTGGTAATCACAGGAACATTTCTCTTCTGAAATTCCTTTTGTTACAGGACTACTTATCTTTGGAGCACACTACCATATGACATATTTCCAGAAATCTACAATCTCCAGCAATTGAAAAGCAAAATCAACAAACATTTACAGAAAGTCGCAATAACTCTCCTCGATTAGGTCAGACACCACCCGAGTTATAAACCACTGCTCATAAAACCCCTTCCTATATTTCCCTTCATTTTCAACTCACATCGCGCTCTTCCAAACGAAGAAGTCTTAGAATCATTTCCGCAACATTTTTAAGTTACGAGAAGATATCCGGTCATTTTAAAAATTACTATTGTAGTTTTTTTTATACGAGTGCAAGGTCTCACCTCTCTAAGACTTTATGACCGCGTTGAAAGTATTTCGAAGATAAAAAAAAATAAAAACTTGTGGTTTTCGAAAAAAAAAAAAACAATTTCCTACTATTTTCCAAGAGGACTGCAGAGAATATTTCTGCTTGCACGCATTTTTTTTCCGAAATAATCTGACATAGCTAGTAGCAAAGCTTCATTTTATCGAATTAGATATTCCAAAAATGTACAATTTTTAATATACTCACATATGTTTGTATGTACATAGACTGATAATGTATAGATGAAAGATTACAATACAACATATCTTCGATAGCACCACGTGTCAGTCCAGAACAATCAATTGGGCATGCAATGACATTCTTATCCAAAATAATATAAAAATCGTCATTAGTATTCATCTACAAACTTCTGTTTGTACAGGCCCTTTTGTGGTTTAAGCTATTAGCTTTCAAAATATCAAATTTATAATGTTACGCTTATTTGCATATTTTTTTTTACATATAATTCCTAAAGACGAATATTTATATGAGTTTCATTTCTAGTTATAATTAAGAATCATAGTGCGGTATATTTAACTAGTTTGCTAATATCCAGGGGATTATGAGATTAGCTTCTGTAATATCACTAAGAAGATACATAATGGAAAAGCGTGTGAAAATTAAAAAGTATAAGCATGATAAGACGACTGATGATGAGTGTGTAAAAAATTATAAGAAATGTGTGGCCTTGAGTAAGTCTCAGTATTAGGTATTCGAAGTTTCGGTGCCATTAGGAACACAAACATTTTTTTGGATAAAGTCTAATTGGAGAGTTAAATCTTTTTCGATCAATTTTTTTTTTTCAATTTCAATTTTCTTTATTCATATGTATACAAAAAAAAAGTTTACAATTTAACATACAATTTTTCATGTAATTAATACATACAGAATAGTTAGTGACGTCTTTATTTAAGAAAAATAGAGATGATATAACATTTTAATAATTCCCCGTGCAGGGACGGGTTAAGAATATCACTGCAAAAAGGAAAGGCACTACCCCGCCAGGCAATACCACTGCTGTGCATGGTACTGATCCTGGACCGAGCAGAAATGTTCGGGTCAGAGCTATACGGATTCCGGGGGCTAGCAAAATAATGAAACAGTTTGGACGCAATTTGAGGGTCGCGAGTTGGAACGTTGGAAGCATGACCGGTCGAAGTTACGAGCTGGAAGAGATGATGAATAGAAGGTGGGTGGACATCTTGTGTGTCCAAAAAACACCGGGAATCGGGCGCGATTCTTGGACGTTAGGACGAAAGATTACAAGATGTTCTACTACGGAACGGAAAAGTCTAAGAACGGAATCGGTATCATCCTTGCGGCAGAGCTACTTGAAAACGTCTTGAGCATTTCGAAGTCCAGCGACCGTTTGGTGTCTCTCAAACTAGTAATACAAGGAGAGGTGTGGAATATTGTCAGTGCATATGCTCCCCACGATGGGTACAATCAGAGAGATAAAGATGCATTTTGGCTAGATTTCCACAATCTCCTTAAGAACATCCCAAAGGAAGAATTTCTGTTTGTTGGAGGAGATTTGAATGCACATGTCGGGAAGTCAAACGAAGACTATGAAGACTGCCATGGAGGACTAGGATATGGCACCAGGAACCTTCCTGGTGAAGACATCCTAAGCATGTGCAAATCACACGGTCTTATCGTATTAAATACCATGTTCATCAAACAAAGCCGACACCTGATCACTTACAGCAGTGGTGGAGATGAAACTCAGATTGACTACTATTTGGTAGGCAGTTTCATGAAGCCCCGGGTAAAAGATTGCAAAGTGATCCTGGGAGGGGCAATCGCTCGGCAACATCGTCTCCTGCTAACAGAAATTTTTATGAAAACACCGAAGAAAAGCAAACAAACAAGGGTCTCTGAGAAAATCAAGTGGTACAATCTGGACAAAGAAAAAGGCGAGGCTTTTGTTTTCGTAATGAAAAATTACCTCTCTCACACCATCGACGGAGCTGAGGATGAAGAGTGCAGAGCACAAAATATGTGGGATTCGCTACAGCGAACTTGCTTAAATAAGGCCAAATCACTGCTAGGAGCTTCAAAAGGCCACCATCAACACGCCAAAGAAACATGGTGGTGGAGTGATGAAGCTGAGAAAGTGATAAATGAGAAGAAAGCGGCTTTCAAAGCTTGGTCAAAGTGCCCCTCTAATAATAATGACGAAAAAGTTCGCCTTGAAATGGAATACAGATGCTGCAAGAAAAAAGCGAAGAAGAAGTGCGCCCAGCTTCAAGCAGAGAGTACGGAGGGCCTGTATCGGGAGCTGGAGAAAATATTTTCCCCGGTTGCTGATGCAAACCAGGCTATCCAGGAGCTGCGAAGACACAATATGAACAAGAGCGCCACTATCTTCAAAATAGCCGCCCAAAGAAGGAACAATGCTCAGGAGATTCGTTCGCCAAAGTTCATTAGCAATGCTCATGGCCAGCTTCATGTGGATGACGACAAAATTCTGCAGAGGTGGCGGCAGTATTGTGAAGAGCTTTTAAATGAACAGTTTCCCCGGCTATACTTTCCAAGAACCACCCCTAACTGTGAAGAAATAGCCGACATTACAGTCGAAGAAGTTAGTGAGGCGGTCAAATACTCCAAAAAACGAAAAGCGGTTGGGCCAGACGAAATATCCTCTGAGTTCTGGAAAAAGATGGGAGACGTCGGGTTCAGATGGCTCAGAATTCTCATCTCCAAATTCGTGAGAGGTGATCCAATGCCGAATGAATGGAGGGAAAGTTACCTCCTCCCTGTATACAAAGGGAAGGGTGATACGCGAAACTGTGATAACTACCGTTCGATCAAGCTGATGTCACACACCATGAAGATCGTTGAGCGGGTATTAGGTGGCCGACTGCGAAAAATAATACGGCTATCTGGTGATCAGTGGTGATCAGTGCGGGTTTATCTCGGGTAAATCAACCACAGATGCAATCCAAAGTATAAGGATCATAATGGAAAAACATCGTGATTCCTTAAGGTATTTGCATATTGTATTGGTTGACTTTGAAAAGGCATTCGACAGACAACCACGAGATCTGATATGGGTGGCGCTAAGACATCGAGGGGTTCCAGAAACCTATGTACAGATGATCATGGACATGTACGAAGGAGCAAAGACAAGAGTAGGATGTCCCGCTGGAGTAACCGAAGAGTTCCCAATCAAAGTCGGGGTACATCAGTTATTCTTTGCTGACGATGGAGCCATCATAAGTGAGGATCCTACATCCCTGCAACGAGCACTTGATGTGTGGGTGGACAATTTGGAGGGAAATGGGTATCGCATTAGTTCAAAAAAGACAGTACTTGTGCTGCCCGTTCTCTGATCCACTCAGACCTATTCCAGACATTTATTTGAATGGAGCAGTGCTTCCCAAGTGCGAAAAGTTCAAATATCTGGGATCTATGATCAATAGCAAAGCAACTTGTGATGACGACATCAATCATCGTGTAAGCGTAGGGTGGATGAAGTGGCGAGAAAATTCCGCTATCTTCTGTGACAGAAAAATGCCCCCTAAGTTGAAAGGAAGGCTCTACACCGCAGTTGTACGTCCAGCGCTCACATACGGTTCACAATGCTGGACGATGTACAAAAAGTATGAGAGTACATTAACGGCAGCTGAGATGAAGATGCTTCGCATGACAGCAGGAGTGACCAAGCTTGATCGAATAAGAAGTTTGAAGATCCGTGGAAGCTTTCACATCAAGGAAACCATCGTACAAAAATTAGAGCGCGACCGGCTCAGCTGGTATTGCCACGTTCAAGGATCGGGCGGCCTGCCGATATTTTCTGAGGTCAAATAGGCGAACCCCACAGGCGGATCAGTAGAAATGCGGTGAAGTGGGAGGGCTGTGATCCCTTGTTTTCGGATCATAGCCTCGCTGATAAAAGGAAGAAGAAGAAGACAACATTTTAATAATTTTTGCTTTGTGTGAGATGTACAAAGGTAGACAAACAGAAGTTAATTTTTTTTTAAATTCCAGTAAGTGAAAAGGGAAAAATTAATCTTTAACAAATCAAAAAAGGATATATTCAAAAACTATTACAAATGGCGGAAATAACGGGTGGGCCATCTTCTATGTCGGTATGTAAACATTGAATATCTTTGACATTTCTGTGGCAATAAGTTGAAGTAACTTAAGTCTATTTGTACGATTTTTCAGGAGAGGCATTTAAAGTTGTCGCTTATGTGAAAGTCGTATAAAATTTTTAAAAGGCGCCATTTCTCTGATAGCCGTAACTCGGCAGTCTTAACAGATATGCAAATAAAAAGTTAAGAAAGAATACCTTGTGTAATTTAACCATGAATCACTTTACACCGAAACAACGCTCCGAAATAGTGACGCTGTACATTCAAAATAGTCGTTCAGTTGTGTTAACTCAATGTGCATATCGTCGAAAATATCGTGGCCAACAAGCACCGTCTGACAACACTATTCCTAGATTGGTGTCGACTTTTGTTGAGCACGGGACAGTGGGAGATCGCCGACATGCCGTTCATCAACGCCCAAGACGTCCCAATGAACTCGTTGAAGCGGTAAGAGAGAGTGTTGCCGAGAATCCACATGTGTCGTATCGTCACCGCCATCAGCATTTTGGTACCAGTGGAACCACCTTGCGGGGCGTTTTGAAGAATGATTTGCATTTGTATCCGTATAAACTGCAATTGACTGAAAGAATATTGGAAACAGACCGTCCACGTCGCTTGAAATACCGCCAAACAGTCGCTCGAATTGTTGACACTGAACCTGAAATTTTGATGACCGACGAAGCCTAATTTACACTCTCTGGCGCCGTTAACAAGCAAAATTGCGGCATTTGGGGAATGGAGAATCCACACGAGATCCATGAAACACCATTGCATGACTAAAAAGTGATTGTTTGGGACGGCGTTTGCGCCAAGACTATCATTGGGCCATTTTTCTTCAGAGAAGGCGAAACAGTCAATGGGAATCGATATCGGTGGATGTTGGCTCATTATGTTTGCACACAAATGTGTGAAAAAAGTCTGGACGGTTACTGGTTTCAACAAGACGGTGCGCCATGCCACACTGCAAATCAAACATTGCAGTTTCTGCAACGAAAATTCCCCGGATGTGTGCTGTCAAAAAATGGCGACATTGACTGGCCACCCAGATCTCCGGATTTGACCGGACTTCTTTTTGTGGGGTTATTTGGAAAGTAAAGTGTACGCCAGCAAGCCTCAGACCATTGACGAGCTCAAGGCCAACATTCGTGTCGAAATCATCGCTATATATAAGTGACGAAAAACGCAGCAAAAAGGCCACATTTTGCTTTGGTCAATAGAGGCGACCACTTGATTGATATTGTATTCAAAAACTAGTGCAAATAAGTTATAAAGGACCAAGTTAAATAAAAATACCTCATATATGGAAATCGTTTTTTTTTTTTTTTTAAGTTATTCAATATTCACATACCGACATAAAAGATGGCGCACCCTGTAGCTACATACGTAATTAAGCAAATGAGCAAATCATTTTTTTTAAACTGAATAACGCAACAGGGTTTCGATTTCGTGGTGATTAAAACCAAAAAGCCATGATTTAATTACTTTTGTAAAGGCGGACAAATGTCTTATGGTTCGAATTTCCAAGGGCAGAGTGTAAGTTGGGTAAGCTTATTGGCTTCAACGAATATAATATGTAAAGGGTTTTTCATTTCGTTATTTTAAATAAAACAGCTTATGTCTAGGAAAAACAAAAAAAAATATTTCCGACCAAAGTATCATCGACGCTATTAATTATGAAACACATCATTCAAATGTCCTCCACAGAACCGCCTGCGCGAGTACACGCGCTGTACCTAATTTTCCATGACTTTTTCGCACAACCCGGCGATATGCGCATTCGATGTTGCGCCTGGTGTCGTCTCTGGCTTATAGTCCGAAAGAAAAAAGTCCAAAGATGAAAATCACGCGAACGGGCAGCCAATTCACTGTCCCATTTCTGGAGCTAACACGGTCACCGAAATTCGACTTTAATAACTCGATTGTTTGGCCAGCTGTGTGGTGTGGGGTATGTGGTATCTTCCTGTTGAAATTACATATGCTCCACGTCATCTTCTTCCAATTTATCACAATTATAGCCGGTCAACATTGTCTACCAGCGATCTCCATTTACTGGGAATGCGTTGCAAGTATCATTGAAGAAGAAATGTGGGCCAATAACCTCCTCTAGCATGAAACTTGCGCCGAACTGTGAATGGTTCCGGGTTGCTGATTTGCCCAAATGCGATAATTTTGCTTATTCATGAAGCCGTTGAGACAGAACTGAGCCTCATCGCTAAGAATGATTTTGCGGAGTTAGCGCAACCAAACGCAAACTTTGATAAAAAAAAAATTACAAAATGAAAAACTTAAGTTGTCCAACTATAATAATAAAAAATGTTGGATAATTTGCAAATATTGTTGAATCGTGTAGTTTTGCATGATTAAATGACAAATATAGACGACTTGAAACGTTAAACAAACCGGCATCTAACTTCATGCATAACCGAAAAACCCTATTGGGAAAAATTGGGAGTCCCAATTGAAAAACCCTATATACAATTTTTATTTTTTTTTTTTTAACTTTTATTGGATTTCTAGCTTTACTTACTTCTTTACTTAGCTGGCGCTACAGTTCGCGGTGAACTTGGTCCTCAACCAAAAAGCATCTCCATTTAGTTCGGCCTTTAGCTAACTGATTCCAAATGCGCACTCCAAGATGGTCGAGGTTCCTTTAAACTTGCGCACCACTTACGACGAAGCCCTCTACTACCCTCTACCCTCTACTGCGTCATCCCTCCGGGTTAGATACGAAGACTCTGCGGCCCGGAGCGCTGGTGTCCATCCACTCTACATGTCCTAGCCATCTCAAACGTCCAAAACGCAGTTTTTTGACTAGGTCGATGTCGCTGTAGAGCTCGTGTAATTCGTCGTTGAATTTTATCCTTCTAAACCCGTCAACGCAAACAGGACCGAATATCTTACGAAAAATGTATCTCTCAAAGCGACCACGGATATCTTCATCCGCTTTCAATAAATTCCATGTTTCAGCGCCGTAAAGCAGAATAGGGATGATCAGGGTCTTATACTGAGACGCGTTAGTTGCTCGAGATAGGGCTTTACTGTTGAATTGCCTTATTAGCGCAAAACAGAGCGATTATCAAGAGTTATTCTCCGCTTGATTTCCGCGCTGATGTCGTTTGCAAAATTAATGGCAGAGCCAAGATAGAGAAAGTCTCTTACTACCTCGAAGTTGCAGTTGCTCAGTGTGACGTTCTGTTCACTTCGTTGGTGTTGATTGTCCCTTCTTGTTGAAGGCATATACTTGGTTTTGCCCTCGTTTATCGCTAAACCCATTTGGCTGCTTTTGCTTCAAAGCCTGCAAACGCACCGGTGATTGCCCCCTGAGTTCTTTCAATAATGTCAATATCGTCGGCATATGCAAGCAGTTGTGCATACTTTTGATAGATTGTGCCTCTGGTATTGGCTTGCGAGTTCCGCACAATCCCTCCAAGTACAATATCAAAGAAGTCACATAACAGCCTGTCACTTTGTCTACTTTTTTTTCACATTGAAAGTCTTGGTGAGGTCATTATCGACAGCCTTGATCGGGCGAAACTCTATTGCGGCGTTTCTGATGGCATATTGCAGCGTTGCCACTGGTCTTCGGCACTAGATGCTGTCGGCATAGGGGTGATTGAGAGATTTCGGGATACGCGTTCAGCGAAGAGTCTGGCGGTCTCTTGCGATTGTAGCTTTTCGACGTTAAATTTTCTCACACAGATTGTTCTTTGTTGCTCAGTTTGGGATATCCGCATCCGCACCTTGGCTACAACAAGGTAATGATCCGAGTATATGTTGGCCACTCGAAAGGTCCGGACATCCGAAATACTGGAGGCATGTCTTGCGTCGATCGCAATATGATCAACTTGGTTGATCGTTATATGATCATTGGACCACCATGTCTGCTTGTGAACATTGAGATGAGGAAATCATGTGCTTGCTATAGCGACGTTTCGCTCCAGAGTGAAATCAATTAGCCTTAGTCCGTTGTCAGAGGTGGTGTTGTGTAGGCTATATTTACCAACTGCCCTACCAAAGACGTCCTCCTTTCCTAATTTGGCGTTAAAATCGGCCAATAAGATTTTAACGTCATAGTTAGGATATTGCTCATATGTTTTGTCGAGGAGCTCGTATAAGCAATCTTTGGTAGCAGGATCTTTTTGTTCCGTGGGGAACTGAGCACAGACCATACTTATGTTAGCAAATTTGGCCTTGATACCGATTGTAATAATACGCTCGCTCATCCTCTTTTTGTCCGGCCCATCCCATTGCACTTCCTGCATGGTGGTTATATCTGCTTTATAGCAGTCTAGGGCTTCTGCTAATTGTTCGCCTGCACGTGGTCTGTTAAGGGTCCGAACATTCTACGTACAGATCTGAATGTCGTTGTCCTCAGTTGAATCTTCCTTATCCGATGCTTTTGGCTGTTTCTGAACCAGTGTTTCCTTTTACGTGGTAGGGAAGTTACCCCGACGCCACAACCCCAACCTGGAGAGCCAGTTCCTTTTGTTATACTCCTAGGACGCGGGGCCCGGTACACTGGTGCTAATGGTGGACTACGGGATTTTAAATACCACAAATTCACGTGACCTTGTTTGTTAGATAGTGTTAGTGAGATGTTTAAAGGAAGCGGTTTCAAGAAACTGATCAACTCTGTGATATTTTTCTCTGAAATTCCCTTGAGGTTGTAGAAAAATGGTTCGCCTAGAGTTTGATGTCGGGCTCTTCTTAAAACCGTACACCCGCAAAGGAAGTGGGCGATAGGTTCCTTTTCATTTAGATTTTTACAACTGCGGGAGTGTGTATTTAAAGGGATGCCCAGTTTAGACGCATGCGTCCCTACTGGCCAGTGACCTGTGCTCATCGCTACAGTCATTGGAGCGTCTGCCCGAGTCCTTTCCCCAAGTTCTTGTGTTCTGGTACAATTATAATTTGACCAGATCTGTCTAGAAATGATGGGTCTCTGCACACTGTTCCACTTTTTTTCGACACTGATAGAAAGGATTTCGCTCTTGACAATTCCCATCGGAATAAGGACTACCTCTGGAAGGGCAGACCCCCTCCTCGCAAGCTCTTCCCTACACTGTTCCACCAACTGGGAAGACGATGTTGTTGAAATCAGGGCCTTCATAGCAGCTTGACAATTAATGATACCATGCGGATGGGTTTCTGATTTCATGTAATGCATCGCTTAACACAGTTCCCGTGGTTAGGGTGAAAAAACTTTCCAATTGCTTGAGCCTCTGCTTGGCATTTGGCCTACTCTTGAATTAGTCCAGTCAGTTTTTTTTTAGATGAGATGGTGGAATATTGTATATTACTATTTTCAGGAGTAACCCTTAGTACCTAATTGCCTCTCTGTAGGACATAATTATACTCAATTCGCTGCTCCCATTAACCCTACACGTTTCGACAGATACTTATAGGCGAATGTGGTTCAGAAGATCTTAGGCACCGGAATAAATTTTTTTTTACCACAGTACCATTCGTTTAACCCATCATACATATGTATGTATGTATGTATGTAAGCATTCAGGCCTCGTCTGCCTTAATTGATATATAAAAAAAAAACAATTACCCTGTCGGTATTTATCGGCAATTACACAAACCACCATCAACTCCAAAGATGCGTTCCACCTACGGATATACCTACTGTCATCCCTCGGCCTCCAAATCAGAAAAAATAAAAAGGAAATTCTAAATCCTATACCTGACTCATGATATCCTCTAACTATGACTGCCATGACTGACAGAACATCATTTCCTTTCACATTCACACTCTGCTCTACAATTCTCAATCGAAATTGTATGCATGTGCGTAGTGCGTATCCTTCCATATCAGGGGTTGTTGTTATTGTTGAATAGAGAGTTCGATAAGAACACAAAACAGGCCATCATCATTGCCGTCGTAGGAAGAAGAGAACCCTTCTCCCATACTACACACATCCCATCCTAAATTTAGATCCTCCCATACATTAATGGTTCTCTCTCTATTTCACTGAAAGGAAACAAAAGAATCAAACACCCATATCCATATGACCGAGAATATAAATCAAAATGGCTGGCTCTCTGGCTCTGGTCTGACTGACGGGATGGCTGACGACTGTTCGTTTCGTTGTCATGGCAGAACCATGCGAGCAAACATACAAGCACACACACACATACACTTATAGACAAAATGCCCCGAATTTCAGTTCAGCCATTGTGTGTGAAGGGTGAAATGAAACCGAAGGCAAAGCTAAAGCTAAAAGACGACCACCGTTGTCAAATGCCGAAAGGCAAAAACAACGCAAAAAAAAAGGAATATCGAATAAACAAAAAAAAATTCTTCATCAGGAGAAAACACATTTTTGGTCCTCTATGGATTTTGTGTGCGGATGGTTTGCTCGTGTGCGTTTGATATTTAAGACAGCATCACTAGCAGCAGCCGCAACTCGGAGGACGAGTCAAGCAAGAAGTGAAAATTGAAATGTTTCCTGACAACCCGCCACACATGCAATCGAAGCGGAATTGAATGTCTCCTCTCCGCTACGCACCAGCGAGATAGTCCACCACAGCGGTCCAGTACACCTAGTCCAGTGGGATTCTTTTTTTCTCGTTTTCAATTCACTTTTCAAAATGTGTCTGGAAATATTGAAAAATTCTGACACAAAAAAATTAATAGAAGGTGTGTGCAACTCTGAAAATGACAGCTGACAATGACTGATGACTTGTCCGGCTGTAGAGTAACTCCTCGCACTCTCATAGGCTATAATTCGGCTAGGCTTGGGAATTTGAGAAATCTTTTCCTTCCGCACGGCACATACATCGCCCAGGCAGTCAGGCAGACAGCAGCAAATCAAAATCGCTCAAAACGGGAAAATCTTGATTGATCATTAATCATCATTCCTACCCTACCCATGAGTTAGATGTATTTTTTCCATTTGCCTTACGCGCATGCTGACTGAATGGCTGACCGCGTGAAACGACAATGCCAGAGAAGTACTTGATGTGTGACCGTAAAACAAATGAAAAAAAAAAAATTACAAAACTACAAATTCATTTGGCTTGAAAGTCCAAGAGTAGAAGAAGTATCTTTTGTTAAGCAATTGTATCTAACATAGGTAATCTGTGACCGCATGCGTATTAAAAAAAAAGAAGAAGAATTTCCTTTCTCATCTTGAACAAGAAAAAAGTATCTAAGACCCTCCAAGGGGGAATTAACTCAAGCGCACCACTGAATAATAGTTGGCACAGAGCATCAAATCCGATGTGAAATAGAGCGCGGGTTAATTTATGGATGTTTCGGAAGCGAGCTCACCTCACACTCGTCTAGCTAGCGGGTCTTAATTGCTTTTGAAATTCATTCATTGGTTAAGGGTTCCCTTCACAAGCAGTTTTGTTTTTTCTTTTTTACTTTTCAATTACATTTCCCTATTCATATTTTTCTATACATAATCTAATTTATCTAATTAGTATAAACATGAACATAAATACTTTAGATACTTCAGAAAAGAGTTTCTTGTGTTGCAGGAAACACTTAATTCAGACTGTCAAAAAATTTTAATGACTAAAAGAAAAAAAAAAACAATTCATTTGTTTTAGTCTACACAGGTGGAGATATAATGATAAACGAATATAACTTTTAAACTTTAAAAAAAATTTGCATTTTAATTTTTTGGAGATACAACCGAATACAATGAAAATATGAATCATTTTGTGAATAGAGGGATTTATCAAACGGTGGTTTTAAGATTCATTTGCATTAAAATATTTATTATCAAGTTGTGTTTTAATTAAATATACTTTTTTGAGAAATTGCTCTAAGACTACTTACGGACATTAAAAAATTGTTTACCTAAAAAGAAGAAAGAAAAAAATGTTTAGTCATCAGATTTAAAATGGTTTTAGTAAAGTAAATTTAAAAAAATTTGCGTTCAAAAATCGCAACAAGATTATTCATTTTCATATTTTTGTTAATTCCAAAAAATTAAGAATTTCATTATTTTATTTATGTATTTATTTACGAATGTATTTAGGAAAAGGTGTTGCTAAAAAATAGTATCTTTTAATTCTGTGGAGCTGGTCACGTAGTGACAGATTACTAAGATTATAGACAAAGCAGTTAATATACAATATAAAAATATTTACATAAAAATCAAAGCAAAAAATGTAAAAAAGAAAAAAAAAATTATGACATATGTGCATTTACTAGAAACGAGATCTACCTATATGCATATATATGTATATAAATTCAGCCTGCGTATGTTTGTCCTCGCAAAGCTCGAAAACTAACCATCCGATTGAGCTGAAACTTACACAATATATTTGTTATGAAGTGAGAAGTGCACGTAAATCAAAAGTTTTCAAGTTTTCCTATAGATGGCAGTGAACACAAATATTTCAAAACTATTACTACAGCACTCCACGGTGACGTTTGGATGGCAAACGACTAACAAAGGCCTCGTAGGGGCATCATCTCCCGATAGGTGTTGGTCCGCTAAGTAACGAGAAAGAGCCACTGCAGCCGAAAACCTAGCAGCTCTGTTAGTAAGCTCTACTCCCACCTCCTCGTGGTGCCATCTGAGAATTTCTTCGGAAATTGCTAACGGGAGAGGACGAATGGCGAGCTTCCTGCGCCAAAAAACAGGATAAGTGTCGGTTGGTCTGTGGCCCAGCGAGCCGCAACCGTAAAAAAACGAATTGCTCCGAAACGAAAACTAACGCCTCGGATACGGACTGATAATTTGTTGACGACCTTTGGCTATCGAACACGGATAACGATCGGATTCTAAAACGTGAAGACGTTCCTGGACTCACTCAAGGAAGGGCCTTATAACGCCAAATTCGCACGGTATAAAATCGACATCTTAGGGCTGAGCGAGATAAGATGGTACGATGCTGGGGAATACATCTCCCAACAAAAAGCACTGTCATGCTCTACTCTTGTAAACCAGCTGGAAGTGCACGGATTTCCGGAATAGGGCTCATTCTAACTCCAGCAGCACGTAGTAGCCTCATATCCTGGAAAACCCATAGTGACCGGATATTGACAGCTAGGTCCCAGAGTAGAGTTAGAAAAACTACCATCATACAGTGTTATGCTCCAACTCTAGACGCGACTGAGGATGAAAAGGATGATTTTTATAGCCAGCTAGGCGCCGTCTACAACCAAAGGCTTAATGGGGACATCGTAATGGTGATGGGAGATCTCAATGCCAAGGTGGGTAGCGACAACACCATGCTTAAACACGTGATGGGAGTTCACGGCATGGGAGACCGTAATGACAACGGTGAGCGGTTTGTGGACTTCTGCAATACAAACCGCCAAGGTTCCCCAAGTGCGCCAACAGTTCAGGGACCATCTTGCCTTAGAAGCAGAGGCAATCAGTAGCATACTGCAAGAGAACATGGGTGACCACTGGAGTGCTGTGAAAAATGCTTTTGCGACTGGGGTACGCACGTATGTCGGTAAAAAGCAGAAACACCACCGCACATGGCTTTCTACAGACACCTGGAGACGGATCGATGAGCGTACAGCAATCAAGGCTCGGATTGCAGCGGCCTCAGCAGTAGAGAGAACCGAGTTTGAAGCCCAATACCGTGCGAAGAAGAAAGAAGTGCAGCGTAGTGTGAGACGTGACAAACGTCTATATATCAACTCACTGGCCTTAAGGGCTGAAAAAGCAGCGAGTAGGTACGACAGTAGGACTGTTTACAACATCACTAAGGAGCTCATTGGTGGTCGAAACTCCAAACAACACCCAGTGACGGTAACCTTCTGATTTTGGATGAGGATCAGCTCACTAGATGGAGAGAACATTTTGCTACAGTGCTAAATCACTTATACGACGGCGGTATGATCTTGAATTCGAATGAGCAGTTCGAAGCAACAAATTCCCGAATTCGCACCGTACCTCCCAGTAAAACCGAAATAATAACAGCAATCAAGTCCCTCAAGAAGAACAAAGCGCTGGATAATGATGGCATTCCTTCCGAGCTATTTCAAGCGACGCCAAATACATCAGCAGATTTGCTGCATCCGCTAATACGGAGAGCTTGGGATAGTGAACAATTTCCCCAGGAGTGGAAAAGGGGGATGATCATTAAGCTTCCAAAGAAGGGAAACTTAGTGGAGTGCGGTAACTGGAGAGGTATATGCGTTCTTCCAGCCGTACCCAAAATAATAGCTAGAATAATTCTAGAACGAATTAAAGAACATTTAGATTCAACTCTCGATGTAGAACAGGCAGACTTTCGCGCTGGATCTTCCTGCAGCGACCACATAAACACCTCACGGATCATAATTGAGCAATGCGTTGAGTATAGGTCTCCGCTACATTTAATGTTTATCGACTTCGAGAAGGCATTCGACAGCTTGAATCGAGATGCTATCTGGTTGGCCTTGCGCAGGAGAGGCATACCGGAAAAGCTATTATCAAGGCTACGTACGAGGGCGGTAAGAGTCACTTCGTCCACAATGGTAAGGTGTCGGAGGACTTTGAAGTCCAAAGTGGAGTACGTCAAGGGTGCATATTGTCCCCACCATTGTTCTTGGTGGTTATCAGCGATGTACTCCGTGCAGCATTGACGGAAGCTAATTATGGAATTCGTTGGACGATGACATCTTACCTTAAACACCTATATTACGCTGACGATGTTTGTCTACTTTCACATCGGATAATGGATCTTCATTTGATGGCCCAAAATCTAGAAGCTGAGGCAGACAAAGTGGGGCTAAAAATAAACACAGCCAAAACAAAAACCCTGAGCACTTCTAATACCCGCGTTCAACTTAACATTGCCGGACAGGAAGTCGAGAAAGTTGATAACTTTCTATATTTAGGAAGTGTCGTCTCGGCTAATCGCGGTGGCACCGAACTGGATGTGTGCAGCAGAATCGGGAATGCTATCCAAAATCTGGAGAACCAATGTTATCAGCTTAAGAACCAAGCTACGACTGCTCTGCTCCAACGTAGACTTAGTGCTGCTTTATGGGTGCAGTACTTGGAAGGTGGACACCATTAACACATGCAAGCTGCAAGTCTTCGTAAACAAATGCTTAAGAATCATCCTGAGGATTTTTTGGCCGAACCGCTTCTCCAACGACCAACTTTATCTGAGAACGGGTCAAGAACCTATAAGCATTACAATACGTAGAAGAAAGTGGCAATGGACTGGACACACCCTACGGCGCGAACTTCATTGCGAAATACGCCATGCAGTGGAATCCGTTCACCCAGGCAGGCAGAATAGCGGGACGCCCTAGGCAAACGTGGCGTAGAACAGTTGTGGAGGAATCGAGCTCTTTAGGAATGAATTGGAGGCAGCTCAAACGCGTTGCAGAACTTCGAACAAAATGGCGCGCAGGCGTGGTTGTGCCCTATGCCCCCCGAGGGATTAAAGGATCTAAGTAAGTAAGTAAGTAAGTAAGTAAGTACTCCACAGTGACAGCTAACAATGAAACGATATTTTTCATGGCAAAATCAAAACATTCACACGCAAACGCACAAAGTAGATTTCCAATTTCCAATACCATATCACGTACATACCCTATTCGAAATTATTTTGCTTCGTATTTTTTCACAGCACAATAACATAATTTCAGCGCAAAAGCAATCATTATAAGTGTGCAGTTTAAATTTAGAAAACGATTGCTTCTCTCATGGGCAATTGTTCGTCGCATGATCCAGAGTTGGTAAACCGTCTCATCTTACTGTTTATGCAGAAAACGGACGAACAAAAAATGTAGTCAATCCAATAGCTTTACAATAAAAAATGATTTTTTGTGAAAAACATATTTTTTCTTCATTTCCTTTTATTCGACATAGCCACCGAAACGCAAGGCAGGGCATTGAATTGAATGTGTTTTCTCGGTGAATCTACATATGTTGGTTAGAATACATTCCCATTCATTTCATATCAAACTGCTTCACAGCGATATATACATATGTACATACATATGTACGCGAGCGAAGCGGCGCGGGTCAGCTAGTATAATTCAAAAATTAAGTTGGTGCTACTATTCCTATCTATCGGTTAAATATCAGCAACATAAGTATTACCATAAAATGCACAAAACCAATTTAATGCTGAAACCGTTATTGAAATTAGTATTTGGGAAATATTGCTCATTCAGTGTGCAAATCTCGTTGTGTTCACTAAATTTTGAAATGGATGTATCGGAAAAGCATATTCGGAATATTTTATTGTTTTTGTTCCGGAAAAATCAGAATGGAAGTGAAGCCGCTAGAGAAATGCAAAATGTTTATGGAGAGAGTGTTCTTAGCGAGTCCATGTGTCGGGGTTTCTTTGTAAAGTTAAGCAATGCCAATTTTTGACCTAAAGGATAAAATTCATTCGGGTAGGCCAGAGGATCTAGACGATGAGCTTCTAAAGTCTATCGTCGAAAGAAATTTCACTGTTACGATAAGGGGACTCGCAATGACAATCTATCGACACCTAACAAAGCAAAATAGTCAGCAAAATGGGTACCTTACCACCTAGAGCAAAATAATCTTCAGCAAATAATCGATACTTGCACCGGGCTTCTGTCGCGTCACCATCAAGAGTCGTTTTTGAACCGGATCGTTACCGAAGCTGAGAATGGGTTATTTACATTAAACATCGTAACCAATGGCTTGTCCAGAAGACAGACCAGCCCAGCATCCTACAGATGGACTTCACCTGCTCAAAGTGTTTCTATGTATGGTAGGATGCTGAACGAATGCGCTGTTGTCTTACTCGTATAACCAGACTATCACCGCACAAGTCCACTATCAACAACTATGTAGATAAAATTGGCACGTCTGGTAAGGTGTCTTATTCCATCAGGATAACGCTAACCACCTGCACATAGTTGCAGGCGTTCAATTGCCGAGGTTTTCGAATTATGGAGGTTTCAGGGAAAAGGAAGATTTTTGAAAAACTAAATTTTTATTTCATGTACATGAGTATGAAACGTACATGTTTACATTTATGTAATACTTCCCAAGGTAAAGAAATTACAAACGAGCTCGGTCCAGGGTGGTTTAGATAGTGGTTAACGTTGAAAACAAGTCATCGTCGACATGTGCCCTCTTTGAAAATTAATAGTCCAATTGCATCGTTTAGAATGGAAAAAGTTGAACCACATTTATTACGTCATGAACTGAATGATTTGGTTCGAGATCTTGATTTGTTCAAAGCTCAAGCCCAAGACTCCAGCAATGGAATTTACTTCATCCAAGTACACAAATTTCAGCGTATCGACAACGCGATGCTGAATTTGTTGATTTTTTTGAAGAAGAAAGTGACCTTGTATATTGTAGTACCTAATGTAGAGGGGCTTATGAGCAAAAGCAGTCCTACTGCATAATGACAATAACCTTTCTTCTATACCCATAGCACATGGGATCCATGTTAAAGAAACTTATGCTAATATAAAAAATCTGATCAAGAAAATTAAGTATGACCATCATTCTTGGAAAATATATTGCATGGTTTGCAGAGCGGGTACACAAAAAACTACTAATTTTCTTTGCGAGTGGAATAGTAAAGCTCGGAATCAATACTACAATAAAAAAGAATGGCCAATAAGGAGAAATTATACAACTGGACAAACAAATATTGCTCAAAGCCCCTTAGTAGAGCCAAACAACATCATTTTGCCGCCCTTACACATAAAATTGGGACTCATGAAAAACTTTGTTAAAGCCATGGATAAAACTGGAGAAAGTTTCCTCTATTTAAAATTTTTGTTCGCCAGATTGAGTGAAGCTAAATTAAAAGAAGGCATTTTTATGGGGCCAGATATAAGAGGCGAACCCCACAGGCGGATCAGTAGAAATGCAGTGAAGTGGGAGGACTATGATCCCTTGTTTTCGGATCATAGCCTCGCTGATAAAAGGAAGAAGAAGAAGAAGAAGAAGATATAAGAAAGTTCATGAAGGACTCCAATTTTATTGAAAAATTAAATATACAGGAAAAAAATGCATAGTTTTCTTTTGTTGAAGTGACACACTTAGCTGAAGGCCTTCGACGCTCTGGCTATACAGCTAACTTATAATTTTAATTATAAGTTAGTTTTTAAATAATAATAATAATAATAATAATGAAGTGACACAACATTTTTTAGGCAAACTATAAGGAAATCATTTCTAAGCTATTAAAAAACTACAAAAGCTTGGGATGCAGAATGTCCTTAAAGACTCCTTTCCTTGATTCCCAATTCGAGTTTTTCCCTGAATACTTTGGTGCCGTAAGCGACAAGCATAGGGAGAGATTTCACCAAGATACAATGGCGTTGGAAGAGCGATAGCAAGGAAAATGGTCATCGAGAATGCTCGCAGATTTTTGTTGGACCTCGAAACGAGATCATCCATCATACTTGTATAAAAGTGCTTGTCTTCAAAATGTCTTCAGAATAATAAAAAAAATTAATATCTACAAATTTTCATGTATTATCACTTTTTTAAATAAACACATTTTTTTTTAAGAATATGGATGTTTCATTAATTTTTTACATACGTATTTTAAACAATTTCATGCCAAGTAAATAATCAGTATACGACCTTTTCTCAAATACATGGTAAATAACCATTTTACGACCTTATTGGCAAAAACATGGTATACTATCTTATAACCCATGCTTAAATTAACCTATATGAAAAATTCAAACAAAAACATTGGACCTGTTCTAGAAAAAGTAGATTTTCTTTAAATACTGGGTCTAAGTAAAATACTCCTAATTTTGAAGTTAAAATGAAAATTTCAAGTTCAGCATGAATTGTGACCCATATACTTCAGATATGAATTTTGAAGTAAATCTGTCTAGCTCCGTATTCTGCAGTCAGCTATATATACGGACAGACAGACGAACACACAGAATTGGGGTACCGATTGACAGCATGAAAGTTAATATGGGAGCAAAAAAGAGGTGTGCAGTCGTGAGTCTTGTATTAAGGTTCGTAAGGCCCCAAAACCAATACAGTTTTCATATAATTGAATGTACACAAATATACAGCGACAAAAATAGAGTTATCATGCTGAGCCCTGCTGTACACCACGTTTGACTATCAATAGCAACAACAGCCTGTGATCTTGCACTCAGCTTTGTGGAAACTTTGCAGACCTATTCCCTTTGTAAAAGGTTAACTCACGGACCTAGATGTGTAATATAGGCCAGTCAAAATTATTCACGTCATCAAAAAAAAAAAAAAAAAAGATATGACAAGGAGGCTGTCTAGCAAACATCCGAGAGTATTGCTGTCATGAGAAAACTTCTAAAAAAAATATATGTGCTAATTAATTGTCCTTCGGATAGCTACGGCATAAAACTGTAGGTCCTTTCCGTTGTTGCGCAAAATATAAGCCTTCATGGTCTGTTTGCGCCAAATACTGTCATGCGACTTATTCGATATTGGTTTCAACTTCAGTGGAGGCATGTTATGTGTAACTTACAAAATTCTACCTAGAGGCAAGCTCGGGGAAACATTTTGTGATGGAACTTAAATATCAAACCAGGCGATTAGTTCTGCCTCATTACGCATGTAGTCCCAGCATTTTATGCTGGATATACACCATGATATTGAGAACAAACAGCAGTCCTAAAACTAGGCTTGAGCCAAGAGAACGAAGTTGAATACAATGAAGGAATATCTTTACAAAGCACAAGGACTTGATAGAGGCGATGAAGCTCAATTTTTACCTCTGTTCCGCGTAATTAAATTGTAATAATCAAGAGCATCCCAAAAGAGGTAATAGGAAAGGACAACGCGTCGAGCTCAAACCTCTACTTCTAACGTAAATCTCTAGATATGATATTAGGAAATACAGCTTTGTCAAATATTTACCCATGACATGGAGCACAAATCTATAGTGGACCAACATGTCTACGACGGATACCTGCAACAACTCCACAGTAAAATAGTATACAGATGGATCAAGGAGTGTTGCGGGAACTGAAGAAGTATTCTGACCAAATACTCGGAATAATGATATTCTAACCTCTTCCACGTGGAAACTTTAGGCGACAGGGTGTAACAGTAAGCCTAAAAAATAGGCGTGAGAAACTTTAGTTTTCGACCCCCACTTTACACACTTCTGCTTTACTACTGGGCATTCAAAATTGAAGCATTTAAAGCAGATTCAGCAAGGAGTTTCTGTAAACTAAACAGGACCCAAGCCTAAAAGTCTGGCACGAAGTAATGTGTACCTTTAGAAGTGTTGTCGGAAATACATAACCATACTTCTATACGTCCTATCTTTCCGCCTACATTTACAAAGAAAATCACAAATAAGCTAAAATTTATCCAATCCTAGCAATTTCCTAGAAAAACTTCCTTCCCCATCTTAAAAAAAATAACACCTCCACCATCGCCCCCTAAGGTTTCATCGACAAAAGGGCAAGAAATCATTTTCGAAATTAAAAGTCCAAATCATAGTTTCACAGGGAAGAATGTCCGCCACAGACCAACACCATATTCATAGTCACATACAGAGTCTGCTGGCGGCTTATTCCGAACAACGAATATATACTATAAGGACTCTCTGTATGTGCGTTGCGATATCAGTGGCATACTAATGCTACAGTGGCAAAAGAAAACCCGCTCGTTTCGCCCCCATGAACATAGTTACAATATTTTTCAATTAGAACTTATTCTGATGAAAGTAATTCGATTATTTCACTCGGACGACGACGACGATGTCGAGGACGTCGACAATGGTAGGCGACTATGCCGACAAGGATGACGATGACTACGGCTACGGCTACGATGCCTTTGTCGACTAATGTGCAAAAGGAGTGGTATTGGTGTTAGGCCGAAGGAAGAGAACGTTTTCCCGTATCGGTGTGTGTATATGTGCGGAAAAATCATTTTGATAATAAAACAGTTTTTGGGTGCTGCTACAATGGGGTGGACACACCATTGATTCAACCAAGTGCACCATCACCACATAACCAAGCCGACCGACGGCGACGGTGCAAAAACTAAAAATCTAAGACTGTTGTGTGCAAAGTTATTATGCCCTATCCAACATTATCAGATTTCGTTTTTCCTATTTTTCTGTATGAAATTTCAACCAGTATGTGTGCGACTTAAGACCAAAACAAGGATCTACTGGGGTATAAACTGTGGAGGGTGACAGTCTGGTTGACATTGTCCAAGAGCAAGTGGATTTTACTGATAGTTTGGTTCAAAAATCAAAACCAAAGCATGAAGTGAGGAAATAGGATCTAGAGAAAGGATAACAGTGTGCAGCTGATTGTTGAAATTTCAAGTCCCGTGCTGGTACTTTCTTTGTCCACCCTCGTAATCGACTCATAAAAATGCAATTAACAATCAACTAAAGCAATATTCAGAACAACATCAATCAACCGATAAATTTATACGAAATTGCATTCAACACACAGGCACACACATATCAGAATTTTAGATGTTTGAATTCCACATGCGCATTATTCATAAACCATCAACCTTGCCGTCATCATCATCCCGTATACATCATACTCTTGTGAAGTGGGCATGATCTCTCATGTGTCCGATTCACTTGTCTCATTTCAACTCGAGATAATGTATCTTTTTATCATCTACTTTTGTGATTTGATTTGGAATATGAAATATCTATATTTAAACAATTTCCAACTTCTATCTCTGACGATACGACTTCGTAGAATTACAGTGCAGTCGTCCAGACAGCAGGTAGCATCGTCATCAAGTTATTATTACACAAGTCCTGTCACGGTGCCGAGTAGAACATGTCTCAATTTTTGTGTATCTTTTTTTTTTAAGGTACAGAGAATTTCACATCAACCTAAAGCAGCAGGGCAGTCGTCAAAGAAAAATATCATCTCCCTTTTTTGGGCTACAGATACTTGTCGGGTGAGATTGATTTTATTTTTTTTCCTCCTTTGCTGGCTGCTGCATCCGATAACCTGGTGAGTGAGAGTACATAGTACATCAACAGAGCGACGAAGTAGAAGAAGGGCTCCTATAATCCAGATGAAAGCGGCATTTAAGATAGTTTTCGTCTTTTGATTGGCAGTGCGGTGAGTTTTAGATATACTATAAATTTTACGTTATTTTGCAGGTTATAAATATAAATGCCTGTTATGTGTCCTGTCAGCAAGTGGCGGCATTGGTCTTTTTTCTTAGGTGTTCCGGCATTTTTTTCCTATCTTTATATGAAGTCAGTTAGTTGTTTTTGTTTTTAAATGGCTGTGGGTTAGTGCAGAAGGAACTAATTGAAACATTGGCCACCTATTGACATGGATTTTTTTTCGTCCAATGTAAAATAATGGCATAGAGAATGTGAAGGTGGGTATTTGAAAAGACCAAGCAAAAAGTGGTGATAATTCAAGCGAATTTATTTTTGAAATGAGATCCCCGCACACATCGAAGCAGTTCTACTCATATCAGTCTACTTTTTCAAGAATACGAACGTTCGGGATACCCATGATTTGCACAAGACGTGTTCCTCTGAGTTTCATTTCGCCGGCACCTGTTGAAAGCTACAATAACAACTCGCCTGTTAATATATCAATATTTGACTTATTTGCTAGCCACTTCTATTTGAAATGACATTACATCCATTCTGGTTAGCCATCGGACACAGGGTTCAGCAGTGGTCAATTGTTCCGCTTAGTCTTTGGATAGAAAACACAGATAGTTTGGTATCAAGAAACGCCAAGTCTGACTCCTGCTTTGTCGATTTGCGTTGACTTTAAATGTTTGAAAGTTCCAAGGGTTAGGGAATACAGAGCTTGATATGTAGTTCATTCCGCAAACGTGTTGTTCGGCTTACAAACAAATCCCTATATTTGTCAGTACGTCCGAAGTTGGGTTTGAGGGTGAGCTGATGTGCATTCGAAGGATTATGCGTATTGTGCATGCAATTTTTGAAATGGATGGCTACTACTGACTGCTTCGCAGGAGGATTTTTTATAAAAAAAAAAAAAAAAACCCGATATAATAGGGAAAGTCACGAGACATTTCTACGATGTTTAAGTGAGACTACTGAGTTCACAACGCCTCTATCATCTATAAGTTTCAACGCGCAATTCTGTACTCTATCTAGAACGTTTAGAACGGTTTTGGGTGCACTAGACCAGATGTGGGCGTTATATACCAGCTTTGGGCGGATGAATAGCTTATAGTTTGAGGCCAGATCAGACGGGGTAAATAGATTCCTAGACATTTTTCACGATTTTTAGCGACCTCGAATCTGATGCGATCGTTCCATCGAAGGTGGTTATTTATGCACATACCGAGAATGGCAAGTCTTTCGGATTCAGCGATGCAAGCAGAATTCATAGATAAGGGTTTAGGGATGTGGTTTCGTTTGAGAGATAGAAGACCGGAATCTACTCTGTCCGTTGAACCCCATTTGATTGTGTTGTCCCCGTCGGAATTTAATATGTTTAACATGGTGAATTGTAGACTTGAAGCCGTCCAAGACAACTTCTATTGAAAAACCTGAAAGGTAATTTTTTAATTCATAAATGAGGAGACTTGTCGATGCTATAGCACGCATTTTCGACAAAAGAGCCTGACGCCAAACTCTGCCAAATGCCTTAGAAATATCACCCGCAACAATTTTTGTTTTGCCGAAGTGATGGAGAGATTGGTTCCACTTCTCGGTGATATATTCCATCAAATTACCAGTGGATCTGTTACTACGAAAACCATACTGCCGGTCATTAAGGAGTTTCTGTGATAAGATATTTCAGAAGCCGACGATTTATCAGCGTTTCCATGACCTTAGAAAGAAAGGACATAAGTGTAATGAGTTGGTAATTGGACCGAGATAATTATGAGGAAGATTCTCGTAAAGAGCCAAAAGCGAGGAAGACCACCTTTTCAGAACTATGGGGGAGATACCATCTGAATCAGAAGATTGGTTTATGCTATATCCTTTGAGTACTCCTGCAACTGTACGAGTACGAAGTGGACTTATCCCATGCAAAATTCGACGTTCTCAAGTGCAGTTGGAGAAAAACCACTATCTGGCAGCGTGCCGTTGGCTGCAAAGTGAGCAGCAAGCAGATTAGCTCTGTCTAAACAGCTGACAGCTGGAGTTGTCATTGGTTGCTAAGTTCTAAGAATCCTAATGGATGGAAGGTGGACTCTCTAATTTTATTTAACGACACTGGTTATACACATACTATTTCTGTGATAATTCAGCACATAGTTCATCCATTATAGACTTTGTGTTTATTTTTGTATGGATGATAACGTTTCATAATTATAATAGCCCTGGAGCTACCTAAATTGCAGCGCCATAAGAAGGGTAGAGTATGCACTTAATTTTTAAGCCCCAGAAGTATTCAAATAAATTGAGGGTTATAATAATTTTGTAGAGCATGTCCTTATTCCATAATAGGGCTCTCTTCAATATTAACTAAACACAGGTCGACCACCGCTCTGCGAAAGGTGTACCCACTTATACCCTAGGTAGAATCATAACCTTGTACGTATGTACGTTCGTGACTATTTCATAGGGTTGCTACTCGACAGCAGTTGTAGTTTATTTTTATAAGTTATGCGATCTAATTAATATGTGACAACATGTGTTTGCGCGCACACACAAAACAATGGCAACTAGGCAAATTTGCTTTATGACCATGTTAACCATGCCATCGTCAACTACATCAATCGCTGAGGGATTAGCGTGTCTTCGTCTCTTTATACACATACAGTGTTCTAATTTTTATTTTTTTATTTTAATTCTAATTATTATTTGCATTTCACATTTCGCATTCTTTTGTAAATATGACAGAAATAAAAAATAAAAAAAAATAAAAAACAGGAAACACTCACAATAAACAACAAATTTGCGCGCGATAGTATAACAATAATAATAATCCTTGCGGGAAGCGCTCTACTAACACCCCATACACCATGGTCTGGCCCAGAAGTTAATTGATTTATGGAGTCGTGAAAGCACCTACTTATATTCAAATAGATTTATGGTATTAGTTGGGTTAGTTTATGTACATTTTATTAAGTTTCTATGGTGGATTATATCAAGTGTTTTGTGCGGGTTTATACTTATTAAATATACAAACTGATGATGATATCATCAAGGACTATGATAGGCGGTTGTATGGTTTTATTGATTTGAATGAAACACACACAATAGACCCAATGAAGTGGCGATGAACAAAAGAACAAGGGATGTTGCTCGCTTTATTCATATATTCAGCAAAAAAAAAAAAGGAAGGATTACAAAGGACTCATAAAATGAATACATAAAGGAGCAGAAAAAAGAGCTAGCTATACGAGTAAATACAAAGTTAAAGTGAAAATTTAGTCTCACCACCTATTGGGCGGGTGGGTGTTTGGTGTGGCGACAGTCGGTATTCCCTCTGAGTGTCATATTCTGCGAAACAAAAATTTTCTCAACAATCGCACAGCGGGTGACTTTTATATCACACTTTCTAGAGACGCTTTATGAAATTCTACCATGAATCTCGAAAAGAACGATGAAAAGAAATGGGATACGTTTAAATTGTATTTAAAAGGGGGTAGGATGAAATTGAAATATGAATTTGAGTACCAGGAGGGGACTTTAGGTGAGCCATTGTCAATAAGGCGGTGGGTGGAATTTTTGCTGTATAGAAGAGATCTGTAGTTACTATAGAATATTTAAAAAAGTGTGTCTCTCAATTCTGTTTGTCCGTCTGTGTATGTACGGATTTGCTTCTACATTCACAACTGGGGGATGCAGCAAAATTTGAACTTTATTCTAAGTGCAAGATTAATGGTACTTTACTTAAGGATTCTTTTGAGAAAATCAGAAAAGAAAAGTGCATCAGCAGTCAGCATTAACCGGCCCAGAAACGATATGGCTAAGAGGTCAAGAAAAATTGCTCTGAGGGCAGATTGGACACAAAGCTGAACAACAAAGAGAATCTGACAGTAAAAGGATCAATACAAACACTCCACAATCAACTGGTTCACAGGCGCATACAAAACATCCACAGGAACTAAGGCAAGCGTGAACTGACCGTGAATCCGCAGCATGTTCCCAATTCCACCTCAACAAAAACAGTCATGCAACAATCAAGGCACTGAAATCAGACGAGCATGGAAATGCCTTACTAAGATTGACAAACTTCAACAAGATAACCAGGTCACCCTCTATAATGTTCTAGAACACGTATGAGTGAATAGAAATGAAGCAGCATTAGCAAGAAATGACTCGAAAACCCCTTTCTTTCAACCAGTACCATTTTGCACACACAAAATACAAGAAGAGGTAAGGAAAAAATAAGGAAGAAATAGACCAAGTTTGTGACAATGTTCCCCAGTTGAGATAAGACAAAGAACTTCTGGAACTACATTTTGAAAAGAAGGAAAGTTCTGCGTAAGCATAGGCAAGGGTCGCAATGGTGCAGTGGGTAGTGTGCTTCCTTGTTAACCGATGTGTAAAGGTTCAAGCCCCAGCGGCGAACAACAACCAATAGCCACTCGAGTATAAAATGAAATGAATGGCATCGAAGTTTTTCCAACCACAGAATGGCTCCTACCTGGTAGTACAATGGACCGAAAGAGTCTGAGTTGGATTTCCTTTAAAGAAAAGCGTAGGCAAACTGACTTCGTATTTGGCATGCTAACGAAGCATCTAGGAAACTGGTTAGGGAAGGGGATGGACGATTCAGATTCTGCAGGGTTATCGACTTCACTTTCTCATGGAATGTTAAGTATTTATTCAACGAAAGAAGAGATAAATCTACTTTTGCTGGATTCCAGTTAGGTGCGAATAATAGCCTCCTGGTAGACGGCCTTTAACCAAACCTTTTAGACTTAGAATTTATTAATTGCTAAACATGTTTTTTTTTTAATGGTATTGCAAGTCATTATAAACTAAACTAACTAACCAATAGGTCTATGTAAGTTGCAGTGCATTTGAACCCATCTGCATCTAAGTCTACCTATTTCATAGTAATCTTCTATATCTGTATACAATTATATAAAAGTGAAATTCTGTCTGTTTGTCTGTATGTTTGTTCCGAATGGGCGCTTCAGTCGTTTGGTGCAACTTCATTATGCGAGAGTGTAAAAAGTTTAACTGTTTTGGTTACTATGTGTCCATCGTATTCCATGGCTTGGTATTAGGATTACCCTTAACCCATCCTTACCAAGCTCATTCTGAACTTCAAAATCTTCAGATTGAGGTAAACTCAATATTCTGAGACTCATTGCTTTTTTTTAAATAAGGTCTGAATGTGAAATGGACAGTGGCTTCAATTAGAGCCATTTGGTAGCTATGTAGGTATAAAGAGTGAGTTTATTATTATTATCATTATTTTTTTTTAATAAAAAAAGTATGCGACTTGCAGTTTCATTCAGGAGTGATTAGATAGCAGGAGAACAATCAAGAGCAAAGATATAGAGAGAAAACGGAAATTGTTTATGGAAATATGCATGTCTCCATGCGAAAGATTTTAGTTTTTATAAGGTGAAACCTTTCTTAAACGGACAACGATTAGACTGACGAGTTTGTACATTCAAAGGAGGTTTCCGATTAAGGGAGTTAAGTTTACATATAATACATTATCCCATCAACAGAGTTGTTTGTTTGTTGTTTGAACAGGTTATTTGGCTCTTATCTTTAGAATAAAACACTCTTAAGGGTAAGCGAACAGCTTAATCCTTGGAACTAGAGACTTTTATCCTATCTCTAATCGTGTTCGCCTAAAACAAGTTGTATTTAAAAAAAAAATAAATACTCCATATAGCACATCTATCCACAAATGTTTATAAGGCCCTTAAAGCTCTTAACCATGCTAAATCCGCCCGTGATAAACCATTCATTTGCTGCACATTCATTTCAGCAACCATCCTCATGGTAGCTTCTTTGTATGACAAGCGCTAACGATGCGTAATAATGCCTAAAACTCCACTTTGCAAATACTATAAGTCAACATCATCATCTTCGTTGCCATTTCGTCGGAGGATGCAAGAAAAATGTGAAATAAAATTCACCCCCTTCGAGGAAATCTCCGTGAAATGCTGCTCAGTGAATGCTTGCATCCAAGCGCGCTTTCACTTGGCGCGTCGCGACAATGTAACTATAAAGCGCCAGTAATACAAAAACTACCTAAGGTGAGGGTGTAGAATTATGTATTACCACAAGAAGAATGAGTATAGGAGAAAACCAGAAGGTGGCAGGAAAAATGAACGGATCTACGCGCCGTTTCCTCAACAGAGGGGGCTAAGTCTTTAAAGCCACAGGCTACCTAACAACGACGACGACGGCGTCGACGACAGCGTTCACAAAAGAACAAAACAATGATATTCTCCTCGTAGTAATAATAAAAATGACTTTTTTACAAAAAAAAAAAAAAAAACAAAAAAAATACGACCATGAGCATTTGTTTTATTCTGTTTTATTCAGCCACCCCTCGTTGCACCTCGACGGTGAACCCGCGCGCAGACAGACATACAAGCACGCTCGCATTTCCACCTTTCCGTCGGAATAATAAATTCAAAACAAATAAAGTTCTATTCGGTTGAATAATTTTCATGGGTTTCCTCTGCCGGGCTGGGCTCACTCACATGGTTTGTTGGGTTTTTGCTTCTTTTTTTTTTTACGTCGTTCATGGCTTGGTTCGTTGCATTTTAGTGAGCTTTAAAGAAGTTACGCTTACGCTACTGAGACGCTACAATATCGTTGTCATGTGCCACGCTTTAAAAGACATAAAAATCCCATAAAAAGGCAGTTATCCAATTGATGCTCGTGTTTTTCTGTGGTTAACACATCAACATCCTTTTGGTTGTAATGTCGCTTTTATGGTGCTATAAAAAGCGTGTTGACTTTTCGAGATTTAGTTGCAACTAATTTATGATTGTAGATGAGGCGATGGTTGTGAGGTAAGGTAATGAGTACACAATTAAGTAGCTGGAAGTGGGCCGATGGTGGAATAAGGAAATGTGTTATATCAGAATTGTTCGACTTTTAATTGCAATTCGTTACGCAGGTCACAAACTTAATTCTTATTATACGACAAATTAAATTTCTCATGTTTGAGGATCTCATCCTTTATCAGTATTTATGCCACAAATGTTCGAATGAAACACACATACGTATATACGAGTAGTTGTATAACGCCGGTCCGTTTATATAATCGAAATACTTGATTTTAGTAGATTTTTGGGCTTTCGGGTGTACCCTTAAGTTTCAGAGATAGATTTAAGCATCTCAACACGAATCTGGAATGACTTGACGTCCTCAGTATTTTTGGATGTATATAATTTAAAAAGTTTTTAATACAAAACCGCCGTACTCTATTTCCTTCCAATCATTAACACGAAACAGCGGGTTTTAAACTTTAAAAAAACACAGTTATGAGTACTGGAGAACACGAATTTTCTCATTTAACTACTCGGATCAATTGTTGTCATCTCAGTTCTGAGTTCTTGTGCTTTGTAGGCCACACTTAACAATTCTTATAGCCATTATCACAGGTCACCCCTTACTGATGGCTCGGCCCCGAAGAAAAATGCGTTTATGTACAAAAATCCTATACAAAGGCTGTGACAGTCAATTTTCTATGCGAATACCTAAGCCTTTCAAGCAAAGTGGTAAAGATTTTAAAAGCCATGTTTGAAAACAACTTAGCGAAGGCCTGGGATGGGAATGGTGTATCTTAAGAATTCTCAACAACAAGGATGAATTTTAAGTTCACTGCAGTTTATCCTGTTTATCGAACAATATTGGAGGTGGAATCGAAATCAATCGGAGATATTTTATTTTAAATTCAGAATATTATCTTACGTACTAACAAAAACGCTTAAAACTAGCTTAATCAACTTTACTATCTGCAATCAGAAATATATACCTGCCTCAATGTACGATGATGATATTGCTGTTTGGCTGAGACTGTGAATAGTATGCAGCTTATGGTAAACAGACTGAGAGCTTACTACAGGGCGTAGAATTTGGGTGTCAATTTAGGGAAGACAAACATGAAGATAATTTAGAAGTAGTGGTGGGAGGTACGCGAGAAATGAAAAGTGGACGTATGAAGGGGAATATATAGAAGTTGTAAAATGGTACACATATTTAGGAGTATTAATCACGGTTAATTTTAACAGGAACTTTAAAACCAAGTTATCAGAAGCAAAACGCACAATCTGTTCAGGGGCCCTATTTTGTACTGTTTTCGGATTCGGATTGCCATTCGGAAATGTAATCCGATTCTAAAATGAATTGGTATTTTATATGGTTCTCGGATTGGATGTAAGTGCTTCCAACTCAAAATCAAACATTTGCGAAAGTTAGGTTGTCAAAACATCTGTCAAACGTCACTTAAATTACTTGGAAGTTGAGTTAGTATACATTCGCTATGGAAACGCAATACAAAATAAGGCCCCAGTATGGGGAAGTTGTACAATATTAATATTGCAACATCCATAATGCTATACGGAGCTAAAGTATGGGTATATTGCTCATTTGACGATGTTGAAAACTTTATTCGCTATTGCATAAAAAGAGTGTTCAAGCTGCCGAGTAATATCACCAACTACATGATTTATTTGGACACCTGAATGGTCCCTCTATTTCCAGAAACACTGAAGTTACACTTTGACTATGTTGTGAAATCACGAAATACTGTGAGGAAATTTGACGTTGGGCGGCTACAATCGCAAGAGACTGCCAGAACCTTTGCCGATCGAGTTTCTTCTAATCTTAATCTAAGTCCTACGCCACCAGCAGCAAATGCGGAAGACCAGTGGCAGCGTTGCCCACAAACCATCAGAGATGCCACCTCTGATGTACTGGGTTTCTCTCGGCAACCACAAAGAAACCCCTGGTTTGATGAGGAATGCCGGCAAGCACATGCACCCTAACAAGAGGCGTACAAAGTGGCTCTGCATAGAAGGACTAGAGCTGCTTACGAGCTCTACGTGCACAGGAGAAAAGAGGAACATCGAATTCTCAGAAAAAAGAAAAAAGAGCATGAGGAGTGCTCGATCGAGGAAACTGAGAGTCTTTATTGCAGGAATGATGTTCGAAAATTTTACCAAAAGGTAAAAAGAACATGCCAGGGTTTGAAAGCCAGAACAGAAGCCTGCAGGGACGAAAATGGCAATATAGTAGTAAAATCCCAATCGGTACTGAGGATATGGAAGGAACACATCTGCAGACTGTGAAACGACGATGATGACCAATATTTCGCTGTCAGGCAGAATGAGCCATTCAATAGTGACGATGGCAGTCAAGATTCCCGTCAACCCGATCAGAATGGAGTGAGTGAACAAAACTGCTGGAGCCGACGGCCTTGCCGCTGAACTTTTCAAGACAGGAGGAGATAAGTTGGTAAGGAGCATCCATCAGCTCATTCTGTAAAATCTGGTCGAACGAAAGTAAGCCCGGTGAATGGAACCTCAGCATCGTTTGCCCGATTCTGAAGAAAGGAGACCCTCTAAACTGCGCCAACTACAGAGATATAAGTCTCCTCAACATCGCATATAAGATCCTGTCTGCCGTATTATGTGAACGACTAAAACCGATCGTCAACAACCTGATAGGTCCTCATCAGTATGGTTTCAGGCCGGGAAAGTCCACCATAGACCAAATATTCACACTACGGCAGATCTTGGAAAAGACTCATGAATATCGGTTTTAAAGTTGCCTACGATAGCGTGTATAGACACGAGTTATACAGAGCCATGTCTAGTCTTGGCATCCCTGCCAAGCTCGTCTATTTGTGCAGAATGACGATGAAGAACTCTCGCTGCCCCATCAAAGTCGGTAAGAACGTCACCGAACCATTCGATGTCAGGAAAGGTCTTAGACAAGGTAACGCGCTATCATGCTATCTCTTTAATATAATACTTGAAAGATTTGTATGAAACGCACAAGGTACAATCTCTTACAAGTCTGTACAACTACTCGCTTACGCCGATGACATCACATTGACATAGTCGGAAGAACTCAGCGGGCAGTCAGTGTGGTATTTACGAGTATTGAGATCGAGGCAGCAAAGATGGGTTTAGCGGTCAATGAAAGCAAAACAAAATATATGCTATCTACAAAAAAAGGACACCCTACATCGGCGTCTTGGACAGAATGCCACAACAGACAGATATAAATTTGAGGTAGTAAAGGATTTTGTCTACCTAGGCTCTATGGTGAACTCCACAAATGACATCAGTAGGGAGGTCACACGAAGAATTACTCTTGCCAATCGTTGTTTCTATGGGCTAAGAAGGCAATTGAGTAGCAAAGCCCTATCGCGAACTACCAAGGTGATCTTTGGTCCCGCCTGCATAGACGGTGAGTGGAGAAGAAGATACAATGCCGAACTATACGGCCTAAATAAGGACATCGACTTAGCCAGAAGAGTTCACTTACAGTGATTTAGATGGCTGGGTCATTTAGAACGGATGGAGCCCAACGTTCCCGCTAAGAAAGTCTTCGAATCCACCCCGGATGGACGGCGCAGTAGAGGACGACCTCGCGGTAGGTGGCGCAAACAAGTGGGGGGACCCACAACCAATTTGGCCTGCGCAACTGGAGGCAGTTGGCCCGTAACTGTGCTGGCTGGAGAGGTTTGTTGGTTTAGGCCCAGGTCCAGGCCGGACCGTAGCGCCATCTAAGTAAAGTAAGTAAGTATGTTGTGAAAGTTATGGCGATGGAACATCAAAGACTACCAAACAACAATTTTCTCTTATGTAATTTCAACAAAAAGAAACTGTGTGCATGAATTGGAAAATTTAGCTCAATCTTACAGATATAACCTAATTATAACAGATAATGAACAAGCAATTTCTGTAAGAAGTTAATTTCACAAAATACTTGAAGAAACTGGTAACCTCCTCTACGATTCATACGTAAATGAAGCTCAGTCTTATTATTTGAACGGAGACCGTAGTTGGGATGTTTTATACAAATATGCAGTGAATGCATTACATCATAGGAGACGCATCATCGAGGGCGAATTTTAATACATTCAAAACATTACTATTTCATTAAAAATAATATTTTACTTCAGAGGCTGTGTGTAGTATAACCTCATCTTGCTAAAACACATTGACCTGCTTTTCCATTTCGCTCTCCAATAAGTTTTTCAGCATTTTGTAGCGACAGTGACAATGATGGTACTATCTGTGGCATCCTCGAAACAGTACGGCGCAATCACGCTACGTGTACTAATTCCACAGCGAAAAGTCACTCTCTGAAGATGTAAGGTCTCGCGTTGTATCATGTGTTTGTTTCTCGTTAAATCGACTATTGCTTCATTGAGGTTTAGGATCGCCTGGGCCAAGCATGTTCGTAGTAGCCATTAAAAGATGTTTTGTTGAGAATAACATGGCAAAAATCATTAGAATTGATATGGCAAAATGCACTTTGTGCGAAAACGTGAAGAAAATATGTAACATCGGCCCAAACTACATTAGGATTCAAGGTCTTCCGTTCCTTAGAGTGATGTTTGAAATGGTTTTGCAGAATACTCGTACTTATTACAACGAGAACCTACATATTAAAAAAATTCACAACAACCGAAAAACTAACTCTAGTACAGACCTACACAATGGATATTTAATGGGCCCAAGTGTACCTCATACATGATTTTTTCGCCAACGTCTTAGAGATATTCAGCCAATTTATAAATTTAGAAGCCCGGTGTTTAAAAGATTGAATTTCAGTCCCAACGCAAGATAATCTATTTATCCAGTACTAACCCAAAACAGTCACACATACATGAATACTCTATAAATCGAGAAAAAAATTCTTGTTGACAGATATCTAAACTAGAGAATCACCACATCTAAATTATGTCACATTCACATTAATTTTGTCTCTCCTCAAAGTGACTGTTTACTTTTTAATCTCACTTTAGATTTAGATACATGCGCGCCGCCGCCACCATAACAAAAAAATGCGACATAAAGAAGTCAAAATAAATAAACAACATATCTTCTGTTGTTGCGTTTTGTGGTAATTAATTTGTCACATTACAGTTTTGACTTTGATCCTGAGTAGGTTGTTAGAGTGACATGAGAAATGTTCAAGTCTAGTGTTTTATTTTTGGCCTTTTGACAAAATGTCAAGGGTGGGCTTCATTCTATGCATATTCATGTACGAGTATATCTTACAGACAAGTTCTTAGAAAAGGACTCAAAATCCATCCAGCTAAATATGTAAACTACATATGTACACACCTTCCGCCGGTGTTTCTGGGAAATTATTACTCTATGCTATGTAAGTGCATAGCTAGCTATTGAACGGTCTCATGGATTGATTTATGGCTTGGAATTGAGGAGAATCAGGAAATTATTTTCCCCCCCCCCCCATTTTTATTTTGTATCTTACTTCAGCTGTCATATGCATATGGCGCTTTGTCGGCAGCTTTAGCTATACCTTCTTTTACGACTGACCACTAGGCACCAATGCATACGAATGAGTATGTAATCAAACTCATAGAACCTTGAAGACAACTCTACCGAGTGAGGAGAGACTAGGCACTGAGATGTGTTTTGTTTAAAATTTTGAAAATCATATTTCGGATGCGTGTTTTACCTAATTAGATTCTGTTGTCATATTTATTTGAGAAAATAAAAATTAAATACCATGTATTTTGAGGTAATTTATTCTTTAGTTGAATTTAACAATGGTTGCATTTAAAGATTTCAAACTGAGATAAAATTTAGAGAAGAAAAAAATACATTCGCTTGCCAAAATGAAATCATCAAATGGATGTGACTGTGTACCCGAGTAGAAAGTCTGAATTTGTCTATCTACTAATGGAAATCTCTCTGGAACAGGAAACACTCTGTTAAGTATCCATTAAGAGTGAAGATCTGGCATTGTCTTTCCGTTTGGATGGAACATTGGCAATGTGGTCATAGCGTGCGCTGTGTATTAGTAAACTTAGTTTCCATTATTCTTGTGTACATACTTTTAAAGCGTTTTTGGGGCATATAATTGTGTAATCACAAGTTCATGCCTGACATTCAGAATCGTAGATACTTCCGACTATATAATTTCGTTTGGCTGACGATGAGACTGTACAGTTTGTCTAGCGAATAAACTTATATAGGTTAGAAGTTAAAAATGTACATAACTTTCAAGAGAGAGTCAAGAAGTCTACTCTGGCACTTTTATTTCGCAACTGGAGCTTACAACCTCATTTGACTTACTGACTCTACATCTCGGTTATAGGACCGATACTTAAGTACGGGGTGATTGTTTGATAGACTGCTTTGGATAAAGTCATAAGCCGCGATAATCTAAGCAAAGTCCAACGATCGGTTTGTTTGTGTATAAGCGGAGCGCTTCAAATGACAACATCTGCAGCATTGGTCATTTTATTTCATCTGACATCCCTTGATATCTTTGGCAGGCCAATGGCAGCTTGTGCAGCCGTTCGCCTTAAAGAAATCTTATAGTGGTCCGACAAAGAATTTGGCCACGCCTCCATTCTGAATAATTTCAAAATCTCTCAAAAACATAAAATACACCACTACAGAGTTAAATTTTGATAAAAACTTCCAGGTAACCGTCCCTTCGGAGGCCATTCTGGGAGGAAAAAGTTTTTCCACAAGCCAACATCGACGGATCAAAAACTAAAGACGTGGTAGGTGGAGGAGTTTTCTCTGATAGGCTTAATCTAAATTCTTTCAAATCATTGTAGTGCTTTCCAGGCGGAAATAATGGCGATCAAAGAAGTCTTATTTTGGATTAAGTAAAACATGATATCCGCTAAAAACTGATATCTGTATCTTTTCATGCAGCCAAGTAACAATCAAGTCCTTGGAATATTTTTCTCTTCAAAAATAGCTCTAGACTGCCGATCGTCTCCCATAGAGATGGTGGAGCAGTTTAATATTCGCCTTTGTTGGGTGCCGGAGCATAGTAATATTCCAGGGAGCTGTGAGGCTAATGAACTCATCAGAGATGGAACAACAATACTCATTTTACCAGGGAAAGGTACCTTAGGTATGTATATCATACACTGCGTGCAAATTTAAATTAAAGCTGAATGCTATCGAGAAAACAAATCTTAGGTGGACAAGTAGTACAAAGCGACAAAACCGATTTTGCCTGTCTAATAGACAAGCATGCAACAGGGCTTGGTGTGCACTTAAACGATTTCTGTGGAAGCTGTATAGGCGAAGAGGAAGAGAAAACTATTTACCACCTCCTTTGTACCTGCCCTATTTTCTCCCGCAAATGAAGACTTCCCTTAAGAGCTTTCTTCTATAGCGGTCTAGGTGATCTGATAAAAACCGAAATTTGAAGTCTCCTATGTTTCATCAGAAACTCCTTTTGGTTCAACGAGTAGGAATGGAGAAATTTTACAACAGAATATCTAAGTGTGTTGGAAGCCACTCCAACCATTACAGGCAAAACCTTCACTTACCACCCCTATACTTACCAACCAAATATAGTCTTTATTGCTATAGAAACGAGCTATTCAGGTTCCAGCTTTCTAGACACGTAGTCGCACAATCCATTGAAATGTTATTTGGGTTTCGGAAGTCAAAACTTCTTCAACTTTTATCTCTTTGGATAGTAAGAATTTTGTTTTGTTGCGAGATTCAGTCAGGTCTTGCATTAATGCAATTTCTTTCTGTCGATGTAGTAAACCTTGCACTGAGTATGAGTGCTCTGAGATTTGGGTTTCTTAAAAACAAGCCCAAGGAAGACTGGTAAATGTCCCTGTTACGCAATGAAATTTGTTCATCTTTCGTGTATAGACAACTGACACTTCAATGATGAAGAGCTTATTATATCAGCACTCACGAGGGAAGACAGAAAGTCGCTGAGAAAATATTCCGCAATATCCCACTCTCTCCATAAGTTTTGCAGATAGTCACCGCACTTAAATCCAGCAAGTTCAGATACTTGGCAAAGAAGTAGGGCTCCCTCAGTAAATTTTATGTAAGAGACATCAAGAATGCCTTAGGTCTCTTATACACATCAGAAAGCATTCATTTAATCTATCTGTATCATGAAGATTTATGCCACACACGATTATGTTCATAGAAAACCTAACCGGCAAAGGAAGCCTACGCTGAGAACGCAGGAAGATTCAACACAGGTCCATGCCTTAAGACGTCCTCCTCTGAGCCATATCTAGTAAGCTCACCGGAAATCATATTTCCTAAAATGTCGTTGACTTAGGACAAAAACATGACTCTTACAAGTTACTTATTGCGACTTAATTCAGAGTGCTATTGAACCTACCTCTTGTACACAACATATTGCATATCATAACTCTCCATTTGAAAGACAGATGTATATTTGCCTAACGAGAAGAGAAACACTAGACACTTGATCATCGACAAAACTTGACTACAAGTCCTTCCTAACGACGTTTGATTTGCATACCATCTGTGGTCTGTTAATACAATATACAATATATTCATGTATGTGGCCAGAATTAACATCACTATTCAGAAAATAAATATTCACATCTATGTATATGATCGGTGAGTGATAAGAAGAAATCACAATGAACTGTACAGGCTGTACAACGACATCAATTACATTAAAAAATGTCGAATGGAGCGACAGGCTAAAATTTTCGAGTTCACCCCCAGCCAGCATGCTCCTTTACCAACTTTTTCCACTTGCGTATCCCAAGCTGCTTGAGGTCCCTTTCCACTTGCACATGCCATTGAATGTCTGGCTTGCCTCGTCTGTGTAGTCCCTCTAGATTCGATTCGAAAACTCTTCCGCCTACAGCACGGGTGTTCATCCACTCTACATGAACTAGCCAAATGAGGCGCTGAACTCATATCTTTCTCATTAGGTCCATGGAGCCGGCTTGTAGCGGCGGTGATCCCTTAATTCTATCGATTATGTCAATATCGTCTGCATAGCCGAGTAATTACTCCGGCTTATTGATCCGTAGCACCAGATGTCTTGGCGTGATACGATGCCATTTGCAGTCGCTCTATAAACATCTGCTATATCTCCTGGGTATGAGCGTAGTGGACAATCGGCGATGATGTGGTTGATCGTTTGATTTGGTGCTCCGCAATCGCATTCTACGGTGGTGGTCAAGCCCCATTTGAAGAGATTGCCCCCGCATCGACCATGGTTCGTCCTTATTCGGTTCAGCCTCACCCACGTTTTTCTTTTTTGTCTGAAGCCGGCAACCTCTATTGTTGGGTCTGTTATGTACGCGCAGTTGGACAATAGTGAGCTTTGACAGAAACTTGACCATGCAGGCGCAACCTCTAAGTTCTTTCATGAAAATCTTGGGAAAGTTTGAGAGGTGGTTTTCGCGACTTGAGTCTGATTGAGCTGCTTGCTTGAAAGTCAGAGTGGATTGGAAGGTCTACAGTAGCTGCAATCTTACCGGATTCTCGAACCAGCGCATTTTGACGTCTGATTGCGGGTGGTGCGATATTGCTGAGAGTCGGAAGACACTGCTTTGGGGTGGATTAAACAGCACCTGTAATAGTCCTCATTGCAATATTTAGCTGTCTCTCATACTCAGCTGTTGAGTAAGCAATTCCAAGGGCCGCGCGGCGCAGGGTGGAGGCATCCGCACCCCATGTGGTACCAGCTAAGTTATGTAAAATATTGTTCCTGGACTTCAGTTTGTCGGCAGTGTTCGAGAGGTGTTTGTTAAAAGACAGTGTCCGGTCTAGTGCTATCCCGAGATACTGGGGTGCAGTGTTGTGGTTGAGTATAATACCGTTAAATATCACTTCGAGACGGTTTCTGGCCAGATGGCTGCTGAGATGGAAACAAGCCGATTCCGTTTTGCTCATGCTGGTGTTAAGTCTCCAATTTTTTAAATATTGGCTAAGGAGGTTTGGAAGGTTTTGAAGAATAACTTTTGCCAATTGCTGTTTTTTGAGCTAATAAGGCAATTCAATAGTAAAGTCCTGTCTTTAACAACTAAGGAGACTCTATATAAGACCCGGATCATCACAGTTCTACTTTACGGCGCTGAAACATGGACTTTATTGAAAGCGGATGAAGATATCCTTGGTCGTTTTGAGAGAAAAATTCTGCTCAGGATATTCGGTCTGGTTTGCGTTGACGGATTTTAAAAAGAGTCAAGAGTCAATGACAGAGCCAATGACAAACTATACGAGCTGAACAGTGACTTCACCAAGTCAAAAAACTGCTAGGTCATGTAGAGCGATTGGGCACTAACGTCCCGGCTCGCAGAGTTAACCCCGAAGGACGATGCAGTAGAAGGTCTTCTTTTTCAAAAAGCTTAGACAAGTTCTACACAGTTTTGATGATTGCTATAACTGATACGTAAAAGAAATGCACATTCCCCAAGGAGTTAACATTTTTCCTACCTGAAAAGAGAGAAAAAAAATATAACATTTTCTCACCATATACCTTCCGGCACTTCCGGCACATTGAATACCCGTCAAAGAAATATCATGTGAAAGTAGCCAGATGCTTGCTTATCCTTCAAGCTTTCCACCGTCATCGTGTCTACATATACTCGTACCCCTACATAAACACACTCTCTCATGTAAATTTCTCTATCGACTGCGAGTTATTTTGTGCAATTAGGGCGACCACATTAATACATAGGAATGTCCACATCCATATACATACATAGTACGGCAATGGGTACAGTAACACGCGATAAACACATAGGCCCCCATTACAATTTCGTATTCGTCTTAATAACAGCGATAAATCAACTAAAATTACACCTTTCATTCAAAGCAGTAATAATAGGTTGATGAGGTTTTTTTTGTTTTTTCTCCCTATCCCGTCGACATTTTTCCTGATTATTTGTCTGTAAGAAGGATTTCATAGCTACATACACTTACATACTCTATGTATATGGATATGACCCAATAAAATAATATCTTACACCTTGTATCTAAAGGCTTTAGGTTTTCTCTATTCCATGGGAAAATGGCGCTTCGCTGCCTGTGGTCTCAATGGATGATCCTATCTGTGGCTCACTAGCTGTCGTGGTCATCGCACATCACATCCGACCATAATCTCTGTCGCTATTCAACTCTGGTAGAAGTTTCAATGAGAGACGACGTTGACTACAACGACTACGACGTCGACGGCGATGACGACGACGATGGCGATGGCAATGGCGACTCATACGATTATGGGGGCATATCAAATGGAGTAACCGTGATATTATTCGACAGCACGTTCGTAGGCATCCTCTGGTTCTCCTTCGATTCCACTCTGTAGACGGGCATGTTAATGTGCTGTTGTTAGGACTAATAGCTAAATTGAGCAGGCCAGCAAGGCACCACCACCATCACAGACATCCACCGCCTTTAGGCGAGAACCAATTTGATTGATTCTCCATACTGACATTGATGGATTGCATCTCGCGAATTGTAGGGCTGAGATGTATCTCGAATGTCCGGTTTGATTAAATTGATCATTTAATTAGTATAAATGCATAAGATCATCCCTTCTGAGATCAACTTAAGATTCATATACTCAATTTCCTTCGAAAGAGAGTTTCTAATTTCAAAGCGGATATTAACAGTTGTAATCTTCTATCTTGCCCAACTCTCATTCATATCCTTCTTGAGTTCTCTTTTAACACCCATTGATGATGCGGAGACGAGTTAAGTGAAATTTAGAATTCTTTGAGTGAATTGCATGCTGCGATGATATTTTTTTTTTTAATTTTTCAAAATCACTTAAAGGCAACAGCATCACATTGTCAGGAGACGGTTATTTATCATGTTAGATGCAAAACACGTTTTTATCCCTAACGTTCGGGGTGTTCTTAAGCGATGACTACCGTCTGCTGTGTCTAGCCGTGGTGATTTTTCAACCCTTCTTCTATGGGGAATCATAATAATTCATAACGTTTTAAAATATTTACCACCATTCCTTTTAATATCATCCCTTTCGACAGTTTTTTGTATTCAAGTCTTAATGTATATTAATTTTTTTTTCGACACTTAACGCAACAATGACGTCATGTACATTGTAAGAGAAACGAATGAAAAGTATTCAAACTTGTTTATTTTGCTGAAACACATACTTTACGAAGAAAAAAGGAGATATGAGTGAAAAAAGGGATTTTGCACCTATCTACGAGAATCTTAGCCGGATTTGTGATTTAAAGGCGTTCGTTACCTCTGCTCTGTATTGAATTCATATATGGACTGTATGTCAGAGCGCAGCCGTGGCGGAGGGTATTTCCAATTGGAAGACTCAGCGCGAACTTTAGCGCGCCCTCGAAATATTTGTAGCCGTTTGTGACGATGCTGCACTGAAGCAGCACGACTTATGGAAAGAGCAATGCCGAGTTATCTGGTAGAATTGGTCATATTGAATCAGTGTACAGAGATCTTGATCAATCTGTTATAAGGAAGGTCGAACTTAGTGTTCAAGCTAAATTATCGGCCTTTAACTCGGAATATGTTCCAAGTCTTATTAAATCTGACGTCTGATACTTTTTCGTTGTCTTAACCAATGACTTGCCGGGAACGTCAAAGGATGTCAATACCATCTGCCTAGCCCAACGACTAGACGGCGTTGTTGAAGACAGTACTGTCCAGGAATAGTTCCGAGAAATTTGAATAGCTCCAAGATACTGCTGATATACAAATACAAGATTCACTTGAAGACATGAAGATGTGGTTTATCACCAATTTGATGCACCGAAAGCCACTGGTATGTACGTGACGAAAAGTGTGGAATAAAACTGCTTAAGACGACATTAAGGGGGTGGCAATGGCGTAGTAACGTCGTCAGTTGCCACGCTAATGGTTCATGGTTCAAATCCTGTCAGCAAGCATTTATTTATTTCTCATGAAATGTATTAAGTCAGTCCGATCAATTGCGAAAGCTTGTGTGAACACTACTGCAAAGGCATAATACTGGCAGTAGCTTGGTCATATTACTGGAAAAATTGTTCGCTCTGTTGAATGATTGATATGCCTATGACATCGGTTATCGAAAAAAAAAAAATACTGTGAATCAGAAGCAAAGATAAAAAATCACAAAAATATCCACACTTATCTGGACGCCACTCCGGAGTTTTTCTAAGGCATAAACAACTGAGCTTCAAACCACTACGCCAAATCTTTCTCTTTCTACTTATATATATCCTTTCGAACGTTTGCACTGTGTAAAAACATTATAAAGGTATTCAGCTTGAGTGTGCGCAAATTATAAAAAAAAATAATCAAGGATTCACCTCGATAGTTATTGGAAGACATAGGGTCTAGATTTTTATCCATATATGAGGCATATAGAGCTGTTGGCAAACCGTCGGCAAGCAAGCAAGCCAATAATGATATAGTTGAAAAAGTTGAAGATCTCAAACAATTGGATGACAAAGAAGCACAAATGCAGTCAGTTGCCTTTAGGTGTCCAGAATGGTGACGGTTAAAAACAATCGCCAACGACTGCGAATGAATTCCTCGACATGGGCGCACTGAAGCATTGTGGCGTCCAAGCGCTCATCCTCACACCGTATTTTCCAGATCTGGTCTTCAGCGACTACTTTCAGTTTCCGAACCTGAAGAGAGAGCTCAAAGGCAAGCTCGTTTCGTTCAATAAAGAGGTCCATGCCGCTGTTTCTAAGTACTGCAATTGCAATGATTAAAACTGATTTATCCAACATATCGAAGGATGAAGAAGCGATATGTATTGAAGTTGTTAGAAACAATCCTTGTCTTTCACTCTTAGTACGAACAGTTTTCTACCTCCCGAAATGCATACAACTTCGAAGTAGTAAAAAAGTTCCAAGTATACCAAGGACTTCTGTGTAAGGACCAGTTAAACAGTTTAACTTCCTTAAACATACCTTCCATCCTACACAGGTAACTGCACCTTAGCAAGAGAAACTAAGCACGCCCTTTCATTATAGCAATCCTGCTATATGATATGGCTCCAAATAAAACATTTTTAAGACTAAATGAAATGAAAGACATGAGTAGCCTTAGGGTTTTGAAGAAACATTATTTTCATACCATTTATGAAGACTATCGAGCACTTTCTGAAGCATAACATACGATAAAGAAGAGAGTTGGCTGCAGCGCGGTTAAGATACCTACATAGTCTTTTAAATCAGATGAACAACAATACTTCGTCGCGAAGAATTTTCAAAGTCCCAATAGAGTAACCACGCGGAAGGATCTTCTCCCATCTTCGATAAAAATGACAGGATGAATCAACAAATAACATACTAAGTAGCTAAAAACATCAGTTAAAGAATGGACGTGGACCTGGCTAGGGAAGTAAAAAGAGTCTAAAGGTGGGCTTGACCATCAGTTAAAGTTTCGCACGGTTCGCAATTCGATGTTAAATTGTTGCGACATCACAGCCTTGATACTACAGTTTTATCCAAGCAAAGGCTCACCGTTAAGTTATGGATTCCAATTTTGAATCACAGGGAAGTATATACACCTAAAAAAACGATCAGGAATTTTAAGCCGTAAGGTAAATCACCAACTGAATACATCACACCCTATAAAATACAAAAAAAAAAGGATAATTCAACAAAAGGGTAAACTATTTTCTTTTTCCTTATTTTTATCAACAACAAAAGGAATCAACAGAAAAAACAAACCATTTTCCTCGGTAACAATCGCCATACGATTGATATGTTGATATGTCCTGCTGTGTTAAAAGGTAAAATACCGTGGGTGGGTTGCTTGCCTTGGTCTGACTGACCATGGTGTATATGATGGTCGGCGCGCGATGGTCGCTTGTTGTTGTCTTGCTACGATCTCCCATGGAGTATCCTGTTTGCACATTTATTCATTTATATGTCCTGCGGGTTTGCGCCAAAAGGTATACCCCCAACTCAGAGTCACAGGGACATGTTCACATACATGCGGCAAAAAAAAAATCAACAAACGAAAAATATTCGCGTTACTACCACAAGCTAACTCTGGTGCATGCAACTTGGGTGTATAGACATGAGAGCATGATAACCATTGTATTAGGTACAACCACTGTTCCAGCAACGTTCGGAATTGAAGGGTACACGCTCCGATGATGATGGTGATGCTGTCGCGTTTGCTGAAGCCGCTATCACACTGTGCAGCCAGTAGTAACTACGGATGCGGGAGTAATTGAAACCCATTTTCAAAGAGGGTATGGGTACTACCATGTAGACACACTATGGCCGATGGATGCTGAAAGTTGCAATTGAATTCTATTACCGGGGTGGAAATGGCAAACGTTTTGGTGGAGTGAAGCTGATGGTTGCCCGATACGGTGAGTGAGTAAATGAATATTTGCCAGCCGTGGCGGGGGATGATTTTCTATTTCAATTTTATAAATTTAGCGAGAACGATCAAAGATAATGGCCGTCGTCGGCATGGAGGAATTTGATTTGATTTTCAAGTGAATTGTCAAGTGAAGCAGACTAAATCCATTGAGGGGTTGTTAGAGTAGATATTTAGTTGTTGGTGGATGGTATGGATGGGGAGTAAATCGTTTGTATTTGGTAATTGTATGGGAGCCAACGGACAGATTGCTGTTCAGTTTGGTGTAATTGGATTTTCAATTTTCATGAGAAAGTGCAGAAACAAAATGCGAGTGTTGTTGCTCACAAAATGAAAGTCATATCCGAGTATAGTACTTAGATGTCTTCAATCATGTATAAATGAATTCTCATTAAGAATCTGTTAAATGAAGTCTGCTAAATAGGAAGCGGAATATTGCGCTTGTCTAGCTCAGTTAACTGAGTAGAGCCGAATAAATTACAGTGCTTTAGCTATTTTAAGTTCAGATTAGGTTGCGGTGCCTGTGGTTTAAAATAGGATGCGACTCTGCAACCGAGCGATCGATGCAATAAGAGCGATGAACGAGAAAATTCTAAGAGTTCTAGCATGTGAACAGTAAGGACCCGAGCGTAATTTCAGGTTAAAAAAGTAGGCCATTCGATTTCACGCATGTAGAAAGTCCTTTCGGTAATATTTAGGGACTTAATCAGAGTGTGGTAACGAGGTATACCCACTGTGAAATGTTACAGCAGCTTCAAGGGACAGACAACCTCGTGTACCAGAACTCATAAATTCGACGTTTGGATCTCTAATGGAAAGGGAGTTTTTTTAATCAAACAAGCACATAGATTTGCGGAACGAAATTCTGGTCTCCTACGATTCCGATTTTACTCCATCTTGGCGTGTTTAGAGACGAGTTATACAGAGCCATGTCTAGTCTCGGTATCCCTGCCAAGCTCGCTTGTTTGTACGGGATGGGAACTCTCGCCGCTCCATCAAAATAGGTAAGAATATCACCGAACCGTTCGATGTCAGGAAATGTTTTAGACAAAGTGAAGAGCCAACATGCGATCTCTTTAACATAATACTTAAAAGACTTGTATGAAACTCACAAGCCAACACCGGCGCATAGTGTGCAATTTTGCCTAGGTGGCCAGAATTATTTCGCACGTAATATTATAACTTTTGCTACTTTTTGTGTGGTTATAATTTTCTACCAACCGAATATAAAATATACTTAATAAAGTTTTTGAAAACTGAATACTTTTCTGAAGCCAAGAAGAATTGTACTCCAAAAAGTGACCACGGTGCCTTTCAACAGTAACTTATTTTACTTCAATTCTTTAGTACTTTAATATTTCCTAATGCTTCATTAGTCCGTGCTTCATTGCCTAGAACTCGCAAAAAATATTCAACGACGAGGTTCAATCTATTAGAGCCTGGGTATGTAGACCAAACTTAGAAAATAGAGTGATAAGAAATTTCAGAAGCCATTTGCAATTATGTACACCACTTATTTTCTCGCAAACTTTCGCAAAATTTTTTCTACTCATTTGGTAGATTAAATGCCCAGCTATATAGTGTTTATTACATGACTGCGATATTCTGCGATATAATAAAGTGAAACTCTAGTTGAAATTTCGAAGCTATAATTTCTTTCGTTATAAATTACTCACAGATTCGACAGGGTAATGCTGACTTATAAAATACTATTTCGAAGAAATAAAACCCGTTACGCAATTTCGATGAACTGAACAAAATAAAAGACTTTGTCTACCTAGGCTCTATGGTGAGCTCCGCAAATAACATCTGTGGGGAAATCAAACGAAGAATTACGCTTGTCAATCACTTTTCATGTGGGATAAAAAGGCGATTGAGCAACAAAGCCCTACCTCGATCTAATGAGGTAACTCTGTATAAGACACTGATCATCTCAGTAATGCAATATGGCACAAAGGTATGGACTTCGTCAAAATCGGATGAGGACCAACCTGCCAGCTGGTTCGTAACCAGGGTGGCTGGAGAAATTTCTTGATTGAGGCCCAGCTCCACTCCGGACTGTAGCGCCACCTAAGCAAGTAAGTAAAATTTATGATGATCTGTATACGATTGGTCATTTGTGGACGTTTAAAGAATCTGATTTATTTGGGTAAATCTATCTCCAGCTATACCAACGGACCTTTCGTGGTCTATGTGTGTTGTCGTTAGCTGGTAGCCACTTCAACCTATCTTCAGCTATACCATTCCGAATGAAACTATTACCCACAGTCTGTGGAATTCATGGCAAGTATTTTCTTCAGATTTAGAGTTTCGTTAAAGGCATATCCTCAAATTTATATCTATTGCTCTTTACATCAAAGTCTACAACAACAATTCATCAGATTATCTGTTCTGGTTATCGAATCGACTTTGATGTCTATGAAGTATCAAACTTAATTGCAATCAAAATTTTTCCCTGACGTTTGCATAAATTTAACACCATACACCACACCCTCCTCAGCTCATCCAGAACAAAACTGTACTTAAATTAAGACTATATATGCATACATCCGAGAGTGTGCGTCATAACAATACAACGTATTCCTATCTACACCCTCATACATTTATCTACGAGTATTATACATACATATGCATATGAACAGCTTAACATCCGCCGCTTTTCATATGCAGATATAATTTACGATGTGACATGCCAATTCCAATTATTTAATCAATAATATTAATTTTCATATCATATTTTGTCATAACCAATAAAAGCACAGCACGCATATACAAGAGCACGCACACAACAAGCTCTCTGTTTGCCATCAGTAGTCCGGTAGTCCTGATCCCACATACAACTCCTGTCACTGCGAGTATTGTGCATACCGATGCATTGTTCCAATTAAGGACAACTTTGTTTGCCAGGACTTGAAGAGTTATGTTTTGGAGAGGTGTGGGTTACTACCCACACGACCAAAACCCACATTGCAGTGCATCCCTGACTGCACTCACTGCAAATTGTAGCCAATTTGTGCACACTCTGCATTGTTCGCAGCTTAAGGCCAGTCGGCTTACAGGCATTACAAATATTACATGTTAATTTTAATTACACTGCCACACCATCGACACTGGTGCAAGAGATTAAACCGGCTTCTGTGTAGGGAGAACCGTTGAAGGGACTTGCGACAAATTAATTGATCAGGTGTTAGTGTTCTACTAGCGCCCGCACTAACCACTTAAACGTGATGGATTGCAGTTCACTGATGATAAAAATAGCTGAAGAAAGTGATTCATTTCTTTGCAATAAAGTTGCACTCGGTGTCACATAGTACGAGCTGAAGAAAAAAAAAATTTTAATTTAAAGGACACATCCATCTTTGTGTTGTGTGTGAGATTAAAAAAATAGGAAATCAGTTCAGTTTGACTCATATTGAAATCGGATTCAATTTGTTGTAAAGACAGGGGATGACGCGACGCACTGGAAAGTATAGACACAGTTCAAAGTATCTCAAATATTTGACTTCGCCGAATGGAGTGATTTATTGCAGTGTTTCTTCTCCACCCCAACGGAAAAAGAAAAACACCAAAACAGAATAACTCTCTATAAGTATCCTCCCTTATCCTTGTTGTACTTCGCATCAGTTCGCTGTATTTTTTTTTTTTTTGTTGGGCTTCTCCGGGTGACTGCCACTACGCAATTCTAAGAATGTTTCATTATGTGTTACATTGAAGTGAGAGAGAGATATAGGAATAAAAAATAAATTTAATCAAATCGACAATTTTAACAAATTTTTCGGTTGTTGCCGTTTTTTTGTTGTATATATTTAGCTTTTCATTTATGTCCTTCTGTATGTAAGGGGAGTCAAAAAGGAATACCTAATGGGGAGAGGCAAGGTTTCAGAAAATAACTGAACTGTAAATTAAAAGGATATATTGAAATACGTTGTTGAATCAGTAATCAGTTGAATTGAGTAATCTTCTGATCGACGCAATAAAACTTTTAAAATTAAAAAAAAACTATTGTATCTATAGACTTTTCCAGTCGTTTTTAGAAGAAATATCGTTTCAATGCAATTGTAGAACATTGATTCGTTCAAAGTATAGGGGTACAGGACTTTTTCTCAAACCTAGATCCTAATGTCGCGATCCACAGATGAGCTTCAAAATTGGCATTGAATCGCGAGCACAATGAAATGATTTATGAAGTAAAACGTATTTATAAGGTACATCAAAAATTTACATTTTGGCCAATGTGCCACGGCTTATTAACAAGACGTACTTATGTACTTCCTTCTCACATGGAGCCATCAAACCCTGAAAAGGAAAGGAGTCAATAGAATATGTAGTATCCAGGTAGATGTGCGAGCTGTTGACCATACGTATAATATCAGCAGACAAGCAAGGGATAATCAACAACAGGTGGGATGCTGTCATCTCTAATGTAGAGTCTTGCTGTGGACAAACTGCTTATTAAGTTAAACCACCTCGATATTAATTATCAAACCTGTGCTGATGACACCGTATTGATCGCCAGAGGTAAGTTTGAGGAGACCCTGTGTGATACGGCTGGGCTAAACATGAACTCGACTAGGACAACGATAGTACCATCGTAAGATAGGTGTACCGAGTCATTGCTAGACCAATGATCACCTAAAAGACCATAGCATGGGCAAAATGCAACAGTTTAGTAATAACGAGGGACTGGCATGCTTTTGTATTGTTGGAGCCATGAGAACTTGCCCAGCCACAGCCATGGAGTTACTCCTAGAACTCATTCTCTTGTACCTTGTAGTTGCGGATTGCGCAAACAAAGCGATCTTAAGGATGGTGAAAGGAAAAATCGTAAGAGAGAAGTGCATCGGACCAAGAGAATTCAAGGGACTTGGTAAAAAGCTTATTTTTCTAGCGATCACTAACTTTAATATAAATTTCCTATAGAAGCTCAGGAATGAAAAGAACTGGAGCAATGTATTCACGGTCTACATGCTGAAAACCCTCACAATAAGGCAGTATACAGAAGTATGCACAAGCTCAAAGAAATAGTAGAAGAAATATTGGATACCAGGCCATGTCGGAATAGCAGATAATGAAGCAGAAATCTTCATAAGTAAAGAACCATTCTGCGGAATAGGGTACCATACACTAAAAGAAGACCTCTCAGGGTATAAGGCAAACAAAAAAACCTACTAGGGACCTATAGCCGAAAAAGGTTCGAAGCTTGTATGAACCTAAATAAGAATAACCTACGCATCATAATAGATTTCCTAACGCGGCACTGTAGACTCAAGGAGCAACTAAGGAAACTAGGTACATCAGAAGAAGGATTCTGCAGATTCTACAACTAGTCCAATGAGACTCCGGAGCACATTTTGCAGTCTTGTGGGACACTAAACCAAAAATATAAAAAATATCTGACGAAGTATCAGATGATGGTACACGAACCGTTTCTCGTTCTCCAATTTCTCAAAGAAACTAGATCGAAGAGGTTGGTCTGTTTTCGCCGAAACTAAGTAAGAGTGCACGATTTTCAAATTTTATTCTGAAAAGAATTGTAATGCAAAGGCATTAGTAGGAAGAAACATTTAGGTCGCAGTGTAATACACCCTTCTCACAAATAAATAAAAACAAACTTCGTAACAAACTCGTCAGCTCAAGTATGCTTTGCTACTCAACCAGAAGAAGGTAGGTAGGTTAGATTGGCTGTCTGCAATAGGGTTTAGACACACTTAGACCATTAAAGGTCCATTGTGATGCCAAGTATCAATCATTAGACCACACAGGGCCTAATAAAACCAACCGGAGCTTTTGATAGAGCAGGATATGTACATAGGAAGTGACGGATGTTTTCCTCCTCCTCCTCGTCCCTACATCTCCTGCAGACGTCATTAGAAAAGAGGCCAAGTTTTTTAGCATGTTGACCTATTAGACAGTGTCCAGTGAGGACACCGATTACGATTTAGCTTAACCAACTCGGCACTACGTTTCTGGTCCAGCTTAGGCCAGATCTGCCTCGAAATGTGACACGTTGAGCCAATTTCTCACCTGTGGTTGGTCTTGCTAATAGCGTTCAGCTTTAGTAGAAGCTTACATGTACCAATGGGCATACTAAGGGCTTACCTACCTGGCAGAATCATTAGAGTTGTACCCTGTCTGGCCAGCTCGTCCGCCCTGCAGTTTCTTGCAATGTGGCCTGGTACTCAGCATAGGTGAATGTTGAACTGCTCTGTCATCTCCGTTAGTGACAAACGGCAGTTTAAGACGGTCTTTGAAGTAAAAGAGCACGATTCCAGAGACTGCTTGACTGCCAGTGAAAAGGCTAATATCCCTGACAGATAGTGCATTATAACTTATGCCATGATTTCCGCCTGAAAAACGCTACAGTGATCAGGGAGACGGAACGAGATGCTCAGGTTGATCTTTTCGGAGAAAATACCACAACCCAACCCACCTTCGGTCTTAGAGCCATTTATATAGAAGTGCATCGAACTACCATCATCAGGGGGAGAGTTATCTCATTTATCCGGTTCAGGGATACTCGTACGCTAACTGAGAGAGGTGGACAGCCCTATCAAGAGCAGGACACCAAACCATCACGTCATAGAGTAGTACAGGCCTGAAAACGGTCACGTAAAGCCAGCGAGTGATTTGACGTTTCATACCCCAGGTCCTACCTATAGCCTTTTACAGGAATAGAGAGCTACATTGGCTTTCCTTCCGCGTTCTAGTAGATTGGCTTTCCAGTTCAGTTTTCTATCCCAGATATTTTGCATTAACATGGAAGGTGAGACTGGTGCCATTTATTATAGGAAGGTCTATGAGGGGGACTTTTTATTTCCTCGCGAAGAGAACAAGTTCTGTTTTTTGAGGGTTAACCCCCGATCAACATTTGGAAGCCCGTCTAGTGAGCCGGGTCCATATTAGAGGATGTCCCTGAGAGTGCTTGAGTGCTTGCCAGAGACAGCAATAGCAATGTCATCAGCCTAGGAAATCACTCTACAGCCCGACCTATCCAGGTCCTATAGTAGCTCAGGAAACAAGACTTTTGTACGTTTTCAACGTTAAAAAGTGCGTTGAAAACGTACAAAAGCTATACCAATGAGTAGCTTTATCAAAGAATAGGATACGAATCAACTGGCAAGACCGTCTAACAATGGAAGTCGTACATTTCGAGAAGGTGACAGTTCCACAGCTAACTACGCCGTTACCCATGATGGCATATGATTTAAACCAGTTTACGGTATTTCATCTCTTGCTTTGAATATATTCGTCCTATACTTGCACTAGAAAACGCACGGTCGTACACAGTACACTCGACAACAGTAGAATCAAGGATCATTTTTAAAAATTCTGGCCATAAAATTCACAGACTGGAAAAATAAATAAGGAAAAAACAAAAGAAAAACCGATGACTAACAAAATTACAACCTTGAGCAATGCCCCTCATAAATGTGAAATTATGCCTTCAACAACACAGTTCTTAAAATTTAACAACAACGCAGAGCCATTAAAACAAACTAAAAGGTCACTTAATTGTCACTTATCTCCGCTGGCATCTACATGACACTTCAAAACGTACACTCAATTACTATATTTATTGTTTTACAAGCAAAATGTAATTATTGCGTAAAACATCACGAAAATGACCAATCGCACGGAGATACAATAAGTCAAAGTCCGCCAGATTGACCTTAGCGCAACAAGTCCCACACACAGTTGTAGGCAAATGGCTGGGAATAATATTTTTGTACAATATTTTAAATGCTTGTTATGTCCTTGGGTCAAACACACCATATGAACTAGTACATAATTCCTTGCACTTTCAATGGCCTTGATATATCACTTTAGTGTTGGCGTATGCTGGTTGCATAATATTATACGAACAATCACATTTCGCATGCAGGGCTAACATAAGGTAACACAAATTTGCTAGCGAAAGTGTAACAAATTGCGAAGGTACTTGTATTGTTGCGGAATATAGGTGCACCAGGACAACAATCCAAGGACAACTTTCTAAATTTGTATTTTTATTATGTTTTGAGTTCATTCTGTGCCAAAATTGTATTATTCACTGAAAGAAACAGGTACGTGTGGAAGCAAACAAAAGATTTGAATATTGCCAGTCGGCACGACGCTTTGTTACGACATGCACCTTGAACGGATATAAAAGGATGAGAAATGTCCCGTTGCCAAAGTAAGGATTCTATGTTGGTAAATATTACGCAATTCAAAGCAGCCTATTTAACCTTAAGATTAATGCTGCGTACAAATTTTGATTCTCTTACCGATTATAGCAAATGGATTGTATGCATAAGAGGAACTAGTTGAAATTACCTGAAAATAGAAAGAGGAATACATATTGTTAAAATTGAGCCTAAAGAAAATTGCTAAGAAATAATAAATAGATAAAAACAAGAAAACTGTTAAACCGGAATAATACATATTTCGGTTCAACGTAAAGTCTTTTTACGATGAGTTGTAATTTTCTACAATATGTAATGCTTAGCTTATAAGGAGGTCATAGCTGAAAGCAGCAAATAGTTCTAATAGCACTAAGTTTGATAAATTCTTTAAGTCTATATATCTTAAGACACCTAGAGACACCCAGACCCTGTAAATGACCAAAAGTATGATTAGAAGTCCTTCAATTTACACGCAGCTAAAGTCGAATGTGCCACTACTAGAATGTGTGGGACTCCTAGAATAGAATCAGTCGTTGAAAAGAACGACAAAGCTTTTAAAAGGTGGACATGATTTAGAATTCCTGAATTAGGAGATGGTTTCAGACGGATCAGAAACTGTGTGAAATCGAAAATCAGATAATTGAAATCGAGATTGTGTGCCTCTGAATTGAATTGAAACCTAGGTTAAGTAAAAAAAAAAACTGGAAAAATGTCTAACTTGGGCATAGGCAAGAATTTGACTGCGAACGATAATGAAATTATCGTCAGAGACATTAATGACAAATTTGCTGCTGCATCGACCATCCCATGTATTCTTCAAGTTAGTACATACAAAGAAGCAGCCATAAGCCAACTGTTTACTCCCGATACGACTTTTAATTTTGAGTTCAGTAGAGTTTATCTACTGGACGTCCTCAGAGCTGTCTTTGCAGTCCAATCAGAAGCAATAGGATTAGATCGCATGCACCCAAAATTTGTTAAAATCATTATCTACAAAATATTGTTTCCCCTGACGTACATTTTCAACAACGCTTTGTCTTACTCAACTTATCCGGAATCCTGAAAGGCTTCGAAAATAGCTGCTATTTCAAAAAGCGTGGTCGCCAAAGAAAAAGAATATCGTCTAATTTTCATACTCCCATTCATCTTCAAAGTGCTTGAGAATCCAATGAGTTTTTAAATAACTGAGCAGGTGATCTTGGGACTTATTCCCAGTACTCTGTTATCAATCAATGCAAAATCTATGCATTTCAAAAAACTCCGAAGGGGCGGTTATGTGCCGCAAAATTTGTAAAATGCCAATACCAATCGGCAACTTTAACACAGGAGGTTTTTTTTTTTTTTTTTTGTTTTGAGGAATAAAGGAATCGAAATAAATCGTCAATCGAAGGATTCAATGTCTAATGCGTAATACGTATAGCAGACTCAAACATTAGAATTTTGTAATTTTGTCTGACTGCGAATGCAAAATGTGACCAAGGAAAGTAATAAATCTGGATAATGGACATTTGTTGGCGGACAAGGTGACAGGAGACAACATCTAATGAACCTGAAAGTGGTGGAAATACCTTATTCAGATCACTATCCAGTCATTACAATTTGGATCAAAGGCAATGAAACGGGTCAAAAACGACAACTACAGAAGGTAACTGAAAGATATTTTCAATGGCAACGTAACATAGATTTTAACTGATTGGATGATTTAATTAACAAAGATCATCCACTTTCTAGTCACTGTGGGACTGGGGGGAAGAAATATACTAAGCCGAGGTTTGACGACGAGTGCACGAGGGCGACCAAGCAATCGTTTATTATTATTAAAATATTCCGACAGTACAACGAAGACTTCTTCAAAGATCGGAACATCCAAGCCAATAACAACTTCAAGGCATTCCGTATTGATTAAAAAAGGAGTACTATAAAGCTCTTTACAAGCATGCATTGGGATTTTGAAAACTGGCTAGAATTCTTAATGGAGTAATCCATAAAATAACCAAAACCTTCCCGATCTGATAGGGTAACTGTCGATTTTACAAACATGGCACTAGAAACCTCAACAATAATCTTGCGTGCGTGTTCTCAAATATATAAGAGAATTTTGTTATTCAAGACCAGGTCAAGGATGGTCTCGTTTTTCCAGGATATAATAAAAAGAGCAACATTTCGGACACTGGCAATTAACGAAGCATTTCATTGCTTTATGCACCATTTACAATTTTTATAACGTTTTTACAGGACCAACTTACGGAGTGAGTTCAAGAGGGTTTTCGAAATGAATACTTTAGTGTTGACCGTATTGTTTTAAAAAGGATTGCTGAGTTATTGTTTCCAAAGCTAAGAAACTCTACGTACTATTTATCTATCGACTGCAAGGCAGCCTTTAGTCGAACAGCAGTAGAGAAAACCGAGCTAGAAGGCCAGTACCATGTGAAGAAGGAAGTGCAGCGTAGTGTGAGACGTGACAAATGTATACAGCATATCAACTTACTGGCTTCAAGGGCTGAGGAAGCAGCGAGTAGGTGAGAAATAATAGCAGCAATCAAGTCCCTCAAGAAGAACAAGGCGGTGGGTATTGATGGTATCCCTGCCGAACTATTTCAAGCGGCGTCAAATACATCAGCAAATGTGCTGCATCCGCTAATATGGAGAGCTTGGGATAGTGAACAATTTCCCCCGGAGTGGAAAAGGGAGATGATCATTAAGCTACCGAAATAGGGAAACTTGATAGAATACGGAAACTCAAGACATTCTTCCAACCGTAGCCAAAATAATAGCTAAAATAATTCTAGAGCGAATCAAAGAGCATTTAGATTCATGCATCGACCAAATAAACTTGGATCATAATCGAGCAACGCGTTGAGTACAGGTCTCCGCTACATTTGCTGGTTATTGACTTTGAGAAGGCTTTCGATAGCTTGAATCGAGATGCTATCTGGTTGGCCTTGCATATGAGAGCCATCCTGGAAAAACTTATAGCTATTATCAAGGTTGCATACGAGGAAGGTTAGTGTCACGTCTTACTCTTTACGTCTCTTTATGAATGAGTTAGGGGCAGCTCAAAAGCGTTGCAGAACTCCGAACAAGATAGTGCGCATGCTTAGTTAACGCCCTATACCGCCGAGAGGTTAAAGGATCTACATAAAATAAAATGGCTTCAGATACCGCTTCAAATATTTTAAATTTACACCTGTGTGCAATGTTCCGATTAGCGAAACATCTCTTCCAGATGGCACTGATTGAGCTTTAGCGTGCTTTTCCTTTAGATGCCTTTCTATACACAAGCTCTTGTTAAAAATAACGCCAAGATATTTATATTCCTTAACCACTTCTATCCTCTGACCATTACTACACCACCTTTCATTAGCGCAATACCTCCCATCACCTTTCTTGAAAATAAGAATTCTGGATTTATCGAGATTAACTACTAAGTTCCACATTTTACAATACTTATACAGTCGATTTATCATAAGTTGAAGCGACTCGGGCGTGTATGCAAGCAAAAATATGTCATCAGCAAATAGCAACGCTTTGATGAGGCGACCTGCGTACTCAATACCTTCAGGCAGGCAATGAGTTATGTCTTCATTGAACAAGGCAAATAAGATAAGATAGGCTTAATGTGTATCCCTGATTTTGTGTGGAACCATTCGATTCGACTGTTTCTCTGTAAAGGTTCTATATTACTCTGCCAAATTTCTGAGACATCCACATGCCATACAGCCTGTACATAAGAGCATCGTGATCCACTTTATCAAATGATGCTTTAAACTTAACAAAATAGCTGGAACTATTCTTCGGGCTAGTATAACTAGTTTTTTTCCAAAACATTGCTCTGGCATTTGATGCGATTTAAAAACTTTGTTTAATCACATCGAAAGTGACCTTTCTTCAGAAAATACTGCAAACAAGATTTTGGGCTTAGGGAGTGTATCGGTAATATTATCAAATTTTATTGATATAGTCAGTTATATTCTTCATCTCTCTTCCCTTGACAAGTGGATGAAACCTATATTCTCACAAGGAGTGTTTCAGACTTTGTTTTTGTCGAATCAATGTACTCCTTAAAAATATTCATTATTAGCACCCGCTACTGTTTCAAACCTTCACATCTTGTCAAAAACATCTGGAGTTGACGACAGCATTTAACCAAGATGGACACTTCTCAACATCGTTCCCCTGCATAACAAAGCCGGCTGTGACGTTCTATGTACACCCAGCAAAAAGGAAAATACCACATCTAATAACTTTCCCAAATGAGAAAAAATCACAAATTCAATATTTAAATTGGAATCCATGCAGTTGTGCTCGTTGATACTCTTAGACGAAGAACCAGAAACAGGATATTGTACAATGTTGTATATTTCCCCCTTATCCTGGCCGGCCAGCAGTGTATTATACACATCCTGATATTGTGTTCTATTCTGTTGGCAAAGTAATCTCAGACATCTCTCAAAAGTGCTCATGGTGTAGATACTATACTCTAACCGAACCAAGAGCCCAAGGAGGTGTAGATAGAGGAGAAAATATGCCTATCTAATGGCATGGCATAGAGTCGAGCAAACACAAGCACTTCATAGCATGTACGTCATTTTAGTCAGAAAAATCCTTGAACACAATTCCTCTTCGTTAGTTGATGTTGTACTTTTTTTTTGAATTTTTCCAGTAGAAAAGTATGAAATCTGTTGGTAGGACGAAGGCAAGTTATAAAAAAAAAATAATAATAATAATAACATCTACGAATATATATGTGTGTGTAGAGTAGAAACACGAAAGAAGGAATCGAGTTGACAGGCGTGGCTTGATTTCTATTTCAGGGGTTGATGACTTTGATTTATGAACCCTGTGCCGAACATGGCATTTTCACTTTTCATTAGCGTGCGTTGCATTTTCCTAACATTTGATACAAACACACGCGCAGGCAAAATGTGAAAACTTAGATGCCATTTGGTAAATTACTCAATTGGACAAGTTGTGTGTGAGAAGGATATCACTTTTTTCGGAATCATATTACACCTCCCTTCAATTAGAGATGTATGTTACCAAAATGTTACCATAATAGATCCAACCAAAAACCAAAAAAAAAATAAAAAATACTGTAATGTGGGAAATAGAAAAAATCCTGACCAGTCCTTTGTGATTAATTAGCTACACACATAATATAATCAACATAGGTTGCGTTCGTATCTAGATATGTATCTTGCAGTTGACTTAATTATCAAGCTAACCATTTGACAGGGGTAGCACTACCCACAAAAAAGGCAAACTCTCTAGAGATAAAGTCCTCCGCTCAAGTTTTTTAACTGACTGACAGACTGAATATGTCTGGGTAAGTTTTCATTTTAATGACTTCGACTTTATTGCTGTGAACTGGTTAAGCAATAGCAAACGAGTCGAAAGTGGAGCGAGAATGAGAGGTTTTTCTCTTAACTAATTAACTTAAGTAAAGTTGTATATGGGGATTAACCTATTGGGTTTAAAGTATTAGGTTGTCTGGAAATGCTGAAGCAAATAGCTGGAATGCAGTCGGATATACAATACCCTTTCACAGACATCATTGTTGAATTTAAAGATACATACGCAGTTTGAGACTTCTATTTATTTTGGATTGGTTAAATAATCAATAAATCAATCGTCTTTGCTGAGGATTTCAGCAACTACCTTCCCCTGTGAAGTTGACAACATGGATGCCAATTAACACAAGCTGTTAAGCTAAGCTAAAATGTTATGTTAGATTAGGTTAGGTCAGGTTAGGTAAAATGGCTGCCTAAGCTACGACTAAGGCAAATTTAGACAAAAATTTAGACCTATTGTGATACCACTTTAAAAACACATTGGATTCTCCGGCACTTTGATGGAATTGAAGCTGAGCTGAATACAAATTTGTTGATCGTATGTAGATATATCTAGACCTATTGAAGATGTACTACCCCAGGGGTTTCCTCTTAAAAAGGAAAAACCACGACAAGTGCACAAGAGGTGGGTTATTGTCTCTTCTTCATCTGTATAGCTTTTACAGCAATTTTTAAAAGATACGTCCAAGCACCTAGCATGTTCTCATGTACCCCGTGAGGGCCATATTTGTAATTTTGTATCGCTTCAGTATTCATGTAGAGGGAATTTCGATCTTTTCAGCGTGATCCCAACAACTACCCTGTTTTTCTAACTTATTAGCTTTGCTATTGTCGGGAATGTGTCTATGAATGCTCGGAACTTGGGTGCTACTTTTTGGATTACCAAACTTGAATTCTAGTTTTGTATCTTACTTCAAGATCATGATATGCCAATTGTTAGTATCGTGCTACTTTCATTGAAGTTTTCCGTAGATATCAGCGTGGGTAGTAGTCGCGTAGTAAGAGTATGACCACCCTACCATGTGGACCCAAAACCTGATTACAATATTTGCTGAACTTAACTGTTGGTAACTGCTGTCGGTATCGTAAGAACTTTTTGAAAAAAAAAACGCATTCCAAGATGATACCGAAAGAAGCATTTCTCCAGAAGGTGACAGTCTGTACCAAGAATTCTTGAGGAATAGATCCTAAAGCTAGAGAGCAATCCTTTGACAGATCATGGAAAAAAGGGTGGAAAATTGCAGAACATTTGGAATTCATAAGTATTATAAATAGAAAAGTATTCGAGCTTAGGACTGAAAATTCATTAAAGCGTTCCAAGCGACGATGTCAATTTCTTCAGAACACTCTTATCCTATATTTATGTTCGAGTAATGCTACCGAATTTGATGGCCCCTACCCCGAGCTCATAAAAAATTCTGAGAAAAACAAAATGACCCTAATTCATTCAAGGAATAGACGCTATAAAGCAAGTTGTGCCTATCGAAGAGACTGCTTTTCGAACAGGACTCAGTTAAAAGACGATCTGACACAGCGTCATGATCTCCGAAGCTTTCAAGAATGAAGCAAGCCTCGTCAAGAAGATACTTAAGAACCGGCTATCTTATCGTATCTTACTGTGCACTAAATACTCTAAATACCTTTGGATAGCAAAAAACAGAATGCTAGAATTTTACCAGCAGTGTGAAAACATTCCTGTTAAACTCAATCTGATTCATAAACTTGTGCCTAATTTTTAGGTTTTAACCTTAAATTTTTCCCTAGTTTGTGGAAGGTTGCTGATGTCCTAATGATTCCCAAACCAGGTAAACCGCCAAATGTAGTATCATTTTACAGGCCTATATCGCATATGCCGATAATATCAAAAGTGTTTGAGAAAGTGCTCACTAAACGTTTAAATAAGATAATTGAAAGGAAAAAGCTGATTCCGAACCATCAATTTGGTTTTCGAAGACAGCACTTTACGATACAACAGGTACACAGAATTACGGATGAGATCGAAGAAGCATTAGAAGAAAGGAAGGTCTGTTCGGCTGTATTCTTGGATGAGGCGCAGACCTTTGATAAAGTATGGCATGAAAGACTTACCTATAAACTGAGATGTATGCTGCCAAAGTAGTATGCTTCCATTATTAAATCTTATCTAGATGGGAGACATTTTAGAATAAAACAACGGAATACTTATTCAAAACTAAGAGAAATAAAGGCCGGCGTACCGCAAGGTAGTACTGGGCCCTATATTATACCTATTATATACTAGTGATATTCCGGAACTAGAAAACCATACTATGGCAACATTTGCAGATGATACTGCAATGCTAGCAGAAGGGAGAACTAATGAAGAATCCACAGAAAAACTCCAAATAGGCATAAGCAAAATCTGTGAATGAACTAAAAAGTGAAGAATGAAACTGAATGAGTCCAAGTCAGTCCATATTGATTTTACTAATAAAGAAGTTGAACATATAGCAATCATTATAAACGAAAAAATAGTTCCATACGCTAATACAGCGAAATATTTAGGTATGACACTAGATGCTAAGCTGCGATGGAAAGAGCACATAAAGAAGAAAAAAGAAGAGTTAGAGATCAAATATAAAAAATTGCACTGGCTGACAGGAAGAAACTCAATCGTATCAATTAGAAATAAAGTGCTTATATGTATATAATCAAATTCTGAAACTAACATGGACATATGGAATCCAACTATGGTGCTGTGCCGAAAAGACAAACGTAGACATAATACAACGATTCCAAAATAAGGTTCTGAGAAATTTAGTAAATGCACCTTGGTTCATAACGAACACTGACCTTCATTGCGGCTAGAAAGTGTAAGTTCGGTACTTCTTAAATATGCAAAAAAACACAAAGAAAAGCTAGAAGAGCATATAAACTTAGATGCGAGAAAACTCTTGAATAATGAAAATCAATTACGAAGGCTCAAAATAAAACCTCTCGATTTAACTTAACTTAGAAGTATAAAAAAAACAAGAAGTATATATACATGCTTAACATAGCATAACATCCGAAAAAAAAGATACACCAGATGGTGGATCTCATCCAAGATGTCAGGAACAAATTGCTTATTAGTCCAAGCGATTAGATCGCAATTAGGCTGGCTCCTCCCCGCCCTGCGATGAAAACCATTACCAAAAAAAAAAAAAAAATTACTTAAGGTACTTTTCTGGCTTTACCTGGTACTTTACGTAGTACATCCCTTGGACTGACTATACACGTATTCAAAAGCAATTATGGAGCTCCTATCTGGTTGAACACTGTACGTTCAAAAACTATCCAGTTCAATATCACGGTGCAGTGTTTTTCCGGAATCATAAGGTGCATCATCTCAGTGGCAACTGATCATTAGCACCAATGTGTCATCACCATTTATCGACACACAACACAACATTGACGCCATTTGGAAATAGCAAGGTGTGGAGAAATTTTGAAGGATAATAAAAACCAAAGTATAACGCTACTCTTTTTCTACTTGCGAATTGTTTTTAAAAATTCATATACTCGAGTTGACCTTTCGATATTTTGCTCCATACTTATCCGTACATTTTTTAGAAAAGAGATTGATATTTGTAGTTAAGCTGCTATAAAGGACATCTCATCTGCGGTAATAAAATCAAAGCAAATAAAACGCTGCCACGAGGAGCTTAAAATGATCATCCATAGCAACCATGTAATACTCTGGTGGGGTCAGGTCACAAAGAAATTCCAGGGAACGAGATGGCAGATGAACTGGCAAGAAGAGATTAAAACAAGATCTGTCAATGGTCCAAAGCTCAGTCCTTCCTCCCCTAAAAGTTGTTAAATCAAACATAGCACTTGACTTCAAACGACAAGCAGATGGAAGATGGAAAGCGCTCCCATCATGCGAGTCTCCAGAAGCATCTGGATAAAACATGACAAGATGAAAACCAAGCTCATCATCACTCAAAATAGACAAAACTTGGCGCTTCTCATAGGTATCATTACTGGCCAACCTATTGGCGGTCCACCGGAAGAGAATGCGGCTTAGTACAGATGAAATCTGCAGAGGATTCGGTAACACAGACGTAGAGAAGGACACAGAACACTTCTTTTGCAAATGCCATAGTCTCTCAATACCAGGAAGACGCCCCTTGGAGAGTATTTCTTCAGCCATCTGGGCCACCTGTCTGAAAAGCCACCAACCACCATCATGAAATTCATAACTTCTTCAGGGTGGTTCAAAGGAGGACGTTCCATAAACACAGAACTCTAGCCATTTTGTTTTTCCTCTCTTTTCAGTACTCCTACCAGGAAACTCCACGTCAGGGGAGCACAATGGATCCGTTTGAGATCCGAGTGCTAGCTGCACCCAATCGTTACAGCTAACCCCTTTAACCTAACCTAACCTATCCGTACATTATCTACGGCAATAACTATGCTTTCATACGGCCACAATAATTCTATTCCCAAATATTGGCAAATATTACCCCTTGCGATAGGCTTATGACTGGAAATGCGACTACGCTTTACACCGCAATCATTGTACAGTGTTTACCAACATTAAATTACACAAACCCTTCCAGGATATAATATTCCTTGGTCCAAGCTTATAGCAGTTGTCAGGATTCGATTCGCTAGATTTACGCGCCTGTATCATTGTTACACGACATCACCAATCGACCAAAACACCATGCTTTAAACCTACCCACACCGGAATCATTCCACTGTGACTTCCTTTAGTCAGGAACCACTACTGTATGCCTTCGGTTGGCCACATGCTATAAATGTATGACATGTGACTGTTGCAAAACTCGTTGGCCACCATAAATTATTACTTTTCGATAAAAACGCATGCCGATTACTTTCTCCTGTTACTTTTTTTTGCAATATTTCTCTCCTTCACCAAACAGATATTTCCGACTTACGAAAAAAATAAAAAGGAACTGGGAACATTTTCGCACCCCTAACGATAAGGGCGACACATATCCGGTGCTATATACAAGCACTCGCCTAAATGAGCGTTCCGTTTTGCTAGTCCTTACATTTGGCCAACGGGAAAACAGAAATTCATCGTTTAATAACAAAAGAATAGATATCTGATAAAGAACATTGCACAATGGCTACCCATAGGAACAAAGCAGCAAAAATCGCACAAAACGAACGCTGTGCGGGGGGGATATCTATGAATGCACCCTTATCATGTTCTCTGCTGATTGAATACGGTTCCGTTGGCTGATTAAAAAATATCGCCATCAATTAAAAATAAGTGCATGTGTGCACTCAGCACACTGGGGTAGGTATGGAATGACACGCGCGTCGTGTCGTATATCCTGAATTCGCGCGCGTTGAGAATGCATCTCGAATCGTTTTTTTTTTTTTTTTTCGCAAGCCAACATTATTTAACGTTATTGTAAAATTCGCCATAAATCAATGTTCGATTCGATTGAGACAGAGAGAGAGAGAGAGAGAGTGAGTGAATGTTGAGGAGGAGAGTGCCGAAAAAAGGATATCAACGTAAAAGGATGCTGGTACCCTAGCTGTCTGGCGTGTGTTTGTACAAAGTATGATGATGTATCTGTAGTTGATTTGTTCGTGCTTCGTTGTCATTCGTGGTATTTTTTTCCCTTTTTTTTGCGGAACTCAGTTCTGTCGATTTCATTTTCCTACTTTTTTTTTGTTTCTGTTGATATTATTCTTTTCACCGTAGTTGTATTTATATCATTTCATGGTTTTCACTTACTTTCATTTTGGTATCGGTATCGAGTTGGTGTTCAACGAATCAACCACAAAATGAGGGCATGAATTTGTTGATGAGGCAGAATTTATAACAACTGTCGATGTCGTTGTATTGTGCTCCTCTGCGTATAATCGATTTCATTTCACTTTATAGATTTCAATTCCAATGAAGTGTGTTCGAGTCAAAATGATTTATGTTGAGGTGTGACTGTGAAAGGTATCGATTAGTGAAAAACGTTTTATGGTCGCCTTGAATTTATTAGAATTTTTTTTATGGAACAGAATTGTTGCAACTGGAATGGAGTACGATCAAATGAATTGAATTACAATAAGAACGCTTTAATAAAGCAAAGCGTGACGGAGACTGGCAAACATACACCGAGCAGTTAAGAAGATAAAACTTGGAAATCAGAAAAGCTAAAAGAAATATAATAGCTTCAGAGCATTCTGTGAGAACATAGCGCCAACCCCTGCAGCGGCCAGATTACATAAAACATTGACATTGACAGAAAGCAGGCGCGCCAGGCTCACTGCAAAAGCATAATGGCAACTATAACGAAGATGAAGAACAGAGGGCCCTTCTACTATTAGAAAAACACTTCCCGGCTAGCTCAATCTACAGCAGCACAGATGTATTAGGAAGGTATAAAAGGCACAGGAGAGAGGACTGGGCGATGGCAAGAGACTTCTGCACGAATCAAAGGCTAAGTTGGTCTCTGAACACCAAACAAACAACAAACAAATATTTGGCGCAACAGCTCTTGAGTGCCAGGGCCTAGCTTCTCGCAACCACTCATGTTGTGTGCGTTATATTTTTCACACGAATGGAAGGGACCTACAGTTTAATGCCGAATCCGAACGGCAATTTGAGAAGCTTTTTCGTGACAACAATACTCTCGGATGTTTGTCAGACGCTCGCGAGAGGTGGGACCGTGAAAAAACTTTTTGGTGTTTTCTGGGATTCGAACTTGGAACCTCATGCGTAGCGATCCCACACACTAACCACTTACGCCACGGCGCCCCCTCTGAACACCTTCCAGTCGTTAAAAGCCACAGGAACGGATGGAATATTCCCTGCCCTACTACAACAAGGCCAGGAAATCATTATGCCACACCTCCTAGGACTATTAAGAAGCAGCGTTGCATTTGGGCACATACCAAGAATATGGAGAAGGGCAAAAGTCATATTTATTCCGAAAGTGGGCAAAAAGAGACACCACTTCACCAAAATCCTTTAGATCCATCAGCCTAACCTCATTCATAATAAAGACGCTAGAAAAGGTCGTAGATAATCACCTAAGAATGACTGTGTTGGATAGAATACCTCTCCACCACAATCAATATGCCTACAAAGCAGGAAGATCCATCGAAACTGCACACCAGCTGACAAGTTGGGTTCAGGATACACTGGAGGAGAAGGAAAAGGCAGTATGCGCATTTCTAGACATCGAAGGAACCTTCGATAACACCTCCCATGAAGCAATTAGGAGGGGCTTAAAATAACGAGTAAATCACACCACAAGTAATTGGATGTGTGAGATGCTAAGAACTAGGACTGCTGAGATAGAGGTGAGACAAAAAAAAATCCATCACAATAAGCACCACTAGAGGCTGCCCACAAGGAGGGGTATTATCACGATTGATGTGCAGCCTGGTAGCAGATGAACTACTGCACAAATTGGCTGATGCTGGCATTACGTGCCGGGGGAACACCGACGATATAGTCATTGTCGCAAGAGGGAAATTAAAAGAAACGGTATGCGAAATCATTCAAAGAGGTCTAAGAATCACTTGGAGTGAACCCTACCAAAACCACAGGGATACCCTTCACCAAGAAAAGACAGCTAAAGAGTATGCAACCTATCCTGCTGGAAGGGATCAGGGTCGACCCACAGAAACAGGTCAAGTATCTACGTCTAACACTAGACAGCAAACTCCTCTGGAGAGAACATGTAGAAGCTCTGGTAACCAAAGCCACCAGAGAACTTATGGTGTGCAGGAACATTTCAGGAAAAACCTGAGGTTACAGCCACATTGAGATGGATAGTAAGACCCATCATCGCTTACGGGGCAGTGGCATGGGTTCACCGAACTAGGCTTACCACGACGAGGACATCGCTCAACAAAGTGCAAAGATTAGCCTGCGAAGTGAAGTGATCGTAGGTATATCTCCACTACACATAGTGCTAGAGCGAATTGCCAAGGAGACCATATTGAGATTCAGCAAAGAGGGCATCAGGAAAGGAACATGCATCGCAAACAAAGAGCGAGTAACCATATCCAAATCAGTGCCGCTTCTGGACTGGCCCAGAGATGATATGGTCAAGAAATACTACTTTGAAAGGAAATTTGACTCAAAGCTGAGCAACAAAAGAAACTGGAGCAGCGAATCCGATAAATACCAACTCAAACAACACACAATTAAATGGTACACAGACGGATCGAAAACATCTACTGGCACTGGGGCAGAAGTGTACGGGCCCAGGACTAGATACTCAGAATCACTGGGAGTATTCCCCAGTATTTCAAGCAGAAGTTCACGCGATCTCAAGATGCGCGCAATTCAACCTAGACAGGAAATATCGCGGGCAGGACATCGCAATACTGTCAGACAGCCAGCTATTAAAGCACTGACTTCACACGCGATCAGATCCAAACTGGTATGGGAATGTCTCACCAGGATCAACAAACTGGGAGAAACGAACAAAGTAACTCTCTACTGGGTACCAGGATATGTAGGAGTGGAGGGGAACGAAGCAGCTGATGAATTAGCTCGTTGGACCAGAACCCTTTTGTGGGTAAACTAGGAAGAGAGGCAGACGGACACTCCAGATTCTGCAGGGACTTCGCAGAAACACCAGCGCACTTTCTTACGGAATGCGAAGCACTGATCCACAAAAGAAGAACTCACCTAGGTGGCTACCTCCTATCAGAAACGGATTTGCCTTCGCTGGATCCACTGAAGATACTCCGGTTTGCTGTAGCAGCTGGACTGGAGGAAGTGCTCTAGACCGAGTATATCATCAGTTAAAGCCGTAGTATGGGAGGCACAATAGATATTTTAAAGGTCGCAGTGCACTTGCACCTCACTATCATATACATCTATATCTACATCTACAAGAAAGAAACAATCCTACACTTCCTTTGCAAGTGTCCGGCTCTAGGCAGGGCCAGACAGCGCAGATTAGGTAAACCCTTTTTAGACAACCTAATAGAGTTAGCGGAGATAAGTATTGGGGACATTATCAGTTTCCTTAATGTAACGGGGCGGATTTGGATAATCTCTACTCTCTTTCCCTTATCCCTACAAACGCCTGATTTACATTCGATAGGCCAGCTGAGTTGCGATACTACTAAAACGGCGCTCTTGCGCTAATTAAGTTTCAGCATGGTTTGCTGATACAACCACTTCGACCTACCTACCTACCTATATTTATAAGTAGTCCCACAAAACACAATGGCGCAAAATTATAGTCATCTGATTTTAAAGCATGTTAGTAGCCACTAACTATCATCCCTTTAACTTTAAAGCCGGTACTTAACTTTGAATTAGGGAACAATGTCGTATATGAATTTCAGCCGTTGGTTGGCTGAAATTTGAATTTGAAAAAGTGAAAAAGAATGCCGGATGACAGATGGTTAAAAGCCCACTCTAAAAGTAAAAGGTGCTTTTGGTGGTTTTAAAGTTAGCGCGAGGTGATAACCATAAAGTTGGTTTTATGTCGACTATAAATAGGAAAACACTAATATTAACTTTGTTACGTGCTAAAATCCTTTTAAAGTGTACTTTTTGCGACTATAATTTTGCGCCAATTTCTTTCAAAATGTTCAATAAGTTTCAACGTATCTAAATTTATCGAAAACTGGCAACCGAAAATAATTTCAAATTCTATTTCCCGTAAGCAGAAAACTTACAGATGCTGGTTGTGAATGCTGTGAGAATTCCGTAAGTAATTGCGAACGTTTCAATTTCAATTTTTTCTAAACCTACAGCTTACGTAAGTCACTTACAGAGCTGTTTACACTGTTATTTTTTTCAGAAGTTACTTACGTAAGTAACTTACGTAAATAAAACTTACAAGTGGCAAGGCTATTAGGTAGTAAGCTGACGAAAATTATAAATATTCTGAGAGCAATGTACGAAGACAGCGTAGGGCGTATGGGATGAACATTTTTTGTAAAAGGATCATCAATTGGAGTAAAACAATGATGCATCCAGAGCACATTCTAACTAACTATATTCAACTTAGTAATAAATGATATAACAGAATACGGGCGGAATTGAACTGACTGGGCTGAAGATTCCAACTTTATTAGTTGCAGATGACATCGTCTTCCTAGCAGACACAGTAGATTCCTTACAGCTCAAAATAAACAGACATCAAGCATATAGAGAAACGTGGAACCTGTCTGTAAATTTAACCAAGTCCATAATTATAATATTCAGAACCGGATGCGGAAGGTACGCCTGGAATGAAAACAGAACGTATCAAGGAGAATTCATCGAAATTGTACAAGAGTAGAAATATTTAGGGGTTCTGCTCCAGATTTCCGAAGATAGTGGTTACACAATATTCTGACTACTAGAAGAAATTGTGTCCAAGAATGGGAAAAATTTGCGTCGGAGTGCAGTCATAATTTAACGATCGCGTCCAATAAAAAGCATGCATCTGTAAAAGAAAAATTTAAGTCTTTGTTGTGGAAAATGTGATACAGAATGTATGGGAGATATATGAATGTAGCTCTCTCATCATAATATGGTCATGTATTATAACCAGCTCCAGCATTAAGTGTTTCCGGAAAAGGACATACATTATGAACAAGAACTGTATAAATCTTATTTGTACTGTTTTTAAAATAAGGAAGAATTGTTAGCCCTTATTTATATACCGCACCGGCCGGAGCTCCTAATTGTATGCAGCCTCTGAAACTGAAGGAACGAGAAACCATTTTATGGTGAGACGTCCAATTCTTATGGAACTTCGCAGCCACTTTGGATTATACACACTCGGGATAGAGTGAACATTGAACATTCTAAATGGGGACCAATGCTGGGACTTAGTATACAGTTTCAGCAAAACTACGCTGCGTTACTGAACTCGAATTATTGAGGGAACATTTTAGAAAACTATAAATCAAAATTGTGAAGATATACTTTTTTTTTTCACATATTTTTTATGAATTTAAATGTTCAGAAAGACTTAATGTCAGTGTCAATCTGGTAGACGGCCTTCACCCAAACCATTTAGAGATAGATACTTAAGATTGTAAAATGTTCTGTGAAATAACGAGTCAATAAAACTAACTAACTAGCTAGTAAGCTAGTAATAGCAATTAGTTGGTTGAGGCCCAGGTTCACCCCCAAACTGTAACATGGAAGGTTCCAGCGATGAACTCTACGGCTTTGCAGCCACCCCGACCTAATGATTCCGCATTTGAGTTGAACACCAGTTCAAAGCGCTCAACTTCAATAATCTTTCCCATTATTATATTGAGCGTGAAATACTATGTCCTGGCACAGGGTGCATTATCTTGGATGCTTCTACGACCTTGTTTCAAAGATCTCAGAGTCCCTCAAACCCTATTATACAATACACATAAAACTGATCAGATTTAAACACCTGGCACAAAAAAATCGTATACGTATCGTTGATACGTAAAACCCAAGTGGTACAGAAAGTTCTTTCATACTAGCGACATATACGTATGCTCCTTATGCTAAGCAAATACTTATGCCCCAGAAAAACTCCCTTTGTCCAGGCTTAAAGGGTTGTGGGTTGATTTTTGTCACAAGTATCATAGCAAAATGCCTGTAAAAGTCCAGTTGAAGCTACAAATCTAATAGCTATGCACCAACGAAGTATGGGTTAGAATCGAAATATCTGCTATTGTCGTCATTAACTTTTGGTTGAACTCTAGCATTTCATACTCGAAATTACCTTATACACACATATGAATATATGTATGTGAACGTATCTACTCAAATTTCGTAGAAAAGCAGAAGGAGATGAAGCAAACCGACGCGACGCCTGCTTTTAGAACACCTAAAAGTGTCCAAAAACAAAAGAGTTATCATTATGCTGAGAGGCACATGATAAAATCGTCACCGTCACCGTCACCAAATGAAAATTTCCCAATGGCTTACGTCACGACACCCACGTTAAAATAACAACCTTAGAAATGTCCATATTCAAATAGACAACCCCAAAACTAAGCAACAAAAATATAGTTCGCTCCATTGACATAGAAATCAAAACGTCAATTGAGACCTTTCACGCCGCCAATCAAGCGCAGTCATCCACTACTCGACAATGCAGCAAGTTTTTCGTGCGCACGAGGTGCACTACTCGTATCTGGTGCTGCTCCACTATTACACCCAATAGGCACGATTCCTAGCATGCCAGTTACACACCATAGTCTCTGCTCTGTTCGCGCACTACAAATCTGAAATTCCCCGATAGACTTTTGCAGATAGACCGATTGACTTACTCGCACGTTTCACTTAACATCTTCATCGTAGTTTCGTTCTCCTACTCGTACTCGTAGTCGCAGTCGTCATCATGCTCGACAACATAACATGGTTGCATGGTGTATACCATGCACACTGAAGTGCAGCATTGCACATAGTACACTGTAAACCCATAAACGATGAAATTTTCTTGAATAAAACTCATGAATATACGAATGACTAAAGGAACTAAAAAAAAAAAAAAAAATACGTATCCCAATCCAAATCCATATCCGAATCTGTTCAAGTGAACACTCTCTCCATCTCCCATGAGCCTTCAATTTCCAGTCCATCCAAGATGTCATTCCTCGCACTGCATCATGATGGTATGTTATCAATTTTTACCCCCAAAGGGAACCCCATCAAACGGAGCAGGAAGGAACAGACACCGGCAAAAAAAAAAAAGAAGAGGAACTCCATTCCCAGACTTTTGTTTTATGAGATTCACACAGCCCAGCCGTGTAGGAGGAGGAGGAGTAAGAGTTGGAAGTCGGACCAAGTGACGTTTCAAAAAAAAAAAAAAAACTCCAAAAAGGAGTCTGCTCTGTTGCTACGTTCTTAGCCACACATTCTGATGGCGAAGGAAATTTTTTGCACCAACAACTGACAGCCACTTGGTCGGGACTCGGTAGGACAGGACCGATTGAGTATGTGTGTGTCTGTACAGTGGAGTGGACTGAGCTCTGGAACACGTAAAACGATTAGGAAAATCGATGAAGCATGAGGATGTGTGCTTTTAACAGAAATGAAGTGCGGACAAGATTAAATCTTTTGAATGAATTGAGGTAAAGACCCATCGAGGACTATGTGGAGGAATCTATAATCACGTACGTGCATGGCATTGCAGTAAGAGGGGGTGTGGATCTTACTCTACGTTCCATGTCTTCATAGGGGTAGGGGGCGAGAGAGAGGGATCGAGAAAATTTACTCTGAATGCACTATTGAGGTTGAAACGATTCGTTGACTGCGTCTGCAGACATAACCCGACCGCAGCAGACGCATTCAACCAAGCGGAGTAGACAGATATAGATAGTCATGTTCATACAGAGAGTCACAATGCGTGCAAAATACATTTAAAATGTCGTAAATACACACGCGGATGTTCGACGCGCACGAGGATTGCGCGCGATGACAGCTGGAGATTTGATTTCGCATGAAAACGTCTCTTGTTTGGAAATGGTCAGTGTTTCAAGGAAATGTCGATATGATAGTGTGTTGGCCATGCTATTATATTGAGAATGACGTGCTTATTTGATTGTTGTTAGGTATTATTGTATAGGCAGGATATCTTCGTATTTGATTTGCCTTATTCTTGATTACTCACAGGACCTCAGCAGATACTGAATCAGCGTTGCCGCTATAGTTTGAACAAAAAAGTATCAACAGATTATGCTACTTAACTACATAATGTCATAAATCTAATACAGTCATGAGGCTAAATTTTGGACTTCAAATACTGCTACAAATTGCTTTTGGCAAAATCGAAGTCAGTGCGATATCACCAATTTCGGACCTTAAAGGAGTACTGCTCAATATTTTCTAGGGTATCAGGGTGTAATATTTGAAAGCGATCAAAAAACACAAGTGAAGTATTAAATCTGCGACAGGGACAAAAATTAATTCATATCGCTGACTTTATTACTTGACTTGTAATAGATGCTGCTCCAATATATCGCTCTGCAGTAACACTGGCCATTGCGTATGCGTGTAGGTACCTATATTTTTTAGTAAACACGGGAACGAGATGAATTTCTTTTATTATCTGTGAGTAGGGTACATTACATTGCGAACAAATGTTCTATGGTTGGTATATCCTCATATTCTTGCCCAGATATTTCATTCCTTTTTTTGTGTCAAGGCTCCACAAGACTACAGAATGTGCTCCGGAGTCTCACTGGACTCGTTGCAGAATCTAGTCTTTTTTCTTCTATACTCGTACCTCGGCTCAAAAACCAAGGACGGAGCTGGTGGAGGTGTTTTCTCTGACGGGCTTATTCTTAAGCTATCCTTCTGTCTACCAAATCATTGTAGCGTGTTCCAGGCGGAAAATAGTCTTATCTCGGCTTAAGATAAACGTGATATCAGCTAGAGATATCCCCATCTTTTCAGACAGGCAAACAACAATCAAATCTCTGGAATCGACCTCTATAAATTCATTAGTAGCTCTAGACTGCCGAGCGTCACTCGCGGAGATGGCTGAAGAGTCCAATATTCACCTGTGTTGGGTACCGGGGCATAGGGACATTCGAGGGAATTGTAAGGCCGATGAACTCACTAGAATAGGAACAACTATACCCATCCGGACTGATAAAGGCACCTTTGCTATACCAATCGCTATTCGCAAACTTACATTTAAGCTGGATGCTGCCGAGAGTTCGAATTTTAGGTGGACAAGTGGAGCCACATGTCTAGCGAGAAAACATATTTGGCCGAAGCTGGATCTAAAACGTTCTAAGAATTTGATTTCTCTCAACAGATTGCATATCGGCGCTATAATATGTCTCATCACTGGACAATGTCTAATAGGCAAGCATGCTGCAAGGCTAGGTCTTTTTGCGAACCACTTTTGTAGAAGCTGCATGGATGAAGAAGAGGAAGAAACTTTTCCTCACCTTCTTTGTTTCTGCCCAGCTCTCTCCCGTAGAAGGAAGCTTCACCTAGAAGCCCCCTATTATAACAACACAGGCGACCTGAAAAACATCGACATTAAGAGCCTTATACGCTTGATAGGAAGCTCAATATGGTTTAACGAGTAGGGAGGAGAAACTTTCTCTTCGAACCCCACAGGCGGATCAGTAAAAAATGCGGTGAAGTGGGAGGGTTGTGACCCCTTGTTTTCGGATCATAGCCTCGCTGATAAAAGGAAGAAGAAGAAAAAGAAGTAGGGGAAACTTTCTCCCATGATCCACGTGGTATCACAATGAGCCACTTCAACCTAACCTAACTATACTCGTACCCAGTTTCTGTAAGTGTTCTTTGAGTCTACAGTGCCCCGTTATGAAAGCTGTTAAGTTGCGTAGGTTATTCTTATTTGGTTGATGCATGCTGTGAAGCATTTTCGGTCAGAGATCCCTAGTAGTTTCTTTGCATGCATGTATGGTCCCCTATTGCACAGAACGACCAATGAAGGGTTCTGCTGCACCATGTCTTGCTAGCGAGTCCGCCGTTTCATTACCTTCTATTCCGAAATAGACCAGCATCCAATAGAGGATTACTTTAGTTCCTCTGCCCAATTCGTTACGCTTGTGCGCTCCAGTTCTTTTTATTGCTGAGATAGCAAATTCTTTTCAAAGCTGAATTTCCTCACGCTGTCGTCCCTACAGATCGCTAGAGAAGGAAGTTATTTTTACCAAGCACCTCGTTCACTTCTTCCGATGCACTTCGTATTCCTTTTTTTCGCCATCCTCAAGATCATTCTGTTTGTCAGATCTACATTAGACAAGAGAGTGACTTCCAGGAGCATCTCTGGGGCTGCGCCTTTGGAAAATCTTATGGCTCCAGTAAAGCAGAGCCACACCAGTCGGTGCAGTTTATTGAGTTTTTCCCTCGTGGTGGCTAAGTTTGTTCGTTTTGTCCATGCTATGGTCCCATAGGTGATTATTGGCCTCACAATGGCTAGGTGCATCCATCCTAAGATGCTTGCACTGCATCCCCAAGATTTCCCCACTAGGCTCCTGCATATCATAAGAGCGCGTGTAGCCTTCATAGGTATGTCTTCTCCATGTTTCTTTCAGATGAGTTTACTGTCTTGGTATAGTTCCAGATACTTCTTACTTCTTTGACTGGTATCAGTACTGTCCCTGAGGATGTGATAGTTTTGTTGGTTTAAATTTTCTTTTTCTCGTAAAGGGTACTATCGTTGTTTTAACCGGGTTTAGGTTAAGCACAGTCGCGTAGCACTGTTCCTAAGTTATATTTACCACACATTGTATATCACAAATTCCTTTATTGTGCACGATAGGATATGTTATATGACCGGGTTTGGAGTGATCTCCTATACTCATATCTATAAAGTAAGTACATTTTTTTTTTTTTTTATAATTTGCGTGTGCCAAAGGGAATATTAATACCCTTATACTGGTTCTCAGGGCACGGGTGGATGGGAAAGGGGGGAAAGAGACAGAGGAGATGCCGGTTTGCGTTGGCTTTAAATGTTTGAAGGTTGCAATGATTAGGAAATACAGAGGCAGCTAGATGGTACCACAAAAGTGTTGTTCGGCTTATAAACGAATCCCTATATTTTACAGTACGTCCGAAGTTGGGCTTGAGGATGCACTGATGTGCATTCGAAGCATGACATTTATTGCGGGTGAAGTTTTTAAGGGGAGGAATGCAGCTGGCTATTTCACTGGAGCATTTTTTATAAAAAAAAAAAGCGATAAAAAAGGGAGAGACACGAAACATTTCTACGATGTTAAAGTGATACTATGGAGTTCACAATGTCTCTATCACCTATTAGTTTTAACCCGCGCTTCTGTAACCCATCTAGAATGTGCAGAACGGTCTTGGGTGCACCAGACCAGATGTGGGCGTTATATTCCAGCTTTGGGCGAATGAATGTCTTATAGATGGAGGCCAGATCAGACGGGCTAAAATATTTTTTGCACCGCTTAAGGAATCCTAGACATTTTTCTGCATTTTTGGCGACTACGAATATGTGATCGTTCCATCGAAGACGGTCATTGATGCACATAGTCTTTCGGATTCAGCGATACAAGTACCATTCATGGATAATGGTTGAGGGTTTTGGTTTCGCTTGAAAGACAGAAGACAGCATTGAGTTTTGGATGCATTAAATTCCACTCTATTGATTGAACCCCATTTGGTTATGCTGTCCAGGTCGGAATTTAATGCCTTTAGCATACGTTGTCGTTCTTCTTCTACGTCCGAAGAGCAGGGACGTGAGTTAGGGAACGAATATGAAAAACTGACGTTACTGTCATCAACAGAGAAATGGATTGGATTAGAAGTTGCAGACAAGAGGTCATTTACAAAAATGAGGAAGAGAGTCGGAGGCAAAACTAAGCCCTGGGGAACACCAGCATTTATATGCTGAATTGCAGACTTGAAACCGTCCATGACAGCTTGTATTGAATGGCCCGAAAGGCAATTTCTAATCCGTTGAAGAAGAGACTCATCGATGCCATATGCACGCATTTTCGACAAAAGAGCTTGATGCCGAACTCTGCCAAATGCCTTAGAAATATCGAGCGCAACCATCTTCGTTTCGCCAAAGTGATGGAGAGATTGGTTTAACTTCTCGGTGAGATATGCCACCAAAACACAAGTGGACCTATTGTTATGAAAACCAAATTGCCGGTCATTGAGGAGTTTCCGTGAATCAAGATATTTCATAAGCTGACGATTTATCAGCGTTTCCATGACCTTGGAAAGAAGGGACGTAAGTGCAATGGGTCGGTAATTGGACGGGAAAGAAGATTCGCCTTTTTTAGGGACGGGCTGGACAAATGCTGTTTTCCATCTGCTCGGAAAGAGCCCAGAAGAGTACGACAGACAGAAAAGCTTACGCAGAGGTTTTGCCAGCTTGGAAGAATACGTGTTCAGAACTATGGGAGAGATACCATCTGGACCAGCGGATTTGTGTATGTGAAGATCCTTAAGTACTCCTGCAACTGTGCGAGTGCGAAAATGGACTTGTCCCATGGAAAATTCGACGCTCTCAAGTATAGACGCAGACAAAGCGCTATCTGGCAGGGTGGAGTTCGCTGCCAACTGAGCAGCAAGCAGATTGGCTTTGTCGAAGGAGTTGACAGCTGATGTCATTGTAAATGAGCGTTGGGATGGCAGGCGAGGCAGAATTCTTAATATTTTAGACGAATGACCAAAAATGTTTACTACCTTTGGGACATTGTTGAATTTTTTGCCTCAACTTTTGGTCATATAAGAATTTTGCACGTCGAATATGAGCATTGCAATCATTTCTGGCTTGTTTAAGCTTCTTTCGGTTTTCCTCAGATTTGTTGGCTTTATAAAACCGCAAACTTACTTCTTTCAACCTGTTAGGCTCTTTGCAGCTCTGGTCAAACCACGAGTATACCCTAGGTTTGATGCGTTTTATTCTGTTAGGAATAAAGGCATCCATACCTAAGAGGATGGTGTCAGTAATCATATCAGTGGCGGCATCCATGTCGCTATCGAGGAAGCATAGTGACCAGTTAAAACTCCTAATGAAACTATTCAGGCCGTCCCAGTTGGCTTTCTCGTAACGCCATACTTTTCTTTTGGGACTATTACATATTGTAATAGTGAAAAAAATGATCTCGAGATTTTGATCAAAATTGATATCACGATCATACAGGAACTCTAAAAAGTCGGTGTCGTAATTCTGTCTGTCTGTACTTCGGTCTGCAACCTAATCGGATGGGTATCTGAAGTCAGTGAACTTATACCCCGAAGCGAAATCGACATTCTTCTTCTGGGCCCAAAATTAACGATTCAGTCAACCTAGACCTATAATGCTAAACGGCATACAAGGCCTTTGTCAAAAATCATGCTATTAACAGGTTTTCGTAATTCGGCTATTTATCAATCGATTTGGTTTGAAATAAATACCTGGCAATACACGAAATGGTAATTAGCATGGCACCCCAAGTTTTTAAAATTTGTTTATTTGCGTTTTCCTCTCGCACTTATTTGCTGCAACGGCTTATGTTTTAGAATGTATTGGAGGGGCAATCCCAAGGCGTATAGGCTAGTCAGAGGCAGTCTTGTCTCTATATGCATCATACATATATTTGGGAGTGTTTCCGTAAGTTTGAATGGGTGCTTTAAAAAATACCTTTGCAACGCTTCGACTTCATCATAATCCTTATAAGCCCACACTTAGCTTGGTAAGCATGTATGTAAATCGATCTAGCTGCGGCTTCAAAGAGTTTATATTTTACTTTCATTGATACATCGTTTTTTCCAAAAACCCTTTTGTAAGTGTTGCTTACGGCGTTTTTTGACTCATACAGCGTCTCGTTTAGGTTATTTGCTTACGATATGCTTGGTGTAAGTGTTACCCCTAAGTGGCGATATTGCTTAACTACTGCGAGCTAAACATGTGCAAACGACTATTTCTCCTCACTGGTGTTTCTTCCTGAATTGTTTTGAAAAAATCCAGACTTTCGATTTAACGTTGTTTACACAGAGGTTTCATTGCTTACGGCACTCCTCCAGCTTGTTAATAATATGCTGCAACATATTTGGCGATTCAGAGAAAATGGTGATTTTGTCTGCATAGAAGAGTACTTTGATGACACAGTTCTCGAACTCAATTCCACCTGGTATGTAAGTAAAATACTAGATCACCTAAGTAAAGACTAAGGAAGACACGGCTTAATATGCAGCCCTGCATTCTTTAATTCCTTTTTTTTGGAAAACCATTCTAATTTGCTTAATTTTTATCCTTAGCATATTTGACGACGTACCCAGTAAACATAGCTCCGTATTACCGAAGGCAGCAAGCGAATTGACAGAAAATGCATAAAATAGGGCACACGTAAGCAAATTTTTTAAAGCTCAATTCAATTTTGAACTAGATTCGTCAGCTATCAATCAATTCCTTCTGATTATATTTCAGTAAATCTAGCGCTAGCCTTCTTTAGTCATTCAGATATCTATCTCAAACAAAAACCCACATTGAATGCTAAATACGAATCCAATTCTACGAACTAGACTTCTTTATTACCATGTCTCTTATACTAAATAGCCAAAGGAAAAAGCGGATATCTGTGAAAAAAGAGATACCCATCTTTATAAGTTCATTTTCGTACATAAAATCCATTGTCTTGTACTTCTTCTCTGATTCCTTTCCACTCCACATTGGGATGTACGCGCACAGATGTTCACCGCAAAATACTCGTATATACCCCAACAACTACAGCATGACCTCATAATGATGATGAGGTACTCATTGATGTTGATTATTATGATGATGATGCGGATGATCTGCCTTTTGTGGGCGCGCACCAGCTCCATCCAAAAAGATACTCGTTGCGTTTGTTTCCTAATAAAAGAGTATCAACTCAACACAGCACCAGCACAGATGAGGAAAACCTCAATCGAGTCCAAGACCAAGCCAAGCATTAAATTTACGTTTTATTTATTTTCTTGATTGTTGTTGTGGATTTCCTTACAAAAAAAAAATAAAAATAAAAATGGTTCGCGTGCTGTATTACCAATAGTATACAGATTGGTCAGAAGAGAGGCTGCCCGTCGACCATGCTATACTGTACAATCATCCGTAGCCGTGTAGCCTACAAACCAGGCCAAACACTTTTATGTGTCGTGATTTAATTTTTTCGATTTTTTGTGTTTTATTCTGGCCAAAGTAGTGTATGTGCTCTCCACTCTCTGTGAATGGATTCGAATTCGAAAGAAGAACGAACTGTTGCGGATTAAGTTGTGAATCGTGATTGCAAGGCAAGTGTCTGCCAATGGGCATATTGGTCATACTGTATACGCATATAACACACAACATAACCTTTTATATAACCACAATGATGTAGTTAAGATAACTGCAGTACTCTTTTAGGTTGCACCACTGCCAAAGAATTGCCAGATTGGAATGCACGCGCTACGCTATTCATTTTCATTTTTTTCCATCAAGTTAATCGGTATTTTACCGGCTATTGGCATGTGTGCAGAAAATTTCAGCGAGCAGACCAAGGAAAAGAGGGCACCATCAGAGTATATCCTCATTTGTGGGGATACACGCAGAAGGCATATGGAGCCCCCCAAAAAGATGTTTAAAGGATGATTACAGAGTTGGGAGTTTTGTATTTTTGTTATTTCAGGGGGCAATTTGTAAATTTTTATTTCTCAAGTTAAGAGGTAGAAAATTGCCGAGTTGATTATAGTAGTAGGAGGAGGAGGAGGAGGTAGGTCGGTTGGTCCGATGTGTGTGTACAGATAGTTGGTGGTATAGCCAGAGGCAGTGGAAGGTATCCAGCTGGCGGAATTGTTATGAATTGCGATGCTAATCACTTGTAATCGTTTTGTGCAGAATAAACTCATTCTCTTGAGAGCTCAATAATGGTAGTTCGCACGTTGTTCTCATATTGATTGTTTATTGCTTTATTGGTGGAGTGGTTTTTCGTGGCTTAAGCATTAGCATTTGCCAAATCAAACAAATCTGCAAGGAGTTAAAAAAAGAAAAAAAAACGCAGCGCTGAACTAAGTACAGTACAAATTGTTGGAGTATGGAGGTTATTTTGAACGTGATTTATGGGGGAAATAAGTTAAGTAGAATGAAAGGGGCTTTTAGATTCTTTGAACCAGCAATCAAGGTCTGAGATTGTTAATAGGTCTCTCTGTAGTAACTTATTTATTTATTTATTTATTTATTTACTTATATGAGTTGTGCTTCGAATGAAATGGCTCGAAAAGACTGGACAAAGTTGCTTTTGATATAAGAATTCATCCCGAAAACGACAGTCCCTCGTTTACCTCCATATGATTAAAAGACGGTGTCTTCAAAATTCTTGTCTAATTCAGAAATGACAGACTTTTGTAAAAATAAAATTTTAAAAGCCAATGCAAAACAACCCTTGCATTTATTTTAACAAAGCATAGACTAAGAAGAAAGAACCATTGGGGCGAAAAGGAATATATGATCGATACTGTGTTGCTCCTTAAGCCGTAAAAAGAGAATTACATATTGGTCATAAAATTAAAAAATACCAGTAAAACGATCAGAGGACAGAATTCCATTAAATTCGATTTCCTTAACCAACCTTCCTCTAAGTTCCGCGTTTAACCGACCTTTAATATTTATACCAGTTTTTTCGAGAAAAAACCTCTTCTGTTCCACGCTTTCAAAATCACCATCAAAATCAGGTGACGATGCCCTTGGTTACTTAGAGAAAGGTTCTCCGAGTGATCCAGTCTGCATATAGGAAGAGTGAAGGAGAAAATAAAATCAAAAACTGTATGGGCTGTAGAGATATCGACCTAGAAGAGTTTTGTTGGTTGAGGCTCAGGTCCACCCCGGACTGTCGCGCCATCCAAGTAAGTACGTAACAGCTTTAAAATGGCATATATTTCCCATGCTTTTAGGTTAACAATAAGCTGTTTGTCAAATACAACTTTTACCAGATTTATCTCGATTTTTCTTCAACTTCCTTGTGATGTTGTTGGTATCGATTCTTCCTAAAGAAGGTGCTGTGAAAAGTCCTCAATCCTATGTTAGATTGCAGCTTCTGAAGTACATAATCAACGACACTTTGAAGACTCGAGACATTGTCTCCTATCCTCCCCTGCCAAATCTTCTCAAATTGATCTAGTCACTTCTACATGGAATTCTAGTCGGTAACATTCTACCATATATTTCGATCGTCTGATGTCCATAATTATGACAGAATATTCCCCTATCACAGAACCCGTTGTAACTGAAATTGCCATTACAGATTCTGTCGTAGTGTAAGCTTTCCTATGCATTTCAAAATTCGAAGATGCGTAAATTCGAAATTCGTAATAAAATGTTCAATATGATGAAATCTGTGATAGCAATTTGGGAAGTCAAATCGCAATTTCCGCTACGACAGATTTTGTCGTAGAAGGGTCTATGAATGCCCGTGGAGCACTCCTGACTATAACCCTCCTTAGTTGAATATTAGTCTGATCTTGTATACCTAATTGCAAGAACGGGGACTCAAAAGCATGAGCTTTAGCATAGTCTTTTGTACTGCTGTAGGAGATCTGGTTACCCTTATCTTGTGAGCCTTTCGTCTTGTGAGTCTTGCATCATGTTGCAAAAATGTGCTAAAATGTGTTTCACAACTGCATACTGCGACCATGGTTGGCTAGAAGTTATGTATGTGAACATTTCACACAAATGTTACGTTAAGTTTTAGTTTGTTATATTTACTATTAATTGTAACTTAACTTTTGCTATAAAAGACTTTAGTCTACTGTAAAAGATATTCTGAAAAAATAAATGAAAATAAATGAAAATAACAATATAATATAGTTTTTCCAAATGAATGAAAACATTTTCGGGGCCATTGCAAGGTCAACCATTGAATAGTTCAATAGCTATGCCATCAAGGCTTTCTATTTTCCTTACCTAGAGTACCAGTATCTATGCTCTAGTATCTGTGTAAGAACCAAAGAATTTTCTGAATTTAGTAATTATCTACTGGCAGACATACTAGGTTAAATATGTCGGAAATCATCTCATAATATTACTTACTTACGTGGCGCTACAGTTCGGGGTGAACCTGGGCCTCAACCAATAAGCTTCTCCATTTAGCTCGGTCTTTAGCTAATTGACTCCAGTTGCGCACTCCAAGTTGGTCGAGATTCCTTTGAACTCTTGTACGCCACTTACGGCGAGGATGCCCTCTACTGCGTCATCCCTCCAGGTTAGATTCGAAGACTCTGCGGGCCGGAGCGTTGGTGTCCATTCGCTTTACATATCTTAGCCAACGCAAACGTCCAATACACAGTTTTTTTTTTTTTTTTTGTTCGTGATTGAATCTTCTCCTCCACAACACGTCAACGCAAACGGGACCGAATATCCTACGAAGAATTTTTCTCTCGAAGCGACCAAGGATATCTTTATTCTCTTTTAATAAAGTCCATGTTTCAGCGCCGTAAAGCAGGACTGGGAAGATCAGAGTTCTATACAGAGTATCCTTAGTTGTTCGAGTTAGGGCTTTACTGTTGAATTGCCAAGTCCAAAAAACCAACGATTGGCAGGAGTTATTCCTCGCTTAATTTCTGCGCTGATGTCGTTTTCAGAATTTATAGCAGAGCGAAGGTAGACAAGGTCCTTTACTACCTCGAAGTTATAGCAGTCCACTGTGACGTTCTGTCCAATTTGTCGATGTTTGATTGTCGCTTCTTGTTGACAGCATATACTTGATTTTGCCCTCGTTTATCGCTAAACACATTTTGGCCACTTCAGCTTCAACGCTTGCAAACGCATCGGTGAAAGCCCGCTGAGTTCTTCCAATTATGTCAATATCGTCGCCGTATGTAAGCAGTTGTACGGCCTTTTGATAGATTGTGCCTCTAGTGTTGGCTCCGTTCAAGTACAATATTCAAAAAGTAGCATGACAACGCGTCACCTTGTCTCAAACCTTTCTTGACATCAAGGTCGCGGTGAGGTCATTACCGACCTTGATGGAGCAACGAGCGTTCTTCATTCTTATCCTGCATAGACGGTCGAGTTTGGCAGCGACGTCAAAACTGGACATGGCTCTATATAGCGAGTGTCGATTTGGACTTCTTGGGTTTTCTCTAGGATCTGCCGAAGTGTGAATACTTGATCGATGGTGGATTTTCCTGGCCTGAAACCGCACCGCCAATCAGGCTGTTGATAAAAGGTTTCAGTCGTTCACACAATATCACAGAAAAGATCTTGTATGCGATGTTGAGGAGACTGATGCCTCTATAATTGGCGCAGTTGAGGGGGTCTCCTTTCTTGTGGATCGGGCAAACGATGCTGAGATTTCATTCATCAGGCATACACTCGTCTGATCAAATCTTAGAGATGAGTTGGTATATGTACTCTACCAATTCATCAGCAGCTGCCTTGAAAAGTTCGGCCGGTAAGCTGTCAGGTTTAGCAGCCTTGTTGAATTTCAGCTTGGATATTGCTATCCTCAATTCGTTTTGGTCAGGTGGACGGAAATATTGACTATCATTGTCTATGTTGAATGGTTTATTCTGCCTGACAGTGATATGTTGGTCTTCGTCGCCGTTATACAGCCTGCAGAAGTAGTTTTTCCATATTCTCAGCACCGACTGTGATTCTACTACGAGGTTTCCATTTTCATCTCTACAGGTTTTTGTACGGGTTTTGCTTCTCTGACACGTTCTTTTTACCTTTTGGTAAAACTTCCGTACATTGTTTTTGGAGTATTTGGAGCTCTCAATATTTTCGATCGCGCACTTTTAATGCTCTTTCTACTTCTTTTGGAGAAGTCGATGTTCTTCCCGTCTCTTTTGCTAATAGTGCTCACGAGCAGCTCCCGTCTTCCTTTGCAGCGCCGCTTTACATGCCTCTTTTTTGCTGCATGCATTCGCCGGCATTCTTCGTCAAACCAGGGGTTTCACGGTGGTGGGCGAGCGAGACCCAGCACATCAGTTGTGGCGTTTCTGATGGCATGGTGATGCCACTGGTCTTTAGCACTTAATGCTGGCGGCATAGGGGTGATTGAGAGATTTTGTGATACGCGGTCTCTTGCGATTGTAGCATATCATAATAGTGAGATCTATATTAACTTATGGCAGCATAGTACCACCAACCAAAGTGGACATCACGAAAGTACAAACACCAACGTAGAACCAGGACATCATACTACGATTTTGAAGCAATGTCTAAGCAAAGTAATTACTATTGACTACACAATCAACGCCTCTCTCCGAATAAAGAGGAGTAAAATATTATATGAAAAATACTAAATACGCAATCCACAGTCATTTAATCGACTCCAAGATGGAAACAATGCGCGGTAGCCAGTATCTCTCCTGATTCGCTGGGCCTTTCACAATCAGTTAGAGATCTTAACCACAGTAGCATTTACCAGGAGGAGGTCCTACCAGTGCCAATGACCGGACATGAGACTATGATGAAGCCAGTACCACGAAAGGATATCGCCCTATTCATCGACAGCCAGGCAGCGATAAAAGCGATATCTGCTGCAGAATTTAAATCGGAGCTTGTGAGTGCAGAAGAGAGAAGGACTCATGGGTCTTGAAACGCAACATAAAGCAAGGTAAGGCTTTGCTGAATAGGCTAATGAATTTACAAAAAAAGGCTGCACTAAACTCGGAACAAGCCGGCCATTCGGTGAACATCCCGCGATGCACACTTATGAACGAAGAAGGATATAAAGCTTTATCGGAGGTCATCAGAAGATGACAGTATTTGGGCACTTGTAATTCAACAAGGAAATTATGGCCTCTTCTTAAAGAAGAACCGACAGAACTGCACAAAAAAGGTAAAGTCTCTTTCTATCCTTATGCTCATAGGAGTGGTCACGGTGCATACAAATATGCAGTACCACCTTGAAGGATATTTCCCCCCAATTGATCTACATTGACTTGAGTGTGGCATAAATGAGTTCATCCTCCCTTCTGCCAAACCCATCTACTTAACGGACTGTAACCTTACTGGTTTCTATATCTTCTTAGCTGACCCTGAAGCAAGTCCAAATCTTTCTTTCAAATTATTATCATCCGTAAATGCTTTACCGATACCTTCCGGCTATTTACTTTCTTCTCCAAAAACTTACGTAATACATATTGCCATCAATTTACATGAGCGCAACTAACTAATCAACACCTCACACTTGACCAAGCACATACCTCTACCTAGTCTGAAACACTCATTCTCGCACGTCAATGACACCTGCATACAAAGTGCATCCTCCCAATTAAGATATCGAACAGTTCACATATTTATTGCTTGCTGGTTTCAAGTGCAATCAAGTTTACTGACACCAACCACTCTCTATTGCTCTCTCCTGCCCCTAGCCGCACACAAAACTCTTAAACTAAATTTTAGATAACTTCAAGCGTATCACATTTTATTACACTTTAACGTTCAAATAACGTTCTCAAAATTGCAAAAATTAAAATAAATAAAAATAAATTGCATCGAGAGAAAACTGCTGATGTCTTGTGCGGACTTTTATCTTAAAAACGACTTGTTTGGCCAATTTAACTGACACCAACTGTGCAGCGCGCCAATATGCAAAAAGATACGAAAAATTGACGGCAATATTGCGATATCTAATTTACACGTTCCCACATATACATATACTTTGCTCTAGCTATTTGAATATACCTACAAGTATCTATAGACACTCTCTGAAGCTTATTATATTTGCAGCCTACTTGAGCAGGCGTAGATGCATAGTATGTTTATAATGTCAGGGCTATTAAATAACATAGTGCAGTTAAGGCAGCGGATTTTAAATTACATTAAACTATAGCGGTGGCGTAATATTTCCGAGGGCATTCCAAATGGAGAGACTTTGAGAATGCACCTTGATGTAGAAAAGTATATATGTACTCGTAATATCTAAGGCGAGTATACGCAAGTTAACTCGGCGACGAACTAACCCAGCTGTCAAAGATTTTCTCTTCATTTTAAATTCTGTTAACATGTAACCAACCGAGTATGTGTAGTACACTCAGGTATCTAGATACTAGTAGTTGGAATAATAAAAGTAATAATAGCAATGCCGATGATGACGATAATGTAGACGGGAGACGCTGTGCTGACCGCCAGAAGGAAAACTTGTTCTAAATTCATTCGCGATGATGCTGAAAACCCACACAGGGCAACATTTTCATGTTGTAAGAGTATTCTCTGGAGTAATTCAGCTTTTTTATTTGTATTGTTTTTGCTTTAATTGTGTAATCTTGTGTGTTGTTTCTTAAATTTTGAAGTGCATATTAGTTAAGATGCAATTAGTTAGATACACGTTCTGAGGAGACGTAGTAAGCGAATGTAAGCATGTGTGTCCATAGCAGATATTGAACATATCACTTGTTTTTTCTAACATTGGATTAAACCTCATCCAATTGTACTTCATCTTATTGTATTTTTTAGGACATGAATGCCACATCCATGACTTTTCTGAAAGCCCTTATTTTGGCGTCTAATTCTTCGACTAACTCTTTTTTGAAGTCAGGTATTCATCGCGAGGCAGGAGAGGCAGGTCTATAAATGCCTGGATCACACAAATGCGACGACATCGCCATTTCATTGGCCTCGGTAACCGAGTGACCCAAAATCGGCAGACCTGCCGATATTTTCTGAGGTCAAATAGGCGAACCCCATAGGCGGTTCAGTAGAAGTGCGGTGAAGTGGGAGGGTTATGATCCCCTGTTTTCGGATCATAGCCTCGCTGAAAAAGGAATAACAAGAAGGTATTCTGCGGAGTTTAGAGTTAAAAACTTGACCGAATTTCTTCCACTCCATTCTCGTTAAAAATAATACTGCGTGAAAGTTTAAAGATGCGGCCGTTCACGTTCACGAAATTTAATTACATTGGTGTAATTGAAATTCTCATAACAACTACTGTGTAATTGCAAAGAAATTAAATAACACTGCAATTACTCATCGAATTAATTAATTAATAATTCAAGCAAAAAAGTAATAATTACGACCCATCACTGGATGCCATATATCTTTCCATTTGAAAAGCCAGGGACTAATTAAACCAACCGGAGCTTTAATAAAGCGACGGGTGCTCATGACGCCTGAGGACGCCAGTTCGCCGAGGTCATCAAACAAAGGAGCTCCTAGATAGAGCAGTCTTTTTTTGGAACAGGGCCGGCCATGTGAATAGGAGGTGAAGGATGGTTTCCTCCTCTCTTTCATCTATACAGGTCCAATATAAGTCGTTGGAAAAGAGGTCTAACCTTTTAGCATGTTGGCCTATCAGACAGTATGTGGACACCGACACCGATCGCTTTAGCATAACCAGACTCGCACTAAATTTCTGATCCAGCCTAGGGCGGATCTGTCTAGAAATATGACATGTTGAGACATTTTTCCACCCGTAGTTGGTTCTGCTAATAGTATCCAGCTTTGGTAGACGTTTACATATATCGAGGGACATGCCCAGGGGCCGCTATTTCCGCAGAATCCTGAGAGTCGTACCCTGTCTGGCGAGCTCGTCAGCCTTGGAGTTTCCCAGATTGTCTCTGTGACTTGACACCCAGCGTAGGTGAATGTTGAACTGACCCGTCATACCCGTAAGAGAGAAAGAGCAGTTTAAGCCTTTGAAGTGAAAAGAACAATCCCAGGGACTTAATTGCCCCTTCCCAAAATGCTAATATCCCTGACAGATACTGCTTTCAACTAAAACAAGGCTTCCTTGATCGTCATAATTTCCGTCTGAAATACATTACAGTGATCTGGGAAGTGGAAAGAGATGATCTGGTTGAGCTTTCAATTTAATTTTTTTTTTTCAAGTTTTACAAATCTCTCAATTACAATGTTGGAAGTTATCAAAACATACATAGGTTTAAGAAAGCAGTGCTTATATATATATATATATATATATATATATATATTTGGCGCAACAGCTCTTTAAGTGCCAGGGACTTGCTTCTCTCAACCACTCGGGTTGTGTGCGTCATATTTTTCACACGAATGGAAGGGACCTACAGTTTAGTGCCGTATCCGAAGTGCGTTTTGAGAAGGGTTTTCGTGACAAGAAGGCAGTACTTATAAGATAAAATAAAGTGAAGAAGCATTCTGTAGTTAAAAGAAACAAGTGGCGAATGCAGCGAAGACACCATAACCCACCCGCTTTCGGTCTTGGCGTCGTCTGTGTAGAAGTGAACTGAACTACCATCCACAGGGGGAGCAGTCAGGAATGCTCGTTCGGAAGTTAGGGTCAAATCTCAGTTTGGGCGGGGTGTAGTGGTACGATAACTAGACCAGTGCGAGGAGGCTTTTAGTCAGATGACCGTGTGTGGTATGAGGTTGCATACCCCAGCTCCTAACTACAGCCTTTTTATAGGAATAGAAAGCTACATTTTCTTTTCTTACGTATTCTAGTAGATTCGTTTTTCAGTTTAGTTTCCTTCCAAAATAAAATCCAACCACATTTTCTGTGAAGGAGGCATTGATGCGATTTCTAAAAGAAGGGTATACGAGTGAAACTTTGTACAGTGTACTCTCTCATAAGCGGACACCGGCGGTTCTGAGAAAATTGTCCGCTTATGAGAGGTGTCCGCTTAAAAGAAAATAAACAAAATTAAGAACCTTTAAAAAAGCGCATTGGCCATATGTCTTTTTTATGTTGTTTTATTTATTAAATTAATCACCCTGATTACCGTTGGTGTTTTACGCTTTTCGACGATTGTCGTTTTATTCCTCAGATGTACCACGAATCCATTTTCATAACTTTTTCAATGTGAAAGAGTTGTAATAGTATTCCACATGAGAAAAACAATGCTTAGTGTTATTTAACGGTCAGCGGGTCGTGGCTATGAATAAAACGACAATCGTCGAAAAGCGTAAAACGCCAACGGTAATCGGGGTGAATGTAAATGCCATATTTCTAATGCTTACAAAAAAATGGATACAAATTCATTGTTAGGAAGTGAAATCAATGTCTACAATAACATCTATAAAAAATGATAAAACAAAATAAATTTGTTTGCCCATAAAAATCGGATATTTTTGTTTGGAGCACGTTTTTATTACTTGCTGCCATATTTTCAAAATGCATCTGTACATTTCTTTACATCTCAAATGCTTTTAAATAGGCTTTTTCGTAAGATTTTATTGGGTCATATATGTACCTTTAAATCATTGTTCGTTTCATCATCTGAATCAATTTCGTGGATTTCAGCGTCATCCAGATTGTCAATGTGAAAGCTCTCCAGATTTTCATCTTCGTTAATTATGCTGCCATCCATGCTAACATATTTTTGAAAACCTACATTAGCGTCTACAATAGAGGCATTATGTTTGACGTTCCGGAGATAATGAAAAATGGCGATTCGTACTTCGCCAACCAATTGTCGTTGTCCAGTTGGACATTACTGTGTCTAAATCCAGCTTTTCGAAAACAGTTTTGTATGGTATGCTCTTCCTAAAAAAAACAAATCCCATCCAATAAATTTATTGATTTCGTTAAATTTGTGGACAAGGATCCATCATTAGCAAAATATGTTTTAGCATCATGGATCAATAATTCATTTTGAAGTTTTTTGGTCAAAAAAAAAAAAACGTGCTCCAGTCCTATTTTGTCCGCCTAAGAGAGAGCGAAATTCTATTGCGGTTATGAAATTTGGTGTCCGCGTCCGGTTATAAAAGAGTCCGCTTATGAGAGATTTATTACTATGAAAAACCACATATTTTTTTCCGTTCTTTGAAATCTGTCCGGTTATGAGGGGCGTCCGCTTATGAGCGGTGTCCGTAAGGAGTGAATACACTGTATTTCCTCGTGAAAAGAACAAGTTCTCTTTTATGAGGGCTAACACCCAGTCCACATTTTGAGGCCCATCTGGTGAGCCGGAGGAGAGCATATTAGGTGATTTAACTGAGTGTGCCTAGGTGTTTGCCTAAGACAGCAATAGCAATGTGATCTGCATAGGCAATCACTCCACATCCTGTCATTTCCAAGTCAATTAGCAGCTCGTTGACTTCTAGATTTCACAGAAGAGGGGATAAGACTCAACCTTGGGGTGTTCCGGAACTGACAAGTCTTCTTAGCCGATGCACCGCTCAGCTGTGTGCTAATAATCCTGCATGTCAGCAATTGATTAGTCAACATTCCAAACGATGTATCCACTTTCAGACTTGCAAGTGCGTCTGCGATTACCTGTGATTTAACATTGTTAAAGCTCACTCAATGGCAAAGAAAGCCACCACCTTCATTTAATGAAATGATCTTAATTAGGGCTATTTTGGAATTCCCTAAAAAATTTCAACTAATAAGTTTCATATAGAAAATTTGCAGTCTGTATGTTGAGAGCTAGGAGGCATTTAAGGCATTGGAACAGTCAAATCAATCTTAGTAAAACTTTTGCAAGCGATACCTAAATTATTGAAGAAGTATCTTCCGAGGTAATTTAGTCTAGTCCTAGCAATGCATTGGCATTCACAAAGTATATGTGTTGTATCCTCTGAGACATGTAGAACATTGCAGTACACCCGTATTTGATAGCCCAATCATGTGTTTCCTTAGAAGACAATGCCCAGAGAATATTCCTATCGCTGTTCTTAGCCGTGATCTTTCTAGTTTAATAATCTCCCCAGATTTTTGGCGATCCAACACAATCCACAAGGCCTTGGACACCCTATGACCATCTAAGTTGGACCATCTTAGGTTAACCGTTTTGACGATTCTTTGTTGGATACCGGCTCATGCGTATATTTTGAGCAAACAAGGGGTCAATGAACTTTCGAGGAAAGATCCTTTCCATACCCGTTCATTAACAGATGTCTCATTCAACAGCACATATTCCAAAATTGATAATGAAGCTATAGAAATAAATAATATACGTGCTATAGATGTAGGCACGTGCTTTAAAGTGAAAAGACTCTGCCCAGTCCCCAATATAGTAGTTAAAAGGCACCCATCTTCCTTGAACTTTCCGAGGCACTAATTGAATTGCTAATTTCGTGTTTGTTTGTTTGTTGTTTCTCATGGCCGATTATAGCCACGTCTGCAGTATGTCCGGTCAATATCTTGCAAGCTTAGACTTGACTAAGTCCCGCCTTATTCCAATGTTCTCGTAAATATTCATACAGATACCTCGTAAACTAACCATTAAGACATTGCTACTTACTCTATGTTACTATTCGTGCGAAAATAAATTCTATTTTTAACTAGATTTACCCAGAATATTACAGAATAATACCACAAATCGGTAAAACTACTTTTAAAAAGGATCAGTATCATTTTACAAATAACCGAACAAGGCTGACCGCCCATTTCACTTGATTTGTGACAACCTACTAATGCACGTGCTTCTGAACCATGCTTTCAGCCTGTAACGCCTTTGAGAAAAAAAAAAAACTTGCATTATATTATTACATATTTGCATGATTTATTATTCAGTGTAAAGCGTCTCACCACTGACACGCTTCTTGTTATGGTTTTATGATAAAATTACAGACATCGAGAACAAACAGCATTTATTGACATTACACACGAAAAGGTTCGTGACTTAATTGATACCATCAAACTTTTGCCTCTCTGTATAAAGGTATCAATCATACTCGTATTGCATATGTTCTGACACAACAGGCGTGTTGAATGAAATCGAAATAATATCTGTTTGACTGCAGTAAAGGTGTTAAGATACAACTAAGAGATTTCCTCCAAATCCGATGAACCTACAGGTAAAGTGGTTTGACATCTGCAATATCCTGAGAGGGGATCTTAAGATCGGATTGTGGTTCAAATATTACAATTTCCTTGAAAATAAATACAATTATGTTCGACCCTTATAACAAAGGACTCACCTTGAATTGAACTAAATCTCTCCCAGTCAACTGGTGTAATCAAAGGTCGTACAAAAATATCTACTCCTCTCAGAGCACAATAAATATTAGAAAATAAATTTCCCCGCACTTAAAAAAAAAAACAATTGAAATCCAAAATACATTTACAAAAATATTTTATTTTATTTAATAAACAAAATATGTACTCGTCCCGTCAGCACAGACACACACACACTCGAAAATAAACTACTTCTACGCGGCGGTATCTTTTCCTCTTCCTTTTCCTCTTTTTTGGTTATTTTTCTTTTTTCCTCTTAGTTCTGATGCGAATTTTTCGTTTTTTCAAAATTATTGTAAATAATTTATTACGCGTTAATGGGATCATGTTTTTCTACGACACTTCGAATGCATCATTTGCATTTTGCAACTCCTAACAAAAATAACAGTCGTCGTATCTGTTTGTTGTTCAAAATTGTATCGTATCTTTATGTCAAAGAATATCTAAAAAAAAATCTTTTCAAATCTTTCCATTTCACGAAGGAAATTTTGAATATTTTCTAAATATCTCATCGCACGCTATGAGGAACAGAAACCCCGTCGGGAATTTCGCATTACACACTGGAATGTAATTTTCACCCGGGGTACAATATATTTTTTTGGACTAAAATGTATCACAAATATTATTCAGATGTGTTGCTCACATTTTTTTTTCCACCGAAAACACTTAACACACCACACTGAGAGCTAATATTAAAAATAAATAAATAACATTTTTAGTTTATTTGAATTTTTTTTTTCTTGGTTTCTTTTTTTTTTTTGTGAAAATTCAAAAAGAAAACAGTAGAGCTGTAGAAAAAAAAAACAACGATATGCAGAGGCGAGACGACGACCCACCGAAGAGACCAAAATAATCAACTGGAGATTTTGGGAAATTCTTCATCTGTGAGATACGTGTGGTGGGAAAAATTGGGGAAAATGGGGAGACCATGAGCGAAATAAAATCCAAAAGCAGACACACAGTTAAAGTGGATAAAGTATGAAGAAGACTAGGCAGAAAAAGGGGATGCTTCTGTGCTGATTTACGAATGGAAGAGTATCTGAGAAGTATCTCGTAAAAGAGATAAACGACACACGAACTGAGGGTGTTTTTCATCATCATTTTTCCAGTTTCACACACAAAAACGATAAATAAATCGATGGGAGAATATATTTTGTGGACCAAATGAGAGCGAGAGCAGTGTTGTTATGTGAAAACTGATGATCTTACAGAATTTTTGAGTATCTATGGTTTTTAAATTTTTTATTTTATTTTTTTTTTCTTAAAACGTTTTAATTGAACTATGTTTAAAAGATGTAGTATCTGATATTTAAAAAAAAAAAAGAGAAAAACATTCCTGCACTTAATGCTTAGAGAAACCAAGACATGATTTAATAGTTTAGAAGACTATTTTTGATCTTTTGTTTGCCTCTCTAGCACTGAAACCTTACCCTTATTTACTTCCGCCAACTTATATACGTATATATGTAACGGGTGGGCCATCTAGTGATTTCTTTTTAAATTATAGGTTATTTTGACACTGACAGCTGTTTCCCGCTCGAAATCTTGACAGAAAGTCAGTATCATACCTCCGCAGAGCGAAATGAGTCGCTTTACGCTTGAACAACATTGGGAAATATTGAAAACTTATTTCCAAAGTGAGTGCTGTGTAGCCCAAACAGGCGAAAATGAGGCTGGGAACAACGTTTCGGTCAACGGTGGGCGTTACAGAGCCATGTTAACGACTTTTTTTTACTGAAATTGAAGACATGGATTTGGACGACCTCTGGTTCATGCAGGATGGCGCGCCATGCCACACAGCCCATGCCACAATCGGTCTTTTGCGCACCAAATTCCCAAATCGTGTTATCAGCCGTCTTGGCGATGTCAATTGGCCGCCTCGGAGCTGCGATTTTACGCTTTTGGACTTTTTTTGTGGGGAACCGTGAAGGACCGATGTTATGCCAACAATCTGGAAACGATTCAAGCACTTAAGGCCAATATCATCCAAGCAATCCGTGAGCTACAGCCCGAAACCATCAACAAGGTCTTGGAAAATTGGAGTGATAGAATGCGCTACTGCGAGGCCAGCCAAAGTAGCCACTTGAACGACGTTGTATTCCATAATTAATCGGAATGTTTGCTCTTACTAATAAAGCCATAATACATGGAAAAATTTCATTTTGTTCATTTTATTGCATGTTTAAAAAAAAACTTGTAGTTGGCCCACCCTATATGTATCAATTTCGATAAAATGAAGACACAATTTTTCTTCGTATCTACGGTTGAAGGAAATCATTTACCTTCCTTTTATGTGTGGTATGGGCTTTAAATTCAATAAAATAACCAGAGCTTGTAAGCTATGACTATTAACACTTCTAGTCATATTTATATTAAAGACGGTAAAGCCACCACTTAGATGGTACCTGTAAAAACAACATTTATATCTTTCTTTTGGAAAAATAAAGTACACTTATTATTATTATATTATTTATAGCAAAGATTCTTTTCGAATTCTTATTCATGTTCTTAATCACATTCGTATTCATAGTAAATTTTAAATGGAAAAGTATAACAATGCATGTAGAAAAGTTAGGATTTGCCTAGAATGGATCATATATAAGTATAAATTATCTTTTATCTTTTAGTTTTAAAGCAAAAATTAAGTGATATTTACTTTTTTTAAGAAAACATCCCCCAAAAATACTTTTTAGCCCCATATATTGTATAAACGAATGGTGGAGAAACTTAAGTCGTATACATTACAACAAATTATTACGATTAAGAGCAGTGATGGATTTATAATAAGGACTGGAACATCATCACAAAAGGGGCACCATAAAAATATATTACTCTTTTTTCCTAGTTAGAACTATTTCGGTAATTCGACATCTGATTAATAATTATGTATATGTTTGCACAGCACTTTTCTCCTTAGATAGATAGATAATTGTTGTTGTGAGGTGCAAGTGCACTGCAAACTTTAGCAGGTCTTTGTGCCCCTCAAACTAAGGCTATAGTCGATGGCATGCTCGGTCTAGAACACTTCCTCCAGTGCAGGTGCTGCTATGAACCGTAGTATCTTGAGGGCTGAGGGCATCCAGCGAAGGTAGATCCAGATAGATAGGAGGTATGCACTTAAGTGATTTCTTCTTTTGTAGATTAGTGCTTCGCATTCCATAAGAAGGTGCGCTGGTGTTCCTACGAAGTCCCTGCAGAATCTGCAGCAACCCGTAACATGCCCGTCAAGATGCGAAGTCTTGCTGACTCTTAGGCAGGTTCTACTTCTTTTCTGGTTGTATTTCCCAAGAAGTTTTTTCGCCTGTCTAAGTTGGGGCATATATGTCCCACAAAATGGCTCTTGTCTAAGGAACGGCGTGTCTGATCCGTTTCTTGCTAGTTCATCAGCTGCTTCGTTTCCCTCCACTCCTACGTGACCTGGTATCCAGTAGAGAGTTACTTTATTTGCCCCTCCCAGTTTGTTGATCCTTGTGAGGCATTGCCATACCAGTTTGGATCTGATCTCGTGTGAGGTCAGTGCTTTGATAGCGGATTGGCTGTCTGACAGTATTGCGATGTCCTGCCCGCGAAAGTTCCTCTCTAGGTTGAATTTCGCGCATCTTTCAATCGCATAAACTTCTGCTTGAAATATACTGGGGAATATTCCCAGTGATTCTGAGTATCTGGTCCTGGGCCAAGTAACTGTCGACATTTTCGATCCGTCTGTGTACCATTTAATTGTATGTTATTTGAGTTGGTACTTATCGGACATGCATGTTTCTTTCCCGATGCCCTCTATGCTTATTCTCAATATGGTCTTCTTGGCGATTCACTCTAGCACTATGTGTAGCGGAGGTATACCTACCATCACCTCTTGTGCTGCTGTGGGACAGGTTCACATGGCACCTGTTATACATACGAAGGCTAATCTTTGCTCCTTTCTCAGCAATGTCCTCGTCGTAGTTAACCCATGCCACTGACCCGTATGTGATGATGGGTCTTACTATCATCATGTAAATACATCCACATCTCCTTATTTTGTTTCTTTATAAATGAATGATTTCATCTATCCCTAGGAAGTGAATATACTTGTCTAACAGCAGAAAGAGAAAAACTAAGGCACCGTTCAGTATAAAAACCCGTATTTCGCACTACTTCATCCAGTCGGAATTAAACCTCTATTTTACATCACCATCATTTTCAATGGTCCCTTTATCCTCCATGAGTGACTCTTGTGATACATAACACAAAAGAAATGGATCTATTGGTACCTACAAGACCGAGTCCAATTTGTAAAAATTGCCTCTTGCCTATCAAAGCCTACCAAAGTAACGTTTAGTGTTCCACAAGGCAGCCACATTGGACCCTTACTATTCGTTCTTTTATGAACAACTTTTCATCATATTTACAAAATTCTATAATACATATGCGTTTATTATTAGGACACGATTTGAAAGTCTTTCGGACTTATACTGGGAACTTGGTGGCAGTAAGATTTGTTAGCTTTAAATGTGGCAAAGCGCCAAGGCTTTATATGCACACTAGGAGCACAAATTCATTAATTTTTGACTATCAAATTGCAAACGTTAATTTCGAAAGAGTTATCTCCAAAAAAGACCTCGGAGCTATATTCAATCCAAAACTTTCTTTTAAATCTCGTGTAGATTACATAGTGACTAGAGCTTTTAGATTGCTTGGCCTTAGCAGACAAAATACAAACGAATTCACTGACTCATACGCGTTCAAGGTTCTCTTTGATGCATTAGTCAGATCGGTTCTGGAATATTGTAAAACAATCACATATCCTTTATATGAGAAACACTCGATGAGAATAGAAAGGGTTCAAAAATGTTTACTAAGTTCGTTTTTAAGAAGCTTTTGTGGAACATAGATTCTTTAACTTACAGACTTTATAAGGAGATATTTTTGCATAATGTTGATTAGAGATATTATAAAATATTGAATAAAGTAATAAACTAAAGTGTACGATTCCCTCAGGCGGGTCAGTAGAAATGCGGTGAAGTGTTTTCGGATCATAACCTTGCCGAAATAGGAAGAAGAAGAAGATTGAATAAAGTAATCTTAGTTGCTTGAGCGTGAACAATTTGTATTATCCTGCAAGAAATAAGTGAAAACTTAGGTTGAAAATCAAACAGTCATCTTCAAACCTAAGTTTCACTCATCCTTAGAAACGACAACTTTCCTGTCTATAAAAATATAGTTGTATATTGGAGTTACATGCGAAAAACAAAGTACAAGAGCTAAATATTAGATATAGAAATCTTTATTGGTTGTTAGGGTATGATCCAGAAATATCCATCGAGAATAAAATCTTATTGTATAATCAGATACTAAAACCTGATTGGACATATGGGTTGTAAAGATAATACAAATATTTCAAAACAAAATCCTTCGGGGAATAGTAATTGCCCCCTGGTATATTAGAAATAATAGCTTGCATACTGATTTGCAGATTGATCTTGTAACAGATGTAATAGAGAAGAACGCAATTCATCACAACGATCGTCTGCAGATGCATACCTATTAATCCTGAGATAGCAGACGTCTTAAATGTACGATATAATATTCATATATCAAACCTCACGAACTTCTAATCTGACAATTATGAGAATTTAGTTATGAATTTAAAACTCAAACGTAACTGAACGTTGAAGCTAAAATCATTTGTCGAATTTTCTTTGATTGGTCATGATTAAATACATATGTTCAAAAGGAAATACATATCATATGTAATAAGCGCGTACAAGGTCTCTGCTTTTTTAAAGAGAAAAAAAAAATATTTGGCGCAACAAGCTCTTTAAAGTGCCAGGGCCTAGCTTCTCGCTGAGCTTTCGTGACAACAATACTCTCGGATGTGTGTCAGACGCTTGCGAGAGGTGGGACCGTGAAAAAACTTTTTGGCGTTTTCTGGGATTCGAACTTGGAACCTCATGCGTAGTGATTCGACACACTAACCACTTACACCACGGCGCCCACAGACAAACAGAAAACCATAAGGAATAAACAAGACACAAATTTCCTTAAAAAAAAGCTAAGAAGTGTTTTAGTACGCTTTCATGGTTGGTGTATACACATTTTTTTAGAACGTAAACAAGTACCAATTTAAAAAAAATTCATATATAATATTTTTACCACCTTTCGCACAAAGTCAGCAATAACTTCATGGCCGCTGATCCAATTTCAATTCTTCTCTTTTTTTACACGTTTAGAGAGGTTTGAAACTTGTCTTAAATTTATCCTGACTAAAGCATAGATTGTCTCGAAAAAAAAAAAAACAATCAAGGTAATAATAAAATAATTCTAAACCGCCATTATTACAAAATCAGTAAGATTTCTGTAATTACTAAACCAATTTAAGTAAACAAAATTAGCCATTAACCTTTTTAAATAGATACCCTAAACAACGATAAAAATCACATCCACATTGGACCAATAGTTCCTGAAATTAGCGAGTGCAAACAGACACACGTTACCTTTTATAATTATTATTGGGATGGAAACTCTTCCAACATTGATTTTCATTAGAATGCATTATACATATGTATCACTTCTTAGATCCTAAACGGGCTGATCGTAATAAAATTAGTCCCCGAATCAATTGAAGGCCATAAATATGCGAAAATGATGAAATTTTTAAGTATCTCAATGTATCTATTCCGCTGAAAATCCAAAACGATTGTTCTTTAACCCCATTGAACCATGGAATATCGTTGAGAGCATTGCCATGTCTTTAAACCACCCTCAAATATCCCATTAGTACACATTATTCCCATCGTAACTCCTTAGAAAGTGAAATCTCACATACATTGGTAAAATTTATTTGTTGCTTTGCTTTCATTCATAAACGAAATCTCTCGCTCTCTCGGCCGTTATCACATTCTCATTTTCTCCTCCTGTGCCTGTCGTCCTGTGTATATCTCATCGACATGCGCATCCTAATTTCCCTCAAATATAATTTTTACTTTTTTTTATTTTATTTTCATGGAGGGCGAATACCACATGCAAACTAACTGTGGCAATAATAATAATGATAATTTTGTTGTCTTTGTAAATTTATGGAATACCTGTGGATATTCGTTAGAAAGCAGGATACACACACTCGCTGTATAGATACATAGCTGCTGATATAGGATATTCTTCTTATTCTGCTTCTCGATGCGAATATCCTTAAGAAGAGCTTTGTTTTTAGCGAAATGGAGATAAACGTAAGAAAAAAAACACTTGAAATGGTGAGAATTTGTGAGAGTCGAGATATGTATGTAAGGACAAAGTGAAAAACGCACAAAAAAATACGATGTAAGAAAAAACTGAAATAAAGATGAAGAAGAAGAGTGAATCACTGTAGATTTTCCTGTGATAATGTGGCAATGAAAATTATATAAAATATAATTTATGGTCCTTTCTTTACTTCCTTCAGAATAGGTTTTCTGTTTCCTTTTTTCTTTCTTTTTCTTTTTTGAGTGTATGTTCCTTTACTTTATGTGAATTTGAGAATTCACTTGAGGGAGCTATGTGTATCTTGTTACTCTGAGTGCGGTGTTGGTGTATTATTTTGCAATTATTTTGTAATTGAGTTCTAATGGTGTGGTTTTGGATTACCATATTGAAAAATCTAAGAAAGTGTAAGCTTCTTCTTCTAAAAATTGATTTTTTTTTTTTATTTTAAGACGCTATCAAGGAGTCGAGGGATTTTCTTCTTTTGTTATCAGAAGTGTACATAGGTATACAGTGGGTTTTATGGGAAATCTTTGAAGTTTCAGTCTGGGGAATAATTAAATTAAAATTCTCACGTGACAGGTGAAACTTTCTCTTTTGAGAGGGTAAAGGGTATGTCGCACTGACAGCGTGATTAAATTTGCATAGACACGGCTGTCCTTTACTGGTCCTCCTTATGGCTGGAGGACTGGAAGAGCGGTGCGGCGCTGCCGAGGGTGATATTCTTTTTAGAATTTAATTTTAAAGGATATTTTCGCGTTTATGTGTCTGAAGAATTTTCGGTCTATTGTATATAGTAACTATCTATGGACTGGTTAGAATGAAGTTTTGGGTGACGTACGAAGTTTCATTATAGTTTCCATGGTTCGTGTATGACTTAATCTCTTTGTAATGAAAAATTATCATAGTGCTAAATTAATTTATGCAATATTCAATTTTTGAACAAAACACTTCACAGGTCACAGGAGAATGTCAGCGCAGTTTAGAGAATTGGTAGGTACATATGCTCGCTTCTATTGATGATCCTGACGGAAAGCTTGATGACAGCGGTCTATCTACGAAATTTAGAGTCCTGACATGTTATTTTGGTGGACTGTAGACTGAATATTGTCATTGAACGGATTGTGCGGAACTCACAAGCCAACACCGGAGGCACAATCTATTACAAGTCTGTACAACTGCTTGCATACGCCGACGATATAGACATTATCAGCATTGAGGCGGGCAGAATGGGTTGGTGTCCATGTAGAGCGACTGGGTACCAACGCTCTGGCCCGCAGAGTCTTCGAATCTAACTCCAAGGGACGACGCAGTAGAGGGAATCATCGCCGTGGGTGGCGCGCACAAGTTCAAGGGGACCTCGACCAACTTGGAGTGGCCAACTGTAGGCAGTTAGCTAAAGACCGAGCTAAATGGAGAGGGTTGTTGGTTGAGGCCCAGGTTCACCCCGAACTGTAGCGCCACCTAAGTAAGTAAGTAAGGAGACTGAACGTATTTCCAAGATACATATTGGTGAAAGCTATTTGCAAGAAAGATGTTCTCGTCCTCTGCTCAGAGTCTAGGAAAGTTTCGACAGTCTAAGGACATGTTTGTTTAACTTTCTTTTTCTCTTTCTAGTAGGGACTTATAAGCAACTTTCTCACTTAGCAAAAAGAATTGGTAGTCTTCAGAAAATACAAGATACCACCCTACAAACTGCTTAAGCTAGCAGTTGTGGAGCTTTCTCTTTCGGATCAGAAATCTTGGTATAATGCTAAATAGGAAACTAAATTGGAAACTTAACATACAGAAAAGAGTCTGTAAGGCTTATGATGTCCATAAACGAGCTCATAGGAGATGAAGCCACCAGCGAAGCCAACAGGCGATGGAGCCATCTGGATACGTGCACCATTGCCAGAACTCAAAGGCCGGCTTATGTTATAAAGATATCACGTTCTCTGGTTAAACTTATTCGTAATAGTACGTGGGTCGTCTCTGGCATAATCGTCTCTGGGACTCTGTGCCATTGAGGTGCATGCAGAACGTATCGGCGTACCTCACAGCGACTACTGCGGTAGCTGCGGGAACGAGGAAGAAATTGAATCTGTGCATCGTTTGCTGCGCGAATGTTCTGCCCCCGCCGACAGAAGAATAAGAATTCTTGGTAGTTACTTCTTCATTGAGTTGAAGAACTAACGTCATATTGCGCGGGGTCTGTCAACAAAGATTATCAAACCCAGTAATAGTCCTTGGGTGTACTTCCTTATTTAAAGCTTGATCTTGTAGACCATTTTGAGATAAGAGAATCTATAGGCTTGACGATTGCCTGACAATATTTATACATAAAATATTACGAGTGTAAAACTATAAAGAGTCGATGTCTGTACATTAAATTTAATTAAGAAAAAATATATCCTAGGGACTATTTGGAATTCGTAAAAACAAAAAAATACATTTTTTGCAACTTTTGTCTGTGTGTCTGTCTGCGCATACATTACACGGAAACTACTGGACAAATTTTGATGGAACTTAGCCTAGTGATTGCTTATATCCTGGATCGACATAAGGGATGCTTTTTTCTCGGGAAATGGAAGAGTTCTTACAAGATAGTCAAAAATCGGTATCTCCAGAATTGAACTTCGCAGTATAAGAAAGGTAATAGTAGCGACATATATCGTCGAGTAATGTAATAGTTGTTCCATATGCCGGAAATAAAAACAAGAAAAAACAAGAAGCCCCTAGATAATGTAGTTACTATTGTTAAAGACCACGCGGGCAAGGTCGCAAGCAACAGGGAGATCAGGAGATTTTGGGCACCAAGTCAAGATCCTGCTATGATAAGTTTTGATCACAGTCTGCATCGCTCGAAATAGTAGAGCAGCAGCTAGACTTTTTGTTTCCAAAATCGGTGTCTAAATAGAGGATAAAATCTACAGAAGCTATTCATACCAATGTTGAGCAAAATAATCTATTTCATTACAAGCTACAGCCACGGCCAACTTAGAGCACAGGGTATATCCATTTCGATATCACAATTAACTGGATACTTCAACACTCGTAGCCATTAATAAAGTGTTCATTTAAAGAGATTAGACCGAGTAGTTCAACCCAAATCTATGAGATTATGCAACGGAGTAGGTGACACATGGCTTAACCTTTGCCTCCCTATATGTCGACAAACACTTTTTGTCATGATCATTTTGAAGTAACAGGCAACAAAGAAAATTAGGAAATGACAGACTTATTTACATTAGAAAATATTTCACATGGCTTAATTTAGTTTTGGCGCCTTCCAAATTTCGCTTTTCTTTGCATCTGCTGAATCTCAATACATTCCAAACTATTCTCAGTATACACCTCACGGTGTTTCTCAATTATGTAAGTTTACTTGTGGAACCCCCTAGAAGGCAATGTATAACGCACCTAGTAACATAACTCATTCAAAAATTCTCCCAACTAAATTCTATCATGTCTACGTCTGAAACGGAAGTACTCAAGTCGCAAGCCTAGACATAACCACGACAGCATGCGAAAAAGTGCAGTTCAACATCTCACTGCTCTTTCATGTTTTTTTATTATTTGCATTAACACTATGACACCACCGCTGTTGTCTTATTGTTCTTTTCCTCATTCTATTTCCTCCTTCTACTTGTTGCTCTTGTTTTGTACGTCATTTTGTACTTTTCTTTGACCAAGCAGGAGGCCAACAATTAAATTCCGCGACGCAGTGATATGGCAATTATCGTGTTGGAGTCTTTAATTTATTTACTCTATCTGTTGGCTGTTTGGGTCTTTTTCTTCTTCTCCTCGTGCTGCTGGCTTCCTCCATGCTCCATGTTAAACGCCAAGACGTACGCCATTCCGGTAGGAAGAACAACAGGTGAATACGAGCTGTCACAATGGCAGTGCAACGAGACGTGAATGATTTCTTATCAAACAGAAAAAAGAATCGCGTTACACACATAAGTATACATATCTTGTTATTCATTTCATTTGATGATGTATCCGCAGACAAATACATACGAATTTTGTTATGAAAAAAGGAGAACCAGAAGAGGAGAAAAAAATCTAATTTAATTAAAATGAAAATCCATGGAATTCAACGCGGGATACCTTTCGACTTGTCAAAGGCAGCCAAGCAGATAGCCATTTGATGCGCGATGTGTATCAAATCTGCGCCCTTGCACTTTTTTCTTTGCCGTTGTTTTGTTTTGGCCTCATGAGTTGTGCTTTGTGCGGATACAAGTTCTCTTACTCTTTATCGATGGAAATTAACATAATCGCCGAAGTAGAAAAACTACAATGATATTAATTTATTTTTTATTGTTACCCTTTTTTTTCCTTGTCGGGCTTTAGAGGAATGCAAAGAAGTAGTAGGAATCCCAAGAGGTGTTCTTTGAGTTTGCCGCATAAGATGTAAGATGCCTGCGTACAATTGAAGCGGATCGGTATGAAAAATGTTCTAGATATTTATGATAACATGATTTAAACTGACGATAAGGTGCAAATCATTTCTAACATGCACGAAAGAGTTATAATAATGAGCACTTGGAAATTTGCCAATCAACCCAGGATCAATTCAAAACTTACCGAAATATTTCCAAACGTACACAGTGAAAAAACTTGTTGGTGTTTTGTGGGATTCGAACTTGGAACCTCATGCATAGTGATCCGACACACTAACCACTTACGCACCATCGCAACTGAATCCAATGATTTTATTAAATGATAAATGATAAATGATAATGCCCTTAAAAAGTTTTACAGAGTGCCGGCGTAGAAAAGGATAGAAAGGTTGGTGTAGTGGTTTAAAACGCAGATATTAGATTTCAGAAAAACTATCGGTGTGGTGTCCAGATAACTAAGAAGATTTGTTTTGTTATTTTGTCTTTGCTTCTGATTCACAGTATTTTTTTCCCCCGACCACCTGATGTCATAGGTATATCAATCATCAAACAGAGCGAACAATTTTCTCAAGGTCAGCATAGCAGTACTCTTGTTTCAGAAAACAATGATGCCGTTCTACTCATATCGTGAGATGGAAGTAACCCTGAGCATTAGTAAGACCGGAGTTCAATAAATTTTGCATTAACATTTAGCCGTGCAGAACTACGTGGACTACGCACAAGCTGATCGATGTTCAACAAATTCGATCGGTTTTTTTTTTTTTTTGGTAAATCGGGTCAAGTTGCTACTGTGCCTTTAGAGGATCGAAAAACTAATTATGTCGATTAGTTTGGTACTTAACAATTCGAAGTCATCAATGAATTGCATAAAACAAACAAAGATCGACGTGTCATTCTCCGTCATGAAAATGCTAGTTCTTACACAGCCTCTCAAATAATTGAATTATTTTACTTTGACGTTTCAAAACTTCGAATTATTGAGCCATTGACCACATTCTCCTGATTCATCGCGTAATGTCTTCTTTTTGTTCATCAAAAATAAAAGTGCAATAAACGTATCGAATGGAAAACTGTATTAATCTTGAAGGAGAATATTTTGATAAACAATGAACCCGTTTTGTGGGTGTCTATTTCAGAGGCATATTTTTTGCAATTTATACAAAATATCGACTCACCTTCGACTTATTCGTACACAATTCGTGCGGCAGGTGTAAATACAGCCTTATTTAAGGTGAAGGTAAATATATTCTTATTCTTATACGGGAGCTTATTAAAAACACGACTTGTCACTTGCATGTTTGAAAAACTTTTAAGATATTTCTTTAAAAAAATCTTCAGGTTACCCGAAAACACACCGACATACAAGTTGCACCCTGAAACTGGTTTATCTCCTCTCTACATCTTTACATTAAGATGGCACTTTCTGAAGTAATGGAACTCCCAAACAACCGCCTTCCACACATCGTCGCAAAATATTTGGAACAGCGGAAGCTGCAATTCTTTAACGAATGGTCGAGGCTAAGCAGCGAATATAATATGCAGCTAACGAACTATAATGCAGATTAATGGCGACGTACTCTGAACGAGCTCTTATCCAATATTGAAAAGTCAACCCGTGCGAAGTTTAGATTGAAAGCGCAACAAAGTGAGACCAGGTGTACGTATCCCTTACTTAACCTAAAATTAAATTATTTCTACGATCGGTTCAGCGTGGATGTAATCTCTAACATCTTTAAGGCAAGAGGCGAACTACTTTGGCTGAACTTCAGGCTTCATATAAGCGAGGGGAATGAGGAATGCAGCCTATGCAACCTTCGAACAAAAGAAGACGTTTTCCATTTTATTGGAGCTTGCGCAATATTGAAAGAGATCAGACGAGCTTACTGGGGTAAAGAGGCGCTATCAATGGCTGAATTCAACAGAACTGTAGGCAGTGAGGACTGGAGCGTGCTGGATAGCTATCTAAAAGCTGCATTAAAATACCGGCAGCAAATAATGAATGAAATTTTTTAGATCACTACATACTCGTATGTATAAAACTTTAGTCTAATTCTCTCTTTTCTTCGCCTGACGGAAATGGTCAAAGTCTTTTATTGTAAATTATTGTAAAACAAATTGAATATGAAGTTTGCTAATAAAATTTACTGTACTACTATTATTATTACTACTACTACTACTACTACTACTACTACTACTACTACTACTACTACTACTACTACTACAATAAACCCGTTTAACCTAATCAATTTATGTTTTTCTCTTACTTTTTCTAAGAACTTATCGGACAACCTACATAGAGTGACCAAACTTTTCTTGTTATCACACATTTTCCTAGCGTACTCCACGTTGTTGGTACTACCGTTTTATACAGGATTTCCTGTTTGAACACACTTAGTGAGATTTTCACCAAAGAGTCAACATATCCCGGGTCTTGTGCTGAGCCTTTCCTTGCCAACTCATTAGTCCTTTCAGTACCAGATACAGCACAGTGACCGGGACATAGCAAAGGTTTACATTGCGAGGCCTACCGAGAACCTGCGTTTAATTGCCAATAAAAAAAGTAATATCATCTCGTTGGTACTAGGAGTCATATACCGGGTGTCCGCCGGGAAGGTATACTGCTTTGTTTGTTTATAATTTTTGATTAAATGAAAGAGAATGGATCTTATATTGATAAATGTTTTATTTAATGTCGCCAATTATGTATGGAATACAATATCAGGTAAATGTCCGCCTCTGCTAGTCTCACAAATGCGAGCCCTTTTGAGCACATTTTTCATTACATTCTCACACATTTCACGCGGTATTTCATTAATTTCATCACGAATATTTTGTTTGAGTTGCTCAAGGCTTTCTGGTTTGTTTGCATAAACCTTGCTTTTCAGATATCCCCACAAAAAGAAGTCAGGAGCAGTCAAATCAGGCGACCGTGGAGGCCAATCAACATCACCATTTTTTGAAATAACTTGTTGTGGAAAGAGGTCTCGCAGTAATTCCATTGCAATTCTGGCTGTATGCGATGTGGCACCGTCTTGTTGATACCACATGTTAATCAAGCCCAAAGCATGCAGTTGTGGCGTTAAAAAGTTTTCAATCATATCACGATATCGCTCCCCATTCACAGTTACCGTTATGCCGTTTTCATTTTCAAAGAAGTAAGGTCCAATGATTCCTCCTGACCAAATTGCACGTAATTTCACGTAACTTTCTCATCGTCACAGTAATCGATGATTGATTTTGATAAAATGTTTTAACGATTAAAACACGTTGGTTTATCGAATATTTTTCCATAATAAATTTGCCACCTGTCTACTTCACGACTGCCAAATATGAACCGTCAAGACTAATGTTTACCAAAATGGCGGCAAAACAAAGTAGTATACGTTCCCGACGGACACCCTGTATTTGAACAAACCGAGTGTTTCAGAGAATATTCTTCCACCTGCCTGGATCCATCAATATACATATGTATATATGTGGGTAGGTTTATTGTGAAAGCTAAGTTAGTTCTCTACTACGAAAAGAGTTGAAAAAAAATGTTAATGGAAGTCAAATTAGGGACTCGTGTAGTCCGTGTTAAAAGTAGCAACCTACATGGAAGTATTTTAACAACGAATCCACACTCCAGATAGTGCAAATACTTAGCTCAAAGCAAGTTTTTATTTATAAACTGGATGCATAGAAAAATGCTCATTTGTACAGAGTCAACATGGGAAACCCTGAAATAGTTCCTACAAACATAAATCATATTAATTTGGACAGCCATAACACTCTTACTTCCCATAAACAACTGAGTCACATCTTTATTTTACATTTCAGTAAAAACGTGCATGATAATTGAATTTTTCCCCTTAATTTCATAATCAACATTTCAATTGGTTCCACTCAACTCAAAAAAGAAATGACAAGTTTTTTTTCTATTATTAACAAAAACAAAAAACAACCCTAATAGGACAGTGAAATTCACTAACACTACATATTTTCATGTACAGATATACCATATCTTTCTTTTACTTATGTACGAGTATATCACTTCTTAAACTTTTTAATGTAACGAATTTATCTAATCTAACAAATTGACATCGATCCAATTTCATAATGAAATTTTCTATCGAAAAAAAAAAAAAACTCAAAGGACTTTCAAAGGCACAGAAACTAAAAACAGGATGAAACACAACAACATCACAGGAAACTTTTTTCCACTCCAGTAACTTAAGTGCCAATGGTTGGTTTTTTTTCGGCGGTAAGGGAGATGAATGGGGAGACAAGGCAGATTCTTTCTTAGTTTGGATAGATGAAGGAGGCCGAACGAGCGATTTTCGCCTTGTCTTTGGTATTGTTATGGATTATAATTTTTTTTTTCTTTTGTTATGCTAAAGGAAGACCGCGTGCCCAGCACGAAAGAGCACCGTTGATAGTTCTTTCGATGTGACGGCATGGGGATAGTATTTTACTTTCTTTTTTTTTTTCTATAATATTTTTTGCTTCAAATTTTGTTTTAGTTTTTTACGGTTCAATGTGATAGGGTATACCAATCGAAATTCATATTTAATAACACAGAGAATGGTTGTGCCTTGGCAGTGAGGTATACCGCCATAAATAGTTTAAAAGCTGCTCGACAGACTTAATGGCTTTAGAGTCAATCGCTAGTATTTTTGCACAGTTCATTGACAGCTAGTATTGTCGTAGAAAATTCATCTTTATGAGTGATAATCTGATTTGGAAAATCACATCTGTCGCAAAATCTATTATTAAACATTAGTTTGGCAGTCTGTTGCTGCCAAATTTTCTAAAGTCTTCTATCGCAATGCTGATAATGCTCTTTGCTGAGCCTTAATTCGTCTTTCACAGTCCTGCTCCTACAGTTGAGATCTTTAATGAAGATATTTAGCATAGTTTCTAATGTGCTTTGAGTGATGATATTAGAAATAAACTTATTCGAATTCAAGCTGACATGGTTAAGATTGGAGAGAGGTTGTTTTTTCAAGAGTTGTCCACCAGATCATCGTGCCATTTCCTAGAAATGGTCTCACATCGACTGCGTAGGTTTGAAGTCTCAGAACGCTTTTATGGATAGGTGGCCACAATGTTCCAATAATCGACATATCGACATTCTATTTCGAATTTAAATTTAGATTTGAAAATATGTCCAAATATCTTGCCTAATATGATGAATTATTTTTTTGTGACAACCAGTATTTAAACGGTTAAAAAGAAGGCAGGAACATTTCGAAACAGACCACTGTGTTGGATCCTTTTTCATCTATTCCTCGTTTTTTTCTGTCGTAGTGGTAAGAGAAACTCAAACTTTACACATTTCTCTTACAACACCGCAGGAATCGCCATCCGGTCGTTTCTAGAAGACATTATATGTGTAAGATGATTTCTTCTCCACGGTTGTATCTGAACTCATAGCCTTACATTTAAGCAACCAACATACTAGAATAAAAACATGGGCTAGGGGAGTTCATCTACAGATTCCCTTTCTTTGGGTGGCGTCTTAATTTCAGTCACGGAGACTAGATTGGGTTTCGCTTTATTAAGTTTCTCATAGACAGCATTCGGTCTTTCAACTGTTCACACTACATTGTGTAGCTTTGTAAATGTAGATTTTCCTCTCGAATTGATAAATTGCAATTTAGGCATAAAGTTGTTGCTAATCGGCAATCTATCATTAAAACTTAATAGCCGTTTTAAAGTACAATAGATTTCCGCCAGATACAAGCAGGAAAATGGGTGCTCATTACAACTTTTAACGGCTCTTCATATAATTCAATTCAAGTTTAACGTGGAACTTTCTCCAAGCGTATCTACGTGTACGTATATATACCCTCTTTCTAACTACTTTACTTACTTACTTAAAGGGCTCCCGAGACTTGGAGAATCTCTGCCTGAGACACGGCTGCCTTTCATCTTCTGCTATTCCGGCACGCCGCTTCCAGTTGTGAAGACAAAGTTTTCTGCCATCCGCGACAGCTTGGTCTTTATACCAGCGGTTCGGCCTTTTTTGCCCTCTCGAACCTGGGAGCTGAGATTCTCTTGGCTAAGCGTTGTTGTCCATTCGCTCGATGTGACCGAGCCAATGTAGTCGACGTGTTTTGGTTTTTTGGACTACATCCACATCCTGGTACAACTCATATAGTTTGCGGTTGTATCTTCTCCTTCATACGCCCTCCTCGCATGTGGGACCTAATTCCGACGAAGTATTTTCCGATCAAATGTACCCAATATTTGCTCTGCTTTCTTACTTATTGTCCATCACTCGGCGCCATAAAGCAAGACTGGTAGGATGGGCATTCTATACAGCATTAATTTGGTCCGTCGAGTTAGGAGTTTTGAACCCAGTTGTTTTCCCAAACCGAAGTAGCAGCGGTTTGCTAAGGTTATTCTTCGTCGGATCTCCACGAAGGTGTCATCTGTGGGATTTATGTTTGCTCCAAGGTAGGTAAATTCATTAACTACCTCGAAGTTGTAGTCATCAACAGTGACGTTCTGTCCAAGATTTTGAGCAGATCATTTTTTGTTTGTTGACAACATGTACTTAGTCTTGTCCTCATTTACTTTAAGACATACTGTTTCGCCTGCTCTTCAATTGCCGTAAATGCCTCTACAACGGCTTGCCGGGATCTTCTGATGATGTCAATATCGTATCCGTGTATCCCAGCAGTTGGATGGATTTGTGAAAGATAGTGTCTTCCGTATTTACACATGCCCTACGCACTATCTGCTCCAGCACAATATTGAAGAAGTCACATGACAGCGCATTTCCTTGCTGGAACCCGGTGCATGTTTGGAAAAGTTCAGAAGACCTGTTTCCAAGTTGCACAGAACATCGCGTGTTTTCCAACGTTACGCGACGCATCTGGATAAATTTTGACGATATCTCGAATTGGGCCATCGTTTGGTAGAGTTCAAGACGATGAAAGCTGTGATTAGCGGCTTTAAAGTCGATGAAAAGGTAGTGAGTTTCGACTTGATATTTGTTGGTCTTTTCCAGGATTTGCTTAAGTGTTAAAATTTGGTCTGCCGGAATATGCCTCGATAATTCTTATAAGACTTAGGACCGCCTTTTTTGAAGATGGGGCATATAGAGCTGATGCTCCAGTCGTCGGACATGATGTTATGTCCTGTATCCCCTTGTGGGTCCTAGGGCCTCTACTACGCCTACGCGCCATCGTGTACGGTTTCTGGCAATGTGTCTGAGTTCTCCCCAACTTTTCCCTAACTGCCGTGCCTCCTTCTCGACTGTTCTGCGCCATGTTCTCCTCGGACCGCCAGGTCTTCTGCCATCCTGAGTTAGAGGGTTCCATTGCATAGCATGGTTCGCTATGGAACTGTCACCATTTCGGAACGTGTGACTAATCCACTGCTACTTCCGCCGTTGGATGGTTGTGCCTATTGGTTTCTGACCCGTTCCTTCGTAAAGGTGTTCGTTAGAGATACGATTGGGGCAGAAAATCCTTAAGGTGTTGCGCAGGCACCTATTAACAAACGTTTGCAGCTTTCTGGTGATAGTAGTGGTCACTCTCCACGTGCTGCAACCATATAGCAGCACGGATTCAACGTTGGAGCGGAACCGTCTAATTTTGGTGCTCAAACTGATTGCATTGCTTCGCCATATTTTGGACAACATCCCGAGCGCGGACTTTGCTTTGGCGATCCTGTTGGTTATATCCAGTTCGGTTCCACCATCGGTCGAGACAATACTCCCAAGATACTGGAAATCCTCTACTCTCCCTACCGGTTGTCCAGCAATGCATATTTGTGCCGATGAGTTAGTTCCAAGGCTGATAATTTTAGTTTTTGCCGTATTAACTTTCAACCCGACGACACCTGCCTCCCTCTCCACATTTGCTGTCATTTGGTGGAGATCCATAATTCTGTGGGAGAGTAAGCCAAGATGTAAGAGTCCATCGAATTCCTCCGTTTCCCGTCGACAAAGCTGCATGAAGCACATCGCTAATCACCAATAGGAATAATATTGGTGAAAGGATACAGCCTTGTCTTACCCCACTTTGGATCTCAAATTCCTCAGACAACCTTCCCCTGTGCAGAACGTGACATTTGGAGGCTTCATATGTAGCTTTGATAATAGCGATTAGTTTATCCTGCGTAAGGCACGCCAAATAAACTCCCTGTTGACACTATCGAACGTCTTCTCAAAATCGATGAACAGCAGGTGCAGTGGCGATCGATATTCAACACACTGTTCGATGATAATCCGCAGGGTGTTGATGTGGTCGGCACAGGAGGATCCAGAGCGGAAACCTGCTTGTTCGGCATCAAGTGTGTCTTCGAGATGTTGTTTGATTCGCTCAAGGATGATTTTAGCTATTATCTTAGCTACAGCAGGCAGCACGAAGATACCCCTCCAGTTTCTGCACTCCATTAAATTTCCTTTCTTAGGAAGCTTGATGATCATTCCCTTTTTCCACTCGTTAGGAAAGCTCTCAGCTTCCCAAGCTCTATCTATAAGTGGAAGCAGAAGCTCAGCCGATGTTGTTGGTGCTGCTTGTAAGAGCTCTGCTGGAATACCGTCAAGTCCTACCGCCTTGTTGGTTTTGAGTGCCTTGATCGCGGTAATGATCTCATCTTTACTGGGAGTCGTGGTGCGTATTTGGGAGCTTCTCACTTCGAGCATCTCAGTCTGATTTGGGAGCATATCGCTAACGAATACACGGCTCAAAACCGTAGCAAAATGCTCTTTCCATCTCTTGAGCTGGTCCTCATCCGAAATGAGCAAGGAGCCGCCTAGGCTTTTCACTGGGTGCTGGCTGGAGCTGCGACCACCTGTCAGCTCTTTCGTGATTCTGTAGACGGTCCTGCCGTCGCACCTCCGTGCAGCTTCTTCTACTTCTGTAGCCAGCGCGTTGATGTAGTTGCGCTTGTCACGTCGCACGCTACGCTGAACTTCTCTCATCTTCATGCGATATAGGGACTTTAGCTCGCTTCTCCCTGCTGCTGGGGTAGCTGCAACGCGACCTTTCAGCTGTTTTCGTTCATTAATCCGTCTCCAGGTATCCTCGGAAAGCCACGCCCTATGTCTTCCCTGCGATCGACCGACAATTCTTTCAGCACCAGATGTAAAAACATTTTTCACAGCACACCAATGGTCTTGGATGGTTGCGGGCATTGAGCTGCTGATTGCTTCCACACCTTGCGAAAGTGCTCCCTTAATTGTTGGCGCACTGAGGGATCACTAAGTCTATCGATGTTGAACCTGGGCATTCTTGTGTTGTCGTGGGATCTTCGAACTCGAACTTTGAAGTCGTCGGACATGCTTTCCTCTATCCGTACTTGGCTGACGACTTGGTGCATTCGCCCTACCAAGATATCGCCTCTGGGATCCCATCAGAGCCAGCGGTTGGTTCGTCATTGACTGGAAGCGGGTTCTTTTCTTGCCATATCACTCTCTCTGTTTGCTGTCCGTTAAGCAACTGCAGGAAGTGTTGCTTAAACACATCAACCATTTTCCTGCGTATCGGCGACTAGGTTCCCTTCGCTGTTACGAAGAGCCTGTGTTCCGGGTTTGAAGCCAGCTGCTTGGCTGTTCGATAGAAAAGCTAACTACTACTACTACTTGCTAACTACTTTAGCAAGCGATAAGATTGGTTTCTTTGTATATATACAAGGTGGCGCAAAAGTCTTTCCCCTATCCGAATCTGCTCCTTTTTTTGCAAATGGTGTCTTATGTCATCGCGACTTTGAAGTAAACAGAAGCAGAATACACGCAGGCAAACCTTTTTTATACTTTTCAAGAACGCGGAATAATTGTGCGAATGCTTTTGACAAATAATCGGTCAGCGGTTTAACCTCAACGTGAATTTCGTCGTCGATTCCCTGATCGTGTGGCCTCACCTGGGCAAACACTGCCGTACGAAGTGAAAACAGTACATTATCTATTGCGTGTAGATCACCAATCGCGTGTAAATTACAGCCAAACCCTCCTAAACCTCGACCGCGATGAGGATAGTTTTCCATTGAAAATCATCGCAAGCGACGAGGCGCATTTCCATCTATGTGGATACGTGAATAAGCAAAATGATTGCTTCTCGGGGCACTGCAAATGCGCGTGTAATGCACGAAGAGCCATTACATCCTCTCAAAGTAACTGTTTGGTGCGGCATTTACGGAGGAAAGGTGATGGTCCATATTTGTTCGAACAAGTGCTTCCAGTAGAACCGTGCATCCACACAAATGGCACGGGCAACAGTAAACATTCTGCAACAAGCGTTTCTCGGACGCTTAATCTCTCGTTTTGGCGATTTGCACTGGGCCGCAATATCGCTCGATTTGACCATTCCAGACTTTTTTCTTCGGGGTTTTTTAAAGTCACGGGTCTACAGGAACAAACCTGGTGGCCTTCAAGGAGATCATGAGACAAGAAGTGAAGAATTTATCGCCAGTAATTTTCAGAAAAGTCATGAAAAATTAAAGAATGATGTATTTATAGTCTATTCCGACTTGAGCCTTTGTACAGCTCAATAGGTTCTACTGGTAGCACCACAGCTTCAAAGTGATAGCATAAGCAATTTGTTCGTGCAACTACAAAAACTGAAGTCTTTTTACAGTTTTTCCTTATGTTTTCATTAGTTTTGTGTGCTCATACATTTTTAATACAAAATACGTTAAGTGGTGCATCGATTTGACCGCCCGCTGAAAACTTGTGCTTTATACAAAAGTTGTTAGCTTTTGTTTTACTTTGTCTTTCTGTTTTTATATCTTTTAATTCTGCCTCATGATTCTTTTAATAAACTTCTTTTGAAGTTTGCTGTACAATATTATGACTTTTGTCTAAAAATGCAGATACATCTTTGGATACAAACTCTCACTCTTAAATAAGAAAAAAAAAATTTTATATACCAGCAAACAATTTCTTCATACGCGCTTAGATTCATTTATTGAATGAATTAGGTTCATAGATACATTTTATATAGATACACTCATATATGTACGTACATACATGCAAATGCGTGTGGATTTCTACAAAGAAATTCCAAAGTCTGACACTTTTCTCAAGTTTTTTTGACTTTGATTTATATCCCAACGGATATAAACGTATACACATGAAACTGAAAGCTGAAGTCGCTTCACTGTACTACTCTCGGTGGCAAAAGTCACAGAGAAATGCGAAAGCAGAAGGCGACAATGACAATGTTGACGATAAAGTAGTTTAATATAGGCGGTGGAGCAAACGGAGACGAGAAATATTTGTGTGTTTGCTCGTGTTTATATTTTGTTTCGTGGCAAATAGATAGATTTGAAGGTTAAATTTTGAACGTCAAATCAAAAGTGTCAAACAAGCGACAAATTTCTAAGAAAATAATAAAACAGAAAAGAATTCAAATATAAAGTAAAAGGAAGATCGGATCTACCATTAGTCAAAGGTACGGAAATTCAATGTGCAACCAGATACATATTTAGACTCTAAATGGGCTGTGCAAAGTACTCGTAAGCCTTAATTAAACTGTGCTATTCCTTGCTTTTTTATCGATGTGAGATATATTGCAAGTGTAAGCTCCTCAAGATGCATGGTGGAGCTGTGGTCGAAAGGACAGTGTTTGACACGGGGCTTTCCTTATGTAGATATTATCACACGACTAATAAGAGTGAATAATTGCACGAAATACTCATAGTAAGGCTATTTAATCACGCATACAAACTTGTTGTAGATAAACCCTGACAGCGGAAATTGTCATTCAAATTGCTAAAGGACCTTAAAACGATGTTGCAAATGATTGGAGGGAAGCCACTTCACTCGCTTACACTTTGATTGATGTCGTAAATAAATAAGCAATGATAAATTCCAGATATTTGCATTTTTTGCACTTGAGAAGCACTGCTCCATTCAAATAAATGTCTGCAATAGGCCTAAGTGGATCACAAGTATTGGTTGTATTTTGTACTAATGCGATACCCATATCCCTCCAAAATGTACTCGTTGCAAGGTTATATGATCCTCACTTATACGATCCTCCATCGTCAGCAAAGAATAACTGGTGTACTTTGAGGTCCATCACTTTACTTTAGCAGATAGGATTGCAATAAAGACCAAGTAACTTAAGACGCCTCCATAGTGCACCCCGACTTCGATTGGCAACTCGTCGGTTACTTCAGGGGGGTATCTTACTCTTGTTTTTGTTGCCTCGTACATGTCCATAATCATATTTCAGATCTCGTAGTTGTCTGTCCAAATGCTTTTTAAAGTCAACCATCACCTTTAAGGAATCACGATTTTTCCATTACGAACTTCATACTCTAGATTGTATCTGTGGTTGATTTGCCCGCGGCAAACTTGCACAGATCATCAGATAGCCGAATTTTTTTTCGCACTCGGCCACCTAATACCCGCTCAACGATCTTCATAGCGTGTGACATCAGCTTGAACGAACCCTTCTCTTTACACACAATGTAACTTACTCTCCATTGATTCGATATTGGATTACCTCTCATAAATTTGGAGATGAGTATTATAAGCCATCTGAACCCGATGTCTCCCCTCCCATCTTTTTCCAGAACTCAGAGGGCATCTCATCTGGCCCAACCGCTTTTCGTTTTTTGGAGTATTGGACGGCCTCACTAACTTCTTCGACTGTAATGTCGGGTATTTCTTCACAGTTAGGGTTGGCTCTTGGAAAATATAGCCGGGGAAACTCTTTATTCAGTCATCCACAAGAAGCTGGCCCTGAACATTGTTAATGAACTTTGGCGAACGAATTTCCTGAGGAATCTCCTTTGAGCGGTTATTTTGAAGATGATTGCACCCTTGTTGTCGCAACTCCTGGATAGCCTGGTTTGTATCAGCAGCAGAGGAAGATATATCTTCCAGCTCCCGATACTAACCCTTTTGCAACGTCTGCATATTTCGGCTCTGTTATAGTTATTATACACGGCACCGTGTATCCGCTCCAAAGTGTACAGAACTCAATGAGAGCGTTCGCACTTATCCGGCACCGGATACACGGCATCCAAAACTCGTCTTAATATTATTTTCCAGCATAATAGAGCAAGTCGTGTCCGATGCAGGTGAACAGTGTGAAAGCTCCCATTTAGTTCTATACACTTCGATGTATCCGCCATCCGAAGCCGGATAGAGCTGAAAATTGTCCGGTAGTAAAATCGCCATGTATCCAGCATTTATGCCGGACATGTGTGAAACGGCCCTAATGCTGTAATTTGAAGTAAATATTTTAGAATATAAGAATTTATAAATCAGCTACTAGAAGTCTTTACCCGTTACTGACTTATTTATATATCTATATACATATATTTATCAAAAATGTTGCCAATCAGTGCCCCCAATTCTCAGTTCTTTTCGTCTAACTTAGGCAATTCATTTCATAGCATATGATGTGTGTTTAGAAGGAAAAATTTCGTTCATTCCAGGATTTAAGTTTAACTAAAATCAAACCTGTCAATGCATTGTAATGGAAGTGTAGTGTTAAAAGTAAAGTTAAATCTTCCAGCTAATTTCTTAAAATTATAGAACTCAGTGTAGTGTAATTCCTTGACAACATAAGGAACTCTAGTCTTCTTAGCAGCATATATAGCTGCTATACCTGAAAATTGTGAGGTTGTATAAATTTGTACAACTTTTGAGGCTTCTCTTACACTGACGCTTAATATAGGAGCGAATTCTGTGTGTGACCCACAGCCAGATATTTGTGAGTTATGATCTCCAGTGTTTCACTGTTCTGTAAAACTATAAAAGGTACATATCGACGGAAACCGATCACATGAACCTGATGCTAACATTTGAACTGAGATTCACTACAAAAATTCCTGACAGAATGGAGAACCGAAGAGCCATTAAGAAAAAGGAGTTGGCGTTCTATACCGATGGTTCTAAGATGGAAGTTGGCACGGGAGCCGGAGTTTATTGTGAAACCCTCGGGATAAATCACTCTTTTAGAATAAGCGACAACTGCAGCGTCTTTCAGGCTGAAGTCACGGCCATCATATAGGCTACTGAAACTATATGCGGAAGTAATATCGTTGGTAGAACGATCACTGTCTATAAAGACAGCCAGGCAGCCATTAAGGCTCTGGACTCTGCTGTAATTAGGTCGAGGCTTGTGAGGACCTGCAAATCACTTTTAAACAAGATATCTAGAGCCAATGCTGGGTACCAGGACATATGGATATCGAAGGAAACGAAAGGACTGACGAGCTTGTTAGACAAGGGTCGGTACTGTACTTATCGTGGGCGCTCTCTTTTGTAATGAGCAACCAGACGCTGGGTTCATCTGGCAAAGGCCAGGGCGCTATGGCTGACCTTCAGAAAGAACAGATCAACCTCTCTGGTGAAACTTAGTCGTTATAACGCACGGGTCGTTTCTGGCATAAATACTGGTCACTGTGCCATTGGCATCCACGCGGAGCGACTCGGTGCACTGCATAACGACTATTGCACAAGTTGCAGGGACGAAGAAGAAATTGTATCAATTCGTCTCCTGCCCTTTCCATCAGAAGAATGAGGACTCTTTGTAGTTACTTCTTCTCCGAGCTGGAGGACTTAGGCAATGTAGAGCAGACGGACCTCCTGAGGTTCATATCACTATCTGGGTGATTCTAACAACGGAATATCTTTACAGCGTTTTCAGGGTTAAATAATTTGAGCACAATGGACCCGGACTGTTGGTCTAGGTGAGCAGTAACTCTTTTTGTCACAAGGCACCCATCTACCTAACTTAACCAATAATAGGTACATCGTAGCAAGATTTGTATTCTTGTTCTGAGCTGAGCAGTTATTCGAATGAAATATTACGTATTTTACCTTCTTATCAACATGCTCTTTAATATAACTATAGACACAACTTGCTTCCTCTACAGCACATTTTTTGCCACGATTTTTATCCCAGATGTAGCAGAAATCACCCTTTGAAATATTCTCATAAATTGTAAGATTATAAGTATTTAAACGACGCTTGTAGAAGAAGCTGGATACATCACTTGATGTAACATACAACAGTCTTTCTCTCAGAGGCTGTTCATTTTTTGTAAACTGTTGTTGGCTAACAGCCCCTAAACGGTAAAAGAAATGAAGCTACGACTGTGTTTCAATGAAAAGACTGTAATACATGAGAATCAATCTAAATCTAAAAATTATCTTATTGGTTGTTACGACACTTACGTATATTATCTCAGGGTGCGATATGACGAACATTTTGATATAAATAACAACGGTCAATTTGCCGTAATTGAGATGCGTTGAGATTAACTTAATGCATGCTTTCTCCTAGCCCTTCATCAATCTAGGGCCGAAGACAGGATTTAACTACTTTTTGTAAGCCATTAGGCCTTAAATACACCAACAACTTCCCAAACCGCTAACGCACTATCCTCCACATCGCCACGAATTTCGCTTAGCAGATAAAAATGTCAGTCCCATGATAGAGAACAAAACGTAGAAAAAAAAAAAAAATTAAAACCTACAACAGCGAAAGAGTGAAAGCGTAAAAGTTTCATGATACGCTTCAAATGGCCCAAATACACATTTTTACGTACTTTAGATGCTCAATTTTGTTTTAAGTTTCTTTTTATTTTCTTCCTGGCACAACTACCCGTCCGCATTCACTGCGACTACAAGCGACGTGGGTACTCGTACTTTTCCTCAAATAGAATATCCGTTTTCGTCTACTTTATTCTGGCAAATGAGCAGAATGGATTTAAGAAGCTCCATCCTACCTTCATACTCGTACACTCAACCGTACACCTAACATACATACTTTTGTTCAAGTATAGGTATACCTACTTCTCTAGGTATAGTTGAACATCCTTCGGAGTAGATTGGATTTCAGAGTCTTTCAGTTCTGGTTGTCTTGTTCTACGTTGTCTTCTTGAAGGTTCGTTCCTTTACACAAACGGAAATGACAGCCCAAAGAAAGTGAAAGAAACCTTCCTTCAGTCAAAATGGAACTTACTACCCCCCAAACCTCCGTCTATCCTTATTTCTTTACCCATCTCTTTAGCTCGTCACAATGGCAACTCTATACATATATACATACACGTTTATATGGTGTTTTTCGTCTTAAGTTTAACCTTCTTCAACTTTTTGGTTGTTCTCTTTTGTTTTGTTTTGGATTTTGATATCCTTCGTGCTACTTTCTATAGATACACACAAGCACACAACTTGAGTCGTGTTTTCATTCTACATCGGACTGTGTGAACTTCAGGGATATCAGTAGAAAACAGAAGAAGCATTGTTTTTCCAATTGACTACATTTCAAACAATGTTTTCGATACCAAAAACCACCCTCTTTTATCCCACACCCATCCACCCCCAACCATAAAGTGAAAGAAAAACCATTTCCAATCTATTGCCGCAGATATTACGAATATATTTTCAAAAATCTATACAAAATTACAAATAAAGGCGGATGGGTGGTGGACGAGATCAGACGGACGGATGGATAGAAAGCCATGGCGCTTCCAAGGCGACAATCGCGCCCACATGGTTTCCCATTCTCTATTTCCTTGGACTACTGTATACTGTTGGCTAATGCCATAAGAAGCGCCTCTCATTGGCGTTGTTCGTTGTTTTTTTGTTTTCTTTTCCTTTTGCTTTTTTTTTTTTTTTTTTTGGTTCCAAAATTTTAATTATGAAAGACAAAGAAAATTGTGTCACATTTTGAGTGATTTATTTATTTGGAAATATGTCAAATGTCTACTGCATTCTCCTCATGTTGTGTTGTTTCATGGTTCTTGGAGATTTTTTTTTATTTTCGTTTTCTTCGTTTCTTTGTGATTTATCTTTATATCTGTAAATATTAGATGGATCCCTTCTTAGACAGGCGGCGCAAGGGGATGAAGCGTAGATGGGAATAAATTGGAAAATCATCCCCATCGTTATTATATTGGACTTTGGTATTAGTAGAAGTATTGTAATGATGCGGTTCGTTGAGTAGAAGGGAAATTTTGGTAGTTGGCGTTTAACTTGAAATGCCATCCAATGAAATTTGAAAGAAAAATATAAAATGAAAAACAAGACAACAACTGATATGGAATGATAAATCGAGCATTTTGCATATACATACGCCCAAGTACACTCAACTGAACGGGGGTGGTAGTTTGGCCGTTTTTGTTGAAATTCTTGAAAATAATTTGGCACTGCTTTGTCATGAAGGGATGACAGATTTTCCTGGAACAAACATTTATTATGAAATTTAAAGTTTTCGGTTCGAAGTTGTTTGAAAATAAATGCATTTGATCCAACAATCAGACATGCGAGAAAGGCTTGGAGTGCTAGTGTAGTGTTTTTGTACTTGTGTCCAAAATAATCGACACACTTCCGAATTCTTAATGAAGATCAAGTAAAATTTTTAGCGTAAATTGGATTTTTTGTTAAAAAGCATCTATTAAAACATCTGCCATCGTTGCATTACAAGCTAAAGTCAACTGCTATAGTTGTTGTTGGTATCAACTTCTTCGAAATTGGTTTGGAGGGTGTGTATCCTATCAGCTACTGCCACCCAATTTTGTGATAAAGGAGTCGAAACTGGGGCAAAGGTGTACCAAGAAGATGTACTTCGTCGTCATCGTTAAAGGTTTGACGAATATCCTTTCAATTGAACAAGATGGGTTTTCCAACAAGAGTCTCCTCCAGCATATAAAGCCAAAATAACTCAGCAGTGGTTTGGAATCAATATTCATAATTTTATTGCATCCGAGGATTTGCCTTCAGGAAGCCCAGATTTGAATTCTCTGGGTTATTCTTTATGGTCGGTGTTAGAAAGTATGGCCTTCAAGAGACCCCACCGATATTTGGATAGCATATAAAGTGTTTTAACCACAGCAGCGTTGTCCATACCATAATTTACTAAATGAACTAATATCTAGCATTGACTTTGTAGGAATTTTCAACAGCAATAGTAATATTGAATGAAAACCCTGGTTTGATGAGGAATGCCGGCAAGCACATGCAACTAAACAAGAGGCGTACAAAGCGGCGCTGCATAGAAGGACCAGAGCTGCGTACGAGCTCTACATGAGCAGGAAAAAAGAGGAACATCGACTTCTCAGAAAGAAGAAAAAAGAGCATGAGAAGCGCTCGATCGAGGAAACTGAGAGACTTTACTGCAGGAATGATGTTCGAAAATTTTACCAAAAGGTAAAAAGAACATGCCAGGGTTTCAAAGCCAGAACAGAAAATGGCAGGACGAAAATGGCAACATAGTAGTAGAATCGCAGTCGGTGCTGAGGGTATGGAAGGAACATTTCTGCAGACTGTTAAACGGCGATGATAACCAATATTCCGCTGTCAGGCAGAATGAGCCATTCAACAGTGACGATGGCAGTCAAGATTCCCGTCAACCCGATCAGAATGAAGTGACGATAGCGATATCTAAGCTCAAATCCAAGAAAGCTGCTGGAGCCGACGGCCTTGCTGCTGAACTTTTCAAGGCAGGAGGAGATGAGTTGGTAAGGAGCATGCATCAGTTCATTCTGTAAAATCTGGTCGAACGAAAGTAGGTCCGATGAATAGAACCTCAGCATCGTTTGCCCGATTCTGAAGAAAGGAGACCCTCTGAACTGCGCCAATTACAGATGTATAAGTTTCCTCAACATCGCATATAAGATCCTGTCTGCCGTATTGTGTGAACGCCTAAAACCGATCGTCAACAACCTGATAGGTCCTTATCAGTGCGGTTTCAGGCCTGGAAAGTCTACCATTGACCAAAAATTCACACTACGGCAGATCTTGGAAAAAAACCCATGAATATAAAATCGATACGCACCACCTCTTCATCGATTTCAAAGTTGCCTATGATAGCGTGTATAGAGACGAGGTATACAGAGCCATGTCTAGTCTTGGCATCCCTGCCAAGCTCATCTGTTTGTGCAGAATGACGATGGAGAACTCTCGCTGCTCCATCAAAGTCGGTAAGAACATCACCGAAGCATTCGATGTCAGGAAAGGTCTTAGACAAGGTGACGCGCTATCATGCGATCTCTTTAACATAGTACTTGAGAGAATTGTACGAAACTCACAAGCCAACACCGAAGGTACAATCTTTTACAAGTCTGTACAACTACTTGCTTATGCCGAGTACATTGACATAATCGGAAGGACTCAGCGGGCCGTCAATGGGCCATTTACGAGTATTGAGATAGAGGCAGCAAAGATGGGTCTAGCGGTCAATGAAAGCAAAACAAAATATATGCTGTTTACAAAAAAGGACACCCAACATCGGCGTCTTGGGCAGAACGCCACAATAGACAGATATAATTTTGAGGTAGTAAAAGATTTTGTTTACCTAGGCTCTATTGCAAACTCCGAAAATGACATCAGTAGGGAGATCACACGAAGAATTACTCTTGCCAATCGTTGTTTCTATGGGCTTAGACGGCAATTGTAACTCTTTATAAGACACTCATCATCCCAGTCCTGCTGTATAGCGCATAGGCATGGGCTTTGACGAAACCGGATGAGGATGCTCTTGGTTATTTCGAGAGAAAAGTTCTTCGAGCGATCTTTGGTCCCGTCTGCATAGACGGAGAGTGGAGGAGAAGGTACAATGCAAAACTATACGGCCTGTACAAGGACATCGACTTAGCCAGAAGAGTTCACATACAGCGACTAAGATGGCTGGGTCATTTAGAACGGATGGAGCCCAACGTTCCAACCAAGAAAGTCTTCAAATCCACTCTGAATGGACGGCGCAGTAGAGGACGACTTCACGGTATGTGGCACAATCAATTGGAGGGGACCTCAGCCAACTTGGCGTGCACAACTGGAGGCAGTTGGATCGTAACCGCGCTGGCTGGAGAGGTTTATTGGTTGAGGCCCAGGTCCAACGCGGACTGTGGCGCCATATAAGTAAGTAAGTAAGTAAGTAAGTAAGTAAGTAAGTAATATTGAACAAATGACTGAACATTTTTACAAACGTATATTTGACTGTTTTATCTCGTCCGTACCTGTAAGAAACACACCTAAGGATTTATCTACAACTGTTCGTTGGTACAGTAACCAATTACGGAGTCTGGGAAATAAAAGAAATAAAGTGTGGACAAATTATTTAACAACAAACAGAACAAGCGATTATAACCAGTTCGCTGTCCTTTATAGAGGCTTTCAAAACTTATCAAAAAAATCTGTATGATAGTTACATTAATAAAATGCGTGGCTCACTTCTTTACGATCCGAAAGTTTTTTGGAAATTCGTAAACAGTAAAAAAAAAAAACAATCAATGGTTATCCTGCTAACATGTCTTATTTAAGCGAATCAAGCAGCAGCCCTCTTGTAGTCTGCAATATGTTCTCTTCATTCGTTGGCATATCTTTCTGTTCCGACAACTATTCACCTACCCAAAGTAATTTTGCCCACCTTGAAGGCTTCCCTAACAGCTCAATGAGCCAGATTTCGATAATTGATGAAGACGTGAGAGAGCATTTAGCTTTACTTAGTAGCGATACTACCTGTTACCCTGACGGAATTCCTCCGATTGTATCGTACTAAAATATTGTTGCAATACCTTGTCATCATTAAAGCAGAGCATTTTTCCTAAAATTTGGAAAAAACTCTTATATCATTCCAATACACAAAAAAGGAAATCGAGGTGAAATATCTAATTATAGACCTATTGCCAAGCTATCGTGTCTACCAAAACTCTTCGAGGCTAAAGTTTGTAAGGGTTTTTATTTTGCTTGCAAACCATTTCTATCAACCAAGCAGCATGGGTTTATGAATAGAAGATCCACTGTTACCAACCTGTTGGAATTTAGATCTTTTACAAACAAATCTGTCGAAGAGGGTGGTCAGGTCGACTGTATTTATACAGATTTTAGCAGGGCCTTTACAACTTTCACACAGCTTATTTCTGTTTAAAATGACGTCTTTGGTCTTTCCAAATCATTTCGTTCGATGGATATGTTCTTATCTTGAAGAACGAACTTATCAAGTTTTATTTCGGGGAAAAACATCCGATACAATCCTCGCTACATCCGGTGTACCCCAAGGAAGTCACTTAGGTCCTCTTTCATTTATCATTGCGATCAATGACGTGGTGGCAACACTTAAGAGTTCTCGAATCTTAATCTATGCTGACGACATAAAAATCTTTAGACTTGTACCCAGTCAGTCTGATAGTATTGCTATGCAGAATGATTTATATACGTTCGCTGATTGGTGCTGTAATAACAATTTATTTTTGAACGTATCTAAATGCCAGTCGATGAACTTTTCAAGAAAAACTCATTTAATAAGTTATGATTACAATCTCAATATGTGATTTAGGAGTGCATTTTTCTCAAAATATCGACTTCGATTTTCACATTGAACAGATTGTCAATAAAGCAAACTCAATGCTTTGCTTTATAAAGCGTTGGAGTAAAGAATGCGAATGTCCTTTTATAACATCTTTGTTCGCCCGCAGTTAGAGTATGCGTCCAACATTTGGTCTCCAATGTATGCAGTACACATTAACCGTATTGAATCGGTATAGCGTAAGTTTGTCCGATTTGCACTTCGCCATTTAAACTGGAATGACCCTAAACGTCTTCCACCATATTGCGACCGCCTTCTTCTTTTAAATCGTCATTCTTTGGATAAATGTAGGGAAGTATGTGATGTAGTATTTGTACACTGGTAAATGGTTTAATTGTCTCGCCAGATCTTTTAAATGAAGTCGGTTTAAACGTAAGATGCTACAACTCCAGAAAACATAGATTTTCTGCGTAAATTTCCACCGAACGAACTACGGTTCGAACGAATCTCTTACGCGTATGGCGAAAGAAGTAAGTAAATATAAAAGTAACCGCCACAAATTTGATTACGATTATAGAAAATTAAATCTAAAACATAAATTACACGAACGATACTAATTTCTTGATGTTGTTAGTGTTTAGTGTAATATTTGACTTATGCGTAGCATATTAATTTTTCGTTCATACTTTTGTTTAGTATGCAATCTGATTTTTATTTACTTGTCCAGTCTTTTTGTGTAAGGTGTTAGGCTTTATAAATATAAACAATACTAACAACTAACATCACGCTAAATGATGACTGTGACAAGCTGATTTGAGTTTTTCTCTCTCAGTTCAAAGTAATATTCGTCACAAAATGCTTGCCCTTAAGCAGTACTGATAGCCTTTATCCCTGGAAACTGCGCGTGCCTCTGTAGCCCAGTGACCACGGTGTTTGAATGCCTGTGGTAAGGCAAAAGACAGTCACTTTGAATAAGTCGCTAAGTGCTAACTATTTAAGGAAATAAATTTTATTAATACTAATTCAAAATGGTTTTTTGTTTAATTTTTATAACGTTTTGCACTTGTAACAAAACTTTTGGCAGGACTAGCTACATATTCGTAACATATTTAAGATATGAGTTGAAATTCTGTAGTTTAAAGCTTTGGCATTGTTCAACGTTCAGATCGTTCCAAGTAAAAATTGAGCTTTTTATTCTTTCAGTGAGTGATTTCTCTGATCTTCTCAATCTTTCTTCTTTTCTCCTTCAATATTCAAGCTCATCCATTTCATTTTATTTCAGCATATTAAATATCTAAACTCCATAGGAGTCCCCTTAATTCTATCTTAAATCCCAACTATTCCATATTAAGATGACACCATCGCTAACTAATTACGTATTTTCAAATACAATTCTAATTTTTCAAACAACACTCCAAGATTAAGAGCCCAAACAATCCCGGATTAATAAATCGCTCAACAATTAAACGTTTCTCTGTCTTTTTCACCTTCCTCTTTGGGATTAACTTCACCGCAATCAAAAACCAAAAAAAAACTCTGCGAAAAAAAACAAACATCCAAAACAAAACGCAATAAAAAAAAAACAAGATCCCACATATTATTCCTTCTCAAAATTCATTGTGCTGCCTGCCGTCTCTCCTTCAACGGAACACACAAAAATGAATAATGGCTGCTTCCCGACCTCCATAAAGCATACATCCGTCGATTCGCATTGATGTACCCATAAATACATTCGGCGCGGCCGTCGCACACATATCCTTGTGCACGTTTCGTGTCGACCATACTCTTTTTCCCTTTTTGTCTCTTGTGTGTGTGCTCTGCCGAAAAATACAAAATACCAACACAACAACAAGCCGGCGTGGCCGCCAGTGTGTTGTTCTTTATCATCCCTCCTTGCCATTCCAGACAGGCAATGATTGAATATGTGTGAATAAGAGCACTCAGCAGTCCTTCCACGGACAGAGAAAGAGATAAATCGTCTACTACCATCTCCTTCGGTTTGTGTTTTCAAATTGGTGTTCCCTTCACTCCTTGGGGGTTGATTTAAATAACAGCTGTTCGGCTGAATTCCAGAATTTCACGTTTTATGCTGAATTCAAAGTGTATTGGAATAACATCCACACACTGGAAGCAGGAGAGCATGGATATTTTGTTTGTTTCCTTTTGAGTTTCATTGGGCATTTGTGTTTGTAGTGCGTTTCCCTTTCGCGATGGCATGGCCGGCCGGTGACCGGTTATTAACTTCCTCTTGGAGAGTTGCGTGTTGTGATAAGGATTTGGTGTCAAGAGGAAAACAACATGATTTTGTATCGCGGTAGCAATAATTTAAATCTACAAACGCGCAGAGAAAAATTACTCGATTTGCGACAAAATAAACCAGCCGCAGCGCGACCAAACCGAAGGTGTATATGTAACTTAATAAAAGTGAGCCGTTCTCAGGGGAGTTATCGATTTGCTAGTATGGTCGGGGAATTTTGATTTTAAACTTATGTGAATTTGTTTATAGATGGATTCGAGGGATGAATAACTGATTTGGGACCACGCATTTTATTTTTGATAAACGGGAATAAAAATAAGTCATTAGGTCATAAATTAGGAGAATACGGGCAATGGCTCATTAATTCGACGTTTTGAAACTTCATAAAATGGAATTGTTTGAGTGGCTGTGTGAGAACTATCATTGTCATAATGGAGAATGACAACGCAATTCGTTGATGACATCTGGCAAGCAAATTTTTGTATATCAATTGGTATCTACATTTCTTTGATCCTCTAAAGCTAAACAAACAAGCGATCGTTTTTTGTTTTAAAGTGGTTCGATAACTATTAACTTTTATCAGTTTTCGTTCACCTTAGAATACTCATACGGGTACATCCTGTACCGATGCTATGCTACAATATTACATGTTTTTGAAGCACCACACGATCGCTTGATACGACCCTTTTTTTTAACCAGCACAAATCTTCTTCACAGCTTAATGATTATGCAGTATTGATTAGATTCTAGTCTTACTAATGTCCAAGGTTGCTTCTATCTAATGGTATGTTGTATCTGAGTTACAAATCACTACACCAACCAATCTTTTTCTCTTTCTCTGTCTATCTACTCCAAACGCTTGCACTCTTGAGAGCGCCCAAATTATAAAAAAAAAAAAAAACTATAAGCGAAATCACTTAGCATTTTTTGACGTGTCAATGTTTCTTACCATAACAAATGTCGAATGTTCTTCCTCTTCTTCTTCCTTTTATCAGCGAGCCTTATGATCCGAAAATAAGGGATCATAGTCCTCCCACTTCACCGCATTTTTACTGATCCGCCCAATGTCGAATGTTATGAATACGATATTTGTTAGTGCACCGAAATACGGGAGCTTAATGGTTCACCAATAGAAACATCAGTCATTGATGCAATTCATTCAAGCCGGCCATGCGCAATCAACGTATTGCTGGATTGCGTAAATCAAAGTCTGCAAAACTGATACAGATACAGATCCATTGCCAAACTTTCATGTGCACCCAAGCTCTTTGCGAGCATTGTTTATAACTTATTTACTTCCACTGCAAATCAATCCTCTTCTCTAATTAGCATGGGTTCCTAAAGTACAGATGTATACAACCAAAAACCTTACTGAATTTCTTTCTAACATATTATGTCCAAGACTGCTGCGGCCGCTCGTCAGCTTCATTTCCTTTGTAATATTAAGAACTCTGAATACTTGGCCACAACCACTGAATTGTGGTATAGGTACATACCTTATTCTCAAAATAGGCCAGCATGTGGCCTGAGTGAAAACGATAATTCATCACATCACTGATTTAACACGTCATATGAAGATCCTTAGCAAAATTCCGTTGCTAACTTCACGAGCAGTATGTGCAACTGACTTCATGCACAGAAAAATTTATTTAGAACATCTTTTCAAAATAATCATCCCAAATCGCACCAATTGGGAAAATCATCAGCTCTTTCATTTGGAGCGACAAATCAATCGGTAAATGCTGCGGGTGTCGGAATTGTTGGTTCCAATTTCAGATCTATTGTACAACTAGGTCACAATACTTCCATCTTCCAACCAGAATTCTATGGGATAGAGCTATGTACCAAAGAATGCATCAAAAGAAACCTCTGAAGATCACACATATATATATTAGAGCACAAGCAGCTCTTAAAGCCCTCTAATCGTTTAGTTCGGAACTGCTACTTATTCTCCTGCAGCTTACTACACACAGAACTCTCTCACTCACTTGGGTCTCTGGTCACAAGGGCATCGCTAGAAATGAGATTGCTGATGAACTAGCCAGATCTGGCTCCCAATCTAAATTCATACGCCCTGAACCCTTTTGTAGTTTATCTATCAGCCAAATCAAGATACAGGTCGAGCGTTGGGAACAGCATGAAAAGCACTCATACTGGGACTCACAAATAGGTCTAAGGCACGCAAAGAAATCTATAGATTTCTCTGGCAAAAGATCAAGAGATTCTAGGAATGAACGAACATAATGCACATTTTTGAACAGACTTCTTTACTGGTCACTGTTCTCTCAAATACCACCTCAAATTCGACGTTAGTCATTTTGATACATGCAGGCTTTATCTCGAGGACATTAAATTGAAACTGCCGAACATATCTTATGCGAGGATCTCGCCATTGTTCGAACCAGAATTAAATACTTTCAGAAAGGGTTCACTTCCCCATCTTATTACGTCTCTTCCTTAGTTAAAAAAATTCGAAATACTTTGAGAACTTGATTTTAGCTAAGATACAATTCACCATATGCCTCCGTTTTAAAGGATAGAATAAAAGATCATTATGCTGGTCGCTGTACTTCGATGGGTCTCATTGAGCCCTCTCATCACAAATTGTATAAGCAATGGCAAAATCCGTCTCGTCAAAATATTTACTTTTTATGTTCATAAATACTTTTCTTTTTGCTATTTACTGGTATTCACTACTGTTATATGTAATTAAATTCTAGATTCTTAATTATGAGAATGCATTTTTTGAAGTGTCCTGTTAATATGAGTATCATATAAATTTAAATAAATTACATGAAATATTAATGATTTAGTAAACAAAAAATAACAAATATATGTATGTTGCCTACTCTTCCATGAATTTCATTCTGTATTCTAAAACTTTCGATACATAATTAAAAAGTTTTGTTCCGTTTTGACATTCAATATCAAAATCACTTCATCATATGAGAGCACCGATTTGATCCAGTCGAGTCTTTTTAGTTTCTGGAGGATTGGAGATCTTCTAAAAAAGTGATACACATCTTTCTTCAAAGAACATATCCCGGGCCGATCAGTCCTGTGATCTAAAGTTTAGAAGTAATTGCTCTCCTCTAGTCTATTCTAATTAGTTGAATGATTTTATTTGCATTGAAATAATTTCCTATTATTATTACGATTTGCTGACAGCAAGAAAAAGTTGATCTTGCTGATCTCTTACAAACATATTTTCAGACAATTCAACACTAGATCTGACACAAGTAGATCCAACAGTTAAACCGGCTATACAGAAGTGAAGTTAAAGCCTTGTGTTATTCAGCGCATCCTTAAAAGCATAAACTGCAAAAAAAGCCACCGGGCCAGACGGAATTCCAGCCATAGTTCTCCAAAACAGTGCACCGTAACCAACACCGATTATTTGCAAACTTTTCTCATTATCTTACTGACAGAAAACGTTCCTATTGTGCTGGAAAATAGCCCGCATCCAACCTATTTCCAAAAAAGGAAAGAGGCCACTTGCCACGAAATTACCGATTCATAGTCATGCTATCTATAGTATATGGTATTCGTAGATGGCGTTCAACAGAAGACTTTCTGAGTTACGTAACACATCTATAGACTTCAGCTATTGAACAACATGTCGAATCAAGAGCGGTTGCACGAGACATCTCAAAATCATTTGGTTGAGTCTGGCAGAGGGTTCTACTAAGCAATCTTCCTATGGACTATCACAAAAACTCTGGATGGAAAACTTTCTTCAAAATAGATCAACCCTGGTTCATATCCGGCTTGTCTTCCGGTATATTTGCTGTTTTTGACGGTATACCTCAAGGATCCATTCTTTCTCCTACATTATATTAACCCCTATTCTAATGATCTACTGGGATCAACAAATAATAAGATATTTAGTTCCGCCGATGAGAGCACTATCTAGCATCTTGCTTAAACATCTTGCCTGTGAGTATACGACAGTGATGCGAACGAATTCACACAGTTAACAAAAAACCACAGAAAATCTTGCAATGGGCAAAAGCAAACCTTGTGAAGTTCAATGAGAAGAAAACATAATCCACCACCTTCTCCAGAAATAATACATCTACTGTGCCCCAGCTTCAAATTGATAACCAAATAATCTAGCCCAAGGAGACCATGCATTTACTGGGAGTAACATGGCGTGATCACATATCTAATATTGCAATTGGCTTCAATGAAGTTGAATTATGTTTTCAGAGCAAAAGTTCTTTACGCTGCCGCAACTTCTTCTTTTATACAAAGCATAAGTAAGACCTGGGCCTGAGTACTGCTCTCAGGTTTGGGGCTCAGCCCCAAAACACAATCGAAATCTACTTGAAAGCACCCAGAAACGCCCAGTTCGCGCTTCCAGCACTTACGTCTAACCTTCACTCGTTGGCTCATCGAAGGCAGGTGGGAGACATATGTCTGCTCTACTACTACAACCATGACAGATGTTCGGAGACCTCAACAGGATGATTCCTAGTGGACCTTTCAGCGTCCTAGCATGCAGGCCACTAGCGCACACAACTTTCATGTTCAGCTGACAACCACAAGAACATCATTCTATCATATCTTTTTGTTACAGGACAAGCAATCTTTGGAACTCATTCCCAGGCGAAAAACTTCCAGAAAGCTATCATCTGCAATAATTTAAATGCAGAATTTATAGACATCTGCAGGCATTTCGGGGCGCTGGCTTAGCGTTACATTAAACTTTCTCTACTTCCTCCACTACAGGATATTTAACAGTCTATAATAAAGGCCTGAATCTTGCTGAACACACCCTTAAAAATAGGGGTATAGGTAGATATAGATACCAATTTTCAGCAGCTTAAGAAAGATCTTTCCGCATCAGCTTTGATCTAATCGAGGTAAACAAATCCTACCAATGCACAGCAAACGTCAAATAACTATTTCTGAAGGAAAGTGGTAGTCCAATAAGCAGATATTATATTAGGTCGTAATTACATTCCGAACGGACAGGATCTTAATGCGAACCGAAATGCTTGTTTGTTTGCTACATTCAAAGATTCAATTTCATTAGGATATTGGGTAAGTATGAACTAAAGGAGCTAAAATAATGTTATACTAACAGAGGGCTTTTAAACCGGATTTGGTTTGCAGCTTTATTGCAGTGCATCATTTTGTTAAATATTTTTCACTCCACTGAGGTATTAAGAAATTATCCACTCACATTTCAAATAAATTTGCATATCTGCCAAATTAGTTGAAATTTTATTTCTTATTTTCAATTGAACATTCGTTTTCTCTTACATTTTGCAAGTTCTTGTCTGATTCCCTCTGACCATGTGCATGTGCACGCACGCACAACAGCCTCAATGGACTTTGAGTTTGCGTTAACTCGCAGAAGTAGATACACGCTTAGTCGTTCCCAAATGCAGATAGATACATCAGAATACGTAATGTGTTGCATATCTTAAAAAATAAAAATAAAAAAATTACTCCGATCCGTTGAAAATTTCGCATGATGATCCTGGGATACCGTGTTGTTCCCGTTTTTATTTGTTTTGTTTTTCATTTCAGCTTTTCTGATGGGCAGAGAACCAGAAAGGATGTGCGTGACGACCAAACTAAACAAACGCGCGCGCGCACACACAATTTCCCCCTGAATAACCAATGCATCCGCGTGTATCCCAGCCGCTCACCACCATATCATTACTATCCATGGCTCGGATATGGACCCTGCTCTCTTCCTTTAGTCCGATTACAAGTTGCGCATGTTGAGCGCTCAACTTGTCGCTGTGTAAAACGGATGCGAGCGCGCAGCGAGCAGATGCCTAACATGCGTTATATTGTAATTCTTTTGGTATTAATCCGAGGAAAATTGGAGAACGAGTTCAAGCCGGCAAACAAAAACAACCAACGTTGACCGACAAAACACAACACAAGTTGAAGTTAAAAAATGTTCAATTTAGTTGCAGCAGCAGCAGTGGCGGTGCGGCTGCACGAAAGACTTTTGGCCAACAATATAACAGCGAAAGAGAATACCACATGAAGCCAACCAAATCTGGACGTTGCGTTGTCGCGCTCGACGTTTACCTTTAATCCTGGTGTGTACTTATATACCCAAGAAAGACTGTATTCATTTAAGGACTGATTAAGTGGTATACATGCCGCACATGCACTTACTATTTGAATAATGTTGTTGCGCATGTTGCCATCTGTGTACGGCCAAAAGATATACACGCAAAACAAAGAATGGCAAATAATTGAAAGGTGTACACTCCGTTGCGATGTGGTGATACCTTCTTCTTCTTCAAGGAGCAGAACATATCTGAGATGCTCCCAAAAGTGGTCGGAATGCATTTTGTGGTGGGGAATTTATCAGAATGTACTTTGTGTCCAAATGTGTGCACAAATTGAATGATCATCAAGTTTAACTGCGATACTTAGTGTCACCTTCCCGACAGGTCGAAATTGATGAATGAGCAGTACGGGAATAATGTGCAGACAGATTACACAAGCGCCCCATGGAAACGATGCTTTCGAATGAATGAATTCACAATCGGAAGGAAGATTGCTGCAAGCGAATCAGTGCAAATCCTAATTTATATGCAAAAGAAAGGGATATTAAGATAGTTTCGAAGCGTTTACGCTTTACTTTTTGTAGCGGTGTTATTTTGAACAAAGCTTAAGTGACACTGCCGATTTATATAAAACGGTGAAGCCGAAAAGCGACCATTAATATTGTAGTAGCTATCCAAAGTGACTAAGTCACTTCAACTCAAATTAGCTACAATCGTCAAACATAACCGATCACAGAAATGCAGGTCAACGCTTTTGTTATGAGCTGCAATCTCATACAGCTTATGGAATATTGCGTTTTTCTCCTGGCAGCTAGGCAATTGAGTTACTAAAATCTGGGGCCCTTTAACATATTCAGATGCATAATAGGATCATCTTCGTTCGATTCAGAATAACAGGTAGTTCCAGCTGACATGTGTTTCGGGAGTATCGATGCTAACTTTTGTTTAAAATGAATCTTTAAATGGAGCTACATATACAATACATACCATATGTATATCGACTGAAACTAGCTCTGGCTCAAAAAAAGAAGAGTTCAGCCATTGTGCGATTTGGCGTATCCTTTTAATATTAATTGGATTCGAAAAAGGGGCACACGGAGAGAAAAAAATTGTCAAAAGCAAATCGGTAAAAAAAATCTTTCAAAACTATATATGTATCAACATCTAAAACTGTTGAAATCGCCAATTTCAAGTGAATCTAGCCGATGAGTGAGTTGATTTGGGATACTTTTTAATAACAATAAGATCTGTAAAAACGACGGAGATTTTGTTGATTTTATCGAACTATATTTTTCGATAAAACAAAATTTCAACTAATTTTTTAGTTGCTTTTACTGTCATTTCAGTTTTAATTGTGTAGGACTATTCCTGTAATGTGCAAGGAATTTGTCGACTCTACCGATTTTTCCTTGTGCCAGTAGTTGAATCAGCAAAATCTACGGATTCTTATCAGATTATTGTAAGTTTCTCGTGTGCCTTTAAGCATTACTTTTTCGAAACGCTTAAAAAGTTCGGTCGTGTTTTGTACGCACATAAAGTGAAAAAATAGAAAATAAAAATTAAGTGTTCAGTGAAATATTTTAAATCGAAAATGGATTCTAACGTAGCTGGTAATTAAGAACCATTGCAATGCAATGAATTAGGATGTAAGTAATTTTTATAAATGCTTTTCTAAATACCGTCAGTATACTGTAAAATATTTCCCAGTCACAAAGTGTTTGTTTCGAGTTATTGGGCATTTAAAGTTTGTGACTCCATAAGAATATAAAATGTTATCAAACTTAAGTATTAAGTGATTTTGTTATTTAGCTTTACCAGTAATTCTATTTTGTAAAACTTTAACATTTGATGTGATAGCAATATTTTTAATAGAAAAGAAAGAAAGAATCAACGACACACAAAACCATCTTTGGGATCAAATGTTACTCATATTCTTAGAGAGTGACCTTTACTAAAGCAAGCTTATGGACAAAGATAGGTCATTTTAAACAATTTTCCAATAATCGGAATTAAATATTTCTTTTTCTCAGATTTAAATAGATTTCACTTGTGCGTATAATGATGCAGTCTGCAGCTTTTATTCCGGGTGGAGGAATAAAAGTAAGAAAAAAAAATTGCCGCTGCTGTAAAAAGCAAGAAACAAAATATTTAATGACCATAATGAAGGTAAGAATGCAATCCCATACAGTGATATGTACATGCATATTAAAAAAAAATTTTTTGTAGATCTAAACAACGTTGATATTTGAAGCGTTGCATTACCTGCTACCACCAGGAAATAGATATAGAATAAAAACATGCTAATGCTATGTTCCTTGTGGCTACGACAGAAGGTGAGGTGAAAGAAAAATTGTAAAGAATAAGTGAGGAAAATAAAAGTAAGGGCGCAACCCTTCAATCTTTAATAATAATTCTTCTTTAAAGCAATATTGTAAGTGCATGTTTTACGAATATTGACGACATTTTATATAAGCATCACTCAGTTCTCAGTGTGGTATATTCTTGTTTTATTATATTTCATATACTTAATTTTTCTTATTCAATGGAGTACCTACCAAATCTTATGTAAATCATAAAATAAAAAAATTGTATTAAACAACTATTTGGAGTGTATTTTTATTCCCGATAAAAAATGTAACAGATTTTTGGTTTCCCAAAAATGTAAGGGCTGCAAAGGGATGAAAAACAACAAAATTGCTTGTTGAATCTATGGTTTCAAGACTTGTAAATCTGTTAATTCAACACACATAATAGTTCAATTTACAATAGAAGCTGATTTACCAACACACAAGTATGTTGAAATAACTGCTTGCTACGCAGTTTGCACTGTAAATTCAACAAACTAGTGGTTGATTATGAGTATTATGAATAGTTGATTTTACTGAAAGAGCTTTAATATCAACATATAATTATGTTGAAATTACGATTATTATTGTTATTTTCGAACGCATTTTACCCGGTTAATTCAACAGATTGGTAGTTGATTCAACAATTAAACAAAATCGTAAATTCAATATTTTATGCTATTAGCTGAAATTCAAGACCGGAAAACGTTGAATTAACTGCCGTTCTCGGTAATTTCAACAACTTCTTTTTCTCCGTGCAGCTAGACCAGCCAGCATGCACTAGAACAACCATCTATCTCCCATATACTTTCCCACTTTCCTAAGAGTGCAAAACACAAAATGGCATATAGAACTTGGTAAGCTATGAAATAGTAACAAAAAAAAAAAAAAAACAGGAAGCCCAAATCCCAGAACACTCAGACTAGCTTTCGGTCCATTATACTACCAGGCAGGAACCTTTTAATCAAACGTACTACGCGCAGCACTATTGCCACCCTTGGATTAGGTTAGGTAAGTGTGCTAGCAAAATTGCCAAACAAAATTGGTTATTCACTATCGAATATGCTAATATTGAATCGTTCTATCGATATGTGTATTACTTGTAATCGTAAATCCATTTGCTTTTTTTTATGTATTCAAGTTCTTCACTAAAGTTTCCTTCTCTCTGTTTTTATTGTAATACTGATAGTTACCACACATCAGTTCCTTGAATTGTAGAAGTTTAGTCAAGGTTCATTCAAGACTAACTTTAAATACTTACAGAATGACTACTATTATTCCTTCCACTATTATTAAAGTATACTATTAATTATTATTTATTGTTATGGAATTATGTAGTTTTAAGTTGGAATGAATAAATAAAGTTAAATCCAAATATAAATCTTAAAGGAATCCTCCACGTCACACTCAGATTAATGCTGACCCATTGTGATACCCTTTTGGGGGAAAAGTTGTTCCTTGTCCATTATAATCCTGTTCAATACTAAATTTTTCAGTTACTTTCTGCGTTGTTACATACAAATCATACGGTGGATTTGATGAAGTTCATTATTTTGTCTTTCGATGTAATGAAAAGCTCCTCTAAGTCCTAGAAGAACCGGTCCAACAGACCGATAAATGACATCGCAAACTTCATCAGATCCTCTGGATGGTTTGTATCTCGGGCACAGTAAGTACTAAATGCTTTCTTTAGAATATGTACAAAGACGATATTTTTTCTGCTTTTCACGAGGAAGGCATTCTCTAACCTATCTCCTTTGCCCCCATGGGTATCACAATGGGTCTATATTGACCTGAGTGTGGTGTGGAGGTTTCTATCCCCCACATACCTAACCTAACCTAAGTCCTAGAGGAAGTGCCTTCCAAGAAATTTATTCCTGGTGTGATGAAGACCCAGGCAGTGACACAGAAAGTGTCCTCACAAACATCCTCATCACCGCAGCCTCTGCAAAGGTCTTTTCCGTTTGAGGCAATTTCTTTATGTGGTATCGCCAGAGTATTCCGTCCCGTGATAATTATTACGAGGATGGAAAGAGATTTCCTGTCTTTCCGTGTAAGTTTCTCGGTCCTAGCTTTGTCAAAAGTGCGCCGTAGCTTCCTTATGGTGGTACAAGTCTCTACAGAAGTCCATATTTTTTTTATAATTTACTCGCGCTAAAGGGGTTATGACTACCCTTTTTATGCATTATACATAGCGTGAGCGTCTCTCTAATGGTTTGAGTGTGCAAGGCGGAATTTTCACAGAGGAGTCAGCTTACATCTGATATACATGCCAAGCCTCCTCTTGCTAATTCGTCACCCTTCTCATTGTCTGGTATGCCTTCACGTCCAGTGACCGAGCAGGGCGTTACGTTGTTCTGTGTTCCAAGAACCTTAAGTTCTTCTCAGTAGCATTTAACAAGCTTCAATTTTATTTCTATAGCAGAAATTGCTTTTATCGCTGCCTGGTTGTCGATAAATAAGGGGATACCTTCCAGTGGCATTGTCCCTATCGCAGTCTCACGGATTGCTGTTGTCACTGCTAAGACCTCCGCTTGGAAGACACTGCTGTAGTTCGGCAGGCGAATACACTTCGATATACCCAGCAGTTTAAAGAAGATGCCTGAATCTACGCCAGCGTCCATTTTAGAGCCGTCTGTGTACACTGCTATGGATTGCGCTAGCGAAAGATCTTGTTAAGTCCAGATATAGCGTAATTTAGTCAGTAATACGTACATGACCTAGGTATTTCTGTAAGATCGTTGGATGACCCATTGCATTTGGTTTATAGTTATCTCATTGGCTTATTCTCAGGGCACTAATGGCTGCCAACACAGTTGGTACTGTTCTCATTACACTGGTGATACCGATGTAATGGCCGTTGGGTTGGTAGTCTTGTTGACAGCCTACCACCATACGATACCGCCATAGATCAGTATAGGTCTTACTACTATAGCCGTTTACATCCACAATATGATTTTCGGAGAGAATCCCCAGGTCTTCCCAAATACTATTGTGCCATTTTTATTCATTCGTTAACGTTCAGTCTCCTATTGAGTTTATTATCGAGCACAAGACCCACATATAGTGCGCTATCAGAGATTTTGAGGAGGTGCCTCCAGCGGAAGGTGCATTGCTAATGAGGCAATGGATGTGAACATCTCCAAGAAGTTTTGAATTCCCCTCAAGTTTTGAATCTTGTGGCATCCCCATATCCATGAGATGTTGTTCGACTCGGCAGTGGCCTGTAATGAATCCTGTGGCTATTCGAATTGGACTCCTAGTTAGCTGTAAAAGTTGCTTCGCTCTTTTGTACAAAGCTTTTGGCAGAACGATTTTGGCAAGTATGTTGCCTTCAGTTTTATCCAGTAATGATGGGTTTTTTTTTCATTTAGGCAGTTTCTTATACAGCTTTTAGCCGTACTGACTGGTTGTCCACAGAATAGTCCTGGCATCATAAAGTTTGATGTAGCTTGTGTTCTGGATAGCAGGTTAGTCTTTGATCTCTATCTTTTCATTTCCATTAAATGTGCTAATAAGAATAAGAAGTTCGAAGATCCGTGGAAGCCTTCACGCCAAGGAAACCATCTTACGAAAGATAGAGCGCCACGTTCAAAGAAGAGTTCATCTGAACCCTGTTGAAAAGGAAAAATCAATGAGCGTTTCAAAGACATCGCGAGGCAGGAGAGGCAGGCTATAAATGCCTCGATCACACAAATGCGTCGACATCGACATTTGATTGGCCTCAGTAACCGTGTGATCCAAAATTGGGAGGCCTGCCGATATTTTCGAAAGTCAAACAGGCGAACCCCACAGGCGGATCATTAGAAATGCGGTGAAGTGGGAAGATTATGATCTCATCTTTTCGGATCATAGCCTCACCGAAATAGGAAGGAGAAGTGTTAGTACGTGATCTATTTTCAAAGTTTCTCAAAGTTGCGGTCTGCGATCTTGTTGTTTCTATACTATAGGACTATAAATTTATACCGTTTTTTATTCAAAGTTTCAAGTAAGCGACCCAATTCTCCGGGATTTTCCTGATCTGTACTCAGAAACTGAATTTGGATGGATTTCTACAAGCGTTTTTTTTTTTTGTTTATCTATTTTGACGAAATTTCAATAAGTATGTACATTTCACAATCTTTATTTTTGTAACACCCTATACCTACAACAAGTTGTTATCTGCATCGTTCCCATCGAAAAGAGAGAAGTCAAAACGGAAAACACTCCTTTCAGTATGCTACTTCTGACAAAAAGATACCCGCTCTTGTATTTAACTAAACAGAACAATGGCAGCAAACTTTCTAAAAATCCCCATGAGGTGTCAATGAAAAAGGTGCATTTTGTGTTACTCTTTTGCCACAGATCGAGTATTGATTTCATCTTCTTTCGGCTTCGCTTTGCATACACGCTCCAGATGTCTTATGCAATTCAATGCAAACCTGCCGTAAGGTTTTGTTATACCAAAAAGAGTTTAGTTGCTACCTGTGTCCTAAACGCGTAAAATCCCTCTACAGATACATATGTATATTGTTAATCACTCACCTTTTTCGAGATTTCGTAGCCGTAAATTTAAGTATGTTTATTCCAAAAAATTGTTTATAGTAATCCCATTAATTAATCTAAAAAAAAAAAAAATAATAATAATAATATAATTCATTAGGTTAACTAGTTATTGACAATGAATAATAAAAACATTCATTCATCATCCATAATGAATCATCTCATTTAAACAGAACAGAAAATTTAGCACCATCCACACTCAACAACCCAATAAAGATACCCATCGGCTCGTTGTAGTGCACATCAATTGTGTCTCGTTGGTGTTGGGGTTGTCATCGTGGCCATAAAGATGTGTATCTGCATCTACAGAGCATGCACCAGAAAGGAGATAAATTACCCGATAACAAAACCATAAAATTATCCTATAATTCCTATAAACACGCATCGCCATCTATGATTGTCTAGAGAAAGTATCTAATGGATGCTGCGGCGGTGTGACACAATAAATTTTCCTATTTCGCCAAAAATACAAAAAAAAAATCTACATCTCATTCGCACCCAAAAAGAAAGATACACAATCTGTGTGTTGGTGTAAGATTTATGGCTGAGCAGAACTAAAAATAGACCGCGTGTGTGATGCGATACAAATGTTGCGCAACATACGTGTTAGGGATAAAAAAGCCTAAATTAGAGAAAACTTCTATGGGCATTTGTAGACCCATTGAATGCTCTAGTTTGGATTGGCCGTGTCAATTCGTTTTCAAAACTAATGATCTCCCAGCCAAATACAAAAAAAATTACAATCAATGGTTGCATCTCTAACTTCATTCGGACCCGAACCAAGAAGATTTTTCCCTCAATTAACTCTGTCGCTAGCGAAGATTTACACGCGAAGCTCAATGGTATAATCTCTCTTGAACGCGCACGTATACCAAGTTATTCTTCTTCCTTTTTTCGTTTAAGTCGCCTTCGATAAAAAGCGTTTAAACTTTTTATTTGACATTTTCCCACCTTTAATGTCTGCATGGGCTGCCAGTTAAACTCAGGTGTCGTCTGTACTCGGTTTCCACATGGAACGAGAGAAAAGCGGCACAAAAAACTACACTGGTACGACAATAAGTGGTCCCAAATGCATAACACTGCAGCAGCATCCTTGTGCCTTGGCCCTCTGTAGGAAAGGTAGCCGTTCTACGGCGGCGGCTGCAGCAGCTAAACCTCCCTCGTTAAACAGATTGTTGTGTGGTTTCGAACTCCTCCAAAAGAAGTAGTAATAATACAATATTATTATTATTATTTTTATATGAAAGGGTGCCGTTGTGGAGTGACACATGTATGCACTTGGTTCGACACCATGTTGAAAACAATCGCGGCACAAAAATTTGCTCCCTTCCCCACTTTAGATGGGTTTCTCGGTTTGTGTAGGGATCCCTTTGTGCATGCAGTTGAATCAGAACTTTATATGGTTTTATTGGCTTGTATCGTATGCATTGCCACCTTTTGTGGATATCGTCTTATTGAATTGGCAAGAAGTAATAATGATGGTAATGCAGAGAAGGAAGGAAACTATGGAGGGCAGAGGGTATGTCGGGATACTAAGGAACCTTTAGAGGTGTTGGATTTTGATAATTTTGTGGAATTGGGTGTCAAGAGGCTATGAACTTTGGTTTCTCACTGGGAAAGGTAAGAGTTATCGTGAATTCTTTGTAGTCGAAGATGTGCAAAATCATGAAGGTATGGAGGAGCTACGCGACATAGTATTCTCCTATCAACGAACATCAGTATCTATTTTTTGCATTTAGAATTCAAACGATAACTCCTAGTGAGATCTACTTAAGAATTTAACAAACTGTTAGATACTTTATATCTTCGAAGAAAACTGATGGTAATCTATGACAAGTGAAGAGCAAACCAAGCAGAGACGACTGTAGCATAGTTGCGACTAACCTTGCGGCATTATATTGTAGACTCCCGAAATGTATAGCAACCAAGTGCAGGTCAACCCAGGACAAGTAACAGCTACAGAGAGCAAACGGGGGTAGGTATACAGAAATAGTAAGGAAACTTCTTAAAGATAGGCCTATTCGCAACGGCGATCCCCAAGATATAAACAAGGCTGTAGATAACTTAGGCAAAGTAATGAATCTGGCATTCAAAAAGGCTTGTTCAATGAGGAAGGAGTCTAAGAGATCCCAAACTGTATGGTACAATAAAGAACTGAACTCCAAGAAAAAAAATAGGTTAGACATTTCTACAACAGGGCTAAGGAAGTAGGGGACAATATTACATGGGATGAATACATAGAGCGCAAGAGAGAGTTTAAGTCATAGAAGCAATTCTGTGAGTCTATCGCGGATACTAGTGAAGCTTCCAGACTTCGCTGCTGGCTAAAGACACAGCTGTTCCGAGCTTCATCTAAAAATCTGAAGGCTCATGGGCAGAAAGTAGCGAGGAGAGTTTAGAAAATTAAGTTGAAACTCACTTTCTAGGAAATAGATTACCAGTGGATTCTATTACAAATGGGTACTCGTACACTGGAATGTCAATAGAGGACGAGGTAGAGAATCTCATTACATGGAAGAATCTGCGGTGAGCTATTATGTCATCCACACTGTTCAAAGCACCAGGCCCTTGAGGAAGGAGGCGTTATCTCACTCCTCCTCTGGGCTCTAGTCATCGATGGGATACTTAGAAACTAAGCAACACAGGCATGCGTCACTGCTTACGCGGACGACGCGATGATCTTAGTCCAGGGCAAATCCTTAAACACGTCTTCTTCTTCTTCCCTTTTCAGCGAGATTATGGTCCGAAAATAAGGGATCACAACCCTCTCACTTCACCGCATTTCTACTGATGTGGGGTTCGCCTACTTTACCTCAGAAAATATCGGCAGGATCACTCGGTTACTGAAGCCAATAAAATGCGGATGTCGTCGCATTTGTGTGATCCAGGCGTTTATAGGCCTGCCTTTCCTACATCGCGATGTCTTTGGAAAGTGCATTGATATTGCTTTTTTAACAGGGTTCAAATGATCTCTTCTTTGAACGTGGCAATACCAGCTGAGCATAACAGGCGCACTACAACCAGAATATGAAAGAAACGCTTAAAATTCTTACTTGGAACGCCAACGGGCTTATACGAAGACTCGACGAGTTAGAAATCTTTATACGAGAAAAAGATATTGATATATGCTTGGTCTGCGAAACTCATCTGACAAAGCAATCGAATGTTAAGATAAGGGGATATAGCGTGTATCACGCCTTTCACCCATCGGAAAGAGCCAGAGGCGGATCATCCTTGTTTATAAAAGAATGTATCGAACACTCAACGGAAGTAAAGATTGAATTAGAAGCAATGCAAATAAGCACGGTACGCGTTAGAAATAGACATTTTGCTTTCAACATTTCGTCTATATATTGTCCACTGCGATGTAAACTTGAAGAAAGTGATTTCACAAACATCTTCAACTTCCTTAAACCAAATTTTATTATTGGTGGCGATTTCAACGCAAAACACCCCTTCTGGGGTTCAAGGTACGCCTCTCAGAAAGGTAGAAAGCTTTATAATGCGGGTATGCAATATAGTTGTGATTTTCACTCGACGGGTAAACCAACATATTGGCCGACTGATAGAAATAAGATACCAGATCTGATCGATTTCTTTATTGTTAAAGGTATATCTGGCAACTGTATAAAAGTTGAAGAAAGCTTTGATCTCTCCTCTGATCATTCTCCAATCATTATGACGATAAGCCATGCTCTGATTAAAAAAGTAGGTCCGGCCAGATTAACCAGCGCGAAAACGAATTGGGATGGCTTCAAAAAAGATATTGAATCAAATACTGAGCTGAGGGTATCACTTAAAACGCCCTATGAACTTGAAATTGAAGTAGATCGCTTCGTCGAAATCCTACAGAATGCCGCGTGGAAGAATACTCCGAAACCTAAGAAAACGCCGGCCAGATATATTCAAAATTATCCGCAGGAAATAAAAGAGATGATTAAGGAGAAGAGGAAAGCGCGCAAAAAATGGCAACAAACTCGGGCTCCGCAACATAAAGCACATCTTAACCGTTTGTGTAACTTATTAAAAAGATCTATTAAAGACCTTAAGAATAATGAAATGCAAACTCACCTAGAAAGCTTAACGGCAGAAAAAGATTCTAATTATTCGCTTTGGAAAGCTATAAAAGGTATTAAAAAAACCTCAAATTCAAGCCGCCCCAATTAGGAAAAATCAAGACGAATGGGCCAGGCATGATAAAGAGAAAGCGCAAGTTTTTGCCGCCCACCTGGAAGAAACTTTCAAACCGCTTGATGGACAGGCTCTTATTCAAAATATAAATACGTCGTATATTGACAATCGTAAAATAAGAAATGCAACACTAACCGAACTTAAGGAAGAAATAAAGAAACTTAAACCTAAGAAGGCTCCTGGATACGACCTAATCACGGGAGAGGTTCTTAAAGCACTTCCGAGAAAAGGTCTAATGAAGCTTCTGTTCATTATAAACGCCGCGCTTAGACTAGAATATGTTCCCAGTCAATGGAAAGTGGCCGAAGTCATAATGGTCCTTAAGCCCGGAAAACCGCCGAATGAAAAAACGTCTTATAGACCGATTTCGCTTCTTTCAATCATATCCAAAGTGTTCGAGAGAATTTTGATTAGGCGAATACAGCCGGTTATAGAAGAGAGGCATCTCATTCCGGATCATCAATTCGGATTCAGAAGTAAGCATTCTACAGTTGAACAAGTACATCGAATAACACATGTAATCGAAAAGTCAGTTGAAGAAAAAAAGATTTGTTCAAGCGTATTCCTTGACGTCTCTCAAGCCTTTGACAAGGTCTGGCATGAAGGCTTGAAGTTTAAATTACGACAAGTTCTGCCAGAGCACCTATATAATATTTTGAAGAACTACCTTACGAATAGACTATTCCGCGTCAAATGTGGAAACGAATATTCGGATTTTAAGGAAATAATGGCTGGGGTGCCGCAAGGAAGCGTTCTTTGTCCAGTCTTATATCTATTATACACTCGTGATATACCGCAAGTAGAAGGCACTGAGCTAGCTACATTTGCCGACGACACTGCTATCTTGGCAGTAGGTAAAACGGTCGAAGATACTACAGAAAAATTGCAAGAAGCTTTGGATAGAGTAAATGAATGGACAAAGGTTTGGCGAATCGCGCTCAATGAGACCAAATCTGTTCATGTAAATTTTACTTATAAGAGAGTAAATAATCTGCCGATCTTTTCAAACTCGGTTCAAATTCCGTTTGCAAACGAGGCTAAGTATCTTGGAATCACTCTTGATGCAAAGCTGAAATGGAAAACGCACGTTAAGAAAAAACGCAAAGAACTAGATAACAAATATCGAGAAATGTATTGGTTACTTGGAAAATATTCCAAGCTTAATATAGAGAACAAACTGCTTTTATATAAGCAAGTGCTAAAGCCTGTATGGACATATGGTATACAACTCTGGGGTTGTACCAAAATAAGTAATATTCAAATTTTACAAACTTTTGAAAACAAAGTGCTAAGAGGTATTGTAAATGCGCCATGGTATATCAGAAATAGCGATATCCACAGAGATCTTGGCATTAAAACAGTCGAAGACGAAATCAAAAACTACGCGAGAAAACATAAAAGTCGACTAGAAAGTCACGTTAATATAACAGTCCTCCAAGTTTTGGATGAAAGAAACTTACTACGCCGTCTACAAAGAACAAAACCTTTAGACTTAGCGCGATAAGTAACCGCGTCTAAACTGCGGAGCTAGCAGGAACTTCTAATGGGAAGGTACCTGCAAAACGTCATTATTTCGTGAAACGAAAACTACTTGATAAGTCGAATACTTAGTTGTAGTAAAAATGAAAACAAGTCTGTTTTGAAGGGAGGTTTTTTAGTGGGTAAGAATCCCACACTACTATGAGCACGCGCTGTCGATCCTCATAGTGTCTTCTTGAAGATTTTCACCTACCCTCGGAAAAAAAAAAAAAAAAAAAAAAAAAAAAAAAAAAAATACCAGCTGAGCCGGTCGCACTCTATCTTTTGTACGATGGTTTCCTTGATGTGGAAGCTTCCACGGATCGTCGAACTTCTTATTCGATCAATCTTTGTCACTCCTGCTGTCATCCGAAGCATCTTCATCTCAGCTGCCGTTAATTTACTATCATACTTTTTGTACATCGTCCAACATTATGAACCGTATGTTAGCGCTGGATGCACAACTGCGGTGAAGACAGCGGAATTTTCTCGCCACTTCGTCCACCCTACGCTTACTCGATGATTGATGTCGCCATCGCAGGTTGTTTTGCTATTGATCATAGATCCCAGATATTTGAACTTTTCGCACTTGAGAAGCACTGTTCCATTCAAATAAATGTCTGGAATAGGCCTGAGTGGATCAGAGAACAGGCAACATAAGTACTCTGGCCTTTTTTGAACTAATGCGATACCCATTTCCCTCCAGAACGTCCACCCACACATTAAGTGCTCGTTGCATGGATGTAAGATCCGCACTTATGATCCTTATCCTTAGAAACATTAAGTGAAATGATGGAATCAGCTTTTAATTGCCTCAGAAAATGAGCTAGTGGTTGTGGACTTTACGTGAACAGAATTGGTAATCTTCAGCAGGAAATACAAGATACCACCCTTCAAAGTGCCTAAGCTAGCAGGGGTGAAGCTTTCTCTTTCGGATTGCGCTAGATATCTAGGCATAATGCTAGATAGAAAACTAAACTGGGAACTAAACATACAGGCCGCAAGGCTTACAATGCTGTCTTCATCTGTAAGAGAACTGCAGGGGAAAAAATGGGACCTGAAACCTGCAATGATTTACTAGCTGTACATCATGATAGTCGGACCCATTCTTACGTATGGGGTTCGTGTGTGGCGGAAGGCAACGAATACGAAAAACATACGGAATATTTTAGCCATGGTGTAAAAAACAGCCTGCATTGCTATCACGGGTGCTCTACGCGCAACGCCTACGGCTGCACTCGAGATATTTCTGTACATTTTTTACCACTAGACCAACAAATAAAATTTCAAGCCTCAACAGTGCGCTTCGGCTCACTAACGTAGGTTGCTTCAAAACTAGTAATGTGGGACATAGCTCCATTCTTAGGGAATCATTTCCCGATATCCCTGACAAATCGGACGATATCCTTGATGCCTTAGACTTCGTCACACCACACGAAATAACGAACGCTGTTAGGAAGGATTGACAAAAGAAGACAGTCTCTGTCCACAATGAGATTGCAATATATACCAATGGTTCTACTCGTAAGACTAGAGAAGGCACGGGGTCAGGTAAATACTCGAAACATAATAATCTACAGGTGGCCCTGAGACTTCCGGGCACATGCACTGTGTTCCAAGCAGAGGTTCTAGGTGTACTTAAAGCTGCGGAATTACTTGAGATGGGATCAATATCCGTTAAGAATATCGCCATCTACACTGACAGTCAGGCTGAGCTAAATGCGCTAGAGTCTTACGTAGCAAAATATGAAATCCTCCTATAAAACCTTTAGACTTCGCGCGTTAAGTAACCGCGTCTAAACTGCGGAGCTAGCAGGAACTCATAATGGGAAGGTAGCTGCAAAACGTCATTGTTTCGTGAAACGAAAACTACTTGATAAGTCGAATATTTAGTTGTAGTAAAAATAAAAAACAAGTCTGTTTGGAAGGGAGGGTTTTTAGTGAGTAAGAATCCCACACTACTATGAGCACGCGCCGTCGATCCTCATAGTGTCTTGTTAAAGATTTTCACCTACCCTCGAAAAAAAAAAAATGAAATCGTCAGGAATTGCCACTCAATGCTTAAGGCATTATGTACACAGAACCGTGTTAGATAATGTTGGGAACAGGGACACTCCGATAAAGGGGGCAATGAAAAAGCCGACGCGCTGGCCAAAAGAGGAACAGAGCTCCCACATAACATAGGACGTAATTGGCAGCATTAAACCACCAAGCTGCGTGGCTAAAAGAAGTTGTCCTTGACAGAATCCTCAACATGGTTAATCTAAGATGGTCCAACTTAGATGATCATAGGGTGTTGAACGCCATGTGGCCTGTGTTAGATCGCAGGAAATCTGGGGAGATTATAAAACGAGAAAGATCACGGCTATGAACAGCGTTAGAAATACTCTCTGGCCATTGTCTTCTAAGGAAGCGCGCTATCAGACTAGGATTATCAAATACGGATGTTTGTAGGTACATACGCACTGTATGTTTTGTATGGTGTCTTCTTTTACTAGTCATGGAAGCAGGATGATATATGAAATTGGGTTGTTTACTTATGCTATCATAAAGCGTTTTTGAAGCAGGGTCATAGCCGCGGATAAGTTAGTTTTGTGCTTAGTACTAGACTATATCCTGAAGAAAGGAGACCCTCTGAACTGCGCCAACTACAGAGGTATAAGTCTCCTAAATATCGCATATAAGATCCTGTCTGCCGTACTATGTGAACGCCTAAAACCGATCGTCAACAACCTGATAGGTCCTTATCAGTGCGGTTTCAGGCCTGGAAAGTCCACCATTGACCAAATATTCACACTACGGCAGATCTTGGAAAAAACCCATGAATATAAAATCGATACGCACCACCTTTTCATCGATTTCAAAGTTGCCTATGATAGCGTGTATAGAGACGAGTTATACAGAGCCATGTCTAGTCTTGGCATCCCTGCCAAGCTCGTCCGTTTGTGCAGAATGACGATGGAGAACTCTCGCTGCTCCATCAAAATCGGTAAGAACATCACCGAACCGTTCGATGTCAGGAAAGGTCTTAGACAAGGCGACGCGCTATCATGCGATCTCTTTAACATAGTACTTGAGAGAATTGTACGAAACTCACAAGCCAACCCCGGAGGTACAATCTTCTTCAAGTCTGTACAACTACTCGCTTATGCCGATGACATTGACATAATCGGAAGAACTCAGCGGGCCGTCAATGGGGCATTTACGAGTATTGAGATCGAGGCAGCAAAGATGGGTCTAGCGGTCAATGAAAGCAAAACAAAATATATGCTGTCTACAAAAAAGGACACCCAACATCGGCGTCTTGGGCAGAACGCCACAATAGACAGATACAATTTTGAGGTAGTAAAGGATTTTGTCTACCTAGGCTCTATGGTCAGCTCCGCAAATGACATGAGTGGAGAGATCACACGGAGAATTACTCTTGCCAATCGTTGTTTCTATGGGCTAAAACGGCAATTGAGTAGCAAAGCCCTATCTCGAACTACTAAGGTAACTCTTTATAAGACATTAATCATCCCAGTCCTGCTGTGTGGCGCAGAGGCATGGGCTTTGAAAAAACCGGATGAGGATGCCCTTGGTTATTTCGAGAGAAAAGTTCTTCGAGCGATCTTTGGTCCCGTCTGCATAGACGGTGAGTGGAGGAGAAGTAGAAGGAAGAAGAAGAAGAACATCGACTTAGCCAGAAGAGTTCACATACAGCGACTAAGATGGCTGGGTCATTTAGAGCGGATGGAGCTCAAACTTCCCGCTAAGAAAGTCTTCGAATCCACCCCGGACGGACGGCGCAGTAGAAGTCGACCTCGCGGTAGGTGGCGCAAACAAGTGGAAGGGGACCTCAACCAACTTGGCGTGCGCAACTGGAGGCAGCTGGCTCGTAACCGTGCTGGCTGGAGAGGTTTGTTGGTTGAGGCCCAGGTCCACCCCGGACTGTAGCGCCATCTAAGTAAGTAAGTACTAGACTATACATCTAGCTTACAACTTTTATTCGCGGTTCTTTGTGATTTTGCTGTTAACCAAAATCCAATGAACTTCGTTATTACTCACTTCCAAACTCATTCGGCCACATTAATGCCGTCTGCTGAATCCCTCGCATAATTATGGATTTATACTCAATTAACAGCAGACGAGACGTACATATGTATGTTTTGGAAATTACACTCGCGTGCTAGCCATTTCTGCCGAATCGTGTGCTATGCCTACTAGAAACCAAACAATGTTGTTTTCCTTTCGCATCACCACTTAACAATATTCATTATGAATGAAATCTGCTTATGCTGCCCCTTATAGAAGCAATCGACAAACAATCTCCGGAACCGGAAACGGCAACGACGACTTTGGTATGCCCTCGAAAAAGGATGTGTTTACCTTCAAACAAACAATCGTTATACGCAGGAGACACTCACGTGAATAACCAATCTGTATCACAAAGCGCAACATACTACGCATACTTATTTCCTAATTTCTACGCGAACATTATAAACAAAATATCTTTGTCAATTCAATTAGAAAAACAAAATTGAGACATCTATTAGAAACCTCTTTTGTCCATCGTACATGAAATTCAAATGCGCATTCAATTTATGCAAAATAAAAAAACAGCAAATCAACAAAGCTTTCCCAAAAGAGAGCTCTTCGTCGGCGGCTCAATTTTTCGAAATACCAATGGTAAAACCCCCAGGTGCTCTAGTGTGGGTATCCGAACTCACGCCTCATTGTCAACAAAAATGCTGACACAAACAAAAACGCCAAAATAACAAACAATTTCATATAAATTATGTGCGAATATTATACAAACACATCGTGAGGTGAATCGTTACGATGCCAAATTATTTTACCTACCACATCGCACTCCATCCATACTGTGATCGTGATACTATTCAAATTCGATTTTATCGCATTTGAATTATTCACCGCTGCTCGCCCACTATAATAAACCTAATCAAATTGTGAAGCGGCACGGTGTATCGACAGCCAGGCATACAGAGCACTTGAACATCAAATGAGGTTATCTGTGCGGATCGCTTGCGATTTGTGTGTGTGATTTGCGATTCGAGTGCCCAAAACGGTTGCACCTTGAAATTAATTTCGGTGAACACATCCTTATTTGAGACACTTGCTGTGGGGTTTTTATTTCTGTTTGATTCTTGGGAGGCTTTCAATTGTTTTTCGCCAACAAGAGGGTCTGAAAACAATTGGTCTCCCTATACCAGACCATTCACCTGTTCATAGTCTCGAGTTTCAAACTAGACGGATGAATTCTTTTCAAATCATCATCATCAAGTCTACGAATGTCCGAATGCAAATATATATATTTTTTTTTTTTCGAATTTAATTTGTTATTGCTTTTGACCAATTTACAATGCTAAATGAATATGTAGCTTAAAACATTCTTGCGACTAAAATTGAATTCAATTCAATTGCGCGGTTGAATTTATAATTTGGGTGGGGGATGAACAAGTGAGTGGGTGGGTGGTCGTTGTTTGGTGTGTTAATTTCGAATTTGAATGAAGTTCACATTTTCATTTTGAAGGAAATTTCGTATTCGGATTTGGAAATCAATTTTATGGTTACATGAGGGGTTGTTCTATAAAAAGCTCTCTCGGAAGCAGTAAAACTTGAGATACACATTTTTTTTTGTGCAAAGGTAGCAGAGACCACCAACGTAGGATGACGATGATGATATATATATATTTTTTTTCAATTGAAGAAATTAATTGGATTTTAATGTTTCGCAGAGCGAGTGTGAGTGACAGTTGAAGTCGTTAAGAAGATTAATTGACAGCGCACTGAATTAATTAAGATCATTAAATGAGATATCAAATAGCGCGTTGTGAATAGTCTGTCTGGTGTCACAGTCAATTATGGGGGAAAGTGAGTTTCAAAAATGAAAATAATTTTCCAATTGGGTATTCCCTGAGTCTAGGATATGCGGAAAACTTTTCTAGGATGTTGCATGTGCACGCCATCTGCTGGCAATTGATAGTTGCATCGTAGAACAAGGACATTTGGAAGAGAGTGAATGTAGTGGAGACAAGAACCATGTCCTTTTTGAAAGCTTTGTAGTGTTTCGCATGCTTTCTGTTGAGAGGCGTTTGTGTCGTTGTGGAGAAGGATATTCAACGAAGGAATAAAGGATATTGAGGGGGTGTGGTATTGTTTTGAATAGAAGAAGAGGAAGAAGTATACAAGGAGACACTGATAAGAAAAGAAATATATATTCTTAATGAAGGCGACATATTGTACATATTGAGCGCATATGTAATGAAAGAAGTTATACAAAAATGTCACATAGACAAAACCATGTTATACAAAAGTTTATTTACAGCATGCTGAACATGTTTTATGAGTTCATAGCCCTTGAGACTTTCTAATCTATAGTAAATAGATAAATAGGTAAATGATGAAGCTTAGGATAGGCATATTTATTTGACATTCATTGTTCATACTCTGATTAGTGACCTTTTTACTTTACCTGCCAATCAATACTTTTGACTTAGTTACTTACCTAGACGGCACTACATTCCGGGATGGACCTGAACCTCAACCAAGAAACCTCTACAGCCAGCCCATTTGCATTCAGATGCGCACGCCAAGTTGGTTGAGGTCCCCCTTCACTTGTTTACGTCACCTGCCGCAAGGCCGTTCCCTAATGCGCCATCAAGCCAGGATGGATTCGACTGGACCGTTTGACTTCATCCGTTCTGCATAACCCACCAGATTTGGTGGAGAAAAATCGCATCATCACCTGCGCGTGGTGCCCGCTGAATAGCTATTATTAAACTTATTATGCTAATGATGAGCGTGTACTGGGTCTGACGACACGTGTGTCGCTGAACACTCGGTCTTGCGCTAGCACATCTGGATGAACTTCAGCACACATGGGTGACACCAGACGAGGTATTTCTTGTCAACCTGGCTAGCTAAATATGGTAATACCTCTCAAATGTCTAGTAAGCGACCCACAGAAGGAGGGCGCGCGGCGGGGGAATCTTCTCAATGCACCCACCGATGACTCTATAGACTGGTGTATACCTTATTTGAGCTACTTTAACATATTTGGAGCTTAACAAAATAAATACTTGGCGCAACAGCTCTTTACGTGCCAGGGCCTAGCTTCTCGCAACCACTCATATTGTGTGCGTTATATTTTTCACACGAATGGAAGGGACCTACTGTTTAGTGCCGTATCCGAAGAGCAATTTGTTTTGAGAAGCATTCTCGAGACAACAATACTCTCGGATGTTTGTTAGACAATCGCGAGAGGTGGGACAGTGAAAAAAACAATTTGGTGTTTTCTGGGATTCGAACTTGGAACCTTACGCGCAGTGGTCCGACACACTAACCACTTACGCCACGGCGCCCACTATATTTGGAGCTTAGATCTATAAGGATTTTCAATACTGAGTGAGGGTGTTGAAAAAGAGATGGTGGCGCATGAGTTCTTACTGGCAGCGCTCATACTCCCGCAGTGGGTTACTGGCGTCGGCATAACCGACTCCTCGTCATACGGGTTGCGTACAAGTGTCTGGCCCTCCAGGTTGGCGGTTGTACCATTGAGGTAACTTCTCTACCATGACAAAGAGAAAACTTTAGTTATGAAGTAATCAATATTTTTGACTTATGGTTCTATTAGTTGGAAAGTAGTTGATGTGTACTAGAGCTGTCTTCCAGAAAGGCCTACTGTACCGTGTCACTTTTGTTGTAATGTAAATTACTCATTGCAGAGTAGTGTATTGCGACAAAGGTGGCCTGTCAGACTAAGTGCTCTAGTACCAACATTCTTACGAATGTTCTTAGGAATATTAAGAAATTTCTCACCGCTCTCTAGATATAGTTATAGATAAAGTTACTATTCCTTATGTTCTCTTAATATATTATAGCTTGCGCTGGAAATTTTGTAACAGAACCGGCAAGGACTAGGTAGAGCTAGAAACAACGCCAATATAGAGTGCAAAGTAGTAAAGTATTTGGACAAGCCACGTCTCACACAAATTATTTTTTTATAAGCGTTTTAAAATGTTCTTTATATAGTTTCGCGTATACTAGGACGGGACCTTCATTCAAGCTAAATACGTAGAAGAGGATGGATAAAATAAAACCAAAGAAAAATAGAATGTGAAATCCTGATGTCAAGCCAATAGAGGAGTGTAATAGCAAGAATGTTGTGTGAATACTTCACCTATTTTTTATTTTTTTTTTCTTTTTATCCCAGACTCAAGCGAAGCAAGAAGCTAGGCCCTTCATGGGTTGTTTGCGCCAAATATGTATGTATGTACTCAGATTCGTTGCGGTATATTGTACTAACGGTGCTGTGGTTTTTCAAATTTTCATATCATTTGTTTCCATTTTACACTTGGGTGCTGTTGGCTGCCCAACAAAAACGCAACCCACTGCACCATTATCATATTTTTATTATATTAACTTTTCAAAATCGTCTCAATACCCCATTCTGTTGCCAATCTGCAGCCTCAACTAAAGTTATTTCATCTACTACATATAACATTTAAAACTCCATCTATCTTCACTAGTGAAACTTCAACATCAATTATAAATCCACACTCGGATTGATTTTCAAATAAAAAGTCCGTTCGTTTAAACGAACATAACAAAATTCGACATAACCATATCTTCAACCTTAAGATATCAATCACATGGCTATGATATCTGTGGACATAAAAACATTTGAATAATGCAATAAACAACACCCACCAAATTAAAAACAAATAAAACTTACGATTAGATCACGTTTCAAACGTGCCACTATTCTGCCACTCGTTTCTGGCAGTAAAAGCGCCTCAAGACTTTCAAAACACACCGAGTGACTCCACTATTGAAAAATTTGTTTGCGACAACGATAACGACGAAGAGTTTTGTCGGAGGTTATGTCATCGGTCTTGCATTTCAGTATTCACGTGACGGTATTTTCCTTAATCTTTTTTTTTTCGCCATAAAATGGTTTTCATTACATGAAAGTTGGCAGCGCCTGTGCTGAATAAATCTAAAAAAATTCAATAAATCCTACCCAAGTGGCAAATACTTTGTTGCTCGACATATTTGACAAAAAAAAAAATGTACGTTACCTCACGTGTAGCTACATATTCGTTGTTTACTTTCAACGAAAATATCTGTTATTCACGCTTAAGTTTACAATCTCATCAAAAATCAATCTTCGCCAATTCAGTCAAAATAAAATAAAGAAGACATTCTATAGTTCATGACTTGAATGAGCTAATGAGTCGCTTCAGGTATTCTTGTCCGCCCCACAGTAGAAGTAGAAAACAACTTCTCTATTAAAATGTGTCATGTGCCGGCTGGTTATATGAATAGCTGTGTGTATGGTAGTTGGGTTCTCCACACTGACCTTCCAAAACAAAAATATTCAAACATACATGCGTCCGAAAATTCCACTTAGTAAGGCCCTACATATATGGTGTCCACGCGAAAATCTAATATGCCACCGCACCGGCTTCAACAGCAAGCGTTTGTCATTGAAAGTGTTCCTATATCCAGTCGCCGATAAGAATCCAATAGCTGTTTGTTTTTCTACGTCGCGGTACAGATCAAAAAGGTACACCTACATAGATGGAGTAAAGGGGACGGAAATCGTTATTCAGGAGCGTAGATCCTAATGTTGACGGTTAAGCGGGTGTCTCGGGGTGGCGATTGAAGACGTATAAAATACAATGTGCTGCGTATTTTGATTTTTATTACGTTTTGCATGGTGAGCAGGGAGTACATGTGCCAGGCGAAAAAGATACTTTCAATAGATATCTAAGCAAGGCGGGGTGGCATCGTCAGTCGGTAGCTACACCGACATGTAATATGCTAATCAAAATTCATAACTTGATGATCGTGGTGCTTCAGCAATGGCATGAAGCTATTGTGCTTAACAAGTTGATTAAATAACCACATACCGTTAGTTGGCGGCATATCACAAGATGCAATCTACTATCATGCCGGCCGTGATGATTTATTATGTCAATGTGTCAGGTTGACAAGCAAAAAAGGGGGATTCTCAGAGGCATGCTTTCGGTTTCGCTTTTCCCTTTGTAGGTACTACGATATATGCGTGAAATTTGGGATCTGAGATAGTGGAAAACAATCCAGATGCATATATCGTGTAGCGATGTTTATTCATAACAATAACTTTTAGGTGGCTAAAGTCAAGGCTAAAGGAAAATTTAAAAACCCAATGTTTTCTGTATAAATTTCATCGAAACAGCAATCTGCGAATGGTATAAAATTACCTCAGAGGCAGTGAGCTTTTCAACGACTCCACGAAAGGGCCTTGCAAGAAGAAAATTACCGCTGCCATGCGACTGTTGCATTCCGATAAGACAAATATATAAATATAAAAAAAAAGCATATGGCGGAGGAGGCTTTCGGAAAGTTCTTAGAGAACAGTGTCGACAACAGCACTTCTGGTAATAAGCCAGAGAGGAAGCACATGTATGTGAGGAGCAGAAGTGGTAAAAGCAGTGGCAACAGCAAAAGCCAAGGAGATGATCAAGCAACGCTAGGAAGAATATTAGAAGAGAGAAACCAGGGGAAGATGGATTTTGAAACTGATTGGAAACATTAAATGGATGGAGCGGAGGCATGGTGAAGCCAACTACCCCTTAACGCCGTTTATCAACTATTACTACTCCTTCAACTATTACTTATACAAAGTGGTGAAAGTGGAGAGCAAAACACTAATGCGTGATGGCCAAAGCAAAACTGAAGTCCATAGACACAAGAAAAACTGCCACCACTCTAAAAAAAAAAAAGAAGCAATCCCGGGGTCGGATCGCCTGAAGATGGGGAGTTTTAAGTCCGCTACATCCCGACACACTGATGGCCTCATGACAGTTCATGATGCAGTTTTTCTTAAAGAAAAAAGTAGGAGCACTTGGGCGGTACAAAAGTAATAATATGAGCAACATTCTCCACAATAAGTTTCAAGAAAAAAGCGTGTTCAAATAAAACTGTTCAAAATTGCTGGTAGAAATGTGAAATCTACTCGTGAGAAGTTTGAGCTCTAGAAAAGATAGTTTCGAAACAAGTAAAGAGCAGTTTTTGAGAAGCATTGAACATTTTCACATTCTACCTAGCGCTGATTTTAAACATCCTAATATGTTCTGATAACCACCTTGAAGTAGGTGATAATGTAACCTTTTTGTAAATTGCTCTTCCAATACAAATACTTTGATCAGGGATGTACATATATTAGCCGTATTTTATTATCACCCAAGATCCATATAGATCACAGGACGAAAATAAAATGATCCGGATCTGGATCAACGAATATTTTTCCTTGTGTCTTGTAGTGTGGTTGTGTAACCTACCAAGGAATAAAAAAAAAAATTCTGGATCACGAAATTGATCCTGATAGAAAGCAAGATCTTGTATTGTTGTTGTATTGCATAGAAATCAATGATCCATATGGATCATGAGTGATAATAAAATACGGCTATTATGTATACATATTTTCCTGCAAAATACACTTTCTTGCTGAAAATTAATAGACAGATTCCCTAAAAAAAAAGTCATAAGCACCCTTAAACTGACTTATTACCGTTTGCACTGCAAAATGCTATAACGAAAAGATTAATGATTGAGTGTATAAAATTTGTCAAATTTATTTCCTCCTCCACTTAAGGGTGTCCAGCTTTCGAGTTATGATCACCCTTCTAACAATCACACACAAGCACACACACTTAGCTGAACCTGGTCATTGAAAAGTGTACTTCAGGGTGAAGTTCATTTTTCATTCTCAGAAATATAACAAATTTCTATGCGATATGATTACGTATGCCGACGGACATGGCACTTATTTAATTTATAAACTATCCACACATACACAGTTCTCTATTTGTGCAGAGGCAACCATTATGCACAAACACACTCACTATCGCTAGAAGCGCATAGAGAGAGAGAAAACCTACCCCTAGTTGAAAGCAAAAGCAATATGGCTCTTCGGCCGGGCAATTAATCATTTCTGGAGACGGTGTTAAATTTGAACTCTCTCCAACACACACACAAAGGCAGTCTGATAAAAAAAAATTCAACATGTCTACCAAGGCATGCCGCACACATGTGATTCTTCCCTTTTTTATTCCACAAAAACAGTGCCACCCTCTTGTGCATAGAGATACTACACAAAACAGAAATGATATTCCCTCCTCCTAACATCGTGTTCCCGAATTAGAATCACAACGAAGTGTCGAGTGAATTTACCTACTTACGAGCAAACAATGAATCTCAGAGTATAGTAGGCAATTTTCTATATGAATGGGAGAAAGGACACTCGTTACTCTACACAAAAACACACACAAACACGCAGGCATAAAACATTCAACCCCATCCCAACAATGGAAGCTGAAATTAGATTCAACTCCTTCCGCCATGATTTGAGGAAGCCGCATATGTTACTCAGCCGTTGTATACATGCATACGAGTATAGGCTTCTTCGTAGACAACGAGAAGGACAGTGTAACTAGAACGTGTATGTTGCTACTGCGCTCCGATATAATAAATGGGGTGTCATCTACCAAGGGGTGAATTTTGAATGACCTTGGCATCGGCAGCGGGAAACAAGAACAAAATTTCCTCTTGCTTCTCCCCAGAAAGCAAGCATGCTGCATGTAGCAGCAGCAGCACAGTAGCAAAGTTCGTTTGAGTATGATATTAATTGTGAATTTATATGTATGCTAATACAGTAGGCGCGTCACCACCATAGAGGGTGATATGAGAAACACCTTTTCTAACCCTTGTTCAGCGACCCCAGAGTTTGGTCTTTCTCTTTCTATCTGTTTGCGAACTGAAAAAAGGAGTCCAACTGCTTTTGTACAATCACGTTGATCTTCCTCCTTTAGCATGACTTTTTAATTAGGGAAATTAGTTTTTCCTACAAGTATATATGCATGTATGTGTACGTATGTAGAATCACCCCGAGACATAGGACGACAGCATGGATGGTCACTCAGAGGAAACGCCGAGGACAGATTGAGAATACGTCCAGTGAGTTAGATGGATGATGATTGGAATGCTTGATTGGCGAAATGTGCTTTTGGATAGAAATGGGGGTTTCATGAATGTCAAATTAGATTGTTTTCCTTCCGAATTTTAAGTTTGAGGAAAGGACGGAATACTTCTAACAAGAGGATTTTGTGGAAAGAACTTGTGTTACCACGGAGACAATGTTGCTAATTTTTTATGTGATTTTTTGATTGCGGGTTGATTTTGTATTGTGTGTTTTTGGGTTGAAAGCGAATGGGTAAATAATGTTTGGATATGTACTTTTCATCCGGGGTTCCAGAGACCCATGTACAGATAATCATGGACATGTACGAAAGAGCAAAGACAAGAGAAAGATGCCCCGCTGGAGTAACCGAAGAGTTTCCAATCAAAGTCGGGGTGCACCAGGGAAGCGTCTTAAGTCATTTGCTCTTTATTGCAGTCCTTGACTATCCGCTTAAAGGTAAAGTGACGGACCACAAGGTACATCAATTATTCTTTGCTGACGATGGAGCCATCCTAAGTGAGGATCCTACATCCCTGCAACGAGCACTTGATGTGTGGGTGAATATTTTGGAGGGAAATGGGTATCGCATTAGTTAAAAAAAGACGTTCTCTGATCCACTCAGGCCTATTCCAGACATCTATTTGAATGGAACAGTGCTTCCCAAGTGCGAAAAGTTCAAATATCTGGGATCTATGATCAATATCAAAACAACTTGTGATGACGACTTCAATCATCGCGTAAGCGTAGTGTGGATAGAGTGGCGAGAAACTCCGCTATCTTCTGTGACCGAAAAATGCCACCTAAGTTGAAAGGAAGGTTCTACACCGCAGTTGTGCGAATAGCGCTCACATACGGTTCACAATGTTGGACGATGTACAAAAAGTATGAGAGTAAATTAACAACAGCTGAGATGAAGATGCTTCGTATGGCAGCAGGAATGGCAAAGCTTGATCGAATAAGAAGTTCGAAGATCCGAGGAAACCTTCACATCAAGGAAACCACCTTACGAAAGATAGAGTTCGACCGGCTCAGCTGGTATTGCCGCGTTCAAAGAAGAGATTATTTGAACCCTGTTAAAAAAGCAAAATCATTGAACGTTCCAAAGCAATCGCGAGGCAGGAGAGGCAGGCCTATAAACGCCTGGATCACACAAATGCGACAACATCCGCATTTCATTGTCCTCAATAACCAGGTGATCCAAAATCGGGAGACCTGTCGATATTTTCTGATCTCAAATAGGCGAACACCACAGACGGATCAGTAGAAATCCGGTGAAGTAGGAGGGTTATGATTCCTTGTTTTCGGATCATAACCTCTCCGAAATATGAAGAAGAAGATGTACTATTCATCCGGGAAATGGAAAAAAGGAAAAGCGGAAACACAGCGTACACCCATCGTATTGCATTTCAAGTACACTCTGGACAGATTACAATAAAAGAAGCACAAAAGATATCCTTGCCACTGGCAGACCACACCTAAGATGTGTCATAGGTATTATCACAAGTCACAATTTGCTGACTATCCACTTAAGGAGAATACACGCCACCTAGGCTATGGCAATGTCACGACCCATTCCCTATGCGGAAAATAGTACTTCAACGATTTGGGAGAATTGTCAATGACAACAGTCATTCTAAAATTCTTCGAATTCGGCATTGTTCAGGGAGGCGGTGTAATCAAAACTGGACTTATTACCGAACACATTAACATATTTGGCGCAACAGCCCATGAAGGGCCTAGGTCCAGCTGCACGGAATTACTCGTGTTGCGTGCGTTATATTTTACGCACGAATGGAAGGAATCTACAGTTTTGCGCCGTATCCGAAGGGCAATTTTTATTTTGTTTTTGAGAAGCTTTTTCGTGACCACAATACTGTCGGGTGTTTGTCAAACGTTCGCGAGAAGTGGATTGTGAAAAAACCTTTGGTGTTTTCTGGGATTCAAATATTGAACCTCACGCGCAGTAGTCCGACACACTAACCACTGCGTCATGGCGCTCACAACTGACTGATTACAAAAATTAACTACATTTTTTGTCTTTTCCTTGCATATATGTCATCCCACAAGCCCCTCATATGCCTGAACTTGTTCTATTAACTGAGAATACAAAGTTGGTTTCATGGACACTTGTACATAAAACGGTACCACCGTCTGCCATGCAGTCTGAAGCATAAGATACACTCCTTTATCGTATTGTAGTGCCAGTGTTAGTGTAAGTGTTTTCCGATTAAAAGCATCCTCACATCAGTTCACCAACCAAATAGGTAATTCTTTGATTAGAGCATTTGATTAGCAGCATTTAAATTCTTACATTGAAAGGCCACTCTAGATTGTCGCTTGTCACTCACGGAGATGACCAAAGCCAACCAATAATGTAAGAATAACCCAACGTTTGAAGCTTCCAAGCAGATGTGACTTAGGTTCCATCAGAAGGAGACGAATAGCGTTTGCTTTACTAAAAAGATTGTAGACCAGCACCGTAATCTCTGCACTGTGTACAAGAAGCAAGGCTTTTTTCAAATGACATTGTAAGGACGAAGGATGGAAGAAACGATCTCCTTAGTATTAACGGAGCCCTGTCCAAAAGAAAACTGCTTCACCTATGAGCCTTTTTCTTCGGCGACTATACCAAGCCGAAGAAATTCTGTTCATAAAAAGTACTGGCTGGTACTTTGGAATAATGATATATGTAGTTCTTATGGTATCCCAATGTACCCACTTTATTCTACGAGAAGCCACTAAAACTCAACCTAACTTAACTGGATTAATTGTTCTCGGCATCCAAAAACATTGCATTCCACTATAATTCGTTGAAGCCACTAAAGCCATTAAAGTCGATGTAAAATAATTGAAGTCATTAGTAAGTGTTGGAAAGGGATATAGATTTGATTACATGAGTTTAAAATTCACTGACCTTAAAGATTTCAATGAATACCAGAGTTGATGCAAATTGATGTCAATGAGTGTAAAGCAATACAAATCAATTGAAGTTTATTTGATTTTAAACTTTGGACTGACTAAAATGATTGATTCAGTCATCGTTTCAAAATGAATGCCAGTTTGTATGTTTTAAACTCGAGGGATACGAACCTACAGGTGACCCTGAGACTTCCGAACACATACAGTGTGTTCCAAGCAGAGGTTCTAGCTGTACTTAAAGCGGCGGAATTACTTGAGATGGGATCAATATCCGACCAGAATATCGCCATCTACATTGACTGCGCTAAAGGCGCTAGAGTCTTACGTCACCAAATCTGAAATCCTCAGGAATTGCCGCACAATGCTTTGGGCATTATATGCGCAGCACCGAGTCAGATTATGTTGGGTACCTGGACACTGAGATATCGAAGGCAACGAGCAAGCAGACGCGCTGGCCAAACGAGGAGAGGGGCTCCCACATAGTGACATAATTGGTAGTATTAAACCACCAGGGTGCGTGGCTAAGGGAATTATTCGTGGTAGAATCATCGATACGGCTAATATAAGATGGTCAAACTTAGATGGTCACTGTATGTTTAAGGCCTTGTGGCCTGTGTTAGACTGCAGAAAGTCTGGGGAGATCATAAAACTAGAAAGGTCGTCGCTTAGAACAGTGATGGCCACTGTCTCCTAAGGAAGCATGCTATGAGACTAGGATTATCCAACACGGATGTTTGTAGGTACTGCAACGACCTACATGCCTCAGAGGACATAACGCATATACTCTGTGAGTGCCTAGGAATTGCCGGGACAAGGGTAAAGCACTTTGTTAGATACTTCTTCGATAACATAGAAGAGGTGAGGTCTTTGAACCACAACAGGGAAATTAATTGTTTGAGAGAATTGGTTTAGGTCTTTTGTCGTGATGGTTCCCTAGGGATCGCGATGGGCACACCTTGGTGTTTCATGATAACCTTATAACCCTACTTAACCTAACGTAATGAATCACAGGTCGGTAAGGAATTTCCAATGTTGGTCAGGACATTGGAATAGAGATGGTGGCGGAGGAGCCCTTAATGGGCCAACGGCAGCGCTCATACTCCCGTAGTGGATTACTGGCACCGGTGTACCCGGCCCCTCGTCCTAGGGGAATAATTAAGGAACTGGCCCTCCAGGTTGGGGATTGTGCCGTCGGGGTAACTTCCCTACCACGTAAAAAATCTATGGTTCCGAAACAACCAAAAGCCTCGGATAAGGATGATTCAACTAATGACGACCCCTGCAAACGAAATAAGGACAACGACCTTCGGATCTGTACGTGGAATGTTCTGTCCCTTTACAGACCACGTGCAGCCGAACAACTAGCAGAGGCCCTAGACTGCTATAAAGCAGATATTACCGCCATCCAGGAAGTGCGATGGGGTGGGCCGGGCAAAAAGAGGATGAAAAACTGTGACATCTACTACGGTGATTGCTACAGAGGCAATAGGCAACGCTTATTCGGATGCGGATTTGTCATACGCGGCAGACTTAGGCAAGAAGTCTTAAGCTTCCGACACGTTAGCGAGCGTATTATGACTATCCGGATCAAGGCTAAATTCGCTAACATAAGCCTAATATGTGATCATGCTCCCACGGAAGAAAAGGACCCTGCCACCAAAGAGTGTTTCTACGAGCTCCTCGACAAAACATACGAGCAATGTCCTAAATACGACGTTAAAATCGTATTGGGCGATTTTAACGCCAAAATATGAAAGGAGGACGTCTTTGGTAGGGCAGTCGGTAAGCAAAGCCTACACGACACCACATCTGATAACGGACTAAGGCTAATTGATTTCGCTGTGGAGCGAAATGTCACCATAGCAAGCACATGGTTTCCTCATCTCGATATTCATAAGCAGACATGGCGGTCCAATGATCATGTAACGATCAACCAAATTGATCATATTGCGATCGACGCAAGGCATGCCTCCAGTATTCTGGATGTCCGGACCTTCCGAGCGGCCAACATAAACTCGGATCATTACCTTGTTGTAGCCAAGGTACGAATGCGGATATCTCAATCTGAGCAACAAAGAAGAATCACAACTTAACGTCGAAAAGCTACAATCGCAAGGGACCGCCAGACTCTTCGCAGAACGCGTATCCCGAAATCTCTCAATCACCCCTATGCCGCCAGCATCAAGTGCCGAAGACCAGTGGCAACGCTGCCAACATGCCATCAGAAACGCCGCGACTGATGTGCTGGGTCTCGCTCGCCCACCACCGCGAAACCCCTGGTTTGACGAAGAATGCCGGCGAGTGCATGTAGCAAATCAAGAGGCATACAAAGCGGCGCTGCAAAGGAAAACGAGAGCTGCTCATGAGCTTTACGAGCAAAAGAGACGGGAAGAACATCGGATCTCGAAAAGAAGAAGAAAGAGCATGAGAAGCGCGCATTTGAGAATATCGAGAGTCAATACTCCAGGAACAATGTACGGAAGATTTACCAAAAGGTACAAAGAACGTGTCAGAGAAGCAATACCCGTACAGAAACCTGTAGAGAATCACAGTCGGTGCTGAGAATATGGAAAAACTACTTCTGCAGACTGTATAACGGCGACGAAGACCAACATTCCGCTGTCAGGCAGAATGAACCATTCAACATAGACGATGAGAGTCAAAATTTCCGTCCACCTGACCAAAACGAAGTGAGGATGGCAATATCCAAACTGAAATCCAACAAGGCTGCCGGACCTGACGGCTTACCGGCCGAACTTTTCAAGGCAGCTGGGGATGAATTGGTAGACTCTATACACCAACTCATCTCTAAGATTTGGTCAGACGAGTGTATGCCTGATGAATGGAATCTCAGCATCGTTTGCCCGATCCACAAGAAAGGAGACCCCCTCAACTGCGCCAATTATAGAGGCATCAGTCTCCTCAACATCGCATACAAGATCTTTTCTGCGATATTGTGTGAACGCCTGAAACATTTTATCAACAGCCTGATTGGACCCTATCAGTGCGGTTTCAGGCCAGGAAAGTCCACCATCGATCAAATCTTCACACTTTGGCAGATCCTGAAGAAAACCCAGGAATTCCAAATCGATACTCACCACCTCTTTATCGATTTTAAGGCCGCCTATGACAGCATCTATAGAGAAGAGCTTTATAGAGCCATGTCCAGTTTTGACATCCCGCCAAAATTGTCCGTCTGTGCAGGCTGACGATGGAGAACACTTGCTGCTCTATCAAGGTCTGTAATGACCTCACCGAGACCTTTGATGTCAAAAAAGGTTTTAGACAAGGTGACGCGCTGTCATGTGACTTCTATAACATTGTACTTGAACGGATTGTGCGGAACTCACAAGCCAACACCGGAGGCACAATCTATTACAAGTCTGTACAACTGCTTGCATACGCCGACGATATAGACATTATCGGAAGAACTCAGCGGTCTGTCACCGGTGCGTTTGCAAGCATTGAGGCGGAAACGGCCAAAATGGGTTTAGCGATAAACGAGGGCAAAACCAAGTATATGCTGTCAACAAGAAAGGAAAGCCAACACCGAAGAATTGGACAAAACGTCACAGTGGGCAGCTATAACTTCGAGGTAGTAAGGGACTTTGTCTACCTCGGCTCTGCTATAAACTCTGAGAACAACATCAGCGCAGAAATCAAGCGAAGAATAACTCTTGCCAATCGCTGTTTTTTTTGGCTTATAAGGCAATTCAACAGTAAAGCCCTATCTCGAACTACTAAGGAGACTCTGTATAAGACCCTGATCATCCCAGTCCTGCTTTATGGCGCTGAAACATGGACTTTATTAAAAGAGGATGAAGATATCCTTGGTCGCTTCGAGAGAAAAATTCTTCGTAAGATTTTCGGTCCCGTTTGCGTTGACAGGTTTTGGAGGAGAAGATTCAATCACGAACTATACGAGCTGTACAGCGACATCGACCTAGTCAAAAAACTGCGTATTGGACGTCTGAGATGGCTAGGACATGTAGAGCGAATGGACAACAACGCTCCGGCCCGCAGAGTCTTCGAATCTAATCCCGAGGGACGACGCAGTAGAGGGAATCATCGCCGTAGGTGGCGCGCACAAGTTCAAGGGGACCTCGACCAACTTGGAGTGCGCAACTGGAGGCAATTAGCTAAAGACTGAGCTAAATGGAGAGGCATGTTGGTTGAGGCCCAGGTTCACCCCGAGCTGTAGCGCCACCTAAGTAAGTAAGTAAGTAACCTAACCTAACCTTGAATGCTTTAAAGTTAAAGTCTAACACTGAAATCTACCTAACTAAATTCTTCTTTGACGACCTGCGAGAAATATCTGAGAAAAAGATTGGAGCCCTCATTCTTTACCTGAGCTCGACAGGCCGTGTCTAGCATATCATCTTCTTCAACCGAATACTCCATCATACAACCAGGTGTACATGAGTTTTGTGCTATCAAAATGGCGCAACAACTCTAATTGGGTTATTTCTGAACCGCCACCTCATCCAACCAACTTACCAACTGAAATTATGAATCAAACAAATTTTGGAAAAAATCAAAAGGATTAATGCTGAAATAATTTCAGTGTTTAAGCATAATAAATATTTATCAAAATATTCATCCTCACAGTTCTTTTTTTCCCCCCTGTATACTCGTAAATGCAGAAATTTCAAGGCGCTTTATTATTTCGCAATATTTTTTACTTGTTAGCCTTAAAGCATAACATTATATAAGATAAATGAACGTTGTATACTTAAATGTTAGGTATAAACAGAATTGCCGCATCTGGCGCTCTAAAGCCCTAGTAATTTATGGAGAAACCTCTTCATCTACAACGAGTGGGGTACGGTTACAGTCAACGCCAGTGCTACTGTACGATGATTCTAACAGAATCCTTATAAAATAAGACAAAACTTAATCGGGGCGAAAGGCTGATTTTGGGGACAGTTCACAGAAATTGGGGATGAGTGGTCACTTTAGGTCAATGGCATTCGGAAAATTATGGCCGATTATTCTAGTGGTGCAATCTTGTTATTTGGATCTGCAAGTTTGAGCAAAGTACGTGGAAGTAATATTCTTCCCATGTCATCTTTCCATGAAAAAGGGAAAGATAGATTACCGCTTTAAGAACAGGACCTGGAACATATTACATGACCACTAAAATAAAAATATTATCCCGGAATTAAGGCCCCGGGAACACACCGAGAGTCACTCAAGAAGCTGTAACTAAAGACTATGTACTAAGAGACAAAGGGTTAGAAGTTATAAGCTTACAGCCAAAAGAAGAACAGAGGAGTGGTAGGAAAAGAAAATAAAACTTTCATAATCAAGCCACATCTTTAGATTTTATAAGAGACGCACATCTTTAAGGTAAGCACTGAGGCTATTCAACGTAACGAATAAGAACTTTGTGATATGTATAGGGGATTTGATATTTTTACACAGCATTTCTAGATTGTAGCAGCTAGTCAAAAGGAGCACCAGAAGAAATCTAATTCGATAGAAAATCAAATTCCGCATACAATATGGAATCGGCAAATCTATCATTTCAACTGACCTCCAATCAGAGTCCTTGATTGTCTTCAACGATGGAATGCATGGACTTGTATATACCTATACATATGAGAAATCCTACTTTAGGAAGCTAGTATTAAGAGCGCTACAGTCGTCCTAAGGGCACATTATTTCAGATTGCTCTAAAAGTAAATGAAGGCTGACTGGGAGTTGAACGCCTTGAAATCAATGACGTTGAGAATCTGCTGAATGCTAGTGACTGGAGTTCCCTAGTAGCATACTCTCAGGTAGCATATAATTATAGAAACAGAATTATGGAAGAAAACATTTAATTTTAATCAAAATAATAAATTGACTTCTAAATAATGTTTTGTTAATATGTAGTCAAATTATACCATTGCCAATCTACGGCAGACGGCGAAGCTTAATTTGATTTAATTATTGCTTAAATTGTACTATTTTTTATTGTAATTTGGAAAAATTAATTGAAAAATAAAGTACCTTTAACTGACTAACTAACTAACTAACTAAGACTAACAGCGGTGATCCTGGGAAGTATAGCATTACTGAGTGACACTGATTGAAACAATTTAGCCAAAAAGTATGTATAGCGCGTCGGAATAAATACCATAAGTCTCATAATTACATCATATCCACACCCTCATACGTTACCAATATTGATAAATTCCTCAGGAATGCAACTGCAATAAAGCACTAAGGATATCTACGCAATAAAATGAAGAAAAAAAATCATTATCACTCAAACGTGCTGATTACCGGACGACATCACTCCGTCAACTCCAGTTCCTTATTGAAAACTCATCGTATTGCTCAACTGAAAGACGAAAACAAATCATATACAAATATTCCTATACACATTCGAATGTACTATTGCGTTGGGAAAGTGCCGATTTTTTTTTTTTTTATTAATATTCACACTCTCCACACCTAAGCGCCATGAATGAGATTAAAAATTCAAGTCTCGCGCACCTTCCTTTACCAAGCCAACTTCAATTGAATTGACTTGCACATCAGACCGTCAACAAAGTCGCGTCTGTTTCTATAGATCCGTTTTTGGATCTGCCTCAAAGTGTGACCAGAAAAGAAACTAAAATCGACAGTGTGGTCAAAATATTATATCTATAGGGGTTTGTACCATAAATAATAATCCATGCGATAACTTAACATTAATATGACATGATGTCATTTTGTCAGATTCTAGGACCGCGTTGGGAATCTTAAGGAGCTCCTGCGTCTGTTTTTTTTTTTTTTTTGTTGACGGAATTCAATTCCGTTCAGTGACGATGGGTGGGTGGTTGAAGGTGATTCAGGAGAAGGCGCACTGGAAGTGATTATTAAGGGGATATTGTTAATTTATGATAATGGTGAATCGTAGCGCATACAGGCGTGAATTTGGAGTCCGTGATATGCACCTATTTGTTTACACATCACATTTGCTTTGCACGTGAGTAATTTAGGTGGAATTTCAAAGAATATGTGACTGCAATACACGTTACTTAACGTTTTCAATCTGAACTTTTTGGGAATCTTATGATAGAGTATTATTCTCTAGAATAGTGAAAAATAGGTAGATTTCATCCAACCAACCGGACAGTTGTGGATCTGTGGAAAATGCCCCCACGCACTGGCCATAAGCACCAAGGATTAGCCGGTTCCAATTCGCACATTCCTTAGCAAGGTTATATCAATCAATTCGTGATTTGAAAGCACTTGAAAAGCATGGCAACAGTGCAGCACGAGAAGAATGCAACGCCTTAAAGAATTAAGAGAGAGAAGATCCTGGGATATAAAGTTGAATGGGTTGCACCTATATACTCAGTACTATTGTAGAACAAAAGCATGTATGAGAGTTCACTAATATTTTGAACTTCATGATCATTAGAAAACTCTAAGGAAAAGTTGGGCATTTTCTTCTCTATGTTACTAACACGTTTACCTGTGACTGGTCAGCAGGTGCACTAGGGAAATCCCCTAGTGGTCAAGCATTGTGTGGGAGCGGTTTACTTTCTTGATATAGTAAAGACTCAATTTACCCGACCTTTTTTAACCGAGGTAATTTTAAAACCAGGAAATTTCAAAACTCAATTGTGCTCGCTTTTTAACACCATTAACTAGCATTTTTGCATGTTTAATCAGTTTTATATATTTTTTTTAAATTAATATGGAAGTACTCGTATGTGTGCATTATATGAATTGTTATGCTTTCTAAAATTTTTTTTTATTTTTTGAGCTTATTGAAACATTAAATCGTTTTATGTCGAGTTTTGTTAAGAACTTCCTGTCTTTTTTTATAAAGAAAAAAGTATCTTTCTATCAGCGATTTACGATTATCAGTGATGAGCTCGGTCCCGACCATCCCAGTTAAGCGAGTCTCGACTATATAGCACTATCTTATGCTGAAGATCTCCATTCACACTAACTAGGAAAATGACTGGGAATATCTTCCTGCAGAGAATATTTATTTGGGGCTAAAGAAATAGTTTATTTAAGAACATAATATGTAAGCAGTTATTGCTTAAAGCCACTGATATTTTTCTTTTGCTCTTTGTTTATTTTTCATAATGTACATGTAATTTTTTTTTGCGTCCATCATCCTTCGCAACCTTGAAGTATTCGACGTGATAGGCGATTTTTGTAACATTGGTGTCAGATGTGGGATTATGAGGACAGAATTAAGCATAATTCCCACCACGTAAATCAAAATGAACGCCGACTAAATAAAAAGAGTACTTGAGGAGGTCACCCGGAGCAAACTCAACTCATGGAGAGGGTGATGATGGAGATGATGGAGTGGCAGAATGGTTTTGAACGAAGGCTAGATGGACTGAAGGAGAAATTAACCCAAGGTGCCTTAACTACAGCAGTACCTGCGAACTCGTCAGCCCGAGTGATGCCAGTGAAAAACCAGTGTCAGTCGCAAATTAACTGGAACACGGGTAATCAAGAAGAGTCCCGCAGAGCTTCCGCACTGGCGGTAGCGAATCTACACAATCAGATGAAATAGTAAAGCAGCCGTTCCCGAAGGAATATGAACGTCGAATGGCAATTACGATTGCAGTACCGAGCGGAAACATCAACGATTCAGGATCGCCAAGCACTACTCGTAAGGCAGTCTGACCAGCTAGACTACCGCTATCGAAGCCCGGTAGATAGTTGCCCTGATCCAGTAACCTACCCATCACTGCAAGCGACAATATTAGTAAGGCAACCACCAAAGGTAAGCGAGCGACAACAAATGGGCTCCTTCCCCAACTTCAGCGAGCCATGCTGCGATAGTCATCGACCACTGCAACTGTCAGCGAAAACACAAATTAAGCTTTTGGGATCTACGTCTTCGAAAAATCTTCCAGCTTATGCATAGGCAACTGTGACCAAGTCGACGTTTACTGAGCAGAAAGAAATTGCTCTCCCAGTCGAGTTTTGTGTACGAAACGTACTTTCAACGAGTTTACCCTTAACTCGAAACTTCGGCGACTCTAGCCAATCTCAACAGATGGTAAGGAGAGCAATCACCTTTGCAGAGGCTGTATGCTTACCACAAGAACTAGTCGTCAGGTGTGTGTGCGCGGCTAAGCGATCCGAACCCTCACCGACAACTCAACCTATAACCAAACTTCTTCAAGAGAAGGGAAGTCCCGAAAAATTGACAGAAGAATTGACAGCCAAAGTCAAATATGAAAGAAGGTTGACAGAAGCCCAGTTTGGATTTTTGTTTTGGTAAGCAGTGATAGCGACTACTAGAGACGCGCTGTTCTCAAGCAAAGAAAAATTAAATTGTACTAGATTTATTTTTATTGTTAAAAGTAAATTTAGTTAAAAATAATTCTAGTCAAATAAAAGAAGTTCAAAAACCTTCTTGGGAACCAGAGATATTCTTTTTTTTGTCTACATTATCCATTGCAGCCTTGAAGTATTCGGCGTGATCGGCGATTTTTGTAACCATATGTATAAATTGTAAAGAAAAATATTCAGGAAAATAAAAAGAATGTTGAATTAATCAACATTTATTTGGGGTTAAAAAGACAGTTTATTTAAAAATAAATGTGTTTGTGGAAAAAGTATTTTTCCAGCTCATTTCGTTATATTTGCTTGCACTCCAAACAAAATAAATTTTGTCGAAAATATAGCCCAGAAATATTTTTTCACCCCTAAATGAAGAAAACAGAAGAATATATTTTATCCTTCTTTGCACCTAAACAAGAAAAGTAGTGTGCAAGCAAACTTTAGTTAGCTATGCAGCTTTGGGGCATGACCAGCAACATTTAGAAACATTTTTCCCTTCCAATGAAGTTTTGATCTGTTCCAACATTTATGCTACGGAGTTTAATTCACCGAGATAATATATCTGTTTCCAAACAAACATAATGTACTATTATCGTAATTACAAGAAACTACTCCCAAAAATAATGCATTTCCAATTAAATAGTATGCACTCCTGATGTCTGTAAATGAATACAGTCTTCTTTTCTTCCAATAAATATGTGTTTCTCCACAATATTCAATACGCTTGTGGCTAATAATATATTGATTGCTATGATGATTCTAGTCGAAGTGTTTGGAAGATGTTCAGGGTTCACAGTTGGCAGTCAAGATACATTTTTACATGAGAGAGATCATCTGTCTAAAATCCCGAAGCTAACACCAGAGCTAGGGCCTTTATTTGTTTTATCCTGAATGGCTTCATGATATTAAGATATTCATGTTTGACTCAGAGTGCACCACTCACAACAGTACCCTAGATTACTCTTACACTTGATGGATTGACGGATCCCTAACCTAGTTTTTCAAGCAATTATAACGTTCATTTGTAGAATTCACTTCAACCAGATGAGATACATTTTTTTATTGCATGAGGCAGTTATATTTTCATTAATTCTTTAGATTAGATTTTATTGATATTCGAGTCGGCAATATCTAAGAGTATCTCGAGGAAGTATTCATCCTGAATCTACATATGTGTGTACTTTCTTGCTAAGGACAATTTGTGCGGTTGCAAAGTAGGTGATGGACAGCGCCAAACGCGTCTGGTGGACTGCATCAGGCAAATTATGGGAAAGTGAACATGCAAAATTCCGCTTAAAATCCTCATGTGTTGATCATATAAACATCCTGCGGATCATGTCACAGCAATGAAGTAGGTAATAGGTACTAGTGTAAGGGTAAAGTATTGTACTACATATATGGTTCATTGTCAGTCAGACGCTGCAGGCATTCAATACATTCGATGCCGTGGTGCTGGTTTAACTTACTTACTTAGATGGCGCTCCAGTCTGGGCTGAACCTAGGTCCCAACAAACAGACCTCTCCACCCAGCACGATTACGAGCCAGCTGCCTCCAGTTGCGCACGCTGAGTTGGTTGAGATCCCCCTCCACTTGTTTGTGCCACCTACCACGAGGTCGTCCTCCGGAATCCGGAGTGGATTCGAAGACTTTCTGGGTTGGAACATTGGACTCCATCCCCTTTAAATGACTCAGCCGCTGTATGTGAACTCTTCTGACTGCCGATGTCATTATATATGCCGTATAGTTCGGCATTGTACCTTCTCCTCCACTCACCATCTATGCAGACGGGACCAAAGATCACTCAAAGAACTTTTCTCTCATAGTAAATAAGGGCATCAAAGGCGATTACCGACGCACTTGTAAATCTGAAAGTGGATACTTCGCTCGGAGTGTTGATCAATCAATTGCTTACATGCAGGATTATTAACACACAGCTGGGCGGAATATCGCCCAGAAGAATTGCTCGCTGCGGTACACCTCAAGGTGGAGTCTTGTCACCTCTTCTGTGGAACCTGGTAGTTAATGAACTACTGATGGACCTGGGTACGTCAGGTTGTAGAGTGATCGTCTATGCTGATGACATTGCTATTGCTGCCTCCGGTAAACACCCGGACACTCTCAGGGAAATCCTCCAATATGCTCTCCTTCGGCTCACCAAATGGGCCTCCAAATGTGGACTGGGGGTTAACCCCTATAAAACGGAACTCGTTCTCTTCACGAGGAAATATAAAGTTCCCCTCATAGACCCTCCTATGATAAATGGCACCAGTCTCACCTTCTCTGATAACGCAAAATATCTGGATCTTATTTTGGATAGGAAATTAAACTGGAAGGCCAATCTACTAGAGAGCGTCAAGAAAGCCAATGTAACTCTCTATTCCTTTAAAAAGGCTATAGGTGGGAGCCAAATCACTCATTCGCTATACGTGTCCGTTATCAGGTCTTTACTACTATATGGCGTGATCGTATGGTGGCCTGCTCTTGACAGGGCGGTCCACCTCACTCAACTACCTAAGGTGCAAAGATCTGCATGCATCTGCGTCAGTGGTGCACTGAGAGCTACTCCCTCCGTGGCACTGGACATCTTGTTCAACCTGCTACCTTTAGATATTTTCGGCAAACAGATGGCTGCCAGTGCGGCCATCCGCCTGAAAGCCTCCTTTCAGTGGACTAGCTATCGCTTAGGCCACTCCTCGATCCTTGCTCTTCTCAACTTCAAACACGACAACACGGACTACACCCCACCGAAACTGAGATTTGACCGTAACTTCCGTACGAGCATCCCTAACCGGGATGTATGGGACACTTCCCCCCCCTGTCGATGGTAGTTCGGCTCACTTCTTTACAGACGGATCTAAGACGGAGGGTGGGGTGGGTTGTGGTGTTTTCTCCGAAAAGCTCAATCTGAGCAACTCTTTCCGCCTCCCTGATCATTGTAGCGTTTTCCAGGCGGAAATCATGGCGATTAAGGAAGCCCTGTCCTGGCTGAAATGTAATGTATTATCTGTCAGGGATATTAGCATTTTCACTGACAGCCAAGCGGCAATCAAGTCCCTGGAATCGTTCTCCTTCACTTCAAAGGCTGCCTTAAACTGTCGTCTATCTCTTATGGAGATGACAGAGCAGTCCAACATTCACCTATGCTGGTTGCCCGGCCACAGAGACATTCCAGGTAACTGCAGGGCTGACGACCTCGCCAGACAGGGTACCACTCTAAGGATTTTGCCTGAAAGGCAAGCCCCGGTAATGCCCCTCGCTACATGTAAGTATCTACTAAAGCTGATCGCTATTAGCACGACCACCCTCAGATGGGTAAATGGCTCAACGTGTCACATTTCGAGACAGATCTGGCCTAAGCTGGATCAAAAACGTAGTGCCGATCTGATCAAGTTAAAGCGTACACAAATCAGCTGCGTTGTCGGTGTTCTCACTGGACACTGTTTTATAGGCCAACACGCCAAAAGACTTGGTCTGTTCTCCAACGACTTCTGCAGAAGCTGTAGGGACGAGGAAGAGGAGGAAACCATCCTTCAACTCCTATGCACATGTCCAGCCCTGTCGCGTAAAAGAATGCTCCATCTAGGGTCCCCCTCCCTTGACGACCTCTGCGATCTGGCGTCCTTGGACGTCATAAGCATCCATCGCTTTGTCAAAAGCTCCGGTTGGTTTTGTTAGTCCCTGAGTGGCCTAATGGTTTGATCCATGGTATCACAAAGGACCTTCACTGGTCTAAGTGTGTCTGCACTCTCGTGTGGACAGCCAACCTAACCTAACCTAACCTAACCTAACCAAGGGCATCTTCATCCGATTTTGACAATGTCCATGCCTCTGCGCCATACAGCAGGACTGGGATGATTAGTGTTTTATAAAGATTTACCTTAGTAGTTCGAGATAGGGCTTTGTTACTCAACTGCCTTCTTAACCCATAAAAACAGCGATTGGCAGGAGTAATTCTTCGTGTGATCTCCACACTGGTGTAATTTGCGGAGGTCGGCATAGAGCCTAGGTAGACAAAGTCATTTACTACCTCAAAATTATATCTGTCTATTGTGGCGTTCTGTCCAAAACGCCCATGTTCGGTGTCCTTTTTTGTAGACAGAATAATATTTTGTTTTTCTTTCATTGACCGCTAAACCCATCTTCGCTGCCATGATCTCAATACTCGCAAATGCACCACTGACGGCTCGCTGAGTTCTTCTGAAATCAACAGCTTCGGTTACGGATGATTTTACTGTTGACAACCCTTTACTGGCTTAATCGGAACTTATATAAACAGCTTTACAAAGATAGACATCAACACCTATGGACATTGCAGAAGAAAGTGGTAAGACAGTGGATGGGTCACAGATTACGACGAAATGACAAATCTATTGCAAATACATCATGCAACGGAATCTATTGTACTTGCACAATCTGGCAGAAGAGGTCTTGCTATAAACAAATACGGGATCCGAATCCGACTCAAAGAGAGCTTAAACGCATTACTCAAAGCTGCACACGATGACATATAGAATATGAGTAGGTAAGTATAATCGAATTTTATTACTTTATTTTAAGAAATAACTAATAACTATAAGTGCAACGTTCGTGTATATTCCCAATCTCGTTTGCATCGAAATAAAGGTTATGATCATATTCCTGATATATTTTTAAATAGAAATGAAATTAGATCCGCATCATACTTCACAACTTTCGTTCGACATCCCTTTGAAATTTTATTTTTAGAAATCGTCTCTCATCTATTTATACAACCCTAATAGTCGAGTCTATCCAGATACCCATTTATATAGTGCACACGTCTGCATAAATATATCCCTAGCTACAACTGCATTTACCAAGTTCAATCACCTATTCCCCTGCGTGTTACTCTTCTTGCTCGTCGTCGTCGTCGTTGGTCGTTGCTGAATGTGCAGTGACTGTGATATGCCAGAATGTGCCCTTAAGACAATGATTAATAGTTAAATCGATAACTTATTTCGCCTTGCCAGCAACTGCACAAACGGATTTCGTGTATGACTACAAGTAGTACAGGCGCAGATACATTTATGCATATTCATGTATCTCCAAACAAAGATAGTTTAATAAACCGATATCAACTTGAACTTCGAACTTCAATTTCAGCCAATTCGAGGAAATTTAACCAAAAAGAAAGACGTTTTCAAAAATGTATTCAAAACTAATTAAATCTTTTGTATTAAGGTATAAAAAAAAAAAACCCCAACAAAATAAAGAAATCAAAAGAGAGAATAAAAATACGAAAACCGAAAAAAAAGAAAAAAATCACACGCATATATCACCAACTACATGGTAATAAATCAAGCCAAATACACTTGTATATCGTCGTGAACATAAATAACATCGTGGCGGCAGTGGCGCGGCGGCCATGATGATATGGCCCCAAAGTTTTTAATTAAAATAATTTTTTGACATCACACAGCACACACAGAGCCCCGGCAAACACCATCATCATCACACCACACACAGAGGGCGGGGTTTATACAGAGTTTTTCTATACTTCTACCTATTCTCGAACAGGAAGCTCTCGAATTAAGAAAACTAGAAAGAGATGAATTTAAATAAAAGTTCATACGATGCATCTACTCGTATGTATCTGCAGTTGGGACCACAGAACGTGTGCACAGTTGCAGCATCAAAATCTCAAATGTAGATTTACTATTTTTAATTGAATTAAATTTTCCGAATGAATTATGAACTCTTACAATCCTTTGGGGGACGATTAGCTAGAGATACTTTTTTTTCTTTTTTCAGTTTCTTGCTATTTTCATCTGACGAAGAGGGGACTCTTCCTAAGAAAGTATCTTTAATGATTTGCTTGAAAATAGATGCGACGAGATGCATTTTCCATAGCAGATAATTGGATGGAAATTCATGTTCTACGAGATATTTCGGTTTAATTAACTATTTGGCATGTGAGAATTAATTATAGACGTTTTGATGGAATTAAAATTTTTATTTGGGTTTTCGCTTAAGATATAAAAATAATGCATTTGTTTTGGTCATAATAAATTGAGTAAACTTTTTTTGTGGCTTACAGTAGCTGGCAAAAGGTAAAGCTGGTAATAAATATTATTAATGATTCAGATCGAAAATTATTCACTTCGTCGCCCGTAACCACAATTAAGACAATAGCTATTGTCAGTTCTGCATGCTTGGCGCATGGTCATATTTGTTAAATGCATTCTTGCGGAAAATTACTTGAAACCATAAATTTGGCATGCGGCTACCAGAGATAATATTTTTGTGTTACACAATAATAACACTATAAGGTGTCTGCAATTTGAATATATATAGTTGCGAATATACCTACATAGCTAGAAACATAATGCGACTGATAAAAAGGTGAAATTTTGAATGAGATTAAACTCTAAAGTCGAGCCTCAAAAACCAGACCTCTCCAGCTAATTCGGTCTATTACCAGCTGCCTCTAGTTTCACTGGACAAGTTGGTTGAGAGCCCTATTCACCTTGCACCTAAGGAGGTCTTCATCTAGTGCAAAGCGCCAGTTCTTCTTCCTCTTCCTATTTCGGCCAGGTTATGATCCGAAAACAAGGATCACAACCCTCCCACTTCACCGCATTTCTACTGATCCGCCTGTGAGGTTCGCCTATTTGACCTTAGAAAATATCGGCAGACCTCCTGATTTTGGATCACTTGGTTACTGAGGCCAATGAAATGCCGATGTCGTCACATTTGTGTGATCCAGGCGTTTATAGGCCTGCCTCTCCTGCCTCGCGATGTCTTTGGAACGTTTGCCTTTTTAACAGGGTTCAAATGATCTCTTCTTTGAACGTGGCAATACCAGCTGAGCCGGTCGCGCTCTATCTTTCGTACGATGGTTTCCTTGACGTGAAGGAGAAGTGCCAGTTGATTGAATTTTATTCCAAAAAACAGAACTGTATCACAGCTCCAAGCCCAATGACCTAACTCTTTTGGTGGTTAAGCTAAGGCCATACTTAAGATGAAGACAGCTCTTTTCTTTTAACAGAAAGCAAATTAGACCGGAGTTGGAATATTGTTTTCATTACTATGAGATGGACGGATAGTTTCTAAAGCCCACTCTTTAATTCCAATGTTAAGTTAGGTTAGAGAAGCTGTCTGTATCAAAATAGAGATACGCTTAGACCAAAAAAGGCCCATTGTGGCATAGCTGGATCTAGCACATTATCAGCCACACATGGATTAACGAATTAAACCAAGCGTAGCTTTTTACAAAGCGAAGGATGCTTCTGACATCTGTGATCGCCAGGTCACAAAGGTTATCAAAGAGAAGGGCCCTAAGATGAAGTTGTTTTCTTTTGGATGGGGCTAGATAGGTGCAGAGGAAATGGCGGATGGTTTCTTCTTCCTCTTCATCTCTGGAGCTCCTACAGAAATCGTTTAACAAGAGACCAACATTTTGGCGTATAGGCCCATAGGACAATGTCCTGTAAGGACGTGAGGAAGTGAAGCTGATCACTCTAGCAAGATCAAACCATTTGAGCCATTCAGATCTAGCATAGGCCCGATCTGTTTGGATATTTGGCATGTCGTGCCACCCATCTGCGATTTCCCTTTCTGATAGCGTGCAGTTTAAGTAGACGTTTGCACATAGCGAGCGGCATACCCATAACCTGCCTATTCGGTAAGATATTTAGGGTAGTACCAAGTCTGGCAAGCTTGTCAGCCTTGTAGTTACTTGGACGACTGGAGTAAATGGATACACACATGCCCGGGCCATCCTGAACCGCAGCAAAGTAATTTTTATTTTTTTTATTTTTTGAGAATCTCATTACTAACTTTCGACTTCAATGGATTTGTCAACAAGCCCACTTATGGGGAACTGAGAGCCAACACATGATACAAGGTAGTTCCTTGTATACCGAAGGAGTTCTCTAGCACCTGTTAATGAACTTTTGCAGCTTTTTTGTGCATGTATCAATATAACAGCACGGACTCAACGCTGGAGTGGAGCGGAGTTGTCATAGCTTAGTTTTCAAACTGATTGGATTGCTTTGCCATAGTTTAGACACAATCTCGAACGCGGATTTTGCTTTGGCGATCCTGTTGGGTATACGCAGTTGAGCTGCTTTGTTCGTTCCGATGCTGATAAAGTTAGTCTTCTCTTCGCCATACTCATTTTCAGCACCACGACGACTGCATCCCTCTCCACAGCTGTTGCATTTGGTGGTCCATGAATTCTCTAAGAGAGTAGGTATACATCGGCAGCATAGTCGTGAAAGAGTCCATTGAATTTTTCCGCTTACAATCGGCAAAACAACGTGACGCAGATAGGTAATCCTATCGATTGATTGGGATCGTTATTCAACCCATTGTTCAATAATGATCTGCAGGGTATTGATGTGGCCGACGCAGGAGGATACAGAACAGAAACCAACTTGTTCGGCAACGAGTGTGTCTTTGAGGTGATCTTTGAATCCCTCAAGAATTATTTTCACCTACTACCTTACCTACAGCAGGCAAATACCTCTCCAGGTTTCGCACTGCATAAGATTTCCTTTCTTAGTGAGCTTGACAATCATTCCCTGCTTCCATTCATCAAAATAACTCTCGGACTTCGAAGCACTCTCTACCAATGAGAGCAGTAGCTCAGCCATTATCATTGGAGCTGCACGTAGGTGCTCCGCGGTAATACCGTCAAGTCGTGCCACCTAGTTGTTTTTTAGTACTTTGGTCGTAGTAGTGATTTCATCCTTACTATGTGTTGCGGTGTCTATTCGGGCTTTTGTTACCTCTGACATCTCAATTAGACTTGGGTGCATATCGCTAGCGAATGCACGGTTCAAAACTGTAGCACAAAGATCTGAGCCTATTTCAACAAGCTTTCTACAGCTCGGTGCAATAGCGACAAGCTGCAGGCTACATCTTTGCACCAACTTCGTTGATATGAAGCAGCTGAAAAAATATCATGGTTTCTGGGTCAGTTCATTAGCACCTGATCCTTCTCCTGTTCGAACATACTCTAACCATACCATTAAGGAACACTTTATTTTATTGAGTATTTAACTTTTGTGCCACGTATTAGAGACGCACATCGCCAGCTTTCTGATTTCTATAGTCAGACACACTTTGAGAAGCTGGACAGGATGATCTTCTTAACTCTTTGCCGACTTACAAGACATTGAATTTAGTTGTTTTTAAATGTCGCATTCTAGAATGCAACATGCTTACAAGACAATAGACGTACGTAAATGTAAAGCTACCAACCCATGGAAAACGAAAATTAAGAAAATGTAAATTCAACTAAACCCACACTCTATCCCAAATTGCCATTCAACGCTATCAGTACCGCCGCGCGCCGTTGCCGCCACCGCATTATTAATTTAAAAAGGAAATTCTCGTTTAGTCACCTTTAAGTAGCATAATGGCACGATATGCGCGCACTCTGCACAACTCAACTGAACACCATGTGTGTGGAGTAGAATGCTATGTGTGTTTGTTGTTGCACAGCACACAACAATTACAAACAAAAAAAAAATTTAACAAACTACAAAAGTACACAAAAAGAAAAGCAACATTGATCGAGTATTCAAGTTGCATGCCGACCAATTCCGCATGCAAATACGGAACCCTACATGCCACCACCATTCCCGTGTCCCAGTCCGTAGACGATGGTACTCGTATGTTTATATGCGCCCACCACCTACCACACTGAAACAATGAAACACTGTTGAACACCTACAATTCCACTCTGCATGTAGAGTGTGAATTTATGTGGGAAACTGTATTAAAAAGCGCAAGGGTTGGTGTTATATACAGGCGGTGGCGACGACGGTGGTGGCACACAGGACCTCCACAGCGTCTGAGTAGAGCACCCCCCAAAAAACACATAAATAAATTCACATACAACTCAATGGATTTTTACATAAATTTATGCTTCGCCGGGCAGTCTGTTTGTCTGTCTGTCTGACTGTCTGTGAACTCATTGCGTCCTCATTCTCCCCCGATGGACTTTCTATTATTTTTTTCCTTTTTTTTCTCTCAAAATATGATGGAAAATTCATGAAAAGCTCCCAGGTGTTGTGTGTGCCGGGTCTCTATCGAACCACAACACCGCAACTGGCCCCCGTGGGTATTATTTGTGAGCCCAATGATCGTCAGCATAAATAATTCAACGGCAACACCACCACCTACTACTACCATATAAAGGATGAAGGGCAGCGCGCATGCAACACACGGACACCCAATTCATATTCCGTTTTGGGGGCCGATTGTGGCGACTTGGCTATATGGTTTGAGAAAGGCGCTCAGAGACCACATACACACGCAGAGGGTTGAAGAGATTTTTATCGGTGATTCTCACTGATTTCATGGCAAATAAATCGCTCATTTTCGCTTAATTGGAAAATTATGGCTTTTGAGTGTATTGTTGCAGTAAGTGGGTAATTTTAAAATGTACAAGTATATATCTCTCTCTAGCCAGCATATGAATAACTGGCTGGCCGGTCGGTCGGATGCGGATGGCTGTGAGGGGTTGTTGTGGTGGCGATGGTGGATACACCACGCACATGCATTTCGATAAATTCCAAATGAGTTTGTAAGTTGCGTTATTTTTGGAAATTGTACAAATGGCAGTGTTTATTGCTTTTGAGTAGATTGTTGGTTTTTTTGTTTCAGCACTTATTTTTTCTGTTTTAGATACAGAATTGTGAATTGCTGAAGTTCATTAAAATTTAATAAAACTGGAAAGCTGAATTAATGAGGTGAATTATGGCTGGTTATCTATTTGTTACGGCTTAGTTGCAGTCAATTTTAATGAACAATTTTAAAGCAAAGTGAAGTGGCTTTAAAGGGTTTTATTGCGGCCGAAAAAATGTAAGCTCTTAGGAACCAAATCCTCTCACTTGGATATTTTTTCAGGATAGGCAGAGATAAATCCTGTTCTATTTACTATATGCTCTTATTACTTACTAATACTAATTACTTAAGTCCTGGCACCCGTTACGCGCCATGGCGTTCGAACCCCTGCGATGAGTTTCAGCTCCCTCCAACTCATTTTCAGCGATCTTGATTTTTCCTCAACTGTTCTTCGCCATGCTTGCTCACTCCTTCATGTTTCGAAGCAAAGTTTTTTCCCCGACGTTAAATGTGAAATTGCCGCTTCTGATTATATCCATTGACGGGCGTATCTGCGATCGTATTTCAAAAATGTTTACTTTTGTACTGTGTCAAATTTACTACACTCTATGGGATGAACTATAAAAATTAATGATTCGAGCTTAGATAGTGGGCGCCATGACGCAGTGGTTAGTGTGTTAGATAACTGTGCTTGAGGTTCAATATTCAAATCCCAAAAAGCACCAACAGTTTTTTCATGGTCCCACCTCTCGCGAACGTCTGCCAAACATCTGACAAAGCTTCTAAAAAAAACAAAAAAAATAAAAACATTTCCTTTCGGATACGACGTTAAATTGGAAGTCTACCATTCGTGTGAAATATATAAGTCACACAACACGAATGGTTGCGGGAAGATAGGCCCTTCATGGGCTGTTTGCGTGAAATATTTACGAGTATTTATTTCTTTTAACCTTAGATAGATACAATACAAAATCACACTTTTTCTTGTTTTTTTTTTTATTATTTGCTTTCCGTATTCACTGAAACAATATTTCGTAATTATATTACATTTTTTCTAGCTTTCTGACAAGGCTGAGTTGAAAATTGAAGTTAGAATGAATCAGGGCTTTTTTTTAACGTATTAATACTTAGCCTTACTTTGTTTGCTTTGAAGTTTAAATTATAGACCGTTTGACCCTTATTGACGTAAACGTTGTCAGAGTATTTATAATAGCTGCTGCCTTGATGAATTTCACTTTGGACTCAAAAAATTGCCGCCACCTTACCATTTCATAAGAAATGAGCACCATCTCCTTAATAATGGCTGAAATATTACGGCGTAAGGCACATCAGGTAAAGCTTTGAATAATGTTGTCAAAAGGCTTTGCGAACCCCACAGGCGGATCAGTAGATATGCGGTGAAGTTCGAGGGTTATGATCCCTTGTTTTCGGATCATAACCTCGCCGAAATAAATAGGAAGAAGAAGAGGAAGAAAAGGCTTCGCGAAGACGGCAAATTGGAAGTGGAAAAATGAGCTATACTCGATGTACTACTTAATGATAATAGCAGGGTGTTTATACATATAGCGTGTTGTGGGCGCCGTGGAGTAAGTGGTTAGTGTGTCGGATCATTACGCATGAGGTTCCAAGTTCGAATCCCAGAAAATACCAAAACGTTTTTTCACGGTCCCACCTCTCGCGAGCGTCTGACAAACATCCGAGGGTATTGTTGTCTAAAAAAAAGCTTCTCAAATCGCCGTTCGGATTCGGCAGTAAACTGTAGGTCCCTTCCATTCGTGTGGAAAATATAACGCACACAACATGAGTGGTTGCGAGAAGCTAGGCCCTGGCACTTTAAAGAGCTGTTGCGCCAAATATTTGTATTTTTGTGTTCAGAAGGAAGAACCTGCTTGATCGATGTCGAGACTGAAGTCAGTGTTGCCATTGATTGATTCGAAAACGATTCTAACTATGTACGATATATCGCCAGTTTCCACAGTAAATTATGTTTATCTTTGTTGGGAATTTATCTTCTCAATTTCAAACGTGTTCTTTCTAACTAGATTCAGAACGTCTACAGCTGTGTTATATGTAGACATTGGTTGGAGGTTGGGAAGGGATGCCATTAAATCCGACTGGCTTATTTTTGTTTTTTTGAATACGTTGATATTCAAAATGAATATGATATCGGCTTACAGAGGTCGCGAATTCGTTGCCTTTTGCAACTAATCGATGTTGTATGGCATTGCGTTTCGTCCGTGTTTTCTCTATACTGATTTAGGAAGTCCAGATGAGGGCTTCCAGAATGGCGGCTAACAGCCAAGTGATCAATATGTACAATGTATAGATGTTCCTTAGGACACAAGTTATGTTGCAGTTTTTATGCTAGCACAGTGTGACTCTACAATGGCTTCATCAAGCAATATTTTTTTAATATTTCCGTGACATGAGGCTCTGGAACACCTTTGTATTCAGCAAGAGTTCCTTTATGAATTCGCGAATGTCTCCGCCAGGTTTATTGTAGTAGAGTTAGACAGCGTGGCTCATTGCGGAGCGATAATCTTGCGCATCTAACCATATATGTACGTAATATTTTTTTACTCCGCAAATATATATGTATTTCATTTCGCTCAAATTTCACTATCGTTCTAAGACCGTTCCTCTCGACCGTTCAGAGTTGACGAGTGGCTTAGTATTGTAGATATAATATCCTTCGATCTGGGAGGAAATGATTTTTGCTTTGAAGTGTTAAGAAGACAGTTTACAGATTGCAGTCTTGAACAACACCCTTGTTCGCTGGCCGCCATCTTGAAGAATGGCGATCGAAATGTGTTTTTCAACAATTTTCTAAAAAAAAGAAACACATTTGTACACAAAAGCTATTTAGAAAAGAACTATTTAATGATTATCTAATTTAGCCATAAGAGTTTTCTTGATTTGGTATGCCCTAAGACCTACAAGCCACCAGAACGACTACAAAACTAAAGCGTTGTATACTTATAGAGAATGCCACGAAAGAAGTCTACAGGGTGTACCATCTGTTATTCTATTATTTCATTAAATTCAACAACCTTATGGTGCATAACTTTACATGCGCACAGTGATGCGCGGACGAAAGGAGACCTACAGTTTTAATATAATCGTGTATATAGATACAGATTAGCAAGAATTTGACAAATGAGTATTAGGATGGCAATGTAATTCTATCAAAAGACTGTTCAATACAAGCGAAAAGAAAGATGGTGTATGTGTCTGTTTATCTAACTACACAAATAAGTGTGGACAATATGGCAGACATGCGCATCACATGAATACACTATCTTCGGTTCACTGATTTTAATTTAACTGGTTTCGTAGCATATCGAAAACTGTACATTGGGCTTTAAATTCCAACCTATTCTATTGCCATTGGTTAGGTTTGAGTGCGAAGTAAGATAATTAAGTAAGAACTAGTTATAGTAAAACAAATGATAGCATTTAAACGCGTTTTTTGGTAAAATGTATCTACAACTGTACAGAAAAACGAATGCTGTGAAGTTGCAGGAGAATTGTGGCTCGATATTTGATCGAAATAAATAATAACAACCTACACCACATTCCATTAGCCAAGTCTAATTTTTAACGAGTACAGACCCTCTGCAAATAAAGAGTTTTCAGAATATAAGGACTGTGTCTGGACATGCTTCCAAGGCCGGTATTTGCTCGGATATGAAAAGAAGAGGAATTGCCAGTAAGTTGCTGTATTTGTTTTTTGCATTTTCCATTTACTATCAACGACTGGCTAGGGATGTTTCACACAAACACGCCTATTAACTTTGATTGATAGCTAGGTATATACGACAGCTTCATGCTCTTGTAATGCGGCTGAAAGCTTCAAAAAAACTTATTCTTCGAGGTAATAACGATTCGAATTTCAATATTTTATTTGGCTGAGATTTCTTTTGACTCATACGGTACGGTACGCACCCATTTCTGCGGAGGATGCTTATTGGTTGATTCAGGATATTTTACGTCCTAAAAACAACTTATCTAAATTAATTTATTATTACTCAACTAATTGAAAAACTAAGAAAAATGTTTTTATTTATAAAAAAAAAACTATGTAAATGAACAGCGAAGTGGTGTGCTTTGATTTTTTTTGATTTTGAATATTTCTTTTTTTTTTATTATTGATTGTTTTTTTATTCTATTTTTTTAGCCACAGCTGTTCTGGTGACGTGGACGATTAGCGGCACCTCTAACTTATCCTGGATCAGACCTCTTTGATCGAGATATAGGAACGCTTCTGGAGGGACAAAGCCGTTAAGGCGCACATTCTCATGATAAAGATAGTTGGGGTAATCAGCTCCAAGGATGAGGCTATTCATCAAGGTTATTGCTCTTGCAATGTGCCTTCGAATCATCCTGATCAAGAAATTGTCCACTCTGATCAGATTCGCTCTTTTGTACAGGACCTCATTAGGATAAAACTGTATGTACTCAGACTCTGGTGTTCTGTACAAACGAAGGCAAGCGCTCTCAAACAGGCGCATCTTTCCCAACAAGCTTGGCCCTACGTTGAACCACACGGAACATTCATATGCGAGCATAGTCCAAATGAGGGCCATGTAGCAGATTACCTTTACCTTAGCATCGAGTTGGCTGCTGTAAAACAGTCTCTTTGTAAGCGCGAAAGCAAGTTTGGCTCTAGCCAGAGCAGTGTCTATATATTTGTTAAAATATAGATATTGATCTAGCCAGAGCCCAAGGTATTATACCTGACTACACTTCGACTCGCAGTCTTTTCTCCATGCTGGTGTCCCTAGACGCCCCAGACAACGGCGTTCTGAACAGAATGGTCTCCGATTTCTGAAAGTTGATCTTCAGCTTCCAGTCGTCGCAGTATCTCTTTACCGAAGTCACGCTGCAAGAGTGTTGCAATGACCTCGATCTTAGGCCCTGACCTGTACGCGACCAAATCGTCTGCGTATGCTATAGCATGGTTTGAGAGCGCTCGTGTAAATATTGAATAGGATCGGCGAACTAACCACACCCTGTTGCAGACCATTTTTTACTTCAAAAGATCCAACAGACGTCATATTACTATTCTTCACAATGAACTTCTTACTGGTGAGCATATCATAAGGTACGTATAGCAGTGATTTGCTTATGCTCAGCCTGCTCGACTTGTAGAAGAGTCCCTCTAGCCGTACGAAGGCATTCTCCAAGTCGACTAGACAGGCACCCGTGCATTGCTTCTTCGTTTTGTTCCATTGGATATCCGATACTAGCTTAGACGCGGCATGTATGGTATCATGTCCTGCCCTGAAACTAAATTATTTATCCGGAATTATTGTACAAGTCCTCAACCCACTTATTCAAGACTCTATGGATCACATTTTCGAATACCTTGCTGATCGGAAGGAGACTTATCGACCGGAGATTCCTCGGATTGGAGCTGTCGTTTTTTTTTTATGGGCTGCACGACCGCTGTTTTCCAATGCACTGGATAATGGGCATTATTCATTGCATTATTGAACGAGATAGTGTAGATGTTCACCGCTTCTGGAGGAAGTGTCTAAGTACAATGTTGGGTATACTATCGATCCCACGAATTTTTTTTTCTCAGTGATTTAAAGATCGCTTGGAGCTCTGCTTTCGAAATCCACGGGGGATGTACCCATTCATCGGCGACGGCATTGTTTGTCATATTTCTTTCATTGAACACGGTGAAACCAGTATTCTCATCTCAGATCGTCAGGGCTCCATGTCATTTCGAAAGCAGAAGTTGTTCACAAGTACCCGATTTTCCAGGTAGTGGTTCGGGCGAATACTATTATTCACCTTATACACTTCGTGGAAAGTCGCTCCTATAGCCTCTACCTTATCCTGTGGATCTTCGATCACAAAAAAATTATCATTCTCAGCTGCGTTATCCGGATCTATACCTGCTGCCGCAAGTATTTGTGCATTGTTCGTAGTTGGGGGGATTTTAAGACGTGAAAGGTGGTTTTGATTATTCCTCCGAAATATTTGGTTTATTTGCGGGAATATACACTGGTTGTTGGATATTACAACCCGAATTTTCCTGCCACAGTGTGCCTATCCCCTATACATAACCACATATGCACATAGGGCTATACATTAGCTGGATTGTATTTAAAATAATCTCTAAAGCCTTATTCTAGTTTCTTAGATCCTTGTTGCATACGGTGTTAAATCAAAACCGAGAGTTTCCTTATTTGTTAAGCCACTCACCCCCAACACAACTAGCAGTGTCAAGCCAACCTTACACTAATTTATGTATTCGCTAGGTTTCGTTCGAAAATAATAAGATAAAGTTCTTGACATTCCTTTAATAGCACAGGGGTTTATCAAAATAATATTTCATGCAATCACATGTGGTATATCAACTCGAAGGGCGTTGAGATTGCGTGTGATAAAAACACAAAATTAAGTAAAAAAAAAAAGAGAAATATTTACTCCAGAAAAAAAAAATACAAAAACAAAGTCGAAAATTTAAATTATTAAAGGCTTGCCATAGAAAAACCAAATGGAAAACAAAAGAATGACTTACTAGGACTCTTAAATACACACAAACTACAGAAAGGTGTAGGTATACATGTGTACATACATATGTATATACATCCACGAAAGAACCCCGAATTCCTTTCAGTTCTGCCATAGTCCGTTCGTGCGGCTTTAATTCAGAATTCCAAACCAGAAAACACACCCAGTGACCCTAATTTTATCCTTGGAAACTTTTTACTGTTTTTGTTTTGCCCTTCCGTTCGGTTTGAACTTCCGCATTTTGGATTTCGTGTATATCTACTCTAGTTAGAGCTGCTCCTTTATTTTTGTTTTACCCTTCTCGACTTTTCCCCGTCTTAATCCAACGCAACAAACAGAACACAATGAAGAAAAACAAAACAATGAAAAGAAGTAAAAAAAAATTACAGTAAATTAATTTCGGACTACTGAAAGTACTCGGGTGTCCTTTTTTTGTCCAAGGAATTCATGAAATGTCCAGCAACAAAAAAGGGGAAAAAATTAACCATTTTCGCCTTCTTTTCTCCGCAGAAACCTGGAAGGATACATATTATTCTTCTACTTGTCGAAGGAATGAATGATAACTGATAAAAAAAACTCTTGAATCAAGCGAACCAAGGATACACCGTGGTATATTTTTGGCTCGATAAACACGTTTTTGGTTTACCTCATTGAGTGTTACGAAACTGTGTGGAACATCAAATGCTACATGTTTGTATACATCTCCATATACAGCTATCCTTCATGTATAGGAAGTAGTCGAGTTCGTATGTTACCAAGGATATTTTGCGCTACGTCGTTTGGTCCCAACTTTTTTTATTTTTTTGTCTCCTTGTCGGAAAGCAGTTGCATATGTGTAAGCCCTGGCAATGATAAGAATCACCCTCTCTTATTCTTCTTCTGACAGAGTTGTGTCAGCTTGTATTAGCCTGCAGCAGCAGAAGGATCCGTCCTTGTGGTGGTACTAAACTGTTTACCATATAATCAACTGCGTTGTGGTGCTGTGTGTTATCGAATTAAACTCGGGTAATTTAAATTTCCAGGACACAGTCGCTTGCTTTCATTATAATACGGAGAGTCATAGATAAAATATAAGATATGCCTATCTGTGGGTTCAGTCTCAAAGGGATATAAACTGAGAGAGAATGGTTAAGAGTGATGCGAAGGAGTATGTGGTGGTAACGAAGTTGATTAGGTTAGGGGCGATAGTTGGAGTTGATTAGGTCTTATCTACTAGTCGATGTGTGTTGTGTAGAGGAGAATAGTGTGGATAGTTGGCATTCTTAAAGGGAAGGTATTGATTGAAGTAAATGATTTAAAGACGGAAAAAACTTTAGTCTTGAATATAGCTCTTTTTACTCTACCCGTGAGAGTCAAAATTGTAAAAAAAAATATGTGTTTGACATTGTTTGGTAGGTGAGCATTTGCTTATTGCTCCTGGGCCCGTAACGCTCACAGTTACAATTATGCTGCGTTAGAAAGATGTAAATTGTTGAAATTACGGGGAAAAAAGCATTAGTGCTTTGGAAGTCAACCCGTTTACTTAGAAAATTCTAAGATATGGATTTTCAGGTTCTGCGGTGAGCAGTGGTGAATCAGGCGTCCCAAACTTTTCTTTTCTGTTTTATTGTTGGAACATATTACTGTTTTTGCTACGTCCAAAAGCATATTCTTTAAGAGCTATGTGCTTTGAGATCATTCCTAAAAAACACGGAATGGTCAGATCTTACCTAAAACCTTGCAATGTGAGGACCCCAAATTGCTCTAAATGGAGAAATGGAATGGAAATCCGGACCTAGTCGTGGGTCTTGTGAATTGTATATGATTACAAAGAACATAGTACCAAGAAAGGCGACACTCTGATCCGTAGGGTATTAGCATAGTTTTAAATACAAATCGACAGAGATTCCGACAGTAGCAGTTCTTCCAGCGCCCGCCATAATAAGGAGGCCTATAGTCGATACATACACCCATGTGTCTGCAGATACCGAACTGCGTACAATAGTCAACTTCTTGAAAGAAAGAAACGCCTACTATAACATAGAAGAGGGATCGAAGAGGTACATGATCACGGGATGAGTTCCACCAGGGTCAGTTCTGAGACAAATTCTACGGAAAATAATGCACGATAGCATACTCAGAATACAGAAGCCAAGTGGAGTAGATATCATAGGTAATGCAGACGATATTGCAATTAGTGTAGTGGCCAACATTTTAAAGGAAGTGATGTAAAACCGCAATCAAACAATCATGAACATGACCTATGGCTACGGACATCAGGTTTGAAACTGGTTGCCCACAAAACCGAAGTCGTTCTCATATACAGCCGAAGAAAAGTGGGATACCTAACCATAAAGGTCTGTGAGCAAATCATTGAGTCGAATACGTCTATTAAGTACCTAGGAGTGTTTCTGGACCACAGCCTCAGCCTCAGAGATCACCTAATGTATGCAAGCAAGAAGGTCTCTCAGGCAGTAGAGGCGCTATGCAGGCTAATGCTAAATATTGGGGAACCAAAGCAGCCAATTGTGGGCGCCGTAGCGTAGGTGGTTAGTGTGTCCGATCACTACGCGTGAGGTTCCAAGTTCGAATCCCAGAAAATACCAAAAAATTTTTTTTCACGGTCCCACCCCTTGCGAGCGTCTGACAAACATCCGAGAGTATTGTTGTCACGAAAAAGTTTCTCAAATCGCCGTTCGGAGTCGGCATTAAACTGTAGGTCCCTTCCATTCGTGTGAAAAATATAACGCACACAACATGAGTGGTTGCGAGAAGCTAGGCCCTGCCACTTTAAAGAGCTGTTGCGCCAAATGGTTGTTTTTGTAAAGCAGCCAATTAGAAACCTTCTAACGACCGTGAGTAAGTCAATACTCATGTGACATGTATGCGGCCCCAAAGGGCGTTGCACGTATAAATTGATTCCCAAAGTTGATAAATGGATTAGCAGAAAGCACGGGAAGGTTAACTATTACTTAACATATTTTTTTATCAAGACATGGATGCTTCCGGGAGTAATTCTACAAGTACAAGCAGCGGATGACCCATTCTGCCAGCACTGTGCAGAAAATATTCAGAACACAGAGCATGTACTGATGGAATTCCAAAATTACGCAAGTTCTAGAAATATCTTAGAAAAAGCAATTGGCGACCAAGTGACCTCAAAAAGCCTGATCACATTTATGTTGGCGAAGAGTGAAGGCTGAAACTGCGTATAGAGGAACAAGCAACGAAAAACGCCAGAACCGCAGGATCTGCCAGCTCTCGCAGCTGAAAAAGAAGTGACGAAATGTCAAATCTGCCCCTGCGAAGGAACTTGACTGGCGGTGCCGCAGGGGAACAACAGGGGAGAGCAATAGCAGGCGTTCTTTTAAGCACGTGCAGAGCATCAAAACAAAGAAAAAAAAAGTTTACGGGCACAATAGGTTCTCTAGCTCAATGCGAGATGAGCAATACAGGAGGAGGATATTTGATTGAGAGAAATTTATTTTGTTTCAAAGAAAATCGATGCAAGAACAAACGCTTTCTTCAGGATTTTATGCGAAGTTCATTTGGGTGCAAACATAGTTATACTTTTTTTCCGACCGCTTCAATGAAAAAAATTAATAAATAAATAGTGGAAATAAAAGATTCTGCATTCAAGAAAAAACTTTGTTTCGTATCTAAAATATACAAATATGTAGTAGCGCACAAGCTAACATTTTACACATGCTTAGTAAATGAAAATTGCATATCTTTCAGAGAATATAATTCACAATATATTAGACTTTTTTCCAGACAAGCAAAATGAAGTGTGCATAAGGTGAATAAGGCCTCCATTACTTGCAAGCACTAGCTGTTCATATACCATGTTTGATCCGTTTGTAGATAATAATATTATTATTGTTTGCAAGTGTAATTTATTCGTAAGAGCGAAACCAATGTTTAATACAGAAGAATTTGCTTCGGACAAATAAATATAATATATTTTTCTAAGCTTACGGCAGAATGAATGAAAGCGTGCCTTCGTCACTAGAAAAAGAAAACCATCGCAGGATGATAGTGCAAACAGTTCAATGAAGTAGATCAAGGACCTTGATGAGCAAAATCTTTCCAGATAAATGGAATTTAAGCTAATCCACTATCACCTTCCTCTGCACAACACACATACCATGGCGTCATCAAGATAGCGTAAAAACAAAATATCAAAAACACTGCATGTTTCAGTTTTGTTTCAAGGCACACGAAGGCGAATTGAAAGATAAGATTTTAGAATTGAGTTGAAGAAGAACTATGGCAGTTAGAGATAATTTGTAGCGAATACTTTGTTTCTATATTCTAGGACTGGGATGGCAAAAGTGCAGTGGATAATGTGTTTGCTCGTTAACCGATATGTGCAAGTGTGTGCAAGTTCTAGCCCCAGTGAAGATCAGCAATCGTCAGCCACACGAGTATAAAATGGAAAACGAATAACATCAAAGTTTTTCCAACCACTGCATCAAAGAAAGCTTCCTGTCTGGTAGTACAATGGACCGAAGAGTCCTCTGAGTGCTCTGGGATATGGGTTTCCTTTAAAAAAAATAAAAGGAGGGAAAACTGTATCTAAACAAGAAGCTAATGCCTTAGGTTTGGCTTAAATCTGTCACTATTGGAGAGGTCTCTGCTTTCAAAGATTTTTAAAAATATCTACGTATTTCTAAATGATCCGCTAATACGTCGCTTGATAAGAGCAATAAATCCAACTGTGTAGTTCTGTTCACTTTGCAATCGGTACCATAATAATGCATTTAATACACTTTTGTGTAACTAACGCGATTTATTAGATTCCCTCACATAGTCGGCCATTTTTAGACCCCTCGACATACCTTGAATTCCTTCAAAATGCATTCCGATTTTTGTTTTTAAGAAGAAGCAAATGCCCATCCCAATAATACCCACACAACTGTCCTCATAAGCATACAGTATACAAATTAATCCCCGAGTCAAAGATGTGGTGCAAGAAAATAACTCAATTAATTTCTGTCACCTGATTTATCGCTGTTTGTTGCACTTTTTTTTTCTTTTAGTCTCATCTTCATTTCTTTCTTAAGTAAAATCCCCTTGTAATCACACCGTACGTCGTGCATCGCACAGAGTTTCAACTCGCGCACAAATATGAGAGGACAATTTTAAAGAGTCTTGCCAAGTATCACCTTATGGCCATGTATCCATCTTGGACATTGAGTCCGATCAGCAGGTTAATCAAGTGGTGCGGCGACAACTACTACTGACTGGACTGGACCGAGGTGTGCTGAATGGAGTTGTGTGGGGTGAGAAGGCATCACGGCGACACAAACTACAGCTTTTAACATGAGGACATTTCATGTTTCCTCTTTCCGGACATCGAAGACAGTACACACACATATACACATTTAGTGCTGTAACTTGTGTAATGTTTTAGTTTTTTTTTTTTTTTTATCACAGCCAAGAAAGAAAGAAGGGGAAAAAGATATAAGCACACTGAACAAAATTTATAATCAACGCCATTAAAACATGTTTCATCCGCAAGTAATCCGTCAAAGGTGATGCATATAGATAAAGTTGTGCATATGTATCTTAAAGATACATTCATCTTTTTCTCGCATCTGCTTATTTTTTCATCTTTCATCTTTTCTGAACCGAGGCTGACTGTTGTGGGGATCTCCCCTGGGGGACAACATACTAACAAAAAAAAAAAACTATAGAAAAAGAATTTAAGAAGAAGAATGGAAGAAATCTCGATCGGTAATAAATCTTTGCACCTCTTGTTTATTTATTTATATTTATTTTTTATATTAATATGAAAAGCTTTTGCTAACGTAGGTTGGCACAATAGAGTTCGGTTATTTAAAGGAAAAAATATATGTATACCTGTGTATATATAAATATTTAGTATTTTCATGGATTGCACGTTTCTACTTATGTTATGACCTCGTAGCTTATATTTAAAAATATTTAATTGAAGTCGTAAATTTTGAAGTGTTGCTACGTAGGCGGGGTGTAAAATTGCTTGTTTATCATTAGAAAGGAACGCAGATTAGAATTTCTAATAAAATATGTTTTTCTTTTAAAGATACATTTTGCATTTGACGATAAATCTTAATTTACACGAGCTTGTGCTGTTTTCAAGACTTGTCAAACAAAACTTGAGTTATGGATTTAATAAGAAGGCAACTATTCAATTGGATGACGAATGAGTTTTAAAATTCCACGAAATTGGTCTGCTGTTGCTGGAAGACATATGGATCATCCAGTTTATACTCCAGTCTGCACATATTACCAAAGCCTCAAAAAATCTAGATGAAAACAGTCGCGATTAAACTTACCTAAACTAAACAAATCTTGTTTAGAGAGTTTAACAGCCGGACTAATAAAATCAGCACCAGCTCAACTGGAGCAGGCATATACGGGCCCAGTATACGATCCAGTTGCGATCGGAATATGCTCGCAATTCAACCTCGACAGAAATTATCGCGGACAGGACATCGTAATACTGTAAGATAGCGAAGCTGCAGTCAAGGCACTGAGCTCACACAAGAGCTCATCCGGACTGGTATGGGAGTGACTCATCCCAATCAATAGACTGGGATAGGCTAATTAAGTAACTTTCTACTGGGTACCAGGACATATAGGAATGGAGCGGAACGAAGCAGCTGATGAACTAGCAAGAAATGGCTCAGATAGGCATCATTTTTGTGGAACCTTAGGAGACTGGGAATAGAAGGGAACGGACATTCCAGGCTCTGCATGGACTTCGCAGAAACATTAACTCACATTCTTATGAAGTGCGAAGCACTAATCCACAAAAGAAGACATTACCTATGTGCCAATCTCCTATCAGAGACGGATCTACCTTCACTGCATCTACTTAAGATACTCCGGTTCATTAAAGCAGCTCTGCTCAATATGAGCATTTCAACGACTAGAGCCTTAGTTTGGGGGCACAATAGATCTACTATAGGTAGGGATGGCAATGGTGCAGTTGATTGCGTGTTCACCGATGTGTGCAAGTTCAATATCCAGCGGAGAACAGCAATCGTCAGCCACCCGATCATAAAAAGGAAAGCGAATAACATATAAGTTTTTACAACCACTGCACCAAAGAAAGTGTTCTGCCTGCTAGTACAATGGACTGGAGAGTCTGGGTGCTCTGGGAATTGGTTTGGGTTTCCTTTATAAATAAAAAATGAATAAAAATAGATCGCAGTGCTCATGTATCCCACCATCCTTACATCTACAATTCTACATCTGTAAAACCTGATGAGTTGAATTTATGGGAACTTTATAATATCAACAGTTATAACTGAACATTATTATTTTAAAAATTGTAAGTGAGGAATAGCCAATTCATAGACCGGTGGGTACAGACAGATGATAGAAGACCCAAGCTGTTACGCCACATTTTTCCTTGACTCTTAGAAAATGTATACACCATACGTGGGTGACATACTTACTTACTTACTTATATCTTTTAACCCCTCGGGGGGCATAGGGCGTTAACCACGCCTGCACGCCATCGTGTTCGGAGTTCTGCAACGCGTTTGAGCTACCTCCAACTCATTCCTAAAGAGCATGGGGTGGCATGGTGTAGTGGTAACGTGTTCGGTTAATGAATGGTAGGTTGTAGATTCAATTACCAGGCATGTCCATTGAAGGTAATAAAATAATCAAATTATACGCTACAATTATACACCAACTCAAGACGTGCTCGAAGCAAACATTGAATTAAAACCGAATGCAAACATCACACCAAATTCTCCCCGACTAGTTCTGACACCATCCATGTATGTACTGAAAGCATATATCAGCTGAGTTTCAAACCACTACACCCAAAATAACTCTTTCTATCTCTTTTCTTCTTTTTGAATTTACGCCGTACAATTGCATTAAAAAAGTTAAACTCTTAAACATAGGATATGTAATAGGTTTAAATTTCTAGCATTAATTGTGGCGTGATCTAAAGCAAAATAAGTATGACTAAGCCTAACTACTACTCTTGGATTCGTGGCAGGCTGCATTCACTTTGAAACAAAACGCAGCTTAAAGGCATTGGCAAAATAATGGATATTCGTTCACACTATTTCTATAGAAGCTCATCAGATAAGGAAGTGAAACAATCTGTCACCTTTCCTCTGAAGTAATACTTCTATAGGGTGGGCATAAATAATGTCTCTAAAGTTGTTTCCTAATAACTGATGTATAGAGTTGCCGTTTGGATAAAACCACATATTCTCTGGTCTGTCAGAAGTCTTCTGGTATTTCTGTAGGATATCCAGTGGCGGTGGTAGCGTCCCCGAAGAAATACGTCCCAATCACACTTCCTGCATTAATTCTGCAACAACATAGACTCCTTAGAGAACGTAAAGGCTATTCGTATATCATGTATAGTTTCTCAGTTCCTCAAAAATGGGTGTTCCGCTTGTTGAAATAAATTGTTGGGGTATGAGCTTCGTCGTCAAAACCCGCAACCTTTTCGTTGAGGTTTCCAACTACGTCTTACAAAAAATAAAGACTTTATTTAAGCCCATTCTGTAAGACCACCCTAAAATGCTTTATATACTCGTACAATCAAAAATTCTTCTCGAGGTCAAAGTGTGATGCTGCCTAAGTATAGACAGCCCCTTAACCTCGACTAATGTATCTGGCCCTTACGTTCAATTTTTTAATTATAGTAATTCATTGTGAAAAGAAAATATAAAATTTCCTATATCAGCAAATAAGTTACAAGTGTACTTCCGAACAGACTTGAAGAACTAAGCAAATATCACTTTTCTGGCCAAAATGCAAATTCACCGACAGGACAGTCTTTGTCGCGGACTCTGCTAGTAAGTCATTTTTAACCCACAAACGCCAACAAGTTGTACAGTTTACTGGAGCGTGCTGATCTCCACCTTATGTGTTGGCACTGAAAATAGGTTGCAGAAAATAGAGGTTTACAAGCGCTGCAGTCCAAAACAAGGCCAGCGGAAAAGACATAAGACTTCAAAGTACTTAGAAGTTCACTTAAGGGTTCAACTAACTTGAAAACATCAACTCTACAAAATACAAACCCTTGGACAAACCGTTTTTACTGCAACTTGGAAGACTGATGCTCTGCAGATGTTTGGTATTACAAGACATATTATACGATTCCGGATGCTGAACGATAAATTCAGAAGAGAAGCAAATTTTAATCTCTTTCAAGAGAAAGATGTTACAGCGAATATTTGGTTTTGTATGTGAGGACGGCGAATAGAGAACATACAACTGCAAATTGTATTAGCTGTATAAACATGTGGATATGGTCAAAGAACCCAAGCTATTTCTACCGAATCGATAATCATGTTAGACAAAATTTGCTATAAACTTTAAAACGAGTTTGCATTACGGAAATGCTTTTCTTAAACACTTTTGGGTAAGAAATATATTTTTATAATTTGGTAGAGTTGATCAAGTGTGAGTTTATTCATGATGGTTCGCCAAACTATACTGAACATAAATCTCAAAGAGAGCGGGCATAATGACATCTCTGATTGCCAGTTATCTCTATCATATTTTCTATCTAAGCCAAAAAAAAAAAAAACAACTCGCTTTATAAAGATTTTTAAAAAGAAATGGAAACAAAGTTAACACAAATTGAGTTACAGTTTATACCTAAGAAGAACGCATGGCCCTCATCGTCGCATCATGCCCGACATACAAAGCAGGACATTCTAGCAGCGAAATTTCCACAGAATTAAAATTCCATTCACCTATTTCAACTCATTACCTATGTCAATAGACAACTTGGCAAGGAAGTCGGCCGCGCAGAAACACCCCCCAGTCTCAATAAACAATTCCTAAACATGATCGTATGCTACCCACATGCCCCACATCATCTTCATTGTCTTCCAAATCGTTTTATTGTCGTAAATAAACGCATAAAACCCAACAACGGACCGCGCTCGTAAAATTACTTTTACGACATCTTTCGCATATCGTTTTCGGGGGCAGCAGACACCATGCCCAGGCGCGTCCTATTCCGACGAATATCTGCGCGATGGTGGTGGTTTGATTCAGAAGTTAACGACTTTATCACACCTCGTTGCGGTAGGTAAGGTAATAAAATTATTATATATGTATAATATTATCATCATGATGATCGCCATCATCGTGATACTGCGCCAAGCCGCGCCGCGTACTGCCAAACTCTATGTGCCACACGGTGTATCTCGCTGTGTGTATGGCATTGTCGCTGCCGCAATCGTAATCGTCATCATCATCGGCATTGTTCACGTTGTCACGGGTGTCCCATAAAACTTTTCAATCGTCTGTCAATCTGTTCGTCAATCGTCGTCGTCGTCGTCGTCGTTTAACACAGCCCCTCAACTACACTCATACATAGAGGAACTGTTGTACGCCCTGTGCAGGAGGATTCTTCAGGCTTGTGGTCGCCAACCATCGTGGGTTTGGGTGGTTTGGAGTGTTGTGTTGGAATGGTTAAAATTGTACTTTACAGTGTGCGATCGATGTTGACAATGCATCCGCAATTACGGCGAGTTAAACATTTCAATCACGATTTACGGTATTTCATTAATATTTTCGTCTGGGCTTTCATTCATTCTTATATTTTATTATTCATCGGAGGTACAAGAGATATACAAAAAATATATATTTGCACGCGGTATTAGAATATGTTTTATGTACGAAATTTCGTTTGCATTGGGTATGCATTTTTAAACTTCTTTTTCGGGGAGCAGCAGACCAAGTGAAGACGAAGCGTATCTGCGAACGGGAGCACAAGACCGTTTCAGACACCATGGCGGTTGATTGTTATGCGATTCAGGATTGATTTGTAAAAAAAATTGAAACGTGATCGAATTTTGTGTACCGTCTTTGGGGGTGTTTAATGATATTGGGTATTGCATGCTTAAATTGAAGGCAGGCATCTACAGTAAATGTGGGGCCTACAAATGTATGACAAAAGCAGTTAGAAACTGGGATTTGTCAGGATCTGTCTTTAGAATGACCCTTGATATCCCATATCATGAAAAGTCTAGACATAGGATAAAGGATAAAGCTTCCAAATATTTAATGACATTTCGCGTAATATGAATTGTATTTACGAATCTGGACATTTTGCAATATCCTGCCAGATTGTGTAATGACATTTCACGGAATGCTTTGACTTTTTTGAAATTCTACATTACATCAGTGGCTTCTATTAACTAAACTACCACAATTCTTAGCGAACTCGGGCATACGTATACCGTTCGCTGTGTGTCGCTACTGAACTTAACAATTTCGTACTACTCATATGTCCGAGCTGCCGTTGGCAGTTCCATACTACATAAGGTACTTACCAGTAGAGTGGATGTGGTGATTTTCTTGGATACTTAGTATCCTCTGTTTACGCTACAAAATGCTCACTTCCTAGCTTAATCTATTGAATCATTTTCGTTTGTACACCATTAGTTTTGGCCCTTGAACTTTGAGCTAGAAAGTTAAAATTTGTAATGCAAACTTTTTCCATTCAATTCAAAGAAGCATATACAAGGGAAAACATTTTCGAAATCAACCGAAAGACACGCCCTCTTTCTAATAACGCTTTTTTTCAATATTTTAAATAAAAATAAGGAGCACGACTGCATCGCACGTACATATTTGCAACTATATAGCATTCTTTTGCAAATTATCCAGGTCCACAACCTAAGCAAATTCGTCAAAATGAGAATTTTTTAAACTACCAGTAAAAATCGAAGAAAAATATTTTACAATTTTCCAGAATTTGTATATGTGGTATGTTGTAGCTTATATCATATATGATCGGTAAAAGAAATGTTTTTATAAAATGCAGTATTGTTTTTAAATAATGAACTCAAATAAAAATGAGTATTCGAAATAACGAATGTTTTCTTCTTAAATGCATGTCTATACTATCGTTTGTAATATAACTATTGCGCGTTTTTTTGCACTGCATGCATAAAAGCAATTTAATGACAAAACCGTTATTGAAATTAGTATTTGGGATATATTGCTAATTCAATGTGCAAATTAAAGAAAATACACAGTGACTCAAAGAATGCAACTTTCTTACCTGTTTTCATTCTTGACTCTTCTTTAGCCGGGATCTTGACATTTAATTTTTTTTTTTGACTTTACGACCCAGGATATTAGAAAAGTAAAAAAAAAAAACGGAGTCAAATAAAATTTGTACAGCTTCTACGGCTTCTGTTGTAGGTCAGTGTGAAAACCGGACTTATAAATCTACATTTAAGCAATTTAAAATTGTAGAATTGAAATATATAATACTCGTAAATCCGGATATTTCACTTTAATTAAGGAAACAATAAGAGTGAAGTCATCTGTATTTAAGTCGAATCTAAAGTGGCAGCCAAATTAAAAATATTTACTTAGCGTCTGTCATATTTAATCAGACCTAGTTCAGAATAGTTATACCTATGCATAAATAACTCAAAATAGTAAATGAAAGTTGATTTTTAATAAGCTTGTTTTATTTCTACGAAATGATAGAAATGTTTTATTTCTACGAAATAATAGAGTCAACTAACAAAATTCTACTTCAGCTTTTAAAGATCACCTCAATTCAACTGAAACACTTTCGTGATTTAAAACAGAACGCAGACTAAACTCAGTCAAAACACTACATTTGCATCGCATTGATTGTAGGGCGAGAAAGCAACCAGATTAGAAGGAAGAGTGCAAAATATCTGTAATTTATCAAAATGTATCTGGCCCCTCCCACTACCACAAGACAGCCTGGTAATCTATTTCGGCCATGCTGCTATCTAATGCTTATGGTGTATCCGTATCTCATCGTTGTCGTCGTCGCCATCGTCCTTGTCCCCTCTCTTCAATACGTTTTCCTTGGTTGGCAGCCATTGTGTGCACCAGCAGCGACGGCGGCGGCGGCAGCAGAAGCAACCTTTTGTCACAGATGTTACCATACTTCTTCTCTGGCGGACACAATGAAATAGAACAAAAAACGGATGGGCAGAGTTAGAAATCCCTACGAAAAAGAAAAAAAAAAAAAAAAAACAATTGCAACAGCAAACAATCCACCATTCTGTTTCTTAAATTTTTCGAATTTTGTATCTGAATTTGGTTCGGTTCGGCCGCCGGTGGTTGAAAATCAGCAACAACAGTAACCAACCAACCACCCTCTTCTATTTTTTTTTTTTTCCTCCTTTGTTGGATTACGATTGGAATCCTCTAAGGAGCAGCAAAGCAATAGCATCCGTGACGGTTTAATCGTTTTTAAAGTATTCACCGGTTCGAGGAAGAGGGAAATCCTTGCCGCGATTTAAAAAAAAAAACTGGACTCACAACCAAGTGCCATGGTATCTTTGGTTGAAATGATTAATGTGATGTTACCATGGTGATTATGCCTGTGTGCGTTAAGGGATAATGGCTGATGATGACGATGTCTGATGATGGTAATGCTCTAAAGTGGTAAAGAGAGACAGAGCGATTTCATTTCAGTTTTTTCGGGGGTAAAGACTAATGATTTTGGTTTTTTAATCGAAATAATTTGGCAGATATAAATTGGGTGTCGGATGTAAATGTGGTGCCATTGGTCACATTGTGTTGGATTTTGAATTTAAACTGATTTTTTATATTTACAAATGGACGGTTTTCAGCTTAACAATACATTTTTTTTATTCAAAATAAGTTAAAATTAATTGGGGTTAAGTGGTCATTAGAAAGTAAAATTAAATCAGAAATGATGGAAAAAATAATGTCTGGCATTAGTAATTCCAGAGTAGGGTGACTTGATCTTCATACCAAGAAAGGCGCTAGAATATTAATAAAAGTCCACTTGTACACAAATACTATGCTATTGAGTGAGCTTTAAGATCAGAGGATATCACAGTAAGCCCAACGTGGCCGCCGTGATAAGGTGACCTAATCCCACCTCTTCAACAATCTACAATCTGTATACAAATAAATTATTCCGTGTCGTGCATTGTGGGTACTACCGAATCTGCTTTCTAGAGAACCGAGTCTTACGGAGAAACTGTAAGATTATTGTTGGATACGACTAATGTTCAATTTAAACGTCTAATGATTTAGGAATTAGTAGTGAAATAGAAACCTAATGGTAAGAGTCTACTTTGACCGACCTTACCCTCACTAAAATATGTAAAAAGATCAGATGTTGAAACCAGATAGAATACGGTTTACAGAATATCTGCTTCCTTGAACGCCTATGCAAGAAGGCTGAAAAATATTAGGACTAATCCAAGAAGAAATCTTTTGAACGGGACTTAAAAAGTGCCCACGAGGCGGATGGACTTACTTTACTTGCCTTGGCCTCTATTAAATCAATGGATTTATAAAAAAAAAAATGGTTTTCAGTGGACTTAAGTACGATGTTGACAATTTCAATTCTCTATATTTCTTTATCTATACTTGACACCTATAAATTAATCATACCTTCAGGAAGCTTTAAGAAATGGTCTTCCCTAATTACATGTGTCAGTATTACTTTTGTTGCATTAAGAATCATTGTTTATGTTTTGATGATAGTTTATATTTCTCGAAGGAGGAATAAGAAAATCTGATCTTCTCTTTCTTCTCTTTGGTCACTATCCTTGGGGCAATATTTAAGTTAAGTGTTGTGATCCCAGAACCCGAGCTAGAGACTTCAGCCAACACATTTTACTCAAGAGGCACTGCGTTGCAACCTATAAAGTGCATCATGAGCAGAACATATTTTTCTTGCATGGAACTAGTGCAGGAACTATCCAAAGGGTCTCCAGTTGGGCTGCTGTCTTTTTGAAAGAAATCGGACTACCTGGCGGTTTTCTTTACTTCCACCAACTCTCTTCCAGTCGTTCTGCAGAGGTGTTGGCAAGCCCAGTCATTTTCTTTAGCACGGGAGATATAAAGCCATCTACCTTTACCATATAAGCTAAATAATAAAAACAGAGCGTGCTCTATTCAGAAGTTTCCCGTATGATATTCTGAGCTTTTGAAGTTGAGTATTCCATCAGGTTTGCTTGTACTGCTCAACGTAACCGAGAAAACCTTCACATATGGTGCTGCGCTGCAGAACACTCCCAGCTCCATCAAGGACTGTAATGACCTCATCGAGATCTTTGATGTGAAAAAAAAGTTTTAGACAAGATAAAAGGTTGAGGATATGCTCTCAACAAGAAGGGACGTTCAATACCAACGAATTCAACAGAACGTCACAGTGGGCGGGGTAGTAAGGAACTTTATCTACCTTACATACATATTTCTCGCAACCACTTGTGTTGTGTGCGCTATATTTTTCGCACTAATGGAAGAGAGTACAGTTTTGTGCCGTATCCGAAGGGCATTTTTTATTTTGTTTTTGAGAAGCTTTTTCGTGACAACAATACTCTGGGATGTTTGTCGAAAGACAGAGGTGCAACCGTAAAAAAAAAGTTTGGTATTTTCTGGGATTTGGACATTGAACCTCACACGCAGTGGTCCGACACACTAACCAATACGCCACAACGCCCCTTTGTCTACATAAGCTCTGCTATTAAATCTGGCAATGAAATCAGTGCACAAATCAGGCGAAGAATAACTCTTGCCAATCGCTGTTTTTTATTTGTGTTAATAAGGCAATTCAACAGTAAAGCCCTATTTTGAACAACTGAGGAGACTCTACATAAGATCCTGATCATCCCAGTCTTGCTTTACGGCGCTGAAATATAGACTTTATTGAAGACGGATGAAGACTTCCTTGGTCGTTTCGAGAGAAAAATTCTTCGTAAGATATACGTTTCCGTTTGCGTTGACGGGTTTTGGAGGAGAAGAAGGAGCTGTATAGCGACATCGACTTGGTCAGAGAAGTAAGAGATAGATAGAGCATGTAGAGCGAATGAACATCAACGCTCCGGCCCGCAGAATCTTCGAATCTAATCTAGATGGACGATGCAGTAGAGGGTTTCCTCGCCATAGGAGCCACGCACAAGTTCAAGAGAACATCAATCAACTTGGAGTGCGCAACCTTAGGCAAGTAGTTTAAGATCGAGCTAAATGGGGAGGCTTGTTAATGAAGCCCAAGTTCACCTCGAACTGTAGCGCCACATAAGTAAATAAGTAAGATTCCGCTTATATTACAGCCTTCTTCAGATCCCTCGAAAAAGAACTAAAAGGGTCGTGAGTAAGGTATGCGGAAATCACCGGGTCCTGTGTTTCACTAAAATTACGCAGAAATTGACTAAGTGCCGACTAGATGCTAGTAGGAACAATGGACCGCTTTGTGGTTGAGTGCTTGTAATTATGCCTCAGATGCGAATGATTCATTCATTCATACATTATTCAGCTGTGTCGTTATTGTAGATACTGTGCCAAGCTTGTTCACCATTAAAAAGAACATTAGCTATTAGCTACCTACTGAAAACAGTGAAACGAATCAAACACGAGACTTGCTTTGACAAAATAAAAAAAATAAGAAAAAATCCAATCGTTGTTTTCTTTTACCACCCCGGTTGTTGCATGCGTTCACATTTCCAAACCAACAATCAAATGAAAGCACCCATAAGTGTGCATCAATTCCCACGCGTGTATTTTCGTAATAAATCTTCCTTTTTTTACCCAAACAATTTCTTTGATCTAATTTTTTTCTATTTCTTGTATACAGAAGAGAAAAACTATTATAAGCACACATGTTTAAATTTCACGGCGTGATCCTGTTCCGTCAAGTCTGCACACCGTATGCAAAATATTGTTACAAATTTCTTTACAAAAGAACAAAGTAAAACAATCGTTTTGTAATGCTACCTTAGCTAAATGTCCTGCGAAGAAATTTGCATATGAGACTCATATTTCATAATGCGGTCAAAAATAAAGAAAGTCGCAAAATAGAACAAACAAAAAAAATGTTTGCAAAACAAACATACTAAAACAAAAGATGTGCCTCTCTGTGCGAATATTCTTTTCTTTTTTCAAATGTGTCGTCGTCATGTTCAAAATAGTTCAACGGACAAAGGAACAAGATCACGCGGCTAACAAAGTCAACTTAACAGAAATATACAAAAAAAAAATAGCGTAAAGAAAATCAAAAAAAGATACGAAAAAATGTGATTTCGTAGAAAATTTTTCGGCTTCAAAGATACACAGATACTATAGGAACCAACGACGAACGACTACCTTTTTAAATGTCGCAAAATTTCTGTTTCTGGGTTTTGCATTGTTTGACATTTTTCGTTGTTTCTCTTTTTGACATTTTACCTCTTGTCTACGTTGGCCCCATGCCCGCGTACCAAGGTGGCAATAAAAAGCAATAAAACTTAACAAAAAAAAAAGATATTTTCGCGCAAAAGATACAAACACTACACCGAGGCACAAACAAAGTTAAAACTTGACCTTTGCCAGTTGATTCTGTTTCTTTTTGTTCTTTTTCCTGTGCAAGATATACTTAACACGAAACGATGTTCGTAATTGTTGGGTCAAGTTGTGGCCCGTAGATGAATGACGTTTGAGTTGACAAAGTCAGAAAGTCAAAACGATTTCCTACCTATTAAAAACTCAGTGGTGGGTTAAAAAGAACATGTACCCCGAATCTTTTCGAGGACATAACTAAAATGAGAATTTCATTTTTTCCAAAACACGAGAATACCTGTTGCGGCGAGGACATGTAAAAAAAAATTCAGGGATTCTTAACCTTATATTCCATTTCGTTAAGTATGCATTGATACTTCGCTCTCAGGTACACAATTTTCAGATAGATAGTATCAAGGACAGTAAGATTACATAACTGCTGAATGGTTTATGAAAACATCATGTAACCCTGTTGGTGCATTTAAATGGGAATTTTCACCTACAGGTGGTTATCGGCAATCATTAAGCAGTTTTTGTGTGCATACCAATTATCGTTAGATCCTAATTACTTCATGGATATTCGGTTACTTTCGGTTTCAATTTCAAGGACACGAATGTTGTAAAAAAAAGTAATTTTCTTTCGTGGATTTGCAGGTGGAACTTGCAACTACAATTTGATGGGTTTTTGGAATCAGTGTTATGCAATTTCAAGGACAAACGGTTTTGTTTGCGCCTTTTACAAACCTTAAGTACTTCAGTTTTAAATTATGTTACGACGATAAATCAGAGATTCTTGAAGGCTATGACACCCAGAATCTTTTGCTTAATATCAAGAGCCAATGGACAAAAGAGATTTAAATACGCTTATAACGACATAAATAAGCCAGTAAACTTCTGGTAGAATGTGGTGTTTTGCGAAGAAAGTAAATTCTGCAGTTTTGGTATTAAAAATCGAAAAATAGTGTGGAAAATTTGGTAGGACACCTAACAAATAAAATTTACTTCGAACTGTTAAGCATGGTAGTGGTGAAAAAATGGTGTGAGGGTGCATTGAGAGTACTGGCGTAAGATAATTGTACTTTATAGAACTTACTATGGATAAATATGGATATTTAAACATATTAAAATGAACACGAAGAAAAAGAAGTTGTTGAAACTACCGAAACGACAGTCAATTGAACGATTTCCGGTCTTGATTTTCAGATAATAGCATAAAATGTTGAATTTACGATTTCGCTTAATTGTTAGATTAACTACCAATCTATTGAATTTATCGGCGAACTGATAAGAGCCTTACAGATACTTTGGCAAAAACAACTGAAATATCTGTAGATTTTGCTGATTCAACTACTCGGTAGAATCAACAAAGTTCTTGTATATTACAGGACTAGACCTACACGATTGAAACTGAAATCAGTAAAAGCAACTAAAAAAGAAATTTTATTTTGGTGGTAAATGTATTTCGATAAGATCAATAAACTCTCTGTTGCTTTTACAGATCCTATTGTTATTGAAAAGTATTCCAAATCAACCCATTCATCGGCTAAATTTACTTGAAATTGGCGATGTAATCTGTGGATATATAATTTTCTACCGATTTGCTTTTGACAACTTTGAGATGTTGATTTTAAAATTTGTTTTCTCTCTATGAAACCTTAAACAGAGTGCCGAGAAACTGGGTATAAATCATGAATATTACTTTATGCGCGGTTATGATTCCAAACAAACCTCTGAAATTGTCACGCTCTGGTTGCTTCACAACGTTCCAAAGCAATTATATTCACCTTCCCAATCGCTAAATTTAAATGTTATAGAGCACTTGTGGGATTTATTAAAAGAAGTAAGAACGATGCAGAGAACTATTGCATCGAAAGATATGCTCAAAACGTCCTTAAAAGAAAAGTGGGGAAAGAATCACCCCTGAGGAAACTTAAAATCTGGTCGACTTAAAACCGATCATACTATAAGAAGTTATCAAGCAAAAGAAAAGATATTGATTTTTATTTAATTACTTCCTTTTACCTATTTTTACAAGTGTACGCAAACTTTGTCTGTGTATTTTTCTTCATATCTTTCATTTCCATGGATTGTTTTTGAGTACCCGCATGTTTGGATTTCTTTGGTTTATGTAAGAGTATTCTCTAAATTCAGAACATGAGATATTACGATTTTACTTAGAAAGTGCACGCAATTATTTGTTACAGCGGACTTTTTCTACCTAATTTAAATTGATCATCTAGTGTATTGGGGATGTAAACATCTACTCGGATCTGGTTGCAGCAAAGCTACGAATTTTAAAGTGACCAAAAGGAACGGTATACCGGTGGTACCTACATCTCTTACGAAATCCTCAAATAGCAAGGTTAGAAATCTTGAATCTATAAATGTGATGTAACCATTGTACTAATTTTCACTGTGTCAACTGCTCGAAATTTCTTCTTTGATGCTGAATTAGGACAGGCAAATGCTGAAAGACATCAAAGTCGCAGAAAAAGATTAAAGAACCTTCATGAAAAGAGAGGACAAGGAGCATGAGCAATGTCATATCGAAAAAAGCAGATACGCAGAGGGCAATAAATGTAATTGAAAACTTTACGACGCAAGCCACAGGCTGAAGGTGTAAAAGCAGATAGCTGATTTGCTTTAACAAATGTAACAAGCGAATAAAAAAAATAAAGAAATGGATGGCACAAAGATACTGGCAAAAGTGATGGAAAAAGTCTTTAATGCAAAAATAAACCTATCCATAGAGGGTTGTCGGTTAATAAGAGCCGTTTAACCGGAAACATACGTAGGTCAGTAAGTTTACTTATGCAAGGACTTTAGCAATCCGAAAAAATGGCGCATCAAGAGGCTTTGCCTTGGGCATGAAGCCTTATTAAAAAAATTAGCTTTTTATGGAGTACCACAACAGCTCCACGGATGAATGAACGTATTTCTTCAAACCAGCTCAGTTGTAGTTATAGTCGATACCTCTGCTGCGAACTCTAGAGTGTCACAGTGTTCTATTCTTTCAATAACTATTTTTTTCTACTTCTTGTTAATGATTACAATAAGATCTTTAGTTCTGTCGGCGACAGCACCCAAAATAGCATATCAGTGTATGCAAACACTTCGCACCTTCAGAGATGGGACTAAATGCATTCATTCTTTATATACTTGTGTCACCACGAGGAAGATATGGCCTGCATTTGACAGAGCAAGAACCAATAGACTATACAGAGGGATAGAAAATCCCTCTCTACTTCAATAGGAGTCATTACGGGGCATAATATGGCGAACGAACACCTTTGTCGAGGCTACGGTGACGAGGAGGTTTAGGAAGACACCACCCACTTTCTTTGCTAGGCCTCCTATCATTTGAGAAATAAGTTCCTTGGACAACACTTCTTTAAGGATTTAGAAGAGTTGTCCAACAGACCGATAAACGACATCGCAAGCTTCATCAAATTCTCTGGATGGTTTGTATCTCGGGCACAGTAAGTACTAAATGCTTTCTTTAGGATGTGTACAAAAGACGATTTATTTCTTCTTACCACGAGGAAGTGATTCTCTATTCTATCCCCTTTCCCCACATGGGTATCACAATTAGTCTATATTGACCTGAGTGTGGTGTAGAGGTTTTCTATCCCCTACACCAGCCCACATACCTAACCTACCTTTAATTAAATGAAGCTCTGCAGAAAATCTTGTGGGGAAGGTCTTACTTCAACGCAAACCAAATCTGCATCCTTTTCCAGAGAAAAACAGTCTACTGTACCAGAGCTTTAAATGGACAACCGAATGATCTCATCAAAGAACGCCGTGCAACTTCTTGCCGTTACGATTAACACCGGTGTAACATGACACAACCATATATTTAACATCGTTAAATCCGCGTCCATGAACGACGTTGCTTTTTCTCGTCTATAAATCACAAGCAACACTGCGAATTGAATATTGTCCAAATGTTTGGAGTTCAGCTCTAAAACATTCTTTGCATTTACTTGACTGTATACAGTGACTACTAGTTCGCCTAATAGAAGACCCCACATCAACATAGAATCTTTAACCACCGGCTCATCGAATGCGGATAGCACACGTATACTAGAAATACTACCATAGAAGATGTTCCGCTGAATGCGAATTTTTCCAATCCCCAAACCGAACTTTTACATGAGTAATCAGTAATCCTTAACTTAATAGTTACGTAAATGAAGAAGAAGAAGAGACCATCGATCACCTTCTATGCACGCGTCTTGCACTCAATATTATGAAGACCGCAGTTGGGGAATACTTCTTCAATGATATAAGCGATCTCTCCAACGCCTGCACGACTAAAATCAATAAATTTATCACTAAATGTGCATGATTCCAGGAGTAGGTGGCGTAATCCACCCGTAAATACCTTGTGGCAGCGCAATGGCCCTTCTCTGGTCTAAATGTACTTCAACGAGAGGTGTTTTACTTAGTTAAAATTTTCTCACTTCTAAATCGTCTTAGAATACTTATACGAGTACTCGTAAATATAAATTCCTTTATACGAGTATGTGGGATTCAATAAATTTAACTCATGTTAAACTCCATAAAAGTGCAAGTCGGGTCGAAACCGGGTTGACTGAAATCAGTATGCTCAGTACGAATTTGTGCAGATAAAATTGTTTTCTTGCCAATAGTAATTTTTTTAATTTTTTTCTAAGGAAAATAAACTCAATCTTTAACTTCGGTAAGCTCAAATAATCAGGTTAAAAATTCAAACCATTTTGAACTCGTTCCTTGGTCCTGCATACATGTGAAGGATAATATTATTTGCTAGAAGACTTCATTAAATCTGCCTATTGGCAAATTTTAAGCTCAAGTTGAACAGTTGGTAAAAGAGATTAATTCATTGGCCAGATTTGACACAGTCTTCGTCAGAACTGAATTACAAATCCTCTTGTATTTTGTTTAATAGATCGTTTATACATAAGTACAACATAATATGTTTTTTTTTTTATAATTTTGCGCGCAGTCAAGGGGTTATGAATACCCTTAACATGTATATACACTGTGCGGGCGTTGGAAGGGATAGATATAGAGAGAGAGGAAGACTTTGTTTTAGTGGTTTTGAAGTTCAGTTGTTTATGCTTCAGAGAAACCCCAGGAGTGGCGTCCAGATAGCTGAGGAGATTTTTGTTATTTTCTGTCTTTGCTTCTAATACACTGTATTTTTTCCCCGATCCCCGATGTTGTGGGCGCCGTGGCGTAAGTGGTTAGTGTGTAGATCACTACGCATGAGGTTCCAAGCTCGAATCCCAGAAAACACCAAAAAGTTTTTTCGCGGTCCCACCTCTCGCGAGCGTCTGACAAACATCCGAGAGTATTGTTGTCATGAAAAACCTTCTCAAATCGCCGTTCGGATTCGGCACTAAACTGTAGGTCCCTTCCATTCGTGTCAAAAATATAACGCACACAACATGAGTGGTTGCGAGAAGCTAGGCCCTGGCACTCAAAGAGCTGTTGCGTCAAATATTCATTTTTTTTATCCGATGTCATAGGCAAAACATTATCAACGGAGCGAACAGTTTTTCCAACCATATGACCCTGCCAGTATTATGCCTCGCAGTAGTGTTCACATAAGCTTTGGCAATTGATCGGACTGACTTTATATATTTCCTGAGAAATAAATAAATGCTTGCTGACATCACGATTTGAACCATGAACCATTAGCGTGGCAATTGACGACGTTACCACTACACCATTGCCACCCCCAAAAGTGCGTACGGAATAGCTATCCGGGCTAATATGCGTAAATTTTCTTTACCAGTGTTTATAGACTTAACATCCGACAAGAAGAGTAGATGTTTTATCACAAATATCTTTAGAACCATTTTACTTTCTATAAGACTATGTTTCGTAATAGCAATTTTAGACTAACCTTACAGATCAAACAATATTTTTAGTTACGATATCTCTACGATCCCTTGAACTTCATTACTCAACAAATTTATAGAAGATTCAGTTATAGTGTAAGTAAGTGTTGGAGGTGGAGTTTGAGCGTTTGTCCTTGAAAATTTGTTCCCCAAGGATCGTTTCAGAGGACGAGAGCTTTGTATTACCAAAACAATGTAGTGGATTCATGAGAACATTTTCTGCACTTTTGCATGGCATAGGCTATTGGAAAAGTTAGATTTGCTGCCCAACCGATCTTAATTCATTTGTTGATCAATTCTCGAAGGCAATAAATCCTGTCCTATATCAGTTTCCTTTTTTTTAAATAAAATTCGGCCAGAAATGCTTAGGGCTTTAGGTAAAGAGGGAGTGCAATGGCTCTCGCGCGTCATTAAAGTGGCCTGGGAATGTGGTGAAACACCTGGTGATTGGCAAATGGGGGTGATAGTTCCTCTTTTTAAAAAAGGGGACAAAAGAGATTGCGGGAACTATAGGGGTATATCTCTTTTAAGTCTCCCTGGAAAAGTCTTCGCTAAGGTGCTAGAAACGCGTTCCAGAGCTGTGGTTGAGGATGGTTTGGGGGATGAGCAGTGCGGTTTTGTCCCAGTAGAAGCACAACCGACCAGTTATTCACTCTCAGAATAGTTCTTGAGAAGGCCTGGGAGTATGCCAAACCTGTCTACACTTCTTTCGTAGATTTGGAAAAAGCATATGATACTGTTCCCCGAGGCAAACTCTGGAGTGTTCTGCAGGAGTATGGGATTGATGGTTCTCTGTTAAGGGCGATTCAATCTTTATATATTGTACAAACTGTAGAAGCTGTGTTCGGATAAACGGTGTTAAATCAATACCCTTCACCGTGGGCGTTGGACTCCGCCAAGGGTACGTTTTGTCACCTCTCCTCTTCATTGAATATATGGATTGGATGTTGCAGCGCAGCCGTGACATGGAATGTTTTGAGGTGGGAGACCTAAGGATTAGTCATCTGCTCTTTGCGGATGATTTGGTCATCTTTGGGTCCTCTCAAACCGAACTTCAGCGCGCACTCGAAAGGTTTGTAGCCGTTTGTGATGATGCTGGAATGAAGATCAACGTGAACAAGTCAGAAGTAATGGTCGTTTCCAAAAAAAACCCATTCAGTGCATTCTGCATGTTAGTGGAGTTCCACTGAAGCAGGTGGATAAGTTTAAGTACCTCGGGGTTTTATTCACGAGTGATGGGAAGAGCAATGCCGAGTTATCCTGTAGAATTGGTCAGGCTGGATCAATTTTGAGAGAGCTTGGCCAATCTGTTGTAAGGAAGGCTGAACTTAGTGTTCAAGCTAAGCTATCGGTTTTTAACTCGGTGTATGTTCCAACCCTCACCTATGGTCATGAAATTTGGGTAGTGACCGAAAGAATAAGATCGCGGGTACAAGCTGCCGAAATGAGGTTCCTTCGTGGTGTTGCTGGAATAACTCGTAGGGATCGAGTGCGCAACACCAGAGTCCGCGAGGCGCTCAATGTTGACCAGCTACTTCTCCGAACGGAACGATCTATGCTTCGATGGTTTGGTCACGTAGTGCGTATGCCCCCAGACCGGCTTCCAAGACGTGCCATGGTGGCCGTGGCATCAGGTAGGCGACCCCGCGGTAGGCCTAGAAATAGATGGTTGGACCAAGTCCGGCATCTCTCCTGGAGCCATCTAGGGATTCCTTCTGATGAGTTGGAGTCGATGGCGGAGGATCGAGAAGGATGGAGAGTCCACCTGAGCATCCTACCCCCGCGGCCCTCATGAAGGATTACCGGACCATTGAAAATGTATGTATGTATGTAATAAAATTCCAAAACTTGCGATTCATTTGAAATTCAACTTCTCCCAATGATATTCACAACTAAATGACAAATTTTCGGCACACCCTGTCCAAAACACAAATCAATGTCATTATCGAGTCCATAAGATTAAAATCAAATCGCAATAAATGAATTCATAGACAACTTAGCAGAAATTCATTTTAGTATCTATACACACTGGATTGGGATTGGGAATCTTACCGAAATTCAACTTTTTTTCCGTCATATCTGATAATCTATTCAATTGTTCGGCTCAACTGCTGCTGCGAAAAAAAGTAAATGGCCCGAAAGTTTGTTCACAATTTTTTTTTTTTTTTTTTGTTTCAAAATAAAATTTAATCAATAATTTTATAGCTGTGTGAATGTCCCAGTAAAGTTTTTCCTTCCGTTCCCTGCTAGAGTTCGTTTTTGTGTGTTTTTCATTTTCCCGGAGAGTGTTTGACAAGCAAAAGGGGGTCGCACAGGAAAAGGACAGACCTACATGCAAACACACACAAATTTTGCTAGTCACAGTTTCCCAATTCAATTGTCTCTGGGACACAGAAAGAGAGATTTTGGATGAACGGCGGCAGTGAAAATTGTGCCAGCAGGAGGAAGAAATAGACGACAATAAATCAGAATGTTTTTGAGCCACCCACAGATTTATTTGGAACAATGTTTTCAATTTGAAGTGGATTTCGATTTTTGTTTTTCGCTATAATCCACCCAAATCATTTTAATTAAATAATTCATAGAGACACAATGAGTGTTGTATGAAATTCCTTTTTCTTTTTCTTCATTTTGTTTTGGCAGTGAATGTATTTTAATCGGGTGTGCTATTGTTTCTTTTGAGTGATTTATTACAAGTCAAAATAAAATTTATTTAAATCTCTCCGTAGACGATACAAAACAATGTCTCAATTGGTTGATTGGAGGTTTTTTTCTTTTTCAGAAAACCAGTTTAATGCATTAAAGACATTTCTATTTACCAAATATTTTGACTCCATCTAACGGTAACCCAATGAATATTAAGTGAAATTAAAATAAAAAAAGCGATAATTAATTATAGGAAATTTAAGAAGATATTTAGTTTGGAGAACATAAATTTTACTAAACACCTTATTGGGCTACGAATCCACTTTGCGCAATTTTTTGATGTATATATTCACGGAACTAACAAAATATATCATGTCTGCTCTCCCCTTCGTTTTGTTAATGAAGTATAATAAGTTTTAAATTAACTTAATTAGAAATAATTTATTTCGATCTATCGCCATGGCATTGGATCTACTCCAATGATATGGGAGAAATTTTGGTTAGTAATTAAGCAATTGAATTTGATGAAGTAGAACGAATTTTGTCGGCTCTTCTGAGAGGGAATAATGAAAATTTATTTGATGTGGCGCTACATAGTTATGGCAGACAAGCTGAAAAGAATCTTTGATCAGCAACTGCTTTGGCATTAAACCAGTGTAACCAGAAGCCTTTTTCAAGAACATATCATCCAGTAGAGCTCAGATATAACATTTGAAGCAAATCTGTTCAACAGCTTAAGCTGCGGTCACAAGAAGTACAGACACATAAAGAAAGAACTGATCGACACACTTTTTTTTAGTTCTTCTATAAAAGTAATGTCAAGCTTGATCATAATTAGCAAACATCTGCAGGCACCTCAGGGCGGTGTGTTGGCCTTATACCTAGTCCTAGCATAAGTTGTTATAAAAGTTAAACAACAAAACATTTTGGATTATTATTTATAAAACTTATTTGCTTAAATAGTAAACATTTAAAAAAAAAAAAACCTGTCAAAGTGATTGCCATTTATTTTAACGCAGGGCCTTAAACGCTGTGGCCACCGGGCTACAGAGGTTCGTATGGTTTTCAGGTGAATGGACAACGCTGCTGTGGTAAAAGCCCTTTGAGGCTCTTCAAATGTTGGTGGGGTCTCTTGTCGGACATACTCTCCAACACTGATCACCAAGAATAATCCAAATGAATCAAATCTGGGCTTCCTGAAGACCAATTGTCGGTTGGACCAAATGTGATTATCCTGGTTTCGGGGAAATTTCATCCAGTTTTAAGTGCAAGGCTAAACTTCACACTACAACTAGTGGATAACTGGGTCAGCAGCAAAGGGCTGGGAGTAAACCCTTCAAAGACGGAGGTAGTTCTTTTCACGAAGAAGAGATCAATTTCTACCTTCAGACCCTCAAATATCGGTGGTATTGAACTAAGTATCTCAAGTTCAGCTCGATACCTGGGCATAATTCTGGATTCCAAATTAAACTAGAAGGAAAATATTGCCGAACACATCAAAAAAGCAAGCGTAGCTTTCTATTCTTGCAAAAAGGCATTCAGTAATACGTGGGGCTTCAAACCAGCTGTGGTGTACTGGATATACACGGCGGTAGTAAGGCCTATTCTCACACATGGTTCACTAGTATGGTGGATGGAACTTGAGAAGCAATACCAGCTTTCAAACCTCACCAAAATCCGGAGGGCAGCGTGCATCGGAGTCATTGGATCAATGAGAACAACACCAACAGCAGCAATGGAAACCATGCTTGGTTTCATTCCGCTAGATATATACTGAAGCAGTCTGGCGGCCAAAACCGCTGTAAGACTGAGAGAACGCCGATTGTGGTCATCGAGCCTTTACGGCCATATCTCGATTTTGCCCCGATGGGGGACTATCAGTGGATTGACGGAAACCGATCACATGAACCCGATGCTAGCATTTGAAAGGAGATTCACTACAAGAATTCTTGACAGAATATACTGGAAGAACCGAAGAACCATTAAGAATAAGGTGTTGGCTTTCTATACCGACGGTTCTAAGATGGACGTTGGCACGGGAACCGGAGTTTATTGTGAAGTCCTAGGAATAAACCACTCCTTTAGAATAAGCGACGACTGCAGCGTCTTTCAGGCTGAAGTCACAACCATCATACAGTCTGCTGACACTATACGCGAAAGTATTATCGTTGGTAGAATAATCACTGTCTATATAGACAGCCAGGCAACCGTTAAGGCTCTGGACTCTGCTGTAGTTAGGTCGAGGCTTGTGAGGACCTGTAAATCACTTTTAAACGGAACGGCATATCTAGAGCACCCTTTGCTGGGTGCCAGGGCATATGGATATCGAAGGTAACGAAAGGGCTGACGAGTTGCTAAAAACGGGTTGCCGCTGCACTTATCGCGGACTCTCCGTTTTGTAGTAACCCCAATAAGTTCCTTACGGAAGAAAATAGAAGATAAAGCCATCGGTCGAGCAAACAGATACTGGGCTCATCTAAAAACATGTGCAACTGCCAGAGCGCTATGGCCGACCTTCAGCAAGAAGAGTACAATCTCTCAAGTGAAACTTAGTCGTTATAGCACACGGGTCGTTTCTGGCATAATTATTGTGCCATTGGCGTCCACGCGGAGCGACTCGGTGTGCTGTATAACGACTATTGTAGAAGTTGCAGCGACGAATAAGAAATTGAATCTATTCGTCATCTGCTGTGTGTTTGTCCTGCCCTTTCCATCAGAAGAATGAGGACTCTTGGTAGTCACTTCTTCTCGGAGCTGGAGGACCTAGGCAATGTAGAGCTGACGGACCTCATGCGATTCATATCACCATCTGGGTGGTTCTAATAGCGTTTCCAGGGTTAAATAATTTGGGCACAATGGACCCGAACTGTTGGCCTAAGTGATAAGTGACTCTTTTTGTCACACGGCACCCATCTACCTAACCTAACCTAAGCTAAGCCATTGCTGAGCTTTATGAGCTGGAGTAGAGTCTTGTTGGACAAAAAAAAACATCTTGCTCAACGAAGAGGGTATTCGTCAAGCTTTGAACGAGGTTTGTCCAAGTTTTGACTCATTTTGACAAAAATAGAGAGCAGTAGCACCATGATGGGATACCCCCCTCCAAACAATTACTGAAACAGGTGATGACCACTACCCTTAGTGCTGTATTTTTCTCATCTTTAGATGTCCTTCCATAAATTTTATTGTTTTGTTTATTAAAAACTTCCTCGACGGTTAAAATCTCTTCGTCCGTAAAAAGAAGATTTTCGTGGTCGTTGCCCGCGTGCCAGTGCAAGAGTCGCTTGCATCTTTCAAGACTAATTTGATTTAAATTAGATGTCAATAGATGTCCAGTTGATCGACGAAATGTGTTCATGTTGAGATCATCGCGAATGAGCCTTGAAATGGATCGAGTGGATGTGTATATCCAACTCAGGTCATTTTCGGTTTTTGAAGAGGATATCTTCGAATTCGCTCGCGTATAGCTTTTACAACCGCGCTCATACGGGCAACAAGCGGACAACTACTGATTTATCAAATAGATTTTATAGCACGCTACATATTTTAGATATCCTCAGCGATTTTAGTAATTGAAATATTTGTTTAGCATTTTGTCGACACTTGTGCAATTCGAATTGCTTTCATATCCCACTCCATGATAACCGATCAGTAGCTGATACCGAACTGCGTGATATTTATTGCGTTTTCTATTTGTGTTCTGTAAATGAGTTAACGGTTCTATTCCTAATGTTATCTTCATATAGTTCGCACTGGAAGTTTTATAACAAAATTTATGGCAGGACTAGGTAGAAAGATTTTAGTTAAAAATTTCTCAAAAAATCGTGAACTTCTCTATTTAAATATTTTCCCAATTCGAATAGTAAACATCGACGGAATTTTCGACGTTGTTAAAAATAAATTGTATTAAGTCGAATTTATACCTAAACTAAAGCACTGATCTCAGTTGGAAAATTATTTTTCTCTTACGATGCATAGAGTGAAACCAGATATGCAAATATCGTACATGGAAGGTGCGTAGCAGCAATATTTTTTTTAAGTATGAAAAAACTAGTCAGATAGGTGTTTAAACTCAAAATCAAGTTACAACTCCACAACACTTTGTAAATGTAATAATCACCAAAAGTGTTGATGATATAAAGTGCACGCCTGCGTCGCTCGTACTTGCATTTATATGCTACTGTTCGTGTACAATGGTATACAAATTTAAAATGCAAAGAAATATAATATTTAAAGTCATACATAACTTATTGTTAAACTTAAAACCAACATTCGAAAACTCGATCCTTGCACAATATTTCAAATACATATTACTCAAATATAATTTTGGGCCTAAATAGTCTGAAAAGTAATAGCTTTAATACATATGTATGTCCGAACTACTCGAAATATGAAATTTCAACAAAACCGTTCGAAGCTAAGTAGGTTAATTCGCGTTCACAATGAAAATTCTAATTTCGATTTATGATCTTACAAGCCCTAGATATGAAATTTAAAGCAAATTTGTTCACTCATTTAGATGGCTGTAGAGCGCACATGCCGACAGATAAACGTAATTGAGATATACACATTTCGGAGTTCTTCTACGAATAAGGTAGGTACCAAAATTAGTCAAAATTCTGATTTCAAACAATTTCGCAAAACCAATACTTGCGTATAGGTGTAGGTGCAAGAACAAATTAATGGCATCGTTACCTCAATATAGCATAACTTGTTCATTAAAATCAAAGATAAATCAATTCGAATAAATTTGTAATCAATTAACATACAAATTTATCTGAGTAATTGGAAATTATATTTATCTACATAATCAAAAATGTTACGCCTTAGGACGGTTAATAATTTAATTAAATAAATATTCAATGAGGTAAGTCATATTTCTACTGAAGTTTATTTTAAATTAACTTAACTTTTATAACTTAAAGGGGTGTTATGTAATTTTTTTCAAAATGTATAATTTATATCTATTCAGTATATATAAATGTTGTTTAGATTTGCACAAGCTTATGTAACAGATATATGTGTATATATAGTTGAATACAATTTACCAACAATCTTCAATTGGGAATTAAAAACTCGAAAAATAAAACGTCAACGCGACAGATTAAGTGGAGTCTTCTTCTTCCTTTTTTCAGCGAGGTTATGATCCGAAAATAAGGGATCATAACCCTCCCACTTCACCGCATTTCTACTGATCCGGGTTCGCCTATCTGACCTCAGAAAATATCGGCAGGCCTGCCGATTTTGGATCACTCGGTTACTGAGGCCAATGAAATGCCGATATCGTCGCATTTGTGTGATCCAGGCGTTTTTAGGCTTGCCTTTCCTACATCGCAATTTTCGGAATGTGCATTGATGTTGCCTTTTAACAGTGTTCAAATGATCTCTTCTTTGAACGTGCCAATACCAGCTGAGCCGGTCGCGCTCTATCTTTTGTACGATGGTTTCCTTGACGTAAAGACTTCCACGGATCTTCGAACTTCTTATTCGATCAAGCTTTGTTACTCCAGCTGTCATGCGTATCATCTTCATCTCAGCTGCCCTTAATTTTAACATTGCGAACCGAATGTGAGCGCTGGATGCACAACTGCGGTGTAGAGCCTTCCTTTCAACTTAGGTGGCATTTTTCTGTCACAGAAGATAGCGGAATTTTCTCGCCACTTCATCCAGCCTACGCTTACGCGTTGATTTATGTCATCATCACAGGTTGCTTTGCTATTGATCATACAGGTAGATCCTAGATATTTGAACTTTTCGCACTTGAAAAGCACTGTTTCATTCAAATAAATGTCTGGAATAGGCCTGAGTGGATCAGAGAACGGGCAGCACAAGTACTCTGTCTTTTTTGAACTAATGCGATACCCATTTCCCTCCAAAACGTCCACCCTCACATCAAGTGTTCGTTGAGGATGTAGAAACCTCACTTATGGTGGCTCCATCTTCTTCTTTTTTCTTCCTTTTATCAGCAAGGTTATAATCCGAAAATAAGGGATCATAACCCTCCCACTTCACTGCATTTCTACTGATCCGCCTGTGGGGTTCGCCTATTTGACCTCAGAAAATATGGGCAGGCCTGCCGATTTTGGATTACTCGGTTACTGAGGCCAATGAAATGCCGATGTCGTTGCATTTGTCTGATCCAGGCGTTTATAGGCCTGACTTTCCTACATCGCGATGTCTTTGGAACATGCATTGATATTGCCTTTTTAACGGGGTTCAAATGATCTCTTCTTTGAACGTGGCAGTACCAGCTGAGCCGGTCGCGCTCTATTTTTTGTACGATGGTTTCCTTTATGTGAAAGCTTCCACGGATCTTCGAACTTCTTATTCGATCAAGCTTTGTCACTCCTGCTGTCATGCGAAGCATCTTCATCTCAGCTGCCGTTAATTTACTCTCATACGTTTTGTAAATCGTCCAATATTGTGAACCGTATGTGAGCGCTGGACGCACAACTGCGGTGTAGGGCCTTCCCTTTAACTTAGGTGGCATTTTTCTATCACAGAAGATAGCGGAATTTTCTTGCCACTTCATCCACCTTACGCTTACGCGATGATTGATGTCGTCATCACAAGTTGCTTTGCTATTGATCATAGATCCCAGATATTTGAACTTTTCGCACTTGTGAAGCACTGTTCCATTCAAATAAATGTATGGAATAGGCCTGAGTGGATCAGAGAACGGACAGCACAAGTACTCTGTCTTTTTTAAACTAATGCGATAGCCATTTCCCTCCAGAGCGTGCGCCCACACATCAAGTGCTCGTGGCAGGGATGTAGGATCCTCACTTATGATGGCTCCATTGTCAGCAAAGAATAACTGATGTACCTTGGGGTCCGTCACTTTACCTTCAAGCAGATAATCAAGCACTGTAATAAAGAGCAAAGGACTTAAGACGCTTTCCTGGTGCACCCCGACTTTGATTCGGAACTCTTCAGTTATTCCGGCATCTTACTCTTGTCTTTGCTCTTTCATATATGTCCATGATCATCTGTACATAGGTTTCTGCAATCCCTCGATGACTTAGCGGCACCCATATCAGATCTCGTGCTTGTCTGTCGAATGACTTTTCAAAGTCAACCAATACAATATGCAAACCCTTTAAGGAATCACAATGTTTTCCATTATGACCCTTATACTTTGGATTGCATCTGTGGTTGATTTACCCGCGACAAACCCGCACTGATCATCAGATAGCCGTATTATTTTTCGCAGTCGGCAAAGATGAGTTAAGGTAAAGTTGCTTCAAAATAGAATTAATTCTTTACATTTTTATTAGTCCAAATTAGCATTGAGGATTTTTTTTGGGGGAAAAATAATGAATTACAAACAAAAATATTTGTCATTGTATAAAATGTTAATAAAAAGTAAATACAATATTTTATTAAATATTCCACAAGTCCAAAGTTTGAAAAGTGCGATGAATTAAATTTAAATCTCTTACTATAGTTTTGCGAATAGAAGTTTAGTTGAACGGCTTGAGTTAGGACTTACACTAGCTAGGAACACAATTTAAATCTCTTACTATAGTTTTGCAAATAGAAGTTTAGTTGAAAGGCTTGAGTTAGGACTTACACTAGTTAGGAACATTTTTCAGATGAATGTCCAAAAAAAATGTTCGAAAATTGTAGTTCTAATGTACATGTATATACATACATATGTACATCGCATCATCCTCCCAGACTGATTTGGAAAGAATGGTGACTAGGAAGTTATTGTCAACATTTAAACGCGGGATGGCGTAGTCCGTGTTTTCGGGAGAGATTTTGAATTTTTCCAGAAAATGGAAGCGTTGCCAAACTCTTTTCTTTTCTTGATCAAAAATGCCGCAACTGATGTGATAGGTTTCAACCGACCAACACCTCGAAACCTCTGGTTTGGCGAAGAAAGCCGGCGAGTGCATGCAGCAAAACAAGAGGCATATAAAGCGGCGCTGCAAAGCAAGACGAGAGCTGCTCGTGAGTTCTACGAAAAAAAGAGACGCGAAGAACATCGGCTTCTTCAAAAGAAGAAGAAAAAGCATGAGAAATGCGCGATCGAGAATATTGAGAGCTTATACGAATACTCCAGGGACAATATGCGAAAGTCTTACCAAAAGGTAAAAAGAATGTGTCAGAGAAGCAAAACCCGTGCAAAATCCTGTAGAGATAAAAATGGAAACCTCGTACCAGAATCACAGTCGGTGCTGAGAATATGGAAAAACTACTTCTTCAGACTGTATAACGGCGACGAAGACCAACATACCGCTGTCAGAAAGAATAAACCATTCAACATAGACAATGATAGCCAAAATTTCCATCCACCTGACCAAAGCGAAGTGAGGATAGCAATATCCAAACTGAAATTTAACAAGGCCGATGGATTTGGCGGTTTACCGGCCGAACTTTTCAAGGCAGCTGGCGATAAATTGGCAGAGAGCAACACCAACTCATCTCTAAGATTTGGTCAGACGAATATATGCCTGATAAATGCAATCTCAGCATCATTTGCCCGATCCACAAGAAAGGAGACCCCCTCAACTGCGCCAATTATAGAAGCATCAGTCTCCTCGATATCACATACAAGATTTTTTCTGCAGTATTATGTGAACCCCTGAAACCTTTTATCAACAGTCTGATTGGACGATACGGTTTCAAGCCAGGAAAGTCCACTATCGATCAAATCTTCACACTTCGGCAGATCCTGGAGAAAATCCAAGAAGTCCAAACTCATCATCTCGTTATCGATTTCAAAGGCGCCTATGACAGCATCTATAGAAATGAGCTATATAGAGCCATGTCTAGTTTCGAAATCCGTGCCAAACTTGTCTCTTTGTGCAGGATGACGATGGCGAACGCTCGCTGCTCCATCAAGGTCGGTAATGACCTCACCGAGACATTCGATGTCAAGAAAGGTTTTAGATCAAGTGACGCGCTGTCGTGGGACTTTTTTAATATTGTTCTTGAAGCGATTGTGCGGAACTCACAAGCCAACGCCAGAGGCACAATCTATTAAAACTCCATACAATTGCTTGCATACGCCAACGAAATTGACATTATTGGAAGAACTCAGCGGGCTGTCACCGGTGCATTTGTAAGAATTGAAGAAGTGACCAAAATGGGTTTAGCGATAAACGAAGCCAAAACCATATACTTTTGCTGTCAACAAAAAGGGATAATCAACACCGACAAATTGGACAGAACATCACAGTGGCCAGTATAACTTCGAGGTAGTAAGGAACTTTGTCTACCTCGGCCCTGCTATCAATTCTGACAATGATACCAGCGCACAAATCAAGAGAAGAATAACTCTTGCCAATCGCTGTTTTTTTTGGCTTATAAGGCAATTCAACAGTAAAGTCCTATCTCGAACAACTAAGGAGACTTTGTATAAGACCCTGATCATCTTGCTTCACGGCGCTAAAAGATGAACTTTATTGAAAGCGGATGAAAATATTCTTAGCCGCTTCAAGAGAAAAATGCCTTGTTAGATATTCGGTCCCGTTTGCGTTGACGGGTTTTAGAGAAGATTCAACGACGAACTATATGAGCTGTACAGCAACATCGACCTAGTCAAAAAACTGTGTATTGGACATTTGAGATGGCTAGGACATGTAGAGCGAATGAACACCAACGCTCCGGCCTGCAGAGTCTTCGAATCTAACCCGGAGGGAGGACGCAGTAGAAGTCCTCCTCGCCGTAGGTGGCGCGCACAAGTTCAACTGGAGGCAAATCGTTAAAGACCAAGCTTGTTGTTTGAGACCCAAGTTCACCCCGAACTGTAGCGCCACCTAAGTAAGTAAGTAAAGAGAACGAACATCGTCAGGCCATCTAAAAGTTTCGTAAGTGAAGAGATGATATAGAAAAGAGTAATTTTTGTTTATAGTGTTTTTATATGCTGGTAATATTAGGTTTCAGTACATGCTTACTTCATGGGTAATCATACCATGTTTTTTGGCAAAAAAAAAAGGAAAACTAAATTCGGCAATTTCGCGGGATAATGAAATGAAAAAAAGAGGATAATAAAAGGATATCAAATATAAAAAAATGTCTGCCGCAAATTCATATTTTATTCGTCAAAAATACTTATACGCTTATACCAACCAATCTACCAACATTGTTAAAACTTCGTCCTCAATGTCGCATTGGCATCACTTCTGGTGGAATATTTTTCCCTTTTAGCAATTTGGTGAAGTAAATCGGGCTTCGTTTTCAAAAAGTGGTAGAACTCTACGCAGTAATATGTCAAATTACATTTCACCGTGAGAATCGCTTTCAATGTTTCGACTCTCGCGAACTTTTGTGTTGAAGATGGATTTTCCTTTCGGTTTCGACATTCTTTTTTCTTTAGATTAACGAAACTGATGCAAACAAGTTCACGAAAACTGAAGAGCAGCAAATTCAACAAAAAGTGACGCGCACATGAATGATAGAAGTAATGTGTATGGTTTAAGGCTGAACTATAATAGAAGAATGGTTTTGTACGAACACTTCCGAAACAGTGCGAATACAAAGGATATGTATTGTGAGACCATAATAGCTTTTTGCATCGATTCGTTAACTTCCGATCACTTTTGGTCACTTACGAAAGGCCGAATCCATTCGCTCTTTCATGCACAGCTGTGAATGGCCATGAACCACACAATTGCTTCCAAACACATACGAGTACGCCTATTATGGGCTCCAATTGACAGTACTGAAGGAAACTTAACGCAGAATTATGACTTTAGCTCTGATTGTTTCCGACTATTATAATTCAGCCTTTACTCGCTCGCTGTGAATTTGTATAATATTCGCCTGCTGTCATCGTACAGTATAACAGTCTAGTGTTCGCCACATATTAAATTCAAAATATTTATACGTTAGGAATTTTGTATGAAAAAAAGGATTTAAAAAATTTTCGCGGGATAGGTTTTTGGGAGCTGAAAAACAGGAGTATCCCACAAAAAAAGGATAGAAGGCAGCATTATTCATGGGTGATGTCGGAACTAGTCGGATATTTTATGTGATTATCGCATTCGGTTCTGATTTTTCGTACTTGTTTCGAGTACTATTATCGTATTATGTATTCAATTTGAATACAACTACGCAATAATTGAACACAATACCGTTACTCTATGTCACCCACTAACTTGCATAAGGAAAGCTGTAGTTGCTGAGGGATCAAAGACTTAAATTATTAGGCAAAACTACATTTTTAGAAATCGACACTTTTTAACATTATATAAGGTGCAGCACGTTTTCTACAACAACGCAGTGCAGGTTTTAAATCGTTTTACCAGGTTCCTTCTTTTATCATAAAGCCTTTTACCTGAAAACCGGTCAAGCACAAGTTTACAATTGCGAATCTCTTTTCTAGGGTGGAGAAATGGCGAAGAAAGAAAATGTTTGCATTCATTTCCTCTCTATTATAGATGTATGGCACTTAAAGAATTTAGACAGTTTCATTCTGCACAACAGATTTTATATATGCATTTCCCGCTTAACTTGTGCCTTAGCCTATTTACCCATGAACTATCTACTAGACAGAGTCTGGGCATATAGGGATGATTTGCGGGTAACGAATATGCCGAAAATTTGAAACGAGCTACTCATTCTAAAAGTCATATGCATGAAGATGTACCTGAATTGTTTTAATACCATGACGTTGCGCATTTTTCTAGATTTTTCGCTAGTTGTGCTACACTAATCAAAAATTTCGTCTTTATGTATATGTACATATATGCAGAACTTTTTACCAATCTTGGACTTTATCCAATCCCTCCCTAGTTAAGGACGATGTGAACTATTCTCTTGGGTTTTTTCTTTACATTTACATTTTGCAGGTGAAACAGGCCAAAATATAAAAAAAACTATAATATACTCGTCTATTTTTATCCAGCTCATTTTAATATTTTGGAAATTTGGTTAATATGTTTTAAAAAAGAGTAATGTATTCAACATATCTCATTAAATCTCTCCCTCAATTCTGGGATCCTCTTTAAGTGCCTTAATACCAAGCGCTTGCATCATTATGTTGTATTATGTATTATGAGTACATGTTAAAGACGTTTTCAGAGACAAACTAGCGGCGGCAGCTAGTGCTAAACGGGATGGTTGCACTAAATTCTGAAATTCGCTATTGCATTTCTTCTTCTTCTTCTTCCTATTTCGGCGAGGTTATGATTCGAAAACACCGCATTTCTACTGATCCGGCTGTGGGGTTCGCCTGTTCGCTATTTAACTGAATTCCCTTAATTTCACGGTGGTTTACCTCAAGTGATATACCGAAGTTTTAGAACTTCAGCGTTTTGAATTGATGATGCTTTGTCATAGTTCGGAGGTAACAAACACTTCTACCAAATTTTAAGGAAATTTCGTAGGTATTTAAGTCCTCAGAGTTTTTAGATATTGGCTTTCTTATTTGTTTTATAAAATAACCGGACAAGAGTTACACAAACAATGATTTCTATGTTTTGTATCTTCTTTGACGATATGCATAGAAAATATTCTATACTATTGAACCAGTTCAGAAAGGCCAGACAACTCTCCAAATCTAATAATTTGTTAAGTAACATATGTAGGTCCGCTCTATATTTTAAAATATATTACGAAATAATTAGTTATCGCGTTTTGATTTTTGAATCAAATCGCTTTTTTGTCTAACAGAACTGAAGGAATTCGCATTCATGGCTAGATTTTTAGTCTAAGTAATTCATTTTAGGCATATTTTCAAGGACCAAACCTATATACGTATGTACATATATAATACTGAAAATGGCACTGAGAATAAAAATGACACTGGACATCTCGAGAGCTGTGGGAAATACGGTTTTCAGAAGTGGATTCCTTATCCACAAAAACCTAGAATGAAGTTACTTATTCAAAATGTATGTTTGACACATAGGTATCTCTGTATTGTAAATTGTGTCTTGGCATGCCTTTGTTTCTTTATAAACGCAATAAGGAATATATATAAATTTTCCATATACTCGTATCTGGAATAAGATTAAACTGGGGTTGACGACTTATCGGCGACCAAATTTAATATCTATTAGAGGTTGGCCCTTTGATGCAATGTTGTCTGAAATGTCTAGAATGCATTTTTGAACCCAAATTCAAATATGTTCCCTTGGAATGATAAAAGAAACTTGTATTTGGATTGGATGATTATTCGAACATGTAAAGATATTTTTGAGTTTGGCACTTGTTTGCTTATTAAGGCAAATGGGTACTTAGCCATGGGGTTCTTACTTATTTGATACATGCAAATGTCACTAGAAGGTACATGCATTACTTTGGGTCAAAGAAGTATATAAGCTGAACTTAGTCTATTAGAAGTCACCTAATATAAGTAGAAAATATGGATAGCTCACTCAACATTAATTAAGCAAAATTTGTTGGTTAGAAAAATATGAAAATAGTGTTTTGTTAAATCAGAAAACCTGCCTGGGGGAAACGTCTACAAACAGGAAACTGATAGCCAACATATTCTTCTAACAGGTATAACATACAAAAACTTTTGAAGTAACGTGTTGTAAATATTCATCGCTGTAACTATTGAAATTGATTGATATTCTAATATGAAGTATGTATATATCGAGCTAGAATCATAAAGGTAAACATGCTCCTCTCATGAAGATATTTACACGAACAAAGTAAAGCTCACGGGGATGAAAACTCAAACATTCCCTATGATCAACATTCATACTCTCTGAAGTTTTTAACTATTCTCTTCATCATAAACCTATATTCGGAGTCATTCATTCAATAAAATTTATGAACTACTACTTACAGTATCCTCTTGCGATGATGGCAATCCTTTCTGCTGCAGTTGCGCGTTAGCTGCAAAGGAACACTGCATAAAGAGCACACGACGAAACGTTTTCTCCAAAGTTGCTCCCCAGCAAGGATCTCTATTCTTCTTGCGTTGTCGCAACAATTGGATTTGCAACGAATGAATTCCACGACCGATTACCGACGATTGCCATGTTGTATTGTATACATAGATACCCGAAATCACACAGATTTAAATTATACTAGATATTTTTTTTATTTATTTATTTATTTTTTTGCAAATTTCCTCTTTCGACTAGAAACACTGCATTCAAAGAAAAAAAAAAAGAAACTTTATCAATAGGAAGAAAAATATTGCAATACACACTTTAAACAACACTAGATAGACGATAACTGCTTTTCAATCAGCACATGATCTACATTGGATGCAAATCATAGATTAGGATATCCATTAAATTAGCACGAAAAACACCGAAACACCGATTTTATTCGCGATTAGACAGTCTCGATACAGAGAAAGAGAGGGCTTACTTCTTTCTTTTTAGCATGCGAGTACACTTTATTGCATTTTTGAATTGGCGCGCACTGACTGACTGACACACTATCTGTGTATCTAGTTGTTCTAAGTGTATCTATATACTGGTATGCTTACATAAAGGACACTGTTAACATTCACATAGGATTATATTCAAATTGGCACAGGTATTATCCTTAAAAGATACACTCTGATTATATTGCACTAAGTTTAAGTATAGAGTATTGTATGCCGCGATTTAAGTACTACAGACAAGTTGCCATCTATTTCCAATTAGATTGACCGATGGTGGGACTGTGTCACAATTAGACTATCATTCGTCCAAGTTCGCAAAAACCAACAAAAATAAATTCCCACGACACATTGGTGTAACAATAACAATCCACAATACTATTAAGCCGTCGTATATCTTGTTCGATTGGTGGTATGCTGTTCGTTCTCCGTCTCCCACTACAAAATAACAAACAATCCTTTTGATAGCTCCGCTTAATGTGTCCTACAACTATTATTATTATGATTATGATTATTTTTATTACTACTACAGCTCCCCAAAAAAGATGTTGATTTCTTTACGACTTCTATCAAACTAAACCCATAAAGCATTCAATTCGTGCCATATACATGTGAAAATCCGAGAACTCCTTAATCCAGAAATAAAAAAAGACCAAAAAAGCGACATACAGCAGTAGCAGCAGCAGCCAGAGCCAGAGCACCAGCGTAGTACTATAGAGTCCAACTACAGCAACAACACGCCAACAACAACAACAATACAGGCAGCAGTAGAAGAAAGAAAGGAACAGAAAAGAAAAAAAAAATTACGCCAATGTACATATATCTGAGGAATTGCCGTGGTGTGATGGCATATAATACATAAATAAGTATCTAGATACATTCTGGCGGTGGCTGAATATAAAATATACGAGGAGAGACACACATCAGAGCGCAGAGGGCCAGTGCCGCGCGCCGTACACGTAATAAAGTATCTTTCACATGGTGATATTGGTGTTCTCTGCCGTCTCGTAGGATAAAAGGAAAAATTCTGCGCCAATTGAATGAGTATGGGTGAGTAAGATGGAATTTGTGTGCGTGCGTGTAGCATGGACTATCGGCAGGAGGAAGGAATATCTATTATACGACGAGGAGCAACTCGAGTTCGAGTTTTTGCTCTGCTCTGTGCTGACAAAATGAGCCATAAACATTGCGAATGTGGAAGAAGAAGAACTAGGCCGGTACTACAATCCGAATTCATCGGTGGTAATGAAAAACCAAGACGGAAAAACTGAACTAGCGACGGCGACTCTCTCTCAACGAGACGGCAATGTGTTGGTTTCAGTGATTGTGTTTTCGTTCGCCGAGGGGGAAAACTTTTGGAAAAACTTTCGGGAGGGTGGGAAACTCAGATGCTCTATTGAATGAGTGGCCAGTGTAGTCAATATTGTGCGATTTGTTGCTCATTCGCCAGCTTTGTGCTCCGACGCGACGCTTTGAGCTATTGTGTATCGGTGAGTTCTTGAGTGCTATGCGCTCGCTCTCGTAAATTTTGTTATATTTATTTGCCCATGGATTTTGTTGTTGCTGTGTTTCTGGGGGAGGTGTGTGTACAACGAAGAAAACATATGATACGTTGGTGGGAGCTCGTACATTGTTCGCAGGGTGTTGCCAAGTGAGACCTTTTCGTAGTAGTTTTTAGTGCAAAACTGGTTTTCTTAAGTCAAAATTGAGGACCGTTTTTTTTCTCAAACTTTCTTTTAGCAGTGGTTTGGGAATTGCACAAGAAATAGTGAAAGTAATCATGTGCATATTTAAGCATACATATATATTCCCATTTCGACAGAAAATATCCTTTTGTGTCGGGCAATGACGGAACTTGGCAAAATATCGACGAAAGATAGGTATCAACATTAATGTCAAATAGAGCATATTAAAGAATATATTCCCTAACAGAAAGTTAATAGCAGATACCTACTATGTTTTCAAATTTTGTCTCATCACGATTGTAAATGCTATTGTCTCAGATAGGACCTTTATTAAAACCAAGGTAACTTACTAAGAAATTCGAAAATTTGTCGAAGCCTTCACGCCTAAGAAACTATCTAACGGAAAATTGATCCAGACTTGTCATGTTCAAAGAAGAGATCATTTGAGCCCCATCAAAAAGGCAATATTAATGAACATCCCACTGATATCGCCAAAGAAAGCAGGTCTAAGAACTCCTGGATCACACAAATGCAACAACACAAGCATTTGGTTTGCCTCAGTAACGAAGGGATCCAAAATCAGGTTGCCTGCCGATATTTCCTAAAGTCAAACAGCGGAAGGATCAGTGGAAATGCAGTGAAGTTGGAGGAATATGATCACTTGAGTTCAGACCATAACATCGCCGAAATCGAAAGAAGAAGAAGAAGGACCACTACTAAAACAGGTGAAGGTATTTGTGACATCTTTCAATGAAATGTCTTTTGAATGACTGTGGGCCCTGTTAATTTAAAAAGTGGGATAGACGTTTCGACGACGGACTATACGGGTTTTTGTTCAGAAAAATTCGTATCTAACGCATAAGGTAGCTATTTCACTTAAAGCACAGATAATTAATCTTTAACTATATTGTCTTTATTTAAAGCGGTTGCACACCACCTGTAAGTCTGTCTCAAAGGCTTTGTTTTGGATTCAAAGAAAAATGAATTGCTAGGCTACTGTGACTACAAAACTAGACATGAAACTATTGCTATTATAGACGAACGACTTTTTTTTTTTTTTTTAAAGGAAACCCAAATCCCAGAGCACTCAGACTTCTCTAGTTCATTGTACTAAAAAGACGAACGACAGTGAAAGGAAATCTTGTTCTCTGAAATATTTTGCATCTCGCAACGCACCTACGAATATAATTATCCCATTGAACTGAAAAGAACAGTACCCGCTTTTTCAGATAATATGACTTATAGCACACGTTTCAATTTAATGGTAATTGAACTAATCATCAAAATACTTGTTGCTCATGAGAATGTTGTCACATGAAAAACACGTGGTGTAAATAAACAAATTTGTCAAGATAATGAAAGTTTTCCAAGGATGTAATTTTTCCCTTAAAACCTTCGTAATGAAATATGATAAACAACTGCTTATAGAAAATGTTTTTCTGAAAGCCAAGTTGTCTATTCCCACTATTGCTATCTTCCATCTCTGCACTCGACAGAAATTTATTTGAAGTACATATGTAAGTAGGCATCGTAACATAGGCTCGTTGATTCCGTTTGTTCTATGGAATATACGAAAATAAATATTTCTTGCCTATATGTTGTTTTGAGAATATGTATGGGAATTAAATAGAAAAGTAGGGACCTAAAATTGGGCTTTTCAAATAATAACAGAGGTCTTTGCAGGCATTACATCATGTACCTAGTCATAAGCTTAGCTACTATTAGCAGACGGTGGGAAATTCCAACGCATTTTGAAAGAAAACTAATTTAGATAATCTTCGAGCTCTTAACAATATACGATGTTTAGCATTAGTATTCCAGGAGTGATAGAACAAGAGCCATGGAACTTGATTAGGATGTTATGATTTCTACGTAACCGGAAGAAGATAATGGCTGATCAAAGTTTCTGCCTCTATTTTAAAGAATGGATTATGTATCAGGGTATAATTGGGGTGGAAGATCTGCAAAATCTTGGGATATTACATTTCAATATATTAAGATGGAGGCATCTATTTTTGCAACACATTGAACAAGCGTCCGTGCCATGAGCTAGGCGACCCCTCGGTAGGCCTAGGAATAGGTGGTTGAATCATGTCCGACATCTCTCTTAGAGCCGTCTAGGGATTCGTCCTGATGAGTTGGGGTCAATGGCGGAGGTTCGAGATTGATGGAGAGTCTACCTAAGTATCCTACTCCCGCGACCATCATAAAGGATTAGCGAACTATTGAAAATGTATGTATGTATAAACAAGCGTCAATATCAGATGCAGTATTTATCGTTTATTCTTGAAATCCTTGAAGACATTGGCTGTTCATCGGGGCAGATGTTATATCACCGATAAACAGCATGAAAAATAGATACCCTTAAGAAGGGACCGAGTAACGAGTTAATGAGCGTGATTAAAAAAAACTGCATAGATTTTGTGCCCACCTAGTTGCACATATATACATACATACTCGTATGTGTGATACATACCTATAAGTATTCTTACGCGATCTTCCATTATTTCAACAATGGTATACAACACACAGCTTTTACATATATAATAAAGAAGACATTGTGAAAACTGGAAGCTTCAAGATAAGATATTCCGTAGATAAATACAATTACTTAATACCTTTTCAAACCTCAAGACTTTTTCGCAAATAGCAACACTGCTTCTAACCCACTATTTAGTCAGCAATCCTTCCACGCAAAACAACCCTATTCGGCTGTAACTATTTCTCACACATCGCTCAGTACACTCGCAAGAGTGTAGCAAACTAAAATGAGTCAAAGTGGTGGATTTTCCCCCCAAATGTATCCTCTTTCATCGACTTAACTGGCGTAGTATATAAATCGAAGACGCTGAGCTAGAGCAAAACCTAGGAACACTACACACAAGAATCACTTCTTCCCTCCCGTAGTAATTGGATGTATAGTACATGCTGGTTGGAGTAAATTAAGTGCAAAACTTTTTCGTTGTGTCATAAAGGATTTGAGAAATGTTCGAAGTGTATTACGTGGTCATGGTGGCCATGTGGTCTTGAAATTCATATAGTTTGCCAAAAACAGTTTGTTTGGATTTTTTTTTGATTGATTGACAAATTTTGATTAATTTTGTATCTGAAAACCTATTATTTTTAGATGTAAATCGCGCCGGCCATTCTATTCATTCATGAAATCCATTTTACCGACGGGAATCCATTGTGAAGTCGATATCCCGCCATCCATTTTCATTCCCACTTCTTCACCACATGAATCCACTCACACCAGCATACATCAGTGTTGGGATTCCTTCTTGGAGAAAATAACTTATTTCCGTGCTACCTGTACACGGCTGTGTGTTCTTTCGTTTCAATGGCAACATGGTCGCGGCGCGCGTTGCCGCTGTGTGTTGCAGCAGCAATAAAAAGGGAGGAGCGAACCCATAAAGCATTCTCTGAAGGAGAGACCTTTAAAAAGATGGATGTGTTGTGCGACTGAAATGGCAATAGATGTGAGTGGCGCGTTAGTGCGAGCAGGAAGCCAACCGACTCCGTCGCGAAGGAACGAGTGAAGTGCGTAAAGTGTGACGAATTATGCTTTATGCGAGCCATGATGTTTCACACATAAATCCTTCAGTGGGGCGGCTGAGTTTTTCTTCTCTGCACACACATGGCCGACCGACACGACACGCCGGAGAGAGAGAAAGTGAGTGAGTGTGGAAATTTATCTGTGTGTTGGGATTTGGTGTATCTGTGTGCTCGGTTTGTGGCTCTTTCGACGTTTTCCTTGGATTTTTGCTATTTGTACCTCAAATCGTTGTCGTCGAGAAGAATTGAACTACCAACAATTCTGCAGACGGATGGATGGCTGCTCTTTTGGGTTCTGGCTGTGCCGTGTGCTGGCTTGAGTGACTGTCGGAGAAATTTATGTGTGTACGACATGAACGAATTGTGTGCGAATGATGTATTATTATAATGCGTTCAAATTTGATGGGGGAATTACTCACGTACACACAGTTCCTTTGTTATTATTTTTCTTCGCCGCGCGCTTAGTTGATATTGTTATTGGTGGCTGGCTGGCTGGTTGTGTTGCCGAAAAATAGAAGAATAAGGACGACAAATAAAAAAAAGAAAATTACATTCTGTTTTACCTACCTACACCTTTTGTTAAGTGGAACAGGGTTGGATGGGGGATGATGCATTGGGGGATGTTTTATTGCTTTGCGCTTGTTTGTAGCCGCTTGTAATTTGTTGTAGGAATTTTTATTTTTTTTTTGAAGGAAAATTGGAAATGCCGAAGTGACGAGGTTGGTGATGTGGGGGTTGTCAGAATGGAGCGCATCAGAGTACATATGGTATGCCGTGTTTTGAGGTAGTGTTGGGAAACCGACTGCTGATTGAGTTATAATAACTTTTTTTATGCTGATGTTTCCAAATTGAAGGGGTGCAAATATTAATGTGGATCATTATTATTTTATAAAATTCGTGCGACGGTAAATGGGTCGGCTATGAACTTTTCCACACGTCATAAAATATAGGAAAACTATTGTGATGATAGGTGTTCAAATTGCTGTTTTAAAGGTACCTATAATTTGTATCTAATTATGGTGGGCATTGCGGTTGATAGGTAGAAAATTCTTGATGTTCTTGGTAAAGCCGTCGGAGGTTTTAACATTCAAAGTGCTAATATCGAAACGCAAGAAAGTGCCAATAACAGTAGTAGATAGATACCTACCTACGTAATGTTGAAATTTGTATTTTCAAGCTATTCCAACGGAAGAGGCCTTACGACTGTCCAGGTTGCATTTAGATACTGCTGGAACACAATGCAAAGTAGCTGCAGCTGTGGCGATATAGCGAGCTGTCAAATCGTGTGGCTCTACAATCAGAAAATACCCCCACAATGCCTGAGATTGAACTACGTGATTGAAATATTCTTAAATTTTTTTCAAAAATATTACATCCACAAGCTGATTTAACCAAAATTAATTTTCTATCATTAAAAAGTTCAGAAATTTAATAAGGCACACACTTATGCAGATAAGCTGTTAGTAGAAAAGAAATAACTTTTGACATAAGAGCTACATAACTTTTATAGCACAATTTCCCACATATACATATTCACAACGGAATTATAACGGTGCACCAAACAGAGTTTTAGCTGGATTCTGTAATATTTCTTTTTGGCTTTATTAATTTTTTTCCACGGAAAAAAACGTCAAATGTCAACTTATATACTGTGAGCGTCAAAAGAAAGTGTACACCTCCATGTTGCAATTTTAACATTTTATTATATTTCAACGAATGATTTGAATTTTCTTACGAAATATTTGTATTTTGCCAGCAGATTATTCTGAAATATTCAGATCGTTCTCAAAATGGGAAAACAAAGTTCAATTGAAACGCTCAAACTTGTGTTAAAATTGTTAAAATTTTAGACAAATTTGAGAGGTTTAAAGGCGTTAAGGATCGACCTCATCCTGGTAGGCCATAAAGATTGTCCGAAGGTGAAGCACGGTCTGTTGTCAGGGAAGCGAAAAAATCCAGCGGAAAGTGCAGTTAAAAATATGGAAACACAAGCCTATAAGCCCATAAGCTTCTTAGGTCCCCGTTAGCGCAAGCACTGTTCGCCGGACGCTTCATAGTTACGGGTTACATGGCGGAGTGCCTTACAATAAACCTTATATTTCGAAAAAGAACCAAGAGGCATGACTGCTTCACGCCCAAAAGCATAAATACAAGGGTTTGCCATTCTGAAAAAAAATTATTTTTACTGCCGAGAGCAAATTTGAGATATTTGGTTCGAAGAAGCCGCCCAAAATATGGACAGGCAAAGACGGAGAATTTGAAGAAAACAGTTTAAGCTCAACTATAAAGTTCGGCTATGGTCTGGGGCTGTATTGCGGAATTGGTCGTTGGAAATCTAGTCTTCATTGACAGCACAATGAACAAAACCGATTACTTCAACATTTTGAGGGAAAACTTACCATCAAGTGTTTCAAAATTGGGGTTGGATTGATTATGGGTCTTCCAGCAGGACAACGACCCCAAGCACACGTTCAAATTGGTTAAAGAATAATTACGTTATCGGACACCTAGGCAGCTGGATCATCCTCCGAAATCTCCGGACCTTGATCCAATAGAGCATTTGTGGGAGTACCTCGATAGGCAGATTCGAAAACTTGCCATACCAACAAAGACTCGTTAAAGTAGAATTGCAGCAGAATTCACCAAGAAGTTGGTTGAGTTAATGCCAAGATGACTAGAAGCTGTTTTGAAGTCAGAGACGAAACAGACAAAATACTAATTTAAGCTTTTTAACTTTGTTTGCGTACTGTACACTTTTTTTGACGCGTAGAAAATGAAGTATTTTTTGTTATTTTGTATGATCTTTTTATTGTTAGTCTTTTTGTTATGTTTTGTTTGCCAAATATTTCAGAACAATCTGTTGGTAAAATGTTCACAAATACAATATTTCATAAGAAGATTCAAACCATTGTTGAAATAAAATGTTAAAATTGCAACATAGAGGTGTACACTTTCTTTTGACGCTCACGGTATATGTTATATAACAAATTCTAGTAGTATGTGTGAGGATTCATGTACAATTTTGGAAAGTGCTGGCGTCTTGCTATAATACAAAAGAAATGATGACCAGTAGTGGAATTCCCGAACTCCTTAACTACACTAAAGCGCAAAAGTCTACATATGTACACCCTTGGAAAGTGCAGAATCTAAAACCCAGTGTAGTATTTAATATCAATTACTTTATTAAGTCATTTATTAGTGCAGAAAAAAAACATTTTTAATAATAAAAAAAACGAATGGTAAAACTAAACAAATAAATTAACCTCACATCGAAAGAACGAGATTTTGGGTAGCATCCGGTGTTATTTCGGACTATGACTTCGTTAAAGCGCTCTTTGGCGAATTCCTTGCTGATTGTGCATTTACGGACTAAGCCTTCGAACTCATCCCAAAATGTGCTCGGTACGGTTAAAATCTATTGATAAGGGGGTGCATGCAGCACGGTACAGGAGTCATTCCTTTATTGTTCTTGCCGTGTGCTTTGGATCATTGTCTTGGTTCAGCACCCAGTTATTGCCTAGACATTCGGCAGATGCATGCAAATTATTACGCAATATGTCTAGATATTTGTGATGATCCATAATACCCTCAATAAACACTAGTTTACCCATTTCCGCGACCGTCATTGACCCCAAACCATGACATTGGCTTCCCTATTTTTCACTATTGGCACCGTCATTTCTTGTTTTGGTGGAAGCCATAATTTGTCCCGGCCATATATGTATTATATATATATTTTGCCGCAACAGCTTTTCAAGTGCCTAGGCTTAGCTTCGCACAATCACTCGTGTTGTGTTGTGTCATTTGTAAGGAAGGTGGTTGTAATGGTAGTACCGGCGCTAATGCAGTCGGTGCTGCTTCCACGGGATCTTGTTCTTTCAAGTTTACTGGCAAGGGCAAATCTTCAAGTTGGCATCGCCTTTGTCGATGCACTTACTGTGCAGCATGCAGCATAGAGAAATTACATTTCAAATCAATTGTAATCGCTGCAGCTGCATGCCGAACATGAGGATGGGAAGCACCGTTTCAGCAGACCATATGAGCGTTTGAGGACGTTGCGCGTAGTGAGTAGGTATCTCATTTTCAGCATCACTCAATTGCGCAGCGTCATGGACTGACTTCATATATTTCATGAGAAATAAGTACATAAATGCTGGCTGACGTCAGGATTTGAACCATGAACCATTACCGTGGCAATTGACAACGTTACCACTACACCACACCCTAATGATAATACAATGATAATGTGTTGAGCCGAACGACGACGATCTGTGTTAACAAATGTTGTCCTGGGGTTCCGTGTCGATTTCAGAAGGATTCACTTATTTTTCCACCCGGCCACCTGATTCTACCATGGGTGCAATCAAAGGCACCGATGCACCGGGGGAAATCAGCAAACATGCTGCCGCCTTTCTTAAACGCCAATGCTCGGTTCGTGGCATTCGAATGATGTAGAGTAAAATCGCGTCTCACGCCTGCTGAAACAATGCAACAAACGAATAAAAAGCAGGAAAAACAGATATGCTCCTACCGAGTGCAGTATATTGGCCATTGTTGGCTGGGAAATGCCAATATAATTAGCTGCCGTTTGCTCAAAGGTGGTACAGGGTAGCATACGTAGCACAGCTAGCAGTTTGTGCTCAGCGGTCAATTTACATAAACTGAAAAAATAGGAATAGCGATAGAAAATAGAATGTCGAAACACAAAACACCAAAATGTAGGTAAAGCAGGGTTTTCGCCACTAAAGAAACACACAGATTCATAAAAAAAAGTCAGTAAAATTGAAAGTTATATGCTTATTAAAAAAACTTAAAAATATATATTTGACGGAACAGCTCTTTAAGTGTCTGGGTCTAGCTTCTCGCAACCACTCGTTTTGTGTGCGTTACATTTTTTTACACGAATGGAAGGGACCTACAGTTTAGTTCCAGTTTACAGTTTATTTTCAGAAGCTTTCTCGTAACAAGAATACTCTCGGATGTTTGTCAGACGTTCGCGAGAAATGGGACCATAAAAAAACGTTTTGGTGTTTTCTGGGATTTGAACATTGAACCTCACGTGCAGTGATCCGACACACTAACCACTTGCGGCACGGCCGGCGCCCACACTTAGGCATTCAAAAAATAACACTTCTCACGCATTTTTCACCTTAAGAAAAATAATTGCCCTAAAACCGTCGCAAATGACTTTTAATAATGTTTGCGTGTTTGGAGTCGAAAACTGTATTAAATTTACGCTAAATATGGTTTAAATTACAAAAAGTTATGAATAATGAAAATAAAATGTCCACATATCAGAGAATTATTCAACATTTCCACGTCTATAATAAGATACGTTTTTTGCATAGAGTTGGTTTTAGTTTTTGGATACAGATTTGTTTTCAGGACTTCGATTATTGTGTTTTCCCTCTTTCACACTAATCTTCTTAAGTACACTTATAGGTATTGCATCCTATTCATTTTATCAGACGCTGAATTAATAGCAATGGCAATCCCGTTTAATGCTGCGAGTGTGTATCGAAAATATGTAACGCATGGTGTGTTACAAAAATGTTAAGGTCTTGTTTTTGTCACGGAAATTACTTAAACGATTTTGATCAAATTTGGTACTTTAGTGAGTTTGGATGCATAATATAAAACAGCATTCTAGACTTTCTAGAAAGGACAGCGTCTATTCGGGTGCGGATTTGTCACTGGAGACAGACTTAGGCAAGAAGTCTTGAGTTTCCGGCATGTGAACGAGCGCCTCATGACTATCCGTATCAAGGCTAAATTTGCCAACATTAGCCTAATATGCGTTCACGCCCCTCACGAGGAGAAGGACGACGCGACAAAGGATGACTTCTCTTGGACAAGACGTATGAGCAATGCCCTATCCACGACGTTAAAATTATCCTAGGCGACTTTAACGCAAAGCTAGGAAGAGAGGAAGTCTTTAGTAGCGTGGTCGGAAAGCACAGCCTGCACGACAACACTTCCGGCAACGGACTCAGGCTAATCGAATTTGCGGCGGGGCGAAACTTTGTTGTAGCTAGTACGCGGTTCCCACGTCTCGATATTCACAAAGGAACATGGCTCTCCTTTGATCGAAAAATCGTCAACCAAATCGATCACATTGCGACCGACGCAAGGTACTCTTCCAGTATTCTGGGTGTCCGGACTTTCCGAGGAGCCAATGTGGACTCGGATCACTACCTAGTTGTAGCCAAGGTACGGATGCGGATATCCACAACGGAGCGAAATCAACGAAATGCTGTGAGGAAATTTGACGTCGAAAACCTACAATCGCAAGAGACCGCCAGAACCTTTGCCGATCGTGTTTCTTCTAATCTCAATCTTAGTCCTATGCCGCCAGCAGCAAATGCGGAAGACCAGTGGCAGCGTTGCCAAAAAGCCATCAGAGATGCCGCCTCTGATGTACTGGGTTTCTCTCGCCCACCACAACGAAACCCTTGGTTTGATGGGGAATGCCGGCAAGCACATGCAGCAAAACAAGAGGCGAACAAAGCGGCGCTGCATAGAAGGACTAGAGCTGCTTACGAGCTCTACGTGCGCAGGAGAAAAGAGGAACATCGACTTCTCAGAAAGAAGAAAAAAGAGCATGAGAAGCGCTCGATCGAGGAGATTGAGAGACTTTATTGCAGGAATAATGTTCGAAAATTTTACCAAAGGGTAAAAAGAACATGCCAGGGTTTCAAAGCCAGAACAGAAGCTTGCAGGGACGAAAATGGCAACATAGTAGTAGAATCGCAGTCGGTGCTGAGGATATGGAAGGAACACTTCTGCAGACTGTTAAACGGCGATGATGATCAATATTCCGCTGTCAGGCAGAATGAGCCATTCAACAGTGACGATGGCAGTCAAAATTCCCGTTAACCCGATCATAATGAAGTGAGGATAGCGATATCTAAACTCAAATCCAACAAAGCTGCTGGAGCCGACGGCCTTGCCGCTGAACTTTTCAAGGCGGGAGGAGATGAGTTGGTAAGGAGCATGCACCAGCTCATCTGTAAAATCTGGTCGGACGAAAGTATGCCCGATGAATGGAACCTCAGCATCGTTTGCCCGATCCTGAAGAAAGGAGACCCTCTGAACTGTGCCAACTACAGAGGTATAAGTCTCCCAAATATCGCATATAAGATCCTGTCTGCCGTACTATGTGAACGCCTAAAACCGATCGTCAACAACCTGATAGGTCCTTATCAGTGCGGTTTCAGGCCTGGAAAGTCCACCATTGACCAAATATTCACACTACGGCAGATCTTGGAAAAAACCCATGAATATAAAATCGATACGCACCACCTTTTCATCGATTTCAAAGTTGCCTATGATAGCGTGTATAGAGACGAGTTATACAGAGCCATGTCTAGTCTTGGCATCCCTGCCAAGCTCGTCCGTTTGTGCAGAATGACGATGGAGAACTCTCGCTGCTCCATCAAAGTCGGTAAGAACATCACCGAACCGTTCGATGTCAGGAAATGTCTTAGACAAGGCGACGCGCTATCATGCGATCTCTTTAACATAGTACTTGAGAGAATTGTACGAAACTCACAAGGCAACCCCGGAGGTACAATCTTCTTCAAGTCTATACAACTACTCGCTTATGCCGATGACATTGACATAATCGGAAGAACTCAGCGGGCCGTCAATGGGGCATTTACGAGTATTGAGATCGAGGCAGCAAAGATGGGTCTAGCGGTCAATGAAAGCAAAACAAAATATATGCTGTCTACAAAAAAGGACACCCAACATCGGCGTCTTGGGCAGAACGCCACAATAGACAGATACAATTTTGAGGTAGTAAAGGATTTTGTCTACCTAGGCTCTATGGTCAGCTCCGCAAATGACATGAGTGGAGAGATCACACGGAGAATTACTCTTGCCAATCGTTGTTTCTATGGGCTAAAACGGCAATTGAGTAGCAAAGCCCTATCTCGAACTACTAAGGTAACTCTTTATAAGACATTAATCATCCCAGTCCTGCTGTGTGGCGCAGAGGCATGGGCTTTGAAAAAACCGGATGAGGATGCCCTTGGTTATTTCGAGAGAAAAGTTCTTCGAGCGATCTTTGGTCCCGTCTGCATAGACGGTGAGTGGAGGAGAAGGTACAATGCCGAACTATACGGCCTGTACAAGGACATCGACTTAGCCAGAAGAGTTCACATACAGCGACTAAGATGGCTGGGTCATTTAGAGCGGATGGAGCCCAACCTTCCCGCTAAGAAAGTCTTCGAATCCAACCCGGACGGACGGCGCAGTAGAGGACGACCTCGCGGTAGGTGGCGTCACTGTCACTTTACCTTCAAGCAGATAATCAAGGACTGCAATAAAGAGCAAAGGGCTTAAAAGGCTTCCCTGGTGCACCCCGAATATGATTGGGAAATCTTCGGTTACTCCAGTGGGATACCTTACTTTTGCCTTTGCTCCTTCATAAAGTTCATGATCATCTGTACATAGGTTTCTGGAACCCGTCGATATGCATACAATATGCAAATCCTTTAAGGCATCACGATGTTTCTCCATTATGATCCTTATATTATACTTTGGATTGCATCTGAGGTTGGAGTCGGCCGCCTAATACCAGCTCAACGATCTTCATGGTGTGTGACATCATCTTAATCGAACGGCAGTTATCACAGTTTCTTGTATCACACTTCCCTTTGTATACAGGGAGAATGTAGCTTTTCCTCCATTGATTCGGCATTGGATCGCCTCTCATAGATTTGGGAATTCTGAGCCATCTGAACCAGATGTCTCCCATCTTTTTCCAGTACTCAGAGGGCATCTCGCCCAACCGCTTTTCGTTTTTTGGAGTATCTTACCGTCTCACTTACTTCTTTGACTGTAATGTCGGGTATTTTTCAGTTAGGTGTGACTCTTGGAAAGTATGACCGGGAAAACTATTCATTCAAAAGTTCTTCACAATACTGCCGCCACCTCTGCAGAATTTTGTCTTCATCCACAAGAAGCTGGCTATGAGCATTGTTAACGAACTTTGGCGAACGAATCTCCTGAGCATTCCTCCTTCTTTGGGCGGATTTTTTGAAGATGGTTGCGCTCTTGTTCATATTGTGTCTTCGCAGCTCCTGGATAGCCTGGTTTGCATCAGCAACCAGGGAAGATATTTTCTCCAGCTCCCGATACAGGCCCTCCGTACACTGTGCTTGAAGCTGGGCACACTTCGTCTTCGCTTTTTTCTTGCAACATCTGTATTCCACTACGAGCCGAGCTTTTTCGTTTCCATTATTAGAGGGCACTTTGACAACGCTTTGAAAGCCACTTTCTTCTCATTTATCACTTCCTTAGCTTCATCACTCCACCACCGTGTTTCTTTGGCGTGTTGGTTGTGTCCTTTTGAAGCTCCTAGCAGTGATTTGGCCTTCTTTAAGCAAGTTCGCTGTAGGGAATCCCACATATTTTGTGCTCTACACTCTTCATCCTTAGCTCCGTTAATGGTATGAGAGAGGTAATTTTTCATCACGAAAACAAAAGCCTCTCCTTTTTCTTTGTCCAGATTGTTCCACTTGATTTTCTCAGGGACCCTTGTTTGTTGGCTTTTCTTGGTAAAGCTCATATACTGATTAAAATAATAACAGGGGTTAAATTTATTTGATATTGATGTTAACACTGTACCTCAAATTAGGCTCAAACAGTATTCATCAAATATACTGTTAATAATTGTGTGTAATTTCCTTGAAAATTTGAACATTTTTCGATAAGCTTTGAAATATGTCTTCGCATTCTCGGACACTTCGAGTGATAAGGGGGTTTCGCAGATCAGCTGGTTGTGGATGCCTGGAAGTTTAGTTTAATAAACTAGAAGCAAGCTACGCTTGAGGATGAAACGCTATGGCAGTGACTCTTCACTGAACAGAAGGTCGTTAAGTAAATAAATTGTAAATATCTTACCGTGTGGGGTTCTGTGTGGGGTTGAAGTGAGAGCTGTTGCAAAAAATCATGTATAATGTTGAAGCCTGCAAAATGAATTTTTGAGCCATGATCGGTAACGACTAATGCCGAAAACATATGTGCAGAGTTCTACACGCTGCGAAATTAGAATACACATACTCAAATGAACAATGCCACTTGTATTTGTTCCGTACAGCGCAGATCTGCATGATGTCTCTATTTCTCTTCACTGCATGAGTCAACAAGATCACTTCGGCTGTCGTCAAAGAATGACAGTAGCCAATGCGATGCAATTTCCGCACATGTGTTTCACTTGCAGCATAACTTATGTACATGTGTTTCCGGCATAATGAACTGTTGTCAGACCAACGATTTATATCTCTGCAGCAACCGTGTTATCCATGACTCTTAGGTCCATAAGTTCTTAGACCAAGAGAACTTTAGCAATAAGTTTGGGCGATAGTTAGAAGTAACAGACCTCTTTTAATATCGGGGAATAACAATAAGTTTCTGCAAAGTGACGATACATTGTAGAGGAATTGATTTCCATCGAGAAAAGAATCTGTTGAATGATAAAAATGCAAAACTATGAGGAGAAAGCAGCACAGCTAAGCGCATAACTAATGACCACTTGAAATAAGCCCGCCATAGAGTGTGATGGATATACGTCAGTTTTTACTGTTAGAAATTATAGCCATTACACATAATGGTAACATGAATGGCACGTAAGGAGTACATGCCCATAAAAATTGTCTAAATTATTCTTTTAGACAAGGTTATACAAAAAGTCAAGTTAAAATCAATGGACTGTGGCATTTGTTGTCGGAAATTAATATACAACTGCTTCGTCCCAATCAATAACCTTTCGCTTTAATCAAAATTCACCGTTCAACATCCATCATTTTTGTGCCTAAAAAAATTGTTGTAACTTTACGCCATTATTCGCATAAACATCTACCACTGAACGACACAATTCCACGGAACAGTTTGGCCTTTTTCTGTTTCTTATTTTATTGTGAGGACTTCATCGATCGGCAGAAATATATTTATTGACTCCACTGATCAAATTGACTGATTGTTTTTATTCATGCACGCGCGCTCAGCCATTGTGTGTAAAGGACTGAACAAGGCGACAAGACAGGCAAGCACCAGACCACGAAAAGACAAAAAAATAAAAAAAAATATATATAAAAGTCAACCTAAGTGCTGTACCAAACACACAAGACATTAAATTAAGCCATATATTTCCTTTTGGTCTCCTTCGAAAAGTGCCCTTGTTCCAATGGAACGCGCGACTCTTGTTTTTGTTTTTTTTTGTTTTTTAAACTTTTACTCGTGTTCCCCCTCGCGATCCAAGAACTCTATGTAGCGTATACTGCGCACCCCTATGTCTCCAGAGAACACCAAAAAGATACACAAAACCCATCGAATAAAAACAGCAACAGTTTCACGTCGTAAATTTAATACTTACTTCATCGATCACTGGCAATGCGCTCCGCCGCGGTCCAGGCTCCGTTCGTCCCCGTCCCATGGGTACATTCTCTCTCATACAGGTACACCCCTCGACTATACTAACCGAATGCGGCGCGTGGAACAATGTGTACAAGATCATAATGTGGAAAATCCGTGACAAAAAAGTCACAATTTACATTGAATGGGGCCCCAGATACACCCGAAATATTTATTCCCAACATGACGAGTATATAAATAAATCCACCATCGATTGGGATTTGAAGAAGGATGCAGAAGTGTAAAAAAAAAAAATAAGCTAGGATGGGAGAAAAAAAAAATGATGTCCGTCCATTCATTAATTGCAAGGGTCTTCTTCACAGGTTCAGGTTCCTTAAGGGCATTCTCTTCCGTCGCTGTTCCAGAAACCATCAATTAGCACTTTTGCGATAAGCAGGCAGATACGCGAATCAAACATAAGCACAGCGAGGCCAGTGGCGGCAAATTTCGTCAGTTTAACGCTTTGCACCGCTGTTGCATTCACCTGCAGGTGATAGGAACTGTTTTCTTTCATTTTTTAATCAAGAAATCTGGTATCGAACATTCTGGGATTCCTTTTCTGGACACTGGGTCTCTACACAGTGAAGGTGGGCGATGATGTTATGAGTGTCACTGTCTTCCGATTTTCGCTTGCAGTCTCATGCTGCACCTCCAGAGAAGGGAATGCTATCGGTGGTGATGATGAGATTGCGGCTGCTACTGCCCACACACTGACGGTTTTTAGCGTCTGTAAGTATCGAACGCTGGTAACAATTTGTCCACATTTAGTGCTGGTATCGTGGAATGGAATACTGGACATGTTAGGTGACATGTCAGAGAGGCTTGTCCTGGGATGTACTACTAATTTGGGTGACGATGGAGGGATTTTTTCTTAATTGACTTATTTGGGTATGAATTCTTACATGGAGTACGGGGCGGGTAGTGGTGAAAGCATTCAATTGTGTATCATATAGAATATAGAAATCATGGAATGAAAAAACAGATTCACTAGTGCCTTAGGATTGAACTTTGAAAATTCTGCTAAAATTTTCAAAGTTCTGAAAGATTATCTAGTGCTACTGACTTGTGTTCCTAAAGCTTATTGGGATTTGAGTAAATATAAAGATTTTCGCAGCACAAGTGTGTAAGTATATATACAGGATGATTTGCATAAGATGTGACAAAAGCCTAGGACGGATAGGTTGGGTCGAGACAAGAAAAAAATCGTATGGGAGGGGGGGTCTATCTCCCCCGTTTAGGCGGGAAGGCAAATTTTATAAAAAAATTGACTTTAAATGAAAAGACAAATTATTAAAAATCAACGGAAAAACGTACAATAATGTGCTATAGCTTTCTTAAAAGCTAAAATTTTTGTTTTTGTAAAATTAAATTTCAAAGTCAAAATTTTTCAAAAATATTTTGAATTTTTTTTTCAAGTTGATTTTTTCCTAAATTTTGCGTTATTAACTGCCACTGATATTTTTATTTTTCAATGCTCTTATCAATTCTTAATTAAATACCGAAAACCCGATGTGAAAAGCTTTCTTAGTTTTTGAGATATTAAAAAAAATGTAAATTTCGTTTTCATTGAAAAAGGGATAATCTGCTCATTCAATAAAGTTCAATCATAGAAAAACCCAAAAAGGGGTTTTCTGGGAAAAAAGTACCCTTACATTCAAAAACTAAGAAAGATTTTTACATTGAATTTTCAGTATTTAATTAAGAATTGATAAGAGCATTGAAAAATAAAAACATCAGTGGCAGTTAATAACGCACAATTTTGAAAAAAATCAACTTAAAAACAAAATTCAAAAAATGTTTCAAAAGTTTTGACTTTGAAATTCAATTTTTCAAAAACTATTCTCTAAAACAACTTGTTTTAAAAAGCAAATAAAAGAATGGAATATAAGCTTTCAAAGCTGTAGAACATTATTGTACGTGTTTCCGTTGATTTTAAATAATTTTTTCTTCATTTAAAGTCAAGTTTTTACAAAATTGGCCTCCCGCCTAAACGGGGGGAGTTAGGATTTTTTCTTGTCTCGACCCTACCTATCCGTCCTAGGCTTTTGTCGCATCTTATGCAAATCACCCTGTAGATAGATACTGGTAAGGGTATCTCTAAGAAAGTGGAATTCGAGAGGATATTAGTCAAGTGCATCATCTCAAGAAATATTAATTTTAATTATACATACACATTAGAAAACTGCATGAATTCACTCATTTGCAGTTGTGAATCATTCGCTAAAACACGGACCGTCCACAGTCTCACCCACAAAAAAAAAAAAAAAAACAAGCAAGGATGAATCGACACTCATGAATATTTGAATATTTGTAGGCTCGCACTAGAAGTATTTACTCAATCAGAGTATTCAAAAATGTATAAGTAATTCACGAGCCTTCGAATGGCTTCAAGTAGCTCGTATTGAATAAGTGTAGAATTTTCAGCATAGATATTACGGAGACAATCAAATGTGATGGTAGTTAATCATTTCTTGGAATGAATGTGAATGTGTGTGAAGGCAGTGAATGTTTCGAGTGGCGCATAAAATGAGCTAATTGCTGCAATTCCCTGATACACATACGAGTATCTGGTCCGTCATCTGAGTCAACAACTTCAGTATATCAAGCCGAGATGGCCGCTGTGCTATATGTCCTGAATCACTAAAAAGAGAGTCAGATAACAATAAATATCCTAACAGGACTGGACAATCGGGCAGCGAACTCGTGCAGTAAGCAGGCAGGCACACTTCATGTGACTTTGGAATATGTGTAGAGGATGAGTGTGGTTAAGCCAATATGGTACTCGTAATAAGACTGTTAGAATACTCTACCGAACGAACAGTTCAACACTCAAAACATCCGAATATCGGCTTAAGAAAATGGGTCTTCTGTATAATGATGACACATGTAGACTATTCGTGGAATAAGTGGATACATCACAAGAAGAGTTATGTTGAGCTAGTGGTTGCTGCTTGTCTGAAACTTTTTCGAAAAAGGTTAAAACGGATTCAATGGCATTTAGAAGTGGAATCCTAGACGTGGTTAACAAATAAAGCAGATTTTGCTATCTTGTCCCATTTACGAGTTATTGCCGGTCTTTTTGAAAGGGCTTTCGTTTTCTTTAGCCATCAACAATCATCTTATAGTGATTTAGAGTCTTAGATGTGCCAGTAGTCGGTTTTAGTCCTTCAGTATCTGACCGCTTTCCCGTGCAGGGACGGGTTAAGAATATCGCTGCAGCGTTACAAAATTTAGTGATCGTATTGGCTCCTCCTCTTCTAAATCCTTCAGACACCAATATTAACGGAGAACTAGCAGAACCCACATTTCTTTTTTAACTTCCTTCACTCCCTTCTTCGTTGAAACAACACAATCTACAATATTATTTTGATTAGTTAATTTGCAAACTTTCATGTGTCTGCAGTGATACAGTATCCAGGTGTGATATCATAGCAGATTATGACCAGTGAGTATGTCTATGCCTGCCAGCATTAAAGTGTCCTTCTGTCTTTTGTATGACTTTGCTCGTTACGGCTTTTGGCGATGACTTCCTTTCTTGTTAGCCAATTAATTTCTTCGGATTTCAGATTTAGCTGAATGCAAAAGTATGTCTAAGAAATGATAAGGTAGAAGCTTAACTGTTTGATCAGTCTCGATCTAAACTAATTATAATTATTACCGCTTAAATTTCCCGGTATGAATCCATGACCAGAAGAGTTTGAATTGAACCCTAGTCTACCAGTTTCTACTTAAGTATGCTTACCCTATTTGTTATGCTCGTATTCCATTTCTGTCTTAATATAACAAGTTCCCAAAGGAGGTTCCCAAATTTGAGTTTTTTCTAAATAACTTGAGTCAAACTGAAGAAAATTCCTTTCATTAAACTATCCTTTCAAATATCCCACAAATTCAATAAACTTCTTAAATAATTTACCACTTCTCCCGCAGACGAGAGGACAACGATCAGAAAATCAAAATTTCTTATTCACTCGGAAACATTTGGGGCGGACGGGCGAGAGAAAATCACATCCCGATTTATTGAATGAAATAACTATCATAAAATAAAAAAGAGATCCAAGCAAGCGTACAGAAAAATAATCCACCAAGTGGCAAAAGCAGATTGGTTCCACTTAGAAAAATTGCCTCAGATAATGATAAAATAAACAACAGAACTTTATCCCGTATCCCGGACGTAGAGAACGAGGCAGGCGGCACAGTTCAAGCGAACCAACGAAGAAATATCTATGAAGCAAGCTCTCGTATTCTATTACGGTTTCATATCAATGAAACTCTTAAGGAAGAGACTATGCTTTGAAAGAAAAAGATACTTTCTTCGGTCGAACACAACTCAGAACTTCTTTGGGACTCTGCAGAGGACAGAGTATCTTAGGCCGGCAACATGGGGAGGAACTTTACCGAGTGGATTCTTTACCATCTCCTTCTGCCGTTGTTGCTCGGAAACTATACACTTTGCACACGGGTGGAATCCCTGGGGATCAACCAACGTAATCGTTTATATGACTCCTTTTTGCTATCCACACTTAATTCGATAGAATTTACGAAGATGAAAATGCCGCATCCAAAACTGTGACGACGACGACGACGACGACGACGATGAGGAAAGGAGGACGACTACGACCGTGGTGTTGGAGGTAAATTGGAATAAAGAACTTTTTTTTTTTCGTTGGTGTTCTTGTCAAACGAAGGAGGGTTCATTCCAAAGGCGCACGTAAGATCTCTGGGGCTCATGAATTTATTCCCTCATCTTATTACTCGCCCTTGAAATGAAAAAAGGAGGAAACACAAAAAGAAGTTGCAGTGATGTTTAACGAACGAGAAGAGGCGGAAAGGGAACGATGATAAGCTATGGCACATCATCATCAGTGTCATCGCTGTAGACATGGTTAGATACGGAACGAATTTGCTTAATGAAATTTTGTCTCATCTGTCAAATTTTGTGCGGAGTAAATGAAAGTGAGTAGATAAGGGATGTAGGGTGTGCGAGGGCACCACTTGAGTCAATTAACAATTTAAGTTAATGCATAGGTTTCGGGCTTTTAACGGAAATGAGGTTTAAGGCGTTTTTTGCTTCACCCTTTCCTGCATATTCAAAAAACAATTTTTTAACTGAAATGTAAATTAAAGTACCAGTGTTTGTTCAGGCGGTACCTGCATATGCCTTTTTTAAATTTCTATTCTTTTCACTTTTTACCTAACTATAATAAAAAGTAGCTTTTAACGCTCAAACAGAGCATATAGGCCGTGACGATCCAGCTCGACAGAACAGAGGAGAGTTAACTTAATCTAACGATTGAGACAGTGAAAAAAAAAATGAAAAAAATAAAAACATAATGTATTACCAACAAACTTCTCCAATATCCCAGTGGATAACGTCCATTCTGGTCAATGACAAAAGTGATTAGCAGCATTTCTGTTTTTCTTCCTTTGGGAAAAGAGGACGAATCACTACTCTTAGCACTAAAAGAAAAAACTGACCATTTTGCAAAAATGTATTCAGGCAGTTTGACACGAGATCCGGCGCAAGTATATCCACCAGTTATACCGGCTGCACACACATGCCTGAGCTGAAGTTTAGACGCATCCCTAGAACCTGGACTGCAAAAAAGCCACTGGGCCAGACGGAATACCAGCCATAGTCCTCAAAAACTTTGAACCGGAACTAGCACCTTTCTTCGCAAACTTCCCCATTATCTTACTTACAGAAAACCTTCCTATTGTGGTGGAAAATCACCTGCTTGACCTCCCGATTTATATCACTTCGTTATTGTGGCAAACCAAATGCTGGTGTCGTTGCATTTGTGTGATCCAGGAGTTTTTAAGCCTTCCTTGACACTACGCAGGAGGTCCCAAGTTCGAATCCCAGAAAACACAAAAAGTTTTTTCCTGGTCCCACCTCTGGCGAGCGTCTGACAAACATCCGAGAGTATTGTTGTCACGAAAAAGCTTCTCAAATCGCCGTTCGGATTCGGCATTAAACTGTAGGTTCCTTCCATCCGTGTGAAAAATATAACGCACAGGACATGAGTGGTTGCGAGAAGCTAGGCCCTGGCACTTTCAAGAGCTGTTGCGCCAAATAATAATAAATATGTATTGTTTGTGAGATGGTTTCTTTGACATGAGGGCTTTCATGGATCTTCGAACTTCTTACTTGATCAAGCTTTGTCAGTTGTATTGCTGTCATGCGAAGCATCTACGTCTCAACTGTCGTTATGGTAGGTAGGTAGGTACAAGTGATTGTGTCAGCAAACCATGCCGAAACTTAATAGGCGCAGAGGCGCCGTTTTAATGCCACAACTCAAGTGACATACAAAGGACGTTGACTTGTAGGGAAAGGAAAAAGAAATCGGGTAAGGATTATTCAAATCCACCCCATTACACTGAGGAATCTGATAATATCCCCAATGCTAATCTCCGCTAACTCTATTAAGTTGTCGAAAAAGGGTTTGGTTTACCTAAGGGGCACTGTCTGGCCTTGCCTAAAGCCGGACACTTGCAGAGGAAGTGTAAGATTGTTTCTATCTCGTTAGCAATATTGCAACAGTGTACATTAAATGTTATTCCTATTCTGGCCGCTTGAACCCCGATGGGCCAATGGCCAGTGCTAACTGCCAGAACTCTTGCAATATCTGCACGGTTTCTGTTTAGTAGATCTTGCGATCTTTTCCGGAAGTATTTGCATCACATCTGCCTGGAGATGACGCAGTTCCGCACCCCCTGCCATCTGCTATCAGCCTTTAGTAGATAATGCGCGAAGATGCCTCCCTTAAGGACCCCCAAAGGGACGGTTACCTCCTTTGCTAGGGAAGCATCAAGGGCGGATCCCTGCCTCGCAAGTTCATCAACTAAAAAGAGAGTCAGATAACAATAAATATCCTAACAGGACTGGACAATCGGGCAGCGAACTCGTGCAGTAAGCAGGCAGGCACACTTCATGTGACTTTGGAATATGTGTAGAGGATGAGTGTGGTTAAGCCAATATGGTACTCGTAATAAGACTGTTAGAATACTCTACCGAACGAACAGTTCAACACTCAAAACATCCGAATATCGGCTTAAGAAAATGGGTCTTCTGTATAATGATGACACATGTAGACTATTCGTGGAATAAGTGGATACATCACAAGAAGAGTTATGTTGAGCTAGTGGTTGCTGCTTGTCTGAAACTTTTTCGAAAAAGGTTAAAACGGATTCAATGGCATTTAGAAGTGGAATCCTAGACGTGGTTAACAAATAAAGCAGATTTTGCTATCTTGTCCCATTTACGAGTTATTGCCGGTCTTTTTGAAAGGGCTTTCGTTTTCTTTAGCCATCAACAATCATCTTATAGTGATTTAGAGTCTTAGATGTGCCAGTAGTCGGTTTTAGTCCTTCAGTATCTGACCGCTTTCCCGTGCAGGGACGGGTTAAGAATATCGCTGCAGCGTTACAAAATTTAGTGATCGTATTGGCTCCTCCTCTTCTAAATCCTTCAGACACCAATATTAACGGAGAACTAGCAGAACCCACATTTCTTTTTTAACTTCCTTCACTCCCTTCTTCGTTGAAACAACACAATCTACAATATTATTTTGATTAGTTAATTTGCAAACTTTCATGTGTCTGCAGTGATACAGTATCCAGGTGTGATATCATAGCAGATTATGACCAGTGAGTATGTCTATGCCTGCCAGCATTAAAGTGTCCTTCTGTCTTTTGTATGACTTTGCTCGTTACGGCTTTTGGCGATGACTTCCTTTCTTGTTAGCCAATTAATTTCTTCGGATTTCAGATTTAGCTGAATGCAAAAGTATGTCTAAGAAATGATAAGGTAGAAGCTTAACTGTTTGATCAGTCTCGATCTAAACTAATTATAATTATTACCGCTTAAATTTCCCGGTATGAATCCATGACCAGAAGAGTTTGAATTGAACCCTAGTCTACCAGTTTCTACTTAAGTATGCTTACCCTATTTGTTATGCTCGTATTCCATTTCTGTCTTAATATAACAAGTTCCCAAAGGAGGTTCCCAAATTTGAGTTTTTTCTAAATAACTTGAGTCAAACTGAAGAAAATTCCTTTCATTAAACTATCCTTTCAAATATCCCACAAATTCAATAAACTTCTTAAATAATTTACCACTTCTCCCGCAGACGAGAGGACAACGATCAGAAAATCAAAATTTCTTATTCACTCGGAAACATTTGGGGCGGACGGGCGAGAGAAAATCACATCCCGATTTATTGAATGAAATAACTATCATAAAATAAAAAAGAGATCCAAGCAAGCGTACAGAAAAATAATCCACCAAGTGGCAAAAGCAGATTGGTTCCACTTAGAAAAATTGCCTCAGATAATGATAAAATAAACAACAGAACTTTATCCCGTATCCCGGACGTAGAGAACGAGGCAGGCGGCACAGTTCAAGCGAACCAACGAAGAAATATCTATGAAGCAAGCTCTCGTATTCTATTACGGTTTCATATCAATGAAACTCTTAAGGAAGAGACTATGCTTTGAAAGAAAAAGATACTTTCTTCGGTCGAACACAACTCAGAACTTCTTTGGGACTCTGCAGAGGACAGAGTATCTTAGGCCGGCAACATGGGGAGGAACTTTACCGAGTGGATTCTTTACCATCTCCTTCTGCCGTTGTTGCTCGGAAACTATACACTTTGCACACGGGTGGAATCCCTGGGGATCAACCAACGTAATCGTTTATATGACTCCTTTTTGCTATCCACACTTAATTCGATAGAATTTACGAAGATGAAAATGCCGCATCCAAAACTGTGACGACGACGACGACGACGACGACGATGAGGAAAGGAGGACGACTACGACCGTGGTGTTGGAGGTAAATTGGAATAAAGAACTTTTTTTTTTTCGTTGGTGTTCTTGTCAAACGAAGGAGGGTTCATTCCAAAGGCGCACGTAAGATCTCTGGGGCTCATGAATTTATTCCCTCATCTTATTACTCGCCCTTGAAATGAAAAAAGGAGGAAACACAAAAAGAAGTTGCAGTGATGTTTAACGAACGAGAAGAGGCGGAAAGGGAACGATGATAAGCTATGGCACATCATCATCAGTGTCATCGCTGTAGACATGGTTAGATACGGAACGAATTTGCTTAATGAAATTTTGTCTCATCTGTCAAATTTTGTGCGGAGTAAATGAAAGTGAGTAGATAAGGGATGTAGGGTGTGCGAGGGCACCACTTGAGTCAATTAACAATTTAAGTTAATGCATAGGTTTCGGGCTTTTAACGGAAATGAGGTTTAAGGCGTTTTTTGCTTCACCCTTTCCTGCATATTCAAAAAACAATTTTTTAACTGAAATGTAAATTAAAGTACCAGTGTTTGTTCAGGCGGTACCTGCATATGCCTTTTTTAAATTTCTATTCTTTTCACTTTTTACCTAACTATAATAAAAAGTAGCTTTTAACGCTCAAACAGAGCATATAGGCCGTGACGATCCAGCTCGACAGAACAGAGGAGAGTTAACTTAATCTAACGATTGAGACAGTGAAAAAAAAAATGAAAAAAATAAAAACATAATGTATTACCAACAAACTTCTCCAATATCCCAGTGGATAACGTCCATTCTGGTCAATGACAAAAGTGATTAGCAGCATTTCTGTTTTTCTTCCTTTGGGAAAAGAGGACGAATCACTACTCTTAGCACTAAAAGAAAAAACTGACCATTTTGCAAAAATGTATTCAGGCAGTTTGACACGAGATCCGGCGCAAGTATATCCACCAGTTATACCGGCTGCACACACATGCCTGAGCTGAAGTTTAGACGCATCCCTAGAACCTGGACTGCAAAAAAGCCACTGGGCCAGACGGAATACCAGCCATAGTCCTCAAAAACTTTGAACCGGAACTAGCACCTTTCTTCGCAAACTTCCCCATTATCTTACTTACAGAAAACCTTCCTATTGTGGTGGAAAATCACCTGCTTGACCTCCCGATTTATATCACTTCGTTATTGTGGCAAACCAAATGCTGGTGTCGTTGCATTTGTGTGATCCAGGAGTTTTTAAGCCTTCCTTGACACTACGCAGGAGGTCCCAAGTTCGAATCCCAGAAAACACAAAAAGTTTTTTCCTGGTCCCACCTCTGGCGAGCGTCTGACAAACATCCGAGAGTATTGTTGTCACGAAAAAGCTTCTCAAATCGCCGTTCGGATTCGGCATTAAACTGTAGGTTCCTTCCATCCGTGTGAAAAATATAACGCACAGGACATGAGTGGTTGCGAGAAGCTAGGCCCTGGCACTTTCAAGAGCTGTTGCGCCAAATAATAATAAATATGTATTGTTTGTGAGATGGTTTCTTTGACATGAGGGCTTTCATGGATCTTCGAACTTCTTACTTGATCAAGCTTTGTCAGTTGTATTGCTGTCATGCGAAGCATCTACGTCTCAACTGTCGTTATGGTAGGTAGGTAGGTACAAGTGATTGTGTCAGCAAACCATGCCGAAACTTAATAGGCGCAGAGGCGCCGTTTTAATGCCACAACTCAAGTGACATACAAAGGACGTTGACTTGTAGGGAAAGGAAAAAGAAATCGGGTAAGGATTATTCAAATCCACCCCATTACACTGAGGAATCTGATAATATCCCCAATGCTAATCTCCGCTAACTCTATTAAGTTGTCGAAAAAGGGTTTGGTTTACCTAAGGGGCACTGTCTGGCCTTGCCTAAAGCCGGACACTTGCAGAGGAAGTGTAAGATTGTTTCTATCTCGTTAGCAATATTGCAACAGTGTACATTAAATGTTATTCCTATTCTGGCCGCTTGAACCCCGATGGGCCAATGGCCAGTGCTAACTGCCAGAACTCTTGCAATATCTGCACGGTTTCTGTTTAGTAGATCTTGCGATCTTTTCCGGAAGTATTTGCATCACATCTGCCTGGAGATGACGCAGTTCCGCACCCCCTGCCATCTGCTATCAGCCTTTAGTAGATAATGCGCGAAGATGCCTCCCTTAAGGACCCCCAAAGGGACGGTTACCTCCTTTGCTAGGGAAGCATCAAGGGCGGATCCCTGCCTCGCAAGTTCATCAACTGTCGTCATACCCTTATACGTTTTATACATTGCCCACCATTATAACCAATATATGAGTGCTGGATGCACAACTGTAATGTAAAGCCTTCCTTTCAGCTTAGGGGGAATTTTTCGGTCACAGAAGAAAGCGGAGTTTTCTCGCAACTTTATCTATCCTACGCTTACGCGATGATTGATGTCATCATCACAGGTTGCTTCGCTATTGATGAAAAGATCCAAGATATGAACTTTTCGCACTTGGAAAGCACTGTTGCATTCAAACAATTGGCTGGAATAGGTCTGAGCGGACCAGAGAACGTGCAGCATATGGTATGTACTCCGTTTTTTTTTCGACTAATGCGGTATCCATCTCTCTCAAAACGTAGGATCCTCACTTCTGATGGCTCCATCCTCAGCAAAGAATAAGTGGTGTAGTCTGGGGTCCTTCAAGCAGAGATTTACGTCTGCAATAAAGAGAAAAGGACTTAAGACGCTCTCTTGGTGCACCCCGACTTTGATTGAGAACTCTCAGTTACTTCAGCGGGGCATATTACTCTTGTCTTTGCTCCTTCATAAAGTCCATGATCATCTGTACATAAGTTTCTGGATTCCTCGTTGTCTTATCACCATCTGTACCCGTTTTCGTGGTTGTCTGTCGAATGCTTTTTCAAAGTTAACAAGTACAATATAAAAATTCTATAAGGAATCATGATGGTTTTTCATTATGGCCCTTATATAATACAATACTTTGCATTGCATCTGTGGTTGATATACCCGCCACAAACCCGCACTGATCATCAGATAGCCGTATTATTTTTCGCAGTCGGCCTCATAATATCCGCTCAACGATCTTTATGGTTGTGACATCGATCAAGTTGATCAACGGTAATTATCACAGTTTCGCATATCACTATTCTCTTGGTACATAGGGAGAAGGTAACTTTCCCTCCATTTGACCGTCTAACTAACTTTTTCGACTGTAATGCCGCGTATTTCTTTACAGGGGTGGCTTTTGGAAAGTTTACCCGGGGAAACTGTTCATTCAAAGTCAGTCACAATACTGCCGCCACCTCTGCAGAATTTTGTCTTCATCCGCAAGAAGCTGGCCGTGAGCATTGATAATAAACTTTGTGGAACAAATCTCCTGCGCATTCCTCCTTCTTTGAGCGGCTGAGTGTCATATTGTTTCGTCGCATCTCTTGGATAGCCTGGCTCATATCAGCAACCGGGGAAGCTAAAATCTAATCTAGTAATCATCATTCGAACTTTGTAAAATAATGCCTGAAACTAGTGCCATAAGTATGCATACGAGTATGTCAACGCGGATGTCAATTTACCTTACTTATACCATCATGTTTATCCTCATATCACTGCAATTGCTCTATTGGATGCATTATCGCCTTTACCATATTCCTGTCAATTATTTCCTACAAACTCACTTTACATTGCACATGTTAAGCCAGAAGCGTAGTTACTCAACCATTAAAACATTTCCCTAATCTGTATTAACGCCGCAATATACCAATTAACCTTGAACGACAAAAAGTCAACGACCTCCTCATTGTCAATTACTTTCGATTAGTAATGCACTAATTACTACACCAACTCTGGCGTAAGTAAAAGTCACTTTCACTTCCATATCCACATAGCCTTCCCCAGAAAGTCAAACACCTATAAAAATAAATGGCACCCAGGGCAAATAACCCACTATGCCATTCTCGAAACCCATTGCAACCTGCAGGATCAGATTATATTTTCTATTCTACACAAAAAAAATGTAAAAATCCCAACCACCTTACTAGCTGGTACGCCTTGAATTCGCTGCGCGCTGCGGCAAAAATCATCAAAAAAAAAAAAAAACATTTATGGTCCATAAAAGTCCTTCCTAGCCTTTGTTTATGTTTTGTTAACCTTGATCAAATAAAAAGCGGAAACCCAGACTCACACAAGGGCATTCACGTTCCATAACGTACAAGAAAACCAAATCCACCGGTCTCGGTGATTTTTTCCTTTTTCATTTTTACGATTATTGCATAAAAATCCATAAGAGAATGAACCTGTTGATATCCTTTCGTTCGCTTCCTTGCACAATGTGGATTCGGGTGTGTGTTTGTGGCACGGATTATGGCTTTATTACCTTGCCAACCAGAGAGGTAGCTTAACCTTCCATTTCACAGATGGGAATATAATCAAATCCAAATGGGAAATAGTGTGTAAATCTGTCACACGGAGTGCAGGACAAACAACTCAAAAAGAGAGGAAACAACGACCAACAAAAGGACGAAAATATTACAATAAATTTTAATAAATAGGAAGTTTTCAGTGTTTTCCAAAACAAAAACAGAAAAAGAAACAAATCAAGGTGCAGGGGCAACTAAAAAACGCAAATCTTTGCTCACAGCGGACAATAAATGAAAGTCACTGAGTGTGCAACAAATTTGAAGGAAATCCTTGCAGGACAAATGTGACTACACATTCAGGAGTGTGCACGAAAAAAAAAGAACCAAGTGACAAATTCTGAACTGAAAATATGATTTATGAGTTCTAGAGTCCGTGAGAGTTTAGATGAAAAAAATACTCCATACCTGTTAGAAACATGGCTACGGGGAATAAGAAACAGCACGTCCTTAGACGAATAGAAGCGAAAACGGTTTTGTGTCTGTATTAAAAAAAAAACTACTTTCTCGTTGGGTGATAAATTTGATCGAAACCAAATGGTAATTTAGTTCTTCCCTCAAGTTTTTCAATTTTTGTGTTTTTTCCTTTGAATGTATTCTGATGAAGAGATAGTAGCAGTGGTGGTAGGTGGTAGTCGAAGAATGGAACTTTTCCTTTTTCTTTAAAAAGAATTGCATTTTTAATGATCGAAATATGCTTTAAATCAGATGACATGTACAAACTATACTGTAAATCAGCTAAGAGTTGTGACATAATGTATGACAGTTTAGGAACTTTAAAAGGATGAAATAGTGATAGACACCTCTTTGAGAAGAAGGGGTCCATAAAGATAGCGAAGTGTATATAACAACTTTTTTAAACTTTTTTTTTGTAAAATATTTGTCTTCTTGTATGTACCCATTCATATGGAGCTCAACGTAGACTAATTTTTCTTAAAGTCCTCCTAACATAAAAAGAAAAATGGTTATATCTAAAACCTGGAGTGTAGGGTCAGGAGCAGAAATTGGCACACTTTAAAGTCAAATAAGCTATTTAAAAGGAGTTTGCACTCTGTGTCGTCTGGGGTAGACATGGGCCCCAACCACCAAGCCAGCTCGGTTATTAGCTAGCTGTATATAATTGCGCACATCAAATTGGACGAAGCACGGAAAAGCAAACAAACAAGGGTCCCTGAGAAAATCAAGTGGTACAATCTGGACAAAGAAAGAGGCGACTCTCTCACACCCTCAAGGGAGCTGAGTATGAAGGGTGCAGAGCACAAAATATGTGGGATTTCCTACAGCAAACTTGCTTAAAGAAGATCAAATCACTGCTAGGAGCTTCAAAAGGCCACCATTAACATGCCAAAGAAACATGGTGATGGAGTGATGAAGCTAAGGAAGTGATAAATGAGAAGAAAGCGGCTTTCAAAGCTTGGTCAAAGTGTCCCTCTAATAATTTTTTTATTTATTTTTTTTTTTTGTAATTTGCACGCACTCAAAGGGTTATGAATACCTTTAACATGTTAAAACACAATGCGGGCGTTGGAAAGGATAGATAGAGAGAGAGAGAAAGATTTTACTGTAGTGGTTCTTGAAGATCAGTTGTTTATGCTTCAGAGATTCTCCGGGGGTGGCGCTCAACTGGGGAGATTTTTGTTATTTTTTGTCATTTGCTTCTGATTCACAGTACTTTTTTCGCTATAACCGATGTCAAGGGCAAATCACCATCAACAGAGCGAACACTTTTTCCAGCCACATGACCAAGGTACTGCCTGTGTTATGCCTTCGCATTAGTGTTCACACAAGCTTTCACAAATGATCGGACTGACTTTATATATTTCATGAGAAATAAACAAATGCTTGCTGACATCAGGATTTGAACCATGAACCATTAGCGTGGCAATTGACGACGTTACCACTACACCATTGCTACCCCTAATAGAGACGAAAAGCTCGCCACGAAGTGGAATACAGATGTTGCAAGAAAAAAGCGAAGAAGTGTGCCCACCTTCAAGCAGAGAGTACGGAGGGCCTGTATCGGGAGCTGGAGAAAATAGCTGCCCTGGTTGCGAAGACACAATATGAACAAGAGCGCAATGATCTTCAAAATAGCCGCCCAAATAAGGAGGAATGCTCAGGAGATTTGTTCCCCAAAGTTCATTAACAATGCTTATGGCCAGCTTCTTGTGGATGCCGACAAAATTCTGCAGAGGTGGCGGCAGTATTGTGAAGAACTTTTGAATGAATAGTTTCTCCGGCTATACTTTCCAAGAGCCACCCCTAACTGTGAAGAAATACCCGACATTTCAGTCGAAGAAGTTAGTGAGGCTGTCAAATACTCCAAGAAACGAAAAGCGGTTGGGCCAGACGAGATGCCCTCTGAGTTCTGAAAAAAGATGGGAGACATCGTGTTCAGATAGCTCTGAATTCTCATCTCCAAGTTTATGAGAGGGGATCCAATGCCGAATCAATGGAGTGAAAGCTACCTTCTGCCTGTATACAAAGGGAAGTGTGATACACGAAACTCTGATAACTACCGTTAGATCAAGCTGATGTTACACACCATGAAGATCGTTGAGCGGGTATTAGGTGGTCGACTGCGAAAAACAATACGGCTATCTGATGATCAGTGCAGATTTGTCTCGGGTAAATCAACCACAGATGCAATCCAAAGTATAAGGATCATAATGGATTTGCATATTGTATTGGTTGACTTTGAAAAGGCATTCGTCAGACAACAGCCTTGAGATCTGATATGGGTGGCGCTAAGACATCGAGGGGTTCTAGAAACCTATGTACAGATGATCATGCACATGTACGAATGATCAGACACAAGAGTAAGATGCCCCGCTGGAGTAACCGAAGAGTTCCCAATCAAAATCGGGGTGCACCAGGGAAGCGTCTTAAGTCCTTAGCTCTTTATTACAGTCCTTGATTATCTGCTTGAAGGTAAAGTGACGAACCCCAAGGTACATACATCAATTATTCTTTGATGACGATGGAGCCATCATAAGTGGGGATCATACATCTCTGCAACGAGCACTTGATGTGAGGGTGGACGTTTTGGAGGGAAATGGGCATCGCATTAGTTCAAACAAGACAGTGTACTTGTGCTGCCCATTCTCTGATCCACTCAGGCCTATTCCAGACATTTATTTGAATGCAACAGTGCTTCCCAAGTGGGGATCGGGGATCTACCTATATGATCAATAGCAAAGCAACCTGTGATGACAACATCAATCATCGCGTAAGCGTAGGATGGATGAAGTGGCGAGAAAACTCCGCTATCTTCTGTGACCGAAAAATGCCATCTAATTTGAAAGGAAGGCTCTACACCGCAGTTGTGCATCCAGCGCTCACATACGGTTCACAATGTTGGACGATGTACAAAAAAGTATGAGATAAATTAACAGCAGCTGAGGTAAAGATGCTTCGCATGACAACAGGAATGACAAAGCTTGATCGAGTAAGAAGTTCGAAGATTCAACTGGCTCAGCTGGTATTGCCACATTCAAAGGAGAGATTATTTGAGCACTGTTAAAAAGGCAATATCAATGAACGTTCCAAAGACATCGCGAGGCAGGAGAGGCAGGCCTATAAACGCCTGGATCACACAAATGCGACGACATCGGCATTTCATTGGCCTCAGTAACCAAGTGATGTAAAATTGGGAGCCCTGCCGATATTTTCTGAGGTCAAATAGGCGAACGCCACGGGCGGATCAGCAGAAGTGCGGTAAAGTGGGAGGATTATGATCCCTTGTTTTCGGATCATAGCCTTGCCGAAATAGGAAGAAGAAGAGCAAATTGGATGAAGTTATTTTTCACTTGTTCGCGCCACTTAATGTAAGGCGCTTCTCCAATGCGTCGTCCCTCCGAAGTCCTCGAAGTCTTCCAAGCTGGAGTGTAGATTCTGTTCACTGTACGTTTCCAAAAGTACAGGTCATCCGATTCATCATTGTATCTTCTCTTCTGCTCCTCGTCTATTCGGACAGAACCAAGCTCTTCCTACACTTTTACTAACGTCCATGCCTCTGGGCTATACAGTAGTAGGACTGGGATTATTAGGGTCTTGTACGTGGTTACCTTAGTTGTTCGAGAGAGGACTTAGTTGCCTACGTAGTCCAATGAAACAGGAGTTTGCAAGAATGACCCTTCGCTTGATCTTCGCGCTTTATAACGGCGCCTAGGTAGAAAGAAATTGACAGAAAGATGGTGTTTATCGATCTGCAATTCACGGGTCTTTCCGGATGTGAATATTTTGCCGATGGTGGATTTCTTTTTATTCCAAACACGCATTAATGTATACTAATCACTTTGGCCATGAACGATGCTGAGATTAGATTCATCCGGCATACTTTTGTTCGACCATAGTTTACAGATGATGGTGTATGCTCCTAGTCGGGTAGGCACCCTGCTCCAACAGCTTTATTGGATTTGCTTTTAGACATCACTATCTTCAGCTTTTCAAGATTGAGGGAGCAGATCTTTGTCATCGTCGCCGTATAATAGTCGGCATATCTTCAGTATCGACTGCCATTCCGCTTCTAACGTTATGTATTCATCCTTGCAGACTTCCGTTCTGGCTTTAATGCCTCATTTTGACTTTTGGTAACATTTTCTGACATCATTCCTACAACAACATCTTGTTATCTCCCTCTTATGCCCCTCACGCTTTTCCTTTTGATGCTCATTCTTTCTTTATGCACGTAGAGCATGCGATCAGCTCTAGTCCTTTTCTGCATAATCTATCGCTATCGAAGGAGATAAGTCCCAATGTTAAAAGGGATAGTCCTGCAAATTGGCGGGCAAATATCTAGGGTTAATCCTGGATAGGAAATTCATCTGGGACTTGAACCAGCAAGAGTTTGACAGAAAGGCCTCAGTTGCTCTACATACTTGCAGAAAGGAACTTGGCCCGAAATGCAACCTTCAGCCTCGGGCAGTCCGAATGTATACGGCTAGTATGAGACGTATTCTAATGTACGGTTTATTAGTCTGGTGGTCGGCACTGGACAAACACTGCTACGCTTTTCTTCTAGAACGAGTACAAAGGTTAGCTTGTATCAGTATAACCAGTGCATTTGAAACAATGTTTCACCTTCCTCCCGTTCGTATATTTGGGAAACTTTTAGCTGTAAAAACAGCAGTAAGACTATGAGAATATAAGCAGTTAACGCGAATGAATATCGGTCACTCGAGAATTCTGGTCAACTATGCTACAGCTAGCATAACGGACCATATGGTCCCGCACATTATGATTTTGATATAAAATACCAAACTTGAATTCCAAGTAGAACCGAGTGGGAATATAACAGAATTCCAAATTCGTCTGTGATAGAGAAATATACGAGTAGATATGGATCCAAAATGGTATGTGGTAAGAGAGGTGAAGTCTTTTTCAGATCACCTGATCACTGTAGCATATTTCAAGCGGAAATTACGTCCATTCGAGATAAAGCAGATTGGTTTTCTATGAATACAATAGAAAATATTGCTATAGTAATATATATAGACACCCAGGCAGCAATTAAAGCCTTGGAATCGCCAACGATTTGATCCAAGATACATGTGAACTGTCCCTATGCAGGCTTTCAGGCTGCAAAGCAAATTTTTTATTTTTTTTCCCGAGGGTAGGTGAAAAATCTTCCATAGATAATATGAGAATAGCAAGCGCGTGCTTATAGTAGTGTCAGATTCTTACTGACTAAAAAAACACCACCATTCGATATAAATTTGTTAGATATCGCAACTAAGTATAAACTTATCAAGCAATTTTTCTATCACGAAATAAAAACGTTTGGCAGGTTACTTTCCACTGAAGGATCCTGCATATTCCGCAATCTAGACGCGGCTAATCATTATTTCGCCAAGTCGAAAGGTTTCGTCCTTTGTAGTCGGCGCAATAAATTGCTCTCATCTAAAATTGTAGGGCTGTATTGCTGACATGTCCGATTAGTCAGATTCGATAAGCTCCAAACATTTTGCTCCGAATGGAAGCTTAAGATCAACCACGCGAAATGTGAAACTATACTGTTCCGCACCCCAGTAAGACGCGATAATTTAGATTTGAGACGCAACTGGAAAAACTTACGAATCACGAGTTCTAATGGTCTTCGCATCGACTCAAAGATTGGTGTGAAATATCTAGGTGTCCATTTGGACACATTTTTATACTATAATGAACATATAAATACACAGTTAAAAAAGGCAAGGGCAGCATTTATGTCCCTCAAACGCCTTTTTTTCTCCAACTATCTGAGATCCGATGTGAAGGTCATATGTTACCAAGCTTTCGTTCGTCCAATCCTGACTTATGCGAGTCCAGTATGGTGGAACATAAGTCCATCGTATATGGAAAAGCTCCGATTATTTGAGAGAAAATGTATTCGAGCATGTATGCGGATGTACAGAAGCGCACATTCCGACTTTCGATATTATGTCTCCAATAAGAGGCTACTCGATGCTTCCGGTGTATCCAGAATCGACAATTTAATTCTGGATCTTGTGAGGAATCATTTTGCACGGTCAGCAAACGTTACAGTGAACGAACTTGTGTCAGGTCTATTTTACCCTAACCATGGGTATTTCGGAAATACTATGGAGAGTGGATATATACCACCTAAGGCATTCTTGCATCTGGATGCACACGGTTATTTATCGGACTCAACGAACGTGCCAATTATCTATCACGTTGCTAGAAGGGCAACAGATAAACGTATTCTCAATAGGCCTATTGACTCGGGTGATCGAAATGCCGTCCTAAGATACTGCGTAAGCATACCTGAAAGGGATATTATCAACACCGAGCGGTTTAATCGGGAGAAATACTGGTGGCTCGACTGGGTTGAAGCTAATGTTTAGGTTAAGTAGGACTGGGCCCTGGTATGTGATTTTTGGTTCGCCGGTTAAAAGGGGAATGACATTTGTCATTCGCTGATCCTTTGTATAGACGGGCTGAAGATCGCATATCAGGGCGCAGTTCTGTCGTAGGTTAAGTTAGGTTAAGTTAGGTTTAACCTAGAATAAGTTAGTTTTACTTGTTTTCCCCTCTAGTTTAGTTGAATTAAAATAATAAACATTTGTATAAGGTTTTTCCACATTTCTCCTTAAAACAAAATATAAAAATAGCATTAAGAAATAAATAAAATAAAATAAAAAATAATGAAAATATACCAAGTATATAAAAATCATATTGTAAGTATTGAGAACCCTTCAGGTCAGATACTTTAAGTTATAATTATTGCTGTAGTTTTTGGCTTTATTTGAACAATATAATATGTAATAGTGTATAAGTGGATAAATAAACAAACAGAAAAAAAAAAAGCAATCTAGACGCGGCTAATCATTATCTCGCCAAGTCGAAAGGTTTCGTCCTTTGTAGTCGGCGCAGTAAATTGCTCTCATCCAAAATTTGTAGGACTGTATTGTTGACATGTCCGATTAATCGGTTTCTATGCTTTCTCGCGAAGCTTCTAGTTTCAGCTTCGATTGTCGCAATTCCGAGATCCCTGTGGATATCGTCGTTTCTACTATACCACGGTGCTTGGACAATTTCTCTTAGCACTTTATTTTGAAAAGCTTGTAAAATATTAACATTTGTTTTCTTGGTACAACCCCAAAGTTGTATATCATAGGTACACACCGGCTTTAGCACTTGCTTGTATAAAAGCAGTTTGTTCTCAGTACTGAGCTGGGAATGTTTTCCGAGTAACCACTACATTTCTATATATTTGATTTCGAGTTCTTTTCGTTTCATTTTCACGTGCGAATTCCATTTCAGCCTTGGGTCGAGTGTCATTCCCGGGTATTTGGCCTCGTTTGCAAAAGGTATTCGGGCCGAGTTTAGGAAAATTGGCAAGTCGTTAGTTTTCTTGTAAGTGAAATTCACGTGAACAGATTTAGATTCGTTGAGGGCGATCCGCCAGTCCCTCGTCCATTCATTTACATTATTCAGTGCGTTTTGCAGTTTTGCAGTCGTTTCTTCGATTGTTTTACCTACTGCTAGGATAGCGGTGTCATCGGCAAACGTGGCGAGGATAGTGCCATCTTCGTTCGGTATATCACGAGTATATAACAAATAGAGAAGCGGCCCAAGAACGCTTCCTTGCGGTACGCCGGCCGAAATTTCCTTGAGCTCGGAGTATTCGACTCCATGTCTAATATGAAAGAGTCTATTCCCGAGATATGATTCTAGAATATCGTATAAGCATACAGGGAAAACTTGTCGTAGTTTGGATTTCAAGCCGTCATGCCACACCTTATCAAAGGCTTGCAAGATGTCAAGAAATACGCTTGAGCAAATCTTTTTTTCTTCAAGTGCTTTCTCGATTACGTCAGTAATTCTATGCACCTGGTCAATCGTCGAATGCTTACTTCTGAACCCAAACTCATGTGTGAGTTCCCTTAGCGTTGCACTTGTGAGCGTCAAATCGTCAGATGGTAAATCCAGCCTATTGCGGTTGTCGTAAACCACTTGACCATCGTACGGTTTAAAGGTTTCTTCCAGGTGGGCCGCAAAGAAGTCCGCTTTTTCTTTATCTTCCCTTGCCCATTCATTTTGATTTAATTTGATTGGCGCCGCGGGGACTTTGGGCTTTTTGGTGCCTTTTACGGCTTTCCAAAGTGAATAATTGGAATCTTTTTTCGATTCTTAAAATCCTTAATAGTCTTCTTCAACAAATTGCACAGACGATTCAAGTGTGCTTTATGCTGCGGAGCACGACTCTGTTGCCATTTTTTACGCGCCTTTCTTTTTTTCTTGACCAATTCTTTTATTTCCGGAGGATATCGTAAACCGTATCTGTCCGGCGTTTTCCTTGGATTGGGCGTGTTATTCCAAGAGGCGAGCTATATGATCTCAACGAAGCGATCAACTTCAACCTCAAGTTCAAAGGGTGTCGTAAGTGGAACGCTCAGTTCAACATTATCCTCAATTTCGTTCCTAAAGCCTTCCCAGTTTGTTGTTGGACCAGTTAATCTCGCTGGCTCTAGGTTATAGACTAGTTTTTCGCTGATTGTTAAAATAACCGGGGAATGATCAAACGACAGATCAAAGCTGTCTTCGACTTTTATATGGTTGGCAGATATTCCTTTCACAACGAAAAAATCGATCAGGTATTTTCGAAGTATCAGTTGGCCAGTAAGTCGGTTTACCCGTCGAATGGAAATCACAACTGTTCTCCATACCTGCCCCATAGAGCATTCTACCTTTTTTCGAGCTGTATCTTGAGCCCCAGAACGTATGTTTCGCATTAAAGTCGCCGCCGATGATAAAATTAGGTTTCAGCGATTCAAATAAGTTAGTAAAATCAGATTTTTCAAGCGCGGAACGCGGTGGACAGTAGATAGATGCAATTTTAAGAGTACGCTGAATACTTTTAACTCGAATCGTGCACAGTTGCAAAGTTTCAAGCTCTATCCTTAGGTCTTCGGATTGTTTGATGCAGTCTTTAATAAACAAGGGTGATTCGCCTCTCGCTTTCCCCGAAGGGTGACAAGCGTGGTAATCATTATAGCCTTTTATTTTTAAATGCGATTCCTTTTTTACGTGGGTTTCAGAAATCAAGCAAATATCAATATCGTTTTCACGCATGAATATTTCCAATTCGTCGAGTTTTTGCAAAAGTCTGTTTGCATTCCAAGTACATATTTTTAACATTCGTTTGTTATTCGTACCATATTCTAGTTGAAGTACGCGTTTTCTGAGAATTATTTTCAAGCTTAACCAGCCTATCGAGAATAATTTTATTTATTTTGCTTTGTTCTTCAAATTTCTAGAGAATAAGTGACAAAACATGAGAGACAGGGTCCGTCGAAATTTCAACTTTTTTTGGTTTTTCGGATGCCGCGGCCTGAGCGTAAGTCTGCACACCTGCTGTCCGAGGGCAATTACCTGGCGGCTTTTTCGATGTTAGCTTTTCAGTACCGTTTCTTTTAAGAACTGAGGTCGAGGACTTTTTTGTTGTCACTCTTTCCCTCACCTTTTTGCGCTCCGAACCTGGTAGTTTTAGTTTAGCTAGTTTCTGTTGTGCATTCTTACGCTTTGGCTTAGTTTGCAGCTTAGATTTTGGATTTAGGGGCTTAAGGAGCACATCTCTCCGTTTTTGCAACCCCTTAGCTACTTCACAGCCTCTATAAATTGCCGGGTGGGGGTGGACGAAATTGCGATTCTTTGTGATTTTCTTCTTTCACGGGCTCGACTTCGGGCGATGAACCGGCTCTCCGTTTTTTACTAGCTCTTTTCTTTGGGACCCGATGCGTTTCGCGTGCTAGCTCTTCTTCGTCTGTGTGATATTCCACACTAGCTAAGCGTGCTGGAGTATATTCGCGTTCTCTCTCGAAATGCGTGTTCTTTAGGACCTTATTTTCTTCTTTTAATGAGTCTATCCCTTTCTTAAGATCTTGATAGAGTAGATCCATTTCATTAAGCTTGATTCGGAGTGTTTTATTTTCTTCCTCAAGACTTTTATATTTCGCTGAGTCCTGAATTTCGAGCGCTGGCGCTTCCAGTGGACTTCTTTTCCCGGAGTTATTCGATCTTGGTGGATGAGAACGACATACCCGTGCACTTTTTACGAAGGGATTTATTAGTTGCAATAACTGGCTCTCCCCAGAATCCGTAGAGCCGACCTCCGAAGAGGGTGGATTTTCCAGTGAACCTGGGCTGCCACCTGGGGTAATCAATCGTTTTGTTTTGTTCATTGCATTTTGTGTACACACTACGCTCGGTATACGGAGGGTGGATTTTAGTCGCCTCTTACGACAGGCATGGCTACCTCGGGTATATTCTAACCCCTACCCGAAGGGGGGGTTGATTGATTCACTTAACAGTAATTTGTACCAAATACGTAGTCAAATACACAAACACCAAAAGTATTACAATTAGTATCCAATCGATAGTTAATCGTTAGTTTTGGTTATAAATACCGGAGGCTCTGGACTACTTATGAATGGTATCACAATGGACCTATTTCTTAGTCTAAGTGAGCCTTCGCATTAGATTGGGGCAGCCAAGATAAGTCAAAGGATGAATGACAGTCATATATGGTTCTTTAAGTCCAGTTATAAATTTATATATATGTACGTTACGTTCATGGCTTCATGGAAACATTACATTCTGTCGTACTGATTTCAAAAAAAGAAAATGAACATTCCTACACAAGATGTTTGAAGAAAAGGCGATTGGTCTCTATGGAGGTATTCACAAGCCATTCTACTTAATCACAGCGTTTTGACATTTTTCCAAAAATAATTTAATTTTCTTTCGAAAGCGCACAACCATAGTCCTCCACACATTCCAACATAGTCCCCTCGAATCAATTTTGTTTCAAAATTAACAAATTTAAATTCTGAGGTGCTGCCACGCCATCATTGGCACGGTCGGCCGGCGGAGAACGCCTTACCTCCTAAATGGAAATGAAACATAATCATGCCATGTGATGAGTTTAGTACCTGAAGCCCCTAGTGGGCAAAGTACCTATTAAAACTATGCACATCCGCGTACACGAGCGTACGCAGCGAGCACACTAAGCAGGGTATTACCTACCTACTGAGTGCGTGGCTGGCCAAGCGGCAGAAATTACCACGGCAACATCACATTGCCAAGGAGGAAGACTTGCCTCGCAACATTGGTGCACAGTTTTCCTATTTCCCTTCGAGGGCAATCCACTTCATTTCACTGGCATCCAATGCCATTGCATTTTGTCAATTTGCGCGGGTTTCTTTTTCGCACTTTGCCTGCTCCCCGCTAGACTTGTTTTGTTAGATTCGATTTCTTTTTCGGCCTTTTCTTTCAGCAACACTGACATCTGTTTCAAATCATTGATATGTAGTCTTCCTAGATGCACGCACGCACCAGAAAATCACCACATTACCATTCTATGGGCCTGTTACTTTATGCACACACGTCTATTTGCGGATGCAGCGCGTAGCCCGCTGCAGAGATGAGGAGTGCGCGCGAATAAAAAAGAAAGGGCACAGGCATTCCAATCACGCCTTTTAGCGCTAGTTAAGCCAAATTAAAATAACGTGCTCATTGATGTTCCATGGTCATTCCAGGCACGGTATACTGCTCTGGCCAGAGATTGGTCTCAGTGTGGTATCTCTGATGTCGATGGTTCCGTATGTCTGTCGGTATTTTTTATCGTTGTTTCTTTGTTGCTTCATTGAAGCTTTTGCCTGGCGATTTGTATTCTCCTGGAATAACCATGTTTAGGACGTTTAGCTCATCAGTGGCATTGCCTTTTTTGGGGGAATTCCTCCTGGGGGTATCTGTTCATTCGATTTGGAGCTCAATCTGTTGGCAAATGGAGTGTGCACGGTCTGGACGTAAAGTTTTTGTATTGTGGGTACAAATATGGAGATACCTGATGCTGCGTTGAGATGGGAGAGCTGTGTAGGTACTGATTTACAGTGGAGGGTTCGTCTTTTTTTTTCTGAGAATAGAATTCTATATTTGGCTTTATGCAATAATGACTTTATTAAGTTGATAACAAAGTGTCGGGGCTTAAAAAAAAGATATCTGCCTTGAGTTTGATTTTCCGCAAAAAAAAATATGTATCCAATTTTGTAGCCTTGATTGTTCAGCTTAATGTTTACTTAATGAAAATTGCACGGATTTTACCTACCATGGAGAAAGGTTAAAGTGGTCTTCATACCTAAGGCCGGTAAAAGAGGCCAGATTACCGCGAAACACTTTAGGACTATAAGTCTTACCTCCTTCGTCCTAAAACAGTTTGAAAGATTACCTAACAATCCTAGCAAACTAGGCCATGGGGATCTATCTGCAGCATAGACAGGCGCTCCACTGTGCCTTCACTGAAAAGCAGAGATATGAATTAGCCGCTTTTTTGGATATTGAAGGAGGACTTTAACCACCAGTACAATGAGAACAACACCAACAACAGGACTCGAGACCATCCTCAACCTGCTTCCGCTAAAAATCTTTATACTAGCAACAGTGGCTATTAGCGCCCTAAGATTAGGCCGGATAGATAGCTAGATCGATCGTTGCCAATCGCAACGGGTCATACAACGATCCTGTAGAGGTATCTAGGCAATGTATCTAAAACAGATTGTACTATGTACCTAGACTTTACTAGACCATTTTCAAGCTCTTACCCGAGCAGGGTAGAATGAAAAGACCGTAGGGCACCTAACGCGTAATCCACTGTTTCTTCTTCTTCTTCCTTTTATCAGCGAGGCTATGATCCGAAAACAAGGGATCACAACCCTCCCACTTCACCGCATTTCTACTGATCCGCCTGTGGGGTTCGCCTATTTGACCTCAGAAAATATCGGCAGGCCTGCCGATTTTGGATCACTCGGTTACTGAGGCCAATGAAATGCCGATGTCGTCGCATTTGTCTGATCCAGGCGTTTATAGGCCTGCTTTTCCTTCATCGCGATGTCTTTGGAACGTGCATTGATATTGCCTTTTTAACAGGGTTCAAATGATCTCTTCTTTGAACGTGGCAATACCAACTGAGCCGGTCACGCTCTATTTTTTGTACGATGGTTTCCTTGATGTGAAAGCTTCCACGGATCTTCGAACTTCTTATTCGATCAAGCTTTGTCACTCCTGCTGTCATGCGAAGCATCTTCATCTCAGCTGCCGTTAATTCACTCTCATACTTTTTGTACATCGTCCAACATTGTGAACCGTATGTGAGCGCTGGACGTACAACTGCGGTGTAGAGCCTTCCTTTCAACTTAGGGGGCATTTTTCTGTCACAAAAGATAGCGGAATTTTCTCGCCACTTCATCCACCCTACGCTTACACGATGATTGATGTCGTTATCACAAGTTGCTTTGCTATTGATCATAGATCCCAGATATTTGAACTTTTCGCACTTGGGAACCACTGTTCCATTCAAATAAATGTCTGGAATAGGCCTGAGTGGATCAGAGAACGGGCAGCACAAGTACTCTGTCTTTTTTGAACTAATGCGATACCCATTTCCCTCCAAAACGTCCACCCACACATCAAGTGCTCGTTGCAGGGATGTAGGATCCTCACTTATGATGGCTCCATCGTCAGCAAAGAATAACTGATGTACCTTGGGGTCCATCACTTTACCTTCAAGCAGATAATCAAGGACTGTAATAAAGAGCAAAGGACTTAAAACGCTTCCCTGGTGTACCCCGACTTTGATTGGGAACTCTTCGGTTACTCCAGCGGGGCATCTTACTTTTGTCTTTGCTCCCTCGTACATGTCCATAATCATCTGTACATAGGTTCCTGGGACCCCTCGATGTCTTAGCGCCACCCATATCAGATCTCGTGGTTGTCTGTCGAATGCCTTTTCAAAGTCAACCAATACAATATGCAAATCCCTTAAGGAATCACGATGTTTTTCCATTATGATCCTTATACTTTGGATTGCATCTGTGGTTGATTTACCCGAGACAAACCCGCACTGATCATCAGATAGCCGTATTATTTTTCGCAGTCGGCCACCTAATACCCGCTCAACGATCTTCATGGTGTGTGACATCAGCTTGATCGAACGGTAGTTATCACAGTTCCGCGTATCACCCTTCCCTTTGTATACAGGGAGGAGGTAACTTTCCCTCCATTCATTCGGCATTGGATCACCTCTCACGAATTTGGAGATGAGAATTCTAAGCCATCTGAACCCGATGTCTCCCATCTTTTTCCAGAACTCAGAGGGTATCTCGTCTGGCCCAACCGCTTTTCGTTTTTTGGAGTATTTGACCGCCTCACTAACTTCTTCGACTGAAATGTCGGGTATTTCTTCACAGTTAGGGGTGGCTCTTGGAAAGTATAGCCGGGGAAACTGTTCATTTAAAAGTTCTTCACAATACTGCCGCCACCTCTGCAGAATTTTGTCGTCATCCACAAGAAGCTGGCCATGAGCATTGCTAATGAACTTTGGCGAACGAATCTCCTCAGCATTCCTCCTTCTTTGGGCGGCTATTTTGAAGATAGTGGCACTCTTGTTCATATTGTGTCTTCGCAGCTCCTGGATAGCCTGGTTTGCATCAGCAACCGGGGAAAATATTTTATCCAGCTCCCGATACAGGCCCTCCGTACTCTCTGCTTGAAGCTGAGCGCACTTCTTCTTCGCTTTTTTCTTGCAGCATCTGTATTCCATTTCGAGGCGAGCTTTTTCGTCACTATTATTAGAGGGGCACTTTGACCAAGCTTTGAAAACCGCTTTCTTCTCATTTATCACTTTCTTAGCTTCATCACTCCAACACCATGTTTCTTTGGCGTGTTGATGGTGGCCTTTTGAAGCTCCTAGCAATGATTTGGCCTTCTTTAAGCAAGTTCGCTGTAGGGAATCCCACATATTTTGTGCTCTGCACTCTTCATCCTCAGCTCCGTTGATGGTGTGAGAGAGGTAATTTTTCATTACGAAAACAAAAGCCTCGCCTTTTTCTTTGTCCAGATTGTACCACTTGATTTTCTCAGAGACCCTTGTTTGTTTGCTTTTCTTTGGTGTTTTCATAAAAATTTCTGTTAGCAGGAGACGGTGTTGCCGAGCGATTGCCTCTCCCAGAATCGCTTTGCAATGTTTTACCCGAGGCTTCATGAAACTGCCTACCAAATGGTAGTCAATCTGAGTTTCATCTCCACCACTGCTGTAAGTGATCAGGTGTCGGCTTTGTTTGATGAACATGGTATTTAACACGATAAGACCGTGTGATTTGCACATGCTTAGGATGTCTTCACCAGGAAGGTTCCTGGTGCCATATCCTAGTCCTCCATGGCAGTCTTCATAGTCTTCGTTTGATTTCCCGACATGTCCATTCAAATCTCCTCCAACAAACAGAAATTCTTCCTTTGGGATGTTCTTAAGGAGATTGTGGAAATCTAGCCAAAATGCATCTTTATCTATCTGATTGCACCCATTGTGGGGAGCATATGCACTGACAATATTCCACACCTCTCCTTGTATTACTAATTTGAGAGACATCAAACGGTCGCTGGACTTCGAAATGCTCAAGACGTTTCCAAGTAGCTCTGCCGCAAGGATGATACCGATTCCGTTCCTAGCCTTTTCCGTTCCGTAGTAGAACATCTTGTAATCTTTTGTCCTAACGTCCAAGAAACGCGCCCGATTCCCGGTGTTTTTCCATTTCGTCTCTTGGACACACAAGATGTCCACCCGCCTTCTATTCATCATCTCTTCCAGCTCGTAACTTCGACCGGTCATGCTTCCAACGTTCCAACTCGCGACCCTTAAATTGCGTCCAAACTGTTTCATTATGTTGCTAGCCCCCGGAATCCGTATAGCTCTGACCCGAACATTTCTGCTCGGTCCAGGATCAGTACCATGCACAGCAGTGGTATTGCCTGGCGGGGTAGTGCCTTTCCTTTTTGCAAGTATTATCATAATGATACAGTTTTGTAATACAATTTTTGCACCATATTGCGATGGTGTTTGTTGTTTGACACGTGCATGCTCCTGTTTTAGTATTGTTTGATCTTTCTTTTATGACACCGGTGATCTCCAGTCGTGTCAACCCACGGACTCGCATGCACACTTGTGGGAGGGTTTTTATGGTAGTATATGTGTCGCTAGGCTCACTTGGGTGTTATATTGCCTAGATCTGATTTGTCCCCTTAGTCGCCTTTTACGACAAGCGCTAGTTGTTGGGGGGCGCTGCAGTGATATTCTTAACCCGTCCCTGCACGGGGAACGCGTAATCCACTGCTGTCTACACCAATGGATCTACGGGTAAAATAGAAAGAGGAGTATGCGCAGATATCTTCTCTGAATCACTGGGTATACTCATGTCAGTTCGGTTTCGGAACTGCAGTAGGGTTTTCCATTCAGAGGTCCTAGAAGTGACAAAGGGAGTCCGTAGGACTACGATGGTGGCAATACCACAGGGGAATATCACCAGCCAAGCCAGGTAGCAACAAAAGCAATATCTGCTACAGAAATGAAATCGAAGCTAGTGAAGAGCTGTTGAGAAGAGCTCAAGGTTATAGGAACCCAGTACAAGGTAAAACTCTGCTGGGTCCCTGAACATGAGGGCATACCAGGAACGAGAAAGACGACGAACGGACAAGAAGAGGTTCAGCACTAAACCCGGATCAATCCAACCCCTCTGCGTACATCCCGCCTTACCCATTTAAGTTTGAAGCCGTGAATAAAGCTCTAATGGAGGCGAACACTAGATGGACCTCTATATATATTATACTTGTATCACCACTGTCCTATATTCAACAAAGCAAGAACCGATATACTCATGCGAAGGATGGAAAATCCTTCACTATTCTTAAAGGAGTTATTAAGGGGTAACACTATGTGACGCATCTATGCGTTTCAAGTAACGGTAGAGGTCCTCTGTAGAGGCTGTACTGACGAAGAGATTCAGGAGGACACAACCCACTTTCTTGCCACTGTACAATCCTCTACCATCTAAGAAACAAGTTCTTTGGACAATATTTCTTTCAGGATTTAGAAGAGTTGTCTAACACACAGCTGAACGACTTCGTAAACTTTATTGAATTCTCCGGATGGTTATCTAGGGAGAGTAAGTAATAAATCCTTTTTACTAAGATATGTGCACATATACATATACAAAATTATAAATAATGTCCAATTGGTGAAATCTGCTTTCGTGAAAGCTGGTCTCTGGTCCTGATCAGCTTTAACTTTACCAAATGAGATGAACAGGTTGCTCCTGTGCTTTTAGGCTTTGAAACAAAATGAAAAGACTATGATTCTAATAACTATAGCAATCGATTGTGTTACGAAAGTAATTATTTTTAACCATAATAACTCTAAATCACGTCCCCAATAATCTAATTCTCAATTTCGAACTGTTTGAAACCAACCCAACAAATTTAAGTCTGTGCCGTCTTCACTTCATAGCCACCACTGTTCTTCTCACTACTTCTTCGTGGGATCTTAGCTTGTGCAGATGACTATAAAATTCAAATGTGAATACAGCTCTCTTATTTGCTTACCACCTTTTCGGCCGTCTTCGTATCGCTTGGGAAAGCAGCAATCCCATAAAAGCAAAGAGTTTGTCCTCAGGACAACACAAAATGCATTGCAAGGTGCTTTTGTGGTCGCACATACGCGTGTACTCGGTCAAAACATACGTATTGGGTGCTGTGTACTCCTCTCCAAACCTGGTATACCTACTCTCCATCTGTGATATCAATTTTTCGACATTAGCCTTTCTCGCCCCTTTTCAATCGAAGGTACATAAAAGTCGGTCGCTTAAGACCAAGTCGTCGGTACCATATTCGCATACGAAATCTCTCAGATTCACCTACATTGGGGCACCAAATCGAACGCAATCGGAGTCGTGGCATTTGCTTCTTGGACCTTTTTTTTTCTCTGTCGCTGCCCGTACGTATGCCAGGCTAGGTTGCTGCATATGCATCTCTCCGTGTGGATTGCTGTAAGTGCGCAAAGTGCTCGTTAAGTCAATAAATTTACATGTAAGAACGTTCGTCCGCTCTGGTTACGGTTACGGGAATTACGTGATGGCTTAATCGATTCTCCCGGACTGAGAAGACGAAGAATATGGCAAACAAAAAACAAAAGAAGTACACACCACTTGGACATGGACACACGAAAGGAATCGTCGTCGGATGCAGGTCATTTTAGCGCGCTGTAGGAATTGTATCTACGCAAATTGGTAAGATAACAGATAGAAAATGGGTTTGTTGGGCGCGCGAATGTGGTTAACACATTTACATGATTGTGCTCTGTGTCAGATATTCTCTCATTTTATTTGCTTTTGAGGGAGGAAATTCTTTTTATTTGGTGGCGAGGATGATCCATTGGAATCTTGACAGATAGCCATGGCTATGGGTAAATGGAAAAATATTTGATGGTTGTATATCATGTGGGACAATGGGCAGCTGATATTTATTACATGAACGCGTGTACCATGCGGTTTAAATCCTAATTTATTTTCGACTTTTAGAAATTTTGTGGATTACGGCTGCACCCTAAGCGGATGGGGATGGTTGGTGGGTTTGATTCATTTTGATAAATATACATAGTTTGTACTAGAAAATTTGTTTGACATAACAAAAAGTGGAAAAATATTGATTATTGATATAAAATACAACAGTTGATTCATTACAATTTAGCCTACTAAAGACGATTTAATGTCTTTTTTTTCAATCATCATCGTATTCAGTCACACCTTCTTTTTTCTTCACAAGTTAATTATTATTATGTACATAATTTTTCCACTAACCTTGTAACTTTTTTCGTCCAATATCTGTCTCTGACTTCTAAAAGTACTTTTGTACCCATTTCTCTGAGCTCTATGAAAGGCTCTATCTAAAATATCTAGATCGAATGCAATCAAACCTAATAGCCTACCACAAGAGATTTTTTCCAATTTGTAAGGGTTAAACGAAAGTCTGCCGGCTATCCATGTACTCTCACCTCCTCGGACTCTTCTCGATAGATCCTAAAATAATTGCCAACGTGCTCGCTCACTTCTTCGGACAGTCATTCGTTGACCACGTACTTGAACTTGACCTTTATTGTTTCTGCTATTTGAATAACCTTTTTTTAAACCTCGTATATCTCCATGGACATAATGTCATAAATGGTTGTTAATAAGATAAACAATCTGAAGAATGACTACTCCTCTGGTTCTGACGGTGTCCCCGCCACAGTATATAAACAAATGTGGGAATCATCAGACACAGCCTATCACCACCCCTTTTAAATTTTCAATCATCCAAGTCATATTCCTCAATTAAGGAAGGACACTTACATTACCCTTATCCACAAAAATGGATGCATGAGCGAAGTTTCTAATTATCGGCCAATTGCTAGGCTCGCATGCGTACACAAACTCTTCGACAGCATCATGTTTGATGCAATGTCCTTTCATTGCCGGCCAATCTTCTCTACAAAACAACATAGATTCCTTAGATGGAGGACTAAAACCAATGATTTAACTGAACTCGTATCTAGTACACTGAATGATTTGGAAGATGACATAAAAGCTGATATCGTAGTCACAGATTTTAGTGACACTTTTGACAAAATTCCTCACCAAATTATTCTTTTCAAGCTAAAAACCATTGGATTCTAACCGCGGTTCAGCTCATGGGTCAAATCATACCTAGTGGACAGTCAGTACAAAGTCCGTTTTAGATCAACAGTATCGGACTCTATTACACCAACTTCGGGCGTCCATCAAAGCAGCCATCTTTATCCTTACAATACATGATATTGAACGTATCATCCGGAAATCTGATGTATGGTATATGCTGATGATATGAAAATCTCTAGACGTATAAGTTAAAATAAAAGAAGTTTCCTTCTTGGTTTACAGTCTATGACTGATTCTTTATTTACGAAATAACTTAACAGATTATGCTTACTTAGGGAAAATGATCGGTGAATAGGTGAATGTGCTTGGGGTAAATGTACTGGAGTGTACTGTGTGACGGAAGTGCAGTGTAAGCTATAAAGAAAGTGTGCAGGGGAAGTGCATTGTGGAGGTTCAAGTTGGGGTTACGCCGAGTTGTTGCGGTTAACTGCTTACTTAGGGAAATGATCGGTGAATGGGTGAATGTGCTTGGGGTAAATGTACTGGAGTGTAGTGTGTGACGGAAGTGCAGTGTAAGCTTTAAGGAGAGTGTGCAGGGGAAGTGCATTGTGGATGTTCAAGTTGGGGTTACGCCGAGTTGCTGCGGTTAACTTATATCATCTACCGTTGATTATCACCTTCCGCAGGGTGATCTAAATAGTTTCTCCGTCTGGTGTAATAAGAACATTTTATTACTTACTCCTGCAAGCACCTCCCCCCACTATTTAGGGTTTAAATCATTCGTGAAGAGCCTCTACCCATAGTCACATTAGTGAGTGATTTGGGCGTCATCTGCGATAGTGAATTCAATTTTTGATCACACATCGACGATGTCATAAGTAGAGCCAACTAAGCACTTAGCTTTGTGAAACTTTGATCAAATGAGTTCTCAAAAGAGTCCAGAGCGCAAAAAGGTGAGGGAAAGAATGTCAACAGAAAAGTCTTCGACCTCTGTTCTTAAAACAAATGGCATTGAAAAGTTAACATTGAAAAAGCCACCGGATAATGACCTTCGGACAGCAGGAGTGCAGACTTACGCTCAGGCCGCGGCATCCGAAAAGCCAAAAAACGTTCAAATTTCGACGGACCCTCTCATGTTTTGTCAGTTATTCTCGAGAAATTTGAAGAACAAAGCAAAATAAATAAAATTATTCTTGATGGGCTGGTTAGGCTTGAAAATAATTCACGGAAAACGCGTACTTCAACTAGAATATGAATGAAAAATGAATGTTAAATCGACAGATAAACCGACATAGGCTGGATTTACCATCTGACGACTTGACGCTCACAAGTGCAACGCTAACGCAACTCACACATGAGATCGAGAATCTAAAACCTAAGAAAGATTATGGCTATGCTATCCATATAGTTCCACCTCCTCGGACTCTTTCTCGATATACCCTAAAATAATTGCCAACGTACTCGCTCAGTTCTTCGGACAGTCATTCGCTAACCACGTACTTAAACCTGACCTTTATTGTTTCTACTATTTGAACAACCTTGCTTAAACCTCCCATATCTCTGTGGACATAATATCATCAATAGTTGTTAATAAGTTTAACCAACTGAAGGATGACTACTCCCTTGGTCCTGACGTTGTCCCTGCCATAGTATATAAACAAATGTGGGAATTATCAGACACAGTCTCTCGCCGCCCCTTTCAAATTTTCAATCATCCAAGTCATATTTCCTCAATTAAAGAAGTACACTTACATTAACTTTATCCACAAAAATGGATGCAGGAGGGAAGTTTTTAATTATCGGCCGATTGCTAGGCTGTCTTGCGCACCCAAACTCTTCGAGAGCATCATGCATGATGCAATGTCCTTTCATTGCCGGTCAATCGTCTCTACAAAACAACATGGTTTCCTTAGGGGCAGCTCAACAACCACTAACTTAACAGAATTCGTATCTAGTACACTGAATGATTTGGAAGATGACATAGTCACAGATTTTATTAACACTTTTGACAAAATTCCTCACCAAATTATTGTTTTCAAGCTAAAAGCCCTTGGATTCTAAACGCTGTCTAGCTCGTGGGTCAAATCATAGTTAATGGACAGTCAGTATAAAGTCCGTTTTAGATCAGTAGTATCGGACTTTATTACAACAACATCGGGCGTCCATCAAAGCCGCCATCTTTATCCTTACAATACATGATATTGAAGGTGTCATCCGGAAATGTGATCTTTTAGTATATGCTGATGATATGAAAATCTCTTGACGTATATCATCTACCGTTGATTCTCACCTTCCGCAGGGTGATCTAAATAGTTTCTCCATCTGGTGTAATAAAAACATTCCATTATTTACTCCTGCAAGCGCTTCCCATCACTATTTAGGCTCTATTTCATTCGTGAAGAGCCTGTACCCTCAGTCGCATTAGCACGTGATTTGGGCATCATCTGCGATCGCGAACTCAATTTTCGATCGCATATCGGCAATGTCATAAGTAGAGCCAACTCAGCATTTGGGTTTGTGAAACGTTGGTCAAAAGAGTTTTCAGACCATTCGTTACAAAATGGATTTACCTTACTTTCGACCTCTCCTCGAGTATGCCAGTCAAGTATGTTCTCGGCCTTAAAAATTCGTCCCTTATACGGCTCGAAGAAACTGTACGTCATGACCCTCTTGGAACAATAAGAAATTACGAACTCTCCGTAATGTCGGAAACAAACTTTGGCTTACTTTTTTTAAAATCTAGGTCTGTCTTAGACTATTCCAACTGTCTGCACGTGACTATCGTTTCTCCGTGTTCTGTGAATCCCTTTATCATGAGTATCTTGACCGGATGCAGCTGAGTTTGATTGCAGAACCCAAGCGCTTTTACCAATTCATCAGCATCAAAAAAAGTCCGAAGGCTTCCCATCCACTCTAAAACCATCCGACATGTCTTCGTCAGACACTAAGGCAATCGTTAACATCTTTGAACACTTGCATGAACCTGACACTGATTGCTTCAGCTACGTTAACAACTGTGCTCAAACTTTTCTTGTCTCTATTGAGATTACAACAGGTATGGTACGACTACTCTCGTGGACCCCGATGGCTTGCCTGCAATTGTTCTTAAAAAATGTTTTAATGTCTTGTCGCAACCGCTCAAAGCCCATTTTCAACTTTCACTCTCACAGGCAGTCTTTTCAATCTTGTGGAACTACTCTTGCATTTTCCCTATCCGCAAAAATGCTGCAGAAATAAGATCTCAAATTACCGACCTCTACCGAAACTTTCATGTACCCCAAGCTTTTCGAAAGCATTGTTTACAACTCAATGTACTTTCATTGCAGGGCAATCTTCTCCCCAGTGTAACACGGTTTTTTTTAAATATAGATACACTATGGCAAACAGACTTTTTATCTAGAGCACTGATTACACTAGAGGAATGAAGTTGATTGTATTACCACCGATTATAAATCTCCAGTACAGAGTTCTCTTCAGAAATTCAGTGTCCAACCCCATTAACGCCACCCCAGGTGTTCCTCAAGGCAGTCACCTTGGACCACTCATCTTTATCTTATCAATAAGCAATGTTGGTCTCATCCTAAAAGATTCTGATCTATGCATGTACGCGGACGATAAACATATCTTTAAGATAGGTTCTTCGCTGTTCACAAGTTGCAAATAAAATTTCCTAGAGGTTTCATCAAACGCTGGTCCAAGGAATTCTCGAATCCCTATGTCATTTAATCCTTTAATGCCGGCTTTGTTAGGCCCCAACTCGAATACTTAGTCAAGTCTGGCCCCCTACCAAGTTACTCATTCTATCAGATTAAAGCCGTGCAACGTAGGTGGATATGTTTTACCTTATGTGGTGTCTTCTGGGCTGACAGGTAATTTGCCTCCATGCGAGGACTGATCACCTTAAAAACTTTTGAAAAACGCCGCCAAATTGCCGACATACTCTTCGTGCAGGAGTTGTTAGTCGGTACAACTGATTCCCCCACTTTCAAGAGATCTACCTTAACATTAACCCTGGCAATCTTCAGTCTGTACTGTAGTGTAGTGGCCCGATACACCAACCACTGCGCCCACACTGCTTCTATGAAGCAAATAAATAAATAAATAAATGCTGAAGTTTATATCTTAAGTCGGATAGTATTGCATAACTTGTTGTAGTCGTTTTCCTCTATCAGAACGGCAGAAATAGGTGAGGATCCGTGCAGGATTACGGACAACAAGCAGCTGATTACCGTTCCAGGTGGATTTCTCAAAAGATTTTGGGGCTCATTGAAGAACGTAAATAACTTAATGCGCACATAACAGCTACATCAGGAGAGAAGACTAAGTCTTAGTGCAATTCTTTCGATATCCCTTTACTTCAGAACTGGTGACATACCAAGCGGTTTTGTCGCTATCTTGATTTTCAGTAGACCAGGGCCATCTTTTCTCTATATCTACATACTTTTTGCCTTGCTTTCTCGGACCCGAGGGCTGGACTTACAACTTCTCGGAAAATGCGATTCCCTTAGGATCTCATCCCTCTTCCTTCCTCGATCATTTTTGAAAATTGTACCACTGTACCTTATTTAACCCTTTCACGGCACAGTTAAAGGCATTTCTTAACCCCCTTTTCTTCACCTTACCCTACTAATTGTCTACACTAGTAGGGGCGTAAATTAATTTCCTTCCACTAAGATTGAGGAATGTAGGTACCAACTTCTCGGTGAGCTCTATAAGTAGATAGGTTTTTGTATAAAAACCCGGAATCCCAAAATTCGGAATACTGAAATTCGGATCGGAAGGTTAGTCAGGACCTTGGAATAGAGATGGTGGCGGAGAAGCCCTTAATAGGCCAACGGTAGCGCTCATATCCAGTATTGAACTACGCGGTGTACGCGGCCTCGCGTCCTAGGAGCATAACAAAAGGAACTGGCTAACAAGGTTGGATGTTGTGCCGTCGGGCTAACTTCCGTACCACGTAAAAAAATTATAGTTACGAAGCAACCAATAGCCGCGGATTCGGATGGTTTTACAGTTGACGACTCTTGCAAACGAAAAAGGACAACGATCTTCATGTCTGCACGTGGAATGTTAGGTCCCTCTAAAAACCCAGTGCAGCCGAACAACTTGCGGATGCCCTACACTGCTGCAAAGCAGACAATACCGCCATCCAAGAAATGAGATGGGATGGACCGGGCAAAAGGATTGGATGTGTGGATTTGTTATTAGAGGCAGACTTAGGCAAGAAGTCGTGAGTTTCCGGCATGTGAACGAGCGCCTCATGACTATCCGCATCAAGGCTAAATTCCCCAACATTAGCCTAACATGCGCTCACGTCCCTCACGAGAAGATGAACGACGCGATGAAGGATGATTTCTACCAGCTCTTCTACAACACGTATAAGCAGTGGCCTAGCCACGACGTTAAAATTGTCTTAAATGATTTTAACGTAAAGATAGGAAGAGAGGACGTCTTTAGTATCGTGGTTGGAAAGCACAGCCTGCAGGACACCACATTGTTGTAGCTAGTACGCGGTTTCCATGTCTTGATATTCGCAAGGGGACATGGCTCTCTTTTGATCAAAAAACAGTCAACCAAATCGATCACATTGCGATCGACACTCTTCCAGTATTCTGGGTGTCCGGACTTTCCGAGGAGCCAATGTGGACTCGGATGACTACCTAGTTGTGGCCAAGGTACGGATGCGGATAACCAGAATGGAGCGAAATCAACGAAGTACTATGAGGAAATTTGACGTCGGGCGGCTGCAATCGTAAGAGACCACCAGATTCTTGCCGATCGAGTCTCCTTTAATCTCAATCTAATTCCTATGCCACCGGCAGCAAATGCGGAAGACCAGTGGCAGCGTTGCCAACAAGCCAAGAGATGTCGCCTCTGATTTACTGGGTCTCTCTCGGCCACAACAACAAAACCCCTGGTTTGATGAGGAATGCTGGCAAGCACATGCAGCAAAACAAGAGGCGTACAAGGGACACGCTGCATAGAAGGACTAGAACTGCTCGCGAGCGCTACGAACGGAGTAGAAAAGAGGAACATTGACTTCTCAGAAAGAAAAAAAAGGAGCATGAGAAGCACTCGATCGAGGAGATTGACAGACTTTATTGCAAGTATGATGTTTGAAAATTTGACCAAAGGTAAAAAGAACATGCCAGGGCTTCAAAGCCAGAACAGAAGTCTGCAGGGACGAAAATGGTTACGTAGTAGTAGAATCGTAGTCGGTGCTGAAGATATGGAAGGAACACCTCTACAGACTGTTAAACGGCGATGATGACCAATATCCCGCTGTCAGGCAGAATGAGCGGTGCCGTAAACTAAGGCCATATGAACTAACGCCATAATGGTGCTAATTCATTTTCAAATGCGAATTAACGCCATAATCCACTTATGGCCTTATTTCACTTTCAAATGAGAACTAAAGTCATATGGTGTTAGTTCGTTTTAGAAAGTGACCTAAGTTCTCATTTATCACTTCGGAATTTACTTCGTCAGCATAAGACATCGCTTTGAAGGCATTTCCCTGCAACATTTCCAGAATCTCGTCCACTACGGGGAGACGTTTAAATTGAGAGGAAAGGTCGTTCTGAGGTCCTGTTGACTATCGTTAAGTAGTTTACGTCTCATAGTGTTGAAATATATGGGACTTGAGTATGAGTTTAGTCTAATTGAAACGCCCGCTACTTAGTTGAGCAAATTGCCTAACATTACACCGGAACTAATATTTTTGAAGGCTCCCTTAATCGCGACAATCTTAGAGTGAATGCCTTGTGAAAGAGATGCGTTCTACTGCGGATACTACTCTATGAAAGGCCGATTTTACTTTGCGATTTAGATATATAGTTATCGCCAACTATAATACATCACTGAGGTATAGTATATCTATATATCAAGCGTTCCACTATTTTATACGGAAGTGAAAACAGGCTGATTGGTCTGGTGTTGGTCTGCTGTCTTTGGAGGTAGTATGACTAGCCCTCCTAGCTTTGGGAATAAAAATAACACTAACCGCTCGCCATGTTTTAGAAACTTAACTTAGCTTAAGACCGCTTTTGAAAATTGTTGCGCTGCAAAACTTTCCTCCTCTCTTGCAGCAATATCGGTTGAATCTTTTTCAATCCTGTTGCCTTATGTTACTCAAGTGAATTGAATCACTCCCCAAGCTATCTTGCGTTTGTCGACTTTCTTGTCTGTTGCATTTGCATTCATATCCAACTTAAACTCCAGAATGGATGGAACATCTTTGAAAACATCCGTGCAGCTATGGAATGCCTCCTGTCTCGTTGTATGACTCAGTTCAGAGACTGCCCTTTAGATTCGTAAGAAATTCTCCATGCGTTCTTCTTCGGCAACCTAATCTCTTTGTTGAGGAGCTTCACACTTTCTTTAAACGTGGAACACTTGATGATCCCCTCCTTTTATCATAATCGACATATGTATACACATATTACTTGTATGCGTCCTACCTCCAATCTGTTTATTTCTCTTGAGACGCCACCTTTCATATCTCACTATTTTTTCTCACCGATAGATAATAATACACAACTTTCAACTTCCTTTTCTGGCGATTTATGTTGCCCTTTTAATAAAAATAATCCACTTCTACATAAAGAGGCCTACATACTCGTATGTACATACATACACAAGTATGCACATATGTATGTACAAAAACTGATATAGATATTTTGGCCAATGTCAAACGATAAATCTTCTTATATTAGACTTTTAGGCGATATCAATGAAATTGTATCTTTCATCCGACATAGCGAAGCATTGCTCGAATCTGCACCACATACATCTACATAGATATATATATTCTTGGTATATTCTTCCGTGGGATATTTGATTATACGAAAGAAAAGACGCATAGTGGAGCGGTCCAAAGACTTATTGGATGAAAATCGCCTCAGATGAGTTGAGGAGATTCGTTGTTGGGTCTTCTCGCCTAGCATATAAATTGTGTGTACACGCTCTAGGGGGGTGGCAGATAGATAGATATTTATGTGCGAAAAGTTCGATTCGAGAAAGTCTTTATATTTGCTGGCCATACAAGTGGGAGGAGGGTTGAGAATAAAACGATATGAAAAAAAAAAAAATGGAAAAATATAGTCATGTTGAGAATGGGGTGAAGAATTACCAATGTCTACACACCAAGCGATTGGAAGGAACGGAACTGATGAGGGCTGTACCCCGAAAATCACAAATCATATAGATAAGAGGACAAAGAATTTTACCATTTTTCTCTCCCGCATTTTTATAGATCCTGCTTCTTTCATTCGCGTCGAGCAAAGGGTCTTGAGTTTTCTTTTCTGTGGTTTTTTTTTTTTAGGTTATTTTCCCGCAATTTTTTTTCATTATTTCTTTCTTCGTACACGTAATGCGTGTGCGGCGGAATATACGCACCCCACCTACACTCATACACACACTTTTGGTGGTGGCCACCAACAAATTTATCATTTTTATAGAATGCCAATGGGGGCTGATGACTGGAGGGGGTGGTAATTTATACCTTTATTAGATTAGGTAGCGTGACGGAAGTGTGTGATAACTGGGTTGGAATATAATATGAGAGAGAGTATTAAAGAAATATTTTTCTAAAGAAATTAGTGCCGTAAATTCGGTCAAAAAAAAACTAAACTCTGCAAAATAAACTCCATCTGACAACCCTGGTTAAAGTAAAGAAATTTTAAGAAACTGTAAATCTTGTGATAGTGTTTCTACATTGTTGTCACTTTATCGTCGTCGTTGGGACTTAAGAACCTTTTGGAAAAGTGTTAACAATAGCAACACTCACGAACGGTAGCTATGCCTCCAGATATCAATTAGACTTGTCTTAACCAGACTTATCTCAAGTTGAAATGGCAGGTATGGATGGACACCGCTACTCTAAACCGATATTCTAAAATGTGCTCTTAGATACAAAAAGGTTGGGGACCCCTAGTCCCTGGTTTAGGCCTATTGCCTAAATGAAGCCGCACGTTTTCGTAGATTTTGCGATCTCTTAACCGTGTCAAAAACGGCCGTCATCACCGCGATCCGCAAATTGTTTGTGAGTTTAAGTGTGGAAGGGAGCAGTGGATCTAAAAAGGTAGGTGATGCATCAGCAGAATTAGTAGGAATAGAGGTACTCAGGCTGTGTTTGTTGCAGGAGGCGAGACTAAGTACGTGAGAACGAATTAAATTCGCGTAATTGGCAGTGGAGGTAGCGGTATTATATTGTAATTTGGTGAGAGACATGGAAGGGATTTAATAGATACACGCTTACGTTGAGGGTTAGTAAAGTTAGTAGGAGTCTTAGGGAGGGATGGGGTAGGTTGATAATAGTGAGAAGGGTTGGGGTGACGTATCTGCGGCAAAAAAATAGAAAAAGTTCCTACTTTGAAACTCCAGTTAGGGCCAGATTTGGGCGTTGTGGAAAACTTAAAGTTAGGAATGTTACCCTTAAGTTTTTTAGACTTAGACATTACGTGGTTTATTGTGCAATTTTTTTCCTTCCAGTTTGGTTATGGTATAAGCTTGCGAAAGGCCATTCGTACATCGAGGCATCGATGAAGCATCTTCATCTCAGTTGCCGTTAATTTACTCTCATACTTTTCGTACATCGTCCAACATTGTGAACCCTATGTGGGCGCTGGATGCACAACTGCGGTGTAGAGTCTTCCTTTCAACTTAGGTGGCATTTTTCTGTCACAGGAGATAGCGGAATTTTCTCTCCACTTCATCCACCCTACGGTTACGCGATGATTGATGTTGTCATCACATGTTATTTTGCTATTGATCATAGATCCCAGATATTTGAACTTTTCGCACTTGGGAAGCACTGTTCCATTCAAATAAATATCTGGAACGGGCAGCACAAGTACTCTGTCTTATTTGAACTAATGCGATACCCATTTCTCTCCAAAACGTCCACCCACACATCAAATGCTCGTTACAGGAATGTAAGATCCTCACTTATGATGGCTCTATCGTCAGCAAAGAGTAATCTCGTTCTTGTCTGTCGAATTGCTTTTCTAAGTAAATTAATACAATATACATATCCTCTAAGATATCACGATGTTTTTACATTATGATCCTTATACTTTGAATTGCATCTATGGTTGATTTACCCGCGACAAACCCGCACTGATCATAAGATAGCCATATTATTTTTCCCAGTCGGCCACCTAATACCCAATCAACGATCTTCATGGTGTGTGACATCAGCTTTATCGAACGGTAGTTATCTCAGTTTCGCGTATCACACTTCCAAAAGTTCTTCACTGTAATGCCGCCACCTCTCCAGAATTTTGTCGTCACCAATGCTGGCCATGAGCATTGTTAATGAACTTTGGCGAACGAATTTCCTGAGCATTTCTCCTTCTTTGGGCGGTTATTTTGAAGATGGTTGCGCTCTTGTTCATATTGTGTCGTCGTATCTCCTGAATAGCCTGGTTTGCATCAGCAACCGGGGAATATATTTTCTCTAGCTCCCGATGCACTCCCTCCGTACTCTCTGCTTGAAACTTGGCGCAATTTTATAATGGGGAAAATAAAAAATTCATCCCGAAGATTGTTTCAAATGAAATCTCACTGTTTATGTTATGTTAACATTTTCTTAATGTTAAAAGAAAATTAGTTCATTTAAAATTAATGGCGCAAATTCAAAGTCAGCCTTTGAGTAGGGTATAAAACGGTTCTATTTGAAACCGGTTTTAAATTTATAACCATATTTTAAGTTTTGTTATTGATAGACACGTTTTCCCATCCTCTAACGAGTTCCTACTTTAAAACGTATTTTAAATGTTTTTTTTTTTTTTAACAAACAAACAAACCCAAACGCCAACATACTCTGACAGAAATTGAGTACATGCACATAAAAAAATAGTTCAAAGTTAAAAATGGATTCAAAAAAAGAAACGAACGTAATTTCTGTGGCCACAAGGCATAATAGCATAAGTATACTTATGCCAAAATTAAAATATTTTCTGTTTCTAATAGTTTTTATATAACCTTCTCTCGGGAAAGGCGAACCTATAACGCTGAAACAGTTGGTGGCGACATTCCATGTAGGGCTCCTGAAAATACTTACTAGCTTAGGTGGCGCTACAGTTCGGGGTGAACCTGGGCCTCAACCAACAAGCCTCTACATTTAGCTCGGCCTTTAGCTAATTGCCTCCAGTTGCGCACTCCAAGTTGGTCGAGGTCCCCTTGAACTTGTGCGCGCAACCTACGGCGATGATTTCCTCTACTGCGTCGTCTCTCGGGGTTAGATTCGAAGACTCTGCGGGCCGGAGCGTTGGTGTCCATTCGCTCTACATGTCCTAGCCATCTCAGACATCCAATACGCAGGTTTTTGACTAGGTCGATGTCGCTGTACAGCTCGTATAGTTCGTGATTGAATCTTCTCCTCCAAAACCCGTCAACGCAAACGGGACCTAAAATCTTACGAAGAATTTTTCTCTCGAAGCGACCAAGGATATCTTCATCCCCTTTTAATAAAGTCCATGTTTCAGCGCCGTAAAGCAAGACTGGGATGATCAGGGTCTTATACAGAGTCTCCTTAGTTGTTCGAGATAGGGCTTTACTGTTGAATTGCCTTATAAGCCCAAAAAAACAGCGATTGGTAAGTGTTATTCTTCGATTGATTTCTGCGCTGATGTTGTTCTCAGAGTTTATAGCAGAGCCAAGGTAGACAAAGTCCCTTACTACCTCGAAGTTAAAGCTGCCCACTGTGACGTTTTGTCCAATTCTTCGGTGTTGGCTTTCCCTTCTTGTTGACAGCATATACTTAGTGCCCTCGTTTATCGCTAAACCCATTTTGGCTGCTTCCGCCTCAATGCTTGCAAACGCACCGGTGACAACCCGCTGAGTTCTTCAGATAATGTCGATATCGACCTTGATGAAGCAGCGAGCGTTCTCCATCGTCAGCCTGCACAGACGGACAAGTTTGGCATGGATATCAAAACTAGACATGGCTCTATAAAGATCTTCTCTATAGATGCTGTTATAGGCGGCCTTGAAATCGATAAAGAGATGATGAGTATCGATTTGGAATTCTTGGGGTTTCTCCAGGACATGCCGAAGTGTGAAGATTTGATCGATGGTGGACTTTCCTGGCCTGAAACCGCACAGATAGGGTCCAATCAGGCTGTTGATAAAAGGTTTCAGGTATTCACATAATATCGCAGAAAAAATCTTGTATGCCATGTTGAGGAGACTGATGCCTCTATAATTGGCGCAGTTGAGGGGGTCTCCTTTCTTGTGGATCGGGCAAATGATGCTGAGGTTCCATTCATCAGGCATACACTCGTCTGACCAAATATTAGAAATGATTTGGTGTATGCACTCTACCAATTCATCCCCAGCTGCCTTGAAAAGTTCGGCCGGTAAGCCGTCAGGTCCAGCAGCCTTGTTGGATTTTAGCTTGGATATTGCTATCCTCACTTCATTTTGGTCAGGTGGACGGAAATTTTGACTATCATCGTCTATGTTAAATGGTTCATTCTGCCTGACAGCGGGATGTTGGTCTTCGTCGCCGTTATACAGACTGCAGAAGTAGTTTTTCCATATTCTCAGCACCGACTGCGATTCTACTAGGAGGTTTCCATTTTCATCTCTACAGGTTTCTGTATGGGTATTGCTCCTCTGACACACTCTTTTTACCTTTTGGTAAAACTTCCGTACATTGTTCCTGGAGTATAAACTCTCGATATTCTCAAACGCGCGCTTCTCATGCTCTTTCTTCTTCTTTTGGAGAAGCCGATGTTCTTCCCGTCTCATTTGCTCGTAGAGCTCACGAGCAGCTCTCGTTTTCCTTTGCAGCGCCGCCTTGTATGCTTCTTGTTTTGCTGCATGCACTCGCCGACATTCTTCGTCAAACCATGGGTTTCGCAGTCTAGGGCCTCTGTTGGTTGTTCGGCTGCACGTGGTCTGTAAAGGGACAGATCATTCCACGTACAGATCCGAAGGTCGTTGTCCTTATTTCGTTTGCTGGGGTCGTCATTAGTTGAGTCATCCTTATCCGAGGCTTTTGGTTGTTTCAGAACCATCGATTTTTTACGTGGTAGGGAAGTTACCCCGACGGCACAACCCCCAACCTGAAGGGCCAGTTCCTTAATTATTCCCCTAGGACGAGAGGCCTGGTACACCGGTGCCAGTAGTCCACTACGGGAGTATGAGCGCTGCCGTTGGCCCATTAAGGGCTCCTCCGCCACCATCTCTATTCCAATGTCCTGACCAACATTGGAAATTCCTTGCCGACCTGTGATCCGAATACGTCCTGAAAATACCAATGGATATTAATTTGTGTAATTTTCTATATATATACTTATATGTCTTACCAATATCACTCTGATGAACATTTCTTCCAAAAAAGTGTAAAGTAGGGTTGGTAGGTAGGTGTGGTGGTTCTCCTAAGAAAAGAGATGAACCCAATTAGCACTAGGTGCCGTTTTGATACCACAAGACTCGTGTACCTGGATGTAAAAGGTGTGTTTGTAGGGAGTCTCTAGATCCAGCCTGTGGAGTTTAAAAAGATTATAAAATCTTTAATATTTCTCTCTGAGACTTCCTCAAGGGAATCGAAAAAGGATTTTCCTAAAGCTCGTTGTCTGGCCCTAGCAAGTGCCGGACAGGTGCATAAAAAGTGTGTAAGGGTTTCTTTCTCAGTTGTGACATTGCAACTGGGACAGTGTATGTTGTGTGGGACACCTAGTTTGACTGCATAGTCTCCTATAGGCCAGTGACCCGTAGTGGTTGCTGTTATCCTGGTGATGTCCCTACGCGTTCTGTTTAAAAAGTCGGTGTTTTTAAATTGTCGTAATTTGGCCACATCTTTCTAGATATGACACAGTTTATTAGCCTAGTCCATCTGAGGTTGGCTTGGGCAAGGAATTTTGAGGATATTTCTGCTTTGGCTGCTCCATGCGGAATCTGAACTGATTCCGCAAGAGAGCTGGGGAGGGCTGAGCCTTGCCTAGCCAGTTCAAACGCAAGTTCGTTTCCATAAACGTTACTGTGCCCTGGAACCCAAATCAGGGTTATCTTGAGTTGAAAAGCACACCCTCACCGACTCCAAAGTGACGATTCGTTTGAGGTTCTTTGATATCAAGGGATATCAATTGAAAATTTACTAGTGCTTTTGTCGAACCTATACCTAGAATAAAATTCTTCCTCATCTAACTCCTCATATGGGTTCGATCGGATATTTTGGCTTTGTTAATAATTTAAAATCTTCGGATATTTAGAAATCATGATCCTTCGGAAACATTTTAATAACTTCCTTCATTAATGAATACTGAAAAAAGCCGGTTTTATTTACTTAAAATGGCGTTTGACTCATTTTAAATTTAAAATGGCTTTCTTTCTTTAATATGGACTTTATGACAACTATGAATAGCAAAAAAACCGGTTTTAACTTAACTAGATGATTGAAAAATGTTACAATGGGTTTTATCTGAATATGAATTTGCGCTAATACTTTTAGATTGAAATTGTGTATTGTAAAATCAACATTGAATCAGTGGGTATTTTTAAATGAACAGTCAATAGTGTTAAAATGACATTATAGGTTGTTAAATTTACATTAATATTCTTCATTTCATCCTAATTTTTGTTGAATTAAAATCACGTTAAGTTTCTTGTTTTCAAATAAACATGCATGCATTTTTCAGCTTATTTAATAAATTATAATTTTTCTCGTAGAGGCTACTATTCTATATGAAAGCATAAGGTACCTCTCGAGGGAAGATATTCAGGAATATATACCACCTATTGGCCTTCGAGCACAGTTCCGGGAAAAATTGTTTAGTTGGAGAAAAAGAGACGTATGCTCTAGAACTTTTTGAGTATTTCTTTATCTAATTCGAACTGAATTCTCTGATTATGATACAGTACGGGATTGATGATGAAACTTTGTCTGATCCAATTGCCAACAAAGTACTTTTATGGCTGCAAAGCCAATCTAATTTTACCACAACATCTACACCGACATCCTCCTTTTCTACAGGAGGAAGTTGTGTTCTAGCTGCGCGTATCTTAGTATATTTTTTTTACATACATGCCTGCATACATTTTCAATGGCCCGCTAAACCTTCATGAGGGTCACGGGGGTAGAATGCTCAGGTGGACATTCCATCCTTCTCGTTCCTCCGCCATTGAATCCCTAGACGCATTACGTGACCAAACCATAGATCGTTTCGTTCGGAAAAGTAGGTGCTCAGCATTGAGCGCCTCCCCTTCTCTGGTGTTGTGCCCTCAATCCCTACGAGTTAATCCAGCAACATTGCGAAGGAACCTTATTTCAGCAGCTTGTATCCGCGATCTTATTCTTTCGGTCACTACTCAAATTTCATGATTATAGGTGAGAGTTGGAACGTACACCGAGTTAAAAACCGATAATAATTTAGGTTGAACATTAAGGTCAGCCTTCCTTATAACAGATTGGCCAAGCTATCTCAAAATTGATCCAGCCTGACCAATTCTACAGGATAACTCGGCATTGCTCTTCCCGTCACTCGTGAATAAGACCTTGAGGTACTTAAACCTATCCACCTGCTTCAGTGGGACTCCACTAACATGCAGAGTGCACTAAATGGGTATTTTGGAAACGACCATTACTTCCGATTTGTTCATGTTGATCTTCATTCCAGCATCATCACAAACGGCTACAAACCTTTCAAGTGCGCGCTGAAGTTCGGTTTGGGAGGACCCAAGGATGACCAAATCATCCGCAAAGAGCAAATAACTAATCCTTAAGTCTCCCACTTTGAAACATTCTCCGCCCCGCTGCGCTGCAACATCCAGTCCATATATACAATGAAGAGGAGAGGTGACAAAACGCACCCTCTGCACAGTGAAAGGTATTGATTTAACACCATTTATTCAAACACAGCTTCTACAGTTTGTATATAAAGACTGAACCGCCCTTAACAGGGAACCATCAATCCCGTACTCCTGCAGATCATTCTAGAGTTTGCCTCGAAGAACCCTATTATATGCTTTTTCCAATTCCACAAAACAAATGTAGACAGATTTAGCGTACTCCCAGGCCTTCTCAAGAACCATTCGGAGAGTGAATAACTGGTCGGTTGTGCTTCTACCGGGACGAAAACCTAACTGTTCCTCCCCCAAACTGTCGTCAACCACAGCTGTAGTTGGCGCAATTTCTTTGGTCACCTTTTTTTAAAAGAGGGACTATCACCCCCATTTGCCAATTACCAGGTGTTCCTCCGCATTCCCAGGCCACTTTAATGAGTGAGCCATTGCACTTTCTCTTGAGCACTTCTGACCGGATTTCATTCACACCAGCAGATTTGCCAAGTTTTAGCGCTTTGATCACCAAAGTTGCTTCCTCTACCGTAGGACTACTTTTCGCCCTACTCTTGACCTTAGGTACTCGGGTGGCTGACGATTGTTATTCCCCGCTTGGGCTTGAACTTGCACACATCGGTTAACCAGCAAACACACTATCCACTTCACCATTGCCACCCCCTAAAGTTAGTACATACTAAGATGTATGTTTTATGTCATGAAGTTGAACTTGTATATTTTGACGATCACTTTTAATCATATGGAGAGGGTAAATCAAATTAGCAAATATTATTAAAAGAACTTTGTAAATCTATAAGCCTACCTTTGCATCAATTTCCAATTAATCGAAAAATATATTTAAGAAATAAATTCGTGTAATTGATTTATATGTATTAACTTAACTTTGTTCAATAATCACATTATATTACTCTTAATTACTTCATAAAGAAATAAATAAATATAATAATATGATGAATAAAATAAGTATTTTGAACACCATCTTGATTTTTCTAATTAAAACTGAAATTCTTACTAAAATTGATGTTCGTGTTATATTGACATGAATATCAATATGATTCAACAGGAATCCACGTTTTATTTTAATATTAGGATCAATATGATTCAACTTGAATCATCGTGTTATATTAACATGATTAACAATATGAATCAACATGAGGATCATTTCAATCCAAATACATTTTTATTTGAACCCTTTGGGATAGGGGTTAGAATTTACCCGAGGTAGGCATGCCTGTCGTAAGAGGCGACTAAAGTCCAAATTTTTAAACTTTTTTGAAAAAAAGTTAAAGATAGAAACCATGCAATGAACAAAACAACAGGAAGTAATACCCCAGGTGGCAGACCAGGTTTACTGGAAAATCCACACTCTAACGAGTTCGGTCCTACGGATTCTGGGGAGGGCCATTTATTGCACCTCATCGACCCATTCTCAAGAAGAGCTAAAGTATCTAGATCACCGCCGAGGGAATCTAGTAGAAGCTCCAAGATAATACCCACAGCACCTCAGGGTAAGAAAACAATAAAAAAAAAAAAAAATATTTGGCGCAACAGCTCTTGAAAGTGCCAGGGCCTAGCTTCTCGCAACCACTCATGTTGTGTGCGTTATATTTTTCACACGAATGGAAGAGACCTACAGTTTAGTGCCGTATCCGAACGGCGATTTGAGAAGCTTTTTCATGACAACAATACTCTCGGATGTTTGTCAGACGCTCGCGAGAGGTGGGACCGTGAAAAAAACTCTTTGGTGTTTTCTGGAATTCGAACTTGGAACCTCATGCGTAGTGATCCGACACACTAACCACTTACGCCACGGCGCCCCCATAAGAAAACAATTCATGCAGATAATTGTACAGTAGCACTGCTAGCGGAGATGAAAAAAATGCAGGCTGAAAATGAAGAACTCCGCAAAAAACTTAGCAATATAGAATTGCTCACAAGCCATTTACAAAATGAAGTAAAAGAGCTAGTTCAAGAAAATAAGGACCTCAAAAAGGAACTTAAATTAAAACCGCAAGAAAAATGCCGTGAGTACCTCACAGACGAGGAGGAACTCCTAAGAGAAACTGACTGGATAATAAAAGAGAAAGAGAGACCAAGGAAAAAGCGTAAAGCACTGTCTTCACCAGTCATAAGTCCAGGCAAATCGCCCACAATAGGCAAAGAAAAAGTTACAAAAAATAAGGTAACACCCAACCAACCAGATATTAAGAAGGAAAGACCGCCTCCACCAATTAATATAATTGGAATAGCTAGTTTCGCCGAGGTTAAGACACTTCTGAACTCAGTACCAAGCAAGAACTATAAAATAGTAGCTTGGAACAATGATGTTTGGAAAATCCATACTGCAGATTCAGATACATACAGAGCTCTTGCGAAGAAGCTCAGTGAAACTCATATCCAATGGTACACATATGAAGATAAAAATAACAGACCCATCAAGGTTATGGCTAGGGGCCTTCATCCAACATGTGATAGGGAAAGTATTATAGAAGATTTGCAGCAGAAAGGCATGCACTTGCTCGATGCAGTCAACATCTTAAAAAAAGAGAAAAAAACAGATGAAGAAGGAAAGCAAGTGGTATGTAATAGAACCCTTCCACTCTTTATGCTGATATTTGACAGCAAAGAGAAATCAGAAAGTATATACAAACTATGCTCCATCCTTAACATGAGAGTTAAAATTGAACCACTGCGGAAAACAACTGACGCAATACCACAGTGAAAGAAGTGTCAAGGTTTTAACAACATCGCAGAAATATTGCTCGCGCGAAGCAAGATGTGTCAGATGTGCCGGAAGGCATTTAACACAGAATTGCATTGCCAGTAAAATCACACCACCCAACTGCATCAACTGCAAGAAAACCCATCCTGCAAACTATAGCGGATGTGAAGTAGCCCAAGAATGCAAAAAATCAGAAACCGGCAACGAAAATCACAACTACAAAAGAAAAGGATGGTAGAAAAAGAGCTACCCCATCAAACAATGTCAGATAACATAACAAATAGTAAGACCATACCTAAAACATGCGTAGAAATTATTAAACAAAAAGGGACTACTGAAGAAATGGCTAGTAAAAAACAGCAAACAAAAGGGAATACTAAGCAAAACGAACCTACTAAGACGTTAAATAAAAAGAAACAACATACTAAAGTAATTAGTATACACAAAGAACCCAACAAAGTTGTGAGACACAACGATAGCCAAATGCTTGAGGAAATACTTAATATGGTAGATAAACTAAATACAAGACTTGAAGAACAAAAGGACACAAATAATAAAATATTTGAAAAATTCAACCAATTAGACAAGTTTATCAAATACAAAGTGACCAAAGAATCAGTATGAATAATGAAATAAAAATAGTAACTTGGAATGCAAATGGGCTAATGCAGCACATTGAAGAGTTATTAGTTTTCCTAAACACGGAAAAAATAGATATTTGCTTAATCACAGAAAGTCACCTAACCAGATCAAATAACTTAATCATATCTGGATACTGCTGCTATCATGTTATTCACCCAGCGGATAGGGCAAGGGGAGGATCTGCGTTACTCGTAAAAGACTCAATCAAACACTACGAAGACTCAAAAATTGAGGAAGAAAAAATGCAAGCTACAACCATAAATGTACACATATTAAGCAAAATGAAAATTAAAGTATCTGCAATATACTGCCCACCAAAACATAATCTAAAATAAGACGAGTATATTAAATTTTTCCAAACCCTGGGAAGTTATTTTATAGTCGGAGGTGACTTTAATGCCAAAAATACCTTTTGGGGCTCAAGACTAACAAACACCAAAGGTAGAGAGCTATATTCAGCAGGACGAGCATTAAATTGTGATTTTCATTCAAGTGCTGTGCCAACACACTGGCCGGTAGACCAGAATAAAATCCCAGACCTAATAGACTTCTATGTAGGAAAAGGAATATCTGATAACTACATTCATGTAGAAAATAAAGATAATCTCTCGTCAGATCATTCTCCAGTTCTTATGACGATTAATGGTAGTATACTGAGAACTGAAAGTCGACCACGTCTTATAAATCATAAAACAAACTGGCTCCTACTCAGACAAACATTAGAAGATAGCATAAACCTACAGGTCCCGATAAAAACATCATTCCAACTAGAAGAAGAAATTGAGCTATTCAATACCAATATCCAGCAAGCAGCATGGATAAGCACCCCTATTGGTCAAAAAACAGGAATATGGATATAAATTATCCATATGCAGTTAAAGAATTAATCTGGAAAAAACGCAAAGTTCGTAAGACTTGGCAAAGAATCGGAACACCTGAGAATAAAAAGATTCTTAACGCATTGTGCAATGAACTCAAAAGGCTTCTAAAAATTGTGAAGAACGAATCAGTTGGCAGATACTTAAATAAGCTATCAGCGCATAAAGATACAGAATACTCGCTATGGAAAGCTGTCAAATCTTAAAAAAAAAAAAAACAGCAAAACAAGCACCGCCCATAAAAGAGGAAAACGGGTCTTGGGCAAGAAATGGCAAAGAAAAGGCTAACCTCTTCGCAGATCACCTGCAGCAAACCTTCCAACCATTTCCTAGGCAAACTGCAGACGAAAATCTTTTCCTGCAGTCCAGAAATGATCACAGAAATATACAGCATGTAACATTTCAGGAACTAAAATATGAAATTAAAACTAACATAAATGCAAAAAAAGCACCGGGCTACGATTTGATAACAAGACAAATACTTAAGGAGTTCCCGGACAAAGCTTTGCGGAAACTATTACATTTAATTAATGCAGCACTCAGGCTAAAGTATATTCCGATGCAATGGAAGGTGGCAGAGGTAATTATGATTCTGAAACCAGATAACTCGCCAAATGAAAAGAAATCGTATAGACCGATTTCGCTCCTACCCGTATTATCAAAGCTATTTGAAAAACTGCGTTTGAAAAGACTCAAGCCAATAATAGAAGAAAGAAGTCTTGTACCTTCCCACCAATTTGGGTTTAGAGAGAAACACTCTACTGTACAACAAGTGCATAGAATTGTAAGTACAGTAGAAAAAGCACTTGAGAAAAAAAAAAGTCTGTTTAGCCATATTTCTAGACGTAGGACAAGCGTTTGATAAAGTCTGGCATCGCGGACTAGAATTTAAACTGCAAAGGGATCTCCCCGAAGAGTTTTACTTAATTCTTAAATCTTGTATCGCAGATCGTTACTTTCGAGTAAGATATGAGAATGAATACTCTCATTTAAAGAAAATATCTGCAGGAGTTCCACAAGGAAGTGTCTTGGGACCGATCCTTTATCTCCTATATACAAGAGACCTACCTCAGCAGGAAGAAGCTAGCTTGGCGACTTTTGCAGACGACACTACAATTATGACTATTGGCGATAATGCTGATGAAGAAGCGAAAAAATTACAAAAGGCCATTAAATCTGTAAGTGATTGGACAAAAAAATGGAGAATAAAGCTTCATGAAACTAAATCTATCCATATTAACTTTACTAATAGAAGAATAAATAATGTAAGAGTTAATATTGATGGAATAGAAATTCCGTACGCAAATACTGCGAAATATCTGGGTATAACACTCGACGCCAAGCTCAGATGGAAGGAGCATGTCAAAAAGAAAAAAGAGGAGCTCAACATTGGACTCAGACAAATGCATTGGCTAATGGGAAGAAATTCCCGTATGGACGTATGGGATACAACTTTGGGGTTGTACCAAAAAGACAAGTCTAAGAATGATACAAACATTCCAAAACAAAGTACTAAGAGGCATTGGTATATAAGAAATGGCAACCTACACAAGGATCTAGACGTAGAAAATGTAAGTGAAATTGTAAAAAAATATGCTCTTAGGTACTACGAACAACTCCAAGACCATGTAAATCCTCAAATACAATACGTGGTGGAAGAAAAAACAATACTATTAGGCGGCTTAAAAGATTAAGGCCGCGTGACTTAATTTTCTAACGAAAACTATAATAGAAAAAATATAAAACATGACTGCATTATATATACACACAGGTATATCTATAACCTATAAATGAACAAACTAAAGTAGATACACAAAAAATTAATTTCGGGGTCAGCTAATGAGCATCACCCCTCCAAAACGTTAATTATACATTAGAGAAAAATTACTGGATGAGAGTTCCTCTCAGTTGTAATATTAGGAGGTATTTTCCTATTTGGGAATTTTTCCCACACTGCAATCCACGGCTGAAAACCCCCCCCAGGAAGACTGTATACCCTTGGTAGTATTGTCGGGAAATGGGGTTTGAAGCAGAGGTGGTTTTAGTTAGGGTTAAAGTCCCACACTCTGGCTTTCGATGCTTTCCACCTTCCTTAAAAAAAAAATAAAAATTGTTTCGAAATGCAAAATGTTTGTTTCATGATATGAAGCAAAATCAAAGCTGACAAATGTTGAATTATATATATACATATGGTATATACAATACATTTTTTTATTTTTCATTGTTTTTTTCTGTGTGTGTACTTAGACTTCTAGTAAATTGTATCTCCTTTTTACTGAATTCCACTGACTTTCGTTGCTTTCTGGGTCTTTTAGCGGCCTTCTTTCTTTCGCTTCGTAGGAAATATTTCAAAATATAAGATCCCTTTCACAGTTGATAGAAAAGAAAATAGGGCGACAGCGTTTTTGGACGTCAAAATCCATCGCGAAAACGACCGACTCTCGTTTAACTGGTAACAAAAAGATGCACCATCGGGAAGACTTGTCAACTTTAGGTCCAACCAGGCCATAGACATAGTCATAAATACTGCTTCGAAGCTAGTGAGAAAGGTTTTTGCGTTGAGTGACCAAAAATTCCACTCCGCTAATGTCTAGAGAGTTACACGGATTCTCATGGATAATGGGTATCCTGGGAAGGTCATTAAGGAGTCTACTAGATCGCCAACAAATTAGAGCTGATAGTGATGACGAAGAAAACGGGACCAATCACAAGTCAGATATAAGAAACAATAGTACCAACAGACAGCCCTTGCGAGCCACAGCATCGAGAATACCCATAAACCAGACTTCGAAAACGTAGAAGTCCTGCAGGCGGAGAAACATACATCGAAGCGCTACACTCTCGAAACGTTACACATTTTGAACAACAAGAACAGTATAAACCGAAAGCAGGACACACAGAATATCTCATCTGTCTATTGCACTTTCGTTTCTGCAAAGTTTTAAATACTTACTTTACTTACATAGTTCCTTTAACCCCTCGGGGGGCATAGGGCGTCAACCACGCCTGTGCGCCATCGTGTTCAAAGTTCTGCAACGCGTTTGAGCTGCCTCCAACTCATTCCTAAAGAGCTCGATTCTTCCTCAACTGTTCTGTTTGCCTAGGGCGAACCGCTATTCTGCCTGCCTGGGTGAGCGGATTCCACTGCATGGCGTATTTCGCAATGGAGTTGTCTTCGCGCCGTAGGGTTTGTCCAATCCATTGCCACTTTCTTCTCCGTATAGTAATGGCTATAGGTTCTTGGCCCGTTCTCAGAAAAAGTTGTTCGTTGGAGATGCGGTTCGGCCAAAAAATCCTCAAGATGATTCTTAAGCATTTGTTTACGAATACTTGCAGCTTGCGTGTGTTAACGGTGTCCACCTTCCAAATACTGCACCCATAAAGCAGCACTGATTCTACGTTGGAGCGGAACAGTCGTAGCTTGGTTCTTAAGCTGATAACATTGCTTCTCCAGATTTTAGATAGCATTCCAAACGCAGTTTTAGCCCTCCCGATTCTGCTGCACACATCCAGTTCGGTGCCACCGCGATTAGCCGAGACCACACTTCCTAAATATAGAAAGTTATCAACTTTCTCGACTTCCTGTCTGGCAATGTTAAGCTGAGCGTGGGTATTAGAAGTGCTCAGGGCTTTTGTTTTGGCTGTGTTTAGTTCTAGCCCCACTTTGCTTGCCGCAGCTTCTGGATTTTGCGTCATCAAATGAAGATTCATTATCTGATGTGAAAGTAGACAAACATCGTCAGTGTAATCTAGGCATTTAAGGTAAGATGTCATCGTTCAACAAATTCCATAATTAGCTTCCGTCAATGCTGCACGGAAAACATCGCTGATAACCACCAAGAACAATAGTGGGGACATTATGCACCCTTGACGTACTCCACTTTGGACTTCAAAATCCTCCGACACCTTACCATTGTGCACGACGTGACTCTTATCGCCCTCGTATGTAGTCTTGATAATAGCTATAAGTTTTTCTGGAATGCCTCTCCTGCACAAGGCCAAACAGATAGCATCTCGATTCAAGCTGTCGAAAGCCTTCTCGAAGTCGATAAACAGTAAATGTAGCGGAGACCTATACTCAACGCATTGCTCGATTATGATCCGTAAGGTGTTTATGTGGTCGATGCAGGAGGATCCAGCGCGAAAGCCTGCCTGTTCGACATCGAGAGTTCAATCTAAATGTTCTTTAATTCGTTCTAGAACTATTCTGGCTATTATTTTGGCTACGGCTGGAAGAACGTATATACTTCTCCAGTTACCGCACTCCATCAAGTTTCCCTTCTTTGGAAGCTTAATGATCATCCCCCTTTTCCACTCCTGTGGAAATTGTTCGCTGTGCCAAGCTCTGCGTATTTAGCGGATGCAGCAAATCTGCCCATGCATTTGGCGCCGCTTGAAGAAGTTCGTCAGGGGTGCCATCAATACCCACTGCTTTGTTCTTCTTGAGGGACTCGATTGCTGTTATTATTTCGGTTTTACTGGGAGGTACGGTGCGAATTAGGGAATTTGTTGCTACGAACTGCTCATTCAAATTCAAGATCATACCGCCATCGTCTAAGTGATTTAGCACTGTAGCAAAATGTTCTCTTCATCTAGTGAGCTGATCCTCATCCGAAATCAGAAGGTTACCGCTTAGACTCTTCACTGGGTGCTGTTTGGAGTTCCGACCACCAATAAGCTCTTTACTGATGTTGTAAGCAATCCTACTGTCGCATCTTCTCGCTGCTTCTTCAGCCATTGACGTTTGTCACGTCTCACACTACGCTGCAGTTCTTTCTTTTTCGCACGATATTGGGATTAAAGCTCGGTTCTCTCTACAGCTGAGGCCGCTACAATCCGAACCTTGATTGCTGTACGCTCATCGATCCGTCTCCAGGTATCTGTAGAAAGCCATGTGCGGTGGTGTTTCTGCTTTTTACCGACATTCGTGCGTGCCCCAGTCGCAAAGGCATATTTCACAGCACTCCAGTGGTCATCCATGTTCTCTTGCAGTACGCCGCTGATTGGTTCTGCTTCTAAGGCAAGATGGTCCCTGAACTATTGGCGCACTTGGGGAACCTTGAGCCTGTCGATATTAAACATGGTGTTGTTAAGTAGGTTTGAGCGATTGCTGTTGACGGATGCAGTACGAAGGCGTAAATGAGCTACCATAAGATGGTGATCTCGTTCTTGTCCGACGTCAGCTCCATGTCTGTTTCGGACGTCCAGGAGACAATTTCTAAAGCAGCGACTGATCATAGCCATTATTAAGTGACTAAACTTCATTAGAAGAAGTGTTCTTTTTTTGCCATAAATTGCTTACATTATTTCTTTTGTTTGCCGTTTATTAAATAACTGTTAGTAATGGTAATTTTTAATTGTCCATTTTTTATAAAATAATTAAAAAAAAAAATCATGTAAATCCTTTTGTTAAATTTATCTCCATATTGTATTAACGTTCTCATTAATAAAGATCCCCTGAAGAAGGCAGCAATCCCTGTCGAAACGTTGGGAAAACGTTGTGAAATAAATCTGCTTCATTAAATAAATTATGTGACAAAAGAAGCTGGAAACAAGTGATCTGCCTCTTGTACATATTTATAATATATCACGAATTGGTCAGGTAATTCCTACACGATTGATGTTGAAGAAATCCATGAAATTAATGGCACCATTCACCGTGTCATTGTTACAGATTTGGGGTTCGCCTGTTTGACCTCAGGAGAAATATCGGCAGACCTCCTGATTTTGGTTCATTAACAAGTTAACAATTTAGGAACTATATTTCCATTCTTTTCATTCTTGCTGACTTCATCGGAGACTTACACTGCTAGTGATGCTCCTCCCGCTACGATGTTTGGTTTGCTGACCCAATGGTTAACCAGAACCCAAATTTAGGCCTTTGATAAACCTCAAAAATGTCTTGATTCACCACAGAATCTGCACATTGCTGTAACTGAAATTTTTTTTTATTCAGATGGTGGCTTAGTGGACAATGTTCGTTCACAAATTTTCTTTGCTGAGTTCAAGTAACTTGTTTGCTCTCTTTTTGTTGGGGTTGATGAACTTTTCGCTTGTCTAAGGCCTATTTTGTTCGTCCAGTGTTCGCTGAGTTCTTCAGCATCCTATTGTGGTATTGTGAAGTGTAAACCTGGGTAGTAGTCCAAAGTAGGGTTCAGGGCCGACGAGTGGGCTCCCACCGTGTCTCCTCGTCGGACAAAGCCTTCGTGTCCAGGGATCGATTTTATGGTAATCTGATTTGTGAACGCGAGACTATCGAGGAGGTCGAGACAGTCCCATATGAACTTTGACCCTATCGTACAGGAGTTAAGGTCGCTTAGTATTGCCTGACTGTCCAAAAAGGTATAGATGTGGGTTCCGATAGTATTTGTCTGCAGGCATTCTCAAATGCATAGTTCTATCGCATGGTTCTCTGCTTGAAATATGGTAGGTGATTTTTCAAGCGCTGCCGCACGATGACAGTTGGCGCCGGAACCCTTAGCTCCGATACTGCCATTTTCCAATTTGGAACCATCTGTATACCAGATTTATACGTTGGGTGGTATGTTGAGACCTTTGTTTCTTCATTCTTGGTGGTCACCAAATACCACGAATTTCCTGGAGAACCTTAATCTCTTGAACATCGTATCTGAAATTTTGAAGATTGGGAAGATTGAGTGTTTTCAAGAATGCTCAGATGGCCTGTGAAATCGGCGGGTTTCAGTTCTTGTATCTCTCAGCATAGCTTCTTTCTGGACTTTGAGGTGCAGCGGCGTGAGATTAAGTAGTGTTCCTAATGCTGTCGTCGGGCACGTTTACATTGCCCCAGTGTTGCACAGGCTAATTGGTGTACTCGATTTTACTGCTCCTTGATGGTTCTTCCTCTGGTCTTAAATCTTTAAGGGACACATCCGGGCACTTAAATGTTTGCAAGAAATGAGGTTTTTATGCGCATTTGGTGGCAGAATGCGCACTTCTGGAGTAAAATGGGATAGCGTTACGCGATGGTGATTGAAACTCAACCGCATCGTGCCACTTTACTTTACACTGACTCTCATAACGACCGCATATACTCCTACTCGTGGCTCAGGGATTAGTGCGTCTGATCACTCAGCGGGAAAATGCTTTATGAATATGTATACGTATGTTAATAAAAATATTAAGTTTCAGAATTAGAAATGCCTCAGGCAGGATACCACTGCTTGTGTCACTGCCAACTCCGATTTCATATCACATGATGTGAACTTTTTTCGGTACTTAGATTTCCGGAAAGTTTGGTAACAAGATATGTACCTTTCTGTTTTAGATCTGTTGCAATGCTCCTTCAAGGAACAGACTCCCTGAAGGATACAAAATAATTAAAATCTTACTCAAAAATGAGAAAGTTTTCCTGTTCCCTTTTTATGACAAAATCAATTAAGACTCTTGAGTACCTTTGTACCTAACAAACCACCCCAGGTACAGTGTCAAACACAGACCCAGGACAAAATTGCTGTGAGATATTAACTCTGAACATTTAAATTACTTGCGAACCCTCCAACAGATGATGCTCCAAATAAATTATTTATTTTGTAATATCCAAGGATTTAGTTTCGCACACGCACATTCTTCTTCGACTTCAAATCTCGATGGCAGGACATGGAGGAGGATGCGACGATGGTTGCCTCATTTTTCTTCTTTTTTTTTTTTCTCTCTAAAGGACAAGAGCAGGCTCGAAAGGAATTTCTGCAATTCCAATTTTCTTATAGCTTTTCCATTTGTTTTGTCTTGGCCTTTAACTGCCGTCGTTTTTTCTTTTTTTTTTTTTTCATGTGGCTCTGGTTGTTTTCTTATTCGCTTTTCCCATATTATTATTCCCCCTCTGGGGGGTTTCCTCTCTCAAAGAAGCAATACATTAAAGTTGTCTTCTCCATCACACGAAAATATATGTACACATCGGATGTACACACTGTACATGCCAGCGTATGGGTGTATGCGATACATATAAATTTCCCAAAAACGAATAAAGCATTTTCCTCCCATACATCTCCCATAGTCCTCTAAGTGTGATATATTTCCCAAGATTACATAAGATGTTTTATTTTCTTGCAGGAAAAAAGGACGAAAACACAGCGGATAAAGGAAAACACGTACCTACATACATATGTATAGCTGTAGGAGCACCCCAAACCGCCATCCACCCAAGGAAGATGAAGGCAGCACAAAGAAAAAAAATTCAAACGCCAACTCAAAGTCCTCGAAAAAAAAAGAAGAAAGTAGAACAAGAAGAAGAATGCGGGCCCCGCAAAGACGGGCAGAATATAAAGCATCCCGGTCTCGGTAAGATATTTAGATGGTTGGCAAACAGATAGCGGTGTGTGTGGCGGCGAATGATATATATCTGCCACCGTTTCCTAAGCACAACCGTATACCGTTACAACACTGACATTTTCGAGGGTGCGAAAGACGAATTACAAATAAGGGATCCCGGACGCCATCTGTGACCATCCTTAGAGACTCACTAAGCTCAAATTCGCATCAGGAGCGCACACAACCGGCCGAGAGTTGTTCAATTCGGTGGGTGGGAGGATGGGGCGAAGGTTGAGATGGGTATCCTTTAATTTCTTTCTTGTACAGGGTTTTTTCTTTCGTTTTTATCTTTCCCTCTCTTTGTCTGCTATTTGGGGCATTCCTTTTACATTTGCCAGAGAAATCCCTTTTTCTACCATTAGTTTGCCGATGGTGTCGGCGTGGGTGGAGGAGGATGGGTATCGGAGATGATTTGAGTTCTAGGCAACATGCTGCCACTTCTGTTGCTATTGCTCTGGTGTTTGTGTGTTCCAGGGAGAGTAAAACTAATTTTAAAGAAGAAGGCAGACGACAAAGCTGTAATGCTAGAAGAATCGAACAACAACAAAAGTAAAGTGTAATAAAGCAACTAGAAGCTGTAACCTTTCTCGTTGGGACCATGAGAAGATGGATGTTAAAAGCGGTAAGGAAAGTATTGCTTGGTACTGGTGGTGGGAGCGGAAGGGTCGGAACTGCAGCATGACCTTTTTCTTTATCCATGCGGCTTAACTTAATTTTTTTTAAGCTAGATCCCAATAACTAGGATCTAACTTCTCAAGTGCTAAACATACCTGTCATAGAAGTGATACCTCCACGAAATAGTTGGACTTAATATTTCTCTAGGGAAATATGTTAGTATATACAAAAATGTGATTTCATTGCAGTCATCTATTAAACAAGTCTACAAGCCATTATTATTTGGATGGCAAACCACTAACAAAGGCTTCGTAGGGGCAGCATCTCATGATAGGTGCTGGCCGGCTAAGTAACGAGAAAGAGCCACTGCAGGCGAAAACCTATCAGCTCTGTTAGTAAGCCCTACTCCCACCTCCTCGTGGTGCCATCTGGGAATTTCTTCGGAAATTGCTAACGGGAGAGGACGAATGGCGAGCTTCCTGTGCCAAAAACAGGATAAGTGTCGGTTGGTCTGTGGCCCAGCGAGCCGCAACCGTAAAAAAACGAATTGCTCCGAAACGAAAACTAACGCCTCGGATATGGACGACCTTTGGCTATCGAACACGGACAACGATCGTATTCTGGAACGCTAAGACCCTCCTGGACTCACTCAAGGAAGGGCCTTATAACGCCAGATTCTTCCAATCGGAGCGCGAATTCGCACGGTATAAGATCGACATCTTAGGGCTAAGCGAGATAAGATGGTACGATGCTGGGGAATACATCTCCCTAACAAAAAGCACTGCCAGGATCTACTCTGGTAAACCAGTTGGAAGTGCACGGAGTTCCGGAGTAGGACTCATGCTAACCCCAGCAGCACGTAGTAGCCTCATATCCTGGAAAACCCATAGTGACCGGATATTGACAGCTAGGTCTCAGAGTAGAGTTAGAAAAACTACCATCATACAGTGTTATGCTCCGACTCTAGACGCGACTGAGGATGAAAAGGATGATTTTTATAGCCACTTAGGCGCCGCCTACAACCAAACGCCTAATGGGGACATCGTAATGGTGATGGGAGATCTCAATGCCAAGGTGGGTATCGACAACACCATGCTTAAGCACGTGATGGGAGTTCACGGCTTGGGAGACCGTAATGACAACGGTGAGCGGTTTGTGGACCTCTGCAATACCAACCGCCTAGTCATCGGAGGTACGCTTTTTAAGCATAACACCTTCCACAAGATCAGTTGGATCTCTCCTGGTAGGCAACGAATATCCAACCAGATCGACCACATTGCGATCAGTCGCCGCTTTAGAAATTGTCTCCTGGACGTCCGAAACAGACGTGGAGCTGACGTCGGACTAGAACGAGATCACCATCTTATGGTAGCTCATTTACGCCTTCGTACTGCATCCGTCAACAGCTACTGCTCAAACTTACTTAACATCACCAGGTTTAATATCGACAGGCTCAAGGTTCCCCAAGTGCGCCAACAGTTCAGGGACCATCTTGCTATCTTGACCACTGGAGTGCTGTGAAAAATGGTTTTGCGACTGGGGCACGCACGTATGTATGTCGGTAAGAAGCAGAAACACCACCGCACATGGCTTTCTACAGACACCTGGAGACGGATCGATGAGCGTACAGCAATCAAGGCTCGGATTGCAGCGGCCTCAGCAGTAGAGAGAACCGAGCTTGAAACCCAATACCGTGCGCAGAAGAAAGAACTGCAGCGTAGTGTGAGACGTGACAAAGGTCAATATATGAACTCACTGGCCTCAAGGGCTGAAGAAGCAGCGAGCAGTATCGCAACTGGACTGATGGTAGGACTGTTTACAACATCACTAAGGAGCTCATTGGTGGTCGAAACTCCAAACAGCACCCAGTGAAGAGTTTAAACGGTAACCTTCTGATTTCGGATGAGGATCAGCTCACTAGATGGAAAGAACATTTTGCTACAGTGCTAAATCACATAGACGATGACGGTATGATCTTGAATTTGAATGAGCAGTTCGTAGCAACAAATTCCCAAATTCGCACTGTACCTCCCAGTAAAACCGAAATAATAACAGCAATCAAGTCCCTCAAGAAGAACAAGGCGGTGGGTATTGATGGCATCCCTGCCGAGCTATTTCAAGCGGCGCCAAATGCATGGGCAGATTTGCTGCATCCGCTAATACGGAGAGCTTGGGATAGTGAACAATTTCCACAGGAGTGGAAAAGGGGGATGATCATTAAGCTTCCAAAGAAGGGCTACTTGATGGAGTGCGGTGACTGGAGAAGTATATACGTTCTTCCAGCCGTAGCCAAAATAATAGCCAGAATAGTTCTAGAACGAATTAAAGAACATTTAGATTGAACTCTCGATGTCGAACAGGCAGGCTTTCGCGCTGTTTCCTCCTGCATCGACCATATAAACACCTTATGGATCATAATCGAGCGATGTTTTGAGTATAGGTCTCCGCTACATTTACTGTTTATCGACTTCGGGAAGGCTTTCGACAGCTTGAATCGAGATGCTATCTGTTTGGCCTTGCGCAGGAGAGGCATTCTAGAAAAGCTTATAGCTATTATCAAGACTACATACGAGGGCGATAAGTGTCACATCGTGAACAATGGTAAGGTGTCGGAGGATTTTGAAGTTCAAAGTGGAGTACGTCAGGGGTGCATAATGTCCCCACTATTGTTCTTGGTGGTTATCAGCGATGTTTTCCGTGCAGCATTGACGGAAGCTAATTATGGAATTCGTTGAACGATGACATCTTACCTTAAACGCCTAGATTACGCTGACGATGTTTGTCTACTTTCACATCGGATAATGGAGCTTCATTTGATGGCCCAAAATCCAGAAGCTGAGGCAGACAAAGTAGGGCTAAAAATAAACACAGCCAAAACAAAAACCTAAAGCACTTCTAATACCCACGCTCAACTTAACATTGCCAGACAGGAAGTCGAGAAAGTTGATAACTTTCTATATTTAGGAAGTGTGGTCTCGGCTAATCGCGGTGGCACCGAACTGGATGTGTGCAGCAGAATCGGGAAGGCTAAAACTGCGTTTGGAATGCTATCCAAAATCTGGAGAAGCAATGTTATCAGCTTAAGAACCAAGCTACGACTGTTCCGCTCCAACGTAGAATTAGTGCTGCTTTATGGGTGCAGTACTTGGAAGGTGGACACCATTAACACACGCAAGCTGCAAGTATTCGTAAACAAATGCTTAAGAATCATCTTAAGGATTTTTTGGCCGAACCGCATCTCCAACGAACAACTTTATCTGAGAACGGGCCAAGAATCTATAAGCACTACTATGCGGAGAAGAAAGTGGCAATGGATTGGACACGCCCTACGGCGCGAAGATAGCTTCATTGCGAAATACGCCATGCAGTGGAATCCGCTCACCCAGGCAGGCAGAATAGCGGGACGCCCTAGGCAAACGTGGCGCAGAGCAGTTGAGGAGGAATCGAGCTCTTTAGGAATGAATTGGAGGCAGCTCAAACGCGTTACAGAACTTCGAACACGATGGCGCGCTGGCGTGGTTGACGCCCTATGCCCCCCGAGGGGTTAAAGGATCTAAGTACAAGCCATTATCTTCCTTTTGGTAGAAGATAAATAGATAAATTGACAAGCAAAATCATTTAAACACTCTTGCTGAACAGGCCAAAGAAAAAGCAAGTAATTACGACATTAGAACCCCCGCTCTCTATCGTAAGTCGCCACAACATGCGTCAAGACTCGATGAGAAGAAATCATCATAAGGCTTATTTATACAATTTTAAAAATGTTCGCATTCTCTTTGCACCATCTAGCAAGAATAAAATACATAATAGCCGGGAAAAGAAAATAAGGCGGGTGGACATAAAAACATTCCTATCGAGTTCTACAAAACCTGTAAGTCAATTTCGGCAGAAATTGTGAATCCGCTCGAGACTTTGTAGCCTGAGACTTTACCGTGCAAAGAGCAGAAGGTAATGATTGCCAAGTTCCTAAAGAAAGGTACATTCATTCGAACTGTTACAAACTTTTGCCAGGCAGACACCATGCTGATTATGTTGTACTCTATTTTTACCTTTCAGATCACTAAAATAAATTTATATTCTACTGGGCATCAACCAATAAGCCTCTTCAGCTTAGCATCTGCATTTATTATGTATTTATAGTATACACATCTTTCTTTAAATATATTTTATCTAAAAATGCCACGTAAAAATATTTGTGGCCTCAAGCAATAACCGCTTATGTCGATTTTCACAGTTTCTCAGAAAACGAGTTTAAAATGTTCCTTTTTCCTCAAAAACGTATGGGATTTTGCTATATTGTTTTTGTTTCTTTGCTTACAACTCAGTAACTACTGCAGAGAGAAAAGTAAAAAATAAATGGCCTAAACTTTGAATATTGGAGCGTCTTCCGGCATCCTTAAGTCAATTTTGTCATAGCTCAACTTAAGCGGTTATCGCTTGAGGCCACAGACTGGTTGAATGTACACATGCGAATTGGGAAGGCCGCGGCCGCTTTAATATGTTTTCGAAGATTTGGAGAAGCGCTATCAGGTAAAACCAATTTTATCCTATTTCTGATTAATTTTTAATTAACGGTTTCATTCTAGGTTGATGTCACAATTTATTACATCCACTAGTTTTAACCTTGCTCTTTGAAATAATACAGATCCGATCTAATCATTTTCAGATTTTTAAACCTGAATACACCTCAATTACTCTAGACTTTAATGTGAACGTATGGGTGTTTATAGGATAAGAGGAGGGAAACCATATTTGAAATAAAGAACAGACACAAACTTCATTTGAAAATTAATGAAACTTTTAATAAAAGATAATAATAAAATACAAAGGTATAAAGAATAGTTTTTCCTTGTCAAATGCTTCGCATGACCGTCACTCTTGACCGTAGCAGCTGGACTCCTAGTCTCTCCCTGTTCGAAAGTTTCCCCAGTTCGGATGTGAAGTGGATCGTGGTTGGACAGAGTGACCCTATATGTATGTGTTTTAAACTCCGCTGAGGGCTTCTGTCCCGTTAACTTTTTTATGGAATTAGCGTCATTTGGTCAATTTGAAGTGAAACAATCTTAATTAATGCGTTAAGACTTCAATCTTCACTTACTTACTTACTTACTTATATTCCGCTACAATCCGGGGTGGACATGGGCCTCAACCAACCGACCTCTCTGACCGGCTCGGCCAATAGCCAACCGTCACCAGTTGCGCGCGACAAGTTGATTAAGGTCCCTTTCCAATTGTTCGCGCCACCTAAGGTGGGGCCTTCCTCTATTGCGCCGTCCTCGGGAGTGAATTTGAAGACTTTTTGGACCGGGGCGTTTATATCCATCTGCTCTAAATGTCTTAGCCATCTTAGTCGCTGTATGCGTACTTTTCTGGCTAGGTCGATCTCTGTACAGCCCATACAGTTCTTGATTATATCTTCTCCTCCACTCTTCGTCTATGTAGACGGGTCCATACATAACTCGAAGAACCCTTCTCTTAAAGTAGCCAATGGCATCCTCATCCAATTTTGATAGGGTCCATGCATGTGCGCCATAGTGCATAGCTAGGATGATTAGGGTCTCTTACAGGGCTACATTAGTTGTTCGACATAGAGCTTTACTACTCAATTGCCTTCTTAGCCCAAAGAAACAGTGATTTGCAAGTTTGATTCTTCGTTTGATTTCCGCGCTGATGTCATTGCTCCAGTTTATAGCGAAGCCTAGGTAGACAAAGTCCTTAACTACCTCAAAGTCGTGACTGCCTATCGTGTCATTCTGTCGATGTTGATTGCCTTTTTTGTTGACAGCATGTACTTTGTTTTGCCCTCTTTCACCGCTAAACCCGTTTTTGCCGCATCTACTTCAATGCTCACGAACCTGCCATTGACATCACACTCTCTCCTCCCAATTATGTCAATGTCTTCCGCGTAGGCGAGCAATTGTACAGACTTTTGAAATATTGTGCCTTTTTTGTTGGCTGATGAGTTGCGCACAATACTTCCAAGTACGATATTGATGAAATCGCATGACGAAGCGTTACTTTGCCTAAATCCTTTTTGACATCAAAGAGATCCAAATAGTCGTTACAGAACTTTACGGAGCAGCGTTAGTTGTTCATTGTCGTCCTGCATGAGCGAATAAGTTTGGCAAGGATGTCAAAACTACACATATCTATGTATAGCTCTTCTCGATATACATCTGTCATATGCGGCTTTGAAATCGATAAGGAGGTGGTGGGTATCGATTTGGTATTCCTGGGTTTTTCCAAAATCTATCGTAATGTGAATATTTGATCTATGTTGGATTTTCCTGGTCTAAAACCCCACTGATATTGACCAATCAGGTTGTTAAAATATGGTTTTAGAAGTTCACACAATACGGTGGCTGGGATCCTATAAGATATATTTAGAAGACTGATACCCCTGTAATTGGCGCAGTTTAGGTGGTCCCCTTTCTTGAGAATCGGGCAAACGATGCTAAGGTTCCAATAATCGGGCATACTTTCGTCCGACTATATTTTACAGATGAGTTGGTGTATACTTCCTACCAAATCATCTCCCGCTCTTTTAAATAGTTCGGCAGCTAGGCAGCAGTTTTATTTGACTTTAGCTTGGGTATGCTATCCTCACCTCGTCAAGGTCAGGTGGACGGAAGTGTTGTTCATCATCGTCCAGAATACATACTTTATTCTGCCTAACAGTGGGATTTTGGTAATCATCGCCGTTCAACCGTCTGCAGAAGTGATCCTTCCATATCCTTAGCACCAAGTGCGTGGTTCTGAAACTATGCAATGTCTTACCTATTCAGTTACTAGAAAAGAAATATTGAAATCTATTCTACTATTCGTTCGAGTGAAGAAATTGTTCGTAAAATGAATCCTTCGCAAATAAAATATTCACTTTAATAATAATAATAAAAAAAAAAAAATAAAATAAAACAAAATTATTCAAAACTCGAATAGCAAGTAGAAGTCAAAGATTCGTTCCACGAAAAATTTGTTCACTCGAAGGAATAATGGAATGAATATGGCCGACTGTTTAGTACTTGCGAAAGAAGTGTAGAAAAAAGTGGACAAAGAAAGGGAGTTAGAAATACACATACATAGGTAAGAGATATTTGGTTTAATTGCTATCAAAAAAAGTTACCTATTCAGTTGACTATATTGTATGTATGTACAAAAAGTCATACTAATTGCGAAATGAGGCGGAACCATGAGGAGAGAGAATAAGTTGTACGCAAAGTACGCTGAGGTGAAACTCAATGTGGCTATTCGGGATGAGAAAACCACAAAGTGTAGTTAGGCCTAATGGACATTATTTCACTTTCATCACGGGAACTTCAAAATTGGGCGTAATTTTTACTAATCTAGTGAATGAAAAATTAGAGATGAAATTTGAATATTTCAAAACGAAATATTATACTTCCACTTGCTTTTCGGCTTTGGAGTTGCACAATCTGTCCAAACTATCAGTTATATCTGTTGCTCGCGTTGTAGTATTGTAATGATGCACCACCATTGCTGTGTTAAGCACAAACTCATAAAACTAACCAAGCATATTTACTACCAGCCACATCGTTGTGTGTTTTTATGCCAAAATACACATAAATGGCCGATTTCCGGTTTGTTGTGGTCACAATGGCATCTCAAATAAATATAAAAAAATGACCAAAAAGCTTATACATATCCTCTCTTGTAAATGAAATAGAGCAGAGCATTGCTCATTTCACGTGTAATTGAAATTTAAGAATTCAACGCCACCCAAATGCATTTCGAGCAAACCACACGTACCACAACGAGCAACCGAACAAAAGGATCACACGCGAATCATCATAATAGATCTGATGCTGCTACTGCGGAAGCATGGTCCAAAAGTCTGCACCAACCGGCTGGTGCACCCAATGGAATGTGATTCAACAAATTCGAACAATGGCCAGGGAGACAGAGAGCGAGAGGCAGCAGATTAAGCATGACACGATGCAGTGCCAGTTGTTTAATTGAATCCCTTTCTTCGCAGCGGCTGCATGTACGAGCATGTGCTTCACCCCACAGAAGGATTCAAGGATTCTTTTAAATGAACCAATGCAGCTAGCAGTAACTTTCGCCGAAAAACAATAGCTCGCGCGAATCCAACCATTCGAGCATCCTATTCACATGTAAATTCACTCGGCCGACCGCTACGGTTCGTTTTGTTCCGTTTTAATGAAATGCACAATGGAAAAGGACGAACTAACCCCCACAAAAAAAAACCGAAATCATATTTTAATAATAATAATTATTATTATTGTATAATGTGAAAACGAAAAATATGCGGAGTGAATTATTTCGTGAATAAATCTTTCTGTGGTTTTCACACTCGCAACTCATCGCGTGGTTGAGTGCGCGCTCGGGATGGTTGGCGGTTGTGGCGAAGGGATGTGTGTATGCGCTCGCGGGCAGGAGATAGTCCTAGGGAGTTCATATTACACGGGCCAACAGGCATTCGAGCCATCAAGCCATCCTTCCAGGCCAACGCTAGCGGTGCATATTTTAACGCAATTACGTATTTGTTCGTTTGTGTTATCGCTGTCGTGTCGTTCGTCATGGTTGCTGGTAGAAGGGTGTGCCGCTTGCTAGGCCTATGTGTGTTAGGTGGTGGTTATGTGTGCCAGAGGGTTGGTTGTGTTAAAAGTTGAAAGTCGACGAAAAGGGGTGATTTGTTGAAAAACATTCATTATGCCCCGAAAGCCGAAAGTCGTACCTTAAGTGTACATACATGTGTACATATGTGAACGAGCATAGTTTTATGTATTTTTTGCTAAGGGATGAAAGCTCCTGCCACCAATTTGTATGACAAAGTATTCGGCTGATGATGGGGTGGAATATGGAAGGCGTTCTACTATCTTTTTGTGACATACATAGTACGTAAATTATTTGGGATGCAGAATCGATATGCTTTTCGTGTTGATTTGAAGAACGACCCATAGAACTCTGGTGTGGATTTACTGGTCTCATTTTCAACTGATGCTCTGTGGTCACTAACACCAGTTTGAGAGCATCGAGATAAATAGGTAGGCCTATCAAGAGATGGACATTATTTTCGCAAATTAGAATATGTACCTATTCGAAATTCGTTCTAGAATGTTTTCTCTACGACTCAATAACTCTGCGTGAAATGTTGATAGCTTTATCCTATTGTCAGTTGGAGTTGAATTTAGCAGTTTTTCTTGACCTCTTTCCAGTTTTATAATTTCTCTTCTGAAAAGGTTTTTCCTCTGAAAAATATTCACAAATGTAGTAGTATACTGTATATACTCGTATGTATGAGGATGGTCTGAAAAGTTTCCAACCTAACAAAGATACAAGAAATTTTTTCTTATAATTTATTTTTCTTTTTCTACATAGTCTCCTTGTAAGTCTACACACTTCTCCCAGCGACGCTTCCATCTTTTTAATACGTCCAAATATTACTCGGCGACATCTCTGCCAAATAATTGTTTACGAAGGTGATGGCCTTCTCATTTGATGAAAATCTTTGTTCTCCGAGCGCAACTTTTAGCTTAGTGAACAAAAAAAGTCGCTTGGGGCTAGATCTGGTGAGTGAGATGGGTACTCAAGTAGTTCAGACCGTAGTTCATGGATTTTCGCGATGGCAACCGCTGACGTGTGAGACGGCGCATTGTCTTGGTGAAATAACTTGCTTTTTCTGCAACTGTAGCCCTCTTTCCGCAATTTCTGCCTTCAGCTTGTCAAATAATGATGCGTAGTATGCTCCTGTAGCGATATTTCCTTTTTGAAGATAATCAATTAATATAACTCCATGACTATCCGAAAAAACAGCCGCCATTATTTTCCCACCCGAAAAAAACAGTTTTTGCTTTTTTGGAGCCGATTCCTCTTTCGCAGTCTACTGTTTTGACTGTATTTTTATTTCTGGTGTATAATGGTGTATCCAAGATTCATTTACAGTAATTAACCGGCGCCAAAACTCGGATTTATTGCGCCAACAGAGCATTGGAAATGTTCATTCGAACACGTTTTGGTCTAACATGAGCAAACGCGGCACCCAACGCGCCGTCTTTCTCATAACTAAATCTTGATTAGATATGTGACAAACAGGTTCTTTGGACATGTAGCATCTGCTATTTCTCTCACATTAATTCTGCGGTTGTCTAGCACCATCTAGGCTCTAGAACTTGAGCGATGTTATCGTCAGTGGTTGCAGATTTTGGACGTCCGGAATGTTCATCGTCTCCCAAGCTGGTACGGCCCCGTTTAAATTCAGCTGCCCAAAAGTTCACGGTGGTAAATGATGGTGCAGAGTTCCTGTACACAGCGTCGAACTCATCTTTGATTTGCAAAGGCGTATTGACTTTCAAAAACAATTATTTAATGACAGCTCGATACACGATTTTTCCCATTTTCACAAAAACACTCACATCGCCTCACTCAAACGATTGGTAAACAACATCTGCGCGTCCAAAATGACTGAAATTTGGTGAATACCTTTCAAAAGATGCGCAAACACCTAGCTTTTATTGACGAGTGCTGCCATCTTCATGTTGAGGTCGGAAACTTTCCAGACTACCCTCACACATTAATTGAGCAGCATTGTTAGATATTTTTCTTATCAAATTGTCAAAAATATGTGAAAGATCGTCATGATAAGAAGATTCAAATAGCAGTTTTGAAGTTTAAAGCCTAATAGAAGTCCCTGTACATATTGAAAGCTAAAACCTTGCAAATTTGTAGTACGAATTTATTTTTTCTAATATATAACTTTGTATTCCATTCTGATGGATTAAAGATGGAGTGTACTCCCATCACGTGCATTTCAAGAAAACCCCCTACATATTACGACAAAAGAAATAATAAGGCAATCTTCGCGTTTAACAATCCACACTACTTACTTAGGTGGCGCTACAGTTAGGGATGAACCTGGGCCTCAACCAACAAGCCTCTCCATTTAGCTCGGTCTTTAGCTAATTGTCTTCAGCTGCGCACTCCAAATTGGTTGAGATCCCCTTGAACTAGTAAGCGCCACGTACGGCAGGGAGGTGTTGGCTTGTGAGTTCCGCACAATCCGTTCAAGTACAATATTAAAGAAGTCACAAGCGTCACCTTGTCTAAGATATTTTTTGATATCAAAGTCTCGGTGAGATCATTATCGACCCCTTATCTTTATCGTCATCCAGCATAGACGAACAAGTTTGGCAGGCATGTCAAAACTAGACATGGCTCCATATAGCCCTTCTCTATAGATGCTGTCATAGGTGGCCTTGAAATCGATAAGGAGATGATGAGTATCGATTTGGACTTCTTGGGTTTTCTCCAGGATCTGCCGAAGTGAGAAGATTTGACCGATGGTGGACTTTCCTGGCCTGAAACCCCACTGATAGGGGCCAATCAGGCTGTTGATAAAAGGTTTCCGGCGTTACACAATATCGCAGAAAAAATCATGTATGCAATATTGATACCTCTATAATTTGCGCAGTTGATGGGGTCTCCTTTCTTGTGGATTGTCCACACTGAAAACTTTTAGTATATATCTTTGCCACAACTTGTTGACGGTCCTTCTTAATAGAATAGTATTAGAGACATTTGCAGGAGCTGTAATGACGAAGACGGGGCTGCGAGCACTGATCATTTTCTATGCGGATGCCCAAATTTAGGAACTGTCTCACGGGTTTTTTTATAGTTGCTTTGAATATAGCGTTTAGTGTTGGAGCAATTCAGTTTTGAAATTATTGAATTTGAAGGAAGTTGCTGTAAGTTATGGGGAGACTTTTCAAAGAAATTCAATGCACCCTCCTAACACGCGTATTTCAAATAACGACTCAACGGTTTTTGCTCCAGTAGGTGGGTATCACATTGGTTACAGACATTATCTTTCGGAGATCTACTGGTGTAACATATATGACAGCTATTTATTTGGTTAGAAGTAATAACTTGCATGGTGCTGAATCTCGCTTAAATCCCCAACTATTAATATACTCTTGCTAGACAGAAGATGAAATGTAATGCTGAATCTCTCAATCCTCGCTCCAACTATTGGAGTTTATATAGAATGGGGCTACGTACATGTTATTCTTTTCGTGCAGATGTTTTACAATAGTAGTTCCTTGAAATTTGACAAAAGCAAAGTGTTTTAAAAGAGATTTTTGATTCCGAAGACACATCCACCGCTTGCACGACCTTTTATAGACGTTTCAACTGCTGCACTCCAAAATTATCTTTGAATACGTGCGTTTCAAACATAAAGAACATTTCAAATTTAAATTCAACAAATAAAAGTTTACTTTTAAAAAATTATTTGAGCTGACGGTATTTACATCTTAATCCTTCATTACTCTTTCGATTTCTTTATTGTAAACCATTCCTGGTGTTGGTGAAGCAGCATTACGCATCACAGGTGAACCCCACAGGCGGAGCAGTAGAAATGCAGTGAAGTGGGAGGGTTATGATCCCTTATTTTCGGATCATAACCTCGCTGATAAAAGGAAGAAGAAGAAGAAGAAGGTGAAGCAGCATCACTTGGTTGTCTACTTCCTGAATAACACCCATTTTTTGTCATTTCGACAGCTCCGAAGTCTTGCTCTCCGTCTTTATTATTATATTTCAATTTGAAATTTAAAATAAAAATATTTTGTCCCAATAATTTCGCCTCGAATTTGAATACAAATGCTATAAGAAAACAGCGAAGAAAAAGTGCGCCCAGCTTCAAGCAGAGAGTACGGAGGACCTTTATCGGGACCTGGAGAAAATATCTTCCTCGGTTGCTGATGCAAACCAGGCTGTCCAGGAGCTGCGAAGACACAATATGAACAAGAGCGTGACCATATTCGAAATAGCCGCCCAAAGAAGGAGAAATGCTCAGGAGATTCGTTCGCCTAAGTTCATTAACAATGCTCATGGCCAGCTTCTTGTGGATGACGATAAAATTCTGCAAAAGTGGTGGCAGTATTGTGAACGACTTTTGAATGAACAGTTTCCAAAAGAGCCACCCCTAACTGTGAAGAAATACACGACATTACATTCGAAGAAGTTAGTGCCGCGGTCAAATACTCCAAAAAAAAAAAAAACGAAAGCAGTTGGGCCAGATGAGATGCCCTCTGAGTTCTGGAAAAAGATGGGAGATATCGGGTTCAGATGGCTCAGAATTCTCATCTCCAAATTTATAAGAGGTGATCCAATGCCGAGTCAATGCAGGGAAAGCTACCTTGTTCCTTTGTACAAAGGGAAGTGTGATACGCGAAACTGTGATAACTACCGTTCTATCAAGTTGATGTCACACACCATGCACCAGGGAAGCGTTTTAAGTCCTTTGCTCAGTCATTGACTATCTGCTTGAAGGTAAAGTGACCGACCCCAAGGTACATCAATTATTATAATTATCATTATAAGTGGGGATCTTACATACCTGCAACGAGCAGTTGATGTGTGGGTGGACGTTTTGGAGGGAAATGGGTATCGCATTAGTTAAAAAATGACAGAGTACTTAAGCTGCACTTTCTCTGATTCACTCAGGCCTATTCCAGACATTTACTTGAATGGAACAGTGCAACTGCAAAGATTTCAAATATCTGGGATCTATGATCAATTGCAGAGCAACCTGTGATGACGACATCAATCATTGCGTAAGCGTAGAGTGGATGAAGTGCCGAGAAAACTCCACTATCTTCTGTGACCGAAAAATGCCCCCTAAGTTGAAGGGTAGGTGTGCATCCAGCGCTCACATACGGTTTACAATTTTCGACGATGTATAAAAAGTATGAGAATAAATTAACAGCAGCTGAGATAAAGATGCTTCGCATGACAGCTGGAGTAAAAAAGCTTGATTGAATAAGAAGTTCGAAGATCCACGGAAACCTTCACGTCAAGGAAACCATCTTACGAAAAATAGAGCGCGACCGGCCCTGCTGGTATTGCCACGTTCAAAGAAGAAATCATCTGAACTCTGTTAAAAAGGCAATATTAATGAACGTTCGAAAGTCATCACGAGGCAGGAGAGGCAGGACTATAAACGCATGGATCACACAAATGCAACGACACCAGCATTTGATTGGCCTCAGTAACCGAGTGATCGAAAATCGGGAGGCCTGCCGATTTTTTCCGAGATGAAATAGGCGAACCCTACAGGCGGATCAGTAGAAATTCGGTGAAGTGAGAGGGTTATGATCTTTTGTTTTCGGATCATAACCTCGCCGAAATAGGAAGTAGGAGATTTTGTCCTAATAACAAGTGCGTTGTTCTGTATCATCACCATTTCATTTGGATTCATGGTTTTAATGGCTTTCTTATATCTGTGTAGGATTCGGCGTTTGAGTTGCATTCTTTTGTGAGATCTCGTTGGATAAAAACACCTGTGTTCTTCAACTTTGGTGAATTTCCCATCATTTTTGTTGTCAATTCATTTGAGCCGGTGTTAATTTTTAACTTTTGTACTGTGGTGTTTTTGCTAATTTTTGTGGCTGGCGCCATTGCGAACGACTCTTCAAGCAAAAGTTGTCTTGCTGTCCGAATTTGGACTTGTGGGTCGACGCGCGTTGTGATAGTGAAGATAATGTTTCTCCCCTTTAGCTCTCGACTTCGAGATTCGAGCTCCTCTTCCAGAATAATGCAATGTGCCTCGAATTGCTGCACTTGCTTTGACAATTCCTTGTTCTGCATTCATAAGGAGTCTATTTCTGATGTCAACTTTTGAAGATCATCTTTGCTGTCTAGATTTGCGGTTGCGCTTGCGAGTTTGGAATCGAGAGACTTTCGATTATCGCTTAAATTTTTTTTAAATCTGACTCGGAAGTAGACATTTTTGAATGATATTTAAAAAGTTTAACTCTCTTAACAGCTCCTCTTGTATTTGGATAGCCGTTGCTTTCAGCTGATGTTTGACAGAATTTCCTTTTGTTGACACTCATATGAACAGACGATTTGGGATATAGGGATTTACCGGCCTTATATAAATAGCTTTACCTGTTTATATCGAATGCTTTTTATGTATTTGATAATGGCTTTCAAGGAACAAGCTGTAGTAGATTTTATAATTTAATTAAATTGCAAAAATACAAAAAAAATTCACATTAAAACATTACACTCGCGCATCAGTGTTCTGCCTTAATATATCGGTTCATTAAACCAAGAGAACATAACCAAATCTTGAATCAAAAAGCAGTGAGGCATACAATATGTTTCAATTTATTCCTCTATCTCGACTGCTTCTTAATACAGCCATAAATTTATCTTATGAACTTGATCCCTTTCCCTTTGCCACACAGACATTGTGAGCGACATTGGATAATAAAGCATTTCGTCCTTGCAGCTAATTTCCTAACTTCTTATTCATTAATTATTTCCCTCTAAATCGAATTAAACTCGCATTTTTTCAATCCAAGTGCGAGGGGTTGTTCCCTGATGATATAGGGGAGGCATGAGGTAGGAGGTAGAAGACGATCAAAACCATTTTCAAGTGGGCAACGTAATTACATTTAGGGCATTTGCATTTTCCTTAGATAGTCCTTTTTCTCAGTCTCGGTCGAGGGTTTCCTTTCGATTTCCCCCCTTTATTCTTCATTAGGTGCTTAATATGCCTATCTATCTGTATATGTGTGTGTGCCTGAAATTTCATCCTTGCAAATTTCTTCTTCGTTTATAAATGCCTTGCTTTGCTTTTTTTCGCATGGGACACCGCCATTCATCTATCTCTGCACTGGTTGCCCAATGCTGGTCGAGCGAACGAACGTCGAAATCGTAAGGGTTGGTTTGGTTGCCTGAAATTCTTCTTCTCTTTGCTTTTCTTTCATTATTTCCTGATGCCCCCTTCATTTTGTTCCACAAGCCAAGGTACCGCGCGTTGCCATTACTTTTCTTCTGGCAATAGTGGTGGCGTTGGTATTTGCCATTGCTGCTCCTGCTGCTGTTGCCGCTTCTGCTTCCACTACTGGATGCTGTGCTACTATGGCTGCCAGGATTACACTCTCTCTCGACCGCCATCATACCACTTGAAATTTATTTCGCACACCACCAATTCAGGGTCGGTGGCCATAAATCACGGCTGCAGCACACAGAACATCCCGGGCATAAAGTGTAGCAAGTTTTTCGCGCGAGCTGCTGTTTTGTGACTGTGTGTCTACCCTTGGAAGATAGATGGAAATACACTGAACGTACACACATACAACACACGTATAGAGTCGGCTTGTATTGTTCCAGTGTGGTAAGACTAGTAGATATATCACCCAGAGTCAAACTGCTGCCACACTGGTACCACCGATGCTGTTGCTGGCTGCCACTATTGCTACCATTGTTAGTGCTATGCTAGTTTGTGGGGGTGCGGGTATTTGAGTCACCTCATCTTCATCATGCTTCGGAAAATCCACCCTTATCAAAGCGCACAAGGACAAAAACAAAAAAGTTTCAATACTGAGCACGGATATGGGATGCGGCGAAGACTACGTGCAAGAAATTCCTGAAATTGCACTTTGACACACACGTGATGGTTGCACCTCTACCATTAGATAGACGCAGTGTTTAGCTATTCCGAGTATCAAGACTAGGAGAAGGCGACTTTGTCTCTTGTTTAAGTATTGCCTTGGGAAAGTACAATGGACTAGTTGAGACTGAGTGCTCAAGTCGAGCGAAAAAAAAAGGCTTGGAAATATAAGTTTATGCTCTAAATGTACATTTTATATCTCGAGGGAGATTTTAAACCGCCATCTTAGTTGGCGACAGGCTCAGGACATTTTCAGATTTCGTCTCACTTCGATTTCTCATGTCAACGGTAGCAACCGTGGTGAAGACACTACATTGAAACGTAAGCTTCCAGTTTTTGTGCTATCATTCCATAAAACGGAAAGCCAGCAAAAGACATTCAATATTCGTACAATCATGAGTATGGTCGTTCAAATTGAGCCGCTACGTGTCAACACGAAGACAATCCGTCAATGTAAGCGATGCCAAGAGTTTAATCATACACAGGCGTACTGTTGGAAAGAGCCGCGCTGCGTTAAGTGCGCTGGAAATCACTCTTCGGAAAATTGCAATTTGAGCAAAAATGAAAAAGCAACTTGCGTTAACTGCAAAGGAAGGCACCCAGCAAATTATCGCGGTTGCGAGGTTGCTAAGGAATTACAGACGCGACGGAAAAAATCTACAACGCCGATTGTACGGGAAACGAAATCAGTCGATCGGGCTCCTAAGTCGGTAGAACGTATTACTAAGCAGACTGAGCGGGCTCGTAAGCCAGTTGTACAGATTCCTAAGCCGACTGAAAGGGCGCTCGAATCAGCAGTGCAGACTCTTGAAATAGTCAATCAGCCTTCTAAGACGGTTAAACGTACGTCAAAGTCGTCCACTAAAAAGACTGAACGAAAAATAACCTCGGATAAGCCAGCGAACCCCGTACGTCTGACGTATTCTCAGGCTGCAGTCAAAGCAACCAAACGAAACGACGGACTACCCTCTGATGCGTTGAGTGAAATTCTGAACTGCATCTATGCTAAGTTCGAGGAACAATGTGAAATTAACAAACGGATTCTCGAACGTCTCAGTAACGTCGAAAGCTTTTGTATGGCTAACCATAAATCTAAATCTAAGTAAATATAAACTCTTTGCTTAAAATAGTAACATGGAATGCAAACGGACTCTTACAAAAATTTAACGAATTAGAAATGTTTCTAATAAGAGAAAATATCGACATATGCTTGATCTCCGAAACCCATCTAACAAGGGAATCGCAGATAAAGATAAGAGGCTACGCTGGTTATCACGCCTATCATCCTTCTGATAGAGCGCGGGGCGATTCGTCCTTATTCATTAAAACTAACACCGAACATTCGGTCGATATAAGCATAGAGCTGGAAAAACTTCAGTTGTGCGCGGTAAAAATAAATACCTGAGTTACAATATAGCATCTGTTTACTGTCCGCCGCGATGCTTACTAGAAAAAGACGACTACTGTCGTGTCTTCAATGCTCTTGGTTCAAATTTCCTGATTGGTGGAGATTTCAACGGGAAGCACACCTTCTGGGGTTCAAGATGTACATCTTCTAAAGGAAAAATTCTTTACGAAGTGGCAAATGAATTCGGTTGTTGTTTTTATTCGTCTGGAAAACCGACCTATTGGCCAACCGATTCAGGAAAAATTCCCGATATTATCGATTTTTTTGTTACAAAAGGAATTTACGAGAAGTTTATTACAATCAAAGAATGTTTTGATCTCTCTTCTGACCACTCGCCGGTAATTATATTACTTGGAGAAGCGCTGATCAAGAAAAAAGGGCCTCCAAGACTTACTAGCAATAGAACAAACTGGGAGGGCTTTAGAAATGATTGCGAAACAAATATCGCCTTAAATGTATCACTTAAAACACCTTGTGAACTAGAGGACGAAGTTGATCGCTTCGTGAAAACAATCCAAAGAGCGGCGTGGAAAAACACTCCTTCTGGAAGTTATAAGATCAACCGCAACGAAAAGTATCCCAGAGAAATCATTGAACTGGTGAGGGATAAACGAAAAGCACGAAAGAAATGGCAAATCACACGTGCACCGCAGCATAAAACGGTCCTTAACCGACTATGCAATCGCCTTAGAGATAGTATTCGCGAATTTAAAAGCAAAAAGATAGCAACCTATCTTGAAAATCTTTCCGGTGAAAGAGAATCAAATTATTCGCTTTGGAAAGCGCTAAAAGGCATCCGGAAACCTCAAATGCAAGCGCCACCAATTCGGAAAAACGATGGAAACTGGGCCAAGAGCGACAAAGAGTAGGCAGACCTTTTGCTTTGCACTTAGAAGAAACGTTTTAGCCGTTCGACGGCCCTTCGTTAACGCCCGACTCCCCAGTCACGACATCTGACAACTTTAAAGTAAAAAAAGTTGCATTGATTGAACTGAGGGAAGTGATCAAAGATTTAAAGATGAAAAAAGCTCCGGGTTACGACTTGATATCGGCGCAGGTAGTCAAGGAGTTGCCGAATAAAGCTATTATCAAACTGCTCTACTTAATCAACGCTTCGTTCAGATTGCTCTACGTTCCGAGGCAATGGAAAGTCGCCGAGATTATAATGGTCCCGAAACCAGGCAAACCGATAAATGAGAAGAAATCATATCGGCCTATTTCCCTATTGCCGGTTATCTGTAGACGTTTGGAAAGAAGTTTTTCGAATATTTTTGAGATAACCGGCAATTTTTTTTTTTTTTTTTTTGCCTAGGGGGTAGTGGAAAAACGCTAATGCGCATGGGAAACAGTCCCGCTACAGAGCGGGAAAAAAAAAAAAAAAAAACAAAAAAAAATTGCCGGTTATCTCAAAAATATTCGAAAAACTTCTTTCCAAACGTCTACAGCCCGTAATCGACGAAAGACGTCTCATTCCTGACCATCAGTTTGGATTTAGAATTAAACATTCTACAATTGACCAAGTCCACAAAATAACTGACGTGATTGAGAAAGCTCTGGAAGAAAAAAAGATTTGTTGTGGTGTATTTCTTGACGTCTCACAAGCTTTCGGTAAGGTTTGGCACGAAGGCTTGGAGTATAAATTGCAACGACAACTGCCACGGCAACTCTTTTTAATCTTGCGATCGTACCTCACCGAGAGACTCTTTCGTGTTAAGCACGGAAACGATTACTCTGACTTCAAGGAGATTGCAGCCGGAGTCCCGCAAGGAAGTGTCCTTGGCCCACTTCTATATGTACTCTACACGCGTGACATCCCGCAAGAAAGAAACTGTGTCGTCGCCACGTTTGCGGACGATACGACGATATTGACAACGGGCGATACCATTGAAGCAGCAACCGGAAAGCTTCAACATGCTATTAATAAAGTCCACGCTTGGACGAATGCTTGACGTATTGTGCTGAACGAAAGCAAATCTACTCACGTCAACTTTACGTACAAAAAAGTGGATAGATTGCCTGTATATCTAAACTCGGCTCAAATACCGTACGCAAACGAAGCAAAATATCTAGGAATGACTCTAGATGTCAAGCTCAAATGGAAATCGCACGTGAAAAAGAAACGCGACGAACTTCAAAACAAATACCGACAAATGTACTGGCTACTCGGGAAACATTCGAAGTTGAGCCTACATAGCAAACTGCTTATCTACAAGCAAGTGCTAAAGCCAGTGTGGACGTATGGTATACAACTATGGGGTTGTACCAAGAATAGCAATAGAAACATCATACAAACTTTTGAAAATAAAGTTCTTAGAACGATCGTCAACGCACCGTGGTATGTACGTAACGAAGATATTCCTCGGGATCTGGGAATTCCCAGCGTCGTCGAAGAGATAACAAAATTTGCGCGTAAACACAAAGATCGTGTTCACAGCCATTGTAACCGTACTATCATTCAACTACTTGACGCGAATAATTCAATTCGTCGTCTGCAAAGGACAAAACCTTTTGACCTCGCGTCATAGTATATGCCGGTCGCGAAAAAGGCAGGAACTTTCATTGGAATTTAACCTGTGTAAAGTACTAGATTTATTTTCAATCGCATACGAACATATTTTTCTATAATCACGATTCTCGTAAGCGAAAATAAAACTGCTGGATAAGCACTGGCTTAGTTGTAGGAATCATTTTGAAGAGAGGTGTTTTTTTAGTGAGTAAAAATCTCACATTACCATAAGGACGCGCCGTCGGGCCTTATGGTGTCTTTAGAAAGTTTTTCACCTGCTCTCGGAAAAAAAAAAAAAAAAAACTGTAGCATTTGCTTAAAAGATGTCTGGTTAATAATTTGTGTGCTGCCATATTTACCAGTGGGCGTATTGGCAATTGCTAAAGGGCTCACTGTAGCGGCCGCAAAATCTTATCGATTTGTCAGTATGCATTAACTATTAGGACGAGTTATTTATACCAAAAGGTCGGATAAATAAAATACTTATCTGTGGTGAGTCAAGTTATAAGACAATTTTTCAAAGAAGATGAACTTAATGTGAAACAAAATCAGCGTTTGAATAAAATGCAACAAATGCTTACTTACTGAACTTCTTTGGAAGCAGAAAAGCTTTTTGTTTGCCCATCGTTGTTTGCTCATCGCTAATAAGATCAACATTTTTTTTGTATGGGGATGCGACATCTGGATAAGCTTATTATCTGTGCTTCAAGTACAGTTTTAGATAGGAAACGAATACCATCTTCACTGGCATAACTAAAGGGCACGACTGAGTCATACGTACTTGTACCTGTAGTATATTATCTGTTTACAAATTGATTTTGAATATATGTAAGTCAATTTTATGGGGTCACAATTCTTTTAGAATAATAAGACATAAAGTTTAAAGAAAATCAGTCCAGCTGTTTAAGCTGCAGGCCGAGGTACATACGGACAGACCGATAAAATTACGAGACTAAAGGTTATTGGTTGGTTCGATGAATTTGTATCGTATAATGATCAGTCTTCAAAGTAATTTCAATATAATGATTTTTTTTTCTTTAAATTCCTTCACAGTTGTGTTGCGAAATACTTACATGTAAACAAATAACTTCTGCTAACAATGCAAAGCGCTTGTTCGACCTAAATTTTAAAGAAGCTTTTGGAAGTACGGACTTCAAATTTATTTCTTAAGTACAGCCACATTTTATGACCATTTTAGGACAACTTTCTAGGAACCATGAAAACCAAATTTTAAACAACAAACCCTATATGTAATGTATCGTCCATTTTCGGGTTAGAATGAAAATAAGGATCTAACCTCGGGGTAAAGGTTCAAGGTAAATTAGTTTAACCATTAAGACTGCAGACGAACAGCCAGAGGACGGAAATAATTGCAACACCCGCTGTTTCGGATTCTTCGATAATTTCATTATTACTATACTTATAGGTGCTGTGTGTTATGCATAGGTGCAAGTAAAAACACATTAAAGCTAGACCCGTTTTCGATTACATAAGATTTCTACATTTGATCAAAATCTTCTTTTTTTTAACGCTGTAAAAGTGAGGTATGTAATGTTTGAGAGAAACAGAGAATTTGCCTATGTAATAATAGTCATTGTTGTATAATTGTGCGCTGACTTGAGTCAGTGGCCACTCCGACAGTTCGAGTCACAGCAAAAACACAAAAAAATATTTTCTTATGCCTGGCATATTTCATATCAAGCTTAGATATGTATTTATTTTGAGACAAATCTGAACAGAAAGAGCTTTGAAACGACCGCATTATTTTTTGGCAAAAACCCATCCCATCTTATAGCCCATGCTAAAGTTTTCGAGAAAACTCGGTTATTCCAAAATCGACCTTAAGTAAATTTTGGGATCGTAATAAAAGTTCTGATTTGCCTTGAATTGTAGCCCCACAGATCTCAGATATTTTTTTTTTTCCGAGGGTAGGTGAAAATCTTCAAGAAAACACTATGAGGATCGACAGCGCGTGCTCATAGTAGTGTGGGATTCTTACCCACTAAAAAACCTCCCTTCAAAACAGACTTGTTTTCATTTTTTACTACAACTAAGTATTCGACTTATCAAGTAGTTTTCATTTAACGAAATAATGACGTTTTGCAGGTGCCTTCCCATTAGAAGTTCCTGCTAGTTCCGCAGTTTGGACGCGGTTACTTATCGCGCTAAGTCTAAAGGTTTGGTTCTTTGTAGACGGCGCAGTAAAGTTATTTCTTCCAAAACTTGCAGGACTGTAATATTTACGTGACTTTCTAGTCGACTTTTATGCTTTCTCGCGTAGTTTTTGATTTCGTCTTCTATAGTTTTAATGCCAAGATCTCTGTGGATATCGCTGTTTCTGATATACCACGGAGCATTAATAATACCTCTTACTACTTTGTTCTCAAAAGTTTGTAAAATTTTAATATTACTTATTTTGGTACAACCCCAGAGTTGTATACCATATGTCCATACGTATAGCACTTGCTTATATAAAAGCAGTTTGTTCTCTATATTAAGCTTGGAATATTTTCCAAGTAACCAATACATTTCTCTATATTTATTATCTAGTTCTTTGCGTTTTTTCTTAACGTGCGTTTTCCATTTCAGCTTTGCATCAAGTGTCATTCCAAGATACTTAGCCTCGATTGCAAACGGAATTTGAACCGAGTTTGAAAAGATCGGCAAATTATTTATTTTCCTATAAGTAAAATTTACGTGAACAGATTTGGTCTCATTAAGCGCTATTCGCCAAACCTTTGTCCATTCATTTACTCTATCCAAAGCTTCTTGCAGTTTTTCTGTACTATCTTCGACCGTTTTACCTACTGTCAAGATGGCAGTGTCGTCGGCAAATGTAGCTAGCTCAGTGCCTTCTACTTGCGGTATATCACGGGTGTATAATAGATACAAGACTGGGCCAAGGACGCTTCCTTGCGGCACTCCAGCCATTATCTCCCTGAAATCCGAATATTCATTTCCGCATTAGACGCGGAATAGTCTATTCGTAAGGTAGTTCTTCAAAATATTATATAGGTGCTCTGGCAGAACTTGTCGTAATTTAAACTTTAAGCCTTCATGCCAGACCTTGTCAAAGGCTTGAGAGACGTCAAGGAATACGCTTGAACAAATCCTTTTCTCTTCAAGAGATTTTTCGATTACATGAGTTATTCTATGCACTTGTTCAACTGTAGAATGCTTACTTCTGAATCCGAATTGATGATCCAGAATGAGATGTCTCTCTTCTATAACCGGCTGTATTCGCTTAATCAAAATTCTCTCGAACACTTTGGATATGATTGAAAGAAGCGAAATCGGTCTATAAGACGTTTTTTCATTCGGCGGTTTTCCGGGCTTAAGGACCATTATGACTTCGGCCACTTTCCATTGACTGGGAACATATTCTAGTCTAAGCGCGGCGTTCATAATGACCAGAAGCTTAATTAGAGTTTTTCTCAGAAGTGCTTTAAGAACCTCTCCCGTGATTAGGTCGTATCCAGGAGCCTTCTTAGGTTTAAGTTTCTTTATTTCTTCCTTAAGTTCGGTTAGTGTTGCATTTCTTATTATACGATTGTCAATATACGACGTATTTATATTTTGAATAAGAGCCTGTCCATCAAGCGGTTTGAAAGTTTCTTCCAGGTGGGCGGCAAAAACTTGCGCTCTCTCTTTATCATGCCTGGCCCATTCGTCTTGATTTTTCCTAATTGGCGCGGCTTGAATTTGAGGTTTTTTAATACCTTTTATAGCTTTCCAAAGCGAATAATTAGAATCTTTTTCTGCCGATAAGCTTTCTAGGTGAGTTTGTATTTCATTATTCTTAAGGTCTTTAATAGATCTTTTAAAAAATTACACAAACGGTTAAGATGTGCTTTATGTTGCGGAGCCCGACTTTGTTGCCATTTTTTGCGCGCTTTCCTCTTCTCCTTAATCATCTCAGATCTCAGATATGAAGTTTGAAATAAATCCGTGTAGTGGTTTAGGCTGATGGTGGTGGAGGAGCCGTTAATGGTGTAACGGCAGCGCTCATACTCCTCTAGTCCACTACTGGCGGCCCAGTGCCCGGCCCCTCGCCAAAGGGGAATAAATAAAGGAACTGGCCCTCCAGGTTTGGAGTTGTGCCGTCGGGCTAACTTCCCTATTGCGTAAAAAACCTATGATTCCGAAACAAACAAAAGCCTCGGATAAGGATGACTCAACTGATGACGACCCCAGCAAACGAAATAAGGACAACGACCTTCGGATCTGCACGTGCAATGTTCTGTCCCTTTACACACCACGTGCAGCCGAACAACTAGCAAATGCCCTAGACTGCTATAAAGCAGATATTACCTCCATCCAGGAAGTGCGATGGGATGGGCCCGGCAAAAAGATGATGAAAAACTGTGACATCTACTACGGTGATTGCTACAAAGGCAACAGGCAACGCTTATTCGGATTCGGATTTGTTATAACGGCAGACTTGGGCAAGAAGTCTTATTACGTATTATAACCATCCGGATCAAGGCTAAATTCGCTAACATAAACCTAATATGTGTTCATGCCCCCACAGAAGAAAAGCACCCTGCCACCAAAGATTGTTTCTACGAGCTCCTCGACAAAACATACGAGCAATGTCCTAAACACGACGTTAAAATCGTATTGGGCGATTTTAACGCCAAAATAGGAAAGGAAGACGTCTTTGGTAGGGCAGTCGGTAAGCATAGCCTACACGACACCACGTCTGATAACGGACTAAGACTAATTGATTTCGCTGTGGAGCGAAATGTCACCATAGCAAGCACATGGTTTCCTCATCTCGATATTCATAAGCAGACATGGCGGTCCAATGATCATGTAACGATCAATCAAGTTGATCATATTGAGATCGACGTAAGGCATGCCTCCAGTAATCTGGATGTCCGGACCTTCCGAGCGGCCAACATAGACTCGGATCATTACCTTGTTGTAGCCAAGGTACGAATGCGGATATCCCAAACTGAGCAACAAAGAAGAATCACTGTGAGAAAATTTAACGTTGAAAAGCTACAATCGCAAGAGATCGCGTATCCCGAAATCTCTCAATCACCTCTATGCCGCCAGCATCAAGTGCCAAAGACCAGTGGCGACGCTGCCAACATGCCATCAGAAACGCTACGACTGATGTGCTGGGTCTCGCTCGACCACCACCGCGAAATCCCTGGTTTGACGAAGAATGCCGGCGAGTACATGCAGCAAAACAAGAGGCATACAGAGCAGCGCTGCAAAAGAAGACGATATCTGCTCATGAGCTCTACGAGCAAAAGAGACGGGAAGAACATCGGCTTCTCCAAAAGAAGAAGAAACAGCACGAGAAGCGGGCGTTTGAGAATATCGAGAGTTTATACTCCAAGAACAATGTATGGAAGTTTTACCAAAGGGTAAAAAGAACGTGTCAGAGAAGTAATACCCGTACAGAAACCTGTAGAGATAAAAATGGAAACCTCGTAGTAGAATCACAGTCGGTGCTGAGAATATGGAAAAACTACTTCTGCAGACTGTATAACGGTGACGAAGACCAACATCCCGCTGTCAGACAGAATGAACCATTCAATGTAGACGATGATACTCGTAGTCAATATTTCCGTCCACCCGACCAAAATGAAGTGAGGATAGCAATATCCAAGCTGAAATCCAACAAGGCTGCTGAACCTGACGGCTTACCGGCCGAACTTTTCAAGGCAGCTGGGGATGAATTGGTAGAGTGAAAACACCAACTTATCTCTAAGATTTGATCAGACGAGTGTATGCCTGATGAATGGAATCTCAGCATCGTTTGTCCGATCCACAAGAAAGGATACCCCCTCAACTGCGCAAATTATAGATGTATCAGTCTCCTCAACATTTCATATATGTAAGATCTTTTTGGCGATATTGTGTGAACGCCTGAAACCTTTTATCAACAGCCTGATTGGACCCTATCAGTGCGGTTTCCGGCCAGGAAAGTCCACCATCGATCAAATCTTCACACTTCTGCAGATCCGGAGAAAAACCAAGAATTCCAAATCAATACTCACCATCTCTTTATGGATTTCAAGGCCGCCTATGACAGCATCTACAGAGAAGAGCTTTATAGAGCCATGTCTAGTTTTCACATCCCTGCCAAACTTGTCCGCCTGTGCAGGCTGACGATGGAGAACGCTCGCTGCTCCATCAAGGTCGTTATGACCTCACCGAGACCTTTGATGTCAAAAAAGGCGCTAGACAAGGTGACGCGCTGTCATGTGACTTCTATAATATTTGACTTGAACGGATTGTGCGGAACTCACAAGCAAACACCGAAGGCACAATCTATCACACGTATGTACAACTGCTGCATACACCGACGATATTGACATAATTGGAAGAACTCAGCAGGCTGCCAACGGTGCGCTTGCAAGCATTGAGGCGGAAACGGCCAAAATGGGTTTAGCGATAAACGAGAGCAAAACCGAGTATATGCTGTCAACAAGAAGGGACAACCAACACCGACGAATCGGACAGAACGTCACAATGGGCAGCTATAACTTCTAGATCGTAAGGGACTTTGTCTACAACAACCAACTGTCCAACCGTTTAGACGTGTTTTCATTTTCTCCTGCTTCGCGAGTCAATATTTCCGCCAAATCACTCTAAACGGCTTTTTCGCCAACTAAATATTCAGTGCATTGCAATTAATTTCAATTAAGTGACCTACTGACTGTATTCAAGTCCGTTACTCCAGGTGCTGACATTCGCCCCACTTTTATCTGACTTTGACAAAAGTGTTCCCATTAAATTTTTGCATAGATCTGCAGTAATTATCATGCTCTGTGTCACTGTGCCACCAATTTCCGTTGACCCCATTTTCGCTAACGCGCTTGTTCACCCTATAATTCGCCATCTCTTGCGGTATTATCAACTGCCCAATCACTGACAACAATGCTGATTGGGTTTCTTGTAAAGGAATCTGCGGAAAATCTTTCCATGCCATTTGTGTCGGTCTCAACAAAAGAAATACGGTATATGTAAAAGCACTTTCTGACAACCTCCTTTTCTTTTGTGATGAGTGCAAAAATATCTCACTCTCGCACGTTCTCCTTGCGATAAAGTACTTAGTGACTCAAATGACTGCCACCAAAAAAAATTGTCTAAAAAGATTATGGGTAAACTCTCCAACTTAGATAGCAGTGTTAGATGTGTTGACGATTTAGGCAACTCGGTTCAGAACTCAACCGAGCAAATCAACTCCAAACTCTGTAAGATTGAAAAAATAATTGCTGATCTGACGGAGTTAATTCTAGGCAGTCCCATGAAGGAAGAATCCACCATGCACCACCTCAACAAAGTGTTTTCTGATCTCAAAGCTAATTATACCTCGCAGATCAGTTCTTACGAAAAATTGCGCGAATGTGTTAACTCCCTGCGGGAAGACTTTGACATCCTCTTCCAATCGTCAAGCAAGCATTCATCTCCCAGGCAACCTGATCCAATGCTCGACGTATTTTTCGATCGAATCAATGGTGTCGGCGACGAAGTCACTGCAACGCGCTCAACCATTGTGAGTGGAATTGAATCGGTATGCCACAAAATCGACAACCTACCTATCCATACCCAACATAACTTAAACATCCATTACAACACATCAATTTTGGATGAATTTTTGGATGCCGATGTTGACTCACGCTCAACTCCACCTTCTCTTTTACTGCCGACGGACGAATCATCAAAATCTCTCGCTGCCCCTACTGTCCAAGAGTCCGAAACTCCTCCCGTCGCTGCCCCCCGGAAACTCATCAAGCATTTTGGAACAACCTGGACACCTTCTGAGTGGCAGCGTAGGCTGAATAAATTAAGTCCTGACAGCCTCCAGGTTACCACCTTCCTCATCAAAGGTAGCCCTCGTAATGCTGATGTCTCGTGGAATACGAATTTGTTTTTAAAAAATACGGTATAACCATCTCCCGATGCGAACTGATCCTGCCTTCTCACCACAGAAGTCTTCGCAATTTTAAAGTCGACCTCCCGGCTAGATACGAATGGCTATTCCAAAACCCTGCTAGTATAAATTTCAACCTCGGAAAGATGCGTATCTGCAAATGGACGGACAAATCTACTAACATAGATAAGTTAATTAATAATAGACTTAGTAATAACAACACCCATAGAGATAAGTTAATTAATAATAAGTTGTACCCACTCTCTCTTCGTATAACAAATCCACCATTTCAAACAATGGACCTACCACCCACCAAAAAGCCAGCAGTACTCATCTCCCGCCTTTAACAAGTCTAAACCCGACTCAAATTGGTCTTTCAAAATGGGCATCTTCCCTAACTTCAACTTTAAAACGGGTCGTACTGTCTAAGTCTGCTACCAAATTGCCGAATATCAAGCCAGTTTCTTTCGATGTCCCGCCGGTCCTCTTTCCCTCTCCAAACACCAAGGCCACTCCCTCAGTCAACTACCCCAATAGAACTTCAAGTAACCGCGTCTCTTTTAATCTGTCACCTGATTCCTGTCCTCCTCCAAGCCATAGCACTTCTTCTAATAACACTCCCCCCACCGTTAATTACCCGAATTTCACCCACTCCCACACTCTCAATCCTTCCTCGTTAACTACCCCCAGTTGCACCTCTGTCCATACTTCGTCCTCGGTCTCTCTTAACAATTCCATCTCGGCCAATTTGCCATCTACTGCATCTCCCCCCACTTTCGATCCAATGCTTCCTCCCACCATCAAACTCACGTCTAAATTAATAGACCCAACGTCAACAATCAAAACGACTAACCTGACCGAAATCGTTTCCAAAACACTACAAGCATAAGAGAAAGGTAATGAAGTGGATGTCATTACCACCGACTTCAGCAAGGCCTTTGACAAAATCTGTCACTTAACAATTTACCGTAAACTTAAAGCCCTCGGTTTCCCACACTCTTTCATTGCATGGCTGAGATCGTACCTAGAAAAAAGCCAGTACAGGGTTCTCTTCAGATTTTCAGTCTCTGACCCCATTAACGCCACTTCAGGGGTTCCTCAAGGCAACTATAAACGATGTTGGTCACGTCATAAAAGACTCTGATCTGTCTATTTACGCGGATGATGTGAAAATCACTAAGGTAATATCTACCCCCACCGATTCTCTCTTACTTCAAATCGATCTAAATTCATTCCACACATGGTGCGACAAAAACGTTCTAGAACTTAACGTCGCCAAATGTCAATCCATAACATTCTCTCGTAAACGCTTCCCCCCACCCCGCAGAACCTATTACTTTCTTAGCCAGCTCGTTCCCTAGTCTCCTCTATATGCGATTTGGGTATTATTTGTGACAGGGATATAAACTTCCGTTCTCACATTGATCATATTCTACACAAGGCCAATTCTTCTCTCGGTTTCATAAAACGCTGGTCTGAAGAATTTTCGAACCCTTACGTTTCTAAATCCCTTTATATCACCTTTGTCAGACCACTCCTGGAATACGCCAGCCAAGTTTGGTCACCTTATCACAACATACACTCCCTTAGAATCGAAGCTGTGCAGCGTAGGTTTATCCGGTTTGCCTTATGCGGTCTTCCATGGGCCGACAACTATATCTTACCTCCCTATGAAGACCGGCTAAAATTGATTAACCTGCAAACCCTTACAAAACGTCGCGAAGTCGCTGACATACTTTTCGTGCACCAATTATTAACCGGTATGATCGATTCCACCGCACAACTGGAAATGATTTCCCTTCGCACTAACCCTCGAAACCTTAGGTCCGTACCGCTCTTTCGTCTCCCTCACCACCGCACCAACTACAGAAATTTCGAACCAATTTCCAGAATGTTACGCCTGGCAAATAACTCACAGAACACCCTAGACTTTCATTCGAGTCCATCCGCCCTTAGAAAGTCCCTCTACACCTCTTCATGACCTCTCTTCTCTTATTTCCACTAACCAGTATTCGCCTTTCCCTCAACTTTTTATTTTCCCTCTCTAGTTTTTAAAATAGTTTTTAAGACCTAGTTTAATAAAAAATGAAAAAAAAAAAAAAAAAAATGTTAAGCTTAGAGTTAAGTTCCCTCGTTGTTAGTTCTTAAGTTTAGATTTAAGCTTGCTTGTACTAAGCTAAATAAATAAATAAATAAATCTACCTCGGCTCTGCTATAAGCTCGAAAAACAACATCAGCGCAGAAATCAAGCGAAGAATAACTCTTGCCAATCGCTGTTTTTTGGGCTTATAAGGCAATTCAACAGTAAAGCCCTATCTCGAACAACTAAGGAGACTCTGTATAAGACCCTGATCATCCCAGTCCTGCTTTACGGCGCTAAAACATGGACTTTATTAAAAGAGGATGAAGATATCCTTGGTCATTTCGAGAGAAAAATTATTTGTAAGATTTTCGGTCCCGTTTGCGTTGACGGGTTTTGGAGGAGAAGATTCAATCACGAACTATAGGAGCTGTACAGCGACATTGACCTAGTCAAAAAACTGCGTATTGGACGTCTGAGATGGCTAGGACATGAAGAGCGAATGGACACCAACGCTCCGGCCCGCAGAGTCTTCGAATCTAACCCCGAGGGACGACGCCGTAGAGGACCTTCTCGCCGTAGGTGGCACGCACAAGTTCAATGGGCCGTCGGCCAACTTGGAGTGCGCAACTGGAGGCAATTAGCTAAAGACCGAACTAAATGGAGATGCTTGTTGGTTGAGGCCCAGGTTCACCCTGAACTGTAGCGCCACCTAAGAAAGTAAGTCAGGTTTAGGCTGCAGTCAGCTTCGTACATATATGCATGCAGATAGACAGATAGTCAGAATTGGTGGTTACACATTTTTGAGTTCTTCCGCAATAAGATTGATCAAAATTTTGATATGAAAAATGTTTATGAAAACAATAATTGCCTTTGCTTATAAAAGATAATTCAATGGTAAGCCAGGTAGCGCTACACTTTAGGACCTGTGCCTCAACCAACAGGCCTCTTAATTTAGCTCGGTCTTTAGCAAATTGCCGCCAACTGCGCACTTTAAGTTAGTTGAGGTCCCCTTGAACTTGTGAGTGCCAATTACGGCAAGAAGGCCCTCTGCCACGGATATCTTCATTTGTTTTCAATGAAGTCCATGTTTCAGTGTTGTAAAGCAGGGCTGAAATGATCAGGGTCTTATACTTATAGAACAGAGATTGTTTCAGAGACGCTTGGTTTTTTTTTTTCTTTTTGTTGAGGCAACTGTTATCTACATCTTTTGGCAAATTAAATCATGAAGCGATATACAGCTGAACACGAAAATAGTCACTGTGCATGAAGTGCGTTTCGCATATTGCGTAATTTTTTTGGTCAACATAACTGGCCATCTGAGACAGCAATAAGCCGTTTGGTGCAGAAATTTCGAGAATCTAGGTCGATGCAAAACGTGTAAACACCCGTGCGTCGTCATCCAGGTCATTTGACCAAAAATATTGCTGTTGTGGAAGAAAGTGTCCCGACAACCTCAATTCGTCGTCGTGCACAGCAAGCCTACCAATATACCCTATACCTAGGGGTGTATTGTTATACCCATATTCAATAGACACAGAAACTGAAGCCTACACCATATTTCCACCAAAACGGATACGTTAAAAAGCAAAAAAGTGCATTTGGGAAACTGAAAATCCACAAGTCATTCAAGAAAACTTATGCACCCACAACAGGTCATAGTTGGGTGTGGTTTTTGGACTGGCCGGCGCTCACGGGCTGGCGTAGTACTTCTGCGAAAATGATACCGGTTAAGCTGTTACGGAGAACGATGAACGTTATAGGACACGTAAACAAACTTTTTCTGGCGTGAATTGTATGGCATAGACTTACACAATCTGTGGTTATAACAAGATGGTGCTTGTCACACAGCGCTTGAAACAATGGTCTTATTGCGAACGAAATTCGCAGGACGCATTATCACAACGAAATAACTAGGTGAAATAGCCGCCGAGATCTTGACATTTAACACCATTGGACTTCTTTCTCCGTGGCTACGTGAAAAGTAAGGTCCCAATAAGTCCGAGACAATTCCAGGGCCGAACGACGAAATTATATGCATTCTTAACCAGGTACAGTTCGAACTATGCCAAAAAGTCATGAAAAGTTTTGATACATGCATCCTGTGATGCCAGAGGAGTCGTGGTGGGCATTTTTCGGATATTGTGTGAAATAGGTGCAAATATACGGCATAGAACCGTAGGTCCATTCTATTCGCGCAAAAATATTATCGCACATAATATAGTTGCGAGAAAGTAGGTCTTTGCGATTTACTCGCATGGGCTTTTTTTTAATCGGAGATGAAATAAGGCCTTCTAGCCCCAGTATTACAGCTGGGTTCCTGCGTTTGATACTATTTTGCGCTTTTAGACAAAAGGATTAACTATTTACAACATCGCATTGAAGAGGAATATCGGCTAAATTGAACTTTCCTCGCCATAACTCTTGAACTCAGAAAGGTATCGCCAATATTTTAGTTGTCTCTCAAAATACCTACAAATAATTTCCCACTGACTGTCTTTAGCAATTCTCATAAATCACACAATTTCTAATTTATATTTATACTATGTTGACACCCTCTTACTGTAGGCACAGCAATTCATCCACTTCTCTCAACACAAACAACGAACAATATCCTTCATTCAAAGCAATTAAAAATAATTTTTATTTCATTTTAATTGAAAACCAACAAATAAACCCATTTAAACAAACTACCTCCTGCGCTCCCACTCGTCGTAATTCGTAAGGATTCCCCATAGAAATGAGCAACCACAGACGGCGACTGCCGCAGGAATGAGCGCATCCGTGAAGAATCTAATTTAATCAATTGCTCTAACCGCACCCCCATATCCCACACACAACCAAACGCACCCCTCACAATCTTGTGTAGTAATTTCAAAAGGCAAAAACTAATTTTATGACTCGTCAATCTTACATTTTCAACGCGATTCTGGATGAGATGGGGGTGGCACGACATCAACAACCAGTCAAGGATATTTCTTTTGTCCTTGCACACGATTTTATGAGGGTCGAACAAAGATGCGCGCAGCTATAAGTGTTTTGCTTTAAGCGGGGGTGCGTACTACTAGATATAGTTAGTCCAAGCGGGTGTATGTTGAAAATGCCTATATCATAGAATGAAGCCCATAAAGAAAATACAAAATAGGAGTTCTCCTTTTGCTCCTTGCCAGATTCATTATATCCGTCTTCTTCTTATTTTTCTTCTAGTTTGGATTTTTTTTTCTTTTTCTGGTCATAGGGGGTTGAGAGTGCTGAAGAAGCCCTCTAATTTAAGGGTAGCAGAGAAAAAAAAATATCATAAGAAGAAAAGTGTGTGAGGCGAATAGAATGAGGCAAATGTATTTTCACGATAAAAATGATGAATGAGGGCATAAATTACTTTGGAGTGGTGGAGCAGAGGGTTGGTGGTTGTTTATTTCTGTAAATGATTTCTTTTCTTATTTCTACTTCGCCGCATAGTCGATGTAGTCTTCCTTGTGCGCCCCACGTCTTCTGTTTTTCTTCTTTTTTTTTGTGCTGCTTATGCTACTAGTCTCCATATACTGATACTGATGTTTACAAGCGTGCCCGTAATGGGTGGGTGGATCGAAGTCCTTCCATAATGATATCCTTGGAAAATTTATAGCATTTTTTTTTTCTTGTTCCTTTTTTTGTTGGTGCCATTGTTGTGTTTCCTTTCATTTGATTCTTTCTGTTTTGTTTTTCTTCTCTAAATGCTTTATATAAGTAAAATAAAATGTGTCCTTATCGGTGAAAAAAAAGGAAATACATGTTATGTATACATTTATTTGTTATCTTTGATACCTCACAATGGAATTATTTTGCAGAATATAAAGGAACTTAGATATCCTTTTATTCAATTCGTGTGGGGCTGTTAAACAATTTCACATTTTCTATAAGATTTAACTTGAATTTATTATGTCTTTGAAGATGTTCCATGCGCCTTTCCTAAGTCGAAGTAGTTGACAGTTGCACCCAGCTGGCTTGCCAGAATGACAATCCGTGGAACTTAAGCCCTGGTTCCATAGCGCAATATCCGAGGTCATGCTTTATCTTCTTCTTCCTATTTCTGCAAGGTTATGATCCGAAAACAACGGATCATAACCTTGTCACTTCACCGCATTTCTAATGGTCCGTCTGTGGGGTTCGCCTAGTTGACCTCAGAAAATATGGGAAGGCCTCCCGATTTTGGATCACTCGCTTACTGAGGCCAATGAAATCTATTTTCCGGTCGCGCTCTATTTTTCGTAAGATGGTTTCCTTGACGTGAAGGCTTCTTCGGATCTTCGGACTTCTTATTCGATCAAACTTTGTCACTCCTGCTGTCATGCGAATCATCTTCATTTCAGCTGTTATTAATTTATTCTCATACTTTTTGTACATCGTCCAACATTGTGAACCGTATGTGAGCGCTGGACGCACAACTGCGGTGTAGAGCCTTCCCTTCAACTTAGGTGGCATTTTTCTGTCACAGAAGATAGCGGAATTTTCTCGCCACTTCATCCAACCTACGCTTACGCAATGATTGATGCCGTCATCACTGGTTGCTTTCCTATTTATCATAGATTCCAGATATTTGAACTTTTCGCACTTGGAAAGCACAGTTCCATTCAAATAAATGTCTGGAAAAGGCCTGTGTGAATCAGCACAAGTACTCTGTCTTTTTTGAACTAATGCGATTTCGCTCGAAAACGTCCACCCACACATCAAGTGCAGGGATATAAAAAAAAAAAATTAATAAATATTTGGCGCAACAGCTCTTTAAGTGCCAGGGTCTAACTTCTCGCAACCACTCATGTTGTGTGCGTTATATTTTTCACACGAATGGAAGGGACCTACAGTTTAGTGCCGTATCCGAACGGCGATTTGAGAAGCTTTTTCGAGACAACAATACTCTCGGATGTTTGTCAGACGCTCGCGGGAGGTGGGACCGTGAAAAAACTTTTTGGTGTTTTCTGGGATTCGAACTTGTAACCTCATGCGTAGTGATCCGACACACTTATGTCCTGTATCCCCTTGTGGGTCCTAGGGCCTCTACTACGCCTACGCGCCATCATGTACGGTTTCTGGCAATGTGTCTGAGTTCTCCCCAACTTTTCCCTAACTGCCGTGCCTCCTTCTCAACTGTTCTGCGCCATGTTTTCCGCGGACCGCCAGGTCTTCTGCCATCCTGAGTTAGAGGGTTCCATTGCATAGCATGGTTCGCTATGGAGCTGTCACCCTTTCGGAACGTGTGACCAATCCACTGCCACTTCCGCCGTTGGATAGTTGTGCCTATTGGTTCCTGACCCGTTCTCTCGTAAAGGTGTTCGTTAGAGATACGATTGGGCCAGAAAATCCGTAAGATATTGCGCAGACACCTATTAATGAACGTTTGCAGCTTTCTGGTGATAGTAGTGGTCACTCTCCACGTGCTGCAACCATATAGCAGCACGGATTCAACGTTGGAGCGGAACAGTCTTATTTTGGTGCTCAAACTGATTGCATTGCTTCGCCATATTTTGGACAACATCCCGAACGCGGACTTTGCTTTGGCGATCCTGTTGGTTATATCCAGTTCGGTTCCACCATCGGTCGAGACAATACTCCCAAGATACTGAAAATCCTCTACTCTCTCTACCGGTTGTCCAGCAATGCATATTTGAGCCGATGAGTTAGTTCCAAGGCTGATGATTTCAGTTTTTGTCGTATTGATTTTCAGCCCGCGACACCTGCCTCCCTCTCCACATCTGCTGTCATTTGGTGGAGGTCCATAATTCTGTGGGAGAGTAAGCATACATCGTCTGCGTAGTCAAGATGTTTCAGTTGAGATGTAAGAGTCCATCGAATTCCTCCGTTTCCCGTCGACAAAGCTGCATGAAGCACATCGCTAATCACCAATAGGAATAATATTGGTGAAAGGATACAGCCTTGTCTTACCCCACTTTGAATCTCAAATTCCTCAGACAACCTCCCCCTGTGCAGAACGTGACATTTGGAGCCTTCATATGTAGCTTTGATAATAGCAATTAGTTTATCGGGAATGCCTCTCCTGCGTAAGGCACGCCAAATAAACTCCCTGTTGACACTATCGAACGCCTTCTCAAAATCGATGAACAGCAGGTGCAGTGGCGATCGATATTCAACACACTGTTCGATGATAATCCGCAGGGTGTTGATGTGGTCGGCACAGGAGGATCCAGAGCGGAAACCTGCTTGTTCGGCATCGAGTGTGTCTTCGAGATGTTGTTTGATTCGCTCAAGGATGATTTTAGCTATTATCTTAGCTACAGCAGGCAGCACGCAGATACCCCTCCAGTTTCCGCACTCCAATAAATTTCCTTTCTTAGGAAGCTTGACGATCATTCCCTTTTTCCACTCGTTAGGAAAGCTCTCAGCTTCCCAAGCTCTATCTATAAGTGGAAGCAGAAGCTCAGCCGATGTTGTTGGCGCTGCTCGTAAGAGCTTGTTGGTTTTGAGTGCCTTGATCGCGGTAATGATCTCATCTTTACTGGGAGTCGTGGTGCGTATTCGGGAACTTCTCACCTCGGGCATCTCAGTCTGATTTGGGAGCATATCGCTAGCGACTACACGGTTCAAAACCGTAGCTAAATGCTCTTTCCATCTCTTGAGCTGGTCCTCATCCGAAATGAGCAAGGAGCCGTCTAGGCTTTTCACTGGGTATTGGCTGGAGCTGCGACCACCTGTCAGCTCTTTCGTGATTCTGTAGACAGTCCTGCTGTCGCACCTCCGTGCAGCTTCTTCTGCTTCTGTAGCCAGCGCGTTGATGTAGTTGCGCTTGTCACGTCGTACGCTACGCTGAACTTCTCTCGTCTTCATGCGATATAGGGACTCTAGCTCGCTTCTCCCTGCTGCTGGGGTAGCTGCAACGTGAGCTTTTAGCTGTTTTCGTTCGTCAATCCTTCCCCAGGTATCCTCGGAAAGCCACGCCCTATGTCTTCCCTGCGATCGACCAACAATTCTTTCAGCACCAGATGTAAAAACATTTTTCACAGCACACCAATGGTCTTGGATGGTTGCGGGCATTGAGCTGCTGATTGCTTCCACACCTTGCGAAGAGTGCTCCCTTAGATGTTGGCGCACTGAGGGATCACTAAGTCTATCGATGTTGAACCTGGGCATTCTTGTGTTGTCGTGGGATCTTCGAACTGCAGCAGTGCGTAGTTGGAGAGTAGCTATCATAAGATGGTGATCACGTACTATCCCCACATCTGCCCCTCGTCTGTTTCGGACGAGACTACTTCTAAAGCGGCGGCTGATAGCAAAATGGTGAATTTGGTTGGAGGTTGCTTGCCTGTCGTTGGAAACCCAGCTGACTTTGTGGCAGGTCTTGTGCTCAAACATGGTGCCACCTATCACAAGGCGGTTGGCATTGCAGAAATCCACAAACCTTTCGCCGTTGTCATTGCGGTTGCCTAGACCATGTTTCCCGATTACATGCTTGAGCCCTTCGTTGTCGCTGCCTACCTTGGCATTCAAATCCCCCATCACTATGACAATGTCTCCATTTGGAGTTGTGTTGAAGACGGCGCTTAAGAGATTGTAGAAGCTCTCCTTCTCGTCCTCAGACGAACTATTCGTTGGTTCGTAACACTGTATGATGGTGACACGTCGTACTCTAGTCCGGAATCTGGCCGTCAAAATCCTATCACCATGAGGCTGCCAGGAAATCAGGCCCTTGCGTGCTGTTGTTGTTAGCAGTAGTCCGACTCCATATTCTCGCGGACTTCCGGATGGTCTTCCAGAATAGAGTAGTACAGTGTTACGCGTTGGAGACTGGTACTCGCCCGCTTCTAACCATCTTACTTCACTTACCCCCAAAATGTCCAGTTTATATCGCATGAATTCCTTTTCCAGTTGGAGGAATCTGGCATTGTAAGGACCTTCTCTTCCCGAGTCGAGGAGCGTCTTTACATTCCAGAAACCTATCTTTGTCCGGGTACAATAGCCAAAAGTCGTCAACATGTGATCAGTCCTTATCCGAGGCATAGTGTCGGTTTCAGTAGCGAGCTGGTTTCAGTAACGCAGGTTGCTGGCCCACGTTACCTAGCCTAGAATCAAGGCCCTAGACAACCCGCACTTACAATTTTGGCCTATACGTATAAGGGTTTATACGTATAGTTGCCCGGGGACCACTACTAGGAGGTAAAGTAAGCACTTCATCACGAACTTGATTGTTGCGCTACTGGCCCAAGCCAAGTTTTGGGCAGTCAGTAGTTTCCCGATCAATCGCAATGCAGGTCCCCAATAGTGTGATCCGACACACTAACCACTTACGCCACGGCGCCCTCGGTGCAGGGATATAGGCCTTACTTATGATGGCTCCATCGTCAGAAAAGAATAATTGATGTTTCTTGGCATCCGTCACTTTACCTTCAAGTGGATAATCAAGGACTGTAATAATGACTTAAGTTGCTTCCTTGGTCCACCCCTACTTTGATTGGGATCTCGTCGGTTACTCCAGCGTGGCATCTTACTCTTGTCTTTGTTCCTTCATACATGTCCATGATCATCTGTACATAGGTTTCTGGAACCACGCGATGTCTAGGTGTTGTCTGTCGAATGTATTTTCAAAGTCAACCAATACAATATGCGAATCCTTTACGGAATCACGATGTTTTTCCATTATGATCCTTATACTTTGAATTGCATCTGTGGTTGATTTACCCGCGACAAACCCGCACTGATCATCAGATAGCCGTATTTTTTTTTTTTTATAATTTTGCGCGCACTCAAGGGGTTATGAATACCTTTAACATGTTTACACACAGTGCGGGCGTTGGAAAGGATAGATAGAAAGAGAGAGACAGATTTTGGTATTGCGGTTTTGAAGCTCAGTTGTTTATGTTTCAGAGAAACTCGAGTGGTGGCGTCCAGATAACTGGGGAAATTTTTGGTATTTTTCGTTTTTGCTTCTGATTCAAAGTATTCTTTTTTTCCCGATAACTGACGGCAAATCATTAGCAACAGAGCGAACAATTTCCCCAGCCATATGACCAAGCTCCTGCCAGTGCTATGCCTTCGCAGTAGTGTTCACACAAGCTTTTCGCAATCGGCCACCTAATACCCGCTCAACGATTTTCATGGTGTGTAACATCCGCTTGATCGAACGATAGTTACCACAGTTTCGCGTATCACCCTTCCTTTGTATACAGGGAGAGGATAACTTTCCCTCCATTGATTCGGCATTGGATCACCACTCATGAATTTGGAGATGAAAATTCTGAACCATCTGAACCCGATGTCTCCCATCGTCTGGCCCAACCGCTTTTCGTTTTTTCGAGTATTTGACCGCCTCACTATTTCTTCGGCTATAATGTCGGGTATTTCTTCACAGTTAGGGGTGGCTCTTGGAAAGTATAGCCAGGGAAGCCGTTCACTCAAAAGTGCCTTACAATACTGCCGCCACCTTTGCAGAATTTTATTTATTTATTTATTTATTTTATTTATTTAGCTTAATACAAGCAAGCTTAAATCTAAACTTAAGAACTAACAACGAGGGACCTTAACTCTAAGCTTAACAATTTTTTTTTTTTTTATTATTATTTTTTTTTTTTTTTTAATTTTTTTTTTTTTTTTTTTTTTTTTTTTTTTTTTTTTTTTTTTTTTTTTTTTTTTTTTTTTTTTTTTTGGGCCCCAGGGGGCCCACACATTTTTTATTAAACTAGGTCTTAAAATCTATCTTAAAAACTAGAGAGGGAACTGGGACTGGTGTACAGGGACTTTCTAAGGGCGGATAGACTCGAATGAAAGTCTAGGGTGTTCTGTGAGTTATTTGCCAGGCGTAACATTCTGGAAATTGGTTCGAAATTTCCGTAGTTGGTGCGGTGGTGAGGGAGAAGAAAGAGCGGTACGGACCTGAGGTTTCGAGGGTTAGTGCGAAGGGAAATCATTTCCAGTTGTGCGGTGGAATCGATCATACCGGTTAATAATTGGTGCACGAAAAGTATGTCAGCGACTTCGCGACGTTTTGTAAGGGTTTGCAGGTTAATCAATTTTAGCCGGTCTTCATAGGGAGGTAAGATATAGTTGTCGGCCCATGGGAGACCGCGTACGGCAAACCGGATAAACCTACGCTGCACAGCTTCGATTCTAAGGGAGTGTATGTTGTGATAAGGTGACCAAACTTGGCTGGCGTATTCCAGGAGTGGTCGGACAAAGGTGATATAAAGGGATTTAGAAACGTAAGGGTTTGAAAATTCTTTAGACCAGCGTTTTATGAAACCGAGAGAAGAATTGGCCTTGTGTACAATATGATCAATGTGGGAACGGAAGTTTAGCTCCCTGTCACAAATAATACCCAAATCGCATATAGAGGAGACTAGGGAACGAGCTGGCTAAGAAAGTAATAGGTTCTGCGGGGTGGGGGGAGGCGTTTACGGGAGAATGTTATGGATTGACATTTGGCGACGTTAAGTTCTAGAAAGTTTTTGTCGCACCATGTGTGGAATGAATTTAGATCGATTTGAAGTAAGAGAGAATCGGTGGGGGTAGATATTACCTTAGTGATTTTCATATCATCCGCGTAAATAGACAGATCAGAGTCTTTTATGACGTGACCAACATCGTTTATAGTTGCCTTGAGGAACCCCTGAAGTGGCGTTAATGGGGTCAGAGACTGAAAATCTGAAGAGAACCCTGTACTGGCGTTTTTCTAGGTACGATCTCAGCCATGAAATGAAAGAGGGTGGGAAACCGAGGGCTTTAAGTTTAAGGTAAATAGTTCGGTGACAGATTTTGTCAAAGGCCTTGCTGAAGTCGGTGGTAATGACATCCACTTCATTACCTTTCTCTAATGCTTGTAGTGTTTTGGAAACGAATTCGGTCAGGTTAGTCGTAGTGGACCTACTTTTTAAGAAACCATGCTGTTGTGGGGAAAAAATGGATTTGCAGTGGAAATACAGTGAGTCGTAGACAATGCTTTCGAAGAGCTTAGGGATAGAGGAAAGTTTGGCTATGGGTCTATAGTTAGAAATGTCGTTTTTACTGCCTTTTTTATGGATAGGGAAAATAAAAGAGTCCTTCCATAATTTTGGGAAAACGGCTTGAGAGAGTGAGAGACGAAATAGAGTTGTAAGGGGCTGACACAGGACATCTACACATTGCTTTAGTAAGATGGCGGGCAGACCATCGGGACCAGGGGAGAAGTCATCTTTGAGCCTATTAATTTTTTCTCGCACAATATCAGACCTAATGTCGACTGAAGCTAGAGAGGTTTGAGGACAGTTATTCAGGTAGGAGAAAAAATCTAGGTCCGGTTCGTGTACATGGTCACTATACGATTGGCTGAAAAAGGTTGCAAAGAGGTTGGAGATTACTTTAGGGTCAGCAGATGAAATATTAAGTAATTTTAGAGTGGAAGGAAAGCCGTCGGACTTTCTTTTGACGTTGATAAATTGGTAAAAGCGCCTAGGGTCAGTGATTATACTAAATTGCATTCTATCGAGGTATTCGAGATAGAGGGATTCGCAGAGGATGGAAAAGCGGGAGTAAGCTTGCTGGTAATATGCGTAATCTGAGGCAGATTTGGATACCAGGTAAGTTTTCCATAATTTGTTTCTGACGTTGCGAAGAGTACGCAATTCCTTATTATACCAAGGAGGTGATGATGAGCAGTTTTTTCGAGGCAGATAAGGGACAGATTGGAGAAGACAGTCAAAGATTGCTGTGTAGAAGAATACGAGAGCGATATCAATGGGTGTGTTAATGTTTAGGAAGAGGCTGAAATTTATGCTATTGAGTAGGTTGTTAAGTTTAACGAAGTCAGCTTTGCGGAAGTTGAAAGAGAGAGAGTTCTCAGAATCAACGGTAATGTTGACGTTTTCATACGAAAAGGCAAGAGCTAGAGGAGGGTGATATTGGTCTAGGGTGCAGAGAAGATGGTTACTCGCGGTAACCAAGGAGTTATGGGGGTCGGATGAGAAAATCAGATCTAGCTGCCTACCTAAGTTGTTGGTAATGCCACTGATCTCAAAAAGGCCGGAGTCAAAAAGACGATCAGTAAGGAGGGTTTCCTTTTCTGAGGAGGAGTTAGTAGGAACAAATGATGATTCGTCCTCAGATGGAGACCATTGTAAAAGGGGAAGGTTGAAGTCGCCAACAATTATAAAATCGTCATCAGGATTAGCGATATCTAACAGAGAGTCAACTGTATCAACGGCCAGCTGGTATGCTTTGACGGGTTGAGAAGGGCGAATATAACAGCAAACAATATATACGCTCCGTTTGGATACAGATAATTTAGCTGATACGAATTCAAAAGAAGTGGAATTTGAGAATTTGACGAGGGTTGCATCAAGACGATTATGTATGGCTAAAAGAACACCGCGGCCGAAGGAGAGGTCTTCATGTTTCTGGCCGTCAGCGCGAAAGACTACGAAGTCAGAGGTGAATAATTCACAGTTAAGAACGTTGGGACAAAGGTTGGTTTCAGTTAGGGCAAAAATGTCGTAGGGAAGTGATTGTGATTTCAGGTGCACCATCGGGGTTTTGGTGCGAAGTCCTCTGACATTCTGATAGTAGAGGGAAAGGAGCTTTGGTGCAATTTCAATGGAGTGAGATGGATCGACTGTGATGGAGTTAGGGACGAAAATATTTATTATGATTGCTGCGAGTTTTTTGGAGATACGAGAGACGTTTGGAACCAATATGAGAGCCATAGGTTGATAGGTCTTTAGCCACAGTGGTAGAGGAGATATTAAAACTCTCATGAAAACGCGTGTAGATATTCTTAAGGGCTATAGGGTTAGTTGGGAGGCCTTCTTTTTGGATCAAGACCATGACATTAGTCTTTGTTTTTCCGTCGATGCAGACGGAGTCAGGCTTGTCATGTAAATAGGCTAGGTAAAGGCGCACATTTTCAAAAAGCCGGTTATCGCGCAATCTTGACATAATGTAGCGGCCATCGAGGTCATTGATTGTTGACGTTGGGTCTATTAATTTAGACGTGAGTTTGACGGTGGGAGGAAGCATTGGATCGAAAGTGGGGGGAGATGCAGTAGATGGCAAATTGGCCGAGATGGAATTGTTAAGAGAGACCGAGGACGAAGTATGGGCAGAGGTGCAACTGGGGGTGGTTAACGAGGAAGGATTGAGAGTGTGGGAGTGGGTGAAATTCGGGTAATTAACGGTGGGGGAAGTGTTATTAGAAGAAGTGCTATGGCTTGGAGGAAGACAGGAATCAGGTGACAGATTGAAAGAGACGCGATTACTTGAAATTCTATTGGGGTAGTTGACTGAGGGAGTGGCCTTGGTGTTTGGAGAGGGAGAGGGGACCGGCGGGACATCGAAAGAAACTCGCTTGATATTCGGCGATTTGGTAGCAGACTTAGACAGTACGGCTGCCGTTTTAAAGTTGAAGTTAGGGAAGATGCCCATTTTGAAAGACCAATTTGTGTCGGGTTTAGACTTGTTAAAGGACGGGAGATGAGTACTGCTGGATTTTTGGTGGGTGGTAGGTCCATTGTTTGAAATGGTGGATTTGTTATGCGAAGAGTGGACAGAGAGTGGGTACAACTTATTATTAATTAACTTATCTCTATGGGTGAGGTTGTTACTAAGTCTATTATTAATTAACTTATCTATGTTAGTAGACTTGTCCGTCCATTTGCAGATACGCATCTTTCCGAGGTTGAAATTTAAACTAGCAGGGTTTTGGAATAGCCATTCGTATCTAGCCGGGAGGTCGAATTTAAAGTTGCGAAGACTTCTGTGGTGAGAAGGTAGGATCAGTTCGCATCGGGAGATGGTGATACCGTATTTCTTTAAAAACAAATTCGTAATCCACGAGACATCAGCATTACGAGGGCTACCTTTGATGAGGAAGGTGGTAACCTGGAGGTTGTCAGGACTTAATTTATTCAGCCTACGCTGCCACTCAGAAGGTGTCCAGGTTGTTCCAAAATGCTTGATGAGTTTCCGGGGGGCAGCGACGGGTGGAGTTTCGGACTCTTGGACAGTAGGAGCAGCGAGAGATTTTGATGATTCGTCCGTCGGCAGTAAAAGGGAAGGTGGAGTTGAGCGTGAGTCGACATCTGCATCCAGTAACTCATCCAAAATTGATGTGTTGTAATGGATGTTTGGGTTATGTTGGGTATGGATAGGTAGGTTGTCGATTTTGTGGCATACCGATTCAATTCCATTCACAATGATTGAGCGCGTTGCAGTGACTTCGTCGCCGACACCATTGATTCGATCGTAAATTACGTCGAGCATTGGATCAGGTTGCCTAGGAGATGAATGCTTGCTTGACGATTGGAAGAGAATGTCAAAGTCTTCCCGTAGGGAGTTTACACATTCGCGCAATTTATCGAAAGAACTGATCTGCGAGGTATAATTAGCTTTGAGATCACAAAACACTTTGTTGAGATGGTGCAAGGTGGATTCTTCCTTCGTGGGACTGGCAAGAAATAACTCCGTCAGACCAGCAATTTTTTTTTCAATGTTACATAGTTTGGATTTGATATCCTCGGTTGAGTTCTGAACCGAGTTGCCTAAATCGTCAACACATCTAACACTGCTATCTAAGTTGGAGAATTTACCCATAATCTTTTTAGAGAAATTTTTTTGGTGGGAGTCATTTGATTCACTAAGGCACTTTATCGCGAGGAGAACGTGCGAGAGTGAGATATTCTTGCACTCATCACAAAAGAAAAGGAGGTTGTCCGAAAGTGCTTTTACATATACCGTATTTCTTTTGTTAAGACCGACACATATGGCATGGAAAGATTTTCCGCAGATTCCTTTACAAGAAACCCAATCAGCATTATTGTCAGTGATTGGGCAGTTGATAATACCGCAAGACATGGCGAAATATAGGGTGAACAAGCGCGTCAGCAAAAATGGGGTGAATGGAATTGGTGGCACAGTGACACAGAGATCTATGCAAAAATTTAATGGGAACACTTTTATCAAAGTCAGATGAAAGTGGGGCGAATGTCAGTACTTGAGGTAACGCACTTGAATACAGTTAGTAGGTCACTTAATTGAAATTGATTGCAAAACCGGGCGACACTTGGGGTAATGCACTGAATATTAAGTTGGCGAAAAAGCGGTTTAGACTGATTTGGCGGAAATATTGACTCGCGAAGCAGGAGAAAATGAAAACACGTCTAAACGGTTGGACAGTTGGATTATCGTCATCAACAAGAAGGTGGCCATGAGCATTGTTAATGTACTTTGGCGAATGAATCTCCTGAGCATTCCTCCTTCTTTGGACGACTATTTTGAAGATGGTTGCGCTCCTGTTTATATTGTGTCTTCGCAGCTCCTGGATAGCCTGATTTCCATCAGCAACCGGTGAAGATATTTTCTTTAGCTCCTGATACATGCCCTCCGTACTCTCTGCTTGAAGCCATGTTTTATGTCTACAATACTTTAAGTAAAATTCTTTCCAAAGGTGTTAGAAACACGCTCTAGTTTCAAAGCGGTGGTCAAGTCTAGTTAAATAACCTAACTAGGTTGGCACTTCGTTGTAGATTGGATGTGAACGCCCGCAAAACTGAACTGGAACTCCCTTCTAGGAAATATAAAATTTCGGTAATTGACCCTCCCTCCTTAAACGGTAAAGCTTATATCTTATTTTGGATAGGAAATTAAGCTGTAAACCCAACATTTAAGAAAGAGTCAAGAAGGCTATACTTTCGTTCGGGGTGGTTGTCTGGTGAATTGCCTTAGATAAAGCTGTAAACCGCGAAAATCTATGATAAATCTAAACGAAGTCCACCGATCAGCTTTATTGTGCATAAGAGGAGCGCTTCGAACTATACCCAATACAGCACTGGACATTGTGTTTTATCTGACACCGCTTGACATCTTTGGTAGACAAATACCAGCTAAAGCAATCTCACAGTAATCCAAAAAGGAATTTGGTCACACCGCTATTCTGAATAATTTCAAAATCGCTCTCAAGTTAAATTTTGAGAAAAACTTCCAGGTAACCACTCTTTCTTGGTCATTCTGGGAAGAAGAGGTTTTCCTGGAAGATAAGTCGGTTCACTTCTACACCGACGACGGATCAAAAACTAACAACAGTTTTGAGGGAGGTGTTTTCTTTGATAGACTTAATCTCAGTACCAGAAAAAGTACTTTAGGCATATCAATCGTAACTCGCAAATTCAAATTAAAGATGAATGCTATCGAGAGAACAAATCTTAGGTAAAAAATTTAGCCAAAGCTGGATCTGAAACGCTGTAAGAATTTAATTTTTTTCAGCAGATTGCATATTAACGCTTCCATAGGTGTCATCACTAGGCACTGTCTTATAGGCAAGCATGCAACAAGATTTGGGGTACACTCGAATGATTTCTGTAGAAGCTGCACAAAGAAGAGGAGGAAACCCTTCTCCATGTTCATTGTACTTGTCCAGTTCTCTCCCACAAACGAAAACTTAACTTAGGAGGTTTCTACCATAGCGATCCACGTGATATGATAAAAACAAATATCAGAAGTCATCTACGATTCATCAGATTATTAACGAGTAACTATGGAGACATTTTTTCATGACCCATATGGTATCATAACGGACTTATCATTGGTCTAAGTGTATTGGCGCTAGCTGGCAGCCACTTCAACCTGACCTATCCTACGATCGGGTTACTCGAGGTAATCTCTGAAGTGTTCTGCAGGAGTATAGGTCATTTGCTCTTTAAATCAATACATTTAACTGTGGGCATTGGAGTCCGCCCAGCTTGTATTTTGTCACTGCTTCATTATACAATACGCCCTCGATAAACGCAATACCTCGGTAAAATCCCAAAATCTTACCATTATTGACTCAGTATTTGCAAGTTTACGAAAAGGAATGACTCGTTAAAGGCAACTTTCCATCCATGATCTCTTTTTTTTTTTTTTTATCCGCAGGTAGGGGTAAAATTCTTTATGGATAATAGTAGCCCGTGCTACGAGTTTTGTCCGACTCCATGCTCCTGCATGGTTACGTAAAAAAAACACCTCCTATTTCTCCGTCTTGTTGTTCCCCTGCGACACCACCAGTTAAGGCATTCCTTCCCAGGGGCAGGTTTGATATTTCTTTCTTTCGTATCTCCTTTAAGCATTTGCGTGTTGTTGTTGTGTTCGAATGTATGTGCGTATGTCCGTCTGCCTGTGCATTTGCGTAGGTATATTTTGGTGTATACCAGCGTTATCTGTGTGTCTACTCGCGTTCACCATGTTACTTCGTGTGTTTTCCTCGCTCTCTCTCCTTTCTCGTTCCAGTCGTCTCAACCCTTGGCATATATCCTTGGCATACGAGCTCACTAAGTTCCACTTATTTTCGAAATCCAGCATGTAAAATATTTGGCGCAACAGCTCTTTAAGTGCCTACATAGCTTCTCGCAACCACTCATATTGTGTGCGTTATATTTTTTACACGAATGGAAGGGACCTACAGTTTAGTGCCGTATCCGAAGGGCAATTTGTTTTGAGAAGCTTTTTCGAGACAACAATACTCTCGGATGTTTGTCAGACGCTCGCGAGAGGTGGGACCGTGAAAAGTCTTTTTGGTGTTTTCTGGGATTCGAACTTGGAACCTCACGCGCAGCGATCCGACACACTAACCACTTACGCCACGGCGCCCACAAATCCAGCATGTGTTGTACTATATTCTCAGGAGTTGGTGTTTCTCCGAGTACTCTTTGCACTGTTTCTCTTTGTAGCTGGAATCGTGGGCAGTAAAAAAATACATGCTCCACATCTTCGGGGGTATCACTGCATGATGGACAATTGGGGGAGTCATCATTCTTAAAGCGGTATAAATATGATCGGAGCAACCATGTCCCGTTATTAGTTGTGTTATGTAAAAGTTAACTTCACCATGTCTGCGATTTATCCAAGTCTCAATTATTGGGATAAGATTTTAAGTCCATCGGCCCTTAGGAGAAAGGCTCCAGCGCTGCTGCCATTCCCTCAGACTTGTGTTTCTTTCTGTTGTGTCCGCATTAGTGTGGGATAGCCGTCCCTCCTGTCTATTCTTTAGAAACTTTCTTTACAGTTCTTTCGCTAGTATATCGACTGGTAGCATTCCTGCGATGACGCAGACTGCTTGATCCGAGGTGGAGCAGAAAGCGTTACTCATTCATAGTGCATATAGTTGATTTACTGCTAAGAACTTTTTTTTGTATTTCTATTTCTTTCATAGCTCCTGCCCAAACTCGTGACCCGTAAACCACTACTGATGTAACGACCCTAGCTAAGAGAAATGTCCGGCTGAATCTAGGTCCTCCTATATTCGGCATAATCCGGGCAATAGAGGCACCCACACGAGAGGATTTGTTAATTACATACTCCAGATGTTCTTTAAATATCAGCCTTGAGTCAATCATAACGCCAAGGTATTTAATAGCTGGTTTGGATACTATCTCATGCCCACCTGCTGTATAGTTTCACTTTGTTTTCTACTTGTAATTAGTACAGCTTCCGTTTTGTGTTCAGCTAGCGTGAGGCCGACTGGTGCTAGCCACCGTCGAACAATTGAAATGGTTTCATTGTTGATTTGAACAACTTCTTCCAACTTTTGCTGTAACAACTATAGCGATGTCATCCGCAAATCCCACTGGATTTTCGTCTACTATTTCAAGACGAAAAACGCCATCGTACATGATATTCCATAGCATCGGCCCCAGGACCGCACCCTGTGGTACTCCTCTTGTGACTGCGTACTCCCTTACACCATCATCTGTGTCATATAGCAATACTCTCTGTCGAAAATAGTCTTCACAATTTCCCTGATGTAAATTGGTACTCTCATATTTTGCAGCGCTTCCAGGATGTCCTTCCAATTCGTGGTGTTGAAAGCGTTCTTAATCGCCAGTGTTATGACGCAACAGTACTGATTTGCGTGTCTTCTCCATCGTCTTCCTTCTATGGCTCTTTGCGCTGTGTCAATCACTACCTTAATGTCATCAACAGTCGAGTGTGCCTTTCGAAAACCATACTGATGTCCTGATAGTCCACCTGCTTCTTCAATGGCTGCTTTCAATCTGTTACCGACTATGCGGTCGAGAACTTTTCCCGTCGTGTCCAACATACAGAGCGGGCGGTAAGCTGATGGATCTCCTGCAGGTCATCCATGATCTCTTCTTTCTTATATTTGATAAATTTTATATATTGTATGTTACATATTTCTGTAATAAGTATTATACGAGTATATCTTAAAATGAATTAGTGGGCAACACTAGACTATGCGCGGCACTCAATATCAAGCAGCTATGTCTCCGAACGGAGATTTATGCTTCGATGGTTTGTCCACCTAGTGCGCGAGTACCAAAATCGGCTTCCAAGATGTGCCATGATTGCCGTGTCATTTGATAAACATATGAATGCATGGTTAGATTTGAAATTTAAAACGTATCGTTAAATTTGAAATTTCTATTTCCTCTCGAATTGTAACCTCACGAACCTCCGATACGGTGCTTAAGGTAATTTCGTCTAATTATTTAGGCTGCAGTCACCCATACTTCCAGACGGGCAGACAGAATTGGGAGATATTCGTATATTTTTTAGTTCCTCTATAATAGACGTGCCACTTAGGAGCAAGTAAGTATGTACAACATAGTCATGACCATTATTCTATTTTGATTATCGACCATAAGATAGTTTTTCTTGCGTGGTTTCTACACCCCCTCTCTGCTTCTTCAGTGTTTTTACCAAACCATTCGCGGTTTGAGAATAAATATAATTTCAAAACAAGTCCCAGAAACTACAATTCTTGTACATTTAGTGAAAAATTCTCCTGCCCCGTATAACTTGATTAGCTCAATCTACGAAATCATCCCTGTTCCACGAAACATAATTTGAGACACTCACTTCTTCACTTTCTTCTCTCTTTCGCTCCAAGCGAATGGAAAGGCAAACGAAATCGAATTTCCATCTAAATCAGGGCTTTACATTCACGGGTCATTATTTATTCGGCATTAGAGTTAAATCCCCTTCGCTGAACTTAGTTAGATTTCCTACATTGCCGCTGTAACACTGCTACTGCGACACTGTGTCTTTCGTTCATGCGGATTTCAGTCTCAAAAGTAAATACCACTTTAGCCTCGGTAGGCTAAAGAAGAAGGATATGCTGGGGATTTTCTGAATATCAATGCAAAAGTAAAATTTTATCTAAGATGAGAACTTTTTTGCCCTTCGTGTCGCCCCGCAGTGAAAAGATTTATATGATAGCTTCCATTCAGAATTATAGCAGGAGTTTCACTGGATTTGCAGTTGTGCTTAAGCGAACCAAATGCCATATGTTGCCCATAGACCTTGCTATCTATTAATAATTATAAATTCCCGATAAGACAATCAGTCATATGTACTCGTATCTCTTATAAGACAAACGAGTACAACAAGCAGTACAAATTAGTAAGCCACCACAGGATGCTGCTCATACTCGTCGATAATCTATCTCTTGGATGAATTATGGCAGAACATGATTGAAAATCATTGAACACATATTTAGTAACACTTCAGAATGGCGGCGCGGCTCGGCAGCGGAGTCAACGCTGCTGTTGTTGCTGCTGCTGCTGGCTGGCTGAAGTACAAGCATCCACTTATCACTAATTCAGTGCGCGGTGCCCATTATAGTTGTCAAAAGTTAAATGCTGTAATATTAATGGCTACCAGGGTAAAAGATGAAAATTAAGAACTTATCTGAAAGTGTAATTAGATGGCGCGCGTACGGATGGACGCGGCTGCCTCTTGTGGATGAGGTCGTATGTAAAGGTCTTTGAATGAAGTAATTTATTCATGTTCTCAGGAACATTCGACAACGTTCTTTTTTTTTGTGTTTATTATTAAAAAAAGAATTGTGAGGTTTTTTTTTTTGTTTTTTTTTGGAACACGTGATGGTAGGATTACACTCGGTAAAATTGCATATCCTAGTTAGAGATTAGGAGGGTTCAGCAGAATCTATGATTACGAGCATTTACCCATAAAATGGACACATCTATCATCTCCAAGGGTTAATTGTGTTGGACATCTTCGAAAAAAAATTACTGGCTTGATTTTTTCAATTCAAATTTTCTTCACGCCCCTCCATTGTCACCTGCGGCACCACCATATAAGTATTTGTTCAGAATCTGCCTCTATTATACACATAGGATTATTTTCTTAGAAAGTTAACCTTCGCAATCGTTAGGATTCACTTAAACCAAATGAGGTCCATTGTGTTATCACGTGAGCCGGTTATATCTGGTACCTTTGGAACCATTTTGGTTTTTGGATTGACTTCTACATTCTCTTGACATCCGAATAGCCAGTATCTGTAATTTGTTCAAAAAAGTTGGACAGGCACATAGCAAGTGAAAGGGTAATTCCTCCTCCTCCTCTTCATCCATACAGCTGTGGCAGAAGTCATTGGTAAGAATCCCGAACCTCGCGCCGTGCCTGCCTAATGCACAATGACCAGAAGCACCCCAACCAGGGTACTTATGCGTGGTCTGCTGATAAGTAGTCTTGCTGTTTCTATAGGTAAACGCAGACATTTTCGCAGTTGCTTCTACACATATATATTTGGCGTAACAGCCCATAAAGGGCCTAGATCTAGCTTCTCATAACCACTTGTTTTGTGTGCGTTATATTTTCCACACGAATGGAAGGGACCTACAGTTTTGTGCTGTATCCGAAGGGCAATTTTAAATTTGTTTTCAATGTTTTCCATGACAACAGTAGTCCCGGATGTTTGTCAAACGTTCGCGAGAGGTGGGACCGTGGAAAGACGTTTGGTGTTTTCTAGGATTCGAACATTGAACCTAACGCGGAGTGGTCCGATACAATAACCCCTGCGCCACGGGCGCCTAAAGTCGAGACCTCCTTAGTGCTACTTTTGGATAATTCGTCTGCTTTGCTGCTTTTCATGTAACTGAAATCTTAGAATGACCAGGAACTCAGCACAGAGTGAGATTGAAATAATTCGATTTCCTATTTATTTAGCTATGTCGTTCTCTGTATAAGACCCGTCAGTGTATATTTCCAAAGTAGAGTTTGTCAGACTAGCATTCTCCATCCAATTCTGTCAACTGGGAATGCTTCTGCTGTACTTAAAATTCAAATCTAGGAATGGTCTCTATTCCGTTGTTGCATAAGCTTAAGATTTTGGCGTGTATTATTTGTGATCCAATGCGATGATTCTCCCAGTCAGCACGCTGATTTCATCACTATCTCGAATATCCAGAGGAATGATATGTAGCATTGTTTCCAGAGTTGCCGTTGGAGTCCTGCGGAGAGCGCCAGTAACACAGGCGCATACTGACCTCTGAATCGTACTTATGAGAGTGAGGTAGTTGAATTTTTTCAGTGATCTTACTACCGGCTTCTTAATACGTTCTTTTTCCAAGCTAGTTTCCTGGCTAATATAAGGCCTAGTTATTTAGCATGTTCAGAGAAACTAAGCTGTATTCCATTTATTTTTGATGGTGTGATCTCCGGAATCTCGTTACTTTTTATAAACAGCACTCAGCTCAGTTTTCACTGGGTTGAGATTAAGTCGGCATCTGTCAATCCACTTGAATGATTTTGCCAGAGCCGATTCCATGCGATCCCATAAAGTCGCAGGATGTTTACCACTGATTCCTATAGCAATCTGCATAAGCCATAAACTTGTGTCCTTCCTTTTCTAAGGAGAGGAATATATTGTTCACGGTAAGAAGCCATAATTGTGGCTCTGTACTGTTCATATTATATATTTATTTCATTCCGTACGTGGTAGGCGAACCCCACAGGCGGATCAGTAGAAATGCGGTGAAGTGGGAGGGTTGTGATCCCTTGTTTTCGGATCATAGCCTCGCTGATAAAAGGAAGAAGAAGATTTCATTCCGTACGTTATGCCGTCAGCAGCCTTATATTCTTCAGCTTTGGACTTTAAAGCATTTCTAAAAAAAATGCCTGAGGTTGGTGTCTCTCTGAGTTTCTTACTTAGTACTTCCCTAATGCCAAATTGCAGGCCTTGCAAATTCTATGATCACCATCTATCATCTTGCTTGCATTTAGGTATGTAAGTACGAATATGTTCTGTCAGTGTGGGCTGTTTCTGTTATAAACCGGTGTGTCCTCATATCTTTCTTGGAAGCGTCTTAATGTCATTGCAATTTTTTTATGATTTGCATTTTTTTATGTGAGGTTTCTTTCCTTACTGCGGAAGACGCAGTGTTGGCATTAGGTTAAATTAGGTAAGAGGAATGTAGAAGAAGATGCAGCTCAGATTTATCCTAAGTGGCTACCTGAAATAGACAGAAGGCAAAGGAGAGGAAAATATTACTATTGTACCTACTGCCAGTATGTCTGAGATCGAGTGATTTTTCATAGGAGGTTTTGATTACGTTTCTACTTATGTTAGAACTAATATATATCATTAAGGGTCAGACTCTTGCATCTGCTACGGCTTTCGGCCGGTCTTATCCTGACCAATTTGACCTATTTGATACACACAATTTTAAGCAAATCCGCAATACGCAACGAGGAATTTTTTAACAAGTAGAGTTTTTAACGTAGAGATTCCATCGAATTCTGTGCATCTTCTGTTGAAATGCATCATGAGACATGCGTTTTTATTCAAATTCATTTAAAAAAAAGTGCTTTTTTTTTTTTTTGCCAAAGGAGACTTAGTAATGGTGTATACCGTAGAGATGGCCGTGACTTCGGTGAGCAAGGTGCAGTATGTATAGACTCTCAATCCTCACCGTCGCCTTTAAGTACTGATCACGGAGTCACGGCGGCGCCCACTCTATACATCTCTCATCTCTCTGTTTTGTGTGTAAAAATGCAGAGTATCCTTTCTCCTAGCTTATCCATAGATTTCTAGAGAGTACGCAAATTTGCATAATTTTTAAAACAAACAAAGTTACTAAACTTCGGAGCAATGAAAATTATAAAACGCGTAGGATGATAAGTCTTAGAAAAAGTAAACATGAATAAGTTTAAATGAGTTTATTGGTTTCCAAGGTATTCTCCTACCTGATTTATACACTTTTACATTCGATAGAACCAGTTTTCGAAACATTTGTTCCACTCTGAAGACAACACCTCAGCAACACGGTCTTTCGACGCCTCTACAGCTTCTTTCGGCGTTGAAAAACATTGACTATACATTTTATTTTTGATGGCAGGGAAGGAAAAGAGTCATTAAGTGATAAATCATTAATTCGACGTTTTGAAACTTCAAAATTTGAATTGTTTGATTGGCCATGTGAGAACTAGCACTGTCATGATTAAGAATAATACGTCGATTTTTGTTTGTTTGACTTCCGACAAACAAATTGTTGTATACCCATTAGCACTTCGATTCTCCAAAGTCACAGTAGCAACACGACCCGATATACTTAAAAAAAGGGTTCTTTTTTTTCGAGAGCGAGTCACTTTTGTCGGTTTTCGTTCAACTTGGAGTACCGAAACAGCCGATTATCACTTACATTCGGGCTCATACGAGTATATCCATGTTTCGTCCCCTGTAATGTTTCTTGAAGCACAACGATCGAATTTCTTGATACTTTCTTTGCGCCATTTTACACGAGCTTCTTTGAGCATCGGTCGGCTTGCTTGGAATCTACTTAGCACAAAGCTTCTTCACAGCTAAAAGAGCTTTATGCAATATTGATTGAATTCTAATCTAACTAGTAGTGCCCAAAGTTGCTTCTAGCTCACGGTATATTATACGCCGATCGGTTTCAAGCATAGCGAATCCGCGTATGGCATCAATGTTTCCTGGGACACCAGTACTGCAAGGACGACCTTTACGAAATTCATCACTAATGCTGGCACGATCGCGTTCGAATTCCGCACACCAATTATAAATTGTAGCATTGGATAGTACTCGATCATCAAAAGCCGAAAGATGTCAATCTATGCATTATTGTGGAGTTAGACCATATACAAGTGTAGGTTAGGTTAGGTGAGGTAATGTTGAAGTGGCTGCCAGCTGAGAATCGTCAAAGAGGTCCATTGTGATACCACATGGATCATGGGGCAAAGGTTCTCTCTACCTACTCGTTAAACCATTTTGAGTTTCTTATGAAGCGTAGAAGGCTCTTAATATCGATATCTATCAGATCGCCTATATCGTGTAATAGGAGCTCCTACACTCAGAAAAAAGTGTCCTATTAATTTGTTAATAGTACAGTTATTGATTTAATAGTACCGATATTAATCACTTTTTCCCATATATTCAATAGTTTTCTAATTGAATTAAAAGTGTGTGTATTATTGATTTAATATTGCTGAAATTTTTATTATGTTAATGGTATACAGAATTAATACAAAAAGAAATACTATAGATCTGATATTATTTCTCTTATTGAATTAAATAGATCACCCTATTATTTTAACAGTCTGAAGTAGTAAATTATTAATAGTACTATCATCTTAAGTTTTTAATGGGAGAAATCTAGACATCACATTGGTTGAATAGTATATATACTATAATATCATATTTTTCCTTACTTTCAACCAGATATACTATTGATTTTATATTAAAAAAACTTTTCTTTCGCTATTCGGCCTACAGCATTTCTTAAATAGAAGTGAAGTTCTGTAAACAAATAAAAAAGTTGTGGCTCTAATTTAATACAAAGGATGCATGTGAAGGTACATATATGTGCCAAATAATTAATGTTTACAGATTTTTCAAATATTTCTCGAATTTAAAGATTCTTCAAGTGCTACTGACACAGCAGTAGCATAATCCCGTATCTATGCACAAGTGATCAAGAGGCCGTTCTTTGGGTAACACACAATAATTAGCCCTGTCCTGATATTAAAAAATATTGGATTCAGGTTATAAGTGTAAGACAGAAGAATATTTAAACGAAGGGGGAAGATGTGCTTACAAAATGGCCACTTGGACATACTTTGGTAAAGAAATTATATACCATATACTTACATACATAAGTAAAGCGTTCTATTCATTTTAAAGGTCGACATAGACTACACAGTTTTACGCCAAGACAACCCATCAAAATTATTTGAACTTTGGGTAACGTTCAGGAAAAATTGTCATACTCGTATATAAAGGATAAAAGCTTACTGAATCTGTTGAAAGAATTGAAACGGATTTTGATGATATAGTTGTATTGTTGTCAGTATTTTAATTTAGAGGAAAATTTTATGAGAAACTTTTTTTTGACGAAAACTTGTATTAAATCGGATCTTTACCTTATATGTAGGCAGAGGAATATTAGCTACTTTAGTGTTACAATTCAATTTTGTGTAATACTGGTATGTATGTAATATTAAAAAAAAAATAAAAAATGAAGGAGAAGCAAAAAAAAAAGAAATTAAACGAATTGTTTTGTTTTCATTTGATTTTTTTTTTCAGACAAATATAAATATGGGGCATTAATTAGGATGCCCACATAAGATATACTATTGATTAATAATAGTGTCATGGACTTGAAGTAATAGGACAATCCCTTTAGTGGTTTTTAATAGGATTTTCCTTTAATTTTGATAGTTTCTACGATTCCTATTTATTATTCTTTGTCACATTAAATCAATAGGAGACATATTAAAAGTAATGCTATATACTATTAAAGATTAATAGGACACAGTATGAATGTTAAACGGCAATCCTATTGAAAAAAGAGAACGAATAGAGCATTGATATAATGGTTTTGAAAGTATTATTTTTATGATAAAAATCCCATTGACTAATTTGAATAGTAAAAAACTGTGAAAGTAATAGGAAAAATAATTAATTTAATAAAATTTTTTTTTTAGTGTAGGTGAAGTTTCCTTCTACGGAAGAAAGCTGGGCAGAAACAAAGAAGTTGAGGAATGGTTTTTTCCTCTTCTTCATTCATGCAGCTTCTATAAAAATCGTTCGCAAAAAGGGCCAGCCTTGTAGCATGCTTGGCTATTAGACAGTGTCCAGTGATGGCACGTATTGTAGTGCCGATATGCGATCTATTGAGAGAAATCAAGTTCTTAGAACGTTTTAGATCCAGCTGCGGCCAGATACGTTTTGTCGCTAGACATTTTGATCCGCTTGTCCACCTAAGATTTGTACTCTCAACAGCATCCAGCTTAAATTTGAGTTTGCCAGTAGCGATTGGTATACCTAAGGTGCCTTTATCCGACAGGATGGGTATAGTTGTTCCTATTCTAGTGACTTTATTGGCCTTACAATTCCCTGGAGTGCCCCTATACCCCGGCACCCACCACAGGTGAATATTGAACTGTTCAGCTATCTCCGCAAGAGACGATCGGCAGTCTAGAGGTACTACGGAATTTATAGAGGTCGATTCCAGGGATTTGATTGCTGCTTGGCTGTCTGAAAAGAAGCGGATATCTCTAGCAGATATCACACTTTTCTTAAGCCAAGATAAGGCTCTTTTAATCGCCATTATTTCCGCCTGGAACACGCTACAATGATTTGGGAGACGGAAGGAGAGCTTAAGATTAAGCCTGTCAGAGAAAACATCTACACCAACTTCGTCTTTGTTTTTTGACCCGTCAGTGTAGAAGTGAATTGGCTCATCTTCTAAAAATGATTCGTATTCCCAGAGTGATCTGGAACGGATGCTGACGAGGAAGTTCTTATCAAAATTTAGACGTGTAATGGTGTAGTCCGTGTTTTCGGGAGAGATTTTGAATTTATTCAGGATGGAAGCGTGGCCAAATTCTTTTCTTGACCTCTGTTGAGTTGCTTCAAGGCTGCATTTGCTGCCATTTGGTTCGTAAATATATCGAGGGGTATCAGATGAAATATAATGTCCAGTGCCACCGAGGGAGTTGAATGTAGTATTCCGCTTATGGACAGACAAGCTGTACGCTGCACCTTGCTTAGATAATCGCGATTTATAGCTTTTTCTAAGGCTGTCCACCAGGCAATCATCCCGTATGTAGGTATCGGTCTAATGACCGAGATGTAGAGCCAGTGAGTGATGGAGGTTGTAAATGCCATTTATTCCCAAAAGCTTTTTTACAAGAGAAAGGTGCTACTGTAGCTTTCTTGACTCTCTTGATTATTGGTTTCCAGCATAATTTTCTATCTAGGATAATATCCAAATATTTTTCAGTGTCAGAGTAAGTTAAGCTGATACCATTCAGAGAGGGTCGACTAACGGAATTTTATATTTCCTGGAGAAGAGTACTAGGACAGTTTTGTGTGGTCTACGATCGTAGACCACACTTAGAGAGGTAGAGGTAGTTCTCGAGAAACATTAATTTTTTATGTGTGCATCTTAGTAGCTCGTATGCCCGATCCACAAGAAAGGAGACCCCCTCAACTGCGCCAATTATAGAGGCATCAGTCTCCTCAACATCGCGTACAAGATCTTTTCTGCGATATTGTGTGAACGCCTGAAACCTTTTATCAACAGCCTGATTGGACCCTATCAGTGCGGTTTCAGGCCAGGAAAGTCCACCATCGATCAAATCTTCACACTTCGGCAGATCCTGGAGAAAACCCAAGAATTCCAAATCGATACTCACCACCTCTTTATCGATTTCAAGGCCGCCTATGACAGCATCTATAGAGAAGAGCTTTATAGAGCCATGTCTAGTTTTGACATCCCTGCCAAACTTGTCCGTCTGTGCAGAATAACGATGGAGAACGCTCGCTGCTCCATCAAGGTCTGTAATGACCTCACCGAGACCTTTGATGTCAAAAAAGGCTTTAGACAAGGTGACGCGCTGTCATGTGACTTCTTCAATATTGTACTTGAACGGATTGTGCGGAACTCACAAGCCAACACCGGAGGCACAATCTATTACAAGTCTGTACAACTGCTTGCATACGCCGACGATATAGACATTATCGGAAGATCTCAGCGGGCTGTCACCGGTGCTTTTGCAAGCATTGAGGCGGAAGCGGCCAAAATGGGTTTGGCGATAAACGAGGGCAAAACCAAGTATATGCTGTCAACTAGAAGGGAAAACCAACATCGACGAATTGGACAAAACGTCACCGTGGGCAGCTATAACTTCGAGGTAGTAAGGGACTTTGTCTACCTTGGCTCTGCTATAAATTCAGCAAACAAAATCAGTGCAGAAATCAATCGAAGAATAACTCTTGCCAATCGCTGTTTTTTTGGGCTTATAAGGCAATTCAACAGTAAAGCCCTTTCTCGAACAACTAAGGAGACTCTATGTAAGACCTTGATCATCCCAGTCCTGCTTTACGGCGCTGAAACATGGACTTTATTAAAAGAGGATGAAGATATCCTTGGCCGCTTCGAGAGAAAAATTCTTCGTAAGATTTTCGGTCCCGTTTGCGTTGACGGGTTTTGGAGGAGAAGATTCAATCACGAACTATACGAGCTATACAGCGACATCGACCTAGTCAAAAAACTGCGTATTGGACGTCTGAGATGGCTAGGACATGTAGAGCGAATGGACACCAACGCTCCGGCCCGCAGAGTCTTCGAATCTAACCCCGAGAGACGACGCAGTAGAGGGAATCATCGCCGTAGGTGGCGCGCACAAGTTCAAGGGGACCTCGACCAACTTGGAGTGCGCAACTGGAGGCAATTAGCTAAAGACCGAGCTAAATGGAGAGGCTTGTTGGTTGAGGCCCAGGTTCACCCCGAACTGTAGCGCCACCTAAGTAAGTAAGTATCTTAGTAGCTGTTGCTAATTATTTGCATAGCCTAATTAGTGTGTGTTCAGTAGTTCTTGAAGGCCAACGTGAGTATTATAACTGCTGCAGCTGGACAGTTCTACGATTGTAGACCACGCGCCCAACTACGTAACAATTTTTGCTTGCACCTGGAATTTTATTTTTATTGTTTTGTTAAGTTTAGATAGGTAATACATAGTTTTTTTTATAAAATGCTATTTAAAAGGTACAAGTTCGACAGGAAAAAGTTTAAAGGACGTTCGCATAGCAGTAGGAGCTCTGAAGTATGGGAACGATGTTATCAAGTGCGGAAGAAAGTCCAATTGACGAAGAAGATGAGGATGAATTGGAGAATGTGAGTATGGATGTAGATGTTGCTCAACAAAGTGAACACGACACAGAATCTGAACAAGGCTTACCGGACCAAGATGATGAAATGCTGTCTGAAGACGATTCTGGTGAAGATGTGCTTGTAAAAATCACATGTAGAACATTTACTTATTCAATTTGTCCAGCTCTACTAACTTATTAATTGTTACTTAATTTTCTGTTTTTTAAATTTTATTTATGAATTGTGTTTATGCTTTGTTATAAAAAAAATTTGTTAACTCACTTAAATATTTGTTGCTTTTTTTGAAAAGTTATGAGCTCTTGTCAATATTACCTGAAAAATTGAGATTACATTGTTTTTAATTTTCATTTAAAAATATATATATTCAAATATATTTATTTTGTAACGAGTGGATATGATTGACAATAGTTCAGTATGGTTACTGATTAAACATTGGCGCATAAAATATCAACACTGTGTGTTCGAAAGCAAAATTAAATTGGTCTACGATTGTAGGCCACGCGCCCACTTACGTCGCAATCAAGCATGCGCCCACTGAAGGGTTAAGCAGTAGATTAATCAATTCGCAAAGTGAGCTCTCAACCTTTAGGTCTGATAGTTCATCTGCTATCTCTGATGTATTGACATTGTTGAAAGCGCCTTCTATATCCAGAAAAGCAACTATTGCATACTCCTGATGAACACAAGCATAAAATCATGAAAATTCATCCAACGAAAATCTTCATGAGAAATTTGTTTACTAAATTGTTCATTAAACCAATCAATGTCAATTATTATACAAAATGGCGAATTTTATGAATATGATATTTGAAAATGCCGAAAAAATCAGTGCTGCCACATTCTAAAAATTAGACAACCGCCGTATTTGAAAATTTTTCAGGCGGGTCAAACTGAGAGTCTGGGCTGTGTAGAATCGCCTGATCTAGGTCATGCACATACTCGTATATGCCTCTACTACTCTATTATAGTAAGAACTATTTTAGTCTTCGCTTGTTTACCACGACAGTACCTACTGTGTAACAAGACAAGGAGCCCTTCACAGGACCTGAACCATTCTGCGGAATAGGGGAACATAGCATACGCGAAGAATTCGGGAAAATAGAGAAAGAAGACAGGGCAAGAACCTGGAATAACACCATAGATCTAAGACAAACTAAGAAACTACTGGGATTGTTACAACCAGAAAAGATTCGAAGCCTATATCTGCCTTAGCAAGAATAACCTACGAATCCTAACAGGCTTCCTAACGGGGCACTGCAAACTCAGGGAGCATTTACGGAAACTAGGTATAACAAATGAAGGCCTTTGCAGATTCTGCAGTGAGTCAAGCGAGACTCCGGAGCACCTTCTGGAATCTTGTGGGGCACTGACTCACAAAAGATTGAAATACTTGGTACCGTATATCAGATGTGGATATGCCTACCATGGATCGACCTCTCTTTCTCTGATTCCTTCTCTGTATGACCTTCAAACACAATTCCGAAGGAATTGTATTGCGAGGGGAACTCTAAAGAGGAAATAAACCTCTCCACGGTACTAGCAGGGGGCACAATAGACCACTAGGTCACAGTGCAAAAAATAACCATATACAAACAACAATACCGTGTAACAATTGTGAAACAACTGCGAAACTACCTAACCCATAAACTTGAATTGAGTCTCATTAGAATCCCTTAAACAATAATTTGTCCTAAGCCTCGATATTGTCGCTACTTGCATAACTCTGTCTTTGCACGCAAAGAAAACAAACTACAAAATGCAGTTTGGTCGGTAATACTCGTAGAAATTTCGTACAAACTACGTGGCTAAGCTACTGTTAGATCTTTCCCTCTGAAATGTTGTATATTACAAAATCCTTCCCCGCAATCTGTTGATTCTCAAACCCCAACCAAGTTAACAGTCCATTCAATGGCATCCGTTTGTGCGCAACCGCCTAAAGCCATTCGACAGCTTGCACCCAAATCATTTTCTTTCTCATGGGTTTTATCACACGCACATAACATACCAACAACTCCACAAGAAATTCACAGTGCGGCATTAACTTGGTTATTATTTATTATTCTGAGTTTTCAACACCTTTTCAACACGCATTATTACCATCGACCATTACAACTGAATTAGCGTGCATGCTGCATTGCAGTGTGTCTATGTGAGAGTTTTTTCCTTCAGATATTTGCAGCATTTAAGATGTTTCCATACATGCGAGATATATTGCCGTTTAGATGCAGATTTACACCTTATATCAAGACATATGATATAGTTGCCGCCCGCCCGTCGACAGCTTTGTACAGATGTACTCTACTCGCATGCGGAAAATTATAAGGAATTGCTAAGCATGCAACACCACCACCAACAACAATTGCAACAAAAACAAGAATCGCAAATTCAGCGCAATATAAATCATTTCTTGTTGAGTAGATTGTGCGATGCATGAAGCCAATCTATTTGCATGCTAAATGTGGAATGTACGACGAGACTATGTATATTGCAATTGTTGTATTGGTATGCAAACAATTCTCGAGCAACAGGACGAAATTTTCGCTGCTATATGGTATGTTGGCGTAAAGTGTGAACGAAAATTTCTACTAAATTACCACATTTAGGTCTTATACATTTTGAAACATTTAAAAGGTTTCTTTATTAAAACGAAACTGAAATCGCTTTCGATTTTGGGGTCATTCTTTCACCTTTGCGGTCTTCGTCGGCTGTTTCGGATTTGGATTTTAAGCTGTTTTAAAACATCATTTATAAAACAATAACTTTCGAAATCTTAGTAAGCTATAGGTTATGTTAAGTTGAAGTGACTGCGAACTAAAACCAACACACTTAGACCAATGATGGGTCCGCTGTGATACCACATGGATCATGGACAAATTTCTCCATACCTACTCTTTTAATCTTTTGGAGCTTCGGATAAAGTATAGGAGACTTCTAATATCTGTTTTTCCATATCCGGCGAGTTTATCAGCTTTACAGTTCCCTGGAATGTCCCTATGCCTCGGCACCCAACAAAAGTTAATATTAAACTGGTCCGCCATCTCTATGAGAGCCAATCTGCAATTTAGTGCCTTTTTCGGGTTAAGAGAGAACGATTCCAAGGGTTTTTGGCTTGACTGTCCGAAAAGATGCTGATAACTCTAACGAATTTCACGTTTTGCTTAAGCCAAGGTAAGATTTCTTTGGTCGCCATTATTTCCGCCTGGAACACGCTACAATGATTTGGAAGACGGGAGGAGACACTGACTGTCTGTCAGAGAAAACACTTCTGCCTACCCTGACGTTAGTTTTTAATACGTCGGTGTAAAAGTAAATTTCTAGAAATATATGTTCCCAGAATGACATGGAAGCGATGGTAACTTGAAAGTTAGTCTGGAAGCGATTTTGAAATTATTCGGAATGGAACTATGGACAAATTATTTACTGGACCACTGTGAGATTGCCTTAATGCGAACGGCTGCACTAGCTTCCATTTGCCTACCAAAGATATCGCGGGGTGTCAGATAAAGCAAAATGTCCCGTGCTGCAGTGGGTGTCGTTCGAAGCGTTCCGCTACGCTTCGAACATCACGCCACGCTACGGACACTATGCATGCCATAGCGTATTTCTTGAATAGAGAAATGTGAAATTCAGGGAACATTGTTGGAAGTGTTTTCGAGAAAATGGATCTAAAAAAAAAAAAAAAAATTTAGCTTGGACTGCGATTCTACCACTAGGTGTCCATCTTCGTCCCTGTAGGCTTTTGTTCTTTTTAAACATTGACATGCTTTTTACCTTTTAGGAAACTTTTTCAAACATCATTTCTGCATTTTGACTTCTCTATCTCCTCGATTGAGCGTTTCTCATGCTCCTTCTTTTTGGTTCTGAAACGTGGAAGATGGTAGAAAGTGGACGATCCACATTCTTATCTTGCTTGCAACTAATTAGTGGTTCGAGCCTACATTGGTTCCTCGAAATGTTCGGACATCCAATATACTGATCGATCGCAATTTGATCAAGTTGGTTGACGGTTACATAATCATTAGACTGCCATGTTCTCTTGCGGGTTCTTTCCGGCTTTGCGTAAAAGTCGCCCGGAATATCTTAACATCATAGCTATGGTATTGCTCACAGAATTGGTTGAAGTGCTTTTCTTTGCCGCCGTCATCGGACTTCTCTGTAGGCATAAGAAGCTAATGTTGGCAAATTTAGCCTTGATGCGGATTGTCATGAGACATTCGTTTACATGCCGGAAACTTAAGTCTTGTTGCCTAAGTCTACCTCTAATGACAACTCTGCATCTATATAAACGCTGCCCGGATTTTTGTAACAATCACCGTAGTGGATTTCGCGATTTCTTATCCTTTTTTTACCCGGCTCATCCCATCGCAATCCTTGGATGGCGGTTTTAGCGCCTCTAGACCGCATTATGTAATATGGTAGTACAAGAGCTGATCAAAAAATACTTTTCAGAAATGTTGCAAATTCCATATGTTTTTTGTCTTATTTGTTAGTTAAGAAGTCGTACTTCAATATTCACTTAGTTTTTCATGTACTTAGTACACGAAGTAGGGAGTGAATTATGTTAGATACCGACATTATGCAAGTTCTGTAAATTTTGACTCGCAATTTAAATACTTTCAATGTTAAATTTTGAGCACTACTTACAAAAAAAAGTCCTATCGTATGATACATATTTATAAATGATTTTTTTGTAGATTTAGAAACAGCTATTAATTATATTTCCAGATAAAATATTGCTGCCGTAATTTTTATCATAAAATGCACAAGAAAAAAATGTTTTTCAAGTTCGACGGGACTTTTGACAGTTCTAAATTTTGTTTCATTTCGTGCACAAGCATATTATAAATGGAAGAATCACCTGCACTTATTTGCTCCTTTTGAAGTTATTAAGTATCTTGTGATAAAGGGTCAAATGGCAACTAAATAAAAATAAAATGTTTGAAAATAAAAAATAAAAAAAATATTGAATTTATATACTAAGTACTATGTTTATGCAAAATCTCATGTCTGTATTTTCAGGAATAAGAAAACTTATAGATTTTTGATCAGACCATAGTGGGCCTGTCTGACCACAATATCGTTTCAGCTAAATTCTTGTACTCTGACCACACACTTAAAGGAAAAAGTCCCAAAAGAAAAGTATGGTGTTACGAGAAAGCCAACTCAATAGTTTCTTTAGGAGGTTTAACTGGTCACTATGCTTCCTCGACGGCGGCGTGGCATTCACGCTGCTGATATTATTACTGACACCACCCTCTTAGGTATGAATGACTATATTCCTTACAGAATAAAGAGCATCAAACCTAAAACAAACTCGTAGTAGTTTGACCAGAGCTACAAAGGGGCTATCAGGTTGAAAGAAGTAAGTTTTCGGTCCTATGAGGCAACAAATCTGAGGAAAAGCAAAAGAAGTTTAAATAAGCCAGAAATGACTCACATTTGACGTGTAAAATTCTTACATGACCTAAAACGGAAGCACAACATTCTACAATGCCCCAAGAGTACTAAACATTTTGTAGTCATTCGTCTAAAATATAAAAACTAGCTGACCTTACAGACGTTGTCCTGTCCAAATTTCAATAAATTTGTTTGTGATCTTTTTGTAAATTTATGAACAGCTATTGAAAATCCCATGGAAAAAAACAGCTTTTCCCGAATTTTCCAATTTTCCTGGTAAGTTTTTCAATTTTTCTTTCCCTATAAACCTTATTCGGACTATTACGAACATTTAAAATAAAAAAGAGCCAAATCAGTCCAGCCATTCTTAAGTGATGCGATTAGCAGCGAACAGCATTTAATTTTTTATCTGCTTCGTCTGCCATTCCAACGCTCGTTTTCATTGACATTATAGCTGTCAGCCCGTTAGACAAAGCCAATCTGCGTGCTGCTCACATTGCAGCGAACTCCACCCTGCCAGCTAGTGCTTTATCGCCGCCTGTACTTAGGAGTGTCGAAGTTTCGATGGGACAAGTCCACTTTCGGACTCGTACAGTTGCAGGCGTACTCAAGGGTCTCAACAAACCTAAATCCGCTGGTTCAGATGGTATTCCCCCTTCTTGGCGGCGGCACTGAGGACGAAGGAGACCAAAAGGAGACTATCGTCATCATACAGACTCTGTGCGCTACGAACCATCTCTGACGAAGCTGCATTTGTCATAGCTGGAATGGTCCCCATCGATATTCTCGCGGATGAAATGCTGAGGATATATAACAGAAGAGCATTCAGTCATCACGACGCCACTGGTATCAAGGTGATAAAAATTGAAGAAAGGGCAGCGTCAGCAGCTATGTGGCAAGCTCGTTGGGCTAATACAACAAAAGGCAGATGGACGTATAAACTTATACCGACAATCCAAGACTGGATAAGTCGAAAGCACGGAGACTGCAACTACCATCTAACGCAGTTCCTGTCTGGCCACGGTGGCTACGGCAAATATCTACACCGAGGTGGTCACGACGACTCACCATCCTGCCCGGAATGCCCAGGTGAAGATGAAGATACGGAGCACGCAGTGTTTTACTGCACACGTTTCACGGCATGGAGAATAACTCTGCCAAGTCCGTCATTACTCCTCGACCATATGTTACGGTCGGAAGGGAATTGGATGGCAATATGTTCCTTCGTAACAACTCTACAAAAAGAGCTGCGGAGAATAGAAAAGCTAAGAAGTGCAGCTGAAGCAGCGGAAGAAGCTTACACAAGAAGCATAGCATAAATTGCTAACCAGCCCCGCGAAGTAATACCTAACGGCAGTCCCGAGGGGAGAGTGCTTGAAGTGTGTAGGGTGTGTGTTTAGTACGTAGGCGTATTCCTGGCATCGATTACTCAGGTTTACGAATCGTACATGCTAGTAGCACTCGGGCTATTAGTATCTATGAAGATTACACATCCCTGGCGCAATCCAAAAAAAAGATGGTATTCCCCCATAGTTCTGAGAAGCTGTTCTTCCACGCTGGCAAAGCATATGCATAAGCTTTTCTGATTGTCCTGCTCTTCTGGGCTCTTTCCGAGAAAATGGAAAACATCATTTGTCCAGCCCGTCCCTTAAAAAGGCAAATCTTCCTCCTCGTCCAATTACCGACCCATTGCACTTAAGTTTCTTCTTTCCAAGGTCATGCAAATGCTGATAAATCGTCAGCTTATGAAATATTTTGATTCACGAAAACTCTTCAATTACCGGCAGTATGGTTTTTGATGACATACGTATATCTCACCGAGAAGTGGAACCAATCTCTCCATCACTTCGCCGAAACAAAGATGATTACGCTCAATATTTCTAGGGCATTTGACAGAGTTTGGCATCAGGCTGTTTTGTCGAAAATGCGTGCATATGGCATCGATGAGTCTCTTCTTCAATGGATTAGAAATAACTTTCGGACCGTTCCATACAAGTCTGCAATTCACCATATAAATGCTAGTGTTCCCTACGGCTCCGTTTTGTCTCCGAGTCTCTTTCTCATTTTTATAAATGACCTCTTGTCTGCTACTTGTAATCCAATCCATTCCTTCGCTGATGATAGTACCCTCAGTTTTTCACATTCGTTCCCTAACGCAAGTTCCTGCTCTTCGGACGTAGAAGAGGAACGGCAACAAATTTTAAACGCATTAAATTCCGACCTGGACAGCGTAACCAAATGGGGTTCAATCAATAGAGTGGATTTTATTGCATCCAAAACACAATGCTGTCTTCTGTCTCTCAAACGAAACCTAAACCCTCAACCATTATCCATGAATGGTACTTGCATCGTTGAATCCGAAAGGCTTTCCATTCTCAATATGTGCATTAATAACCATCCTCGATGGAACGATCACAAATTCGAGGTCGCCAAAAATGCTGCAGAATGTCTAGGATTGCTTTAGCGGTGCAAAAGGTATTTTACCTAGTCTGATCTGAAGGTGATAGAGACATTGTGAACTCCATAGTTCCACTTGAACATAGTGGAAATGTCTCGTGTCTTTCCCTATTTTGTCGCATTTTTTTTTATATAAAAAATGCTCCAGCGAAATAGCCAGTTGCATTCCTTGCCTTCAAAACGTCACCCGCAATACGCGTCAAGCTTCGAATGCACATCAGTTCACCCTCAAGTCCAACTTCTGACGTACTGTCAAATACCGGGATTCTTTCATAAGCCGAATAACACGTTTGTGGAATGATCGATCCACCCGGCTCTGTATTTCTTCATCATTACAACCTTCAAATATTTATATTCATTTGTCGCAAACCTGTATCTTCTTTGTTCCTCTCCCCGTTTTCCCTTCCGCGCGTGCCCTGAGAATCAATTTAAGGGTATTAATTATCCCTTCAGCGAGCGCAAATTAAAAAATATATATATACGTATATCTGCTTTTTAGCAGTCTATGGCCTCGCTTGTCTTCCGTCTGAGTCTTTAGCTAAACAGGTTATCTAAAGAAGCCTCGTCCGGGTTAATTTTGCGAGGCCAGAAGTGTTTATAACCGCTAGAAATTTTAAACAGATTGGAACCTAGGTATAGCATATACATATAAGTATTTTCTCAATGACACTGCCACAAAATTTCTTTGGCAGACATTTCAAATTTCCTTATCCTTGTACGCATCGTGCACTGCAATTTACCAATTTCATAATGGGACAATAATCATATTGCTTGTAAATTTTAATATACGAGTGTGTCTTCCTCTGTGCCTTTGCTTTATACCTACATATGTACAACATTTTATTTTATTTATTACCAATAAAAATAAAAAATGTTTCTTTCTTACAGTGCTCGGCCTCCATGGATTTTATTACATGTGAAAAGTTTCCTCCTTAGTTTTGGAAAATATCTATTCTGTTTATAGTCTTGTTCCTGTCCTACTATAGTTCCGCATAAATATTTATAAACACCACACACTTTTCCTGAGAGGACCCTAGAGCACGAGTGTTCTTCTCTCTGTGTGTGCTTAACGTAATCGTTAATATATACAATAGTTGTTTCCGATATGCTCATCCGATTGTACATATGTCCGTACAAATAACACATAAGAAGAAAAATAACACAAATCTACATCCATGTCTACGTATATTTCTATATCCTTGGAGTGAGATTCAGTTGCTACTGTTGCAGTAAAAGCAGCACACATAGGACAGCAGGAGCAGCAGTATTCGAAGATGAACAGCATCCAAACATTATTTTGTCAATCGAATTCCAATTCATTTTTCATTCACAGTTCACTGAGCGCCTCTAAAATTTATGTAATAAAATAATACTTCGTATGTTATTATGCAGTCCTAGAAAGGATGTGAGCATTTCGAAGGGCAAGGAAAAATAAAGAAAAAAAAAAACTTTTCTCATTCACCATACGGGGATACTTCGTTCGATTTTCTTTTTCTTTTATTTTTGAACAGACACGATGAATGTCTCTACTCATGTGAAGCAAACACAAACAACAGCAATAACATTCGAGTGGTGTGTCATAATGTCATCCTTTATAGGATCCTTAATATTAATCTAAATTATGAGTCTGTGGGAATGTACGTCATATTCTGTTGTTCCATTTGCTATATGGCAAGCAATTTATGTTCACCACAAAAAAGGAAGGAAACAATTTTGATTAAGTTCGTAGGGAATTTTATTTTGATTGCAGGAGAAACATGCCAGAAGATTGCTTAAAAAATTACGATATAACATTTTGAAATTAAGTATAACTAAAGGAACAAAGGAGAGGGTCGTCGAATGGTCCACCTATAAAGAAAGCGAAAGAAATTAGATTCGCAAAAGGAAACTTCTGGAGACTCTTTTGTGACTATATAGAATCGACTAATGAAGCGACCCACCTAAGGAAGATCCAGGTCAAGACACCAACCCCGGCCTTCAATGGAAAAGTGATGGTACTTGGGCAACATCTAAATCACAACATGCATACTTCTGCGACAGATCAGTAGATACAGGCCTCCACAGGGTCGTACCAACCATAGAAAGACCTCCCCATTTCAAGGAATTCACCATTGGGCCATTCCAAGACATTGAAGGGGCATTCAACCATTTGAGCCTATTCAACAGCCTATACAGAGCTTAATTAAACAACGGCCTCTGCAACTGGATTACACTGATGCTAAAATCGAGAATTACATATACATATAATCAACGCTAAGAGATGCAGTTATCAGGAAGAGGGTCTGCAAAGGAACTCCACAAGGAAGAGTTATTTTCTTCTTCTTCTTTCTTTTATCAGCGAGGCTATGATCCGAAACAAGGGATCACGACCCTCCCACTTCACCGTATTTCTACTGATCCGCCTGTGGGGTTAGACAAGGAAGAGTTATCTCCCCCCTAATATGACTCCTTGTAGTGGTCACGATCCTGGTAATAGTGAATGAAAACGACTTCAGCGCCACGGCATACGCTAAAGACGTGGTCATCCTGGCTTCAGGGCCATTTTCTCCAGGTCTAAGTGGAAGACAACTTCGCACTACAACTAGAGGATAATTGGTTTAGCAGCGAAGGGATGGGAGTCAACACCTGGAAATAGATCTTTTCACTAAGTAGATATCGATCCCTACCTTCAGACCCCCAAATATCGGTGGTGTTGAACTCAGTATCTCAAGTTCAACACGATACCTGGGCGCAATTTTGGATTGCAAACTAAACTGGAAGGATAACATTGGTGAACGCATCAAGAAAGCAAGCGTAACTTTCTACTCTTGCAAAAAGGCGTTTAGTATACACGGCGGCGGTGGTATTCCCATTCTTATATATGGTTCGCTAGTAGGGTGGAAGGTACTTGCGAATCAATACCAACTTTCAAACCTACCTAAAATCCAGTATTAGTGCTTCGGAGTCACGGGATCAATAAGAACAACACCAACAGCGGCAATAATGGAAACCATGATTAGTGTCATTGCCCTTGATCTATACTGCAGCAGTCTGGCGGCCAAAACCGCTGAAAGGCTGAGAGAACGACGGCTATGGTAATCGAACCCTCACGGCCATGCTCCATACTGTCCCGATGGGAGGCTGCGGACAGATCAACGGAAACTGATTACACGAACCCGCTTCAGGAGATTCGCTATAAAAATTTGTGTAGAGTTTAGTAGAAAAGCGAAACAATTGTCATCAAAAAGAAACTGGCCTTCTACATCGACGGACCTGAAATGAACGTTAACACGGGAGCCGGAGTTTACCTGAAGTCTTTAAAATAAACCATTCCTTTGCAAGGACAAGGAAGAAATTGAATCTGCTCGCCACCTGCTGTGTGATTGTCTACCCTAACCGTCAGAAGAATGAGGACTCTTGGTAGTTACTTATTCTCGAAACTGAAGGACTTAAGTAATGTTAAGCTGGTGGACCTCCTGGGATTCATATCACTATCTGCGTGGTTCTAAAACAGCGGATGTACATTCTTTCTACAGTGTTTCCAGAGTTAAACTAAGTTAAACTAATGGGCGCAATGAACCCACACTGTTAGTATAAGTGGGCAGTCACTCTAATGTAACCAAACACACAATACCTAACCTAACCTATAACTAGTAGTAGTATTCCTTCAAGAAGGAAGAAGAAGGCTTTACGGTCTCGGAAATAAACTAAATTTTGTATAAGATCAACACCTTGGTGAACCATCCAGCAAAAAGAATACAGTAGCAAATCAAGCCTAGTGAAGCGATGTCGCTTTGAGCGAAGTGAACTTACTGCAAGCCACAACATTTTATTCTGCTGGCACAGTAACATCCATGGAAACTAGATGGTCATTGAATTAGCAAGAAAAGCCTCAGAACTGGACCAATTAATAGTCGAGAATTTCATTCTAACCCCTATGACACTTCTTACATCTAGTGTCCTTGGAATTTCCTTGGTGTCCTTAGTAAAACATTTAAAACTTCTAGTAGGTATCATCACGGGCCAGAACTTGGTGGGGAATTCTCTAATTAAAAGGCGTTTAGGTCCTAAATACCTTTGCAGAGAATGTGGTGACGTAGGCGTTGATGAGGGCACTGTCGACTTTCTATGCGAATGCCTAAGCCTAAGGAGAACCAGAAAGATGGCTTTCGGAGAATTCTTCTTTAACAATTTGGGCGAACCAATCTACCAAATACCATTCTAAAATTCATACTGAGCACGGATTGATTCAGGGAGGGTAATTAAAAGAATATTAATATAAATGTTTTTCTCTTTTTTTCAAACTTTTTTATTTTTGCATCACACAGCTTGGGAACACAGAACTGAGTGAAAGCTAGACTTCCCCGTACAGTTATCTAATCAACTTAGCCTAACCTAACATTGGGGCAAGAGAAATTAGATTGAATTATGCGGGACAGGATCATTCACCGATAAGAAACACCGTTTTTCTCTTTTCGGGAAAACCCGCTCGAAGCATTTGCCAGATCAGCGTGTGATGACTGCTAACCTCAACTTCGCGGAAAGGACCATTCGAGACATGTTTAGTGAACGCAACATCATTAGGGTAAGAAATATAATCTTCACGAATAAAACTGCTATTGAGACTTAAAATAGCAATGGGTGATGAACATGGCAACTTTTTTGTTCTTCGATTGCCAAGTACTTGAACTTCCGCATCATAGGAGTGAAGGTAGGTAGGTAGGAGTTGCGGTTCTGTTAAAAGAGCCCAATTAGCACTAGGTACCGTTTTGATACCACAGTTCATGTAACCTGGCTTTTGAGGTCTGTTAGTGATAAGTCTCTTAATCCAACCTGTGCAATTTTAGAAAGCTATTAGTTCTTTAATATTTTTCCTTGAGTCCTCCTCAAGTGAGTTGAAGAAGGATTTGCCTAAAGCTCGTTGCAGGCCCTAGCGACTGGCGGGCAGACGCATATATATTTCATAAGGTTTCTTTATTTGGTTGCGACATTACAACTGCGACAGTATGTGTTACGTGAAATACCTAGTGTGGCTGATTGGTCACATATCGGCCAGTGTCCCGTGGTCAGCGCTGATATTCTGGCTATGTCTTTGTGCGTTCTATTTAGGAAATCGTTTGTTTTGCTTTGTTGTAGTTTGGCCACATCTTTCTAGATATGGTACAGTTTGTCAGCCTAGCCCATTTGAGGTTGTCTTATAACAAAGCTTGAGGATATTTTTACCTTGGCTGTTCTCAGTGGAATGTGGTCTAATTCTGCAAGTGAACAACGAAGGGAGGGCTAAACCTTTCCTGGTCAGTGCGTTAACGTCTCCATAAACGTTACTGTACCCTGGAACCTTGAATTTACCATCTAGCGAAGCTAGCTCATTCCAGTATTCTCGTACTTTCAGAGGATGTAGTAACCCAGGCAATGGCTTTGAAAGCGGCTGGCTTTTAATGAAGAAGGCGATTTTTTGCTTCGCATAATATTTGTGTATCTGGCGACGTGCTTCGCGGATAGCGAGTAATTCCACCAGGAAAACACTGGCAGTGTCCAAAGTCAATGCGATTTTGAGATGTTCGAGGATTCAGAAAATACACCTGTACCGACTCCGCAGCCCATCTTTGAACCGTCTGTGTAAATTTTTAGATTGAATCCATTAATCACCTGTCCATCTTACCGTTCTGTTGTTGTGGGAAATTGTATATCGAAATGCTTTGTGAAAATGATTTTGGGGACTCCTGTTGGAGTAGATACGTGTTTCCTCGGTAGAGAATCCAGAATTTTGCTAAAGCCGCAGAATTTCGCAGTCCAACACACAGACTTTCTGAGTCTGATTGCGCTATGTGCTGTAATGTTTGCTATGTGCAGATCTAGAAGTAAAAGATGCAGAAAGAATTTGAGACTGCTGACCGTATAGCGGCTGTGGTATTCGCGTGATGCTGGTAGATTTCCAGCAAAAGCGCCTGCTGATACCGTCATTACATGCGGCTACTTCTTATTGTGCTAAATCGAACCGTTTCGTTCTTTGGAGTCGGCCCGTAAGGTTTATCACTTCCAAAGTTTGGAGTATGGCACGATTGCAATGACCATGAAGATGAATACAGGTAGCTATCTCTAAGTCTCTGTGGATATCATTGTTTCTAATATAACAGCGAGCATTTACGATTGATTTTATCATTTTATTTTGGAACGATTGTATAAAATTTCTATTGCTTGGATTGGTACAACTAAGAGTTATATACCGTACGTCCATACTGGCTTAAGCGCTTGCTTATATAGACGTAGTTTGTTATATATACGGTGGGCGCCGTGGCGTAAGTGGTTAGGGTGTCGGATCAAACACCAAAAAGTTTTTCACGATCCCACCTCTCGCGAGCGTCTGACAAACATCCGAGAGTATTGCTGTCACGAAAAAGCTTCTCAAATCGCCGTTCGGATCCGGCACTAAACTGTAGGTCCATTCGATTCGTGTGAAAAATATAACGCACACAACATGAGTGGTTGCGAGAAGCTCGGCCCTGGCATTTTAAAGAGCTGTTGCGCCAAATATTTGTTTTTGTTTTGTTTTTATACATGGGTACCTACGAGTAACTCGAAACATATTTAAATGCATTTTTTTTTTTTGCATGTCTCTAATTTGGCTGGTGGCTACAGCTGGTGATGCATTTGGTGATTCTAATAATCAAAATATACGTCTGAATCGAAACTGAATATCTTAGCCCGGGTAAGGTTTTTCCTACGTGTAGTGCATAGGCACATTGGTAAAGAGAGTTTTAACAACTATATGCCGGCATAAAACGTCAGTGAATTCTATGAAAGATTCATGGGACTACACATCTTGACGCTTCCAATATATAATAACAAACAAAAATATTTCATTCATCCTTTTTGGGCAACATTCAGCAATTTGCTGCATGCCCTAATGTCTTTTGAATAATGAAAGATAAATGTGACATCCACCATTCCCCTGCAGGCTATAATCTGATCAAAAGGGAGGATGTCTTTCTTTTCTACTGCTACTGACTGCATCTGGGACATCGAACAACATCTGAATGCACACACATACAACATATATCAATCGCCATAACAACATCTCGACAACAATGTAATTTATGTAGTGGAAAAATGATAAAGCACACATATAATACATTTTAAATTAAAAAATGAAATCAAATCCGCATATGTTTCCAATATGGCTGCCACTGTGTTGATGTTGTTGATGATGATTTCATTGCACCATTTCATTCCATGCGTCTCTATTCAGCTGGAAATATGCGTCTCCTCGATATAAACATCTGCTTGACATACCATCCACAGAACAATGTCGCATTGGAGCACGATAATTCAATGGCAGACATCTCAAAAATATAAATAAGTCATAAAGACAGTGCGTTGCCAAAACTATTGACTAATCCTTCCAAGGTACCTACACACGTCCACACAGCTCTCCGCAAAGAAAAATACAAAAATTAATATTTATAATAAAAACAAAAATAATTTTAACATTGGACACATAAATTTCCGAGTATATCACTTGGAAAAGAATAAAAATCTATCCTCCTGCGCGTCGCCCAAACTCCTTCCAAATCGCGATTGACTTTCATATGAGATGACGTCTTTCTGTGTGTGTAGGTATAGTTTTAAAGAATAATAAACCCCTATCTACCCACATGGGTTAATCCAACTCCCCCTCGGCTGTCCTTTATCCTTCTCCAATGATATCTATACATTCAGCAAAAAAAAATAAACGAAATACTAAAATAAAATAAAATACAAAGAAAAATGATAAATTATTGCGAAAGACGAACTATTTTCAAACAACGCGCCGCTAAGACATATGTCGGCGTTTCTGCACAATAAATGTTTTGCTAGACAAATGCAAAAAAAAGAAAACCAAATCCAAGGAAAAATAGACACAAGAGGAGTTTTCCACTTCAATATATGTACATACGGGTGTACATATGTACATATATATGGATAATAATAGTCGTACACATGAGCGAATACACTTATGATATCTGCAATCGCATCCATCTCTGCATACGTGTGCTTATAAATAAATTTTGAGATTTAGTTGAGATTTATTATGTGGTCCAAAGCGGTTTTGTGAGATTCCTTTTGGTCGCCGCGGACTGTAATGCCGACACCGCCGCTGCTGCCGCCCGCTCCAATGCTGATGTCGATGCCACGGATATGGTGTGGATCTCTCATTTTATTTTGGTCGAACTGTTTAGTGTTATTTGATAATGCGAAATGTAATTCCCAGGAAAAATAAAATACCAGACACAGAGGATGATTATTTTAATAGAAGAATGAGTGCATACATATGTCCTGAGTTGGAGTAAATAGCAACCACTTAAAAAAAGGCACAACAACTCTCTTCCGCTGGGCAGTTCTTAAATGATCTGATTTTCAAAATCTGTCTAATGACAGTCTTCGTCGATTCGGATTTGAGCATAAATATCAGCAACTTTATGATTCCCCTGTTTCCTAATTTCATATTTCATACTGCCGCTTAAATCTTGTACTTAATGCATTTTGCAGACCGGTCTATCTCCGGTTGTAATTCAAAGTACAATTTTGCTAAAGCTAATTTTCATCAATCAATCAATTAGAAAGAAAATTTATCATAGGTGGAGAATTCAACGCGAAAATTACGTATTGTGGTTCAAGGGAAGGGAACTACTTAATGCAATGAGTTAGTCGGGATGCGAGGCTTTGTCTACAAAAAAGTCTGGCCGACTGATTCGTAAAATATCGCCGACCTCATTGATTTCTTTATAGTTAAGAATATTTTAAGTAACTTTCTGTAGATTGAAGGAAGTCTAGACTAAAGCTCGGACCATTTCAATTCGTCAGTTGCCTTGACGTGGTGAAACTGCTTAAGAGTCAATGAATGAAACATCGAACTAAATACTAAATGCTGAAGACGTCTTTACTGTTACGTAAGCTTTGTTAACAGTATGATAAAGAACACGAATGATATATCTACTCCAGGGTGTACTCATGAAAACGATAATCGACTGATGGTCTTTTCGACTACGGCCCAACCAACTTACCTTTACCCCCCGCCTCTGGCACTGACCCGCAAGTAGTAGTGATGCTTACTTCCGAAGACTCCTCAGCTCTATCCTCCGACTTGTTCGGTAGACTGGGCTGGAATGATAGGTAAAGTGGCGGAAAGGCTTCGGCTAGAACGTCTAATCTCTGTCTAAATAGACGGGCAGTTGACGGCTCGACTCGGGAAACCAATAAGGGTGAACGAGTTCCTGAAACGGCTACCCTTTAACTGAATTTAACTAACATAAATTTAACATAATTTAATTTTGTAGTGAATTTAACTTCTTTTTTTCCTTTATTGATAATAAATTTGAATACAAGTAAAGTTATTTTCCGTTTTGATGTTGTTTAAAACATTTTAGACCGAGAAAAGTGTAGTTAATTGTTCCCTTTGAACATCGTTTTTGTTCTGGTGTTAAAAGACCGTAATCTCTGTATGGGACCCTTAGGTAAATATCAAGAGAATAAGCTGAATCTCCAAGCAGATGACATTCTGGTGGTATTTTTATATCAAGACTTCGTATAGCCTTTTGCAGTGGACTATCACGCCATACACTAGCATCATGGCGCGAGCCTGGGTAACCGACGAATGCATCCAGAAAAACTAGGTTGCTGTCACATACGTTCTGTTGAGAAAACTTTATAAAAAAAAACTCCAGAACTTTGTATATGTATGTACCTGCATGATTATCACAATTGCAGTGATGCGTTCACGATACGCAACTCAACCTATGTCTTGATGGTCCTTAATTGAAAGACATTAGCGAATACTTTGTTTAGAACTTTGCATAGCTTTGCTGCGTTAGTATTAATTTCTTTAGGAATGCGAATTAGTGATTCTTGCATTCTGCGGTAACGAGAAGCACAATGCTAACAAGAAGTCTAACATTTTACATCGGAGACCCCCCCTGTGGGTTAGGGGTCAGAATATACCCACGGTAGGCATGCCTGTCGTAAAAGGCGACTAAAATGCCAACCCGCCGTCTTTCTTTAGATTACGGTACTAAAATTTTATGCAATGAACACAACAAACGGTATTAATACCCCAGGTGGCAGCCCAGTTCAACTGGAAAATCCACCCTCGCAAGAGGCATGCTCTACGGATTCTGGGGAGAGCTATTTATTGCACCAAAATTTAATAAACCCATTTAGGAAAAGCTCAAGGCTACAAAGATCTCCGCCTCAAAAGACTTCTCCTAAAGCGCAAAATGAAAGTCTCGCAAACCAGGATGTGTTAATTCGGGAAACGCAAACCTTGGAAGAGAGTACTCTGAAAAAGGAAAACGCCGTGCTCCGTAAGAGGCTCGACGAAATAGAGCTGTTGTGTCGAGAGCTCAAAAGCAAAGTTGAGAAACTTGAATCAGAGAATAATAGATTATAGGCGATTTACGCGATAGAGGTTATAACATTCTCGACGCCGTGAACCTTTTAAAAAAGGAGAGAAAACGACCCGACCGTGGAGAAGAACCTATAGTGAAACGTAAACTTCCGCTATTTGTGCTGTCATTCGATAAAACGGAAAGCCAGGAAAAGATATATAACATTCGTACAATCATGAGTATGGTCGTTAAAATCGAGCCGCTACGTGTCAACACGAAGACCATCCCTCAATGTTAGCGTTGCCAAGAGTTTAACCATACACAGGCGTACTGTCGGAAAGAGCCGCGCTGCGTTAAGTGCGCTGGAAAACACTCTTCGGAAAATTGCAGTTTGAGCAAAGATGAAAAAGCAACTTGCGTTAACTGCAAAGGAAGGCACCCAGCAAATTATCGCGGTTGCGAAGTCGCTAAGGAACTACAGATGCGACGGAAAAAATCTACAACGCCGATCGTACGGGGAACAAAATCAGTCGGTCGGGCTCCTAAGTCGATAAAACGTATTACTAAGCAGACTGAGCGGGTTCGTAAACCAATTGTTCAAACAACTAAGCCGACTGAAAGGACACTTGAATCAGCAGGGCAGACTCTTACAACAGTCAACCAAACAAACAGTCGTCCATTAAAAAGGCAGAACGAAAAATAACCTCGGATAAGCCAGCGAACCCCGTACGTCTGACGTATTCTCAGGCTGCAGTCAAAGCAACCAAACGAAACGACGGCCCACCCTCTGATCCGTTGAATGAAATTCTGAACTGCATCTACGCTAAGTTCGAGGAACAATGTGAAGTTAACAAACGGATTCTCGAACGTCTTAGTAACGTCGAAAGCTTTTGTATGGCTAACCTTTTATCTAAATCTAAGTAAATATGGACGCTTTGCTTAAAATAGTAACATGGAATGCAAATGGACTCTTACAAAAATCTAACGAATTAGAAATGTTTCTAATAAGAGAAAATATCGACATATGTTTGATCTCCGAAACCCATCTAACAAGGGAATCGCAAATAAAGATAAGAGGCTACGCTGGTTATCACGCCTATCATCCTTCTGATAGAGCGCGGGGCGGTTCGTCCTCATTCATTAAAACTAACATCGAACATTCGGCCGATATAAGCATAGAGCTGGAAAAACTTCAGTTGAGCGCGGTAAGGGTTAAAAATAAACACCAGAGCTACAATATAGCATCTGTTTACTGTCCGCCGCGATGCTTACTAGAAAAAGATGACTACTTTCGTGTCTTCAATGACCTTGGCTCAAATTTCCTTATTGGTGGAGATTTCAACGCGAAGCACACCTTCTGGGGTTCCAGATGTACATCTTCTAAAGGAAAAATTCTCTACGAAGTGGCATATGAATTCGGCTGTTATTTTTATTCGACAGGAAAACCGACCTATTGGCCAACTGACTCACAAAAAATACCCGATCTTATCGATTTTTCTGTTACAAAAGGCATTTACGAGAAGTTTATGCCAAAGTCAAAGAATGTTTTGATCTCTCTTCTGACCACTCGCCGGTAATTTTATTACTTGGAGAAGCGCTGATCAAGAAAAAAGGACCTCCAAGTCTCACTAGCAATAGAACAAACTGGGAGGGCTTTAGAAATGATTGCGAAACAAATATCGCCTTAAATGTATCACTTAGAACACCTTGTGAACTAGAGGACGAAATTGATCGTTTCGTGGAAGCAATTCAAAGAGCGGCATGGAGAAACACTCCTTCTAGAAGCTATAAGATCAACCGCAACGAAAAGTATCCCAGAGAAATCATTGAACTGGTGAGGGAGAAACGAAAAGCACGAAAGAAGCGGCAAACTACGCGTGCACCGCAGCATAAAACGGTCCTTAACCGACTATGCAATCGCCTTAGAGATAGTATTCGCGAATTTAAAAGCAAAAAGATAGCGACCTATCTTGAAAATCTCTCCGGTGAAAGAGAATCAAATTATTCGCTTTGGAAAGCGCTAAAAGGCATCCGGAAACCTCAAATGCAAGCACCACCAATTCGGAAAATCGATGGAAACTGGGCCAAGAGCGACAAAGAAAAGGCAGAACTTTTTGCTTTGCACTTAGAAGAAACGTTTAAGCCGTTCGACGGCCCTTCCATAACGCCCGACTCCCCAGCCACGACATCTGACAACTTTAAAGTAAAAAAAGTTGCATTGATTGAACTGAGGGAAGTGATTAAAAATTTAAAGACAAAAAAAGCTCCGGGTTACGACTTGATAACGGCGCAGGTAGTCAAGGAATTGCCGAATAAAACTATTATCAAACTGCTCTATTTGATCAACGCTTCGTTCAGATTGCTTTATGTTCCGAGGCAATGGAAAGTCGCCGAGATTATAATGGTCCCGAAACCAGGCAAACTGCTAAATGAAAAGAAATCATATCGGCCTATTTCCCTATTGCCGGTTATCTCAAAAATATTTGAAAAACTTCTTTCCAAACGTCTACAGCCCGTAATCGACGAAAGACGTCTCATTCCTGACCATCAGTTTGGATTTAGAATTAAACATTCTACAATTGACCAAGTCCACAAAATAACTGACGTGATTAAGAAAGCTCTGGAAGAAAAAAAGATTCGTTGTGGCGTATTTCTTGACGTCTCACAAGCTTTCGATAAGGTTTGGCACGAAGGCTTGGAATATAAATTGCAACGACTACTGCCACGGCAACTCTTTGTAATCCTACTATCGTATCTCACCGAGAGGCTCTTTCGTGTTAAGCACGGAAATGATTACTCTGACTTCAAGGAGATTGCGGCCGGAGTTCCACAAGGAAGTGTCCTTGGCCCGCTTCTATATGTACTGTACACGCGTGATATCCCGCAGGAAAGAAACTGCGTCGTCGCCACGTTTGCGGACGATACGGCGATATTTACCACGGGCGAAACTATTGAAGCAGCAACTGGAAAGCTGCAACATGCTATTAATAAAGTCCACGCTTGGACGAATTCCTGGCGTATTGTGCTGAACGAAAGCAAATCTACTCACGTCAACTTTACCTATAAAAAAGAGGATAGATTACCTCTATATCTTAACTCGGCTCAAATACCGTACGCGAACGAAGCAAACTATCTAGGAATGACTCTAGATGTTAAGCTTAAATGGAAATCACACGTAAAAAAGAAACGCGACGAGCTAGAAAACAAATACCGAAAAATGTACTGGCTACTCGGAAAACATTCGAAGTTGAGCCTACATAACAAACTGCTTATCTATAAGCAAGTGCTAAAGCCTGTGTGGACGTATGGTATACAACTATGGGGTTGTACCAAGAAAAGCAATAGAAACATCATACAAACTTTTGAATATAAAGTTCTTAGAACGATCGTCAACGCACCGTGGTATGTACGTAATGAAGATATTCATCGAGATCTGGGAATTCCCAGCGTCGTCGAAGAGATAACAAAATTTGCGCGTAAACACAAAGATCGTGTTCACGGCCATTGTAACCGTACCGTCATTCAACTACTTGACGCGAATAATTCAATTCGTCGTCTGCAAAGGATAAAACCTTTTGACCTCGCGTCATAGTATATGCCGGTCGCGAAACATTTCTTTTAACTTCGTACGAACATTTTTTTGTTTTTTCCCCAAAAATCACGTGTATCGTAAGCGAAAATAAAACTGCTGGATAAGCGTTGGCTTAGTTGTAGTATTACTTTTGGAGAGATCGGAGACCACAATACATCTACGTAGATCCGAGTGAAAATGTGCAGCCAACCCACAGAGCCCATCGATGCTTCTTATAATCATGCCTGGGTCAAATGCATAGCTTTGGATAGTGAAGCAAAATGTATTCCGATGACCTAGATCAAGAAGTTGGACTGTGAAAATGCACTGTCAGATGGAGAAGGAACTTTCATTTATGTTGATCTATTCCTTTACATACACAAACAATACCTTTGAAGTCCTGGACGTGAAGCAAGTCTATAAGATGATGGTACCTTAGAGTACTATGAAGACCCGTTTTTAGATTATGATTATGCACCACATTAACACCAGATGAGTCCGAGGACTACTTGAAGTGCCAACATTCCACAACATCTAAGAAAAAAGACAACTAAAATACGCAGCACCAACAACTCTTAATAACTTACCAAGAGGTCACAAAACTATAATGAACCAAAAATAACGTCTAAAAATGACTATAGAATACTTTCTTAATTAATAATAACTTACATACACTAATCCTTAAAAGACGTCTGGAAATAGCATTCTTCTCTTTGTAAAATAATACCGTAAAATCTTCTTTTTTTTTTGTTGAAACTGTTGTAATGAATTAAAATAAAGCTCACAAAAAAAAAAAAAAAAAATGAAATAAGAAGATAATTGTCCTGCAGAAAAGCCATAGGCTTCGCAGGTATTCTTGTTTTAATATTGTAAAACTTACTTTTTGAAGAATAAAGAACTGAATTGACATAAGCAGCTCTTTCAATGGAACATTATCTCATTTTATTAAACGCCGCACCGCAGCTATGTGTGTTTGCCGCCAACGACCCTCTTTTTAAAGCGGTTTTCACACCAACGTAAAGACGCCGTCTTTATTATAGCTGGAGGTCCCCTTTGACATCCTCGCAGATGAGATGTTTAGGACATATAACAGAAAAACTTGGGCCAACACGACGCCAATGGTATCAAGATGATCAAAATTGAAGAAAAGGCAAGCTCGTTAAGCAAATATTAGATGAAAAACTTACCTGGAATTCTCACCTAACAAAAGCCATAGACAAAGTCAGGATCTCATTACGGACCAGCAAAAGTCTCATTGGCAGAAATTGGGGCCTAAATCCCAAAATTATGCTTTGGCTCTAAACGGCAATAGCAAGGCCAATTGTCACATATGCAGTACCAGTATGGCGGCAAAGGTCTACACAGGACTTGCTCAATAAACTACAAAGATTAGCCTGTGTATGCACAACAGGTGCAATGAAAATTGCTCTTACTGCAGCGCTGGAAGTTATTCTAAACCTACCACATCCACATCTTCATATAAAGGAAGAAGCTATGGTTAACGCCTTCATGCGCCTTCATCGCAGAAGATAACTCAAATTCCAAACTAGTTTACTCGGATATCGCGCATGAACTCAACGACAATGAAATACTAGAAATGACAATTGCGAACAAATGTCTGCCGAGATTCAGCTTCTGCTACAACTTTAAGGTTACATTCCCAGATCGCAATAACTGAGAACAGAACAAGCCTCTTTTGTTCCAAAAACTCTCATGTATAGTTCACAGACGGATCCAAGACTGGTAAAGGAGTTGAGGCTGGAGGAAACGGCGCTACTACGAAAGCCTTCATTCACTCGCGCATGGAAAAAAGTAACCAATTTGAAGTATTCGCTATAGAACTACGGATATGCATCAAAGAAAATATAAAGAGATCTACAACCAAGGATAGCAAGGCTACACTGCTGGCAATTAGGGTTTATGGAACAACATCGAAACTAGTGTGGGACTGCCTTCAACTACTCATATCACTAGGCAGCACAGTGTTCATCTCATTTGGGTGTCAGGACACAGCGGATATGAAATGAAAAAGCTGACCTGATAGCCAGAACGGGAGCTGCGTCAAACTTTATTATGCCAACGCCATTCTGTCGATTACCAGTGAGTGCGGCAAAAAGCTGTTTAAAAAATAGGCTTAAAGAAAAAGCGCATCATTACTGGATGGAAACGAAGGTAACAGACAGGCCGAGATCTTTCCGCCAAATACTTCCTTTAAAAGAACAAAATAACTTCCATAATTAACTAGGAGTCAGATTCGAATAGCCACAGGTGGTTTCCTTACAAGCCACTGTTGAGTGAAAAACCATCTCACGGCTATGGGAATAGCACAAGATAGCATCTGCAGAATGTGCAACGAAGACGAAGAATCATCAGAGCACATCATTTGTCACTGTATCTGTCTTAGCAGAACACGTCATCGTTATTTAGGTAAATTATACTTTAAAGCAGAAGACATATCTGCAAGCTCACTCAAAAGCATAGTAGAGTTAATCAGCAACTCTTAATCAGCTACTTCTTCAACAAACTACAACCTACAACCTAGGCAAATACAACGAAAATCATATGGAAACTTAAACTGATACCGACAATCCAAGACTGGATAAGTCGAAAGCATTGAGACTAGACCTACTTGTCTGGTCACAGTGGTTACCGCAAATATCTCCGCCGATTTGGACACGACCTCACCATCCTGCCTGGAATGTCCAGATGAAAATGAAAGTATTGAGCACGTAGCATTTTATTGCACTTGCTTTACGGTATGGAGATTACTCTGCCCAGCCCGACGTTACACCTCGACTATATGTTGCAGTCGGGAGAGTATTGGATGGGAATATGTAATTTCGTAACAACTAAGGAACTCGAAGCAGCTAGGCGCAAGACGCATTGCATGATTTGTTAACCTACCCCACGAAGTAATACCTAACGTCAGTCCCGCGGGAAGAATGGTTAAAGTGTACAGAGTGTTGGTTAGTTTGTACGCGTATTCCTTTCATCGATTATTCAGGTTTTCGAATCTGCATGCTAGTATCCCTGATAACTAGAATCTTTAGAAGATTACACATCCTTTGGCTCAACGAAAACAAAAAAAAAAAAAACACCCACTGACACCGAATATTCTAAGGCCGCCAACACAAAAGGTTTCCGTGGCCATTCCAACCAAACAATTTACACCACTCTGCCAATTAACACTTAATTTCACATTAACCCCCTCTCCAGTTGGCTTTTCAACATCAAATTGACTTCATGTTGTCTAACATCACAAGCATTGTTGTTCACAATATTATTCACAGTAAACATTCAATTTTATTACCTATAAAACCCCCACCACGTCGACAAGACATTAGCACACTTAATCCAGCAGACTGTCGGACGACCTTAGCCCATAAACTCGGGCACATAACACTGTGATTTCATTTAACAACCCATAAAACATTTGAGTATCATAGCTCAATCATGAGCCTTCTCTGCTGATGTTCTAAAAAAAAAAAAAAAATCCACTTGAACCAAGCACAGCTCACATGTTGATGCCATGGACCAGAAGAAATTCCAGAACTACAACAAGTGCTTAAAACCATGAATCTCGGTGTGTCTCGATGAAGCGGCAGCAGTTTACGGCGTTTATTTGGACCCTTGCTTGAGGAACTCCACACAGCACAGTGGCACCAGTAGACCGGAGACCGGGAAAAAATGGGTAACACACAAAGTGGAACGGTTAAGGAATCGTAAAAATTCGAAACCATCCCCCTGCACACATAAATGGCACTCAAATTTTATGCGACCATTATTCGCGTCGTAAAATCCGATCAACAGTTGGCTGGCTGGTGCTGTTGTTGCTTCGCGCCATAGCGTTGGGCCCTTCTGCTTTTTATTTTTATGACAAATCAGGATTTTCGAGTAATTACTGGAAATTGTTTGTTTTTTGTTCTGTCTGTTCGAGAGATTACTTTTGGTAGGTGAAAATTGAATAAAGCTGCTCAAAGGGATGAGTATTAATGGGCGAGAGGCGAGAGCATTTCATGGTTTGTAAATTTTCATGTTTAGAGGGATCTTTGATGGCAAGGATAATGACAATGGTGTGGGTAATTTTTGTTTATTAGCCAATGAATGATTGAATGAATAAGTACAAAACCTTTTATGTACTAAGAGATATAAAATTTAAAAATTTTAGGTTTTTCTACGACAGTTGAAGCTAAGTTTATTGCACCATAAGATGTGGCCAGACTACATTTACCCGCAAGTATTAAGAAACGTATTATCCTACCAGCAGTCAGCACGGTCATAGATTCTACCGATGCATTAAAATAAAGTCTCATGCGACGAAAGTTACGTCAGGTCTGTCTGTACCTAGAACTGACACGCTTATACAGAAAGAGGTCGGTTGTGATACCATGGGATCGGCAACAAATCCCAGGTAGCCAATGAACTAATTGAACCAACCGGAGCTTTTCGTCTTTAGAGAAATCTTTTTTTGGGCAGGGCCGGATAGGTGCAAAGGAAATGAAAGATCGTTTGTTCCTTTTTTTCGTTCTAGCAGCTCTTGCACAAGTCGTTTGAATAGTGGTCTAATCTTTTTGGTGTACCGGGCAGTGTCCTATGAAGAAACATATTGTGATTGCTTTAACAGGATCAAACCATTACAGCGTTTCCAGATTTATCTGGAGACTTGGCAAGTGGTACCATATTCCCATGCGATTGCTTATAATGTCCGGCTTAAATAAATATTTACATTTCACGAAAGGCATACCCAAATCCATATCAGAAGAGCTCTGCAGCCTTGCAGTTTCCTCCAATTTCTCAGTGGTATGGTGTAGTGATTGTGTTTTCGATTACTAAGTCATAGATTGGCTCAAGTAGCAACTATATTTATTTAAGTTTATCAGTAAAAAAAATTATGCGGCCATACATATCGTCTAGGTAACGCGACACGTACTCAAAACAAATACTAGAAATGAAAAATTCTTTCCATCTAATATCAATTACATTTTAAGTCACTACATCAAAAAAAAACAATCATTGAAATGTCCTAATTCGTCCGTCCCGCGTGAAGTGAGATATGCTTTCTAACTTCAGCCTCAAATCTCAGTCGTGATTATATACATATATATATATATATATATAACATATGCTTTTTTTTTTTTTTTTAGGTTGCGCCAAGGATGTATAATCTTCATAGATACTAATAGCCCGAGTGCTACTAGCATGCACGATTCGCAAACCTGAGTAATCGATTCCAGGAATACGCCTACGTACTAAACACACACCCTACACACTTCAACCACTCTCCCCGCGGTACTGCCGTTAGGTATTTCTTCGCGGGGCTGGTTAGCAATTATGCTCTCGTCTCCGAAGCCGCCTCTTGGGCTCTTCTTAGGGCTTCTGCTCTTCGCAGCGCATTCTGCACACACACTATGAATGAGCAGATCTCCATCCACTCGCCCTCTGATCGTGTCATGTGACTAACAATATTTTCTGGACTTGGCAGGTTTGCTCTGTCTTCTGCAAAGCGTCTGCAGTAGAACACTGCATGCTCCGCGTCCTCCTCTTCGTTTGGGCATATTGGACACAGGGGCGAACTATCGTGTCCAAATCTATGGAGGTATTTCCGGTAGCCACCGTGTCCGGACAGGAACTGTGTGAGGTGGTAGTTACAGTTCCCCCTCGCTCTCTCTGTCCATGATTTTATAGTGGGAATGAGCTTGTAGGTCCACCTGCCTTTGGTAGAGTTGTCCCACCTGGTTTGCCACAGCGTTGCTGATGCTGCCCTTTCCTCCTCCTTAATCCTTTTTGCCTCTTGCCGGTTCGAGGGACGTCTAAGGTATACTCTCTGCATCTCTTCAACGAAGATTTCGATTGGGACCATCCCAGCTAAAACGCAGGCTGCATCGTCGGAGATAGTTCGGAAGCCGCTGATTACTCTGATTGCGCAGAGCCTGTGAGCTGATGATAGCTTCTTCCTGCACTCATTTGTCGCGAGTGCACCTGCCCATATCGGGGCAGCGTATAGAAGTACCGAGCTGACCACTCTGGACAGTAGGATCCTGCAGGCGTATCCAAGGCGTATCCAGGCCCGCCGATGTTCGGGAGCATTCGGGAGAGTGCTGCCTGCATCAGCGATGCTTTCTTACTGGAATACTTGACGTGGGCTTTGAAGCGCAGCCTGTTGTCGAGCATGACTCCAAGGTACCTCAAGGATTCTTTGGACCTGATTATCTGGTTTCCGACCCAGAAGCTGGCGTATTCCACCTTTTTGCGGCTGGTTATTAGGACAGCTTCGGTCTTGTGGGCAGCTAGTTCCAGACCGGTAAACTCCAGCCATTCCTTTATTCTTACAACTGCCTCATCCGTGGCAGACTCCACCTCGTGTACGTGCTTGGCTACTGTAACCACTGCGATATCGTCAGCGAAGCCAATTACTTTGACTCCCTCGGGTAATGTTAGTCGCAGAACTCCGTCGTACATAATGTTCCATAGGAGAGGTCCCAGAACCGACCCTTGCGGGACTCCCGCGGAAACACTGTAGTGCTTAACGCCATCGTCAGTATGGTATTTTAGCTTCCTATTGCTGAAGTAGTCCGTGACTATCCTCAGCAGGTAGTATGGTGTATCCATCCTGGCCAGGGATCTCCTATTGAATGGCCAGCTTGCCGAGTTGAACGCATTTTTGACGTCGAGCGTTACTACTGCGCAGTATTTCTTCGTCCCCCATTTCCACCTTTTCCCTTGTATTGCTTCAGTTGCTATATCTACTACCGCCTTTATGGCATCGACGGTAGAGCGTGATTTTCTGAAGCCGTACTGACAGTCTGACAGGGCTCCGTTTTCCTCCGCCACCGCAAGCAGTCTGTCATAGATGATACGCTCTAGGATCTTCCCCAGCGTATCGAGCAGGCATATTGGGCTATACAATGATGGTTGTCCGGGCGGCTTATTGCCCTTTGGAAGCAGCACTAAGTGTTGTAATTTCCATGGTGTAGGGAATACCCTTTCCTCTATGCACCTTTGCATCGCTGTTAGAAAGATGTCCGGTCTCGTCTTAACAGCCGCCTTGATTGCCCTATTCGGGATGCCATCCGGTCCCGGTGCTTTGCTGTCTCCGATTTTTCTGCATGCCCCAAAGAGTTCTTCTGACGTGATTGCCGGGATATGCTCCATGCTGATCTCCCTCGTGATGGAGACCATAGTAGTTGGTCTATGGGGGAATAGATGCTCTACATATGCTGTATGTTATTCTATGTAGCGACGCTGTCGCCTGCTCTACGTATCCTGCTCGAAGCTGCTCGTCCACACTTGTAAAAAGTTGGTAAAGTTGACGTTTCCAACACCTGCTATCATCGAGGTTCAACTCTATTCCACAGCTACTATCAAGTTCCAGCCACTCACTGTACCACCCATGGACCTCATGGCTTACATTGCCGCTTTTTTCGGCAATCGGGTATCTGTCATCTTCAAGACCTTTAAAATGTAGTCTACATGCAATTTTAGCGTTTTTATGAAGAGCGGAGATAAACCTGTTTCCAACATTATCATATAATTTGGAGTGTTAGGTGGCAGATGGAATGTTCTTTTCATATAGTATCGTAACAGTTTCTCCACACTTTCGTACTTCCTTACTCCCCAAACTTGTGCCATACCTAGATACCTTGTATTTGCTGCTGTGGTCAATGTGTTTGTTGTTGAGAAAATTCTTCCAAACCGTGTTGATGGCCGTTTTAGACTTGCTTAGGTTTTCCTCTAGGCGTCTCTCCATATCAAGGTTTCTAGTGAAATATACGCCAAGATACCTATACTCCCTCACAACTTCTATATATTCGCCGTTGTGATGTCATTTCTCATTTCCACAGCGTTTTCCTCCCCCTCTTTTAAATATCACGATCTTCGACTTATTTAGATTAACTATCAGGTTCCACAGCTTACAATACTCATATAGTCTATTAATCATTAGTCGCAGTGATTCAGGTGAGTGCGCCAGTAGTACTACATCATCAGCAAACAGTAGTGCTTTGACCAGTAGTCCTGCGTACTCAACACCTCCTGGTAGAATTTCAACCATATCCTCGATGTATAGAGCAAATAAGCTTGGACTCAAGGAACTTCCCTGTCTAACACTCGACCACGTCTGAAACCATGTTGACAACTCCACACAATTCCACACCACTGCCGTAGGATAATAATAGGTTTTGGATAATTCGTCCAAACTTCATCGACATGCCCATCATGTACAGCTTTTCTTTCCACAATGTCAAAAGCAGATTTAAAATGGAAAAATAATGCATAAAGTTGTTTACCTCTTCCAATAAACGATTCCGCAATGCTCCTCAAGACAAAGATATGATCGATAGTAGAATATCCTGAGCTGAACCCCGCTTGGTGTTCTTTAATTAGGTTATTCTCTTTTATCCAATCTGTTAGTCGACCCTGTAGAATTGTTGTAAATATTTTATAAGAAGCATTTAAAAAGGGAATTCCTCTATAATTTGCGGGATCCGCTGCACATCCCTTTTTATAAATTGGAAAAATTACCGCTTCCTTAAAACGGTTAGGAATTACTCCACTGTCAAAAATATTATTCAATATTGTCACGAGCTTCTTATGTAATTCCTCATTGCCGTATTTATAAAACCGGGAAGGTATGCCGTCAGATCCTGCAGCTTTACCATCTTTTAAAATATTAAGCGCTCCAATGACCTCTTCGTATAACATCTCTCTGTCCAAGATATTATTTTAAAAACCGGGAGTAGCGTAGTCCCATAGGGGACGGGTTTAAAAACGCATTAAAATGATCCAAAAGGACACTGGAATTTACAGCGATTGAGTGTTTTTGTCGATTTCCAAAATTCGGAAGAATTTTTACAATGTATCAAATTTCGAGCAAGCGATTCGTAATATTTTTTTTGCTTTTCTCTCAGTGTAGCCTTGAATTCTCTATTTGCTACCAAATACAAACTCTTCATCTCACCCTCGTTGTAATGCCAAAATAGCCTGAGCCATACGAATGATATTTGCCTAGCCTTAAAGCAATCTTCGTCAAACCACGGTTCTTTGAAATGCTTCTTCAAATATTTGGTATTCCGGTTGATGCGTATGTATAATTCATTTATAATTTGTTCAATATTAGTGAGATTTTCATCCGGTTGCATTGGTAATTGCTCATACATTAGGGTTTTATACAAGGACTCCTTGGCGGTATTCCACACCAGTTTGGGCATAAGATTCATATCTTTCGCATCCTCATTTTCCACTACTCTGAGACTTAATGTGCTAACAACCGGGGGATGATCGGAATATTGCATTTGTTTCACTTTCATTTCTATTACGTACGAGTTCCATTCGCCCCTTATTAAACAGTAGTCGATAACGGACACGCCTTGTTTTCCAACAAATGTGAATTCGCCATTCCGATCACTGTCGCTAGTCCCATTTAGAATTCTTAGCCCAAAAGAGTCCCAGAGGTCCAAAAACTTTTTCCCTCTAGCATTGCATTGCTTATCCTTTGACTGTCTACTTTTTTCAATTTTTTTATTAACTGCTCCCTTTTCATTACCTATTCTTGTGTTTATGTTATGTTGCCGATTATCATTAAATTTTGGTTATCACAGCACATGACCGCTTCCTGCAGCTTTCCAAAATCTCTATCCCAATGGTTACAGTTAATATACGATGGGATAATACCGAACGCATTATTATCGAACACCAAATTCACGTAGTCTACATCCTCAAATCTTCTGAATTCGCATTTAATTCCTCTAATATCTCTTTTGTAGCCAAGAAACAGCCTCCGCTAGCTCTACCCCTCTCGTGTACTCTTAATGCTGGAATCCACTTAAATATGTTACTTACAAATTTTCGATAGAAATTGCAACAATCATTATTAGTAGTAAATATTTCGTACAGAAAGAAAAATTCAAATCGGTTAACATAATTAAAAAATTCATTAGAAAGTAATTTACTCTTCAAGCCTGATACATTACCAAGAAATATTAAACATCCCACATTTGGGGCTTGCCCCCAAAACATTCTCTGAATTTACTTGACAGCATCCAGAGACGAGAGACGAATATCCAACCGTTGATTCATCGAAGACGAGTAGCAGACCTTTGCGAACATCTCTTTACCAAAATTCATTCTGTTACAGAACGAGCAAACTTTGGGACTCACTCCCAAGATACATATTTCCAGAACAGTGCCGCCAAATTTTGGGTTTTTTCCCCCAAACTAGAGAACATTTTTTAATTTGGGGAATATTTTAGGGAAAGGTTTTTTGCAACACAAAGGAACCGATTTGAAAAAAACGTCCAACCTCCGAATTAAATTAGAAAAGAAAACAAAAAAAAAAAAAAAAAAAACTCATAAACTATCGTTGCCTCTTTCGTTTATTATCGAATCGACGGTAAGTCCAGTAGAATCTCGAAAATATAAACACTTTGGTAATGATGCTATAAGACGTGCTATTTATAGTTTCTTTCAAAACTTCACACCTTTGTTTTAAATTTAAAAGCTTTACTCGTTCTTTTACTTGATGCATCTTTCTTTGCAAACAAAAGGTGAAATCCCGAACAAGCAAAAACAGTTCAGAGAAATACGGTTCTTCTTCAAACTAACTGGAGATCATACGCAATGAAAACAACTCAGCTAAGCCAACAGTGTCAATCTTTTCGAGCATTCAGCTTTTTAGGACACTGTTATGGTAAAAATATTTGTTCATCTTTCCGAGCACTTCATCTTATAAACGAGTTAGATTAGATTAGATTTAGACTTTATTAATTCAATAATTATTTACAATTCTTTACAAATATCAAAAAAAAAAAAGCATGGCAATAAGCCGTCTGCCAATTGACATTTTTTTTTTTAAAAAAAACCATGGATTGCAATTTAATAAACGAAAAGCGCTATTCTTCAAAATTAGAAACTTTCTGTTATAATTCTTCACTAATAGGCTAGGGCTATTTTACAGTACGCTACCAGGAGAGACGTTTGCGGTTCGTTGAGCTTACTTATGATTTCTTCATGGGAAATTTCATCTACTCCAAACAAGTGCCGTCTAGTTTCCCGGAGTGTAGGACATAGATCTTCTTTATGCGGTTGATAATTTAGTGGAAGTAGTTCAGGTCGCAGTTTTAGCATAAGTGATATTTCTTCGCAGCTATTACCATCGTGAAATTAGTTTCGGTCTCCCAAATTATGATCCAACTGCCTATAAATAGATCGATGCGGTGAGTCTAATGTTTGTCTTTCAAATTGTTGTCTGAAGTTAACATCTACTGCTGCTAACAACTGGTATAGCTTTGGCTTCCATGATTCCGTACTTGCTTCATCCAAATCCAAGCTTATTCCACACTCGTGCGCTAGTTCGTTCCAATTTCTGTACCAACCATTATTGCATCGTAGTGCATCCAGTACAACTTTTCTTGGTAATCTTTCCAAAGGCATATTGAATACCTTTAAAATATAGTCCACCTGCAGTTTCAGCGTCTTTATAGCCAGTGAAGAAAGTCCAGTCTCTAGCATAATGGTATAGTTTGGGGTGTTAGGTTGTAAACTGAATATCCTTTTAATATAAAACCTCAATAGCTCCATATCTGGGTCGCGTACAACATAGTTGACTCGGCAACTGCTTCAAAAACACGAAACTTACTGCTATGTACTATGTATTTGTTGGCAAAACATTTTCTCCAAGTTGTATTTATCATGGTTTTTGCCTTTTGTAGCTTGCATTTCAGGTGTTCTTCCATGCTTCAGTTTTGCGTGAAAAGCATGCCCAAGTAGTTATACTTTTTGACGGTCTCGATCTGTTCGCTGTTCAAAAACCATTTCTCGTTGCTACACATCCTTCCCCCACCCTTTTTAAAGATCATCACCTTTGATTTTTCAAGGTTTATAATTAGGCTCCACATTTTACAGTACTCATACAAACGGTTAATCATGCGCTGCAGTGCCTCCGGGGAATTTGCCATCAACACTACGTCGTGTGCAAAAAGGAGCGCCTTTATCAGTATCCCCGCAAACTCAACACCTCCAGGTAGCGATTCGATGATGTCACCTATGAACAGTGCGAATAGCAATGGGCTTAAAGTGCATCCTTGTCTAATACCTGTGCTCGCTTCAAGCCAGTTTGAAGAATTTTCTCCATTCAATACAGCTGACAGCGTCACTTCATAAATGTTTTGTATTACCCTCCCAAACTTTTTAAACGAGTTCATATTTGGGAATTTTTTTCGCCTAGTACAAAATTGGCCAACATTTTTTCCATATTTGGGGATTATGTTTCTAACGTCTGGCAGCACTGTTCCAGAAGATTACAATCTACAGGTTCAAGAGCAGAATCAACATATATCTGCAGACATCTCAGGACGCTATTTCATGAGAGATTATATATATAAAACAAAATGGTGTGTGCCTCACCCACGTAAGCACGTGGTTAAAGCGAAACTTCAGTTCAATAAAACGTATTATTTAAATACGTAAACCGTACACACATACGGAGCACATAATAGCTGATACACCTATTAAGTTTACATGACCGGATTGACACAGGATTGAGTTCTGATTGGGGTTTTCGCTTAAATTCGAAACGAAAGAGCATTGAGTTTGACACTTCTTCTCTCAGGCTTAGCGTTACCTACGCAGTAGTCAGCCTTTTAGTGCAAATTTTAATTTCCAAGACTTATATTTAATACAAATAAAAGGAAAACGAAAATAAATTTATTTTTAAAATAAACGGTGTTTAATAAACTTTAAGGTGAAAACTTAACAAAAACAAAAGACTTTCTGCTTTAATTATAATAAACAAAAAACCAAAATAAGTCACTTTCGCCCAGTGCTCAGCCACAAATATCCAGTAGTCAGCCTTTCAAGAGCCAGTAGTCAGCCCCTACATTTTAAATGCGAATTGCAATTAATTATTGCAGTGAACACATATAAAAGGAAAGTCTTGGATTTCCTCATACATCCTTCCACCAAAAGGGCTGCACTTAAGGTGAAACCATAATGCACATTCTTCGAATCCAATTTTTTTAGGTCGTTGTCCTCGTCTTCATCACATTTGAAACATCCAATTTTTCCCAAACGTTATTTTGTAACTTTTTCGCTTTATTGTGTTTCTCTTCTTTTCCTGTTCTTTATTCTTCTTGCGAGCCTCTTCTACTTTCTTTTCTTTGGCCTCAATTCTGTGTAGTTTTCTTGTTTAAATATCGGTTTTCTTTTTTTCTTTACTTTCTTCCTTTTCCTTTTCAAATTGTCTCCATTCTTCAGAAGATATTGCTTCAATTCTATTTAAGAAGTTTGGCATTTCAGATTTTTCATTGGATATCATCTTTAAATGCTTTTTTTTCACTACAGGAAGTAAGCTTAAGGGTTTTACGGAAGTGTTATGAGGAGATAATGGTTTGGACTTTTATATTTATATTTTTTTTTTGTGTTTCCAAAACCATTTGTTTTCCGATAAAGTTCTTACTTTGTCGCTTTCTATTTCCCCATTGTTTTCGGCAGGAATTAAAACACCTTCTGCCAATATTTCAAAATTCCCAAATGATATGTCAAGATACTCGTATACACATATGTCTTGTCCAACGCCTTCTTTTTCTGTCTCTCTATTTTAACAATCCCCTTTCCTGCTTTCTTTTTCAGGATATTTTTCAATATTGGTAGAAATCAAAGTCGAATTTTCAGTCACTTCAAATGACTCCAATGTTATCTCATTGCCATCATTAATAAAGTAGTTGTTCCACAGTCTTTTATTATCAAGAACTGGCATACTGAGGCTACCTTGTTCACCTATTACAATAGCTGAAAGAACATTGGATGTGTTGACCATAGGTTAAATTTTTGTTGACAAAGGCAGAATAAAAGGATTTTGTGGACTTCCGATGCCTTCAGTTCCTATACGCATTTGAATGATGTCAAGAACGGTTTTGACATCAATTTAGGAATTATAATACTTAAGTCTTGGCTTAACTATTTATGACTTTTATGTTCCCATCGAAATCCTTTTTCTTTACTGGTTTTGATGGGGTGTTAAAGGAGTTTTCTCTACTTTTATTTGTTACGTTTTCAGTATTATTGTGTACGCACTTTGTGTAATCAAACCATTTTTTAATAGTTTCTTTTGTTATTACCGCTCGACCTTTTGATATGTCTTCAGGAGCCCTGTGACACAGAGCCGGATTTCTTTCAAAAAGGATTTGTACCACTTATTACCTGATCGATTATTAATAAAAAGGGTTAGGTATTTTACCTTCTAAAATAATGGTTTGAACTGTATTCAAGGTATCATTGGACTTCAAAGGGAATTCGCATTTGGTGAGGTTGATGCAACAGTTAGCAATTGCTGTTTCCTCTTCTTTAGACAGGATAGCATCTGCTCCCATCTTTCGCGGTCCTTCGGGTACCCTTAAATGCAGTCTATCTTGAAGGGTGCCCATTGGCACGCAATACATACATTTTCTTATTGCCATCATCGCTTGCGTAAATTTTTCTTCGGAGTATTTGTGAATCAGTCGCTTAGACATGATGTCTAAACAAAGTTCAAAGAGGGTATTTATCTAAATAACGAAAATAAAACTAAGAGAGCTTCTTTACTAACAAAACCGCTTAATTTATCCTTAATTCGGTTGAAATACGAATATGTAGAACAAAAAACATCGTAGGGCTGACTATTGGAGCACTGATTACCAGAACTCAGCCCCCCGTACCTAACAACTTTTGAAGGTGGCCGACTACTGGTAAAAATGCTACAAATACTTCTAAAATTAGTCTTATATTGTATAATTCAGCATTACCGAATTGACTTACATACCGAATTTTAAGAAATTTGGTGAAAGTCACAAAAATACCAGTAGCACAGCCGCATGGGGCTGAGTACTGGGCCAACCAGCTAAAAAATGATTCCCCTTATTATTTAATTAATTTGTTATTAAAAATGTGATTTTGGTATAACATATCAAAGAATAAGTATTGTTCATAAAGAAAATCTACTCTACATTGTCAAAACAGTGAAAAATGCATCAAAAACGTACCTGTATTTCGAGCACTATATCTTACTAAAAAATTAGACCTTCATTCACGTCTGCACACATTCATGTTAGCACTGCATTTGGGTGCAGTTTTTGTCAAAGTTTAACGAAACTATACCGGGAATGTTTGTGTGACTTTTAGAAAAATGTTGATGGAAGGATTCTGTTTTGGTTGTTGTCATTTTTGTATTTAAAACTATTCACAGACAATAAAGTCAAGAAATGGCTGACTACTGGGTGGTTTACCCTATGCCTTTCACTTTCCAGATAATGGCCCAGATTACTATCTTGTGTAAACATGGAGCACAATCTTTTATCAGAGACGGATCAACCTTCACTGGCTCAATTTCAGATACATCTGTCAATCAAAACAACTAGACTGGAGGAGATACTCTAGGTGGAGTATGTCGTCTATTAGAACCTAGGCTCGAGGACACAATAGATCTACCTAGGTCGCAGTGCACCTGCACCCGGTCATCCATCTATATCTGCATCTACCAATACATATAAAATAGAATTCCTAAAACACTGAGAATTTAAAGAAGTGATCCTTTTTTAAAAAAAAACTCTGTAAAAAGAAAAAGTCGACGAACAACTTTTTTATTTTTGTTTATTATCACAAATAAAAGATACTATACTATGTGTGGTACAAAAAAAAAAGATGCCCCATTACGAAACAAACTCTGACCGACCACACACATCCACAAGCATCAATAGACGAAAATATAACTTTTGGAAAAAAGTATTGGAAAATTTCCAAATTGCAAATTTTCTCCACTGTCTTCTTCCACTTTCTATCACTTTTTACGTACATAGTTAGGGCATCTATAATAAGGGACAACACACTAAATGAACCTAATACATCCCTTACACGATTCCATCCCCATTCTTTTGCTATTTCAACTACACTTTCATCGACGTAGTCGTCGTCGCCAGTTTTAGATTCAGTCAACTACTGTCGCGTATAGGGAAAAATTACACAAAAGCCGAATGGAGCAGTGGGACTGTGGGAGCGCTACAACTGTGTAACTGGAGGGGTTGGAGAGATGGAATAATTTTTCGTCTGGCGTTTTTCTTGAGTTCACTTGAGAGCACACAGAATATTTTATTAGTATTGCCTTTTAAGTATGTCCCAAATAATAAAAATCAATCTAAAAGGATAAGATAAATTGTGGAAGTAGAGTGGAATGGGCGGCAATGGGCGGCATCCAAATGAATGCCGAGTGAAGACGGAGAAGATTGGCGCAGAAGTTTTTCATGTTCATATGAAGTGGTGTGGTTTTGTGTACAGAATGGGGTGATAGGTTTTTGGCATGGTAATGGAAATGTGTGAAGCAAAATGATAATTTCAGTGGACCCGTTGAATTTTTTTATTTGGGGGGGCACTTTTCAATTTCATTTGATGTTCGTTGGTAATTCGAAAATTTGTTTCGCCTTTCGTAGAAAAAAGACTTCAGGCTTCACACAGTGCCATAACGCTCTACGCAGGTGTCGTTCGTAGGTACCTCTAAAGCAAATTATGGTATAAGGATATTGGTACATAAGGAAACCAAAATCGGAATTATCTGCAGTGTCCAGTGAAATCATTGGCTTAAGTTATGCAGTGGTGTAGCTGGGTAGATAGAGATGTCGGTTTAAAAGAGAACTTACTTAGCGCTATTTTGCGCCATTTTGATATCACAACTCATGCAACCTGGTTGTTTGATAGCGTTTTCGGTTGAAAACCTAGCCTATCGATTTCAGGTAAAGGATGTGGGCTCCAATCCGTTTATCATATATTTCTCTCAGGTGGTTGAAGAAAGGTTTACTTGATTACTTTGTCTTGTTCTCGCTAGAGCCGGACATCTGCGAGAAAGTAAAGAAGAGTTCTTTCTCATTAGTATCTCTGCAGCTATGGCAGAAGGTTTTATGGCGGATGCCAAGCTTAGGTGGATGGACTCTTGTTAGTCAATTCTGCCAATATCTGGTCTTGATCTGCTTAGTAGCAGCATTTGATTTAGGTTTGTTGTAGGTGGACTATGTCTTTCTTGATAAAGCGCAGTTAGAAAGCGTGTTCCATTCGAAGTTGGCCAGCTGTAAGAAGTGATGTATCCCTCCACGCCTCCTAGCCGAACATTGACTCTTTCTGCCAGAGAGACGTTAAGGGCTGTCCTTTACTTGGTCAGATCGTCCACTCGCTCATTTTCCTCGAAGTAACTGTGTCCTGGGACCCAGATGATATTGATTTTTAATTGGGCGCCTAGTTTGTTTAGTTCTTTCTGGCATTGCTCTATAAGTTTTGAAGATGTGATAGCTGAATAAACGGCTTTGATAGCAGCTTGGCTATCAGTGAAGATAGGAAGATTGCGGTATGATGTTGGGAAAACGATCAGTATGCGACAAGTCTCCCATATCGCGCGAAGCTCCGCATAAAAAACACTGGCAAAATTAGGTAAACAGAATACCTGCGCCGATTCCGCACTCCATTTTGGATCCGTCCGCATAGATTGTTGTATCACAATCTTTGATTACTTTCTTTCATTCTGCTCTGGCAGAGAGAAAATATTACAGTAGTTTAAAGTTGGGAAACTCATTAGAAAGTACCGAATTCCGGAGACCACACCACCAAAAATGAAGAGAATTCAGCACAGTTTCTAAAAATATACCAAATATTTAGGTCTCACATTGAACATGATTAACAGGAAATCCGAGGTTCAAGAACTTATGATGAAGGCCGCTGCCCTTCTACATTCTTCTAAAAGAACCTTAGACTACAGATCGAGTGCCTGTCCGCAAACAGTACATCCTGTTCTAATAGACAACACTAAACGAAGAAGACATCATGTGTCTACGCTACGAGCGCATTGCGAATCACTCCTACTGTAGCACTGGAAAAAATTCTGTATATCTTCCTCTGGGTGTTTATAGGGGAAAAACAGCAATGACATCGGCTACGCGGTATTCTAGTGCTTCCAACCGGCTGCATTGGGCTGAAAATACTATCCTCGAATCTTGCTCATGAAACTTATATTGATAGGTTTAAGACAGATGATAGTGTAGGAGTCCAAATCTTCTCGGTAACCCAAGTGAAGCTTGTGGCTATTCGTGAAGCCGCTGAGTGGCTATCGATGTGGTCCATATCAAGTTATTTGCACAGACACTCATATACAAAAACACTCGAATCACCAATAGTAAGCTCGAAATTGGTAAAGCACTGTCGCACATTCTTATATGGTATATCGAACGTTTGCTATCTGGGTCTAAAGAGTACCGGAGACAACGTACTCATCTGGTAACACAATGTACCTCCTATAGTCTAAGTAAATCCTACCTATTACAGAAATAATTAAAAAAGGTTATTTACGGTATCTACTATTACTAGTTGAAATGTAAAAAAAAAAAAATTGTAAGTGCAGTGCCGAAATTTACAAATTACAGAAATTCGTGACTTTAAACTCCAAAAATATGCGTTTCGTTCCGATGTGGTGGTTGGGCTCGTCAGTAAACGATCACCACATCTTTTCTAGACGCCCTGCGATAATTATATCGCGACCCCTCTGACAATCTCCGCCACTGGCAATTGAATACAGTTCGTACAATCGGCAAAAACAAAACAAAAATCATAAATAATCAAGTTTTACCAAAGCATTTCCTCGTATCCTTTTAAGAGTTTGAAAAACAACTTCCTTTTTGCTTGAAAGAACTCTATTTGTGATTGAAATGCCCAAGCAGAGGAGAAGCCAAGAGCAGCATGAATCAATGAATTTCTAAAGAGTTTCCTTCTTTTCATTTTTTGCTGGCTTGTCGTGTCCCTAAAAACTCTACAGATATTCTAAAGGATGTCCTTCGTGTGGAGGAGATAATATCATAAAACATGTTCCAGCATTAAGTATCATACACTCACTCCAGTTATTAATTAGATGCGAAGTATATTATGTATCCAGTCAAAGCGAAGACAAAGAGAAACTTTTTTTTTTATAGCACAAGGACGCCTCCGATTTCAGTGCTTTTAATTAGCTCGCACCAACATGAGCACAGATTTTTCCAACCGAACCCAAAACGAAGAAAGAACCGTGCATCTCATAATGAAGAATAACAGAGTAGAAGAAGAAGAATCCGATCCTTTCAGGATTAATTATCACATTATGAGACAACGACAGCGAAGGGCTCCACTTGCTAATTAAGAATCTGTGTATGTGCGGTGTGTTTAAAAGCCCCCTGGTATGGGAGACACGCCAAAGAAGAAGCTTATGTTATTCAGTATTTTCAATTATACACAGAATTCATTTTCCAGTTCAGCCATCCTTAATTTTCCGAAACATGTGTGAACGCGTGCGGGTGTTTGTACTTTCAATCATCTGTGTGCCGTTTCGAGTCCCCTAAGTAAGGGAGCTAGGTCTGTTTTTGAGAAATTTTGAATGAAGTTTTCATGTAGAAATCATGTTGTCGGGAAATTGAGGAATACCATATAGCCTCCCTTATCCTCTGAATAAACATGTTCAACACATTTTTGAATTTATTCTATTATGTTTTTTTACGAAATATCGTGCTTAGCGTTGGCTTTTGTTGGATCAGCCATGAGGTTGAGGCCGACTGATTGTGGGGGTTGAGGAAAACATGCTACCGCATTTATAAATGCCAAATTCAATTATGAAAACAAGGACTTCTTAAAGTTGATCGTAAATTTTAAACATTTTAGATGGCACTTCAACTGACTGACTGAGGCAACTAGGATATAAGTCTTAAACAAATTTAAATGGGTAGGGAGTGCTTTAAATTTGTTGTTTTTATGTAAATAAAAAGAATAAAAATTTATTGGTCCTGCCATAAATTCTGTTACAAAATTTCCAGCGCAAACTGTATTAAGATAACATTACGAATAGTACTGTTAATTTTGTTCAGAACAGATATAGAAACGCAATAAATATCACCCAGTTTGGTTTCAACACCTGATCGGTAACCATGGAGTGGGGTATTAAAGCAAATCGTATTGCTGACATAGCGTTGCACAAGTGCGGACAAACGGCTAACTAAATTTTCGAACTACTTAAACTGCTGGGGATATAAAAAATGTTAGTGTACCGTGGTATAAATCCGTTTGTTAAATCATCTCAACTGGAAGACATACCCAGAAGTAGTCATCCGCGCAATGCACGTACGAGCTCGATTGTAAAAGTTATACGCGAGCGAATTCGAAAAAATCCTCTTCAAAAACAGAAAATTATAAAGCGTGAGTTGGATATACATATCCACCAGATCCACGTCAAGGCTCATTCAGGATGATCTCAACATGAAAGCCTTACGTCGGTCAACTAGACATCTATTGACGCCGAATTTAGAACAAATTAGCCTTGAAAGATGCAAGCGACTCTTGCACTGTCCCGCCGACGAAAGGAGTACCAAGAAGATGTCCTAAAAAGTAAAATGGGTTTTCCAACAAGATTCTGCTGCAGCATATTAGGCCAAAACAGCAAAGCAGTGGCTCATAATCAATATTCTTGCTTTTATTGCATCCAAAGATTGGCCTTCAGGTTCCAGAAACATATGTATAGATAATCATGAACATGTGCGAAGGAGCAAAGACAAGAGCAAGATTTCCCGCTGGAGTAACCGAAGAGTTCCCAATCAAAGTCGGGGTGCACCATGGAAGCGTCTTAAGTCCTTTGCTCTTTATTAGAGTCCTTGATTATCTGCTTGAAGGTAAAGTGACGAGCCCCAAGGTACATCAATTATTTTTTGCTGACGATGGAGCCATCATAAGTGAGGATCCTACATCCCTGCAACGAGCACTTGATGTGTGGGTGGACGTTTTGGAGGGAAATGGGTATCGCATCATTTAAAAAAAGAAAAAGTACTTGTGCTGTCCGTTCTCTAATCCACTCAGACCTATTTCAAACATTTATTTGAATGCAACAGAGCTTCCCAAGTGCGGAAGTTCAAATATCTGGGATCTATGATCGGTAGCAAAGCAACCTGCGATGACGATATCAATCATCGCGTAAGCGTGGGGTGAATGAAGTGGCGAGAAAACTCCGATATCTTCTGTGACCAGGTTTAATATCGACAGGCTCAAGGTTCCCCAAGTGCGCCAACAGTTTAGGGACCGTCTTGCCTTAGAAGCAGAAGCAATCAGCAGCACAATGCAGGAGAGCATGGATGACCACTGGAATTCTGTGAAAAATTCTTTTACGGCTGGGGCACGCACCTATGTCGGCAAAAGGCAGAAAAACCATCGCACATGGCTATCTGCAGACACCGGGAGACCGATCGATGAGCGTACAGCAATCAAGGGTCGGATTGCAGCGGCCTTAGCAGTAGAGAGAGAACCGAGCTAGAAGCCCAATACCGTGCGAAGAAGAAAGAACTGCAGCGTAGTGTGAGACATGACAAACGTCAGCACATCAACTCACTGGCTTCATGGGCTGAAGAAGCAGCGAGCAGGTGCGACAGTAGGACTGTTTATAGCATCACCAAGGAGATGACTGGTGGTCGTAGCTCCAAACAAAATCCTGTGAAGAGCCTAGCGGTAACCTTCTGATCTCGGATGAGGATCAGCTCACTAGATGGAGAGAACATTTTGCTACAGTGCTGAACCACATAGACGATGGCGGTATGATCTTTAATTCGAATGAGCAGTTCGAAGCAACAAATTCCCGAATTCACACCGTACCTCCCAGTAAAACCGAAATAACATCAGCAATCAATTCCATCAAGGCGGTGGGTATTGATGGCATCCCTGCCGAACTATTTCAAGCGGCGCCAAATACATCGGCAGATCTGCTGCACCCGCTAATACGGAGAGCTTGGCATAGTGAACAATTTCCGCAGGAGTGGAAAAGGGGGATGATCATTAAGCTTCCACAGAAGGGAAGTTTGATGGAGTGCGGAAACTGGGGAGGTATATGCGTTCTTCCAGCCGTACCCAAAATAATAGCTAGAATAATTCTAGAACGAATTAAAGAACATTTAGATTCAACTCTCGATGTGGAACAGGCAGGCTTTCGCGCTGGATCTTCCTGCATCGACCACATAAATACCTTATGGATCATAATCGAGCAATGTGTTTAGTATAGGTCTCCGCTACATTTAATGTTTATCGACTTCGAGAAGGCTTTCGACAGCTTATATCGAGATGCTATGTGGTTGTCCTTGCGCAGGAGAGGCATTCCAGAAAAGCTTATAGCTATTATCAAGGCTACATACGAGGGCGATAAGTGTCACGTCTTACGCAATGGTAAGGTGTCGGAGGATTTTGAAGTCCAAAGTGGAGTACGTAAAGGGTGCATACTGTCGCCACTATTGTTCTTTGTGATTATCAGCGATGTACTCCGTGCAGCATTGACGGAAGGTAATTATGGAATTCATTGGACTATGACATCTTACCTTAAACACCTAGATTACGCTGACGATGTTTGTCTACTTTCACATCGGATAATGGATCTTCATTTGATGGCCCAAAATCTAGAACCTGAGGCAAACAAAGTGGGACTAAAAATAAACACAGCCAAAACAAAAGCCCTGAGCACTTCTAATACCCGCGTTCAACTTAACATTGCCAGACAGGAAGTCGAGAAAATCTATAACTTTCTTTATTTAGGAAGTGTGGTTTCGCAGTGGCACCGAACTGGATGTGTGCAGCAGAATCGGGAAGGCTAAAGCTGCGTTCGGAATGCTATCCAAAATCTGGAGAAGCAATGTTATCAGCTTAAGAACTAAGCTGCGGCTGTTCCGCTCCAACGTAGAATCGGTGCTGATTTATGGGTGCAGTACCCGGAAGGTGGACACCATTAACACACGCAAGCTGCAAGTCTTCGTAAACAAATGCTTAAGGATCATCTTGAGGATTTTTCGGCCCAACCTCATCTCCAACAAACAACTTTATACGAGAATGGGCCAAGAACCTGTAAGCATTACTATACGAAGGAGAAAGTGGCAGTGGATTGGACACACCCTACGGCGCGAAGACAACTCCATTGCGAAATAAGTCAAGTGGAATCCACTCACCCAGGCAGGCAGAATAGCGAGACACCCTAGGCGAACGTGGCGCAGAACAGTTGAGGAGGAATCGAGCTCTTTAAAAATGAGTTGGAGGCAGCTCGAACGCGTTGCAGAACTTCGAACAAGATGGCGCGCAGGCGTGGTTGACGCCCTATGCCCCCCGAGGGGTTAAAGGATCTAAGTAAGTGAGTAAGTTCTGTCACCCAAAAATGCCACCTAAGTTGAAAGGAATGCTCTACACAGCAGTTGTGCGTCCAGCGAACACATACGATTCACAATGTTGGATGATGTAAAAAAAGTATGAGAGTAAATTAACGGCTGGTCAAACGGTAGTGCATGCGATCATATGAAAACACAAGCGTTTTCACTCAGCTGAGGCCTACCAACTCCTACTCTCAACCTCCACGCGGTGACAGCCGGGTGCCTAGTACCTTAATCCAAGAAATGGGTAACCAACCCCGTTTGGCGGATTCTTGGTGGCAGCAGATGAGAGAGGGGGGGAAGAGTGCTTTTCTCACTAGAGCACTTCTTCCTGTTCCAGGCGGCAGCGGACGAATTCCCTAGACGGAGTCAACGGTGGCGTCTATAGTTCCAGTTAGGTTGAACTTAGTGAATACCTTGCGCGAGCTGCTTCGACGTATCCGGATCACAGGTCGGTAAGGAATTTCCAATGTTGGTCAGGACATTGGAATAGAGATGGTGGCGGAGGAGCCCTTAATGGGCCAACGGCAGCGCTCGTACTCCCGTAGTGGACTACTGGCACCGGCGTACCCGGCCCCTCGTCCTAGGGGAATAATTAAGGAACTGGCCCTCCAGGTTGGGGATTGTGCCGTCGGGGTAACTTCCCTACCACGTAAAAAACGCATGGTTCCGGAACAACCAAAAGCCTCGGATAAGGATGACCCAACTAATGACGACCCCAGCAAACGAAATAAGGACAACGACCTTCGGATCTGTACGTGGAATGTTCTGTCCCTTTACAGACCACGTGCAGCCGAACAACTAGCAGAGGCCCTAGACTGCTATAAAGCAGATATTACCGCCATCCAGGAAGTGCGATGTGATGGGCCGGGCAAAAAGAAGATGAAAAACTGTGACATCTACTACGGTGATTGCTACAGAGGCAACAGGCAACGCTTATTCGGATGCGGATTTGTCATACGCGGCAGACTTAGGCAAGAAGTCTTAAGCTTCCGACACGTTAGCGAGCGTATTATGACTATCCGGATCAAGGCTAAATTCGCTAACATAAGCTTAATATGTGTTCATGCCCCCACAGAAGAAAAGGACCCTGCCACCAAAGAGTGTTTCTACGAGCTCCTCGACAAATCATACGAGCAATGTCCTAAATACGACGTTAAGATCGTATTGGGCGATTTAAACGCCAAAATAGGAAAGGAGGACGTCTTTGGTAGAGCAGTCGGTAAGCATAGCCTACACGACACCACGTCTGATAACGGACTAAGGCTAATTGATTTCGCTGTGGAGCGAAATGTCACCATAGCAAGCACATGGTTTCCTCATCTCGATATTCATAAGCAGACATGGCGGTCCAATGATCATGTAACGATCAACCAAATTGATCATATTGCGATCGACGCAAGGCATGCCTTCAGTATTCTGGATGTCCGGACCTTCCGAGCGGCCAACATAAACTCGGATCATTACCTTGTTGTAGCCAAGGTACGAATGCGGATATCTCAATCTGAGCAACAAAGAAGAATTACTGTGAGAAAATTTAACGTCGAAAAGCTACAATCGCAAGAGACCGCCAGACTCTTCGCTGAACGCGTATCCCGAAATCTCTCAATCACCCCTTTGCCGCCAGCATCAAGTACCGAAGACCAGTGGCAACGCTGCCAACATGCCATCAGAAACGCCGTGACTGATGTGCTGGGTCTCGCTCGCCCACCACCGCGAAACCCCTGGTTTGACGAAGAATGCCGGCGAGTGCATGCAGCAAAACAAGAGGCATACAAGGCGGCGCTGCAAAGGAAGACGAGAGCTGCTCGTGAGCTCTGCGAGCAAAAGAGACGGGAAGAACATCGGATCTCGAAAAGAAGAAGAAAGAGCATGAGAAGCGCGCGTTTGAGAATATCGAGAGTCTATACTCCAGGAACAATGTACGGAAGTTTTACCAAAAGGTAAAAAGAACGTGTCAGAGAAGTAATACCCGTACAGAAACCTGTAGAGATGAAAATGGAAACCTCGTAGTAGAATCACAGTCGGTGCTGAGAATATGGAAAAACTACTTCTGCAGACTGTATAACGGCGACGAAGACCAACATCCCGCTGTCAGGCAGAATGAACCATTCATTATGGACGATGATAGTCAAAATTTCCGTCCACCTGACCAAAACGAAGTGAGGATAGCAATATCCAAGCTAAAATCGAACAAGGCTGCTGGACCTGACGGCTTACCGGCCGAACTTTTCAAGGCAGCTGGGGATGAATTGGTAGAGTGCATACACCAACTCATTTTTAATATTTGGTCAGAGGAGTGTATGCCTGATGAATGGAATCTCAGCATCGTTTGCCCGATACACAAGAAAGGAGACCCCCTCAACTGCGCCAATTATAGAGGCATCAGTCTCCTCAACATCGCGTACAAAATCTTTTCTGCGATATTGTGTGAACGCCTGAATCCTTTTATCAACAGCCTGATTGGACCCTATCAGTGCGGTTTCAGGCCAGGAAAGTCCACCATCGATCAAATCTTCACACTTCGGCAGATCCTGGAGAAAACCCAAGAATTCCAAATCGATACTCACCACCTCTTTATCGATTTCAAGGCCGCCTATGACAGCATCTATAGAGAAGAGCTTTATAGAGCCATGTCTAGTTTTGACATCCCTGCCAAACTTGTCCGCCTGTGCAGGCTGACGATGGAGAACGCTCGCTGCTCCATCAAGGTCGGTAATGACCTCACCGAGACCTTTGATGTCAAAAAAGGCTTTAGACAAGGTGACGCGCTGTCATGTGACTTCTTCAATATTGTACTTGAACGGATTGTGCGGAACTCACAAGCCAACACCGGAGGCACAATCTAATACAAGTCTGTACAACTGCTTGCATACGCCGACGATATAGACATTATCGGAAGATCTCAGCGGGCTGTCACCGGTGCTTTTGCAAGCATTGAGGCGGAAGCGGCCAAAATGGGTTTGGCGATAAACGAGGGCAAAACCAAGTATATGCTGTCAACTAGAAGGGAAAACCAACATCGACGAATTGGACAAAACGTCACCGTGGGCAGCTATAACTTCGAGGTAGTAAGGGACTTTGTCTACCTTGGCTCTGCTATAAATTCTACTAACAAAATCAGTGCAGAAATCAATCGAAGAATAACTCTTGCCAATCGCTGTTTTTTTGGGCTTATAAGGCAATTCAACAGTAAAGCCCTTTCTCGAACAACTAAGGAGACTCTATATAAGACCTTGATCATCCAAGTCCTGCTTTACGGCGCTGAAACATGGACTTTATTAAAAGAGGATGAAGATATCCTTGGTCGCTTCGAGAGAAAAATTCTTCGTAAGATTTTCGGTCCCGTTTGCGTTGACGGGTTTTGGAGGAGAAGATTCAATCACGAACTATACGAGCTGTACAGCGACATCGACCTAGTCAAAAAACTGCGTATTGGACGTCTGAGATGGCTAGGACATGTAGAGCGAATGGACACCAACGCTCCGGCCCGCAGAGTCTTCGAATCTAACCCCGAGGGACGATGCAGTAGAGGGAATCATCGCCGTAGGTGGCGCGCACAAGTTCAAGGGGACCTCGACCAACTTGGAGTGTGCAACTGGAGGAAATTAGTTAAAGACCGAGCTAAATGGGGAGGCTTGTTGGTTGAGGCCCAGATTCACCCCGAACTGTAGCGCCACCTAAGTAAGTAAGTAAGTAAATTAACACCAGCGGAGACGAAGATGCTTCGCATGACAGCAAGAATGACAAAGCTTGATCGAATAAGAAGTTTGAGGATCCATGGAAGCCTTCACGTCAAGGAAACCATCTTACGAAAAATAGAACGCGACCGGCTCAGCTGCTGTTGCCACGTTCAAAGAAGAAATTAATTGAACCCTGTTAAAAAGGCAATACCAATGAACGTTCCAAAGACATCGCGAGGCAGGCCTATAAACCCCTGGATCACACAAATGCAACGACACCAGGGTTTGATTGGTTGAGGTTGAGGTTGAAGTTGAGGTTGAATAGGCGAACGCCACAGGCGGATCAATAGAAATGCGGTGAAGTGGGAGGGTTATGATCTCTTCTTTTCGGATTAGGAGGAAGAAGAAGAAGAAGATTGGCATTCAGGAAGTCGAGATTTGAATCCTTATGGATTATTATTCTTTTTCGTCAGTGTTGTAGAATATGACATGCAAGGAAATTCAATAAAATTTGGAGAGCCTCAAGAGTTCTTTAACCAATTTAGCGTTGTCCATACTCTTGAAAACCGTGCTTGCCGCTGTAGCCCAGTGGCCACACCGTTTCAGAGTCTGCGATAAAGCAGAAGACGCGCACTTTTAATAAACCGCTTTTTTTTTAAATGTTTACTATTTAGGCAAATAAATTTAAAAAATACTAATCCAAATTGTATGCGATATTAAATTATCGTTATGGCATAAAATAAACAGAACAAGTAGGCCATTCAGTTACACGTTTTATAAGCTTCATTGGGTTATTGCGCCGAAAAGACCAGCGTTTTCTTAAGCTACATATTCTGATGAAGAATACTACGGATTCTGGTAGGCAAATAGTCAGTAGTCATTTTAACGTATTTTTACTTCCACATTTAGCTAAAAGTGAGTCACGCAATTCTGTTCGTCTGTCCGTTTGTATCTCGATGTGCATCCTAAGCAGCTGGACGGATTTGTTTCAAACTGTGTACCTGCGGTCTGTAATAGAATATCAAGCATATTACCGTATTACTTCTTTCAATTTTTGTCGACATTGTGCTACTATTTAAAAATTCCTGCAGAGCAAATTGTAAGTTTCCTATTACTTACAAGCTCCTAAGTCAATTTGACATGTTTTTGCGAGAGACACAAGAAACGTAGATAGTAAGCCATCGATGGAAGGCGTAAATAATTTCAATAAAACCTCTACAGAGAAGGATTCAATTAGCACAGTTTGGACACTGCAGGTATATACGATACCTACTTCACATTGCCTCATGATAACAGGTGAGTAAAAGAACTTGTCATTTTGTCACAATGCGACGAGAAGTTTCGTCACTCTCGAGGCATAGTCACGAAATTAAATTCCTCCAAATTTTGTATTTTTCTTTTTTTTTCTGACGGAAGTGGCAATTATGATTCGTGTCAGGACTCTGAGACTGTTTCGGTTAATATTTTAGAGGTATAAAGCCTTTATATGTGAATATCTATTAAATAACAGCTTTGGACAGAACTGTCTTGGTGTCTTTCGTTAGAATTAAAGAGCGATTGGCACAGACAATTGTGTACATAAGAAACCCAATAGTCAATGGAACCCCTGGTCAAAGACGAAGAAAGACCCAAAACAGATTCAGGTCTCGAAAAATTCTCTTCTAGGCATAGCAATCTCTTCGGAGATCTTATTCCTTTCGATCTTAGTGTCACCTGGGACCAAAACAAGAATAAAATAGTTGAACATTGCGATCCACTGAGGTAGTTTTTACATTCACGAACTGTATTCGAAATGATTAAAGGGTTGATCAAGGCTTTATGGGCAGCCTGACTGTCACTACAGATACAAATACTCCGATTCTTCAACGTGTTCCTTACAATATAGTTCACGGCCACAAGGATTGCAGTTGCGTATTCAATACCAGCAATTACATAGATTTTTAAAGCTCAGTTTCGCAGGATTTTCCTCTTTAATAAGCATGCTGCGCACGTGAATCTCAACCAGTCTTTTTAAGGTTTTTAGCAAGAAGAAAGCCAGACTTATAGCTCTGAAGTTCTTGATAAGTAAGTAATCCTCTCCCAATTTTTTATAAGAGCCACTTTAAGTATACGCCAAGGTGTGAGATTAGAAGTTTCTGCCAAACTAGCGTAACCTCTACCTTTTGTGTCGTTCTGAGTCTCGTTGGGGTTTTGGTAGATATTTCTAGTTTTCACGCATTTTTCCTCTCCTGCGATATATGTACATACATATATATATCTAATAAAGTCACCGCAGTCGAACTGAAGTTTATTTATGTAGGAAGAGTGATGTCAAGTACCTCCAACTGCTATCGTGAAGCCTCAATAAAGTGGATATTAGGTACACCACCGTCTCATCCCACAGAACAATCTATGGTACATCTTTGTTCTGATCTAGCTAAAATGTCTCTACATCTGAACTTACTTTCTCTATAAATTTGAGCCTTACGTGTAGTCTCTTATTCATTCCATTTCCTCTGTCTGTCGACCTAAGGGTATCTTATCTCAGGTCTTATGTTTAAGAGAGGCGCCTCCATTTCACGGCAGAAATCACCAAAACGGTCGCTGTTGTCCCTTCAGTCGCCATCCCATCACATAATTGTAACGTTGTATTGTCGTTGCCCACGTTGCCCATTAAGATCCAATAGTAAATCTTCGTTTAGTATTAGATTATGAACGCGGCGTTTATACCCGGCGACTATACTTTAGTAATCAAAGACATAAACTTAGCATAATATAAACGTTGCGCCAGGCGGATTTAATATCAGTCCAACGTCATATTCTCGAGTGCTTACAGCTGATTTCCTATAATATAGTGAAATAGTGTTATTGTGCGACTAAGGAATCATATACCGATTTTCAGTTTTAAATTTTCAAATTTCGAATTTTTGGGGGTGGCAATGGTGAAGTGGTAACATCGTCAATTGCCACGCTAATGGTTCATGGTTCAAATTCTGATGTCAGCAAGCATTTGTTTATTTCTCATGAAATATATAAAGTTAGTCCGATCATTTGCAAAAGCTTCTGTGAACACTACTGCGAAGGCATAACACTGGCAGTAGCTTGGTCATGTGGCTCGAAAAATTGTTCGCTCTGTTGATGATGATTTGCCCTTTCTAAAATGATGGTATATATCTAATTTTAAACCTAACAGTGACGCGTTTAGATGCGAAACACTTCTATGCCTTGGAATATTATGAATAAACCGAATACAATCGTTAAAAGCTACATTCATTTTACGCTTACAATTATAATCAAGACAAGGGTACACAGAACAATTATACGTGAAAAAGGGGAGTAACAAGCTTTTAACTAAACGGCATTTGATTGCTATAGGCAGTAAATACGATGAAGACCTCAGCCCACGTAGACCAAAATATATCCTTTTTACAGTATCCGAAACGGCATCACAGCAGGTTAAGGTGTTATTGATTTGATATCCTAGATACCTGACTTTGTCTACATATTGAATAATGTTGCCATTTAGAACAAGGGCGGGATAATCAGAGGAGTCAGTTTTCTGCCGTGAGCAAATCATTCCTAAAGTCTTTAAAAGATTGAGTCTAAGATTATTAAAATCTGACCACCGTTGTATATTTACAAGATCCTCATTTATACGGGCTACACAATATTCTATTAAGCCAACAGACTGAAATAGATAGATAAGGACATCGTCCGCGTACATATGCACTTGACAATTTACAATAGAGTCTGGAAGATCGTTTATAAACATAGAGAATAGTAACGGGCCCAACACAGATCCTTGTGGAACACCTGAGTTAACGGAAATAGGACTTGATGTTCCCGGGTTCGTCTTAACTACCTGTTTACGATTGCTTAGATATTGTGCAAGAAGTCTCAGTGACGCACTGTGAAAACCAAAATAATTTTTCAGCTTAGAAATTAAAATTGAATGGTCAATATAGTCAAAGGCTTTGGAATAGTCAAGTAGAACCATAATCCCGATTTTGTTTAGGTCAAGTGCTATACGCAAATCTGTAGTTACTTTGATAACTGCAGATTCGCAGCTATGCTTATGACGAAACCCCGATTGCCACTTGGATAGGTAATTACCAGCGTCTAAAAACCTTTTTATTTGGTTAGCCATAATCTTTTCAAAAACTTTAGCTGAAAAACAAAGCAAACTGATTGGCCTAAAATCGGACGGAGCTGACGGGTTAGGTTTTTTTGGGATCGGAACAATTGTAGCTTCTTTCCATTTCTCGGGAAATCGACTGCTATAAAAACAAAAATTGAAGACATGCAACATATATGGAAGTATTAGGGGCAAGACTAACTTTAAAAACTTAGGCGACACACAGTCAGGACCAGTAGCATTCGATTTAATACTACGAATCGCATCATGAACATCAATTGACTGGACACACTCAAAATTCAAACCTTCACTTAAGTCCTCTAAACTTGCGGGAAGTATTGATGGAGCTGTAGAGAGAGGAGCAAAAACAGAGCTCATTGTATTGGTGCTAAAAGAACATTCAGCTACATTCTTCTCAGCAGCCACTCCAAGGTTTTTCAAACTCTTCCATAACTCCTTAGAACCGTGTTTAGGGTCAAGTTTTCGAACGATATATGCCCGTTTATGGATGCGAATCGTGGCAACTGTCTTATTCCGAGCAACGTTATATTGTTGTCTATTGTAGTCCGACGGATTTCTTTTAAAAATCTTAAAAAAGCGTTCTCTTTCCCGAATCTGCTGTTTAACAAAATTGTTATACGATGGACAGGGCTTGGGCTTAACTATCTTAGTCACTCTTGGTACACAAACGTCATAAAGTTAATTTAATAAATTATTAAAAATACTAATTTTACTATCTATGTCAGGTGCAAAATATATAGAGTCCCAAATATGAGAGTCGCAGTTTCTTTGTACGTCAGTGAAATTAAAATGTCGGTAGGATCTATAATTAATTATTTTGTCATTACTTGGGACAGTATGGTTATATTTAATACAACAAAACAGAAAATCGTGAATAAACTCTGATGTAGGTCTAACCTGATCGTTTCCCAATACAGTGCGTCGTGAATTTGTCAAAAACATATCAATCAAGGCCGGGTTACTACTAGACTTAAAACAGGTGGGCCAACGAGAATTGACAACATGAAGACTAGTTTTATCACAGAAATATTTAAATAGTTCAGTCTTGTTGTTGCTGACTAGATAGTTTACATTAAAATCGCCACCTATTAAGATGCTATTATATCTGGGGCTTAACCTCGTTAAAGTTTCTTCAAGCTCGTGTAAGTTTTCTTCCTTGAAGCTTTTAGGTGGACAATACACTACAACTAACAAATGTTTTTCTACGCGATCATTCAACTCAACACACAGAAACTGAATAACAGACATGGATGACACATAAACACATTTTGTGGAGGTGTGTTCTTTAACATACATACATACACCACCACCAATCCTGTTGACACGATCGTTTCTAAATAATTTGTAATTCGGAATATTCACTAGTTGAGGTAAAATATTGCAATTAAGCCAAGATTCTGATATCATAATAACATCTAGCTTTGAAGTGCTAAGTATTTGGTAGAGGACTGTAAACTTAGGACGAATGCTTCCTGCGTTCAGATGACATACATTCAACCCATTATGGGCGCCACACAACAAGTTGAGAACGGCCCTGACTATATCAGGATCGGATTGATTCATCATTAATCATTAAACAAGTTTTTAAAAACATCACCACACATTCAGCAGAAAAGAAATGTGTATAAATCAGAGCTAATGGCTCCACGAGGCCATAGTGTACAAATTTAAAAATAGAGGAGCCTTCTTACTTAGATTTGAAGACAGCTATACGCTTAAGAGTCCTATTGAAGACATTATTCAATGGCCAAAAGTCGTCAACGAAAAATCCTTTCGTACTCGAAGCAATTCGTAGTGTTGCAGAGCTTTATGAATCCTTTACTTGTACGGATTGCTAGACTACAACCTGATACCTGTTATTTGACAGACAGTGACTTGGAAATCATTTCCAGATAACACCGTTTGGAGGTGGGAGTAGATTTCACTAACAGAGCTACCAGATATTTGGATGTAGTAACACTTCTCATACCGATGTTAAGTTGGAAACGGAATTTTTTCTAAGGTGTAAATAAGTCTGCTTGTATTGTACATACTTTCAGAAAAATAAATTAATTGATATTCGTTGAACAATCATTTAAATAGTAACTAATTTACTTCGAATTCAATCAGCTCGTTTTTATTTCAAACTCAAAATCCCATAAGGATTTTCAAATCCACCATGCAGTTTTTCAAAACAACACCACTTGAAAATTGGCTTCATTCAATATGCATTAGATCACGATGGCCGATGCCGACTGTGATTTTCTTAGAGCCTCTCTGCCTGTGGTGTACAGTACAGTTCCACATGCGGATTTCAGTGTGCTGCAGCACTGCATAATGTTTGATTTATGCAATAAAACTGTTTGACTCTGAGCCAATAGCGCTTGTACTTAGATTCATCTTCACACTTTGATACAGCATTAACCCTGGCCGGGTGGCCGGCACCCGTATCGTAATGTCAGTCTACCATTATGCAGTAAACTACTCGACTCTGGCAAGCCCATATCAACTGCACTGTAGTCTCGAGTCTCCTAATGATGATGATGCTGTTCATGGTGGTGATGAGCATTGCAGCAAATTTCTACCAACACAGCTTTTCTTAAAAAAAAAATACAAAAAAATGTATAATGTTACATCAGCAAAAATAAAAAATAAAATAAGAGAAAACTCACAACAGTTGTAGGCATCACTGACAAATTCGCTGGATACTAGCATACTTTAGATTTGGCAGCGAGCTAATCTAAAAGAAGAAAATTTAATTTTACATTTTCTCAAATGGAATAAAACTCTTCAACCGCCAAGCCGCCAAAGCAAGGCATGGCAATCAAATGCTCTAGTATTTACTTGTTGTTACTTATTCCCATTGTCTGGGCATTTTAATTAAATTTATTTGCATTCCGATTTGGTGGAATTAGCTTACCCAGTGTCTTCCTTGGATTAGGCTTACTTGGGGTGTATAGGTCGTAGAGAGTTGGAATAGAATTTAATATATTATGTACATACACTTGAAATTGGCAGCGTGTCAGATTTGATACAATGTCGTATGGATTTATATGCCGTCAGTGAAAAGAGAAAATATCATTTTCTCGCATGTTAAATCAACAATCCTAAAATTTGATAACAACAAAGTAGTGGTTGTTCAGGAAGCATCTAAGAATCGAAGAATTGGTTAGTGCTAGTATTTCTATATGTTGAAAAAAAAAACAACATAATAATTATATTAGCGTTACACATGTTTCTTAGTCCTGTCAATGAATGGCTGCGAAGACACAAGCATATTGAGTAGTGTACAGAAACAAATATTGTTTTCAGCAAGTGAAACAATATTTTTGAGAAGCTTTCTCATGACAGGCAGATGCTCGCGAAGTGTAGGACCGTGAAATAACTTTTGGGTTTTTTCTTCGATTTTCCAGAAGTTACATACTTGAATTTCCCTCTTTTTTAAAAAATAACCTAAAAAGTGGGTGTGACGCTCTTTAAATGTATCCATATAGCGTATGGATAAATTTAAAGAGTCAATAGCTGTGTATTACGATACCACAGCTTTTACGATTTCGAGTAAAAAATTTTAAAGAAGCTAACTCGAAAAATCAACTTATTTGAAAAAAAGACACACGTCTTCATTATTTCTCTATGTTACAAACTATGGGTATCGCATTAGTGCTGTCTGTTCTCTGATCCACTCGGGCCTATTCCAGATATTTATTTCAATGGAACATTGCTTCCTAAGTGTGGGCGCTGTGACGCAGTGGTTAGTGTGTCGGACACTGCGCGTGAAGTTTAATGTTCGATTACCAGAAAATGATAAGTTTTTTCACGGTCCCACCTCTCGTGAACGTTTGACAAACATTCGAGGGTATTATTGTTAAGAGAAAGCTTCCCAAAAGCAAAACTAAAAACTGCCCTTCAAATACGGTACAAAACTGTAGATCCCTTCAATTCGTGCGAAAAATATACGGCACACAGCACGAGTGGTTGCGAGGAGCTAGGCATAGGGACTTGATCAGCTGTTTGCTACAAATAAAGATATGTACGTATATTGTGCTTCCTAAGTGCGAAAAGTTCAAATATCTGGGATGTATGATCAATAGCGAAGAAATGATGTGATGACATCAATCATCGCGTAAGCGTAGGGTGGATGAAGTGGCGGGAAAAATCCGCTATCTCCTGCGACCGAAAAATCCCACCTAAATTGAAAAAAAGTCTCTACGCCACAGTTGTGCATCCAGCGCTCATATACGGTTCACAATGTTGGACAATGTACAAAAAGTATGAGAGTAAATTAACGGCAGCTGAGATGAAAATGCTTCGCATAACTGCAGGAGTGACAAAGCCTGATCGAATAAGAATTTCGACGATTCGTGGAAGCCTTCACGTTTAAGATACCATCTCATAAAAAAAAAAAAAAGAGCGCCACCGGCTCAGCTAGTATTGCCATGTTTAAGGAAGAGATCATTTGAACCCTGTTTCAAAGAACACGCGTAAGAAAGGAGGCCTTTAAACTCCTGGATCACCCAAATGCAACTACACCAGCATTTCGTTTGCCTCAGTAACGAAGTGATCTAAAGTCGGGAGGCCTGCCGATGTTTTTTGAGGTCAAACAAGCGAACCCCACAGACGGATCAGTAGAAATGTTGTGAAGTGGGAGGGTTATGATCTCTTGTTTTTAGATCATAACCTCGTCGAAATAGGAAGAAGAAGAAGAAAAGGCGTTCCACATTTTTGTGACAAAATTCACAACACATTTCTATTAGCATTTACGTTACACCAAACAAAATTTCCCATGCCGTTGCTACGTGTATTTTGTACGCCATTCATTTCCATCTATTTCTTTTTAGCTCTATACAAGTATCTTTGCATCGTACAACGAAGATTACAATGGGTCCAAAGATATTCGGGTCAAGTGGTTCGGTTCGCGATGCAGCCATCTGCATAACTTAACCTGACGGATTGTTTGGTCACTTCTATTCTAAGGTTAAATTACGTTTCCCTAAGCTTATGCTTAGCTAAAAGCAGAGAGAAGAATAAAATGGTTCAATGTATGAACTCGATATTTTGTTTCAGTTATCACAATGATCTAGAAAATACATACCCGCGCCTATTCATATATTTGTGTCCCCACACTGCATCTCCTTCAAACAACCTTTTTAAAATCGGCGTCAGAATCTCTGTGTCAATTTACCTACAGGACGCCCACTAAATAACTATTTCTCACACACAAACCTAAGTATATACATATGTACGTAAGTACGCACGGGAAATTCCCTGTTCGCCCCTCGTACGCGAAACAAAAGCGCGCACATTATTTACGACTGTAACATCCCGAGACTCTATTTGCCCGGGGCGACTATCCCATTAGTGGTAGTGGCAACGCAGCACGTTTCGCTTCCCGGGCATGGTCAAAAATTTATAAATTTTCGGATAAAATTTGGTACATGTTGCCCGATGTGGAAGATTTATGAATTGATCATGTGTCTCTTTATCCTGTACGAGTATGTGGGGGTGTACTGTGTATGTACGCGGGAGTCTATTTGGGAAGCCCAGTCACAGTAGTGGGTACAGGACTAAGTTACCCTGGGGGTGACCTCATCCCCGATTTCGGTGGTGGCACATCGTGCTATCACTTGAATTCGATATGATGGCGGTGTGCTAGTATGTATGTATATGTAACATAATTAAAGTTTTTTTTGTTTTTGTTTTTGGTTTTCACAGAAGGACCCAACAGGCACAAGTATTTTCAACCATCCAAAATCCTCCGCACTGATGCATCAAAACTTCAAATAATCGATGCACAGCACAGACAGCTCGTGAATTTTGTCAAGTCGAGGGGGTGTAGTGCATGCAGATTTAACGTGTGCACATTTTTCAATACCGCGACCCATGTGAATGATGCGCCTATCTGTACAGGATGGACACAATGTATGTGCATCCAGTACAACAGTGCAATGGACATGCTTGTGCAGAAGCAATATATCGCTACTGTCGGCCCGTGCAACGAGTAACCGCCGCGCAGGCCGTCAGGGTTTAATTTATTCGATCTTAGATAACAGAGCCTGTCCGAAATGTCTCATAAAAATTGCACTTTAATTACTCTATCGACAGTATCTGTGTTGGAAAATCTTATTAGATGGATTGCGTATTTTTCTTCCGGATCTGCGTTACGCTGTTGTTGGGGATGGGACTATTATAATCATCTGACGACAAGAATGACTTTAATTGATAATGACTTATTGTGAATGAACATTGGCACACTGATGATGAATTTTTGGAAAGCAATGTGTTATTGGAACAAGTCTATTAGTGTAGGCCTAAGTCATACTAATAAGAAGGTAAAAAAGGGTTGCTAGTAGTTTAACTTGTAAGTCAATTCCCTGCTGGGTAAGCTTTATACTATCATATTATATACACAGTGGTTATGAAGGAAATGAAAAGCTGACCTTCTAGCCAGAACAGGAGCTGCGTCGAACTTAATGATACCAAGACCAATCTGTGGATTACCAGTGAGTACGGCAAAAAGCTGTATTAAAAATTGGCTAAAAGAAAAAGAGCATCATTACTGGATGGAAACTGGAGATAACAGATAAGCCAAGATCTTTCTGCCAAATACTTCCATCAAAAGAACGAAATATTCCTACAATTAACTAGGAGTCAGATTCGAATAGCTACGAGTACAGGTTTCCTTACATGGCACTGTTGAGTGAAAAAACATCTAATGGCTATGGGAATAGCAGAAGACAGCATCTGCAGAATGTGCAACGAAGACGAAGAATCAGCAGAACACATTTTATGTCACTGCAACCGTCTAATCAGAACACGTAATCGTTATTTAGGTAAATTCTACCTTGAAGCAGAAGACCTATCTGCAAGCTAACTCGAAAGCATAGTGAGATCATCACCAAATCGGGTATATTGAGTGAGCTTTAAGATCAGAGGAAATCACAATAGGCCCAATGTGGTTAAGGTGACCTAATCCCACCTCTTTAACAATCTACAACCATATCATATTATATAAGGCATTGAGAGCAGTAGTGGCGTAACCCCAAATTGCAACAATTGATGTAATTGAAGTTAAGAAAAATAAGTCTTTATTTTTTGTTAATGTAATGGTTAATAAACTTCAATTATGACATAACTAGGGGCATAACTTTTACAATATCTTAGATGGCAATCTTGTCTGTAAATGTATGAATTACTGGATATTATGTGGCTTACACCACTACTGCTTTCTGGAAAATGGAATAATTTAAAGAAAATATGTTGGTTACACCAATAATTCAAAATACAGGTTATTAAACAAATATTTTTACTGTCGCTTTTGAAATACAAAATAGGTAAGGCGTATATGTATAAGTAAAGACTACTAATCATCCTCATCTACGTACTCAACTAACCCAACGTCTCTGTCTGTAGAAATAATTTTCATTTTTTTATAAAAGTCGTGGTAAATTGGGGGGATACAATTTGATAAGTCCAGTAAATCTTTCTTTTTTACTTCACTATTGACATTCCCTTTTGGAAACAATAAGTCGAGATCTGTGATAAATGCAGATGTTTTTTTTTTTTTTTTAATCACTGTGTCAAAAAGTACGCTTTCGTTTTTACTGTACTTGTAAAAGTACTCTCAAAAATTGTAGCCATTGAATTTTAAGCCATTCCATTTTACCTTGATTTGTATTCACTTTCCGATTGGATATATTATTTTCCAATTTTTTCATCGAAAACATCATACGAGTAGTTCCATCCATAACAATAATTTGAAATGGCTCTTTCTTTCTTGCCGGTGCTATAACCCTATACCAATCCATAGGGCCGAAAATGTCTTTAAAATACTTCTTTTGTTTTTCGTCTTGGTCAGAAGGTAAGTAAGAGTGGCCACTCATTAGAAATTTATGGTCAATTTCGTTAACAAGGTAGTCACTATGTGAAACAATATATTGGCATAAAACGGACATCTTAATGTTTCTATTTTGCCCACCTCACTGGTCAGTGTACATGATTAAATTTGGCGTCCTCACAATTTTTTTAATATAATGCAATAGGCAGCTGCCAATTTCTTGGGGACCTCTTGGCCAACCGACTTATCCCAAATATACATGTAAGCCTTGTTCCTTACCATGGTATGGACACCTAGACAGTATGCTCAAAGTTGCCTCTTATAATAGCACACACCCGTTGTAATGACTGGAGTCGCCAAGGTTTTCATAAGATCAAATGCAATACCGAAGTTTCACTAGATTCCTTGGCTCTTGTTGTGTCATCTCTCATGCCATTCCTAGCCGAATCCGCTTTTCTAAGATGTAGTTCATGTTCAATTTGCATCTGAGGCTTCTCATTATCACTCGCAAACTTAAGCTTATTGTTAAAAAAGTCACATTTTTTGCAAGAATATTTTATTGGTGCATGAAATGATAGATTGAAATTTTATATATTAATACGTGAACACGAAATTTATCGTACGTTTTTTAGTATGTATTTTAAAATGGAATGAAACTTATATCATTCGAAAGGTACGCTGCTTGCTTTTTTCCCTTCGGTCGAATTTCGACCATACGCGATACTAGTTATTATTAAAAGTCTTTCGGAATACATGCTCTGATACGGGACTGGCATGAGAATCCTTGTACAAACTATGCATTTTAGAAATGCTAAGTTCAGGAGATAAGAGTTTTCTTTCGGACTTATTGCGGGTATAATGTGATTCATATGAAGAAAATATAGACACTGTTGTTTTGGATTATTTACTATTAATGTAGCTTACTGTAAAATGTTGGTGCAGAAAGGACGTATGTGTTTGGAGCCGAATCATCTCATAATTTTTCATAAAGCAGAAGTGGCGTAAGCGGGTTACGCCATTTCTACCCTAGGAAAAGTTCCGTGCAGAAACAATGTTTCAACATTTTTGTATTGATCTATGAGCAAATATGGGTTACTCTATTTCTGAGGTGAAATAAAATTTATTTTCCGTCGTGATAGTGTAATAAACTCAAAATTGAAAAAATGAGGGTTGCGCCACTACTGCTCTCAATGCCTCATATGTACTCGTGTGCATCTGAAAGAAGGTTACCAATGCAGTATAATTTAGTCAAGGCATTTTGTACCAGCGTATACTGAAATCTTAGCCGCGATCTTACCTACTAAGAGAAGAAGTAGGGCGGCATTCCAGCTGAGGTTTTCCAAGCAGCATCAAACTTATCGGCTGAGTCCCTCCTGAAACCGAATACACACGATCAAATTTGATGACGTGGTGGCGGACTTATTCAAATGTCGAGTCGTGTGTAGATGGTTGTGTGTTGTTAAATCTAGTGCGGAATTAGATGCATATACGAGATAGTCAATTTCGCCGACGCGAGGCACGGTGGAAACAAAGTAATTGTGAGTAGCAAATCGGGAAAGAAAATGCTATATCTTGTATGCTCTAAGCTAATTTATCGATTTATTTATTTACTTATTTATTTTTTATTTTTTAAACATATATTTAATAACCTACGCGGCATTGAAAAAGATGGAGTGTTCATCTGAGCGTTCTGCCCCTCGCGACACTTATGAGGATAAGCTGGTCATTGAAAATTATGATAATTATAAATAAATGCAAATGCAATCTATTTACTCTTACCAGAAGGCAGACCAGACTATAATTTTGTTTTCAATTAAGTTTGTGCATTTATTTTGCAACAAAAAATATTAAGTCACTTTATTTAGAAATGTTAAAATATGTCTTTATGATATCAGCATAATTTGAGTTTGATAACATATAGGAAAAAAATACAATCCGCCAGAACGGATCGTATGGTATCGCTAGACACTTAGTCCAGCCCTATATGAGTAAGTGTAATTAAGACTTTTATAACTCTAAGCAATATGCATTTTTAAGAATTCTCAGAAATTACATATGTATATGAATCGCCATTTTTTTTTTTTAAGAAAGCGTCCCTATAAATGGGGAGTAGTCTTATACATTTTATAGACGGTTTATATAGAAAATCGATCTTTGCATATTATCTTGACACAATTTTTTTGAATTTCTAGTTAGCATATTGAAAAAACGAATTTTTCATTTCATTCAAAAAGTGCGTGGATTTAAAAAATTCCGTCGGTTTTCTTAAAGTTTTACATTTGCTGTGCTTCGAATCATGGAAAGTTTATTTATGAAATCATATCATTTTTTCATGTGAGGCTCAAAAATTGGGGATATGCTGACAGACAGGCAGAGGGACATACATGGCTTAAACAACTCGGCTGTTGGTACTGATCGTTTATACATGTATGCCCCAATCATCGGCACCACCAATGCGGCTATTACCGAAATTCCAATATAGTAATTTATTTGCAAACAGATACAAGACCATCCTCAACGGCAAACTCAGCTCTTTAAATGAAACCCATTTGCACTCCATCCACGGTCTAGACGTACTTACTTCCTGTTTATCATCTGCCGACAAACCTTATTAAAACTCAGAAAGGTGCAAGAGAAAACAAATTTGGTATAACTAGGAATGTGTGGCAGCCCGGAAAAAATCATTTGCCTTCTTGCGGTTAGTAAGAGCAGTAGGCACCATCTTCTTAAAATCCATGTACCAGCAGGACAACAATGCGTAAAAAATGATGTGCAAACAGAAACAAAAAATGTACTGTAACCACCTATCCTCGAAACTAACGGATGTTAAAGACAGTGATTCATTCTGGAGAATTGCTAGATCCCTCAACGGTTTGACTTTTGCACGAAGTATCCAAATCGAAGCGCCGCCGGTATGAGCTGAGCATTTTAAACAACTGCTGAATCCCCCATGACCATGAGGCACAGTTCAACTGTGGGCAGTATGCTCTGCCATTCGTGGAAGTCGAAGTTTTTGATCGCAAAATTATGCTTCAAGATATCTGCAGGTTCATATCCCAAGTTCGCTTAAATAAGGCACCAGGAGAAGATCGTATACCATTGCCATACGAGTTCTTTAAACATGCGACGAATGATTTTCTCGAAAAACTGACAGTTGTATACAATTATCCGTACATCTTCGAGGCAGGTGAAGTTCCGGCAAGCTTCAGAAAAAAGCATAATTTTCCCAATATTTAAAAAAGGAGAGCCTAGCGACCCGAACAACTATATCGTTCCTAAACGCAATAATTAAATTATTTACGGGAATCGTCTTAGACAGATTGGGTTGAAATGGATGGCATACTAAACGAGGCCCAAGCTGGTTTCAGAAAAAAATATTTCACAGTGGACAATCATTTTATGCTGACAAGTATTGCCAGGACTTATTCAGACAGGGGAAAAGATATATATGTGCGTTCATTGTTGTCTTCAAAGCAGCATTTGACTCCATTAACAGATTAGTAATCGGAGAGTGTCGTCCTTAAGGTAATACAAAGTTTTTACGAGAAGAGTAAAACAACAGTCTGGGATGTAAAAAATGTGTTTCATTGGTTTGAATCGCTCTAGGGTGTTAAGCAAGGTTGCTTTATGAGTCTCCTTCTGTTCTTATTACAAAGAGGAATCGAGTTCGCCGGGTTTAGAATAAAGCTTCTTATCTTACCGCAATATCGATGCAAATGCTGATCAACAAATTTCAGCTGTAGCTATTGCGTGTCGTCGAATGTCGATACCAACAAGTCAAAAATAATGGTGTTCCGAAATGGGATAGGTCGCTTGGTGAGAGATGAAAAGTGTTTTTTTTTAGAATGAAGAACTTGAGATCGTAAAAAACTATAAATATCTTGGAGTCATCTTAACCTATCGACTGACGTTCAAAAGCATTTGGAGGAGAAACTTAAAGAAGCTAAAAGGGCAATAAACTGCAATTGGAAGGGCATACTTTGCAAAAGGAACATTGCCCTGAGCACAAAATATAAAATCTACGAAGTGGTGGTGAGGTCGATCATGTGTTACGCGGTTCAAGTATGGGAAATCCTTCAATATGAGGAGTAAAAAAAATGTCGCTCCCAATCAACGCCTACCTAATATAGTTGCAAAGCACCTTGTTCATCGTAAACTGCAGTTCTTCAAAGAATGGATTAGTTTATGCAGCGAACATGATCTCTTGTTTAAGGAAGATAATGCAGCATCGTGGAGGGAAAGCCTACAGGATTTGCTCATAAAAATAGAGCTATCCATCAGGGACAATTTTAAAGCCGAAGCCCAGGAAAGTCAAACATGGCATACGTATCGAACGCTACAACACAACCTAGCGAAGAAAAACTACTTCAACGACCAAAACAGCGTAGAAACAATCTCCACAATTTTTAGGGCTAAAGCCGAACTGCTAAATTTAAATTATAAGCCATACAGATCCGAACGCAAGGAGGAATGCTCTTTGTGTAATCTACGAGTTAGAGAAGACATTCATCACTTCATCGGAATAAGAATGCCCCATCCTAAAGGAGACAAGAAGAGCGCATTAGGAGGAAAACGAGTTACCTACAAACTAGATTAATGCTATTCTAAATGGTCAAGACTGGAAAGTTTTGTACAGTTACCTAATGATTGCTGTAAATTACCGTAAACCGATAATAGATGAAACCTTTTAAATGAAATTGTATCCTTAAATTAATTTATGTATTGAAATTAGATCATAAATCATAAAAGTTAAGTCTCTCTTTTCTGGCTAACGGCAAATGCCAATGTCAAAATTTGTGAAATAACAATCATTTGTTATAAGTTCTTTTTATCGTAAAATAAAATCACAATACTCCTATTAAGTAGTTGGCACGATATGGTTGAGTTCCAATCATCATCGCTTAACACTACCCTACTTGACTCTAGTCTAGAAGTGCACACGAGTCTGTCTGGTATAGGTTCGCTTCTGTCAGCAATCATGCACAAGAACCTCATTTGTTGAAAACATTTCAGTGGCCAGATAGTCGCTTTTAAATATTTAGGAACAGACTAAGGATCATCTAGTGTAATGCTCTGACGAAGACAGCAACTGAGGAAGAGTAAGACTGATTCTGTAAAATCGAGACATTGTGATTGATTTGGGGGACTGTAATGTCATTATAAAATTTTCATCATCATCAATCTTCTGGTCATTGGCGGCACAAAAGTAGTCAGCTGGGTCTCGACTTAGGTGCTGAATAAAATACATCCAATTTGTGGGCACGCTTTTAAATGCGCTTTTGTATGCTGATGATAGTGTTTTGTTGGCAGCGGCACCTGATACATTGCAGCTAGTGATAAATCGAGTATACGACTATTCTCATTAGAAAGTTATGATTTTCAAGAGAGGTCATGGCAGAACATCCAGAGCGGAGAAATGGTTTTATAATGCCGAGTCAATTGAAACAGTATAAGTACTTAGAAGTGGCTATATCAAGTAACCTCAGCCTGGAAGCTCATCTAGCCGATAAAATATTCAAGCCAAAAAGCGCAATTTGTTCAACATGGCACAATTTTTTGTAGAACCGAAGCAATCCTCACATCAAAATCATAAGCTGAGTATCGATTACATTCAAAATGAGAGATTAAATTAGGATGTACGGTTCAGTTGAAAGGACACGCTCTACGGCTTCTTATCCTACCTAGATATACATATTCGTCAAAAGTATATTGAAGAAGCGGAGTCACCAACAGGGAAATATACAAAACGTTTTAACTTAACTTGGGCTCTCAAAGTTACTTTAATGATTCCAACACTATACGTTATATCTCCCTGATTTCCGAGTAAGAGCAGAGGTATTACCACTCAACTATGTGCCGCACAGAGATGATCTTCCAGTTCTTTTACTTAATTTGTGAGTTAGCACAGACGGAAAATATTCTGCATATCTTAGAAATTTGCCGAATATTTCGAGATATCAGGAGAACTTGTTTCGGAAAACCCATCTTGTCGATGGAAGAAGTACGGACTCTGTTGAACGGACATAACTGGAAATAGTAGAAGAACATTTTTGAGCTGAAAAGCTGCCAAACTTAAATGTCTTTGGCAGACTGCTTCACGTCATGTCAGTTTAAATTTAACTTTATATTATAACTTTATGTTAAGCAAGAAAAAAGAAGAATACAGAAAGATTGCTAGAAAGTCCTAAAAAACTACAGAAAAAAAAGAACTTAGTAATCGCCAAAGAAACATGTATAGGTACATGCATATGACATGAATTGGTTTTGCATTTTATTTACGGGTTAGCAAAATACATGCAGTGGTGTAGTTGTAACCAGGGTTGCCGCTGGAAAATTTGAAAAAGTCGCAAAAAAAGGGTCACGGAGCAAAAAAAAGTCGCAACAAAAACAAATAATGTAAAAATTGTAACAATGATTTTTCGCAAAGATAGATGTCTGCAGAAAACTAATTGCACCAAAGGCGGGGGCGTGCTGATTGCCGCTCGCTCTTCGTTTTCCTGTGTGCAATTTGAACTGCCTTCCTCTTTATCATCTAGTTCTTCAGTTTATGACGTTGATCAACTTGCTGTACGCGTTTCTTTTAATGATGTATGTCATGTTCTTTTTATTTTAAATTATTTACCACCAGGTAGTCCAATTAATTTATATAAGATTCATGTTGATAATTGCCGTACGTTTATTAATAATTTAAAACCTTTTGAGCATGTTTTTATTTTAGGAGATTTTAATTTAAGTTATATTAACTGGGTACTAGATCCAGATGATAAATATTTAATTCCGTTTAATATAATCAGCGATTGTGACAGTGAAATAGCCGATTCTTTTGCTGAATTTGATCTCATTCAAATTAATAGTTACAGAAATACTTTTAACAATGTATACCGACATTATTGAATGTATTTGCCCAATATTTCGTAACTCTGTATTTCACTCAGCTTTAGGTATTCAATTTAAATTTTATGGCTTCTTTAAACTTTCTACTGTTAATACGTACAAATATTATTACAGTAAAGGTAATTTTGATGGAATGATTAATAGTATAAACGCGGTCTCTTGGATTTCAGTTTTTAGCGATTATGAATTAAATGTATCGTATTACCTGTTTCTTGAGACTTTAAAAGAGGCAATTGAATCGTTTGTACCTGGGGTTCCTATTAAAAAAAAATACTAAGCCACCTTGGTACAATAGGCGGCCTTTTAATTTTTGTAACAAAAAAAATAAAGCATATAAATTATATCGCGATTTGACGGATAATGAAGTCCTGTTAACTAATTATCTTCGTCTTCGAAAGCAGTTCGATACTCTTAATAAATATTTATATAAAAATTATTTAATCCGTTCAGAATCTAATTTGAAATATAATAGTAAACCTTTTTGGAACTTTATCAATGATAGGAAGAAATAGAACGGAATTCCAAATTGCATGCATTTTTCGCAGGTTTTGTCCTCTGATCTTCCCACCATTTGCAACCTTTTCGCCGATTTCTTCCAATCAGTATATACTTCTAATTCCTTTCTGCGAAATGATGCTACGGCATTCTCAAACAATTCTGTAAATATCGGAGGCTTACACATAAGTCTCTCTGATGTTGTCAATCCGGTCCGGACGTCATTTCACCAATTGTCTTGAAAACTTGTGTCACAGCTCTTTCGAAGCCTTTACAATTATTATTTAATGCTTCTATTGAAAAGGGCTTATTTCTCAGCGAGTGGAAAATCTCATTTATTTCTCCGATTCATAATACCGGGCCCTAAACAGGAAGTAACGAACTATGGTCCTATTTGCAAAATCTCAGCTATTCCAAAACTTTTTGAAAAAATAATTTATAAAAAATTTACGTTTCTTCTTAAGGAAATAATTTCACCTCTTCAACATGGTTTTGTTTCCGGTAAATCGACCACATCCAATCTTACGATTTTTTGCAACCGGGTGATCAACTTTCTTGAAAATGGGTATCAGTGTGATGTCATATATACTGATTTTTCCAAAGCCTTCGATAGGGTTGATCACCATATCTTAATCAAAAAATTATAAGTTTTAGGTTTTCATTCTAATTTATTAAGGTGGTGCGAATCCTACTTAACGGATCGAAAACAGTTAGTACGCATCAACAACATACTATCTAAACCCATTGTATATATGTTACGTCGGGAGTCCCACAGGGAAGTCATTTAGGGCCTCTTTTCTTTCTGTTGTTTATTAATGATATCCCTGATTTTATTTTGAACTCAGACTGTCTTATGTATGCAGATGACGTAAAAATCTTCCGATGCATAACGTCGCAATCAAATTGCGAGCTTTTGCAAAATGACCTTGACACATTATCAGAATGGTGCGATACGAATCAGCTTTTCCTTAATGTTTCCAAATGTCAGTTTTTGTCTTTCTTCCGTAACCGCTCACCAATTCTCTTCCCTTATAAAATAGGGAACGTCCCTCTTTTAAAGATAGGTGAAAAGAAAGACCTTGGAGTTATATTTGACTCTAAGTTGTGCTTTACTTCCCACATTGACTATATTGTGGCCAAAGCCAACTCTATGTTGGGGTTTGTTATGAGGAACTGAAAGGAGTTCACGGATCCATACACTTTCAAATCATTGTATTCTGGATTTGTAAGATCAGTCCTTGAATACTGCTGTGTGATTTGGAACCCGTTCTACGATAATAGTTCTATGCGAATTAAAAAGATTCAAAACCGTTTTACAAGAGTTGTAATTTATCGACTTCACTGGAATATTCGCATGCCCCCGTACACTACCAGATGCCAGTTAATAGGCTTACAATCACTAGAAATACGACGCAGATATTTTGCCATTATTTTCATACGAGACATTTTAAATTCACACATCAATTGCCCCTTTTTACTGTCGCAGATACGGATATACGCCCCTACAAGAGACCTGCGAGTTCGTAAATTTTTCTATGATACATTTCATAGGGTAAATTATGGACTCAATGAGCCATTAACACGGTGTATTAAAGAAGCCAATGCAATTTGTAATTCTATCGAGTTTAATAGCAATAGAGTTTCGTTTAAGAGAAATTTATTAAATATATTAGTTTACCCTGGTGGATGAACTTGCATAAGCTTTACTTAGCATATTTTCTTTATATTTGTAACGTTATAATTCGTAGTCTGTAAGAATATATATATTCTATGTATACTCTAATTGGTGAAAAATAAATTGAATTGAATTGAATTGAATTGAATTGTAACAACGTTAGAACCAGAGAACTGCATGTATTCACTGATTTGCAGTTGTGAGTCATTCGCTAAAATACATCCGTCCACAGTCTCACGCACAAAGAAAACAAGCAAGCATGAATAGACACTCATGAATATTTGAATGCGTTGTAGACTTGTACTCAAAGTATTCACTCAAACAGAGCATTCACAAATGTCATTCACGAGCCTTCGAATGGTTTGATGTAGCTCGTATTGAATAAGTGTAAGATTATCAGGATACATATTATGGAGGCAATAAAGTGTAGTGGTAGCTAATCATTTCTTGGAATGAATGTGAATGTTTGCAAAGGCAGTGAATGTTTCGACTGCCTCATAAAACGAGCTGCTTGCTACAGTTCTCTGGTTAGAACTCCATATCCATTCAACAAAAAAAAAAAGAACATTAGATTATACAATACAAAAAAAATAAAAATTAAATTAAATCAGTACAATTTTCTCGTCGTGAAAGATTATAATGAGCAACTAAATGGAATTTTTGTTGGAAGAATATTTTTTATTCGGAAAAGTCTCAAAAAGTCTCAAAATAAAGTAAAAAGGGTCAAAATGTCAAAATGTAAAAGTCGGATCATATTCTCTTTGCGTCAAAAAAGGGTCAAATTGCGACTAAAGTCGCATAGCGGCAACCCTGGTTGTAACGTCGTCAATTGCCACGCTAATGGTTCATGGTTCAAATCCGGATGTCAGCAAGTATTTATTCATTTCTCATGAAATACATAAAAGTCAATCCGATCAATCGTTTGTGTGAACACTACTGCGAATACATAACACTGCCAGTAGCTTGGGCATATGCCTGGAAAAATTGTTCGCTCTGTTGATGATGATTTGCCTATGGCACCGGTTATCGGGAAAAAGTATTGTGAATCAGAAGCAAAAACAAAAATAACAAAAAACTCCCCAGTTACCTGGACGCCACCTCCGGAGTTTCCCTGAAGCATAAACAAAACTTCAAAAACCACTGCACCTAAATCTTTCTTTCTCTCTCTCTCTCTCTATCTATCCTTTCCGACGCCCACACTGCATGTAAATATGTTAAGGGTATTCATAACCCCTTGAGTGTGCACATATTATAAAAAAAAAAAAAAAAAACGAATGCAAACACTCAAAATGTCATGCCTCGCAAACCGTTAAAAATATCAAGACCCGGCTTATTTGTCGTTACAGACCCAAAGATACTCTATTACTGAGAATTGTTTTTCTAATTCTAGGCCCAGCACGCAGCATGTATAGTTTAGAAGCTAGAAGGTGGTGGCAGACAGACAGACGCACAGACGACAAACCGACAGCAATATGATTTTCGTAGCATATGTACAGAATCCCTGGAAGCCTTTACGTCAAGGAAACCATATTACGAAAGATAGGGCGCGATCGGCTCAGTTAGTATTGCCACGTTCAAAGAAGAGATTATTTGAACACTGTTAAAAAGGCAATATTAATGAACGTTCCAAAGACATAGCGAAGCAAGAGAGACAGGCCTTTAAACCCCCCGATCACACAAATACGACGACAGGCCTGCCGATATTTTCTGAGGTCAAATAGGCGAGGATCAGAAGAAATGCGGTGAAGTGGGAGGGTTATGATCCTTGTTTTCGGATCGAAATAGGAACAAGAAGATGTACAGAATCGCTGAAAATGGAGATATGGAAGCAGAAACTAAAAAAAGATACAGCGTTTCCCATATTACAAGTATGATACTACTTACTTGGCATTCCTTTCCCTATTACTCACCATTTTCGAATCCACCAAAAACTGTTCGCAGACTTCATTCTCTTATCGCATTCAACGATAATAAATTCCACAAATGAAATAAAAACATCAATAAGAAAAAATTCTTTCATAAATCTCCAAGGGCGACTATATTGGCAAAAAAAGTCTGCAAATAAGACATAACGCTTTTTTGACATTCTTTTTAGGTTCATGTGAGAAAGTCAACAAAAAAAAAAGTCGAAAAAAAATGTTAAACCCTCCAAGCCATGATATGAAATACAACAAACTAAACTTGTATCCAATCCATTCATCTTTTCCTCAATCAATATATCTCTACCCGTAATCATGTAGGTTGGATAACTTTAAAGCAAGAAAAAAAGGATGGCAAAGACACCCCTGCCCCTCCCTCCGTCCTTCCAAAAAAGAACTGCAAGAACGTTAACAAAAAATGTGTAAAAACAAAGGAAACAAGGACAAAAAAGCGGCAGAGCTCTCGGTTTTTTTGTTTTCTCTTTTTTTCCAGTTTCGTCCTCTTTTTTGTATTTTCGACAGACACGGGAAAAACTGACAAAATAATATTTTTTACAGAGCACTCCATAAATTTTCGTACGCTCAATATTGTTTCAGATCATAAATCATGGCTGCATTTGCGTATGCATCCATGTGCTGTGCATATATCTACGTATCGCATGGTGTGGATACAAAGTGAGTATGTGAGTGGTCTGGCTGGATATCCCGGCATTGTGACCGGGACTCAGGATCCACGTTGTATGCTGGAGGAGGATTTTATATGCCTTTGGTCTGACTGGGGTAGCTTGCAGGTTCAGTATCAGGAAAATGATGCACCAAATGCAGAAAACGCAAACTTCACAGCCCAGCCAGTCAGCCAGCCAGCCAGCCAGCCAGGCAGTTAGTTAGTCAGTCAGAGAATGTGTGCAGTATTTCGTATGCGGATGATGTCACAGATGTGGGCATTCGATTTATATATTTATATCTGGACATCTCTGAGTATTCACGCAGAGTGCTCTGTGAAATGTTCGGAATGCAATAATGTCTATCTAGCTTTTCGAGCGTCCATACATGCAAATACTCGTATATGAAACGGATGTGCATAGAATATCCTTTGAACTTAAATGGACTGCACATGTACACAAGAGAACTCTGCTATACAAAAAGGACTAAACGTAGGACGGTGATAGAATTCAAATTAACAGTGAGCCGTGGAATTGAGATTCCATCGGAATTGCGTAGTAAAATCTCTGTGGGGGAAAAAAATATGGATACAGGATGTACAAGTATATCAGAAATTTGCTTCCAGAAAACCTTTACATGGAGAAAAAAACATGAAAAGCATTTTGGATACAATTTTATTTGGTTGCTTTAAGATTTGTCACTTTTCTTAGTACGATGGCTCTTCGTCAGGAAGCAAAGTACTTCATACAGATGCAATGGTTAAAGTCGATAGATACATACAGTCATCCACAAAAGTCTGCGTACAGCGACGAAACTTTGGAAAACAGAGGCGTTGTGGCCAAATAGTAAATAATATATCTTTCAAATTGCAATATTTCAGTAAAAGAGCATTAAACCCATTCATTTTGAACAATATTTTCAAATTTTTTTTTATTTTTCTTAAGAAATTAAAAAATTAACAAAAACAAAAAAAAGTCATTAAATACATTCCACAAAAGTTTGCGTACAGCACTGAAATAAAATGGAAAACATTAGTTCAATTGAATAAAAAGTAATTATTTCTTTTTACTTTTATGGTTAATATTTTGTCGGATATCCTTTCTTCTTAATTACCTCCTTCAAACGGTTTTGCATAGAAGAAACTAGTTTTTCTGTACACGAACTAGTAATATTTCTCCATTCTGCTAGTAAGGCTTCCTTAAGTTGCATTTTATTCCGAATCTCACGCGTTCGGATCCTGCGTTCTAATTCATCCCACAGGTGCTCAACGGCTTGAGGTCTGGACTCTGCGGGGGCGTTCGCAGCATGTGGGGAACGTTGAACAAAAGCCACGTACGCACATTATGGGCCGTATGTTTTGGGTCATTATCTTGCTGGAAGTAAAAATCATCCGAGACTCCCAGTATTTCAGCACTGTCTCTTAAATTTCTTTTGAGGATATCAATGTAGTTGAACTGGTCCATGATTCCTTCGATTATTTCCAACTTTCCGACCCCCGATGCAGACATACAGCCCCATACCATCAAACCTCCACCTCCATGTTTCACTGTCTTGACGGTATACTTGGGATTTAGTGCATTGTTTTGACGTCGCCAGACTCTCAAGCGGCCATCCGAACCAAAAATTTTATATTTTGACTCGTCCGAAAATATAACCTTGCGCCAGAAGTCTGCAGATTTGTTCACGTATTCCTTTGCGAACATGAGACGTTTCTGACGGTTAATTTTATTCACCAAAGGTTTTTTTCTGGGTGTGCACGACTTAAATCCCATATCGACGATGACCCTTCGTACTGTTTCTGGATGCACTGTGGCGTTATTGTAAATTTCGAGATGCGAACTTATCTTTTGAGCGCTAATGAAGGGCTCCTGCTCCACAATCCGCTTGATCGCCCGCTTATCCCTCAGAGTTAGCTTCGGTGGTCTCCCAGATCTTGGCTTTGACTCAATTTCACCTTCATCCCTAAAGCGACTTATTGTTCTCTGGATCGTTGACCGGGGTCTTGAAGTTATTTCAGATATTTGAGAGTACGACTTTTGCTGCTGTATGTATAAATTCAAAATCAACTGCCTTTCAGACACACTTAATTCTTTTTTTCCCATTTTCTGAATTAATTTTAACCGAGTTTCAAAGAAAACTATTCTCTCTACAAGCACTACAAGCAGACAACCACGCAACTTATTCATATCCTGCAAAAAGAAATGTCCCGTTACTTAAACGGAATTCTGGGAAGGAAAATCTGTAGCTGTACGCAAACTTTTGTGGAATGAATTTAATGACTTTTTTTTGTTTTTGTTAACTTTTTCTTAAGAAAGTAAAAAAATATATATAAATATTGTTCAAAATGAATGGGTTTAATGCTCTTTTACTGAAATATTGCAATTTGAAAGATACATTATTTACTATTTGGACACAACGCCTCTGTTTTCCAAAGTTTCATCGCTGTACGCAGACTTTTGTGGATAACTGTATATGTATGTATATTCTCGAGATATCGAAACAGACATCCTTGTTGGGTCTCTATACCCTGTGGCAACTGCTTTAAGCTAATCTGGCTAATCCTTTCGTTTTCTAATAAGTGATGACCAAATATCCCTCTTCACCTGTTAGTTAGTCCTGGACATTCGGATAATATACATATGTATGCATGCGCCACTGTCTCCAAGTCTTCCAGACACAGGTTGCAGATATCATCTTCCAGAAGACTCATCTTCTTTAAATGATATCTATATCCTGTATTTCTAGCTCCATGCTTAGAACATTTTGTTTAGTAGAGCCTACCTACAATTTTTGCCCCATTTCGCATTGTCGATATCCGCCCACAGTTGACTACCGCTTATGGTGTTCAGTAGTGTCCCATCTCTTGATCAAGCCCCTTACTATATCTCTGCGCAGTGCAGCAAATGGGAGACCAAAAAAATCCTAGATTGAACTAGCTTGCCAGTTCGTCCGTCTTTTTATTTCCTTCGATCTCCATACCAGACCAATGTTTGTGTGTTTCTACACACACTCCAAATCCAATGAAGTGTTAATGCCCGTCTGATCAATACGCCTGATCACTATCTGATTGTACAGTGTTATTAGGATATTTTTCCCTATCACCTGACCTTCTTTCAAGTGAACCAGAGCATGCAGCAGAGCGACCAGCTTGAAACGCTGAGGTTTTTGTTCCCAGGCACAGATGACAGGCAAGATAAGACGCCTGCTCTGCTATCTACCATAGATTCATCCATGAAGATTGTCATTTCTCCAAACCTGTGATTGTAATACCTTTCAGAACTATTTTTCCATCTACAGGCATATTCAGATCCCTAATTTGATTATTCATCAGATCCAGAATCTTCCCATGTCCTTTGGCAGTACCCCGCCAGAGCCAATTATTACTGTCACAGTTGTCAATAACGTTGTTTTCTTTATAAATAAATCCGAAATTCCTTGGTGAAGGTTGATACGCCGTTTTAAACATCGCTTCAATAATCCTACAAAGTCTTGTCTCCTTCAGTTTTCTAAATGTTATGATTTTTCAGTATTGACATCTTTACTTAAAGGACAATGAGATATGCCTTAAAGATGTGTGTCTTTGGTGTATACTAGCGCACACTGGGACCCTCTCATACGAAGAGGAACATAAGGAATCATTTTAACAAGTTGGTAGGAATTTAGGAAGCTTAGTACCTATACTCAAACGGCTCGCATTCCTTCCATTACAAGATTTCTGCACCACAGTTTCGTTAGTGCGTGACAACACGAGGAAAAGCCGTCAAAGCAGTACATTTGTTTACAGATTTTCACCTCTCTCTTATTCGTCTTTCCTAAGAATTCGGTTGATTACTATTAGTACAATTCAACGTTCAGAAAGGCCCAGTAGGTTGTTTTTGATTGTGACCCTTTTCCCGATCAAACAGGGGTGGGTAGGCTAGCTTTTTCCTATCCCTTGATCATTACTGGTAACATTACGAAAAAAGATGCAAACAAGACTTAGCTCTTCCAAAAATGATCTGCTTCAGTTTATTCGCATGAATACCATATAATTGTTTCTAACATTTTCCTTTCGAAAACTGTTCAACCCTTAAATGGAGTTCTGTGGCAACTCACAGTAAATCGAATCTATCTAGATATAGGCACTTTCATTTCAAATTCCAATCGGCAATTAACTATAGCAACATAATTAATATTTGCAATCAGAGATAAATTTATAACTTTTCTCCTAAACCTGTTGGAGTAATATGTTTGTTGCCTTCTCCATTAAATGTCCTGGCCTTTTAAGCGCCACTTTAAATAATCAAAATAGGTTCGTCTTCATATTTCAGCATGTAAACGGATACGGTCTAAAGCACCTGGTTGTTACCTATTCGTATCATAGTTGCTATTTTTTATGACTGTAGTTTCGTTCACTTCAATTATGTTATCAACTTTGAGAAGCCTGTCACCAGTTCTCTTTCGGTGGTATTCTTTTCCAAATCTGTGTTATTAAAAAAAACTGCGAGGACTCTTGACGCATGAAGAGTCTCGGCACAAGACACAACCTATTCGCATTGATTTAAAGGGATTGTGGGAAATTCTCAAGTTCCCTGTTTCCTCGAATATGGCACATGGATTAACTGATATTTTTGGTATTAGCATCTAAACGTTCTACGTGGTTGAAGAATTAGATAGACCATCGAACTATACGATAGGTGTCGGAAGTCAATCGGTAATGCTTCGAACTACTGTACAATCCACCGGAGAGTCTGAGTGCTCTGGGATTTAGGTTTCCTTCTTATTAAAAAACAAATGTATGCGGGCCATAGATACAGTAGTTAGATTTTCAATACTGCGCTGTATGAGATTATAAAAGGTAGATATATGTATTTCTATCTTTTCGCTATGCACACTTACCAGTTAGCTTTTTTCTGGAAAAAAGTAAAGGTTATAACATCTCCTTACAGTAGTTATTGGTAGTTACTTATAGTATCAGTTCTTTACCAAATTCAGCTTAAACTGCGTTATTGTGCTCCTGGGAGCTCATAACCAGAAATTTAGCAAAATCTGGAATCGCTTCCCTGCATTAATTGTATGTAAGACTGCAGAGCACCATAGCAAGACAAAGTTGACAAAAACCGCGACCCACACCATAGGAACAAATATAGTATGACCACAAAACAAGAGTGATTTTATAATATAAACCAAGTCGATACAACCTTGGTTTGCTCTTGCACATACTTCTCCAAGTCTATATTTTGCATAATCGTTGCTTGGATAATGCTCATAATACTATAAGCCCTTCTGGCTCTTAAGAAATGTTTTAAATTCATTTACAGAATTCAATTCGCTTGCAAAAGAGTTAAACTAGTTTGCAATAGTTCTAAATTCATTTGCAAATGGTTTAAATTGGCCTGGCAATGCTGTAACAAATCTCAGGCTAATAAAATAGGAAACTTCTCACTTTTAAGAAATCACTTCGAAAATTTATTAACTCAAAACGTGTTTCTTTGAAGTTCATTTCGAAAGTATCTCCATCATCACACCTACCCTGACCCATTTTAAAAATTCATCTCAAGATGTATTTATATCAACATCGTCCGAACAACAAAGGGATCGAATGTGCCCAAAAATAAAACCATAAATATATCATTTCCATATGGCAGCCAGGACATTGAAGAACAGTCCCTGATTTGGTAATATATCACCAATAGAGGTTATTTTCTTCGGATAGTATTCCCCTCTCGATTAGATAGCATCCCGTCCCATATTGGGTGACGTGTCAACTGATAGCCATAGAAGACATCTATCTCTATGTGTCTCACCATCGTCGTGCATATGATATCCCATTCCTTTCCGAACCGAATGCTTTTGTTTGTATCCCTAGTTCCTTTATCTACAAATACAAGTACGAGGGCGGATTCATGCTAAATTGGAAACCATTCTACTCTGCTGCCACCGCACGTGACTTAGTTGACAAATTTGTCCCCAAAAACTCTCGGAACTCTCAACCCAAATCGCCTTAATGACTTCGGAAAACAATTTATCCACACAGAGCCGCACGCACACGTTTGCATACAGCAGCAGTGCTTGAACGTATGATATTTTAATAATGGAAAATGATTACATCCCTACGGGATGCATTTAGATACCCCACTAAAACTATTTTCATTTGAAGGGTTTCTTTCATTAACTTCACCTCTTTAAATCTTTCAACACATTCATTCTACTGTGGTGGTAGAAGTGGCGCATAAATTAGAAGGCTATTGAAAGAACAACCCAATGCGCTTACTTATGAGTAATCCGTCATCATCACAGCGGTAGTGGGAGTTATTTAAAAAAGTGGCAGGCGTGTCAAAAGATATAGGATACAGTGCAGGGAACTGTATTAGTTTAATAAGGAATAGACATTTGTGTGAATTTTTATTGGACAAATTTATAGAGCTCTTGTCCTTGGGAAGGATCGGATACGGCCTAAGGCACTTGGTTATTTTCTATTCGTATCACGGTTGCTATTTGTTACGACTATAGTTTTATTCACTTCAATCCTGTTGCGAACTTTGAGAAGTAATTGTCACCACTTCTCTTCCGGTGGTATTCTTTTCCAAAGCTGTGTTATTAAAAAGAACTGCGAAGACTCTTGACCCGTGCATAGTCTCTGCACAAGATAACACAACCAACACGGAAATTCTCAAGTTCCTTGTCTTCTCGAATATGGGACAGAGATTTACTGATATTTTTGGTATTAGCATATATACGTTCTACGTGGTAGAATTAGTCCGACCATCGAGCTACAAGATAGGCGCTGGAATTCAGTGGGTAATGCTGAATACCAAAAATACACTAAGTTAGGTTAGGTTAAGTTGAAGTGGCTGCCAGTGAGAATTGCCAACACACTTAGACCAATAATAGGTCCATGGGTGGTATGAATGTACGCATTGGGGAGGAAGCACAAGCTGTTGAAAATAATTTGCTGAACAACCACAAAATATTACCTCAAAGATCTTCGAAATATAAAGTTACGAATCGATTGGGAAAAGAGTTAATTGAGTTTTGCAATGATTATGGGTTTATAATCCTGAATGGCAGAACTGACGGGGATGAAGATGGCGAGATGACTTTTGTTTCTACAGTGGGAGAATCTGTGAATGATATCTGCGCAGTGTCTGGAGAAATAACTGAACAAGTGATGAGTTTTAAGGTGGATGCACAAGTTCATTCGGATCATCTACCTATTGTACTTGAACTCCAGGTATATCCATCGACATCGGAAATGAAAAAAATTCAAAATACTGCCCAAATGTACGTGGAATAAAAATGATATTGCAAACTATAGGAGAAAGCTGCAAGACAAAGTAAAACGGTGTGAAGAAAATAATGAAACAATTAAGGTGAAAGACCTCACTAACTTGATAAAAGAAGTCATTAACAGCAATCCGGACAGAAGGAGAAACATTAATTTCCTGCAGAAATGGTATGATTACTCGTGCTACAATGATAGAGTAAAGTCATTTAAATTATTAAAGTTATGGAGAAGAACAAATGAGAATAATATAAAGCTAGAATATAATAACATGGTTCGAAGATACAAACTTAAATGCAGAACTAAACGGAAAGAATATTTTGAAGCCCTAGAAATGAAACTGAACACTGTAAAAGATTCAAGAAGCTGGTTTAAGTTCGCATGAGAACTGAGGCAAGTGAGCTTCAAAGTAGGATCAAAACTGGATGCAGAGAAGTATGAACAGTATTTCGAAAATTTATTAAATGTTCCACTTCATGCAGTGCCAATGCAGTGGGCAGAACCCCTAACGCTTGAAGACGACCTTGACAGTGGGATTACGCATTTCGAGATACTTGAAATGCTGAAGAATTTTAAAGAAAATAAAGCACCAGGAGTGGATAGGTTACCGTATGAGGCTTTTATAAACGCAAAAATAAATAAATATTTGGCGCAACAGCTCTTGAAAGTGCCAGGGCCTAGCTTCTCGCAACCACTCATGTTGTGTGCGTTATATTTTTCACACAAATGGAAGGGACCTACAGTTTAGTGCCGTGTCCGAACGGCGATTTGAGAAGCTTCATAACAACAATACTCTCGGATGTTTGTCAAATGCTCGCGAGAGGTGGGACCGTGAAAAAACTTATTTTTTTTGTGTTTTCTGGGACTCGAACTTGGAACCTCATGCGTAGTGATCCGACACATTAACCACTTACGCCACGGCGCCCACATAAACGCACCCGATAATTATATAAAACTGCTAGCCAGAGCATTTACCAATATGATGGAAACAGGATTGTCGAAGACAGCTTCCGTCAAACAATTATCTTCCCTATCTTTAAAAAAGGAAACCCAAACGAAGTAGGGAATTATAGAGGAATTTCATTTATGGACTGTGTGGCCAAAATATTAATGGGAATTTTGCAAAACAGACTTTCTAAATGGGAAAAGAAGCACAAAATATTAAATGAATATCAGGCAGGATTTAGAGAGCAGTACTTCACCATAGACAATGTCTACAACTTAATATGCATAATGAACATCAAAAAAAGCGAGAAAAAGAAGGTGTATGGTTTCTTTGTCGATTTTAAACCCGCCTTCGATGGAATCGACCGAAGAGCACTATTCTTTAAGCTAAGTAATATGGGAGTTTCTACTAAATATCTCACACTTTTAAAACGCTTGTATGCAAAAACAACTGTAGCAGTTTGGGATGGGGCGCCGTGGCGTAAGTGGTTAGTGTGTCGGATCACTACGCATGAGGTTCCAAGTTCGAATCCCAGAAAATACTAAAAAGTTTTTTCACGGTCCCACCTCTCGCGAGCGTCTGACAAACATCCGAGAGTATCGTTGTCACGAAAAAGCTTTTCAAATCGCCGTTCGGATTCGGCACTAAACTGTCGGTCCCTTCCATTCGTGTGGAAAATATAACGCACACAACATGAGTGGTTGCGAGAAGCTAGGCCCTGGCACTTTCAAGAGCTGTTGCGCCAAATATTTGTATTTGTATTTTAGTTTGGGATGGAGAGCATCTATCAGAATATTTCTCCACTTCTATTGGTGTAAAGCAGGGCTGTTTACTAAGTCCGCTGCTGTTTGCGCTGTTGCTTAATGACTTACATGATGGTTTGGGAGGCGGTTTGTTGCTGGATGGTGTCCTTGTTCAACTTCTCATGTGCGCAGATAACATCATAATATTAGCGGAAGATCCAAAGTATTAAAAGAAATGATACAAAGGCTTGAAAACTACTGCAAAATATGGAATTTCATTATAAATCTTGATAAATAAAAATATTATGATTTTTAGTAAAGGTTGCAGAAGTGCTAAAGATGAAAAGTGGTTTTATAATGGCGTGGAAATAGAAGTAGTTAGCAAATATAAGTACTTAGGCATAATTATGATGCCAAGACTCTCTCTAGTGGATCAAATCAAAGAAAGAGAAGCAAAAGCCAAAGGTAGTTTAAACAGTACTTGGAAAGTGTTTATGAAAAAAAAGGAAGTAAAGTTCTCTGCAAAATATGAAATGTTTAATGCAGTCGCGAAAGCAATTTACTGCTATGCAGCTCAGGTCTGGGGTTTTTTGAACTTCGATCAGGTTGACAAAATCCAAACGAGTTTTTGGGCTACCGGCCTTCACGCCGAATTATATTAGAAGCCTAGAAGATATGGAGTATGTCCACAAAACTCTGTTCAAATATGGGGGTAATCGTTTGCCGCACATTATAACGAAACAAGTTATGGAGAAGAAGATTTTCTGGTACGAGGTCTGGTGTAGAATGGGAGACAATGCGAATATTCGATGGACAGAGCTGCCTTTACATCAAGATATATGAAAAAAAAAAAACATATAAAAAACACTCGAGAACCTAAGAAATGCCCAAATTCAACAAAATTTGCAAGATGCATTATTAAGCTCGCACGGAATCCACGCAAAATTGAATCACTCCACAGGCTACTCGTATTTCGATGATGCAAGCAGCAAAAGTTTAATTGCATGGACGTTTAAAGCGCGTGCTGGATTGATAGGACTCAATGCTAACCGGTTAAGGATAGGTGAACGAAGAATCTGCACTCTATGTAATTTGTATGAGGAAGAAAGTATCGTACATTTCATAGGAAAATGTCCAATTTTAAAACGCATTCGTCATCGATTTTTAGGAAAATCACTCTTGGAGGAAGACGAAATAATAACTCTACTCAATGGACAAGCTGAAAGCAAATGGGTAACACTGCATAAATTCATTGCAGAAGCATTTTGGTAGATGAGTTTAACTCATAAGTTCTTATTAAGAAATAGCCTCTCTCTTTTTCCAACAGAGGACAATATGTCATAGTTGTAATGTTTTGTAAACCTTTTTTTGAAAAAATAAATAAAACAATTTATTATTATTATTATTATTATTTATTATTATTTAATAGGTCCATTGTGATACCACGTGAAAAAAACACTAAAAAGCTTTATGTTTACGAGACCACCTCCCAAGTACAATACAAGGGTGTGTTATGAAAAAATATCTCAAATGAAATCAGCGATTGAAATGTATGAAAAATATAACAACCAAAACGCAAAATGCGAAGAACTTTGCCCCAGACCCTTCATGGGTTGGTTGTTTCAAATATTTACTCGTTTTTCTTTTATCGATCTGCAGGGTTTCAATTTGGTTCTCTGAGTTAATTAAAATATTTCTTGAATACCATGCCTCCGGGTAAGCAACCCCTGGTATGCTGGGATGAGATGATTGGATCAAGTATCTCTCCTGAATCCATCTTTACTTGGAGTCAGAGGCGGAAGAACAAAAATATTTCGATTTCACCTGAGCGCCCTGCCCATTGCAGCCCTCATGAAAGGACCGGTCATTGAAAATGATGATGATGTGATAACTAATTCTGGGAAAGTTAACTATTTCTAATGCCAGATAAACTCCTACAAACATATCTAGAGGACGATTTACGAATAAAATATCTTAATTGAATTCAAAAAAAGAAATAAAATTCGGTTACGCTCTTGGCTTTGTATTTATTTTCGATTTCTTATTTTCCTTTGTGTTATAGTCCACTTGGAAGGTGATTAATGCTGCTATTTGCAGCACTTTTAAATGTGGAATATATCTGCTTTAGTTAATAGTACGACTCAACCGAACTGAAATGCCTGATTTCATCAAAGTACAAAATATCAACGCAAATCTTCAAAATGTTGCCTACAGTTCTTACATTAAGAAAATCGGAATTTATCTTTAAATACTATAAAAGCAAAGTCGATTTTCCTTGTGAACACCGTTTCTCGAAAACTACTAGACGTAGGTACTTGAAATTTTCCACAGTTATTCCTTATTTTGCCTAGATTCGAGATAAGGAGGGATTTTCCTAAATTCAAGGTCGAAGTGGAATAAAGGGGGTTGAGATCGAATTTTCCATCTGTAAATATTGATTCCACAGCCGTAGCTCAGTACTGGCTTGGCTCTCCGTTGGAATAGTATGTGTGTGTGAGTATATGTGTGTGCGATCTCTTCTAGAGTTAAAATTGAAGAAAAAAACATTATCAGTGCCAAATCTAAGATATTGTAAATTTTATTAATTAAGATATCCATGTGCTATCAAAACTTCATCCAGTTAAGAGACTTTGGAATATACGCATGCATGTGCATGTGTAGGTATTGAACGCGAAGCGCTCAAGTTCGATATCTCCCTTGATGGATCAAGGTGGATTGAGAGTGATGGAGAGTGCACCTAATCATCCTACCTCCGCGACCCTCATAAAGGATTAGCGGGTAAATTTTTTCAATTACAAAACTGAGAGTGCTCTAAGGAGTTTACTTGAAATCGCATATTAAAAGACACAGCGAAGCGGGTACACACAGCTAGTATTAAATAAAGCCTAAATTCCCTTGTAGTTGGCAGCTTCTCGAATCGAACACAAATTTCGACAAACTCAGCAGGTCATTTCTTAAGCGATGATATTAAGAAAATAAAGCTTTCCAAAAACTTCTCTCCAATAGAGAAATTCATTTGTTTTTTTTCCATTATTGGTAACATTTTAGCACTTATTCCATTGCATCACTTTCAAAACAGCTTGCATTGTGCAATTGTTATCTTTTTTTTCAAATGAAATCTTGAGGTTTTGGTGGATATTTGCTTCAGTGAAATTTTGAAATTTGTATTTCATTTTGGTGAAAACGTACTTAATATTAGAGCAGTTAGTTAGATATACTTTTCATTGACTTAATATAATTTTCTTTTTGTCTATATTTATAAAAAATGTATACTTAGTCGTTTACGGGTTGACTAAGGCCGTCTACCAGATTGACAATTAAGCTATCATGAAGTACTCGTATAGGTATAGCAAACTAATAATGACTTTAATTATGGTTCCTATTTGTATTCAAAAATCAGTTACCAAACCCTGCCACCAAAGAGTGTTTCTACGAGCTCCTCGACAAAACATACGAGCAATGTCCTAAATACGACGTTAAAATCGTATTGGGCGATTTTAACGCCAAAATAGGAAAGGAGGACGTCTTTGGTAGGGCAGTCGGTAAGCATAGCCTACACGACACCACGTCTGATAACGGACTAAGGCTAATTGATTTCGCTGTGGAGCGAAATGTCACCATAGCAAGCACATGGTTTCCTCATCTCGATATTCATAAGCAGACATGGCGGTCCAATGATCATGTAACGATCAACCAAACTGATCATATTGCGATCGACGCAAGGCATGCCTCCAGTATTCTGGATGTCCGGACCTTCCGAGCGGCCAACATAGACTCGGATCATTACCTTGTTGTAGCCAAGGTACGAATGCGGATATCCCAATCTGAGCAACAAAGAAGAATTACTGTGAGAAAATTTAACGTCGAAAAGCTACAATCGCAAGAGACCGCCAGACTCTTCGCTGAACGCGTATCCCGAAATCTCTCAATCACCCCTTTGCCGCCAGCATCAAGTACCGAAGACCAGTGGCAACGCTGCCAATATGCCATCAGAAACGCCGCGACTGATGTGTTGGGTCTCGCTCGACCACCACCGCGAAACCCCTGGTTTGACGAAGAATGCCGGCGAGTGCATGCAGCAAAACAAGAGGCATACAAAGCGGCGCTGCAAAGGAAGACGAGAGCTGCTCGTGAGCTCTACGAGCAAAAGAGACGGGAAGAACATCGGCTTCTCCAAAAGAAGAAGAAAGAGCATGAGAAGCGCGCGTTTGAGAATATCGAGAGTCTATACTCCAGGAACAATGTACGGAAGTTTTACCAAAAGGTAAAAAGAACGTGTCAGAGAAGTAATACCCGTACAGAAACCTGTAGAGATGAGAATGGAAACCTCGTAGTAGAATCACAGTCGGTGCTGAGAATATGGAAAAACTACTTCTGCAGACTGTATAACGGCGACGAAGACCAACATCCCGCTGTCAGGCAGAATGAACCATTCAACATAGACGATGATAGTCAAAATTTCCGTCCACCTGACCAAAACGAAGTGAGGGTAGCAATATCCAAGCTAAAATCCAACAAGGCTGCTGGACCTGACGGCTTACCGGCCGAACTTTTCAAGGCAGCTGGGGATGAATTGGTAGAGTGCATACATCAACTCATTTCTAATATTTGGTCAGACGAGTGTATGCCTGATGAATGGAATCTTAGCATCGTTTGCCCGATCCACAAGAAAGGAGACCCCCTCAACTGCGCCAATTATAGAGGCATCAGTCTCCTCAACATCGCATACAAGATCTTTTCTGCGATATTGTGTGAACGCCTGAAACCTTTTATCAACAGCCTGATTGGACCCTATCAGTGCGGTTTCAGGCCAGGAAAGTCCACCATCGATCAAATCTTCACACTTCAGCAGATCCTGGAGAAAACCCAAGAATTCCAAATCGATACTCACCATCTCTTTATCGATTTCAAGGCTGCCTATGACAGCATCTATAGAGAAGAGCTTTATAGAGCCATGTCTAGTTTTGACATCCCTGCCAAACTTGTCCGTCTGTGCAGGCTGACGATGGAGAACGCTCGCTGCTCCATCAAGGTCGGTAATGACCTCACCGAGACCTTTGATGTCAAAAAAGGCTTTAGACAAGGTGACGCGCTGTCATGTAACTTCTTCAATATTGTACTTGAACGGATTGTGCGGAACTCACAAGCCAACACCGGAGGCACAATCTATTACAAGTCTGTACAACTGCTTGCATACGCCGACGATATAGACATTATCGGAAGATCTCAGCGGGCTGTCACCGGTGCTTTTGCAAGCATTGAGGCGGAAGCGGCCAAAATGGGTTTGGCGATAAACGAGGGCAAAACCAAGTATATGCTGTCAACTAGAAGGGAAAACCAACACCGACGAATTGGACAAAACGTCACCATGGGCAGCTATAACTTCGAGGTAGTAAGAGACTTTGTCTACCTTGGCTCTGCTATAAATTCTTCTAACAAAATCAGCGTAGAAATCAATCGAAGAATAACTCTTGCCAATCGCTGTTTTTTTGGGCTTATAAGGCAATTCAACAGTAAAGCCCTATTTCGAACAACTAATGAGACTCTATATAAGACCTTGATCATCCCAGTCCTGCTTTACGGCGCTGAAACATGGACTTTATTAAAAGAGGATGAAGATATCCTTGGTCGCTTCGAGAGAAAAATTCTTCGTAAGATTTTCGGTCCCGTTTGTGTTGACGGGTTTTGGAGGAGAAGATTCAATCACGAACTATACGAGCTGTACAGCGACATCGACCTAGTCAAAAAACTGCGTATTGGACGTCTGAGATGGCTAGGACATGTAGAGCGAATGGACACCAACGCTCCGGCCCGCAGAGTCTTCGAATCTAACCCGGAGGGACGACGCAGTAGAGGGAATCATCGCCGTAGGTGGCGCGCGCAAGTTCAAGGGGACCTCGACCAACTTGGAGTGCGCAACTGGAGGCAATTAGCTAAGGACCGAGCTAAATGGAGAGGCTTGTTGGTTGAGACCCAGGTTCACCCCGAACTGTAGCGCCACCTAAGTAAGTAAGTAAATCGGCAATTTTAGGACAGTTGTATCAAACTCCCAACCCATGGCTACCGCTAAATTTTGTTGATAACCTCATCTAAGTCCAGCGAAATTAATCCGAAGTACAATACTTCACGCTGAATTCTTTTAAAATGGGACATCTTGCGATCAAATGGTATACAGTAAACCCCGTTTAAGAACCACGCGCATAACATCCTCCATTTGTTTAAATCCAATATTTATAAACAAATGTTTATACAAAACTAATCTTTTAAGTACCTCTCGGTTAACGACCTTCCCAGTTTGCTTGCTTGGTTGGTTGAGGTGGAGGTTCAAAAAGAACCCAATTAGCGCTATTGTGCCATTTTGATACCACAAAATTCATGTGCAACTGGTTATATAATGGAGTATACGGTTGAGAAAGATGGATATGCTAGACCCAGCCTGTCGAGCTTAGATAAAGAATGAGGGCTCTAATCCGTTTCTTAGATATTTCTCCCAGGTCGTCGAAGAAACTTTTACCAAGGGTACGCTGTCTGGTTCTGGCCAGGGTGAAAAAGAGATTCTCTCTCAATAACATCTCTGCAGCTATGGCAGAAGGAATTATGGGGGATACCAAGCTTGGCTGCATGGTCTTCTATCGGCCAATGGCCTGTACTGATGGCTAATATTCTTGCAATATCTGGTCTTGATCTGCTAAGTACGTCATTTGATTTATGTAACTTATAGCTGAGCCATGTCTTTCTTGATAAAACGCAGCTAGAAAGCGATTTCCACTCGTGGTTAGGTAGCTTTAGGAAGTTCTTGTGAACGTTACCCTTGACGACTCGCAGCGGAATATTGACTTCTTTTGCCAGAGAGTCGCTAAGGGTTGACCGTTGTCTGGCCAGGTCGTCCGTTCGCTCGTTTCCCTAGAAGTTACTGTGTCCAGGAAGCCCGATGGGGGTTATTTATTATTGAGCTCCTGGTTTGTTTAGTTCTTCCTGGCATTGCTCTACCAGTTTTAGAGATGTGATAGCTTTGATAGCAGCTTGGCTATCAGTGAAGATAGCTTGCGGTTGAGAGTTGGCAACGCATTCAGTATGCGGCAAGCCTCACGAATCGCAAGAAGCTCAACTTGAAAAACGCTGGCGAAATTCGGTAAGCGGAAAGACTTCGAAACATTTAAATTGTCAGAGAAAATTATTGCGCCGACTCCGCAGTCCACTTTCGATTCCTCGGTATAAGTGGTAATGTCGAAATGTTTTATGATTTTACCGCTTTTCCACTTCGCTCTAGTTGGGAAGGTTACGGAGAAGAGTTTGCTGAAATTTAAAGTGGGGGTTTTGTAATCAGTCGAAGAAGCAACCAGGCTTATTGGTATCGTCTCCAGGATTACGCTATTGGCAATCCAGCACCCAGACTTTTTGAGCTGGACTGCGCTGCATAATGCTGTATCCCTAATGTGTAGTTCGAGAGGTGTAAGATGGATTTCTTGAGGCGCTGTTCAATTTTTAGGTTCCAACTACATAAGTTTTGGGTCGGGGATCATGCATAGATATTTTGCACTACAGCATAAAGACAGCGGCCAACCATTCAGTTTGGGTGGGGTGAAGTCCCGTATTTTGGTTATAGTGGTAAATAGCATCAGTTCAGTTTTGTCTGGATTTATTTCAAGGCCACAGCTCATGGGCCATGAGTGCACTAGATCCACATCTATTCCTCTTTCTATGAGATGGCTTATCACAGATGGGAACTTTACTGACAGTAAGATTACCAGGTCATCCGCGTACGCGACCACCTTAAAACCCTCCCTATCCAGATGCGCCAAGATCTTGACCTTCCCCGCTTAATTTTTCTTACTTTAATGATAGCTGAAATATTTCCCTTCTAAATACCATTTGTAAAAACCACTGAAATTAAAAAAAAGTAAAAGATAATAATATATTTAGAAAATCTAGCACTGTGGTGAGCTTTAGTACTCAAGTATGACTTTGGCGTTTTCCTATTTAGGTACTGTCACTGTCCGGTTTTGATAGTCAAAATTTACCGCTGTTACGAATTCGTGGACGTATTTTGTTATTATATTTAAGAAAGTGAATTACATACATGTACATATTTAGCGCAATAGCCCATGAAGGCCTAGGCCCAGCTTCTCGAAACCATATTCGAATATATCATATTGTGTGCGTTATACATACATATTTTTTGCACGAATGGAAGGGACCTACAATTTTGTGGCGTATTCGTATGGCAATTTTTAATTTTGTTTTTGAGAAGCTTTTTCGTGACGTTGAGCATGCTCTGAACCGAAAGTGCTCAGAGCTCTCTGATATGTGGGATCATGACACTAACTAGAACGACTAAAATCTAGAACGAAAAAATTTCGAAAATCAATTTCATAAATCTCGAATGCAAAAATCTCGAATGGTACAAGGAAAGAAAGACGAAATATCAAAAAAAATCTGAAAAAGAAATTTATTTTCGAGATTTTTAAAATCTCGCCAACTGCGGCGGCGCCTAGGGAACCTGTATGTACGAGTATGAGTCGAAGAATGTCCCATAGTGTGGAACCCTTTTAACCCGCGGAGCGTGCCACCCACGTACTGTTAACATGTTAAGACGTACTGCCAGACAACAAACACTTACCGTTAGTTGAGGAACTAAGTTGCGTGAGCGACTAAACTTTTATTTCCTGATTGAGGTGAAGGCAATTTTTTTTTCACATTTTTATTTTCTATATTACATTTTTTTAGATATCGTGGTAAACCCCTGATTTGTTTATGAAACACACTTGAGCACTTAGCTGTCATATTTTTGAATTGACTATATTTTTTTAAATTGCATTACCTTCTATGCCAGAACAACAAGCTTCGTCCACCATATTAATTGATTGATCTATTGGGTTTTGAAATTTCGTCGAAATCATTTCCTCGATTTTTCCTTGGGCACTTTTAAATGTATGCTTAGACGCGAATATTCACCTCCGCACCAGATGTACCTATAGAATGTCGATCTTGTATAAGTCTCAGGTACTCCTCTGTGCGTTTTATTTGCTGCTCGCATACTGAACGACAAGGTTTTAAAGTCGAATTGGTCTTTTTAGATCTTGAAAATAAACATGATGAAGGTTCTTTTGTGGGCATGGTGCCCACATCACGCTCGCCTTCTGACATTTCACGTGATGACACAATGAACGCAATATTAAAAGAAATGTTTCGAATTTTTGAAAAGTATTCAAAGCCTATGTATATCTCGCCGGGCCCTGCAAATGTTTTTGTGAAATTATGATGAGATAAGTTTCGAAGATGATGAAAGAGTAAAAGGCTTCAAATATTAAGGAAGAAACTTAGGCACGTTGTTTCTTTTACAAATGTGGGGTTAATAATGGACCTTGGCACCCGGATTCAATTACAAGAATAAAATTTGGGTGTTTTGTAATGATAAACAATAAAAAACATAGAATTACTCCGTAACAGTGTTTGTCAAAAATCTCAGTACAACTCGGTGAATATTATATTACTTTTACTGACCGTCAGTCAAGTAATATGTAACTATTTCCTATTTCTTTTGAATTGTTTTTAAATTCATCTCAATTCTAACAAAGCCGGGATAATTACGCAGAATATGGTTTAAATTTAATTTGTGAATCTGTGGCAATAAGTTAAAAAAGCTTAAGTCAGTTTGTATGATTTTTCAGGAGAAGCGTTTAAAGTTGTCGTTCACGTAAAAATCGTATGAAATATGTATATTAATTCCGCCTCTACTTTGATAGCCGTAACTGTAGAGTCTTTACAGATAAGCAACTAAAAAATTCAGAAAAGATACTTTATGTGATTGGGAACATTTTACTGTATAAAATAAATTTTCACTTAAGTCGACTTAAGCTTTTTTTTAACTTATTGCGGCAGAGTTAATAAACTTTTTTTTATTACGACAGATCATTTGAAGACGCGTTGTTAATAACTGCTTACAGCGTTACAAGCTGTGAAAAGTTACCCAACGCCTGTCCAAATTATATAGTCAAGCCTAAAATCAACACTCTGCTGTATCCGTTCGTGAATGTGTGCACTGTCTGTTTGCTTTATCGTTCGTCGTTCGATGTAAAACATTGATTGTCGAATTTTACGATTTGTTTTGATATTTTTACGATTATGGGATCGTTTACACAACATAAATCGAACATAAAACTTCCCATAAACTTGACGGGGGTCGCTGGCATAGCTAGCAGGGATGCTCCTATACACTTCCTCTCTCATCTTGCAGACTTCCTCCCGCGCAGCATCTCATTTCAATTAGAATTCCATTTGCGGTCTGTATGTTGCCACTTTATGAAGTATGTGATGTTGAAGTTGAATTCGATTGACGGCAAATGTGGAACGACATGCTGCCCTGAAAAATTCATTCATGTCAATTGTAATGACATTGGGAATATGCGGGCGGGAGTAGGTATTCCCTGTTTTAATTGAGTTATATGTTGTGCGTGCGTGTGGCAGGTAATAGGATCGTACAAATGGAATCGTTGAAGGGGAATTCATCTGGCATGTTAGTTGCTACTATGGTGGCGCGTCGGTCTAATTAGTTTCCGAAGAAAAATTGTAAAAAAGAAGTTCCTCCGCACAGTATGAGATGAATATTTATTTTTATTGCTCAATGTTGTTGTACTTTTTTTTTTGAGAAAACATATTTTTACTGTGTGTCATCATTTTTGGACGTAATATGCAAATAGAAGTGTGTATGAAGAATTTATGAGAGGTCAACACGTTGAGATTCTTATGGGATTTGTGTTTTTTTTTTATGATTTATGATTTCAGCTGTTGGCTGGACAATGGACAGCAAAGTATTGACCCACTTCAAATATTTTTTTTATTTTATTTTCGAATGCTCTTTTTAAAATTAAGAGTGTCATAAACGTACCTATGCAATAAAAATGCTTCTAGTGTTTAAAATTTGACTACCGTTTATATACTATCCTTCTAGAAAGACAACTTCTTTATTCTTAATATTTAACATGCCACGAAGAAACGCCTTAACATTGAAATAGTACATATGTATGTAGGAAGTGTCATCTAACATTTTGAAAATGTAGATCAAAAACTTTGTTCTTATCATGCTTTTAACTAAAAAAATGCTTGAACGGATTTTTATGAGATTTGTTTTGTAAATCAGGTTTACGTATAAACATACATATGTACATACATATATACATATATACATATATCCACGTTTCTGTACGAAAGAACCACCGATTTTAGTGAAATTTCGATTCTAAGTTATGTAAGCCATGTAGGCTAAGGCAAAGTTATAAAACTATGTAGAAGATGTCAAAAGTCGTTTTAGAATGTAAAACAAAAAAAAAAAACTAAAAGGAAATAATTATAATTTTAGATACGCTCTTCTTCCTAACGACGCACATACATTACCTAAATGTATACCTTAGGTAATTCTCTGGTGTCAGGTATTAAGGGTTTAAGTCAACAAACGACAAATGGGCTTAAGTTAGTTTGTTCTCTTTTCCGATTGGTATTACCAACTTAACTCGAACGCAACTGCTCCCTATAGTAGTTAACTAATCCACAGGCAATAAGTCAGTAAATTGCGCATATAAAAACACACTAAAAATCTCATTTTTCTGGTAACTGCAATTTCTGGCTTTACCCCTTTTTACCTAATGTCAAAGAGTTAAGAGTTCAACTTTTTTCCTAGCCAGTTTAATGACCATGGCACAATGCACCGTAGTAATTTAATTGGTTATGAGCACATTAAGTGAAATTCGTCGATCGCTCACATTCCGAAATCGGCAAAGTTAGGCGAATTATTTTTCAAATATTTAAGAAGTATACACAATTCAGCTGCAGGTATGTAAGTAATATTAGCTAACTTGATGTTGAACTGGGTTATAGTTACATATGTAAAAAAAAAGATGTATGTACTATATGCAAATTACAAAAAAAAAAAAATTGCATATGTATGTATGTGCGAATTAATTTGTCAAAATACATTTTGTTATATTATTCAGCGTTATTTAATTATAATTTTAACATCGTCGGATAAAACAAGTCTTTAAGTCCCAATCAAAACAAAGTCCCAAAAAACAAGCTGCGAATATTTTTTATCTTAAATTTTTTCAGTCATAACGTATTATGGCCAGTTAGTTAATTGCTAATTTTAGGCTTTGGCTAACAGAAATAAATTCTTTCTCTTAAAAGATCATCTGACTTGAAAATTTTAACTAAAAAACACTTATATGACATGTTGCAAGAGAGTAAGGTAAAATTAGACCACTAAGAAGAACATTTGCTAAGTAGATCTTGTTGTGCACAGAATAGAGTGACAGATTTTAAACTTAAAATATCACGTTTAAAGTATGAATTTAAGTGGAGAAAGGAGATATGAATTATTAAAAAAAAAAAATAATGAGACTTATGGCTTCAGGGAATCTTCGAATTATGGATCGCATCAGGTAGGCCAAGCCGATCGACAAAATATTTCAAAGAGCTGGACATACGTAGCAAAAGAAGAAAAACTCAAAGTTTACATGTCAACCTTGAAACGGAAGAGCTTACGTACGCGGCTCAAATGAAGTTGCGGCGGGCTGGAAAGGCACACGCTTCGAGTTCGAAAGCCTTAAAAGAAGTAGTCCAATCTCCTGGAAAAATGAAGAGGTTTAGAAAAGTATTGTCTGACAGCTTATGTGCCAAACTATAAAAATTCTCAGCACTTGAACCCCTTTGCAATCATTGTTGAAGCAGTCTTATCGCGAAAGCTGTATGAAATAGAAACTGCAAGCGACAAAAAAAATTTCCCCGTGCTACAGAATACCTCGAAACGGTAAGGAATCCTTAGACGAAGAAGAATCTTGGGCTGAATATTCTGAGTAAATTTTGAAGATTCGACTTATTTATTTATTATTTATATGCTGACATATTAAGATACAATATCATATAAATTTGTGCAGCTTGGCAAACAAGAAAGCAAAATAGAACACATCATTTCAATCATCAAAATTCATTGAATTAAACATATTATAGTAAATTAAAGGCAAAAAAGAAAAAGGAAAAAAAAGCTATGGACATAGGACATACAAATTGTGTTGGTTCAGAAAAGCCAGAAAACTAATCGGATGCAGAGAGGAATAATTGCAATCTCGTCCTAAATTCGGTAGGATTATTTGTTCTTCTTACAGTGCGTTCTAGAGAATTCCATAAGCGGACGGCATTGACGAGAGATTGCCTTTCGGATGCCTTTCGGGGAAGAATGAGCTGTGAAAATCTATTTGATGCTGAGAGGTTATCGAACGACATACCATAGATACTTTTAGAAAATCTCGAAACATGTACCTCCCTAAACCGTAGATATATCGCGCGATATTGTTATATGCCACATTAAGTTTTCTCTGGGTAACAGCATCGCTTTTGCAAAAGATTTCACATCCATAAGTAAGGATAGGTATTACTAATGTCTTAGCGAGCATTTTGCGTGTTTTTAGAGGAGTGAAATCTTTTGTGGCCCAAAGCGATCGAAGAGCACCATATACGAGTACTTACTTACTTACTTAGGTGGCGCTACAGTTCGGGGTGAACCTGGGTCTCAACCAACAAGCCTCTCCATTTAGCTCGGTCTTTAGCTAATTGACTCCAGTTGCGCACTCCAAGTTGGTCGAGGTCCCCTTGAACTTGTGCGATGATTCCCTCTACTGCGTCGTCCCTCGGGGTTAGATTCGAAGACTCTGCGGGCCGGAGCGTTGGTGTCCATTCGCTCTACATGTCCGAGCCATCTCAGACGTCCAATACGCAGTTTTTTGACTAGGTCGATGTCGCTGTACAGCTCGTATAGTTCGTGATTGAATCTTCTCCTCCAAAACCCGTCAACACAAACGGGACCGAAAATCTTACGAAGAATTTTTCTCTCGAAGCGACCAAGGATATCTTCATCCTCTTTTAATAAAGTCCATGTTTCAGCGCCGTAAAGCAGGACTGGGATGATCAAGGTCTTATATAGAGTCTCATTAGTTGTTCGAGATAGGGCTTTACAGTTGAATTGCCTTATAAGCCCAAAAAAACAGCGATTGGCAAGAGTTATTCTTCGATTGATTTCTACGCTGATTTTGTTAGAAGAATTTATAGCAGAGCCAAGGTAGACAAAGTCCCTTACTACCTCGAAGTTATAGCTGCCCACGGTGACGTTTTGTCCAATTCGTCGGTGTTGGTTTACCCTTCTAGTTGACAGCATATACTTGGTTTTGCCCTCGTTTATCGCCAAACCCATTTTGGCCGCTTCCGCCTCAATGCTTGCAAAAGCACCGGTGACAGCCCGCTGAGATCTTCCGATAATGTCTATATCGTCGGCGTTTGCAAGCAGTTGTACAGACTTGTAATAGATTGTGCCTCCGGTGTTGGCTTGTGAGTTCCGCACAATCCGTTCAAGTACAATATTGAAGAAGTCACATGACAGCGCGTCACCTTGTCTAAAGCCTTTTTTGACATCAAAGGTCTCGGTGAGGTCATTACCGACCTTGATGGAGCAGCGAGCGTTCTCCATCGTCAGCCTGCACAGACGGACAAGTTTGGCAGGGATGTCAAAACTAGACATGGCTCTATAAAGCTCTTCTCTATAGATGCTGTCATAGGCGGCCTTGAAATCGATAAAGAGGTGGTGAGTATCGATTTGGAATTCTTGGGTTTTCTCCAGGATCTGCCGAAGTGTGAAGATTTGATCGATGGTGGACTTTCCTGGCCTGAAACCGCACTGATAGGGCCCAATCAGGCTGTTGATAAAAGGTTTCAGGCGTTCACACAATATCGCAGAAAAGATCTTGTATGCGATGTTGAGGAGACTGATGCCTCTATAATTGGCGCAGTTGAGGGGGTCTCCTTTCTTGTGGATCGGGCAAACGATGCTGAGATTCCATTCATCAGGCATACACTCGTCTGACCAAATATTAGAAATGAGTTGGTGTATGCACTCTACCAATTCATCCCCAGCTGCCTTGAAAAGTTCGGCCGGTAAGCCGTCAGGTCCAGCAGCCTTGTTGGATTTTAGCTTGGATATTGCTATCCTCACTTCGTTTTGGTCAGGTGGATGGAAATTTTGACTATCATCGTCTATGTTGAATGGTTCATTCTGCCTGACAGCGGGATGTTGGTCTTCGTCGCCGTTATACAGTCTGCAGAAGTAGTTTTTCCATATTCTCAGCACCGACTGTGATTCTACTACGAGGTTTCCATTCTCATCTCTACAGGTTTCTGTACGGGTATTACTTCTCTGACACGTTCTTTTTACCTTTTGGTAAAACTTCCGTACATTGTTCCTGGAGTATAGACTCTCGATATTCTCAAACGCGCGCTTCTCATGCTCTTTCTTCTTCTTTTGGAGAAGCCGATGTTCTTCCCGTCTCTTTTGCTCGTAGAGCTCACGAGCAGCTCTCGTCTTCCTTTGCAGCGCCGCTTTGTATGCCTCTTGTTTTGCTGCATGCACTCGCCGGCATTCTTCGTCAAACCAGGGGTTTCGCGGTGGTGGTCGAGCGAGACCCAGCACATCAGTCGCGGTGTTTCTGATGGCATGTTGGCAGCGTTGCCACTGGTCTTCGGTACTTGATGCTGGCGGCAAAGGGGTGATTGAGAGATTTCGGGATACGCGTTCAGCGAAGAGTCTGGCGGTCTCTTGCGATTGTAGCTTTTCGACGTTAAATTTTCTCACAGTAATTCTTCTTTGTTGCTCAGATTGGGATATCCGCATTCGTACCTTGGCTACAACAAGGTAATGATCCGAGTCTATGTTGGCCGCTCGGAAGGTCCGGACATCCAGAATACTGGAGGCATGCCTTGCGTCGATCGCAATATGATCAATTTGGTTGATCGTGACATGATCATTGGACCGCCATGTCTGCTTATGAATATCGAGATGAGGAAACCATGTGCTTGCTATGGTGACATTTCGGTCCACAGCGAAATCAATTTGCCTTAGTCCGTTATCAGACGTGGTGTCGTGTAGGCTATGCTTACCGACTGCCCTACCAAAGACGTCCTCCTTTCCTATTTTGGCGTTAAAATCGCACAATACGATTTTAACGTCGTATTTAGGACATTGCTCGTATGTTTTGTCGAGGAGCTCGTAGAAACACTCTTTGGTGGCAGGGTCCTTTTCTTCTGTGGGGGCATGAACACATATTAGGCTTATGTTAGCGAATTTAGCCTTGATCCGGATAGTCATAATACGCTCGCTCACGTGTCGGAAGCTTAAGACTTCTTGCCTAAGTCTGCCGCGTATGACAAATCCGCATCCGAATAAGCGTTGCCTGTTGCCTCTGTAGCAATCACCGTAGTAGATGTCACAGTTTTTCATCCTCTTTTTGCCCGGCCCATCCCATCGCACTTCCTGGATGGCGGTAATATCTGCTTTATAGCAGTCTAGGGCCTCTGCTAGTTGTTCGGCTGCACGTGGTCTGTAAAGGGACAGAACATTCCACGTACAGATCCGAAGGTCGTTGTCCTTATTTCGTTTGCTGGGGTCGTCATTAGTTGAGTCATCCTTATCCGAGGCTTTTGGTTGTTTCGGAACCATAGGCTTTTTACGTGGTAGGGAAGTTACCCCGACGGCACAACCCCCAACCTGAAGGGCCAGTTCCTTAATTATTCCCCTAGGACGAGGGGCCGGGTACACCGGTGCCAGTAGGCCACTACGGGAGTATGAGCGCTGCCGTTGGCCCATTAAGGGCTCCTCCGCCACCATCTCTATTCCAATGTCCTGACCAACATTGGAAATTCCTTACCGACCTGTGATCCGAATACGTCGAAGCAGCTCGCGCAAGGTATTCACTAAGTTCAACCTAACTGGAACTATAGACGCCACCGTTGACTCCGTCTAGGGAATTCGTCCGCTGCCGCCTGGAACAGGAAGAAGTGCTCTAGTGAGAAAAGCACTCTTCCCCCCCTCTCTCATCTGCTGCCACCAAGAATCCGCCAAACGGGGTTGGTTACCCATTTCTTGGATTAAGGTACTAGGCACCCGGCTGTCACCGCGTGGAGGTTGAGAGTAGGAGTTGGTAGGCCTCAGCTGAGTGAAAACGCTTGTGTTTTCATATGATCGCATGCACTACCGTTTGACCACCATATACGAGTACTTGCCTACAATGGAATTAACGTGGTCCTTCCAGGTTAAATTTCTATTAAATATATGGTAATTCCCAAGTTGTTTGCATTGTTAACAAATTCTATAGGAGTCTATCGATTTCTTAGATATCACATGACTTTAGATTTATCAGGATTTAGTGCTAAGCTATTGACTCGCGACCAGTTATAAATATGTTGAAGGTCCTCGTTTGTGGTCTGAGCACAGTGTTCAATGAGTCCCAGAGGACAATTTTTATGTAACTGGACATTATCGGCATACATATGTATGAATAAGAAATTGGACAGCAATTTCAGGAATTTCATTTATGTATATAGCGAAAAGAAGTGTCCCCAATTTTGGTTGGCAGACGTACACAATTGGGGAGACCAACTTTTTGATTTCCTCTATAACAAGGTTAATCAATATCCCGGGTTCGAAACCTTTCACGAAAGCAATACTATCGCCCTTTAGTCGCACATACACGTAGGTGCAAGTAAAAATGGGACCAAATGAAGATGTTGTTTTGAATGAAATGTTTTTTTTTTTTTTTTGATTTTATTTTGAATTATGATTTTGGAGTAGGTTATTTGAGGTAGAAATTTTAGACCGAATAGTCTAACGGTGTAGTATCACTAGACCTCAGACGTCGAGTGTGGTTTACCGTTAGGTCAAAAATGGATTCTGGGGTTGAAGCTGGTCGAATCCAAATTCTCGATACCATTAAATGTATGATCCGATCCAGTGCCTTCCAAGCACAGACTTCCATCAGAATTTACATTCAAAATTGTGGTGAACCCACAAGAGCTTAAAGCACTGACATCACACTCACCGATATCCAAAATGGTCAAGCGATGCTTTGATGCATTACATTCTCTTGCCAGAGACAATAAATTCAATTTGATTATTGCCGGCTGCGGACGAACTGGCTAGGGCGGACTCAGCTACCGCATTCTTATGCCCTATGTTTTTTTGTAGCGCCAACTACTCGTAGGCAATCGACACAATGGACACTGGAAAAGAGTTCCCAGTCTTAGGCAACCCAAAAGTTTAATCAAGTCGTATTCCTACTAGAAAATACTTACACTTAGAAAGAAGAACTTAAGGAAACGCTTTTGCCCGGAGGAGGAGGAATCCTCCCAAAGTCCAGCACTATACTATGTATAGGAGATGCTTACGCTCATGATGTTTAGAGACTTTCCACTAAAGATGTACTCAACTTCATAAGAGAGGTGGTAAGTCCTATAGGCTGATAGTACATTTGATGCAATAGTCCTTTCAGGGCGTAGTATTAGCTCCAAGGCAGAGTCAAGTAAAAATGTGTACCAAGGTCGCAATCTCCAAGTTAGTATTACTCCCGTATCCACACTTTTTTCGAAGTGCTTCACTTCAGACTTTTTGTATTAATTCATAAATAATATCCAATTTTCTTAGCGGGTTGATGTAAAATCGGTTCGATACTTTCAACATCACCACAAAATTATTACTGGAGCCCTAAAACGGAACTGATCAGTTATGAGTTGCAATCTTATCAATACTCACCACGTCAGCACCGAAGATCTGTCTCCTGATCCGAGCAAAGGCAGGAATCGGAAAGACAGTACACTGTGTCACTCAAGCCTAGCATATTGAGATGCTCACTAAAATCATAGTCGCCCGTAAGGATGCCAATAAGTTGTCTGCAGTATTTTTTGCTGAGAGACAGCAAGAATGCTACGGATTGTTTTACAGACATATGGGAGCTCCTGTTTAGTCTAACTTCATCATAAAGAATCATTCCAAACACAACTTTATTCTTAGGGAGTCCAATCGTCAATGCAAACCGTGACTGAGAGCACAAGAAGACCCAACCGCACAGGATGGATATGCGATTATTGTTTCCGTAGAAAGAGCGGGATCTGACTTTTTGTGATATAATTTTGTTGGTATACTCCTACTATTAATCTTATTGAGCAACAGGAAAGCGACGACTTGGTAGTTTGAGGATTCCTTCTGATGAGTTGGTGTTGGTGAAGGAGAATCGAGAAGGATGAAGCGACCCGCTTAAAGGACAAGCTGGCAATTGAAAATACATACATATATGTACTCGTATGGAAATGTATTTAATTAGTTTTATGCTTTTTGTGATTCAGCTTCGTCAACAAAATTTAGGACCTACGTACCCTAGCTACCCTTTTCAAAGTACCGTAAATCATCAGCTTAACATGTTAACCTACCTTTTTTTTATTTTTAACCGTCGCCACATCAAATACTTTATCCGAGTATAAATGTTAACATATATACGTATGTATGTATGAAGCTTTCCAATCAAATTAATAATCGATCTTCGATATTACTCGCTGATGGAATAAATTTCGCAAATTATTACCCAATGTCAAAGAGCACATAACTCAGCTCATTGCCCAACTAACCCCGAGTAAACCAAAACCAATTGTTAAACTGAAATCATTCTTGGTTTGTTTGGACGTAAATCATTGAGAATGCCGCTCATCGACATCAATTTTGCATATACTCGCAGCTACATCGAAATAAGGAAGGTTATTTCGACATCCATCCGCGAGCGGTTCATATTTAATGCGCGTCATACACTCATTGTCAGATGTGAGAGTCAAAATCATTATTTAGCCGCGTAGTCAATAAATAATGTTCTCTCTCTCTATCTTTCTCGGACGATCGTTCTTTTGGTCACCGAAACACCGAAAAAAAGCGACCCCCTTAAGCAATTCTTTATCGATCAATCCTTTACCCGTGTTCCGACTCTCGGTTAATAGACGCCATCCAACCAGTTAGCCAGCGAATCGAAATGAAAATATCGACCACCAATTTTGACTCCGATTTGCGCCATCTGTCTGCCTGACGCCCCCTGCGTCCGGTCTTGACCCGCAACACGGTCCGCAGCAATAATTTACCACATCACAACGAATAAATAAAAGTGGCGCTCTTCAATCACTGCGAAGTACATCAATCATTTTATGCAAAATCGATGCCAATTGGGGATTTTTTCCTGCTTCGCTGCTTCGTATTTCGTGGCTCAAATTTCGCCTCCCGTTTTGGTATTTCCATGGTCTTACGTGATATCGCAGCCAAACCGAACACAGGTAAGCCCGGCAAACCTTTGGGTTCAGGGCGAGCGAGGGTGCTTGTCGCTCGTATAAACTATATAACTATCCGCTGGCGGTAGTGGTGGTGAAGGTGGGGTATGGGCCAATCCAACTGGTGCTGCTGTTGTTCCTCATTGTTGCATATGGCATGGTGGCAGCAGGAAGAATAACCATGGCGATTGTAATGTGAATATTTGTTGTGCGCGCCAACACACAGTGGTGGTTGAGTTGAATATTGGCAAAATGCATGGCACGACAAATTGATTTTTATCTCATTGTAATTTGTTAAAACAGTCACTTAATAAAATTCCCATAAATTTGCTAGCGCGGAAGCGCGACCGAGCACAGAGGCAGCCGCGCGGCATGCAAACAGTGGCAGCGAATGGCGCTATGTATACAAATATTGTTTATTGTTTTTTCTATTTTTTTAATTTATTGTGTAATATTGCATCATTAGTATTGGCGCCAGCATCTATGTGTCTGTGAGCATAATTGGTGGAGTGTGCTGTGAGAATATGTATGGTTGATAGGTCAATAGGCTGCGATGTGTAATTGACCGCCGTAATTACCGTCAATTGAGAGGCGGAGAGTGTGACATTTATGCGAACATAACTTAAATTTTATATTCTAGTTCAATGTCATTGAGGAGAGGAGTGGTTTTTCGACGGTCGATTGAACGAAGTTGGTTGATTGATTTCGTATCTTTGACATCAGTGTTGCTTTTCTTGTTCAAAGTGAAACAGCATAGAATCTTTTGTGTAGTTAAGCAAAACTATCAAATCAAAAGAACGAATAAATCAGCCGAATTGGCTGAAAGGAGTAGAGACAGGCATTAACTTCGGGCAAAAAAATAATATGTACATAGTTCACTAAAGCAATGGCCCAAATTCATAGTCATACTCGTAATAGATAAAATGTAGCCTTATAGTCATCCTCTAACATATTGTCATACACAGACTTGCTTAGATATTAACTCTGACTTGTAACTACTTTAAAACGTGCTCAGAATAGATTTCAATTCATAGCATAACTACGAGTACATAATACTTAGATTTGATATTCAAAATGTCAACAGAAAATAAAATATGGATTCAAAACGACAGAACGAACATCCTGAAACAACTGGGCAGTGTGTAAATTGATTGAATTTAAACTAAGTTAAGAACGTGGGGAAAACTACTGACTGCTCAAAACTTGGCTTGGGCCAGTAGCGCAACAATCAAGTTCGTGATGAAGTGCGTGCTTTAGCTCCTAGTGGTGGTCCCCGGTTAGATATTTCGGGGGTAAGTGAAATGAGATGGTTGGAAGCGGGCGAGTACCAGTCCCCAACGTGTAATACTGTACTACTCTATTCCGGAAGACCATCCGGAAGTCCACGAGAATATGGAGTCGGACTGCTGCTAACAACAACAGCACGCATGGGCCTAATTTCCTGGCAGTTTCATGGTGATAGGATTATGATGGCCAGATTTCGGACTAGAGTACGACGCGTCAACATTGTACAGCGTTATGCCCCGACAAATGGCTCGTTTTTTGAGGACGAGAAGGAGAGCTTCTACAATATTTTAAGCGCCGTCTTTAACACTAACACCAAATGGAGATATTGTCATAGTGATGGGGGATTTGAATGCCAAGGTAGGCAACGACAACGAAGGGCTCAAACATGTAATCGGGAAGCATGGACTAGGCAACCACAATGACAACGGCGAAAGGTTTGTGGATTTCTGCAATGCCAACCGCCTTGTGATAAGTGGCGCCATGTTTGAGCACAAGACCTGCCACAAAGTCAGCTGGGTTTCCAACGACAGGCAAGCAACCTCCAACCAAATTGACCTCCTGGACGTCCGAAACAGGCGAGGGGCAGATGTGGGGATAGTGCGTGATCACCATCTTATGATAGCTACCCTCCAACAACGCACTGCTGCAGTTCGAAGATCCCAGGACAACACAAGAATGCCAGGTTCAACGTCGATAGACTTAGTGATCCCTCAGTGCGCCAACAATTAAGGGAGCACTTTTCGCAAGGTGTGGAAGCAATCAGCAGCTCAATGCCCGCAACCATCCAAGACCATTGGTGTGCTGTGAAAAATGTTTTAACATCTGGTGCTGAAAGAATTGTCGGTCGATCGCAGGGAAGACATAGGGCGTGGCTTTCCAAGGATACCTGGAGACGGATTGAGAAGGAAAACAGCTGAAAGTTCGCGTTGTAGCTACCCCAGTAGCAGGGAAAAGCGAGCTAGAGTCCCTATATCATATGAAGATGAGAGAAGTTTAGCATAGCGTGCGACGTGACAGGGGCAACTACATCAACGCGTTGGCTATAGAAGCAGAAAAAGCTGCACGGAGATGCGACAGCACGACCGTCTACAGAATCACCAAAGAGCTGGCAGGTGGTCGCATCTCGAGCCAACACCCAGTGAAAAGCCTTGACGGCTCTTTGCTCATTTTGGATGAGGACCAGCTCAAGAGATGGAAAGAGCATTTTGCGACGGTTTTGAACCGTGTATTCGCTAGCGATACGCTTCCAAATCAGAGGTGCCTGAGATGAGAAATACCCGAATACTCCTAGTAATGATGAGTTCACTACCGCGATCAAGGCACTCTTAACCAAGAAGGCGGTAGGACTTGACGGTATTCCAGCAGAGCTCTTACGAGCAGCGCCAACAACATCGGCTAAGATTCTGCTTGCACTTATAAAGAGAGCTTGGGAAGCTGAGAGCTTTCCTAACGAGTGGAAAAAAGGAGTCATCGTCAAGCTTCCTTAGAAAGGAAACTTAATAGAGTGCGGAAATTGGAGGGGTATCTGCGTGCTGCCTGCTGTAGCTAAGATAATAGCTAAAATCATCCTGGAGCGAATCAAACAACATCTCGAAGACACACTCGATGCCGAACAAACAGGTTTCCGCTCTGGATCCTCCTGTGCCGACCACATCAACACCCTGCGGATTATCATCGAACAGTGCGTTGAATATCGATCGCCACTCCACCTGCTGTTCATCGATGTAGAGAAGGCGTTCGATAGTGTCAACAGGGAGTTTATTTGGCGTGCCTTACGCAGGAGAGGTATTCCCGATAAACTAATTGCTATTATCAAAGCTACATATGAAGGCTCCAAATGTCACATTCTGCACAGGGGGAGGTTGTCTAAGGAATTTGAGATCCAAAGTAAGACAAGGCTGTATTCTTTCACTAATACTATTACTATTGGTGATAAGAGATGTGCTTCATTTGTCGACGGGAAACGGAGGTATTCGATGGACTCTTACATCTCAACTGAAACATCTTGACTATGCTGACGATGTATGCTTACTCTCCCACCGAATTATGGACCTCCACCAAATGACAGCAAATGTGGAGAGGGAGGCAGGTGTCGTCGGGCTGAAAATGAATACGGTAAAAACTAAAATTATCAGTCTTGGAACTAACTCATCGGCTCAAATATGCACTGCTGGACAACCGGTAGAGAGAGTAGAGGATTTTCAGTATCTTGCTAGTATTGTCTCGACCGATGGTGGAACCGAACTGGATATAGCCAACAGGACCGCCAAAGCAAAGTCCGCGTTCGGGATGCTGTCCAAAATATGGCGAAGCAATGCTTTCAGTTTAAGCACCAAAATAAGACTGTTCCGCTCCAATGTTGAATCCGTGCTTTTATGTGACCACCACTATCACCAGAAAGCTGCAAACGTTCGTTAATAGGTGCTTGCGCAATATCTTAAGGATTTTCTTGCCCAATCGTGTTTCTAACGAACACTTTTACGAGAGAACAGGTCAGGAACCAATAGGCACAACTATCCACTACGGAAGTGGCAGTGGATTGGTCACATGTTCCGAAATGGTGATAGTTCCATAGCAACCTATGCTATGCAATGGAACCCTTTAATTGAGGATGTCAGAATACCTGGTGGTCCGAGGTGAGCATGTCGCAGAACAGTGAGAAGGAGGCACGTCAGTTGGGGAAAAGTTGGGGAGAGCTCGGACACATTGCCAGAAACCGTACACGATGGCGCGTAGGTGTAGTAGAGACCCTAGGACCCACAAGGGGATACACGACATAAAGTAAGTAAGTAAGTAAAGTTGCAATTTTTGAATATTGACCATTAGTAAAGTACAGTTAATGTCGGAGCTATAATGAAAACTTAATTTTCAATTTCACCTCTGGGTGTAAGTCTACAGATCCCAGCTACGGATATGTAGTTTAAAGTATATCCGTCCTGCTGCTTATGCTACATATCGGGGACAGACAAACAGATGGAAAATCTCAACTACGAATCTGTTTATGATGACAATACTTATCCCATAGTTATAAATATGCAGGTACAAGTGAAAAATTAAATTACCTATATGCGTAGTAGAAGAAACGTAATTTCCTTCCACTTTAATTATTTTAGTGCAATAAATGCATTAAAGCAGGTTAAAAAAAATACGTAGACTTTAAAATTTCAAAAGTAAAACCATCATGGTTGAATCTATATTGTATAGGTTAAGGGTACAGAACTTGAACCTCGAACTTCCCGATTAACAGCTCCAATCGATAAGACTTCACTGAGTCTCCTCCAAACTGAGTGTCCACTCCACTGAATCGTCAGTCCGCTGAATTACCGTCGGCGATCAACGAATAAAATCTGCCACAAAAAACCGAACCAAAACACTTAACACCACTTTTTTCTTCTAAAACTGCAAAAAATAAATTTGCATGTTAACACGCCATATATCTAGAATCGCGCAGAGCAACAATTACACCCTAAGGCCAACCCGCCATCCAATATAAACAAACCAACTCACACACAATAGTAGTTGGTTATAATAGCAGCAATGATGATTATAACAATCATTGCCGGGCTAACACCTAATCACAAAAGTTTGTCAATGCACTCATTACCGGCAGAGGATACTACAACACGTCTACCACTTTCATCGGAAGTGTATCCTTGTTGCCACGGAGTCATTGAGTGCTGGAGGTTATCGGCGCTCAGAGTGTGAGGCGTTCCTGCTAAATGGCGAATATCGAGAAAACGACGCATTTAGTCAGGGAAACGTAGCGACGACGACGGCGACGAGGACAGTGGCAGCAACCACTTGTTGAGCATCCTGCGGCGGCGTTAGTGGTATGGTCACACAATTACGGATGTAATAAAGTAATTTGGTGTAATTGGACTAAGGAGCAACCCCTTTTGTTCAACTTTATTATTACTACGGTCTGAGTTTTCTTTTCGTGTGGAAGTGGGAAAATTTTGCATACCAGCAGTGTTTGAGTGTATGACAGTGGTTTGACGGTGGCGTTGTCGTCGTAGTCGTCGTCGTCGTAATGAAGATTGGGTAGGTAAGGAGTCAAAGGAGTTCACTTTTGTTCTGTCTTCATGGCTGCTTTTATGAAAGAAGTCTTGTGGCGATGATGAAGCAGGATATACTCGTAGGCAAAGGCGCGTATTGCCAGTTTAATGAGAAAATGAAATAACGCATTGATGATGATGGGATGTTGCTTGAATAGTGTAATAAGGTGATCGTAGGTAGATGGACTACTACTTAATGGTACTCCTAATTTAGTACAAATACAAATATTTGGCGCAACAGCTCTTTAAAGTGCCAGGGCCTAGCTTCTCGCAACCAATCATGTTGTGTGCGTTATATTTTTCACACGAATGGAAGGGACCTACAGTTTAATGCCGAATCCGAACGGCGATTTGAGAAGCTTTTTCGTGACAACAATACTCTCGGATGTTTGCCAGACGCTCGCGAGAGGTGGGACCGTTAAAAAACTTTTTAGTATTTTCTGGGATTCGAACTTGGAACCTCTTGCGTAGTGATCCGACACACTAACCACTTACGCCACGGTGCCCACTAACCACTCCTAATTTAGTGCTTCGATCATTATTTACTTACTCAATTACTTACTTAGGTGGTGCTACAGTCCGGGATGGACCTGGGCCTTAACCAACAAACCTCTCCAGCCAGGTCGGTTACGAGCCAGCTGCCCCCAGTTGCGCACGTCAAATTGGTTGAGGTCCCCCTCCACTTGTTTGCGCGACCAACCGCTAGGTCATCCTCTACAGCGCCGTCCATCCGGGGTGGATATGAAGACTTTCTTGGCTGGAACTTTGGGCTCCATCCACTCTAAATAACCCAGCCATCTTAGTCGCTGTATGTGAATTCTTCTGGGTAAGTCGATGTCCTTGTATAGGCAGTATAGTTCGGCGTTGTACTTTCCCTCCGCACGCCGTCTATGGAGACAGGACCAAAGATCATCCGAAAAACTTTTCTTTAAAGTCACCAAGGGCATCCTCATCTGATTTTGACAAAGTACTCGTACTTGCCTGTGCGCCATACAGTAGGACTGGGTGTCTTATACAGAATAGCTCAAGATAGGACTTGGTATATACTAGCTCAAGATAGGACTTTGTTACTCGATTGCCTTCTAAGCCCATAAAAACAGCGATTGGCAAGAGTAATTCTTCGTTTGATCTCCCCATTGGTGTCATTTGCGAAGCTCACGATAGAGCCTCATTATTTAAGGATTCATTTTTTTGTTCCGAACTTGGCAGAAGACTGACAATATTTTGTATTCCTACCTAATGAACTTTATCAGCGATAAGGTCTTTTTGGAACTGAAATCTTATGACAGCAGCTGATTGTCTATAATAAAATAAAGAGCATGACCAATACGTCTATGGTTATCTGTTTGCTGGTTTATCCGGAAGAAGAATTTTAGCACAGTACGAATGAGAAATTTCAAAAAAATCGTATACCTAAGTCGTTTTCGATAAAATCGATATCATTTTAAAGTGACAATTTTGCAAAACGTGACTATTTAATATTTTTCAAAACTTTACTAGGTAAATTATACCTTTATGTTAGTTTTTTATTTTTTTTTATGAAAAGCATCGTACGCTATAAAATAGTGTCTGCATAGACTTAATCAAACATGAAATTTGAACAAATTCGTTGGAACCATGTGTTGAAAAATAAAAGGAAAATATATAAATAGGTAAAGTTAGTAATATTCTGTTAGTTTTGAGGTTGTAATGAAAATTCAGAATTTGCCTCGAATTTTGACCTTGTCGACTCCAGATATGGAGTTTGAAGGGAATTCAATCAGTCTTTTAGGCTGCAGTTAAGCGTACATACATATGCATGTTCGTATATACATAGGTAGACAGAAAGATAGAATTGGGAGACCCGTAATAGTAACGATAAAAATGTTGAGATCAAAATTATCATCAAAGCCTTACTTACTTGCCCTATAGTTATAGGTGTAGGTAAAAAACTCTCAAGTATTGGTGAAAACGTGCAGATAGACACCCTCCCCCCATGAAAATTTTACAAAGACGATCTTGGAACAGCCGTATAAAGCAGCTGAACTTGACGGCTAACTCGCAAAACATTTTAGAGCAGAAAAGTGCATCATTGATCAAATTACAAAAAAAGGGGATTTTAGTATGATACCCACCGTCTTTTCATAGATTTTAAAGCCATTTTTTTTGGTTGCGCCAAAGGATGTGGTAATCTTCTAAAGATAGTAGTAGTAGTAGCCCGGGCCACTAGCATGCACGATTCGCAACCCCGAATAATCGATGCCAGGAGTGCGCCTACGTACTAATCCACACCCACACACTTCTACCACTTTCCCCGCGCGACTGTCGTTAGGTATTACTTCGCGAGGCTGGTAAGCGTATCTTGTTTTTCATCTTGCATGAGCTGTTGCTGCTTCTACTGCTTTGCGACTTTTTTTGATTCTTCGCAGCTCTATTTGCACATTCACCAATACGCCAATGCGCCAATTTCTATCTAACTCTCTTCCGATAACAGCATACGATCGATTATAGACGATGGGCTATGTAATGCTGTTCTCCAATGAGAGAACCGTCTGCAGTGGAATATTGCGTGCTCCGGTGTTTCTTCTTCTTCTGGACACTCAGCGCAAAGCGGTGAGGTATCCTGTCCAAATCTGTACAAGTACTTGCGATATCCTCCATGACCGAATAAGAACTGTGTAAGATGGTAGTTACAGTCTCTGTGTCCTCGACTTGTCCAAACATCGATTTTTGGTATGAGTTGGTAGGTCCATCTGCCTTTTGTGGTACTGTCTCATCTGTTCTGCCAGCTTGCTAGTGATGTTAACCTTTCTTCTTCTTTTATTGGTCTAGCTGCAACCACATCTTGCGGATGGGGGAGTCTCCTTACATAGATTCGTAGTCTCGTCTCATCTGCGAGGATGTCTATGGGAACCATTCCAGCTATAACAAATGCTGCTTCATCCCAGATTGTTCTAAATACACTTATGGTTCTTAGAGCACGAAATCTGTATACCGAAATGAGTTTATTTCGTATCGCCTTTGCTGACAATGCCTTCGCCCACACCGGGGCTGCATAAAGGAGGACCGAGCTGACTACTCTTGAGAGTAGAATTCGCCTGGCGTATCCGGGTCACCGATATTTGGAAGGATGCTGCAAAGCGCTGCCTGGATACTCATCACTAAGGTATTCGATGGCGTCTTTCGACTTTATTTTGCTGGTTCCAACCTGAATGTTAACATATTCCGGAACTTTTCGGCTGGTTATAAGGACGGCCTCCGCTTTTTGGTCAGACAGTTCCAGACTAGCTGTCACTAACCAATCTTTGCTTCATTTATGGCTGCCTCTATCTCGTGGGTATACGTATATTTCGCAACGATAACCACAGCGATATCTTCAGCGAATCCAATAATTTGTACTCCTGGTGGCAGAGATAGTCGCAGAACTTGATCGTATATGATGTTCCACAGAAGGGGAACGCCCGCAGACACGTTGTAATATTTCAAGCCCTCGTCGGTTTCATACCTTAGCTTCCTATTAGTCAGATAGTTTGCCACTATTTTTCGCAGGTAGTATGGCGTGCCCATTCTGACTAGTGTATTCCTTATGAACGACCAGTCTGCCGAGTTGAACGCGTTTTTTATGTCCAACGTCACTACCTCGCAGTATTCCTTAGTCCCAAAACGCCATCTTTCTCCTTGTATCGCTTCGGCTGCGACGTCAACCACCATATTGACGGCGTTTACCGTTGAGCGATATTTCCCAAATCCGAACTGAAGGTCGGACAGTGCATCTTTCTCTTCTGCTAGCGCAAGAAGTCTCTCGTAGACGATGCGCTCTAGGGTTTTTCCCATTCTATCCAGGAGGCATATTGGACGATATGAAAACGTTTCTCCCGATGGCTTCTTTCCTTCAGACAGTAGAACCTAGTGTTGCATTTTCCAAGGCTCGGGGAAAACTAATTTTTTCCAGACACTTTTGCAACGTTGCTGGTTTGAAAATGTCTGGTCTCTTTTGAACAGCTGTTTTTAATGCAATATTTGGTATGCCATCAGGTCCCGGCGCTTTTTTGTCACCTATTCTTCTGCATGCTCCTCCGTTGTAATTGCTGGTGTTTCCTTTTTCTCTAATTATGTTGTATGCACTGAAGAGCCTTTGAGTTAATAAATGCTCCACTATTGTCTTAAGCATCATCGGGCAAAATATTTGCGGCAACCCTTCAGCTTTGTCATTACCATTCGATATGCTGCACCCCAGGGGATAATGCCATGATACAGTTTATTCGTATGAGCTATGCAGAGCAAGCACAGCAGACAAGGTGAATTGACTTTACTGAATTTTATAGTTTCTCTAACTTTAACTTGGGCAGATACATACTCATAGTTCAGAAAAATTTCCGAAGAAGGATGTGCTTTCTTGATATTCTTCAGGGAGCGCGAGCCCGGCTTATATCATGCAGGATTATTTTGAGAAAATAATCTACCAAACGTGGAAATAACGTGACAAAGCTTATGCTTACCTTTTTCGAGGGAGTGGTCTGTTAGATATTTCTGTGTTTTATCTATATGATATATTTTATACCTTTCAGGTTTGAAATAAAACGAACAAAACTTTTCCAACGAGCTCATCGGAAATTGCAATGCTGTGTACTGAGATTTGTTGTGAAAACTGTTTTTATTATTCCAGATATTAGATCGTCTAGCCTTGATATTGCTTGGAATGTAATAGTGGCCAAAGTAGAATGAATGTTGGCTCCTATAAAAGTAAGCTCTAGCATGTAAAGCCGTGTCAGCATATTGCCTATCGATAGCGAAGTAATCAACTTAGTTCCAAGTTTTTCAATTAAATGGTTGTTGAATTACTCAGCTAGCCAGTAAAATTGGACGAATTTTAATCGTTATTCCAAAGCATGATACTGAAAAAGAATATGCAAACGTTGGGCCTTTAATGAGTCCCTTGTTGCCCACGCAGTGACCACGTACGTTGTAACCAGTGATTAGCGCATCTATATTCATGCAGTTTTCCATTGCGAAATTAAAAAGCAACTTCGCATTGCTTGAAGGTTTTGCTCTAAATAAAACTCAACTCCTTATACACAAATATAAGAACCGATCCAGTACAGAATGTTGTATCTTCTCAAATCACCTAAACATAAGTATCTCTTTCCGCCTTCCCAACCACTGCTTGTCGTGGCTAAGGTGCTCTGTGATATCTAATGGGTATATGACCATTTTTACTGACAGTCAAACTGCGATCAAATTCCTAGATTCTGTCACCTTCAACTCAAGAACTGCCCTAAATTCTCGCCTGTCTCTTAACGAGATGGTCTTTTTCTCACGAATTTTGAATGGATGTCCCGTAGCTCACGCGGAAGTTCATTAAAGATGGTTTATATTACGAATGACAGCTGTTGTCGTCCATATGAGTTGTGAATCCCTGGTAGTCTTAAAAATTATTGGGCTCTTCGTCTGGCGTTAACATCATGATCTATTGGCGGTTTGTAACGTTGGTCGTAGTACATTTAATTTACCATGTTAGTTAAAAAAAAAAGAAGAAGTTTGTTAACTATTAGTAACCCAAAACTAGTACTAGCATTCAAAGAGTTATCTACACACCAAGTGCCATATTATGCTCACAACAACATTTTAAAATTCGATTTCCATCCTCTGCAAATCAGTTATCATATGTATACTCGTAGGTATTACTATTCCATACTATGAAATTAATCTAAGTTAGGTTAGATTAAGTGGCTGGTTGGTTAGAGATTGCCTGGTGAGTCGCATAGGTCTACGTGGCCCCTTAGCGATACCTATATACCTGTTTGACCGAGAGAAAGAGAGAACGTTTTAGAAATAGGATACTTAGACTTGTCCTTTAGGTGTGGCTGAGCCCGTCTCGAATAGAAATCTAACCCAACCCGATTTGTTGCGGTTAGAAGTGTCCAGTGTCCTCCTCAACGTCCTGGCGGTCACAACGTCGGTAAACGTGCTGCAAATTAATTATCTTCATATTCTCTGAGTGCTTGCTTAACATGTTATGTTCAGTTATAACTCTTTTAACTCTTGCTATATAAGTTTTGTTAAAGGATTACCGTTTTTTATGGATCTACTGATTTCTACTTCGACCAGAAAACTTTTGTGTTCTTGCAGGTTTTGATATTTTTCCATCTGCTTTTAGCTATTATTTTGGATTTTATGTTATTTTTGATTTTATGTAGATTATAGGGACCTGGACTCTTTTGTCCGTTAATGATGCACAGAGATCCGATCCTATTCGGGCCAGCTCATTCGCTTATTCATTTCCCTTAATGAATGAGATCGTCCAGATCTAATTGATTCAACCATACATTCTCCTGACGAACATGACGAGCACACAACACTGTCTTTCAAGGACTTTCAGTCTACATATTTCGTGTAATTACTTGTATAATACACAAATGCGCAAATTGTATTTCATCAAACAAGATATTTTTTCGTTGAAACAATGACTAACATACATTTCTTTGGAGAATAATGTCAATGACTTGCCTTTCTAAATCAGAATTTAGGAAAAACACATTTTTTTCTGTCATTCGTCATACTGGCAGGTATTTCTACTTTTTTTTCTGTGAAAACATTCAAAAAACGGGTACCTACTTGTAAAAAAAAAACCTGTTCGCTCACAAGGTCATCGAAACTAAAGTCATTGCTACGTTTTACATTTTTTTTTTTTCTTTTCCACTACTAACACACTTGCAGCTAATTAAAATTCACAGAAAAATCTCCTCTTTCTATTTCTTAACCTGACCCAACGTCACCACCGTACGCGGATCATCACATTCACCTGTGGGAAGCATTTTATGGGATGCCCACCCATGCGATTTTCCATTTACTCACTATAGGCAATCAAATTCCAATTATTCTCAGATTTTTTTTTCTATTTTTTTTGCGCATTTTCCTATCCTAATGAATCACAATATTGTTTCAAATGTCCGGTGGTGGAGCACCCGCCAGCAGACAAACACATAACACCCACCGCCAGCACCAGCATATTTGGTGTGCAACACCAATGCGCATGCAGAAGGGGGGGAGCCGATTTCGAGTGTAAGTTGATAAATAAACAAATTATAAAATTTTCCAATTTCCTTGTTTATTTGGATTTCAATAAAAGTTTAATTTATTCACCGTTTGCGATGGACCACCTTCTGGCGCTAAGAGTTAGATAAACATTGTGGCACCTACTTGGCTAAAGTTCATTGTAAACATTCATCGAATATGTGGCGAATGTTTATAAACATGTTTGTCTGCCCTGCAGTACACCAAACTGTTCGATTAAAAATAGTTTCTTCTCAGTTGCGACGTCGATTTTGTTTTTGGAATTTTTTTCTTTTCTTTTCTTCTCTGTATGATTAAGTTATTTATGCGTTTTAAGTGGAATCTTGTAAGATTGCAATCACTGTTTTGACAGATTGATTTTTTTTTTGGAAAGGAGATTATCTTTTAATTGAATGGATGATACACTGTTTCATGAGCGAACAAAGGTGCAGTATTTATGGAAATTATGAGTAATATTTTTTTGTTTATAATAATAATGCTTATTGTTTGTCAGCAGAGTAGTATTTATAAAAAAGTTACGAAAGAAAATTTCGAAATTTGTTTACTAATTGGTTGGCTGGAAATTTGTAAAAAGGGCCTGGTGCCCTTGATACACATTGTCTCGTCGAGTATTTTTGGGATCGGAAAATTTGTGGACACGGAACTTCACAGAGAAATGAATGTATCCGTTGTTAAAGGGAAATTGCAAAAACAAAATATGTATTGTACTTGTAATATTTTTCGCGTGAATAGAAGAGAACCACAGCTTTATGGGAGTAGCCTATTTTACCAAACTACAAATTACAACCACAAATTTGTACTTGTTAATCACAATTACTAATTTGTAATTTGGGTTTCTGTTTCACAAAGTACAATTGTGTATTCCACAAAATTGTTTTTAGAATTCTAACAAATTGTGAAAAAAACTTGTTCATCACAAATTTGTGGAATATCGTTGCGAAAACATGTTTAAAAATAAATATTTGGCGCAACAGATCGTTAAGTGCCAGGTCCTATCTTCTCGCAACCACTCGTGTTGTGTGCGTTATATTTTCCACACGAATGGAAGGGACCTACAGTTTAGTGCTGTATCCGAAGGGCAATTTATTTTGAGAAGCTTTGTCGTGACAACAATACTCTCGGATGTTTTTCAGACTTTGGCGGAGATGGCTACAGTCCGGGGTGGCCCAGGACCTCAGCCAACCAGCCAATCCGGTTATGAGCTTCTAGTTGCGTACGCCAAGTTGGCCGACGTCCCTTATCCACTTGTTTGTCCCACCTGCCGCGAAGTCGTCCTCTAGTGGGCCGTCCATCCGGGGTGGATTCGAAGATTTTCCGGGCTGGAACGTTGGGCTACATCCGCCTTACATGGCCCAGTCATCTTAGTCGCTGTATGTGAAATCTAGTGGCTTAGTCAATATCACTGTATAGGTCGTATAACATAGTTCGGCATTGTATATTCTGGTCCACTCGTCGTCTATACATAGGGGACCAAAGATCGTTCAAATAACTTTTCTTTCGAGAACCTCATCCGATTTTGACAAAATACCTCTCCAACAAACAACTGGACTAGATGATTAGTGTTTTATACAGAGTTACCTTAGTAGGTCGAGATAGGGCTTTGCTACTCAATCGCCTTCTTAGCCCATAAAAACAGGGATTGGCAAGAGTAATTCTTCGTTTGATCTCCATTTGCGGAGCTCATCATAGAGCCTAGGTAGACAGTGTCCCTTATTACCTCAAAATGATATCTCTCCATTGTGGTGTTCTGCCCAAGACGCCGATGATGGGTGTGCTTTTTTGTAGATAGCATATATTTTGTTTTGCTTTCATTGACCGCTAAACCCATCTTCGCTGCCTCAATCTCAATACTCGCAAACGTCCCACTCAGTTCTTCCAACTATGTCAATGTCATCGGCGTAAGCGACTAGTTGTATAGACTTGTAAAAGATTGTACCTCCGGTGTTGGCTTGTGAGTTTCGTACAATTCTTACAAGTCTGATGTTAAAGAGATCGCATAATAGCGCGTTACCTTGTGTAAGACCTTTCCTGACATCAAACGGTTCAATGGTGTTCGTTCCTACTTTGATGGAGCAGCGAGAATTCTCCACCGTCATCCTGCACAAACGGACAGACAAATTATCATCCTGTAGGATAGGTTAGTAAATTGTAATCGATTGGGTTCCCTTAAACCAAATAAAGTCAGTTGTGTTACCACATGAACTGGTCATTTCCGTTGCCATTTTTATTTTTGGATTACTATACAGGTTTTATTGATATCCGTATCGGCAATATCAATATACTCGTATATGCTTTCTTGCTGAGGATAGTACGGGGCAACTGCATAATGGGTGATATGGTGATTCCTCCTTGTCTTCAATCATCCGGCTGTGACAAAAGTCATTGGTCGAAATCTTTAGTCCCACAGTCCAGTGTGCAATGGCCTGTTAGTACCCCGGCCAGGATGCCAACATATGTTTTAGTAATCGGCAGAAGGCTTCAGGTTTTGTTCCGATTTAGTTGTAACCACGTCTAGTTTAAGTGCTTACGAGTAACAAGATTATACTATCGCTCTTGAGCCTGTTATAGTGCTAGTGCAGAAATGTTTGTATCCAACCATCTCTATCGTAAATGGATCGCCCTTCCGTAGTCGACGGCTTCCGCAGCTCCTCGATTTTATTAGTCCTAGCATTATTATATTAATGTACTGAATTTCGAAAATGTTCTGTATGTCTGTCCGTCTGTATATATACCTAACTACGGCCTAAGCGGCTGAACTTTATAAGTTTGGGGTTTGAAGGGTCACAATTCTAGGAAAAATCACAATTTTTATTCTCACCATAAAATAAACTGTACATTTTAGTAATTTGAAAAAAAATCTTGGTATAACGGTATTCTACTTAATGACCGGTTTTTGAATCAACTGTTTCTCAGCTTTTCTAAGTCGATTTGGTTCAAAATTATTATCTTAGCAAGAGATGATATACATATGTATGTAGGAACATAGCTTTCTAAGTTTTGCAGTTTTACAAAAAATGATAAAAAAAAAAAATGTAAATGTTCTTTGAAATTCAAATATGAACAAATTACAATCGACCAGTATACGAGTATGATGTTAGGGTGCAAGTAGGTGCGTGCGACCTATTCGCGCACTTTTTTTTGCCTGTTAAAAGCCATTTTAGGTATAATGTTATACATATCTCAAGGCTCTTTTCAACAAATAAGTGAGACTAAATGAGATGGGACAATCATTTTCAGTAATTCAAATCTTTAAGCCAAAAAGATTGCAATCTTTTCCATTCTCTTTTTCATTATTCTACTTTCATTTAAGTCACTTTGCATTCACTAGCATTCATTGAAATCTTTGACGTCATGCAAGTCAGTCACTTTAGTCATTAGAATTCATTAAAATGTTCAGGTCAGTTTACCTGTGATGTATTTCGTTTCGTCAAAAAAAATTACTATCCTATTCTATTTTATTGAAGATAGCAACTTACAATAACGTATTATTTATTTATTTTTTTTACAATACATAAAAAGCTTCAATGATTTGAATGAATGCAATGGCTCCGGACTCTTCATGGTTTCAATGACTTCGTTAACTTCAAAGATTTCGACAATTTCAAATCTAGGGAATAGATGGAGATTTCAATTAACGCAAGTCAATCAAAGAGATTACAATCTTTTTGATTTGATTTCAAGAATTTGGTTGCTGATAATTATTGCTCCAGTCATGACTTTTGAATGAATGGAGGATTTTTGTCTAATTTTTCAGAGAATTTAAAGAAATTACATATTGAAATCATGTGCATTTTTTCACAGCTCTGATACCTAATCGTGCCTATTATACTATGATATAGTAGAAAAAAAAACAAGTGCTGCATGAAATACAAGCGACAAGCTTGCACGGAACAATTATTCATATCTCTTTAGTCATGGTATGAATTTTCCCGACGGAACCAGTAGAATTCATCCTGAATTAATGTCTCGTACAAGATATTTTTTTTGTTGACGTAACCAACAAAGAAGTGGAAATAACCGTCGAAATGATTTCTTATTACGAACACGTTAAATTAAGGGTAACATATATTTGTAAGCTAAAAATTAATCGTAATAACAATTTTAATATTCGCTATAATTACTTATTATACTTTAGAGTACCGCGAGCGAAGCGAGCCTACAGTAATTATTTATTTATTGTAAGAGTTGAATATTATCATCGTACAAATTACATTTATGAAAAAATAAATAATCGCACGTTTATGTACTCGTACTTATCGCAAGAAAATTTCTGTTTTTTATAGCATAAAAATGAATATATAATCGTACGGAATATGGCTGTCCTTAAATTAATAAAAAACAAATTTAATTGACAAAGTGATTCTTCTTTATATTTCTGAAAAGTTACGATCTAAACTCAATGAATCATAACCCTCCCACTTCACTGCATCCCCATCGATCCGCGCATGTGGGGTTCGTCTGTTTGGTTTAAAAAAATATTGGCAGGTCTCCCGATTTTGGATCACTTCATTACTGAGGCAAACAAATTCTGGTGTTATTGCACTTGTATGATCCAGCAGCTTTTAGGCCTGTCACTATTTCGCGATATCTGGAACGCTTCTTGATATGTATTGTCTTTTTGACAGGGTTCAAATGATCTCTTCTTTTAACATGATAATACCACCTGTTTTAAGGTTATAAAAATTATACTTAAGAGGTCTGCTGCCAAAAATGTAATAGTGTAGTGTAGTTTCATAGCTATATTTCGCAAAGGTTTCATTTTGAAAAACAATAGAAGAAATGCACCATGAAATCCAGTAATTTCACCCTGAATAATTTTTAGAAATGATTACTTAAAGTGAGCATATTTTATAATATTAACCCTAGGTAAAAATGAAAAACAAAAAATATAAAAGGCAATATAAAATTTATGTTTCATTACGAGTGAATCTTTAGCATATGAAAACAGTTTCGTTAGCGCTCTGAAAATTTACAAATGACTTATATTTCATGACATTTTCAAACCTAGGTAGCAATTCGTTAAATGCAATGAATTGCTTTTTCATTCACAGTATTTTTCCCTGTTCACCTGATGTCGTTCACGTCGAGCACCAATCAGTACGATCAATCATATAGGTTTTTTTTTGCTGGAAGTGGTAATCTTCAAAAGACGAAACTGAGCACGTAATCGTAACAGCGTAGGATTTGTACCCACTAACCCATTCTCCCTTCTTGGCGTTCCATCGCAGGGGGTTTTCTGACTTAGTTGTCATTTAGATTCGTGTTAGTCTCGTTGGACTGCTTTCTTCCATTTGATCTTGCGTTTTCAGCCACTGCCTCATAGCTTTTTAAGCACTTCAGCAACTATGTTTTCAGAGTTTGGTGACACTCTTAGTTTTTCCCTCAATGTTTCCCTCTCGCCTTGAAACCATGGACATCGGAAAAACACATGTTCGGTATTTTCGATGCAGCCATTGTGGACAGTAAGGGCTGTGATCGTGCTTGAAGTATGGGTAGAAGCGTTTATGACCAGTCAGCAACTGGGAAAGATGAAAATCTACTTCACCATGCTGTCTCTCTATCCATAGCTGGTTGTGTAGTATAAGCATTATCCGACCGTTTTCGGAGGCATTCCAGCATTCTTGCCAATTTTCCATGCTATGTATCCTCAATAGCATCTACTAGGTTTCGCAGCGCCGGCCGATTGGAGTAGTTTGCTCTCGTTCTGAGTGGTTCAGCTCATATTATCGTCGTTCTTCTTCTGCCAGTATGTCTATTGGTAGCATTTTTGCTAGTACAGGTGCTGCATTACTAGAGGTGGTATGGGATGCCTTCCCATTCGATAAAATTCATTTCGCAAATCTTACTTCGCAATTATTGATATAAATTTTGTTTGTCTCGCAATAGTTGTTTCACAAATTTTCATTCGGTCTTCCATTTCTTGCGCTTTTTCATTACGCTTATGATTAGGCAGTAATTTGTTGCTTTGAAAGAATTTATTTCGCTAACTATTAGTTCCCGTTTTGCTAAGTCGTCATTTATGTAATGGCCAAAATGACACTTGACATTCATTCGTTTTGCAAACGCCAGTCGTGTTTAAAAATCAGGTATCGCTATTGCGCAAAATGGATAGTCCGCAAAACGTTTACTCCTTATTAATATCAATAAGAAATAAAGATAAGCTTACTGTCGACGGTTTTTCATTCGACTTTGAGTACTTAAACAAAGAAAGAAACTACGCTTTGTACTGTGAACTTAGCAAAATATTCAATATAACTGCAAAGGCCGTTTGGTTACAATATAAGATAATGCAGTGCATAAAATAGTAGATTTTTGTTAATAAACTCGAATTGTATTCTGGAAAAAAAAAATGAATTTTAATTTTTTAAGGAAGATTTTAACAGGTCATGACGGCCATGTTGTTTTAGTTGTTGTTCATTTTACGGTTTTTTTTATTTTCAACGAACGCAAGATTTGCCGAAAACATCGCCGCTGTCCATGAGAGTGTGCAGCAGAACCCGAGGCAGTCAATTCCGCGCCGCCCACAAGAACTCGACCTTTTGCAGAGATCAACTTGGTGAATTTTGCGTCGGGACTTGGCCCTACATCCGTACAGAATCCAACTAACCCAGGAGCTGAAAGCAAACGACCATAGACAATGCCGTGTGTTCGCTGACTGGGTTCTGGAGTAGTGGAAAGCCGACCCCGATTTCAGCAAAAAAATCATCTTCAGCGACGAGGCCTATTTTTGGATGAACAGGTACGGCAACAAGCAAAATTGCCGGATTTGGCAATGCATCCGCAGAAAGTCACTGTTTGGTGTGTATTGTGGGCCGGCGGCATCATCGATCCGTACTTCTTCGGAAACTACAATGGCATTGCCATCACCATCAACGGAGAGCGCTACCAATCGATGATAAATAATTCTTTTGGCCCAAATTGGATGATATGGATGTAAACGACATGTGGTTCCAACCGGATGGCGCTCCGTGGCACACAGCTATGCCACAATGGACTGGCCACCAAGATTGTTTCACTTTTTCTTGTGGGGCTTCCTTAAGTCCAAGGTCTATGCCAATAAGTCGCAAACAACCGGTGCACTCAAAGTCAACATAACGTGCCATCGCTCAAATTCAGCCTGATCTATGCGCCAGAGTCATCGAAAATTTGACCTCTCGGATGCGCGCCACCCAGCCAAGCCGCGGCCGCCATTTGAACGATGTCATATTCCACACATAGTCATTGATAGGCCTTTCAAATAAAACAGAAAATTCGTTGACATCTCACATCAATTTGTTTTATTAAATTTTAGCATCCACCTACCCCTATTGGAGAATCATTTATATAGTTGCCCTTATTTTTTATGTTGCATAGTATTATTACGCTTTTAAATTGTTTTGCCTTGCAATCTATTACATGTTAATAAATTTCGGGCATTGGTGAAGAAATTAATAGTTCCCCGATTTTTCCGCAAGTAAGCGAATACTTCTTTCAAACTGTCAACTTTTATTCACATTCCACAGTATGTAGAAGAGAGTTTAACCTCACCTTTTTCTTTTGCTCTTGGTGGGTAAGATTGTGGTAGAATTTATCGAAAAGAAGGTAAAATATATCCCATATGAAATAAAAATTAAAGCTATGTTATGTACCTATTTATGTATTTTTGCGCTTACGCAATTATTTACAAAAAAAATGGTAGCTGAAATTCGCGGACGGCCACCACCAGATAGAAAAGTTGCTGTGAATGAAATGTTAAAATTCGGAAATCTTCGCTCACACAAACTTCAATTCAATGCAATACTCTCAAGAAAATACAATTTCTTTATACCGTACCGATTGTGCTTTTCCATGAGACAGATATAGGACTTCATGCGTATAAATCCGGTGTAGAGCCCATATAAAGTTGAAGAAGATCATAAATACAGGAGACATTTTCAAATAGATTTTAAATAATTTAAATTACTACGAATATCTATATCAGCTGAATCCTTTGAAAGGGAAATTTAAAAATGTTTTAAAGTTTTGAGTTAGTGAAATCATCTAGTATGAACGTCGAACATACTGGTTGAGAATGTAAAGATGTCTTAAGCTACTATTACAAAATTTGACAAATTTGACGTTAGACCAGCGTTGCCGTTTATACTTCAATCGAAGTATTTTACTTCGTTTTCATAGACAGCACTTCGACACTTCTTCTTTCGCAAAAACACTTCAGTTTTTGTAGACTTTATATCCCTCTTAAATGGGAAATTGCATTATATACGCAAACACATCCATTCGATAACTACATTGATAACTACATCGATAGCTACAAGTCTATAATTCTACCCAAAGAAGAAAGTCTTTAAGTCTTTTGGCATTCTGCCTTCTGCATCAAAATTGCTTTGGGGCAGATTATGTACCCTCATTTAAGAGTTTATAGGAGCCTTGTTGTGTCTTCCTCATAGTAGTGCAACTACTGAGAGGGTATTTTCCTAAACTAAATTGATTAAGAGTTTTGCCGAGACAGCACTGCTAGCACTGTTAATTCACTGATGCTTGTGAAAGGAATTGTTTCTAAAAATGGTTTCAAGAACTGGGTATCGCCAAAAGATGTTGTATTAAGATACCACAAAGCTTAGATTAAAGCTCCCTAATTTAAAAAAAATTATGTTTTTTTTACCATAAATAGTCGTTTAATATAAGAAACTCAACTTCTATAATGACACTTCACTTTTCAGCAAAACACTTCTATTTTTTCCTGAAAACACTTCACTAAAAAATTGGCAAACGGCATCACTGCGTTAGACCATATTTTCAGCCGAACAGGGTCCAGTTGAGCCGTTTGACTAACCTTTGACTTAGATCTTATCTGTGTCAAATACTGCAAAACAAAAATTGATCAGACGCTTAGATACAGTGTGCGTCAAACAGTAGCTTTAGCTACTTTTGCTATGTAAATGAAATGCACACCTAAATTTTTAATTTTTATTTCGGAAATCTATGAAGCTGAGAAGGAAAAAATATTTGTCGCAAATAACTTAAATACGACAACTACAACTACACCTACAACTCATTGTAGCTCCTCTCAGCTACTTACGCGTTTTGTGTTTTATATTTTTCATACGATTGGAAGTTTCTGTAAAAGAAAGAAGTGGTATCAGTAAAAAAAGAAATTAGTTGCTTGAACTTAGATTTTTGTTTTATTAACAGGTCATCCGATAAATAATGCGGGCTTTCGTGTACTTCATTCAATTTAAAAAAAAATTTGATCATTTTTAGTCATCATAATATTTTCCGTCGTTCCCAACGTACTGGTAATCATGTCTCATTCTCCCATTGCTTTGATGATTTTGCAAACTCCTGAAAAGGTGGTCGGATAGGGACAATATCAGGAGGGTACGCTGGATGATCTATAATTTCTCACCCAATGCTGTTGATTTTCTGGATTAGGTCTCTTGTGACATGTGGCCTGACATTGTCTTGATGGAAGAGTATCGGCGGTTGTCCCATACCGGCAGTTTTTCTTCAAGAGCTATTTTCAGTCGGTCTAATATATTGATTGTAATAATCTTTTGTTCTGATTCGGCCAGGAGGAAGCATTTGCAAAATGGACAGCATCACGCATATCCCAAGAGGGCGGAGAGCATTATACTCGTACCTATTCTGGCTGGATACCTGGCTTAGCCACTTGCTGCGGTTTATCTGAAGAACTTGTATACTTTCTGGGACGTTTAATGTTCTCATAAGAAACACATTTCTTATGAAGAAGTAATCGAAATTTAAGCGTGCAACTTCCGCTGCATTATGGTTTTTATTATATTCTCAAAGCAAAACACGACGAATATGCTCTTTTATCACTTCCATTTTAATGGTTAATATCTCACACATCGGTCTATTCGGTTCAAATTCTCAAACTCACTAAACTTCAAAGACTAGCTTGCCTCGGTATCACAGGTACTATGCCGTAATCGGACTCACTCCGTTGCATATATTCATACAAAAAAGTGGCAATTCACAGTGCAGTTAGTTTTCGAAAGCCAGGTGTTAATAGTACATGGGATCATGCGGATCTCATGGATCTATTAACCGACTTCCCCGAGATAGTTATGCTCAGCACGGTTTGCGACCTTACGCCCAAATCACTCTACTTTGGTAGAAGGTTTGAGATTGTGATCACAAGCCGTGATGTAATGGCGAAATGTGGCTTGATCCAAAAGGAATAGTGTGGTACGCCGATGGATCAAAAATGGATTCAGGAGTGGGCGCCGGTGTATATGGACCCAATTATAAACGCCGAGCTTAACGCTATTGAGACTTGTGCTTACATTGACTTGCACTCAGGCATCAAAAGTGCTTCTATCCACATACTCACCGATAGCCAAGCGGCGCTTAAAGCACAGATCTCCCACTTGATCAGTTGAAAATCAGTTCTAGCTGCTTCGACAGTTTACAAAACTTGGCCCGATACAATAAAGTAAAATGATGGTGGGTACCGGGTCATATAGGCGTTGACCGCAACGAAACTGCAGACCTGCTAGCTAGGAAAGGCTCCTCTGATTTGTTCACTGGACCTGAACCTTTCTGCGGAATATCTAATTGCTCCCTTTAAACTGACCCTACACATTTGGGAACGCAACATGTGCATCTCCCACTGGAATAACTCCCAAGGTCTCAGACAAGCCAAAAGGGCTGGCCAACCCTCCCAAAAACAGCCGGTTGATATTCTAGAATACGGCAGAAACGACATGAGAAGGCTTGTGAGCTTCCTTACTGGTCACAGTCAACTACTTTACCACCTTAACAAAATGAGAATTACGGAGGATACCACCTGGCGGCTCTGCCTAGAAGAGGACGAAACCGCAGAACACGTACTATGTGAGTGCGTAGCTCTGTGTAGAATTATGAGAAGCTTTTTCCTTAAAGAGATCATATCTCCAAAAGATTTAAGGAACTCCTCCGCAGCCGTAGCTATAGCTTTCATAAGGAGAGAGCAAGTACTGCTGCCCTGAAAAGTGGCCTCTGGCACAATAACCTCCTTGGTCGCAGTGCTTACACGTCATTTGGGCGTGGCCACACATCTGTTTAAAAAAAAGAGCCTTGCGATGAACTGTATCAAATGCTGCCTTGAAACCGACAAAAAAGACGTACAATTTTTTTCTCTTCCTGATAAATAAATTTGCTATGCTCCTCAGGACAAAAATATGATCTGCAGTGGAATATCCTGACCTAAAGCCTGCTTGGAAATCTCCTAATAAGTCAGTTGTGTCTATCCACGTGTTTAATCAGTATTACAGAATCGAAGTGAATATTTTGTATGATTCGTTGAAGAAGGAAATACCACGATAGTTTGACCGGTCCTCCGTACTACCTTTCTCATGTATCGACAAAATCAGTGCTCCTTTAAAAGCGTTCGAAATTACTCCATATTCCAGCACATTATTAAAAACGCAACAGAAGTTCCATCTGAGCCTGGAGATTTGCCATCTTTGAGCTCAGTTAAAGACTTTTTTTTATCTCAAACTGAGAAATTGTTGCATCCAAAATTTAATTTTCAAAAGCAGGTGATGCATATTGATGAAAGCAGCTTTTGATTGAAGGATTCAGTAGTTTCTTAAAATGAGTACGAAGCATGCCTGGGCTTAAATCACGATGGATGATTTACGCAACTCCCATTTAGTTTTGCTGCCAGTTTCCAGATAACAGATGAATTCTTTCACTATGCGAGCCTACGAGATTCCATTTCGAAATGACGTTTCCTTTGGAGCCGTTGCAAGTTGACTTTGCATTGACAACAAAAACCCATTTATTCCTTATTTTCTGTCAGTTTTGTGTATTTAAATGAATCAAATTTATTTCCAAGTTCATAATTACGTACATAAGCGTATATTTTATTCTACTAATATAACTTATCTCATTATTTGATATTAAATTTACCAATTTCTATTAATATGACAAGCCTTAGATATTGCTGTGCTGTTTTATTCGTTCATTCAGAGCATCCCACTCACTTCACTTTATAACGAACTACCGTCGTTACTTTATTTGCAGTAACACATTAGTAAAAAATTTCGAAAAAACAAAGGACAAAGAAGTTTTTTTTTTTTTTTTTCAAAAATGATAGTCCTGTCCTCTGAAATAAAGTACGGATGATACCTATGACAAAAGCGAAAAATCAATTATTACCTAAAGAAAATTAATCACTTCATACATAACTTAAATTGTATTAAGGTTTGCCATTCTATTCTTAAGCCAAACACAAACACAAACTTTAAATTTATAAACACTTTCTTATAAAAATAACCATATTCCGTCGCAAAAACACCCTCAAAGATAAGAAGAACAATACGAATTCACATCACCATGGCAACACTCACGAACGCTGAACGTCGCCTAACAAAAACACAACACAAGAAGAAAAGAGATAAAACACATTTACTTTCACCGAATTTGGTCGTCATCATTATTATCATCTGTGCGATGGCAGAAACATCCTCTTCAAATGCTTTATGGCCGACAATACATCAGCTGCTGCTGCTGTTAGTTCAGCTCTCTCAGGGGTTGCCTATTTCAGACGGGGAAATACCAGCATCACCGTCCGTACTCTCTCTCCCATACATTCAACTGCTGTGGCGTGCTCTCCCAGCGAGCTACCTGCTGAATGCTCATATAAATCACAGCGCCTCGCTGAGCTGAAATGCTTTATGGCTGCTATCCTTCCCACTTGCGCACATGGCTGCCGATTAAGACCAACCTCTTCGCACGATGGTTTATGGCCGCCACAACCAATGCTTTATGACTCGCGTGCCATGTGTCCACTGGGTGGTTGGCTGCAGCTCGTGGGTGCGAGCGAGATATACTGCGATGTGTGTGGGTAGTAAGTCTCCGCCTCAAGTGCGGATCTCATACCCCGTGGAGGAGAGAACTCAAGTAAATAAATGAGAAAGTATGGGAAGTGTCTCAGCAAATTGTCACGTGGTTGGAATGTGCTTGTAGTGGTGAGTGTTGTCTTCTGGGAGAATATGCCAGGAGAGTTTGTTTATGGGCGTTTACAATTTAGAGAAGATTTATGAGTGCTCATTGAGTGAGTCGTAATTCTTACCGCTCAGGGGTAAGAGTGGAATTGGAGTCGATTCGCATCTGAGTTGTGGAAAATCTCCGACTGGGTTGTAAGAGATTTTATGGATTTTCTGAACTTGAAATTTGATGGTGCTTAAGTTTTATGGCGTGCGCAGCAATAAACTGGCGCTGTGAATCGGGTGATTGCATTGGCCTATTGTTTCCTTGTTAATGAAATAAATTAAAAAATTACAAATTTAACTACATAGTGTACATATTATTTGTTCACGAATTGACAAGTGGTGATCCATTTTAAAATGATATTATCAAACGCGTTTAAGCTGCATGCGGCTCATTCTTAAAGAGTTCAGTTCCTCCTCAACTGTTCTGCACCACATTTGCCTAGGGCGTCCAGCTCTTCGATCCACTACTACTTTCTCCTCCGTATAGTAGTGCCTATAGGTTCCTTACCCATTCTTTGATACAGTTGTTCGATTGGGTTAAAAGATCCTCAAGGTGATTCTTAGACATTTGTTTACGAAGGTTTGCAGGTTGGATATTATAGTGCTATCCACCTTCCAAGTATTGCACGTCCAAAGCAGTATAGGTTCTACATTGGAGCAAAACATTTGCAACTTGGTTCTTATGCTGAAAAAAATGCTTCTCCGACTTGGATAGCATTCCGAACGCAGATTTGGCCTTCTCGATTCTGCTGAAAACATACAGTTCGGACTCACGAAGACCACATTTCCTAGATATAGAAAGTTGTCTACTTTCTCGATAATCTAATATTGCACTTTTTGAAAAAGTGCCAGGTAATATGGACTACGTTGTGAGAAATATGGACTAGGGTGGTTCATCATTAACACGCCCTATCTGTACATCTGTCAATCTATGGACAGCAAAATTCACAAACAAAATATTGTTTTTCGTTGCCAGAATAGTCTTCATTTGTCTAGATTTAGCATTAAACACATTGTACCCATGTTTCTCCTCCCTTACTTACTTAGGTAGAGCTACAGTCCGGGGTGGACCTGAGCCTCAACCAACAAACCTCTCCAGCCAGCCCGGTTATGAGCCAGCTGCCCTCCAGTTGCGCACGCCAAATTAGTAAAAGTTCCCTGCACTTGTTTGCGCCACCTGCCGTGAGGTCGTCCTCTATTGCGCCGTCCATCCAGGGCGGATTCAAAGATTTTCGGGGCTGAAACGTTAGAATCCATCCGCTCGACATGACCCAGGCATTTTAGTCGTTGTATGTGAATTCTTCTGGCTAAGTTGATGCCGGTATACATGCTGTATTGTACTTTCTCCTCCACTCGCCGTCTATGCAGAAGAGGCGAAAGATCACTCGAAGAACTCTCCTTTCGAAGTCTTCATCAAATTTTAGCAATGTCCATGCGTCTGCGCCATACAGCAGAAGTGTGATGATTATTGTCTTATACAGAGTTACCTTAGAAGTTAGAGATAGGGCTTCGTAACTCAATTGCCTTCTTAGCGCATGAAAAAAGCGATTGGCAAGAGATTCAAGATTCTTAGTTTGATCTCCCCACTGATGTCATTTGCGGAGCTCGCCATAGAGCCTAGGTAGACCTTGTCCCTTACTACCTCAAAATTACATCTTTTTATTGTGGCATTCTGTCCAAGACGCCGATGTTGCGTGTCCTTTTTGTAGGCAGAATATATTCTGTTTTGACATTACATAAGAGCCCGTCATCTCTGATGGCTTGTTGGCAATGGTACCACTGGTCTTCCGCATTTGCTGCTGGCGGCATAGGGCTAAGATTGAGATTAAAAGAGACTCGATCGGCAATGGCTCTGGTGGTCTCTTGCGATTGTAGCCGTCCGACGTCAAACTTCCTCACTGTATTTTGTTGATTTCGCTCCGTTCTGGATATCTGCTTGTCTACAACTAGGCAGTGATCCGAGTCCATGTGGGCTCCTCGGAAAGTCCGAATAGCAGAATACTGGAAGAGTGCGATTTGGTTGACGATTTTTCGATCAAAACAGCGCCATGTCCCCTTGTGAATATCAAGACATGGGAATCAAATACTAGCTACCACAACGTTTCGACCCGCTGCAAAGTCGACTTGCCTAAGGCCGTAGTCGGATCGGATGTGGTGTTGTGCAGGCTATGCTTTCCGACCACGATACTAAAGACATTCTCTTTTCGTAGCATTGTGTTAAACTCACCCAGGACAATTTTAACAATTGCTCATACGGCTTGTCCAAGAGCTGGCAGAGTCATCCATCGTCAAGTCGTCCATCTTCTCGTGAGGGGCGTTAGCTTAAGATTATTTTAAGGTAGTTATAAGTTTTATTAATATTTTACAACAAAAAGTCCAGATACTAAGTTTTTTTTTTAAATAAAAAGATTTTTCTTAGTTCTTCAATTAGTTTAGTTATAAGAAATAGATTTAGTTAGATTAGGTCGAAAGGCATAGTTTAAGTGTTAGGATTGACTTAGAGCGCCCGCATGGAGCGAGTAAGTTTGAGTAAGCTAGTTTTAAGGGCTAGTCACGTTAAAAATGAAAAAAATTAAAATTGGCGAAATTAGCCTTGATGTGGATAGACATGAGGCGTTCATTCACATGTCGGAAACTCAAGACTTCTTGCCTAAGTCTGCCTCTAATAATAAAAACGCACCCGAATAGACGTCCTGTCCTTGTTGTCTGTAGCAATCGCCGTAGTAGATGTCGCAATTTTTCATCCTGCATTTGCCCGGTCCATCCCATCGTATCCGAGGCTGTTTGTCGCTTCGTAACAGAAGGTTTTTTTTGTACGTGGTAGGGCAGTTAACCCGATGGCATATCCCCCAACTTGGAGGGCCAGTTCTTTATGTTATACCCCTAGACCGCGGTGCCGGTACACCAGTGTCAGTAGTTCACTACGGGAGTATGAGCGCTGCCGTTGGCCCATTAAGGGCTCCTCCGCCACTATTTCTATTTCAATGTCCTGATTAACCTTGAAAATTTCTTACCGAAGCTTGCGCAAGGTCTTCACTAAGTTCAACTTAACTGGAACTCCATTCGTTCGCTGCCGTCTGGAACAAGAAGAGCACTCTCCCCCCCTCTCATCTGCTGCCGCCAAAATCTTCCAAAGGGGTTGGTTACCCTATCTCCGACCATGGTACTAGGTTGAGAGTAGAAGTTGGTAGACCTAGGCTAAGTGAAAACACTTATGCTTTCATGTAATCGCATGCATGTTAAGTCCTTTATTAAAAATTATTAGAAATGCATTGTACTCATTCGATTTTGTTCTGAAAAAGTTTTCTTTTGTGCATTTTTGAATTGGTGCTGGTAGCCTTGCAAGTATGTACATAAATAAAGGCGCAGCTTTCTTTTTCTAAAAAAAAAAAATGTTTATTTTTTTTAATTCATTGCGTTCTCTAGTCTATGGTATTTATATTGGAAATACCCACCACGACTCCTCAGCCACATAGGACGCGTGTATGAAAATATTCCATGTCTTTTTTAATAACTCGTATTATTTCGACCTTCAGCTCTGCAATCATCTTGAGCTCATTGGCATATTAGCGGGCACCGTGGTGCAGTGGTTAGTGTGTCGGACCTCGCTGTTTCCTGATAATGATTTCCCGAGAATTTCATGCAAGTCCAAGCCATAACAGGTTTATTAACATGTCACAGTAACGTTCACCGACAACGATTTAAGGTTGTTGGTGCCCGGTGCCTGCGTTCGAACGACTTGGACTACGACGCATGCACGGGTGTTTTAACGTTCTGCACCTACCCAAATGCTCGAAAATTTCTGCACCAAAGGTCTTACTGTTGTTTTAAATTGTCGGTTTTCTTGTAAATCGACCATTTTCATAAAACGTTTCGATCACTTTTACGCGTTATTCAACTGTATATCACTCCATTTGATGAAAATTATCTCTCCAAAAAAACATAGAGCTGATCAAAAAAGAAGTCGGACATTCAGTCTTCACATAAAAAAAATCAATGAAATACAAAATCAATCAATTTATGTTAATACGTTTATTGAAATCTTTGTTTATGGGCTTTTAAAATAAGAAAGAAAAAAAAAGTTCGAATCTCCTTTCACATGTTTTTCTAACGATTTTATTTAACAAAATGCATTATACATTTATACCTCAAAAAAGAAACAGGACATTGCAATAATAAAAAGCAAGAAAGGTTATTAAAACAGAGAAATTTGATATTACTAAAACTTGATGGATAGACATTTACTCTTTTTCACTGCATTTAACCTATTATATTTGGCATATACATACTGCGGTCATTTTTCGCGAAAGGAAGACCGAATTTTATCTCACTCTTTCCTCAAAGTATGTTCCAAGTCTCTTTTGTTGAGTTGAAATTATTTTTAAGCTGCTTTTCTTCAGCGTTCTTTTCACACACGTTCAGTTATATTTAAGCTCGTTGATTAGGCAGGTCTTTCTTAAATATGTGGACAGTTATATAGGAGCCACAGCCGGGTATTATGCGTTTTGAGCTTGGGGTCGTTGTCCTGGTAGCAGCAGTATTCGTCGATTTTTGTATACTCTGGTTCATATTATCTTTTAATATTTGTATGTATAGTCAAAATCGCCTATAACGACCTTCAAGGGACCGACGAATTTGATCGTTATAAGCGATAGGTCGCTGCAACCGATGTCAATGTTAAATAATCTGCTTTTAAATAGAGACGTTTATTTATTTATTTCCTCATAATGTTTATTTGTTCTCGAGCCATATGTAAACATTTATTTATTAAAAAAAGTAGAAATAGTTAATTGCTTAGTTTTGGTTATTATAAACTCTTTCTCTATTATTTTTTCCATCAGTGTTAGATTTTCCATCAGATTGTTGCCACGATCATGATCTGTGCCCAGATCATTTAATAAAAATAATGTTTTTAAAGTGCACACTGAAATCAGATTATCTTCGATTTTTGGCTGAACAAATCCAATTTCTGAAATTTCAACAATTCGCCACGCGGGAAACTTTGTACTAAGTAATTTTTCCACCTTCTGACAAAGTCAAAAACAATAATGCAACATATCCGAAATTCTATGTACATAGGTATGTAGATCACATCTACAGATAAACAGTAAGGAGTTAAAAAAAGTAATCGAACTAACAGCTGCGTTGCTTTTAGTCGTTGTAACCAATAGTTTATTTCAAAAAAAATTGACGGTGGCAATGGTGTAGTGGTAACGTCGTCAATTGCCACGCTAATGATTCATGGTTCAATTCCTGACGACAGTAAGTAATTATTTATTTCTCATGAAATATATAAAAGTCAATCCCGTCAATTAAGAAAGCTTGTGTGAACACTAATGCAAAGGCATAATATTGGCAGTAGCTTGCTCATATAGCTGGAAAAATTGTTCACTCTGTTCTTCTTTCTTCTTCCTTTTATCAGCGAGGCTATGATCCGAAAACAAGGGATCACAACCCTCCCACTTCACCGGATTTCTACTGATCCGCCTGTGGGGTTCGCCTTGCTCACTCTGTTGGATGATTGATTTGCCTTTGACATTGGTAATCGCGAAAAAAAATACTGGGAATCAGAAGCAAAGGCAAAAAATAACAAAAATCTCCCCAGTTATCTGGACGGCACCCCCGGAGTTTCGCTGAAGCTTCAAACCGCTACACCAAATTTTTCTCTCTATATGTATATATGTAGGTATATCCCTTCCAAAACCCGCACTGTGTAAAAACATGTAAAGGGTATGCATAACCCCATTAGTGCGCGCAAATTATAAAAAAAGGAGAAAGTCATTGTAAACGATATGTTCTTCAATGAGATTGTAATGGAGTTCAGTTAGAACCTAAGAATTTTGTCGTTATAGCCGATGTCGTTGTAAACGACTTTGACTGTATTTGATTGGTAGGCACATGTTTCCGTAAATAAAAACAGAAACCATAATTCAACCGCCTCCATGTTTCGCTGTTGATCGCGAATTGCATTCTCTCAGCTCTTAATTCGGGTTTCTCCATACATACATTTGTTCATCGAATCTAAACAAGTTAAACTTACTTTAATCTGAAAATAAAACACACCTGGATCGAGGCTTCAGCGGCTAGTTAGTTTTCGCGTGAATTTTAAAAGTGCATATCCTACTTATGTATGTATTATATAAGAAAGTCGCTGCTTACTTGACGCTATAGTATGCGGTGGACTTGGGTCTCAAGCAATACACCACGTAAACCAAGACTGTGAAAGTTATCCTTTTACACAAACCCTCCTTGGTTGTTCTGGAGAGGTATTTACAACTCAATTGTCTTCTTTAGTCGAAGAGATAGTAATTGACAAGAGATTTTCTTTACTCTATTAGTGAACCATTCCGAAGCTATTTAAGAAAATAGCTTAAAGCAAACTGACGTTTATTCTTAATGAGACGATTTCACTGTCTCAACACGGTTTTCCAGATCTCAGATAAAAAAATGAATTTAAGGACTTTTTGTACCTATGGGTACCACTCCCACTGTGTTTCAGGCTGAAATCCATGCCATTGAGATCTGCGCCAGACACAATCTCCGTAAGGGAATCAAGGGCGCTAGGATTCATATATTTTCAGATGGCCAGGCAGCACTTAAGGCATTATCGTCCAACTAAATGGACTCCAGAACTGTAAAATGCTGCTACGATGCTTTACAAGATCTTGCCAAACACAACAGAGTAATGCTCGGTTGGGTCCCTGGACACCAGGGAATTGTGGGCAACGAATCTGCAGATGAGCTTGCTAGGGCCGGCTCAGAATCTGCGTTTCTAGGTCCCGAACCTTATTGAAGCGTCAACTGGACAACAGCTACAGCGTTGATTAATAAATGGAAGAATAAACTTCGTCTAGATCACTGGACTAATGGGCCAGGTTTAAGACAATCCAAACGTTTAATCAAGCCTTACTCCTATAAGGAAATCCTTAACTTAGATAGGGAAAGCATTAGGAAGCTAGTGAGCTTTCTAACTGGCCATTGCGCCTAAGATACCACCTTAATAAGTTGAACCTGTGCCAAGAGAAGGACTGTCGGCTATGCCTAGAGGAGATGAAACATCCGAACACAGTCTTTGTGAATACCCGTCACTACACTGGTTAAGGAAATATATTTTCCACAAGGAGATACTCACTTCAGTGGAACTGCTCCACTACTAAAGACATACTCACTTTTATAAGGGAAGTAGTACGTCTGTAAGGTTAACTCCAACCCTCGGATACAATAGATCTTTCAGGTCGCAGTGTCGTTGCCACGTGGGCATGGGTTGTACAAGAGGAAAAGAAAAAAAAAACCAACTGGCAGATTGTGTGGAGGACGGATATCAACGAGATGTCACTTATACCGATTTTTCTAAAGCCTTTGATAAAGTTAATGATAAAATTGTATTAAGTAAATTGGAAACCCGAGGTTTTCATTCTAATATATTCAAAATGATTTCAGTCCTACCTGAGAGATTATACACAATACCATATTTGCTACTTCGGTTGTACCACAAGGTGTTACCACAAGGGTTGTCTTCCTGCTGTTGATAAATGATATTTCAGATTTTAAAAATACAAAGCTCAGCTTCACTACTAAAATTGATTTTATTATGACTTAAGTAAATTCCATGAGACGATTTGGCAGTTTAGAGACCCTTATACTCTAAGATCGTTTTATTTATTAGATCGACTCTAAAATATTGTTGCTCTATTTGAAATCTGTACTGAAATATTTATCCATTTAGGATCGAAAAAATTCAAAAATATTTTACCAACCTTATTATTGGTATTCAGGGTAAACTTAAATATTTGAATGCCATCCTACAGCTCTTGATACTAACTAATTAATACCAAACCACGCCGAACGTTTTTTCAATTATTTTCAGTGACCATTATAAAAATTGATTTCGTAAATTATTTGTTCCTTACAGATCCCTGCATTTCCTATTCCGTTTTGCTTCTTCAGCGCTACATAGTCTTCTAAAGCAATACCTATAAACAAAAAAAGTTTAGGCCCAAAAATGGTTTCACAATACCTATTCACATTTTTCCAAAATAATTTTTTTTTAATTTCATTCATTCGACATTTGACAGCAAATTAAAATCTGCCAGTACGAAATAAGGTCTACACGGAGAAAAAGATTTGTTGAAATTACCGAACCCACAGTCAATTCAACGATTTCCGGTCTTGATTTTCAGCTAATAGCATAAAACATTGATTTTACGATTTTGCTTAATTGTTAAATCAACTACCAATCTTTGAATTTATCGGTGATCTAATAACAGTGTTACAGATACTTCGGCAAAAACAACTGAAATATCTGTAGATTTTACTGGTTCAACTACTGGCACAAATGGAAATCGGTAGAATCAACAAAGTTCTTGTACATTACAGGACTAGACCTACATGGTTGAAACTGAAATCAGTAAAAATAACTAAGAAATTAGTTGACATTTTATTTTGGTGGTAAATGTATTTCGATAAGATCAACAAACTCTCCGTTGCTTTTGCAGATCCAATTGCTATTGAAAAGTATCCCAAATGAACCCATTCATCGGCTAAATTTACTTGAAATTTACAACAGTTTTTGCTGTTGATATATATTTTTGGAAGAAATTTTCTACCGATTTGCTTTTGACAACTTTGATATGTTGAATTGACAATTTTTTTTCTGTGTATGAATCTCTACATCTCTACCATGATAGCAATGAGCCTTTTACGTGTTGCATTAAAGGAAATTAGAGGACTATATTAGACATCTATACTTATCTTAAAATATATGTTTTGTTAATTTTAACTTTCTCTTAGCCTAGCGGTTCTTCTTTATTGTTAATATACTATCTACCGCTTCGGCAGCAATGCCCTCGAAAACATTACTAACAGTCTTATTTCCTCGAATTATATTAATGTTGTCGCGTAGCGTACAAGTTTTTGGTAGGTCGTACACCCGACGTTCGTTTGTTAATATTGCACAATCCCTCCAAGTACGACTGTGATGTTGAAGAAAACACATAAAAGCACATCACCTTGTCTATTATAGACTTTGATGAAGCTGTGTAAATTCTTTATAATCATCGTCCAAAACTAGACGTAACTCTGCATAGCTCGTAGCTATAGATGCTGTCATAGGCGACTTCAATATTCGTGAGTCACAACAACTTTCCATTTTTATTATTATCATATTAGCAAAAGATATACATACTCGTAAATAGATAAACTAGATACAGTAGATACAATAAGTACAATACAATAATTAAGTAGATTATTGATGCGTTTTGCTTGTCTTTTATACAAGTATGATGGATGATCTCGTTTCGAGGTCCAACAAAAATCTGCGAGCATTCTCGACGACCCTTTTCCTTGGTATCGCTTTTCCATCGCCATTATCTCTCCCCATGCTCGTCGCTTACGGTACCGAAGTTTTCAGGGAAAAACTCCAAATGGGAATCAAGGAAATCTTTAAGGACATTTTGCATCCCAAGCTTTTGTAGTTTTGTAATAGCTTAAAAATGGTTTCCTTATAGTTTGGTGACTTTGTATTACTTAAAAAATGTTGTGTCACTTCAACAAAAGAAAGCCATGCATTTTTGTCCTGTATATTTAATTTGTCAATAAAATTGGAGTCATTCATGGCCTTTTTTTATATCCGGCCCTATAAAAATGCCTTCTTTTAATTTAGCTTCGCTCGATCTGGGGAACAACGTTTTTAAATAGCGGAAACCTTCTCCAGTTTTATCCATGGCTTTAACAAAGTTTTCATAAGTCCCAATTTTATATGAAAGGGCGGCAAAACGATGTTGTTTGGCTCTACTCCAGTCCAGTTGTAGATATAATTGGTCCTCATTGGCTCATACTTAATTTTCTCGATCAGATTCTTTATATTAGCATAAGTTTCTTTAACATGGATCCCATGTGCTCTTGGTACAGAAGGAAAGTTATTGCCATTATGCAATAAAACTGCTTTCAAACTTAATTTAGATGAATCAATAAATAGTCTCCATTGGTCTGGTGAATAGTCATAGCCCAACTTACATAAGCCCCTCTACATTACTACAATATACAAGATCACTTTCTTCTTCAAAAAAATCAACAAATTCAGCATCGCGTTTGCGATACGCTGAAATTTGTGTACTTGAGTGAAGTAAATTCAATTGCTGGAGTCTTGAACCCAAGAGTTCAGCTTGAGCTTTGCACAAATCAAGATCTCGAACCAAATCATTCAGTTCACTTTGACGTTATAAATGTGGTTCATTTTTATTTACAACGAAATACTGTGATTGTAGAGGAAGTTAGTGTTGAAGTTGTCATGTATGTCAATGTCAAGTATACATTTTGTGGTATATTTAGATAATTCGATGTAGTAAACTATTTCTGATATTTTTCTGTTAATACTTATGCATGTACGATTCAAAAAAAGTATAATTTAATTAACGCCAAAATATCGTGTTGACCAGTGTAATTAACGCAGCTCAAATTTCGCCGGGCATCATCTTTTTAAGTCGAAGTTTTTTATCCAACTAACAGCGTTGGGGTCAAGATTATGCAGGCTGTTAATTCCACAGCCAAGAAGTCTCCTCGAAGTCAATTACTTATAAGTATATATAAGCTGAAAAAATAATTGCTTTATCTGTTAAACAGTTCGAGCCTAATCTGAAAATAACTAGGTTATTGTAAGCAATACAGTTTTCCGTATAATAGAGCCTGGAAATGTTTGAATGACCTTCAGATCCACTAATTTAGTTTAAAAATGTGAAAACGAAAAGACATTATTCTTGTACACCATTGTATATACTATAATAGTGATTCCTTAACCCCAAGAACTTTGATAACTTTTTTGATCGCTTCTAAAGGCTCAACCATCATCAACATTGAGAAACATAAGCTAATGTCATAACTGAACGAAATGCTTCCCTATGTTTTGTCAATTCCAACCGACGGCCATATACTTTTGCCTGCATACCTATCTGTCAAATCAATTTCCTAACAACTGTCAGATTTAGATATGCAATGAGCGATTGAGACCGCTTTCTTCTATGCTCCCTCATGTTTGCAAAAGTGAACGAACATTTAACGAATCGACGCTGAGCTTATTAGGTGTTGCATGATAGGATTGTGAGTATTCGTGGGTTTACATATGCGTGCGCATGCAGGCGAATGTTGATTATGTTTCTCACTTAACTCTTGATCCGTATTCCTTTTCAACAAAAATTGTGTTTTAGAGATCACATTTCAATATTCAGACCCCGTATCTATTATTTTTATGACACTGTTTGCACTCGTATATGTTATCTGTTCTCATAAAACCACATGTTTTGACCGACTGAGAATTGCTTTGGTTAACGCTTCATTTTACTGGCCACGTATGACTAAAGCTCGGAGGAAAATGAATAGAATAGTACCACAGATAATAAAGTTACTTTATTATCTGTGATAGTACTGTCTTCCTACTAGTCTTGGATGCGAAAATGTTTGACAGTGTCAGTTGAATATTTATTCTTCGGAATGTGTGCTCAAACATATGTACTTACTACAAGAGTGATGCAAACGTTTATTAGAATGATCTAGGTCTCACAATTTAATGATGTTTTAAATCATTTCAGTTGTACAATATATTCCATGGAAGGTCGTTAAAGGGAACTTCATTAAAAGTTCAACAATCTTACGTTTACCAATCATGTATGCATATCTGAACACAATAAAGCCTTATAAAAAAAAAGTCCTTCGAAAAGTGTATTAATAAATATCTCGTAAAATATCAAAAATGTATTGTACCTACCCTACCTACCTTACAGAGAAAACAAAAATCCAACCATGAAAGCGGTAAACGATTAACCCTAGAGTACATAGGACACAAATATTTTACTCGTATCCCACACGACCATAAAGATAACACATCCGAACATTCCTCACTCCCGCATTAACCCTTTGCCGTGAGTGTGTTACCCTCTTAATTGTATAATTTCGTTTGCCAGCAATTATTTGATAACAATTTACCTCCGCAAATCGAGAGAGCTCCGACTTAGTTCCTTCATAATTCTTCACTCTGCCACACTATCGTTGCACACCAAAGCCCTTCCTCCAGTTCGCAGCAACCCTTTTAAGTTTAGCCTTGCAGCTAAATACTCCACAGATCCGCCTGACACATGGCCACATACTCGTACACACATGTGGGTATTGTTTCGACCACCGACTAGCCGCAGCATCCAGCAATCGTAAAAAAAAGAACCAGGATCTACCTTTAGTGTCTCACATGTGTATGACCCCCAAAAACCAAAGTGTTCTGTGTGCATCCTCCCGGAAGTCACTTTTAATTTTTTATTTCCTGTCCACCCAACCGACCAGCAATCTTAATCTCTCCCCTCAACCATCCTTTGGTAAATTTTTAACTTTGGTCATGGGTAGCAATAAGGATAGCAACCGGTTCGACCTTAATTTTTCGTCCTTCGTTGGAGAAAATCTTTGTCTTTTTTTTCGTTCTGCGTTTAGTTGGAGAGATGTCCTCGTTCTTGGGGCCCTTCGACCGTTTTGTATGAAAGTTTCCCTTCATTTTCTCCGTGTGCCGGTGTCCGCGTGAGGGGAAAACTATAATTCGTCGTTAGATTTATGAGCTGGACTCCTGATCTGAATATAAATCAAAAAGTTCACCTCTCGATATGCAGGGAAGGGAGAAAATTCGCGAGCTCGCAAACGATAGACGGCTCTTGTTGTGTGTCATTGGGTGGAGAAAATTACCTACTCACCGCATCCTTATGAGAAACAAAACGTCCTGAAAAAAAAAAAAAAAATGATATCTGTCATCTCAAAAATACTTTGGCAATAAATCAATAAGTACTCTCCGAAGGACGACGAACGACACAGTGCTGGCCGAGGACGACAAAGAGGAGGGGGTGTAGCAGGAGAAAATGATCAACGTGGTGGGTATTTTAGAGGCGATGGTATTTACCAATTTCCTGACACACAATAAACAACAATTATTGTGTCCTTTCGAAGGGAAACTTGATCATGACAAATAATTCCCTCTCTGCCACTGCTGGTCTGCGAACAGAACGCGTTTCTCCAAGAACCAAGGAGATGGGGGGAAAAACCCCGATGAAGAAAAATTAAAAAAAGAAAGAAAACTTAAAACCGAGAAAGATGAATGAGTTGTTGGTGGTTAGGACGATGGGATGCCGATGGTTTTGCTGTATGAAAGGAGGAACTGTTCGTGGCCCAGTAGGGATTGGGTAGGCTGTTGTTGGGGGGGAAATGGGAAATCTTTGAAACAAAAAGCCAACGTATAACTATCTTAATGGCTTTTCTCAGCTTGGCGGCCATTAAATGTGATATTAATTAATTGGACACTTAAATTAATGACATTTTCAGCTGGGTGTTTCTTTCACTGCTGCGCACACTGAGGCAATTTTGATTAATTGACACACGACTGAGCCACTGGGTGAGTGAATGAGAATGAGTATTCTTGACGATGGCAATCTGCGAGTGTGTGTGTCCATTTGGGATGGTCATCTGCTTTAGAGGATGTAAAGGTATTTTATGGCGCGTGTTATGGTGTCTCTGCAGACTGCACAGAATCCACAGGGCTTGTAAAACAACCACGTCCATGTGACATCGCATTGCATTTCCTCTACTTACCGAAATTTATTGCGAAATGCAATACATATCTGATCTGCACTGAACAAAACGAATACAGCTCAATGGAGCATGATTTACATAAAAAAACGTCATTTCGAAATTGTCCTTATGTTTCATATATTAAATTTGGGAACTTGTTTGAGTGCAAATTTACTCAGTTACTATCAAACTACACGAAGAACCTTTGGGCTGATTACGAAGTAAACGAATGGCTTTCCAAATATGGATTGGATCACATGGACCATATCGCCATATCGCCCCAGCCAAAAAGCATTACTAGCTAAATCGTTCTCAATTGGCAAAATGTATCTTAAATTGAAATCTTACTTTTTAACACCTTGCCCCCTTTGACTGGATACAATATTTTCCAAACTTGAAAGATTCCTGATCCGGATGATAGTTGGATATTTATGTACTTGTATATACTCTTAGCTCCTGATTACCTTATTCCTATAAAAACAATTTTTTAGCAAAATTATTTTCTGGCCAACACTTGTCGAATGTGGGTGCTGGTTACAGTGTCGGGCCACTGCGCGTTAGGTTCAATGTTAGAATTCCAGAGAGCACCAAACGTTTTTTCACGGTCCCACCTCTTGCGAACGTTTGGCAAACATCCGAGAACATTGTTGTTATGAAAAGCTTCTCAAAAACAACATAAAAATTGCCCTTCGGATGCGGTATAAAACTGTAGGTCCCTTCCATTTGTGAGAAAAATATAACGTAGGTACACAACGATTGCGAGAAGCTGGGTCTAGGCCCTTCATTATCTGTTGCGCCAAATATGTATGTATGTATTGTATGTATATGTGTAACATTTAGCGGATAAATACTCGTAGCGCGAACGAGTTAAGGTTTTTCAATTGGGACCACCCATTTTTCCAATAAAGTTTCTGGCTATGTGTAAAATTAGCTGAGGTTTGCTTGCAAGTATCAACTCGATTATACTTATCATTATTAATCATAGAAAAGCACTCGTTCAACAATGTTTGAAAACTATCCAATTTTTTTTTTATGAAAGTTCGCGTTCGCGCTTACTGGAATTTTTAGTCGCCGCGCTGTGGGCAAAAATCGTCGATTTGGTGGTCAAAAATCTATTTTTTTATGTTTCAAAAATACTTGAGTCTAATTTTTTGTCAGTACAGAAATAGTCACACGTAAGAAATATGCATTTTTGTTGTCTAAAAATGTTCAGGTGAAGAGTAATTAAAGCTCAAAGTTAGGAAAAAATATAAATGGATCTATGGTGCACTTTGTTCTGTTCAATTCTGGATTTTCGAAAATAGTGTTGTGTAAAGTTGTTGCACTTATTATGCTCACTTTGTCTACACCTTTTTATGTTATTATGCGCGAAAACCAAGAAAAAAATTAAGGGGACCAGTACCGTTTGAAATTCTAAAGCCAATTGAACTCTAACGCAATTTCGAAAGTTGCTTCAGAGCGAGAAAAAAATTCACACCATTTCACAACCTTAATTTTATTAAGAAATTAAAATAGAATATGTTATCTTGCAAAATTCAAAAACCGTATCCGTATCCTTCAGAGCGAGAAAAAAATTCACACCATTTCACAACCTTAATTTTATTAAGAAATTAAAATAGAATATGTTATCTTGCAAAATTCAAAAACCGTATCCGGGTGCGTCCACTATTAGGAGTTATAGAAAAAAAAACTGTTTACATGGCGACTTTTTTCTTTGTAATATTTACCGTCGAGTACACATGTACCTCTGATGTAGTACAGCTAACAAGTGTGCTTGCATTTTGCATTTTGCATTTTGCACTCATAAAAAACCTATATTCTCTTGACGTTATTAGTTACACTTAGCGATAGAATGTTAATGATGACAAAATTGATTTAAAGCCAGTAGAAGCTATTGTTAAGCACAGTATCAGTTTATATAGTGCATGTAATTATAATGTGGACCTACAAGTTTCTGTTTGAGTGTTTTTGTGAAGACCCGAAGGTAAATATTAAAGATTAAAAAAAAAATGGTCAGTAAGTTAGACTTTCAAGAACATTTGTTAGACATAAATTTAGATGGAATATTCGATGAAATAAAGAGAAAATATCTATCTTGTGCATACAGCAAAAACAGTTGCATTATAAAATATTCAAAGTGGCTGGAAAATTCTTTTGGGCTAAGAAGCCATTCTGAGGAACAGTTAATTACAAGAGGACGACCAAAAAAGATTTACAGTGAAAGCTCCAATAGGACTAAAAGACGAAGAAGAAATGAAAGTGAAGAATTGTTCAACATCTGACATAAACAGAGTGGGCCATTACACACTGGTGCAATTTTACCCCGGGGTAAAAAAAAAAAAATTCAGACAAAATTTCGGGAAAAAATGGAATTAATTGTAGATACACCAAGACAAGGCTTCGGAAATATTGCACTAATGACGGAAACACGGTAAGACGATTTTTTGAGAGTTTCGAAACACCTGCGGAAATACAAAATATTTAAGTTGAAATAGTATGTAAGTTTAGAAATATTTTAAATTTAATTAATAGTGGTTTCAAGTTTGGAAACTACGCTAAGGCCACATTAACAATGCTCGAAACACATTATGCACAAAAGTATATAACACCAACTGTACACAAAATTCTTTGTCAGGGAGAATATATAATTGGTTCCCATATTTTGCTAATTGGAGAACTTTCAGAAAAGGCTCAAGAAGCCAATCATAAGCTATATCGAAAGTATCGGTTAAACAACATCTGCAAAATTTCAAGAAAGAGGACAAATGAAGATTTATATCGAATGATGCTGGTATCATCAGACCCCTTAATATCTACATTTAGAAAATTACAACAAAAAAGTGAAATTAAAGATAAATGGCCTGAAGACATTCAAGAATAACAATGATTATGTTTTCTTAAATAATAATTCTGTTTTCTCTTTATGTAATTTAATTTAGATTGTTTTTAAAATAAAAATAAAATATATTTAAAAAATAAAAACTGTATAAAAATACTTACTAAAATGACGTTTCAAATAAAATAAGATTTATGAAAAAATCTCAATTAGTTTGAAAGTTACCGATTTTTGACCAACAAATCGACGATTTTTGCCCACATCAACAAACAATTGAACGTCTGGTGGACAAATTTAACTCAACATATTATTATGTATATACTTCATAATGTTCCTGTGCCAACAAGACAAAGAATTTGTTTCCGAAAATATTCTGTATATTGCGGCTACAGCCGCGAGTGTAAGAGAGGTCCCAAATTTGTCGGTTCCGCGTAAGGGCATTTCCCTGACCAGTTTGTGGCGAATTTCGCACAAGGCCCACGTCGTTCACGTGATTTGACGCCTCTGGACTTTTTTCTGTGGGGCTATGTCATTTACTTACTTAAGTGGGGTTCCAGATAGGGGTGAACCTGGTCTCAACTAACAAGACTTTCCACTTCGTTCAGTTATTAGCTAACTGCCTCCAGTTGCGCACTCCAAGTTGGTTGACGTCCCCTTGAACTTGTGCGCGCCACCTACGTCCAGGTGACGTATGACTGGAAAGAGATATTTTTCGCTTGATTTCTGTGATGATATTATTATCAGAAATAATAGCAGAGCCAAGGTAGACAAAGTCCCTTACTATCTCGAAGTTGTAGCGGCCCGCTGTGACGTTCTGCCTAATTCGTCGGTGTTGGTTGTCTCTTCTTGTTATATGTACTTGATTTTGCCCTCGTTTACCGCTTAACCCATTTTGTTCGCTTTCGCTTTTGCTTCAATGCTTGCAAACGTATCGGTGACAGCCCGCTGATTTCTTCCAATAATGTCAATATCTTCGGCGTATGCAACCAGTTGTACAGACTTTTGATAGACTAAGCCTTTGGTGTTGGCTTGTGAGTCCATGGTCTATGCTAATAAGCCAGAGACTTTAGACGACCTCAGGACCAACATCAAACGCGAAATTGCCGGCACATCGCCCGATTTGTATGAAAAGTCATGGAAAATTAGGTTCAGCCACAAACAAGAGAAATATATGTGTGTATACATATATTTCTCCTGTATGTGGTTCAGCGCATTCACTCACGCGGGCATTTCCGTGATGACCATTTGAATGATGTTAAACAAGCTGTTTTATGAAAAACCACATTTTGTGGAGTTCTTAATGAGAAAATCCTGTCGTATACTATACTTTTAACCAGAGACTTTGCCTCTAAACGTCATCATAAATGCAAAACTACAATAATTCTTCACAAAGAAAGTTAGAAGGGGAGGTGGGATAAGTGGGTGGAGCTCGATCCATTTGCAAAAAAGCTTATGTCAGCACTATTGCGAATGCATTACACTGGCAGTAGGCTGTCATATGGTCGAAAAATTATACGCTCTATTGAATGATTGATATACATATGACATCACGTGGTTGGGAAAAGAATTCTATGAATCAGAAGCAGAGACAACATAACTAAACAAATCTCCCCAGTTATCTAGATACCACCCTTGGAGTTTGTCTGAAACCTAGGTAAGATTAGGTTAAAAGGGGTTAGCTGCAACGAATGAGCGCAGCCTGCACTCGGATCACAAACGGATCCATTGTGCTCCCCTGACATAGAGTTTCCTGATTGAAGAACTGCAAAGAGAGGAAAGAAACAAAATAGCTAGAGTTCTGTGTTAGTGGAACGAATGAGCGCAGTCTGCACTCGGATCACAAACGGATCCATTGTGCTCCCCTGACGCGGAGTTTCCTGATTGAAGAACTGCAAAGAGAGAAAAGACACAAAATAGCTAGAGTTCTGTGTTAGTGGAACGGCCTCCTCTGAACCACCCTGAAGAAGTTATAAATTTCATGATGGTGGTTGGTGGCTTTTCAGACAGGTCGCCCAGATGGTTGAAGAAATACTCTCCAAGGGCCGTCTTCCTGGTACTGCAGAGACTAGGGCACTTACAGAGAAAGTGTTCCGAGTCCTCCTCTACGTCTGTATTGCCGCATCCTCTGCAGAGTTCATCTGTACTTAGCCGCATTCTCTTTCGATGGGCCGCCAATAGGTTGTGGCCGGTAATGATACTTACGAGAAGTGCCAAGTTTTGTCTATTTTGAGTAAGGATATGCTTGGTTTTCATTTTGTCATGTTTTGTCTAGATCTTCTGGAGACACGGCATGAAGGAAGCGCTCTCCATCTTTCTTCTGCTTGTCGTTTGAAGTCAAGTGCTATACTTGATTTAACAAGTATTAGGGGAGGAAGGACTGAGCTTTGGACCATTGGCAGTTCTTGGTCTGATCCCTTTCTTGCCAGTTCGTCCGCCATCTCGTTCCCTGGAATTCCTTTGTGTTCTGGGACCCACCAGAGTGTTACATGGTGGCTTTGGTTGGGTGTCAAATCGCCCAAAACCAAATCGCCCAAAATGCAAAAAACTAAAAAAATGTCAAATCACCCAAAAAACAGGTTGGGCGATTTAACATTTTTATTTTTTGGGCGATTTGACATGATGTCAAAACACCCAAAAAAGTGATTTTGGGCGATTTTGTGTTTCGGCTATCTTAAGATGGATCTGTGTCATATCGCCCAACACCAAATCGCACAAATCTGGAAAATGTCACATCGCCCAACATTTTTGGGCGATTTAACACTATGACAGATCGACCAAGAAATGGAATGTCAAATCACCCAAAGCAGAAATGGGCATTTCATCGCAATTTGGAAATACCAACACATAGGAAGGTAAAAAAAGACGACCAAATTGAAAAAGGTTGAAAACATTAATTTTCCGCAACTTTGGCCGCAGGGACATTAGTCCCCGGGGCATAAGTCCCACCGCATTGGGACATAAAATGTTGGGTCTTATGTCCCACCTACAAACCTCTCAAGGAAAACAACGGCCAAATAAGACGGGGCATAAATAAGTCCACAATGCATAAACAGTGGAATGTGTAAGCTTGGAGTCACTGTTGGATTTGAGGCGGGTGCGAGGTTGGGTGCGAAACATGGATATAAAGAAACTTTGCATACACGCATCCTCGCACCCACCTCAAATCCAACAGTGACCCCAAGCAGGGGGTTGCAGGGGGCAGCATGCCCCCCCTTACATATTGCACTGTTTATGCATTGTGGACTTATGTATAGTATTTAGTATTTAGTATTTATTATTAATTAAGTAACATCATTTATAATAGACTTTACATCATCTTTAAACTATAAATGAGATATGTATATAATTCAAATATTTAAAAGTTCATACGGTTTAGTGCTAAATTCATAACAAATTTGTAAGTAGAAAATTATTATAATATAATATACGCCTCTGCGAAAAAAAAAAATTTGACATACGCGCTCATATTATATTCATTAATAATCAGAAATGAAGGATTGAAGAAATGGATGTATTGCCAAAAAAAACGTAAGCTGCATTGAGCCTTGCCTGATTGCTTTGTCAGGCTCACACTTACTGTTACGGGGAAAAAAAATCGCTCGGTGGGGGGGAGGGGGGTCCGCGCGTGGTTGCGGTTGAAACGGTAACCGCGCCACATCGCGCCGCGTCCGGCCGTTCTTCGCGCGCGGACGCGACGTGAAAGCGCTGTCACCGCTAATGTAATTGTTACAATTCATTTTGAATGCAGTCTTAAACCCAATTTAACGAAAATGTCAATCCGCCCAAAATCTGTTATATTTTTGGGTGATTTGACATTATGCTAAATAGCCCAAAATTAAAAATGTTAAATCGCCCAAAAATATTTTTGGGCGATTTGACATTTTTCTGCATTTTTTCGCATTTTGGGCGATCGGAAGAAAGGCTATTAATGAATTCTGACAAAACGCCCACTTTCTTGGGCGTTTTGTCATTTTTTAATTTTTGGGCGATGTGTCGTTGTGTCATATGGCCCATAATTTTTGGGCGATGTGACATTTTTCTGATTTGGGCGATTTGGTTTTGGGCGATTTGACACCCAACCGGTGGCTTTGGATAAGCATGTCAAGCTCGTCGCGGCAGCGTTTTATTAGCTTTGATTTTGTAACCCTGAATGAGATGGCCTTTATAGCAGCTTGACTATCTTTGTAAATATCAATCACTTTCCTAGTAACAAGTTTCGTAGATAGTACTCGTGCCGTGCCTCTGCTATCGCTAGGACTTCTGCCTGGAACACACTACTGTGGTTCGAAAGCCTTAGTGATATAGCAATATCAGGTTCCGCTGAGTAGATACCCGAACCCACTCCTTCGTTTGTTTTGGACCAGTCAGTGAAGACTCAAATACTATGCGGGTTAATGGCCCAACCGTCTTCCCAGTATTCCCTTGATGGGATGACCGTTTTGACGTTTAGGCTGAAGTCGGGGGATCGTGACAGATAGTCTGTGGTGGTGTCTAGGGGAGCCCATCTTGAGATGCTACGGTGGCCCGTGTGACCCTGTCTCCATAGGTTGGATTCTTTCAGGGGAACACATCGCGGCTCGGAGGGTATTCAGGGCCGATTGCAGAAGTTCGGTGATGGTGTCAAGAAATTTGCCAGACATAAGTAGGCCGATGTCGTCTGCATAAGCAACAGCTTTTGCTCTGTTGCGTCCTAATTTTAAAAGGATCTCATTTGCGACTAGAGTCCGTAGCAGAGGAGATAGGAACGCTTCTTACGAGGTTCCTCTAGAGGCCTCTGAAACATAACATCTGAGTTTCAAAGCACTACACCAATCTTTCTCTCTCTATGTGTATCCTTTCCAACGCTCGCAACTTGTAAAACATTTTAAAAGTATTCATAACCCCTTAAGTGCACGTAAACTATAAACAAAAAATATAAAATACAGAAGGTATTATTAACGGTGATATTAGCTAAAACTAAATTTAGACCTTGTGAGGAAGCAATATCAGGGTTTAGTCTACATTGAAATGGAAATTTCATCATTTGGTTCTGCAGGTTGGTATCAGGCTTCTGCAAAGGGTAGGTAGTTAGGTTGGTGTGGTGGTTCTTCTAAGAAAAGAGAAGAACCCAATTAGCACTAGGTGCCGTTTTGACACCACAAAACTCGTGTATCTTTAAGGTTTCTCTCTGAGACTTCCTCAAGGGAATCGGAAAAGAGTTTTCCTAAAGCTCGTTATCTTCTAAGAAAAGAGAAGAACCCAATTAGCACTAGGTGCCGTTTTGACACCACAAAACTCGTGTATCTTTAAGGTTTCTCTCTGAGACTTCCTCAAGGGAATCGGAAAAGAGTTTTCCTAAAGCTCGTTATCTGGCCCTAGCTAGTGCCAGACAGGAGCATAAAAAGTGGGTAAAGGTTTCTTTCTCAGTTGTAACATTGCAACTGCGACAGTGTGTGCTATGTGGGATACCTAGTTTGACTGCATGGTCTCCTATAGGCCAATGACCCGTGGTGATTGCTGTTATCCTGGCGATGTCCCTACGCGTTCTGTTTAAGAAGCCGGTAGATTTTGCTTTGCTGTAGTTTGGCCACATCTCTCTAGATATGACATTTTTCTTAGCCCAGTCTATCTGAGCTTAGCTTGGGCAAGGAATTTTGGGGATGTTTCTGCTTTGAGTGCTCCAAGTGGAATCTGAACTAATTCCTCAAAAGAGCTGAGGACGGCTGAGTCTTACTTATGGACTTATGTCCTGTATTCCCTTGTGGGTCCTAGGGCCTCTACTATGCCTACGCACCATTGTGTACGGTTTCTGGCAATGTGTCTGAGCAATGTGACTTTTCCCCAACTGCCGTGCCTCCTTCTCGACTGTTCTCCTCGGACCGCCAGGTCTTCTGCCATCTTGAGTTAAAGGTTTCCATTGCATAGCATGGTTCGCTATGGAACTGTCACCCTTTCGGAACGTGTGACCAATCCACTGCCACATCCGTCGTTGGATGGTTGTGCCTATTGGTACCTGACCCGTTCTCTCGTAAAGGTGTTCATTAGAGATACGATTGGGCTGAGGGCTGAGCCTTGCCTAGCCAGTTCATCCGCAAGTTAGTTTTCATAAACGCTACTATGCCCTGGAACTCAAATCAGGGTTACCTTGAGTTGGCTATCTAGCGAAGCTAGCTCATTTTGGGATTTAAGCACCAGCTTGGAGGATGTAGTAACCGATGCAATGGATTTGATGGCTGCTTCCCTATCAATAAAAATAGCGATCTTTTGCCTTGGCGTTATATTGGTGTGTATTTTGATCTGACGACAAGCTTCCCGGACAGCGAGTAATTCTGCCTGGAACACACTGGCAGAATCCGGAAGCCTATATGAGCTAGATATATTTAAGAATTCACACCGGCATCGACTCCACGGCCCATCTTTGAACCGTCTGTGTAGACTGTTACGTTGGAATCCTTAATTACCTATCCATCTTGCCATTCTGATCTTGTGGGCAATTGAACGTCGAAGCGCTTTGTGAAATTCAATTTGGGTATAATGTTATCAGTTGTGGGCAAAACGAGTTCTCTCGGCAGAAAGTTTAAAGTGTTACTATGCCCATAGGGTTTCATAATCCAGCACCCAGACTCCCTGAGTCTGACCGCACTGTGTGTTGTGATGTTTATTATGTGTAGATCCAAAGGTAGAAGATGCAAAAAGACTGTTAGAACATCGGTCGGCGTTGACCGTAGAGCGCTTGTGGTGCATATACATGCCGTTCTTTGTACCTTATTAAGTTTGATTATATTATAAGCTTTTTCAGAGCCGGTCACCATACTATTGACCCATATGTAAGAGTTGGTAGTACCACGGCTGTGTACATCCATAAGGTCAATTTAGGCTGCAGTCCCCATTTTTTCCCGAAGTTATTGCTACAAGCATAGAAAGCTATACATCCTTCTTTACCCGTTGTTCTATGTTTAGCTTCCAGTTAAGTTTAGGATCTTGGATAACTCCTAAATACCTAGCACTGGACGATAAGGAGAGCGGTTGGCCATTTAGCCGATGAAGAGCGAAGTCAGGTATTTTGGTTTTAGTGGTTAAGAGCATCAGTTCAGTTTTGCTTGAGTTAACACCGAGACCACACTTTTTGGCCCAAGCGCTTACTTCGCTCACAGCATTTTCCGTGATTTGGCTTAGGACGGAGAGAAACTTTCCTGACACTAGTATCACCATATCGTCTGCATATCTGACTACCTTGATTCTTTCTCTGTCTAATTTTGAAAGTATTTTATCCATGACTATCAGCCATAGTAGAGGTGAGATAACATCGGGCTGAAGTGTTCCCCTTCTGGCAAATTTGGTTATATTGCTATTGCTTAGTGTTGCCTGAATACTTCCAGTGCTAAGCATAGAAGCGATCCATTGACTAAGATTGCTTTATATTTTCAGTTCCGTAAGGACTCTAGAATTGCTTCAGGGTGTACGTTATTAAAATCTCCTTCTGTGTCTAGAAGGTGGGAAGGGTATATTCTTTGTAGTATATGGAGTTTTCTGTAGTGCGCACTACCTCGTGAAGAGCTGTCTCTGTTGATCTACCTTTGAGGTATGCGTGCTGAGCTTTGGAGAGCGATAGCCTCTTGCATAACTTGGATGATGTAATGAGCGTTAGCTTTCAAATTCATAATAAGATTTGAGGTAGCCTTTATTCGACGTGTATTACATAGGCTGGGATTGATATTGGATGCCTAAAGTTAAGTTTGAAGAAAAGCGTTGAACTTTTTTAAACTCCTCAAGGTACTGAGGCGCCGTGGCGTAAGTGGTTAGTGTGTCGGATCACTACGCATGAGGTTCCAAGTTCGAATCCCAGAAAATACCAAAAAGTTTTTTCACGGTCCCACCTCTCGCGAGCGTCTGACAAACATCCGAGAGTATTGTTGTCACGAAAAAGCTTCTCAAATCGCCGTTCGGAGTCGGCATTAAACTGTAGGTCCCTTCCATTTGTGTGAAAAATATAACGCACACAACATGAGTGGTTGCGAGAAGCTAGGCCCTGGCACTTTAAAGAGCTGTTGTGCCAAATATTTGTATTTGTATTTTGTAAGGTACTGATAACCAAAAACTTGGTTAGAATAGCAAAGGTACGTGTTGATTGTGGCTTCCAACACTCTATACTTCGAGAAGCAGTAACATAATTGTTGCAAAAGAATCTGCTCCATATGAGGTTAATAGACGTTTTAGCTGCCGCGTATTTCGCAAAAAATGAGGAGAGTCCCGTGGTTGTATGAGATGAGAAACCAACCAATTTGATCTACTGTTGAAAATTTGCATGAAAAATATTTTTCTTCCACCAAGATGACCAGCCTGTGATAAAGAATACTGGTAAATATTTTCCGAACAGCACTGAGGATAGAGGTACCTGGGTAATTTTCTGCAAAGTTACAATCGCCTTTTTCACTAGTGGATATTACACAAATGAAGTGAGAAAAGATTGGGGGACTACTTCCTCGTTGAAGATTTTGTTATAAAACAACACTGTGGAAATTTTTTTTTAATTCCGTTGGTATCCCATCAAGCTCAAAAACTTTGTATTTTTTTTAAGAATGTAATTGATACATAAACAAAAAATTAAATAACTCCACTCTTCCGCTACATATTTAAGACATTTGAAGCTTGTGCATGTGTAAATCACACTCTTGCATATTTATATTTTAGTTTGAAAGAGAAGAATAAAAATGAAGTACGCTTTTCCGTCATGTGCCTTTATTCATCTGCATTTTATAAGAGTATCTTCAATGTTCTTGTCGCGTTGTTTCATATTTTCAAAGTGCGTTCTTTTCGCCGACCGTCTCTGCTGTTCATGTTGTTCCTGATGTTCTTCTTATTTTTGGTGCACTACAAGTCATAGTCCGAGTACCATAAAACAGGAATAAAAAAAATTAAAAAAAAAATCATATAATAAATCAGAGACTTTTCTGAATAACATTTCAGCCAGAGATTTATGACCGCAACTTTTCTTAACGTTGTTTACATCAACTTAAAACCTTTTTTCTCTTTTTTTTTTTATTCCCCATATCAAAATTTACTTCTTTTTCTTTATTTCACTTTTGACAAAAAAAAGAACTGTTCTAAAAAAAAAAAGAAACGAAATCAAAAAATCGCTGAAAAATGATATAGGAGAACTCTTTACCTTGTGGGATTTTGAAAAGGAAGATCTCAGTTTTGATACCCGTTGTGGAATTATAAGATTCTTTTGGTTCTTTATCATCTGGTCGAACGAGGCAAGTATAGAACGAAAGCGAAACATTCGAATCAGATTACCGTCGTGGTGCATATCGTTCGTCGCCGTTTATGGAATTTCTTTTCACGTCTTGTGATCTTAGTTGAGGTCTTAGCTGTCACACCTCTGCTTGACCACACCACAGCGCAAAATGAGTTACGAGATCTCGTTTGGCGGGTGAGTCTAACAAATTATTTTGAGATTTGTGTTAGAGGCGACAGAGACACCGACAATGTTAGTGATAACTAATTTTTGGTTGTCATCATCCTGATGAGATGATAAGCAGTTAGATTGATATTCGTAGTTGATGCAACATCCTTTGCGGTGCAGATTTTTGCAAGAGCCGGTGTAAGGTTTCTAAAAGAAATAATATTTGTCATATCTACTTTGGTGGCATTTCTTTAAAAAAAAGAAGAACGGATAAACAGTGTATGTTTTGAAAGGAATGCTTCAATTAGAAGAGTAAATAGTTGATTACAGAAGATGTTAACATTCCCTTTAACTTTTAAGTGTTCGGCAAGTGCTTCTATTCACTAGATAAGGGTACTATTTTCAATCATTTGTCTAACTCTACTGCGGGTGAAGAGAAGTCAGCGCTGAGTATGTAAGACAGCACTTCTTTACGAAATCGAATTAAAAAGTATCGTCACTTAAAACACATTATTTTCATTAAATTTAAAATTCATCTTCAAGGGGTGTACCTACTACAATCCGAAATCGGATGCGTCGTAAAAGGTGTGGAAGCTACTCGTACATGATGTAACTCTGTACTGTAACATATTTTTTTTGGTTGTCGTGGTCAGATAAACCAAAGATGTGAAATTCTAGCAAACCTGGGCCGGGCAATTTAGGGGCAAGGGGTGTAGAAACATCATGAGCACAAATAGTAAGTATAGTATTTGGTTCATTTCGAAATGTTGGGTTTTTAAATCAAATATTTCTGAAAGTATAAATGTCAAGACTAAACTTAATACACGGTTTTAAAGATCTCTAAATAGTCTTTCAGAGTCAATTAAAATATTTGTAATGCTAGGTTTCCACTTGTCGATTTGAAATTGACGATCGACGAATTAGAAAATTGCCAAGTGGAAATAATGAAAAATTGCTTTTCATTTAATTGACTAACAGCGTTTGTCAATGACTGACAAACAAATTTACTTGAGAAGTGCAAATAGCTGAATTGGCAAACAAAATGTCACTTGGTCTTCAATTGACAGTGAAAATTAATTGGCATCATTTTCAAATGTTTGTCAATCAAAAGACCGTGCAGGGACGGGTTAAGAATATCACTGCAGCGCCCCCCAACAACCAGCGCTTGTCGTAAAAGGCGACTAAGGGGACAAATCAGATCTAGGCAATATAGCACCCAAGTGAGCCTAGCGACACATATACTACCTTAAAAACCCTCCCACAAGTGTGCATGCGAGTCCGTGGGTTGACACGACTGGAGATCACCGGTGTCATAGAAGACAGATCAAACAATACTAAAACAGGAGCATGCACGTGTCAAACAACAAACACCATCGCAATATGGTAATATTGCAAAACTGTATCATTATGGTAATACTTGCAAGAAGGAAAGGCATTACCCCGCCAGGCACTACCACTGCTGTGCATGGTACTGATCCTCGACCGAGCAGAAATGTTCGGGTCAGAGCTATACGGATTCCGGGGGCTAGCAAAATAATGAAACAGTTTGGATGCAATTTGAGGGTCGCGAGTTGGAACGTTGGAAGCATGACCGGTGGAAGTTACGAGCTGGAAGAGATGATGAATAGAAGGCGGGTGGACATCTTGTGTGTCCAAGAGACAAAATGGAAAAACACCGGAAATCGGGCGCGTTTCTTGGACGTTAGAACAAAAGATTACAAGATGTTCTACTACGGAACGGAAAAGGTTAAGAACGGAATCGGTATCATCCTTGCGGCAGAGCTACTTGGAAACGTCTTGAGCATTTCAAAGTCCAGCGACCGTTTGATGTCTCTCAAACTAGTAATACAAGGAGAGGTGTGGAATATTGTCAGTGCATATGCTCCCCAAAATGGGTGCAATCAGATAGATAAAGATGCATTTTGGCTAGATTTCCACAATCTCCTTAAGAACATCCCAAAGGAAGAGTTTCTGTTTGTTGGAGGAGATTTGAATGGACATATCGGGAAGTCAAACGAAGACTATGAAGACTGCCATGGAGGACTAGGATATGGCACCAGGAACCTTCCTGGTGAAGACATCCTAAGCATGTGCAACGGTCTTATCGTCTTAAATACCATGTTCATCAAACAAAGCTGACACCTGATCACTTACAGCAGTCCACCACTGACTGACTGACCTGATGAAACTCAGATTGACTACCATTTGGTAGGCAGTTTCATGAAGCCTCGGATAAAAGATTGCAAAACGATCCTGGGAGAGGCAATCGCTCGGCAACACCGTCTCCGTCTAACAGAAATTTTTATGAAAACACCAAAGAAAAGCAAACAAACAAGGGTCTCTGAGAAAATCAAGTGGTACAAGTGGACAAAGAAAAAGGCGAGGCTTTTATTTTCGTAATGAAAAATTACCTCTCTCACACCATCAACGGAGCTGAGGATGAAGAGTGCAGAGCACAAAATATGTGGGATTCCCTACAGCGAACTTGCTTAAAGAAGGCCAAATCACTGCTAGGAGCTTCAAAAGGCCACCATCAACACGCCAAAGAAACATGGTGGTGGAGTGATGAAGCTAACAAGCTGATATATGAGAAGAAAGCGGCTTTCAAAGCTTGGTCAAAGTGCCCCTCTAATAATAGTGACGAAAAAGTTCGCCTTGAAATGGAATACAGATGCTGCAAGAAAAAAGCGAAGAAGAAGTGCGCCCAGCTTCAAGCAGAGAGTACGGAGGGCCTGTATCGAGAGCTGGAGAAAATATCTTCCCTGGCTGCTGATGCAAATCAGGCTATCCAGGAGCTGCGACGACACAATATGAGCAAGAGCGCAAACATCTTCAAAATAGCCGCCCAAAGAAGGAAGAATGCTCAGGAGATTCGTTTGCCAAAGTTCATTAGCAATGCTCATGGCCAGCTTCTTGTGGATGACGACAAAATTCTGCAGAGGTGGCGGCAGTATTGTGAAGAGCTTTTGAACGAACAGTTTCTCCGGCTATACTTTCCAAGAGCCACCCCTAACTGTGAAGAAATACCCGACATTACAGTCGGAGAAGTTAGTAAGGCGGTCAAATACTCCAAAAAACGAAAAGCGGTTGGGCCAGATGAGATGCCCTCTGAGTTCTGGAAAAAGATGGGAGACGTCGGGTTCAGATGGCTCAGAATTCTCATCTCCAAATTCGTGAGAGGTGATCCAATGCCGAATCAATGGAGGAAAAGTTACCTTCTCCCTGTATACAAAGGGAAGGGTGATACGCGAAACTGTGATAGCTACCGTTCGATCAAGCTGATGTCACACACCATGAAGATCGTTGAGCGGGTATTAGGTGACCGACTGCGAAAAATAATACGGCTATCTGATGATCAGTGCGGGTTTGTCTCGGGTAAATCAACCACAGTTGCAATCCAAAGTATAAAGATCATAATGGAAAAACATCGTGATTCCTTAAGGGATTTGCATATTGTATTGGTTGACTTTGAAAAGGCATTCGACAGACAACCACGAGATTTAATATGGGTGGCGCTAAGACATCGAGGGGTTCCAGAAACCTATGTACAGATGATCATGGACATGTACGAAGGAGGAAAGACAAGAGTAAGATGCCCCGCTGGAGTAACCGAAGAGTTCCCAATCAAAGTCGGGGTGCACCAGGGAAGCGTCTTAAGTCCTTTGCTCTTTATTACAGTCCTTGATTATCTGCTTGGAGGTAAAGTGATGGACCGCAAGGTACATCAGTTATTCTTTGCTGACGATGGAGCCATCATATCCCTGCAACGAGCACTTGATGTGTGGGTGGACGTTTTGGAGGGAAATGGGTATCGCATTAGTTCAAAAAAGACAGAGTACTTGTGCTGCCGGTTCTCTGATCCACTCAGGCCTATTCCAGACATTTATTTGAATGGAACAGTGCTTCCCAAGTGCAAAAAGTTCAAATATCTGGGATCTATGATCAATAGCAAAGCGTAGGGTGGATGAAGTGGCGAGAAAATTCCGCTATCTTCTGTGACAGAAAAATGCCACCTAAGTTGAAAGGAAGGCTTTACACCGCAGTTGTACGTCCAGCGCCCACATACGGTTCACAATGTTGGACGATGTACAAAAAGTATGAGAGTAAATTAACGGCAGCTGAGATGAAGATGCTTCGCATGACAGCAGGAGTTACAAATCTTGATCGAATAAGAAGTTCGAAGATCCGTGGAAGCATTTCATTGGCCTCAGTAACCGAGTGATCCAAAATCGGCAGGCCTGCCGATATTTTCGGAGGTCAAATAGGCGAACCCCACAGGCGGATCAGTAGAAATGCGGTGAAGTGGGAGGGTTGTGATCCCTTGTTTTCGGATCATAACCTCGCTGATAAAAGGAAGAAGAAAAAGAATCAAAAGACACATTTTGATATACAAGGTATGAAAATTTATTTCATATTTTTTGTAATCAGAAAAATTAAACAAATATAATTTCCATTTATAAAATGGAAAATGCGAAGGTGCTAGAAAGGCGTTCCAGAGCTGTGGCTGAGGACAGTTTGGGGGATGAGCAGTACCGTTTTCGTCCCGGTATAAGCACAACCAACCAGGTATTCACATTAAGAATGGCTCTGCAAAAGGGATTTGGAAAAGGTATATGATAGGGTTGCTCGAGGCAAACTCTGAAGTATTCTACAGGAGTATGAGATTGATGGTTCCCTGTTAAGGGCGATTCAGTCTTTATATACAAACTGTAGAAGCTGTGTTCGGATGAACGGTGTTAAATCAATACCTTTCACTGTGGGCGTTGGACTCCGGCGAGGGTGCGTTTTGTCACCTCTTCTCGGGGTCTTATTCACGAGTGATGGAAAAAGCAATGCCGAGTTATCATGTAGAATTGGTCAGGCTGGATCAATTTTGAGAGAGCTTGGCCAATCTGTTATAAGGAAGGCCGAACTTACTGTTCAAGTTAAGCTATCGGTTCTTAACTCAGTGTGGATGGAAATGGAAAATTAATTTTCCATCCACATCGTAAGAAAATGTTTCACAGAAGGGCCATGGAGAAGCTAAAAAAAGAATTATAAAGGCATCAGTGGAGTGGACCGTGGAGTCCTCAGTTGCTCTCATCCATCAAGTGGAACAATTCGAAAACGTTTGTGACTCCAACTCCAAATACTTTAAAAACAGAGACATGAATAATAATTCATTTACCACCATATCTGAGACCTTTGGCGTTTTAAAACATGAATTATGTTGAGGTGGAATCCACTTCTTGACAATATAAAATTAAATACTTACGTTTCCATTTCCACTCGCACGAACATTTTGCGGAGAATATTTTTTTTTATCACGTCAATGTCACAGTTCCCAATCGACAATGATTGGGATCGATGACTATTTCAAATTGGCAGTACAAGTGGAAATAGCTTTAAGCGAACTGACAAAGATATTCGTCAATGTTTATTGGCATAAAGGAGAGCGTCAAACTTTGTTAATTAATTGACAAGTGGAAACCCACCTTAATTGTGTACATATTTTCGAAGATATGAGATTCAAAGATTGAATCTCCGGGCCCCTAAAGCGCCCGGCCCAGGTTCGCAAGAATTTCACATACGGATATGTGATCTATCCTACCGCGACAACCAAAAAATAAGCAAAATTTTGTTCACAAAATAATCATAAAAAAATTTCACTAGCTGTATAAGAAATAGACTTCCCAAATCAAAGAAGGGATAAGTGACTTATTTTGTTTGCCAATTTTGCCAATGCTAAGTGGGTTTTTTTTATATACATAAATAGTGTTCTAAGCCAGCCGCCTATTGTTAATATATTAAGTGGCCACATTTTAAAGAAAAGGCGTGTTGCTTAAAGCACATTAGAATGGAGCTATGAAAGTGGGACTACTACAATCATATGCCCCCATATTCGTTAACACAGAATCTCAGAAGCATCTTCACAGAGAAAAACTAAAATAACAAAAATCACGAATCAACTATAAATACTCGTACAATGAAATCTACAGTTCTTCAGCAAATGGTCAGGGTTTGGATACTTCCACAATGTTCCGCTAATGGAGGGAAGTACATCAGCATGGAAAGATGCATTCCCAATTCTGCTATTTACAATTCAGGCTTCTGTGTTTCAGTCTTTCTCACGTAAGGCAAAGCAAAGTGGAACGAGAAACATTTGTCGGATTCTTCAGCAGGAACTAGGAGGATTAAACTAAATCTATGCATAGAAATGATTTCTATGACATATAAGGCTAGAGGAGAACTTACATGGCAATTCTACCAACCACATTGAACCGACGCGACCGTCCTGCAGGTTGTACCCTTAGCAACCTCTTGAAGATGATCGGAACTTCACAGGGAGCTATCCTGTTCTAAACGAGATTAGAAGAGCTAATTGGGGGAAGGATGCTCTAACTTACAGGAAATTGTAAATTTATTGAATGAACAAGTTTGGAATGTACTCTATAGTTTTGTAAAAGCACCTTCAAAATACTGGTCAGGAATCCTACATAAGGCCTTTTAAGCGCTTATTTATTAGTAAATGTATAATGCGGTTATACATATAACATATAATAACATGCATACTTTTAAAAGAGTTTAAGGCTTAATAATTTGGTTATTTCTTTATTTCAAAATATCTTTTTCTTTTTGGCTGATGGCAAAAGTCAATGTTATAGATTGTGAATTAAAGCTTTAGTGAATTTTTTGTATACTAACATCGTTTATCTATCTATCTATCCACAAATATAAATAACAAGATTATATTCAAGCGCATTAAAGATATGCGATAAAAGAAAACTAAACATAATCATTTAAGATCACACGTCAGTGTGACCATTGGTCCCATTTTTCTTTTGTTGTTATAGAATTTCAGAAGAAAAACAAATCGTAAATAGATGGAAGGAATACTTTGAATATATACTGAACACAACAGAAGGGGATGAGGACACGGGTACAAATAGAATATTAATGACAGAGGGAACATACAGGGAGGAATTAAACACAGCGCTCAAGAGGATTAAGATACCAAAAGGCTCCGGGTATCGATGAGATTGCGCCAGAACATATCTTATACCTAGGGGAAGAAGGTGAGAAAGAGTTGTTAGGAATACTAAACATAGTGTGGACCACATTACAGATTCCACAGTATTGGAAATACGGAGTTATCTTGCCTATTCATAAGAAAGGAGACGCAAAAGATTGTGTTAGTTATAGAGGTATCACTCTGTTCTCCACGGGTCTAAAAGTTTACGAGACGATATTAGAGAGTAGGCTCAGAAAGACAGTGGAAGAACATCTATCAGAGGTACAAAGCGGCTTCAGACCGGCACATGGCATAAAATTCTAAAAAAACTGGCCAAAAATAAGATAAGGTGTCAAACAGGGAAGCGTATTAAGTCATTTTATATTTATCTGTGCAATGGACGACGCTATACGATACTGCAAAGAAAGAATGGAAAGCTTCATAGCTGGATATTGGCACTTGAGGCCGATCTCTATACAGGCTGTTCGCAATCTCAGAGAAAATCCTGGAGAACAATCTGAAAGTCTGGAAGGACGCTCTGGTTTCACAAAAATTAGAATTGAACGTCGATAAAACAAAAGTCATGGCAATTAGTAATGGAACGAGGGTAATAAACGTGGGCGTGAATGAACAAATCATCGAACAGGTGGAAAGCTACAAATATTTAGGAAGCGTTTACAACAAAAGAGGTAGCTTGGAAGACGAATTAAAGGCTAATAGACTATATACTGCGTTAAAGAGAAAGTTTCTGGATCACAAATAAATAACCCGAAGAACAAAAATGTCCATATTTAAGTCGATGTACCTTCCAGTATTAATGCACGGAGGAGAAAACTGGACCCTCTCAGAAAGGCAAGAAAAGCAGATACAAGCCATGGAAATGAAGTACCTGAGAAGAGTGCTAGGAATAAGACGAATCGACAGGAAAAGAAACGAAGACATTAGGAACGAACTTAAAGTGGAACCCGCCAAAAAGACACTAGAAGTTAAGTTCGATACATGGTGCGGATGGAGGAAAACAGACAAGTCAAAGAAATATGGGAAGCAAAACCTGAAGGAAAAACAAGAGAGGAAGACAAGAACAACTTGGAACGGAGCAACTGAAAAGATTAGATAAAGAAAGCTGGAGCTCGGCAAAAGAAACGACAAGAGATAGAAACCACTGGAGAGAGTTCTTAAAAAAAGAGGAAGACAGAAACCAGAGACAGAACCTCGACACCTTAAGGGTAAAAGAGGACCGGATTATGTACGTATGTATGTACATATGTTATGCAATACTTTTTTATAGTTCAGTATGACCATTTGTCTTATTTTTTCGTGAGATTAGTATGAATGCATTTTTCGAAGGCGAATCCCACGGGTAGTGGGAGGGTTATGATCCCTTGCTTTCGGATCATAACCTCGTCGAAATAGGAAGAAGAAGTATGTATGCACTTATTTTTAATTAATTTCCAATTTCCAATTTTTTTTTTTGTTTGATAAGTTTAGTTTTCCAGCTTATATTATATTCGTTAGACCAGCAGTCCTGTGCAAAATCCTTACATCGACCTTTTTTTCCAAGGAAGGGTGGAAAAGTCCATCCGTTTTCATTACACGAAATGATGAGAATTCGGCATGATATGTATGTTTATTGTAGTAGGTTTGGTCACTCGAAGGGGAGAGAACCGCCCCATTTTCGGCGCGTTAAGGCGAGCAAAGCCAGCATGCCACGCGTTTTCTAACCGACAATGTTATACCTAGGGTATAAGGTGTAACAAGACATTTTATTTTGCAAGTGTCCCCAATTTTATCCTACACAAGGTTGTTAAACACTAAATTAAACGAATTAATAGCAATTAATAGCTCGGCGGTACACCCTGTATTTTGAAAACTGTAAGATCGGCTAATGCAAACTCTACATTACGATACGTTCTGTTAGTGAGCAAGATTTTGCCTTTGTAGGTCTTCAGGTGGCACAAGCACAGTGCATAGCCAAAATAGTGGTGCTCACGGAGCGATTTGTTCAGTGCCTCCAGGGCTTTATTTTTGTGCAGTTACTAGCGACCAGAGTTCCAAAATAAAGGTCGGAATCGATTCAATGCTTTTATAAAAAAAAAAAAAAAAAAAAAAAAAAAAACGATAAAAAAAACCACCACAACTTTAATTTTATCTGAAAGATAATGTAATCCATAGACATGAGAGAAATACATGCACATTGCAAGTACAATATACTATGTGTCTATTTTTACCTTTATCTGAGATTTCTGAAACAGCTTTATTTGGAAAAAAAAATTTGAGCGAAGTTGTAGTCATATTTATCGCATTAGATCTCTTAAAGTAGTTTTTTTTTTAAGGTGGGGATGGGGAACAAATTAATTTAGGTATGATTCGTTCTTACCCGCATTGTACGTTGCGTTTTATTCAATTTTGTTTGTGTTTCAATCGCTTTCTTAACGAAAATTTAGGTCGAAGTTGGGTTGACTTCTCGACGTATCAAATTGAACAATTTACACTAAATGTCGTTGAAATCAGAAGCAAACTAATTGTTTTGGAGACGAACAAGGTATTCGCTTCACGATGTTAAACTTTAATAAGCACTATGTTCAAAATATTTCTTCCAACCCTTGGAACCATCCTCTACTCGTGCCTATACGTATACAACAATACAAGCTTCTTAATATCTATTATGAACGTATTCACCGGCAAGCTTTCCACAATGCGCAACATTCCTTCTGAGCTGAGAACCCTCGGATTGATTTAGAAGCTTTTGTTAGAAACATTTCTTTTCCAAAACAGTGTAGCACAAATTGTAGAAAATAATAAAACAAACAATTATTGCAAAAAAATTAGAATGTAAGTAGAAAAACTAAGCCGATACTTGTGGTCCTCCAAAAGAAAAATACTTTGACATTCAGTAGTGTGCGCCGAGAGGATGAATGCAAAATTTAAATGTGGATGTTGTCAACAAAATCCAAGAAACGCTTCGTACATGAGCTCTTCCACATCGAGCGGATAGAAATAACGCTTCGGCCAAGAGGGCGTTTGAATCCCAACCCGGAGATTTGAGACGACAAAGACAATTCTACGCTTGTTATAAAAATAAACATGAAGCGATCGCCGAAGCCAGCAATCTGGATCTAGAGCTAAGCGAATCCTCTAATGAACTAGCAAAAAAGGTTGCAGATAGTGCTCATTTGGGGACAAAGCCAATATCTTATGTTAGATTAGGAAACGTTCTAAGTATTGAAAATGCCTAAGTATAGCTTTTTGCAGAACGACCAAGAGTTCTATGAAACGGCTTTTATTGGCGTAATCACACCTGAGGTCTGATAGGGTCACATCGTATGGCCAACATTAGAATCATATCTAAAAAAACAGGAAGTCTCGATGACGAATTGATAATTGGAGGCTTGAAAAAAATGTGACTATTTGAATGCTTCCCCTACAAAAAAGTACCTACATTGGTCTATGAGCCCATACTACTAGTATACTAGTTTTCTGTCAAACATAAAAGTAGATTACGGTTTTCTAAGTTAGACTTCTCCATGAGAAGTTCTAATCTCTGAAGACAGGAAGTTTTTTTTTTGTCCATGTTTACGAATAAATATCCGAAAGAATATTATCAGATGTCAATCTTCCAAGGAAACTTTAGCAACCAGTATTCTTTTGGGCTCAGTAAGCTTCTCAAAATGTTGCCGATAGTTCGAAACAAAATTAAGCTCTTGTAATAAGTGGAAAGGACTAGAAAGGTATACAAGTTTGGTTTTGAGTTTAAGATCACTGGCTTGTACTGTAATGCCGAGGTATAGCTGCGGTCAAAAATACCACCTCTTCACAATAGGTAGTAGGTCCAGAGTTCTGTGGACTTAAATTATACGAAATTCAAGCCCCAAATTATTTCGCTTTTTAAGGATTTATTGTTCCAAAAATGCACTACAAAGTAAAAAGAAAATCAAAATCTGAAATCTCACCTCTATTCTCTTTTTTCCACATTCTTCATAATCACAGGGTCTGAAAGCGTCCACAGTACCTAATCATACAATAAAAACCCAACAAATCATTCTCCCAGCCCTCGAAAACTACACTCGCAACAACTTAGTTTCTGCGATAAGGTACGTATACGAGTAACAAAAAAAAAGAGAATAAGTTTAAATCTGACCAAAAAGATGAGCTCTGGATGAAGCAAGTGTTTACCATGCAAAGATATCTCCAACAAAAAATAAAAAAATTAAAACCGGAGCCGGTCTTATCCAAACTTCACATGTGTTGCTCCACACATCGCGCAGCAGCAAAAAGAAAACAACCAGATATACAAGACAAGTCCGGGGTGTGTCACATCTTTTTGTTTCGGACATTTGTCAGAAATTAATCATGTTCTTGTTTGGAACATTTTGATAAATCTACCTGGCACTCTACAGGTAATAAAATTAACGAAAATCTCACTCCGACCACCATCGACCACACCGCAAACCGGGTGGAAATTATTTGGAACGCGGCGAGGTGAGATGAGACACCAAAGATACACACATTAATAAGCGATCGCTGGTGAGTCCTCCCCGAACTTGAGAGTTCATTGCAAGCGCGTCTCTCCTCAAAAACCACCAGTTACCAACCAGGCTGGCCACCATTTGTCAGTCATGTCAGGAGGCCGCTAGCTGCCTCCAAACCGGCAGGTGGTAGTGGTGGTTGTGTAGTGTTTGTTGGTGGGACACTTGATTAATAAGCGTTCACTTGAAAAAGTCCCAAACAGAAAATGGCATGAAAATAAATTTTCTTTGTGTTTTGGTGGCAAGTGGTCTGTACACCTTACCGAGTGGATGAAGGATTACTCTTGCGCACACACACTTGTGTGCGCTGGGTGAGTGGGTAAATGTAAACATAACACATTCCGTGCTGTTTCCTTTGGGCTAATTGAATAAGAGTGTTCCTGAGGTGTGGCCTACACTTATGGGGAATCATTAATCATCTTAATAACGTCGCTTAACAAGGGAATTTACTCTCCATTAATTCGCAACAGTAGAAGAATTTTACAAGGTTTCAGAGAGGAAAGAAACAAATTCTTGAGAGCTAGGAAAGTATTAACACTGAATTAATTATAAATTAATTTTTTTATCAATACAAAGAAACATAGTATCAGATGTATGCCGCAAGCGATACATATAATTTGACAGTTATTGAACAGTGGATGAAGTGGCGGGAAAATTCCGCTATCTTCTGTGACAGAAAAATGCCACCTTAGTTGAAGGGAAGGCTCTACACCGCAGTTGTGCGTCCAGCGCTCACATACGGTTCACAATGTTGGACGATGTACAAAACGTATGAGAGTAAATTAACGGCAGCTGAGATGAAGATGCTTCGCATGACAGCAGGAGTGACAAGGCTTGATCGAATAAGAAGTTCGAAGATCCGTGGACGCTTTCACATCAAGGAAACCATCGTACAAAAAATAGAGCGCGACCGTCTCAGCTGGTATTGCCACGTTGAAAGAAGAGATCATTTGAACCCTGTTAAAAAGGCAATATCTATGCACGTACCAAAGACACCGCGATGTAGGAAAGGCAGGCCTATAAACGCCTGGATCAGACAAATGCGACGACATCGGCATTTCATTGACCTCAGTAACCGAGTGATCCAAAATCGGCAGGCCTGCCGATATTTTCTAAGGTCAAATAGGGGAACCCCACAGGCGGATCAGTAGAAATGCGGTGAAGTGGGAGGGTTATGATCCCTTGTTTTCGGATCATAACCTCGCTGATAAAAGGAAGAAGAAGGAAAAGTTCTTGAAGACAAGGTTTCAGAAAAGCAAGTATAGGCTGACTTATGTGTGCTCGAGAAAGCTTCCGCTTCTTACCACAACCAGTGAAGTACACAAGAGGTAGAAAAGTTTACTCCCGAACAGTGAAATACAATATTTTTATTTGAACTTTAATTTTTATTTTTCAACATAATTTCTTTAAATCTCAACACACTTTTACACCATCTCTTCAATGTTTCCACCTCTTGGAAAAATCAGTTTAAATCTATACCGTTAAAGTGCTCAGAAACAGCGGCATGGACTTTCGCTTACTTATGATCAATGTCTTCAAGTTTGGAAACAGAAAGTAGTCAATTGGGGCAGGTCTGAAGAATAAGATGGGTGGGTGAATCCACAGATCACACAATTCCTCAGTGCTTCCGGTACAAAATAAATAAATAAAAGAGCGCACTTCTCCGGATGAGTTCACTGTGATCATGGTTTTATGCAGAAGATAATCAATAAGTAATATTCCCTACGCATCCTAGAAAACGACGACCAAGGTGTTGCCGCCATTGGTTTGAACCTTGGACTGTGATTATGCCGAAGCGTATTCGCATCATGAGGCGAAATGCAATCGATCAATTACACGTGTGCATATGGAAGTGTTCATGGCGCAGCCGCAGCGATTCAGAATCAAGGGAATTGAGCGACTACAAGAGGCTGCAAGCGACTGCGAGCGGCGATATATTACAACCAAAATATTTTGAATCAGTTTAGTGAATCGCGCGTATATGATGGACAAATTTATTGAACTTGTGCGTGCAAATCAACGTTTTTCAGCAAATTGTTGGAGACGTGTAGGTGCAAATGATAAATTTCTTCACAGGTCTGCGTTTCATAGATTGAATGCACTTGAAATTTATATTTTATTTTGAAGGTTTTCAAATATTTTTTACACTGCTTTCCAGTAACAACAAGCGCCTAATTTTAGGGCGCATATTGTTCGCTGTACCACTGTCAAAACTGGAATGAAACTAGGCGAAATCGCTCTGCCATAGACACTCAATCACTTGCGATCTCGCTAGTAGCGATGTCTCTTGCGATCGCTCGAAAAGCCATTTAGCTTTAAACAATTAGCGACACACCAGTTTGATAAATTGTTAAAGTCTTCTTGCATAGCTTGATACCATCTGCATGTATTAAGCAATTACAGAAGTCAATGTGTTGAACTATATCAGCAATAAAAATAATGAAAGACAGGGGACCTAAGTGGCTACCTTGGAGTACTCCAGAAGTGCAAGACATTATTCTTGAGCAGCAATTATCAATGATGACTTTTTAAGTCCTTCCAACTAAAAACGAAGAGATCCACCTCAGCATTGCCGGGTCTTCTTCTTCTTCCTTTTATCAGCGAGGTTATGATCCGAAAACAAGGGATCATAACACTCCCACTTCACAGCATTTCTACTGATCCGCCTGTGGGGTTCGCCTCAACATTGCCGAGTGAATCCCAAATTTTTCAAGCTTCATTAGCATTAGTGGGCGGGCGTGGCGTAAGTGGTTAGTGTGTCGGATCACTACGCGTGAGGTTCCAAGTCCGAATCCCAGAAAATACCAAAAAGTTTTTTTACGGTCCCACCTCTCGCGAGCGTCTGACAAACATCCGAGAGTATTGTTGTCACGAAAAAGCTTCTCAAATCGCCGTTCGGATTCGGCATTAAACTGTAGGTCCCTTCCATTCGTGTGAAAAATATAACGCACACAACATGAGTGGTTGCGAGAAGCTAGTCCCTGGCACTTTAAAGAGCTGTTGCACCAAATATTTGTATTTTGTATTTTATTAGCATTAACTCGTGATTAACGGAGTCGAAGGCTTTGCTAAAGTCTGTATAGATGGCATCAACCTGACCTCCATCTTCGACAGCATTAATTACAAAAGATGTATAATGGGCTAAGTTAGATGATGTCGAACTTCCGGGAACAAAACCATGCTGGAACTCCGATATATGTTCTTTGATGTGGAAATCTAACTTCTTCTTAATAATACTTTCGAAAAGCTTTTATATAGGAGATAGTTTGCAAATCCCTCTGTAGTTTTCAACATTGTTCTAGGAACCAGATTTGTCCATAGGCACCAAAAAGGAAATCTTCCAAACATCAAGGAAAACACCAGACAATAGTGAGGTATTAAATATTCTAAGCAATGCCTTACAAATAGAACGACCACAGTTTTTTAGGATTATTGCAGGAATACCATCAGCGCCTGGCTTAGGGTTAGGTTTAAGGCAACCAACGGCAGACTCAATATCGTGAATATCCAAAACTAATTGACCAATATCAAGTTTGGCCATCGAACATTGTTCTATGCTGGACGGTATAGTTGAAGGAGAAAATACTGGCTCAAAAAATTGAGCGAATAGTTCAGCAGATGTAAGAATATCGTTGGATACAAAGTTTTTGTTTGCTTAGACAATCCAATAGAGCATCTCTTATAGTTTATGAAAGAGCAACAAGATTTGGAATCTTACTTAAGTTTATTTTCAATGCTAATAATCTAATTATTATGCAAGAATTTACTTAACACACTAAAATCCTTCCGCAAATTCCAGAAAAGGACTTTATCGGTGTTGTTTCCCGAGTTTTTAAATCTTTTACAAGCTTTATTTCTAAAATTTTTTTAATGAAGAAGGCGTCTATTGTACTACAGAGGCTTGGATCTATTTATCTTCAATGAGTAAGGAACAAAATCGGAAAATTCGCATTTAACAATGGCAACGAACCGATCGTTCATATCGCGTAGACATAGATTTTCAAATTACATCCCAATCGAAAGAGTTAATATATGAATTCAAACCCCCAAAATTACATTTCGAAAAGTTAAAAGAATTATTTGAACTCGGCTTCACTTTCAGATAATTATAAAATTCAAATTCGATTAACAATTGTTTATGATAAATCGAGTTATTTAAGAGAGGAAACGGCGCTTTGATAACATCTGGTGGAAGTTTATAAGTATTTTATTTTCATTTTGTTATTGTATACACATTTTTTGTTTTTATCAAGTAATCATTTAAGTACTTTTATTGTTACTTGGCTAGATGAAATAAATAAAGTGAATTAAAATGTCGTCATAGAGTCAGGTTTCTGTAATTATGAACACATCATAATCGTTGTGGCTAGATCCAAGAAACAAAGATGAAGTCTTCGATCTGCATCCGCTAGCATTATGGTAAAAAAATTTTAATGGTAACTGATGTTCATCACCACCATTAGCATTAACATGGTTTAGTTTTTTGACTGATGAACGAAGGAACGAATCTTTACTGCAACTGGCCAGAAATTTCCATCGGAGACTGAGTTTGCGTATTGAGTGGGTACTCCAAATTTGAAGTTCACAAATTTAAGAGAATTCTCAACATCGCAGAGCTTTATTAACTTGAAGCACGAAATGCACTCAGATTTAGCATTTAGTCTCGATGAAACATACGAGATAATAGCGTCCGTAGTAGTATCAGGGAGGAAGCTCGAAATATGATGCCACTTTAATTTACGCACGACATGGAGATCAGGATTATGCTTACATGTTCCCAAAATTGCTTCAGGACGTTTATTTACCTTAGTTTTGGTACCTATTACATTAAGCGTAGTGAAACAATCACCAGAAGCAGGAGCAGCAGTAGAGTTATCAGCCAGAGCAGTCATATCATCAGTGCAGACGGTAGCAATCGAAACAGCTTGCGCATTTTGAGCAACAGATCCAAGAGCAACAGCGTCGGAGGGAGCAGCAATAATAGGGCTATCAGCCACACTGACTAAAGCAACATTAGCATTGACAATTTTATTGACATTGATATAATTGTCATTGTCAGCAGCAGCAGCAGCAATTGGCGGAACGGGTGAAATCATCGGTCTGTTATTAACATTGTCAGCCGAAGAAGAAGCACTAACAAAAGCAGTACGATTAGGAGATGATGATTTCGTAGCACCTTTACTTTTTAACAAACCAGCGGTAGCGGCACTTGAGCGAGCACACATCGGAGAGCACTTCTTCGAAAGAAAGACCATGCAATATACTTTTCTTTAACCACAGTTCGGTTGTGTTGTTCTTTAAGTAAATTAAAATATAAAAAAAAAAAAAAAAATGTCGCTTAATATTTTTAATAAATCTTGTATTATAATATATTTTTAAGTACATTTTTTAACTTTTCACAGAGCTGCAAAAAAAGAAGATTAAGGCAGGAAACAAATTTAACAGGATCATAGAACTTAACTTTTTGTTAAACGTTGTGCAAAATTGCAGCTGCCAGATATGGCCGATTTACGAAATAAAGGGATTTGTTTAAAGCAAAACCCACGTATATTCCATGATTGGATTTACAGTAGCGAGCACGGAAAGTACAATACATCTCCCATTTTTCGCAGAAAAAATGGTTAATTATGTTTAGGTAGCGGCTTTTTTTATTGGCTTCCATTCTTTTTAGGTTCGTAAGTCAATAATTGTCATTTAGTGTTTTAAGTGATAATTGCTGGTAGAAACGAAATATTGTTCTTTCTTCTACGATTGATTGGAAATCCCAATTTGCTCAGTTTTTGTACCTGCAGCAAATAGTTCTATCAATCCAACGGCAAATTAATTTCTATATACAGTACAAACTCGATTTACACAACTAATAGAAATTAAGGCAGTTGCAATAACCAGGTTAACATTTTTGAACGAAAATTGATATCAAAGTGGCTTTGTTTCCGTAGATTTTTGAAAGAAAAACAAATGAATATTTGTATATACATTCTTTTAATTATAAAACGAAAAGTCATATATAAATATGTATATGTTAACATAATACAGTGAAAACATAGTGTTTTTTTTTTTTTTTTTAAGAAATTAGATATTTTAGATTGTTTTTTTTTTTTTGCATTCCATATTTTTCAAAACTGCTGATTCTTTTATTTTTTGAAGAGTTAAAATGTCTTTTACTGGAATGTTATTCTCTTCTTCCCATTGTAAACATATGTTAAAGGAACGAACTGCAACTTCTGTTTTTACTATAAGACAAAGGGGTAACAACTTCAACTTCATTATCATCAATTTCTGCCAAGTCCTTACAATTTACAGGATCCTCAGGGTTTTCGTTAATCCAATCATTAATTTGTTCATTTGAGATGCTATTATTGGGAACAATTTCATCAAGCAGATGAAATGAATTGTTTTTCCCTAATGATAATTGTAGACAGTGTAGATAATGGTAGCTCGTCCTCTTCATCCCATTTACTCTTAAAAGATATTAATATATTCCAACATTTCTTGATAGTATAAGGGTCTCCTTTTTCCCATGCATTCGCTAAGATACAAATTGCATTTCTTAAATTAAATGCCTTCACTGGCAATTTATTGGGCCAATAAACTTTTTTTGTAGTAGAGCTTTGTAATATTTATAACATTCTGGTCCATAGGCTTAAGTATTGCAGTACAATTTGCAGGAAACAGCATAACACTTATCATCCCATCAGCGCTTTGTAATTTATTTTCTTTGCGATGACACGGAGCATTAACCAAAAGCAACACCGCCTTCTTTTCAAGTCCTTTTGATTCGAGAAATTTTCTTACTTAAACAGAAAAACTCTTATTACCGTAACACTTAGAAATTTGTTTTCTTTACTTCACCTCGGGAACAAACACGTCGTGGAACTATTGGTCGAATAAAATAAAAGTCGTCCACGCATTTTTGTTCGCTTTGTAAGTAACAGGCTTGTTCTCAACATTTTTAAATGTTCTCGTATTGGCTGCTTTACCAAAGACGAACAGCTTCACTTTATGCATCCCAGATGTATTTGTGCATTCAAGGAATGTAACTCTATCCTTGCTTATTTTCCGACCTGGCGCTGACGATTCATTAAAACTAACAAGAGTTTTGTTTGGTAACATCCTGTAGAACAACCCAGATTCGTCTGCATTATAAATTTGATCTGCGGTCAAGTTGAGCTGCTTTATTTTTTGTCGAAACTTGAAAAGGAACGGTTCGACAAGGTCGCATTTATTGGATAACTTTTCACCACAAATTTTTAGCATCCGAATGCCATGCCGTTTCTTAAATTTTGCAATCCATCCGTTGCTAGCGTAAGAACATGGTTTCTCCCTTATTTTTTTGTGCAATTGGATTGCCTTTGATTTAATAATGGCATAAGAAACCGGAGCATTTTTAGCTCTTTGCTTTTGAAACTATTCATATAATGCCTTTTTCATCTGCGGGTATTCAGAAGCCTAAAGTGTAACAGTTTTTCGCGGTCTAGATTCAGCTCTAGCCACAAATTGTCTAAGAACGCTTCTCTTTGCCTTTATTCGGCTTATTGTTGACTTGTGAACATTATATTTTTCACAAAGTATGTTTACTGACACACCTTTATCAAGTTCATATAAAATTTCACTTCTTTTTTTAATAGATAATTTTATAACATTTTTTTTAACACCCATACTGAAATTCCTCTGAAGAAATACATGTAGATGCATACAAAGAAGTCCAAATCCAAGAAAACCAACTGTAAAATAATGGCACCAAAAACCAGCCAGAACGAGAACACACAAATAAAAACTAGTGAACAAACATAATTATAATTTTTGGAGAGTATTGTGCTTTCCCCAGCAATTCAAAACAATACCAAGTATTACTTCAAGCCTCGTAACTACCAAAAAAGATTTCACAGCACAATACTCTCCAGAAATGATGAGTTTATTAGACATTACCCCAGATATTGACGAAAGTTTCTAAGAAATTTATTTTTTTTTTTATATAAATTTTTGTACCGTTTACTTTTTCTTCACTGTTTGACTTTAAATGAATCATTGAAATATTCTGATGTGCCACAAAATAAAAAAAAATTCTTATGGGTTATACAAAGTTTGTTAGGCCGTCTGCCTAGTTAACGCCGTAATGACATCGAAGGCGACTTCTGGGCAGAGTTGTTATATCCGCAGTGGTCTACGGATCACCAATGTGGTACGCAGACGTGACATCTCCGACTATACACAAATATAGTATGCAGTACAATATCGGAAGATATAGTCTGCGAGATTGTAAGATTGCTTTGAACGTATGTTTCCGCGCATTTTCCGTACAGACTTAAGCATGGCAGTTCTTTTTACTATCCGTCCCGCGATGAAGCTCAAGAAGAGCACATGTTTTCTTCCGATAAGCAAAGCTCTGTTTAAAAAAGTAGGACGGGCCGGATTAAGCAGCGCAAAAACTAATTGGGATGGCTTTAAAAAAGATATTGAAGCAAATATTGAGCTGAGCGTATCACTTAAAACGCCCTATGAACTTAAAGTTGAAGTTGATCGCTTCGTCGAAATCCTACAGAATGCTGCGTAGAAGAATACTCCCAAACCAAAGAGAACGCCGGCCAGTTACATTCAAACTTATCCACAGAAAATAAAAGAGATGATTATGGAGAAGAGAAAAGCACGCAAAAATTGGCAACAAACTCGGACTCCGCAACAGAAAGCACATCTTAACCGTTTGTGCAACTCACTAAAAAGATCTATTAAAGACCTTAAGAATAATGAAATTCGAACTTACCTAGAAAGTTCAAGCGCAGAAAAAGATTCAAATTACTCGCTTTGGAAGGCTATAAAAGATATTAAAAAAGCTCAAATTCAAGCCGCACCAATCAGGAAAAATCAAGACGAATGGGCCAGGCATGATAAAGAGAAAGCGCAAGTTTTTGCCGCCCACCTGGAAGAAACTTTTAAATTGTTTGACTTATTAAAAATATAAATACGTTGTGTATAGCCAATAGTGCAATAAGAAATGCAACACTAACCGAACAAAATGAAGAAATAAAGAAACTTAAACCTAAGAAGGCTCCTGGATACGATCTAATCACGGGAGAGGTTCTTAAAGCACTACCAAGAAAATCTCTAATTAAGCTTCTGTTCATTATAAACGCCGCGATTAGACTAGAATATGTTCCCAGTCAATGGAAAGTCGCCGAAGTAATAATGGTCCTTAAGTCCGGAAAACCGCCGAATGAAAAAACGTCTTAAAGGCCGATTTCGCTTCTTCCAATTATATGCAAAGTGTTCGTGAGAATATTGATTAGGCGAATACAGCCGGTTATAGAAGAAAGGCATCTCATTCCGGGTCATCAATTCGGATTCAGAAGTAAGAATTCTACAGTTGAACAAGTACATAGCATAACACATGTAATCGAAAAATCTCGAAGAAAAAAGGATTTGTTCAAGCGTATTCCTTGACGTCTCTCAAGCCTTTGACATGGTCTGGGATAAAGGCTTAAAGTTTAAATTGCGACAAGTTCTGCCAGAGCACCTATATAATATTTTGAAGAACTACCTTATGAATAGACTATTCCGCGTCAAATGTGGAAACGAATATTCAGATTTTGAGGAAATAATGGCTGGGGTGCCGCAAGGAAGCGTTCTTGGTCCAGTTTTATATCTCTTATATACTCGTGATATACCGCAAGTAGAATGCACTGAGCTAGCTACATTTGCCGACGATACTGCTGTGGTGGATTCAAATATTTTGAGCTGGCAATGCTCCCATCACTTTCCTAAAATGAGAAAAGTGAGTCAGTCCCATACGAGAGCTAGCGTTGGTCACATACATAAAGCAAACCCAAATAATTTATCTTTATTTTATAATTGACTTTATTGTTAATGTGTGAATTCAAAATAAATAAAAATTTTAAGTAACAATACTTTTTATATTAGAGTGGAAACAAACCCAATACTGCTATCTTGGCAGTAGGTAAAACGGTCGAAGATACTACAGAAAAACTACAAGAAGCTTTAGATGGAGTAAATAATTGGACAAAGATTTGGCGAATCGCACTCAACGAGACCAAATCTGTTCATGTAAATTTTACTTATAAGAAAATAAATAATTTGCAAACTTTTCAAACTCGGTTCCAATTTCGTTTGCAAACGAGGCCAAGTATCTTGGAATGACACTTGATGCAAAGCTGAAATGGAAAACGCACGTAAAGATAAATCGCAAAGAACTAGATAATAAATATAGAGAAATGTATTGGTTACTTGGTAAATATTCCATACTTAATATAGAAAACAAACTTCTTTTATATAAGCAAGTGCTAAAGTCCGTATGGGCATATGGTATACAACTCTGGGGTTGTACCAAAACAAGTAATATTAAAATTTTACAAACTTTTGAAAACAAAGTGCTAAGAGGTATTTTTAATGCGCCATGGTATATTAGAAATAGCGATATCCACAGATATCTTGGCATTAAAACAATCGAAGACGAAATCAAAAACTACGCGAGAAAGCATAAAAGTCAACTAGAAAGTCACGTAGATATTACAGTCCTCCAAGTTTTGGATGAAGGAAATTGATTATGCCGTTTTTAGACTTCCCGCGATAAGTAACCGCGTCTAAACTGCAGAGTTAGCAAGAACTTCTAATGGGAAGGTACCTGCAAAACGTCCTTATTTCGTGAAATGAAAACTACTTGATAAGTCGAATACTTAGTTGTAGTAAAAATAAAAACAAGTCTGTTTTGAAGGGAGGTTTTTTAGTGGGTAAGAATCCCGCACTACTATGTCGATCCCCATAGTGTCTAGTTGAAGATTTTCACATACCCTTAGGAAAAAAAAAACATAACGTATTTACTTCCACTGTCCACGTTTCCAATGACCCAGAGAATCACTCCGATGTGACCCGAAGTAGATACCCACGCTTAATAACACAGTTCGATATATCGCCGCTTAACATTGAAAGTGGCACAACTTAGAAAAATTTTTATTTTAATGAACAAAAGGAGTTTTTGTGATTTGCGTACACTCAAAGGGTTATGAATACCTTTAACATGTTTACACACAGTGCGGGCGTTGGAAAGGATAGAGAGAGAGAGAAAGATTTTTGGTGTAGTGGTTCTTGAAGCTCAGTTGCACAAACAACTGGGAACTCATAGATTCTCCGGGGGTGGTGTCCAGATAACTGGGAAGATTTTAGTTATTTTTTGTCTTTGCTTCTGATTCACATTACTTTTTCCCGATAACCGATGTCGAGGGCAAATCACCATCAACAGAGCGAATAATTTTTCCAGCCACATGACCAAGCTATTGCCAGTGTTATGCCTTCGCAGTAGTGTTCACACAAGCTTTCGCAAATGATCGGAATGATTTTATATATTTCATGAGAAATAAATAAATGCTTGCTGACACATCAGGATTCGAACCATGAACCATTAGCGTGGCAACTGACGATGTTACCACTACACCATTGCCAACCCTACTATTGCATGTAAGCGTCTGTATATTTGTGGTGATCTTGGGTCTGTGACTTTCCTTTCGTTAAACTATGCCTTCATATACCAGTATTAGTCAAACGATGGCAGCATACATCCAATTTAGGCAGCTCTGTCTAGATATTTCGTACTATCAGAGTTATTGGCGGGTACTGCGGTGTGAATAATGATAATACTCTTTTATATATAAATATCAGTATGGTCCAACTATTTATTGTATTCAGAGCTCTCTTTCTTTTTCAAAATTCATCGTAGCTTTGGAATAACTGAATGGAACTAGTTTACCGAACTACTATTTGGTTATGCATGTATTTCTACTAAGTACTGCTGGTTATGGCTAGATTTCATTCTCTATTCTATATCTACATCGTGGGCTTTAGAGGTATTTACGGTCAACTTAAAAAATCAAGCACAGCTTTGTATGGGAAATATGTACATATGTATGTATGTAGTATACTTTGCAAACGGAAGTACGACATAAGGAGGAGAAAAGATAAACCCTCAGATCCTTTCATACTCAATTTCTTATTTCTCCCATCTATTCTTCCATTTTCCGTATACCCAAATCTAAAGTATCCTTAAGAGTAATTTATTCTACATTTTTATGCAAATACCTCAAATGTCCCTCCAAATATTCACAAACACCCATACACCAAGACGACGAGAAACCCATAAGCGGATTGGCCAAAAGAAGACGTATGGCTATTTAATGATTTTCGATAACATCTCACCCCATTTCGCAGACCATTCTCCTCTCGAAAAGGCGTCCGGAATGGAAATTTTTCCTTAGAATCGCAAAAAAAAGCACCTCTTCTCCACTCTTTGTCCTGACTCGTAAATTTCCCACACCCTCGTTCATCAACCCCCACCCGCCCAAAAACTCATATCAAAGTTCCGACAAAAAAAAAACCCAAAAATGGAAGCTAACGCAGAAAAAGACAAAAAATAAGTAGAAACGCTGAACGAAAATTCTTGCACGATGAAACCCTCCCCTAGGAGCGGCAGCAACGACGAAGACTATGGTAGCTTGTTGGAGTAACACGAAATGGTACGTACAGTGTAGAGGGTGGCGCGGCTCCGTAGCATGAGGGATTACATTGGGTGATTTATATGGGATTCCGAAGAGTTATGGCCAGAATGTGTCGGCAATTTTTATTGGACATTTTAAAAAGCGAGTAAGATGTTCCTTCTAAGACTTTTTCGGCGCGGCACTGGAAATATTTATTATTACATTATATCAGCATCTGCCTTTGCGAAGAACCACCAGCCCACCACGTCCTCTCATTGTAGCCCAGATGGGAACGCAAGGAGGGGGTGAGTTCTGACATTTTTTTTTGGTTTACCCTCTTCATTGGAATTCAAATTCGCGAAATTCGTGCTAGGATTTTTCTATTCGGCCACCTCATTCGTGTCCTGTATGTGTAAGTCTTTGCGTGGCTCTCCTGACTTAAGCAAATGACCTCGTGTACTTGAAGACATACATATTTTATCGTCGTTACACATTCTTCTTGCAACAACTTTGCAAACAGAACTTCAAATACACCCCGACTAGTAAAAACAAAACAAGGACATCGCGGACATTTTGAAGCCACTGCGCGCACGAAAGTTTCTCTGGAGCGCCGAAATAAATGTGGCAGCTGGCTAAGAGTAATGGCGACAAAATGAATGATTCCTGCGGTCGGTAGCGTCGTCCGTTGTGGTGAAAAATTTACGGGGTGCTGAGAAAAAACTCTGCTGCCCAATATTAATGCCCACTTTAATCCTTCGTTTCTAATTTAAGGGGTGTCTTCTTTACTCTCCGTGAAGACGCCGCGATTTTTGCATACGAAATTTATGGCAAAAGCGGACCAACGTCGTCCTCTTCGTTGTGCCACCGTGTTGTCGTTGCCTTGACTAATTATACTCGAAGATAATTCACTCGCGGGTGCTGTTGCACGGGAGCGGGGGAGTTACTTGCGTCGTCGTAAGGAATTGCAAATTGTTGCCACTTTGTAATTAGGAATTCGGCACACGTTTTTCGCAACGAATTAAAAGACAATAATATTAATTATTGTTTCAGTGTTGCTATTGTTCGCATCGGAGTTTTGCGTTTTCTTTTTTGGTTTTTAGACTGGGGGCTCTGTGTGACGTGCGTTCTGACTTTGGGAAACAGCGTGTTGCGGGAGAGTGGGCGGATGATGTGTCTAGCGATGTCAGCGATGTGAGCGATGGTTTTGTGAGTTTTGTCGTCGTCGTCTACACAGCATAAGTTATGAGTTGTCACCTGTCACATCGCCTGTCAAATTGAAAGTGGATTGAACAAGTATTTATCGTGATCGCAGATAAGAATTTCAATTAGTGAAATGAATTTGCGTTTTGCGGGCGGTTGGTCGTAGATCGATTTGGATCCGCTTTGATAGACTGGAAGACGGAGGTAGTTGCTTAGTGGAAATACAAATGGGTATATATTGAGTAAAAATCATTTAAAGTTCCTTGCAGACAGTAGTGCAGATACCAAATTCATGAATACATGCTTTCTTTGCCTTCTCGTTTAAGTTATTATACATGAGACTTAAAATTGTATGTTTGTGCTCTGACTTGCAACAAGCCTCATCTAGGACTTACTCATGCGCCTTCGACGTCTCGGACAAGACATGACCACACGTTGATGGATTTTGGCTGTGGTACCCGTTGACTATGGCAAAGAAGGTCCCCCATACCTGCCGTAAATTAAGCAATGATCTATAACATCCATGTCTTAGAATTTTACAGGTATGAGCATTTGAAAATACTAAATAAAAAAATAACATTATTTTGTTTACCATTTAGATCACGCTGCAAATCCCCATAATCTGTAGTGCTTGAGACAGCCTCGATTAGTTTGCTGTTCAATTTTATTTTTGAAAGATAGTAGAAGATACTCGTATTCCTCTAAACTACAAGTAGAAACTATTACTACAAGCTTCAACAGAGTACTCCGACAACAAGCTGCATGTGACCAGCCCTAACCTAACAGGGACCTATACGAATAATCTTAATACTGAACGAACGGATTGTAGCTAAATTTGAGAATGTAAAAATCCGTTAAATGGGAGAAGAGATATGTTTAAAAAATCCCCTTCGCTATAAGGCTAACTGAGGACCACTGAAGAAGTTTTACTTTGCTGCGTCAGTCTTTAGCTAATGGCCTCCAGTTGCGCACTCCAAGTTAGTCGAGGTCCCCTTGAGCTTGTGCGCATCACCTACGGCGAGGAGGCCCTTTACTGTGTTGTCCTTCCGGGTAAGATTCGGATACTCTGCGGGCCGGATCGTTGGTTATTTATAGAATAATATATATAAAAGGGCTTAAAGCGACAAATAAAAAAAAAAAAAACCTATCGGGCTGAACGTTGACATTTTAAATAAAATACATTAAGATGAACATACAAGGGCGTGGAATGAATACGTTTGCTATGCAAAATCATAGATAAATTTAATATATTGCTGTTCGCGTTTTATTTTCTACTTGTTCAACTTTATTGCATGTTCCTTGCACATCTGTGCGGATGTACGAACATAAAATGATCTTTCCTTAAAGTTGTGGTGTAAGAATGCGGATTTGTTTTACTGTACCTAAAAAATTAACAATGCTGCTGTTATTCTGAGGTACTAAACTGAGTGGTCAGTTATAATGATCAGTTCAATAGATTTGTCTCAATTTTTAACATCGTTTATTTCGATTTACTTATGTATTTATTTTGTTCCTGAGTTTTGACTTAAATCATGCATTAGACACTGCATCGATAGAATTTTCCGCTGCAGCAAAAGCACTGACTATTTCTTCTAAATTTGGATCATCTGAGGTTAAAATTTTGTCATCACCGGTTACGTACTCCTCCTATGCTATTTCTGAACCAACGATGTTCGAATTGTTCATCAGTGCAATCCATTCAGAGAGGGGCTTTTCATCAAATTGTTCTTCGTTTCGAGGGTTGTTCAAAGTCTCCAAGCCAGCAGCTCAAAACAGTAAGCAATTGTGCTGCGACTGACGCGATCCCAAGCTGTGGCTATTATGCCGACAGTGTCTAATAAGCCAATGGCACATTCCTTATTAGCTCTGTGTCCCGAATTATTTTAAGCACAAGGTTTTTTCGAAAATTTGCTTGGAATTTAGGCTTATCACACCCTGGTCCATGGTTGAGGTATCGATGCTGTATTGGGTTGTAAGAAAGCCAGTTTTATTGAAGAAAGGTTTTGAGTCACTAAACACAAGGATAAAGTAAAAGTCGGGGAAAATTCTCCCGTTATGTTCTGTTTTCGGTCGTTATATCCGAATTTCATGATAAACAACCACCACGAAAAGGTCGTTATAACCGAAGTGGTCGTTATAGCCGAAGTCGTTACAACCGAAAAATGTTATTCATTATTGAATGGCAAACCAAACTTTAGCTTTTAACTCCGTCGTTATAACCAAAATGTCGTTACAACCGAGGTCACTATATGCGAATTTCTTTTTGAAATAAAGAACTTTTAATAATAATAATAATATACGAATTTAACTGTAGTTACACTGTTTATAATCAAGCAAAGCTTTCAGCATACGTATGAATGTACATATCGTCGCGTACATGGCAACACCACACAACTGACATTGCCATGCACCCGACGATATATATGGATGTATGTACTTCGCCTATACTTTTATCGACTTTGAGAAGATCTTCTGTACTTCGAATAAAAATTCAAAACAACGGACACGACTGGGTGGGGTCTATTCATATGCTTTTCAAATTATTCAGAATCAAATCTAGTCGAACTTTTTAAAACATTTGTTTCCTTCTTTTAATTTCGTTAAGAAATGCTGAAACATTTTTTTTACAACTTTTGAAGTAGTATCATTGCATATTATATGCAATGTCTTTATAGGTATACCATATATCATACAATAAAAATAGCCAGTTTTTGAAAACCGGCTAATAAAATACTAACCATTATATTATTAAAAAAAAAAAAACAGATACGCCATCTAGTAGCATATATTTCAGCTAAAACAAATATGAAATTTAACCAAATCCGTTTGAGCCGTTTTCGAGAAAATCAAGTCAGTGTTCTGGTTTCCGTTAAAAAAAATTCGCTTGATGTTAAAAGGCGAGTTCTGACAAATCTGAATCTTTAAAGGAGAAGGAAAAAACTCTGTTGATAGGGCCGATCTGTTAGTCGAACTTATTATAGTTTCGCAAAAAATTGTAGTGTCGGCACCGTGGCGCAGTGGTTAGTGTGTCGGAGTACTGTACGTGAATTTCAATATTCGAATCCCAGAAACCACCAAAAAGTTAATTCTCGGTTCCACTTCTCACAAATGTTTAATAAATATCCAAGAGTATTGTCGTCATGAGAAAACTTCTAAAAAATAAAATAAGAATTGCCCTTCGGATACGGCACAAAACTCTAGATCCCATCCATTCGTGCAAAAAATATAACGCGCGCAACACGAGTGGTTGTGAGAAGCTGGGCCTAGGCCCTTCATGGGCTGTCATGGGCGCCAAATATGTACATATTTATGTATATAACAGCAATGGATCGAACGAGCCTACCTAAACTAGTACTTTCTCATATTCTCTTAGCTAGGAGAATCCTTGCCCAAGAGTGGGAGTGCCTATCATCCAATTGTAGAGCTCCAAAGGGAGATTAGAATGCGCAATCAGTTGCTTTCAGTATTTGAAGTCACCAGAAGAAGATGGCATCACACCAGCCCTACTACAAAAAAGACAAGGAAAACTCATGCCACGTCTACTCAAGATAGTAAAAAGTAGTCTAGCCTTGAGCTATATATCGTCGGTTCAAAGGTAAAAATCATTAACTAACAAAATAGACAATAGGAGATAATTTGATATAAAGACTATTTTGAGTCTCAAAATTCCAATTCGGCAGATACAAAATCGATTTTTATTCTTTTCATGTTATTTAACTACCTGAGCTACTATTATAAACACCTGAGCTACAATATAGCATCTGTTTACTGTCCGCCGCTATGCTCCCTAGAAAAAGATGACTACTTTCGTGTCTTCAATGCCCTTGGCTCAGATTTCCTTATTGGTGGAGATTTCAGCGCGAAGCACACCTTCTGGGGTTCCAGATGTACATCTTCTAAATGAAAAATTCTCTACGAAGTGGCATATGAATTCGGTTGTTGTTTTTATTCGACAGGAAAACCGACCTATTGGCCAACTGACTCACAAAAAATTCCCGATCTTATCGATATTTTTGTTACAAAAGGCATTTACGAGAAGTTTATTACAGTCAAAGAATGTTTTGATCTCTCTTCTGACCACTCGCCGGTAATTTTATTACTTGGAGAAGCGCTGATCAAGAAAAAAGGGTTTCCAAGACTTACTAGCAATAGAACAAACTGGGAGGGCTTTAGAAATGATTGCGAAACAAATATCGCCTTAAATGTATCACTTAGAACACCTTGTGAACTAGAGGACGAAGTTGATCGCTTCGTGGAAACAATTCAAATAGCGGCATGGAGAAACACTCCTTCTAGAAGCTATAAGATCAACCGCAACGAAAAGTATGCCAGAGAAATCATTGAACGGCGATTTGAGAAGCTTTTTCGTGACAACAATACACTCGGATGTTTCTCAGACGCTCGCGAGAGGTGGGACCGTGAAAAAACTTTTTGGTATTTTCTGGGATTCGAACTTGGAACCTCATGCGTAGTGATCCGACACACTAACCACTTACGCCACGGCGAACTGGTGAGGGAGAAACGAAAAGCACGAAAGAAATGGAAAATCACTCGTGCACCGCAGCATAAAACGGTCCAACCGACTATGCAATCGCCTTAGAGATAGTATTCGCGAAAAAGATAGCGACCTAGCTTGAAAATCTCTCCGGTGAAAGAGAAGAAATGTTTAAGCCGTTCGACGGCCCTTCGTTAACGCCCAACTCCCCAGTCACGATATCTGACAACTTTAAAGTAAATAAAGTTGCATTGATTGAACTGAGGGAAGTGATTAAAAATCTACAGACAAAAAAAGCTCCGGGTTACGACTTGATAACGGCGCAGGCAGTCAAGGAATTGCCGAATAAAGTTGTTATCAAACTGCTCTATTTGATCAACGCTTCATTCAGATTGCTCTACGTTCCGAGATGGAAGTCGCCGAGATTATAATGGTCCCGAAACCAGGCAAACCGCTTAATGAGAAGAAATCTTATCGGCCTATTTCCCTATTGCGGGTTATTTCAAAAATATTTGAAAAACTTCTTTCCAAACGTCTACAGTCCGTAATCGGCGAAGGACGTCTCATTCCTGACCATCAGTTTGGATTTAGAATCTAACATTCTCCAATGGACCAAGTCCACAAAATAACTGACGTGATTGAAAAAGCGCTCGAAGAAAAAAAGATTTGTGATGGTGTATTTCTTGACGTCCCACAAGCTTTCGATAAGGTTTGGCACGAAGGCTTGGAGTATAAATTGCGACTACTACTGCCACTGCTACTCTTTCTAATCTTGCGATCGTACCTCACTGAAAGACTCTTTCGTGTTAAGCACGGAAATGATTACTCTGACTTCAAGGAGATTGCGGCCGGAGTTCCACAAGGAAGTGTCCTTGGCCCGCTTCTATATGTACTCTACACGCGTGATATCCCGCAGGAAAGAAACTGCGTCGCCGCCACGTTTGCGGACGATACGGCGATATTGACCACGAGCGAAACTTTTGAAGCAGCAACAGGAAAGCTGCAACATGCTATTAATAAAGTCCACGCTTGGACGAATTCTTGGCGTATTGTGCAAAATCTACTCACGTCAACTTTACCTATAAAAATGAGGATAGATTACCTGTATATCTTAACCCGGCTCAAATACCGTACGCGAACGAAGCCAAATATCTAGGAATGACTCTAGATGTTAAGCTTAAGTAGAAATCGCACGCAAAAAGAAACGCGACGAGCTCCAAAACAAATGCCGACAAATGTACGGGCTACTCGGAAACATTCGAAGTCGAGCGTACATGACAAACTGCTTATCTATAAGCAAGTGCTAAAGCCTGTGTGGACGTATGGTATACAACTATGGGGTTGTACCAAGAAAAGCAATAGAAACATCATACAAACTTTTGAAAATAAAGTTCTTAGAACGATCGTCAACGCACCGTGGTATGTACGTAACGAAGATATTCATCGAGATCTGGAAATTCCCAGCGTCGTCGAAGAAATAATAAAATTTGCGCGTAAACACAAATATCATGTTCACGGCCATTGTAACCTTACCGTCATTCAACTACTTGACGCGAATAATTCAATTCTTCGTCTGCAAAGGACAAAACCTTTTGACCTCGCATCATAAAATACGCCGGTCGCGAAAAAGGCAGGAACTTTCATTAGAATTTAACTTGTCTAAAGTTCTACATTTCTTTTTAATCACATACGAACAGCTTTTTCCAGAATCACGAGTCTCGTAAGCGCAAATAAATAATTAAGGGTGGCAATGGTGTAGTGGTAACATCGTCAATTGCCACGCTAAAGGTTCATGGTTCAAATCCTGATGTCGGCAAGCATTTATTTATTTCTCATGAAATATACAAAGTCAGTCCGATCATTTGCGAAAGCGTGTGTGAACACTACTGCGAAGGCATAACACTGGCAGTAGCTTGGTCATGTGGCTGGAAAAATTATTCGCTCTGTTGATGATGATTTGCCCTTGACATCGATTATCGGGAAAAAAGTACTGTGAATCAGAAGCAATGACAATAGTAACAAAAAAAAAAATCTCCCCAGTTATCTGGACGCCACCCCCGGAGAATAGCTGAAGCATAAACAACTGAGCTTCAAGAACCACTACACCAAAAATCTTTCTCTCTCTCTCTATCCATCCTTTCCAACGCCCGCACTGTGTGTAAACATGTTAAAGGTATTCATAACCCTTTGAATGCGCGCAAATTATAAAAAAAAAAAAAAAAACTGCTGGATGAGCGTCGGCTTGGTTGAGTATTAATTTTGAAGAGATGTGTTTTTTTTAGTGAGTAAAAATCTCACACTATCATAAGCACGCGCGGTCGGGCCTTATGGTGTTTTTAGAAGATTTTTCACCTGCTCTCGGCGGCAAAAAAAAAATTAACTTTACGTAATTGATGTTATAATTCTTTGACGTTAGGTAAAAGGGGGTTAAGTCAGAAATTGCAGTTACCAGAAAACGAGATTTTAAGTGTGATTTTTATATGAGCAATTTACTGCCTTATTTCCTGTGCATCAGTTAATTACTATAGGAAGCAGTTGTGCTAGACTTAAGTTAATAATACCAATCGGAAAAGGAAATAATCTGGCTTAAGCCCATTTGCCATTTTTTTGACTTAACCCCTTATTACCTGGCACAAGAGAATTGTTATAAACACAAAACAGTTCATTTAGATGATTTTAAGAGAAATGCACTTAATGATTTTTACCTGCATGGGGTTTCGAACCATATTGTACTTAATGAGAAAACAACATTTTTTTCTTTTTTTCTTTTTACCAAAAACGAATTTATTTCAAATAAAAATAAGTAAAAGGAACGATTTTTTTAACCAAATTGAGACATTCATACATAATGTGCTCCGCAGTTTCAGTGTCCTCAAGATATAGTCTGCAAGTGTCAGATTGCCTAATGCCAATTTCCTTAAGGTGGTATACGGATTTGAGAGGGCAATGACCAAAGTCTGTTAAAAACTTTGTATTATGTTTGTTCGTTGCTAGAATTGTTTCAATCTTTTACTGGAGAGATCAGTAAAGCTCTTTGTTTTCGCGTTGATCCCAACGATATAGCCCAACTTTGATTTGTCTTGTAGCTAGGCCTCAAAAGGGTTCCGGATCAATAAATTTGAGTTGGGAGCCAGATCTGTCTAGTTGATCAGCAGTCTCATTGCCGGGGATGCCCTGTGGCCAGGGACCCAAGTGAGTGAGATGGTGTTGTATGTAGCGTGCTGCTTAAGGGTAACGAGAACGTACCAAACTAATTTGGACTCAAAGCTGACAGATTTGAGGGCTTTTAGAGCTGCTTGGCTCTGCAGCATAGACCACTGCTTGGAAGGTAGGAGTGTTTTCACCTAATGGCCCAGCAAATTTGAAATGGGGGCCAAAAATTCCGGAACACACATTTTTGAGCCATCGGTGTACAAATTGATTTGTCGATCCATTTAAGGAAGCTGGGGGTTTTCCCAATAGGTTTTACCACGTCGTCAGATGCGCATACTGCTGGTGAGGTTAGTAGCGGAATTTCGTTTAGTACCTTCATGACCTGTTAAATCAGAGTCCTTCACATTACAAGGGAGATGAATGATGTTTGTACCTTTTGAATGGTAGTACGAGCATGGACCTGTTCGCTTTTTTCCCGCCATATATTAATAAGGCATAGAGGCGTACCCCACAGACGGATCAGTAGAAATGGAGTAAACTGGGAGGGTTATAATCGCTTGTTTTCAGATCATAACCTCGCCGAAATAAGAAGAAGATTTCTAAAGTGCGATAGCCATAGATCGAAAACGATATCTTATAGCATATTACACAACCTAACAACAAAATTATAGAAAAACAGCGAATTGAATTATCTCACTTCAATGGTGACTTTATAGTCTTTTGATCAGTATTTTCTAATTATATAAACCTTTGTATCTGCTTTGGGGCAGATTATGTACCCTCATTTAAAAGAGTTTATAGGAGCCTTGCTGTGTCTTCCTCATAGTAGTGCATTTACTGATAGGGTGTTTTCCTAAACCAAATTGATTAAGAGTTTAGGCCGAGACAACTTAAAGGTTAGCACTGTTAATTCACTGATGCTTGTGAAAGGAATTGTTTCTGAAAACGGTTTCAAGAACTGGGTATCGCGAAAAGATGTTGTATTAAGATACCACAAAGCTTAGATTAAAGCTCCCTAATTTAAAAAAAATTATGTTTTTTTTTCATAAATAGTCGTTTAATATAAGAAACTCAACTTTTATAATGACACTTCACTTTTCAACAAAACACTTCTATTTTTTTCTGAAAACACTTCACTAAAAAATTGGCAAGCGGCATCACTGATTGTCAACTTTGATCAGTGTTCTAGCACATGGTAATAGAAACACTTCCAAACTCTCCAATTGATGAAATCAAAATAAATGTATGCTTTCAATTTTGCAATCAGGGTTATCGTGAATTATTTTTCGCTCGGAATTTTTCTCCCGAACAAAAATTGGGTATCTTTAAAAAAGAGGAAACAATTCGCCGGAAAAGAAATAGGTATCATGAATGACAATTCGGGAGAAGTTTCAACACAGTCACGATATTTAATTTTTACCCAATGAATTTGTTCCCTATTTTTGAAGGTATCTAATTTTTATTCGAGGGAAAAATAATTCACGATAACCATGAATATGTTTCTTAATTATATACCTTGAAGATTTCATCGTGGGTACGAACCCTGGTTGCTGATCACTTCTTGTTTAGATTTTCTACTTCTAAACAGTTGTGGGTATTAGTGAGGCATACGTAACTATGGGAATGACGATAGTAAGGTAGGTTCAGTGATTAATTTTGGGCTTCAGACCTCACTTTTTCCAAAGAGACTAGAACAGGCACAGAAGGCCTTAGTAGATATGGGCTCCAGGTGAGTTTCTGGTCTAGTGTTACCCCTAGATATTTACATTGATTGATACTTACAACAATATTATTTAACCTTTTGTCTCTTGATTTCTTGTCGAAATCAAGTAGTAGCAACAAATTATGAAAAGTAATAACCGTTGCGGCCACAAGATATTGTATTGGAAAAAAACTAAGTCAGATAATGAGTTTTTCCTCTGAAGAGAAATTAAATGCCTGCACTTAATGAATTTTATAATTTTGTAATTCCTATGCCTAGATAGTAAACTTATATGGAAAAAGCATACAGAATAAATATCTATTAGGCTACACGTGCTTTATGACTCCCTAAATTTTCTTCTAATCTTATCTACTGTTTTGTGTGAACGTCTAAAAACATTTTGTCGACAGCAATTAGTCCATGACAGTGCAGTTTTAGACCTACCACTATTTTATTGCTTTAAACCGCCTATAGCAGTATCTATAGAGCAGAGCTATACAGACCCATGTCTACATAGTTGACATCCGTGCCAAGCTTGTCCGCCTATATACAACGATATCGGAAAACTCATGCTGCTCCATTAAGATTGGTGATAATCTTCCCGATATCTTCGATGTCAAAAAAGGGTTTAGACAAGGCGATGCGAAATCATGTAATTTTTTTTAAAAACGTACATTCTTGGACGTATTGTGCCTAACTCACAAGCCTACAAAGAGGCACAATCTTTCAGAAGGCTGTACAATTACTCGCTTATGCGGACAACATTGACATAAATGGCAAAAATGGGTTAAACGGCGAACGAGGGTAAAAGTACATGCTCTCAGCAAAACAATGGACAATTACAATTGACAGAATGTCACGATTTACAGTTACAACTTTAAGGTAGTTAAAGGCTTTGTTTACCTAGGCTCCGACATAAATTCGAGAAATTACCGCGGAAATGAAACGAAGAATCCATCTTGCCAATCGTTGTTTTTTAAGGCTAAGAAGGCTATGGAGTAGTAAAGTCATCTCTTGAAAAAAAAAAGGTAACCCTACCCAACACCCTAATCAACCGAGTCTTGCTATATGGCGCAGGCACGTGAACCTTATTAAAAGGATGAGGATTCCCTTGGTTACTTTGAAAGAAAGGTTCTTTGAGTTATCTTTGGTCTCGTCAGAACAGACAGGAAATTGAGGAGAAGATAAATACCTATATTGAAGAATTGTGTGACCTGTACAGCGATATCGACCTAGCTAGAACTGTAGAGTGGATGGTGCCTGGAAGAAAGGATCATTGATGAATACAATAATTTCAGCACTGTTCAAAGATTAGAAAAAAAAAAGTTGGTACTCGTGCGGTACGGTTCCACTTGTATATATAAAATATTCGATATAATATATTTATCCTAAAAAAGTGAACACATTTCCCCCATTAGCGCCGGTTCTAACTCTCTATACCGCCAAAAAAGAAAAAAAAAAAAAACCCAAAAGTTGCTTAAGTAGTGTCGTAAATCCTCACCGAGTGACAGAATTTATGCGAATCATTTACATGGCTCGCGTGAAGCAATCAAAACAAACTTTAGCCATCACAAAGACTGAACACTAATCATCAGACTTAATATTCCTAGCACACATATTTTCCCTCTCTCGTGCCGCGTCACTCATCACAAAGGACAAGAATAGTCGCACTTTTCAACAAAACTAAATGAACTAACTTACAAGTCCTGGCACAACACACATTTCACAACACAAAAGAGTCATAAATCTTTCGAGAGACATTCATTTAGAAAATTTGTTTCAATTTATTCCCTCCGTGGCATCAAAAAGTTATTGCAATCCTGCATGTGGAAGTTCATTTGAATCATTAAGAATCCATAAAGTTAATGCGCAAGTGAGCTGCTGTTGCCACCACAGATGCACACACAACTTATGCGAATACTAGCCAAAGATTCCTTAAGGAAAATTCCAGAACTTGTTTAAAGATTTTACCATCACCACCACCATCAACCAGTACCCGTCTGTAAGGCATTAGCCAACACAACACAGAAAGGGTTAAGCATGCACTTGCACATTAAAATACCCCAAAAAAGAGTAACGCTGAACTATAAATTAATAAACGCTTGTATGTATAATAAACTGTCTTCGGAAGTTATTTACGGGCACCGCTCAAAGGAGCGTACAGCAACTTCTTCGAAAAGACGACCTCGTCCTCGTCCTTTTTTGGTGTCGCCCTGTTGCACTTTGTTTAGTACACGAACTGATTACACTTCTCTCGCCAAACTTAACTTGCCAAAGTTTTACCAAAAGGGGGACGTGCGAACAAAGTTTCCTTCGACCACACACACACTGTGGCAAGGAATGCACGTACCCACGTGAATCCCTCCCAAGACTGTGTCTTATTACGCACATAAATCTGCCACTTTCTTAGGTGTCAAGTTGCACAGAGCAATGTGAGATTTTTGTGTTCCTTGCTGCGTTCTCGGGGTGGGTGTTATTTGTATTTTGTTTAATTAATTTCTCTTTCGAAAGAAAAAACCAAGAAACTAATTTACCTTCCGAGAAGTGAACAACCTCAGAGTGCGGTACCTACGATGGCGGCCCTCAGCCAGTTGTTACCATGCCATTGGCTCTTGCTCTTGGGTTGCAAAATTTATTATGCTAGCTGTGCCCTCGATGTTGGCTGGTTGATTCTGCGCTCACTTGGTTTTATTTGACGTTCTTTGTGAGGACTTAAAACGGTGTTTAGTTCATGTTCTGAGGTTCATAAAAAAGCTTTGCCGCAATGTATCTATATATGCATCAAACACATACGAGATCAGGCTAGAGTTGAACCTTTTGAAGGGGAAGCGCTTAAAACTGGCTTAGTGGAGATAGAATAACAAGTAAAACCACACGCAAACTTCTAAGAGATTTTTTTTTGTGATACAATCCATCATGCAGATGAACTGTTAAATATTTTGCTCGCATGTCAATGGTGGTCTGAATAATAAGAACCACAAATTATTCATGTGGTTGAGCTACGAATGTACTTACATCAGCGTTTTTCTTTCGGGTGAGTCATAGGGGTGTGATTACATTAGACGATTTCAACAGAATTCCAGTAAATATTTTCTTTAGATACTTGCACTGTGACTTAGAAGAAAAAAATGCGTCATAACCAAAACCATCTAGCTACTAACAGAATAAACTTTACACGCATACGAATTGGGTAGGTACATACTTGTAGTTACGAGTATATACTCGTACCTACATTTATATAATTTTGAGTTAAGGAGGATATAAAGTTTACTTTTTCAAAAATATAAAGACTTTGTTTACGTAAGCCAGATATTTTGAAAATCATTTCGACTATATGAATCTTCAGAGACATATCCGTGTTAAATAATAATATTTGGCACAACAGCTCTTTAAGTGCTTGGGCCTAGCTTCTCTCAACCACTCGTGGTGTGTGCGTTATATTTTTTCGCACGAATGGAAGGGACCTTCAATTTTAGTGCTGTATCTGAAGCGCAATTTGTTTCGAGAAGATTTCTCGTGAGAACAATACTCTCGGGTAGTTGTCAGACGTTCGCGAGAGGTGGGACCGTGAAAAAACTGTTTGGTGTTTTCTGGGATTCGAACTTGAAACATCACGCGCAGTGAACCGAACAAATTAACAACATGCGCCTATCCGTGTTCGATAGCTTTAATTTGATGCCGTTTGATAACGTTTTCAGAAAACAGTGTTTTCGAATTCTTTCGTTTAAACATCTATTCGGAGGTCTTAGGTCAAAAGCATAACTGTTATGCTTTTGACCTAGCAAAAAAAGCTTTTTTTTATTTTATACTGACTTTAAACCCGGTTTACACGCTTTTAAATCGACACTAACGGATGCATTAGTGACTGATCGCTTTGTTGAGCTAAAGTGTAAATGAAAGCCTCGTTTTGATACAATTTTTCACATACATATTATACGTATGTATGTACACATTTGGTGACTCTAAGGCTTCTGTTTACAGCGCAGCCGGTGGCAGATTTCATTAGTCTTCAAGACATAATGAAGAAATCGTATCCAGTGATAATGCACAGAAGAGCTTGTGCAACGATTTCAATCCAACCTTTGTTGAATAAAGACTGTAAAAGATCAGTCTTTTTTGTGGCTAAAGTTATTTCGGCTTTTCAAAACCCAATACATACCTAAGATACAGCAGCAGCTATAAGGCACTATGCAGTGCAAAAAAGAAACAATATTACGAAAGTGAGGCCAAAAGATTGGTGCACTACAACAACGCATCACAGTTTAGAAAGCTAGCTAGAAAGCTGAATGGAAGAAAAGCGATCGTCAGTAAGGACATGACCCCGAATAAGGTCCTGATACACTTTAGGAACCTGCTGAACCCTACTTTTGCTAAGGTATCATTCCAGTATGCGACTCCGGGTTTCGAAAACCATATATTGTCGGTTTAGTGCAAAAACTCACTAAGTACATTTTTGCCATTTTTCAGTTTAAAGTATTTAAGTGCTTGTTTTAATGTTTTTCACCCATGCAAATACTCTTTAAGTGCATCAGATGAGATAATAATCACTTGAAAATAAAGAAAAAATCTTTTGAAAAGTTTTAATAAATATTTTTTTACTGCACTGCTAATTTGAATTGTGAATAACCAAATATTGAGCTGATATTAATGACTTTTTGCACTAAGCCGACGATATTGTACTTGATGCACCAATCACTTTAGAGGAGGTAACTGGAGGCCTAAAAAAAAATGATGGCAAAGCTCCAGGTTCTGATAAAATACCAATTGAATTTTATAAATATGGCACAAATACGAGTATGCTTGTAAGTAAGCTCGTCCTCTTATTTAACAACATATTGGAACAGGAGACTATTCCTCAGCAATTCAGAGAAGCTTTGATCTACCCATTTCATAAAAGGGTTGTACATCTGATCCTGCAAACTACCGAGGCACCTCCTTCTTGAATGGATCCTATAAAGTTGTCAATGCAATTCTGCAAGGACGGCTTGTGGCATGGGTTGGTTTCAATAGCCTGCTTGAGGAGTATCAGGCAGGATTCAGGCCATACAAACATATTCATTTTGAGAAGTATAGCAGAGTCGTATATCTCACAGGGCAAACTATAGTTTTCCTGAAACTTTCTGGAACATCCTCAGCTCCCAAAATTCGACTAAATTCATATGTGAGTGAATTCGAAGACGATGCGATCATCTCCTTGAGGTTTTCTCATCTTAGCGATTTCGATGACTTGTTATTGAGCTAGAGGTAATAAGTTAAGAATGGTCTCCAACCATGCTATTGTTGTTATTCCTATTGCTTCGGCAACACCTATACATGACATATTTTGCACTCTAGTCATTATCCTAAGGTTGATCGCCTTGCTTGTGGTTTTTCGCAAGGCAGGCTTACAAACACGTTGTTTGAAACAATTTCGAAAACTGAAAATTAAACTCGTACTTTTTGTTTGTACTCCATACACAAGTATAGGAGTGCATCAATTGTGGACTGTTTTTGCTAAACTGAACGAGAATGTTTTTTGCTGCATGACTGAAGGAAAATAAACATAATTAAAAGGTTAATGTTTCAAATTCAACGATATTAACTTGACCATGAACATACATACTGTAAGGATGCCTTCTTCTCAGTTGATTACCTGTTTTCCGTTCTTTCGTTTGGCTAAAATGAAACGCGTCGTTTGAATACTAAAGTAAGAGAACATTTATTTTGAACTCGTATATATAAAAGTGTGCGGACTGCTCGACTTCACAACAGGTAATGAAGATGAAAATGAATAACATAGGATGAATACGAGTACCTAAACGGATAAACACTAAACACTGCCGACATACCGACAGACTCTCTTTTGCTTTATTCTCTTTATTTCTTAGTTTTACATTTGCGTTCTTACAATACATACATACATTTTCAATGGCCCGCTAATCCTTCATGAGGGTCGCGGGGGTAGGATGCTCACGTGGACCCTCCATCCTTCTCGATCCTCCTCCATTGACTCCAACTCATCAGGAGGTATCCCTAGACGGCTCCAGGACAGATGTCTGATTTGGTCCAACCATCTATTTCTGGGCCTGCCTGATGGCATGGCAATTATGGCACGTTTTGGAAGCCGGTCTGGGGGCATACGCACTACGTGACCAAAAGATCGAAGCATAGATCGTTCCGTTCGGAGATGTAACTGCTCAACATTGAGCGCCTAGCGTACTCTGGTGTTGCGCACTTGATCCCTACGAGTTATTCCAGCAACACTTCGTAGGAACCTCATTTCGGCAGCTTGTAGCCGCGATCTTATTTTGTCGGTCAGTACCCAGATTTCATGTGCATGAACTCTGAATAATTTCTAAAAAAAGAACCTCAAATTTCTCATAATTCAAGCTTTTTCTTATGCGTATTTAAAATTCTCTTCCTCTGTTAGAAAACAACCAGGCCACCTAGACTAAGTACTTTATTAGTACTTCATTTCAAAAAATATAAGTTTGAATACAAAATAATACAATGTAAGCAATGGCTCTGCCGTCTGCCGTAGATTGACAACAATTTAATTCATGAATACATTTACAAACATAAGATATCAATTATAAAAATAATCAGAAAATATATGAAAAATAAAACATCAATTTATATAGCTGCTTTTTGTTTTTAGATCAAACATTTTTGGACTAGAATATAAGTGATACGAATTTTTAAAGTATAGAATGCTACGACATGTTTTTAATTTTTTCTTTTTCTTAGTATGACTACGCACTTTTCACGGCCGATAGAACTACTAACGAAGAATTTATATACACTCGAATATACCTAGTACCCGCTATATATATATTTATAAATTACTTGGAAATTAAATTGTGTCAAGTTTTAGCCCATTATCCCTTTCGCAAGTCCGCAAAGTTTATTCTTGCTTGATTATCCGAGACTACTGCAAACGCTGAAATATATGTACATGTATGTAATTACATTCTTTCCTTCCTTAGGCTGAAAACACACCGGTTCGGTCAAAACGTTTTCTGATTCATAGACAAGAAAACGTTTTTTTATTTCAACACACACCAACCGAAACACAATGTAAGAAAAAAAATCATTTTACTTTTCTTTCTTCTGACTGGATAGTGAACTAACGATGAGCGTATGCTGAGTCTGGCGATATATGTGTAGCTGAACACTCAGACCTGCGTAAGCAGATCTGGGTGAACTTCAGCACGCATATGTCTAACCGCACGAGGCATCTCTTGTTGACCTGATTCGCTGAAATATGCGTCTCAGAAGTCTAGCAAGAGCTCCTCAGAAGGAGGACATGCGGCGGATGAATTCTCCCAATGGAATCAACGGTGACGTCTACACGCCAGTGGATACCTTACTTGAGCTTCTTCGACATATTTGGAGCTGAGGTCTGTAAGGATTTTCAATACTGCGTCAGGGTACTGAAAAAGAGATGGTGGTGGATGAACCCTTAATGGGCCAGCGGCAGCGCTCATATCCCCGAAGTGGGTTACTGGCATCGGTGTATCCGGCCTCTTGTCCTAGGGTTAAAAGAAAAAGGATCTGGTCCTCCAGGTTGGGGGTTGTGCCGTCGGGTTAATTTCCCTACCACGTAAAAAACTTTCGGTTACGAAGCAACCAACAGCCTCGTATACGGGTGGTCTTACTGTTGACGACCCAAGCAAATGTAAAAAGGACAACGATCTTCGTGTCTGCACATGGAATGTTAGGTCCCTCTACAAACTAGGTGCAGACGAACGACTTGCGGAGGCCCTAGAGTGTTTCAAAGCAGACATTACCGCCATCCAAGAAGTGCGATGGAATGGGCCGGGCAAAAGGAGTATGAAAAACTGCGACATCTACTACGGCGATTGCTACAGACAACAAGGTCAGCGTCTATTCGGGTGCGGATTTTTCATTGAAGGCAGACTTAGGCAAGACGTCTTGAGTTTCCGGCATGTGAATGAGCGCCTCATGACTATCTGTATCAAAGCTAAATTCACCAACATTAGCCTAATATGCGCTCACGCCCCTCACGAGATGATGGACGACGCGACCAAGGATGACTTCTACCAGCTCTTGGACAAGACGTATGAGCAATGCCCTAGTCACGACGTTGAAATATTCCTAAGTGATTTTAATGCAAAGCTAGGAAGAGAGGACGTCTTTAGCAGCGTGGTAGAAAAGCACAGCCTGCACGACATCAGTACATACATACAGCAAAACAAGAGGCGTACAAAGCGGCGCATCCTAGAACGACTAGATTTGTTCGCGAGCTCTACGAGCGGAGGAGAACAGAGGAACATCGACTTCTCAGAAAGAAGAAAAAGGAGCATGAGAAGCGCTCGATCCAGAAGACTGAGAGACTTTATTGCGGGAATGATGTTCGAAAATGTAACCAAAAGGTAAAAAGAACACGCCAGGGTTTTAAAGCCAGAACAGAAGCCTACAGGGACGAAAATGGTAATATAGTAGCAGAATCGCAGTCAGTGCTAAGGATATGGAAGGAATACTTCTGCAGACTGTTAACCGGCGATGATGACCACTATTCCGCTGTCAGGTAGATTGAGCCATTCAACAGTGACGATGACAGTCAAGATTCCCGTCAACCCGATCAGAATAAAGTGAGGATAGCGATATCTAAACTCAAATCCAACAAAGCTGCTGGAGCCGACGGTCTTGCCGCTGAACTTTTCAAGGCAGGAGGATATGATTTGGCGGCAAGGATGTATAGTCTTCACAGATACTAGTAGCCCGAGTGCTACTAGCATGCACGATTCGCAAACTTGAGTAATCGGTTCCAGGAATACGCCTACGTACTAAACACACACCCTACACACTTCAACCACTCTCCCCGCGGTACTGCCGTTAGGTATTTCTTCGCGGGGCTGGTTAGCAATTATGCTCTAGTCTCCGAGGCCGCCTCTTGGGCTCTTCTTAGGGCTTCTGCTCTTCGCAGCGCATTCTGCACACACACTATGAATGAGCAGATCTCCATCCACTCGCCCTCTGATCGTGTCATGTGACTAACAATATTTTCTGGACTTGGCAGGTTTGCTCTGTCTTCTGCAAAGCGTCTGCAGTAGAACACTGCATGCTCTGCGTCCTCCTCTTCGTTTGGGCATATTGGACACAGGGGCGAACTATCGTGTCCAAATCTATGGAGGTATTTCCGGTAGCCACCGTGTCCGGACAGGAACTGTGTGAGGTTGTAGTTACAGTTCCCCCTCGCTCTCTCTGTCCATGATTTTATAGTGGGAATGAGCTTGTGGGTCCACCTGCTTTTGGTAGAGCTGTCCCACCTGGTTTGCCACAGCGTTGCTGATGCTGCTCTTTCCTCCTCCTTAATCCTTTTTGCCTCTTGCCGGTTCGAGGGACGTCTAAGGTATACCCTCTGCATCTCTTCAGCGAGGATGTCGATTGGGACCATCCCAGCTAAAACGCAGGCTGCATCGTCGGAGATAGTTTGGAAGGCGCTGATCACTCTGATTGCGCAGAGCCTGTGAACTGATGATAGCTTCTTCCTGCACTCATTTGTCGCCAGTGCACCTGCCCATATTGGGGCAGCGTATAGAAGTACCGAGCTGACCACTCTGGACAGTAGGATCCTGCGGGCGTATCCAGGCCCGCCGATGGTCGGGAGCATTCGGGAGAGTGCTGCCTGCATCAACGATGCTTTCTTACTGGAATACTCGACGTGGGCTTTGAAGCGCAGCTTGTTGTCGAGCATGACTCCAAGGTACCTCAAGGATTCTTTGGACCTGATTATCTGGTTTCCGACCCGGAAGCTGGCGTATTCCACCTTTTTGCGGCTGGTTATTAGGACAGCTTCGGTCTTGTGGGCAGCTAGTTCCAGACCGGTAAACTCCAGCCATTCCTTTATTCTTATAACTGCCTCATCCGTGGCAGACTCCACCTCGTGTACGTGCTTGGCTACTGTAACCACTGCGATATCGTCAGCGAAGCCAATTACTTTGACTCCCTCGGGTAATGTTAGTCGCAGAACTCCGTCGTACATAATGTTCCATAGGAGAGGTCCCAGAACCGACTCTTGCGGGACTCCCGCGGAAACACTGTAGTGCTTACCGCCATCGTCAGTATGGTATCTTAGCTTCCTATTGCTGAAGTAGTCCGTGACTATCCTCAGCAGGTAGTATGGTGTATCCATCCTGGCCAGGGATCCCCTAATGAATGACCAGCTTGCCGAGTTAAACGCATTTTTGACGTCGAGCGTTACTACTGCGCAGTACTTCTTCGTCCCCAATTTCCACCTCTTCCCTTGTATTGCTTCAGTTGCTATATCTACTACCGCCTTTATGGCATCGACGTCTGACAGGGCTCCGTTTTCCTCCGCCACCGCAAGCAGTCTGTCATAGATGATACGCTCTAGGATCTTCCCCAGCGTATCGAGCAGGCATATACGATGATACGATGATGGTTGTCCGGGCGGCTTATTGCCCTTTGGAAGCAGCACTAAATGTTGCAATTTCCATGGTGTAGGGAATACCCCTTCCTGTATGCACCTTTGCATCGTTGTTAGAAAGATGTCCGGTCTCGTCTTAACAGCCGCCTTGATTGCCCTATTCGGGATGCCATCCGGTCCAGGTGCTTTGCTGTCTCCGATTTTTCTGCATGCCCCAAAGAGTTCTTCTGACGTGATTGCCGGGATATACTCCATGCTGATCTCTCTCGTGATGGAGACCATAGTAGTTGGTCTATGGGGGAATAGGTGCTCTACTATAGTCTTTAGCATTGCCGGGCATGTAAGTTGTGGAGACGTGCTGCTTTTAAGCTTCTTCATCACCACTCTATACGCCATGCCCCAGGGGTCTAATTCGGCCTCGTCACAGAGCCGCCTAAAGCTCCTTGACTTACTCTCCTTAATGGCCCTTTCCAGTTCTCGCCTCGCCAATTTAAATGTGGTTAGCCGCTCTTGGAAATCTTGTCTGCCTCTGGATCTCTGAGATCTGCGTCGTGCTTGTAGGCACTTCGCCCTGAGCCGTTTAATCTCGTCGGTCCACCAGTAGCAGGGCTCGCCTCTTTTACTGACAGACCTTCTGGGCATTGCTGCGTCGCACGCTGTGGTTATGACCTGGATCAGCTGATACGAAAGTGCCTCAGCCGATCCATTATTTGTTGTGGCGCTGGTGCTTAGCATTTCCTCGATCGTGTCTTTGTCGAAGAGCGTATCCTTCCACTTTGGTCCTGTTAGGGTGGGACGCAGTCTACGTTTCTCCTCGCCGACATTAAATATAATTGCCTGGTGGTCACTGTGGGTATAGTCTTCGCTGACCCGCCATTTGGTTTTCCGCAGGAGTGAGTTGCTCATGAATGTGATGTCAATGATTGACCCTCTGCCTGCCTTTCGAAACGTTTCCGCTGTACCGTCGTTGGCCAGACTAATGTCCAGTGTTGCGAAACATTCGAGGAGAGCTCTTCCCCTTGCGTCTGTGGTTCTACTGCCCCAATCAGTAGCCGAGGCGTTGAAATCTCTAGCTATAATCACTGGGTGTTTCCCCCGCGCGTCAGCTACGATGTCGTCCAGCAGCTTTAGATAGTCCGCCAGTGTTATACTGGGGGGCGCATAGCAACTATAGAAGTGCACACCATTTATCCTTGCATATACGAAAAGGTCAGCCTGGTGGCCAACTGACTGCAGAGCATAGCTCCCGCAGGTCCATATCGCGGCTTTTTTCGTGGTATCGTCTATCCAGCTACTTCCATTTATGGGCTTGTACGGTTCGCTTATTAGGGCTACGTCGATCCTTTTCTCTCGTACCGTTTGCGCCAGAAGGTCCTGTGCGGCGGCGCAGTGGTTTAGGTTTATCTGGACGACATTCATCATATTAATTTGGCCAGTGCCTTCTTGAGTACCGCGCACTTGCTGCTACCAGCTACGTGTCCGGCGTTTTCTGGTGTGACCGTCTTACACCAGAAGCATAATGCGTCCTTTTTGCATTCTTTGGCTATGTGGCCCTCCTCTCCACAGTTTCTGCACTGCTTGGATCGGTCATGCTCGCTCTTGCATTGGCGCGCCGTGTGGCCAAACTCCAGACACCTAAAGCATTTGGTGAGGGCCTTTCGAACACGAATACGGCAGTTCACCCAGCCGACTTTGATTTTGCCGGACTCCAGCAGCTTGTTCCCCTTCTCTGTCGGTAGCCCCACTGTCGCGATCTGCGTGCCACCGTAGGCCTTCCTAAGGCTGAGCACATCTGCTTCGGCAACCTCGATGTTGTACTGAGCTTTGATAGCTTCGCAGATGTCTCTCCTAGTGGTGACTTCGTCAAGGTCTTTAATTTCGACCGTGGATCTCTGTATTAGAGTGCGGATCTCCGCCTCTGCGCCAAGGTTATCACCGATTATGCTCCTATATTGTTCGGTGCTGTCACCAGATTCGCGTAGCTGAAACAAGAGGTCGCCTTTCTGGGTTCTCCTAATCTTTGTGACCGATCCACCCAGGTTGTGGAGCTTGGGGTCCGCTTTGACCCTGCGTAGTATTTCGGCGTAAGAAAGTTGACCCTTGGTTGCCACCACTATTGCGTCCGGTCGCGTTTTTTCACTGGCGGTCTTGCCTGGCTTCTTCTCATCCTTCTTGTTCTTTTTGAGAACTTTCGACCAGGCACTGCCGCGGCCTATAATCTGCTCGTTGCTCGCCGCACTGATGGGCTTTTGACTCTTTGTGGCTGTGTTGGCGACCTTCTTCCTGGAGGCATTTAACCACTCATTTTCTCCTGTTGCCCGTTGCTTGCTTGTGGTTGCGTTTGCCCGCTTATCTGTGGCCACTGGGGTCTCAACGCCAGCTGCGGCATCCTTTTGCTTGGTGTTTGCCAAAGGTGGATGTTTCTGTTTCCGCTTTGGCTCCGGACGTTTCCTGTCTGTAGCACCATTTGGCGGATGTACCTCCTTCCGCTTTGGCTCCGGGGGTTCGCTGTCGCCTACACCATCTGATGGGTGTTTCTGCTTCCGCTTTGAAGCTGGTTCGCTGGCTGCAGCCTGCCTTCTCTTGGGCTCTAAAGTTGACTTTAGCAAGGGCGAAGTTTGTGAGAAGTTGTTCTGACGAATAACCTCTTTTGCCTTCTCGTCGTGCAGCTGGATCGCCGAAAGCTCATAGAGAGCTCTGATGCTTTCAATGGCATCTCGCATTGCTTGGTGGATTGAGCGTCTTTTTCCGTCTTCCAGCATTTCTACCAGCCCCCTAATTTGCTCACCTAGTTTGTGGAAATTAGATTGCTGGGCGGATGGTTCGACCGTCACGTTTCTTATTGCAGGTGACTCTCATCGTTCCGTGTGTCTTTGTGCTGATGCTACTTGGCCAACTGGTGACCTCAGCATCCTTGAGTTCCCCTGAAAGGGGTTTTCCTCGTTCTCCTCTGTATTTTCTCCGGTGTTATTGTTTGTTTTGTTTGTAATCATTTCTAGTAGGTCCCCACTCAAAGCCGCTATCAATGCTCGAATGTGTAGTCACCCAGGGATCCCATGGTTATCTGTGTAAGCAGGGAGGCCATGCGAGGGTTGACACAACCCCTTATGAGGTATTGTGTCAGAGCCGGATCGGTGCTAAGCAGGAATGTTACATCTGCACCTACACCACCAACTTAATGGTGACGAAACATTGAACGTACTTTGAGGCCTGCCAAGGTTTTAACGGGACGGGGGCGCTCGTAGCATTAGCCTGAAAGCCATTTCAACCGGATTTCACTCCAACTTACTCAGGTAACAGAATACTACAAACGTCAACCCTCATAGCTCTCATTTCAATTCGTTATCCAGTATGCCATAATTAAGACCTTACTGGGCTCGGTCTTAATGTTTCTTGTTTTTGTTGGTTTTGATACTGATGATGAAGTCATCGTAAAGAAAGAACAGTTTGTAGTTCTTCTCGGTGTAATGATGTATAGTTTATGTATAATATATGCAACCTCTCATCCAGGGCAGGAGGCTGCACGTTTCACGGTGTGGCGGGTATATCCGGATCTCGCCATTTTCTCCTTACTGTATCCCTCGTAGCCACCTTGTGCGGTGGGGAGCACTTACCAGCTCATCTGTAAAATCTGGTCGGACGAAAGTATGCCCGATGAATGGAAAATCAGCATCGTTTGCCCGATCCTGAAGAAAGGAGACCCTCTGAACTGCGCCAACTACAGAGGTATAAGTCTCCTCAACATCGCATATAAGATCCTGTCTGCCGTATTATGTGAACGCCTAAAACCGATCGGCGACAACCTGATAGGTCCTTATCAGTGCGGTTTCAGGCCGGGAAAGTCCACCATTGACCAAATATTCACACTACGGCATCTTCGAAAACCCGTGAATATAAAATTGACACGCACCACCTCTTCATCGATTTCAAAGTTGCCTATGATAGCGTGTATAGAGACGAGTTATACAGAGCCATGTCTAGTCTGGACATCCCTGCCAAGCTCATCCGTTTGTGCAGAATGACGACGGAGAACTCTCGCTGCTCCAACAAAGTAAGTAAGAACACCAACGAACCGTTCTATGTCAGGAAAGGTCCCAGGCAAGGTGACGCGCTATCATGCAATCTCTTTAACATAGTACTTGAAAGAATTGTACGAAACTCACAAGCTAACACCCGAGATAAAATCTTTTACAAGTCTGTACAACTACTTGCTTATGCCGATGACATTGACATAATCGGTCAAACTCAGCGGGCCATCAATGGAGCATTTGCGAGTATAGAGATCGAGACAGCAAAGATGGGTTTAGCGGTCAATGAAAACAAAACAAAATATATGCTGTCTACAAAAAGGGACACCCAACATCGGCGCCTTGGACAGAACGCCACAATATACAGATATAATCTTGAGGTAGTAAAGGACTTTGTTGTGTGGGAGCCGTGGCGTAAGTGGTTAGTGTGCAGATCACTACGCGTGAGGTTCCAAGTTCGAATCCCAGAAAATACCAAAAAGGTTTTTCATCGTCCCACCTCTTGCGAGCGTCTGACTAACATCCGAGAGTATTGTTGTCACGAAAAAGCTTCTCAAATTGCCCTTCGGATACGGCACTAAACTGTAGGTCCCTTCCATTCGTGTTAAAAATATAACGCACACAACATGAGTGGTTGCGAGAAGCTAGGCCCTGTCACTTAAAGAGCTGTTGCGTCAAATATTTTTTATTTTGTTTTAAAGGATTTTGTCTACCCTCTATGGTGAGCTCCGCAAATGACATCGGTAGGGAGATCACACGAAGAATTACTCTTGCCAATCGTTGTTTCTATGGGCTAAGAAGGCAATTGAGTAGCAAAGCTCTATCTCGAACTACTAAGGTAACTAACATCCCAGTCTTGCTGTATGGCGCAGAGGCATGGGGTTTGACAACAGTACGGAGATCACACGAAGAATTACTCTTGCCAATCTTTGTTTCTATGGGCTAAGACGGCAATTGAGTAGCAAAGCCCTATCTCGAACTACTAAGGTAACTAACATCCCAGTCTTGCTGTATGGCGCAGAGGCATGGGGTTTGACAAAAGCGGATGATGAAGCCTTTGGTTATTTCGAGAGAAAAGTTATTCGAGCGATCTTTGGTCCCGTCTGCATAGACGGTGAGTGGAGGAGAAGGTACAGTGCCAAACTATACGGCCTATGTAAGGACAACGACTTAGCCACAAGAGTTCACATACAGCGACTAAGATGGCTGGGTCATTTGAAGCGGATGGAGCCCAACGTTACCGCCAAGAAAGTCTTCGAATCCACCCCGGATGGACGACGCAGTAGAGGACGACCTCGCGTTAGGTGACGCAAACAAGTGGAGGGGGACCTCTACCAACTTGGCGTGCGCAACTGGAGGCAGCTGGCTCGTAACCAGGCTGGCTGGAGAGGTTTGTTGGTTGAGACCCAGGTCCACGCCGGACTGTAGCGCCAGTCGAATAAATAAAACGCCAGTACAATAAAACTAACAACAACAACGAACTTTTTTTTTTTTCTAAAAACAACGATTCAGCTATCGACAGCGAAGCATGTTTTTCTGTTTAGCCATGTTTTTTTGTTTTGCCCGCCATACGGCCCCATTCGGAGAATATATGAAGGTATATACAATTTTAGTGAGGATGCTAGTGAGAATATATATGCGCCTATTTATGTTCCCAAAGTATCCAGAACGACTGGACCATTTGTTTAGTTTTGTAAAAAGTTCGCACACTTTGGTCAGTGTTGCAAAACCTCAAAGATTGAAAGTCAAATTGGTACAGCAGTTTGTAAACAATTTTACTAAATAAATCGATAAAAATGGAGAAGGCGAATATTTCGGTAGCTATATTGACTTGTTGACTTGTTGTCTCAACATTATGCTTGCTTTGTCTAGTGTGTTTTTTTTTTATTTTTATTTTGGCTATTAAGGCAGTTCAACAGTAAAATATCTCGAACAACTAGATAGATACTATAAAAGACCCTAAGCATCACAGCCATGCTTTACAGCGCTGAAAAATTTACTTTATTGAAGGTGGATGAAGGTATCCTTGGTCGCTTCGACAGAAAAATTCCTCGTAAGATATTCGGTCCCACTTGCGTTGATGGGTTTTGGAGGTGAAGATTTAATGAAGAACTATATGAGCTGTACAGCGACATCGACCTAGTCAAAAAACAAGCGTATTGGATGTTTGAGATGGCTACGACATGTGGAGCGAATGGACACCACGCTCTGGCCCGCAGAGTCTTTGAATGCGACTCGGAGGGATGAGAATGACGTAGTAGAGGGCCCCCTAGCCGTAGGTGATACGCACAAGTTAAAGACCGAGCTAAATGTAGGGGCTTGTTGATTGAGGCCCAGGTTCACCCCGAACTGTAGCGCTACTTAAGTAAGTAAGTAAGTAAGTGTGGATAGTTTTCACCGCACAGTCAATTGGCCACTAATGTCCGTCGATGGAAAAACCTTGAGTCCCTAAATACACCAAAGACGTAAATTCCACCTATCTGCTTGCAGGTGACTTTTAGCAATGCACAGCAGTGTGACTTCAGTTATAAGAAAAAATCAAATTTAACGACCTCATAACAATAAAACCTTAATTACCAACCAGACGCCTGTGGGATCATGAATTGACCATTACCCATCCAGAGACAAAGGAAACCATATCACATAACAGTTGCGTAACATCCATCTCGACCCTGAATGATTGTTCCAACTTTTTGTGCAGAAATTTCGGCAATAATCTAAAATACCCATTAACCTCTTACAGTCGTCCCATCATTTTTGCGAAACGAAAGTAAAAGGACACTTTTGCATTCCACCTTGATAAATTGCAAGGTCCACCAAAAATTCGTCCTTTCAGTTTCGTTTTTAATATTTTTCTTGCGAACATAACACAAAAAGAACAATAAATCCTGAGAAAAATGCTTTATGACCGAAAAAATAATTTATTGCTTTAGATTCAGGTGTATTCAGGTGTATACAAGTGCCTTTTACCTGTTAGATGATGCTTATTGGATGTTTTGTAAGTCAGCCATCATTTGCTGACCTAATTTTTCACTTTTAGTGTTGATAACGTGGAATATCACGCTGTGGATATCCAAGGACATATGATGGAATGTTTGCAAAACATTAGTGTCCTTAGAACTGAATAGAATAAAAGCATGTCCATCTTGATTTTCTTTTTTTATTAAATTGCCCAACAACACTGAATTATTACATCCCTTGAGTTTTTTATTTTCAATTTGTCCCCTGTGTTGACGACAATTTTCAGAAAAGGACCTTCAAAGGGAGATATTCCTCTCCCTTCGATATTCGATCTTATATTCTATTTGGAATTTTGGAGAGCAACCCCTTATTATGGACACGAAACGCACTCAACCAATGACTTATGCGATTATTGAACTTCCCTTTTGGATTCAAATGAATCCTGGTGCTGGAGAAAGGATTTCAAAAAAATACATATAAAGTACGTGTCTGCAAATGGGATAACGAAATACCCTCAGTGAAGAATGGAGGAAATTTCGGTTTTATTTTTTTCTCCTTTTGAATAAGTAAGAGAGGTTTAGGATTTCCAAAAAGGATTTCACCTCGAAAATGAAGCAAATTAGAGGATTGAAATGTAATTTATTGCGATGGCAGTTGACTTATGAACGCAATAGCAGATGATGGCTGCTACGTATGTCGTATATTTTATTTTATTTTTTGGATATTTTCGATGCTATGTGTCCTCGAAATGGTGTGGCAATAAGGTGAAATCTTTTAGATCCTTTTTGTGTTTCCAGTGGAATGGGGGTAATTTTCAGTAAGTTGAGTAAAAAAAGGATCACGGAACGAACATAGCTGTTTCGGGTGAAAGATTTACATTAATTTGGGAAAATAAATTGCAGGGCGTAGGTGAGCTATAAAGGCAAGGAGTGCAAAATTTGTATAGCTTCTGTTATAGATGTTGTTTTTTGAGATTTAGATGCCAGGGACTTAAGTATCGCTTCCGCCCCATACGGTGGGGTCAGCTCGCCTACTATCTCGATTGAGGATTGAGTTTCATCTCCATTTCAAGGTGGTATCTCTCTCCACCACTTTTTTACACCTGAAGACTACTCTATACCATATATCTATAATGTTAGTCATATTTAAATACTTTGATGGTAATTCATACTTTCTTTAGCCCCATATTCCTTGCTTCGGCTTCCAGATTTTGGACCATTAAATGTATACCCATTATTTTATGGGAAAGTAGGCAAACCTTGTCAGCGTAGTCCAGATGTTTTAGATAAGATGTCATAGTCCATTTGATTCCGTGGTTTCCCTCAGCCAAGAGGAATGAAGACCAGTAAGAACAACAACGGTGTAAGCATGCACTCCTATCGTACTGCGCTTTAGACTTCAAAGTCCTCCGATGCCTTAGCATTGTACAAAACATGGCACTTACCTCCTCATATGTAGGCTTGAATTCTTCTGGGATGTGTCTCTTACACAAGGCTAACCAGATAGCATTTCGATTCAAACTGCCGAAAGCTTTCTCAAATTTGATGAACTGTAGATGTAGTTGGGACCTGTACTCGACGCAATGTTCTATGAAAATCTTCAATGTATTTAAGCGTTTATGTGCAGGAGGAGGAGCACGTTCGACGTCGAGAGTCTCCGATTTTTTATTGCAAATATATATGGTATATCAAACTACAATTTTGTATTAAAAATTGTTTAATTTAATTTATATTTTTTGTTGGGATCGGATTTTGTATTTCCACATATGTTCTGAAGGATTAATTTAGAGACCATAAAGGGGTGGCAATGGTGTAGTGGTAACGTCATAAATTGCCACAATAGTGATTCATGCTTCAAATCCTGATGTCAGCAAGCATTTATTCATTCCTCATAAAATACATAAAAGTCAGCCCGATCAATCGCGAAGAGCTTGTGTGAACACTACTGCGAAGACATAACACTGGCAGTAGCTTGGTCATATGACTGGAAAAATTGTTCGCTATGTTGATGATAATTTGCCTACGACATCGGTTATCGGGAAAAAAAATACTGTGAATCAGAAGCAAAGACAAACAAAAAGAATAAGAAAAAATGTCCCCAGTTATCTGGACGCCACCCCCGGAGTTGCTCTGAAGCGTAAAAACAACTGAGCTTCAAACCACAATACCAATCCTTTGTCTCTCTATCTACGAGTATCTATCCTTTCCAACGCCCGCACTGTGTGTAAACATGTTAAGGGTTTTCATAACAAAAAATCCAAAAATTCCATCTACTCAATATTTTAGAACTTATAAGAGAAAATGGTTGACAGAATGCTGAGTCTTCCTGTTGAAGCAAACTCGCCGTGGGCACATTTTTATATTAACTTCATTTCTTGTTTCTTCAAACTTCACTATAGAAATTATACAGATCATTATTTTACGTAGCTTTATAGGTTTACGTAGACCAATATCATTAGCTTGATGGTTCACTGAAGAACTTTGTTTGTAATACTCGTGTTGAATTTGTATCCCTTAATTTTCAAGCACATAACGTGTGCGCCATCTTTTATGTCGGTATGTAAACATTGAATGACCTTGAAATTTATCAACCGATTGACTTGAGTAGACATGTTTTTAAAACGCCAATTCAGAACAATATTAACGATGAATCGCTTCACACCGAAATAGTGACGCTGTACATTGAAAATAGTCCGTTCAGTTGTGTCAACTCAACGTGGATATCGTCGAAAATATCGTGGCCAACAAGTATCGTCTGACAACACTATTTGTCATTTGGTGTCGAATTTTATTGAGCACGGGACACTGAGAGATCGTCGACATGCCATTCATCAACGCCCAAGACGTTCCAATGAACTGGTTGAAGTGGTAAGAGAGAATGTTGCCGAGAACCCACATGTATCGTATCGTCACGGCGCTCGGCATTTTGGCGCCAGTGGAACCACCTTGCGGCGCATTTTGAAGGATGATTTGCATTTGTTTCCGTAAAAAGTGCAATTGACTTAAAATAACATTGCCGACAGACCGTACACGTCGCTTGGAATACATCCAAACAGTCGCTGGACGTGTGATGTTAAAAAATGGCGACCCAGATCTCCAGATTTGACCCCTCCGGACTTCTTCTCTTTCCGGGGTTATTTGAAAGGTAAAGTGTACGCCAGCATGCCAGCAAGCTTCAGATCATTGACGAGCTCAAGGCAACCATTCGTGCCGAAATCATTGCTATACCGCCCGAGTTGCTCGAAAAAGTGATGGAGAACGCAGCAAAAAGGGCACATTTTGCTTTGGTCAATAGAGGCGGTCACTTGATTGATGTTGTATTCAAAAACTAGTCCAAATAAATTGTGAAGGACCAAATTAAATAAAAATACCTCATATATGGAAATCGATTGTTTTTTTTAAAGTTATTCAATATTCACATACCGGCATGAGAGATGGCGCACCCTGTACATACTCATACCTGTGTATCTATTGGGTTGGCCTATAAATTCCCTCTGTTTATCCCGTTAACTTTGAATGACGCCGTTTGTAAATCCTGCTTCGAGCTTGCAGTTTTTTCTTCTTTAAACACACATCGCAGTGCATATGTGAAAGGAAGTTCATATAGATCGGTTGTGTTTTACGCATTTGGTAAACTTTTGAAAATGGAGGCAAATAAGGAGTATTTTCAGTATATTATTGTGTTTTATTTTCGGAAAGGAAAAAACGCTGCAGAAACACATAAGAAGATTTGCGCTGTGCACGGGGATAGCTCTATACGCGCTTGGACTGTTCGCGAGTGGTTCCGGCGTTTTCGTGATGGTGATTTCACATGTTCTGACTTGCCCCGTTCTGGACGACCGGTTGAGATTGTTGGGGGACCAAATTAAAGCTCTATTTGAAAATAATGCACGCTACACAACCAGGCACATAGTTGATATATTGGATATATCGAAATCAAGGATAGAAAATCACTTGCGTGAACTTCAATACGTAAATCGATACGATATTTGGCTGCCGCACAGTTTGAGTGAAAAAAATTTATTGGATCGTGTCTCCATCAGCGATTCCCTGCAGAAACGCAACGAAAGTGAACCATTTTTAAAACGGATGATAACGAGCGATGAAAAGTGAATACTTTAGAATAACGTGGAACGGAAAAGATCATGGAGCAAAAGAGGTGACCCACCTTTAGAAATTCCAAAAGCTGGTCTTCACCCTAAGAAGGTTATGCTCTGTACTTGGTGGGATTGGAAGAGAATTGTGTATTATGAGCTTCTTGCGCATAACCAAATCATTGATTCCGATAAATACTGCTCTCAAGTGGATAAACTGAAAGACGCAATCACCGAAAAACGATCGGAACTGGCTAACCGGAAGGTCGTCGTGTTCCATCAAGACAACGCTAGACCGCATGTCTCTTTGCGGTTTCAGTAAAAGTTGGTGCGGCTTGGATGGGATGTTTTACCTCACCCATCGTATTTACCTAATCTTGCACCTTCCGATTACCATTTATTCCGGTCCCTGCAGAACTCACTTAATGGAATAAATTTCGCCTCGTTGTAAGCTTGTAAAATCCACTTCTTCGCCAATAAAAATCTAACGTTCTACGAAAGGGGCATTACGAAATTGCCCGAAAAATGGCATAAAGTGGTAGAAAATAATGGTGCATATATAACTGATTAAAGTTTTTCCTAACAATAAATATTTAACCTTTCATTCCGCATAAAAAAAAAACAGAGGAAACTTATTGGCCAACCCAATATACGAGTATAGCTTTCACGTAAAAAGAAGTTTATTTGGTTAAATATTTTTAGGTGTATAACATAAAACTATTAAAGTATCTTGCAATTAGTAAATACAATTTATTAGTTTTAATACTTTTTTTTTATCTTTCGTAAGAACTTTCTTCTTTCCAACTTTTGCTTATGAGAAGTTGTATATTATATGTATACGTATTTGATGACCTTTAACTTTTAAGTGCGTATTCTTGGAAAATTCCTAGCGATAAAATAAGGATGTACGCTTTGTACTTTTTTTTTTCTTTAGCCCAAACTATATTAAAACATAAAGATAAGTATTATAGAAATAAACGTATTTACATATTTAATGGGATTTTCTAAAATTAATTTTGTATTGAAAGAGAAATTAAAGAGGTTAATATCAATTCCTGAAATTCAGACACAAATGAGGTTCATGGATTGAGTTGATGCGAATCGAAGCCTGCGGATTTTAATGTTTTCAAAATTACTTTAAATATAGGAATAATTGTACATATATATTTTAAAATCTACTTAATTTAGAAACATTTATATTATATACTTATTTTTGCTCAAATTAGCGTATCTCAAGAAAGAGCCTGACAAAATCATTCAGTCTGAATTTTTTTATAATGATGATATCGACGATAAGAATAATAATTAATAATAATTAAACGCTATAACTTCTAAACTATTATAGGTACAAAAATAATTTTATATATTTTGGAAAGACAAAGTAGCGCATACAAGTTTCAAACACATGGGGTACAGCTTTGCAGCTACAAAAAAGTGATGGCTCCTTAAACTCAAAATAATGAAAATTTGTTGTTCAATTTTTCCATTTAAAATGCATTTTTCTCAAAATTTTAACTCAATTTTTTTTTTTTTTTATGAAATTTTTATCCCTAAAAAATTTCCTTAAAATTATGTTAAGCAACTTTTTTACGTACGATCAACATAAGTTGCAGTAAAACCCCGCTTTTGTCAGCCAAAAATGGTCAAAAAGAAGTGTAGGTACCTACTGAATTAGTCTTAAAACAGAACAGTGTATGGAATGTTTATAACAATTGTTCGAAGTGCCCTCCTTCCATTTGAATACACTTTCGGGCGTGTTTAAGCATTTCGGATGGCAGATTAATGAGCAGCAAACTTCTTCTCATCTCTTCTGAAACGGCACTCATTTTTTCTTGGAGCTCTTCCAGACTCAACATTTCTCTAAAATAAACTTTTTCTTTCATAGCATCCCAGTAGAAGAAATCCATGGGTGTTAGATCAGGAGATCTGGGTGGCCAAGGGTTGGGGCCAAATCGACCAATCCACTGTTCGTTAAAAGTATGGTTGAGGAACGAAGTTACTCCGTTGCTACTGTGACAAGGTGCTCCATCTTGTTGAAAGAACATCGCCCTTATCTGAACTAGAGGAACATCTTCAAGGAGCTCCGGCAATCGTTCTCCAAGAAATTCCAGGTAGTAATGGGAATCAACTCTTCATGGAAGAACGTGCGGGCCTACTTAAGTGTTTCCTATTAATCCAGCCCAAACATTTACGCTAAACCTCCTTTACACACATTTTGAAGAAGTTGTTGACAATAATTAAATTCTTACTTTTGAAAAGATGTTGTGCGTTTTAAATGGGGATTGGAGTCTGACCAATGGCGCAAATTATGATGGTTTGTTACTCCATCTCTTGTGAATTGCGCTTCGTCAGTCCGCAGAATGTTATTGAGGAAGTGCCCGTTTTCTGCTTGTTTGCGCAGTCGCCATTGGCAAAATTCCACTCTCCTTTGCGCATCTCCTGATAGTAAATCCTGTACCGGTGTTAAATGGAAAGGGTGTAATCTATTACTCTGTAGAGTTCTGTGAATTCTGGTTCTGGGAAGTTCCAACTGCACAGCTAGTCTGCGGACGCTGGACGCTGACTGAAGGCTGAACTTCCACAGCACGCAAAATCCCACTCTCAACTTCTGCCGCCGCTGCGTTTGAATTTCGTTCCCTTTTATTTGGTGCAGCTGACCCAGTATCAACAAGGCGCTGGTACGCATCAGTGAACATCCGACTGCATGGTGTTCTACGATTTGGGTATCGTCGTTGGTACTCTAATCTTGCCAATGAAGCGTTTCCATTACAGAACCCGTATACAAACTACGTTTCCGCGTATTCAAGTTTTGAATACATTTTGTATTCAAGTAAAAATGTTGAGAAAAATGCATTTTAAGTGAAAAAATGGAACAACAAATTTTCATTATTTTGAGTTTAAGGAGCCATAACTTTTTTGTAGCTGCACAGCTGTACCCCATGTGTTTGAAACTTGTATACGCTACTAAATTGTCTTTCCAAAATGTATAAAACTATCTTTGTACCCATAATAGTTTCGAAGTTATTGCGTTTAAAGTGGTTACATCTCCAAATAAGAGGTCACCCACTTTGATGGGCTATAACTTGAAATGTGATGATAATAGACCCCCCCCCTGCCATACAATTTTTGGCTGCGGTGCAGTTGCTGTGTAGTTACGGTACGTCTGCGGTGCTTCTACGGTGCAATTGTGGTGACGTTACTTTGCAGCTGCGGTGTCATCGCAGTGCAGCTGCGGTGAGGCTGCGGTGCAGTTGCGGTATCGTTGCAGTGCCGCTGCGGTGAAGCTGTGGTGCAGTTGCCGTGCGGCTGCGGTGCAGTTGCGATGCACCCAGTGACTATTGCTGGAGATTTCAACGCGTGGTCTACTGATTGGGGCAGTAGAACCACAAACGCAAGGAAAGAGCTCTCCTCGAATGCTTCGCAGTGCTGAACATTGGTCTGACCAACGACGGTACAGCGGAAACCTTTCGGAAGGCAGGCAGATGGTCAATCATTGACATAGACATTCATGAGCAGCTCACTCCTGCGGAAAACCAAATGGCGGGTCAGCGAAGACTATACCCACAGTGACCAGGCAATTTTATTTAACGTCAGCGAAGAAAAACACAGACAGCATCCCACCCTGACAGGACCAAAGTGGAAGGACGCGCTCTTCGACAAAGACATGTTCGAGGAAATGTTAAACACCAGCTCCGCAACGAACAACGGATCGGCTGAGGCCCTTTCGCATCAGATGATCCTAGTCGTCACCACTGCGTGTGGCGCAGCAATGCCCAGAAAGTGTGTCAGCAAAAGAGGCGAGCCCTGCTACTGGTGGACCGACGAAATTGAACGGCTCAGAGCGAAGTGCCTCCAAGCACCACGCAGTTCTCAGAGATGCGGATTCAGACCAGATTTCCTAGAACGGCTAACCACATTTTAATTGGCGAGGCGGGAACTACAAAGGGCCATTAAGGAGAGTAAGTCAAGGAGATTAAGGCGGCTCTGTGACGAGGCTGAATTAGACCCCTGGGGCATAGTTTATAGAGTGGTGATGAATAAGCTTAAAAGCAACTTACTTACTTAGGTGGCGCTACAGTTCGGGGTGAACCTGGGCCTCAACCAACAAGCCTTTCCATTTAGCTCGGTCTTTAGCTAATTGCCTCCAGTTGCGCCCTCCAAGTTGGTCGAGGTCCCCTTGATCTTGTGCGCGCCACCTACGGCGAGGAGGTCCACTACTGCGTCGTCCCTTGGGGTTAGACTCGAAGACTCTGCGGGCCGGAGCGTTGGTGTCCATTCACTCTATTTCTCTCGAAGCGACCAAGAATATCTTCATCCTCTTTTAATAAAGTCCATGTTTCAGCGCCGTAAAGCAGGACTGGGATGATCGGGTGTTATACAGAGTCTCCTTAGCTCCTAAATCCTGAGATAGGGCTTTTCTGTTGAATTGCCTTACAAGCTAAAAAAAAAACAGCGATTGGCAAGATTTCGCTTGATTTCTGCGCTGATCTTGTTTTTAGTGTTGATCGCAGAGCCAAGGTAGACAAAGTCCCTTACTACCTCGAAGTTATAGCTGCCCACGGTGACGTTTTGTCCAATTCGTCGATGTTGGTTTTCCCTTCTAGTTGACAGCATATACTTGGTTTTGCCCTCGTTTATCGCCAAACCCATTTTGGCCGCTTCCGCCTCAATGCTTGCAAAAGCACCGGTGACAGCCCGCTGAGATCTTCCGATAATGTCTATATCGTCGGCGTATGCAAGCAGTTGTACAGACTTGTAATAGATTGTGCCTCCGGTGTTGGTTTGTGAGTTCCGCACAATCCGTTCAAGTAAAATATTAAAGAAGTCACATGACAGCGCGTCACCTTGTCTTAAACCTTTTTGACATTAAAGGTCTCGGTGAGGTCATTACCGACCTTGATGGAGCATCGAGCGTTGTCCATCGTCATCCGGCACAGAAGGACAAGTTTGGCAGGGATGTGAAAACTATACATGGCTCTATAAAGCTCTTCTCTATAGATGCTGTCATAGGCGGCCTTGAAATCGATAAAGAGGTGTCGATTTGGAATTCTTGGGTTTTCTCCAGAATCTGCCGAAGTGTGAAGATTTGATCGATGGTGAACCTTCCAGGCCTGAAACCGCACTAATAGTGTCCAATCAGGCTGTTGATAAAAGGTTTCAGGCGTTCACACAATATCGCAGAAAAGATCTTGTATGCGATGTTGAGGAGACTGATGCCTCTATAATTGGCGCAGTTGAGGGGGTCTCCTTTCTTGTGGATCGGGCAAACGATGCTGAGATTCCATTCATCAGGCATACACTCGTCTGACCAAATCTTAGAGTTGAGTTGATGTATGAATTCTACCAGTTCATCACCAGCTGCATTGAAAAGTTCGGCCGGTAAGCCGTCAGGTCCAGCAGCCTTGTTGGATTTTAGCTTGGGGATTTTAGCTATCCTCACTTCGTTTTGGTCAGGTGGACGGAAATTTTGACTATCATCGTCCATGTTGAATGGTTCATTCTGCCTGACAGCGGGATGTTGGTCTTCGTCGCCATTAAACAGTCTGCAGAAGTAGTTTTTCCATATTCTCAGCACCGACTGTGATTCTACTACGAGGTTTCCATTTTCATCTCTACAGGTTTCTGTACGGGTATTACTTCTCTGACACGTTCTTTTTACCTTTTGGTAAAACTTCCTTACATTGTTCTTGAAGTATAAAGTCTCAATATTCTCAAACGCGCGCTTCTCATGCTCCTTCGTCTCCTTTTGGAGAAGTCGATGTTCTTCCCGTCTCTTTTGCTCGTAGAGCTCACGAGCACCTCTCGTCTTTCGTTGCAGCGCCGCTTTATATGCCTCTTGTTTTGCTGCATGCAATCGCCGGCATTCTTCGTCAAACCAGGGGTTTCGCGGTGGTGGTCGAGCGAGACCCAGCACATCAGTCGCGGCGTTTCTGATGGCATGCTGGCAGCGTTGCCACTGGTCTTCGACACTTGATGTTGGCGGCATAGGGGTGATTGAGAGATTTCGAGATACGCGTTTACCGAAGAGTCTGTCGGTCTCTTGCGATTGTAGCTTTTCGACGTTAAATTTTCTCACAATGATTCTTCTTTGTTGCTCAGTTTGGGATACCCGCATCTGTACCTTGGCTACAAAAAGGTATGGTCCGGACATCCAGAATACTGAAGACATGCCTTGTGTTGATCGCAATATGATAAATTTGGTTGACCGTTACATGATCATTGGACCGCCATGTCTGCTTATGAATATCGAGATGAGGAAACCATGTGCTTGCTATTGTGACATTTCGCTCTACAGCGAAATCAATTAGCCTTAGTCCGTTATCAGACGTGGTGTCGTGTAGGCTATGCTTACCAGTAGTCGACTACGGGAGTATGAGCGCTGCCGTTGGACCATTAAGGACTCCTCCGCCACCATCTCTATTCCAAGGTTCTGACCAACATTGGAAATTCCTTACCGACCTGTGATCCGAATACGTCGAAGCAGCTCGCGCAAAGTATTCACTAAGTTAAACCTTACTGGAACTATAGACGCCACCGTTGACTCCGTCTAGGGAATTCGTCCGCTGCCGCCTGGAACAGGAAGAAGTGCTCTAGTGAGAAAGCATTCTTCCCCCCCTCTCTCGTCTGCTGCCCCCAAGAATCCGCCAAACGGGCTTGGTTACCCATTTCTTGGATTAAGGTACTAGGTACCCGGCTCTCACCGCGTGGAGGTTGAGAGTAGGAGTTGGTAGGTCTCAGCTAAGTGAAAACGCTTGTGTTTTCATACGATCGCATGCACTACCGTTTGACTAGCCTTCAAAAGCAACAGGTCTCCGTAACTAACCTGCCCGGCAATGCTAAGGACCATAGTAGAGCATCTATTCCCCCATAGACCAACTACTATGGTCTCCATCACGAGGGAGAACAGCGTGGAGCACATTCCGGCAATCACGTCGAAAGAACTCTTTTGCTGTTAAGACGAGACCGGACATCTTTCTAAGAACAATGCAAATGTGCATAGAGGAGGGGTATTCACTACACCGTGGAAATGACAACATTTAGTGCTGCTTCCAAAGAGCAGTAAGCCGCCCGGACAACCATCATCATATCGCCCAATATGCCTGCTTGATACGCTAGGAAAGATCCTAGAGCGTATCATCTATGACAGACTGCTTGCGGTGGCCTACGAAAAAGGAGCCCTGTCAGACTACAAGTATGGCTTCAGAAAATAACGTACTACCGTCGATGCCATAAAGGCGGTGGTAGATACAGCAACTGAAGCAATACAGGGGGAAAGATGGAGATGGGGGACCAAGAGATACTGCGCAGTAGTAACGATCGACGTCAAAAATGCGTTTAACTCAGCGAGCTGGTCGTTCATTAGGAGATCCCTGGCCAGGATGGATACACCATACTAACTGCTGAGGATAGTCACAGACTACTTCAGCAACAGGATTCTAATATACCATACTGACGATGGCGTTAAACCCCACGTTAAGTCCCACAAGGGTCGGTCCTCTGACCTCTCCTATGGAATATTATGTACGACGGAGTTCTGCGACTAACATTACCCGAAGGAGTCCAAGTGATTGGCTTCGCTGACGATATCGCAGTGGTTACAGTAGCCAAACACGTACACGAGGTGGAGTCTGCCACGGATGAGGCAGTTATAAGAATAAAGGAATGGCTGGAGTCTACCGGTCTGGAACTAGCTGCTCACAAGACTGGAGCTGTCCTAATAAACCAGCCGCAAGACGGTGGAATAAACGAGCTTTCGGGTCGGAAACCAGACAATCAGATCCAAAGAATCCTTGAAGTAGCTTGGAGTCATGCTCGACAATAGGCTGCGCTTCAAAGCCCCACAGCCCCTCGAGTATTCTAGTAAGAAAGCATCGTTGATGCAGGCAGCACTCTCCCGAATGCTGCCGAACATCGGCGGGCCTGGATACGCCCAGAGAATCCTGCTGTTCAGAGTGCTCAGCTCGGTACTTTTATACGCTGCCCCGATATGGGCAGGTGCACTGGCGACAAATGAGTGTAGGAAGAAGCTATCATCAGTTCACAGGCTCTGCGCAATCAGAGTGATCAGCGGGTTCCTAACTATCTCCGATGATGCAGTCTGCGTTTTAGCTGGGATGGTCCCAATCGACATCCTCGTGGATGACATGCAGAGGGTGTATCTTAGACGTCCCTCGAACTGGCAAGAAGCAAAAAGGATTAAGGAGGAGGAAAGAGCAGCATCGGCAACGCTGTGGTATGTGTTTAGTACGTAGGCGTATTCCTGGAATCGATTACTCAGGTTTGTGAACCATGCATGCTAGTAGCACTCGGGCTATTAGTATCTATGAAGATTACACATCCGTTGCGCAACCTTAAAAAAAAATTATGTTGATACATATGTATGTAAGAACTTTAACTATGTTTAATTTTTTACAATTATTTCTGTGAAACTCATTATTTCTGATACGATAAGCATATTTATTGTTTTTTTTTTTTGTTAGTATTATGGTCAATAAAATGTTTTTAAGGCTTAAATATCCGTTGCGTTCGTCGACTTAACCGCAGCGTACCACACCGTCTGGAAGGATGGGCTTATCTTTAAGCCTATTTCAAGTCTTCATCAATGAGGACAAAAGCAAGAAAGGAAAACTCAACAACGGCTTGCCTCAGGGCTCCGTTCTCGCTCGCTTGCTCTTTAACCTCTACATAAGCGACATGCCAGCAACCGCATCAAGGAAATTTGGATATGCAGTTGATCTGGCAATCGCCATTCAGGACAAGGACATAGCGAACACAGAAAGAACTCGAACTCTAGACCTTGAGCAACTCAATATATATTTTAGACAATGGAGACTGTGCCCAAGCATGTCTAAAACAGAAGTTTGCTGCTTCCACCTAACCAGCCAAATAACAAGTTATAGACTGAGTGTCCAGTTTAAGAACAACCTACTTAACCACAACCGAAACCCGAAGTACCTAGGCGTAACCCTAGACAGATCCCTTACATATAAACAACACCTAACAAATGTTGCTGCAAAACTCAAAACTCGCAACAACATCATCCAAAAGCTCACTGGATCGGCTTGGAGGGTCTGGTGCATCTACGCTTCGTACTGCCGCTCTTGCTCTCGTATACTCCACAGCGGAATACTGCGCCCCAGTCTGGCTGAATAGTGCAAACGTACGCAAGGTGGATACTCAACTCAACAACACCATGAGACTTATATCCGGCACCATAAAATCCACACCAACACGATGGCTTCCTGTACTGTGCAGCATTGCTCCACCTCGCCTGCGCCGTTTAACCACACTATTGAGGGAGCACACAAAAGTATTTATTGGCGAACACTGAACTGCCCATCCACCACGACATTACTATGCTCCTGTCACGGCAACAGAGACTAAAGTCCCGGCACCCAGCTACCAAGCTTGCTGAAAGGCTTGCGCGTGATGATTTCGATCTGAACTCTATCTGGTCAGCAGATTGGACAGCATCAATGCAAGCTGATAATATCACCATCTCGGCCCCATTATGCCGACCCTTCGGGTTTGAATTACCGCGCAATGTCTGGTCGACGCTCAACAGTATCCGAACCAACCACGGAAGATGCGCAGACTCGCTGTTCCGCTGGGGAATTGTTATTCTTCCGCCTGCGATTGCGGAGCCCAACGACAGACTATCCATCACATTGTTGCAGAATGTGGCAAGCGGTCCTACCCTGGCGACATCCAAGACTTTACGGATAGTAGGAACAACTCAGCTGTGATAGACTGGCTACAAAACTTAGATTTTGTTATTTAGTTATACTTATCTTGTATTTGTGTTTAATACTGTGATCGCTAAATGTTAGTTATTTAGAAAAATGTTATTTGTTGTTTAACTTGTAAGTGCAAGTTTTGTTATAAGTAATATGTAAATCCATACGCTAAATAAATAAATAAATTTCAAGATTAAGGAGCTCTTCAGACATGGCACTATTGTATCGATATCAGCTCCGTTATCGGTGTCGTCAGAGGAAATTATCCGATCGGTCGTGTAGACTAAAAGGATGTGTGTCTCTTTTCAAACTATTTCTACAAGAAAGCTGCAGAGATGAATAATATTTCCTCTACACCTGTTCAGTCCTGTCTATAAGAAAACTAGTCTTCTCGATGATTTCGGCAAGCTTAGGCAAGCTCCTGCTGGACTAATTAGTCCTTAAGTAGCCTCGATTAGTGAAAGATTCCGTAGGAGTCTGTACCTTCGTGCAGACAGCCATCCCAACCCAACCTAACCTAACCTGTAATTTTAGGTAAGCTGATTAAACAAATAAAAATGTTTACTGTTAGATGGCTCAAATTTTGTTGTACGCGTTGTACATTTCTACAATTACTTCTGGTCGAATCCTTGAATGGATATATGTACATATGTACATACATATGTAACAAAGTCGAAAACAAAACTATTCAAACAATGCCATTTTCATCCCACACCCAACCGATTTGACCAAACCACCACAATAAATGTTTAATCCACCAATCCCTTGTAAAATTTTAATTAGCTCTCTTTTCAATTCCAGATTTTCGCAATAAATATCACTTTACTGCTTTAAATTGCGTAAAAATAACACAATGTCCTTTCGAGGAGAGAAAAAAAACCATTAGAGGAAAAGAAAATATCCTTCAAGGATTACTGCCATTATTTTCGAATTCTGACATTTCTTCGTAAATATGTATGTGTTCTTAATTTATTACCCAAAGCTTTATCTCATTTCGAATCCATCTTCCTGCGAATGAAAAAAAAAAAAGTAAACCCAAAGAAGACGAAGGAAAAAAAAGAACACGGGCAAACTCACCCCTATTCCGGAGTTTACCTCCAACCAACAATAGCAACACTCTACGACCATACAAACCGACGCCATTATATATCAACATGCCACTCCGGCCAGTGATGGATCACCGAAGTGTTTAGTTAAAAATTTAGGTTAATCTGAAAAAAATAATCAGAAAATGCTCTAGGGAACAAACCTACACACATACACTCTCACGTGCACAGAAACCTCACCTTTATCCAAACTGGGTTCCACTCTGGTTTTTCCCTTTCACCTTCATCGCGAGGTACCGGGTCCTTTTTGCCATAATGGAAAATTGTATTCTTCATCGTCAACGTGGTTGTTGTCGTCGTCATTCGTCGTTCGTCGTTTTCTCGCCCTTGTGGCAGGTTACCAGCGAAGAAAGAAGGAACAACAACAACAGCTGTAAGGACTACCCAAAAAAGGTCTGCTGCTCTTGGGGGTGGATGGAAGGGGAAAAAAAGAGCAAGGAAAATGATAAGGAAAGAATGGCATCCGCAGGGTACTGATACCGAAGTGAAAGTGTTCGCTATGCGAGGGGAGATTAGGCCAGAAAAAGGAACAACCCATTCCTATATCTTTTGGAGAAGATGGTATAATGGCAGTGGCGGCAGCAGGAAGAACGACGAAATTCAAAAAAAGAAAGAAGGGAAAAAATATTGCCAAGGATCAAGGCAACTAAGCATCTTCGCAGCAGATACATCCATCCACTGTTTCGTATCACAAAATATGTTAGATGTGTGCATGTATATATGCCCACACTCGCGTGTGAATGTGTGTGTGATGTACGAAATGAATTCCATAGCGCTAGGACGAAAGATTTATTATCAAATTAAATTTCTGACAGAATTTATTGCTTTATCTCTAGTTCTTTCATCTTTCTCTACTATACTATGGTATAGTACCACCACCGCCACAGGACGAATGCGAAAAACGCCATAGCTCAGCGCAACACATGCACACACATACACATACTCACACCGCTACCGCTGCCGCCGACATACATACCAATTGACTAAAAGGATAGAATTCGTACATGATTATTTTGTAGAATCGTAAAAATGCTCCTTTTTTGTGTGCTCTCAATGAAATTCACACATAGCATACAATACGAGTATAATGTAGGTAGGAGCATATTTCATAGGGAATGAATGAATGTGTGCTATCGGTGGGAGGGGGAGTGTGTCGGGATACCTATTAAGCTCTCTGGTAACTATAATATATTATGGAAAAACCAAAAGCACAAGCAATCACACAACCAGGATATAAATTTTCGCTCAAAGTTTTTTTTTTTTTGTTTTTATCCTTTTTCCGTTTGTTATTGTTGGTTGTTATTTGTTTTTGTGGATGGGGGTGAGGAAGAGAATGGCCTAAAATGTTCGAACGATGTATCTACGATTGGTGCCATGTGTACACATTTTGGGTTTAGTCATAAATTCTAAAAAAAAAACCTTTTAGTTTAGAATACTTTTAGTGTTTTTATAATTTAAAAACTTTAACACAGAATCATTAGGAATACTTTTTATTATGCACTTAAACCAGGAAAATCTCCAAACGACAAAAAATCGTACAGACCGATATCGCTTCTGCCAATAATATCAAAACTATTTGAAAACTCCTGCCGAAGGCGCCTATAGCCGGTGATTGAGGAAAGATGCCTAATTTCTGATCATCAATTCCGCTTTAGAAGAAAGCATTCCACAATCGAACAAGTCTATAGAAAAACCAATTAAATTGAGGAAATGCTAGAAGGGAAAAAGATATGCACTAGTGCTTTTCTTGACGTCTCTAAGCATTGGACAAGGTATGGCACGAAGGCTTGAAGTATAAGTTAAGGCACATTCTTCCGGAACAGTTACACAAAATTCTAGAATCCTACCTTGCGGACGGAATGCAAGGAAATTGCCGTTGTGGTTCCGCAAGGAAGTGTCCTTGGTGCGATTCTATTCCTGCTCTACACTCGCGACATACCTCAAGAAGAGGCACCACTGTAGCCACGTTCGCGGATGATACGGCTGTATTTCCAGCAGATAATATAGTCGAGTTAGCAACTGAGAAGCTCCAAAGAGCTTTGGATAAAATTTGTCAACGATTTGGCGCATTGTTCTCAGCGAGAAGAAATCAACGCATATCGACTTTACTTATAAAAACGTAAACAATCTACCCATTTTCGTCAACTCGGTACAAATACAATATGCAAACGAGGCGAAATATCTAGGTATGACATTGGACATGAAACTTAAATGGAAGCCTCTCATTAAAAAGAAACGCGATAAACACGAAAACAGAGTCATGCAAATGTATTGGCTTCTGGAAGTTAAGAAGAGTTAAGCATACGAGTATGCTCGTATACTCTTAACAAACTGGTTCTATATAACCAAGTATTAAAAAATGTATGAACGTATGGTATACAATTCTGGGATTGTACTAAAGCCAGCCATAGAAAGGTCCTCCAGTCTTTTCAAAACAAAGTACTAAGAGCAATCTTGAATGCTTCATGGTACATCATGAGCAATGATATTCACAGAGATCTAGAGATAGCAACAATTGAAGGTGAAGTAGCAAACTTTGCTCACTAACTTCGTATTCGTCTTCAGGCTCGTTGCAAAAACACCATACTTTAAATTCTGGACATGTCAAATCTAGTGCGCCCGCTACAAAGAGGAAAACCCTTCAAACAAGCGCAATAAGGAGCAACCGCATGTAATGTCGGTGTCAGCAGGTGCTCTTGTTGAAAAGCTGTCGTCAAACGCGAGTATGTTTTGAAAAGTAAACTGCTTAATAAGAAAACTAATCAGTTGGAAATTGCGGAGGTTTTTTTTTTTTTTATTATAGTAAGTAAGGTTCTCACACTATAATGACACCAAGTCACAGTATCTATGAAGAGTTTTCACCTACCCATGATAAACACAACAGAAAATAAAAAATATGTTGGGAATACTTTTCATTATGCATTTAACTCTTTTAAAACTATAGACCAAACTTCTCAACTTTCGATAATATGCATATTCGTACCGTCAAACATTGCCAAACTGTATCTGAACAAAAGGAAAAGGAAACTTAATGCCCTATTCATCGACTTCCGTGCTGCTTTCGATACGGTACAGAGGAAGTTGAAATTGTTGAAAAATTGATGTATTGTAGAACGTCCCAGTTGTTTTGGCAGTTCGAAATTGGGATCGAAAACTCCAGCACGCACGGCGTTTTTGATTTTGAACCGTCCCACGGTGTTGAATTTTGAGGAAAAAGCTAGCCAAAAACATTTTGATACGGTTTTCGGTTTCTTTCTTTTTTTATTAGGTACATAGAAAGATAAAATAAATTAAATATTACACTACAAAACCAAAATAAAAATTAATAAATTCAACAAAATAATTTAAGAAAAGTAAGTGTTTGTTTAATCTGAAAATTCTTTCTTTTCAAAAACGCTGGTATTCATATCTGGATGGCAAGATAGATATTACTATAAGAATAGCGTCAAATCTTGTTATTATTGACATAACTCGGTTATATTTGCTGAGATTTCATAATTTTCCATTATTTGAATTTCTGTAGCTTGGCTTTGGTTTGTCCACTATAAGTCCCAGTATTTGTCTTTCTCAGGTTTCAACAACAGCTCCTGATTGATTACTCACTCACCATTTTTCTATTGGTAGTTTGTAACTATAATAATAGGTAATAGGCATTCAAATGTGCGAATCCATGCTTACAACACCCAAACCGAAGATTGTCGTGGTATACTGCTTTATTTCTCATTTTGTTAATGCAATTAAATTCGCATTACAAATGTAACATCTTTTGTTGTTATCACATTACACATTTTTCCATCAGTAATTGTAAAAAAATAAACATCAGAAGGCACAAACTTACAAGAAAATTTGCAATACGTATGGAACGGAACGTAGGATACCCTGTCCTTCTTTATTAATCTCGCCTTCTGAAAGTGTATTATGATTAACAAATGTTGTAAGACTGCCATTCGTTTCTTAAGGAGATGTCGGAGCAGTTTAATATTCATCTCTGTTGGATGCCGGGGCATAGGGATATTTCAGGGAATTTTAAGGCTGATGAACTCGCCAGAATAGAAACAACTGTAGCCATCAGGACAGACAAGCATAATCTAGGTATACCAATCGCTACTTGTAAATTTAAATGCAAGCTGGATGCAATCGAAATAACAAATCTTAGATGGACTAGATGGACATGTGGTACAACATGTCTAGCGATTATGCAGATTTGGTCGAAGTTGGATCTGAAACGCTCTAATAAATTGATCTCTCTCAATCGATTGCACATTGGCTCTATTATAGGTGTAATTACAGGACACTGTCTAATAGGCAAGCATGCAACAAGGCTTGGCGTACATTCAAATAATTTTTCCAGAAGCTGCATGGACGAAAAAGAGGAAGAAACCATTCCTCACCTACTCGTACTTTGTGCGTGTCCAGCTCTCTCCCATAAAAGAAAGCTTCACCTAGGAGCTTTCTATTTTAACGATTTAGGCGATCTGATAGATTTAGACATCAGGAGCCTCCTTCGGTTCATTAGAAGCTCTAACTGGTTCTAACGAGTAGGCTGGGATTACATGATCATTCGTGATACCACAACGGACCTTCCTTGGTCTATGTGTGTTGGCGTAAGCTGGCAGCCACTTCAACCTAACCTAACCTAACAAATGTTGTAAAGTAGCTTACCTTTTTTTCTAATAAATTCTATAAAAATCTATTTTCAAAAGAAGAAATGGACATGGCTATATTTAATATGTGAGAGATTTAAAGAGAGAGTTGGTGGCGAATATGTTGCTTTAGTAAGTTTTTGGAGTTTCTCTTTAATTAGTTTAAAATGTCAGTTTTTTAAAGTCTGTATAGATGGACGGATACGGCTCAATCGAGTCGACTGGTGGTGCTGTTCATTTATCCGCATATGTATACTTTATAGAATATATTTTTAAATATTTGTCTATGTTACAAACTATAAGTATGTCAGACTTAATATTCCGTATGGCATGGGGTATACCGTCGAAATATTACTGCTAGAATAAATGTTTACATCAAAATATAATCTACACAACTTCTTATCTCTGATTTTATTCGTATATTATACCATGCTTTTATGACCTCAAAACAACTTTATTCAGAACATCCACTGTATTTAATTTTCAATACTGCACCTACAAAAGTTAAAAATACTTTTCAAGTAAAATGACAAGTTTTGCCAGCATTGTTTTGTTGGATCAATAACTACATATCACTACGTATCTTAGAGTATTCAACATTTTGCGCGGTAAATGAGAGTAAATAGAAAAAAAAAAACATTATTATTTATTTTTTGTTTGTATAAAAATGACATTTTTTTAAAACGACATTATACCGACTAAATATTAACTACACCAAATTGTTTTTAATAAGAAAACTATCTAAACACCTTGTTCTTTACGATTCATTTTAATTTCGAAGATAAATATGCTCTCAATTAATTTCTTCCTAACCAGAACTTGCACTTTTAACCAGCGTCAATGCAATAGCGCAATGTCGCTAATAAGACAATGACCACATAAAAAACTACAGATATTTTCTGGCTCATTTGAACGGTTTTGGTTGAAGCATTAATTGAGCTTACAGGGAAAAAAGTTTCCCTAAGCGGCACACTTTAATTTTTTTAATTATGTTCAGCTTTTGTCGCAACTCAACACTGTATGTCGGTATACCATGGTCGGATTGAGAGATTTGATAATTATAGCAGGAAATCCAGTCGGGGATAACCGCTTCAAAAGGGTAACTCAGATGGATCTTTTTGGGCATGAAGTCAGTCATTCATACTACTGGTGAGAAAGAATCTTCATATGCCGAACTAGGTCTGAAGTCTTAATGTTGTATAGAAGATGGACCTTTAAGACGTTGACAGCCGCAGTCTCCATAATTCTTATATGCAGAGGTGGGAGGTCTGGGAGAACTTCCATCACACCAGTTGAGCAAGTATGCATCGCTCCCGTAATACCTACCAGTAGCAGTTAAGACTATATACCAGAAAACTCTTGTTTGATGCTTCATATTAGATGGGTTTTGTCGTCATATTAGATGATCCTCGTTTTTCCGCGTTTGTAGGGCAAATAGAAGCGACAACGAACCGCTGCTATCTGCTCTTTCTGCACATAAAATATATATAATGGAAGAGCTGAACTGAGAATTAATGTACTTATTTTATAAAACATTAAAGGCTACATAACAACACGGGACGCAAACGAATATATGTGCATTATGATATACCTTTTAGGCACAGATATATACACCAGTTTAAAGGCTACCCCAAACTCTCTTCTTTCTACCACGTTTTGGCAAAACAAACTTAAATGGATTTGAGTATTGAAACAATAAGATGTTGAACTAATAAACTAAATATCTTATGTGACTTAAGATTCAAAATGTACTCATATTTGATTTGGTAAAACGACTTAAGTCAAAAAAGCGTACATTTGTTTACCTAATCCTTCAATCTATCACAAATAATTATTTTTATTATATTCTAAAATAAATTTGCTATTTTTCCGAAAGAATTTTCTGTTCCCGACCCCTAGTTTTTTCAGAGCAGCATTTAAAGTTTAAAATTGCTCTCTTGAAAAGTTTACAAAATTGACATAAAATGTTTTACCTTTTAGGCATAGATATATACACCAAATAAGGCTACTCCAAACTCTCAAATTTGATGGTCCATTCGTTTCATGCACATACATTCGTTTGCGTCCATTGTTGTTATGTACCCCTTAGTGTTTTATAAAATAAGTGTATTAACTCTCAGTTCAGCTCTCCACTTACCCCTATCCATGTAACTTTACGTATACTTAACTACTTGGGTGATGCTTATTAGTAGACAAAACTTAAATCTTGCAGACTAGAATTACTAACGCTAGGACACTGGATGCACTGTTCTGAAGCCACGGCCTGTTAATGGAATAAGTCCGATGCGTCTTAATTTTGATACAAATGCCGCTATAAATCAATATACCACCGCTTATCCTAAGGGAATGTTCGGAGATTTTTGAGAATTCATTTCCGGATACGTTCTAAAGATGTCCACCAAAGTCCAGTCTGTTTCTTCTTCTTTCTATTATCAGCGAGGTTATGATCCGAAAGTAAGGGATCACAACCCACCCACTTCACCGCATGTGGGGTTCGCCTGCAAGTCCAATCTGTTATTATAACAACTAAATAATTCTGGCATAGGCAGCTTAGGTATCATGCCGAGCATGATGTTCACAAACAGATTCACCAGCAATTAGTATCGCGTGTGGTCGAAATTCGACGGAGGGGAAATAAACAAACAGCGAGAGAAACAACGCTATGTATTTGTTTGCATAATTTTTTTTTTTGTAATAGTCTCCCGCGCAAGTAAGGCAAAGGGATCTAAGCTCATAGAGCCATGAAGGCGATCAAAATCCTTTCATTTAATTAGTTAAAGCCTTTTGTCTTTTCACTTTATTTCATCGGACCTAAGGGTAGCATATGTACCTACATAATTTTTTTTCTGCACATCTATGATCCAGTACGTTTCAAATGATATAAGTCTCATTTCTCTCCTTTTATAATAAATACTAAAAAAACGTACGATAAATTTCGTGTTCACGTATTTAATATTTAATATATAAGAAGATAATTCTTTAGGATGCAGGGATATTGCATAGGGAGTACTACCAACGAGTATGTATGTGTTTATGTCAAAGCACTTTATCCTTATCCATAAAGTGTTGATCCCATGTTGATTAGGATTACTAGCTCAGTTATTTTTTCTTTCAGCTGGGACATGCTTCACCGGTTGGGTGTCAAATCGCCCAAAATGCAAAAAAATAAAAAAATGTCAAATCACCCAAAAAACATGTTGGGCGATTTAACATTTTTATTTTTTGGGCGATTTGACATGATGTCAAAACACCCAGAAAAGTGATTTTGGGCGATTTTGTGTTTCGGCTATCTTAAGACGGATCTGTGTCATATCGCCCAACACTAAATCGCACAAATCTGGAAAATGTCACATCGCCCAACATTTTTGGGCGATTTAACACTATGACAGATCGACCAAGAAATGAAATGTCAAATCACCCAAAGCAGAAATGGGCATTTCATCGCAATTTGAAAATATCCTATGTGTTGGTCAAAAAGACGAAAAAGGTTGAAAACATTTATTTTCCGCAATTTTGGGCGCAGGGACATTAGTCCCCGGGGCATAAGTCCCACCGCATTGGGACATAAAATGCTGGGTCTTATGTCCCACCTACAAACCTCTCAAGGAAAACAACGGCCAAATAAGATGGGGCATACATAAGTCCACAATGTATAAACAGTGGAATGTGTAAGGGGGGGCATGCTGGCCCCCTGCAACCCCCCTGCTTGGGGTCACTGTTGGATTTGAGGCGGGTGCGAGGTTGGGTGTGAAACATGGATATAAAGAAACCTTGCATACACGCACCGTCGCACCCACCTCAAATCCAACAGTGACCCCAAGCAGGGGGGTTGCATGCATGCTGCCCCCCTTACACATTGCACTGTTTATGCATTGTGGACTTATGTATACGCCTCTTCGAAAAAAAAAAATTTGGACATACATATGTATGTATGTCCCTGCGCTCATATTATATTCATTAATAATCGGAAATGAAGGATTGAAGAAATGGATGCATTGCCAAAAAAAACGTAAGCTGCATTGAGCCTTACTTACGACGTCAATCGCGCTGATTGCTTTGTCAGGCTCACACTTACAGTTACGGGGAAACAAAATCGCTCGGTGGGGGGGAGGGAGGTCCGCGCGTGGTTGCGTGGCGCAACGCGAAACTGTAACCGCGCCGCATCGCGCCGCGTCTGGCCGTCCTTCGCGCGCGGACGCGACGTGAGAGCGTTGTGACCGCTAATGTAATTGTTACAATTCGTTTTGAATGCAATCCGCCCAAAATCTGTTATATTTTTGGGTGATTTGACATTATGCTAAATAGCCCAAAACTAAAAATGTTAAATCGCCCATAATTTTTGGGCGATGTGACATTTTTCCGATTTGGGCGATTTGACACCCAACCTGCTTCACCTAGTTTCCTTCGATGATACGATTTCTGTAGCGAAAAGCATTCGCTGTATAATTCTATAATTGATCCCACCCTTGCTAATTGCCTCATCTACATCCAGAACAAAGCGAAATAAAAAAAAAGTACTTAGCGCAACAGCTCTTTAAGAGCCAGGTTCTAGCTTGTCGCAACCACTCATGTTGCGTGCGTTATATTTTTCACACCAATAGAAGGGACCTACAGTTTAGTGCCGTATTTGAAGGGCAATTTGTTTTGAGAAGCTTTTTCGGTACAACAATTGGTGCGTTTTGGTAAGAATTATGTAAAGCAAAGAGAAAGCTTCTCCACAAAACGATTCCAAGTCAATCTGGTTAAAAACTTCTTTTATTGTTTGAAGATTGGTGATTGAATTGAAATTGAAGTAAAAAGTATGGAAAAGTTGTGCTTAAATGTGTGAAATACTACTGAATCATTCAAGTTCAATGAAAAAGCTTTTCTCAGCGAAGAAGCTCTTTAGTAGAGCGAAGTAAACATCCCAACTCAGTTTCGACTAAGAAAAAAAGCTAAACTGGTTCCAAGTCACTTTGTGTTCTTGTACTCCGTATTAAATCTTACTTCACTGAGAAGCGACGTTTCACCAAAACGCACCAAATACTATCGGATGTTTGTCAGACGTTCGCAAGAGGTGGGACCGTGAAAAAACTTGTTGGTGTTTTCTGGGATTCGAATTTGGAACCTCACGCGCAGTGATCCGACACATTAACCACTTACGCCACGGCGCACACGAAATATACCTCACTTAATCACAACTAAGGACTTGGAGTTAATGGAGTGCAAGAACAATTCGTAACAAATTTCCATATTGGTGTTCTTAAGGCTCGTACCCAAGCAAGAGCGCTCTTTCGCATAAATCTTACTGACGAGGAAGCACGAATGGTCAGTGAGACTATTCTTAGGGAGAACACTTCCCACTTGGACGACAAGGGACAAGTATTGGCTGGTGCTAGATGTAAACTTAAAAGTACTCACTCCGACGATTTAGTAGTAGAAGCCGAAAAGAATTTCGCTGACTGCTTCGTCTTGGATGCTTTGAAGGGACTGTGACACGTCACCGATGATTTCGACCCTAAGTAGGATTCTCTTACTAAGGAAAAAAATCCTGAATCAAGCGATCATCTTACGGAAATAAATTTCGGTTTAGTACAATTTTTATTTCCGCCGCTTTAAGAACTTGACTTGGATACTAGATCTGAAAGATTGGGAAGAGTTAACAACTTCTGCTCGTTATCTGCATTTGCTCAATTCTAATAATTTGATTTCTGGCTTCACACACGCGCAGTAATTGGAAGACTTAGTTAAGAGAGGCTATGTATTGTTTCAATACATGGTCCCAAACTACGCACACCCTCTCATAAGGATTAAAAAAAATTAAACTCCACGGATACATTTTAGCATCAACAATTTTAAACAAATTTGTGACTTCTAAAATACGAAGTCAGCACTTTGATTTGGCATTCGTACAGCAAAAGGTGAAAAGAATATACTATTCCCAAACGCAAAACAAACACACACATGTACAACATACGTCACGGACAAACCATCCTCAGAGCAGAGAGAAAAGTTCAAGAAAACTGCAAATAGATATTTATTTCGAACTGGCCATATATCTTATACTGCACTGCAGAATGCTGTAAACTGTTAAAATAAATCAGCGTTGCTGAGCTGCTGTCGTCCTCATCGGTCTTTGGCATCCTTAGAGAAAGATTTATGATACTTGGGTTGGCAGCATTTACTTATCTTATCGCAAAATTTGGCATCTCAAGCAGAGGAACTCCTTAGAATTGCTTGCACTTGCACTACAATGAACTACACAGGGTACACTAGTTGTGCATGACTGCAGCAAGCATTATACCTAAATGTACTAACACTGCCATATTTGTTTTTAATAGACCAGCCCTCTAATTGATGGTTCAATTATTTAATTGGAATCTTAGTGATGCAGCAGAGGTGCGAAGAGGCGTCCTTATTCAATTCGCCTTTTTCTTCTGCTAACATACTTGCACCCTTAAAACGTCCCACACCGATGACGGTGACCACGACTGAGGGAAAATTTCAAATGGATTACCTACACGTATTCCATTCCCAAGAGAAGATACAATACCGGAAATGATCAACTACCATATCCCCATATGATGCTTAGGCGAAAAAGGTCGCAGAGGATACGTAGTAAGCCTTCGATGCCAGGGTGAGGCAATTATTCATTTTCCGCTTTGTTCAGGGATGCCAACCGAATAAATGAACTTAATCCAAGGTATTTATGTTCTGTGGTAACTGAGAAATAATTTACCTCCGGGGTTACTGGTAGTTGAATCAGCAGTCCTGCAGAAGTATGAGAAGAACAGGCAGCAACAGCAGCACCATTACGTACAGTGCCGAAACCAGCGCGCAAAATACTGAAGTAAATCTAATTGTGCGTGCAATAAAGGAATCATTGCTGCTGCTGGACATTCAAAATGATCGCAGAGCACGCAAAAAGGGTTGAATGGTTTTGTGGCGGTGTTCTTTACACAGTTGAGTGTACTGTGAAAAATATTTTGCTTGTTTTAGGAAATTTATTCAGTGATTTCTATCTTAAATCTTGCGATTTAGTTTGACTTTTTTTTTTGTGGATTTAATAAGCATTAGAGCGTCAGGTAAAAGATTTGGGATTAGATACGCACATCTCAATCCTACCAATCCGTGAATTTTCAACGTGATAATGAAACAGTAGTGGCGCAGTTGTCTCTGTCTGAAGTGTTAGTTGTCTGTGTTAATTCGCTCAGTTATAGCGAAGTGAACAACTGTGCCATTAGCAAAAGCGCTTTAGTGAACTTTGTGCTTCGACATCTTCCTTCAGAAGCGGTGGACATCTACACCACCTTGTTTAATGTTTAATAATGCCTATTATCCAGCACATGGAAAACAGCGGTGGCGCATCCCATTCGCAAAAAAACAAACATAGCCCTTATCCGGGAAATCTCCGGTCGATAAATTTCCTTCCGATCATCAGCAAGGAATTCGAAAGAGTGATCCATAGAGCACTGATTAAGTGTGTTGAGGACAAGCACATAATTTCGGATAACAAATTTGGTTTCAAGGCGAGGCATGATACCATACATGCCGTATTTAAACTGGTATCGGATACAAAAGCAATAACCAATGGGCGGGTGCCTGCCTGGCCGAGTTGGAGAAGGTCTTCGATACAGTATGGTTAGAGAGACTTTTCTACAAGTCGAGCAGGCTGGGCATAAGCAAATCACTGCGGTACATGCTTTATAACATGCTCGCCAGTAGGAGATTCATTGTGAACAATGACAACGTGACTTCGGCTGAGACTTTGAAATAAAAAACGGGCTGCAGCAAGGTGCGGTTAGTTCGCCGGTCCTCTTCAATATTTACACGAGCGATTTCATAGAATCACTTCACCATGCCATAGTGTACGCAGATCACTTGGTGGCGTACAGGTTAGGACCTGAGGTTGAAGTCATTGCAGTGCTTTTGCAAACTTTAATAAGATAAAGAGATACTGCGACGACTGGAAACTGAAGATCAACTTTCAGAAGTTGGAGACCATCCTGTTTAGAACGCCGTTATCTGGGGCTTCTAGGGACGCCAGAAAGAATTGGCGAAAGTTCTATATGGTGGGACAACATGGGCCATTTACGTGTCGAAGTACAGTCAGGCAACTTGGAATTTGGCTAGATCAATATAAATATTTTAATAAACATATTGTTACGCAGGTATAAAGGGAGAAACCAATCACACAATCACGCACAATCAACCGACGAGCACCATCGCGAAAACCCTAGAAGCTGTCAACTCGAAAGTTGTAGAACTTGCCAGACTTTCGGCAAATAAAGTTCCAGCGGCGAACTGGAAAATTTGGCATTTGCCTGGAAATCCAGAGTCGCATATAAAAAGAGGTTGACAGCAGTCCAGGGAGGAGTTCTGTTTTTGAGAGCAACGACATCGGCGATATAGAGACGCGCAGACAATAAAATTGTACTAGAATTCTTTTGCTAGTTATTCATTTAATTGGAGAGAAATTTATTTTAATAAAAAGTTCACCCTCTCGAGAACCAAATAAATTGCGTTTTCTTCAGTACCCGTCTCCACTTTGGGAAGTCGTGGTTGGCAGGATCGGCCACTTTTGTTACACTGGTGTCAGGTGTGTGGTTAATCCAGACCGAATTAAGATTAATTCTACCCACGTACGAAAGCGTTAGTATGAGTGCCAACGACATCCAAACGTTTCTTCAGGAGTTTACTCTGAACCAAACGCAATTTTGGGAGAGAAAACTGACGGAATGGAAGACAGAAATATCCGACCGTCTTGAAAAGAGGATCGAGGAGCTGGAGAAGACAGTGTCAAACGCCGCCTTTGCTTCGGAGGTACCATCACACTCGTCACCACGGGTTACGCCAGGAGAAAAGCCAGCTTCAAATCAGGGCCCCGTTACCCATACGAGTAACCACGCTGCGAATCAACTGCAACTCTCGACCCCAGTAGTCGTAGTGCCAATCGACCCTCAGCCCGCCGAGGACATCTGCGGCCCTCAAGCAAGCAGAGATCCTGAAATTCTAATACTTCCACAGCTTCCGAGGGTAACATCACCGATTCAGGAAACCCTGGTAGTGAGGCAAGCCGAAGAACTGAACTGCGGCGAACTAAGCCGGGTGCCTAGATCGGAGCAAGGGACCTTACCAGCAATTCGAGGAGCCATGCCAGATAGCGGTCAACGGTCCCAGGTAGTCCCCCCTCGCTTCGTGGGCGGAAACAGGTCCATCGCGCCGTGCTCAACGACTCCCGTTATCAGCGATCAGACGCCAAGGGTAGAATCAGGCTACCGAAGCTCAACATCACTCCAAACTGGCGACGCAGCAATTTTACGCCACGTCCAGCAAACCCAAATAGATTACGGCTTCGCAGGCTACCACTCTGAGCTCTCCCGGATGAGCGATAATCGAGATGCTACTCAACAGCCACCGCATGTTCCAGAACTACGCCAGGCTTCGGCTCCACCAAGGAATTTCAACCCAAGTCTTGTCCAACCGTACGACGGGACGGCTTCGTGGACAGACTACGAGACTCAATTCGAGTTAGTGGCCAATTTTCATGCGTGGAATGAAACGGAGAAGGCGCACGGACTAGCCATGCAGCTACGAGGGGAGGCCCTGTCTATCTTGAGCGCTTTGCCTAGAGGAAAGCCCCTTTCATACGAATCGCTGCGAGGGTTGCTCCGACAGCGGTATAGCCTAGACGATCATACCAGCTACACTTTACTACGTAGTCGTCTACAGCGTCCAAAAAAGTCGTTGGCCGACTTTGCAATCCAGCTACAGCGGTTGGCTACTGCAGCTTTCCCAGCGGGGGCAGAGAGGGTAGTGAAAGAAATAGTGCTAAGCCAATTCATCGATGGAATTCGGGACGAGCAGATCCAGAATCTGGTGGCCGTGGGACGACCTAAGGATCTTCAGGCCGCGCTGCGAATTGCTCAAGAAATTACTTCGCGGTTGGAGCGTCGAAGTCATCGCAATGTGTTTTTAGCCTCTGCGGCCCCTAGCAACCGTCGAAGCAGTAATGGGCGAAATCAGGCCCCAATGCGCTCGAACCCGGGCACTACCAATCTTCCGGAAAACTAGTTGCTGCAGATGCCCTGAAGCGACCATAAGTAGCCAACATCGATCCAGCTTCAACCAATACACCACAAGCTGACAACGCCTCCAACCACCCCCCGTCACCCGCGGCCAACATTATGACCAATCCAAGTCAGAGCTTCGTAGGAGCCACCAATGGAGTTGGGCTTTCTTTAGACGGCTTTATCAGAGGAACAAAGCGAACCTTTCTCATCGACTCAGGAGCTGACGTATCAATAATCAGCGAGCCACATCTCCCGCCGAATACACCCATTACAGGAACACCGATTCGCATAGAGGGAATCTCTGGAGGAACGCTTTGGTCTACAGGAGTCGCAGAAGTGCCACTAGTATTTAATAACCACAAGTACCGACAGTCCCTCGCCGTTACAAGCCAAAGCGTACCAACCATCCTGGGAATGGATTTCCTGACGGAGAAGATGTGCAGCCTCGATTTTGTGGAGTTAAGCCTGGAGATACGAGGTAGGAAGCACCCCCTCCGATTGCCAACCAAAGCCCACACAAGCCTCCTGCGGACAACGACTTCTGAAACTTTACCAGCGCATTCCGAGGTAGTTTTGCCTATGGTGATGGCCAATAAACTGAGCGAAGCCACGGCCCTGGTCGAACCCTGTAGAAGCAGCGAACTCCCGGAGGGGATACTACTAGCCCGAAGCTTCGTCGACTCAACCCGGAATCAGCTAATGGTGAGAATGGCCAATGTCTCTACCATGGCCGTTATTTTGCCGAAGGATTTGGTTGTTGGACGCGCCTGTTCGGCTAAGATGTGCGAAGCCCCGCCACTTATAAAATCTTCCACGGATCATCTTCAAGGACTTCTAAAGGAAATCCCGGAAGACCTCGCCGAAGAAGAAGCCCATCGATTTCGAGACCTTCTCGTGCGATACCGAGATGTTTTCTCCCAGGGCCCGATGGATTACGGCAGGACCAGCCTGACGAAACACTCGATCGATACCGGATCAGCAAAGCCTGTCAAGCTTCCAGCCCGAAGAGTGCCTTTGGCAAAACACGAGGAGGTGAACGATTTGATGAACGACATGCAGAACCGGGATGTCATTGAACCTTCCAACAGTCCTTGGGCAGCCCCCATTGTCCTCGTACGGAAGAAGGACGGCTCAGCACGCTTTTGTGTTGATTTTAGGCGCCTGAATGAGGTCACTAAAAAGGACTCCTACCCACTACCAAGAATGGACGACATTTTCTCAAACTTGGCAGGATCCAAGTGGTTTTCGACAATGGATCTCCAGAGCGGAAGTTGGCAGGTGGAAATGGATGCCAAGGACAGGGAGAAAACAGCTTTTTCTACCGGCGCTGGTCTATGGCAGTTTAAAGTGATGCCTTTTGGGCTCTGCAATGCCCCAGCCACGTTCGAACGCCTAATAGATGAAGTCTTCCGAGGAATGTCCTGGCAGACGGCACTAATTTACTTGGACGACATTACCGTCTACGCTCCCACCTTCGACACCCATCTTTTGAACCTTAAGGCAGTCTTCCAGCGCCTACGAACAGCCAACCTTAAACTAAGTCCTAGTAAGTGTCAATTTCTTCGACGTCGTGTTCGTTATTTGGGCCATATTGTGTCAGAGGAAGGACTGGTAACCGACCCGGAAAAAGTAAATGCTGTGCAGGAATGGCCGACACCGCGGGATAAAAAGCAAGTACGAAGCTTTCTGGGCCTGTGCTCATATTACCGCCGATTTATCGAAAGCTTTCCGACTTTAGCTAAGCCGCTTTCGGAGCTAACAGAAATGCATCGACGCTTTGTATGGAGCGACTCTTGCGAGGCAGCGTTCATAGAGCTTAAAAGAAGACTGACCACAGCCCCCATTCTGGCATTCCCTACATCCACTGATGAGTTTATCCTAGACACAGACGCGTCTAATGTTGGCATTGGTGCCGTGCTAAGCCAGCGGCAAGGTGATAGGGCAGTAGTTCTCGAATATTACAGCAAAACGTTAAACAACGCTGAGAGGAATTACTGCGTCACGAGAAGAGAACTACTAGCCGTCGTCCTCGCAATGCACCACTTCCACCATTACCTCTTTGGCCGCCAATTCACCCTGCGGACGGACCATGCATCATTAAGGTGGCTCTGTAACTTCAAGCGTCCTGAAGGGCAGGTGGCAAGATGGTTAGAACGGCTACAGCAGTATACCTTCACCATTCAACACCGACCGGGATCTCGACATGGTAATGCGGATGCACTCTCAAGACGGGTTTGCGATGACTGCAAGCACTGCACCAGGGCCGAACAACTCGAGTCTGAGGCCACTAATCGGCCCTACGTAACCACAATAGCGAGCAGCCTGGAAGATGAACAGAAGAAGGATCCGGTACTGGCGGGAATCCTTAAGTGGAAGGAAGTGGACCAACGCCCCGAGAAAACCAAAATCAGCGGCGGTAGCGAAGACCTGAAAGCGTATTGGAGCATGTATGACCAACTTGACCTGGTAAATGGGATGCTAGTACGAAGGTGGGAAGAGAAACCCGACCATAGCAAACCTCTGCTGGTAGTACCAAGGTCGTGTGTAGCGGAGATCCTGGCGTTACTTCATAACAGCCCAAGCGGTGGACATTTGGGTCTAAAGAAACCTCTTTCGAAGGTCAAAAGTCGCTACTTCTGGATAAGTCGGACTCGGGATGTGAAGGTATGGTGCCTCGCGTGTCACACCTGCACTGCTCGGAGGGGACCGCGCCAAAGAATACGTGGTGGATTACAGCCCAGTCGCCCTGGGGTTCCATTCGAGAGAATTGCCATAGACATTCTTGGACCACTGCCACACACACAGGATGGTAACCGGTGCATAGCGGTCGTTATGGACTATTTTACGAAGTGGCCCGAGTGTTTCGCAATTCCTAATCAAACAGCCGAAGTTGTGCTACGACCCTTGGTGGACCAAGTATTTTGTCGTTTTGGAGTCCCCCAAACTATCCACTCAGATCAAGGCCGCAACTTCGAATCCGAAGTATTCCAGGCAGCGATGAAGATCTTAGGAGTTGAAAAAACACGGACAACACCCCTACACCCGCAGTCCGACGGCATGGTGGAGCGATTTAACCGAACGTTGTTGGACTACTTGGCTAAATTCGTGGGCCGACATTAAACAGATTGGGACCGCCACCTCCAACCAGCTATGCTAGCTTACCGATCGGCCGAACACGAGTCTACTGGTTTTTCCCCGTCACTGCTGAACCTAGGCCGCGAAGTGAAGTTACCAGCCGAGCTGGCCTTTGGAGCAACCCCCACGAAATCACTTTGCACCGCCGAGTATGCCATGGAGTTAAGACACAGTCTGCAACAGGTTCATGAACTCGCCCGGAAAAATTTGAATATAGCTGCCGATGCCATGAAAAGTCGGTACGACTTAAAAAAGAATGCCGTGACGTTTAATCCAGGAGATGAGGCATGGTTTTACAACCCCAGGAGACGAAAAGGGATATCACCGAAACTACAAAGTGATTGGGAAGGCCCAGTCCACATAAGCGCACGTCTATCAGAGCTGGTCTATCGCATCCAAGTCACTGGCAGCAGAAAACCTAAGGTGGTGCATGTCGACCGTTTAGCCCCATACATAGGACAATCTGGGACTCAGCCACTTTTGTTACAATATAAATGCTGCTCTGGCCGGTGACAAAACTGGTTATGCCCTTACAAATAGATTATTTTATAACAACCAAGTCGGTACAAGGGCGAAAGTAATCTGCTACATGGCTAAAGGAATTGCATATTGTATCTACATGCCCTAGATATCTAAAACGTCCAATACGCAGTTTTTCGACTAGATCGATGTCGCTGTACAGCTCGTATAGTTCGTCATTGAATGTCCTCGTCCAAAGTCAGTTAACGCAAGTGGGACCGAATATCTTACGAAGAAGCGACCAAGGATGCTTTCATCCACCTTCAATAAAGTCCATGTTTCAGCGCTGTAAAGCAGGACTGGGATGATCAGGGTTTTATATACACTCTCTTGCCTTTTTATTTAATAATAATTGCCTTATTAGCCAAAAAATAAATAGGGTACCACATTATTCCAAAAATGACAGAGTACTTGTGCTGCCCATTCTCTGATTCACTCAGGCCTTTCCCATGCGTTTATTTAAATGGGATCTATGATCAATAGCGAAGCAATCTGTAATGACGGCATCAATCATCGCGTAAGCGTAGCTCGGATGAAGTTGCGGGAAAACGCCGCTATCTTCTGTGACTCAAAAATCCCGCCCAAGCTGAAAGGAATTTTGGACAATTTTGGACAATGAACAAAAAGTATGAGTGTAAATAAACGGAAGCTGGGATGAGCATGCTCCTCATGACAACAGGAGTGATAAAGTTTGAACGAATCAGAAGTTTGGAGACCATGCCTAAGAAACTATCTCACAAAAAATAGAGCATGACCGACTCAACTGGTATTATCATGTTCAGAGAAGGGATCATTTGAACCCCGTCAAAAAGGCAATATCAATGAACGTTTCACAGATATCGCGGAAGAGATGCAGGCCTACAAACTCCTGGAGCACACAAATGCAACAACACTAGCAATTGGCTTACCTCAGTAATGAAGTGATCCAAAACCGGGAGACCTGCCGGAATTTTCTGAGGGCAAATAAGTGAACTCAATAGGTGGATCAGTAGAAATGCAGTAAAGTAGGAGGGATGGGATCATATCCCATCATATATGAGTTCAGATCATAGCTTCGTCGAAATGGAAAGAAGAAGAACGTATTTTCTAATATTGGGAGACCCCCATTTTATTTTATTTTAATCAGTGTTTCGCGGCTTTGGTCTGTTATGACATCTAAGCTGTCAGAACTGTAAAACCAAAGACAAAAATATGTAATTATTTTAACTAAGCATATTTTTATCTCGAGATTTTGATCAATCTTGGTATTACTGTACGAATTATGCAGAAATTCAGAAAGTCAGTCCGCCAATTCTGTTTGTCTGTGCATCTGTATGTATAATACAACATATGTATGTATACCTGACTACAGCCTAAACTGCGAAGCGAATTTACTTCAAACTTCATATTTGGGGTCTGTGGAATCAGAATTCGATGCAAAATCGGAATTTCCATTCTAAGCCAAAGATACGTATTTTACTTAAGACCGATTTTGGAAAAAAATAATTTTGTCCAAAATGGATGGAACAATTTTGCTTAAGTTTCATATTTTGGTTAGTTTTGACATGAGCTATAAGATGGCATACCATGTTTTTTTTTTGCCAGAAAGTTTATATAACGGTACTCTACTTATTGACCGGTTTCATAACACGAGCCATGATTCAGGCGTAGGGTCATATGTCCACAGGCCAAAAGTCCACAATGGACTTTTGATCCACGTGGATGGGTTAGATATAAGTTCGCAATTTATTTGTGTACTTATAACCCAACCAGGTGGGCCAGAGTCCACCGGAAATTCTTGTGGACTTTTTACCCAGCCATTGTGGCCTTCTGGCTCACTAACGTTGATCTTAATAAAAATATTCTGCTTCATTGTGGAATGTCTCGAAATGGTATAAATAATACGTTTTATAAAAGGACGATTTTGAATACTGATTTCGGGTACTCTATTTTCATGCCAACAAATTGGAGTTTTACCAAGGTCAGAGCGGAATTATTTTATTGATGGTAGTGCACTTCCGTAAGGTGAATGGCCACAATTCTCAATTGTTTAGGTTGCACATTCGAAGCATGTTAGTACCGAGCATTACTTAATCAAATCCTAAGATTTTTCGGCGATTGTGCATTATTAAATAAGCAGTGCAATGTGTATCTAAAGTAAGTTACCTTGCATCCACTCCAAATCCAACAGTGACCCCAAGCAGGGGGTTGCAGGGGGGTAGCATGCGCCCCATATATATTCCACTGTTTATGCATTGTGGACTTATTCATGTCCCATCTTCCGCAAAAAAATGTGGACATAGGGTGGACAATCGGGTGGGACATACTCATGGATTTAAAGAAACCTTGCATATACCCAACCTCGCACCTACTCCAAATCAAACAGTGACCGCAAGCAAGGGAGTTGCATATATGTATACATATTCCACTGTTTATGCATTTTATGTAGCATATGTCGCATATTCTGCAAAAAAAAAATTTGTCATTTTTTCCAAACAAATTTTTTCTTGCGTTTTTTCGATGTTTTGGAAAAAATGCCTGATATTTTGGAAAAATTGTCTGAATAGTTTGGGTATGTAAATAACATTTTTATTTTGCAGATTTATCAAGAGATTTAGGGTTAATAAAGATGCATTCAACCACATTTTACAAAGCCTTGAAATCAGAGAACATGTGTCGACTGCCGTACCCGCTTCATCGCAGTTAGCTGCTGCCATAGTCGTAGTGATGTTGCCTTTCCTTGTCGGCAATTCGGCAAAATATTCTTTGCCAAATCGGGGTGTTTGGCCATAAAATCGGCCGGAATATTTTTTTGTAACAAATTAATTTTGTTCAGGTTAGACCTTAACTAAACAAACGTACATTATATTAGTAAATTCCTTAAAAAAAATTAAAACAAAAATACTCACATCTTTGTTGTTTCGCTGGAAGACGAAAGCACAATAGCTTTCTGATGAAAAGACGCATTATTTCATGTCCTGTCATCTCGAATTTCGATAGTGAATGCTCGATAACGAGAGCGGTAATGCCAAATCCTCACATTTCGATGACGAGTTACTCGTCAAATACGAAATATACGATAGATTCGAGCGAATTGTTTATAAACTATAATTTTTAAACTTCTCAAAAACTAGATTTTAAATACTTTATTTTGTTATTTTAAGATTAAGATTTTAATTTTGAGAAATTAATAGTGTTATTTAGAAAAATACGCGCGAGTTTTTGATGCACATACTTTTAATATATTGAAACAAATTCCTTTAAATTTTCTCCTGCGTCGGTCACTTTAGATTAAATTAAATCATTCCCATACTTGTTCTCTTTGTCTTAATTCATTATACAAGTCATTAGAATAGTTGTAGACTTATGGCTCACTTTTTCTTTAAAATTGTGGAACTATGGCCCGAAATGTTGTGGACCAAGGCCCCTCTGAGTGGGTTATAAGTTCACAATTGATTTGCGGACTTATAACCCACCCAGGTGGGTCAAAAGTCAATTTTGGACTGTTGGCCTGTTAACTTATGACCATGCGCTCATGATTCATTCTTGGGCATATGACATGTCTTCAAAATGTCTCATGGAGATCGCATTATGTCTCCTTGTTGGCATGCCCTGCCATTTATGTTTGGATTTATCGCTTGCCATCCATGCCTGCCATGAAGTTGGGCATGAGCCGTCACTTTGAACAAAATTCAGCCATGACCGAGTGGAAAACGTAAAGATTTACCCAGGATCGACATTTTCTTTGTTTTTCTTCTTTGTTTTGCATTTACTCTAAAGCTTTGAGTGTCAAAATGAGCTCCATTTTCAATGAAATGTTCAGACATGAACTGCCCACCCATTAAAATATGGCAGCTGCTTGGGGATTGTCTTCTGACTGATATCCGACATATGCCCAAGCATGAATCATGGCTCGTAGAGAGACGAAATCAGATGTCTCAAAACTTCTTTTAAGCTGATTTGGTTCGAAATATATACCTAAGCTAGATATGACTTGCCGTACTAATTTTGCAAATTTGTAGAAAACTTTTTTTTTATTTTTAAGATTACCTATTTAAAAAAAAAAAAACATTCTAATGATGTTTTTAGGAATGCAAGTTTGAACAGATAAGTACGACCCAGTCGTAAACTAAATTTATAACTATTATTAAAATAACAAGTGCCAAAATGACGCATTAATTTTTTATAGTTACGTTTCACTTTTCGTTTCACGTTTTATAAGAATTGGAGTGTGGTACCGGAGAAAATATACAACCAGAGGTAAATGCTTTAACATCTTACCAGCACAACTTGCATTTTTGAATCTTTTTCGGTTTTCTTTCAGTGTACTCAAAGTTTTTAGTCGAATTACTCATCCGCTTTTGTTAGAAGTTTTCCTTTTCCCTGTAAAACACCATACATAGAATATTTTCCAAAATTGGAAATGTAATCTCAGTAGCCCAAGTACGGTTAGTTAATACTTGAAAAAAAAACTTCTCCAAATACACATAACAATATTTGTTTTAAGCCTGTGAGAAACAAAAGCTGTGGCTTACAGGACCTCTGCAAATTGGATTCACCCAACGCTTCTAAGGTTTTCTCTATACTTTCCGAAAGCAAAATGTACGCTCTCAGCGTGAAAATAATTAAATTTTGGAAAACTCAATTGGACAAGGTCACGCGAATCTCCAGCTTATGCACCACGCAGCATGTATGGCGTACATGAGCATAATTCAACAAAATTCCACAATTAATCCTTTGTATGGAACGATTTTCTTTTGTTTAAATGAAATATCTGGCGGAAAGTGGTTGCTGTAAGTGAGAGAGAAAGAGACTGTAGGAAATATTGCTACCGTTGTGTAACCACATTACCCACTATACTATTGTGTCCTGTTCTAACAATCCTTGCAGGACACACACAATTGCCGTAAATTTTCATCGATCTGAAGTCCTTCCGGTGTTTAATACATTTCCAATTTACTTTCCGTTTCGAATAACATTCATATACATCGAATTTGAGTCAGCAGCATTTGGTGCTGCTGCTGCTACTGCTTGCTGGAAAAGTGTGCAAAGGAAGGATGTTGCGTTGGAGCGACAAGACCCGGAGGGGGAGGTGAAATACAATATGTGGACGCCCATGGACAGGATATATTATAAAGGAATAAATCCAACCAACTGTGTATTAAAATACTTATAGAAAGCCATACATTTTACCAGGCATATCCATTGAGCAGCATCACCACCCCCCGGGCTACCGTATGGTACGTAGGTATATGTATACACATCAGGGTCTACATGATTCTGTACTGACATTAGCCTGAGGAGGGACTGAAGCAGGGGAACAAACATAGAATCTGCTGCTGGCTAAATTAGAAATGGACATACATAGGGGAGCAGGACCAATTGTGTGTGTTGTACAGCCGTTGTTTTTACGTAATTTTTCCTTTCAAATGATTAATTGTTATTGAGTGGGGAGTGAAAGTGGGCTTGGTAGGATATTTAGCACATTTTTATTGGAATTTGATGGTTGTACCATATTCTTGTTGTAATTTTGAGAAAAAGTGTTGTTCTAAGCAAAAGCTGACCATATAAAATGTTGGTCAATCTATCTTTAACTAGAAAAGTTGGTACTATGCGCATTCTCTATGACACTTCATTGAATATTGAAGGAAGGTTGCAAATATATCGAAACATTACTTTTTTTTTTACTATCGTTGACTTAGGTTTACAGCCATAGACAAATGCTCTTTAAGATTGTCAAAAAGGTATTCATTCAGGATACCTTCCTAATATATTTGCAAGAACAGGTACGGTGATGTCTTCTTGTGTTGTTCCCGGAAAATGAATTGCAGTTGATGCTCAGACTCTGTCCTTGTTTGTGTAGAAGGTAGTGCCCGATTATGACATCGGTGAATTTGAATACTACATTAATTTCATGTGCGTATATTGATAACATTAATGGTATTCGTACATTATGAGTCTTGTTTAGCTCATCGGCTACAGTTACCACAGCAAGCAGCCACGTACTCAGAAAGATTTAGATGGCATGGATTACAGCCCGGAAAAAAATTAGACACTAGTAACATTGCTTTTGTCTCCAAAGGCGCCAATTACATCTCCGAAACGTTATTCCCTCATTCGGCCTATGCTCGCATATGGATGCCCCGTGTGGTTCAACTTGGGACCAAGCTTGTTGGAAAAGATGCGGGTGTTTGAGAGGGCTTGCCTTAGGGCGCGCCTTCGTTTGTATAGAACACCAGAGTCTGAGTACATAAAATTCTATCGTAATGAGGTCCTGTACAACAGGGTGAATCTGATCAGAGTGGATAATTTCTTGATCAAGTTGATTCGAAGGCACATTGCAAGAGCAATGACCTCGATGAATAGCCTGATCTTTGGGGTTTATTACCCCAACAACCTCCATCACGAGAGTGTGCGCCTTAACGGCTTTATCCTTCCAGAAGCGTTCCTATATGTTGATCAAAGAGGTCTGATCCAGGATAAGTTAGCGGTGCCGCTAATCTTCCATGTCGCCAGAAAAGCTGTGGATAGGCGACTCAATTACGACAGAGACGTCGCACAGGGTAGTGTAGAGCGTCTCCGGTTCAGTAGGGCAGTTTCAGTCCGCAATATTAAAGATGTTAGTAGGCAGCGCGACCAATTTTGGCGGCTTAACGAAGAAGAGGGAACGCCGTCGTCGTTTCCCCCTAATCTGGGTGAGCCTGTAACGGGACAGAGCGCGTCGTCTATTTGTTTCATACAATAGACATGGCCGGCTTACATAGTTTTAAGGTAGTCTTAAGTTTGTATAGTAATTATTAATTAACAAAAAAAAAAAAAACAGCACAGCACTTGGCTAATAAAAAAAAATAAAAACAAAAAAAAAAAGGCACAGCACTTCGCTTACAAGTAATTATTAATTAACAAAAAAAAACAGCACAGCACTTGGCTAATAAAAAAAAAAATAAAAACGAAAAAAAAGGCACAGCACTTCGCTTACAAAAAAAGTGTGTATTTAATTACACAAGGAAGTTAAGTTAGCTTAAGGTTTATTTTATATTTTAAGGTAGTTTACAAGTTTTATTTATACACGTAGCAATAGTTAAAAAAAAGTCCATTCACTAAGTTTTCTCTTACAAAAACAATTTTTCTTAGTATTATCAATAGTCATTAGGCAAGTTATACTAAAATAGTAAATACATTTAGTTAGGTTACGTTGAAAGACATAGGTTAAGAGTTAAGTTTAGCTTAGAGCACCCGCATGGGGCCAGTAAATTAGAATAAGATAGTTAAGTTAATTAAGCTAGTTTTAAGCGTTTTTGTTAGCATGTAAGGTATACTGAATTAAACAATAAAATGCATTGAAAATGAGAAAATGAAATGAAATGAAACGTTATTCCCGCCCATTCGTGATACTCACTCAAAATATGTGACTCTTTTACCTGCTTTCTTTTGAATGCTCATTTTTTAATTCCTTTGGATTCTCAAATACGTTCACAGAATTTGCACTTCAAGACGCGTAGTGGAGCCATTGGGACCCACAACGGTAACTTACTTACTTAGATGGCGCTACAGTCCGGGGTGGACCTGGGCCTCAACCAACAAACCTCTCCAGCCAGCACGGTTACGAGCCAGCTGCCTCCAGTTGCGCACGCCAAGTTGGTTGAGGTCCCCCTCCACTTGTTTGCGCCACCTACCGCGAGGTCGTCCTCTACTGCGCCGTCCGTCCGGGTTGGATTCGAAGACTTTCTTAGCGGGAAGGTTGGGCTCCATCCGCTCTAAATGACCCAGCCATCTTAGTCGCTGTATGTGAACTCTTCTGGCTAAGTCGATGTCCTTGTACAGGCCGTATAGTTCTTCATTGTACCTTCTCCTCCACTCACCGTCTATGCAGACGGGACCAAAGATCGCTCGAAGAACTTTTCTCTCGAAATAACCAAGGGCATCCTCATCCGGTTTTTTCAAAGCCCATGCCTCTGCGCCATACAGCAGGACTGGGATGATTAATGTCTTATAAAGAGTTACCTTAGTAGTTCGAGATAGGGCTTTGCTACTCAATTGCCGTTTTAGCCCATAGAAACAACGATTGGCAAGAGTAATTCTCCGTGTGATCTCTCCACTCATGTCATTTGCGGAGCTGACCATAGAGCCTAGGTAGACAAAATCCTTTACTACCTCAAAATTGTATCTGTCTATTGTGGCGTTCTGCCCAAGACGCCGATGTTGGGTGTCCCTTTTTGTAGACAGCATATATTTTGTTTTGCTTTCATTGACCGCTAGACCCATCTTTGCTGCCTCGATCTCAATACTCGTAAATGCCCCATTGACGGACCGCTGAGTTCTTCCGATTATGTCAATGTCATCGGCATAAGCGAGTAGTTGTACAGACTTGAAGAAGATTGTACCTCCGGGGTTGGCTTTTGAGTTTCGTACAATTCTCTCAAGTATTATGTTAAAGAGATCGCATGATAGCGCGTCGCCTTGTCTAAGACCTTTCCTGACATCGAACGGTTCGGTGATGTTCTTACCGACTTTGATGGAGCAGCGAGAGTTCTCCATCGTCATTCTGCACAAACGGACGAGCTTGGCAGGGATGCCAAGACTAGACATGGCTCTGTATAACTCGTCTCTATACACGCTATCATAGGCAACTTTGAAATCGCTGAAAAGGTGGTGCGTATCGATTTTATATTCATGGGTTTTTTCCAAGATCTGCCGTAGTGTGAATATTTGTTCAATGGTGGACTTTCCAGGCCTGAAACCGCACTGATAAGGACCTATCAGGTTGTTGACGATCGGTTTTAGGCGTTCACATAGTACGGCAGACAGGATCTTATATGCGATATTTAGGAGACTTATACCTCTGTAGTTGGCGCAGTTCAGAGGGTCTCCTTTCTTCAGGATCGGGCAAACGATGCTGAGGTTCCATTCATCAGGCATACTTTCGTCCGACCAGATTTTACAGATGAGCTGGTGCATGCTCCTTACCAACTCATCTCCTCCTGCCTTGAAAAGTTCAGCGGCAAGGCCGTCGGCTCCAGCAGCTTTGTTGGATTTGAGTTTAGATATCGCTATCCTCACTTCATTATGATCGGGTTAACGGGAATTTTGACTGCCATCGTCACTGTTGAATGGCTCATTCTGCCTGACAGCGGAATATTGATCATCATCGCCGTTTAACAGTCTGCAGAAGTGTTCCTTCCATATCCTCAGCACCGACTGCGATTCTACTACTATGTTGCCATTTTCGTCCCTGCAGGCTTCTGTTCTGGCTTTGAAACCCTGGCATGTTTTTTTTACCCTTTGGTAAAATTTTCGAATATTATTCCTGCAATAAAGTCCCTCAATCTCCTCGATCGAGCGCTTCTCATGCTCTTTTTTCTTCTTTCTGAGAAGTCGATGTTCCTCTTTTCTCCTGCGCACGTAGAGCTCGTAAGCAGCTCTAGTCCTTCTATGCAGCGCCGCTTTGTATGCCTCTTGTTTTGCTGCATGTGCTTGCCGGCATTCCTCATCAAACCAGGGGTTTCGTTGTGGTGGGCGAGAGAAACCCAGTACATCAGAGGCGGCATCTCTGATGGCTTTTTGGCAACGCTGCCACTGGTCTTCCGCATTTGCTGCTGGCGGCATAGGACTAAGGTTCATAGGCAAAGGTTCTGGCGGTCTCTTGCGATTGTAGCTTTTCGACGTCAAATTTCCTCACAGCATTTCGTTGATTTCGCTCCGTTGTGGATATCCGCATCCGTACCTTGGCTACAAGTAGGTAGTGATCCGAGTCCACGTTGGCTCCTCGGAAAGTCCGGACACCCAGAATACTGGAAGAGTGCCTTGCGTCGATCGCAATGTGATCGATTTGGTTGACGATTTTTTGATCAAAGGAGAGCCATGTTCCTTTGTGAATATCGAGACGTGGGAACCGCGTACTAGCTACAACAAAGTTTCGCCCCGCCGCAAAGTCGATTAGCCTGAGTCCGTTGCCGGAAGTGTTGTCGTGCAGGCTGTGCTTTCCGACCACGCTACTAAAGACTTCCTCTCTTCCTAGCTTTGCGTTAAAGTCGCCTAGGATAATTTTAACGTCGTGGCTAGGGCATTGCTCATACGTCTTGTCCAAGAGCTGGTAGAAGTCATCCTTTGTCGCGTCGTCCTTCTCCTCGTGAGGGGCGTGAACGCATATTAGGCTAATGTTGGCAAATTTAGCCTTGATACGGATAGTCATGAGGCGCTCGTTCACATGCCGGAAACTCAAGACTTCTTGCCTAAGTCTGTCTCCAATGACAAATCCGCACCCGAATAGACGCTGTCCTTTTTGTCTGTAGCAATCGCCATAGTAGATGTCGCAGTTTTTCATCCTCCTTTTGCCCGGCCCATCCCATCGCACTTCTTGGATGGCGGTAATGTCTGCTTTGAGACACTCTAGGGCCTCCGCAAGTTGTTCGGCTGCACGTGGTTTGTAGAGGGACCTAACATTCCATGTGCAGACACGAAGATCGTTGTCCTTTTTACGTTTGCATGGGTCGTCAACAGTAAGATCATCCGTATCCGAGGCTGTTGGTTGCTTCGTAACCAAAGGTTTTTTACGTGGTAGGGAAGTTAACCCGACGGCACAACCCCCAACCTGGAGGGCCAGATCCTTTTTTTTTGTACCCCTAGGACAAGAGGCCGGATACACCGATGTCAGTAACCCACTTCGGGGATATGAGCGCTGCCGTTGGCCCATTAAGGGTTCATCCGCCACCATCTCTTTTTCAATACCCTGACGTAGTATTGAAAATCCTTACAGACCACAGCTCCAAATATGTTGAAGTAGCTCCAGTAAGGTATCCGCTGGTCTGTAGACGTCACCGTTGATTCCATCGAGAGAATTCGTCCGCCGCACGTCCTCCTTCTGAGGACCTCTTGGTAGACTTCTGAGACGCATATTTCAGCCGATCAGGTCAACAAGAGATGCCTCGTCCGGTTAGACATATGCGCGCTGAAGTTCACCCAGATGTGCTTATGCAGGTCTGAGTGTTCAGCTGCACATATATCGTCAGACTCAGCATACGCTCATCGTTAGTTCACTATCAGATAGCTATCCAGCGGGCACCGCGTGGAGGTGATGATGCGATTTTGCCCACCGGACCCACAGCGGTAAACAGGATAAAAGTTATGTTAAGTTAGGTACAAGCCAAACTAAAGGTAGGACTTATTTAGACAAATAAGTAGGTCCATTGTGGTACTATTTATAAATAGTACCAAGGCCCCGGTACTCATAACCAAAACTCAAATAATCCTTATGGGATTGTATACTAGGTGTAATACTCTTCGTGTTTGACTATTTGACTTTACGTGTATGGTACAATTTTCTGTTAAGTGAACCAATTTGACCTGGAGACAAAACTACTAATCTTGCAGATTCCAAGACCCGAGAGGTCGCCTAGGACGTTGTAGAAGTACTCTCCTAAAGTTTTCTCTCTCAGCGTGGATAGCGCATTATAGTTGCACAGAAGATGAATGGTTTCTCGACTCTTCTTCTTCCTCGTCTATAGAAGTTCTACAGAAATCGTTGAAGGGAACACCCAGTCTTCTGGCATGTCTGTATGTAATACCAAGATCCTCTATTGTATTCATAGAGGGCCATTCCGAATTGGCGTAAATTCCGCATGAAATATGCTACAGTGATCCGGACATTTAGTCGTAATCTTATATCACGTGAACTGGAAAAGATTCCTGCTCCGGTACTACGTGCTATTTTGGATCCATCTGTATATATCTCTATCGCAAATGAACTTAGAATTCTGTTAGATTCGTACTGGAATCTTTTTGGAATTTTAGTTTTTTTATTTTATGTCGAAATCATAATGTGAGACCATACGTATATAGTCCGCTGTGAAAGGTACAGCATCTAGAAGGTTTACAAATATATTAACGGGAAGAAGGTGAAACACTGTTTCCAATGCAGAAGTTGGGCAGTTCTAATTGATTTTATATTTATTTATTTTATAGTCAGAAAGGCCACATCGTGTGTTGCAAGAGGACTCCACCCCTCGTGCACCAAAGAAGAGGTTATGACTGAACTTCAAGCCAAAGGCTTTAAACTTCTTGATGCCGTTAATATCATCAAGAAGGAGAAGCAACAAACGGAAATAGATAAAGACGTCTTGGTAAGGCGTGGACTTCCGCTTTTTATGATTACCTTCGATAAGTCGGATAATATCGACGATATCTACCGAACTAGAGCCATACTAAATATAGTGGTCAAAATCGAGCCCATGCGTAGAAATATAAGGATGATTCCGCAGTGCAAACGTTGCCAAGGATTTCACCATACGCAAATGTACTGCAAAAAAGAACCGCGATGTGTGAAATGCGCCGGAAATCACCTCTCCCAAGTTTGTGGAATAAATAAACAAACCTCTGCAACATGTGCTAACTGCAAGGGAAAGCACCCGGTAAATTATAGAGGCTGCGAAGTAGCTACGGAGTTGCAAAAACGGAGATGTGCTCCTTAAGCCCCTAAATCCAAAATCTAAGCTGCAAACTAAGCCAAAGCGTAAGAATGCACAGGAGAAACTAGCTGAACTAAAACTACCGGGTTCAGAGCGCAAAAAGCTGAGGGAAAGAGTGACAACAGAAAAGTCCTCGACCTCAGTTCTGAAAAGAAACGGTACTGAAAAGCTAACATCGAAAAAGCCACCAGGTAATGGCCCTCGGACAGCAGGAGTGCAGACTTACGTTCAGGCCGCGGCATCCGAAAAACCAAAAAACGTTCAAATTTCGACGGACCCTGTCTCTCATGTTTTGTCGGTTATTCTCGAGAAATTTGAAGAACAAAGCAAAATAAATAAAATTATTCTCGATAGGCTGGTTAAGCTTGAAAATAATTCCCAGAAAACGCGTACTTCAACCAGAATATGAAGGACAAACGAGTTTTAAAAATATGTACTTGGAATGCAAACGAACTTTTGCAAAAACTTGACGAATTGGAAATATTCATGCGTGAAAAAGATATTGATATTTGCTTGATTTCTGAAACCCACGTAAAAAAGGAATCGCATTTAAAAATAAAAGGCTATAATGATTACCACGCTTGTCACCCTTCGGGAAAAGCGAGGGGCGGATCATCCTTGTTTATTAAAGACTGCATCGAACAATCCGAAGACCTAAGGATAGAGCGTGAAACTTTGCAACTGTGCACGATTCGAGTTAAAAATAGTCAGCGCACTCTTAAAATCTCATCTATCTACTGTCCACCGCGTTCCGCCGTTGAAAAATCTGATTTTACTAACTTGTTTGAATCGCTGAAACCTAATTTCATTATTGGCGGCGATTTTAATGCGAAACATACGTTCTGGGGATCAAGATACAACTCGAAAAAAGGTAGAATGCTCTATGGGGCAGGTATGGAGTACAGTTGTGATTTCCATTCGACGGGTAAACCGACTTACTGGCCAACTGATACTTCGAAAATACCTGACCTGATAGATTTTTTCGTTGTAAAAGGAATATCTACCAACCACATAAAAGTCGAAGACAGCTTTGATTTGTCGTCTGATCATTCCCCGGTTATTTTAACAGTCAGCGAAAAATTAGTCTATAACCTAGAGCCAGCGAGATTAACTGGTCGAACAACTAACTGGGAAGGCTTTAGGAACGAAATTGTAGATAATGTTGAACTGAGCGTTCCACTTACGACACCCTATGAACTTGAGGTTGAAGTTGAACGCTTCGTTGAGATCGTACAGCTCGCCTCTTGGAATAATACGCCCAATCCAAGGAAAATGCCGGACAGATACGGTTTACGATATCCTCCGGAAATAAAAGAATTGGTCAAGGAAAAAAGAAAAGCGCGTAAAAAATGGCAACAGAGTCGTGCTCCGCAGCATAAAGCACACTTGAATCGTCTGTGCAATTTGTTGAAGAAGACTATTAAGGATTTTAAGAATCGTGCAATAGGCTCTTACCTTGAAAGCTTAACAGCGAAAAAAGATTCGAATTATTCACTTTGGAAAGCCGTAAAAGGCACCAAAAGGCCCAAAGTCCCCGCGCCGCCAATCAAATTAAATCAAAATGAACGGGCGAGGGAAGATAAAGAAAAAGCGGAAGTCTTTGCGGCCCACCTGGAAGAAACCTTTAAACCGTACGATGGTCAAGTGGTTTACGTCAGCCGCAATAGGCTGGATTTACCATCTGGCGATTTGACGCTCACAAGTGCAACGCTAAGGGAACTCACACATGAGATCGAGAATCTAAAACCTAAGAAATCTCCTAGTTATGATTTGATTACCGGAGAAATTCTCAAAGTTTTACCTAGAAAAGCATTGATTAAGCTTCTCCATATTGTAAATGCTGCGCTCAGATTAAACACGTGCCGAGCCAATGGAAAGTTGCGGAAGTCATAATGGTTTTAAAACCAGGAAAACCACCAAATGAGGTAAAATCATATAGACCAATTTCGCTTCTTCCAATCATATCGAAAATTTTCGAGAGGATATTATATGGCGTCTCCAACCGGTTATAGAAGAAAATAATCTTATCCCTGACCACCAGTTTGGGTTCAGAAGTAAGCATTCGACGATTGACCAGGTGCATAGAATTACTGACGTAATCGAGAAAGCACTTGAAGAAAAAAAGATTGGCTCAAGCGTATTTCTTGACGTCTTGCAAGCCTTTGATAAGGTGTGGCATGATGGCTGGAAATGCAAACTACGACAAGTTCTCCCAGTATGCGCTAATACGATATTCTATAATCATATCTCGTTAATAGACTCTTTCGTGTTAGACATGGAGTCGAATACTCCGAGCTCAAGAAATTTTCGGCCGGCGTACCGCAAGGAAGCGTTCTTGGGCCGCTTCTCTATTTGCTATATACTCGTGATATACCGAACGAAGATGGCCCTATCCTTACTACGTTTGCCGATGACACCGCTATCCTAGCAGTAGGTAAAACAATCGAAGAAACGACTGCAAAACTGCAAAACGCACTGAATAATGTAAATGAATGAACGAGGGACTGGCGGATCGCCCTCAACGAATCTAAATCCGTTCACGTGAATTTCACTTACAAGAAAACTAATGACTTGCCAATTTTTCTAAACTCGGCCTGAATACCTTTTGCAAACGAGGCCAAATACCTGGGGATGACACTGTACGCAAGGCTGAAATGGAACACGCACGTGAAAATGAAACGTAAAGAACTCGAAATCGAATATAGAGAAATGTACTGGTTACTCGGAAAACATTCCCAGCTCAGTACTGAGAACAAACTGCTTTTAAACAAGCAAGTGCTAAAGCCGGTGTGGACCTACGGTATAAAACTTTGGGGTTGTACCAAGAAAACAAATGCAAATATTTTACAAGCTTCTCAAAATAAAGTGCTAAGAGAAATTGTTCAAGTACCGTGGTATAGTAGAAACGACGATATCAACAGGGATCTCGGAATTCCGACAATCGAAGCTGAAACTAAAAGCTTCGCGAGAAAGCATAGAAACCGACTAATCGGACATGTCAACAATACAGTCCTACAAATTTTGGATGAAAGCAATATATTGCGCTGACTACAAACGACGAAACCTTTCGACTTGGCGAGATAATGATTAACCGCGTCTAGATTTCGGAATATGCAGGATCCTTCAGTGGAAAGTAACCTGCCAAACGTTTTTTTATTTCGTGATAGAAAAATTGCTTGATAAGTTTATACTTAGTTGCGATATCTAGCAAATTTATATCGAAGGTTGTTGTTTTTTAGTCAGTAAGAATCTGACACTACTATGAGCACGCGCTTGCTATTCTCATAGTGTCTATGGAAGATTTTTCACCTGCCCTCGGAAAAAAAATCCAGAAGTGTTCCTTCCACATCCTCAGCACCGACTGCGATTCTACTACTATATTGCCATTTTCGTCCCTGCAAGCTTCTGTCATCCGTCAACAGCAACCGCTCAAACCTGCTTAACATCACCAGGTTTAATATCGACAGGCTCAAGGTTCCCCAAGTGCGCCAACAGTTCAGGGACCATCTTGCCTTAGAAGCAGAAGCAATCAGCAGCATAGAGAACATGGATGACCACTGGAGTGCTGTGAAAAATGCTTTTGCGACTGGGGCACGCACTTATGTCGGTAAAAAGCAGAAACACCACCGCACATGGCTTTCTACAGACACCTGGAGACGAATCGATGAGCGTACAGCAATCAAGGCTCGGATTGCAGCGGCCTCAGCAGTAGAGAGAACCGAGCTTGAAGCCCAATACCGTGCGAAGAAGAAAGAAGTGCAGCGTAGTGTGAGACGTGACAAGCGTCAACATGTCAATTCACTGGCCTCAAGGACTGAAGAAGCAGCGAGTAGGTGCGACAGTAGGACTGTTTACAACATCACTAAGGAGCTCATTGGTGGTCGAAACTCCAACCAACATCCAGTGAAGAGTCTAGACGGTGACCTTCTGATTTCGGATGAGGATCAGCTCACTAGATGGAGAGAACATTTTGCTACAGTGCTAAATCACTTAGACGACGGCGGTATGATCTTGGATTCGAATGAGCAGTTCGAAGCAACAAATTCCCGAATTCGCACCGTACCTCCCAGTAAAGCTGAAATAATAACAGCAATCAAGTCCCTCAAGAAAAACAAAGCGGTGGGTATTGATGGTATCCCTGCCGAGCTATTTCAAGCGGCGCCAAATACATCGGCAGATTTGCTGCATCCGCTAATACGGAGAGCTTGGGATAGTGAACAATTTCCACAGGAGTGGAAAAGGGGGATGATCATTAAGCTTCCAAAGAAGGGTAACTTGATGGAGTGCGGTAACTGGAGAGGTATATGTGTTCTTCCAGCTGTAGCCAAAATAATAGCTAGAATAATTCTAGAACGAATTAAAGATCATTTAGATTCAACTCTCGATGTCGAACAGGCAGGCTTTCGCGCTGGATCCTCCTGCATCGACCACATAAACACCTTACGGATCATAATCGAACAATGCGTTGAGTATAGGTCTCCGCTACATTTACTGTTTATCGACTTCGAGAAGGCTTTCGACAGCTTGAATCGAGATGCTATCTGGCTGGCCTTGCGCAGGAGAGGCATTCCAGAAAAGCTTATAGCTATTATCAAGGCTACATATGAGGGTGGTAAGTGTCACGTCGTGCACAATGGTAAGGTGTCGGAGGACTTTGAAGTCCAAAGTGGAGTACGTCAAGGGTGCATACTGTCCCCACTATTGTTCTTGGTGGTTATCAGCGATGTACTCCGTGCAGCATTGACGGAAGCTAATTCTGGAATTCGTTGGACTATGACATCTTACCTTAAACACCTAGATTACGCTGACGATGTTTGTCTACTTTCACATCGGATAATGGATCTTCATTTGATGGCCCAAAATCTAGAAGCTGAGGCAAACAAAGTGGGGCTAAAAATAAACACAGCCAAAACAAAAGCCCTGAGTACTTCCAATACCCGCGCTCAACTTAACATTGCCGGAAAGCAAGTCGAGAAAGTTGATAACTTTCTATATTTAGGAAGTGTCGTCTCGGCTAATCGCGGTGGCACCGAACTGGATGTGTGCAGCAGAATCGGGAAGGCTAAAGCTGCGTTCGGAATGCTGTCCAAAATCTGGAGAAGCAATGTTATTAGCTTAAGAACCAAGCTACGACTGTTCCGCTCCAACGTAGAATCAGTGCTGCTTTATGGGTGCAGTACCTGGAAGGTGGACACCATTAACACACGCAAGCTGCAAGTCTTCGTAAACAAATGCTTAAGAATCATCTTGAGGATTTTTTGGCCGAACCGCATCTCCAACGAACAACTTTATCTGAGAACGGGCCAAGAACCTATAAGCATTACTATACGAAGAAGAAAGTGGCAATGGATTGGACACACCCTACGGCGCGAAGACAACTCCATTGCGAAATACGCTATGCAGTGGAATCCGCTCACCCAGGCAGGCGGAATAGCGGGACGCCCTAGGCAAACGTGGCGCAGAACAGTTGAGGAGGAATCGAGCTCTTTAGGAATGAGTTGGAGGCAGCTCAAACGCGTTGCAGAACTCCGAACACGATGGCGCGCAGGCGTGGTTGACGCCCTATGCCCCCCGAGGGGTTAAAGGACATAAGTAAGTAAGCTTCTGTTCTGGCTTTGAAATCCTGGCATGTTCTTTTTACCTTTTGGTAACATTTTCAAGCATCATTCCTGCAATAAAGACTCAATCTGCCACTGGTCTTCCGCACTTGTTGCTGGTGGCATAGGACTTAGATTAAGATTTAAAGAAACTCGATCGGCTCTGGCGGTCTCTTGCGATTGTAGCCGTTCGACGTCAAATCGCCGAAATAGGAAGAAGAAAAAGAAGCCACAGAAGTGGTGATAGTACTCCCCCTTGGATAGAACCTCGCACAACTCCCTAGCTGTGCTTGTATTACCCTGCTTTTTGTTCAATCCAGCAGCAAAGAGAGTTATCAATCCACAGGGTGTTCAGTGCTTCAGTTTTGACGTTATTGAAAGCACTGTCAAGAAAGGAAACCAATGTGAATTCTTTATTTTTGGATCTCTCAATAGTTCCCACGAGTTAATGAAAGGCGTTTTCTACGGATTTCTCATGTTGGGAATCTGAAATTAAATTATTTTCTAGTCTATTATAGTTCGTATGCATACACGTCGATAAGAGATAGATAGATTAGATATCGAGCCACGGGCAGAGTAAATCCAAGCCTTGATGGGGATCTGAAGGGAAGGAAGCTGTTCACTGCCCATGTGATTTTTGGGAGTGATAATGTTATGGGATATAGAGTTGTTTCTGCCTCATTTTTCGGAAAGTGAGTATTTAAAAGTTACCAGAGTTTCCTCATTTGAGACTTGGACAAGATTGTTCTTACCCTAAAAGACTCGCTGGTGTTTTATACATTGCCACAGACAATTATCCACGCCTTCCTTTGTGAGCTCCTTAAGCTAGCCTTATGTCCTTTGAGGCTGTCTTTGTGTGGACTCCAATCTTCTTAATTTCTAGAACATTTTGCTTTATTGAAGAGCCGTCTGCTCTCTTGTCTTAATTCCCGAAAACAGAATAAAAGTAATATTCAAATTCTATCGTTTTACAATAATTGTGTTATAATTTATTTCTACGAAGAAATCATTCCCTTCGAAAGCTATTCATTTTTATGTTACTTACTTTAAATTTAAAGCCCAACAAGTGGTTACATACGAATGGATATGGTACAACCGGTTCAACTGTTGGTACTGACCATTTCTATACTCATGTGCAATTGTACATACATACTTTTGCATGGTGAACATAAACACAACCGTCTAAAATACTATTTTGAACATTATGTATCTATTTCTTCGCTAACTATGCTGGTCCCTATGTCCTAGACTTGCATTATAATTTCCATACAAAACCATCCACCGAAAACTATGTCATTTACCTCATTAATTCTTTTCTTAAAACCCATCTGCTGCGAACACAAAAGTGTACCATTAATTACTCGAAACGCAAAACGAAAGCCACTCCGCGAATCCCTTTTTACTGCGAAATTCTCCCCAGAAAAAGAAAATCCCATTAAAATGCAAATTAAGTGAAACTCATTAAATTAATATTAGCAACTAATTACTCAATGCAAACACCCAGTTTTCATCGACGACGGGTTGTGGTAGGCTAGGTACCCACCAATCCCAACAGATGGACTGGCAGATTAATTTGTTTTCTGATGTGTACTCAGCCAGAGCAATCCCGCACACTGTGAGGATGTAAAAAAAATAAAAAAATAAAAGAAAACTTTTCTCATATAGCACCACAACGAAGATAAATAGATAATATTATTAATTTTTCTTGTTGCTGAAAAGAATTCATCTAAAGTTTTGTATTAGTTTAACAAACACATTCATCTAGAGAGAGAGGACTCGTGTGCGCCGCTCGTCGCTATACTAGGACGACAACGAGGACGAGGACTACGACGACACACCACTTGGATAGATTTATGGCCCTAGTCCAGACTCTCTGTCTGCGGTACAGGATGGAGAAAGTTTCGTCGGAGATTGAGAAACTATCCTCGTCGATCCACCACTCTTGGGGGGTAGTAGATATGCGGATTTCCAAGTTCGGGCTTTGCTAAGCTTCCATACGCCACAGTTGAGGGATAAAGTTGCAAAGTTGCAACAACAAGGACTGCGCCGAGAAAAGAAAAACTAGGTTCAAAATAATCCTTGACTGTGGGTAGGGTTGGTTGGTGTTGGTGGGCGCTGCATTTGCAATTGCACCAGTGAGCAAACGAGGAAGAGAGAGGGGTGAGAAAAAGTTTGCATTTTTGCTAGAGTTGAGAAATTTTTTTATAATTTCCATGGAGGAGGAAGTTTTTTTCTTCCACACAGCCATCGCCATCGTCATCGTCTTCTTCTTCGTTTGTCGGGAGGCAGTATTATGGTGCCAAGGATTCCGCAGGATGCAATAACAAGAACGCTTGTTTGTACAAAGTCGCCCCGAGAGCGGATGCAAGAAGCGCCACACTTTTTGTGCGGTGCGGGTGAATGCCGAGCCCGAAATGAAAAATCTCTTTTTTATTTAAATATTTTCCTTTTTTTTTTGGTTCGTTTGTGTGCTTTTAATCCGGCTGCGGGAAAGGATTCGTTCATTCAACGCTCTGCCTGCCCTTTATTTGTGCTTGGGTGTGCGTGTGTGTGTAGTATGGAAGAAGATGGATGAGGTTCCGGCGGATGAGGATAAGGGCAGAGAGCTGCCCCACACTTTGGACGTGGGTGCAAAATGCGGAAACTATTTCGTATGTTTATTGAGAAATTCCTGTGTGTGAGGAATGGAAATAAGTTCTCTTTTGTGTGAGAGGGAATAAGCGTCTGGCAGCTCTGGTTCTGTGGTTCCTCTATGCCTATGGAAATTTGTTGCTGTTATTGTTTCAATTAATTGCCGGAAGTTTACTACACACACTCTATCTCTCTGTCTCACACTCGTATTGTATATTCCGTGGATGAGTCGGCGGCAAAAAGGGGTGAAATGAGATGACAAGGGAATTTACTCCAATTAAAATGAATTGCAGAGGAGTACTCTGGGAGAATTTATGAAATTTATGCCCGTTTGACAAGCAACTTGTTGAGTGTTCAGTTCCTTCTGAAGGTGGGATATCTAAAATTCGAAATAAATTAAGTGTATGAATGATACACTTGTAGAGCGAACACGAACGGAGGAGACACATTACAATGAGACAACAACAAGTTACAAATGGGAATTTCTTAAATTTATTTGAAATATTTAAAGGCATTAATACACTCTTTGGGGTCGTTAAGAAAACTAAAGGATAAAATAAATTGAAATGGATATTAATTTGGTGTTAGTTTAATACTGTGCATTGGAAACGATCATCCAAAGAATTATATATTTATAAGAGAAAAATGATGGTAACAACTCAAACTTAGGTACCCCAAACAGCCACCGAACCTACATTATGAACGTAAAATTTTTTATTCGAGTTCGAATTTTGGTCTAATCCAAATGCTTCAGAACTCTTTTTGCATTTCCTTAAAATGTTCATTATAAAACCAAATGAAACTAAATTATACTAATAAGCATAGAATCTACATATGCATTCTTACTTACTTAGGTGGTGCTACAGTTCTGGGTGAACCTGGGCCTCAACCAACAAGCCTCTCCCATCTAGCTTGGTCTTTAGCTAATTGCCTCCAGTTGTGCAGTCCAAGTTGGCCGAGGTCCCCTTGAACTTGAGCGCGTCACCTACTGCGAGAAGGTCGTCTACTGCGTCGTCTTTTCGCGTTAGATTCAAAGACTCTGTGGGTCGGAGCGTTGGAGTCCATCCGCTTTACACGTCCTAACCATCTCAAACGTCCAATACGCAGTTTTTCGACTAGGTAAATGTTACTGTACAGCTCATATAGCTCGTCATTGAATGTTCTCCTCTAAAACCCGTCAACCCCACCGGGACCGAACATCTTACGAAGAAGTTCTCTCTTGAAACGATCAACGATATCTTCTTCCGCTTTCAATAAAGTCCGTGTTTCAGTGCCGTAAAGCAGGACTGGGATGATCAGGGTCTTATGTAGAGTCTAATTAGTTTTTCGCGATAGGGCTTTACTGTTGAATTGCCTTATTGCCTTATTAGACACAGTCCTTTACTACCTCGAAGTTGGTGTTGATTGTCCCTTCTTGTTGGCAGCATATACTTGGTTTTGTCCACGCTTGTGGCTAAACCCATTTTGTCCGCTTCTTTTTCAATGCTTGCAAACGTACCGGTGACAGATCGCTGCATTCTTCCAATTTTGTCAATATTGTCCCCGTATGCAAGCAGTTGTACGTACTATTAAAAAAGTCGCACAACAGCGCGTCACCTTGTCTAAAACCTATTTTGACAGCAAAGGTCTCGGTGAGGTCATTATCGACCTTGATGGAGCAGCAAGCATTCTCCATCGTCATCCAGTACAGACGGAAAAAATCGCCCAGTACGATTTTAACGTCGTATTTAAGATATTGCGTGTATATTTAGTCGAGGACCTCGTAGAAATAATCTTTGGTGGCGAATTAAGCCTTGATCCGGATAGTCATAATACGCTCGCTCACGTGTCGGAAGCTTAAACCTTCTTCGCTAAGTCTGCCGCGTATAGCAAATCCGCATCCGAATAAGCCCTGCTTGTTGTCTCTGTAGCAATTGCTCTTTCTGGATGGCGGTTATCGCTGTTTTATCTGAATATAGATATTGTGTTTGCGGTTGAAGTTTAAGGTCCCATTAGCTATGTTTTTAATGGGGAGGCGCTGTCACCTAATATTACGGCATTGGGAAATGGCCTCTATCCATGTTTTGATAAACCGTACTACATAATTTCGCAGTACTCGAGCATCATTCACACTGCACACGGCCAATTAGCACATAGATAATACAATCTTAGGTCTGATATAGATCACTTGTTTTCGGAACATAATCTCGCCGAAATAGAAAGAAGACGGAATAAGAAGAAGGTTGGATTGTGTTTAACTTAAGTTGTCATTCCTCTTCCACGGCCAAAGAGCAGGGACGAATATGAAAAACTGAGGGTACTGCCATCCGCGAAGTAGTGGATTGGATTAGAAGTTGCAGAGAGGAGGTCATTTATAAAAATGAGAGTCGAAGACAAACTGAACCTTGAGGAACATCAACATTTATATGGTGAATTGCAGATTTGAAGCCGTCCAAGACAACTTGTATTGAACTAAAAGATAATTTCTAATCCATTGAAGAAGGTACTTGTCGATGGCATATGCACAAATTTTTGACAAAAGAGCTTGTTGCCAAACTTTGTCAAATGCTTTAGAAGTATCGAGCGCAGCCATCTTTCCATCACTGTGTTTATAACTTTGAAAGATAGACATCACATAGTCTTAAGTGATGCAGACCATTTAAAAAAAAGAAAAAAATCTTTTTTTCGCTGAAGTGATGGAGAGATTGGTTCCAATTCCCGGTGAGATATGCCACCAAATCACCGGTTAACCTGTTGCTACGAAAACCATACTATGGGTCATTGAGAAGTTTTCGTGAATTAAGATATTTCATAAGCTGACGATTTATCAGCGTTTCCATGACTTTGGAAAGAAGGGACGCAACTGCAATGGGTCGGTAATTAGACGGGGAAGAAAAGATTCGAATTTTTAGGGATAGGCTGGACAAATGCTGCTTTTCATCTTCAAGGAATGAGCCCAGAAGAATAGGACAGACAGAAAAGCTTACGCAGAGGTCTTGCCAGCGTCGAAGAACACCTCTTCAGAACTATGGGGAGATACAAACAAGACCAGTGGATTTGTGTATACAGTGGACGTTCGATATAGTGAACATCGATACAGTGAACAATCCAATATAGTGAACACACAATAGTTTATACCGACTATTCTAAATAGTGAACAAAAAAAATCTCGCTACAGTGAACTTATGTTTTTTTATTTTTTTAGAACCTTACAGCATGCAAAAAACAGTTAAAACTCACTAGTGCCATGCAGTCGCCAGTTAGGCCCGCTGGGAAGTACATACGTTCATAGATATGCATACGTCCAAATCTCATTGTGTTGTGCACAATTATGTACCCAGTTTGGGGTTGTTTGTAGTACAAATGCAAACTGCCTGTTGCCTGCTTTTGTTAAAAATAAATTAAATAAATATTGGCTTGTTTTTTAGTAATTGGAAAACAAAATTTAATTATATTGTATTTTCGATGTATTGCATGTAAAAACATACACATTTTGATGAAATTTGCTTCAAGGATTCTAAGGTTGTTGCAGTAAAGAATCTCGTTCCAGTGAACAGGCACAGTTTTTATTAGTTCACTATATCGAGCGTCTACTGTAGGGAAAGTTATTGGAGGGAAAGTTACCTTCTCCCTGTATACAAAGGGAAGGGTGGAACGCCAAACTGTGATAACTACCGTTCGATCAAGCTGATGTCACACACCATGAAGATCGTTGAGCGGGTATAAGGTGGCCGACTGCGAAAAACGGCTATCTGATGATCAGTGCGGGTTTGTCTCGGGTAAATCAACCACAGATGCAATCCAAAGTATAAAGGTCATAATGGAAAAACATCGTGATTCCTTAAGGGATTTGCATATTGTATTGGTTGACTTTGAAAAGGCATTCGACAGTGGATGGATGGATCATATGTACAGATGATCATGGACATGTACGAAGGAGCAAAGACAAGAGTAAGATGCGCCGCTGGAGTAACCGAAGAGTTCCCAATCAAAGTCGGGGTGCATCAGGGAAGCGTTTTAAGTCCTTTGCTCTTTATTACAGTCCTTGATTATCTGCTTGAAGGTAAAGTGATGGACCCCAAGGTACATCAGTTATTCTTTGCTGACGATAGAGTCATCATAAGTGAGGATCTTACATACCTGCAACGAGCACTTGATGTGTGGGTGGACGTTTTGGAGGGAAATGGGCATCGTATTAGTTCAAAAAAGACAGAGTACTTGTGCTGCCTGTTCTCTGATCCACTCAGGCCTATTCCAGACATTTATTTGAATGGAACAGTGCTTCCCAAGTGCAAAAAGTTCAAATATCTGGGATCTATGATCAATAGCAAAGCAACTGCGTAGGGTGGATGAAGTGGCGGGAAAATTCCGCTATCTTCTGTGACAGAAAAATTCCAAAATGTCACCTAAGTTGAAGGGAAGGCTCTACACCGCTGTTGTGCGTCCAGCACTCACATACGGTTCACAATGTTGGACGATGTACAAAAAGTATGAGAGTAAATTAACGACAGCTGAGATGAATATGCTTCGCATGACAGCAGGAGTGACAATGCTTGATCGAATAAGAAGTTCAAAGATCCGTGGAAGCTTTCACTATCAGGGAAACAATCGTACAAAAAATAGAGCGCGACCGGCTCAGCTGGTATTGCCACGTTCAAAGAAGAGATCATTTGAACCCTATTAAAAAGGCAATATCAATGCACGTTCCAAAGACATCGCGATGTAGGAAAGGCAGGCCTATAAACGCCTGGATCAGACAAATGCGACGACATCGGCATTTCATTGGCCTCAGTAACCTGCCGATATATTCTGAGGTCAAATAGGGGAACCCCACAGGCGGATCAGTAGTAATGCGGTGAAGTGGGAGGGTTATGATTTCTTGTTTTCGGATCATAACTTCGCTGATAAAAGGAAGAAGAAGACGATCGAGGGTCTACTGTAATATGTTAAGACTTTGAGTACTCCTGCAACTGTACGAGTGCGAAATTGGTCTTGCCCCAATCGACGCTTTCAAGTATAGATGGAGAAAAAGCACTATCTGGCAACGTGGACTTCGCTGTAAAGTGAGCTGTAAGCAGATTGCCCTTGTCTAAGGAGCTAACGGCTAAAATGTTATTGTAAATGAGCGTTGGGTGGGCAACGGGCGAGGGAGAATTCATAATATTTTCACGCATGACCAAAAATGTTTACTACCTTTCGGTCATTGAAGACATTTTAGTGCCTCAATTTTTGTTAATGTAAGAATCTTACAGGTCGAATGTGAGCATTGCCGTCATTTCTGGCTTGTTTAAATTTCATTCGGATTTCCTCAGATTTGTTGGCTTCATGAGACCAAAAACTTACTTCTTTCAATCTATGTTTGATGAACATGGTATTCAACACGATAAAACGGTGTGACCTGCAGAAGCTTAGGATGTCTTCACCAAGAAGGTTCCTGATGCCGCCTCCCAGTCCTCAATGGCAGTCTTCATAGTATTTGTTTGATCTCCCGATATGTCTATTCAAATTTCGTCCAACAAACAGAAACTCTTCATTTCGGATGTTCTTCAGCAGATTCTGAAAGTCTAGCCAAAATATAACTTTTCTCCCTGCTCGCACTCACTATCTATGGGAGTATATGTAAAATCGTATATATAAAATTATATCTACTATATTATGTAAAAGCCTGCAGGCTTTATAGATATCATTGGTCGTTGATAAGGGTTCCCGATCAGCATCTGTCTATCTATCTTATAAAGACTTATAATAGTATTCATAGACCCGAGCTAAACAAAGCCATGTCTAGTTTTATCGTCCTTGGTGGATCCTATGGAAGCTTCGACCATGACTCATTCATATTCGTACCTGTACCTACACACTTTTTCATACCTATCTTCATTCTCAACTTTCACGCTAAATATTTATTAAATATTCAAATACGAGTGCATATCTTACAAACTTGACAATTCCCTGTTGTCACGAATTTCGCACTGCGGATCACATAGTACCATTCTCTCCAAACAAATATTTCATTTTGAAGTTTTCAAATAAAACATCCGGTTCGCTGACAATTCTCAACACCACACACACCGACAAAAACGCCATTGGACTTCGTTGCACATCCCCTGGACAGAGTAATTTCGCATCCTCCTCAGGATCCCCATCGGATTCCTTAAGGTGTTAGAGAAATATGAGAAAATTAAGCACGCAAAAATGTTTCAACATATTTTCTCCTGCGTCCACACTAAGCCCCAAACTCAAGCCCCTCTCTTCTCTTGTCATACAAATTCCTTTGAGTTGCCTGTCTTCCATTGCATCCTCCCGCAGGAAGTTGGATTCAGAAAAAAAGAAACAGACCGCCATACTCACTGCGGAAGTATGCAAATGTACGGATGCCAGCTGGGGCAAGCTGTTTCCATTTTTTTTTTTTTTTTTCCTGTGCCTTACTTCCCAAACCCTCCTCATCGCTTTTGTATTCATTTTCTTTCCTCTAGATTTGCATTTTTTCCCACCGTGAACCTCAGGACTACTTTTAATTTAGATATATTCCCGAGGAAAGCAGATCAGACCGCAAAAGAAACTTTTGTACAAAACTTTGCGCATTTATTTCTCAACAATATGCACTGCATATCATTTGGATGCTCCCTCTGTGCTCCTTTTTCAACAAACCAAACAAAAATAAAACTTCTTGGTTTTTTTTTCTGGGTAACGGAATGAAATGAAATGAATTCCAGTAGCGAGAAACATTGGCATATTAATTAACTCACTGGCAAGGAGCTTCAACCTACCATAAGATTGCATTCATTAAAGTCATTGGAGGAGATACTGGGATTGTGGTGGGCGGTATTCTCAAGTAGATATGCAATCCACAAATGTGTTTATCTCAATTGTGTGTTATGGTTTCCAAAAAAGGGATACAAGTTCTCTCCTTTCTGCTATTTCACCAAACAAGAGTTCTGCGCTACACTTCTGGGTGAGAGGATATAAATAAACTTTTCTCGGAAGTTGAATAAGCATCGCCACCAACGAAAACTGAGGCAAAGCCAACACCACAAAGTTTACATATTTGTCGAATTTTTTACAAAAAAGAAAAAAAAGAAACATAAAATAATGGTGGGAGGAAAGCTATAGAACACCCATCGTCCCCACCGAAAGGAACTCGGCGCCTTTTGTGTGGATTATTGGGGAAAAGTTTCGACGGTTCTCAAGACTCGAAAAATATTCTAAATAAAGTTTGTACAGACATACACCAAGTCGAACAAAACGCAAGGATATGGCTTATTTTTGAATCCGACTGCAGGAGGTTGAGAAATTTTTGGCGTCAGCACGACGAATAGACGGAAAAACACCCCCCGCACAAATATCATCATGTGCGCTCTCCATCGCTAGGTATCCTTCAGATATTTTCCATAAAAACGCCATTTATTCATTCCTGTTGGAAGTTATACATTCCACACATTCGGGGATCACAATTCAGGATGTAGCCACTGAGAATGGGATCGAGATGGAATGTGTGAAGGTATATTGAGTTCCTGTAAAGGATTCGGATTCGGATGAAGGTTGATGGTTTATGCGATTCCGCTCGCTTAAAATGCGATAAAAACAGTTTAAACTCAAAATGGCATCATAATTCCTATTTGATGTGATATTGATGCCTGATTTCGTGGCGAGGATGTCGATTTCATTCGGGATAACTGTGGGAATTTCGTTATCCGTCGTTCGTGAAGGCTTACCGGGGGATTGATGTGGGAGGCAATTTATTTTGAAGCCATTGACCATAATAAATCCCACTTTTTCCCTAAAATAAGTGTGAGAATTTAGATCACGTTGGTGCGTGCCTACGGATACATTTATTTAGCAATCTTAGTGCTTGAAATATGTCTGTATATTTACCTGCTCTATTAAAAACATGAATTTCAATAGAAAATCTCTCCAGCACCCCCAGTTTTTTCAATAATCTCCCCTTGAACAATAAGTTTTACTTGTTAAAGGATCCATTCGTATGATGGAGGACTCAACACAACTCATGTATTGTAAACAGAGCCAAATAGATGCGAGTCATCAAGGGTTGTGATTTCGGTTGAAGCGAAATGTCCCTGTAGCAGTAACATGGTTTCCTCATATCAATATCCACAAACAGATATGGCGGTCCAATGATCATGTAACAGTCAACCAAGTTGATCATTTTGCCGATGTCGTCGCCTTTGTGTGGTCCAGGCGTTTATAGGCCTGCCTTTCCTACATCGCGATGTCTTTGGAACGTGCATTGATATTGCGCTTTTAACAGGGTTCAAATGATCTCTTCTTTGAACGTGGCAATACCAGCTGAGCCGGTCGCGCTCTATTTTTTTATGGTTTCCTTGATGTGAAAGCTTCCACGGATCTTCGAACTTCTTATTCGATCAAGTTTTGTCACTCCTACTGTCATGCGAAGCATATTCATCTCAGCTGCCATTAATTTACTATCCTACATTCTGTACATCGTCCAACATTGTGAACCGTATGTGAACGCTGGACGCACAACTGCAGTGTAGAGCCTTCCTTTCAACTTAGGTGGCATTTTTCTGTCACAGAAGATAGCGGAATTTTCTCGCCACTTCATCCACCCTACGCTTACGGGATGATTGATGTCGTCATCACAGGTAGCTTTGCTATTGATCATAGATCCCAGATATTTGAACTTTTCGCACTTGGGAAGCACTGTTCCATTCAAATAAATGTCTGGAATAGGCCTGAGTGGATCAGAGAACGGGCAGCACAAGCACTCTGTCTTTTTTCAGCTAATGCGATACCCATTTCCCTCCAAAACGTCCACCCACACATCAAGTGGTCGTTGCAGGGATGTAGGATCCTCACTTATGATGACTCTATCGTCAGCAAAGAATAACTGATGTACCTTGGGGTCCATCACTTTACCTTCAAGCAGATAATTAAGGACTGTAATAAAGAGCAAAGGACTTAAAACACTTCCCTGGTGCACCCCGACTTTGATTGGGAACTCTTCGGTTACTCCAGCGGGGCATCCTACTCTTGTCTTTGCTCCTTCGTACATGTCCATGATCATCTGTACATAGGTTTCTGGAACCCCTCGAAGTCTTAGCACCACCCATATCAGATCACTTGGTTGTCTGTCGAATGCCTTTTCAAAGTCAACCAATACAATATGCAAATCCTTTAAGGAATCACGATGTTTTTCCATTATGATCCTTATACTTTGGATTGCATCTGTGGAAGAAGAATTACTGTAAGAGAACTAAACGTCAAAACCTTGAATCGCAAGAGTCTTCGCCGAACACGTATCCCAAAATCGCTCAATTAGATTAGATTTTGAGGAAAACGTGTCAAAAAGCAAAACCCGTACAGAAACCTGTAGAAATGAATACTACTACCTCGTAGTAGAATCAAAGTCGATGCTGAGAATATGAGAAACTACTTCTGCAGACTGTAAAACGGTGACGAAGACTATCATCCCGGAGTCAAGTAGAATGAACCATTCAACATAGACGATGATAGTTAAAATGTCCGTCCACCTGGCCAAAGCGAAGTGAGGACAGCAAAATCTGAGCTGAAATCAAACAAGGCTGATGGACCTGACGGCTTACCGGCCGAACTTTTCAAGGCAGCTGGTGATGAATTGGTAGAGTGTATACACCACTTCATCTTTAAGATTTGGTCAGACGAGTGTATGCCTGATGCATGCAACCTCAGCATCGTTTGCCCGATCCACAAGAAAGAATACGCCCTCAACAGCCCCAATTATATAGGCATTAGTCTCTTCAACATTCCATTCAAGATCTTTTCTGCGATATTGTGTGAACGCTTGAAACCTTTTATCAACAGCCTGATTGGTCCCTATCAGTGCGGTCTCAGGACAGAAAGTTTTAGACAAGGTGACGGGATGTCATGTGACTTCTTTAATATTGTACTTGAACGAACTGTGCGAATCTCACAAGCCAACACCAGAGAGAGAAGTCCGTACAACTGCTTGCATACAGGGACAATATTGACATGATTGGAAGAACTTAGTGGGGTGTCACCGGTACGTTTGCAAGCATTGAAGCCGAAGCGGCCAAAATGGGTTTAGGGATAAACGAAGGCAAAACCAATATGCTGTTAACAAGAGGGACAAGACATCGAGTCGCGTCCACACATTAAGTACCTGGGAGTGCTGCTGGACCACAGGCTAAACTTCAGCACCTGATATACGCAGGCAAGAGAGCCTTCTCCGCAGTAGCGGCACTGTCAAGTTAATGCCAAACGTTGGAGGACCCAGGCAGCAAATTAGAAACCTGCTAGCAACTGTAAGGAAGTCGATCCTTATGTACGCGTCTCCCATATGGGCACAAGCGACGTACCAGTTAACGTACATGAGACGGATGAACTTGGCCCACAGAATCGCATCGCTATGAGTGTGCTCTGCATTTTGGACGGTGTCCGCGGAGGAGGAGGAGATTTGAAAATAAAAAGGCCCGCGGCAACTAGCGAGGCTGTACAAGCAGAATGGCAACACAGGTGGAACACCACACCCAAAGGAAGATGGATCCATACGCTGATCCCCAACGTAGAAGAATGGATCAGCAGGAAACACGGGGAAGTAAACTTCTACATGACACAGTTTCTATCGGGGAACGGAGGCTTTTGGGAGTATTTCCACAAATACAAACACGTGGATGATCCATACTGCCCGCACTGTGAAGGCAAAATCCAGAGCGTGGAACATGTTTTGATGGAATGCCGGATGTATACGACGGCCAGAAACATATTAGAGAGAGAAACCGGCGGCCAAGTGACTCCGAGGGGACTAATAACATTCATGCTCACGACGAATGAAGCCTGGAACACAGCGAACGAAATCATCACCAGCATGATGCAGCAACTACATCTGGAGAAACGAACAGCAGCGAGAAATGAGGATCCCACAAATACTGGAAGCTGAGAAAACAAATGGATGGAATGTTAACTGTGCACAAATGCTTAATAAAGTAGAAACTTACAAACAAACACATAATGACATTACGAACACACGCAGTAACAGAAACTGGCGCATACATAGTGAATGTGCAAATTGAGCAACAAAAACAAAAAAAAAAACAAAAACCAGAAGGGACAATCAACACCGACGAATTCGACAGAATGTCGCAGTGGGCAGCTACAGCTCCGGGTAGTCAAGGACTTTTTCTACTACAGCTCTGCTATTAATTCTGAAAACGACATCAGAGCAGAAATCAAGCGAAGCTCTTACCAATTGCGATTTTTTTGGGCTAGTAAGGTAATTAAATAGTAAAGCCCTATCTCGCACAAGCTAAGCAGACTCTAAAGGTGTATAACATAAGACCCTGACCATCCCAGTCCTACTTTACGGCCGGCGCTGAACTGAAGCAGCCCTGAATTGAAGACGGATGAAAATATCCTTGGTCGATTCGAGAGAAAAATTCTTTGTAAGATATTCGGTCCCGTTTGCGTTGACGGGTTTTGGAGGAGAAGCTTCAATGGCGAGCTAAGCGTATTGGACATTTGAGATGGTTAGGACATGTAAAGCGAATGGGCACCAACGCTCCGGCCCACCGAGTCTCAGATTCTAACCTAGATGGTCGAAGCAGTAGAGGACCTCCTCGCCATAAGTGGTGCGTACAAGTCCAAAGGGACATCAACCAACTTGGAGTTTGCAACTGGAGGCAATTAGCTAAAGACCGAGCTAGATGGAGAGGCTTGTTGGTTGATGTCCAGATTCACCTCGATCTGTAGCGCCACTTACGTAAGTAGTGGTTGTGAGATTTTATGATTGGGTCTTAAAACACCAGCCCATTCCAGCACATTTGAGATGCCAAAGAATTCCTAATTGTATCTATGATAATCCTCTTAGGATAACCATGTGGTCCTCATAATAACATGATCGATCAACGAGTCTTAGTAGTGATCGTGGTGATTGTAGGCTTCTCATTGACTTTTTTCCACGATAGGGCTGGTACGATCGGTCCAATGATCGTGGTGTACAACCAATGTATCATCATCATCTACCATAAGAAGTAGTATCGCTCCCATCCGAACCTATTCAAAGAGCATACAAGGAATAAGCCATGCCAGACTTACAATAAATATGTCTACCTAACAAGACAGAAGGTGCCAACGGACGAACTGACTTCAGTTTATTAAGGTTAAGGTATCCTTTATAACTCAGGACAGTCCGTTTTTGCGAGAATTCATAATACTAAAAAAAAAAAAAAATTTTTGTCAAACTCCCATCCCGGATACTGGTCAAATACTTCAAAAATTATGGAAATAAACTGCACATCCGCTTTTTTCGTTTCCGTCTGCATTTTAAGCTCGATTCGAGGAAAAAAATAAAAACTCCCAACACACTCCTCCATCATTCGACGCATAAAAACCACGTCGCCGTAAATAATTACGCCAAAGCCTCGCATACGCCGCATCGGCCGACCAACCTACCATACCGTTAGCCAACCTCCGAATGGGAAGTGGCGCGCAGTGTGGCACGTAAAAGCTTAATAAATTTAATAACTGTAAATGGTGAATGGTGAAAACCTGTGCATTGGTGCGAAATATGCGTTTATGATTTACAATGCGAACATAAATACAGCGCCAGTCCATATTTTATGCAGCCACATGCAAATTTATGCAATTACGAATTTTACACTTGCCTACGCAGTCAGCTTGGTATACGAGTACATTCTAGGACAGTCCCGAGCGCCAGCTGCCTTCGTAAACAACCTCAAATCTACACATTGCCCAGAGAGAACGACTCATCGCTGCCGCCGTCCCTTTCACCACAACAGCGCAGCTATCCCGAACATCAGCAACGGCTGTTTAAGCTTGGAACCACTTTTTTTCTTTGTCCTGAACCCTGCTGGAAAATTTAGTAAATCCTAACCTTTGCATCCGTTTCAGAGTGGAGTTTTCCCTTTTTCCTGTTCAGTTGTGTTTTGTCCTCCAATTGTGTGAAAATGGATATCCTCTTGCACTACGAACATGTCGGCCATTAATTTGACATAAAGACGAGCAATTGCAGCAGAAAAAAAAAATCTGCAAGAGGATCGAATAAAAAACGTGGACATTCTCGCAGTCTATCAGAGAGAATTTGTCTCGCTTTGAAATATGATTGCGCGCATCACAGGATGTAGCAGGGATGCAGTGTATCCAAAGCCAACCCCCCGGTGCACTCAGTCACATGTGTGTCCTTTCGAAGATACATTTGTTTTACGCGTGTAGTTTTTGTTTGTCTTTTATTTTTTTCCTTTGTCCTTTGTGCAACATTTGACATGCGGAGTGTATAGAATGGGATCACTGTTGGATTTCCCAAGGGCACTCAGGGTGTTTGGGACGATTTTGGCAGAGAATACACAATGTCACTTTAGCGCGACACTACCACCACAGTGCGACAGAGGATGTGGAGGGCGACACTACTTGCCAAAGAACATGTCATGTTCAACTGGCGCATGATGAATGACTTTCATATTCTTTTTCGGCGGCTACGGAACATTAAGAGTTTGTGTGCGTGCACTTTTTAATTTAAAATGTTTAACAACGAGCTTTATTATGTGATAAATGAGCGAAACAATTTGTTATGGGTCCTATAGTTTCATACAGTTTAAGAAGAGCTGACGGACAATAGCTTCTAGAAAAACCAAAAAAGGTAAAGATCGAGATTATCGATTAGGTTGTTGTTCGCAATAAGCGACAGCTAGCGACATTATTCCATGTGGCGCCGATAAAAAGAAAGTACCGCTCCTTGGTGTTTGTCCGGGATAGGAGTACGATCCGCTTGAAAGTATGCAATGGAAGAATTTAATATTTTTGTATTAAATCACTGCATAGTGCGTGGCTGATAGGCACGCTTAGTGCATTACTGAACCGTAAGGGTGAAGACAAGATTTTTTTTCATGAGTGAATGCGTTGAAATGACAAGAAAATAATTTGGTGTTGTACAGCACATTTAAGTGTGTATGATTTACCCTATCCCATAGGGTGCATCTATAGTATCCATATGCATATCGTCAGATTAAAGTGAAAGTGTGCTATTTTCAAAATGACAACATTTTCAGGAGAGCAAAAAAAAACCGTACTAAATCGTTTATACATTTAAAGAAAACTGAGAATTCTGTTGAATTATTATCACTTAAAATATAATTTTGTAGCTTAAAATAAAACAGGTACCATCCTCCTTCCGTCAGCCAGTCAGTTCTGCTCTTAAAAATTCCAAAGAGATAGCGAAAAGCGAAAAAAAAAATTACCTCCACTGAGTGCAGATTGGAGAATTTTGAAAAAGTTATTTTTGATTAGATCTCAGCTTCTGGATCGCGAACATACACCAAACACATACCGACACACACTATCGCAATGTTAGCCACTGCTGCACGAATGCTGGCTGAGGAAAAAAACTCGCACTCAAATCCGTTCAGTAGATTTGGATTTGGCACATTACATATGCACACACAGAGCAAATAAATTTGCCTTACAAACTGATCATGTCACACATTATTCGGTTTTGACCGGACGGCAAAACGCCGGCCGGCGAAATTCTTTAAGTGACGTAAAGAAGAGCATGGCCTCTTTCACATTGCATGGCGAAGGATTTAGCAGCCGTCCATTGCCAGTGCAACCCACGACGCACAATGACTAATATGACAGAGTCGGAAAAAGCTAAAAAAATGAATTGAGAGAGATGAGTATATAAAGTTGTTTTTCCGTTATTATATGTACATTCCAATGCATCATTTGCAAAAACAGTTATATTTTCTATTTGCCTTGTCACATCGTACTGTTTAATTGAAAATAACACTTCAGTTCTTCTTGCAAAGTGTGTCTAATAAGTAGTAGCGTAACTTTTTTAAAAATAACATGAAAGCTAAACATTAATATGGAATCGATAGCTTCAAGTTTGTACTAACTTCCTGAATTTAGTTTTATGGAAAAACTGTAAAAGAAATTTAAATTTTTTTTTCGTATAGTATGTTTTAAATTTTCGTGGAAATTTAAGGTACTTTTTTAATTCAGTTTTTCCCCATCGACTACTTCAGCAAACTTTGTTTATTTATTCACACATATTCCTCAAAAGTTGTTATTTCCGTGTAGGTTCGAATTCAAACGATTTGTTTTATACAAGGATGGAGTTGTTTAACCTCAGGGAGGAATCGGGGCTTCAAATACTGGAAGAAAAATTAAATTTTTTGGAGGCACACCTCGAAGCCCACCACTATGTTAATGTCAAAGAGCTCCATCATACAATTTCTCAATTTGCAACAAGATTTAGAGAAAAATGGTTAAAATGCGCCAGGAATGAAATCCGTTTTAAAAAACAAAATGAGACTTGGCTACAGACATCAATTGGCATCAAACTCTTCTATAAAGTAACCCCATCAAAACAGCAAGGCAGCCGCCCAGAGAAACCGTTTAAGGAAAGCAGCGACCGAAGCAAACGCCTCAAAACGGAAACAATGAGAAAAGAGGTGCCAACTTTGCAATTAGGATTTGCGACAAAGGTAAATTTAAGAGCAGCGGGTCATCCAGTTGCAGCAAAATTAGTAGAGGAGTAAGTGCGTTCACCTCAGGGCGCAATTAATTATAAAAATTCGTATCGTAAAGAACAACAACGAGCTCGGCAGATGTCAGGGGAAAAAGCATTGTCAACCGTAGTTGAGGCCAAAATAACGAGACACCAATATAATGTTATTAGAGCCAAAGACCCTGGAAGGTTTCCTTCCTACAAAGTTGTTGAAACTGCAAAAAAAACGTGCTATCCGAAAAGACAAGACATGCATGTAACAGATACTTCAGCTGAAGTGGCGGTCCAAGCTTTGATGAACCATACTGTGAAACATTTGATTGCAGCTCAAAAAGAAGTTATATTAACTTTGTAAGATGAGCAAATACGCAATTTGTGTTTGATTTCCAAGTGGGGCTTTGATGGTAGTTTTGGCCATAGTTCTTACAAGTAGAAATCTGTCGGAATGGATGCTGATGATTCAAGTGTCTTCATAAGTTCTGTAGTACCCCTCCAATGGGTTTGTGACAGCTCGGAATAAAAAGACATAGTACGGCAAAATCCCAGATCTTCTTCAACCAATTAAAGTTGAATATACCAAAGAATCGGCATAAGTTTTAGTATCTGAAAAGCTAAGAATAGATACTCAAATTCAGAGCAATGCTATTCAATAGTGAACGTTAAAGAAAAAGTTGTTGAAGTGGCACATAAACTCGTCTTTACAATGGTGGACGGAAAGATTTGTAACGCTTTTACAGATACCGTCTCTTCTCAGCGTTGTTATATCTGTGGTGCAAGTTCTAAAGACTTCAATAACATCGAAAAACTGCTGTCGAAGCCCTACAATCCCAGTGCATTGCAGTTTGGTTTGACAGTGCTGCACTGTTGGATTCGAGTTTTTGAGTACCTTTTGTATGTGGGCTATAACCTTCCAGTAAAAAGATAGCGAGATCTTAAGGAGGATAAAGACGTTGTAGCATCAAATAAGCCTCGAATACAAAAGAAATTACGAGATCGAATGGGTTTAATTGTTGATCAACCTAAGCCAGGTTTTGGGAACCCAAATGATGGCAAAACTTCTAGGCGATTTTTAAGCAACGCAGATGTGGTATCTTAAATCTTGGATGTCGACAAGATACTCGTATTAATTGAAAAATTGCATGTTATATTGGTAGCCATTTCAAGTGGCTATGATATAAATATTGAAAAGTTCAGAGTATTCACACTCAATACTGCCAAATACTTTGTCAATATGTATCCTTAGTATTACATGCCTCCAACTGTACATAAACTATTAATTCATGGACAAGATGTGATTTCTTCTGCACTTCTTCCAATAGGCCAACTGTCTGAAGAAGAGCAGGAAGCCAGGAACAAAGATTTTAAAAAATATCGCCAGAGCTTTTCAAGGAAGTGTTCGCGAGAAAAATGTAATGAAGATATTTTTAATTTGCTGTTGATTACATCAGATCCGCTGATAACAAGCTACAGACAACTACCTACAAAATAGCTTGAACCATTTCCACGAGAAGTTTTCGATCTAACCATTACCCCAAGTGTTTTTTGTTCTGAGAACTCCAACTCCAACATTAGCGATGATAGTGAGAGTGATGGTTTATCAGATGAATCTTAATTTTGGTTTTCTTTTGCAAGTATGTACATATGTAAAATTTAAAAAACGTACACATCCTTTCAAAATATGTATTACCAGAAAATGCGAAACTTTTTTTTTTGAATTTTTTGTTCTCTTTTTTTCATTTTTTTTTTTCTTTTTTCTAAGTTTAAGAAATAAAAAAAACTGTAGAAAGTCAAATACGGTCCTTCTATGCACTATTAACTGATTCTTATATAAAAATAAAAAAGTTGTTTTCAGTATAGCTAGTCTATTACATGAATTGTTTCCAGTTTTTGGGTTATCTTGTCCCACTGTGCGACAGCCGGGCGGAGACCGAGAACTCAGTGGTGTACGTAACCAAATGCACACTTTCACATTAGACGATTTTAAATCCAACTTAAATTATTAATCCAGGAAAGAGAATGCTTTTTCAGAAGGTTCAAAAGAATGCCGTCGTAGAGCAATAGGTGCAAATACATCTTTGCTTGAAATAGAGTTACTGCTATGATACGTTTTTCCAAGCATTCATATTTTCTGAAACGTCTTAACCCAAAGTTAAACTCAAAAGTTCTATAGAATAACTTAAAAGAAATAGGTGTGGTGGATAATGATAGGCCTAGATGTACTTTCAGTCCAACGGAAATGGGCGCCGTACTCGTTCCTACATCATCGGATGTGGCTGCGTTTGATTGAAGTAGTTCCTCCGCTACTGAGTGCTTCGCATCCCAGATGTTGAATTAGCGATTCGCGCAGTTAAATTGAATGCGATCGGGCCAGGCGATATTTCACCGAAATTCGTTAAGTTGATCCTTCCTGTACTTCTTCCCCGTATATACAGCAGTCAATTTTCGGAGATATGGAAGAAAGCGAAAATCATTCCAATCCCAAAAAAAGTCAAACCGTTTAGGTTAGTGGGTTGGTGTAGGGATGGAAATCCTCTACACCACACTCAGGCCAGTATAGACCCATTGTGATACCCATGGGGGGAAAAGAAGATAGATAAGAAAAATTCCTTCCTCGTGAAGAAAAAATAAACGTACTCGTACGTATCTGTACGTAGCCTAGTAGAAAGCATATAGTACTTACTGTGCCTGAGATGCAAACCATCCAGAGGAATTAATGAAGTTTGCGATGTCGTTGATCGGTGTGTTGGACAATTCTTAAAGAAGTATTGTTCAAGATATCTATTTCTAAAGTGGTAGAGGCCTGGGCAGTGGCAGAGAAAGTGGGTTGTGTCCTCGTGAACCTCCTCGTCGCCGCAGCCCCCACAGGTTCTCGTTCGTCACACGTAGCTCTTACATGTGGTATCGAATAGTGTGGTGCCCCGTAATAACTTATATGAGAGTAAAAAGTGATTTTCTATCCCTTTACATGAGTTTATTGGTTTTTGCACTGTCAAATATAGGCCATAGCTTCCTCGTGATGATACAAGTATCTAGAGAGGACCATCTGTTGTTTGCCTCCGGTAGGGCTTTGTTCCCTGCCTCAACTTTGAGTGTGCAAGGCGAGATGTATACTAAGGGGTCCTAACCTTACGGCACTAATAGCCGCCGATGCTTGTATAAAGATGTCTAACGGAAACAGGTTGAGGATGGCTTCGAGTCCTGCTGTAGGTGTGGTTCTCATTGCACATCGCGCCAATACAGGCTAGTCTTTGCACTTTTGTGATGGCAGTTAGGTTGTTAGTTTTGCAGGCGGCTTGCCACTATAAAAGGCTGCCATAAGTTAGTATGGGTCTTACTATAGCTGTGTAAATCCATAGGATGATTTTGGAGTTCGGTCCCCAAGTTTTTCCGAATATTCTGTTACACGAGTAGAAAGCTATCGTGGCTCTATCATTAATGTTCAGTCTCCAATTCAGTTTTCTATCGAGCACCAGGCCGATACCTCGCACTGCTTGAGATACTTAGGGGGGTACCCCTTACAGGAGGTGTTACGAACTGTGGAATTATTCTTTTGTTAGTGAATAGTACTAATTCCGTTTTCTGGGGATTGACCGCTAATCCACATTTCTGCGTTCAGGATTAGCAAATGTGTATGTCAGCTAATCTTTCAAAAGTTTTAGGACGAAAGAGGTAAGACTTATTGGCCTAAAGCCTTTCGCAGCAGTGTGGCTTGCCTTACCGGCCTTGGGTATGAAGACCACTTTAACCTCTCTCCATGCTCTAGGCAGGTATCCTAAAATGTGGCTATTGAGATATAGTTCTTAAGTCAAACCGTAAGAACCCTGCAGAGTTTAGACCCATAAGCTTATTACCCTTTCTATCGAAAGTTTTTGAAAAGATCTTCTGCCAACAGAATCAAGAAGACTTGGATGTACGTAATAAGATTTGTAAGTGGCAATCTGGCTTTCGGAAAAGACATAGTTGTGAATCAACGGTAATCAAGCTAACCACCGATGTAAGGGCAACATTGGATCTAGATGAAATCAGTGTGATGGAACTGTTCGATTTTTTAAAGGATTCTATTACTCATTCATTGCTACTGCACAAACTTAAAAATAATTTCCAGTTTTCTAGTTCTACCCTTGAACTGAGTAATCGTCTACAAACGATTCAAACGGATCAGGGAAGCTTGAGTCTGTATCTGGTCAGTACAGGCGTTGCACAAGGATCAGCCCTGTGACCACTCCTGTTTTCTGTATTTGTGAATGATCTGCCTGATATTCTTCCTAACTGTCGTGTACACTTTTACGCAGATGATGTTGTTATTTATCTTTCTAAAGACTGCGTTTAATATATGCTTGTGTGGCTAGAATAAATGAAGATTTATCATACATTCAGATTTGGGCTGATTTAAATAAACTTTGTCTTAATCCACTTAAATCTGTGGGTATGGTATGCTTACTCAATCTCCCTTCCCTTGTTGTAAATGGTGTCAGTATATCTTATGTAGAGCATGTCAAATATCTGAGTTTTAGGATAAACAGACAAATTAATTGCTGCGATGCCACATCAGATACAATCAGTAAAATCTACTGTGGATTGCGCAGTTTGAGAGCCTCCTCGAGTTAACTGCATCCGAAGATGAAATTGCATTTTGTAAAATGTTTAATACTGCCATTTTTCTCCTATAATTGCATAGTGTATCCCTATATTGACTATGAATGTAAGCATAAAATCAATGTCGCCTTTAATGATTGCATACGGTACATATTTAACATCCCAAGGTATGTAAGCATTTCACAACACAAGAGGTCCCTGCTTGGAATGAGTTTGGATGAGTATTATGACTTCAGCTCCATCCTTAAACTCCATAACATAATCCACAAAATATGTCCTGAGTATTTACAAGAGTTTCTTAGATTTGTACAGTCACCAATAGGCATACGACTAATTTTGCCACGATTCACTCACACAGTGGAAGAGCCGTCTTATTTTGATAGAGCGACTCGGTTGTGGAATAATCTTCCATATCAATTACAAAGGATTGATTCGTCAGTTGTATTTCGGGGGAAGCTATTCTTATACATGTCGCAATAAATTTAAAATTATTTAACAATTATATCTCAATTCAATTTATATTAAATATTTACGTACTCGTTAGCATATTTACTTTTTATGTTCATATAATAAAAACTTTTCTTTTTGCTTTTTATTGGTATTCAATACAGTTTTATGTAACTCAATTCTAGATGCTTAATTATGAGAAAGACTTTCTTGAAGTGTCATGTTAATCTAAGTTTAAATAAATGAAATGAAAAGGAAATCGTACGGTTTACGATTCATTATAACCAAACAGCACATCCCTCAATCAAAAATTGAGCTTGTGACGGAAAAAAGCCGTGCATAAACCGTATAATCTGAAAGGACCCTGAATATGCTGTCCACTCGGATTTTCGCCGGCCTATTTTGCCGTCCGATCAAAACCGGATAATGTGAAAAGAGCCTAACAACAATGTACTGAGCGCGCATACACACTCTATGACGTCACCCACTGCTGCATGGGTGTTGGCTGCGGTCTCCAATGGAAAATTGTTGGCGATGTTTTCATGAATTGTTTTGAGCGTATCTCTGCTTCAGGATAACGCAGAAGGATAACGGGAAACCTTCCCCCGAAGTGCATGTCATATCATAACAGTGAAAACCGCATCCAAATCCTTTCAATGGTTCTCGAGAAGTCATACACAATTTGGGGACTTTGTTTTATACGATGTAGTGATGATGATGATTCATGTTTACAAATTTCGATCGCGGTGAATATTAACACATTAACAATAAAAAAATAAATAAAATATGAACAGTGTGGAAATGTTTTTTTCGAGCAGCGACGAGGAGAAAGACTCAAAAGAAGATCTTTTTGTATTACGAGTAAGAAGAAACATGAGAACAAAATCCAATCAATTTACAAAATGTAAAGTAAGTGGAATAAAAGTTTGAATTTCTGGCCTAAATTTTAATCAAGAATGTTTTCAGATTTAGAATGTATTTTAGGCTTTCGAAAGAAGCATTTTTTTATCTTCTGGGCGAACTAGAAGAAAATTTGTAAGACAGGGAAAACCAACCCACATTTCACATACCGCATAATCGACAGGTTAATCAAGCAAAATCTAAAGTGGGAAATACACGATACAACTGTTGTACCAACGGTTTGACAGCTTTGGTGTTGTATACGATAATTGTATCGTGTGTAACCACACAACAGACCGTTGTACAGATATTGTATGGTAGCATGGTCTTCACTGCACAATCGCTGTCAGATGCATAGATTGTATGGAAATTATATGGTGTGTATTTGTTAAATGACTGAATAAAATGTCTGTTTGTGCGTAAATCGTACGCAGACAACAGTTGGGCCGATGTCGGTACAACACAAGTCGGTACGACCGTTGAATCGTGTATTTCCCACTTAACACCTTCAAAAATCCAATCCCAGTGTGAGCATTTGCTTTATTTATTTAATTTTGCACCTCTAATGATTATCTACATTCATACCTGAATAAAAATAATCGAAACACGTACTTTTTTTCTTCAAAATTAACTTACTTTTCTTTGAATTTCCAAAGAAGTCGTCCCCAAAATTCTCAACAGGAAAAAAATTAACCTAAAAACGACAAATGTCGGCTAAAAACGACGTTCGCAAAGCGGAAAGTCGACTAAAATACGTTCCATATACAACCAAATACGTTGACAGCTCAGACGACGAACGTCACTTTTTTAGAACGACAAAAGTCGTCGTCTGAACGATATACGCAATACAAAGTCGTCGTAGTCGTTTTTTCATAGACGGCAGACGACTTCCGCAATAAGGGTGAATAATTATATTCTGTGGATTTGGTAGTACTATTACGTGTTTTTGAAGATAGCAGATGTTCTGTAGGCAGTTGTTGAAAGTAGTGTTGGAGGTAGCACATTTTCATACAGAATTATGGAGATTTAAGATAGGAGGGATACTTTTACTTAAGCTTAGAGACAGTTTCGTACTAACATGTACTAAAAAGTAAAGACTGTCTTTGGGTCCAGTCTAATTATATGACTCAGCAGGTTGAATATAGCCGATAATTACTTACTTAAATCCTTGAACCCCTCGAGGGGCATAGGGCGTCAACAACGCTTGTGCGCTATCTTGTTCAGAGTTCTGCAAGACGTTTGAGCTGCCTTCAACTCATTCCCAAAGAGCTTGGTTCCTTCTCGACTCTCCTGTGCCACGTTTGCCTACTGTGTCCCGCTGTTCTGCCTGCCTGGGTAAGCGGATTCCACTGCATGGCATATTTCGTAATGGAGTTGTCTTCACGCCGTAAGTTGTGTCCAATCAACTGCCACTTTCTCTTTCACACAGTAGTGTCTATAGGTTCTTGGCCCCTTCTCAGATAAACTTGTTCGATGGAGATACGATTGGGTCAAAATATCCTCAAGATTCTAAGACATCTGTTAACGAATGTTTGGATCTTGCGTGTGATAGTGGTATCCACCTTCCATGTACTGCACCTATACAGCAGTACTGATTCTACGTTGAAGCAGAACAGTCGCAGCGTGGTTCTTAAGCTCAGAACATTGCTTCTCCAGACTTTCGATAGCATTCCAAGCGCAGCTTTTGCCTTTCGGATTCTGCTGCACATATCCAGTACGGTGCCACCGCGGCCACACTCCATAAGTATAGAAAGTTATCTACTTTCTCGACTACCTGCCCGGCAATGTTGAGTTGAGCGCGAGTGTAAGAAGTGCTCAGGGCTTTTGCTTTGGCTGTGTTTATTTTAAGCCCCACTTTGTTCGCCTCAGGTTCCAGATTTTGGGCGATCAGATAGATAAAGGTCCATTATCCGATGTGAAAGTAGGCAAACATCTTTAGCGCAGTCGAGGTGTTCAAGATAAGTTGTCATAGTCTGTCGAATTCCATCGTTTCCTTTCGTCAATGCTGTATGTAGTACATCACTGATGACCACCAAGAGCAATAGTGGTGACAGTATGTACCCTTGACGTACTCCACTTTGGACTTCAAAATCCTTCAACACCTTACCATTGCGTAAGACGTAATACTTACTTTCCTCGTATTCAGCCTTAGCTATAAGTTTTTCTGGGATGCCTCTCCTGCGCAAAGCCAAGTAGAAAGCATCGATTCAAGCTGTCGAAATCCTTCTCGAAGTCGATAAACAGTAGATGTAGCGGAGACCTATACTCGACGCATTACTCTATTATGATCTGTAGGGTGTTATGTCGTCAATGCAGGAGGACCCAGCACGAAAGCTTACCTATTCGACGTCGAGAGCTGAAGGTATGTTAACTGTTCCTTAATGCGTTTTGCCGGTAGAACGCATATACCTCTCCAGTTTCCACAATCCATCAGATTTCCCTTGTTCGGAAGCTTGACGATCATCCCTCATTTCCACTCCGAGGGAAATTTTTCATTTTCCCATGCTCTCCGTATGATCGGGTGTAGCAGTTCAGCCGATACGTTTGGCACCGCTTGGAATAGTTCGGCAGAGATGGCATCAAGACCCACCGCTTTGTTTTTCTTGAGAGGCTTGATTGCAGCTGTTATTTTGGTACGTATTCTGGAATTTGTTGCGTTGGAAGACTCATTAGGGCTCGATATCATATCACCACCGCCTAGCGAAATGATAGCTCCATCTAGTGAACTCTTCACTGGATATTGTTTGCAGTAACGACCACCAACAGCAATTCAAAGTCCAATTGAATTTTAGGAAAAAATTAGAATTGGAGATACCGATTGTGTGGTCATTACCAGGGTGAGGGGACCAAGGCGGAGAGGCTATACAATTTTTAAAGTATTTATACCCCTATTTTCGGAAAGATCTGTTTTCCCTTAAAATCAGCTCTGTAGACCTTGTAGATTTTGGGATATTTTTGGCTGCACATCGGACATTGGACACTAACTGACAATTTATTAACAAGGTCAGAGATAGGAAAGCGCCCTGGGGAACACCGTCGTTGGTTAAGATTGATGTAGAAGTACATCCATCTAATACAACTTGTATTGATCGACAACATAGAAAAACTATAAATTCTTTTCCAGAATATGTCGCCAACACCATCAGCTTGGCGCTAATTTACGAGGAAATAATTCTGCACTATATCAAAACCTTTGGAGATATGAAGGGCACTTGCCATGACCGCAAATGCTCTTGTTCCAATTTCCCGACAGGTAGACGATTAAATCACCTGTAGAACGCTGTTGCCTGAAACCATACTAACGGTCATTCGGGAGATGGTTTCTTATGACCTTAGAGATCATTGACGTTGAAGCTATGTGTTGGTAGTTGGAAGAGGAGGTTTTATTGCCGTTTTGAGGAGTTGGCTGATCGTGCTTAATTGCTATCCCAAAAAATACCTAGGGTGTACTGTACGTGAAAGAGTTTGCTTAGGGTTCTGGCCAGGGTATAAAAACACTCCTTCAAAATAATGGTGAGATCCCACCTCTACTTGTACATGTAAGAGAATTAACTGGTAAGGTGGAGTTATCTGCAAACAAAGCAGCTAGAAATCTAGATTTCTCTTTTGAGTCAGTAATTTACCTGTCATTGCAGAGAAGCACAGGAATGTTAGATGTAGTGGAGTCGTTAATTCTTTTGACGAACGACCGAAAAGGTTAACTGTCTTTTAGACCGATAAGGTTTAAAACTTGCACGCTTTATCATGTTGTTACACTGATTTTTATCCCGCTGGTGGAGGCTTCTCTTTTCCTCGGATAGCGATGGTATCTTGAGATCTTTCCCAAATACAAGAAAAGGACAAGTTTCATGTGTACTTCGAAGATGGAAAAGTTTAATAACATGTTCGAAAAATAATATAAATGATTTTGGAACCAGCTTAGCAAGAATATAATAAAGATAATAAGATAAGATAAGATAATAATAAAATGAAAAGTTTATAATAAACCAGGAAGTCCGATAGATTTTCTGACAAAAATTTAACTTAATTATTGACCTAATGGATAGAAAATAGAAGTCAATTGATCACATTATAGTCCTAAACGTTTCGGCAAATAAAACAATGAGCCCCATCGCAAACGAAATTTTTATTTATTTTTTTTCAATAAATTCAATTTTTCCAATAAAAAACCTCCCTTCAAAACAAACTTGTTTTTATTTTTACTACAACTAAGTATTCGACTTATCAAGTAGTTTTCATTTCACGAAATAAGTACGTTTTGCAGGTACCTTCCCATTAGAAGTTCCTGCTAGCTCCGCAGTTTAGACGCGGTTACCTATCGCGCCAAGTCTAAAGGTTTGGTTCTTTGTAGAGGGCGTAGTAAATTTCTTTCATCCAAAACTTGGAGGACTGTAACATTTACGTGACTTTCTAGTCGACTTTTATGCTTCCTAGCGTAGTTTTTGATTTCGTCTTCGATTGTTTTCTTGCCAAGATCTCTGTGGATATCGCTATTTCTGATATACCATGGCGCATTAACAATACCTCTTAGCACTTTGTTTTCAAAAGTTTGTAAAATTTTAATGATACTTATTTTGGTACAACCCCAGAGTTGTATACCATATGTCCATACTGGCTTTAGCACTTGCTTACATAAAAGCAGTTTGTTCTCTTATTATGCTTGGAATATTTCCCAAGTAACCGCGTTTTTGCGTTTTTTCTTTACATGCGTTTTCCATTTCAGCTTTGCATCAAGTATCATTTCAAGATACTTAGCCTCGTTTGCAAACGGAATTGAAACCGAGTTTGAAAAGATCGGCAAATTATTTATTTTCTTATAAGTAAAATTTACATGAACAGATTTGGTTTCATTGAGTGCAATTCCCCAAACCTTTGTCCATTCATTTACTCTATCCAAAGCTTCTTGCAGTTTTTCTGTAGTATCTTCGACCGTTTTACCTACTGCCAAGATAGTAGTGTCGTCAGTAAATATAGCTAGCTCAGTGCCTTCTACTTGTGGTATATCACGGGTGTATAATAGATATAAAACTGGACCAAGAACGCTTCCTTGCGGAACCCCAGTCATTATTTCCTTAAAATCTGATTATTCGTTTTCACATTTGACACGGAATAGTCTATTCATAAGGTAGTTCTTCAAAATATTATATAGGTGCACTGGCAGAACTTGTCGTAATTTAAACTTTAAGCCTTCGTGCCAGACCTTGTCAAAGGCTTGAGAAATGTCAAGGAATACGCTTGAACAAATCCGTTTTTCTTCAAGAGATTTTTCAATTACATGTGTTATTCTATGCACTTGTTCAACTGTAGAATGCTTACTTCTGAATCCGAATGGATGATCCGGAATGAGATGCCTTTCTTATATTACCGGCTGTATTCGCCTAATCAATATTCTCTCAAACACTTTGGATATAATTGGACTAAGCGAAATCGGTTTATAAGATGTTTTTTCATTCACAAACGAATGTGCTCAACAATTTTCCGGGCAAACTCAGAATCTTCTATATGATTTTTCATTAACAACGCCCCATTTCATCTTTAAATAAAACAGTGTTATGTTTGAGATATAAAAAATATTTCGGGTTAAAGTACAATTCATTCCATTAATTACGGAACATAACATCATTCAAATGTCCCCCACGGAAACACCTGCACGAGTGAATGTGCTGAACTCAATTTTTCATCATTTTTCGCATAAATCGGGCGACATGCCGGCAATTTCGCGTTCAATGTTGGTCCTGGATTGTCTAAAGTCTCTGGCTTATTGCCATGTACCATGGACTTAACAAAGCCCAAAAAAAAAAAGTTCTGAGGCCTCACACGAACGAGGGGACAATTGTCTGATCCATTTCTGGAGATAACACGGACACCGAACTTCGACTTTAATAGCTCGATTGTTTGGCCAGCTATGTGGCATGTGACGCCGTCTTGTTTAAACTACATATGTACATATGCTCCAAGCCATCCTGTTCCAGTTTATTCTAAAAATAGTCCGTCAACATGGTCCGGTGGCGATTTCCATTGACTGTGACTGCGTTGCCAGCATCCTTGAAGAAGAAGCATTGGCCAATGACTTCTCCAGCATGGAACCCGCACCAAACAGTCTTTTTCTCTGGTTGTAATTGCATTTCGTAAAAGGTTTCTGGTTACTGAGTTGCCCAAATGCGACAAGTTTGCTTATTAACGAAACCGTTGAGCCAGAAATGGGCTTCATCGCTGAGAATTAAAAAATTGGGGTACGTAAAGTTATCGCAATCGAACTTTGATGAAAAATGTCGAAAATTTGCAAACGCTGAAGCGTGTACTTTTCCATAATTTAATTGGAAGTATAAACAAACTGGCAGCTAACTTCACACATAGCAGAGAAACCCTATTGGAAAAATAGGGCGTCCGAATTGGAAAGCCCTTTTACTTCTTTTTTTTATTTCTATTCCGGCGAGGTTATGGTCTGAACTACAGTAATCATAACTCTCCCACTTTACTATATTTTTACTGTGGGGTTCGTTGTTTGATCTCAAAAAATATGGGTAGCCCTCCCGAATTCGTAGCCCTCCCACTTCGTTACTGAGGCAAACCAAATGCTGGTATTGTTGCGTTTGTGTGATTCAGTAGTATTTAGGCCTTCCTTTCTTTCGCGATATCTTTGGAATGTTGATTGATTTAGCCTTTTTTAATGGGGTTCAAATGATCTCTTACCTGAACATGATAATACCAGTTGAGCCAGTTGGGATCTATTTTTCCTGAGATCGTTTCTTTGACGCTTCCATGGATTTTCGAAATTCTTATTCGATTAAGCTTTGTCACTCGTGCTACGAGTATCATGCGAAGCATCTTCATCTCAGCTGCCGTTAATTTACCCTCATACTTTTTGTACATTCCCCAACATTGTGAACCGTATGTGAGTACTGGACGCTCAACTGTGGTGTAGTATCCTCCTTTCAGCTTATGGGGTATTTTTCGGTCACTGAAGATAGCGAAATTTTCCCGTCAATTCATTATATAAGCGATGATTGATGTTGTCATCATAGGTTGCTTCGCTATTGATCATAGATACTAATATAAGTATTGAGCACCCTTCAGGTCAGTTACTTTAAGGTATTATAATAATGTAGTCCTAAGTTTATTTGTACTATAAATTATCTTAGTGTTAGAGTGAAAAAATAAACGATTAATAAAAAAGAAAAAAGATCATAGATACTACATATTTGAACTTTTTGCACTTGGGAAATACTGTTTCCATCACTTTACCTTCAAGCAGATAGGTAAGGTCTGCAATAAAGAGCAAAGAACTTAAGGCTCTTCTACAATGTACCCCGACCTTGATTGGAAACTCTTCGGTTACTCCATCTTACTCTTGTCTTTGCTCCTTCTTACATGTCCATGATCATAAATAGGTTTCTGGAACCTGGTTTACATAACCCGCAACAAACTCGCACTGATCATCAGTTAGCCGTATTATTCTTTGCATCAAAAAAAAAAAAAATGTCTCCCATCTTCTCCAGAACTCAGAGAGTATCTCGTCTGGTCCAACGGAGTATTTGACCGCTTCATTACCTTCTTGGACTATAATGTTGGAGAAACTGTTCATTCAAAAGTGCTTCACACTACTGTCCCCACCTACGCAGAATTTTGTCGTCATCCACAAGAAGCTGACCCTGAACATTGTAAATGAACTTTGGTGAACGAATCTCCTGAGTCTTTTTTGGGCGGCTATTTAAAATGATTGCACCTTTGTTCATATTGCGTTGTCGCAGCTCCAGGAAAGCCTGGTTTGTATCAGCAGCCGAGGGAGATATTTCGCGGGATCACGAGGAGTCATTCATCCGATCCTCGGACTTCAACTCATAAGTAGGAATTCCCAGATACATGAAGAAGATATACATATGCATACCGCACTTGGTCCAACTGTCAGATCCTACACCTACCAAAGAGTCGCTTATTTGATGGCAAGACATTCGTGACACGTCTTGAAAGCCGCATTGGGGACATGTGCACTGCCTGACCAAATCAAACGAGGATCATTTAATATGGCGGTAAAATCAAGATGGTGGCGTTTTTCAAAGGGACTTTTGGAACTCCGTTTCGGACGATCCAATGAATATCTACGTACATTTTTAGCTTGCTATTGCAAATGCCCCGATTCAAACCCAACTGTTCTATAGGTTACGTTATGTGGGCTGCCGCCAGATCGTCTTGTGGCTCGCATAGGCCTACGTAACCCCTTAGTGATAAAAAAAAATCCTGTACTACATATATATATAAATTAATTGAAATCCATGCATCTAACTCCAGTGAAAAGGTAAAACCTCTAAGCTGACTTATATAAATGCAAATCCTTTTAGCTTGCGATACACTTTTTTTCGAGGGTAGGTAAAAGTCTTTAAACGGTACTATAAGGGCTGTCAGCGCATGCTCATAGTAGTGTGAGACCTCCCTTCAACAAATTTATTTTTATTTTTTATTTACTCCAACTAAGTTCTTAACATATCGAGTACTTTTCCTTTCGCAAAAAGAAAGGCAAGTACCTTTCCACCGAAAGTTTCTTTTTGTTCCTCAATTCGAATGCGGTTAGATTGGGTTAAGTTGGAGAGAAGTGCACCTAATTGCTTATCACGGGGGCCATACGGTCCATTGTGTTTCCCTTGTGTTGTGTGGAGCCTATATTTAAAACGTTTGTCTTGTGGTCATTTCTGTTGCGTGCTCTTCATGAAGTCTATCATGTTCCTAAGTGGAACTTATACGAGATCCCCTAGTTCGTAAAAAATTCTGTTTCCCAAATGATGGAGTTGGCGGTTTTGAAGATTTGGGTAATCACAGAACAAGTGTTTGATGGCTACTGTCTCTTCTATATCTTGACAGATCCTACAGTAGTCGGGTGTGTTGATGCCTACTCTAGCAGCCATTTCCCCTATCGCGCAGTGTCCTGTTAGCACGGCTATCAAGACGCTAATTTCTTTTTTATTCATCGCCAATATGCTTTTTGTTCGGTTTTCATCCACAATCGGCCATAAGCTGCATGATATGACACAGTCGTTTCTGGCGGACCATGCGGAGTTAATCAGTTATCTTGCTTTTATGTCTATTTTGCTTTTAAGTACACCAATTGGAGCTTCTACTGATATCCGAGTATGTTGAAAAGAATGCGGTTAGTTGTTATCGCGCTAGGTTAAAAGGTTTGATCTTTTGTATGCGACGCAGTAATGATTTGAAAGACTGAATTGTTGACGAGTCCTTGTAAACGGTTTTTTATGCTTATGCGCAAAGTTTTTAATTTCATCTTCGACTGTCACAATTCCGAGATATCTGTGGATACCGTTGCTTCTGATATACCACGGTGCATTGACGATTACTCTTAGCTTTTTATTTTCAAAAGTTTGTAAATCCTTGAAATCCAATTCGAACCGGGTTTATAAAGGTAGGCAAATTATTTACTTTACTTTGTTCGATGGAGTCTTTTATGAATAGGGATGATCTGCCCCTTGCCTGTTCCGACGGGTGATAAGCATGATAAGCGCTATCTTTACTCGCGATTGCTTCGTAAGATGCGTTTTACAAATCGTACAAATATTTCTAACTCGTCGAGTCTTTACAAGAGCCCGTTGGCGTTCTACGTAAGAGTTTTAAGCATTTCTTTCATATGTTGTTTGGAGTGCTCATGTCTGTTTATTGTCTTGTTTATTTTCTTTAGGCTCATTTGGAGTGTCTTTATGTTGAGTCACGATTTCAGGCAAGGAATTGGCTTTCGTTTCTTGCTCGGTCGTTTCTACAGAATCCAGTTTGTTTCGAAATCTAATTTTTCCTCGTCCGTCCTCTCAATTCGAGGTTTTGACATATCCTTGAAGGCTTTGCTTTGTGCCTTAAGTAAAACTAACTCTTTTCTCAGTTCTTTATAGAGTACCAATTTCAATGTTGCTTAGCCTGGTCCGGAGTTCATCGTTTTCCTCCTTAAGGCTCTTAAATTGAGCTGAAATTCGTTCAACGTGCGCTGTTGATGTCGTCGGACTTCTATTACACGTATTGAGAAAAAGTATTGATGCAGACACTGTTACCCTTGTTCCCCTTTTAAAAGGGTCGCATAGACGCAATAAATGGCTCTCCCCAGAATCCGTAGAGCCGACCTCCGAAAAGGGGGAATTTTCCAATTCCAGTGAACTTGGACTGCTACCTGTGCTGTTTTTTGTTCATTGCATCATTACGACTTTTTTGTTAGTTAGCTAAACAAACAGTTGATTTTCGTCGCCTCTTACGATAGGCATGTCTATATCGAATATATTCTAACCCCTACCCGAAGGGAACATATACACATATATTAATAACATGTAATTGCAAATATTTATTTTAGGTATAATTCCTGTGGTATTTATAAAAAAAAAATGCATCCAATGTGCATCACATTTCTTGTTTTGATTTGTTTGTTTCTTAACCACGTGAAACTTTCATGCACATGGTGGAATGTGGATTGTAAGGGGCTGTGCGCAAATCCCAACTCCCACCCATTCCAATATGTGGGCATTCATCAAATTTTAATGGCTGACTAGTACCGCCCATTAAACATGTTTTTCGTTTTCTTTTTCAGAACATTGTTGGCCTAGTGTCCAATAGATGGCAACATGCAAAAGGAAAAAGTAACAACTGCGAGTAACAGGGTGCTGTGACAAAATATGTTTGTTTAAAAAAAAAAAAAAGAGTTCTCATTGATACCTTAAGGGAATCAAGCTAAGGAAAAGGTATAGAAATGGAGACACTTTGTTGGCCTTCCAATTGCGGTGGTGCACAAAACAGAAAATGAAATAAGGGAATTTAACATTTTAGGAATTCAGATTTTCTGAAGCATTTGTCATTTATTTATGTAAAATTGTTGTACTTATAAGCAAAGCATTCATTTTATTGTGCGACAAAATGATTTAATACATTTCCAGAAGTCAATATTCTGGTGAGTGGTAGGAAGGGTTGGAGAGAGAAAGTGATGCCGTTTTCAGTTATCAGCATGAATTGGACGGGTGAGTATCTCGTTTTCTTTGTGGAAACGTATATCAAGATCAACGAATTCGTAATTGCGATACAAAGAGCATTTCGTGAGCACTTGGATCTGTTTTGGTAGATCCTGTACCTACTCAAAACACGATTTTGTTATGGGTCATAAACTTAGCAGCTAGTGGATCAGTATTGGAACGAAAATCAACCGGTCGACAATAATCCACGTGAAATGACCCGTCGAGTTACGAACAACTTTCATAAACTCTGTCAACATTGTGTGAACAGTGCCACTACTACCCAGTTGACTGATTTACTTTTAAAAGCAAAAAGAAACAAAATGCACTGTACGATAATAAGAGCATTTACATATATATATCTTCACTCCATTTGGATTTTATTAAACATGAAAATGCAACAGATCATATTGCCGCACCCTGTTATTGTTTTAGCAATCCTTTAGCTACAGCACTCTCGTATGTACTCGTATGTAAAAGGAATTTATATCTGTAACACACAATAAAGGAGCTTCGTATATTTTAGTATATTTGGGGTGTCTGTATTATATTACATAATGTGACATCATTAATAAAAAAAATAAATTAAAATATACTCCACCCGGTGTTTCCTAGCGCCCTCTGCTCGACACTAGCCACACTTCTGCTAGCGGCAACGGTTCACATCCTAGATAAATTCCAGCATCGAAGGGGAAAACGCGCAGCACATGTTGAAGGAGAAATCCGACATTGGTGGTGAAAAAATGTCTCCTTATTCCAGTGTTGAATCTAAATGTTGCAATGTATCTACTTCCTACCACCAATGTGGACAAAGCAAATAACCGCTGAGCGGGAATTTTTATGCCTTGCAGTAGCTCTTGGTGCCGTCGTTGGATTATGATTTCAAATTGCTTTGGTTGCTTTTTTCGCTCACGAAGTTAGAAGAATCGCCTTCAGCACAGTACGTGGTTAATGCAATTTTAATGTGCTGTAAATATCGTGCTAAGCACACTAAATTAAAATCTACTTATACTCGTACATATTGTTAGTACTGACAGGCAAATCAGTGTATAGTATATCAGCAAAGACGACCGCTGTCTGGTTTTTATTATATTTTTCTGATTTAAATGCCGGCATATGTACATATAATTAAATTCAATTTTATATAATTATGAATGATTTGTTTGACGTATATAGTGCTTTAGCTGAGATTTTGTTATTATGGATTTAACATGACGAATAAAGTGAACAAACAAAGGTTTGTATTTGAGGAAAAGCAATAATAAATTAGCAGGTGGTACATGGTGTATAGAGACACTTGTTCCTTACTAGATATATGTTTGTATTGACATAGTTGGCAGTTCGATCTTAATGAGATATGATGATTCCTTGATTTTCCTTCTGATAACATTTTTAGACATGCATATCACATGAAAGAGAAGTGATTAGGTTAGGTTAATTATTTGGGCTGGTGTAGGGGATAGAAATCTTCTACACCACACTCAGCTCAATGAAAACCCATTGTGATAGCCATGGGGGAGAAGGAGATAGAGAAAATGATTAGTTTATAATGCTGCTGTGCCATAAGGCCAAGTGACACTTTAACATTTGGCCTTTTATCGCTTTCGCAAACTGACATAAGCCAAATTATTTTGAGACACAAGACCAAATATGGCTTTTTATTTGTTCAATAACAAAAACTTGTTTTCACCCAATTTTGTGGCTCTGCTAAGGGTAAGTGCTTATTGCCTGGCAGGCGCCTATAACTTAACAGTACTTGAGTGGCTCGCTTCGCAGGTTAAAAGGATTTCACACTATGCAACATTCTTCCAGTTACTTCCCCGTATCTATTATATATTATAAGCATATTTTGTGTATTATTATATATACCTATGTATGGTGATAGCACCAGTAGTCAGCCCTTTAACTCTTTTTTTTTTATATTTGACTGGTCTTTAAAAATCAGTTATTCAACTGTTTGATAGAGCTTTTAGTTTTTCTAAATGTTTTGAATGTGTAGATTGGAAAATGCTGAACTTATTAATTCGATTTTCTACCTAATGCAAACTATTGACAAAAAGAGCGAAGTAAGTGGGATTCTGGATTAGTCGGCACACGTGAGAATCCATTAGTCAACCCCAATTCGTATTTTTACATTGCCATACTTTTACCAACAATAAAAAGCAACAAAAAAAAATATGTTTAATGATAAATAATTAATAAAATAGTCATAAATAATTTAAGAGCAAAATGGAACATTTATTTCAGTAATAAGTGCTTAAAAATTAAATAAATTGCGCGGAATGTGTTTTATAAAAAGTTAGAACTTTTTTCGGTTTCATTAAAACTGGATTCCGATAGGTTTGATGCCTTTAAACGCACCCACGTCGGTTGGTTAGGTAATGTGATTAGTGTTCGGTAAGAGCGCATATAAAATGATCCCATTATCGCAGTCGCTAAGCTCCATCGTCAGGTGTGACTTGTGACCATCGACTAGAAACAATACTGGCAGTTTGATATTGTTTTTAGTAAGCCAGTCATTAAAACTATTGACAACGTGTTCGACAAATGTTTTTGACCGCATCCAACCACTTTCTGATCTCCATCTACATGCCATGTAATGTATTGTAATTGTATAGGGTTATTTTGCACTGCGACCTAGTGGTCTATTGTGTCCCCCACTAATACCTTGGAGAGGTTTGTTCCCTCGTTAGAGTTCCATCGCATTGTAATTCCTTCGGAATTGTGTTTGAAGGTCATACACTCTTACTTTGCGTTGGCGAGAATAGTTCACCTTAGAGCTCTCTCTCCAAACCAGTTTCTTTTAAGAATCTGAGAATGAGAAGTGGGTCCATGGTTGGCATATTCTCTTCTGATATTTGGTATTTGCCCAAGTATTTCAATCTTTTGAGGGTCACTGCCCCACAAGATTCCAGAAGTTGTTCTGGAGTCTCACTTGACTCATTGCAGAATCTGCAAAGGCCTTCATTTGTTATACCTAGTTTCCGTAGATGCTCCCGAGTTTGCAGTGCCCCGTTAGGAAGCCTGTTAAGGTTCGTAGGTTATTCTTGCTAAGGCAGATACAGGCTTCGAATCTTTTCCGGTTGTAACATCCCACTAGTTTCTTAACTTGCCTCAGCCCAGTGATATTGTTCCAGGTTCTTGCCCTGTCTTCTTTCTCGATTTTTCTGAATTCCTCGCGTATGGTATGTTCCCCTATTCCGCAAAATGGTTCAGGTCCAATGAAGGGTTCTGCAGCCCCTTGTCTTGCCAAGGCGTCTGCTGCTTCGTAACCTTTTATCCCGACATGCCCGGCTATCCAGTAAAGCGTAACTTTATTGTTTCTGCCCAATTCATTAAGTTTGTATAGGCATTCCCACACAAGTTTTGACTTACTGACATAGGAGTCAAGTGCTTTGATAGCTGCTTGGCTGTCTGACAGTATTGCTATGTCGCAGTTGCTGTATCTTCTTTCGAGATTGAGTTAGATGCATCTATCTACGAGTAAAGCACATATTTCAGCTTGAAAGATGCTGGCCCATGGATTCTGAGTGCTTCGTCCTTTGCCCAAACACGCCTGCCCCCTGTGCCTTCCCCATTTCTCGAACCGTCTGTATATCACTTTATCGTGTGGTTGCCCAGTCCGTATATCGTGGATGTCGTTGCTCCTGCTTGTTACTTAACTTTGTACTAAAGTTTTTCCCAAAGTTCAATTTTCTGATACTGTCGTCGCTGGGGACTCCCAGAAGGGGAAGCTTATTGAGAAGTGCATCGTATTCTATCGAACCAACGCATTTCTCCCTTCGAATACCTTCTTTTGCCATCCTTAGGGTAGTCCGATTTGCATTTTGCTCCACTACAAGATGGAGCGGATTTAGCTCCAGGAGTACTTCCATGGCTGCAGTTGGACATGTTCTCATGGCCCCACTGATGCAGAGGCACGCAAGTCTTTGCACTTTAGTGTGTGTCTCCTTCGTTGTGACTAGACTAGTTCGCTTTGTCCATGCTATTGCTCCATAAGTGATCATTGGTCTCACAATGGCAATATACATCCATCTTAGAATGTTTGGACTAAACCCCCAAAACTTACCCGCTAGGCTTCTGTACATCTCCATGCCATTCATCTGGCATAATTTTAACCACGACTTGAGGACGACACACAGAGAGAAATACAACCATAGGTGGTAATGTTTGCCCATCAGCACTGAAAAGCAATATTGCAGTTATTGTCTCTTTGTCGTTTCCGCAAGTGACCTTATACACGTTCTTCCACCCCTTAAGAGCCAAACAACCCCTGCTTTTGGAGACAGACAGAAAGACGTTTCATCCCCATTAAAGATTCTAGAAGGGTTTTCCATAATAACCACTTGCTAACCGACTCTTCTGTGACAATTGCTCGCCCTTTTGAGAGTCTTTCAGCTCTTCTTAGGGATAATCCGGGATGGCGGTTACGAAAACCGTAATACCAAGATTAGGCCAAGGGTAGGCCATCTTTAAAAGGTGTCTTCGGTTTGTCGTCCTGGATAATTTTTTGTTTCGCAGTCAACAGGTCCGTTGGTTTCTGCGGAAATCCGCATTTCGCAAGATCAATCAACCAATTGACAGGAGTTTGCTCTTCGGCTGCACTCAGAACGATCTCTGTCCCCACTTTTCTTGGCTTTTCGACAACTCTACCATGGATGCAGTCTTGTAGAGTGCCTCTAGAGATACCAAATTCCTTACTTGGTTGAAGTTACTAACTATGCATTTTTCATCTTTTATACAAATGGCTGAACTTAGAAACATTCTCCTATAGTCAACCACTCCTGTCTTCACCATGGAAACAGGGGGCTGACTACTGAAAGTACAGAAAATGTTCCGACAGGGGAAAATCAAGAGAGTATGATATTTCCATTCATTTTGCATACTCAGTTAAAGAAAAAACAAAATAAGCGTAGCCTCCAGTAGTCAGCCGGTGGGGCTGAACTTATGAGAATCATGAAGATAATATCTCTTAAGGTCCGGAGTAGGACTGGTGCTAACTCCGGCAGCACGAGGAAGCCTCATATCTTGGATACCTCACAGTGACCGGATATTGACGGCTAGGTTCCACAGTATTGTAAGAAAAATCACCATCATACAGTGCTATGCTCCGACTCAAGACGCGACTGTGGATGAAAAGGACAATTTTTATAGTCAGTTAGGCGCCGTCTACAACCAAACGCCTAATGGGGATATCGTAATGGTGATGGGAGATCTCAATGCCAAGCTAGGTAGCGACAACGACTTGCAGTGTAGTGGGAGACGTGACAAACGTCAGCACATCAATTCACTGGCTTCAAGGGCTAAAGAAGCAGCGAGCAGATGAGACCCTGGCACTTTAAAGAGCTGTTGCGCCAAATATATGTAGATGAGACAGTAGGACTATTTATAGCATCACTAAGGAGCTGACTGGTGGTCGGAACTCTAAACAACACCCAGTGAAGAGCCTAGACGGTAACCTTCTGATCTCGGATGAAGAGCAACTCACTAGATGGAGAGAACATTTTGCTATTGTGCTAAATCACTTAGACGATGGCGGTATGATTTCGAATTCGAATGAGCAGTTCGAAGCAACAAATTCCCGAATTCGCACCGTTCCTCCCAGTAAAACCGAAATAATAACAGCAGTCAAGTCCCTCAAGAAGATGGGTATTGATGGCATCCCTGCTGAACTATTTCAAGCCGCGCCAAATACATCGGCAGATCTGCTGCACCCTCTAATATGGAGAGCTTGAGATAGTGAACAATTTCCGCAGGAGTGAAAAAGGGGGATGATAATTAAACTTCCGAAAGAGGGAAACTTGACGGAATGCGGAAATAACATAATAACATCTAGAATAATTCTGGAACGAATCAGAGAGCATTTAGATTCAACTCTCGACGTCGAACAGGCAGGCTTGCGTGTTGGATCCTCCGGCATCGAACACATAAACACCTTACGGATCATAATCGAACAATGCATTGAGTACAGGTCTCCGCTACATTTGCGGCTTATCGACTTCGAGAAGGCTTTCGACAGCTTGAATCGAGATGCTATCTGGTTGGCCTTGCGCAGGAGAGGCATCCCAGTAAAACTTATAGCTATTATCAAGGCTACATACGAGGGCGGTAAGTGTCACGTCTTACACAATGGTAATGTGCCGGAAGATTTTGAAGTCCAAAGTGGAGTATGTCAATGGTGCATACTGTCGCTACTATTGTTTTCGGTGGTTATCAGCGATGTACTCCGTGCAGCATTGACGGAAGGTAATTATAGAATTTGTTGAAGTAGATTACGCTGACGATGTTTGTCTACTTTCACATCGGATAATGGATCTTCATTTGATGGCCCAAAATATAGAAGCCGAGGCAAACAAAGTGAGGCTAAAAATAAACACAGCCAAAACAAAAGCCCTGAGCCCTTCTATTACCCACACTTAACTTAACATTGCCGGACGGGAATTCGAGAAAGTTTCTTTATTTCTTTATTTAGGAAGTATGGTCTCGGCTAATCGCGGTGGCATCGAACTGGATGTGTGCAGGAGAATCGGGAAGGCTAAAGTTGGGTTCGGAATGCTATCCAAAATTTGGAAAAGTAATGTTATAAGCTTAAGAACCAAGCTGCGACTGTTCCGCTCCAACGTAGAAGCGGTGCTACTTTATGGGTGCAGTACTTCGAAGGTGGACACCATTAACACACGCAAGCTGCAAGTCTTCGTAAACAAATGTTTAAAGATCATCTTGAGGATTTTTTGGCCGAACCGCATCTCCAACGAAAACTTTATACGAGATCAGGCCAAGAAGCTATGAGCATTACTATACGAAGGAGAAAGTGGCAATGGATGGGACACACCCTACGGCCCGAAAAAAACTCCATTGCGAAATACGCCATGCAGTGGAATCCGCTCACCCAGGCAGGCAGAATAGCGGGGCGCCCTAGGCAAACGTGGCGCAGAACAGTTGAGGAGGTATCGAGCTCTTCAGAAAAGAGTTGGAGGCAGCTCAAACGCGTTGCAGAACTCCGCACAAGATGGCGCACAAGCGTTGTTGACGCCCTCTGCCCCCCGAAGGGTTAAAGGATCTATGTAAGTAGTAATGAACTAATTTCTTCAAAATAAGAAGATTTAAAGCTATTACTAGCTATTACTGGTTGTACCCACTTCGCTGGGTCTTTTAATAACTGTGCACACGCACTTTTAGTTCTTTATTTTTATTTTGACAACAATGAAATGTGGATTGTATTTACATTCGTATCGTGAATTTTAATCGTCTAAAAAAGTCAGTAGAGAGAAATTTTACATTTGCCATGTCCCTTCAAACCATGCTCATTAATATTACTCACGCGCCACCTTCTTCTCCCTATTTCGGCGAGGTTATGATTCGAAAACAAGGGATCGTACCACTCCCACTTCACTGCATTTCTACTGATTCGCCTTTTTTACCATCAACCAGGATCACCTGGTTACTGAGCCCAATCAAATGCTGGCGTCGTTGCATTTGTGTCAGGCATTTATAGGCCTGCCTCTCCTGCCTTGCGATGTCTTTGGAGCGTTCATTGATATTGCCTTTTTACAGGGTTCAAACGATCTCTTCTTTGAACGTTGTAGTACCAACTGAGCCGGTCGCGCTCTATTTTTCATAAGACGGTTTACTTGACGTGAAGGCTTCTTCGGATCCTCGAACTTCTTATTCGATCAAGCTTTGTCACTCCTGCTGTCATGCGAAGCAAATTCATCTCAGCTGCCGTTAGTCTGCTCTCATGCTTTCGTACATTGTCCAAGATTGTGAACCATATGTGAGCGCTGGACGCACAACTGCGGTGTAGAGCCGTCCTTTCAACTTAGGGGGAATTTTTCGGTCACCGAAGATAGCGGAGTTTTCTCGCCACTTCATCCACCCTACGCTTACGCGATGATTGATGTCGTCATCACAAGTTGCTTTGCTATTGACCATAGATCCCAGATATTTGAACTTTTCGCATTTGGGAAGCACTGTTCTATTCAAATAAATGTGTGGAATAGGCCTGAGTGGATCAGAGAACGGGCAGCACAAGTACTCTGTCTTTCTTGAACTAATGCGATACTCATTTCCCTCCAAAACGTCCACCCACACATCAAGTGCTCGTTGCAGGGATGTAGGATCCTCACTTTTGATGGCTCCATCGTCAGCAAAGAATAATTGATGTACTTTGCGGTCCATCAATGTACCTTCAAGCAGATAGTCAAGGGCTGCAATACTAATTGAACTAATGCGATACCCATTTCCCTCCAAAACGTCCATCCACGCATCAAGTGCTCGTTGCAGGGATGTAGGGTCCTCACTTATGAGGGCTCCATCGTCAGCAAAGAATAATTGATGTACCTTGGGGTCCATCACTTTACCTTCAAGCAGATAGTCAAGGACTGCAATAAAGAGCAAACAACTTAAGACGCTTCCCTGATGCACACCGACTTTGATTGGGAACTCCTCGGTTACTCCAACGGGGCATCTTACTCTCGTCTTCGCTCCTTCGTACATGTGCATGATCATCTGTACGTAGGTTTCTGGAACCCCTTGAAGTCTTAGCGCCACCCATATCAGATCTCGTGGTTGTCTTTCGAATGCCTTTTCAAAGTCAAGCAATACAATAAGCAAATCCTTTAAGGAATCACGATGTTTTTCCATTACGATCCTTATACTTTGGATTGCATCTGTGGTTGATTTACCCGAGACAAACCCGCACTGATCATCAGACAGCTGTATTATTTTTCACAGTCAGCCCCTAAGACCCGCTCAACGACCTTCATGGTGTGTGACATCAGCTTGATCGTACGGTAGTTATCACAGTTTCGTGTATCACTCTTCCCCTTGTACACAGGGAGAAGGTTACTTTCCCTCCATTGATTGGGCATTGGATCACCTCTCACAAATTTGGAGATGAGAGTTCTGAGCCATCTGAATCCTATGTCTCCCATCTTATTTCAGAACTCAGAGGCCATCTCATCTGGCCCAACCGTTTTTCGTTTTTTGGAGTATTTGGCCGCCTCACTATTCTTTTTGTCGGATATTTCTTCACAGTTAGGGGTGGCTCTTGGAAAGTATAGCCGGGGAAACTGTTCATTCAAAATTCGTTCATCACACTGTTAATAAACCTTAGCGAACGAATCTCCCGAGCATTCTTCCTTCTTTGTAGATGGTAGCGGAGCTGTTCATATTGTGTCATTTCAGCTCCTGGATAGCATGATTTGCATCAGCAGCCGAGAAGGTATTTTTCACAGCTGCCGATACAGGCCCCGTACTCTTTGCTTGAAGCTGGGCGCACTTCTGCTTCGCTTTTTTCTTATAACATCTGTATTCCACTTCGAGGCGAGCTTTTTCGTCTCTATTATTAGATAGGCACTTTGACCAAGCTTTGAAAGCCGTTTTCTTCTTATCTTTATCACTTCTTTAGCTTCATCACTCCACTACCATGTTTCTTTGGCGTGTTTTTGATGGGGTCTTGAAGCTCCTAGCAGTGATTTGGCCTTCTTTAAGCAAGTTCGCTGTAGCGAATGCCACATATTTTGTGGTCTGCACCCTTCATCCTCAGCTCCGTTGATTGTGTGAGAGAGGTAATTTTTTATTACGAAAACAAAAGCCTCGTCCTTTTCTTGGCCCAGATTGTACAACTTGATTTATGCAGGCACCCTTGTGTTTTTGCTTTTCTTCTGTGGCTTCATAAAAATTTCTGTTAGCAGGAGACCGTGTTGCTGAGCGATCGCTTCTCCCAGGATCACTTTTTAATCTTTTACCCGAGGCTTCATGAAACTGGCTACCAAATCATCTCCACCACTGCTGTAAGTGATCAGGTGCCGGCATTGTTTGATTAACATGATATTTAACTTTGATGTGTGAAACATTCTATATATAACTTTGATGTAGACGAAACATACGTAGTGTGGATCAAAGCAATGCTAATGAACAGAACTTTAGTTTTGGATGCGGATACAAAGATATAGCAACATTTTCCTCGGAAAACCAAAAAATTTGTGCGTTTTCAAGGAACTGTCATAGGTACATATGCATACATAGCGCTACCCTTTTATGGTGGAAAAAAATTAGCCATCAGTGTTACAATGATGGTCCGGTACGAGAGTTAAAATGTGGTGACTGCTAGACGAGCTGTAGAACGAGAAAGAAAGGTTTTCGCAGAACAAAAGCGCTGAGAAGAAATTACAACAATCTTGTAGATGAATTTTGGAGCTAATAATATTATAATATAATAATAGTTGAATTTATTTTTCATTGAATTAAGTATGTACATTGGTTTACAAAATTCGTTTATAGCAATGGAAAAATTTTGAAGCTAATAAAGTCTTGCTTTTGTTAATGCAACAGCTAAAAACTTACAGTGTAGGTAATTTAAGCAGTAAGCTATAAACTTAAGTCCTCGCCTTGATACATAAAACCCCATCAATACAAAGGCAATATTTAACCAAACGCAATAGAACTTCATTATACGGAGGCAGGAACTGAAACTTTTCAACGCAACGAAAGATTTACAAAACTACTGTAGCTGTGCAGCTGCATTAGGCGAAAGCTTTCGCCGTCGCAAGAGTTATGACCTTATCTCGACGTTTTCACAATTGATTGCTCTCCTCGATTTTCCAATAAGGAAAGGAATCTAGCCAACTCACTGGGCGGTAAGTTTTATTAAGTTCATTGATTTAATAGTTTCTGTAAGGATTTAAATGCAGAAACGTACTTCGTACTCTGTAGTGATTGTTCAAAGGGGTGGTAGATGCACAAGTCCCTCTGCTGAGGAGCGCTGTATATTTTTGTTCCTATCCTTGAATGGAAAATTCAATTTCTCTCGTTTATTTTATTGCAATGGAATTCATTAATGCACATTCACATCATACGGGTGGTAGCGGCGGCAGGCAACTTGGCCTGGGCTCTCAATGAAATATTCTATGAATTTCAAATAAGCAACTGTGTGGAAGGATTTAAGAAATTTGTTATTACAATTAAGAGACGAAATATATTACGCATCTCTGAGAGTTGACTGCAGCAGCATTGTAGTCAAGACGATTTTGAGATACGAAGATGTTCCCAAGATCCATGGCTGATAATTTCAGGAAATACTGAAGAGTGTTGATTAACATGGTATATACCGAAATTATTGGCAAACACACACAAGGAGAGTCTATGAATTGAAATAGTTTTTGTGTGAGCCCACATTTAGTTAGATAAAGTCACCTAAATATGAGCTAAAGAAATTTCGTTTGAATACAGAGTAAGAGGTTGGTTTAATGTTGGATAAAATATGTTGCTACCAACTGAAAATATGATTAAGAGATTATATATAATATATAATTTTATATTCACCGTGGAATATTTAGATATGAAAATCTATTGAGCTTATGCGCTATCAAGTACCTAAGAAACCAGTTCGCAAATGGATGCAGTAATCATGATAGAAGTGGTGAGTTCACTTTCATAGGAAGCTCAGGAAAATCTGTTATTGATATCTGCGCTGTTTCGTCTGAATGGAGAAACAAAATTTCATCTTCTCATGTGGATACTCAGACTTTCTCAGACCATATGCCTTTGGTTTTAAAATTTCACCTCAAAGACACTGCTGAACACTGTTTACTTAAGCTTCCTCCCAAACTCGCGTGGAAAGAAAATTATAAAGGTATGTTCAAAATAAAACTACATAACGAGATGCAGAATGCCTGTGCAACCACCACTATTCAAACTACCACCGAAGAAAAGATAAGTTTTTTAAATAATTGTATCAATAGAGCAGTGTCTAATAAATCGCTCTCAAAATCACACAACTACCGGCAGAAGTGGTTTGAGCAGGAGTGCTTTAAAACAAGAGAACGCTCTTTTAACCTCTTACGACAAATCAGAGTTTCCAATGATCTCAATGAATCTCTTACAAAAATTACTTTGCTGCAAATAAAGCGTACAATGCTGCTATGCAGCAGAAAACGAGAAGAATATTTGAAAGCTGTTGCAAAGGACTTATCGAGATCAAGAAATAGTAAATGTTTTTGGGAAAAAACAAAGCAGCTTAAAGGATCAGATTTCATCTGCGGTATTCATTTAAATGCTTCGAAGCTAGCCGAGTATTTCAAAGAGTTTCTAAACCCTAACCCTTCTTCGTACAATATTCATTTCGCAGAACCTTTAATGTTTAATGATATGCTCGATCATGAAATTTCAATGAATGAACTCCAACTGGCTCTTCGTAACACATTAAACAGAAAAGTCCCAGGCCCAGACCGCATTTCAAATGAATTTTACAAGAACGCTCCTATAAGTTTCTTAAGCCAAATGCTTAAAGCTTTTAACTATATATTTGATAATGGAGATGCCCCGCAACCATTTAAGGACGCTATTGTGTATCCAATATTTAAAAAAGGGGATATCAACTTACCCAGTAACTATAGGGGGATTTCATTTATGAACTCAACTGCAAACATTTTTTCCTCCATTCTCCTACGTCGTATAAATTCCTGTATAAACAGAACAACATCCTCAGCGAATATTAATCGGGTTATCGTAAAGGGTATTCGACAATAGACAATATATTCATATTAACATCAATTGCACAACACTTTCTGAGGCAAAACAGAAAACTTTATATATTTTTTGTCAATTTTAAATCTGCATTCGACTCAATAGATCATAACACATTATTCTTCAAGCTATCGAAACATGGTATGTCAACAAAAGTGCTACAAATTCTCAAAAACATGTATAGAAACACATGTCGAGCAGTATGGGATGGTAGGAATATGTCAGAATGGTTTGAGACAAAGTCCGGGGTAAAACAGGGTTGTCTTTTGAGTGCCACTCTTTTTGGTCTATTCATAGACGATATAGCAACGTATCTCCCCGCTGGAATACGCTTCGTCGCTTTGAATATAAAAACTCTACTCTATGCAGATGATATTGTTCTGCTAGCAGAATCTCCCCATAGTTTGCAATTAATGATAAATGCACTACGAACTTCTGCAAGACATGGAACTTGACAGTAAATCTAGAAAAAATCAAAAATCATGAATATATATGCAAAAGACAATCGAAGTTAAGTTCAAATGAAAAATGGTTCTTTGATGGTGTAAAAATTGAAGTAGTTACGGAATACAAATATCATGGAATACTAATGAAACCCAACATGAATTGGACCCATCACTTCGAGAATAAATTAGATGAGGCAAAATGTTTGATTACTGCCTCATGGCAAAGTATTATTCAAAAAAAGGAGATACCAAACTCTGCAAAATTCAAAGTATTTCAAGCCGTGATGCGTTCCGTAATGTGTTATAGTTGTCAAACATGGGGATATAGGTCACACGAAGAAGTAGAGAAGCTCCAACGCTTCTTCCTTAAAAAAACTATTTCATCTACCTGCAACAACACCTAATTACGTTCTGCTGCTCGAAACAGGCCTAGACACTCTCTTCATCTACACCTTCAAACTACAAATCGACTATATGTTGAAAGTTCTTAGTTTCACGCTAAATAGATTACCCTTGATTTTCACAAAATACATTTTTGATAATAAGGTGGAATGGATAAGCGACTGGAGATCTTGGGCGCATCGGTACGGTGTCGAACTGAACATCCAATACAGGGATCCCTTTCTGTTAAAACAACAGCTCTATAAATTATTAGAAGCAATAGATATTCATCAACGCAATGGAAATATTCAGCAAGCGATTTCTTCTATTAACAGGGTAATTTATCCTGAATTATCCTACGACATGATAAATAACTCTTTTAGTGATAATTACAACACACGAGCGATATCCCTGATTTGGAGAGCTAGGTGTGATATGTTAAATTTAGAAGGCTCTCCATACAAAAAATCTACCACTACTCAATGCACTCTATGCAATTTGCAAGCGAAAGAAAACAGCTTTCATTTTTTAGCTATTTGCCCGATTTATCCACTTCGGCAAACTTTCTTTAACAATGGAAGAAACAAAAATAGTTCTCTTTATAATTATTTAGAAGCGGCTTCCGCGTATCGGCACTGTATCATATCTGAATACAAATAAAATTTCATATATTGATAAAATTACGATAGTCATGCTTCTCTTATGATATATTTGCAGAAACATTGTTCAATGGCTTCAATCAGGCAGACGGCAACGCCACAGCCTTACTATTTATTTTCTTATAAATACATTTTTTTTTGTATCTTTACACAAGAATTGTAATTTCAAAAATTGTTAATAATAAAGTAAATCTTGAATCTGAATCTGAATCAGTCGATGTTGACTGGTTTTTGGACTAGACCTTCTTCTTCTTCCTTTTTTTTTTTTTTTTATCAGCGAGGTTTTGATCCGAAAACAAGGGATCACAACCCCCCACTTCACCGCATTTCAACTGATCTGCCTGTGGGGTTCGCCTACTTGACCTCAGAAAATATCGGCAGGCCTGCCGATTTTGGATCACTCGGTTACTGAGGCCAATGAAATGCCGATGTCGTCGTATTTGTCTGATCCAGGCGTTTATAGGCCTGCCTTTCCTACATCGCGATGTGTTTGGAACGTGCATTGATATTGCTTTTTTAACAGGGTTCAAATTATCTCTTCTTTCAATGTGGCAATACAGCTGAGCTGGTCGCGCTCTATTTTTTGTACGATGGTTTCCTTGATGTGAAAGCTTCCACGGATCTTTGAACTTCTTATTCGATCAAGCTTTGTCACTCCTGCTGTCATGCGAAGCACTTCATCTCAGCTGCCGTTAATTTACTCTCATACCTTTTGTACATCGTCTTACATTGTGAACCGTATGTGAGCGCTGGACGCACAACTGGGTGTAGAGCCTTCCTTTTTGGACTACACCTATGTCTTACTTCTTCTTCCTTTTATCAGCGAAGTTATGATTCAAAAATAAGGGATCATAACCCTCCCACTTCACCGCATTTCTACTGATCCGCCTCTGGGGTTCGCCTGCACCTATGTCTTACTATAACTCACAAGATCAAATCTCCAATGAATAAACTTCCTTAAAGAAGGTGACAGCTGGGTGCGTAGTACCAAGTTCGGAGATTAGGTAGCTAACCTCTTTGGAAGGTATTGATAGCAGATATTACTGCAATCCAGGAGACACGATAGAGCTATGCAAAAGCGAAAAGATTGCGATATCTATTACAGCTCTCATAAAAGGTTGCACATGTTTAGATGCGGAATCGTTGTGGGAAATCGGCTTAGATCAAGACTCGTGAACGGAGCCGATAAATGATCGCCTGGGTGTTGGGGATTTTCGGTCGGTTCTGTTGTGAACCTGTGCCTGTGCTCTTTATGAAGCCTATCATGTTCCTTAGTGGGCCTTGTATGAGATCCCATAGTTCGACAAAAAACCTGTTTCCCATATGACGGAGTACACCAATTGGAGCTTCTACTGACATCCGAGTGTGTTGAAAATCTAATGCTGATTCCCTTTTAGCTGGTTCATCTGCTGTCTCGTTTCCTTCTACATAACTATGTCCAAGAACCCAGCAGAGAGTTACGCCATGGACGTTGCATATTCTGTTCAACGTATTACGGCATCTGGAAACTGTTTTTGATCTGACTTCCTCGTTGTCTAGTGCTTTGATTGCCGCTTGAGTATCCACGAAAATTTTAATCTTGGAAGGACTTAGTTTTTTCCTATATAGTCTGTGCAGCGCTGTCAATGGCGAAGACCGTAGATTGAAATATGCTACATTCATCCGGGAGTTTGTATGAGTCGTTGATTTTAAGTGACTCGCAGTAAACTCCAGAGCCAGTTCCGATATCCATTTAGACCCGTGTAGAGTTGAATATCCTGTACATTAATTAATGTATTGGAATCCCACTCTTGTCTTTCGGGAATAAAAGTGGAGTAGTTCTTGTCGAAATCTATATAGGGTATGATATAATCTGTTGTTATGTTGAGATCGGTTATACTGTACCTGTTGAGTATATGTCCATGTCCATGGGAGCTTGCTTCCATGCGCCCGATTGTTTGAGACGAATCGCACTTTTGGCAGCTGTGCATCGCATGCACTCATCTATGGGAGGGATATTTAGGATCATGTCTAAACCCGCTTGTGGTGTTGATCTCTGTGCTCCTGTTATGCTTATGCAAGCTAATCTTTGTACCTTTGTGAGTGTTTTAAGATAGATGGTTTTATCTGTTGCGTTCCACCATACAATAATTCCGTAGGTAAGGATGGGTTTGATAATCGCTGTGTACATCCAGTAAATCATGGACGGACGCAGACCCCATTGTTTACCAAAGGTTTTCTTGCATGCATAGAATGCGCAAAGCGCTTTCTTCCTTCTTTTTTCTGTGTTCTTTTTCCAGGTGAACTTCGAATCAAGGATGGTTCCGAGATATTTAGCTGTTGTGGAGAGATTCAGAGGAATTCCACTCAGTTTAGGGGGATCAAATTCTTCTATTTTTTTTCTTTTGGTAAACAGAACCAATTCAGTTTGAGTCGGATTTATATTAAGATCGTTTTGTTCTGTCCAGGAGGACATTTCTTTTAGTGCAGATTCCATGAGGTTGCTGATTGTAGGTAAGTATTTCCCACTGGTCATGATAACTATGTCGTCTGCATATGAACTGCTTTTAGTCTTTCGGTTTTGAGAATCTTCAGAATATTGTTAACGACAAGGAGCCAGAGCAAAGGAGAAACTACCCCTCCTTGCGGGGTTCTTCTTGTAACTGTTTTCTTTACGATGCTCTCACCTAATTCGGAGTTGATTATTCCACTCATAAGAATTTCGTCAATTCAGTTCACTGTCTCTGTTTTTACTCCTAGTTCAACTAGTGCTGCGTTAATCGATGTCGTATTTACGTTGTTAAACGCCCCTTCGATGTCTTCAAATACGGCTAGAGTATATTCTTTAAAGTGAAAGTTTTTCTCTATGAATGGGACAACATCATGTAGTGCAGTTTTTACCGACTTGCCTTTTATGTAGGCATGTTGAGTGCTACCTAAATTGTATTCATTGAGAACGCTTCTCAGGTGTAGATCAATTAATGTCTCCAGTGTTTTCAAAAGAAACGGCTAATTGGTCTGCAATCTTTTGCGGAATTATGGGTTGGTCTACCCGCCTTAGGGATGAAGACCACTTTTACCTCTCTCCAATTGTCCGGTACGTAACGTAGCTTTATACAGCTGCGGTAAATTACTTTAAGCCAGGGTGTGATTTTTGCTAGAGCATGTTGAAGCATGGCTGGAGTTATGTTGTCTGGTCCTGCAGATTTATAGGGTTTAAACATTTTCACCGCCCAGGCTATCTTTTGCTTTGTAATGATATCATTGTTGTCATCATCATTTGTTACTGAGTTTGGAACAAATTGAAGGGTAGTAGCGTTTGGGACGAGATCGCTGCACCCTGGGAAGTGTGTTTCCATTAACAATTCTAACGATTCTTGGCTTGACTCCATCCAGGAGTTATCACTGCGCCTGAAATATCCCGCGACTGACGGGTTTTTGGATAAAAATTTGCGTAGTCTGGCAGCCTCGTTAGTGTTTTTAATGGATTCACAATAGTTGTACCAGGACTCTGTTTTTGCTCTTCTAATATCACGTGTGTAAAGATTAAATATGGACCTGTAAGTGGCCCAGTAATCTGGTCATCGAAATGCAAGGAATTATAGCTGTGTTTAATAAAATAGGGAGAGTGATTGGGCAAGAAGTCAATGGAGAAGTAGTACCTCCACCCAGTTAAGAAGAGGTTGGCGCAGCTGGGAGAAAGCTGAAAAACGACAAAGCCCCTTGCTCTAATGGTCTACCCGCAGAAATAACATGCCGAAGATGGTAAGAAAATGCGAAGTTCTACTATACGCAGATGATACGCTGATGTATACTGAAGGAAAAGACGAAGATGAATATAAAGCTACTAGACTGAGTAGCGACTTTGAACATCATATTACGTGGCTCAATGAGAATAAGTTAAAGATCAATGAGCAAAAAAACAAAACTAAAAAGTGGGCCGACACATCGAAATTAATCGAAAAATATCTAGGACTGATTATAGACAGAAATATAAACTTAACCTTAATCAATTATTTCCCTAATACACCCAGGTGGTGACTCAAAGTCACCATATTAGAAAACTAGTTTGAAACAATAAAATATACTTATTTAAATTGATTTATTTATTTATATTAATAAAGAGATTACTTTTGTTGTGCATTTGTATTTTGATTGACCTGTAGGTTAATTTAAAAGTGATATGCATAATGATGATAGTGTGGCCCACTATTGATTTTTCGAAGTGTTCTATGCAGATATTCTTCTCCCATTTGCAACTATGCAAGTGTGGTCACTATTGATTTCTCGGATTGCTCGTTGCAGATATTCTTCTCGCATTTGCAACAAACTTGCATTGAAGCTCGGTTTTTTCCGCGAGGACACATAAAGCATCTTTTCCTCTTCCGAGAAGTACTATGTCTCCAGAATCCTGAGCTACAAAATAAAGCAATGCGAATCATTTTAAAATATACTGATGGATATCAGATGGATGATGTGATTAAGCGTTAGGCAAAGGCTAGAATTAAACACTCTAATGGATGTCTACAAAATCAAGTACAGTGTTGCGCCGAAGCTGCTAACATGTTATATCAGGAGGGTGAAAGATGCGTTCAGCCGTATCAACTACGTAATGCAGATGACTTCAAGGTTAATGGAGCCAAAATAAATGTTTGTTATAAAGGGTTTATTCTATTTAACTCACTTCCAAATGATATAAATACCGTAACGAATATTAAAGTGTTTAAAAACATACTTTTCGTATATAAGTTTGCAAATAGTCTGTTTCGTGATTGTGATAAAAATGTTAAGGATTTATGTTTGATAGTATGTTTTTGAATCTTTAATATTGAATGAAAAATTTATTGTACACCATTTTATTGTAAAGCGTTCCAAATACTAATAAAGAACTACATACATACAAACAATTAAAAATGCCGGAAAATCGAAAGTGAGAAAAGTGCTTAATATTTTTATATTTGTTTAATAATTAAGTGTTTTTAGATACTTATGGCAAAGTGAGGATACAACAAATAACTATGACTTACTTCTGCCATTCAGCATAGCTGCCTAGCTTCACTGGTAATTTTTTTTTTGTGGAAAACCTTCTAGTGGTGAGGTATGGGATAGAAATTCTGGTTCATGAAAATTGACCCAGCTCAAGTGCTGGTTCAATTGTTGTTTTTGCATCCTAGGTAAAAATCTGAACTGAACCAGTTCACGGGGAAAACAAATCGCGGCTATTGTGTGTCTAAAAGACGAAATGGCAAAACACCGGAAATCGGGCGCGTTTCTTGGACTTAAGGACAAAAGATTACAAGATCAAGATCGGTATCATCTTTACGCCAGATCTACTTGGTAACTTCTTGAGCAATTCGAAGTCCTGCGACCTTTGATGTCTCTCAAACTAGTAATACAAGGAAAGGTGTGGAATATTGTCAGTGCATATGCTCCCCGAATTGGGTGCGATCAAAGGGATAAAGATGTATTTTTTTGCATGTCGGGAAGTCAAACGAAGACTATGAAGACTGTCACGGAGGACTAGGATATGGCACCAGAAACCTTCCTGGTGAAGACATCCTAAGTATGTGCTAATCACACGGTCTTATCGTGTTAAATACCATGTTCATCAAACAAAGAGGACACCTGATCACTTACACCAGTAGTGGAGATGAAACCCAGATTGACTACCATTTGGTAACGAGTTTCATGAAGCCTCGAGTAAAACATTGCAAAGTTATCGCTCAGCAACACCATCTCCTGCTAACAGACATTTTTATGAAGACACCAAAGAAAAACAAGGGTCCCTGGGATAATCAAGTGGTACAATCTGGACAAAGAAAAAGACGAGGCTTTTATTTTCGTGATGAAAAATTACTTCTTTCGCACCATCAACGGAGTTGAGGATGAAGAGTGCGGAGCACAAAATATATGGGATTCCCTACAGCGAACTTGCTTAAAGAGAGCCAAATCATTGCTAGGAGCTTCAAGAGGTCATTAACAACACACCAAAGAAACATGGTGGTAGAGTGATGAAGCCAAGGAAGTGATAAATGAGAAGAAAGCGGCTTTCAAAGCTTGGTCAAAGTGCCCCTCTAATAATAGAGACGAAAAAGCTCGCCTCGAAATGGAATACAGATGCTGCAAGAAAAAAAGCTAAGAAGAAGTGCGAAATATGAACAATAGCGCAACCATCTTCAAAATAGCCGCCCAAAGAAGGAGGAATGCTCAGGACATTCGTTCATTAAAGTTCATTAACAATGCTCATGGCCAGCTTCTTGTGGATGACGACAAACTTCTGCAGTGGTGGCAACAATATTGTGAAGAACTTTTGAATGAACAGTTTCCCTGGCTATATTTTCCAAGAGCCACCCCTAATTGTGAAGAAATACCCGACATTACAGTCGAAGAAGTTAGTGAGGCGGTCAAATACTCCAAAAAACGAAAAGCGGTTGGACCAGACGAGATGCCCTCTTAGTTCTGAAAAAAGATGGGAGGCATCGTGTTCAGATGGCTCAGAATTCTCATCTCCAAATTTATGAGAAGTGATTCAATGCCGAATCAATGGAAGGAGAGTTACCTTTTCCCTGTATACAAAGGAAAGGATGAACGCGAAACTGTGATAACTACCGGTTGATCAAGCTCAAGATCAAGATTACCATGAAGATCGTTGAGCGGGTATTAGGTGGCCGATTGCGAAAAATAATACGGCTATCTGATGATCAGTGCGGGCTTGTGGCGGGTAAATCAACCATAGATGCAATCCAAAGTATAACAATATGGCGAAAAAATCGTGATTCCTTTGAAAAGGCATTCGACAGACAACCACGAGATCTGATATGGGTGGCGCTAAAACATGGAGGGGTTTCAGAAACCTATGTACAGGAGAGTACGAAGGAGCAAGGACAAGAGTAAGATGCCCCGCTGGAGTAACCGAAGATTTCCCAATCAAAGTCGATGTTCACCAGCGAAGCGTCTTAAGTCCTTTTCTCTTTATTAGAGTACTCGACTATCTGCTTGAAGGTAAAGTGACGAACCCCAAGGTACACTGATTATTCTTTGCTGACGAAGGAGCCATCATAAGTGAAGATTCTACTTCCCTGCAACGAGCACTTGATGTGTAGGTGGATGTTTTGCAGGGAAATGCGTGGCGCATTTGATCAAAAAAGAAAGAGTACTTGTGCTGCCCGTTCTCTGATCCACTCAGGCCTATTCCAGACATTTATTTGATTGGAACTGTGATTCCCAAATGCGAAAAGTTCACTTGTGATGACTACATCAATCATCGCCTAAGCATAGGTTGGATGAAGTGGCGAAAAAACTCCGCTATCTTCTGTGACCGAAAAATACCCCCTAAGTTGAAAGGAAGACTCTACACCACAGTTATGCGTCCAACACTCATATACGGTTCACAATGTTGGACGATGTACAAAAAGTATGAGGGTAAATTAATGGCAGCTGAGATGAAGATGCCGCATGACAGCAGGAGTGACAAAGCTTGATCGAATAAGAAGTTCGAAGATCCGTGGAAGCCTTCACCTCAAGCAAGCCTTCTTACGAAAAATAGAGCGCGACCGGCTCAGCTGGTATTGCTACGTTCAAAGAAGAGATCATTTGAAAGGCAATTGTATCAATGAACGTTCGAAAGACATCGCGAGGCAGGAGAGGCAGGCCTATAAACGCCTGGATCACGCAAATGTGACGACACCGGCATTCCATTGGGCTCATTAACCGAGTGATCCAAAATCGGCAGGCCTGCGAATATTTTCTGAGGTCAAATAGGCGAACCCCACAGGCGGATCAGTCCAAAACCGCGTAAATTTGTGTAATTCAGTATTTCTCCCCCATCTTATTCAAAGCTAATGTTTGAATAATATTCAATATTTTATGTAGGCATGAAAACCTTCACGGATATTTTTGGAAACTTGCCGAAACAACGGCACTTTACAAATTGCGCAATTTTCGAAAATGATATACCTCTGGGCCAGCTTTTGGTTGATATTGTTTTTAAGCAGTGATAAAAATAAAGACAGCATGACATACAAAGGGTAAGAGGTAACAGTTCAGTTCAGTTTTTTTTTTGTGTCACAAAGCAAAGGATGAATATGTTAAGTAAGTCCTTCCATGTGGTGTACTTGATTTTTTGTACGCTCGGCTGCTAAATTCGAGTCCCAGAAAATACCAAAAAGAATAACAATTTTAGAAAGAAGTTGCATAGACCTGAATTGGAAGTTTCTTCTGAAATTGCTGGCCAGGAGATGTATGTATCTTTATCAAAATCGGATGAGGATGTCCTTGGTTAGTAGTAGTAGTAGAAGTGATTTTTATTGAACATTAGAATTTTTTTACTTATACATGATTAAATAATCACAAAATATGCATTGGCGTTTGCTGTCAGCCGGAAAAGAGAGATTTACAAAATTTTAAAATAGAATTCAAAAGATCTCAATTACTTTATCTATGTAAATTTATTTTAGTCATATTCACTAATTTTTCTAAAATGATTTATGTAATATTTGCTGTCTGTATATACTCGTATACCATATACCAATGTAAATGTTATATCAAAACTACCACCCTTATCTGCCACACTTTTTTCTCCAATCTACCACTTTTTTCAAAATCCAAGTGACAACACTGGGCATGTAATTCAAACGTAGGAGCTCGCTTCTAGCCTTGAATATTGTTGAAATAACTTCCACACTGTTTTGGTCTTGGAAGTAATTGAATTCCCTCAAGTCATATTGAAGAGTTAGATAAGTGAGTCTGGTTTGACCCTCTTGGGCTTTTACATTAAAAGCATCACGGGTAGATAGGTCGATCCTTATCAACAGTTCTTGTAGTGCCTCTCTCCAAAATGTAGGATTGTAATCCGCTAGTTGCATATCATGAATGCCGCAGAGCCTGGACCATTCGAGGAAAAATTGTTGCATATGGTGTATGATATTATGTGCATTGCAACCAATTTTGGAAGCCTCTGACTCGAGAGTGACATTGCTTTTAAAACATAGTGAAAGGCAGCTTCATTGTGAAGATGTACAAATGGGACAATCCTGTTTCCAGGTGAAACATATCTGTTGGCGTCTTTTCCGGTAACCTGGAGATTTTTTGGATAAAGTATCTTAGCAGCTTTTCAACTTCTTCAAACTGAAAAATACCCATACGTGGGCGCCATAGCACATGATGGACCTAACCACTGCTTCATAGACTTTATACTTTGTACTAAGCGGAACGCTATTTTTGGAAAATATGCCCTTCCAATTGCAGTTTATTGCCTTTTTTCCTTCTTTGAGTTTTTCCTGCAGGTGCTTTTAAATATCCACTCGCGGTGTCAAAATGACTCCAAGGTACTTACATTCCTTCACGTTCTCAAGTTCTTCGTTTTAGTAAATCCATTTTTCGTCCCTAGCGAAGCGACCGTTTCGGAATGCCATTATTTTAGACTTTCTTGGATTCAGTTTTAGGTTCCTTCTTCTTCTTCCTTTTCAGCGAGGTTATGATTCGAAAATAAGGGGTCATAATCCTTCCACCTCACTGCATTTCTACTGATCCACCTGTGGGGTTCGCCTATTTGACCTCGGAAAATATCGGCAGGCCTGCCAATTTTGGATCACTCGGTTACTGAGGCCAATGAAATGTCAATGTCGTCACATTTGTGTGATCCAGGCATTTATAGGCCTGCCTTTCCTACATTGCGATGCCTTTGGAACATGCATTGATATTGCCTTTTTAACAGGGTTTAAATGATCTCTTCTTTGAACGTAGCAATACCAGCTGAGCCGGTCGCGCTCTATCTCTTGCATGATGAGATCCGTGACGTGAAAGCTTCCACGGATCTTCGAACTTCTTGTTCTTATTCAGTTTTAGGTTCCAAAGGTTGCAATATTTCTCTAGATTGTTTACCATCATTTGCATCATGGATGTAGCTTCCGACAGGTTGACGATTTCATCAGCATATAAGACGACCTTTATTTCATTCCAGCGAACTCGATTCCTCCAGATAGAGATATTGGCAAATCGTCCATAAATAGCGCGAGAAGAAGAGGACTCATGAGACAACCCTGCTAAACACCCATATGAGACTCAAATCAGCTTAAAACATTGTTTCCGTCCCATACCGCAGTCATAGTCTCCTTGTAGAGACTTTCGATAATCTTGAGCACTTTTGTTGACACTCCAAGATTGCTTAACTTATAGAAAAGCGTTTTTCTACCAATAGAATCAAATGCCGCTTGGAAGTTCACAAAGAATGCGTACAATTTTTTTCCATTATTCAGGTAAGACCTAGCTAAGCTTGTTAACGTGACAATATTGTCTACTGTCTACTTGAGAGAAAAGCTCTACGTGCGATCTTTGGTCCCGTCTGCATAGACGGCGAGTGAAAGAGAAGGTACAATGTCAGAAGAGTTCACATGATGGCTGGGTCATGTAGAGCGGATGGAGCAGCCCAACGTTCCAGGAAAGAAAGTCTTCAAATCCACCCCGTATGGACGGCGCAGTATAGGACGACCTCGCTGTAGGTGGCGCAAACAAGTGGAGGGGGACCTCAATCAACTTGGCGTGCGCAACTGGAGGCAGCTCTTTCGCAGCGGTGCTTACTGGAGAGGTTTGTTGGTTGTGGCACAGGTTGACCCCGGACTGTAGAGCCACCTAAGTAAGTAAGTAAGATGCATGTATGATTCAAGAAATACTTATATATGTTTGGTAGAAGTTGTTTGCATCCACGTTACATATAATACTTACGTAATATCCAGCTGCAGAACTTCCTTAATTGAATATATTTGTCTAATTGGGTGATTTTAACGTCTTTGTAGGATCCCATAGCTCAGACACTTCAACACGGACAAAATGTGTCGTCCCTTTATGCAATGGGAACACATATTCGCTCCAAGATAAAATGCGAACTAAAGTAAAAAAAAAAAAATTCGAATTCAGTACACTAAAATAAAACATGTTTGCATTTTTTAATTTAATAATTCTCATTTTTGTTTTTATTCTCATAATTCTTTAAATTAAATTATATTTTATAATAATATCATTTACAACTTAACTCTAAACAAAATTAAACTATTTCTTCTCTTTCTTACCACCAATAACTTTTGTTTGCATTTTGTTGTTCACTCTAAATTTAAAATTTGTTTTTTTCTTGTTATGGTAAACTTAAGAACATAAAATCACTACAATGACCACTGCTAACAATGCCACCGAAATTGCAATCAGTTGATTAAAATTAAAAATCCAAGTGTTTAGCGGCATCAAATTGTTTTTTTTTAACTTTTTTTGGGTAAACGTTCTTCTACGAAAAAAGAAAACTTAAATATACATATTACTTATACTCATCGTATATATATATATATATATATTTTTTTTTTTTTGCTTGCTCTAGATAAATAAATTATCTTACTTATTACATATATAGGTATTTATAAAACACTGTATTTTTCATTACGTATATTTGTTGCGCTGTGGTTTTGTTTTTGTTTTTTACTCTATCCATATTTAGTTTCTCTTTTCAACTATAAATTAACTTAGCTAAAAAGTTACATTTTTTTTTTATTTTACGTATATATTTTGTATTTTTTTGTTTTTTAATATTAATATCAACTTATAGTCTAGTTACGTATACATCATACTGAAGGATTCTGTTTAGTTTAGATTTTCCTTTCAATTTTTTGTTTATAGTAATAAATTAATAATTTAAATTCTTGTTTTTTTTTTTATTTTGTTTAGTAGTTACTCTTTTGTTTGCGTCTTGTTTTTTTTTTTACAAAAAAATAAATGTCCAATGGGGGTTTACCTTAATAATATACATCCTGAATAGAGTATTGTTTAGTTTTCGTCACTTTTTTTATAAATTTTAATTTAGATTTCCTTTCAATACTAATATATAATATTTTTAAGTATACATGTAATGTATTCCATTATTTTACAGACTTTATGAAAATAAGTATTCACTTTTGTTTTACGTATATTTGTTTCAAGTTTTTTGTGTTTGCACAATAGGTAGTAGTTTTTTTTTTTGTTTATTTGTTTTAAAATTAAATTCTAGGAATAGTAATAGAGAGATAAGTAATAAATTTAATTATTTATTATTTATTTTATTTACTTGTGTTTTTTTAATTTATTTTTTGAAAAACATTTCACTGGATTCTAAGTTAAGGTTTTAGAGTTGTTCTTGTAGACTTCATAGTACGTATTTTCGAAAATAGTATTACTATCGTTAGATATTAAATTAAAAAGTATTCTACTCTTTTGTTTAGGATCATCTCACAGTTTAAGTTTTTTTTTTAGGAAAGTAAGTACATTGCAAATAAGTAGTTTATTTTATTTTAACAACCGATCGATTTAATCTTTTTTTATTTTTAAATATATGCATAGTAATATTATTTTTATTATTATTTAAAAAATATTGTTTTTGCTTTGTTTAAAAATTTAAGGACGTTTACTTAGTTATTTCATTGAACTTTTGTTAGAAAATTGTTGTAATTCTTTTTTACATATAACAAATAACAAATAAAAAATAATAATTTGCAAATAATATAAAAAGAAATCAGTTCTTAAGAAAGTTGTATTTTACATTAACATTTAATGTCTTTTTTTAAAGAGTGTGTTTACAAAAAAAGTTGATTAGTTTTGCAACAGAAAAAAATATACATACAAAATTATTGCACAAAATTTATTAATACAAGAATAATAAAAAAAAACAATCAGTAAAATAGTGTATACTTAAAATTAAATTTTTCTAAACAAAGGTTGTAAAAAATAACAGTTTTCTTTTTCGAGAGAGAAATTAATTGAATATAAAATGTCTACCGGCCATAGTACGAGATAAACTGCACAATGAATTGATGGATTGGTTTTGGTACCTTGCAGTTTTATCTGCTTTAAAATTGACACTGGATTGAGTGATAAAAGCCTCTAAGACATCGTCATTTACTTAAATGTATACGGTAATATGGTATACTGAAAAAAAAAAAATGTTCGAATAATTTTTGTGTAGCCAATCGACTTGCAAGTAGAGATTGATCATATGATGTCTTGTGGATAAATGTCCAGGCGTTAAGAAAGTTGCATCTCTATCCTTGAAATGGAACAGTCGTGAAAATGCTCATACGAGTATCTTCTAGCCTTCAAGTTTTTGTCGTTCAAATGCATTTGTTCCCCATTTTTGACAATAGTCGGAACAAAGTTAGTCATTGATCTACTGGCAGCAAAAGATGTTAAAAGGTGCTCGTGATGATAATTAGAACTCTGAAGGATCTAAATTGATATTCAACTAGGAGTACGACTGCAAAACCGATACTGACCAGCAGTATTTAGCAAGAAGAAGACAAACGTTGTGTTACGACTGATACTAGGGAATAAAGGACGTTCTTTGCTCCACAATAGACTTATATTAGATCTAAAGGAAGATTTTATTTCAAGTTTTTCAAGCACCGACTCTATTCGCGATATACGAAATTCGAGGACTCTGCGCGATTACAAAAAAAAAAAAAAAAAACAATTTGAGACGAGACTATTAAGAGAACATTCAAAACCTCACAGTCAATATCAATATTGTGGCACTAGAAGTAGACAGGGAGACCCCCTCATCACTAATTATGTTATGAAGCTTTTGCCAAGCCCCTGAATCCGGAGAAATTACTTTCCATCCAGTTGTAACTGTAATGAAAATCACATAAAAGGGCAAAAAAAAAGATTGAAGCTCCAAGGCCCTATCGTATGCCATTTCGGTTTTGTGTGTTCATATTTCCGAAAAGTATTACAACCACACAGATTTATTTAGATCAACACAGCTTAGACTAGTTCAACCAAACCTAATTTTAGCTGCACCTCCTTGGTTGTAAAATTAATATTGAAAACTATTACAATCCAACCAAAAACTAAAAGTGTTCTTTAAAACATATTTTAGAGATCAGCAAAGGTTATATAAATTTTGTTACGAAACTTCTAAATGACAAAGAAAAGACCTCAAAGCTGCCTTCTACAGAAACTTTTAAATAAACTCAAGAATATTAAATTCAACAAAAACTCGTTTTATAATAAATTCCTCTTGTCTAAACTAATTTAATTTTTATTTATTCTTTAAATTAAAATATTTACTTTTTTACGTTTTTTACAAGTTAAATTCATATCAACAGAATTTAATTTAAAATTTATACTCATTTATTTGAACATGCCATAATAAATTTAAAAAATTAATTTAAAATTAACCACTAAGCAAAAATAAAATAAAAAAATTAAATAAGAACAAAAATTTAAAACATTTTTTTTTTTGCATTTCTTTTTTTCTTTCTGTTAACAAAAAAATCACTAAATTAGAATTTCTATTATTACTGTTTATAATAATTATTATGCTTATAATTAAAAATAAAGATTTTTTCCTAGTTATGATCCGATATTTGCGCTTGCGCCGCTGCTGCTGCTGCGGCGGCCGCCTTTTGTGCTTGCGCTTGTTTTTCTTGTTCGTTGAGTTCTTTAATCGCTTGGATTTCTTTTTTCAATTTCATTCGTCGATTTTGGAACCAGATTTTAATTTGTCGTTCTGTTAGGCAGAGTGCATGGGCCATTTCGATTCTTCGTCGTCGTGTTAGATAGTGATTTGTGTGGAACTCTTTCTCTAGTTCGAGGGTTTGGTAGCGGGTGTAGGTTTGTCTACCACGTCTTCGGAGGCCATTTGTACCTAGGGAAATAAAAAAAAAAACAAAATAAAAAAAAATTAGTATAATGCCAATTTTTACATAAAGGTTAATTAAAAAGTTATTACACGTACATATGTATGTGCAAATATATATATTTTTTTAAAAAACTTCAGAAAAAATGGCAAAATTTGTTGGTAGGTGATATGAGACACTTCCAATACTTGGATGGCACGAATAAAAATCTAAGAGCCTATCTGAAAGTATCTATTAGCCAAAATCATCAAAAATCAAAAAATTGCAAATCTTAAAGAAAGATCCAGCAGATACTAGGAAATTTTTGAAGATATGTAAAAGCTAGCATCGCATGGTAAATTTTCATATTTTATTCATTGGAGTAAATTGGTATCTGTATAAAAGGCATTGAATTGCAAATCAACTTATTTTAATTTCTGTAATTTTGTTTCAATCAGCTTCGTTTATTTTTAATAATATTATATTCATTCCCCCTAACAGATCTGGCCAACACAAAGACTATTTTACTGATCAATTATCTACATACCTTATCCGCTCTAAGTCCCTCTTTTTAATGAACTTGAACGTTTTCAATTAATATACCCTATGGTGCAGTGTATTAAAAAGTAAAAATAAAAATTAAGAAAATAAATAATAAGTAGGTGGTACTTGCCACGCAAGTGAATTATCCTGAAACAATGAACCAGTTCTGTATACCTATAGGTACTCGAATATCATGTATCTTCTTATCTCCTGGCAAGGTTTTTTTTATCTTTTTTTTTTTAAGAAGCCGTAGGTATTATTAAAGCGTAAAACATTTTCCGTCATTATCTGTGCACATTTATCCTTAAGGGCAACACACACACCGTGTTACCATAGCCTATAATAATCTCTTCGTCATTGTTTGCTATTGCCACAGAGAATCGATGCCGCAAATTGAAGCCAAAGATTGTAGAGTCGTTGCGGCAGAGCGCATTGTAATTCATGTTTTACGCTTACACATTATCGAACTGATTGATCGGGATTTATCTCGCGATTTTATTGGGTGCATAAGTGCAGTTTTATTTGCAAAATTTATTTGCACTTATTGGCTATAATTGAGAATTACATGTTTTTTTCTTTTTCAGACATTTTAATGATGATACATGTAACATATATACAGCTGAATGTACATAATAAAGAAGAAAAAAAATAAATAAAGAAGAATACCAGACCAGTTGAAATTTATTATCCAAATTTCAAGCATATAAATCAAATTCTGTCAACGTAACACAAACGAAATGTATTCGTTTGGATTAAGAGAAACAGAAAAAAAGGAACAAAACGAGCTAATTAAAAGAACAAAGGAGAAGTCGTCCCACAAAACACCTAAAGATGGCTTCATTTAGGATTCATTTATATGTAGATCCCATTAAAATTTATTAATAACTCAATAACGCGCTTTAGTTTTATTTATTTTCTTTTGTTATACCTATTCATTCGAATCGAATGAGAATGTAGATCTTGTTTTTTCATAATTAATCAGAAAAATATTTATGTATTCGGTGTAGTGATATATGAGAAGAATGGCTTAGACGGGCGATATTCAAAGAAATCGATGGATCTTGCTTTTTGACTCACCTCAATTCGGCCAAAACTTTTGAAATCGTCGATCTTTAAAATATACAGAGTAGTCTAGTTTTTGAAGCTCGCTTCAATTAAATCTATATTGTAAGTCCAGTTTCGTGTATACTGTAATACTATATATAATACTGTGCGCGCCATCTTTTATGTCGGTATGTGAATATTGAATAACTTTAAAAAAAACAACTGATTTCCATATGCGATATACTTTTATTTAACCTGATCTTTTACAATTTACTTGGACTAGTCTTTGAATACAACATCAATAAAGTGGCCGCCTCTATTGACGAAAGCAAAAGGTGCCTTTTTTGCTGCGTTTTCCATCAGTTATTTTCGACCACCACGGGCGGTATAGCGATGATTTCGGCACGAATGTTTGCCTTGAGCTCGTCAATGGTCTGAGGCTTGCTGGTGTACACTTTGCTTTTCAAATAAGGCCACAAAAAGAAGTCCGGAGGGTCAAATCTGGAGATCTGGGTGGCCAGTCAACGATATTTTCGACGATATGCACGTTGAGTTAACACAACTGAATGACTATTTTCAATGTACAGCGTCACTATTTCAGCGCGTTGTTTCGGTGTCAGCGATTCATACTCAAGTCAATCGGTTAATAAATGTCAAAGTTATTCAATGTTAAAATACCGACATAAAAGATGGCGCACCCGTTTTATTGGATACATTTATTGAATAATAAGGGTTGTCGAAATCTTTCTTTGGACATATTTGCCTACAAATGTATTGCAGCTTTCTCAGGTATTTATTAGTAAAAAAAACTTAAGAAATTATAATATCAGTTACAAAATATAGCACGCACTGTAATCCACTCAAGCCACCTTAGGTATGTAGGTATATAAATAGGTAGAAGTAGATGATCCTGCGCAGTGCTCTGCAGCTCAATTAGCACTTACGCGCAATTTTTAACACCACGCAACTCACGTGATCTTGTTTGTTAGATATTGTTAATAGGATATTGCAAGTTATTTGGACGCCACCCCCGGAGTTTCTCCGAAGCATAAACAACTGAGCTTCAAACCACTACACAAAATCGTTCTCTTTCTTTCTACGCTCAAATACAAAAATGGGCAGTGTGTGTTAAAATGGGTGCCCAGTCTAGATACATGCCTCCCTACTGGCCAGTGACCTGTGCTTATCGCCACAATTCTTGCAGCATCTGCCCGAGTCCTTTTCTTAAGTTATTGTGGTCTGGCTCTGTTGTAGTTCGACCTAATCAGTCAAGAACTCTGAAAACTATTTCAACTTTTGTCTGCCACTAAAACAAAAGTGCGAACAAATTTCACTCTTCACAGTTCCCATCGGAACGAGGAATACCTTTGCAAGGAATCTGTCAAGGGCGGACCCTCTCTTCGCTAGCCCTTCAGCCCGTCCATTCCCTTCTATATGGCTATGACCTGTCAGCCAGAGAAGACTGATTTTGACCCGACGATTTAGCGTTGAGAGCTCGTCCCTACACCGTTCCACCAGCTGGGAAGACGATGTTATTGAAATCAGAACCTTGATAGAAGCCTGAATATCAATGAAAATGGCGATATTATCAATGGGCATAGGATTGTGTCTTATTATCCGACACTTAATGTTGAGCAGCTACTTCTTCGAACGGAACGATCTATGCTTCGATGGTTTGGTCACGTAGTGCGTATACCGTGCGCAGTGCGCAGTGCGTAGACCGGTTTCGAAGACGTGGTATGATTGCCGTGCCATTGGGTAGGGGACTCCCCGGTAGGCCTAGAAATAGATTGTTAGATCAAGTCCGACATCTCTCCTGGAGCCGTCTAGGGATTTATCCTGATGAGTTGGAGTCAATGGCGGAGAATCGAGAGCATCCTACCCCCACGATCCTCATGAAGGATTAGCGGGTCATTGAAAATGTATGTACTTTTGTATCCAACAGGCTTCACGCATTGCCCGAACTTTCGTCTGGAAAGCACTGGATGAATCGGGAAGGAATACAAGCTAAATAAATTTTTTTGGAAATAACTGAAGGGTGTTAAAATACAAGGAGTGGTAGAGTAAGTTCTACAAAGCATCTTTCTTTCTGCTAGTAACCACCCTGTTTCAAATTGAACTCCACTCCTTACGCTGAATAGCTCTAAACTATGAGTGAAAATAGATAGCTAATTTTGTTCCACTGACAATCGAAAAGTGATAAATCTGTCAAGTAAATTACCCGAAGGGAACATCAAAGGTGGGGTGCTTTTATTTTCCCTTACATACAAAAGCTAAACTGCCTGAAGGTGGTCAAATCTAGCATCCACCAGAAGGCGGCAGCAGCAGCAGTAACAAAATCAAGTACCAACATCCATTTACGAAGAAAAAAATAGGAACGGGGTAGATATTATTTTGGGGCGTAACTCCATCGAAAATGCAACCACCAAAACAACAACAATAGTCAGAGTAGAAAATTTTTGTTTATTCTACGGGGGATGGCAATCCGAATTTAATTGCTTTTATTTTCTTTGGGGACATTTGGGAAAACAGCGGCAAAGGCAGAGGCAATTGTAGACGACGACACACGATGTTCTATGACTGGAAAAGGCTGAAAGGAATCGTAAGCATTCGAAAGGAAAATACGCCAATATTGAAGGAGTCTTACCGTGTGGATGGGTTGACCACATCAACCATGGTGCAATAATGAATAGAAAATAAATGATGAGTCTTTCGGGAGACCTTGGCACATACTGGACACCGGGTGTGTAATGTGGTCTCTGGTCAAGAGTGTGGTGTAATTAATGTTTGTCGGCTGATGATTATATTGATTCTGTTCGAGGAGTTAATTTGATTGGATTTACTGTGATTGGTGTTATGAAAACTTAGCTATGTATTTTCAATTGGGCTAAACGACAAAGACAAGACTGTGTATGATAATTAAGTCGGAACAGTTGAGTTTGGTGATTTTTGCTCATTTATGTACTTTTAGCAGATGGTTTGGAGCCATCATCATTGTCGCTCATTCCAATAGTTATCCAATAACCAAAGCTAAGTGCCTATGTTCGACTGTACTTAGCTACAATATATTTCTGATGAATCATTATAGCCTAATTGTGTACACAACTTTAGCTCGAACACCACACTCATAGGAAAAATTACATATCTACCCTCCAAGTACTTTTCTTAAACAATTTTCTTCTCTATTTACACAAGAAAATCTGTTATTTTCCTCATACCTTACAATCATCTCCTTAAGTAACAATTTATTAACCAGTCTACTGCCATCGGTCATTTCATCATCTTCACCGCGAACACGTTCAACATAACACACAACACAAAACCGTGCATGAAACTTGGTTATTATTACCAAACGAATAATATTCATCTCCATCTTCTCAGACCAAAAAAAAAAAAAAAATAAAAATTTCTCAACTAGTTTCTCATAAGAACACGCCATTCGGACGCATCACCATCGCCATTGCCATCATCATCATCATTGGCAGTACAACATTTCAGCCACAACAACATGTAGCCTCTCTGTAGCCATAATCAGTATTGAACTTGATCGTATAAATCATTTAACTTGATCAATAAATCAATGTCACTTTTTTCCATACTAAAGATACTCATACACACAAACCATAAAATAAAAAAAGCGTTAACGATCGCTCTTGTGGTTGAGCATCCACATCATCATCATCAGAGAAAACATGATCATGATCGTGGTGCGATCTTTTATTTTTTATTTTTTTATTTTAAGTGCAAATATGCTTTGGATAATAATATAATGTCGAGGTACTCACTGGAATTACTGGCTCGAACCGAAACAAGTATTGGGACGGGTCCGTTTAATAAGAACGATGAAAGAAGCACTGAGATGAACGAGTGTTTTTCTTCTTAAAAAAAAAAAATTATATAAAAATTCCAAAGTGAGGTTTCGAAGAAAAACCAGGAAAGAATAAACCAAAGATGGTCTGGATTGGACAGTAACACGTCGCTCAGGACGACAGAGAAAATTCATAAGAAAATGAGATCAGATAAATTAACAAAAATGTATAAAATCAGTCACGTACGCAGTGCTACTTGCCTCGCTGGCCGGTGAAATCGTTTATATTGATTGATCATGGTTTTCATCTTCTTATGGTTTCTGCTGCGTAAAATAATCGAATGATGCTTCTGCAAATCGATTTTTGCGCGACATGAGATGTTAAGTTAGGTATAATGGAATTTTTTTAAAGCTCTGAAAGAAATTTGAAATTTTGAACTCAGAAAGTTTTGAAAGGACGGAAAAGGTGAACTTATAACATCGCAACGAACCTAAAAAATCGTAATGATTTGTTTTATTTACATTATTTCAATTTACGTTGGGACTAACGTGGCTATGTATATTGAGACTAAGGATCTCATAGATGTTTACAGCCGCAGTATTCCCCATTCTCATATTCAGGAAGCCACTATGGTGGCAAGCGCTGATCGAAGGTAGCCAAACGATACGATGTAGCCAAGCTTAAGAAAATTCAAATAACAGCACAATGGGTACCCTACGGTTAGCTCCATCGAATGCTCTTACGATGTTCCTGTTTTTGATTTTCATTCAGAGAAACTGGGTGTATCCTCCAAACTGAGTACAAGAGAACTACGACGGCTAAGACAGAGGTTGGTCAAAAAACCATCACTTTAAGCACTACTAGAGGCTGTCCACAAGGAAGGTGTTGTCACAATTAATGTGTAGCCTAGTAGTAGATAAATTACTCCACAAATTGACGAACGCCGGCATTAAGTGTCAGGGGTACGCCGACGATATAATCATTGTTGCAAGAGGAAAATTTGAAGAAACGCTATGCGAAATCATCAAAAGGGATTAAGAATAACACAGAAATGGTACGAAACGGTAGGACTTAGAGTAAATCCTACCAACCACTGTATATCCTTCACCAAGAAAAGACCGCTAAAGCGTGAGCAACCTATCCTATTGGAAGGTATCAGGATCGACCCACAGAAACAGATCAAGTATCTAGGTATAACACTAGACAGTAAACTCCTTTGAAAAGAACATGTAGCAGCTGTGGTAATTAAAGATACCAGAGCACTTATGGTGTGCAGGAACATTTCAGGAAAAACCTGGGGTTGCAGGCCAGCCACACTGAGGTGGATGTACATGATGATAGTAAGATCCATCATCACATACGGGGCACTGGCATGGGCTAACCAAACAAGGTAAAAACAACGACGAGGACATCCATGAGCAAGGTACAAAGATTAGCCTGCGTATGTATAACAGGTGCCATGCGAACCTGTCCCACAGCAGCACTAGAGGTGATCGTAGGTATACCTCCGCTACACATAGTGCTAGAGCGAATCGCCAAGGAGACCATATTGAGAATAAGCAAAGAGGACATCGGGAAAGGAACATGCATCGCAAACAAACCGAGTAACCCTTTCCAAATCGGTGCCGCTTCTGGACTGGCTCAGAAACGATATGGTCAAGAAATACTGCTTTGAAACAAAGTTCGAATCAAAGTCTGATAAGTACCAATTCAAGCAACATACAATTAAATGGTACACGGACGGATCGAAAACATCTACAGGCACTGGGGCGGGGGTGTACGGGCCCAGGACCAGATACTCAGGATCACTGGGAATATTCCCCAGTATATTTCAAGTTCACGCGATCGGAAGATGCGCGCAATTCAACCTAGACAGGAATTATCGCGGGCAGGACATCGCAATACTGTCAGACAGCCAAGCAGCTACCAAAGCACTGACCTCGCACGAGATCAGATCCAAATTGGTATGGGAATGCCTCACCAGGATCAACAAATTGGCAGACCCAAATAAAGAAACTCTCTACTGGGTACCAGGCAACGTAGGAGTAGAGGGAAACGCAGCAGCTGATGAACTAGCAAGAAACGGGTTAGACACGCCGTTCCTTGGACCAGAACCCTTTTGAGTGATAGGACGCCACAAAATAAGGGAAAACTTAAGGAAAGAGGAAGAGAACAAATAGGCCAAGCACTGCGACGATATCCCCCAACAGGCGAAAGAGCTTCTTTGGAAATATAACCTGAAAAGAAGTAGAACCTGCCTAAGAGTCAGCAAGAACCAACTTCGCATCTTGACGGGCATGCTAACGGTCACTGCAGACTCAAAGAGCACTTCAGGAAACTGAAAAGAGAGAGACTGAATAGAGAGAGACGGAAACTGCAGATTCTGCAGGGACTTCGCAGAAACACCAGCTAAGAAAACCTTACCTATCTATATAAGAGTTACGAAACGAGCTATCTGACCATCACCTTAATATGACTCTGCTGTGCGCTCCACGTCATAGTGATATTAAGAGACTCAGCTCTCCACGGTTCACTTGAGGAACAAATAGATATTCCGCTTGGAACTGTTAAAGTTAAATTATCCTCACAATTACGACTGAAAACCGATTTCAGACAGAAAAGGCTGACTAACTGGGGTAATTAGTATGCATTGTCTAATCAGAGATCCATGCACCCAAAGACAAAGTATACAAAAATCTCCCGCTAACTGGACGCCACTTCCGGAGTTTTTTTGAAACATAACATATGTGTTTTAAAAAAAACCACATCAGCGCAAAAATCAAGCGAAGAATAACTCTTGCCAATCGCTGTTTTTTTGGGCTTATAATGCAATTCAACAGTAAAGCCCTATCTAGAACAACTAAGGAGACTCTGTATAAAACCCTGATCATCCCAGTCCTGCTTTACGACGCTGAAACATGGACTTTATTAAAAGAGGATGAAGATATCCTTGGTCGCTTCGAGAGAAAAATTCTTCGTAAGGTTTTCGGTCCCGTTGGCGTTGACGGGTTTTGGAGGAGAAGATTCAATCACGAACTATACGAGCTGTACAGCGACATCGACCTAGTCAAAAAACTGCGTATTGGACGTCTGAGATGGCTAGGACATGTAGAGCGAATGGACACCAACGCTCCGGCCCGCAGAGTCTTCGAATCTAATCCCGAGGGACGACGCAGTAGAGGGAATCATCGCCGTAGGTGGTGCGTACAAGTTCAAGGGGAGCTCGACCAACTTGGAGTGCGCAACTGGAGACAATTAGCTAAAGACCGAGCTAAATGGAGAGGCTTAATGGTTGAGGCCCAGGTTCACCCCGAACTGTAGCGCCAACTAAGTAAGTAAGTAAGAGTTTTAAAAAAAATATTCAAACAATCTTTCTCTCTCCTTCTCTCCATCATTTTCAATGCCCGCACTGTATGTAAACATGCTAAGGGTATTTAAAACCCCTGGAGTTTATAAATTATAAATAAAGAAAACAAAATTCCACAGAAAATTATCGACAAAAGTCGCTTCTGAATGGACCAACATAAGTTCAAAACCTAGTGACGATCTTGCAAAGTCTTTCAGTCAACCTCAACAAAGCAGTTGTGATATTATTAATCAAGAAAAAAATAATTGTTTACCTACTAGGAGAAAATAAAGTCTTTTTTTCTTACTTGAGATCAAAGAGATGACCATAGAAGCTAGTTAAACACACTAAACTCTTTTCATCAAAAGTGACATAACGCATCGATGTCAGTCTCGAATGCTCGCTCTATCATAGCAGGGTGGTTAACTGACGGATATGGATGAAATCCGGAGTTGCATTAGTGTCCTTGGGTCCAGTTATAAATTCCCGAAACCACTTTCAAAGGGTACCATCGTTTTTCAGACAATTTTACACTATTGAAGAGGATTACCAAAAGTTCAATTGCAGATCAGCCAGCCAGAAAGAGTTTTTCTTAGATCAACATAGCAGTCTTTCTGGGGAGTCTCACAATATGCCACCAGCGCTTAATCATTTGGGTTACTATCAGGTTGAAACATAAGTATTGCGCGATTTTAGAATGTCTGTTTATTGTTAAACAATTTGTACCAAATGGGACCACAAGTTTAGTTGTCAATGTAATTTTCTTCATTAGATAAGACTTGCTTATACCGTCACTAAATAAATTGTTTGGGTTTGACGAAAAAAATACTCCAAGGAGCTTCTCGGACAACATTCCGAGACCTAAAATTCTTTTCATCCAGGAAGTTTTCCAGGCTTCGGAACAAGTGGAAATCTGAAGGTGCTAAATCTGAATATACTGGATATTGCATTTTTTCTCAACCGAACTCCTGTAACCGTGTGTAGGTGTTCCTACCTACAGGAGAGCTAGCCTTATCCTAATAGAATTGAACACCTCTTCGATTAACCAGACCTGGCCGTTTCTGTTTTAGTGCCGACTTTAATTGCACAGCTATTGACATTAAACTTCTGCTGTCATAGTCCAATTATGAAGCAACCACTGAAAGTGGATTATTCTCTCTGCATCCCACCATAAACACAATAACAACTTAAGCGGATGAAGTCCTTCTCTCTTCTTCTGCTGGTCTAACTTTTGAACTAAACCATTGCTGGGGGCTTTTAAAGTTATTGTGAATAACCCGCTTTTCATCTTCGGTAACGATGTGGTTCAAAAACGGCTCTTGATGGTGACAGAAGCGCAGTTCAAGCATCGATTCATCATAGTGTGGATGGTCATTTGACTTACGTTGAGTTATTTTGTGAGTTCGTAACAGTGTGGTTTTTTTTAAAGGTAGACTCTGCCTAGCTCTTCTGGCCTGCCCGAACGAGGTCAGGTCGAGATTGCTATGTCTAAACAAATGTCATTACATACGTGGACTCGAGGAGAACACCCTCTCCATACACTCTCTAGTGCCTTCACTTCCATTCTGGTTTTTTAATCATATTTTTTACTGGTTTTACTGTTAAAGAGTTTTCTTTAAAAAATACTTAAAATGCATTCCAAAGATTATTGAGGCATTGCACTGAATAAGTAATGAATTTCCATAAAGTGAGTAAGTTCATGTCAGCTAACTACATATGTATATGAAGAACTAAATATTATAAATGAGCACCACATACCAGAAGCCTTATTGCAAAGTATTTATTCCTCCGTTTATAAATGCAGTTATAAGGCAGCAGCAGCAATGTAGCCAAACAGGCGACAAATCCATACACTTCCACCTGTTTCTCTATATTTCTACCTAACAGTTTGTTCACTATTTTTAAGTCATTTTTGCCGTAAACCCATTTTGAAGAGGAAATTCTCTAAAAGATTTTCACAGCTTTTAGCCTTCCCCTCTATAACCAGTTGTCACTTGGCATTAGATCCCTGTCAAATTTTCGGTAATTTAAATGGCAGACAATACTTTACTGTTGAGTTATGTTCACTTGTTCAGCAAACATTATACAAATACAACACTGGCACAAGACGATGAGACTACACAAAATTACCACACTTCGGGTGCAAAACAAAAAGAAAAACACAAAAAAAAAAAAAAAAACAACAACAATTCCCTTGGCATAAAGCACAAACAGAGCATAAATTCCAAAATCAAACACATATACTCGTGCACACACTATATACATTCGTATTTAACCTATAGATACTTTAATAGAACGATACATCACACTGGCGACATATAACATGGAGTAACCGAGTGATTTATTACCCATGTCGTATGGTGGAATTTGCCCAAGACGAATTAGGGTACGACTTTTCCCTAAAACTGTACCATATCACTACTACTACTTCTGCTGTGCATGAGCAGGGGCTAGGGCTATACTACTCTGGGAATTCTTTTGCTACTTGCTGCCTGTTCTGTTCGTGTTGTTTCGATTTTGCTCGCACCCCTACCCCCATACACCTACTGTTTCGGAAAATCCCTTTAAAAAAAACAGAGATACTGCTACTGATTCTGATACTGTTTCAGAGAAACAACACTTTGCTGCTCATGGGGGTTGGCAGTTCTCTCCCCACCCCACCCCACTCGACAAATGTATATAAAACATTTTGTGTGTGCGTAGGTATGTACATACATACAAATATCTTTAAAATAAAGAAGAAGAATGAAAATTTAGACACTCAGCAAACTGAGAGAAATAAAGAAAAACAAGAAGCACCACCCCACTACTCCACCCAACCGGCAACCACCCCCGGGGAATGGAAATGTGCTGAACAGCGAGTTGGTACTAGCTGACTGGTTAGCTTGTGTTTCCATACCATTCGCCTTCTATGCACAAAGAACCCGAAAGTTGTATTCCTTTGGGCACATCTGCGAAGAAAGATCACTCCCTTTACTCATACTTAACGCAACCAAAAATAAAAGATATTTTCCCAGCCACCCACTGTTTGAAGGACGAAAAAAAAAAAACTTTCTCTTCTTGTTTTTTTTTTTCTGAGACTTTTTTGGTGAAACGTGCTGCCGTGTCTTGTTCGTTCACTTGGATCCTCGTATATCCTTCTAGGAGCAAATTCAAAGCTCACCGTTGTGCATAAATACTCTCAGGCTGGTAAAGTAACAAAAAAAGTGAAACTTTTTTCCTTTTTTTTTTGTTTTTTTGATTTCGCCTCACTTAAGCCATTTTTAATGAAAACGACGGGGTAGCTGCTACCAGCGACGAATTATTGTTGTGACAAATTCTACGCAGCGCGAAACACTCACGTATGTGTTGTAGTAGGTAAGACACGGGGTGGCAATATGGCAACTAAACCAAGAGGCAGGACTACTACCTGAGTTATAAAACACGCGACTCAAGGAGAGTCAATTTATTTTCTATACCCTTGTACTGCGGCGTTGTTAGTTATACACATTAAAAAAGAAAGAAAGTAACGAAAAAGGAACAACAGAAAGGTTTTCTTCCCTGTTAAAGCATCAGCGCCCTTGGAGTTTCTTTTTGGGAGAAGATGAATCTGTTTTTTCACCGAAATCCTATTAAAAAATACAAAGCCCGAAAACGAAAAGGAAAAACTTTTTCTTTGCAATTTTTTTTTATTTTTTTTTTGGGAAATAAATAATTCTGGTGACGTTTTGTCAGTGGAAGAATGAGGTGGGGGATTTACTTCCTTTAACACTTCGGGTGGGTGAGTGGTTTCCTCTTTCGGGCTCATCTAAGAAATTAGTTTCAAAAACTATCTTGTGAACAGTTTTTTGAACTATTAGCACTTATACTCCCGGTTTTTCGTTCTTTGCGAAGTCTCCTATCTTGAATATGTCGATCGAAAGAAATTCTGTCACATCATTTCAAAATCTCAAATAACGCATCCCCTAGGCCAGGTGGGCTCCATTCAGTGTGATGAAGAGTCACAAATCAACTTGGTTAAGGTACAATCTTAACATCGCTCATCCTCTACGTTGAGGTCTTCCTTTACTGCGTTCTCTGTTCATGATACGGTTTAAGCTCTTCAAGCTAAAACGCCGGTGTTCAGTCGCTATAAACTCTCGGATACTGAAAGTCTGTGTTAGTCTTAGGAAAAATTCCCTTGATTGCTCATGAGAACTTATTGCTATTTAGTTGCCTACCTAGCCCAAGCACACAAAGTAGTAACAATGATTCTTCGCTGGAATTTATACCGGAGTCAATGTGGACAAAGATATCATGTTTATGGTTGCTTGACTACTGCATACATGCATTTTTAATCACCTACCATCCTTCACCAGTGTCTGGATGATCAGGTGAACTCTCCATCGTTCTCAATCCTCCGCCACTGATTCCATTTTATCAGGAGGAACCCCCGAACTGGTCCAGGAGAGATATAGAACTTGATCAACCAACCAACGAACTATCTCATCCACCAGGGGGTCGATTATCTGATGCAACAATTGACTACTTAAATCTACTCGTATTTCCAATTCATGGTTACTATATTAGATTTCCTTTGTTGTGTAAACGAAATATTTTGGAGAGAAATGGGGAATCAATTGAAAGAAAGCTCAAAATGATATTAATCGCTTCATTACCAGTGAATGAAGAACATATCATTTCTACATCCTGAGGAGTGTTCGCTAGGCGGAGCTTCAACAGAATTTGTTTGCGAATATCTCGCTCAGTGTTAACTTGAGAGACCAACCTACATATGGCTACATTCTTCTATAGAAAATTACATATGAAAAAGTTATTTTTTTGCATATCAAGCAATTGAGTTGGTATACAGAAAGTACGGCAGTTAGGTGGTCACCTAACTTTAAGATAGAAAAATCAGTTCTAAAATGGTGTAGGAGTGAACTAGGGATAGATAAGATCCACTACATGATTCTGAATCGTGTGTCAAAGTGCATTGAAATGAAAGGTAGTGAACGCCTTGTGTAATGAACTTACATGATAAAGGTGCACACATACTTAATATTAAATTACTTATATTTCCAAGCATACACAAAACTATAGACTGGTAAAAGAAGTGGTACCAACTTATGATGTGTCAACTCGACTTCATAAACCAGTTGAAATTCCAACCGAGTTACAGCTAAACCGAGTTAAACCGAGTTACAGGTATACCATACCGAATTGCGAAACCAATGAAACGAACCGAATAATTACAATAAATGTCAAAACTGCATTAAACTGAGTTGAACACACGATTCGGTTTCAGTTGGTTAGGATAAGTAAACACAATGCATTAACAATGAATGTTAAGTCCAGTCGGAAAACAGTTTATTGTTCTTATACAAACCGATTTAGCCAACCCGGTTTGCATCTCCAATTGCCTAAATTTCAGCTCGGATTAACTTGGTTTGAGATATTTTCGCTTTGGCACATTACTATTACCAACTACGTACGAGAATATTTATTGAAATGCGCGGACTATCATCTGAGAAGAGCTACTATAAGAAGAAAATGAAACCAAAATAATGAAGGGTGAGATACAATAGATTTTTCACGTCACAGGTCGTCAATTATTCATTCGCATTCATTGAGTAATACCCATGATTCGTGACAAGACTGCTTTTTTGACGAACTCGGCGACTTTGGAAATACTGACGTCAGAAGCATCAACTACTTCATACGCAGATCCGGCTCAACATGGCTGGTTTAATTTGCTCAATAGGGACTCTACTTCAGTGAGATATGACTTAGTCTAAGTGTATCAGTAGGAAGGTATAGACGGCAACTCTAAAGTACCTTAGTATCGTGCCATTGCTCTCAGGAGAATTTCTTCTTAGTCTAGCACACATTACGTGGAAATCAATTCAATTAATTTTTATTTAACAATAGCCTTGAGATGGTGACCTCATTTGTGGCCATTAAAATTAACAATATTACATTATCCTTATTGAAAAAGGAACAAAATAGAAAGCTAAATACGATACATACACAACCATAACAAAAGATTAACTTGAAAAATACTTGGATATATTAAGGAGCTAACGAAAACTTGTGAAAGTATTACCATAGCCTCGCTTATGACCCAATTGCTATTGACATCTACAGAGTCCTATATAACCTAAATATATTTAAATCTAGAAGACATTGCTTTACCTTTCGACCACTTAACATTTTCCCTACAAAAATATTGAAGTAATAACTTTATTTTTTATTCATTTAACAAAACGGTACTAATTTACCATCCCTGTGGATCTTCACTCTTCAAACCTGTATGACAACCTTCATAACGATCTGCTAATGTTTTAAATTTATCAAAACCTATTAAACGGACATCAGGCTGAAACATCAAAACGCGCACAACACGTTCTCAACCAATTGTTTACTTATTTGAAGAATTTATTTCCATCTAGATACACTGTGCAGCAACCCACCCGTTGCAACCACATGTACATCATAAAATAATTTTTTTTATACCAAAAAATAAAAATAAAAATAAAAGACTTTTCATATGCCGCGCTAGCAATTCATTACTGCAGTAGCCAATCAAATTGGCATTTTCCACGCGAAAAGTAACGAAACGATGCTCGAGACATAAACGCGAGCTCGCGCCACAACCATCGAGCCTTGGCTTCGTCTCCAACGCTAAGCGATTATTCCAAACCAGGCCCGCAGCCATATTATGATGCATGAATTCCAAGCAACAAACCAGCCAAACAGGTGAGTATGCCTTGACCAAAAAACATCAATTCAGGAATCCGGAGGACGAAAAGGGTGCTTGAGTTTCGTGTACCAAGTTAAGAAGAATCACCTCGCGCGCGCTTGCACTCAAGACCTTCTCGTATGGATTTACTTAGTACACATTGAGTATGAGTACAAATCTAGAGTCCAGCAGCATCTCGCAGTCGCCACCGACCAGCACCTTGGTCATGAATATATATACATTTTTTTTTTTTTTCGATTTTTGGGTAGAAGTATTTTTACCCCAAAAAAAGGACACAACCACGTTGTTGCATGTAGTGTAAGCCTTCGCCCTCTGTACGTACACCCCGTGATAGGAGGAGAAAATGTTTGCTATGCTGTTGGGATGGTTGTGGTGTTCTTTTTAACAACGTAAAGAAAAATCGAAAATAATTGGGTGGACTGTACGTAAGGAGTAAGTAAGTCCTCAATATTAAGTACTGCGATGGGGGATGTATGGGGGGGTTATCAAGCAAGCATGTTCTCTTCTTCTAAGTATTTTTTTTTTTTTTTTTGGTTTTTGAAAACTCCAACAGGTTTCTTTTGAAACTTTGTGTTCAACCAAGAGGTGTACACACTCAGACGGCACGGTACATGAGGAGAGATGGGCATCAGTAAAGCCAAAAAGGTTCTTGACCATCACCATCAGCAGAAGCAGCAGAACCAACAGGGGACCGGGTTCCAGCAGCATCAAGAGCACCACGACCATCCTATGTACGTCAGGATGTTGTTGGAACTTTGGAGTTCCTTTTTATTTTTCCTCCCCCCGATAGCCACTTGTGAAGAGAATGATGGGGGTAGGCAAAAAGAGATGGTGAAACGCGATTTGAAGTGGTATGGCGTGGTAACCATGGTTCAAGTGGTGGGCATTACATGTAGAATAAAACGTGGAAGGAGTTTTGTTTAAAGCCCGATGCTGGTAGAAGGATTTTTTTTCTTCCTAAAGTCTGAAGTTCTTGCTCCATATTATGCAGAATATAAATTATTCAGGGCGAATAACAAGAGATTCGAGAGGAAATTCTTCTTCTTCTCTTAGTGGACCCGTCTTTCGGTCTTTTGATTTCCTTATGAAGGTATGTTTTTCCATCGATTCTTTTTTTTTTGTTCATCGATGATCGAAAGGATGATTGCAATATTTTGAGTTTTTTTTTTTTTTTTTGTTGCGTTGCATATCCTTTTAAAGTCGTTGAACGTCGCGCATAATTGCTGGCGATGCAATTAGTTTTTTATACTCCTTTTCATCCTTTTTTTTCGTGGGGGGAACGATTTTTTTTCTGAAAATAATTCAAAAGTCAGCCTATGGCGGTGTGTTTCACTTTTAAACGGTAGCATAACGAATTTTTTTTTGTTCGCTTTGCTGGGGTTTTTGTAATTTAGGAAACGCCAAAAACCCGGTAATGACCGGTTCGGTATGACTTTTATGGGATCTTTTGGGTATTCAATATTATACATGATTGCTTGGGGGCCAATGAATATGAAAAATGATCTGTTGACCTTTTTGTTTCCTTTTTATGGGGTTAAGGTGATGGAAGAGATGAAATATTGTTATAGTCCGGTTTTTGGAAAGTGTAACGGAAGATGTAACCTCATTATGTGAAGGTATCATTTTAAGTGCACTTATCAAAAGATAAGTGCTTTTAAAAACAGATATGAAATACCGAAACACATTCTATTACCTTTTAACATCGAATTCTACACTAAAGCCGCGTCGAGACTATCACCTATAATGGCAGACCCAACCATCACAACATTGTATCGATTTTGCAAGAGATGAAAATCGACGTTTGATTGCTTGATTGTGGGTAATTTTCGAGCAGCAGCACTTTGAACGCAACGGAAGAATCAAATGAATCAAATCAATGAAAACTTGGAAATTTCGATCGGGGTGAAGCGCATCCAATTTAAGATTAGTAATACAAAGTTATAATTTTGATATTGGGTTGCAATATACGTAGGAGCAAATCAATCCAGACGATTCTTTGGACGTTATAATAGTTGCATGTGCAAATATTGGAAAAGTAAGTGATAATAGGAAGTATATAAGAAAATTGCCCATGCAGTGGTAAGTTAATGGCATAAATACTGACTGTAGAGGATGTTCTAATAGCAATTAGTAGGTGGTATAAATAATCTTTACCTATTGATTAAATCCTTTTATGTGCAAAATCTTCAGCTTTAGAAATCCTGGTAATCTTATAATACCAAATAGTGCTTTACCCAAAGTAATATATTTAGGTATGCATATCAGAAATCCAATGCTTTTTTGACTTAGGCAAAGCTGTGACAATTTATTTTGTAGAAACCCGCTACCTGCAGAAAGTACCCTCGAAGAGCCTTACTGCACTCGAAGGCATTAAAGTTATTCTACTTATGTCTATGTATTTCTTGCTATAATACTTCGAAATACTGATGTATTCGGGTATTAAATATTAAATTCCTACCGAAATAGGAAATGCGTTTCACTCAAACAGATTTTCCAGTGATATTAAAGTTAACTATCTATTTTTGTTTTGAGTTCAAGCACATCTACGCGTTAGACATGGCATGAAGTTCCCTTTCCATATTGGTGATCTTCCTAAACTCCTGGGAGCTCGAGAAACATGTATGATATGGTACTCTCCATCAAGGCAAAAACTTCTGTCAGCAAGCAAGCTTCTCTTCATTCACTAAAAAATAGACTCAAATGTCATAAGTCCAGATTTAGGCTACTAGCGGGCCAGTAGATGGGGGATACAGTTTTCAGATATAATAGAAATAAACAAAAGAGTCCTATGAAGTTTCTACGGCAGCGTGTGTCCCATCCGTAAAACCAGACGTGAAGCGATCCTTGCCGAGGCTTGAATGGTGTTCGGGGTGCAGAATTTCATTTTCATTTCATTTCATTTATTTAAACTTAGATTAACATGACACTTCAAGAAATTCTTTCTCATAATTAAGCATCTAAAATTGAATTACATACAACTGTAGTGAATAAAAATAAATAAATAAAAATAAAAGTATTTATAAACATAAAAAGTAAATACACTGACGAGTATGTGAATATTATATATAATTAAATTGCGATATTATTGTTAAATAATTTTAAATTTATTGCGATATGTGTAAGAATAGCCTCCCCCGAAATACAGCTGACGAATCAATCCTTTGTAATTGATGTGGAAGATTATTCCACAACCGAATCGCTCTAACAAAATAAGACCGCTCTCCCACTGTGTGTGTGAATCGTGGCAAAATTACTTAGTCGTAGGCCTCTAGGTGACTGTGCAAATCGAAGATACTCTAGTAAATACTCAGGGCATTTTTTGTGTACAGCATTAAATACAAAGACCTGCAAATAACTGGTGACCTTTGGTCGAGTCAAATCCTTTAGCATGTTATAAGTCTTTACTAAACTACTACATTTAAATTGTTCCAATCACCTGTGAAAACCACAGCCAATCTGAACTAAAATTACAGCCAACAACTACTGACGATGGCAGAGAAGTGGTGAACTTTGACGTCATAGAAGAGGGACATACCGTGAGCCACAATAGAGTGATGGGGGATGCCTGGATAGTCTTATTTAGCTGGGCGAACTAATGATCTTCATCGAACGACCCACTGTGCATTACGAAATCTCACGCTCGAATTGCTTCTCTCACAATAAGATGATTCAGTGCCTTTGAAACTGACCAAAGTCGGTCAAATAATTTAGAAGTTATTTTGAATATTAATGTACGTTGAAAGCATGTAACTCTGTTGGGGAAAAGACGAAATATTAAATAAATAAAAAAATGCTGGTCCCCAAATTACCAAGCAAAATCTCAACGAAATTGGAAACAAAAAGAATTTGTCGAGTCGTACAGACTTATGGAGAAACTTTGTTCAGAATTGTTTTACTGAATGCACAAAACTCATCTGCTGTTACACAAAACAATAAACATCAAAAATTTTGCTTAATTTTAACCGTTCCGCGCGATAAGGTCCTGCCAAATATTTTATGGAGAGATCTTTAATTGTGTCTCGGAATTTATTTAGCTCGAACAGCGAACATTTCATTTAGTCTATTTAAACTCTTAACTCTTTAATGCAACTATTAAAAAATGAAGAAAAATGTTAATGGTATAGTGGTTTCAAACTCAAGTGGACTCAAGCTTCAGCCCATACTTACTCCAATGGTGGTGTCCGAAATAGGCCGATAGAAGTTGCTGTTATTTTTGCATTCAATTTTGATTTGTAGTATTTTTCGAGTACATGTTGGGCTACTTTTGTTGTACGAAATTATTACTGGAAAATTTCGTTATGGTCTACTACTCGAACCGAGAAAATACAACTTAATAACCGAACACATGACTTCTACACCGACTGGACTTTTCTTAAAAATAATAGTTGGTACCAGGACTCTTTTATGTGCGGATAAGTTTGGATATTAGCTAAGAGTTGATATCAAATCTTGGTTTTTAGTACGCTGTAATTATTGCACTTCTTTTCATTCGTTTAGCTTTAGAAGCTTTATCACAAGCTTCCTACGAATTTTTGGTGGCAAAGAAACAGAATACTCGTACAATATTAAAAAAAAAAACACTTCCAATTGTTTCCAGACTCCTCAGGTATTAAGAGAATCCCCCTTTGGTACTTGGGTAGTTACATAAAAATACGTAAGTAACCTAACATCAAAGAAAAGCCCAAAGTTACATACGTCTATATCGTCGACGACAAGTCAAGTCAAAGTTACACAATGTCAGCCTCTTTTATTTCGCCTAGATAGCTTTCTGCGATGCTATGTACACCATAAAGATCAATTCCGCCCTAGTGAATAAATTCTGAGTTTTATTCTTTTTCACCAAGAGAAAATGTCAAGGAAGGAAATAGGAAATGCCATTCAGACAAAACGCCTCCAAGTACAATAAATATACTTGTCCTCATAGAATAGCCACTATACGCAGAGCAAGTAAAGACTTGCTATGCTAGTAACATATTCAATAGTTTCGGTTAAATGAAGTATGAAATTGAAAATAGACGCCTGCATATTAAAGAAACGCCAGAAAAGATACACATCTCTCGTTCGTTGCAGATACGAATCGAAAACTTAGAAATAAATCATTGGATTATGGTCTCCCCCGAAAAAGTTAAGAGAACTTTCGACTGAAATTAAGATGTCCGCCAGTCAATTGGTCAGCCAGTAGTAGTCAAATACATCATCGACTCAGAAGGCTCTCCTCCTTCTCCGCACGCACTTAAGTACAAACGGATGAAAAACTTATGTTAATCACTTTCCAGATACTTAAGCACATACAAGCTGTACACAAAGTATCTGCAAAGTGATGGAGGAAGACAAAACCGGTTTTACCCACCGCCATTATATTTTCTATCGAAAATATTTCGAATGATGCGCGTATCTACACTCTTTTAATTGGAAAGCAACACACCGAACGCGCATTAATTACTCCAGAAGGCGAACGCGCAACCAAAAAAAGTGCTGGAATAAACATAAATCGCAGGAGGCGATTCGATGTGCCTCCTTTTTATCGCAGAAATCAATGCGTTTTTAATTGCTTTTTTTGCTTTTGTTTTCGTCTTGCTTTCATTATTTATATATCCTATATATTTTTATTTCTTGTTTCTTCACACTTAAAACAAAAAGAAAAAGTTAATTTGAGTTTCACTGTGTGTAAGAGTGTAACACACCCTTTTTTTTACAAAATGTAATTATAAAGGTATCTATTTGTATAGCAAAACAATATAACACTCATATAGATAAAAAGGGCCGCTTAAATGGTACGATGGATGGATGGTGTATCTATGTGTACTTCTGCAATGTTTCGTGGGGAAAAAGGCATAAATTTTCCCAACTGGTGGCACTGTCTAGGGAGGGAAAACTCTCTTGTTGGGTTTTTTTCTTTCCGATTTTTTTTTTTATTTTATTTTATTTTCTTATACCGCACAAATGAATCTCTCTTTAGAAAAGAAAATCGCTCGATATATAGTTAAATAGCCACTTTATTCCTCTTCAGGCTCGTGTTTGTTGTCTTCGCTCTTTGCAGCCCCCTCTGCGATAGGTCTTCCTTCTCTCTAAATAAATGGAAATTATAGTTGGGGGCATAAGGATGCGGTGTAATTTAAAACCAAAAAAAAAAGAAACTGGGCTTCTCGTTTTGGAAACACCCAATACAAGTCGCAGCTGGATTTATGTCATGGTTTTAATTGGCTTCCCAAAAACCCATCAGCAAACACCCTCCCAACCGCTACCTCTGCTATCACTGTTGCTGCCAGTGTCGCCTTTTGGGCTTTCGGGCACACTCTTGAAGTTAGTTCAGGTTTTCTGCTATTTTTTGTGGAGTTTTTCTTTTGAGGGTTTTTCTTTGAATTTATTTTTTCTTATTTTTTGTGTAATTTAACTAGTATCTCAATGTGGTGTTTATGTTATTTATATTGAAGATATGTACTCTTTTTTTTATTTTCTTTTTTCGGATTCTTTGAGAAAGAAGGTATTAGCAGTCGGAGAGTACATAACTTAGGTTTACCCATAGTATACCCCCGCTGTGTCTTGGGCAATAAAAATTAAACAATAAGGGGAGTAATTAAAATGAAGTTTAGAAGGAGTTAGAAGAACGTTAGGTGGTGAATTGTAATTGCGGACTTATGAAAAAGGGTTATTCATTTCCACCAACCCTCTAGTATTGAATGACAGAAAGCATATTTTCCGACATCGTATTGCGAAAACTGATTTTTGAACTGAGAAATGGATTTGGATGAAGGAAATGGGGCGAGAGTGTGGTGGATAAGACATGAATTGTGAATCGTAAAGCAAACCAAACTTCGTGTTGCAAACCGCACCAGTTCGAACTAATTGAAGTCAGTTGTTTGCAGCTAATTATGTAATGTCCACCTGATTTAGATAATACACTTTGGGTTTTTTGATACGAGTAGTAGGGGACGAAAGTAAATACATCAATTTGAGTACTTTGTAGGGCTCTGGAGAATAGAAACTGGGTATCAACCTCAAACTAGTTGGTCTTTTTCAGAATCATTTACCAGATAGGAATCCACGACGCTGAGAGGTTTAGACAATATTACATTGGATATGATCTTTTATATATCAGCAAGCTACCCCTGCTGCTGATAGTTTCCATTGCTGGATGGATGGATTGCTATTTTATTCACTGTGTTTGGAAAATATCGTTTTAGTAACCACTGTTGCTGTCTAAATACGTGTACTATCACGTTTCCCATTCGATCTAACCGATCTCATTTTACTAAAAAACTGCACCATCTTCACGTTGAATAGTTCTGAGGCCTTTTACCTATTACAGGCTTGTATATGATTTTGCTTCTCGTCATCAGCACGAGAAAAATCAACATTAGTCGGGTCGACTAAGGTGTCCTATAGAACATTTTTTCTCCTCTTGATACTTAACCGGAGACTTTGGCATTGTTTCCAGGAGTCTAAATCTATGGGAAGTACTGGAAGTAAAAAAAAAAAAACAAAAACAGAGAGAAGGCCGTCAGTATTGCAATCATCGGAACTCCAGGTTAATGATAGGCAGCCGCGATAAATGATTAAGGAGCAGCAAGCACCTGCATAAGTATTGGCTTAATCTCCTAGACTCGTAGTTTAACTCACGATTTGCAACGTATTTGCATTGAGATCCTGAAGTGAAATTTTTATCTTTCAGTGTCCACTTTCATAAAGAAATGTTCCAATTGATGATTTACAATTTTTGTCAGCCAGCGAAAACTGAGAAGTGCTTTCGCTTAGTCTGAATAATCGACTGACGTTCAGCTCCAGCCTCATGATAATTCTATTCGTTGAGCCGTTTAAGATGACTCATGTTGAAGCCAAGAAAATATACATTTCTGCAAGCAGGAAGCACCCGACGAAATAGGGCGCAGGGGTACTTGGAAACAAAAATTCTTAAGGAATGCAACTTGTCAGAAGAATCGTATTGATTACGTTAAGTTGAGTAGGGCTATGAGGTTATCATGGATCACTATGCAATAAAGTGAGTCCAACGCGAATCCCCAGGGAACCTTAACGAAAGAAAACCTAAAGCAATTATCCCATGCGCTTAATATCCCTACAGAATTTAAATAAATCATTGCTTTGATTCAGCGACCCAACCTCTTCCAGGTTATCAAGAAAGTATCTTCAAATATGTTTTAGTCTGCTCCGGGCGATTAACATCTCGACACACAGAGTAGATGTGTTGTATCCTCTGAGACGTGTAGGTCTTTATAATACCTGGATACATCAGCATGCAATGATCGTAATCTCATGGCGTGCTTTCTCTGAAGACAATGACCAGAGAGAATCCCTATCGCTGTTCTTAACCGTGATCTTCCTAGTTTTATGATTGCCACAAATTGTTTTCTATTTAACACTGTCCACAAGGCATAAGACGTCCTATACCCATTTATATTGAATCATCTTAGGTCAGCCATGTTGATGGTTCTATCGAAAATAATTATCTTAGCCATGCACATTGCTGGTATTATGTGAGCTATGGTCCGTTTTTTTGGCCAGTACGTCGGCACTTTCGTTTCCTTCTACAATATATCACAATGTCTAGGTGCACAAAATAATCTGTCACGGTTCTGCCCTGAGCATTGGGCGGCAATCTCTGACGATTTCAGATTGTGACATAGGAATTTGGCGCCTCTAACGTAGACTGATTGTCAATGTAGACGGCGATATTCCTATTTCGCTGCTTTACTACTAAGTACAGCTAGAACACCTATATCTCTCGAGTATATACTTGATCCCGTTCTTAGAACCATCTGTATATATTGCAATTTCATTTTGCAAAAGAGACTACATTCCTTTGCCAACCCTCCCTACCAGGGAACATTACTTCTTAGGGTGTGTCGAAGTCTAAGCACTGAGGATGTCATCCGATTTCTCAGGGATATTGGGAAATGATTCCCTAAGAATAGAGCTATGCCCCGCATTACTGGTTTTAAAAAGCCCTACGTTAGTGAGCCAAAGAGCACTATTGCTTGCTTGTAATTTTATTTGCAGTTCTTATGATAACCGATACAGAAATGTGCAGAAATGAATCTATGGGATATGTTAGCTATGGTACAAAGGAGAGCCTATATTGTTATTACAGGTGCTCTACGAATTGATTAGATAGTCTTAATGCATGTCACAGATTTTTCTATTCAATCATGTTATTCCTGTTAACCATCCACCACAGAAAGTGGTCCACGCAAATCACAAAAGCATCTTTCATCTATAGAGTCCTTGCTTAACGTTACGAGTATCATTACCTAGATCAAAACTAGGTGGTGTAATGGCATGTAATTCCAAAATTGTTGTATAACGAAGTGTATTTAGCATTTTTTTCTAAGGCATAACTCCTTCCCCCATTGATGATAAATTCGCTCCTGGATATGATACACCCTTCAGTACTTAAAAATTTAATTCTCAGTCATTACCAAATGCCGCCAATAGTGTTGTCGGCCTGCCTGTCATGCCACTTGTCGCTGTGCGTTTTCAAATAAAGAAATTAAAAATGAAAAATTTTCTCCTGAAATTGGAAAATTATTGCCACACCAACCAATGAACAACATAACCCTGCCGAACAACCCTCACTTAAAACAGCACAAAATCTGTCAACGGGAACACCATATGGCGACTAAATTACAACCAATTCATTCGTTGAATACGAGAAGATGGTCGGTTAGATTCAGTTTTAAGGACCCTGTCGCACTTTAACGAATTATGCCATCGTGTGGTGAAATGTGTTCATATTTTCTAACAAAAAAGAAAGGACAAGAACTCCGAAAAAAGGAGAAAAAATGAAATCATTCATATGTAGGTACCTACGAACAAACATCCCTCTTGTGATGGTGATGCACGCTTTGGCCAAGCACTCTTGGGAAAGCAATTTTCCATTTCATCGTATCCGTAGGTACTCGTATATGTGGTGAAATATGATATATGCGTGACACCTCCTATTTTCCCTATGTTAATATGCATTAATAAAATAGATTTATTGTAACGAACAAATTTTCTTTTCTTTCTCCTCTGTCAGTTCTCATTTTTCCACTTGGCTTCTTTGTCTCCTTGGAATGTAATAAATCTTTTTTCGTAGAGGAATACATGTAGGATGCTGGATGCATCATACATATTTTGTAATCTCAAGTGTGTCCGCCTGTTAGAGAATGTCTTACTATTTTCATTTTTAAACCAAAAATAAACGTTACACATTCTTTTTATAAAAAGAAATCTTTTTATATATATCGGCTATTGCCGCGCCCTCTATCTAATATATCATACATCTAATGCTTGTATTCTTTAGAGAGATTTTTTCTTTTATCTATTCCAAGGGGATTCCTTAGTTTTATTTTTTCCAGCATCGCTCCTGAAAAGATTTATCTATGCAAAGAGAGTTTTCCTTATGAACTTCAATATTAAACTTAAGATAGCATATGTATATATTATGTGTATCTATGGAAGCGCTTAATTTTTATTTATTTTTTTTTGGACGGGCGGAAGAAAACATATAGTCTTTTGGCTTGCTTTTGCAAGTTATTTTAGAAGTTTATGGAAAAGTTTCAAGGCGTGAAGTTTTCATTTTCCATTTTTTGACTGGAAATAATTTTTTTCCTTTCCGTGCTTCCTTCGTCCATTCTTTGTCTTTTTGAAGGCCATAAAATTGAAAAGTTTCCAAACAGTGACTGAGCGGATGAATGCGAGTAATATACTTTTTTCCTATGCTGAAAAATGGAAAACTAAGGAGTGAGATGAAGAGACAGAGACTTTTTTAATTTTACGTTACGACAATTTGAATAAGTGTCCTGGGGAATTTAGGAACTGCCATATTCATTGTTAGTGCTACGAAAAGAAAACTTAAATTTATTCCAAAATGAAGAGCTTATGAGGGATATGATGGAAAATGAGGTGAATTTTAAGTTTACGAGTGTTTATACAATTTTCGAGAATGAAGTGCTCACGTGGTTATTTTATATCTGGCGACTATCAATATTTACAGTAGCAGTAAGTAGATACGACAGCAAAACCGTCTGTAGAATCAAGAAAGAGTTGCGAGGTGGTGGTCTTACCAATGAGCTGAGAGGCGGTCTTAGCATCTAAGTACTGTTTATTCATCAGCGATAAGCACCCAAGTCGGACTAGGTCTCCGTAATAATAAATTCCAGAGTATGTAACATAACCCCAATAGAGATGCAATTACTACCGCGTTCACTGGAAGCACTGGAAATCAACAAGGCGGTAGAACTTGACGGTTAACCCTCGAAGCTCCTACGAGCAGCGCGAACAACATCGGCTGAGATTCTTCACCCGCTGGTGGGGATAGCTTGGAGAGCTGAGAATTTTCGTGATAAGTTGACGAATTCATGATCGTAAGGCTCCCGTAAAAAAGAAAGCTTGTGACGCAAAAACCGGAAGGGTACCTAAGTGCTACCTGCAGTAGCTAAGGTAGATACTGAATTTATTCTGGAGCTAATAAAAGGACACTTGGAGGAAACTCGCGATGCCGAACAAGTAGGTATCCGTTCTAGGTCCTCATTCGTCGCCCACGTCAATATACGGCGGATCATTGAGTAGTGCGTTGAATTCTGGTCGCCACTTCACCTGCTACTTATAGACTTCGAAAGGGTGTTCGACAGTGTGAACTGGCCAATTTTTTTGTCTGGCCTTGCATATAAGAGCTTATCAAGGCTACATACGATGGATGCAAGTATCACGTTCTGCAGAGAAGAAGACGGCTATCTGAGGAATTCAAGATCCAAAGTAGGGTAAGACAGGCATATTAGTAAGACAGACATATTATTTTTATTTGTGATTAGCAATGTGCTTCGTGCTGCTTTGTCTATGGTAAATAGAAGAATTTAATGAGTTCTTATGAGTTCTTCTGAACTCAAATACCTTGATCGACCCCCGCCAACCAGATGACAACAGAAGTGTAGAAGAAAGTAGCCGTCCTGCGGTTGAAAATGAAGACGCCAAAAATTAAATTATTCATCTCGGAATAAACTTATCAGATCAGGTATGCATTGCTGCACAGGTAGAGAGTTTTGCCTTTACCGATGATGTAAACGAACAGGATATAGTCGCGATAAATTCTGCGTTCTGCGTCTGTTCAAAATATGATGAAGTAGTACTGGTTCAACTGAATCTCTAATGAATATCTTTACTAGAGAGTGGCAATCAATGAGTACGACAATCCAACGATGGAAGTGGCAGTGGATTGATTATATATTTCGAAAAGGTGACAGTTCCATAGTTAAATACACAATGTAATGGAAAATGTGAACCTTGGATTCTGGCAGAGTAAGTCGACCAAGAATTATATGGCGCAAAATAGTCGAGAAAGGGTCATTGTAATTGGGGAAGAGTTGGAGAGAGTTGAGATAGAAACCATACACGATATCGCGTAGGCGAAAAATGACATTAGTAGAAAAATATTTCAGCACTCACGGTATTCCGCACTATACTTCTTCATTATACCTCGAAACTGGACAATTTGAATGTTATAAATGGTAGACAGTGGTTGAACTCATCATTTTCACTTGGAGACCTTAAAGTTAAATACAAATGTTTTTAGAGTTTTGGACAACATTACGATCGCGGCATCCGTTAAGACAGATTCCGAGTCTAAGAGCTGTATTGGTGGTCATTTGCTTCTGACCTTGTTAGGTGAAACTGTAGAAAGGTTTTTGGGATAGAGCGAATGATAAATAATGTTCACATTTGTTGTTTCGCGATTTTAAAGGTATGCTTCTTGCAGGCAAGTCGTCATTTTTTTTACTAGTCCACATTGTATTTATCAACATTGTTTTACGCCTAGGGAATACAATCTCTGAGCCGTATTATCAATTAGAAAATTAGAAAATTTCAATCCCGAAATCACAGATAATGTCGGTATTCATATGAAACATCTACTTACCACTCACTTAATTTTATAAATGTTAAATGAGCAATTAAATTTAAGATTGTTCTTATTCCATAACTTTCGAAAGCTTTAGATGCCAATAAGATAATACTAGACGAGCATCCTTGCTGGGACTTTGCGAAAACCACCTGAAGTCACATTGCTTTCTGTTTTGACTGAATGTATTCGTGTCTATACTGACGGCTCAAAAACTAAAGACGGAGTTGGTGGAGTTGTTTTCGCTGGCAGGCTTAATCTTAAGCTCTCCTTCCGTCTACCAAATCATTGTACCGTGTTCTAGGTGGAAATAATGGCGATTAAGGAGGTTTTATCTTGGCTAAAGAAAAACTTGATATCCGCCAAGGACATCCATATCTTTTCAGATAGCCAAGCTGCAATCAAATCCTTGGAATCGATCTCTATAAATTCAGCAGTAGCCCTAGACTGCCATTCGTCTCTTAAGGAGATGTCGGAGCAGTTTAATATTCACCTCTGTTGGGTGCCGGGGCATAGAGATATTCCGGGGAATTGTAAGGCTGATGAACTCGCCAGAATAGGAACAGCTGTAACCATCCTTCCAGACAAGGATAATCTACGTATACCAATCGTTAATTGTAAATTTAAATTCAAGCTGGATGCAGTCGAAAGAACAAAACTTAGGTGGACAAGTGGTACAACATGTCTAGCGACTAAGCAGAAGCTGCATGGACGAAGCAGAGGAAGAAACCATTACTCATCTTCTTTGTGCGTGTCCAGCTCTCTCCCATAAAAGAAAGCTTCAGCTACGAGCTTTCTATTTTAACGATTTAGGCGATCTGATAGATTTAGACATCAGGAGCCTCCTTCGCTTCATGAGAAGCTCTAATTGGCTCTAAGGAGTAGGCTGGGATTACATGATCCTTCGGTCTATGTGCGTTGGCGTAAGCTGGCAACCACTTCAACCTCACCTAACATAATGTATTCGTGCCTTAAGAATTTAAATTCATAAAGACTTCCTTTTAGATTTAGATGCTGCTTTAAACAAATCCCACCTTATCGAATAAAAACTTGATACAAATTCCATCCTGCAATCTCTACAACACCATCTTTTAAAGTAAACCAAACATTGGTGCCTCAGTCCCAGCAACTTCATCTTTATCCTCCATCGTGACAAAATTTATTTCGAATTATTTTAGCCAACTTAACAAAAGACAATCCATAAATTTTCTTAAATTCACTTCACACAGGACCGAAAATTCTTTTTCACTTTACTCCTGGATAAAATATCCTTTCACACTTCTTCTTCTTTTTACAACTACTACTTCTCGTATATGCTCGCTCTTTGGCACACAAAAAGTCAACAATGAAGCGTGTAATTACTATCCGTATCGCATCCTATGCCCTGACATTCAATACAATCCTCACACCCACCCACTATCGTCTTGAGCACTACATAAGACCCACCTTAAAAGTGCACACACACCATATAGTCTAGTGTACAAGATCCAAGGAACCATAGTAGCATAATTACTTTACAAGTTCATTATAAACACTCATAAATCTGTTGAAAAACAAAAACAACAAAACAACAACAAAAAAAGTTGCTTGCACCATAAAGAATCGAGTCCAGAAAAAGGGGTTGGAAGGATGTGTCGGAGGCCAACCGACTTCCTTTGTTAGAACATCCCCTTTGCTTGCACACAGTAAAAGAAGAAAAATAAAATTGTTATAAACTCCCACACTTCTGAGCGTGTGTGCATGGGAAAACCGTGTGTTTCTCGGTTGTTTTAAGAAATAGGGCGCTGAAGGGTGAAATGCTTAGGTTATCCCCTCCTTCATATAAGAAATAAATCTTTGATCGCGAAAAAGTTGTTGTTAGTGTTAGATGTGTACATCGTTTCTCAGCAAGGACAAAGTAAATTATTTTTGCCTTTGTTTCAGTTTCAGAATCTCCTGCTCTCCCTGAAGTCATGGCATTGGGCAATGTCGTTTGTGCTGCTTACACTGCTGCACACTTTCACTCTTTTGACATCCCTTAAGGATTGCAGAAACAAAACTCCGTCAACTAATGAGAAATTAACAAAAGTATCATGTCACACATATCACGACAGTGGCAGTTGTGAAGGCTTCTCCTTAATTATGTGTAACAACGTGTGGGTAATGAAATTTCAGTGCCCTCCCCGAACCGAAAAAAGGGTTATGCCGTACAGTTTAAGATTAAATTACACAGCCTTTACAAGTGATGTCAGTTGGATATCATCCACAAAGGTGAAAGGATACCTCATGCAGAGGGTAATTTGCGCTACAACTAATTGCATAGATATAGTTCAACTACAGGATTATATTTCACGGGTACTCTATGAAAATTGAAAATAAAATCACTTCGTGTTCTTAAATTCGATATAAAAATTATTTTTTATGTTCTCTGTGGTGGGAGTAGAATCTTTCTTTTTTCGCCCCGTAAATTATTATTGCGACGCAGTTAGTTAGATTGTTAGGTGTACGCAAGTGCGATAGGGAGGCGTTTTGTATGGTGTATCTAATGTTACAATTTATTATGCTACTCGCCATTTTTTTACTGCCTTTAACTACGTCGATTTCATCCCCTAAGAAGGAACCCAAAACACACCATACTTTCTCTTCCACCACCACCCTCCTTTGTTGCGAGGAGGGTTGGAAATTTTACTCAAGGAGAAAGTTTTCGCCTTGGCAGAGTATTTTTTTTCTGTCCTTCTTTCCTTCTATCTTCTGTTGGGAAGAGGATTCTTCGCCTTTTTTTTTTGGAACACCAAGTGTAGGTAAAACCATGAGAGAAAGACAGAAGAAGATGTAGTATAGAGCAGTAGAGACACTTGGAAATATTTCATCGAAATGTGTCCCTAGAGAAATATTATACCATACCCGAGGTAATGGTGGGAGGGTGCAGAGTAGTGCAACAACACCAACCAGTCTATAAATTGGTTTCAAGGAATATATCTCATTTTGTGTTTGAACAAACGAAGGACGAACCAAAAAAAAAAAAACAGAAAATCCTTAAATTAACTTTAGAAAGAAGGACACGAACCATCGGCTAATATAAATCACAATTTAATGAAGCAGGATTTTTTAAATTGTGTTCAAAGAAGATATTCTCGATGCTTAGAATATCCTTAAACGTAAACATATTTTCCTCCTCAATTAAAGGAATCAAATAAATTGGAAAAGTTTTTTTTTTTCGGTTTAATGTCGCAAAGTCTTCTTGGTCGTCCTGGCAAAGAAACGATACGCACACAGATGGATGTGAGAAAGTTGTCGAGGGAATTTTAGTAGACTTACTCACAGAAGAATCTCTCTGTGGACCGGGAATGGAACTGGGAATTTATGGCGCAGAGTAATTATATCCGATAGGAAAATACACCACACATACAATTATAATAGTTTTCGGAGAATTTTACTATCCATTAAGCATCCAGAACAAGTGATATCCTTAAGGGTAAGGAGATTATAGATTCAGTGGTGTTTGGCAATAGATTATATTGTATGTCTGCCCAGAGGGGGCGAGATACGAGACGATGAGTTACTGCAATTAGTTTTGGCGATTATTTTGATGGCATGGGGTTCGGGGTTGGCTGTCCTTAAATGGTCAGTGAGGATTTGCTGATATTAAATTTATTTCTGAAAAAAAATTTGCTATTAGTGTCTAAAGCTCCAGCCGTAGCTTTATTAGCCTATTCTAGACTAGACTAGACTAGACTAGAACCAGAGGCTATTTTAGTGAATTCTTTCAGAAGACGTGGTGTAGATGAAATCATCGTCAGGTAAATTTATTTTGTTTTACTCCAAACACATGCTGAAAGTTGACAAGTGCGTATGCCGTCAAGGGCATATGATATTCAAGTACATATCGGCGACATTAGCTAGGACACTGAAATAATTGACTGAATAGGACTGATGACTTACATATGTAAAGAGACAAGATATTCGTCAACTGGGTTAATGCAACTTTGGTGCGCTAACGTGCTAAGGAAGGCAACTATGTTCACCTAACAAAGCTGGCGGACATTGATGTTAACGGAAATGAGAAGTCGTGGGAAAAATAATACTCGTAATTAGGTCACACAGTCATATCAAATATCCTTCCGGACCCACCAAATTATGCTTATTCTTTTATGAACGATGTTTTCTCGATGTGGCTAGGATAGATCAGGTCGGGGCATTCCCAACTGACTAGCCGAATCCTCGCATAGGCCTACATGAGTACTTAACGTTTCTTATGTACCTCTTTGAAAGGAACAAGAGTTATACAGGGTGACCAGATAAGAACGATAGGAAAAAATATTTAAATAAAACAACAACGCTGTGAGATATAAAATTGATTATGGCTTTATTTTAAAGCTACATTCATGCCATTATGTATGGAATAGCGCATCATTTAAATGCCCGCCTCGGCTTCGCTGGCAGTACTTCAAACGGTCGGTCCAATTTTTGATGACTCGGTTCAATATGTACGGCGTTATTCTGGCAATAGCGTCTCGAATGTTGGCTTCGAGCTTGTCCAAAGTGGTTGGCTTGTTAGCGTAGACTAGGACTTGACGTAGGCCCAGAGAAAATAATCGAGTGGTGTCAAGTCGCACGATTACGGCGGTTTAATGAACGCTCGCCGTGAGATGACCCAGTCGCCAAATTTCTCCTTCACAACTTTAAGCGTTTCGTCAGTTGTATGACATGGGGCGCCGTCTTGTTGGAACCACAGCTTGGATATATCGATGGTCTCGAGCTCTGGCTACAGAAAGTTGGTTAACATCGCTCAATAACTCTGACCATTGACGGTAACAGTGTCTCCTCCCTCATTTCGAAAGAAATAAGGTCCGATGATGCCGCCATGACATAAACCACACCAAACAGTCAATTTTTGTGGATGAATTGATGCTTGGTCGAACACTTGTGGATTGTGTTCGCTCCAATAATGGCAATTTTGCCTGTTGACATAGCCGCTGAGTCAAAAATAGGCCTCGTCCGATAAAATCATTTTTTGGCCAAAATCCAGGTTGCGTAATTACAACTGAGCCGGAATTTCCATAATATTTTTTTAATAATTTCCGCACATTCAGCAAGCGTGAAACGATGCATAATGAAATGGCAAACTTTACTAAATATTTTGACAGCTGGATGTCATTGGTAACTTTGACTGCTGAAACATAACAATTGGAAAAAGTATCATTGCTATCTGGTCACCCTTTACAAGTAGCAAAGAGAGGTACATACACAGAAATTGTTTTAATTATTGGATAAATGGCTGGCATCGAACAGGAACTTTCTTCCTCCGCATCTGTTGCAAGGTCGATCTTTCAACAAGTTGTGTATGCGCACCGCTCATTTAAGTCATCAGAAAAAGGGCTAAGCTCCAGTGCAGTGTGTGTTGTCGTCCACAACATCTGAGTCGTTACAACCGTTTCAAACTGATTTTCTTTATTTGCTCAGGCCTTTATTCACTGTAATTCATATACCTCTTGTGGTTATTGCTATTCAAAGCCTATTTATGATTAACAAATTTGTAATGCTAATGATATCTGACTTCTATCTATCATACATAGCTTTCGAGTGTTTACAGCTTTGTGTATTTTCCCGTCTGCTATTCGCCATGCTTGTGATGTTCTTTGTTATTCTACATGTTGTGCTGGATACAGGAACTTGTTTCTGTGAGCCACATACGATTACACTGACTTGAACAGTTCGTCAAAATTTCCATTGGTGCTAATGCCATTATTGCCTGCACACAGATAACACTGACTAGAATATGGAGTTTTAAGATCAGAATCTGTTATGGTATTATAAGCCGATTCTTTCATACTCGGTATCTTAATCGTGTTAAAAAAAAAAAAATGCGGCCCAAACTATCCAAAAGGATGTAGAATCTAGCATTTCGTAAGCATTCGTGTAGTCGTTTTATTTTTTAAGCACGAATGGAAGAGGCCGTATCTATTTCGCTTCAAGACATACACCATTTTAAAAGTTAGACTCTAAGCAATGTAACTGCGGAAACTTTACTAAATTTTGTGTAGCAGTTTTCACGTTGTGTGTGTGGAAATAGTTTTACATTTACAATTTTATTATACGTATAAATTGATTTTGACTATTTTGTATGAATTCTTTCATTTCTCGAAATACAAAGTATACTTAATGTTGCCTGGGGGTATAAATTATCACTATGACAAGTTTCATCAAAATCTGTGCAGTAGTTTCCGCATGATATGGGCATAGAAAGACAAGAAAATTCGACCCTATACAGTTTTATTGTACTTAAAGATCAAATAAAGAATCTCAAAAAATCTGATTTTCACAATTAATTTGCAAATAATATGTACGGCACTGTAACATAACTATTCTGTCGATGACACACTAAAACAAAATCCAAACGTTAATGTTGTCTGATAAGAGCTACAAAGTTCGTCCCTAATTACTAGCAAGTATATTAGTTATGACATATTACCATTACCTACGTATCCAGCGGCATCCACGACCACCCTCAATCATAATTACGACTGCAATCTTCCAACATACATCGTCTTACTACATCCAAGATTTGCAATCAATTTACTTTAAGATCGTGCAAATGATCTCATTGCTCAGCTAATTTCCAATTTAAATCCAATTTCTAATTATGAAAAACACGTTGAAGGCAATTTACCTACTTCTCTAATGCCGAACACACCGGATTTGCGCTCTAAACTCCACGAAATACCAATTCAATCTATACCTACTAGCCGGCAGCTGAAATAATTGCAAATATAGCATACCGCCTAGGCGCCCTCTCCCGCCGCTCGCAGCCCAAAAAGCGCCCGCCGCCATCAATTCAGTGGGCGTCACACTATGCACATTGTTTACATTTCACTCTAAAACAATTTCGCCAACAAAATACAAACAAAAACCAATAAATTAGCCGCACTTAAACGATTAAATATGCAATCTCTCTGAACGGATATAAGCAGCATACACACACACTATTCACGTTTGAAGTTCGCCTATTTTTCTTTTTTTGCTTTGCGCGCGCTAACTATTTAGACTCTGGCGGCTAAGAGGAGGCTAGATGTTAGGTTCGTTGGTTAGTGGTGTTTCTACTGCCGCCCTGATATTATATTTCGTATTATTCGCATGCCATGGATGAGAGCCATCATGTAAAGTAAAATGTGTACGCGCACTTAAATTGCTGTTATTAAGTAAATTGATTTTAAGTACGAACTACAAACAGATTCCCGCACACACATGCCGCGCAGTTGGGATGGTTATTTTTGGTTTTTAACCCTTTTTGCGGAGTGAATTGGATAGGTACTTACTTTGTTCCAGCTTAAGTGAGAGGGTATGCATGTGGTAGGTCGGTAATTGTTACTAAATACACTCTGCACTCTTCACTCAGTTGAGAAAGGGGCACCTTTTTTATCATTTGATTGACTGTGGACATGTAGTTAACATTTTTTTTTTTTGTTAATTTAAATTAAAACTAAGAAAAGCAACAATTCTTAGGAACATGTTTTGCGCGAAGCACATTATAAGTTAAAGACTTGCATGTTCTCCTCTAAACCGAACACAACCCAACAATACTGGTGGAGATCATAAATATCAGCTTACACTCTTCGTAGAATCTAAGCATCTCAGAGAACCAACGATGAGAGCGATGTAGTACCACACGAGCAATTCTGTGAATTATATTGGCCTTAAACAAGGCGCCTAGTCTACACAGTAACCATACACAACCGAAAATTCTATAAAGGTATGAAAGATCGGAATATTAAATACAAGAGTATTATATTTCGGACATGTTCATCTATACAGCTAGATAGATAGATGCACCGAGTCTGCACATACAGGTTCACACATATGATAAACGAGAACATGCTACAGGGTGGAATCGTAACCAAAAACCTTAACTAACAGGAGAACCAAAAACCTACAACCAACCATCCATGCAAGGAAGGACGATGTGGACGAGCAGAACAAACGAATTTTGCACTGAACCCGAACTACATTAGTATCTCCACCTCTGCATAGAGTAGGTATGCAATCTATGTGTATCTATGGATAGTAGATATATTTCATAATGGCACCAAGTATAATATAACATACAGGCAGAGTCGAACGCGCCCAGCCGAGGCTGAGAGAGAGTGGCGAGAGAAAACGTTAATCTTGCAAATCCAAGTGCTGTATGCGGTATTATGCGAAAATTTATCTGATTTAACACCTAATATACAATAACTTAATATGCAGTGTGTTCCATCGAGGAGTGAGAGATATATGATGCCAGTGGCTGGGCTCTGCTGTACCACACACTGGACCGCCAATGCTGGTGTGTATGTGTGTATCTGTGTCTATAAATTCTCGCATAAAGGCTTCCACTAAAATCTGCATGAATATACAAGAGCATAGGCTGCTGAGGCTAGTATGCTGGAACTGCAACGGCTGTTGTTGTTGTTGTTTGCTGTTTTTATACAGAACAGGGAGGAGAGGTGGCGGGCGATAAGGAGTTGCAGTTTGCTGCATCTATAAATATCAACGCTTATCTATATCTCAACATATATGCGGTAGCAAAATTTTATTGTTAAATGATGCACTGCACACACATACCTACATATTTAGTGTCAAGGAGTGCGGCGGCGAGGCGACTGCCATTAGTCTCTAGCTGGCTTTTTTCATCGTCGTAGTCGGTTGGCCTATTGAGAATAAGTATAGAGCCCCAGAGTGAGTTAGATTATAATTTGGCGGCGATTCTTGGTTGGAGTTGTAGTCAGCTGGTTAGTTAATAATTTTCATGTGGCGACCAACAATGAATATTCAGGAAATGAATTATAAAGTTGACTAGAACAATGAACTAGGAAGGGGGTTGTTGATTGAGGTGACATAGAGAGAAGACAGAGAGAGAGAGAGAGGACAAGATCAGATCAGAAATAATGTGTTATTACTTCTTTAACAAAAATACTAAGACTCCGCAGAGAAGGTGTGGGGCAAATAATTGAAACATGGATTGCAACATATAGAAGTAACATATCGGAGATTTAAGCTGTTGCTTTGGTGTCTCTTTGGTGATGTACTTTGATATCTCCATTTACATATCTCCAAAAAGATCTGTTATGGTGAAGACTGTGAAACCGCGAGAAAATCTTCGTTCAAAAGTTCAGCGAAGCAAATAAACAATTTAAAAATGTATGCAGATGGAAGAAGCGAGTACATGCAACTAATCTGCCCTTATCACTTGCCAACTGTAGTGACAGTAGATCTCTTTGTCGGATAAAATGAAATGGTATTTTCGAAAAACAGCTATCAGGATGAGTAGATCTTTGTCGCGCATTTTGAACGGCTTACAAACGATTATGGATAGTGCACACTCATAGGTTATGCGGTTCCATACTTAAAACACCGGCCGTTGGATAGGGAAATTTCTCCGAATGAAGTAGCTGCGGTAGTAAGGCGATGCAAAACAAATAAGACATTTGGAGTTGATCGCATACCATCGGAAATCTTTTAGAATGCAACGCCATCATTCTTAGCCAAACTAGCAGAAGCTGTCAACTATATGTTTAATACAGGAGAAGTACAGGAGAGCTTTCAGAGAAACATTCCTACTGTGTTAAACAGGTGACAGCAGTAAGTTGAGTAATAACAGATATATTTCCGTCATAAATCTTGTTGCAAAAATATTATCGGGTATATTATTGCAACATCTTACAGACTTTGTAAACGAGAACTAGCTCTTGAGTGTATTCCAAGCTGGATTCAGGAAAGGATATTCGACGGTAGATAAAACCTTGGTCTTAATAAGATCATATATGTATGTAGCGCAGCAAAAAGTTGTATCTATTCTTCGTCGAGTTTGAAGCGTCTTTTGCCTCCATCGATATAAGCTCCATATTTAACAAACCAATGTTTGGATCTCCATGTAAAAAACCTATCCCTTCACCACTGTTTCACAAAAGTACGATGAGTATGAGTAGGTTCAGAGTACGCAAGTGTAAGTAGTTAGTTGCCAGTTCTAACCAACAATCAATAAATAAGTAATCAACCATCTAAGAAAAGTCCTCTGATTTTCAGTCATCTCTATTTTCGGAATATATACGATGGAGGTGTGGTGGTTGACCACACTTTTATAAGGCTCTTTGTCATGCTTAGAGCTTTCTGCTGTTGATTAGATTTATTTTATTTGTATCGATTCAGACCATAAGTATTAAAAATATCATAGTAAGTGGCGAATTGTACACTTCTCCCTCCACAGCAATGCTCCGGGCCGAAAAGTCTTCAAACCCACTCCGGAGGAACGACCTAGTAGAGGATGGCCTCACCTTACGTGGTGCGATCAAATGAAACGGGACCTCAACCAACTTAGTGTGAGCAACTGGAAGCAGCCGACAGGTCTACACCGAACTGTATTGCCATCTAAGTAAGGAAGATGCTCTGTTTCGTGTGATTGAAAAGTCGGATTTAAGCCCAGATGCGGAAACTTACAAAGTTATGTATGAAGAGTAGGCACCTGCTATCTAATTTGAACTAAAACTTTACTCCTACGAAAATTATAAACGCATTTGAGCACGTACTCGGAGCCTATGCTCCATTTTATTCATACCATCTAGATAGTCGCACCTACCACCAATTTCATCCAGCAGTGAGACACGTGTCCGATGTTCAACAGGAAAATATAAAAAGTTAGAGTAAAGAAAAGATACAGTACTGGTCTTTCAAGCTATAGTCTGTCGGAGTCCGTAGACATTTTGAAATAGCTCAAAGATATCCGATGGTTGGACCGATCAACTCGAACAGATTAATATATGTAATTGTGTTCGAAGATACATAAATGAATAGTCGCGCTTTATGCTTAGATAGGCGTATGCGCTGAAGATCCGCTGATCTTTATTCGTCGAATCACAGTAGCAGATGCAAAGTAAATTTGCTTTGAATTCAATTTCAAAATTGCAAATTTTAGCTATAACGATCCTATTATTGATGGCTAATAAAATTTGGTGATTTTAAAAAGATTTATGTGCAAACGCACTAATTTAGGCAGCATTGGAATCTATTTTGTCTATCCCTTTACACATAAAATGAATATGATAAGGTGCATCCATCTAAACCTCACATTTTTGTTAACCTTTCTAAGTTGCCGTTCTAGTTCTATTCAGAACACTTGCAAACTTTGATTTCAAGTAAACAATTCGACCAATTTTTCTCCGATGTAGAGGGTCACAAGTCGAACCAGATTTGATTTTACATTCAAAATAAATTCGGATTCAATAGATTGCATTTCTAAGCATAAATTACAGTATTGACAAAATAGTCATCTAACTCACCCAACCCGTTACTCATCATTAGCAATTCATCCTCTAAATCGAATCTCCTTTCAACACTCAACCTTAATCTCCACCTAAATTCAAACTCTGCACGACCACACAGGTTGCCATTGGCAAATTCCTATAAAAAACCAGGCTCTGAGGTACACAAACACCATTCATATGCGCACACTGGCGCGCACAAAACACATCATCATGAATCTTTTAAATGGCGCATTTATGCATAACATTAAATTCACCACCAGCTTTAGATACTTTCCATAATGAATGAGTTCACCGCCATCACCACCATCCAAAACTAAAAAAGACGTATCTCTTGCTATTATCCAAAAACTTAATGCGCACGCGCACACATTAACGCATGACCGATGTGATCTTCAAGAATTCACAAGCCGGCCATTACAGCACACGCATACATGAACTCCATAACCAACAACACACAGCAGCACAGGGCACGGCGAAACATAACAAAGCAATAATGGTGATTTTAATGGCTTCCGACCGATCACCAGTAAATAAATGGTAGACGGAACCAATAAACGTCGTTTGAATACGATATAAGTGCCAACGGGAAAGTGAATGGGTATTAGTACGTGTAGCATTATGGAAGCAGGAAAATTTTAGAAAGAGATGGCGCTCTATAAGTTGTTGGTGTAAAAAAGGGATAATGTATCTAAGAAAGTATCTATGACTCTATTTTAACTATCTCTACCTACACGGAGAGTGTTCGGTTAATGGGCGCTTGTTGCATGTATGTTGGATTGAAATCTATACTGAAGTGAGACAAAACTAGAAACCCTTGTTGATGCAGGCCCTCGTTTTTTTTTTTTTTGCTTTAGTGTGTTGTTCCTGTTTTGCTATAGAGATGTCGTAGGTAGCATACTTTATAAGAAAAATGGTTGATGGCAGCAGCTGATAGTATTCATATTTAATTTTCTATACCATGTCGTGTTGTTTATTTTTTTCTAATTTGCTAAGAATACATAAGTATATTAAGGTGGAAGCGAGATAGATGGCGACCGGTATCTGTTGAATAAATCTGCTGATGTTGCTACATTTGATTTAATTAGCGATTACACTTACGGTCCTTTGTTCGCTGAAAGGCTTTGTGGGATTAAGTTGGTCTTTGTTTGCTACTAAGTTAATTAAAAACAAAACAAATTAAGATGATTTGTTGTTAGTGATGAGCAGAGTAAATGAGAGGAGTGATAGGAATGACAGGAGTTAAAAATATCAGAGTTAGGAAGTCAAGATACTCGTATGTCTTTGGAACGTTCATTGAGATTGCTTCTTTGACAGGGTTCAAACGATCTCTTCTTTGAACGTGGAAATACCAATTGAACCGGTCCCGCTCTATTTTTCGTAAGATGGTTTCCTTGACGTGAAGGCTTCCACGGATCTTCGAACTTCTTATTCGATCAAGCTTTGTCGCTCCTGCTGTCATGTGAAGCATATTCATCTCAGCTTCGTCTACTCTACATATAAATAATGCTTACCACATCCCACTATTAATGTCTTTGTAATAAGACTGCGGCAACATACGGTTGCAAGTTTATATTTACTAGTAGATACCTACGAATCTCGTAGCTAGGATTCTTAAAACACTTCCCTTACTTCCCATCGATAAACTTTCAAAAAAGTATTCCAAACATGCATCGTAGAAGTTATACAGTACCCTTAGCGCTACATGTGAATATAGATTAAGAAAAGAATTGGTTATAAATAATGTACCAATCACAATTTTAAAAATAACCCAGATATATTGGACTACTCTTTTCACAATTCACTGGCTCAAATAATTGTTTACATCGTCAAACCTCATATTAGCTTTAATAATAGAGCCGTATTGCATGACACAAACGACGGAGTGTAGAAATACATATTGTGTATGTGTATTTATTTACAGGGCCAATATTACGACCTCTAATATAGAACAGAAAATATAACGACGGTTTTGGGGCTCAAAATTCAATGAAATTATAAGCATCGCCAAAACGTGTTTAAAACGGTAGCACTAGATCTGATTAAACATAGGGCAGAAGTTGTTTCAATTAACAGTAAAGCAATTGAAGAGGTAATTATACTTAGAGTCACCAGGGCACGTTGGGCTGACGATCGGTGTATCAGGATTTACTTCAAAATAGATCATGCAGGAGAGCTGTGCACTTATCAGGGTGGATAATGTTGAAAATCTAAGGCAAGATAGAAGACTACTCCTGGCAAAGGTAGTCCTATCGGTAATTATTTATTCAACTCTAATATAGGCTGAAGCACTAATGATGTTGCCAAATGCGCAAACGACAAATCTGTGTACAACACACTAAGATGGCGCAGTGCGTTCCGTACGGTGTATGACAAAAATAGTGTTATTTCAGAAATGGTGCCAGTTAATATCATTGTGAATGAAACGCAACAGCTTTACAATTCTAATAGTTATGAAGACCAGCGTCGTCGTAGTTTTCGAAGTATAGAGCAAGCGCAAGGCATTATTGAAAATTCCACAGATCTGGTATCAAACCTAGAAACGATGATAAACGGCTCGCATAGGTTAGTTAACTACTGAACATCGGAGTTAACTACTAACCAGTTATAAATCTTCCCATGTATATCTGCAGAGATTTGCATTTGGTGATTCTCTATTCTCTTCCATTTGTAGTGATGAATAAAAAAGAACAAAACCAGAATAGCAAGCCAACAAGAGTAACTTCAAAGAAAATACCAAACCCCGGATGCTTTGATCGCAGAAGAATATGTAGGTACATAAATTCTCAGTCGTAAACATAGTCACTGAATTGGCAGAAAAAAAAGTATATCTAAGCTCATTGATAACAATACGGTCCTGATACATTGGTACATACATGGATGTGGCATATAGAGAGTATAGACTGCGCCAGAAGGTCACAGCCATATCATATGTCCTTTTGTGCTCTAGTGTGATGCTTAGCAAGGGAAAAATTATGATTCAATTATCTCAGGCTACTTCAACGGATTTTACGAGTACAATGAGTAATAAGTGATAATATTTCCATATTTATTTATTTATTTATTTATTTATTTCATCAACTAGTCTTATCTTAACAGATTGCGAAATAATAGGTTAGGTAAGGTTAGGTTAAAGTGGCTGCCAGATGAGAATCGCCAACACACTTAGACCAATTAGGTCCATTGTGATATCACGCGGATCATGGGAGAAAATCTCTCCTAATCGTTAAAACCATTTTGAGCTTCTTATGAAGCGTAGGAAGCTCTCAATATCGATATCTAGCAGGTCGCCTAAATCGTTGTAATAGTGAGCTCCTAAGTAAAGCTTCCTTCTACGGGAGAGAGCTGGGCAGAAACAAAGAAGGTGAGTAATAGTTTCTTCCTCTTCTTTATCCATGCAGCTTCTACAAAAGTCGTTCGCAAAAAGGCCTAGCCTTGTAGCATGCTTGCCTGTTAGAGAGTGTCCAGTGATGACATCTCTTATTGCGCCGATATGCTATCTGTTGAGAAAAATCAAATTCTTATAACGTTTTCGATCCAGCTTCGGGTCCACCTAAGATTTGTACTCTCGACAGCATACAGCTTAAATTTAAGTTTGCGAGTAGCAATTGGTATACCTAAGATGCCTTTATCCGACCGGATGGGTATGGTTGTTCCTATTCTATATTCCTAGATCCCTATGCCCCGGCACCCAACATAGGTGAATATTGAACTGCTCAGCCATCTCCGCGAGAGACGATAGGCGGTCTAGAGCTACTAAGAAATTTAAAGAAGTCGATTCCAGAAATAATAATATGATAAAAAAAATGATAATGACTAAAAAAGATAGAAATGAATAAAGTTAACTTCCAGGAAAAATATTAGATAGTATAAATGAAATGGGTAACAAATAGAAACTTAATTATTAAACAAGCTCAAAGCACTCTCTTGACGTAATAAAATCAACATATTTTTACATATTTCATTAAAAGACTTAAGAGCTCTAGAAAGTAGCTTATTCTGGCCATATACTATAACGTCCGCTCTGGAGCATAAATTGGTAACATACTTAGATAAAAGAACAGGACTAACGATGCGGTAACACAGAACGTCTCTTACAACCATGACATCGTGAGTATACCTCCTAGCATTAAGGGTCGATATACTAAGGCATCTTGCATTATAAGATGGTTTAAAATTCCAAAGCATTTTGTAGAAGACGTACTTTGTAATGCGCCTCTGCAAGCTTTCAATACGATCGGAAAGAATCTAATAAGTCGGATTCCAAATAACATCAGCATGTTCAAGTATCGATCTAACCAAGGCGATAAAAAGCGATACGAGAGTATGAGGATCTGAAATATTTTTTGAGTTCCTTTTAATAAAACCAATCAGTGAATTAGCTTTCGTTACTATGTAATCCACATGGGTTACAAAAGTAAACTTTGTATCAGTAACGACACCGAGGTCGTGACTCTTTCTAAGAACGTATTTTCAATACAATATCCGTAGTCATGCGAATATTGCGTTCGAGTTCTTAAAAAATAGATAACCATGCATTTTTTAGCATTTAACTAAAAGGCGAACCCTACAGGCGGATCAGTAGAAATTCGGTGAAGTGAGAGGGTTATGATCCCTAGTTTTCGGATCATAACCTCGCCGAAATAGGAAGAAGAAGAAGAAGATCCAGGCTTTTTATCTTTGAAAACAGCTTGTTATCATCTGCATATATTAAGCAATTACAAAAGTAAATGTCAATCGCATCACTTGAGAACGGCTGGATCGATTTCGGCTCATTTTACTTTCAAAATCTTTGTAATAGTCTGAATAAGGTTTTTACGGAAACAAAATTAGAAAAGTTGGCCGAAAAATTAGAAAATTCGGGAAAAACTGAAAGTACTTTTTTCCATGGAAAAAAATGTGTGTACCTATGTTTGTATGCTATGAACTCCGAAGCCACTTAGCGGATTGAGCTCAAATTTTCAGGCAATCTCAGTATTAGTTCGAAAGTATTCTTGTGAAGTTTGGTCAAAATCAGTACACTACTTTAGTATTATAGTGCTTTAGTACTAAACAAAATTCTCTTTTGTTAGTCGTAGCAAAGCACGACGGATACCATCAGTCCAGCAGTTTGCTCACTACTTTAGTCTTATAGTACTTTAGTACTAAAAAAATGTATATATATATATATTTAATATTGGACCGCTTAACTACTGTTGGTCGGCACAAAACTGTTCTCAAATAGACTTAACCCCAGGCGCCTCCCTGACAGTTGTTGCCCCAGGCGACTGCCTGACAGTTGTTGCCCCAGGTGCCTGCCGGACAGTTTTTTTTTTGCTAGGCGAAGCAACGCTCGCCGGGTACCCGCTAGTCATAAAAAAAAATAACCTAAATGCGGACCTAAATGTCTACCTTGGGAAACTCCAAAAGTACAAAAGATTATTCCTGAGCAACAATTATCGATGATGAGTTTTTGGGTGATTTCAAGCTTCATTAGCATTAACTCGTGATTAACGGAGTCAAAGGCATTGCTTAAGCCTGTATAGATGGCATCAACCTGATCCATCTTCGACAGCATTAATTACAAAACATGTATAATGGACTAAGTTAGATGATGTCGAACGACCGGGAACAAAACCATGTTGGAATTCTGATATACATATGTATGTTCCCTGACGTGAGAATCTAACTTGTTTTTAATAATACTTTGGAAACGTTTTGGTATGGCAGATAGTTTGAAAATCCCTCTGTAGTTTTCAAATTTGTTCTAGGAACCAGATTTGAAGATACAAGTAGGTACCAAAAAGGAAATCTTCCAATCATAATAATTAAGCAGGTTAACTCTGCTAAAACCAACTCATTGATCTATCAGTTGCCGATATAATCAGAGTTGATGGCACAAATAGCACACCATGTTTCTCTGAATTGTTCAACTTTGTTTCGGATAAACATAATATAATTGCAACAAACCGTCCGACACATATGGTTTTTTTGTTTTTTTTTTAACTAAATATAATGCCATGGCATAGGTATAAAGATTTATTTGCCTGCAAAAGACATGTGTTTCTGTAAAATACTTAAAACGGTTATTGTTATGTCCGACGAATTGGACAAAACGTCACAGTCGGCAGCTATAACTTCGAGGTAGTAAGGGACTTTGTTTACCTTGGCTCTGCTATAAATTCTACAAACAAGATCAGCGCAGAAATCAATCGAAGAATAACTCTTACCAATCGCTGTTTTTTTTGGCTTATAAGGCAACAGTAAAGCCCTATCTCGAACAACTAAGGAGACTCTATATAAGACCTTGATCATCCCAGTCCTGCTTTACGCCGTTGAAACATGGACTTTATTAAAAGAGTATGAAGATATCCTTGGTTGCTTCGAGAGAAATATTCTTCGTAAGATTTTCGGTCCCGTTTGCATTGACGGGTTTTGAAGGAGAAGATTCAATCACGAACTATACGAGCTGTACAGCGACATCGACCTAGTCAAAAAACTGCGTATTAGACGTCTGAGATGTGTAGGACATGTAGAGCGAATGGACACCAACGCTCCGGCCTGCAGAGTCTTCGAATCTAACCATCCCTCGGGGTTAGACGCAGGGATGACGCAGTAGAGGGAATCATCGCCGTAGGTGGCGCGCACAAGTTCAAGTGAACCTCGACCAACTTGGGGTGCGCAACTGGAGGCAATTAGCTAAAAACCGAGCTAAATGGAAAGGCTTGTTGGTTGAAGCCCAGGTTCACCCCGAACTGTAGCGCCACCTAAGTAAGTAAGTAAGTAAGTTATTGTTAATAATATTATAATTGAATAGCTGTACCAGCGGCTCTGCTCGCATTTAAAAATGTAATATACTTCCCACATTCCTTTGCGTATTTCTCAACTTCAGGACAATGTACTAATATTATATATGGTTTTAGATATTTTATGAACTTACTTTTAATCATAAAATTAATTTCATGGAAATTGATGAAACAGTTTTGACCTTAATTTGATTGGTAGCTGTCTGTCCATTACATGAAGATGTAATAAGCGTTTCTATTCTAGCAGGGGGAAGCTGTGTACCATAGCTAGTACTCCATTAGCTTTATCTACACGCATGATCGTGACGTTAGAGCCATCTATCGTTTCCTGGTGCATACCATATGAGCATTTTGCACAACAGTATTTCGAACCTCCATTTCATCCCATTTTGAAAAACCCTTCGTTAGTAGATCCCTACGTTATATAGTGATCCTTTGTGCAAAATTTCAAGTTTTTAGACCCGACGGTTTATTCTGTGCGTTGATATGCCAGCCAGTTAGTTCCTTTTTTTTTATTGTTATTATGCATTTTTCCGGGATTAAGCACTTCGTAGCCTATCTGCTAATCCAGAACATGAACTATCTATCGACCAAGTGTCATCTAAATCCGCTGATTTGTTAATGCGCGATTGAGTAACAAACATCTAAACATATTTTTGTTCAGCATATAATGATAACTTCTCAGCAAGTATGGTAGAGATTTCTAGTGTATCCTTTAACGTAAAAAAGTGGATTTTACTTGTGTCGCCAATGCATGCATGACACCATTACGAGTACTATCCCTACTTTACCCTTTCCATTTTATGTACATCCCTCTACCCTTATCTCTCATATTTAATTCTATTGTGAGTCAGTTGTTATTCGCACGACTTTCAAAAATACATAGCTGATTCGTTTTATTTCGGTTGCACCGGTCAGCTGTGACACTTGTTGCTGGGTACCTAAATATATACAATGGTCTCATAGCCCAATTACGTAGGAAGAGTTCGAACATTTTTCTGCTATATATCTCATTTGGTGATTCGTAGGTTTCTTAGGATAGTCTTGCTTGCTTAACTTAACTTACCACCACAATGCAAACTTGTGCATGCTGTACAAGCATTCTATATATTATATATATTTACACTTAGTCTATTCTGAAATTGCAAGTATGAGTTTGTATCCAATAAAGGTATGTAAGCAAAAGACTGCAGCTTAACTAATTACAGAACAACGCATTACCATTTGCGTGCAAGTCATCATGCTTTAGCCTTTCTCTTTGAAATGCTGAACTGAATTACTTCTTGGATCTACATTATTGCGCTGCATACAAAATTTGAATTTAAATAAAAAGTGTGTATGTATGTAGGGATAGAGTAATACTTAATACACTTTATCACTTCCCCCACACTTCTATATTGTTTAAAAGGATCCACCTCTCTCTAATTAAGCAATTAATTTTAATTCATAATTTTCTACATGAAATGGTTTCTTTTATGATTAATACCACTCCTGGCTTAGATACCTACATATTTTATGTACACGCACCAGTCTGCATATAACAAATTATAGAAAATCCCTTGCAGCTAATTTAAGTTTTGAGATTCCCTGCTTTAATTTTTTTTTAAATGCAGTTTGTTGTTGGTTCAAATACCCGGATATCTATGCTTATCCTTTAAATTTAAATTAGATCGTTCATCATTGGGTATTATTTTATCTAGGCTGCACCAGAGAGACGCACCACCAGACGACGACGACGACGACGTACACCCAACCATCGTAGTCGTAGTCATCATCATCCTATAGTCGTTGTCGTCGTCCTCGCAGCAAACAGCAAAATTCACGCCTAAGGGTGTCGTCATCAATTATTCAGTTTTGGTTTGTGTTATGCGCCGCCTAAGGCTGGCTGCATAAACATAATAACTGAAGAGAGTGCTGCAATGATAGGGTTACCTTACTCATGGTCCGGCGCGTAGTTCAATTTAAGAACAGAGAAGATTAACCAATTTCCTGTTCTTTTTTATATTTTTTATTTTTGCTGTAATCGAGGGAATATTCTAGGATATTGGCGGGGTGGACCGTTGATTGTTGGGTTGTTCTTAAGTTATTTAGCTTACTTTTGATATATGACTATTGTGTGTTGAGAATTTTTAAACAAGAATTTTATTAGTGAAGAATGTGGTTGCAGTAGGTGGGTTGAGTAATCATGAAGGAGTGTGTTTTTTTCTAAATAGTACACAAAAGACGTTGAGCTAAGATTAGAAAAATTAACGTACCTCTTGTGAAGAGGAAATCTGACGTTAAAGTGTGCTTCCATGGTGTTTGTTAAACTAACGAAGAGGAGTTATGCAAATCATGGGCTGAACACGCCAAAGGTAGTTATTTATAAAATACTTTCTGGTGCTTCAATGGAAGCTAAGCATATCGACTATTGAAATAGAATATTGAAGCTAGCCACACACATAGAGGCCACCGGGCGATACTTACTTTGTCCCTAAAAATTATTAGTGCTGGTATACATCTCTGGACGCCTTTTTTATAAACATACTTAAGTTCTCAGTCCGTCTCGAAATCTGCAGGTATGTGAAGCTTTTAGAAGTGAGGGCAACTAGCACTTGCCTATCTTTTAGGAATCAATGTTTCTTAGCCGGGTATACACCGATGTAAAATTAATACACAGCATAAAATGCATTAGAAAGGTTTTAACCCGCTTTATAGGGCTCGATAATGAAATATATTGTTATCCCTTCTACGTAAAACTTTGATGATGTAATTTGCATTAGTAAGTGGGCGTTGTCATGAGGACTTCAAAGATGCGTTTAAAAAAAAATTGCATTAAATGCACTCGAACTCATCAACATGTTGGTATCTGAAGGCCTGGTTGCCGTAGCAAAGGCAAGAGTTAATGGTAGCATTAAATACCTTGAATTTGGACGTGATGTCTCCATGCTGGTTGCAAAAAAATGTCCTCCACATAAGATTGATGACCGTTTTTGCTACAATATGAGGGTGCAGGTCTAGATTATGGGTTATGAGGATTTCCAGATGCTTAAAAACATCGTAAGGCATTCGGTCCCATTTGCGTTGACGGGTTTTGGAGGAGAAGATTCAATAACGAACTATACGAGTTGTACAGCGACATCGACCTAGTAAGAAAACTGGGTATTGGACGTTTGAGATGGCTAGGACATGTACATAATGGACCCCAACTTTGCGGCCTGCAGAGTGGGGAGAGATGACGTAGTAAAGGGCATCCTTGTCGTAGGTGGGGGGCATAAGTTCAAGGGGACCTCGACCAACTTGGAGTGCACAACTGAAGGCAATTAGCTAAAGACCGAGCTAAATGGAGAGGCTTGTTGGTTTGAGGCCCAGGTTCACCCCGAGCTGTAGCGTCACCTAAGTAAGTGAGTAAGATACTTAACTTGTCTGATTATTTCAATAGGTTCATTCCCTGGACACCAATTTTCCCTAGACACCCTTCTAAGCGTATGCGATTCAGAAACCATGATTTTGGATTTGACAGTGTTGATTTTCAAATTCCAGGTATCGCAGTAGCACTTTAAATTATTAATTTTTAGCTGCAGAGTAAGCGGACTCTCGGCTAGAACTGTTTACAAGATCGTCTGCGTAAGACAGAACCTTAACATCTTTACTTCCGAATCCATCGCCATTAGGCAAATTATCGGACACATCGTCAATAAAAAGTGCGAACAATATACGACTTAAAATGCATCCTTGAGGAGTACCTGTATCAGTGTTAAAAAAGAAGACAACTCATCACTATTTGACACTGCAGCTGACGTTTTCGCTTTTTATACACAGACTGTTTGTATATAAGCGCATTTCTGTTGACAGTGTCGAATGCGCCCTTTAAATCAACAAAAAATGCGTAGAGGTTATTTTCCTTGTTGATAAATTTACTCTCCAATGCAAATATTTGATCAACAGTTGATAGGCATGCACGAAAACCTGCTTGATAAATGCTGAGGCCGTGATTAGCTTCGACTCAGCTGTTTAATCTCTTATATAAGATCTGTGTAAATATTATTATCTATAACTACCCGGGTCATTGCTGTCACCATTCTTAAAAATGGCAACGATTATAGATTTTAGGAGCGAATTCGAAACTATTTCTTCGCCAAGGATTTTACTGTATAGAGCTAGGAGAGATTCTTGAAAGGCTATAGTCGAGTTCCTGTAGGATTTCATTGGAATCCAATCAATTCCCGGAGCTTTATTATTTTTCATACCTTAAGAGAAGATTGTAGTTCTGAAAGTGATATCGGTTCATCCAATTCAGCAATATAAACATTGGACAGCGAATATTGAAAATTTGAGTCATCCATTTTGGAAGTAAGAAGTACTTCAAAATGCGGAGCAAGTGATTCGATACCATTCGCACGTGAGGAGACCGATTTACAACCTCTGAATAGGCGCACCTTACGCCAAAACGACTTCGAATCATTGCACGTTTCCAGTCTATCCGATATGCCCTTAATAAAGTTGCCGTGTAGGTGGGTAGAATAGGTAAATATTTTTGCTGGCGAAGATCAGTGTCAAAATCTAATGGTTGTTTGAGACTTCGTTCATGGACGCAAAGAAATGAAACTCGATACACGAAATGTCCTTAAAAAAAAAAAAAATGTTGCACATACTCGACAGACACACATTCTCAACTTGCGAGTGAACTGTCATCTACTTCCATAACCGTGCATATAGACAAATTGCCTAACACGGAAAACTCTTCAACCTTGATGTATTTTTAGGATTGCTTCCCCGCACCACTACTATACAATTTCCTTAAGCCCATAAATCTAATCTTATGCCGTAATTATGAAACCACCCATCAATTTTCCTATCTTAAGCCACTATGCTGCGCCAGGAAAATTCTCTCACATCTAGGCTCATGGCACATCCATTGAATTGCCATCAATTCCTCATTAATGATCACTGTACCGCCCCCACAAAAGGAACATCTAAATTTTACCTCCTCATATGAATATTTAGGAAAATCTATACTATGTACTCGCACTGTAAAGCATTAAGAGTCACATTTAGGTATACAAGCTGCTATTCCTGTGGCGGGCGTTGAAATCATTTAAAATGTAAATCTCTTCATAAAGTGGTCACAGCACGTCATCATCATCATCATCTAAGCCATAAACCCCATCGTAATCAAAAAATATCGAGAAAAGGGGGTTTGTGTATGTGTGCAAGATGGTTGCGTGGGTATGAAGATGTTTTTCCCATTTGAGAACCCTTAGACCCGAAAACAGTTGTACACCATTTAAATATTTTAAAGCTTGTTATTGGAGTTTTATTACATAATATATGTGCATATAGTGTGTGTGGCTTCTTGGGTATGAAAGTGTCAACAAATGAATCATAAATGGATGCATACACCAGGCGATTGACGCGGTTTCCTTTTGTTTTCATATAAGTATGGTTGATGTTGAAGAACCCACAAGTTTGAACCTTTAAGACGACTTCACAGTGCACACACGCACCCGGAGAAAATATGATCTATTGCAGTGCATTAGATTTCGAATTGGATTTATATTCGAGACGACACAATACTCTGGGTGAATTAGGGTTGAAGAACGTATGTGAGTGTACCATGTGGATGCAGGTTATATCATCTCGACTGAAACCCCCCGGTCCTGGGTAGTGTGCAATGCAGCATTCCCGGCTGTTCAAGGAATACAAAATCGAAATAAAAGACATTGGTCACGTATTTTCTACGAAAGAAGGGATTTTATTGCCATTTCGAATTGAAATATATGTTCAGAAGATGCTGCGCCATATTTTATGTATCTAGTATATGTACGAAAGATTTACCACTTGCAGAGGAGTCATAATGCGGGTACTTTGTTCTGGCGAGAAAAATGGGGTACTTTTTGTTTTTCCTTGGTCTGATGTATTATCTCAGATGGCGGAACAAGCATGCGTGATGCTTCTTCTCAGACGGGGATGACTGAGGTGGAGGAAAAGATGTTTCGCGTAAGCTTCTCACAATCGATTTAGAAAATGATTTGTATGCTGATTAACTTATATCACTGTCAATCTATGAAGGTCCACGGTTAAAATTTTTTTCATATCAGGATTAACATCAATTCGAAACTTAACATAGATAGGCCTCCTATGTACAGTTCTTTCCTGTGTTGAATAGTTTGTAGTACAGTTTTCCCACAGTCTCCTTATTTCTAGACCTTGGCTCAGTTCAATACAGCCTCGAATACTGGTTTGCATGAACTACAATATTTCCTAACTTTTTATTCTAGCGATTCGAAATCATAGTATTATTGGCCTTAACCAGAATCCGCCCTGTTAAAATCACAGGACACTACTTTGTAGCACCTGTTAGTGATTTTACATTGCATATTCAGAGTATATTGTATTGAAAGTAAATGTTCGAAAGGCGAGAGGCATATGCAAGTCCTGCCGTTCTGTTAGAATTATAAGAGCAGTGCCATATATGACGAAGTAGTAAGCCTCATGTTTCCCAAACATGACAGCCAGCACAGGTGGATATTAAATTCCTCTGCAATCTCCGTGACAGACGAGCAGCAATTTAGAGTGGTGTTTGAAGTGGTTGATCACGATACTAATTGACTGTCCGTTTAAATGCTAATATCTGTGACAGATGGTATTTCAGTCAGGATAATACTTCCTCAATCGCCAATAGCTCCCCTGAACTTCGCTACAGTGATCTGGGTGGTGAAAGAAGATCCCCGGGTTGAGCTTCTTGGAGAAGACACCACCATCCACCTCACTATCATAGATTGTCTGCATAGATTGATACATATACCTATAATTCATTTTTATGTGAATTCTTTTGATTCAGCATTTTGGGCTCCTGTGTCGGGCTGTTCATAAATCCCGTTTTAAATACCAGTAAATACAGAATACCTCGCCGAAATTTCACGTATTTTCAAAGATAGTGTTCTTAGAAAAAGTGTTAGAGTTCGTATATACGTAAATCAAAAAAGTAATCAACTTTATTATAGTACAATACTTGATATACTAGTGAACCTACTTACGCCCATCCTAACGCTCTTCTACCTATCTAAGATTTAAAACAACAAACATCCCCATCAGCACGCAATTAAAATTAGCAAAACAGTTGCGAATATTTGTTTAATTTTTCGCCTTACCCCTCTTCCTTTGCCTCCATTCATTGTACAAGAATTCGTCTCCAAAAAAAAACCATTCCAGCCGTGCTCTATCTTCTGTGACAACCGACTGTTATCTTGCTTGCCTCAGGCCACCCCACGCAAATTAAACATATTTCTTCTGCCCACCGCCACCCTCGATGCGGCGATATCAAATGAAAAAAAGCCTACAACCACCACCATCATCATCCCCGATGAACACAATCCACCTGCTACCATCTATCGTTAACCGCCATTCTAACATTGACACCCATCTCTCTCTCTTCGTCTGTGTATGTGGGTCTAGCTTACGGAGTAGGAAAACCTAGAATTGCCATCATGGTATTAGTGGGGGTGGTACACGATGCGATGGCAGAAATTAGGTGAAATTATCTATTGCTGCTTGCCTCAGCATTGTCTTATGTCACTTTGGGTCCCAAATTTATTGCTTCATGTGCTGTATGGTGGTAGCAGTAGCAGCAAATTGTATCCTTTTGGCCCCTGTACACTTATAAATACTCCATGGCACTCGTGTTGTATTTTTCGGGCCGTACTTCATCTTTTTCGCTTCGGTAAGAAAAGGGTGAGCATTGAAATCGAATTTAGGCTTGTAAATTTCTCATTTGGACGGATTTGATAGATTGCCTTACCAACGCACTATGCATTTTTTACTTTTTGCAGTTCATTTTAATTAAAAAGGACACATTGCGCATATGACTCGTATATCTGGGTGGATGTGTGTAGACTATTGTCGTTTCATTTAAGCCTTTACTAAAACTATCCAGAAAGTGCAAATGGTGTTGGCAATGGTATTTTCGGTACCATTTTGTGTTGAATACAATCGAGGGAATGGGTACTCTGACAATCCAATAAGTTCTCCTGTTTGACATTTTGCACCCTGGACTTTTGACCTGATGAATAGCTGTAGGTATATGTATGTGTTTGTCATTCCATTCTGCATAGGACGACCCTACGAACTATGCACTATTTGGACGAACATATAGTTGAAATTAAATTACGCAATATAATATTTGTACGAAGGTGCATATAACTAATTGAATCGAACATATGCGCTATATGTGTGTGTGTGTGAGGGATGTTTGAAGAATGTATGCAATAATGAGATCGAAAGCACGGCTGGGATGCCAGCATCTGTTAATTTATAACCCAACTAACACCGCAAATGAACTTGCACACAAAATTCCTGTCCACAGTTTGAATGTCCTGCTGGATTGCGCAATGGTTGCAAATTGAGTATTTGGGGAGTTGAATAGGCATTTAATGTGAGGATGTCACGTGTAAAAATGTATTTATTGAATTTACGGACTGCATTTCTAAGGGCGAATGGAGTTGGTATAAGAATTAATTTATCAGTATCTGAAGCAAACAATTTCTTTTCTTTTAACAAGCTATTGCTAGAGATACCTTAAATATAGTGCATGGCGGGTATATTCTGCTTAACTCTCCTTTTGCTTCTTATAATGAAAGAAAGGAATTGCACCGGATCTATTGAAGCTGTAGTATAAAATATAATATAAATTTTGCGCAACAGGTGATTAAGTTCCTAGGCCTAGCTTCTCGCAACCATTCGTGTTGTGTGCGTTATATTTTTCGCACGAATGGAAGGGACCTTCTTCCAGAGAAGTCGGAGAACGGCAAATACTACCTTCTTCAAAATTTGTAAGATCGAATGACAATGTGTGAAACAAGGTGGAAACAAGATGAACACTACCTTCTATATACTCTGCTTTAATTATACCGCATTCTCGCTGCGTGGCATGAAGTAAATAAAGTCAATTTCCAAAAACCTAGCAGGAAGGTCATGAGTGGAACATCAGCATCATTTGCCCAATCCTGAAAAAAGAGACCCTCTGAACTGCGCCTACTACAGAGGTATAAGTCCTCTCAACATCGGATATGAGATCATGTCTACCGTATTATACTTACTTACTTAGATGGCGCTACAGTCCGGGGTGGACCTGGGCCTCAACCAACAAACCTCTCCAGCCAGCACGGTTACGAGCCAGCTGCCTCCAGTTGCGGTCACCAAGTTGGTTGAGGTCCCCCTCCACTTGTTTGCGCCACCTATCGCGAGGCCGTCCTCTACTGCGCCGTCCGTCCGGGGTGTATTCGAAGACTTTCTTAGCGGGGAGGTTGGGCTCCATCCGCTCTAAATGACCCAGCCATCTTAGTCGCTGTATGTGAACTCTTCTGGCTAAGTCGATGTCCTTGTACAGGCCGTATTATATAAACCTATAAAACCGATGGTTGAGAGCCTGATAGGTCCTTATCAGTGCGGTTTCAAGTCGAGAAAGTCCACTATTGACCAAATATTCACACTACGACGGATCTTGGAAGAAATCTCGGATCACAACCTAGCTATAGCCAACGTACGGGTCCGGATACCAAGAACAAAGCAAAAGTTTGACGTCGGACAGCTACAATCGCAAGACACGCCAGAGCCTTTGCCGATCGAGTTCCTTTTAATCTCAATCTAAATCCTATGCCGCCAGCAGCAAATGCGGAAGACCAGTGGCAGCGTTGCCAACAAGCCATTAGAGATGCCGCTTCTGATGCACTGGGTTTCTCTCGGCCAGCACAACGAAACCCCTGGTTTGATGAGAAATGCCGGCAAGCACAAGCAGCAAAACAAGAGCCATGCAAAGCGGTGCTGTATGAAAGGACTAGAGGAGCTCCCGAGTTTTATGAGCGGAGGAGAAAAGAGGAACATCGACTTCTCAGAGAGAAGAAAAAGTAGCTGAGAAGCGCTCGATCAAGGAGATTAAGAGACTTTATTGCAGCAATGATGTTAAAAGGTAAAAAGAACATGCCAAGGTTACAAATCCAGAACCGTAGCCTGCAGGGACGAAAATCGTAGTATAGTAGTAGAATCGCAGTCATTGCTGGGGATACGGAAAGAACACTTCTGCAGACAGCGATGATGACCAATATTCCGCTGTCAGGCAGAATGAGCCTTTCAACAGTGACGATGATAGTCAATATTTCCGTCAACCCGATCAGAATGATGTGATCTTGGAAAGAACCCATGAATATAGAATCGACACGCATCACCTTTTCATCGATTTCAAAGTTGCCTATGATAGCTTGTATTGAGATGAGTTTTACTCGTACAGAGCCAAGCTTAGTCTCCACATCTGGCAAGCCAAGCTCGTCTGTCTGACGATGGAGAAATCTCCCTGCTCCACCAAAGTCGGTAAGAACATCACCGAACCGTTCGATGTCAGGAAAGGTCTTAGACTTGAAAGAATTGTACAAAACTCTCAAGCCGACACAGATGGTACAATCTTTTACAAGTCTGTACAACAACTCGCTTACGCCAATGACATTGACACAATCGGAAGAACTAAGCGGATCCTTAGTGGGGCGTTTTCGATTATTGAGACAGAGACAGCAAAGATGGGTTTAGCGGTCAATGAAAGCAAAACAAAATATATGCCGTCTACGAAAAGGACACCCAACATCAGCGGCTTGGACAGGACGCCACAATAGGTAGATACATATATGTAATCTTGAGATAGTAAAGGACCTTGTCTACTTCGAAAATTACCAATGGGGAGATCAAACGAAGAATTACTCTTGCCAATCGCTGTTCTTATGAGCTAAGAAGGCAATTGAGTAACAAAGCCCTATCACGAACTGCTAAGGTAACTCTGTATAAGACACTGATCATCCCAGTCCTGTTGTATGGTGCAGAGGCATGGACTTTGTCAAAATCGGATGAGGATTTCCTTGGCTACTTTAAGAGAAAAGTTCTTCGAGTAATCTTTGGTCCAGTCTGTATAGACGTGGAGTGGATAAGAAAGTACAATGCCGAACTCTATGGCCTATAGAGTGACATCGACTTAGCCAGAAGAGTTGGTAACCAACTTGCCATGCGCAACTGGAGGCAGCTGGCTTATAGCCGGACTGTCAGGAGAGGTTTATTGGTTGAGGTCCAGGTCCACCCCGATCTCCAGCGCCACCTTAGTAAGTAAGTAAGTGGTACACACACATATCGACAACTGGAATTTCTCTCAAAAATGGTTTATTATCTTTGAACATTTGCGCTTGGGACTATCTTCCTCTTCCTATTTAGGAGAGATTGTGATCTGAACTCAAGGGATCATAACCCTCACATTTCACATTTCACTGCATTTGTACTGATCGGTCTTTGGGACTATTTTGTAAGCTGACATTTTTCAAAGTACCGAATTTTTCGGGAAGTCCTCTTGGAGTCCGAATATCACGAAAAGGAGCGATGTAAATTATAAAGTCAGTGGTTAGTTACACAACGATTTAAGACAGTCGTGATCGAACAAGGAACAAATGTCCATCTAGTTCTAAACAATTGAGTTCTACACAAAAAAAAACTTCATTACGATCCTGTGATTTTGAGTGCAATACTGACAAGATACAAATGTAAAATCAACGAAGCTCCTGGCATTCTTACGTATACCTACAAATATCTACATACAAATACCATGCATGACTACAAGTAAAACTCTATTTCCATTCTAACAGAAAATTCTGCTGTTTAGCAAATTTATTTATTAGATTCAGCTTCATAAATATCTCCGCTAAAACGCACGCACTCCATATCTTCCATTCCGATAAAGAAGTATCTATATCTAGCGAACTCTTATCAAATAGAAGCAATCCTTATTCCCACTCCTTGTTTGAAAGAATGAAAATGAAATTCAAGTACTCTCAGGCAATTCAGCAGAAAATCAAATCAATACAAAAGGGATGTTGTCGATGTGTGTTATTTTTTTTTCTCCCTCTCTAGTTCTTGTATCTTGTTGTAATGGAAAAAAATTGAAAACAATTTATTAGCATCATACCACGGTATCCATAGTGAAAGATAAAATAGCAAATAATTTGCATATGAAAGTGATTGAGAAAGGTTGTTTCCCTTTTTCTTTCGCATTTTTCTCTCTCGAGTGGTGGATGTGGATCTGGGTATCTTAATACTCATGTTGATATCCTTTTTTCTATTTTTGTGTTTTTCTTCTTAAAATTGTTTATTTTTTTCGTTTTTGTCAGTAAAAGTATTCGCATATCGATGTGGGATATGTTCTTTCGAAAAAAGTATCTAAGAGGAGGATACATCTCAAGAGGGTTGAGAAAGTTGGAAGAATTTCTCAGAATTTAAGGGTGCATCCCTTAAATGTTGATATTAGCAATAAATGTAAGTGCAACTTAATATACAAATTGGACAATGGGCAGATATTTTTTTTTGTTAGCCAATCAACTGTGGTTGGGGTAATGGTTTGTTGGAATGGCAACATGTAGTTACAGTAAACGTGGTCGTGTCCTCTGTATGATTATGCTCATCAATTTTATTTACTTAAACGTTCACTATTCAATCTACCCAGCTATTTAGCCCTTCATTTCGCAAAAAAACCATTTCACTTTGGATCAGCCCTAATCAATAGATACTCGTTTTCACCAACAAAACCATGGCATCTTCAGAAAGCAAATCACTCAGCACAAAAAAATGTAATTTTCAAAATTATAGTAATTTCATTACAATGCAGAGAGAAAATTGTATAACAAAAATGAAACTATAATCTCACTTTAACCCTAAAGGGCTTTTATATATATTTTTTTATTTTCCATTTAACGTTTATATATAATTTAAGAAAGGAAAAACCCCCATCACCGACAGACATGGAATATATTTTTCTTTCAAGGAGAATTACACGAATAAAGTATTATTTTCATTCGCTTACGATTATTTTAATAATAATAATAATGCATCACATAGCCAAAGAGTACCGGAGAAGGCATTAAAAAGATTGAATGCTTTTAATATTCAGGATGCGAAGAAGAAGATGGTGGCGCACATCTATTCCGCTTTAGATAGTCGATGTTGAGGTTAAGTGCTTTTGTGTGAAACAAGATACTGGATCTATGAGATAGATCTAGCGATCGATGGTTTATTGCCTTTCAACAAACAATTTAAGCCGCATGTATAAGCTATACCTATACCCTCGTGGAATGGAATTCGTGCTTGTCCATTTTTTTATTCACAATGAGATACTTTTTTGTATGCATACTTTTTTTTGGTTCTGTATGAATGACCGCAAATATACAAATAACCATGCTTATAAAATATATCTCGCAGAAATCTCATTCCGTTTTAAAATGTCGCTAGAACTGCCGCCACTGCGATCTTCTCTGTTCCTGGTAGGATACCAGCACTATCCTGGTGTATATGCGGCAAACTAATATTTCATGACAACTAAAGCAATTTGGCAACGAAAAGTTTCATGTATTTGAGTGAGTATGAGAGAGAGAGGCCGCCGAAAGGGGTGGTGCAGGAGAAAGACTGGAGCAAAATTTGTCATGAAGTTCGGTTTTTTTTCTGTTTGGGGTTGATGGGGAGGTTGGTCCAGTATCTGGATGATGGCATTAGCATCACTGACCCCACATACAGAATAAATGGTGTGAGAATTTGAAAAGGACCCTAAAGAGCGGGGGACAGAGGAAGAGAAAGCTTATTTTGCGTCCTCTTTGAAAAGGAGTAGGTTTTTCTTTTCTTTTTTGCCTTCTATTTTCGGCTTTTGTCGTATTTTCTTTGCATTTATTTTCGCTGTTCGGAGGAGCAGCACATTTGGCTTAAATGCTCCATATAGAAGGTACATGTGTGTATGTTGAGACTAGAAAATGTGTGCGGTCAGGATGCGATTATCCACTTTTCAGTATTTTTTTTTTTTTGTGACTACAACCAATATGTGTGTCTGGGTTTGGGGTTATTTTCTATGCTCCATTCGTATCTTTGAAGCACTTAAATGTGCCATTTTTGGTGACCCTCAGTCGTAGATTTTCAGATTGAAAATTCAAAATCAAATAGAAGACGGCAACGAGCATAATGACGACAAAGAAGGCAGACGACTACGACAACGATGTCGACAATGGGGGCGATGAATATGAATGAATGCATGATGAGCGAGAGAGGATAGAAAAGTACTGTAGTCATTATCCTTGATAAATATTGACATTATAATGAATTTTATTTATCTATTCATTTTGGTTTATTTTTCTTCGTCGTTTCACATAAGAACGTTCATTGTTTTTGTGAAGTATACATAAATCATAGTTAATACTTCCGTATTCCATCAATGTCTTACACATGAGTTGTAAGGATAAAATTTTAATGGCGCATACTTGGCTGATTTGAATGAGGCTGGAGATGGTATGAATTGCGGCGAAAAAAAAAAAAAAAAAATTACTGGATGGTGCCAAAAATTCGGCGTTTGTCGGTTTAATGTTGTTTGGGGGGAAAAATGAAAAACATTTTTGAAAGCTATTAAGGTCGGAAAGAAATGTATATATTTTTTTGGATTTCATAGATTACATTCAAAAAAATGTATGGAAGAATAGTGAATCATCTGCGCTAAATGTTGCATGCGGCTTCTTATCGAAAATTTCAAATAAGCTAGTGTCATAGATTGCTAGCACAAGTGGAAGATGCAGCCCAGGAAGACTTTGGTTTGATCTTGGAAGGACAACGAAGTAGAGGAGGACTACAGCTGGTATCCGTTAGGCAAGCCACCTTAATCAATTGGCTCAAGATCGAGCTGGGAGGAGTGGATTGTTAGTTGGGGTCCGGATTTAATATGGACTCTGGCGTGAAGTTATCAGCTTATGTATTATTACAGGCAGATAATTCATATAACAACGCATAGGATTAATTCTGCACCAGGATAGACATGCTTAAAAGCAGAATGCCGACAGTCACCATGGATGGTGGTCAGATACCAGATACTCGTACTAGCGTAGCCTATAGAAGTCTTTATTTATTATTATTATTATTATTATTTATTTCCATTTCAAAAGAACAATATTATTTCTTATATCTAAGTTATTACAAATTCAATTTCAAAGTTTTAATTAAAATAACTTAAATATCGTTTAACTACGAATTATGCAATCATTTTCGATTGGGTGAAATGGTATCTGTACACACTTTGTGGCATAAAATACCAGTGGTAAGTGCATTAAACTAAAACTTTGTTTTAAAATATTGTGAAAAGCCGCGCCGAGAGTGTAATAAGTTTTATGTTGAGAGAGAACAGTATTGGAAGCTACATATCAAAGTAAAGTAAACATTTAGAAGCGAAAATGAAAGATATGGAAAATAATGAGTATTAAACATTAAAAGTCGACAAGTAATGTTACGCCTACGTAGTATAAAGAGGGTTTAGTGCTGCTTACGTTAATACCTGCATCAATTCTTCTACATCTGATCTGGACAGCAACCAGTTTCTGAGACTTCTAAGGAACAAGGACTTGTTGACTGCATCAATAATAGTACCCTGCTATTGGACTTGATGTTGATAAATATATTGTACTTAATAAATGCAAGCAACCGAAAATTGTAACATGCTTTCAGAGTTGTTGGAATTTGTTGTCATGACTAGTTGTTGTCTGTCAATATTCCGCAGACAAAAATGAAAATGACAACGCTTTCACACATGGTTTGATTTGAATTTCTGCACAATTAGCATTATTTAGCCAATGCACTTTAATAGAGTACCAGCACCATATCCGCCGCGGCTCGTGTAGATGTAGCCGCCTCCTATTAGGGGGTAACATAGGACTCCAACGTGTCTACCTCATTTCGCTAAATATTCGAAATTATCATAAAGTTCAAACTTTAGTATAATATGAATATTTTGTTCTATATTGACGACGTACAAGATTTAATTGACACAAAAATATTTTCTGAAAAATTAGGTAAGAGAACTGCGATTCGTTCAGTGGAGGTTTACTTGGGCTTACCTCCACTACTTACATGCATCTTTTCAAAGAGAGCCATGTCATAATTGTAGAATAATTGATGAGTAAGTTCCCATAGCCTATTCCTGACAGCTAGGAACATTGACGGTGGAATATTGCTTTTGTTCTGGGGCTCTTGAAGCTTAATTGTGAAGCTCTGTGCTATTCTAGTATATTTATAGCGCTTTAAGCGATGTGTTTTTTTGTATCATATGCAACACATTGAAAACTAATTATACGATATTCAACTTAAAAAACCAGCATGCGAAGAAGAAAGAAAGCTGCAAACGTTCGTAAATAGCTGCCTGGGCAATATCTTAAGGATTTTCCGGCCCAATCGTTTCTATAACGAACACCTTTACGAGAGAACGGGTCAGGATCCAATAGGCACAACCATCCAATGACGGAACCATCAGGATGGCAGAAGACCTGGCGGTCCGAGGAGAACATGGCGCAGAATAGTTGAGAAGGAGGCACGGTAGTTGGGAAGAGCTCAGACACATTGCCATAAACCGTACACGATGGCACGTGGGCGTAGCAGAGCCCCCCACAGTGGGATACAGGACATAAGTAAGTAAGCAACTTCAAAATCTGAGCTCTTGCAAACCTAAAATTAGGAGACTTAGGAATAAATCGTCGGTTGACAAGTAAAATTCACTAAGTGCGTTTAGAACTTATTGGAGATAATGAGGTTTGAATGAATAATTTAGGATTAAAAATTACAGTTGATGAAATTTAAAAATCTAAAACTGGTGTTTTGGATCGTTTACTGGACATAAAGACTTTTTCTAGCGATAGATTACTGAAAAATACGGTATTTGGCGGTATTTGGTGATATAAGTCTTTTTGGCTCAAATTTGCGCTTAGTGAGTTTTACCTGTCAACCGACGAAATACCGTGGAAGACAAAATAATAAGTTTTTTCGCAAACTCTGTATTCGTCTTCATGTTTCCTGCAAGAACGCTATATTCCAAATTCTGGTCATGTCAAACTTTGTGCGTCGAGTACAAAGAATAAAATCGTTCGATTTAGCGCAATAAAGAGTATCAGCAGATGCTTTTTCTGGAAAGCTACCTGCCTAACACGGGCGCTTGTTTTTGAAAACATTGCATAGCTATCTTTGATTTAGATGAAGTTATGAGATTTTTAAACTGAACAGAACTAAAAACATTTAAGCCTGACGTTAGTTTAATTAAATACGAATTTGACGCTCATTGCTGGATTAATTAACAAATGCTTTTGCAGATATACAAAACAACAGCGGTATGGTAGATTACTAGTAAGCTTAGTCGTGGTGGCAATTACTAGAACATAGCCTTTGTTTTATTTCAAGAAAAGTAATGACAGAACGGCCTTAAATAAGTATCTACATTAGTCGAAATTATGAAGAATCCGACGTCATAGCGATCATATGTTCTCGAGCACATAGAAAACATTGTTGTTACTACTATAGATAGTTTAAATATATGTACGTAGATGTGAAGTTAATTTATTGCAATTAGTCCCCATTTAGTTGCACCCGATAGGCACCTACCCACTAGCAGCTAAAGTATGTGAATATGTAGTATCTCAAAAGTGGTTATGTTTTCAAGCTCGCCGATGTGCGATTGCACGCAATATCCGAACAGACCCTAAACTGCTTATAGAAACATTCCTTCTTTTATTAAACTATACTATCTAACTCCGAGTAATGAATTATCAGAAATGGGGAACAAATTGACATAAGTCTTGAACTATTAGCACAGCGACAACGGATGTGAAAATGATGTGTGGGTACCTACCAAGTTCAATGAAGTAGGCTGCACATTTGCAAGACTGCCGAAGAAATGATGGAACCTTATTTGCTCTTCTTGAGTATTGTAACAAATATACTTTTAGGGCTAAACTGATAAATTCTAAGCTCTACTTCGAGCTCTACTACGGAACAAAATCTTAAACGCATTCCAACAGTATTTCTAAACATTAGTTAAAAAAAAAAACTGTGTCAATATATTGGAAGCTTAAATATTATTTTTATTTATTTTTTTTTCTAATGGTAGGTGAAAAATTTTCCATAGACACTATGAGAATAGCAAGCGCGTGCTCATAGTAGTCTCAGATTCTTAATAACTAAAAAAACACCACCCTTCGATATAAATTTGTTAGATATCGCAACTAAGTAATAACTTATCAAGCAATTTTTCTATCATGAAATAAAAACGTTTGGCAGGTTACTTTCCAATGAAAGATCCTGCATGTTCCGCAATCTAGGCGCGGTTAATCCTTATCTCGCCAAGTCGAAAGGTTTCGTCCTTTGTAGTCGGCGCAATAAATTGTTCTCATCCAAAATTTGTAGGACCGTATTGTTGACATTTCCGATTAGTCGGTTTCTATGCTTTTTCGCAAAGCTTCTAGTTTCAGCTCCGGTTGTCGGAATTCCGAGATCCCTGTGGATATCGTCGTTTCTAGTATACCACGGTGCTAGGACAATTTCTCTAAGCACTTTATTTTAAAATGTTGGTAAAATATTGGCGTTTGTTTTTTTGGTACAACTCCAAAGTTGTATACCCTAGGTCCACACCGGCTTTAGCACTTGCTTGTATAAAACCAGTTTGTTCTCAGTACTGATTTGGGAATGTTTTCCGAGTAACCAGTACATTTCTCCATATTTGATTTCGAGTTCTTTACGTTTCATTTTTACGTGCGAATTCCATTTCAGTCTTCGAGTGCGTCGAGTGTCATTTCCAGGTATTTGGCCTCGTTTTCAAAAGATATTCGGGCCGAGTTTAGAAAGATTGGCAAATCATTAGTTTTTTTATAAGTGAAAGTCACCTGAACAGATTTAGATTCGTTGGGGGCGATCCGTCAGTCCCTCGTCCATTCATTTACATTATTCAGTGCGTTTTGCAGTTTCGCAGTCGTTTCTTTGATAGTTTTACCTACTGCTAGGATAGCGGTGTCATCGGCAAACGTAGCAAGGATAGTGCCATCTTCTTTCGGTATATCATGAGTATATAACAAATAGAGAAGCGGCCCAACAACGCTTCCTTGCTGTACGCCGGCCGAAATTTCTTTTAGCTCGGAGTATTCATTTCCATGTCTAGCATGAAAGAGTCTATTCCCGATATGATTCTGGAATATCGTATAGGCATACAGGAAGAACTTGTCGTAGTTTGCATTTCAAGCCATCATGCCACACCTTATCAAAGGTTTGCGAGACGTCAAGAAATACGCTTTAGCTTTTTTTCTTCAAGAGCTTTCTCGGTTAAGACAGTAATCAGGTGCACAGAACCGTCGGATGCTTACTTCTGAACCCAAACTGGTGGTCAGGCATAATATTATTTTCTTCTATAACCGGTTGGAGACGCCTTAGTAAAATCGTCTCGAAAATGTTGTATATGACTGGAAGAAGCGAAATTGGTCTATACGATTTAACCTCATTTTTTTCCTGGTTCCAAAACCATTATCACTTCCGCAACAAAAATGCATTAGACACGGGTTGGAAATTTATATAATACTAGTTGTCCCGACAGACGATATTCTGCCTAAATTTCAATAAATTTGTTTGTGATCGTTTTGTGAATTTGTGAACAGCTATTGGAAATGTGTAAACAAAGAAGAAATGAGGAAAAAACGTCAGCAAAAAACAAATATTTGGCGCAACAGCTCTTTAAAGTGCCAGGGCCTAGTTCTCGCAAGCGAAATTGGTCTATACGATTTAACCTCATTTTTTTCCTGGTTCCAAAACCATTATCACTTCCGCAACAAAAATGTATTAGACACGGGTTGGAAATTTATATAATACTAGTTGTCCCGACAGACGATATTCTGCCTAAATTTCAATAAATTTGTTTGTGATCGTTTTGTGAATTTGTGAACAGCTATTGGAAATGTGTAAACAAAGAAGAAATGAGGAAAAAACGTCAGCAAAAAACAAATATTTGGCGCAACAGCTCTTTAAAGTGCCAGGGCCTAGTTTCTCGCAACCACTCATGTTGTGTGCGTTATATTTTTTACACGAATGGAAGGGACATACAGTTTAATGCCGAATCCGAACGGCGATTTGAGAAGCTTTTTCGTGACAACAATACTCTCGGATGTTTGTGAGACGCTCGCGAGAGGTGGGACCGTGAAAAAACTTTTTGGTGTTTTTTGGGATTCGAACTTGGAACCTCATGTGTAGTGATCCGACACACTAACCACTTACGCCACGGCGCCCACAAAAAAAAAAAAACGTCAGCCAAATGACTTATTTTCTTTCATGGAAGAATCACAATGAATTTCAAGGTGTTTTATTTACATTTCCTGGCCACTGTCTCTTAAGGAGGCATGCCATGAGACTAGGGTTATCCGATACGGATGTTTGTAGGTACTGCGACGACCTACGTGTCTCAGAGGATATAACTCATATACTCTGTGAATGTCAAGGAATTGCCAGGACAAGGCTAAAGCACCTTGGTAGATACTTCTTCGACAACCTTGAAGAGGTGAGGTCCCTGAACCATAACAAACAACGATGTCTTCAGATTCTGTAGGGAGATTAATTGCTTGGGAGAATGGGTTTAGGTCTTCTGCCGTGAAGGTTCCCTAGGGATCGCGATGGGCCCACTTTGGTGCCTAGTGTTTTATGATAACCTCGTAACCCTACCTAACCTAACCTAACCTAACCTATTTACATTTCGATTTCGATTTAGATTGCAATGTCATTATTTTGATTGTTTGCTTGAACATCACCGTTTCGTTCATTGCAGTGCTTTGTGATACACGATATTCTTTATTTCGTAAGTTATGGTTTCGAATTCATAGAAAAATCCCATGGAAAAAAGCACATTCAGTTTTTCCCGAATTTTCCAATTTTTTGGGTAACTTTTTCAATTTTTCTTTCTGTCAAAACTTTACTCGGACTATTACGAACATTTAAAAAAATTAAGCCAAATCGGTCCAGCCGTTCTCAGGTGATGCGCTTACCAACGAACAGCATTTCATTTTTATTTATATAGATACATAGATTTACGACATTCGTCCCATTGTATATTATTCAGGACTTTATATTGGATTTAAGATTTTTTTTTTTGATATTTATCAAAACACGCGTTTCAAAACCACATCATAATATGAAGGACCTTACGGTTTATGTGATACAAGCCATTCAAACAAGTGTGATTTTCTAAACTACCTTCTAAAAATAAATTTGGTTTCCCTACAAAATAGTAACTTAAATGGAAAGTTTTTACAATATTATTAATTTAACCAAACAGTATTGGAATGTCACCGGAAGCTCATCAGTTTGTAGCTTCGATCTTCAATGATAAATAACTACTTACTCAGTTAAAACAAATTTGCCATTTTTTCTTGTGAAGTTTTTTTTTTTTAAGTTAAAACTTAATAACGTTCATCATCACTTACCTAGAAAGAAGAATGAGGTAAAAAAATAATTTAGTTTAAGAGTCTTAGTTCACAATTAAAAACATTTATATAAGAAATTTGTTTACCAAAGCATTTTTCGCAGCCATATTTATAATAAAAATTGTTAAAAAATAGAGTAAAATGAAAATAAAACACACCCAAGTGCACAACACAATAATTAAATTCACAGCTAAAAATAAGAGTATTCACAATACAGGGCATACAATATTTATATTTTTTTCTTCTTTAATTTACACTTAAATTTTATTTAAAAATAAAAAATCAGACTCATTCCTTTGGACAGATTTATTTATTTTTTATTTTTTTTTATTTTGCATTTATTTCACCTCTTCATCGAAGATACAACACCAGAAATCAAATTAAGGATGCATTTTAACCAATTTTCTGGCATATCTACAGATGCACAGAACCGGCGTATACAATCCGATGGAAATTGAATATCGATACTTCCGGGTGTACTACGGTTACAACTTCACGTTACGATGATGTTATTAAAAATAATAATCATAATAATAGTGGTATTTATTAAGCCTTGATTCGTTTTTTTTTTTGCTCTCTCTACATCGAATACTAATTGAAATTGCACACGCGTTTTCTGTGCGTTATCAAGGGTGCACAGGATACATTTTGTAGCCGCGCCAGATACCATATTACCGTGTGTACAGTGATAATTTAGCGGATTAAAATTTCGTTAATGCATGGCGTTACGATAAATTTCCGAATTAAGTGATCGAAATCGATTCAGGCCGAGAGGAAATTGAAGAAAATCCTCAAAAGAGGTAAATGACATTGGGAAGCTTTACACGGGTTGCTATGACATTTAAGGGCGGAGTGTAAGGGGGACATAAAGAATGCCATGGTGGATCCGTTGCCTGAAAACAACACTTTCAAAGTTTTTAATGAAGCTTGCTCTAACATTGCGATAAAAAGTGACTGTTGGTAACGTCGTTATAGCATTGAGTGTAACACTCACTCCACTTGCGCTATGAGTTTTTTTCAGTATGCTCAAAAATTTACGCTTGCGACACTTTCCCATTTGAAATAGAGAATGCTTAACTAGTAAGTCCAGACTATTCATGCATGGAGTCAACAACGAGTGACAAAAATAACACTAGTTGCGCGTTGACGTTTCGAAGCAATAGGTGACAATAAGATCAGCGTCGCTTTGACATTTGGTACAGGGAGTTTCTTAGCACAGCGTTTACAGACTATTAATACAAAAAACAATTGGGCAGGACAATGGAAACCGATCTATAAGTCTTGATTTTGAAAACTTAGTTGTTTAGTTCGGCACAGCATAAAAAGCGGTGCATGTGCGTGAAGGGCGTCAATTATAATTATAAATAGCGTAGAACGACAAACAAGCTTGACAAAGTAAATAGAATCAAATTATCTGATCGCGACATGACATTAGGTATATAAATGTCGAAGGCATATGAAGTGTCAAAAAAATCAAAAATGAGTAAAAATGTATTTTTCCCGGAAGGATATAATAATCGTATTACCTCATAGCTCAACAAACGTTACATCTACTATTGAATACACGCCGTGACTCTGTATTATAACCACTTCTTCTTATTCATCCTTTTCGGCGATGTTATGATCCGAAAACAAGGGATCATAACCCTCCCACTTCATCGCATTTCTACTGATCCGCCTGTTGGGTTCGCCTATTTGTCCTCAGAAAATATTGGCAGGCCTCCCGATTTTGAATCACTCGGTTACTGAGGCCAATGAAATGCCAATGTCGTCGCATTTGTGTAATCCAGGCGTTTATAGGCCTGCCTCTCCTACCTCGCGATGTCTTTGGAACGTTCATTAACGTTCATTGATATCGCCTTTTTAACATGTTCAAATAATCTCTTCTTTGAACGTGGCAATACCAGCAGAGCCGGTCGGTATTATAACCACACAAATGACAAAGCTCTAATAAAGCGCATAAAGTAATAGTAACTTTTCTGAGCCGCTTAATCGCTTACACAAAGCGCGTGGAGCGTCTACATTTCTCCAAACATGCCATAAAAAGGAAATTCGACTTTTTTTTCTTTGATAGAATATGAGAATAGGCTCTTTATGTTGGTAAACAAATGTCAAAGCTCACGCAAAACGCATTAAACACAACAACAAATATCCTCCAACTATTTATAACACAATCTAGACGAACTCTGCTCGATGTATCGCATTGAAATCACGACGTGAACTGGTATCCTTGCAATATCACATCATGCGAATCCTTAAAAAAAAGTCGTATGACATTAAGAATCGTTGTCCTTGTCCTAAATCTCGATTCTAAAATACATATGTACATATACAGAAAACCGGTGACTTTCTAAAAATCCAAGGTTACGTAAGTCCTTTATTATTATACTCGTTGTTTTTTTTTTCCTGCCTCATAAAAAGGACACCACGAAAGGAATCATAAAAAAAATATGAAATCATATTTTATCGCTGACTTTCTATTTTTTTCACAGGAACAATTGATTTCTCTCCTTCTCGCAAATTTTCTTTTTTTTGCGGACCTAAGAATCCTGTGGTGGCAGTAGGTCGACTAAGAGAGTATCCATTCATTCATAAAAGGCACACAGTCAGGGAACTAATGCATTTGGTCATATAATATTTTATTGTATCTATTTCAAGTAAAAAAAAAAATGAGAAAAAGCGGAAAATACGCAAACAAAGCGATGTAAGGTGAAAGTTTGTAAAATGTTCTTAAACTACCGGCATGCAAGTAAACAACATTTTTTTTTATGAATCTTTCAAAAATAGCCATAAATAATGTTCTAATATGCAAAAAGGAAAGCGAAATTATACGTAGGCATAGATGGGTAGACAGATGAATTTGCAAAACAAAAAATTAGGTCAGGATGTCGTCCTTTTTTTCGGTGATCGTGTGCACTGTCTGTCACATCATGTATTCATGAAATATGAATTATGAACAGGTAGTCCTTTGTAGTCATTGTTATCGAAATTGTAAAAAGGAACTGAAACAATTGGGCTGGAAGATATTTTTGTCGAACAACCTGTCTTACGTAAGATGCCATAAATCCTATATTGCGTGTGTCCTGGTCACGTATGCAAATTGAATATGTACCTATGCTGTGGAAAATAATTTGCAAAGAAGCATTCTTTTCAGTTCTTTTGTTTTTATTTTCGGTCCCAGCAACAAAGGGACCAAAAACACTTGATGTGGCCCTTGTTTTATGTATAATTCACTGTTCAGTTCAAAAACCGCTCAAAACCACGAGTTATGTCCAGAAAGACATAAATAAATAAATATTCAATTAGCCAGTAATCCACCAGCCTTCTTTGAGGGACCTTATAAACGTCTTATCGTAACAGAATGCGTGTCGACAATTATATGGTCAGCAAACCCACCAGCCCTGAATTTACTTCCATGCATGGCTTTTATGTCGGTATAAGTTGATTACAGGTTTTTGCGAAAGTGTATACTTTGGTAAGTTGTGTAATTACCAAATATGCATCAGACCATACATGGTTGATGGGTTTTTGAAGAGGAAGCGCAAATTAGCGGGGCATACATACTCCCGAGGCGGACGAATTGATAAATTATAAGAAGGTCATAAATAAATATGTAAGTTATTCAATTAGAAGTAGAGATGTTTAAGTTTTCAATATGCACGAATAGTTTGAAATAAACTTTTTTTTTTAATTAGTGTGAAAAATCTGTCCGGTAGAATCTATCTAGCAAAGAATCTTTGGAACTTTTGATGAACACTTCCTTACCGACGGCATTTTTGGTGAACCTTCTTCTTATTTTGGCGAGGTTATGATCTGAAAACAGGGAATCATAACCCTCCCACTTGACTGTATTGAGACTGATCCGCCTGAGGGGTTCTCCTGGTGGCGTTTATGGTGGACCATACGGTAATAAATTAACTACCAGGAATCATTAGGCAGGATAATTTCTCGAATGAGGGAGCTTCTCACTATCGAGGTGTTATGTTACTACAAACAATCTCTCGGTGCGCTGGCTCAGCGTTATAGGCTCACCTTTCCCTAGAGAAGTTTAAAACAAATAAAATTTAATTAAGAATGCAAGGAAAAGGTTCACTGCTCTCTAAGTCTGCGAAGGATGGTCCTTAAATTGGTTAGGTTTGGAATTTTTGGGTGACTGAGCAGCGAATAAAAATTGGGAGCATATCCTGCAGTGGCAACTCATACTGCACTTGTATCTAAAAGAGTCGTTATCCTTATGTATTTTTCGAAATTGTATTTATTATCTCTTGATAATTGTTGGGGAGCGAGGGGCATTTAATCCAAAAAAAGTTGGTCAGCAAGTCGGTCATTTCATTATCCATATGTTATTTGTATTATTGGTTTCAGTATTATTATTTAGGGGTGGCAATGGTGCAGTGGTAATGTCGTCAATTGCCATGCTAATGGTTCATAGTTCAAATCCTGATGTCAGCAAGCATTTATTTATTTCTCATGAAATATATAAAATCAGTACGATCATTTGCAAAAGCTTGTGTGAACACTACTGCGAAGGCATAACACTGGCAGTAGCTTGGTCATGCGGCTGGAAAAATTGTTCGCTCTGTTGATGGTGATTTGCCCTTGACATCGGTTATCGGGAAAAAAGTACTGTGAATCAGAAAAAAAGACAAGAAATAACAAAAAATAACCCCAGTTATCTGGACGCCACCCCCGGGAATCTCTGAAGCATAAACAGTCAGTCAGCTCAAGAACCACTGCACCAAAATCTTTCTCTCTCTCTCTCTATCTATCCTTTTCAACGCCGGCATTGTGCGTAAACATGTTAAAGGTATTCATAACCCTTTGAGTGCGCGCAAATTAAAAAAAAAAAAAAAGTACAGAGTGACCAGAGTTTTCTTTGTCAATTCGGGTAACATTTAAAGGTGCTGAAATTTAGTCTCTATATCACTTCGTTTTGAACAGTTGGTTATCAGAAAGTAGATGAGTTTTAGACAGCTACTTAGTGTCACACACTGTGTAACAAAAAATATTTTTGTTTGTAATATGACCCACTAGGAAGTGTTTACTGGCGGATGCACCAATAATTCTAGTTCCATGTCTGTTATCCACACTAAATCATACATATGCAGATGGGTGTGGCAAAAAGTGAAAATGTGGAAATGAAATTGGAAAATTCCTATCCCTTTCACTGAAAACAAAAAAAGAGATTACAAACTTTCGCCCCAAGGCTTTTTATAAGTAAAGCGAAAAAAAAGTAAAATGTGAATTGAATATCACCTTTGTGCTTTGCAAAACCGCTTCTTTTCTGAAAAGAGTTAATGAGGCTAAAGTGGCAATAGTGGTGTTGAAATGAAGAAGCTTGAGTTTGATTATTATTTTTACTACTCTTCACCATGGGTAACCCTAGAAGTTTGCAAAAGTCTTCCGTGGCTGTTGGCTCTAAACCATTGCTGTCCGTGAAGTTTTGCAGTACCTGCTTTCTATTATCTCGAAATGTCTTTAGCAATTCTTTCATTTTTATGATTTTTTCTCTGATAGAACCACGAGCATCATCTTGATACAGGACCTGTCGCTGAATAGCAAAATTGGCGAATAGTTTGACATCAGGTACATTACTTTCCAAATTCACTGTCAATCTTCTGTCGGATCACGCAGAATATCCACACAGATACTTAATAATGCTTTTACGTTCAGCAAGAGAAAACGATTTATACGTCGTGTGATTCCCTTCAGCCCGTTTCCCGAAAATTCGAGCTCCCAGCGGGTATATTCTATAACTTCGAGGTAGTAAGGGACTTTGTCTGCTATAAACTCTGAGAACGACATCAGCGCAGAAATCAAGCGAAGAATAACTCTTGCTTATAAGGGGCTTATAAGGCAATTCAACAGTAAAGCCCTATCTCGAACAACTAAGGAGACTCTGCATAAGACCCTGATCAGCCCAATCCAGCTTTACGGCGCTGAAACATGAACTTTATTAAGAGAGGATGAAGATATCCTTGGTCGCTTCGAGAGAAAAATTCTTCGCAAGATTTTCGGTTCCGTTTGCGTTGACGGGTTTTGGAGGAGAAGATTTAATCACGAACTATACGAGCTGTACAGCGACATCGATCTAGTCAAAAAACTGCGTATTGGACGTCTGAGATGGCTAGGACATGTAGACCGAAAGAACATCAACGCTCCGGCCCGCAGAGTCTTCGAATCTAATCCCGAGGGACGACGCAATAGAGGGAATCATCGCCGTAGGTGGCGCGCACAAGTTCAAGTGGAACTCAAACAACTGGGAGTGTGCAACTGGAGGCAATTAGCTAAAGACCGAGCTAAATGGAGAGGCTTGTTGGTTGTGGCCCAGGTTCACCCCGAACTGTAAGCGGGTATATTCCGCTCAAAAAGTGCTAAAGTTTCATATGTAGGTACTAACCATTCATATCTTAATGGCGCCATAGACATACCCATAAACTCTGTGGCAATAAGTTGAAGTAGCTTAAGTTGACTTAAGTCAAAATTGAATTAATTACAGAAAAATGTTCCCAATGAGAGAAAGTATTTTTTATCAATTTTTTAGTTGCACATCTGTAAAGACTGCTTACGGCTATCAGAGTAGTGGTACAATTAAAAAATTGCATACAATTTTCAAGTGAACGACAACTTTAAGTGCCTCTCCTGAAAAATCGTACAAATGGACTTAAGCTACTTCAACTTTCCACAGAGCTATAGTTGGACAAAGATTTAAGTGCTTGTGGTCATTAGCTCGAACGCCATCTATAAACTAAAGGGTACTAGAATACATTTTAGATTTGCCGAAGTTGTATAAATTCATCATTTAAAAAGCAAAGTGACATAAGTTAAAATTAATAAATTTGCAGGACAGCCGTTTGAAATTTTCTATGACATTGGGCATCTTCTGGTTTTCAGTTCAATTAAGATTTCATAGAACGCCAAAATGGATATCCAGTCAGGTAGAAGTCAGGCTTTCCCTCGCGATTTACGAAGACATAATACCACACTTCAGATGTAAAATTAACCTCATAAGACATTTTATTTCACTTGCCACCTTTGGATATACTCGTATATAGCAAACGAGTGGCAGCTTGTGAAGTCTCTGGCACGAGTTTCATATCGCACTGATCTAGTCTATGTACCGGATACTCCTCTATTCTTAACGAGTTTGAATTCCTTCCGCAAGACACTAAACGTATGTGTATGTGTGTGTATAGTGTGTGCCTCACTCACATAAGCACATCTAGTTGAAGTGAAACTTCAATTCAATAAAGCGTATTATTTAAACGGAGCACACAACAGCTGATACATCTACTAAGTTTACATGACCGGGTTGGGAGATCGGATTCGCACAGGATTGAGTTTCGATTCACGTTTTCACTTAGAATCGAAACGAAAGAGGATTCAGTTTGGTACTTCTTCCTCTGTACGTGAAGTTCATTTCCTTTCTCTACTGTCTCTATCAGTCAAACTCGATCTTCGCTGTTCTTGGAATATATGCCATCGTCGCAAAGGAAAACAGCCTATCTACTGGCTCTGACGATTTTTTTATTTATATATTACGCGCACTCCTGGGTTATGAATACCTTTTAAATGTTTTTATTTAGTTCGGACGTTGGAAAGGATAGATAGAGAGAGAGAGAAAAATTGGTGTAGTTGTTTGAAACTCAGATGCTGTCTTCAAAAAATCCGGAGTGGTATCCGGATTACTCGGTAGATTTGTTTTGCTATTTCGTCTTTCTTCTGATTCACAGTATTTTTTTCCCGACCGCCTGATGTCATAAACATATCAAGCATTCAACAGACCGAACAATTTTTCCAGTCTGAAATCGGTCACCTCCAACTCAAAAATTGCCCTAAATTGTCGCCGTTCTATTAACGAGATGGCTAAACAAAACAATATTCACCTCATTTGAATGTCGAGACACAGAGGCATTCCAGGGAATTGCATGGCCGGCGAACTCGCCAAGCAGGGTACTAGCCTATCGCAGATGGGCATACGGCACTACGTGCCTCATTACTAGACAAATCTGGCCTAGGTGGATATCAAAAATGTTCCAACTGTCTTATTAGACAGAAAATAGCGCTCATTATAATTGTAGTAGGTGTCATCACGGGTACTGCATTATTGGAAAGCATGCCATCAGGTTACGCCTCCTCGCAAATGACTTTTGTATAAGCTGTATGAACCGAAAAGAGGAAAAAACCAAAACCAAACTACACCTCCTTTCTACGCGCCATGCTCTTTCTGTTCGTAGAAGATTGCACTTAGGAGCCTACATCTTTGACAATTTAGGCAATCTGGCTAACGCCAACATCACTGGCACAATAGATCTCTCTGGTCGCAGTGCCTACATGCCATATGGGCATGGTCACCAACCTGTTTAAAAAAACGCCAACATCATCAGCTGCCTCCAACCTCTTATAACAAGCTCCAATTGCTTCTAAGGGTAGTTCTTTCTAGGAATCATACTCGTAGATCTATGTGATACCACAATGGGCCTTTCCTGGTCTTTTTGTACGATTTTTTTTTTTTGTAGATCAAAATTAATTTCGACTTATTTATGTTACTTTGCTTTTTAAGTATGTCAGTATGTTCGGTGGCATGGCGCTGCTGATAGCATTTTATTTTTGTACAAAATAGGTGTTGGAGTACAATTAGATGCCGTAGTGTGTCGGTGTCATACCTATTTCTTCGAAGCGGGGTTATTCGTTAAACGATCTGCTGCAGTACAAATACCATATTTTGCCTAAGATGTGGAGATGCAATGCCATGAGCTTAAATATCAAGCTTAAACAGTCAGCCTAAGCGTAGAGCCATCATATGAATGTAAATAAAAGCTGTATCAATCGGTGTCTCAAAAAACATATTACGAGTGCTCTGGCCAAACCATATCTCAAATGGACAGTTCTATGAGAGAAAGAACGCTCTATCAGCAACGTATAGATGTGTTTATACAAAAGCGAAAGGGGCAGGTAACACTCTTTCGTTTCCGTCAACAAAACTATGCAGCCCGCTTACTCAAGAAGAAAAGATATCGGGTCAGTCTCGTAAAACTTGACGCAAGACAGTTCACGAGGGATCGATGCGATTAAGAAAGAGTTGAGGTAGTAGATGGTTTAAAGCCCTTAAAGGGACAAGTAAGTTAGTAACTGTGAATATATCGAGGTCAAAGGTGTAGATTCGTCATACTAAAGGCTTCAAGGATAACAGAAGTCTTTTAATATAAGTTGTATCTCAGAGACACTGGAATAAATTTCCATTTAAATGTGAAATTTGGAATTGAAGGTCTTCACAAAACCAAAGCCTATCAACTAAGATATAAGTTATTGATCGCATGACCACAGTAAGACACTAAAGAACTGTATAATCAATTTCTTATTATAACTCTTGAGGGCAATCAGAATTCGAGCTATGCCTACACACGCAGCGATTGATTTAAAATTCCAATTCTCGACAAGTCGTCTGGTACAAGCATTAAAAACTCCTCTCCTTATGTAGTAGATCTCCTTAATTAAATGTGAACTCTTCTGCAGCTGCGGATAAATCATTTTCAACTAATAAATTCAATTAAGTCGCATAAATAAATTTCGTATTCAACATCAAGCAAGAAACAGAAACACATATACGAGTACATAACATACAAATAGAAATTGTCTCCGTTGCGTGCTGCACTTTATAAAACCCATACAGGCACAACTCTCGCCTTGGTTGAATATATTTTATTTCTTCAATTAAAAGATTCATTTTGTCATGCCCCTATACTCTCCATCATCATCATCATCATCATCATCATCATCATCAACACAGCCAGCAGCAGTTTTGCAGAATGTGGTGCCTGCCTTTGCTGTTCTGTACTCCGCCAAAGTCATTTCCCTTCCATCAAACAACAACAACTAAACTTTAAAAAAAAGGATGAAGAAAATTGCAGAAATAAGATAACAAACCGCCACTGCACTAAGAAAACCGAAACAAGTGGGAGAAGGCTCCAACCAACAAGACCAAGTTGATGGAGAAGAAGAAAAAGGAGAACCTTCTGCCTAATATAAAACATAAAATGGCACCACATATGGACGCCGATACTATATTGAGACGAAGATGGAGGAGTTCTCCAAACTTGGAGTGAAAAAAACCTGGCTCAAAACGATCCAAAAACGATGCACAAAACCCAAGACCGAGAACGACGAAGCTACGATGGAATAGCGTAACAACAACAAAAACTGAAAAATGGAAAACATGTTCCGAACCAAACAACCGGTAAGAAATGTGAACTCGTCGTTGTCGACGTAGCTGGAAGAACGTTTTTTCTTCCTACTCTCTAGAGCCGTGGTCCATCTTCTCAAAGGCCTTCCCTATCCTATATGCGCGGATGTCGCGCATTTTTTCTCTTTTTTTTTTGTTTTATTTTTTTTTATTTCCTCTGCTGCCATTCTCTTCCTTTCTGCACATTTTGCAGCTTATAATGATTTAAAATTCCATTTTAAGAATTTTATACTTAATGATGTGTTTTGTTGTATATATTGCTGTGTGTGAGCAATAAAGGGGGCCGGGTTGTACAACAGTAGAAATCAACACAAAAGCAAAAGAAAAACCACAGCAACAGGAATCAGGAACATCAACAAAAGAAGCGAGAGATACATCTAAAGGAGGAACAACTGCATAAGCGATGCGACGAACGAGCGGACGGAGAAGAACCAGGATAAAAAAAAATTGTCATCGTTGTCGTCCGTTTTCATCGGTTCCATCGTTAGCTATGCCATGCTTCTGAACTGACATTGCTGCCCGGTTCGGCTACGTCTGTCTCTTTGCTTTATACACTCGCTTTCTATCCCTCTATATACGTATCGCTAGAGAGCGCGCAATGTTTGTGTGTATCTTAAAGATACACTTCATTTCAAATTGCAATGCACCGCGCAACAGAGCGGTCCAAAACGGCATTTCCAACTTTTTTTCTTTTCTGTTAACTATACAAACACACACAGTAAATACACATTGAAGTGCAGAAATAGTTATATGTTGACAGGTATACCTTTGAGGTAGATAGATGTGTAATTTTCTTCTTTTTTTTTCGAACTCAAACTTCTTCCTTTTCTGACATAGATGTGGAAGACAGGGGGCGGGATGCCACCATATGCCAAGTCGATGGGGGGTTTTTTGCTTTACCAATTTGCTGCTGGTTTTTTAAGTAAGTTTTGTCGTTGTATTTATTTATTTATACAGTGAGACCAACTAATGTATCTAAAAGATACTATATAGTTTGGCTGACCAGACTAGTTCGTTAAAATCAACCAGCAGAATGTTGCTGGTGTTCCTTTTTTGTGAGTTGAGATTGTGCAAACGTTTCCAGTATGTTGATGATGGTTTTTTTTGTTGGTTTTCTAATGGAGAATCCAGATAACGAACCCTTAAGCAAGGCAACAGCAATAACAGCCTATAACTAAGAAGAGAATGCAGGTTCTTGTAGTTTATTTTTTTACAGGAAAAAATATAAATAAAACAAAATCAATGGAAATACCAAAGTAATGGAAACAAGAAAAGTTACTTGGCATACTAAGTGAGAAGGAATGAAATTGAGCGTAAGATTTAAGAAGGATTTGATCAGCGTTTCTATGAGACCTTACATGGGGGTTTGCGAATCTAAGCCTGTGTAAAGCTAATACTCAAACTATTCACTTGAACTTTTTGGACTTTGTTTTTACGCACTAGACTAAAAAGTATCTAATTAGGTTTTAAAATTGCGGGGTGGTCATGGAATATTTTTGTTACAGAACAAGTTACCTTTAGAATACCCTCCCAGAATACATATTTCCAAAAGCTTAAGATATTCAAGCTGGTTGGCCTTATGCAGAAGAGGCATAACAAAGAAGCTCATAGCTGTTATAAAGGCTACATACGAATGTAGCAAGTGTCACGTTTTATATAATGGTAATGTATCAGATGATTTTGAATTTCAAAGTCAAGTACGATAAGGGTGCTGCATTCGGAACGCTATCTACAATCTGGGGAAGCACTGCCAGCATATGAACCAAGCTGCAAATGTTCCGCTCTAATGTATAACCAGAAATGATTTGTAGGTGCAGTACTTGGAAGGTGGATACCACTGTCACAAGCAAACTGCAAGCCTTCGAAAACAGATGTCTAAGAACCATCTTGAGGAGCTTTTGGCTCAGTCGTATCTCCATCGAACAACTCTAAAAGAGAACGGACCATGAACCTATATGTACTGCTATACCGAGGAGAAAGGGACAATCGATCGGCCACACACTACGGCGCGACGACAACTCCATTGCAAAATATGCCATGCAGTAGAATCCGCTCACCCAGATAGGCAGAACATCGGAACCCCTCGGGCACCACAATGAAACCTCCGGTTTGATGAGGAATGCTGGCACGCACATGCAGCGAAAGAAGAGGCATACAAAGTAGCGCTGCATAAACGAACTAGAACTGCTCGCGGGCTTTACGAGCGAAAGAGTGAAAGAGGAACATCGATTTCTCAGAAAGAAGAGGAAGGAGCATGAGAAGCGCTCGAACGAGAAGATTGAGAAACTTTATGTGTAGGAATGATGTTCGAAAATTTTACCAAAAGGTAAAAGAAACATGCCAGGGTTTCAAAACCAGAACAGAAGCCTGCAGGGACGAAAATGAAAAACTATAGTAGTAGTATCTCAGTCGGTGCTGAGGATGCGGAAGGAACACTTCTGTAGACTGCTAAACGGCAACGATAACCAATATTCCGCTGTCAGGCATAATGAGCCATTCAAGAATGACGATGATAGTCAAGATTCCCATCAACCCGATCAGAATGAAGTGAGGATAGCGACATCTAAATTTAAATCTATTAAAGCTGTTGGAGCCGACTGCCTTGCAGCCGAACTTTCCCAGACAGGAGGAAATAAGTTGGTAAGAAGCATGTACCAACTTATCTGTAAAATTTGGTAGGACGAAACTATACCCGATGAATGGTACCTTAGCATCAATTGTCCGATCCTGAAGAAAGGAGTTAGAGTTAAGGTCCCTCGCTGTTAGTTCTTAAGTTTAGATTTAAGCTTGCTTGTATTAAGCTAAATAAATAAATACAAAGGAGAACTGCGCCAACTACAGAGGTACAAATTTTCTCCACATTGCATATAATATCCTGTCTGTCGTATTATGTGAATCTCTAAAACCGATCGCCAACAACTTGATAGGTCCTTATCAGTGCGGTTTCAAGTCAGGAAATTCCACCATTGATCAATTATTCACACTACGGCAATTATTAATTGCAATAAATTATAAAATTAATACGCATCATCTTTTCATCGGTTTCAAAGTTGCCTATGATAGCTTGTATACAGAGCCATGTCTAGTCTCGTCATCCCTGCCAAGCTAGTCCGTTTTTGCAGGATGATGATGGAGAACTCTCGCTGCTCCATCAAAGTCGGAAAGAACACCACCGAACCATTCGATGTCAGGAAAGGTCTTAGACAAGGTGACGCGCTATCATGCGATGTTTTTAACATAATACTTAAAAGAATTGAACGAAACTCACAAGCCAACGCCGGAGGTACAATCTTTTACAAATTTGTACAACTACTCGCTTACGCCAATGAAATGACATTGACATAGTCGGAAGAACTCAGCGGGCCGTCAGTGAGACATTTGCGATTATTGAGACAGAGACAGCAAAGATGGGTTTAGCGGTCAATGAAAGCAGAACGAAATATATGCTGTCTACAAAAAAGGACACTCAACAATGGCGTCTTGGCCAAAACGCCAAAATAGACAGATATATGTAATTTTGAGGTAATAAAGGACTTTGTCTATGTAGGCTCTATGGAGAAGAAGAACGAAGAATTACTCTTGCGAATCGGTGTTTTTATGCTCTAAGAAGGCAATTGAGTAACAAAGTTCTATCTTGAACTACTAAGGTAACTCTTTGTACAAGGCAATAATTATCCCAGTTCTGCTTTATGGCGCAGAGGCATGGACCTTGTCAAAATCGGATGAGGATTTCCTTCGTTACTTTGAGAAAAAAGTTCTCCGAGTGAGCTTTGCTCCCGTCTGCACAGACGACGAGGGAAGGAGAAGGTAAAATCCCGAACTATACGGCCTATAAAAGGACATCGACCTAGCCTAGAAGAATACACCCCAGATGGATGGCGCAGTAGAGGACGAGCTGGCGATAGGTGGCGCAAACAGGTAGAGAAGAACATCAACCAAATTGGCGTGCGCAACTGGAGGCAGCTTAAGTTTATTGGTTGGGGCCCAAGTCCACCGTGGACTGTAGCGCCACCTAAGCAAGTAATTTAATCTAACCTATACCTACAAAGAGCTGCAGAATATTTTGCATTGCTTCTCGTAATATGAAGCCAAAACCAATCATATGAGCTATTAACGTGGTTCTCTCTAAAGCAATATCCACAATAGTAATGATAGCAACTGTTTTGGCCTGTAGCAATGCAAGTGCTGTAGTTTGTGCACCAATTTACGTATACATAAAGCGTTAATCAAACGCAGATTCTCAATCTGTTGTGCTTGGTATCCAGGATAAGTTTCTTCTTCTGAGAGAAATACCGATTTCGGAGAATGAATAACAACCTAACCATTTACTAAGGGGGCATTCACAGCAAATAGTACATGCCACTTGCTAGGATAACCTTTTTTTATCACCTTTCAGGGCATACACACAGGAGCGGTTAACACCAAATAATCCATAAATATTTTAAATTTCAATTTCAACAATCTCGGTCTGGGTCTACAATTGGAAATTCGGCGCTAGCCAGCAACCCCTGTTGTTGTTATACGTGCCTATCCGCGGCGAGTATATCACTTTCAATGTTTTTAATCGTTTATTTCTACCTGAAATACACTACAATAGTAAAGAAGAGACCCTCATATCTTTCCTCCTTAGGCCCCCATCGCTTTAGACTCGACGACTCTCCAGAATACCTAGCTTGTCCTGGTAGCGACGAGGACCCGAAACTTGTCGCTTTTAACTGCACTATGTTCCTTGAGGAAAGATGGAGATTGGAAAGAGAATTAAATGTCACACTTGAAGCTCCTAATATAATAGTGGAGATGCTAAATTCAGTACGTAGTTGGGAGGCGGGTAGCGCACTAGTAACCCGAATACAAATTAAGCTCAGACATGCAGTAAGCCAGAGAAGAATGCTGTAAACACGAACAATGGCGGCCGTATAACGTGAAAACCCGCCCCATGGAGAAATACCTGACGGTGGTCCCGTGGGGTAAGGGTCTGAGCTAGATGAGCTAAGGTTTAGTCAGTAAGAATCTGACACTACCATTTAACTTCCAACGTTCCCCCTCCGTTTATCAATAAAACAAACAAAGGTATACGAGTATCTTCGGTAAAATTTAAAGGCTTTAAGACTCGTCAGAAGACTAGGGAGAAGATAACTAAAAAGTTTTTTTTTTTAATATACCTTGCTACGAGTACCTTTCTTTACCCTGTAAAGGCAATCCAATCCAAACAAAATACGCATTGCTTATGCCTTTTCCGCCTTCATCTTAACAAAAACGCAGACAAAATGTAACAACTCACAGGAAGGAACATTTCAGTATGAAAACAGAAAAACTTGCGGTAAGATACCCCCTCCATCAGTAGGCTAAAGAAAATGCAAGAAGAAAATATTTTGCAGTTTTTCTTTTTTTTTCTCATTCTCTTGGCCTATGAGAATTGAGGGAGAAAAAACTTAGCACAGCATATGTATGCAAAGCCAAACTTTCGAAATGCTTTTTTGTGCAGCACAGCACCTCTTACTGTACATATTCACGTACAAACTGAGTCAGAAAACGACACGCTTTTCCAGCAACTCCAATTCAAATCGGTTTTCATTTGCAATGCTGTTGAATTGCGCTTTTTTTGTCTACTTCTTCTTTGAAATGAATTCGTGAATACATATCACATTGTATCTAGAGATACATTATCTGCATTCATAGTCTGGTCGTATATCTAAAAATGTAGATTTTTTTCTATTCGTGTACTATACTACACAACTGGTGTTAGTGGATACGAGGGACTCCCCTCTAGATACCCCCTGCCTATTAAGATATGAACCCTGTTGTATGCAATTTTTTTTTGCTGCAATTCGTATTAATTTAGCGATCTACAATCCGTCTATGCTAAAGCTACCTACGCATCTCGAGGATATGTGTATACTATTACGAGCTTAGTTGGATATATTTTTTTCCCCATGGACTATCCTTCGACGTTATTTTTGTTGTTAGCATACATTTGAGATAAAAAAGTCGATTGTACATTACGAAATTACGCCTTAAATAACTATAATTGACGCATTTGTTGTAAATAGATAACAAGTCCGGCATAAATATAGATATTTCGTATTCAAAACTACGACAGGGTAACGAAATTAGAGTAAGTGGGAGGGAGGAAGGAACACATTTGTAGTGGGTTTGAGATTTCGTTTGAGAATTTATAATTTTATTGTATTGCTTCAGGAGATTTGAATTACTTTAAGAATGTATGTGTAGGCAAACCTTGAGTTGAGGTGGCATTTGGTGAAAATCCCAAGCACGAAATATTGTCCTCCATCCATCAACTTCTTGACCATGCGGTAAGATTCGGAAACAGGATTTGAGCCATTTCTGAAAGGTGTAGATGATAAAAAAGGGAAGCAGAGAATTCTCACGAAATTAAACTTTCTTGAATCTGGGGAGTGGTGGATGAAATCTCCAACTTGAAGCAACCGTTTCATTTAGGTATAACAACTTAAGATCCTCGGTTCATGTCTACAATATATTTTTAGTGGCTTTTGAAAGAAAAAATTAATGTTGAATGAAACTTAACATCATTTAATAGAATTACAGGCATCTGTATACATAGCCGGTAACCTAAAAAATTCGACCGCCCAGTTTGCAATTTGAGCGTTAGGATCGATAATAATATTTAACTAAATAATAATATCCCCATTTCTCTACTAATATATAAATTCAACATCCAAATGGTTGCACTCTATAGCCCAATTCTTACAGAAACATTCTTTATAACGCATAGATTCAGGACCTTTTATGAAATACTTCTTTGAACTTGAGAAGTTCTTCAAATTCATTTCGTACATCCTGTCGCACAATTAAAATAGAACTATCAAACTTCGCCTGAACCTTTCACATTTTTGGCCGAAGTTTTGAGCTTCGCGGTATGCCCTCATATGGTACAATCCACACTGGAGTTTTGATGACCTTGCGCAATACTTATCCTACGACTCCGGTCGAATAGATATGACGTCTGACGTAATGACACCAGAACTCCGACTGTTACGCAAATTTAAAGTTGACTTTCCTTGTGTTCAGTACTGTCTTCGGCTAAAGTCTGAGCCAGGAATAGAATGTAGTCATATTTTCACAGACGGCTCCAAAACCAGTCAAGATCTGGAAGATCTTCGTGAAAGGCTATAACATAAGGTTTCACTTCTCGTTAGGCAAAAATGCCCCTGTTTTCCAAGCGGAAACTTATTCAATTCTAATGGTCATGAAGGATGACAATGGAGAACGTTCGCTGCTCCATCAAGGTCAGTAATGACCTCACCGAGACCTTTAATGTCAAAAAAGGTTTTAGACAAGGTGACGCGCTGTCATGTGACTTCTTTAATATTGTATTTCAACGGATTGTGCGGAACTCACTACCCAACATCAGAGGCACAATCTATCAAAATTCCGTACAACTGTTTGCATACGCTGACGACATTGACATAATTGAAAGAACTTAGCGGGCTGTCACAGATGCGTTTGCAAGCATTAAAGCAGAAGTGGCCAAAATGGGTTTAGCAATAAACGAGGGCAAAACCAAGTAAATGCTGTCAACAAGAAGGGACAATTAACACCGACGAATTGGACAGAACGTTACAGTAGGCACCTATAACTTCGAGGTAGTAAGGGACTTTGTCTTCCTTGGCTCTGCTATAAACTCGAAAAACAAGATCCGCGCAGAAATAAAGTGTAGAATAACTCTTGTCAATCGCTGTTTTTTTGGGCTTATAAGGCAATTCAACAGTAAAGTCCTGTCTCAAAGAACTACGGAGACTCTGTTTAAGGCTCTGAAACATGGACTTTATTAAAAGAGGATGAAGATATCCTTGGTCGCTTCGACAGAAAAATTCTTCGTAAGATATTCGGTCCCGTTTGCGTTGACGAGTTTTGGAGAAGAAGATTCAATAACGAACTATACGAGATGTACAGCGTCATCGACCTAGTAGGAAAACTGCGTATTGGACGTCTGAGATGGCTAGGACATGTAGAGCGAATGGACACCAACACTTTGGTCCGCAGTCCGCAATCTAACCCGGAGGGACGATGCAGTAGAGGACCTCCTCGCCGTAGGTGGTGCGCACAAGTTCAAGGGGACCGCGACCAACTTGGAGTGCGATTAGCTAAAGACTGAGACAAATGAAGAGGCTTGTTGGTTGAGGCCCAGGTTCACCCCGAACTGTAGCGCCACCTAAGTAAGTAAGTAATGCCTATGACCTATATAGTGAAAAATAGGTGGAAGGGTCGAACTATATTCGTCTGTAGTGACAGTCAGGCTGTCCGTAAGATCTTGTTTAACCCTTCAATCACTTCCAAAACAATTCGTAAATGTAAAAACTCTTTGAAGTTGGTCGTAAGGCTGAATTCTGTGTCTCTTATAACGGTCCCAAGTCAGACTGGAATCTTGGGAAACAAGATCCTCTATGAGATTGCTAGACAAGGCTCAGGGGGTGTTTTTTCATGACCCGAACCTGTTTTGGATCTCCCTGCGTCCTCGGTTAGGGCTTCTATTGACGATTGGGTTTTCCACAAACATAATTATGTGTAGCATGACCCTCCAGGATGTAGGTTGGCTATTTAAACGAATGCTCCGGACGTTTGTACTATATCAGCGGCATCCTTGCTGCCTCTTGGCAGAAAACACTACAGACAACTTATTGGTATCTTAAAAGGCCACTTGCCTTTCGTCAAGCATTTTAATGTGTTAGGCTTTGGTGACACTACAGTCGACGCTTGTGGAGAGAGCGACGAGACTGCGGAACATTTTCTCTGTGAGTGTCCTGCCTTAGCTCGTATCAGGTGACTGATTTTTTGTCAGATGTGGTGAGTGGTACAGTAAGCTCTTCGTCACCGAAATGTCTGGTTCAAATCTTGATAGTTCAAATCCTGATGTGAGCAAGCATTTATTTATTTCTCATGAAATATAAAAAGTCAGTCCGATCAATTGCGAAAGCTTGTGTGAACACTACTGCAGTAGCTTGGTCATATGGATAAAAAAAATGGTTCGCTCTGTTGATGATGATTTGCCTATGACATCGGTTATAAAAAAAAAAAATACTGTAAATCAGAAACAAAGACAAGAAATAACAAACATCTCCCCAGTTATCTAGACGCCACCCCCGGAGTTTCTCTGAAGCATAAGCAACTGAACTTTAAGCCACTACCCCAAATCTTTCTCTCTCTCTCTATCTATCCTTTCCAATTATAAAAAGAAAGGAACGCGATTGTCAAGTTGATCATTATACTTCAGTATATTTTTAGTATTACAAAAATAGAAGCCTGTATTTAAGTGAAAGATTCTAAATCCAATGCTCCTCGTTGTGCATGCTTTAGTCAATAATAGGAGTTGTATTTGTATCTGCAAAATGTCCGCCCTTCTACATTCGAGTCTATGAAAGTTATTCATCTGATTACTATGTGATCACTTATTTTCATTATTTATTCTAGGGTTCCAATATCTACACTGATTTCCCTTTTATACAATACCTTTCATGTTCTTAAAGGCCTCCTTCGCGAAACTTCAGTGTGGGAATACAAATCGCAGACTTTTAAAAAAATATATAAATAAATTAAAAAAAGGAATATCCTGCTACCGTGCTTATGAACCTAAGTTCCCACCTTTATATTTCGTGTTCTTAAAATTGAAATAAACGCCAACATACTAAAACAAAACAAAAACCCTATGTAATTTCATTTTATTTTTACTTTTGTTTCGCAATTCTTCCTGCTGTGTCACTTAAGATCGACGCTGCAAAGCCAAGAACACACCATCATATTCCAAACTCGATTATAAGGATAATATAAATAAATAAAGGTAAATCCGAAAGCGAAATAAAGCAAAACTCCATGGAAGTATATAAATTACGAAAAAGGGCTTTGCAAACACTCTATAAAGTAAATGCAGCCCAACACAACATTAAAACCTTGCGCCCGGTCAACTTCGTCGAGAATGAACCGGCTTTGGTTGAGCCGCTGCACGAGTGTACCTATAGGGCTTTATTTTTTTTTAATTTATTTTTTTTTTATCGTTGTCTCCCTCTTTGGACATCATATCCCCAGTAAGAGATCAAAGAAATCAAAGGGATTAAGAGCACCGAAAGAAGATGAAGAAAAACGCGAAATGCTGTGACGGTAGAAAAAAAAATCAATCATCGCCTACTTATACGCCTTCAGATACTTTTTTTGTGCTCGAAATTTACATCCGCCAAAGTAGCAACATGAAAAGCGATCTCAATGCAAAAACATTCAAATGCACTTTATTCACTATTAAGGCAGCCAACTACCTGGTTTTCACATCATATATTAGCTAGCCAAATCGTCAAGCATGTACTCGTACAGTACATGCATACATATGTATCTCGTAGGTGCACTGGCATCCGAGACCAGCAACATTCACCTATATGTCTCTTCGATATAATAAATAAAATGGCAAATGTATGAAACATGGTAAAATCGTGATCGCATAAATTCTATTGTCGCAATGTGTGCAGCAGCAAAAACAAAAAGAGGAAAAAAGAAAAGAACTCACAGCCAGGGTTCGAACAAGGAGCGAGAGCTTATAGGCCAACATATACGACGAGTTGGTTGAGAAAAATCCATCTACGGCCCCCTCGGTGAATGAAGTTGGGGAGTTTTAGGAAAAACCTAATGTAGCATTGGAAAACAAACAGAAGGACTTGATGCCTATGTCTTTTAAAAATGGATATGCCTCAATAGATACACGTAGATACAACGCCATAGATACTCCATTCACAGGCGCAATAGTCAAAGACTAACGACACGAAACAGAGAATCGACAAAGTGCGCGCTCGTTGACTGTTGCTTTTTGTGCTGCATGAAGTAGGCGAAAAGTGCACTGCAGCATAACCTCTAAAACAAACCCAGCGAAAAATCAAAGGCAAACACTATACTATCCAAAGAGAGAACGAAATGGATCTCACATAACATATCCACTGTGCGCGAGGAGAAACTATAAGTATCTATTCGTATCTGTACACACCACCGTCCTATATGAGGAATGCGATCGAAAATGAATAAGGAGCTATTTTTACTTCCCCTCTCCGTTTTAAACATGGGACATAAATTTACAGAAAACGCGAACGATATACTCGTACATGTATGTATTTCCTTTTTTTTTAAATCGTGCCGAAACGAATTTTTTTTCTTAAATTCAAGCAGCTGGTGATGATACCAATGGTCCTCTGCCTATATGCAATAGAAGAGCGAGACGATCATGTTGGATATAGGATGCACGACAGCGAAGAGGGTAAGATGGATGAATCCTTTTCTCGAGAAGATTGTTACTTAGCACAGCCAGGTTATTCCACTTATGATTCATCTCCTGTGTGTATGACGATAATATATCTGATTTTAAATGGAAAACGTGCTTAGTGCTGATGTAACCAGAGCCATAGGGTATAGACGAATTTTGAGAGGCGTCCTACACACATTTGTTGCGGTATGATTTGTGATTGGATACATGTTGAAAACCGTGAGATCTAGCATAGATTCGAGAGATTGCAGGGAAGTTTTTGACAACAGGAAACAAGGCGAAGATAATTTATTATTTCTGGTTGATCTATACGGGAGTTCCCTAATCTTAAGCGGTGGTAGGCAATCTCATATAAACTTCTAATTTCCTTAAACTGGAATACTTCCTCCTTCCACTGGAATACATCGTGTGCACTAAATTCCGTTTGTTAAAATTGTCCAAAAACGTTTCCATTGGACATTAAACCCACAAGAAGTGCCCGCTGCACAGGATTTCAAAGAACTGCGGCTTCATCGAAGCAAGATCAAAAGTTTCCTGCATCCACGATGGTTTTATGTTTAATGTAAAATTGTTATCTTCTTCGTTTTCAAAAAACTGGAAGCTGGGGTTCGAAAACAGTCTTCATTCAGCTCAGCAATAAGATTGAGGCATCCTAAGCAATGGAGAGAATAAAGCACTCGATATACCACCATTTTTTTCGGTGTATAGATATTTTCCCAAAGACACCGACTGCCTTCACGTCGAACTAGATTTTTATTTAGGCTATAGACATCTGATAATGGTGAACGCATCACAGCGTATCCTCTACAGCGAACCGCTGTCAATTTTCACGTATAAATTCAAAACCAAGGACGGTATCAGTGCCTGAGTTTCCTCAAAGGACCTTACTCCTTTAGACTCCCAAATCACTGCAGAGTTTTCAAAGCTGAATTCACTGCTTCTCGGCAAACCGCTGACTGCATGGGTTAATACGGTCTCGCAGTCAGATATTGCTATATATTTTATATATACGTACATACATACATACTTATATATAGACATCAAATCGCTTGTATCCACCATCAAAAGATCTAAGGCAGAAAAAGACAGCAGCATATCTTTAAACAGGATAGCCGGATAGTATAACCTCAGTTTTTTTGGTTAACCAGGTCACTGTGACATACGGGAGAACTGCAAATTTCTTCGGAAAACTAACCCGAAAAGGTTCATCTGATAAAAGCAGCATAAGCATTGCCAACATTGAGGCGCGAATATAATATACTAAGTACCATGATGGTACCATTTAGACCAAAGTAATGCCACTACGCTATGAACTCAATCAGATCTATTCGACAGAAGAAGAACTCTTTCTAAATTTTCATCACCGTACACTCTGCTGTAGGTTGGACACTCCCCACAATGATTTCTGCTGGAGCTGCAGAGATGAAACGGATGAGGAAACTATCGCAGTTGCCAAAATTGAAAAGCAGTAAGCGAATACCTTCCTGAGTCCATACCTGAGTCTGACGATATATGTGCAGCTGAACACTCAGACCTGCATAAGCACATCTGGATGAACTTCAGCGCGCATATGTCTAACCGGACGAGGCATCTCTTGTTGATGCTGATGATTAAAATTATCCTAGGCGACTTTAACGCAAAGCTAGGAAGAGAGGAAGTCTTTAGTAGCGTGGTCGGAAAGCACAGCCTGCACGACAACACTTCCGGCAACGGATTCAGGCTAATCGACTTTGCGGCGGGGCGAAACTTTGTTGTAGCTAGTACGCGGTTCCCACGTCTCGATATTCACAAAGGAACATGGCCCTCCTTTGATAGAAAAATCGTCAACCAAATCGATCACATTGCGATCGACGCAAGGCACTCTTCCAGTATTCTGGGTGTCCGGACTTTCCGAGGAGCCAACGTGGACGCGGATCACTACCTAGTTGTAGCCAAGGTACGGATGCGGATATCCACAACGGAGCGAAATCAACGAAATGCTGTGAGGAAATTTGACGTCGAAAAGCTACAATCGCAAGAGACCGCCAGAACCTTTGCCGATCGTGTTTCTTCTAATCTCAATCTAAGTCCTATGCCGCCAGCAGCAAATGCGGAAGACCAGTGGCAGCGTTGCCAAAAAGCCATCAGAGATGCCGCCTCTGATGTACTGGGTTTCTCTCGCCCACCACAACAAAACCCCTGGTTTGATGAGGAATGCCGGCAAGCACATGCAGCAAAACAAGAGGCGTACAAAGCGGCGCTGCATAGAAGGACTAGAGCTGCTTACGAGCTCTACGTGCGCAGGAGAAAAGAGGAACATCGACTTCTCAGAAAGAAGAAAAAAGAGCATGAGAAGCGCTCGATCGAGGAGATTGAGAGACTTTATTGCAGGAATAATGTTCGAAAATTTTACCAAATGGTAAAAAGAACATGCCAGGGTTTCAAAGCCAGAACAGAAGCCTGCAGGGACAAAAATGGCAACATAGTAGTAGAATCGCAGTCGGTGCTGAGGATATGGAAGAAACATTTCTGCAGACTGTTAAACGGCGATGATGATCAATATTCCGCTGTCAGGCAGAATGAGCCATTCAACAGTGACGATGGCAGTCAAAATTCCCGTCAACCCGATCATAGTGAAGTGAGGATAGCGATATCTAAACTCAAATCCAACAAAGCTGCTGGAGCCGACGGCCTTGCCGCTGAACTTTTCAAGGCAGGAGGAGATGAGTTGGTAAGGAGCATGCACCAGCTCATCTGTAAAATCTGGTCGGACGAAAGTATGCCCGATGAATGGAACCTCAGCATCGTTTGCCCGATCCTGAAGAAAGGAGACCCTCTGAACTGCGCCAACTACAGAGGTATAAGTCTCCTAAATATCGCATATAAGATCCTGTCTGCCGTACTATGTGAACGCCTAAAACCGATCGTCAACAACCTGATAGGTCCTTATCAGTGCGTTTGCGGTTTCCACCATTGACCAAATATTCACACTACGGCAGATCTTGGAAAAAACCCATGAATATAAAATCGATACGCACCACCTTTTCATCGATTTCAAAGTTGCCTATGATAGCGTGTATAGAGACGAGTTATACAGAGCCATGTCTAGTCTTGGCATCCCTGCCAAGCTCGTCCGTTTGTGCAGAATGACGATGGAGAACTCTCGCTGCTCCATTAAAGTCGGTAAGAACATCACCGAACCGTTCGATGTCAGGAAAGGTCTTAGACAAGGCGACGCGCTATCATGCGATCTCTTTAACATAGTACTTGAGAGAATTGTACGAAACTCACAAGCCAACCCCGGAGGTACAATCTTCTTCAAGTCTGTACAACTACTCGCTTATGCCGATGACATTGACACAATCGGAAGAACTCAGCGGGCCGTCAATGGGGCATTTACGAGTATTGAGATCGAGGCAGCAAAGATGGGTCTAGCGGTCAATGAAAGCAAAACAAAATATATGCTGTCTACAAAAAAGGACACCCAACATCGGCGTCTTGGGCAGAACGCCACAATAGACAGATACAATTTTGAGGTAATAAAGGATTTTGTCTACCTAGGCTCTATGGTCAGCTCCGCAAATGACATGAGTGGAGAGATCACACGGAGAATTACTCTTGCCAATCGTTGTTTCTATGGGCTAAAACGGCAATTGAGTAGCAAAGCCCTATCTCGAACTACTAAGGTAACTCTTTATAAGACATTAATCATCCCAGTCCTGCTGTATGGCGCAGAGGCATGGGCTTTGAAAAAACCGGATGAGGATGCCCTTGGTTTTTTCGAGAGAAAAGTTCTTCGAGCGATCTTTGGTCCCGTCTGCATAGGCGGTGAGTGGAGGAGAAGGTACAATGCCGAACTATACGGCCTGTAAAGGACATCGACTTAGCCAGAAGAGTTCACATACAGCGACTAAGATGGCTGGGTCATTTAGAGCGGATGGAGCCCAACGTTCCAGCTAAGAAAGTCTTCGAATCCACCCCGGACGGACGGCGCAGTAGAGGACGACCTCGCGGTAGGTGGCGCAAACAAGTGGAGGGGGACCTCAACCAACTTGGCGTGCGCAACTGGAGGCAGCTGGCTCGTAACCGTGCTGGCTCGTAACCGTGCTGGCTGGAGAGGTTTGTTGGTTGAGGCCCAGGTCCACCCCGGACTGTAGCGCCATCTAAGTAAGTAAGTAAGCGAATACCTTCTCAACTATTTAGTGGCAGCATAATAGACATATTCTCATCGCCGACTAACGCAAACCATACCATGGGAGGAACAATGACGGTCACGTTCAGGAACTTATTCTAGGTGGATAGTGCCAAGTTCTTAAGATTTGAGTAACAGTGACTCCTGTTCTCATTTTGTTCTTAAATAACTTTGAGAGAGACATAGCAAAGAAATTAGCACTGTGACTGAGAGAGCAATCACAAAAAAGGAGTGATAATACATGACACGCAAGAATTTGAAGCCTAAACAACACTTAAAGAGAAGCCACAGAATACTTAGCACTGCTATTACATGGTTACAGTATGAGTATAACAAATGGACAACTGAAACCTTCTAATTCTAAGCTATGACGGATGCTATGAGACGAACATCTGAAGTAGGTACATACATCACTGGCTGAGTGACTGTTAAATATATGAGGCCAACAAGGAGGTTAATATTAACATGCCTTTCCTACCGAGGCATGAATATTGGATGACAAGGTTGCATAACTGACTTTAGTTAAGACTTCGTTTTCGATACCCTCAACGATCCAGCAGATATTAGTGTCAAACTTTTAACCTGGTTTAACTAGAAGATATTGCAGGATCTATATTTTTCTGATCAAAGTGACTACCGTAAAAAAGAAACATACCGCCGAGTAAGAAGAATACTGACGCCGATAGAGTCTACATGTGTCTCCAGATGTCTAAAAAAAAATCGTACTCAATTCAGCACCAATTTATTGAAATATTCCACTCTTTCCGCTTTGTACCAACAGTATATCAGACTTAAGCAAAGCACAAATTTCCGTTCTTTAATACCCCAACATGTTTTTTGCTCCCAATAAATCTGATACACATGTCTAGGACTCACAAGAAGAATCTTCCTTAGACGTTACCTGTTTATCAAGTGCACAGGTGAAATGCACATCTTCTACAGAAAAACATTCCAAAGAATGTTGACAAACTTTATCAGAAGCTTTACAACCAAATTCATTCAACCTCCTTCGCCTACTGCTTGATATTCATTCTTCTTTTCCCTAAAAAGAAAACTTGAATTGTGTGTGTGTCTCTGTATGAAGTCATTTCGAACACGATTTCCATGTAAGGGAATTACCCCAATAAAGTTTCGAAACCTAAGCCTCGTGTGATGTGCCTTCGTGTCGGGTGTGCGCACAGAGGATTACCCAAAAACACTCTGGGTATGTTTAAGTTTTGCATTTGGAATTAGCAAAAACCCGCATGTGGATGGATCTTCGGGTAACACAAACCAAAAAGTCGAGAGAGTCGTCTAGAATTTGAATGTGAATCTTTCAAGGGATCTTTAAAAAAGGGGGTAAGCAGCAGGAGGCGCCCACTTGGATGAAGAAGAATTTATTTTTGGCAACATTTTCCTAAAAAGGATTATGTATAGAGTATAGTATTTGTGCATGGGCTACAAGAGGATTCTAATCTCTTAAATATAATACTATCTATCCGTCAAGGAGTCTACGGATTAGGCATGTGGTTAGTGTGTTTATTTTATTACCATTTTGATATCAAAAATACATTCACATCAGCACCAGTCACTAGTCAGTCAGAAGAAGGACAACATTTTCTTAGTTCTTTTTTCAATGCAAATTGAAAACGAGGACAAAACACAAAAATGTTCTAATGAATTCATTTCCATGACAAGGGTGTATCCTTGAATAACAAAATTTACAGAAAAAAATGTCGCAAAAAAAAAAAAAGAAACTAAACTACTGCAGCAGCGTATTACCACCACATTTCTGCTGCTAAAGTGCAAATCCATCAAGTCAGACAGGATCGCACGACAAGCGACTTGACCGGGACGGGACAGTGAAAAAAATACAAAAAACCAAAGAAACACAAAAAAACGGTTTTCGTTAAAACCCCATTTTAACGCGACACTTTCATGCATATGTTCATTTTCATTGCTCTCTCTCTCCTTGGTTGGTGGTGTTTCTTTTTTTTTTTTTAAATGCTACTTTCTACAGTTTCCACCATTATGCATGGTGGTGTGGAGGATAAAAACGTTTTGAATTTTGAATTGGATTCGTTTTTGTTTTTTAGTTCTTTTTTCTGGTACTGAGTCTCGACGATTCGACATATGCATACTCATATGTATGTAGTGAAGTCTAGGGAAGAAAAAACGGATCCTGAAGAAGTTTGCTTTATGTACATAGATACACATTTACATATGAGTGATTGTGTAGTTTGCCACTTTACTGCAGGCTGTCCTGTCTTGTCGTTAACGTCGTCGTCGTCGACCTCGACGAAATGAAAAGGAAATCAAGCATGCATGACGTGTACAATTGTAGATATTCCACTTGAATTTTATAAAATAAAGAACAGGAGGAGACAAAAATGGGGATATCAAGGATCTACCAGAATACCACAACGTCGCAGACATTTTCTTATTAAATCTCGCTTCGCAGCCGTAGTGTATACCAGGACATACAATAAAAACGTGCACTTACCAGGTGAGCCTATGCTCCTTTTCTGATTCCAAACGCAAGAGAAAAAAAAGAGAGGATGTGCCTCCTGGAATAGTTCCCGAAAACAAGAAGAAAAGAAGACATCGGAAACCATTCAAGTTTTCCATTCAATGAAAAGTTAAAAAAAAGACTTGGCAGCGCATTAAAGCAAATGCACGTAGGAATGAACCCTATGTTGTGGTTCCTTTAACTAAAGTGGGCACACAAGAGTGGGAGCACCTAGTTCTCTTCGGGAAATGAGTAAAAGGACAGCACAACTGGGAACGATGTGAAAACACCTTATTCCGTGGTAGGTGTTTTCTTTTTGTCATCATTGCAGTAGTTTGTAAGGAACGAGTGTCCATTTGGCAGGTTGAAAAGGGTTTACAACAATGTTGCATCCATATTTGAAATGTAGTGTAAAAGAATGGCAAGCCAAGAATAAAGGGATCTGCGATATATTTCGGGTGAAAACAGATATTCTTTTTTTATATTTGAGACGTAATATCACGTTTGAGTGCACTTAAGTGGTCAAATTTGAGAAATTGCGACTTTAATGGAGAACGGATGAGGTGCTGCTGCTAGTAGTAGATGGGAAACTTTTTATTTATTTAAAGCGGTGCTCTGGACCGAACGATTTTAAAGACTCAATTGACACTAATCCGTTCCTTGCAATAAAAGAAACCGGAAATTTAGGGCTGCAGTTACCACAAAGCAAGTTATTCATATTTTGCATGACACCACCTAAGATGGAAGCATAGAACAATTTAAATGTCCTTTCGACGAGACATCTGAAAGTCGGATGGGGCTTATGGCATTGTAACATTTCAGTTATGATAGAGCGAGCGTTTGATAGAATCTTATCATCTTATATAGATTCATCGAGTCTTATAATTGCTATAAAACTGAAAAAGGGACAAATCCTTATATACCATCGCATGAAAACCTTGAATTTGCTTGCATCCTTCACACCACATTCGAAATAGATACATTAACTTCAATGGAAATGTCTCCTGAAAATCAATTCCCACATGGGAATCGACAACACATCATTCTTACAAGCACAACACCACTGACTTCTACCGCTATTCCCAGTGGTCCTTAGTAAAAGTATCATAATGCAATCATATTCCACTTACAGACCATCCGTCCAAATACTATCCCATATGGGCACATTTTTTTCGATTAGTCACCGGAGTCATACATTTAGGGGCATGCTACAAATAAATCACAACCCAAATTCTACAAAAGTCCATGCAAGTGAGCAATCCAATTTAGATTAAATATTAAAACCATGTCAGAATAGGTTTCATGTGTTTTCTAAAAAAGAGAAAGCAACTATATACTTTTGTATGTACACACATTGTGGGATCTTAACGATGGATAGGTACATTTACTTTTTTTTTTTTAGAGATAAATGCAACACAAAAATGGGATACGGCATAACAGGGTGGATTTTTGTGAAAGATGGTAGATGCTAAGGCGTGTCTTTTGGTAGTGCTTTGTTTTGATTCTTTTAGAAAAGGAACAACATATGCAGGTATAGCTAGCTCGATAAATAGTGGACATACTGATATAAAAATATCCTAACAACTTCAAAACTTGTAGTACTACTTCAAATACATAGTACGAGTAACATTTTGTCCCAACCAGTAGCCAGCACTCCTACAATTTGTCTTGTATCTACGTATATCTCTTCAGCTCCGAAATCCCAAACAATATCCGAAAAATTGAACGATACTTCGTTGACGACTGTTGGCTATTAAAAATAAAAATAAATTAAGAACAGTTTCATAAATTCCTTCTCTTTCAAGATTATAGTGGGCAGATTGTTCCCTTATTTTGTAGGGCTGTAGCCACACTCTTAAAACTCAACCAGGTTCACGCATAGCAATAGCTTTTCGTAGAACGGGCTCCAAAAAATTTGCTACATCTTCTTAAGAGCGATAACTTATGGTACGAAAATATAATATTATTTTTAATGTAAAAGTTGGCGAAAATCAATTTTTAAAAGTTACAAAATCTCAAAGGAAAAATTTAGAACGAACAACTTTTGAAAATCTCCAGAATTTGATGATATTCGAAATTTTCTTTTTTCTTTTTTTACTTTTAAGACGACTTCAGGCATACTGGGGTTTTAAAACCCCTGCCGAAAACCGTACACCACATCTAGCTTAGCATATATCAAATTTATAAAAAAAATGTTGATTTTCCAGGATTTTGATTTTGATTTCGAGATTTTTGTTATGTGGAATTGAGAGTATCGAAATGTTGTTTTTCTACATATCGGGGTGGACTCATTCGGCAAATCATATTGAATTTCAAAACGCAGGTTTGTGTTTCTTTGTAAATTTAGAGTAATTTATTGATTACTCCCTGTCAATTGTTCATTAGTAACTGTAAGCAGGTTCTTTCGCTCTTCAGCTTTGTAATAGTTCCTTTAGCACCAACACTGTTTTTGGGCAACATTTCATTGAACGCTGTTACCAATTGAGGACATGTAAAACAAACTCTCTTTATCATCAATTTCTCTACACACTCATACATTCTATTCAGTGTACAGAGAAAAATATCGAACTTAACTTTTGAAGGATTTTTGTATAAGAAGTGAAACACACTTTTAATTTTATTAATTCTCTTACCTAAGAAATTATATTTTTTACATCTATCACATTCAATTCAATCACATACAATAGAGTGACTGACTAAGTTACTTGAGAATTTTACTGCGTATTTAACTACACCCATTTCACAAGTTTGTACAACTACTCGCTTACGCCGATGACATAGGCTCTATGATGAACTCCACAAATGACACTACAAAACACTAATTATCCCTGTCCTGTTGTATGACGCAGAGGTATGGACTTTGTCAAAATCAGATGAAGAAACCCTTGGTTATTTTCAGAGAAAAGTTCTTCGGGTGATCTTTGGTCCCGGCTTTATAGATAACAAGTGGAAGAGAAGGTATATTGCCGAACTATACGGCCTATACAATGACACCGACTTGGTCAGAAGAGTTCACATACAGCCATTACGATGTCTGGATCATGTAGAGCGGATGGAGCCTTATGTTCCAGCCCAGAAAGTCTTCGAATCCACCCCTGATCGAAGGCACAGTAGAGAACAACCTCGCAGGAGGCACAAACAACTGGATGGGGATCTTAAGCAACTTGGCGTCTGCCACTGGAGGTAACTGGCTCAAACCCAGGCTGGCTAGAGAGCTTGTTGATTGAGGCTCATGTCCATACCGGACTGTAACGCTACATAAGTACAATAAGTAAGTAAGTAAAAAGTGAAACACGCTTGTCATTCAATATCACTTGCAGTTAATTTTGATTACATATGAAATTAATTTTACTGCATCCACTACATCTTATATGTAGTAAGATGGATTGACTAAAGTACCTGACAACACAACAAGGTTAACCAAACCCATTGTCAAATTCCTTACTTTACTTAAGTCGCGCTCTAGTTCAGGGTGAACCTTGCCCTCAACCAACAAGCCTATATTAGTCCACATACTGATTCAAATATTTCTCAAAACTTCCGAATTTTTGTACTAGTCGAATTGAAGGCCTATTGTTTTCTCACTTGGAAGTCGCCTGTAGTTTTCTCTACCGATTTTGTTATGAATTTGGACGCAATAACATATTTTGTACGATCTTCCTTTTTTACACGAAAAACGACGTTCACTACATACTCGTATATATACAGCTTAGTTACTAAGAAACAAGTGCAACTCTCAGGCAATTCAGCGGCAGTTCAGTTTGTTTGATTTGATGAACATTTGAGGAACATTTTGAAAAAATATTGATTTGGAAATCATTGAATTGAAATTGTTCTAACAGCATTTATGTAGATATAATACATAATTCTTGCTGACTGAGGTCTAAAACAACGGGATAATTTTTTGAAGTTTTCCTGATAATGAGATCTTTTACAATAAGCTACTAGTTAGAATAATCTATTAGGTACTGAGATAAATACATTCATTGCGCTACTTACAAATAGTTGTAAAATTCAAGCAATACAGAAAATCAAAAAATGTATGCTTCAGCAAAACTGTATCTCCCAGTAATTAATTAGTAAATTCTTATAAATTCTCTTATTAAAGATAATCTCAACTTTGTGCTAAATTCTGTATACCTATTCCTTTTACTAAATACTCAATTGAAATCAACCAATCAATTCCTTTCCCCTAATTAAAATTGATTGAATCTAGAATATAAAATCAGGTACATCACATAACTACATATAGTCGTATATGCTCATTTTTCTTTTTCAAAAGTAATAAAAGAAAAACTAGTAAATCAATTTAATTACCCAAACAAGCGCTTGTCCATTTCTTTCAACATTAATTAAGCCAATCGTCTACGGATTTTCAATTAAAGATTCGCATAAATATCCAATCGATTGGTAATTACCAAAGACTTATTATACCATGACCATACCTATTCCAACGGGGTGACAACAACAACAATAAGATTGCGTATATAAACGTGATCACGTATAGATCACGTACTAAATGCGTTTAGTTATTTTATATGGCATTTCTTGTCTTGCCACTTATAAATCAGCAAATCTAGTAGCAAAAAATACATATATCTTATAAGCTGTCGAAGTTTTTCGTTTGTCTTATTCATCATTCAAGTTTGCAACCTGTTTCCAACTCACTTAATTGCATAGGAAAAAAAATATGGTTGTGCTACTAAAAAGACCGCTTGACAATCACTTGAAATGTCAACTGGTAGTTGGAATTTTATTTCAACTTATTTGTTTTTTTCCTGCTCCTACTTCAACCTTTAAACATAACACATAACGAGCGAACAATCCTGGAGAAGAAAATTACTTTACTTAAAGCGGTTTTCAACTTTTAACCATATCGGTCGTTTCCATTTGAAATTTTCTGTGTGCCTCTGTACATTTGTGTAGCCTTGTGTTGTGAAGGTTTTTTTCTCTGATTTGGAATTTTTCTTCATAGAAAAGAAAAAGGAATCAGCAACGACAAACAAACGAAAGATTTATTATACGTCGGAATGAAGTCTCATTTGATCCAATCGAGGTATGCTATATCTACTCAACGCAGGAACGTAGTGACATTTTAAATGCAATTAAAAATAATTTTCCTTAACCCAACATTATTTCTCTCTCCTCGGTAATTGAGTTGAACAGTGGTCGTTGTTTATATTGTATCCTTGATATAGTTTTTCATTTAAATCTATAATTTACCACTTTTATGCATAAAAAAATACTTACAGATACATAATTTGTATTCACAGATACATGTGAAACAATCACGAATCAATATTATTACGACTTTTTTAAAAACACATTTGAAGGAATTATAATAGCAAACTCTGCAGTCGGGATTAAAAACGAATGAATGCTTATTCATAAATAGATAAAACACAACGGAGAGATACATGATTTGTATGCGCAGATACAGTGAGAAACAATCATGAATCAAAATGCAATTTTTCCAAAAACTTGATGGAGATTGTCCAGTTTGGCTCATGAACGGTGAACCGAACTCCCGGTGGGACACTTCAATTAAAATGCATTTTCACAGTTTATGGGATAAAGTTTTACCTACACAGTCACATCGGGCTTACAGGCTGCCATGGAGCTCTAAAAATCGAACTGGGTAGGGAAAATAATATCGAAGTTTTTTTCTATATTGACTGGTTGACTCTCTGCATCTCTATGCCACGTTGGCGATGAGGATACATAATAACAGATTGTTTGTGTATTGGGCGTCATAAAATATCAAACAAACAAAAAGGATCTGCACGAGCAAAAACAAAGCAAAAAAGTGTCCTTTACTGCGGTACATCATATTTCGCGTGTGATTTTATATCTTTATAATAGAGCAGCGCAGCTCGCGCGCGTATTTTTATTCCAATTTCCCCAATCTATGGGTATGATGAGGTGGGTCCTTTATCGTTTTGCAACCCCTTTGTTTTTTATTTTCAATTCAAGAGTTGAAACAAACAACAAGAAGAGAAAATCGAAGCTAAATGTATCTATCTTCTACCGAGCCGGAATATTTGTGGCACCAGATTTTTATATTCTTGCCGTCGCCGATGCTCTCTGTGTGCACCATGCCTGCCACCATTGCCATCATCGTCATTGGACTATGTTACTGGTGGCCTATGTGTATGTTTGGTTGTTTTTTGGAGGCCTTTGCTTATCCTTTATCCGATATCTCCAAACCTCCTTCTCCACCACGAGCCAGTACACATATCCTATCGGCACAGAACATGCCAATATATGGTATGCCTGTGTATATTTATAAATGGAAGCTACAGATGATACAGAAATAACGCCAAAAGGATCATAAATATGGTCAGGCGCGCGATAACTCGATAATTATGTCCGCTTTTGTTTATTTCACACATCGATTACCGCCTTTTGTGATCGCCTTTTCTACCCCCAACATCACCCAACAACATACATAGTGGGATTGCTGTTTGTCCTTGCATGTATGAATTGGATTCGGTATATTGGTTGGCAGAAAATATTTGCATATGCCCGGGTATACCTACGTTTCCGAGATAAATTTATAAGGATGCATCACTGAAGGCGCTACAAAATTAGGGAGGTCAGCCGTCGTTAGGGATGAGTGTACTTGATATAAATAAATATATTCATGTGATTTCGGTTCATATAACACACACCGAGAGTTGCGGAGGATGAAAAGAAATTCATTCATTGTAGCCTGTTGCCTTTGGAGAGAAAGGTTAGCTGGCTCTCACTCCAATTCATAATTCTTTGATTGTGTCATAATGAACCTTCATGCTGTTGCTACTACAATACCGTAAAGCTATTCCTGTGCCAGGATAATAGAACGATATCTGAACTTGGTGTGTACACCCACACTGTATTTGTCGTCATCATTGCCACCATCATGCTATACCATCGAAATCAGAGCAATGTTGCCTGCTGCTGCTGCCGTTTTTGTACGAATACGTTTATCCAGAACCTCCTTCTCCCCGAAAACCATCATCCATCGTGTTCTCATGCTGCTGCATCCCTAATATCGGATGGGGAATATTTGCCATCGTTGTCGCACCCAGTTATTAAGTAATGATTTATCATTCCAGAGGTCGAAGGCAATTTTTGGACTTTGCAATTGCCTTTCCGTCGACCGGGGTGGGGCACACACCCCTCATCCTGGAGATATGGTTTTTCGATGTTCGATGTTCACATGTTTTTCATATTCTGAACGACAACATGAGCGTAGCCAGCTACTATGGCGACGACGACGGACGTTGGCGGTGTTGGTGGTCGAATGTTAAATAGAGATCAAAGTGTTAGTATGGGTGTGTAAAATAGTCCCCGAAATTGTTGTTTTACACTCCATAGAGGAGTACGCTATGGGAATAATGATTTTATTTTTTTGAGTTTTTCCCTTCTTTTTTTCATCAGAAGATTGACTGCTTGAATGAGGAAGGAGACGTGCAATGATTCTTAATTGTTGTGGGAGGTTTTTTTGGGCGTACAATTTTTTTTCGTTTTGGGATTTTAATGGCTGATCTTAGAGCATTTAGAGTTCTAAAATTGTGAATACGAATACACAAGCCCTTACAAGTGCAATTTCTTAGCGAAGTTTATAACTATAATATATGATGGTAAAGATAGCATTTGGAGAAAATAAAATGTGCATTAAGTCGAAGCAATGACCCAATGAGATTATATAAAATTCATCAAATTATTCCTAAACGAGGTTCTGAAAAAGAACTTACCTTACAATATATGTATACCTACAAATCAAATTTCATTGGAATAGTGATTACTGAATTAGAAAGGTAAAATACTGAACAAATTTTAAATTGAAAATTTTTAAATAGAACATCAGATGTTTCTAAATATGAAAAGACCACCGTGACTTTACTTTTGTCAGAGAAGTCAATGAACTCCTTGTATTAAGTCCCTTAGCAATATTCAAAAACGTTTCTATTTCTCAGTTTGAAAACAACATACGAAAATGATATAATATATGATATTAAATTTTTGGTGATAAGTACTCCAGAGTACGTTATTTTTATTATTAGGTAGCTTTCTGATATTGCACCTAGTTATTGTGTCGAGATACTTTATCGAGGTGATGCATACCTAAGATTACTTTTCGATACATAAACTGTGCAGAGGTGAAAATCTGATCAAAATTTGTTCAATGGCTTTCAAGTGATGCACGGTCTACTAAGAGAGGTAGGTATACAGTTTTATAATATGCATAGATGTCTAGATATAGCATGCTGAATTCATCAAAAAAATTTTTTTTTCAATAAATTGATCACCTTATTCCAGGGGAAATGTTCTTCATTACTCAATTTTATAAGTAAATCTCTGTTTGAAAGGTTGTATGTGAGAATCTAAGAAGAACTTCTGCATTCTAAATAATTCCAAACAACGCGTGAACTTTTAAATTTGGCCTAAGTGGTTATCGTGAGCGTCTGACAAACATCCGAGAGTATTATTGTCACGAAAAAGCTTCTCAAATCGCCGCTCGGATTCCCTTCCATTCGTGTGAAAAATATAACGCACACAACATGAGTGGTTGCGAGAAGCTAGGCCCTGGCACTTTAAAAAGCTGTTGCGCCAAATATTTGTTTTTTGGTTATCGTTCGATATACTGAACATATTTTGCTTTATACATATTTAAGTTTAAATAATGTAAAATAATATTTTTCTTTTTTGTAAAAGAAATTTTATTACTACTCTATCAATGGAAAGTATGACAAGACATTCAGATTCACATCTTTTGTTAATATTTATTTAAAATTGCCAGTTTTAATGACACTTAACATTTTTGTTGGCTATAAATGATATCCGTTGAAAATTTTCTTTATTAAGTCAGACATGGATGTCACTACCGGCTAAACTTGATCTCTTGCTTTGTATGTCGTCTCAATATTTGTTAAAGAAAGTTCCTTTTTGGAAATATTGTGTGACACTTTCATAAGCTAATGAACCCACATATGGTATATTGTCATATCATTACATATCCAAGTTAAACTCCTTGACCTGCTGAAACTGCTGAAATCTTCACAACTTGTTATCTAAGTACACCCTTCTTATTGAGTGGCTCTTTAGACGTTTAAGTAACTTACTTGCTTAGAGAAAAGAATTTCAGTCCCTGAAGATTTTCTGATGCAATTTTCTAAATTCAATTAAAAATATTCACCATTCGTTTTTTTCCCGTTTATTTGACCACAATATTATTTCTTTTCTTATTTATATAATAAACTAATCATTAACAACCAGAGGCAAAGCTGAATGTTAAAATATTAATATTCACCTTGAGGCATAAAATATATGCCAAACACATTTTAAAGAAAATATTGTTTCTTAAATACTGATTTTCACACTTTGATGTTCCAACATAGATTAATCCCATCATTAAGCAAACATTCATCTGCCTTCCAAGCGAAAACTTACGAGTATGGTAAGTTGTGGTCATGAGCTATATTGTAAGACATAGATAAGTCTTAAGGGCTTCCAATGGCTATTAGGTTACTTATAAAGGCAAGTGTATGTGGCAGGTTGCAGGCATACAGAACGAATGCTTGGACTTTGGTAAGAAATCTACGGCATTATTACTGTCTCTCAGCAGCAGAACAAATGATACTTCAGAACATTTCCTCTTCTTTTACTCGCATCAGATGACAGATTTTTGCTGCTGATGCGATGAGGGCTTATATCGGAAGTTCCTCATCACTGAAGTGCTTATTCGACTTTCTTCGAAAGACGAAAAATCTCAGCAAAATGGGTTAAATAGGGTTTGTTTCCTCATAGTATGTCCAATAGACCAGTTGTGTCTCGAGTACTCCTATTCCGATAAAAAAACAAACTCATAGGCAGTGTGCTATATAAAATTCGACTATGCTATTCGTTTATTTATGTAAAATTATTGATAGTCCCATTTACTTTACTTTCCCCTACTTGCTTGATGTAGTGATCACCATTCACTGATGCAGCGTGACATGGAAAAGCTGTTTCGAAAGAATAATTAAGGATTGTGTTAAGAATCTCTAAAAGACTAGTAAATTTTAAATTGAAGTTGCGACATAAAGCGGATGCCGTGCTTGTTGTTTTGTATATACGTAGGTACTAGGGGAAAATTTTAAAGAGTTTCCAAAGATGTAGTTTATTCGACCTCTTAACCGATGACGAGGTTAGGTGCAAACGCTATCAGTACTGCTTAAGGGCAAGCATTTTGTGACGAATATTACTTTGATCTGAGAGAGAATAAACGTAAGTTTTTTTTTGGGATTTAACTTGTTTTTATACGTTCAAGGGTCAAGATATGTACATACTTATGTATGTAATCCAAAAGAGTCTAAAGCGTCATTAAGATATGTACCTTCGTACGAAAACGGTATTTGGAAGCTGAAACTATAGTTTCAGAATTTCCTCTAAGAACTAAGACTAGATAACGACATAATCAGAAGGGTGTAAAATACAGTTCCTCATACTCTTTTAACATTAAGCACCATCTTTCAAGCATTCGTTTCCTAATTGGATGTCGAACAAAAATAACTTGCACAGCCGAATAAAATCTAATTCAAATAATTTCCTTCCTGCTACACAACCTACAATTACATAATTTTTCCCATTCTATACAAGGCAATCCACACACCTCATAATCCCACGCAAAAACCTACCAACTATCCAACAAACAGTCACACCCTTTCGGAAATCTAGACAAATCTCCTTCCTAAAAGGTTGCTCTTTATGCGAATATAATCAAACTAATTAAAATTCAAAACCCATAAGGTTACCAGTTAAAAGTTGCAATGAAACTTCCTCCAAGTGTCTTCTTCTCTTTAACAGATACATTTGTGTGCTGTAAAAAAAAGCATATCTACAGAATCACATCCGTACTCATGTTGCCAAAATGAATTGTGTGATGGAGGAGCACAACACAAAGAAATACGGAAAAGAAATATTTCATATTAGAAGGAGATTTGTTTTCCTTTCTACCCCCATCCTTTCTTTCACAACATATCCTTTCAAACTATATGCAGATACATTCATTGCTTGGATTTTTTGTTTTTTTTTGTTCGACCTCCTCTCTTCTTTAGTATTTAAGTGGAAACTATGAAAAAAAAAAGGAAGGATGATGTGAGTGTGTGTAGAAATAAAATAAAAAAAAAATCGAAATCCAACTCGAATCTACACTCGAAAAGTGTACGAGAATGTGAAGCTTAGCTTTTGTGTGATAAAATGAAAATTGCACATAGTACCATAAATAAGGATTCTCGCAAGGATAATTTATAAAAAGTTTTTCTCGTTGTCTAGGCAACGAGGTTTGCCTCTTACTCCTTAAAGCAAAAAAGGGGCTGTTGCTATTGCTGCCTTCTCCCTCTCACCCTGTTTACCTACGTCTTACGTTCTCTCATGTGCAATGCATATATTCTATTCTGTATCCTTATGGAAATACATCTACAATAGTTGAACTTTACAATCATCATGATCATCATCCACAGGAATTCAACATTCTACAGCCCAGTACACATAGTGTACACAGTGGAACTAGAACGAACGCTGGAGATTGCATGCAGTTTGGTTCAAGGAATGGGAGGGAGGGCGTTGAGAAGGAAGAACTAGAAATAGCAGCAGCAGCACGCAGACAAATTATGCTGAATAAATAAAACACTCGAGAATTGGATGAAGTGTTGTATGAGGAAAATCTATGTTTTCCCTACGACTACTACTGTGCGCGCTGCTTCGTTCTACGCTGTGTGCAGTACACACAAGGATAATACGAGGAACTTTGGGATTTTCTCTCATTTCTCTTCTTTTTTTTTTTTTGAGTTAAATATGTTTATACTCGTATATAGATTGCTTTTGGTTTAATTATAATGGATACTACGATATACAACCATTGGCAGAACAAAGAAGAAGAAAATTGCAATTGCTAAATGTTGAAAGTCCTACTAAGGATATATGGTTTATTTCGAGAAGAGGATGTTTTGCATTTTGTGTTTTGGTTTTGGCTAAATGAGTTTCATGGGGGTAAGGAGATAATTAAAACTCTTTACCACATTTTCGAAATATTATTCCTCCAGCAGTGTTGTGTTGTGTTAAGCGTTTCTTTTTAATGGATAAATGGGAGCAGGGGAGATTTTGAGTAGGTATCCTTGTGGAATATTTATTTGCGCGTATTGCAACAAACAACAGCTAGTTAATGTACAGAATACTTATATATCTTGTGAAAGGATAAGGAATGAATAACACAAGTGTTTTTAATTAAAAATGTGCCGCGGTTTCGCGTAATGTCTTGCGGCGGCATTGGTTAGGTTTTAAGCAAAGTTTGTCTTAATTTCAATTTGCCTGATGTATCCTGAATTTTTGTCAGTTGATTTAAGTGAACATCATTTTATAGCCCTAAGCGCATTACAATCTAACTCTGATATGGAGGTGACAAATATTACACTAAATTTAGGCCCTCTATTTCGTTGTACAATATATCTAAACTCCATTATAATATTCCAAAGGCACTTTACTTCGAAATGTAAGTTGCATTATGTATATCTAGGAACAAAACGCTCCACTTGAACCTGCTGTATCTAGGATGTTATAGAACTGATTTAAATTGTCATTGCATTACACACTAATGTTGTACTGGTATCTTGCAACTGAATGCCACTGAATTTGAAAAGTTTAATTTTCGTTGCATTCTTCCTGGTGCCAGTTTTTTTTTATTTTATTATTTCGAAAAGATACAGAGCTAAGGTTTACACTTGTATATGAAATGTATGACCTAAATAATTTCGCACAAAGACCAAGGTCCTTTAGGGCAAGCTGATGGGTAAAATTAAACCAAATTGGAATAAAAAAGGCCTAAGGTATATTGGGATTGACTTCACATGTGTAGGTTGATCAATATACTGCCAACCAGAATGATTAATCGCAACATAGTATAGTATGTATTAAGCTTACCATGCCGAAGACGGCAATAAGAAATAAGATTTATGGAAAGGCTATAGGCGCTCTATCATACAGTTTCTTTGTCATTGTTATACTCGCACTTTAAAGGATTGTAAGGAAACATGCTATCTTTCAAACCCGAACCTGTATAGGTAAATGGCACTGATATAGAAAAAAAGGGCCCTCTGTGGTACATTTATTAGATTAAAATGGCAAATATGGACCTTTAGCACATTTCAGTTATGGCTAGTGGTGAGTCTCTCCATTGATTAGCTGGCTGATGGAGATTCTTGATACTTATTGTTGAATATGGGTATCAATTCACTTGTTCTGTCTAACCTGACTGCAGACTTAAGATACACCCACATCGATTTTCTTTCGAAAAATAAAAAGAAAATAACTATATCACGAGATTAGAATTTGATTGTCATGATCCATATATAGAGTCAAAGAGAGCATTTGCTGCAGAATCTAGGTATTAAGTCCACTAGATACGCTTCATTAGTAAATGTTCCTAGAATAAACCTCAACCCCCATGAGCTGCATTCGGAAATAAAAGAAATATCTGTTTTAACAATATCAATGCAAATTTTCGAGTTTCAGTATCTAAAATAAGTATTCGTAGCAGACACGACTTCTTTCACCGATGAGGCCTACGGCTTTGAAAATGTATGCAAACCACACATAGCTACCAAGTTTCTCAAATGATTCAGTTACCATGCCAATTAGATAGCCCACTTCCTGGTTGAAATTGCATTAATTATTAAACACCTTCGCTTCTATCAAGCGAAGAAAATCAAATACTGAACCTATTGCTTACTGTTGATTCCAATTAACAGTTGAGGTGGCGGCAGTGGTTTTTTTTTTCTGAGATTTTCTCTACGAGCTATAAAGAAATAGAAAAACTAAAATGTCTACCTTTGCCCATATCAAGATGACTCCTTCTTCCTTTCATGGAAATAGATGGGGTTGCACCTTTTTATTTTTGTCTTCTTAGTCCTGGGTGAACAAGGGGGCAACAACAGCAGCAACGGCAGCACTATGACACTGTACATCAAATTGATTTCATCTATGAGAAATTTTCAATGTGTTCGCCAGTGTGCACTCTATCGACCTGTCGCCTGTCGTTTTATGCAAAAAGGGGGAAAAGATACATGCATTGCATATGCCATTTTAGCCATATATGTATGGGTTGTGTTGGCTTTCGTACGTTATGCAATTTTTGTTGAAGGCAATTCCTTCTACAACCGTCCGTGATTCGGTGACTGCATGAATAGCTAACCAACTTTGTGCGACAACCACGACAACAACGAGGACGACGACAACGATGATGACGATGACGACGACCACCAACCAAAAGGTTACAAACTCTTTGTTTTTTTTTTTTTGCTTTTCGTTTTTGGTAACCGTTTTCGTGACAACTTTTGCAAAAAGACACACAACAAGAAACAGGAACAAAACTAAGAAAAAAGAAACGAAATGTCCACAAGAAAAAAACTTTGTGTGCATTGTTTCAAGAAACAGCAAAGATTCCAAAGTATCTAAAGGTAGTATCTATCGATTTAGAAAGCTAACTATCGAAGGGGATTTTGTTTGGTTTTGCCTATTTAGTCACCATTTCGTTTGTTTGTCCTCTAGCATGGTGCACAGACATTATAAATGCATGATCTGTAAACCTATTTTTTGTTTTTTGGTTCAGTTTGTTTCCACACACAGTTAGTTTGCATTTGGAAAGGGGAGTCAATAGCCTCGTTGTCAGTTTAAATGGTACATAGACGGCTCTTTTTTTTCCATCTCATGTGCTGTGTGTTGATGATGTTCATTTGGTAAAGATCGAATCATGACAACTTTTTCGTGCTCTCCCAAATGAGATATGGACAACATGACACGATATTTTTCTTCCTTGTACCAAAAATTCAACAGAAAAAAAATGTATAAGAAAGTATCTACACGAGAGATACCCTGTAAAGGGAGACACATTCACCAACATCTGAGATGTGGTTGAGGTGTACACGAATACTGCTGGTATAGTGATCTTGCACAATCTACCCGCAGTTTACAATTGAAATTCAAAAGGGATGTGTACTTGTTTTAAGGATATGCAGTCGGTATACATTGGTGAAGAAGTGAATTATTTTGCACATAATTCTCTTGTTTATCATATTCATGGATCGTGTTGAAAGTTACAAAACGAATTCAATGTTTAGTATCGTACTCTAGTACTTATCCGACTGAGAGTGGGTTTGTCTTTTGCAAATGCAATGACAGGCAGGAGAGTAAGATTTACTGCTTTATTTAGTTGATGCCGTGGGAAATGCTAACGTAATTTGCTATTTGATGAGAGATAGTATTCAACACTGAATAGCTACAAAATTAAGCTCCGCCTAAGGAAGGGAAGTCAAGGTAGTCTATTTATTGTGGAGTAAAATATGTTTTAGGGGTTTATTTTACTAACTTCGTGCTTAGAAATTTAACATAAATCTCTCCACAATGACTTCATTTCATAGCGAACGGAGGAGTAAAAATGCAGATACATACTTCTTGTATTTATTTCGATAAATTTATACCGGGTATTCATGAAGTAGGAGCTGGGCCTTTAAAGGGGAAGAAACCTTTTACGGGTAGAGATACATTTATCGAGAACTGTCTGCGGAATTTTGATGAAATTTAGCTTTCCCTTCTGGGGTCTATTGGAATCAAATAGAATTCTAGAATGACTTTTTCTAGGTGTACTTTTAAATAAAAACGTGCAAGATAGCAAACTTTGATTGAATAATATACCTGACGAAACAGATTTTGCCTAAGCTGGATCTAGAACGCTCTAAGAATTTTATTTCTCTCAACAGATTGCATACGAGAATTGGCGCTATAATAGGTGTCATCACTAGCACTACCTAATAGACAAGTATGCAACAAGGCTTGCCGTATTTTTATACGATTTTTGTATAAGCTGTATGTACAAAGAAGAGGAAGAAGCAGTTCATCACCTTCTTTGTGTATGTCCAGTCTCCCACGGAAGAAAGCTTCACGTAGGAGCTCTCTACTACAATACAACGATTTAGGCGATTTGGTAAACATAGATATAAGAATATTTATCAGAAGCTCAAAATGGTTTCAACGAGTAGATAGGCATCAGATGATCCAGGTGGTATCACAAAGGACCTATCTCTTTTCTAAGTGTATTGGCGTAAGCTGGCAGCCACTTCAACCTAACCTAACCTACCTAATGTACTCGTATTATTGTTTATTCTGAAAATCATTAAAATTAGATGGAGTGAGTGTTCCCATGATTTGCTTTATTTGGTCTAAGTCAGTTGTAATATTCTCAGAATATTGTTACAGCAGTGATCCAGGGAACGCACCCGAACCAATGACAGCTGATGCCGTAGTTGGCTCACTCTAAAAAAAAAAGAAGTAGAAAGATAGTTTTTGATAGATATATGATATGCAGATAAACTTTTTGGAGGTTAAATAAAGAACACACGACAACGTTTTGAAGCGGAAGTCAAAGTGGTTCGCCAAGTTGCTGATTAGAGGGCGGTAAATACTGTTTCGCAGGCAAAAATATGGTGTATTTACAGTCAGCCAACGATTAAATCCATTGCCACAACATAATGAGATCTTAGGCAGTGAAAGACTGATGTATATCGCTTAACTAGATTGCATAATACCTGATCACTAATAAAACTGACGAACTAGGCCGACATGATTCCTCTGGTACAAAAATATAAACATTACCACCGTAGAGGGGCCAGCGGTCTCATCTAGACCTATGCAATACTGCTAAGCTACACTGGTTATTCCTCGATCAGAAGGGATCTGCCAGACTTTTGAAGTACTGAACTAACAAATGCCCTCAACGGACACTGCGCTATGAATGCTATGGCAGACATGCTCTTTCCCTCAGCTAGAACCGCAGAGATGAAGAGAAGGATGAAATCATCGCTCATTATTCATGTGTCCTGTGCTTGCAAACATTAGAAATGTTACATTAATTGAATGCTTTTTCAACGATCTAAGTTATCTCACCAAAGCCTGTATGGCTAAAATCAATAATTTTATCTTGAGAAACAAAACACTCCAAACCACCTAATTTAAACATAGCTGACTATATATCTAGAAAATCCATTGCTGGTATGAAATTTTCTCGAAAAACGCAGACTTATAGGTATTATGTGTGTAGAGACTGGATTATAACGTGTAAGGACAAAGTTGGAGCAATTTTTCAAGCTTAATGTTCTTTCTAACAGGTCAATCATTAAAAGGTATTCCTTTTGCTCTCTTGTTGATCGCACAATGAACTGCCGATATGGTCCGCTTGGGTTAACCCCTTCACGGGGCAAAAGGCTTATGCCTACTAAATATTCTTCGATTACGTATTTCTTTTCTATTGTTAAGGGAGCTTTTACTCTCAGGTTCTTTTGAAATAGCTAGATGTGTTTTTAAAATTAATGTTTGTATGCACTTTCTTAATTTAAAAAAAATAATATAACTAGGGTTCGCTATTGACTCTGATGACAGTGCTGTAACAAATATACCAGTCGTCGGTAATTTACCGTGTTAGGAACATTTTAATATACGATCAATATTTAAACTTACCATCTTCTTTTTGCCGTAAAAAAGGATAACTCCACTAAATTCGGCAATTTCGCGGGATATCGAAATAAAAAAAAGGATAATAAAAGGATATCAAATATAAAAAAATGTCTGCCGCAAATTCATATTTTGTTCGTCAAAAATACTTATATGATTATACCAATCAACCAACAACATTGTTACAACTTCGTCGCCTTCAGCGTCAATCGCACTCGCATTGGCATCCGTTTTGGTGGAATATTTCTCCTTTTTAGCAATTTGGGGGAGTAAATTTGGCTTCGTTTTCAAAAAGTGGTAGAACTCTACGCATGAATATGTCAAATTGCATTTCACCGTGAGAATCGCTTTCAATGTGTCCGCTCTCGCGAACTTTTGCGTTGAAGATGGATTTTCCTTTCGGTTTCGACATTCTTTCGACCGAATCCATTCGCTCTGTCATACGAAAATTTAACAGTTGCACAGCTGTGAATAGTTATGAACCACACAATTGCTTCCGAACATATACGCGTATTATGGGCTACTTTTGCAATTGACAGTACTGATGGAAACTTAACGCAGAATTATGACATTAGCTTCCGACTATTATAATTCAGCATTTACTCATTCGGTGTGAACGTGTATAAAATTCGCCAGTCAGTCTAATATTCGCCACATATCAAATTCAAAATATTATATACGTTAGGAATTTTGCATGAAAAAAAGGATTTAGAAAATTTTCGCGGGATAGGTTTTTGGGAGCTGAAAAAAAGGAGTATTCCGCGAAAGAAACGATAGATGACAACATTATCAATATTACATAATGTGGAAGCCTTTGGAACCGCGGGCTTTGAACGCCTTAACTAAGATTTCACTTTAAACAGGATACTCGTATTTGCGGATTTCCGCATTATACAGGTTTTGCGAATACCTTCAAATAAAAAATTAGTTAAGAAACATTGCAAAGTACATAATTTTGTAATTCGTCGTCAATTGCCATACTAACGGTTTATAGTTCAAATCCTAATGTCAGCAAGCATTTATTGCAAATTGCAAAAGCTTGTGTAAACACTATTGCAAAGGCATAACACTGGCAGTAGGTTGGTCATATGGCTGGAAAAATTGTTCGTTCTGCTGGGGAATTGATATACCTATTATATCAGCTAGTCGGGAAAAAAAAATACAGTGAATCAGAAGCAAAGACAAAAATAACAAAATTCTCCCCAGATATCTGGACACCACCCTCAGAGTTTTTCGGAAACTTAACATCTGAGTTTCAAAAACCAAAGCACAACCTTTCTCTCTTTCTTTTCAATGCCCACAATGTGTGTAAACACTTTAAGGCCATTTATAACCTCTTGTGTGCGTACAAATTATAAAAAATAAACGTATTTGAAGCTGCTAAGTTACAGCCTGAGTTACAGATCCACTTCACAAGAATAATGCCTTCGGAATCAAGCATCCAGATTGCTCCAAAGAACAGGAGAACTTGAAGAAAATTTCACATCTACAGAAATTCGCAAGCAGCAATAACAAATTTAGTAGCTGATAGGAAACAAGAATGATTCAGAGTGGAAACGGTTCGTTGAACCATCAGATCACCCTACCCATTCAAACAAAACCAATTAATACATACATATGTGTGAGTCATCAAATACTACGGAAAGGGATTTTGAAGAAATAATATGAAGGAAATAAGTTATTAGCTTAAAACAAAGCTTGTGTAATAAAGACTTTGTATTCCAAAAAACTAATCAAAAATCTGAAAAGTTCCCTTTTTACTAATTCTCATTCAACTTGCGTGCTTTCATATATGGCTTTGCTTCCGAAGCCCTACTTGAAACTGAATCAACACGTACTTTTTTTCCTATCTCGTTACTTTCGTTAGTTTGACTTATTTTCTTTCTTCAAAACATCTCCAACGACTGGAGGAACATAAATTCTGTCATCATGCTTTTGAGATACACGTGACGAGCATAATGAAACCCATCTCAAATCAAAACTAAAGCAATTTCCTAACAAATTACGATGGCCAACTGTCGTCGGCACATTCGTGCTAAGATCCAAAAAAAAAGATACCAAACCTTACAAAAAATTCAAAAACAGAATATAAATTTCCCCAAAATCAGAAAATCCAACTTTTTTTTCCATTCATGTTTCTTCTGTTAGTTAAGACCGCAAAGACGTATGTAGATAATATTTTTTTTTCATGAATCCCGCCCGTCCAATTTGATTACGGTTTAAAAAAAAACATGTTCAACAAAAAAATTAATATCTTCATCTAGGTAATCGGTAAAGCGACACCGACGAGTGGCCTGAATATATATTTTTTCTTTTTCTGGGGAGTATATTATTATTATTATTAAGCTGTGGGGACCCCAAAACGTGATTAAGATGAAATGTTGTTTCAGGTTTTTTATTTCAGCTTTTTTTTTTCTCTCCTGACTTTCAGTCAAAATACGAGTTCTTAGTGTGCATACGATTGAGATACATTTCGATTTTTTTTTCCTCTTAAAATTAAGAAGAAAAAATAATAAAACAAAAAAATGTGAGAAAGCAAGTCAGGTATAAAAAACGAATGGTTGTGCAATTTAAGAAGGACGATTGGTATTTTAGCAAAATTCTTTAGAGTTTCCTCGTAGGTACGTCATAAATGGTCTCAGTTAAGATTTTGGGAATACAACAAATTGCAACATAAAGGAAGAGAAACTCAAATACCAACTGGTCATAAAAAAGAGAGGGAGTGCGGGCTTAGAGAAGTTATTCTTTTAGTCCGTAACGCACTAAAAAAGGACCTTCAATTTTTTACGCGCATTACAAAAATGTGCAAATTCATTGCGCATTTTTGAAGGACAGTCTTTAAACACATGCGGTAATATTGGGTAAAGTTATACAATGTTGTCAAGGACAAACTCATTTGCTCTATAAAAAAAGGAAAAAAAAAGAACACATGCCAGGGATTGATTTTACTAAAAAAAAAAAAAACATTTCTGATTGTTCTTTTAAGATTTTGTTTACAGATGGTAAGTTGTGATAAGAAAAAATAGACGGGGAAAATTCTTTTAGTATTATTATTGAGATTTGATAAACCATAAATCTGTGGTCAAAAAGCCTGCATGACTAAGTTGAGTTAGGGCTGAATTGGGCAAAGATGCCCCAATATACAATAGACTCAATATTTTTTTCTTTACTTGAGTCGAAATTGAAAAAGTCGTTTGTTTATCATATCCCCAGATACTCTAAATACTATCTATGTATGTATGTTGGATGTAGACGAAGAGCGAGACGAATGAATTAAGAAGGATACTTTTTATTTTTGTTAATCCGAGAAACTGCGGGATTGAGGAACGTGAAAATAGCTTTCTTTGCTGAAAGACTTTGAAAATATAAAATTCTTTTCGTTTAGTTCTGAAGCAAGGTAGCATTAAAGTTGTAGTAGTAAAAAGGTACATATTCGCAAAATTGAACACCTTATAATATGATATTATTATATTTTTAAAATAAAGAACTTGACTTCCATAAACTTTATAACGTTGGCACGTTTTTTTTAAGCTTGTTTGATGGCTTTTTGAAAGTACGTGAAAGAACATGGCCGCATACATTTGTGTATATATATAAAAAAAAGTTTAAAAAAAACGGCGAAAGGTGAATTTAGACTACATTTGAGAAACCTTTTTTGGAAATTCGTGATTTAATCTTAAGACTGTGGTGCTAGTATGATTTCTTCGGGACATTGGGTCGTATGCAAAAAGATGAGCATGATCTCAGAGTCAGAGCTGACGAGGTTGAACTCACATGTGAGATCGATGGTGCAAAGCGGAACTCAGACTCATTTTCATATGCAAAAAAAAAAATTGTTCTCAACAATTCTAACTAGATGGATTTGAGTCAGATCTTAAAGCTGTCTGTCTTATTTAATTGTGATTAGAATTCCTTAGCGGCAAGTTAAATAAAAAAAAAGTAAGAATGTCTTCTGAGAGTGAAAAAGAGAATGTGGTTTTCAACAGTGAATTGGATCACTTTAATAAATTTATGGTTAAAGAACTGAAGGAAATTAAAATATTTCTAAAAAAAAAAAACAACTATTACTAATGTTTAAGGCGCGAAAGAGGGATTATTACTCATAAGCTTTTCTTCTGCATTGCATATAGTTTGTATATTTATTGAGTAGAATACTTTGAAATTGACGTACTCCTCATAGTGAGTTATTGGTTTCTTTATACAAATGTGAGTATAATCAAGAGCACCAGTTGCGTAAGGAAATTCATACTTACTGCTTCATATCCTTTGCGCTTCTTGTTTTTTTTCCGAAATATGTAGGAATAGATCCAATCATTCGCATGGCTTTCGATTTCCGCCGCAACTTGCTGTATCAGATATACAATAGTTCATTGATGTACACCAATATCTTCACTAGCTCTTATTTGAAATCCGAGTTCATCTATATAGCGCAGAAGAAATCTCATTGTTTCTTCATTCGCCAAAGCACCCGTGTTTCCAGAGTCGGCCCCAAAAAACTCTTAAGGTAATAATTTCACACCCTCTTCACTAAATCAGTACAGCCGACGAAAATCTTCACCAACCTTCTATTTTTATAAATTCGATTTGTAATGAAATTTAGCCGAAATTCGCCCATCTTCACAGTTGTATATGAACTGAGTAAGGGAAATACCATGCTTAACTATTTATGAGATCAATCTCATGCAATCAATCGTTTTCTAGTGTTTTTGCATATCAAAACAAGCTCTGTATCACATCGGGCTATCAATTTATCGTCGACCTCAACATCACAACATGAGATCTAACTCGGTCAGTGTATTTTTTTTCTTTGCATACCATGTTAAGAAAGATCTCAGAAAAGTCAGTAATAGTTTGAACTCATCTTTTTGCATACGGACCACTATCTAACTTACATTATCGTATTGTGCATGGAAAAACCACACAACTGACATTTTACAAACTGTTCAGGATACACAAGAAACTGTTGGTCGCATTGTTTCAAAAGGAAATACGGTGTTTCAAAGCCATTTAAGTTCGTTAAAAGCGAATGCTACCAGTAAAAATTAACTTTTAAATTCTGTGTATATGACCCATATACTACTTTGAAGACTAAAAGTGAATTTTAGGAGAAATGTTGATTGTGTGGTATTACCATGCTCACGGCAGGTATGTACCTATATGTATTGTATGCATATGTCAAGAATAATTTCAACGCTATGTAGTATAGTCTTAAGGACTGTTGTCTGCGTAACACAGCGATTGTTGTCTACTGCGAATCTAAAATCATCAGAAATTGATTAACGCTTAAGAAGGACGGTTACCGGCAGATAAGCTGGTAACTCGCATCGTGCCCTTAGCAATACCCATGTACCTGTTGGATGCAGAAATGATTTAAGTGGAAGAGATAATTAGAATTGAATATTTGATATGGTTCTGTTCGCCTAGAATAGGATCTTCATCCGACCGGATCTGTTGCAAAAACAGACGATCGACAAGATGGGCTTGTCTGCCAAATCTTCCACCACATATAAAGAACGGCCTGCCTACAATGGCAATTGTACAGAGAGTTCCCTTCACAAAATAGAACCGAATTGAGTACAATTTATGTACCCTTCGTCATTGATAACTTTCAGTCTCCTTAAGCCTCCCGTTACACCTTTGCATAACATGCAATTGTTTCACTTAATTCGTTCGATTTTTACCTAGATTTTACCAACGTAATAAGGAACACTTCTTTTCACTTCAGTGGTATGCTTATCAATGTATTAATGCCTCGCAAAACAATAGTTTCTTTAAAATGTGTATCGAAAGGGTTCTATAGATAGGTATGTACTGCTATGATGTTAGAGAGATACCAAGTACATAATAAGACCATAAGATCATTGATTTTCAGCGGTAGGTAGATTTTTAGGTTTGACTCCGAGCTAGAACACTTAAAGTTTATTCTAAGTGAGATTGCTTGTTTTGTTCAGCTTTTAATTCAGTGGTGTTAAACCCTTCTGGGAGTATAGGTCGTGATGTTGGTCAGAACAGTGGTAATATTTGGCAACTTACTTTTCCTGAAACATCAGATCCTGTACGAAATGCATTCCCGCGGAATAGAACCTCACTTTTGTATCTTAAGCTCAAATTCTTATGTATAACAATTTGGATACCTAAATAAGATTTGAGAATTTTAGTCTGAGCGAAGACATTGCACATATGGATATTATTAATATGTCGTGGTGTCATGTTATGTCTATTTACTCTGTGAATTAGACCATAAGATTCTAAACCCTTTTAAGGACTTCTTATACAAAATGGAATAATTTTTAAGCACACCTTGGTATATTTAAAGTACAATATATACAATATATTGGTCATTTGAGTCATTCACCTCAGTTACAACAGTCGTCTCTGCTTGTTTGATGATTATCATGTAACATATTGCGTTGCCACTTAAGTAACGATTTTGTTTGTTTTTTTGTCATTTTGAGTATTATTGCAACTGAGTCGCGCTTAAAAAGTCTTAAAATTCGATTAAGAAATCGACTGATAAATAAAAACAAAACATTAGATTAGGATGCACTTCAAATTTTTGTTTTCCAAAGAATTTCTTAACAGGATTTCAGAGTCCGGCATTTAATAAGAAACGACCAGCCTTTACGGCGCGTAATTTCTTATGTACTAAACTTTTTTTTATTTTCTAAGAGGATTTAGAACATCAAATTATTATAATCCACTTGTCATATTCCATCTGATAAAAACAATAATTAAAAATACCGTGAGTTTCGTAAAGGTTGAGCTACTAAACCTATCTTTATTGCTTACTGACTCCTAAAATATGAGTTTCTATTTTAGTTTGTGACGCTTACGAAGATTTGGTGTAAAATGCAGACGATATTTCTGTAGAGCGCAGCTCTTATCTATGATATATCATTGGATGGACAGTGCCTGGTGATTACTCTGGTTAGTATGCGGATAAAGTATTTTTCTAGAAAAAGTCTTTATTCTGTAAATATCTGGCACTTTATGGCACTGAACTGGTTTTTCATTACATTATAAATCATACTGTACGAGTACAGTACAGTATGGTATCAGAGTAACCAGCAATTTTCTGTTTGTTAATAGAATTTAATGCACTGTGACATTTCAAAGTTTGAGTTTGCTTTATTCGATTCTATCGAGACAGATATAGGATACCATAAGGTGGTTTCGGATATTCAAAATACGATTTCTAAACTGGCGGCTGGTGGGTACTTGATCTTCGAGTATTTGGTTGGAATTTCGCTGTCGGTTTCTCGAAACAACTGATTATATGACAAATGTTATGTACTTGCAAAGTGCCACCAATGACAGAAATTGATTGATTGCATTTCTGTTTCCTTTCTCTAACGTTTTTAACATTTTCTAAGCAATTACAATGACATCTCTCTCTCTGAAGGGACACCGAGGGGACTAAGAAAATTTGTCTATTCAAGGTAGATGTCCGCTATAATGAGTTAAGTTTACATACAAATCAAGAATCGTACCTACATAGCACCTTAACAGGCTACTTGACTGGCCATTGCCCACTCAAGTACCATCTGCACAAGATAGGAGTAGCAGATACAGACACATGCCGGCTATGTGGAGAGCAAAAGGAGACGGCAGAACATATTCTTTGTGAATGCCCCATGGCCGCAAGTAAAAGACTTCTCCATCTCGGGAGGGCTTTATTGAGTCCCTCTGACTTCTGGAACATTGAGCCTGGAGCTTTGTTGAGGTTTATCAAGAGCCTTAACTAAGTTCTCAGCTAAACACTGGACTGGCACAATTGATCTTATAGGTCGCAGTGCGTACAAGGGCCCTAGTGTAGTATAGTATAGTACTACATAGTACGTGCATAGTGCACTTACTAAACAGAGCACATTTATTTTATTTTTATTTATTGTTAGTTGGATATTGTTTTAATATCTAATTTTATATATTTAAATAATTGTTGTGTATCAAAAGTTTAGTGGCATACAGCTGTGGACATACATATGTGTAGCTACACTGTTAAATTTTGTACGTTCTGTTGCATTTAACCAAATCAAGGTGATAAGTTGCTGTACTTATTTCGCGTTGACATAGTATGTGACAAGAAAATATTATGTTAACCCATTTCAAGTGCAAGATTCAAATCATAATATTAATTAAAGTGAAAAGGTGATATTTCTACTTAGACAAAAGTGTAAGAACGATTTGAATTTTTGGGAAAAATTTGTATAATGTTTTGCAAACGGGCTTGTAACGGTTATTATTCTTAAGTCAAGAAATATTTAATCTCACAAAACTACAATTTGTTGCAATAAGTGTAGCAGGAAGGACAAATTGCGGCCGCAAACTAAGTCTTGAGCTATGAAAGGAAAATATGACTTACAGCCAATTCGCTAGTACCGTTAACCGCTCTACAACAATGCTGATAACCGTTGCAAGACATGCGGCCATTATAAAAACTTTCCAAAGTCAGGTGAGCAATGTAAAACAACGGTTCTTATGGATTGAAGAATTATATAAATTTCGAAAATGGGTCGCAAAAAGACTTCTACCAAAATGCACCGTAAGTAAGTTTCAGAGGATAAGTGTGTCCTCCAGAAAAATCAGAAGGCATTTGGCTACATCTGGGTTACATGTTAGTGTTTCGCGGAAGAAACCGTTAGTAACGTCCAAGTAAAGGAAACGGCGTATAGAGTTCGCACGTACTCATGCTTCATGGACGGTCAGTGGCGCTACATTCTCTGCAGCGAAGAAACGAAGATAAATCGTATGGGTCCAGATGGAAGAGGAAACGTTCGTCGTACAAAATGCCTCGCTTTTGATTCCGAGTATACCACACCCGGTAATAAAAGATTGTGAAGGATCGATAAATATATGGGGATGTTTTTCCTACAAAGGCGTTGGTCCAATTTATGGGATTAATATAGATAGAAAAAATACGTGGAAATCATGAATGCTACCGTCGGCAGAAGAAAATTTTGGGGTTATATGGAAATTTTAGCAGGACAACGATCTTAAGCAAACGTTTTTCCAGAATCAATCAATTAAATATTTTGGACTGGTGGTTTTCCAGTGCTGATCTAAACCCAATTGAACATCTGCGTGGAGACATAAAAAAAAACAGTAGCAACCCAAAACATCACCAATGTGAATGATTTCTTTGCGGGAATTGAGAAGGCTTAAGCGGCTATACCGGTCGAACGGTTTCGCAAATTAATAAAGTCCATGAAGTGGAGATGTCAAGCAATTTTACATCAAAAAGATTTTCCGACGAAATATTAACTGGTTGGTTATACAATAATTAAGCTGTGCGGCTGCAATTTATTTTACCTATTTATTACGTTTGTGTTGTTTCTAAAAATTAAAATAGCGTGGTACCTTAACTGGAATTTTCTAGAAAACACACTGTCAATTTTTTCGATTTATAGAAATATAGGTAAGTTTAAGAAAAGTGTATGTGCAATTTTTTCCATGAATAAAGCAATTGCTAGGTAAGGTTAGGTTAGAGTCGCAGGCTTCAAGAAGCAGCTTCACTTAGGCCCATTGTGATACCAAATGGATCTATCATCTCCAGGGAAAGCTACCCCTGGAACCAGTTGGAGCTTGTTACGAAGGCTGTTGGCTGCCAATGCTGACATCAGCTAGCTGGCCTAAATTGTCGAAGAGGTAGGTGCCGTCTTCTACGATCGAAGAGGGCCTGACACGTGCAAAGAAGGTGTAGTATGGTTTCCTCCTCCTCCTCGTTCATGTAACTTCTAAAGAAATCATTTGCTAAGATGCCCAGATTAATTGCATGCCTACTGATGATGCAGTGCCCCGTAATGACACGTACTGTAATTGCGATGCGTGACCTTTTTAGCCCGATGAACTCAGGCCAGATCTGTCTAATATTGAGGCACATAGTGCCGCTGGCCCACCTGCGATTAGTTGCGCTAATGGTGTTGAGCTTAAGTAGTAGTTTCACTGCAGCGAGAGGCATGTCGAAGTTCGTCTTGCTCGACGAGATCGGTAGACAAGTGCTCTGCCTTGCGAGTTCCCTGGAAAGTCTCTTTGCCCCGGCACTCAGATAAGGTGAATGTTGAACTGTTTAGCTATCTCGTTAAGAGACAAGTGACAGTTTAGGGCTATTTTTGAGTTGAAGGTAGCAGATTCCAGGGACTTGCTCGCAACTTGACTGTCAGTAAAGATAGTAATATCCTGCCTGAATATCGCATTTATTAACAAACTTGTCAATTTTTATTATTATTTTTAATTTTTTTTTTATAAGATCAAAGCGTTCTTACACCTTTGTCCACAACTATGCATAATGTACACCCAACTATACATATGTTACTTGAAAACCGCTGGGGAGAAATATCTTTAAAAATGCATACTGACTGAGCCCTTAACTACTTAATCAAAAACTGCCAACGCTAAGCTAAATCAAACTTTCCTTTTTACAGAAAATACATAGATATGTACGTACATAGGTACAACGTGTCGTTTTCGTTACAAATTCATTTTGTGATCACCACCTGACCCAAATTAACATTAACAACAACCCTACTGTAATTAATTTTATTTATTAACAATTACAATATTCATTTATTAAATATGCATCGTCTCCTTGCAAATCGAATCATTAACATCCGTCGCCCTGCATCGCTATCACCCAAAAATAAATACACTAAAGGTATTTTTCACCCCATTTTCACTGTGTTCTTCCTTCCAATTCGAGAAATCTTCCGTACCATCACATCGGTGACCGACTATAAACACTTCAGAGCGGCCATTAAAACGTACAACCCAGAGAAACACTGTGTGTTGTAGGGGAACACAAAAATACCAAAACGGGAAAAATGAATGATGGCGGTCACAAGACAAATAACCCAGCCTCTGTGTTTCTCTTCCAATACTATCTATCTCTCTTTTACCTACATACACACGCACACATACTAATTCAAAATTCCACCACTTGCCATTACCTAAGCCCACTGCTGCTCTGGCAAAAATCTCGTTTCCCCTTCTACATCATTTTCCAACAAAAAATACTACCCCACTACCGTGGAAAACCTAAACAAAAACCAACACACTCCCCTCCAACAACAACAAAAGCGCTAAGAAAAAAAAACAACACCAGCCCATCCAGTAGTTGCAAAAATATCGCACACAATTAAAGGCGAGCACCAACGATCTAATAAAACAGTAAAATCCCCGCCATCAATCAGTGAGTTAAAAAGTATGAAGGCTTTGGTGCATGGTTCTCGCTCAATTGACCTGCCCCTCTCGCAATATATCGATGTGTATGTGTGTAGAGCGCCACTACGAGAGTGATTTGTGTGCCATTACGGCGAATTCATCTAAATAACAAAAAGACAAAACAAATGAGAAAAAAAAAAACCAACCAATTCGCTTCCGCAACATTGAGTGTCTTGTGTGATTCATCAACATTGTTGCCATACTCGCAAATAAATGTTGCCGAGTCAATAAACAATGTTTTTCGAGTGAAATAGGCATACCGGCGCTACTGCATCAGTCAGAGGGAGATACTGAGCAATTGATGGTGTTATAAACGTGTTGTTATAAACTTCTATTTGGAATATACGACGCCATATTTGTTGTCATCATGCGAGGACTGAGTGAGTGAGTCTGAAAGATGAATGAATGAATGGCGAGTATACGAGGCGGTTTAATGCGTGACGCGTGTTTATAACCGTAAGCCGTTGCGGGAAAAATCTTAAAATATACCAAATGACCGTTAAAAGTGGGCATTTTTCGACAAATAGCTGTCAAATTGATCGAACTACCTGAGTTAAGTGTTAGAATAGTGAATATCAGAGTCGGTGCTATTGAAATATATGTTTATTTGTCAAGGGCATGCACAGATGCCGACAACGACGCCGGCATTTGGATGTAGTAATGGAATGGTTTCTCCCCGGTATTTATGGTTTTCGGATTACTCGTCAGATGGAGTTATTGCCCAAAAGATACGAAAAAAGGAAACTAAATCCACCATCAGATTTATGCCCTACACTGTGCTCAATAAAATTCGCGCATGTTTCGTTGTGTCGTCGTCGTTATAGTCGTTGTGCGAATTGAGAATGCTTTATTGCATGGGGTAGTCGATTTATAGCTTTTATGGTGGGTGAACCCCCATTTTGTTTCTTTGGGGGGCTAACTAGTTCTCTGAGAACACAAGAGAGAGAAAGTGAATTTTGGTTAAAAGAAAATCAGTCAGAACCAAATAAAACCGAATTAACTTAAGCACACATATGCAGATACCTATACATGTGCGTTTTTGTGGATATAAATTACGAGGTGAATTTGAGAGTCCTGGACTTTAATTCTTAACTGCTGTCGGCGCGCAGAGATGGTGCCTCTTTTTCTTTTTTGTTGGAGCTCGGGGGGTAGGTTAGACCTTAAGTTGCTTTGTACCTTTTTTTTTGCTTCTCTTCGGCGAATGAACTATGGACACACCATACCAGCTCCAACACAATGGGTCGAGAATGAATGGAGAAGGGAGCGACGACGGTAGCAGGCTCGTTTATGGCACTGGAAACGAGCCTTAGAATGGTTTTTGGCGAAATCAATAAATCCCCCCAAAAAACAGTTCGTTACGTTACGACGAAGGGATTCGTCTCCGGCAAGGAATATACATTTTTCTTTTGACGGGGCGGGGGGAGATGGGCATAGTAGAGAGATTTAGGAGAGAGATAATGTACATAACGGGAAAATATATGGGTCATTCCATTGGGAATTTTTGTTCATTTTTTTTCTGTTCGTTTGTAGCTTCTGCTGTTTGGTATCGTTCCTTTTGTTGTTGGAGGTTTATACTCTTTTTTGGAGGGTGAAGAAGAAAAAAGTGGGGACAGAGAGCGATATTATTGCGTAACTGCTTTGCCCATATATTGATGCGCGCGATACAATTGTATCTATGTTTGGGAGAATGATATTCCTTTTTGGTTCCCTTTCGTTTTTTTTTTTTTTTGCAATTGATTAGCAGAGTTTTATTGCCTTAATTATGGAAATTATGGGATAGGAGTAGGCGGGTCGGGAAACGTGGATAAAACTGCCAGAATGATGTTTTCGGTAAATTGATTTCTTAATCGATTTTTTTTCCTTTCGTCTTTGGTGCGTGTGGCGGAAGATGTGAGCCTTGGCAGGAGATTAGTAGCCTGCTTTCAGCTTCCGACGAGTGTAATTTATAGGGAAATTTCGTCATAACGACGTGGGTTAATGAATTTTAAATGGGATCCTAGTCATTTTAAAGTAAATATTGATGGAAAAAGTAGGTACTTACATAAACGGGAATGTTGAACCAATATTTTTGAAAGAGAAAACGTGCTGCTGGGGACAGAATAATGGCAACATTTGGCATCTTTTAATAGAAAGGTACGTACCGACCTACTTCCTTTTTTTATTTGAATATGTGGATGAAATAGAACTAATTGAATATAAGCTAATTCTCAACTCATTCTATATACAAATAAGTATTCAGTTTAGGAAAGTTCTAAAATGCATCTTAAAACTAGAAATTGACCTAAAATACCTTCAAGAACCTGACCATTATTAGAAAAGTCAGAGCATATGCTCTTGCAGATGGAGCGCTTTTGCTGTAAGTGCCTCAACAGTCCGTCAAACTTTAATAAATTCTTAGCACGACTACAACCTTGTCCCAATGTACTAAAGTTTAAAAAAAATATACATATCCTGAAACGTAAGGCTTTTGCTAAGCAGTGTCATGTGTCACATAGACCTTTTTAGACAATGAAGGAGAAGGAAACCGTGCTGTAAAGTGATGAACAAAATTTAAATTGTGTTGAGGTACACAAAGCCAATTGTCAACAATGACGTACAACCGTCAATGCAATGCTTTAAAACTTTATTCACAGTACTTTGCGTGTCCGGTTTATCTTAAGGATAATATGCAAATATGTACATGACAGTTATACTGCCATGACCCAAAGCAAATCCAAAGTAGATCCGAAAACAAGGGATCACATTTCACCGCATTTCACTGATCCGCCTGTGGGGTTCGCCCGCAAACATGGCACAGAAATCACGTTTTCGAAAGGAAACCGACTTCAAACACTTGACAAAGTAAAAAACTTATTAATAACAAAAAAAGGATAAGTCCAAACGGTTTTATCCTGAAGCCGTGTCGGAGATTAGTACATACATCCATACATACATATTATATGGTTATACATATACATACATATATTATAATTTTACAAAATTTTATTTTTAGGGGGTCAGGGGGGTCTATTCTCACCACATTTCAAGTTATAGCCCATCAAAGTGGGTGACCTCTTATTTGGAGGTGTAAGCATTTCGGATGGCAGATTAACGAGCAGCAAACTTCTTCTCATCTCTTCTCAAACGGCACTATTTTTTCTTGGAGCTCTTCCAGACTCGACATTTTTCTAAAATAAACTTTTTCTTTCATATCACCCCAGTAGAAGAAATCCATGGGTGTTAGATCAGGAGATCTGGGTGGCCAAGGGTTGGGGCCAAATCGACCAATCCACTGTTCGTTAAAAGTATGGTTAAGGAACGAAGTTACTCCGCTGCTACTGTGACAAGGTGCTCCATCTTGTTGAAAAAACATCGCCCTTCTCTGAACAAGAGGAACATCTTCAAGGAGCTCCGGCAATCGTTCTCCAAGAAATTCCAGGTAGTAATGGGAATTAACTCTTAGTGGAAGAACGTGCGGGCCTACTAAAGTGTTTACTATTAATCCAAACATTTACACTAAACCTCCTTTAAAATAAGCAACACATTTTGAAGAAGTTGTTCAGAATAATTAAATTCTTACCTTTGAAAAGATGTTGTGCGTATTAAATGAGGATTGGAGTCTGACCAATGGTGCAAATTATGGTGGTTTGTTATCCCATCTCTTGTGAATTGCGCTTCGTCAGTCCACAGAATGTTATTGAGGAAGTGCCTGTTTTCTGCTTGTTTGCGCAGTAGCCATTGGCAAAATTCCACTAATTCAGTAGGTACCTACACTTCTTTTTGATCATTTTTGTCTGACAAAAAATGGCTTTTGCTACAACTTCGGTTGTTCGTACATAAAAAAGTTGCTTAACATAATTTTAAGGAAATTTTTTAGGGATAAAAATTTCATAAAAAAAAAGAAAAAATATTGAATACAAATTTTGAGAAAAATGCATTTTAAGTGAAAAAAATGGATCAACAAATTTTCATTATTTTTAGTTTAAGGAGCCATAACTTTTTTGTAGCTGCACAACTGTACTCAATGTGTTTCAAACTTGTATGCGCTACTAAATTGTCTTTCCAAAATGCATAAAATTTTGTTTGTACCTATAATAGTTTAGAAGTTATAGCGTTTAAAGTGGTTACACCTCCAAATAAGAGGTCACCCACTTTGATGGGCTATAACTTGAAATGTGGTGAGAGTAGACCCCGCCTACCATACAATTCTTTGTTCGGCGGAAATTCAGGTATCTCCTCTTAAAGGATTGTACTGCTTAACTGGGACACCCTGTATAGTAAGCGGATGCAAAATGCCATTACCATTATTCCATAAAATTATCATATATTCAATAATAATTTGTATGGGAGAAGATGTAATTTTGGGTAGGTTCTTACCGCCCGTTTGATCAACAAGTTCGCAAATATTGATTTGATTGATAGATGAGCAAATTTGAAAGTCCTAATTTAGGCAAACATGTCTCAAGAAAATTGTATAAAATGAGCAGTTTAAAGTATGTTTTATAAAGCACAACGCCAACAATTAACAATTTGTATCTACCAATCAACTTATTAATTTTTTAATTTACTAGTTTCATAATTCCAACCTAATTATAATTATTCCCATCAAGTAGGAACCAGATTTTGTCAAGAATTACTAAAATAAATTGTAAGCACCCTTACCAAAGCCTTAAGATGCTATACTTCATCCCATAGAGTGCATTGACATCGACGAATAGAGTTTGAGTCTTAGGTTAGGTTAGGTCAGGTTGGCTGTCCACACGAGAGTGCAAACACACTTAGACCAGTCAAGGTCCTTTGTGATACCATGGATCAAACCATTAGGCCACTCAGGGAGAGTTTGAGTCTTACTTACTCATAATGTATAAGAGCCAGCTTTTCTTTGTAGCAAATTGAAGAAAATATGTATGTTCATTTAAGTAGCAACATTTTGTTTTATTTAAAAGATAAGGGATAGGGTATCCTACGATCCTATCCAGACAGACTGTTTCTTTTCGCATGTTTTATTTCGGCGTTGATTTATTCAATTATCGAAATTGCACTGAACTCTAGAAAACCTCAGTGACCCATGCCGGACATTCCCGGCGTTAATCTTCCAATAATGCATTTGTGATCTCCTTCGTTTTTTCCAAGCATTTAACAGTATACAGTTTCCAAAATCGAAACTCCATACACCACCTGAATTACAAAACACCTTTTCTTTTCTTTTTTTTCAAATAAAACAATCAACATTTTCAAATTCCAATTTTAACACAACAATCAACACAACGATGTCACTGTCACTTTGTAAAAATGTTAATCTCTCTAAAATGACAACTCTCAACCTACACAGAAAATAAGTAAAAAATAAAAATTCGCATGCAAGCACATTAAGATACACTATCCGACTGGCAGCCACCTTCATCATGACATGAATTTTAAATTTGCACACGTTTGTGTTTCTTCTTCTTTTTTTTTCATACACAAAATAAAAATACTTAAAAATAAAAAATAACAAACAATCAAATGTCAACTGAATCCCTTTTTAATTCTTCTCCACTCACATTCAGTGTGTGTGTGTAGCTACATACGTAATGTGGATATGCTGATTATGATGATGATGTCAATTCACACATCATCTTTAGGTTTTAGCAAACATGTGTCACGTTGTATCTTTTCGGTTTTGATTGCCAACACACAACAAATAACGCAATAAAAATCCCTTTTTTGGTTCTTATATAAAAATATATATTAGTTTCTATAAGACAACCGGCGACTCGACTGAAAGGGAAAACGTGTGTGGAAATCGATTATATATTCCCAGCACGATCACACGATGCGATGTCTTTATTATTTTTGGACAGTTTTGACGATGGGAAAACATTGTCACACAAGAGATAGTGGTTGTAGATGGGTTTAAAACTTATTTTTGCAAGTATTCATTGGCCTTAGGTTTTTTTTTTTTTGAAGACACTAAACAATTTGCATTCCATTCATATGCGGAGGTTTGGAATATTTGTTTACTTTGATTCATGAGAAATTCATAAAGTATCAGTGGTGTTACATTGAAGTATACACTAGCTAGTAGGGAGAATGGTTTTGAATTGACAGTATGAAGAATATTGTAACCTATCAGATGAGTTTCAGGGATATACCCAATTTCCATAATCTAACCAGTAAATAATCGAGTCAATTGATCAGCGCCTGTCCAAAGACCCAATGATTCTAGAATTTCATTTTTTTTTTTAATATTTAAGAAGTGTATTCATATTCCAATTGAACTAACGAGAGATTTAGACAAAAATTGCCGTAGGACTTATATAGCAGAATACTATAACGTCATATGGTATCATATTTATATCTGGCAATATTTCTAAAAGCGATTACAATGAATTTTGATGATTCTGAGATTATTTTGGAAATCGGTATCAAAAGCTTGACATTTGTTGATAAAAAGTTATAAGAAGATATTTTGAGGAGCCTTCTTAAACAGATTTCATCTAGATACGGATATGAATTTGAGAGGGTCTGTCAGTTCGAAAAGGGAAACCTCTGGCATAGAACTACCTCGATAGGGATATATATCTCAGGAGGTTTTTCAGCGGAATGTGACGTAGGTCCTCCACCTCAGTGAAAAAGTAACTACCGAGAGTCTTCATTCTTCTATCGGAGAGGGCAGGGCATTCCCATAGCAGGTGTCAGAAAGATTCAATTTCTTCCTCGTCCCTGCAGCTCCTTCAGAGATCATTGTATGGTACCCCGATGGGCTCTGCATGAACCCCAATGACACAGTGCACCATGATTATGTCGGAGATGACCCGCGTATTATTGCGACTAAGCCGGTCACATCGCTCTGGCAGAGACGCACGCATCCAGATGGATTCAACATCTATTGACTTCGTCTCCGACGAATGTATTTATAGAGCTATTAGGAACCTTCATGCAGGGAAGGGCCTGCGATATGTGCAACGCTAACCCCATTGTAGCGAGTTCGTCTGCTCTTTTACTACCCGGTCTGATCATATGCCCTGGTTCCCAGGATAGGGTCACTTTATTGGCTTGTGATACCTCATTAAGATGCCGCTTGCAGATTTAACGAGCTTGGATCTAAATACTCTGGGTTGAATAACCTTAATAGCCTTGCCTGTCTGTCAATGTACACAGTAATTGATTTACCTACGATGTTACCTTTGGTGATGATTTTCGCAGCTTGGGTTGAATGATTGACCGCTAGTGTTCTGCAGTAAGCCCCAGCTCGTACACTGACATCCATTTTGGAACCATCGATGTAGAAAGCCAATTTCTCATCACTAGTGACTTGTTCGTTTTTCCAGTCATTTCTATCGGGAATTCTGATAGTGAATCTCTTGTCAATTATCAGCATCGGATTCATGCAATCGGTTGTTAACTGCCTACTTGTGATCTCCTATTTGGATAGGATGGAAGAGTGGCCGTATGGCGCCAATGACCAGAGTCCTGCTTCTCTCAATCTGAGTGCCGATTTGGCCGCCCCATTTCTGCACAGTCGCACAACCGCGGTATACTCGTATAGCAAATATACCACGACGGGCTTGAAACCCCACATATTGCCGAACGCTTTTTACTTGGGTAAAAGACCACACATGCTTTTTCAATACGATCTTCGATATTATCCTTCCAATTTAATTTAGAATTTGGAACTACGCCTAAGCTGGCTTTGAGAGTTGTAGTACATCACCTTCAACCATTTCCCTGGCAATCTCTGTCTTTGCGGGGTTCTCAGACCTCGACAAAAAAAAAAAACTATAAACATTCGATTTCTAGATGGGAATAACTTCATAGGTCGAGCAGTGAAGATTTAAACTTCCTCGCCTGTCTCCTTAAATTACACACCTTTTTTTTTATAATTTGCGCTCACTCAAAGGGTTATGAATACCTTTAACATGTTTACACACAGTGCGGGCGTTGGAAAGGATGGATAGAGAGAGAGAGAAAGATTTTTGGTGTAGTGGTTCTTGAAGCTCAGTTGTTTATGCTTCAGAGATTCTCCGGGGGTGGCGTCCAGATAACTGGGGAGAGTTTTTGTTATTTTTGTCTTTGCTTCTGATTCACGGTACTTTTTTCTCGATAACCGATGTCAAGGGCAAATCATCATCAACAGAACGAATAATCTTTCCAGCCACATGAGCAAACTACTGCCAGAGTTATGCCTTCGCAGTAGTGTTCACACAAGCTTTCGTAATTGATTGGACTGACTTTATATATTTCATGAGAAATAAATAAATGCTTGCTGACATCAGGATTTGAACCATGAACCATTAGCGTGGCAATTAACGACGTTACCACTACACCATTGCCACCCCTACCTTGCTTACCATTGAAGTTAGAAAAACAAAGAATTGATAGTCTGGTGCTATGTTAAGTTGGAATTGGATTCACATAATCTCAGGATTAACTATGGTACCTGCAATAAGGAAAGCTGAATTCTAAGAATTTTGTATCTCAATCGACTGTTTTGTAAAAACCTGCATTTTCATGACTATTTACACAGGACAAAATGTTTAAGGAAGGTTAAGGTGTTTTGCTTTGACATCTATCCGATGAATTTATGTATGAAAGGGAGATCCTGTTTGGGAGTGGACAGGTTTGGAGAAGCAGCAATCCGATTTTTCTATAGGTTAGTAGCAATCTGTGGATTCTTCGTTGACTTGGACTCAGTGTTTAGTACAACAAATATTTGGCCTAGCTTGTCGGAGTCATTCGTCTTAATTTTGTTGGAATCTGCAGTGGTCGGCTGTAGGTGTAGACTCTAGCTTCTTAAAAAAAATTAATTAAAAATGAAGGTGAGCTCTCTGCCCGACCGATTTGGTATTTGGGAACGATGTATGGGATTGCAATATCCAAATTCAGTTATATGAGAATCAAAAACGGATTAAATTATTGTGTTACATGGGAAAACTTTCTATCGACACTGTAAAATATCCTTACTTCCTCCACTCATCGTTAGATGGCAGTGAACCTAAGTCGAGCCTTCTCCATAGAATAGATCTCTTACTCATCCCAAAAAAAAAAAAAACAAGTTCCGTTTATGGTCCCAAATCACGGCGAATGACACACAAAACAGCAAAGAAGGTGTGTTAAAACCTTCTCTTCTCCTTCTTCATTCCCCCTACTATCCCCAATCTTTCAATTCTGCACACCATATTTTCTGCTATAATTCAATCTAAAAACAATAGCCACACCCGTTTTCATGGGATTTTATTGGCAAAAATTACATTAGGAGTCAGTAAACGACATACCGCCACACAGTGAAATGTTAGAAAATGATAAAATGTGTGCGTAACGCCTCAAGGAACAAATGAATAAACTTTCTCTCTAATTTCCAAAAAAAAAAAAAAAAACAGGAAACCGAAAACCAAAAAAAGGCTGTGTTAGGTCCTTTTTGTGTGGTGGTGGTGGTATCCTCTCCCCCTGGATTGTGTTCTACTGGCTTCTTCCGCATCTTTCCTTGTGCCATTTAACTGTGTGTCGTATTGGGTGATTTATGACTGACACGCGTTCAGGTACGCCAAACATTAAACCATCCACGGTACCGCAGGTAGCCTTTTCTCCTTTATTTTCGAGAGTAGGCTGAAATGGCATTTGCTGGCTTTCTTCTGCTTCTTCTTATTTTATTTTTTTTTTGTTGTAGATACTATATAGGCTAACAACACACATCTATCTGAAATGTAGGCCATTAATTTGCACCGCACAGTGCGTCGCGCGTCGTCGTCAATGTGATGGAGAAAAGTGTGTATAGTACCTACAGCTTCTAGCGCACCGGGAATGGGAAAAAAATCTGCACAACATTTTATTCCGCTTTCTTCGTTTCCTCTTCTTTTTTGGTTCTTCTTACCGATGATGCTTTTTTTTTGTGCTTTCTTGGTTTCCTCCTCTCTTGTGTATTTTATTTCATCCGTTTTGTGTAAGTGTTGCTCTATATGTATACGCACCCCCTCAGCGAATGATAAATGTCCTTTAATATACAAATACGAGCAAGGATTCAGAAGAAAAATATATAAGGCACAGATACTCACAGATTCTCTCAAAGAGCAGCAGCAGCATTTGTAGTATTATGTGCGAAAAAAAAAAATGAAAAAAAAAAAACAAGGATAACGTGAATTATTAGGTTATCCTTTTTGGATTTGTGTTCTACGCATATAATGTATAATGCTGGCGCATAGAGAAAGATGTTTTGTGTGTATTTGTATGTTTGCTGAAAGAAAGTCGTAAGCGTAGGTAATTTTCCTGTGTCGAATATTTTCTGCTGCCATCGTATCTTTGTTTCTTTTTTTGTATATGTGTGTCACACCACAGTACGACGAGATTAATGTCGACGAATCGAAATTTTGTTCAACCCTTTTTGTTTTTGCGGGTACAGAAGTGCTCGGTGGTCTGAATGAAAGTATAAAATGCTTACATAATAGAAATAGGAAGCACTTGTTTTTTGGGTTTCCGTGGTGAGTTAGGGGTGGATCAGTAGATCAGTGGGCCAAGAGGACATTTACGCGCTGTGAAAATCAATAAGGGCTCTACATACATATAAAGGCTATGAATTAATGTGCTGCTTTTTTTTAAATTGAATCTTAGGGCTTTTGATTGTTAAAACTGGATCTGATTGGAGTTCTTAATGCAATAATTCGCATTTTCGGCAACAGTTCAACTTTCGTTTGATTAGTTGACGATCGGTTGCGGAGTGAAAACTGAGTATCGCATAAGTTAATCGAAGACTTACATATGGATTCAGATGAAGTCGCAAAGCTTACCATTGTGGTCTGTGTTAAACAGACTGAGACTTGAAGATTTTCATTCATGATTAATCTCACTAGTGATGATTAATAATATCTAGTTTTCAACAGGAAATAAAGGAAAGTCCTTGTAATTTTTGCCTACATCCAAAGATTTCTCTAGCACCCGATTGTAAGCTCTCTTTCACTCGCTTGAAATCCAACTGCAGACTAGGTATGAGATGCACAGGTTCAGTTTTCTAATTTTCTTGAATGAGCGGATTCGACCTGCTGGAGATTGTAATGATTCCAGGAGGATCGATTACGATATAATCAGCAATGCTGGAGTAATCTCCAATTTATGCTTCAAAAAAAGTTCGACAATCACTTCAAACAAGTCGATGATTTAGAGTAGGTATGTAGATGACGTCTATCTCATAAGTCATAGAGTTTGAAACTACAGTCTTAACTTGACTAATAGGTAAGCATTTTTTTTTTTTTTAGCTTAGATAGACTGAAATCACATTGGATATCGAGTCAAAACTGCCTGTATGGGAAACATATTGATATTTTTTAATATCTGTGTAGCTTAGTTATCAAATCCTTCCAAGATTAACATTTTCGTGCATAGTCAAGCGGCAATAAAAGCATTAGACAGTGAGAAAGTCAGATCACAAAGAGTTTCCAGATGCCATAACATGTTGAACAGAATTTGCAACACCCATGACGTAACTCTCTGCTGGGTTCCCGGACATACATAGCAATATAAAAGGAAACGAGAAGCAGATGAACTAGCTAAAAAGGGATCAGCATTGGATTTGAACTCGGATGTTAGTAAAAACTCCAATTGCTAAACTGAAAAAAAATAGACCCAAAAGCAAGAGAACTGATTAACTCCGCATGGTCCGCCAGAAGGGACTGTGTCATATCTCGCAGCTTATGGCCGATAGTGGATGAAAGCAGAACAAAAAGCTTTTTGGCGGTGAATTAAAAAGAAATTCGCATCTTGACAGGTGTGCTGACAGGACACTGCGGGATAGGGATAATGGCTGCTAGATTAGGCGTCAACACACCCAACCACTGCAAGAGCTGTCAAGATATAGAGGAGACAGAAACCACCAAACACCTGCTATGCGATTGCCCACATCTTTAAAACCGCCACCTCCGTCATATGGAAAACAGGCTCTTTGACGAACTAAGTCCCACTAAGGAACATGATAGGCTTCATAAAGAGCACAGGCTGGTTCACAACAAAACCGACCGCAAGATAATCGTTTAAGTATAGGTTCCACACTACAAAGGGAAATACAATGGACCCAATGGTCCCCGTAATACGCACTTAGGTGCATTTCCCTCCAACCTAACACCTAACAACCTAGTTATCAGCAGGAAAGGTAATAGTCTAGACATAATTTAATTTACCTAATGTTTTTCGTGCCCACCCAAGAAGGTGATCTTAAACCGAAACAGATACAATCGGATTTGCTAATAGGGTTCAGTAAACTGATTTTTAAGGGAGATTCAACTTGAAAATTATTGTGATTGCAGATCGAAGAAGACTTCAACTTGCCTAGCAGAAAATTGTGGCCCATTGATTCACCACAGAATAAACTGTAAACATACCACCTCTGATACTGAATTTTATAAAAAAATGCGAGTCTGGGGACCAAGAATAGCATCATCAAATGGGACTGTACACATCATCCGATTTTCGTCTTTAAGGAAACCTAAATCCGAGAGCACCTAGACTCGTTGTAGTCCACTGTACTAGTAAACAGGAATTTTTTTTTGGTGCAGTGGTCGATTCCTTTTATGTTCGGGTGGCAATTGGTTGCTGTTCCTGCTCATTTCAGTTAACAAGCAAACACACTACCCAATGCATCTTTGCCGCTCTTTAATGTTTCACCCTTTAACGTAAAGCATCGCAGAAATTCGTTCCGATTCGACGTCGCTTAGGCACCACACCGTATCACCTTAGTTTCGAACCACTACGTACTCGTATGTATTTCTCCTAATACTTCTACATTTTCGAAGTATATCATAACTGTATCAATGCAGCTTACTAGGCACTTATTTTACACTGTTAAACGAATTTCCGATACGAAACGGGTTATAACAAGGCTGCGTACCGTCGTGAAGTATTTATTCTTCTGCGTACATGTTCAATGTTAAAAATTCGACAATGCATCTAAAGTAAACACAGAGCAGATATTAGTTTTCGGCATAAAAATATCGACTCCACATTCCTGCAGTGTCCTTGCCTACTTAACAATTTCCCTTCAATTTGCATCCCAAGTGCACCTTTACCCCCACTATTTACTCACACCCCATCTACATACTTAGTGCTGGTTGCAACCCATAGGCTACGCAAAACTTAATGAGTGTTTAATTACTTCCTAAACGTTTTCGTGAGTCTACTGCCGTTGCATACATCCTCTATCTTCCTCGCAATGAATTGCAAGTGCGCCAATTCTCTTCCATCCCAACTAACTGCACACATACTTACCAGGATTCATATACATATGTATGTCTTATAGGCGCAGGTATAGTTAGAGTACACAAGGTAGTCAAGCCACCTTTTGAAATAATGTACGTACAAATGTTATCAGTGCTCGAACAGGAAGCAAATATAAGTAGAGTCCTTTCCCAAACGCACACACATATACCTGCCACACACACAAACATACACCTTATCGTTTTGTTTTCGACTTTAATTGGCCTGTAGAGATCCTACTTACTAGTGAGCTGGTGAAATTAGTTAATTGGACTAAGCGGATATATGGTAGTATGTCTACCAAGAGGGGTGTGTATAAGTGGGTGGACAACAGAAAAGGTTGTGTTGTTCTATTTGAATAATATCCAAAACAAAAAAAGGGATAAAAAAAAAAAAATCGGAAAACATAGAAAACCAGGAAGCAAAGGTATACATGCGTGTGAAAGTTTTTTGAGCTCACGCCTCATAATTTCAACATGAATTGGAAATTGGAAGTTCATTTGGTAAAATGGTGGGAAGAATTGTGTACGAAGCGAGAGGGTTTCTTTCGTGTGGTTTTGCTTACGCACTACAACCAATCGACTCGTGTTTGAATGATTGAAGTTATAGAATGACACTGGCGAATGATTTATTTTCATAGTGAAAGATAAATGAGACATTTGCTCGCATAGCCAACGGAAGTGGTAATTTATGACGGAAGAAATAGAACAGTGGGTAAACTGTTACTAAGTGGGTATGCGAATTGGGGTACAATACTTTTTGATTTATCAAAATATCAAGTTAAACTGTACGAAGAGGTAGTTATCCAGACATTAAGATGCATGGTGGGTATGTTGGAAATACAGGAAGCTAACAAATTCCTGATCAGATATAAAAATATGGCCATATCACTTATGTATACTGAACATACTTATGCGTATACGACTTTACTACATAGATTAACAATGACGATGACAGTCAAGATTCTCGTCAACTCCATCAAAATGAAGTGAGGATAGCGGTATCCAACAAATCTACTGAAGCCGACGGCCTTGTCCCCGAACTTTTCAAGGCAGGAGGAGATGAGTTGATAAGCACCAGCTAATCTGTAAAATTTGCTCGGACGAAACTATGCCCGATGAATGGAACCTCAACATCGTTTACCCGATCCTGAAGAAAGGTGACCCTCTGAACTGTGCATTGCTTATAAGATCCTGTCTGTCGTATTATGTGAACGCATAAAACCAATCGTCAATAACCTGATAGGTCCTTATCAGCGCAGTTTCAGGTCGGGAAAGTCTACCATTGACCAAGTATTCACACTACGGCGGATCTTGGAAAAACCCCATGAACATAAAATCGACACGCAACACCTCTTCATCGATTTTAAAGTTGCCTATGATAGCGTGTATAGATACGAGTTACACAGAGTCATGTCTAGTCTCAGCACCCCTTCCAAGCTCGTCCATCTGTGCAAGATAACGATGGAGAACTCTTGCTGCTCCATCAAGGTCGGTACGAATACCACAGAACCGTTCCATGTCAGGAAATGTCTTAGACAAGGTGCCGCCCTATCATGCGATCTCTTTACCACAATACTTAAAAGAATTGTACGAAATTCACAAGCCAACACATGTGCTATTATCTTTTACAAGTCTGTACAACTACTCGCTTACGCCGATAACATTGGCATAGTCGGAAGAATTCAGTGGGGCGTTTGCGATTATTGAAACCGAGGCAGCAAGGATGAGTTTAGCGGTAGATATAAGCAAAATAAAATATATGCTATACAAAAAAAGACAGCCAACATCAGCGTCTTCGACAGAAGGCCGCAAGAGATACAGATACAATTTTGAGGTAGTAAAGGACTTTGTTTGGGTTAGCGCCGTGGCATAAGTGGTTAGTGTGTTGAACCACTGCGCGTGAGGTTCCAAGTTGGAATCCCAGAAAACACAAAAAAAAGTTTTTTCATGGTCCCACCTCTCGCGATCATCTGACAAACATCCGAGAGTATTGTTGGCTCGAAAAAGCTTCTCAAAATAAGTTGCCCTTCCGATACGGCACTAACCTGTAGGTCCCTTCCATTCGTGTGAAAAATATAACGCACACAACATGAGTGGTTGCGAGAAGCTAGGCCCTGGCACTTAAAGAGCTATTGCGCTAATTTTTTTTTTTGAGGACTTTGTCTACTTAGGCTCTATGAGTAGATCAAACGAAGAAAATTACTCTTGACAATCACCGTTTTTATGGGCTAAGAATGCAATTGAGTAACAAAACTTTATCTTGAACTACTGGGATGTAATCATCCCAGTCCCGCGGAATGGCACAGACGCATGGTTTTTGTCAAAATCGGATGAGGATTCTCGGATCGGATTATTTTGAGAGAAAAGTTCTTCGAGTGATCTTTAGTACCATCTGTATAGACGGCGAGTGGAGGAGAAGGTACAATGCCATCGACTTAGCCATAAGATTTCACATACAGCATTCATAAGATGGCTGCGTCATGTAGTCCGGAAAATCTTCGAATCCACCCCGGATGGACGACGCAGTAGAGGACGGCAGATGGCGCGAACAACTGAAGAGGGACTTCAACCAACTTGCCATTTGCAACTTGAGCTAGTTGGCTCGTAACTGGGCCGGCTGGAGAGGTTTGTTGGTTGTGGCCAAGGTCCACTCCGGACTGTAGTGACACCTAAGTAAGTAAGTAAGCCTTATGGTCTGGTCTTATACCGTGCGAAAGTGAGGCGCAGACGAATTTCTGTGTATCCGTCGGTACTCTGAATCTTCAAAACATTTTCACAAATATTCATAAAATTTCACTTGGTGTGATTACTTAAACATAGTTCATGTTAATCCTCCTCCTAAAGCCATCTCATAAATTGAAGGCCTTAACTGACAAGCCATCAAATTCCATCTTACCTGCGTCTTTCACTTTCATCTGCATTTCGCCCGCGCACTTCTTTTCGAAAACAACGAGGACACCAAAAATTCCTCCAGTAACCCCCTTAATATTCACACACAATATCGTGTATCCCCAAATTGAGTAAACCAAACAAGAAAAACAACAACAAAAATCCGAATTATGTTTATTTTCATTTCGACAAGGGAACAAAAAAATACCAAAAGCAAATTTTCCAATATTTGATTGTGGGTGCGTCGGCGGTGGCGGTATTAATAATATTCGGTAGTATTCGAGGCGCATAATATGCGGAAGGTAGTAAATTAATCAAAAAGGAAATCATTAAACATATTTCGATATAACAATGAAAAGAACAAAGGCAAACACAAAATCCCAAAGGGGAGAAAATTATGTAATTGAGAGCTGGTGGAGGCGCCCCCATCTAAATATTTATTTGATTAGGTGCAATTTTTATTTTATATGATTGTGATTGTAGTGTGCGCGTTTAAAAATAGATCAAAACAAAACGCGTAAATAGAACAGTTTTGTTCTTCTTTCTGTGGCGCAGAGTTAAAAATATGTTTTGTATCTGTAGTCATTTTTTCCATGTATCTGAAACATATAGCATACCCTCCTCTCACCCGATGGTGCTGAGTGAGTAAGACTTCAAAACAAGAAAATAATATTTGCGAAAAAAAATACCTACTTTGTTCTTTTTGAAGTTCACAAGCATTTAGCTATAATTTGATTAGAGCTTGTAGGTATGCATGTATGTATGTATCTTGGCGAGCAATTAATATAATTTAATGGAAATTAAATTCACATTTTGAGCAAATTATCATCTGTTGATGATTTTTATAATTTATTTCGTTTTTCTTTCTTCGAGTTCAAGATACGTTTAAAAGGCGTTTTATTTAAAGAAAACAAAAATCCCAGCCGCGTGTATGTATGTTTATTTTCATTTTTGAATGATTAATTTGAGTGAATACAAATGATTTGTGTTCATTATTCGATGGAATGTTGAGAAGAATGATGGGGACATTCATTTCTTTTTACCTTGAACTGTGCACATGGGGTTGACGTTGACGCCTCAATCCAGCCGATGATGCCGAAGTGTTGATGTATGGTACCTGTGTCGTTCCAATTTTAGTATACGTTATGCCGAAACAAGAAGAGTCTGGATGCTGGACTGCGAAACCCTACGGCCATAGTAATAGTCCGGAGTCTATATCGAGAGAATTCGTATCAACTCCAACAGATTGCATTATCCCCAAAATGATTTTCACAAACCGTTTCGACGTACAATTCCCCACAAGAACAGAATGACAAGACAGACAGGTGATTAAGGAATTCGTTCTAACAATCTGCACAGACGGTTTAAAGATGGACTGCGTAATCGATGCATGTGTGTTTTATGAATCCTTGAACATCTCAAAATCATATAGACTTCCAGACACTGTTAGTGTTTTCAAGGCGGAATTATTTGCTATCCGCGAAACATGTCGCTAGATCAAACTATACATAAAAATAACACCAAGGCAAAAGATCGCAATATTCATTGATAGCCAAGATGCTATCAAATTCATTGTCTCGTTTACTGTATTCTCGAAACTAGTACAAGATTGCCAAAATGAGCTGGCTTCGCTAGATGGTCAATTCAAGGTAACCCTGATTTAGGTTCCGTGGCACAGTAACGTTTATGAAAACGAACAGACTGATGAACTGGCCATGCAAGAATCAGTCCTCCATAAAAATTAGTTCACCTTCCACTGGGAGCAGTTGAGGCAAAAATCTCCTCAAACTTTCTTATAAAAGCCAGTCTCAGATGGATTAGGCTGAAACTGTGTCTAGAAAAATATGGTCAAACTACAACAAGGCTGGAACAAACGAATTCCTAAACAGAACGCGTAAAGACATCGTCAGAATAACTGCGATCACCACGGGACACTGGTCAATCTGAGACCATGCAGCAGTTACAATGTCACAACCGGAAAGGAAACTCTTATCCGCTATATATACGTATGCGCATATCTGGCACTAGCTAGGGCCAAACAATGAGCTTTAGGACAGCCCTTCTTCAACTCACTTGAGAAGGTCTCAGGGAAAAATATTAAAGAACTAATAACTTTCTTGAATTCGACATGTTGGATTTAGAGACTTCTCATCAACACAACTCAACTACGAGGTTACATAAGCTGTGGTACCAAAAGGGTACCTAGTGCTACTTTGGCTTCTTTTTAACAGAACCGCCACTCTTAGCTACCTACCTACCATGGTACCTGTGTACCTTATGATGTACTATATGTACTTCAAAAATGATGACATTCGTTGTCAAAATCTGTTTTATGAAGGAGTCGTAGGTAGTTAGTAGCTTCATGAGGGCAATCTGGCTCAGTGGTTTTTGTGTTGATGAGGTTCAAGGTTCGAAAAAAAGTTCGAATACTGTTCCTGCGAAAAATATCTTATGAGCAAAGGTAGGACGAGCATTATAATAATTCTTCGATATTATTCAAAGAAAAGTAATCATTGGTGCCTACTGGGAGTTAAATTATTTTTGGACTCCGATTTTCAAATGTTAAATCAATGTTTTGTTCGGGTAAGACGATATACTAAATTCGGCAGAAGAGTAGGGTGCATTTAGTGGTACCGAACAATTGAGAGTGAATCAACGGCAGTAGTAATCTGTTGAAGAGAGCTGAAGTGTCTTCTGAAAGTACGAAAATACGGTAACTTTCAACTATATTGATGAGGTAAAATAACTTATTCGATCGGTTCAATGATTACCATTACAGTCAACACAGAGCTAATTCTAAGAAGCTTAGTAATCCCAGCATATAGCAGAAACATTTTCAGTGCGAGTTCATTTGATTTTCAACATCGATCGTATTCGTCCCAGTATGCGTATATATTTACTTTCCGATGACTATTGTAGCATTGGCAAATCACAAAACTATCGCTATAATTTACTAAGTCAATCTCATTTTTATATACAGGCATGCATTGTGAGATGTAGGTAACTAAATTTCTGTGGAAGACATAATTTTGATATTTGCTATCAAATCTTGTCTAATACTTATATTAGAATGTTATCCTTTAAATTTGATGAAATTGAAATGTTTACCCCACAAAATTTAATTCCGTCGCGGAAAAATTAATTTTAATTCAGTTTTTACTAAATGCTTGGCTAAAATTGTATATATTGTATATACTTTAAACCATTGCTACCTAATGTAGCCCGACAGCATGAATTCCCTTTATACATTCTTATACCGTGACTACGTTCTAACAGATGAATCTGGATCAAAAAGAAATATTGTTGGAATTTTATCAACAGCAACCGGAAGACTACCGGGCTTCCTACCTGTATGAGCCACGTAGGCACAGCTGCCATCAATGTATCCATTATTTGTAACGTGTTTGCAAACAATTTCAAATCTGTGTATTTCCTCCCTCCCCAGATTTGAAAAATGTGTTATCTATATATAAAACTCAATGTACCTATGTTTGTATCTATGTTATGTACTCCGAAACCACTAAACCGATTGAGCTCAATTTTTCAGTATTGGCCTAAGATTGTTTCTGTGAAGTTTGGTCACAATCGGTTCAGCAGTTTGCCCACAACTGCAATTTGAGTGAAACAGGCGCATCAACACACGCCGGATACCCGGTGCTCAAGATTTGAGTTAACGCAATGGCTAGCCCTTTGACGTCGATTTTTAATAAATCTCTTGCAGAGGATACTTTTTTTTTAATGAACAGTTTCCCTGGCTATACTCGCCATGAGCCATCCCTAACTATGAAGAAATATCCGACATTACAGTCGAAGAAGTTAGTGAGGCAGTCAAATACTTGACAAAACGAAAAGCGGTTGGGCCAGATGAGATGGCTTAGAATTCTTATCTCCAAATTTATGAGAGGTGATCCAATGCCGAATCAATGGAGGGAAAGTTACCTTCTCCTTGTATACAAAGGGAAGAGTGATACGTGAAACTGTGATAACTACCGTTCGATCAAGCTAATGCCACACACCATGAAGATCGTTGAGTGGGTATTAGGTGGCCGACTGCGAAAAATAAAAGGGCTATAAAAGGGCGGGTAAATCAACCACAAATGCAATCCAAAGCATAAGGATCATAATGGAAAAACATCGTGATTCCTTAAAGGATTTTCGTATTGTATTGGTTGAATTTGAAAAGGCATTCGACAGACAACAGATATGGGTGGCGCTAAGACATCGAGAGGTTCCAGAAACCTATGTACAGATGATCATGGGCATGAACGAAAGAGCAAAGACAAGAGTAAGATGCCCCGCTGGAGTAACCGAAGAGGAGTTCCTAATTCAAGTCGGGGTGTACCAGGGAAGCGACTTAAGCCCTTTGCTCTTTATTACAGTTCTTGACTATCTGCTGGAAGGTAAAGTGACGGACCCCAAGGTACTTCAATTATTCTTTGCTGACGATGGAGCCATCATAAGTGAGGATCCTACATTCCTGCAACGAGCATTTGATGTGTAGGTGGACGTTTTGGAGGGAAATGGGTATCGCATTAGTTCAAAAAAGACAGAATACTTGTGCTGCCCGTTCTCTGATCGACTCAGGCCTATTCTAGACATTTATTTGAATGGAACAGTGCTTCTGAAGTGCGAAAAGTTCAAATATCTGGGTTCTATGATCAATAGCAAAGTAACATGTGATGACGACATCAATCATCGCGTAAGCGTAGGGTGGATGAAGCGGTGAGAAAACTCTCCTACCTTCTGTGACAGAAAAATGCACCCTAAGTTGAAAGAAAGGCTCTACACCGCAGTTGCGCGTCCACCGCTCACATAGGGCTCACAATGTTGGACGATGTACAAAAAGTATGAGAGTTAATTAACGGCAGCTGAGATGAAGATGCTTCGCATGACAGCAGGAGTGACAAAGCTTGATCGAATAAGAAGTTCGAAGATCCGTGGAAGCTTTTACGTCAAGGAAACCATATTACGAAAGATAGAGCGCGACCGGCTCGGCTGGTATTGCCACGTTCAAAGAAGATATCATTTAAACTATATTAAAAAGGCAATATCAATGAACGTTTCGAAACATCGAGACATCGCGAAAGTTACAAAGTGATCCAAAATTGAGAGGCCTGCCGATATTTTCAAAGGTCAAACAGGCGAACCCCACAATCGGATCACTAGATATGCGGTGAAGTGGGAGGGTTATGATCTGTTTACGATTGTGTCTTTCTTAACAATGATTTATCTAGATTAGCTCAATGGTGCAAAACAAATCATTTATTTTTAAACATCTTAAAATGCCAACCTATTTATTGCTATAGGTACTATAAGTCTATAATATTTAGATACAGTATTGATAATACCATATATGCCAATAACGCAACATTTGAACTACATCATTTTTCGCATTTAACCGCATAATGGCTACTTTAACATTCAATAAAAACTATTTGATTTAAATGTAAAAAGTGTTATTCTATTTTGAAATTTAAGTCCGGCGATCAATTTGGGACACCATTTACGTAGTATGAAAAGATGTGTACCAATAAATTTTATTTGATTTTGGAGCGGGTTTGAGCATGACTAATAAATAAAAATTATACAGAATACAGTTATACATTGTAAATTGACCCAAACGTATTTCAAATTATAGAGGTATGCAGGTATAATCTGCTTCCATGAGAATGAAGTTTTAGGTATCTTTTTTATATTATTGTAACCCACATTTCATAATTAATCAGAATCACAAGCAAATACTCGTATATATCCAATAAACAAGTGTTCTTAGAAAAGTCCTTTCCATTCTCATATTCCTTAAATTCCAACTTACCTCAAGACCAAATAATTACGTTTTACGCAATATAATCCACCACATCCCTGTCCATTCATACGTTGCAAACCTCTAAAATATTCCATTAGAAAATTACACTTTAGAAATGTTCCAACAATGACAACATTGTAATAAATTGATATTGGCACACAGTCAGATACACACACAAAGATACTTAAATTAATGATTTCGATGAAAATTTTAGCATTTCTGTCGAATCAGTAAAAACCTATTTTGAAAATTACTATTTATGGTGCTAAGGGTTTTTTTTTTTTTTTATTGTTACAGTTTGTCTACTATGTGGTTTTGTACAATACGCGAATGTAAACATTGCCTTATACGTGCGGATGTATGTGAATGACTTTGTGGTGAGGTATCTAACTATTTATTGAACTTATATGGAATTAAATTATCGTAGCTAACTCGAATTTGGATTATGATGAAATTTTGTTTTTTTATTTTTTGTTGACTTTGGAGAGTGATATCATAACTTTCGTATTTTTTCGTATCGAAGGGGGAGCAGTATGAATATATTGTATGTCTTGGGGTGCGGTCATGCAGAATGAAATTTAGATGTCAAGAGCTACTTAATATTGCATCATTAATGGAATAGGAAATGTGTAAAGAAAAAAATATATGACGACTAACTGTACTAGTGAGCTTGTGATTGGCTTCCTTACTTCTCTCCTCACATTTCAGAGCAATAACCCCATGTATTAGTTTCGCCCTAATTTGTGACAGGCCAATCAATTATATGACACAAAATCAGAGACCATTCTAACTACAATTATGTAATTGAGTCGACTCATCATAAGCCCTAAATAACAGAAAGGGAATGTCTACACATAACTGCAATGCTTGAGTTTATTGCAGACATCGCTAAAATTGGTGACAACGACGTCACAAAATGACAGTGCAAACGAACATTAAAACCAAAAACCCTCCACAAGCCATCAAAAAGGATTGTGTATATAGTATCCTCTGTTTTACTGCTGGCTTCAAAATGACTCTAGTGTCAAATGCCTAAATTATGCTAATTACAAGGATTCGCATGCAGATAATAATAGCTAGTAAAGGATATGCTTGTTGAAGTTTCTATAATTGTTCAACTAGGTGTTGTATATAATGCTTACGATGATGAGAGTCCTTCAACTAATTGCCATGATACTACACACAAGCTTTTTGTTGTTTTTGTTAATTGGATAGATTGAAGAGGGTATATATTTATGCACGACACCCACTTAAGTGGTGTGTTGTTAGTTACAAAAAAGGATTTAAAATAAAATTAAACGTTTATATTTACAGAAATACAAAATGATTTTTGTACAATGAAAAAAATAAAAAATAAATAAATCATTTTATTATAAAAAGCAGACGAGTATTTTTTTTTTCTTTTGCATCACAACAGGCAACATAACGAATAAAAAACATATGTATATATATTGCACATGTATTAGATTTAAAGATATATATAGAAAAAATAGTTACCTTCTCCAGAGAGTTATTTTTTTTTTTTTAATTTATTTCTAATTTGCTATAAGAAATGAAATCTTTTACGTTCTCGTTTTACCCTCTCTCTCTCTAATGTTGTGTGCAATAGACCGACTAAGATTGGATTTTTTGTATAATACAAAAATCAAGAAGAAAAATTTGTGAAAAATCAAAAAAAAAAAAGGAAAAAAGTGTAGATAAAAGGACTCACATGACGATCGAATAAATTTGCGCAAAATCTGTTCTTTGCTGGTACCACATACAGATTTTATATAAAAATTGGTACTATTGTGTAGACTTCAAACAATTGCAATGGAGAGTGCTCTGAAAAAAGTTGATGAACGGGTGCAGAAGAGTGATTTAAAAAAGCCAATCACAGAAACTCACATAATGTACAATAAAATGCGTAAAAAGAAAATTAATAACAATTCGACTAGTAAAATTTCGCAATTTTTAACCTAAGACTACACTGCAAATTGGTTTGTGGATGTAGGTGCTTGGATATAAGACATTCTCTGGCAGTCATGTACGGTGAATGTAACTTAACTATGACCCTATAAAAAAAAAATTCCCTCCATCTCATTTACAAACATGTTGTTGCCAAGGATCACCCGAGGACGAAATTTATAAATTATAACCGATCACATTACACTGCTTTAAGCCTAATGATTCAATAAGCTGACTGAATATGCTTAAATCTAATGCATTTTCTTTAGCTATGAGGGTTCGTTAAAATAAGATACTTGATGTACAGCATTACATACACATGTATGCGCTTAAATTTGTCTGTAAAAGCCCGAAGTTGAACGTTTTGGTCTTCATAATTTATGAAAAACTTTAAATCATAGAACCAATAGAAGAAACGCATTTTGCTACCGTGAAATTAAAGATCTAACAATAAAGGCCAATGATGAACTGGCTGGATATCTTACACAGCCCATAGCTGGATCAGTCTTGCTAATGGTTCAAGTAAGATTCGGCTTCAAGATTATTGCTAATTACTTCAAACCTATTAAGGGTACAAATGTATGAATCAGCGCTTGTGTATGTACATATCATGAATAGACTGTCAAGATGGTTTACTGATATAAAGAAGATATAACCACGGTTTCGAGTAAAACTATGACATGTTGCTTTAGTATGGGGACATTTAGGAAGTACAAAAAGAGTGATTTATTTAGGTGTGAGTGATTCGTTAAGAATATACAAAGACTTTCATGCTGGCAGCGCATCTTGATATTATAGATAATAGGCATGTTGATTTGTCGCAATCGAAAGAATTATCAATTAACTTATAAGCTGTCCATGCCTTTTATAAACCATACGATATTTGTAGGGTAATAGGTACAAAACGAAATTACGTCTTTCTCATATAAAAAATGCTCAGACATCATCTCCCAATGTGTGTCCGAAGTTATTCACATTTAAAAGTAAGATCTATGCGTCAAGCTCTTGAGAGTTGTGAATTTCATAACAGGTCAATTTCAAAGATTGACGTGGAGAGGGAGGCAGGCGTCGCCGGGCTGAAAATTAATACGGCAAAAACTAAAATTTATCAGCCTTGGAACTAACTCATCGGCTCAAATATGCATTGCTGGGCAACCGGTAGAGAGAGTAGATGATTTCCAGTATCTTGGGAGTATTGTCTCGACCGATGGTGGAACCGAACTGGATATAGCCAACAGGATCGCCAAACAAAATCCGCATTCGGAATGTTGTCCAAAATATGGCATAGCAATGCAATCAGTTTGAACACCAGAATAAGACTGTTCCGCTTCAACGTTGAGTCCGTGCTGTTATATGGTTGCAGCACGTGGAGAGTGACCACTACTATCACCAGAAAGCCGCAAACGTTCGTTAATAGGTGCCTGTGCAATATCTTAAAGATTTTCTGTCCCAATCGTATCTCTAACGAACACCTTTACGGGTCAGGAACCAATAGGCAGAACCATCCAACGACGTAAGTGGCAGTGGATTGGTCACACTTTCCGAAAGGGTGACAGTTCCAAAGCGAACCATGCTATGCAATGGAACAATTTAACTCAGGATGGCAGAAGACCAGGCGGTCCGAGGAGAACATGGCCCACAACAGTCGATAAGGAGGCACGGCAGTTGGGGAAAAGTTGAGGAGAACTCAGACACATTGCCAGAAACCGTACATAATGGCGCGTAGGCGCAGTAGAGACCCTAGGACCCACAAAGGGATACAGGACATAAGACGAAGACCTCAGCAATCGAAAAACACCGAAATCCCGAAAATCGACTCAAAATTATTGTACAAGGGTCTTAGATTACAATACTATTATGACATTCGTAACCTAATCACACGATTAATAGTTGGACATCGACTCAGACTATTGCTGTATTGTATTCAAGTTATGTTACAGAAGTATCATCTATACCCAACTATTGTGAAAACCAAACACTTAAAACCAGCTTAAACAAAGCTGCTGGCTTGAGAGCAGATGCTCTAATAACCGAAGTGGTTAAATATTATGGGGGAGGCTTGGAATGGCATGTACCAGTTTAAGTGTAAGATATCTTTGGATAGGTTCGAAGATATAAGTTTTTCTAAGTATTTCAAGAGGTTGTAATGCACCTTCATCTGCACATGTATTTATTTTAAGATGTAATTTCAAACTGTTAGTTCCACACTACGGGGAAACGTTAATTCATATGCTTAGTTATACATGCGAAACTGACATCAACGGCAGATTGAACTGTATTAGGTGGGTCATCAAAACTTGATGAGCTCTTAAAAATCTCCAAATAGAACATGAAAAAAGGTGTAGTCTGTGGCATTGCTCTATCCTGACAGTTAACCTGATCCTATTCCTATTCTCACAACACCCCATGGATGAGACAGTACACATGACCCACTCTTCATTGTTACTAATCGATCCAAAATAAATAAAAATAAATAAATATTTGGCGCAACAGCTCTTTAAGTGCCAGGGCCTAGCTTCTCGCAACCACTCATGTTGTGTGCGTTATATTTTTCACACGAATGAAAGGGACCTACAGTTTAGTGCCGAATCCGAACGGCAATTTGAGAAGCTTTTTCGTGACAACAATACTCTCGGATGTTTGTCAGACGCTCGCGAGAGGTGGGACCGTGAAAAAACTTTTTGGTATTTTCTGGGATTCGAACTTGGAACCTCATGCGTAGTGATCCGACACACTAACCACTTACGCCACGGCGCCCACTCTCGATCCAAAGAGATTTTAAATTCCATCAAAGAAACTCAAAATCACTTAGACCTTACTCTAGATTTATTCTCCCCCGATCACCCACGCAATTACTCTTGATCAATGAGGACCCGCAGAGCATATTAATTTAGCATTTAGCTTAAGCTTGAGATTTGAATTTGTTAAACCATCTTTTACTAATAATGTTCCGAAAGCTGCACATACGAATTTTAAGAGCAAGCACAAAACTTTAGCCAAACTTAAACTCATAAAGGTCAATTTGTAGCAGATGATTGAGCTGCTCTAAAATTTATATCGGAGATGAGTACAAAATATTTTTTTTAAACCACCCAATATCTGATTTGCTGAAGATTGTTTTTTTTTTTTTTTTTTATAATAGCCTTTCGTTGTGCTCAATGGTGACTAATATTCATAAATGGCGGGTAGTCTTATATTGCTGGTATTCAGTCATCGTTGCTAGACAGTCAGTTTCTGGTCTTCTTATATCTGGTTGTAGTCCATCTCTTCGAGACAATAGTGATTGGTATCCAGTCTCATTGGCTGTAACAATTTGATTGTTTAGTCAAGAAAAATGGAAGTGTTTAATATGATTTTATTTATTATTATTCTTTTTATGAAAATGTTTCTTTGCCTCAAAATATCACTTCAATTTGTGTTTATTTTAAGGCGACACTGGTTGGCCTTCACATTAAAGTGTATTTTGCAGGGAATATATAGTTAATGTATGTGAAATATTAAAATTAGAATTTTCTTAAAAGAAACTCAAAATTCAGTCGCAGTAACTTAACCTTAGGTCGATAGTAACCACACTAAGACTTTAACTTCAAAAATAGCAATTCGTCTACTATCCAAAAAAAACTTAAGGAGAGCCCCTTCACTGCGCAAATCTATTCAATCGTCAAGGTGTATCCTTTTGAAATGATTACCAAAAAAGCCTCTAACAATTTGTATTTGAAAAGTTTTGTTTTGTACAAAATAATCAAAAATCAAAATTCATAGCCAATAATATTTCTTTTCAGAAAAAAAAGTATAGATTTAACGAAAAAAAAAAATTGAAAACAAAATTCAAAAAAACCCAAAAAATTTAACAATTTGTGTTTTCCAATTATAAATATGACTGGCAAAAAAAGAGCGAAACAAATTTTGTCAAAAATCATAAAAAATAATACAAAATCAAAAAAAATTATACAAAAAAAAAAATTCAGTACTTACCTAACCAGTCTGGTAGTAACGAGCCCGCAAGAGATTCTGAGTATCTCTTACCTGAAAGACAAAACAAAAAGAATACCGATAAATATAAATATGTATATAAATAATACTTTTTTAATAATTATTCAAAAAGATAAGGCAAACCAACGCGCAACGGCAGCCGAAAAATGACTACCGCCGCAATTACATACTATAATGTGTTTTATCTCTCGAATATGTCTATGGTATGTTTTACGAGCAAACTGTCGCCAAATGATCATGATGATGATAAAACAACAAACACACATACAAAATGTGTTCCCCGGGCCAAAAAGTAGGGATTTATTGCAAAAGTTATGTCGCTTTCTATACGGGGGAGTGTCAGCGGAACGGGCAGTGCACAATTGTAGATAATTGCGGTTGGATACTTGGATACTGTGTATATCTACTACCGCCGCGCCGTGTCAAATTGATGTAATGATTTATAAATGTATCTCTATGTAAACACTTGAGTTGAGTTTGTATCGAAAGATACACCTACTTATACATATGCTAAAATATTCTTCACCATGAATTTGGGCGGTGCGCCGCGTCGGAGGTTTTAGTAGCAAGGAGTTTAAGGGCGCACATCACGCGCGGCTTTCCAAAGCGATTATATTTATGTGCACATTGTGCACAGGTGTAGCACAGAGTGTAATCTAATAACTTTTTAATTTATAACAAAATATTAATCTTTTCTGCCAAGTACATCCACGCACTAATATCCCAGGTATAACATCAGCGTACAGCAACAATGTAAACAGTCTCAAACAAGAAGCGACCGTAACAATGATGTTATGTATCTAATTTGCATAAAATATTAACGCAAGTTGGTGCGCGCGAGAGTGGCTTTTTTTTTACTGTTTTTGTTGGATTTTTATGTGAGTTATGCGTTAAAGTTGTGAAAGATGTGATATACACACGTCTTTTTGGGCAGGAAAATGCGAAATTTATTTGGACATGTACGTACATACTTAAGAACGAGAAGGGTGAGGCGGGGAAAATGTAGAACATCGTGTCCTATGGGAAGCTTGGTGCGTGTCGGTGTGTGCTTTTGAAAATAATGCTAATTTTACTGAAAGTTTTGGGATTTATGTTTATAAATTTGCAAAAAAACTAGGACTCACATTGGAGGCTACACACTTGGCGAATTATTTTTTTGCACAGATTTAAGCCGATGATTTAGGACACAAGTTAAAAACAACCCTTAGGAAGCTTAAAAAAAAGTAAACAAAACGATTTGTTCCTCATGATGGACTAAATAGTGATTTTCATTGAGAGGTGATCAGAGAGTAGTAAGGAAAAGGGCAATTATAACATAAACACCATAAACGTAGACAAATGAAAGTCAAATAATAAAATTCTTAAAATATTCCCTCTTTAGAATCATATATTATGAACCTACCACAAGTACGCAGGAATGACGAGACAAAAGAGACTTGGTATGTACCTATCATGAGCATTAGAACAATCATAATCACAATTGAGCCTTCGGATTTCAAATGATTCGTGTACTGAATTCCATTGAGCAATCATGATTACAACCGTGCTGTGTAATTTGATATGTGCGCACTACCTACGTAGCCTACTTGATGCGATAAACAGAGTGTGCGACATAGAAGGATCACATTGGGAGTATATACATACTTTATTTGGCACTGGAAGCAGAAGATTGCATTGCAGGTAAACTGCGATTTGGTCGAACAAGCAATGTGCGCACGTGTCATGTGGATTCGGCCGCGGTATGCCAAGCTAAAAATCACAGTAAGCAGCAGAGCAGTTATTATTAAGAGCAATCCCAATTGTTTCCTGCTCAGCGATTAGAACAGTTCACAATACTATTGACAAATCAAGAGAAGTGCTGCACTGAAAATCTTTTTCGCGTAACATTGCAATCCATTTAAAAAAATTTGAAATCGATATTATTGCCACAGGGACTGGCAAAAGTAAGCGAACGTAAGCACTGCATCGAACCAAATTGATACCAATGTATTCTGCTGTGTGCGAACCCCATAGGCGAATCAGTGGAAATGCAGTAAAGTGGGAGGGTCATGATCCCTTGGGTTCAGATTATAATCTCGCCGAAATAAGAAAAAGAAGTATTCTGCTAGAGCAATACGAGAGGATAGATAGGATTGTCAAAAAGAAGACATAAGTCTGAAGCAACAATGGTTCACAAAAACACATACCTCTCCAGCCAGCGGAGAGGAGCCAGCCGCCTCCAGTTGCGCACGCAAAATTGGTTGAGGACTCGAAGACTTTCCAGTGCGGAAAGTTGGGCTCCATCAACTGTACATGACTCAGCCACATTAGTCGCTGTAAGTGAAATGATCAAAGTGTGTAGGCCGCAGTGTACTTTCTCGTCCACTAGCCGTCTATGCAGACGGGACTAAAGACCACTGGAAGAACTTTTCTCCCAAAGCAGCCAAGGAAATCCTCATCCGATTCGGACAAAGTCCGTGCCTCTGCGCCACACAACAGGAGTGGGATGATTAGTGTCTTATACAGAATTACCTTAGTTGTTCGAGAAAGGGCTTTGTTATTCAATTGCCTACTTAGCCCATAAAAACAGCGAATAATTCTTCGTTTGATCTCCCCATTAATGTCATTTGCGGAGCTCACCATTGAGCCTAGGTAGACAAAGTCCTTTACTACCTCAAAGCGATATCTGTCTACTGTGACATTCTGTCGATGGTGCCGAGGTTTGGTGCGCTTTTTAGCAGGCGTCTTCGCTGCCTCGATCTTAGTACTCGCAAACGCCCTACTGACGGCCCGCTGAGCTCTTCAGACTATGTCAATGTAATCGACGTAAGCAACTAGTTGTACAGACTTGTAAAAGATAATATCACCGGTGTTGGCTTGTGAGTTTCGTACAATTCTTTCAAGTATTACTCGTATGTTAAAGAGATCGCATGATAGCGCGTCACTTTGTCTAAGACCTTTCCTGACATCGACCGGTTCGGTGGTGTTCTTACCGAATTTAATGGAACAGCGAGAGTTCTCCATCGCCGTTCTGCACAGACGGACGAGATTGACAGGGATGCTGAGAGTAGACATGGTTCAGAGGGTCTCCTTTCTTCAAGTATACAACCTACAGTTGTATGGTATATGTACTTAATCGATTAGCTTTCTATACCTAATGGTACCAGACATAACTAAAGATGACACTCTAAGAAAACCTGATGGTGTTTATTTTTTTGGGATCTTCAACCTCACGCTTAGTAGAACGACGCACTTATCAGTTTATTTGAATTTTAACTTAGTAAAAACTCTGCATTGATTCTGGGCGGCCCATCGTGAAGATCTGCCAAAGCCCCGAAATTCGTTGCTACGCCAGTGGATTTGCAAAAAAATACAGACACAGTACTTTCAATCTTTTTGATGTTGTGAATGTTGGTTGGTTGTAGTGTTATTTAATTTGACAAAAGAAAGTCTATTAGAGGTATTCCACTGTTTTTATGTTAATCTTACTATTTCACTATACATGTGTACATATGTACCTATGTTATGTGTACACACTGTGTACATTCACTGTTTGGCGTTTAGATCTTTTCGCAGAAGACTCACAAATTATACTGACGTACCTGCGAACAGAACTCCTTTCTTCACTACATGTTTTCGTATAAAAACAAAAATGATTCCAACCCCATAAATAAATTAACTTCCCTTTAACAACTTGTTAATTAGTGAATAAGTCCCATAAATCCAATCATTAAATTTAGGCCGGCCCGCAAATTTATGGCAAAACCTCAAAAATACATTAAAATACAATCTGTCTGCAGCAGTCGTGCAAAAATTCCAACACGATTCGACCACAGCAACTGAGAGTACAATTTTGCTGCAGAATTTAATTTTAAAATGTGCAAATATCCACAGTTAATCAACAAATTGATCAATAAATTTTGATTTTAATTCCATCGATTTATGATTGTTAATAGCCGATATAGCACTGTGTTTGGTTGAGAGGGAGAACCATCACCCAACCACCAAACTGTCCTGTACCATACCTCCCCATCCTTCCTCCCACCGACGAGATCAAATCATCTGCATTCGTTTGGTAGAATAAATCTTTTTTCTGCCACCGAATTCGAAATCCCTTTTGTGAGCGAGCCACACACTGCTATACGTTTCGGTGCGAATTTATTTCAACCATTCGTAGCGAATAAATCCACCAATGAAAGACCAATAAATAAATTAAAATAATGGTTGTGTAGGCGCAATTTAAAAGGATACACACAGCTATACGCCAACCAACCAGTGTTGGTGTGTGTGTGTGTGTTTGTTCGTATCCTTTTTGCGCATAAATACGCAAACACAACAAATCTAAAATAATAAATTAAAAATTACCCCCAAAAAATGTTAAAATAAAATAAAATAAATAGCGAAACAAAACCAAATAAAATAAAAATCTCACATGGAAATGCAGAGGAAAATTGTTGCATTGCACACTTGGAGGTATGTGACTAGGTGGTCCAATCTAGGACATAATGAAAAAAAAAATTCGATCACTATATGTGTATCTAAGCAAAAAATAAATTGTATATGTTGCAATGTTTATTGCGCTGACAAACACGAATCAATCGATTGGAAATATCAATAAATTGCTTGTACTACTCGTGAGTCGACCATACTACCAACCCCCATTTTATTCAGCTAAAAGAAAAGGATAAAAATAAACTTGGTTTTTCTCTTCGTTCATATATTGTTTTGCAATACATTAAGGCATGAATGGTGCTTTATTAGCAGTAAAACGTTACAAACCCTCCCCTTGGGGATTTTTCCGGTTTTGTGGTGATTGTGGAAGAAGGGTGCTCATAGGGAAATGCAAAATCATGCAAAAAAGTGGGTTTCTACGATTGGCTACAATTTATTTCTAGACGAAGACATATGTGCCATTTGGGTTGTGTTCTGTTTGAATTGAAACAGAAGTCAGTTAAGTGTGTAATTGAGTATTTATTTGCATTTGACAAAATGGCACTGCAATGAGAATCTATTGCTATCGTGGAGCCATAATGGAAAATGGAAGTGAACCTACAGGATGAGATAGTAGTGAACTTTTAAAATAAGTCTTATACTGGCTAGCCAAAAGGGAGACAATTTCTTATGGAAAAAATCGCCAAGTGATAGTTTGTCTTGTTTGAACAAGAAATTTGTTTTAAGGTTTGTCTGAAGAATTAATATTGAGTGAAATATATTTGTACAATCTCACATCTTTCCCTTCTTTACAAACTGCCGCCCAACCCTAATCCCCAGGTGATATATACAATTTAATATGCCCCTCGAAGTCTTATACATATTTAACAATTTCATTTCTAGCTTTCTGCTGCTTCACGTAGTAGGGATTTTTCGATATACAATACTACTTTAAATAGCAGTTCTATGTATAGTGATGTCACTGTACAAATCGGAGACAAACACACATTTTCGTAGCTGTCTCTCTGGGCAGTAAGTGCTTAATATCTTGTATGTTTCTCTAAAGAAACGCCTCAGGGCATTAAAGAAAAACCTCGTCAGTGCACCATGAACTATCAATAAAAACAGACAGGTGTGTAAAATTCAGACTTCATCTTTCTATGTTTTTTTTTTTTTTTTTAAACTATCATTCTAAACCACCAAAGAAGTCCTCCAAGCTAACTAACGTAAGTTGCGTGCCATCTAAAGTGAGGCCTTTCTGTAACCGACAATGACTGGCATTCAAACACTTTTCTTAATTTGCACATTTGGAAATTGACAAGTTTTGTCAAGGGGACCTCGACCAACTTGGAGTGCGCAACTGGAGGCAATTAGCTAAAGACCGAGCTAAATGGAGAAGCTTGTTGGTTGAGGCCCAGGTTCACCCCGAACTGTAGCGCCACCTAAGTAAAGTAAGTAAGTAAGTCCGCTCAACCGTCGAAAATACTTCACCCACAAATTGTACCCAAAATTTCAAACCAAAAACTTAAACTCCATAAACACGCTATGTGCTCTAATATTTCATAAATTAGCAGGTATTGTAAATTGCTATTCAAATAATTTCGCCGGAGTCTAAATACACTTATTCACTAAAACAGCAATATTCACGCTTCTGTTCCCAACAGCCTATGTTTTTTTTTTTTCACTGTTAATATCGTCTGAACCTAAAGTTCCATTATCAGGCAATCTGATCCCCAATGCGACTAAATTTTTAACCACACAGCAATTGATCTGTTTCAGGAACCAACACATCTGTACGATATAGTCGGTTTCTAGTATGACCAAAAGAACAATAATCCGACTTAACTAAGCCAAGTATAGAGGTTACAAAGCTCTTAATTATGAAATGAAAAATATGTGAGCGCCTAAGATGAAGAGCCAATTGTTATCACCGCTACGGAAGTACGAAAAACTGCTGCGTATGCTGGTTTAGAAGTCAATTGAGTACGGAGGCCTCAATAAAGATGCATAAAATTTATAATATCCCCCGTGTTTTGCAGGGGTGGATATACGACAACTGTTATGGTCTTTTACAAAAAGAATATAGGTTTAGAGATCCAACCAAACTGTACGTAGCCCAACACCCACCTAGACAAATGAACAACAGAAAGTATAAAAAAAAAAAAAACATCCCTGACTTTCCCTGGCCAAAATTATTCTTTCAGCCTTTTTTAGACTCTCCAGATCAGGGGAAAATCTGGAAAAATAAGACTGATTTTAATATCTCTAACATTCTGTGAGATTTGCCATCTTTTATGTTTGCAATGGTCCTTCAGGACCAAACCAGAAAAATATACACCCGACGACTTTTAAACAATGCATTATACATAGGTAGAACTCGCCTGTAAATGTGCCTGATGTTGTTTAAGGATATACATCTGAGTCGATTAGAAAAATCCTCTCCAATACGAGTCAGATCTCTAGCCAGTTGTCCTCCGTGGGTCATACTTTATTGCTGTGTCCCCTACTCAAGTGGGCAGTACCATGGTTGGCATGCTGTTCAAGACTGAATCTCAGCAAAAACATTAACATTTGCTTACGGTACCTCCTCGGGAATGCGAGGCGAACCTCCGACAGGGTCGGAATTATTCCTATTAAAATGTTAATTAGATATTTTAAGCTCCATCTGTCCTTCATACAACAGTCTAATTATCTAATGTTGATTAGTACTTAAACAAAAAGCTTGTCTAAGTCAACCTCTAAACACCGGTCCCACGCTGATTAATTTCCCTGCATTATTTTATAATTAGTTCATTGATTGCATAACCATCAACAGCTATTATTAAAGTCCCCTCCCCTTCTATGGTGCTTATCCGCCCTATTCTCATTCTCTCTTCCTGTATAACAAGGTTTGCGGGCAAAGTTCGCTGTAAAGTTGAACATGCCATAGTATCGTATAACCCAAAGCGAGTAGAGGTATAATGTAATTAAATTTGGTATTAGCTAATGTTATATAGTCGCACATTGATCAATTAACAAGCAATATATTCATTTGTCAATACATAATTTATAGCCAATAGCTGATAACACACTCACACAAACGAAAACAAACGGCCGATCAAACATAGGTCAGAGCCACTGTGCGCGCTGGGGTAAGTGGTTGGTTTTGTGATTGTGCGGATGTCCTAAGTTCTCGATTCTCATCCCTTACTTTATTTGCTGCTGCTGTGCGCATTGCATGCACTTGCAGCCCTTCGTATGGTGGTGGTAGTAGATTGTGCGGGCGAAGAGACAGAAGAAACCAAACACGACAGGTGTATTTATGTAACCCGACTACTATCACTCCCTGAAAGGACTCAACCCATTGTCGACGAGTAGAGAGTTTCTCCCCCCCGTCTTCTCGGAAGCAGGGATGAATTTGAGTTTCAGTTTCAAAGTGAAGTGCAACATACTGCTGCAAACAAAACACAACATACACTGCCGGCACTGGCCATATGGGTGGTGGAAGAGGGTGCAAGAAGTATGGGCGATCCTTGAACAAGGGTTGTGCACTTGTAACTCTTACAACAACGACAAACGGCCGACAAAACAAGTGAATGTTGCATAGTGTATCGGATATAGGGGAGGTGGTCCCGCACTGCACTTTTCACTTAATTCAGTGGAAAGGTTTTTTTTTTGTTTTGTCTTCTTACGGTCATCCCGCCATCGCCCCCCAGGCACACAGAAATGGTCAATTAACTGGCATTAGACATGACGACCTTTGATATTTGTGTGTTTCATTGGACCCCTGGGGGATGAGCGTATACACGCAGCACACGTGACATATGATTTGTCAATATTTCTGCAGGGATTTCACATAAAATAATCAATCAATGGCAATTTAATGAAAATCCAGTTTAAGCAATGCCAGAGGGTAATCCTGCCACCGCTAACGCCACCCCACTGTCATTCACGCTGCCGGCCGTCGCACATGTGTGCCGCCGCCACATGTGAGGCCCACATATTCCGAGGACTTGTGTCATTTGATTTGCAAAACATGTGACCTATGGCGGGCGGTATAGAGGAGGAGATGGAGGAAGAGGATGAGGTGGGATGAAGGATTAAGCCAACCAACCAACCGATAGAATATCAATCCTTGTCTTGCATATATACAGAGGTATACCTATGTGTACTGGCCGCTATATGGGGAGTAACATGCACATAAAATGTTTTACAATGGCAGACGTATGGGAATTAGATACGATATGGGGTAATATAAATTTAACTGCAGAAATTTAAACAGTATAAATTAAAGGTGATGCCAGGAGAGGGATGAAAATAGCAGGAGACAGGTGGGTTGTTGGGTGGTTGGTTGCTTCACACTGGATGGTGTTACTTTTTCGTTTGATTTGAATATACGCTTAAGGAGTTAAGACATGAAGGAGAGGTGCAATTTTACTTAGCACTCTAGACACGTATTACAAGCGTAGACTTGTACGTGAATTACGAAAATTTCAACTAAACACCTCGTCGGGCATTTAAATTTCCAACATAAATTTATAGAATCAATGGATTGAACAATTCAGCTGCAAGATGACACATGACTATGAGAAACAGAAAATATTTCCTTAAAATAGAACTTTTAGAATACACTTTTTAACAGAATCTATAAATAATGATATGAGATTGTGTATGCACAAACATTGGTGTCTAATACCTGACTCCATTTGCGAGAAAGAAGTCATTCCTTTCTTTTCTTTTACTTAAAATGTTCTTCTCTGTTGCTTCCGAAAAATATTAGATATTCGTTTATTTTATGGGCTCAACGTTATGTTATTTACTTGATCAATGAATGCTTGAAAGCGCTTGTCTTTGCTACTTCCACACTTTACGTAAACTAAATGATTTAAATCAGTTACACTGCTCAAAAGGCAGCATTTTAGATGATAAAGAAAACCTGTGTTCGAATGGGTCCAACCATAATATTCAGCAAAGATCATGGTAATAGGGCTTTTTAGCAAGGATCTACAATAGCATGTAAATTTCGCACTCGTTGTACAAAATTAATCACTGACGGGGTAAAGAAGAAAAACTTCGGGTAAGTCCATAGAGCGCACGTAGAAAAAACAAATTTATTGTGGAAATAATGACGTAAATATTGTACACTAGCTGACATGTGCTCGCCTTGCTTTGCCGCCTGCCACTTTTAAGAGAAAAAAAGTATTCTCTTCAAAAACGTTTCTATAGTCTATAGATACCCATATTGATAGGATTTAGCGAAAATAGAAAAATATTAAGGATTATATGTATATCCCTAGCTACACAATTTTCCACCAGAGCACACAAAAACACTCACACAACCTTCAATTTCGTGCAGTAGGTTTTGTTCAAACACTTTTACTCTACAGTTTTATTATATGTTAGACCGGCTCCAAGACGTGCCATGATTGCCATGCTATCAGGTAGGCGACCCCCCGGTAGGACTAGAAATAGATGGTTGGATGGGAGAAGGATGGGGAGTTCACCTGAGCATATATGTATGTATGTGGATTCAGAGTCGACTTTCCTTGTGTTCAGTACTGGTTTCGGCCAGAGTCTGAGCCAGGAATGGAATACAGTCGTATTTTCACGGACGGTTCCAAAACCAGTCAAAGGTCTGGTGCTGGTGTCTTCGTGGAAGTCGACAACATTGGACTTCTTTTCTCGTTAGGCAAATATGCGTCTGTTTTCCCAGTGAAAACTTAAGGGTCGTAGCATTTGTGTCTGTAGTGACAGTCGGGCTGCGTTTAAGGCCTTGCTTAACTCTTTAACCACTTCCAAAATAGTTCGTCAAACCAAAAACTCTTTGAACTCGGTCGCAAGGTTAAATTCTTTGTCTCTTATCTGGGTCGCAGGTCACACTGGGATCTTGAGGAACGAGATCTCCGAAGAGATTGCTAGACAAGGCTCAGAGGAGGATTTCTCAGGTCCCGAACCCGCGTTGGGTCTCCCTGCGTCCTCGGTTATGGCTTCGACTGACGATTGGGTCTCTCATGAGCACGTCTGTAAGAAATCAGCGTCATTCTTGCAGTCTCTCAGCAGAAAAGACTGTATACAACTTATTGGCGTCTTGACAGGCCACTTTGCTTTCGCCAAGCACCTTAACGTGCTGGGCTTGAGTGACACTACAATCTGCGACGCTTGTGGAGAGAGCGATGACATCACTGAACATTATCTCTGTGAATGTCCGGGCTTTGCTTGTATCAGGTGGCAGATCCTCGGTGCTAATGTCGTGAGTTCTGGTACTGTAAGCTCCTCACCACTGAAGTGCTTGCTTGGCTTTCTTAGAAAGACAAGGAAATTCAAATAAAATGAGTAAATCAGGGTTTGCTCTCTGGTAATACAATGGACCAGTTGAGTCTGAGTGCTCCAGTCGAAAGTTTCCTATCCCGACAAAAAATAAATAAATGTAGATTACTTCAGAGTTGTGAACAAATTTGTTTGGCACACATAATTTGATCAATAATAACTTTGTTGGGGCTAAAAGAATAGTTCATTAAAAAATAAATTTGTTTACAGCAAACATAATCTCCTTTTTCTTTTAAAGAACACTGCCAACGATTCATACATAAGCTTAACAATTCTCGATCGTACGAAATCTGTACCCAAAATCATACTAAAAAAATCTGTACCAATTTTTTTATTCAGAAGATAATAGAATAAATATCTTCTTCTTCTTCTTCCTTTTATCAGCGAGGTTATGATCCGAAAACAAGGGATCACAACCCTCCCACTTCACCGCATTTCTACTGATCCGCCAGTGGGGTTCGCCTATATAGAATAAATATAATAGAATAAATATCATAAGGTAAATAATAATATGAAATATTCCTTATGAAAACATATTCAAGAAACTGATTCGTCGTCATCGGCCTGTGCGCTATCAACTGACATCTTACTGATACCAGCAGCTTCATTATTGTTCCCGGACGCAATACTACTGGAGGCAGTAGACTCTTTGAATACGTTTTTGTCCTGGCTCGCGATATGTCAGGAAATCGTAGAAATCAATGCAATTGTAATCTAAATTACATTTCAAGAATAAAATAACTGAATTAACATCAGTGTGTCGATGTTAACATTGCCCGACTCGGTTTTTCAAATGTTTTTGAATGAAGAAAAAAACACGTTCGATCGGTGCGCTCGTTCCAGACAGGCAAAAATGAATTCGACGATAAGTGAAAAATCCAAATAGGGCACTTGCGCGGTATCTATGTGCTTACACATTTCAACTCATCTTTTTTCCATTGGAACATTTTTTTTAATCTGTACCACGAGCCGAAAGTCTGTACGGTTGGTAAGCTAATTCATACATAACACAATCGTTGGGCAAAATATTTTATTTGGTTGTAACCAGTGCACTTCCATACGTAAGAAATAATTAAATTGTAAAGAAACTCGTTTGAGACTACTAATATATGTTTGTATTAATCAACATTTATTCGTGGTTGAACAAACAGTTTTGTTGTGGAAAACATATTCTTTTATATTCAATGAAAGAACATAGTCGCAAAATATTTATTTTCAGCACTTTTTTTGCGAATTAAAAATTACGTGGTGAAAAAAGAAGAAAATATTTTATCACTATGTTTACACAAAGAAAAAATTAATTCATCATTAATGAAAATTAGTGCGTAAGAAAAGTTAGATTCACTTTTGCCTTCAGCTATATACCTAGGATATAGAAGTATTCGCTGATAAGCTGTACACCAGATCTAATCTTTATTTTACGAAATATAATTTATAATAATATAATCTATAATTGTAAAATATAATATAAATACAGTAAATCGTTTTAAATATTAATATGTTTAAAATTAAATATTATATATTTGGATAGACACAAAGCTGTATTTCCCTTCTGCACAGTACTTAATACTATTGAGGATTCTGATATCATGGTCAGTCGAAAGTCGAAAATCAGAAAGTTCTCCTACATTTCTATCGGTGCATAGCATATTTACCCCCTGTCTTTGAAGCTAACTTAGTCTCGATGTTAAGTTATCAATCTTAGTGGTTGAAGGAATAAGTTCGCCGATACAAGCTGCCGAAATGAGATTTCTTCGAGGTGTTGCTGAAATAGCTCTCAGGGATCGAGTATGCGAGGCACGTAATATTAAGAAGCTATATATATGTAGGTGCTTTTCCGGGAAATGATCTGTGCTTCGATGGTTTGCACGCGTGGTGCGCATGTTCCCAAACTGGCTTTCAAGACGTGCCATAATTGCTATGACATCAGATAAGCCACTCCTCGGTTGGCCTAAGATTAGATAGATGGACCAAGTCCGACATGTCTCTTGCACCCTTCTAAGAATTTTTCTTGATGACTTGGAGTCGGTGGCGGGGGATCGTGAAGGATGGGAGTTCACTTGGGTATCCTACCGTGCGACCCTCATGAAGGATAAGCGGGTCATTGAAAATAATGATGGTGATATTTCGATTTAGTGATATAATTTGTTCACAGGCCAAACAAATTTATATAATCTATAATTTAGAACTAGTGTGGGACCATCAGCGCCAATAAGGTCGTATTCGACATGAGTGCTATATATAGTGTTCAATCTTTTACCTCTACACTTCCCGATTGAGAGAACAGCGATGATCTTACGACGAGAAATTTCATTAAAACATGTAGATACTCTAAGGTGCAAAGAAATAATACAAAATGGAATGCAAATTCAGAGGTCACGCAAACAGAAATAGGATACACCGGGACTCACTATACAAAGTAATGACTTGCAATAGTCTCAAGAAACTGAGATGTACAACATACAGGAGAATTTGGGTCAAAAACATAATATTCTATACCAATGAACGAATTCTTCAGCATCTATCTAACGGAAATTTCAGTGATAGAAAGGTGTATCTAATTGAATCGCAATAGAACTATCCCAACCAAGACATTGCGGTTAGTATGACAGCCAGGGTGCCAGCAAAGCTTTCACGAAGTCGGCTATAAAATGAAATGGCAAAGCCTACACGAACTGAACAACTTAGTCAATGTCAATGCTCCATGAGTGGATGGTTACGAGAAGATCAATATTCTTGAGAAAATGCTAACAATCCCGCTCGTAGGACCAAACCAAACTATATCTTGCGACGGGGCAGTAGATACTCCGGACCACATTTAAGAAACTAAAACATTCAAACAAGTTGCACTCCATGAGTTTCTCCAATTTGCAACCCCGACATTCCCTGCTTAGATAGGAGTATTTCCAAAACCATATACAAACCACACCATTCCTAGTTTTGTTTACCTACTCTTCTAGAAACTTTTTATTCGAGTATGTATTTCTCAAGACCTGATGCACGAAGTCCGCTTTTGCCGCTTACGTTACACTCTACACGATATGTTTTTTGATAGACCATCAAGAAGAATAAAATTCCAATTTGATGCTATTCACGAACTTTTGGTTTCCATGACCGCTTATGTGAGTGGAAATGAGACATGTTACAGTATCTAGAAGTTGGGCAAGAATCATAAGGTAAACAGAACATAAATTGTTTCTTCAAGTCAAAAATACGTAAGCACCTACTGTGTCGAGGTACAGAAATTCATGTCACATTGTGGTATATACATATATGTCTCAGGAACAACATATGAATCCAGGCCTCTCACTTAGTTAACTAATCTATCCGATACCTTAAAAACCAGACATAAATTCTCCAAGACAAGAAAAGGAAAGTAACATAGAATTACTTACACTACAGCAGACAAGATGAATTCGTATGCACCTAAGCAAGCATTTAATCAAACGCTATGGCTGAGGAGCAACCATGAATCTCCACGTTGTTAGCGTTGAATCATGCATAACTAAAATTATGAATCTGCCCCACTCGTACAGCAATCTTCTCATATCCAATTAATTCAGCAGACACTTTGCCCATTAGAACACCATAACTGAAAGCCTACCCACTTCACGGGATCAGCACCAACCCATAATATCAGTGGTATTTTGCATTTTTGCAGCGATTTCAAATTAAAATCGCATAAAACAATAAAATAACCCGAAATGACGTACAATCTCAACACGTTCTAGCCACACCAGCTCAGCTCAGAGCGCACTCTATACTCTGTGTTATCCATGCAATCACTTTGCCACTGTATTCACAGTGTGCCCGTCTGCCAAAGAGCCCCAGCATGCTTGCCTGCCGTCAGTCATCACCATTACTCGTCATGCTCGCATGCGCCCAAAGATTAAGAATGCAATTGCATAGCGAGCATATAAGTATGCGAAACGATGACGTCTCACGGATAGACAATACCCAGAGGCTAAGTACGTGAACAGTGTCTTCTTTGCGTATAGTCGTCACCATCCTCGTCGTCTACGTCATCATCATCTTCATCATTTCGCCGTCGTCGTCGTCGTCGTCGACAACTGTATCTACAACTCATTCAATCTCATGATGATTTTCACAGATCATGATGGAAATAAGGTAATGACGGGTAGGCGTTGCACGTTTCCCGACTTCACTCCACGACGACCACGAACTACGACTCTTTGGAACTATGAATTTCATTTGTCTTTTGCGGGAGGAGGTCTATCTCTGCAAGCAGACGTAAGCTAGATATGCGCATTCGCACATAAATGCATACATATATAGAAAGTGCAAGCTTAGCGCCACTTAAGCTTCATTTAACCGCCCCAGAGAGATATGAATCTAAGATGTCTCCATCACGTTGCCAGGACCGATTTCACAGATTAAGTGGTTATGGCCGCTGCTGCATGGAATTTTATTTATTCGCGCTGCATTTGTGTTTCGGCGGCCGCCACAGTAAAAGTGACAGTAGAGGAGAAACTATACCCTACCGATTGACACAACCAGGCGCACGAATGCGGATACACTACCCGAGTGTGTATGCATCTGAATCATCATATGGCATGCAAGGCACGTTCGATCTAAACGCCTCTATTGTGGTTGGCATTAAAATAGCAAATTGAGCGCACAGTTTGTGAAGTTGGGGAAATTTTGTCTGCACCTTTGCGTATCGTTTGAAGCACTGCCGCACTGTAAATATCTAATTTGTCAATCAATTGAGTCTTTCTGTTTCTAGATACGAGTTCTTGAGTAAATGAAATTTGAAGCAACTATCCTCACACTTAAATGTCTACCTAAACATGGTTAGTACATGTGTATCTGTACCTATAGTTCGAACACAGTCGTCATCGCTGTCATGCAATAATACACCACCAACAGTGGTGGACTTAACGTAATAAATTAGTCGCGGATCACATAAATCACCTTGAAGTCCGCATTTCTTATAAATGTGCGCAACATACAGGTTAACATTTATGATGCATTGTATCTAGATTCGTTTTTCTCTTTCGTTTTTGTCGCCTTGTGTGAGCGATTGTTGTGGATACTTGGTTGGGTTGGAATATACGCAAATGCTATCCCCAACTCGTGTTGTATGTTGTGTGAGCAATGGCATGGTGGCCTTAATGTGGGGCACCAGTGTATACTCGTATGTGCTAATGGCAAAATCCAACCAAAGCGTTTTTTTTTTGAGTTGTCCTTGTTCTGAGTCTGCTTGGTTGGGTTTTCCTTGCTTTCAGTTTCTTTTTTTTTTTTTGGAGTGTCCATTTCCTGAAGATTTCACCGCGATTACTTATGCGTCTTAACCAGCTACCACCAGTGAGTGCGGTAACGACATAGTCGTCGTTGTGGTATATCTTTGCGTCTTCGTCATTGGAACTGACGTATTCTCCACAGAGAAGATGGATATTGTTGTAGTTATGGCTATCACACATCAGAGATGAAATACACACTCATAAAGTAAATTGCAAATTAGCAAAAGTTCAACATAGTTGACTTGAGGTGCGTAGAAGACAGCTGAACTTTATTTACGATGAGGCGGCATATTTTCAAATTTTGGATGACTTCAGGGGACTCTCATTTACTCAAACTCGTTGTTAATTGATCATCAGATACCAGTAAAATAAAAAGTCCAAAGACAAAAAAACCGACTTATCCAGTTCTAACCTGCCTTGCTCTGGAAAATATTCGACTCCATAGACATAGGAAATATATAGATGGATAGGTAGCAATTCAGCTTCAACTATCTTGGTGCAAAACCACGACTTGCAAAGTTCTGTGTTGATGAAGCTGTCTGTAGTTGAGAAACCATCCTATGCCTATCTTCCTAGAATTGGTAGTTCAGGAGACATTTTGTCCATGTGTTTGTGCCCTTAATAGGTACAGCTAGCACTAGAAAGAGCTGCTGAAAAGGTAAAATGCAGAAGTTTCAAATGATAATCCAATATTGCCTTATTTGTCATGAAAAAATACAATCCCAAAATGATGCTATTTGACAAACTGCCGAGAATCCTTCAATAATTAAGGGCTTTGCCTGGTTGCTTTTTTGGTGCAGTGAAGGTATTCGAAAGAAGCATGACCAAATTGATTGTAATTCTTCGAAGAATATTTCAACGGCGTAAGAAAAGCAACTAACTAACTAAGAAAAGCAACAATATGCGTATATTTGCAGGGAAGAGTCACACCGTAACTAGACAGCCATTATAAATTTTAAGACTTCTAAATCGTCCATTTGTTTTTTTTTTATATAGTCGGTTTTCAATACTGACATTGATTAATACATCGAAATTTTTTTTATCGGCGCCATATTGATGTAATAAATGAAAGTCTAGATAAAAATCAACACGTCTATTTGCATGGATAGACAGGGAGTTCGAAAGGTATTAGCGAACTGTCTAAGGGTCTACGTGAGTAAAGGTAGAGAGCGAGGATAGATCTGGTAAGATTCTCTTCATCTTATAAACAAATAAATTACCACGGATGATTGACGACATCATTGTGTTTGCGTAGTTAGATGATACGACTATAGTATTCTGTCATAGATACCTGAATACTGCAAGGTAGGATGTGGATAACCATTTTATATGGGATGAATACTTGGACAAAATTCGTACAGACCTTAAAAAAGCTTTTTTTGCGCTTGTTTATAGCATTTAGCCTAACAGCAAATAAATTTATCTTCAGCACAAATATATTAAGCCCATTAACAAATAACTTTAACCTAAAAGCAAATATGTTTAAACCTTTTAGCAAATTTGTTTAACCAAAGAACAAATCATTTTAATCAAAACACAAATTTATTTCATCTTTGTATTGTATAAAACTTTAAAAACCTCGAAAACAAAATAAATATTTTTTTGTTTAGTATATTTGCTGTCTTTGGAATGAGTAAAACCATATTCATTACATACAATAATAAATTAGCGCAATCGGTTTGTGTAATTTGTTGCAAACTATCTTCAATAATTGCCACCAAGTTATGGTCCGTGCTTAAGTCACTTAAAAGTTGATGTGCGAACGCTTTCATTTTTGAAAAAAAATTTTCAATGGGGTTAAGCATGGGAGACGTAGTAGACAAGATGTCCTGCACTTCTTGTGTCTTATGGATTCTGGCGTTATCCATAATTAAAAAGCCATCATTATGTGTTTTTTCCGTTTTCTGTAAGTTCATGGAGAAATTGACAAAACTTGTTAGAGTTACAAGGGGAGTTTGTTAAAATCTTGTAAGGCATTATTCCTTGGTTACGGTCAAAATGATTTGCTTTTGGTTTAAATATATTTGTTCTTTGGTTAAATATATTTGTTAAATGGTTAAACATATTTGCTAAAAGGTTAAACATATTTGCTAAAATGTTAAAGATATTTGCTTTTAGGTTAAAGTTATTTGCTAAAGGGGTAAATATATTTGTGTTTTGGTTAAACTTATTTACCGTTAGGCTGAATATAACAAATATGCAAATGCTATATATTCAGAACTATTCAACATCGTAGATGCAAATTCAAGTTTTAAGGTATGGTGTGCTTGCATGTGGCAAATCGTTTTGTATTCAACTGCAAAGGCTTCAAAAAACCTAGTATTATACTTAGTACACGATTGAACACTCTAATACTGAATCAATAATTGAAATTTTTTCAGCGGTTAAAAGTTAACACTAAGCTATTTAGTTTAGGTGTGCTTATATGCTGGTTGTATTTCCGTATTGTGGGCATCTTTTTGATGATGAGGTGGTAGAGCATTTTAAAATTTAACATTTTGAGGTATTTCAACAGACTTAGTAATATTCCGACTCGACAGTTTTTTTGGTTTTTAAGAAAAATGGGGAGGATAGGCAGAGAATGACCCCCGGAGCACTGCGACCTAAAAAGATCTTTTGTGCTATCCCCTTGTTGATTATTTTGAATTTGTCAACTAGCTGAAATCAAGTTTATTAATGAAGCTAAGAATAGTTCGAGCTGAGGAAGAGGTGACATCAGAAGGTGATATGACGTCTTTATTAAAGTGCTTTAGCCTCAGTCTGGCTATGACCGGGCAATCACACAATACGAGTATGTGATGGGCTGTTTCGGTGCCTTCAAGACAGAGGCGGCACGTTTCCGATTAGACATGGCCCATTTTCTTGAGATGGTAGTTGAGAGAGCAGTGTCCAGTTAGGAAGTCAGTAGGGATCTTAGCATTCTGTTTGCTCACTGATAGAATGCCTCTAGTTCTATTTTTTGAGAAATTAATAAATTTCTTGGAATGCCTTAGGCCGGGTTGTGCATTCCAGAGTGAGAGCATTTGTTCGCGTTCCCAGCGAAGTAGCTCTATTTTAATCTGGCTAGTGGGTAAACCGCAGAAGGGTTTAGGTCCAATGTACGGAGATTGTGTACCTAGTCTGGCAAGCTTATCAGCCGCCTCATTACCAGGGATGTCTTTGTGTCCGGGGACCCACATTAGTGTGATTTTATTGTGTGCAGCAAGCTGCAAAAGAGTCTGGAGACAATTCCAAACCAGCTTAGACTTATAGACAAAGGACGTGAGAGCCTTGAGTGCTGCTTGGCTATCTGACATTATATTAATGTCGTCTTCGGAGGTTTCGTCTAATGCATTTTCTGGCGCAGAGCTCGATAGCATAGACCTCTGCTTGGAAGATAGTAGTGGATTGACCGAATGGTGTGAAGAGTTTGCAGTTGGGGCCAAAGATACCAGCTCCAGCCCCATTTGACATTTTTGAACCGTCAGTGTACCAATTAATTTGAGATGTTGATTGAGGGATAATTCCAGTAGCTGCGGTCAGGTATGTTATCTGTGAAGGGCTGATTGAGGTGGATTCTTTTAGGCATGAAGTCTGAGATGTATACTGCTGGAGAAGTAAGTAGCGGAATTTCCTCAAGGATCTTCATATGGCCAACTAATTCGGAATTTGTGTTGTTGCATAAAAGGTGAAGCTTTAGAGCACTGGCAGCCGCAGTCTTCATAATATTTATGTGTTTGGGTGGAAGGTTTAAGAGAACTTCCAGCGCAGCTGTTGGGCATGTACGCATTCGCCCGTAATACTTACACAGGCTAGTTTTTGCACCTTCTGGAGGACGGAGCAGGTAACGGTTTTATTAGCTTTATCCCACCATAATAGCGAAAGCATAAGTTATTATCGGAACGACGACTGTGGTATAGGTCCAATGGATCATTTTTGGATTTAATCCCCATTTTTGCCGAAAAACCTAGAACAGGCCCAGAAGGCTTTAGTCGCCTTCTGAGTGGTTCTGTCTATATGAGGTTTCCAGTTTACTAGACAGTTAAATCGAAGTTTGCCGATATATTCAAGGCATAAATCCAAAAAGTCTCTATCTAAGACTTTTATTGTGCCAAATCCAATAAAACAAGTTTTCTACAAAAGTGCCCTTTATCAGAGTATAACCACAGAAGTAAAAATCCATAAGAAAAAGTCACTAAAAATTAAATATGTTGTGGCAATCACTTGTAACACAATCTACTATCCACTAAACCAGAGAGCTCAGAAAACGAAAGAAAGACAGGAATCACCCAGTCACAAAAACTCAAAACAAAAAAAAAAAAAAAGGATTCCTTTAGCTCAAGATCTTGTGCCATTCAGAGGCAGTGTACGTTTCAACGAGGTGTATGTGTGTTTGCATGTGGGGAGGAAAAGCCTCTTCGCATTCTGACAGCAAGAAAATATCAAAAAGCCGCAGTCACACCAGACCAGACAAACCGTGCCCAGGCCATGAGTAAGGACCAAAGTCAGCCAGCCAGCGCCGTGCAGGGCAAAAAAATAAAATTAAATATAATCTCGAAAATGCGAAAACTTTTTTGACAGATACAAAATTGAGTTAGTTAACAGTTTTATATGCGAGTATGTAGATTTTTTTTTTATTCATCTGTGTGACTTCTTCGTCCCTCGGGGCATTCCTTTGTATTCTGGTGTTATTTTTCTTTAACACTGAACTGTGTTTCTTGACAACTGTCTTGACCATAGAGCGCGCGCGCAAGATGTTGAGCGCTCACACATTCCACTTAAGATAGAAGATAAGCGGATATTCTTAAGTATTTTTATTTTATTTTCTACCATGGAACTGTGACAACTTGTGACAGTTTTTGCAACATGCGATGGTGTGACATTTAAGTTGGAGAGAATTCCACAGCATTTATGATTTATCCACGAAAAATAAAATTAATAAATCATTTCTTTAAGAATTCTTCCTAAATTTATGTTTATTTCTTTTCAATAGTGAATTAAAATTAAATAAAAAAAAAAGAAATAAAAAACGAATCCGTTTTGTACAAAGGAGAATATCTGTTGGTGGTAACATATTTTATCCAACCGCCAAAAGTGTCATGTTACGAAGATTTACGATGCGTCTTTTCGTATGTTTTGATCACGCCCAAAAATACAAGTTTACACAAAAATATATATAAACAAAAATGAAGAGGAGAAAAAAATGAAGAAATTTTGAAAATAAAAGTGAAAAGATACAACGTCTTGCTTTGTAGATATATATTCTTTTTCACATGAAAAATAGTCGCCTTTCTGAACATTGCTTTATGCATAAGCCGTGTCGATGCACGATCGATTGAATAAAATCAATAAAACATACGAAGATCTCAATAAAGTTTTGTCGCAGATACATTGACTTTGAGCGTCATTAAGAGCGATCATTGTCACAGTTTTGTGTTTCTGGGTGGAAATTTAGTTTAACGATCTCCAAGTGGTCATGGATATCAAGTAATGTAGATCGAACTAATGTATCTACATTTTAGAGAGTAAGTTCATAGGTACAATGAATTTGTAATTTTCAACCTAAAATTAGGACGCGGTAATCAAATATAAATTTAAAAAGTTTCACTGCAGTGATCTTGTTGTCTGAAGTCTGTGGATTATAACATGATCAATTTGAAAAGGTGATGATACGATCAATTTTGAAATATGATCTTTCTTATATGTATACGTGCTTACGATCACTCTTAATAATATATACAACAATTTATATATCACATGAATAGATTCTAAATTACAAGAAATGATTGTTAATTATTCGATCTACAGTGGATATGAGTGATTCATAGTGATCTTCGGATAAGGTATAGCACAATAAAACATGAAAATAATCTTGAATAATGACCTTAAACACGTCTGAATTATTATTAATGATTTTGCGGAGGCGATCTATACTGATCGATAGTGATTACGAATATGGATGCGGCAATATTAAAAACCGATCTACAGTTAATACGGGTGACTCAATAAATAAAAAACAAAAATAACTTCATACATATCTTTTTGAAATGTATACTCAATTTGATGTCGAGGTACATGTATCTTTACCAATATAGAGTTCATTGCTGTAAGTCCCATTAGCCGGTGTATCTTTAACTCACCATGATAAATTAAAATTCCATTTCCTTTTCGAAATAACAATTTCCCAGGATTGCTATTGACCTTCTATCAATGCTGCTATTTTTATTTATTTTTTTTTTTCGATTTATTGAATTCAGATAAAAATTTATCTCATGCATCACTGACTAATGTCACTTAACTCTACAAGGTGTGACATATACTCGTACACGCTGCGACTGTATGTCCGAAAGAGATACAAGTATACAAAAGTGTGTTTAGTTTGTTTTGACATTTGGGGATATGCCTCCGCCATGAATGCAATGATGTATTGCTTTTGATTAAACGATTTATTTCCCAAGAAAACCGAAACAGGTAGGTACTTACTATACCCCTAGAGGCACTTACTTACAGATGAAATCTTAAGATTAATCATCAGGTATGGAGATATGTATACCTACATAGCGGCTTATAGTTCGGCCATGTTATTGCTTCAAGGTGGTGGTGATGATGATAATGTTTGATTTTATTTGTAGTGGTAAGTGCTTATTGTGTTGTTAAGATTTATCGAATGCCTTTGAATCAATGGTTGTCATTTTTTTTTTGTCTGTTCTTTCATGTTCTTCGGGGATTTTTTTTATGTTTGTTTGTAAAGTTAGGTTCGAAGCCATTTTACAAATTAAATATCCAAGGTGGTGTGTCATTTTAAAATTAAGGTTTAGATTATAGGTCAAGAACGTGATGAGTAACCTCTGTGAATAGTTTTGCGAGGAAGAGGACGATGACAAATTAACATAAGATGCGTATAGTTGAGATGACTTATAGAAAGTGGACGTACGTAGAATTGAACCCAAGAAGAAAGTTGGTGTAACTGGCTGATAACAGCTTGACAGTTTGTAGGTAGTAATGGATTTTGTTGTGATATATCTAACTTAAAGATGCATATGTACGTACTTCGTTTCTCTCCTTCGACGAAAGAACTAGCTACACTTCACTCTTGTTCTTTAAATGACCCTATTTTCATTATAAAAGCTCTAGCCTACTTTCAATCGTTGAGCTGTAACATTTAAGTGGGCCTACTAAAAGGAAACGTTACAGGACTTGTGCTAGTCTAATGGTCTCTGTAAGATGCACTTTGAAGAAAGTGGTAAATTTGGATACAAGATAGCTGATGATTACTGACTGAACCCACCTAAACCGCATTTATTTCTCCAACTTAGATCACTTTTCAGCCCTATTTTGAGAACACGTGTCGATACGTAGCCTATGTTTGTCCAGATACAATGTCTGACATGTCGGTAGAGGTTCTATTGTAAGTATTTTTTGAGCGAATGAGTGATAATTAAACAAACATATAAACTTTTCCATCTTTGAATGTAATAGTAATAAATTTGAAGCATACACCGAACAACACATGCAGCAGTGCCTAGTGCTGTCGACGGCAGTATCCGCCTTCCTGGACATCAAAGGAGCCTTCGACAACAATTCCCATGCAGCAAATGAAACGGAATAGAAGTAGTAAATCACACCAAAAATAATTGGATGTGTAAGATGCTGATAACTAGGGCTGCTGATAGAGAAAAGGGACAAGAAACCATCACAATAAGCATAACTAGAGGCTGCCCATAAGTAGGAGTACTATCGCCATAAATGTGGACCGTAGTAGTATACAATCTACTGCAAAAATTGACAGACACTGACATAAACTGCCCAGGATACGCCGAAGACATAGTCGTTATTGCAAGAGGAAAATTTGAAGAAAAGTTCTCGAAAACATTCAAACGGAATCACACAGAAGTGGTGTGAAATGGTATGGCTTACAGTGAACCCAACCAAAACCAATTTGGTATCCTTCACAAAGAAAAAGCAGCAGAAAAGTGTATGCAATCCATCTTACTGGAACGGATCTGAGTCGGCCCACACAGTATCTAGGCATAAGACAAGACAACAAACTTCTCTGGAAGGAACATGTAGAAGCTATGATTATCAAAGCTGATAAAGCACTTAAGGTGTGCAGGAAACTACTTCTTCTTCCTATTTTGGAGAGGTTATGATCTGACAACAAGGGATTATAACTCTCACACTTTACTGCCTTTCTACTGATCCGCCTATGTAAAACTTAGGGGTGCAGCCCACCCTCACTGAGGTAGGTGTACATGATGATAGTCAGACTCATCACCATATACGGTGCAGTGGCATGGGTCAACAGAACAAGGCTACGCACGACGATGACATCCCTAAACAAAGTGAAAAGTTTAGCCTACATCTGTTTAACACGAATCATGATAACATGTCTCAAAACAGCACTACAGGTGATCGCAGCACTACCTTCGCTACACATACTCGTAGTGCTAGAAAGGATCGCAAAGGAAGACCATAATAAGAATAATCAAAGAGAGCGTCGGGAAATGAAAATGCATCACAAGCAAAAAGCGGTCAAGAAAAGCTGTTTTAAAAAAAATGTTTACCCAAAGATAAGCAATAAAAGGGATTGGAGCAGTGAGTCCGATAAGTACCAGTTCAAACAACATACTATTAAATGGTACACGGATGGATTGAAAAAAATCTTCAGACACTGCGGTAGGCGTGTACGGGCCCAGAACCAGATACTCAGAATCTCTGGGAATTTTCACCGGTATTTCCCAAGCAGAAGTTCACGCGATCGAAAGATGCGCCCAATTCAACATCGACAGGAAATATTGCGCGCAAGACATCGCAATACTGTCGTATAATAAAGCCGCCATCAAGACACTGAACTAGCACAAAATCAGAATGGTATGAGAGTGTCTCACCAAGAGACTGGGCCAGACTAATAAAGTAACTTTCTACTGGGTACCAGGACATATAGAAGTAGACGGAAACGAATCAACTGATGAACCAGCAAGAAACGGCTCAAACACTCCGTTCGTTGGACCAGAATCACATAAAATACGGGAAGAGATGAGCAAAGAAGAAGAGAGCAATGTGTTAAGCGTTGGGATGATATCCTCCGATTGGGACAGGCGAAAGCAACTATGGGGAATTACAAATAGAAAAGAAGCAGAACCAGCCGTTAGCAAACATCGACTTTGCATCTTGACAGGCGTGCTAGCAGGTCACCGTAGACTCAAGGAACACTTTAGAAAACTGGGAATAGAAGGGAATGGACACTGCAGATTATACAAGAACTTCGCAGAAACACCAGTACAATATACCTTCTTATGGAATGCGAGGCACTAATCCATAAAAGAAGACATCTCTTATGAGCCTATCTTCTATCAGAGACAGATCTTACTTCGCTGGATTCACTTCAGATACGTCGGTTCGTCAAAGCAATTAGATTAGATGAAATGACATACCATAAGTCGAGCAAGCTATCGACTAGAGCTTTAGTTTGGAGGGCACAATAGATTTACCATATGTACATATGTCGCATATGTCGCAGTGCACTTGCACCTAACCAACCATACATCTGCATCTGTATCTAGTGCGGTCGCTTATTGAAATATTTCTCTAAGCGTGGACAATAGGTAATTCTAAACTTTTAAAGAGAATATGTATTATGTTTCACTAATTTTTATTCTTTTTTTATTAAAATTTATTAGTGAGCAATTTTGGCTAAGTAAATATTATAGGAAATCCCCAGCACAGTTTCAAATCAGATAAATCAATTCCTATTCCACTAAAAATCCCTTTATTACCTTCTTACCTGTCCAACTCATTCCAAAAAGAATCGCCCTCCTCATATTCATTTCCGTTCAAATAAGACTTTAGTAGCCCAACATAATTAAGAAACTACCTCTTCACACGAAACATTCTAATTAGACCATCTAAAATCCAACACATTGGTAACACCTTTTCATCCAGGTAAGAAATTATTAATTCGCCCGTAGGTTCGTATCTTCGATAACTTACGGTTCGCATCCAGGAAACTCATAAAAATTATTAAAACAAAAATCCCCATTAATAATAAATTGGTAATAAAATATTCATAAATAGACATCCATTGGCAAACAAATTGTTTTTTGATCACCTTCACCTACAGTAGCTCCCGTTTCGCGGGGGAGCTACACCATAGAACTCGTGTTTTAAAAATATATTCACCATGGTATATCAATGCGTGTGTGTGTAACAGTATCTGTGTCAAAACGTGAGCAAACATAATTAATTTTCATATTTTATTTCGCCTTCTTTCATATTCCATCTTTTCATCCACACTCGTCCACAAGATGGATGACATGCAAAGAAAGAAGGGGAACTAACGTACAACAATACGTCATCGCGCAGCCGGTGTTATGACCGTTACTAAAGACAACGAACCAAAAAAAAAAAACAAAAAGAAGAAAATCCTGCATGCCTGAAAGATACTCTACCTGCGTGCGTGCAGAAAAAAGAACACCAAAGATACACCAAAACTGACTGACAGCACACAGACGGTCACCACCGAATACAATCCACCACCAAATCCAAAATGGGTACCCTGCTGAACGATGAATTCAAAGTCGAATGGTAAAGGTGATAATGATGACGATGATGATGGTGGTACGCAGTGGTGGTGGTGATGGCTGGTAGTGGGAATGGCGACGATTGTTAATCTCCTTCCATTACTCATCCATGTGAGGTTTGTTCGGACTTCAGACAGTCGCTCTGTACAACTCTCAAGGTTTGGCTTAAAGATTCTCGTGCGCTCTTGAATTTTGTATCTTCAAAATACACATGCAGTGAACTTTTTCATTCATGGTTAAGTCTGGATCTTTCATCTCTTGGATCATGGTAAATTATAGGTTTGTAGATACTTTTTTTTTGTTCCTGTATTCCTCTACGTTTACTATACAATTTGAAACAATTCTGTCATTTCAGGAATACCTATATCTACACTACAATGTGCATTACGATGTGCGAATATTATTTATTGCCGCCCCTGTTCGTAAGCTTCTTCTTCTTTGGTGGTTCTTTCAACCCCAGCTCAACAACTCGTAAATAACTATGCTAAAGATCTATAAGCTCCGTTATTTGTATCCGTTTTTTTTTTTTTTCTTCATTCTGTTACCCGCTCTATTTTTATACTGCACTACTTTGGTGTAAAGAAAGGATTGCGACGGATGCATGTGGTAGCGGCAGCGGGTTCGGGTATCCTTTAGTTAAGTTTGTGGTGGGAACTAGAATGGGTGCAACATGAAGTGCGCTGTGTGTAAAGAAACACAACTTTACCGTCGCTAAATGGACTTCTAAAAACACAGAACTAAGTTAAAATTGATTAATTGCTGAGAGTAAAGTCTTCCTCCGCAGCGAAGGAAAATGAAATGTGTTAACAGATTTAGATACTTTTTCTGTTGTGTTTTGCTCGCTGACGAAAATCGCAAGTGTAATTTTACGCGAGACGTGTCTATAGTGTATAGTATACACATTCATTGAATTGTGAAGTGAATGCGTGTGTGTTTGGCGAGTTTTGATTGTATCCATCCGCGCGCGCGCGCACGTATCACAAATCGGTTGAATTGCACTGCTTATAGTATGGGGAGTGCAGAGTGCACAATTGCTGGTTCTGTTGCTGTGTGCAAGCGTTTTTGCTTTTTTTTTTTATTTCATTTTCTGTACTTTTGCAGTTTGGTGTGCGCATTAATCTTCACAGGTGATAATTAACAGGCGTTTTGCCTTGTTAAGTGCTTCTGGAAAATAGTAAATTGAATATCACTGGTGTTGTCTTTGTGGCTTGTTGTTTCAATGTGGAATGGGTTAAACGGTGACACAGTGTTTAAACAGAGTATGACAGGAAAGATTTAGTGATTAGCTTTGTACCTTTTTTTTATGAAGTTATCTATATTAACTTAATTATGGGTTTTAATTGTTCGTGTCTATGTTGACGGATGTGTGACGTATCTAATGCGTTAAGAATGCAGGAGCGAGGGTAGATTGATCCACTTCTATGGACTAGTCTGCTTAGGATCGTGTGTTATATAACAAAAGCATACCAATCTATCTATCAATTCTAGGAAGAAAAAGCAAATCATTAGTTTGCCTATGTACGATAGATATGTACTTTGATACTTAATGGTATTACAGTTTCCAAAAACCCTTTTCAGAGTGGATAGATTTGGATGCACAAGTCCAAGCTGGCTAGAAAGTCGTATATAGATCTGCAGTTTGTTTCTGGTTTTGTGTCGAAGGAATCAGAGCTTAAAGTAGATTACTTGAATCAAATATACGCGGATTTTTTAATATGTACATATACCTTCAAGTTTCATATGCGACCACGTGGACGTAAAGATAAAGCCTTGGACTTGAGTCTGGGCAGTGAGAAATTGGCAGAAATCCATTCGATTGATGGAACTGAAACCATGTAGTCCGAAACTAACTCGAAGTTATCAGTGCCGACAGAGAGTATCGTACCTTATTTGGTCACATTTGATTCAAAAACCCGAACCAAAAGATGTACTTCAATCGTTTCAATTTTGACTAAGTATAAGTCCTAAGTATATAAGAGACAGTATTGGTTTGAACTAGGTTTTCTAAAAATCAATTCAGGTATTCTAGAATCCATATCAGAATTAGGTTCGGTATACATTAGGATAAGTGGATATTGCCCTTCCGCTTATCAGACGTAGCCCAGAGTAGTTGGAAATTAATCGTGAAGCGATACACACATCAAAAACCCAGACTTCATTATGGACAGAAATTCATCATGAACGGCAAAGTAGATTTTTGACAAACGGAGCACCCGTTTAATGTGGTCCTTATGCCCCCAAAGAGTGACTGTTGGATGCAAAATTAGTGCAGGAACCGTGATTGGGGCGTACTCTTCTATGACGCCACATGCAATGCCACCATCGTCACTGGCCAGCGCTATGGAGATGATGGAGGACTTCTTGGAAATCAAAATGAAGAGCAGAGCCTCAGCATGTAGTCTCAGCATGTAGACGGCGCTACGGCACACGCAGCCAACAGCAGCAAGTAGCATTAGGCACCTTATTTAGGCCCACTCTGTAGTTATCAAGATAAATCAATGTGACAATAATAATCCCATGTGTAACGCTATTGCTGTTTCAGAATTTGCCAATCAACTGTCACCTTCGCTTCTATTGTACATGATTGCATCTAAATACATATTGTTGGCTGTTCATTTGAAATACGGCCAGAAAGCTTGCAATATGGACATAATTGGTGAGAATTATGCAAAGCAAAGTGTACGCTTCTCAATAAAACGATCCCCAGTCAATCTGGTATAAAGTTTCTTTTATTGTTTGAAGATTGGTGATTGAATTGAAATTGAATTGAAAAATGCGAAAAGTTGTCCTTAAATTTGTGAAATACTGCTGAATCGTTCAACTTGAATCAAAGTGAATGAAAAAGCTCTTTTCATCGCCCTCTGAAATTAAGTAGCGCAAACTAAACATCTCGACTCAGTTTTGACTGGAGTAAAAAGCTAAAGTGGTTGGCAGTAATTTTGTTGTTGTTGTATTCCGTAATAAATCTTACTTCACTGGGAACCGATTTCTCACCAAACCACGCCTAATGTTTAAACAGAAAAGTTGTTGCTTGGTGTTCATTTGATGGCACTAATTCTCCAGATATTCGAATGTTTAGTTGTATATAACGTAATTTTCATGAATTGCTAAGAGTTCTTGGGGTTGTTTATAGCTATTTGTGTTCACACTATGGCGAACAAAAAATACGCATTAGTTTTTCACATTTTTAAAACAAATAAATGGATCTCGTTTTATAGCTTCTATGGCATACTGTTTTGTATATTCGTATGTTCCAAACTGCTGGTAGATTGTAAAGGTTTCCCGATACAGAAAAATAATAGAGCTTCGTCGATCCCATGACAAACTTTATTCCGAGTAGTCAGTTTTCTCTGGAACGTCGGAAAAGTGTTCGAAATTTTGATCAATAAGCCAATCGGAAAATCTGCTAACAAAAGCTTTTAATTCCGAATTGTATGACATGGCCAAACTAGTTTCTGGAAATTGGTTGGAAAACACTCTACTGACACTAGTTTGGTAGGCCTTGAGAGGGTGGTCGGTACAGTCTGGGCGGATGATTTAATCGCTAAATTAATCAGATATGGGTCTTCAGATAACGTGACTAAAATTATATGATATATACGAGTATTTATATATGTCACTGAAAATGGACTAATTATTTTTTGTGTTTTAAAAGACGGGAAAGTATTTACAATAATAACCTTTCCGACGAAATTATTCTCTACTCTCACGGTGAGATATGCATGGCCGGATCTGTAGACTTATTGGAAAGATGCGACTGTTTTCGAATTCAATAACTGAAGGTGGGACAGAAGATGGTGTCGTCGATAGAACTTCGTTTGATCCTTTTCGACATTCCTAATATCCTTATTCGTAGTATATAAATTTATATTTGGCAATATCAGCCACACCAGTTGTGACGAGGCGACGTATAAGTCGGAAAAAAATTTAACGTAAAAACATGAAAGACTTCAGGATGAGCTTTTACAAGACAACAGGTAAGAGAGTCCCACTACGCGTAAAGTGCAAATATTTTTTTCTTTTTAATTTCAAATTTCTAACGGCAACATTTTTAAATGATTTTGAAAATTTCTAGAAGATACAATAAAAAATGTATAAATATTAAAGTTATAGTCAGTGTCACAATAATTTCCCTGATAAAGCTGTTTAAAATTATAAAATTCAAAAGCTTACTTACTGTGTTTAAAGTATGTTGGCGAAATTTTACGTCCTTTTTTAAGGTGAAAAGGCACAGATGTCTTAAAAAGAAATGTTTCAAATATACCGTTGACAACTCTTAATATACAGAGATCATTTGAAGTCAGGATCAGGCATTCCTTTGAGTGCTAACTTAAATTTGCTTTCGATTAATAAGCGAATATTACAGTGGTTCGGCACGTATCAAGAGCTATGTGGAGCCTTTGCGTTATCTTTATTTTGAGACGTTTGCATAGTTTTCGAAAATAATACCACTAAAACAAAACAACTAAAAAAAAGTGTTAAACAACTGAATGCGAATGGAAAACCATTTTCAAATCTCTCTAGCTCATGCTCTTACAGTTATTGTGTCGGGCAATTACAATTACTCATTTCTACATAGTTCCAAGATCTGAAGCACTGCTACTGCACTCTGATGCGAAACGGTATACATATATAATATTCAATTAAAGATATGAATACATAATACAAACATCTAATCTTTATTGCTCGGAGACGACAAGTCAAGTGGGATGGATTTTTTATATTTTTTATCATTTTCATTCTTGTTTGTTCTTTCATCGTGATGCAATTTTCTTTTACTTTACGCTGTAATATGAGGGGGAGAGTTCTTCTCTTCCTGTTAGCATAGTAGATATTCAACGAACCATGATGAGCGCGAGAAAGAGTGCACAGGAAGGTATAGTTACACATGTTCGAACAATGTGATCCGGATGGGGGGTATCACAGCATCTTTACCTTTTCCTAACCATCTTAAGTATGCTTGTTAAGCTATTGTACATAGTCAGAGTGCAGCGTGTATTTTGGAGGCACACAACCTCTAATTGAAAATTTTCTTTGAAATTACTAAGAGATACTCGAATACTTTGTATAAAATTGTCTAGTTGTTGAGAGAAATATGAATGGATGCAACGTCTGCGATTGTGCATACAGTAGCAATATCTTGTTGGTTGTTCCTCAGCGGGTGCAGCGATCAGTTCTATCATCAAGTTGAATTTGCAACGAGTGCAACTGCAATTTGTACTTAGTTGGGTGCACTGATTTGTTATGACTAGGCTGTAAGTGTGGCATAAGTGTGCGAGATACTTGTGGATAGATGTAAGTCTGTGGTGAAGAGTAAGACGCAAATTCATCTAAGATGATGTGAAACATCTCATTGAGAGGGAAGATTCCTAACTAAAAATTAAATGCTTCTAGGTTAATTGGACTGCTGTCGTTGTCTGTCTAAACGAAATATTGAATGTAAGAGAGAGTACTAAAAGAAATTGGAAATTATTTGATTAGATTCGTGTCGAAAATGAAAGGAGTGATACAATCTACTGTATTACGGACTATAGAACCAGAGAAAATATTTATATCGGTTTATAGCTTTTACTGCAATAAATTTATCTACGATCTGCCTACTTTTGCATACCCGATAACTCGACCTCTTTTTATTCGAAAACTCTAAGATGTCTATACTAAAGGATGTTTATCCAAGTCTTAATAAGCAGAACTACTGGAAACGTCCTCCATCGAAAACTCAATCTCAAGAAAAGTAGATAAAGGATACACTTCAATAATTTCAACTTTACGTGAACTTAAAACATATTTAAAACCCGTATGTTGAACTTTTCAAAAAGTGTCTGGCCCAATACCAATTCACTGTCCTGTCATTCAATTTCATTTTAATATGTTAGTCACGTGAAGTGATAGTATTGAACTGCGGATTAGAGCACGTTTTAAGAGCAAAAAATAAACCATGAGCATTTTTTCAACCATGATCCATCATGAATTTCTCCCATAGTAGTACATACCGAAGACACACATACATATATCAATTTTTATTTTGTTTTTGAGAAGCTTTCTCATGACAACAATACTGTCGGATGTTTGTCAAACATTCGCGAGAGGTGGGAACGTGAAAAAGCGTTCGGTGTTTTCTGGGATTCGATTGAAATCCCACGCGCAATGGCCCGACATACTTACCACTGCGCCACGGCGCGCAAGAAGACACAGGTTAGAGGAAAAAGCTACTAAGGAGCAAATGTCTTAACTAGGATAGGACGACATTCCTGGTTTCCAATTATTACTTTGGATCTAAGCCAATTGAAGTTTTACATAAAAAGGTGTTGGTCAAGTCCTAAATAACGACGGCATCTTTCGTACTCATATAGTTTACTCAACAGAAACCTGCGTGTTTTAAACACAATATAACGATACCATGACACTGACTACACTCTGCCACGACTCCATATTCGTCAAAAACTTTGAAACCACTATCCCTTCCAGATACGACTTGAAGGATGATCTCAGATTACAAATGCTTCTATAAAGACGGCTCTAGAACAGAATATGGAGTGGATAGAGGTGTCTTTTTTCAAAAACTTAAACATACATATGTACATATCTCCTTCCTCCTGCCTGACATCTGTAGCATTTTACAGGCCTTCAAAAAGGCGCTTCCGAGGCTGTAGTATAATGTGATATATGCATAAGCGGAATATCAACGTTTTTACCGACAGCCAAGCCTCGATTAAGTTCCTATAATCTGTGACCTTTAACCCAAAAAACCGCTCTAAATTGTCTCTTGTCTCTTGACGAGATGAATAAACAATTCAAAATTCACCTCATTTGGGTGCCGGGCATAGGGACATTTCAGGAAACTGTATCGTCGACGAACTCTCCACTGGAGTCAACTTGCACTAGCAGTGAAATTTTCAGTGCTAGTGAAAGTCAACTTGCACTAGCAGTGAATTTTTCAATGGTAGTGCAAAATCAGTGCTAATGCTTAAGTTCCCAGGTCTGCTCTCCAAGCAGGGCACAACTTACTATCGAAGAGGGGGAATCTCGGCATGCCTCTCGCTAGATGAAAACTGTTATTCAAACTGAATGCGATTGACACCATCAATCTCAGATGGGCAGATGGCACTACGTGCTACATCTCTAGACAGATCTGCCCTGAGCTGGATCACAAACGCCGCAAGTGTTTAGTTACACAGAAAGGGACGCTCATCAGTACTATAGTAGACTCATCAGTACTATAGTAGACCAACCAACTTTTACTGAAACTTCCTGGACAAAGAGGAGTTAGAAACAACCCTTCACTTCCTAGTTTCTATGCACGTGTCTGTCACTCTTCAATCGAAAAAAACATACCTTGGAGCCAACTTCTTTGTCTCGGAGAATTTACAAACATCAACAGTAGACGCCCCCAGTTTTTTATGAGAACCTCCGGCTGTTCAGCGGATAGCTTTGGAGAATATTCAGATCCATGTTGTTTCACAATGGACCTATTGGTCTAAGGGAACCTGTATCTAATACACACTCGGCCCTATCATAACCTATAGCGGCAGTAGGTAGTACATATCATATTCGAGTCAACCATCTATTCATTCCATTTCAAAAAGTCACATGACAAAGCCCTTAGGAACCGTAAAATCCTTATCATAGGCAACTAACAAGCTAAGTCAAGAGGGTTCTGAACAAATATGCAAAATAAGTGCGAATTCCTACGTACGTTACCCCTGATTGCCAATGCAAGCCAGTTTGTCACTTACAGATACAAACCGGTTTTCTTGGGGATGGAAAGGATTTTGATGGTGCCCTTTCCAAATTCTTCTAAAGCAGATACAAAACACTTTGATCGACTTTAGATATACATTTGTATATATTTAGGAAAAAGCCTATATTTTTGCAAATACATACTTATACACTTCAAGCTATAGACACGCCTACAATGAAAGATATACATTTAAAAAAAAAAAACACTATTCCTTAGCAGAATGAAGACAACACCCTTATTTTGGAGGAGGAGATCGAGTAAAACCAATTTTTCCTTAAACCGGTTTTGAATTAAAATGATAGTGTATAATAGATATGGAACATTTATCTAATCTTTTAAATCTAGATTCCTATACTTGCACTACTTGTAAGAAAATGAAAAAAATGTATCTTCTTATTAAATGCAAAACTTTATGTTATTACCGCTTTAAGTACCCCGACCAACTTCAACAGGCAACCCTCTTCTATTACGTATCTTTTCATGGCATTACAGCACCAAATTCATTTAAAACGTTAAGATGAGTTCTCTTATAACACTTGATTCATCCTGTTACCCTCGCAAGAAATATGTGCATTCCCCTACTGAACTTGGTGTTCAACGGTAGATACCTGATCCGGTAGAGCTATTGAATTTCATTAATTAGACGCAATCCACAACTCTCCTTGCCATTCTTACTGGATTCGGATGAGGTCCAGGAAACCCAAAATGAAGAAAAGACATGTTTGCATTACATCTCCTAATAAGTACGAGATCATCGTTGCGATCAAAGTAAGCAGCGTCCAATATAAGGCATTGTATTCTCCAAATCTACAGCGTACATTATGCTGGACAGACATTCCGGACAAACTGTCACAGTGCTGTTTACTGTCACTCTTTGTATCGCAATGGGTCAACGCTGACCTGAGTGTGGCAGAGAGCTCCTCTCCCTGCCTGCCCACATACCTTACTGTCACTCTTACTTCTTACGCCAACTACATATATTTATCGCCTAAAGCGTAAGATTAAGGATAGCACCAAAAGATTAGCAATTTGGCGATAGATACTGAGCTTAGCCAAGCCCTCAGGCTTACTAACTCACTAACTTAACAAGCTTAAAAGTAAGCACTGCAAGACCGAGAGATTGCAAACTGCAAGATTTTGATTTTACTAACGTCTCAGAAATAACGTTGAGTAGATGTTACAAAACCTACCTATTTAAATTGAAACTTGAGGCAAATTTCGTTAAAAATTCTACAAGTAAAGCAATAATTTTTAGAGTACTGCCATGATTTTTAACAGACAAACAGATAAATACACCCGAAAGGGTCCATTTTGCAAGACATCCTTCTTAGTTAATCAATAACATACAAAGCCTGGAAAATGATAACAACACGCATGGTTATGGTCAAGACTTCAATCAATATCACCTTGATATTCGAATTGACAATCCCCACACACAATTATGCATAAGTCAACAAAAGCGATACCAGTCACCAAACACACACTCAGAAAATATGATTTATACCCGTTCTATATTGCATGGAGCTTTCTCACTCTTTTACCATAGATCTACATCGGGTTGTCGGCCGGCGCCCTCCGAATTGCTTCCTCTGTAATTTAAATTCTACAGAACAAAAAATCGCACAAGCTTTCGCACGTAAACTACCTATAGATACATTCGTATCTACACCATGTAAATATGAATTATGTCCATTACAATAAATTACAACAAGTGTAACGATTCATCTTCACTACGCCGCATTGTATTTGCTCTCTCTCTGCTATGAATTTTATGACTGAGGTGAGTAGACCTAGTGACCTGATTTTAAGGAACAATTTGTTTCGCACAGATACGTACATACAAACGAAGGGTCGCCGGTTCTTCTTCTTCTAAATAGGAAAAAAAAATCTTTTTTTGATTTATTTCCTCTTCGGATTCTTTCTTCTATCTATAAACTAATAAATCACTAAAAACTCACAAAACCACTAATTAACAGACAGAAAAAAAAAAAATTCAGTTCTCTGTGTATCTGTATATCTGTGACTTTCAGTTTCTCGCTAAATTTATAAACAAATCGCCAGCAAATTTATTCTCTCATTACGATTAGCATGGCAAATTTGTTTGTACTTATTTTGCGCGCCTTCTTCCCTCCAGATATAATTTTATTACGTGTTTATGTGATCACACAATCTAACCGCGTGTGCGCGATCTCCTACAAAAACAAAGAAATACGCGGTACAATAAAGAAATAAAGTAAAAACAAACCGGGAACATACTTCTAAGGCGGCGAAAACGTTTAAAAAGCAATTTTGCTATAACATATATTTTATTGCGATTTTATTTTGTTACGTTTTATTATAAAGAAAATAATATGTACACATTTTTCCTGTCATAGGCTTATTACAACAATTTCACTGGTAACTCTTACCTGATATGGAAGCAAACTGGAAACATTGTAGCCCCATCAGATACACATCATTATAGGGTAAAAAAAAAAAACTTAAAAAAATAAAAGATTTTGTATCTTATACTTCATCGCCACATTCATCTGAATGCGTGGATATGGTATGTTACAGATGCGTCGTAGCCAATATAGATAGAAAGATATATTTCTGGTTTAAGATGTGCAAGTGAGGCTTACTCGGCCAGTTCTGTAAGCCCACTTTTTGATAAAAAAAAAAAAAAAAGAAGGAAGGATATAATGAGGTGAAGATGCATTGGAAGGCAATAAAATCGATCTTTACTATGAGCTGTCCATGGTATCAATCATTTTCTCTTCTTTTCCACTGTGGCTGCAGAGGGAAAAGATGAGAAACACACATGGAAGAACTGGTCACAGTTGTTAGCAGATTCATAGAGACCCTATGTGGGGAATACTAATTTTCCAGTTTTGCCAAGGACGGACTTCGAAACGCGATGTAATTCTAATAATCCAATTTTGGTAGTGGTTAATCTGATAAACTACACCGGTCTGATAGATATGAATCCGGTGATCTATCTTCTTTCAGCTCCGAATCGAATAAAGAATAACGTTCAGTTATGCCTTCATTTCCCTGGTCTTGGAACTGAAGTTTTTTATTGAAAGTTTCAGAACACATGCAACACAAAACAATGAACCAAGGCTTTCACATTAAAGAATATTACAAAATAATTATAATATATACCATCAGACTAATTTTGTAAATACCTGCAAAATTTAAAAGCAAGAGATATAGCAGAATTGCTAAGTACCACAAAGCAAATAGAATATGCTATCTTCCATTATAAAAACCATTTAAGATGGAAAAAGGGAGCTTGAAAAGGCAACACCGCACAATCTGGACTAAAGATATCATCGAAACTAAAATCCACGGACTACATGGAAAGCAACATGTTTACGTTTGGCTCCAAATTTTTGTTAATCTAAATTTTGACGATATCCATGTATCGAAAACACTCAAAGTCATAAGAATTAACCATTACTCATCCGATAAATAATGCGTATCTAAACTTATTGTGAAATAATAAAAACAAATAATATTTAAGGAATTTCTAATTTTCAGAAGCAAAGCATGATGACCCACTAAAACTGGTGGGGTTGGGATTAAAAGAAATTGCTCACAGGCAAGAGTCCGTTCATTAACAATTAGAGCTCAAGATGTCTCGTATCTGCATGTAACGAACTCGTAGAACTCTATACAATACAGGAAACCATCGAGTATTCTGATTTACCCGGGTCATACTATACAATAAATTCAATTGCAATAGATATTAAATATTTATTATATTTTCACCCTACGCAGGGATGTTGGGCTTAGATTGTTGCTCAAAACCACTTAATAGGGGATAAATAGTAAATCTTTAGCATTACCTTACGTAAAACAAACGTTTTGGCTTAGCCAAAACAAATAAGGGGATCAAAAGAGTTGAGAGAAAAGTAGAGGATCCTTTTAACTGCCCTATTCTAATAGAATCAATAGCAATCAAACGACTTTTGGAATACTATCTATCCCTGCCGGTTGGGATTTATGTACATATGTTTCTGTGCTATGCAAAAGGTGATCTAATAGGGGGGTGACCATGGTGTAGTGGTAACGTCATCAATTGCTAATGGTTCATAGTGCAGATCCTGATGTCAGCAAAACATTTATTTATTTCTCATGAAATAAAGAGTCAGTCCGATCAATTGCGAAAGCTTGTGTTTACAATATTTCAAGGGCATAGGTTGGTCGAATGGCTGGAAAAAATTTTCGCCTTATTGGGTGATTGATATGCCTATAACATCAGGTAGTCGGGGAAAAAATACTGTGAATCATAAGCAAAGGTAAAATATCAGAAAAATTTCCCCAATTATCTGGACGGAGTTCTTACATACATACATACATATGTACATTTTCAATGGTCCGCTAATACTTCATGAGGGTCGCTGGGGTAGGATGCTCAGGTGGACCCTCCATCTTTCTAGATCCTCCACCGTTGAATAAAACTCATTAGGAGGAATCCCTACACGGCTTCAGGAGAGAAGTCGGACTTGATCCAACCATCTATTTCTAGGCCTACCGGGGAGTCGCTTACCTGGTGGCACAGCTTCTTCTTCTTCTTCTTCCTTTTATCAGCGAGGTTATGATCCGAAAATAAGGGATCACAACCCTTCCACTTCACCGCATTTCTACTGATTCGCCTGTGGGGTTCGCCTATTTGATGGCAGAGCAATTATGGCATATCTTGGAAGCCGGTCTGTGGACAAAAGCACTACGTGACGAAACCATCGAAGCATAGATCATTGCGTTCGGAGAATTAGCTGCTCAACATTGAGCGCCTCGCGTACTCTGGTGTTGCGCACTCGATCCCTACGAGTTAATCCAGCAACACCGCCAAGAAACCTCATATCGGCAGCTTGTATCCGCGATCTTATTCTTTCGGTCACTACCTAAATTTCATGACTATAGGTCATGTTAGAACATACACCGAGTTAAAAACCGATAATTTAGCTTCAACACTAAGTTCGACCTTCCTTCTGTTATAAACAGATTGACCAAGCTCTCTTAAAATTGATCCAACCTGACCAATTCTACAGGATAACTCAGCATTGCTCTTCCCATCACTCGTGAATAAGACCCCGCGGTACTTAAACTTAGGCATCTGCTTCATCGGGACTGCACTAATATGCAGAGTGGGTGTTTTGGAAACGACCATGACTTCCAATTTGTTCACGGAGTTCTTCCTAAACATAACCTGAGTTTCAAAACCACTATACCAATCGTTCTCTCTCCCACTATCTCTCTCTCTCTCTCTATCCTTTCCAACGCTCACACTGCGTGTAAACATTTTAAGAGTATTCATAGCTCCTTGAGTGCGCGCAAATTATAAATATAAAATAATTATGCAAGACAATAATCAAATATTTTTTGACTAAGTCATGCTCTGCATTATATATTTTTGTTTTACTTTAAATCAGCATTAATTGAGTACATTTTATTTGATAAATATTTTCCGGAATAATTTAAGAATATTGCCTGTAGTTAAAAAGGGCAACGATTTTAGTTAGCCTAGTTTCCTATAAAAGTGAAAAATATTTGACCTATACGCTTCCTCTCGTCTTTGGTCAAAGACTGTATAGTTCGCATCTGCTTTAAGCAGAAAAAATTATATAGCCTTGCTAACATCGAGCAAACAGTGCATCTAGACAAGATGTGGTGGCCGTCTACTGATGAGCCCAACCACCACATCCGGGCGAAACCCATTTTGGAGTACAGGCCATATATGTATTCTATAAATTTGGATCATAACCTAACCGAAATGGAAAAAAGAAGAAGGCCATAAATTCTACAGTAATTTGTAAATTCGCCACTTCACTAAAAAATTGACATATTGAACTAGCAATAATTGAGATGGAAACACAATTTTAATAATACTTTCAGCTAAAAGGAGTAAGTAAGGCCGTCGAAAAAATCTATATATATTTCTCTGTAAATAAGGAGAAGGACTGTTCCCCACATCTTTTAACCGAACAATTTTAAATCAAAAGATCAGCCCATATTCGACTAAACATACTAATTAAACTGTGATTTGAATTTCATTAAATGATAATAGAAGAGAGCAAAGTCTAGTCAACTTAAAACCGGAGCATGTTTTAAGATACTAAAATACGAGTACATCCATTCATTTTAAGTTGAGCTAAAAGCGATTAATCAGGCTTGATCCAACAGCTAATAAGTACCACTCCCTTTAAAAAAAACCATTTCAAGCTACATACTTTCTATGAAACATAGAAAAGCATTTCTGGATCAACGGCTTCGTCGGTAAGCAAAATTGTTGCATTTAAGCAAGTCTACAACCCGAAGCCATTCGCGAAATGCATTACATCCACAAAAATTAACTGTTTGGTGCGCGGGTCTTATGCTGCAGGGGTCATTGGTCCATACTTCTTCTTGAATGATACTGGTAACGTAGTCTCAGTCGATGGGGATCCCTACCGGAATGTGTTGATTAACTATTTTTCGAATAAATTGGAAGAGGATGACTCGGAGCATATGTGGTTTCAACAAGACGGCGCCACATGTCAAACAATCGAATTATTGAAGTCGAAGTTCGATGACCGTGTTATCTCCAGAAATGGAGCAGTCAGTTGGTCGCCGCGTTCGTGTGATTTGACACATCTGGAGTTTATTTTTCAGCTATGTCAAGTCCATGGTTTATGTCAATAAGCCAAAGACTTAAGATGACCTCAGGATCAAGGTGATGGAAAATCGGGTTCAGTGCATTCACTCGTGAAGACGTTTCCGTGGAGGACATTTGAATGATGTCGTGTACCACAATTAATAATCGTAACTTAACCGAACATTTTTTTTATGTCTCGAACACAAGATGTTTTAATAAAAAAAAAAAAAAAAAAAAAAAAACAAAATGGCGCACCCTTGATGAAAACCCGTATATGGTATGTATGTATCTTACATTTTCTGAAAGGGAGACTTACATGATCTTCACATTTCAAAACTTCTCTCGGCTAAAATTCCACCAAGAAATTGACCTTACCCTACTGAAAAGATCTACGAAAATGGAGCCCGTATTTTTTTTAAAGTGCATTGATGCAGCTTCCGAACACGATTTTACGAATTTATGTTTAACCTTATCTCGATTAGACTGTCTGCGTATTAACTACTAGTCTGGCTATAAATCGAACCATGTGAGTTTTATGAATACAATGAATATGCGTGTGTATGTATATACTTGTGAAATTTAAAAAAAATAGTAGTTTGGTTAGCTTTAGATTCTCGTGTCTTACCATTGTAACTGTTATGAAGTTCTTGCTGTATGGTGTTGATCTTACCTGAAAATTTAAATAAAAAAAAAAATATAAAAAAAAAATTAAGAAATAATAAGTAAACGAATAAACAAAATGTATCTAAATGAATGAAATGCATTCACGCAGTTGGAAAAGGAGAAGGACCTCAATCATTTTCATATGTCAATCATTTTCAAACGTGTCTAAAAATTAAGTGAACTTTGTAAAATTGTTGCTCCTCCTCCTAAACAAGTTAATAAAAAAAAATGCATCTAAGGTCAATGAACCATTTTTAAATTTCAAAGGACTGACCATGAGTCACAGTATACTGCTGCTTTCCTCTAAATACCACTTCAAACAGCCCTTCCACCGCCATCTCCACATGCATGGCAAAGATAACCGCATTGTGCCGTATCTAAGGCTATTAATCAACAATTATTATGTGTTTTTTATTTCCTAATTACTATTTACTCTCATCTTTCTATGACCGCAACAACTCAGCGCCGCAACTAAGGAACTTAACACAAAGCACAAACCTCAACATAATTCTCAGCGCTCACAAAGCAGATAAAATGCAAAACAAACTATCATTAAAAAAGTAAAAGGCAAACGAAACGTTTATGTTTTTTTTTTTTGCTACTCCTGCTACTCCTTGTACACCTCCCGCCCCCTTGGCATAAGTTACTATATGTCTTTCCTGCCCTAGCTACCCGAAAAGAAAGAACGAGGAGAAGAAGAAATTCTAAAAAAAAAGGATCCCAGCAGCTCGCAGTATTAAAATGATGCAGTGGCAGATAATAAACACTCATGTCAACAAAACGTATCCTTAAAAATGTGTTTCTTATACACACTCACCTTTGTTGCTCTTGTGCCTGGATGGTGATAGTGGCAGTGCTGATGATGGTGGGGTGTACGAATAACAGTCAACAAACACAGTACTCACTTAGAATATACCATCTACACAGAGAGCTACTCTTTCATCTAAAGTACCTTTAAATGCCGTTTAACATTAAATGTTGTAGAAGGGACATTTGCCAGGAAGAGAGCATAGTATGGAAGAAGGATTTGAAAAGTTGTATGGCACTTTTGGGCGGTGATTACATATAGGAAAAAAAAAATAAAAATAAGAAAGATATTTTCTATGATAGTTCAGACTTTAAGCGAAAGATACAAAACTTAAAAGATATTAGTTAAACCGAAAAAAGGGGATACACATTCCCTCCCCACTGAGGATAGCAGGGGTATAGAGTAGGTATAGCCAAGCCAAAGTAGAAAAAATGATTTAATGGCAGTGATAAACCACGTGTGTATTTAAATACTGGCGCCTGTGTAAACGTAATTTTCACACAGTTTTCAATTCACCCTGTGTGCTTGGGAGAAAATCCCTTAGACACTCATTTTTACCCCGAAAGTTATCCACTACTGCGGCATATACACACCAGTTCCTTTTTTTTTGTGGGTGGACAGTGTGTAGTCATTCTTTTTACTATTATGCGCCCGAACAAATGTTTACATTTTCTTCATTTTTTGTAGATTTTTGTAAAATTAAACATTAAATTTAATGCTTTGTGGTTGTTGCAGTCTCCACGAGACATGTGTGTGGGTAGGTTTAAAGCGTACCATAGAGATCGAGAGATCGTGATAATCTCTAAATTGTATCTTTTAATTAAAACATATTCCATCCAGACAAAGATATGGTGAAAGTTCATACCAAAAGGATATGATGGGTAAAATTTATCTTTCAGCTTCAATATCTGAAAAGACAGTATTTTCTCTTATGCACTCAAAAACTTGACCGGTTCGTTTATTTTCTAAAGAGGGATTGTATGCATAACAGTTTGTTATGGCTTGTGGACAGTGACAACGGAAAATGTGCGATAGCGCAGAAAAGTCATTAGGGAAACATTATATTGACATTAAATGAAGGAGTTTCTTCCTTTACCCAAAGCGTTTCTGAAATTTTTGCTACTTAGAAGGAAAAATTTGTGTATCTGTGAAGTTGAAGGAGTATCTATGGGTTTGTAGTTCAATGCTAATAATGTCATTTACCCATTAACCGATTTATGGATAATTTTTTATGGTGTTGAAACTGATTTTTATTGGATGCTATACAAAATCTACGGGCTTTGAAGTTGTTGAAATTTATTTTGAATTTCTTTGCAAATAAAGTGGGAAACGACTAAGCATACGGAAGCAAATTCTTCTATACAGCGAAACCCGCTTAAGAGAAAATCGCTTAAGCGAAAAACCCGCTTAAGTGAAAAGATTTACAAATCCCCGTGTATACTTACATACAAACTACCTCGCTTAACTGAAACTCGCTTAAGTGAAAAACCCGGATAACTGAAAAAAAAGTTCTTCAAACTTTCTTTGGAAAACAACTCGTTTAACTGAAAATTTTAAGATCGAACCGAACACTGTCATCCACTTCTCACCATAACAAATGTCAATGCTGAGTTATGACAGGATATTTTCGATTTGTTTGCTTTCCTTACAAAATTTACTTCTCTGATCGGAAAGCAAATTAAAGATTGATACCGGTGCAAAAGGTATGTAAATAGATTTATTTACGAATAAATGTTTATTGTAAACATTTTCAGTCGGCGAACACAAAAAAACTTGTAAGTTTGTCTTTAAAAGAGAAACTTAACATTTTAAAGCGTTTAAATGAAGGCGAGAAACGTAAGAATATTTGCGCTCACTACAAATGTAGTGCAGCCACCCTTACACGAATTGTTCAACAAAAAAATGTTATTGAGACGGAGGCTGCGCAAAATAAAAATTTATCCACCAAGCGTTTACGCACTGGAGCCCACAAAGAGTTGGAGAAGTCTTTGTCCATTTAGTTCAAGGAAATGAGAACCAAAAACGCCTTCATAACTGGGCCGATGCTGATGGATAAAGCCAAAGCCTTTGCTGTGATGCTGGACGTGGATTTCGACCCAACAAATGGATGGTTGGATAGGTGGAAGAAACCCGAAAACATTCATTTTAAAAAACTTCATGGAGAGAAGAATTCGGCCAACACAAGCGCTGCCAATGATTGGTTAGAAAACGTTCTGCCAGTCATTCTTCAAGAATATAATCCAGATGACGTTTACAATGCGGATGAGTCCGGGTTGATGTACAAAGCTCTACCAACGGGTTCATTAGTGAATCGTTCCGAAAATCCTTCAGCTTTAAAACTCACAAAAGACCGCATTACAATCCTTTTTGTTTGTAATTCGACAGGCACGGACAAAATGATTTTTTACATTGGTAAGTGGTTCTTTAAAAATGTTTGCTGCGCTTTTTTCGACAACCACTAGTTTCAAAGCTAATCTTGTTCTACAGAGGAGTAAGCTACCCAATTTTGTAACATTGGAACAAGAAAAGTTTTGAAATTTTTTTCAGAACACAGAGTAGCGAAGGTCATTCTAAAAAACATACATAATTTTTGGTCCCATTAGGTAAACCTCGCAACCCCAGATGTTTCAAGAACTCAAATGTACCGGTTAGATATTTTTCCAATTCGAAAGCGTGGATGACTGGATCAATTTGGACCAAAATAATGTTGGAACTTGACTCAAAACTTAAGGCAAGTAAGAAAAAGATTCTCCTTCTAGTAGACAATGCATCATGTCATAAACTTGAAGATGATGTTTTGCTGGAAAACATCAAAATTAAATATCTTCCCCCAAATACTACTTCACTCATACAACCCTTGGATCAAGGAATAATCCGATGTTTTAAGGCCCATTATAGAAGGTGCATCACAAAGAGGCAACTGTTGCATTTAGATAATGGAGAATCCTTACACGATTTTGCAAAATCAATAGATTTGATGATGGCTTCGAAGATGATAAGAAGGGCTTGGTGGATGGTGACTCCTAAAACAATAAAAAATTGTTTTCGGAAATCGGGGTTTGCCTTTAATGATGACAATCCAGCAGAAGATCAAGATGTTGATGACGAGCAAGAAGAAAATCAAGATGACCCCATATTTGATATTTTAAGACAAGAAATTAAATTTCTTGTAGATTTAGATAAGGATATACCCTGCTTTGGGGACATGACCGACTGGGAAATAATAAATGAGGCACGGTTGCACTTCATAGAACCCAACAACATAACAGATGTAACAGAAGACGATTCGGATATAGAAATTACAGATGTGGACTTGCAAAGACAAACACCAACGACAAAAGAGGCTTTTAAATCACTTTGTGTCCTAAAAAAATATTCTAAAGGGAACAACGAACTTGAAATGCTCGTCGATGAGTTTGAAAATATAATTACAAACAATCATCTTAAGTCTTTATCTCAAAAGCATATTTATGACTTTTTGACAAAAACTTCTAACGGATAGCTTAAGTATGTTGAAGTGTTTTTTGTTAATTTGAAACTATGTGCAATAGTTTTGTCTTTTCGTTTCATAATTCATAATAAATTATTTATTTGTTAATAACTCTGTCTTGTTTTTTTTTTAATAAGAAACATTTTTATTAACATAAAATGAACTAACTTATCTTATAAAAGCAGTTAGCAAACGTTTACAACACGTTGTTTTTCAGCTGTTTAAGATCGATTTTATAAAATTTGTTTTGTTATACGAGGTTTGCTTAACTGAAATTTGTTTCAGTTACATATTTGAAATTCACTTAAGTGAAATTTAGTTTTCACTTATCCGAGATCCGCTTAACTGAATTTTTTTTTCAGTTATCCGAGGTCCGCTTAACTGAAAAACCCGCTTAAGTGAAACATTTTTTTGATTTTTTGTCGTTTCGCTTAAGCGGGTTTTACTGTACTACTTTCATGCATCTAGACTATGCTTACACGTTTTTTTAATTACATAGCTCATGGGTAAGAAGTAAAGGAATACAATCGTTTGTAAACGATTAGTAATATTCTGTATATTTTTTTGGTCGATTGCCACTAAACGTTATGGATACTGCAGGTACTGCAATGACCTACATGTCTCAGAGGATATAACAAATCTACTCCGTGAATGCCAAGACATTACCCGGAGTAAAGTAAAACACCTTGGAAGATATTTCTTTAAAAACTTAGAAGAGGTTGAATCTTTGAGTCGAAACAATGTTTTATTTAAATTCTGTAGGAAAATTAAGTGATTAAGGGGAATTGGTTTAGGTTTTCTGCCGTAAAAGTTCCTTAGGGACCGCGACTTCTGCAGAAGTTTTTACTTACTATACAAAGTCTCCTGGAATGTCTGGCGAGTGAGTTTGGAGATGCAACTTCTGTGGTGTTTAAGCGGATCCTTTGACCGCAGTAGCCTTTAAGTGTCGCAGAAATTTAGATGTGTCCATGTTCTCTTGAGCCGGACTTCTCGATCTATTTTTGGTATTTTCGCTTGGAATGTATAATTCAGCACAACGGCGCCGATAGTTATTATATTAACGAAAAGTAGAGACGACTTGTAGAATCCAAGAAACTTTTTCCAACAAGTATATGAAAGAATTCGCGAAAATATTGCAGGATTTCTGGCACATGCAAGAGCCTTGTATCTAGGTAGCTTTTGGGTGGTTCGGTGCGAGCCATCAGATATGCCAATCAATTTCTAACAAAATTCCTTTAATGTACCCGAAGCGGTATTAGGCGCCATCTTATGGTAGATTTTAATTGCCTCACGACCGCAGTTGACTGAAGGAGTGGTAATACAAAGTTTCAAAGGCCTCGTATATACTCGTAGTTCGCCAATAGCCTAATTACCAACATACGCAGCGGAAAGATATCTAAGCCACAGCGCCGTTCCACCAAAAAATGAACCACTGAAGAGGTATGAAATATATGTGTGTATCAGATATAGAAAATATTACTGGGAGACTGCTAAATCGCATAAGTTAGGTACTTGGCCTTTAGGATTCAAAGAATATGCTGAAAAAAAGAGACGAGCTTGCGCCTGGTCTCGGCATTGGATCACACAAGTCACAAGTCACAAAAAAAATCCATTCATTTTTACAAGAATAGGGGCAACAAGAAGATACACTAGTAACACCAGTAATACATAAAGCAAGTAACTAAACTGAAAATGAATCACTCCTGCAGGTTTACTGGTGAAAGGTTCTGTTCCTGCTTGTATGTCTGAACATTGCCGATATACTATATTTCCGTGCGTCAGTTAGTCTGTACGCGAGGGACCTTCCGGACATCTTTATATTTTCAGGTCTGCTTTCGTAACACTATTTTCCAAACTTGCCTGTTTGTCACAAGGTTGTAGTAACATAATGTCGGTTCAAACGTTAAAGTCATTAAGTACAAAATTTGTGAAAATGAGTTTTTTGCGGAAATAGATATAGTTTTTCATGTTTTAAAACTGGAAGAAGTTAGGGAGGCATAATTGTCACTTTTACAGGAATTACAAAATTATAAAATTCATTAAGTGCAGGCATTTAATTTTTCTTCAGAGGAAAAACTTATTATCTGACTTAGTATTTTTCCAATGCAACATCTTGTGGCCGCAACGGTCATTACTTTTCATAATTTGTTGCTACTACTTGATTTCGATAAAAAATCAAAAGACAAAAAGTTAAATAATATTGTTCTAAGTATCAAATTGAACAAAATGGGGTCCCAAGCCCAAAATTAATCACTGAACCTACCTTACTATCGTCATTCCCATAGTTACCTATGCCGCACTAATATCCACAACTGTTAAGAAGTAGAAAATCTAAGCAATAAGTGATCAGCAACCAGGGTTCGTACCCACGATGAAGACTTCAAGGTGTAGAATTTAGAAACATATTCAGGGTTATCGTGAATTATTTTTCTCTCGAATAAAAATTAGGTACCTTCAAAAATAGGGAACAAATTTATTGGGTTAAATTTACATATCGTGACTGTGTTGAAACTTCTCCTGAATTGTCATTCATGATATCTATTTCTTTTCCGGCGAATTGTTTCCTCTTTTTTGAAGATACCTAATTTTTCTTCGGGGGAAAAATTCGGAGGGAAAAATAATTCACGATAACCCTGATTACAAAATTGAAGACATAAATTTATTTTGATTTCATCAATTGGAGAGTTTGGAAGTGTTTCTATTACCATGTGCTTGAACACTGATCAAAGTTGAGAATAGCTCGACAAGAATTTGTGAACGCAGTTACGAACGTGTATATAATTAGAAAATACTAATCAAAAGACTATAAAGTCACCATTAAAGTGGGATAATTCAATTCGCTGTTTTTATATAATTTTGTTGTTAGGTTGTGCAATATGCTATAAGATATCGCTTTCGATCTACTCGTATGGCTATTGCACTTTAGAATTTTTCTGCTTATTTCGGCGAGGTTATGATCTGAAAACAAGCGATTATAACCCTCCCAGTTTACTCCATTTCTACTGATCCATCTGTGGGGTACGCCTCTATGCCTCATTAATATGGTGGGAAAAAAGCCAACAGGCCCATGCTCGCACTACCATTCAAAAGGTACAAAGATCATTAATCTCCCTTATAATGTGAAGGACTCTGATTTAACAGGGCATAATGAAGGTTCTAAACGAAATTACACTACTAACCACACCAGCAATATGTGCATCTGACGACATGGTAAGACCTATTGGGAAAACCCCCAGCTTCCTTAAACGGATCGACAAATCAATTGCTACACCGATGGCTCAAAAATAGCAAATGGTGTGGGTGCCGGAATTTTTGGTCCCAATTTCAAATTTGCTGTGCCATTAGGTCTATCTTCCAAGCAGTGGTCTATGCTGCAGGGGCAAGCAGCTCTAAAAGCTCTCAAATCTCTCAGCTTTGAGTCGAAATTAGTTTGGTACTGTCTCGATACCCTTAAGCAGCACGCTGCACACAACACCATCTCACTCACTTGGGTCCCTGGCCACAGGGCATCGCAATGAGACTGCTGATGAACTAGGCAGATCTGGCTCTCAACTCAAATTTATTGATCCGGAACCCTTTTGCGGCCTAGCTACAAGACAAATCAAAGTTGGACTGTATCTTTGGGAACAACGCGAAAAGCGCTTATACTGGGATACACAAATAGGTCTAAGATATGCAAAGAAATTTACTGATCTCTTCAGTAAAAGATCGAAAGAAATTCTAGCAATGAACAAACATAATACAAAGTTTTTAACAGACTTTGGTCATTGCCCTCTCAAATCCGTATACCACCTTAAGAAAATTGGCATTAGTCAATCTGACACTTGCAGACTATGTCTTGAGGACACTGAAATTGCTGAGCACATTATGTGTGAATATCCCAATTTGGTTAAAAAAAAGCGTCCCTTTTACTTATATTTATTTGAAATAAATTCATTTTTTATTTCTTAAAATCATCTAAATGAACTATTTTTTGTTCATAACAATTATGACATCAATTACGTAAAGTTAAATAACATGCGAGGAATAAAAATCGAGTTTTTATCTGCCGAATTGGAATTTTGAGACCCAAAATAGTCTTTATATCGAATTATCTCCTTTTGTCTCTTTTGTTAGTTAATGACTTTTACCTTTGAACCGACGATATAAGCCCTGAAAAGTTTTCTAAAAATGATATCAGTGGTTCCCTATTGTATCATTTGTGGATTAGACCCACCCACGATTATTATATCGACATTGGTTTAGTGGTTCTCAAGAGGTACGATTCCATCTAAGGCTGAGCTTGGCAAAGGATTTCAATCGACTTTAGAAATTGAAGTCAGCTAATCATGGATCGAATTGGCTGGAGAGGATTGTCAGTTGAAATTCCGTTGTCGCTGGAAAGCTGGAGAATGCTTTTTATACTTTTATTTAAATAGTTTTTGCAAGCCAAAAGTAAAATTTGATGGAAGAAGTAATAGAGAGACAACGTATGAATCTCAAAGTAGCATTTTCACTTCCAGGCGAAATATTTCCAGGAAGCTATAATCCGAATGCAGTATTAACAGACATACGCAGGCATTTTTGAGCACTAGCTCAGCGTTATACGTTGGCCTTCCCGAGAGGTTTATAAATAAAAAACTCGAATTAAACAAACAGATGACAGCCCTTTCCGTGATTCTACAGCGAATTTTCTTAATTTCCCTGAGCATTGACTACAATTGAATGTCACATTCAATATCTATAAATCATTATATGGTATACCTTACACACATTCGCAGATACAATTCAGTCCAAATATTTTTTCATCTCAGATTCAAAATCGCACTCCGATTTACACGATGAAACGTGAAGAAGAGCCCACCACCAAACCTAATGCCCTAACTCTGACACTGAAGATCCACAAAGGCCTAAAGAACCAAATAACACTCTTCACAAAGTGTGTAGATGCGTGTATCATGAACACCGTAAAGGAGGCAAAGAAAAAAAAATGCAGATGCATATCGGCCACCAATGAATTATTAATAATAAATAAATCATTATTAAAATCAGATTTTCCCCATACATAGTATAGCTACACTCTGCACGGACATGATGTGTGTGTAGTACCGGTGATTTGTTGTTTTATAATGTTCTCATGGCGCACACTTGAATGGCCAAAAATGACAGACTTACTACGTGTGGTATAGGGGATTTAATTTAATTTTATTTTATTTATTTTTTTCGTTAAACTTTTGTTTTTTTTTTTTCTCTTTATTTTTCCCTTTTTTGTATCCATTCCCACTTTCGCTCGCGGTGTGTTTGTATGCGGTTATTATGGTGGCCCAACGCAGAAAAGTATATTTCTACCTCTGTGTACAAAAAAAAACATATTTTTAGCTCATATTTTGATGAACCGAAAATAATTGGGTCGAACTAAATTACAGTGCACTGAAGTAGCAGAGGTTAATTAATAGGGTGCGAGGGTTGACATGGGCTTTATAATGTTCGGTGGATACTTTGTTTACTTTTTTCTTTTTGTTTCCATGCAATTAAAAGAGAAATTGATTTGCATTGTTAATTTATCGGATGTGTTTTTCGTTATTTGGAATGGATACACACTTTTCAATCAAATAATGTTATTGTGGCAGGAACTTGTATTATGTATCTTAGTTGTATCTTTCATGGTCGGTGACCGCATAATTGTATTGAAAATTCGAAATAAAGCAAATCCACTTGTATTGCATGCGCCATCAAATTGCGTGCCAACATAACAGGTGACTGGAGGAAACATTTCGTTCATATAATTTTCCTGATTGTCGACATGACTTTTTTAAAAGAGAACTAGAATGTGAATATACTGATGGCTAGCTGATATGGAAGGCTTTTACAATATTACAATCATTTAGACGTTGTTGGGATGTTGTCTTGACACAAAGATACACTGAGAAAAATTAATGATTTTACTAATCCTCTCAACATGTAAGGCTTAAGTGACGCGGGGTATTTACACTGCCATTGTTCTGCCGTTTTAGGCGGTAGAACTTGGCTGCTGATGTGATAATATCGTTTGCCCCTTATCGCTTACTCCACTTTCTACGGAAAAATAAAAAAAAAGTTATAGTAATTTGGGTACAACATAGTTGGCTTCCCAGTAGTACAATAGCCACAAAAAAGATTTAAACTTAACAGAATTTTAGTCTATACTAGTTTATAAAGGTAGCACTGTGGATAGCAAAAGTAAGATCTACTTCGTACTGATCACTTGCCCATGTATTCTCTTTAGAACTTGAAGAACTTTCAATGTCTAGCAGTCGGGGAGACTAACATTTCTTAATGCTGCCATTTCACTATGCCGTATCTCGACCAATATGCTGAAAGACTGGCCATCAAAAGCAATTACTTCTGTAGCAGCAGGATATGACTATAGTCAATTTCCTCAGTACATGTCTTAATATGGGTAATATTACAATGTCATGGTGCTCATATTCCCGAAGTGGGCTACTGGCATCTGTGTATCCGGTCCTCGTCCTAGGGGTTACAAATAAGAAACTATGCCTCCAGATTGGGAGTTGTCCCGTCGGTGTAGCTTCCCTACAACTTAAAAAAAACTTAGTTACGAAACAATCACAAGCCTCGGGTAGACTGGTTGGTTGAGGAAAAGTTCATTCCGGACTGTAGCGCTATACAAGTAAGTAGACTTTAGAAAAAGTTAAATTCGCATGAACCAAGGAGGTCTCACGTTATTGCAATGGGTGTAAATCTCCCGGGTGAGCTAAGGTTTTTGGAATGGTTGGTATACACTCCATATTATGTATTGTATTATGAAGCTTTGGACGATTCAACATCGTGTATTTGTGTATGGCACCTATCGTGATACGGGCGGTTCGGTGGTTGCTACACAGCGACCATTTCGACGCGGTTTCAACAAGGAACACTATTTTAAAATAGATATAGAACTTCAGAACCACTAGTTCTTTAAGAATAGGCACTGATCTAGGCGGAAATCGAACAGTGAGCATTTTTAACTCGTCTTCGTGAGTGCCTGGATAAAAACCGACGTCATGTTGACGATGTCATTTTCCGTTCATTACTTGGATTTTGAAATTGTGTGTACTGAAATGACAATAAATACTAAATACGTGTAAAAAACTGAAATTTTTTGAAAAACCATGTACCTAAAAATGCCAAAGTAAAGTTCAAGTGTCATTTTGAGGGTATGTAAAGTTTGACACATCGTTTGTGGTGCAGAGATATAAAGGAGATAGACATTATAAAATACGTATATAGATACATCCAACACCAGTTCTTGAGCCTTGAATTTTGAAGTGGGCTAATGAAATCTTATATACTGAATTGAAGCAGTACACGTTTTTGAATCGAATGAAATAGGCCTAATCAGCAAGTTTCAATTGCACAATTCGATGCTCTCTTTTTGAAATGCAGGCTTCAAGATAAGGGATAGGGTATCATACAGTCGAGGTCCAGACGAAAAATAACTTTTCTGTGTATTCTTAAATTGATCAGTGACATGAGACCTAAAAATTGGAGTATTTCAAACAGACATTATCTACAGATAGTATCGCTCATTTATAAAATAGAATTAATTTCTTTCTAACTATACACCACAACTTCATATTTGCTAAAATAATAGACTACTGACCAAATTCGTTCAGTGTGTCCAGCTCTTGATGTAATTGCATGCAATGTACTGTCCACAAGGACATATCTCTCTTCACATCAATGAAATCCCAGTATATCATTCGAAGTTTTGTCACAAAAATGTATCACTATGTCTCTAATGCACATATAAAGTGCATATTGTGCACGCACTTACCAATCTATTCCCAAAGCAATGATAATGGTCTGTCTGGCAATTTGGCTGCTCATGTCCTTGAATTGCAAAACATTCTAGACACATTTTGTGTAGTAATGATTATATTCACACACCATTGCCTATGGTCAGTGTGAATTTTATGACGGTTCATCTTTTCGGTACGTGTTCGCCACAACTGAAAATACGAGTACAATGTAAGACAATAATCATTATGCCCATCATGATAATTCGCACAAAGAGAGTGGTTCTGGTAAAAACCTGTAATTGCATAACGTGACTTAATATTCACGTTGACAGGTACCCTAAAATATAATATCATGAAGTTATTGAAAACAAATATTTTCAAGGTCACCCGAAACTGAAAAAAAGACATATTCCCATACCGAGATGGGTATGGTGGTGTTGAAGTTATTTTCTGTGTGGGCACGGACTAATTTGCAATAAATTAATGCGAAACTAATTCATCATGATGTAATTCCAGAAATTGATTTTTTTTTCCTTAGCTCTCTTTCAAAAACACAGATACTCGTGCAAGGGTGAACACGAAGAGGGGCAAACTCAAAAAACCGAGAGATTCCTTTGGAGGCAAAAGGAATCGAACCAAGATTTATGGGTATCTTTATCGGTAATGACTTAAAAGCCTTAAAGACAATGATTTAAAGCTTGTATTGCCAAAAGAATGTAGGCTGTGCCATATTGAACGCGAATGCATCTATACAATGATATAGCAATTTGTTTCATATTAGCGAAGCCAACCTTTTTGGGATGACATATCAACAAGAAGTAGGCATCCGTCGACAATAAATCTTATACTTCAAGAATATTCTTTAAAACTTCCTAAGCTTTATTCATAGTGTTCCTAAGGTAATAGTAAATTTGATCAAATTAATTCACAACAATGCATGCAGATGCTCCATAAACTTCAACTTTTTACCTCAGATTTGTTCGATTTCTCCATCCATTTTTTCGATTTAAATAATTCCATTCAAGATGTGTGTGCACACATGATCATACGATAGCACGAGAAACTTATAAATTAAAAATTTCTCACATTAATTACAAAAACAACAAGGCAAGCAAAAACAAAAAAAAAAAAAAAAAAAAAAAAAAGAAGAAGAAATCAAACAAAAAAAAAGAAGCTACCACCGACGAAGAAGCAGTGCGGTCCCAATAAAGATTGAAGTCCGTCTCTGTGAGTATGAGAGTATCTTTTTTGTATATATTTTTTTTCTTCTTTTTCATTATAATCTTCAGCTGTGCATTTTTATTTTTTCCATTCGCATTTGTTTTAGTATGCGGCTTTTGAATGGTGCTACTTTAACTAAGTTAAGCTTCACAGTCATAGCAAACTTGATGGGATATGCTCCTTCGTCTCGAATATATCTACACCTATTAAGTAGCTATTAAAATGATTTTTACAATGATGAATGAGCACTTTGTGTCATTATGGTTGAAAGAACATATATGTAAAGTTTTTCTATTGTTTTTCTTTGAAAAATAGAAAAATTTTTTCTTCTTGTTTTCATCTAAGAAAAAAATTTACATAATTAACTAATTAGTAGTTTGTATTATATGTGGCTACACTTAGTATATCTCGAAGGTTTTTATGCAAACGTTTTTTTATTTGTGTTGATTTAAAAGTTTACGTCACGATGAGTTTAGTATATAAATATTCATATGGCTTAGACAAAAAGAAAACGGGATTTCAATGTGCTCGTATATTAGATGAGGAAAGACACTTCTTTGAAGTTCATTGAAAATCAATGATTTGACCGAAGATTTTCGGTTGCATAAAATTGGTTTCGATTTGTATTAAAATTATGTGTGACTTCTGAGGTTTAAGCATAATTTTAGTGGTCTGAATTAGAAATAGATAATGTTTCACCAAATGGCTTAGTTTGTATTTGGATTTTTTTTTAAAGAAAGTGCAACACCTTGATGTAGCAAACGCCACTCCCTGTTTCTAGTTCATCAGATTTATATAGAGGCCTACTTTTTTGAGAAGAGAAAGAAAATCGAAAGTTTAACAGTCAATATGATGTTAAGTTTAAATATTTTTTTAGTTAAAATGAATTCTAAAGTAGGTCGGTGATTTAATGTTATCTTATGTTTTAAAATTTATATTATTTACATTGATATTGTAATTTATATAACCAAATGATTTCTTCCAAGCAGTTTAAATAGACTTGATGGTCAAATGGTAGTGCATGCGATTACATGAAAACAAAAGCGTTTTCACTTAGCCTAGGCCAACAAATTCCTACTCTCAACCTTCACGTTGGTGACCGCTGGGTGCCTAGTATCTTGATCCGAGAAATGAGTAATCAACCTCTTTGGAAGATTGTTGGTGGCAGCAGACGAGACTGGGGGACGAGCGCTTTCGCACATCTTCATGTTCCAGACCGCAGCGGACGAATTCCCTAGATGGAGTCAACGGTGGCGTCTACAGTTGCAGTTAGGTTGAACTCAGTGAGCACCTTGGTGGTATCTCTTTTTACATATTTTTAAATTCACAGCTATCGTCTCAAAGTTTTACCATTAGTCTTGGCACTTTATTTTTATCTTCAATATATGTATTTTGTCTTCGATCGTACGACCCGCATGGCATTTGTTTTTATTTTGCTGATACTGCTCTAGTAGGTACCAAATTCAATTTATTGGAACTGAAATTTAATTTTGCATTGGCTAAAATTTATCTCTGTATCCGAACGGTCACCTTCATTGTAGGCGATTTCAGATACCTACACTCTGAAGTCGAAATAAAAACTTTCCTTAGCATATTAGTACTTTCTTAGCTACGTACCTACAAGTCACAATACCAATCGGGAAGGGAAAAACGATTGTCCCAGAATGGAAATGCGCTTTAATGCTAAAACTAAAACGTTACTACACGGAAACTAAAAGCCTATTAAAACTGAAGCAATAAAGGATAATAAAGTTTCGTATAAGAGTCCATTAGGGTTAAAGGATGAAATATTAATTTTCACCTAAAACCACTATCTTATATTTTTTCAGAAAAATGTTTAAACGGAACTGGGAGATACCAACCCATTACAAAATTCTTGGATACGTTGTATAGATATATCCCCTTTAAAGCTAAAAAGTGGACATGTCCAAGGCCGTTTTAAATTTGTTTACTCAAGCACCTCTATAACGCCCATATGAAGCCGCTCACAATAAATTGTAGTCTAATCTTAACTGATTGAAAGTACAGTTAGGATGAGAAAGAATGCAACCTTCCTTTGTCCATGCCCAGGTCTATCATTTTGAATCTAATACATTTTACAATACTACTAATCAATTTTTATGATTTCAGTATCCTACTAGATTGCACTCAGGCATCAAAGGTGCCGCCATCCACATACTCACCGACAGCCAAGCGCCGCTCAAGACCACGTGATCAGTTCAAAATCTAAGCTAGCTGCTTCGATAGTTTAAAAAACTTGGCCCGATGCAATAAAGTAAAATTGTGGTGGGTGACGGGTCTGTAGGCGTTGACGGCAACGAAACTGCAGATCTACTAGCCAGAAAATGCTCCTCTGAGTTGTTCACTGGACCCGAACCCTTTTGCGGAATATCTGATTCTGTTTTTAAATATACCCTTAACAATTGGGAACGCAACATGTGCATTTATTACTGAGCTAAAAGAGCGTCCAACCCTTAAAAAAAAAAGGCAATTGATATCCTTAAATACAGTAAAAATGACTTAAGAAGGCTTGTGAGCTTTCTTACTGGTCACTGCCAAGTACTCTACCACCTCAACAAAATGACAGTCGCGGAGGAAATCATCTGCTGCCTCTACCTAGAAGAGGCCGAAACCGCGGAGAACATACTATGTGAGTGTGCAGCTCTGTGAAGTATCAAGAGAAGCTTCTTCTTTAGGGAGATCATATCCCGAACTGACTTGAAAAGCTCCTCCGCAGCCGTAATTATTGCTTTCATTGGGAAAGTAAAAGTACTATTGCCATAATAGGTGACTTCTGGCACAAAAGATCTCTCTGATCGCAGTGCCGACACGCCATATGGGCGTGGTCACCAATTTGTTTAAAAAAAAACAAGAATCCTACTAGATACAAAAAAAGGCATCCAAGTGCATCTTAAGGATTTTCAGAACGAAACAGAGTGAGATAGAATGGCCTCGATTCATGTGGTATACCCAAAGATAGGTTTAGGATAAACCAACGTTTATAGAACGATTAGCATTTTTCCGTAGCCCTTTTTTTTATAAAAATAAGTAGGCTTGTAAGATGGTAATTTTAATGGTGATATTTTATCCTCGCGATATATCTTACAAACAAAAAAGAAAAAGAAGTAGCCTACAGTAAGATTTTTGGAACTGGTGAGGCAAATTTAATCAGGAATTAAGAAAAAATTAAAACTCCCGGTTCAAGCAACTCAAGCTTATACTTTTTTTTTCAATTTATTTCAATTTGTTATTAAATCAGATAACACATGATACTACAAGATTTTAAATCTTAAAATTAAGTATTTAATTACAAGGCAACAACTTAGAACAAACATGATGGATGGCAAACGACTAACAAAGGCCTCGTAGGGGCAGCATCTCCCGATAGGTGTTGGTCCGCTAAGTAACGAGAAAGAGTCACTGCAGACGAAAACCTAGCAGCTCTGTTAGTAAGCCCTACTCCCACCTCCTCGTGGTACCATCTGGGGATTTCTTCGGAAATTGCTAACGGGAGAGGACGAATGGCGAGCTTCCTGCGCCAAAAAACAGGATAAGTGTCGGTTGGTCTGTGGCCCAGCGAGCCGCAACCGTAAAAACAAATCTTGCTCCGAAAAGAAAACCAACGCCTCGGATACGGACGGATAATTTGATGACGACCTTTGGCTATCGGACACGGACAACGACCGGATTCTGGAACGTTAAGACCCTCCTGGACTCACTCAAGGAAGAGCCTTATAACGCCAGATTCATCCAATTAGAACGCGAATTCCCACGGTATAGAATAGACATCTTAGGGCTGAGCGAGATAAGATGGTTCGATGCTGGGGAATTCATCCCCCCAACAAAAAAGCACTGTCATGCTCTACTCTGGTAAACCAGCTGGAAGTGCACGGAGTTCCGGAGTAGGACTCATGCTAACTCCAGCAGCACGTAGTAGCCTCATATCCTGGAAACCCCATAGTGACCGGATATTGACGGCTAGGTTCCAGAGTAGAGTTAGGAAAATTACCATCATACAGTGTTATGCTCCGACTCTAGACGCGACTGAGGATGAAAAGGATGATTTTTATAGCCACTTAGGGGCCGCCTACAACCAAACGCCTAATGGGGACATCGTAATGGTGATGGGAGATTTCAATGCCAAGGTGGGTAGCGACAACACCATGCTTAAGCACGTGATGGGAGTTCACGGCGTGGGAGACCGTAATGATAACGGTGAGCGGTTTGTGGACTTCTGCAATACCAACAGCATAGTCATCGGAGGTACGCTGTTTAAGCATAACACCTGCCACAAAATCAGTTGTGTCTCTACTGATAGGCAACGAACATCCAACCAGATCGACCACATTGCGATCAGTCGCCGCTTTAGAAATTGTCTCCTGGACGTCCGAAACAGACGTGGAGCTGACGTCGGACAAGAACGAGATCACCATCTTATGGTACCTCATTTACGCCTTCGTACTGCATCCGTCAACACCAACCGCTCAAACCTACTTAACATCACCAGGTTTAATATCGACAGGCTCAAGGTTCCCCAAGTGCGCCAACAGTTCAGGGACCATCTTGCCTTAGAAGCAGAAGCAATCAGCAGCATAGAGAACATGGATGACCACTGGAGTGGTGTGAAAAGTGCTTTTGCGACTGGGGCACGCACGTATGTCGGTTAAAAGCAGAAACACCACCGCACATGGCTTTCTACAGACACCTGGAGACGGATCGATGAGCGTACAGCAATCAAGGCTCGGATTGCAGCGGCCTCAGCAGTAGACAGAACCGAGCTTGAAACACAATACCGTGCGTAGAAGAAAGAAGTGCAGCGTAGTGTGAGACGTGACAAACGTCAATATGTCAACTCACTAGCCTCAAGGGCTGAAGAAGCAGCGAGTAGGTGCGACAGTAGGACTGTTTATAGCATCACTAAGGAGCTCATCGGTGGTCGAAACTCCAAACAACATCCAGTGAAGAGTCTAGACGGTAACCTTCTGATTTCGGATGAGGATCAGCTCACTAGATGGAGAGAACATTTTGCTACAGTGCTAAGTCACATAGACGATGGCGGTATGATCTCGAATTCGAATGAGCAGTTCGAAGCAACAAATTCCCGAATTCGCACCGCACCTCCCAGTAAAACCGAGATAATAACAGCAATCAAGTCCGTCAAGAAGAACAAGGCGGTGGGTATTGATGGCATCCCTGCCGAGCTATTTCAAGCGGCGCCAAATACATCGGCAGATTTGCTGCATCCCCTAATACGGAGAGCTTGGGATAGCGAACAATTTCCACAGGAGTGGAACAGGGGGATGATCATTAAACTTCCAAAGAAGGGAAACTTGACGGATTGCGGTAACTGGAGAGGTATATGCGTTCTTCCAGCCGTGGCTAAAATAATAGCTAAAATAATTCTAGAACGAATTAAAGAACATTTAGATTCAACTCTCGATGTCGAACAGGCAGGCTTTCGCGCTGGATCCTCCTGCATTGACCACATAAACACCATACGGATCATAATCGAGCAATGCGTTGAGTATAGGTCTCCGCTACATTTAATGTTTATCGACTTCGATAAAGCTTTCGACAGATTGAATCGAGATGCTATCTGGTTGGCCTTGCGTAGGAGAGGCACCCCAGAAAAGCTTATAGCTATTATCAAGGCTACATACGAGGGCGATAAGTGTCACGTCGTGCACAATGGTAAGGTGTCGGAGGATTTTAAAGTCCAAAGTGGAGTACGTCAAGGGTGCATACTGTCACCACTATTGTTTTTGACGGTTATCAGCGTGCAGCATTGACGGAAGGCAACTATGGAATTCGTTTGACTATGACATCTTACCTTAAGCACCTAGATTACGCTGACGATATTTGTCTACTTTCATATCGGATAATGGATCTTCATCTGATGGCGCAAAATCTAGAAGCTGAGGCAAACAAAGTGGGGCTAAAAATAAACACAACCAAAACAAAAACCCTGAGCACTTGTTCTAACAACCGCGCTCAACTTTACATTGCCGGACAGGAAGTCGGGAAAGTTGATAACTTTCTTTATTTAGGAAGTGCGGTCTCGGCTAATCGCAGTGGCACCGAACTGGATGTGTGCAGTAGAATCGGGAAGGCTAAAGCTGCGTTCGGAATGCTATCTAAAATCTGGAGAAGCAATGTTATCAGCTTAACAACCAAGCTGCGACTGTTCCGCTCCAACGTAGAATCAGTGCTGCTTTATGGGTGCAGTACTAGTACTAGTAAGGTGGAAACCATTAACACACGAAAGCTGCAAGTCTTTGTAAACAAATGCTTAAGAATCATCTTGAGGATTTTTTGGCCGAACCACATCTCTAACGAACAACTTTATCTGAGAACGGGCCAAGAACCTATAAGCATTACTATACGAAGAAGAAAGTGGCAATGGATTGGACACACCCTACGGCGCGAAGACAACTCCATTGCGAAATACGCCATGCAGTGGAATCCGCTCACCCAGGCAGGCAGATTAGCGGGACGCCCTAGGCAAACGTGGCGCAGAACAGTTGAGGAGGAATCGAGCTCTTTAGGAATGAGTTGGAGGCAGCTCAAACGCGTTGCAGAACTTCGAACAAGATGGCGCGCAGGCGTGGTTGACGCCCTATGCCCCCCGAGGGGTTAAAGGATCTAAGAAGAACTTAGAATAAAATAGAAAAACCAGAAATCTTTAAAAATACAATATTTAAGTAGTAGTAAAAGATAAGTAGTAGTAGAAAATGAATTATTCTATTTTTGATTTAAATTAAGTTAATAATAGTCGAAATTTAATTAAGTTGATTAATGTAGAAATATATTCCTCTTGAACATGGGTTAAGTAATCGTCTGCAATTCGACTGGAAGACTATTCCAGAGTCGAATAGCTGAGACGATGAAGGAGCGTTCAGCTATCGTGTGGGAAAAGCGTGGAAATATCAAACGTACACCTCTACGTGACTGAGCAAAGAGTAACATTTCACTCAAGTATTCAGGTCAATTGTTCTGAATAATACCATGACGCTTTAACAGGTTTCTGAAAGAGTAGTATTTATCCAACCTTTTTTTATTTTCACCAGCATCAATGCTTTATTAGTTTTAGCTTCTATAAAATTTCAAATAAATGCGAAAATAGATCCAAAGAGATACGAGTATATTATACATAGTTTGCTGAGTATACAACTTAGGCAGACCCAATTTCTATCAGCTTTGGGAGAGATTTCAGCTGTATTATTCAGCAGATTTTATGGCTATTATTTACGGGCCTTGGGTCCGACGTGGGATTCAATAAATGATTGAGGGTTGGCGATAGTATAGTGGTAACTTCATCAATTGCCGCGCTAATGATTCAGCAACCATTTATTTATGAAATCTCATGAAATAAAGAGTCAGTCCGAACAATTCCGAAAGCTTGTGTGAACACTATTGCAAAGGCATAACCCTGGCAGTAGGTTAGTCAAATGGCTGACTTGGGTGATTGACATGCCTAGGACATCAGGTGGTCGGGAAAACAATACTGTGAATCAGAAGCGAAAACAAAAATATATTCAGTTATCTGGACGGTACCCCAGGAGTTTTTCTGAAACATAATATCTGAGTTTCAAAATCACTACACCAATCTTTCTCTCTCTGTATCCTTTCCAACGCCCGCACTGCGTGTAAACATTTTAAGGGTATTGACAACCCCTACGCATAGGTAGACTATGGAACTATGGACTATTTAAGCACATCGGTGCTTAAATTTTGTTAGGTTTGAATCAAAGGTTTTTTGGTGAAATTTGAGTCTCAAAAGTACATCCTTGGTCCGATATGCTTTCAAACTGTATAGTGTGTTGTCTTGCATAAAATTAAAACTATTTCGGTAATATTTTAAAAGCAGGAACTCAATTTCACACTTACTCGTATATAACATAGGAAGAGGCAGAATTTTGAAGACATCCATATCACAATACGACAACGGAGGCTAAAGTGGATCATTCATTCCTTTTAGACCAAAATGAATGTCTCTGTATAATATTTTGTGAAATCTACGAATAAAACACGAAAGAAAATGAAGAAGGTAATAATAAATTTAGCATGAGCAGTGCTGTAGAGTACCTACAATAACACGGTAGCATACCTACGAAGTAGACATCAAAGAGCAAGGTGTGATAGCTCATAATAGATAGATACATTTCTATCGAACTAGAAGAACTGTATAATAACCAAACATTATTAAAAAAATCCAAAAGCAAGTCTCACAGAATAAGAGGCACCTAACAGTAGAGTGTAAAGTTAAAAATGTCACTTAAATAGGTATTATACTATTGGAACGCCTTCTTTCTCTTTTTTTTTTTTGTAGAAAAAAAGGACACAAATCCCAGAGCACTCAGACATTCCGGTTCAATGTATTATACTACCAGGACGGAATCTCTTTTGGTGCAGCGGTTGGAAAAAGCTCGATGTTTTTCGGTTTTCTCTTTATACTCGGGTTGATGATGGTTGCTCTTGAAAGCTGGGGCTTGCACTTGGACACATTGTTTAGCGAGCAAACACACTATCCTTACTTTTAGTGAAACGCATAATATGGAACGTTCCCATAACATTGAGACCCAAGCCGTACTATCTGCTCCTTTGTATCTATAATTATTCACATGTTGGTTAAGTGATGACCAAATGTAGTTCTAATATCTTTCCTACTCAAACCTAAAAGGAATTTCGAAGTGCTTTTGTCACGCTCCTTCCCAAAACAACTGGTGGATTCGCAAGAACCGTCTCATTATATACAGACACTATATCTACGAAATTTGATCAATACAACATACATAATATGTATGTCCAAAATTATAGTTTTCAGCTACATGTTTTTGAAAGTTCGTTAATTTATCCTAAATCCAGTTTTGGAATTTTTAGTAATGTTGTTATGCAATAATAATAACTACCAAAACGTATGCTGTTGCGACAAAAGGAAAATTGATTTTTTTTTCTGATCAGTTCGATCCAATAGTTTCGCCAAACTAAGATCGATTATTATCGGTTCTGAACATAGAGGAAACGTCGTTGAGCCCTCTTTCGTAAGCGCGGCTGAGATTTCGCTATGACCCGGTATCCAAATAAGACAAAACCTATTCCATTTATATAGAACATATTGTCGTATGAATGGTAATACCACACAACTGACATTTTTGTCAAAAATTCAATTTTTTTAATATCAGAGTAATATATGAGTTAATACTTAGAGTCTAGAATTTAATGCTGTTAAGATTTGTTTGTAACGAAAATGTCTTTGAAATACCGCATTCTGATTTAAAACAATGTAACCAGCAAAAAGTTTTTTGTATATCCTAAACAATTTGAAAAATGACAGTTGTATGGTTTTGCCATGCACACGACGATACACATATGTATGAATGTGGATAATGAAAATAGAATAACATGCACAACAGAATTGGCACACCCCTTTTTAAGCTCCTATGTAATAGTAATGCCAAGATTGATCAAAATCCTGAGATTGGACATTTTCACGAAAGCAATACCTTCTTGCAAGTCAAAATTGTTGGAGTGCACCACTTAAACGACACGTCAATCAAATTGGAAACCTCTGTTTAGGTGACACGCTGGCTAGATAGGTTGGTTGGCCGGTTAAAATCTTACTTCAATCCAAACTTTAAGTAGGTAAGTAATTAATGAGCCATAACGGAATGCACAATTGAGGGAGATACCTCGCTTGAGCGAGCGGGTACAGAATGCAAATGTGGCCTAATTACATAAAATGAATCTTACCGCGCTCCAAAAGTTTTATAATTCATGAATTATCTATAAAAAAAAAACAGATATTCAAAATCTACCAAACAGTTAAAAAATATGACAGCAGTGGCCTAAATTGATTGGTGTCACTTAGAAGAAAAGAAATGATAAAGAGTTCTCCAGTGAACTGTAGACGACTCTCAAAGTACAAATTGGCTTGATCACAGTCCGATAAAAACTCGATTGAAACGTCAATCATTACATCCCAATACACTCCCCATCCTTGTGAAAAAGAAATTGTTAACAGAGTCTTGTACAATAAATTGGTTCAGTAAAATTATTTAATCTCGTAGTCAGAATTTCTGCCACAATTTTATGAAGACTAAAAATATTTAAATGCTAGACGTCAACATCTAGACTAATCCGTGAAATTCTACGTTGTACAATCAAAACTGATCCCCACACTGAAGAGTGTAGGTAACAAAAATAATTCAATCTACACATTAACTGAAGTAGCACTTTTCTCATTTAAACTTGTTCAGATGGTGACAATGATTAAATGTTTAAAATTCTTTTACAAGCGAAAATTAATTACCACAGCCCCACAATCAACAACCCCTTTTTCAAAAAGAATGCAGAACGAAGGCAAGAAAAAATGATTTCACTTCACGTTCACCACCAAATAATAAGGAAAAACAAATTAATTAACAAAACACTGAGGTGTTGTGAATATTTATTGAAGTACGCAACAAGGAGATCAAATATGTGATATTAATATAACACAATACGGGTATATAGTGAACGAAAAAAAACAAAAACAATAATTTGGCGACACAAGAGTGTTCCTTGTTGTTGAGTATTTGCCGATATTGTTGTACATTTGAATATGCCATGTGCCCAACGCAAAGTTGTATAAAAAAAAAATTAAAAAACGTCTACTTTTGTTGTTGTTTTCAGTTTCTGCCTTTCTTTGTATATTTTTTAACAACAAAAAATGTGGGTGTACTGTAGCGTGAATCTTTGTGTATTTTTTTTCATTCTTTTTGGTTTCCCACTTTTTGTATGTTTTTATTGCCTGTTTGATTTTAAACAATTTTATTGCTTCACTTTTTGACAGTTTTCAAGGTTCAGCTGTTTGTTTCTTTTATTTTGTTTTTGCGCGCGCGAGCGTATGCATATCACAGCGTACATAACTATACTCGTAGATAGATAGATACTTTTGTGTTGTTTATTATTTTTTTTTTAATTTTTATTTCTCATTACGTAGCATGAGTTCATTTTTTTTTCTTCCTCCACTTCCATCACTTTTTCTTTCTACTTTGATATAAAATTTAATTTGAATGCAAGCCAACTGTCAAAACTTTGGAATTTCACGATATGCATAGTGTGGGGTATCGCATCGAATGTGCAGTTTGATAGTAGCTGCATCATCAACACCTCGAACTACGGAATGTATCTTTGCTGCACAGGATTTGCTCGTCGTTTTCACCGTCATTATCGTCGCTTTCCTTTGCCAAACTCAATCGTTTTTTTTTTTTCTTTACTCCAGAGTGTGTTAAGAGGAATTCTCTTTCTGCATCTTTTCAGTTTGCGCGTAAAAAAAAAAAAAAATGTGTAAAAATTAATAATAAAATCCGATGCAAAAGGCGCACAGACCCAACAGGCTGTTAAAGGACGGCAGCAGCAGCAATAGAGGTGGTGGTGGCCACAGAATAGATGGAGCAGGCCTCCACCGAAGGAATGAAGTGGGAAAATTTGAATGAATTATTGGCGGAAATCGTGTGCGTATGAAATTTTTAATTTATATGCGAACTTCTCGGACTGCGTGTACAATCGAAATGCACATAAAGTTTTGTAATTTTAAAGAAAAAAAAAAGAAAAAATTGCAGTCTGCAGATACTTTTCCCCTATACCCCTCTCTGCTCCCCAGGTAGACATATTTTCTCCTTACTTCACAAGATCAGAAAAAAAAAATGAAAATCAACCAAAAGGAACCGTGTACGTGCGGCGAATTCGAGTCAAAAAGAAGTAACAAAAAAAGTAAGTAGTAGCAGACCATGGTACTAACTCAAGTTGTCCAACTTGATTTCGCCTATTGTATATTGGAATACCGGAGATGGGTGCTGAGCACAGGTAAGAATTAATAGCCCCTTGCAGCTGATCTTACGTAATTTGTGGTAGAATTTACCACTGAGAATTTATAAATATGTAGGTCACATTGGAAGGCAACTTTTGCAAATTGGGATAATTTGAGGGACAGGTTCTCATTAGAATCCAGTTCCCAATCAGAGCCCGATATATGATTCTGGTTGGAAACATTTAATTGGAAAGGTGCTATAAAATGACCAATAAAGTTGTTATTTTTTTTACAGGTAAACTTTTTAACAGAAGAAAATTTATTAGCGAATATTTTAGAATGCGCAAGTATAGATACAGAACTCACTGATCACTGTGGATACTTCTTACATCACAGGAATAAATCGGTGATCAGGAAGAAGTTTGAGTCCAAATATGCTTTCAAACACTAAGCAGCTTAGTGAGCAGCAGATGGTAACAAAAAGATATAGCAACTCACTGTGTAAGACTATTAATAATAATGAATCTGAAGGAATCTGAATCAGAGGTGATGATACCATAAAAGAATAAATAGACTGAAAGGTTTAAATGAAGAAAAGTGATTACAGTTTAAAAAACTTATATTTGACGGCTGAACACCCCGAAGTTTAAAAATATAAAAAATTAACTCGTGGAAGACAGGTTACTCGTCAACAACACGAAAGAGTATTTACAGTGGTGTGCGAAAAAACGCGCCTATCCTCAACGAAAGAAAATTCTATCTTTCCGTGGCTTTAACCAGTCATTTTAGTTTATCTAGTGAAATCTTTTCTCGGACAAGCCATTCGGTTGAAACATATAAATTATTGTACAAGAACGTCATAGAAGAGCCGAAAGACACAAGTAGGTAATTTGACAGTAGGTTTGGCATTTCTACCTCTACAGTTACGGCCAATAACTAGAGCACTAAAAGAAAACATTCCCAAAGAATTATGCAAAGTCTTGGAAAGTGAAATTCTAAAGCTCGTATTGAAAGATGGAGACCACTTTACAGCATCTGCGGTGTAGTTGACCTATGCTTGAAATTAGAAGGAGGTAGAGAGGTTACTGGTACCTTAAGATTATAAATTATGTGATCACACTTCACCTAACAGATAGATGAAAGTCTTCGAAATCATGACTAATTGCAATAGCTTGGACAACATCAATAGCAGAGCTCCAAACCTCTTCACCAAAAATTTATTTATTTATTTATTTATTTATTTTTTTTTCCGAGGGTAGGTGAAAATCTTTAACAAGACACTATGAGGATCGACAGCGCGTGCTTCCTTCAAAACAAACTTGTTTTCACCAAAAATGTTTCACAGCCGAAGCTTGCATTAAAGCGAGCCTTTCCTATGGTCATATGTAGTTGACAAAATATAGCCGTGTCTCAATTTCCCCTGCAATAATATCGTTTGTCGATATAACACTTTTGTCCCAGTGACCTTTTCTGATAGAATGTATCAATCAAATTCCAAACTTGAATACTGTATATATCATTTTCATCCGTCGCTGTCTCGGATATAGTTCTTCTCTTTTATCACAGCTGGAACTAACACTTAGTTTTGACCTTATTACATTTAGCATATTTGTCCATTCTGTTACCTTCTCTCTTGGAAGTTCGAACATTGTGCTCAGGCCTTAGCCTCTCTTATATTTTGAAAAAAAAAAATACTTTTTTATTGGAAAACATGTGTAGCTATGACGTTGGGTAGCCGATAACTTGGTAGAGCTTTAGAACATAATTAAAGTGCATCTTAAGTGTGTAAGCACCTTAAGTTGTTCGACCTTTTCAAAATACGAGTTACTCCGTAGCTGCTCCGTGTAACATATGAGTATAATTGACCCCATAACTGCTGTAAATACTTTCCACTTTGTATTCGTGGCGAGTATTCTAAGTATACTCTTTTGCCTTCTTTCAGCCTTTTTTGCAGATGAAGGTTAAAGGATATCCTGGCCCAAGGTACTATACGTATATCTTTTGGCTTTTTCAAGTTCCTCGTTATCCCAATACCCAATTATAAACACTATCATCTTGGATTTGTCATTTATTAATTTTGATGGGGAAGGTACTAATCACATTATTAATGGTTGCAATTTGTCTAGAATTGCTCAGCTGACTGAACCGAGCGTTTGTCTTTCTTTTTTACGAGCTTTAGGGCCTAGCTTTCTACTAACACAAATTAGATAATATGAAAAACGCTGTGAAGTTGTGCTTTCACAAGACACCAGCACCGTAATGGATCTATGAGAAACAGCAAATAAAAGAATAGATCTATTCATCTCCTAAGCAATTAATTTGAAAACATACTTTGACGAGTTTATGCTACCTACCTCTTCTAGATTACTGTATGCTGCCTTAGTGTATTTCATTGTGGTTCCATAACTTTCATAGCATTGACTTAATACGTGAGTATTGGATCTAGCAATACAGATACCCTCGTAGTACCTACACGTGTTTTACCTTTTCACCTTTACCTTTAAAAAAAAACAAGTGCATAATCGATTCCTGCACATAATCATAAACATCTGATATTGTGTTCAAAGCTAGTCGTTAGAATATATTTAATGTTGGTATTGACATGGTCGCTAGTTTATGTAATCGAATTGGTGAACCCAGGCCTGAAACTTAGGGAAAACGAAATATATTCATAAGCAAAGAAATAATATGTAGATACATTTCAAAAGAAAAACTTTTGTTTAAGAAGGATATTATTCACATAAAATTTGAGTTGAGTGCTGCTCTTATTAAGGCAGATCTGGAGGATTTTGGAAACTTCTAGTGAAATGCAGTCAACTTTACCAAGAGCCCAAGAAGAATAATATTTACAACCATTTGCAGCTCAGTTTGGAAAACTTTTGAATCAAATGATTTGTTTGTACAGCCGCAATTCACTATATAAGGGATCTGCATCAACATGTTTGCATATTCAAAGCACTGAGAAGTTTTAAATACCTGATTCTTAAGAATTATTCTAGTATATATCGACCTACAGCTACACACATTAATAACTTGTAACGCTTACATACTCTATCCGACTAGGGCTTATTAACATAGAGAAATACCCTTAAGTGCATAAAAGTAAATGAAACGTATCAAAAGTCACGTGGCATTGTCGACATTCGCACAGATTATGAAACCTTGGAATTTGATGTAGGAGTATACATAAGTTTAACATTTAGAACACACTTTCATCATTATCTGACCTTTTGATGAACATTTAGTCAATCGCCACATTAGCACAAGAAATAATCTTCAAGTAACGTTGCTCTCCAAAACTGTTTGCAATTCAAAAAATGTATTTATGAAATTTGTTAACCTTTTCATTTTCTATAGTTATACTTAACAAAGTTTTTATCCACGCCCACATTTTGGCCGCATCCTCTTTAAGAACCAATATTTAGTTTTAGAAAGCTTTTTATATTTATTTTGAAAATTTCATCAGAATTTTTTGACTTAATTTGTAAATGGTTATAGCCACACCCACTTTCTATTACAAAAATCATTTTACTTATAAAAACTCTAAAAAAAAATGTCCTTTAAGTAGAAAGTATATGTGCCATTGTATTTGAATTGATCGTTTGCCAAAACCAAAACAATATTAGGAACGGGTTTGATTTTAAGTGTTTAGGGATCTACCATATAATTTAATTCAAACGAACTAAGACGTGAAACCTCTATACTTCATACCATCAAGAAGATCGGTTCTGTTATTCTTCTTCAAAACACATAAAAGAAACGCTGAAAGGAAGCATGTTTAAAGATCGAACAGAGATTTTTTGACAACACAACATTTTACGTTGGTCCTAAAAAAAGGACTAGTTTCCTAATGGGCCCATCGCGATCTCTATGGAATCTTTACGGCAAAAAGACCTAAACCAATTCTCCCATACACTTGATTTCCCTACAGAATTTGAAGATATCCTTATTATGGTTCCGGGACCTTACCTCTTCTAGGTTATCGAAGAAGTATCTTCCTTGTTCTGGCAATGCATTGGCATTCACAGAGTAAATGTGTTATATCCTCCGAAACATGTAGGTCATTGCATTACCTCCAAACATCCGTGTTTGATAAACCCAGTCTCATAGCATGCTTCCTTTGAAGACAATGGCCAGAGAGTATTCCTATCGTGTTCTTAACCCTGACCTTTCTAGTTTTGTGATCTCCCCAGATTTCCTGCGGTCTAATATAGGCCACACGGCCTTAGACACCTTCTTCTTCTTCCTATTTCTGCGAGGCTATGATACGAAAATAAGGGATGATAGCCCTCCCACTTCACCGCATTTCTACTGATCCGCATGTGGGGTTCGCCTGTTTGACCTCAGAAAATATCGGCCCCTAGCCACACACCTTGGTGGTTTAATGTTACCGATTATGTCTCTATGCGGAAGCTCTGCTCCTCTTTTGGCCATTTCGTCCGCCTTTTCATTGCCTTCTATATCGCAGCGTCCAGGTACCCAACATAATCTGACACGGTTCTGCATGCATAATGCCTTAAGCATTGTGCGGCAATTCCTGACGATCTGAAATTTAGTGACACAAGACTCTAGCGCCTTTAGCGCAGCCTGACTGTCAAGAAAGATGGCGATATTCTTGTTGGATATTGATCCTTTCTCAAGTAATTTCGCGGCTTTAAGTCAAGCTAGAACTTCTGCTTGGAACATACTGCATGTGTTCGGAAGTCTCAAGGCCACCTGTAGGTTAATATCTCTCGAATATATACCTGAACCTGTGCCCTCTCTGGTCCTAGAACCATCTGTGTACATTGCAATCTCGTTGTGGACAAAGACCGTCTTCATTTGCCAATCCTCTCTAGCAGGATATTACTTCGTACGGTGTGACGAAGTCCAATGTGCCGAGGATTTCGTCCGATTCGTCAGGGATATCGGGAAATGATTCCTTAAGAATGGAGCTATGTCCCACATTACTGGTCTTGAAGACACCACAATAACTAAATTGATAAGTTTTAATAAATTAATCAACTAGGCGCTTGATAAGTCTTCGAATCTAGTCCGGAGGGACGATGCAGTAGAGGACTCCCTCGCCGTAGGTGGTGGGCTTATGCAAGGGGACCTGAACCAATTTAGAGTGCATCACTGGAGGCAATTAGCTAAAGATTGAGCTAAATGGCAGAGGCTTAAAAAATCAAATATCTCTTTTACTCAATAATTAAGATTCAGATTACGAGTATACTGATTGGAGAGGGTGCTGACATTTTAAATGTCTGCTCTTTTCCTATTTTTTTCTCTCAAGTCTGCTTGCACTATCGCTTCATCCCTGTACACTTAAGCATTGAAATGGTAGATCAACATTTTTCTTACAGGTATTCTATTGAACTGATCGTCCATTTCCTACATTCAAATTCTCATCGTCACCCTGTATTACCCACTAACCAGTCCAACCAATTAATCATATCAATTCGCCTTGCAATTCCTCATCACTATCACAATCGATTGACGGCATACACAGCGCGGCATATTGAATCTTTCGGCCTCATACGAAGACCGCTTCGACAGGCGTTCGTAGCACGCAAGCGGCACAGTCTTGCTTAAGCAATATTCTTTTTTTTTGTTCTTATTTTTACTACCACACGTAGTCTGATTTCAACTACATATACTTTTCATGTTTCTTTTCCTTTTTATAACACTTTATCTGTGTTCCGAGATTTTGTTCCGTTTTCGGAACAAGTTTTAGAACTCAACAATTAATCGTATGTATGTTAAGATACGCATCAAAAAAAAAAAATGAAACTCTTCTCCGATAATCTTAAAAAGTTGGATTCATCGATCCTCTAAAAAATCCACAACCTATACATCAGCATCATCATCATCATCGACAGCCTGGAAGAGTATCCTGTGCAGAAGCAGTTTCAGGTCTTATTTTTATTTTTTCCCCTTGTATACTTTTCACAAGTAGCCTTCAGTGCCACACAGACTTCTGATAAAAAAAAAGAATCCGCTATGCGTGTATCTAAAGGTGTGCAACGCTCAATATAAAACAGCGATATTAGCGACCACAATACTCATCGATGGCATAAATCAAATCGCACGATAAAATTCAATTAATCGCCATTGGATTCGTCAAAATAAAACAAAACAAAAAATGATATTAACGAAAAACTCTTAATAATTTAACACGAAATTAAATTATTAGCTCCGCCGACCAAGACCACCCACTTAATCGGTTTTTCTTCTCATTTCATTTGTTTTCCATGTGTTGTTGCTCTTTTTCTTTTTGTTTCATTAATTTATTCTTCTATTCGTCTCGCGAATTTGTTCTAAATTTTCTATAAAATAAAATTTATAATGTCTATGCTGGTGACACCAACGTGCAGCTAAAATAATAAACTCTCCTCCCAAAGGTGTTGAATAATTAATGTTTTGATTTAATTTAATATGAAATAACTTTTAAAGAACAAACTATATCTATCTCGGTTAATAATAAAATTCCACAATTTTCTACATAATTTTTCCGTTTCGTTGTTGTTGTAGTCATTTGCCTGCAGCTGATAAGACTTAGCATAGAGGTCCATTCGAACTGAATAAATCACATCTAATGAATTCCACGCATAAAGCCAAGAATAATATAAATAAAAAAAATATATTTATAGGAAGTTAAGAATAAAATGACGTTTATTTGTTAAGTAATATAAGGGTCCAACACTATCAATTGTGGGGTCATTTAATCGACTTTTATTTGAATTTTCGTAATCAAAAAATGAACAATTACTTATGTTTGTTATAGGATGTAGAGGCATATGTCCCCTGTAGCAATTTGCGGGTCACTTCGAATCAAAAAAAAAAATCAGAATGCAGTTCAGATATATTGTATCTGAAGGGGCACAATAAGATTGCATTTGCCCCCAACTGTGACATACCAATTATGTAAGTGTATGGTACTTATTTGTTCGTATATAGAACCATGTATAGACATAAGAGAGCGATTGGGCTCTCTCTGTTGAACTCCTTCGTGCATTTTGTTATAATACTGTGGCTAAATGCAGATGTTTTATGTCACCATTGTTTTTAGGGTATTTGGGTTGAATTCTTGTTTCTTTTTTATTCTGTTTTCTTTGGAGTTTTGTGAATGAAATCGATTGGTTGAGGAACCCTTTCAAGTTGTTCATTTTTCATGCCTTTTTTATGAAATATTCTTTTGTTTGGAGTTAGTTTTTAGTGAACTGCATGTTTTACCGACGGCAAAACACTTCGGTACAAGAAGATACGATTTATGAGTAGACATTTTTTTTTCTTGAGGGAAGTATTTTTGTGTAAATTGAAAGAATTTAAGGAAATAAGGAATAAAGGAATTTAGAAATCAGTTGAGGACCTGTGGTTTGCACACCTGTTTAGGAGAGATTATTAAAAAACCTAAAATTCAAGCCGCACAATTAAGAAAAATCACGGTGAATGAGCCAAAGCCGGCAAAGAAAAGCTCAAGTTTTTGGCATACATCTGGAAGAAACTTCTAAACCGTTTGATGGACAAGTGATTATTCAAGATATTAACACGTCCGATATAGACAATAACGCCATAAGAAACGCAACGCTTACAGAACTAAAGAAATAAATAAAGTCCAGCTTCTCTTTATTATATAATAAATACTACGCTTAGACTAGAATATGTTCCCAGTTAATGGAAGTCATAATGGTTCTTAAACCAGGTAAACCGCCAAACGAGTCTTATAGACCAATTTCGCTTTATCCAATTATATTAAATGTATTCGATAGAATATTGCTAAGGCGAATGCATCCAGTTATAGAAGGAAAACGTCCTATCCCAGATCAGTAATTCGAATTTAGAAACAAGCATTTTACAGATGACCAAGTACATGCAACAACAGATGTAATTGAAAAATATCTTTAAAAAAAAAAAAAAAAAAGAGAAGACTTCTTCAAGTGTATTTCTTGACGTCTCTCAAGTTCTTGACAATGTCTGGCATGAAGTCCAAATTGTGACAAGTTCTGTCCGAGTCCTTATATAATATTTTGAAGACTTATTTTATGAATATACTACGAGTATTCCGCGTCAAACACGGAAATGAATATTCAGACTTTAATGAATAAATGCCTGGGAAACCACAAGGAAGTGTCTTTGGTTCACTTTTGTATCTATTATATCGTCACCTGATTTCAAGAACTAGGCAACTTGCTTTTTCTTGTTTTGAGATATCGGCAAAAAGATTTTTGCATTAAGTTCCTTCTTGCTCTGAACGGCAAAGGTTATTTCGTTTGTTTAGTTTTTTCACTTCCCAATAAATCTTAGCGGAGAAGGAGTATGACTACGGTTGTTTTTTAATTACATTTTCATACGTCATAGGTAATTAAAAACGTTGTTAACTAAAAAATGCAAAAAATCAATTTACCTAATTATTGAAATCAGATGACGATATACTATGTGGGCACCGTGGCGAAGTGGTTAGTTGGTCTGATCCCTGCGCGTGAGGTTCCATGATCGAATCCCAGAAAACACCATGAAATTTTTCGCGGTCCCACCTCTGGCGAACGTCTGACAAACATCCGAGAGTATTGTTGTCACGAAAAAGCTTCTCAAAATAAAAACTGCTCTTCGTATACGGCACAAAACTGCAGGTCCCTTCTATTCGTGCGAAAAATATATAACGTCAAATTATATTATATATATATACTCGTGATATACTGCAAGTAGATGGCACTGCATGAGCTACATTTGCCGATGACACTGTTATCTTCGCAGTAGGTAAGATGTCGAAGAGACTACTAGAAAATTACAAGAAGCATTGAATAGAGTGGGCGCATTGCTTAATGTGTCGGACCACTGGGCGTGAAGTTTAATATTCGAATCCCAGAAAACACCAAAAGATTCACGGTCCCACCTCTTGCGAACGTGTGCAAAACATCCGAGAGTATTGTTGTCATGAGATAGTTTCTAAAAAAAATAAAGTCAAAATTGCCCTTTGGATGCGCCCAAGCTGTAGGTCCATTCCATTCGTGCAAAAAATATCATATAAGGCCTCACAACATGAGTGGTTGCGAGAAGCTATGCCCTAGAGCCTTCATGGGCTATTTGCCCAAATATACATATATGTATGTTTGTATTGGATAAAGAAAATGAATGGACAAAGATTTGTCGAATCGCACTAAATCAAACCAAATCTCTTCATATACTCGTAAAGTTTAGTTAACAAAAAATTAGAAATTCCAATTTTGAAACAAGTCGAAAACAGATCAACCGATTTTATTCAAAGTTCATATTTCAATTAGCTTACTTACACAAAGGCTATCAGATCATGCAGACATTTTTTTTTGGCCAAAATTCGTATAACGGTACTTAACTTATCATATTATTTAGAAAAAAAAAATTACTTTTCGTGGTATCCTTTTCATGATCAAATTTGTTCAAAATTCGAATATAAGCAATATTTAACATATCCTAGTAGTAGCTTTACCGATAACCTTTCGTACTTGTAAATAAAAATATCTACTTAATCATGGCTTTTTCCAACAAACTTACGAAACTCCATTAGTAAAAATTAAATATCCTGAGATTGTAAAGAAAATACTAAATAATTGTACGCAAAAAGTCGTAACAATTCCTCTTCTTTACTTCGAATAGAAGGTGATATCACCCTAGTTTCAAACCAATACACCAAGGACATCTTCCATTTCTATCTTTTTTCTTCTTTTCAAATTAATATCGCTCAATTAATTAGCTGTTTTAAAAGTTATATACATGTATAATACGTATGTATTCATTTGACGTGAGCTATTGTTACAAAAAAAAAAAAAAAATATGCCTAAGCAATTTTCTGCAGAGGTGTTGTTTTCTAATTTAATTTTAACTTTAAATATTAATAATAAAATAAGTTTTCTTTTTTGAATTAGAAAGTTACTAATGCGATATTTTAATATCTATCTTTTCGGAAATGATCCGAATGCATATGTACTTTTTTTGTTTTTATTTTTATATATTTTTATTTAATAAAAATACTTTTAAAAACTTTCGAATCGATTTTCACACTTATTGTTGCGTGATAGGTTTGTGTTGAATACCACACTCTAGAAAGAAAAGTTGTATTCGCGTTTAAAAATGTGTACTTCATACTTTTGCACTTTGAATAAAACGGCAATCTTCGAACGACAACGGAGATCGGAGCGGTTATTAACAAAAATTAAAGAAGCGTGGCTTTCACCATCAAATCCGCGTACAATATCTCTTCGTCTCAAGCAAGTGTTATTATATAATTTTTCAATTTTCTCTCTTGGTTTTAAAAGTTTTTGATTTTATCTTAAAAAACGGCCCCCAGTGTAGGCGTAACCAGGACATGTTATGCGGTACCTGTACAAAAGCTGAAATTTCTGTCTATACATTGCTACACTCTTATTTAACTTGACTTATACATTTTCTGATTAAGCTTGCTTCGTATCCCAAGAGATATCATCTAAAAATATACTTGTACTAAAAATGAGTTTTAGCAGTTTTGTTAAACCTGCTGACACGGACTTGGAATCTTGCTATAAAATTGTTCTGTTTTAAGGTTTATTGTGGAGATGGTTACGTGGACTTAAAAGTATATTCATAACTCTTTTTTCTCGGAATAAAAATTTGCAAGCAATTGATTTCGATAAAAATGACAACCCTGGTCAAAATTATGCATATAACCCGAAAATACAAATTTATTGCTGGTCTTGAATGAAGTATTATTTCTTATTGAATTAAGATCTCAATAGCTACGCATGTTCCTACTTATAGTGCGATTTAAGTAGTTAGGCTGCGCGTCAGTTGGGGATTAAAATTTAAGCAGTTACTTAATTTCGACACCATCGTGGTGAATAAATGAAAATTGTATATGTTCGTCAGAAATTAACTGGCTCTGGAGCTATATGCATTTTAATAAATAAACAATTGACATAAGGCCTTAAACTAAATAGAAATACTTATTTTCAAAGATGTGTAACATTATGTAGAAATGTATATTTTTTTTAATTAGATTTCTAAAATTTGGAAAAAATATAAACATATTTCCGAATATCAACAGGCAGTGGGCTAAATAACCATGAATCAATCAGCTTAGCTTTTGACACTGAACCTTTGTATAGAGTGGTTCAATTTATGATTAAAAAAAAACCTTTTTAAATTTTATTTATAATTATTCATTTTGTGTGTTAATAATTTTTGCTAGAGCTGAACATTTAAAAAAAAAGATTTCGATAACTCAATTTCCTGTCCTATACCTCCGCCGTATTTAATGCAGACGCCTATTTTTAGGTATTTCCAAAAAAAAAAAAAATCGACAGAACGCGTAGGTTTTTCGGTTGCATACAAATTTAGGAGGGATGTTCCATAGTCAGAACTCCCGAAACTTAAATTATTTGTAACTATGCATTCACAATCTTATTTGACTATACAAATAAGAATTCATACTATCTACATTATTTTCGACAGGAAGATAGCGTATATTTTTAAAGCTTGTACTGGAGACAATTTGGAGCTTTACATTTAGTGTGATTGTAGTTTTGAATTTGCAATTTTTATCACAGAACAGGCTAAGAGAATATTCTGAGAAGTGCGCTAAAAAATATGATGACTATTTCATAAAATATTTTCTTCTATATGGAAAATTTGTTTTTCCATTATAGGTACTTGTGAATATCATACAAAGTCAAGTTACCGTTCCTATAGGCAGTTCATTTTTTCCCTTTAAGTTGCGATGAATTTTTTAGTTCATTTTAGCCCTATGCATCGCTTCATATAGGTCTACATAAATCGGTCTGAGCTGTAACTTTGATTTGACTTTTTAAGATCTTACAAATTTATGTGTTAATAGCCGACGGTGGAGTTGAATGTGTAGTAAACTTAACTGGGCTAAAGACTTGATACAGAGAGAGAATTTTTTCTTTAAGTATATAATGCAACTCAAATGTTTATTTGAATAACTCCAATCCAGTGAAATTTAAAATAAAGAAAAGAAGTGCAAAAAAAGTCGACGGAATCTAAACAGTCAAAATTGCGCGTAATTTGCTGATTTCGAGTCGCGCTAGATGGTACGACTTCATATTCTATAACCGTTTTTAGACTAAGTAAAGGTAGGTAAAATTCGGAGGATTTTACTTGACGAAATTTTGGCCATTCAGTCCTAAGTGTAGGCTCGTAATCTAACGTCTACTTGATTTCTACTTAAAGTTAAGACTTCTCCGAGATTTCGCTTGGAACGTATAAATTGGGCTTAATTGGACATAAATGGAACTCAACACATTCGAATAAAAAATATTAGGCTACATTTAAAATTTATGCAGGAAGGCGAAATTTTCAAAAATGATTTTTTTTAATTAAAATCTTATATGTACATATGTATACTCATTTTTTTAAAGCTCAGAATTACGGGTGGCGAAATTGTGTTGGTAATCATGACAGTCATTAATCATCAATCGGAGCAGATTGCGGCATCAAGTGTTCCATAGAATGTAATCGCAGCTCTCTTCATTTTTATTAAAATTAGTTCTGGTTCTGTGCCGCCTAAGCACACTTAAATAAGTAGGTACCTGCATTTAATTATAAAGCATATTTTATTTCACTATACTAGTTCAGTTAATAAAAAACAGTATGGGGAACTAAAATACTTGAAAGGTTGAGAATTAAAGCCCCAACTTGCACACAAGTCCCTAAAAAAAAACCACGGGCTATAGCTGCAGAATTATTGTACAACCTTAACCTCGACTACCATCGTACGTATGTAGAAAAAAAAAAAGCAAAACATCTTCAGGGAAATTACTAGGTACTTCCCGCGAAGCGCACACTTATTTGAGTGATAAACTTTGCAATCAAAATCTCGCAATGGGTATAACCTTACAGGTACCCCTGTGTACCCATGTAAAGAGTAACCTCGGACGATAATTGATTTAACCGCAAACCAGTAGTTTGCAGTCAACTTGAATTATGCTCGAAGCGCAGTAATTTGATTGATCTTGCCCTTCTTGTTATTGCTATACCCCTCGCATCCACTTGTTAATTTTACCCTCAATTTGAAATGGAATAGTATGTTTGTACTCACCTGCTATAGCCATCCATGGGTAAAATGTGTGATTGCTAGCTTGATGTAAACTACTTGCCGCAGTTTGTGCAGCAGCAGCTCCCGAAATTGTACAATTCGCATTCCATGCACTGCCCGCTGCAACAGCACTTGCTGCTGAGCCACCACCACGATGGCTAACCGGACTACCACCAGATGTATCCAGGTAACCGCCAACTCTTGAATCTGGTGTACACGCTGATGGTCGCACTGGTATCGAACTATTTTGGCCTGCCCCACTTGCTGTACCACTACCATTGCCGGCGGTACCACTACCACCACCACCGCCACCACCACCCGCTCCACCGCCACCATTCGCACTTGTATTCCATATATCCTTATAGCCATTTGTGTCACCAATTGAATTTACACCTTTTAGGCAGTCTTGTTTGTAGGCTCCATCGTAGATTTTATTGCAAGCCGCTGTTATACTAGCATCATAGGGTGAATCTTGAGTGGAACGTTGCAGATGATGATTTGCATAGGGGGACATCCCCAGCGATAGCGGGAATCCTCTGTATGCAGCCGCTGCTGCTGTGGCTGTTTGATCATGATGGGCGGCAGAGCCCATACCCATTCCCGTCGCCTGATGCGGGTGGCCATAAAAGCCAGATTGCTCAAAATATGAATTCATACTGCTTGTGGTAAGAATTTTGGCGGCTTTTTTTTAAAACAGTTCGCACGAAAAAGGGATTAAGGATGAAGAAGAAAAAAAAAATATTTTTTTCCCCTCACTGTCGATCGTGGTAAGAGTTTAACTTGGACACAAACCCATTCACCGTACAGTAGCACTTAAAAATAAGTATTTTTTTCTCTTGTCACTTTTTAAGGATTTCAAGGATGTTCGTTGGATCACTAGTAGTCAAACTCTATTAGTTTCAAAAAAAAATTATAAATATTGTGTTTGGATGGCTTATCATAAGTAAATCATTTTGCACTTGATGATGGAAAACTTTTTACAAAAATATAAAAATTAAAAACAAATTAAATTTGTTTTTTTTTTTTTTTATAAAAAACAATTGAATTTTTTACTTTAAATAAACTTTGCACTAGAATTTCTGTTGCACTTGCACAATCTACAGGTTTTCAAAATTTTATTAGCAATTGATTGGTATATTATTTTTACATTACTGGCACTTCACTATAAGTTTAGCGGATGTATATAATATTTTAATTTATTTTAACGACGACACTGTTGTTACAGTTTTCCAAAAATTACAGAATAAATAACAAATAGCAATTAAACCGTCAGTAATGAAAATGGAAAGGCAAAACCGATTAATTTCTTTTTTGTATAGTGTGCGGTTCTTATTGTTGCTTTTGTGTGTTATTATTATTTTTATTATAGTTGTATATATTTCTTTTTCGGGGGCATAAAAGAAAGAGACCCGATGATGATGATGACGACTATGACGACGACAACGACGACGACGACGACGACGACGACGACGAAAACAATGATAATAATGACGATGATGATGATGATGATAATAGGCAATAATAGTAATAACAATAATAAAAATCTATAAAAAGAGCGCGCGCCTGATCTTAACCGTTGCCATCGAACGAATGTGATTTGGTTTCTCGCAATAATACGATTTTACTCTGTGGGAAACTACACACCAACCAACAACGACACACTGACGGCGACACGACGACGATGATGACGAAAACTGTGCGATAAACTGAAAAACTCGATTCTCGTTGTCCGGTCCGGTACTAAACTCTCAGATACACGTTCTATCCTACAGTAGAGTATCTGCTGGTGGCAGTTGGATTGCTTGCCTTGCTAGCTCGCTGTTGCTGGTATAGTAGTAGTGGTAGTGGTTGCGCGATAGATGGAATGAATTTTTGTGTTGTGTTGTGTTGTGCTGAGGTTGCATTGCTGATAGGAAAAAAAATTTCGAACCAAAATCTCATAAGGAATGAACTGCGAGTTCATTTTATTCCAACTCAGGATAGAACTGAGGTCTCTTTTTCTCTCATTGGGGATGCGGGTAAATCCGCTCGAATTTATCGGGCGAATGGAGTGAAGATACGTTTTTTTTTTGTTTTGCGGTTTGATAGAGCGCAGATACATTTTGGCTGGGTGGCCCAATACAGTCATAAAGTGGGCGATGAATTCGGTTGGATGAACGAGATACATTGAGTTGAGTTGTGCTTTTCATGTGGGTGTGAATGTGTCTAAATTGAGTGGGTTCTCTATGTAGGCTCTTTCTCTCTTGTTGGTTGCCCTCTGCACTATCGTCATGATGAGGCGAAAAGTGTACCTGTAAGGATTTTTTCTTATAGGTTGAATTATCTACAAATAATTTTTAAGTGCACATTCGGGCAATCGCCGAGACCACATTAAGGGCATTGTAAAATCTTCCATTAAGATTAATAAATGAACTCATTTTCCGCGGACTAGAAGGAGGTTGCTGGTGGAGGTGGATTATATTAAGACGAACAGAGAAGTATACGGCGGCGGGTTGTTAGGTAGAAGATAGTTTGAGATACAATTCGATTTTCATTTGCGTGTTATTTTTTTTTTTTTTTTTGATTTTCTTTGAACAATAAGGAAGCGAATTCGTTTGAAGTTGTTTATTTGGATTTTGCTCTTTTTTGAGATTTTTCTTTTTTTGTGTGTTTGTTGCACATTTGGCTACGGTGGGGTTGGCAGTTGAATTGAATGTTTGCGCTGTATTACTGAGTTTTATTGGCAGTGATTATTGCATTTGGAAGAGGAATTTCACGTTGGGTATTGAATGCGAAATTTCGTTGTTGTAAATTAGATGTAGGTAGTGCGGTGGGGCTGATGGGGTTTTCCCGTTTTTAAATGTGAAAATTTGACATTTTTCCAACGGGTTCTGGTTGCGGCTGCAGTAGAAAAAGATCGAAGTAAGGTATAAAGAGTTTTAAAAGGGTAATCGAAATTGAATTAAAGTCTTCTGACCACGATTTAAGTAATGGTGCATAAATTTGGCACAACTAAGCAAGCTACATAAATTAAAAATCTGTCGAGTGCTAGTTTGTTCGCATACAAAGTGGTCCAGTTAGAAAAAAAAAAAAATGTTTAAGAAGAAGGGGACACGCTATTTTGCCGGTTAATTTCTCCTCTACCTTCTGAATTATTCTACTGATTTTAATGATTTTTGTTTTGTTGAAGAATAGATATTCCTAAAAATGTGCTGAAATGTGGCAATAAGTTAAAGTAGCTTAAGTCAAATTAAGTCAAAATTTTATTAATTATAGCAAAATGTTCCCAATTATATAAAGTATTCTTCCTCAATTCTTTAGTTACATATCTGTAAAGACTGCCGAGTTATGGCTATCAGAGTAACGATGCAATTCAAAAATCTCATACGTATTTCCCGTGAGCGATAACGTTAAATGCCTCTCCTGAAAACTCGTAAAAATTGACTTAAGCTACTTGTTTCTCCAGGACGCTTAAGATGTTATGTTTCGAAAACTGTTGAAGATATCAAAATCTAAGTTTTTGTAGGTATAGATCCAAAGATATCCTATTAGCATGACATAATATCATTATTATATGCAACACACATGAAGTCACTATCTGGTGGAATCCCAGACATAGTAATATATTATTGTAGATTAGATTGATTTTATTTCAGTAACCATTAACAAATTCACAGTTCATTTAAAACAAAATCATTTAGCATGGCATTGCCATGCCTCATGCCTGTCCTCATAACCGGACAGATTTCAAAGAACGGAAAAATATGTGGTTTTTCATAGTAATAAATCTCTCATAAGCGGACTCTCTTACAACCGGACGCGGACACCAAATTTCATAACCGCAATAGAGTTTCGCTCTCTCTTAGGCGGACAAAATAGAACTGGAGTACGTCTTTTTTGGCCAAGGAATCGTATAAAAGTTTATAATGAATTATCGATCCATAATATATATTTTGTTAATGATAGATTCTGGTTCCTTGTCCAGAAACAACGAAATGAATAAATTTATTGGATGGGATCTGTTTTTTTATAAAAAGCATGGAATCAAGTAAGTGCTGCAACCATACAAAACCGTTTTCGAAAAAAATGGATTAAGACACAGCAATGTCCAACTTGACGACGACGATTGGTTGGCGGAGTAGGAATTGGCATTGTCCATTATCCCCGGAACGTTAAACATAGTGTCTAGGGCTATTGCAGACGCTAATGTAAGTTTTCAAGAATATGTTAGTATGGATGGCAGCATAATTAACGAAGATGAAAATCTGGAGAGCTTTGACATTGAAAGTCTGGATGAAGTTGAAGCAGATCTACATGTAGAAACTTGTCGATTTTCTGCAATTTTGTTATAAAAAAATTCGAGATCGGCCTGCAAACTGATGTGGTTTTCACTGATTTTGCAAAAGCATTCGATAGGGTTAGCCACAAAACATTAATAAGGAAACTTTCCTGCTTGGGTTTCCACTCAAATTTACTTGATTGGATTGAGTCTTATTTGAGTAATCGGATCCAATTTGTGAAAATTAATGACACTCTGTCTAAACCTATTAATGTAACTTCGGGCGTCCCACAAGGTAGCCACCTTGGCCCGTTGTTATTCCTACTTTTTATTAATGATCTTCCGGACGTCATCAAGCATTCTGAATGTCTTTCGTTTGCTGATGATCTAAAGATATTTCGTGCAATTAAAACTAAAAACGATTGTAATCTTTTGCAGGAAGACATTAATGCAGTGGACAAATGGTGTGTTGTTAACAATTTGCCCCTGAATACTTCGAAGTGTCAATGCTTCACACTTTCTAGGTCTTTTACTTCCATTTTGCATTGTTATTACATTAAAAACAGTCCACTTGATAGAGTGACCTCAAAAAAGGACCTGGGTATTTTGCTTGATCCTCGCCTAACTTTCAATGAACACATTGACTATATTGTGTGCAAGGCTAATTCTCTGCTAGGTTTCCTTAAACGTAACTCAAGAGATTTTACTGATCCCTACACACTGAAAACTCTTTTCATTTCTTTAGTTAGACCTCACTTGGAGTATTGCAGTGTCATTTGGAATCCTTCTTACAATTTGCACTCCTATCGAATTGAAAGAGTACAGAGAAGTTTTACTAGATTTTTATTTTTCAAACTAAATTGGCGTATCGAAACGCCTTCCTATAAAACCAGATTATTGTTATTTAACTTAAATACTTTAGAATGTCGTCGTAAATATTTTTGCGTTATGCTGGTCAGAGACTTAATTCATTATCAAATTCAGTGTCCTACCTTGCTATCTATGCTTGATTTTTATTCTCCTTCTCGAATGCTACGCGCTCAGTTCCACTTCCGTGAAAGTATACACCGGACTAATTACGGTCAAAATGAGCCAATTGCTCGTTGCATCACTGAAGTTAACTCTATATTAGCATCAGTAGATATTTTTCTTAATTGTTCCAGACTTAAATTTAAAAATAATCTACTATTAATCTTATCTGATAATGTTTGATTGTTAAGCTTCCTTTCTTATTTATTTAAAATAAAATAATTGTATGAGTTTATTTTTTGAATGTTTGTTTTGTATCCAAAATACTTCTTAATTTTGTTATTTAGTCTGTAAGAGATTATTATACTCTGTTAGATGAAATAAAGAAAATAAAATAAAGAAAATAAATCCACGAAATTGATTCGGATGATGCAACAAACAACGATTTATACGTACATACATACATGACCCAAACCAATCTTACGAAGAAGCCCATCGTGCAACAAAGAGACTAAGAGAATTTAACTTAAAAAAAAAATAATTTAAATGCATTTAAGATGTAAAAAATGTACAGATGCATTTTTAAAATATGGCAGCAAGTAATAAAAACGTACGCCAAACAAAAATATCCAATTTTTATCGGCAAACAAATTTATTTTGTTTTATAATTTTTTATGGATGTTATTGTGAACATTGATTTCACTTCCTAACAATGAATTTGTATCCCTTTGTTTTTGTTTATTTTTTGTAAGCGTCAGAAATATAGCGTTAGCATTAATTTAATAAATAAAACAACATAAAAATACATATGGCCAATGCGTTTTTTTTTAAAGGTTCTTAATTTTGTATATTTTCTCATAAGCGGACACCTCTCATCAGGGGACAATTTTCTCAGAACCGTCGGTGTCCACTTATGAGAGAGTACACTGTAATATAGAATGGAATGAAGCAGCAGACGAACTAGCATGGAAAGGGTCAGCATTAAATAAGGTATTTACCCATGCATCGGTAACTATTCCTATTGCTGTACAAAAAGGAAAATAGACCTTAAAGCACGAGAAAGATCAACACGTCCTGGACAGCCAGAGGCGACGGTGTCATATTTCGCAGCTTATGGCCAACTCTGAACGAAAAAAGGGCAAAAGTCTCCTGTCAATGAACAAAAAGCTACCAGCATAATTTTAGGTTCCCGATAGGTGCAATTGCCGACAGACTGGGCATCAACTCACCTGATTACTGTAGGTGCTATCATGCCTTCTTCTTCTTCTTCCTATTTCGCGAGGTTATGATCCGAAAACAAAAGTTCATAACCCTCCCACTTGACTGCACTTCTACTAATCCGTCTGTGGGGTTCGCTTATTTGAGCTCAGAAAGTCGGCGGCAATAAGTTCAAGTAGCTCAAGCCAATTTGTACGATTTTTCAGGAGAAGTATTTAAAATTGTCGCTCATGTGAAAATCGTATGAAATTTTTGAATTGTGCAACTACTTTGATGACCATAACTCGGCAGTCCTTACAGATATGCAAATACAAAATTAAAAAATAATACTTTTTGTATTTGGGAATATTTTTTTGTAATCAATTCAATTTTAACTTAAGTCGACTTAAGCTACATGAGCTTATTGCCACAGAAACATCAGCAGGCCTCCCGATTTTGGATCACTGGGTTACTGAGGCCAATCAAATGCTGGTGTCGTTGCATTTGTGTGATCCAGGCGTTTATACTGTCGTCTTAAGTTGAATTGACGTATCTGCATTTTTTTCATTTTGAGATAAATGCGGTTTTTTGTTTTTATCTGCAACTTTTTTTATGTTTTAACCAATGTCTTTCATAAGTAGTAAAAGTAGTTATTATTTTTTTGAATAAGAATAAAATAATAACCATCCAAAAGTCCCTAACTCCTAAATACCATAAAATGTAGATACGTCGTTTCAACTTAACACGACAGTATAGGTCCCCCCCGTCTACGCGATGTCCTTGGAACGTTCATTGATATTGCCTTCTTAACAGGGTTCAAATGATCTTTTCTTTGAACGTGGCGATACCAGCTGAGCCGGTTGCTCTCTATTTTTCATAAGATGATTTCCTTGACGTGAATGCTTCCACGGATCTTCGAACTGCTTATTCGATCAAGTTTTGTCAGGTGCTGCAGGTGCTGTCATGATACAGAAGAAATAGAAACTATCGAGCATTTGCTTTTCCGCTATATGGGAAACGGACTTTTTAAAGAAATGAAATATCTGGCGCAAGTCTCACTCGGGAACATGATATGCTTCATCAGGAGTAGTAAATCGGGCATATTAAGTTAGCTTTCAGATCAGATGAAATTACAACAGGCCCCATGTGACCGCAGTGATAAGGCAGCCTAATCCCACCTCTGACTAAAATCTGCAATCTACAATTTTCGTCAGGAGAAGAGGTTGATTTTATTCAAGACCAACCGACAAGCAACCAAATAAGAGGCGGTCCCTTAATTTATAGGGAATCACAATGGACCAAAAAGAAGGCCACCGTGCAAGCATCCTCTAAAGTGGACTTCTCTTATACCATACCATACCATACCATACTATAACATAAGGTATATTCGCCAAATTTCGTTCCCGAGCCTAATTTCGTCCCCTCTTCTACTTCCGGAATTAACTAGTGCTATCTCAAATCAATTTGTGGAACTAAAAGTGCTTGATATTTCACGGCCATTTTGGTAATTTGAAGATGACGGCTCAAATCTTAATAAATCAGGAAAAAGGTTGGGTTGAGTTTTTTTTTTTTATTAAACATTATTTGATAACAGAAATATTAGACACATACATCGTAGTTAACATAAAATCTTAACATGAATTTCGTTATGGCTTATGATGATGCAAAAAAGTTTGAGGTTATGCATCCGTTTCATTTATTTTAATTAAATTTCAAATACGGAGAGTAGAATCCTAATATCGACACCCAAAGGTAGCTAAATACCGTCCCAGGGACAATATTATAGATCACTGTTGTGGAAATAGTTTAATCGTTTGTATAATACTGAGTCTGGTCTCCACTGATGAAGGAAATTGTCAAGAAAAAGGCATTTAAGGTTCAATATGTCACAGCCATTTTTCCTAAAACAAAACAGGAGGAAAGTGTATCAGATGAATAAAGTATTTTCTTTGGGTGCATGAAAATTGCGTAGAAAATCCCGGTCCTAAGTTTATAAGCGCTGGCTGCCTTGAGGATTGATTTTCAATTTAAGACTTTTAAAGCTGATCAGAAGTATTTTCTTCATAATAGTTTCCATTGCTTTGTTATGATAATAATAAGATGATAATGTAACCCTAATATCGTCCCCCGGGACCGGGGATCCAATTTTTTTTCAAGTTGTGCAGATGTGAACACATGCTTATGTATTCCAAATTGTAAATTCGGAAAAAAAAATATTTCTGGATTCTACTCAAAAAGGTATTTTCAACGATATATGTACATACATGTCTACTTACATACGTAGGCTGTTCGATAAGTCAGTGACTTTGAAATGAAATACTCGTACTTGTTTTTTTTTTCTCAAAATTGAATTTATTTTTCAACGTAGTCTCCTTTCAGTGCGATGCACTTTTCTCAACGATATTCCACCGTTTTCAACCCTTCCAAAAAAATATGATTTCTCAAACCCTACAAAATACGCATTTGTTGCATCGATAATTTCTTCATTCGATGAAAATCTTTTTCCGGCGAGCCATTTCTTTATATTAGGAAACAAGAAATAGTCACACGAAGCCAAATCTGGAGAATAGGGTGGATGAGGAAGCAGTTTATATCGCAATTCAGCTAATTTTACTGTTGCTACTGCGGGCGAATGAGCTGGTGCATTATCGTGATGAAACAGCACTTTTTTATTCTTCAAATGGTCCGTTTTTCTATCAATTCTGTTTTTAATTTATCTAATTAATTGGCATAGTAATGTCCAGTGATCGTTTTTCTCTTTTCTAAATAGTCAATGAATATTACGCCGTGGGAATCCCAGAAAATCGTTGCCATGACTTTTCCGGCTGACGGAACCGTTTTTGCCTTTTTTTGGAGCACGTTCGCCGGCAGAAGTCCACTGTTTTGATTGTTCCTTCATTTCTGGCGCATAGTGACGTATCCAGGATTCAGTAACTGTTACGAAACGAAGTAAAAATTCGTTTAAATTCCGCTTGTAGAGGTCCAAACTCTGTTTTGAAATCTTCACCCGAATCCGTTTTTGGTCCACCGTCAGCAAACGCGGCACGCATCTTGGCGATAATTTGTTCATACCCAAATGGTCATGCAAGATTCGAATGACGGTATCATTTGAAATTGCTACAATCTCATCTATCTCACGAACCTTGACCAGACGATCGTCCATCACAATATCTTGAATTTTGTTAAGCATTTCTTCCGTTGTGACGTCATTTGGACGTCCTGGACGCTCAGTGTCTTTTGTCCTCGTACGTTTTATTTAAACACGAAACTCACTTTTTTTCCATTTTGGTCAAATCTCACAAACGAAAGTTCTTTCGATCACTGTAAAAAGCTAAGTGTTTGACAGATCTACAATATTTAAATTTTTTGTCTATGCCGTGAAAGAAACAAAGATGTCAGAAAACAAAATCCTCTTTGCGATTCGAGCGCCATCTTGCATCAAAGTCTGTGACTTATCGAACAGCCTGTAGGTACATATTACCTAGTCTTACCATAAATTCTGTAACAAAAAGGAGAAGGACTACATAACGCAATAAATGTCACCCAGTTTGGCTTGAGCTACTCATCGGTTATCATCGGATTGGTGTTATATCGTTGCATAAGTGCAGAAAAAATGCTAAAGAAATGTTTGAGTTCCTAAAACCGCCAGGGATATCAACAAATTTATTCTGCTATTAATCGATGTATTGAATCGATTCAGTCAGAAGACAGACCAAGAAGTCGCGTTGCCTATACGAGAGCTGTTGTAAAAGCTGTACGCGAACGAATTCGAAGAAATCCCCTTCCTTGCGTTAGCTGGATATATCCATCACATCCATTCCAAGGCTCATTCGGAATGATCCCAAATGAAAGTATTTCGTCGGTCAACTGAACATTTATTGACGCCAAATTTAGGGCAAATTAGGCGTGAAGCGACTCTTGCACTGCCACGCGGACAACGCCCATGAAAATATAATTTTTAATTAGGTCCGTAGGGTGGGTGCCGTGGCGCAGTGGTTAGTGTATCGGACCACTGTGCGTGAGGTCAATGTTCGAATCCCAGAAAACGCCAGCAAGTTTGTCAAAAACCAAATAAAAATTGTCCTTCAAATACGACACATAACTGCAGGTCCCTTACATTCGTGCGAAAAATATAACACACACCACACGAGTGGTTGCGAAAACCTAGGGCCATTCATGGACTGTTACAACAAATGTAGGGTCCAGCGCAGCCATCATCCTGCTTCGGTAATGGTTTGGCGGAGTTAGCCTCCTTATTACAATATTGTGTTCCCTTCTTCTACGAATAAAGTCAGTTCGCCATCTCTAAAAATGCTTAAAAAATACGAAAACCATTTAAATGGAAAGGTATTGCAGATGAGTAGATAATGGTCTACGATTCTTGTTATCATGGTGAACCATGGGTCTATACACTTTAGCAGTGTGAACCTTCTAACACAGTTAAGACCTAAAAATCTGTAACTTAGCAAATTTACAGAAAATACCGCGGATTAGAGATTACGATAAGAATTTTTACAGTTCAAAAAACAAGGAGTGCGTTCTTTTAGATAATTATTTCAACGATCGCTATCATGTTTCTACACTTCCTTAAGTAATCTACCTAGATGAAACTTGCAGTAAGTTAAAGTTGCGGTGGTGGCAACTCTTGACAACATTTTTTTTATCGCTGAAAATAGCGCCTGCTTGTACTTCGACGTTTAACCTTTGCTCACTCTTTTTCGTATGCAAAAAGCTGCTCCAACAATTCAACCAGAAAACCAATCAGTGGTGTCTGCGTATTACTTGTTTTTAGAAAAAGAATCCATAAATATATATTTATTGTAGACAGCTATGACCTCAGGACATTGACCTTCCATACCGTCTCTTGTTTTACTGGTTCTTTGTACACGTGTCAATGTGGCAATTGCTGATTAACACAACGTCTTTGGTATTTTGCCATTTCAAAATCAAACATCCATTATTGATAAATTTGAAGATGTAGTCAACGCTTTTTAACGTTGACCAATTAAAATTCGGTAACAAATTCTTATTCCTCATAACTTTTTTTTTATAATTTTGCGCGCATTAAAGTGGTTATGAATGTCCTTAACATGTTTACACACAGTGCGGGCGTTGGAAAGGATAGAGAGAGAGAGAGAGAGAGAGAGAGAGAGAGAGAGAGAGAGAGAGAGAGAGAGAGAGAGAGAGAGAGAGAGAGAGCAAGATTTAGTGTAGTGGTTTGAAGTTCAGTTGTTTATGCTTCAGAGAAACTCCGGGGTGGCGTTCAGATAACTGGGAAGATTTTTGTTATTTTTTGTATTTGCTTCTGATTCACAGTATTTTTTTCGCGATTACCGACGTCATAGGCAAGTAAATCATCCAACAGAGCGAACAATTTTTCCAGCCACATGACCAAGCTACCGCCATTGTAATGCCTTCGTATTACCTAGTGTTCATACAAGCTTTCGCAATTGATCGGACTGACGTTATTTACCCGTATTTCATGAGAAATGAATAAGTGCTTGATGACATCCCGATTTGAACCATTACCTTACAACTCATTCTCCAAGAGTACCACTGACTGAACTATTTCTTGCCAAATATTATTGCCTTTGATGGGTTGCATTGGATTGAAATGCTTCAAAGAGCACCTGCTTTGAATTTTACTATAACTTCATCGATTGATTGGAAAATGCAGTCGGTCCGGCAATTTTGAAAGTTATACTTTAGACACGAAACCATTTTACCAACAGAAGTAAAAACCGATCTCAACTATACAATTTTTTGTAGCTGTATTGTCCACAGATAAGTTTATTGTGTCCAATCCATATGCATGTGTGGTAGTCGGTTGTAAACAATGACCACGTATACCTAGTCCTGCCATAAGTTCTGTAACGCAATTTCCACTGCTCATTATTTAAAACGTCCGCTAGGACAGGACTGTTGATCTTTTTTTCAGATCTTATGCATTGTTCAGTAAACAATAGAAGTTAGTTTGGTTTCAGCTTCCGATTTGTTAACATGGATTGGGGAGTTAAAGAAAATCGGATAGTTGTAATAGCGTTACATAAGTGCGGAAAGAGTGCTGGCCAGAGTTTTGAATTGTTAAAACCACTCGGGATATTGAAAATGTTCGTTTATCGGGCTATTGGTTGCTTCAGTGAATCGTCTGAAGTTCAGGACAGACCGCGCGTCGCCCGTACGAGTGCGGCAGTAAAAGCAGTCCGTGAAGGAATTAGCAGAAAACCCTTTCGGAAACAGAAAATTATGTCCAGGGAATAAGATATATATGTATATTGACAATAACCATCATTTCATATGGATTAATACCCTGTAATAACGGGTTTCCTCTTTTAGTGGATGAAGAAGTTTTTCTGTCGTTATGGTGTTGCAACTTTTATAAAAACTGTTTTTTTTTACTGATATTAGCTTACCTTGCAATTCCATCGTCATTGATCCCAGGCACGATGCTTCCAGTTATGCAGACCAAATTTTATAGCATCCGCGATTACTTCGTCTATACCTATATACTGGAGGTTCGGTGATTTTCGTCTCAATCCTAGGGGCTGTGATTCGAAGATTCTTTTGGCTAGATGATTATTGTCCATTCGCTTGATGTGGTCGAGTCAATCTAGTCAATCTTTCTTAGCTTCTAGGACTACATCCTTATCTTGGTACACCTCATAGAGTTCTCGGTTAAGTCTCCTACTCCATTCACCCACCTCGCACATGGGACCTTATATCCGACCAGGTATTTTTTTCTCTCCAAAGGGTTTAATATTAGCTCAGCATTCTTACTTATCGCTCAGCACTCGGGACCATAAAGCAAGACTAGTAAGACTAATATTCTTCTTCTTCTTCTGTTCCTTTTCCATTCAAATAAATGTCTGGAATAGACCTGAGTAGATCAGAGAACGGGCAGCACAAGTACTCTGTCTCTTTTGAACTAATGCGATACCCATTTCCCTACAAAACGTCCACCCACACACCAAGGATGCTCACTTATGATGGCTTCATCGTCAGCAAAGAATAATTGATGTACCGTGTGTGTGTGATGGGTCCGTCACTTTACCTTCAAGCAGATAGTCAAGGGCGTGGACACCGTGGCGTAAGTGGTAAGTGTGTCGAAACACTACGCATGAGGTTCCAAGTTCGAATCTCAGAAAACACCAACAAGTTTTTTCACGGTCCCACCTCTCGCGAGCGTCTGACAAACATCCAAGAGTATTGTTGTCACGAAAAAGCTTCTCAAATCGCTGTTCGGATTCGGCACTAAATTGTAGGTCTCTTCCATTCGTGTGAAAAATATAACGCACACAAAATGAGTGGTTACGAGAAGCACTTAAAGAGAGCATAGAACTTAAGACGCTTCACTGGTGCACCCTGAATTTGATTGGGAACTCTTGGGTTACTCGAGCGGCTCATCTAACTCTTGCCTTTGCTCCTTCGTACATGTCCATGATCATCTATACATAGGTCTCAGGAACCCCTCGATGTCTTAGCACCACCCAAATCAGGTAAGATTAATTTAGTCCGTCGAGTTAGGAGTTTTGAGCCGAGTTCTTTTCCTAAACCGTCGAATCTTCACGAAGGAGATGTTTGTCCGAATAATATTTACTTCAAAGTAGGTTAAAGTCATCAACAGTGACATTCTGTTCTACGTTTCGGACAGATAGATTTTAGTTTGTTAATATCATATACTTGATTTTTTCTCCATTTACTTCAAGACTAACTTGTCTCGTCTGAGCCTTAATTGCTCACTCATCTTGTGGAAGACAATTCTGAAATCCGGTGGAAGTTAGGAATATTTCAGATGAGATGTTCCCGAATTGCGCAGAATACCGCGTATTTTCCAGCGTTATGTGACATAGCTGGATTAGTTTATACGGGATCCCGAATTCAGCCATCGCATTGTAGAGCTAAAGACTACGAATGCTATCATATGCGGCCTTAAAGTCGATAAAAATATGGTAAGTTTCGAGTTGAAATTCATTGGTTCTTTCCAGGATCTGCCTCAATGCGAAAATTGTGTCTATCGTCGATCTACCAGGCAAGAAGCCACACTGGTACGTGCTGATTATTGTGTTGCAGTAGGGCTTAAGACGTTTATACAGTACGTTGGATAGGATCATGTAAGCGACATTTAGCAGGCATATACCTTGGTATTGTTTGGAAGACATGGGATCGTCTTCTTTGAAGATGTGGCATGTAGAGCTGATACTCCAGTCATCGGGCATGCATTTGTTCAATGCCATTTGTTCAATGCCATTTCACCAAAAGAAATGTTTGCCTTTTTGTAAAACGAGAACACCCAATGAGGCACAAGTATGCCGATAGTATTAAAATGGTTACGTGGACAAAATTTGTGGATTTCAATTGTTAAACTCTATAGTTTAGTTTTTATTGAGTAAGTATTTCACATATAAATTCATACATCACATGTGTTAGTTTTTTAGTCTAATTGGCTTGGCTGTATGCCGTCTACCAGGTTAAAACTTACATCCATATATATGAATATAAGAGAAATAACAAAATGTTATTTTTCATGAAATAGTGATGTTTTGAATGTCTTAAATTTCGCCCTCCACAAGCGTCTCCTATAGCGTAATGCATTCACAACATCTTTGTATTAAATATCCCAACTACAGCCTCCGCTCAAAATACCTAGTGTATCATCTATCCCTAGCACATGCGATCCAAAGAACATTGTTAGAAGCTCTCAGAGGATAAGGCATTGTTAACTCTATATACCTTATGGAATAGAGTGTAAAACTAATACAAATGAAAACGATATGCAAAAATCAGAGCGCATTCTCCCATCGAACATCATCCGTGCAGCACCTGGGTTTTAAGCCACTACACCAAAATCGCACTCAAAGAATTTATTCTTAACTTAAGTTAGTATTAAATATACCTACTATAAATCGTGCCCACAACGTCGTATATTATGTACGGAATATGAGTGAAATGCACCTAATCCCTTTCGAATAAGTTCATGTGAAATCATACTTAAATTTTTACTGACTCAAAAAGTAAAGGGGGTCTCTTACCACTTCGGACCAACGGTAAACATTACACCTCTGCATATCTTCTAATATAGAGGACAGTTTTTTTATGTAGGTAGACTAAAAGACAAAACTTGTATGAAATTGTTATCCATTAGCACTTCTTGAACAAGTTTTTAGATAAGAATGTCCATGCATAGAGGGTTCCATTAGTGACCCGCTATACTTGGGACACAAATGCTCTATAGGTACAATGAAGAATTGTTATATTTTATTTCATTTTTCATCAAAAGTATCACAGTCAGTTGATATTGGGTCCCTTTTACGAAATCAACTAAAATCTACGAAAAGGCTTTAACAGCAGAATCCAAAATTCAAAACTCCATTAGACTCCCTTTTTAATTTATCTCGTCCCACACACACGACACGAAGTACTCCTACATCATCCATCATAACGAACATTTCAATGGAATCATCCACGTGTCAAAGTGTCGCCTGTCCATCTCTCTCTCTCTCTCGAATGATACATCCGACGAATAGACTAACTAGCAAAACTTTACGACGATGATGAGAGCATAGCCATGCTACTAGGTGCTGTACTGTACTCAGTGCAGCATAGAGTGAGAGATAGATCGGAAACTCAATATTATTTATCATTTTTCCTGATAACTCACATGGAAAGGCGATGGAACGGCTAAGTGAGGAGCCACCAACCGACACCACCGCCGCCGGGCGGACGGAGCGACGCAAGCCAGTCATTAAGTACGCCCATAAGTTTCATAATGGTGATGCATAAAAATGCACAAACTGGCAATGCGGTTGGTAAGGTCACAACCATGCAAACGTGTATCTAGATACGGTGTAACTACACTAACTGCACACAACAGTCTACTCGCACACAGTACCTACATATGATTCATTATGCATATGGAATTCAATCAGCAACATGCAGTGGCGGTGGAAAAATTAAAACTCATTGAGAGGGTGTAGAATGAAGAGCGTATAGTGTTGGAGTGTTGTGTGGTGGGTGGCGGGTGGGGGGCACATATGATCGCCGTGGTCTTCTGTCGCTTGTTGGATTCGGTGTCATTGAGGAGCCATCGTCGTCGGTGTCGACATCCTATATGGGTGGTAGTTGGGTGGAGGAAATATGGACACTTGGCGCCACACTTTACCATAAACTTTGTCCATCACCGGTTATATATGGTTTGTCGTCGTTGTCGTCATTGTTGTTGTTCTTTTCTTTTTTTTTCCTTTGCTCTATTCGATTGGAAGAAATACCATTTGTGTGAAATGTTGGCAAAGGAAGAAGAATTTTCATTTTTTATTTATGAGGATTTTATGACACTTTGATTTGCTGTGCAGACGACCATGAAGACGTAGGTGGTGAAGTTTTAGTCGGAGCAGTCATTCAAATCCTCCCTCTGTGGTAAGTTAATAAGGATCATTTTTGATGAATGGTTAGATGGATGAAGTGTTGTCGACAGTATGAAGGTGTTAATTGATTTTTGTTCTTTGTGTATGCAATATTAATTAAAATCTAGTAAATTTATTCCCATTTTGACATTCACGATCTATTTATTTAGATTGCTTTGTCTACACTGGCGTGGAATGAATCAGCAACAGCAGCACTGTATGATTATTCACCACTATAGATTGCTGCTTGATTTATCTCTCGGAAGAAAGATTTGATAACAGAATGTCGGTCATGAGTATGACATTCAAAAATAATTTTGACTACCTGAGTATAAAAGGCGTCACGTTTATGAAGACATCACAGACTTAACAAATACAAGCAAAATAAATAAGAGAAGCTTACATATCTTCAAAACTAATCTCATAGCTCGAATAAAAACAAACCAAGCACTTTCGGCTACAGTAAGTGGCATTGGCTGGCGGGTTCTGCCAACTAATTACTGTACTACGCTCATCCATTCATATGTGAGACTTAAAATGCAAGCGCGTTTCTCGCATTCCTAAAGGTTTTCTAATTTAGGAAGGAATACTATTCATTAGCCGGCACAACCAGCGGTGGAGAAACTTAAACTTATGCCGCGTCACCCCTTATGGGGCATAGTGCGTCGACAACGGTTGTTATCTTAGACCATCCACTCTTCTCGTCGCAAGGCGGAAACCATTGATCGGTTTCTGACCCGTTCGCATGTCAAACTATTTGTTCGTAATACGGCAAGGTCAGGAAATCCTTAAGATGGCACGGACAAATTTATTAGTGAATGAATGGCTACAACTTACGAAAGAGAGTAGTAGTTGCCTTTAAGGAGCTGCGCCCATATAGTGTTTATTATTTACTTACTTACTTAAGTGACGCTACAGTTCGGGGTGAATCTGGGCCTCAACTATCAAGCCTCTCCTTTCAGCTCGGTCCTTAACTAATTGCCTCCAGTTGCGCATTCCAAGTTGGTTGATGTCCCCTTGAATTTGTGCACGCCACCAACGGCGAGGAGGCCCTCTACTGCATCGTCCCTCTGGATTAGATTCGAATACGAAGGAGAGTGATGCCTCTGATTGGTTCAGTTAAGGGGGTATCCTTTCTTGCGGAGTATGTATTGCCGAGGTGTTAATAACCTGTTGTTTGTTACGTGCTGCAGGTTGTTGGTTCACAAAACTACAGACTTTTCACCCTTCCGCTTGAGAATACTTGAGTAATTTTCTAGATGACACCACAGAGACGTGGTCGTAGGTTTGACGTGCACTAATAAAACTCAAAGTTGAGCGGATGAACAACTTATTTCTGGTTAATTTACCAAACAAGTACAAGTTACATTTAAGTTAATCCTTAAGTATGAGAAACCTTGAATTATTACTATGCAACAAATGCGGTAATGCATTTCCAAATTAATCAAATCGTTCAATACATGCACACATATAAGTTTGACTTTTATTTCCTTTTTATTTACACCTTCACTCAAACTTACATGTCGGTAATCGTAAGTCAAGCCTCTTAAAAGCATTGTAAAAAGAAAAACCAAAAATCATCTAGTTTCCAATCATTCAAATCTAGAATATGTGCTCTTATCCAAAAATGTGGAAGGTTATACGAACTATTAAGTATATTAGAATTGAAACAAAATAATGAACTATTTTATAATCGCATCAATGAATTAATTTGTATATGTATGGTCAGCAGTGAGAGCGTATGCAATACTATTTTTCCGCATACAAAATCTAAAAAACCAACTATTGTGCATGCACAGACGGAATTACAATTAGCTCTTCATTGAATCGAATTTTAAACGTTTTTAGAAACGCAGCTATCGCAATGAGAGTTACAATCGTTTCGTAGCAGCTATATGTTAATGCGATTAGCAATTGAAAAACTATAGGTGATATGAACAATAATAGAAAAAAAAAGATTCATCAACACTTCATTTTTAATTAATCACCACACTATATGAATACAAATTTTCTAATTACACACCCCCTTTTGGAATACAATCACATATGAATGTAAGTATGTTGCTTGATGAGTGTTAAATTCTGTCCATTAAAATGCATTACATTATGTCTAGTGCTACGGATATATGGAAAGAAAGAAAGAAAGAAAGGAAAACGACAAATTTGTGTGTCTTCTTTTTTGTACAAGCTCATTGAACTAGTGAATTGAAATACTAATAGATTCATTAGATATTATACATTGACTAGCAATCCTTTTGGGACTGATGATACCCCACATGAGTTTACGATAATATTTGTGGCTCCAAAAATCTGTAGAAAAATGAATAACCATTTCAGAACGCCACGAGAGCGAACTGTGCGCCCGAGTAGGAGAGCTACAAATCCAGCCATAAAGTGTTCAAGAAAAAGATCAAAAGTGTCCATCAAAATGCCTGAAGCAAATTACGTAACACAATGTAGGTCTAGCTGTTGGAAGATGTCCTGTTCGAAACTCTAAAAATATAATTTTTAGATTCAGTAATCAGTATTTATTCGGATTAGATTAGGTTAAAGAGTTTAGCTGAAGCGAATGGGTGCAGACTGCACTCGGATCTCAAACGGATCCATTGTGCTCCCCTGATGTGGAGTTTCCTGATTGAAGTACTAAAAATAGAGGAACAACAAAATGGCAATGAGATGGCCTTTTTAGCAGCTTAACTATCTATGTAAATGTCAATCTCTTTTCTAGTAACAGGTTTCGTGGATAGTTCTCGTGCCGCTTCTGCCATCGCTAGGACTTCTGCCTGGAACACACTGCCGTGGCTCGGAGGCCTTAGTGATATTGCGATGTCAGGTTCTGTTGAGTAGATACTCGAACCCACTCCTTCGTCGTTTTGGACCCGTCAGTGAAGACTGAAATACTATGCTGGTTAATGGCCCTACCGTCTTCCCAGTGTTCCCTGGGTGGGATGACCGCTTTGACGCTTAGGCTGAAGTCGAGGGATGCCGGGAGATAGAGTGTGTGGTGGCGTCTAGGTGAGCCTATCTTGAAATATTACGGTGGCCTATGTGGCACCTTCTCCGTAGGTTGGATTCCTTTAGGCGCAGGGCACTCATTGCAGCTGATTTCTTAACAAATAAGTCTAGTGGAATCAGTGCGAGAATTGTTTCAAGTGCTGCGGTCGGGGTGGTTCTTTGGCGCCAGTGGTTGCTGTGCAAGCAAGTTTCTGGATTTAAGTCAATTCCTTGGCCACTAGACAGTGCACTCATATTTAAGAATGGGTCTGACTATGGCTGTGTACATCCAGTGGATGATGACAGGTTTGGGTCCCAATTTTTTACCAAAAATTATGCTGCAAGCATATAATGCAATGTACGCGTTTCTTTATTCTTTTATTTCTGTTATCTCTCCAACTCAGTTTGTGGTCAAGTATGCAGCCTAGATACCGTGGGAGAGTGATGCCTCGGAGGGGTTCGAAATCTAGGATTATTCTTTGTTGGTGAAGAGGACCACTTTTAATTTCGCTGAATTAAAGTTTAGTCCACATCTTCTCGCTCAGTTATGGAGGGTATCTAGGGCCGATTGCAGAAGTTCGGTGATTGTGTCGAGAAATTTGCAGGACATTAGTAGGACGATGTCGCCTGCATAAGCTACAACTTTTCACATTTCTTTAACTTCGTACGAACATTTTTTTTTTTTTCCCCTTATAAGCTACAACTTTTACTCCGCTATGTCCTAATTTCAAAAGGATCTCATTTGCGACTAGAGTTCATAGTACAGGAGATAGGACCTCTCCTTGCGGGGTTCCTCTAGAGGCCAGTGCATTTACTTAGCTGTAACCCAGCTCCGAGTTGATGTGTCTCGGCTTGAGCATACATTCTACCCAGTCGGAGAGTATGCAATCTACTCTGAGCCGGTCTAGTGATTGTCTTATTGATTCTGTTTTCACATTGTTAAAGGCTCCTTCCACGTCTAAAACGGCCGGTAATATGAATTCTTTGTGGTAGAGTGATTGCTCGATCATTGCTACCACTTCGTGCAGGGCTGTTTCGACTGATCGGTCCTTTATTCCTTCGGATTACATACCATTGTCATGTATATGAGGTACCTTATGTTGAGAAAATCGATAAGTCCCATCATTGGAGTTTCGTAGAACCAGTGCACATGGCATAAAACCCGTCGCATGAATGGTGGAAGGCTCCTAAAGCTACAAGAATGCTACCCATGCGTATAAGAAAACGGTTGCGTCGGAGTCATACTGCTGCTTATACACCGCGGTGTATAGCACAGATTTTAAACTTCGTCATTGAAGAAGTGCCAAATACAGCTGTTATAAAGCTTTAATTTTCCAGATCGCTGAACAAAATTCGGTGAATATGCTGCTCTTGAAACCACAGTACCAGGACATCGCACAAAAACATAACCTGTTACCTAGTTTTTAAAAATAATTTTTTGTTCTTAGTCTTACAAGTTCTTATATCCATATAGGTAATAAATAAATTTAAGTCGCGTTACGTCGAAAGATATAGATAAAGCGTTAGGTATACTGTAGAGCGCCCATATGGGGCCAGTATGTTAGAATAAGATAGACAAGTTAATTAAACTAGTTTTAAGCGTTTTAGTTAGCATGTAAGGAATACTGAATTGGATGAATAAAAACGCGTTAAAAATTAAAATTAAATACCACGGAATGTCATAATCACGCCGAATAAAGTTATGCCAAATTAAGTCGTAGGAAATTGGGTTCTTCCTCTTTGCCGGTCCTTTTATATGATTCTTTGCATGGTGCAGACGATCAACGAGATCGATAAGTGAAGCGTACCCACATTTAATGAATGATGAGCTGGAGGAAATAGTGAATAGCATAAAATGCTGTTGGAAGTGCTGCAAAATTTGAGGGCACACAAAAACAAAGTGAAACAGAAGTTAAAAAGCAGACCCAACTCGTTTTTGAAAAAGCTCAAATTGTTTTGGTGAAACCAACGACAAACTACAATTAAAGTGGATTTTAGAACATTTACAAACAGAAAGCTTAGTCATTGAGCCAATTTTGTCTGTCTGTTCGAAAGTGCTTCAGAAGTTTGGTACCGGCATTATGAAAAATACTAAAACCACATTGACATATAGGTGTGCAGTTTGGTGGTGGTGTGCAATGCAGGGAGGGGTCTGTCTCAATAAGGACGAGGCCTACTTTAACCCTAAGAATTTTCTCTCAGAAAAGGCGAACCTATCAACCTAAAATGGCGCGATAACGCCTGGAGATATCTGTAGATGTTCGTTGATTATGTTTTTGAATAGCTGGAAATCGTAGGCTTCCAGAAATATGTCTCGTGGGAGTAACTTGTGCTGTAATAAAGAAAAGTTTTGGTAAAAATATGCTCTCGCGGTTGCCAGATGAACATAGAAGCTGTGTTGTTTAGTGTTTATTGGATCCTTTTGTTCATCCGATTATTTGTGCTGGTAAGAAGCTGGTTGGATTATTTGGCTGTGCACTTGCAACTGCAGTAATTTTTTTTTCATTTTTTAAAAGTGGGCACTACCCACCTTAGTTGAGGCCAACTAAGGTCGTCTTAATGACTGAATTTGTTTATATCTCTAAATAAGTGAAATATTCAAATTGATAATCCAAGATGTTCCTATGGGCTGTCCGGCAAAGCTTAAAATCTAGTAGGTCATTAATATAAAATAGAAATAAAGTTACCAAAGCAATAGAGTCCTGTGGCACTACAGCATTTGCATGAAAGGAATCGTAAGACATTTATTGACAACAACTTGAACCAATTTTTCCTGAAGAAAGTTTTCCATCCAGCCGCAGATCTGTTGCGAATGTTTATATGAAGAGAGCTTGCTTAGTAAGGCTCTATATCAAAATTGATCTATCGCTTTTGAGATATCTAAGACTGACATCCACTGATAGGTAACAAAGCTCCGTAGGTCTCCAGTTGAACATCAGCTGCGTTCTATAGGACGGTTTTCATTCCATGTGTGATCACTTTGGATAGCATAGATAACTGGGTTACGGGGCAGTAGTTTTGTGGCAAGAACGGTGAAAAGGTTTCTCTGCAGACGAGAAAAGTCTATACGGAATACGTGCTAGTTATTTTATTTGGTCCCGTGGTCTCTCACAGTCTAAATAATTAAGGATGCATCAAATCTAGAAAATCCAAAACAAAAAAACGATCTACTTTTTCTTTAATTTTCGTAGCAGGCAATCCGTCTTCTCTCAGTAAGGGTGCAAAGAAATATTTATTTGTCAAAGAAACTGCTTAATAATACTTAGTATGCCTTAAAGAAATGAGCGATTGAGCCCGCATATGGTCGTGGATAAATGTTCAAATAAATGTGGAACATAGCTTTAGTGTCAGGGGGATGACAGGACACAAATCAAAATGACGAGAATCTAAATTAACATATTTGCAGAGGCTGCAGAGAGCTTGAAGGTCCAGTGGAAACCCAGCCTAGAAAAGGAGGGTCGACTCCGATGCGGGGCCCTTTTATAGTAAGCTTAGATGAAAAACAAATAGAGATATGTATGAATGTATCAATTTAACATTTTTTTTTAAGATTCGAATTGTAAATGTGCTTCATTTGTATTGGATGATATTTCTCGACAACATTATTAATATTATATTTTCAATGTCATAGTATTAGTCGTCTCTGGGGCACCTTTGAATAAACAATGAATTTGCCATGAAAACTTCGCTACCTCGTCTCGCCAACAATCAACAGTTTAATTGGACATTTCCCACTCCTAATGAATATCCCCAGATACTCACAGATACAATGAATTCTTAATCAAATATTCACCCATTGCATGCAGATAAATTTGTCCCATCCGACCAGAAGTCCGCAACTTTTATATGTTAACATCCAGATCCGTATCAGTCAAGATTCTTGCATTCGAATTTTTATTTTTTTTATCAGATCTTCTCTGCTTTGTATTTGTTGGATTTGCATACAATGCAGAGTTCACCTTAACGCATCATTCCACAAAACTTCCGTAACAAATGTTTCCATCGTCAGGTGGAAGGTGAGTCCCAATGAATGACATACACCTCTCTATTCAAACAGAGAGGAATGTGTTTACCATTCGCTCTCTAATTGTATTGAGATGTCGACGAAGTTGAATGTAAAGGAGGTGGGGGAGTGAGAAAAAAACAAGGAAAACTGAGAATTTCCCATTGGAAAATTTATGAAGGCAATAATAATTCAAAGTGAAACTTTAAAGAGTTAGCGCGCCCGTGGGGGAAAGATCAAAGCGCTAGACTGTGCGTAAGTGAGCTTTAATGATGCTGCAAGTAAACATATAAGCAATCTGGCACCGGCGGGCGGTCCCGTCGGGCACTTTTCGTTTCTTTTACCGACGCCGTAGTATAGGTATGCTTGTGCTATATATAAAGGGCGCTATAAATTTCTATTGAGACATTTTTTTTTTTTCATCTTGCCTTCCTTAATTTTTATTTTGATGGAACTGTTGATGGAGGCTAATGGGGATTGGCGCTAGGAGCTGGAAGTTTTGTTTTTTTTATTTTCCTCTGATGCAGAAATAAATCATTTTAAGTTGGAGGATGTGCGGATAAATGTCACTGCTAATGTTGTTTATGTACGTAATAAAGTAATGGAACAAATGCATGTGCGGTCGTAAATCTTGTTTGCATAGTAACTTTTCAACCAGGTAGGAGCGGCTTCAAAGTCTATCATAATTCTTAGGTATATACGTACTCCGTAACGGTTTTGGGAACCTAGAATATCGATAAAACTATGGGCAGCGTTAGAATTGGATTCTGAGACCTCTGATTCAATCTCGAGTAACTGACACGATTCTATATTAATTCAGCGATGTCACAAATGTGCATAAACAAAACACTAATTTAACATATTCTCAGCCAAACGAGGCACCAAACTCTGATGTTAACATCACAATCGCCAAACCAAAATATGTAACTTTAAGTAGCTAATACCGGACAGATATTCGCGAAAACACCAAAGCGTGCAACACAATGAATCAATATCTATCCTTACGGATAACTCTAAAGCAAACGAAGAAGTTGGTGCTAGTGTCTTCTTGGCGGACCTTGACTTACTTGAGCGCCTGACTCAAGTCGAAGCAGTGAATAAAGCTAGTCATAGGTAGATGCATCTCAACGACTGCGATACTGCTTGGCTTTTAGGCCAACTGCATATCTATATACATATATATAGATATATATTCGGCTCAAACAGCCCATTAAAGGCTTAGGGCTTAGCTTCTCACAACAACTTATGTTGTGAGGCGTTATGTTTTTCGCACAAATGGAAATGACCTACAGTTTTGGGCTGCAATTTTTACTTTATTTTTTGAGAAACTTCCTCATGACAATAATACCCTCAGAAGTTTGTCAGACGTTTACGAGAGGTGGGACCATGAAAAAACTTTTGGTATTTTCTGGGATTCGAATATTGAACCTCACGCGTAGTGGTCCGACACACTAACCACCGCGCCACGGTGCCTACCTCTAGATATGAGGTCTACTATGTGCTATCTGCTGCGATACAGTAGAGACTGCGTTACTGGAGCTCGTCTGGAATAGCATTTCTTTCTTTGTAGATATTTTTCCTTTGCTCATATTAGATAGGCTACTCGAGGAGATTACTTTTTAAATGATCTCAGCACAATATGAACGACCGAGTCGTATCTCGATGGGACAGCTTTGTGGGAGAAAGGAGCAGGAGCTTAGTATTTATCATAATATTTTGACGGAGAAAGAACTACACTACTCACATCTTACAGAGCAAAGTAAACTCTACTGCAATGATACCAATGTTACAGCTGTTTCTCAAATTTAAAGTCGACTTTCGTGGAAGATGATGACATAAGGCTTCATTAGTCGGAGTATCTGGCTGTCTTCAAAGCGGAGATTTTTACTATCCTAATGGCCATGAGCTATATTTGTAAGAAATAGGTGGGAGAATCGTAGACACAGATAGTGTCTGTGAAGGTACGCTTAAGGCTTTATTAAATCTTTTTCCAAAATGGTTCGAGAAGCAAGACCTATTTTAATTCGGTCCCAAAATTAAAATCTTTTATTCTTGCTTGGGTTCATGCTGGGATCATAGAGTATGAGATCTCCAATGAGATTAATACACAAGGCTCTGAAGATGAAATCTCAGTAACTGGACCTACGTTGGATCTTCCATTGACCACTGTTTTGGGATGAGTCTCCAGAACGCAGGCAGATGCTCCCGGACGTCTGTAAGAAACCGAAAGTATTTTTCCTATCTCTCTTTGCAGAAAAGACTTCAGACAACTTATTGGTGTCCAAAGCACTTCAATGCGCTATGCTTGATTGGAATAACAATCTGCGACGCTTGAAGAGAGGGCGAACACTTCCTTTGCGCCTGTCCTGTCTTTGCTCATATACGGTGGCCGTTCTTTGGCGTTGAGGTAGTGAGTGCCTTCTACGAAAGATGAAAAGATTCCAGTAATATTTGTTAAACTTGGCTTACTCCCTGGTAGTACAATCGTCCCGACAAAAGAAGATCCATTGCAAAACATGTCATGCACATATGTAATGAAATCAATCATTATCTTAAGGTTGCAGAAGACGGTCATCTAAAGTATTTCTCTTAGTGTACTTCATTTTTATTGCACACCATTAAGCGCTCAACTCTAGATAATATCTGTAGTTCTCCTAACTTTGGCTTGAAAATATTTGAAAATTTCTTGTGTTAGAGTGATTTCTTGATTCTTTTGAAATTGTCACCAATTCACAAAGTCTTGACTCCCTGATTTGCCCTTACATTGACTTCTTACTACTTTTCATTGTGTTTTTAAGAGCAATATCTTGAGACTTACTGACCCAGGGTATTTTAGAGTAGTGTGGCCGATCTTGCTTTCTTATGAATATAAAAATAACCTCGACTTGACTGTGTTCTCGTTTTTTTTTTTTTTTTCCGAGGGTAGGTGAAAATCTTCAAGAAGAAGATGAGGATCGACAGCGCGTGCTCATAGTAGTGTGGGATTCTTACCCACTAAAAAACCTCCCTTCAAAACAAACTTGTTTTTATTTTTACTACAACTAAGTATTCGACTTATCAAGTAGTTTTCGTTTCACGAAATAAGGACGTTTTGCAGGTACCTTCCCATTAGAAGTTCCTGCTAGCTCCGCAGTTTAGACGCGGTTACTTATCGCGCTAAGTCTAAGGGTTTTGTTCTTTGTAGACGGCGTAGTAAGTTTCTTTCATCCAAAACTTGGAGGACTGTTATATTAACGTGACTTTCTAGTCGACTTTTATGTTTTCTCGCGTAGTTTTTGATTTCGTCTTCGACTGTTTTAATGCCAAGATCTCTGTGGATATCGCTATTTCTGATATACCATGGCGCATTTACAATACCTCTTAGCACTTTGTTTTCAAAAGTTTGTAAAATTTGAATATTACTTATTTTGGTACAACCCCAGAGTTGTATACCATATGTCCATACAGGCTTTAGCACTTGCTTATATAAAAGCAGTTTGTTCTCTATATTAAGCTTGGAATATTTTCCAAGTAACCAATACATTTCTCGATATTTGTTATCTAGTTCTTTGCGTTTTTTCTTAACGTGCGTTTTCCATTTCAGCTTTGCATCAAGTGTCATTCCAAGATACTTAGCCTCGTTTGCAAACGGAATTTGAACCGAGTTTGAAAAGATCGGCAGATTATTTACTCTCTTATAAGTAAAATTTACATGAACAGATTTGGTCTCATTGAGTGCGATTCGCCAAACCTTTGTCCATTCATTTACTCTATCCAAAGCTTCTTGCAATTTTTCTGTAGTATCTTCGACCGTTTTACCTACTGCCAAGATAGCAGTGTCGTCGGCAAATGTAGCTAGCTCAGTGCCTTCTACTTGCGGTATATCACGAGTGTATAATAGATATAAGACTGGACCAAGAACGCTTCCTTGCGGTACCCCAGCCATTATTTCCTTAAAATCCGAATATTCGTTTCCACATTTGACGCGGAATAGTCTATTCGTAAGGTAGTTCTTCAAAATATTATATAGGTGCTCTGGCAGAACTTGTCGTAATTTAAACTTCAAGCCTTCATGCCAGACCTTGTCAAAGGCTTGAGAGACGTCAAGGAATACGCTTGAACAAATCTTTTTTTCTTCAAGTGACTTTTCGATTACATGTGTTATTCGATGTACTTGTTCAACTGTAGAATGCTTACTTCTGAATCCGAATTGATGATCCGGAATGAGATGCCTCTCTTCTATAACCGGCTGTATTCGCCTAATCAAAATTCTCTCGAACACTTTGGATATGATTGAAAGAAGCGAAATCGGTCTATAAGACGTTTTTTCATTCGGCGGTTTTCTGGGCTTAAGGACCATTATGACTTCGGCCACTTTCCATTGACTGGGAACATATTCTAGTCTAAGCGCGGCGTGTATAATGAACAGAAGCTTCATTAGACCTTTTCTCGGAAGTGCTTTAAGAACCTCTCCCGTGATTAGGTCGTATCCAGGAGCCTTCTTAGGTTTAAGTTTCTTTATTTCTTCCTTAAGTTCGGTTAGTGTTGCATTTCTTATTTTACGATTGTCAATATACGACGTATTTATATTTTGAATAAGAGCCTGTCCATCAAGCGGTTTGAAAGTTTCTTCCAGGTGGGCGGCAAAAACTTGCGCTTTCTCTTTATCATGCCTGGCCCATTCGTCTTGATTTTTCCTAATTGGGGCGGCTTGAATTTGAGGTTTTTTAATACCTTTTATAGCTTTCCAAAGCGAATAATTAGAATCTTTTTCTGCCGTTAAGCTTTCTAGGTGAGTTTGCATTTCATTATTCTTAAGGTCTTTAATAGATCTTTTTAATAAGTTACACAAACGGTTAAGATGTGCTTTATGTTGCGGAGCCCGAGTTTGTTGCCATTTTTTGCGCGCTTTCCTCTTCTCCTTAATCATCTCTTTTATTTCCTGCGGATAATTTTGAATATATCTGGCCGGCGTTTTCTTAGGTTTCGGAGTATTCTTCCACGCGGCATTCTGTAGGATTTCGACGAAGCGATCTACTTCAATTTCAAGTTCATAGGGCGTTTTAAGTGATACCCTCAGCTCAGTATTTGATTCAATATCTTTTTTGAAGCCATCCCAATTCGTTTTCGCGCTGGTTAATCTGGCCGGACCTACTTTTTTAATCAGAGCATCGCTTATCGTCATAATGATTGGAGAATGATCAGAGGAGAGATCAAAGCTTTCTTCAACTTTTATACAGTTGCCAGATATACCTTTAATAATAAAGAAATCGATCAGATCTGGTATCTTATTTCTATCAGTCGGCCAATATGTTGGTTTACCCGCTATACAAAATGGGTTGTCAAAATTGAAGAAATAGGGTCACATGGTACGGCTTTTAGCACAACACACATTGGACCACAGTCTATGAAGGAATGGATAATAATTGATGAGAACACTATTGTGTCCTGAAGTTAGAACATCTGACTTAATCGGAGCTTTATATAATTCTAGACTAAATCGTGAAATTTTCTAACTCCAGCCTTCATTCAAAGCAATTTAATTCATTCCTCCCTGAATCACAGAACATTCAAATCGAATTGCATCAACCAACCCACATATGCTCCGCCTAAGCAACTGATTCATATATTTCACTCACCTGACAACCACAAAACCAAATCCAAAAGGCTGTCCACATTCAAGAGTATCAATATCCCGGAGGAAAACAAAAAATAAAAATAATCAATTACGCCCCCGAATAATGAGTGCTAATACACCCAACCATAAAATGTAAACAAATCGTAAAATCAAATTTAATACCTGTTTGAGTTGTGAGACCGAATCCTGTCCAGCAGTCGACCAGACTGCCCGCCTGCCACTTGGCCTTCCTTCCGCTCTTTGGCCATTCAATGGCAGAGCGCAGCAACACCCGGCTATTAAGCAAAACGAAAGGGTCATGCAATGTGGCAGTAAAAGTGAAGTGTACTTTCCACTGAATACAACACAACACTTACAACTGAGCACTCGTACTACACTATACAGTAGCTGCAGAGCACCAGCAGCAACAACAACAACTGGCATTATTATCATCAACATCATCATTGTATGGTCATCATATCGGTCAAGTGGGAAAGTAAACTCCACCCTCGAAAAATTGTTGTGTTCCGATACAAGAACTTTTATTCTTCTGGCTGGTGTCTGGCTTACCTGTTTGACCTAACCAACGCTCTCGCCGGGGCTGAGTAGCTGGTTCAATTGCTAGCTGCCTATGCAGTCATAAATATGACCTCGAGCTGAAGGATTAACCTTTTGGAATTGCTTAATTAAGTAAACGATGGTCAGTCATTGTTTACATTGTTTGTGATGATTATTATACTAGTGTTGATGGTGGCAGAGTCACTGTTGCGGTAGGAAAACAATCACAGGATGTATTGACAACAGAAGGATTTTAATTGTTTTGGATTATATGTATACCTTCGGTTGAGGTAGAGGTGCAGAGAGAACCATATGCAAAATTTATGGTGCCTTAGGGTTTGCTGCGGTTTTAAAGGCGTAGAAGAATTATTTCTCAATTGATCTGCAGGTAACTCCTACCTAGAAGGCATTGAATGAGGGTAAGTGGGATTTTGTACTGAGTTCTTAAAACGTTCTGCTTTAAGGGTAACAGTTACACCTTCGCTCTAATCTGTGTGAAGTTCATTCATTCGGACTTGCATTTATGAATGAAATGTGTTAATTTTTCAAGACCCGAGGCGGAAACGTCAACCGATGGGTAACAGCCATGCAGTTAGGCAAAAGATGCTTGGACTTACAATTTATGTAATTTATGTAATTTTGTTTAAAATTATATTTAGACTTCATATCTTTTAATTTTTCTGCCGTGACCCCGTAACACTTGTTATCACAAAACAAACGGACTTCATATTCAAATCATAACCATATACAATCTCACCACCAACATTCCACTAATGCTAATTTATTTTAATGGTTTAATTTAACGGAACCCAACAAGACTCTTTAGTACTCTGGAATGACCATTTTATGCTCTGATGAGCATCTCACCACGGTAGATCCAGGCGATCGTTCTTTAGAAGGTGATAAGGCGTAGTGCTGAAGGAAATAAAGTGCATGGCTGGGTCACACGTACTTGCGCATTCATAGAATATTAGCGGCACACGCGGATCTGCCCGTGTTATTTATTATGTAGCTTCAGGACAAATTACGTTAATATAATATTTTATCTATAAATAAACATATTTAATTAAATTCATTGTTAGTTTGGTTAGTAGCTAGCTTTCTGATTTTGTGTGTAAATAATGTTCTGAGTTATTGTACCAAGATAATACATGCGAGTACACACCTAAGATAACTTCTAGGCATGTAAATTAGACAACAATAAAAACCAACTCAAAATCATTGAGTGGTATTGAGCGATACGCGGAATATATGGACCTGATTTTATTACATACATATGTATATGTTCATGATTTATAGTCTAATGGTCATTAACCAAAGATACACGGAAGTATATAATTCACAGATGTTTTTAGCAGCTAAAATCATAAAGGGTTTTCCAATAGGGACGGATAGATTTTGAAAGCCCATGTCGGCCATGTTGTTTTATCTGTTGTTAATTTTCCTGTTTTTTATTTTTCAGGCACTAAAGACCAATCACCATGGCAATTAACAGCGTCAAGCAACACGTGCAAATGATAAAACTTTATTATCAAAATGGGTGTTCTATTGTGGTAACAATGCGCGTGTTGTGACCATTTTACGGTGCACATGTGCTTCCTTCCCACAAGGCCTACATCCGTACAAATACCAACTGACTCAGGAGCTGGAGGAAAACAACCATAGACAACGCCGTTGGAATCGGACCCCGATTTCAGCAAGAAAGCCATCTTCAGCGACGAGGCCCATTATTGGATGAACGGGTACGTCAACACGCACAATTTCTGGGACGATGCCAATCCACCCGAGGTCCTACTAGCGGCAATGTATCCGTAGAAAGTCACTGTTTGGTGTGGATTGTGGGCCGGCGGCATCATCGGTCCGCACCTCTTCGAAAACGAGTACGGCATTGCTACCATCACCAGAGAACGCTACCAATCTATGATAACCAATTCCTTTTATCCCAAATTGGATAATATGGATGTGAACGACATGTGGTTCCAACAGGACGGCGCTCCGTCTGCACACAGTCCGTGCCATCGCTCAAATTTAGCCTGATCTATGCGCCAGAGTCATCGAAAATCGGACCTCTCGGACGCGCGCCTCCCAGCGAAGCTGCTGTGGCCATTTGAACGACGTCATATCATATTCCACACATACTCGCAATGTCATTGAAAAGAAAAAATAATAATAATAATATTTGGCGCAACAGCACTTCAAGTGCCAGGGCCTAGCTTCTCGCAACCACTCGTGTTGTGTGCGTTATATTTCTTCACACAAATGGAAGAGACCTACAGTTTTGTACCGTATCCGAAGGAAGATTTCAGAAACTTTTTCGTGGTAACAATATTCTAGGATGTTTGACAGACGATCGCGAGAGGTGGGACCATGAAAAAGCTTGTTGGTGTTTTCTGGAACTCGAACATGGAACCTCAAGAGCAGTGATCCGACACACTTACCACTTGCACCACGGCGCCAATTGTCATCGATAGGCCTTCAAATAAAATAAAAAATTCGTTGATATCTCAGATACAACTTGTTTTAAAACAAAACTAGTTATATGCCATCCTTATCCATCAAGAAAAACAGTACACCTAAACTAGATGGTTGTCTACTGACGAGCCTAGCCACTTTATAAGGGCGAAGCACATTTTGGAGGCTCACTTATTTCTCAAAGCAATATGCCACTATGTCGCCAAGCTACCTAAGAAAGGAAATTGAATGCAGTGCGGAAACTAGAGGAGTATTTGCGTGCTGCCTGCAGTAGCTGAGATAATAGCGAAAATCATCCAGGAGCGAATCAAACAACATCTCCAAGACACACTTGATGCCGAACAAGCAGGTTTTCGCTCTGCAGTGTGACGAACATCGATCACCACTTCAGCTGGTGTTCATCGATTTTGAGAAGGCGTGCCAACAGGGTTCATTTGGAGTGTCTTACGCAGGAGAAGTATTCCCGATAAATGAATTGCAATTATCAAAGCTACATACAATGGGTCCAAAACTCACGTTCTGCACAGGGGAAGGTTGTCTAAAGAATTCGAGATCCAAAGTGGGATAAGACAGGTCTGCATTCTTTCACCTATACAATTCCTATTAGTGATTAGCGATGTGCTTCGAGCAGCTTTGTTGACAGAAAATGAAGGAATTCGATGGACTTTTACATTTGAACTTCAGTATCTAGCTGATGATGTATGCTTACTCTCTCACAGAATTATCGAGCTGTGGGGATGGAGGCAGGTGTCAAAATGAATACGGCAAAAACTGAAATTATCAACTTTGGAACAAACACATGAGCTCAATATGCATTGTGAAACAATCGGTAGAAAGAGTAGACAATTTCCAGTATCTTAGGAGTGTTGTGTCGACCGATGGTGGAACCGAACTGGATATACCCAACAGGATCGCCGAAGCAAAGTCCGCGTTCGGGATGTTGCCCAAAATATGGTGAAGCAATGTTGGAATCAGTTTGAACACCAAGCTAAGACTGTTCTGCTCCAATGCTGAATCCGTGTTGTTATATGGATACAGCACGTGGAAAGTGAAGATTACTATCACGAGAAAGCTGTAAGCGTTCGTTAGTGCCTGAACAACATCTTAAGGATTTTCTGGCCCAACCTTATCTCTAACGAAAATATCTACCAGAGAACGGGTCAGAAACCAATAGGCACAAACATCTAATGACCGAAGTGGTAGTGGATTGGTCACATGTTCTGAAAAGGTGAAAGTTCCATAGCTAACCATGCTGTGCAATGGAACTCTTCAACACAGGATAACAGAATACCTCGCAGTCCGAGGAGAAAATGACGCAGAACAGTCGAGAAGGTGGCACGGAACTTAGAGAAAAGTTGGGGAAATCTGAGACACATTGCTAGAAACCGTACACGATAGCGCGTAGGTGTAGTAGAGGCCCTAAACCTAGAAGGGGATACAGGACATAAGCAAGTAAGCATAGTAAGCAATATGGTATACCACTTATATTAAGAATTTCTGGCTGATGAAGTGTCCTTATTGAAAAATACTGTACGACTGGATTATCCATAACAAGAGTATTTAATAATTTTTTACACTTGCCTCAATGATACTCGCACTTTGTCCACGCAGTCACCTTTTTCTTCTTTAAACCAAAATTCATATCGCTTGAATCTTTAAAATTCCAATTAAATTCTCCTCAGTCGATAAGTGAACCCAAAGTCAAAATTGGTCAGATCTGGACTTAACAGAGTGATCTAAGAGACTGATGTTCGGGTTCCTTAAATTGCCCGCAGTAAGCCATTTTCTGTATGTTAGTGCAATATCGTGATGTAGTTGCAGATTTGTTAAGGCTTCAATCGAATGATGAGATCTTATTTAGCAGTAACCCTCTTCGAAAGCAATATAATTTTTTGCGCAGCCGATTTATTGGGCTCGCTCGCTAACGGCTCTCGAGAATAAACTTTGTACAAAAAGTCTCTTGTATCAGCCCTTACCTAAAGCGTTAATCAGGAGGCAAAGTAGGGCTCATATTTAATTCCTAAAGGCCGGATGAATATTGCTCAAAAGAGGATACATACTACGTACACTCCTCCATCCTTTCAATTAAGAAAATTAAGAAGAAATAATAACTCATCGTCTCATCTTTATTTTTGTTTTTATTTTTATTTATTTATTGCAAAATTCGAGTTAGATGCTGATACTGTCAAGAGCATTAAAAGTTTTTTCGAGAAAGATGAATTTTCGACTTAGAGAATTTCTACTTGGAGGACGGTTTTGTATGGAAAATTGAGTTGAATGCAAAATATAGTAAGCCGAAAAATCTCAGTGCACCATTGCCATCCTAAAATATTCGACGTAGAGGGAGTTCGATTTTCATTTCCCTAAATAAAATAATTGACCTCAGAAGCATGTTTGGTACCACTATTTTCATTATAGACTTCCATACCTATAGTTTGTACCCTCCTCAAGAACGAAGTCCGTCTGGAGTAGTATCTGGGCCGGGCCTGAAAACCTTTGAATCTTGACCGCTAAATCCTGCTGTTTGCTGCTGCTTTTGTCTCAATACTCACAAATGCCCCACTGACGACCTGCTTAGGCCTTCGCGTTATGTCAATTTCCACCCTCCACCCCTTCGGGTAGGGGTTAGAATATACCCGAGGTAGGCATGCCTGTCGTAAGAGGCGACTAAAATCCACCCTTCGTATACCGGGCTTAAAGTGTATACAAAAAAATGCAATGAGTAAAACGAAAAGATTTAATACCCCAGGTGGCAGTCCAGGTTCACTGGAAAATCCACCCTCTTCGGAGGTAGGCTCTACGGATTCTGGGGAGAGCCAATTATTGCAATTGATAAATCCCTTTATAAAAAGTTCAAGGGTACCTCGGTCTCCACCATCAAGACCGAATGTCTCCGGGAAAAAAAGTCCGCCGGAAGTGCAAGCGCACAAGAAACAGGACTCAGAGAAATGTAAAAGCTTTGAGAAGGAAAATAACGAACTTCGCAATAAGCTTAATGAAATGGATCGACTCTACCAAGAGCTCAAAAAAAAGGTAGATATGCTGAGAGAGGAAAACAAGCTTCTAAAGAACTCGCTTTTACAAAAAGAACGCGAAGATTCCCCTCCCCGCGCAGCTAATCCACAATATCACACGGACGAAGAAGAGCTTGCACGCGAAACGAATTGCGTCTTAAAGAAAAGACCTAGCAAAAACGCAGAGCCGGCTCTTCGCCCGAAATCGAGCCGCGAAAAGAAGACAAGCAAAATGAGTTGAAGCCAAAACAAACTCAAGCTAAAGCACGTCCTCCGGATGCAATAAACGTCGTTGGCATAACGGACTACAGTAAGCTACATTGCCTTCTTAAAGGTACGACGACATCGAAATTCAAGGTAACGTCACTCAGGAACAATGCGTGGAAAATTAACGTTGATGACTCCGATGGCTACCGAGCAATATCACAAAAATTAAACACGGAAAAGATCCAGTGGTATACTTATGAAAATAAGTCAGAAAGACCACTGCGTGTTATAGGAAGGGGGCTCCACCCCTCGTGCACAAAAGACGACGTAATGAACGACCTCAAAGCTAAAGGTTTAAAAATTCTTAATGCCGTCAATATTCTCAAAAAGGTGAAGCAACAAACGGAACAAGGCCAGAAAATCATGGTCAAGCATGGACTTCCGCTCTTTATGCTTACCTTTGACAGGAGCGAAAATGTAAACGATATTTATAACGTTAAAACTATTCTGAATATCGTAGTCATACATATTGAGCCTATGCGTACGAGTACGAGATCGATACCTCAGTATAAACGCTGTCAAGGCTTCAATCACACACAGTCGTATTGTCAAAAAGAGCCGAGATGCGTAAAATGTGCTGGTAACCATCTCTCGGAGAAGTGTGACCTAAATAAGCAGGCCCCGGCTACCTGCATTAACTGCAAAGGAAAGCACCCAGCGAACTATCGAGGTTGCGAAGTGGCAAAAGAGCTTCAAAAAAGGCGAGACACATTTAAAAATATTCAACGCCAGAACGCAGAACCGGTTAAAAATAGTGGTGAAATTGCTAAGCCAAGGGTAACGACCGTCAATAAACACGTCAAAGTTAAGACGAGAGTCGAACAAAGTAAAGTTCCTTCGGTAAAATCAAAGGAAAAGCCACAATCTCCAGAGACGCTAACATATGCTCAAGCTGCGTCGCTAGAAAATAAGCAAAGCAGTGTTACGGTAGACCCAATCTCCCAAGTCTTCTCTATAATTCTTGCGAAACTTGAGGAGCAAACGAAGGTAAACAAAATCATATTTGATAAATTGAGCAAGCTCGAGTTAAAACCTCGTCAAAAAAAAGCTCCCATATGAATATGAATCAGTTACTAAAAATTTTAACATGGAACGCAAACGGCCTTCTTCAAAAAAACGCCGAATTAGAAGTATTCTTATGGAATGACAACATAGACATTTGCTTGATCTCTGAAACTCATTTGACAAAGGAATCCGGAGTAAAAATAAGAGGGTATCGTGCTTATCACGCATACCACCCTTCCGGAAGAGCTAGAGGCGGATCCTCCTTATTCATTAAAGACTGCATTGAGCACTCCATAAATACGACGATTGAAATCGATACAATGCAAACAAGTTCAGTTCGAGTTAAGAAAAGGCACTCGTATTTCAACATCGCGTCCATTTATTGTCCTCCGCGATGCACGTTTAGAAGTAACGACTTTGTACGTCTCCTTGACTCACTTGGACCGAATTTCATTATAGGTGGCGATTTCAACGCAAAACACACCTTTTGGGGTTCCAGATCCAATTCACGGAAAGGCAGACTTCTGTACGAAGCCGGTATGCAATTCGGGGTTGACTTCTTTTCGACGGGGAAACCAACGTATTGGCCCTCTGATACAGCAAAAACACCGGACCTAATAGACTTCTTCGTAGCAAAAGGAGTATCTTCAAATTTTGCGAAAGTAGAGGAAAGATTTGATCTCTCCTCAGATCACTCGCCGGTAATCTTGACAATAAGTGACCGACTAATGACAGTAGAAGGTGTGCCTAGATTAACTAACAAAAAAACTAACTGGCGCGACTTTAGAACTGATTGCGAAGAAAATATTGTCTTAAATGTATCACTCAAAACACCCTTCGAAATAGAAGATGAACTCGGCAAATTTATTGAATCAATACAGAATGCCGCGTGGAAAAATACACCTTTAAGGAGGAAAGAAGTCCCATGCAATGAAGCTAATTATCCGCCGGAAATAAAAGAACTTATTCGAGAAAAGAGGAGAGCACGCAAAATATGGCAACAAACTCGCGCTCCCCAGCATAAAACCCACTCGAATTTCCTATGCAATAAGGTTAAAAAAGCGATCCAAGACCTAAAAAACCGAGAGACTTCAGCTTATCTTGAAAGTTTAACCGCCGAAAAAACCACTAATTACTCGCTCTGGAAAGCTGTCAAAAGAATTAAAAAACCCCAAATACATTCGCCACCAATAAGAAAAAACAACGACGAATGGGCAAAAGGTGACAAAGAAAAAGGCGGATCTATTTGCCGAGCACTTAGAAGAGACTTTTAAGCCATTTCATGGAGAAACATTGGTAGACGATTTTACCGGTACGACTACGACATCTGACAACCTTAGAATAAAAAGTGTGTCATTTATAGAACTTTGCCAGGCAATAAAAAACCTAAAAAATAATAAAGCTCCTGGCTATGATTTAATAACCGGACAAATCCTCAAGGAATTACCAAAAAAGGCACTATTAAAATTGCTTTATTTAATAAATGCTTCCATTAGATTATTATACGTTCCAAATCAATGGAAAGTCGCAGAAGTCATAATGGTTCCGAAACCGGGGAAATCTCCAAATGACAAAAAATCGTACAGACCGATATCGCTACTACCAGTAATATCGAAGGTATTTGAAAAACTCTTTCTGAAACGGATTCTTCCGGTCATTGAAGAGAGATGCCTAATACCTGACCACCAATTCGGGTTCAGAATCAAGCATTCCACAATTGACCAGGTTTATAGAATAACCGACGAAATTGAAAAAGCCTTTGAGGAGAAAAAGATTTGTTCTAGCGCTTTTCTTGACGTATCTCAAGCCTTCGACAGGGTTTGGCACGATGGATTGAATTATAAGCTAAGACGAATCCTTCCGGAGCAACTTCATAAGATCTTAGAATCATACCTCAAAAACAGACTTTTTCGTGTCAAGCACGGAACTGAATATTCTGATTTTAAAGAAATCGCCGCCGGAGTTCCGCAAGGAAGTGTACTTGGGCCTATCTTATTCTTGCTGTACACTCGGGACATACCACAAACTGAAGGCACTATTGTAGCTACGTTCGCGGACGATACGGCTATTCTGGCAACGGTAAGTTCAATCGAGTCAACAACCATAAAACTCCAACGAGCCTTGGATAAAATCTGTGAGTGGACAAAAACTTGGCGCATTGTTCTTAACGAGACCAAATCGACGCATGTTAACTTCACCTACAAGAAAATAATCAACCTTCCCGTTTTCATTAACTCGGTACAAATACCGCATGCAAACGAAGCTAAATATCTGGGAATGACACTAGACGCGAAACTTAAATGGAAACCTCACGTTAAAAAGAAACGTGACGAAGTCGAAAATCGACTTAGAGAAATGTATTGGCTAATTGGAAGATATTCCAAACTAAGCGTATATAACAAACTGCTTCTGTATAAGCAAGTGCTTAAACCCGTGTGGACGTACGGTATACAACTCTGGGGTTGTACCAAACCAAGCAGTAGGAATCTCATACAATCACTCCAAAATAAAATTATAAGAATAATCGTGAACGCTCCCTGGTATATCAGAAACAATGATATCCACAGAGACTTAGGGATAGCTACCGTGGAGGACGAAATAAAAAACATCGCTCGCAAGCTTCGTATTCGTCTTCATGGCCATTGCAACTGTGCCATACTCCAAACTTTGGATGTGACAAATCTTACGCGCCGACTTCAAAGAACGAAACCGTTCGAATTAGCGCAATAAGACAAAAAGCCGCAAGTCATGACGGTTTCAGCAGGTGCTTTTATTGAAAATCTACCTGCCTCACGCGAATATTCTCTTCTGAAGCTTAAACTACTTTATAAGGTCTAACTTAGTCGTAGTAAACAAAACGAAGGGAAGGGTGTTTTTAGTCAGTAGAAATCTGACACTACTATGAGTACACGGTCTCATAGTGTCTCATGAAGATTTTCACCTACCCACGAGAAAAAAAAATTTCATAGGTGTATGCGAGTATTTGCACAGATTTTTAAAAGATTGTACGTATGGTGTAAGCTTAAGCTGGAGCAGCTGCGCATAGCTATACTATAGCTTGTCTCTATACATGATATCATTGGCAAGTTTAACATCGATGAACAGATAGTGGGTATCGATTTGGTATTCCTGTTTTTTTTTTTTTTTTTTTAAATCTGCCGTAGTGTGAATATTTGATCAATGGTTGACTTTCCCGGGTTAAAACCGCGCTGAGCATTATGAGCCTGTTGACGAGCTTTGGAGAGTTCGGCTGGTAAGTTGTGGGCCCCAATAGCTGTGTTGGATTTATGTTTGGATATGGCTATCTTCACTTTATTTAGATCGGGTTGACAGGATTCTTTTCTATCATCGTCTCTGCTGAATGCTTCATATTATCTGACAGCGGGATGTTGGTTGTCATCGCCATTTAACAGTCTGCAGAAAAGGCTTCCTTATGACAACAAATATATAATATCAGAGCGAGTGAAGAAACGTCAAAGTATTTGTCTAAGTCCATAAAATTGTTGTGTACAATCAATTTTGTGGATTAATTGCATTTTATCAATATCATGCCAATGGGTAACTTTCAGCCCCTAAGTGCAGATTTAATAGTTCTCAAAAACCAACATTCTCTAAAATATTATCAAACGTAATAAAAAAAAAAAAATCTTTAAATAATGGACAATTGCATTTTATTATGGTAAACAAATTTTAGAAAGTTTCTTTGTAAACAATGTTTGAGGTTGTTTTTTTGTGAAGCGCGAGTCGTAGCAAGACGTTCAACTTCAGTACCTGACCTACTGTGACGTTCTTCATTTGTTTGATGTGATCAAACTTGACGAAATGTCCTAGCACGTTTTTTAGCTTCGAGAGAGATTCGATTTTTTCCTTAAAGGCATATTTTATAAAATAAACGGCGTTACCTAAAACAAACGGTAAGCCCTGTATCAATCAATAAATACAAAATATTAACTCAGGATCAGGAACAATCGTTGTTAATTTCTTTAGATTTGAGAGTAAATTTAATTTGATCATGTTAGATTTTGGTCTGTAGCTCAGCTTCTAGACGAAGCAGAAATCTGATAGATAGCTTAAAATATTAAGGGAAGTGTTGACCCCATTATGTACTCTTCTTTTTTGTATTGATTATGAGTTACCCGAGTAATAGAAGGTTAAAAGCAGTAAAGTCAGTAAAAATAAATAAAAACTACAAAAACGCTCCCAAAAAGTATGCTGGGCAAAAAACAACATAGCCTATGTTCTTTCCGCAGTCTTAAGAAACATTTTAAAGAAAGTTTCATCGAAATCTGTCCAGCGGTTCTCACGGCATTAGGTAACAAAAGAAAAACCCTACAGTTTATTATATGCATATGGTAGATTTAAGCCTCTACAAATTTTCTTCAAGCTCCAACTAAGTTGTTTTATCGTGGCTATTTTTTTTGACCTTAAGCCTCTGCTTGATTAAAGACCACACATTTTCTATTGGATACGCATCAGGACTTTGCGACCGCCAATCTAACGCCTCTTTACCATTTTCCTCTTTCCAACGCATGCAGGGGCGACTCCGATGTTTTGGATCGTTATCCTCCTGCAAAATCCAGTCGTAATTGTTTGGTGCATACAGAGATGCGACAGACTTTAGCAAACCCTTCTGATATAATCTTACCATGAATTCTGCATCGAGGTTTCGTGTGAATACTATTAACTTTCGGAATTCTGCGGCTTAGAATCATCCATAAACATGAACTTTTGCTGCATGCTTTACGGTGCGTTGCAGAAACGTTTCATCTCTTTTTGTCCAGGCTTTTTCCAATAATTATAAACAAAAAAAGATGACTGTAAATATGATGTTGCTATAATCCCGGTCGAAATTTTGCGTTTCTCAACTAAGCCTCTTTTTAATATATTTTTGGGTCAGTAGCGGCTTATATTTCATACTCCTGTTTTTGATGCCAGATTCTGCCAAACGGCATCTTATTGTGTTGATGGACACTTTAATTCCTTTTCTGGACAATTTTTCTTTTGCGTCCCTCAGACTAATTGTGGGGTTATTCCGAAACAATTCACAAATTACTTTATTGTCCTTACTGGATGTGCTTGTTTTGGTCCCGACTTAATACTCATTTGCGTCTCTTTTGGGTGAGTTACTAAGAAAATACTTTCGAAACGCTTTTTAAAAACCACACTCATTTTGTAATGATATTATTCCGCCGAAGTATGGAAATATACAGAGGAAATGAAAACAATGCGCGATCAGCAATTAAATGCAGAAAATAATTTGGCTACATACACTGTGTGCATGAGTAAAATATGGTATAAGAAGTACTTTAAAGTACGTGTCACTGAAATACACGTAATCGATTCCCTACGTACATATATTACCACATAAATAATCTAATTCAAGTCACTATCAAAACCGCGTATAAATTTCGCATACAAAGTTCAATATCCTGTTTATCATTAAAACGATTCAACATGACGTTCATTCTCCTCCTTACACGAGAAGAAATCAAAATGACTTCTTGTCTCCACAAAACCACAAAGAAAAAGTTTGAACGGAAAAAGAAGTCAAACAAATATCAAAATAAACATAAAGGTACTTTGAGATTTCACGAATGGCACATTCCCCAACTGCACTCTGTCTCCATCTCTAATGAACCCAAAGTTCGACAGCAAAACTTCTTCTTCCAGCGGCGCGGCGGTCGGTCTTACCTTGGATGAGTTCCTTCTTCTCTTTTATTTTCCGGCTTTTTTTCTCTCATTACCCTCTGCTGCATAGAACGACAAGAACAACAACAACAACAACAGCAACAAAAAGAAGGAACCCAATGAAATATCCACCAATATCAAATGTGCGGAGCAGCATAAAAGGATCAACAACAATCGCCGAAATGGCCCATAACGAGGTCGTAAAAATTTTGCTACCTAATATACTCTCTGTGCAATTTGAGGACTCGACGACGAAATAACTTTGATAAAAATATGGCATGGCAGGCAGCATACGTATATACAAACACACACCCTCTCCTAGAGTACAAGTATACCGGCAGAAGGACTTGGAACTGTTCTTTGCTACACTCCGTACCTTCCCTTTGCAACACTATCCATAGTAGAGGATACCACATTCATGCGACAATGAAGATTCACTTAGAGGTGGTGTTTTTGTGGTGGAAATTTGCACAGACAGGACTCTCTATCGCACCGATTGTTGTCCTCTTCGTGATTTTTTTTCTTTTTCTCTATACTCTGTTGCGTGCTTGTCTACGGGTATGTGAGACTACGGCTCACCCTAGATACATTTATGAACTGACTCAAGTATCTATTAGGACACTTATGGGTGTTGTTCCAAATGCTTGTTGAGATGATGACGATGATGCGGATGCTGATGCTGATCGTTGATGATGGTCGTCGTCGTCCTTTCAGCTCACTCAAGGTTAACTTTATTTGACACCGAAGCATAATGTTGTGATTGTTCGTCGAATGTTTATAACTCAATTCGATTGCAAAGTACTCGTATCTATCCACTATTTTTCCCGTCGTAGCGTCGTGTAGTCTGAGCGGTTTGTTAGTGGAAGAGATATAAATTAATCACTACAGCACCACCATGAGCTTGAAGTGCGATAAAGAAGAGGAGGCAATTATTATTAATATTTCAATAGCAAAAGTAATTTGTCAATGGCTTTGATTTATTGTTGAGACAAATAAGACAAATGAACTCGAGTGACAATTAATTTATGACCTGTTTTTAATTGCTGCAGTGTCGCGTTTCCGTTTTGAATATCAATTATTTTTGCTAGGTAGGTACAACTTGGATTGCATACTCGTACAGTGCGAATCGGTATGGCCATGCGACACCGGCCGGCAACTGCGGCGTTGTGTGGAGTAGTTGGTGTAACAGAATGAACAACAGCTGTCTATGGACGAGCAATGGATAGTGAGTTGCATAAATGCTAATTGATATACTGGTCAGGGAATGTAAATGCACAGAGAGATAGAAATGGATTTTTTGAAATGCAAAGAAGCTATTAGCGAATTTGCAAGTTGGCAAGTGAAATGATAGTTTCTTTGGTCTGTAGATCTGTTTTAGAATGGAGCTGCCTAGCATCTGTATAGACTTTGGAGTTTTTTGTATTTTTGTCCTCGCATAAGTAAAGAAGCATTGAATAGATTTTGATCGGGCGGTCATAACTGTACAGCTCAGATACCTGAAAATAATCTGCATCATTAAGATACAGTAACACGAACCTAACTTCTTGTTGTTTACTTACCTACGTGCTTAGGTGGCGCAACGGTTCGGGGTCAACTTGGACTTGAACCAACAAGCCTCTCCATTTAGCTCGGTGTTTAGCTACTTGCCTCCAGTTGCACACTCCAAGTTAGTTGAGGGTGAGGGTGAGGGTGAGGTGAGGTGGCACAACCTAGGGTGAGGTGGCTCTGGGTTAGATTCTAAGACTCCTTGCGGAGGAACGCATTAGTATCCATTTGCTCTACATGTCATAGCCATCTCAAACGTCCAATACGCAGTTTTTTTTTACTAGGTCGGTGTCACTGTAGAGCTCGTATAGTTTGTCATTAAATCTTCTCCTCCAAATCCCGTCAACGCAAACGGGACCGGATATCTTACGAAGAATTTTGCTCTCGATGCGACCAAGGATATATTCATCCGCCTTCAATAAAGTCCATGTTTCAGCTCCGTAAAGCAGGGTCTATGTAGAGTCTCCTTCGTTGTTCGAGATAGGGCGTTACTGATGATTTGCCTTATTAGCCCCAGCAAAAAGAGCGATTGGCAAGAGTTATTCTTCGCCTGATTTCTGCACTGATGTCATTTTAAGAATTAGTAGCTGAGCCAAGGTAGACAAAGTCCCTTACTATCTCGAAGTTTTGTTATTTAGAGTTTTTAAAATGTTGTCAATTAAATATCATCGATAAGCCACTGCCATTGATCGCGAGGGGGTTACTGTGCTCTCCGGCCGATGCTCTGATCAATCGCTAAGGTGTGTGCTTTATATGGCGTGTTGTTTTAGTAGACACTGGAGTTGGATGGCGTGTGAAAAGGCGGGTAGAACCGTGGGTATAGCTAGTAAGAAATATACACTATATACAAATAACAAGTTGTTTAAGTAATTTTCTTTGTACCTTCAAAATTGGAGGCCATTTATAACCTACAATTACGGTTCTGACCATTAACTATATTTTATTCTTCGAGTTGAAAACCTATACTCAATTACTTAGTTAGTCATCTTAGTCGCTGTATGTGAACTCTCCTGGTTAACTCGGTGTCATTGTATATGCCGTATAGTTCGGCATTGTACTTTCTCCTCCACTCGCTGCCGTCTATGCAGACGGACCAAAGATCACTCGAAGAACTTTTCTCTCTAAATAAATATAAATCTAAAAGGGATCCTCATCCGATTTTGACAAAGTCCATGCCTCTACGCCATACAGCAGTATTGGGATAATTAGTGCCTTATATAGAGTTACCTTAGTTCGAGATAGGGCTTTGTTACACAATCGGCTTCTTAGCCCATAAAAACAGCGATTGGCAAGAGCAATTCTTCATTTGATCTACCCACTGGTGTCATTTGGTGTGCTCCCCATAAAGCCTAGGTAGACAAAGCCCTTTACTACCTCAAAATTATAAAGTTGAAAAATGAATACCCCCAAAATTGTAATGGAAAAAATCATCAAATATGGACATTCAATTTTACAGGCTTTTTGGCACTACCAGTGCAATGAGGACAATCCCAACCGCAGGACTCGAGGCTATTCTCAACCTGCTACCGCTAGATATCTTTATATGCACATCAGCAGCCACTAATGCTATGAGAATTAGTCAGTCAGCAAACTGGAAACCAAATAGAACAGGTCACTCGATGATCCTACTTGATTACTTTGCCCTCGTGCCCATAACGGATTACATGACGCCATATTTAGACTTTATAAGGCCTTTATCTACCGCCTACCCTAGCAGAGAAGAATGGAAAAGCGGCCATATACCTACTCGTAATGCTGACAGGCATCTACACAGATGGTTCAAAAATGAGCACTGGTGTAGGATCAGGCGTCTTCTCCGACTCCATAGGTATATCGAAATCGATACGACTTCCAGATCACAGCAGTGTTTTCCAAGCAGAGGTCTTAGCAGTGGCAACGGCCGCCAGTGAGTCTGCGGTAAGGGCAATACCGCCAGAAGGTATCACCATCTTTATCGATAGCCAGGCAGCTATAAAAGCGATTACTGCCATAGAAATTAAATCGAAGCTTGTGAAGTGTTGTCGAGAAGAGCTCAGGGTTCTTGGAACACAGCACAAGGTATCGCTCTGTTGGGTCCCTGGACACGAGGGTATCCCAGGAATGAGAAAGCCGACGAGCTTGCGAGAATCGGCTCAGCAGCCCTACCAGAACAAGTTGACCCCCCTGTGTGTATCCCGCCTTGCACACTCAACCTCGCTGCAGGGAATAAAGCCATTAAGCAGGCGAACACAAGATGAAACTCCATGGAAACTTGTGCCATCACCAGGAAGCTATGGCCATTCTTCGACAAAGCAAGGAGCGAGAAAATTACTCGAAAAGATAGGAAATCACGGGGCACAATACTCTGCGGTACCACATGAAGAAACTACGCCTGACGGAGGAGGAACTCTGTAGAGGCTGCGGTGACGAGGAAGTTTTTGAGGACACTACCCACTTGCTGTGCCACTGTCTGAGTCTTCAACACTCCAGGACAAAGTTCCTTGGTGAATATTTTTTCCAGGATCTCGAGGAGCTCTCCGGCGTTTCGACAGGAAAGATGCTGAACTTCATCAAACCATCAGGGTGGTTTGTATGCAGAAATGAAGTAAGTCACTGAGTTAAACATTTTGATTTTCATTGGGTAAGGGATTAGTTTTTCCCCATGAGTACCACAATGGGTCAACGCTGACCAGAGTGTGGCAGACAGCGTCCCTCCCTGCCAGCCCACATACCTAACCTAACCTCAGGCTTTTGGTGCATATTGATGATGTGTTGACAACATCTGGATAAGAAAGTCAAGCTTCCAAGCATATCATACAAAATTCTCAATTATATCGTAAAAGGTTTTAGTACCGTGCATGATTCAACTCAAAAAAGACGCAAACCCTTCCCTTAACTGTAGAAATTAATTCTCGAACTCAAATTAATATTGTTGTAAAATTTTTATTATCCGCTTTAATGCCACGTCGACTACATTGGCTCGGCTACATAGAGCGAATGGACAACAAAGCTCTAGCTAAGAGAATCTTTGAATCTCAGCCCCCAGATTCGAGAAAGTGAAAGAAAGACCGAGCCTCCGGTATAAAGACCAAGCTGTCGCGGTTACCAGAAAACTTTGTCTTTACAACTGGAAGCAGCGTACCCGGGGCCGCAGAGGATGGAAGACAGTTGTGTCTCAGGCAGAGAGTCTTCAAGAGTCGGGAGCCCTTTAAGTGAGTAAGTAAATTTTAATAAATGCTACATTTTCATGTATTCTTGAACTCTATAGCTCGAATATTTATAATTCGTATACTTTGATAACTCCATATGAGTCTTTACTCGTAACTCTATTTTCTTCGGGAAGTCTCTGGCAACGAACACTATAATATAAATTCTGCTCAACAGCTCATTAAGAGCCTAGGCCTAGCTTCTCGCAACCACTCGTATTGTGTGCGTTATATTTTTCCCACGAATGGAAGGGACCTACAATCTGTGCCGTATCCGAAGGGCATTTTTGTTTTTGAGAAGCTTTTCGTGTGATAAATAAATAAGCAATAACAAATCAATAATGGTTCAAAAACCACATCCACAGACGAATGGCCGGCTGGTAGTCCAGACCTCAATACTATGCATTATAAGCTGTGATCTGTATTGAGGGCATGGATTGCTCTACGCGAATAAGAAGTTCGAAGATCCGTGAAAATCTTCACGTCAAAGAAATCATCTCACGAAAAATAGAGCGCGACCGGCTCAGCTGGGGCCGAGTATCATCGAAAGAAATTTTGAAGCTATTATTGGGCTTGGTGTTGTAGAGTCCATGGATGACAGAAACGGTAAGTAAAAATGTCATATTTCGTTTTCAATAATGAGTTTTCATTTACGTTTTCGCCATTCATTCCCTCTTTTTCTTTTTTAAAGCAGATCCTAGCGGACACTCTTGTGTTTTGTTTTTAAGGTAAATGGGGAGGAAAGGCAGAGAATGACCCCTGGAGTACTGCGTCCTAAAAAGATTTTTTGTGCTATCCCCTGGTTGATTATTTTGAATTTGTCAACAAGCTGAAATCAAGTTCATTAATGAAGATAAGAATAGTTCGAGCTGAGGAAGAGGTGACGTCAGAAGGTGATGTGATGCTTTTATTAAAATGCTTTAGCCTCAGCCTGGCTATGGCCCGGCAATCACAGAGTATGTGATGGGCTGTTTCAGTGTCTTCAAGATAGAGACGGCACGTTTCCGATTGAGCACGGCCCATTTTCTTGAGATGGTAGTTGAGAGGGCAATGCCCAGTTAGGAAGTTAGTAAGGATCTTAGCATTCTGTTTGCTCATTCATAGAATGTCTCTAGTTCTATTTTTTGAGAAATTAATAAATTTCTTGGAATGCCTTAGGCCGGGTTGTGCATTCCAGCGTGAGAGCATTTGTTCGCATTCCCGGCGAAATAGCTCTATTTTAATCTGGCTAGTGGGTAAACCGCAGAAGGGTTCAGGTCCAATGTACGGAGATTGTGTACCTAGTCTGGCAAGCTTATCAGCCGCCTCATTACCAGGGATGTCTTTGTGTCCGGGGACCCACATTAGTGTGATTTTATTGTGTGCAGCAAGCTGCAAAAGAGTCTGGAGACAATTCTAAACCAGCTTAGACTTATAGTCAAAGGATGTGAGAGCCTTGAGTGCTGCTTGGCTATCTGACATTATATTAATATGTGATCTTCGGAGGTTTCGTCTCTGGCGTAGAGCTCGAAAGCATAGACCTCTGCTTGGAAGATAATAGTGGATTGACCTAATGGTGTAAAGAGTTTGTAGTTGTGTCCAAAGATACCATTTCCAGCCCCATTTGACAATTGATTTGAGATGCGTTAATACAAATGCTCCTTCTGCTTCGCTTCCATCACATAGCCAATGCAAACCATGCCAAACGAAAAGCAAAAAAAGTAAGAAACGATTTTTGTTTTTTTTTGTTAAGTATATTTAATTCGCAGCTTAAATTAATCATTTGCAGAAAGAAAGATAGGTGCAGAAACTGAAGAGTTCTGAAACATTAAAGAGAAGAAACTTACGATAGAGCACATAAGTTTATACTTAATATAAAAGTTAGATTGGAAATTTAACTATTAAGAAAAAAACTAAAATTACATGTCGAAGAGGAAAATAGTGCCAGCAAGGAGGACACAAATCTCATTTCAGATGAGGTAGAGGATGGAATATTTTTTACTTCACGAGATAATGGCCAAAAGTAATTTTGGGGATGGTCACGGTCTTCTTCATTTTGTATTACATTTCATAGACTTAAGGGTTTTCCGGATTGTATAATATTGAAAATCTTTGCTGCATGAACGCATAAACAGGATTAACCCGTAAGTGATTGAGGCACGGACATTTTTCTTTAAGTACACTAAATGCAAACTCTATTAAACGTCATGTACGTTTATGCTCACTTTTGTACGTCTCAGCGGAAGTACTTGATGGAGCTGTTGGTGGCAAAAGCCAAGTTTTTAAAGGATAGGCACTGTCACCTCAAATTATTGCTTTGGGAAACGGCCCCATCCACTTTCCTTTTTCTGAAACAGGGTACTATTGGGCAGTACCCTTGCATCAAAGACACTTCCAGTCCAATTGTCACTCACATAATAGAATGTGAGATCGGGCCCGCAACCTGCCATACAGTTTATAGAGTGTTTACCGTGGCGACCGATAAATGCTGGTTTATTGACTGACGGAGCATCTATATTGATCAGAACAAAATTCCGTCGATTGCACCGGAAACTTCCGGCATGCTCCCCTGATTAAAAAATTGCTGAATTATGTCGCTCAGATTTTCACACCAGTGTACATGGGCTGCAAATTCCACTTCGTTTATGGCAGACGTGTTCTTACTAACGCCATGAATATCTCCTATGGTGTGATATTGAGCACCAGAATCAAGCCAATGCAGAACTATTAAAATTTGTTGCCTAACATTAAGAGCACTGTTGCGGTTTGTCGGTGACATTAGTTTATCTTTTAATCTTTCAACAGATAATTCACAACAAGGTTTGTAACATGGAATTTTTCGACAAATATATGGTAGTCGATTTCGAAATGAACCAACTTGACTACGGCTGGCGTTTTTCGATTTTCGATTTTCGACGATTGTCGTTTTATTCCTCAGATGGATCACGAATCCATTTTCATAACACTTTCAATGTGAAAAAGTTATAATAGTATTCTACACGACAAAAAAATGCTTATTTACGTTTAACGGTCAGCAGACCGTAGCTATAAATAAAACGCCAGCCGTAATCGGGGTGAATGCGAGGCTTATAGACTTAAAATACCATATGCGATATTGTTCTTCACTTTCATCCGAATCGAAGAAAAAGCATTTTCCTTTGAAAAAGTTGCTCATAGGTTAGGTATATACTCGCTTGCATGTATTTTACTCGACGCACATGAATCTGTATATCAATAAACTGTACTGATGAAAGCCGAAATAAAATGTTGACAGTACTAATACAGTACATACCTCTCTCTCACACTTGAATTTGGACGTGAAAATGAAAAGTTATTTTCAAAATTGGTACATATACAGGGTGATTTGCATAAGATGTGACAAAAGCCTAGGACGGATAGGTTGGGTCGAGACAAGAAAAAAATCGTATGGGAAGGGGGGGTCTATCTCCCTCCGGTTAGGCAGGAGGGGCAAATTTGTAAAAAATTGACTTTAAATGAAAAAAAAATTATGAAAAATCAACGGAAAAACCTAAAATAATAGGTATGCTACAGCTTTCTTGAAAGCTAATATTCCATTCTTTTATCTGCTTTTTAAATTAAGTTGTTTTAGTTAATAGTTTTTGAAAAATTAAATTTCAAACTCAAAATTTTTGAAAAATATTTTGATTTTTTTTCCAAAATTTTGCGTTATTAACTGCCACTGATATTTTTATTTTTCGATGCTCTTATCAATTCTTAATTAAATACCGAAAACCCGATGTAAAAGCCTTTCTTAGTTTCTGAGATTATAAAAAAAATGTAAAGGTTCTTTTTTCCCAGAAAACCCCTTTTTGGGTTTTTCTATGATTGAACTTTATTGAATGAGCAGATTATCCCTTTTTCAATGAAAACGAAATTTACCTTTTTTTTCAATATCTCAAAAACTAAGAAAGATTTTTACATCGGGTTTTCGGTATTTAATTAAGAATTGATAAGAGCATTGAAAAATAAAAATATCAATGGCAGTTAATAACGCAACATTTTGAAAAAAATCAACTTGAAAAAAAGAATTCCAAATATTTTTCAAAAATTTTGACTTTAAAATTTTATTTTTCAAAAAATATTCACTGAAACAACTTGATTTGAAAAGCAGATAAAGGAATGGAATACTGGTTTTCAAAAAAACTTATAGCACTTTATTTTACGTGTTTCCGTTGATTTTTAATAATTTTTTTTTTCATTTTAAGTAAATATTTTTACAAAATTGCCCCTCCCGCCTAACCGGCGGGAGATAGACCCCCCCCCCCCCCCTCCCATACGATTTTTTTCTTGTCTCGACTCAACCTATCCGTCCTAGGCTTTTGTCGCATCTTATGCTAATCACCCTGTATAGAACCAAAGTAACATATACAATACTTAAAGACAAAATATTCAAATTTCCATTTAAAACACGTTAAAATCCAACTTGTAACGACTTAGACTGAACTATAATAGAAGAATGGTTTCGTACGACCACTTCCGAAATAGTGCGAATACAAAGGATTTGTATTATGTGACCATAATAGCTCTTTCATATGAAAATTTGACAGTTAAACAGCTGTGAATGGCTATGAACCACACAATTGCCTTTTTAACCGTGAGGTAAGTACAATTTGAATTAATATAATTCCAAAATTAGGGAAAATGAGTAAAAAATATTTACAAAACAATACAAAAGCGCAAATCATAGGCCAATCGATTTGACAGTTGCTTCCGAACACATACGCCTATTATGGGCTACTTCAGCAATTGACTAGGTAGCTTTGCGGTACAGAATGTGGAGAATTTGCAAATTGCCCACTTATTAAATTTGCTTGTACAATTGTTTAAGTGTCAAGTTTACTTGTAGCTTTGTGGTACACAAAGCTTTGTTATTTGTTAAAATTCGCTTGTTGTACAAGACTTGTAGTTTCATGGTACAGGCGCCTGGTATTGTTATGTTCAAAGAAGAGATCTTTATTAAACGATTTTTATAATTTTATTTATGAATACGATATGATATTTTTATTTGAGACCTTCGTAACTGCAAGTAACTTCGGCTTCTTTGAAAATAAATTTTCGAAATATAATTTTATGTGGATACCAGCGAGCAGAGTACATGATAGGGGAAGAGCAAGTGGAGGCTGTCTTTTTGGATTCAAGAAAAAACTGGAAGGTGTCATCTGCAATTTTCAAACTGTGAATGAGAATATCATGTTGAATCTGGAGTTCGATGACAAATATTTCGAATCGTGCCAGCCTATATCAACGGCAACCATTGGAAACAGAATTTCCGAAACTTGGAAGAGATCATGCTATGCCATTTTACTTCGAACATTGCAATTATAGGAGATCTTAATGCTAGAATTGGAGAAGATGCAGGACTCGAGAATTCCTTAGCCGGCATATCCAGAAAATCGAAAGACGGTATCTGCAATGCTAGGGGCAGAAAGCTCCTGGAAATGTGTAACACATTTGGACTTCGAATTTTGAATGGAACAAGCGAAATGGACGCATGCGGCGAATTTACATTTGTGGGAGAGCAAGGAACCTCAGTCATAGACTGGGGACTCACAGGAGGAGACTGACGCAGCTATGTGTTTGATTTCGAAATGGGGCAAGTTCCGTACTCAGATCATCAGCCGATAATAATAACTTTCGGAATTAACGTACAGGAGAATAACAACCTCTTGAAAGAAATGGCTCTTTGCCTAAATTAAAATGGAGGCAAAAGAGAAGTATTATATATAATCAGAACCTTGATCGACTTCGGAAGAAAGGCAGGTCAACTGGGAGATGTCATCAAGGCGGCGTACCAAACAAGCATACATAACATAGTAAATAGACCAGCTAACGACAAACCATGGTTCGACGAGGAATGCAAAAGGGCAAGAAAATACTCATTCGTTTGGCTGAAAATGTTTCGAAACTCTAGCGAGGATTTTTTCAGGAGATTTTATGTAGAAGCAAAAAGCTCTCCGAGTGTAAAAATTCAGCTGATTTTTGGAGATGCGCTGCGAAGCTTAATGGGAAAAAGTTCATCATCAGTGAAACTTTAGGGACCGATACTCTATTTCAGCACTTTAGGCAACTTTTGAATCCAATAAGTGATTCATGCAGATTCCACTTTGCTCAACCGGCCTTCGACAGCGACGAATTGGATGCACCAATTACTGTAGCGGAAATAGATGTTGCATATAAGAGTCTGAAAGATGGCAAAGCACCGGGATCGGATGGAATTCCTACGGAGTTCTATAAATATGAAACACCTGAGCTGACTAAGACACTGGAATGCTTATTTAATAACGTTTTTGGAACATGGTGTGGTGCCGCAACAGTTCAAAGAAGCGTTGATGTTCCCGATTTTTAATAAAGGTTGTAGGTCCCAGCCTTACAATTTTAGAGGCATATCATTTTTAAATGCATCTTATAAGATATTTACAACCGTACTCCAAAAAAGACTAACCTCATGGATAAATACTAATGGTCTGCTTAAAGAATTCCAAGCTGGCTTCAGGGCAGGATATTCCACCGTCGACCACATTTTCGTACTCAAAAGCATTGCGGAAGCCTATGTAGCGCAACGTAAAAAGTTATATGTATTCTTTGTGGACTTAAGAGCAGCGTTTGACTCGATAAACAGAGGTTCCTTAATGTATGAACTCTTTGCCAAAGGAATGTCTAAAAAGTTTGGGAGGGTAATACAAAACATTCATGAAGAGACGCTGTCAACGGTATGGAATGGAGAAAATGCTTCAAACTGGCTTAAAGTGAGCACAGGAGTTAGACAAGGATGCACTTTAAGCCTATTGCCATTCGCACTGTTCATAGATGACATCATCGAATCGCTACCTGGAGGTGTTGAGTTTGCAGGGATACTGATAAAGGCGCTCCTTTTTGCAGACGACATAGTGTTGATGGCGAATTCCCCGGAGACATTGCAGCGCATGATTAACCGTTTGTATGAGTACTGTAAAATGTGGAGCCTAATTATAAACCTGGAAAAATCAAAGGTGATAATCTTTAAAAAAGGTGGGGGAAGGATGTGTAGCAACGAGAAATGGTTTTTGAACGGCGAACCGATTGACCGTCAGAAAGTATAACTACCTGGGCATGCTTTTCACGCAAAACTTAAGCATGGAAGAACACATGAAATGCAAGCTACAAAACGCCAAAACCATGATAAATACAACTTGGAGAAAATGTTTTGCCAACAAATGCATAGTACATAGCAACAAGTTTCATGTTTTTGAAGCGGTTGCCGAGTCAACTATGTTGTACGCGGCCCAGGTATGGGGCGGAAGGCGGTTTGAGGAAGTGGAAAAGCTATTGAGGTTTTATATTAAAAGGATATTCCGTTTACCACCTAACACCCCAAACTATGCCATAATGCTAGAGACTGGACTTTCTCCACTGGCTATAAAGACGCTGAAACTGCAGGTGGACTATATTTTAAAGGTATTCAATATGCCTTTGGAAAGATTACCAAGAAAAGTTACACTGGAAGCACTACGATGCAATAATGGTTGGTACAGAAATAGGAACGAACTAGCGCACGAGTTTGGAATAAGCTTGGATTTGGATGAAGCAAGCACGGAGTCATGGAAGCCAAAGCTGTACCAGTTGTTAGCAGCAGTAGATGTTAACTTCAGACAACAATTTGGAAGAGAAGCATTAGAGTCACTGCATCCATCTATTTATAGGCAGTTGGATCATAATTTGGGAGACCGAAACTACTTTCACGATGGTAATAGCTGCGAAGAAATATCACTTATGCTAAAACTGCGAGCTGAACTACTTCCACTAAATTATCAACCGCATAGAAAAGATCTACCGGTCTTGTGTAATATATGTAACATGGCGGGGAGGGTGATATATTTCATTTCTTGGGAAGATGTCCTACGCTCCGGGAAACTAGACGGCACTTGTTTGCAGTAGATGAAATTTCCCATGAAGAAATCATAAGTAAGCTCAACGAACCGCAAACGTCTCCCCTGGTAGCGTACTGTAAAATAGCCCCAGTCGGGCTAGAAGAATTATAATATCGGCGAAGAATTATAATAGAAAGTTTCTAATTTTGAAGAATAACGCTTTTCGTTTATTAAATTGCAATCCATAAAGTAGCAATGGTTTTTAAAAAAAATTGTCAATCGGCAGACGTCTTATTGACATGCTTTTTTGATTTTTTCGATTTTTGTAAAGAATTGTAATAATTAGTGAATTAATAAAATCTAAATCTAATCTAATCTAAAATCTAAGAAGAGATCATTTAAGCCCATCAAAAATCAATGAAACAATGAGCAATATCAATGAACGCTCCAAAGACATCGCGAAAGAAAGGCAGGCTATAAACTCCTGGATCACACAAATGCAACGACACTAACATTTGGTTTACCTCAGTAACGAAGTGATCCAAAATCGGGAGACAAACCGATATTTTCTCAGGTCAAACAGACGAATCAGTAAAAATGCAGTGAAGATGGATGGTTATGATACCTTGTTTTCAGATCATAGGTTAGGTTAGGTTAGGTTAGGTTAGGTTAGGTTGGCTGTCCACACGAGAGTGTAGACACACTTAGACCAGCGAAGGTCCTTTGTGATACCATGGATCAAACCATTAGACCACTCAGACCACTAACAAAACCAACCGGAGCTTTTGACAAAGCGATGGATGCTCATGACGTCCAAGGACGCCAGATCGCAGAGGTCGTCAAGGAAGGGGGACCCTAGATGGAGCATTCTTTTATGCGACAGGGCTGGACATGTGCATAGGAGGTGAAGGATGGTTTCCTCCTCCTCCTCGTCCCTACAGCTTCTGCAGAAGTCATTGGAGAAGAGGCCAAGTCTTTTGGCGTGTTGGCCTATAAGACAGTGTCCAGTGAGAACACCGACAACGCAGCTGATTTGTGTACGCTTTAACTTGATCAGATCGGCACTACGTTTTTGATCCAGCTTAGGCCAGATCTGTCTCGAAATGTGACACGTTGAGCCGTTTCCCCATCTGAGGTTGGTCGTGCTAATAGCGTTCAGCTTTAGTAGATACTTACATGTAGCGAGGGGCATACCCAAGGCAAAATCCTTAGAGTGGTACCCTGTCTGGCGAGGTCGTCAGCCCTGCAGTTACCTGGAATGTCTCTATGGCCCGGCACCCAGCATAGGTGAATGTTGAACTGCTCTGTCATCTCCATAAGAGATAGACGACAGTTTAAGGCAGCCTTTGAAGTGAAGGAGAACGATTCCAGGGACTTGATTGCCGCTTGGCTGTCAGTGAAAATGCTAATATCCCTGACAGATAATACATTACATTTCAGCCAGGACAGGGCTTCTTTAATCGCCATGATTTCCGCCTGGAAAACGCTACAATGATCAGGGAGGCGGAAAGAGATGCTCAGATTGAGCTGTTCGGAGAAAACACCACAACCCACCCCACCCTCCATCTTAGATCCATCTGTAAAGAAGTGAACCGAACTACCATCGAAAGGGGGGGAGGTGTCCCATACATCCCGGATAGGGATGCTCGTACGGAAGTTACGGTCAAATCTCAGTTTCGGCGGGGTGTAGTCCGTGTTTTCGTGTTTGAAGTTGAGAAGATCAAGGATCGAGGAGTGGCCAAAGCGATAGCTAGACCACTGAGAGGAGGCTTTCAAGCGGATGGCCGCACAGGCAGCCAACTGTTTGCCGAAAATATCTAAGGGTAGCAGGTTGAACAAGATGTCCAGTGCCGCGGAGAGAGTAGTTCTAAGTGCACCACTGATGCAGATGCATGCAGATCTTTGCACCTTAGCTAGTTGAGGTGGACAGCCCTTTCAAGAGCAGGCCACCATATGATCACGCCATATAGTAGTATAGGCCTGATAACGGACACGTATAGCCAATGGGTTTTCGGATCATAACCTCGCCGAAATATGAGAAAGAAGAGGGCTCTATTCGACACCCAAATATTGAGTCCTTAAAGAACATACCTACCCACACCACGAACTGGTTTTCCATCGATTAGTTTTCAGAGCGACTCAAGGCTTTTGTGAAAGGAAATGGCGTCCATGTTGAATAACTGATTAGTATAGTAATTTTTAAGAATCAATAAAAAATAAAATTTTAAAGAAAGACTTTAAAAAATATTTTTTTCATTTTTATTTTATCACCAAAACTGGGTGTATGGCCAGTATTTATGGCTTAACTAAGTATAAATACATTCAAAATATTAGGTCTTAAGGTCAAGCAGTTCAAAATATATAAGCGCGTAACTTTCGGATGACGTGACATCTTCGGCATGTCTTACTATTTTCATCAGACAATAACTGGTTGTTCGTGCCTCCTGATTTGTGTGCATATTTTAAAGAAAACTCTCTTACCTTTAGAAAGTTTGCGCTTACAATCAGATGGTCATCTTTTTACCACTTTGAACCATTGCGACCCTTAGCACTCACCTGTGCTAATAATTTTTCATTCATAAATTTAGACTACAAACCACATTCCAAGCCAAATCCAATACATTATTTATGAAGCACCACGAACTGTAAACAAACTCGCTAGTATTTCAAAATAGCCCCAAGACCTATAATATGGACGTAAATAAAAACTACTATCAAAGCCAAACGAATGTCAGTCTTGACATTCAAAACACCAAGCATACGAATTATAGGCATTAAAACATTTAAATAACCAACTGCCCCAGATTTCCAAGCGACATAACCCACTCAATCTGTCGTCATCGATTGGTCAACAAAAAAGAAAAAAAAAACTCAAGACACAGTAGCCGCTGAAGCTACCGCCCGTGAAATCTGGAATCACGGTCAAAGTCACACAAAAACAACGATGTGTCTCCGACAAATCGAATTAAATTAAAATGCAATAAAACGACGCTTTGAATGAAATTTTCAATAAACATGATAGTTTTTATTGCAATCATTTACGCTCAACGATAATCGCACAATAATCGTAAAAAAATCATAAAACCTGCCGCCGCGGTCGAGAATTAAGTTGATGGCGGCGCGCGATGATGATGGTGATGGCAGTACTGATGATGGCGGGCACAGTGGTGGTGTGGTGTGGTGTGGTGTTGGCGAGATTGTCTCTTGGTGGCGTTAAGTATCGCAAGTGTCCGCCTCTGATTTTATGTGGTCGTCGGGAATCACACCACCACCAAACATCACGGTCGTAAAAACGCTTCTTGAAGAGACACAAATCTGACGTGTGTGTAGTGTGTTGCCTATGTGGGGTCCATGCCGCAATCAGGGGACGTACGCACTCCGCCGATTCGATTGGACGCAACGACAACGTGTGAGATGGGTCGTAAAAATCGGACAAAAAAAAAAAAACAGAGTCCTCCTCACTGTCTGGTTTGTAAACCTAACCACTCACTCGATGTTAACTGTCAAAATGAGCGTTTACTCAAAACGTCGTATATTTTACGAGCTATGGCTTACTCGTACGCACGGGGTAATCTTTTGCTTCCGTAGACGTTTATGACCTCTTTTACGACTTGGCGCCCTCTTTAGCCACTTGTTGTGTCGCTCTAATCAAACAGACTGAATAAAGTGACAACACCGAGTGTGGGACTGTTTCGTCTCAGTCTGATCAGGGTGAAGGTCGTTTTGCTTTTATTTTACGACAATTTTACGATCTAGCAATCGGTTGTCATGATGAGTTGTGGCCCACAGCACAGTAGCGCGCGTCAAGTGATTTGAGGGAAGTTAATGCTGCTCTTCAAATTTTATGTACGATGGTATTGTCTAAGTCCATGCATAAAAATTCCATGAATGGGGTAGTAAAATTTGCTTTTAACGGTTTGTTTTGACGGATTGTTGTCAATTTGGGTCTGTCTCGGGTTGATGAGAAGATGACTCAAGTACGGTCTATGATTGGTGATAATAATTTAAAGATCTGTAAAGAGAAGAGCAGAGTGAATTGAATTAATTTGATATGAAGCGATGAATTGAAATTGATGGGTCGTAAAAGTTGGGCTATGAAAGTAAAAGATGGTTGGGAAAAGGCGTAATGGTTTGTTAAGAGGTTTTGCATTAGATTTAGTAGATATGTATGTATTTACATCTTTGGAAGAATGTATGTATGTATGGTTGGCTTGAAGTGGCCCTCGGGGAGGTTCTCTTAGACTAGGTAACTATTTTCTTTTAAGGTGGATGAATTGATTTTAGGTGGGCGCCATGGCGTAAGTGGTTAGTGTGTCGGATCACTACGCATGAGGTTCCAAGTTCGAAACCCAGAAAACACCAAAAAGTTTTTTCACGGTTCCACCTCTCGCGAGCGTCTGACAAACATCCGATAGTATTGTTGTCACGAAAAAGCTTCTCAAATCGCCGTTCGGAGTCGGCATTAAACTGTAGGTCCCTTTCATTCGTGTGAAAAATATAACGCACACAACATGAGTGGTTGCGAGAAGCTAGGCCCTGGCACTTTAAAGAGCCAAATATTTGTTCTTTTTGTAAATGACTTTGTCTACCTAGGCTCTATGGTCCACTCCGCGAATGACACCAATGCGGAGGTCAAACGAAAAATTGCTCCTGTCAATCGCTCTTTTTATGAGATAAAAATAAAGCCCTATCTCTCTACTACTAATGTAGCTCTTCATAAGACACTAATCATCCCAGTCTTGTTGTATGGCGAAGAGGCATAAGCTTTGTCAAAATCGGATGAAGATGCCTTCGATTACTTTGAGAGAAAAGTTCTTCGAGTGATACTTGGTCCCGTTTGCATAGACGGCGAGTGTAGGAGAAGGTACAATGTCAAACTATACGGCCTATACATTGACTAAGCCAGAAGAGTTAACAATACAGCGATTAAGATGACTGGGTCATATAGAGCGGATGAAGCTGGCTCCTAACTGGGCTGGCTGGAGAGGTTTGCTGGTTTGGGGCTGAGCTTCATCCCGGATTGTAGCGCCACCAAAGTAAGTAAGTAACGGGTTAACAAAACCCTTGCTTTCAAAAAGTAGTTTAAATTGATTTACAGAAGGTTTAAATTTGTCTGCAAAACGTTTAAATTCGTTCGCAAATGGCTTAAGAAGCATAAATAAAATAGAATTCCATGTCCGAGATAGGGTTCATTTTAAGAAAGTGATGATTCTAAACAAAACTATTACTTAATTCGTCAGAATCTATTGAAATGTATTACACGTGTTCAATTTATCTTCAATTAATCTATACGTTACATCGGTGCCTCAACCAACAAGCCTCTCTGTCTAGATCAGTCGTTACCTCGCTACCTCTCTTGTGATTCAAAACTGAAGTTAATGTGCACAACCTAAGATAGGGTTCTCCTCTACTTTAAGTGATTTCGGTGTCAGTGACTGTCGTTTTTATTAAGGTACCTCTTTGAATACTTGACATATATGTACATAGCTAACACCTTTGTCTATTAGCATTGTAACATCCTTTGTACTTTAAACTTCCTTCTAACCCTCCGCCTTAATGAATACATTTTTAACAGTTTACAATCCTCTCGAATATTTCTCCTCAAAAATCTCCGTTAACAACAATTTTTTATCTGTTTATTTTCAATCCCATTTTGTTTACAAAATCATTTTTTAACGAACGGCATCCTCATTATCCTTAATCTAATGGCTGTGTAATAAATGTGGGATTTTAGAACACCAACAATGCGTTAAATTATGACTGCGTGAAGGACAAAACCATCCCGAAACCCAAATAATTCATAAATCATAAAAAATCGACCTTATTTTACCTATCGATAAATAGTTGTTGTTATCCTTAAAAAAAATATCCTGCATTGCTTTCAGTTTTTTCATCTGAGAAAGTTGGCAATTTTCTTCTTGCTGCTGTACATACTTTCGACTGTCACAGACCTTGTTATCTCCTTGAGATTACCAGAAGAGACTCACAGGAGATCCTTCATTCGATTTGAACCAATATTTCATTTCCAATGGCATAAGGTCTATGTCTGTCTATGAGATACACAGAGTATGCCCAGTCAACAATAAAATAAAAAAAAAATCATATTTCTGGTCATTGTTTTCGATGTGGCGGCAATAAATCATACAATTTTTGAAGATCGCTTTCGCTCGTTACACGGTGTGGCATGGCAATTTTTGTAGGTTAGGGCGCATCATTGTCACGCCATTTAGAGTGGGTTTCTATTATTTTTGCTATTCGAATAATTTTTTTTTTTTTTTAATTTCAGTTTTGTCGGTCTCTAGCACCGAATGCAGTCTAATAGGCAGTTGTTTTTCTATTTTTGTTTTGGGTTGTTGCATCGTTGTGCCTTCTTAAAAAAAAAAAACATCAGGATGCGGTGTGGTGCATCTGATAACAAACCACCAGTGAGAGCGAGAGAGTGTTGGAAAAACTTTCTATTTTTCCAGAAAGGAATCCTTGTTGATGCGTTTGCATGTCCTGAATTATTATTTATTGCCTGTTGTTGGCCATTTAGTATTTAGCGCCTGTGAAAGTGGCAATGGGGCAATTCATAACTTGGTGTGTTGTTGATCCTTTTGTTGGACGATGAATGGAAATTAAGTGAAAATTGTCTTTGAACTTTGAAAAGGACTGTCAACGGGGACCGCCTGAATATAGAATAAAGAACAGCTGTTGGGCGCCCTTGTACTTTCAATGGAATCATTATTAGTCAGTGGGATGAAAGGGTTATTCTTTCTTTCAACAGATTTTCACACATGTAACGCGTTATAATGCCTGTGGTCACACACATAACTTGACTTCTTCCATTTGAAGATCGAAGGGATGCACATTTTTTGTGGGAACATATGTCGCGTATCTGTGGTTACACATGATCGCTTTTCTTCAGCCATCTTGTAACTATGAAGGGTGTATGATCAGATGTATGCATTTCCATGTAATTGTGTTATCCTTAGTAATAAGTTGTCACATATTTTTTGGATGAACATTTTTTTTTTTGGGCTACGCCTTAATATTTGACATATGGTGTACTTTATGCAGAATTATAGTGAGGATGTGGTTTACTATTTTATGTTCCCATTTCAAAGAGAATTGTGGTGTAATCAGTGTCGGATTACGTTGTCGTGTGCAATACACTCCATAGGATTAGATAACATTCTAATTAGTAGAAAAATGTGTAGAAAAAGGGGGATCTATAGTATCCTAATTATGTTCTGTAAAAGCAGGATATCCTGGTATAGTTTATGGCGATCCAGCACATCTTACATATATCTGTGGAAATCCAATTCAGATCAGCATATGCATGGCTATGTACGAGTAAATTGCTTGATCTTATAAAACGATTTGGTTTATTTTTTCAACAGGATTTTGCAGGTCTTTTTTGAGTTTCAGTAAGATTATGGATCAACAGGCCGCTATCTAAAATCAGCTAGAAATCCGCCAGAACCGCAGTAATGTACATGCTACGATTCCAACTTCTGAAAAGGTGTCTTGATACGAGGAGCAATGAAGAATGGTAGTGAGAGGCGTACGAAAGAGTGCAACAAGTAGGGATCAAAGGAAGCGTTTCTATAATTTGACTTAAGGATGGTAAGTATATAAAAAAGGAGAACATATTCGCACTTCAACTCGATGCCCATGACTATTTCAATGCTTATAATAAACTACGATCAATGCCTCATTCGATTTTAAGGTAGAAAGCGACATGGTAAACCAACTTGTATTGCGCAACTGGAGGCAATTAGCTAAAGACCGAGCTAAATGGAGAGGCTTAATGGTTGAGGCCCAGGTTCACCCCGAACTGTAGCACCACCTAAGTAAGTTAGTAGACATGGTAAACCGTCTCACAACTTTGTCTCATTAAAATGTGTAGTTCTTGCCAAACTTCTGAAACTATTATAAAATTAAAATAATGTTCAAATTCTTTGACGTTAGGTAAAAAGGGGTTAAGTCAGAAATTGTTCTTACCAGAAAATGAGGTTTGAAGTGTGTTTTTTATATGAAAAATTTACTCACTTATTGCCTGTGGATCAGTTAATTATTATAGGAAGCAGTTGCGCTAGACTTAAGTTGGTAATACCAATCGGAAAAGAAAACAAACTGACTTAAACTCATTTTCCATTTTTTGACTTAACCCCTTATTACCTGACACCAGAGAATTTGTCTACCTAACAGCTACTGTTGGCTCACGCAATGACTTTCCCAACGAGTCTAAACTAAATACTGACAGCAGATATTAATTTGCATTCAGAAGCTATGTATACGTATATACTCCAGAAGAAGATAATATTTGCAAATTGTTCACTATTACTTTATAAACTTCTCAAAAACTAAATCTTAAATATTTTATTTTGTTATCTTAAGATTATTATTTAGTTTTTGAGTAATTTCAAATGTCTAGTAATAGTCAAAAACTTTAATTCCTACATTTTATACTCCTTTATCAATTATAGGTTAACCTTTTACTCTTCACCCAACCAGGTGGGTCAAAAGTCCATTGTGGACTTTTGGGCTGTGAACTTATGACCCTGCGCCGGTATTTATATTCCTTTACTACGCCTATTATTTTTCCATCCGACTTTTGGGACAGTTTTGATTCTCAAACATGATTTGTAGCTCACTCGCTCTGAGCTAGGACTGGCGAATATACATAACCTTCGTTTTTGAGACATTTACAATTGAACTCCTGTTAAAGGAGGTTTTTTTGCTGTCTGAAGCGATTGATTTGAAACAAGTGTAGCAGTATGTTCAGATGAGTTCATAAGGATGGCGTCTGCCTTGAACATCAGTGGAACGGATAGTTCCATACTGCCACCGATAGGTAAATTGTATGGTATCATAGATAATATAAAGAGAAGGAGACCAACGAGAACTGCACTACTTCTTGCGCTCTATGGCCAAAATTAAATGAGATGAAAACTTAGACCCTGCTGGCAGTGAATCGGTCCTATATCCGCACAATAATTGGAGTAATCACAGAACACTGCGTCATTGGAGTTATGCTCCGTAAATCGAATGCTGAGTCCATTGATTTATGCAGAAGCTACGGGAACGAGGAAGAGGTAAAATTTAACACCCGCTTTGCCGTTACCCCATTCTACAAAAACGACGCCTACGTATACTAGGCTCCAGGTTCTTTGTTAGCACTGGAGAAGTAGCAGAATCATCGATAAAAGATCTACTTAGAATCGTAAAGAGTACCAATTGGTTTAGAATAGACCGATACTAGAATATGTTTAACCTTCTTCACATATGTTTATTTTTAATCCCACTTTTCCATAGGCCTCCGAGTGTACGTGATGAGTACTTTTCCACCACACACCCTTCACAACCTAACCTAACATATCACCTGTGAAAGCTATCGAAAAACTATTTTTAAGAGTTCTCAGGGATTCATTGGTATACTCGTATATATGCTGGACCGAGTTTTGATCATTGCGGAACACTGTAATATAATTCTTCTACTCTGCTAACTACAGCCTTCTCAAGCCACTTGGCGATTAGATAGGTAATGTTGTTAATATTGGTAATAAATAAAATAAATAATATCGTAATATTTTTAATACTTCCACTTGCTTTGTCTTTTCAACAAATGCAGAATTTGGTATAACCTAGTTTGTAATTGTGCTGTTACAGTTATGCACTATTTTTAAGGACGCAACGGAAAATAATAAGCACACTCGTTTGATAATACTTTTTACTTTACTTTATGTCCTGTATCCCCTTGTGGGTCCTAGGGCCTCTACTACGCCTACGCGCCATCGTGTACGGTTTCTGGCAATGTGTCTGAGTTCTCCCCAACTTTTCCCTAACTGCCGTGCCTCCTTCTCGACTGTTCTGCGCCATGTTTTCCGCGGACCGCCAGGTCTTCTGCCATCCTGAGTTAGAGGGTTCCATTGCATAGCATGGTTCGCTATGGAGCTGTCACCCTTTCGGAACGTGTGACCAATCCACTGCCACTTCCGCCGTTGGATAGTTGTGCCTATTGGTTCCTGACCCGTTCTCTCGTAAAGGTGTTCGTTAGAGATACGATTGGGCCAGAAAATCCGTAAGATATTGCGCAGACACCTATTAACGAACGTTTGCAGCTTTCTGGTGATAGTAGTGGTCACTCTCCACGTGCTGCAACCATATAGCAGCACGGATTCAACGTTGGAGCGGAACAGTCTTATTTTGGTGCTCAAACTGATTGCATTGCTTCGCCATATTTTGGACAACATCCCGAACGCGGACTTTGCTTTGGCGATCCTGTTGGTTATATCCAGTTCGGTTCCACCATCGGTCGAGACAATACTCCCAAGATACTGAAAATCCTCTACTCTCTCTACCGGTTGTCCAGCAATGCATATTTGAGCCGATGAGTTAGTTCCAAGGCAGATGATTTTAGTTTTTGTCGTATTGATTTTCAGCCCGACGACACCTGCCTCCCTCTCCACATCTGCTGTCATTTGGTGGAGGTCCATAATTCTGTGGGAGAGTAAGCATACATCGTCTGCGTAGTCAAGATGTTTCAGTTGAGATGTAAGAGTCCATCGAATTCCTCCGTTTCCCGTCGACAAAGCTGCATGAAGCACATCGCTAATCACCAATATTAATAATATTGGTGAAAGGATACAGCCTTGTCTTACCCCACTTTGGATCTCAAATTCCTCAGACAACCTCCCCCTGAGCAGAACGTGACATTTGGAGCCTTCATATGTAGCTTTGATAATAGCAGTTAGTTTATCGGGAATGCCTCTCCTGCGTAAGGCACGCCAAATAAACTCCCTGTTGACACTATCGAACGCCTTCTCAAAATCGATGAACAGCAGGTGCAGTGGCGATTGATATTCAACACACTGTTCGATGATAATCCGCAGGGTGTTGATGTGGTCTGCACAGGAGGATCCAGAGCGGAAACCTGCTTGTTCGGCATCGAGTGTGTCTTCGAGATGTTGTTTGATTCGCTCAAGGATGATTTTAGATATTATCTTAGCTACAGCAGGCAGCACGCAGATACCCCTCCAGTTTCCGCACTCCAATAAATTTCCTTTCTTAGGAAGCTTGACGATCATTCCATTTTTCCACTCGTTAGGAAAGCTCTTAGCTTCCCAAGCTCTCTCTATAAGTGGAAGCAGAAGCTCAGTCGATGTTGTTGGCGCTGCTCGTAAGAGCTCTGCTGGAATACCGTCAAGTCCTACCGCCTTGTTGGTTTTGAGTGCCTTGATCGCGGTAATGATCTCATCTTTACTGGGAGTCGTGGTGCGTATTCGGGAACTTCTCACCTCGGGCATCTCAGTCTGATTTGGGAGCATATCGCTAGCGACTACACGGTTCAAACCCGTAGCTAAATGCTCTTTCCATCTCTTGAGCTGGTCCTCATCCGAAATGAGCAAGGAGCCGTCTAGGCTTTTCACTGGGTATTGGCTGGAGCTGCGACCACCTGTCAGCTCTTTCGTGATTCTGTAGACAGTCCTGCTGTCGCACCTCCGTGCAGCTTCTTCTGCTTCTGTAGCCAGCGCGTTGATGTAGTTGCGCTTGTCACGTCGTACGCTACGCTGAACTTCTCTCATCTTCATGCGATATAGGGACTCTAGCTCGCTTCTCCCTGCTGCTGGGGTAGCTGCAACGCGAGCTTTTAGCTGTTTTCGTTCGTCAATCCTTCTCCAGGTATCCTCGGAAAGCCACGCCCTATGTCTTCCCTGCGATCGACTGACAATTCTTTCAGCACCAGATGTAAAAACATTTTTCACAGCACACCAATGGTCTTGGATGGTTGCGGGCATTGAGCTGCTGATTGCTTCCACACCTTGCGAAAAGTGCTCCCTTAATTGTTGGCGCACTGAGGGATCACTAAGTCTATCGATGTTGAACCTGGGCATTCTTGTGTTGTCGTGGGATCTTCGAACTGCAGCAGTGCGTAGTTGGAGAGTAGCTATCATAAGATGGTGATCACGTACTATCCCCACATCTGCCCCTCGTCTGTTTCGGACGTCCAGGAGACTGCTTCTAAAGCGGCGGCTGATAGCAAAATGGTCAATTTGGTTGGAGGTCTTGTGCTCAAACATGGTGCCACCTATCACAAGGCGGTTAGCATTGCAGAAATCCACAAACTTTTCGCCGTTGTCATTGCGGTTGCCTAGACCATGTTTCCCGATTACATGCTTGAGCCCTTCGTTGTCGCTGCCTACCTTGGCATTCAAATCCCCCATCACTATGACAATGTCTCCATTTGGTGTTGTGTTGAAGACGGCGCTTAAGAGATTGTAGAAGCTCTCCTTTTCGTCCTCAGACGAACTATTCATTGGGGCGTAACACTGTATGATGGTGACACGTCGTACGTCCGGAATCTGGCCGTCAAAATCCTATCACCATGAGGCTGCCAGGAAATCAGGCCCTTGCGTGCTGTTGTTGTTAGCAGTAGTCCGACTCCATATTCCCGCGGACTTCCGGATGGTCTTCCAGAATAGAGTAGTACAGTGTTACGCGTTGGAGACTGGTACTCGCCCGCTTCTAACCATCTTACTTCACTTACCCCCAAAATGTCCAGTTTATATCGCATGAATTCCTTTTCCAGTTGGAGGAATCTGGCATTGTAAGGACCTTCTCTTCCCGAGTCGAGGAGCGTCTTTACATTCCAGAAACCTATCTTTGTCCGGGTACAATAGCCAAAAGTCGTCAACATGTGATCAGTCCTTATCCGAGGCATAGTGTCGGTTTCAGTAGCGAGCTGGTTTCAGTAACGCAGGTTGCTGGCCCACGTTACCTAGCCTAGAATCAAGGCCCTAGACAACCCGCACTTACAATTTTGGCCTATACGTATAAGGGTTTATACGTATAGTTGCCCGGGGACCACCACTAGGAGGTAAAGTAAGCACTTCATCACGAACTTGATTGTTGCGCTACTGGCCCAAGCCAAGTTTTGGGCAGTCAGTAGTTTCCCGATCAATCGCAATGCAGGTCCCCGTTTGATATTAGGCACATATCCTTCTCGTGTGAACAATTCCTTATGATTGCATCACCAACAGATACTTTTTTTTTCTCCAATAACTCGTTTATCGCGGTGCAAGTTTTTTTGAATCTTTATATGCTTGCCTGAACTGTGAGAGGTAAAAACTTAATTTTTGATTTGTAATTTCTTTATTGAGGTGGTTTCTATGTTGCTTATATTCATTCGTTAAAATGTTTTTCAGCTTGTTAATTTTCCATTTGCGGAACAGTTCTTTTCTTATAAGGCATTTTTTACCAGCTCCTCAATAATTCATGGTTTTCGGTGTTGTTTTGTCAAGGTTTGTAAAGGTTTTTTTGTTTTTTGATTTGTTGCTTTTTCATATATATCTTTCATTTGTTTTGTGAATTTGTTTTACAAGATTTGTACAGCCGTTTCATTGAAAAGGTAGTCCAGCCTAATGATCGGAAAATGTTATTGACTACATCCGTATGTATATTTTTACCCGTTTGTTTCTACAATTGTAGATACCGGCGGAATGTCAGAAATATTGCACTCTACAACTCCCGAGTATAGCTCACCTCGAGTGACTTGTCGACTATTTCCGAGTAGATGCCTCTTTCATTTCGAACATTTCGTAAACATCGAAATGTTTTTCAAGTTTATGATACTTCCTACAATCCACCTCTCTTGAGCTGATTATTATTTGAACGTTTAGGTCACAGTCCAGGTATGGATATAAGTAATTAGCGTGCGTGCCTAATTTAGCTCATATAAGGTAAGTTATCCATTTTCCAAAAATTAGATTGCTACAGTCGCGCCGAAATTTTCGATTGGTGTCAGTGTGAGTATAGTTTCAAGGAAAGCAGTCAGAATTGTTCTATTTGCACCAGTTTTTGCCATACTTACAAGTTCTTTGGATTCGTGGTTTTCTTATAGCACACTACCAATAGACATACTATCAAAATCGGTCTGGCCATGGCTGTAAGTATGAATCTATTGAATATTTTTGGAATATGACTCCAGCCATTTTTGTTTTTTTTTTGTATATGTATTCGGTTCATATGGTTAAGGCTAACTGTAACAGTTCAGACTTTTTTTTGTCGGTATAAGAAACACGCGATTGAAGCATTCAGACGTAACTAGTCCATTGAATTATCAGGTAAAAGAATGATTTACCCATTTTATTGAAATTTTATTGTTTTTCTGAGAAAGCCAGGCGAGTGCTTTAGTGATGAGGTGCTTGCAGTAGCAGCACTCACTTACTTACTTACTTAGATGGCGCTACAGTCCGGGGTGGACCTGGGCCTCAACCAACAAACCTATCCAGCCAGCACGGTTACGAGCCAGCTGCCTCCAGTTGCGCACGCCAAGATGGTTGAGGTCCCCCTCCACTTGTGTGCACTACCTACCGCGAGGTCGTCCTCTACTGCGCCGTCCGTCCGGGGTGGATTCGAAGACTTTCTTAGCGGGAAGGTTGGGCTCCATCCGCTCTAAATGACCCAGCCATCTTAGTCGCTGTATGTGAACTCTTCTGGCTAAGCCGATGTCCTTGTACAGGCCGTATAGTTCGGCATTGTACCTTCTCCTCCGCTCACCGTCTATGCAGACGGGACCAAAGATCGCTCGAAGAACTTTTCTCTCGAAATAACCAAGGGCATCCTCATCCGGTTTTGTCAAAGCCCATGCCTCTGAGCAGCACTCACTACGGCACCGAAAATCTGCCACCTGTTACAAGCAAAGGCAGGAAACTCACAGTGAAAATGATCCGCAGTATCGTCGCCTTTTCTACAAGCATCACAGACTGTAGTGTCACTTAAGTCTAGCAAGCATAGAAAGTGAAGTGGCCTGTCAAAGATCAATAAGTTGTCTGCAGTCTTTAAGAAACAGCAGAATGCCGCTTGTTTCTTACAGACATCCGGAAGCATCCGGTCAGTTAAATTGCATCCTGAAGAGTCATACCAAACAAAATTGTGCTCGTGTGAAATCCAATCAGGCAGGAAGACCCAACGCAGGTTCAGGTCCTAAGAAAACTTCATCTGAGCCTTGCTTAGTAATTCAATCGGAGATCTCATTTCCCAAGTTCTCAGTGCGTTTGGATGGCAAACGACTAACAAAGGCCTCGTAGGGTCAGCATCTCCCGATAGGTGTTGGTCCGCTAAGTAACGAGAAAGAGCCACTGTAGCCGAAAACCTAGCAGCTCTGTTAGTAAGCCCTACTCCCACCTCCTCGTGGTGCCATCTGGGGATTTCTTCGGAAATTGCTAACGGGAGAGGACGAATGGCGAGCTTCCTGCGCCGAAAAACAGGATAAGTGTCGGTTGGTCTGTGGCCCAGCGAGTCGCAACCGTAAAAACAAATCTTGCTCCGAAACGCAAACCAACGCCTCGGATACGGACGGATAATTTGATGACGACCTTTGACTATCGGACACGGACAACGATCGGATTCTGGAACGTTAAGACCCTCCTGGACTCACTCAAGGAAGGGCCTTATAACGCCAGATTCCTCCAATTAGAACGCGAATTCGCAAGGTATAAAATAGACATCTTAGGGCTGAGCGAGATAAGATGGTTCGATGCTGGGGAATACATCTCCCCAACCAAAAACACTGTCATGCTCTACTCTGGTAAACCAGCTGGAAGTGCACGGAGTTCCGGAGTAGGACTCATGCTAACTCCAGCAGCACGTAGTAGCCTCATATCCTGGAAACCCCATAGTGACCGGATATTGACGGCTAGGTTCCAGAGTAGAGTTAGGAAAATTACCATCATACAGTGTTATGCTCCGACTCTAGACGCGACTGAGGACGAAAAGGATGATTTTTATAGCCACTTAGGCGCTGCCTACAACCAAACGCCTAATGGGGACATCGTAATGGTGATGGGAGATTTCAATGGGTAGCGACAACACCATGCTTAAGCACGTGATGGGAGTTCACGGCGTGGGAGACCGTAATGATAACGGTGAGCGGTTTGTGGAATTCTGCAATACCAACCGCCTAGTCATCGGAGGTACGCTGTTTAAGCATAACACCTGCCACAAAATCAGTTGGGTCTCTACTGATAGGCAACGAACATCCAACCAGATCGACCACATTGAGATCAGTCGCCGCTTTAGAAATTGTTTCCTGGACGTCCGAAACAGACGTGGAGCTGACGTCGGACTAGAACGAGATCACCATCTTATGGTAACTCATTTACGCCTTCGTACTGCATCCGTCAACAGCAACCGCTCAAACCTACTTAACATCACCAGGTTTAATATCGACAGGCTCAAGGTTCCCCAAGTGCGCCAACAGTTCAGGGACCATCTTGCCTTAGAAGCAGAAGCAATCAGCAGCATAGAGAACATGGATGACCACTGGAGTGCTGTGAAAAATGCTTTTGCGACTGGGGCACGCACGTATGTCGGTAAAAAGCAGAAACACCACCGCACATGGCTTTCTACAGACACCTGGAGACGGATCGATGAGCGTACAGCAATCAAGGCTCGGATTGCAGCGGCCTCAGCAGTAGAGAGAACCGAGCTTGAAGCCCAATACCGTGCGAAGAAGAAAGAAGTGTAGCGTAGTGTGAGACGTGACAAACGTCAACATGTCAACTCACTGGCCTCAAGGGCTGAAGAAGCAGCGAGTAGGTGCGACAGTAGGACTGTGTATAGCATCACTAAGGAGCTCATCGGTGGTCGAAACTCCAAACAACATCCAGTGAAGAGTCTAGACGGTAACCTTCTGATTTCGGAGGAGGATCAGCTCACTAGATGGAGAGAACATTTTGCTACAGTGCTAAATCACATAGACGACGGCGGTATGATCTCGAATTCGAATGAGCAGTTCGAAGCAACAAATTCCCGAATTCGCACCGCACCTCCCAGTAAAACCGAGATAATAACAGCAATCAAGTCCCTCAAGAAGAACAAGGCGGTGGGTATTGATGGCATCCCTGCCGAGCTATTTCAAGCGGCGCCAAATACATCGGCAGATTTGCTGCATCCCCTAATACGGAGAGCTTGGGATAGCGAACAATTTCCACAGGAGTGGAAAAGGGGGATGATCATTAAACTTCCAAAGAAGGATGGCGGTAACTGGAGAGGTATATGCGTTCTTCCAGCCGTGGCTAAAATAATAGCTAAAATAATTCTAGAACGAATTAAAGAACATTTAGATTCAACTCTCGATGTCGAACAGGCAGGCTTTCGCGCTGGATCCTCCTGCATTGACCACATAAACACTTTACGGATCATTATCGAGCAATGCGTTGAGTATAGGTCTCCGCTACATTTAATGTTTATCGACTTCGAGAAAGCTTTCGACAGATTGAATCGAGATGCTATCTGGTTGGCCTTGCGCAGGAGAGGCATCCCAGAAAAACTTATAGCTATTATCAAGGCTACATACGAGGGCGGTAAGTGTCACATCTTGCACAATGGTAAGGTGTCGGAGGATTTTGAAGTCCACAGTAGAGTACGTCAAGGGTGCATACTGTCACCACTGTTGTTTTTGGTGGTTATCAGCGATGTACTCCGTGCAGCATTGACGGAAGGCAACTATGGAATTCGTTGGACTATGACATCTTACCTTAAACACCTAGATTACGCTGACGATGTTTGTCTACTTTCACATCGGATAATGGATCTTCATCTGATGGCCCACAATCTAGAAGCTGAGGCAAACAAAGTGGGGCTAAACACAGCCAAAACAAAAGCCCTGAGCACTTCTTCTAACAACCGCGCTCAACTTAACATTGCCGGACAGGAAGTCGAGAAAGTTGATAACTTTCTTTATTTAGGAAGTGTGGTCTCGGCTAATCGCGGTGGCACCGAACTGGATGTGTGCAGCAGAATCGGGAAGGCTAAAGCTGCGTTCGGAATGCTATCCAAAATTTGGAGAAGCAATGTTATCAGCTTAAGAACCAAGCTGCGACTGTTCCGCTCCAACGTAGAATCAGTGCTGCTTTATGGGTGTAGTACTTGGAAGGTGGACACCATTAACACACGGAAGCTGCAAGTCTTTGTAAACAAATGCTTAAGAATCATCTTGAGGATGTTTTGGCCGAACCGCATCTCTAACGAACAACTTTATCTGAGAACGGGCCAAGAACCTATAAGCATTACTATACGAAGAAGAAAGTGGCAATGGATTGGACACACCCTACGGCGCGAAGACAACTCCATTGCGAAATACGCCATGCAGTGGAATCCGCTCACCCAGGCAGGCAGAATAGCGGGACGCCCTAGGCAAACGTGGCGCAGAACAGTTGAGGAGGAATCGAGCTCATTAGGAATGAGTTGGAGGCAGCTCAAACTCGTTGCAGAACTCCGAACACGATGGCGCGCAGGCGTGGTTGACGCCCTATGCCCCCCGAGGGGTTAAAGGATCTAACAACAACAACAACAACAAGTTCTCAGTGCGACCTGCAACCCAGATAAGAGTCAGAGAATTCAGCGATCCGACGGAGTTCAAAGCGTTTTTACATTCACGAAACATAATATTTTGGAAGTGGTCAAAGGGCTAAGCGAGGCCTTAAGCACAGCCTGACTGTTACTACAGAAAACGTCATCTGAGTCTTGCTTAGCAATTTAATCGACGATCTCATTTCCCAAGATCTCAGTGTGACCTGCGACTCAGATAAGAGACAGTGAATTTATCCTTGCGACCGAATTCAAAGAGTTTTTACATTCACGAACCATAATATTTTGGAAGTGGTCAAAGGACTAAGCGAGGCCTTAAGCACAGCCTGACTGTTACTACAGACGCAAATACATCAAGCCTTCCACCTATTCCCTACAATATAGTTAATGGCCATTAGGATTCCATAAGTTTCGACTTGAAAAACAGATGCGTATTGGTCTAAGAACTTGGAAAACAGATGCATATTGCACCATCACCAGAAATATAGTGACGCTATTCTGGTGTAAAGGACTGTTTGTAAAATACATTAAAACCACGATGTTTAGGTTATTTATTATAAACTAGCTGACCCGACAGACGTTGTCGTGTCCAAATTTCAACAAATTAGTTTGTCATCGTTTTGTGCATTTGTTAACAGCTATTGGAAATTTGTAAACAAAGTAAAAATGAGAAAAAAACGTCAAGCGAATGATTTATTTTTGTCCATTAAATTTTCAAAATCCCATGGAAAAAAACACGTTCAGTTTTTCCCGAGTTTCCAATTTTCCGGACAACTTTTCCAATTTTTCTTTCAATAAAAACCTTATTCGGACTATTACGAACATTTAAAAAGAAATAAGCCAAATCAGTCCAGCCTTTCTCAAGTGATGCGCTTACCATCGAACAGCATGCATACACCGCACTAACCATACGTGCATACCTTGGGTATGCAAAAATGCAAAAAGGTTAAAGGAAGTAACAATCTTCTATAAAACTTCATAACGTGTCTAATATTTGTCAGATACTAAAGGAAAATTAAATTAAACCATTCATTGACAAAACCAGCAAATTTGGGGATTTTATGTTAATATGCTGTCGATGAACGCTGGTCCACAAGAAAGGAGGTCCCCTCAACTGAACCAATTATAGAGGCACCATCACACGCCCAATTATATGTTACATCTAGAAACCGGAGCATCACCAATGTTTTAGACACTTTGAAGATGCATTTAGATTATGTGGTTAAAGTGATGGAGATGGAAGAAGTCAGGTAACCCAGGATAGTGCTTATGCATATCACTACGACTGGAGGAAGCCTTGTCCAAGATTAAAGATGCCTCGCGTCAAACTGTGGAATAAGCCTTTCCTTTACCCCCACTAAGGAGCCCACTGCCCTAAGAAGGCAATTTGGAAGCTCGGTCTTCACAATATAGTTTGTACTGCAGGCAATTGGGTTTCAACCTACAGGATAAGAATTATTTCCTTAACCTTAACCCAATAAACAAAACAATCACTATTTTTAAAATGAGGAGGGAGGTAATAAAATTAAACTTTATATCTCCTCAAGCCGAACTTCCGATTTTGTGCAGTCTCTGCAAACAGAGAGTGAGAGAGAACGTATTACACTTCCTAGGGGAATGCCCAATTTTATAAGAGTTTCATAAAAGACACTTCAACTCAGAGCTCCTGGTTGTGGACGAAGGAATTGATATCTTGAATGGGCAACAACGATGGGATTGTTTATACTCCTACACCGTAGATGCTTTTCTCTACAGAAGGCGTATCGTCGAGGAAGATTTTCAAACTCTGCGTCCTCTTATTTTGCTTATCTTAAATTAGCATATAAACACAGCCAGTTGCTAATCTGGTAGACGGCGTAATGCCAAACCGAAGTAGACTAAGAACCTTTCTTTTTAATATGTAACTCATTTTGAATGAAATAAAAGGCATTTTTACTACATACTACTACAAGAGGCATCAGTCTTCTCAACATTGCATACAAGATCGTTTCTGCCATATTGCGAACTTATGAAACCTTTTATCAGCAAACTGATTGGTCCCTATCAGTGAAGATTTAAACCTGGAAAGTTCACTTTCGATCAAATTTTCATACTTCGGCAGATCCTGGAAAAAACCCAAGAAGTCCAAATCCATACTCATCATCTCTTTATCGATTTCAAGGCCGCCTATGACAGTATCTATAGAGACGGGCCACATAGAGCCATGTTCACTTTTCACATCCTGACAAATTTGTTCGTCTGTGCAGGATGACGATGGAAAAGGCTAACTGCTGAGACATTTGATGTCAAAAAGGTTTGAGACAAGGTGACGAGCTGTCATTGATTTCTTTAATATCGTACTTGAAGAGATTGTGCGAAACTCACAGGCCTCAAAGGCACAATCTATCAAAATTCTGTACAACTGCGGGCGTACACCGACGATAGTGACATTATTGAAAGAACTCAGTGGGCTGGCACTGATGCGTTTGTAAGCATTGAAGCAGAAGTGGCCAAAATGGGTCTTAGCGATAAAGGAGGACAAAACCAAGTATATGCTGTCAACAAGAAGGGACAATTAACACGAACGAATTGGACAGAATGCAACAGTGAGCAGCTACAACTTCGAGGTAGTAAGGGACGTTGTCTACTATAACTCTGCTATAAATTCTGAAAACGACACCAGCGCTGAAAACAAGCGAAGAATAACATTTTCCAAACGCTGTTTTTTTTGGGGCTATTAAGGCTATTCAACAGTGAAGCCCTATCTCGAACAACTAAGGAGACTATTTATAAGATCCTGATTATCCCAGTCCTACTTCACGGCGTTGAAACATGAATGAAACCGGATGACGATATATTTTGTCGTTTTGAGAGGAAAATTCTTCGTAAGATATTCGGTCCCGTTTGCATTGACAGGTTTTGGAGTAGAAGATTCAATGACGAACTATACATATTTTTTTTTTTTTTTTTTTTTTTTTTTTTCCGAGGGTAGGTGAAAATCTTCAACAAGACACTATGAGGATCGACAGCGCGTGCTCATAGTAGTGTGGGATTCTTACCCACTAAAAAACCTCCCTTCAAAACAGACTTGTTTTTATTTTTACTACAACTAAGTATTCGACTTATCAAGTAGTTTTCGTTTCGCGAAATAATGACGTTTTGCAGGTACCTTCCCATTAGAAGTTCCTGCCAGCTCCGCAGTTTAGACGCGGTTACTTATCGCGCTAGGTCTAAAGGTTTGGTTCTTTGTAGACGGCGCAGTAAATTTCTTTCTTCCAAAAGTTGGAGGACTGTAATATTTACGTGAGTTTCTAGTCGACTTCTATGCTTTCTCGCGTAGGTTTGAATTTCGTCTTCGATTGTTTTAATGCCAAGATCTCTGTGGATATCGCTATTTCTGATATACCATGGCGCATTTACAATACCTCTTAGCACTTTGTTTTCAAAAGTTTGTAAAATTTTAATATTACTTATTTTGGTACAACCCCAGAGTTGTATACCATATGTCCATACGGGCTTTAGCACTTGCTTATATAAAAGCAGTTTGTTATATATATTAAGCTTGGAATATTTTCCAAGTAACCAATACATTTCTCGATATTTGTTATCTAGTTCTTTGCGTTTTTTCTTAACGTGCGTTTTCCATTTCAGCTTTGTATCAAGTGTCATTCCAAGATACTTAGCCTCGTTTGCAAACGGGATTTGAACCGAGTTTGAAAAGATCGGCAAATTATTTATTTTTTTATAAGTAAAATTTACATGAACAGATTTGGTCTCGTTGAGTGCGATTCGCCAAATCTTTGTCCATTCATTTACTCTATTCAAAGCTTCTTGCAGTTTTTCTGTAGTATCTTCGACCGTTTTACCTACTGTCAAGATAGCAGTGTCGTCGGCAAATGTAGCTAGCTCAGTGCCTTCTACTTGCGGTATATCACGAGTGTATAATAGATATAAGACTGGACCAAGAACGCTTCCTTGCGGCACCCCAGCCATTATTTCCTTAAAATCTGAATATTCGTTTCCACATTTGACGCGGAATAGCCTATTCGTAAGGTAGTTCTTCAAAATATTATATAGGTGCTCTGGCAGAACTTGTCGTAATTTAAACTTTAAGCCTTCGTGCCAGACCTTGTCAAAGGCTTGAGAAACGTCAAGGAATACGCTTGAACAAATCTTTTTTTCTTCAAGTGATTTTTCGATTACATGTGTTATTCGATGTACTTGTTCAACTGTAGAATGCTTACTTCTAAATCCGAATTGATGATCAGGGATGAGATGCCCTTCTTCTATAACCGGCTGTATTCGCCTAACCAATATTCTCTCGAACACTTTGGATATAATTGGAAGAAGCGAAATCGGTCTATAAGAGGTTTTTTCATTCGGCGGTTTTCCAGGCTTAAGGACCATTATAACTTCGGCGACTTTCCATTGACTGGGAACATATTCTAGTCTAATCGCGGCGTTTATAATGAACAGAAGCTTAATTAGAGCTTTTCTTGGTAGTGCTTTAAGAACCTCTCCCGTAATTAGGTCGTATCCAGGAGCTTTCTTAGGTTTAAGTTTCTTTATTTCTTCCTTAAGTTCGGTAAGCGTTGCATTTCTTATTACGCTATTGTCTATATACGACGTATTTATATTTTCAATAAGTGCTTGTCCATCAAACGGTTTGAAAGTTTCTTCCAGGTGGGCGGCGAAAACTTGCGCTTTCTCTTTATCATGCCTGGCCCATTCGTCTTGATTTTTCCTAATTGGCGCGGCTTGAATTTGAGGTTTTTTAATACCTTTTATAGCCTTCCAAAGCGAATAGTTAGAATCTTTTTCTGCCGTTAAGCTTTCTAGGTAAGTTTGTATTTCATTATTCTTAAGGTCTTTAATAGATCGTTTTAGTGAGTTGCACAAACGGTTAAGATGTGCTTTATGTTGCGGAGCCCGAGTTTGTTGCCATCTTTTACGCGCTTTTCTCTTCTCCTTAATCATCTCTTTTATTTCCTGCGGATAAATTTTAATGTAACTGGCCGGGGTTCTCTTTAGTTTGGGAGTATTCTTCCACGCGGCATCCTGTACGATTTCGACGAAGCGATCTACTTCAACTTCAAGTTCATAGGGCGTTTTAAGTGATACGCTCAGCTCAATATTTGCTTCAATATCTTTTTTAAAGCCGTCCCAATTAGTTTTCGCGCCAGTTAATCTGGCCGGTCCTACTTTTTTAATCAAAGCTTCGCTTATCGTCATAATGATTGGAGAATGATCAGAGGAGAGATCAAAGCTTTCTTCAACTTTTATGCAGTTGCTAGATAGTCCTTTAACAACAAAGAAATCAATCAGATCTGGTATCTTATTTCTATCAGTTGGCCAATATGTTGGTTTACCCGTCGAGTAAAAATCACAACTGAATTGCATACCCGCATTATAAAGCTTTCTACCTTTCTGAGAGGCGTATCTTGAGCCCCAGAAGGGGTGTTTCGCGTTGAAGTCACCACCAATAATAAAATTTGGTTTAAGGAAGTTGAAGATGTTTGTGAAATCACTTTCTTCAAGTTTACATCGCAGTGGACAATATATAGACGAAATGTTGAAAGCAAAATGTCTATTTCTAACGCGTACCGTGCTTACTTGCATTGCTTCTAATTCAATTTTTATTTCCGCTGAGTGTTCGATATTTTCTTTTATAAACAAAGATGATCCGCCTCTGGCTCTTTCCGATGGGTGAAAGGCGTGATATCCGCTATATCCCCTTATCTTAATATTCGATTGCTTTTTCAGATGAGTTTCACAGACCAAGCATATATCAATATCTTTCTCTCGCATAAATATTTCTAACTCGTCGAGTCTTTGTATGAGCCCGTTAGCGTTCCAAGTAAGAATTTTAAGCGTTTCTTTCATATTCTGGTTGAAGTGCGCGTGTTATGAATGTTGTTTTCTAGTGCAACTAGTCTCTCGAAAATTAGTTTATTTGTTTTGCATTGCTCTTCAAGTTTCGCAAGAATTAGGGAAAAAACATTGGATACATGATCTTCTGAACTACCTCTATCACTATTTTTCAATGTCGCAACTTGAGAAGGAGTTTTTACATTAAAGTTTGGACGGTTTCTTGCTTTGATCTCCCGTGAGTTGTCGGTCGTGTACGTACCCTTAACTGTCTTCGCCGCTTGAGCATAAGACTGCACGCCAATATTCGGAGATTTTGCTTCTGTTACCTTATCTCTATTACTTTCGGATTTTTTATCATTAACCGATCTTAAGTTAATATTGACGGACTTTCTATCTTTCGCTGCTTTTTTCGTAGCTATTTTGGGTCTGTTCTTGATTGGTTTCATATTCGGACGCATCGAATTTTTTAGCGTATCGCGGCGTTTTTGAAGCTCTTTCGCCACTTCGCAACCTCGATAGTTCGCAGGATGTTTTCCTTTGCAATTTATGCAAGTGGCTGGGGTTTGCTTGTTTAGGTGACACTCTTCCGAGAGATGCTTACCCGCGCATTTGACGCATCGCGGCTCTTTCTGGCAGTAAGTCTGCGTATGATTGAAGCCTTGACAGCGCTTACACTGCGGGATCGATCTGGAGGTCTTACGCATGGGTTCGATTTTGACCACGATGTTTAGAATAGTCTTGATACCATATATAATATCTTTATTTTCGTCTTTATCAAAACTAAGCATGAATAGTGGAAGACCGCGCTTTACCAATTTTTCATGATCTCCCTCCGACTGTTGCTTCTCCTTCTTGATAATATTGACGGCATCAAGAATTTTAAAGCCTTTGCCTTGAAGGTCGTGCATTACATCTTCTTTAGTGCACGAGGGGTGGAGTCCCCTTGCTACAACACGCAGTGGTCTTTCTAACTTATTTTCATAAGTATACCACTGAATCTTTTCGGCATTCAATTTTTTAGATACTGATCGGTAACCGTCGGCATCATCGACATTGATTTTCCACGTATTGTTTCGCAGAGATGTCACCTTAAACTTCGAAGCCAGAGTTCCTTTAAGGAGGCAATGCAACTTATTATAGTCCGTAATTCCAACGACGTTTATCGGTGGCGGAGGACGTAATTTTGGTTGTTGTTGCTTTTCTTGCGTCTCCTTGCGCTTTTCATCTTTTTGTGGCTCGACTTCCGGTGAGGAACCAGCTTTTCGTTTTTTGCTTGGTCGTTTCTTTTCGACCCAATTCATTTCGCGTGTTAGCTCTTCTTCATCCGTCTGGTATTCGCGACTAGGTGAGCGATGTGAGCTAACTGTATTTTCTTTTTGTAGGTACGTGTTTTTTAGGGCATTATTTTCTTGCCTGAGTAAATCTACCTCTTTCTTGAGCTCACGATAGAGTAGCTCCATTTCGCTAAGCTTGGTACGGAGTACGTCGTTTTCCTCCTCAATGCTTTTAGATTTCGCTGAGTCCCGTTTTTCACGCGTTTGCGCTTCCGGCGGACTTCTTTTTCCGGAGACGTTCGATCTTGTTTGTGGAGATCGAGATACCCTTGTACTTTTTGAGAAGGGATTTATAAGGTGCAATAAATGGCTCTCCCCAGAATCCGTAGAGCCGACCTCCGAAGAGGGTGGATTTTCCAGTTTACCTGGACTGCCACCTGGGGTATTTAAATCTTTTGTTTTGTTCATTGCATGTTTTTTGTATACGCCATACTCGGTATACGGAGGGTGGATTTTAGTCGCCTCTTACGACAGGCATGCCTACCTCGGGTATATTCTAACCCCTACCCGAAGGGGGGGAACTATACATATGTATGAGGAAAAGTGAAAGCTGTGACCTAATACCATCATGTATGAAAACAACAAGGATGAAACAACAAGCCAAGGGACAGACATAGGACCGCTCGGGCCCACCGTGCGACCCAGCAGATGGCCTCGCCGTAGGTGACGCGCACAAGTTCAAGGAGAGCAGCTTGGAGTGCGCAACTGACAATTAGCTTAAGACCAAGCTTAATGAAGAGGATTATTCGTTGAGGCCCAGGTTCACCCCGAACTATAGCTCCTTTTAAGTAAGTAAGTAAGGACATAAGTTGAGTTAATTCTCACTTAACCATCAATCATCTAACCAACCCATTGTGTAGGTAGTTTCGATATGATATCTGATATCAAACCAACTTCATCTTTGAAAATCAACTTAAAAATGAACCTAGTCTCCTACCTACCTACACAAAACCTCCCCCTTCTACAGACTTTCTATAACCACCAATTTAATTCATTACCATCGTTACCATTATCAACCATATCAATGCAATTGCTTTCATTTTCATGTCGAATAATAATCATTAAAGAGAAACTTCATCGCTGGGTTTCTTCTTCTCCTTCGAAGTTCTTAAATAAAAACAGGTAACCAAACACACTACCGCCATTTATCCAGCCACCATTCGTGTGGATATTCTCTCCCACAGCAAGCAAGAAAAACAAGTAATTCTCCCTCCTTGCCACCAACCGTGCACCCCACAATACAACCACTTTTTGCAGAATCCTCATTCTCAAGTGCACAATTACATCCCATATTCGATGATTGCATACTCTTTCCACTTCAGGGCGCTCATGGAACACCAACCACCAAACACAAAAGAGAGGACGACCAACCAACCGCCCGCCGCTGCCGCCGTCGCTTCGTCAGGACTCGAAAGACCAAAGCAAATTGGTGATTTTAGCTGCAGTAACCGACGACATTTACGATCATTTTACGAGCAGTAAAAATCAAAATCCTAATTTATGCTCACAACTTTTCGGTTACGTCTTGATTCCTTGCAACAGCAGCACCAGCAGCAGCTATTGTGTTCGGTGTGGCAACATGTTCCGATTCTTATTTTATAGATACTTAATGAATTAACTGTTAAATAATTTGTTTCCGTTTTTTCATCAGTCGTAAAATTCTGAACGCCTAATTGAGTTAACAGTTGGTTTGGCCATAAAATTCTTCTACTAAATTATAATACACTCTGGTCGAGTTTTCTTGTTGATTCATTAGGTGTCTGTGTCTATTTAACTCTTCTATGATGCCAGGGGTATTGAGAGAAACTTTTACGCGTTATAAAAATATAAAAAAAGATACAGCGCCTCCGGCTGGTTTATAAATAAAATTTTAATTAATTTTACGAGCTAAGCAAAATGAATCGTCCATCCATCCATAGAGCTGCAGATAAATGTTTAGATGGACAATTGAAAAGCCAAGACTTGAACCTCAAGCTAGTTTCGATACGAACCACTCACAATAGAAAAATAAAAACCCACCACGAGAATGAGTGAATTTAAGGTTCGACTTCGACATTCATTACCGGTATACTATGGGTGCATGCCACGGAAATTTGTGCATAGTGACATCTCTACGCGAGACATTGAACACGTGCAGGTCATGCTATTACTTTTGGTATTTTTGGGCGTGGACTTGTGTGTATTTCTTTTTTCTGTTAAAATCCCAGGAAGGGATTTATAATTGATTTTTCTGCAAAATGGGTTTCTAAGCAGGTAGACTCTCTGTAGGAGGTAGTGCTTTCATTTAATGTGTATCTGCTGGGTAGTACTTTGTTGAAGGTGGAGTTTGGCAGCCATATATGACTAAAAATTCACAAAAGATACCGGATAGTGGCTTATAGATACACATTTTCGACCAAAGGCTTAATGAAGATTTACTATTTCTTCTTTACACATCACAAACTCAATAATTTACACTTTCAAGCAAATTTTGTTTTGCGAAAAAGATATAAGAGCAAACAAAATGCCCTGAAATTATATCTATACACCGACCATGCGCCAAGAGGGGCTGGGTAAACTAAAGAAAAGAAAAAAGCCTAATATACGTCTTTACGTCAAGCAACCAAATAACCGACTGATGGAGTGATGGGCATCACACACTGGCAAAAGGGATATATTTTCCAATTATAGTTGAGCGCTATTGCTGAGTTGGTTCTTGGTTAAAGAGGGGAGGGATGAAGAGGAAAATTGAATAAATAAATGAATTTCTTACCCGAGACATTTATCTTTAGGCAACCAACCAACACCACTTCCAGCTGAATATGGTAGGTAGGTACTTGATTTTTATTATAATAATTTCTTTTCGGATACATAATCGGTAACCAGTTTTAAAGATATGTGTAGATACATGCCTTTTAGTATGTAATAACGCATAATTGTTAAATGTTTTTCACTTAAAATTTACATTTTGAACGCGCAGGTGAAATTTGTTATTACTTTAAATTTACCTGTATTATTAAAAAATAAAGAAAATGTTTTGTATTATAAGCACGTTCTTATTTATATCCTGCCGAATCGATTTATTTTAATAAAATTAAAAAAATATTTCTTCTCCTCGTGTGTATGTAAATGAGTTGGATGATTATTTTGTGTGTGTAGAGTTGAATTTGGTTACTTACTATTTCAGCGGCGGTACTAATTTATGCTAGAGCCTATAAGGAAAAGAAGAAGATAAGTCATGTAAGTGGCTAATGGTATTAAAATTTTAATAAAATTGGTTTTATTTTTCTTCGTAAGATTAGAACACCGATGGATCCATCGAATAGAGATTTAAAAAAATTTAACAAAATTACATAATTATGCACAAAATCTTTTTATATTGGCCGACCATCCGACTAGAATTCCTGGACAGCTCCTGTTTTTTTTTTTTTTCTAAAAATAATTTACGGGCGCTCAAGGGGTTATGAATATCCTTAAAATGCTTTACACAGTGCAGATATTGGAAAGAATAGACAGAGAGAGAGAGAGAGAAAAAAAAGATTAGTGTAGTGGTTTGAAATTCAGATATTATGTTTCAGAAAAACTCCGAGGGTAACGTCCAGATAACTGGGGAGATTTTTGATATTTTTGTCTTTGCTTCTAATTCACAGTCATTTTTTTCCGACCACCTGATTTCATAGACATATCAGTCATCCAAAAGAGCGAACAAATTTTCTAGCCATATGATCACCATACTGCCAGTGTTATGTCTTCGCAATTGATCAATCTGAATTTTATATATCTATTTCAGGAGAAATAAATAAATGCTTGATGGCATCAGGATTTGAACCATGAACCATAAGCGTGGCAATCGATAACATAACGACTATATCATCGCCTGGACAGTCCCTCTTGTTTTTTGTTTTGCGTCTGAGAATTAGTTATGAAAAGGATTACGCTTTAGTATTAGGCGGTTCTAACCCCCCATCAAATCAATAGACAACAAGCAACTGGCAACTATCAATTTTCCAATTATCAGAAATCTTTTCCTAGTCGTAAACTTCGTAAAGATTAAAATAATGTTAATTTCGAGGCTATTGCTTGGCTACAATATTTTGGGATTGTGGTCTGTCGTTGCTGAATTTGGAAGCAACACTTTTGCCCCTTTTTTCTTTATCTTAAATGATTTCATTACCTCTTGTTCTAGCAAAAAAAAAAGAAATAATAATAATTAAAATAATCACCCACTTAAGAGACTTTCGAACCTAAAAAACAAAAAAACAAGGCTTTCACACGTTTTAGATGGCAAACGACTAACAAAGGCCTCGTAGGAGCAGCATTTCCCAATAGGTGTTGATCCGCTAAATAACGAGAAAGAGCCACTGCAGACGAACAACTTGCAGCTCTGTTAGTAAGCTCTACTTCCACCTCCTCGTGGTGCCATCTGTGAATTTCTCTGGAAATTGCGAACGGAAGAGGACGAATGTCGAGTCCCCTGCGCCACAAAACACGATAAGTGTCGGTTGGTCTGTGGCCCAGCGAGCCACAACCGTAAAAAAAAATGTTGCTCCGAAACGAAAACCAACGCCTCGGATACGGACGGATAATTTGATGACGACCTTTGGCTATCGAACATGGACAACGATCGGATTCTGGAATGTTAAGACCCTCTTTGACTCACTCCAGGAATGGCCTTATAACGCCAGATTCCTTCAAATGGAACGTGAATTAGCACGCTATAAAATCGACATCTTAAGGCTGAGCGAAATAAGATGTTTCGATGATGGGGAATACATCTCCCCAACAAAATGCACTGTCATGCTCTACTCTGGTAAACCAGCGGAAAGTGCACGGGCATTCGGAGTAGGACTGGTGCTAATTCCAGCAGCACGAGGAAGCCTCATATCTTGGATACCTCACAGTGACCGGATATTGACGGCTAGGTTCCACAGTAGAGTATTATATACAATCATTCAGTGCTATGCTCCGACTCAAGATGCGACTGAGGATGAAAGGACAGTTTTTATAGCCAGCTAGGCGTTGTCTACAACCAAACGCCTAATGGGGACATGGTAATGGTGATGGGGGATCTCAATGCCAAGGTAGGTAGCGACAACACTATGCTTAAACACGTGATGGATTCTGCAATACCAACCGCCTAGTCATTGGAGGTACGTTGCTTAAGCATGATACCTGCCACAAGATCGGTTGGGCCTCTGCTAACAGGCAGCGAACATCCAACCAGATCGACCATATTGCGATCAGCCGTCGCTTTAGAAATTGTCTTCTGGACGTCCGAAACAGATGTGGGCTAGAACGAGATCACCATCTTATGTTAGCTCATTTACGCTTTCGTACTGCATCCGTCAATAGCGACCGCTTAAACCTTCTTAACATCACCAGGTTTAATATCGACAGGCTCAAGGTTCCCCAAGTGCGCCAACAATTTAGGGACCACCTTGCCTTAAAGGCAAGCAATCAGCAGCACAATGCAGGAGAGCATGGATGGCCACTGGAATGCTGTGAAAAATGCTTTTACGTCTGGGGCACCCACGTATGTCGGTAAAAGGCAGAAAAAACATCGCACATGGCTAACTGCATACACCTGGAGACGGATCGATGAGCGTACATCAATCAAGGCTCGGATTGCCGCAGCCTCAGCAGTAGAGAGAACCGAGCTAGAAGCACAATACCGTGCAAAGAAGAAAGAAGTGAAGTGTAGTGTGAGACGTGATAAACGTCAGCACATCAACTCACTGGCTTCAAGAGCTGAAGAAGCAGCGAGCAGGTGCGACAGTAGGACTGTTTATAGCATCACCAAGGACCTGGCTGGTGGTCGTAGCTCCAAACTACACCCAGTGAAGAGCCTAGACGGTAACCTTCTGATCTCGGATGAGTACCAGCTCACTAGATGGAGAGAACATTTTGCTACAGTGCGAAACCGCTTAGACGATGGCGGTATGATCTTTAATTCGAATGAGCAATTCGAAGCAACAAATTCCCGAATTCGCACCGTAGCTCCCAGTAAAATCGAAATAATAACAACAAGCAAGTCCCTCAAGAAGAACAAGGCGGTGGGTATTGATGGCATCCCTGCCGAACTATTTCAAGTGGCGTCAAATACATCGGCAGATCTGCTGCACCCTCTAATACGGGGATAGTGAACAATTTCCGCAGGAGTGAAAAGGGGGATGATAATTAAACTTCCGAAAAAGGGAAAGTTGACGGAATGCGGAAACTGGAGAGGTATTTGCGTTCTTCCAGCCGTAGCCAAAATAATAGCTAGAATAATTTTGGAACGAATCAAAGAGCATTTAGATTCAACTTTCGACGTCGAACAGGCAGGCTTTCGTGTTGGATCGTCCTGCATCGACCACATAAACACCTTACGGATCATAATCGAACAATGCGTTGAGTACAGGTTTCCGCTATATTTCCTTTTTATCGACTTCGAGAAGGCTTCCCACAGCTTGAATCGAGATGCTATGTGGTTGGCCTTGCGCAGGAGAGACATCCCAGAAAAAATTATAGCTATTATCAAGGCTACATACGAGGGCGGTAAGTGTCACGTCTTACACAATGGTAAGGTGTCGGAGGATTTTGAAGTCCAAAGTGGAGTACGTCAAGGGTGCATACTGTCACCACTATTGTTCTTGGTGGTTATCAGCGATGTAGGTACTCCGTGCAGCATTGACGGTAGCTAATTATGGAATTCGTTGGACTATGACATCTTACCTTAAAGGCCTAGATTACGCTGACGATGTTTGTCTACTTTCACATTGGATAATGGATCTTCATTTGATGGCCCAAAATCTAGAAGCTGAGGCAAACAAAGTGAGACTAAAAATAAACACGGCCAAAACAAAAGCCCTGAGCAGTTCTAATACCCGCGTTCAACTTAACATTGGCGGACAGGAAATTGAGAAAGTTGATATTTTGGCCGAACCGCATCTCCAACGAACAACTTTATACGAGAACGGGCCAAGAACCTATAAGCATTACTATACGAAGAAGAAAGTGGCAGTGGATTGGACACACATTACGGCGCGAAGACAACTCCATTGCGAAATACTCCATGCAGTGGAATCCGCTCAGCCAGGCAGGCAGAATAGCGGGATGCCTTAGGCAGACGTGGCGCAAAACAGTTGAGGAGGAATCGCGCAGGCGTGGTTGACGCCCTATGCCCCGTGAGAGGTTAAAGGATCTAGGTAAGTAAAAGTTTTAAAGATTTTAAAACTAACTCGGAATTGAAATCTTCATATTTTAAGAATTTGAACTTGTGAACAAGTTTCTATACCAATTTTTCATTATTTCTGCGGAATATAAATTAAAGTCTAATTGCAATTATTTTTGGAGTTTCGTTATCTCTAAAGGAAATTTTAACGGACTTCCAACTCATATGTACTTTTTAGACTCATCATCATCATATTTGGCGCACCAGGTCTTTAAGTGCCAGGGCCTAGCTTCTCGCATGTTGTGTGCGTTATATTTTTCACACGAATAGAAGGGACCTACAGTTTTGTCAGACGTTCGCCTCGTGAGAGGTGGGACCGTGGAAAAACTTGTTGGTGTTTTCTGGGATTCGAACTTAGAACCCCACGCGCGGTGGTCCGACACACTAACTACTTACGCCACGGCGCCCACTTTTTAGTCTCATCAGATGATATATCTACTTTATGTAATTTCTTTGTTGATTATTTCAATTCAGTATATTCCCCAAACGCTGGCCATTCTAACTGCTTATCAAATTTTGTATCTTTAGTCAACCTTGACGATGTGCCTACATTTTGATAAGTTGGATATAGACTGTGCTCTAAGTAGTCTAAAAAGCATACGAACAGTTCAAGAACATGTCTTTATGTAGGGTAGATTTATTCCACAAACCTAAAAATTGTTTGCAATTTTGTTGTAAAGAACTTCGAGAAGAGTTTGCAAACTTAATTTTTGGTGACTTTGCCAAGGCTTTTGACAGAGTTAAGTATAGAAGCTAATCCGTAACTTATCTTGTCTGGGCTTTCACTCGAATCTACTTAATTGGTTCGTATTTAACAAATCAGAGCAAATTTGTGAAAATCAGCGATTCTTTCTCTAAGTCGCTAAAAGTAACGTCAGGTGTTCCAAAGCGTAGCCATTTGGACCCCTTGCTGTTCCTAGTATTTATCAACGATCTTCCGTTTGTCATCAAATATTCATAATGTCTCTTGTTTGCCGATGACGTCAAGGTATTTCGCTCCGATAAATCGGAATATAACTAAACTCTTTTGCAGGAATATATTTCCGCTATGGATAAATGGTGTGATAGGAATAATCTAATCTTGAACACCACTGCTGTACGCTTTCTATGGCTAATAGATCTACTTTCTTCAACTATTCTATAAAATTAAGTTCTCTCGATAGAATGACCTCCAAGAAAGACATGAATTATTATCGCCCCGTCTTACTTTCAATGAACATATTGACTATATCGTTCGTAAGGCCAATTCTATGCTAAGTTTGTTTTTACACAATGGACCGTTTGGCCCTCGTGAGAAGCACCTATGTAGGTGCATTTCCCTCGAAACTATGCTATGTTTCATCAAAAAGAATTCAAAAGACTTTTGTGTTTTGTATACAACACATATTTTGCTTTGCTTTCATGAGCGCTAAGCCCATCTTTGCTGCCTATCTGCCCACTTACGGGTCGCTAAGTTCTTCCGACTATGTCAATGTCATCGGCGTAACCACATTAGTTGTACGAACTTGTAAAAGATTGTAGCATGGGGGTTGGCTTGTAAGTCTCGTACAATTCTTTCGAGTATTATGTTAAAGAGATCGCTTGGTAGTGCGTCACCTAGGTAACAATGCTACAGTGTCTAGGTGACGCACTATCATGCGTTCTCTTCAACATAATACTTGAAAGAATTGTATGAGACTTACAGCCAACACTGGTGCTACAATATCTTACAGCGGACTTTTCCTGACATCAAACGGTTTCATGGTGTTCTAACTGAGTTTGATGGAGCAGCGAGAGTTCTCCATCGCCACTCTGCACAACCGAACGAGACTAGACATAACTCTGTATAACTCGTCTCAATACACGCTATCATATGCAGCCTTAAAGTCGATGAACAAATCGTAGGTATCGATTTGGCATACATATGTACTCGTATGTACATACATATTTGGCGCAATAGCCCATGGAGGACATAGGCCTAGCTTCTCGCAACGTGTTGTGTGCATTATTTTTTTCGCACGAATGGGGGAGACCTACAGTTTTGTGCCGTATCCGAAGGGGAAATTTTTATTTTGTTTTTGAGAAGCTTTCTCGTGACAAGAATACCTCGGATCTTTGCCAAACGTTCGCGAGAGGTGGGTCTTGAAAAAATCGTTGGTGTTTTCTGGGATTGTAACATTTAACCTCACGCGCAATGGTCTGACACACCAACCACTGCGCCACGGCCGGCTCCCACAACGATTTGACATATCTGTTTTTTTTTCCAAGATTGCCGTAGTGTGAATATTCGATCAGTGGTAGACTTTCCAAAACTGAAACCGGACTGATAAGAATCTATCAGGTTGTTGTTAGGCGTTCACATAATACGACAAACAGGATCTTACCATATGGTATATGTGATGTTGAGAAGACTTATACCTCTGCAGGGCAAAAGATGCTGAGGTTCCAAATTTTACAGATAAGCTGGTACATGCTCCTTACCAACCTCCTCCCTTTTGTGTTATGTTAATAAGAGATTGAATTCATAATCACATTCAGTGTCTGTTTTACTATGCTCGATTTTTATTCACTTTCGCGTAATGTTCGTAGAAAATTCCACTTCAGGGAAAGAATGCGCAGAATAAATCGGGCCAAAATGAACCAATTGCTCGTTGTATCAATAAAAATACATAACTTAATATTAACCTTTTATACTTCATATGTATATATTTCATAGTTGCTCGAGACATAATTTTAAAAATGAACTTCTTTTAGTCCTTAACCAGTCTGATAACGTTTTATTGTTTGTTGTTTTTTTTTTTTTTCTTAAGCAACATATTTAATTATTGTTTTTATAAGGTTTTATTTTTTAAATTCATTTTGTGTTATTTAATAGTCTATAAGGGATTTTGTACTGTGTTATACGAAAATAAATTAAAATAATTGTGGCTTAATGTAGGACCACACAAAGTTAAGGCTACGTGCTCATATGTTATTAAATTCCATTTCTCAAACTAATAATAAATGCAAAAGAAAATAGTTGTCGTATTTATGATTCTACAAAATGTATCCCATAATTAATTATTTTTATTTTTTCAACAGATGCTGATTTGTTCTTAACCTTCCAAATGGTATTTGACTCAAATAGTTATCTTTCCCTCATCAGAATGACACCTTTTTTGTTAGACTAAGAACAAAACAAAAACCAAATGCGGAGATACATTTTCAAAAGAATTAAATGAGTATAAAGATGTCATTCTGCTGACAGATATATGCCAAGCGCGATTTTAATTCCTTTTCACTTTTCCTTTTGTAGCAAATACTCTGTATAGACCGCACAGATGAAGATGAAGTCATTATTAATAAGCGAGCATTCATAATTAAATTTCACGGTTCCACTTTACCGAGAGAGAGGCTATAAAATTTACCGCATCGAAAGGGGGAATCTTCAAACACATACAAAGACACTAAATGAAATAATAACAAATTAAAACCAATTCAGATACGATACATAGATACGATTTTGAAAAATACCTCACACTATAAAATTATTGTATTTTTTCAGATGAAATAATACTCGGAAAGAAAGCAAGTTGAAGAGTGAGAGAGAGAGGTGGGGAGATATCATAGCAAGGCATAGCAAATAATAATACTAAGGGATGATATACCGTAACTTATTGCATTCATCATAATGGACCCCTAACAGCGCTAGAAATGATAAATGTCCTTCGACCTTCATCCATTCTAACAACCAACGACCAACCAGGAAGAAATCCATCATTTCTATCCATCCCTTAGCCCAACCAGTACATCAATGGAAGATGGTATGAGGTTCGCCATTTTTGAATAAATAAACCAAAATGAAAAAAAAAAATTGTTGACAGTGAGTAAATCCAGTAAATCTCAGGATGAATACAAAAAAAAAAAGCAAAAAAAAGAAGACGAAAATTTAGATTGGGGTGGAAGGCAAAAAAAAAAAAGTAGTGATCATCACCCCATAACGAAGAAGAATAATAGACAGGACACATCGTTCTCGGCGGCCATGAGAAATTCTCGCAGTGTGCGCGCCACAGCAGCCATTATGGAATATTTGCACAGAGTTGCTTTCACCCTTTTGTGTGATCCTTTGATTTATGAGATGGAATTGTTTGCATTCACAAAAGGATTTCAGTTTTTTCTTTGCTTTTCTTTTTTTAATCGAAAGGATAAGGACAATTTTTCTATGGCTGCATCTTTTTCTAAGCTAGATTGAGACATTGAGATATATATATATATAGGTATATATATTTTTTTTTTTTGGTTTTCAGATTCAATAGGGTTGAAAGTGAACAGATAAACCCACCACTTTTATACAGTTTCTTGCTTTATGAAAATTTAATATTTATTTTTTTGGAAAGGATGTACTATTTGCATGAGGATATTTGGATTTACGATATCCCGCACGGATGTCAAAAGACAAATACAACGGGGCAACATAATCGGAAGTATGGGAAAAATCAGATGCGTCCTGATTTAATGGTATCCTGTCAAATTTTTGCCCTCAGAATAGGAAGTTTACTATATCGCTTAACAGAATTTTATTATTTGTTGATGGGCAGAGTTTACATTACCGATACCACACATTTGGTTTGAGTATATGCACCTAATTGCATGTGCAAATTTTAGGGTGCAATTAGAATTATGTTTGTTTGATGCTGTTTAGTGCGACATTATGCAAGATCATGATAGCCAGCCATGTTATATGTAATTATTTTATATTCATGTACTGTCTGACTGCTCGTTTGGTCAGTGAAATTGCAATTTGCAATTAGAATGCAATTGAGATAGCCCTATGGAGAATTTAATTGTATAATGGCTCTGTAATGATATGGCAGGAATATGTGTAGTGCATAGTGCAAGTTATTATAATTTAAATGTCAGCTTTAGCATGACTTTCAAATTTTTAAATAATTGGGTTTCGTTTGATTATGGGATACACGCAAACTGGAACGCTAGACAATAACAAGCCTACATTTAACTTTTGGCTTTTAGGGATGCATATATGTATATAAATACGTAGACATGTTTATGCAGGAAATGATTAAATTTTTTTTAGATTAGATTGGATTTTATTTGCTTCAATTTTCAGTTTATACATATTTTAACAAGAAAATCAAAAAGCATGGCAATGCCATCTGCCTGGTTAACAATTATTACAATTATTTTTTTTCAAACTTTGCTGTAAAAAAATCATACAAAATAACATGATAAATAAACTTAAAGGTTTTCATCAATTATCCTTTCACGGTAACCTAATGCAAGTCTGGAATAGTTGTAAAGCTTGGAAACTTCTACCTCATTGAGGTATCTGCAAGAATATCGCCGCCGAAGAAACTCCTCCTTATTTCTTTCAGGATTGAACACCTGCCAATAAAGTGAAGAATATCCTCCCTTTCCTCCAAGTTACATAAGCAGCATAAAACAGAAAGTTCATCGCGATGCGGGATGTTTAAGATGGAGAAGTTCACCCCGAAGTTTAAAAATCATAGATATCTCATCCGCGCTAACTTCATACCGGAAATAATTCCTAAGCTGCAGGTTGTGACATAATTGACTGTATATTTGCATGTGTACAAATCCCGAGGCATCTTCCAGAAATCGCTCCCTGTAATGTAGATTCACCGATGCGATAAGCCGATAGAGTTCTGATTTCCAATCGGCGAACACAGAGCTACTCAGGTTCAGTTCTATGCCACAGCCATTTGCGAGTTCCAACCATTCTCTGTACCAGCCGGCCCTACTTCAGATTGCATGGAGAAATGCTTTCTTTGTTGTGCATATTAAGGACCTTTAAGATGTAATCGACTTGTAGCTTCAGTGTCTTAATAAACATATAATTGGGCGTTTCCAGCATAAACATATAAATGGGCGTGCTTGATGGTAGTCGAAATATTCGCTTGGCGTAGAACCTCAGTAACTTCTCCACAGTTTCATAATATATACAGCCCCACAGTTGAGCTACATACATAGAATAAAATGGCTTCCGCCACTGCTTCAAAAAACCATGAACTTATTCCTGTAAGCAATGTTTCTGTTGGCGAAGCATCTCCTCCACGTCAAGCCGATTGCAGTTTTGGATTTCAAAAGCTTCCCCTTTAAATGTTTTTCCATGCGCAAGTTCTTCGTGAAACAAACACCGAAGTATTTGTACTCATTTACCACTTCGATATTAAGCCATTGTAGTACCACCTTTCATTTGCGCAAGCCCTTCCTCCGCCTTTCCTGAAAATCTTTACCTTCGATTTATTCAGATTCACCAGAAAGTTCCATAAGGTACAGTATTCGTGCAGTCTATTGATCATCATCTGGAGAGATTCCGGTGTGTGTGCTAGTAGAACGTCATGTCATCTGCGAAATGTAAGGTCTTAATTCGGTGGAGTGGATCACATCCTCCACGAACAAAGCAAAAAGGGATGGACTCAGCGCATATCTTTGTCTCACTCCCGATCTAACATAGTTCTGAATCATTCCGAAAGTTGTTCACCATTTCACACCGCTGCTCGTGTTTCGCTGTAGAGATTTTGAATCACTCTGCCAAACTTCCGCGACATTCCCATCCCATACAGCTTATAAAACCGAGCGTCTCGATCTACTGTGTTGAATGCTGCCTTAAAGTCGACGAAAAAAAACATATAATTTTCTCCCTTTCCTGAGGAAAGATTTAGCAATGCTCCTTAGGACAAAAATGTGGTCAATGGTGGAGTAACCTGGCCTGAATCCTGCTTGATGTTCGCCCAATAATTTATTTTCAGTAATCCATCTGTTCATTCGGCGTGAAGATCTTATAGGATGAGTTCAGGAACGCGATGCCTCTATAATTTGATGGATCCGATATATTACCTTTCTTGTGGATTGGAAAAATATGTGAGTCCTTGAACTGGCTTGGAATTATGCCACTTTCAAGAATACTATTGTAAACGTGCTGGAGATGATTTATTTGATTAGGAGTAACATGTTTATAAAATGCGACCGGAACTCTATCCGATCTTGGACCCTTTCCATCCTTCAGCCCGCTTAATGCTTCAATTATCGTTACCCGAGTTAGTGCAGCAGCCAAGATTGCACTCTCGAAAGTAGGCGCAGCATACTGAAAACTGAACCTATTAAGTACCGGGTTCAGCAGTTCTCTAAAATGCGCAAGCAGGATATCTGGACTTAGCTCGTGGCAGATAGTAAACTTTTTACCGTTCAGCTTCGCGATTAATTTCCAGAAACCTGAAGCATGCCCGAGTCGCAGAGAGTCCGATTTGAAATGGCTTTTTTTTCGTGCACATAATGTCTTATGTGCACTATTTGCTTCTGTATATAGCCTCCTGAAAATCCTTCACCGGTATTCCGGAAGCTCTAAGCCATGCAAATTATTTTTCCTCGCTCTTAGCACTCCATATCAAACCATGGCTCAGCATAACGCTAGTGCTAGTGCTCCTGTTTACTATGGAGGTTGGGTAGGTTAGGTTAGGTAATTGCCTTAATTTCATTGACGTCGAATTCACCCCGCATCCACAACCCCAGATCGAGCTGCCTCCGATATATGGAACCTTTTTTCTCCTTCCATTGAAGTTTGGGTAGTAGCATCATACGGGTAATTCCTTGAGCTTCATTTATTTCCAGCTGGAATGTTACGATTGTTGGCAGATGATCCGAAAACGGAGCTTGAGCAACTCCGAAGTCAGTTACAAAATCGCACCATTATTTTCATAAAGACAGTAGTCGATTACCGAAGCACCTTGGCGGCCAACGAACGTAAATTCCCCAGTTCTGTCTGACACACTAGTCCCGTTTTGGATCCGCAGTCCAAATGAATTGCATAGATCCAACAATTTAGACCCTCTCGCATTATAAAGCTTGTCTCTGGACTGTCGAATTATTCCTGCTGTACTTTTACGGGCACCTTCAAGTCCCCTACTACAAGTACGTTAGGATTACTAACCAATATCAGCAACTCTTCTAGTTTTTAGAAATCATCTGATTGTAGTTTATATTTGATATTAGGACAAAATTTGTAGAGTTGAAATATAAATTTAAATAAGTTTGTTTTAAAATCGCAGGTGACACCATCCAATTCTTTTCGAAAACCGAAATAGCAATATGCAGGTAATGCAGATCCATCCACAATAAAAAAACATTTCCATATGTATGCAGTTGAAACGTTTACAAATAAATTAAAAATAAATAAGAGGTATTTTCGAATTCAACAATTTAAACGCAGACAGAAATCTGCAAACATAGCGGAGTGCTATAATGCTCAGCGTTAAACACAAGTTTGTATTGCCACTTAAACACAAGTTTGTATTGCCTCAATTGCTGAGGTTATACATATTACCACAATGACCTGAGTAAAAAAAAATTAATTTCCGAACTCCAAATGGGTTGGTAGAAAGTAGGTGCAATCAAGGAAATATGGGTGGTCTTAAACTTATGGTCGGCAGTGTAACATATATACCTACATTTACACAAATATTTTTTGTATACCAAATATTCATTGATTTTCGCCCTAGAGCTCGGAGTCATCTCTCTATAGTGACACTTTCATTCGAAAGTTTCTTCATAGCATGGTCATTGGTTAGCGATAAGGTTTATACTTAGGGTTTCGTATCCAATTGATGGAGAGGTACGAGTATCTTTGTCACTTTAAATTCTGAAGCAGTGTATTCCGTATCAAAAATTCAAATGCATGTTGCATAACAAGGCTGAATAACGAAGGCTCTAACGAAACCATTAGACAATGCTTCGAGCATATGAACATCGATCATGCTATGACTTTGACACCAGCCTGAAGAAAGTAAATGTTCTGTAATCCTTATCACTTGATTTATTTTTTATCTAGAGGTCTTACCACGCCAGAAATGATTACTTAAGACTTGAGCCACAACTGAGTTGCACAAAACAATAAGTGAATCTCTACTGGCCCAGGACGACAAATATTACTAGAAGAAAGAGCTCTTTAAGAAGCTGACAGATACTTTGCTATAATTCATCTCAGAACTACTATGAATCATCCACAACTCAACAAAGGGCAGGCAAGGTAGTCATCAAATAACACAAGTGGTGTCACTTTATTATTCCTTCAAGTAGTCAAAATGGGGATTTAAAGATCTCCCAGCTTAGTTTATTTTGGGAATGGATCTCAAAATTGTACGATATATTTTTTTGCTTGCAACAAATTGCCATTTCAGATACTGACTTTGTGAAAGTCCTTAAGCGTTTTCTTATTTCGCGATACCAAGGACTACAATCCCAAAGGACTCTGAACAAGTTTCAGATCTGACAAATATAGGTCTCGTCTGTGAGTTCGAAATTATCGATGATTTCCCTTGTTAAAGAAGGGTGAACATTTTTTTTACATTTGTCAATGGGTAAGAGAAAATGAATTTGTTAGACCACCTGAATGCACGGCGATACTACGTACCCAGCCGAGGGTCAATATAAAAGAGCCATACACTGTTGCAACTTTGACTTGTTACTTCTATCAAAGTTCGCTTAACGAAAAATAGGTATTAAGTCAGAATTTTCTTTGACTTTATATCGAATGGAACTTTTGACTTAGTTGACTTATTTTTCTTATAAGTGCAAATTAAATATTTTTTTTTTAGTTCTCTTGAGCACTTGAATTGGATCAAACGACACTGTAATGACGAGCATTGTGACCACTTACTACTTACTTTACTATACTAGGGCCTTGTACGCAGTGCGACCTATAAGATCTATTGTGCCAGCCCGGTGTTTAGCTAAGTACTTGGTGAAGGCTCTTGATAAATCTCAACAAAGCTCCAGGCTCAATGTTCCAGAAGTCAGAGGGACCCAATAAAGCCCTCCCGAGATGGAGAAGTTTTTTTCTTGCGGCCATGGGGCATTCACAAAGAATATGTTCTGCCGTCTCTTTTTGCTCTTCACATAGCCGGCATTCGTCTGTATCTGCTACTCTTATCTTGTGCAGATGGTGCCTGAGTGGGCACTGACCAGTCAAGTAGCCTATTAAGGTTCTTAAGTCTACTTTCTTAAGCTCGAGTAGCTTTTTAGCCTTGCAACAGTTGAGATTAATGATATTCTTTGCCTGTCTTAATCCCTTGAGTTTAGTCCACTACCCTGCATGAGATCATCTTCCCATTTTTTTAATTTGATGTTTGCTCTAATCCGTTTGACTCCAAAATAGGGTTCAGGACCGACTAGTGGGCGACTAGCGCCTCTCTTGATAAGCAGTCCGCCCCTTCGTTGCTTTCAAAGCCTTCGTGTCCTAGTATCCAGGCCACAGTGACGGTGTTTTTCGATGCGAGATCTTCGAGTAGGTTTAGACAGTCCCATACAAGTTTTGATCCTACCGTGTACGATTTAAGAGCCATAAGTGCTGCCTGGCTGTCCGAGAAGATAGCCTCGACCCCTCGACCCTTCTTCGCAGACATTCTCGTACACAGAGCTCGATTGCATGGACTTCCGCCTGAAATATTGTTGATGATTTCCCAAGCGCTGCCGCACGTTGGAACCTGGGTCCATAAACCCCTGCGTCAGTGCTACCATTTTCCAATTTGGAACCATTTGTGTACCAATTTTGAAAGTTTGGTAAGACTACAAGTCCTTCATTCCTCCATGTGTGGCGGTCACCTATGACCGTATTGAATTTCCTGGAGAACCTGTATTTCTTGAGCATAGTATCTGGGATTTTGAGAATAGGGTCATTTTGAATATACTCTAGAATCTTCAAATGGCCTATAAAGTTGCCGATTTTAAGGTCCGAGATCTTGGGCAGCCTAAGAGCACTCAGCATAGCTTCTTTTAGTACTGCAAGGTGCAACGGTATGAGGCCAAGCATTCCCATTGCTACCGTGGGGCAAGTTCTCATTGCTCCTGTGATAATCAGACAGGCTAGACGATGGATTTTATGTTCCTGAGTATTGGCCTGTAATGTTTTTGGCCACCAAGCCAACGATGCATAGGTGACCATCGGTTTGATAATGGCTCTGTACGTTCAATATATTATTTTGGGTTTTAGTCCCCAAGTTTTACCATGTAGGTGCTGGAATATAAACATTGCTCTTCTCGCTTTCTCGCTAACCTTGTTCAGGTGTGAATTCCAGGTGAGCGTTTTGTCAAGTATAACACCTAGGTATTTCGCTTCCTTGGATATGTCGATTGGGACATTTTCCAGTGTAATTTGTTTAAGAGTATGATTTCTTTTCCTGGAAAAGGGTACGAGTATAGTTTTTGCGGGGTTGATGGTAAGTCCCTTTGTCCTGCACCAATCGGAAGTTAAACTGAGGGCACCTTGCATTAGTTGGGAAATTATGTCCTCAAATCCATAGTTGTAGTTTTTAAGTGTATTGCAACTATTGAATATAATATAATAAAGTTTAAGTAGATTAATAAATTGACGGAAAAAAAAGTCATTCTGAAGGTGAACATTTTGACTAAAAATATATTACATATATTTAAAAAGAATTTTAAAACTACCATCAGGCACTGCAAACTACGCCTTGACCATTAAGACCGGAGCTGAAGATGGGCACTTTTATACACTAGACTTACATCTAAGGTATGTCAGGAAGACAATGTTCGAATACAATAATGCTAGACTACCACATCAACTTACCAAAATTCTTCTGGAAAAATAGGTCTTTTGGGTGAAAGGAATAAACAATTTTGGAAATAAGTTTGGTTTGAGCTGGGATCAGAACATGCCACGTGAAGGAGACTGGAACATCAAAAACTTACAACTTCTGGATCGACTCAAAGCAGATAGTTGCCAAGAAAGAGAACGGAGAGCGAGGGGTGAGACAAGAATTTTCAAGTTTCTGGATTACTCGAAAGGCCAACATTATGGTTTTAACATTAACAAAATTACGTGGATTTTTAAAGTTGAAAATAAAAAACATTTTACTACTACTATATTCGGGTGCAAACGCAACGGCGTGAATCAAATACAGTTGCTGAGCAAAATAAAATTTTTTTGACTACCGCTAAGTACTCGATATGCATATAGTAGCTAAATTCGAATATTAAAAATATATTTTCCGCAAACATATTTATTTTCAAGTCAACTATTTTCAACCCCAAATATGGTGATTAATCCGATCATATTTTGTTCTCCCGCCCAAACAAATTTCTTTAGAACTCAATGTATCTGCATACGTCATTAGCGTGACACTAGTTAAGCGCAAGTATATCAGAATTGACAAAACTGAAAAATGAAAGAAGTTGCATACTCTTAGGCGAATTTGGAACCAAACTTCTGTGTTAACTTTTTAACAGCCAGCATTTTGAGAAGTTAGACATTTCCGATCCTTCTTCTGGTATACGGATGAAAAGATTTAACAATTCTAAGTACTCTGTTCATGTGGGAGATAGATCATGTGAAGTGTATCAGAATTAAATATAGTTGGCACGATTCCGTGGCCGGTAACGTTTATTGGTTGAAGCATGTACTATATAGTTACGCCTAGTGCTGTAAGACTCAGATGCCAGCCGTCATTTTTTGATTAACACCAATTTTTCCGTACATGAAAGAAACAACGCATCAAGATACATACGATCTTACCATTGCAATAAGACTAAACTAAACCGCTGTATCATTTGTTCACGTCGTGATAACTTTCTACAATATAATAGCAAAATTCTCGCTATGACTAAAACAAAGATCCAAAAAGCCAAGAAATATGTTTTTTTTTTAATTGGCTCCTGGAAAAGGTGGTACTTAGAACGGGAAAACTTAATTCAAGAGATTGAGACTCGTAAGCTGTGGTACCTACTACGTGAATGGATACTTTCGCGTCATACCGGCCGCTGTGCATGCTAGACACAGCAGAAAAAGTTCTGCAACGAATCATCTGCAACAGATTGGAAGCAGCGATAGAAACTGTAGGCCGGGTTTCGGAGCACCAATATGGCTTCCGGAAGGCATGCTCAACAGTAGATGTAATCAGCTTAGTGGTTGAAACTGCACAAAAAGCAATAGAAGGCAAGAGGTGGAAAGGGGGTTCCAAGAAATATTGCTTAGTGATAAACCTGGATATCAAAAATGTATTCAACACTGCAAATTGGAGCTATGTACAAACTGGCGCAAAATTAATCATCCAATTTTGTTTTTGAATTACTTTTTTTACTAAATAAAAAAAATGATCGACACAATTATTCCACGCTCTTGCGGAGTATAACGCTCCATTGCTTGTCTATTTGTATGCTGCAGCTGTCTAGTTCACAAATGTCAAATATGATTGACGTACGACGTCATTTGCAAAAATTATAAAATCACGATAGGGTGATTAATTTTGCGCCACCTTGTACTAGACGCACTCAGAAATTTACGAGTCCCAGCATACCTCATAAAAATCGTGACGAATTACTTCAAGCGCAGAGTCTTAACCTACGACACAGACAGCGGACCGAAAGAATACAAGATCACTGGTGGAGTACCACAGGGGTTAGTGCTGGGTCCCTTACTCTGGGACGTCATGTACGATGGGGTCTTGCGTCTTCCAATACCCGAGGAAACAAAAATTATCGGATTTGCGGACGACATTGCAATCGTCGTAACTGGCAAACTACTGGAAGAGGAAGAGCGAATAAGCAACTCTACAATTAGAACCGTACGTAACTGACTGAGTTCGGCTGGCCTCACGCTTGCAGAACATAAAATGGATGCAGTTCTTATAAACAGCAGGAAGAAGGAGGAAACGATAAATATTACTATGGGTAGCCACACAATAACATCCAAACCCCCTATAAAATACCTTGGGTTCATGCTAGATACGAGGCTATCCTTTAAGGAACACCTCAAGAGTGTGTCTCACAAAGCAGCGAATTCCAGCGCTGCTCACGCACGAATTGTGCTTATACAGGAGGCCCTAGGCATTGTCAAAGATTATTTTTGGCCAGAGTAATAGCGTCTATAATCCTCTACGCTGCACCAATCTGGGCGAGAGCCATGACGACTAAAATAAACTGGAGTAAGATTGCTTCAGTGTACAGAATATGTACTGTAGCAAAAATCGCCGATTACGCCGAAAACTTCCAAGGTTTGGACGGAAGCTGGAGGAAAAACACAAGTACTCTGGCTCCCGAGAGGGTGAGCTTCTTTTTTTATTCAAATAAATGTACAAAAGAACTAAATTTTCCACAAAAAAATCTAGTACAATTTATTTTTGCTTGAGAACTGCACGTCTCTAGTGATCATTCTCACTGCTGCCAACCAAGAACTTTTTGCTTGGTTTCTGCCTACCTTCTTTTATACTTGGCTCCCGCTTTCTAGGCGAATTTCCAAATTTCCACTTCGCCGCTGGAAATCTGTTGTCAAAAGTCTGGCAATTTCTAGTGCCTTTTCGTTGACAAGCTCTACGACTTTCGCGATGTTTCTCGGTTGTGCGATTTATGTTTCTGGGCTTGCGTAACGGTACATTAAGAGTATGCTGCGCATACCGTACCATCTCTAGCGATGCAGCCTGTGTTATAGCAAAAATGAGACCAATAGACATCCTGGCAGAAGAGCAGCGACGACAATATGAATTGAAACGCTCAGAACAAAAGCAAACTGCTCCAACCGGCGAAACCCAACAGATGCCACTAAGGATACAGAGCAAAGGAGAGTGGCAAGAACGCTGGAACGCCTCCGAAAAGTGTAGGTGGACGCATGTGCTCATACCCCAGGCTAAACCATGGATAGAAAGACGACATGGTGAAGTACGGTTTCGTTTAACGTAGTTGCTGTCAGGTAGCACCATCGTTCATACCTGCATAAATACAAGCATGTTGACAGCTCCTACTGTTCATGATATGCTGGTTGCATTGAAAACGCCGAACATTTGTTTTTTCGATGCACACGGTTTCTAGGTGAGAGGAAAATACTAAAGCAGAAATTAAGCACAGCACTAACCCCCGAAAACATGGTTGGTGAAATGCTTAAGAGCCAAAAAGCTTGGGACGCAGTGACTGAAATTGCCAAATGAGCAATCAGCAAATTAAGAATATTGGAACGTGAGCTAAGACAGAAACCCCGCTACGATGAAATGCCAAGAAAGCGGTACCGTAGGGAGAAAGGATAAGAAGGAAGAAGGGGTTAGTGGGTAAAAGTCACTCACTGTTACTGAGTACGAGCTCTGTTTCGTCATTTGAAGATTACCACCTCCCAGTGTAAAAAAAAATGCTTTCGCGTCATCCCTGAAAACTTCATTCGGTAATGGATTACACGTAGCCAATCTAACCGAAAGAAACATCGCCCAAAGCAAATGAGGACGAATCTAAGTGTTTAGAGAGAGAGATGTCTGAAACGTGTTGCTAAACTTACTTTTAAGGCGTTTCCCCCTTAAGTTGTAACGGGATCTCACTCAATCAAGCTTATTTATTCCTTATTAAGACAGGGATTTCGTGGTGGTAGAGCGGAAGCAGTCAGGGCTTCCGGACATGAAATTCGCAATATACCCATACGTGCAAATTGGAACACCCAAAATACCAAAATACTGAAGGAATGTATTCGGTGGTTCGCAGCCTGATCAATCTGGTTAACTAAACAAACTTTAAGTATGGATCTTCTTCTTCCTCATTTTTCAGCGAGGTTATGATTCGAAAATAAGGGATCATAACCCTCCCACTTCACTGCATTTCTACTGATCCGCCTGTGGGGTTCGCCTATTTGACCTCAGGAAATATCGGCAGGCCTGCCGATTTTGCATCACTCGGTTACTGAGGCCAATGAAATGCCGATGTCGTCGCATTTGTGTGTTCCAGGCGTTTATAGGCCTGCATTTCTTACATCGCGATGTCCTTGGAACGTGCATTGATATTGCCTTTTTAACAGAGTTCAAATGATCTCTTCTTTGAACGTGGCAATACCAGCTGAGCCGGTCGCGCTCTATCTTTTGTACAATGGTTTCCTTGACGTGAAGGCTTCCACGGATCGTCGAACTTCTTATTCGATCAAGCTTTGTCACTCCTGCTGTCATGCGAAACATCTTCATCTCAGCTGCCGTTAATTTACTCTCATACCTTTTTTTTTACATCGTCCAACATTGTGAACCGTATGTGAGCGCTGGACGCACAACTGCGGTGTAGAGCCTTCCTTTCAACTTAGGGGGAATTTTTCTGTCACAGAAGATAGCGGAATTTTCTCGCCACTTCATCCACCCTACACTTACGCGATGATTGATGTCTTTACCACAGGTCGCTTTGCTATTGATCATAGATCCCAAATATTTGATTTTTTCACACTTGGGAAGCACTGTTTCATTCAAATAAATATCTGGAGTAGGCCTGCGTGGATCAGAGAACGGGCAGCACAAGTACTCTTTTTTTTATTTAACTAATGCGACACCCATTTCCCTCCAAAACGTACACCCACACATCAAGTGATCGTTGCAGGGATGTAGGATCCTCACTTATGAACTTTAAGTATGGATGAATGCTACAACTTGTATATCGGATATTAGGCGAATTATGTTCGTATTTTTGTAATTCGGTTATTTCTCAGAAACGGTTCAGACTATTAAAACCTTGTATTTAAGTTATTTTGCAGCATGCTTACGAAGTTTTCGAAAAACCATGTACATAAGGGTACTTTTGAAAATCGGGTATACTTATTTCAAAAAAAAAACCTCAGTCGATTTTAATCACACTTGGTATTGTAGTTAGTTTGGTTGTTCGAAAACAATAATTTATGATTCAAAGTTTTTCTTAAAACGCGTGCTTTATAAGGTGCTTATTTATATTTGGTAGGTTTTCTTAATCATGCAATCATGCTTCAATTTATTCATTAACCTTAATCTCTGTCAAGTACTGCAGATAGTTTTATGATCTGAAATTCACTTCTTCTTTCATAACAATTGACAAAATCTGCATAAAAAGTATTAAGAATTATAAGCTAGATTGAAATCCCGTTCAGACATGATGTAGTTTATCCAGATGTTTTAGATTTTTTCTTGCCCAAAAAAAGAATCCGGTCGGTAATAATTTGCATAAAATGTGCCCATCGTATTCTCTTTTGGATAATTTATTGGAATTTTAGTGCGGTCTTCTGCCAAGGAACCAACAGTTATTCACTTTTTGGGTTACACAGCTATTCGTTTGACCAAGTTTTCTGAATCATAAGGGGTGTGTACTATGCTCCTAGACACACACAAAACCAGGAATGTCCGGGTTACTGCTGGAAGCTTCTCTGCGGTCTGTGGGGAGGTTATGCATACATTATGGTAGGCGAATGAATAATTCCTACATCCTATGCAGATATAAATGAATTGGAGTTGTTGTAGCTTGTGGTGAAAGTGTTTTATGGCGAGAGTGCTCTTTTATGTTCTACATTTCGCACTTGCTGTATACAGAGGTATCTTCATATACGGCTATGGTATGTACACATAAGATGGCGAAGTGAATTTTCATGAGGGTCCTGGTCAGTAGTTGAACGGGTAACTGAAGGACAATGTGTTATTTCAGTAACCCACTTTGATGTGATTTATGTTCGGTCAAATGGGGTGAATACAAAAACATGGAAGATGATTTATGGAGCAGTTAGTCCTTATAGATTTAAAGATTTTCTGGAAAAGTTGCTTAATTAAAGAGTTGTTAGAGATTTAAAGATTTGTACGGAGTTTGGTAGTGGTAACTTGATATCTTTGTACTTCTTTTGGTTTTAAGGGTCTGACAGTTTGACTTACATTGCTGCAAGTGGGAAATTTGAAGAAACACTTTGCAAAATTATTCAAAGAAGTTTAAGAATTCACACAGAAGTGGTGTGAACCCAACTGAAAGCAATCACAAAGAAAAGGCAGCTGAAGCGCATGTATCCTATTCTACTAGAATGGAGTAGAGACGATCCGCATAAAACTGTTCAAGTATCTAGGCATAACACAAGGTAGCAAATTCCTCTGTAAAGAACATGTGGAAGCTGTGATAATCGAAGTCACTAGAGCACTTATGATGTACATGAACATCTTCGGTAAAACCTGGAGGAGCAGCCCAGCTCCACTGAGTTGGTTTTGCACGATTATAGTCAGACGCATCATTACATATGGTGCAGTGGCATGGATCAGCAGAACAAGGCTTAGCATGACGAGAACATCCCTAGGCAATGCGTAGAGACTAGACTGCATCTGTATAATAGAAGGCATGAGAACCTATCACACAGCTGCACTAGAGGTGATCGTAGGACTACCTCCGCTGCACATGGTGCTAGAAAGAATCGCAAAGAAATCAATATTAAAAATAATCAAAGATGGCATCTGGAAAGGAAAAATCTTATTCGAATTGTTTCCGCTTCCAGACTTGCCCATATGGTTAAGAAATGAAATAGTGCTTAAAAAAAAATGTTACTCAAAGCTGAACAATAAAAGGGATTGGAGCAGTGATTCCGATAAGTACCAATTCAAATAACATGCTATAAAATAGTACACGGATCGATCAAAAGCATCTACAGGCACTAGGGCAGGCATATACGGGCCCAAGAGCAAGTACTCTGAATCTCTTGCGATTTTCCCCAGTATATTCTAAGCTGAAGTTCACGTAATCGAAAGATGTAAGCAATTCAACCGACAGAAAATATCGCGGGCAGGACATCGCAATACTGTCACATAGACAACCCGCAATAAAGGCAATGGCCTCATACATGATTAGATCCAGACTGGTATGGGAGTGCCTCACCAAGATCAACAGACTGAGACAGGCTAATAAAGTAACTCTCTACTGGGTACCATTACAGGGAAACACAGTAGCTGATGCACTAGCAAGAAACGGCTCCGACACCTCGTTCCTTGGACAGAAACCTTTTTGGCGAATAGGACCACACAAAATACCGGAAGAACTGAGAAAAGCAGAAGAGAATTAATGGCTCAAGCATTGGGATGATATCCCCCAAGTGAGACAGGCCAAAAATCTTCTGGGAAACTATAACCAGAAAAGAAGCAGAACCTGACTATGGTTTAGCAAGAATCGACTTCGCATCTTGACAGGCCCACTTAACAGGTCAATGTGAACTCAAGGAGCATCTTATGAAACTGGGAATAGAAGGTAACGAACTTTGAAGATTCTAGAGGGACTTCGGAGAAAAACAAGAACACTTTTTTATAGAAAAGAATACATCACCTAGGTGCCTACCTTCACTGGATCCACTTCAGATACTCTGGTTCATCAAAGCAGCTAGGCTAGAGTAAGTGCTCTAAATCGAGCATGTCATCGACTCGAGCCTTAGTTTGGGAGCAATAATAGATCTACTAAAGGTTGTCGTGCACTTACACCACATTAATCATACATCTAATACTAGATCTACTACCATAGTAAGATTCACATACACCTGCTTTAATTAAGTCAAAAATAATATGTTTCCTACTACAAATATTTGATTACATATTGAAATTTAACTTAAATCAACAAAGTTGTACTAACGGATGACAATATTTTCTATTGTCTTAAATTTAATTACTGTTTGCTTGAAAACATCTGCGCATAAGGTTCATTAAATTTGATTACGTGCTAAGATTACAACAATTTTTAATAAATATACACCAGTAGTACTATTATTATAGTAATAATTTACTTGGTAGAATCTGTGTTGAAAGGAATCAGCACCGTGAAAAAAATTATGGGTAATTTATGTAATTATCTTTAGGTATTATAGTATAATAAATAAATTCATGTACACAATATACTCATGAAGAACACAAAATAAAAGCAAAATTAAAACAATTAGTTTTTAAGTTTACGGAGGCACTGATTAAGGTTAATATACGTTTTGCACGTTATTTATTTTTATTGTAATAAAGATATTAATTGTTCTTGAACAAAATGGTTATGTTATAGAGAAAATGTTGTAGAAGATCATAAGGGCAGAGAAGATAATCTAACTATTTTTTTATGCAGATGACTAATTTTCTTGTGATCAGGCGATAACAACGCAGAAATGCAAATCTTGATGTACACAAAATGGACGCCTAACCTAAAAATATGATGCTCCTAAATTAATTATTTCAATGAAACATTTTTATCAATATTCGAATGATTTAGTAGGCTGTGGTATGTTTTCTTTTAATAGAACAGGCGTATATTTGCAATGAGTTTTAATGGCCCACTCATCATATATGAAGGTCGTGGCGGTAGGATGGTTAGGTAAACCGTCGATCATTCTTGATTTTATGGCATCGATTTCAAATCATCAGAGAAATATTCAGACGGGATTTGAACTTGATCCAACAAAAAGGCCAACCAATGGGTCGCTTACCTAATGGCACGGAAAAGGTACATGTGTACATACATGCATTTTCAATGCCGCTAATCCTTCATGAGGGTCGCGGGGGTAGGATGCTCAGTTGGACCCTCCATCCTTCTCAATGCTCCGCCATTGACTCCAACTCATCAGGGGAAATCCCTAGACGGCTGCAGCAGAGATATCGGACTTGATCCAACCATCTACTTCTAGGCATACCGAAGGGTCGGATACCTGATGGCACGGCAATCATGGCACGCCTTAGAAGCCGGTCTGGGGGCATACGCACTACGCGACAAAACCATCGACGCATAGATTGTTCCGTTCGGACAAGTAGTTGCCCAACATTGAGCGCCTCGCGTAGTCTGGTGTTGCGCACTCGACCCCTACGAGTTTTTCCAGCGATACCGCGAAGGAACTTCATTTCGCCAGTTTGTATCCGCGATCTTATTCTTTCGGTCACTTTCCAAATTTCATGACCATTACTTAGATTTGGAACATACACCGAGTTAAAAACCGATAGCTTGGCTTGACCATTAAGCTCGGTTTTCATTATAACAGATTGACCAAGCGCTCTCAAAATTAATCCAGCGTGGCCAATTACATTGGTCTTTCCATTATTCGTGAATTAGACCCCGAGGTACTTAAACTTATCCACCTGCTTCAGTGGGATTTCACTCACATTCAGAGCGCACTGAATGGGTTTTTTGGCAACGACCATTACTTCCAATTAATTCATGTTGATCTTCATTCCAGCATCATCACAAACGGCTACAAACCTTTCGAGTGCGCGCTGAAGTTTGGTTTGAGAGGACCCAAGGATGACCAAATGAGACCTTAAGTCTCCCACTTTAAAAAGTTCTGCATCACGACTGCGCTGCAACATCCAGTCCATATATACAATGAAGAGGAAATGGTGACAAAGCGCACCCTTGGCGAAGTCCAACGCCCCCAGTGAAATGTATCCATTTAACGCCGTTTTTTCGAACAAGGCTTCTACAGTTTGTGTATTATAAAGACTGAATTGCCCTTAACAAGGAACCATCAATCCCATACTCCGGCAAAACACTTCAGAGTTTTTGTCTCGAAGAATCCTATCATATGCTTTTTTCAAATCCACAAAACAAGTGTAGATAGGTTTAGTATACTCCCAGGCCTTCTCAAGAACTATTCTGAGAGTGAATACCTGGTCGGTTGTGCTTCTGCCGGTACGGAAATCGCATTGCTCATCCCCCAAACCTTCCTCAACCACAGCTCTGAAACCCGTTTCTAACACCTTAGCAAGCACAGACTTAAAAGAGATATACCCCTGTAGTTGGTGCAATCTCTTTCATCCCCTTTTTGAAAAGAGGAACAATCATTCCCATTTGCGAACCACCAGGTATTTCACCACATTCCCAGGCTACTTTAATGACACACGAGAGCCATTTCACTCTCTCCTTACCTAAAGCCTTGAGCATTTCTGGTCGGATTTCACCAACACCGGCAGATTTGCCAATTTTTAAAGATTTGATCGCCAAAGTTACTTTCTCTACCGTAGGATTATTTTCCGCCATACTCTCGATTATAGGACTGTCATCTTCGGTGCCCTGTTCGGGTTCAAGCAATTCTGAAAAGTGCTCGCTCCATCTACGTAAGATGCCCTCCTCATTGGAAAGAAGTGTACCGTCTTAAGATTGGATTCCTTTCACGATATTCAACTTTCTTTCTCTGAGTCGGCGAATGGTCTGCCAGAACAACTTATTTGTAGATCTGTGATCATGATTAAATTTCTCCCCAAACTCCTTCCAAGATTGTTCTTTCACTGTTTTCACAGCTTATTTGCAAGTTCTTCGTGCCTCAGTGTACCGATTTTGAAAATCGGGGTTCCCCAAGTGAATCCACACCTTAAAGAAGAAAAGAGCCTTCTTCTCTCTGATGGTTTCTTGAACTCCGGGGGTTTTAAACCAAGCCGTTCTTTTCTCACCACCAGCTGCCACACCAAGCCGCTTCACTCCACAAACATCTCCCGCAGTGGTAATAACCGCTGTTGAAATTTTGTTGAAATTTGCCGCGCAAATGTCTTCCGTATCTCATCGTTCAGTAACCTCTCCCACCGTATGCGTGTAACCATCCTTGGTTTGCGTTTTGGTAGGGGAGGCACTCTATCGGTAAGATACAATTTGCGCAGCACTAAGTGATGATCAGTTGACAGTTCGGCCCCTCTCAACACACGAACACCACAAGCAATTCTCGTCAGACACGATGGTACCACAAAGAAACTGTCAGCGACTACTGTTGAAGACTCTGATGGTACCATGTGTATTTGTAAATGGCTTTGAGCGCAAAGATAGTATTCATGATGGGTAAGCCATTTTCACAGTAAAAATCAAGCAACTTCTCTCCATTCGCGTTTTGGTCAGTATCACCGTTCCTCCCAATCACACTCCCCCTTGTCACAGCGTCTACACCCACGTGAGCATTGAAATCACCCATTAGGACAACAGAATCCATATCTGCAACCTTTTCGAGGGCAGCATCAACTTTATCTAGGAAAGCTGAATACTCTGACGGAAGGTTCGGTGCATACACCTGCACCAATGCCAGAGCGGATCTTTCAAGCTTGAGCTTTAGGATCGCAACTCTCCCTTCTAATTGTATCCATTCCAATACTCTGTCTGTCAACCTGGAACTTGTGAGTATCCCCACTCCCGCCACAGCAGACACTGACTGTGCGACTTCTGGCAGAAAGAGCTTCCACCCATCCGAAAGGTCCGCAGTTTTAAAGCCTCTCTGCTTTGTTTAAGAGACGCCAACTATATCTAGTCGACTTTTAACAGCCCACCCAACAAGCTCAAGGTCCTTCCCTTTGTGCGATGAGACGTTCCATGTGCCTTTCCTAAGTCGATGCCGTTGTCGAAATTCAGGGAATTGAACTGTGCCCTTATCGGTGCATAGCGCGTCCACCCCTTGACCCCCGCAATGGTTCGCATTGACAGAAAGCACGTAGCCATTTCGGGTTATACCCGGTCGGCTGCCGAGCAGGACAGGTCGACCACCAGACGCTCGCGTACTGACGCCTTTCAGGCATGGCTCCAAAGGATGCCCTGGTTTACCAGGTTTGGCAATATCCGAGGCCCGTTTCTGTCATCTTGTCATCATGGGGTGTGCGCTTTGTTAACCATGACTAGATTGTATGGATGGGAATAACTATTTAACTTACCACATCTGCATATCCCAGTCAAGTTGCCGCTGAGATCCGCTTTCTATTCTATATGTATGGAAAGGTTGAAAAACCTTGAATGTAAATGAAAGACTTGCTATTTTGATAAATCTGTATTTGTGCTAATAAACTCTTGACATGCATATCAATACAATCTTCCATTCGATGCAAATGTTTCTGATATAAACGCTTTAACTGGGGTACTTAGTTTGAATGGCAACAGTAATGCCTCGAGGCACAGGATGCGTTGGGAGAATGAACATGATTCGCAAAATACACTGGTATCAAAATCGATCAGAAGACATAGATTCGAACACATCTTCCGAGTGCTAAATCGTTGTGTTAATATGCAAGTGGATCCGAATGATCGCCATTCAAAAGTTAAACATTTGTTTGACCAACTGGTACAATATTTAAATAATCGTTCCAGTTGTAGAAAATTATAGCTTCGACGAGGAAATAGTACCCACGTTCTCTGGTTAGCATTAATCGTAACAGTACGCAGGTAATCTCTGTAATAATCACTGTGCCATTGGGATTAATGCAAAGCATAACGGCGTACGTCAGAAAGACTTCTGCAGGAACTGCAGGGAAGAGGAAGAAATTGGATCTGGCCGTCACTTGCTATGCAATTGCACTGTCCTTGCAGAGAAGTCAGAAGTATGAGGACTCTGTAGTCACTTCTTCACTGAGTCTGAGAATCTACGTCACATTAAACTGAACCACCGCCTAAGATTCGTCTCCCTATCTAGGTGGTTCTAATCTATCTGTGTCCTTTCCCGAGCTGACTAACCCTCTGAGATCCATATCACTATCTAGGTGGGCATATATTCAGCAGTTTTTCTTTGCAGGTTTCCAATATAAAAACAAAATGAGTACAATGAGCAGTGATATGTCACAAACACCCATATAATGTAAGTACCTAACCTAAGCTAATCAGTTAATTTTGAATTGGAACAACTACAAGTATTGTACAAATGGATAGAGGAAGTTTGGCCATAACCGCATATACTCGTATGTAGTTGCACAACATTTTTCTACTATACTGTATGAAAGAAAAAAAGTTGGTTAGAACTTCCATTGTATGAGCATCCGTTACGATCTAGGAGTTCACATCTTATTTTAATGCCCCTACTAATACTGAGTCCCCTCGAATGTTTTCTATTAGTACAGTAACATCGGTATAAGAATTGACTTTAAAGTCTATTCAGACGTTTATAGGGATTACGGGTTAGAGGCTTCTTAGGTCACAGTCTCGTATTCAAATAACCCTAGACTACTGCTCCACTAGTTTTTGCTACTATGCGGTCCACCCTAGTTCTTTTCATGGCTCCCAAAAGAACTTAGTGGATATAGTTGCCATTTTTATATATTACAAAAAGTTTTGTTTTTAACTTCTAGAACCTAAACAGCTGTTTTAATTTTCATTTAATTTTTCATTAATTTCATTTGAAAAGGATTGTACAGTAAGATAAATTTTTTTATTGTACTTAGTGGTTTAAATTAGCAGATTTCTAAATAGAAATGAATATGTAATTTAAGACTAAAACATAATTCAGATGATAAAAAAGTCATTAGCGGGTGAGGAAATGTGTGATGGGAAAAGTGAAATAGGAAACGGAAAGAAATAAGTTAATTTGAAGGTCTACTCGTAGAAGATGACTTTTAAAATTGACAGGGTTAGAAATATTTCTGATTCGCGGGGTAAACGAGTTCCATAGTCTGACGGCGTGAACAAAAAACAAACGCGAATAATAAAGATACTGGTAACGATAGGGGATAACATTCATGGTTCCTGTAGAACAATTTAACTTTAGTTTACGAAACAGATACTTGATATGAATGATTTTATGTAAAAATATACTGATCCTAGCATTAATGAATTCTTGCAAAGTGCAACCCAGTAATATTATAGAATAAACCGAGACACGATCATGTCGGCGAAGTCCATGAATATATGAACTGGATCATTAAAACCTATCTTTAATCAAGCTAATAATATACAACCTCAGCATAAGAGATGAACAATTTTGGCGAGCTTGTTTTGGAGTAAAATATAGTGTTAGCCACAGAGACAGAGACAGAGACGGTAGAGACATCCCTATATATGACCGACTACATTGACTACATTGGTGTCATTATAGCCCAGTGAAACTAAAATATGACCGCGACTAGTGGCGGATTCTACAGCTTTAATTTTTTTGTCCGAAAGCCATAACCCAGGCTCAGAGATTAAGGTTGAAAATCACACTTGAGATTGGACTTACCTGAAACTTTTCAGGATTTAGTTGTAACCCATTAGCTACGACCAAATATTAATTTATTTCAGATCCTCATTAAGGAAGAAGCAAGTTCCTTTAAGTTGTTAAAAGGTTTGGCTAAATGAAGTATAGATGTACTGAAGAGTGCTTGCATATAAATGGTAGATCATATATAAATATGCAAAACAGAATCGGTCCCAGTATTGACCCTTGTGGATTTTCTTTAAAAATTAGCTTAAAGGCTGAGATTTCGCCATAAACAACCCCTTACAACCTACTAGACAAAAAGCTGCCCCATCACTGAAACCGATAATGTTTTTAGGTTTCAACAAAGGGAAAAATCGAGCAAACCAAGAAGCGAAATATAAGCCCTGTCAAAATCTTGCCTTAGTTCCTCAAATAAATTGACCATAGATGTGGAACAACTGTGGTTGGGTCTGAATATAAAGTGGCGAGGATTAAACAACTTTTAGTATGACAAATGTTTCAAAAATCGTTTTGCTGTAGTTTTCTTAAAGGCCTTTGATAAATATGGTGGGATGCTGATTGGTCTAAAATCGGCGGAGGAAGTCGAGTTGGCTTTCGTGCTAATAGATAAAACCCTTGCAATTTTATTTTTTAGAACATGTGTTAGATGGTTGGCAATTAGTGGAAACATTACTTTAATAAACCGTATTAGAATGCTATCCTCTCCTATGGAGTCGGACTTAATAGCTGTTATACAGGCACAAACATCATTTTCTGTTACTACTTCAAAATCATGCAGTCTTGTTACCAGTCGTCCTCGGTTCTGAGCCAAATCAAAGTTATAATTAGGTGTAATAGTGTCACCACCGTTTGCTAAAGCTGAAATCCAAAATCATCGCGAAGAATTCAAACATAAACACGTCTTTACGAGGAGAAACTCTTGAGGTCGGCGGAAAAACCTACTTTTTTGACAGAAGCAATAATCTCAGGTGTGATGGCGATGACGGATGGTTGACACTTCAGCAGCGGGTTGATGACTTATCGGAATTGTCAAATGGCAGATCGAAAGTTATTGAGGGTGGAACCACAAGTGATGTGATTGAGGCTGTTCTTCCTAATTGTATTTAATTTTAATGCCGTCTGCCATGAAATTAATAATAATAAAATAAATGTAACGTCAAACTATAGAAATAGGTTACAAGAGTTTAAAATTGTCTCGTATAACGTATCAGGATTAAGCAATAAGAGTTTATATATAGATTTTTATAATTTTATTAATCAATTTGATTTTGTATTCCTTTATGAAACCTTTTTAACTGAAGATGATTGTAGTGCTTATGAAGGGAAATTTACAAGCTACGAATTTATTTGGTCACCAGCGAGTAGAATTCATGTTAGGGGAAGAGCAAGCGGCGGATGTTTTTATGGATACAAAAGGGAGCTAAATGGTCTCACTTGTGACTTCAGAACTATAAATGGTACGTCTTACTTGAATGTGCAATTTAACAACAACAATTTTGGAATAATTCCGACATATTTGAACTGCAATCATTGGGAGGACGACTTTCGAAGACTGGAGGAGTTGATGATGTGTATGAATATGCCGAACATGCTTATTATAGGTGATTTAAATGCACGAGTGGGGACGGAAGCAGGTGCAAAAAACATCGAATCCGGAATAACGCGGCAGTCCAAAGATAATGTTTGTATTGCTCGAGGCTCCAAGTTATTGGAATTGTGTAATTCGTTTGAATTGCGAATTCAGAATGGTACGAGTGCATCGGACTCAGCTGGCGAATTTACATTTGTGGGAAGACAAAGTACCTCAGCTATCGATTTTAGTTTGATTGGAGGTGATTGGGTGACATACGTAGATGATTTTAAAGTGGAACATGTACCCTTTTCTGACCACCTCCCTATAATTATAACATTCCAACTGGAACCCAGTGAACCCGAAGGAATTTTATGCATGAAGCTTCTACCCAAACTGCATTGGAATCAGGATAAAGCACGGTCTTATCGAAGCCAGCTCGATATGCGGTTACGAAGCCATCAGGAATTCGATATCGGCCAAATTGGAGAAATCATTAAAGAGTCTTACCCAATCTCCACCATCAGTAGGGATAGTAGTCAACAATTTTCTGAGCCATGGTTTGATGTGGAATGCCTAAGAGCGAGACAGGTATCTTTTGCGTGGCTTCGGGCGTTCCGGGACTCCAACGAAGGATTCTTTAAAAATCGCTATATGGATGCCAACAGCACGTTTAAGGCATTATGTAGGCGCAAAAAGAAAACGTATTATGAATTGGAGGCACAACGGCTGGCGTTCTGTAGTAATGCATTCGAATTTTGGAAATTGGCCGCGAAGCTGAATGGGAAAAAGTTCACCATCCATCGGGAACTAAGTCCTAACCGTCTTTTTGCTCATTTTAATAGCCTGTTGAATCCAGTACTCAATAGATGCACCTTTCAGTATGCTACACCTGATTTCAACTGCGAAATATTGGATTCCCCAATCACTCGGGATGAGTTAATGGAAACTTTAAGCAGAGTCAAGGATGGTAAAGCCCCGGGATCGAATAGAATACCTGCCGAATTTTATAAGTATGCTTCTGCTGAGCTTGGAAACCATCTCTTGTGCATCTATAACAGTATCTTTGAACGTGGGGTAATTCCAACAGAGTTTAAGGAGGCGCTTATCTTCCCGATCCACAAAAGAGGAAGCTTGACTGATCCGGCAAATTATCGAGGCATTTCTTTCCCAAACGCATCGTATAAAATTTTTAGTGGGATCTTGCAAAATCGAATCAACTTGTGGACTGCAGCTAACAACTTACTAGGCGAATACCAAGCAGGATTCAGGCCCGGTTATTCCACGATCGACCACATTTTTGTCCTAAGGAGTATCGCAGAAACTTTTCAACGGAATGGCAAAAAGTTATATGCTTTTTTTGTCGATTTGAAGGCTGCATTCGATACAGTTGATCGCGATGCGCTGGTTTATAAACTCTATAACCTGGGAATGTCTCGGAAGTTCGGCAGAGTTCTTCAAAATCTTTACAGCGAAACTCAGGCAGCAGTGTGGAATGGTGAGGAGCTTTCTGATTGGTTCCGCACGAAATCTGGAGTGAGACAAGGATGTACTTTAAGCCCGTCTTTATTTTCGTTGTTTATCGACGACGTAATTCATTCCTTGCCCGGTGGTATTGAGTTAAGGCCTTGCTTTTTGCGGACGACATAGTTCTACTTGCATATACGCCCGAGTCTTTTCAATTGATGATCAATCGCCTGCATCAATATTGCTCATTGTGGAATCTGTCGGTAAATTTGGAGAAATCCAAAGTACTGATTTTTAAAAGAGGTGGAGGTGGAGGCTTAAATGAAAGGTGGAATTTTAATGGTGAGGGCATCGAACTAGTCAATGAGTATAAATAACTTGGCGTTTACTTTACGAAAAATTTAAACATGGAAAGACATTTGACGGAGAAACTTCTCAAGGCTAAATGCGCTATCAGCGCCACATGGAAACGATGTTTTGCCAATAAAAACATTGCGCACAGTAGCAAGTACAAAATTTTTGAAGCAGCGTCTGAGGCCATTTTACCAACTAGCACTCCCAACTATATGATTATGTTGGAAACGGGACTGTCTCCACTGTTTATCAAAACACTTAAGTTGCAAGTTGATTACATCTTGAAAGTCCTCAATATGAATAACGACCGGTTGCCCAAGAAAGTGGCCCTTCAAACAATTCGTAATAGAGACAGCTGGTACGCAGTGTGGTTGGAACTAGCGAACTTTTGTGGTATGGATTTAAATTTAAATAGCTCAGATTTTGGCACCTGGAAAGCGGTACTTTATAAATTAATCTCAACGGTGGACATAAAGTACAAAGAGCGGTTCTTAGAGGAGGCTATGGGTTCCCTGCATAGGATGATCTACAGCCGTTTATGTCACAATCTTCGGCTGAAAAACTATTTTCGGGATGAAAACAGCGTGGACGAGATTTCTATGATGCTTAAATTACGAGGGGAACTCCTATGCCTGAACTACATACCACATCGTGAGGATCTCCCTATATTATGCAACTTATGCAACCTTGGGGAAAGAGAGGACGTTCTGCATTTTGTTGGCAGTTGCCCAATTTTGAAGGAAACAAGTAGGCACTTTCTCGGTAAGGACATCCTAACAGACCACGAAACCTTAGCTCTGCTCAATGAATTGAACGTATCCAAGCTATACCGTTTTTGTAAGGTAGCCCTAGCATATCGTGAAAGAATAAGAAATGAAAACTTTTAACCCGATTTTTCTTTTTTTTTTATCTTTTGTTTTTGTTTTCCCTTTTTTATACTTATAAAACTGAAAAATGTTATTTAGTTGTTAACCTGGCAGACGGCAATGCCATGCTATATGATTTCGTTTTAAATCAACTGTGAATTTGTTAATGGTTACTGAAATAAAAATCAATTTATTATTATTATTATAAAATAGTGTCACCACCAAGAAAAGTAGTATTAAGTTCATCGGGTTCAAAGTCACAGTTCTTATTATTAAAGTTACTGGAGACGCCAATCTTAAATAAATTATTCCAGAGGCTAATTGCAGGCAGACAGGTGTTCAACTTTGAGGCATAATAATTTGGCTTTGAAGTACGTATGATGGAGGTGGTATTATTTCCAGCCATTTTTATATAGAACCCAGTTGGTAAATACCATTTACTATATAGATCACGATTTTTTATAGAACCGAGAACATAGGGCGTAAAACAGGGACAGGCATGGTTCGAATGGTCACTATTTTACTTGGTACACATTGATTGTACAATACTGACACATGCAGTTGTAAATACTGTACTTTTTTAATCGGATCAACAATTAGTGTCTACAGTCTTCCCAAGGGGCTGAAGAGATAGCAGTACTGAGTAAATGTACGTCGATAGGATGAAAATCCTTGAACTTAGAAGATTCAGGTGAATGCAAAAAGTTCATGTTATACATAAGTGCGAAACAGGAAATCATGATCAGAAACAAAATCAAGTAATATATAAATAAAACCAGATGACGAATCGGAAACAATAGTTAGATTAAGTAGACTAGATGAACAATGTGAGCAAAGCGTGTTGGGTACTTATTCACTAGTTCAAGTCCTAATGGAAAAACTATATCCCTCACTGGAAAGTAGGGAAACCAAAGTAAACCAGTTGAGATTTTTTGACAACTTCTAGATTAAAATAGTACTCTAGACTCATGCCTTACCCCGCTTTCCAATCTATTTCTACAATTATTATCTACCTCGGTTCATTGTGCCGATAAATCACTACTACATACGATATTAGCTGTATATAGATACATATGTATGTGCACCCATCTATCAAAAAATAAACATATGGATGGGCTTTATCTACACGAGTCATTTAATAAAACAGCAACGCGATCCGATGTAAACCAGCATGAATGTGTCTTGTTATCATAAATCCTTTCGTAGGTCTTCCTATCATAAATGCACTCATCTGACAATGAACTTACAAAACACAAACGATTACTCATAAATATATCTCTCAATAGGAACAAACTTGTTTATGACATTCCAGGGTCAAAGATAAAAAGATTTTTTTTTTTCCTTTTTCAAATAAACTTCCTCTTCACCATTCGGGCGGCATTCAGAAAACCAAAAAAAAAAAAAAAAAACAGGGAGTGCTTGATACGCAAGGCACAGCCTAACCCCCAAAAGACGCACACTCCCCTTTCATTTATTTATAGAAACAAAATATATATATAAGAAAAAACAACAGCACACACCGAAAATGGTGGCAAGTCGTAAAAGAGATTTATTACCTCAAAATAATTCACACAAAAATAGTTTCCATGTAGATGCGAGATATAGAAATAGACATAGCCCAAGGCTGAAAATACCACTATCAGCCCATCACATTTAATCACAATAAACTTGAAAATACCAAAACGAAAAAAAAAAGAAAAACTAAAGAAAACCAGGAACACCAAGAATAAATCGAAGGGGACCATGTTTTCAGAGATTAAGAAATTCATCCAACCATCCTTCCTGCACACTTCGCTTCTGCGTTAAACAAAGAATCGACTGTGGTGTTACAGATACTTTTTGAGAAGGAAATCCACGGAAATTTATGAAGGTGTGAAGAGGACCATCGCACCCAATGAGCTGACAAATCTGAAACAGGTGACGAATAACGTACAATCGAACAACACCGCCAGCGAGAATATTTTTAAACAAATGAAAAACTGAATTAAAAATATATAAAAAAAAATACAACGAACTGAATTGAATTCTTTTTATAGTCGTTATTTTTTTTTTTTCTCTTTGTTTTTGATTCAGATAAATCGCCCGCAGAGACGAACGTGTACAAAACCACCACCAGCAGTGGGCGTTCAAAAATGTACAACGTTTAGGCATCTAAAAACTAGTTTGCATACAGAAAATCCTAAATAATTTATTGCTTTGCATTTGCATTTAAATTTTGTGGTTTTGAATTAAAAAAGTAAAAATAATTGATTTTCGGGGTGATAGCGAGACAAAAGTGGTTGTGCAGTGGATGAATGAATTTGCGGAATTCTAGAGATGTGTTGTGTCACAAATGGCTCGGTAGGATGAATCTGAGTGAAAGAGAGCGAAACACGACCAAGAAGTCTCAAAATTCAGATAGAACTTCAATGCATTTTTTCTAAATTGAAACAAACACTAGAAAATATTCAAAACCTGTTCACGAAAAACTATTGAAACCCCAAAATTAGAATGAATGCCGGAAGAAGGAAGGAAACTATTCAAGACCACTGCTTATTCATCCATGGTCGATATGCTACAGCACCATTTCTATTATAAGATTTTTACTTGATATTCACTTAGCCTAGACCTACCAACTCCTACTCTTAACCTTCAATTGGTAACCGCTGGGTGCCTAGTATACTTAACCAAGAAATGGGTAACCTACCCCTTTTAGAAAATTCTTGGAGGCACTAGACAATTAAGAGGGGAACAGTGCTTTCTCACTAGAGCACTTCTTCTTCTTCCAGACGGCAGTGGACGAATTCCCCAGATGGAGTCAACGCTGACGTCTACAGTTCCAGTTAGGTTAAACTTAGTGAAAACCTTGCGCGAGCTGCTTCGACATTTTCGGATCACAGGTCTGTAAGAAATTTCCAATGATAGTCAGAACCTTGAAATAGAGATCGTAGCGGAGGAGCCTTATTGGACCAACAGCGGCGCTCATATACCCGTAGTGGATTACTGGCACCAGTGTACCAGATCTTGTGTCCTAGGAGTATAACAAAAGGAACTGGCCCTCCAGGTTCGTATTTGAGCCGTCGCGTCGGGGTAACTTCCTTACTATATAAAAAAGCAATGGTTCAGAAATAACCACAAGCCTCTGATAAGGACGATTCTAATAATTGACATTAGTTAAGTTATAATAAATACATTTAGTTAAGTTACGTCGAAAGACATATGTTAAGAGTTAAGTTTAGCTTAGAGTGCCCGCATGGGGCCAGTAAGTTAGAATAAGATAGTTGTTAATTAAGCCAGCTTTAAGCGCTTTTGTTAGAATGTAAGGTATACTGAATTGAACAAATAAAATGCATTGAAAATGAAATGAAATGACGACGATTCAACTGATGACGACCCCAGCAAACGATATAAAGATAACGACCGACTGTACGTGGAATGTTCGGACCCTTTAGAGATCACGTGAAGCCGAACAGTCACAACTGTGACATCTACTACGCAAAAAGTCTTGAGCTTCCGACACATGAGCGAACGTATTCTGACAATTCGACTTAAGGCTAAATTCCCCAAGATAAGCCACATATGTGCTCATGTCCCCACGGAACAAGGAACCCTGCCACCAAAGATTGTTTCTACGAGCTCCTCGCCAAAACATGCGAGCAATGTCCATAATTCAACGTTAAAATCGTATAGGGCGATTTTAACACCAAAATAGGAAAGGAGGACGTCTTCGGTAGGGCAGTCGGTAAACCATGCCTGACAATGGACTAAGACTAATTGGTTTCGTTGTGGAGCGAAACGTCAGTACAGCAAGAATAGGTTTCCTCATCTCAACATTCACAAGCAAATATAGCGGTCCAATGATCATGTAACGATCAACCCAATTGGTCATATTGCGAACGACGCAAGACATGCCTCCAGTATTCTGGATGTACGAACCTTCCGAGCGAACATAGACTTGGATCATAACCTTATTGTTGCCAAAGTACGAATGCGGATATCACAAACGGAACAAAGAAGAATCACTGTGAGAAAATTTAGCGTCGAAAACTTACAGTCGCAAGATCGCCAGAGTCTTCGGTGCACGCGTATCCCGTGCCGAAGACCAGTGGCAACGCTGCCACCATGCCATCAGAAACGCCGCAACTGATGTGCTGGGTTTTGCCTGACCAACATAGCGAAACTCCGAAACGAAGAATGCCGGCGAGTGTATACGGCGAAACAAGAAGCATACTATAAAGCGGCGCTGCAATGGAAGACGAAGGCAGCTCCTGAGACCAGAAAGGAGAAGAGCATGAGAAGTGCGCGATCAAGAATATTGAGAGCTTATACTACAGGAAGAATGTGCGGAAATTTTAGCAAAAGGTGAAAAGAACGTATCGGAGAAGCAAAACCCCTACAAAAAACTGTAGAGATGAAAATGGAAACCTCGTAATAGGATCATAGTCGGTGCTGAGAATATGGAAAAAACTACTTCTGCAGACTGTATAACGGCGACGAAGAGCAATATCCTACTGTCAAGCAGAATGATCCATTCAACATAGACGATGATAATCAAAATGTAGGTCCACCTGACCAAAGTGAAGTGAGGATAGCAATATCCAAGCTGAAATCTTGCTGCTGGACTTGACGGCTTACCGGCCGAACTTTTCAAGGCGGCTGGTGATGAATTGGTAGAGTGCATACACCAACTCATCTATAATACTTGGGCAGACGAGTGTATGCCTGATGAATGAAATCTCAGCATCATTTGCCCGACCCATAAGAAAGGAGACCTTCTCAACTGCACCAATTATAGGGGCATCAGTCTCCTCAACATCGCATATAAGATCTTTTGTGCGATATTGTGTGAACGTCTGAAACCTTTTTTTAACAGCCTGATTAGCAGTGGGGTCAATATTCGGCCACCGCTAGTTCTCAGATGTGGCAGCGAGTATCAAGGCAGTGTTGCAGCTCAACCGCTGTCTATGTTGCTTTCGCTGTATTTCTGTAATTTAATAATTGGTGCGTGAGATTAATAAACATTTTCACCCGAAATTATAAAATCTTCAAACCGTCCTTACTTACAAACTTAAGCTTTGGATTAAATTTTGTTTGTACTCGTACGTTTGGTACAGTGTGCAGGCAACATTTTCTGGACCTTCTCAAAATATGACGATGCAAGATATGATGTGTGGGATTCGAATAATTCTAAGTCGGCTCTGGGGGTAATTTTTGAGTCTAAGCTTTTTTACCTTTATGGTATATCGAATATTTAACGTCGAAGTTTTCTTAAGCCCAATTCGACGAATTTTAAGGATCCGTATGCACTAAGGTCAATCTATAATAGTATAGTTCGCCCAATACTCGAATATTGTTCTATTCCTTGGGATCCTATTGCTTTAAAAAATATTATTGTAATATAATTCAAAGGGTGCAAACATGATTTCTTCGCTTTACCCTACGTCGATTTTTTCACGATGGTTACATCCATGCTTTTTATGCATCAAAATGTATGTTACTCGGAATGCAATCTCTTGAACTTAGATGGAAAATGTTTGTTGTCATATACATCAGGAGTTTGTTTTGTGCTTCGATCGACTGCGAAAATTTGGTCAGGTACATTATTATACATACATATACGCTAAACAAAGGGTCCTTCTTAGAACGAGACCATTATTGCTTGTAGATCATCAACATAGCTTATATGGCATTTCATTCTATTCCAATTTTTTTTAATTCGGTATATGATTACTTAGATATTTCTGTTCCAAGAAATACATTTACTATGATCTGTTTCAGAATGTTTTTTTTTATTTAAACGAAACCCAAATCACAAAGCACTCAGATTCTTCGGTCTATTGTACTACTAGGCAGGAACCTTTCTTCAGTGCAGTATTCGTTTTCCTTTTGCTGTTTAGGATTGAACTTGCACACATCGGTTAACTAGCAAACACACTATCCATTGCACCATTGCCACTCTTGTATTAGGTGCAGATATAGTCAAAAAATCCCGCACATGTCCACTACATTTTCTCCACAACACTGCTCCTAAAAGGTACGATATGGCAGGGGAGAACGAACATTCTTTATAAACACTACATATGTCCTGGATAACTTCTGGGATCAATAAGAATGGGAAGCAGCAACGTTTCAGGCATAGACGGAACTCTACGGGTCGGAAGCCTGTTTAGTAAGTAAGTATGTATATTTTGCATCCTACTACCTTCTTTGGCTGCGTTTGATGCGCTGTATACAATTTAAGGAGCATTGCCAAAAGAATCTTAAATCTTGAAAAAAACCGTAAATTTAATTCAAAACATTTCTGGTATAAATCAGTTGGGAGCCCCATATTTCTCTTCAAACAAAAACTACAATTCAGGGAACTAAAGTCTCGAAAATACCCTAGGTATTGTGGCTCTTTAATACATTTTTTTTCTCTTGCAGATTTACTGATAGCGAAATTCCTTTATTTCAGCACAAATATAGAACAAAAAATCTATAAATAAAAAACAAGAACTTTTTGTTTTCCGTTCTGAATTTAGCTTCCCTTTGCTTTTTTCTTTGCAGAACAAGAAGGAACAAAAAACTATGTTTTCCTTTTTTTTTGCTCCCAAATGTGCCATTTCAATTCGTACACAAAGTGGATATATAAATAATTTTGTGCCCAAAACAAATGGCACTCAATACGTCCCCACCATCACTGCCACCACCACTACCATCAATATAATGTCAGAAATGGGTATGGCAAACGAAAAGATATCCTTGCCCTGGGCATGGAAAACAAACACAAGCCGATAAATTATCTCCTACGCCATTTAAGTCCGAACAAAACAAGAAAACTTCATACATATGTATCCAGGAATGTATGTATGTACCTACATATTTTCATTCGGATTCGATCAATTTCGATTTTTTTTTTGCTTGGACTGTTTTTGGTCCTTTTTTAGCCATTTCTCCTATACTGCCATCGTCGCTTTGGCATTTCGATTATAAATCGAAGAAAAGAAATGTGAAAGCAACCATTTCAAGTGAGATATCGAGTTTCAAAGGAAAAACAAAAATAACAGCAAACATCGACAGAAAGGGAGTGAAACAGACCATACGGTGCCGTTGTCGGCAATAATAATGATGAAAAAACGAAAAAAAGGATATACCTACCAAGGATAGAGAGAAAAACAGCCGCTTTTACCACTGGCATGGTTTAATTTTCTTTTCCAACTGAAAACAAATGGAAAAGGACATAAAATTGGCAATAGGGTTATAAAACTAATGAAATCGATAGGTGGGCTCACGGGAAAAGCAAAAAAAAAAAAAAACAAGGATCTGAACAGGAAAAGGATAAAAAGGTATCCTATTCAGAATGAGGTGTGAAAAAAATTAACCATACCAACTGCAGTTATAATGTCCATTAAAAGGTCATCCCGTAGCGGGTTAAGAGCAGCAACAGCCGGTGTGTCGTGCCTTGCCGTGCCATTTGAAAAAGTGTGTAACTGTGCTATTGTTGCAGTACTGCTGTTACGTGACATGCCATAAATTATCCTGTGCCTTTTAGTTGCCCTGCACTCTATGCAGCGAGGAAAGTATCCACGAATGACCAACATGCAACGTGTGGTGCAGAGTCACGATATAGGATTGAATTGACTCTTAATTACCTTTCAAGGCGCACACGTCCAATGTGGCTATGGGAGTACTCATATGTACTTGTCGACGAGTGAATGAACTATGTAGGCGGTGACCTAAGGAAATTAGTAGATATCACATTCAATTGCTAACTGGGTTCAAGTATGTGCAATTTAATGGAATTGAAACAAAATTAGGTAGTCATATCCTTCAAATAATAACATAAAAGGACGTAGAAGCTTTTGTAATTATGGACGAGTGAATCAACTATGTGGGTGATGACCTTAGAAAATTAGTAGATACTACATTCAATTGCTAACTGGGTTCAAGTAGGTGCAATTTAATAGAATTGAAAAAAAAAAAATCAGTATCCTTCAAATAACAATATAAAAGGACGTAGAAGCTTTTGGAAACGCGTAAGACGCTTTGTTTTAATTTCAAAACTGTTTGATCTTGCCCGCATTATTGTGCGGAAAAACAATCGAAATGGTGGTACTTATATCGGAAGTCCAAAAACGAAATGTGTTGTGGAATAAAAGCAATTCCCCGTGGTGTAAGGATAACAAGTATCACGTATGTTTTTTAAAATATAGTCAAAGGTTTTTGTCGTCATTTTTGTATACTGACGAAATGCACTTCCTTTATCCGCTCGCAATTGCGGATACAGGTGATGAAATTCGCCCTTAATTAATCTTTTTTGGTATATTGCATGAGTTTTTTCTCTATTTCGTTTCTTTCTACAATTTCTTAATATTTTGCATTTTAACAAACTGTTCTCTATTAATAAAGCCTTCCGAGGCCATTTCGTACTGAATTTGAACAGAAGCTGTCAACGCAAGCCACATGATCACGCGTATCGTGTTGTATTCGGACATTTCCGCATCCCCACAAATAAATGCGATGCGTGCGGGGACCGCATTGCACGCAAAACTCGTGCCCGTGTTTACGCTGGACACTGTGTTATGCGGTGCGTGCGAACACCGCTTCGCATAGCCCGTGCCCGTATATACGCTGGACACAACGTTTGCACGGTTTGCACGGGCGTAGGAAAGAATAGGCATAGAGAGAGAAAGATGGGTGTAGTGGTTTGAAACTCAGATGGTGGTGTCCAAACAACTGGAGAGATTTGTTTTGTTATTTTTTCTATTTTCGAACTGACTGTTTATATATTCCATGAGAAATAAATAAATGCTTTCTGATATCAGGATTTGAAACATGAACCATTAGCGTGGCAATCGATAACGTTACCACTACACCATCGCAACCCCCTAAGTTGTTAAACAAGCCAAAGCCAAATAGAGGTAAACGTCCTTAAATCCACCATGTGATACTAAGAAAGCTGATTACTTCGCCGATACTTTTCTCCGATATTTATGTACTAATCGCTACAATCTGCATGGTTCCTGTTTCCGGTTGCACGGATCTTGTGCCATCTGCAGCTGGGCCACATCTGCCTTGATATGATGCATTCCCGCAACCCTATCCATCTGTTGTTGGCGTCTATGTTGCTGTGTCGCGGCACCCATAGGAGAGTGATCCTGAACTGATGACCCATTGAAACGAGTTCCTCTTTGCACTGGTTCACCAGTTTGGAAGATGATGTAGTGGAAACTATTGCCTTGATAGCAGACTGGCTATCAATAAGGGTGGCCATGGTACTAAAGGGTGTAGAGTTGTATTTTAGTAGACGGACACTCTCTCGTGCAGCAAGTACTTCCGCCTGAAAACTCTGCATGAATCTGGTACCCGGTATATCAGAGAAAATCCCCAAACCTACTCAGCAGTCCATTTGTCCATTTGTGAGCCATGGGTGAAGATCTTGACTTCGTACTCGCGTGTCACTCCACTCTGGATGGGAAACTGGCCGTGACGTTATTTCTAAAGTTTGCTCTTCCTTTAGCTTTCAGTTGAGTTTTGGGTCAAGGTACTTAGCGCTGTTGGAAAAAGAGAGTATAAAAAGCCACGCAGGCTTTTTTTTTCGCTGCTCTTTATTGAGCTTCCAGTTGAGCTTTGAGTCAAGGTATTTAGCGCTGTTGGAAAAAAAGAGTAATTGGTTGTTAAGCCGTGGAGGCGTGAAGAGCGGTATTTTGGTTTTCGTATTAAAGAGCATCAGTTCAGTTTTAATTGGATTAACGATGGGTCCACATTTAGTACCCAATGTGCGTATATTATCCTTCCATTATCTCACTGATCACTGAACGAAACATCCCAGATATTAGAATTACCACATCATGCGCATACGCGGCATCCCTACCTAACAAACCTACATTACCAATGCTTTACATTAAACTTTCATGAACGTTTTTTACATTGAAACTATAGGATGTACTTAGTACGATTTTATTGACATGTATGACTTTAGTTAAAAATGTCACTTTAGATACAGTTTCAAAAACAGTGATTTTGTTTAATGAAAAATAAAAAAAAAAACGTTAATATTTGTGTGTGTTTCCGTAGTGTACCTAACTGCTTGCACTACTGTATTGAGTGTGTGTGTGTGTGCCCTGGTGGATAATCCCACTGGGGAAGTTATAATTGGATTAACACATTTTCAGTATTGTATTCAGTTGGCAATTATATTTAAAAAACATGTAAATGAGCATCAACTAAAGTGCGGGCGAAGCAAGGTGAGCTGGTGACCTATAACAAAAAACTCCATGTGATGGATAAGGCTTACATACTACAGTCGTATATGCCTTTTACTATGACTTAAAATGATGACTCAACTGTTAAATCAAAAATCGACTGATTTTAAATGTTATAAAATAACCAACAAATGGAGTGTAAGTAGTGATGGACTTATAGTAAGGCACACTACGCACCGGCATACGGCGTCACCACAGAGGGGGCACCACAAAGAGACATTCCTTTTTTTTTCCTAGTTAAAACTATTTCGGTTATTAGACTTCTGATTAAAAACTATATGTTTGCTCAGGACTTTTCTCCTTATTTTGTTTCATAATGAATAAATGATTCCATCTGTGCTTTGGAAGTGAATATATCTAACAAAAAGAGAAAAACTAGGGCACCGTTTACAAAAAAATCCTAGGCTACCAAAAAGTTAAATCCGGCGCTGAGTGTAACATTGATTTTATACTTAACTATGTTAACGGCTCATTATCGATTATAATAAATATTCGTTCAGCTCGATTTGCATTCAAACTCCACTCGAAAAACAATTTCACATTTCACACATTTTATTATACCATTAATGCAATTTTGAAGTAGATACCCAATTTTATTTGTCAGAATAACAAACTAAAGTTCACCATTGACACCGCACAATTACCATTATATGGCCAATTTATTTGAATTTTGATCGAAACAGAATTACCACAAACTGGTCTTTAAGTTCACATAAATTTAATCAGAATAGCATATTTTTTATTATCATAAATTAACCATTTCAATAACGATCCAATCAAATATGGCAGTGTTTTCTCTTATTAATTGTGTTTTAATAATGCCATATTTAAGAAGCTATTTGCGCTCGAAACGGGTTTGTAAATAAATGTCAATGATTCCAATTTGGCAATAATGGTGGGAAAGAGTGATCATCACAAAAGATTTATTCGTAAAAGTATGGACATTATACATTCTTAATTATTTTCAAATATTCTTAAGTGGTTTTATCAAATTGAGGAATTATGATATTTCAAAATAATGTTTTATCACATCATAACGTAGGTGGTGGGAATCGTTCTTCATATCAAGGGGTGTGGCCAATACATTTGGGATTTCTTATACATTCTTGGATATAGTATAATTTCTTGGCAATTAAGGAAATATGTCCAAACGGCGACCTTGCTTCTTCCACAGGTTTATTTTCGGCGTCAAATTAATACAAAAAAAAGAATAATTGGAGATTGAATATTTTCTACCTATAGTTGTTTATATTAAATGTACATACGGTGGGTTCTCTCGAATAAAACAGGAAGTAAAGATTAAAGCATATGTACTTTGTTTCACTAAGTCCTAACATGTTTGCCGGATACTGCACACATTCATTTTATAATTTAGGTTTTGAGGCCCATTTTTCGAAGCTAAGGAAGGTCTTCATCTTTACACTTGAAACTAGTCTTTTCACGGGTCCAATAGGCGTGATACATTAATTAAATCTCTTGAGATACGTTTTGTATGTTTTGAAATGGTGAATTTTTCCAGTGTAACGCTGAGACACCTAGAGAGTCCTTTCCTATTCTCCTTAATTCACATTTTTAACCACTATGGGTAATTTCCGTTTGCGTTGACAGGTTTTGGAGGACAAGATTCATTGACAAACTATACGATCTGTGCAGCGACACTGACTTAGTCATAAAACTGCGTATTGGAGGTTTGAGATGGCTAAAACATGTAGAGCGAATGGACACCAACACTCCGGCCCGCATAGTCTGCGAATCTAATACAGAGGGACGATGATGACGCAGTAGAGGGCGTCCTCGCTGTAGGTGGCGCGCACAAGTTCAAGGGGACCTTAACCAACTGGGAGTGGCGCAACTGGAGGCAATTAGCTAAGGGCGGAGCTGAAAGGACAGGCTTGTTGGTTGAGCCCCGGGTTCACCCCGAACTGTAGCGCCACTTAAGTAAGTAAGTATTTCCCCTTAACTTCTACTCGCTACAAATAATCTACGAGTCTCTTAACAAAACTTTGTACGTTTTAAGAAGGGTTGATGGGCAAGAATATTGTGGAAATGCATTTTCGATTGTCAATGTGAACAATGCTTAAAAGGTGTGGAGATACAGTCATTTTGCATACTTCTCTGAAACTTTAATTGTAAGCTACAGTATGTACCAGGGAGCTACAGATGCAAAATTAATGTCAACTCGGCGAAAACTGAGTTAGTGCTAAAAAGCATATAATTCCGGAGATCACAACACAAAAAATTAAACTAATGCAAATGAATCTATTGCACTCAGACGCAACTGCTCCATTGTACTACCAGAGTGCAAACCCTGATTTACCCATTTTATTGCAATTCCCTTGTCTTTCTAAGAAAGCTAAGCAAACACTTCAGTGATGAGGAGCTCACATCACCACATCCGCACCGAGGATCTGCCACCTGATACTAGCAAAGGTCGGACACTCACAGAGATAATGTTCCGCGGTGTCGTCGCTCTCTCCACAAGCATCGCAGATTGTAGTGTCCCTCGAGCCCAGCACATTAAGGTGCGTGGCGAAAGCAAAGTGGCCTGTCAAGACGCTAATAAGTTGTCTACAGTCTTTTTTTGCTGAGAGACAGCAAGAATGCCGCTGATTTCTTACAGACGTCCGAGAGCATACGTTCAGTCTACCTACATCTTGGAAAGTCATGCCACTCACAATTGTGTTCGTGAGAGACCCAATCGTCAATGTAAGCCATAACCGAGGAGGACTCAACGCGGGTTCGAGACCTGAGAAATCCCCCTCTAAGTCTTGTCTAGCAATCTCATTGGCGATCTCGTTCCCCAAGATCCCAGTGTGACCTGGGACCCAGACAAGAGACAAAGAATTCAGCCTTGTGACCGAGTTCAAAGAGTTTTTGTTTTCACGAACTATTTTGAAAGTGGTTGAAGGGTTAAGCAATGCTTTAAGCGCAGCCTGACTGTCACTACAGACACAAATACTAAGGCTCTTCCACGTGTTCTTCACAACATAGTTCATGACCATTAGGATTGCATAAGTTTCCGCTTGGAAAACAGACGCATATTTGCCTAACGAGAAGTGAAGTCTAATGCTGTCGACTTCCCCGAAGACACCAGCACTAGAGCCTCGACTGGTTTTGGAACCGTCCGTGAAATACGACTACATTCCATTCCTGGCTCAGACTCTGGCTGAAGCCAGTCCTGAAGACAAAGAAAATCAACTCTATATTTGGGCATCAGCTTAAGTTCTGGTGTCATTGCGTCAGACGGCATATCCATAAGACCGGAGTCGTAAGATAAGTGTCGCGCAAGTTTATCAAAGTTCCAGTGTGGAGTATACCAAAATCCACACCGCCTAAGACGATGAATGGCTTTGATAGTGCAACCCGTGATATAAGTATCAAGGGGAGGTAAATTCAGCAAAGCATCTAGAGCAGAGTCAGGCGTACTCGGCAAAAGCTCCCGTGCAGACAAGACAATCCGTTCTTTGGAGTTTGAGGCAAAACGCCGCCACATATTTCGGCGTGAACCCCTTCCACCAATCAACCGACACATATGCGAGGAATGGTCTTATCATAGCCGTATAGATCCAAAGAACTTTATTCGATGACAAGCCCCATGTCTTGCCAAAATCAAACTTACACTGCCAGAAAACTGAGAGCACCTTGGATGCTTCCGACTCGACATGTTTAGATCAATGATGTTCTTATCCAAAATCTATCCCAGATATTTGGCTTCATTGGAAATGCTGATAGTGACGTTTTTTAGTACTGGCTGAGTCAGACTGGTCAGAATCCTCCTTCTCGTAAAGAAGGACGGGAAACTAACTTGGTGAGGAAACTAACTTGGAAAATGAACGTACATTAACGCATTAAGAAGGTCGCTACTTCATTATACGCATGTAAAAGAGCCAACAACGTAGTATAAGACACGGACTACTTAATAACGTCCCTATATTTCTATATTAAGTACAACAGTAACACGTTTTTGAAACATAGATGGGTACAGCTTGTTTAGCTTAAAATAAAAACTGAAGTGGTTAAGATTCATTCGTAGTGTCCATACATTTTATGTCTCATATGCAGCCGTGTGCCAAAATGAATTGGCACCATAGCCCTTAGCAGAATCATTCGATTGATGTATTACAATCTAATCCCAAAAGATCTCACAAAGAAAAATCCTACTAGTGAAATTTTTTTTATTTAATTGCATGTTATCATGCACCATTTCTGTACAACCTTATGTAGAAGGTTAAGTTAGGCTCATGAGGGTTAGGAGACAAAATCTCCCAAGACAGCATGTGCCAGAGTGCTGATCATCGCGATCCCTAGGGGTGGTAGGGGAACCTATAGAAGGCACAAAAAAAATGCCTATGTATTAATTGAATATCCATTATTGTGGCATGTGCCTACAGATGGTTGCATCAAAATTATAGTACCCAATAGGAGAAACTTGCCTCGATAAGAATTTTGTTTCGTTTACTCCTTTTGTTTTACGGTCGGCTTTCCTCGTACGTAAGCGTCAAGTCTTCCAGTCTTGGGTTTTTTGACCTTCCACATTTTTCGTATGTACTTGTATGTTCTTTCCCAGAGTACTGCCCCAAGTTTTTAATGGTCTGCCAGGTCCTCTTTTATCAGTTGTCATTTGTAGTGTTTTTCAGATTGAGCTCGTTGGAATCGTAGGCGAACATGTGAGCCGAAGTATTTCAAATCATCCGGTTTTTTTACCTCTTCGTTTCCAATTTTCATGGCAGTGTGATTCTCTGTTCTAAATGCATATTGTCAGTGTGTTTGAGTCTAGCGCTCTAACCCAGGCAGATAACATACGCTACATGACTACTGGATCGTCTGGCAGAAGAGCAATGTCATCGGCATGGAGCCTAGGTATGTCATTCTGGATGTCGCGGGTAAGGAATCCATTACAATGTTAAATAGAAATGGACTTAAAGCGTATCCTTGATGAACCCCAACATTCACTCCAAAGGTGTTAGGCAAACTTGATAGGCATTTAGACTGTGTTTTCCTTGGTGGTACGTAATCTTCACCAAATAAACCACAAGGTTTGAGTAAAACAATATCAAATTAAGTTCCTTGGTTCTCGGTCAAAAGTCTTCTCTGGGTCTATGAAAATGCTATGCAGGTTTGGTAAGGTACTTTTAAATTTGTAAATAATCACTTTTGATGTGGATTAAGGTAAACAGATACTTTCATTATAGATAGACTTGTAATTAATTTAAGCGCAAAACATTCAAAAACTGCAACGGCTACAATGTTCCAACTACACACGAGTAGCATGCAAAAATTTCCTAGTAGAATTAAACATTTTTGAACGAAGGTCGGTTTTATCTTTTTTAATTTTTTTAGCTAAAATAGTTTGTAAATTAATAGAAGGATATGTGGCGTATACTACTCAAAGAAATTGCTCTTCGCCCTGATGTGACGGTTGAGCTCATCAGTAGACTGCCACCACATCTTGTCTAGACGCACTGTTTGCTCAATATTTGTGTCGTTCAATATAAAAGTGAATTATCTCTATGTAATTGCATTTTGAAATAACGAGCTTTTTGCAAATTTATGTGTAGGAAAAAAAGTACAAGTATTCATTCAGTGTTTTCTGTGCAATTCATGATTTCAATTATTGACGTTTCCTTACTTCTATAATGAAAGATTTGACTAAATGTGATACCATTAAGCGAAAAAAAAAATATATTTTAAAAATATGGAGTTACACCACTTTTACAATGAACGACACATTTACAGAGGCTTTATGATTTTATTTGCTAACAGCGGATGTTAGTTACATATGTATTTATAAGGGTTGTCCGGGAAGATTTTTTAGAATGTGGCGGAACTGATTTTTTGACGTTTCCAAATTTCATACTCATAAAGTTCGACACTTTTTGTGGTAGGAAACATTAAAACCTAAAAACGCAATATCAATTAACGTTCTTGGACGAATTCTTGGCGTATTGTGCTGAACGAAAGCAACTTTACCTACAAGAAAGTGGATAGATTGCCTGTATATACAAACTCTGCTTAAATACCGTACGCAAACGAAGCAAAATATCTAGGAATGTCTCTAGATGTTAAGCTTAAATGGAAATCGCACGTAAAAAAAAACGCGACGAGCTGGAAAACAAATACCGACAAATGTGCTGGCTACTCGGAAAACATTCGAAGTTGAGCCTAGATAACAAACTGCTTATCTATAAGCAAGTACTAAAGCCAGTGTGGACGTATGGTATACAACTATGGGGTTGTACCCAGAAAAGCAATAGAAACATCATACAAACTTTTGAGAATAAAGTTCTTAGAACGATCGTTAACGCACCGTAGTATGTACGTAACGAAGATATTCACCGGGATCTGGGAATTCCCAGCGTCGTCGAAGAGATATCAAAATTTGCGCGTAAACACAAAGATCGTGTTCACGGCCATTGTAATCTTACCGTCATTCAACTACTTGACGCGAACAATTCAATTCGTTCTCTGCAAAGGACAAAACCTTTTGACCTCCCGCCATAGTATATGCCAGTAGTGAAAAAGGCAGGAACTTTCATTAGAATTTAACCTGTCAAAGTGTTACATTTCTTTTTAACTACATACAAACATCTTTTTCTAAAAATCACGAGTCTCGTAAGCGAAAATGAAACTGCTGGATAAGCATCGGCTTAGTTGTAGTATTCATTTTGAAGAGATGTTTTTTTTTAGTGAGTAAAAATCTCCCACTACCATAGGCACGCGCGGTCGGGCCTTATGGTGTCTTTAAAAGATTTTTCATCTGATCTCGGCAAAAAAAATAAAAATGAACGTCCCAAAGACATCGCGAGACAGGGGAAGCAGAGGAACCTATAAGCGCCTGAATCACACAAATGTAACGACGCCAGCATTTGATTGGCCTCAGAAACCAGGTAATCTAAGATCAGGAGGCCTGTTGATATTTCTGAGGTCAAATAGGCGAACTCCACAGGCGGATCAGTAGAACTGCAGTGAAGTGCAGTTTCGGGCCATAACCGCGCCAAAATAGGAAGAATAAGAAAACGACGAAGAAATATTGACATGTAAGCGCCAAGTGGTTTCGTTTATACAGTGTGTTTTAATTGAGGCGGTTAAAGTCATAGTAGTGTGAGTCACTTCTCAAAAATGTTAGTGATTTTACGATTTATTGGTTTGTTTTGTAAGCGTTTTTTTTGGTTGCAACTTAACTTTTGTTGTACCTTGCTTTAGGGGGTTTACACTTGTATCGATCCCACAATTAAGGAATGTGGTCAACCTATGAGGTGTGAGATATCAGACCGCTGTTAGTGTAAGTCCAGAAATGATACTACACGTGCCAGAGCTGTAAAAGAATGCAATCATTTCGTCATTTTACTCATTTGACTTCTCGTGGATTTGTTTCAATTCAATGACTTCAACTTCAAAAAATAAATCACCATTCATTTTGAAGTCATGATTTAGCAATCATTTTTTGCAATCATAATTTTGAAGTCAAAATGAATGCAATCATTTTGAATGCTCTGCACTCATTGAAGTCACCTTTGAAGTCTTTGAAGTCATCTGAAGTCATTGAAGTCTTTTAAATCATTGAAGTCATCTGAAGCCAAAAATACAAATACAAATATTTGGCGCAACAGCTCTTTAAAGTGTCAGGGCCTAGCTTCTCGCAACCACTCATGTTGTGTGCGTTATATTTTTTCACACGAATGGAAGGGACCTACAGTTTAATGTTGAATCCGAACGGCAATTTGAGAAGCTTTTACGTGACAACAATACTCTCGGATGTTTGTCAGACGCTCGCGAGAGGTGGGACCGTGAAAAAACTTTTTGGTGTTTTCTGGGATTCGAACTTGGAACATCATGCGTAGTGATCCGACACACTAACGACTTACGCCACGGTGCTCACGACGACACCAAAAAAAAAAACAGATTCAATAACTGCAATGACTTCAATGAATTAAAAGACTTCAACGACTTCAGATGACTTCAATGAATTAAAAGACTTCAGACGACTTCAATGATTTAAAAGATTTCAATGACTTCAAAGACTTCAATGACTTCAAGCGAATGCAATGAATGCTAGTGGCTTCAAGGTGATTTCAATGAGTGCAGAGCATTCAAAATGATTGCATTCATTTTGACTTTAAAATTATGATTGCATAAAATGATTGCTAAATCATGACTTCAAAATGAATGGTGATTTATTTTTTCTAAGTTGCAGTCATTATTGAAGTCATTGAATTGAAACAAATCCACGTGAATTCTTAGTATGACTTCAGTGAATGCATTCCGCAATGATTGCATTCTTTTACAGCCCTGACACGTGCCATGGGAAGTAAAATGGGAAGTAAGTTCAAATTTCACTACACCATCGACAAATGGCAAAAAGTAAAAGTTTGATAGATAAAAGGGACAGCAGATGTGATGTAAGTTTCGCCGGTGTAAATCTCAAGTTCTTAACATGAACTAAATTTGACTTACACCACTATGACTTTAACCGCCTCAATTATTAATTTACTGAAAAAATGGAAGTTTCTCGCAGAGGTTTTCATTGGATAATATTTTATGATTTTAAATTCGTTCTGCTTTGGGTGATGAAGTACCATCTAATGCTACAACTTTTAATTGGTTTGCGGAATTCAAATGCAGTCCAGCGTCAGTGATGAATTTCCTGAAAGTAGGCCTTGCAGTTTTGTTCCTCCAAAAAACCATTGATGCCGTACGCGCAATGATTCGAACCGATCGGCATGTAACATCCGTAAGTTATAAGCAACCTCGGGCATTAGTTAGACCGGAATTTAGTTAATATTGTATGAACATTTAACTGTGAAGAAACTTTGTGCTAGGTAGATTTCACACAAGCTGACCGATGATCATAAACAGGGTTATGTCAAATAGTGCAAAGAATTGCTCTTGAAATTCGTTACTGGAGATGAAATCTAGATATACTCGTATGAGCCCGAATCTAAGCGACAATGGACTGTTTGGGTATTCCAAAATGAGTGAAAACGGACAAAAGTGACTTGTTCTCGAAACACTTCGAAAAAAATGATTGCTCGTTTTTACCCTATTTACCGGGTCATGTTGCTACTGTGGCAACAATAATATCGCTTGGTAGGTATACAACAATTTGTTGACCGAAAGTCCTCAAAAAATTGCGTTAAATAAATAAAAATTGACGTGTCATTCTCCATCATGGCAATGCTTTTTCTCACGCAGCTACTCAAACAATTCAATTTTTGAAGTATCAAAACGTCGAATTAATGATCATCTGCTCATATCCTGATTCATTACCTAATGTTCATCAAAAATAAAATGCGTGGCTGTAGATGCTGTAGAGGCATTTAAAGAGCGTGTTCTGAGGTGTCGGCTTCAGAGTGAAACATGTGTTTGGAAAACTGGTTCCATCGAATGGAAAAGTGTATAAATCTTGAAGGAGAATAATTTGATAAACAATAAACCCGTTTAAGCTAATCAATTTATGTTTTTTCTTAATTTTTTCGAAAAATTTATTGGTCGACGTTCGTACATATATGTATGCTTCCACACGTCTTTGGTCAAAAAATGTTAGCGGAAGTATGGTGACTTCGTTTGTCTGAATCAGAATGATCGGTTTCAAGTAAAAAGAGTCGTTTTCAACTCATGTTGTGATCGGTTATATGTAGGTACATAGAATTTAAAATGTTGTGTCCGAATAAAAAAAATTTGGAAAATTGATTCAGCCACCTTTTAATAGACATTCTACTTTCGATTTTGTATTCTTTTTATTCATCGCTCTCATTTGAAGCCGCCTAGCATAACATTTTAGAGCTGGTTCTATGTACTATTAGACAGGAAGTTAAAGTTATCTCCCATAAAAAAAAAACTAACGTCAATCGGTCAATTTTACTTATTCCCATCGCAAAACATAATTTTCCTCATACCCTGCAGACAATTTCGTACAGAGGATTGTCGCAAGGTCCCCTCGTTCTGTGTGAGTAGGTTTGCTTTTGGTTACATTCAACATACCTACGGGGGGAATTTATCTTCTATGGTTACGAACAATTGAATTTTAAAATTTTCGAAGTCAAAATTCTATAGACCACGATTGGTAAATTTACTACCCCAAAACATCGTCAAATATTCCTTTTGAAACCTTAACTACAAAAAGAAAACTCAATAGCTAAAATTGACCAACCCTCCGACGGCAGAGCACCACAGATACAATACTCCGATATTATAGCTAAAACTATACATTCCGTCTACACTAAAAGTGGGGGGTATTGTAATCAAATTAAAACCACGGCTCTTAATTTATTACCACCGAAAATTACCAATTAAGTTCTCTTTAACTTAAAAAAAAAAACTTTCCCTTTCAAGTTATATAAGAATGAACATCTTAAAAGCCGCAATAGCAATTAAATTAATTTATAATAAAAAACCAACCCACCACCAAAATGAGCATCGGATTTTAGTTTACACACTTCTAATTAAATTTAGAAGAAAAATAATCAACCAGTGCACTTTGAAAATAACACCACAGAGAGGGAGAATATATATAGAAAAGAAAAATAATAAAATTACAATAATTATTCAACCTGTTCAATTAAAAGTTTTTGGCACGCACTAAAACCCATAAAACTCATAAAAGAAACACATTCTCAGATGAAATTCACTGCTGCCGCCGCTGCATCTATCTCTTTCAATTGTTGCCGCACGAGCACAGAGCATCCTTCAGATACAAAAAAAAACGTGTCTTAAAACTCGCTCAGCCAAAAAGAGCAGAAGAAGAACAAAAATTCATCCATGAATTGAGAAAAAAAATGTGCTTGTATGCTTGCTACTAGCAGCCATATCCGAAAAACGTTCTTCCTCTCTGGATATTCTGTTCTCTGTTCTTTTTTTTTTATTTCAATCAGTGCAATGATTTTTATTTTTATGCTTGTTGTTACGATCTCGTTTCCACTTACTTAAATCCCCGTTCTAACTGCACGCTTTATGTCCCATTCTGGCATTATCTGTGTGTATACACAGAGTAGATACTGTATGTATATTCATTGGTAGGATAGATATTCGAAACGATAATGAGGCCATCTCAGTCGCACTTAAAGTGGCCATAAAAGCAATTTCTTTTATGTTTTGTTGTTGTTGGGGCGCTTCTGGTTCGGTTGGCTTCAGAGCGGCGGCGTTTGAGAGCTGCGTCCAAAGACATTTTTATTCATTTTCCCACACACAAAATTCACTTTTTAAGAGCGTACAGCAAACAGAGAGAATCTATCCCACTTGCTTTGCGATGGATAGAGAGAGATGTCATGAATGGAATGTGTATCTACTGATGGGTCTTGTGTTGAGTGAAAGGCGTTTTGAGTGAGAATGTGTCCTTTGCTCTCTCATCGAATTGAGAGTGGAATTCAAATGGGCTGGATACGGTTGAAAGATACTTACCACCATGATGGTGCTGTTTCGGCGTCGTTGTTGAGTTATCGGTCGTTTCGCTTCACAATCATGGCTTCCGTGATATGCTGGAGGCGTGGTTTCCAGCAGTGGCGTGCGCTAACATTGTCTGACTCGGGGCAATTGGAAAAATTTCCAAACCGTGGCTATTTTTCCGGCGGTACATTTTAAAAAATTCACGTCTTCTAAAATTTCAGAAGTATCTTTTGCACAATTCTGCCATCTAAACATCTGTTAAACGATAAAAATTAATTACACACTATTTGAACTTTCTCATAACCTCAATTTGAAGCAGCGAAAAACGCGAAAATATCGCACAGATACACAAAAATATATTCCGCAACTATAATGCTAAAAGCCAACTTGTTTTTTCTCAACTGACTGTGAGCCATATTGAAATTAAACTCCCCCTACTACTACGAATACCTACTGCCAGCCGAATGGTTTTGCATGACGTCACACAGTCACATACATTGTATCTAATTGTATTGTATATGGGTGTATCTATAGACGATGGTGTGTCTCAATTTGAGCCTGGGATTGTAGCATTCGCATGATTTTTCGATTACAATCAAAATTTAAGGGCAAAGATACGAAGATTATAATTCTTTTTTTGATTGTTCATGGCAGTTTGGTTAGAGATTAATTCTACCTTCTAAATAAATAATGATTAAGTTGAATGATTTCTTTTCTGTTTGATACTTTCCTGGTAGTTCAATTGAAATTCTAAACGATTTAAAATTTATCTAGGTATACCATGGATTCGGGAGGTATCGTTTCAGTTTTTAATGGAATCGTATGGTTTTGGTGAGATACAGGTTATTTTTAACAAGTAATGTAATAAATTCAACAGTTTTGTGATTTATTTGTTACAGAATTCTGTATGGCGTTTGGTTTAGAAAAAATCATATGTTTTCCATTTATGGGTAGGTACCCCGATTGATTTATAGGGATTCCTTCCAACGCCTCTTGTTCATTTGAAATTATAATTTGTATCTCAATGTGTTCGGGGGTGAGAGGAGACAACAAATATTCAAAGTCCAAATCGATAAATTTAAAAATTAGATGGAAATATTGTATTAGATACTTTTCATTTGGTGTCGTTTCGGTGTAAAGCTCATTGGACTTGTAGAATTTATTTATGGCCATGTTGTCTGGTTTATCTTCTCAGAAGAAAAAAAAAATGTATCTCAAAGAACTTTTTCTCTATAAATTTGGATCTTGTTGGCTGAAAAAATTGTAAGACAACAACCTCCTGATCAAAAAGGAATCAAGACAGTTTTTGTGGTTTTCTTCTTTGCATGGAATTTGTAAAAAGAAAAACACAAGCGCAAGTCCAATGAATAGAAACACATGATATGAATTCTGTGGGTATATGCCCCAAGCTTTGTTGGCAATAAATTTCGTCTGGTGATGTTGTCGTGATGACCCTGAATAATGATGATGATGGTTTTGATATGTTTGCTTCTATACCACAAACAAAGCGAATTTTTTTCATAATTTAAAGAAATGGACACATGGTGTGCGTTTGTGTGTAATAAGCTTCGCCTGATGAATGCGAAATGATTGAGAGGAAATTGAAGATGAATGGATACGAAAAAAGAATGCATTTCAGTTTCATTGAATTTTATTATTTTTTAAACAGAAATTTGTTTTGTGTAGCCATGGATATTTTGGTAGAGTGGTAATTAATGTCGCAGACATTAGGGATACGATGAACTTATAAACTGAAAGGAAATGTTCTGTCTGTACATTTTTGTTTGGTCTTCTGCGTGAGCTTTTTATCTTTATATTATATTTTTTTTTTTGGGGTGAATGACGAAGAGGACAAAAGATAAAAAGACGTTCACTGAAAATTAAATAGATTTATTGTTTGTTTGCCTTAAATTTATTGCTTGAAGTTCGGGACTAATAAATATATGTATGTACTCATAGCTTATATAGAATCTTTTTTTTTAAAACATAAAGCACACAAAAAATACAACAAAAAAAAATATTTTAGTCTTATTTGACAGTTCGGTCTCATAAAGTATCATCTAATTAAGCTTCTTTCAACGATGCTATTGTGTTAATGTTTTGTCATAAAATTAGGAAGATTATCTGGTTCTGTTTTTTTAAATTTGTTAGGAATTAATGGCTTTATAGGTATCTTCTTTCTTGAAAATATTATGTCATGCATTTTGGCCTCCATTCGCCAATAATAGATAATTGTAGTCATGTCTCTATTTAGTCAGAGTAGATATTACTACTTTGAAACTATGTGAAATCGTTGTTGGATTTTTGCTGTGAAAATGGCTTACCCATTATGAACACTATCTTTCCGCACAAAGCCATTCACAAATACACATGGTACCGTTAAAGTCTTCAGCAGAACTCGCTGATAGATTTCTTTGTGGTACCATCGTGTCTGAAGAGAATGGTTTGTGATGTTCGCGTATTGAGAGGGGCCGAACTGTCAACTGATCACTACTTCGTGCTAAGCAAATTGTATCTCAGCGATGTAGTGCCCCCCCTACCAAAGCGGAAACCAAGGATGGCTACACACATACGATGGGAGAGGTTACTAAACGATGTGATACGGGAGACATTTGCGCGGCAAATATCTGAAAGGTTTGAACGAATTTCAACTGTTCCATCAAACGTAGAGGAAGAATGACAACTGTTTTCAACAGCGGTTATTGCCTCTGCGGGAGATGTTTATGGAGTGAAGCGGCTGGTAGTGAGAAAAGAACTTGGCTTGAAACGCCCGGAGTTCAAGAAACCATCAGAGAGAAGAAGAGAGCCTGGATTCACTTGAGGAACTCCGATTCTCGAAATCGGTACACTGAGGTGCGAAGAACTTGCAAATTAGCTGTGAAAACAGCGAACGAACAGTCTTCGAAGGAGTTTGGCGAAAAATTGGCACATGATAACAGATCTGCAAATAAGACGTTCTGGCAGCCCGTCCGCCGACTCAGAGGAAGGAGTCAAATCCAAAGACGGTACACTTTTTTCCAATGAGGATGACATCTTACACAGATTGAGCGAGAACATTTCAGAATTGCTCAATCCCGAACAGGGCACCGACTTATGGTCGAGAGTAGGGCGGAAAGTAGTCCTACGGTAGAGGAAATAACTTTGGCGATCAAATCGCTAAAAATTGGCAAATTTGCTGGTGTGGATGAAATCCGACCAGACATGCTCAAGGCTTTAGGTAAAGAGGGAGTGCAATGGCTCTCGCGTGGCCTGGGAATATGGTGAAACACCTGGTAATTGGCAAATGGGGGTAATTATCCCTCTTTTTAAAAAGGGACAGTCTTATATACAAACTGTAGATTCTGTGTTCGGATTAACGGTTTTAAATCAATACCTCTCACTGTGGGCGTTGGACTCCGCCAAGGGTGCGTTTTGTCACCTCTCCTCTTCACTGCATATATGGACTGGATGTTGCAGCACAGCCGTGTGGAGAATGTTTCAAAGTGGGGGACTTAAGGATTAGTTATCTGTTCTTTGCGGATAATTTGGTCATCCTTGGGTCTTCTCAAACCGAACTTCAGCGCACGCTCGAAAGGTTTGTTGCCGTTTTTGATGATGCTGGAATGAAAATCAACGTGAACAAATCGGAAGTAATTGTTGTTTCCAAAATACCAATGTTAATGGAGTCTCACTGAAGCAGGTGGATAAGTTTAAGTAGCTCGGGATCTTATTCACGAGTGATGGGAAGAACAATGCTAAATTATCCTGTAGAATTGGTCAGGCTGGATTAATTTGGGAGGGCTTGATCAATCTGTTATAAGGAAGGCCGAACTTAGTGTTCAAGCTAAATTATCGGTTTTTAACTCGGTGTATGTTCCAGCTCTCACCTATGGTCATGAAATTTGGGTAGTGACCGAAAGAATAAGACTGCGGATTTTTTACTTTTTTTTATTTTTTAAACAGGTGTTTAAAAGTGCGGCCACGCCATTTTGGCGTGGCCGCACTGTGACCAAGGAGATCTATTCTACCAGAGGCCACTTTTCAGAGCAGCAGTGCTTCTACTTTCCTTTTAAAAGCGATAATTACCAAATGTTTAGGGTCAGTTTAAAGGCGGAATCGGATATTCCGCAGAAGGGTTCAGGTCCAGTGAATAACTCAGAGGAGCCTTTCTTAGCTAGCAGGTATGGAGTTTCGTTGCCGTCAACGCCTACATAACCCGGTACCCACCACAATTTTAATTTATTGTGTCGAGCCAAGTTTTGTTACCTGTCGAAGTAGCTTAGAACTGACTTTGAACTGATGAAATGGGGGATCCGTGCTTTAAACGCCGCTTGACTAACGGTGAGTATGTGGATAGAGGCACCTTTGATGCCTGAGTGCAGGTTAATGTTAGCACAAGTCTCAATAGCATAAAGCTCGGCCTGGAAAACACTAGGACTCTTTCAGAGTGACCTATATTCGTCCCAATTTTTATTGCGTTTTGCGGTGTTAAAAAGTTTTCTCACCCTTTTGCGGAGTATCTCTAGCTGGTCATTCTACCACCGTACGCTCTGTTTACCTGTATTGTCATTTTTCGGGACACAGCTACTCCTGAAAAAAGAGATTAGGAAGTCATTACGTTAGCAGGCTGCCACATCAACATCACATTTTGATCTTAAAGATGTGAGCAGCATGTCATCTTTGACGGCGAGATTTTCGCGGAGAAGTGCCCAATTAGTTCGTTTCGGTACGTAATGCGCTTGATTATATTTAGCCCCACCCGAGATGTTAAATCTGATATGCTGATGATCAGATAGTGAAGGTTCATTTGACACATGTTGACATTCGCAAGCTGCAGACTTTCGTAAATAGGTGTGTATGCATCATCGCTAGGATTTTCTGGACTAATCGCATCTCAAACAAAGACCTTCACCCGAGAACGGATCAAGAAGTTATTGACATCACAATTTGACGAAGGAAAGAGCAGTGCGTTGGGCACACCTTGCGGCGCGAAAAAAAATCCGTTGCCAAACAGTCCATGTAATTAAATCCCTTTACCCAATCTGGCAGAACTGGGGGTTGCTCTAGGCATACTTGGCGCAGAACAGCTGAAAATGAATCGAGAGCTTTGCGAATGTGTTGAAGAGAGTTAAAGCGTGCTGCAGAAGTCCGAACACGATGGCCCACAGGCGTTATGGTAATAGGACTTAAGTATGCTGCATTTTGAAAATATTGAGCCGTCAATGTTGAAAATATTTAATTTACTAGCAGATATGACAAAACATTTTCTCCATTAGAAGGCAGTAATTGGCTAAATAAGTACATATAGTACAATATGTACACGCATAGTAACTTAAAAGTTGGATAATTGGCTTTCGTCTGAATGACGTGTTTGAAAACGGCTGAACCAATACAGAGGCGATGCGATACGTTTTGAGTTCAAAAGGTCAATTCATTAATTTTTAATTTTTTTATTCCACATGATGTTAATTTAACATCCACGAAATAAACGGTCGTGTATTCGTTATCAGCAGACAACAAAGTGTCTGTGGGGAATTCCGTCATATGCGTCTACTATTTCCACGAATTTATTGTTTTCTTTTAATTGTTTCGGATTCTGGTTTTGTACGTTTTTCAGAAATATCAAATAAAACCTAAGGCTCCAAGGACTTGCATTTCCTTAGTTACTATATATGTATATATACATTCACTTAAAATTTCTATAAATTCAACAGTTCAATGACTGTAAAAATATTTCATGAAGAAAGTCATAAACCATTTCGATAACATTCGGAAGTTGAACTGTTGTTGTCGGCAGTACTACTTTGAATCAATTTCACTGATAAATGCATTCAACTTGTGTATGATTCATGTGTCGTTATCAAGTTCACTTTTGTATATTTACTACTAGAAGAATTTTCGGCATTTTTGAAGTTCACATCTTGACCTCTAAACAGCACAAGGTTATTTATTAAAACGAATACACTTAAGACAAACGAATTAAAGTAATTTATTTTATTTTTTTTTTATTTTATATTTAACTTAAATGACTGTATTAATGCGAGACTTGAAAATGTACTCGTATATTCTTGGGAATTTATTACTTGGCAAACAGTCTCTGACGTAGATGAAGTCTTTGGTAGTTAGGTATGTATAACCATTCTATTAGGTTTCTAATTTGGCGTGGTAAGTTATGAGGAGATACATACTGTCACATATTAATTATGTAAGAATTTTTCAATACAAATAGAGTGGAACGTACGTTTTCAGATAGGCGATCATTCCAAGCTACTCCGGACTAAGAAGACTGCTCCATTTTTTCAAGTAACTAGTATCACATCGATTTTATTCCCCATCTACTACACATGTTTTCGCACTCGGCTCTGTTAATAGCTTTGATCAGTGTTGGCATTATCAATAATTACAGAAGTATAACTTCGCTAAGGAAAAAGTATTTTTTAGCGTTTAAAGTATAGCAAACGTCAACGAGTTAGGAGAAGGTAAAACGAATAAAAAAAAAAAATTGGAGAACGGTATATGGTTTGCAGGATCTGTGATAAATGCAATTTGGTAGAAGTATAATCAAAAATGAATATATACTCGTATGTACGTAGATTATGAAAGATTTATTCACAAAAATCATGCATTTACAGTTTGCAAAAGGAGTAACCCAAGTCGGTGTAGTTATTGTAAACAGAAGTGAAATATTTATATAAGTTTTATAATATTAACGGCATTTTCGAAACCAATGATCCGATCAAAACTATAATCACACTTTCTCGATTCCGATGTGAATTTCAAAGAAAGACGATGGAATAATTGCCAAAGTTGTTATGAACAAAAGCGGTATAGTTGGACAAATTTACCCAATCAACGATATTTTTAGAACTACTGATCCGATTGAAATCAAAACCACTTGTCCTCGATTTTGAGGGAAGGAGAATTAATAACGGTGCAGTTTTATCTCAGCTGACATCTGGTCGGGAAACTGCTGACTGTCAGTAGTACTGACGGTCAGTAGCACACCAACCTAATTCGTAACCTAGTGCTGCTTTTCAAGTGTCTCAATTCTGGAGTAGGTAACATGGGTTAGTATTCTGCCGTACGGAAAAAAGTGGAAAAACTATTTCTGCTGGCTATATATGGGCGACAGGTAGAATAAACCACTCGACTTAGACGATGACAGTTAAAACTTCCGTCCTCCTGATCAAAAAGAAGTGAGGCTTCTCAGCAATGTGTGTAAGAATTTTCTGCTATTTAGTATGAACGCTTGAAAACTTTCGTAAACATTATAACTGGCCTCTATCAGTGCGATTTTCATTCATTCATTCATTTTCAATGGCCCGCTAATCCTTCATGAGGGTCGCGGGGGCAGGATGCTCAGGTGGACTCTCCATCCTTCTCGATCATCCGCCATTGACTCCAATTCATCAGGAGGTATCCCTAAGCGGCTCCAGGAGAGATGTCGGACTTGGTCCAACCATCTATTTCTAGGCCTTCCGCGAAGTCACCTACCTGATGGCACGGCAACCATGGCGCGTCTTGGAAGCCGGTCTGGGGGCATACGCACTACGTGACCAAACTATCGAAGCATAGATCGTTCCGGTCGGAGAAGTAGCTGCTCAACATTGAGCGCCTCACGTACTCTGGTGTTGCGCACTCGATCCCTACGAGTTATTCCAACAACACCGCGAAGGAACCTCATTTCGGCAGCTTGTATCCGCGATCTTATTCTTTCGATCACTACCCAAATTTCATGACCATAGGTGAGAGTTGGAACATACACCGTGTTAAAAACCGATAGCTTAGCTTGAACACTAAGTTCGGCCTTCCTTATAACAGACTGGCCAAGCTCTCTCAAAATTGATCCAGCCTGACCAATTCTACAGGATAACTCGGCATTGCTCCTCCCATCACTCGTGAATAAGACCCCGAGGTACTTAAACTTATCCACCTGCTTCAGTGGGACTCCACTAATATGCAGAGTGCACTGAATGGGTTTTTTGGATATGACCATTACTTTCGATTTGTTCACGTTGGTCTTCATTCCAGCATCATCACAAACGGCTACAAACCTTTCGAGTGCGCGCTGAAGTTCGGTTTGAGAGAACCCAAGGATGACCAAATCATCCGCAAAGAGCAGATGACTAATCCTTAGGTCTCCCACTTTGAAACATTCCCCGCCACGGCTGTGCTGCAACATCCACTCCATATATACAATGAAGAGGAGAGGTGACAAAACAGGGAACCAGCAATCCCATACTCCTGCAGAACACTCCAGAGTGTCAGTGCGATTTTATGCCAAGAAAATCCACAATTGATCAAATTTGTACACTTTGGTAGAGCCTGGAGCAAACCCAAGCAGACATTATAGATACTCACCATCTTTTTATCGATCTTAAGGATACTATGACAGCATTTATAGAGAAGAACTATACAGAGACATGTCTACTTTTGGTATACCTGCCAAGCTCGCCCATATGTGCAAGATAACGATGGAGTTCGCTGCTCTATCAAGGTCGGTAACGATCTCACTGAGACCTTTGATGTTAAAAAAGGACTCAGGCAAGGAGACGCGCTGTCATTTGACTTCTTGAACTTCTGTACAACTATTTGCGTACGCCTACGATATTGACATAATTGGAAGAACTCAACTGTATGTCACCGGCACGTTTGTAAGTATTAAAGCAGAAGCGGGCAAAATGGGTTTAGCGGTAAGCGAGGCCAAAACCAAGTGATGTTATCAACAAGAAGGGACACCCAACATCGATAAATCATACAGAATGTCGTAGTGGACAGCTACATCTTTAAGATAGTAAGGGGATCTGCCTACCTTAGCTCTGCTTTTACTCCCGAAAACGACATCACCGCAAAAATCAAACAAAGAATAACTCTTGTCAATCGCTGTTTCTTTGGGTTGAGAAAGCAATTTAGCAGTAAATCCCTTTCCGGTACAACTAAGGAGACTTCATATGGGAAGATAATCATCTCAGTCCTTATCGTTTCAAGAGAAAAATTCTTCGTAACATATTTGGTTCTGTTTGCACTGACGGGTTGTACGAGTTGTACGAGGTGTAAGCGATACAGATCTAATAAAAAAAAAACTGAGTATTGGACGCCTGACATGGTTATGCCATGTAGAACAAACGTGAGACTCCTCGTCGTAGGTGCGCACAGGTTTAAGGGGACCTCAACCAACATAAAGTGCACAACTGGAGGCAATTAGTTATTTTGGTTGAGGTCAAAGTTCAGCCGAACTGTAGCGCCACCTAAATAAGTAAGTCCGAAAGTGTGCGCAAGTCTGGCGTAGTCTACCTTCCGTCATCAAACGCATACAATGACTCCATTTCCAGAAAGTTTTTTAACGACCGGATATTGACGGTCCGATTTAGGACGAGAATCGGGACAAGGAAGCACATGAAGCCTAAAGTGAATCGGAGTGAATTAGCTCTTGCATGCTCTCTAACTTTCTTTTAAGAATGACGAAGATACCAGACTATCTACGCGTATATTTCTTAAATTTCATTTCTACGCCCCTTATTCCATTCTTCCGGTTCAACTTGTCCTCCCACATGCTTATAATTTAAAATTCAATGACTTTCCAGGCGAATTTAGCTCAATCCACAAAGAAAGATAAATACACCATTAAGATGAATAAAAATATATTTTAACTTTTGTTTATTTAAAAAATAATTAAAATACCTTCTTAATGCATTCGAAGTACATCAAGGTGAATTTATTATCTGCCCCGTCCGTTAAATAATATTTATTTCCAGAAAATTCCTTTCAGACATTTAACCAGTAACTTTTGTATTTTTATACTTTCACTTGACATGTATCTTCCCAGCTACAGATGGTCGGTCAATTGCTGCCTTGTCATCATCACTCGTTCCCTTCCCGGTCTGTGTTTGCTGTACTTCATCTAATTGTCAAGGTGCTACCTCAAAAGAAATAATTTTTCCATTTGTATGCGCATTCTCTCAACGAGGCCACAATTATGTGTCTCATAGAACAGCAGCTGCATTTCCTCGTCTGCTGCATCTTTCAGCACAGATTCACATTGGAAAATGCCACCAACTTAGATTTTCTAATTTAATTTTACCAAAACAACCGATACTCGAATTATTTATTCGTCCCGATTGCGATACAAAGTTTCTTAGATGCACTCGTATACAATTGCAATTCAGAGATGACGATAAATGTGCACATGTGGAACTAAGTGCTAAAAAGGCCATCACTGTAGTATCCCCACGCTATACAGAGTATCTACTCGTATCTTTGAGTCGAGGAGGAGATTTTCCTTGGAGAATATTTATTTGCAACACCACGTAAATTGTGGATTCGTTGTTTAAAAATAAGTAAATGTCTTTGTTAATCGGTGAAAAGTCCTTCATGGCGTCGCATCGCGTCGGTGGTGGATATACATACATACATCGAATGGACGGACGACACATTTAAGTAAGACATTGGATATAACATATGCGCCTACCGGCGATAACTTACGCCCACTTCAGGGGATTGCAATTTTTTTGTTATTCCTTTCTGTTTTGCTCTGCGGTTGTTTTTGTTTTCATGGTGCACGGATATTAAATTCGCGCGTCGGTCGTGTTGCGCGGTTTCTTATTTAGTATCCAGATATTTTTTTGCTTTTTCCTGTTTTGCATGAGGCGACAAGTCGTAAATCTGTTCGTACACTGCAGGCGACGTGGAGATAAATTGTTAAAATGGTGGTTAATCAGGAATTTTTTTTTCAGGTGAATTATAACGTCGCCGTGCGAATAGTGCGTGGTCTGCGTGTTTAAGATGGGTTTGGCTGGCGGTGAGGTTTGTTCTTTTTTTTTCGGCTTGGACTTGGTAGGAACTCATAGGGTGTACATAATAGATGGAATGCAGACAAATTTGCTGTGGAGATATGAATGGACAGGGAAAAACCACAAGGATTAGTATGTGTATAAATATGTATATGTAGGTATCAATGTCAGATTAACAATGAGATGTCATCAATTTAAATACCTACCTACCTTTTATTTATGAATTTTAGTATGAGTTTGGGGAACGGCTTAACTATTGTGTGTATATGTATACCAATGACTAATGATTTTAGTAAGGCTCAACAGGAAATAAGCAGAGTGTCACCGCGAAATAAGTGGGTTAACTTCGCAGTCCGATGTATCATAATTTAAATACAGAAAAACAAGTAAGTGAAGAGAATTTTTCGGCCGAATTCTTCATGCCCAAAGTTGCTGATTCATTTAAGTTTGAGTGAGTATAAGCCATGATTCAGCAAATTTAAATTCAGAGATTTCCAGTCAGAGCTCATTTGTGGGCGTTTTTCTTCAATTCTTCTTACGTTAAATAACCAAAAAATTATAAAAATCTTTTGTAGAATGATGGGATCAAGTTAGCCTTGAACTGAGAAGTAGGTAGACACCTACAATACTTAGAAAAAGCCCAAAAGAGTACTCCTAGCTGGAGGGATAATGCAGTAGAAGAAGACCTTACTCTAGGTAAGAGATTTCAATCAACTTTGTGTGCAGAAGTTAAGACAGCTGACCAAAGATTAAGCTAGGTGGAGAGGCCCAAGTCCATCCCGGTCTGTAGAGTAATCTAAAATGAGAAGTGTACATACCATGTATGTACAACCATTCGAACTATCTGAAGTAATGTAAAAACGAAGGCTTCTTTGTATAAAGCACAACGACTTAACATCTCCATGTGCCCCAACCTAAGTATGTAGCTAAGCAACATAATTTTTAAGGGGAGCTAAGTATTGTAGCAAAAATCGCCGATTATGCCGAGAACTTCTAATGTGTAGGCGGAAGCAGGAGGGAAAAAAACGCAATTACTCTAGTTCTCGAGAGGGTGAACTTTTTCTTTATTTGAAAGTTATTGTAGAAGAGAAAAAATCTAGTATAATTATTTATTTTTATTTAATAACTGCGCGTCTCTGGTGATCGCTGTCACTGCTGCCAACAAAGAACTCAAACCTTGGTTTCTGCCTACCTCCGTTTATATTTGGCTCCGGCTTTCCAGGCGAACTTCCAGATTTCCACTTCGCCGCTGGAACTTTGTTGCCAAAAGTCTGGCAATTTCTAGTGTCGTCGCGTTGAATGGTTCTGGATTGTTCGCGATGATTCTCTTCGCTGATGTGTTTCTGTCGTTATATTCTTTATTCGGTAGTTGATTCCACCTGCGCAACATTGCCCCCACCTTAAGACTCAAAGCTCCTGCTGGGTCCCAGCATGCCTTATGAAAGGGGCTAGACGGTCGACATGCACCACCTTCAACTTTCTACTGCCAGTGACTTCGATGCGGTAAACCAGATCTGATAGGCGCGCACTTATCTGAACCGGGCCTTCCCAATCGCTTTGTAGTTTCGGGGAGAAACCTTTCCGACGCTTGGGGTTATGAAACCATGCCTCGTCGCCTGGGTTGAACGTCACGGAGTGTTTCTTGAGGTCATATCGGCTTTTCATGGCATCCGCTGTTAGGCGCAGGTTCCTCCGGGCGAGTTGTGGTATCTGCTGTAGGCTTTGCTTAAGCTTCAAAGCATATTGGGGGGTTGAAAGTTCTCCGGGTGACGGCGCTCCGAAAGCCAAGTCCGAGGGTAGCTTCACTTCCCGGCCTAGGTTTAAAAGCGAGGGGAAAAAACCAGTAGCTTCATGTTCGGCTGAGCGGTAAGCCAACAGCGCTGGCTGGAGGTGGCGGTCCCAGTCTGTTTGATGACGATCGACATATTTCGCTAGGTAGGCCAGCAGTGTCCGATTAAATCGTTCCACCATGCCGTCAGACTGCGGGTGTAAGGGTGTTGTTCTTGTCTTCTTGATTCCTAAAACTTTTATGGCTACCTGAGAGACTTCGGATTCAAAGTTGCGACCTTGATCTGAGTGAATGATCTGGGGGACCCCAAACCGGCAAAATACTTGGACCACCAGGGGTTGTAGCACGACTTCGGCTGTCTGGTTGGGGATGGCAAAGCACTCGGGCCACTTTGTGAAGTAGTCCATAACCACTGCTATGTACCGATTTCCGTCCAATGTGTGTGGCAAAGGTCCAAGGATGTCGATAGCTATTCTCTCGAACGGACATCCAGGATGACTTGGCTGCAACCCACCTCGAGTTCGCTGGCTGGGACCTCGCCGGGCGGCGCATGTTTGACAAGCAAGGCACCACACCTTTACGTCCGCGGTACGTCCGATCCAGAAGTAGCGAGTTTTGATTTTTGACAGCGTTTTCTTTTGGCCCAAATGGCCACCACTAGGATTGTCGTGTAGGAAGGTCAGTATCTCTGGTACGCATGCTCTTGGAACTAGGGGTAGGAGTTTAATTAGATCTGGTTTCTCTTCCCACATCCGTACCAAAATTCCATTCTCCATCCTAAGTTGGTCGTATAGGGCCCAATACGCTTTTATGTCTTCGCACTCACCGATGATCTCTGCCTTTTCGGGGCGCCCGTCAATTTTTTTCCATTGGATAATCCTAGCTAGCACTGGGTCCTTTTTCTGTTCCTCTTCTAGGGTACCAGCTACTGACGTCACGTGAGCGTGCTGCAAGGCCTCCGCCTCGAGTTGTTCGGCTCTTATGCAATGTTTACAATCGTCGCAAGCCCGCCTGGAGAGTGCATCCGCATTGCCATGCCGAGGGCCCGGACGATGTTGGATGTCGAAGCTGTACTGCTGAAGGCGTTCCAACCATCTCGCCATTTGTCCCTCAGGGTGTTTGAAATTGCACAACCACCGCAACGATGCATGATTTGTCCGCAGTGTAAATCGGCGACTGAATAGATAGTGGTGGAAGTGGTGAGTAGCGAGTACGCCGGCTAGAAGTTCTCTCCTCGTGACGCAGTAGTTTCTCTCTGCGTTGTTTAAAGTCTTGCTGAAGTATTCGAGAACCACTTCCGCGTCACCTTGGCGTTGACTCAATACAGCTCCAATACCAACATTCCATGCGTCTGTGTCCAGAATAAATTCATCGGTAGGGGTAGGGAAAGCGAGTATGGGGGCGGTGGTCAACTTTCTTTTGAGCTCTTTAAACGCAGCCTCGCAGGAGTCACTCCAAGTAAAGCGCCGACGCTCTTCCGTCAGCTCGGACAGGGGCTTGGCCATAGTGGAAAATCCTTCTATGAATCGGCGGTAATACGAGCACAGACCCAGGAAGCTCCGAACTTGCTTCTTATTCTCCGGTGTCGGCCATTGCTGGACAGCTTGCACTTTCTCAGGGTCGGTAACCAGACCGTCTTCAGAGACGATGTGGCCTAAATAGCGGACGCTTCGTCGAAGAAAATGGCACTTACCGGGGCTCAGCTGGAAGACCGGGGCTCGCTGGAAGACCGATTCCAGATTTAGCAGATGATCTTCGAAGGTTTGGGCGTATACGATGATGTCATCTAAGTAAATCAAGGCCGTTTGCCAAGACATCCCTCGGAATACCTCATCCATCAGGCGTTCAAACGTCGCCGGGGCATTGCAGAGTCCAAACAGCATCACGTTGAACTACCATAAGCCTGTACCGGTTGAAAAGGCCGTTTCTCCTTATCCTTTGCATTCATTTCCACTTGCCAGTATCCGCTTTGGAAGTCCATCGCAGAAAACCATTTTGCACCTGCTAAATTTGAGAAGATGTCGTCGATTCTTGGGAGGGGATACGAATCCTTTTTTGTGACCTCATTAAGTTGCCTATAGTCGACGCAAGATCGGGTAGAACCATCCTTTTTCTGTACTAGAACAATCGGAGCAGCCCAAGGACTGTTCGAAGGCTCTATGACGTCTCTGTTTCTCATATCCTGTATGAGTTCAGCTACCTCTTTCCGTTTCGCTAGAAGGACTCTTCGGGCTTGGAGCTTAACGGGTTTTGACGTTCCCGTCTCAATAGTGTGTTTAGCCAAACTAGTCCGGCCGTAATCGGTGGGTCCCTTCGAAAACACGTCCTGGTAACGAGCAAGGAGGTCCTTAAACCGAGATGCCTCCTCTTCAACCAGGTCTTCCGGAATTTCCTTCAATAGTTCTTGAAGGTGATTTGCGGCAGGTTCCGTCATCGGCTTGGACTCGCATATCGTGGCCGTACACACTCGTCCAACCACTAAATCCTTCGGCAATGTTATGGCCTTTGTAGACACATTTGCCATTCTTACCATCAGATGACTTTGGGTTGAACTAACGAAGCTTCGGGCTAAAAGCACTCCCTCTGGAAGATAGCTCTTCTCACAGGGCTCGACGAGGTCAGTGGCTCCGTCCAATTCGGTGACCATCGCCATCGGCAAAACTACCTCAGAATGAGCTGGTAAGGTTTGAGAGGCCATCGTTCGCAGTAGGCCTGTGTCGGTTTTGGTCGGCAGTCGAAGAGCATGCCTCTTACCTCGAATCTCTAGACTCAACTCCACAAAATCAAGGCTGCACATATTCTCCATTAGGAAGTCCATACCCAGGATGGCTGGGACACTTTGGCTGGTGACAGCGAAAGATTGGCAGTACTGGTGGTGATTTAGCACCAGTTGCACTTGAGCAGTCCCTCTAGTCCAGAGTGTTCCTCCAGAGATACCCTCTATGCGAATTGGGGTTCCTGTGATAGGCGTATTCGGGGGGAGATGTTGCTCGCTGATGATGGATATGTCGGCTCCAGAGTCGATAAGGAAGCTGTGCTTTCTACCTCCGATATAGCCGTCCAGTGAAAGCCCAACGCCGACGGTTGCTCCTACAAAGCTTCGTCTGGTTTCTGTTGTGGTGTGTGGTTTGGTTGAAGCAATTTTCTTAGTTGCTGCAGATGGTTGCTTCGGTACATCGGCAGCATCTAGTTTTCCACCTGATTTGACGGGGTTGGATTGAAGCACGTCGGCATCTGGCTTGGTCTGTTTCCGCTTCGCTGTCTGCTAGACGTAGCTGAGGCCGAAAACACATTGCGGTGGCCTCTGCGCTCCAATCTGGATGTCATATCCTGAGCAATGCGCAACGTTTCTTGGAGGTCGCGCGGACGTCCGACAGCGACCAGATTCTGAATTTGCTCCTCCTTGATTCCGTCAATGAATTGACTAAGCACGATCTCTTCCACTACTTTCTCCGCGCCTTCTGGAAACGCCGCCATCGCTAATCGTTGCAACTGAATTGCAAACTCTGCCAAAGATTCCTTAGGGCGCTGAAGACGGCTACGGAGTAGGGTGTAACTGGCGTGGTCGTCTAAGCTATACCTTTGTCGAAGTAACCCTCGCAGCACTTCATAGGCAAGGGGCTTTCCTCGAGGCATGGCACTCAGTACCGATAATGCCCCTCCTCGTAGCTGCATGGCTAGTCCGTGTGCCTTTTCTGTCTCGGTCCATCCGTGAAAATTGGCTATTAGCTCGAACTGCGTCTCGTAATCCGTCCAGGAGGCGGTCCCATCGTACGGTTGGACCACTCCGGGGTTGAAGCTCCTGGATGGGACTACTGTCGAAAGTAGCTCTGGTAACGGCCGGGGTTGGGGAGCAGGGTTTTGACGTACCGTTATCGGTGGGCGTTCGGCATGGTAGCTATTTGTGCCTACGGTGAGAACGTAATCTGCCCGGGCCTGCTGACCGTCGTCTAATCCTGTTCTCCGCGTTGCTGGTGGTGTTTCTTACGGTAGCAAATAAGCAACCGGGTTGGTCACTACCGGGCGAATATCTACCTGACTTCGCTGAGGATGATCCAGCTCTTCCGCTTGGTAACGGTTTTCCGAGGGCGATAGAGATGTTGCGCCTTGGCCGACGTAGCTGCTTATCTGGGTTTGTTGATGATCGTTTCCCGTAACTTGCCGAATTGGTGTTTGGGTACAAGGTTAAACTGAGGTTGCCGATAAAATTGCTAGACTAGGCATTGGATCTTTCTGCGTCTTCAGTCAACGCATTAACAATTGGATTTCTTAAGAACACATTTGTGTGTGACATTTCAAGGATGCATGCACATTACGAATTCAACCGGACTAGTGTAAGAATTCCGCGACATTCTAGCTGTCTCTCACCAGAAAAGATTGCAGGCAACTTACTGGCATCCAAGCGGCCCCCTATTCATTTACTAAGCATCAAAATGTGCTAGGTTTAAGCGGCACTACAATCTACAACGCTTGTAGAGAGAACGACATTTCTTATGCGATTGTCTTGCCTTTGCTCGTATCAGGTGGTAGATCTTTGGTGCTGAAGTGGCGAGCGTAGTACTGAAACGTTTTCTCGGTTTTTTATGAAATAAGAAAAAAATTCCGTAAAATGGGAGAGACAGTGTTTGCTTCATGGTAGTACAATGGACCACTCGAGTGGAGTTTCAAAATAGGATTTTTTTTGGCAAAAACCTGATATATCGACTGGTTTGAAAAACTGTTCTTAAAAAAAAAAAAAAATTAAATAAACGTTTGGTGCAAACAGCACATGAAGGGAGTAGTGCCACTCGTGTTGCGTGCGTTACATTATTCACACGAACGGAAAAAGGAACCTACATTTTTGTGCCATATTCTCGAATTGAGACCACTCAAACCCCAGATATAAAGTTTGTCAGCCAACTGCACAGCCACAGACAAGCAGACAATATTGTAATATCCCTTATATATGTTATATACATATTATATTTTTTAATCCCTCTATAACAGTAATGTCAAGGTTGATCAAAATCTTGTGACTGGAAATTTTGATGAACAAATATTTGCAACACTTTCGTTTAGATCAGGCAAATGGTTCTGATGTTTGAATCACAGGACAAATCTTCATCCGAGTGAGAAGTTCAAAGCACTTTATGCAAAAATAAAAATGTTTTCACGGTGTACAGTTAAATCGCATGCAGATTTGGTATTAGCACGCCTTGTGTATTTAAGAATTTATACAAAAAGTTGTAAAGAAAGAGTATAAAAAGAGAATCATTCCATAGCCTTCAATTAATGCTTCTTCCATATGCGAATGCCATAGATACGAATGGACACACGGGTTCATAGAATCAGATTACTTAACCAAAAAGGAAAAAAAGACAACTTCGCTAGATTGGAGTCTGATCAATTCATACCATTGGTCACACGGACAGGAATCCTTGTACTAATCTTTATTAGTTGTGAATTTCCTGTCCCTAGCTAAAAACATAGCAGTTCTAAACTTCTATTACTTTGCTTCTGAACTTCTCAGGAATTCGCCCAAAACCATAAAATAACTTGCTGCTCAAATTATGTAAGCTGTTACTTACATAATTTGGTTCTCGGGCACCATAGCGGGCGTTAAAGGTAAAGAAATTTCGTATTGCTTTGATAGGCGAATTCAAAAATCTCTATTCATCGGTCCTGAACCCCTACGTATATTTCCCAAGAATCTAAAGCGAAGTTTAGTGTCTAAAAATTACATAAAATTCTGTAAGTACAATAAAACAAGCTACGTATAAGATATCCCGCTAATTCCCATCTACATTTAAAATACATTTGATGCCATTACGTATGTATGAAATACGATTGGCCGTCAATTATGTTGTCCCTTATGTTCTTCTTTATTTTATTGCTATTGGCAAGGAGTTTAACGTACATAACTCCACAAGAAGAAGCCTGAACATGTTAAATCGCACTATATACTGTATTTGATTCCTAATAATTCGATCAAACATTACTAATATATGGTTAAGAAAATAACTGATAGGTCCACATGTGCAAACTTATTGGAAGCAGTTTGTGCGGTCTAATTGCGGGGTGGGTGGTTAGTTTAATTCGGTACATGGGCCTTAAACTTCAGCAGGTCTTCCGGTCTTTATTTTTTATTTTTTAATATTTGTGTGCACTTAAGGGGCTATGAATACCCTTAATATATTTGCACACGGTGCGGGTGTTGGAAAGGATAGACAATGGAAGAGAAAAAGATTGGTGCAGTGGTTTTAAAACTCTAATGTTATGTTTCAGAGAAACTCCGGAAACTTATGAAGCTTAAATGAGCTAGCGTCCACTACTTTTAATTTTGGAATCTATTTCACTGCTGGTATTAAGTCCATAATTATCTAGATCCCAAAAGGACTACATCCCAAAAATAAAAGTAATTGATGGGAATTGGTTCATCTCGCTTTATTGGGACTTCGTTCGGAAGCCCAAAATTTTCTTTTGCAAGAAAATAAGAAAATTCATGAATTCATTAAAAAAATACAATAAAAAGGAATCCAACAAAAAAGGACCAAATAATATCCTGAGCAGGATTTTTTTTTAAGGAAACTCAATTCCAAGAGCATTCAGACTCTCCGGTCCATTGTACTACCACTAGGCAGGAATCTTTCTTTTGTCTAGTGGTTGGAAAAACTACGATTTAATTCGTTTTCCTTTATACTCGGGTGGCTGATGTTTTCCGCTGGGGTTTGAAGAGCAGGACGATACGAAACAATGTTTGGGGCCGAAGTGCACTGCACTGTAAGATCTATTGTGTTGGCCCAATGGTTAACTAGAAATAAAATGTAGGCTTTTGATAAAGCTCAATAATGCTTTGGGTTGCAGGTTTCTGTTGGGCCCATCACAAAGAATGTGTTCTGTTGTTTTACTGCAGATTTTGCACGTGGCTGTGTCTGATAGTTTTATTTTATTCGGATGGAACCTGAGTAGACGATGCTCGGTTAGGTAGCCTGTTAGAGTTCGAAGATCTTTTTTGCTGAGTTCAAGTAGCTTACTTGCTCTGATTTTGTTGGGTTTTATAAAATTGTTCGCTTGTCTTAGGCCCCTTTGGTTGGTCCATTGTTCAGCGAGTCCTTCAGGTTCCCATTATGTCATTGTGGATTGGATACTACTAGGTGGTACCGCGAAGTAGGGCTCAGGGATGTACATAGATGCGGATTTCGTTAAGTGTTTCTTCGCAGCCATTCTCGAATACATAGGTTTATTGGTAGGTGATCTACTAAGCGTTGCCGCAGGCTAGTACAGCCTGCTCCGGTACATCCATTTTCCAATTTGGAGCCATTTGTATGCGTTGGGTGGTGTGTTTGTTTCCCCATTCTTGACGGTCACAAATGACCACTTCGAATTTCCTGCGGGACCAAAATCTCTTGAGCATTATATCTGAACTAGGACTATGTTCCGCACATTCTACGAGTATATGCAATTATGAACAAATGGTATTTTTTATGCAGTTTTTACTCCTTGAAAAGAAGAAATCATTCGTTATTTCGAATATGCACTTTTTCTTTTCATTCGCTATTTAGAGACATAACTGCATTTGAAGAAAGCTTTTGCAATACGGATCATCGGTATACTGGACCACTACTGTAATTAAGTCAATAGCCTGGAGTTCATTATTATCGATCTGAACTTCACACATAAAAGTGTTAGCAAAGACGAAATGAAGAAGAGCATTCAACCAAAATTTTACCACATGCCACGGATGAGAAGAATGACCCTACAATTTAAATTCCAACGGTTATAATTTGAACCTCTTCACCGTAACAGATTTCACTCCGAGCAATATATAAATTTTATCATGACGTATCTACACATTGAATTTTATTTCTGCTTTAGAAACTGAAGTTATTTATCTACAAACAAGTAGCAAGTGCATTCTGAAATGCTCTAAGCACACTCTACTTCAAATCAATACCTCTTATGATTTAAATTAAATTCATAGAACCACCCTGTTCGCCTATTCGTGCATTCCTTCTTGGTATTCATCCTTCGTGTTCAACTGTGTGCACTTTCCTGTCTATAGTACGCCCCCTGTGCCCCTTTATCTTTAGCCCAATACACTCCGTACACATTGCATATAAATTATGGCGCTAGACTTTCGTCGTGAGCCTACGGGTTCATATCGAGGCATAACTTTTATCAGTTCATATACACCTAAATCGTATATGAGCTTCGCGCGCCGGTCGTAGAAAATAATCAGAATAAAATCACGGCATAGAGCAGCACGTGGTGGTAGAGGCACAGTGTCGGGGGTCTTCAACAAGACTTCTTCTAGTCCTCGACTCGCACTCTGTATCTTTATCTAGTTAGTGCTACAACTCATATACCGCTGCTATATTTCAATGGCAATAGCGGTGGTGGCGGTGGGTACAGTACTTCTGCTGCATGTACGTCGGTCGTCTAAATATAAGTTATTCCAAAAATAAGAATAAAACAAAAATTATTTCACGAAATGTATTGAGCTCGCCCATTGCTCGCCCCAAATGAAATCGTAATTGAAAAAAAAAAAAATAAATAAAGAAGAAATAAACAAATAAATAAAAAGCATGGAAACAACTGCTCGTCGCTATTGAAGCCAATAATTTTTAAACATATTTTCGGAGATTGGGGGATTCTTGATATCAGTTTTGAATTATATTCATTTTTGGAGGCGAATGAACTGAGGAATGATTATCTGGGCGTTGGAGCGCGTATGTTAGTAGGTTAAATAGGCAGGGGCGGCAACAATTTTTTTTGCAGCCTATGTTTGTAGTAATTTTATGGAAAGCAACATACGTACATGCTTATATACGATTGTCCAATTTCGTTACTATAAATTTTCAATACTGTTCAATACTGCTGTAATGTGATTCATGCAAATCAGGCATGTTTTTGCAACATTTTTATATATGACGCTATGCTGTTGTCCTTTGGAGTAAAATGGTTACAAGGTTTGCGGAATAATTTCATTATGACAAAACTGCATTTTGGATCATCTATAAATAAAGGATGTTTTTTTTCTTGCTTTTGATATTCTGTCCATTCTTTTTAACATTTATGAATAGTAAAGTCTGGCAAAGCACCGTGAATAGGATCTGCCAAGTTATCTAAACTTAGTTTGAAATCGGTCGGCGATTCGTGAATGCATTGGCGCACATAATTGTTCATCAAGCATCCATCGAACTGTGGATAGGTTTTGTACCACATATATACTCTTTAAATGGTGCACCAACACGTGAAACTAATTTCACTTACAAGCCAACATCAGAGGCACAATCTATCAAAAGTCTGTAAAAATGCGCTTGCTTACGCCGACGATATTGACATAATTGGAAGAACTCAGCGGGCTGTCGCCACAAAGAGTCAAAAGCCCATCAGTGCGGCGAGCAACGAGCAGACTAGAGGCCGCGGCAGTGCCTGGTCGAAAGTTCTCAAAAAGAACAAGAAGGATGAGAAGAAGCCAGGCAAGACCGCCAATGAAAAAACGCGACCGGACGCAATAGTGGTGGCAACCAAGGGTCAACTTTCCTACGCCGAAATACTACGCAGGGTCAAAGCGGACCCCAAGCTCCACAACCTGGGTGAATCGGTCACAAAGATTAGGAGAACCCAGAAAGGCGACCTGCTGTTCCAGCTACGCGAATCTGGTGACAAAACCGAGCAATTTAGGAGTATCATCGGTGAAAACCTTGGCGCAGAGGCGGAGATCCGCACTCTAATACAGAGATCCACGGTCGAAATTAAAGACCTTGACGAAGTCACCACTAGGAGAGACATCTGCGAAGCTATCAAAGCTCAGTACAACATTGAGTTTGTCGAAGCAGATGTGCTCAGCCTTAGGAAGGCCTACGGTGGCACGCAGATCGCAACAGTGGGCCTACTGACAGAGAAGGGGAACAAGCTGCTGGAGTCCGGCAAAATCAAAGTCGGCTGGGTGAACTGCCGTATACGTGTTCGAAAGGCCCTCACCAAATGCTTTAGGTGTCTGGAGTTTGGCCACACGGCGCGTCAATGCAAGAGCGAGCATGACCGATCCAAACAGTGCAGAAACTGTGGAGAGGAGGGCCACATAGTCAAAGAATGCAAAAAGGACGCATTATGCTTCTGGTGTAAGACGGTCACGCCAGAAAACGCCGGACACGTAGCTGGTAGCAGCAAGTGCCCGGTACTCAAGAAGGCACTGGCCAAATTAATATGATGAATGTCGTCCAGATAAACCTAAACCACTGCGCCGCCGCACAGGACCTTCTGGCGCAAACTGTAAGAGCGAAAAGGATCGACGTAGCCCTAATAAGCGAACCGTACAGGCCCATAAATGGAAGTAGCTGGATAGCCGATACCACAAAACAAGCCGCGATAGGGACCCGCGGGAGCTATGCTCTGCAGTCAGTCGGCCACCAGGCTGACCTTTTCGTATATGCAAGGGGGAAACACCCAGTGATTATTGCTGGAGATTTCAACGCCTGGGTTACTGATTGGGGCAGTAGAACCACAGCCGCAAGGGGAAGAGCTCTCCTCGAATGCTTCGCAGCACTGGACATTAGTCTGGCCAACGACGGTACAGCGGAAACGTTTCGAAAGGCAGGCAGAGGGTCAATCATTGACATCACATTCATGATCAATTCACTCCTGCGGAAAACCAAATGGCGGGTCAGCGAAGACTATACCCACAGTGACCACCAGGCAATTATATTTAATGTCGGCGACGAGAAACGTAGACTGCGTCCCCCCCTAACAGGACCAAAGTAGAAGGACACGCTCTTCGACAAAGACATGTTCGAAGAAATGTTAAACACCAGCGCCACAACAAATAATGGATCGGCTGAGGCACTTTCGCATCAGCTGATCCAGGTCATAACCACAGCGTGCGACGCAGCAATGCCCAGAAGGTCTGTCAGTAAAAGAGGCAAGCCCTGTTACTGGTGGACCGACGAGATTAAACGGCTCAGGGCGAAGTGCCTACAAGCACGACGCAGATCTCAGAGATCCAGAGGCAGACAAGATTTCCAAGAGCGGCTAACCACATTTAAATTGGCGAGGCGAGAACTGGAAAGGGCCATTAAGGAGAGTAAGTCAAGGAGCTTTAGGCAGCTCTGTGACCAGGCCGAATTAGACCCCTGGGGCATGGCGCATAGAGTGGTGATGAAGAAGCTTAAAAGCAGCAGGTCTCCACAACTTACGTGTCCGGCAATGCTAAAGACCATAGTAGAGCACCTATTCCCCCATAGACCAACTACTATGGTCTCCATCACGAGGGAGATCAGCATGGAGCATATTCCGGCAATCACGTCAGAAAAACTCTTTGGGGCATGCAAAAAAATCGGAGACAGCAAAGCACCTGGACCGGATGGCATCCCGAATAGGGCAATCAAGGCGGCTGTTAAGGCGAGACCGGACATCTTTCTAACAACGATGCAAAGGTGCATAGAGGAGGGGGTAGTCCCTACACCATGGAAATTGCAACATTTAGTGCTGCTTCCAAAGGGCAATAAGCGGCCCGGACAACCATCATCGTAGCGCCCAATATGCCTGCTCGATACGCTGGGAAAGATCCTAGAGCGTATCATCTATAACAGACTACTTGCGGTGGCGGAGGAAAACGGAGCCTTGTCAGACTGTCAGTACGGCTTCAGAAAATCACGCTCTACCGTCGATGCCATAAAGGCGGTAGTGGATATAGCAACTGAAGCAATACAAGGAAAAAGGTGAAAATGGGAGACGAAGAAATACTGCGCAGTAGTAACGCTCGACGTCAAAAATGCGTTCAACTCGACAAGCTGGTCATTCATTAGGAGATCCCTGGCCAGGATGGATACACCATACTACCTGCTGAGGATAGTCACGGACTACTTCAGCAATAGGAAGCTAAGATATCATACTGACGATGTCGTTAAGCACTACAGTATTTCCGCGGGAGTCCCGCAAGGGTCGGTTCTGGGACCTCTCCTATGGAACATTATGTACGACGGAGTTCTGCGACTAACATTACCCGAGGGAGTCAAAGTAATTGGCTTCGCTGACGATATCGCAGTGGTTACAGTAGCCAAGCACGTACACGAGGTGGAGTCTGCCACGGATGAGGCAGTTATAAGAATAAGGGAATGGCTGGAATCTACCGGTCTGGAACGAGCTGCCCACAAGACCGAAGCTGTCCTAATAACGAGCCGCAAAAAGGTGGAATACGCCAGCTTCCGGGTCGGAAACCAGACAATCAGGTCCAAAGAATCCTTGAGGTACCTTGGAGTCATGCTCGACAACAGGCTGCGCTTCAAAGCCCACGTCGAGTATTCTAGTAAGAAAGCATCGCTGATGCAGGCAGCACTCTCTCGAATGCTCCCGAATATCGGCGGGCCTGGATACGCCCGCAGGATCCTGCTGTCCAGAGTGGTCAGCTCGGTACTTCTATACGCTGACACGATATGGGCAGGTGCACTGGCGACAAATGAGTGCAGGAAGCAGCTATCATCAGCTCACAGGCTCTGCGCAATCAGAGTGATCAGCGGCTTCCGAACTATCTCCGACGATGCAGCCAGCGTTTTAGCTGGGATGGTCCCAATCGACATCCTCGCTGAAGAGATGCAGAGGGTATACCTTAGACGTCCCTCGAACCGGCAAGAGGCAAAAAGGATTAAGGAGGAGGAAAGAGCAGCATCAGCAACGCTGTGGCAAACCAGGTGGGACAGCTCTACCAAAGGCAGGTGGACCCACAAGCTCATTCCCACTATAAAATCATGGACAGAGAGAGCGAGGGGGAACTGTAACTACCACCTCACACAGTTCCTGTCCGGACACGGTGGGTACCGGAAATACCTCCATAGATTTGGACACGATAGTTCGCCCCTGTGTCCAATATGTCCAAACGAAGAGGAGGACGCGGAGCATGCAGTGTTCTACTGCAGACGCTTTGCAGAAGACAGAGCAAACCTGCCAAGTCCCGAAAATCTTGTTAGTCACATGACACGATCAGAGGGCGAGTGGATGGAGATCTGCTCATTCATAGTATGTGTGCAGAATGCGCTGCGAAGAGCAGAAGCCCTAAGAAGAGCCCAAGAGGCGGCCCCGGAGACTAGAGCATAATTGCTAACCAGCCCCGCGAAGAAATACCTAACGGCAGTACCGCGGGGAGAGTGGCTGAAGTGTGTAAGGTGGAATGTAGTCGTATTTTCACGGATGGTTCCAAAACCAGTCAAGGGTCTGGCGCTGGGGTCTTCGTGGAAGTCGGCAACATTAGACTTCACTTCTCGTTAGGCAAATATGCGTCTGTTTTCCAAGCGGAAACTTATGCAATCCTACTGGCCATGAACTATGTTGTGAACAACAGGTGGAAGGGACGTAGCATTTGTGTCTGTAGTGACAGTCAGGCTGTGCTTAAGGCCTTGCTTAACCCTTTAACCACTTCCAAAATAGTTCGTGAAACCAAAAACTCTTTGAACTCGGTCGCAAGGCTGAATTCTCTGTCTCTTATCTGGGTCCCAGGTCACACTGGGATCTTGGGGAACGAGATCTCCGATGAGATTGCTAGACAAGGCTCAGAGGAGGCTTTCTCCGGTCCCGAACCCGTGTTGGGTCTTCCAGCGTCCTCGGTTAGGGCTTCCATTGACGATTGGGTCTCTCACGAGCACAATTGTGTGTGGCATGACTCTCCAGGTTGCAGGTTGACTAAACGCATGCTCCCGGACGTCTGTAAGAAATCAGCGGCATTCTTGCTGTCTCTCAGCAGAAAAGACTGTAGACAACTTATCGGCGTCTTGACAGGCCACTTCGCTTTTGCCAAGCACCTTAACGTGTTAGGCTTAAGTGACATTACAATTTGCGACGCTTGTGGAGAAAGCGACGACACCGCGGAACATTATCTCTGTGAGTGTCCGGCCTTTGCTCGTATCAGGTGGCAGATCTTCGGTGCGGATGTGGTGAGTGCTGGTACTGTAAGCTCCTCATCACTGAAGTGCTTGCTTGGCTTTCTTCGAAAGTCAAGGAAATTCCAACAAAATGGGTAAATCAGGGTTTGCTCTCTGGCAGTACAATGGACCAGTTGTGTCTGAGTGCTCCAGTCGAGTGTTTCCTATCCCGACAAAAAAAAAAAAACAGTGGAAGGTGTGTGTTTAGTACGTAGGCGTATTCCTGGAATCAATTACTCAGGTTTGCGAATCGTGCATGCTAGTAGCACTCGGGCTATTAGTATCTATGAAGATTATACATCCTTGGCGCAACCTAAAAAAAAAAAAAAAATCAGCGGGCTGTCACAAGTATGTTTACACACATTGAAGCAGAGGTGTCCAAGTGTTTAGAGGTAAACGGCAACAAAACCAAGTACATGTTATTAATAAGAAGGGACAGTCAACACCGACGACTTGGACAGAATGTCATAGTGAAAATCCTGTTTGCGTTAACGGGTTTTGGAGGAGAAGATTCAATGGCGAACTATACAAGCTGTAAAGTGACGTTTGAGATAACTAGGACATGTAGAGCGAATGGACACCAACGTTCCGAGTCACAGAGTCTTCGAATCTAACCCCGAGAACGACGCAGTAGAGGGCCTCCTCGAGGTAGGTGACGCATACAGTTCAAAGCGACCTCAACCAACTTGGAGTGCGCAACTGGAAGAAACTGGCTAAGGACAAAGAAAGCTAAATGGAGAGGGTTGTTGGTTGAGGCCTAGATTTATCGCGAATTTAAGTAAGCTGGTAACTTAGCAGTGCCCTTCGGAAAATATTTACCAGTAATCTCTATTAAAGGCTGGTGAATTGGGTGGAACAAAATAGTCTCCTTGGCATATTTTTCAGGCACGTTTTCGCTCTGGATTGTCGAGTGTAGACCAAGAATTTTCCTTGCAAGTATGGCATAGTACGTATATATCGATAAATATAAAAAGTTATTCGCCTTTTTCGTCGATTTGAAGGCGATATTCGACACGATCAGAAATGCCCTGCTGTACAAACTCTCAAAGGGATCCCTACGATATCCCTCGTACATTTGCTTAAAATCCCCCGTGCCAAGATCCCTTGCAAAGGAATATTTTGTTCCAAAATCCTCCGGAAAAGACCCTGTCTTCAAAATTGGTTGTCATAAGAAAGATTCCTCTTTTAGCACTACCCAGAATCAACGACGTGGACGTTCGCCAGTTCTTGGTGTGTGGTTACACACCCAATAGCGGCGCCCTGAGCATCTGCATGTGAGGCCGAAGCCCGTCCGTGGTATGAGTCGAAGAATATCCCATAGTGTGAAATCATTTTACCCCCAAAACCGGCCGTCCAAGTGCTGTTAAGATATAAGCGCCTGACAGACAACAAGCACTTACCCTAAGCGGAACTAGACAACAATTGGACAACTCGGTTGCCAATTCCTGGTGCTCGGAATTAATGGTGTTAAGAAACACGGGCGAGTTCGAGGACTATTTCCGGAGATCCATGCTCGCGCTTTAAAAAAAATGGCATCTTCCACACTATCGAATGTGGATATGTAGTCGTCAATGTTAAAGATCGCTAATGAGACTATCCGAAGCCCAAGGAAATTGAGCAATGTTGTTAATTTCGATCTGTTTGAGAACCCTTGTAGCTAAAAAGGAAGCATAATCTGCTTCGTACGTAACCATTTTCAAGAATGGGATGATATTGCCTCCTCACAAGGTCTACATTTAGATGAAGCCTATAACACCATAAACAATTGGTGAGTCTGGTTTTACGATTGTATTGCAATGGTTGACGAAACATTTTACCGGCAGTATTTGAGCAGAGCTCGAGAGTCTCAAAAGAAACTGAACCATACACTAAGCGTTTTAACAGGTAGTTGTCGTCCAATCAAATAACCTTCATTTCAAAGCTAGAACTGAAATTTTAGATGACTTAATTACATTCCACACAGACACAACCTCCGAGCAACTTGTCGCCTTCTTTTTCTTCTTCCTATTTCGGCGAGGCTATGATCTGAAACAAGGGATCATAACCCTTACAATTTACCGCATTTATACTGATCCGTCTATTTGACCTCAGAAAATATCGGCAGCCCTCCCGATTTTGGATCACTCGGTTACTGAGGCCGATGAAATGCCGATGTCGTCGCATTTGTCTGATCCAGGCGTTCATAGACCTGCCTATCCTGCCTCGCGATGTCTTTGGAACGTTCATTGATATTGCCTTTTTAACAGGATTCAAATGATCTCTTCAATACCAGCTGAGCCGGTCGCGCTCTATCTTTTGCACGATAGTTTCCTTGACGTGAAGGCATCCATGGATCGTCGAACTTCTTATTCGATCAAACTTTGTCACTCCTCCTGTCATGCGAAACATCTTCATCTCAGCTGCCGTTAATTTACTCTCATACTTTTTGTACATCGTCCAACATTGTAAATCGCATGTGAACGCTGGACGCACAACTGTGGTGTAGAGCCTTCCTTTCAACTTAGATGGCATTTTTTGGTCACAGAAGATAGCGGAGTTTTTTGTCACTTCATCCACCCTACGCTTACGCAATGATTGATGCCGTTATCACAGGTTGCATAGATCACAGATATTTGAACTTTTCGCACTTGGGAAGCAATGTTCCATTCAAATAAATGTCTGGAATAGGCCTGTGGGGATCAGAGAACGGGCAGCACAAGTACTCTGTCTTCTTTGAACTAATGCGATATCCATTCTCCTTCAAAACGTCCACCCACACTTCAAGTGCTCGTTGAAGGGTTGTACGATCCTCACTTATGATGGCTCCATCATCAGCAAGGAATTATAGATGTACCTTGCGGTCCATCACTTTACCTTCAAGCAGATAGTCGAGTACTGTAACAAAGAGCAAAGGATTCAAGATGCTTCTCCAGCGGTTACTCCAGCGGGGCATCTTGCTCTTGTCTTTGTTCCCTCGTACATGTCCATGATCATATGTACATAGGTTTCTGGAACCCCTAGATGTCCTAGCGCCACCCATATCAAATCTCGTGGTTGTCTGTCGAATGGCTTTTCAAAGTCAACCAACACAATATGCAAATCCTTTAAGGAATCAAGATGTTTTTCCAATAGAATCCTTATACTTTGGATTATATCGATGGTTGATTTACCCACGACAAGCCCGCACTGATCATCAGATAGCCGTATTATTTTTCGCCATCGGCCACATAATACGCACTCAACGATCTTTATGGTGTGGGACATCAGTTTGATCGAACGGTAGTTATCACAGTTTCTTGTATCAGGTAACTTTCCCTCCATTAATTCGGCATTGTATCACCTCTCATGAATTTGGAGATGTGAATTCTGACCCATTTGAACCCGATGTCTCCTATCTTTTTTCAGAACTCAGAGGGCATCTCGTCTAGCCCAACCTCTTTTCGTTTTTTTTTTTTTGAGTATTTGACCGCCTCACTAACTTCTTCGACTGTAATGTCGGGTATTTCTTCACAGTCAGGGGTGGCTCTTGGAAAGTATAGCCGGGGAAACTGTTCGTTCAGAAGTCTTTCACAATACTACAGAATTTTGTCGTCATCAACAAGAAGCTGGCCATGAGCATTGTTAATGAACTTTGACGAACGAACCTATTGAGAATTCCTCCTTCTTTGGGCGGCTGTTTTTAAAATGCTTGCCCTCCTGTTCATTTTGTATCTTGGCAGCTTCTGGATAGCCTGGTTTGCATCAGCAACTGGGGAAGATATTTTCTCCAGCTCCCGATACAGGCCCTCCGAACTCTCGGCTTGAAGCTGGGCGCGCTTCTTCTTTGCTTTTTGTTTGCAACATTAGTATTCCATTTCGAGGCGAGCTTTTTCGTCTCTATTATTAGAGGGCCACTTTGACCAAGCTTTGAAAGCCGCTTTCTTCTTATTTATCACTTCCTTAGCTTCATCATTCCACCACCATGTTTCTTTTGCGTCTTTCTAAACTTGTCACCTTTCTAATCGTAATGAAATTGAATCTTCCACTTCCTAAAAACTTTTTCTAAGAGCTCCCCCACACTTGATAACACCAAACGCGTTATAAATGCATCCTATGGCTGGAAGGTACTTTATCGCTTTCGGAGTCATGCTTTAAGCTATGGTAACAGTTTTTTTTAACAAATTGTTAATTCCAAATACAAATTGTAAATTCCAAATCATTAAGCTATCCTTGCATTTAAATATGTATTGTACTGTATACTTTATTACCTATAAAGCCTTTTTTAAATCATTAATACTTTGCTATTCTCTATTTATTTTTAATAATGTATTAAAGTATTAAATTGCCAATCTTGGCAGACGGTAAATTTTGTCATGGCGAATTTTTTCTCTTGTATACCCACTGCATAGTTATAAATTAATGTCAAATAAAAAATGTATAATAATAATAACAATATCAAGTTATTGAGGACAAAACACGTGTGTTTTGCTTTTGCAAAGATGAGCTTATGTAGGGGCTTTGAGTCCAGCTATCATAAAAATAGACTCAATCTGGGGTTGAATCGCCACATCCATGACCGGATGACTGGTCACGTAATTTGTATAGTGTTGTTGGTAGATCTTGCAACAACATACATACAAATGAGGTGACGAGTCATCTGTTCACGGATATGGCGATTCGACCCCTGATCCTAACTTGGTCCTTTCATCTAATGCATCTCCCCTAATATAAAACGTACATACGCTATGCTATAAATGCGCCCATGATCGAATGTCGAGGAATTTCTTCTCAATTGGAATTACTTGTAGCCTATCTTAACTAGCCGGCAATTGAAATTGCGATTACGAAGCGAAAACATTTCGCATATTTTTAGAATTCAGTTGCACACACTTGCTAAATACGTAATTATAGTACGGATATATACGCGCCTGGTATAATTTTCTTCGTAATTTCTTATATTATTTTGGGGCGGGGGCAACCACTCTCGGTACATATATACAATACATATGTGTGCCGTCTTGTTCACTGTCTGCAATTATCAATATGCAGCAGCACACAATGGGGTTATCGAACTACACTACAGCAATATATTGGAAGGGATATATATAAAAAAGATGTATCTCGATATTTTTTACACCAAATATTATATATTACCTTAAACGATGCTCACTTCACTTTGCATGCCTGAGCGCTGAGTTCCGATGCTGCCATATAATTTATAGTATACTTTCTGAAAAGATAAGAAACATAAGAAGAGTCTTAATACATTTTTTTTAAATGCGCAGTTTATCAACCTATAATTTCACCGCGATGTATCTAAAGAAAATACTTAAATACAAGCTGCGTGCAGCATCAGTGTGCGTTGTGGTGCTTCTCAATTGCGCTGGACACTTAAGTGCCCCGTCCATTGATTTATTTACCCTATAATTTGTTTTTAAAAAAAATGAAGATTCGATCGAACACGACGCGCACACACCGAGTGCGAAGATTAAAGGGTTAAACGGGGATATTATGTATAACCATGGTTGGTGCTCTTTTTTTTTGTAAGTGGAAACCCTTTTAATGGAGATTAATTACTACACGCCGGCACTACCAAGTAGTGACCGGTCTAATTGATTATGAATCCATTGCATTCAGGATAACGAGACAAAGTGCAACGTGGCAAACGACGTAATGGTTCCTTCCGCTGCTGCTTGTGTGTGGACTGTCATTATGTAGTTATTTACACAATGGTGGTGGTGATGAAAAGTCCGCACAGTTTAATTAGACTGCCACACTATACACAGCTGTATATGGTGCAAGCTATAAGCGGTTTGCTTAAAAGTGTTGCTAAAAAGCAGGCTACTGCTGCCGCTGCTTGACCACATCCGCATGGGGGGTTGAGATGACATGCGTTTTTATGCGACAATTAACTATAAAATAATAGTAAAGTGAAATTACCGCAAATAAATAGGGTGTTTCATAATCGTTGAATGGGGTTTTTGGGGTGCCAGTTTTAATAAACTTTGTGAACGGTAGCTGTGCCAATTGTGGGACGGGCGGGAGCTGTGGTGCTTAGTTGATGCACTTGGTGTAGGTCGCGTGTGGTTTGGAAGGATTTCCCTCTACTTTTTTTGGATTTGTAATTAAGTTTAGTTTTCGTGCAGCATAGTGTGATGGTGCAACAATTTAATGGGCAATGTGCGTGTGTGTTAAATAGATAGCGGTGTGGCTGTAAATTTTCAGTATTTACAGCGTGTTGCTGGGATTTTGCAATTAAATATTTGGTTTATGATCTTTGGTGGAAATAGCAATAGGACTGAGGTTAGTGAACTGGCTTTGGGTGAATTATTAAACATATATTTAAAAAATGCAAAGGTATTCCCGATTAATGAAATCAATACATAGGTAGGACCTATAATGGAATATAAGCACCGTGTAAGCTCTAAAGAAGATAAGGCAAAGTGTGATGCATAGTCTCCTTAAATGCAATCAAAGTAAAGCTAGCAACCAACACCCAAACGCGATAAAAAAAATAAACCTACGATCTTCCGGCTCTTAGCAACGAACAATCAATTTACAGCGGCATTGAATGAACAGGAGAAGGTGATGCAGATTTCAACCAATGAAGGCCATTTTAACTTTTAGAAGTGTGAACAATCAGGCTAACAATTTAAACTGCATACCGACATTCTGGTAGGCAGATATTCTGCATATACTTGGGTATGATTCCGTACTAACAGAGCATCGGGATATGTTAGAGGACGTCTTCTCTTCAAACTGAGTACAGAGAATAGAAAAATTCTTAGTAACCCAAAGGAAAGTACAAATTTTAACAATTATTAAGTATAAAGACCTATAGGAGTTACAGCGAATGAAGGGACGGCCTTAATAGTTTCTCTAGGAGATTTAACTGATAGCTATGCGATAACGACGTAGATACTGCCGCTGATCTAATTACTAACACCATCCTCTCAAGTATGAAGAAAATAATAAAGAGCGTCAAACCCAAGGCAAACTCGTGGTTTGACCGGAGCTGCAAAGAAGCTATCAGGTTGAAAGAAGTAAGTTTCCCGTCTTATAAAGCCAACAAATCTGAGGAAAATCGAAAGAAGTTTAAACAAACCAGAAAAGACAGCAATGCAATGCAGTGGGGATGGTGTGGTGGTAACGTATCTATTGCCGTGCTAATGATTCATGGTTCAAATCCTGATGTCAGCAAGTGTTTATTTATTTATTCATTCATTCATTTTCAATGGCCCGCTAATCCTTCATGAGGGTCGCGGGGGTAGGATGCTCAGGTGGACTCTCCATCCTTCTCGATCCTCCGCCATTGACTCCAATTCATCAGGGAGAATCCCTAAGCGGCTCCAAGAGAGATGTCGGACTTGATCCAACCATCTATTTCTGGGCCTTCCGCGAAGTCGTCTACCTGATGGTACGGCAACCATGGCGCGTCTTGGAAGCCGGTCTGGGGACATACGCACTACGTGACCAAACCATCGAAGCATAGATCGTTCCGTTCGGAGAATTAGCTGCTCAACGTTGAGCGCCTCGCGTACTCTGGTGTTGCGCACTCGATCCCTACGAGTTATTCCAACAACACCGCGAAGGAACCTCATTTCGGCAGCTTGTATCCGCGATCTTATTCTTTCGGTCACTACCCAAATTTCATGACCATAGGTGAGAGTTGGAACATACACCAAGTTAAAAACCGATAGCTTAGCTCGAATACTAAGTTCGGCCTTCCTTATAACAGATTGGCCAAGCTCTCTCAAAATTGATCCAGCCTGACCAATTCTACAGGATAACTCGGCATTGCTCCTCCCATCACTCGTGAATAAAACCCCGAGGTACTTAAACTTCTCCACCTGCTTCAGTGGGACTCCACTAACATGCAGAGTGCACTGAATGGGTTTTTTGGAAACGACCATTACTTCCGATTTGTTCACGTTGATCTTCATTCCAGCATCATCACAAACGGCTACAAACCTTTCGAGTGCGCGCTGAAGTTCGGTTTGAGAGGACCCAAGGATGACCAAATCATCCGCAAAGAGCAGATGACTAATCCTTAGGTCTCCCACTTTGAAACATTCTCCGCCACGGCTGCGCTGCAACATCCAATCCATATATACAATGAAGAGGAGAGGTGACAAAACGCACCCCTGGCGGAGTCCAACGCCCACAGTGAAAGGTATTGATTTAATACCGTTTATCCGAACACAGCTTTTACAGTTTGTATATAAAGACTGAATCGCCCTTAACAGGGAACCATCAATCCCATACTCCTGCAGAACACTCCAGAGTTTGCCTCGAGGAACCCTATCATATGCTTTTTCCAAATCCACAAAACAAGTGTAGACAGGTTTGGCATATTCCCAGGCTTTCTCAAGAACCATTCTGAGAGTGAACAACTGGTCGGTTGTGCTTCTACCGGGACGAAAACCGCACTGCTCATCCCCCAAACTGTCCTCAACCACAGCTCTGGAACGCTTTTCTAGCACCTTAGCGAAGACTTTTCCAGGGAGACTTAAAAGAGATATACCCCTGTAGTTGGCGCAATCTCTTTTGTCCCCTTTTTTAAAAAGAGGAACTATCACCCCCATTTGCCAATCACCAGGTGTTTCACCGCATTCCCAGGCCACTTTAATGACACGCGAGAGCCATTGCACTCCCTCTTTACCTAAAGCCTTGAGCATTTCTGGCCGAATTTCGTCCACACCAGCAGATCTGCCAACTTTTAGCGATTTGATCGCCAAAGTTACTTCCTCTACCGTAGGACTACTTTCCGCCCAACTCTCGACCATAGGTCTGTCATCTTCGGTGCCCTGTTCGGGATTGAGCAATTCTGAAAAGTGCTCGCTCCATCTGCGTAAGATGTCCTCCTCATTGGAAAGAAGTCTACCGTCTTTGGATTTGACTCCTTCAACGATATTCAACTTTTTTCCTCTGAGTCGGCGGACGGTCTGCCAGAACATCTTATTTGCAGATCTGTGGTCACGTTCCAATTTCTCGCCAAACTCCTTCCAAGACTGTTCTTTCGCTGTTTTCACAGCTAATTTGCAAGTTCTTCGCGCCTCAGTGTACCGATTTCGAGAATCGGAGTTCCCCAAGCGAATCCACACCTTAAAGGTTCTCTTCTTCTCTCTGATGGCTTCTTGAACTCCGGGCGTTTTAAACCAAGCAGTTCTTTTCTCACCACCAGCCGCCACACCAAGCCGCTTCACTCCACAAACATCTCCCGCAGAGGCAATAACCGCTGTTGAAAACAGTTGCCATTCTTCCTCTACATTTGATGGAACAGTTGGAATTCGTTCAAACCTCTCAGATATTTGCCGCGCAAATGTCTCCCGTATCTCATCGTCCTGTAACCTCTCCCATCGTATGCGTGTAACCATCCTTGGTTTACGCTTTGGTAGGGGAGGCACTCTCTCGGTAAGATACAATTTGCACAGCACTAAGTGATGATCAGTTGACAGTTCGGCCCCTCTCAATACGCGAACATCACAAACCATTCTCTTCAGACACGATGGTACCACAAAGAAATCGATCAGCGACTTCTGCTGAAGACTCTGACGGTACCACGTGTATTTGTGAATGTCTTTGTGTGGAAAGATGGTGTTCATGATGGATAAGCCATTTTCACAACAAAAATCCAACAACCTCTCTCCGTTCGCGTTTTGATCAGGATCACCGTTCCTCCCAATCACACTCCCCCATGTCATAACATCTACACCCACATGAGCATTGAAGTCACCCATCAGGACAAAAGAATCCATATCTGCAACCTTTTCAAGGGCAACATCAACTTCATCTAAGAAAGCTGCGTACTCTGACAGAAGGTTCGGTGCATACACCTGCACCAATGCCAGAGTTGATCTTTCAAGCTTGAGCTTTAAGATCGCAACTCTCCCTCCTAATGGTATCCACTCCAATACTCTGTCTGTCAACCTGGGACTTGTGAGTATCCCCACTCCCGCCCGAGCAGACATTGAGGGTGCGACTCCTGACAGGAAGAGCTTCCACCCACCCGAAAGGTCCACAGTTTTAGAACCTCTCTGCTTTGTTGAAGAAACGCCAACTATATCTAGTCGACTTTTAACAGCCTCCCCAACAAGCTCAAGATCCTTCCCTGTGAGCGATGAGACGTTCCATGTGCCTATCCTAAGTCGATGCCGTTGTCGAATCTCAGAGAGTCCATCTGTGCCCCTATCGGTGCACAGCGCGTTCACCCCTTGACCCCCGTAATGGTTCGCGAGACCATTGACAGGAAGCTCGTAGCCATTTCGGGTTTGCCCCGGCCGGCTGCCGAGCGGGACAAGCCGACCACCAGACGCTCGCATCCTGACACCCTTCAGGCCTGGCTCCAAAGGATGCCCTGGCTTACCAGGCTTGGCAATATCCGAGGCCGGTCGTCTTTGTGTCATCATGGGGTGTGCGCTTTGTTAGCCGTGACTGGGTTGTATGGATGGGAATAACTATTTAAGTTACCCCATCCGCACATCCCAGTCACGTTGCCCGCCCCCCACCACGAGGAGGTCAGCTGCCAGGGGGGCTTTTTTATTTATTATTTTATTTATTTATTTCCCATGAAATTTATGAAAGTTATAAAGAGTCAGTCCGATCAATTGCAATTGTTAACACTTTTGCGAAGGCATAACACTGGGAGTAGGTTGGTCATATGGCTGGAAAAATTGTTGACTCTGTTGGATAATTAATATCCTTATGACATCAAGTGCTCGGAAAAATACTGTGAATCAGAAGCAAAGACAAAATAACAAAACAAATCTCCCCGGTTATCTTGACACCATCATAGGATTTTTCGGAAACCTTATATCTGCATTTCAAACCACTACATCAATCATTATCTCGCTGTCCTTTCTTTCTATCCTTTTCAATGTCCACATGGTGTAAAAAAAAACATCTTAAGGGTATTCCTAACCCCTTGAGTCCGCGCAAATTAAATAACAATTTTACACATTGGATGTGTAACATTCTTACCTGAGCTTGTTGCTTAAGAGAGACAACAAATTCTACAATACCCCAAAGATAGAAAATATCTTTGGTCAGGCATAAATAATATTAAAATTTTTGCTTCGTTTGCTATCACAACGACATTTATTTACAATGACATTTCAGATGTCAACTTCTTAGACAAGGCTAATGTGCTTGCGAACTCGACGCTGCCAGATAGTGCCAGATAGCGCTTTGTCCCCAACTTTGTCCATGGGTCAAGTTTACTTTCGCACTCATATGTACAGTTGGAGGAGTATTCAAACGTTTTAACACACAAAAATCCACTGATCCAGATGGTATCTTCCCCACTGGATTAGGCAGAGTAATTCCCCATGCCGTGAAGTGTGTGTAATAAAATACAGCGTGCACCGCATATACATCTTTATCTGAACATTCCGGGCAGAATAGTAAGCTTTCGTATCCAATACGGTGGAGGTACTTGCGGTAAGCGCCGCATCTTGACCAGACAGGAACTGCGTAAGATTGTAGTTGCAGTCTCCATGATTTCGACTTATCCAGTCTTGGATTGTCGGTATCAGTTTATACATATGTCCGTCTGTCTTTTGTTGTATTAGCCCAACGAGCTTGCCACATAGCTGCTGATCCTGCCCTTTCTTCAATTATCCCCTTGATACCAGTGGCTTCGTGCTGGCTCAATGCTCTTCTGTTAAATATCTTTAGTATTTCATCTGCGAGGATGTCCATGGGAATCACTCCAGCTTCTTCCGAAATAGTTCAAAAGCCGCTAATGTACGCAGCGCGCTGAGCCCTTATGTTGACGATAGTCTGCTTTTGGTCTTCTTCATCCTTAGTGCCTTTGCCCATAGTGGGGCGGCATATAAGAGAACTGAGGTGATAACTCTAGACAGTAGAATCCTTCTAGCGTATCCATGTCCACCAATTCTAGGCATTATACGCGAGAAAGCTACCTGCAGTTGTGATGCTTTTTTGGTAATATAATCAATATGCGTTTTGATCTGTTTAGCTACTGTCATGATGGTAATGCCATTCAATTATCGTTACTCCGCCAGGTAGCGTTAATCGTAGGACTCCGTTGTACCTGATATTTCACGATAGCGGTCCTAACGAGGTTTTATGAGTAACGTCCAGCGTTACCACTGCACAACACTCCTTTGTGCCGTAGAGCCATCTTTCTCCTTCGATGGTACCGTTCTCTTCTGTTATATCTATTTTATAGATAATCCACTCGACGATCTTTCTCATGGTGCCCGATAGGCATATTGGGTGTTAGGGCGATGGTTCTTTTGGAGGTTTCTTCCCTTTTAGTACCAGAACGAAATGCTGTGTTTTGCATTTTTCAGAAAAGGTTCCTTCTTCGAAGCACTTTTACATTGTTGCTATGAAGAGGTCTGGTCTCTTTTTAACAGCCGCATTCTCTGCCTTATTCGGGATGCCGTCGGGTCTGGGCGCCTTGTTTTCACATTATTGGATATGCTATTTGAGGGGTCCTATAGCCCTTCAATTTCGTCATCACCATTCTGCATGCTGAGCCTAATGAGTTAATGTCGGCTTCTTGACAGAGACTTCTGAAGCATGCGGATTTGCTTTCCTTAATGGCTCTATTTAAGTTGGGTCTCGCCAGTCTAAGGGTGTCCAAGCGTTGTTCGAAATCCGCTCTCCTTCTTGATCGCTCGGCTTTGCGCATGTTTCATAGACATTTTGCCGAAGTGTCCTTATTTCGTCGTTCCAACAGTAACACGCTGGTGCCTTCCTGATGTTTGTTCACCTTGGCATTAATGGATCACACGCAGTGGTGATGGTGTGTGTAAGGTGATGCGCGAGGGTCTCCGCTGTTCTTCCTAGGGTTAGATCACCGTTCAAAATCTCTTTGAATGCATCCTTATCGAAAGATCTGTCATTCCATTTTGGACCAGTAATTTTTTTAGGAGTTTGGCTGCTTTTTTTCCTTTTATTTCCAGCATTATCACCTGTTGGTCGCTGTGTGAATATTCCTCACTGACCCTTCACTTTATGGTTTTCAGGATGGACTCGCAAATGTGATGTCGATGTTGGAGTCTACTCCGGCCTTCGGGTAAGTATTTCCCCGACCCTTATTAGCGACGCCTATCGCTACGGGAGAAAATGTTTCTAGTAAGGCCTGTTGTCAAGTGTTGGTGAGCCAGCTGCCCCATTCTGCGCCCTACGCATTGAAGTTTCTGGGGCTCTCTGGAACGCATCCACGGTTAGATTGTCCAGCATTAGCAGCTATAGAAATGGATTCCATTTATTTTCGGCCGCACGAAGTCTTCTGTCGGTTGTTTGGTTGTTTGTTTCTTGGAAGGCATGGAGTCTACATATCCATATTGCCTGTTTTGCTTTATCACAGATCCAGTTATTGTTCTGGTCGGGACATTTATAGGGCTCGTTGATCATTATGTCGTCTGCTCTTTCGTTCTTGGCCGTTTGTGCTAGGATGTCCTGAACTATTCTACAGTGGTTGAGATTTATCTGTAGTATCTTCATGGTATTTTGCTCTCCTTAAACCCGGACATCTGCTGCTGCTAGCTATATGATTCTCGTCGTCTTGATGATCTTTCTTGCAGAACATGCAGGATGTATTTCCCTATTTTATCGCTTTTTGTAGGTATAAAAAATGCTCCAGCAAAATAGACAGTTGCATTCCCCCCTTTAAAATTTCAGCCGCCAATATGCATCATGCTTCTAATGTACATCAGTTTACTCTCAAACCCAACTTCTTATGTACTGTCAATTATAGGGAATCGTTTTTAAGCCGAACGACACGTATGTGGAATGATTAACCAGGCTCTGTATTTCCTCATCATTACAACCTTCAAAGATTTAAAGCCGACGCAAACGGGTATCTCCTCTGTTCATCCCCCTTTTATCCTATCAGCCCTGAGAACCAGTATAGGGGTACTCATAATCCCTTTGGAGTGCAAATTATAAAAAAAATAATAATTGTTCATCGAAAATTGTTGCATGCTATTGAGTACTCTCCGAATGACACTAGCTCACTTCTGACACTTTTAATCCTTAATTGTTTTCTTATTAAAGAAAATCTTAATTCATTGATTTAAGCTACTTAGACGATAGTGCTATGTTATGGAATTCAAATGAGTCTTCAGAAGCAACAAATTCCCGAATTCGCACCTGAACTCCCAGCAAAACGGAAATAGCAACAGTTATAAAATCGGTTTTCGACAGCTTGAATCGAGATGCTATATGATTAGCCCTAGGCTATTATAAAGGCTGCATACGAGGTTGGCAAGTGCCATGTCTTACATAATGATAAGGTATCAGAGGATTTTGAAGTTCAAAGTGAAGTACGACAAGGGTGCATATTGTCACTGCTTATACTGTTAGTGGTCATCAGTGATGTTCTCCGCGCATAATTTTTGGAAGGAAACCGTAGAATTCAATGGACTATAACATTCCACCTAAAACACCTTGACTACCCTGATGATATTTACCGACTTAAACATCGGATAATAAATCTTCACCTGATAGACCAAAATCTGGGAACTGAGACAAATAAAGTTGGACTGAAAATAAACACATCCAAAACAAAAGCCCTGAACACTTTAATCTCCCGCATTCAAATCAACATTTCCGGACAGCAAGCCGAGAAAGTAAACAACTTTCTATTGTATATCTAGGAAGCGTGGTGTCGGCTAACCGTGGTGGTACCGAACTGGATGTGTGCAACGGAATCGGGAAGGAAAAAACTGCATTCGGAATGATGTTCAAAGTTTGGAGAAGCAATGTTTTCAGCATAAGAACCAAGCCTGCGCCTGTTCCGCTCCAATGTGGAATCAGTACTGTATTATGGGTGCAGTACTTGTAAGGTGGATACCACTACTATATGCAAGCTGCAAACCTTCGTAAAGAGATGTCTAAGAACCATCTTGAGGATATGTTGGCCCTATTGTATGTTTAAGAAGAACTTTATCAGAAAACGGGCCAAGAACCTATAGGCACCGCCATACGGAGAAGAAAGTAGTAGTTGATCGGCCACACACTACGGCGCGACGACAATTCCATTGCAAAATGCGCCATGCAGTGGAATTCGCTCACCCAGGCAGAGAGAACTGCGGGACGCCATAGTCAAACGTGCCGCAGAATATCTGAGAAGCAATTGAACTCTTTAGGAATGAGCTGAAGGTATCTCAAACGCGTTGCAGAACTCCGAACAGGATGGAGCGCAGGAGTTGTTGACGCCCTATGTCACCTCGAGACGTGAAAGGAATTAACATAACACACAACATCCATAACCTGTTCAAAGTGCGGAAATATTCCAAACTAAACTTCCAGACAGAATGCTAATTTCTAAAAAGAAATGCAGCTCCAAAAATTCTCTGTTATCATTAAAAATTCACTTTCAACCGATTGCATCCGTTCTAGTAACATATGAATTCAAAGTCTCACCCAAGAATATTATTCGTTTACGGTAAACAATCGTTAGTGTTGATCAAATTACCACTTCATCCGAATCAATTATCTCCATTTTTGTGTTTCCTTAAATATTCAAAAAGTCAAAAGCACTATCATGCATTCGATTAAAAGAAAAAAAAAGTTAAAAAATAAACAACAAATTCCATTAAAATTAAATTCATCTAAAATACAAAACATGTCACCAATGTGCCACAACAGGTTTCCTCTTTTCTAATTTCATTAAAATATTCAGTGTAAAAACCCAATAAAAACGAAAACTTACGATCAGGCATTTTAATTAATTCATCTGCGCCGCCATGGTGATTACTAAATATGCATGAGCCTCCCCCTCGTGCAAGTGCGGGCAAAAAGATACAGATACTTATTATAATAACAAACCGTTAAAAATTAGCAAAATTACTGATAAAAGCAAAAGTTCAAACGTTGAATGAATTGAATATTTTTTTTTGTTTTACTTTGCTCCATTCAACACTGTCTGTCTGTCATTTGCGAGGCGAGATGTCTGAGTAATTTGTGATGACTCCAAGCGAAATGCCCCCACTACTTACAGATGAAGCCGATTTCGTGTCTGTGGTCTTCGTCTTCGTCTCTAAAGCTGTCCGAGAGATACCTACTATGTATCCGTAGCCGCTGTCTCGTAACATCAAATAAAGTATCCATAAAAATATCTGAAATTGCCAATTGAATGATGCCATTAAGGCTGCGAGGCACTTTGCATTTCGCTTCATTTTATTGAAATTAAGCAATTCAGCGTAATTTAACAACACTTTAAGTAAATAAATTTTGCATTTCCATTTCGTGTGTGATTCGGATACACTTTTTATTTTCGCTTCGGATTGGATCTTTTTTGGGGGGGAGTTTCGAATTTTTGTTTTCTTTGGTTTTAATTCAATTTCGATTTCGTTTTCGGTTGGCGATTCTTTTCCAATTCACGAGCGGGGTAATTTACGGCTTCACATTTGCCTACCTCCCAAGTAAAGAGTGTGTGAATCGAATTATGAAATGGACTCGACTGACCGAGTTTACCCGGCACGAAGAAATGAAATTAAATTGAATGACCATAAGCGGATCTGCTTTGCATATTCGAATATAGATGTCGGTGACGAGGTACGACGAATACAAATCTATGCTATGTTATTGCTGGAGTGTGGTGATGTTTATTGAGACCCATCATGGTTATTACTTTTATTTTTAATGGCGAATGTATTCGAATTAAAAGCAAGCATACTGGATTACGCTGTTGGCGGCTGTTTGAAGTAGGTACGTCATGGGGGTTACGGAAACGAATTTAACTCGTCTTGCTTGAACAGCCAGGAAATGGCATAACGAAATTGAACATAGCGAATTTTTTTGGGAATTTTTATTGATCAATTAAAATAACCAAAACAAGATGGTATGTCAATGTATTTTATGAGTACTGGTCTACTTAGATCAAGTTAGGTTGTATGGATATCCACTGAAGCGGTAGAAAACCGATGGTCCATTATGATTCCACAAATTAATAGGAAACGTAAACACGAATTGAATGTTGCCTTCAAAAACGTCGGGGCCACAACATTTTGTAGAAGAATTAAATTTTCGAACTATACGGGGATCGATGACCTGCAACTTCTTCCAGCGATTCCAAGAAGAAGGATAACTGAGTGGCTTTTGAAAAGCGTCAATTCTTCTTCTTCACAGCTGCAATCTACTGGCCATGATAAGGCGCTTGGACCTTCTACGGCCCCACATGGAATAAGTTGTCCTTGTTATAGTATAAGTGAATGTGCCATAGGTAAGGTACCATTGTCTATTTCCTTCAGAATTAGTGTGAAGGTGTGTTTTGGCCGCTTCCGCCTCAATGCTTGCAAACGCACCGGTGACAGCCCGCTGAGTTCTTCCGATAATGCCGATATCGTCGGCGTATGCAAGCAGTTGTACAGACTTGTAATAGATTGTGCCTCCGGTATTGGCTTGTGAGTTCCGCACAATCCGTTCAAGTATAATATTAAAGAAGTCACATGACAGCGCGTCACCTTGTCTAAAGCCTTTTTTGACATCAAAGGTCTCGGTGAGGTCATTACCGACCTTGATGGAGCAGCGAGCGTTCTCCATCGTCAGCCTGCACAGACGGACAAGTTTGGCAGGGATGTCAAAACTAGGCATGGCTCTATAAAGCTCTTCTCTATAGATGCTGTCATAGGCGGCCTTGAAATCGATAAAGAAGTGGTGAGTATCGATTTGGAATCCTTGGGTTTTCTCCAGGATCTGCCGAAGTGTGAAGATTTGATCGATGGTGGACTTTCCTGGCCTGAAACCGCACTAATAGGGTCCAATCAGGCTGTTGATAAAAGGTTTCAGGAGTTCACACAATATCGCAGAAAAGATCTTGTATGCGATGTTGAGGAGACTGATGCCTCTATAATTGGCGCAGTTGAGGGGGTCTCCTTTCTTGTGGATCGGGCAAACGATGCTGAGATTCCATTCATCAGGCATACACTCGTCTGACCAAATATTGAAATGAGTTGGTGTATGTACTTTACCAATATTCATCCCCTGCTGCCTTGAAGAGTTCGGCCGGTAAGCCATCAGCTCCAGCAGCCTTGTTCAATTTTAGCTTGGATATTGCTATCCTCACTTCGTTTTGGTCAGGTGGACGGAAATTTTGACTATCATCGTCTATGTTGAATGGTTCATTCTGCCTGACAGCGGGATGTTGGTCTTCGTCGCCGTTATACAGTCTGCAGAAGTAGTTTTTCCATATTCTCAGCACTGAATGTGATTCTACTACGAGGTTTCCATTTTCATCTCTACAGGTTTCTGTACGGGTATTACTTCTCTGACACGTTCTTTTTACCTTTTGGTAAAACTTCCGTACATTGTTCCTGGAGTATAAACTCTCGATATTCTCAAACGCGCGCTTCTCATGCTCTTTCTTCTTCTTTTGGAGAAGCCGATGTTCTTCCCGTCTCTTTTGCTCGTAGAGCTCACGAGCAGCTCTCGTCTTCCTTTGCAGCGCCGCTTTGTATGCCTCGTGTTTTGCTGCATGCACTCGCCGGCATTCTTCGTCAAACCAGGGGTTTCGCGGTGGTGGGCGAGCGAGACCCAGCACATCAGTCACGGCGTTTCTGATGGCATGTTGGCAGCGTTGCCACTGGTCTTCGGTACTTGATGCTGGCGGCAAAGGGGTGATTGAGAGATTTCGGGATACGCGTTCAGTGAAGAGTCTGGCGGTCTCTTGCGATTGTAGCTTTTCGACATTAAATTTTCTCACAGTGATTCTTCTTTGTTGCTCGGATTGGGATATCCGCATTCGTATGATCCGAATCGATCCGAGTCTATGATGGCCGCTCGGAAGGTTCGGACATTCAGAATACTGGAGGCATGCCTTGCGTCGATCGCAATATGATCAATTTGGTTGATAGTTACATGATCATTGGACCGCCATGTCTGCTTATGAATAACGAGATGAGGAAACCATGTGCTTGCTATGGTGACATTTCGCTCCACAGCGAAATCAATTAGCCTTAGTCCGTTATCAGACGTGGTGTCGTGTAGGCTATGCTTACCGACTGCCCTACCAAAGACGTCCTCCTTTCCAATTTTGGCGTTAAAATCGCCCAATACGATTTTAACGTCGTATTTAGGACATTGCTCGTATGTTTTGTCAAGGAGCTCGTAGAAACACTCTTTGGTGGCAGGGTCCTTTTCTTTTGTGGGGGCATGAATACATATTAGGCTTATGTTAGCGAATTTAGCCTTGATCCGGATAGTCATAATACGCTCGCTTACGTGTCGGAAGCTTAAGACTTCTTGCCTAAGTCTGCCGCGTATGACAAATCCGCATCTGAATAAGCGTTGCCTGTTGCCTCTGTAGGAATCACCGTAGTAGATGTCACAGTTTTGCATCTTCTTTTTGCCCGGCCCATCCCATCGCACTTCCTGGATGGCGGTAATATCTGCTTTATAGCAGTCTAGGGCCTCTGCTAGTTGTTCGGCTGCACGTGGTCTGTAAAGGGACAGAACATTCCACGTACAGATCCGAAGGTCGTTGTCCTTATTTCGTTTGCTGGGGTCGTCATTAGTTGGGTCATCCTTATCCGAGGCTTTTGGTTGTTTCGGAACCATGCGTTTATTACGTGGTAGGGAAGTTACCCCGACCTGGAGGGCCAGTTCCTTCATTATTCCCCTAGGACGAGGGGGCGGGTACACCGGTGCCAGTAGTCCACTACGGGAGTATGAGCGCTGCCGTTGGCCCATTAAGGGCTCCTCCGCCACCATCTCTATTCCAATGTCCTGACCAACATTGGAAATTCCTTACCGATCTCTGATCCGAATACGTCGAAGCAGCTCGCGCAAGGTATTCACTAAGTTCAACCTAACTGGAACTATAGACGCCACCGTTGACTCCGTCTAGGGAATTCGTCCGCTGCCGCCTGGAACATGGAGAAGTGCTCTAGTGGATTCACACTTCCCCCCTCTCTCATATGCTGCCATCAAGAATCCGCCAAACGGGGTTGGTTACCCACTTCTTGGATTAAGGTACTAGGCACCCGGCTGTCACCGCGTGGAGGTTGAGAGTAGGAGTTGGTTGTGTTTTCATATGATCGCATGCACTACCGTTTGACAACCATTTAGCGATTCCCGAGAACTCTTTATAAGTTTGGATCTTACGAGTACGAGTATACCATATTTGCGTCGTAATAGCAGCCTGACTGTTGATGTATATAGCAATATTGCACGGCGGAATTGGATTCATCGAAAGCTAACTTTTAGCCTATACGATGACTATGATCTCTGCTTGAAAAGCACTGCAGTGCTCGGCAGCCAAACTGATAGGTTGACGGCAGATGTGAGAGCGAAAACACTCGCATCGGTACCTACATCAATTTTTGACTATTAGCGTGAATCTTTTTTTTTAGTTATTTTCCATGTATTTTCTGTTGGTAATCCTTATGGTGAATGACGTAGTGAGTTTTTTCCGGTATAGTGTGTCTATTATTTAGAATTTTGCTGCGACCGGAAGACGCTATCTTCCAATGATAATTCACAGTGTGCTTCTTGCCGCAAACAGTTCTCCTTAGACGAATACCTTATTGTAATAAGTGTAGAAGTGTGTCGAGTGCTGCGCTAAGAGTTGTCGCAGGGCCTCAGTGACACTCACTCCCTCCACTCTTTGCACTCTTCTAAAAGAGCCACCAGACTATCGTGCCATATACGTAGGTCTCACTTGACGGTATTAATCCAATTAACTATATCCTATTTACTCCCAAAAACTTTTTACAGGCCCATAGAGCGTTGGAGGTCTTTTTGACTCTTTCATCCAGGTTTGTCCTCCAACTGAATTTGGAGTAAAGAATTACGAGTACTAAATAAATTCGCACTAAATCCGGACATTAACAATATTTTTTGTATGACAATATATCTGCCTTTAGCGGCAACTGATCGTAAATGGGTTGAGCTATAATGGTATGATAAGCAAATGAACTCGGCGTTGGTTTCGACCGGGATGAGTTAAACCTTAACGATTGGCAAGATATGTTTTATCGCATCATAGCAAAGGTCAACGAGTATTTCTACCAACATTGTCTGAGCAGAGCCCGTGAGTCAACAAGCAGTCTCATTTGTAAGGAACTATGCCACTTGATATAGGTACAAGTAACTATTTTTACAAGGAGTTTAAAGTCAGTAATATACGCTTAGGGTTTGAAATAAGAACGAATATCTTCGCGTTTCGAATATCCTAGTAACAGTATTCGCGTGATTTGGAGTTTTTGTTATCGAATAGGAATTTTTCCCATGTAAACGAGAATAATATTGCCACTTGCATTTCTTTTTCTCACAAATTAGAGCAGACGAAATTCATTCGCAAATTCATCCAGAAACGTTGATCAATGATCATGTCGGATGAGGATAACAAATCTTACATAACTAAGATTAAATTTCGATTCGATTTCAATTCGGTTCTTCAACGCAACCATACGAATATGGTAATTACTATCAGCCTACAGTGCATGGTTGCACAAATCGTTCCAAATCTTAAAATGGACCGAAAAGTTTCATATCCCGAAATCTTTTCAAAGAAGACGTATTTGTACTGTAGATTAAGACAAAATTAAGACTAATCGGTGCGGAGGATTTTTGAATCTGCAAACTGCCCCGTGCCGTGATTGATTATAGCTAGATGCGACAATCACACAGTTTTCCTCTAATTCCAGATAGAGACAATAAAAGCGATCAATAAAAGAAAAAAAAAATATGCTGTTTACGAAAAAGGACACCCAACATTGGAGTCTTGGATACAACACCACAATAGACAGATATAATATTTAAATTTTTTTTTAAGGAAAAACAAATCCCAGAGCACTCAGAGTCTCCGGTCCAATGTACTACCAGGCAGGAGCCTTTCTTTAGTGCAGTGGTTGGAAAAATTTCGAGGTAATTCGTTTTCCTTTATACTCGGGTGGCTGATTATTGCTGTTCCCCTCTGGGGCTTGATATAATATATCTACCTAGGCTCTATCGCGAACTCCGCAAATGACATCAGTGGGGAGATCAACCGAAGAATTACTCTCGTCAATCGTTGTTTTTATGGGATAAAAAGGCAATTGATTAACAAAGCCCTATCTCGAACTACTAAGGGAACTCTATATAAGACACCAATAATCCCAGTCTTGCTGTATGGCGCAGAGGTATGGACTTTGTCAAAATCGGATGAGGATGCCCTTGGTTACTTTGATTGAGAGATTTGATCTTTGCTCCTGTCTGCATGTACGAAAAGTGGAGAAGAAGATACAATGTTAAACTATACGGCCTACAGAATGACATCGGCTTAGCCAGAAGAGATCACATACACCGACTAGGCTTGCACGCAAATATGATAACGAACTGTTAAAATTATTTAAAAAATTAACTTAATTTTTTCTAGATCCAGAAACCTTCTTGAAAATCACTTATGTACGTCTTTACCAAATCAATTAACTTATCTTTTACATGGCAATTTAGGATATTAGGTATAACTGACAACTTCGTTATGGGTGCATAGTTGGATAAGTTATCCTTTTTCCCAGATTTATATATGCGAGTGATGCATGACACTTTCGATTTTTTTAAAAAGCTCAATACGAAGCTGTTTTGATCTCGAATGGTCAGAAAGCAATTGAAGTGCCCTTTGCATCACATGGTCTCTTCAAGGCGATAATGCAGTGAAGAAATGTGCTTTGGAGCGGTAAAGTGCAATTGAATTTGTTTGGGATGCACATGTTTATTGGCTTCCAAAATGTGAGGCGTACAATCCACGTTACACAAAACCAATTGGAGAGCATGATGGTTGTAATTCAATGCTTTGAGATGAGATGCTGCTGTATAAGTCCGATTTATCTTATCGATGGCATATTGTCAAAAAAGCGGTATATAGGAACATAGAATGTTTTACTAACATGATCCTAGAGATGCATCGCAAACTAAGAGTGAAAATCCTACGCGAATCGGTGTCGCTTCTGAACTAGCCCGGAGAAGATATGGTCAACAAATTTTGCTTTAAAATGAAATTTGAATCAAAGCTCAATAAAAGGGACTGGAGCGTTGAGACCGATAATTATCAATTCCAACAACATACTATTAGATGGTACACGGATGGATGGAAAACATCCAACGGTACTGGCGCAGGATTGCCCGCCCCAGGACTGGATACTTAAAATCTCTGTGAATTTTCCCCCAGTACATCCCAAGCAGAAGTCCACTCGATCGAAGAAACGCACAATTCATCATCAACAGGAAATATCGCTGGCAAGACATCACAATACTGCCAGATAGGCAAGCCGCAATCAATGCACTGAACCCATACGAGATCAGATCCAGACTGGTGTGGGAGCGCCTCACCAAGATCAACGGACTGGGCTAGGGTAATATTGTTACTCTCTACTGGGTACCTGGACATTCAGAAGTGTAGGGAAATGAAGCAGCTGATGCACGAGCAAGAATCGGCTCAGACATCCGATTCCTTGAACCGGAACCTTTTAGTGGGAAAGGATCATACAAAATAGGGGAAGAACTGAAAAACAAGCGTCAAGCATGTGAACGATATCCCCAGATTGAGACACGCGAAAAAAAATTCTAGGGGACTACTACCAGAAAAGAAGCAGCACTCGCCTAAGTGTTAGAAAAAATTCGACTTCGCAGAAACACCGGCATACATTCTTATGAAATGCGAAACACTAATCTATAAAAGAAGACATCACTTACTCGTATGAGCCTATTTTCTGTCAGAGACGAATCTAACTTCGCTGAATCCACTTCAGATATTCATCAAAGCAGCTGGACTAGAAGAAGTGCTCTAAATCGAGCACATCATCGATTAGATTCCTCGTATTGGGGGCAGAAACAGTTTTACAGGTGCCTTCCTATTCACGGCGCTTAAAACTGACTGCGAATCTTTAAAATAAAAGGAGTATATTTTGAGAAACGTCTAAGTCCAAACTCGTCTCCAAGCCAAACCCGTTTACTTACTACTTAACAGCGCGCATCATTAAAACCGAGTTTATATCCAATCGCCCTTTATCAGGACTTCGTATCTTTCCATTACGATCAATTGCTTGAGGCACCGCCATAATAAAGCGTGAAAGTTAAAAGCAAATGGCATAAAATTATATAAGGCACGTGTTAATTACGTACACTTTCTTCAAAAATTCAAAACTAAAAACATCAAATTGCATAGCAAATAAAAAATAATAATCGATTACCTGTGCAGTTAAAAAAGAACTTAAAATTATCCCAAATTATAGTGACGCATTATAATCGTTGAAAACTTGTTCGGGAACATATAAGATCGGTTTACTAAGATGCGGATGCACTCGCTTCTCTTTGAATTACATACATTCCCTAACCCTTTTTGTTGTTTTTCTTATTATACCATACCCATATCCAATTATGATGGCTTGTATGTTTGTATGTATTACCTGCCTTCGTCCGTTTTTAATTTATTTCTTTTTTTTTTTTTTTTTTTATCTGAGCCTTAAATCTTTCCAGGTAAATCAGAAAGTTGTGTGATTTGCGTTTTAATATGAAGAATTCAAAATTCCCCGAATTTCATCCATAGATACAAAGAGGTAGCATAAATTTGTTTTGGAATTAATTACCAAAATGATTGTTTGATTAGAAGTTACTTTGCGAATCCTCTCCCATCCATTCATCCATAAAGAGGACACTTTTCCTATTGCATGTGCTCATGTTTTGATCGCAAAACTAAACCGCACTCATGCAATAGCTGCCAGTAGAGGAACCTATCTACCTACTTAGTCCACATATGATTCCCATTCCAAATCCCAGGTAGAAAGGGATAAGACCGGGACTGCAAAATGGAAACCGGAGTCGTCGTCGTCGTCATTGTCATCGTCTTGCTTGTCCGACCAAGCGACCAGGGGTAGGGTACACCATACGATGGCCACCTATCTTATAAGATTTAAGATTGTCAACCATGTTTTTATTGCTTACTTCGTTTGTGTCGCATGCACAGCTACACAGCACCGTTCTACGGTACAAGAGGTTAAAGTATTAATGGCCGACATGCGGCAAAAATCCGACATTATTATTATTTCAGTCCGTCTGTCGTCTATTCGTCGTGCTGGTTGGGCTATATCATGGTGTTGGGCAAGGGAAGGGGCGGAGTAGTTCATCGTACTGTGCGAGCGACAGAGGCGATACACATAAGAAATACTAAAAGTGCACACGAAGTATCTAAATATCTGCATTTCTCGTGGATGAATATACATGGTGAGTAGGATTAACCAGAGTCGTAGATTATCTTGATTGCATTCGTAGATAACTTTTTTCTGACTTTTTCGGTGTAGTTTCGTGCGCTGGATTTAATGAATGACCAACGGGATTTACGCGCACCGCGGGAGTGGATTGTGGTATGCCCGTGCTCTAAAAAGCACAACAACACGGATTTAATTTTATTAAGTTATATATTTTATTTAGTCGTTCTTGTTAGGGTTGTTCTCTTATTTTTTATTTTTTTTTTCGTTGTCATTAAAATGTTAAGGATTTTTATTCTTGTGGTGGACTGATAAACAATCGGTGGAGAGTGGTGAAGCGGCAACGGTGAATTTAATTAATAAGGATGGAGAGCAGATAGAGTAACTATACCTGGCTATGTTGGAGGTTTTAGCTTGTTTTGTTGCAAATTGATTTGCATATTCGAAATCAATTTAGTTAAAATACTATCTGTGATAGGCAATGTACGAGTACATCGAGATTTTATAGTATATATTGGGAATTCAAAGAAAAGGAAACAATAATTTACAATAATACTAGTGTAAGGTGGCGCAGAAGTAATGACCCAATTAGTAGAACCTGAAACCAGCAATGATGCCTGACTATACATCATGATAGTCAAACTTATCCTTACGTATAGGGCTCTTGCATGGTGGAAGGCAACGATTAAGAATAACACGCGGGATATGTTGGGCATGGTACAACTGCTTGTATTGTCATCACGGGTGCCCTGCGATCTCTAGATGTTTCTGTATCTTCTACCATTAGATCTATAAATAAAATGACAAGTGAACAATACTGCGCTTAGTCTCACTAGCGAAGAGCTCTTTCAAATAAGTAATGCGGGGCATAATTCCATTCTTATGGAATCATTTTCCGATATCCCTGACAAATCGGAAGAAATCCTTGACTGCAACACACCATACGAAGTATTGTACCCTGTTAGGAAGGATTGCCAAAGGAAGGTGTAGGTAGTCTCTTACCACAATGAAATATACAGAAACGGTTCCAAGACCAGTGAGCGAACGAGGTCAGGTGTATACTCGAGAGATATAAACCTACAGGTGGCTTTAAGTCTTTCTGAGACATGCAGTGTGTTGCAAGCAGAGGTTTTAGTTGTACTCAAAGCTGCGGGATTACTTGAGATGGGATCAATATCCGACAAAAATAAATCTAAAATTGTCAGAAATTGCCGCACAATGCTCAGGGCATTATGTAGGCAGAACCGTGTCAGATTATATTGGATACCTGGACACAGCGATATAGAGGGGAACGAAAGTGCCGATGCACTGGCCTAAAAAGGAGCAGAGCTCCCACATAATGTGCGTGCCTAAGAGAATTCTTATAGTATGATTGCCATGGTTGATTTAAGATGCTCGACTTAGAACGGCATAAGGTGTTTGACATGGGTGTGGCTTGTGCTGGATCAAAAAAAAAAGTCTGAGGAGATAATAAAACTAGGAAGATCACAGTTAAGAACACCGACAGAAATACTCTAGTCGTTACCTTCTGAGGAAGTAGGCTATGGGGTTATGATTATATAAAACGGATGTATGCAGGTATTACAATGACCTACACGTCTAAGAGGCTATAATATATTTACCCTGTGAATACCACCCGGAGTAGACTAAAACATCTTGAAAGATACTTCTCAAATAACTAAGAAATCAAAACAATGATTTATTTAAATTCTGTAGGGAAATTAAGTGCATGGAAGAATTAGTTTAGGTTTTCTGCGGCGAATGCTCCCTAAAGATCTCTATGGGCCCGGTATAGTGCGTAGTGTTTTATGATAACCTCATAACCCTACTCAACCCAGTCTAACCTAACCTAATGGCCCAATTTGATTTAGTTATAACTTTTTTTCTAAATTAAAACTATGGCTTCATTTCTTATGATAAATATTTTTGCCCTGGATTTTGTTACATTAATTACTGAAGATGATATCGATAATATGTTGGACTTCATCATTTATTTAAATTTGAGCCTTTTTTTGCATGTTCCATCTCTATTTCTTGTCTTATGCTATCTTTCAGGGCTGCAAGAGTCTGGTTCCCATTGACCAAAGACTTCAAAGAATCCCAAGAAAGTTATCTGGAATGATCAAACCGGGTGATATTGCGGTCCAATGCAAATCGCCAAAACGGACATACGAGGAGTAAAAGTGTCAATTACTTAGCCTATTGTGTCGCCTGCTGCAGCTTCACTGTATTGTTGAAACCACATCGCAATTTCGCATCAAAAAAACCCAAAAACTGTTTGCGACATATTATTTTTCTCAACAATAGACCAAGTGCATAGAATAGCTGATATAATTGAGAAAGCTTTCGAAGAACAAAAGATTTCCTCGAGCGTATTCCTTGATGTTTCCCAAGCTTTTGACAAGGTCTGGCATGAAGGGTTGAAATATAAATTACGACAAGTTCTCCCAGAACACTTATATAATATTCTACAAAAATACATGTCGAATAGACTTTACCGAGTCAAACACGGAAATTAATATTCGGAATTTAAAGAAATAAGGGCTCAGGGAAGCATCATTGGGCTTTGGTTCCTACTATATAGTCGTGATATACCGCAAGAAGAAGGCACCGTATTAGCTATATTTGCCGACGACACTGCCATCCTGGCAACGGGCAAAACGATCGAAGAAATGACAAAAAAATTGCAAGAAGCATTGAATAAAGTAAATGAATGACAAGGTTTTGGCGACTAGCACTGAACGAAACCAAGTCCGTTTATGCAAATTTTACTCACAACAAAACAAATAATTTGCCTATTTTTGCAAACACTGTTTAAATTCAGTTTGCAAACGAGGCTAAATATCTCGGTATGACACTTGATGCTAAGTTGAAGTGGAAATCGCACGTGAAAATGAAACGTAAAGAACTCGAAACCAAATATAGAGAAATGTACTTGTTACTTGGAAAACATTTCAAGCTCATTATAGAGAACAAACTGCTTTTATACAAGCAAATGCTAAAGCCGGTGTGGACATATGGAATACAACTCTCGGGTTGTACCAAAATAAACAAACTTTTTAGTTAATGCACCGTGGTTCATTAGAAATAGCAATATCCACAGAGATTTAGGAATTGCAACAGTGGAAGAAGAAATCAAAAACTTCGCGCGGAAGCATAAAGACAGATTACAAGAGCACGTTAACACAAAAGTCCTTTAAATTTTGGATGAGAGGAAGCTACTGCGTCGTCTACAACGAACTAAATCTTTTGACTTAACGCGATAACAAAAAAAACACGTCTTATTTGCGGAACAAGCAGGAACTTTCAATGGAAAGGGACCTGCCAAACGATCTCAGTACGTGAAAGAAAAACTGCTTGATAAGTCAAAAGCTTAGGTGTAGTAAGCAAAAAGAAATTTATAACGAAGGGATGATTTTTTTTTAGTGAGTAAAAAGAAAACACTACTATGAGCAGGCGCTCTCGGTCCTCATATTGTCTTTATGAGATTTTTTACCTATCCTCAGGAAAAAATATATATATATTTTCCTTTAGCAGAAATGTACATAGCTGAAGCTACTATTCTACTATATGATAAATGGTCAAACTTTTGACCATTTTTCCTGGTAATTTGGGCCAAATCGTTTCATTGTTAATACAAATGTGCACTTGGTCCAACGGCTTAATTGAGCTCCATTTTTTAGCGAATATGGTCAAACGTTTGACATTTGCCATTGTGTCATACAGTGGGATCGTAGCTTGACAATAAATCTTCAATAATGACTTAAGCGCTAACTACCGAGGAAATAATAAAGCTACATAGATTAATACACTTAAAAGATTGATGGAGTCTTTTCTTTAGATTTGTATTTTGTCAAAATCAGGAAAAACGTGATTTTTGAGTTACTACAGTTTTGTCGCAAAGGTGCGGCATGTCCATCCAATTCGGCTACCAAGAATTCGCGTAACATGGTTCTGTAGAGCACGCCAATGACGGTTATGTATTGCCAGCAGCGTCTTCGAAAAAGTGGGACCCAATCACCTTTTTAGCACAGACGTTTCACCTACAGTAACTTTCAGTGGGTGCAAAGATGATTCTTGAATAATACGGAAGTTTTTAGTGGCCTAGAAGCGAGTATTCTGCTTGTTGACATGTCCGGAGAAAGGCAAAATGCTTCGTCACTCATGATTAATTTTGAAAGAAATTTTTCCTCTTCATTGTTGAGGTTTATGATGCGCTGGCTGTTTTCCAGGCGGACTTGGTGGTCTGCAAGTAGCAGCTGATGTACCATCTGAGTTTTATAAGGAAACATCTTCAAGCCTTTCACCAAATTGCACTGCAGAGATCACCTGAAAGTGTCACATTTTTTGGCCCGTGGGCTGCTGGAGCTGACGGCTTATCGATTGAACTTTTCAAAGTAGCATATGAATTAGTAGAGAGAATGCACCAACCATCTCTAAGATTTGGTCAGATGAGCTTATACCTGATGAATGCAAGAAAAAACACCGTCAAGCGTCAATTACAGAGGCATCAGTCTTCCCAGAAGTGCGTGTAAGATCTTTTCTGCCATTTAGTGTAAACGTGAAACCTTTCGTAAGCACTCTAATTGGCCTCTATCTGTGCGTTTTCAGGCCAGGATCCGCTTTCGATCAAATCTTCACACTTCATTAACTCTCAAAAAGAAGGGATAATCAACACGACGAATTGGACAGAACGTCACAATGGGCTCTGCTCTCAATTCTGACAATGATATCAGCGCAGAAATCAAGCGAAGAATAGCTCTTGTTAATAGCTACATATTTTCTTGAGTTAATAAGGCAATTCAACAGTAAAGCCCTCAAACAACTGAGGAGACTCTGTATAACTTTACGGTGCTGAAACATGGAATTTATTGAAGGCGAATCAAGATATATGTACTTGGTCGCTTCGAGAGAAAAATTATTTTTAAGATATTCAATCCCGTTTGCGTTGAGGATTTTAGAAGAGAATATTCAATGACGAAATACATAAGTTGTACAGCGACATCGACCCTGTCGAATAACTGCGTGTTGGACGTTTGAGATGGCTGGGACATGTGAGCAAATAGACACCAACGCTCCGGCCCGCAGAGTCTTCGGATCTAACCTAGAAGGACGATGCAGTAGATGGCTCCCTCGTCGTATGTGGTACGCGTAGTTCAAGGAGACCTCGACCATCTTGGGTAAATACCGAGCTAAGTGGAAAGGTATGTTGGTTAAGGCCCAGTTTCACTCAGAAATGTAGCGCCATTTAAGTAACTGAGTAAAAAAGTGACCCATCGTCTCGTTGATGCTTCTAGATAGTCTTCTACATCCTCACGTACAGCCTAAATACTATAGGTCGAACGGCCTGCTTTTTATACATATATGATAATGGTGTGAGAAGAAGAAATGACACGACGAATTCAGATATTTATAGAAGTACCTATCTACGGATAGTGATATGCAATGTCCTAGTTGAGCGAGAAAATCAGTTTTCCGGGTTTTACTTCTAATAATGTTTTGCAGTAATATGCAATTTCATTTATTTAAAACGTTTTTAGCATATGGTGCTATACTTATATATGTACATACCTCGGCAAATTTCAGACGTAACTTGCAGCTTGCGAGAGTGAGTCAAGGTAGCTTCAAGCGGTAAAATCTAGCAAAAATGTACTTCTAGCTATAAGTCCAAGCTTGCGAAGACAATTGTATGTAAGTAGCATTTATTTACTCCATGGGCCTCCGCCCCGTAAAGAGTCTGCGCTTCAGACTTCTCAGCTTCCCATTCTCATCGATCCTTATTATTTGACGTATCCGAGTCAATGTCGACCTCGTCTTGTGATGGCTTTTTGAATCAACCTTCTCGCACTCCGAATAAATATCCGATGAAGCGCTTTTCTATAGAAAGATATCAATATACCAGCTCTGCATTCTTACTTATCGTCTAGCACTCGACGTCATACGATGCGACTGGTAAGATCGGCGTTCTTAGAGCACACATTTTAGAACTGTGTCAGTGGATGCAATAAGTATAATTTAGGTCAAATGCCGATCGACCTAGAAGTGAAGAAGAGCGCGGTTCTATGATGGCACAAGAACAACTACCGAAGCTATAAACGTAGAATGGCAACATAGGTGGAACACTACTCTTGCAACCAAAGAGACATGGAAACATAAATTAGTTCCCGAAGTTGATGAATGGATTAGCAGACAGCGCAGGGATGTAAACGATTACTTAACATAATTCCTATCGGGGCTTGGATGCTTCCTGAAGTACCTCTCTTCTTTTTTTTTGTGTTGGAAGATGGGAATCTTTCAAAGATGAAACTGAGTCCGTACTCAGTTACAGAGTGAGATTTCGACCCACTAAATCCACCTCCCCTCCTACCCCTGGTTTTCGCGGCACTGCCTTACATACTCGGCTCGTTCGTGTTGGCAGCCGTCTGCGCCATGTTTGGCTGTCACTCCTGTCTTTGTTGTTCTTTCACGATGGTAGCCACAGTTTTGATTACTGTTTCCCAAGCTTCTTGCGTGCTCAGCATCTATCTGGTGATGTTCTCTGGTGTTAAGTCCATTCCCAGTCTGTTCCCCAGCAAGTTACGTTCTTCGTCCACAGTAGAACATGATGTGTTCCGCATCCTCGACTGCTTCCGTGCATGTTGGGCAATACGGGTTGTCTTCGTGTCCAAATCTGTGGAGGTAGGCTTTGAAACATCCATTGTAAGCATTTGCGTTATGTAGAAGTTTGGAGGATGTTGTTCAAAAGAGGCTGCATGCTCTCAAGACATTGGCTCTGTCTGTACGATTTCGTCTTCATGGCCTGTCCATATTTGGGACCCGTAAAGCATCATGGACGTCGCAGCTCTTGCTAAGAGCAGTCTCTTCTTCTGTTTAGCCCCTCCAATATTTGTATGATACTTGCAAGGACAGTCGTTGTTCTTGCTGCCTTCTCAGCTGCGGGTTGCTGAAAAGTTAACCTTGCATTTACATATAGTAACGCCAAGGCTTTGGTTTGGAAACTACAACGTGATCGCCCACGCTTACTCTTATAGTCTCCATAACTCCTCTGCTGCTAATCAGCACTAATTCGGTCTTCTCATCTGCTAGTTTTATGTTCATATTAGTACCTCTACAAGTAAAAGCACGCAGATGACCCATTCTGCCAGCAGAGTGAAGGAAAAATGCAGAACGCAGAGCATGTACTAATGGAAGCCTGATCACATTTATGTTGGGGAGGAGTGAAGGCTGGGTGACTGCAAGCGAAGTTATCACGAGTATGATACAGCAACTCCGTATAAAGGAACGAACAACGAGAAACGAAGAATCTGCTAGCTTCGATAGCTGACAAAGAAGAGACGAAATGTTGAACCTGCCCTGCGAAGGAATACCTTGACTGGCGGTGCCACAAGGGAACAATAGGACATAGCAATAGGAGAGGCTTTTTAGCATATAGCCATGGAGCATGTATTCGGGCATAACGAGTAATACAAGTATCCATAATGAATTCTTATTCCTACCTGCACAAAAAAAAAAACAGCATATGCCCGTGCTTTCTTGCATACGAGTACACATCCATTTGCATAACACATTTCTGTTTGCATTTTCACACTCAAGCTTCTATGCTACGACTTCCGTTCGCACTTTTGTGAAACTCGAGCTATAAATTCCGTTATCATTTTTTGTTACTCACGAGCAAATTTACTCCGCCGTCGCTAAAGAAGTTTCACTTCAATAATAGTTAACTTTTAAAAAATCCATTAACACTATTTACTCGTAGGTATGTTAGTTTCCTTGATTGGTGATTAGGCATCCCAAATTTTAAATTCAAATTCATTATTATATTTTTTCCTTTCAAATCGAACTTCAAAGCAACAATTCGTTTTTTCACATAACAAAACTCCTACCAACTTTGTTACTGCCGCACCAGTTTAACACGTCGTAAAAGTATATCCAACATTAATAGCTTCCTAACGATCTATAAAATTGCTATAAATTAAAGTGGCTGGCGCTTCTGCTCCTTGCTTTCTTTTTTCTGTCCCTCACTGAATGAAGATGAACTTCGACAAGTGCTCTCGATATACATGTGTAATATAAAACACGTCGGGCACCTCTATATTACGTACACTGCGAGAAATTAATTGTTTATTTTACAACCGTCAGAGTAATAAAACCACAAAAGTGTTTTCTCGTTTAGTTGATTTCCCATTCATTTTGAACTTTGTTCTCAGGTTATGTGGTGGTTATGGTATACTCGTACGTACGCAACTCCAAAGAACCTCGTATAAGACAAATCCGATCCCTTTATATGCATTCTGGCATACATACGAGTATGTATGAAGAAAGGAAACGGCATATCGTCACAGTTTGTTTACGCCCGCATCAAGTGTTTTAAAAGATATAAAAAGGATATAAAAACTTCAAGTGAACAGCGAGGGCAGGATTTATGCGTGCATGCTGGTGGAATTCGGTCAAAACACAAGACGTACTATATACACAAAGGATATCATTTGATGTTGGGAAGCGGCTTTGAAAAGGTTTTGGTTTTTATGTGCTGTTAGGTTGTTAAATGGTTGTAAAATTAATGTTTAATTTTATTATGATGTAATGTCATTATTGACTGTGTTATGGGAATTTAATTTGATACGAATTTTTGCCCATTAAATGATTTACTTATGTTTTATAGGATGATTATCAGTGTCAGGTTTATAATCAGGGTTTTATGGATGAACTGTTATTTTTACTTCATTTTTTGTTTTCTTAGGTGTGGCCGCATAATATATATCGCATGCATGTATTGGGATTTGTGAAAAAATCCGACAGCGGAAATAGAAATTGATTGCAAACAGCTGATCAGCGGTTCTAAAGACTGAGAAAACAAACATCAAAAAAGATTTGCAGTAACAACAACGCAAATTAAGAAAGAGTAGTGCTGAAACAGCTTTTGGAGCAAACATTTTAGCTGCCTTCAGGATTAAGCACGCAGTTCAAATCAAAAATAAATAATAGCAAACAAATGTTAAAAGGTCTTAGGTGTAGAATCTTGACGTGTGAACAGAGTGAGTGGGCGGATTTGAGATTTGAGGAAGAAAATTGTTTAATAATATTATCAGAAGGTGATGTTCATAACATAATTGTTTAATAAACCCAAAGAGTAATTATAAGTCCAATTAACGCACACTACTCTAATACTTACTGAACATTCAAAAGCTGTTGGGAAGAAAAACTAAAACTGTGTTAGCCAATCAATCGCATGCAATTAGCTCGTAGGGATACCACTACCTACCCTTGTAGATAGATTTAAAAAATATTGTGATAATCTTTTTGGAAAGATAAGCTTTGATTAAGTCTCGCGAAAGTTTTGTAGACTCAGTAAAGATTTGGTGGTTCAGTATAACAAATGCCGATATAATGGATGATCGCATCAGAACTTTTTTTAAATATATTATCAGTTATAAATAGCGAACGAAAATAAGAATTGATGTGAATTGACGAATGTTTTCTTTTAAACACATGTATCCTGCATTTTGCATGCCCAGAAAAGGAAGATCTTTCGATCATTTTTCCTAAGAACTAAATAAAGAAATTCAATTTCTGTATAATATCATATAATTCTGTGAGCTACCTAATCCCGCCAATTTTCCACATTTTTGTTGAGCGATTTTTTTCCAAAATTTAATATATTTACATTTTACAAAATGGAGGCCTAAGGAATTTTTTTTTTTCAAAACTGCATAAAAAAAATTGTTCCGCTGAAAGTTAATAAGTAAATATCTATGAGTCTGGCTTTAACAGTTTTCTTGATTTGTGTAAGTCCAAGAGGTACAAATGCCCTTCCAATAAACTGTGATCTTTTTTATTTTACCTAGGTCTTATTTTCAGCACCAGCAAGGCACCAGAAGGCCTACAAAGTTAAAGCCTCTTGCGCACTAGCAGAAAATGCAACGAAATATCGCGCGCAGTAGTCGATCTTACAGTTTTCGAAATCAACAAGCATTTTGTTAATTCCTTCAAACTGATTTTTCAAAGATCTTTTAAAGTATCCTGTATCTCTCTGATCGGCTATTCGTGAAGCAGCGCGCAGACTCTCTTTGTCTATAGATGGTTAGTCTATCGTCCTCTACATAGACAGTCAGTCAGCAATCAAAGCTCTGGAAACGCCAACAATAAGATCTAAGTTGGTTAAACATTGCGGCGAATGTCTCAATGAGATTGCGAACAGATGAAACATTACTCCATGCTAGGTCCCGCGACATAGAGATATTGCAGGCTGACTTAACTACGTGCATATTGACCAGAAAGATCTGGCCTCTACTAGATATAAAGAAAACCAAAAGACTCCTATCTCTAAAAAGAATGAATATAAGCCTCACAGTAGACTTCTGCAGAAGTTTCAGAGACGAGGAGGAAGAGGAAAACAACATTCTCTCCATGGCACATGCCCAGCGCTAGCTACTCTGAGATAGATTCTACTAGGTTAATACTTCTTAGAATACCTAAGCAGTTTAGCAGACACAACAGCTTCACTTCCCTCCTTACAAGGGGAAGTAACTCATGCGGGGTACTTATAGTCACCTGCAGCACAGCAATAGATTTCGATTGATTCGGTCACAACCCCACCCCACGCCGCATTGGTCACCATCTACCCACAAGAGGCTTGTAATGTAGCAGTCATTTCCCAATAGCGACAGATGACACTCTTAAACCAAACTAGGCTAGCACTGGTAAATACACAACACCACGACTGCATATCGGTAACAGGGATTGATTGAGTCAATCAACTCTACTACTCTTATGCACCCTACTACCTACACGGTTCACCTAGGTACTAAGGGTAGAATGAGGCTTGGATGTGAAAAATCCTGAAATTCACTTCGTGGCATTTCATTTTTTTCTGATATATCTAAAATGCCTTTTATGATATATTATTATAACGAATGCTTCTTGTCAAATAATTTTTGTCGAAGCTGCAAAGACGAAGAGGAAAAAGAAACCATCCTCCATTTCTTCTACAACTATCCAGCCCTATCCAAAAGAAGACTACGGTATCTTGGAGCGCTTCTCTTCGATAATCGTAGCGACCTGGTGAATACAGACGTCAGAAGCATCCTTCGTTTTATAAAAAGCTTCGGTTGGTTCGATTAGTAAGCGCATGTGTAGCTGATTTTGTGCTATATCCAGTGGTATCACAATGGAGCTTTTCTTTTGGTCTAAGTATGTTTGTATTTTGGTACAGACAGCCACCCTAACCTAACCATATCCAGAGACAGGGACAGGACCAGTAATAGTTAAGTTTTAGCCATTAACGCTCCACCACCTGTAGATTGTAAATTGAAAATCCTCACTGTATCTTATTGCAATTACAACTGTGTTTGATTATTTTTAAGTTGACTTACTATAATAGAATATGTATCTGTCTATGCTCATTAGCCAAATTTTATTAAAATCTGATCAGTAGTTTTTAAGCAAATCAAGAACATTGCGCAAACATTTTTTGTTTTGACTTGATACTTTCACAAATGATCACAGGTTTTGTAATTAGCAAGATTAAAAAAAAGCAAAAGGCTTAACTCATACTTGACTAAAGATGTATGCCTTGAGCACTTACCTTCTTCGTTAAGGATACACACGTATATCCCTCTTGTAACTTGATAGAATCTTAGTGTATTAAGGTCTGCCTTTAGCTATATACTCATAAATAGTAAGTCATTTCAATTTAATAATGAATGCTGATTAAGGAAAACGAAACAAAACTGAACCTTTCCGAAAAGTTAATAATGTACAAGCTTGAAAAAAACCACTTAGACTCCTGACCAAAGGATAATACTCCTCGAGTTAGTATTCCTCGGTTAAGTTCGTTTAAAAATTGAGCATCGCACATTTCTACTATGTTTAATCAATCTTAGTGCTCGCTGAACTCAATCGAGTAACAAGGTCTGTATAATTAAAAAAACCGTCAACATATGTTGAGAAATCCGAGGCATCAACAGGAGCCACCTTTTATAGAATCATAATTTGTTTGGTTCTAGTAAATGTTTGAGCTATTTTACATGCCAAGCACGGATAAATCGCCTCAGTAATGGGCAACTTTTTTTTCGCGTTAAACTCAACTTTGTACATATGCAGAGAAGGGCCTGAAAGTATATCCATTTACCTGCGACTTGCACATCTCCAATAAGTTCTCAAACAATTTTTAAAAGATGAACAACTGGGAAACTGGATGACAGCAAAAAAAAAAATTGCATATCTAGCCATATGTGCTATATGTAATGTTAGATAGATTGTATTTTCTAGCACCAAAAAGGAGCCGTGCCCGTAGAAAACCTTTTACCACATAATAAAATAAATTGGAAGTCGATGTTGTAAAAAACTTTCATATCTATGTATGTACCTATTTGTATATACATAGTCTATTCACGCTCAAGCATAATAATGCCAACTTCTTCCTTCATTGTGTAGATACTTGTACGTATACGATTAGTTGTGTATAGATACCCTCAGCACTAACTGCATGCCATTTCAATGGTGATTAAGACATTTTCTATAATTCTATTTTTCATTCACATTATTTCATCACTTCACTATTTTTATATTTCACAGAATAAACACCCGGATCTGTGATCTTTTTCTATTTAAACACTTTCGTATTATGCTCTGCTCATTTCAGCCACTTCATTGAACAACAGACGCGAAATTAACCCGTTCTCGACGCGTAACCCTTCCGCTCTTTTACTCAATACAACGCAAAAACGTCTCGCCTACCTCGTCGTAGAATTCAAACTGAGTGTTTTCAAAACAAAAATTTCACAAAATCTCAAGCATAGAATTGCATTTTCTAAAAATAAGAAACAACAAAAAAAAAACTACAAAAACATTTAACATAAAACTTCACGGTAGATACTAATAAAACTCCTTAAAACCAGTAAAAAGAACACCAAAAGGGTCATCATAAATCTTCCATAGTGAAAATGAATCGCAACAGCATACCACCAGACCAGACTGAAACAAACACATACTCACACTCGGTCTTCCTTTAAACATAGCACCACAAAGGCAAATTGCATAACGGCTTTCGAAAAACCCCTAATTTTAGGTTTTGCAAAACGGTGTCATAAAAAATCACTAAAAAAGGACTAACAAACATCCAAACATGGCATACCACCATCAAAGGTCTAAAACCATGACTACAAACAATGAAATCTCCGAAGCAAGAGGACGACGATGCCTTCAATACAAAAGTTACCTCCGTCGCACTCCTTTACGGTATGAAATTATGAGATTCATAATTTTATGACTTAGCTGCGGGACTGGTTCGAAGGTCACTACTATACGCATACAAATAAATTTGCTATGCCTCGGAAGGACATTCAATTAAAAAAAAAATTTTTTACTAACAAGACAAAACCCCTTTGAAACACTTGCTGGCGGTACACGATGTCCTTGGGCATTTCGCAGTTAAAAGGCATTAAGTAATGAAAAAAGTGGTGTTAATGGCTTCAACCATAATTTTTATGATTTATGAAGGTCAAACATTACTTATTACCCATTTGCATCTTTTTTTAAGGGATTTTACCTCACACAGGTGAGGGGACATCGTGCTACATTCGCAAAAATTGGAACAATGGTAGGCGCAAAAAAAAATGCAATTGGACTGCGGAAAAAATTGTCACAAAAACAGTGCAAATCAACGAGACCAAGGACACTGTAAGTATTTGCTTTTTTTTGCTTTTTTCTCACTTGACAATTATGACAACTGCTGTTACTGAGGTCATTAAATTCATAAATTCATTTTTTAATTGCCTGTGCGTGGAAATGCCGGCGCACATTATGAATTCCTTTTTTACAGGTGAGGTACAGAAGATAATTTTCCAAGGACATTTGAGGCATTACCTATATTGGACGTGGTTTGGCGTTGGCAGTTTTTAAGAACATTGTATGTGATACAGATAAAAAAGAAGTAAAACGAACAATTGCCTTAGTTTGATTAGATTCAGTACATTTGTTTTTATGGAAGGTATTCACGAGTATTTCGGATTACTTGTAATTGCTTTTTTTAAGTTAAGCGAATGAGGACCAAGGCTGCTCTTTTGTTTTAACAGATCTAGAGTACTGTCCTATTTGCATGGCTAATGCTATGCAAATTAAAAACGGGCAAGTTTATAATTTTATGTTCCATTTCAGTTGCTCAGAAATTGGATAGAAATTCGGAAGGCTATACATATGTGCATTAGGTTAGGTCAATAAGGCGAGCACTCTATAAATTCAGTCAGTAATCACAGCAGTTTACAACAGTTGAGTGCATAGAGTTGGGATTTGGATTTCCCTTAAAAGTGATCACTTAGTATTAAGGCCAGTTCTTCATTGTCAATTACAATCCAATTTGTTCGAAAATTTCTATGAAAAATATTAACATTGAACCTCATGCATCATGAAGTGTCAGAGTTAAGTAGTGATTAGCTACCTAACTGTTGAATACCCACCATCACGACAAGGTAGAGATTTGGCCGTCTGTTGCTGCTAATCTCCGCTTTCCTTAATACCTGGCACGACTTCGATTATTGAGAATAGAGCAACACTGCTATTTTTGAAAAAAAAAAAACCCCATTTAGTTAGTCTGAGTGCTCTGATTCCAGTTAGGCATTTTATTTGTAACTTTAGCGGATGAAAATGAAGAAACGTTTCCATCACTGCAGTTGGGGTTGCGCGTAGACCAGCTGTGATTGCAACGCTGGCTGTTTTTTTAAATGCTGCTGGTTTTCCTTGTGTAGTTTTTCTGTTTGTAGCTTTCCACCAAACAAGAGCTCCATAAGTAATTATGTATCTGGATACTATTAAGTGCAGTCAGTGATCATTGCTTCAATCCCCAAGTTTACCTGCTGATCTCTTGATTATAAAGAGCGGATTATTGCTCTTTCTAATACTTTAGGATTATATTTAAGTTTCAATTCGACTTCCTTATCTTGTCTAATTTAGGCATTTTGAAGGGTGGTATCTTGTGTGAAAAGAACAAGTTCCGGTTTTGTTGAGTGTCCCATAGCTGCATTCATAATTCTAGTGTCCAGCATTATGCACAGCACAATTATAGGCCTATTGCCGTTAGCGAGTCGAAAATTCGAGTTGTAGTATTATGGTCGGAGAACTGATTCATTCGCACAGAAATCATAAATAAATACGAGTACAATTTTAATGGTGTCCTAATCCTTCATGAGGGTTCCGGGGCTGAGGATGCTCAGGTGATCTTTCCATCTTTCTCGATTCTCCGCCATGGACTCCAACTTATCAGAAAGCATCCCTATACGGCTACAGGAGAGGTGTCGGACTTGATCCAACCACCTAATTCTAGGCCTACCGAGGGGTCGTCTACCTGATGGTTCGGCAATCATGGCACGTTTCGTTTCAATGCTATCAAAATAATAAAAAAGAAAATGGCAGCACCAAAACTAGTTTGTTTATTTATTATCTTAGAAAAGCATGAAAAAATTCATAATTCGCTAAAACATTCATTATTCTCCAATGCGTCTTCTATATACTATATATAAAACTCAATGTACCTATGTTTGTATTTATGCTATGGACTCCGAAACCACTGAACGGATTGAGCTCAAATCAGCTCAGGCAATCTTGGGTATTAGCCCGAGAGTGTTTCTGTGAAAAATAAATTGGTTTAGCAGTTTGCCCACAATTGCATTTTGAGTGAGACAAGGCGCAGCAATGCACACCGGGATCCAGCTAGTCTTTGATAAACTCGTCTTCTTCATCTCTTCAACTACAGCTTGCAATACGTATTCCTTGTTGGAATATCTTCGCTTCCGCTTGTTCCATTCTCTGCCACTTCGTATGGGTATTGATTTCCACCGCAAAATTATCCCCCATTGAATTTCTTTTGTATATATGTAGATTCAAATTGTACCAACGCTTTGGCGAGGTCCGGGTTTTGCTGCATCAACGCAACTAGCTTATGGATTTTTCTGTTGATGCTCGCTTTGAAGCTAAAGAAGCACTTTTTTATATCCTATTTTAATATGATATTGACGATTTTAATACACTTTTCTTGAATTTTCACTCATTTCGCCAAATTGTTACGTCCGACTGCTCAGTCACCAAATATTACTGTTTGCCTGAATTCGATGTTTGAAGCGAATAAATTTAGAAAATTCGCATAATAATGTGACCAGACATTCGCCAGCAGTTTGATATTTCAGGCGAATTATGTATTTTCAATTCTCTAACCATACATACTTGTATGTACTACGAATATGTCACATTCGTTAGTTTTTTTGTTCAATTCGCTAACGATAATAGACATATGAATAAGCGTTATTCCACTTTCACTTTTTCTAGAACTTGCTTAACAGTTCCATTTCCATCATTGTTAAATGCACCCTCTATGTTCAAGAAAGCTGTTAATGCAAATTGCTTGTAACGAAGATCAGCCTAAATCTTCCCAACTACGTCGTGGGAGTATGCATATGTCTGGAAGGAATGTGAGAGCATGGGTACAGGCATCAGGTCTGAAACTGGCAGATCACAAGACAGAAGCAGTGCTAATAAGTAGCAGAACAAAGATAGAACCCCTTACTATACAGGTCGATGAGTAAACCATCGAGTCGCGTCCACACATCAAGTACCTGGGAGTCCTGCTGGACCACAGGCTAAACTTCAAAGAGCACCTTATGTACGCAGACGAGAGAGCCTCCAGGGCAGTAGCGGCACTGTCAAGATTAATGCCAAACGTTGGAGGACCCAGGCAGCCAATTATAAACTTGCTAGCAACGGTAAGCAAGTCGATCCTTATTTACGCGTTTCCCATATGGGCACAAGCGACGTACCGGATAACGTACATGAGACGGATGAACACGGCTTATACAATCGCATCGTTAAGAGTGTGTTGTGCCTTTCGGATGGTGTCCGCGGAGGCTATTAGCGTAATCTCCGGTCGAATGCTAATCGATTTGGAAATAAAAAAGTCCGAAGCAACCATCGAGGCTATACAAAAAGAATGCCAACAGAGACGGAGCACCACACCAAAAGAAAGATAGACCCATATGCTAATCCCCAACGTAAAGGAATGGATCAGCAGAAAACATGGAGAAGTAAACTTCTACATGATGTAGTTCCTATCAGCGCATGGATGCTTTCGGAAATATCTCTACAAATACAAACACGTAGATGACCCATACTGCCCGCACTGTGAAGGCAAACTCCAGAGCGCGGAACATGTTTTGATGGAATGTCGGATGTATACGACGGCCAAAAACATACTACAGAGAGAAATTGGGGGCCAAGTGACTCCGAGAGGACTTATAAAATTCATGCTGACGTCGAATGAAGCCTGAAACACAGCGAACGAGATCATCACCAGCATGATGCAACAACTACGTCTGGAGGAACGAGCAGCAGCGAGAAATCAGAATCCCACAAACACTGGAAGGTAGACAAAGTTACACAAAAACGCGCTCATATGCAATGTAACGCAGGTGACATGTTAAAGACACACAATGAGAAGTGAGCTCACGCAGTAACAGAAATTTGAATGTGCAAATTGAGTTGCTGCAAAGCAGCAATGGCTCATGCGTGATGAATAGCATAACATGCTAACCAGCCCCGCGAAGTAATATCTAACGACAGTCCCAGGGGGAGAGTGGTAGAAGTGTGCAGGGTATAGATTAGTACGTAGGCGCATTCCTGACATCGATTATGTTTGCGAATCGTGCATGCTAATAGCCCGGGCTACTCGTATCTTTAGAACATTACCACACCCCTTGGCGCAACCAAAAAAAAAAAAAAAAACCTTTGCAAGAAGTCTCTCCAGCATTTTTAGTAAAAGCGACCAAAGACGAGTGGGTCTGAAGTCCTTCGCCGTGGTATGGCCTTGCTTTGGGTGTGGAGATCATTTTAATTTCTCTCCATCCAAGTGGAGTATACCCTATTTTGAGACAATACTTAAAAGTATGCTTTACTTTATTCTTAGCTTTAATCTGTGCTTTTTGTAGCATAATCGAAAAAATGTCATCCGGATCAGAAGATTTATATGGCGACAATGCCCCTATGGCCCACTGTAACTTTCTCCGCTAATGAGGGCCTCTATCCTTTCTTCAGTTATTGATGAGCTATCCCCTACTATTTGTTTGTTATTGGAAGTGTCCACCGGTGTATCAATCACAATCTGGAAAATTAGAGCTTGTGGCAGTTCCTGGCTGCTTTCAACGCACTTGCCATTGCTTTTTTTATCTAGCTGAATACGCTATCCGCTTTTGAGAAAGTCCCAACGCTTCTCTAGTTCAAATGCTAGAAATTTCATGAACTATGGAAACCGTGTTACTTTTATTCAGTCGTTCGTTTGTCTTTCTATTTTTCTAACTGGATATCGTACCTTAAAAATACAAGCGTAAAGTGTTTCGAGACACACCCACAGAAAACTGTTCTTTTTCCAATACTTTTATCACCACTCAACTGAAAACGCATATTTATATTTCAATAAATAATAAAAGGAAAGACTGGGCCGTACGAAATTGTACCTGTGTGTATCGCTGATAAGACGATTTTTTTTTTTAATTTACTTATCAACAAACAATATACGTATGTATATGAAGATGGATTCGAACTAATTCAAAACTTTTCATTCCATATAGGTACCATATATTGTGCAGATATTGAGTGATTGAAGTACCGTTATACCAATACTTAGCCCAAACTACATAGCACAAATATAAAGTTTTACCCTATCATATAAAGTAGCGTTAATTTTAGAGCTAGAAAGAAAATTACAATTTCACCTCCGAATATAAGCATACATACAATACTACAGGTATGAAGTTTGAAGTAAATTCATTCAGCGGTTTAGTCTGTAGACCGAGGTACAGTCGGACAGACAATTAGACGGACAGACAATATTATATAGAATCGCACCATCCATTCCAGACGAATTGCATATTTTCATTTAAAGTTTTTATTTAAATTTTTCCATCTCTTCCGAAAAAGATAATTTCACAGATTTCTGTTCATAAAATCCAAGAACGCCTAAAGTTTAGCTCCAGGATGATTTATTACTTTAAAGGCAATCTGTCCTCTTTTCTTTGTGCATATTTCTCACTTTTTCATGGAGATGAACATGGGCAGCCATTAAGAGGTATCGGCCATATTGGAAACAAATATGGCTGCACAAGATTTTATATGAGAGTGATTTATGACGTTGATCAAATATTCGGCTATAAATATTATTTAGTGTCCAGTTTGGGAAAATAATTGGAAAACATTTTTTCACATTTCGTGTCTAAGAAAGGTTTTTTTTTTTATTTCTCTGAATCTACATTTAGATAAATTTTACATGACAATTTACATAGTACTATCATAAATACAGTTACAACTTTTAACGGTTCCCTACAGCCTCGGGTGGGCGCCGTGGCGTAATTGGTTAGTGTGTCGGATCACTACGCATGGGGTTCCAAGTTGGAATCCCAGAAAATACCAAAAAGTTTTTTTTTTTTTTTCACGGTCCCACCTCTCGCGAGCGTCTGACAAACATCCAAGAGTATTGTCGTCACGAAAAAGCTTCTCAAATCGCCGTTCGGATTCGGCATTAAACTGTAGGTCCCTTCCATTTGTGTGAAAAATATAACGCACACAATATGAGTGGTTGCGAGAAGCTAGCCCCTGGCACTTTAAAGAGCTGTTGCGCCAAATATTTGTTTTTTGTACAGCCTCTGGTATTACCCGCACACTTAGTATCATATCTGGGGAATAGACTCTTCCGCGTTAGACATGGAAACGAATACTCGCAGCTTAAAGTAATTTCGGCCGGCGTACCACAAGGAAGCGTTCTTGGGCCGCTTCTCTATCTGTTATATACTCGAGATATACCGAAAGAAGATGGCACTATCCTAGCTACGTTTGCCGATGACACCGCTATCCTAGCAGTAGGTAAAACAATCGAAGAAACGACTGAAAAACTGAATGGACGATGGACTGGCGGATTGCACTCAACGAATCTAAATCTGTTCACGTGAATTTCACTTACAAGAAAACTAATAACTTGCCAATTTTCCTAAACTCGGCCCGAATACCTTTTGCAAACGAGGCCAAATACATAGGAATAACACTCGACGCAAGACTGAAATGGAATTCGCACGTGAAAATGAAACGTAAAGAACTCGAAATCAAATATAGCGAAATGTACTGGTTACTTGGAAAGCATTCCCAGCTCAGTACTGAGAACAAACTGCTTTTATACAAGCAAGTGCTAAAGCCAATGTGGACCTACGGTATACAACTTTGGAGTTGTACCAAGAAAACAAATGCCAATATTTTACAAACTTTTCAAAATAAAGTGCTAAGAGAGATTGTCCAAGCACCGTGGTATATTAGAAACGACGATATCCACAGGGATTTCGGAATTTCGACAATCGAAGCTGAAACTAGAATCTTCGCGAGAAAGCATAGAAACCGACTAATCGGACATGTCAACAATACAGTCCTACAAATATTGGATGAGAGCAATTTATTGCGCCGACTACAAAGGACGAAACCCTTCGACTTGGCGAGATAATGATAAACCGCGTTTAGATTGCGGAACATGCAGGATCTTTCAGTGGAAAGTAACCTGCCAAACGTTCTTATTTCGTGAAAGAAAAATTGCTTGATAAGTTAATACTTAGTTGCGATATCTAACAAATTTATATCGAAGGGTGGTGTTTTTTTAGTCAGTAAGAATCTGGCACTACTATGAGCACGCGCTTCCTATTCTCATAGTGTCTATGGAAGGTTTTTCACCAACCCTCGGAAAAAAAAAAAAAAAAAAAAAAAAAACACTTATGCTGGCTTGCGTCATTTGTGGTCTTATATAACTAACTAACTAGCTATAATTAACACATTAACAGCTTTGTCCCAATTTTCAAATTCATGGAAGAAATCTGTAGTGACGCCAATTGAAAAAGTTGCAAATACGAAATTATTTGAAAACTATCGTCCTATTAATTCTATGCCTCTGTGTGAAAAAGTGTTCGGAAAAATTGTTTTTAAACAACTTTATGAGTACTTTGAAAAATATAACCTAATAGTGGACATTCAATCTGGCTTTAGAAGAATGCACTCGTGCGAAAGTGCAGTGAACTTAGTTGCAGCCAATTGGAAGGAAGATATTGCGGAAAGAAAACGTGTGTATTGTGTTTTCTTAGACTTAAAACGTGAATGCACGTTAACAATTGATAGATCAATTTTGTTAGAAAAGTTAGAAAAATATGGTGTTAAAAGCAATGAACTCAAATGGTTTTGTTCGTACTTGACAAGAAGAACGCAAGTCGTAAAAGTGAGCGGTGAAACATCGGTTGAAAAAGAGGTCTCACTTGGTGTACCACAAGGCTCGGTATAGGAACGCTTCTATTCCTAATTTATATTAACGATATGCATTATGCTGTTAAAAATGGAAGAATTGCGCTATTTGCGGATGATGCAGTTATTTATGTAACCGGCAAGGACAAAGAAGATTGTCATCGTAGAATGCAAGAATACCTTGAAAGAGTCAATACATGGTTAAAACAAAATAAATTAGAACTCAACGTCAGCAAAACAAAGCAGATAATGATAAACGGATAGCAAGGCGAGGACACAAGTCTAATAATTGACGGCGAAGCTATTGAGAGGGTCGACGAGATAAAATATTTAGGTATAATTATTGACAGTAAACTCAGTTTCGCAAATCATTCACCATTCACTGCCAAATAAAAATGTTAGAGCTAGCCAAACATGCCGTGTCAGTCCATATGGTCTGACATGAAATCTTCTTTCATTGTAACTGTCAGGCCATATGGACTGACGTACTGCCTTCGAATATTGTTGTTGTTTTATAAGATAATGTTTTGTGTTCATGAAATGATGTATTGGAAGTTCTTCTTGTTTCGATCTTGCATCATATCTCAAAGTACGGCTATTCCTTTTAGTGTTTCACTCCTATTTCAAAAACGGTAATGCGCACGAGGAACAGGCCTGCTCTGTTTCAAGTAGTGTGAGACTCCTACTCACTAAAAAATAACCTTTAACTCCTTTTCAACCTGACACCATCCACCTCGGAACCGCTTTAGCATTACTTCAGAGTGGTGCCGTTTTCTTTCCCCTCTGAGGACTGGCTTTTTTATTTATCTCCGGATGCGAGTTTATAGTACATATCTTGCCGGTAAGGCGTTTATCAATTTGGTAAACTTACTGGGGGTATGTTTACTTCCTCCTCTCTCTTTTTCGATCTGAGGCGAACCCCACAGGCGGATCAGTAGAAATGCGGTGAAGTGGGAGGGTTGTGATCCCTTGTTTTCGGATCATAGCCTCGCTGATAAAAGGAAGAAGAAGATTCCTATTTCAAATGGTAAGAACAAAAACCGTATTTTGTTTTCCCCGTGAGCTGGTTCAGTTCATATTTTTACACAGGATGCACAAACAACAATTGAACCAGCACTTGAGCTTGAAAAGAAATTATATGTAAAGCTTGGTAGCTCTTTCGGATCACAGGTCGGTAAGGAATTTCCAATGTTGGTCAGGACATTGGAATAGAGATGGTGGCGGAGGAGCCCTTAATGGGCCAACTGCAGCGCTCATACTCCCGTAGTGGACTACTGGCACCGGTGTACCCGGCCCCTCGTCCTAGGGGAATAATTAAGGAACTGGCCCTCCAGGTTGGGGGTTGTGCCGTCGGGGTAACTTCCCTACCACGTAAAAAGCGCATGGTTCCGAAACAACCAAAAGTATCGGATAAGGATGACTCAACTAATGACGACCCCAGCAAACGAAATAAGGACAACGACCTTCGGATCTGTACGTGGAATGTTCTGTCCCTTTACAGACCACGTGCAGGCGAACAACTAGCAGAGGCCCTAGACTGCTATAAAGCAGATATTACCGCCATCCAGGAAGTGCGATGGGATGGGCCGGGCAAAAAGAGGATGAAAAAATGTGACATCTACTACGGTGATTGCTACAGAGGCAACAGGCAACGCTTATTCGGATGCGGATTTGTCATACGCGGCAGACTTAGGCAAGAAGTCTTAAGCTTCCGACACGTGAGCGAGCGTATTATGACTATCCGGATCAAGGCTAAATTCGCTAACATAAGCCTAATATGTGTTCATGCCCCCACAGAAGAAAACGATCCTGCCACCAAAGAGTGTTTCTACGAGCTCCTCGACAAAACATACGAGCAATGTCCTAAATACGACGTTAAAATCGTATTGGGCGATTTTAACGCCAAAATAGGAAAGGAGGACGTCTTTGGTAGGGCAGTTGGTAAGCATAGCCTACACGACACCACGTCTGATAACGGACTAAGGCTAATTGATTTCGCTGTGGAGCGAAATGTCACCATAGCAAGCACATGGTTTCCTCATCTTGATATTCATAAGCAGACATGGCGGTCCAATGATCATGTCACGATCAACCAAATTGATCATATTGCGATCGACGCAAGGCATGCCTCCAGTATTCTGGATGTCCGGACCTTCCGAGCGGCCGACACAGACTCGGTTCATTACCTTATTGTAGCCAAGGTACGAATGCGGATATCCCAATCTGAGCAACAAAGAAGAATTACTGTGAGAAAATTTAACGTCGAAAAGCTACAATCGCAAGAGACCGCCAGACTCTTCGCTGAACGCGTATCCCGAAATCTCTCAATCACCCCTTTGCCGCCAGCATCAAGTACCGAAGACCAGTGGCAACGCTGCCAACATGCCATCAGAAACGCCGCGAATGATGTGCTGGGTCTCGCTCGACCACCCCCGCGAAACCCCTGGTTTGACGAAGAATGCCGGCGAGTGCATGCAGCAAAACAAGAGGCATACAAAGCGGCGCTGCAAAGGAAGACGAGAGCTGCTCGTGAGCTCTACGAGCAAAAGAGACGGGAAGAACATCGGCTTCTCCAAAAGAAGAAGAAAGAGCATGAGAAGCGCGCGTTTGAGAATATCGAGAGTTTATACTCCAGGAACAATGTACGGAAGTTTTACCAAAAGATAAAAAGAACGTGTCAGAGAAGTAATACCCGTACAGAAACCTGTAGAGATGAGAATGGAAACCTCGTAGTAGAATCACAGTCGGTGCTGAGAATATGGAAAAACTACTTCTGCAGACTGTATAACGGCGACGAAGACCAACATCCCGCTGTCAGGCAGAATGAACCATTCAACATAAACGATGATAGACAAAATTTCCGTCCACCTGACCAAAACGAAGTGAGGATAGCAATATCCAAGCTAAAATCCAACAAGGCTGCTGGACCTGACGGCTTACCGGCCGAACTTTTCAAGGCAGCTGGGGATGAATTGGTAGAGTGCATACACCAACTCATTTCTAATATTTGGTCAGACGAGTGCATGCCTGATGAATGGAATCTCAGCATCGTTTGCCCGATCCACAAGAAAGGAGACCCCCTTAACTGCGCCAATTATAGAGGCATCAGTCTCCTCAACATCGCATACAAAATCTTTTCTGCGATATTGTGTGAACGCCTGAAACCATTTATCAACAGCCTGATTGGACCCTATCAGTGCGGTTTCAGGCCAGGAAAGTCCACCATCAATCAAATCTTCACACTTCGGCAGATCCTGGAGAAAACCCAAGAATTCCAAATCGATACTCACCACCTCTTTATCGATTTCAAGGCCGCCTATGACAGCATCTATAGAGAAGAGCTTTATAGAGCCATGTCTAGTTTTGACATCCCTGCCAAACTTGTCCGTCTATGCAGGCTGACGATGGAGAACGCTCGCTGCTCCATCAAGGTCGGTAATGACCTCACCGAGACCTTTGATGTCAAAAAAGGCTTTAGACAAGGTGACGCGCTGTCATGTGACTTCTTCAATATTATACTTGAACGGATTGTGCGGAACTCACAAGCCAATACCGGAGGCACAATCTATTACAAGTCTGTACAACTGCTTGCATACGCCGACGATATAGACACTATCGGAAGATCTCAGCGGGCTGTCACCGGTGCTTTTGCAAGCATTGAGGCGGAAGCGGCCAAAATGGGTTTAGCGATAAACGAGGGCAAAACCAAGTACATGCTGTCAACTAGAAGGGAAAACCAACACCGATGAATTGGACAAAACGTCACCGTGGGCAGCTATAACTTCGAGGTAGTAAGGGACTTTGTCTACCTTGGCTCTGCTATAAACTCGAAAAACAAAATCAGTGCAGAAATCAATCGAAGAATAACTCTTGCCAATCGCTGTTTTTTTGGGCTTATAAGGCAATTCAACAGTAAAGCCCTATCTCGAACAACTAAGGAGACTCTATATAAGACCTTGATCATCCCAGTCCTGCTTTACGGCGCTGAAACATGGACTTTATTAAAAGAGGATGAAGATATCCTTGGTCGCTTCGAGAGAAAAATTCTTCGTAAGATTTTCGGTCCCGTTTGCATTGACGGGTTTTGGAGGAGAAGATTCAATCACGAGCTATACGAGCTGTACAGCGACATCGACCTAGTCAAAAAACTGCGTATTGGACGTCTGAGATGGCTAGGACATGTAGAGCGAATGGACACCAACGCTCCGGCCCGCAGGGTCTTCGAATCTAACCCCGAGGGACGACGCAGTAGAGGGAATCATCGCCATAGGTGGCGCGCACAAGTTCAAGGGGACCTCGACCAACTTGGAGTGCGCAACTGGAGGCAATTAGCTAAAGACCGAGCTAAATGGAGAGGCTTGTTGGTTGGGGCCCAGGTTCACCCCGAACTGTAGCGCCACCTAAGTAAGTTGGTAGCTCTACTGAATGGCAGTAGTAAATCATAGTTATTTGTTGTATCCTTTCTGACATGAGTATCTAAAAACAATTAATTATTAAGCAAATATAAAAATATTAAGCACTTTTCTCACTTCGATTGCTATTTTTCCGCCATTTTTAATTCATATTAAAAGTTAGTGTGTAGCTGCTGCTACCAACTTGTAAAAATGAAACTTCTAGGTGAACCAGGAGCGTTTTTTTTTATTTTGAGATGAACTAGTTCAGTTCACGGGGAAAACAAAACACGGCTAATGCTAGTACAGAATATTTAACGTTGACGGCTCGAAGTGTAATTACTCATTTAAAGGGTATTATCCGTATTGGCAGGCACTCTCTACTCTTCCCATCTTGTGCAGGTACCGGCTGAAGTAACCATGTCCCGTAAGGAACTGGGTGATATAATAATTCACTTCACCGTGCTCCCGCTCCGTCCGTACAGCAACGTCTCTGATCAACCTGTAGGTCCATCTTCCCCTCGTTTTAGCGTTCCACCTGATTTGTCACTTCTGTTTCGTGAGTTGCTTCGTTTATGCAGCTGCTGTTTTCGCTCCTATTTCCGTCTTCTTATCGTGGACGTACTTTCTTGCTGCTGCTATAAGATCAATCGACGTCACTCCTGCAACTCAACATTTGTAGAAATTCGTCTCTTTGTCCATCAATAGTATCTCCGTTTTTTCAGTCGCTAGGCTTAGTCCGTGGTTTTCCATCCAGGGATGCACCCGCCTCATAACTTGATTCAATTTTCTTTCGGCATCCTCGTCCCGTCCAGTGATAACTGCAACAATATCATCTGCGTAACCACCAAGAATGTGTCTCCCTGCATCTCCAGGCATAGAATCCTGTCGTAGGAGATGTTCCGGAGGTTTAAATAAACTAACTATCAAAATGTTTTCGGATTTTTTAAGTCAGTCCTTAAGTATTGACGGTAAGACTTTTAAATACCAAAAACGATGTGTCAGGCCATATGGACTGACACTAAATACCTAGTAATACAAATATTATCTACCTATTATAAGTTTATATCACAATCAAAAATTAAAATTTCTAAAAACATTTGCATTATATTTGTCTGGCAAATTACATGTATTCGTCGTTTGAATGCTTGGCAATTGCAGCATAACAGTTGTCAGTCCATATGGTCTGACGTGGCAGTGAATAGGCTAAGAAAAGCAGTCGACACTTTTGCAATAGAAATCGTGTGTGCTACGATTGATGAGTGGCCAACTAGTCTCATATCCTGTATAAGAGTAAATGGAATTCATTTTGAATAAATTTTTTTTTTTTTTATACTTAGGATAAACCAATAAACATTTTCGGAAAAAATTAAATTAGTGCATTCTGTCTTTATTTTTTGATACCTACGAGTATTTACATCTGTAATAGTGTTTATGATAGTACTAGGTATAATATTAACGCTATAAAAAATATGATAGATAGCTACAAGTTAATTAAAGAAAAATCAGTTAACCGCGAGTTCGCACATAGAGGGATTCCATTAAAGACTCTACCATTCTATAGAAAGAAGGCAAATGGGTTTGTCTATAATTGAAGAGTTGAAAATCAAGGGGGTCTAAGTGCAAATTTTTTATCTTTTCGAGTTAGTCGTTTGAATACGATCTATAAGCAAGTGCCAGTAACAATCAAGTGGATCTATGTAAATAGCTATGCGCTGTAAGTTGCTACATGACTCAAACGATGGGATAGGGTACAACTCCAGTAGGTGTTGTTTGGGTCTTAGTGCCATTCATGATTTCCCTCACCACGAGTGTTCTCGGCTCAACTGTTTTGGCTGAATTAACAAGGTTTCATTTATCTGGGTTTGTTAATTTGATTTGTGCAAGAAAACTGTGTTTTTATCATTATGGAACTTGTGTAAAAAAAAGGAGAAAATAAACGGAGAGACAAAAAAAGTAAGAAAACACGAGGCTATGGCAAATTGCCTCTTCAAAAAGTAAGTGCAATGTAATCATTATTTTCTGTTTACTATATTAATATTATTTTTGAAAGCTTGAACAGAGCTACTTTTTATTGCTAAAATAAAACATGTATGCATACATATATTGCTGTAGAATTTTCTTTTCTTTTTTTCTCTAATTGCAGTTTTATGTTGCGTGAAGTTTAATTCGTGAAGTATATATAGATATATGTTTTTATCTTTAAATTATATTGATGTGGCACTTAGACCTACGCGAGGCCTTCTTGCTAGTTGCACCGTTTTGAGTGTCTCAGCCGATGGTATACAGACCCTTCTGTAAGACTCATAGTTCACGCCAACCAAACGATGATTAGATTTCACCAAGAGTATGTTATAATCGTTAATTAGGCTCTAAAATAATAAACCAGTGAACATGTGTGGTCATTTTATATGTATTTTATCAATTTTCTAGTAATGCGAATTTTGGTACTTAGATCCTTTTGATTTTCAACTTTTCAATTTAAGAACTAGTGAACCGATCTTGCTTCAAGAACTTTTTTAGAAACCCTTGGGATGTACGCTTTTCCCGATTGGTATTTCAGAACGCGCGGAAAAGGAGGTGTTACATGACGTCCGTTTGTTACTAGGCCATATTAGTTTATTTGCACCGATTCCCTGTTACTTGCTTAACCTACTCTCGTGATCCGTGAAGAGTTTCTGTCTGAGACTCTGCAGGCTTTCATCTTCGCCAATCCCAGGCTTCTTATTATCCAGATCAAGCCCCCTGGCATCAGGGATCACTTCGGTCTTCCTTGCCGTCTCGAATTTGGAGTCTGACTATCTCTTTGATGATGGTTCTATAGGTGTACTACTCGTACAATAGATCAACTGGTTGCTGCCGTTTCAGATTGGTGAATACACTGTACTACGAGTAAGTTTTCCACTCAGGTGCTGTTTGGAGGTTCGGGTCACTAAAGGCGTGCTGAGGTGATCAGCAAAAGTTCATTTTTTCCTGTGCGATTCGCAGCGTCTTCTGGTTAAACAATCGGCTTTGAATTTTGCTGCAATGGAAACTATTTAGATTGGTGGTGGTTGAATGAATTTACAGCCCGAATGGTGTAAACGTTCCTCGCATCGATAAGTACTTGGAGAAAGTCAGACTGGTGTGTGAATTTTTAGGCAAAGAAACATAGAGCTATAAAAGTCATAGAACGAGCTGCTGCTAATCAGGGGACGTTTTCTTATATCGTGTCATAGAGCGTTGCTTTCCGACCAACTCGCCGAAAATGTTTTTCTTACTTCGGATAGGCTTTTGCATAGCACCATCAACATGTACTGTGCGCACATTCCAGATACTGTCTCGTGGCCGAACTCCCTATACATAGAAAGAACTGTTAAAATAAGACCTCTAATTACCGACTTATCGCCAAACTTCCGTGCATCCCCAAGCTTTTCGAAAGCATTACTTACGATTCAATGCACTTCCATTGCAAGGCAATATCCTCCCTAGCGGAACACGACTTCTTAAAAGGTAGACGACAAACCTAATAGATTTGCTTCTCGAGTAAGGAAGTTGATGTAATTACCACCGATTACAGCAAATACTTCGACAAAATATGTCAAAAATAATTTACCTCAAACTCAAAGCCATTGGTTTCCCACCATATTTTGTTTCTTGGATTGGGCATATTCGGAGAAACGTAGGTATAGGGTCCTGTTCAAAAAATTCATCTTATACCACTAATCGTTGTCTTAATAAGAAACTCTGTTGGTCTCGTCTTGAAGAATTCTGATCTATTCATGTACGCGGACGATAAGAACATTGTTAAGATGCTCGTAATTTCCCGTAAATTCTTCGTAATCTGTGACAGAGAGCTCAACTTCCATTCACATATTCACAATATCATCAAAAGACGCAACTCTGTGTACTCTTCATGCAGCAGCAGCAGATCGATCTTCAGAAGCTATCTTTACATCTTCTCATAATTACTACCGCACTAAATTATAAGCTTAAGTTCTTTTTTTTTTAATAAGTTTAAGATAAGCTTCAAATTATTAATTTAGGGTGGCTTGCACTAAGCTCAAATAAATAAATCTATACATACAATAAAACTATAGAGGGTCGAATGTTTTGTCAGTTTGACCACACATCAAAGGGAATTGAACAGGGCTCTCAAATGATGTATGCTTTATCATGATCCGCCAGCAAAAGCTGAGATCTAATCAAAAATATATTTCACCACATTCAAAATTTAATTAAATAAAAACTTTTATTTAACTTGCTTTGTTGTTTGCTACAAATCTTGCAATCAAATAAATAATACTACTCCAACTATTGTATAGTTGCAACTACTATTTCGAAAAAATAACCTAAAATTGCTTCATTTAGGTTCGCTTACCGGTGCAGTGGTTTTGAACGAATTAGCTTACGAATATTTTGAATAAAACATCAAAGTACGGTAAAAAAAAACCCATGTGTGCATTTTTATAAAGTTAATGCAAATGAATTGTATTCCCTATTAAATCCTAAAAAATATTACCCTAGTGTTTCCCATGCATGGCTTAAATATTCAACTACCCACAATATCCGCAAATTAAAACGATTCCAAAAAATAAATAAATAAATACGTTTATTTTTAAATGGACTTTACTCACCGCTTGGATTATTCAGATCATGCCTTGATTTATTGACAAAATAAAATTAAAAAAGAAATATTTAACCGACATCGAAATGATTATGCAAATTGCATCCCTTTGCATGAAATACAATTTACTACACACAACCAACTACTAGATGCAATTTTTTTTTTCAAAAGGGCATTCCTTTCTGCACACGTACATGTATGTACGTATAAGTAGGTATATTTCATATGAATTAAAATTGCATGTACTCGCTGCGAAAAATCAAATTAATCCTCCTCCATCCATGTACAATTTATGAACTCTGCATGAACACGAGAGGAGGATAAAAAATATATATCGAGGCTTAAATTGATTTTTTTGCTATCAAGTGTAGTACGTATATGCGTGCTTATACGAAGGCCATTGTATGTTTGTTTTTTTTTTTTCTTCCTAGCCAGACTCTTTTAGCCTTTCTCGTTCTGGTGGGTGCCGGTGTTGGTAGTAGGTTCAATTTCGATCACATTGCACGCGCTTATCCAATAAATTATTGATACGATGAAATTAAATTGGTATTCGAAAAAATATTCGCTTATAAATCACAGTGCAAAACGAAATTGGAAGTCACTGTGCCTTTATACTCTATTTTATAGGGTAAAACTATTTATGTTTTTATTATTGGTAACATATATAGGTATTATAATACCGTTAATATTTTAAAGGATTCGAATGTAATTAAGGCTACTCGAAATGGAATTTCATTGCATGAAAGTAAGAAGATGCTAGATACTAGATCAGTATCGTTTTGATAGTAAAAGAGATTCGATTTAAGGTTTTTGAAAGTTTACAATTTTTTCAATAAATTCCGGAGTCTGTAAATTTTAAAAAAACTGGCCGAAGGCAACAAAAGGTTGCCTTATTGTCTTTTAATTTCGGGCAAGTATTTGATATAGAATCAGAAACAAAAATTCTATTAAAAACTATGTAGCTGACGCGACAGACGTTGACCTGTCAAAATTTCAATAAATTTGTCTGTGTTCCTTTTGTGAATTTGAGAACAGCTATGGCTGCGAGTTCATACAAAAATTGCATGGAAAAAGCACTTTCAGTGTTTCCCGAATTATCCAATCTCCCGGGCAACTTTTTCAATTTTCATTTCCGTAAAAAGCAAAACATTTAAAAAAACCAGCCAAATTGGTCTAGCCATTAAGTGATGCGCTTACCAATGAACAGTATTTCATTTTTATTTATATAGATATTGAAAAAGGATCATTTTTAGAAAACTGGAAAAGTCTATGGAGGGAAATACTAACACTTGCACTACTCCCGTTCCCGTCTCTAAATAGAGTAGACACGATTTTTTTTTTCAAAGTTAGGTATTTGAACTGGGTGGGCATCGTTAATCGTTCTTCCCCGATGTTAACCGTGTTTGGGCCAAATACTGAGTCCCCAAAGGGGAGGTACGGGTATTCCGTTTTGCGCACATTAATCCTTAGACTCTTGTTCTTCAGGGCCAGGTGCCATTCACTTAGCTTACGTTCTAGCTCCTGTGCATCGTCTTTTGTTTTGATTCCCTATATATTGCCTTTTCCGCTCCTTCGAGCTCACGTTTTCATAGAAATCTTCGTATGCTTCAGCTTTTGCGACCGCTATAGCACGCTTGCATTCCTTGCTCGCTTCCTTATAAAGCCTTTTGTCCTTGTCCAACTTCGATTTTTGCCATCTTTTGAAAAGTGCTTTCTGTTATTTTCCACCACCATGTTTCCTTCTTTATCTTCAGAGGACCTTTCGAGACTCCTAGTTGCTGTTTTGCAGCCAATGTACAGCATTTTTGGAACTCATTCCATATTTCGTCCAGGTGTCTTTTCAGTGCTGATGTCTTGATGAAGGTATAGTTTTATGTCCGCGGCTAGACCCGGTCTCATGTCTTGGCATTTGTTCTTCTTTTCTGATTCGGTTTTCCACCCTCATTTCAGTTACAAGTAGTCTATGTTGACTGGTGATTGGTTCTCCTGGTATGACCTTAGTATCTTTGACATACTTTAACTCACTCCTGCTGAGGAATATGAAGTCTATTTGTGATTGACTTGCACCGCTTTTGAATGTTACAAGGTGCTGCGTTTTCTTCGAGAAAAATGTATTGAGAATCGCTAAATTGTGGTCTGCTGCAAATTCCAGTATGTTTTCGCCTTCTGCATTGGCATCTCCGAAATCGTTACCCCCATGCCATTTTGCGTATAATTGGTTTGCTGTTCCGATGAGCCCATTCATATCCCCACAAACCAGACAACCCCCCACAAACCTTCGTTTCATTAGGTGGAATCGTCTGGACTAATTGGTCCAGGTTATCCCAGAGGTTTATTTTTGTTTGGTTGTCGCAACCTATTTGGGGGGCATATACGCATATGACATTTATTGGTGTACTGCTTTCTAGCGCTAGTTTAATCAGTTTCAATTCGATCACTACATCTTTTTACGCTTACCACCCTTTCTTGAGTTATGCTATCGCTGATGATCGATACTCCATTTCTTTTCGGGTCTGCCCCGTAGTAATACATTGTGTATCCGTTTCCAATGTTACTAGCTTTTGACCCCTTCCACTTTGTTTCCTGTATACATACTATATGTATGCGTCGACGTGTAAGGGTTTATGCCAGTTCGGCACTGTGTCCGGTTAGGGAGCCTATGTTACAGGTTGCGATCCTTAGAGATTTCACAGTTTCATTGCTTGTCTTATTAATTTGTTTTCTTTTGTATATCTTAATGTTTTCATTTTGTTCGTCGCTTGAGGGGGACGCCCTAGCAGTTTTAGTTTTGTTTTTTTTTTTTTTTTTCATCTTCATTAAAGTAGTGGGTGTCCCTTTGAGGGACAATTTTGGCTTTCTGTTTTTTCCGCCGGCTGCCTCCAGACATGAAGGTAGTACTCTCCAACTGGGAGACTGCGGGCGCTACCGTTGACATTTGATGATGTTCATCCGCTAGCATCCCTACTGCATGGTCCTACCTAACCATACAGAACACCAGTAAACCTTGTCTCACACTGTCGGATGTAGCTTTAGTGGGCTCTTTCCGCCTGTTGGTCCGCGGGAGATATTTCATTTCTCTTCTACCACACACTCCACCCACTCTCCTATCTGGGAGGCGATCCCGTATCCGCCACCTGGGGATGCGTTCTCCAGGAGTTGTAGACTTCCCCCGAGAGTGGATGTGCAAAGACTGAAATGTAAAAAAGGAAAGGAAAATGGTCTTGCATTTTCTTCATACAAATAGTAGTGTGAAGTTCTTTATTTTGCTTGTGCTTTAATTTCTGCCGTGTTAGAGAGCTACTAGAACGCCAACAATGCTAAGACCTTGTAACATACATTGTAGATTCCAAAGTAGCCGATTTAACAGTTTTCAAAGAACAGAGTGTACCCCCGATTACTTTGTTGATTTCTCCGATTAAATTCTTTAACCAGCTTGTGTAGATTTCTGCACCTTCTACGAATATACGCCTCACATAACCCAAAACTATAAAATTTTGCAGCTTGGTAGAAGGAATTATGAGCAAAACTTTAAAGAAAAGGAATTTTCGGTTTGGGAAGCATAGCCAGATGAAAGGTAACGAGAAGCTTACATACACTAGATACTTTATGAAATGGTATCAATGAGATACCAATTGTTTTTCTCAAATTTAGGATTTGACTCTTCATGTTTACCTTTACGTGTTTTGGCGACACAAAAAATTCATTTTTTTTTAAAAACAAAAACTTAATTCTGGTGCATATTTTTCAAATCAAAGAAGAAAATTGAAATATACCGTCTAGTTTATTTCCAAGTTTTCTGTTAGTTAACTAAACTAAACGGCAAGTCAGAAATAATTGGTTTGCAAATGAATTTTCAGAAATCGCCATTTTATCGATTTTACTTATATAAGTAAGTAAGTTTAAGTTCGTACGGCTCAGTCGTGCCCTCTTTTCTTCTATCTCTAACTGTTCTCCAGAAAAACGATATAAACTTATTTTAAAGAACTAAAACCGTATTTCTAAGATATCTCTGAAACGATTTCAGGAATAAATGAAAAAAAATGTCCGTGTAGAAAATGTAGGTAAGTGTTTTATTTACTTATTTATTTACTTAATTTTTTTATTTCATCAAAAAAAGTGTTGTGCTTGAATCGTATACTTAAAATTAAGGATAGTAAAAGATATTCAAATAGATCGTCATTCGGAGTTGAAGATACAACGGAGCCAATTTAATCATTTGTTTTCAAATCCCCAGGAATCAGTGAATCGCTGTGAGCTTATGCATTTCCACACTTCTCTTTCTGTTGTTCCATTCTGTTGTTCCATTGTTGCAACGTGAAGTTGGAATTTTGACATATTTATGTTCATATTCTGTTCCTTCCATACTTACGAATCACATACATTTAGGGCTGCAATTATAAAAACTTTCCATTGTAGCAGCAATGAGAGTGGTTCTCATCGCACCCGCGATACCGAGATCTGCTATATACATATTTCGAGTATCCTTGCATCACTACAGTGCATTATTTTTTATTTAATTTACGCCGAAGAGTGTGATCTTTCCAATACAACTACAAAATTTTACGACATAAGGTGGCAATGAAGGGAAGAGGTATATTATGGCATTCGATTTAGTTGTCCGAACTAAGTGGGGGAAAATTTGTTGTGACTTTTGCATTCAGTCTTGATTTCTAGTATAATTTCAAGTAACTGTTTTATGTAGTCTATTTGGTTTGCAACATCATCATTAAATTCATCTGAGAAGTAGAATAGTATTGAGTTGGGCTTGAAGCCCCACCTGAGGTCCTTAAAGTGCCTTGTTCTTGTTCTTCAAGAGTTCAATCATTTGAAACATAAATTTTGAATTTAAGAACGCCTATGGTTCCACACTTACTAGGCTTCTATACCATCAAAACTCTAAAATCGTTGTCTATCGCTTGTCTCTTTTGTGTAGTGTAGTTACTAGTAGTAGTAGAAGTAAATTTTATTAGTAGAATTCAGATTAAAGACTTTGGCCAGTGCCGTCAGTGGAAGAAAAGAGAGAAATAGACTAAAGGTTTATATGTAGTTGCTTAAACAGTTTCGTTCATTATTTGCTGCCGGTATTTCAATGCAGCTAGCCAGCACGCTCCAGTCCACACCATCTAGACTTCTGATGAATTCAGCCATTGATAGCGCCTCTTTACCCCAGTAAGCTCGTTGCATAGGGTGCATTCCTCATACATACATACATACATATGTATATGCCAGCCAAACTTTTAATTTTAAAGAAATATATAAATTTCCGTCTGTTTTATCTTTTTCGGGAAATATGATATGCTTGTGCATATTTATGTAGTTTATTGAATTTTTATTAAGTGCCCAATACCTTACATATCATCATATCATATTGATATAGTCGGGCTGGCCAAAGCCTATACAACGAATGCATTAAACATAATTTTATTTGAATCACATTTTGTGGTTTAAAGAGCAAATGTTGGTACAAAAAAGAAGAAAACAGAAACGAAGGCTATGATAAATCTCTGATAGCGTGCCATCCTGCTGAATCCTAGCACCCGAGCACCACATATGCATCCAATGAAGTAACAAAATACGAAACAGTAGACTCTAGGCACCATACACTATCACACCAACCAACAAGCCTATGGTGGGTACACCATAGTCATGCTCGGACCTTCTGTGGCTGGTTGCGCTCTTGCTGCTGCGGTGGCAAACTCTGATTTATGTCGTGTTAAATGTAAATCACTGCAATATGAAAAGCACCATTTAAGTAAGTGTGTGTACTCTCATACGGGCTGGAGGAGCACTTTAGATACATACCGTATACTCAGATATGATATACAGTCCGGTCTATATGTAATCTCCAAGCAGTGTGGACACTGCACGTTTAACCACCATCGGCTAGTAATTTATTGCTGCATGCATAAATGCATTTTGTGTGCATGTATGCATTGTGTGCTGGATATGTTGGGATAACAAAAGCAAGCGAAAAGCTATATGGAAATGTCCTTATGCGGCTTTGTCCGGTCACACATGGTGTCTCTCGGTCTCTGTCCAGTCTCATCCTGAATGGCCATTGTCCATTCATATGGCTTCCATCCTGAGTGTTTGTACCACAGATTTAAGTGGCATTTGTTTTAGTGTTTGCTGTCGAGGCTCCTCTTGAGCTCTTGTGTTTGGTATTTGACCTTTAATGGTTTGCCACACACAAATAAATCTATTTAAGCTGACCGATGTCGTATTCTCTCGGTGGAGGGAGTGGTGAAAAAAGGGGTCAGCTTAATATCGGACTCTGATTTATGCGATAAATGAATAATACTCTCATTATATATTCTCTAAGATTATTTATTTTGGGATTAAATTGAGGTTTGGGTGTGATCTAGGTGATTTTGAATTTAAATTTTGGGGTTATGATGCCACATCACACGTGTTGTGATTTAGAGACGTATAATAAATACATTTAAGTTGAACAAACTTTACTAGGGGTAATAAAACATACCTAGTTGAGTATTTTACCTTCAACTGCAAGTGTTAAAAAACACATTTCCTCTGGGTGAACTTCATGGTAGTATTTGGATTCCTTTTTAGTATCTATACCACGTCTAAATACTTACTCCAAAAATACATACCAAACTTTAATGCTCGCTTAAAACTTTGAACCACTAATCCCAAAATGGTTAATCTCCACCAACCCCACACGCTCATTAAATTCAACTTACCAAGGATGGACGATGCAACTATTCTCAGTGCAAAGCACTTGGCCAAAAACTGTACACTATACAACTACTCCACCCACTTGGCCTTTAAGCCAGATGAAGTTAAATTATATCCCTGCAGCACGTTTATCCTTGTCAGAGATTAGCTGCTGCTTTTCACAGAGCTTAAGTATTCCGCACTGGAAGTGAACACATCCCCACAGGCGGCACAGTGGTCGCCATTGCACTACACCACTCGAAGAGTCGTTATGCATTTTTGCAATATTTATGATCATAATTTGGCAAACGCCATGCGTCCATTAGGATTCTGGAAACTATCCAGCCAACTAAACGTGTGACAGGGTGGATTTATTTGCATATTGTAGAAAGTTCAGTTCGGAATGAAGGAAGGGATATTTTATTTAATTTCTTAAAATCGAAAAGAAAAAGAACTATGTGTGGATATAGATTCATTAGTGAAATTGCTTTACTTAAGAAAATTACAATTAGTATTCGAAACGATTAAAGTATTTGGTGAGGAACATTTATGTACAATGCATGAATGAATAAATGAATCTTGATTGGGAACTTATATATGAAAGAATACTTTTTGGCGAAAAAAGATAATTAAAATTAGAATCAGGCTTGTTCATAGAATAGTATGTAGACTTAATGCAAATCGCTAGATTTGTGTACAGCTGTAGAATATATATAATATATTTTTGACCAAGTTTAATTCCTTAGTGCTAAAATGGATAATAAAAGTCACGTTTCCATTGGAATTAAAACTTTCTCATCTAACACTACACCTTGGTACACTACTCTAATCCGTCTACTTATACTACAGCGTGGTCATGCATATAGCGTGATTCTGGAAGTGCTTTCACCTGGAAGAACATTGACGTGTTTACTGTTCGCTCCACAACAAAGCTATGTTGCAGATGGGTGCAGCTAAATCACAAATCAATTCCAGTTGATTCAATGCTCCTAAGGTCGGTAGACATTTGTTGAGAAATCTGCGTAATGCTGGCATTGGTAAATCGAAGAGTGATTATGTTGATGATGTAAATCGTAATGCGCTCAATCATCGGTTTATATGCTGAAAGACTGTTGGAGACAGCAATCGTATTCCCCACTGTTAGAAAACCTCTCTGCCTCTGCTAGTTATTCACATTTCTACTTTACAGAACAGCGCTTATGTACTTGAGAGCTTACTCAGCATCAAATTGTATGCTTTTGGCCAAGATGATATATATCCATCTTTTCTAAATATTGTTTTGCGTTACGTATATTGCCTTATACAGGGTGGGGCAGAAAGAACGTAGGTAAGGTTAGGGTGGGGATAGCAAAGCGCGGGATGTGGCGATAGACAGCGGCAATCGTGCGGGTTTCAGTTGTCATATTGGTTTGGACGGAAGTACACCGTGCGTTTCTTGTCGAAGAATTCATTAAAAAATGGCGGGTCGCCGACTGCGATTCGGGTTACTCAGTGTATCGATAATGGAGGCCGTCACTTGAGTGACGTAATTCCAAAACCAAAGGGATTTTCCGGTCTAAACTAAAGTTATATCCATTCCCAAGATACCTAGAGGTGACGAATTTAGACCAATTTCCATTTTACTATATTTGTCGATGATGTTTGAAAAAACTATACAGTTTAGTCAGTATCCAACAACCAATAACATTCTGTCTCCAAAAACATAGCTGTACCACTCATATTAGAGTAGTTTTGTGAAGATATACGGTTTCTTTTTTTTTATAAAAAACGCCCTTAGATTCGTCATACTTCCCTACACCATTATGAACAATGCCCGTATTGAGTATGTTGAATCACGTCAATCCGGTCGTAGGGAAACTCACTCTTTCACCCCAATTAAAACGGGAGCTTTACTCGCTAAAACTCTGGCTATACCTATCCCTACTTAGCCTGTGAAATATTTTACAACTCCAGGTGCATTTCAAAAAGAAAACTCAACGTTGCTTTTAACAGTATAATACGACTTTCAAACTACACTAAAAGTAAGTACCTGAAAAAAATTATTTTCGATAATTACCTCCAGTTTCACACGCTAAGTCATCTTTCAGATACGAGTACTTATTCTACTTATTCATCAGCCTGCATATCTTTATGAAAAAAATAGATTTTTTCCTCAAATCGATAGAGCTAATTTATCTTCTTCCTATTTCGCCGAGATTATGATTTGAACTCAAAGGATCATAGCCCTCCCACTTCACTGCAAAACCGATAGAGTCAATTGATTCTTCAAATTAGGATCAAGGCATACTATATACCCAGACTAGATAGATAGATATCTCCATAGAAAGACATTCTTGATGAGATGCTGCTAGACCAACATAGGTCCGCTGTGATATCACTATGAAGCAGCGATATTGATCCCTATTTAGACCTTTTGATAGCTATTTATTGTTGGTAAAATAATCTTATATGGGCAAACAAATTGAGCGATAGGCTTTTCTCTAATCCTTCCGCTAATCCTTCATGAGGGTCACGGGGGTAGGATGCTCAGGTGAACTCTCCATCCTTCTCGATCCTCCGCCATTGACTCCAATTCATCAGAAGGAATCCCTAGGCGGCTCCAGGAGAGATGTCGAACTTCATCCAACCATCTATATCTAGGCCTACTGAGGCGTCGCTTACCTGATAGCACAGCAATCATGGCACGTATTGGAAGCTGGTCCGGCGGCATATACACTGCGTGACAAAACCATCGAAGCAAAGATTCCGTTCCATTCGAAGAAGTAGCTGCTCAACATTGAGCGCCTCGCGTACTCTGGTGTTGCGCACTCGATCCCTATGCGTTATTCCAGCAACACTGCGCAGCAGCTTGTATCCGCGATCTTATTCTTTTGGTCACTACCAAAAATTTCATAATCATAGGTGAGAGTTGGATATAGTTTGGCCTTTCTTATAACAAAAGAAAACATTTATTTGGCCTGACCAATTCTACAGGATAACTCGGCATTGTTATTTTCATCACTCGTGAATAAGAGCCCGAGGTACTTCAACTTATCCACCTGCAGAGTGCACTGAATGGGAGCTCTGGAAACGACTATTACTTCCGATTTCTTTACGTTTGCCTTCATTCCAGCATCATCGCAAACGACTACAAACATGTCGAGTGCTTCGAGTGCGCTGAAGTTCGTTTGAGAGGACCCAAGGCAGACCAAATCATCCGCAAAGAGCAAGTGACTGATCCTTAAGCCTCCTCCTTTAACAAATTCTCCGCCACGGCTGCCCTTGGAACACAGTCCATACATATCTTTTAAATATTATAGAAGCAAGGACTTGTGACCGTGTGAATACGGTTTCTCGAAAACTTTTGGACGTATGTACTTTAAATTTTGCACAATTATTTCTTATTTTGCTTTGATGCGAGGTAAGAATGAATTTTCCGAAATTTGTCTAAGTGACATAAATGGGGTTGAGATCAAGTTTTCCGTTACTAAAAGAATATTATACAGTCCTAGCTCATTAATGCCTCATCAAATTGGAAAAATAATAAACAGCAAATTTGCCTCTGATTCATTTAAGGTATAAATCATCCTTCTAAAAACAATTAATCAAATTATGGGCGACAATTAGATTTGCCTCCTTTCACGATATTCAACTTTCTTCCTCTGAGTGGGCGGTAGGGTAAGCAGAGGCACTCTATCGGTGAGATACAATTTGTACAGCACTAAGTGGTGATCAGTTGGCAGTTCGGTCCCTCTTAATACGCGAACATTACAAACCATTCTTTTCAGATATGATGGTACCACAAAGAAATCTACCAGCGAGTTTTGCTGAAGACTCTGCCGGTACCATATGTATTTGTGAATATTTTTGTGTGGAAAGAAAGTATATATCGATTCGGATCGTTGCCGCATTTCCCGTCCAGAACTTTTGGTATTCTTCTATAAGAATGATGTCGAGATTCCGCAACATTCCTACCATTGAGGCAATTAATGTTGGCAATATGAACCTGTTGAAACTGGCATGGCCTGGAGGTCATGTTGGACATTTTGTCATCTGCATCGAGTCTGCTGTTCAGCGCTTCATCAAATCGTTGGATTCGTGGAAGACCACATCTACCCTGAAGAAGGGATTTAACATGATCCAGATGGCCAACACAAACTTGACCCATTATTGAAATCCGAGATCAGGAAGGTGTTGCGTGACTTCAAAAAGAAAGTCTTCGAAAGCCGCTGAGGTGCTAGAGTGTTGTACCAGGACGTGGAGAGCGTCGGCCAGGACCTCCGAGAAGAGGAAGAGCAATCGAGTGCTGTTGAATGCTTAATGCAGTATCTAACATTAAATTACACAGGACCTACTTTGTAGTTGTTGCGACCGAGGTCAATTATACCAAATGCTCTCGACGTCATAAGGGTAAAACTCATAGTACATGGTTCCACCAAATTTGTATTCTGTCTCTATCGCTGCCCGAATGGTGACAAACCGGCCCGACTATTTTAGCAATTATACGAAAAGGTCGACGGGATACAGATTACTCACCTAACAGTAGAAATTATTGTCCTAGGAAACTTCAACGCGCACAATGCAAATTGGTTACGATACTACAACAGAACTAATGGCGCAGTAAGACAGGCAGAAGCCTTTGCAATCAGGTGCAATCTAATTTAGCTGGTGCAGGGTCCCACACAGGTTCCAGGCAACCCTAATAACTATGGAAACATTTTAAATATTTTTATCTTATGCTTATGCTGTTCGTTGGTCATCGTATAACTTAAGAACGGCTAAGCCGATCTGGCTCATTTTTTCTTTAAAATGTTCGTAATAGTCCGAGTAAGGTTTTTACGTAAAGAAAAATTGAAAAAGTTACGCGAAAAATTGTAAAATTTGGCAAAAACTGAAAGTGCTTTTTTCATGGAAAAAAAAATGTGTGCACCTATGTGTGTGTGTGTGTGTTTGTATTTTATGGACTCCGAAACCACGAAACCGATTGAACGCAAGTTTTCAGGCAATCATTGGTATTGGCTCTAGAGTATTCCTGTGAATTTTTGTCAAAATCAGTCGACTACTTTAGTATTATAGTAGGCAGCAAAGAACGTCGGGTACCATCGGTCCAGCAGTTTGCCCACTAATTTACTATTATAGTACTACCATTTTTTATATATATATTCAGACACAAAACTGTTCTCTAATAGACTTAGCCTCAGGCGCCTGCCTGACCGTTGTTGCCCCAGGCGCCTGCCAGACAGTTGTTGCCCCAGGCTCCTGCCTGACAGTTGTTTTCTTTTTTGTTAGGCGAGGCAACGCTCGCCGGGTATCCGCTAGTAGATATAATAATAATGGAGCTTTACATCCCAAGCTCTACAAATAAATTTAGTTCCAATAAGCCCTGAGGTTCCAAGTTCGAATCCGAGAAAACACCAAAAAGTTTTTTCATGGTCCCACCTCTCGCGAACATCTGACAAACATCCGAGAGCATTGCTGCCTCGAGAAAGCTTTGCAAAATAAATTGCCCTTCTGATATGGCACTAAACTGTAGGTCCCTTCCATTCGTGTGAAAAATATAACGCATACAACTCGAGTGGTTGCGAGAAGCTAGGCCCTGGCACTTAAAGAGCTATTGCGCCAAATATTTATTTTTATTTTAAACCCTGGTTCAATAAGGATTGTGAGAAGGCTATTGCTGCCAAGAACAGAGGCTACAGACAATGGCGCTCCAACCCAAATGAAAATTCAAGAACTAGCTTTGTGAATCTATGAGAAACCTTCAAAGAGACGATCGAAAGAGTGATGACAATGATAACATCACTAATTACTTCGTCTGTCCCAGTGGCTCTCTTCCTTTCTGGTCGATGGCAAACGTAAAAAACAATAACTTTTGTCATTCTTCTTATCCATTTTTGGTGAAAAAGGATGGATCACTCCCCGCAACACCTAAAGAAAAAGACAAGAAAATGTTCTTCATGACATATCAATACACGTTGTGGCCGCTGGTATGTACTCTGATTCCATTTCTGGAAACGTTGAAGTGCCCCAGGGTTTTATCCATCCGCCAATTTTATTCTTTCTCCATATTAACGATCTACTTACGAAGATAAATTAGAAGAATTTAAGTTTTGCCGGTGACAGCACCCTAATAGCTTCTTGTTGGTACAATAATCCCGTGATTGCAGATATTTCATCTATCCAGAGGTTAAATGAAAACCTACAGAAAATCTTCAACTGGGAAAGTCTCAATTCTGCGGATTTCAACACGAAGAAAGCCCAGTTCACTACTTTTTACAGAAAGAACATGTCTATAGTTCCGCGGCTGCAAATAGACAACCAAACAATCCAAACCGGGGGGAGTATGCACCTGGTTGGTGTCAGAGTCAGCACTGGCGTAACATGGTACGAACATACCAGACCGACAAGCTATTAGAGGTCATAATTTCCTTGTTCATATGACAATCACAAGAACATCACTCTATCGAAATTCCTTTTGTCACAGGACTAGTGATCTTTGGAACTTAAGCTTCCGTGGGGCATAGACTATCGAAGAACATTAACTATGAGCAATTTTCATTCATTTAAGATACAATACGTTAACATGGCCACGCAAAGATTGGTGAAATGAGAACATCAAAGCAAAATATAGAATAACTGAGATTCCTGTGTGTCTATGCTCTAGTGAGTTCTAACATGTAATAGATACTGAGTTGATCACCGAAGTGTATAAGTACCCATCTCGCGAACAATTACAATTACAAAAAAACTACTTAAACAAACTATAATAGCTGCATTGTTTTATTTTGTAATTAAGTCCCACCTCCCTACCTCATCACATGCACTTTGCAATTTCTGATAGGTGAAAATAAACTTCAATTTCTCCGTGATCGCTCCTCAGAGTAGAAAATAATTGCACCACATGCAATTAACGCTCACCGACATCAATTAAAAAACTTGTAATCACCAATTGAAACCTTATCCCAAGCAGTATCTTATATCACGCAATCACATCCCAGATACAATTTGCGCTTAGTTACGGAGCGGAGCCACTCGCACCATTCACCACCACCAACACTCGAATCAAAAAGCTTACTCACATCACTGCTAATTTAATTAACCTTCACTCATTCGCTCTAACTAAATAATTGAAAATTGCTGCATGCATTTAGATACGCTGTGTTGACCTACCACACGTTCTTCGCGGATACAATTACACACACATCCACCGGAGAGATGTTACATTCGTTTTGATGGCGCGACCATGCGTTTTTCAATTCGTTACCATAAGTTTAATCGTGTGTAGAGTAGCCCCTCCCCGCCACGGACATTACTCACCTTTATGCTGTTAAATAAAATTTATGGTAATCGCACCTCCTAGATACTATACTAACTACTACTAGTGGTCCCTCGGCCCCCTTAAACCGAGGCGACGAGGAAAGATTTTCCTCCATTTCTAGCTAGAGAAAATCTACTTAACGATGTACGAAAAACGTGGTGTGGTGGAGCCCACCACAGCCTACGTGCGGCCTGAAATATATTTTCCATGTAAAAAGATACATTTATGTAAGACGTGTGTTGGGCGCGCAAGGCGGTTTTATTATTTTTGTATCTGAACGTGCAAATCAACATGATACGCGTCTCGTACGCGTTGCCCCGAAAGAAACATGAACTGTTAACGATGTAAACATGTAACCGATGCTGGGTTCTACCCAACAGCCTCAAGTAGGGAATCTTATGGGTGGACTTTGAGGGGACCAAAGGCGGCCACCAGCATTGACGAGAGGCAGCGGAGATATCCCGAAAGTCCATTGTCACATAAATCTTGGTCGCTTTTGCTATATGGCAGACCCGAGCGCGGAGTGTGTAGTTGTACTGGACAACATCGGGGACCAACAAGGAAAGACCACAACAAGCAGCACACATCACAAACAAAAAATAAAAAAAAATAAAAGCGACAAGAAAAGGAACTATGTTCCATGGAAGTTACAGCATTTAATCCCCAAGCCAGGCATCTCCTCGCACAAGGATTTCGATGTCATAAATAATGGAAATGTGGGCGGAAAGGAGAAAAATATGCGCTGCTCCAGGAGGAATAGAGTAATATGTAATTATGGCGGAGGGAATCCTGTGTGGAAGGAGTTTTTTTTCGCACATGCTAGGTTTTACATTGACTCAGAGTTGAGCTGATCCGCACTACATGTACTCGTACAGATGACTTGTGGAAGGAGACCAACAGATCATCAGCGGCGGCGTGTTTGGGGGCGAGAACGATTTTTTTTTCTAATCGAATCGCTTTATCAATTCACGATTTCTTTTCTACCGAGAACGCGGCCTTATATAGTCGAGGCAATGTTCAAGGATCTTTATGACATGTAAACGTGCTTCTGTGGAAGGGCTGTGTGGCAGTCGTAAAATTTGTTTATAGTTTCGCACTTTGCAAAACCTGAATATTATTTATAATTTAGTTATAAAATGTGAGATGTACCTGATATGGTACAGTGGAGCAGGCTTAAAATAGTAGTGAATCATGCGATGTGCTCGATGTGGGTTTGGTTATGTTGAGCAGTTTTTTTATTTTATTTTTTATTTTTAACCTGAGGTTATTTCAAGAATGTATGTATAAAAATTTTAATTTGTGTATAAATGTAGCCATGTATGAAAAAGATCACATAGGCAGTTGTGTGTGAGTGTCAGTAAAGTCCTCATAGATACAGGATAAAAGCGAACCTCGTCGGACCATTACCTTCTATTGGCAAATTTGTCGTATGTTGTCCAAGCTTTTAGCTTATGAACGAACTCCAGAAGGAATTGTATCGACTTACGAAAATGACCATTTGCGTGGACTTAGTATAATAGCATCGTATCTGGCCAAAAGACAGATATGATGTTAAGACCATTCCACGGATTACCAGTAAGTACGGCAAAAATCCGTATAGAAAATTTACCAAAAGTAAAAGTGCACCATTACTGGGTGGAAACTAAAGGTAACAGACAAGGCAAAATCCTTCTGTCAAACACCCTCACAAAAAATAATCGAAACAACTCCTACAGCTAACTAGAAGTTATATTCGAATAGCCACCGGATTCCTTACAGGCCACTGTCAAGTCAAGTCAAAAAAAATATGTCATGGTTATGGGGATAGCGCAAGATAACATACGAGTATGCGGAATATACAACGAAGATGAAGAATCAGCAGAACTTATCTTATGTCACTGTGACTGTCTAACTAGAACAGGTCGTCGTTACTTAGGTAAAATCTACCAAACCAAAGACATAGTCAAATTCATCACCAACTCTAGCATCTTGAATGAGCTTTAAGGTTAGAGGGAATCACAATATGCCCAATAGTAGCCGCAGTGATAAGGTGACCAGATCCCACCTTAACCAATAATCTAGAATATATCTACAACTGCATCTGGTCGCTTTGCTTTTCCGAGGACGATATAGGGCAGGAATTTCTTACGTATAGTCGGAGAAGTAGTGAAATTTGTTTATGATTATTTCGTGAACAAAAATTTGTCATGACCGGATATATAAGAGATGTGGAATTTTGCCGAACCTAGCCCGGGCGGTTTAGGGGCTAAAGCGCCTCAAACTTGTAAAAAATGAAAGTAATAAAAATTGTCCAATCTTAATTTGTGCATGATGAATCTCTATTGAAAAACATATTCTTTCGTGTAATTGGCAGAGCGATAGAGCGGGCGCAAGGGCGTAGCAGAACCCGAGAAAATGGCAAAGAAATGCAAATTGTAAATTTATCTTGTCCAGAGCGCGTCAAAGTGTACTGTGCGTAGGGGGGGGATTTCAATGGCTCCTACGAAGAATTATTTTATACATTGGAAAGTATGTGGATGATTATAAAAAAAATAGCTTATTTGGAAAGCTTATTTAAAGTTATTTAAGACTGTATACAAAGTTTAATCCTAGCGTTTACAATTTTGAAAATGTTTGAGTCCCAACTTTGCACATACGGGTATATGGTATGGTGTTCTTACGTCTAAGGCAACAAAGAATGAGTAATTTTGGTTTTATTTTTAGTAAGTTCATTCAATAGTTATTAAATCTGCAAGGCAAAGTATACTTGGTGGACTCCACTTTTAATAACATTCGTTAGAGTCTCAATATTTAACGAAGTGTTTGTAAAATATAAACTCTCTAGATTGGTATTCATGCTTCCCTGTAAGCTATTGTACTTTCTTTCGTTCCAAACCAATTTGGTAATAATCCTATTTTGGGGTATATTTCATCTGGACCTAAAGATTTGTTACAGTTTAGATCGTTATGAGAAATCTGCGTATTTCGTTTGCTATATTTTACATTATCTGAGTGCGTTTCAAACAAAAGGATGTAGGACCTAGTTGTGGCTTTCATATCGGTAATGGCTTCCGCTTTTTAACCGCATGCTGCCACTTTAGTCTTACAAACATTTGCACATTACACCATGGCATTCTGGTTCCTATTTCTTTGATAAACCAAATTACGAAAATGAACTTGAAACATTTTTAATTAAAGAAAATTGTCCTCACTTATGCAATAGCTGTGATGTATAACAACATTCATTTAAAGGAAACACATAAATTTAAGCCTATTGTATGAGTTTTTCGTTCGTAAAACAAGAAAAACACTAATGAATCTCAAAGAATGTGTTTCCAAGCAAAACCTTTTATCGCTTGCCGTTTCAGGAAATTCCTATTCATCGGTATGGTGTGTTGTGTCGTGTATGTTATGACGTGTTCCTTAAACAATTCCTCTGTGAAAATAACGATATGTAAGTAATTTTCTTCACGTCAGCTAAAAAAATAAATACACAAACAGAGAATAATTAAAAACATGTAAATATATTGTCGTGCCCCGCATACGGATAAAATTTCTCAAAGCGAAATAACTTTTACGGAATATGAAAATAGTTTTCCTGTCAACTTTATTCGTGTTCTGCTTTGGATTTTCTTCTTTTTTGATTTATGGATGATTCTCACGAATAATAAGTTGGCCTTTCTGCTTTTTGTGCACCCCTCCTTTTTGTTTGTGGCACGTTTCTTGTGTGCTTCCCCATGAGCGTACTATATGTGCTAATTGTATTTACATACATTTTACATACATTCGTATCATTGAAATATATATATGGTACCTATATGTACTGTCATGAGTTATAAAAACTGAAATTATTACCTTGGTACAGGACATTAATAAGGAAATGAGGTGTGTGGGAATTTTCTTGAGAAGTTTGATACAAACGAGTAGAATATTACAAACTTGCTTTTCAAATAAAATTTTGTACATAGACAGGTCGGATATAACGGCATAATATGATCCTAATGAAATATATAGGCAATGTAGCAATTACTGAATACACAATTCCATACTTGAACTTCATAGGAAAATTTTCAAACCTCTGTCCGAGTAGAAAGAATTGGAAAGAGCGGAAATACTAAGCATTTTGGATCACTCGGTTACTGAGGCCAATCAAATCCCGATGTCGTCAAATTTGTGTGATCCAGGCGTTGATAGGCCTCCCTCTCCTGCCTCGCGATGTCTTTGGAACGTTCATTGATATTGACTTTTTAACAGGGTTCAAATTCTCTTCCTTGAACGTGGCAATACCAGCTGAGCAGGTCGTGCTCTATCTTTCGTAAGATGGTTTCCTTGACGTAAAGGCTTCCACGGGTCTTCGAACTTCTTATTCGATCAAGCTTTGTCATTCCTGCTGTCATGCGAAGCATCTTCATCTCAGCTGCCGTTAATTTACTCTCATACTTTTTGTACATCGTTCAATATTGTGAACCGTATATGAGCGCTGGACGCACAACTGTGGTGTAGAGATTTCTTTCGACTTATGTGGCATTTTTCGGTCACAGGAGATAGCGGAGTTTTCTCGCCACGTCATCCACCCTACGCTTACGCTTAGCTATTGCTTTGCTATTGATCATAGATCTCAGATATTTGGACTCTTCGCACTTGGGAAGCAATGTTCCATTCAAATAAATGTATGGAATATGTCTGAGTGGATCAGAGAACGGGCAGCACAAGTACTCTGTCTTTTTTGAACCAATGCGATACCCATTTTCCTCCGAAACGTCCACCCACACATCAAGTGCTCGTTGCAGGAATGTAGTATTCTCACTTATGATGGCTCCATCGTCAGCAAAGAATAATTGATGTACCTTGGGGTCCGTCACTTTACCTTCAAGCAGATAGTCACTGTAATGACTGTAATAAAGAGCAAAGGACTTAAGACGCTTCCCTGGTGCACCCTTACTTAGATTGGGAACTCTTCGGTTACTCCAGCGGGGTATCTTACTCTTGCCTGTGCTCTTTCGTACATGTCCGTGATCATCTGTATATAGGTTTCTGGAACCCCTCGATGTCTCTTCACCGATAAAAACAAAATCTGCTACAAAAAATTGGATCAAAGCTTATTAAGTGTTGTCGTGCAAGGCATAGGGTTCTTGAATTACAACATAACCTAAGACTTTGATGGGTTCCTGGACATGAATGTAGACCGGGGAATGCGAATAGTGGTAAACAAGCAAAAAAAAAAAAATGCTCAAAAACGCCACAAAAAGAAAGCTAGGGAGGCTGTTCAGTAAACAAAAGCTGATTTTTACACAAAGTCAGAAAGTTCCCAAACACCTTTGGAGGAGGGATTACAGGGCATAAACTGTGGTACCACTTGAAAAATCGCCTGCTAATTGGAAAATACTTCTGTAGAGGTTGTGATGATGGATGAACTTGATGAGGAAACAACTTACTTTCTTTGCGAGGCCCTTATGACAACCAGATCCTACAGCAATTAGGCGTTACGTAGTTCGTCTGCTGAATAGCCATAGCAACATCCGGTTAAAGATAGCCGTAATTTAATGGGCGAGCAATACCCAAAAATGACAATATGCGGAGGTATTTTGTGGATATGATAAAGTCAAATCTAGCATCTACCACCAATAATAACATTGAAATCGACTCAAAATAGTGCGCTAATCGTCTTGTCCAACATCCAACGGAAAAGTTATTGCTTACCGCCCAATAGGTAAAAAATCCTGAAAGAGTAAAGGACATTTATCCATGTAAAAAAACAAGCCAACCTCTCGTAAGAAATGTGTATTTTGTTATATGAAAAAAATAACTGAAATGTAGAAATTATACCAAGTTCCTTGTCCACACGTTGTTAAGAGTATTTTAATAAGCACAGACAAATACTGTGCGAATTGATAAATTTACTGTAACGTAAATAGTCTCGGAGATAAAGGTGGGTTGAAAGGGGCTCGAAAAGGTTCGTGTAAATATTGCACAGTGCGAGCCCCATCGGTTTTTCGAGAACTTGCCCTGGCGCACTATGTGCGCCTAGATGGATCCTCGCAGAAAAATGAGAACGAAACGGAAAAGACGAAGAAAGTAGGGATAACCTAGGATGAAGAAGCATATTTGCTAAAGTAATCCGTTTGATTTGCGCGCAATATGAAGACTCAAAATACAGCGTACGACATAAAAAGCTGCCAATTTCGCCGTTTGTCTCTGCCACTGGTGTCCGACAATGCTGTTAACTCTCATCTATCCTCTTCCGGATTGTACTGGAGGATACATTAGGTAGCGCCCTGGATAAAGTACTTCTACTTACGGGAATCCAGCCCGTAGCAAACGAAATCAACCTGCGATCAGCCTCTGATGTATGCTTCCAAGCTCTAGAATAAAATTATCAAGGCAGTAGAAAGACAAGAAGACCGAAACCGATATGGAAGAGAATTCTGGAAAATGAAATTCAAGAGTCAGGAAAAACGTGGGGTGAAATTAAACCCACGCTAAAGACCGCATTTGTTGGTGACGTTTTATGCTCCGTATTATGCTCCCCTAGAAGCTAAAGAAAAGGAAGAAGAAGAAGTTTCTGGCTATTGTTTGGCTAGGCTTGACCGCTTTAATTTATTAGAATTACTTTGCTACTTGGCAGGCTATTGGCTTCGCTGCTGGAAAAAAACTTCTATTGGCATTGGTATTATGCATTTCTTCTTTAAGAACCGAAATTTATCAGCTCTATCTTAACGAGGTCGTCAATATTCTTGTAACAAACAGGTATGTATTAGGTATCGCTAAAGGTGTCGCTTTTTATCAACTTGGAATTTTTTTTTTTTTTTTTTTTTATAATTTGCGCGTGCCAAAGGGATTATTAATACCCTTATACTGGTTCTCAGGGCGGTTGGGAAAAGGGGGGAAAGAGACAGAGGAGATGCCGGTTTGCGTTGGCTTTAAATGTTTGTAGGCTGTAATAATGAGGAAACACAGAGGCTGGTAGATCGTTCCACAAACGTGTTGTTCGGCTTATAAACGAATCCCTATATTTGACAGTACGTCCGAAGTTGGGCTTGAGGGTGAACTGATGTGCATTCGAAGCATGACGCGTATTGCGGGTGAAGTTTTGAAGGGGAGGAATGCAACTGGCTATTTCGCTGGAGCATTTTTTGTTGGTTGGCATTTTAGAGTTGGTTGATGATAATTACGAGAGTGATGTTAACATATTGGCGAAAAATGCTACAAAGTGTTTAAAAAAGGCAGTAGTGTCTTTAAAGTGTAAAAGATTTGTTGATGTTTCTGGCGTAAATCAGTGGTTCAATAACGTGCTCCAAATAATGCGGAATGAAAAAATTTATAAATATAGATTGGCTGTATGGTCAAATTTACCAAGTGACTGGCAAAACTATAGGGTAGCTAGAAATAATTTTAAATCAGCGCTTGACAAGGCGAAGAGCGATTTTGTTACCCAAAAAATACAAGCATCTAAAGACCAAAAAGCAATGTGGAGAACCATAAAAACGCTGGTACTAAAAAAACAGAAAAGTGAAATAAAATGTGTTGTTTTTGATAATGTTCAAGTGAATGATTGCAAAACTATAGCAAGTAAATTTAATGTCTTCTTTGTTAAAAGTGTGTGTGAATTAAATAGAGCCATTCCCTTTGTGCCATATGTAAACTTTATTCAACCTATTAACAAAACTTTTAAATTTAAATATATAACGCTTAACGAACTTAAAAACACTTTAAAAAACATGAAAAATAAAAGAGATGCAAATATGTTAAGTGTGAGCATGATTAGTGACGCATTGTACAGTATTGGTCCCAAATTGTGTAAAATTATAAATAAATCCTTGACGAATGGGGTATTTCCGGGTATATGGAAAGAATCTATTGTAGTGCCAGTTGAAAAATCAAAAAATCCCACAAAACCATCTGATTTTCGCCCGATTAATATGCTACCCAATGAAGCCAAAGTCTTAGAAAAAGTTGTCCAACAGCAGCTTCAGAAGTATATGGAGGACAATCAGTTATTTGCTGAGTGTCAATCAGGCTTCAGGGGCGGCCATAGCTGTGAGTCGCTGCTTAATCTAATTATAGCAGATTGGAAGGCAGAGGTTCATTCAAAAAAGAAAATTGTTGCTGTTTTCATCGACCTGAGGCGAGCGTTTGAAACAATCGACAGGGGAATCCTACTAGATAAGCTGGATAAGTACGGCGTTAAAGAAACCGAGTTGAGATGGTTCGAGTCTTACCTGCAAGGGCGTACGCAAAGAACAAAAGTGGATGATGCAATATCAGATTCAATAAATGTAATCCTAGGTGTACCGCAAGGATCAGTTTTAGGCGCATTATTATTCTTAATTTATGTTAACGAAATGCCTAATGTTGTTCAATATTCTCGTTTGCAACTTTTTGCAGATGATGGTCTTTTATATGTTTCGTGTAATGATATAAATGAATGTATTGAGAAAATTAACCACGATTTAAAAAAATTGGATAAATGGTTTCAAATGAACAAATTAAGCTTAAACGTGAGTAAAACGAAATGTATGTTTATAAACTGACAATCTAATATTGATATATTAATTAATAATGAAAAAGTCGAAAATGTTAACGAAATCAAATATCTAGGAATTATAATTGATACAAATTTAAACTTTAATAGCCACATTGAGTATATATCAAAAAAAATAAGTAAAAAAATTAGCTTCTTTGGAAGAATACGGAAAAGAATGTCGATAATAAGTGCAATATATGTATTTAATACGATAATTAAGCCACATTTCGAATATTGCTCGACAATTATATATTTAGCAAATAACACAATGTTAGATAGACTACAAAAATTCCAAAATAAAGCTATGCGAAGTATATTAAAATGCCATTGGCTAACTCCGATTGTTAATATGTTAAGTGTATTGAAATGGTTAAGTGTAAAACAAAGAACAATTATGAATGTACTAATTTTTGTATTTAAAATGAAAAATGAATTGTTACCCAGTTATTTATGTAATAAAATATTATATGTTAGTAATGTACACAATTATAATGTGCGCAATAGAAATAATTTCCGTCTTCCATTTTTTAGAACCCAAAAAGCACAAAATACAGTTTTTTATAAAGGTTTTAAAATGTTTAATGAACTACCTGATGAATTGAAGCTAGAGAGTCAGATAATAAGGTTTAAGAAAAATATTATCACATATGTAAAAATGAAGTCTGATTAGAGTATATTTTTATTTTATTTTATTTATTTTATTTATTTATTTATTTATTTATTTATGTAATTATCTTGTATTAGAATAGCTAAATATTGCTAAATAAACAAATTGAATTGAAAAAAATTGAAAAGAAGCGATAAAAAAGGGAAAGACATGAGACATTTCTACGATGTTCAAGTGAGACTATTGAGTTCACAATGTCTCTATCACCTATTAGTTTTAACGCGCGGTTCTGTACCCTATCTAGAATGTGCAGAACGGTCTTGGGTGCACCAGACCAGATGTGGGCGTTATATTCCAGCTTTGGGCGGATGAATGCCTTATAGATGGAGGCCAGATCAGACGGGGTAAGATATTTCTTGCACCGCTTAAGGAATCCTAGACATTTTGCAGCATTTTTGGCGACTTCGAATATGTGATCGTTCCATCGAAGACGGTTATTGATGCACATACCGAGAATGGCAAGTCTTTCGGATTCAGCGATACAAGTACCATTCATGGATAATGGTTGAGGGTCTTGGTTTCGCTTGAGAGACAGAGACAGCATTGAGTTTTGGATACATTAAATTCCACTCTATTGATTGAACCCCATTTGGTTATGCTGTCCAGGTCGGAATTTAATGTGTCTAACATACGTTGCCGTTCCTCTTCTACGGCCGAAGAGCAGGGACGTGAGCTAGGGAACGAATATGAAAAACTGAGGGTACTGTCATCAGCGAAGGAATGGATTGGATTAGAAGTAGCAGACAAGAGGTTATTTATAAAAATGAGAAAGAGAGTCGGAGACAAAACGGAGCCCTGGGGAACACCAGCATTTATATGGTGAATTGCAGACTTGAAGCCGTCCAAGACAACTTGTATTGAACGGTCCGAAAGGTAATTTCTAATCCATTGAAGAAGAGACTCATCGATGCCATATGCACGCATTTTCGACAAAAGAGCCTGATGCCAAACTCTGTCAAATGCCTTAGAAATATCGAGCGCAACCATCTTTGTTTCGCCGAAGTGATGTAGAGATTGGTTCCACTTTTCGGTGAGATATGCCATCAAATCACCCGTGGACCTGTTGCTACGAAAACCATACTGCCGGTCATTGGGGAGTTTTCGTGAATCCAGATATTTCATAAGCTGACGATTTATCAGCGTTTCCATGACCTTGGAAAGAAGGGACGTTAGTGCAATGGGTCGGTAATTGGAAGGGGAAGAAGATTCGCCTTTTTTAGGAACGGGCTGGACAAATGCTGTTTTCCATCTTCTCGGAAAGAGCCCAGAAGAGTAGGACAGACAGAAAAGCTTACGCAGAGGTTTTGACAGCGTGGAAGAACACCTCTTCAGAACTATGGGGGAGATTCCATCTGGACCAGCGGATTTGTGTATGTTGAGACCTTTAAGTACTCCTGCAACTGTACGAGTGCGAAAGTGGACTTGTCCCATGGAAAATTCGACGCTCTCAAGTACAGGCGGAGACAAAGTACTATCTGGCAGGGTGGAGTTCGCTGCGAAGTGAGCAGCAAGCAGATTGGCTTTGTCTAAGGAGCTGACAGCTGGAATGTCATTATAAATGAGCGTTGGGATGGCGGGCGAGGCAGAATTTTTAATATTTTTGACGAATGACCAAAAATGTTTACTGCCTTTGGGACATTGTAGAATTTTTTGCCTCAATTTTTGGTCATATAGGAATTTTACACGTCGAATATGAGCATTGCAGTCATTTCTGGATTGTTTAAACTTCTTTCGGTTTTCCTCAGATTTGTTGGCTTTATAAGACCGAAAACTTACCTCTTTCACCCTGATAGCCTCTTTGCAGCTCTGGTCAAACCACGATTTTGCCTTAGATTTGATGCTTTTTGTTCTGTTAGGAATAAAGGCATCCATACCTAAGAGGATGGTGTCAGTAATCATATCAGCGGCGGCATCCACGTCGCTATCGAGGAAGCACAGCGACCAGTTAAAACTCCTAAAGAAACTATTAAGGCCGTCCCAATTGGCTTTCTCGTAACGCCATACTTTTCTTTTGGGAGTTTTTTCTTTAACTGTGTGGTCAGAATACGAGAATTTAGCTGATACGATGTTGTGGTCGGACCGGCCTAGAGGCGCTAAAACATCGATGATGTATTTATCAGGGTGTGAAGTAAGAAACAAGTCCAGAGTGTTGGCAGAATGACTAACAATGTCCGGTATACGTGTAGGCTCATTTACAAGCTGAGTCAGATTGTTTCAGCGAAAAGTTCAACATACCTTCCTTCGGGTGTTGTCTGGCCAGAATGTCGAAGCCACTCCGAATTGTGTATATTGAAATCGCCCGCAATGACGATTTCAGTATGAGGATACAGGGAGACAATTCGTGTGATGGAATCGGACAACGCATCAAATTCGTTAAAAGTCGAGTTGCTATCCGCACTAGGGCTTCTGTAGATAAAACAGTAGTGGATTATTTGCTTACGGACGGTGGATTTTAGCCATTTGAAATTAAATTCCGGATTGGAACAGTGGCCATACTGTGGTGGAACTTGGTAAGCTATATCACTACGGACGTAAATGGCGAGGCCGCGATGGGGAAAGAATAATGACACTAAGTTATATCCAGGCAGCTTTAGATCGGAAGATTCTTCGACTACCTGTGTTTCGCTCAGTGCCAAAACAGCTGGTTTATGGGAATAAGCATGGGCGTATAGATCAAAGAAATTCGTTCGAAGCCCACGAATGTTCGTATAATCAACCCTAAATTCCCTCATCATTACAACATAAAAACACAAAAAGACACAACACTGACGCTACTAAGCGAAACCGTGAGGTGTAGATCCTAAATATAGTTTTCCACAACAAACTATCGCCGGTGCATCTGTATCAACAAAAAAAGAAGGTACACGCAGCAGCTGGCGAGAGCTTTGGATGGGATTTCAGATAGTCGTTCGTTTTGGAAGCTGGTCCGATCCCTCAACGGTACGATGTTCGCACGGGGTATTCAAGTTGAAACATCCGCACTAGCCAGTCACTTTGAGCAGTTGCTGAATCCACCGAGTAGCACAAAAAAAAAAAAAAAAAAACAAATATTTGGCGCAACAGCTCTTTAAAGTGCCAGGGCCTAGCTTCTCGCAACCACTCATGTTGTGTGCGTTATATTTTTCACACGAATGGAAGGGACCTACAGTTTAATGCCGACTCCGAACGGCGATTTGAGAAGCTTTTCGTGACAACAATACTCTCGGATGTTTGTCAGACGCTCGCGAGAGGTGGGACCGTGAAAAAACTTTTTGGTGTTTTCCGGGATTCGAACTTGGAACCTCATGCGTAGTGATCCGACACACTAACCACTTACGCCACGGCGCCCACCGAGTAGCACAAGTCAACTGAATTACTCGCTACCTTACATAACAGTAGACTCACTAGACCGCACAATTACTGTCCAAGAACTCCACAAGGTGGTGCACAAATGCAGCACAAAGAAAGCCCCTGGTGAAGATCGTATCCCCTACGAATTTTTCAAATTTGCGACAAACGAATTCCTCAGAAAACTTGCGGTAGCCTTCAATTATATTTTTGATATGGGGGAGGTGCCAGATAATTTTAGAAGGAGTATAACTTTCCCCCTGTTTAAGAAAGGAGATATAAGCGATCCGAATAATTATAGAGGAATATGCTTTATGAACTCAGTAACAAAAATATTCGCTGGAATTATTCTAGAGCGTCTGACGGATTGGGTACGCGAAAACAATTTGCTGAGTGAATTCCAAGCGGGGTTTAGAAAAGGATATTCAACTGTAGACAACATCTTTACACTGAAAAGCATTGCCCAGGCATACCTTGATAGGGGCAAAAAACTATACGCGTTCTTTGTCGATTTCAGGGCGGCTTTCGTCACAATTGACAGGAACGCTCTTTTCTATAAGTTGAGTAACCTAGGAGTGTCAACGAAAGTGCTTAGAGTAATACAAAGCCTGTATGAAAATAATAAGATCGCAGTATGGGATGGAAACAAAATGTCCAACTGGTTTGAGTCGCACATGGGAGTAAAACAGGGTTGTCCCTTGAGCCCTCTCCTCTTCTCCATATTTTTGGATGACCTCACAACGTTTATTCCAGGAGGACTAGTGTTTGGTGGAGTTCATATAATGGTTTTGTTGTACGCGGATGATATTGTCATTCTGGCAGAATCCACAACAATGCTACAATTGATGATTAACAAGCTACAACAATATTGCAGCTTATGGAATCTCTCAGTGAATACCAATAAGTTAAAAATAATGGTGTTTCGAAATGGTACTGGACGGTATTCAAGGCTGGAAAAATGGACCTGGCAAAATGAAGTACTCGAAGTTGTGAAGGAATATAAGTACCTTGGGGTAATTATTACCCCCCAAATGTCGTTCAAAACACATCTGAGAGAGAAGCTCAAAGAAGCGAAAAGAGCAATGAATTGCAGCTGGAAGGGCATCCTCGGAAAAAAAGACGTACCGCCAAGCACCAAATTCAAAATTTTTGAAGCAACTATGAGATCGATCATGTGCTACGCTGCCCAAGTTTGGGGTATCTCTCAGTATGAGGAAGTAAAAGGTTTGCTTAGATACTTTCTAAAAAAGATTTTCAGATTGCCGGAAAATACTCCGAATTACATGCTGCATCTGGAAACAGGCTTACCTCCTTTATATGTATTTACCTTAAGGTTGCACTTCCTTTACATTCTAAAAGTTATGGAGCTCCCCCGCCATCGCCTTCCCCATATTATCGCAAAACTCCTGATACACCGAAAACAGCAATTTTTCGGCGAATGGTCTAGGCTAAGCAGGGAATACAATCTCCCCATAGATGAAAATAGCACGGAAACATGGAAGCGTACCCTACAGGAGCTGTTGATGAATATTGAAGATTCCACACGAGCGGCATTCAGAGTGAATGCGCAGCATAGCGAGACGAGAATCACTTATCGTTTACTCGATCATGATCTGGGGGATAGAAATTATTTCCACGATCGCAACAGCCTAAATACAATTTCCACCATCTTCAAGGCCAGAGGCGAAACACAAAACCTGTAGTTTAAACCCGCATTGCTGAGCGAACCTAACCATTTACCCCATACCTAATTAAGATCCAAAACTACTGCTATGGATAAGTTTGCAAAGCTATGTGCATGTACCTTATCTGCTTAACAGCCATGTTTGTTGAACGCTATACCACACCCCGAAGCAGCGTTCCGATCTTGCGATACACCATGTATATGAACAAAACATTTCCTGTTGCTCCTAAGCTTTAAAATGTATTAAAAACTTCCAGCCATTCTAGACACTACCTTATAGATATCATCCACCACCCCAAGATACAAATCTACTCTATTTTATGAATGGTAGCCCCAACCATTTCACCACCACTGTAATCTCTTTAAAATATTTGCAAATTTAATGAATTTTACAACCCTTCTTGTTCGGTTTTGCTGGTTTAATATTTGAATGTCAGTGAAAACCAATTAAAACTCTCAAACCCAAACATCTACTCGCACTCTAACGTACTTACAACCACCACACATCCCCTCTAAAAAGCTTTTAGAATAAACAATGTTTAATTATTCCACCACACCACGGGTGGCATATCATTCAACGACGACGCCCGCCGCCGCCACCGCCATAGCTGTCTGTAGTATACTCATCACGAAATTACACATTCATTTCCATTGTTATCTGTATTAAGGGCGGAATTCATTTTTTGAAGGTTTTGGGGGATGATGATCCTCCTAGTGCGGGTCCTTCTGCCACTTTATAATGTGCGTATGGGTTTATCATGCCCCAGAGATACAATGACGAGCTTTATCATCACATCTCGTCCGTAGGATTAAAAAGGATCAACGGTATGCATCCTCTTCTCTTTCGCATATCTTGCCATAATGATTCCATCCGTTCATCCCTTTAATCGTAGCAAGGGCTTTAGGTGAAATAACACACGAGCCATCTAAATGGCCGATTTTCTACTCCTCCTTCGGTCAAGTTACGCTTTACCTACTGCCTGCCTGGATGAGTGTATGTACTTGTCAGAGGGTGCGAATTTATTTTGGACCGAAAAACCGGTTATGCCCAGCACGAAGTGATATAGATTGGCAAGACCAGTTTTCATCAGGGTTTTCATCCTTTTCACATACGTTCGTCGGGCCCCCCTCGTTTTAATGTGTTATTGTCTAATTATCAGGTAATGCCCGAGGACTTGAAAGTATCACTCTGACAATTTATTCGCACACAACCCTTTTGCTGCCATCGGGCTCGTTGTCGGTCGGAGAGTTTCTTTCCCTGTGCTACGTGAAATTTCAAATGAATTTTCGTATGCGAATCCTTGGGGATACATAAAGTATTTAAATTGTAAATTATAAATAAACAAGGATAAGGTTGCGGAGAAACTGCATTTTGAGATTATATTTTTCCGAAAGGGGATGATTGTGATTATGTGAAATGATATCTGTCACTGCGGAAGGTGATTTCGGAATGGTGGCGTTCATTGGATTTGATTCGAGAATGGAGACGAAAGGAAAGACGGGGTCTGCGTCCACTAATAAGTCTGGATAGGAGTTTGGTAATTATGACCTTGACCTTATGTGTAAGTACATATATTTTTTTTGCAGAAATTTGTCAATGCAATAAGGTTAGGTACTGAAATATGCATCATTTTAAACCAGCGCGCTTATTCAAACCTGTTAAGTTGTTGCTGTATAAATCGTTCAATATACTACGTATGTTCGATTGTTCTATAAGTTTTTAAAAGAAGTAAGAAAAAACATAAATTTATTACTTTTAGTGGTTTATTGTTTTTCAAAGTACTCTCCTTTAAGATGTATACACTTTTCGATTCGATGTATGAAGTTTTGGAGACATTTATTCCACTCTGAACCCGACACCTCAGAAACATGCTTTTTGAACGCCTCTAGAGCCTCTTCTGGCGTTAAATAACAAGTTAAAGATCGTTAAAGATCAAGTTTAAAAAGAAAACTATTTTCCCTCCTTTCTCTTTAGCACATTGGCACAGAACGACTTTTGCATTTATTTCAGTACCGCTCAATGATAAAGAGATGCACACTGTTATCAAAAATAATTCACCCAGAAGTAAAAAATCGCATTTTTGTTTTGCAGGTCACCCAACCTTATAATTTTCAAATTACAACTATAGTCTATAGTTCCGGAATTACCTACGAGCTGAAATTTAGTACGTTTTATGATAGCTGAAATTTTCACAATATACAACTTTTTGTGGGCACTTTTGGGACACCCTGTACCCAGTCAAACAATTTGTTCCGCACATTGTGAGGCATGCATGTCATAAGAAATTTAAAAGTTTTTTTTTTAATAGAGATCAATTCCGAAATTGATGGTTTACGCATAGCTCAAGGACAGACTGTACTTCAAGTCGAATAAATTTTGCTTACCAGTTGATGGAATGTACATAAATATAGTTTTAGAAAAAGTTTAAAGTCTTAATGTTTTCAAGAATCCGCCTATATCTCTATCTACCCTTAGTCTTGGAAATTTGTTTGTCACTTGTGTTCTTTATTCTTTCTAGCAAAGATCGTCAATTCGAATTTTAATTCACGTTTTCAAAATCTTTCTTCAAATCGTCGGAGCAGATTGCTTTGGACGGCATTTAGAATAGAACCACCACAAGAACATTAGGTTAGGATACCCTTCATATGTAGTTTGATCTATCCCGTAGGGGATATTAATTTTGATACACAGCTTGTAATATAGAGATATAGCTGAGATAGACTCCATAAATTATCAGTATAAATAGCCGAGCCCTTTAAACCAAGTCCGTCTGCCCGTCCCTCTGTATGTTACCTCTTTTTGCGCCTTAAAATTCCAGACAGGAAGACGAAATTTCACATATGGGCTTCCAAGAGCCCAAAGCAGCACAAACATAACCGTTTTTGAAATCTGTCCACTGACACGCTCACTTTTTAGATACTGTCTTCTCTCCGTATTTTTACTGTAATAGAAACAAAAAAAAATGATTAAAAAAAAATATAAGGAAACTAACTTTATCTACATTCCGTAAATGCCATGTGCATAGCCACGCCCACTTTTTAGAGACTTTTTTTTCCGAAAAAAAAAGAAAAATCAATTTGTAGCTAAGGGGATGAATTATAATAGCACCGATTTTAATTGGGCGCATTTATATCATAAGTGATTGGGTATTATACCATCCATCCGTTTGAAAAGCTTTTACTTTCTTGTGTGGCTGAAACGGGTTTCTCTAAAATGACGCGCACGGTAATTTGGTCAAGCCTTAACCTTTGCTACTACGAGAAGTTTAAAACTGCGTTTTTACTTAAATTTCTATGAAGTTGAAAGAATTAATTTAACTAGTATCGCGTGTGGTCGAAATTCGACCGCGGGTAATTTACCTATCTTAACGGTTACGTACGCACATTATGTTTTTATTCTGCACATGGCACATGGCACAGTACCCTTCGAATGATATAAGTTTTATCCCCCTCCTTTTATTTATTTATTTTAGCTTAATACAAGCAAGCTTAAATCTAAGCTTAAGAACTAACAACGAGGGACCTTAACTCTAAGCTTAACAATTTTTAATTTTTTTTGTTTTTTATTTTTATTTTTTTATTTTTTTTTTTTATTTATTTTTTTTTTTTTTTTTGTTGGGCCCCAGGGGGCCCACACATTTTTTATTAAACTAGGTCTTAAAATCTATCTTAAAAACTAGAGAGGGAACTGGGACTGGTTAGTTCATGAAGAGGTGTACAGGGACTTTCTAAGGGCGGATAGACTCGAATGAAAGTCTAGGGTGTTCTGTGAGTTATTTGCCAGGCGTAACATTCTGGAAATTGGTTCGAAATTTCCGTAGTTGGTGCGGTGGTGAGGGAGAAGAAAGAGCGGTACGGACCTGAGGTTTCGAGGGTTAGTGCGAAGGGAAATCATTTCCAGTAGTGCGGTGGAATCGATCATACCGGTTAATAATTGGTGCACGAAAAGTATGTCAGCGACTTCGCGACGTTTTGTAAGGGTTTGCAGGTTAATCAATTTTAGACGGTCTTCATAGGGAGGTAAGATATAGTTGTCGGCCCATGGGAGACCGCGTAAGGCAAACCGGATAAACCTACGCTGCACAGCTTCGATTCTAAGGGAGTGTATGTTGTGATAAGGTGACCAAACTTGGCTGGCGTATTCCAGGAGTGGTCGGACAAAGGTGATATAAAGGGATTTAGAAACGTAAGGGTTTGAAAATTCTTTAGACCAGCGTTTTATGAAACCGAGAGAAGAATTGGCCTTGTGTACAATATGATCAATGTGGGAACGGAAGTTTAGCTCCCTGTCACAAATAATACCCAAATCGCATATAGAGGAGACTGAGGGAACGGGCTCGCTAAGAAAGTAATAGGTTCTGAGGGATGGGGAGAATGTTATGGATTGACATTTGGCGACGTTAAGTTCTAGAAAGTTTTTGTCGCACCATGTGTGGAATGAATTTAGATCGATTTGAAGTAAGAGAGAATCGGTGGGGGTAGATATTACCTTACTGATTTTCATATCATCAGCGTAAATAGACAGATCAGAGTCTTTTATGACGTGACCAACATCGTTTATAGTTAAGACAAAGATCAGCGGACCAAGATGACTGCCTTGAGGAACCCCTGAAGTGGCGTTAATGGGGTCAGAGACTGAAAATCTGAAGAGAACCCTGTACTGGCGTTTTTCTAGGTACGATCTTAGCCATGAAATGAAAGAGGGTGGGAAACCGAGGGCTTTAAGTTTAAGGTAAATAGTTCGGTGACAGATTTTGTCAAAGGCCTTACTGAAGTCGGTGGTAATGACATCCACTTCATTACCTTTCTCTAATGCTTGTAGTGTTTTGGAAACGAATTCGGTCAGGTTAGTCGTAGTGGACCTACTTTTTAAGAAACCATGCTGTTGTGGGGAAAAAATGGATTTGCAGTGGAAATACAGTGAGTCGTAGACAATGCTTTCGAAGAGCTTAGGGATAGAGGAAAGTTTGGCTATGGGTCTATAGTTAGAAATGTCGTTTTTACTGCCTTTTTTATGGATAGGGAAAATAAAAGAGTCCTTTCATAATTTTGGGAAAACGACTTGAGAGAGTGAGAGACGAAATAGAGTTGTAAGGGGCTGACACAGGAAATCTACACATTGCTTTAGTAAGATGGCGGGCAGACCATCGGGACCAGGGGAGAAGTCATCTTTGAGCCTATTAATTTTTTCTCGCACAATATCAGACCTAATGTCGACTGAAGCTAGAGAGGTTTGAGGACAGTTATTCAGGTAAGAGAAAAAATCTAGGTCCGGTTCGTGTACATGGTCACTATATGATTGGCTGAAAAAGGTTGCAAAGAGGTTGGAGATTACTTTAGGGTCAGCAGATGAAATATTAAGTAATTTTAGAGTGGAAGGAAAGCCGTCGGACTTTCTTTTGACGTTGATAAATTGGTAAAAACGCCTAGGGTCAGTGATTATACTAAATTGCATTCTATCGAGGTATTCGAGATAGAGGGATTCGCAGAGGATGGAAAAGCGGGAGTAAGCTTGCTGGTAATATGCGTAATCTGAGGCAGATTTGGATACCAGGTAAGTTTTCAATTTGGCAATTTGGTAGCAGACTTAGACAGTACGGCTGCCGTTTTAAAGTTGAAGTTAGGGAAGATGCCCATTTTGAAAGACCAATTTGTGTCGGGTTTAGACTTGTTAAAGGACGGGAGATGAGTACTGCTGGATTTTTGGTGGGTGGTAGGTCCATTGTTTGAAATGGTGGATTTGTTATGCGAAGAGTGGACAGAGAGTGGGTTCAACTTATTATTAATTAACTTATCTCTATGGGTGAGGTTGTTACTAAGTCTATTATTAATTAACTTATCTATGTTAGTAGACTTGTCCGTCCATTTGCAGATACGCATCTTTCCGGGGTTGAAATTTAAACTAGCAGGGTTTTGGAATAGCCATTCGTATCTAGCCGGGAGGTCGAATTTAAAGTTGCGAAGACTTCTGTGGTGAGAAGGCAGGATCAGTTCGCATCGGGAGATGGTGATACCGTATTTCTTTAAAAACAAATTCGTAATCCACGAGACATCAGCATTACGAGGGCTACCTTTGATGAGGAAGGTGGTAACCTGGAGGTTGTCAGGACTTAATTTATTCAGCCTACGCTGCCACTCAGAAGGTGTCCAGGTTGTTCCAAAATGCTTGATGAGTTTCCGGGGGGCAGCGACGGGTGGAGTTTCGGACTCTTGGACAGTAGGAGCAGCGAGAGATTTTGATGATTCGTCCGTCGGCAGTAAAAGGGAAGGTGGAGTTGAGCGTGAGTCGACATCTGCATCCAGTAACTCATCCAAAATTGATGTGTTGTAATGGATGTTTGGGTTATGTTGGGTATGGATAGGTAGGTCGTCGATTTTGTGGCATACCGATTCAATTCCATTCACAATGATTGAGTGCGTTGCAGTGACTTCGTCGCCGACACCATTGATTCGATCGTAAATTACGTCGAGCATTGGATCAGGTTGCCTAGGAGATGAATGCTTGCTTGACGATTGGAAGAGAATGTCAAAGTCTTCCCGTAGGGAGTTTACACATTCGCGCAATTTATCGAAAGAACTGATCTGCGAGGTATAATTAGCTTTGAGATCACAAAACACTTTGTTGAGATGGTGCAAGGTGGATTCTTCCTTCGTGGGACTGGCAAGAAATAACTCCGTCAGACCAGCAATTTTTTTTTCAATGTTACATAGTTTGGATTTGATATCCTCGGTTGAGTTCTGAACCGAGTTGCCTAAATCGTCAACACATCTAACACTGCTATCTAAGTTGGAGAGTTTACCCATAATCTTTTTAGAGAAATTTTTTTGGTGGGAGTCATTTGATTCACTAAGGCACTTTATCGCGAGGAGAACGTGTGAGAGTGAGATATTCTTGCACTCATCACAAAAGAAAAGGAGGTTGTCCGAAAGTGCTTTTACATATACCGTATTTCTTTTGTTAAGACCGACACATATGGCATGGAAAGATTTTCCGCAGATTCCTTTACAAGAAACCCAATCAGCATTATTGTCAGTGATTGGGCAGTTGATAATACCGCAAGACATGGCGAAATATAGGGTGAACAAGCGCGTCAGCGAAAATGGGGTGAATGGAATTGGTGGCACAGTGACACAGAGCACGATAATTACTGCAGATCTATGCAAAAATTTAATGGGAACACTTTTATCAAAGTCAGATGAAAGTGGGGCGAATGTCAGTACTTGAGATAACGCACTTGAATACAGTTAGTAGGTCACTTAATTGAAATTGATTGCAAAACCGGGCGACACTTGGGGTAATGCACTGAATATTAAGTTGGCGAAAAAGCGGTTTAGAGTGATTTGGCGGAAATATTGACTCGCGAAGCAGGAGAAAATGAAAACACGTCTAAACGGTTGGACAGTTGGATTACAAGTTATAATAAATTGTAAAAAACCGTACGATAAGTTTCGTGTTCACGTATTAATATATAAGATTTAGAATACCCCAATACCATTTATCCACGATTCGGAAGCGTTTTATTTTGAAACTGATTTTTAAAATCGATTTCTAGTTTTGTTTGTTGGGCCTTATTTTAAAATGTTTATCTGAGTTAATAAATTTTAACAAAATGTGAAATTCATGCTGCTTAATCATTTTTGGCGGTGCCTCGACTACTTTGTTGTAGACCAGTTAAAATATTATGAATATGGTATATTCATATTCATATACCTGTATACGAGTATGAATATATTATGCATATGGTATTCCACATCACTACACCACTACTACACTACGTATTTTATTTTAAGTACCTACAGAAATGCGTTCAAGTTGGAAAAATCGAATATTATGTATGATATTTCAATTTATTTTCACAATATGAAAGTATTTGTTATATATTAAACTGTACTCCTTGCTTCTTCTTAATGTAATTCTCGCTCTAGACCAAGCTTTTATTGTTACAATAGACAGTCGTTAAACAACAGTCAATAGTGTTGGTCGTACATTTATTAAAGTATTTAGATAAATACAAAGTTATAGAAGGAATAAATCATCTTAAAATTCTACAATAAAACAAGTAAAGTCACTTCAATGTATGATGACAAAGAAAATCTGCATACAAAACCATAGGGCATGAGATAGAAGAATTTAAATGATGACATATTAATATTTTGTACGATAACCTTTTTATTCGAATTTTCCTGCAGTCGTTTATTTATATTGTTTCCCAGCTTTGATTTGTTCTCTGAAGCATTTTTTTAATTTCTCTAGCAACTTAATTTTAAGATCACCTTTTGCGTATGCTTCTCTAGTAAATTCCACAGATGGGATTTAGGTCGGGTAATTGAGTGGAATTGCTGGATTTGGGACGTTGTATAGCAGCCACTCCTTCGCAATGTGAGCACAATCATTGCCCTGTTGGAAAATAGTTTGCTAGGTCTAATTTATTCAGGCTATTGTCCTTCAGGATTTTTAGGTACCCGTACTTATCTGTTGTTCAACTTCCCTACACGAAGCTTTTCCATACTTAAGGCTTGTATGCAGACTTTTTGATTAGCTATGTACATACGTATTTTTATTTTTCAGGCTTTCATCGAATACTCCCTTTGTACTCCAAAAAATTCGGCTGCCAAAAGCAAAAAGGAACCTAGCTCTGATATTGCAATTATTATCTTAAATACGAGTACTATAAAAGCAAAGTCAATCTTCCTTGTGAACACCGTTTCTCGAAAACTGCTAGACGTAGGTACTTGAAATTTTGCGCAGATAAATTAAGATATCCATGTGCTGTCAAAACTTTATGCAATTAAGAGACTTGGGAATATATTCGTAGGTACATATGTACATGCATATGCATGTCTAGGCATAGAACTATTGCAATATTTTTCCATTTTGTTAGATGAGATGTTGATCGTTGGATTTGTTCACATTTTAGAATGTTTTAATTAATCTATATAAATAAAAATGAAATGCTGTTCGTTGGTCATCGCATCACTTGAGAATATAATATTCTCAATAGTCCGAATAGGCTTTCTACGGAAAGTAAAGTTTGAAAAGTTGCCCAGAAAATTGGAAAATTTGGGAAAAACTGAAAGTGCTTTTTTGCATGGAAAAAAATATGTGTACCTATGTTTGTATGCTATGGACTCCGAAACCACGGAACCGATTAAGCTCAAATTTTCAGGCAATCTTTGGTATTGGCTCTAGAAGTTTCTATGAAGTCTGTTCAAAATCGGTCGACTACTTTAGTATTATAGTACTTTAGTACTGCGACTCTTTTATTAGTCGCAGCAAAGTACGCCGGGTACCATCGGTCCAGCAGTTTGCCCACTACTTTAGTATTATAGTACCTTACCACTCATTTTTTTATATATATATATTTCAGGTTGGACCACTTATCCACTGTTGGCCGGCACAAAACTGTTCTCTAATAGACTTAGCCCCAGGAGCCTGCCAGACAGTTGTTGCGCCTGCCTGACAATTGTTTTGTTTTTTATTAGGCGCAGCAACGCTCGCCGGATACCCGGTAGTTGACAATATTGGGTTGTTGAACATGAAATGACCTTTTCCAAATCAGTAACATTGGTAACGTTTGATACGTAAAAGCCATCAGAACCAGACAGTTAATACATCTCAATTTAAAGGCAAAATCCTGATCTTCAAAATCCATATTTAAATTTCTTAATTGATCACTGTTTTGTAATCAGCGAACTAAGATTAATGGATAAGAGCCAAATGCGGGTAATTTTATGAGTTTAAACTCGGACACAATGCAGCAGGAGTAACCGGAATCATCAACATAGCATTAGAAGAAAGCACAGCTAGTGAAAGAACACCAAGGTGTTATATATATATATATTTGGCGCAACAGCTCTTTAAGTGGCAGGGCCTAGCTTCTCGCAACCACTCGAGTTGTGTGCGTTTATTTTTCACACGAATGGAAGGGACCTACAGTTTAGTGCCGTATCCGAACGGCGATTTGAGAAGCTTTTTCGTGACAGCAATACTCTCGGATGTTTGTCAGACACTCGCGAGAGGTGGGGCCATGAAAAAACATTTTAGTGTTTCTGGGATTTGAACTTGGAACATCATGCGCAGTGATCCGACACACTAACCACTTACGCCACGGCGCCACACCAAGGTGTTAGCTTAACAAATTTCGTTCAGGAGATGTTAGCCTTGAAATTTGCGGCCATACACAACGATAAGCTAGGGATGGACGTCAAACTGTTAGAGATTTTAGATCATTTGCATGAGAAATTCCTGGCTAAACAGTCTGCGATGTTTAACAGACATGGAGTTAAGCTGCTCAATAATAACACGAGGCCACACGTAGCATATGTCGTACAACCGTGCAAAAATTGCATCAACTGCAGTACCAAAATTCTACTTAGCCACCTTATTCCCCAATCCTTTCTCCAAGCGATTATTATTTGTTTAAGCATCTGGATCATTATGTTGCAGCAAAAACATATACCGACGAAGCAGCTGTCAAAAATGCCCCGCGAATCCAACTTTTTACAAGGCATCGACGCATTATTATCTCACTAGCAAAAATGTATCGAGACCAATGGCGAATACGAGTAATAAAGTTAATTATTTCAAAAGCGACAAGAGTTTAAAGTTTTATTCCAAAAACGGCCACTTCATATGCAACAACATACTAAAAGACCGAATATTCATCGTAGGATTTTTGTTTTGAAATACTCCAGTGACCCAGTACCTAATTTGTTTTACCCGTTGCCGGCTAACTTCCGGCACAATAATATTAAGTGGAATCAGCGTTCTGAAGAATATCATTTTTAGCTTTGGAGTAAGTAGCTGTATAGTCGATTTGAGTCGGCTTGGGTTATTTCTTCCTTTAACACCCTCCCTCTCTGTTTTATGCCTATACAGGTGCTGCACGAACTAGCATGCAATAGGTATGCAATACATTATTTCATTCAATATTTTTATTCGTTGAACCGGTACAATGTACGGTTTCGCACCAGCAGCTTACGTACCAGATTTTATAGTATGTACTTTATATTTTTAACAATTGAAAAAGCGGAGACGAAAACTTCGCAAAACTTGGAAATAAAAAAACAAATGACCCGGTCCTCCTGGCAGGGGGTTTGTGTGTAGAAATTACTGTACTACCCAATAAAACTAATACGGTTACAACAAATATGGCAATGAACAAAACAAATGATAGAAATACCCCAGGTGGCAGACCAGGTAAACTGGAAAATCTACCCTCCTTGGAGGTCGGTCCCATGGATTCTGGGGGGGACCATTTATTGCTACATAAACAAAACTCAAGAAGGAGTTCACTCACGCCGAGAACTCCACCAAAAATGATAGCGTCAAAAAGCCTTAAAAAAAAGCCGAATATAGCGCTATAATTGTAAGTATTCCGAAAATACAAAAACAGGAATCTGGAACTGAAACCAGTATAATTGAAAGTGAACCTAAAACATATTCACAAGCGAAAACAAAAATAAACAACTACTACAATGAATGGCAAGCTGAACTTAAAGCAAGGAAAAATGCTAATGGTACAAGTTTGCAAAACCAAATAAGAGAGGTGGAAAAAAGGGTCACCATTCTGGACTGCTCTAACAATTATCCGGCCCAACCTGCGCAGAAAAATACAGAAAAGGAATACCTTACAGACGAAGAGGAGCTCGCACTGGAAACAGACAGCCATCTAAAGAAAAACAAAAGGCCTACGAAAAAGCGCAAGGCAGAAGACAGTCCTGAATTACCTGCAAGAAAATAGGATGGTAAACAAGCAAATTTGCAAGGTAAGACAAGTGATAAAAGGCTTGGAAAATTAACCACTCGTTTGAAAAAACAGCCATTACCACCACCAATAGTGATCTCGGGAGTGGACAGATTTTGTGAGTTAAAAAAAGTAATAGAACAAAAAACGAAAAAAGGCTTGTAAATTCACATCCTATAATAACAATAAATGGAAAATAAATGTCGATGACAGTGACACATATAGAGAAATCACTGAAGAATTGACAAAAACAAAGTTCCAGTGGCACTCATATGAAAATAAAGCTACTAGACCAGTTAGAGTAGTAGCCAGAGGTCTTCACTTCTCGTGTGATAAACACGATATCGTCGAAGACTTGAGTAATAAAAAATTTAGGATTTTGGAAGCCAAAAACCTAATTAAAAAAGAAACCACACAATATAGTGATGGACAACCAATGACAAGAAACAGAAAATTATCTCTTTTTATGCTCTCTTTTCATAATCAAGAAGAAGTCGAAAAGATACTTACTTACTTAGATGGCGCTACAGTCCGGGGTGGACCTGGGCCTCAACCAACAAACCTATCCAGCCAGCACGGTTACGAGCCAGCTGCCTCCAGTTGCGCACGCCAAGTTGGTTGAGGTCCCCCTCCACTTGTTTGCGCCACCTACCGCGAGGTCGTCCTCTACTGCGCCGTCCGTCCGGGGTGGATTCGAAGACTTTCTTAGCGGGAAGGTTGGGCTCCATCCGCTCTAAATGACCCAGCCATCTTAGTCGCTGTATGTGAACTCTTCTGGCTAAGTCGATGTCCTTGTACCGGCCGTATAGTTCGGCATTGTACTTTCTCCTCCACTCACCGTCTATGCACCGTCTATGTTCGAGATCGCTCGAACAACTTTCTCTCGAAATAACCAAGGGCATCGTCATCCGGTTTTGTCAAAGCCCATGCCACTGCGCCATACAGCACGACTGGGATGATTAATGTCTTATAAAGAGTTACCTTAGTAGTTCGAGATAGGGCTTTGCTACTCAATTGCCGTTTTAGCCCATAGAAACAACGATTGGCAAGAGTAATTCTCCGTGCGATCTCTCTACTGATGTCATTTGCGGAGCTGACCATAGAGCCTAGGTAGACAAAATCCTTTACTACCTCAAAATTGTATCTGTCTATTGTGGCGTTCTGCCCAAGACGCCGATGTTGGGTGTCCTTTTTTGTAGACAGCATATATTTTGTTTTGCTTTCATTGACCGCTAGACCCATCTTTGCTGCCTCGATCTCAATACTCGTAAATGCCCCATTGACGGCCCGCTGAGTTCTTCCGATTATGTCAATGTCATCGGCATAAGCGAGTAGTTGTACAGACTTGAAGAAGATTGTACCTCCGGGGTTGGCTTGTGAGTTTCGTACAATTCTCTCAAGTACTATGTTAAAGAGATCGCATGATAGCGCGTCGCCTTGTCTAAGACCTTTCCTGATATCGAACGGTTCGGTGATGTTCTTACCGACTTTGATGGAGCAGCGAGAGTTCTCCATCGTCATTCTGCACAAACGGACGAGCTTGGCAGGGATGCCAAGACTAGACATGGCTCTGTATAACTCGTCTCTATACACGCTATCATAGGCAACTTTGAAATCGATGAAAAGGTGGTGCGTATCGATTTTATATTCATGGGTTTTTTCCAAGATCTGCCGTAGTGTGAATATTTGGTCAATGGTGGACTTTCCAGGCCTGAAACCACACTGATAAGGACCTATCAGGTTGTTGACGATCGGTTTTAGGTGTTCACATAGTACGGCAGACAGGATCTTATATGCGATGTTGAGGAGACTTATACCTCTGTAATTGGCAGTTCAGAGGGTCTGCTTTCTTCAGGATCGGGCAAACGATGCTGAGGTTCCATTCATCGGGCATACTTTCGTCCGACCAGATTTTACAGATGAGCTGGTGCATGCTCCTTACCAACTCATCTCCTCCTGCCTTGAAAAGTTCAGCGGCAAGGCCGTCGGCTCCAGCAGCTTTGTTGGATTTGAGTTTAGATATCGCTATCCTCACTTCATTCTGATCGGGTTGACGGGAATCTTGACTGCCATCGTCACTGTTGAATGGCTCATTCTGCCTGACAGCGGAATATTGATCATCATCGCCGTTTAACAGTCTGCAGAAGTGTTCCTTCCATATCCTCAGCACCGACTGCGATTCTACTACTATGTTGCCATTTTCGTCCCTGCAGGCTTCTGTTCTGGCTTTGAAACCCTGGCATGTTCTTTTTACCCTTTGGTAAAATTTTCGAACATTATTCCTGCAATAAAGTCTCTCAATCTCCTCGATCGAGCGCTTCTCATGCTCTTTTTTCTTCTTTCTGAGAAGTCGATGTTCCTCTTTTCTCCTCCGCACGTAGAGCTCGTAAGCAGCTCTAGTCCTTCTATGCAGCGCCGCTTTGTACGCCTCTTGTTTTGCTGCATGTGCTTGCCGGCATTCCTCATCAAACCAGGGGTTTCGTTGTGGTGGGCGAGAGAAACCCAGTACATCAGAGGCGGCATCTCTGATGGCTTGTTGGCAACGCTGCCACTGGTCTTCCGCATTTGCTGCTGGCGGCATAGGACTAAGATTGAGATTAGAAGAAACACGATCGGCAAAGGTTCTGGCGGTCTCTTGCGATTGTAGCTTTTCGACGTCAAATTTCCTCACAGCATTTCGTTGATTTCGCTCCGTTGTGGATATCCGCATCCGTACCTTGGCTACAACTAGGTAGTGATCCGAGTCCACGTTGGCTCCTCGGAAAGTCCGGACACCCAGAATACTGGAAGAGTGCCTTGCGTCGATCGCAATGTGATCGATTTGGTTGACAATTTTTCGATCAGAGGAGAGCCATGTTCCTTTGTGAACATCGAGACGTGGGAACCGCGTACTAGCTACAACAAAGTTTCGCCCCGCCGCAAAGTCGATTAGCCTGAGTCCGTTGCCGGAAGTGTTGTCGTGCAGGCTGTGCTTTCCGACCACGCTACTAAAGACGTCCTCTCTTCCTAGCTTTGCGTTAAAGTCGCCTAGGATAATTTTAACGTCGTGGCTAGGGCATTGCTCATACGTCTTGTCCAAGAGCTGGTAGAAGTGATCCTTTGTCGCGTCGTCCTTCTCCTCGTGAGGGGCGTGAACGCATATTAGGCTAATGTTCGCAAATTTAGCCTTGATACGGATAGTCATGAGGCGCTCGTTCACATGCCGGAAACTCAAGACTTCCTGCCTAAGTCTGCCTCCAATGACAAATCCGCACCCGAATAGACGCTGTCCTTTTTGTCTGTAGCAATCGCCGTAGTAGATGTCGCAGTTTTTCATACTCCATTTGCCCGGCCCATCCCATCGCACTTCTTGGATGGCGGTAATGTCTGCTTTGAGACACTCTAGGGCCTCCGCAAGTTGTTCGGCTGCACGTGGTTTGTAGAGGGACCTAACATTCCATGTGCAGACACGAAGATCGTTGTCCTTTTTACGTTTGCATGGGTCGTCAACAGTAAGATCATCCGTATCCGAGGCTGTTGGTTGCTTCGTAACCAAAGGTTTTTTACGTGGTAGGGAAGTTAACCCGACGGCACAACCCTCAACCTGGAGGGCCAGATCCTTTTTTTTGTACCCCTAGGACAAGAGGCCGGATACACCGATGTCAGTAACCCACTTCGGGGATAGGAGCGCTGCCGTTGGCCCATTAAGGGTTCATCCGCCACCATCTCTTTTTCAATACCCTGACGTAGTATTGAAAATCCTTACAGACCTCAGCTCCAAATATGTTGAAGTAGCTCCAGTAAGGTATCCGCTAGTCTGTAGACGTCAACGTTGATTCCATCGAGAGAATTCGTCCGCCGCACGTCCTCCTTCTGAGGACCTCTTGCTAGACTTCTGAGACGCATATTTCAACCGATCAGGTCAACAAGAGATGCCTCGTCCGGTTAGACATATGCGCGCTGAAGTTCACCCAGATGTGCTTATGCAGGTCTGAGTGTTCAGCTGCACATATATCGTCAGACTCAGCATACGCTCATCGTTAGTTCACTATCAGATAGCTATCCAGCGGGCACCGCGTGGAGGTGATGATGCGATTTTGCATCGAAAGATATTTAACATAAAATCAATAATGGGTATTGTTGTTAAGATCGAGTCACTTCGAAAGAATTCAAAATCAATATCCCAATGCAAACGATGCCAAGCTTTCGGGCATACGCAAAGTTATTGTAAAAGAGATTTTGCTTGCGTTAAATACGAAGGAAAACATCCCACAAATAATTGTCCTCTATATAAGGACGAGAAAGCAAAATGCATCAACTGTCATGGTGATCACCCAGCAAATTATAGAGGTTGTCCGATGGCAAAAGAATATCAGGAAAGGAAAAGTAAAGCTACTAAAATCAACCAACGAAATGCATCCAATAATAAAAGCAAGCAACAAGTAAACGCTGAAAACAAGAAACTAGACAAAGTGCCAATTGCTGGTAAAACGAACATACCAACTGTAGAAAGTAAATCATATTTCCAAATTGTGAAAAATACACGAAAGGAAGAGGAAATATCGGTAAAGGAAATGCTTATTACTATTATCCAAAGATTGGATAATCAGGATAAAATTATTAAACTGCTAAGCAAAGAAGCAGGAAAAAAACAACAAAATATTAATAATTAAAAATAATCTAAATGTCGCAACGTGGAATGCAAATGGGTTACTCCAACACATCCCTGAATTTCAGGTTTTTCTATGTAACGAAGATATTAATGTTTGCCTGATTTCTGAAACTCATTTCAAACAGGGAAATAAGATTAGAATTCCTGGGTATCTTTGTTTTCACTCTCCTCATCCAGCTGACAGTGCCAGGGGAGGGAGTGCTGTGATTGTGAAAAGTACCTTGGATCATTACGAATTGCCAAAAATAGCAAAACAAACAATGCAAGTAGCGACAATAAACAAAGAAACTAAAGGCAAGGAGTTCAAAATAGATGCGATATACTGCCCACCCAAGCACTCGCCTACAGAGGAAGACCTAATTGATCTCTTCCAAATGTTAGGTAACAACTTCATCATCGGTGGTGATTTTAATGCAAAACATACATATTGGGGGTCAAGACTAATAACATCAAAAGGCAGGAAGCTCTACAAATCAGGGCGAAATTTTAACTGTGAATTTATTTCGACTGAATCACCAACTTATTGGCCATCTGACCCAACGAAAATACCAGATGTTATCGACTTCTTCATAACGAAAGGTATTAATAGAAAAGAAGTTAAAGTTAAAAGCAGTGATGATCTGTCATCGGATCATACACCTGTAATTCTAACAGTCAATAGTTTATCGATAGAAGAGATAAAAAATCCACGACTAACAAACAAAAGAACGAACTGGTGTAAATTCAGAGAATTTCTCGAAGGTTTCATTAACCTCACGTCCCCACTAGTCACAACAAAACATATTGACATTGAAACAGAACAATTCATTGCCGATATGCCACAGGCAGCAGAAGATAGTACACCGACTTATCAACAAAAAAACAGGCTTCTGTGAAATACCCCACAGAAATCAAGCAACTTATACTTGAAAAGAGAAGAGCTCGTAGAAAATGGCAAGCGACAAGATGTCCTGGCGATAAAACCATTTTTAATAGACTCAATAATAGTCTTAAAAAAACTATTACAAATACAAATACAAATATTTGGCGCAACAGCTCTTTAAAGTGCCAGGGCCTAGCTTCTCCCAACCACTCATGTTGTGTGCGTTATATTTTTCACACGAATGGAAGGGACCTACAGTTTAATGCCGAATCCGAACGGCGATTTGAGAACCTTTTTCGTGACAACAATACTCTCGGACGTTTGTCAGACGCTCGCGAGAGGTGGGACCGTGAAAAAACTTTTTGGTATTTTCTGGGATTCGAACTTGGAACCTCATGCGTAGTGATCCGACACACTAACCACTTACGCCACGGCGCCCACAAAAAACTATTACTGAATTCAAAAATGATTCTCTAGCTAAATACCTTTATAATCTAATGGCTGATAAAGTCACGGACTACTCCCTTTGGAAGGCTGCTAAACGTTTAAAGAGACCTCAAGCGCAAGATCCCTCGTTGAAAACATCTGGTGGGAAATGGATCGGCGATCCAAAGGAAAGGGTTAAACTCTTTTTTCAGCACCTTTCAAATGTTTTCAAACCGTTTCCACCTAGGGTACCAAATGAAGATGTAGATTTCTATAACAGAGTAGACGAAAAGGAAATTCCTTATGTTTCGTTAAGAGAGATCGAGACATGTATTCATAAACTAAATAATAGAAGATCACCAGGTTATGATCTTATAACTGCTCAAATCTTGAAGGAAGTGTTCCAGGACCCACCCTGTATTTATTATATACGAGTGATATACCGCATGCGAGTGATACCATGATAGCCACATTTGCAGACGACACTGCTCTTCTATCAATGGATGGATGTGTGGCTAAAACTACAGAAAAGTTACAAAATTCAATTAACGAGACATGTGACTGGACGCAGCGATGGCGAATTAAACTTAATGAGTCAAAGTCCATCCATATCAATTTTCCAAATAAAAAAATAACGAATCTTCTACTTACTTACTTAGGTGGCGCTACAGTTCGGGGTGAACCTGGGGCTCAACCAACAATCCTCTCCATTTAGCTCGGTCTTTAGCTAGTTGCCTCCAGTTGCGCACTCCAAGTTGGTCGAGGTCCCCTTGAACTTGTGCGCGCCACCTACGGCGATGATTCCCTCTACTGCGTCGTCCCTCGGGGTTAGATTCGAAGACTCTGCGGGCCGGAGCGTTGATGTCCATTCGCTCTACATGTCCTAGCCATCTCAGACGTCCAATACTGTACAGCTCGTATAGTTCGTGATTGAATCTTCTCCTCCAAAACCCGTCAACGCAAACGGGACCGAAAATCTTACGAAGAATTTTTCTCTCGAAGCGACCAAGGATATCTTCATCCTCTTTTAATAAAGTCCATGTTTCAGCGCCGTAAAGCAGGACTGGGATGATCAAGGTCTTATATAGAGTCTCCTTAGTTGTTCAAGATAGGGCTTTACTGTTGAATTGCCTTATAAGCCCAAAAAAATAGCGATTGGCAAGAGTTATTCTTCGATTGATTTCTGCACTGATTTTGTTTGTTGAATTTATAGCAGAGCCAAGGTAGACAGTCCCTTACTACCTCGAAGTTATAGCTGCCCACGGTGACGTTTTGTCCAATTCATCGGTGTTGGTTTTCCCTTCTTGTTGACAGCATATACTTGGTTTTGCCCTCGTTTATCGCTAAATCCATTTTGGCCGCTTCCGCCTCAATGCTTGCAAACGCACCGGTGACAGCCCGCTGAGTTCTTTCGATAATGTCTATATCGTCGGCGTATGCAAGCAGTTGTACAGACTTGTAATAGATTGTGCCTCCGGTATTGGCTTGTGAGTTCCGCACAATCCGTTCAAGTATAATATTAAAGAAGTCACATGACAGCGCGTCACCTTGTCTAAAGCCTTTTTTAACATCAAAGGTCTCGGTGAGGTCATTACCGACCTTGACGGAGCAGCGAGCGTTCTCCATCGTCAGCCTGCACAGACGGACAAGTTTGGCAGGGATGACAAAACTAGACATGGCTCTATAAAGCTCGTCTCTATAGATGCTGTCATAGGCGGCCTTGAAATCGATAAAGAGGTGGTGAGTATCGATTTGGAATTCTTGGGTTTTCTCCAGGATCTACCGAAGTGTGAAGATTTGATCGATGGTGGACTTTCCTGGCCTGAAACCGCACTGATAGGGTCCAATCAGGCTGTTGACAAAAGGTTTCAGGCGTTCACACAATATCGCAGAGAAGATCTTGTATGCGATGTTGAGGAGACTGATGCCTCTATAATTGGCGCAGTTGAGGGGGTCTCCTTTCTTGTGGATCGGGCAAACGATGCTGAGATTCCATTCATCAGGCATACACTCGTCTGACCAAATATTAAAAATGAGTTGGTGTATGCACTCTACCAATTCATCCCCTGCTGCCTTGAAGAGTTCGGCCGGTAAGCCGTCAGGTCCAGCAGCCTTATTGGATCTTAGCTTGGATATTGCTATCCTCACTTCGTTTTGGTCAGGTGGACGGAAATTTTGACTATCATCGTCTATGTTGAATGGTTCATTCTGCCTGACAGCGGGATGTTGGTCTTCGTCGCCGTTATACAGTCTGCAGAAGTAGTTTTTCCATATTCTCAGCACCGACTGTGATTCTACTATGAGGTTTCCATTTTCATCTCTACAGGTTTCTGTACGGGTATTACATCTCTGACACGTTCTTTTTACCTTTTGGTAAAACTTCCGTACATTGTTCCTGGAGTATAAACTCTCGATATTCTCAAACGCGCGCTTCTCATGCTCTTTCTTCTTCTTTTGGAGAAGCCGATGTTCTTCCCGTCTCTTTTGCTCGTAGAGCTCACGAGCAGCTCTCGTCTTCCTTTGCAGCGCCGCTTTGTATGCCTCTTGTTTTGCTGCATGCACTCGCCGGCATTCTTCGTCAAACCAGAGGTTTCGCGGTGATGGGCGAGCGAGACCCAGTTTCTGATGGCATGTTGGCAGCGTTGCCACTGGTCTTCGGTACTTGATGCTGGCGGCATGGGGTGATTGAGAGATTTCGGGATACGCGTTCAGTGAAGAGTCTGGCGGTCTCTTGCGATTGTAGCTTTTCGACGTTAAATTTTCTCACAGTAATTCTTCCCGTGGTTATTAATAATCAAGTATTTCCTTACTCTAATACAGCTAAGTATCTCGGTATGAATCTGGATGCTAAACTGAAATGGAAGGAACATGTGAAAAAGAAAGTAGAAGATCTAAATATTAGATAAAGAAAACTTTATTGGTTGTTAGAATATAACTCAGAACTGTCCATTGAGAATAAAATCCTATTATACAATCAGATATTAAAACCCGTTTGGACATATGGTATCCAATTATGGGGTTGCACAAAGAAAACAAATGTTCAAATGTTGCAAACATTTCAAAATAAGGTCCTTCGGGGAATAGTGAATGCTCCATGGTACATTAGAAATAGTGACTTGCATCGAGATTTTCAGATCGACTCGTAGCAGATACAATTAAAAAGTACGCTATGCGCTACAACGAGAGTTTGCAGATGCATATCAATCCTGAGATAGACGATGTCTTAAATGTACGAAATAATATTCGTAGGTTAAGAAGAACCAAGCCCCATGAACTTTTTTGACAATTACGAGAGCCTGTATTTAAATTCAAATACCTTCTCAAACCCGACTTAACGCTGAAAAAAAAATCTTTGTCGATCACTAGTTGATTGGTCATGATCAAGGAGGTGTTTTTAGTGCGGTTAGAGTCCCACACTACTTTGGGTTTCTCACCCCACTGTGTCTTTCGAGATTTTCACCTTCATAAAAAAAAAAAGAGCAATTGAAAATCTTTGGTTGTTTATTAGTTGCATATGGTCTAATAAAAATGTTACACGAGCTTATTAGAAAATTCTCAAAGTATTGTGCTCATATTGGAAGCCTGTTGTTCTCCTTCACCGAATATTTGCGGGACCACTTTTAGAAAACACCATATTAATTAAAAGCATAACTTCAGCTATCCCTATATAAAGGGTGTCCCAACGGCTATTGGCAATTTGAATTTCGCTGCATATCCGAACTGTTAATCGAATGATAGCGAACAAAATATGACAGCTGCTATCGCGTAGGTCTGCCATTTTAATAATGTAGCGCCTTCCGGTTTTACAACGCATATTCATTGTGAAAACTTATTACAAAAATTGTGAAAATCGCACGCAGACATTTCGATACGGTCGGCATGGTCATCCAAGTCGATTCGCAATTGAAGTTTCAATCGATATATTCTAATCACGATATACATATGTATACATAAATCACCCCATTTTTTTTATTAGCGTGCACTCAAGCGGTTATAAATACCCTTTACATGTTGTTTTACACAGGACAGATAGAGAGAGAGAAAGATTTGGTGTAGTGGTTTGAAGCTCAGTTTTTTATGCTTTAGAGAAACTCCGGGGTGGCGTCCAGATAACTGGGAAGATTTTTTTTATTTTTTTTCTTTGCTTCTGATCCACTGTATTTTTTTCCCAAACACCGATGTCATAGGCAAATCGATCATCCGACAGACCGAACAATTTTTCCAGTCATCGACCAACCAACTGCCAGTGTTATGCATTCGCAGTGTGTTCACACAAGTTTTCGCAATTGATCGGACTGACTTTTTATATATTTCATGAGAAATAAATAAATGCTTACTGACATCAGGAATTGGACCAATGAACCATTAGATTGGCAATTGACGCAGTTACCACTACAGCATTGCCATCGCATGCGTACATGTGTTGCCGGTTCATTTGAAAATATGGCTAGTCAACAAACAAAACTGACGAATTTTGAGCACGGAAAATACAGGTGTGAATCAATAGAAGTTTATGTATTATGGTTTGGTGCGGATTTTGGACGGGCGGAATGAAAGTGAGCAAGGTCGAGCCTTTACAATCAACGGTGAGCGCTACCGCGAATGAATGATAACTGACTTTTAGTGACCCGAATTGGTCGACGGCATGTGCTTCCAACAGGACGCTGCGACCTGCTACAAAGCGAATGAAACATTTGACTTATTGTGGACAAAGTTTCTAGGACATCTTATCTCACAAAGAAAGGACATCAATTGGCCGCCAGCTGACTTTTTCTTTGGGCAAAGTCAAAGGTCTATCCCAAACCTAGATCTAGGTCAAACCATTCTAGATCTGAAGAAATTTGTCGCTTCATTGGTGAAATAGAGCCCGGATGATGCAGAAACGTGTTTGAAAATTACGGTAAAAGGATACACGCCTGCAAACTAAAGACAAGGCCACTCAATAAGCGGCAATCGTCAGAGCGAAAAATAAAAATGAAAACATGAAATGGTATGGTTATGGCCTCGCAGTCGTTGAGCGGCAAGCGTCATTTCTATTCTCTTATTTCAGTTAGTGCTACGCGGCAAGACAGATCACCTCGAAAATTCTTTGATGTTAGTTGAAAAGGGGTTAAGTCAGAAATTGCAGTTACCAGAAAATGAGATTTTAAGTGTGCTTTTTATGTGTGCAATTTACTGACTTATTGCCTGTGGAATAATTACCGTAATTACGATATGAAACAGTTGCGCTAGACTTAAGTTGGTAATACCAATCGGACAAGAAAACAAACTGAACAAACTGACTTAAACCCATTGGCCATTTTTTGACTTAACCCCTTAATACCTGACACCAGAGAATTAGCACTGCAATTTAAATTTTAGCAGTACAAAGCCGTCCTGCATTACGGAAGAGTAGGCTTATAGAGTTTTGCCTGAATCGGTCTTATTTTCGAAGATTATTATATTATACAAATGGTCAAATTCCCATAACTTCACAGCGGGTTCAAATAATTGTTAACACCCCACTCAGATTACTCACACAGTCCCAATTCCATGGACATCTCAATGACATTATTCGATAAAAACCTACACCTTCAAACCCTCAGATATGCGTCTATGCACATATAAGTAAGTAGCACTCATTTACGGGAAAAAACAAAGCTTTATTATTTCAATGTATTTATGGTGAGCGATATGGTGAAGGGAGTTATATATATCACGCAACATGCAAATACTCCATAAACATGCAGGTTATTACACCGCGAAACTGCCGCTCAAATCTGCTATGCCAACGCCTTCCTCGTGCACTTATTATAATTTTGTACGCGCAAGTGTTGAATGGCGCATATCTCATTGATCGCAATCAAACAATTCATTCTCCCCCTTGTAAGGTGGGCGGGCGTGAAGTCCCGGATTGTATTAATATTATAAATTCCTTTCCTTCCACCCTTCGTCGAACTCAAAAGTTCACCCTTCCTCTGACACTTTTTTTTTTAATTAAAATATTCCACAAAGTTATTGCGAGACCTACTGCAAATTTATTACACTTCCAAGTTGAAATATCGAAATCGTTAATTGATGAGCCATCCTGCACCTCTATTGAGACCTCTGTCCGGAGACCATACAAGGTCTTGATCGTTCGACCCATCTTGTGGAAATAAAATAAAACTCAAGACCCAAGTTCATAAAGTCTGTGACCATAATATACAAAGGTATGCTAGACTGAGTTGGTGCACTAGGGGAATGTGAAAGAGGAAGCCAGAGTCCTTTCTATATACACAAATTCTGAACACACATGCGAGGAATATTGAATGCATATGCGAACTCCCTAAAATATGCAAATGAAGAAATAAATGTTAGTCCTGTTTTGGATATACGTGCGTCTGTGGTGTTGTTGTATCGCAGGGCCTTGTGAAATTTCCTTAGCCGCATAAATAGCTGGATCCCATTCGGACGCAAAGATTAAGATGCAAAATTCTTTATATGCAATACTGAAAATAACATTAAATTAAAAACAGGCACCGTCTTTGCTGATTTCAATTCGCGGGGCTCACTCACCGATCTCCGATACCAGGACGGCTGTCTTGCGCTGACTTAGCGGTTGTAGATAGCGTAATTGGACGCGGCAAAGGTAGTATGCAGATGGGTAGATTTATTTTGCCTAGAGTTGCCAGGTGACAGTAGACACGGTACCTTTAATTTACACCCTCTTATGTTTTTAATAATGAATGTGAAGCTGCCAATGCATATTGATGGATTTATGAGTATATAGGTATAGCAAGCAAGTATGCAGCAAGCAATTAGTAAGGACATATTGCGGAAAACGCATACGATACTAAGATAGTTTGCAAGCACCAAACTTTCAGATGAAACTAGAAGAGTGAAATAACACAACAAATTTGGGAACTTATTTCACAATTGAATTTGGGGATTTTTCTCACCATGAAATAACACCCAGAAACTAGTGAAATAAATCCCAAATTTTAGGGTTTTATTATTTCATGTGAAAAAACTCCGAACCTATACACATTTTGGGAAGTTATTTCATTTCCCATTTGGAGATTTATTTCATTGAGGGGTTATTTCCCGGAGTCCTCTAAAATATATCATGACTGACGCTGAAGTCTCCAAAATTGTTATGCAACTTTTCCAATCAATCAATCATTCTGAATTGTTGTGTCAGAACTGCGTTTTTGCCAATGATAATGGTCAAAAGGGCTTAGGTGACTTGCAGACCAACCTTGCATAATGAGGGCTCATAATGGTGTGGATGCCCCTTAGCTCCAAGTCCAGCAGCACCACCCGGGAAATATAGTAATCATCATCAGCCTACAACAAAGACACATATGTACATTCATCACAATACAAGTGGACAAATTACCCCCTCCCCACCTGATAGAAGAAAACATCTTTCCTGTCCAGACCATCTGTGGCAAAATACTCGAGCACTCCGTTTGGAGATATCCCATGTTTCAGGCAGAGGCGCTTCCAAAACTCGAAACCAAATGAAGAGATTCAGAACTTAGAAACACAACTGTAATGGAGGGCGAGGAATCCTGAAAATAACTGGTTTCCCCCGTAGGTGTATAGGCTTTCTAATGACGAACTCACTCTGATTGCCTCATTGGCCCAGCTGTAGGGTTATTATGTCGCTCGGCATTATGCGAATCCGGTTGAGAGATATACGGGTGAGAATTTTTATTTATAGCGAACTACATTTTTTGAAAAAAGAACCCAATTAGCGCTATTGTGCCATTTTAATACAACAAAACTCATGTGCACCAGGTTGTATGATGGAGTATACGGTTGAGGAAGATGGATATGCTTGACCCAGTCTGCCGAGTTTAGGTAAAGAGTGAGGGCTCCAATCCTTTTCTCGGATATTTCTACCAAATCTTCGAAGAAAGGTTTACCTAGGGTACACTATCTGGTCCTCGCTAGAGCCGGGTATCTGCAAAGAAAATGAAAAAGAGATTTTCTCTCATTTACATCTCTGCAGCTACGGCAGAAGGTATTATGGGGGATGCCAAGCTTGGCTGCATGGTCTCCTATCGGTCAATGCCCTGTACTGATGGCTATTATTCTTGCAATATCAGCTCTTGATCTGCTAAGTAGCTCGTTTGATTTGTGTTCGTTATAGCTGGGTCATGTCTTTCTTGATATAACGCAGCTAGAAAGCGATTTCCACCCGAGGCTACCTAGTTTTAAGAAGTGGTTGTAAATGTTACCCTTGGCGACTCCCAGAGGAATATTGACTCTTTCTGCCAGAAAGTCGCTAAGGGTTGACCCTTGTTTGGCGAGAGCGTCCGCTCGCTCGTTTCCCTCGAAGTTACTGTGTCCTGGGACCCAGGTGAGGGTGATTTTTGATTGAGCACCTAGTTTGTTAAGTTCTTCCTGGCATTGCTTTACCAGTTTTAAAGATGTGATAGCTGAATCAATGGCGTTGATAGCAGCTTGACTATCAGTGAATATCACAAGATTGCGGTTGAAAGGAAGGAGGGCATTCAGTATGCGGCTAGCCTCACGAATCGCAAGAAGCTCCGCTTGAAAGACGCTGGCGAAATTTGGTAAGCGGAAAGAATTCGAGACATTTAAATTGTCAAAGAAAATACCTGCGCCGACTCCACAGTCCATTTTCGATCCGTCCGTGTAGGTGGTTATGTCGAAATCTTTTATGACCTTACAACTTTTCCACCCCGCTCTAGGTGGGAGGGTTACTGAGAAGAGTTTGTTAAAATTTAGACTGGGGGTTTTGTAATCAGTCGAAGACACAACTAGGCTTGTTGGTATCGTCTCCAGGATTCCGCTATGGCCGTAAGGCATGGCAGTCCAGCATCCACTTTACCTTACTCCTATTTATTTAGAAGTGGTGGCAACCCTACATGCTATCACTTACTTACTCACCTCTTCCTCAGAAAAGCCATTTCAAAGCGCATTCTCATCCCATCAATAAGGCGAAACAACACAAAGCCCATTAAAATGAAAATTATACAAAAGGCCCGAAATGCCGGTAAAGGCGAACAAAACGAAAGGTAAGAAGCCAAGCCGAGAAGGTTATACAAACAAATAATAAGAACAATAAAAAGGATACACCAACAATATGAAAGAGTGGAACGCGAAATAAAACCACGAGAAGCAAAAAAGAAATTAATGTCAACGATAAAATGTCGTCGTATCCATCGTAGTCATCGTTGTCGTCTTCTTCGTCGCCGTTGTCGTTGTCGTAGTCGTCGTTGTCTTCGTCGTCATCATCATCGGAGGACCTTAAGCTCTGAACAATGCGAGATTTATTTGCAGATTTATCACACAGAGGATTGGCAGCAACCGTATACACCGGAGGACGGTCTCTTCATATTCCTCTCTCTCTTTATGCAGCTCTCCTTCTGGCGATTTCCCGCAGGATACCATGGTATCGCAAATATGGTAGGTTCCATTAAAGGGCAGCAGCAAAAAAATTCAAATAAGCCTCCGACATTTTGAGCTCGAATGTTAAAAGAAACAATCTCAGCATTAAAATTCTTTGAATCATCCAAACAGGGGTCAGTGCCGACGGAGAATTTTAAGTGGAAGTAAGCAAAACCTGTCCGCTGCGAATGGTAAAGAATAATTTGACAAAAAATAAATATCAAAGAAGAATCCAACAAGGGAGAATCCCCATTTGAAGCCAAAAGATCCAAACTCTCGAGAATGCAATGTGTCAACGATGATGCCAATGATGATGATGATGCGCAACTGTCCTGCGTGCGAAGAGCAACATTATCTTAAATCATGCATTAACCATGAGCGTCAAGGAAGGACCGTTGCGACCATCTTTAATTTGATACCGTTTTTCGCATTTGAATTGCATTGCGTTTGTTTTTGATGACCAAATCGAATTGTTTATTTACAGAGGAATCTTAAATAGCTTTCCTCTTTTCTTGGGTTATGCTGGTGACTTTATATAAGCCTGTACTAATAACGACTGAAGATCTGGAAATAGATGGTAGCCTTACAATTTTTTAAAACAACCAAGACTTAGTCAACACTTATTAGATACAATTCGTTTTCATTAAAAACTCCACAGAAAATGCGTTTTGGTGAGAGATATAGTTCACCTAACTTAATATGAGGTCAGCTAGCCATATTTAACCCCGAATAGGTAGGCCAGAATCTTCTATGCCAAGTTGTGTTGAAGTACGTACCACATTGCTGATTCTTGATCGTTATTTATTCCTCATCCATATAGATGTGGATAGTCTGTTTTATAGGAGAAAAAAAAAAAAAAAAAAGTTTTCTCTTTGTCTTTACATCATCCTGTTTGGGGAGCAATTTCCTACACTTCCCCACACACAATTTTAGCTTTCTTTGTCATAGATAATGTTATTTGGCACTTTTCAGAGGCAATCGTTCTTCTTATACCTTTCTGATTATAGAGGTGATGAGTGACTCTAGTTCTCTATTACTGAAATGCTCGGGTGATCTCTCCATCCTTCTCGATTCTCCGCTATCGACTCATCAGAGAAGATCCCTAGTCGGGTTCAGCCGGAATGTCGAACTTTATTCAAGCACATATTCACGAACTACCCAGTGGATCGCTTACCTGATGGCACTGTAATCACAACAGATTCGGTTTGGGGAGATGCGCACTTTGTGACCAAACCATTGAACCATAGATCATTCCGTTCGGAGAAGAAGCTAATCATCATTGAGTGTTTTGCGTATTCTAGTGATGCTCAATAGATCCCTAAAGGTGCGTCCAGACCAAAGAAACATTTCAGAAACATTTCAAACAGAGAAACATTTCTGAAATGTTTCCGAAATGTTTCTGAAATGTTTCTTTGGTGTGGACGCCGATGAAACATTTCTGAAATGTTTCTGAAATGTTTCTCAGTTTCCCATTCGCGACGGAAAATTATTCTTGTTTCTCAAGCTCCACGTGCAGAAAGTGAGTGTTTTTTTGTGAAAATAAAAATAAAAAAAATGTCAAGAAAGGCGTGGAGTAATGAGGATACAATTTCTTTAATTAAATTGTATGAAACTAAAAGAGTTTTATGGGATCCCCAAAACGAAAATTACAAAAATAGAAATAAAAAAGCCGATGCTTTAGCAGAAATTTCTGAAGAGTTCAAGTGCGAAAAAGACGAAGTGGAAAAGAAGCTTCATGCGCTTAAAGTGCAATTTAGACGAGAGAAAAATGTACAGAAAACTAGAACCGGAATGGGAGCGAAAGAGAGAAAAGCTGAGTGGTTTGCTTTCAAGCACCTGCGCTTTTTAAATGATCGGGATGACTGTGGCTCCACTTCGTCAAACTTGGAGGTAAGAAATAAGTTATTAATTTAGCTTTAAAATGTATGTTTAATTTATCTTCAATTTCGGGGTGGTGGCCAGAGTGATGGAATAAATGAAGAACGGGAAAACACAGAAACATGCATAAACATACTTACGGAGGTAAAGTACAAATTATATGTATAATCATGTTAACTGTAAATTATTTTCATGATTTCAGGAGGCAAATTCTGATGTATGTGAAATATTTTCTGAATCTAGCCATACACCGAAAACTCCGGTTCCATCTACTTCAAAATTAAGCGCATCTCCTAAGAAGAAAAAAAACAAAAAAATGCAAAAAAGGCGAAGAAGATCCGAAATTGAACGAAGCGTATGGAATAATGAAAAGTTGTTTCCTCGAATCGAAGAACAGAGACGACAACAAAATCTTTGGGTAGATGACAGAGGCTCGTATTAAGAAGATGAAAAATATCAGGAGAGTTTGCTTGCTCAAACACAAAATCGAAAATTTACTTTTTGAAGCGGAGATGGAAGAAATCGAGGAGCAATCAGAACAAGCGGCAAAGGTTATTAATATTGAGACCTCCGGGCTGCAATCATTTTTTTCATCGTTTGAAAGTACTTAATAAGAACTGAAATAATTACAATGTTTCTTAATGAAAATTTCCATTTATTTACTTTTATGAATACTTTATTTAGTTTATTTTTGTCACCGAATGTGATTTACGTGGATAAGCTTATAATTATGATGTTAATTTGTTTTAAAAAGATGATAATAAAAAGTTGTTGTTTTCAATAAAATTGTCTTTTAGTTATCAAGCATAATCTTCTTGCCATGGTAAAGAGCCTTGATGACTAAGAAAATACTGAGCATACTCTAGCCGAATTTCCTTTGCAGCAGACGCTGATTTCCTTGGGCACATTTTTAGTGGGAGAAAGGATGTTTGCCGCTCTTCCCATCTTTTCGGTTTAGCAATACCTTCCATGTATTTTGATTGTGATGATTCGCTTTTACGAAGGAAATTATGCAAATAAGCGCATGTCTTTGCAACGGAGGCTGCCTTTTGAGGGGTTAAAAGCATTGGTTTTCTTAGTACACGGAAAACTGCGGTCACAATCCCGAACGTATTTTCCGACACATTTCGTGATCTGCTTAGCCGATAATTGAAAATTCGCTCCAAGGAACCTTTTGGATGAGTACCGCTAAATGGTTTCAACACATGAGTATGCAAAGGAAACGCAGCATCGCTGACTATAACATAGGGCGCTGGTTTTTCTCTTCCTGGTAATATCTCATCACTTGGCAAATTTATTGTTCCGTTATTGAGAGCCGTCCAAAACATACTATTTTTAAAAACGCCCCCATCAGAGATACGGCCTTTACAACCAACATCGATGAATATAAAGGAATATGATGAGTCTACTACGGCCAAAAGCGCAATACTAAAGGTCCCTTTGTAGTTGAAGTAATCAGTACCACTGTTAGAAGGTGACGCTATAACTATATGACGACCATCCATTGCACCAATACATTGCTTAAACTGCCACCTGCTATTAAAGCCCTCTGCAATTTTGAGCCATTCTGATTTTGTCGTCGGAACCTATAAATTAAAATAATAAAATAATACCTTAACAAAATAGATATCCATGTGATTTACCTGCATATAATTTTGAAGTCCATGTATAAGTGCTTCGCAAACTTCCGGTACAATACAAGATATGCTTTGTTTTGAGATTTTAAATAAATACATCAAAGAGTGAAATGAATCACCTGTGGCCAGAAATCGAAGAGTTACTGCTGCTAGACGTTCTTGAACACTAATGGTCGATCTGTAGTTCGTATTTTGTTTTCTAATTCTGGAACCGGTTAAATTAACAAGAAACTCGAAGTCATCACTTGACACCCTCGCGAAATTTCTGTATCCACTTAAACTGTCGATTTTCAGATCTTGTAATAACTTTAATCCACCTGAATTTTCTCTATTTTTAAAAAAATATCTTTCTTCTTCTTATCGTTTTCTATTTTTTTAATGATGATGAAGCACGACGCTATTAATACTACCTCTTTTGAGCCCATCATCTTCAAGAGCAAAAATGGATAAAAAGAAACATTTCAGAAATGTTTCATTTGGCGTCCACACCAAAAGAAACATTTTAGCAACATTTCTGAAATGTTTCTGAAATGTTTCTGAAGCAAATGGGAAACAATCGGGAAACATTTCAGAAACATTTCAGAAACAATGTTTCTGAAATGTTTCTTTGGTCTGGACGCACCTTAAGAGTTTTCCAGCAACATCACGAAGCAATGTTATTTCTTGTACCTGCGATCCTGCGATTTATTTTTTTACTTAGATTGCATGACCGCAGGTGAGAGTTGAAACATAAACCGAGTTAAATACCTACAATTTAGCCTTGACACCAAGTTCGGTCTTCCTTACAACAGATCCTTCAAGCTCTCCCAAAATTGATCCAGCCTGACCAATTCTACAGAGGGTAACACAGCATTATTCTTTCCATCGTCAATAAGTCCGCGAGGTACTTAGATTTCTCGACTTGTTTCAAAGGGGCTCAACTAACATAAGGATTCACTGAACGGGCATTCTAAAAACGACCCTCACTTCCGATTTGTTAATGTTTACTTTCATTCTAACATCATCACAGATGGTTACAAACCTTTCGAGTGCGCACTGAAGTTCGGTTTTGGCGGACCCAAGGATGAACAAATCATCCGCGAAGACCAATTGACTAATTCTCAATTGTCCCAATTTTAAACATTCTTCGCCACGGATTCGGGGAAACTTAAAAGAGGTATACTCCTGTAATTAGCGCTATCTCTCTTGTCCCTTTTTAAAAAAGGGATACAATCACCATATTCCCAGGTCATTTGAATGGCACGCGATAACCATTGTACTCCTTCTTTACACAAGGCCTTGAACATTTCTGGCTAGATTTTTTCCATACCAGCAGGTTTATCAACTTTCAGAGATTTGATCACCAATGCGACTTTCTCTACCGTGGGACTATTTGCTACCCTACTTTCGACCACAGATCTATCATTCTCTGTGCCCTATTCGGGATTGAGCAGGTCTGAAAAGTGCTCGCTCCATCTGCACAAGATGACCTCTTTATTGGAAAGAAGTGTACCATCTTCGCCTTTGACTACTTCTCCGATATTCAACTTCCTTCCTCTGAGTCGGCGGATAGTTTGCCAAAATATCTTGTATTCCAATCAGCGTAATATATTTCTCCAATGCGTTGAATTTACGGACGTTTACAGGTGCGAACATCTACTTGGGCCATTATTTGGTTATGGCGAAGGCATGTATGGTATCTACATACATATATTCAATAATGTGATATCTAACAGAATGCTTATCAGGAAGTTAAACGTCGAAAAAGTAACAATGGCAACCAGTTGCCAGAACTTTTTGTGGATGGTGTGTTCCTAGAGTGAGTGCACCCAAGCCGTCTAGCATAAAGCTGGATCATTTACATCCGAATTATTTTAATTTTGAAAGTTTCAGAAATATCATAGGTACGGGCTTTTGAGGTTATTTAAGTACGAAATTAAAAATCTCACCCACAAGTGTGTAAAACCTTGAAGTCACATTTTTGCCTTTCAGTAGAACCGTTCACTATTTAAACCATAAAATGGTCAAGGATTTACCAAATACCCTGCATTTCTATTTTTTAGCTCTGCAATGAGTTTAATTGCAACTTAATCGGACCACCGCTTTACCTAAAGTACCCCAGCATTATAGTACAAAGCTGAGCTATAAACTATTTACGATTTTAAGTGCAAAATTAAAACTTTTGTTGCTCCTCTCCAGGTTGTCTATAATTGAAAATAGCGGATTATAAATTCTTAGCTATAGGGTTTTAGGGTTCTACAATAATATAAATTGGACACGGTTTATGTGGATGCGGATTTGCCATTAGCGGCAGACTTAGGCGTTTCCGGCATGTAAACGAACGCTTCATGACTAAATTTGCAACATTACCCGCCTATTCGCTCATTCCCTCACAGAGAAGAGCGATGACAACGCCAAAGATATCTTTTAGGAGCTCCTCGACCAAATCTGTGACCAATGCCCACAGCCATGACGTTAAGACTGTTTGTTCCTGGAGACTTTAAGGCAAAGCTGGGAAAGAATTTAGGACTTTTTACACTTATCGACTGTGCGTTGCGTGGTTCGAAACATTATAGCAGCAAGTACACGGTCCCTCGCCTCAGAATCCACAAGGAAACATGCCGGTCTAATGATCATGTAACCGTCAACCAAATTGATCATATTGCGATCGGTGTAAGGCTCTTGTCGAGTATATTGGATGTCCGAACATTTCAAGAAGCCATCATAGACTCGAACCACTACTTGGTTGCAGTCAAAATACGAATACGGATATCCAGTGCAGTACGGAACAGTGAAATGGTGTAAACAAGTTTGACGTCGAGCGGGTGTAATCGTAAGAAAGCACTAGAGCCTTTGCCGATCGAGTATCCTTAAATTTCCAAAGATCTTCTATGCTGCCAGCAGCAAGTGAAGATGACCAGCAGTAATTAATTAAGATGCCGCTTCTGATGTGCTGGATTTCTTCAGACTACCACAAAGAAATCCTTGGTTTGATGAAGAATGCCGGCGAGCACATGCAACTAAAGAGGAAGCATATAAAGTGGCGTTGCACAAAAGGCCCTAAGCAGAGGGGAAGGGAAGACCATCGACTTTTCAGAAGGAAAGAGAAAGAGCATGAGAATTGCTCGATCGAGGAGATACAGAAAATAACGTGTTCAATCTGGGCGATGATAGACAACACTTCCATTCACCCGACCTTGACGAGGTGAAGATAGGGTTATCCAAGCTAAAGTTAAATAAAGCTGCTGGAGCGGAGGGGGTAGCCGCCGAACTCTTTAAAGCAACGGGAAGTGATTTGGTAGGCAGGCAAACAATAATATAACAGGAGCACGCACGTGTCAAACAACAAACACCATCGCAATATGGTAATATTGCAAAACTGTAACATTATGGTAATACTTGCGAAAAGGAAAGGCACTACCCCGCCAGGCACTACCACTGCTGTACATGGTACTGATCCTTGACCGAGCAGAAATGTTCAGGTCAGAGCTATACGGATTCCGGCGGCTAGCAAAATAATGAAACAGTTTCGTCAAAATTTAAGTGTCGCGAGTTGGAACGTTGGAAGCATGACCGGTCAAAGTTACGAGCTGGACGAGATGATGAATAGAAGTCGGGTGGATATCTTGTGTGTCCAAGAGACGAAATGGAAAAACACCGGAAATCGGGTGCGTTTCTTGGACGTTAGGACAGAAGATTACAAGATGTTCTACTACGGAACGGAAAAGGCTAGGAACGGAATCGGTATCATCCTTGCAGCAGAGCTACTTGGTAACGTCTTGAGCATTTCGAAGTCCAGAGACCGTTTGATGTCTCTCAAACTAGTAATACAAGGAGAGGTGTGAAATATTTTCAGTGCATATGCTCCCCAAAATGGATGCGATCAGAGAGATGAAGATGCATTTTGGGTAGATTTCCACAATCACCTTAAGAACATCCCAAAGGAAGAGTTTTTGTTTGTTGGAGGAGATTTGAATGGACATGTCGGGAAGTCGAACGAAGACTATGAAGACTGCATGGAAGACTAGTAGACGCCACCAGGAACCTTCCTGCTGAAGACATCTTAAGTATGTCCAAATCACGCGGTCTTATCGTGTTAAATACCATGTTCATCAAACAAAGCCGACACCTGATCACTTTCAGCTGTGGTGGAGATGAAACCCAGATTGACTACCATTTGGTAGCCAATTTCATGAAGCCTTGGGTAAAAGATTGCAAAGTAATCCTGGGAGAGGCGATTGCTCGGCAACACCGTCTCCTGCTAACAGAAATTTTTTTTAAGACACAAAAGAAAAGCAAACAAACAAGGGTCTCTGAGAAAATCAAGTGGTACAATCTGGACAAAGAAAAAGGCGAGGCTTTTGTTTTCGTAATGAAAAATTACCTCTCTCACACCATCAACGGAGCTGAGGATGAAAAGTGCAGAGCACAAAATATGTGGGATTCCCTACAGTGAACTTGCTTAAAGAAGGCCAATTCACTGCTAGGAGCTTCAAAAGGCATCAACACGCCAAAGAAACATGGTGGTGGAGTGATGAAACTAAGAATGTGATAAATGAGAAGAAAGCGGCTTTCAAAGCTTGGTCAAAGTGCCCCTCTAATAATAGTGACGAAAAAGCTCGCCTCGAAATGGAATACAAATGTTGCAAGAAAAAAGCGAAGAAGAAGAGCGCCCAGCTTCAAGCAGAGAGTACGGAGGGCCTGTATCGGGAGCTGGAGAAAATATCTTCCCCAGTTGCTGATGCACACCAGGCTATCCAGGAGCTGGGAAGACACAATATGAACAAGAGCGCCACTATCTTCAAAATAGCCGCCCAAAGAAGGAGGAATGCACAGGAGATTCGTTCACCAAAGTTCATTAACAATGCTCATGGCCAGCTTCTTGTGGATAACGACAAAATTCTGCACAGGTGGCGGCAGTATTGTGAAGAACTTTTGAATGAACAGTTTCTCCGGGTATACTTTCCAAGAGTCACCCCTAACTCTGAAGAAATACTCGACATTACAGTCGAAGAAGTTAGTGATGACCGACTCCAAAAAACGAAAAGCGGTTGGGCCAGACGTGATGCCCTCTGAGTTCTGGAAAAAGGTGGGAGACGTCTGGTTCAGATGGCTCAGAATTCTCATCTCCAAATTTGTGAGAGGTGACCCAATGCCGAATCAATGGTGGGAAAGTTACCTTCTCCCTGTATACAAAGGGAAGGGTGATACGCGAAACTGTGGTAACTACCGTTCGATCAAGCTGATGTCACACACCATGAAGATCTTTGAGTGGGAATTAAGTGGCCGACTGCGAAAAATAATACGGCTATCTGATGATCAGTGCGGGTTTGTCGCGGGTAAATCAACCACAGATGCAATCCAAAGTATAAGGATCATAATGGAAAAACATCGTAATTCCTTAAAGGATTTGCATATTGTATTGGTTGACTTTGAAAAGGCATTCGACGGACAACCACGAGATCTGATATGGGTGGCGCTAAGACATCGAGGGGTTCCAGAAACCTGTGTACATATGATCATGGACATGTATGAAAGAGCAAAGACATGAGTAAGATGGCCCGCTGGAGTAACCGAAGAGTTCCCAATCAAAGCCCGGGTGCACTAGGGAAGCGTTTTAAGTCATTTGCTCTTTACTACAGTCCTTGATTATCTGCTTGAAGGTAAAGTGATGGAGCCCAAGGTACATCAGTTATTCTTTGCTGAGGAAGGAGCCATCATAAGTGAGGATGCTACATTCCCGCAACGAGCACTTGATGTGTGGGTGGACGTTTTGGAGGGAAATGGGTATCGCATTAGTTCAAAAAAGACAGAGTACTTGTGCGGCCCGTTCTATGATCCACTCAGGCCTATTCCAGACATTTATTTCAGTGGAACAGTGCTTCCTAAGTGCGAAAGTTCAAATATCAGGGATCTATGATCAATAGCAAAGCAACTTGTGATGACGACATCAATCATCGTGTAAGCGTAGGGTGGATGAAGTGGCGAGAAAATTCCGCTATCTTCTGTGACAGAAAAATGCCACCTATGTTGAAAGGAAGGCTATACACCGCAGTTGTACGTGCAGCGCTCACATATGGTTCACAATGTTGGACGATGTACAAAAAGTATGAGAGTAAATGAACGGCAGCTGAGATGAAGATGTTTCGCATGACAGCAGGAGTGACAAAGCTTAATCGAATAAGAAGTTCGAAGATCGGTGGAAGCTTTCACATCAAGGAAAACATCGTACAAAAGCTAGAGCGCGTTCGGCTCAGCTGGTATTGCCACGTTCAAAGAAGAAATCATTTGAACCCTGTTAAAAAGTCAATATCATTGAACGTTCCAAAGACTTCGCGATGTAGGAAAGGCAGGCCTATAAACGCCTGGATCAGACAAATGCGACGACATCGGCATTTCATTGGCCTCAGTAACCCAGTGATCTAAAATCGGCGGGCCTGCCGATATTTTCAAGGTCAAATAGCGAATCCCACAAGCGGATCAGTAGAAATGCGGTAAAGTGGGAGGGTTGTGATCCCTTATTTTTGGATCATAACCTCGCTGATAAAAGGAAGAAGAAGGAGAAGAAGCCACTGCTTCATGACTGCTCGCCGTGGCCTCCGCTAAAGGAAGATCGACTTTGCTTTTATAGTATTTAAAGATTTAAAGATAAGATAAGATAAGAAGATAATGATGACCGGAATTTGAGGGACAATTAATTTGCCAAATCCATCAATGTGACCAAAACAGTTGGGAAATTTCTAGCGCCTATATTATTCGTCTATAACATTTTTAATGTATTCGGTATTTGGTTTTGGCATATAGATATTCCTCGACATGTTCTTCCCATATGATGACACATGTTTTCGAGACAATATTGCTAGCTGTGCTTCTGCCCATACCAAAAGCGAAACCTAGATCGCGAAATGAATGCCCTGTACGTAAACGTCGTTTATTAAAGATACGGTTGCATCGGATCCCACTCCAGAAAATGTACGGAAAACGAGGAGTACGAACTTGCCCAAGAGGGCAACCTTTCACATATTATAGATGATTTGCTAAACAAAGAAACTTATTTTGCAAATATTTTGGTGCCCGCCACCAGCACTCCTTGCTCAACCACTAGTTACTTCTCAAGTAAAAACCGAAACCGACCAAAAAGAGCAGAATTGTTTGAGTTAGAAAGAGAACGTCTTGAGATATTAAAACAAGACATGAAAAAGACGGAAGGCAAGGCAGATTTGAAATTTCTTCAAAGTTTATTACCATTTATGGAAAAATTTATTGAAATTAAAAAGCTAGATATCAGAGGAGAGTTTCAAAAAAATTACTTTAAGCAAATTACAAATAAAAGAACAAAAAATAATAAAATTTAAACTCTCTGCTCTGTTCTGCAGAAATTGGTTTCCTTCGTTTTCTAATTTTGGTACAAACTTTTTTCAACAGCAAATCTAATGATTGCATTGGCATATGCAAATACTGCTTGCATCGGTCTTGATCTTCACTATACAAGTGGTGAAATTCACCATAACCTGATATTTTTCGGTTTATTAGATGAACATCAAATCTTATTTTTTCTAAACGTAAAATAGTTCTCCAAACATGAAGACGACCGTCTTGCAAAACACTACGGCGAACAGCACTCGGCAAAGGCATTTTCACAACTAATCGCTTAAAAATTGCCGCTCAATAAGAAGCTACTCGCCGCTTAAGCTTGTCGCTTTGCCGATCTGTCGCTCTTGTTATTCCACTTATTGCGTTGCCTTGGCCTTAGCAACATTCCCAGACATCGAAAGTGGCTTCAATAACGTTCACATTGTATCGATTTAGGAATCTCTATCTAATCAGGCGTGGAAGGGTTTATTAGCCACTGTATAGTGGCCATTCTAGAAACTAGAACCATTCAATCAACCTTCGGGAAAAGTAGTTCTGACAAATCCCTAAACAGAGAAACACCTCAGGGAGGGGTCAATCATATCACCTCTTATACGGCTTATTTATGATAATCAACAGAACCAATGTTGTCGCGTATGCAGATGACCTGGTAATTCTAGTATTTGGGATGATTACTCAGTGATCAATGGTACTTGACCCAAAGCTCAACTGGAAGCTCAATATAGAGCAGTGGATAACAAAAAACAAAACTGCGTGGTTTCGTATGGCTGTAGCAAAACTTTCGGTAAGAACTGGGGATTTTACCCGAAGGTGATCTTATGGATGTACACTGCAGTAGTATGTCCTATCCTTTCCTATGGATCACTAGTTTGGTGGGCTGCACAACGGGGGCCGTGCGAATATGTCCAACCGAAGCCTTGTATGTAATATTGCATTTCATATTTCTTGAACATCATTTTCAATATATTTCAGCATGTAAAGCGGTTAGATTAAAAGAAACGAGGTGCTGGTATACCAATCCGTATGGTCACAGCAACGTTCTGAATATGCGACCAAAAGGATCTGATAGCGACTCTGACCGACTACACGACACCCAAAGTAAACTTTAGAAACGAAGTCACGTCTACTTGATTTGCGCAGTGTCTTTCGAGCGGAAGTTACTTGCTGGTAGTTTTCGCTGCATTATCTTCCAAACAAGTGGAGCAGTGTAAAAAGGAACTCGCCTCGCTGGGTCATGGGTTCAGGAACACTCTCCTCTGGGTACCGGAACACAACAATATTGAGGGGAAAGAGCGGCTGGATTTTGCCCTTGACAGATCTCTAACGGATACAGTTCTCGTATCATTGGGGACTCTCTAGGGAAGTGCCTTCGTACACTTAAATTAATAAGAATTTAAAAAAAAATTCGTTTAACTATCAACATACATATGTGCATAGTTTTACAATTTTTTAGATGCATATTTACTTAATACCTAAATAAAATAACGATACTCCCATAGCTTAAAAGCAATACTCTGCCCAAATCTGCCGTTAACAGTCATATTAGAATAGCAAATTTCAAAGCCGTTTAAATACCCCATAAGATATCCAAATTGTAGATCGTTTAATAAAATCGATTTTAACAAAAGAAAATGTTCCATTCATTACTTCTATCACAAATATTTGGCTATCCATTCAATACAGACAATATTTCTTTGTGAAATAATGGACTCCTCTTGGAATGGACAAAATTGCTACAACTGAAATCACCACTTAACCATTCGGAATCCAATCCCGAATTCTTCTCACCCCCAAAACGCAACAGCAAAAGTCAATAATTGACTCAACGGCAAACAACGAAAACAATATTTTATGCCACCCCCCCAAGCTTAGCAAAAGAACATAGACCTTAAAAATGCCTACCATAGCATCCCAGTTCTACGTTGCGAAAACAAAAACGGCAATTACCAGGACTACGTCACCATCCAAAGAACCAAGGAACAATTTACCAGCACGGCCACGGAAAGAACAACAAAAACAAACTTCGCAGCGACAATAATAAATTCCCCATCTGAATTTCTGCTCCATGAATTTCGTTTCCATTAATTCCACTAGATTAACCTCCAGCACCATCTAACCGGTACTAGCGGAAATTCAACCATTTTTTCGATTGGAGTATGGGCTACAAGGGTGCTCCGTTGTTGGTGACAACGACGACGACGATGGCGATGAAGCCAATGCCAAGCTCGTGGAGCCATCCAAGTGTATTGAGACGGCAGAATGGGGGAAATGAAGGAGGAACTGGTTTTAGTTTTGGTTTTGGTTCTTTCGCTGTTCGTGTCGTCAATGCTTGGACTGGACTGGATCCCAACCGTTTTTAATCAGCGGAATAAAACTCACTCAATGTTTAAGCTGAGTTCGACCGTTCATGGTGCTGGTTAAATGATTATTGAGTTTTGAGTCACGTAATTAGGCGTCACAGTAGAGTCTACATAAATTGGGACTTGAAGAATCTCAATTTCAAATTGTATTATATGTTTCAGACGGTAGTCTCTTGTGTTGTGTTGAACGCTTTTGTTTAGGAAAATAACACGGGACAAGGTACATTAATAAAAGTACGAATCCAATCTTAGAAAAATGTGTAAGTGTAGCTCTCTGCTCTTGCGTGAAATTTATATTATAAGGCCCTTAGATATTTTCAACAAACAGACGGCTGCTGGTGTGACCGTTCGTATAAATGTCTTCTCCCAGTGATCTAGCTTGCAAGCTGGTCACTCTTCGATATTAGATCAACTGAACTTTATATCTGAAAACACCGACTACACCCCATAGAAACCTAGGTTTGCTAAGAATTTCCGTGCAATTATCCCTGCCCGGTCTGAGTGGGAAAACGTTGCCAGGATAGAAAGGAGTTCGATTCATTTCTATATAGACGAATCCAAAACGGGAAGTAGGGTGGGTGGTGGTGTCAGCATCTCTTTTCCTTTTCCAGATGACGGCAGTGTTTTTTAGGTGGAAATTATGGCGATTAAGGGAGCTCCGTTTGTAAAGCCAACCTCAGATAGACTAGGCTAAAAAACTGTGTCATATTTAGGAAGATATGGCTAAACTATTATACAACAAAACCAAAACAATCGACTTCTTAAGCAGAACGCGTAAAGACATCGTCAGAATGACGGCGATTACCACGGGTCACTGGCCTATAGGAGACCATGCAGTCAAACTAGGCATCCCACACAACAAACACTGTCGCAGTTGTTATAAAGCAACTGAAAGAGAAACCCTTATCCACTTCTTATGCATCTGTCCGGCACTAACTAGGGCCAGACAACGAGCTTTACTACGTACTTACTTACTTAGATTGCGCTACAGTCCGGGGTGGACCTGGGCCTCAATCAACAAACCTCTCCAGCCGGCACGGTTACGAGCCAGCTGCCCCCAGTTGCGCACGCCAAGTTAGTTGAGGTCCCCCTCCACTTGTTTGTGCCGCCTACCGCGACGTCGTCCTCTACTACGCTGTCCGTCCGGGGTGGATTCGATGACTTTCTTGGCGGGAAGGTTGGGTTCCATCCGCTCTAAATGACCCAGCCATCTTAGTCGATGTATGTGAACTCTTCTGACTAAGTCGATATCCTTGTACCGGCCGTATAGTTCGGCATTGTACTTTCTCCTCCACTCACCGTCTATGCAGACGGGACCAAAGATCGCTCGAAGAACTTTTCTCTCGAAATAACCAAGGGCATCCTCATCCGGTTTGTCAAAGCCCATGCCTCTGCGCCATACAGCAGGACTGGGATGATTACTGTCTTATAAAGAGTTACCTTAGTAGTTCGAGATAGGGCTTTGCTACTCAATTGCCGTTTTAGCCCATAGAAACAACGATTAGCAGGAGTAATTCTCCGTATGATCTCTCTACTGATGCCATTTGCGGAGCTGACCATAGAGCCTAGGTAGACAAAATCCTTTACTACCTCAAAATTATATCTGTCTATTGTGGCGTTCTGTCCAAGACGCCGATGTTGGGTGTCCTTTTTTGTAGACAGCATATATTTTGTTTTGCTTTCATTGACCGCTAGACCCATCTTTGCTGCCTGGGTCTCAATACTCGTAAATGCCCCATTGACTGGGGTTGGCTTGTGAGTTTCGTACAATTCTCTCAAGTACTATGTTAAAGAGATCGCATGATAGCGCGTCGCCTTCTCTAAGACCTTTCCTGACATCGAACGGTTCGGTGATGTTCTTACCGACTTTGATGGAGCAGCGAGAGTTCTCCATCGTCATTCTGCACAAACGGACGAGCTTGGCAGGGATGCCAAGACTAGACATGGCTCTATATAACTCGTCTCTATACACACTATCATGGGCAACTTTGAAATCGATGAAAAGGTGGTGCGTATCGATTTTATATTCATGGGTTTTATCCAAGATCTGCCGTAGTGTGAATATTTGGTCAATGGTGGACTTTCCAGGCCTGAAACCGCACTGATAAGGACCTATCAGGTTGTTGACGATCGGTTTTAGGCGTTCACATAGTACGGCAGACAGAATCTTGTATACGATATTTAGGAGACTTATACCTCTGTAGTTGGCGCAGTTCAGAGGATCTCCTTTCTTCAGGATCGGGCAAACGATGCTCAGGTTCCATTCATCGGGCATACTTTCATCCGACCAGATTTTACAGATGAGCTGGTGCATGCTCCTTACCAACCCATCTCCTCCTGCCTTGAAAAGTTCAGCGGCAAGGCCGTCGGCTCTAGCAGTTTTGTTAGATTTGAGTTTAGATATCGCTATCCTCACTTCATTCTGATCGGGTTGACGGGAATCTTGACTGTCATCGTCACTGTTGAATGGCTCATTCTGCCTGACAGCGGAATATTGATCATCATCGCCGTTTAGCAGTCTACAGAAGTGTTCCTTCCATATTCTCAGCACCGACTGCGATTCTACCACTATGTTGCCATTTTCGTCCCTGCAGGCTTCTGTTCTGGCTTTGAAACCCTGGCATGTTCTTTCGAACATTATTCCTGCAATAAAGTCCCTCAATCTCCTCGATCGAGCGCTTCTCATGCTCCTTTTTCTTCTTTCTGAGAAGTCGATGTTCCTCTTTTCTCCTGCGCACGTAGAGCTCGTAAGCAGCTCTAGTCCTTCTATGCAGCGCCGCTTTGTACGCCTCTTGTTTTGCTGCATGTGCTTGCCGGCATTCCTCATCAAACCAGGGGTTTCGTTGTGGTGGGCGAGAGAAACCCAGTACATCAGAGGCGGCATCTCTGATGGCTTGTTGGCAACGCTGCCACTGGTCTTCCGCATTTGCTGCTGGCGGCATAGGACTTAGATTGAGATTAGAAGAAACACGATCGGCAAAGGTTCTGGCGGTCTCTTGCGATTGTAGCTTTTCGACGTCAAATTTCCTCACAGTGTTTCGTTGACTTCGCTCCGTTCTGGATATCCGCATCCGTACCTTGGCTACAACTAGGTAGTGATCCGAGTCCACGTTGGCTCCTCGGAAAGTCCGGACACCCAGAATACTGGAAGAGTGCATTGCGTCGATCGCAATGTGATCGATTTGGTTGACAGTTTTTCGATCAAAGGAGAGCCATGTTCCTTTATGAATGTCGAGACGTGGGAACCGCGTACTAGCTACAACAAAGTTTCGCCCCGCTGCAAAGTCGATTAGCCTGAGTCCGTTGTCGGATGTGATGTCGTGCAGGCTGTGCTTTCCGACCACGCTACTAAAGACTTCCTCTCTTCCTAGCTTTGCGTTAAGAAAACCCTTATTCAACTTCCTTGAATACTCGTAAGTCTCAGAGAAAGGCATTAAAGATTTAATAATTTTCTTAAACTCCACAGGTTGGATCTAGAGAATTCCCACCATCACACCTTCACATCCAGGTTACATGAGCTTTGGTATCAAAACAGCACGTAGGGCTTATTAGGTTCTTCTTTTCTAGAAAGATTCACCACACCTACCGACCTACCTAAGAGTATGCCAGAGCAGTTTAACATTTACTTATGCTGGGTGCCAGATCAGAGAAATTTTAAGCAACTGCAAGGCTGACGAGCTCGCTAGACTTGGTACTTTTTCTGTTTTTTATAATATGCGTGGACTCAAGGGTTATGATATGAATGCCCTCAAAATGTTTTACACAGTGCGGACGTTGCGAAGGATGGAAAGTGTGAGAGAGAGAGAAGGATTGGTATTCTGGTTTAAAACTTAGATATTATGTTTCGGAAAAACTATCTTAAATATCTTACCAAAGGCAGGTTGTGGGTATGCTGCTCGCTAAGTACAAACTTCTACTTAAGCTGGGCGTTATCAGCAAGACAAATCGCACATGAGAGGATAGCACAACATGCCAAATATTTAGACAGTTCTCGCCTAGGCTAGATCAGAATCGCTCAAATGATTTCATCTTACTGAAGCGATCAGATAACAGCTCCACTGTCCGCCATTCTCGATATCCTCATGTCCAATAGGCCTACAGGCAAATGTTAGGTCTATTGTCAAACGATTTCTAGGAGCTGCAGGGACGAAGACTTCATTTCCAATACTTACTTACTTAGGTGGCGCTACAGTTCGGGGTGAACCTGGGCCTCAACCAACAAGCCTCTCCATTTAGCTCGGTCTTTAGCTAATTGCCTCCAGTTGCGCACTCCAAGTTGGTCGAGGTCCCCTTGATCTTGTGCGCGCCACCTACGGCGATGATTTCCTCTACTGCGTCGTCCCTCGGGATTAGATTCGAAGACTCTGCGGGCCGGAGCGTTGGTGTCCATTCGCTCTACATGTCCTAGCCATCTCAGACGTCCAATACGCAGTTTTTTAACCAGGTCGATGTCGCTGTACAGCTCGTATAGTTCGTGATTGAATCTTCTCCTCCAAAACCCGTCAACGCAAACGGGACCGAAAATCTTACGAAGAATTTTTCTCTCGAAGCGACCAAGGATATCTTCATCCTCTTTTAATAAAGTCCATGTTTCAGCGCCGTAAAGTAGGACTGGGATGATCAAGGTCTTATATAGAGTCTCCTTAGTTGTTCGAGATAGGGCTTTACTGTTGAATTGCCTTATAAGACCAAAAAAACAGCGATTGGCAAGAGTTATTCTTCGATTGATTTCTGCACTGATTTTGTTGGTAGAATTTATAGCAGAGCCAAGGTAGACAAAGTCCCTTACTACCTCGAAGTTATAGCTGCCCACGGTGACGTTTTGTCCAATTCGTCGGTGTTGGTGTTCCCTTCTAGTTGACAGCATATACTTGGTTTTGCCCTCGTTTATCGCCAAACCAATTTTGGCCGCTTCCGCCTCAATGCTTGCAAAAGCACCGGTGACAGCCCGCTGAGATCTTCCGATAATGTCTATATCGTCGGCGTATGCAAGCAGTTGTACAGACTTGTAATAGATTGTGCCTCCGGTGTTGGCTTGTGAGTTCCGCACAATCCGTTCAAGTACAATATTGAAGAAGTCACATGACAGCGCGTCACCTTGTCTAAAGCCTTTTTTGACATCAAAGGTCTCGGTGAGGTCATTACCGACCTTGATGGAGCAGCGAGCGTTCTCCATCGTTATTCTGCACAGACGGACAAGTTTGGCAGGGATGTCAAAACTAGACATGGCTCTATAAAGCTCTTCTCTATAGATGCTGTCATAGGCGGCCTTGAAATCGATAAAGAGGTGGTGAGTATCGATTTGGAGTTCTTGGGTTTTCTCCAGGATCTGCCGAAGTGTGAAGATTTGATCGATGGTGGACTTTCCTGGCCTGAAACCGCACTGATAGGGTCCAATCAGGCTGTTGATAAAAGGTTTCAGGCGTTCACACAATATCGCAGAAAAGATCTTATATGCGATGTTGAGGAGACTGATGCCTCTATAATTGGCGCAGTTAAGGGGGTCTCCTTTCTTGTGGATCGGGCAAACGATGCTGAGATTCCATTCATCAGGCATACACTCGTCTGACCAAATATTAGAAATGAGTTGGTGTATGCACTCTACCAATTCATCCCCAGCTGCCTTGAAAAGTTCGGCCGGTAAGCCGTCAGGTCCAGCAGCCTTGTTCGATTTTAGCTTGGATATTGCTATCCTCACTTCGTTTTGGCCAGGTGGACGGAAATTTTGACTATCATCGTCTATGTTGAATGGTTCATTCTGCCTGACAGCGGGATGTTGGTCTTCGTCGCCGTTATACAGTCTGCAGAAGTAGTTTTTCCATATTCTCAGCACCGACTGTGATTCTACTACGAGGTTTCCATTTTCATCTCTACAGGTTTCTGTACGGGTATAACTTCTCTGACACGTTCTTTTTACCTTTTGGTAAAACTTCCGTACATTGTTCCTGGAGTATAGACTCTCGATATTCTCAAACGCGCGCTGCTCATGCTCTTTCTTCTTCTTTTGGAGAAGCCGATGTTCTTCCCGTCTCTTTTGCTCGTAGAGCTCACGAGCAGCTCTCGTCTTCCTTTGCAGCGCCGCTTTGTATGCCTCTTGCTTTGCTGCATGCACTCGCCGGCATTCTTCGTCAAACCAGGGGTTTCGCGGTGATGGGCGAGCGAGACCCAGCACATCAGTCACGGCGTTTCTGATGGCATGTTGGCAGCGTTGCCACTGGTCTTCGGTACTTGATGCTAGCGGCAAAGGGGTGATTGAGAGATTTCGGGATACGCGTTCAGCGAAGAGTCTGGCGGTCTCTTGCGATTGTAGCTTTTCGACGTTAAATTTTCTCACAGTAATTCTTCTTTGTTGCTCAGATTGGGATATCCGCATTCGTACCTTGGCTACAACAAGGTAATGATCCGAGTCTATGTTGGCCGCTCGGAAGGTCCGGACATCCAGAATACTATAGGCATGCCTTGCGTCGATCGCAATATGATCAATTTGGTTGATCGTGACATGATCATTGGACCGCCATGTCTGCTTATGAATATCGAGATGAGGAAACCATGTGCTTGCTATGGTGACATCTCGCTCCACAGCGAAATCAATTAGGCTTAGTCCGTTATCAGACGTGGTGTCGTGTAGGCTATGCTTACCGACTGCCCTACCAAAGACGTCCTCCTTTCCTATTTTGGCGTTAAAATCGCCCAATACGATTTTAACGTCGTATTTAGGACATTGCTCGTATGTTTTGTCGAGGAGCTCGTAGAAACACTCTTTGGTGGCAGGGTCCTTTTCTTCTGTGGGGGCATGAACACATATTAGGCTTATGTTAGCGAATTTAGCCTTGATCCGGATAGTCATAATACGCTCGCTCACGTGTCGGAAGCTTAAGACTTCTTGCCTAAGTCTGCCGCGTATGTCAAATCCGCATCCGAATAAGCGTTGCCTGTTGCCTCTGTAGCAATCACCGTAGTAGATGTCACAGTTTTTCATCCTCTTTTTGCCCGGCCCATCCCATCGCACTTCCTGGATGGCGGTAATATCTGCTTTATAGCAGTCTAGGGCCGCTGCTAGTTGTGCGGCTGCACGTGGTCTGTAAAGGGACAGAACATTCCACGTACAGATCCGAAGGTCGTTGTCCTTATTTCGTTTGCTGGGGTCGTCATTAGTTGAGTCATCCTTATCCGAGGCTTTTGGTTGTTTCGGAACTATGCGTTTTTTACGTGGTAGGGAAGTAACCCCAACGGCACAACCCCCAACCTGGAGGGCCAGTTCCTTAATTATTCCCTTAGGACGAGGGGCCGGGTACACCGGTGCCAGTAGTCCACTACGGGAGTATGAGCGCTGCCGTTGGCCCATTAAGGGCTCCTCCGCCACCATCTCTATTCCAATGTCCTGACCAACATTGGAAATTCCTTACCGACCTGTGATCCGAATATGTCGAAGCAGCTCGCGCAAGGTATTCACTAAGTTCAACTTCATTTCCTATATACGCCCTATTTAAAAGAAGTCTACTCCATCTTGGAACACTTCCCTTTGATAACCTTGATGAACTGGCGAATACAGACGTCAGAAGCATCCTTTGCTTTATAAAAAGCTAATGTTGGTTTTTTAAGTATGTACATGTGAAGCTAATTATGTGCTAGTTGCGGTGGTATCACAATGGGTCTCTCCTGGTCTAAGTGTGTCTGCATTTTGGTACAGACAGCCACCCTAACATAACCTAACCTAATTTAAGAGCTCAAGCCGTGAATACCCTTGAAGGCGTGGAACTTACATACATATGTGTGCTTTGGGTACCACTTCTGCAAAATCGTATAACATTACCTTTACTTAAAGTTCGAATTGTATTTACTTTAGTAATAGAATGCGCTAAGATAAAATTTGAGCGCACGACGTGCGACAGAAGAAACGACATCAGTGTCATTGAATTATGGACGCAGCAATCACACAAGAGGCAGTGGTGATTTTAAAAAGACCTTTGACTTAACTATCCAAAGCAATAAGTTGCAAAAAATACTAGAAACATCTTTTTATAACGAATGCTCCGCGCAGACAAGGTGGTATTTCTAGCTCAAAAATCCGTATACTCTTCACTTACAAATTATTAGATTAAAGCGCTGCTGACTTAAAATCATCATCATCATCTACATCATTTACCCACTTATTCCTCATGAAAGTCGCCGGTGTAGGATGCTCAGATGAACTCCGCCATCGACACCAACTCATTACGAAAAATACCCAGACGGGTCCAGAAGAGATGTCAGACTTGATCCACTATTCTCAGTTCTACCCGAGATTCGCATACCTGATGCCACCGCAATAATGACACGTCGTGGAAGGCGGTTTGGAGACATGCGGACTACGTGACTAAATGATTTTCCGTTCAGAGGAAGAATTGCTCAACATTGAGTGACTTACGTATTCTAGTGCTGTTCATTTGATTTTGCGAGTTATTTCAACACAACGAAGGAAAGTCTGGCTTATATTCCAAATCCTATTTTTTAGATCACTGCCCAGATTTCATGATCATAGCCGAGTGATGAAACGTTTACCTAGTTAAAGATCTATAGTTTAACTATAAAAATTAGTTCGGTCTTCCTTTTAATAGATCGACCAAGAACTCTCGGGCTGGATGCCGAACCGATCCAACAGCAAAACTCAGTTCTGTTGTTTTCATCACTCATGATTAAGATCCCCTCCAACTGCTTCAATAAGACTCCACCAAAGTGCATTAAACGGTCGTTGCTACATTCTCGACGCCGCGGCGTCTGGATGGCTGAATTATAAAGTATCCGTTCAATTTTAGTAACTCATACAAGATGAACTTCAAATGCATCATTCAAACCCGAGTAGACATTTTCGAAATCCATTTAGATCTGGAAACTCTTATTTCATTGATGTTTTCGTATACCGCCGAAGACTGAGTCTCATTTTTACTTTGAATATTCTAACATTAGTGTTTGAAGGACCAAACCGATGTTTAATGAAATATTTTAACTTATTTTTAACGTTTGAAGCGATTAAACCAATGGATTGATTCAGTATTCAAGATTTACTTTGTTATAAACAATTTTTGATGGATTAAACCAATGTTAATAAGAGTCAAAGAAAATTTAAAAGCTTATGCTTGACCCTCCAAAATCGAGACGGAATAGAAGTAGTGTCTGAAAGGAATTTAGTGAAAGCTTCCACGGATCTTCGAACTTCTTATTCGATGAAGCTTTACCACTTATGCTGTCATGCGAAGCCATTAATTTACACTCATACTTTTTGTAAGTTGTCATTATGAACCGTATGTGAGTGCCGGATGCACAACTGCGGTGTAGAAACTTCCTTTTAGCAACTTTTTTGGTTACATAAGATAGCGGAGTTTTCCGCCACTTCATCCACCCTTCGCTTACGCCATTTTTGATGTCGTCATCACAGATTGCTTCACTATCTATTCAGGGTGGTTCTTATATGGACCAAACAAATGTTTTTTTATAGTTTTAAATTAAGTTTTAGAGGTCGCTGCCGGTCATAAGACTCTCATAGAATAAACTATATATTTTGCTTGTAAACTTCATCACAGTTCCAAATTTCTATAGGTACATCCTTCTTCAAAAACTCAGAGGAAAGATTAGCTATGCTAAGAAATTTCAGTGTATTGTTCGATACAAAATCAACGAGATTTTTATTTAGTATCAGATAGTATCAGAGCTGCAAATCATTTGTATGCGTAGACAATCCTGAAGGTGCTTGGAACCAATATTTTTGCATAAATCCTGGATTTAAAAATGCAGATATCTTATATTCCTTTTTCTTCCTTCTTCGATATCATAAATTTATCTGTAAACAAGTAAATTTTGAGTGAATAGGTTACTTGGCATCCATTTAGCTCGATATAGTCTAGAAGGCGCTCGAAAAGAAAAGCGCCCGGTAGCAATCCCTAAACGCTATTGGAATTTGAACAAAAAAAATTCATACGCGTATCTTTCAGATAGGAGAATTAAATAACAGGGTGTCTGGATATAATTTCAAAACTCCGAATTCAAGAACCACCCTTTTATCATAGATCCCAGATATTTGAACTCTTTGCACTTGGGAAACACTGTTCCATTCAAATAAATGTCTGGAATAGGCCTGAGGAGATCAGAGAATGTGCAGCACAAGTACTCTATCGTTTTTGGACTAACGTGGTTCCCATTTCTGTCCAAAAAGTTTTCCCATACGTAAATTACTCTTTACAGGAAGTAGGATCCTCAGTTACGATGTCTCCATTGTCAGCAAAGAATAACTGATGTACTTTGGTATCCGTCAATTTACCTTCAAGCAGATAGTCAAAGACTGCAACTTAAGTCCCTGATGTGACTTAAGTCGACGTAGATCGGGAATTCTTTGGTTTCTCCAGCAGGGCATCTTACTCTCGACTTAGCTCCTTCGTACATCTTCATGATCATATGTTCATAAGTTTCTGGAACTCCTCGATGTTTTAGTGCGATCCATATCAGATCTCGTGGTTGTCTGTCGAATGTTTTTTCAATTGTAACAATTTTTAAAAACAGTTAAAAACCTGGTTTGTTAAAAAAAATGAATATTAAAACGTTGCGTACTTTTTTTTATAATTCGTAAGTAAAAAATTCCGGCTGGTAGACGTAATTGACAGTGTTTATGAATCGAACTTAGTTTAAATTTATCAGATCTATTAAAGGGGAGAGGAGATTTCACGCTGAGGAGGAGGAGGCAGGACAACAGGTTGTCCATTTCGCAAAAAAATAAATACTATTAAATTTTGTTCTATTTTTTAAAGGACCAATAAATAATCAATGTTTGTATAATTCTTATAAAAATTATTCAAGAACATCCTTATTCGATGCCGCTAGACGTACGTATATATAACCCCTTAAAGCAATTCCAAGACGCTGCTATCATAGTGCCTTCAAAATTAAATTCTAATCCCATAACTAATGGCTAAATATGCTACATCGGTTCTCCCCTATCTAAACGCTCTATATATACTGTCAAACTGAAAAGGTCACATCACAACAAACACTAAAATTTCCATTCATATCCCATTCAAAGCACCTTGCATCGAATTCGAATAAAAATGAAAATAAGGCTCAGCATAAATGTACTGCCGTGCTGCTCAACGAAATCAGATTAATGTTGCATTTTATCGCCAATCGACGCAGGTTGTTGCTACAAACAAAACATCCTGCCTGTGGGCTTCCTTCTTCTTTCTCTGCTTTTTTTCTTCATTTTATTGGTAATCCACTTAAGCAAATGACACTTAGAGTCATCATTACAAGCGTTTTTACTGCAGTAATGGCACATCTTGCACATAGTTTTCCCAATTTATTTTTATCCCTCAAACTCTTCAATAGCACAACATCACGTACATATACACGGATACATCCTGTGAGCGGGGTAGTGTGCGCGCACACGGGATGTTGCTCCTTGGCAAATCTAAATTTAATCTTTTTCTTTCTTGTGCAGGGCATTCAGCAGAAGTAAGATTGCGTAAATATTTCTTTTCTCTTCTCGTTGTCTCCTTCTTTCGTGTTATGCTCCACGAACAGACCTAATCGAAAAGGTGCAGAGGTAAAAAAAAAACCTGGAGTATACTCAGAATTCGTTGCCCCTTCAAGAAACGTGTATACCGACCGACATATCCTTAAGATGGCAAGATTTACCATCCCTTCATGAAAGAGAAGATAACACGCAGAGGGAAAGAATATCGAAAAAAAAAGAACAACCCAGGGTTGATAGCGCGAAAAGAAAAGAAAACAAAAAGGACAAGGAAAAATATGGATATTGCTTTTTTTCCATCCCCAGAAAACTACCCCTTCTTTAAAGCCCAGGCGGAATAACAAACAACAAAACACCATACGAGTATATCGCCATTACCCTTGCCTAGAGAGAAGAAGCAGAGGCGGTGGCGTACAGAAAACACTGAGGGTGAGTGATTCACTGCTGCATGCAGGGATGCTAGCTAGGGCTCCTTCTCACTACACCAACTCCACGCTGTACTGCTATCGACCCGTAAGGATTTTTCACATTTAATCTAACGAAAACACTGCTCCTGGGTAATAGCTTTATCTGCCGACAGAATTATGGCCTCCATGGTGATTCATGTGCCCATTTGCGGGAAAGGAATCACCAACGCGCCTTCGTCATCGTCGTCGTCGTCGTCACAGCGATCAATACTGCAGCAATACTAAGAGGGAGGAGGTGTGTGTCTTTCCACACATTCTATGATGTCAGCAAAGGAAGATGTTCTCTGGATTGGTATTAGAGCAATGTCAACATAGTATGTAGGCTTGGAGTTCTATTTTCGGTCTGGTAGTCCCTTTGATATTTTCAACCCTCGACGCCAACGCAGGAAATCCTGCCATCTATAGATACACTCACTCATATATATTTATATATATATGTATGTTCGTATAATAATAGCGGATTGTTCATTCACTTCTAGTGGCACTTTAAGGCAATTTTTTGGAATAAGTCGTGATGGTGATGATGGGAAATCTATTGGGTGTATGTGTTAACCTATCAACATCATCAATATTTGTTCAAAGTGCAATCATCTTGGGAGAGACCCTTCTGTTAACTACCAGTTACTGTCACTGTTTAATGTGCTCTAAATGTTTCAACGTAATTTACGATTTCAATAACAATTATTTGTCGCTCTTCTTAAAAAAAGTACTTTTGTTTATTTAGTGGAAAAGCATACTATTTGTTTTGCTTTCTATTAGATGGGAGTATTAATGAGAGAAGGGTTTCCCTTAGAAGAACTATTTACCTAAGTATATACTTACATATAAAGGCTTTACGGAATAAACCTTAATAAGCGGGAGCATTGAGTTCAGATCTGAAATTGATGAAATTCTTGTACTTCATTCTTTTTTCGCCTTCTGGAGGCAGCTAGACAAAAAAAACAAAAAAAAAAGGACAATTTGTAGAAGTAAATTTGATGTTGTAAGCAACAAGCGCTACAAGCTCAACGATCTTGAAACAGTGAACATATAAGACTTCTAGCTTTTTATGAAAGCTAAGAAATAAAGGCTAATAAGATCTCCAGAAACCCCAAATTGTCATTTTGCATTTTTTAAAAACAAATTTCAAAAAACTCGTTACATTGCTTAATTTAATAACTGTCCATGCGATAAGATCACTGCGCGTCAGGTTTCATGTTCGAATCCCAGAAGTTTGTTCACGGTCTCACTTTTCGCGGACGTCTGACAAACTTCCGAGAGTATTATTGTCACGAAAAAGTTTCTCAAATCGACCTTCGGATACGGCACTAAACTGTAGGTCCCTTCCTTTCGTGTGCAAAAATATAACGCACACAACACGAGTGGTTGCGAGGAGCTAGCCCAGGCACTTGAAGAGCTGTTGCGCCAAATACTTATTTTATTTTGAGATAATATTCTTAATTTATGTACTCGTGACATAGCTTGATCGAATAAGAAGTTCGAAGGTCCGTGGAAGCCTTCACGTCAAAGAATCCATTTTACGAGAAATAGAACGCGGCCGGCTCAGTTGGTATTGCCACGTTCAAAGGAGAGTTTATTTGAACCCTGTTAAAAAGGCAATATCAATTAACGTTCCAAAGACATCGCGAAGAATGGGCAGGCCTGGATCACACAAATGCAACGACACTAGTGTTTGATTTGCCTCGAAGTGATCCAATATCGGGAGTCCTGACCATGTTTTCTAAAGTCAAATAGGCGAACCCCATAGTAGAAATGCAGTGAAGTGACAGGGTTATGATCGCTTGTTTTCAGATCATAACCTCGCGGAAATAGGAAGAAGAAGAAGTCTCGAACGAAACTTGGATCAGATACACACAGATATGGACTTACCACCGGACAATAAGCAGCTTAACTCATTTTTAAAGCAACTAGCTGCGAGTCTGACAATCGTTTGTGTCAGAACTGCTGCTACTGCAGTTTGCGCGCGGTGGCGGTATGCTCTTAAATGTTAGTTTCACAGCTATGTTATGCAAAGCAAATTTTAATAGTTTCCTTTTATTCAGCTGCAATTAAAATGTATTATATTGACCAAATTATAAACAAATTGGGTGCAAAAGTGTTTAGTGTTACAAATGCTTTGCCGTATTTTCCCCCCCTTTTCATCTTTCTTGCGTAATTTTATCATTGCCCGTCAACCGATTTAAGCGACTAAAAATATTTTGGATAGAATATTTATTTGGAAGTTATTAAAATTGGATGAAGATGTCTTTAGTTACAATACTTTGAGAGAAAGGTCCCCGCCTTGGTCCCGTCTACATAGACTGGGAGTGGTGAAGAAGGTATTATTATGAATTGTATGACCTGTATAGTGTTATCGACCTAGCCAAAAGAGTGCGCATATAGCAACTGAAATGGTTTGGCCATATACAGTGAATGAATACCAACGCTCCGGTCTGGAAAGGCTTTAAATACACCGCAGGGAGACGACGCAGTAGAGCTTACCTTAAGTGTCGTTAACAAATGGACGAAACCTCAACCAACTCAGTGCACTCAACTGGACGTAGCTGGCTAATGAACGAGCCGATTACAGGGACTTGTTGGTTGAGGCTCAAGTCCTCCCCAAACTGTAGCGCAATCCAAATAAGTCGTGTAGCAGACATTCGTGGTGTGCAAAGGTGGTTCGGCAAATTTCTGATCTGACGGCATGCGCATCCAATCTCGAGCACAAAAAAGCGTCGGAGAAATATCAGATAGCCATATCACTATTCAGGTATGTATTTAATTACCTATAGACCAGTTTAGATATGTGCAAAAGCTGACAAGGTACACGCCCAATATAAGAGCGGTAAAAATGTAATAGTCTCACGTCGGTGGAAAATGGATCCTGTAGAACAGTGATGCCCTAAAAAACTGGCTAAATTGACAGTCAAATAATCACAAGTTTTGCAAAGCCCGAAGTGCAACAAAGAAATGTTGTGTCGTGCATTTGGTGAGATATTGTCGGTCCCATCTATTGTGATCTCTTGGTACAGTGCAGACGGCTTACATCTGATTTCCACTGTTATCAGTTGAGACGATAAGGTGCGAACATTTATCAGAATCACGCAGTATTGTACAATAAATTTCATTATTTTCCAGCACGACATTTCGTGCCTCTTTGGTCACCAGTCAAAAACTGCAGGGTATAGAATATGAAGTTTTCTCCAGACCTTAGTAATAAATAGATCTAGCGATGAAGGATTGTCGTTGAAATAGGGGCCTGAATAATTAGGATTAAAATTCCATCATTACTTAACTTAACTTAGCAAAGTTAACTTTAAGTAACTTAGGTAACTTTCTTAGCAAATCAATATTTCTTTGAATCATAGTATATGAAATATATAATGGTAATAGGAACAAAAATTCTAAGAAAAATAGTCTGAGAGTTACGTTAATTTTGAAAGTCTTCAGAACGAGTCAAGGTCATGTGATGTGACCTCGTCTTTTTGTAAATGTTTGACAGCTAATATCAAAACAATGACTAATGAATAACATCGACTCAGCCTCCTTCACAGCTTTAGGATTCCTGAATTCAGTTCCTTGAGCGCATATAAAGATATATACACGAAGTACGGGTACTCCATTTTCGCACATATTTCCATTTATTGCAGAGCTGATACAATCTGGTATATGTACATTGTAAACACTATATATTCTGATACTCTTACGATATTTACTCTATGTGAACTACATATGTATGTGCTACATTTAGAAATGGGTCATCTACCTCTACTTTTAGACACATAGAAATTGCAGTTTTATTTTATTATAAAGATAGTTTAGTCAGGAGAGACTACGGAAATTAGTACTGTCTTAAATTCTCACAACGAAAAGTTACCTGGTACAGGAATGGGAGTGTTTAGCATTTTTTTATTATGCCTAATGTATAACCTTCATTTCGGAAGTGTTACTTCAAAGCCATAATACAAAAAATAGGCATTGTAATGTATTGTCTAATAATTTTGTCAACGAAGCACAATCTTCTCAGTACAAAATATTCTACAGTCAACGGAAATATGTATAATTTGAAATGCAACTATATTTCAAATACACTTCGCTACAGAAATCAAATCATCTTTAATAAATTTCTACATTATGTACTCACATCTAAATATTCTAAATTTTCGAATAACTTATATAGATTTAGATTTAGATTCGATTTAATTAATTCATTAATTATTTACAATTCTTTACAAGAATTAAAAATCAAGAAAGCATGACAATAAGCCGTCTGCCGATTGACATTTTTTTTTTAAAAAACCATTGCTACTTTTCCTTTTCTTTATTTATTATAGTTGTATTTAATAAAACAAAAGCTAGTGTTATTCATCAAAATTAAAAACTTTCTATCATAATTCTTTTCCGATAAGCTATGCCTATCTTACAGTACGCTACCAGGAGAGACACTTGCGGTTCGTTGGGCTTGTTTATGATTTCTTCATGGGGAATTTGATCTACTTCAAAATGTACCGACTAGTTTCCCGGAGCGTAGGACATCTTCCCATGAAATGAAATATATCCTCCCTCTCCGCCATGTTACATATATTACACAAGACCGGTAGATCTTCTTTATGCGGTTGATAATTTAGTGGAAGTAGTTCAGCTTGCAGTTTTAGCATAAGTGATATTTCTTCACAGCCATTAACATCGTGAAAGTAGTTCCGGTCTTCCAAATTATGATCCAACTGCCTATAAATAGATGGATGCAGTGACTCTAATACTTCTCTTTCGATGTGTTGTCTGAAGTTAAGATCTACTACTGCTAACAACTGCTATAGCTTTGGCTTCCATGATTCCGTGTTGGCTTCATCTAAATCCAAGCTTATTCCACACGCGTGCGCTAGTTCGTTCCAATTGCTGTACCAAGCATTATTGCAACGTAGTGCTTCCATTGCAACTTTTCTTGGTAATCTTTCCAAAGGATATTGAATACATTTAAAATATAGTCCACCTGCAGTTTCAGTGTCTTTGTAGCCAGTGAAAACAGTCCAGTCTCCAGCATTATGGCATAGTTTCGGGTGTTGGGCGGTAAACGGAATATCCTTTTAATATAAAACCTCAATAGCTTTTCTACTTCCTCAAACTGCCTTCCGCCCCATACCTGGGCCGCGAAAAACATAGTTGACTCGGCAACCGCTTCGAAAACACGAAACTTACTGCTATGTACTAAGCATATGTTAGTAAAACATTTTCTCCACGTTCTACTTGTCGTGCTCTTGGTCTTTTGTAGCTTGCATTTCAGGTGATCTTCCATGCTTACGTTTTGTGTGAAGAGCATGCCCAGGTAGTTTTGCTTTTTAACGCTTTCGATCTATTCGCCGTTCGAAAACACTTTTCTCGTTGCTACACATCCTTCCCCTACCCTTTTTAAAGATCATCACCTTGGACTTCTTCAGGATTATTATTGGACTCCACCTTTTACAGAACTCATACAAACGGTTAATCATGATCTACATTGTCTCCGGGGAATTCGCTATCAATACTATAACGTCTGCAAAATGTAGCGCCTTTATGAACTCATAGACGTATGTACGTATATGTCAATCTGGTAGATGACCATAGGCCAAACCAAAACAGACTTGTTATGCTTTTGTATATTGGAATGACAACGAAATAAAAGTCTACAGTATCTATTTACCTATTTACTCTCAAGTGTTGCAGGGCATATGGTATATAAACTTCTTTTTAGGTTCAGCAGTAATCTGTTTTTGATTTCTATCAGCATATTCACTACTATTACCCTTTGTTGTTCTGCGTTAAGCAAAGCATTAGTCATTCCAATATTATTTACTTGCTTAGTTAGCGCTACAGTTCAGGGTGAACCTGGGCCTCAACCAGCAAGCCTCTCCATTTAGCTTGGATTTAGATAATTGGCTCCATTTGCGCACTCCAAGTTGGCTAAGGTCCTCCTGAACTTGTGCGCGCCACCTACGGCGAGGAGGTCCTCTACTGTGCCGTCCCTCCGGGTTAGATGAAGACTTTGCAGGCCGGAGCGTTGATGTCAATTCGCTCCGCATGTCCTAGACATCTCAAACGTCCAGCACGCAATTTTTTGACTACGTCGATTTAGCTGTACAGTTCGAATAGTTCGTCACTGAATGCCCTCCAAAAACTGTCAAGGTAAATGGGAGCGAATATCTCACGAAGAATTTTTCTCTCGAAGCGACCAAGGATATTTTCATCCGATTTCAATAAAGTCAATGTTTCAGCGCCATAAAGCAGGACTGGGATGATTAGGGTCTTGTGTAGAGTCTCCTTTGTTGTTCGAAATAAGACTTTACTGCGTAATTGCCTAATTAGCTAAAAAAAAACAGTGAATGGCAAGAGTTATTCTTCTTCTGATTTCTGCACTGATGTCGTTTTCAGAATTTATAGCAGAGCCAAGGTAGACTTGGACGTTCTGTCCAAGTAGTCGGTGTTGATTGTCCCTTCTTGTTAACAACATGTTTTTTGGTTTTGCCCTCGTTTATCCTTAAACCCATTTTGGATGCTTCTGCTTCAATGCTTCCAAAAGCAAACGCACCGGTGACAGCCCGCTGAGTTCTTCCAATAATGTCAATATTGTCGGCGTATGCAAGCAATTGTACAGACTTGTGATAGGTTGTACTTCTGGTGTTCGCTTGTGAGTTCCGCACAATCCGTTCAAGTACAATATTAAAGAAGTCACATGACAGCGCGCCACCTTGTCTAAAACCTTTTTTGACATCAAAGGTCTCGGTGAGGCGAACCCCACAGGCGGATTAGTAGAAATGCGGTGAAGTGGGAGAGTTATGATCCCTTGTTTTCGGAAAATAGCGCCGCAGAAAGGGGAAGAAGAAGAAGAAAGGTCTCGGTGAGTTCATTAACGAATTGGTAAAAGTTTGTCAGGTATACCGAAACTAGACATGGCTCTATATAGCTGCTCTCTGTCGATAAAGATTTGGACTTCTTGGTATTTTTCCAGGATCTGCCGAAGTGTGAAGATTTGATCGATGATGGACTTTTCTGGCCTGAAACCCCACTGATAGGGGCGAATCAGACTGTTGATAAAAGGATTCAGGCGTTCACACAATATCCAACATTTAGTAATAATTAAAAATAAAACTAGTAAAAATTTGTTGTGCAATTTTCATTTTAATGAGATTGAGTTGAAAAGAGCCCATTGTCCTGCTGTTGCTGTGGAACTGTGGCGATTAATGATAAGCTTCCTGTACCGAAGATTATTCACAGTGTGTATGAGGTATGTGCATGTATTAATAATTTGTATGCCATTCTTCTGTTTATGATATCGTTTTCAGCAGGTCACCATGACTAAGCATATGTCACAATAAATTACAAAAAAAATTAACCCACAAATAAAAAAAAAGAATGAGAAAAATAAATTATTTAAAATTCATAGCGTTGACTTGGGCATTCAACTTATGTTTTCTTTCTGTTTTCTTAATACTTCACAGTCTTAGAACAAGTTTAAATCAATGCAAAAGAGTGAATTTCACTAAATGCGGAAACTGACTTTCCGATGAGTTGCTCATCGAAAATATGTGTATTGCAAATCAAGAGTGTCTTCCAATTCAAAGTATTGAGTGATATCTGATGAAATGATGACAGCGATTAGTTGGGTAGATACACCCAATGTGTAATGTTAGCATAACATGATTACGCAACAAAGGGAGCCATTTCTTTTCCTTGTCTCCGAAAACATGCCAAATTAAACAAAATTACTAGACAAAGTTTCGAATCTAATTTATACATTAATTATTTCAAAAAACAAGATGTTGCAACTTTAACTAAATTTACCTGATTTCTAATATATTCCACTTCATTTCTTCTTCTTGTCACATAACGACTACCACGACGAGAAAATTTCTCCCTGGGTGGCTCCTCCTAGTACATAATATGCAAAACAGGGCGGTTGTTGTTTTATGTTTATTTTTTGAAAATTGGATTGAAAGAAACTTCAAACAAAGTATAGATTCCCAAGTGGAGCATATGTTCGTTCTTCTCCTTCTTTTTGCAGATGCTACACATAGCGTGTATCTTGAACGTATCTCCTCCGGAATCTCAATGCTGTCATGTACTTTCTCCATTATTTATATTAAAATTCGAGCAAGTTGCTGATGCCGAGCGACGTTATACTGGTACTTCCGAACCCTCCGAGTTTTGTCGCGATCGTGTGCACACACGTCCGCCATTTATTTTAATGGTCGCCGTCGGGGATGATTATGCCGCGCCGTCGATGTCGCGCGATGTGCACAAGGGTGCATTAATAATTTGTTCTTATGATTTTCTTATTGCTAAATTATTACTGCTGAATGTTGCGATAGATGGGCGACAGTCAATTGGAAGTCGTAACGCAAGTCGTTACGAGCAATTGGGATTTAGTGTTGTACTCGTTACACATGTGTGTGGGTAGATTTGTCTGTATATAGAGCGTACAGGAGTAAAATTTGCAAATTTATTTTTATTGTTACACTTGAACATGAATTTGTCGGAGTAATGAAATTTTTACTTATATATTCATTCCTAATTGAATGTGATCGTAAATTGATGTATAGTACAAATGTATGTAGTTACCCTTATGCTTAAGTAAATTGGGAGTACAACATTCAAAAAGTCTTGTGCCTAATTTGAGAACTAATTGATATCGAAGTAGGTACATTGAGCATATATGTTATAAGTCTATTAAAAATTAGATAATTTGAACCGAGGAATCCCCTAGACAACAGGAAAAAGAAGGCATAACAGACATAAGGTCTGTTTTTCGAGTACAATTCCTAATTGTTATACTTGGAAAAAGTCGCATCTTTTAAGTTCACAATCCATTACCTTGCGTTTCTCAGGGGTGAATATTCAGAGACTATAGGGTGGATAGAATTAATGAAGAAGACATGCTAAATGTCACATCACATTGCCTTCGAAAAGGCTCAGCATAGATACCCTTTATCCTCGTCAAGAAAATGGGATACTCTTCAACCAAAATGAGAGCTATGGGGAGCCAATGCCTACAATTGCATGTGAAGAACTTTTCAGAGTATGCGACAAAATATAAGATCGAAAGGCTCCGGGATTTGCCGGATTACTGCAGAAATGGCGTCTTTCCAGAGCCCTGAATGCGACAACAACTAGAACTGTTGCCTAAAGGACACATACTACCTAGTGAACCCTTGTCTAATCGGCCCCTTTGTATGCTCGACACGATGGGAAAAATCCTCGAACAGGTAATATTTAATAGACTTGAGCCTGCCATCGAAGCGGCGGGTGATCTAGAGGAACATCAGTACAGCTTTCGTAAGTCGCGATCAATAGACGCGGTGACTGATTCTGACGATAGAATCGAGAAGTACCAAATTACCGGCGGTGTTCCGTAAGGATCGGTCTTAAGCCCTCTGCTGTGGAACGTGATGTACGACAATATCTTACGTCTACCAACTCCACGGGAAATATTGTTTTGATGAAATATTAGTTTTGGTCGTTGCCGAATTGCTCGAAGTAATAGAACTCTTCTGTAATGAGTTCATACAAACAATAAAGTACTGGCTTGGGTTGCAACTTGAGGATCATTCAACTTAAGCCTTAGAGTCGAAGAATACGGGGTCGTTTGACAGCTATCTTTTAAATACTTAGGGGTGGTGATTAATTCTCGTCTAACCTGTAACCACCACCTGGAATACGTGTGCAAAAAGTGCACTTTCAAGGCTCATGGGCATTATCGAAGGACCAAAACAAAACAAAAGCCTCCTATTCGCGCGGGTCACACAGTATAGCAGTCTGGCAACAACAGTGGAACGAATCGCAGAAAGGAAAATGGACGCATTAGTTGATACCAAGGGTCGGCACCTTGATGAATAGGAAGCATGGAGAAATAAATTTTTACAAGGCGCAAAGAGTATAGTTGAGTTCAAAAACGTAAAAAAAGTAGTTTCGATGCGGTAGCACTACCCTTTTGATACGCACCTGCAATGCAACCTTAACACTTGTATACATTTTACTTTGCACAAGTTTGACGTTACGGAACGCATTTTATATATCATAGAGTAGGTATTTGCTAAAATTAAAGCGGCAAACTTTAAATTAAAACAAATTTAAGTGAGTGGGTTGAGTGTATGGCAGAACCCACAAATGTATCTAACAGCTATCTAAATTTATTTACGATAAGAAAATTATTAAAAACTCACAGAAACAGACGTGTAGTAGCTTCATCCATTTTTCTTTGCAAATGTCAAATGAAAGCGTCGAAACATTTTCGATGCATGATTTGCTTAGATAATGCGCATCGACAACCTTTCGGATGTGTTTAGAAACCTGCGACTTTGTCAAAACTTTTTCATTTGACTTTTGGAATTTAAGACCTTGCATCTAATATGCATCTGATGCAGTTTGGAACTCACCCTATTTCTTTTAACACAAGAACGATACTATTCCACATTGCCTTCGTGTGATAATGTCTCAAAAACGTAGAACACGTGTTTTTTTCAATATCCGCAGTACGAAAATGGGGGAATGATACTGCAGAACAAATTCGGTGAAATTAGACACTTAGAACGTATACATGACGCGAATGTTAGCACTCGATAGCGAACCACTGCTTTACACCGACCCTCGCGAAGTAATACCTAACGGTAGTACCACAAAGATGTAATTTAATTCGGTCCGCCACTGTTCGGGGAAGGTATTTTTAGCCGGTAACAATCCGACACTTCAGATGGACTCCGGCCATTGGTGCCTATGCAAGGCTTCCACCTTCCTACGCAAAAAAAGGTGTAGCACGAAGGCCTGAGTTACAAGTTAAGACAGGTTCTTGGGAACTGGTATGCAAGATTGCAGAGCGCAACTGAATACTCAGAATTTAAGGTAATCGGCGCCTGAGTTCGTCAACGAATTGTTCTTGCCCCAGTCTTGTTCTTATTCTACACTCACGATATATCTTAATCAGACAAAATCTTCGAATGTTAAAGTTAATCAAAAGATTTAACAACTTACCCATTTGTATTAACTAGGTACAAATACCGTATGCAAACAAGCGATATATCTAGGAAGGACGCTAGATGTGAAATTTAAATAGAATTCGCACGACAAAAAGAAGCACGGCGAGGTAAAAAAAAAATTCTGACAAATGTATGGGCTACTTGAAAGCCATTCCAAGTAAAGCATATATGTACCTACGAGTATATACGAGATTAGGTTAAGTTAAATGGAGTTTTTCTGAGACATAACATCTGAGTTTCAAAACCACAACAGCAATCATTCCCCCCCCCCCTCTCTCTCTCTCTCTCTCTCTCTCTATCCTTTCCAACGCCCGCACTGTGTGTAAACATGTTAAGGGTATTCTCGTAACCCCCTGAGTGCGCGCAAAGTATATAAAAAATGAGGAACATTGTGTTACAACGTGAGCCAATTATTTCCATGATTCTTGGAACAATTTTTATTTTTGGATTAATTTCCAGATGCTGCTGATATCTGAATCGGCAATATCTGTAAATTTCTGAAAGAAATATTCTCCAAGAGTTTGTTTTCTTGCTGAGGATAGTGCTGGGCAGCCACATAACAAGTGATCGTGTGATTCCTCTTCCTTTTCATCAATACAGCTGCAACAGAAGTCTCGCAGAGTGCCTGCTCAATGCATAATGACCAGTTAGCGCCCCAACTAGGGTACCTACGAGTAGCTTAATTGTGGCCACGTCTGCTTCGCATGGTGCTAATGTGAAGATTTTGTATCTTGCCGTTTCGATAGCTAAACGAAGCTTCAGGTAAAAATAGCCTACCATCCGTAGTCGAAAGCTCCTGTTTAGTGTGATGAAGTGGCTAATTCATCTGTTCTGCAGTTACCTGAAATATTAGAGCCAGCACAGAGTAAGATTGCAATAATTCGGTATCCTATTTATGGATGCACGACAGTACTTTACCAATTTCGATATTATTATTGATCATTCGACTACTTTTGTAGCTGGTTGACTGTCGCTGTAAATAACGATGCCCGAGCTCGATACCGATCTTCAACCACTGAAAGCTATTTTTATATAAGCAAACTTTTTTATAAAAGAAATGGCTTAAACGTATATGGAGGTGTGCTATACTACTCTAGAGTTGTAGTAAGCCAAGCAAAGTAAAATCAGTCCGATTAATTGCGAAAGCTTGTGTGAACACTACTGCGAAGGCATAACACTGGCAGTACTCGTAGCTTGGTCATATGGCTGGAAAAATTGTTCGTTCTGTAGGATGATTGATTTGCCTATGACGTCGGTTATCGCGAAAAAAAATACTGTGAATCAGAAGCAAAGGCAAAAAGTAATAAAAATTCTCCCCAGTTATCTGGGCGGCACTCCCAGAGTTTCACTGAAGCATAAGCAACTGAGCTTTAAGCCACTACACCAAATCTTTCTCTCTCTCTCTATCTATCCTTTCCAACGCACGCACTGTGTAAAAATATGTTAAGGGTATTCATAACCCCTTGAGTGCGTGCAAATTATTAAAAAAAAAAACGCGATGTCTGAAATTCTCAATATACGGACGTGAGTTAATATATAGTAGATCCTACATTGATTTAAGAAAGCATAGGAAAAGACGTCATAGAGGCGGAAAGATGGGATATGACATAATTAAATCCCGTATTGCACTTGTTAAAGGGCTTCTTGTAAGTACCAATGATGTCCTTAGGCATGAAGTACTTGTTCCTACAATTTTTGTAAGCAGCCAGCTTGTCCTTTTGTAATCTTGAACATTTAGGGGAATCGGTGCCTTTGATTTACTTGACCTCGCACTAGTATGATAGTTTCTTGCGAAGCTTGGGTACCTACGATTTTACTCGCCCTGATTAGTGAAAATAATGCTCTAGTTCGCGTCGTGGCTTTTTTGGTACTGTGGCGACATTTTGCTGCGAGTATGAAATGTGAAACGTAATTAAAAAGTTAAAGGTAAGATATAGTTTGTTGAGGCAAATGACGCTGAGCAAAAGGCCTAGAGGGTTAGGTAGTGTGCATGATAGTATAGGCGCTGATGTCGACATCTATTGTCCTAAAAGTATAACAAACAGTTTTAAGTACTTTGCACTAGATTCTTACTTAGAAGCTCTAAATGGGATCTTTAACACGGAATTCGGTTTCAATTTATAGGTCTTTTATTGGAGTAGGGCATCTGAAGGATGCTTTGGGCACGTTGGTGTTATTCATGTCAGCTGAAGTCATCTCGCAAAGTTATGCTCATAGCTGTATGCGTAAACTATACAAGTGATACCTTCCAGTTGTCCACGGTATGGTGAAGTCGTACTATCAGTTTAGACAACAAACTACGATCGTTGCGCTCAAATGTGGAATAGGCCTTATGGGTATTTTACCTAACAGGTAACAAAGAGCTTTGTCAGAGAACTGTTTGGAAATGTGTCGATTGGGGCGAAAGCCATAAGACTTAAGAGAAGAAACCGGATCTAATATCTTATACACAGTTGCGAGTACTCGTTTCTGTTAGTGTTATCCGCAGTAGTGCAAAAGCCATCCCTGACATCCTAAATGTGTATAATAGTGAAAAATTGTCTTTTAAAAACAAGTACGATTAGGAAAATATTGAATGGTTTTTCACCACCAATGTTGAAATGTGCCAAGGGGCTTTATTCTTCGCCAAACACTTGAGTACTTTATAACAAGATATTGAACATATTTTTGGCTCAAGGTGTCATTACTGTCTTTAATAGTAAGCCCTTGTATGCTGGAATCTACTACAAAATTCTTCAAGTCCCGGTTTTTTAGCACATACAGGGGTTTTGTATTACTATTATTCAAAAGGAAAGAGGACACACCGTCAGCCGATCAAATTCTTCTTTAACTTCCGAATTATTAAACCGATTTTGAGGATTTTTTTTGACTAAAAGACATTCCTGAAAGTTTTTCTTCAATGTATCTGCAGGAAGTTGGCACAATACATAATCCACTTCAAGCCCTTAAAATAAAAAGATTTGGCCATCCGTTGATTTCCTTTTAAAATTGCTATAAAAAAATCCATTTAATATTTTTGAAAGTTTTTTTTTTGCCGTATTGAAGAGAGTATACTTTCCGATTATTTTTAGAAAATAATTTAATTTTGATGACTCTTGCGGCTGGCTTCGCAGTAGTCCATCCTGTCTATCCAATTTTGCAGTAGATTCTTGATAGTTCGCGACTCTATTTTACAAATGCAAGTAGCTCGATCAATATTCTACCTAAGTGTCTGAATTATTTCTGGATTGTTATTGGATGAAGCAGCATCACCAAAACGGCTGATTACACGATTATTCAACTTAGTGCGTAAGAGATCGATTGTTGGACGGCTTGTATGGCACGTAGCAATGGGGGTGTTGTTGAAACCAAACATCATTTAAATTTATATATAACTAAGGAGGAGTTACTGGCCAACCAAATTGGTTATCATGCCTCTATAAGGCTTTTCGTTGACCGTAGCGTAGTTGCCATCTTAATCTTCGAAGAAAACTGGACCAATAATGCTGCAAAACCACACCAAAAAGTCACACGGTAAGGATTCTCGGTTTAGCGGGCAGGACGAGCGCGGGGATAATTTGTGTTATCAGTTGGCATGCCAATCTCACGAACTTTCTTCACAAAATTGCGTACAGCATGCACGGTTAGTGCATTATTTCGAACGAATTTTTATTTTTTTTTTCAAAATCCGCACTGCTTCGGTAACACAGCACTCACCTTGCAAATAAGTTTCTAATCTTTCCCAACGCTGTTCAAGCATAGATGGATTAATTTCGTACTGCGGAGATATGATACTGTGCTTCTGTAAATTTTTTGAGCGCGAAAATCAAAATCCGTCTTATTTGAAATTAAAATATTCAAAAAGATATTTCTTTGGATTAGATTTTTCTTAAAAATATCTTTTCAACGATATAATTGCAACATGCATACATCAGAGAAAAACACATTTTTGTCGATTCCTTTGGTTGCACTGAAGCCGCCCCCGAAATAACGGTCATCGGAAGAGAAATTGACTGAACGTTGACAGATCTAGCCATAAATATTCTTAGCTATGCCGAACTACTGCCTACATCACCCACTATACTGTCAGAGTGCGCAGTATGAGAATGAATAATACAGATTCTCCAAACCCACTAAGCCAACGGGAAATGTTGCAACATTTACTAAAACAACTGACACAATCAACGTAAGCACCCTGCTGGACAGCTCGAGGTAGGACATCAAGGAGTTGTGGGAAATACTCTATACTGTAACCAGTACACAAATTTATCTAACTATTTTAATTAACTATAAATATAACAAATACTATTAAAAAGAAATCAGTTTAATGTCTGTTAATTAAAATTACCAAAGCTGACTACCAAACTCTTGCAAATTAAATATTTAACTTGAATAAAGTTAAAATTCCATTGAATGTGTCACATTCAGCCTTATTAATGACCAATTAAGGCAATTGTGTGAATTTCAGTCGGCGTCTTACGGCCAATCGATGACATCTTAATGGCAACTTAAATCGACGAACGAGCTACAAGTAGATGCTAATGTTTCAAGTTTTGTTTTTAAAGGAAGCGTCACGTCGTCGTTCTTCTGTGCTGTTTTTCATTCACTGTTCTACTCACTGATTGAACGAGTTGTCATGAGTGTTATCATGAATCTACCAATTTAAGGCAAAAAGAAAACATATACATATATGTATATACATAGATTGGAAGCGAATGGGAATTGTTGGTCTTTCAATTATCAGCTTGAATAATAAATCCATCCAGTCCAATAACCCTAGACCGAGACAAAAGGCTCCGCATTAATGAAATGTATCTTATATTCTCTGAAATGGACTATTCAAAGTGATTTGACTGTCCATATATGGAGTATCTTAATGGCGACAAGAAGCTAATAAAATTCCAATGAATATGCTAATAATTGATAATTTAATTTGTCTTACTTCGATTGGAGAATATTTTATTCCACCAGTGCGGGGTAAGTGAAATACAACCCATATCATACTGCAACTGCGTAGACTTTTAATTTGAAAATTATGTAGGAGGTGTAATATTATTTTGAAATATTATTGCAAATGGAAAGTTTGACAGTTTAAGCCGTTGTATCGCACAGCTTCCATTTTTTAATGACAGTTAAAGTGGAAGTTTCTAAACTTGACCAGGTGTCATTCTAGCACTTAGTACTAATTCCACTGAAGCCCCATCTAATTCTGACACTAATTAAGGGTCAACTACATTTCAAGCAAATTTCATTGCAATATAAAAAATGAGATACACAATGAACTGCACACCGAGAAAGATAAAAGTAAAACTTTGCGAGAAAAACACATAACACGATTTTGGCAGTCGATCAATATATAGAGATTGTTTAAAAGAAATTCATTATTTTTAAGGATACAAAGCAACTTTAAATTTTGATATTTGATACTGCCAACGAAAAGCACGTAGAGCGGATTCGAAACCTCGGAAAGACCTGATAGATCCTACAAATCTAAAAAATCTGACAAAATTCGACACACTCAATAAATCCGACAGAATCCAAAGATCCGGCATATACGACAAATCCGGCAAATCCCCCAAATTCAACAAATTCAACAAATCCAACAGATAAGACAGATCCCACAGATACGTAAAATCCGACAGATCCGACAAATCTGACATTTCCGACAGATCTTACGAATCCGAAAAATGCGATAAATCCGGCAGTTGCGATATATAAAACAAATCCAACAGGGTGGGAATGGTGTAGTGGCAATGTTGTCAGTTGCCAAGTCAGTGATTCACGGTTCAAATCCTGATGTCAACAAGCATTTATTTATAAAAAAAAAACAATTCGACAGTTCCAAATCCAAATAATACGGTATTCGGTAAATCCGACAAATGTGACAAAATCAGCAGTTTTGACAAATCTGACAGCTCCGACAGATCCGATATATCCGACAGTTCCGACAAGTATGACAGATCCGACAAATCCTACAGATCCAACAAATCTGATGAATCATAAATATCCAATATATCTAACAAATCCGACAGACCCGACAAAGTCTAGAAAATTTACCGGATCTGACAAATCCGACATATATTGGGCGGATCCTACAAATTCGACAAATGCGACAAATCCGGCAATTTCGAAAATTCTGACAGATCTGACGAAGTCGACAGATCCGACAAATGTGACAGATCTGACGACTCCGATGGATCCGACAAATTCGACAGACAAATCCTACCGACAAATGCGACAGAGCCGATAAACCCGACAACGCCGATAGATCCGATAAATCCGACAAATCCGAAAAGTCCGATAGATCCGACAAATCCGGCACATTTGAGAAATCCGATAAATTAGACAGATCCTACAAATCTGACAAATGCAGATAGATCCGACGATGTCGACAGATCCGACAAATCAGACTGGTCCGGCAAGTCAAACATATCCAACAAATATGACAAATTCTACAAATCCTACAAATGCGACATATCCGACAAATGTGATAAATCACATAAAACCAACAAATCCAACAAATCCGACAAATCTTTCAGATCCTACAAATCCGACATATCGGACAAATGCGAAAACCCCGACAATACTCACAATTCTGATATATCTGAGGGATCCGACAAATCTTACACATCCGGTAAGTCCGACAAATCCGACAGATACAACAAATCCGACAGATCGCAGACATCCGACAAAGTCGACAAATCTGGCAAATCCGAAAATCCGACAAAATCGACAAATCTGACAGATCCGACAAATCCGACACATCCAACAAGTCCGACAAGTTTTGTAAACCCGACAAATGCAACAGGTCAGTCAAATCTGAGAGATCTAACAGATACGACAAATCCGACAGATCCAACAAACCCGCCAAAATCCGACAGATCGGTCAAATTGGTAAAATCCGACAAATTCGACAGATCCGACATATCCGAAAAATCCGACAAATTCCATAAATCCGTCCCGACAAATCCGACAATTTAATTAAATTAAAATTTAATTCATTTACACGTTTTTAAAAACTTTACAATTATATTGCATTAACCGTCTAATGATTTCGACCGCCTCTATTAAGGCCTATTAACCAAAAAGAAGTTTCCGCTTGGAAAACAAACGCATATTTTCGTAAAGAGAAAGGAAGTCTAATGTTGTCGTCTTCTATGAAGACACCAGCGCCAGACTATTCCTTGACCCTCGACTCTGAATTTGTGTATCAGCTGAAGTTCTGGTGTCATTCCATCAGAGGGCATATCTATATAAGACCAGAGTCGTAAGATAAGTGTCGCGCAAGTTCATCAAAATTTTAGTGTGGAGTATAGCTTTGATAGTACAGCCCATGATATAAATATCAAGAGGAGGTAAGTTCAGCAAATCATCTAGAGCAGAGCCAGGCGTCCCGGAAAAGCTCCCGTCAGCCGAGACAAGCCGTTCTTTGGAGTCTGGCGCAAAAGGCAGCCACACTGACTGATAATATAATAATATTGTTTGATGAATTCAAGTGAAATTGTCATTGATGCAGTCAATCCAAGTCTAGATATTAGTACTTTAGACAACGAACCGAAAGCAGTTTCATCACCATTACCATCGACGTCTATTGCTTCTGCTGCTGTTGCTGAAGTAAGTACCTACCATTAACCGTCTCAGAATCCATTGTTGTCGCTTCACGATTTAGAAAACGTAAAAACGACTCAAATCACACGAATGAATTGCAAGAGTAAGGCGGCCCAAATTTGTTGAGAACTGAAGAATCTGCAGCTGCATATAAATGATCAAATGAATTTGTATGCTCGCCAACAGAAAATCGATACTCGATTTGTCCCTAATATACAAGAGGTTCTCAAATGTTCTTCATGTCTGTGTGTCGCTACACAAACTTTCGTTCTTACTGGGGAAGGCATTATTCGTTCGAAGCAATCAGAAAAACAATAACTCGCATGAGATTCGAACAAATGCGTCAGTTTTCCTGCATTTCAATGAAAATTTGACTGAGATTCCGAACGGCCAACTTGGACCCAATAAATTGCACAGACTGTGGCCACCGCTAACTCGGATCTTACGAGAATGGGTGGTAACCCAACTTGTCAATAAATGCCAGACAAACCACACAAATGGGGAACCAAGCTCTTTGTACTGTGCAGTGCTGACAGTGTTTTGTCATAAAAATTCTAGTGCTAATGAGGAAAAAATCCCTTTTTCCCCATGCCTGGCTTCGAAAAGTACCTCAAATTTTTCCTCAGACACTTTATAAAAAGAAAACAGGAGCAATAATCCCTTCTATTACACTGCGTTACGAGAGATAATATCAAAAATACGTACAAAATTAGGAGTGACAAAACGTTTATTGGCATTGAAACTTAAAAATTTAAAAACGAAAACTCATTTAATTCATCGAAATTAATATTTTAACAAAATATTTGTAATTCTTATTTATTATATATTATTATTTGTATTCTATGATTTAGGTTTTACGTTTGTGACTTGTTGAATCTTCTCGCATTAAAGACCAACAGTAATCCCCTAACATGGCCTCTTCATGTCCTGGTGAAAGCGTTCTCACTGTTCGTCACTCACCGCTACAAGGTTTTTTGGAAAAAATTCAAAATGTGAATGCAAAAAGTGTATTTTCAATGACATTCTGCAACCTAAATCCTCCTTATAAGTTCTCAACAAGTTTGCGACTAACATTTCAGAATTGTTGGCCCGGTAATTTCCTAGAAACCCGTTTATTACAGCTTTTAATGATGTCCAAGCTGGTTTTTCCTTTGCATTTAGCTTAAAGTCAAAATTGACATCTTTCATCAGTTTTTGTATTTGCGCTCCAACAAATAAACCTTCTTTAAGTTTAGCATCACTTAATTTAGGAAATACAGATTTTAAATGTAAAAAGCCTTCACCAGTTCTGTTCATAGCTTTTACGAAATTCTTCATTAAACCCAACTTTATGTGTAAAGGTGGAAGAAGAACATTATGTGGATTAATCAGAGGTAAATATTTAACATTTGATTGTCCAGCAACAAATTCCGATCGCATCGGCCAATCTTTAATATAATATAATAAGTACTGTTTCTCTTTAGCTCGACTGTCCCACATACACAAAAGGCAGCAATACTTTGTAAAGCCACCCTGTAATCGCAGTAACAAGGCTATCACTTTTAAGTCAGCACAAACTTTCCAAGTTGAGTCTCTATATTTTATCAAATTTAGTATGGATTGCATAGTATCGTATGTTTCTTTTAAAACGATTGAATGGCTACAGGTATAGAAGGATATTCGCTTCCATTATGTAGAAGAACTGATCCATCAATAAAGATACGCTATTCATTCGTTCTGTAAGCGATTTGTAATTCATTCATCAATCCGTTAATGTCGTTACAATATCACATAGATTCGTTCTGTGTGAAGAAGGTAGCTAAATGTTTATTCCTTTCCCTGACAAAGATATCTTAGTTTCTGGTGATAAAAAATTCCATTCTTGAAGTCTAGAACCGAGAATTTCAGACGGTCTGAGAGATAAATTTAAGTCACGGAACAAATCATTCAACTCTAACTTATGTCCTGTATCCCTTTGTGGGTCCTAGGGCCTCTACTACGCCTACGCGCCATCGTGTACGGTTTCTGGCAATGTGTCTGAGTTCTCCCCAACTTTTCCCTAACTGCCGTGACTCCTTCTCGACTGTTCTGCGCCATGTTCTCCTCGGACCGCCAGGTCTTCTGCCATCATGAGTTAGAGGGTTCCATTGCATAGCATGGTTCGCTATGGAGCTGTCACCTTTTCGGAACGTGTGACCAAACCACTGCCACTTCCGCCGTTGGATAGTTGTGCCTATTGGTTCCTGACCCGTTCTCTCGTAAAGGTGTTCGTTAGAGATACGATTGGGCCAGAAAATCCTTAAGATATTGCGAAGACACCTATTAACAAACGTCTGCAGCTTTCTGGTGATAGTAGTGGTCACTCTCCACGTGCTGCAACCATATAGCAGCACGGATTCAACGTTGGAGCGGAACAGTCCTATTTTGGTGCTCAAACTGATTGCATTGCTTCGCCATATTTTGGACAACATACCGAACGCGGACTTTGCTTTGGCAATCCTGTTGGCTATATCCAGTTCGGTTCCACCATCGGCCGAGACAATACTCCCAAGATACTGGAAATCCTCTACTCTCTCTACCGGTTGTCCAGCAATGCATATTTGAGCCGATGAGTTAGTTCCAAGGCTGATAATTTTAGTTTTTGCCGTATTAACTTTCAACCCGACGACACCTGCCTCCCTCTCCACATCTGCTGTCATTTGGTGGAGGCCCATAATTCTGTGGGAGAGTAAGCATACATCGTCAGCGTAGTCAAGATGTTTAAGTTGAGATGTAAGAGTCCATCGAATTCCTACGTTTCCCATCAACAAAGCTGCATGAAGCACATCGCTAATCACCAATAGGAATAATATTGGTGAAAGGATACAGCCTTGTCTTACCCCACTTTGGATCTCAAATTCCTCAGACAACCTTCCCCTGTGCAGAACGTGACATTTGGAGCCTTCATATGTAGCTTTGATAATAGCAATTAGTTTATCGGGAATGCCTCTCCTGCTTAAGGCACGCCAAATAAACTCCCTGTTGACACTATCGAACGCCTTCTCAAAATCGATGAACAGCAGGTGCAGTGGCGATAGATATTCAACACACTGTTCGATGATAATCCGGCGGCTGATAGCAAAATGGTGAATTTGGTTGGAGGTTGCTTGCGTGTCATTGGAAACCCAGCTGACTTTGTGGCAGGTCTTGTGCTCAAACATGATGCCACCTATCACAAGGCGGTTGGCATTGCAGAAATCCACAAACCTTTCGCCGTTGTCATTGCGGTTGCCTAGTCCATGCTTCCCGATTACATGTTTGAGGCCTTCGTTGTCGCTGCCTACCTTGGCATTCAAATCCCCCATCACTATGACAATGTCTCCATTTGGTGTTGTGTTGAAGACGGCGCTTAAGAGATTGTAGAAGCTCTCCTTTTCGTCCTCAGACGAACTGTTTGTTGGGGCGTAACACTGTATGATGGTGACGCGTCGTACTCTAGTCCGGAATCTGGCCGTTAAAATCCTATCACCATGAGGCTGCCAGGAAATTAGGCCCTTGCGTGCTGTTGTTGTTAGCAGTCCGACTCCATATTCCCGCGGACTTCCGGATGGTCTTATAGAATAGAGTAGTACAGTGTTACGCGTTGGAGACTGGAACTCCCCCGCTTCTAACCATCTTACTTCACTTACCCCCAAAATATCCAGTTTATATCGCATGAATTCGTTTTCCAATTGGAGGAATCTGGCATTGTAAGGACCTTCTCTTCCAGAGTCGAGGAGCGTCTTTCCATTCCAGAAACCTATCTTTGTCCGGGTACAATAGCCAAAAGTCGTCAACATGTGATCATTCCTTATCTGAGGCATAGTGTCGGTTTCTGTAGGGGGCAATATTCGGTAACGCAGGTTGCTGGCCCACGTTACCTAGCCTAGAATCAAGCCCCTAGACAACCCGCACTTACAATTTTGGCCTATACGTATAAGGGTTTATACGTATAGTTGCCCGGGGACCACCACTAGGAGGTAAAGTAAGCACTTCATCACGAACTTGATTGTTGCGCTACTGGCCCAAGCCAAGTTTTGAGCAGTCAGTAGTTTCCCGATCAATCGCAATGCAGGTCCCCAAAACTTAACTCTTGCTGCTGAATCATGTGTGGTTCTTTCAATGAACTGCTAGGAGGTACATATTCGGATACTTCCTTCTCTAGCCCATAATTTTCTTCACTGCCATCATCACTTGATATAGCACATGGTTCTGGTGTTCTTGGCATGAGCAAATGAAATTCTTCACTATGAGGTATTGGCATGTACACAGAAGCTACTTTAGGACATTCAATTTTTTTTTTTTTTTTTAAACCTTTTGACTTTAGTCAAACAAAAATAGCAGTCATCGTAATGATTTATTTGTTCACGCCAAATCATTGGAATAGCAAACGCCATCGACTTCTTTTTACCACTTAACCATTTGATAATGGTAACGTAACGTGAGATACAAAACAATTTCGGAATCCATCCTTTGTCTTGTTTTACAGAACGATTAAAATAAAGCAGATAAGCCTGTTTTACTTTTCAGTTACAGCCCTACCTTGGGCCTTTAGAATGTATTGGCCACACACATAAGAGAATTTATTGGGGCTATTTTCACACGTACGATAACCTTTTTTTTTCATTTTTAGTTTATAGAGTGATTGTATTGTTACTTTAAACTATCTCAACACAGCTTAAATCACTTTTTAAAATTATTCCAATTGCCAACCGACCGAGCAAGATAAATAAATTGAATTATTTTTGCACTTAACAACAGATGAAGGTAGCTATCATGAATGCGTCAATAACACAAGAAGTTGACGTGATGGAACAGTTTTGCTTTCCGTTACTATCTTAAGTTTCTATAAAGAAAGAGTTATACATATCATCACTCATGTTACCAAAACCTTGTCACGCAGTGTTATTTGGGAACATTTCGTCCCCCCCTAGGTTGACAAAATTTTTGAGTCCTGAAAGATATCTTCATTAGCGGAATCAGGTGTTCTATTACATCAATAAGAACATTATGCACCACAAAAAAAAAACAGACAACTGTACTTCCACCACTTTAGTTTTATCCGTATCTTATTTCTGGCTTTTTTAGATTGTTTTAAAATTCTTTATATGTTTTGCCCCATACGGTATTTGAAAAGTTTTATTTTGACAGAAAACTTGGTAGTACTATGTGCTTTGCAGAATGCTTTGAAATCATCATCTGCTACTGGTCTTAACCAAGAGGCGAATTCGTTGTCGATAAGGCAGCTCGACTGGAATCTATCTTTTTTAAATAGAAAACGTGTGCCAAATATTAGCATTACAACAAAAACAGTAAAATACTAATGCAAGACTTTTCTTGCTTCAACAATTTCCTCAATTGCGCAAAGTTGAGCAACCTTACGTAAGGACGAAAATTGTATTGCCTGACAAGCCATGCAATGAAACCCGTTAACACAACAGGTGCGAATACAGAGGTTTGGGTGGCAATGGTGTAGTGGTAACGTCGTCAATTGCCACGCTCATGGTTTTTATAGTTCAAATCCTGACGTTAGCAAGCATTTTTTTTTCTCATAAAATATATGATATAAAGTCAGTCCGATCAATTGCTGCTTGTGTGAACACTACTGCAAAGGCATAACACTGGCAGTAGCTCATATGGCTGAAAAAACTGTTCGCTCTGTTCGATGATTGATTTGCCTATGACGTCGGTGGTCGCGAAAAAAATACTGTGAATCAAAAGCAAAGACAAAAAATAATAAAAACCTCCCCAGTTATCTGGATGCCACCCCCAGAGTTTCTCTGAAGCATAAACAATTGAATTGACCTTCAAACCACCACGCCAAATCTTTTTCTTTCTCTCTCTATCCATCCTTTCCTACTCCCGCACTGTGTGAAAACATATTAAGGGTATTCATAACCCCTTGAGTGCGCGCAAATTATTAAAAAAAAAAACAGAGAGATCCTCGTATGCCGTGGCGTAGAACGGTCGAAAATGAGTCCCGGCAACTAGGAAAGAGCTGGTTGAAGCTGAAACACATCGACAGGAACCGAACACGATGGCGCGTAAGCGTGATTGATGTCCTAAGACTCATTAAGGGACATTTGATTTAAGTAAAAGTAAAGTTAAATAAGAAAATTAAAGCTGTCAGCATGCCATGTTGGTGTCGATGTTGGTCGCCTGTAGATAGGTTTACAACTTAAATTCTGTGTTGGTCAAACGGTTGGAGTAGAATCAAGAGTCATATTGATATTTGATGTTAGTAACCAACTTAATCGTAATATAATAATGTATTCAATTTGGTCTAACCGACCTCCCCGGCAACCAATCAGTCTGTGGGAATGTTAGGAAGACCGATTTGTCTAAGTATAGAGACAGTGTAGGAATATCTGCACTTAGTCGAGGTCGCCTTGGTGCGCTCCACCTACGGCGAGGAGGTCCTCTACTGTGTCGTCCCTCAGAGTTAGATTCGATGACTCTGAGGGCCGGAGCGTTGGTGTCCATAAGCTCTTCATGTCCTAACTATCTCAGACGCCCAATACGCAGTTTTTTGACTAGTGCTATATCGCTGTACAGCTCGTATAGTTCGTTGTTGAATATTCTCCTCCAAAACCCGTCAACGCAAACGGGACCGAAAATCTTACGAAGAATTTTTCTCTCGAAGCGATCAAGGATATCTTCATCTTCTTTTAATAAAGTCGCATGTTTCAGCGCCGTAAAGCAGGACTGGAATGAGCAAGGTCTTATATAGAGTCTCCTTAGTAGTTCGAAATAGGTCTTTACTGTTGAATTGCCTGAGTTATTCTTCGCTAGATTTCTGCGCTGATGTTGTTTTCAGAATTTATAGCAGAGCCAAGGTAGACAAAGTCCCTCACTACCTCGAAGTTATACGAGTACCTACCCACTGTGACGTTCTTTCCAATTCGTTGGTTTTGATTGTCCCTTCTTGTTGACAGCATATACTTGGTTTTGCCCTCGTTTATCGTTGAACCCATTTTGGCCGCTTCTGCTTCAATGCTTGCAAAGGCAAATGCACGGGTGACAGCCCGCTGAGTTCTTCCAATTATGTCAATACCGTTGTCGTATGCAAGCAGTTGTACGGACTTTTAATAGATTGTGCCTCTGGTGTTGGCTTGTGAGTTCCGCACAATCCGTTCAAGTACAATATTAAAAATGTCGCATGACAGCGCGTCACTTTTTCTGTCGAATCTGTCGAAATATGAAGATTTGACCGATGGTGGACTTTCCTGGCCTGATAGGGGCCATTCGGGCTGTTGCTAAAATGTCTCAGGTGTTCACACAATATCGCAGAAAAGATCTTGTATGCAATGTTGATCAAACAGATGCTTCTATAATTGGCGCAGATGAGGGGGTCTCCTTTCTTGTGGCAAATGATGCTAAGATTCCATTTATCAGGTATACACTTGTCTGACCAAATCTAAGAGATGAGTTGATGTATGCTCTCTACCAGTTCATTACCAGCTGCCTTGAAAAGTTCGGCCGGTATGCCGTCAGGTCCAGCAGCCTTGTTGGACGGAAGGACTTAATAGGCATAACTTGTTGAGATCCAACAAACTGCGAGCCTCATCCTTCCCTGGCTAGTTGCAATCTTCAGAGATTGCTTGGACTTAGCTCACATCCCCAAATTTCGGACGGATGCTAATTTCTACAATTTTTATACCGAAAGCCGGAACAAGCTCGCATATTGACTGACAAAGATCTCAGACCGATAAGTCTATTATCGTTTCTTCTGAAGACTCTGAAGAAGCTATTAGACTTTCACATTCGTTGCAGCATTAACCCAGGAATGCTGTCAACCTCCCAGCATGCGTAGAGTGACGGGAAATCGGCAGCAACGGCCCTGCACTCACTGGTGCTCTTCATTGAAAAATCTTTCGATTGCAAAGAATTCTGGTAGCATTTCTCAACATAGAGGGAGCCTTTAACAATGTCAGACCTAAAGCAATTATGAGGGCACCCACGAGTCTTGGTATTACGGGGTCAATTGGCGCCTTAGTTAACAAGTTGTTGACAAACAGGGATATTAACTCCTAGCTGGGAGACGCGAGAAAATTGTACACCTAACCTTAGTTGGCCATGTGCATAGAACGGCCTGCCTGTATATTAATGGAGTACTATGAAGAACTCCAACAGCGGTTCTAGACATTCGTTTGAACCTGCCTTTTCTAGATGTCTATACTAAACAAGTGGCAGAGTGTGTAGCCACCCGCATGAAGGCCATATCTCAGTCAGCTAGGGACACAAGAGGGATCCATTTGCTTTTACTCAGATGTATTCAAACAGAGTCGGGAGTAGGGGAGGGGTCTTCCCCCAAGAACTAAACGTCAATACATCATTTTGCCTCCCCAATCACTGCAGCGTATTCCAGGCGGAGATCGTGGTAATTGAAGAAGCCTTGTCGTGGCTGAAGTATTGTATAATACTCGTACAGTGTGATATCCAAATGGGATATGATTATCTTTACTGACAGTCAAGCTGCGATTAAGTTCCTGTCGCTTGTCTCAACCCTACACTGCGTTATGTAGCAGATATGATACAACACATTTTTTTTTATAAATAAATAAAGAAATATTCATGATTTTTTTCTATTATTTTCTAGAACATATTCGAAAAAAATATCATATATACTTATAGGTATAGGAAAATATTTCTTTTTCGTAGAAATCAGAAAATCGCCTAGTGTAGGGTTAATGAGATGGCCAAACAGTTCAACATTCAACTAATTTGGGTGCCGGGCACAGGGACATTCCAGGAAACTGCTCAGCCGACTAACTCGCCAAGCAGTGTACTTATCTTCCGGTCTCGTCGAGCAAGGCGAATCTCGGCATGCCTCTCGCTACAGTGAAACTGATACTAAAGCGCAATGCGTCCAATCGCAGGTGGGCTAACAGCACTACGTGCCTCATTACAAGACAGATCTGGCCTGAGCTGGATCAGAAATGCTCCAACAGCCTTATCGGGCTGAAAATGTCACTCGTCGCAAGGACGGTAGGTGTCATTACGGGGCACTGGATCATTGGTAGGAATGCAATCAGGCTGGTCATCTTAGCAAATGATTCCTGCAGAAGTTGCATGGACGAGTAGGAGGAGGAAACTACACCCTCTTTGTACGTGCCAGGTCCTCTCCGCTCGTAGAAGAGTACACCAGGAGCCTACCTCTTCGACAATTTAGGCGAGCTAACTAACGTCAGCATCGGCAGCCTCCAGCGCTTCATAACAAGTTTCAACTGGTTCCAGGGGATGATAAATCCATGTGGTATCACAAAGGACCTAGTTTGGCTTAAGTGAGGCTGCATTTTGCATATTGCCACTCTAATCTAACCTAACCTACTGCTACGACGCTTGTGCAATTACCCAACCACGTTAACATACTAGTTACGCGAAATCAGTATCTATAGCTTGAGACGCAAATAAGTTGCCTCTTCTAGTGATGGAAAAATATTCATATCCATTAGTAGGTAGATGTAGATGTAGTCTTTAATGGTAGCACCGTATAAGCAGATATACACAGACTCTGCATTTTTAATCTTATTTCATACTTTTTTCAACCTAAATATTTTCTGATCACATTTTTTTGCAATTTCAAATATTATCTCAAGCAATTTCAACGACGACGGAAGTTACATGAAGAAATTTCATTTCTCTATAACGTTTTTCACATTTACGACCCCATCTACTACGATCTTAGGAAAGTAAAAAGAAAAATAGAAAAACTGCACAATGCGCTACATTACTCCGTAGCCCGTACGAACAGAGAAAAGTGGGCGGAAAAACTTTGACGAGTTATGATTATGTGAAAACGTCGTTGCTCCCTGTTGCAAGAGTTCCCATCGCGTTCCTTCCGTTCTGTCCACTATGCAACCATCATGTCCTCATTCCTACCCTATCTACAAACACATGAAAGGGAGCACATACCCACTTTAGTACTGTGAATGTTTGGAGAGTTTAATGTTGCTTAAATGGGTTCATATTTTCTTATTTAATGTAGCGAAAATGAACTAATGATTTACGACAGTAGCGATTGTAATAATAATGAGAAAATGGCAAATGGTTCACCCTGGGCACCCTGAGTTCTGTTAAGCGAAGCTAGGAAGATATTACTATAATGTTGCTTACTGTACTCTTTGTTACGAAATCGCGAGAAAGTATTGAGAATTGAATTGAAGTTGTTTTTTATGATAAAAAAAAGAAGAAATCAGTGGACAATCTATTTATTGTAGAAATAAAATTAAGAAAATTACACTCCAGAGGCTAAATGTCTAGACAACTACCATTCAGGTTCGTGTAGCTTATTTTGTGTGGGACTTGAGTTGGTGTGTCCATTAGCAAGTTGTATAGGGAATGTTGTGTGGGCGAGTCACTTAATTGAAAGGAGTGTGTGTGTGGGGGCGCTATCATGTTAAGAGAAAGCAACCACATAGCGCTAATGGATTGAAAAATAAAATAACATCAATGATGTTTATATTTTAATCAATTTTATTAAGACATCTTGAAGAAATCGATTATTTAATAAATAAAGTGATTCTTTTATCCGATTTGTGTTTAAAATCGCTGTGTATTGGAGAATGTGCAAATGAGTGCGTAGTTATAAGACAATCAATATTGCAAAACATATGCGCAATAATTATTTTTAAAAATATGCAACTAACTTTTTACTATTTTATTTACTTACTAGCAGATACCCGCAACTTTGCCTGCGTGGTCCACAATAACTTTATGTGAGGCGGTTAAAGTTAGTGCTGTAAGTCATATTTAGCTTAAGAACTTAAGGTTTGCATCGCTGTAACTTTCAACAATACATATTAGCTTTTCATTTATCTATCAAATTTGTGCTACCATCTGTTGTTGAAGTAGTAACATTTTAATTTACTTCACATTTTCATGCAAAAGTTTGACATGTGTAGTATTAATTTCTGGACTTACACCAATATTTTTGAGAAATGACTTACATCAGCATGACTTAAACCGTCGCATATGCAGGTATATAGCTAACAGAAGAACTGCGTCAAAATGCACATGTGCATACCATAGCTTTAAGTTTGCGCCTATAGGTAGGCAAGGAAATAAACCACTTATTATACTTACTTAGAAGGCGCTACAGTTTGGGGTGAGTGTGGGCCTCAACCATTTGGAAATTAATAGCGCAAAATTATAGTCGCAAAAAGTACACTTTAAAAGGACTTTAGCACTTAACAAAGTCAATATGCATTAGTGTTTTCCTATTTATAGTCGACATAAAACGCACTTTATAGCTATCACCTCGCACTTACTTTAAAACCACCAAAAGCACCTTTTAACCATCTGTCATCCGCCATTCTTTTTCACTTTTTCAATTTCAAATTTCAGCCAACCAACGGATCAAATTCATATACGACATTGTTCCCTAAACTGTGTTTTTTGTTCTCAAACTTTAAATTTTTGGGTTTGGATCGATACTAGGAGTGGGTATAAATAAAACGAACTACAGTAGAAAGCCGATTAATCGGGGTCCAATTAACCGGGAAACCCAATCAACCGGGATGTTTAAAAAAATGTTTCTTTCCCATTGAAATTCGATTAACCGGAATCCGGAATGCAAGCTTAAACCAAGTCAAAATGAAAAGAGAACACAATCGTGTTATATGTTCATTCGTGCAGATTCTTCGCACTTAAGAATATGGTACATACATTGGTTTTGTGTATTATTGATGTAACTGTAACTGATATATTACAGAAAAAGTAAACTTAATTAACGATTATATAAAAAAAAAATATTTCTCTGAAAAATTCGGCTCAAAAATATGAAAGCAAACTGTAGACTTCCTCAAAAATAAAGATAGGTTATTGCCAAAAGTGAATCCATCAATGGTTTGCACAAACGTAAAAAATTTAAGAAAGCTGAGAACCCAAAAGTGGATAGTGCAACATATGAATGGGTACGTCAGCAAAGATTTAGGGGAATTCCACTTTCTGGCGAAATGATTGTGGAAAAGGTAAAATATTTTTACATCGAGTTAGGTCAAGACTCTGAATGATTGTGTTCATCTGGGTGGATGAGAAATTTCAAAAACCATCATGGAATTCCAATTCTTTATAAGGGTCGCGGGGGCAGAATGCTCAGGTGGACTCTCCATCCTTCTCGATCCTCCGCCATTGACCCCAACTCATCAGGAGAAATCCATAGGCGGCTCTAGGAGAAATGATCCAACCATCTATTTCTAGGCCTTCCGACGGGTTGCTTACCTGATGGCACGGCAATCATGACACGTTTTAGAAGACGGTTTGGGGGCATACGCACTACGTGACCAAGCCATCGAAACATATAACGTTCGGAGAAGATTCTGCTCAACATTGAGCGCTTCGCGTACTCCGGCATTGCGCAGTCAATCCCTATGAGTTATTCCAGCAACACCGCGAAGAAACTTCATTTCAGCAGCTTGTATCCGCGATCTTATACCTTCTTCTTTCTGGTGGGGCGGGCTACGTAAGTAGGATGTGCAGATGGGGTAACTCAAATAGTTAGTCCCATCCATACAATCCAGTCACGGCTGGCAAAGCCCACACCACAAGATGACAAAAAGACGTAGACTGGCCTCGGATATTACCGAACCTGGTAAACCAGGGCATCCTTTGGAGCCAGACCTGAAGGGTGTCAGTGTGCCAGCGTCTGGTGGTTGGCCTGTCCCTATCGACAGCCGATCAGGTATAAGCCGGAATGGTTGCGAGCTTCCTGTCAATGATCTCGCGAACCATTACAGGAGTCAAGAGGTAAGCGCGCTATGCACCGATAGGGGCACGGATTGATTCTCTGAATTTCGACAACGGTGGTCATGTCTAAAAGTTTTCAAACTTTTATTTGATCTCGGTAAACTTTGCAGCAACTTCTTCTTCCTTTTATCAGCGAGGCCATGATCCGAAAACAAGGGATCACAACCCTCCCACTTCACCGCATTTCTACTGATCCGCCTGTGGAGTTCGCCTATTTGACCTCAGAAAATATCGGCAGGCCTGCCGATTTTGGATCACTCGGTTACTGAGGCCAATGAAATGCCGATGTCGTCGCATTTGTCTGATCCAGGCGTTTATAGGCCTGCCTTTCCTACATCGCGATGTCTTTGGAACGTTCATTGATATTGCCTTTTTAACAGGGTTCAAATGATCTCTTCTTTGAACGTGGCAATACCAACTGAGCCGGTCACCCTCTATTTTTTGTACGATGGTTTCCTTGATGTGAAAGCTTCCACGGATCTTCGAACTTCTTATTCGGTCAAGCTTTGTCACTCCTGCTGTCATGCGAAGCATCTTCATCTCAGCTGCCGTTAATTTACTCTCATACTTTTTGTACATCGTCCAACATTGTGAACCGTATGTGAGCACTGGACGTACAACTGCGGTGTAGAGCCTTCCTTTCAACTTAGGGGGCATTTTTCTGTCACAGAAGATAGCGGAATTTTCTCGCCACTTCATCCACCCTACGCTTACACGATGATTGATGTCGTCATCACAAGTTGCTTTGCTATTGATCATAGATCCCAGATATTTGAACTTTTCGCACTTGGGAAGCACTGTTCCATTCAAATAAATGTCTGGAATAGGCCTGAGTGGATCAGAGAACGGGCAGCACAAGGACTCTGTCTTTTTTGAACTAATGCGATACCCATTTCCCTCCAAAACGTCCACCCACACATCAAGTGCTCGTTGCAGGGATGTAGGATCCTCACTTATGATGGCTCCATCGTCAGCAAAGAATAACTGATGTACCTTGGGGTCCATCACTTTAACTTCAAGCAGATAATCAAGGACTGTAATAAAGAGCAAAGGACTTAAAACGCTTCCCTGGTGTACCCCGACTTTGATTGGGAACTCTTCGGTTACTCCAGCGGGGCATCTTACTTTTGTCTTTGCTCCTTCGTACATGTCCATAATCATCTGTACATAGGTTTCTGGAACCCCTCGATGTCTTAGCGCCACCCATATCAGATCTCGTGGTTGTCTGTCGAATGCCTTTTCAAAGTCAACCAATACAATATGCAAATCCTTTAAGGAATCACGATGTTTTTCCATTATGATCCTTATACTTTGGATTGCATCTGTGGTTGATTTACCCGAGACAAACCCGCACTGATCATCAGATAGCCGTATTATTTTTCGCAGTCGGCCACCTAATACCCGCTCAACGATCTTCATGGTGTGTGACATCAGCTTGATCGAACGGTAGTTATCACAGTTTCGCGTATCACCCTTCACTTTGTACACAGGGAGAAGGTAACTTTCCCTCCATTCATTCGGCATTGGATCACCTCTCACGAATTTGGAGATGAGAATTCTGAGCCATCTGAACCCGATATCTCCCATCTTTTTCCAGAACTCAGAGGGTATTTCGTCTGGCCCAATCGCTTTTCGCTTTTGGAGTATTTGACCGCCTCACTAACTTCTTCGACTGTAATGTCGAGTATTTCTTCACAGTTAGGGGTGGCTCTTGGAAAGTATAGCCGGGGAAACTGTTCATTCAATAGCTCTTCACAATACTGCCGCCACCTCTGCAGAATTTTGTCGTCATCCACAAGAAGCTGGCCATGAGCATTGCTAATGAACTTTGGTGAACGAATCTCCTGAGCATTGTTCCTTCTTTGGGCGGCTATTTTGAAGATAGTGGCACTCTTGTTCATATTGTGTCTTCGCAGCTCCTGGATAGCCTGGTTTGCATCAGCAACCGGGGAAAATATTTTCTCCAGCTCCCGATACAGGCCCTCCGTACTCTCTGCTTGAAGCTGGGCGCACTTCTTCTTCGCTTTTTTCTTGCAGCATCTGTATTCCATTTCGAGGCGAGCTTTTTCGTCACTATTATTAGAGGGGCACTTTGACCAAGCTTTGAAAGCCGCTTTTTTCTCATTTATCACTTTCTTAGCTTCATCACTCCACCACCATGTTTCTTTGGCGTGTTGATGGTGGCCTTTTGAAGCTCCTAGCAGTGATTTGGCCTTCTTTAAGCAAGTTCGCTGTAGGGAATCCCACATATTTTGTGCTCTGCACTCTTCATCCTCAGCTCCGTTGATGGTGTGAGAGAGGTAATTCTTCATTACGAAAACAAAAGCCTCGCCTTTTTCTTTGTCCAGATTGTACCACTTGATTTTCTCAGAGACCCTTGTTTGTTTGCTTTTCTTTTGTGTTTTCATAAAAATTTCTGTTAGCAGGAGACGGTGTTGTCCAGCGATTGCCTCTCCCAGGATCACTTTGCAATCTTTTACCCGAGGCTTCATGAAACTGCCTACCAAATCAATCTGAGTTTCATCTCCACCACTGCTGTAAGTGATCAGGTGTCGGCTTTGTTTGATGAACATGGTAAACTTTGCAGCAACATTTCACACAATAACGGCAATTACTCATAGTCGCCTTAGGGTTTGATTGGAGTGACATAAATATTGCAGCAAACTCTGTCCTTAGCGAAACAAGGCGGTCTTGAAGTGTGCATGGAAGGCTGAAGGAGTTCAACAACACAATCTCGGTGCATGTTATTCAGTTGTTATTCAGCGTGCTATTTCCGTTGCTCATTTTGTATCACTATACATGCACGCATGCACTATGTCCAACGCAAATGCAAAATCAAACTGTTATTGAAATGTTAAAATGTTCAAAGTAAGTACGATTTGCAGGCGATACAAATACGAGTTCTTATTCGTTTAATTTTAAAATAGTATAATTTTTGCGGCAGTGCCATCGGACGAGGTTAACATTAAGTTAGTTAGTTAGTTAGTTTAGTTTTTATTGACTAAGTATTTTCAAGAATACATTTTTTGCAAAAAATATAAATCTTATAGTCTAAGTGGATTGGCTTAATGCCGTCTACCAGACTGACATTTACAATTGTATATGAAAAGAAGAGAGGATATTTTAAAATGAAGTATTATAGACAGTTTTTTATGTGTTCTCTTAAAAATGTTCATCAATAATGCATCTCCTATAATGTAATGCGTTAGCAGCATATTTGTAAAGTACATCCCAACCGCGATCACCGTTCAAAATGCAAATCGTATCCTCCAACCCTAGTGTGTTAGATCCAAAGAACGTCGTACGAAACTCTCCGAGAATAGGGCACATTGCGATGAAATGGAATACGTCTTCCCTTTCTCTTAAGTTGCAGAGGTCGCATAAGATTGGAAGTTCAGGCCTGTGTGGTATATAGTTTAAGTTTGTTAATTCACCTCTTATGTATTTTGAAAATAACGCTTATTTTCTCAATTGAGTTACTATTTATGAAATACGTTTCTTCTCTCCTATTGTATTTTAAGTTGCTATAATAAACTCTATGCTGCGATGACTGAGCTTCATTAAAATAAGAGTCGTAAAGAAGGCTTCCTGTTTTTTCTAAGATTTTGTGAAATTGAATTTTCAGAGCTGTTGTTTGGTCATTTTCTGCTATACTTAGGTTGAAACCACAATTACTTGCTAGTTTACGCCATTCATCCACACAGTTGCTTCTTGTTGAAATTAGGTGAGAAAGAACTATTTTTGGCAGTCGTTGAAGCTCCATACTCATAACTTTTATAACATAATCGAAGTGCAGCTTTAATGTCTCAAGAAGGAGGGAAGCCATACCAGTCTCCAGATAAATCATGTAATTGGGGGTATTATTCGGTAGCCTGAACACTCTTTTAATGCAGTAGCGCATAAACTTTTCAACCGCGTCGAATTGAGAGTATCCCACCTGAGCCCCATACAGTATTATAGATGTTGCTGTAGCACGTATTATTTTTAGCTTTGAACTGTGGTCTACAAACTTATTATTGACGCAATTTCCCCATACTGAACTGATTGCTCGTTTTACTCTTGATAATTTGGTTTCAAAGTGTTTGTTCATGCTAAGGTTAGCTTTAATCATTTTTGTCATTACATATGTACATACATATACCATCGAGATCCGTTTCGCATAACTACTAGAACTATTGTTTTTTTTAAGAAGCTCTCTTCCGACATGAGGAGTTTTTAAATTTTTTCAAGGATGAAAAAGGGCTGCGATCATTGATAAATCTGCACTGGCAAAGAAAACAAGAGTGGCTACGTCATCACACATCATCTGATGTTAACATACCAAGCGAGAAGATTTCCGATAAGCCATAAAGCTAATCATACAAGGCATATGAGCGCACACATTTGTATTGTACTTGGCGCTTTCGCATTTTCCCCAATCTTTTGCGATATGTGCGTGGAATTCATTGCCCGCACCTCACGTTCCCGCTTTTACGATAGACATCTAACCGCACAATATCGCGCGTTCCTTGTCTTCGCGCAGCAAAGAATATAAGGAGAATCTAATCAGAACTTCATATATTTTCCACAAGTAAATTAACATTCAAACCACTCACCTCGTTGGACACCCATTAGCCTAAGTACAATTGACCATTTTGACGATTAGATGCATCCGAAATAATTGTCACAATATCCACTCATAGTTACCGGGGAAGAGACTCTTCAAATATTTATTATAGACATGAACTCACATCGTATTTGCCATTTCGTAATTGTATCTCTCTGCGGTCTGTTGTGTGCACATCCCTCTCATTGGTCTACATGCAGCCAAATTATTTGGCCGTTATCGGATTTTATAGCCATTAGGGTTACCTTATAATACAACAGCCTAACATTGCACCCTGGGCTATTCCCCTTCTGTTAGTACATACACATGCTTTCTGTTAAATGCCCTAACACATACAGATACATGAACGTCCGCCTGAGGCAGAGAGACACTATTTTGTCATTAAGTGCGGAATTACACTTTATTGCAAATTGCTTTTCTCTTCCTCATTTGATTGCAGTTCCATACAATTTCCGAATACCTTCCTACACAGCTCGACGATAATACAGCTTAACCAACAGGAAGGGTCTATAGAGTAGGTACACCTTAGCTGCGGGTACATCGATACAACAACGTTGCGGCGCGGCGGTGGAGTAGAGTTGGTAAAAGGTCATATCAATAAATTGCTCTCACCTAATCCAACGTGTGTATGCTATTAGAATGTTGTTGTTGCTGTCGGTGTTTGATTTTGTTTTATTTTATTCCATATGTTCGTCGTTAAAACCTTCCAAGTTAGACTACAACCCCATCCAGAGTGGGAGCAAGCCCTCTGCGTACAGAACAGATACAGAGGAAATTATAAAGATCTACGATTACATGATTTTGCATGTTCCAGGACATGAAACGAGCATTAAATGGTATCAAATACGCATAAATATTGGTATTATCGCACGAGAATGGGCGCAGATATTGTAGGGAATAATCGGTAACTGCCTCCTGGTTGGATTTGGTGGATACGAGTATAAAGCCAAACACTTACAGTGTATCTTTGCAAGAACAAGTGACGCTGTTACAGCTGTCTGTATTCACATTTTTCTACGAATATACAGAGGGTTGACTGTTTTTTTTTTTTTTGTTTAGCTTGAAAACAAATTATGTAGTTAAATTGATAAATTGCCTCGTTTGCGGCACATTCAAACAAGAAACTACAACAAAAGATACATATTTATCGAGTAAATGAACACATTTCCTCTATTCCAACTGAACATTATACACAATTTATCTTCCCACCACCGCATACAGTTGCTGCTGAGAAATACAGAAACACAGGTAGAAAGAGATGACCAGCCATTATCGCAGATAAAAAGATACACCTTTTGTATGCCATTGTTGTATCTATATTAGAAACATCCATAAATTACTGGAGTAGAATGTAGCGAGCACAATGGTGATCGTTTCCCAGTGTGTTGTCGAGAGCCAGTGTAGAGGAGTCAGTTTTTGTATCTTATAAAAACTGACCTGCTAGACTGGATGAAGTTTCGAGGCGTGGCTGTGCAGTGTGTGTAGTTCGCCATTATGGGCAACGGTCAATGATGGCGCGGGATGTTAATGGCCGTCTATACTGGTTATATGATGTGATAATTATGTGAATAAATCAAGTAGATTAATTTGTAAGGGAAATATCTTGTTAGAAGACATAACATTTATAAGAAGTTTACTTTTTGAATACCAATTTATTATAAGTATTTTAATTTATTTTAATTTGTATACATTTTTTAGGACTTCATTGTATCAGGATGTGTATACATCTGTACAACATATATTAGAAGGACATTTGTTGAAATTGAAGCAGGCTGAAACCATTAAGTTTTAATAATTATAGCGTATCTACTCATGTATGTACAAGTATCTAAGTTTCTTCCTTTTCTTTTTTTTTATTCGAACAAATTTCGATTGTAAATTGATTATTCATTGATCCCTAAAAAGATACCAAGCGAAACACATTTCATGATTAATTTTGTAAGATGAAGTAAATTTAAGCAATTTTGTTTATAAAATTTTAAATACTACGCTGAAATCGTTAGTAATAAATTCAAGCTTTGATATACCTAAGTCCTGTTACAAAACTTCCAGATAACATTCGAAATATTATCGTTAACTTTTTTTAGAACAAATACAACACCAAAACGAGATAAATATTATCCTGTTACAAAACTTCCAGATAACATTCGAAATATTATCGTTAACTTTTTTTAGAACAATTACAACACCAAAACGCGATAAATATTATCCAATTTGATTTCAGCTGCTGATCGGTTATCGTGGAGAGGGGTATAATAGAAAATCGTTGCTGTCATAGCGTTGAATAAGTTGAATTACTAAAACTGCTCGGGATATCAAAAATGTGTGTGTGCCGTGCTATAAATCGGTTAGTTAAATCATCTCAATTAGAAACAGACGGAAAAGTGTACATCCACGCGTTTCCCATATGAGCACGGTTGTAAAAACTATACGCGAGCGAATTTGAAGAAAACTCGTCGAAAACAGAAAATTATGTTGCGTGCGCTGGATATACCTATGTATGTATCTACCAGATACATGGCATGGCTCATTCGGGATGATCTCAACATGAAAGTCTCTCGTTGGTTAATTAGACATGTACTGACGCATAATTTAAAGCAAATTAGGTTTGAAAGGTGTATGCGAACCTTGCACTAGCACGAGGACAACGGAACCATTCTCATTTTTATTGACGAAAAGATTTTCACAAAATCAATAAACAAAACGCTAAGATATATGCAAAGACAACTAAAGAACTAAAGATCACAGTGCCTAGTGTTCAGCGCTGCCGTTATTCTGCTTCGGTAATGGTTTGGTGGGGGTATCCCAACGAGGAGTTATTATCTCCATTTTTTGTGAAAAAGGAGCCAAAACTAGGGCACAGATACACTAAGAGATGTCCTCGAAAGCGTCGTTAAAGACTTGACGAATACCCTTTTTAATGGAGCAAGATGAGTTTTCCTACATGACTCTGCTTTAGCATTTAACGGCGAAATAAATCAGCATTGGCTTAGAATCAATATTCCTGCTTTTATTTCATCCGAGGATTGGTCTTGAAGAAGTCCAAACTTGAATCTTTTGGATTATTCCTGATAGTCAGTGGTGTAGAGTATGGCCTGCAAGAGACCCCATCGAAATTTGCAACGCCTCCAAAAGTGTTTTAACCCCAGCAGCGTTGAGAATACACCTGGATACAGTACATGCCGCTGTAGCCCGTTTGAGAGCCTGCGTTAAAGCAAAAAGCGGACACGTTTAGTAAACCCCCCTTTTTTAAGTGGTTACTATTTAAACAAATAAATTTTATAAATACTAATACTAATCCAAAATGTTTTCTTGTTTAGTTTTAGTTTAGTTTAGTTTAGTTTATTTCATCTACCGAGCTTAACTCTAACAGATTTCGGATAGATAATTCAATAATATAACAATCATAAGTAATATTCAGTAGTATAAAAATTCAAAATTACATTTATGTATTTTAAGAAATATCCAGATTCAATATTGATAATTTGTACTTGTGGCAAACTTATAGCAGGAATAGTAAAATTAACGATTTGATATATGTATAATAATTAATATTTAGATTGCCATTAGGTCGTAGGATTGACAAAGCTGAGAGTCTATAAATAAGCTCAACGATACTTAAATCAAACTTGAATAACTAGTGAATAACCATACGGATTGCCTAGAACTCATTCAGCTCTTTTGTGCTGTCCCCTTTAGCATCGCATTGTGTGAATTAACTCTTAGCTGTAATCAAGTTCAGGTAGAAAGCTTAGGATTTTTTGAGCTGAGGAAAAGACAATATCAGATGGGGAACTGAACACTTTCTGAAAGTATTTAATTCTGGTCTGAACAATGGCGGGATATATTCGGCAAATTCGGTGTCCTTAAGAAAAGGCCCACATGTATCAAAATGACTGATGCCGATTTTCTCAAGGTGGTATTTGAGAGCAATGGCTAGTAAGAAAGTCAGTCAAGATCTCGGCATTACATGCTCATTGTTAGAATCTCTTAGTCCGTTTTTATTAATTTCTTGGCATGCTTTAGGCCAGTTTGTGAGTCGCAATGTTTGAACTTTTCTTTCTTCTCCCATTGATTTAGCTCAATATTTATTTGGCTGGTAGAAAGGGTTCAGGACCATGAACGGCGATCAAGCACTAGATCTGGCTAGTTTGTCATCAGCTTCATTCCCAATGATACCCTTATGGCCAGGGATCCAAGTGAATATACTTTTGTTGTGTGCAGCAATCTGTACGACATTTTGCAGACAGTTCCTTCCAAACTAGCTAAAACTCAAAATTGTAGGACATGAGAGTTTTAAGGGCTGCTTGGCTGTCTGAAGGAATGTTTATGTGAGATCTGCGGAGGTTGCTTCTAATGCATTCTCTGGCCAAAGTTCAATAGCATGACCCTCAGCTTGAAAAATTGAGGTAGAACATCCCAGTAGTTTCTGCAGTTTGTAATTGGGGCCGAAAACTCCAGCACCCACCGAATTCTTTTATTTGTGAACCGTCGGTATGCCAAATAGATTGGTGGTGGTCGGATTGAGGGCTTTGATAGTTATCCCAAAAGTTCCAGTCGGGGATAACCACTTCAAAAGGGGGACTCAGATGAATGTTTTTAGGCATGAAGTCAGTTATGCATACTGCTTGTGAGGAGAGTAGCGATAGTATTTGAAGAATCTTCCTATGTTCTACTAGGTCCGATGTTTAAGTATTGCACAGAAGATGAATCTTTAAGGCACTGGCAGCCGCAGTCTTCATAATTCATGCGGATGTGTGGGATCCATGAGAACTTCTATTGCAGTGGTTGTCAGGTACGCATCGCCCCCATAGGATCTACGCAGGTCATTTTTGCACTGTTTGCAGGGCGGAACGGGCATATCCTTTTTTTCCCCACCAAATTAGCGATTTGTACGTAGTGGTTGGATTGGTGGTGGTGAGGTAAGTCCAGTGAATAATTTGAAATTCAAGATCTAATTTTTTACCACAACAGGCCCAGAAGGCTTTTGTCGCTTTTCAATGGTTCTGTTTAGATGAGGTCTCCAGTTCAGTTTTTGGTCAGAGTTACTCTTACTTATTTTGTTTGGATTAGATTGCAATTTTTCTTTAGAGAACCTCTTCTAGGCATTCAAAATATAAACCTTAATACAAAGTCTAAGATGATTATTTGCATCGTTACAATTTTAGTATGTATTCTGCCGACACTTGGCATTAAATAAGGAATCGCTAAGCTCACCGTCACCGTCAGTAACAAGCGTACTACGCCAACTTTTGTGGTATGAAACAGACAAGAATTGCTAGACAGAACTCTAGCTTCTTGTACTGATTACTTAACGGTAAAGAAATGGAGAATTAAAGAGGATTGATCCCTATTGGATCACAGCTGGATACGTTTCCAGATAAACTTCTAACCCAGGGCTAGTAACTGAACTGATAGAAAAATAAACTGGAAAATAGTCCTGAAAGCAGCAGTGATGCACTGGCTGTATATCATGATAGTCAGACACATCCTTACGTATGGGACTCTTGTGTGGTGGAAGGCAACGGGTAAGGAAAAACACGCGGGATATGTTGCCTGTGTTAGACAGAACAAGCTGTATTGCCACCACGAGTGCTCTACGCAATACGCCCACGTCAGCACTAGAAATTTTTCTGTATCTTTTGCCATTAGACCTATAAATAAAAAGACGATTTCAAGCGGACAATATTGCGCTTCGGCTCACTAACGTACTTTCTTATTTAGTTGGTTGTACAGTCCGCAGTGGACCCGGGCTTTAACCAACAATCCTCTCCAGGCAGCCCGGTTACGAGAGAGCTTCCTCCAGTTGCGTACGCCAAGTTGGTTGAGATCTTCCCCCGATGAAGAGGCGATACGTATCGATTTTATATTCATAGCCTTTTTCCTAGATCTGCCGTAGTGTAAATATTTGGGCAATTGTGGGCTTTCTCGGCATACAACCGCAATGTCAATGACCTATCAGGTCGTTGAATGCCGGTTTTTGACGTTCACATAATACGGCAGACCGAATTTTATATGCGATGTTGAGAAGTCTTATATCTCTGCAGTTGGTGCAGTTCAGAGGGTCTCTTTTCTTCAGGATCGGGCAAACGATGCTGAGATTCCATTCATCGGACATACTTTCGTCCAACCAGATTTTACAGATGAGCTGGTGCATGTTCCTTACCGTTCTGCTGCAAGGCCGTCGGCTCCAGAAGCTTTGTTGGATTTAAGCTTAGATATCGCTATGCTCACTTCATTCTAATCGAGTTGAAGGGAATCTTGACTAATATTGTCACTGTTAAATGGCTCATTCCTAAACTGCGATTCTTCTATTATATTACCTTTTTCGTCCCTGCAGACATCTGATCTGGTTTTGAAACCCTGGCAGGTTCTTTTTACATTTTGCTAACATTTTCGAACATCATTTCTTCAACAAAGTCTCTCAATTTCTTCGATCAAGCGTTTCTCATACTCCTTTTCCTTCTTCCTGAGAAGTCGATGTTGCTCTTTTCTCCTCCGCTGGTAGAGCTCGCAAGCACCTCTAGTCCTTCTATGTAGCGGGTCCGTTGTGATGGTCGAGAGAAACCCAGAACATCAGAGGCGGCATCTTTGATGGCTTGTTGGCAATGCTGCCACTGGTCTCCCGCATTGGCCGCTGGCAGCATAGTACTTAGATTGAGATTAAAAGAGACTCGATCGAAGAGAAAATCTCTGGCGTTCTCTTGCGATTGTGCCCTTCCGACGTCGAATTTCCTTACAATATTTCATTGATTTCGCTCCGTTCTGGACAAATGCATACATACCTTGGATAAAACTAGATAGTGACCACGTTGGCTCCTCGGAAAGTCCGGACACCCAGAAACTTGCGTCGGTGGGATCAGGTGTATTCTCGAGAGATATAAATCTGAGACTTCCGGACGCATGCCGTGTGTTCCAAGCATAGTCTCTAGCTTTATTCAAAGCTGCATACTGCATACTGGAGATGGGATCCTTATCCGATAAGAACATCGCCATCTACTTTGACAGTCAGGCCGCACTAAGGGCGCTAGAGTCTTACGTCGCAAAATCTGAACTAATCTGGAATTGGCGCACAATGCTTAGGGCATTATGTAGGCAGAACCTGTCAAATTATGTTGGGTACCTGGACACTGCAATATAGAAGGCAACGAAAGTACCAAAACAGAAGCAGACCTCACACAGAGTAACATAATCAGAGATTATTATTATTATTATTATTTGTATATGGTTATTTTGCACTGCGACCTAGTGGTCTTTTATGTCCCCTGCTAGCACCTTGCAGAGGATGATTCCCTCGTTAGAATTCCCATCGCAATATAATTCCTTCGGAATTGTGTTTGAAGGTCATACACTCTATTGCCTTGGCGAAAATAGTGCACCTTAAAGCTCTCTCTCCAAACCAGTTTCTTTTATGAATCTGAGAATGAGAAGTGGATCTATGGTAGATATATCCTCATCTGATATTTGAAACATGCCTAAGTATTTCAATCTTTTGTGAGTCAGTTCCCCACAAGATTCCAGAATTGGAGATGTAAAACCACCAATGCGCGTGACTAAGCGAATTATTTTCAATAGATTCATCAACATGGCCGACCAAAGATGGTCCAATATAGTACGAGTAGGGCATAAGGTTTTTAAGGCCTTTTGCCCAGTGTTAGACCACAAACAATCTGGAGAGATAATAGAACTGGGTAGATCACGTTTAGGAACAGCGATAGGGATACTCACTGTTCATTGGCTTCTGAAGAAGCACGCTATGAGACTAGGATTATATAATACGGAGGTATGCAGGTACTGCAATGACCTACACGTCTGAGAGGATATTATACATCTACTATGTAAATGCTGAGATATTACCTGAAGCAGACTTAAATACCTTGCAAAACACTTCTTTAATAACTTGGAAGAGGTTGGGTCTTTCAATCAAAACAATGATTTATTTAAATTCTGGAAATTAACTGTGTGGCAGAATAGGTTTCGGTCATTAAAGTTCTCTTAGGATCGCAATGGGACCACTATAGTGCCTGGTGTCTTATCACAACATCATAACCCTACTTTACTTAACATAACCTAATGCATACAGAGAGGCGCTTAAATTTTGTTTTTAACAGACCCACGAAGTATTTTCTCTACAAAAGTCCTTCTCAATTTTGCTAAGAGATACTGCAGAAGTATGGTCGGGTTAATCACAAGACCTACTTATATCAAATAAGTTACAACCACATATATGACTACTAAAATAAACTCGAAGTTCCGGGTATCGTTAAAAGTGCAAGGAAATGTGACTTAATGTCACCGAATACTCACCCATTCCTGTCAGCTTACATCATGCACTTATTGTCAAATTGCAGATGCCCAAAGTAGAAAAAAATGCCCTGTGGCTCAAAAGCGACTTAAAATACGTCCTAGATACATACATGTACACAAGTTTTTACAGAACTTTCATCTTTTTTTTCAGCATTCAAAGAATTTCTATCTCTGACATTTCAAAACGATTTCGCAATCCAAACACGTAGTGGTCTTTAAATTTCTGGATGCGTACATATTGCCTTTAATGTATTGTTTTCCTTCTCATTCCAATGTCCTGAGTGTCCTCGATCCATAAACATTTACACATACACACGTATAATGTGTATAGCCATTATAAGTGTACAAAGAATGGAAGAATGAAAATATTTTCTATCGTTTAATAGATAGAACAACGTGCTTCAAATTGCTTTTAATGGTCGTTATAACGTCTTTGAGGCGTTCTTTTTTTTCTTTTGCTGTTTTTTTTAAATATTCCTTTTCCCCTTTTTATCTTGAGTTTTTGTAAGAACATTCTATTTTGTATGGAACATACCGTCTTAATGGATCTTGGGTGGTATACAATGTACCATCACCATCACCAACTCCTTCTGTTGCAGATGTGGCAGTATCTTTATACCCTACCCAATGTAGGTATAATTTGCTTTATTAAGTTTCTTTAAGGAATTCCTTTTTTTTTTTTGTTAAAATCTGTAAAGCAATGGGGTTCGGTTTGTCGTTTTTGTAGATAATTAAATGAAGAGCACGCAGGTTCTCATAATGTCTGCGAACGTGAAGAAATTAGGAAAATCTCTGAAATTATGATGGCGATTCTTTGCAATTTTCATTCATTTTGTTTTTTTTTTTGGTTGTGTAAAATGTGGTTAATTAGTAAAGAGGGGGAATAATGGATTTAGATGTAAAATGATTCATTTTTAGTGCTTAAGTGGTGGCACTGGTGGTCCTTTGTAGTCCAGTGAAACATTGTGAAGTCTTTTCTACGCTTAGCACCCGTTAATGGTATTTCGACCAGTATTTCAGAGTGTAACTTACTGGTATTTTGGTATAGACAACACGGAACTTTTGCGCTACACTGGACATAAAAGAAAATTATTTGAAAGATAACATGCAATAAACTGAATCCAGTCAAGTGCTGTTCTAATTTACTGAAAGATCACATGCCTGAGGCGTTCCTTTTTAAGTACAAACATTCATAAATACTTGAAATCATTTTTTTTTTGTAAATGCATACATAGTCCATTACGTAGATGTGTGTATTTAGTATTTATGTGTCTACAACGTCCTTTTTACTCCAATTATCTGAGATCCAATCTGAAAGTCGTAGTGGGCGCCGTGGCGCAGTTGTTAGTGCGTCGGACCACTGCGCGCGAGGTTCAATGTTCGAATCCCAGAAAACACCAACAAGTTTTTTCACGGTCCCAACGCCGACGGGTTATATTGGAAGAAATACTGGTGGCGTGAATGGGTTGAAGCTAACTTTGAGGTTAAGTAGGGCCCTTCTTCTTCTTTTTCCCCGCAGTATTTTTTTATTTGGGATCTACTCTCCTGGTCATTTTGTACTGTTTTATGTCAGGTTATCTTCGGTCCACCTGAGCTTTGTCGCGGGCATTTGATCAAAAGCTCTTTCCGAACCAGAAGGTTTTCCGATCTGCGCATGATATGGCCATACCATCGTAGTATAGCTAAAAGGGTTTTTTTCAGCAATGGGTGCTATTTTAAGGGTGCCTCTTATATGGTCATTGCGGAGTTGGTTTTCAAATGTTACTTCAATTATCCATCTAAGTATCATCATTTCTTTCGTGGGCATTCTTTGTGTATATTCCTTTTTCTTGGCCAACGTTCGACACTATGTAAAAGGGCTAAGTGTATATGGCCTTCGTTTGTCTAAAGTACATCAAACACGGATCTCCATAATAGCCATCCTGAATTTATTCTCGCACTGAAGCCTGTTTCAATACTTCTGTTGTTTGTTACGGAAGTACCCTGGGAACTTAAACTGGTCTGTAATGGCGACTGGTTCGAGTGCACTGTTTTTAGTCGCCCGATCACTTGTGCACCGCAGTGAAAGTGCAGATATTCGATTTTATTCCGACGTATGCGTAGGTCGTTTTCTTCTGGGGCCTGCCTCCATTTCTTTAACTTCTCTATCTCGAGCAGACATTTTGCCACGATGACGATATAATCTGAATACAAGATCGCGATTGCTACTGGGTCTTGTATTTCCGTCGAAAGATAGCCCATAGCGAGTTTGAAAATCACTGATCCTTGATGTACACCAAACTAGACTGCAAACTGCCATGGGACTCTGTCCAACGGCTTTTCACGCTTATAAATATCATACGGAGGCCCATCCTTTTCAGCATATGGCTCACCAACAGTATTGACAACATATGTATAGCGTCACTTGCTGATTTCCCTTCTAAATACAAATCTCCATTGGTTTTCGGAGATAGTGGCTACCATTCTAATGGGAGGTATAGGAAATATGCCTCTATTAGCTAGAGCAAATTCTCTCATTCCGTTCGATTGTGCGGAATAATATAAGAGTACTCAGACGCCATGCATTTGGCATTTCACATCTATTCAATATTTTACTAAACAGCTCTGCCAACCAAGTATAAACAATGTTTTGTACTTTATCCGGGGTGATTATTTGCACTGGGCTGGCGACGGCTTGTTGGTTGTGCACTGCGCTATTTGGGAACTTATCGTTTAAGAGTTCCTTAAAATATCCAACCTATCACTCATTTATATCTCTCTCCGTGGTAAGCATTTTGTTAAGAAGGACTAGGCGCTCGTATATGACTTTTGGCCCGCCGATGCAAGGGTGAATGGCGTATCTGTGGCATATATTTCCTTGCTATCTGTTTGGCGGTGTTACCTGTAATCGCATGCTATTAATTGAATTGCACCTCACTTAAACAATGAATCTGCAACGAAAAGTCAGTGGTAAGCCCTTATTCGGTTAAAGGACGTTTTAAGGCCTGGTACGAGGATGGTAGGGTTATTGATAAAAATATTCACTTGAAAATTATGCCACTCCTTTTTCCACTTTGCCACAATATCGAAGTTTTTTTTCTCGTAGCTTTGCTGTTGATCTCTCGTTTTATTGACTTGAGTCGGTTCCGATTGATAAGGTTCTGATCTTTTTTAATAGGCCATACGGCAAATGAGGCTCGTAGAGTATCAGACATGGGTCGCATCATAATATAGAGTTCGCAGTCGAGCTTTTGCGTATGTGCACTGTTCAACCAAACCAGAGCAGCATACTCCAAGCCCGAGCGGTACAAAATAGCAAGAACGGCTGAGAGCAGTGCGGGAGAAACTCCTTAGTTACATGATGCCAATTTGTGAAGCAGTTCATTTCCTGCTTTCCTGTTTCCTCCTGAAAACACCAAAAAGTTTTTTCACGGTCCCACCTCTTGCGAGCGTCTGACAAACATCCGAGAGTATTGTTGTCACGAAAAAGCTTCTCAAATCGCCGTTCGGATACGGCACTAAACTGTAGGTCCCTTCCATTCGTGTGAAAAATATAACGCACACAACAAGAGTGGTTGCGAGAAGCTAGGCCCTGGCACTTAAAGGGCTGTTGCGCCAAATATTTATTTATTTATTTTTATTTCATTTCCTGCTTTTAATTCAGGCTCATTATTTCGAAGCTGCTTGAGATTTACTCCTAGGTATTTGGAGTTCTTGCTATCGGTATCACGTTCTCATGTCCGATAGTTAAGGCTGCACATCATGAATGTACAGGTTGAACAGCAATGGAACGAGTGCAGATCCCTGTGGCAGGCCGTTGTTAAGTTGCTTGTACTTGCTCTTCGTCTCATTTAACAAAAAACGACTGTTTAGCATGTTGTTAACGACTTGGCACATTTTTTTAAATTGATTTTTTTTACAGGTTTATAAATCAGGCCCAAGCGTCACACTTTGTAGTATGCTGCTGCGAGGTCTACAAACTTTGCATCTGTTTTGAGTTTTTATTTCAAACCTGGTCTTAATGTGGGTCGTTAACGATTGCTTGTTCTATCGGGATGACTTGGTCTATGGCATATTCAATTATTCTAAAAATAAGCCCTACTAATACCTTGCAGCATCTCCACAATTTGTCAATAGGTTTGTCCTTTGCTATTTGATTTGATGTTTTTGGCGTTATTACCAACGGACAGTGGTATCCAACTTATCGTTGCATTCCTTTTTTTCCAGTCTGCCTGACTGTGTAGGATTTGTGCATATTGAAGGTATCTCTATTTAAAAGACATAACAGACCTGTTTGAAGTTTCTGGGGAATGAATGGTACCCTCTATTCAAGCAGCCATAAAGTACAGTCTTAAGTCAAGGTACACGGGAAATTTCAGATGCCTCAAATTAAATTAAACTTAATTAAAAAACGCAAAACCGCATTGCTTCGTAAAAGGAATAGAAATCATTTGCACCCTCTGATCAATCCTAGTACTTCAAATAATGAAATAATTTTAAACTTAAAGCTTTTTCCGGGTTGTGCAAGTGCACTACGGAACAGTAACCATAGATGTTCGTGCATACATGCACACATGCGTCCAACAACAATAAACCGCCCCGCTTCCGGCCCATCCATTTCCAATTGTGCACCGCACCACGTCCACTGTAATGAGGAAAATGTTGGACAATATTTCCTCTTAAGCTCTCGAATAAAATTTAATGAGTTTTCACTCGACAACGAGTATACAGGATAATTCCTCCAATCCACATATGCATGCACACACTGCCACCGAATGGACGACATTCATGCAGATACACTGCGATGATAATAAACTAAGATAAAAACGAATAGGAATCGTTCGGATTGCGATTGGGAAGCAGGATTGTGTCCTATGGTTTATGTTATGGCTCGGATAAACAAAAACCAATTGAATTGTCCAGTGCGGAGGCTAGTGTGTGCTTGAGTGTGGCAAAAAAGGATCAAACGGCGAGCGGGAAATATACACAGGACACTACAAACAAAACAACACTCGTCGCTGTTTTTTTTAACGAGTTGACATTCCTTTCCTGTTTGTATTTTCCTGTCCGTATCCTTTTTTTTATCCCCGGAGAGTTCATGTTGTGTTCGTTTTTTTAGATTCTATTGAGTTGATTTTTTTTTATCATCCTGCTGCAGACGTTTTCTTTGTTTCGACAACGATTCCCATGGTGTTAATTTCCAACTCTATTCCGTGGAATGTTTTATGGTGTCTATAAATGCAATGGACTCGCATGCCGAGCAGACACAGACGTCAAGTAAAAAACGTCGCGGCTGAAGAAATATGACCAAAAGAATTTAGGTAGTGAATCGAATCGCAGCACCTTCTGTTGATGCAAACATATTTGTTAAAAAACGAAAAGACAATCCAGGTTGTAAATTTAAACCAAATATCAATATGGTTTCTAAAACGCGGATATACCCAGGAGTGTTTGAAAATGTTCCGAGGTAGAAATCTTTCAATGGGTCTGCAAATTCCTCACAGATTGGTAACTGATTTTACAAAATTGGTTCCAAGAAATATCTGCAGTCCAAGTTGTCAAGAAAAAGAGTGAGATCTGCAATAGCAACATTGGCTTTAAAGCTTCTTCAAAGAAGTTGTAAGAGTATGCCTGGAAATCTAATTAAAAACGTTCAAGGTATCTATTGTGCCATGAGTTTTCTTGATGATATCTATTCACTACCACTTACATATGGTATGTATGTAGGTCCTGACACCTTTGTCGGACAAAGGGTGCAATGCATATGTACAACTTCGAGTTCGGGTTCTTGCAACGCATTTCCAATCTCCGGATTGTGTAAGTGAGTTCCATCGTGAGCCGTATTTTACATGGAGTTATTATTTCACCATATCAATCCATTGCTACTTTCTTTGCGTAGAAAGTTCTCAAGCTGATGCCTGTTAATAATCTGTTAATAAACATCGGCAACATTTCCGTGATAACACCATTAACCCCCTACACCCGTACAGTATTTTGAACTCTATTTCTGAATTGCTTTTCCAGAATTTGACAGCATACCGAGAATAGCTTTTCATTTCTCGATCCCGCAGCCTGTATGCAATTCGATTCCACAGTCGCAGTCGGTGGATTGGATTGTAGAAGCCTAAGCAGTTTTGTTGTTGACGAATTCAATAGTAGTTCATTCCGGAGATAGCTAAGATGGTAATGCTCACGGTCAAGAAGTCGAGTGAAACGACAAGCAGCTTCAAATTAAAGGACACGAAAAACGAAATGACAGAAGCATCAACAGGTTTAGATTAGTTGATCACTTGTCCGCGAATTTATGTCACTAAACGCAGTCTGTTTAATCCCCGAGACCAAGCATATACATATACTCCTCAAATACATATAGTCGATGAGTTCGAGTTTTTTATCTTCGAAAGTCTCGGGTTAATCAAAGACCTTTAAACCAAAGAATGGCACGCTATCTTAACTTACTACTATACACCAGTAAGTCTACTGCAAAAGTGACAAAATCTGTGCTGCAAAAGTGTTAGCTACTCCGACTATTAACACATATTCGAGAGCAGACTCATCAATGCTTGTGTCAGTGTAAAGCAAATAAAGGAACACTTCAAAGAGACCTGCTAGCTGCCCTTTTTGCCTTAGGACTTCACCACGTATTATATAATGCTCTTCGATAGCAGACAATGTCGATATCTCAGCAGCAAGCAAAAATTCGCTGACATTATATATGTACATTTTGCTATTCACTTTCATTAAACTAGTATGACATGGTCCAATAATACTGGTGGCCTAACAGACATAATTCTACTCCGCTTTAGCCCATAACCTCTTAAAAGCTGCTCTCGTATTTTGGGAATCAGACTACGCAGAAAGCTTTTACACGAGGAGAATGATTGTATTTCAGCAGATCACGGTTAAAGGGTTCAAAAACGTTCTCAGTTGCATGATTTTATTTTCGGCATCGACAAGCATTGAAAACACAGCAACAAATGAAGGATTTGGTACGAGAGTTTTTGAAGACGTTAATTTATTTCTTCGGTTTCACCGAAGAAAACGGTTAAAGAGACGCCACAGTGCTGTAGAGGATGCACTCAAACCGCTTATATCACTCACCGTAGGGTTTGTGGCAACGAAGGTCTTCTCTTTTAAACAGCCCTGAGTCCTCTATTTTACAGACGACAAGTTAAGTAAATAACTTACCCCACCAATGTTTTGAAAATTGATTGCAACGCCAGAAAGTTACCGGGTAAGAAAAGATGCTATGAACTTGTAAAACACAGGAGAATCATCTTTGTAGATTACTGTACTAGGCTTAATGCTTGTATCCCCATATGGGCCTCGGCCCTCTACTATGCCTACACGCCATCGTGTGCGGTTTCCGGCAATTTCCTCTCCCCAACTTTTCCCCAGCCTCCTTATCGACTGTTCTGTGCCATATTCTCCTCAGACCGCCAGGTATTCTGCCATCCTGGGTTAAAGGGATCCATTGCATAGCATAGTGAGCTATGAAACTGTCACCTTTTCGGAACGTGTGGCTAATGCACTGCCACAACCGTTGTTGGATGGTTGTGCCTTTTGTTTCTTGACCGGTTCTTGTTAGAAATATAGCTGGGCCAGAAAACCCTTAAGAAGATCTAGTTGGCCATATCCAGTTCGATTTCACCATCAGTCGAGATAATACTCACAAGATACTGGAAATCTTCTACTCTCTCTACCGGTTGTGCAGCAATGCATATTTGGGCCGAATAGTTGTTCCAAGGCTGATCACGACGCCTGCCTCCATCTCCACATATGTTAGAATTTGGTGATGTAGGGTATTGATTTGGTCGATACAGGAGGATTCAGAGCCTGCTTGTTCGTCATCGAGTGTGTGCTTGATTCGCTTCAGGATGATTTTAGCACGCAACACGCAAATACCCCTCCAGTTTTCGCACTGCATTAAATTTCCTTTTTTATGAAGCTTGACGATCATTCCCTTTTTCCACTCGCTAGGAAAGCTCTCTCTATAAGTGGAAGCAGAAGCTCAGCCGATGTTGTTGGCACTGCTCGTAAGAGTTCCGCATGAATAACCATAAGTCCTACCACCTTGTTGCCTTAGAGCTTTGATCACAGTAGTGATCTAATCCTAACTGGGGATCGTGGTGCGTATTCGGGCATTTCTTACCTCGGTTACTTCATTTTGATTTGGGAGCACGAGACTAGCGAAAGTATGGTTTAAAACCATAGCAAAATGCTGCTTCCATGTCTTGAACTGGTCTTCATCCGAAATGAGGAAGGAACCGTCTAGGCTTTTCACTGGGTGTTGGCTGGAGCTGCGACCACCTGTCAACTCTTTGGTGATTTTGATTTGGACCCTTCTTGTAGCTTTTTCTGCTTCTGTAGTGAGTGTTTTGATGCAGTTGTGCTTATCACGTCGCATGGTACGCTGAACGTCTCTCATCTTCGTGCGATATAAGGACTCTATTTCTCTCTTCCCTACCGTTGGAGTAGCTGCAATGCGAGCTTTCAGCTGTTTTCGTTCGTCGATCCGTCTGCAGGTATCTTCGGAAAGCCACTTCCTATGACTACCCTACGATGCACAGACAATTCTTATAGCACCATATGTAAACGCCTGCATTTCGATTGATCCGGAAACTACTGACTGCCCAAAACTTGGCTTGGGCCAGTAGCACAACAATCAAGTTCGTGATGAAGTGCTTACTTTACCTCCTAGTGGTAGTCCCCGGGCAACTATACGTATAAACCCTTATACGTATAGGCCAAAATTGTAAGTGCGGGTTGTCTAGGGCCTTGATTCTAGGCTAGGTAACGTGGGCCAGCAACCTGCGTTACTGAAACCAGCTCGCTACTGAAACCGACACTATGCCTCGGATAAGGACTGATCACATGTTGACGACTTTTGGCTATTGTACCCGGACAAAGATAGGTTTCTGGAATGTAAAGACGCTCCTCGACTCTGGAAGAGAAGGTCCTTACAATGCCAGATTCCTCCAACTGGAAAAGGAATTCATGCGATATAAACTGGACATTTTGGGGGTAAGTGAAGTAAGATGGTTAGAAGCGGGCGAGTTCCAGTCTCCAACGCGTAACACTGTACTACTCTATTCTGGAAGACCACGCGGAAGTCCGCGAGAATATGGAGTCGGACTACTGCTAACAACAACAGCACGCAAGGGTCTGATTTCCTGGCAGCCTCATGGTGATAGGATTTTGACGGCCAGATTCCGGACTAGAGTACGACGTGTCACCATCATACAGTGTTACGCCCCAATGAATAGTTCGTCTGAGGACGAAAAGGAGAGCTTCTACAATCTCTTAAGCGCCGTCTTCAACACAACACCAAATGGAGACATTGTCATAGTGATGGGGGATTTGAATGCCAAGGTAGGCAGCGACAACGAAGGGCTCAAGCATGTAATCGGGAAACATGGTCTAGGCAACCGCAATGACAACGGCGAAAAGTTTGTGGATTTCTGCAATGCCAACCGCCTTGTGATAGGTGGCACCATGTTTGAGCACAAGACCTGCCACAAAGTCAGCTGGGTTTCCAACGACAGGCAAGCAACCTCCAACCAAATTGACCATTTTGCTATCAGCCGCCGCTTTAGAAGCAGTCTCCTGGGCGTCCGAAACAGACGAGGGGCAGATGTGGGGATAGTACGTGATCACCATCTTATGATAGCTACTCTCCAACTACGCACTGCTGCAGTTCGAAGATCCCACGACAACACAAGAATGCCCAGGTTCAACATCGATAGACTTAGTGATCCCTCAGTGCGCCAACAATTAAGGGAGCACTTTTCGCAAGGTGTGGAAGCAATCAGCAGCTCAATGCCCGCAACCATCCAAGACCATTGGTGTGCTGTGAAAAATGTTTTTACATCTGGTGCTGAAAGAATTGTCGGTCGATCGCAGGGAAGACATAGGGCGTGGCTTTCCGAGGATACCTGGAGAAGGATTGACGAACGAAAACAGCTAAAAGCTCGCGTTGCAGCTACCCCAGCAGCAGGGAGAAGCGAGCTAGAGTCCCTATATCACATGAAGATGAGAGAAGTTCAGCGTAGCGTACGACGTGACAAGCGCAACTACATCAACGCGCTGGCTACAGAAGCAGAAGAAGCCGCACGGAGGTGCGACAGCAGGACTGTCTACAGAATCACGAAAGAGCTGACAGGTGGTCGCAGCTCCAGCCAATACCCAGTGAAAAGCCTAGACGGCTCCTTGCTCATTTCGGATGAGGACCAGCTCAAGACATGGAAAGAGCATTTTGCTACGGTTTTGAACCGTGTAGTCGCTAGCGATATGCTCCCAAATCAGACTGAGATGCCCGAGGTGAGAAGTTCCCGAATACGCACCACGACTCCCAGTAAAGATGAGATCATTACCGCGATCAAGGCACTCAAAACCAACAAGGCGGTAGGACTTGACGGTATTCCAGCAGAGCTCTTACGAGCAGCGCCAACAACATCGGCTGAGCTTCTGCTTCCACTTATAGATAGAGCTTGGGAAGCTGAGAGCTTTCCTAACGAGTGGAAAAATGGAATGATCGTCAAGCTTCCTAAGAAAGGAAATTTATTGGAGTGCGGAAACTGGAGGGGTATCTGCGTGCTGCCTGCTGTAGCTAAGATAATATCTAAAATCATCCTTGAGCGAATCAAACAACATCTCGAAGACACACTCGATGCCGAACAAGCAGGTTTCCGCTCTGGATCCTCCTGTGCAGACCACATCAACATCCTGCGGATTATCATCGAACAGTGCGTTGAATATCGATCGCCACTGCACCTGCTGTTCATCGATTTTGAGAAGGCGTTCGATAGTGTCAACAGGGAGTTTATTTGGCGTGCCTTACGCAGGAGAGGCATTCCCGATAAACTAATTGCTATTATCATAGCTACATATGAAGGCTCCAAATGTCACGTTCTGCACAGGGGGAGGTTGTCTGAGGAATTTGAGATCCAAAGTGGGGTAAGACAAGGCTGTATCCTTTCACCAATATTATTCCTATTGGTGATTAGCGATGTGCTTCATGCAGCTTTGTCGACGGGAAACGGAGGAATTCGATGGACTCTTACATCTCAACTGAAACATCTTGACTACGCAGACGATGTATGCTTACTCTCCCACAGAATTATGGACCTCCACCAAATGACAGCAGATGTGGAGAGGAAGGCAGGTGTCGTCGGGCTGAAAATCAATACGACAAAAACTAAAATCATCTGCCTTGGAACTAACTCATCGGCTCAAATATGCATTGCTGGACAACCGGTAGAGAGAGTAGAGGATTTTCAGTATCTTGGGAGTATTGTCTCGACCGATGGTGGAACCGAACTGGATATAACCAACAGGATCGCCAAAGCAAAGTCCGCGTTCGGGATGTTGTCCAAAATATGGCGAAGCAATGCAATCAGTTTGAGCACCAAAATAAGACTGTTCCGCTCCAACGTTGAATCCGTGCTGCTATATGGTTGCAGCACGTGGAGAGTGACCACTACTATCACCAGAAAGCTGCAAACGTTCGTTAATAGGTGTCTGCGCAATATCTTACGGATTTTCTGGCCCAATCGTATCTCTAACGAACACCTTTACGAGAGAACGGGTCAGGAACCAATAGGCACAACTATCCAACGGCGGAAGTGGCAGTGGATTGGTCACACGTTCCGAAAGGGTGACAGCTCCATAGCGAACCATGCTATGCAATGGAACCCTCTAACTCAGGATGGCAGAAGACCTTGCGGTCCGCGGAAAACATGGCGCAGAACAGTCGAGAAGGAGTCACGGCAGTTAGGGAAAAGTTGGGGAGAACTCAGACACATTGCCAGAAACCGTACACGATGGCGCGTAGGCGTAGTAGAGGCCCTAGGACCCACAAGGGGATACAGGACATAAGTAAATATGTAAACGCATTTTTCACAGCACACTGGCTGGTAGTGCGCAATGAGCTGCTGATTGCTTTCACGCCTTGTGAAAGGTGATCCCTTAATTGTTGCCGCACTGCAGGATCGCTTAGTCTGCCGATGTTGAACCTTGTGTTGTCGTGGAATCTTCGAACTGCAGCAGTACGTAGTTGGAGAGTAGCTATCATAAGACGATGATCTCGTTCTATCCCCACATGAACTGTAGTGAACTTGATTGCAGGTTGCTTAACTGTCGTTGGAGACCCAGCTAACTTTGTGGCAAGTCTTGCGCTCAAACCTATTACAAGGCGATTGGCATTGCAGAAATTCACAAACATTTCGCTGTCGTCATTGCGGTTGCCTAGTCCATGCTTCTCAATTACATGCGTCTCAATTACATGCTTCTCAATTACATGTGTGACGAAGAGCCGTTGTCGTTGTCTACCTTGGCACTGAAATCCCCTATCACCATGTCTCCATTTGATGTTATGTGCAAGACGGCGCTTGAAAGATTGTAAAAAGTCTCCTTCTCGTCCTCAGACGAACCATCCGTTGGAGCATAACACTGTATAATAGTGACGCGTCGTACTCTTGTCCGGAATCTGGCCGTGGTGTTCATATCACCATGAAACTGTTGGCATTAGCAGGAGTCCAACTCCATATTCCCGTGGCCTTCGGATGATTTTCCGGAATAGAGTAGTATAGTGTCACCCGTAGAATACTGGTGGTCGCCCGCTTCTAGCTATCTTATCTCACTTACCCTCAAAATGTCCAGTCGATATCGCATGAATATTTTTTTCCAGTTGGAGGAATCTGGCATTGTGAGGTCCTTCGCTGCCCGACTCGAGGAGCATCTTCAAATTCCAGAATTTTATCAGTGTCCGCGTGGGTGCAATAGCCAAAAGTCGGCAACATGTGATCATTCCTTATCCGAGCCGTGGTATCGGTATCTGTAGCGGGATAATGTTCGGTAACACAGGTTTCTGGCTCACATTATTTAGTCTAGAAGGCCCTAGACAACCCGTCCTTGCAATTTTAGCCTACACGTATACATACATTTGCCCAGGGACCATCACTAGGAGTTAAATCAAGCACTTCATCACCAACTTGCTTGTTGCGGCACTGGTCCAAGCCAATGTTTAGAGCAGTCATTAGTTTCCCGATCAATCGCAATGCAGATCCCCCTGATGTTTTTGATTAGCATACACTCTCTACATGTTGAGTTTATAGGTAGTACGAGTATAAGCATATAACCAGTAACTTGAAGTAGTAAGACGATCAGATGTAAGAACCCAATAAAAGGTGGCACTTCGATAAATATGATAGTACCCACGATTCGAACTCATTAATAGCTTGATGTGCAAATATTTGAGGTCTTAGGAAAGATATCAGCTTGCAACCCTTTAAAGCCATCAAATTTAACCCGTAAATTGTGCGACCCATAAAATTCAGCCCGAAGATTTCATGTCTCATAACAACTTTCTCTCCCCATAAAAATCCCTACAGGCCTTGACCTTGATCCATTTTAATGGCGCTTAAGTAATAACAATTAGATTTATTCCAGAATCCATTTCTAGACATGCAACAGGACACCAAAAATCATTAAACCGACGAGATGTCACAAAAAAAAAAACAAGAGAACAGCAGCCAGAGCAGTGGCTAAGCACTTAACGAGTTGAACGCCTTAAAACAGAGCCAAACTCCACTATAATTCGGTTTTACGATTATTTCTCAAAATGTTGTCATCACAATACCAGTTATATCCCATAAAATGAGAATAAAATCTCATCCTGCCGCTGTACATACGAAAGGGGGAAAGCACAAAACGTCACAGATATTTTGACAGCCGCACTCAAGGAAGCGCAAACTCCTCGCATCATCGCCGCGCCAAGCCGAGCCATAGCGCGTCATTTCATTTGATGGCAAATGTCTCGACGATGACACTCACAGTGAGTTGCGTTCATAAAAATGTTAACCAGTCATCCGACCAACCACTAGAAGGAGACCAAACTCAAGTAGGTATAGTGGATGCGAGAAGTACACAAAATCACGGGAGCACTTCCAGGGGTCGTTACTTAATTTACGACCACTAAAAATAACGAGCTATGAACTCGTAAAATTTTGCGCAGAACGAGTCAACCCAAAAAAATAAACGAAAAAGGAAGAAGGTAACGAACGCGTCCCAACAACATTTTATGGATTTTTTATGGTTGCGGGTACGGATTTACGAACACACAGACAAAATTGCGTGTAATTGTTTCTCAATTGTCCTTTGATTGTCTGGCTGAAGTTCAAGTTGTCATTTGATGGAGGAAAAATTAATTTCAATATTCAAAATTATTTTTTTATTGCAGGAGGATGGCACCTAATTCTTATAATTGACAAAGGAAGTCTTGGGTGGTCGTTAAGAGTCCTTTACGACGCATACATGAATGCCTTATTAATACCTTCTGTGTTATTTTATGTAACTTTGGTCTTTGTTTGATATTAACGAGACTCATTCCACAGTGATTGAGTTTATCTGAGATATTGGGGGGTGAATGCTCGGAATCTTGTCCGCTTCATATAATTTATAAGCAATTAAGGGCGGAGAGACAGTCGTAAAGACGATGAACGCAATCTGGTTGGCCGTTGCGCAAACAGTTCTAATGGAAACTTATGAATCTAATGGGATTGTTTTGTGTTAGTTAAGAAAACTAATTGTTCTTAGGGGAGACTAATGATATAAATAAGGATATTCTGCTTTAGATGAGGTGATGTGGGGATGACTTAATTAAGAAGTTTTGCTGAAAATGAGAGTGCGAAGGGGGTAATGTTAGGAATTCACACCGGGAATCTTTCCATCAATTTATCTTAAAGTTGTATCTAAGTCAAAGGGAGACACTTTAGGTTTTAGGTAATATATGTATCTTGTCCTGTCATAAGTTCTGTAACAATTGTAAAACCTTCTAAAAAGTAAACAGCAAAATATTTTGGATTATTATTTATAAAAATTATTTCCTTCGATAGTAAGCATTTTATAAAAAGCCGTTTTATTAAGAATGACCGCTTTTTGCTTTAACTCAGGCCATCAAGCGGTGCGCGAGCATTGGAAAAGATAGAGAGAGAGAAAGATTACTCCATATAACTGGGGAGACTTTTGATTTACAGTATTTTTTGTCCCGACCACCCAACAGAGCGAACAATCTTTCCAGCCATATGGCCAACCTACTGCCAGTGTTATGCCTTTGCTATAGTGATCGCACCAGCTTTCGCAATTGATCGGACAGACTCTTTATTTGATGGGAAATAAATAAATAAATGCTTGCTGACAGCAAGATTTGAACCATGATCCATTAGCGTGGCAATCGATGACATATTATTGAGCTTATGTAACTGAAACGACCGTTTACTTTTAAGTACAAAGTGAAACTGAAACTTTTATTATATAAGATGGATTTGATGGTTATATAAAGATATAAAGTGTTATACTTTTCCCATAATCCACAGTATTGCCAAACTATTATTCAAATTATTCTTAACACTCCCACTTTTGAATAAGTTTAATACAAATCAATGTTAACAAAAATCTCATTTCTTACTTTAGTTTATAGGAGTAATTCAAATTAAAAAAAATGCTACAAAAAGCGTTATTGTTATAATTCATTTACTTAACTCCAATCGATGAGCGAAATTTTTCAAAATTTTCTTTGCTGAGTGCTTTTGTAAATATATCAGCGTTTTGAAGTTCAGAAGGTACATAGTTAATTGAGAAATCACCTCTTTCGTATCTTTCGCGAATGAAGTGATAACGAACATCTATATGTTTCGTCCTTTTGTGAAACTCCGGGTTTTTAATAAGCCGGATTGCCCCTTGGTTATCCATATTCAAGACTGACTCGCCAACTCCACCTGGAACCATCTCAGAGAGTAATCGCTGCAACCAAATCATTTCTTTAACTGCCTGTGAGGCAGCCACGTATTCTGATTCTGTAGTCGAAAGTGACACACATTTCTGCCTCTGCGATGACCAAGCTAACGGCCCATTGCCAATGGTAAGGATAAAACCAGAGGTAGAACGCCTGGTAGTTGAATCACCAGCATAGTCAGCATCACTGAAACAGATTAAAGAAAGACATTTACTTTTTTCAAAAAGTATACCAATTTGTCTGGTTCCACTGATGTACTTCAGAATTCTCTTAACGGCATTGACTTGAACTCGGGTCGGTGCATCTAGGTATCGAGAGACCACTCCCACTGCAAATGCAATGTCCGGTCGAGTAGCCACTGCCAAGTACATAAGGCATCCCACAGCTTCTCTGTATGGAAACTTTGCGACTTCTGGAAACAAGGATTCTGCATGCGAACAGGCCTCAGCAGGAGTTGAAACTGATTTACAGGAGTCCATGTTGAATCGCCTTAAAATTCTGTCTACATACCGCGTCTGAGTAACGTGAATCGCTTCATCATGTTTCCTTGTCACCTCCATGCCTAGAAACCATTCAGCATCCAATGTGGTGATCTCGAAATGTGTTTTTAAGAAATCAATCAGGTTCAAAGCGTCCTCTTTCTTCTGTGCAGCAACCAAACCATCGTCAATGTATATTGCAAGGATCATCCGGCTATTGGCATCATTTGACACGAACACACACGGATCCATCATGGTGGGTTTTAGATTAAACTTCATCAGAACTGTAGTGAATTTCTTATTCCAACACCGAGAAGCCTGTTTTAACCCATAAAGGCTCTTTCTGAGTTTGCAGACCCTCCCAGAACCATCATCGAAACCTTCGGGTTGTTGCATGTAAATTTCTTCGCTGAGATCACCGTTCAAAAAGGCCGTTTTTACATCAAATTGTATTAGGTTTAATCCCTCATTTACAGCAATCGCGAATATACATCTCAGAGACGTGAATTTCGCCACTGGACTGAATGTCTCACCGTAGTCTGTTCCTTTTTCTTGATTAAATCCCCGAACCACCAGCCTGGCCTTGTACTTTTGCCGTCCCTTACCATCTAAGTTTTTAACTTGAACACCCACTTATTGTCGATGGCCTTTCTATGCAATGGACACTTCACTAACTCCCAAGTTTTGTTTTTGTAGAGACTGTTTATTTCCTCTGCCATTGCTTCCTTCCATTCCACAGCATTCTTGCATGTGATAGCATCCTTATAGTTTTGTGGCTCTTCTTGAATAAGAAATACATGTTTTTCGGTGATATTGCAGATTCTTGTTTCTTGGGTTTTCTTCCGCAGCCGACTTTTGAGTGGAGGAGAAGCACGCTCAACATCATCACTCTCATTACTAGCGCCATCATCATCCCCCTCGGTTGCTTCCTCTTCCTGCGCTGACTGATATAAATCATCTCCTATTGGAGGTACACCTTCGTCGTCGTCAATTCTTAAAGGAAAGGATGCAGTTTCCACATAGTCTCCAGAGTCTTCAACCCAAATATCCTTGCTCAGATAATCCTTCTGCTTCGTTTCCCTAAATATGACATCCCTTACCACTTCTACTTTCCGTGTTGTTGGAACCCAAACCCGGTAACCTTTTGTGTTTTCAGCATAACCCATAAACAGTCCTTTTTCCGCCTTCTTGTCAAATTTTCTGCGTTTTTGTTTAGGTATATGCACAAACGCTTCAATACCAAAAACTTTAAAATCTTCTGTCCTTACTTTGCCACCACACCACAATTCGTACGGAGTCTTACCACCTGGAAAAAGGTCACCAGTCCGATTTAAAACGAAAACTGCCGTATTCACCGCCTCAGCCCAGAATTTCTTCCCTAAGGACCTGGCATGAAGCATCGTTCGAGCCGCTTCCACCACTGTACGATTCTCCCGCTCAACTTTACCATTTTGCTCCGGTGTGTATGCTACTGTGGTCTCATGGCGTACTGAGTTTTTCTTAAGGAGAGTTTTAACTCTTTCGTTGACAAATTCTGATCCATTGTCAGTACGGATTGTTTTCACTGGATGCCGAGTTTCACAATTTGTTCGGTCTAGAAAATTTTCTATGGAAGAGCAGACATCAGATTTGTTTCTTAAAAAGTATACAGCCCGAAAGCGCGAATAACTGTCTTTGAAAAGAATGAAATACTTAGACCCTCCAATTGATGTTTCTTCCATAGGGCCACAGACGTCTATGTGAACCAGCTCTCCTGGCTGACTGGCTTGAAAGGTGCTTCTAGGAAAAGGCATCCTATGGTGTTTTCCATAAATGCAAGCATCGCACGTAGAATCTTTTTCGTCTATAAAATTTATATTTTCTTTTTTAAGATGTGCACGTACCTTTTCAAAATTTTGATGCGCTAATATTTCATGCCATATTCTTAATGGCAAGGCCTTTGAAGTCGCCACATTCGCCGTTTTGCTCATAGGATCCTGGACACGAAAACGCATTTTGAAAAGTTGTGCCTCTCGTTCTCCCACTGCCACAACAGTTCCGTCGTCCTTCCTAAACTCGCATCGCACTCGGTCGGAGACAAATTTTAAACCCTTGTCTAAGGCACGGCTCTGTGAAAAAAGATGCACTGATAATTTTGGCACATACAAAACTTCAGATAAGTGCTTTTCACACCATTCCTCTCCGTTAAAAGACAAAATATTTACATCACCTATACCTAGTGCTAACATTTTCTCACCACTTCCAACTCTTATTTTAATTGGATCAGAAAACCTTCTGTAGCATACAAACCAATCTTTTCTGTACGTCATATGGTCACTGGCTCCTGAATCGAGATACCAGCTGTCATTAACTTTGCCATCGTTGACCATCAATGCATTGAACACATGAAACTCAATCCCTTGCTGCTCACTTCCACCTTCAGCCTCATCACCTCCAGATAAACCAGCCACCTTCTCTGGTTTTACCTCACCCCTGCTTCCAGTCCATACTTGATCAGCAACAGCTGAAGATTTCTGCATCATCGAAGCCTCACTTCCATTTCCAGTACATAATCGATCAATGCTGGCAAAAGCTTTCTTCTCGCTAGCTCTCTCGCTTTGACTTCCAGTCCACTGGTGATCGTAGTCTCTTGCCGCCTTGCACATGAGTGCATCACCCCTTTTTATTTCCCCTCGGTTTCCAGTCTTCCTATGATCGGCAAACTTTTTCGGGCACTCTCTTTTCCAGTGGCCTACCTCGTTACACCTAAAGCACTTCCCAGGTTTGGAAACTCTTTGCTTTTGCTGCTTCCAGTTTTTGCGCTTAGCAATTAAAGCTGAAGTGCTAGTACCTGCAAGTGGTGGATTGGAAAGCATTCGAGCTTCTTCCATAACCAAGCGTGACGTCAAATTTTCCAACGTCTGTTCCCCTTTGGCCGTTGACTCCCACGCAGAAAAAAAATGCCGAAAGCTTTCGGGAAGAGTCATCAATATCTTAGTAATTACCATACTATCGGATATCTCCTCTCCAATATCCCTAAGTTGCCTTGCAATATTTTACAACTTAGAGATATGGGTTGCCACGTCATCATCGACCTCCTTCTCAAATCCATAAAAACGTTGTAGAAGCATGTGAACATTTGCTTTGGACGTCTGTTCATAAACCGCCTGCAATTTGGTCCACATTTCCTTTGACGTGCTGCAATTGACAATGTGCCGAAGTGGTGTCGAGCCTACACTCATAGCAATGATCCGCTGAGCCTTGCTATCGTTCTTCATCCATGTAGACAAACGATTGTCGTAGGCGGTCTGAGTTTCACTTTCTGCTTTCACTGGTTTTGCATTAGAGCCATTTACATAGTCGAATAAATCCGAAGCATTAAATAAAATTTTTACTTGAAATTTCCAAACAGAGTACTGCTCTGAGTTTTGTAACTTGTCCACTTTGAACATTTCTGATTCCATATTTTCCTTCTTTTTTTTTTTGCAACCAACAAAAATGGGATACGTTCTAACTACTCGGAAATATAACGAAAAAAAAAACTCAGGCAGGGCAAAAACGGTTTTCGGATTACTTGACTTTAATTTGACCTTCTCGCGCGATCTGGGCCCATAACCTATTGAGCTTATGTAACTGAAACGACCGTTTACTTTTAAGTACAAAGTGAAACTGAAACTTTTATTATATAAGATGGATTTGATGGTTATATAAAGATATAAAGTGTTATACTTTTCCCATAATCCACAGTATTGCCAAACTATTATTCGAATTATTCTTAACACATATCCACCATCGCACCGTAAAAATGATATTTTCGTGGCCGTAGCCTTCGTTCCAGTGCTAGATTCACTTACATTTTTCAAGCATTATTTGATTTAAATTAGGCGTCAATAGATACCGGTTGATCGATGAAAGGCTTTCATGTTGATATCATCCCGAATGAGTTTTGACTTGGATCTAGTGGATGTATATAGCTCACGTGGCATGTCTTCGAACTCCCTCGCGTACAGCTTTCACAAGCGCGCTCGTACGGGCAACTCGTGGATGACCACTTCTTGGTCTGTCTTCTAATTGAGACGATGTGTCCCTTAGGTTAGGTTGGGTTGGCTGTCTGTACTAGAGTACAGACACACTTAGCCCAATAGAGGTCTATTGTGATGCCATGGATATTTCCAGTTGCTTACTTATGGACTAGTTAAACTAACCGGAGCTTTTAATAAAGCGAAGGATGCTCATGACGCCTGAGGACTCCAGTTCGCCAAGGTCATCAAAGATAGGAACCCCTCGATGGAGCAGTCTTTTCTGGAATATGGCCCGACATGTACATAGGAAGTGAAAGATGATTTTATCTTCTTTTTCGTCTCTACAGCTCCTGCAAAAGTAGTTAGAAAAGAGCATGTTGGCTTATCAGGCAGAATCCAGTGAGGACACCAATAACGTAGCTGGTCAGTGATCGCTTTAGCATATCCAGCCCGGCACTACGATTCTCATCCAGCCTAGGCTAGATCAGTCTAGAAATATGACACGTTAAGCCATTTTCCCATCTATGGTTGACTCTGCTAATATCGTCCAACTTTAGTAGATGTTTACATGCAGCGAGGGTCATACCCAGGGTCCAGGGTTTCTGTTGCCTGGCACCCAGCATAGGTGAACGTTGAACTGCTCCGCCATCTCCGTGAGAGACAAACGGCAGTTTATGGTGTCATTTGGAGTGAAAGAGCACGATTCCAGGGACTTGATTGCCGTTTAACTATCAGTGAAAATGCTATTATTACTGACAGATATTCCATTACATTTCAACTAGGGCAAGGCTTCCATGATCGTCATGATTTCCTCCTGAAATACGCTGCAGTGATCTGGGAGGCGGAAAGAGATGATCAGGTTAAGCTTTACAGAAAAGACATCACAGCACATCCCATTTTCGGTTTTCCTACTTAAAAAAACCAAGTGGTAGACTGGGAGCACTATTTATTCCAAATTTCCCGGAAAGTTAATCAGAGAAAACTTATCTTAAGGCGTTTGAAAAATTACAGGCCAAAGTCTCAGTGAAAGAGTTTTAAAGAATCCCTGTAACTCCAATCGAACTTTAGCCATTACTCACAGAGAATAAGAGTCCATTGTTCTATTTTAATTCTTTCGTTTCACTGGTCTTCTTTCCCTTTCTCTATTCTACCCCCAACTATATGTTTGAATTGAAAAGGATTGTATTAAACTTTTAAATTGCAAAAGGGAAAAACGAAAAGAGCTAAATCGAAACAAGAATACATAAGGACGAGAACAAAAAAAAAGAAAAAAGTTACGAAAAAGTTTCTCTCCCTTGTTATTTTTAATGGGATGCAATAATCGTTAAATGTTTGGCGCATTGGAATGATACCGAAAATTTCGGAAGCAGTCGAGACGGAACGGGGCCGTAAGGCAATGGCAGCATCGCTGGATGGGGAATTATACAGGAGAGTTCCATACACTTTTCCATTCCAATGGATATCTGTTTAAAATTCAAAGGATTTTCCTTTCCTTTGTGTGTGCAACTGGCAGCACATTTATACTATGTGATGTTAATGCAAAACAGAGACATATAAATGAGACAGAATCGGCGACGCGGGGAAGGACCCATGTCCTATGCATGAAGTCACTTTCACAGTACCTGTTAGCATTTCTCTATAAATATTTTAGAACTCAAATCAAGATTTTGCGGACTTGGTAAAATGTTCTTTGAAAGCGTTGTGAATTGCTGTGAGTATCTGTGACATAGAAAACGAAGATGTGAACATTTGGTGTTAGTTGATGCTGTTCAGTGCACATATAAGGATGCAACTTCATTATCATATGTGGAGTTAGATTTAAAATTTTAATTTAAGGACTCTCGCGATAGTACCTACTGAAACAAAATTGAAACATCTGTTATGAAGGGAATGCATTATGGTTACTGAATGCTTAATATTGTGTGCAAGACAAGTGGTTCTCTCTTCATGCTATTGAATATGTGCAACACTGCATGAAGAAAGATTTACTTTTATTCAATCTTTAGATATACGGTCTACTTTGTAATATTGGTAAATGTGCCAAAGGAGCAACATGGCATTGTCATGAGGAACTCTTTCATAAGTTTCGATCAACAATGGTAGAGTAGGTAGAGGAGGCATTAAAAAAATAGTGCGCCGTAGTAACACTGGAAGTCCAAAACGCATGTGCCGGTGTATTTATTAAAAAATTATCTCGAGTTATTTTACCAACGATGTGCCACAAGGATAGGTCTTAGGGCTTCTGCTATGAAACGTGATGTATGACGATATCTTAAGTCTACCAATCCCATGGGAAACATAATCGGTTTCGCGGATGACATCGCAGTCGTGGTCGTTATCAAATTTTGCAAAAAAATAGAACTCTACTGTAATGAGACCGTAAGAAGAATAAAGTGCTGGTTCCTCGTAACCCACTTGTAACTTGAGGATCATAAAGCAGAGGTTTCACTATTCAGCAGTGGGAAAGTACACGAGGCAATTAGTCTTAGAGTCGGATAAAACGGCATCGTTTTACAAGCATCTATTAAACATATAGGGCTAAAGATTGATTCATTGATTCATTCATTCATTGATTCATTGATTCATTGCTTGATGATTGCGAATGGGTCAAAGTGACTCCAAGACATGTTGCCTTTACCAATGGCTTGACTTGACTTGTTTTCAGTGCTTCTTGATCTTATTAGTGGCAATCGTGTTGCTTACAGCATGTGTTTTCTATTTTGGAAACTGGTATTCCGTATAGCAAATTCCAGCGAAATGTTAAATTTAATTGAATTGCTAAATTATATCGATTAAATTGAAACTTTTTGTAGGGTAAGAGACACAGCACTTAAAATTTTAAATTTTGGTCTAAATCGGAATTATGTCTTCAAATATGTAAGGTATTTCTTTTTTTCGAAGAAGAAAGAATCATGGTATGATACGGAATGCGACCGGAAGAAGATCATTTGCAAGCCTGCGAACCTACCTACTAATTCAACCGCTTCTTTTAAATCAAATGCACTTTGCTTTACACTTTCGGGAAAATGGCGATTTCGACAGAGTGATAACGATCCAGGATGTCATGAGGGTAATAGCTGTAATCTAAAGAAAGCACCTGGAGAGGATAAAGTACGATACAATTTTTTTAAATATGCGACGGAATACTTCATGGAACAACTTATGGAGGTACATACATATACATATATGGGTGAAGCTCTAATAAGAAGAAGTTAGCAAGGAATATCGTTAATGAAGTTCATTATGAAAATCTTCGCTTGGGTAATCTTAGATGATACGGCAAAATGGTTTAGTCAACAAATTTCAGACTGGTTTCAGGAAAGGCTATTCAACTGTGGATAACTTATTCACACTGACAAGCATTGTAAAGGCTTACTTTGATAACGCCAACAAGTAATTTGTCTTCTTTGTTGATTTTAAAGCAGCATTTGACACCATTGACGGCAATGCTATATTCTACAAGCTGGGCAATCTAGGAGTATCAACAAAGATGATTAAGGTTATTTAAGGTCTCTATGAATTGAGTCTTCAACAGCAAGCAGTAGCTTTTGCATGGTATACGAGTACTTCCAAGACTCTAAATTATATTCTGATATAGGGAAATTATGTTCGCCGCTAAATCTGAACCATTCACTAAAGAATTGCCTTTTTCTCTGTAGTAGATGCTGCTTTACTAGGTATATGTGGTAGGCGTTATCCGGGGAGTTCCAATGTTTTCAAAATATATAGGAAATATAACTTTAGCATGAAAATGTATAATGGGGACAATCCCGTTCCCAAATGAAGCGTGTTGTTTGGTGTATTTTCAGGTTATCGGAACATTTTGTATAAAGTACTGCTTAATCTCAATATTGTTCCAATAGGGTCGTCGAGAATGCGGAGTGAACTTTATGTAACCTGCGGCTGAAGGAAGATGTGCATTATTTTATCGGAATCTGTCCAATACTAAAAGCGATAAGGCGAGCAAAATTGGGCAAAAGATACTCTTTATGAAGATGAAGTCATCTTTAGGTAAAATGGCTTAAATTTTCAAATCTCAATGTTTAGTATAGATTTTTTTTTTTTGACGGCGAACTGTGAATGCTCATTATTGTGAACTCTGTAATTTTATGAAAATACTGATGAAATAAAGTCACATTATTATACATATTTTATTCAAAATATCGACGAAGAAACCATGTCTGCGATGTGAGATGGAGAAGAAATGTCGAACTGATTTCAGTCAAAAATGGGAGCAAGACAGGGGTGTCTCCTGATCCCGCTACTGTTCATGGTCCTTCTAGATGACCTCGTGGAATTTATTATTTTCCGTTGCTAAGTATACTGAGTGGGCGCCGCCCATGGCGCAGTGGTTAGCGTGTCGGACCACTGCTCGTGAGGTTCCATGTTCAAATCCAAATCCCAGAAAACACCAACAAGTTTTCTCAGGGTCCCACCACTTGTGAGAAAGTATTGTTGTGGCGAGAAAGCTTCTCGAAAACAAAAAATGCCCTTCGGATACGGCACAAAACTGTAGGACCCTTCCATTCGTGCGACAAATATAACGCTGACAACACGAGTGGTTGCGAGAAGCTAGGCCTAGGCACTTAATGAGGTGCTGCGCCAAACAAAGTATACAAAACAAGTATACTGAGAAAACACATGAAAGTGGAACTCGAAATTCATAACGAGTACTGCAGTATGATCTTGGAGATAAAAACTACTTCTACGACCGGTATAGTTTAGACACAATTTGGACGATTTTGAAAGTAAGAGGAGAGCTTTTGCATCTAAATTGCATGCCCTACAGAGTCGATCATGATAAGAAGTGCACTCTATACAACTTATACCTGAAACACAATATCACCTTGACCTCGGTTTTGCTCCCATTACGTCTCCTCCACCTCGAGAGCGCGTTGAATATTTATTTACATTGTGTTTCAGGCATTATAGCTAAGGAAAGATGTCTACCACTTCCTAGGAATCTGTCGCTTTCTAAAAATCGAAATCATTAGGAAATTTAATTTTAGTTGCAAATAAAAGGGAAACCATTTTAAATGGATAAGATTGGATAATTTTACTTAAATATATACAAAAGCAGCGTGGAGTTATTGCCAACAAATTTTGAATGCCGACTTTTCAACGAAAACGTAAAGAACAATGCCTACGACGCGTCGGAGGTCGTCGCGACGATCTGTTAATTTATTTTATTAATTTTATTTGTATTGTAAATATATGGCTGACGGCCAATGACAATGCAAATGTAAAGTAAAAAGCAATAAATGTTATTTATTTATTATTAATAATTTCTTTAATTGTTGCACGTTTAATGAACCTTTGCCACAGTCTATGAAACATATATTATTATTATATTAATTCTTTATTAAAATAGTTAATACATACAATTTTCGAATTACAAATATTGACATGGCATCTGCCTGATTAGACATTATATATTGAAATAATATGCATCGGATACAAATAACTGTATGATGGTAGAAATTTAAGAATTAACTCTTTTTTTTTTGGAAATTTAAAAATTACAATTTTTTCTTATTTGTTTAATTTTACGTAGATTTGGAAATATTAAAAGCTATTACGATAGGTTAGATTATGGTTGCAATATTTGTAGAAATTTTGCAACCAAAAGAACCATTTAATGTATCATACTAGGGCTGTTCGATAAGTCAGTGACTTTGAAATGAAGTACTTGTTTTTTTGTTTCTCAAAATTGAATTTATTTTTTAACGTAGTCTCCTTTCAGTGCGATGCACTTTTCTCAACGATATTCCAACTTTTTCAACCCTTCCAAAAAATATGATTTCTCAAACTCTGCAATTGTACTAAATAGGCATTTGTTGCAGCAATAAAGTCTTCATTCAATGAAAATCTTTTTCGGCCGAGCCATTTCTTCATATTAGGAAACAAGAAATAATCGCACGGAGCCAAATCTGGAGAAAAGGCTGGATGAGGAAGCAGTTCATACCGCAATTTAGCTAATTTTGCTGTTGCTACTGCGGACGAATGAGCCGGTGCTTTATCGTGATGAAACAACACTTTTTTCTTATTCAAATGGGCCGTTTTTCCATCAATTCTGCATTAAATTTATCTAATAAATTAGTTCGGTGATCGTTTTTTCCTTTTCCAAATAAGCAATGAAGATTACGCCGTGGGAATCCCAGAAAACCGTTGCTATGACTTTTCCAGCCGACAGAACCGTTTTTGACTTTTTTGGAGCACGTTCGCCTTCAGAAGTCCAGTCTTTTCTGGCGTGTAGTGGTGTATCCAGGATTCAGCAACTGTTACGAAACGCCGTCAAAATTCACTTGAATTGCGCTTGAAGAGTTCCAAACTCTGTTTTGAAATCTTCACCCGAATTAGTTTTTGGCCCACCGTCAGCAAACGCGGCAGCCATCTTGCCGATAATTAGCTCATGTCCAAATGGTCATGCAGGATTCGAATGACGGATCATTTGAAATTGCTACACTCTCAGCTATCTCACGAACCTTAACCCGACGATTCTTACTTCTTATTTGACCCCGCGTCAGGTCGTCTAGTTGAAACAGGTCCCGTTTTCCGAAGCCTTCGAAACGTATTTCCAAATACATGATGATAAGGAATTCTCCGGTTAGGATAAAGCACATGGTATCTTTCTCGTGCTCTATTGGAACTTCCGTTACACAGCCCATAAACGTAGATAATATCTGCATATTCTTGGTTTGTAAAAGATGCCATTTCAAATACCGTTTCTAAACAACTGTTGTGTAACCACGGCTTCAAACAAATTTTCTTAGGTACATTTTCCAACTAGGCCTTTAAGGGAAAATAGTAAGGAAATTTCGGTTTTGATAGGTAGTCTAATACATGAGCATGCTTTAAAACCTTCGTAAAGCCATACATTATTAAAAAAAAAATATTGCAAAATTATGAATAGTTGGAAAATCACTTTAATTGTCAACTGGGGTTAGAAAAGTAGATAAAAAATCATATTTTCCTTTTTTACCTGCTGCAGCTTTTCATAAAATCTATGGGTTTTTCGGCATACTTATCCAAGACTTTTTTTTACTATTCTTACGTTCATAAAAGAAAAATAATAAAACGGTATGTTTATCACGCATCTTTTGTAGAAAAGCGACCTGAAAATCAAAAATGTTCCTGGGCATGAAAAATGGAACTGACTTAAAAATAAATATCTGAAAAGTAAGAAAAACATCAATTTTATTTAAACGCAATTAAAATGAGTATTATTTCTTCTGAAATTAAAGCCCTAAATAAAATTTCAGAAGTAAGTATTAGCGGAGATATTTGTGTTAGCATGGGTCAAGGTACACGAAAGTAAGTCTTTTCTTAAAATCTCGGTAAATTAAGTCCACATTTTCTTAGATTATACCCAAGAATCATTTTCCAAAGTATTGACATTTAACTTGGAAACACCCTGTATAATTGGATTGTTTTACTAGACATAGCTCTTTGTGTTGTATCTTTATATTTAGATAAGCAGTTCTAAGGAAGATGGAATTTCAAGTTGAAGAAAGCAAAGGATGTTTTTCGTAGCCTTTTGCATTCATTATCAAATCATTTTTTGGATGATGTGGACGAATGTTTTTGGCTGGTAGGTGTACAAACTGAATCTCTTATGATTTCTGTAATATTTTTCTTCAATTTGTTCTAACGTGGTAAACGAAATAGGTGAGACGCGAATGCAGCTATGATCTAGCCGAAAATAAATAAACCTATATGTATAAACCTAGAGGTATAAATAAATAGTGCGAATGGAATCGAATTTCCATTAGTTTACTTTTTCTTATATACTTTTATATGTGCATACATACCTATGCGAAGTCGTAGTTTTAGTATTAAATATTCAAAGAAGCATTTCAAAGAACCGTGGTTTGATGAAGATTGCTTTAAGGCTAGGCAAATATCATTCGCATGGCTCAGGCTATTTCGGCATTACAACGAGGATGAGATGAAAAGTTTGTATTTGGAAGCAAATAGAGAATTCAAGGCTACATTGAAAGAAAAGCAAAATAATTATTACGAATCGCTTGCTCGAAGTTTGGTAAATTGCAGAAATTCTACAGAATTTTGGAAATCGGCAAAAAAAAACAGCCATTTAGCTGTAATTTTATAATCAATCCCAAGCTAAGTTCCAGTGCCCTTTTTGATCATTTTAATGCACTTTTAAACCCGTCCCCTAGTACGTTAAGCTTTCACTACGCTACGCCCGGTTTTCAAAATAATATCCTAGACAGGGAGATGTCGTACGAAGAGGTCATTGGAGCGCTAAATATGTTAAAGGATGGTAAAGCTGCAGGATCTGACGGCATACCTTCCGAGTTTTATAAATATGGCAATGAGGAATTGCATAAGAACCTCGTGACAATATTTAATAAGATCTTTGACAGTGGAGTAATTCCTAACCGTTTTAAGGAAGCAGTCATTTTTCCAATTTATAAAAAGGGATGTGCAGCGGATCCGGCAAATTACAGAGGAATTTCCTTTTTAAATGCATCTTATAAAATATTTACAACAATTCTACAGGGTCGACTAACGGAATGGATAAGAGAGAATAAGCTAATTAAAGAAAACCAAGCGGGGTTCAGGTCGGGATATTCTACTATTGATCATATCTTTGTCTTGAGGAGCATTGCGGAATCCTTTATTGGAAGAGGTAAAAAACTTTATGCGTTCTTTGTCGATTTTAAATCTGCTTTCGACACTGTGGAAAGAAAAGCTCTTTTTATAAGCTGTACAGGATGGGCATGTCGATGAAATTTGGGCGAATTATCCAAAACCTGTATGCAGATACTAAGGCAGCGGTGTGGAATGGTGTGGAGTTGTCAGCATGGTTTCGTACGTGGTCGGGTGTTAGACAGGGATGTTCCTTGAGTTCCTCTATACATCGGGGATATGGTTGAAATTCTACCAGGAGGTGTTGAGTACGCAGGACTGCTGATCAAAGCATTACTGTTTGCTGATGATATAGTGCTGCTAGCGCACTCACCTGAATCACTGCAACTATTGATTAATAGACTATATGAGTATTGTAAGCTGTGGAACCTGATAGTTAATCTAAATAAGTCGAAAATCATGATCTTTAAAAGAGGAGGAGGAAAACGCTGTGGAAATGAGAAATGGCATTACAACGGCGAATATATAGAAGTTGTGAACAAATATAAGTATCTTGGCGTTTATTTCACTAGAAACCTTGGTATGGAGAGACACCTAGAGGAAAAATTAAGCAAGTCTAAAACGGCCATCAACACGGTTTGGAAGAATTGTCTCAACAATAAACACATTGCCCACAGTAGCAAATATAAGTTATTTATGGCAGTCTCTGAATCCATACTGTTTTATGCTGCGCAAGTTTGGGGAGTAAGGAAGTACGAGAATGTGGAAAAGCTGTTACGACATTATATAAAAAGAACATTCCATCTGCCACCTAACACCCCAAATTATATGATAATGTTGGAAACAGGTTTATCTCCGCTCTTCATAAAAACGCTAAAATTGCACGTAGACTACATTTTAAAGGTCTTGAAGATGTCAGATACCCGATTGCCGAAAAAAGCGGCAATGCAAGCCATGCGGTCCAAGACGGGGTGGTACAGTGAGTGGCTGGAACTTGCTAGTAGCTGTGGAATTGGGTTAAACCTCGATGACAGCAGGTGTTGGAAACGTCAACTTTACCAAATTATTGCAAGTGTGGACGAGCAGCTTCGAGCAGGATACGTAGAGCAGGCGACGGCGTCGCTACATAGAATAACCTATAGCCGTTTAGGTCATAACTTGCAGGAGAATAATTACTTCCGTGATGAAAACAGCACTGAGGAAATATCGACTGTGTTTAAGCTGCGGGGAGAGCTTCTAAAGCTTAATTATATTCCGCACAGAGATGATCTACCAATACTGTGCAGCTTGTGTAACTTGGCGGAGAGGGAAGACGTTATACATTTCGTTGGAAAGTGTCCAGTATTAAAAGAAACGAGGAGATATATTTTCGGAAGTGATATTCTGGCGACGGAACAAGTGTTAACAATTCTTAACGAAATAAACGTAGCAAAACTATTTCAGTACTGCAAAGTCGCACTAAAGTATCGTCTTGGAATAATCAACGAAAATTTATAATTTAATTAATTGCTATTTTATGTATTTATATAATTGTTGCTAATCTGGCAGACGGCAAAGCCAAGCTAATTGATTTTTGTTAAAATTATGTTTAAATATGAAGTACATTAATAAAAATCGAATCTGATCTAAAAAATCTAATCTATTAAATAATCAGACTGAACCAATAACACTTCACTTTAAGCAGAAAATAAGACCCGGAATTACGTGCAACTCCTCGTATTACGGTATATTTGCTATCCTATAAATTTAAGCTGATTACAGTATTTTATTAACAACACCATTAAAAATATATAAACCCACCTACGGATATGTACTGAACATACAATTAGGTACATATATTGCGAATGTACATATACCCATTAGATTAGGTAACCTTTTCGGAAATGGTTTCTTCATAATGTATGTCAGGTGATAATGATTTCCTCATGTGAACTTACTTGAACCAGTAATTCTACGGAATAATTTTCGCAAAAAAAAGGGAAGAGAAAGAAACGATTCGCATTAATGGCCGCATTTCGGCAAAATTCCATAAGGAGATAAACGCACAGCCAGAGCAAAGGCAATAGATACTCGTACCTTTAGTAACGTATGACGATGGAGGTATCTGATTCCCTTATCCTAGTCATTTATTTTTTGCAGATCTCTTTCTGTGGGCTTTGCTTTATGGTTATTGCTGCATTAAAAAACGAGGACATCGAAAAAACGATATAGAAGATAGAAATATCCATTAACAGGTAGGGGATTTTTTTACGAAACCTTTAAGAAAATAACATGTGAAAGAGAATTTCGGGATGGCATTTAAGAAATCTGGGAAATTTTACCTGTAGACTTATTCAGAATTGTTATTTCCAAAATATTTTTTTATGATGTGTAACAATTAAAAGACACTGGTCAATTGGTCTTCATATTTTTATGATTAGCTCATTAACCTTGGCTTAGATATGAAAATATCACCTGTGTTGTCACTAAGAGTGGCATATGTCTGCATTTTTTGCTCAAGCAGACTCGTTTATTTTTCCTAGTGTTTATATAGCCTTGAACTAAAACTGTGTTATCGCATTATGTGTTGTTAAAAAGAGAAATAATATGAAAGTTGTAGGAACATTTTCAAGAAGAAAGATATATATAAGTAAGAAGACCGGAACAGTGGAATTTAAAAATTACTTTTTTAATCATTGGTCAAAAAGACTCGGTTATATTAGAGAAGAACGCCGGCTCCTGAGAAAGAAGAAGAAAGATTGTGAATGACTGATGAACGCTATCGAATCAATAGAGAAGAATTTCAAATCGATATTCACCATTTTCTCATAGATTTAAGAGCCACTTATGACATCGTCTATGGAGATGAGGTATATAGTGTCATTTAATACATATATATGTATATTTGGCATCCCTGCCGAATTCATCCATCTGTGCAGGATTACGTTGGAAAATCCTCACTGCTCCATTAAAGTAGGAAAAGACACCATGACGATATGAAAAATCATGTTGAAAGGATTCTACCCATCTCCCTGGTAAACATCTAAGTTATCATACAATCTTTCAAAAGTCTGTACAACTACTTGAACACGCTGATGACATAGACGTATTTGAAAGAACAATACGAGTCGGTACTGAAGCGTTTGTGGGTATTGAGAGAAAAGTGGTAAGGATGGGCTCAGTTGCGAATAAGAGATGTTGGCATCCGGGGAGTGGAGGCGAAAGTACGACGACGAACTGTATCAGTTATACAGTGACGTCAACTTAGTACTCTACAGTGAAATATTGCTCTCCAGTGTGGCTAAACAATGCCCATATGCGCAAAATGGACACGTAATTTAACAGAACCGTGCGACACATATCTGCCACTTTAAGACAAACGCCAATACGAAGGGTTCCTTTGATGAGCGGCATTGCTCCATCCGACCTTCGCCGATCAAGCATACTACTGGGGGAGCGCAACAAGTTGCTGGTAAACGCTGAACTACCCATTCACGAAGACACTGCCACTCTCTTGTCATGGCAGCAGAAACTAAAGTTTTCGCACTCACCTTAAAAGCTCGCTGGAGAGCTAGCACATGTTGCATTTAATCTGACAGCAGAATGGATAGTATCCATGGAAGTTGATTCCCTTACCATCTCGAACCCTTAACAAATAAGTAGTTTTTTAGATTACTTTTCATATTTGAGAATCCATATTTCTACATACTTATGCAATTACAGATTTGTGGGGAAAAAATACGCTGAAGTGAAAAGGAAGACAAAGCTTCTTCTTTTTCCTATTTCGGTGAGGTTATCATCCGAAAACAAGGGATCATAACCCTCACACCTCACCGCGTTTCTACTGATCCGCCTGGGCTTCGCCTATTTAACCTCAGAAAATATCGGCATGCAGGTAGGATTTGTGTGATCCAGGTGTTTATAGGCCGCCTCTCCTGCCTCGCGATGTCTTTGGAAAGTTCATTGATATTGCCTTTTTAACAGGGTTCAAATGATCTCTTCTTTGAACGTGGCAATACCAGCTGAGCCGGTCGCGCTCTATCTTTTGTACGATAGTTTCTTTGACGTGAAGGCTTCCACCGATCTTCGAACTTCTTATTCGATTAAACTTGTCACTCCTGCTGTCATGCGAAGCATCTTCATCTCAGCTGCCGTTAATTTATTCTCATACTTTTTGTACATCGTCCAACATTCTGAACCGTATGTGAGCGCAGGACGCACAACTGCGTTGCAAACACTTCCTTTCCCTTCCTCGCGATGATTGATGTCGTCATCACAGGTTGCTTTGCTATTGATCATACATCCCAGATATCTGAACTTTTCGCACTTGGGAAGCACTGTTCCATTCAAATAAATGTCTGGAATAGGTTTGAATGGATCAGAGAATGGGCAGCACAAGTACTCTGTCTTTTTTAACTAAAGCGATACCCATTTCCCTCCAAAACATCCACCCACACATCAAGTGCTCATTGCAGGGATGTAGAATCCTCACTTATGATGGCTCCATCGTCAGCAAAGAATAATTGATGTACTTTGGGTTCCGTCACTTTACCTGCAAGCAGATAGAAAAGGAAGACAAAGCTACTTAATAAAATTCTACCGCCGAAGTTGACAAAAGGTAATAATCCCTGAGAATATAAACCCTGACATCTTAAATTCTAAATTTGTCAGAGGTTAAAGTACTTTAAGATTATGGCGATAGTAAAAAAAAAGTTCAAGTTTGGACCTATTTCTATTCCCCCATTTTTATCAAAAGTCTTCGAGAAACTTTTTCATACAAAAATAATAGTTTTATTGTAATAAACTAATAAACTTTTGAATATCCAACAGTCAGGTTTCATAAAAGAAACATAGTTGTGTATATAGGTATGTATGTTATTTCAAATATAACAGGTGATCGGAGTAGTTCGGTGGATCACGGTTTTATGTTCTTTCCGAGGCTCCTAGACGGAATACTTATTTGAAATTGAAGTGGAATTAGCGTTTTAGTAACCTTCTGGTTCTTACAGCTCATGTCAAGAGTAGGTTACCTAGTGCCCAATTCTTGAGCTGTTCGTCATGTTTATAAATGCTCTCTCATAAGTAGTCCGAAACTTTTTTTTTCATTTCATTTCATTTATTATATACTTTGTATCTTTTAGATTAGAATGTAACAATTTTTATAATAGTAAAAGTGTAATTATTAAAAAGAGCATTATTATGTACGAATAAAATTTGAATAAGAGAGGGGAGTAATGATATTATATAAATCCTTAATAAAGCTATGATGCTAATTATTATATATTTAAATTATATATGAAATAACCGTAGCTAAACAAATTCATATAACGATTATAAATAAATTTCAAGTTAATTTCAAAATTCTACCTATTAGCCAGATAAAGATATAGATATTTATCAAATCGATCATTATTATGCAACCTTCTAATGCTAAGGGGCAATGCATTTCAAAGGCGGGCAGCATGAGTGAAAAACTGACGCTCGGTAATAAGACATGAAAAATAAGGTTACAAAATTGAGGGCGAGCGAGATGACCGAAATAAATGTATCTTTTCATGCAAATATGGTGGTTGTTTACTGATAATAATTTTAAAGAAGATATGACTAAGTAATGCAAGTACGCTTCCAAAGTACAGCCGAGAATTTTATTGCGAAAAGGGAAACGTGGTCGTATCTCCTGAGTAAAAAGACATAACTCGTAATGTTATTAAAGGCAACTATAAGTTTTCTTTTCTTTCCGGCACTCAGACTACAGAAAATTTGGAACCCATAAGTAATGAGTGGAAGAATTAAGCATAAGCATAAGTAATGAGTGGAAGAATTAGCATTAATCTCGTATCTTGCGGCGTGAAATGCTGAGATAGTGATAAGTTCCTTAAACAACCATACACTTTACCAATAATTGATTGAATATGATCTTCCCAACTGTGAGTTCGGTTAAACCATATGCCTACATTTTTCGCTTTGTCAATATACTCAATTTCAGAAGTTCCAAGATATATCTTTGAGAAATAATCTGTATCCAATTTATTTTTTTTGATGACTAAACATTTTAAGTTGATGCAACTTTAAAGAGTTTTTTTCTGCCCAAAGTGAAACCTGCTTGAGGTCCTCATTTAGTCGATGAACTCCATCTTCAATTAGGCCCAACTTACAGCTTAAATAAATTTGTACATTATCAGCGTACATGTGTATAGTACTATTATTAACTGACAGCGGAAGGTCATTAATGAAGATGGAAAACAACAAAGGACCTAAGATTGACCCTTGCGGTACTCCTGTTGACACATTTAAAAATGTAGACACTTTGTTTTTCAATACTACGGCTTGTTTCTTTCCTCCAAGATAAGAAGCTATAAGTTTTGCAGCTGCTGGAGAGAAACGGTATATCCTTTCAAGTTTTCGTACCAGCTGTGAGTGGTTGACCGTGTCAAACGCCTTGGAAAATCGAGTAACGTTAAAAACGTAATGTCATCTTTAACAATTGAAATGCGAGTATCATCGGTAACTTTCAAAAGGGCAGAGACACAGCTGTATTTCGGCCTGAATCCGGATTGGTTCCTATACAGTAATTTGTAATTTTGCAAAAATGCAGACACTTGTAAGTGAATCAATTTCTCCATGACCTTGGACAAAAAAGGCAAAATGGAGATGGGTCTATATTCAGGAGCAGAAACACGCGACCCCTGCTTTTTTAGAGTGGGAATAATTTTTGATGATTTTCATAAAGATGAAAATGAGGACATTAAAATGATGGTATTGAGAACAAGTGCAAGAGCTGGTAGCAAATGAGGCAAAATAATTTTCACAAAACTAGGATGAATCTCATCAAAGCCAACAGCTTTTGACTTAATATTCAATATAACTTTAACAACGTCGGTTTGCTCGATACAGGAGAATTCAAAACTACACAATGTATTGGCGTTTACTTCACTATAATCCACATAAGGAAACATAGGCGAAGTAGTCGGTGTGGAGTGAGATTTTGCAAAATCATTGTTTAGTTGATCGGGATCCATGTTATCCAAATCATCTTCATTCTTCCCGCCAACACCTATTACTTCACGCAAATTATTCCACAGTATTTTTGCAGACAAGATATTGCTGAACCGAATTGAATAGTACCGTCTTTTAGCTTGTCTTATTTTGGAATTCACTCATCAATACATTTATATGCTGACGATGTGCAGATTCAGTTGAGCTGCAAGTCACTGTCTGAAATATGTGGGTGCCGTAGCGCAAGTGGTTAGTGTGTCGGACCAATGCGCGTGAGGTTCCAGGTTCGAATCCCAGGAAACGCCAAACAGTTTTTTCACGGTCCCACCTCTCGCGAACGTCTGACAAACATCCGAGAGTATTGTTGTCTCGAGAAAGCTTCTCAAAACAAAACAGAGTCCCTTCTATTCGTGTGAAAAATATAACGCACACAACATGAGTGGTTTCGGGAAGCTAGGCCCTGGCACTTAAAGAGCTGTTACACCAAATATTATTATTTATTTACTGTTTATATGTTGAAAATACGGAAAACCCGGGTATTTCGTTAAATTCTATTCTCACATGGGACCAACATATTTAAATAGATATTGGCAAAATATACGGCTGTTTACGTGAAATTTCATTGACAGAGCACTTTATACCTCAGCATATACGTATACGGCTTGTCAAAAACCTTAATTTTGCCATCGCTACCTGCGGATGTCAAATTTTTTGTTGTCATAACTCCGAAACGCGAAGGAATCTTACAGTGGCATTTCGGTTGGGTTAGGTTGAAGTGGCTGCCAGCTAGGAATCGCCAACACAATTAGACCAATAGGCCCATTGTGATACCACGTGGATCATGGGAGAAAGTTTCTCCTATCTACTCGTTAAACCATTTTGAGCTTCTTATGAAGCGTAGGAAGCTCTTAACATCGATATCTATCAGCTCGCCTATATCGTTGTAATATGGGATCCTAGGTGAAGCTTCCTTCTACGGGAGAGAGCTGGGCAGAAACAAAGAAGGTGAGGAATAGTTTCTTCCTCTTCTTCATCTATGCAGCTTCTAAAAAACCCATTCGCAAAAAGTCCTAGCATTGTAGCATGCTTGGCTATTAGACAGTGTCCAGTGATGCCATCTGTTGTAGTACCGATATGCGATCTATTGAGAGAAATCAAATTCTTAAAACGTTTTAGATCCAGCTTCGGCCAAATCTGTTTTGTCGCTAAACATTTTGATCCACTTGTCCACCTAAAATTTGTGCTCTCGACAGTATTCAGCTTAAATTTGAGTTTGCAAGTATCGATTGGTATACCTAAGGAGTCTTTGTCCGGTAGGATGGGTATAGTTGTTCCTATTCTGGGGAATTCATCGGCTTTACAATTCCCTGGAATGTCCCTATACCCCGGCAACCAACACAGGTGAATATTGAACTGCTCAGCTATCTCCGTCAGAGACGATCGGCAGTCTAGAGCTACTAAGGAATTTATAGAGCTCGATTCCAGGGATTCGATTGCTGATTGGCTGTCTGAAAAGATGCGGATATCTCTAGCAGATACTATCACGTTTTTCTTTAGCAAAGATAAGATTTCTTTAATCGCCATAATTCTCGCCTGGAACAAGCTACAATGATTTAGAAGACGGAAGGAGAGCTTAAGATTAAGCCCGTCGGAAAAAACACCTCCACCAACTCCGTCTTTGGTTTTTGGCCCGTCAGTGCAGAAGTGAATCGACTCATCTTCTAAGAATACATCGTCCTTCCAGAGTGATCTAGAAAGGATGAGCGTGATCTGGAAGGGATTCTGACTAGGAGGTGCTTGTCATAATTTAAACGCAGGATGGTTTAGTCTATGTTTTCGGGAGAGTGGCTTTTACAATAATAACATTGCGCGACATGTTTACAAACTTAAACGATTTGATCATGTTTCTAGATACACAGTATTCTGGGTTATACGTAGCACGAATTTTGCGCCCTTAAAACGCTAAACAATATCTTGATTTGCAAAGAGCCCCAGTATCTAAACAATAATTTTTTGTTCTCAACTGCCTCTCATTCTTTAGTTCTTATTCAACCAAGGTTTACATGCAGAAACTCCTTGAAAGCGCATAGACATTACTGGCAAGCGTATCGGCAGCCTTTCTTCGAAATCAAGTTCATAATTTGAATAAGTTGATTTCTAAACTCATTGATCAGCATCGCAGTAGAGAGTGGAATAAAAAACACAGTACTCTAGATAAAAGTGCAAAACCCTTCTAGGATATTGTTAGAGTAGTAAAAAATACGAGAAAGATCAGACAAATGCCTTGGCTAAAATCTTCCAAGAATACACTCTTCACAGATCCTGAGAAATCCAAAGGGCTCGCGTTAACATTTAGTAAGAATCAATCAGTCTTAAAATTTAGGGAACTCTATTACAACTAACCTAGTGATGGATACTGTTCGAGTTTTAAACTCGGTCTCAGTTGAATCTCCTTCAAGTGCTCTTATGCGGGTGGAGGACGTAGGGTAAATCATTTGCGGTTTGCGAGATAAGAAAACGAGGGACTTGACATATAGGGAATACATACCCCAGACGTCCACTTAAATCTGGGATGACATTTTTAGCTCTCATTTTAAATGCCTGTATCAAGGTGCAGTATTTCCTTATGCTTGGAAAAAGGCGAAAGTTGTGCCAATATTAAAAGCAGGAAAAAATGCAGAAAGCCCCGCAAGCTTCAGGCCAATAAGCTTATCTCTATTAGCAAAGTCTATGAAAAGGTCATTAAGAAACACATTCTCAAAATTATCTGTTATAGAAATATATATCCGATGAAAAATGTAATTTTAGGTGCTAACATAGTACCTCGCACCAAGTACTCTAGATCTGGAATACCATTAAAGCAAACCGAGAATTAGGAATGCTATTACTAGGTTAGTTAGGTTAGGTTGGCTGTCCACACGAGAGTGCAGACACACTTAGACCATGCTATTACTAGATATGGAAAAAGCTTTAAACTCCGTTTCTGCACAAACTGATTAACTATAATTTTCCTCCCATAGTCCAAAGTTGCTTGTCAAACCGTTGTTTCAGTATCTACGTTAATAATACCGCGTCCGACTTAGTTATTTTCAAGCAGGTGCGACACAAGGTCCGTTCTTGGACCCATACTACCTATACAATTTATATGCAGCCGATTATCCACATTTACCTGATTGTGATTGTGCTGATGATACCGCCGTTCTTTCATCACATAAATTTAGTCTCAATTTCGAGACGAATCTAAAGAATGCAATGGAAATATTAGAAAGGTATTAAACGAAGTGGAAAATTAAGTTGAATACGGACAAGTTGCAAGCTATCTTTTTCAAACTACTTTATTGGAGGTTTTCTTACATTATCCTAGAAAAAATTTTATATTTCATAAATTACTTTCAAAATTGTTTAAATAATGTCTCAGTAGAAAGATAAAAATGTTTCATATTTTTGAATTGTTAAATATGCGGTAGCGAATGCAAATTATATTCCGAAATTAAGTGTATCTATTAGGTTGTACCATATGAAATGTCCGATTTTCGCTCAGTCCGAAATAAGAAGCTCTCGCGTGAACATCTGTGCCAGAACGTGCAATTTGCTTTTTTTATAAGGTAAAGTATGTTAGTACTTGTGTTTGACGTGTGAAACTTTTAGTGTTCATTATTACCAGTACAGTTATTTTTTTTTATAGGAATTGTTTACCATGCTGTCTGCAGTTCAAATTCGGACCCTCTTTCTTTGTGAATTTAAAATGGAACATAATGCGTTATTGGCAATGAAAAACATTAATGACGCATTTGAGGATGTAGCGGTAAGCCAACGCACTATTCGATATTGGTTTGGAAAGTTCCGTTCGGGAGATTTCAGCGTCGAAAACGAACCACGTGGGAAACCGGAAACGTTAATTGACGACGATGTTTTAAGAGCAACTGTAGATGTGGAGCCAACGAAATCGGTGCAGGAGATTGCACAAAACATGGGAGTATCCCCCATGATAATACGTCAACACCTTTATCTCATAAGAAAGGTAAAGAAACTCGATAAGTGGGTACCCCATGAACTGAACGAGTCCCAAAAACCTGGAAGCCTAGGAATCAGCTCAGCTCGTAGATTAAGAAACCAAACTGAACCGTTTTTGCACCAGATAATCACCTGTGATGAAAAGTGAATTCTGTATGACAACCGCAAAAGACCTGGGCAGTGGTTGGATGAAGGCGAAAAACCAAAACACACCCCCAAGTCCGATCTTCAGCCCACAAACGTTATGGTGACAATCTGGTGGACATCAAAAGGACCAATCCACTTCCCATTTCTTCAACTAGGAGAAACGATAAACGCTATTAAATATTGTGAGGAAATCGACATATTGCTTGCGAAGTTGGCTGAAAAGCAGACTGTGTTGGTCAATAGGCACGGTCCGATCCTATTGCATGACAATGCTAGACCCCATACCTCACGCGAAACGGTGAAAAAACTGTTGCAGTTGGGATTTGAAATTCTTCCGCACCCACCGTACTCTCTTGATCTTTACTCAACGGACTACCACCTTTTCCGTAATCTGGATTCATTTTACCGGCAGAAGGTCTTCCGGAACCCAGCAGAGATCATAAAAGCCTTTGAAGATTTCATTGCCTCAAAAAGTCAGCATTTCTACGAAAAAGGAATACTTGACCTTGTATCACGTTGGAAGAATGTCATATAATTAAATAAAAATGTACGAAAAAATAATATTGCCTTTTAAATGCCTATAAAATAGGACATTTCATGCGGTACAACTAATATATATCTTGTTTATGGTGTCAGATAATCGAACACTCTACCCATGGACATTAGAAAGCTTCGTGAAACTAACTCATTTCATAAAGTTTTATTTAAGTAAATATTTGACCGAACGTACTTAGAAGAATTTTCTACTAAGAGAGTTTATCTTTTCGTTTTATATATCTTCTTCTTCTTCTTCCTTTTATCAGCGAGGTTATGATCCCAAAATAAGGGATCACAGCCCTCCCTCTTCACCGCATTTCTACTGATCCGCCTGTGCAGTTCGCTTTTTATATATATATATATATAATATATTTCTCCAGTGATAACATGCAAAGTTTATTTAAATATACATATAATAAAGCCGAAAATATGATTTTGCTCATATTTAAATCAATTAACCTTTACTCTTATAGACTTTAACTTATAGGTTAGGTTAGGTTATGTTGGCTGTCCACACGGGAGTGTAGACACACTTAGACCAGCGAAGGTCCTTTGTGATACCAGGATCAAACCATTAGGCCACTCAGGGACTAACAAAACCAACCGGAGCTTTTGACAAAGCGATGGATGCTCATGACGTCCAAGGACGCCAGATCGCAGAGGTCGTCAAGGAAGGGGGACCCTAGATGGAGCATTCTTTTATGTGACAGGGCTGGACATGTGCATAGAAGGTGAAGGATGGTTTCCTCCTCCTCCTCGTCCCTACAGCTTCTGCAGAAGTCATTGGAGAAGAGGCCAAGTCTTTTGGCGTGCTGGCCTATAAGACAGTGTCCAGTGAGAACACCGACAACGCAGCTGATTTGTGTACGCTTTAACTTGATCAGATCGGCACTACGTTTTTGATCCAGCTTAGGCCAGATCTGTCTCGAAATGTGACACGTTGAGCCGTTTCCCCATAAAAGGTTGGTCGCGCTAATAGCGTTCAGCTTTAGTAGATACTAACATGTAGCGAGGGGCATACCCAGGGCTTGCCTTTCAGGCAAAATCCTTAGAGTGGTACCCTGTCTGGCGAGGTCGTCAGCCCTTTAACTTATAAGTTCAATATAAAATATTCTGTACAAATAAATAAATGAAATGAAGAAAAACCAAAAACCAAGTTTGTTGTTGGAATTGTGAAGAAGGTACTGAATATGTAGTCTAATGTTATTGAATTATTCAAAGGACTTAAACGTCAAACAATCCTTGGTCGATACATACAGGATGACCATATAAGAACGATAGGAAAAATAATTTAAATAAAATAACAACGGTGTGAGATATAAAATTAATTGTGGCTTTATTTTGAAGCTATATTCATGCCATTTTGTGTGGAATAGCACATCATTTAAATGACCGCTTCGGCTTCGCTGGCAGTGGTTCAAGCGGTTGATGACTCGGTCCAATACGTATGCCGTTATTCTGGCAATAGCATTTCGAATGTTGGCCTCGAGCTCGTCCAAAGTGGTTGGCTTGTTAGCGTAGACTAAAAACTTGACGTAGCCCCAGAGAAAATAATCGAGTGATGTCAAGTCGCATGATCGCGGCGGGCAATTGATGAACTCTCGCCGTGAGATGACCCAGTCACCAAATTTCTCCTTCACAACTTTGAGCGTTTCGTCGCTTGTATGGCATGAAACGCCGTCTTGTTGGAATCACAGCTCGTATATATTGATGTTCTGTAGCTCTGGCCCAAATCCAACAGCAAAATAAGTCGGGTTGACTCTCTGGCGATGCTCAATTCAGCTGATCGGCGCCGAATCGACATTTCTGGGTCTTCTTCGATACTGGCCGCTACGGCGCCCATATTTTCTTCATTTCGCACCAATCTCTATCTGGTTGCTGGCTTAAGGTCCAAAAGAGTGTACTCACCCTCAAATTTTTCCACGGTGCGACGAATTGCCTGCACACTGAAGCCATGATTACGATCGACCTCACGACGAAATTCACGTTGCGTATTTACAACTGAGCCGGAATTTCGATAATTTTTTTTTTTATAATTTCCGCACGCTCGCAAGCATGAAACGATGCATGATGAAATTGTATTTTGACAGCTGGATGTCATTGGTAACTTTGACAGCTGCTGGAACATAATAATTGGAAGAAGTATCATTGCTATCTGGTCACCCTTTAGAACGAAAAAAAGATGACGGTAGCATACAACAACAATAAACAATTAAACATAAGTTAAGTATTAAACAAAGTTCATTAAAATTATATCTTGAGCATCTATGAAATATATAACATTAAGTTGATTTCATTGACATAACGAGCTATCGGTATATTTTGAGCATAATTTCTTCTGTGTATTCTCTCTCTGAACTGGAATTGACCACGAAGATTACACAAAGGTGAATAAAAATCGCACATAGAAAGTAAAACAGTACACTGGATATGATTATGAATTGAATCTCTTAAAGAATAGTACAGAACTATAATATTTACGAGGAAATTCAAGAGAACTCATATTTATTTATTAAAAAGCACCTGGTGTTATAAGAATGAGTTTCCATTCGGCAATTCAATTTGAAGAATATAAACCTAGTGAAACTTCTTTGAACTCTCTCGATCCAATAAGAGCGTAACTCATAGAACGGATTCCAAATACATAGTCCAGCAATACTCTATAGGGTCAGAAAAGTCCTTTGAATTTCTTTTGATGAAAAACTTAGCATAGAATACGCTTTACAAACGATGTAGTCTTTATGTTCATTGAAAGTAAGACGGGAGTCAAATATAATTCTTAAGTCATTCTATCAACAAAATTTGGTTTGTAGAACCTAGAAATCGTAAAGCATTGGCATTAAGAGGTATTCGAGAGTAGATTATTCCTATCATACTATTTATCAGCAGCGGAAATATATTCCTGCAAAAGATTGCAGACGTATTCCGATATAACGGAGCAAAATACCTTGAGATCATCTGTAAACAAGAGTCATTGAGTGACAAGCGGAAGACCGTTGATAAATAGTAGGAACAACAAAGGCTCCAAATGGGTGCCCTGTAGAATATCTTACGTTGGTTTTATCGACTTTAAGAAAGAATCGCTGAGTTTTACAAATTGGATCCGATTTGTTAAATATGACTTTAACCAATTTAGTAGATTCCAGTGAAAGTGCAAGCACGGTGGGACCGTGAAAAGGCTTTTTAATGTTTTCTGGGATTTGAAATTGGAACCTCACGCGCAGTGATCCGACACACTAACCACTTACCCCACGGCGCCTTAGCAAAGCCAGTATAAACTACACCGGTTTGCAAACCCTGCTCCAAGTTTTATATAAAAAAAGTGCAAATAAAATTGCCATATCGTTGAGCTGACAGAACGTTTTGTAGAAGAAACAAAAGGTTTTTGTGAACAATTTTTTCAAAAATGTTTGGAATTGAGAAGATTTTACAAACAGGACGATAATTGCAAGCAATTTGTTTTCCAGCAGACTTATAGACTGAAACAATGTGAAACAATTTCCATGAATCCAAGAAATGTCCCAGGGCAAATGATTTGGAAAAAATAAGGTAAAGTGGGGTAGACAAAGCCTTAGCGGAATTTTTTAATAAAATTGATGCAATTTCATTAGGACTCTCACTTTATATACTTTTAAGCCAAATTAGGCCACATTTTATATCCGACTTATCAAAACATACATCGCCAAGGTTGGCTAAAGATATCAAATTTGATAAGCAGTCAGTATAAGCAGCGTTTAGAGTTTATGAAACTCCAATTATCATTGCACAAAGCCATTCCGAAATACCTCGTATAAAAGCGTCATATGAGGTCTGCTTTTTTTTTATTTTATGAGGTCTGCTTACCGTTCCGTGTACAGAATTTGGTTTGGGTAAGACTAAAAGCATAGCGCATTGCACATACACATGTTACTTCTTCAATAAACACCATATCAACCTCGAACATTACCAATTGCTTTCGACATAAGCCAGGCGTCATGTTAAAACAAACTTCATCCTATTTTAAAAGAAATCGTTTAAAATTGCTTAGAAATGCGGAAAATAAAATCCGCATCCCCAAATCCTAGCTCGCAATAAAAGTAATTACAAAAAATTGTGTGAAATTCTTCCGCAATCCCTACAAACTGCCCATAAAGCTATTCAAATACATATACCTCACATGTTTGTAGCAACATAGCCAAACCCAAGAAGACGAACAAGAAGGACCTTTCAAAGTTCCTTCAAAGAAAATCCCAGCGCATGAGCACACAGCGCACACACAGCAATCCTTGCCTCCCAGAAAGGTGACACTCTTATTGATTTTAGTAGCACATTTACGTCCACATTATCGTTAGACTCTGATGGTTGTTGGTATAGCATTCTATGGCCAATAGAAGGATTATGGCTACTACCACTCGAATGGCAGCATTTCCACGCCACACATTCATGGCAGTACAAATTTTTCCACACCTCCCCCTTTAAGCAAAAGAAAAGAAATACCTACACTCCAGTTTCAGATTTAGCTACACACGGTAAGGCACACTACCCAGTGCTAGCGACTGAACTCCTTGTGCGCCTTGGCAAAGAAGACGCAATGGAAACACTCATAGCGTGATTTCAACTCTTCGAAACGACTTCTTATTGGTCGTTAAGATCATTTCAAGGAGCTGTTTGGATGGGAAAACGTTTAAAGGAATCTACTACATTCCCGGCACCATTCCATATCACCACTCCCATGACGAAGAAGTTGTTGGCTACCACGGGGGAGCGAAGCGGCGGGATTACTTTGTAGTATTTGTCTTTGGTGGAGCGACGAAAACTTACGAAGAAAGAGTCGAGAAAACTTGAGAAAAAGTTTCCGTCTCGGTTTGTCCTTTTGCAGCCTTTTTCTCTGGGAGTAAGCACACTGTGCACTGCTTTAGCACGGAAAAGGTGGCACTTTCTTCTTTTTTTGTTCACCAATATTAGGTGGTAACTTTACAAGCACGTTTGAGCATATACCCGGTGTCCTTATGTACTACACCCACTTTGGTATATTCAGCCAAGCCGGGGGGAGAGTCCTTTAAAAAGCTCAAACACACATACATGTTCCAAATGCGGTGGAGTTTTTCTTAGAATCGTTCATGAGATAAGGAGCAAGGACGAAGACGACTACAACGAGGAAAAAATAATAAGAGAGTATAAAGTCGTCCCAGATGCCGAAAAATGTTCTACATATTCATGATTACAAGAACGGACTTGGTGGAGCACACAGTGCCGTCTTCATCGTCGTCGTCGGAGTGATGGCAACGAGGGTGGCAAGAATAATTCTAAGGATATATGCCCAGTGGGATGCGAAAGCAAAAATATTCATCTACTGCCGCAACTCGTAGATTCTCTCTTCCCCCGGATGGTGCAAGAACGTGCGTCCTTAGAACAGCGCGTCTTTGCAATAAATCTTTTTTACGAGCGCAAGGAACTATGGACGGGAGGAAGCTGCAAGACACACATAGGACTCTGCTTGAATTCAAAAGGAAATGAAGCACTCTTGCTCCTTCCCCCTGTTGGTGGTGTAGTCCTTTTGCGCAATAAGGGAAGATTATAATGTGAGGGAAGATAAATGCCAGTGCTATTCAAAATGGGGCCACCAGGAGTGTTGGTGGTGGAAACTCAAACAAAAAAAAAAAAATTATGAAGAAATGGAAAAGACGAAGCAAGGAATGAGGAAGGACATTCCTTTCTTGTAACTCTATGAGGCAAATGAAGAGTATCTAACACACAAGGATTATGTGAGTATGTGTATGAATTGTTATCAAATTCTATTCCATGCGCTAGGATATTTCCTTCTTTTGTCAAATTAAACTGTTTCCTTGAATTTCCATTTCGGGTCACATGCATCTATGTATAGTTGCAGCACATAGGGTGTGATATTGGAATGGTGTAATGCAACCGGGGGTAGATAAATCGAATGGGAGCATGTTGGGAAAAAATATGCGCAGGATATTTGCATAAAAATAATTAAAAAAAAAAAGGGACGGCCTTTTTTTAAAAAAGAACAAACAAAAAACTGCTATCACAGAGGGACGACGTACATATATGAAGAATAAATTGCACTTTGTCAGGAGATTATTGGAAGTTTTTTTTTTTTTTTACATTTAAGTTCGGTTATCAATTTCGGATGATCAATAGGCAGACGCAGTGTGATTGTGGTGATATTGCATTTTTTCCCCCAAAGGATATGATTTTATGTAAAGAACTCTATATTTAGTGAGGTGTAATTTATGGGTAGGCATTTTATGCCCTTAATGCGGAAATATGTGCAGTTATGGACAGGTGGTTAGGAACTGTTTAGATCGTATCTTAACTGTTTTACCTTTTAATCGTGTATTTTCTAAGGCACTTTTATCTTTATTTGAATTCAAACTGTAGAAAAACACGGAAGGGAATCATATAAAGCGAGTTTTCCATGCTTGGCAGCATAATCGGCTTAATCCAACGATAAATTTCCTAAGTCTTAAAACATTCTTAGTATCGCTTCTTAAGACCAAACTACACGACCTTAATTCATCAGAATTAAAATTATTACAAATGAGATACATCGCTAAAATGTACTTGTAACAAAAGTTTTTGGACTGCCAATTTGACGAGATATGTTATACAATGAATGTGTTCAAGTCTCATACCCCTTCTAGCAAGTTTGTTTATCTCTTCGTGTTTCTCAGACAAAGAGTTTCCTCTTACCATACTCGAGATTGTTGTCAGGTTTCCAAGTGTAATCAATGCCCGAGCAGATTATAGCACTTGAAAAGGTTACAAAGGGATTGCTCATGTCTTGAATATCCATTCATACTTTTTCGATTCAGCCAGTCACCGCAATTAAGTTTTCGAACATATAAATTTCTCACTTCCATTAAAGCGGATTAGCCGGAAATGTCTGAAGACTATCTGGTTTTCTGTCATCAGTCTTCGCTAGTGGGCAGCAGTAAACATTTGGAAAGAGTTAAACATTTTACTCCATTCGCTAGTAAATCCTCAAATAATGTATAGAATGCACACAAGTCTTCCCTTATATGTAAAAGCTAAGCATTTACGTTCAGCAGTCGTAAAGCAATACTAAACTTAGCGAAATATTGTTTGAAACTGAGCTCGTTCTAGCATTAAAAACTTTATGTATCCGAGGCTGACTAGCGTTAATGCTCCCATTTAGTTCTATACACTTTGATTTATCAGTCGCATATTTGGCATTTGAAGCCGGATAGAACTGTGTTTTGTCCGGCAGAAAAAAGCGTTGTGTATCCAGTATTACTGTTGTGTATCCAATGCTGGACAATTAAGTTTTGTACACCTCAACTCAAAAAAAAAAAGGCACCATAGTTGTATTATTCACCAAAATAAGAAAGCGAGAAAGATTAAAAACACCCACACTTTTTGGTGAAACAATAAAATTCTCTAAGGAAGTTAAATACCCTAGGCCTAGCACTTAATGAAAAACTTACTTGGAATTCTCACCTCACAAAAGCCAGGATCTCTTTATGAACCAGCGAAAGTTTCAATGGTACAACCTAATGGTACCTAAGCCCCAAAATGATGCTATGGCTCTACACAGAGATAGCAAGACTAATCGTCACATAAGCAACACCAGTATGGATACACAACGAAACAAAGGTCTATACAAGACAGGCTCGATGAACTTCAAAAACTAGCTTGTGCATGCACAACAGGTGGAATGAGGCGAACCCCACAGGAGGATCAGTAGAAATGCCGTGAAGTGGGAGGGTTGTGATCCCTTGTTTTCGGGTCATAAACTCGCCGAAATAGGAAGAAGAAGAAGAAGAACAGAGTGAAAACTGATCCTATTGCACCGCTAAAGGTTATTCTAAACCTACGATCCCGTCATCTTCATATAAGGAAAGAAACTATGGTTAACGCATTCATGCTAATAGCTAAAGATGACCTAAACTCCGAACTAGTTTACCGGGACGACGCCCATGGCGCAGTGGTTAGTGTGTCGGAACACTGTGCGTGAGGTTCAATGTTCGAAATCCAGAAAACACCAAAAAGTGTTTTCCCTTTTCCCACCACTAGCGAACGTTTGACAAACATCCAAGAGTATTGTTGTCATTTTTCTGCCAAAAAATATAACGTACACAACACGACTGGTTGCAAGAAGCTAGGCCTAGGCCCTTCATTGGCTGTTTCGCCAAAAATATATGTATGTGGGTAACTAATAAGAACACTTAAATCTCATCAGATAGCAAAGCTTCTCTATTAGTAATAAAGGCATACGATATACCACCTAAACTAGTATGGGACTGCCTTCAACTACGTATAACGCTAGCCAGGACAAACAGAGTTCATCTCATTTAGGTATCAGGACTCAGCGGACATGAGGGAAATGAAATGGCTGACGTGTTAACTAGAACAGAAGCGGCATAAAGGTTTATGATGCCAAGACAGTGTGGCATAAACATGTATAAAAATTTGACTAAAAAAAAGCGCGTCATTGCTGGATACAGACATGCCAACATTTGTCTGCCAATACTTCTAAGAAAAGAACGAAACAACAACGCCTATAGCTAACTAGGAGTCAGATTCGAATAGCCGCAGGATTCCTCACAGGCAACTTCAGAGTCAAAAAAAACATCTCTTGACTAGGGGTATAGTAAAAGATAGCAGGAATGTGCAAAAAAGACGAAGAATCAGCAGAGCATATCCTACAAGTATGCCACTGTAACTGTCTAACCCGAACAAATCATCATTACTTAGATAAATTCTACCCTGTAAACAGAAGCTCATTCAAAAACGTAGTCGAATTCATCGCCAACTTCGTATCTTTAAAATTAGAGGAAATCACAATAGGCCCAATAGTGGCCGCAGTGCTACGGTGCTAGATCTCACCTCAACCAACAATCTATTGTACAATTTGTAAACCAAATGCTATATATTCAGCGTCGCATATCCATCATTAGACATGCGTGAAACCACAAAACATCCAATGCCGGATATGTGTAAAATATGCATTACGATTTTTCTTCAAGATTCATACATGTGTAGCTATAACACGGCATACTAGGTTTTTTGTAAAAAAAAAATCATATTGCAGTACATGAATATTATATTATTATTAATATGTTCATTTCTTTTCAACGAATTTTCGAAAAAAAAGTAACATTTTAATGATTTGGCTTAAATTTCAAGTCAAAGTCAATTAAATGGGTTGGTATTACCCCGACGTTAGAACAACAAATTAGAACAATCCCCGTTGATATATTTGGGAAACTGTATGCTGCAAAAGCAGCACTAAGACTTTTTTTTTTTTGTCGAGATAGGAAACTCTCCACTGGAGCACTCAGATGTTACTGGTCCATGGTACTACCAATGCACCAGGACTAAGAGAATCGCAACAGTTATCACGAATTCAGGTAAACCCTGCTATACCTAGCACAATGGATTATATGATACCACATTATCACTTCGTCATAAGACGCCAAACTAGAATTCCAAGTAGAAACGAGTGGGAATCTAACAGAATTGTATATTCGTCTGCAATAGAGATATATATGGTACAAATGAATCCACATGGCATGTGGTACGGGAGCAGAAGTCTTTCCTAGCTCATCTGACATAAAAATGACTACTAGACTTCCGGATCACTGTAGTATGTTTCAAGCGGGAATTACGACAATTCGAATTCTATAAATGCAATAGATGATCTTGCTATACTCGTAGTACTCCAGGCAGCAATTAAAACCTTGGATTCACCAACGATAAGATCCAAGTTTGTTAAGCAATGACGGAGGTTTCTAAACGAGATCGCAGATAGATGCAAACGGTCCCTATGGTTCCTGGTTATAGGGATATTCCGGCAACTGTAATCAGTCGGCACTTTGGTGGAAATAGTGAAGCTTCATAAACCGCTATTGATGTGAACAAATTACAAATGAACACTGAAGCGGTAAGAAATGCCAATGTTAGGTGGAGCGATATCAGCACCTGTCTTATATCTAAGTAAATTTGATCGTAACTAAATCATAGGAAGATAATCTGATTAATTTAGGTGCGAAAAACATTAGCTCTACAATCTGCGCCCTCATGGGCATTGTTTGTTAGTCAGACTCCCTTCAACGATTTCTGTAGAAGCTGTAGAGACGAAGAAGAAGAATAGTCAATAAACCATCTACCTGCTTCCTGTGCTATCCACGCTGAGAACTCTCAAGAGAGTACTTCTATAACATGCTAGACATGGTCTTGACATCTGCAACATTAGCTATTTCGTCGCCAGGTCAAATTGGTTCACATTAAGTGAAGAAGATTGTACCACACACGTAAAGTCAAATAGACAAACACAAAAAATATAACACTTAAGCTACGATTCCACTATATGACAAATGGTGAAATATTTAAAACGTTTTATTTGCAAATTGTGACAGCACACAAGAATTTGAGATTTTGTCAAATAGTGGATTTGGGTACTAAGTAGCCCGGTCAAACAATTCCACAGCATTTAACATCGTTTACCGTTTGACATTTTATGAAAAACGAAAGTGTCAAATGACTCAAACGATGGTAGGCTAGAGTAGAAAATTAAACGAATGTTTAACCGGGTAGATGGTTGTAATCAGATGTAGCAGAGTCAGCTATCACATTGAAAAGCAAAAAGTGGCAAAGGTATTAGAAGACCATGCAAACTGGAAGGTCTGCAGGGTAAGCAGGCAAAGTTTGCAACAACAGAAAGTTTCTGTTCAAGAGAAAGGATAATACCCAGAGCCACATTTTCTTCATTTTAAAGTATGTACATAAACTGCTAAAATTCATTTTTGAGTCTATCGCCTACCCATTTCGAGATAATTGAAACTTAAGTATTTAGGAAATTTATGCAAATTACTGCTCGCAAAAATTGATTTGTAAACATGAATAAATCTGCCACCCGCCTTTGGTGTGCTAACGATTGAAGGACGTAAGTGCTGGATTTAAATAGTAGATTGAAATAGTGTTTCGAAGCCGAGCTCCAAACCATTTGGTAAATCGTTTGACCGCGTTTGTCACCGTGTCATATAGCATAATCATAGCTTTATTATACAATCTCGTAATGATTATTTGAGTTTTGATTTTGAATACCGAAGGGTCCGGACTACTTATAAATGTCACCGCAATGGATCTACATAGCGGTCTATTGTAGGCAGGTAGGTAGAAGTGGCGGTTCTTTTAAAGAGAAAAGAAACCCAATCAGCGTTATGTGCCGTTTGGATACCACAACTCATGTAACCTGTTTGTTGAGGTGTGTAGGTGAGAAGTTTCTAGATCCAACCTGTGGAATTTAAGAAAGCTTTAAGTTATTTAATACTTTTCCCTGAGACCTCCTCAAGTCGGTTGAAAAGGGGTTTCCTAAAGCTCGTCGTCTGGCTCTAGCTAGTGCCGGACAGGCGCATATAAAGCGAGTAAGGGTCTCTTTTTGGTTGCGACATTGCAACTACGAAAGTGTGTGATATGTGAGATACCTAGTCTGGCCGCATTGTCTCCTATCGGCCAGTGTCCTGTGGTAATCGCTGTTATCGTGGCGATGCACAGTGCTCAAAAAAGTCGATCTAAGTGGACAAAATTAAAAAAATGTTGGGTTCCGAAATTAATTGAAAATCTTACATGTTGGTTGCAAAATAGCCAACGCATCATGGCTGAGAAATTCTTTAACATCCTTGGTAAAATAACAGCGCTACGGAGTTCAAAGTGTCAACTTTGATAGACCTGAGAACGAAGAAAAATGTAAACAAAACTCAGCCGTCAAAGCAAGCATATCTACTAAGTTAAGTGTAGTGATTAAATTTAAATTAAATAATGGAGGTTTTTACTGAAGGTTAGTGTTTTATATAATTGAAACACGATATTTTTTTAAAAATACTTTAGAGTCAGAATCGATCACGGGGTTAAATCCTAAGCTTCTATCGGCTTTTTCGACAATTTTGCACACGATTTCCAGTGGTTTTGCAATTAATGTTGAGAAGTTTAGAAGCTTCTGTACAAAAACTGCAGAGTTATTTGTAAAACTCTACCCATGGTATTACAAGCCTGTGACTGCACACAAAATATTGATTAACGGATCTGACGTTGTGTAAAACTCAATAGTTCCGATTGGTCAATTAACGGAGGAAGCACAAGAAGCCAGAAATTAGGATTGTTAATATTATCGAGAGCACAATACTTGCAAAATAAGCAGGGTAAGTACCATGCAGGATTTGTTGCATATGCTACTTATTTCGTCAGATCCTGTGGTGAGCTTCTAACGAGAAACACACAGAAAGAAGATGTCTGCTTTATCTTCAGATGTGGCTGACTTGTTTTTTTTAATTCCTGAAGATATGCTTGTTCAGGAAAACGAAGATGAAAATGAGGATGAAGATGATGATTCTGAGGCTGATTGCTCAGTGCTAAGCATTGTATCTAGTTCAAACTAAAAATGTTATATCTTTTTTTTAATTCTTTTATTTCCCTATTGACTAAAACATTACTTTATTACTCAAAAGCTAAATTAAAAATACAATTTTTCGTGAAAATTAAGTTTTTGGTGTATTTTTTCTTCCTTTTGTTCAAAAACAAGCCTTATAATTGGATACATTTTTGTTTGCCTATTTAATCTTCAATAAGTACCTCTCAGTAAGAGGTTTAGAATCAAAAACTAATTTTGTCCAGGTAGAATGTTGTTTTTGACCACTGTGCGATGTCTTTATGCGTTATTTGTAGAAAGTCGTCTGTTTTTGCCTTGTTGTGGTTTGGCCACATTTTTCTGAATATGACACAAATTGTCAGACTAGTACATCTGAGATCAACTTAAATAAGAAAGATTGAAGAGAATTGTTCCTTGACTGCTCCCAGCAGAATGTGGACTGATTCCGCACGTGGACAGTGAAGAGCTGAACCTTGCCTAGCCAGTTCGTCAGCCTGTTCTTTCCATAAACGTTACTATGGCCTGGAACCAAATCAGAGTAATCTTGCATTGTACGTCTAGCAAGGCTAGCTCATTCCGGCATTCTTGTACTAACTTTAAGGATATGGAAACCGAGGCAATTGCAGCTTGGATATGGTAATCTTATACCTTACTCGTTTTGCTTCGCGGATAGCTAGTAATTCCGCCTGGAAAACACTGACAGTGTCCGGAAGTCTATATGATTTAGAAAACACACCTGCACCGTCTGTATAGATTGTTAGGTCGGAATTCTTAATCACCTGCCCGTCATGCAATTCTGTTCTTTTGGGGAATACTTATTGGTCTAAAGGAGCCCTAGCTTTAGCTTGGGGCAGCCATTCTACCTAACCTAGCGTACCCGACACCTGCGCGTTATTTTATCTTTTTCAAATAAATTATCTTGTGACTACTCTTCTATACATTATGATCGAATTCTTAATTTTGATCTTTTTTGAGATATGAGAAAAAAATGTCCAGGTCATTTTACCAGACTTCATAGTATTGGAAACCGCCCTTTATTTCATACCTGGTCACGAATCGTCGGTTCTCAACATACTCTAACACAAATCTAGAGATCAAAAAATATTTGTGAAGTTCCCCTAAGCAAGCAATAAATACGATATTTTTGACAACTCTCTCAGCTGTAACATCTGTAAGCTGTAAGTCACGTGGAAAAAGTTTAAAGACCACAAATGGAGAAAATATATGTCAAACATTCAACTCTTCTATTGTCTTCGCACAACATCACACAGAAATTAATTTCTTAATGAAATAATGAAAACATTTTAGAAACAAAATAAAAAAAGTTCCCACCTCCAACGTTGACCCTAATGAATTGCATTTCTGGCAGCCGCCAGGCCAACCACTCCCTGGCAAAACACACTCCACTGCCAGTCCATGAAAAAATATTACAAATGGTGGAAACTAAATTAAAATACAAAACTAAAACAACAAAAAAAAATGTTAAAATGGTCTTCTTACTGACAATATTATTTATTACTTTTAATTATTTACACACAGCGAGTGGTTGTCGTTCGTTTCGTTTCGGCGGCGGCGGTGGTGGTGGTGGCTTGGATCGGACCCACGGCGATTGCATAAATTACTGCCCAAGATCTTAACCATCGAATCGAACTGAACCCAGGCTGCCTACCCGAGCATGGCAGGTTCTGATTACTGTCTCAGTATAGGCACTGGGGTGCTTCTTTGTCTTCGAATAGAGATGTACATCGAAATGAAACCAGACTTAACTAATTTATTACTACGAAACATCCGCCATCTTTTTGGGCTTCAGAGAGGCTGCCTCGGTACATTCGTTGCCCAAAAATGGAGGGACAGGGTCTTTGTATTCCCACTCTGACTAAGGTTGAGTTATTTCTTTTTGGATTTTGGTAATAAATTTGATAAATTCTCTTTCGGTTCTTACCTGATCGCGGTATTTTCAGACACAGGGGAAAAGAAAAAAAAAATGCGGGGTAACCAGAATTAAAATCGAAAAGATGGGAAGAAGGGCAGTGGACATAAATTAACGTGCTGGGGTCTCGGCGACTACCACATACGGAATTCTCGATGAAGAGATCCAGTTGAGCGTCCCAGGGCGCAAAATGTTGTCAGAGATGTCGAAGAAACACGCTGACATATGCGCGTCTTGATTATGTTCTTGGGTTTTGGGTGAAACGAAACCACATGACAAGGAACCCGGGAATGCTAATGAACATGTGGTTGCTTGGAATTTATTCATTAAATAGAGTTTTTCTTTCTTTTGGAGAATTTTGGTGGAATTAAATCGACTTGGCCCATTGTTTTGGGAGATAACATTTCAATTTTTAATTCCCTGGAAGATCTTAGAGTTCAGTTGACGGGTTGTCGGTGGTTTTTGGGTTGAATTTCGGCTGAAACTGAAATTAATGGGAAATTAGTGAGAGTCGACGAGTAATTGGAATTTGGGGGGAGTTTGGGGATTAGTCATAGAAGAGGGGTAATAAAATTGATTTACTGTCGATGAGTGTTGAAGTTGTTAAACGCTAGTGGGGGGCAATAAACTAGGATGAGATGAAGAATTTTTTTTTTAAATTGTTTGTTATAATTTCTAGGATATTCTGCCCAATTATAAATACTCCCGGGGAATTTTTTCTCGAGAATTAAATCCTCCTATTCTGAATCAACGGGGAAATAATTTTCACTTCGAATCGGGGAGAACGAATTTCGAAAATCAGCTCTTTAAGAGAATTAAGTGTCATTTTGCGAATTTTGCCAAAAGAATAAAAAATAAATTGTTATCTTAAGCTTTTATACTGCAATTTTAACAATTTTCTTAACAAAGAGATGCGGGATATCCACATTTTCTTTATCCTCTACCAATTTTTGGTTTTGGTTGAAAGAGCATAAGCCAAAGGTTTGGAAAAGTTGTAGTCAGCATTTGATCCACCGCCGGTGTTGGTTTTATTTTTAAGATTTATGGTCCACCCCTTTTTCCACTCGCAAATAGATTTTGGTACGGATTTTTTCCCTTTTTCGAAGTATGTTTAGGCTAGGAGGAAAGTGAAAAGGGAAAAATTTCCCGCTGTCATATTATTCAGAATAGGAATGTAGAGAAAAGTGAAAAAGTTCTCGCTGAATTTTTATTCGTGATTGGGCTGATAGTTCGATGATATGAGTGAGGTAAGTGGGTAAGTTTACTTGATGAAAAAATAATAACTGCAACTGCTCTGGGCCTAGCTTCTCGCATCCACTCGTTTTGTGTGCTTTATATAATATTTTTCATACGAATGGAAGGACCCTACCGTTTAGTGCCGTATCTGAAGAGCAATTTGTTTTGAGAAGCTTTCTCGAGACAACAATACTCTCGGATGTTTGTCAGACGTTCGCGAGAGGCGGGACCGTGAAAAAATGTGTTCATGCTTTCTGGTATTCGAACATGGAAAACCACTTGCGTCACGGCGCCCACTTTACTTGATGGGCTTATAAATAATGTCTATTTCTACTAGGCTAATAGGTATGCAAAAAGACCTCCGGGAGATATCTCGAATTGATCGAAGAAAAACTGGAAAAAGCTTACGCCCTGTGGAAAGTCATTATTGTATTAAAAAAGTGGAGGCAGGCTCCCTATTCCTACGTCTACACATACATATTCGTAAGATTCCTTGCTTTAATTTCGTGATCTGTGTTGCACCAAAAAGAGATTAACTTATCGGAGGTTGTCGTGCTGTGCATCTTATATTTTTGCATAAAAATTAGGGACTTACAGTTCGGATGATTGTGAGAAACTTTAGAAAAATTCTCCAGAAGTGCGCACGAGTCTGACATACGAGTAGATTTGCTTTTGCTATCAAACGAGCAGAGCATCATCTTCATCCAGTATTATGCTCCGGCGAAACCAGTGACTGGAAAAGAATAAGGCAAATTCTATAGCACCGAAGAGACATATTATATGCCCGTTGCTGTGAGGGACTTCATTGCTAAATACGAAATACTGGCAGATCCTGTTTAGAAAAATCACCAGAAGTCGCTTGATGACAAAAATTTAGGAAGTCCTTAGCAATTGCAGAAATCAAAATAAATATAAATACTAAAAAGTGGCAAAAGTCAATGAAATTCAACGCTTACAGTATCCACAGTCGCTAGAATAGAGATCCTACTATCATGTCAGTACTCAAGTTAAGAGCCCAACTGGCTTAAATCAACCTTTCCAAGTTAAGTGGCAGTGTGCATGGTGCATGCTTAACGTCGACGATATAGCGATAATAACTGAAAATGCATTGAGTACAGTGAATGTGACTACGGATGTGCGGACAGAATGAGCTGCACTATTCATATGGAATATACCTCTTTGGCCAAAGTGTCGCGATGCAAACACGTCAGCTCTAAAAAAATAAATAAATATTTGGCGCAACAGCTCTTCAAGTGCCTGGGCCTAGCTTCTCGCAACCACTCGTGTTGTGTGCACTATATTTCTTCACACAAACGGAAGGGACCAACAGTTTAGTGCCGTATCCGAAGAGCGATTTAAGAAGCTTTTTCGTGACAACAATACTCTCGGATGTTTGTCAGACGTTCGCGAGAGGTGGGATCGTGAAACAAGTTTTTGGTGTTTTCTGTGATTTGAACATGAAACCTCACGCGCAGTGAACCCACACACTAACCACTTGCGCCACGGCGCCCACCTCGGCTATAGTCTGATGATAAATGCGTGTGTCGATGAAGATGTAAAAAATAAACGAATAAGTACAAGAGATGGAAATCATTGTCAGGAGTGTACTATGACTCTAAAATGCCAATAAAGTTGGTGTGTCTTCATAGATATTTCATTCAAAAAAAAAAAAAAAAACAAATATTTGGCGCAACAGCTCTTTAAAGTGCCAGGGCCTAGCTTCTCGCAACCACTCATTTTGCGTGCGTTATATTTTTCACACAAGTGAAAGGGACCTACACAGTTAATGCCGAATCCGAACGGCGATTTGAGAAGCTTTTTCGTGACAATAATACTCTCGGATGTTTGTCAGACGCTCGCGAGAGGTGGGACCGTGAAAAAACTTTTTGGTATTTTCTGGGATTCGAACTTGGAACCTCATGCGTAGTGATCTACAGAGTTCTTCTTCTGTTATACTTAGTTTTCTTAAGTGTTCCTTGAGTCTACAGTGCGCTGTTGAAAAACCTGTTAGGATGCGTAGATTATTCTTATTCAGGTTGATACATACGTATACATCGAACCTTTCCGGTTATAGTCCCCTAGTAGTTTATTTTTTGCCTTATACCTATAAAGTGAATCCATGGCTCTTTTTGTTCCCTCTACTTTCCTGGAGTCTTCTTTTATGGTTCAAGACCTGTAAAGGATTCTGCTGCACCTTGTCTAGCTGCGAAATAGTTGCTTCATTAGCTTATATTCCAACATGCCCTGGTATCCAATAAGTTACTTTAAGCTTTAGTTAAGCTTGTACAGTCATTTCCAAACAAGATTGTACTTGACGAGATGGGCGTCAGATTAGTCAGGACCTTGGAATCGAGATGGTGTTGGAGGTGTCCTTAATGGGCTAACGGGAGCGCTCATACTCCCGTGGTGGACTTCTGGCACCGGTGTACCTGTGCCCCCGGCGAAGGGGTATAACATAAGGAACTGTCCCTCTCCGAGAAAACACGTGAAACATCTCTAACTAGGCTTATGTACTTCTGACAAAACTTTATACATATTCCTGAAATTTTTGATTTGCAGAATTTTGTGCATTTACGATTTTTTTTTTAGATTTTGTATGTCGAAATATTGGAAATATGTTACTATATTTTCCAATAGGTTTAAAGTAATCATTGTAGTTTCATCAGAAATGAAGAAAGAATGTAAAACCACATTTCATAAAATTACGTTTTTCAAATCTTTAATAACATTAAAATCAAATATTCCGATATTTTCTGAGGTCAAATAGACGAACCCCACATGCGGATCAGTAGAAATGCGGTGAAATGGGAGGGTAATGTTTTCGCATCATAACCTCGCCGAGGTACAAAGAAGAAGAAGAAGAATAAAATTGAAGCCAAACTCACTCATTCACGATTTAAAGTCGAGTGAACCATTTTGCAATCGGCGCAACTTTGCCAAAAGTTATTTTGAACGAATAGAATATTCCCACAGAGAGAGAATGCTTACCAATAGGGTACGCATTGGGAAATGACGCGTTTTAAGAAAGCTTTTACCTAAGTACATATCCGATTTCAAATACAAACTCTGGATAAAGCCCAGAAGAAGAGTATTATCAGTACCAAAAGCAAGTCTACTTTACTTACTTAGGTAGCGCTACAGTTCGGGGTGAACCTGGGCCTCAACCAACAAGCCTCTCCATTTAGCTCGGTCTTTAGCTAATTGCCTCCAGTTGCGCACTCCAAGTTGGTCGAGGTCCCCTTGAACTTGTGCGCGCCACCTACGGCGATGATTTCCTCTATTGCGTCGTCCCTCGGGGTTAGATTCGAAGACTCTGCGAGCCGGAGCGTTGGTGTCCATACGCTCTACATGTCCTAGCTATCTCAAACGTTCAATACGCAGTTTTTTGACTAGGTCGATGTCGCTGTACAGCTCGTATAGTTCGTGATTGAATCTTCTCCTCCAAAACCCGTCAATGCAAACGGGACCGAAAATCTTACGAAGAATTTTTCTCTCGAAGCGACCAAGGATATCTTCATCCTCTTTTAATAAAGTCCATGTTTCAGCGCCGTAAAGCAGGACTGGGATGATCAAGGTCTTATATAGAGTCTCCTTAGTTGTTCGAGATAGGGCTTTACTGTTGAATTACCTTATAAGCCAAAAAAAAACAGCGATTGGCAAGAGTTATTCTTCGATTGATTTCTGCACTGATTTTGTTGGTAGAATTTATAGCAGAGCCAAGGTAGACAAAGTCCCTTACTACCTCGAAGTTATAGCTGCCCACGGTGACGTTTTTTCCAATCCGTGGGTGTTGGTTTTCCCTTCTAGTTGACAGCATATACTTGGTTTTGCCCTCGTTTATCGCCAAACCCATTTTGGCCGCTTCCGCCTCAATGCTTGCAAAAGCACCGGTGACAGCCCGCTGAGTTCTTCCGATAATGTCTATATCGTCGGCGTATGCAAGCAGTTGTACAGACTTGTAATAGATTGTGCCTTCGGTGTTGGTTTGTGAGTTCCGCACAATCCGTTCAAGTACAATATTGAAGAAGTCACATGACAGCGCGTCACCTTGTCTAAAGCCTTTTTTGACATCAAAGGTCTCGGTGAGGTCATTGCCGACCTTGATGGAGCAGCGAGCGTTCTCCATCGTCAGCCTACACAGACGGAAAAGTTTGCCAGGGATGTCAAATGGCTCTATAAAGCTCTTCTCTATAGATGCTGTCATAGGCGGCCTTGAATTCGATAAAGAGGTGGTGAGTATCGATTTGGAATTCTTGGGTTTTCTCCAGGATCTGCCGAAGTGTGAAGATTTGATCGATGGTGGACTTTCCTGTCCTGAAACCGCACTGATAGGGTCCAATCAGGCTGTTGATAAAAGGCTTCAGGCGTTCACACAATATCGCAGAAAAGATCTTATATGCGATGTTGAGGAGACTGATGCCTCTATAATTGGCGCAGTTAAGGGGGTCTCCTTTCTTGTGGATCAAAGCAAGTCTGCTTACTTCTTATTTAAATCCGGGGTTTTAAGATGGAATTCGTTCGATATCGCTTAGTTAATAATATGAAGATGGTAATTTAAGTAGCGACAGATTAATAGCTTTCGACTTGAAAATACATCTTAATGAACCCCGATGCATCAAATCTTTTTCAATTCCTGATTCTAGGAAGTAATGCCATAGAAATGCATTTTCTTATTGCACATATTAAACTGTCCAAAGTGCCTACTCTATAATTTGAATTGCACCAGACAGTGATATCAATCTATTTTACGATGGCCCCTAAAGCACTCATTTTCATAACCCATGTTGATTCATAAGAAATACAATTCTCTTGTTTTCCGTCGACAGGTTTATAACTTTATTTTTGTTATTTTTCCTTTTAAGTTAATTTATTTATTTCTCTGCTCCATCGTCGTCGACATTCAACTTCAACACACCACAACCACAGATTAAGCCCACACATACTTTGTAGAAAATATATATTAATTCATACAAGCACTTGGGCTACCGCATTACACTACAAAATTGTATTTTACCATGAATTGAAGCTCTTGTACACACGGCTTCTGTTTCTACGACATATCTCATTTGAAACATACGTACGAGCACATATGAATGTACATTGTTGGATTGAAAGTAGTACCAAGTGAATGTGTCTTGAGAGGCAGACATTCCAGAATTTGCATATATCCAATAAAGAAGAAATATTAATTGTCACAAATCAAGCCAAGGTTTTAAATTAATAACACGAGAGGAGACAGTTGAAAAAAGAATGTCCCCGGTTATACCAAGAACCTGAAGTTCGTACCCGCACCACCTCCGAACTCCTCTGTGTACCCGGACGCGGACGCAGCACGAGTGATTAACTTTTTTATTTGAATTTACTGCATACGGCACTGAGCGCGCAGCTCTGTCCATTTGCCCCGGCAATAATTCTTAATTTATATAATAAACAAGCATTAATTTACATGCATTTGGTTTAATAAAAACCAATTAAAGGCGAATTCGATGGCCATTGGAAGAGAGCGTCTGTCTCGGTTGCTAAATCGCTTACCGGATTGGGGAGATTTCACATGGTTTGCTAAACTTATTTTTTTCTGACATGGTTTATTGAATTTTTTCTTCTTTTTATTTGGAGAGGATTTTAGTGCTTTTAATTGTTGAAACAACTTCGATAACGATCTATAAATAATCGATTATCTTATAAGCTAAACATTAATGGCTAATAAAGAATTTTGGTTACGATTTGACTTAAAATGTTAATGAGCTATAAAACTTAGTTAAATTGGCGTCTTATGATTAGATTAGTAGATTATTGTTAGGTGGGACTTTTAAGGTTTCATTTTGCTATTTAGCGAAGCCAAGAGTGTACCTTCCTGCCAGTTAATAAGACATCACTCAATTGGAAATATAATATGCATAACTATTTAAATTGAGTTTTTGCTTCGGCTCCATTAACTCAAAGAAAAGTTAGCAAAGCAAATGCGCATGGAAGAGTCTTATTACAACTTAAACACCTACATCGGTATGCCACCTATGCTCCTACACACTTATGCAGAAAACGTTGCGATCGTATTAGAGTGAAAACATTGAGACTGAAGCCAGCAATGATGCACTGAAATATAATAATAGTACTCAGCAACAACCAGTGGAACTGGTGGAAAGGAATGACCAGAATTATGTGCATATGCAGGATTATAACCAGGGGCACAAATAGCACAACCAAGTGGGGGCCATCCCAGATAGCAGGACACAATGATAGGAACGCTCTTTTCTATAAGTTGAGTAATCTAGGGGTGTCAAGGAAATTGCTTAGAGTAATACAAAGCCTTTATGAAGATAACAAGATCGCAGTATGGGATGGAAAGAAAATGTCCAACTGGTTTGACTAAAGCAGAGTTGTCTCTTGAGTCCTCTTCTTTTCTCAATATTTTTGGATGACCTCACAACGCTTCTTCCGGGAGGACTAGCGTTCGGTGGGGTTCATCTAAAGATTTTGTTGTACGCGGATGATATTGTCATTTTGGCGGAATCAACAACAATGCTGCAAATGATGATTCAATTCAATTTTAATTTATTTATCCTCGGGAAAAAAGACGTACCACCAAGTCCCAAATTCGGAATTTTTGAAGCAACTATGAGGTCCACCATATGCTACGCTGCCCAAGTTTGGGGTATCTCTCAGTATGAGGAAGTAGAAGGATTGCTTAGATGCTTTCTAAAAAAGATTTTCAGATTTACCAAAAATACACCGAACTATAATACATGCTGAGTCTGGAAACAGGCTCACCTCCTTTATATGTCTTCACTTTAAGACTGCACTTCCTTTACATCCGAAAAGGTATGTAGCTCCCCAGCCACCGCCTTCCCCATAACATCGCAAAACTCCTGATATACCGAAAACAGCAATTATTTGGCGAATGGTCTAGGCTAAGTAGCGATTATAATATCCCCATAGCGGAAGCGTACCCTACAGGAGCTGTTGATTAGTATTGAAGATTCCACCCGATCGGCATTCAGAGTGAAAGCGCAGCATAGCGAAACTAGCCTTGCAATAGCCTTGATACAATTTCCACCATCTTCAAGACCAGAGGCGAACTTCTTTGGCTAAACTTTATACCCTACGAAAGCGACGGGAAAGAGGAATGCACATGCAACCTTGGTGCGAAAGAAGACGTTCTCCACTTTATTGGAATATGTCCCGTGTTAAAAGATATTAGACGAGTCTACTTGGGTAAAAATACGAATACACTAGTAGAAAATGAGGTCATCGCGCATTTAAATGGACAAGACTGGAACCTGTTAGCTAACTGTATTAAATCTGCATCAAAATATCGTCAACAAATACTAAACCAAGCATTTTAGATATGTTTATAAAACCAAAACTATATTCTTATTTTTTTGGAAAATTTGTTTGTAATTATGAATTGAATTAAAATTCTCTCTTTTTTCGGCTGACGGCAGTTGCCAATGACCTTTATTCTGAATTATTGTAACAGATTAAACTTTTGTTGAATAAAAATCACAATTACTACTAAAAAAGAAAAAAAAATAACTTTTAGTTACAAGCAGGAGATACATATATACTTGTACTTAGTTATTAATGAATTGGCGTTGCTTTTGTCATAGGAAAAGGCTCATAATTTACAAGCACAAGTGAATATAATACAAATAATTATTAGTAAAACGTAGGCGTTAGCTATTTTTATGTATGGATCTATGTTAAATGATAGAGCTGGTGCAGGTGTCTTCTCCGAAGATATAAATCTGACCTATCATCGGTGTCTGGAGAAAATAACTTCAGTGTAGAGATAGTGGTTCTGCTGCATGCTGGATAACTGGATCACTGGATCACGTGCACTGGACAGTTAGGCAATGATCAGACACATGGAGCAGACAGAAATAAAACTTCACTGGAATGGGTGCAGAAACTCAACAAATATGCAATTCAAAACAAAATGACCTTGGTTTGGGTGAAAGAACACATGGAAATCGAAGGAAATGAAAAGATAGATAAACTGGTGAAGAAAGTTGCAGATAAATGATAAGGAGTTTGATTCAGAAATGGAACGCTACTGAATATCATAAGCAGTGATCAATTGTGAATGTTTGTGCGTGAATGTATTATAGACAAGTTGAAATGGCACTAAAAATGTCGGAAGGCTCTACCAAAAAAAAATTATTTAATGGAGCCAGGAGCGTTTAAATGGTTAGTGGCGTTGGTGACAAGACATGGAAGCTTCAGATATTATTTAAAGAAGATGGGTTTTCTGGAAGATAATACCTGCATATTAGTATATTTAGAACTAATGTCTTGAGGGGGGTAAGACGCGGGGTTTTGTGCTTAATATCTATGTATGTATGAAAATATGATAGAAATAATACAGGTCTCTAATTTATACTATATTATTTATTTATATGAAGACTATGTACAGGGTGTCCCAAGATCCTCATTGATGAATTAAAAGGATGATAGTATGAGATCAGACAAGGAAAGTATAATTACCTAAATAAGGCCTAACTCACGGGATGAATGGAACAGTGCTTCCCAACTGTACAAAGTTAAAATATCTGGGATCTATTATCAATAGCAAAGCAACCTGTAATGACAACATCAATCATCACGTAAGTGTAGGGTGGATGAAGTGGCGGGAAAACTCCGCTATCTTCGGTGACCAAAATATACCGTCTAATTTAAAAGGAAGGCTCTGCACCGCAGTTGTGCGTCCCGCGCTCACATACGGTTTCGCAATGTGGGACAATGTACAAAAAGTATGAGAGTAAATTAACGGCAGCTGAGATGAAGATTTTTCGCATGATAGCAGGAATGACAAAGCTTGATCGAATAAAAAGTTCGAAGATCCGTGGAAGCCTTCACGTCAAGGAAACTATCCTACGAAAAATAGAGCGCTATCGGCTCAGCTGATATTGCCACATTCAAAGAAGAAATCATTTGAACCCTTTTAAAAAGGCAATATCAAGGAGCAGGCCTATGAACGCCTGGATCACACAAATGTGACGACCTTGGCATTTCATTTGCCTCAGTAGCCGAGTGATCCAAGATCGGGAGGCCTGGCGATATTTTTTGAGGTCAAATAGGCGAACCCCATAGACGGATCAGTAGAAATGCGGTGAAGTGTGAAGGTTATGATCCCGTGTTTTCGGATCATAGCCTCGCCGAAATAGGAAGTAGAAGAACACTAAACTCACCGGAGAGATTTCAATGAAATCTCTGAAAAGTCAAAAAGAACATCTGAGAAAAAGTTTTTATTCCACAGCTCCACACTTTAGTGGGGTAATACAGAATCCATTCAAATGAATTGTAATCATTCTGTATGTTTTTATTTCATGTCTATCACCATTTGAATTCCTTAACGAAGGTATTGGGACGGCCTGTGTATATGTACATATGTACGCATGAGATTGTCTATAACTTTTTGTAAATCGATTTAATGTTTCCGACGAACACTATCCATAAAGATGATTCTGAAACAAATCTTGGATGTATTCTTTTAATCAGCCAATAGGGTAGAGCTTTTAAAAGTTTTTAAAATTCGGTAGCGGAAGATGATCTCATATTTTCAGAAAGAGTGATCAAATTTTCGGCATGGTCCAACGTTGGCATAATATATGTTAATTTTTCTTTCTTTATGATTTTCGCGCACTCAAGGGGTTATGAATACCCTTTAAATGTTCTCACATAGTGCGGGAGTTGGAAAGGATAGATAGAGAAAGGGAGAACGATTTAGTGTAGTGGTTTAAAACCCAGTTGTTTATGTGTCAGAAAAACTCCGAGGGAGTCGTCCAGATAACTGAGAGATTTTTGTTATTTTTTGTCTTTACTTCTGATTCACAGTATCTTTTTCCCGACCCCCAATGTCATAGGCATATCAATAATCTAAAAGACCCAACAAATTATCCAACCATATGACCAAGCTACTGCCAGTGTTATGCCTTCGCAGTAGTGTTCACACAAACTTTCGCAATTGATCGCGCTAAATAAAGTAAATGAATGGACGATGGACTGGCGGATTGCACTCAACGAATCTAAATCTGTTCACGTGAATTTCACTTACAAGAAAACTAATAACTTGCCAATTTTCCTAAACTCGGCCCGAATACCTTTTGCAAACGAGGCCAAATACCTGGGAATGACACTCGACGCAAGGCTGAAATGGAATTCGCACGTGAAAATGAAACGTAAAGAACTCGAAACCAAATATAGCGAAAAGTACTGGTTACTCGGAAAACATTCCTAGCTCAGTACTGAGAACAAACTGCTTTTATACAAGCAAGTGCTAAATCCGGTGTGGACCTACGGTATACAACTTTGGAGTTGTAACAAGAAAACAAATGCAAATATTTTACAAGCTTTTCAAAATAAAGTACTAAGAGAAATTGTCCAAGCACTGTGGTATAGTAGAAACGACGATATCCACAGGGATCTCGGAATTCCAAAAATCGAAGCTGAAACTAGAAGCTTCGCGAGAAAGCATAGAAACCGACTAATCGGACCTGTCAACAATACAGTCCTACAAATTTTGGATGAGAGCAATATATTGCGCCGACTACAAAGGACGAAACCCTTCGACTTGGCGAGATAATGATAAACCGCGTCTAGATTCCGGAACATGCAGGATCTTTCAGTGGAAAGTAACCTGCCAAACGTTTTTATTTCGTGATAGAAAAATTGCTTGATAAGTTTATACTTAGTTGCGATATCTAACAAATTTATATCGAAGGGTGGTGTTTTTTTAGTCAGTAAGAATCTGACACTACTATGAGCACGCGCTTGCTATTCTCATAGTGTCTATGGAAGATTTTTCACCAACCCTCGAAAAAATAAAAATTGATCGGACTGACTTTGTATATTTCATGAGAAATACCACAATGCTTGCTGACATCAGGATTGGAACCGTGAACCATCAGCGTGGCAGTTGACGAAGTTACCACTGCACCATTGTATTTGCTAAGTAGTAATTCGTACAAAAATAAGCGTTGTACTAGCAAGGCGATGTCATTCTATTTGCCCACTCTTTCACCGCACTTAAGGAGTCAAAATCTGGACAAAAGAATTCTGTAAGGCCATATTTAGTAGTTCAAGCAAACGAGTTTGACAGAGGCGCTTTAAGTTCTACACCAAGTTTACAAATAACATACTCATTTAATACGGGTTTTCTTTTCGGGAAAATATATTAGTTTCTGATGTCTTGAACAGTCGCTAAAGCAATATGGATGTATGGATATTGTTTATACATATAAAAAAGAAATAAACATATATATACATATATATATATATCTGTAAAATCCCTTATTTTTAACTTTTTCTAAATAATTGTTTTATAGGTGCGAAATCAGAAAATCAGAAGTAAAAAGGGATTAAATATCTTGGAACAACATACTTGTTAAAACTACACTAGTACTAAAAAGAATATTTTAGAAATTACTCACACAATGACAACCCTTTATTTCTTGCAAAAATCACATACTTTGCCTCAGTCTTGGGTCACTTTCAGGGTTTCAGGGTTTTCACTTTATATCATTGCCTAGGCTTCAGTGAAAGACGTTGTCATTTCAGCTCGAAATAAAATGATAATGCCAATATTATCGACAAATTCCGCCGGCTTAACCACATAGGTGGTTTCAAAAAGTTTCAATCAAATGTAAAACTGGAATGGAAAAGAATCATAGGGGTTACGGTGGTGACTATACTCAGAGAGCTGATTTTTCACATATTCCGGTCGAAGCAGTGTACAACAGGTAGTGAACGGTATAAAATACAGTACCGCGAGCTGCACGACTGACTGTACTCTGCTATTCATCTGCTATTCATCTGCTATTCTTCATCCTGATACTCGAGGAAGTTTTGAAACAAAGCCACCAGAAGCAGCAATATCCAGTTAGATTCGTCCGACCCAATCGATGATTTAAAGTATAGAAAGGCTCGCTCTGTAATAAAAATAATTTTGGTAGTGACAGGTTCGCGCGGTTTCCAGATGAACATGAAAATGCAGTGCTCTTTCAGCTTGTCTGGTAGGACGTTTAAATGTTCTGTTTTCAGGCAATATTCTTCGAAGGTCCTTGGAGCATATTCCACGGTAGTATCTGTATTATGGGCAAAGTTCTGCTACTCGCCTTCGATGAGCCAACGGTTGGAGATTCGATGTTAGCGCGGGGAACTCTATAGGTGAACTGATCGCCTCTGGATACTGTCAAGTATATTTAGAGAATGTTTTGGCGTCGAGCTCCAAACGTGGGAACAATATTCAAGTCCTGGTCTAAACCGTGATGTGAAGGATCTGTTTGCTCTGAATAAATAACTCAGTTTTATGGATGCTGATTTTGCGATGTTGGATATGTTTTTGTGCCATTTTATGCCAGAATTGACCGCGATGCCAAGAAGATTCATAGCCTCCTTAGGTCGGATTGTTTGATCTTTAATTTGCTACTGTGGTGCGGTAAACTGATTCTTTCTATAAAAGGTGGTGAATTGGGTTTTCTGCGCATTGAATTCGACCAAGTTAGTCGTTCCCCACAGCAAAATTGTCTGCAAATCATCATTTAATGACTGTATTTGATCGCATCTCTGGAAGTGTGAGGTGATTGCGCCCACGACGGTGTTGTTCAAACAAGATGCTATTAAGATTCTATCATACTGGGCCAAGGAATGTGGTCTAGGAATCTATCCAAAAAGACAGAGTTAGTGCTTTTCAACTATACCTTCCATTGAGGGAACATACCTCAAGATCTCAGACAGGACAAAATATCTATGGCTAATTCTGGATAAGAAACTTAATTGATAACTTAACATTGAGGAAAGAGTATAAAAAAGCCTCAATTGCTTTCTACACGTGCAACCGCATCTTCGGTAGAAATAGGGGTCCAAAGCCAAAACTTACTCTTTGGATGTACACAGCGATCGTTGGACCCATACTCACATACGGTAACTTACTCTGGTGACAAACCGCCAGTAAAGCAACCAATCTCAATTCAATAAAAAAATGGAAAGACTTCCATTCATCAACACAACTAGCCCAATGTGAACAACCCCAACAGCAGGATTGGAAACAATCCTTGGACTGCTGCCAATAGACATATATATGCAAGAGTCTGCGACAAAAAATGCGCTCATAATTAGTCAGTGCAACGGCTGGAAATCAAGTCCAACCGGACATGCTCGGACCCTAAGTAAATTCGCACTGTGTGTAAACATGTTAAGGGTATTCATAACCCGTTGAGTGGGCCCAAATTATAAAAAAAAGTAGCCACTATCTGCTGCCTTACATTTACTTTATTAAACCCTTCTCCTATATCTTTCTAAGCAGAGAAGAATGGGACACACGAAAAGTACTAGAAACCAAGTCTTTATCCATCTACACAGATAGCTCGAAGATGGACATAGCCATAGGCACGGGCGTCTTCTCAGAAACGCTCAATATTCGCAGCTAGATCAGACTCCCTGACCACAGCATTATTTTCCAACTGGAGGTTCTAACAGTGACGACAGTTGCAAATCTAGTTTCAATGTTGCGAATATCGCGAGAGGATATCACCATTTTCATTGATAGCCAGGCGGCTATAAAAACAATATCTACTACAGAAATAAAATAGAAACTTGTTAAGACATGTCGCGAAGAGCTCAAGATTCTTGGCTCGCAGTACAACGTAAAACTCTACTGTGTCCCCGGCCACAAGGGTGTTGTACTACTTTCCACCTCTGAAATGTCTCGTAGACTATGGCCAAAGTGGAGAGGAGATCCCTCTCCTTACTAATAAAGGCACTCACTGGTCACAATCTACTAAGAAGTCACAATTTAAAAATGAAACTAACTTTTGATGACTTGTACACTTTCTGTATCACTGCCCCAGTCTCTGTCACCTAAGAAACAGAATTCTAAGAGGTTACTACTTCCAAGACATTGAAGAGCTATCTGATGTTTCACTCTCTAATCTTTATAGTTTTTCGATGACATCAGGCTGGCTAAGAGCACATAACAGGGATCCACAAGTGTATGAAAGAACAAACTTCAGACCAAGATCACTGGAACAAAACCTGAATGGGCATCACAATGGGTCTACATAGACCTGAGTGTGATGAAGAAGAACCAACTTCTTCATCAGCCCACTTACCTAACCTAACCTAAGGTACTACCATCGGAAAAACTGAATATCCTGTTATTTGTCTATTCTAGGAAGGCATTAATATGGAGTTGAAAAAGAGTTGGTGAAAGTATAGAACTTGGTGGTACTCCAGCGTTTGCAGCAAAGATGTTGGAACATACACCATCAACCACAATTTGAATTGATCTGTCCTGTAGAAAGTTTTTCGTCCATGCCCAGAGGTGTTGCGGTAGTCTATAGAAAGCTAACTTCCTACACCTCGTGGGCTCCCTCACCAGCTAAGTGAGACTGCAGCTGATAACAAATGCTTCAGCTCGTCTTTCAGCGTCATCAGTTCTATTGCAGCATCGTAGTAAACTCGAATTATGGGCATTGAAATCGCCGATGAAAATAATTTCGGGCGTGGTGTGATGGATCACGAGAGGTTTAAAGTGAAACAAAAGAAAGTGAGTTCGGGACCTAGAGTTATGAGGATTACCGGTAGCCGTCTTACACCTCATAACAAGTGTATCAGTCAAGTTAGTGGGGAGGTGGCCTGCAATCGTTTTTGAACAAAATAAGATGTATCTATATTCCAATTTCCAAGTGAAAACGTTTACACTTAAATAATTCGCACGCTTGCAAAACCTACTTCCATTCACCTCCCCCGCGAACTTCTTATTTATGCATGAAGGACCCCAAAGAAATCCTAAAAACGAATTCCCTGCACAACAGCAAAATTATCAAAACATAAATAATTTGCAATAACTCACCGGGTCCAATAAAAATAAATCGTTCGGAGGGTAAACATTTGCGTATTCGTTGGCGGCGGCAGCAGCGGCTCTATGGGGACCTAGTATACACCCAACCTACCCAACAGTACCCCTGCATCCATTGATATCTCCGACTAATCTTGCCACCATAATGTTCAATTTGCTCTTGGGACTCACCTCCTCCTTCACCCTCAGCATCGACCCCGCAGAAACGTATATCCAAGGAATCCTTTTAAATTTCTTATGAAAGTTTCAAAGAAGCAAGCAAAGCAATATCTTAGCCGGGCTCTTTATAACCCCCCTTCACGACCCCGTCCCGTGACGGAAAAGAAGAAGAAACACTCTTGGTAGCTCGGGCAAGCGAATGGAACGCAGAATTTATCTGTTAAATATTCAAAGGAATTATATTTGTGTATCCATGAGTGTACTCGTATCTCTGTGTTAGTGTTATAAGTTTGGTCGGCTCTTTTTTTTTTCTTCCTCGGAGGCAATAACAATAAAAGTGAAAAATTTCCTTGGGCCTAAGCGATTTTCGAAAGCGCCAAATGGGCGTATAACTTCTTTTAATGTGTGTGCCGCACCGTCTTGGAGAATTCATCGTCTTTTCGTTGGAGGAGGCTGGCACTGTATTTTGGGATGCACAGCAGCGATGGGGGATGAAAGCACTTGCTCATGGAATTAAAATGCTAAAGAAAATTTATGAAATTAATCAGAGGGAGCCTTATGTACACACAGAGTGTAGGTACACATCCTGCGCGCATAAAATTTTAATGGAATTTCGTTTGCCTAAGGAGTTTTCGGGTGCGGAGGTGCCGCAACAGCCGCAGCGCACCACCAGAGGTAAGCAACGCTGAGAGGCTTTGATGTATTGTTTATGAGGAGTATCTTCAGTACAATAAAATTTCCATTTTTGGGCCAGAATACGTAATTAGGGTGTGTACCGCGGAAATCTTTACTTCCGTATACAAATCTAAATGGAAATGAGTGTGTGCGTAAGCATAATTGTTTTAATTATGATTTAATAGGTAATTGGAGCTGTAAATTCATTTGTTAAGCAGCGAGGGTGATACCTGTAATTATGCTTCTTGAGAGTTCAGCTTAAACGAGAGTATTTATGTTGATTGAAAATTGTGCTGATGTGTTGATTAAGGGACATTGAATTTCTTTTCCGACCCTGTTGTTTGGATAGGACTGTAGTGCATAATGAGAAGAAGTGTTATATCAGAGTTTTCTTTTTTTTTGTAAAAAAACGGAGAGTACTTTAAGGAAAAAAGAGCCTACGTACAATACTTTTCACTCCAAAACAAATTTGGATAAAAGCTGAGTCCTTTAACTCAATTTTGTTCCTAAAATACTTTTGGTTGATGCCGTGCAAACTGGTAGTCTGTACCCATATGGATGGGCTGTTGGCGTCTTTTTAAAGTGCGTGTTATTTCGACAACTCTCTCCCACTCTCGGTCCCCACAACGAAACCCATAGTTTGATGAAAAATGCCGGCAAGTACATGCTGCAAAGCAGGAACGATGTTCGAAAATTTTACCAAAGTAGCATCCAGGGACGAAAATGATAATATAGTATAGTACAATCGCAGTCGGTGCTGAGGATATGGAAGGAACACTTCTGTAGACTGTTAAACGGCGATAATGACCAATATTCCGCGGTCAGGTAGAATGAGTCATTCAACAGTGACGATGATAGCCAAGATTCCTGTTAACCCGATCAGAATGAAGTGAGAATAGCGATATCTGAACTTAAATCCAACAAAGTTGCTGGAGCCGACGGCTTTACCGCCGGATCTTTCAAGGCAGGAGGAGATGAGTTGGTGAGGAGCATGCACCAGTTCATCTGCAAAATCCGATCGGACGAAAGTATGCATCGTTTGCCCGATCCACAAGAAATGAGACCTCCTCAACTGCGCCAATTATAAAGGCATCAGTCTCCTCAACATCGCATATAAGATCGTCAGCAACTTGATAGGTCTTTATCGATTTGGTTTCAGACCCGGAAAGTCCACGATTGATCAAATATTCACAATACGGCAGATCTAGTAAAAAAACCCATGAATATGAAATCGATATGTATCACCTCTTCAAAAATTTAAAGTTGCCTATGATAGTGTATATAGAGACGAGTTATATAGAGTTATTTCTAGTCTCGGCATCCCTGCCAAGCTCGTCCGTCTGTGCAGGATGACGATGGAAAACTCTCACTGATCCACCAAAGTCGGTAAAAACATCACCGAACCGTTTAATGTCAGGAACGGTCTTAGGACAAGGTGACGCGCTATCATGCGATCTCTTTAACATAGTATTTGAAAGAATTGTAAGAAACTCACAAGCCAATACCGGAGGTAAGATCTTTTACAAGTCTGTACAACTACTCGCTTACGCCGATGACATTGATATAGTCGGAAGAAATCAGCAGACAGGCAGTGGGGCATTTGCGAGTATTCAGATTGAGACAGCGCAGATGGGTTTAACGATCAATGAAAGCAAAACAAAATATATGCTGTCTACAGAAAAGGACACCCAACATCGGCGTCTTGCATAGAACGCCACATTAGACAGATATAATTTTGAGGTAGTAAAGGACCTTGTCTACCTATGCTCGATGCAGAACTCCACAAACGAAGGGGTGGCAATGGTTTAGTGGTAACGTCGTCAATTGCCTCACTAATGTTTCATGGTTCAAATCCTGATGCCAGCAAGCATTTATTTATTTCTCATAAAATATATAAAGTCAGTCCGATCAATTGCGAAAGTTTGTGTGAACACTACTGCGAAGGCATGACACTGGCAGTAGCTTAGTTATGGCTAGAAAAATGATTCGCTCTGCTGGTGATGATTTACCTATGACATCGGTTATCGGGGATGGTGGGCAAAATCGCATCATCACCTCCACGCGGTGCCCGCTGGATAGCTATCTGATAGTGAACTAACGATGAGCGTATGCTGAGTCTGACGATATATGTGCAGCTGAACACTCAGACCTGCATAAGCACATCTGGGTGAACTTCAGCGCGCATATGTCTAACCGGACGAGGCATCTCTTGTTGACCTGATCGGCTGAAATATGCGTCTCAGAAGTCTAGCAAGAGGTCCTCAGAAGGAGGACGTGCGGCGGACGAATTCTCTCGATGGAATCAACGGTGACGTCTACAGACCAGCGGATACCTTACTGGAGCTACTTCAACATATTTGGAGCTGATGTCTGTAAGGATTTTCAATACTACGTCAGGGTATTGAAAAAGAGATGGTGGCGGATGAACCCTTAATGGGCCAACGGCAGCGCTCATATCCCCGAAGTGGGTTACTGACATCGGTGTATCCGGCCTCTTGTCCTAGGGGTACAAAAAAAAAGGATCTGGCCCTCCAGGTTGGGGGTTGTGCCGTCGGGTTAACTTCCCTACCACGTAAAAAACCTTTGGTTACGAAGCAACCAACAGCCTCGGATACGGATGATCTTACTGTTGACGACCCATGCAAACGTAAAAAGGACAACGATCTTCGTGTCTGCACATGGAATGTTAGGTCCCTCTACAAACCACGTGCAGCCGAACAACTTGCGGAGGCCCTAGAGTGTCTCAAAGCAGACATTACCGCCATCCAAGAAGTGCGATGGGATGGGCCGGGCAAAAGGAGTATGAAAAACTGCGACATCTACTACGGCGATTGCTACAGACAAAACGGACAGCGTCTATTCGGGTGCGGATTTGTCATTGGAGACAGACTTAGGCAAGAAGTCTTGAGTTTCCGGCATGTGAACGAGCGCCTCATGACTATCCGTATCAAGGCTAAATTTGCCAACATTAGCCTAATATGCGTTCACGCCCCTCACGAGGAGAAGGACGACGCGACAAAGGATGACTTCTACCAGCTCTTGGACAAGACGTATGAGCAATGCCCTAGCCACGACGTTAAAATTATCCTAGGCGACTTTAACGCAAAGCTAGGAAGAGAGGAAGTCTTTAGTAGCGTGGTCGGAAAGCACAGCCTGCACGACAACACTTCCGGCAACGGACTCAGGCTAATCGACTTTGCGGCGGGGCGAAACTTTGTTGTAGCTAGTACGCGGTTCCCACGTCTCGATATTCACAAAGGAACATGGCTCTCCTTTGATCGAAAAATTGTCAACCAAATCGATCACATTGCGATCGACGCAAGGCACTCTTCCAGTATTCTGGGTGTCCGGACTTTCCGAGGAGCCAACGTGGACTCGGATCACTACCTAGTTGTAGCCAAGGTACGGATGCGGATATCCACAACGGAGCGAAATCAACGAAATGCTGTGAGGAAATTTGACGTCGAAAAGCTACAATCGCAAGAGACCGCCAGAACCTTTGCCGATCGTGTTTCTTCTAATCTCAATCTTAGTCCTATGCCGCCAGCAGCAAATGCGGAAGACCAGTGGCAGCGTTGCCAAAAAGCCATCAGAGATGCCGCCTCTGATGTATTGGGTTTCTCTCGCCCACCACAACGAAACCCCTGGTTTGATGAGGAATGCCGGCAAGCACATGCAGCAAAACAAGAGGCGTACAAAGCGGCGCTGCATAGAAGGACTAGAGCTGCTTACGAGCTCTACGTGCGGAGGAGAAAAGAGGAACATCGACTTCTCAGAAAGAAGAAAAAAGAGCATGAGAAGCGCTCGATCGAGGAGATTGAGAGACTTTATTGCAGGAATAATGTTCGAAAATTTTACCAAAGGGTAAAAAGAACATACCAGGGTTTCAAAGCCAGAACAGAAGCCTGCAGGGACGAAAATGGCAACATAGTAGTAGAATCGCAGTCGGTGCTGAGGATATGGAAGGAACACTTCTGCAGACTGTTAAACGGCGATGATGATCAATATTCCGCTGTCAGGCAGAATGAGCCATTCAACAGTGACGATGGCAGTCAAAATTCCCGTCAACCCGATCATAATGAAGTGAGGATAGCGATATCTAAACTCAAATCCAACAAAGCTGCTGGAGCCGACGGCCTTGCCGCTGAACTTTTCAAGGCAGGAGGAGATGAGTTGGTGAGGAGCATGCACCAGCTCATCTGTCAAATCTGGTCGGACGAAAGTATGCCCGATGAATGGAACCTCAGCATCGTTTGCCCGATCCTGAAGAAAGGAGACCCTCTGAACTGCGCCAACTACAGAGGTATAAGTCTCCTAAATATCGCATATAAGATCCTGTCTGCCGTACTATGTGAACGCCTAAAACCGATCGTCAACAGCCTGATAGGTCCTTATCAGTGCGGTTTCAGGCCTGGAAAGTCCACCATTGACCAAATATTCACACTACGGCAGATCTTGGAAAAAACCCATGAATATAAAATGGATACGCACCACCTTTTCATCGATTTCAAAGTTGCCTATGATAGCGTGTATAGAGACGAGTTATACAGAGCCATGTCTAGTCTTGGCATCCCTGCCAAGCTCGTCCGTTTGTGCAGAATGACGATGGAGAACTCTCGCTGCTCCATCAAAGTCGGTAAGAACATCACCGAACCGTTCGATGTCAGGAAAGGTCTTAGAGAAGGCGACGCGCTATCATGCGATCTCTTTAACATAATACTTGAGAGAATTGTACGAAACTCACAAGCCAACCCCGGAGGTACAATCTTCTTCAAGTCTGTACAACTACTCGCTTATGCCGATGACATTGACATAATCGGAAGAACTCAGCGGGCCGTCAATGGGGCATTTACGAGTATTGAGATCGAGGCAGCAAAGATGGGTCTAGCGGTCAATGAAAGCAAAACAAAATATATGCTGTCTACAAAAAAGACACCCAACATCGGCGTCTTGGGCAGAACGCCACAATAGACAGATACAATTTTGAGGTAGTAAAGGATTTTGTCTACCTAGGCTCTATGGTTAGCTCCGCAAATGACATGAGTGGAGAGATCACACGGAGAATTACTCTTGCCAATCGTTGTTTCTATGGGCTAAAACGGCAATTGAGTAGCAAAGCCCTATCTCGAACTACAAAGGTAACTCTTTATAAGACATTAATCATCCCAGTCCTGCTGTATGGCGCAGAGGCATGGGCTTTGAAAAAAACGGATGAGGATGCCCTTGGTTATTTCGAGAGAAAAGTTCTTCGAGCGATCTTTGGTACCGTCTGCATAGACGGTGAGTGGGGGAGAAGGTACAATGCCGAACTATACGGAATGTACAAGGACATCGACTTAGCCAGAAGAGTTCACATACAGCGACTAAGATGGCTGGGTCATTTAGAGCGTATGGAGCCCAACCTTCCCGCTATAAAAGTCTTCGAATCCAACCCGGACGGACGGCGCAGTAGAGGACGACCTCGCGGTAGGTGGCGCAAACAAGTGGAGGGGGACCTCAACCAACTTGGCGTGCGCAACTGGAGGCAGCTGGATCGTAACGGGGCTAGCTGGAGTGGACTAGTTGAAAGTCTTTGGACTAGTTCCTGATTACAAGTGCCTGTAGATTTTGGTAGGTTTCAAAAATTGATTAATTCGCCAAAAGTCGCCAGAAATAGGTGAAAAATGTCCTTGAAATTTAAAGAGTTCTAAAATTCGCTGAATGTCTCTAGATTCGCTGGAATTAGTAAATTCGAAAATTTATTCAGAAAACTGATCTCAACGACATGAGCTGATTTGCTTTCTATCGCTTTTTCCCAGCCCACTTTCCTTTTTTCCACCTTGATTTTGTATTATTGAATTGTAATACACTCACTAGACCCTATAGATTGATTGGACAATTCGATAGAAGTCCCTAGTATCAAATCCAAACATATTTAAGACTCTCTAAGATGTAGCAAAAGCTTAACCTTTATCTGTCCCTCGGGTTTTTTTTGACACAAAGAAATAGTTTTGTTTTTAAATTATACATACGGATAACATCTACGCATTTGCTTTTTTTTTGTATTATTTGCTGTGTTCAATTATAAAAAAAATAATAAGGTATCATTTGTACTAAAAATACCATATGGGTCAGAAAAGTCTTAAAGAACGGTATTGTAAGTTTTTTTTTCGAGGGACGGAAATTTTGCGAAAAAAAAACCGCTTAGATTTATGGGTAACTATTTACTTAATTAGTTATGGCACTCCATTATCTATATAATTTTTAAAATCTTCTGATAGGTGTTCTTGGAATAGAAAACGAAAAAAAGCTGCCAGTACACATACAAAAATTAGCGTCTGCTGGCTTTGCCGTTGACAGGGAAGGTGTTCCAAGCTTGGCGTTTGAGCTGGCGGAGAAAATGAATGTCAAAAATAAATTTAACTTAACAGCAAAAAAAGCTGTCTATGCTTGGCTTGCCTCGTTTTTGGAAAGGAATAGGGACATTTCGCTGAGACAATCCGAAGGATATTCCCTTTCCCGTGCTCGAGGTATGAATCGATCGGCAGCAAATGACTTCTTTGAAGTTCTTGAGAAACTTTTAAAAGAAAATAATTAAATGGACAAACCCGGAAATATATTTAATATGGATGAAAGTCGATTACAACTGAACAATAAACCGGGAAAGGTGTTGACGCAAAAAGGTGTTAAAGACGTCCATGTGGTTACTGCTAAGGAGAAAGGAGAAAATGCCACCGTAGTAGCGTGTTGTAACGCGGAGGGTAACTTCTTACCACCTGTTTTGATAATGAAAGGAGTGAACAAAAAAGCAGGGTTTGTTTGTTTGGATTACCAAGTGGCTCTGAAGTTTATATGAACAAAAAATCATCCTACATCAATGCTGAATTATTTTTTAAATGGTTAAAAGAACATTTCATGCCACGGAAACCTGCAGGTAAGACACTTTTAACCTTGGATGGTCACACGTCTCACAGCAACGCGTTGGAGATGCTTGAATTTGCTGAAAATAACGACATCATTATCCTCTGCTTACCTAGCCATACTACCTTAGCGTTGCAACCTTTGGACCGAAGTTTTTTTAAGCCATTAAAATCGTTTTTCCATAACGAACCCAAAGTTTGGATGAACCATCACAAAAACAGAACCATTTCGAGGTATCAGGCCGGGTATTTAATTGGAAATGCATGGGAGAAAGCAGCGTCCGTTGGAAATGGAGCCTCAGGAATCTACCCCTTTAATCCTCAAGCTATTCCAGACCACTTCTTTAGCATATCAGACTCGGCTGCAGTCGAAGCTCACTAATCGACAGCTCTTCCTTCAGAAACGATGACTTTATGTCCTGAATCGGACTTGAAACCCGCAGTTCAAACCACCAGCAGTACATCGAACATCTATAATCAATCTTAAAATGAAACGCACACCTCATCATGTTTCAATAAGCCTACGCCAAAAAAACTCCTACAATAAATTTCACCAATACCAAAAATCCCAGCACTGATTTTTTTAAAACGAAGGCAGAAGGCAGAGATCTTAACATCCCCTGTTCAATTGAAAAAAAGAAGAACGCGAGGTCTCCGAAAACCCAACCAGAAAAAAAGGCTTCAAAAAGGAAGGAAGATTGAGCCGGCTGAAAATCCTAATGTTTGTGCCGAATGTTGGGAAAATTATTTTTCGACCAAAAAACGGGAGGATTGGATCCAATGTGCGAAATGTAGCAAATGGCTACATGAAAACTGCACACACTACAAAAGACCAGAATCTTCCCTTTGTACAGATTGTGGACGTGGCGAAGAGCAAAAAAAACACACTGGGCATAAAAATTAAATTAAAAAAAAACTAAAGCTCAATGAATTTAACATGCGGCATCTCTCCTACACATGTTGGGAGAGATGGCACACCTAACATATTTTATTATTAATATTTATGAAAAAAGTTTTATTTTCTTATTTAAGTAATTTATTATGGTAGAACTTTTATAAAAAAATTACATCGATTTTTAAAAAAACGCGGCATCTCTCCGGCAATTACCCTAGTAAGTGGGCATAGCAATATGTGTATGACACAAGATAAAAAAAGATTAAGTTTTTATAGTCTTACTTACTCGTATGTTGGTTTTAAGTTGAATCGAAGGAAATGGCCACCATAAAGAGCAGCGATCTATGGGGGAATACAACATACTAGAATTCCCTAACACAGTGAATCAGGTTGAAGCAATATAGTAGGTCCGTTCGCGTACCTTCCGAGCCAAAAACCAATAAATTGTCAAATATGACATGTTGCGAGTAGGAATTCTCAGAGAGCGGAAAATCTAAGCAAAAACAAGCGAATGAAAAACGAAGCATTTCGAGCAATGTCGAGCCAACTGTCATTAACAAAATGTAATGAACAAATTAAACTCGTGTGAAAACTAACAGATATAAATTAAGTTAAAAATAAATGTTTTGGGAGAACATTCACACATCACAACATTTTCTTCAAGATACTTTGCATCTATTTGTTATGTCTATTGACTTTTTGAAATGGAATCAAAAACTCTTTGACTCAATTGGCAGTTTTACGTTCGTGCCGGCAGAAATTCTTCGAGCACATTCAAGCACAGAGGGGAAATACTCGTTACTCGTTACTTATAAATTTTTCTCCTTATCTGTCATGTTCGCTCAGTACGCGAATACAATTCGAGCACTTTAGAGCACCTTAAAGCGCTTTAGATTGTGTACGCGAATGGACCTAGTATGTACATAGTCGGAAATGGAGGAATCTGATAAGAACTTTCTAACGAGCTATCTAGGCTTCAAGTACTCGCTTCTTCACGAACCCGGGCAAATTGAACCGCCTCCTACATGTCCAAAATAGAGAGCTGAAGGCCAACGCGTGGAAAGTACACATAAGAGGGCCCAGGAAATATTTTGACAAGAAAACGACGCAGCATTGCTAGTCAGCTAGAAGAGGATATGCATATTGTATCTACGTATTATTATAGTTTTACGTAGAATTATAGTTTTCTCTACATATTTATCTCAATTCCCGTTTTATGTTTGTGTTTTTCGATGATTGTCCCTCTATTGGATAAGCGACTTCTAAATCGATTTCCGTAATTTTTTTGATATGATAGACCATCCCGCATGAGATCAATAATAGCTTTTGCAAGAACAAACCGACTACCGTCAAAGGAGAAATGAATAACAGCAAAAGGAACTGTCATGACACGAAATCAAAATCATTCTAAAATTAAATAGGGAGCATCTAAGTAGGTATGATTATAGGATTTCTTTCGGCACGGACATGTTGAAAGGCTAAAATCACGAAATCAGAAGCATGCATTCTGTGTCCCTGCATGATACTACTCAAGGTACATAGGCAGTATATACTAGGTCCAAACTTATGAGGATCTCATAACCTACCTAGTAACGTTCCCAATAGATTCCACCACGAATAGAAGTGACGCACGTACAATGTACTCCGCATAAGGGTGACATTTATTCACCAGACCTATATGAAAGATGGGACCGTGAAAAACTTATCGAACAAATTACTGATGCACTATATTTGAACATCTCACTTAATGGTCTGAAGTACTAACCACTGAGTCAGTAGTCTATTTGATATACCGTAAGCCGGTCATTTTGGGACTGAGTGAAGTGGGGAGCGTGATGCTAGTGAGTTCCAAACACCTCTGCATAGCACCCTATTTGGCATAACCATCCCGCACGTAGTTTTGCTTGTTACCAAAGAAGCACAAATGTCTCATTTCTTATAATCCTTTTGGAAACCAGATAATAACTCTTGAAGTTGTAGAACCATAGCAAAGAACTCTCTATAAACCACTGATTGGGGAAGAACATAACTGATAACAGCAAGGCTCATTATTCATATAATAATTGTTGCAGTCTTAAAATTGTATAAGCTGAACTTATTATGGCATCTCTGCAGAAGAGTAGTATGAATTTGGCCCCTGCCTAGCGGACCGCTACCATTGCAAGGACACCAAAGATGTGTTCACCAGTCTTAATTTTGTCCAATTTCGAATCCCAGAAAACACCAAAAAGTTTTTTCACAGTCCCATCTCTCGCGAACGTCTGACAAACACCCGAGAGTATTGTTGTTTCGGGAAAGCTTTTCAAAACAAATTGCCCTTCGGATACGAAACTAAACTGTAGGTCTCTTCCATTCGTGTAAAAATATAACGCACCCAACATGAGTGGCTGCGATAAGCTAGCCCCTGGCATTTAAAGAGCTGTTGCGCCAAGTACAACATTTTTTGTTTTTATTTCTGCTTAGAAAAAAAAATCTCGTCTTAATAATGTGTCTAAAATTCCAAATCTGAATAACAGCATATGACAAAGAAGTAGATACAAAGTAATAACACGAATACTAAGTATAATTTAGTCAGTTAGAAACGGGAGTATAGCGAGTGAAAGAGGCAAATTGATTTCAATCTTAGCCTTGGACGTAGGTGGCTTTATTTATCAAAGATGTTTGCCATTGGTTAAATTACCTATGGCAACAACTTTCAAAGAAAAAAATAGAATATAAATTTTGTGCGCTCTGTTCCTCAAAGGTTGTTGTCATCGATCACATTGAGTGCCACCTAAGAATCAGATACTTCTATTCCCAGAAGAGAGTTAAAAGAAAGTAAGCAAGTATGTACGTGCGCCTAGTTGGGCACTCCATGTTTTTTTTTTTTTGCCTCAATGATCGCCCAGATCTGGTCAAAGTCAAACATTTTCTCCTAGGATAGGATTCGATCTGAAACACAATAATCAATTAAACTAATCTTCTTGGCTTTTGTGAATCGATATTTCGGAACGTCCAATAAGTAACAGAACAAATTGACAAAAACTATATTCTGGTGCCCATTTCCGAAGATTCCGAACAAACCAGTTTTTCTACTAGAAAATGTTAGTTAAATGCTGAGAAAAACATACATATCTAAAAAAAATATGTTTAAATATTTTCGAAAACCACCTTATTTGCTCAAATATAATAACATTGCATCTACATATACTACGAGTAATTTAACTCCGTTTTTTTTTCTATTATTTGCTCACTTTAACTCCGAACCTTGCTACTAACTAGAAACTTTTTTCCAAATAAAATGTTCAATGATTAGCTATTTATTTTTACTGCTAATTGGAAGTAAGTTTCAGTTAAATTTTGTTTCAGAATTAATTCAGGAAACGGATATTCATTTGGTATCACTCCATGCTTATATTACAGCCATCTATTGACCAATAGTGATACGATTTTATTTTCAAAAGATGCGGAAGAGAGTCTGTTCAGAGCGAAATGATATAATTTCAACAAAATGCATACAAATTGGAAAATAAATATTATAGCAACCTTTTTTCTTTATAGTACCAGAGATATTATAAAAGGCGCGTGCCTAGATTTCAGTGAAGCATTTCCATTCCAGTGAACTTAAAAAAAAAATAATTTACCAGGAAAATTGCAGATGTATTGTAAAAGCAATTGATCGAATGATACGAATTTGATATTGATTTCATTGAGGGCTGCTATGAAAAAATACTAAAACTTGCCTATCAGGGCAGTTCGTTTCAGTATTTTATTTCAATTTAAAAAAAATAGTAATAACGGAATTGCAGCAAGGAATGGAGAATTAGGAAAATGTATGTTTATAATCTGTGCACCGGCCAATATCGACCCTGCGATTACGGTTAGCACACAAACCTTTCTTTGGTATCCGCCTTTGATTGTGCCCATTAGGGCACACTACACTACTAAGTGTAATTATACACTCAGTAGTGTAGTAAACAAAATTGAAATTTACCGATTGTACACCCTCTGCAGCCTTTTTATAATAGCCCAACCAAAGAAAATAAAGTTAAAACTTTAAAAGGGTAATCCTCGCGTTGTCTTACAATGGAGGCAAATTAGCAAGGCATACCTGATTGAAATTCACTTATTAATCTCGCTAAAGACCAGCGACCTTTGTGTTTTATGGTTATACGTATGTATTGTGTATAAACACATAGAAATGTTCTCTGGCAATACCCATTGCTTGAGACCAGTAAATGCAGCAATATTTTCTTTTTTTATTCATTATTCGGATGACATTTTGTTCATTTTTGTTTCAGCTGGGCTGAAATTTGCACTTCTTTTTTTGCCGTCACACATGTTTCACTATTCTTTTATTAAAAACAAAAACAAATTATTTACATCAAACAAGATAACATGTGCAACATGTGCTAATTGTAAGGGAAAGCACCCGGCAAATTCTAGAAGCTGTGAAGTAGCTAAAGAGTTGCAAAAACGGAGAGATGTGCTCCTTAAGCCCCTTGCAAAATCTAAGCTGCAAACTAAGCCAAAGCGTAAGAATGAACACGAGAAACTAGCCAACCTAAAACTACCGGGTTTAGAGCGCGAAAATTGAGGGAAAGAGTGACAACAGAAAGTCCTCGACCTCTGTTCTTAAAAGAAACGGCACTGAAAAGTTAACATCGAAAAAGCCATCAGGTAATGACCCTCGGACAGCAGGAGTGCAGACTTACGCTCAGGCCGCGACATCCGAAAAACCAAAAATTTCGACGGACCCTGTCTCTCATGTTTTGTCGGTTATTCTCGAGAAATTTGAAGAACAAAGCAAAATAAATAAAATTATTTTCGATAGACTGGTTAAGCTTGAAAATAATTCTCAGAAAACGCGTACTTCAACTAGAATATGAACGACACACGAATGTTAAAAATATATACTTGGAATGCAAACGAACACTTATGGGGCAGGTATGGAGTACAGTGTTGTGATTTCCATTCGACGGGTAAGTCAACTTACTGGCCAACTGATACTTCGAAAATACCTGACCTGATAGATTTTTTCGTTGTGAAAGGAATACCTACCAACCACATTAAAGTCAAAGAGAGCTTTGATCTGTCGTCTGATCATTCCCCGGTTATTTCAACAATCAGCGAAAATCTAGACTATAACCTAGAGCCAGCGAGATTAACTGGTCGAACAACTAACTGGGAAGGATTTAGGAACGAAATTGAAGATAATGTTGAACTGAGCGTTCCACTTACGACACCCTATGAACTTGAGGTTGAAGTTGATCGCTTCGTTGAGATCGTACAGCTCGCCTCTTGGAATAATACGCCCGATCCAAGGAAAACGCCGGACAGATACGGTTTGCGATATCCTCCGGAAATAAAAGAATTGGTCAAGGAAAAAAGAAAAGCGCGTAAAATATGGCAACGGAGTCGTGCTCCGCAGCATAAAGCACACTTGAATAGTCTGTGCAATTTGTTGAAGAAGACTATTAAGGAGTTTAAGAATCGTGCAATAGGCTCTTACCTTGAAAGTTTAACAGCGAAAAAGATTCCAATTATTCACTTTGGAAAGCTGTAAAAGGCACCAAAAGACCCAAAGTTCCCGCGGTGCCAATTAAATTAAATCAAAATGAATGGGCAAGGGAAAATAAAGAAAAGCGGACGTGTTTGCGGTCCACCTGGAAGAAACCTTTAAACCGTACGATGGTCAAGTGGTTTACGACAACCGCAATAGGCTGGATTTACCATCTGACGATTTGACGCTCAGAAGTGCAACGCTAAGAGAACTCAAACATGAGATCGAGAATCTAAAACCTAAGAAATCTCCTGGTTATGATTTGATTACCGGAGAAATTCTCAAAGTTTTACCTAGAAAAGCATTGATTAAGCTTCTCCATATTGTAAATGCTGCACTTAGATTAAAACACGTGCCGAGCCAATGGAAAGTTGCGGAAGTCATAATGGTTTTAAAACCAGGAAAACCGCCAAATGTGGTAAAATCGTATAGACCAATTTCTCTTCTTCCAATCACATCGAACATTTTCGAGAGGATATTATTAAGGCGTCTCCAACTGGTTATAGAAGAAAATAATCTCATCCCTGATCACCAGTTTGGGTTCAGAAGCAAGCATTCGACGATTGACCCCGTGCATAGAATTACTGACGTAATTGAGAAAGCACTTGAAGAAAAAAAGATTTGCTCAAGCATATTCTTGACGTCTCGCAAGCCTTTGATAAGGTGTGGCACGATGGCTTGAAATCCAAACTACGAGAAGTTCTCCCTATATGCTTATACGATATTCTAGAATCATATCTTGGGAATAGGTTCTTCCGTATTAGACATGGAGTCGAATACTCCGAGCTCAAGGAAATTTCGGCCGGCGTACCGCAAGCAAGCGTTCTTGCGCCGCTTCTCCATTTGCTATATACTCGTGATATACCGCACGAAGACGGCACTATCCTTGCTACGTTTGCCGATGACACCGCTATCCTAGCAGTAGGTAAAAAAAATCGAGGAATCGACTGTAAAACTGCAAAACGCACTGAATAATGTAAATGAATGGACGAGGGACTGGCGGATCGCCCTCAACGAATCTAAATCTGCTCACGTGAATTTCACTTACAAGAAAACTAATGACTTGCCAATTTTCCTAAACTGGGCCCGAATACCTTTTGCAAACGAGGCCAAATACCTGGGAATGACACTCGACGCAAGACTGAAATGGAATTCGCACGTGAAAATGAAACGAAAAGAACTCGAAACAGTGCTGCCAGATCGTGGGAAATTTACCTTTTCGTGGTAAATTTCAACTCCAATTTTTAAGATGTGGTAAAAAGGTAATATTTTCCGTTTTCCATAAGAAAAAAGGGAAATTTTATTGACAAGTTCGTCTTCTCACTCATTCTCTCTGCAATAGTCACTCATGAATTCCGCCCATAACTTGAAACGGGTAATTTCACCAATCTTACGTATTTGCTGATTGTATGTGTAGCGATCTACTACTAGGCGTATTTTGGTGAGAATTGTGTAAAGCAAAGTAAAAGCTTCTCAGCAAAACGATTCAATCAGGTAGAAAAGCTTTTTTACTATTTGAAATTGGTGCACCCGCTCGCTATCAGCCTCTAAAACACTAACAAAATCTTTTCAGCGCCCCCTGAAATTGAGTGTTGCAAACTAAACATCCCAACCCACTTTTGACTGGAGGTAAAATCTAAAGTGGTTGGTCGTCATTTTTTATTGTTGTACTCCGTGCTAGATTTTACTATACTGAGAGTTACTGAGCAGCGATGTCTCACCAAAACATGCCTTTTGTACTTGTGTGGGAAATTTTTAGTGCAAATGGTAAATTTTCATCCATCATGTCGTATTTGTCCTGAAAAAAGTCTGGCAGCACTGACTCGAAATCAAATATAGAGAAATGTACTGGTTACTCGGAAAACATTCCCAGCTCAGTACTGAGAATAAACTGCTTTTATACAAGCAAGTGCTAAAGCGGTGTGGACCTACGGTATACAACTTTGCGGTTGTAACAAGAAAACAAATGCAAATATTTTACAAGCTTTTCAAAATAAAGTGCTAAGAGAAATTGTCCAAGCACCGTGGTATAGCAGAAACGGCGATATCCACAGGGATCTCGAATTCCGACAATCGAAGCTGAAACTAGAAGCTTCGCGAGAAAGCATAGAAACCGACTAATCGGACATGTCAACAATACAGTCCTATAAATTTTGGATGAGAGCAATTTATTGCGCTGACTACAAAGGACGAAACCTTTCGACTTGGAGAGATAATGATTAACCGCGTCTAGATTGTGGAATATGCAGGATCTTTAAGTGGAAAGAAACCTGCCAAACGTTTTTATTTTGTGATAGAAAAAGTGCTTGATAAGTTAATACTTAGTTGCGATATCTAACAAATTTATATCGAAGGGTGGAGTTTTTTTAGTCAGTAAGAATCTGACACTACTATGAGCACGCGCTTGCTATTCTCTAGAAGAGAAGATTTTTCACCTAACCTCGGAAAAGAAAAAAAAACTAACAAGACATTTGTCTTTTTGACATCTCCGATCCATTCACAGTAGTTAATTACCCACAAACTGTTCACAATCGCTTCTTATGCTTGGCTTAGCTAAACCAAAGCTTAAGTTCTGCGTTTTACTTAACTAAGCTGCGTCTTAAGCTCCCACTGTGAAACCGGGCATAAGCATTTGTAGATCGGCATGAAGTCAACAAAGTGAACTGAAAACGAGAAGACATATTCTGCCCGCGGTACCTAAAGAAAGTTGTAGTTTAACTAAATAAAGTGGTATTTTGTGAAGCTAATAAATAAAAAATAAAAAATTATGAAATAAAAGTAGCAAAAGTCTGCGTACACTATGCAATTTGAAATTCGTCGTTAAAAAAAATTTCACTTGCACTTTACAAGTGAAATCGTAATATCTCAATTCATGTTCTGAATTTAGAGAACACTCTCACATTAACCAAAGAAATCCAAACTTGACAGTAGTCAAGAACACGATACACAAAACACGAACTATATGAAGAAAAATACACAGAAAAAGTTTACGTACACTTGTAAAAATAGGTAAAAGGGTATCAATTGTGGGATAATTCTTTCGTCATCGTGGTCTAAGAGCGAACAGTAATATCTTCGACAAAAAAAAAATAAAAATAAATCCAAACAAAAAAACAAAACAAGAGGAGTGCTTCAAAGCACATACTTGATCCAAGAATTGAAAAAAGCCTATTAATAGGACAGTTTCTGACTTCGAGCGACTAAAAAATGAAATTTGTATACATACATAGATATATACATTTTCAATGACCCGCTTATCCTTCATGAGAATGCTCAGGTGACTCCGCCGCCATTGACTCCAACTTACCAGGAGGAATATCTAGACGGCTCAAGGAGAGATGTCGGATTTAGTCTAACCATCTATTTCTAGGCCTACTACGGGATCGCTTGCCTAATGGCACAACAGTCATGACACATCTTGAAAGCCGGCTTGGTGGCATACGCACTATGTGGCCAAACTATCGAGGCATACCATAGATCGTTCCGTTCGGGGAAGTAGCCATTCAACATTGAGTATCTCGCGTCACTGGTGTTGCGCACTCAATCCCTACGAGTTATTCTAGGAACACCGAGAATGAACCTATTTTCGGGAACTTGTATCCGCCATCTTATTCTTTCGGTCACTACCCAACTTGCATGACCATTGGTGAGATTTGAAACATATACCAAGTTAAAAATCGGTAATTTAGCTTGAACACTAAGTTCGACCTTTCTTATAACAGATTATCTAAGCTCACTTAAAATTGATCAAACTTGATCAGTTCTACAGGACAGCTCGGCTCGGCTCTTTCCATTGCTCGTGCATAAGATCCCGAGGTACTTAAACTTCTCCACCTCCTTCGATGGGACTCCACTAACATGAGTGTACTGAACGAACATTCTGGAAACGAGCATTACTTCTGATTTGTTGGCGTTCACCTTTATTCCAGCATCTTTATAAACGGCAGCAAACCTTCCGCGCGGGTGCGATGATCGGTGTAGGAAGACCCAAGGATGACCAAATCGTCCGCAACTAATAGCTGACTTATTCTTAAATCTCCCAATTTGAAACATTCTCCGCCACCGTTGCGCTGTAACATCCAGTCCATATATATAATGAAGAGAAGAGGTGCCAAAATTCGCACTTAACGGAGTCCAACGGCTTTTACCTTAACGTAGTTTATACAGTTTGCATATAGAGACTGAATCGCCCTCAACAGAGAACAATTAATCCCATTCTCTTGCAGAATACTCCAAAGTTTGCTTTGAGGAACCATTACATATGCATTCTTCATATCCACAAAAAAGCTGTAGACAGGTTTAGCATATTCCCAGGTTTTCTTAATTCCAAATTTGAGAGTGAATAACTCATCAGTTGTGCTTCTGTGGGGAGGAAAACCGCATTGCTCATCCCACAAACTGTCATCAACCACATCTCTGAAGCGCGTTTCTAACACCTTAGGAAATCCTTTTCCAGAGAGACTTAAAAGAGATATACCCCTGTAGTTGGCGCAATCTTCTTTGCCCCCTTTTCTAATAAAAAGAGGGACAATCACCTCCATTTGCAATCACCAGCTGTTTCACTGCATTCCCAGGTCACTTTAAAGATACGCGACACCCAATGCACTCCCTCTTTATCTGAAGCCTTGAGCATTTCTGGTCGGATTTCAGCCACACGAGCAGATTTGTAAACTTTTAGTGATTTGATCGCCAAGGGGCATTTTCCTCTTTACTCTCAATCTTAGGTCTCTCATCAACTGTGAGCAATTCCGAAAAGTGCTGGGTCCATCTACATTGGAAGGAAGTGTACTGTTTTTGGACTTGACTTCTTTCACGATATTCAACTTTCTTCCTCTGAGTCGGCGATTGTCGATTGTCTACCCGAACATCTTGTTTGTAGGTATGTGGTCAAGTTCCAATTTCTCGCTAAACTCCTCCAACATTTTTTTAAACTGTTTTCACAGCTATTTGCAAGTTCTTCATGCCTCAGTGTACCGATTTCGAGAATCGAAGTTCCCCAAGTGAATGCACTCCGAAGGCTCTCGTTTCCTCTCTAATGGCTTCTTAAACTCTGGACATTTTAAACCAAGCAATTACTTTTTTACCACCAGCCGCCACACCAAGTCGCTTCACAGCACAAACGTCTTCGGCAGAGGTAATGACCGCTGTTGAAAACAGCTGCCATTTTCGCTCTACATTTGATGAAATAGTTGGAATTCGTTCAAATCTTTCAGATATTTAACGCATAAATTCCTCCCCTATCTCATTTTTTTTAACCTCTCCCATCGTATGCGTGTAGCCATCCTTGGTTTGCGCTTTGGTAGGAGAGGCACTCTATCGCTAATATACAATTTGCACTAGGTTAGATTAGGTAGGGTTATGTGGTTATCATAAAACACTAGGCACCAAAGTGGGTCCATCGCTAGATTTGCAGTAAGTAGTGATGATGAGTTGACAGTTCGGCCCCTCTCAATACGCGAACACCATAAACCATCCTCATCGACACCTAGAAATATGTCGACGTGTGTTGAAGACTCTGACGACACTATGAGTATTGATGGATGGCTTTGCATTGAAAGATAGTATTCCTGATGGGTAAGCCATTTGCGCGCCAAAAATTCAACAACTTCTCACCAATCGCGTTTTGGTCATCGTTCCTCCCATTCACACTCCCCGATGTTATAACGTGAGCATTGAAGTCATCCATTAGGACAAAATAATCCATACCGCAACCTTTTCAAGGGCAGGATCTATTACATCTAAGAAACTTGCATACTCCGACTCAAGTTTTGATGCATATACCTGCACCAAAGCCAGAGCCGATCTTTCAAGCTTAAGCTTTTAGATCGCAGATCTCCTTTCTAATGATATCCCACTCCAATAATCTGTCTGTCAGCCTGTGACTAGTGAGTATCCCCACTCCTGCCAGAGCAGACATTAAGGGTGCGACTCCTCACAGAAAGAGCTTCCACCCATCTGAAAGGTTGACAGACTTAGAGCCTCTCTGCTTTGTTGAAGAGACTTCAACTATATCTAGTCAACTTTTAACAGCCACCCCGACAAGCCCAGGTCCTTTCTGGGGAGCGATGTGACGTTGCATGTGTCTATCCTAAATCGATGACATTGCCGTAATTCAGAGAATACACCTGTGCCCCTATCGCGCGCTCACCTCTTGACTCCCGTAACGGCTTGCGAAACCATTGACAGGAAGCTCGCAGCCATTTCGAGTTGTACCAGGTCGGCTGCCTAGCTTACTTACTTACTTAGGTGGCGCTACAGTTCGGGGTGAACCTGGGCCTTAACCAACAAACCTCTCCATTTATCTCGGTCTTTAGCTAATTGCCTCCAGTTGCGCACTCCAAGTTGGTCGAGGTCCCCTTGAAATTGTGCGCGCCACCTACGCACAGTGGTGCAAAATACCATTCTACCTGGACAAAATTATTTTATTATGCCAAACTGTTCGTTTGCATTTGTACCTTAAAATAAATTATTATTATTTATTTATTTTTTATTATACATATTACATATATGAAATTTTTTAATAAATCAATTAATAATAGAAAATTGTTTGAAAATTGTTGGTTATTATATTTCTTTTAATTTATTAATTCAATAATTCTTATCAATAATAATAAATTCACTAAGTAACAAATTAATAAAAAAATAAATTTTAAGGGGAAAAAAAAAATTAATAAATTAATATATAATTCGAACTAGATACAGATGTATCTGTCTCAAAAATGCATTCTTCTTCATTCTCAGAGTCTAATTCAGCAATTTTCTGAAGATTTTGAGGAATTTAAAGTAAATCGACCACATCCGGTGTTAAAGTAGACATCTTCTTGTTTGGTGTTTGGCGGTAAAAGCTCACTACAGGATCAGATGAAACGATGAGCATGTGAAACAAATCTTGTATTGTGCTTCTTCTGTTTATTTTTCTTGTATGGTGTTCACGAAAATATTTGCAGTCCTTGTTTCTTGCTTCCTGTGCTTCCTCTATTAATTGTCCAATAGGGACAATCGAATTCTGCACCACGAATCATGAATTAGTATCTTATGCACAGTCACGGGCATATAGTACCATGGGTAAATATTAACATACAATTCTGCGGTTTTCGTACAGTGGCTAGTAAACTTTTCAATGTTGATCTCAAAACCGCTAGATATTGTGTGCAGTATTGTAAGCTCAACATTCAGCCCTGTTATGGAAGCTGATTTCGAAGCAACGACGAGCAGTATTGCCATCATTTGTAGTCCCACTTTCTGGTTTCGGTACATCGATAAGCAATCCAAGTTGGATTCGAAATTTGTCCTGGATGCATTTTTTTTTTGTTCTCTTTTCGAATCAACTGATACGCATGTTTGAATAATTTACCATCCAAAATAAATGCTTCAGTTGAATAAGGCTTCAATTCTACGGACCGTGATTGTAATACCCGTTTTATTTTCGTAGCTTTCCTCGGAGAACCTGAAACTGCTTGTTCCGTCCTTCACTCCAGCCGCACGTAAACTTGTTTCTGGTGCATAAACTAATTCAGAGGAATCAGTTGAATTTAACAAATATTGCACTCTGCGCCTCATAGTTCTTGAATTGAATTGAATTGAATTGAGTCTGCCGGCAGATGAAATATTTGATGAGCCAGGCTCTGTCTCAGCGGCATGGACACCAACTTTAAGGACTGGTAACACTATATTTTCACTCAGCCACGACTTATTACTTTTTTCAAAAACAGCGGAGTTTCTGCTTCATTCCTTCCATATCCATTAAATGTCTTGAAAATTGAATAAATCTTATCCTTACTGTCAGCTGAGACTTCCTCAATATCGAGGTTTTCTAGGATAGAATTATACAACGCACTTTGTTTGTCACCCAGAGTACATTTTTTCCCATCCATCAAACAATTCTCTTTTGGAAATTCGGTTACCCTCTAAAACAAAATGTCATGACTTTGTAATACGCAAGAAAATGCAAGAAATTTTTGGCATGTGACTAGTTTATTAGTCAGGCTTTCTAAAAATATATAATTTGACTGGACGATGTTGGACGATAACACTGTAAGCTTAACTAAATTTAGGTTTTTATTCGCTTTTATCAAATGTTAGAGTGTTAGATAAAAATGTTTCACAATAAATTTTTAACAACTAATTTATTCCATTCATTTACGTTTTTAGATAGCACTTACCTTCAGTAACAAATTCCATAATTAAATTCCACTCAAATCACTCTGGAAAACTTAGCACATGTACTTACTTCTGACAGTTTGATTTTGCTTACATTATTCTTTGCAGCCAGTCATTCAAAGCGCGCACTTTTGGCTCTCCTAGTACCATTGTTTTTACAGAGTGATTCGAAATACTTTGTCACATTATGAATTGACCATTTTTGAACATACTCGTATAAATGATTTTTTTTTTTTATTTGGAGCAACAAAAATTTGAATTTTGTCCAGATGGATTGCCATTTTGGACCACCGTGCTATGGCGAGGAGGTCCACTACTGCGTCGTCGCTTGGGTTTAGATTCGAAGACTCTGCTGCCTATCGCGAAAGGCAAAAAATCAGACGATCGCATCCTGACACCCTTCAGACTTGACTCGAAATGATGCACTGGTTTGTCCGGTTTAGCAATATGTGAGGCTAATTTTCGTCTCCTTGTCGTATTGGGTGTGCGCTTCGTTAGCCGTGACAGGATTGTACGGATGGAACCGGGTAGATACTTAAGAAACCCGATCTCCTCATCCCAGTCAGGCCAAAACATTGTTTGATGTTTGCCAGATGTGTTAGAGGGTGGGTGATGGACTCCCAACGATTTTTACCGCGCGCACTAAATTCTTCTATGCCGCCCACAAACATGGGAAAAATTGTCCTTAAGCTATCTTCTTAACCTAACTTCTATCAAATGCACAGCAGCGTTGCCTCACTATTTAAGGTAATTTTCCAAATGTAGGTAGGTAAGTACAATAGAAAGAAAAATACTGTCCAACATATAACCGAAAATTTAAATTTCAATCAACATCACAACCTTTTTCGGAATCAATTTCGAATTCGAATAATGAACCACCACATAACGCATCTTATACCTGAATCGGAGCAGTTTAATAGCTTCCCCTACCACCCAACAGATGGCAATAAAATCAGTAAGTGTTTGCGTTTACCACATTTAATCTTCAAACCATTTATACCAGACACTTTGTCAAGGGTGGTTTACGACCAATAAAATGTGAATCAAGTGAATCTTTTCTGTTTACCCCTGCTACAGATTCTTAACGCAATTTTATTTCCATTAACCCTCCGGGAGATGGCAAACTGTATCTTATTATCCTTGTAAGACCTCTGTCTGTTGTCTGACTGAGTAAAGAAGCACTTTACATGGAATCAAATGCGCCAGAACAGACAAAAGCCAACTGGAGATACATCACGTACTATGAAATCCCGATCATCAGAAATACACCACAGAGATACACAACATTCATCTCTCTACCTCTACTTTTATATGATTTTAAATACATTTTTATGACCACCACCATGGAGAAACGGAGCAATAAAACGGATTTTTATTGAGTGTGTTCTTTATTTTTATACGATTGTGATTAAATTCGCATAAACAATCAAAGACGGGGTCTTGCGCTCTGCTGCCAAATATGTACCGCCTTGCATGGACTGTGTTCCGAACTACGACGACGAAGGTGTGTAGTCGGGTCACTATCGCTATGGATAGTGAGTCCCAAATAGATTTTACGAGCTTATAATTAGTTTCTTGGTGATTAATTGGTAATAATGTTAAGTGAAGTGATCTACAGATTTCCAGTGATATAGGTAGCGAAAAGTTTTAACTTTTCGCTTTCGGTTTCGGACACCGGGGACTGAGATTTATTGCCCGCCTATAAAAGGATCGGATATAAATTTGTTGTTGGAGTCTATTTGGGAGTTCTTTCGAACGGATTTATTATTTAACGACCACCGAGCAATTATAAAATGATTTAAAATTTCATGGTGGGATATGTAATTCGTCAGATAAAATTTGTATCTGTTAATTATGAGCTATTAAAAGTCTTGATTTATTTCCCACCTGGTCAGTTAAAATATAAATGGCATTAGGTACAAGATGAGGATTTTTTTTTCGTAAAAAGGAATTCCCAAACCCCAAAGTACTCGCACTTGAACTGGTCCATTATACAAGGTGGCGCAAAAGACATCACTCTATCGGAAGATGTTCTCACTTTTACAAATTGCATCTTATATCATCGCAACTTTGACATTAAACATAAAACACGGATTGCTATACTCTTCAAGAACGCGGAATAATTGTGTCAATGTCTTTTGCCAAATATCCGGTTGGTGATTTTGGCCAAACTCTAATTTCGTCGTCGACTCTCTGCTCGTGTGTTCTAACTAAGTAAACACTGCGGCTTTTTTCTCGCCTTAGGGAGACTGGCTCAGCCCTGGAGATTAGCAGACGTGGCGTGGAATATCGCTGCTGTGGCTGCAGAAGCCCAAGGGGAGTCTCAAACATCAACCAGATGACGGGTCACGCAATTGACTTATGTCATGTATCCTCTTGTGGGTCCTATGACCTCCATTACACCTACATACGTGCCATCGTGTAAGGTTTCTCCCCAACTTTTCCTCAACTGCCGTGTCTCCTTCTCGACTGTTCTGCGCCATGTTCTCCTCGGACCGCCAGGTCTTCTGCCATCCTGAGTTAAAGGGTTCCATTGCATAGCATGGTTCGCTATGGAACTGTCACCCTTTTGGAACGTATGACCAATCCACCGCCACTTCCGTCGTTGGATGGTTGTGGTTATTGGTTCCTGACCCGTTCTCTCGTTCGTTAGAGATACGATTGGGCCAGTAAATCCTTAAGATATTGCCCAGACACCTACTAACGAACGCTTGCAACTTTCTGGTGATAGTAGTGGTCACTCTCCACGTGCTGCATCCATATAACAGCACGGAATCAACGTTGGAGCGGAACAGTCTTATCTTGGTGCTCAAACTGATTGCATTACTTCGCCATATTTTGGACAACTTCCCGAACGCGGACATTGCTTTGGCGATCCTGTTGGCTATATCCAGTTCGGTTCCACCATCGGTCGAGACAATACTCCCTAGATACTGGAAATCCTCTACTCTCTCTCTACCGGCTATCTAGTAATACACATTTGAGTCGAAGAGTTTGTTCCAAGGCTGATAATTTTAGTTTTGGCCGTATTAATTTTCAGAACAACGACGCCTGCCTCCCTCTCCACATCTGCTGTCATTTGGTGGAGGTCCATAATTCTGTGGGAGAGTAAGCATACATCGTTACCGTTCCCATTCTTCAGCTGCCTTGACGTGGCGGAACGGCTTAAGAGTCAATGGCCCTAAGGGTCCGAAAGGACCCCAGGTGAGACATCGAACTTAAGGCTAAAGACGTCTTGACTGTGACGCAAAACATCATCCTTCAGTAGCGACAGGAAAGAAGCCTAGGTCGGCAGAAAGTACTCCAACTGGAGCCGATCAATCCCTTGACGGAGCAAGTTTCGCCTGCTCTTCTTGGTGGAAGCGTGTGCGCATCTGAGGCTCGCTCTTCTGCCGGGCACACTCTTACCGCTGGCGTTATCTGCGCACAAAATCTGGTGGATACTGGTGCTGTTACCCCTAAAGGTCCCAGCACTAGCGGACAGAAAATGGCTGACGCAGGCAATGCCACGGGTAGGGGCGCTCGCCTCGCCGGAAGCATGTGCGCACCTGGTGCGCGCCCTTCTGCTTATAAAACACCGACTATATCTTTGATATTTTCGCAGATAAACCTCCACCACTCAAAGGCTGCTACCGCTCTCTTAAGTAGCAGACTTTCCCTGGTGCGTACAAAATCCCACATAACATCTATCCAGGAGCCATACGTGCGGAACAAGCGCATATGTGGTTTTGGGGGTGTTCGTGGAGTAACGGTGCTATGTAACGAGGGATCTGAAAGACCGAGAGCTTGTCTAATTGTGCCGAATTTCCTCTCAGTAACCAAGCTTGGACAATTGTGTGGACAGGACCTGGTTGCTGCAGCTGTAAGCTACGAAACGACCGGAAGTTGGAAAACCTTCGGCGTTGCGTCGGCTTACTTCCCTTATGATTCGGTAATGCCTCCACCAACGAAGGCGGTTGCCGAACTCATAAAGTACTATCACACTCGGGAGATGTCGTGTTGCGACGCGAATGCTCAGAATACAGTCTGGGGCAGCAGCAAATGTAATATACGAGGAAACCATCTCCTAGACTTTATACTATCGTCTGGCATGGTAATTAACAATGTTGGCTCCCAGCCAACTTTTGTTACGGCAAGGAGGCAGGAGGTAATTGATTTGACTTTATCTAATAGGTATTTCAAGTCAATTACTAACTGGAGGGTACTGCCGGAGGTGTCCTTGTCAGACCATAGATACATCGCTTTCCAAATCGAATGCGAGGCCATAGGAGGAGGAATCCGAGGAGGAATCCGAGGAAAACCAACTGGGTGCGGTTTAGGGAAGAGCTAGACAGATCTGTCAAAACTCCAACTAAACTCAGAAGGAAACGAAAGGTTGAGGATGCTGTTCAAAACCTGACTAGTGTCCTTACCAGCTGTTTTGAACTGACGTGTCCATTGACAAAAACCCCCTGCAGAGTTCCGGTTCGCTGGTGGAGCCCAGAACTGCAGCGACTTAGGAAAGAATCCAGAAAACTTCTAAATGGGTCACTCAAGACAAATTTAGAAGGTGACTGGAATATTTTTAGATCGAAGGAAAAAGACTACAAGAAGTTAATTCGGTTGTCGAAAAGTGCTTCTTATAGAGATTTTTATGAAAAGATCGAGACACTCGGTGAAACCAGCAGATTGGTTAAGGTTCTCAAAAGGGGCAAGCCGACCAAACCGGAGTCACTGAGAAAGTCTGATGGCAAGTTTACTGAGACAAAAGCGGAAACGTTTAGTCTTCTGCTGGAGACTCACTTTCCTGGCAATCGGATAATCACTAGGTCGCAGCTTCGCCCGCTTACCCAGGCTGAGCTTGATCTAAGTCAGAAAACTCGGCGCAGCTGGTATATTGCATCAGCCGTGGTAACAGATGAGGCCATCAAATATGCTGTGGCATCTTTTGATGGTTTCAAATCGCCTGGCACCGATGGAATATATCCAGCTATGCTGCTATTGCCAACTCTGAAAAGAATTTTCACAGCTGGCTTGGCGCTGGCATATATAGTATTCCTTCATCTTGGCGGACAGTCAGAGTAGCTTTCATACCGAAAATTGGTAAGGAAGACTATTCGCTCCCCAAGAGTTTCAGATCCTTCTTACTGAAAAGTATGGAGAGACTGGTAGAACTTCACGTGCGCAAAGTTGCTTTGAAACTGCATCCACTATCGGAGATGCAGCATGCCTATCAGCGTGGGAAATCCTGTGAGACCGCACTTCAAAATCTAGTGGCCAGAATTGAATGCGCGCTTGATAGGAGAGAATACGCGATGGGTATCTTCATCGACATTGAGGGTGCTTTTGACAATGCGACTTTTGACTGCATGTGCAACTCGGCCAGACAACACGGGGTAGATGAAACATTAGTGTTGTGGATTAAAGCAATGCTAATGAATAGAACTTTGGTAGTGGATGCGGATTGTTGCCAATATGTTATGACCGGGGTAAACAAGGGCTGCCCGCAAGGTGGCGTTCTGTCTCCATTGTTATGGTGCATGGTGGTCGACTCTCTGTTGAACACTCTAAATAGTTCTAACGTCTACGCTCAGGCATATGCGGATGATGTCGCCGTACTTTCTGTCGGGCCATGCCTGGCGAGGGTCTATGCTAACGGCGCGACACTTATCTTACGACTCCTGTCTTATGGATATGCCGTCTGATGCAATGACACCAGAACTCCAGCTGATGCGCAAATTCAGAGTCGACTTTCCTTGTGTCCAGGACTGGCTTCGGTCAGAATCTGAGCCGGGAATGGAATGTAGTCGTATTTTCACGGATGGTTCCAAAACCAGTCAAGGGTCTGGCGCTGGGGTCTTCGTGGAAGTCGACAACATTAGACTTCACTTCTCGCTAGCAAATATGCGTCTGTTTTCCAAGCGGAAACTTATGCAATAATAATGGCCATGAACTATGTTGTGAAGAACAGGTGGAATGGACGTAGCATTTGTGTCTGTAGTGACAGTCAGGCTGCGCTTAAGGCCTTGCTTAACCCTTTAACCACTTCCAAAATAGTTCGTGAAACCAAAAACTCTTTGAACTCGGTCGCAAGGCTGAATTCTCTGTCTCTTATCTGGGTCGCAGGTCACACTGGGATCGGATCTTGGGGAACGAGATCTCCGATGAGATTGCTAGACAAGGCTCAGAGGAGACTTTCTCAGGTCCCGAACCCGCGTTGGGTCTTCCAGCGTCCTCGGTTAGGGCTTCCATTGACGATTGGGTCTCTCACGAGCACAATTGTGTGTGGCATGACTCTCCAGGTTGCAGGTTGACTAAACGCATGCTCCCGGACGTCTGTAAGAAATCAGCGGCATTCTTGCTGTCTCTCAGTAGAAAAGACTGTATACAACTTATCGGCGTCTTGACAGGCCACTTCGCTTTTGCCAAGCACCTTAACGTGTTAGGCTTAAGTGACACTACAATCTGCGACGCTTGTGGAGAGAGCGACGACACAGCGGAACATTATTTCTGTGAGTGTCCGGCCTTTGCTCGTATCAGGTGGCAGATCTTCGGTGCGGATGTGGTGAGTGCTGGTACTGTAAGCTCCTCATCACTGAAGTGCTAGCTTGGCTTTCTTCGAAAGTCAAGGAAATTCCAATAAAATGGGTAAATCAGGGTTTGCTATCTGGCAGTACAATGGACCAGTTGTGTCTGAGTGCTGCAGTCGAGTGTTTCCTATCCCGACAAAAAAAAAAAAAACAAAAAGCGTACATCGTCAGCGTAGTCAAGATGTTTCAGTTGAGATGTAAGAGTCCATCGAATTCCTCCGTTTCTCGTCGACAAAGCTGCATGAAGCACATCATCGCTAATCAACAATAGGAATAGTATTGGTGAAAGGATAGAGCCTTGTCTTACCCCACTTTCCATCTCGAATTCCTCAGACAACCTTCCTCTGCGCAGAACGTGACATTTGGAGCCTTCATATGTAGCTTTGATAATAGAGAGAATACCTCTCCTGCGTAAGGCACGCCAAATAAACTCCTTGTTGACACTATCGAATACCTTCTCAAAATCGATGAACAGCAGGTGGGGTGGCAATCGATATTCAACTCACTGTTCGATAATAATCCGCAGGGTATTGATGTGGTCGGCACAAGAGGGTCCAGAGCGGAAACCTGCTCGTTCGGCATCGAGTGTATTTCCGATATGTTGTTTGATTTGCTCCAGGATGATTTTAGCTATTTTCTTAGCTAAAACAGGCAGCACGCAGATACCCCTCCAGTTTCCGCACTCCATTAAATTTCCTTTCTTAGGAAGCTTGACGATCATTCCCTTTTTCCACTCGTTAGGAAAGCTCTCAGCTTCCAAGCTCTCTCTATAAGTAAAAGCAGACGCTCAGCCGATATTGTTGGCGCTGCTCGTAAGAGCTCTGCTGGAATATCGCCAAGTCCTACCGCCTTGTTGGTTTTGAATGCCTTGATCGCGGTAGTGATCTTACCATTACTGGGAGTCGTGGTGCGTATTCGGGAACTTCCCACCGCGGGCATCTCAGTCTGATTTGCGAGCATATCGCTAGCGAGTACGTGGTTCAAAACTGTAGCAAAGTGCTCTTTCCATCTCTTGAACTAGTCCTCATCCGAAATGAGTAAGGAGCCGTCTAGGCTTTTCACTGGGTGTTGGCTGGAGCTGCGACCACCTGTCAGCTCTTTGGTGATTCTGTAGACAGTCCTGCTGTCGCACCTCCGTGCTGCTTCTTCTGCTATTCCCGCGGACTTCCGGATGGTCTTCCAGAATAGAGTAGTACAGTGTTACGCGTTGGGGACTGGTACTCGCCCGCTTCTAACCATCTTATTTCACTTACCCCCAAAATGCCCAGTTTATATCGTATGAATTCTTTTCCCAATTGAAGGAATCTGGCATTGTAAGGACCTTCGCTTCCCGAGTCGAGGAGCGTCTTTACATTCCAGAAACCTATCTTTTTCCGGGTACAATAGTCGTCAACATGTGATCATTCCTTATCCGAGGCATAGTGTCGGTTTCTGCAGCGAGCTGGTTTCAGTAACGCAGGTTGCTGGCCCACGGTACCTAGTCTAGAATCAAGGCTCTAGAAAACACGCACTTGCAATTTCAAGCCAAGTTTTGAGCAGTCAGTAGTTTCCCGATCAATCGCAATGCAGGTCCCCAATTGGGCATCAATAGATGGTCTTTACAGGGGATTTTGAAGATTTTGAAAACTTGAAAATGTACCCCTACACATTGCAAACAGTTCATCATTCTTTGTATATTTGTTTTAATTAACATATCTACTTAAAACGAACCCCACAGGCGGATCAGTAGAAATGCGGTGAAGTGGGAGGGTTGTGATCCCTTATTTTCGGATCATAACCTCGCTGATAAAAGGAAGAAGAAGAAGAACATATCTACTTAAAACCAATTTCCAGCATGTAAAAAATACTATTTTATTATATGCACATATATCTGAATTGAAGTCAAAATCACAAATGATATTAAATAAGCCATTTTGTTGAAGTATATTATGTACTTTTTGGTAATGAATTCGAATTTATTTTGGTGACACTAATCCAGCTATCGACTCTTTGCATTATTTTCATGGAAATATCTTATCACCTAATATCTTAAATTGAACATAAATTATTTGCAATGTAAATTCTTTGACAGAAAATCAATTCGATTAGACCATACGGATGGCAAGACGTTCGCATCCATTTAAACTATCTGAATTGAGAGAAGTCAAACACAATCAGACAAGAATCGCTTATGGACTGACAACTTAATTTAAAGCTCTGGGAATCAATGTTTAAAAATTCCAATTCATTATTTTGTTTAGGAATTGTGCCGTCAATCTTTGAACATGAATGGGTATTTTATTTAAATTCTGTGCTCGTATTATAAATATGGAAAATTAAGATAAAATACGTTTGAATATTGTAGGTTGAAAATGTTGATTCTGGTGTCAGGGTAATTCGTGTTTTTTTTTTCTTTTCTTTTTTGATGAAAAGATTTTAGAGCATGCGTGCACTGAAAAAATATCTTTATACATATGTACATGTATGTATGTTAGGAGATAATTAAATGTTAGTTAAATGTAATGTCGTAAATTGCATGCATAAAATAAATTATGCTTGGATTAATTAATGTTTATCTGGGGCTAAAGAAATAGTTCACCTGAACAAACACATGTATATACCGGGTGTTCGCCGGGAAGGTATACTACTTTGTTTGTTTATAATTTTTGATTAAATGAAAGAGAATGGATCTAATATTGATAAATGTTTTATTTAATGTCGGCAATTATGTATGGAATACAATATCAGGTAAATGTCCGCCTCTGCTAGTCTCACAAATGCGAGCACTTTTGAGCACATTTTTCATTACATTTTCACACATTTCACGTGGTATTTCATTAAGTTCATCACGAATATTTTGTTTGAGTTGCTCAAGCGTTTCTGGTTTGTTTGCATAAACCTTGCTTTTCAGATATCCCCACAAAAAGAAGTCAGGAGCAGTCAGGCGACCGTGGAGGCCAATCAACATCACCATTTTTTGAAATAACTTGTTGTGGAAAGAGGTCTCGCAGTAATTCCATTGTAATCCTGGCTGTATGCGATGTGGCACCGTCTTGTTGATACCATATGTTAAGCCCATGCTTGGGCCTATCACCTACAGACCCTCTTTCTTCGAAATCATTCACTACACGATAAATAGTGCGTTTTGTTGGCACGTTGTTTCTCCCAAAAATTTCACGTAACTTTCTCATCGTCACAGTAATCGATGATTGATTTTGATAAAATGTTTTAACGATTAAAACACGTTGGTTTATCGAATATTTTTCCATAATAAATTTGCCACGTGTCTACTTCACGACTGCCAAATATGAACTGTCAAGACTAATGTTTACCAAAATGGCGGCAAAACAAAGTAGTATACGTTCCCGGCGGACACCCTGTATGTATGCTTATGAAAACTATATTATTATTTTCTCTACAGAATATAGCTTTATTAGCCAAAATATTCGAAAATAAAATCTATTGGAGGAGGTTTTCGTATGTGCAGTGCATTCGAAAGCTATTAGAAATACATTTCACCATTCTAAAGAAATTGGTTTTGGGGGGAATAAAATATGCTAGAAAAATTGTTTGCTTAAAAATGTATATGTTTATGAAAAACATGATTCGCGCGCGAAGAATATTCTGTGTGCTGGCACTATTGACAGAGCACAATCAAATGGGGAAATGGCGCTAGAACTTACCAGTCACAACGGAAAAACTAGATCGTTCCACAAACGACAGTTCTAGCAAGGGAAGTTTCAAAATTTTCAGCGAAGAAATAGGAAGTTGGGAAATGACAGAGCTTTCTATAAATACGCAGTGCACAGTGTTATTCGTGGAGGTGTTCAGAGGAGTTTTCTGATCAGTCGTGACTCCATTTGCACGAGTTCTGCTGAAGTTATCAAAGTTGTGTACGAAACGAAAATGGGTAAAAGTTTTATTTTTCAAATTAGTAAAGTTCAAACCCTTTTGGGAACCAAAAATCATTACCATTGACCCCACTCGGAGCCGAAATTCTGCATTGCAACTGACCGGTAAACTACTTAGGGTAATTGCGGGAGAGATGCCGCGTCGGGATAGATGCCGCACCCAACCAAACTCATACATCTAGTCATCCGCGAAAATTTTTTTTGTTGTTTTTAGTCCGTTAGGTATTCAAACGAAAACGTAGGAAAAAAAAAATATTTACATACAACATGTAACGGGAGTTTTTCACCTTGGTTTGTTTTTTGCACCCCTTCACGCTATGGAATCTTTTCAGTATGTTGCTACTTGTCGATCCAGGAACAGGTTGTCGCGTGTTTTCTCAAGTGTAAGTATTTTGTGTCATTAATTAGTGTTTAAAGAAGTGACTGGTGTGATTTTTTTTTTGTTTTCTTTTTTTGTTAGTTATGAAGCGTGGTGCGGCATCTCTCCCTCACTACAGGGATAGATGCCGCAGTTTTTTTTTTATAAGATGCCGCATGTTGAATTTGTTTATTTAAAAGAAGAACGCCAAGTCTCCGAAAACCCAACCAGAAAAAAGGCTTCAAAAAGAAAAATTGAGCCGGTTGAAAATCTTAATGTTGGGAAAATTATTTTTCGACCAAAAAACGGGAGGATTGGATCCAATGTACGAAATGTAGCAAATGGCTACATGAAAACTGCGCACGCTACAAGACACCAGAAACTTCCCATTGTACAGATTGTGGACGTGACGAAGAGCGAAAAAAACACACTGGGCATAAAAATTAAATAAAAAAAAAAACTAAAGCTCAACGAATTTAACATTCGACATCTCTCTCACACATGTTGGGAGAGATGGCACACCTAACATATTTTATTTTATTATTAATATTTAGGAAAAAAGTTTTATTTTCTTATTTAAGTAATTAATTATGGTAGAACTTTTATAAAAAAATTACATCGATTTTTAAAAATGCGCGGCATCTCTCCCGCAATTACCCTACTGCTCAAAACATGACTTGGGTCAGTAGCGCAATCAAGTTCGTGATGAAGTGCTTTCTTTATTTCCTAATGGTGGTCCCCGACAACTTCACGTATAAACCCTTACACGTGTACCCTTCTACGTTATAATCGATCTTTTCGTGGTATAGGGGCTCAGTACAGTCAACGACCCTCGGGACCTACTTAGTTCCTCAGGGGAGACCGAAACCAAAAGTGAATCACCCCCCCTTCAAATCTCCACATCCCAGAACCCACCCAAACTCAACTCTCCATCCATCTCCGACACATCCCTAGGAACCTGATATTGCAATATCACTAAGGCTTCCGAACCACGGCGGTGTGATCCAGGCAGACGTCCTAGCAATAGTAGAGGCGCCACGAGAAATATCCACAAAACTTTTTACCAGGAACGAGATTGATATTTACATATATAGCCAAGCTGCTATAAACGCCATCTCTCCCGCGGTAATAAAATCAAAGCTAATAAAACACTGCCGCGAGGAACTTAAAATGCTCATCCATAGCCACCATGTAATACTCTTGTGGGTCCCAGGACACAAAGGAATTCCAGAGAAAGAGTTGACGAATGAACCGACAAGAAAGGGATCAGTACAAGATCTGTAATTGGTTCAAAGCTCAGTCCTTCCTCCCCTAAAACTTGTTAAATCAAACATGGCACTTGACTTCAAACGACAAGCAGAAGAAAGATGGAGAGCGCTCTCATCATGCCGAGTCTCCAGAAGCATTTGGACAAAACATGACAATATGAAAATCAAGCTCATCCTCACTCAAAATAGACAAAACTTGGCCCTTCTCATAGGTATCATTACCGGCCACAACCTATTGGCGGCCCACCGGAAAAGAATGCGGCTAAGTACATATGAACTCTGCAGAGGATGCGGCAACACAGACGTAGATGACTTGTCTGAAAAGCCACCAACAACCATCATGAAACTCATAACTTCTTCAGGGTGGTTCAGAGGAGGCCGTTCCATTAACACAGAACTCTAGCCATTTTGTTTTTCCTCTCTTTTCAGTACTTCAGCCAGGAAACTTCACGTCAGGGAACACAATGGATCCGTTTGAGATCCGAGTGCAGGCTGCATCTATTCGTTGCAGCTAACCCTTTTAACCTAACCTAACCTAGCACGTGTAGGCTAGTGCGGGTTGTTTAGGGCCTTAACCTGCGTTACCGAACTCTGTTCACCACAGAAACCGACACTATACCTTGGATAAGGACTGATCACTCGCTAAAGACTTTTGGCTATTGTACCTGGACAAAGATTATGATGGGCAGATTCCGGACTAGGGTACGACTCGTCACTATATATAGTGTTATGCTCCAACGGATGGCTGGTCTGACGACGAGAAGGAGAGTCTATCAACCATCCAAGACGACTGGTGTGCTGTGAAAACAATTGTTCTGAGTTACATCTGTAAAGGTGCGTCCAGACCAAAGAAACATTTCAGAAACATTGTTTCTGAAATGTTTCTGAAATGTTTCCCGATTGTTTCCCATTTGCTTCAGAAACATTTCAGAAACATTTCAGAAATGTTTCTAAAATGTTTCTTTTGGTGTGGACGCCAAATGAAACATTTCTGAAATGTTTCTGAAATGTTTCTTTTTATCCATTTTTGCTCTTGAAGATGATGACCTCAAAAGAAGTAGTATTAATAGCGTCATGCTTCATCATCATGAAAAAAATAGAAAACGATAAGAAGAAGAAAAAAAAACAGTGGCAAAGATATTTTTTTTAAAAATAGAGAAAATTCTTTTTTTGTAATTTTCGTTTTGGGGATCCCATAAAACTCTTGTAGTTTCATACAATTTAATTAAAGAAATCGTATCCTCATTACTCCACGCCTTTCTTGACATTTTTTTTATTTTTATTTTCACAAAAAAACACTCACTTTCTGCACGTGGAGCTTGAGAAACAAAAATAGTTTTCCGTCGCGAATGGGAAACAGAGAAACATTTCAGAAATGTTTCATCGGCGTCCACACCAAAGAAACATTTCAGAAACATTTCGGAAACATTTCAGAAACATTTCAGAAATGTTTCTCTGTTTCTGAAATGTTTCTGAAATGTTTCTGAAATGTTTCTGAAATGTTTCTGAAATGTTTCTGAAATGTTTCTTTGGTCTGGACGCACCTTAATAATTGCCGATCGAGTGTAGGGAAGACAAAGGGCGTGGCTTTCCGAGGATACCTGGAGACGGATTGATGACCAGATTGATGACCAGCAAGGAGGAACAGGCTAGAGTCCCTATATCACTCAAAGATGAGATGAACGTAGCGTGTGACGTAGCAGCGCAACTACATCAACGTGCTGGGTGCAGAAGCTTCAAGCAGGTGTGACAATAGAACCGTCAACAGAATGAACAACGAACTGACAGGTGGTCGCAGCTCCATCCAACACGCAGTGAAAAGCCTAGTCGGTTCCTTGCTAATTTCGGATAAGGAACATTTTGCTACGGTTTTGAACGGTGTACTCGCTAGCGATATGCTCTCAAATCAGATTGAGGTGCCCGAGGTGAGAAATGTCTGAGTGCACCGTAAGGATGGGATTATTACCGCGATTAAAGCACTGAAAAACAGCAAGGAGGTAAAACTTGACTTACGAGCAGCGGCAATAACATCGGCTAAGCCACTAAAAAAAAATATATGTATTTGGCGTAACAGCTCTTTAAGTGCCTGCGCCTAGCTTCTCGCAACCACTCATATTGTGTGCGTTATATTTTTCACATGAATGGAAGGGAACTACAGTTTAGTGCTGTATCCGAAGGGCAATTTGATTTGAGAAGCAATTTGTTTCGAGACAACAATACTCTCGGATGTTTGTCAGACATTCGCGAGAGGTGGGACCGTGAAAAAACCAATAGGCACAACCATCAAATGACGGAAGTGACAGTAGATTGGCCAAAAGTGACAGTTTCATAGCTTACCATGCTATGCAACGGAAGCTTCTAATTCAAGATGGCAGAGGGGAACATGGAGCGAAATAGTCGAGAAGGAGGCAGAGCAGTTGGGGAGATCTCAGACACATTCCCAGAAACCGTGCACGGTGAAGAAAGTATGTTACCCCGCGTTAATTTTTCTGGGTATGAGCTTACTTATACTTTAGAAGCTTACTTCATTATATCTACACTTAAATCGATCTCATGACGTTGACCTCTTGGACTTTAAAATGTTGTTAGGTACACCTAACATTTATTCTTGTAAGACCCCTAACTCTTACTTCAACTCCATTCAACTATTTTCTATGCGCATTCCAGCTCTTCCAAGAATACCATACCAGACAGACCAACATCCGTGGCCAGCCATACACGTATAACCACATCGTCGTATAGGCATCTGCAAAATGTATTTTCAACTACGTTGCATCCATATAAAGGCAAGCATTTCTTGTTAATGGAACACAATGAACCACTGCCAGACGCAACTCACTTAATATGTGCGACGCAGGGGCCATTGACCACGTTCAATTGCACAGTCTTTGGCTCCGGGGCACTTACTTTTCCACAACTCTACCGAAAAACACACCAAAGAAGAACACCACACAAAGCACCCATTCAATTTACCCATTATTGTCCAATCAATTGTTACTGACCTAAGTCAAGCCATTGCCACATACTAATAACTATCCGTTCCACCAGCAGAGCGCATCGCCAATATCATTTCAATATTCCTTCTACATTCATCCATTCCGTCGCCGCGCCAGTTGACGATAACGAAAAGATTTGATTTCCATAAAAGCCCTAGAAGTCTGATGAATTCATTTGCCCCAATGCAGCAGCGTAATGTCATTGAATTGTTCGTTAATCACAGCAATCACAGATACCAGATACTTTTGTATCTTTTTTAGCTGTTGACAGTCTAACAACTTGAAGAATTCAAACAGTCTCCTTGCGGCCAAAACTAGACTCACTGACTGATTGATTTTGCGCGACTGTCAATGCTAGCTCGTTCCGAGCTAATTTACTCCGAGCCATTTAGATTATTGATTTCGAAGCTGGAGATATCTTAATTATGACCGGCGCGCGGGAATGCTACGTTCAGTAGCGAATTAAATTGCTCGGAATATGCATATTTATATGTACATTAACATTTGCATAAGTGCTTTGTATTTTATTAAAACTACGTTGGTGGGTCGTAAATTTTCCTGGAAATTCTAGCCGTTCTGGCTGTGTTGCAAACTTGATTCTCTGCTCGAGAGACTCGCTCGCAATCAGTAGGTAGGGAGGTGATATATCTTCTTGACTCAACCCCTTTTTTGTTGGTTTTGTGTAGAATGCTTGCATAGAAAAAGAAGTGTCTTAAGAGAAACCCAAGTCCGGTTTGGCTTTTCGATCGAATGCATAAGTATCTGTTGAACAAAACCGAGTAAGTAAATATTGGCTGACTTTGTTACTGCCTTCTGTAATGGCTTTGGTGATTTATGGCACGAGGAGGATGGCTTTGTTAGTCTGTGGATGATGGTTGAAACGTAATTTTTGTGTACGCAAATGACACAATCAAAATGGGTGGAACAAGCATTTTGTGTGAGATATGTACAGATATATGTATGTAGCAGGAGGAGGGCGACTTGACGAAACTGGATTTGAATAAAGTTATTTTGCTGAATTATGGTGATTTAGTTGAAATATTCAGAACGACAAAGGCTAATTAACAGAACACGAGAAATATCTTCGAATGATAGCAAATTGATTTTGGAGTGCTATGGACTAATTAAGAAATTATCATTTCTTTGGGGGTGATTTATGTGAATGGAAATGCACTCACCCAAAGGAATCTAGAAAAACCAGTGCTTTTTAGACAAGCGTTTTAGCATTGTCTTCTTTTACCTACATACTCGTATATTCATACTCGTATATGTATGTATGTATATGCATAATACCAGCAATTGAATTCTGCGGCAAGTTGTTAGTGGGGTTGTTCAAGAGAGCTGATGATCCACTTACATAAATTAACGAGAAAGCCTATTCAAATAATATAAGGCAAATATAAACGCTCAACTGGAGCCCTCAGACGCAACTGGTCCCTGGTCCTACCACCAGAGAGCAAAACCCAGGTTTACCCATTTCATTGGGATTTTTCCTGTCTTTCTGAGAAAGCCAAGAAAGCACAGTACGAACACTCACCACAAGAACACCGAAAATCTGCCACCTGATACAAGCAAAGAGAGGAAACTCGCAAACAAAGTCAGAGACTGTAGTGGCACTTAAGTCTACAACATTAAGATGGTTAGCAAAAGCGAAGTGGCCTGTCAAAACATCAATAAGTTGTCTGCAGTCTTTTTCTTCTGAGAGACAACAAGAATGCCACTGATTTCTTACAGTCGTCCGGGAACATTCGGAGTATTCATTTGTCAGGACTCAGGGACTCAGATAAGAAACAGAGAATTCAGCCTTACGACCGAGTTGAAAAAGTTTTTACACTTGCGAACTATTTTGGAAATGATTAAAGGTTAAGCGATGCCTTAAGTGCAGCCTGACTGTCCCTACAGATGCAAATTCATCGACCCTTCCTGCTGTTCCTTACGATATAGTTCATAGTTCATTAGGATTGCAGAAGTTTCTGCTTGGAAAACAAACGCATATTTGCCTAACGAGAAGTGAAGCCTAATGTTGTCATCTTCCACGAAGACACAAGCACCAGTCCCTTGATTGGTTTTGAAGCCATCCGTAAAAATACGATAACATTCCATTCCTGGCCCAGACTCTGGTCGAAGCCAGTCTTGAACACAAGGAAAGTCTGCTTTGAGTTTCCCTTACAGCCGAATATGGATGGAAAGAGAATAATCTCAGTTTTAAGAGGATTTTCTGAAAGCTCACTTCTTGTGCACTATTCCTCGATCATGTCTAGCGTCGCCTGCGCGTTATTACAGACAGTCGCTAGGCATGGCCCGACAGAAAGTACGGTAATATCATCGGCGTATGCCTACGCCTAGACGTTAAAACTGTTTCGAGTTTTCAACAGAGAGTCGACCGTCATGCATCATAGCAGTGGAGACAGAACGCCGAAGATAGCTTCGCATTCGGTTTATGTAGAAAGCGATGTATCTATGCTCTGATAAGGATATCTCTGGCAGTATCCTCCAGTTAGTAATCGACTTGAAATACCTATTAGATGAAGTCAATTTAATAACTTCCTTGCTGTAAACACGAGTATATGGTACATATGGTTCAAATATTATGTTATAGATTTTCAAAAATGTAATTTTGCTGTTATGAGCATAAACTATAATAACAGCATCATCATGTATATATACTAGGTTCAATTTCTTTCCTTTCCTTTATCTTACATACACTTTCAAAACTTTGTACAAAAATAGCAATGATGCTAATGCTGTCCGCGGTTCCAAATTCATACGAGTACATAGTTGATTATGACTTTGGTAATATTGTAAGTCTTGGCATTTAAATAAAGTCCTCATTCAGCTGAGATTTGATATATCCGTTCTCCTGACCTCATTCTCTCAAATTCTATCTGATGAATATTTAAGCTGTTTGTCTACCCGGTATAGCAAACTATGTCTGAGAATTAAAGGATCTCGAGAAAAGAGGCAATTCAACTTCAGGAGACGTACACTGCTAAACTCATAGAAGTTTTCGAATGCCATTAAATCCCACAAAATGCTCAATTTAATCCCAAATAATCCCACAAATTCCATTCCATCTACCTTCACTTCACTTCTAATTTCAAATATTTACACACACAGAACACAATTCAGAAGTCATTACTTCAGGAAATAAGAAAATCCTCACACGTATTTATTCACTTATGTGAATATTCATTATTAGATTTCTTAGCATCCCATTTAGGCATATCATTGACACCTTTTCTAAGCTGTTTACCATACACAAAAGCGCCATTCAATTTCATTAGCACCTGTGCTGAGTTGTCTTGTGTCGATATTTTTAGGATCACATGAGGTGCTCACCAAAACGACATGTGATAAGCGCCATTGCGTTTCCTAGGCCAAAAAGGATCAAGTAAGTAGTTTTTTTTTTGTTGGGTTTTTAATTGTACGGTAAATAAACAGGTACTCAATCGATATTTCAAGGAGTCGTCTCCTGCGAAAGCGAATGACATGTTTGTATCTTTTGCTATTTTTGGTTTCCTTCTACGAGTGTTGTATTGTACATGCCTTGCCATCGTTATTCACTTGTACCTTTTTTTGTCTTTTGATTTTAAGGATAACAATTTATTTCATATACACACGCTACATTCATTCGGGATTATTTATTATTTTCTTCTATTTTTTCATTTGGGTCTCCCTTCTCTTTGACACAATTGGTATACGAATGGGTAGGAGGGGGACAAGGAAATTGTTTATTGGATATAATTTCCATTGACACATTCAGGTTCTATTGATATGCTCTTTCTAACGAGGTGTTTAAATTACGAAATGCCTATTGTGCTGGAACTTAAGGGCTTTGCCTTTATTTACCGTCAATTTGAATGGAAAAGTTAGGCAGTAACGACGGAGTTATGCATGTTTGTAACAAAATAGAGCTGAGTGGTGTCAATTCCAGGGCGTGTTAAAGGGTAGTATCATAATTTTGCTCTGCGGAGATCAGTGTGGCTTTTTGGTTTTGGGGTTTGTCTTTTAAAACGTATCGACAAACGTAAGAAAAAGTATTGTTTTAGCATCAAGACGAAGTTGTTTAGTGATTTCCTAATTATGTGACCAAAAAATCGAATATGTTAGAAAAAAAAGTAGAAAAAAGAGCTACTTTTCAGATTCTGTCGTACGAAATTTTAATTTGACTAAAATACTCGATCTGACTGCGACTTAGTAAATCCGTAAATCTATTTTAAAAAAAAAAGAAGATTTTAGAGCAGATGATATTATATTCTAAGTGGGGAAGCAGCATGCGGCTAGCTTATAATGATATGCATACGATATAATGAACTACATAAGCAGCAAACGTCGACGCCTTCATTCGTCGGTGCATCACAAACAACTTTTAAAAAATCTCTGCGAAATAGCATCTTTTAAACTGCTAACTCATAAACGCCGAAAACCTAGCAGCTCTGTTAGTTAGCCTTACTTCCACCTCCTCGTGGTGCCATCTGGGAGTTTCTTCGGAAATTGCTAACGGGAGATGGCGAATGGCGAACTTCCTGCACCAAAAAAAAAGCAGGATAAGTGTCGGTTGGTCTGTGCCCCAGCGAGCAGCAGTCGTAAAAAAACTAATTGCTCCGAAACGGAAACCAACGCCTCGGATACGGACGGATAATTTGATGACGACCTTTGACTATCGAACACGGACAACGATCGGATTCTGGAACGTTAAGACCCTCCTGGACTCACTCAAGGAAGGGCCTTATAATGCCAGATTCCTCCAATTGGAGCGCAAATTCGAACGGTATAAAAACGACATATTAAGGCTGAGAGCTCGGATTGCAGCGGCCTTAGCGGTAGAGAAGCCCAATATCGTGCGAAGAAGAAAGACGTGACAAACGTCAATATATCAACTCACTGGCCACAAGGGCTGAAGTAGCAGCGAGTAGTTGCGACAGTAGGACTGTTTACACTACAGCATCACTAAGGAGCTCATTGGTGGTCGAAACTCCAAACAACATCCAGTGAAGAGTATAGACTATAACCTTCTGATGTCGGATGAGGATCAGCTCACTAGATGGAGAGAACATTTTGCTACAGTGCTAAATCACTTAGACGATGGCGGTATGATGTCGAATTCGAATGAGCAGTTTGAAGCAACCAATATATTGATGGTATTGATGGCATCCCTGCCGAGCTGTTTTAAGCGGCGCCAAATACATCGGCAGATTTGCTGCATCCGTTAATACGGAGAGCTTGGGATAGTGAACAATTTCCACAGGAGTGGAAAAGGGGTATGATCATTAAGCTTCCAAAGAAGGGAATCTTGATGAAATGCGGTAACTGGAGAGGTATATGCGTTCTTCCAGCCGTAGCCAAAATAATAGCGAGAATAATTATAGAATGAATTAAAGAACATTTAGATTCAACTCTCGATGTCGAACAGGCAGGCTTTCGCGCTGGATCTTCCTGCATCGACCACATAAACACCTTACGGATCATAATCGAGCAATGTGTTGAGTATAGGTCTCCGCTACATTTACTGTTTATCGACTTCGAGAAGGCTTTCGACAGTTTGAATCGAGATGCTATCTGGTTGGCCTTGCACAGGAGAGGAATCCCAGAAAAACGTATAGCTATTATCAAGGCTACATACGAGGGCGGTAAGTGTCACGTCTTGCACAATGGTAAGGTGTCGGAAGATTTTGAAGTCCAAAGTGGAGTACGTCAAGGGTGCATACTATCCCCACTATTGTTCTAGGTGGTTATCAGCGATGTACCTACTCCGTGCAGCATTGTCGGAAGGTAACTAGGGAATTCGTTGGACTATGACATCTCACCTTAAACACCTAGATTACGCTGACGATGTTTGTCTACTTTCACATCGGATAATGGATCTTCATCTGATGGCCCAAAATCTAGAAGCTGAGGCAAATAAAGTGGGGATTCGAAATGCTATCCAAAATCTCGAGAAGTAGTGTTATCAGCTTAAGAGCCAAGCTGCGACTGTTCCACTCCAACGTAGAATAAGTGCTGCCCTATAGTACTTGGAAGTTGGACACCATTAACACACGCAAGCTGCAAGTCTTCGTAAATAAATGGTTAAGAATCATCTTGAGGATATTTTCGCCGAACCTCATCTTCAACGAACAACTTTATCTGAGAACGGGCCAAGCACCTATATGCATTACTATACGAAGAAAAAAGTGGCAATGGATTGGACACACCCTACGGTGCCAACACGACTCCGTTGCGAAATACGCCATGCAGTGGAATCCGCTCACCCAGGCAGGCAGAATAGCGGGGCGCCCTAGGCAAACATGGCGCAGAACAGTTGAGAAGAAATGTTTTTCGTTATGATTCTTGAGAAAGAGGATGATTTTTTGTGTCGAGGTGTTCTTCTGGCAGTACACAATCGCCTTGACTCAACATTAGTTAAAACTTCGCACACAACTAATTTTGAGTATACTCGTATTTGTGTTATAATAACTATCTCAAAGCGCAACGTTTGCATCCTATGGTGCTGCATTCGACCGTACCAGCCATTGCAGAGCTACCAGCTAGTCATAGACCCGATTGATACTTTGTTTAATATTGCTGATCATCGCGAAATCGTCTTAATTCTGGGTGAAAGATTGACTGTCAGTAAAATTTGCGATACTCCGGCTAGATATCGCATTGTACCTAAGCCTCGACAAGGCTTCCTTTATCATCATAACCTCCTCCTGGAGAACGCTGCAATGATTAATGCACTTGGATTGCTCTACTCTGAAATTTTCAGTAGTTCCCCCCGATCCCAATCACGCCCCAGAAGAATTTCTCGCCATCACCACTTTGGTATACTTAACATTTATATGCACTTAACAGAAAAAGTTCTAGCGTATCTACTTTGAATCTCGCTATGATTTTAACCTTTCCAAATATCTCTGTGCACATAACCATTTTTCCGTGAGTTTCTTTATCTCGAATATATTGACCGTATGAAATCTGACATCATCTCTGACTCCAAACGATTTTTTCACTTTATTGGCAAAAAAAAAAAAAATAGTCAGATAGCTACATATAAACTCTGATATTCTCTAATACATCGTTGAGCGTTGCTTGAACAATAGCAAACTTATTCACTTATTTCTTCAGTCAATCGTTCTCCAACCACATTTCAGAGCCAGACCATTCTTACTTCTCCTGCAACTAACTTTAGTCAACATAACAGTGGCACTTGTGACAGATAAGATCAAAAGACTGAAATAAATACTCCGTTGGCTCGGTCTGTCACTGTGTATTCATGCCTAGTTTTTAAAAAAAATTATAAACTCTTTGGCTCTACCCCTACGGCTCTGTTTCCACTGACTTTTCTTTTATTATCTCCCTTCATTAAAATGGTTCATAAAATTAAATTTCTAATTATCATCCTATAGCTAAACTCTCTTGCTATTCGAAGTTATAGTTTATAATGAAATGTTTTTCCATTGTAAGTCTTAACAAAAAACGGAACTCGTTCTCTTCACGAGGAAATATAAAGTTCCCCTCATAGACCCTCCTATGATAAATGGCACCAGTCTCACCTTCGTTGAAAACGCAAGATATCTGGGTCTTATTTTGGATAGGAAATTAAATTGGAAGGCCAATCTACTAGAGTGCGTCAAGAAAGCTAATGTAGCTCTCTATTCTTGTAAAAAGGCTATAGGTAGGAGCTGCGGTATCAAACCTCGAATCACTCATTGGCAATACGTATCCGTTATCAGGCCTATACTACTATATGGCGTGATTGTATGGTGGCCTGCTCTTGAAGGGCTGTTCATCTCACTCAACTAGCTAAGGTGCAAAGATCTGGATGCATCTGCATCAGTGGTGCACTGAGAACTACTCCGCCGCCGAAACTGCGATTTGATCGTAACTTCCGTACGAGCATCCCTCACCGGGATGAATGGGACACTTCTCCCCCTGTCGATGGTAGTTCGGTTCACTTCTTTACAGATGGATCTGATCTCCGAACAGCTCAATCTGAGCATCTCTTTCCGTCTCCCTGATCATTGTAGCGCTTTCCAGGCGGAAATCTTGGCGATTAAGGAAGCCCTGTCCTGGCTGAAATGTAATGTATTATCTGTTAGGGATATAAGCATTTTCACTGACAGCCAAACGGCAATCAAGTCCCTGGAATCGTTCTCTTTCCCTTCAAAGGCTGCCTTAAACTGTCGTCTATCTCTTATGGAGATGACAGAGCAGTTCAACAGGTGCCGTGAACTAAGGCCATATGAATTAACTTATATGGCGCAGGGACATAAGTCCCAGGGACATAAGCCCCAGATTTTTCTTTTGGGACTTATGTCCCACCCCATCGAGACATTAATTCCAACATTTTTTTGACGGAAATGGGACATAAGTCCCAAATTTTCGGAGATTTAATATCTATTCAAAAAACTCTTTATTTCCATTAGGCGTCGTATTTTAATGAATATAATATGAACGCAGGGATATATGTCAAGATTTTTTTTTGTCGAAGATGACGCATACATAAGTCCACAATACATAAACAGTGCAATGTGAACTTGGTACACACTCAAAAATATGAAGAGGGAAGTAACCTACAATAACTAATAATGTATGTTTCTTAATACATATGTATATCGACATAGACGTATGCATATGTATAAACATTTTACGGCGTATAAACAGTGAAGTAGGTATAGGGGGGCATGCTGTATAGGGGGGGTGCGAGGTTGAGTGAGAAACATGGATATAAAGGAACTTTACATACACCCATCCTCGCACCCACCTCAAATCCAACAGTGACCCCAGGCAGGGGGGTTGCAGGGGGGTTGCAGGGGGGCAGCATGCTCCCCCATACCTACCTCACTGTTTATACGCCGTAAAATGTATATACCTATGTATGTATCTATGTCGATATACATATGTACTAAGAAACATACATTATTAGTTATTGTAGGTTACTTCCCTCTCCATGCTTTCGAGTGTATACCAAGTTCCCATAAGAAAGTGAAGTTCATTCCCATCTTTATAGGTGAGAAATAACTTCATATGACTTTAGTTCACATTCAAATGAGAACTTAGGCCACTTTCTAAAACGAACTAACACCATATGACTTTAGTTCTCATTTGAAAGTGAAATAAGGCCATAAGTCGATTATAGCGTTAATTCGCATTTGAAAATGAATTAGCACCATTATGGCGTTAGTTCATATGGCCTTAGTTCACGGCACCGTTCAACATTCACCTATGCTGGGTGCCGGGCCATAGAGACATTCCAGGTAACTCGCCAGACAGGGTACCACTCTAAGGATTTTGCCTGAAAGGCAAGCCCTGAGTATGCCCCTCGCTGCATGTAAGTATCTACTAAAGCTGAACGCTATTAGCATGACCAACCTCAGATGGGGAAATGGCTCAACGTGTCACATTTCGAGACAGATCTGGCCTAAGCTGGATCATAACCGTAGTGCCGATCTGATCAAGTTAAAGCGTGCACAAATCAGCTGCGTTGTCGGTGTTCTCACTGGACACTGTCTTATAGGCCAACACGCCAAAAGACTTGGTCTCTTCTTCAATGACTTCTGCAGAAGCTGTAGGGATGAGGAGGAGGAGGAAACCATCCTTTACCTCCTATGTACATGTCCAGCTCTGTCGCATAAAAGAATGCTCCATCTAGGGTCCCCCTTCCTTGACGACCTCTGCGATCTGGCGTCCTTGGACGTCATGAGCATCCATCGCTTTGTGAAAAGCTCCGGTTGGTTTTGTTAGTCCCTGAGTGGCCCAATGGTTTGATCCATGGTATCACAAAGGACCTTCACTGGTCTAAGTGTGTCTGCACTCTCGTGTGGACAGCTAACCTAACCTAACCTAACCTAAGTCTTGATTTTTCTCTCACCAATACGGTTTCTTAAAGAGAAGGTTAATTACCACAAACCTGACGGAATTCGTAGTCATACACTTGAATGACTTAATACACCTAGCAGCAACTAAATCAAAACCTGAAATGAAACCTATAAGAGCACCTACTTTTACATCAAAAGTAATACGACAAAAAATCTAAGAAAAACGAAAAATACGAAAAATTTGGAAATGTACCAGATCACCATTGGACAAAGCAAATTATGATAAATCAACCAAGGAACTTAAAGACCTTCTTAAAACTCATAACAACCAACACATTAACACATTCTTGGCAAATCTCACAGCAACCCAAGCAACAAGTTATACGCTGTGGAAGTTGAAATCACCAATCACCGCTAATGAAAACTGACACTACTTGGTTTAGAACAGACACCGAGAAAGCAAGAACTCTAGCAGACTATTTTAAAACAACATTCACTAATGGATTTAATGTGCGTAATATTCCTCTCCCAAATAGCAATACTATCACACCTACGAATACGTCAATAAAGAAAATACGAACCAACGAAATAAACCGCTACATAGAAAACAAATTCAAATCACCCGGATATGACCTAATAACAGGACAAATACTGAAATAATTACCGGATAGAGCTGTAATTTATCTTAGAAACACCTTTAATGCCATCCTAAGGCTTAATTGCAACCCAAAAGTATGGAAAGTCTCCAAAATAATAGCAACCCCGAAACCAGGCAAAGACGCTATAAAACCCTCATCATATAGACTGATAAGTCTTCTACCGATTGTTTCGAAAATATTCGAAAAACTCCTGCTTGACCGTATGGACATATCATTGAAACAGAAACGCCTTATTCTGGACCACCAATTTTGATTTCAACCAAATCACTCTACTATTCAACAGGTAAAGAAATAAGATTCTAAACGACTTAAATGAGAAAAAATGCTGCGTAGCAGTTGCTAAAGCCTTCGATAGTGTATGGTATAAAGGACTATTACTCAATCTTAAGGTAATGCTACCGGACTACCACGAAGCCATCAAAAGTTACCTGGACAATCGGTACTTCTATGTGCAGTACAATGATGAACATTCAAATTTACGTGAACTCGACGCAGGTGTTCCACAAGGTAGTACACTAGGTACTATCCATTATTTACTCTTTACTGCGGACATACCTAAGCCAGTAACACAGGACTCCATGCTAGCAACATTCGCAGACGATACAGTGATTCTTTCCTTACACATTTGTTTACAAGCTGCTACAAATCAAACAAAAATAACCCTGGATAAAACAATGGATTGGTTCCATAAATGGGGAGTAGAAATTAATGAAGAAAAAACAGTAGAAGTTATATACACGTCAAAGAAGAAATTCAAACCTCAAAAGATCACAATAAACAACCAAAAAGTTATTCTCGACAACTCAGCGAAATATCTAGGCATAGTAATAGACAACAAACTAATATGGAAACTACACATAATTCAAAAACGCAACCAAATCAAAAACACATTCAGACAACTGTACTGGCTCCTAGGAAAAAATTCTAAACTCTCTATAGAAATCAAGCTTTTAATTTACAAAAGCATAATAAAACCGATATGGACCTATGGCATACAAATAAGGGGAACCGCTGCCAAATCAAATATAAATATTATACAACGACTACAATGAAAAATACTTCGGACGATTGTCAATGCACCCTGGTACATTTCCAATGAAGACATCGAGACCTCAAGATACCCAGTATTAAAGACGAAGTCGTAAAACATAGTAGAAAGTATCAAATCACAATATTAAATCAGCTAAACAACGAGATACGAAATCTACTTCACCAGGAAGCATAAACCACTACACCAAAGTCTTTCTCTCTCTCTCTCTATCTATTCTTTCCAACGTCCGTACTGTGTGTAAACATATTAAAGGTATTCATAACCCTTTGAGTGCGCGCAAATTATAAAAAAAAAAACAGAGACCGAGACCAGAAGACCTGCAATCTACATCAATGTTCCTGCATGTATATAGGTACATATATGTATTTATAAATAGAGCACACTATTTTAAAATGATATGTATGTAATCCTCGACTTGTATAAACGTAAAAGTAAACCAACGTACGAACAAAGTTTTGTAAGACAATGGCCTTAAGACTTAATGTATGTATATCAAAAAAATTTAAATTTAAACTTGGAAATAAAAAAATAAAAATCGTATTTATCAAACTCAAAGTTTCAATCTGGATTTATCGCATGGATCAAATCCTACCTTCAAGAACGTCAATATGAAGTCCTTTTTAGATCTTTTCTATCTAAGCCCCTTAAGGTAGCCATCTTGATCCCCTGGTTTTCATTTTGTCGATTAATGGCGTTAATGGCATTATTAAATATTCCCGTCTAACAGTTTACGAGTATACATTTTCATATACATCTCCACACCCACTGACTTCCGTCCACTTCATTTGTAAGACCAAGTTTAGAGTATGCCAGCCAAGACTAGTATCCCTATTACAATACACATTCGTATCGGAGGTTTTCCGTTTTGATATACGCCGGCATCCGTGACGCGACAGATATAAGCTATTAAAGAATACATGAATTGAGATGTCATATACTCGTACATATCTACAATACCGGAGGTCTAAGAAGGATACGTAATATTAATAATTGTAAAGATATAGCTATATGTATATCTTGTGTGCATTATTCATTTTTTTATTCGAACTTACTTTACTTTTATCGTCATCATTATTATCATAGACCGCTCTATAATCGGAATCCGGTGCTGGGCTCCTCAATTCTCTCCGCAGGTCCCAATTTGTAGCCGATGTCATGCAGTTTGGCTTTCCATACCCATCTTGCATGCCCATCCTTCCTCTCCTATAAATTCTGCCACAAAGGACTTTCCGGGCAGGCTCCTTTTCGCTCATACGACCTTGGTGCGCAGTCCACGGAGTCTACTGAGCTTGACTTTCTATAGTACACACTTCTTTGAGTATCTTTCGGTACTTACTACTTAGGTCCTGTCACCCCTCGAGGGACATAGGGCGTCAACAACGCCTGTGCGTCATCGTGTTGGAACTTCTGCTACTCGCTTCAACTCTCTCCAACTCATTCCCAAAGGTCTAGTTTCCTTTTCCACGTATGAGTACACGATCCCCAGTTTTGGTAGATTTGGTAAGGGGATTTCATTGCATGGCGTGTTTGGGAACGGAGTTTGCCCCGCGAAGTGTGACTAATCTATTGCAATTTCCTTCCTCGAATTGTGATGTCAATAGGTTCCTGACTCGTTCCCCAGTGGACGTGTTTCGAGATACGATTAGGTCATAAAACTCTAAGGATGATGCGTAGACATCTATTTACGAAAGTCTGCAGCTTACGAATGACAATGACGTTGATTCTACAAGTGCTACATCCATACAGTAGTGCTGACTCGACAGTCAGTCGCAGTAAGTCTTGGTCCTTTCGATATTATGCCGAACGAAGCTTTGGCTTTCTCGATTCTACTGTCCACATCGATTTCAATGCCACCGTTGGCCGGGACTATACTTCCTAAGTATAGAAAGTTATCAACTTTCTCGACCTAAAGTCCAGCAAGGCTTACTTGAGCGGTGCAAGTTATAAGACTGAGTACCTTTGTCTTGGCAATATTAATCATCAACTCTGCTGTCTTTGCTTTGACTTCCAGGCTATGGAAAGTAAGTCCAACACTTCCAGTGGTGAAAGTATGCAACCTTGTCGCACTCCCCTTTGGTATTCGAAGTCATCAAACATCTTATTATGACACTATGCAAGTCGTGACACTTAGCTCCGTTTTCACGTTGCCTTAATAATAACTACGAGTTTATCAGGGGGACCTCTCCTTCGCAGGGCACATCAGACAATTTCCCGATTTACACTGTCGAAGGCTATCTCGAAATCGATAAATAGCAGATGATGCGAAAACCTGTACTCGACGCACTACTCTTTAATGATCCGCAATGTATATATGTTCGATGTTGGAGGAGCCCGAGCGGAAACCTGATTGTGCGACCTGCAGTAGCCTGAAAAACTCTTATCAAACTGACTGATGATGATGGCATCCTTTTATACATTTTATTTACGTAGATAAGAAGAAGGCTGTAGAAATATGGGTGGGTGTGCACTTAAAGACGTCAACCATATCCGCAATAAATGTGAATTAATACATCCTTAATCTCTCAATCTAAGATTATATTAAAATTTAAACTTAACACCTCAAAGTCTACTCTTACTTCCTCAATGAAGCCATGTATTATACATAGGCATATTCCCCGAAATTTATCGCCAAATTACAAACATATCTGAGTCATTTTTTTATCTTTTTGCTAAGTCTTTGTGAATGAAGTTTTTTTTATTTTAAGTACAATGATTCATTCACCTATAAAGTGCCTTCAAACCGGTATTATATATCAAAAGTGTATCCAAACAAAATCCCATTAATCACAGACTTAAATCTCATCAAAGCCATACAACAAAACAAAAAAAAATAAAAATTAGACAATTCAAAGACAAAAAGCTATCAATGAGACAGACAGTGAAGTGAATAAAAAAAATTTTTATGAATGAAACTGTCAACAAACAGTACAGTAAAACTCATAAGAAAATCACCCAAAACTCCCATTGAGTTATGAATTTCAATTTCCCCCTTCCTTCAAATCTCCCACAAACGTCAACTAATCTAAATAATCTCATACAGTATCTAGTTTTCGCAATTTGGTCTAGAACGTTTCATAATACACTATCAGCGGCATAGATACAATGTTGGTATCATATCTAGAGCAGTTTGCAATGTCTAGTCGGTAGCTACGCTCTCTCTGTGTAGTTTCCCCTTCGAAGAGATTGTTTTAAAACTCTCCTCACAACTCCCGCACGCATTCGAAAATCCAATATGGAAGAAAGTCTCCACTGGCACTACGGGTAGGAACAAGCGAGACAACTACTGCGTACGGCCTTGAGTCATTATACGCCACCATATGATGCGGCCATTACTTCAATTTCATTTATCTCTTTCGCACAGTAGTTACCCGCCACCGCACACCGCAACGCACACACGAGTATCAACAAATGATGTATCTACGGTCGTTGAATGGATCGATAGACAGAGGCATTGAGGGCAAATCGTTTCTGGTTCTGCAGGTTTTGCATCTAGCATCCAGCATCCAAATACAAGATGTATCTCAGCGAGAAAGAGAACGAAACTTCCCACGATTTACGCCATGAGATGGAAACGTATCTTTACCTGAATCAAAAAGGAAAAAGGTACAGAATCCATGGCAAAATAGCCGTTCATCGGTTGATGTGGTTTCCCTCGTTCGTTTCAATTCTGGTTTTCCTCTGTTGGTACCTACATTGAATTGAATTGAATTGCTGATGGACTTTATTGTGGTTTTATTGAGGGAATTTGCAATAAAAATTTGCATTAACGTTGATTTGCTGAATACCCGCGCCCCCTCATCAACATCACTATTCTACGTTAAGCCGGACTCAGAAAGACGCAGTATCTATCTATGAGATACATTATCTCGGCCTACACCGATAATTGAAATTGGGCGTGGGCCGACGACGAATCGGTGGCCCCGGTTGAATTATAGGATATGTGTCTGTTTAATTTGGTTCCCATAATTACGCAATAAATCTTGAGCGTGACACTTTATGGGGCAAGTCAAGAGGAAACACACAAAAACTTATTCGTATCCGATATTGGTTCGGGAAAATTTGTCGCACGCAGTTATTAGTTAGATGGAGATCGAAGGAAATTATGCATGCCTCGTTACTTGGTTTTATTTCCATTTCTCTATATATTTCTTTCACTTAGTAGGTATTGGCTGTGTGCCGTTGGGTTAATTTTTACGATCAATAAATATGCCAACAGTATAATTTTGTGTGTGCGCTTAATGAAAATGCATAAATTGGCGCTAGGCACAAAAGCCATATACAGACGTGCGCTTTTCCCGCTCCACTAATGTAAACAAGTGCAACCAACCTATAGTTGACTGGCTGACTGGCAGGGTGGGCTTGGTCGGGACTGGTATGGTGTGCTAGCATTTAGAGGCGTGTAACTAAATCATGTTTGTTTAAGATTGTCTTGAAAAAAAAGTTCCTAGTAAAAGTTAATTAACTTAATATGAGTTTTATCGTCTTTGGATAGAGACATCTTTGAAGTTGGTTGATGGATAATTACTAGATTTTATGGCGCTTTATAGAAACTTTGAAATGATGACGTTAATGTGGGAAATATATTGATTTTTACTCGAACCAATGTGGGAAGAATGAATTTATGGTGCATTGGTGGTTTAAGTCTAGCTAGTGAAAGTAACTAAGAGTATGTACCTCTGGACTCTATGGTTTTATGCATATGTTCCTCTATTTACTGCATACAGTACATCAGTTATTCTTTGCTGACGATGGAGCCATCATAAGTGAGGATCCTACATCCCTGCAACGAGCACTTGATGTGTGGGTGGACGTTCTGGAGGGAAATGGGTATCGCATTAGTTCAAAAAAGACAGAGTACTTGTGCTGCCCGTTCTCTGATCCACTCAGGCCTATTCCAGACATTTATTTGAATGGAACAGTGCTTCCCAAGTGCGAAAAGTTCAAATATCTGGGATCTATGATCAATAGCAAAGCAACTTGTGATGACGACATCAATCATCGTGTAAGCGTAGGGTGGATGAAGTGGAGAGAAAATTCCGCTATCTTCTGTGACAGAAAAATGCCCCCTAAGTTGAAAGGAAGGCTCTACACCGCAGTTGTACGTCCAGCGCTCACATACGGTTCACAATGTTGGACGATGTACAAAAAGTATGAGAGTAAATTAACGGCAGCTGAGATGAAGATGCTTCGCATGACAGCAGGAGTGACCAAGCTTGATCGAATAAGAAGTTCGAAGATCCGTGGAAGCTTTCACATCAAGGAAACCATCGTACGAAAATTAGAGCGCGACCGGCTCAGCTGGTATTGCCACGTTCAAAGAAGAGATCATTTGAACCCTGTAAAAAAGGCAATATCTATGCACGTTCCAAAGACATCGCGATGTAGGAAAGGCAGGCCTATAAACGCCTGGATCAGACAAATGCGACGACATCGGCATTTCATTGGCCTCAGTAACCGAGTGATCCAAAATCGGCAGGCCTGCCGATATTTTCTGAGGTCAAATAGGCGAACCCCACAGGCGGAGCAGTAGAAATGCGGTGAAGTGGGAGGGTTGTGATCCCTAGTTTTCGGATCATAACCTCGCTGATAAAAGGAAGAAGAAGAAGAAGAAGTTCCTCTATTTACTGCCGCCTTGTGCAAATAAGACGAAAACGCAATAAAATCTAAGAGATGTTATTTAATTTTGAGAGCTTAAAATTGATTTAGACTTCCGTTTAGAAATGAAAACCGTTAGGTTAAATGTTTGGTAAATTTTCTGCGGAATAATTGAAGATGGAAACCTTATCTTTCATTACAAGACCGCCAGCCAATCGTTTAAAAATAATGGTTTTAATTTAAATAATCTACCTTCCAAAATGAAATCATATAATGTAGTTAGTCTAGGTAATAAATTGCTTTTCAACGAATTTCTTGAATATATAAATAGTTATGATATTTTCTTCTTATCTGAAACATTTATTTACAAAAATATTTATTAGCTCGAATGATTTTTCGAGAATTATAAACTCCATTGGACTTCAGCAACAAGAAGGCGTTAACGTCATCAGATATGCGAAAGATAGTAAAATCGATGAGAAAGGAATAAAATTTATAGAAATGTGAGAGTCGCTCGATATAACAGTACTAAACGGAAGAACAGCATGTGACGAGCAGGGTCATCTTAGTTTTATAAAAGAAGCTTCCTGTTCTATAATAAATTACTGGTGATACGTGGACGATGATTTGAATTTCTGGCAAATTTAAAAGTAAATAAGCTAACATATTCGAATCACTTATCAATACACGTGAAGATAAAACTAAACTCATGTCCGAATGCGTCGCCGATCGAAACACGGCTGCTTCCAAAATTACAGTGAAGGGAAAATTATGCACTAAGGTACAAACACAATCTGGCTCGTTTGGTCAGAGCAATAGATAGCTGAATATTCGATAGATAGATAATTGCTGTGAGGTGCATGTGCACTGCGACATTTAGCAGATCTACTGTGTCGCTCAAACTAAGGCTCTAGTCGATGATATGCTTGACCTAGAGCACTTCCCCCAGTCCAACTGCTGCCATGAACCGGAGTATCTTAAGTGGATCCAGCGAAGGTAGATCCAATTCTGATAAGAGATATGCACCTAAGTGGTCAGGTTCGGTCCCTTAGGGTAAAGTTTCTGGACGATCCCTATTGGGCGCGTCCGCTACCCTTAGCAAGCTGTTCGCCGAAGAAGATATATTCCTTGGTCTCATTCAGGAACCCTGGGTTATTTGCGGACAGGTTAAGGGTCTCCGGAATAGGGCAAGTAGGGTAATTGCGGGAGAGATGCCGCGTCGGGATAGATGCCGCACTAAACCAAACTCATACATCTAGTCATCCTCGGAAAAATTTTTTTTTTGTTTTTAGTCCGTTAGGTATTCAAACGAAAACGTAGGAAAAAAAAACTATTTACATACGACATGTAACGCGAGTTTTTCACCTTGTTTGGTTTTGTGCACCCCTTCACGCTATGGACATTTTTCACTATGTTGCTACTTGTCGATCCAGAAAAAGGTTGTCGCGTGTTTTCTCAAGTGTAAGTATTTTGTGTCATTAATTAGTGTTTAAAGAAGTGATTGGTGTGATTTTTTTTTCGTTTGCTTTTTTTGTTAGTTATGAAGCGTGGTGCGGCATCTCTCCCTCACTACAGGGATAGATGCCGCACTTTTTTTTTTATAAGATGCCGCATGTTGAATTTGTTTATTTAAAAGAAGAACGCCAATTCTCCGAAAGCCCAACCAGAAAAAAGGCTTCAAAAAGAAAGATTGAGCCGGTTGAAAATCCTAATGTATGTGCCGAATGTTGGGAAAATTATTTTTCGACCAAAAAACGGGAGGATTGGATCCAATGTACGAAATGTAGCAAATGGCTACATGAAAACTGCACACGCTACAAAACACCAGAATCTTCCCTTTGTACAGATTGTGGACGTGACGAAGAGCGAAAAAAACACACTGGGCATAAAAATTATATAAAAAAAAAACTAAAGCTCAACGAATTTAACATGCGGTATCTCTCCCACACATGTTGGGAGAGATGGCACACCTAACATATTTTATTTTATTATTAATATTTATGAAAAAAGTTTTATTTTCTTATTTAAGTAATTTATTATGGTAGAAAATAAAGAAAATAAATCCAGATTTAAGTTTTTTTGAAAATTAGAGTTTGTTTTACTTTTATAAAAAAATTACATCGATTTTTAAAAAAGCGCGGCATCTCTCCCGCCACTACCCTAAGTTGATTTCCAAGTGTGGAGAGCCAGCGCCGAGAGCGGCCTGCTTAATTAGCAATAATTTAAACTTTCTCCCTATTCCAGAATTTATAACAAGAGACCTGGTGGCCCTACTACTGGAAATCCCCACTGGAGGAGGTACACAGAACATCGTGTGTGCCTCAGCGTACTTCCCTCACGACAGTGGTGATATTCCCCGGAAAGACGTCCAGAGCCTCGTTGACTACTGTCAGGAGAACAACCTCCACTACATCATTGGATGCGATGCCAACGCACATCATGAGGTCTGGGGTAGTAGCAACATCAACAGAAGGGGTGAGTGTCTTTTAGAATACCTTGTAAGTAGACAAATAGATATTTTGAACAAAGGCTCTAAACCTACCTTCATAAATGCGATTCGCGAGGAGGTACTTGACCTCACCCTCGGTAGTCCATTTATTTCTAATTTTATTGAAAATTGGCACGTATCAGATGAGGCCTCTCTGTCAGACCATCAGCACATCAGGTTTGACATACCTGGCCAACTCTCATATGTCTCTAATAGATACGATCCCAAATCTACGGATTGGCATCGCTATCGTGAACTAGTGCTCTCAAAAAAAGATATGCTTCTCACATCTATCGAGTCCATAGAAGACCTGGATGAAGCTGCATACCAGCTTAACAATATACTGCTTGATTCCTACCACGACAGCTGTGTCCCAAAGACACATGTTAGCAAGTGCCTTGGTGGAATGACCAACTGGCGGAACTTAGGAAGAAAGTCAGGAAACTCTTCAACTCTGCAAAGCGAACGAAGAGGTGGGACGAATACAGGTTTGCCCTCACAGAATACAATCTAGTATTGAGACGATCTAAGCGAGCTGCTTGGAGGAAATGCTGCAAAACAATCGCTGACATGCCTACAGTGGCACGAATCCATAAATCACTCGCAAACGATCATGTCAACTGTGTAGGGTTACTGAAGAAAAATGACGGAACCTACACGACGGACCGTGTGGATACACTTAGAACCTTACTTCAGGTACATTTCCCAGGCTCGTCTCTTAACACATCTCATGTGTACTCGAACACAGTTAACCACAGGGTTTATGTGGACAGGAGAGTTAACAGTTTATCTGGAAAAATATTCAGTCCAGAGAAAGTTGAATGGGCGGTAGGCACATTTAAACCTTTTAAAGCCCCCGGCGGTGACGGTCTGTTTCCAGCACTTCTCCAAAAGTCAATTGACCTCATCCTGCCGGGGTTGACAGCTTTATTTAGAGCCAGCTACAATTGGGGATACATACCACCCACCTGGAGGCAGGCTAATGTGGTTTTCATCCCCAAGTCTTATAAGTCTAACCTATAAGTCTAACATCATTCGTCCTTAAGACAATGGAAAGACTCATAGATATCCATATTAGAGACCGGTTAGATCTGTCTAACCCTCTGCACTCGAATCAGTACGCATACAGGAAAGGCAAAACACTATCTCGTCAAAAAGATAGAGGGAACACTCAGTTCAAGGGAGATAGCCTTGTGTGCATTTCTTGATATCGAGGACGCATTCGATAACACTGGTTACGACTCGATCGCAAGGGCGATCAGTAGCAGAGGTTTCGAAGAATCGACCAACCAATGGATCAGGGCCATGCTGGTAAGTCGATTCATTACTTCCTCCTCTGGGGGAGTGTCGGTGTCCATAACTGCAGCCAAAGGCTGTCCTCAAGGAGGAGTTCTTTCCCCCCTGTTATGGTCTATAGTCATCGACAACTTGTTAGTAGATCTACACAGATCAGGCTACACCACCGTCGGTTATGCTGATGACTTGGCGGTTTTTATCAGAGGTAAACACAGCACGACAATTTCCAACGTCATGCAAAGTGCAATATCTCAAGTTGTAGAATGGTGTAACAAAGAAGGACTATCCATAAATCCTAGTAAAACCGTTCTGGTGCCTTTTACAAGGAAGACACAGGTCAACCTTGAACCTATCACAATCAAAGGCACCACACTAGTTTATTCCAGCGAGGTCAAATATCTTGGTGTAATTCTTGACAAACGACTTAATTGGAATTCACATACCAAGTCCGCCACTGAGCGCGCTACTAGAGCACTGTGGGCCAGTAAACGCCTATACGGCAGAACTTGGGGTCTCTCTCCTAAGATGATACATTGGTTGTACATAAAGATGGTTAGACCCATTATCACACACGCGGCCATCGTCTGGTGGCCAAAAACTCTCCAGCAGACAACGGCAAACAAGTTGCAGAAGTTGCAAAGAATTGCCTGTCTTGGCATTACAGGTGCGATGCGCACCTGCCCTACGACAGCTCTGGAAGCTATTGTTGGGCTTACACCTTTACCAATCTTCATTAGGAAGATGGTTGCTAGATATGCCATCAGGCTGCAGCTAGATCTCGAGTATAAACCAGGTGACCTTGTGGGACATTTAAAGATACTCAACTCAATCCCTAAAAGAGACATGTTTTGCACTTTACCAGATATTATGGTCAGGCAACACTGCTTTGGTAGGCTATTCGAAGTTGAAATATTTCAGGTCGCAGTGTCGTTGCCACGCGGGTATGGGTTGTACAAGAGGAAAAAAAAAAGTGATTTCTTCTTTTGTGGATCAGTGCTTCGCATTACATAAGAAGGTGCGCCGGTGTTTCTGCAAAGTCCCTGCAGAATCTGCAGTGCTCGTCCCTCTCTATTTCCAGTTTCCTGAGTTGCTCCTTGACTCTGCAGTGACCCGTTAACATGACCATCAAGATGCGAAGTTGTATTTCCTCAGAAATTCTTTCGCCTGCCTTAATTGGGGGATATCGTCCCAATGCTTCGCCCATTTGTTCTCTTCCTCTTTCTTTAAGTCTTCCCTTATTTTGTGAGCTCCTATCCCACAAAAGGTTTCTGGTCCAAGGAACGGCGTGTCTGATCCGTTTCTTGCTAGTTCATCAGCTGCTTCGCTTCCCTCTACTCCTAGGTGACCTGGTACCCAGTAAAGTGTTACTTTATTTGCCTCTCCCAGTTTGTTGATCCTGGTGAGGTATTCCCATACCAGTTTGGATCTGATCTCGTGTGAGGTCAGTGCTTTGATAGCGGCTTGGCTATCTGACAGTATTGCGATGTCCCGCAATAATTCCTGTCTAGGTTGAATTGCGCGCATCTTCCGATCGCGTGAACTTCTGCTTGAAATATACTGGGGAATATTCCCAGTGATTCTGAATATATGGTCCTGGGGCCGTACACCCCCGCCCCAGTGCCTGTAGATGTTTTCGATCCGTCCGTGTACTATTTAATTGTATGTTGTTTGAATTGGTATTTATCGACCTCACTGCTCCAATCCTTTTTGCTGCTCAGCTTTGATTCGAACTTTTTTTCAAAGCAGTGTTTTTTGACTATATCGTCTCTGGGCCAGTCCAGAAGCGGCACCGATTTGGATAGGGTTACTCTAGCGAATACTACTCTAGCGAATACCTACTATCACCTCTAGTGCTACTGTGGTACAGGTTCGCATGGCCTCTGTAATACGTACGCAGGCTAATCTTTGCAACTTGCTCAGGGATGTCCTCGTCGTAGTTAACCTTGTTTAATCGAACGCCACTGCCCCGTATGTGATGATGGGTCTTACTATCATCATGTACATCCACCTCAATGTGGCTGGGCTGCAACCCCAGGCTTTTCCTAAAATGTTCCTGCGCACCATAAGTGCTCTGGTGGTTTGATTACCACAGCTTCTGGGTGAATATTTATTTCTAAACGTAGTATGGACATGTTTATCTCCCGTATAAGCGATGCTGTTGTCCATCTCATCTCTTTTTTGCGTTTAGTTAGATCCACAAATACGAACTTCGCCAAAGATATATTTATATCAGGAGGTGAACAAGGTATACAAAAGCATTTGCAAAGAAATGCTAAGAGGGTATACTCAGTGTTTGGTTCGACACTTCTTGCGGCAGTTAAAAACAGTTAAACCAACCATGCATTTCAAATCAACTTCTATACGCAGTTCTAATAAAGCGCCTGCGGAAGATCGTGTGCTCTATGAATTCTTTAAGTGCGCGACCGAGCTATCCTTGGAGAGACTTACAGAAACTTATATTGCTATTCAAGACGATGTCAACGACCCAAATAACTATAGGGGCATATCGTTCATGTACACTGTAACAAAAATATTTACAGGAATAACTTGATAACGTTTTTCAGAGTGGACATAAGCAAATAACCGGGATCAGTGAATTCCAATCCGATCCAACAAAAAATGTTGAGGATAATTCGAAGTCTATATGGCGAAAATATGGCCGAAGTTTGGCAGGAGAATCTCAAACTGGTTTATTTTAAGGTTAAGTGTGAACCAGGGATTTTTTTTTTCCGAGGGTAGGTGAAAATCTTCAACAAGACACTATGAGGATCGACAGCGCGTGCTCATAGTAGTGTGGGATTCTTACCCACTAAAAAACCTCCCTTCAAAACAGACTTGTTTTTATTTTTACTACAACTAAGTAGTTTTCGTTTCACGAAATAATGACGTTTTGCAGGTAGCTTCCCATTAGAAGCTCCTGCTAGCTCCGCAGTTTAGACGCGGTTAGTTAACGCGCTAAGTCTAAAGGTTTGATTCTTTGTAGACGGCGTAGTAAATTTCTTTCATCCAAAACTTGGAGGACTGTTATATTAGCGTGACTTTCTAGTCGACTTTTATGCTTTCTCGCGTAGTTTTTGATTTCGTCTTCGATTGTTTTAATGCCAAGATCTCTGTGGATATCGCTATTTCGGATGTACCATGGCGCATTAGCAATACCCCTTAGCACTTTGTTCTCAAAAGTTTGTAAAATTTGGATGTTACTTATTTTGGTACAACCCCAGAGTTGTATACCATATGACCATACAGGCTTTAGCACCTGCTTATATAAAAGCAGTTTGTTATATATATTAAGCTTGGAATATTTTCCAAGTAACCAATACATTTCTCTATATTTAGTACCTAGTTCTTTGCGTTTTTTCTTTACGTGCGTTTTCCATTTCAGCTTTGTGAACCAGGGATGTCTTCTGAGTCTTTTAATTTTCTCGACTTTTCTGGATGTTCTAACAATATTTGAAATTAAGTTTCTTATCTACGCCGACGATATTGTCATATTACCAGAGACCCCAACTATGATGCAAATCATGATAAATAAGTGACAAGAACACTGCGTCGCTTGGAACTTGAAATTAAATACCTGTTAACGTACCTGTTTCGTCGAAAAGTTCAAATTTTCAGTGAGTTGCCAAGGATAAGCAAAGAACACAACGTTCCGTTACTGGAGGGAGGAGCATTTTTGTATGTTGGAAAGATGCTATAGAGATCCTTTTTTTTAAATACAGCGTTTACAAAATTGTGGAAAAAGCGCAACAAAAGGTTTTACAATAAATTCAATCAACGACTGCGAAAATTTCCAACGAACTTTAAGAAATTAAAACTTTCACTGCTTTAAGACGACTTAACAACTTATGTACCTTATCCATATTCAGGCAATGCAATTGTTTTGTGAAAGGTTAAATCTCTGATCTCGACATAAGGCATTCGATATTATTGTATTAAGCGGGTGCGGGAGAACTTTACCAGATATGTAATAGAAAATTGCATTTATCCGACTATCAAGCCCGATGTTTATTTAGAGGTTTGCAAACGATTTCTTCTTGACGGAAACTGGGACTAACTTAGCCAAACTGTTGCGTAGTTTAAACTTGTATGCGCCTGTATGACACCTTCGAGTCAGGGATTTGTTCCTATTTGATATTCACAGAACGACTCATTCTTCCTATCTGAAAACAAGCGATCATAACCCTCCCATTTCACTGCATTTCTACAGATCCGCCTGTTTAACCTCAGAAAATATCGTCAGGCCTCCCGATTTTTGATCACTTCATTACTGATGCAAAATAAATGCTAGGGTCGTTGGATTTGTGTGATCCAGGAGTTTATAGGCCTGCCTTTCTTTCGCGATGTCTTTGGAATGCTCATTGATATTGCCTTTAAACAGTGTTCAAATGATCTCTTCTTTGAACATGGCAATACTAGCTGAGCCGGTTGCGCTCTATTTTTATTGAGATCGTTTCTTTAATGTGAATGCTTTCACCGATTTTCGAACCCCTTATTCGGTCAAGCTTTGTCACAGCTGCTGTTAGTTTACTCTCATACGTTTTGTACATTGTCCAGCATTGTGTATCGTATCTGAGCACTGGACGCGCAACTGCGGTGTTAAACCTTGCTTTTGACTTAGTAAGCCTTTTCCGGTCACAGAAAATAGCGGAGTTTCCCGTCACTTCATCCACCTTACCCTTACGCGATGATTAATGTCGAATACACAGGTTGCTTCGCTATTGATCATAGATCTCAGATACTTGAACTTTTCGCAATTGGGAAGCACTATTCCATTCAGATAATTATCTGTAATAGGCCTGAGTGAATCAGAGTAATGGCAGCACAAGTAATCGGTCTTTTTTGTACTAATGCAGTGCCCATTTACTTCAAAAAGCCATACGTCAAGTGCTCGTTGCAAGCACGTATTATCCTCACTTGTGATGGCTCCATCGTCAGTAAAGAATAACTGGTGCATTTTGGGGTCCATCCTCCAAGCAGATAGTCAAAAACTGCAATAAAGAGCAAAAGACTTAAGATGCTTCCCTGCGATTCACCGACTTTGATTGGTAACTCTTCGGTTACTCCACCTTACTCATTCCTTTGCTCACTTCTTCATGTCCATGATCGTCTGTACATAGGTTTCTGGAACCTCTGGATGTCTCATTCTCCTGGTTGTGTGCCGCATGCTTTCTCAAAGTCAACCAATAAAATATGCAAATGCTTTAAGGAATCACGATGTTTTTCCATTATGATACTTATAGGTAGGTAGGTATGTAGAAGTGGTTGTGTCAGCAAAACCATGTCGACATTTAATTAGCGCAGAAGCGTCGTTTTAATACCACAACTCAAGTGTCCTATCGGATGTAAGAAGGACGTTAACTGCTAGGGCAAAAGGAAAAGAAAATGGTACTCATACTTTGGATTGCATCTTTGGTCGGTTTTCCCACGACAAACATGCACTAATCATTGCATACATGTACATACATACTCGTATTTGGTGCAAGAGCCCATGAACGGAATAGGCCTAGCTTCTCGCAACCACTCGTGTTGTTTGCGTTATATAACACTGGGGAACACACATTTCGTTGACTAAGACCTGATACTTGTTTTTGACTTATTTTTGGCGTCTGAATGCGAAAATAATTTTATTCATAAAAGTAGTAAACTTCTTTAACCAAACGGCAAACAAACATATCAAGGTAAAAATGTTCATTTATAGCTTTTCCTGGAGTGCTCATTCTGTGGACAATCTCGCCTGATGCTCCAGCAGTAGTCAGCCATTATATGTACATCCCATCTACCTTGGTACCGTGCCTCCATGATCTTTAGATCTTGAAGGGATCTGGAATCGCTCACCCTGCTCATAACTAACTGCACCTAGATTTTGCGGGAAGTCAGCAAGATGGCTATGCAGAAAATGAACCTTGATGCTCATGTTGCAACCAAGCATTTTGAAGCTCTCTAAAAGTTGCTGTACAATTTCTGTGTAATTCTCTGATCGCGTATTCCCAAGAAAGTTTTTGACAACGTTTTTGAATGCCAACCAAGCAGCCTTTAGGAGTTCTGTCATTGTCCCAATAAAATGGTCATCTTTAATGAGCTGCCGAATCTTTGGACCGTCAAACACTCCGGCCTTTATCTTTTCAAAAGACAGGCGAGGAAATGCTGAAATGAGGTACTTGAAACAGTCTCCTTCAGTTGGCAAAGCTTTAACAAACTGCTCCATGAGGCCCAGTTTTATATGCAGAGGTGGAAATATAATACTCTTTCTGTCAACAAGCGGCTGATGTAGAATGTTTGGATCACGAAGTTTGAGTTCAGATCTTGGCGGCCAATTCGACTGTAGCCAATGCTTTTCACGAGCTCTGCTGTGCCACATACACAAAAAACAGGGATACTTGGTATAGCCGCGTTGCTGGCCAAGAAGGAAGCATACCATTTTAACGTCAACACAGATAATCCATTTGAGCATGTGGTATTGCAACAAATCAATGACTCTCTTTATGTCTTCACGCAAACAAACTGAGTGGCCTATTGGGACTGCACCAAATAAGTTTCCATTGTGGAGGAGGACACACTGCAAGCTCCGCTTTGAGCTATCAATAAATAGTCGCGATTCAGTTGCGTTATAGGCTAGAATTCCCAACTCCTCCATTAAACCATTTATGTTATGGCAATACACAAATTCACCGTCACTTCGAAAGTATTGCAGAAATGCAATTTCTCTTGATCGAAAGTAGGATACCGTAGCTCCTTTTTTAAGCAAGTTTTTCTCGTGAAGTCTTGATGCTAAGAGCTCTGAAGCCTTTTTAGAAAGTCCCAAATCCTGGGCCAAATCATTTAACTCTTTCTGATCAAATCCCTTACGAATGGAGTCATCTTCCATTTCAAAATCTTTATCGTTGGTGTCACTTCGATCTCCACCATACTCGTATTCTTGTAATAAAGACGGTAGTTCTTTGAAAACTGGCACTGGGATTTCAGCTGAATGAGGTACTGGGCGTATGGCTGATGATAAACTAGGATACTCTATTTTACATTTGTTTTTCTTGTTATATCCGGACGTTTTCACGTTTTTATACACCACCAACTTTTATTTAAAAAAATGTAAAATACGCTTCCCTGACAAATGCGCTGATGGTTGTTCTTTGACTGGGAATGGTAAAACTGCCACATATATAACAAAATGAATCAGGGCTATTTAAGCACTTGCGACGCGAAATAGTAGAGGCAGACATGATCCAAAGGAAAGGGAATACGTACATATATATGTAAGCAAAAACTTAACTCTGCTTACTCACTGTATGCCGACGAGAACTCGGACTCCACTTCACTAATTCCCTATAATAGATATTTATAAATATATGGATCGAAACACAAACACTCTGTAGCGAAAAAACTTGACGTGATAGAAGAAAACTAAGTACAGTTTTGTAATCAGCGTACCTATTTAACTGTAAAACAGCTGAAAAATTTAACTCAACACAATTTATTTTTTAAATTGTTCCTCAGTGTAATATTTTACGCACGAATGGATGGGACCTGCAGCTTTGTGCCTTATCCGAAGGGCATTGTATATTTTGATTTTGAGAAGCTTTTTCGGGACAACAATACTCTCGGATGTTTGCCAGCATTCGCGCGAGGTGGTATCGTGAAAAAACTTTTGGTGTTTCCTGTGACTCGAACATTGGTCCTCACGCGCAGTGGTCTGACACACTTACCACTCCACCATGGCGCCCACTAATCATTAGATAGCCGTATTATTTTTTGTCATCATCCACACAAAGCTAGTCCTGGTCATTGTATCATTAATCATTTAGCCAATGAATCTCCTGAGGAGTCCACCCTCTTTGGGCGGGGAATTTGAAGATGGTTGCGCCCTTGCTCCTATTGTTTCATCGCAGATCCTGGATAGCCATGTTAGTATCAGCAGCCGGGGAAGCCTCCATCTACCGATACAGATCTTTCATACTTTCTGCCTGGGGCTGTGTGAGCTTCTTCTTCGCATGTCTCTTGCAACGTCTCTATTCTATTTCAAGATGGACTTTTTTCTTATTTAGCACTTCTTTAGCTTCATACTCCGTCACCAGGTTTCTTTAGCATTTTGGTGGTGGACTATTTAAGCACCTAGTAGTGATTTGGCTTTCTCTTAAAATGTTCCTTGTAGAAAACGGCGGAATAACAGTATGTAAATACGTCTAGCCTAATCAGTGCTTTTATTCCACTTCTGTATAGTACAGGGACCGACATGCTTTTGGTCTGTAATTTTCGCTCATTTTGTCTTCCAATTACTTCTAATGTTCTGAGCTTAGCGAGTGTATGATCTAACGCTACACCTCTCCCAATTTGCTGAATTCCCGTAGAATGTTTGTCTGTCTCTTTCAGCTTATGTTGATGCTGGCAGTCAATATCATATTGGAGAAGTTGCTCGATCCATCTATCCTTTAAGTTGGTTGAGATAGTGCAACCACTGAATTGTAGCACGTTTTGTTTACAGAAAAATGCATCTTTCAAGAAGGTGGTTCGGTAATTTCTGAACTCCTGATAATCCCGCTCGTTGCACCATTCACACATTCCGGTTAAGCGTTCGGCTGTAATGCATGTCTTTTATTGACGTGGACCAAGAAAAACGAATAGGTCCATATTTGAGACGTCCATATACAGATTCAAATATATCATCTATTTTTGTCAAAGTGTGAATCATTTTCAAATTTAAAATTTTCGTTTGCGAAGTCTATGCCACTTGCATATTTAGCGTAATGAAATTAGTTTCCAAGAACAGCTTTAAGGTGCTCTACCCTAAGCATATCAGAATATGTTTATGGTTCAGGTTATTGTCGTGATAACTGCGTTAAAACTTGAACTATATACAAGTAGGAATACGTCAAATAATTCCTCCACTTGGAATGTATTTCAACTCCTTTCGGTTTCTGTGTATAATATGTCCTTCGGTTAGAAACTCGAAGGTGTAAGAAATTTTCCATTCAAGCAAAATATTTGGAACCGAATTTCCCCATTGAGAGCACTGTTAAACGAGTTCTGTCGAGCAGTTAATTGAACAATTTAAAAGCTCATTTTAAATGTTCCCAAGTAGTAACATAACGATAAGCTATCAAATAAAAAGTAGTTATAATATCTTTTTTATTTTTCCTTTTGAAGTCTTTCCACAATCCGAGATTCATTTGATAATCTTTTCACCACAATAACAAAATTCCTCTATCCAGTTATTCACTTTTCAATGTTTATAAATGAACAATCCAAATGGTAAAAGAAACTCACAAAAAGTAGAAATTAAAAAGATGCACCGCCTAACATAAATAAAACTCTCTTGCATCTTCTTCCTTGGTTCGTTCAGAGATAAAACACAGAAAGCCCATTAAAAGTGTGGATATGGGTACCTTGAAAATCAACAAACCAAATTGAGAAAAAAAAAAACAGGAACAACAAAATTTACACACGAAAATCAAAAGGTAAAAAATTGCCTCAAGATTCGTGTCTTTCTTTTTTTAGGAAAAAAGGAGGTGCATTGAAACCTAGAGGATTTCATCTTCAACGGCATCTGTAAGGCTCTGCGAAAGGTTTTTCTCCCTATGCGCGGTACCCATCCATCCATTGTTAACACAACACACGATGTCGTCTTCGTCGTCTTCGCAGCTTCTTTTTGGTTATTTATATCGAAAGATTAATATTCATGTGATTACGAAAGTATCTATATACAGAAATATGTCGGCTTTGGCTTACCTGGAGGACAATATATCTTTTTTGTGTGGCATCGGGACTTTGGATATACATTTCACAAAAAAAAAACTCTCCTCTCGAACACAAGAGGATCTCATCCATGGAATGGAGTCTCTTCCTATACCTTCTTTTTTTGTGGATAAACACAAGAGATTGTCTGTGTGTGAATTCGCCTCCATATCATATTGATATATACTCGTACATTTTACCAAATATGTATCTACCACCGCCCTGGGAAAGAATGGCGATGTCCAGGGAAATTTATAGCACGTTTCTTGTTTTGGGTCTTTAGTCATGGTGATGTGGTTTTGTGATACCCTTTTTCTTTGGTATCTCGCGTGCACTTTAGTTCCATGAAATCTGAAATCTGAGCTTGGGATCGATGATTGGATGTGGTAGAGATATACACATATTATACCGATGGCTTTTTACTTGAGGTCAATTTGCAGTGCTTTTTGTGAGTTGCGATTTTAATTTGTAGCCAAAGAAATACTCGTCTACTGAAATGCATAAATTTCGGGAAGTTTAATTGGTTTCGATGCAATTCGGTACGTTGTCGGCTTATTCTTTATATTGTTGGCTTACCATGCTAACAGATAAGTTTTAAACAAGCGTAATTGGACGTTTTTGCAGCATTCAGGTGTACAATGGACAATGATGGGCCTTGAGCTTGAATTTCTTATGCTCATTAGCATTCAAGCAATTTAACGAAGTCTTTGTCGATAAGAAAACTGCACTTTGTGTGATTATGATCTGTAATTGCAGCATAAAAGTAGTTTTTTAGATTATGCCTACCTGATTTCTGTCTATTAGTAAAACTATGTCATGTCCATTCCACCTGTTTTGTATCTAGATGGCACACTAGTGCCAACATAAACAAATTCTAAATTTGGTCATAAATGATGGGTGATCGGTGTCTTATGCCAGAGAGGTTTACGAATTTTGGATTAAGATTAAATAAGGTTTTATTGCTTCTTTTTGTTTCCTTAAAATACAAGTTACAAAAAAAGTTTTACAAAAAACGTTAAGGCTATGCCGCCGTCTGCATTGATTGATTTTTATTTAAATCAACAAAATAATAATAAAAAATTGTTAATTAAGCAATAAATTGTAATAGATACTTCATATACAGTATTAAAAAGCTCCGTTTAAGATTTGTTTTCTATAAAATATTGCAGCACTATAGAAATTATATACAAGGTTTATATCTCCCTCGCAGTTAAGGATCTGTAATACTTCCTCCTCAGTTTTCAAGTCGCTGCCGAGGAAGCCTCTCTTGTCTCTTGAAGGATCGAACATTTTCCAATAAAATGAACGACATCTTCCCTCTAAGACAGGTTGCAAAGACTGCAATAGATACGCAACCCCTCGAGATGCGGGAAAAAGTTCAATCCTAATAGCTCACTCCTCATCAATATCTGTATATTTATGTTGTAGGATCTATATTTTGTGTTTGTCCGCAAAAAAAAAAGTCATTAGGCTAACGAAACCCCAAGGTCATTACATACGAATCGATTTGCCTTGAAAATAAGAAGGACAAGAAATAAATTTTAGAATACAAAATGTTGTTTATTTGCCTTCTGAACACATTTACGTATCCGATTACGTCCTATAAAACACTTTTTTTTTTTACTTTAATAAAAAAGTTGAAGACAAATAAATTACCTGAGTGGTGGATAAAGCATTTAAGAGATTGGGATATCAATCATTAATCTATGCTTCCTAGAACCAGAATAGTGAACCGAAATATAAGTTCTTGTGTAAACGAAAAATCATAAATAATCGCGATCAACAGAGCACCAGTAGCTGATTGTACATACATATATGTAAGTGTTTATGTTCATTTAATGGATCTTTTTTCTTTATTTTTTGCCTTTGCCATTTTAAGGAGATAGGTGTTCCCTTAATCAGCGGGGCGAACGTGGGTGGGACACATAAGAGGGAAATGCTTTTATCTTTCAGAAAACTTCAAGACTCAGCGAATCAGCTAGTTTCGAATATAGCAAAAATTATCCTTTGGTTATTTTCACTATGGAAATAGTTATATTCACATATGTCTAGTTGCAGGTGGCTGTAGATTCCTCTATTCATAAAAGGTTAACAGAGGACCTACCTTCGTTAATACAGACTAGTCCATACTTTTCATCTACTTTGCAGTCCGCAAGCTCCTTCAACTTTCCAATTCATAGATTCTTCCTCTCTATAGTATATATTGGTATAATTTTCGACAATCTTTCGTTGTCATCTCAAAAATGGTCAGTAAATAGTCCACATGGCCTAAGGGTTTCAATACGGAGTGGTCATAATCATGTTCCAGTGGTGATCATGTATTTAGTTAGGTCCGGTTTAAGGTAGCTGAAAACATCTTTTTACATAATGCCTTAGCAATTCTTCTACAGATGCAAACTTTTCATATTCTCAAGTTTGTGCTGCGTAGGTACATCATCACAGATTCAGCCACCGCTCCGAAAACTTTGTATTTTAAGCTCTATGATACAAGTTCATTTGAGAAGCACTTTTCCAAGTAGCACTTATCGCACTTTTGGCTTGAATCAGTTTATGCTTTAGGTGAATTTTCATACTCAGATCACTGGTTATAGTAACACCAAGGTACTTATAAGCTCTCACTACTTCATTCGATTCTCTGTTGAAGTGCTATTTCTTCCGTCCGGACCACTTTTTAATGACCATTACTTTTGACTTGCTCATATCCACCGTTAAATTCCATAACCGGCAGAACGCCTTAAGACTATTGATCACAAGTTGCAATGCTTCGGGTGAATATGCAAAAAGAATAGTGTCCTGTGCAGGGACGGGTTAAGAGTATCACTGCAGCGCCCCCAACATATAGCGCTTATCGTAAAAGTCGACTAAGGGAACAAATCAGATCTAGAAGAAGACTCTCCCACAAGTGTGCATGCGAATCCGCGGGTTGACACGACTTAAGATCACCGGTGTCATAAAAGAAAGATCAAACGTCGATAAAACAGGAGCATGCACGTGTCAAACACCATCGTAATAAAATTGCGAAACTGTGTCATTAAAAAAAAGCACTACTGCGCATCGTACTATACGGATTCCGGGGGCTAGCAAAGTAATGAAACAGTTTGGACGAAATTTACCGACCGCGAGTTGGAAAGTTGGAAGTATAACCGCCCGGAGTTAAGATCTTGTGTCTCCAAGAAACAAAATGGCAAAACACCGGAAATCAAGCGCGACAAGAAAAAAGCCTGGCCTGTATCGGGAGCTAGAGAAAATATCTTCCCCGTTTGCTGATGCAAGCCAGGCTATCCAAGAGCTGCGATGACACAATATGAAAAAGAACGCAACCATCTTCAAAATAGTCACCCAAAGAAGGAGGAATGCTCAGGAGATTCGTTTGCCAAAGTTCATTAACAATGCTCATGGCCAGCTTTCTGTGGATGACGACAAAATTCTGCAGATGTGGCGGCAGTATTGTGAAGAACTTTTGATTGAACAGTTTCCCCGGCTATACTTTCCAAGACTCACCCCTAACTGTGAAGAAATACCCGACATTACAGTCGAAGAAGTTAGTGAGGCGGTCAAATACTCCAAAAAACTAAAAGCGGTTGGGCTAGACGAGATGCCCTCTTAGTTTTGGAAAAAGATGGGAGACATCGGGTTCAGATGGCTCAGAATTGGCATTTCCAAATTTATCAGAGGTCGGGGTGCACCAGGGAAACGTCTTAAGTCCTTGAGTATCTGCTTGAAGGTAAAGTGCTGGACCCCAAGGTACATCAATTATTCTTTGCTAACGATGGAGCCATCATAGGTGAGGATCCTACTTCCTTGGAACGAGCACTTGATGTGTGGGTGCATGTTTTGGAGGGAAATGGGTATCACATTAGTTCAAAAAAGACAGAGTACTTGTGCTGCCCGTTCTCTGATTCACTCAGGTCTATTCCAGACATTTATTTGAATGGAACAGTGCTTCCCAAGTGCGGAAAGTTCAAATATCTGGGATCTATGATCAAAAGCAAAGCAATCTGTGATGCCGACATCAAACATCGCGTAAGCGTAGGGTGGGTCAAGTGGCGACAATACTCCGCTATCTTCTGTGACAGAAAAATTCCCCCTAAATTGAACGGAAGGCTCTACACTACAGTTGTGCATCCAGCGCTCACATACGGTTCACAATGTTTGACAATGTACAAAAAGTATAAGAGTAAATGAACTGCAGCTGAGATGAATATACTTCGCATGACAGCAGGAGTGACAAAGATCGAATAAGAAGTTCGAAGATCCGTGGAAGCCTTCACGTCAAGGAAACCATCTTACGAAAAATAGAGGGCGACCGACTCAGTTGGTATTACCAAGTTCAAAGAAGAGATTATTTGAACCCTTTTGAAAAGTCTCAAACGCTCAATGAACGTTCCAAAGACATCGCGAGGCAGGGGAGAAAGGCCTATAAACGCCTGTATCACACAAATGCAACGACACCAGCACAGGGGAATCCCACAGGTGGATCAGTAGAAATGCGGTGAAGTGGGAGGGCTATGATTCCTTGTTTTTGGATCATAACCTCGCCGAAACAGGAAGAAGATGCAAAAAGAATAGTATCGTCAGCAGTCAGTCTATCAATTCGACGATAAATAAGCAAAAGATATGGACTTGGGCATCCTTAGTTTACCCCCACTTTTGTCTCGGACCAATCTGAAATTTCCACTCCGCTCCATACGGCTAATGGGACCGTTGTAAGTTCGCCGATAAGGTGATCCGTGCCATATTTAAAGAAATCCACGGCAATTATATCTGCTCCAGGTGCTTTTTCATCCTCTTTTCAGTTTGTTATAATATTTATTTAGCGTAGTTCTTCTTGCTTAAAAGGAGTATCTAATAAATCACTGATATACGACGGTACTGCATACTGAATAGACAGGGTAATATTAGGAGGATTCAAAGGATTCTGAAAGTGAGCTTCTAATGAATCAATAGTGAATTCAACACTAATTCAGAGATTTTTTCTGTTCAAGCTCTTTATCGCCATCTGAAATTCCTTCGAGTCTCTACAGTGCTTGAGTTTTAACCCCTCAGTTTCGTAGAATTTGTTTTTTTTTTTTAGTAGTGTTACCAGACCTCCATTCTTCGTTTCATGGCCTAAAATTACCTCGAATTTCATGGAGAAATCGCAAATCTTAATATTTTGAGTCTGTTATCTCGGATCTTGAGAATTGGGTCACTCTGAACGTGTTCAGCAGCTGTAAGAGCACCCAGCGCAGCTCCTTTTTGCACCGCCCGATGTAGCGATGTGAAGCCTAATTTTTATTTAAGTCTGATATGTTTGAATTTTGTTTACTGTCAAATACACATTTGAATTAATAAAATGCCAACACTTTCAGCCGATAAGAAAGAAGACCCATCAACTTCGTTAATTATAGAGACATCAATCTCCTCAACATCGCATACAAGATCTTTTCTGCCACATATTATGAACGCCTGAAACCTTTTATGAACAGCCTGATTGACCCCTATGAGTGCGTTTTCAAGCCACGATAGTCCCCTGTCGATCAAATCTTCACTCTTCGGTAGATCCTGCAGAAATCCCAAGAAGTCAAAATCGATACTCTTCATTTCTTTATCGATTTCACGGCATCAGAGCATATATAGAGAAGAGCTATATAGAGCCATGTCTAGTTTTAATATCACTGCCAAACTTGTCCATCTGTGAAGGACAAAGAACGCTCTCTGCTCCATTAAGTTCAGTAATGACCTCACCGAGACCTTTGATGTCAAAAAGATTTTAGACAAGGTGACGCGCTGTCACGTGACTTCTTTCATATCACACTTGAATGAATTGTGCGGAACTCACCAGCCAAAACTATACGCATAATCTATCAAAAGTCTAGGCAACTGCTAGCATACGTCGACGACATTGACATAATTGGAAGAACTCAGCAGGCTGGCACTAATGCGTTTGAAGCAGAAGCGGCCAAAATGGGTTTAGTGCTAAACGAGGGCAAAACCAAGTGTTTGCTGTGAACAGGAAGGGACGATAAACACTGACGAAATGGACAGAATGTCACAGTGGGCCGCTACAACTTCGAGGTAGTAAAGGACTTTGTCTACCTTGGCTCTGCTATTAGTTCTAACAGTAATATCAGTGCAGAAATAAATAAAAAATAATAAAAGAAAAATAATTCTCGCCAATCGCAGTTACACTCTATTATTTCACTCTATATAAGACCCTGATTATCCTAGTCCTTCTTGAAAGCGGATGAAGATATCCTTGGTCGCTTCTTCGCAAGATAGTCTCGTTTGCGTTGACAGGTTTTTGAGGAGAAGATTCAATGACGAAATATACGAGCTGTACAGCGATATTAACTTAGTCAAAAACTGCGTATTGGATGTTTAAGATGGCTAGAATATGTAGAATGAATGGACACCAACACTCCGTCCCAGAGGGACGACCCAGTAGAGAGACTCCTCGCCATGGGTGATGCGCACAAATTCAAGGGGATCTCAACCAACTTGGAGTGCACAGCTGTAGGCAATTAGCTTAAGACTGACATATACATATGGAGAGGCTTGCTGGTTGAGACCCAGGTTCACCCTATTGCGCCACTTAAGTAAGTACGTAAGTAAGACACTTCAAACTAGCGTTTAACATTAAAGCAGATTACTTTTCTTCAAACCACAATCGACCACTGTTCAAGGCTATGTATGTGAGGTATTAACAAGTCATAGAATTGTTTTTTACGAGAATTTTTTCGCATTTTCTCATAACGCCCAACAAGTTTCCATGACTTTCCTCCGCAGCAATATACAGCATATAAGCCTAACACGATTCTAAAATAAAATTTCATGATTATTAGCCCATTCTCCTTAAATCGACTAACAGTAAACACGGCTTAAGGAAAGGAATTTGTAAAATATTTCTGAAATCCTTCAAGCACATGTTCTATAAACAAAGGCAGCACAATAGGAGGCCTTATCTTTTTTTTTTTTTTCAACAAATACCAATAGCGTCAACCTGATTTAAAATTCCATCAATAAATTTTCCACGAGAGGGAAATTGCACTTATTTCTGCTTTACCTTCTGTTGGTGGGTTGGTTGGTATAGGTATAGGTACATGTATACCAAACCTCCCTTCACTAAGGATGTGTAATTCTCACCCCATCCTAATGTTTCTCACCCCTAAATGTGAATTTAAATTTTTCAAATACTTTTCGTCTGTTAACTTTTTTTTATTTTGTTTTGGTTTTTGTTTCATTTTTATAGGTAGCGCAACTGAGTTTTGTGTTTCGTTTAATTTTTTTTAATTGAAGGTACAATTTCATGGTCCACCTAACACTCCCATTAAATTTGTTTTGTTGCAACTAGACGCACAACAAAACGAGACCGAAATACTCGTCTAGGATTGTCCCCATCGCTATGAAGAGATTCATTTATCTGAAACCGCTGTTATATACATACTCGTACATATGTACATACTATGGTGCTGGCATGTTAGATGTTACATTCTGTGGCGCATTAATTTCGCTATGGGCATTAAGCCAACACCCAACATATACACAGAGGATGAAATTTAAATATGCATGCATGCTTGTGCATTTTTTGAATGTCAATTAACAGGACAACCCCCAACCCCGTAACTTACAATCTTTTGTTTTGCATTCCATGTCGGCGGTGGCGGTGGCGGTGATGCGCGGGCTCACAACTTCTGATTACCATGGAGTCTGAGGCTAAACCATTTACAAGGCGGCTTGGCTTCTTCCTACCCTCACCCTATTCGCAGCAGCAGCATGCTTATAATTTAGGCAATGTAATTGCCTCTTGGACGATGTAATTTAAATTGTTTGCAGTGCGTCCCGTATCCGTATCCGTATCCTGCTGGCCAAATTCGATTTAAAGTTGGCCGAGCGCCACGGACGTACATAACTAGGATTAACTTTTAAATTGAAGACTGTTATTTCGTTTGAACTTTTCCCATCGAAGCACATAAATATCTGACCTTTGGTGTTATCTGCGCGGTAGAGATACAACATCTTTCTATCTCCTTGACAGTAAACACAACGAAACTTTGCGCTTCCATGTTTTGGTGTTCTGTTTTCTTTCCTTTTTTTTTTAATAATTTCAAATCAAACCGAGACAGTTATGGACCCAAAGTCGATAGCCAGATGACAGTTTTATGGATGTTTACAGTAATAAATGTAATTTAGAAATTGTTATTTGGAAGTCGGGGTAGAGGAGAGAGCCTTTTGGCTATTTCTTCTCCGGTTCATGTCGTCGCATATCAAAAGTGTCATCCTTTCTCATTTCATTTTTACGAGCTGTGTCAATACGGTTCCAGGGTAGGGGCTTAGCGGAGGTATGCACAAGTGAAAGGCGAAACGTTTGGTGAAGCAATTCTTGGCATCATAGGGCTTCTGTTTATCACTTATAATCGCCATAAGGATACAAGGACATGGCGGACGAGCATGAGAGAAAGTCAAGAGAGCATCGTTGATGACATCTGTTTGAGTGGTTTTCTATTGTGTCATGTCAGGGATATGATGTTGCCGATGATATCTTGCGAATAGAAAAATAGCAAAATGGCAATTTTCTTTTTCCTTTCTTTTCTTTTTAATTCATAATGCTGTAAATTTGGATGGCGGTCTGTTTGTGCAGCACACAGGTATAATTGAAAATTTATGATGGAAGCGTCATGTGTTTGAAAAATGGTGTCATCGTGAAGAGTTCAGTTTTTTGCTAGTTTGTATAAGAAATTGACAGAAATAGTTTGCCTTCTGTTGAGAAACATGTGTTGATAAGGCGGGTGAAAGTAGATTACTGTGCTTTATTTTAGAAAGCAATAAGTCTTATTGTACATACATCGACTTATAATGAAGAATGTAAGCTTTATGTCTATAAGTTTTGATATACAAGAAGAAAATTGCTGTAACAGTAAGACAATACACGACGAATAAAGTTTTTTCATGTCACCAATGGGACACAGTTACAGCACCGCTCCTCTTCAACATCTACATCTCAGAAATGCTGAGGGACATGGATAATCGATAGCATCCGCTGATGATGTTATATTGTATGCACGCGGCTCGACAATCCAAGACATGCAACAGACCTTCAGAATAGCTTTGATAAACTGCAAAATTTCTGCTCAGAGTAGATGCTAAAACTAAACGACGAAGTTCATCCATACTTTTCCACACCCCATTAAGACGCGGTAATTCGTATTTGAGACACAACTGAAAAAACTTGCAAATAGTGAGTTCTGATAGTCTTCGCATCGAGTCAAAGACTGTTATGAAGTATTTAGGTGTCTATTTAGACAAGCTTTCGTACTACAATATGGATGTAAATACCTCAGCTACAAAAAGCGAAAGCGGCATTTACGAGTATGTCCCTCAAACGCCGTTTTACTCTAACTATCCTCAATCCGATGTGAAGATTGTATGCTACCAAGCGTTCATTCGTCCAATTCTGACTTATGCGAATCCAGTATTTTGGAACATAAGCTCGTCTTAGGTATATGAAAAAACTTGAACTTTTTGAAAGAAAAAAAAAAAATATCTTCAAACCTGCATGCGTAGAAGCGCACATTCCGACTTTCAGCACTACGTTTCTAATAAGAGACTATTGGGTGCTTCCGGGTCCAGAATCGACAATGTCATTTTGCATCTTGTTAAGAACCATTTCGCGCAGTCAGAGATTGTTACCGTGAACAAACTTGTGTCGACCTTTTTTTATGCTAACCCTGCGTATTTCTGAAGTGCTACGGTGAGTGGGTTCATACCCCCTGAAGCATTGTTGTATCTAAATGCACACGGTTATTTGTCAGATTCGCTGAGCGTTCAAATTATTTACCATCTTGCTAGAATAGCGACAGATAAACGAATCCTCTACATGCCGAAGGACTGAGGAGAAGGGAGCTTTGACTTGAGATATACCCGTGTGGGATTCAGTTAACGACGACTGGGTGAATAGGAAGAGATATTGGTGTTTCGACTGGCTTGAGGCTGGTCTTTCCAGTGCCGAGTTGGAAGTCACATATTAAGGTCCGGCCCGGGATTTAGGTTAAGGCAGTTTAGTTTTTTTTATTATGTACTTATACTTAAAAGGTGGGCGCCGCGCCGTGGCGTAAGTGGTTAGTGTGTCGGACCACTGCGCGTAAGGTTCCAAGTTCGAATCCCAGAAAACACGAAAAAGTTGTTTCATGGTTCCACCTCTCGCGAACGTCTGACAAACATCCGAGAGTATTGTTGTCTCGAAAAAGGTTCTCAAACCAAATTGCCCTTCGGATACGGCACTAAACTATAGGCCCCTTTCATTTGTGTGAAAAATATAACGCATACAACATGAGTGGTTGGGAGAAGCTAGGCCCTGGCACTTAAAGAGCTGTTGCGCTAAATATTTATTTATTTATTTTTATTTCATTTCCTGCTTTTAATTCAGGCTCATTATTTCGAAGCTGCTTGAGATTTACTCCCAGGTATTTGGAGTTCTTGCTATCGGTATCACGTTCTCATGTCCGATAGTTAAGGCTGCACATCATGAATGTACAGGTTGAACAGCAATGGAACGAGTGCAGATCCCTGTGGCAGGCCGTTGTTAAGTTGCTTGTACTTTCTCTTCGTCTCATTTAACAAAAAACGACTGCTTAGCATAGTGTTAACGACTTGGCACATTTTTTTAAATTGATTTTTTTTTACAGGTTTATAAATCAGGCCCAAGCGTCACACTGTGTAGCATGCTGCTGTGAGGTCTACAAACTTTGCATCTGTTTTGAGTTTTTATTTCAAACCTGGTCTGGGTGGGTGGGTCGTTAACGATTGCTTGTTCTATCGGGATGACTTAAAGAGCTGTTGCGCCAAACATTTTTTTTTTTTTTTTAAAGGTTTTCCCATGTTTCTCCTTAAAGTGAAATAAAAAATACAAGAATTAAGTTTTAAAACAATCGTAATATGAATACTCAGCACCCTTCAGGTCAGTTACTTTAAGGCATTATAATAATGTAGTCTGAGTAGAAAAATAAACCTTTAAAAAAATATCTATACATTTGGTTCTACATACTTTAAAGATTGTTTGCGGACGGCTTATAATCTGAACTTTCTAATAGTTTGTATCATAAATTATGCGTATAGTTTCGAAAAGGTTATCTTCGTTAACCTTGCGTAGGCACCGATGTCCTGGAGTCCATGGTAGTGCCGGATTCTTACAGACCAAAAACACCTCCCGTCGGCATTTGCGGACCGAATATAATCCCTCGATTATTAGACGAGGGTCGATGTAGGGCAGTCACTATTTCGCTATTGGGTGCTCAAAGTCGCGTTGCGTATGCGTTTTAGGCGTCTAAGATCGCGTAGAATTCTCGCCGTCGCGTCGCTTACCGCATTCCACTTTTTTCACTGGAAGTCCTATGGCTAACTATGTTTTCTGCAGCCCGCTATTCACAGTCTCATACTTGTATTTACAAAGATGTACGTAATTCCTGTAGCAATCACGACCCATTACAAATAGTGTTATGTAGAAAGTTTGTTTCTAGAGATCGATGTCGGGCTTTACTTAAAGCTGGACATTCGCAGAGGAAGTGGGAGAAAGTTTTCTTCTCATTTACATTTTTACAACAGCGGCAGTGTGTGTTAAAAAATGATGCCCAGTCTAAACGCATGCGTGGCTACTGACCAATGACCTGTGTTTATCGCTCATATTCTTACACCGTCTGTCCGAGTCCTTTTTTCAAGCTCTTGTGATCTAGCCCAGTTGTACTTCTGCCAAATCTGCCTAGAAATGACGCAAATCTGCAGGCTATTCCACCTTCTGTTTGTCATTGATCGAAAGTGTGAAAAGATTTGACTCTTGACAGTTCCCATCGAAACGAGGACTAACTCTGTGAGGGATCTATCAAGGGTAGATCCCCTCCTCACCAGTTCGCCGGTCCGTTCATTCCTCTCTATGTTGTTATGACCTGGCACCCAGAGAAGATTTTGGTCCGACAATCTAGCGGCGAGAGCTCTTCCCTATACAATTCCATCAGCTGAAAAGACGATGTTATTGAAATCAGGGTCTGACTATCAAGGAAAATGGCGGTATTATCAATGCTTTGTCCGACACGTACTCACGTACGTACGTATTGCCAGAACTTCCGTGTGGAAGACACTGAATGAATCGGAAGGCATAAGGATAGTGATCATTTCAGTGTTTCCGAAAAGATTCCTACACCGATCAGTCCTTCCTAGAGTCGTTGGTATATATTGTAAAAATTAAATTATAAATTCACCTCTTTCCCAGTGTGCTCTGGAAGTTAAATCGACTGTGAAAATGTGTTGTAAATTCAGTTTAGGTATGGTATAGTCGGTCAGAGTTTTCCCCAGTTCTCCTGGTAACGAAAACACCTGGAGACAGTTCAAAGGGAAGAAACATATAAACGTTTTCATTGCAGAACTTTTTACAAAGGACAGAAGTAAGTTTGACTCAATATATGTTTTTACTACAACAGGACACAAACAAATGATCTCCTAAACAAAACTTGGACAGATATCTTATTTATAGTGGCGAGTAGCTCGAGTCAGTTGAAAACCGTGGAGCTATATCAGGCATTGATGGGCGCCGTGGCGTAAGTGGTTAGTGTGTCGGATCACTACGCAAGTTCGAATCCAAGAAAACACCAACAAGTTTTTTCACGGTCCCACCTCTTGCTAGCGTCTGACAAACATCCGAGAGTATTGTTATCACGAAAAAACTTCTCAAATCGCCGTTCGGATTCGCCACTAAACTGTAGGTCCATTCCATTCGTGTGAAAAATATAACGCACACAACATGAGTGGTTGCGAGAAGCTAGGCCCTGGCACTTTAAAGAGCTGTTGCGCCAAATTTTGTATTTGTGTATCAGGCATTCCTCAAAACACAGACTGCCGCCGTTGCAAGTATGCGACAGTGAAAGAATATTTACTAGTATTTCAATTGCGAAATCAATTTTATTGAATGTATAGACAGCAGTATCGTCTGTGAACATAGCCAATTCACAATTTGGTATAGAACAGATCCTTGTGGCTGGTATTATTTTACTGGACGAATACACTTTTAGGACAGACATTCACAACAATCTATTTCTATAACTTGGAGACTTGGTGAGATGTGCTATGGTGTCATCGTTACGCTACCAGGTTTTAGATTAGGAATACGTTTAGCCTCTTTCCGAGTTTAAGGAAAATAACCCAACCGATGACAATCGGTTAGTCCATGCTTTCTTTCCTCTATGTCAAGAGTAGTGGTAATGATACCAGTTATAGATTCACTTTTAGGTTTAAAATAATCTAGTCAAGTAATTTCATCCCTCAACCTAGGAAGCACCGCACTATCACGTTTCCTCTTGTGAGAAAATTACTCAAAGGGTTTCTTATTACGCTTGACGGATAGCCCGTTCTTCGCGCATTTGATAACGGTTCACACTCAAAGGACTCTTCTAATTTAAGTATACAAACATCGTTTGCATACCCTTGGATCTGAAGTCTTAAATTTGCACTACATCAACGAAAACGTTATCACACCATTTACTCTCAGTAGTCAGTATCCTACGGGACAGAATTAAATCAATTTAATGTCGATTTCATAGTGCCTTCTGCCACCGTTATATACATAAGTACATGGGATCAAAGATAGCATTATAATAAGCACTCTCCATGTCGGCAAACACTCCAAGACTATCTATTGACAAGATCGCCAAGGGCAGATTTATAGAATCTACCACTCTGTCTATCAATGTGATAGGATACTGTCTACTCAGAGGTTTCTTTCTGAAACTACCGATTTCATCAACTTTTCCACCATGCTTCTAAAAAAAAATTGTTTTTTTATGAAAACTTAGAGGCTCGAAGAGAGGTCATAAACGAGATTTATTCACAATAATGTTATTGATATATTGATATATTAAAGGGAAAGGAAAACGGTTTCTTCAAAATATTCAAAATATTTCTATGCATATAATAAAATTGTTAGAGTAAAACCGTTTCCAGACGCATCACACAAAAACTACTACACGAAATTGAACGGGAATCTTACAGTTATATTGCTTAAAGTCCAGCTTAAAAAATGTTGAACGTTTTATCGTGATCTGCTGTTCAGAAGCCGAGATTTAATCAAAAATATCTTTTGCAAACTTCAGAATTTATTTAATTTTTTCTTGATCATGATCTTGAATCTGCACTCTCGTCTTCTTCCTTATTTCAGCGAGGCTATGATCCAAAAATAGGGGATCATAACCCGCCCACTTCACCGAATTTCTACTGATCCGCCTGTGGGGTTCGCCTATTTTACCTCAGAAAATATCGGCAGACCTGCCGATTTTGGATCACTCGGTTACTGAGGCCAATGAAATGCCGATGTCGTTCCATTTGTGTGATCCAGGCGTTTATAGGCCTGCCTGTCCTGCCTCGCGATGTCTTTGGAACGTTCATTGATATTACCTTTTTAACACGGTTCAAATGATCTCTTCTGTAAACGGGACAATACCAGCTGAGCCGGTCACGCTCTATCTTTTGTACGATGGTTTCCTTGACGTGAAGGCTTCCACGGATCTTCGAACTTCTTATTCGATCAAGCTTTGTCACTCCTCCTGTCATGCGAAGCATCTTCATCTCAGCTGCTGTTAATTTACTCTCATACTTTTTGTACATCGTCCAACATTGTGAACCGTATTTGCGCACTGGACGCACAACTGTAGTGTAGAGCCTTCCTTTCAACTAAGGTGGCATTTTTCTGTCACAGAAGATAGCGGAATTTTCTGGCCACTTCATCCACCCTACGCTTACGCGATGATTGTTGTCGTCATCACAATTTGCTTTGCTATTGATCATAGATCCCAGATATTTTAACTTTTCGCACTCGGGAAGCACTGTTTCATTCAAATAAATGTCTGCAATAGACCTGAGTGGATCAGAGAACTGGCAGCACAAGCACTCTGTCTTTGTTTAACTAATGCGATACCCATTTCCCTCCAAAACGTCCACCCACACATCAAGTGCTCGTTGCAGGGATGTAGAATCCTCACTTATGATGGCTCCATCGTCAGCAAAGAATAATTGATGTACGTAGGGGTCCGTCAGAGCAAAGGACTTAAAACGCTTTCCTAGTGCGCCCCGACTTTGATTGGGAATTCTTCGGTTACTCCAGGGGGGCACCTTACTCGTGTCTTTGCTCCTTCGTACATGTCCATGATCATCTGTACATAGGTTTCTGGAACCCATCGATGCCTTAGCGCCACCCATATCAGATCTCTTGGTCTGATATGACCGCATTCTGTCGAATGCCTTTTCAAAGTCAACCAATACAATATGCAAATCCTTTAAGGAATCACGATGTTTTTCCATTATGATTCTTATACTTTGGATTCCATCTGTGGTTGATTTACCCGCGACAAACCCGCACTGATCATCAGACAGCCCTATTATTTTTCGCAGTCGGCCACCTAATACCCGCTCAACGATCTTCGTGGTGTGTGACATCAGCTTGATCGAACGGTAGTTATCACAGTTTCGCGTATCACCCTTTCCTTTGTATACAGGGAAACTCGAATCTGCACTCAGTGGAGGTAATCATTTTTTTCTTTCTTTATTCTCCTTTCGCTGTCTCTTCGTAATCTTTAAGAGCAGAGCCGACTGGCTGATGGAATGAATTTCTTATTCTTTGGATTCCTTTTCTATTATACCTGCTCGACGAGTTGTGCGGTGCGAGTGGTCTGGTGATTCCCACTGTGGAAATTATAATATTCAGCTTACGCTTACCCTTAGCGGAGCGACGAAGTCGCATAAGCGGCTAAACCCCTCCGGGAAGCGGAGTTTAAATAAATGAATCGCGCGAAGCGCGCCACTTACCCTCTGTTAGCAACACTGAAGGTACGTAGTTTCAATTGAAATATCGGTTGTCAAAAGTCAATTTTCAAAGTTCGAGATCTTCAAAACTAAACGAGATATCAAAAAATTTTACTGTTCAATGTGTCGAGATCTATTAGAAAACATAAAAAAATCGTGGCGCCACTGATATCGTAACATCCCTGTATTTTTAACTGCACAATTAAATTTAGTATTAAAATAATAAGAAATTGATTATATTTAAATTTAAGCGTCAAAATTAAATTTTTTATTTTGTTTCGGGTGACACAAAAAAATATCCTCTTGCCTTTTGGCTAATGTGCAGACTAAAAATATGGTATCCACCATAAAGGCGATAACCCACGATGTGACACCATTGCTTGATTATCAAAACCCGGATTGATCGTTTCTTGTTTGGTTGACCTAATCGTATAGTGACGTCTCAAGTCAAGTAAAAATAAAGTTTATGCAATTTTTAACGTCCCGCAACATATTGTAATAAAAGACTATCTTAAGAAAATCTTCGAAAATATTTAATTATGTTAAAGCAGAACAGCTCTCTTAAGGCAATGACACCATTGTTATATTTTTCTCTATGTACAAACGGTTCCTCCGCCTGCACAGCAATGTAATTAATATAATTTATCGGCTTTCTCCGATATCATTAGATCACGTTCGAATTTCATTACATACACACCCAATCGTTTAATTAAATTTCATTAATACCAGGAAATAAGCGCCGAGAAGAAAACACAATGAGAACCAAACGGATTAACTTTATTGAAAAGGCTTGCAGAAGATATCCTCGGGTAGCTCTTTCATTGCCCTGGTATTCTTTATTGAGCACTACTTCAGCTTTCTTGGCACGTACTTAGGATTCATCCATTCATATACACATACATAACGGATTCGTTCATTCCTCTTCTTCCTCTTATTTTTTTTTTTTATTAGAAAAGTTTACACAGCCAGTCGTAGCAAAGAGTCGGGTTAGCATCTTTTACCAATAATATTTATCTTTCTGTTTCTATTATATTGCTAACCTTTTCCCCAAAAGCAAAGGCAAGAAACGTTCAAAGATGATGGGGTTTCAGTTTGCGCTGAGGGGTGGGGGGTAGAGGGTAATCGGAATGATAAAGAATGTCGTGTTGAAGATCAGTGGGCCGACGACGAAGTTTGGCCGAAGGATTTTTAATATTAGAAGGAATGACAAAACGGTATTGCCCCATTTATGATGATAAATGCGTCAAAGCGGGACAACGTGCGCATATAGAGAAATGGGATTATGGCCTGGTGAAGGGTGAGTGAAGCTGTGCACAGGTTGTGCACATTTATATACTCATATATTCTGGATAATAACATTATTCCGCAGAGATCTCTTTCGGGTACAAATGCATGCACAGTGTTTGCATTTTTAAGGCGGCATTGGTTGCGGAGATGTTCACCCTATTTACCGGCATAGGGGGATGACATCTGTTGTTGTCTATCTTTGAATAGAATTGGCTGATGTTAGTAGGAATGGATTTGAATGGGAGAACTTCTGTCGATTCGATGGGGTGCTTTATGCAAAATATATGAAAATTATGTTTCAATTATGTAAGCTAAATTTGAAAGAAAGCTGAGGTAGCATATGGCACTTTCACAGGCGTAATTAACTTTTTTTTATTGTTCCTATTAGTGTGGGGGAATGATTGCAGCAATATGGCGTCTGTCGCACCAAATCACAACCAAGTTTATGTAAGTTTTCTGATTAATCTCATTTGTTCCTTATACCTACAATACATATATATGTATGTAAGCAGGCACACTATTAGGATTTGAAATAAGTTAGAATGGACCTCTTGCTCTCCTAGCTTTTACAATACCTTTTAGAACTATTCTGAGAAGGAGATGGCATGAAATAGTATGCTGGATCGAAACAAGTTTACCAACCGATGAAGGTCTCGGCTCAAGACACCTTCTCCCATGTAGTTACATGTGTAGAAACTAAGGCATCTGAAGTGGGCCTAGAGAAGATGAGTCTCTCTGGCCTCTATTCTCGTTAGTCTATGAATTGGCGCCGATAGTAGACTAAAATATGATCTGCGGTTTCGCTGCCATAACAATTTCTTTGAGTAAACCTGGCAGCATGTTACGTCTATTTAGGCCTTTTTCTCATTTTTAGGTTGCAGTTGTGAAGATGAATGTTGGCTTGGCTCATCAATGTGGATGTTTATCAGATATCTACCCCTTCCATAGCTTTACCTGGATCGCCATGTCTGTTTTACCCTCAGGCGGGATATTACCCGTGTAGCAGCTACTTCCTTATTACTTTTATATTATTCTTTGCTGCTGTCCTGAATGACAGGCTGGGTTTTGTTAAAGATATTTGTTTTAAATTTCGGGTAAGCCTCTGCACTTCCAAATCAATTTTTAGTTACTTACTTTCAATATTTTGTCAACGCCAAGATAAACACTGTTGTTACACATTTTTACTTCATGTTTGTGATCTTTGTATCAGCAGAGTCCCCTTGTGAATTATGTGATGTGGAAACTTCGTGTCAGCTATGATCATGTTTGTGATCGTATGTTATATCAAGTAGTCCTCTTGTCTTCTTTTTGGTCATACTGCTAAAGGAGCCCTCCCTTTCTAGACATGTATACTACCGTGCTCGTATGGTTTGCCCATAATCTCCGCGAAGCTATCTTCTGTGCCGTCACCTATTTTCTCATGATCACATATTGAAGGTGGACTTAGGTTGATGACCGATGTCTCAACTCCCTTGATACATGCGTGCTGAGTGATGGAACAAGCGCACCCACAATCTCCTTAACAGAAGATCTTGTATGCTATTTGTGCCTAAGGCCTCTTAGACCGGGAAATACCTCACCGACTGCGGTGGATCTTAAAGACGCATGCATTTCAGATTGAAGCTGTTCATATTTTTATAGACTTCCCACCTATGACAGCGTTTACAGACGAGCTGCAGATGGCTATGTATTGTCTTAGCACCCTTGCTAAGCTCATCCATATAAGTAGGATGCGGATGAAGAATGCAGGTTGTTCCATCAAAGGCAAAGTGGACAACCTTTGATTTCAAGAAAGCGCTTCAACAAGACGACACGCGAGCCATAATTTTAATTATATAATTATGTATTTGGTCAGAAGTGTGATTATTATTCTAACGGTGAATCAGCTCACCCTAAAGGATAATAATAGTAACTACCAAATACTCAGGCAGAAGCTCATAATATACACCTCTAACTTTAAAGAATAGCTTTTGTATACCCTGAGAATATTGCATGGTTTCGCAGTTTTGTTTATATTAGGACGTTGTCGATGTCACTGTACAGCTCATATAGTTTGCCATTGAACCTTTTTCTACAAAACCAGTCAGCGCAAACAGGGCAAACACGACCGAATATCTTACGAAGAATTTTTCTCTCCGACCAAGGACATATTCATCCGCCTTCAATAAGGTTCGTGTTTCAGCGCCATAAAACAGGACTGGGATGATCAGAGTTTTATATAACGTCTCCCTAGTTGTTCGAAACAGGGCTTTACTGCTGAATTGCGCTATTAATCCAAAAAAAAAAAAAACAGCGTTTGGCAAGAGTTATTCTTCGCTTGATTTCTGCGCTGATATCATTGGCAGTATTAATAGCAGAGTTATGGTAGACTTTTAGGGACTTTCCCTTACTACCTCAAAGTTGTAGCAGCCCACTGTGACGTTCTGTCAAATTCATCGATGTTGATTTTCCCTTCTTGTAGACAGCATATACTTGGTTTTGCCCTCGTTTGCCGCTAAACGCATTTTTCTTTTGCTATTTTGAATTTGATAAAGTCACTGTGATATATTTCAAAAGTTATTTTAGTGCGAGCCGTATAATACTTTGCCGTTTATTGTAGTGCCAAGGTAGCATGTTCTTACAAACCGGATTATCAAATGTTGTAGCTTACTAGATCTAGATATGTCCTTTGGGTTCTTAATACTCTTATTTTGGTACAGCAAAGCCGGGAGATTTATTGCTTTTGAGTACCTTATTATTATTATTTGTATAGAGTTATTTTGCACTGTGACCTAGTGGTCTATTATGTCCCCTGCTAGTACCTTGGAGGGATTTATTCCGTCGTTAAAGTTACCCTCGCAAAACAATTCCTTCGGAATTGTGTTTGAAGGTCATACACTCTTACTTTGCCTTGGCGAGAATAGTTCACCTTAGAGCTCTCTCTTCAAACCAGTTTCTTTTAGGAATCTGAGAAGGAGAAGTGGATCCATGGTAGGTAGATCCTTATCTGATATTTGGTACTTGCCCAAGTATTCCAATCTTTTGTGAGTCAGTGCCCCACAAGATTCCAGAAGGTGCTCCGGAGTCTCGTTTGACTCATTGCAGAATCTGCAAAGGCCTTCATTGGTTATACCTAATTTCCGTAAGTGCTCCCTGAGCTTGCAGTGGTCCGTTAGTATTCGTAGGTTATTCTTGCTAATGCAGATACAGGTTTCGAATCTTTTCCAGTTGCAACATCCCAGTAGTTTCTTAGCTTGCGACCTGTGGTGTTATTCTAAGTTCTTGCCCTGTCTTCTTTCTCCATTTTCCTGAATTCTTCGCGTATGGTATGTTCCACTATTACGCAGAATGATTCAGGTCCAATTAAGGGCTCCGCAGCTCCCCCTCTTGCCAAGGCGTCTGCTGATTCATTACCTTTTATCCCGACATTACCGGGTATCCAGTAAAGCGTAACATTGTTGTTTCTACCTTATTCATTAAGTTTGTGTAGGCATTCCCACACAAGTTTTTTTTTCACCGCAGGTGATTGTTGTTTCTCTGCTACACTACCAAAAAAATAAGAGCACTATTCGTTGCTGATAAGGCACTCTTACACCAAAAATGGGTCCATTGTGCTCCTGCTAAGTAAGATCGAGTAGATTATGTCATGTAGCTTTCGAATCATTTGGATTTCGAAATGAATATGTAGATTTCAGCCATGCAAGCGTTGCAAAGATCATTTAGAAAATAATTCCGCTTATATAGCCTCCCTATATTTGGGAGTGCTGAAACTTTGAGCACAATGCACAATGCCCAATGATGACATTGGTTAGTTTGGGGAAGGTTCTCCTGCTCTGCAATACGGTAGAACGTCTTTGATCAAGTGTTGGACACATCAACCCAGCGGTATTGCACTGGTCTAGATGCTTCAAACTGTGTTTCTTTTGTTAACTACATACATCCCCCCCCCCCCCCCCTTCGGGTAGGGGTTAGAATATACCCGAGGTAGGCATGCCTGTCGTAAGAGGCGACTAAAATCCACCCTCCGTATACCGAGTATGGCGTATACAAAAAACATGCAATGAACAAAACAAAAGATTTAAATACCCCAGGTGGCAGTCCAGGTAAACTGGAAAATCCACCCTCTTCGGAGGTCGGCTCTACGGATTCTGGGGAGAGCCATTTATTGCACCTTATAAATCCCTTCTCAAAAAGTACAAGGGTATCTCGATCTCCACCAACAAGATCGAACGTCTCCGGAAAAAGAAGTCCGCCGGAAGCGCAAACGCGTGAAAAACGGGACTCAGCGAAATCTAAAAGCATTGAGGAGGAAAACGACGTACTCCGTACCAAGCTTAGCGAAATGGAGCTACTCTATCGTGAGCTCAAGAAAGAGGTAGATTTACTCAGGCAAGAAAATAATGCCCTAAAAAACACGTACCTACAAAAAGAAAATACAGTTAGCTCACATCGCTCACCTAGTCGCGAATACCAGACGGATGAAGAAGAGCTAACACGCGAAACGAATTGGGTCGAAAAGAAACGACCAAGCAAAAAACGAAAAGCTGGTTCCTCACCGGAAGTCGAGCCACAAAAAGATGAAAAGCGCAAGGAGATGCAAGAAAAGCAACAACAACCAAAATTACGTCCTCCGCCACCGATAAACGTCGTTGGAATTACGGACTATAATAAGTTGCATTGCCTCCTTAAAGGAACTCTGGCTTCGAAGTTTAAGGTGACATCTCTGCGAAACAATACGTGGAAAATCAATGTCGATGATGCCGACGGTTACCGATCAGTATCTAAAAAATTGAATGCCGAAAAGATTCAGTGGTATACTTATGAAAATAAGTTAGAAAGACCACTGCGTGTTGTAGCAAGGGGACTCCACCCCTCGTGCACTAAAGAAGATGTAATGCACGACCTTCAAGACAAAGGCTTTAAAATTCTTGATGCCGTCAATATTATCAAGAAGGAGAAGCAACAGTCGGAGGGAGATCATGAAAAATTGGTAAAGCGCGGTCTTCCACTATTCATGCTTAGTTTTGATAAAGACGAAAATAAAGATATTATATATGGTATCAAGACTATTCTAAACATCGTGGTCAAAATCGAACCCATGCGTAAGACCTCCAAATCGATCCCGCAGTGTAAGCGCTGTCAAGGCTTCAATCACACGCAGACTTACTGCCAGAAAGAGCCGCGATGCGTCAAATGCGCAGGTAAACATCTCTCGGAAGAGTGTTACCTAAACAAGCAAACCCCAGCCACTTGTATAAATTGCAAAGGAAAACATCCTGCGAACTATCGAGGTTGCGAAGTGGCGAAAGAGCTTCAAAAACGCCGCGATACGCTAAAAAATTCGATGCGTCCGAATATGAAACCAATCAAGAACAGACCCAAAATAGCTACGAAAAAAGCAGCGAAAGATAGAAAGTCCGTCAATATTAACTTAAGATCGGTTAATGATAAAAAATCCGAAAGTAATAGAGATAAGGTAACAGAAGCAAAATCTCCGAATATTGGCGTGCAGTCTTATGCTCAAGCGGCGAAGACAGTTAAGGGTACGTACACGACCGACAACTCACGGGAGATCAAAGCAAGAAACCGTCCAAACTTTAATGTAAAAACTCCTTCTCAAGTTGCGACATTGAAAAATAGTGATAGAGGTAGTTCAGAAGATCATGTATCCAATGTTTTTTCCCTAATTCTTGCGAAACTTGAAGAGCAATGCAAAACAAATAAACTAATTTTCGAGAGACTAGTTGCACTAGAAAACAACATTCATAACACGCGCACTTCAACCAGAATATGAAAGAAACGCTTAAAATTCTTACTTGGAACGCTAACGGGCTCATACAAAGACTCGACGAGTTAGAAATATTTATGCGAGAGAAAGATATTGATATATGCTTGGTCTGTGAAACTCATCTGAAAAAGCAATCGAATATTAAGATAAGGGGATATAGCGGATATCACGCCTTTCACCCATCGGAAAGAGCCAGAGGCGGATCATCTTTGTTTATAAAAGAAAATATCGAACACTCAGCGGAAATAAAAATTGAATTAGAAGCAATGCAAGTAAGCACGGTACGCGTTAGAAATAGACATTTTGCTTTCAACATTTCGTCTATATATTGTCCACTGCGATGTAAACTTGAAGAAAGTGATTTCACAAACATCTTCAACTTCCTTAAACCAAATTTTATTATTGGTGGTGACTTCAACGCGAAACACCCCTTCTGGGGCTCAAGATACGCCTCTCAGAAAGGTAGAAAGCTTTATAATGCGGGTATGCAATTCAGTTGTGATTTTTACTCGACGGGTAAACCAACATATTGGCCAACTGATAGAAATAAGATACCAGATCTGATTGATTTCTTTGTTGTTAAAGGAATATCTAGCAACTGTATAAAAGTTGAAGAAAGCTTTGATCTCTCCTCTGATCATTCTCCAATCATTATGACGATAAGCGAAGCTTTGATTAAAAAAGTAGGACCGGCCAGATTAACTGGCGCGAAAACTAATTGGGACGGCTTTAAAAAAGATATTGAAGCAAATATTGAGCTGAGCGTATCACTTAAAACGCCCTATGAACTTGAAGTTGAAGTAGATCGCTTCGTCGAAATCTTACAGGATGCCGCGTGGAAGAATACTCCCAACCTAAAGAGAACCCCGGCCAGTTACATTAAAATTTATCCGCAGGAAATAAAAGAGATGATTAAGGAGAAGAGAAAAGCGCGTAAAAGATGGCAACAAACTCGGGCTCCGCAACATAAAGCACATCTTAACCGTTTGTGCAACTCACTAAAACGATCTATTAAAGACCTTAAGAATAATGAAATACAAACTTACCTAGAAAGCTTAACGGCAGAAAAAGATTCTAACTATTCGCTTTGGAAGGCTATAAAAGGTATTAAAAAACCTCAAATTCAAGCCGCGCCAATTAGGAAAAATCAAGACGAATGGGCCAGGCATGATAAAGAGAAAGCGCAAGTTTTCGCCGCCCACCTGGAAGAAACTTTCAAACCGTTTGATGGACAAGCACTTATTGAAAATATAAATACGTCGTATATAGACAATAGCGTGATAAGAAATGCAACGCTTACCGAACTTAAGGAAGAAATAAAGAAACTTAAACCTAAGAAAGCTCCTGGATACGACCTAATTACGGGAGAGGTTCTTAAAGCACTACCAAGAAAAGCTCTAATTAAGCTTCTGTTCATTATAAACGCCGCGATTAGACTAGAATATGTTCCCAGTCAATGGAAAGTCGCCGAAGTTATAATGGTCCTTAAGCCTGGAAAACCGCCGAATGAAAAAACCTCTTATAGACCGATTTCGCTTCTTCCAATTATATCCAAAGTGTTCGAGAGAATATTGGTTAGGCGAATACAGCCGGTTATAGAAGAAGGGCATCTCATCCCTGATCATCAATTCGGATTTAGAAGTAAGCATTCAACAGTTGAACAAGTACATCGAATAACACATGTAATCGAAAAATCACTTGAAGAAAAAAAGATTTGTTCAAGCGTATTCCTTGACGTTTCTCAAGCCTTTGACAAGGTCTGGCATGAAGGCTTAAAGTTTAAATTACGACAAGTTCTGCCAGAGCACCTATATAATATTTTGAAGAACTACCTTACGAATAGACTATTCCGCGTCAAATGTGGAAACGAATATTCAGATTTTAAGGAAATAATGGCTGGGGTGCCGCAAGGAAGCGTTCTTGGTCCAGTCTTATATCTATTATACACTCGTGATATACCGCAAGTAGAAGGCACTGAGCTAGCTACATTTGCCGACGACACTGCTATCTTGACAGTAGGTAAAACGGTCGAAGATACTACAGAAAAACTGCAAGAAGCTTTGAATAGAGTAAATGAATGGACAAAGATTTGGCGAATCGCACTCAACGAGACCAAATCTGTTCATGTAAATTTTACTTATAAAAAAATAAATAATTTGCCGATCTTTTCAAACTCGGTTCAAATCCCGTTTGCAAACGAGGCTAAGTATCTTGGAATGACACTTGATACAAAGCTGAAATGGAAAACGCACGTTAAGAAAAAACGCAAAGAACTAGATAACAAATATCGAGAAATGTATTGGTTACTTGGAAAATATTCCAAGCTTAATATATATAACAAACTGCTTTTATATAAGCAAGTGCTAAAGCCTGTATGGACATATGGTATACAACTCTGGGGTTGTACCAAAATAAGTAATATTAAAATTTTACAAACTTTTGAAAACAAAGTGCTAAGAGGTATTGTAAATGCGCCATGGTATATCAGAAATAGCGATATCCACAGAGACCTTGGCATTAAAACAATCGAAGATGAAATTCAAACCTACGCGAGAAAGCATAGAAGTCGACTAGTCGACTAGTCACGTAAATATTACAGTCCTCCAACTTTTGGAAGAAAGAAATTTACTGCGCCGTCTACAAAGAACCAAACCTTTAGACCTAGCGCGATAAGTAACCGCGTCTAAACTGCGGAGCTGGCAGGAACTTCTAATGGGAAGGTACCTGCAAAACGTCATTATTTCGCGAAACGAAAACTACTTGATAAGTCGAATACTTAGTTGTAGTATAAATAAAAACAAGTCTGTTTTGAAGGGAGGTTTTTTAGTGGGTAAGAATCCCACACTACTATGAGCACGCGCTGTCGATCCTCATAGTGTCTTGTTGAAGATTTTCACCTACCCTCGGAAAAAAAAAAAAAAAAAAAAAAAAATACATCGGTGTAAATAAAGTACTAATCAAGCGACACTGATGGGCCGATACCTGTAATGCCTTAGCTCTTGGTAGCAGAAGATCCTTGTCAGGATAATTCAGCAGCTTTAAAATTCTTTGCAATATCGCAGTGACTGGTACTAAGCACAGAGTGATGATATAGTGTTAAGATACCTCATTGAAGGACAAGCGGCAGTCCTTCACTGCCTCATCGTTATGGATATAAAGATGCCAGTATGCAATGCAGTATTAATTGCCAATCAGCTTACGGCACGCATAGCGACATCATCGTACTTACTTTAATTATTTCCTGTATCCCCTTGTGGGTCCTAGGGCCTCTACTAACCCTACGCGCCATCGTGTACGGTTTCAGGCAATGTGTCTGAGTTCTCCCCAACTTTTCCCCAACTGCCGTGACTCCTTCTCGACTGTTCTTCGCCATGTTCTCCTCGGACCACCAGGTCTTCTGCCATCCTGAGTTGAGGGGTTCCATTGCATAGCATGGTTCACTATGGAACTATCACCCTTTCGAAACATGTGACCAATCCACTGCCACTTCCGTCGTTGGATGGTTGTGCCTATTGGTTCCTGACCCATTCTCTCGTAAAGGTGTTCGTTAGAGATACGATTGGAACAGAAAATCCTTCAGATATTGCGGAGGCACCTATTAACGAACGTTTGCAACTTTCTGATGATAGTAGTGGTCACTCTCCACGTGCTGCATCTATAACACAGTACGGATTCAACGTTGGAGTGGAACAGTCTTAGCTTGGTGTTCAAACTGATTGCATTGCTTCGCCATATTTTGGACAACATCCCGAACGCGGACTTTGCTTTGGCGATCCTGTTGGCTATATCCAGTTCGGTTCCACCATAGGTCGAGACAATACTCCCTAGATACTGGAAATCCTCTACTTTCTCTACCGGTTGTCCAGCAATGCATATTTGAGCCGATAAGTTTGTACCAAGGCTGATAATTTTAGTTTTTGCCGTATTAATTTTCAGCCCCCTGTAATTTGGTAGAGGTCCATAATTCTGTGAGAGAGTAAGTATACACCGTCAGGGTAGTCAAGATGTTTCAGTAAGAGTCCATCCAACCTGTGTTATTTGTTCTCAAGAGAAATTCATTGAAGTCTAGGCTCCAGAGCAAAGGGGAAAGCACTACCCCGCTAGGCTAGTCTCCTAACAGAGTTTCTTCTAAAAGATGAATTTATCACTCTGCTTTTAAGTATGTGCTCTATGATTGAGAGGGAGCATAAAGTATCCAACCAACCCGGAACCCTATAGCTGAGCTAAGCGGTCACAGTGCGTCTTACTGAATACTTAAATTTATCCAAATTTGCTGAGTATGGCTAACACCTTGCCCATAAATACACAATACAAAGATCCTCGTACATAGGACCATTGGGGAACAACTTTTTAAACCACAGTTCGCATACCATCAGTTCCTACAGCGACCGTTTTCATGAAAAAATATTTTTAATGTTTACGAGTATTGTACCTCTACCTAGACTACTCGAATCTTTCACACCGCAGACGTTAATCCAATTTGTCTAAATGTTCTCAGAGATCAAATACCATGCCTAATCTTGTCTTTAGATCTACTTGATGTCGATTACCTTCACTTCTGATTTCAAGTTTTCGCCACCTCTTTAAAGCCTTTTTTTCGCCATTTTAAAGGTATACCAAGAGAAAAAATACTGAATAGCGCGACGAAGTAGCATTTTTCCATTATTTAACTTTAATTTATATTCTGCTCCGTTAAGTCCAAATTTAACTATTCCAACCCTCCAGACTCATACCCAACGCTCGTCCTTTGGACTTTCACTGTTCTCTCGTTTTGTGTGTTTTCGCAAAGGGATGCTGTGTGCAAATGTCAGGAGGTTGGATGTAATCTCACTCCCTCTGCCTTTCATCGGTTGAACAAAAAAAAAAAAAAAACATCCAAGAAGCTAACGTTGCAAATTTTAGTTGATTTAATAAAATTATACCCATGAGACTAATTTATTCACTACACCAACACCAGGTACTCTCCTATAGCGTGGTAGCCTTGTGTATCCTTCTCTGTGTTGCATATTGACGTAGCATTTGTCCATTATATACTCCCTGCCGATATTTGTTTTTCTTGCTGCCGTTTTCTTAACTTTTTTTTTTTCTTTTTTCTTTGCTCAGACTCTAGGGTAGATTCCTCCCTTTAAATATTTGCTGATATATTACATAATGTTATTATGTATAAAATTAGGATCTACATTGCCATTATGTATTCTGTGCAAGGTGTTTCTCGATTGCCCGGAGTGCCATTTGTCAGCTGATAAATGGAAGTTTTGGAAGAATTGATGGCGGGCTTAAGTGAAGATTTGGCGTAGTAAGCAGTTGTAGTTGGATTAGCTTTGCTTAGGTAAATTGTAATTTGTGTGTTTTTTTTATTTTTATTGGTATCTGCTCATTTTAATATTTGTGGACACATTTGTTTAATTTATTTAGTGGGTATGTGGGTGTAGTATGAGGCAATCAATGTAATTTCAGAGAGTTCATGCAAAGTAGAACGTGAGGGAGTTCACTGAACTTTTTGTGATTTGCTTACCTTTCTTATTAAAAGGTGGTTGCACATAAATATTTAAAGACAGGAAGTATATAAAATGATTTTTAATAATTTAAATAAATATTTGTGAAGTAAACAGAAGCAGAATACACGTATAGAAAACATGGATTGCTATACTCTTTAAGAACGCGAAATGTCACTGCTTTGATCTGTCTGTGGTTTCAGCTCTACGTGAATTCCGATGTCAATTCACTGGCCGTATGCTAACAACTAGGCAAACACTGCGGCGTTCAGCTGCTCGTCTCGAGGAGACTGGCTCAATACGGGTTAGTAGCCGTTCGGTCGAGAATATCGCTGCTGTGTCCGCAGATGTCTAAGGGGTTCCTGAAACATCAACCAGACGACGAATCACGAATTGGGCATCAATGGACGATCTTACAGCAAATTTTGGTAAAAGAATTGAATAAGTACCCGTACAAAGTGTAAACAGTGTATCAGCTATTGACTGCAGACAGTCAATCGCGTGTAAATTACAACTAAGCGATGGGGATGCTTTTCAATTGAAAATCATCATGAATTATGTGGCGCATTTCCACCTACTATGCGGAATTGGTAAATATCACTCCAGCGGCACTGAAAATTCGCATACAATACACGAAGAACCATTACAGGATAGCGTCGGCAACACTGTTACTATCTCTGATGAGTGCTACAAAACTATGATCAACGACTTATTGCTGCCGCAAATCGGCAAATTGGGTTTGTAGAACATTTTTTTTTTCCGAGGGTAGGTGAAAATCTTCAAGAAGACACTATGAGGATCGACAGCGCTTGCTCATAATAGTGTGGGATTCATACCCACTAAAAAACCTCCCTTCAAAACAGACTTGTTTTCATTTTTTACTACAACTAAGTATTCGACTTATCAAGTAGTTTTCATTTCACGAAATAATGACGTTTTGCAGGTGCCTTCCCATTAGAAGTTCCTGCTAGTTCCGCAGTTTGGACGCGGTTACTTATCGCGCTAAGTCTAAAGGTTTGGTTCTTTGTAGACGGCGTAGTAAATTTCTTTCATCCAAAACTTGGAGGACTGTAATATTTACGTGACTTTCTAGTCGACTTTTATGCTTTCTCGCGTAGTTTTTGATTTCGTCTTCTATAGTTTTAATGCCAAGATCTCTGTGGATATCGCTGTTTCTGATATACCACGGCGCATTAATAATACCTCTTAGTACTTTGTTCTCAAAAGTTTGTAAAATTTTAATATTAGTTATTTTGGTACAACCCCAGAGTTGTATACCATATGTCCATACGGGCTTTAGCACTTGCTTATATAAAAGCAGTTTGTTCTCTATATTAAGCTTGGAATATTTTCCAAGTAACCAATAAATTTCTCTATATTTATTATCTAGTTCTTTGCGTTTTTTCTTAACGTGCGTTTTCCATTTCAGCTTTGCATCAAGTGTCATTCCAAGATACTTAGCCTCGTTTGCAAACGGAATTTGAGCCGAGTTTGAAAAGATCGGTAAATTATTTATTTTCCTATAAGTAAAATTTACATGAACAGATTTGGTCTCATTAAGCGCGATTCGCCAAATCTTTGTCCATTCATTTACTCTATTCAAAGCTTCTTGCAGTTTTTCTGTACTATCTTCGACCGTTTTACCTACTGCCAAGATGGCAGTGTCGTCGGCAAATGTAGCTAGCTCAGTGCCTTCTACTTGCGGTATATCATGGGTGTATAATAGATACAAGACTGGGCCAAGGACGCTTCCTTGCGGCACTCCAGCCATTATCTCCCTGAAATCCGAATATTCATTTCCACATTTAACGCGGAATAGTCTATTCGTAAGGTAGTTCTTCAAAATATTATATAGGTGCTCTGGCAGAACTTGCCGTAATTTAAACTTTAAGCCTTCATGCCAGACCTTGTCAAAGGCTTGAGAAATGTCAAGGAATACGCTTGAACAAATCATTTTTTCTTCAAGAGATTTTTCGATTACATGAGTTATTCTATGCACTTGTTCAACTGTAGAATGCTTACTTCTGAATACGAATTGATGATCCGGAATGAGATGCCTCTCTTCTATAACCGGCTGTATTCGCCTAATCAAAATTCTCTCGAACACTTTGGATATGATTGGAAGAAGCGAAATCGGTCTATAAGACGTTTTTTCATTCGGCGGTTTTCCGGGCTTAGAGTTTTTCTCGGAAGTGCTTTAAGAACCTCTCCCGTGATTAGGTCGTATCCAGGAGCCTTCTTAGGTTTAAGTTTCTTTATTTCTTCCTTAAGTTCGGTTAGTGTTGCATTTCTTATTATACGATTGTCAATATACGACGTATTTATATTTTGAATAAGAGCCTGTCCATCAAGCGTTTTGAAAGTTTCTTCCAGGTGGGCGGCAAAAACTTGCGCTTTCTCTTTATCATGCCTGGCCCATTCGTCTTGATTTTTCCTAATTGGGGCGGCTTGAATTTGAGGTTTTTTAATACCTTTTATAGCTTTCCAAAGCGAATAATTAGAATCTTTGTAGAACATGTGGTTTCAACAGGGCGGTGTAACATAATCACTAAACAGAATGAATTGTTTTCATTTACAAACAAAGTTACTGTCTTACTATCTATCTATCTAGGCATATATCAATCTATCTATCTAGGCATATATCAATCTATCTATATATCATGAAATCCGTGAGATCTATTACCATCAACTAAAGTAACTTGGCTAAAAATACGAAATCAATATTGCTAAGTTACTTTGAAAACCACTGAATAGATTTTTATCAGGTTCTTTCAATTTATATACCTGCAAGCAATCTCTATCTCGATACAATATCCAGAAGCTAGTTATTAACCAAAATATATTTGATTAAGTTATGCCATACAATAACGAAAAACACTTAGTAAGTAAAATCAGGGTTATTGTGAATAGATTTTCCCTCGGAATTTTTCCCCCGAACAAAAAAGCGGTATCGCCAAAAAAGAAGAAATAATTCCGCGGAAAAGAAAAAGGTACCGTGAATGAAAATTCAGGAGAATGCGAATAAACATCACGATGTTTAATTTTTTCCTGATGCATTTTTTCTCTATTTTTGAAGATACCTAATTTTTGTTCGGGGGAAAAATTCCGAGGGAAAATTTATTCACGATGACCCTGAATATATCACTTTAGATGAATATGTAGACACACCCACTATACATATTAGCAAAACTTTAAGGAAACTATCTGCTCAAAATAACACCCGCTTTAAATGTATTCCAGGATAATGCACCATTCTCTTAATCACCAGATGAACTTTTACAAATTCCAAGAACACTCTCCAAATGGAACGTAAATTTATAAATTACTCATACAAAACTAGAAAATAAAACAATTCTCACACACTTAGTAAGCACTTAACAGATAAAGGCGATAGCAAAGCTGTTCAGCGGTCTTAAGAATAAGAAGGAAGAAAAGTAACAGGCAAGCTATGTAGTATTACCATAGACCTTCAATGAAACACCAGGGGAAACATCAGTACAAGAAAGTAAATACATATGCCATATTGTACAAGATTTCTAGGGGTTGCCCATCCTAGAGCGAGTGCATATTTTTAATAGCGGTGAGTAGAGCACATATGATGAGTTGACCTGAGGTACTCATTTTAGAATTCGTATTGGTGCAATGCCACACCTCAAATGTAGTACATTCTCCTAAATCATTTGGTAGGTATGCGATAAAAAATATTCATCTTGTATGCATTAACGTTCATACTTAATTAAGAATGAATAAGAATAAACTTAATTTTTTCGAATGAGGTGTTGCTTTCTGCTCTTCTCAAACGAGTCGAAACATTGTACTATCCTCAAATGAGATATGAGTCGTATTATGCTCATGCGCGTGCAACCGTCAGACAAAACTATTCGTGTGGTTTACTTGTTTGAAGGGTCAAGTTGAAAACTAACATTTGAGTTGCAAATTAATGACAATCTTAACGCTGTTCATGCAGTTAACATAAGAATAGTCGAAATGTGACTGAAGATATGTACATACTACTTTTAATTTAATGATAAAAACTGACAATTTTTGAGCAAAGCCAGCATTTTCAAGGAAAAAAACTCGAAAACTGGATCAAAGTCGATAAAACTGGGAAATTCAGTCATAACTGGCAAAATGGCAATGTTGGGGGTATAGAAGAAGAAAGCTGCACACCGGAGCTCACTGAGAACAATGAGGTAAACAGGAAAATTCAATGTTTTGCAAGAATTATAGGAAAATATTAAGCATAACATGAGACAGCTTTACAAGGAGCGAAGACTAAAGGTCTATTATGTTTAATGCATATTATATCTAGTGCTAGTCAGTCATCTTTGATTGGTTGAGAGTTACTAGTTAGTTGAAGAAATGTGAAAAACCAGCTGTCAGTAGTTCTTGTTATTGCATGCTGGTACTTTGTTTTTTATATTTTAACGATCTGAAAGAGTTCGAAAATACCATGAGCAGACTAATTAATGATTATTTTAAAAATGTACAAGAGGTAGATTCCTTGTTTTCGGCTTCTTTGGTTCAATGTTATTTATTGAAACAGATTCATTTCATTATGTTTTCCCAACATTTCGGCAGGGATTGCTGCTTTCTTCAGGAGATCATTATTCATGAGAAAGTTGATAAATATGGAGAGAACTTTAACAAAATGGTTTACATTATTTTTTTAACAAAAACGAACTTACATTAATGAGTAATAGAGGTAGAGGTCCTGCAGACGGAAAAACATACATCGAAGCACTACACTCTCGAAAAGTTACATATTTTGAAGAACAAGAACAGCATGAACCGGAAGCAGGACACACAGAATATCTCCTCTATATATTGCTCTCTCGTTTCTGCAAAGTTTTAATTTTTAAATGTACTAGCCGTCTTTAAATGACTAAACTTCATCAGAAGAAGTGTTCTTTTTGCCATAAATTATTTAATTTATTTCTTTTGTTTCCTGTTTTCTTACACAACTGTTTTTAATTGTCCATTTTATTACTCATTAATGTAAGTTCATTTATGTGAAAGAAAATAATGTAAACCATTTTGTTAAATTTCTCTCCATATTTATCAACTTTCTCATGAATAAAGATCCCTGAAATGAATCTGTTTCACTAAGTAACATAGGTATGTGACCAAAGAAATCGAAAACAAGGAATCTACTTCTTGAAATTTTTATAATATATCACGAATTGGTCAAATAATTCATACATAATTAATGATTAGGCATTTAATGCATGAATCAGAAAAAAACATTTTCAATTATGCAGATCGAAGTTTACTGCAAACTTTATTGAAAAAAAACTACTCTTGAGCCAGACCGAAGATTCTCCTGGTAAATTTCTTATTGAACAGTTAGTTTCATATTACTCACTTACTTAGGTGGCGCTTTAGTCTGGGGTGAACCTGGGCCTCAACTACCAAACCTCTCCAGCTAGACCAGTTACGAGCCAGTTGCCTCCAGTTGCGCACGCCAAGTTGGTTGAGGTCTACCTCGAGTTCTTTGCGTCCCTGCCGCCATGCCATCCTTTACTGCGCCGTCCATCCGGGGTGGATTCGAAGACTTTTCGGTCTGGGACGCTGTGCTCCATCCACTCTATATGACCCAGTCATCTAAGTCGCTGTATGTGAACTCTTCTGACTAAGTCGATGACCTTACATAGGCCGTATTGTTCGGCATTGTACCTTCTCCTCCACTCATCGTCTATAAAGACGTGACCAAAGATCGCTCGAAGAACTTTTCTCTCAAAGTAACCAAGGGCATCTTCATCCGATTTTGACAAAGTCAATGCTTCTGCGCCATAGAGCAGGGCTGGGATGATAAGTGTCTTATAAAGAGTTAACTTAGTAGTTCGAGTTAGGACTTTGTTTTTCAATTGCCTTCTTAGCCAAAAAAAAATACAGATTGGCAAGAGTAGTTCTTCGTTTGACCTTCCCACTGGTGTCATTTGCGGAGCTCACCATAGTGCCTAGTGCTTATATATCATCCTGCACAAACAGACAAGCTTGACAGGGATGCCAAGACTAGACATGGCTCTGTATAACTCGTCTCTATACGCTCTATAACAGGCAACTTGGAAATCGTTCCTGAAGGCTTCTGTTTTGTCTTTGAAACCCTGCTATGTTATTTTTACCTTTTGGTAAAATTTTAGAATATCGTTCCTGCAACAAATTCTCTCAATCTCCTCGATCGAGCGCTTTTCATGCTCATTTTTCTTCTTTCTAAGAAGTCGATGTTCCTCTTTTCTCTTCTGCTCGTAAAGCTCGCTAGAAGCTCCAATTCTTTTATATAGCGCGGCCTTGTGCACCTGTTGTTTTGCTGCATGTGCTTGCCGGCATTCCTCATCAAACCAGCGATTTCGTTCTGGTGGTCGAGAGAAACCCAATAAATTCCGTCAAAATATAGGTACCGGTTGTTAATGTAATCAACCAAACATACCCATTAATATGTCTAGCAATTAAATTGAATGATAGACAGGACAAACACGTACTTAAAGAAATATGTTCTGGGCATTAAAAATTGTACATAAAAAGTCAAAACAAGTCTTCCTGTTTAGTTCGAACACTACGGATAGCACACGATTCAATTGTCTGTGCTAATAGAATACTGAAACCACTACACCAAAACATACTCTTTCCTATCGACACCCAAATCTGTACTCCATTCTCATCTGATTTTTAGAGGTAATGAGTCTCTATTAGTCAGAATTTGTATGTTATTTGTTATTTATTGCATTTTTTTGTCTTACTACGTTACGCGAGGCATCAAGTCGATGCTGTAAACTGCACAAGGTCGTTGAAAAATTCTATACTACTCTACTTCATGGTGTTTCCTGTTACAGTGCAAGGTATAAGCTTTGTAGGTTCTCTAGTGACTTGCTAGCAGTACCGAAAGTAAAGCATAGGCAAATAAGAAAATTAATGACTAAACTGCTCATATATGGGGAGCCTGTCTCTGCTCTAGATGCCTTGTTGAACTTACCTCTTCTTGATAGTTATATCATGGGTTGCACTATCAAAGTAAGGTGGGGTGGTTTTTAGTATAATCCACACTGGAATTTGAATGACCTTGCCCGACACTTCTCCTACTACTCCGGCGCCATGGATATGAGGTCTGACGCAATAACACCAAAACTTCGGCTGTTGTGCAAATTCAAAATCGACTTTCCTTGTGGTCAGGACTGGCCTCAGATAGAGTCTGAGCAAAGAATGGAATGTAGTTTTATTTTCCCGGATGGCTCTAAAACCAGTCAAGGGACTGTTGCTGGTGTCTTCGTGGAAGAGGACAATGTTAGGCTGCACTTCTACATAGGCAAATATGCGTCCGTTTCCCAAGCGGAAGTTTATGCTATCCTAATAGCCACGAACTATATTGTGAAGAACAGGTGGAACAGTTTGCGTCTGTACTAACAGTCAGGTTGCGCTTAAGGCCTTCCTTTACCCTTAAACGACTTTCAAAATAGTTCGTGAATGTAAAAACGCTGAATTCTCTGTCTCTTATCTGAGTCCCAGGTCATACTGGGATCTTAGGGATGACTCAGAGGATGTTTTCTTAGGACCCGAACCTGCGTTTAGCCTCCCTGCGTCGGTTAGGGCTTCCATTGACGATTGGGTTTTTCACAAACACAATTGCGTGTGTCATGATTCTCCAGGATGTAGGTTGATTAAACGAATGCTCCTTATGCTCCCGGGCGTCAGTAAGAAATCAACGATATTCTTTCTGTCTCTCAGTAGAAAATGCTGTAGACAACTAATTGGCGTCTTGACAGGCCACTCCACTTTTGCCAAGCATCTTAATGTTCTAGGTTTAAGTGCAACTATGGTCTGTGACGCTTGTGGAGAGGGAGACGATGCTGAGGAAAATTGTTCCTGCGAGTATCCTGCTTTTGATCGCATCAGGTGGCAGATTTTCGTTACTGATGCAGTGAGTGTTATTACTATAAGCTCCTCATCACTGAAGTGCTTGCTTGGCTTTTTTAGAAGGAAAAGAAAATTCCAGTAAAATGGGTAGACCTGAGTTTTTCACTCTGGTAGTACAATGGCCCAGTACTCCAGTGGTGCAGTTTCTATCCCGGGAAAAGAAAATATGGGATAGGGTATGGGAAATACCAAACGCTGTTGCAGGCATCCCTTAGTCGCAACCCTGCTTTCTTGTACTTTTCGCCTTGTACGAGATGCAGATAAAATTGTTTTCACTTGTAACATTTCCCATTCTACTTATTGAACTTTTGTCTGCTTAGTGATTTTGATAGAGTTGATCAAGGCACGTAAGTCTTCTACCCTACTATCGTAGTCTAAACACTTCGCAGCGACATATTCTATTAAATTATAGTTTACTTATTTCCTACTAATCAGAAATGTACCGGCTGCTTCCGGGTTTTTTTTAATATCCTTGAATATAAAGAGACACCATTGAAAATTAGGGAGAAGAAAACGGTAGAACCTGAATTCCGAGAAAACTGTCACTATCGACTAATATCTTTTAAATATAAAAACTATGGTGACGAAAAGCACTCAATGGGTTCTGAATACCGTTAACATGATTACACAGTGCGGGCGTTGGAAGAGATAGATAGGATGAGCAAAAGGTCTATGCTGCCGCTACTTATGAGTAGGAAGGTTTTGTTGCTTTTTGCGTGGATAAACGCGAACATTTAACAATGCCTGTCGGAGCCCTGCAATGCGCTTAGAGTCATTAAGAAAGACTAAGATTCCTAATGGCTGGGGTCTCTCTTACGCCCGATTTTTATAATTTATTTGCTTATAACCAGAACTCCATTGTAATTTGATATTCCAATTTGATCGAAACGAAAATATCTGACTAAGTAGCTTTGTTTATCGTAGTAATTGGTAAATACAGTCTCATATATACCGATTTTCTCCATTTGGGTAGCGCGAGTCACCATTGTGATCTGTGTACATATCTAAAGTGGCACTTGCTCTTAGAATGCAAATAAAATACCATTTGTTCGTTTAATATTAATTAATTAATTAATTATTTATTAATAGCTCATACTAGAGTTATTCAGTAGTAAATACTTTTTTAATACTAATAAGCCTTATTTTAGTTTAGTAAATTATTCAATACGGAGTACAATTTAGTGTTTTCTTTTTTTATTTTTGTCTATGTAAACTACACGTTTTACAAATTAACGTTATCTCCTGTCATTCAGCCACAAAATAAAACTAAAAATATAGAGATCTACGTACAGTTAATCTCTATAAACACATTTCATAAATTACAAGTTAACACTATAACTAACTTCTTTTCTTTTTTTTTGATAGGTTATTTAAGAATTACGTATTTTCAGTTTGAATATTAGGTTTCAATCTTCTTATAGATTCATGGTTATTTTTCTTTATGATTCTTATGATCAAGAACTAAAATTCAATGATTTCCATATTTTTGTTTTGTATATATACTTTTAAGTTTATGTAAATATGTGTGCATTTGTTTTTAATTTATATAGAACTTGAAATATGGATGGGATTTTGTTTAATTTTATTTATTACTTTTTTTCTCTCTTCTGCTTCAAATATTTTTTAACGTCGAATTATTATTTTTCTTTTTGTAAAATAAATAATCTTCCAGTTCTTATCACAGAATTATATTAAAACAATTACTAATGATTCCAAAAATGTTGAACAAAATAAATATGTACGTATGTATGTATTGTATATATTTAATTTTTTTTTGTGATATATACTTGTATATGCAGGTTAATATTATTACTGAATTTACGTATTTTAGTTGATTATTACATTTATGTAAATGTATGATTTGTTATTTTAAAGAATATTCGAAGAACGTTTTTGCTTAAATGTAAAGAGTATAAAAATATAAGATATATATGTTATAAAACTGACAAAGCTGATGCCTTGCGTGATACTATAGAAACAGTGTTTGATATAAGCTTTAAAGCAGCGAATAATTTAGAAACATTAAACAGTTGAAAAGAGAAAAAAATATGAATTTTAGTTTTCAGATAGCTGTTTAAGAAACAAATGTGAAGTTCACCAATTAAAACCAGAAATTTACTGCCCTACAGAGTTTTCTTAACTTATATAAATTATAAAGTTTTTAAACCTTAAAGCATTACATTTTTTAAAAGCGGAGAACATACAAAAATATATAGAAATACATTCAGCTTAAGAGAATAAGCTCCAACTTTTATTAGAGCAGTCAGAAAGGCTGCATACGGTAAGATGCGAATCGGTCATGGGGAAGTAACACTAGCTCCAAAAATAATACTAAAGCGAAGATTTGGAGAAGAAGTCGTGGAAACCGTTGCTACTTGGTTTGAGAACACTCCTTACCAGAAAGACAATGGTGAGCAGAGCAGATAATGAAATAAGAATTGTTCATCGGATATTTGGACCCTTCTCCTTCCAATCGAGCAAATAATATAAATCGTACAACACGAATGGGCACGAGAAGCTAGGCTAGATCGTCTGTGAGCTGATTGTGGCGAATATTGGTTTATGCATTGATGTGCAACTATTCCCTTTTAGAGGGCGGACTCGATTGTAGATTGTACCGTATCTTTTGAAAGGGTGTATTTTTTACTGAAAGATGTATGCTTCATAAAAATATTGTACGAAGAAAAAAAATCTATTTGAATTTGTTTAGAGAAAATGAAATATGCTATGATCAATATAGTTTAATGTTGACGACCCTTGCAATCGTAAAAAGAAGAACGATCTTCGTGTCTGCACGTGGAATGTTAGGTCCCTCTAGACTGCTTCAAAGAGACATTGCCGCCAAGAAGTGCGATGGGATAGGCCAGACAAAAGGCGGATGAAAAACTGCGACATCTACTATGGCGATTGCTACAGACAACAAGGACAGCGTCTATTCGGGTGCAGATTTGTTATTAGAGGCTTACTTTGGCAAGAGGTCTTGAGTTTCCGGCATGTGAAAGAGGGCCTTATGACTATCCGCGTCAAGGTAAATTCACTAACATTAGCCTAATATCCGCTCACTCCCCTCACGAGAAGATGGACGACGCGACGAAGGATGACTTTTACCAGCTTTTGGACAAAATGTATGAGCAATGCCCTAGCAATGGCGTTAAAATTGCCTGGCTAATTTTAACACAAAGCTAGGAAAACAAGACGTCTTAAGTAGCGTGGTCGGAAAGCTCAGCCTGCACGACATCACATCCGACAGCGGACTGAGGCTAGTCGACTTTGCGGCAGGACGAAACGTTGTGATAGCTAATACGCGTTCCCCACGTCTTGATATTCTCCGCTCGAGCATCAGTATAAGGGTATTAATAATCCCCTCGGCGCGCGCGTATTATAAAAAGAAAAAAAAAACAAGGGAACATGGCTCTCTTTTGATCGACAAACCGTCAACCAAATCGATCACATTGCGATCGACGTAAGGCACACTTCCAGTATCCTGAGTATCTGGACATTCCGAGGAGCCAACGTGGGCTCGGATCACTACCTAGTTGCAGCCAAGATATGGATGCGGATATCCAAAACGGAGCGAAAGCAATTAAATACTGTGAGGAAGTTAGACGTCGGACGGCTAAAAAGCAAGAGACCGCCAGAACCTTTGCCGAAAGAGTCTCTTTTAATCTCAATCTAATTCCTATGCCGCCAGCAGCAAATGCGGAAGACCGGTGGTAGCGTTGCCAACAAGCCATCAGAGACGCCGCCTCTGATGTACTGGATTTCCCCCGGCCACCACGACGAAACCCCTTGATTTGATGTGGAATGCCGGCAAGCACATGCAGCAAAACAAAAGTCGTACAAAGCGGCTCTGCATTAAAGGACTAGAGCTGCTCACGATCCCTATGAGCGAAGAAGAAAATAGGAACATCGACTTCTCAGAAAGAAGAAAAAGGAGCTTGAGAAGCGCTCGATCGAGGAGATTTGTTTAAAGCTAGGTACACACCAGAGCGGTACGCGGCAGCAGTACAACGGTACGTAACCCTATTGCGGTAAATGTAGATGCACACACTAGGGACGGTATGCCGCAACCAATATTTTGCAATATTGCGCCGGTACAATTTTGTACCGCAGCATGCACAGTTGACCGCCGTGTACCGCGTGCCGCATATGAAAATGTGTATTGAAAAACTTATAGAGTTAGTGGAAATACACAAATTTGTACGAATTTGCAAGAAAAAGAACAGACCTTGTGTTATCAGGGCATTTGATGGTTACACATTTCCCATCTATGCTTCATCCATACTGAAAAACAAGTAATTGCTAATGTGAATACCGCATACAAAATACCGCCAGTGTGACCGGACACGCGGTATACCGCTACCGCGCTTCTACCAGTGCCCATACCGCTCCGATTTGTGAGCTCCTTAATATGATTGCGGAAAATATATTTTTTATATTTGATTTTAATTACGATCCCACAATTCCCTTCTTTTTGCAAAAAACGAATAGAGGATTGAAAATCTTTGCGATCTTCTATTTCTTCAAACAAAGTTTCATTTCCTGAAAAAAATTGTCATGAAATATTTTTTAATGCATTTAGGGCTAAATATTATGTATGTATGTATATTAAAATAATATTTTATTTCTCTGCAAACAATATGCGTTTGTGTACAATACTCAGTACAATAATATTATAATTGATAGAAATTATAATTCATTCATATTTTTTCCTCAGCGTGTATTAGTAAGCTAACGATGGATAACAAGAGTAGTTTTTATTTTATTTACTTTTGGCCTTGGAGAAAATGTAATTTCATATGTAAACTTCCAAAAAAGCACAATGCTGCTGTGTTATTTCCAACGCAACAAATTGATAATATATTAAGATCAAACCAGGCAAAATCAAAAGATTCGTTGATATCACGAATAAGATGTTGTTCTAATATACAAAGATGAAAACATAGCAGTAAACGATTTGAATGCTGTTAAGTTTGTTTCTGCAACTGGCAGAAAACTAGAACTGTCCATTGAGTTTCTGAAAAGGTTAGGGCAACATTTTACTTTTTAAGCTTGAGCATCAAAATTTTTATGCAATGCAACAGCAATCTTGACTGTTTACATAGAAAACACATTTTAAAGAATCCGTACACGGGTGTCGTTAAGATCAAGGTGATCACAAACTGTGAAATTTGCCAAAAATCGTGAGTAAAATATTTTTTGTTTATTAATTTTTGCATTTTTATAAATACTAGTATCGCGTGTGGTCGAAATTCGACCGAGGGGAATTTACATAACTTAACGGTTACATACGCACATGATTTTTTTATTCTGCACATCTATGGCACAGTACCCTTCGAATTATATAAGGTTCATTCCCCTCCTTTTATATTAAATAGTAAAAAATCGTACGACAAGTTTCGTCTTCGCCTATTACTATATAAGATATAAAAAAAATTTGGTAAAATACTACAGACATATTCAAAAGTGAAAACTCAGATTTATGCCCGTATGTACAACAATAAGGTGGATGCTAAAACCTTTGTCTTCCAGTGTTAGGTGCAATGGTCAGTTGTCTTTCAGAAAAGAACTCGCTACTCGTTGTGCTCAATTGGGCATTTGCTAAGACAGTTGTTAAAACAGGATTAAGAAATGTTTTCTTACAAACTCAGATGGCTTAGAAGTGATTATCCTAAAATTCTCAGCACAACACAACTCTCGTGCAGATAGTTAAAGACAACTTAAACTATTATTGAGCGTTGGGGGAAGTTAAAATAAAAGTAAGCTAAACTGTAGATCTCGGGTATTGTATAAATATCAACCCTCCAAGTGCACAATTTGATGGTGATCCTATTGTACGAGGAGACAGTCAATACTTTCGGAAAGCATACCTGTAAACTTTCAACCACCAGTACCAGTCAATTACCAAGTACCTTGCACTTGTGGTTAGAAAACATAAGTACAATGTACTATATTATATTATATGTATATTTCTGTGCATATATTTCTGTTCTAAGTACATTTACTGGGTATTGCAATAATGCCCAGTCCATTTTAAAGTGCTTCTCAAGCACAAGTCCTTTTTAAGTCTTCAATCGCGAATCAAAATTGTACGTAGGTGACGATCTTTAATTTAGTTTAAAATAGCCATTCATCCCTGTTGACCCTACTTGTACTTACAAGTTCAAATGTAGGCAATTAATTGGCCAACACTCGTCATCTTACCTAGAGTCTCAGTTGGCAATATTTTTGGCAATGACAATCCAAATTAAAATGTGAATAAAAAATGCGTGGGAACTTCATTGCCGGCAATTTCAACTGTCTAAGCCATTGCTTATGCAGACGTTAATTTAATTACTTAAGCTCAAATTCAGCCATTTTGGAAAATGTGAAATGTTAAATTTATTGGGTTTGCGATGGAAAGCAATCATTGCCAGCCAACCATCTGGCAGTCAATATTACCATTACCATTGTTGTAGTGTCTCCACTAGTAAAAAGTTAAGCAATGAATGCGGCAATAAACTGCCACAAATATTGCCTGCGGAGACGCTGTGTTAGGGCCATACAATTTGAAGTTATTCGACGTGTATTTCAAAATTGTATTTAAAATAAATTAAATAAAAATAATTCCAAATTGAAAACTCGACAATTCTGCAAGACTAAAAAGCTCGGTAAAGAGAGTACTGTTGAATACAAAAATAGAATGCAATTTCCAGTGATTCAGATGCTTACCTACATCTTTCTCAGATTTTTTTCCCTATTTATCTAGCTGATATGCTAAAGCTTGTAGCTTTTGCATAATATCGATACAAAAAGCCTCTGAAGTAAGCAATAAGCCTCTACTTTTTTTATCTGACAGGGCCGTGAACATGAACAGGATCATCAGTTGTCCCCATGTGCCGAGATACGAGCTACCATTTGATCATACCTAGTTCCCTTCAGATACATACATACATATGTATATCGTTACTTCCATTGAACTTAATTACTAAATTTTTCATATTATCATACAAACACTTTCCATGAGGAAAATTCGTCTAAAGAATTAATTTTTAGGCGTCTTAGCAGTGTTTGGTTGCATCTAAGTCGAATTTTGCAATGAAAAAAATTTTATGAAAATTAAACTGAGACTAAGACTCGGAGATTTTGAAATTATTGTGTTTTAAAAACTGATTGATTTTTTAAGAGATGTTGTTGCCAAACCACGTCTCCACTATAGAAAAGCTCAACAAGTAGGTCTCACTATTCGGCACCACATCATAGTTTGCCTGCTTGTCCTACATATCAAACTCTAAGTACAAAATTGCAGGTTGCGTTTGACTACTAATGTTGTAATTGATTAATTTCCCTAAAACATCTAAGGATTTTGTACAAAATGGATAAGTGCATATACCATATGTATTTTCTTACAAATTTTTTGTCGTTCTGATTCTAAAGCTCAATACTTTGACACATGCATTTTGAACATTTGCACCGGTATGTGTGCATCTCGATAGTTTCAGTTTTTAGAAAAACTGTAGGCGATGTTGTATATGTATGTATTACTCTAGATACTCGTATGTGCCCTTTCCTGTAAGGCTGTAAAATGTTAAGACACAGCGCGGGTGGTGGAAAAATGATGAGCAGATACCGACACATATTGGTTTTAAGCCTGCGGGTTATAACGAGAGAGAAAAGTTGAGCTTGGCAAAGCATTACACATCCTTGTTGAACGGCTCAAAAAAGAATCTCTGTATTTCACAGTACGGATACACCCAAAAAAAAAAAGAGCCTGAGGGTGAACTGATGAGCATTCAGCGCGTAACGAGTATTGTGAGAGAATTGTTAAAGCGGCGGAATACAGCTGGCTATTTCGCTGGATCACTGCACATAGAGAGACAAGAAACATTTCTTTGGTGTTCAAGCGAGTCTATTGACTCCGCAATGCTTCTGTCCCCTATTAGTTTTAACGCATGATTTTGGTACGATCCAGTAGGTTAAATGTAGTTTTAAGTGCCCGGACAAGACGTGAGCGTTATACTTAAGCTTGGGGCAGATGTATGCCTTGTATATTACAGCCAGATTAGAGGGGATAAAGTATTTCTCGCGCCGTTTAAGGGCGTTCTTTGCGAAATCAAATAGTTGGTCATTTCAATATTGGTAGTCGTTAACACAATTGCAGAGAATGAAAAGTCTTTCGGTTCGAATATAATTGTGGAGTTAGGTTAGGTTAGGTTAGGTTAGGTTGGGTTGAAGTGGCTGCCAGCTGAGAATAGCCAACGCACTTAGACCAATAACAGGTTTATTGTGATGCCACGTGGATCATGGGAGAAAATTTCTTCAACCTACTCGTTAAACCATTTTGAGCTTCTTATGAAGTCTAGGAGGCTCTTAATGTCGTGTTTTTCAGGTCGCCTATGTCGTTGTAATAGTGGGCTCCTAGGTGAAGCTTCCTTCTACGGGAGAGAGCTGGCCAGAAACAAAGAAGGTGAGGAATAGTTTCTTTCTCTTCTTCATCCATGTAGCTTCTACAAAAGCCTTTCGCAAAAAGGCCTAGCTTTGTAGCATGTTTGCCTATTAGACAGTGCCCAGTAACGATACCTATTGTAGCGCCGATATGCAATCTGTTGACAGAAATCAAACTCTTAGAACGTTCTAGATCCAGCTTCGGCCAAATCTGCTTTGTCGCTAGACATGTGAATCCACTTGTCCACCTAAGATTTGTACTCTTGGTAGCATCCAGGTTAAATTTGAGTTTGCAAGTAGCGATTGGTATACCTAAGGATCCTTTGCATTTTAACTTGTGGAGTTAAGTAAAATAACGTTTTTTTTGCCTCGTTTTGCTTTCTGAAATAGTAGGATCAGTCGTGTTTTTTTACCTGGAGTGAAATCTGCGTTGGAAATCTGTGCTTAACAGACTCTTCTGTATTGAACTTACTTTTGAAAACATATCTAAAGTTTCTTGCATGAAATTGGAGTGAAGTGCCTTTCAATCTTCGGATAGAAGTACAGGGTGGGTCAACTTGGACTGCTTGTTTTTAAAAATTTGTAACTTTGCGTTTTCATTTATTCATTTAATTTTTTTTTAGATTGTAAGGATTTTTTGGACATTTTATAATTGTTATATACCCAATACAAGAATGGGCCAAAATTATTGAATTTTATTATGTTTCCCGACGATCTATTGTAACTAGGCAAAGAAAATACCGTCCGCATCATTTTAATGCTGCATCAGCTACAGTACAAGCATGATTAGGTTAGGCTGGGTTTAAGGGGTTAGCTGCAACGAATGGATGCAGCCTGCATTCGAATCTCAAAAGGATCCATTGTACTCCCCTGATGCAGAAAAGGAGGGAAAAAGAAACAGTAATTAGAGTTCTGAAGAGTAGCGGTGGGCTCCTCGAAACCATCCCGAAGATGCTATGAATTTCAGAATGGCGGTTGGTGAATTTTCAGACAAGTCGCCCAGATGATTGAAAAAATATTCTCCAAGGGCCGTCTTTCAGGTAATGCAGAGACTAGGGCATTTGGAGAGGAAGTGGTCTGTGTTCTCAAGTGCGTCTGTGTTGCCGCAGCCTCTACAAAGTTCACATGTACTTAGCTGCATTCTTTTCCGGTGGGCCGCTAAAACGTTGTGGCCGGTAATAATTCCCGTGAAAGACGCCAAGTTTTGTCTGTTTTGAATGAGGATGAGCTTGGTTTTCACCTTGTCGTGTTTTGTCCAGATACTTCTGGAGGCACTGCACGATGAAAGCGCTCTCCATCTTTCCTCTGCTTGCTGTTTGAAGTCAAGTGCTATTTTGGCAAACATGATTAGAAACTTAATTACCCGTTTGAAGAAGTGGGATGCAGTATTTGATCAGCCATAACCAAGTTTTCATCGACATGTTCCCAATGAAGAAGCTATGGAGGCTATACGAGAGAATGTCAACGATGTTCCATCTGTGTATACTCGCAAACTGCCTACTCACTTGGGCATATCCAGAACATTGTTAAGACGGTAGTTCTGAATAGCTCTGACATCTGGTTCCAGCAGGTTAGAGCTACAGCGTACACCGCGAGGGTGCCCATGTAGATTACTCGAGAACTTTTCAGTGACCGAATGCAGATCTCGCTTGGTTTCCCCCTTTTCCAGATTTGACGGCGCCCTATTTATTTTTGTAAAACTTCTGAAAAGGACATGTTTACATAAACAAACCACAAGCAATTCAGGAGCTTAAGCCAAGTATTTATACAGAAATAGAAAATTTGTAACCAGAAACGTTGCATCCCTTAATGAAAAATGCTTTAGAAATACCCATCACTTCTCAACAAGAAACTGGAGGTCACTTAAATGATGTTCTTTTCCTCACATATGTTCGTAGATAAAAAAAGTAACGTATTACACTTTCATGTAAAAATAAGAATTCTAATAAATTATACCAAAGTTATATGCATTTTACATCAGTCAGTCTAAGTAAGCCCACCCTGTACATGGAATATGGTAAAATCTTTTGAACAATATTAACTCAGCCTTTGGCTTCCAGATCAACTTTGTTCGTTAGCTTTAACGCATTTATTAGAAGCTGATTGAAGGGTCTTGTTGTGTAAGCGGAAATTTATGAAATCACAAAATTGTGTGTAATCGAACGTCTTGCAAGATCTTGCATCATATGATATCAGTCGCATAATGGTGTTTTTAGATATTATTAAGGCAGTATGTTCCTTTATTTGCATTGCTTTGTTGTATACTTAGAAAAATAGCACACGGCTTCCCACTTCCTCTAATTTCGATTCTAATAAACTCCCTCTAAGTCAAACTCATTTTTATGTCAAATGAAAATTCAGGTTAGATGCATTCGACTGTGGTTTAATTGAAATCACACATCATAGTTTCCCGCCACAACTGCCTACGTATCTTATTAAAATAATTTTTCATTAACCACGTACATAGCTTCTGCCTGAAAGAAGAAGATACGAGTATCTAGCAGAGAATGTGCATGTGAATGAGCATGTGAAGTTAATTTTTGAGAATTGAATTATAATCAATTCATGTTACTGGTTGTAAGACTATAAGATAATTCCAAAAATAATCACAAACATAAAGCATGCAGTTTTTTGCAAAAAAAATCACTAGACACCAAAAAAGCACAATACACCAATCGAGACAACATCCAGAAGTATAGTCACGAACCACTCTAATGAATTTTGAACAAAAACATAGAGTAAAAAAAGAAAAACCAATAAAACTTAATAAAAAATAAAAGAAAACAAAATATCTTAAGTATTTTTAAGTCTCAAATTTGCATTTATTTTTGAAATAAGAAATTATAAATATATTTTTTTTTTCATTTCGATTTCTTTCTCATTCTTTTTTTTGTGTTTGAACTAACTAGTATTTCATCTGTTATTAATTAATACGTTGAATTATCATAAGTTTTTTTGTTTTTATTATACCATTTCTATTTTCATATGAAACAATTCGAATACATTTTTTTCTGTTTTTGCAAATTAAATTATTTAAACAACCAAATGAAAAAATAATAGAAACAAAATTAAGAACAACATTTAAAAACAGTAAAATTTTTCTAAAATTTAATAACAAAACCGGGGATGGCAAAATGTTCGCAAAAAAAAAAGCATTAAACCAATAGAAAAAAATTTCAATAAACTTTTCTTTTAATAGTACATAACCAATCGATGAAAACTATTCATTATAACAAAGTTTATAAAAAAAATCATAAACAGAAATTGAATAATACATTTAAAAAAAAATATCACCTTTTTGTGTAGCATATGGAATAATGCACATAAGAAAATTATTGTTTTAGAAAAACAAAATAATAAGCAAATTTCTAAAATATATCGATGAGCGTTACAATTTGTATCTTCTATTTTGAATATATTAATAGTTTAAAGATTTTTATTTAAGAGTGTTTTTTTTTTTATTTTTTTATTTATTTATTTATTTTTTTTATTTAATTTAGAGATAATAATAACATGGTGTATATTTTGTGTGTATTGTTTCATATTCTACGTATTTTGTTTAGGATTTTTGTATTCTTAATTCATTTCGTTACTTTTCTTTTTTTATATACTAATATTCACTCAGTAAAATATATAATATATATCTACAATAATATTTTGGCCTTATAATCTAATACGTATATGGGTTGATTTGGCTCTTAGAAAGCCGTAATTTTTGTTGTTTCACTTTTTTTTTATTCTTTTATGTAATAGACATTTTACTTCGTTTTTTTTATATGTATGTATTGCAGTATTTTTTACTTTTCTTGTAAGTTTTAAGCAATTAGTTTTTGTCTGTTTTTTCATCAGTTTAACTAATTTTATAACATTCACTGGCAATTAAACTCACTGTACGTTGTTTTAGTTTTAGGTATGCAACACACCAGATGTTTTAAGGAATTAATTTACTTCGTTTATATTTATTTTCTTTTTTGTTAAATAATACATCTATACATTAGAGATAATTATATATTTATATTATTTACGTACTGACTTAGTCTGCGAAAAAAAAAGTCGAAAATCATTAATCATAAAAATAATAACACAATCATATTATGGCAATCAATTATCTTAATATTTACATCCATACAAAAAATGAAAAATAAAAATAATAAGAATTAAATTTAATATCGCCAATTCTGCTTCTCTTGAAGTAAATTATATAAAATTAAGTTTATTTTCTTAAAGAAAAATAATAATTTCTATTTTATTATGGATACAGTTTTTTCTGAGAAGACAATTAAATACTATTCTCATATATATTTATCAAAAACTAATTTTATATTTTTTTCTTATAACATTAAATTAAGTTTAATCTTTACATTAATACACTGCAGTTTACTGTATTTATTTTTTTGAGAGTGTGTATATGTGTGTTTTTATTTTTACGTAGATCTATTGCAGTCACTTTTACACGTTAAAACATTTTTCTTTTTCTACTAATATTTCTTACATTTGCATTTAGATTTATTTAAATGTAGGTGGATTTAGTTTTTATAATATTTTTTTACGGGTTTAATTAATTAATTTATGTGTTCACTTTACTAACTGCTTTTAATAGATCATGATTACTTTTGTCGAGTGCACTCATCATACCCAAATTGCTACCAACACCACCAACACCTACACCCATGCCAAGACCCAATTTTGTGTCGTTCAGGCCAACAGGATGATGCAGATGGCCAGAGGAGTTATGGGAAACAATTGAATGCTGCTGATGATCTTGTGGTTTATTGGCATTGTGTTGGGCGGATTTCATTTCATTTTGGGCTTTCATTTTTTCCTGCTCTTCGCGATCACGTCGAGCCTAGAAAGTGAAAAAGAAAAGGAAAAAGTTGTTAAAAAAATAATAAATCAGAAATTATTAAAAAAAAAAAATGGAATATTCATCAGTTGTTTCTTTGATCAGAAAATTGCAAATTGAAAACCTGTTTATTCCATATCTTCTATCTTTGTGATTGGCAATACATACATAATTAGATGAAGCACTTAATAGGGGAAAAACTTATTTGATTCAAATTACGATCTATTGACCAGACCTAAGGGCAACTGGGTGGTCAATCTAAATAAGAAAAGAAGGAGTAAGTATGGAAATTATTAAGATAGCAGATTGCATCCTTGTGCCAAATAGTGTAACTAGAAATGACATTTTTAGTATTTGTCAAGCCATCTAGAATAGACTAAGCTCATCAAATCAACTTAATGGAACATGCTGATGGCGTTCGTGATAAAAATTAAAGGAACCGATCGAATTTTGGTATCAAGGAGCTAAGGTTCATTTGTTTTCAAAAAATACATATCTATCATTCACATATCTTCCAGATAAGTGAGATTAGTTGTAATACTTCTCGAAAATTTCGTGTATTTTTCTGTGCCAAAAATATCCAAGTTAGGCTGATAAAAACTGATAGGGCTACTCCTACATTGGATACATGTTTGGGAACGCAATGCACACTTCCGCAAACAGAACCGAAATTTCTGGCCTTTAATTCCACCTGAAGTTGTTTCTTTTGTATATTCCACAGTAAAAACACGACTGAAATTTTTTGAAAGTCTTATGAAAAACCTATGAGGCAGACCAATTCTTTGTTCATGCATAATGTTAGTTGAGAAAAATATACATTCCTGACAAAATTACGGCCTGATCATCATCCATCGCTGCACGTCAAATGGACGATGCTAGAATATATTAAAAGAAATGACACATATGTATAGCGAATCAGTTTTGGGTCTTAATAAAATATATTGATCTTAAGGCCGATGTTGGAAATGTTGGTTGTTTACCTGTATTTATCTATGCATGTACAGGGTGCGCCATCTTTTATGTCGGTATGTGAATATTGAATAACTTAAAAAAAAAAAACTATTTCCATATATGAGGTATTTTTATTTAACTTGGTCCTTTACAATTTATTTGGACTAGTTTTTGAATACAACAATCAAGTGGCCGCTTCTATTGACCAAAGCAAAAAGTGCCCTTTTTGCTGCCTTTTCCATCACTTTTTCGAGCATCTCGGGCGGTATAGCAATGATTTCGGCACGAATGTTTGCCTTGAGCTCTTCAATGGTCTGAGGCTTACTGGCGTACACTTTGCTTTTCAAATAACCCCATAAAAAGAAGTCCGGAGGGGTCAAATCTGGGGATCTGTTTGACAGCACACGTCCAGCGAATTTTCGTTGCAGAAACTGCATCGTTTGATTTGCAGTGTGGCATGGCGCACCGTCTTGTTTAAACCATTAACCGTCCAGACTTTTTCCACACATTTGTGGGCAGACATAATGAGCCAACATCCACCGATATCGATTCCCATTGACTGTTTCGCCTTCTCTGAAGAATTGTCTGTCGGCAATATTCTTTGAATCAATTGCACTTTATACGGAAACAAATGCAAATCACCCTTCAAAATGCGCCGCAAGGTGGTTCCACTGATGCCAAAATGCTGAGCGAGGTGACGATACGACACATGTGGGTTCTCGGCAACACTCTCTCTTACCGCTTCAACCAGTTCATTGAAAAGTCTTGGCGTTGATGAACGGCATGTCGACGATCTCCCACTGCCGCGTGCTGAACAAAATTCGACACCAAATGACGAATAGTATTGTCAGACGGTGCTTGTTGGCCACGATATTTTCGACGATATGCACGTTGAGTTAACTGTTAACACAACTGAACGACTATTTTCAATGTACAGCATCACTTTTTCGGCGCGTTGTTTCGGTGTAAAGCGATTCATTGCTAAAATTATACTGAGTTGACGTTTCAAAAACATGTCTACTCAAGTCAATCGGTTGATAAATGTCAAAGTTATTCAAAATGCCGACATAAAAGATGGCGCACTCGTTATTAAAAGTCGTATTGTACTCATTTCATTGAGAACTTAGTCTAACTGAGGCTGAGAAGTCACAGAACATTTTTGAAAACTATAGAATTCAAGGGTCTATCCATATATCATGTCCACACATATACGGAAGTATTCACTATTTTGTAGATGGGAGTATGTCTATAGGCAATAGGAAAGTAGTTTTGTTTAAAATTGCGGCCGTGGAGATTAGAATGGACCCTATTTATTATTATTATTATTTATTTATTTTTTTTTTAATTTGCGCGCACTCAAGAGGTTATGAATACCCTTTAAATGTTTTTACACAGTGCGGGCGTTGGAAAGAATAGACACAGATAAAGAGAAAGATTTGTGTAGTAGTTTGAAGCTCAAATGTTAGGTTTCAGAAAAACTCCAGGGGTGGTGTCCAGGTCACTAGGGAGATTTGCTTTTTTTTTTTTGTCTCGGTTCTGATTCACAGTATCCGACAGTGTTATGCTTTCGCAATAGTGCTGATTTTCGTAATTGATCGGACTGACTTTATGTATTTCACGAAAAATAAATAAATGCTTGTTGACATCAGAATTTGTACGAGTACCACGAGCCATTAACGTGGCAATCGATGAGCAAGGAAACTATAGGTAGAAGCGGGGTTTGAAATTATATAATACGATTTACTTTAAGTAAATAGTGACCAAAGCAATGTCTAAAATAACATTCCCCTTGAAATGTATCAAGGGAAATCTTGAAATTGCCATATCTTACACATCATTATCGATGAATGCGTCAATGTTCAAAAAAAAACTTTTGCTAATCGCCCAAATCTGTTACGAGTTTTTTTTTTACCAAGCTGTATCCCAAATAAAGACCTCTATGAAATGGATTGTGGTCACACACGTAAAACTTGGGGCAGGATGGTCGAAGAGAAATCACGGCAATTACATCGCCAAGAACCTAACAAGATAGTGCTTAGGCGAGGTAGATGTCTTCAGAGTCATAGAGGAACGCAGGACCTAAGGACATGTGAATGGAAGCAAGTTTAAGGCTCAAAATAGGACCTCTTTCGAGGTGAATGAGTGTTATAGTATTGCAATTACTGTTGGGTTTGAATTTGTTGAATTAATACTTAAATAATACTTAAAGCAGCTGTAACATTTTTACCAACTTTAAACAATTTTCTATGTCTCGGTTTAAAGTATTCGCTCAGGCTTTATTTTTCAGGATAAAGAATTTGAGTAAACTTCATTAAAAAAAATGGTAGAAGAAAAAGAAAAAATAGTATTACTTACGTACCTATACACACAAAATAAAACACAATAAAAATTAGGTGCCAGGCCACATAGCATGCATACAGCTGACAAAAGATTAACCCAAGGCTACCTATATAATGGAAACATGAATATAAAGGCAGTAGTTAAATTAAAGAAATTAAAGTACTCCTTTTTTGCTGCTTGACAGACGGAATGTACAGATTCAACTTGTTTGCAATTGACCTTTCGATAGGGTGGCAATGTTGCAGTTGATATTGTGTTTGCTAATTAACCAATGTGTGCAAGTAACACAGGACAGAACGTCATAGTGAGCAGCTATAACATTGAGGTAGTAAGGAACTTTGTCTACCTAAGTACTGCTATAAGTTCTGAAAACGACAACAGCGCAGAAATCAAGCGAAGAATAACTCTTGCCAATCGCTGTTTTTTGGGCTAATAAACCAAATCAACAGTAAGCCCTATCTCGAACAACTAAAGAGACTCTATATAAGACCCTGATCATACCAAACCTGCTTTACGGCGCTGAAACGTGGACTTTATTAAAAGAGGATGAACATATCCTTGGACGCTTCGAGAGAAAAATTCTTCGTAAGATATTCGGTCCCGTTTGCATTGATGGTTTTTGGAGAAAATTCAATGACGAACTAAACGAGCTATGCAGTGACCTAGACCTAGTGAAAAAACTGCGTATTAGGCGTTTGAGATAGCTAGAACATGCAGAGCGAATGGACACCAACACTCCGGCCTGCAGAATCTTCGAATCTGACACAAGGGGCCTCCTCGCCGTAGGTGATGCACACAGTTCAAAGGGACTTCAACCAACTTGGAGTGCGCAACTGGAGGCAATTAGTTAAAGACCGAGCTAAATGGAGTGGCTGGTTGAGGCCCAGGTTCACCCCAAACTGTAGCGCCACCTAAGTGAATAAGTAATGTGTAAAATTCCAAGCGCCATTGGAGTGCAGCATGCATCAGCCATCCGAGTATAAAAAGGAAACGAATCACATCGACGTTTTTCCAACGACTGTACTAAAGAAAGGTTCCTGGTCTTTCCCGAACCCTGCCAAATAATGGCACCGATACCATAATACGATATAATAAGAAAATAGTCCAAGTTTTTTTTAAACTTCAATGTGGAAGAAAAATAATAAAAATAAAATAGAAATCGTCATATATGTATGTGAGTGTCTATGTATGTGGCTTAACTATTATGGTTTCAGGTAAATTCGAGCGATCAGTGGTTATTATCGTCAGCATTGACGTTTTACTTGTTTAAACTGCTTGCCCTTCAAATAAGGCGACATAAAGCTAACAAAAAAAAGTTAAATACGAAATTACATTAAGAGTAAGAAGTAGAAGACCTAAAATATCACGCAATAATTCTATTTATTTCGACTGCATCGAGTGGCATCTATCTTCTTTCGATGTACACATGTACATATGGTATATACATACATATGTATACCATATAATAACGAAAAATCACTGTTGTAGTATGATCGAGAACACAGTAAAAACGTAACCAACTGCATATGGCTCTTCAGGGCGGATTCAAGCTGCATTTTTCAAGCCAAAGTCACCACAGTTCACCAAGCCGCTAGTTGGTGATTAATACTGTATCGCAGTCTGATTCATTACGTACATGTGTATATCGACAGTCAGGCAGCCGTCAAGCGCCTGGATCTCAGCACCGTAAGATCCTAGGCTGCGAAAAGCTGCAGCGAATCTCTTAATAAGACATCCAGACAGTATAACCCCACCCTTCGCTGCATACAATGCAGCTGCAGGTGTCATACGAACAATTAGGTCAATGTTCGTATGACATCTTTGGTATGAAAAGCATAAACATTACCGATATAGAGCCAATGTTGTATACTAAGTACCTTATCTATACCAACGCGTTAATTAGAGGAAATCACCACCTAGGCCGCTAGGCTACTCCGGCCAGTACTCAATCACAAAAGATCTTTTGGACTTCTGAAGTGGAGCCCAACCTAAACTAGCATGTGTCATCGCCAGATAGTGTAAGTAAGTAAGTAAGCTTTTTCGAAGGTTAAGCATTCTCTTGGTGAATACATTTTTAACGATCTATGTGATGTCAGTAATGCCTGTAGGGCTTAAAACAGCACTTTTATCCTAACAAGTGGTTCCAGGAGTTTGATTCACCCGCTTTCGCCTAATGGAAGCCAATGACCTATTTCGAATTGACCCTTAAGCCCGTTTGAAGACAGCACCTAATTTCGATCGATGGGTCTTACCCTGTATAACAAGTTTAAAACCTACCTACTGGTCATGCGCTGACGATCGGGATCGGTCTACTTTTAATTGAGAACAGTGTGGTCAACTAAATAAAATTTTGTTTTAAAACTTTTAGCAGAAGTTCATGTAAAATATTTTGTATGGAAATAAATTCAACATAAAACTACTCGTACAGTCAGTGATCCAAACCTTGATGGCTTATGGAAAAGCATATTACCTATATATACATTGGCAGGTATATCCTTTTTCGTCAACATTTTTATCGATTGTTAACGTCCTACGTTTACCGTCAGTTATCACTTGAGAGTAGCTAATTTCAGATTGTTTCTATCAATAACTATACCAATATGACTAGGTAAATAGAAAACATAAATACAGATTTCCATACTTTTTTTCAGCAGAACTAAGCGAGCAGGCTAGTAAAAATATTCGAAGTGGAAGTTGAACATAATTAAAAGTATCAGATTATCTAGACATTACCGGTAACATACCGGTACCAATGTTGTCCAAGTAATCAAGAGGCTAACGAAAATAAGTAGGAATGTAGTTTGGTAGGCAATCGGCAAACTGCTGGCCAAGCAACTTTGAACAACCTACAGTCATCTGTGCTGTACCCTAAGATATTCAATAAATCCGGTTCATTTGCTGGCTTGACTGACTTTACACCCAATTTTATGCTAAAGCGCACGGATGAATATAACTTTACTTCCAAAAAGTGCTTCGTTCCAGTTCATCGAATCACCAAAGTGAATGAAATCCGATATGTGAACGTGAAATCGATTTAAATGCAAAATTTTAATATACGGGTCTGCATCTGCATTAATAACTGGCCAGCATTTTGCTTGCTTGGTTTAAATTGACCCATCAAGTAGGTTCAAAACCACACGACACATATCGAATGACACTGTTCAGCCACGGCAGTATATACTGTTTTAGCTACTTGGGCGAACAAAATTATTTCTTTTTCATCTTTTCAGCAACATTTGAGATTAATTTAAATCAATCTCTGTGACGCACTCACTCACCACACCATACTCCCAATTAAGATACATTTCAATTTTTCTTTGTTTTGTCTTTTGAGAAACAATTCGGTTAATCCCCTTTATCTGTTCCAAAATATCACATAACCATATTTTCATTCAAAAACAGAGAGAAATTAAGAAATATAAATAAATAAAATAAATTTCAACTGATTCACGGAGAAGATACGGAATAAGAAAAAAAAAGTTCGTATTCAATAAATATAACTCACTTGCTCGTTGATCTCTTTCACGGCTCGCAGTTCCTTCTTCAATTTCATTCGCCGATTTTGGAACCAAATTTTTATCTGACGCTCAGTTAGGCAGAGTGCATGTGCGATTTCGATCCGTCGCCTCCGCGTTAAGTAATGATTAAAATGGAATTCCTTTTCCAATTCCAGTGTTTGGAATCGTGTGTAGGTTTGTCGACCTCGACGTCTCGGGCAACCATTCGGACCTAAAAAACAAAAAAAAAAATCAAATTTATGATGAAACAATGGACAATTTGTTCGCACGTACTTGTATGTATGAGTGAATGGAATCGCATAAAATGAAAATTAATATCAAGAAGGGTAGATGTTCACCAAGGGTCAGACGTCAGGATGTATGGTTTCTTTTAGCATAAATTTTCTTAAATATTCTTAAGCAAATGGCAAAAGATTTGGAAATTTGAAGAAATAAGATAGTACTACAAAAAGTTTGTTACTCAACGGGTTAAAATCATTTTCTGTTGGATAATTGATTTACCAATGACATCAGCACAAACTACTGTGAATCAAAAGCAAAGACAAAATAGCAAAACAAATATCCAAAGCTATCTGAACACCACGCCAGGAATTTGTTTGAAACCTAACATCTGAGTTTCAAACCACTACACTAATCTTTCTCTCTCTCTCTCTCTCTCTCAATGTCTATCCTTCCCAATGCCCACACTGTGTAAAACACTTTAAGGGTATTCGTAGCCACTTGAGTGCGCGCAGATTATAAAAAAAGAACATGTTCTCGCTGATTCATGAAGGCCCGCAGTAAGTTCACTGAGGCAAACATGATGTCTATAGTGCTTTCGTAAGTACTGCCGCGGAAAGAAGGAAAATAGGTAGTTGGAAACTTTGTTCACATAACCTGAATAATAACAACAGGTATAAGATCAAGCGAGACTGACACTGGAACTAATCGCTCTTTTTGCTAAGAAAGTAATTAAGTAACCCAGCAGAAGACCGTGATCACCCCAGTCCTGCTCTTTGGTGGCAGATGTAAAGACGATTGTTTCAATAAAAAAGTTAATTTGTATTGTATTGGGCTTTAGAACGACATCGACCGAGTCGGAAGACTTCGAATATAGTGATTGGGATGGCTTGAACACATTACGGGGATGAACATCAATGCTTCGATTCGAAGAGTCTTCGAATCCACTCCAGAGAGACGACGCAGTAGAGGAATGCCTCATCTTAGGTGATCCGCGAAGTATAAAATGACCTCAAATGTGACGACTTGTTAGTTGAAGTTGAGATCAATCACGAACTGTAGCCAAAGTAAGTAAAAGAGAAGGTATAATCCAAACTTCTGTACAGTAGGTATCAAGAGTATGGAGATCATACCCATGAAATTAACTCACCTCTAGCGACTTGTGTTCAAACTTGGGGAAAGGGATTTATTGTGGAGTTCCTGTACCTTATATGTGATGCTTGCCCTAAAAGCACAATATACCTTATGCATTAGCACTTGCTTCAATGCAAGTGGTGGGCTTTCATTGTTTTAATTTTAAGCTTCAATCTTCCTGATATCCCCGTTCTAAAGTAAATGGAAAGAAACTTCTAAACGTCACTTTGCCTCAGCTAATAATTTCGTAAACAGGAGATTCTGAGAAGAAACTAAATTGAACAATGCTCTAGAAAGGGATCGACGATGTTGTTGAAACATTCGCTCTTTCAAAAGCAGGATGCCAGTTAGTTGTTTAAATAGAAAAACAGAAAATAAAGATTATAAAGCATATTCGCAGCAAATAAAGCCTTAGCCAGTGTACCAAGGCCAGTAACTCGTGCTTGTAAGGCACTAGCTGCAGAAATGCTTGCAGTGATAGGAATATCATGAACATAACGACGGGAATGAATGTAGTTACTACTGGTAAGACAATCGCCATATTTCGCTTCAGGTAGTTACGTATAGCTTTGCGTAAAATACTGTCCACAATAGAAAAGTCGATGCAATGCAAAGAATTCACCTTAAAGCTTTTTCGATATTTATGGGACATTTAACAACATAAATGTCGATGACAATTTAAAACCAATCTCCGATTTGAAACTTGATTCGATTCATGGTTCATCGGCTACAATCAACTTTAGTAGATATTGTTTTTGGTTCCGATTTTATTGGTTATAACCGCTGGTTATGAGATTGATTTCCGGCTTGTGACCAGAAATATTGTTTTTCAAACCTAACCTATATAGATGCAGAGAGCTGCTTATATCTATAAATATATGAAATATCTTGAATCTCAGTCCGGTTGACCTTCATCGCAATAACGGGGCAGCTGATTTTGCAATCAGCATTAGGGTAGCGAGACTGTGGTCATTACACAATTGGATCGCGCATCTATCTTGTCACCTCAGGAAGCCAGGTGCGAGCAAACTTAGATTGAAGTTTTTGACAGGAAATACACTACCAAAAGTAGTCGACAACTGTTTCTTCAAAATTAACAAGGCCTAGATTATTTTCCTGAGAAAATAGATCCACTAGTCTCCTTTGGCAACATAACCGGGCACTATGATAACCTATAATGAACACGACAGAAGCTCCAAGAACAAGAAATGAAATCTGTCCGCTATATCCATTGTGAAAGGAAATTAAAGACTCTTGTCACTTGCGTAAGTAAAATGTATCTAAAGGACATTTTAAAGTTGATACCATTATCTGGGTGTCGCTATTCTATCTGAGCGGCAAAAGATAAGATACAAATGTACTAAAGATACGATTGCCTGATTTTTTCTTTCAAATTCTCTTCCATAGACGAGTAGATACAGTTACAGTAAAACTTAAACACATTTCCATTTATGTACTTTCACATCATCGATGATTTCTATAAATTTTGAACGTACAATACGACAATAACTAGGGTGCTCTATGGGATTCCAAAACTCAAACCAACAAAAAGAAAACTTTCTCCTCTAACTGAATTTCCCTTTTCTGCACACCAAAGGATTACATTCTAAATTCCTTACCTCTATTGCACTGACAATGACAAATTTCATGCAACATAAAATTATCAGAAAAAAAGAAGAAATATCCTTTTTTGTTTGCTGTCCTTCAGTTTGTTTTTTTTTTTTTTTTTTGCTCCCGTCATCGTCTGTTTGCCAAAAACATGTCAAAAAGAGAAAACGCGATGGTAAAAGTAGAAAGTTATTACATGAAAGGGTAACATTACACAACCCACACAGGCATATTATACACTCAAACGACATGCGATTACTCTAAGAGGACATTCACCGCACTACACACCGGGCGGTGGCAGAAGGTAGGACATACAATAGAGCGAACGAGTGACATGACAAGCAAAAAACTTGTGCACAACGACCATGGAGGGCGTAGAAATTTCCATTTTCCGGCGAGCATATCGTGCAGCACACCTTTTAGTGTATATGTCCTTTCGTAAGGTTCCTTTAGCCCGAAAAGGGTAAAGTCTTAGCTGCTGCCGGTGTGTGTGATGAGTTGTCATAAATCTTTTTTTCTTTTTTTGCCGGGTTTTTCTTTAGCAAATTTCAGGTTAGATACCAGCTGAGCGCACAAAAAACTAAAGGAAATAAATTTCTTCTAAAAAACTGCATACTGTTTGTGTTTTGAAATCAAAGATTTTCCAGTGACAACGATATTATCCTGCGTTGTTTATGACGGTTGTAACAAGGTACAGGATGAGATAAGCAAAAAGTCAAGGAAGGTAATATTGCACGTGAGATTTTTTTATGGTTTAATTGCACCTAACTGAGGTGAAATTGGGAAAGGTTTTCCTTAAAAAAATATGAAAAAACAAAAAAAAAGGAACCAAAACACGGGTTTAAAACGAAGACGACACTTTAAAGGACATTTCACAGTAATTTATGAAAAAAAAACGTGGTGGTCGTCTAGAATATTTCTAAAGTTGATTTTTTAAGTGGGTGATATACCGAGTTACTTTCAAAGTAGAATCCTGCAAATCATCAAATTCGCGGGTAGTAAAATTTGGTAAGTAGGTAGCAGCTGGAACTCAACTTGGGGCAGATCAAATAAGCAGCAGGGAATTTGGGAAAATACTAATATCTACGTCATGCTCTAAACAGATGAAAGAAAGAGTTTAAGCTGTGACCGTTGTGGTAAGGGTGATCATAGGACGAAGCTTACGGAGCAGAGAGAGTCGTTGATAGATATAATTTTAGGACTGCAAGGGTTATTTAAAAATCTAGTTTTTTTTAAATAAAATCTAATAATCTACACCTTGCATACCCATACATCGATGGCATTTCTGCAGGTCTTTACAAGTATCGCCAAGTATATCGACATACCTTCTTCACCCAATTATAAGAAGGATGTGGGAAAGCAAAAACTTCTCAGCAGAGTGGAAAAAGGAGTAATCATTAAGCTTTCAAAGAGAAAAAATTTAACGGATTGCGGAAAATTGAGAGGTATTTGCGTTCCTCCGGTGGTTTTCAAGATAATGACTAAAGTTCTACTAGATCGTATCAAACAATATCTTGATTCCACTCCCGATGCCGAACAACCAGGTTTTCTCTCTGGATCCTTCTACATCGATTATATAGACACCTTGTGGATCATCGCATGCAATTATGGATCTGCGCCAAATGGTCCGTAGTCTGGAAGTCAAACTAAAGGTAGCAGGGATGAGGATTAATACGCCCACGACAAAGGCACTCAGCCTTACAGCTTCCACAACTTCCTTCCATTGCTGGACTTCAGGTCGAGAAAAATGATAACTTTCTATTCTTCAGAAATATACTCTCGGGCGACACGGTGGCATGGAACTCAATGTAGAGAGTAGAATCGGGAAAGCTATAGCTGAATTTTGGCATGCTATCGAAAATCTAAAAAACCTTTGCATCTAAAAAATGTTTGCAGCACCAAGACCAAGCTGCGACTGTTCCGCTCCAATATCGAGTCAATTCAGTACTACTATGTGGATGTAATACTTGGAGAATCAATGTCATTGTCATTCGTTAGCTGGAGACTTTCGAAAATAGATCTTTAGGATGTTGTGGCATTATCGCATCCCGAACGAACACCTCGACTCGAAAACGAGTCCGGAACCTATCGGCAATGTATTGTTCACACCTTGCGGCACGATAGCTCGCTTCTGCCCAGAATGGCCAGATGAAACGCAGTGTTCCACTGCAGGCGTTCCGCAGAGGGAAGAATAAACCTGCCAAGCACAGAGCTTCTAATAAGTCATATGATGAGATCAGGTGACGGCTGGCTGGAGACCTATTGCTTAATAACGAGCATACAGAACGAGCTGAGAAGAGCCGTTAGTTAGAGAGTTATTTAATGTCACTCAGAATTACATAAATATTTCGCAATTAATTATGAAAAAACTAAAATTAACTAAATGCTGTAACTTAAACCAATGGCCTTCCGCGTCTTTGAAAGTCAAACTTTCTAACCCAAGCAATGGCCCTTAATCGTGTCGCTTACAGCAAGTAAGGTCCTATGTTTGATAGGATTATACAAATTTTTTATGTACAAACCTTTAAATTAGGAGTAGCTACTCGTATACCATATACATACGTGTATAAATGTATTGTAGGGGACTTACTCGTACATATTTTAAGATCCGTAGAGTTCTCTCAAAGGGATTAAAAGCACTAAAACTGCTATTAGGCAAAATTTACTTGCAAACGTGTAAATCAAACATTTAAATGTCTACATGCAACACGGCAGAACTGTACAATGTAACAATATAATTATTTTGTGCTAAATATCAAGGGAATTCCCAGCAAGGAGTAACTATAGATTAAGACGTGACTTCCCTATTTTTCTAAACTTATGGACATAAAATGTATCCTAGTCTGACTTACTATTACATATAGTAGGAAATAGCTCAACGCATGTGGCTCTAAGCTGGGATGTACTTTTGGTACCTTTTGGTTAGATTTTAAGCTCAAGAAGTATTTACATTATAATAAAAAAGAGAAAATAATTAAAAATTTACTTAAACAATTTTCTGTCATTTCGGTTGACAAGTGGGAACCTATTAAACGTATTGCCTACAAGTAATGTTATATCTACTTGTTGTTGGGACTGTACTGTGAAACAACAGCATTTTATTTCTTTGTTGGACATACTTTTTTTTTTCGAGGGTAGGTGAAAAATCTTCCATAGACACTATGAGAATACCAAGTGCGTGCTCATAGTAGTGTCAGATTCTTACTGCCTAAAAAACACCATCCTTCGATAACCAAGTAATAACTTATCAAGCAAGTTTTCTATCACGAAATAACTAAACGTTTGGCAGGTTACTTTCCACTGAAAGATCCTGCATGTTCCGCAATCTAAACGCGGTTAATCATTATCTCGCCAGGCCGAAAGGTGTCGTCCTTTGTAGTCTGCTCAGTAAATTGCTCTCATCCAAAATTTGTAGGACTGTATTGTTGACATGTCCGATTAGTCGGTTTCTATGCTTTCTCGCGAAGATTCTAGTTTCAGCTTCGATTGTCGGAATTCCGAGATCCCTGTAGATCCCTATTTTGAAAAGCTTGTAAAATATTGGCATTTGTTTTCTTGGTACAACCTCAAAGTTGTATACCGTAGGTCCACACCGCCTTTAGTACTTGCTTGTATAAAAGCAGTTTGTTCTCAATACTGAGCGGGGAATGATTTCCGAGTAACCAGTATTTATTTCTCTATATTTGATTTCAAGTTCTTTCTGTTTCATTTTCATGTGCGAATTCCATTTCAGTCTTGCGACGAGTGTCATTCCCAGGTATTTGGCCTTGTTTGCAAAAGGTATTCGGGCCGAGTTTGGAAAAATTGGCAAGTCATTCGTTTTCTTATAAGTGAAATTCATGTGAACAGATTTAGATTCGTCCATTCATTTACCTTATTCAGTGCATTTTGCAGTCGTTTCTTCGATTGCTTTACCTACTGCTAGGATAGCGGTGTCATCGGCAAACATAGCAAGGATAGTGCCATCTTCTTTTGGTATATCACGAGTATATAACAGATAGAGAAGCGGCCCAAGCAAGCTTCCTTGCGGAAATTTTTTTGAGCTCCGAGTATTCGTTTCCATGTCCAACACGGAAGAACCTATTCCTGAGATATGATTCTAGAATATCGTATAGGCATACAGGGAGAACTTGTCGCAGTTTGCATTTCAAGCCATCATGCCACACCTTATCAAAGGCTTGCGAGACGTCAAGGAATACGCTTAAGCAAATCTTTTTTTCTTCAGGTGCTTTCTCGATTACGTCAGTAATTCTGTGCACCTGGTCAATCGTCGAATGCTTACTTCTGAACCCAAACTGGTGGTCAGGGATAAGATTATTTCCTTCTATAACCGGTTGGAGACGCCTTAGTAATATTCTCTCGAAAATTTTGGATATGACTGAAAGAAGCGAAATTGATCTATACGATTTTACCTCATTCAGGGGTTTTCCTGGTTTTAAAACCATTATGACTTCCGCAACTTTCCATTGGTTCGGCACGAGGTTTAATTTGAGCGCAGCATTTACAATATAGAGAAGCTTAATCAATGCTTTTCTAGGTACAACTTTTAGAATTTCTCCGGTAATCAAATCATAACCAGGAGCGTTCTTAGGTTTTAGATTCTTGAGCTCATGTTTGAGGTCCGTTAGCGCTGCACTTGTGAGTGTTAAATCGTCAGATGGTAAATCCGGTCTATTGATGTTTGACCATCGTACGGTTTAAAGGTTTCTTCCAGATGGGCCGCAAAGACGTTCGCTTTTTCTTCTTCCCTTGCCCATTCATTGTGATTTTGTTTAATTGGCGGCGTGGGGACTTTGGGCCTTTTGGTGCCTTTTACAGCTTTCCAAAGTGAATAATTGGAATCCTTTTTCGCTGTTAAACTTTCAAGGTAAGAGCCTATCGCACGATTCTTAAAATCCCTAATAGTCTTATTTTGCACAGACGATTCAAGTGTGCTATATGCTGCGGAACACGACTGTGTTGCCATTTTTTACGCGCTTTTCTTTTTTCCTTGACATAAAATGACATTGGTGACGTTTCAATATGTTAAAGCGAACAGAGTAAGACAGTCAAATTGAAATGTCAACCCTGATTTTCAACCCCTGATTTATTTTTTTTTTATTTATCACTGTCAACGTTTTGTGAACAGCCAACATGAAATAATGAATAAGAGTCAGATACGGGTAATTATTTTTTACGAGTTTAAACTTAGACACAATGCAGCAGAAGCAACTAGAAACATCAACACGGCATTTGGAGAAAGTACAACTAATGAACGAACAAATAGGCGTTGGCTTAACAAATTTCGTTCAGGAGATGTAAGCCTTGAAAATTACACTGAAGCGGCCATAGACAACGACGAGCAAAGGTTTTTGGTAGAATCCGATGGACGATAATGATTGTTTTAATTTAATTTAACAAGAAAGAAATTCCTTGATTTCTCACTTTCTACTCTGGCTTATGGCTATGGTCATGCAACTTGTGCAATGACTGAAGGAATAGGAATAGCTACATCTCCGAATGGAACGATCTATGCTTTGATGGTAGATAGTTGGATCAAGTCCGAAATCTCTCCTGGAGCCATCTAGGGATTCCACCAGATGAATTGGGGTCAATGGCGGAAGATCGGGAAGGTTTGAGGGTTCACCTGAGTGTCCTACCCCCCGCGACCCTTATAAAGGATTAGTGGGCCACTGAAAATGTATGTATCCTGGCTTACGTTTACATTGGATAAACGCCATGAGATTGCTTGGTAAAATCACTTAACAAGTGCAGGGAAATTTATTTTTAACAAATGTTGAGAATGTTTTAGTGTTCCACATGTTGTTAAATTGATTTTTTGTCTTGTAGTGCAGGCTAATGAGGTTGTCCTTGATCTAATAACTAGTAACCTAATTTGTATTGCGTTGTTGGTAGATCAAGAACATTCGTAAAAATTACGTGACGACGACTCAAATCCTTCGATAATTACATATATTTATTTCCGTAGTAAAAACGGCTGTGCGAATAACCACCCAAAACAAAATCGCCCAAATTCTAAAAATGAACAATCGCCCACAATTTTTGGGGGCTTGTGCATAATGAAAGAAAGCCCGTAAAAAAGGAACAACCGCTCAAAAATGAATGAACAATCGCCCAAAACAGGAGTGAATGGCTGTGCGAATAATCGCCCAAAATCTAAAAAAGAACGATAGCCCAAACATTTTTATTTTTTTTTTAATAATTTCTTAAAATCATATTGTCAATAATAGTAAATAACTGTTATTTCTTAAGTTGTAAACAAGCTGTGTTGTTTGTTACATTAATCTGGTCGAAACATCATTCAGAGCCAACCTATTGATTCATTTATTTAAACTCCGCTTTCCGGAGAGGTTTAGCCGTTCACTCGCTAAGGGTATGTCAACAACTGTCAGGCAGGCGCCTGGGGCTAAGTCTATTCGAGAACTGTTTTGTACAGGCCAACAGTGTGTAAGTGGCGCGCTTCGCGTGGTTCATTTTTTTTAACTTCGCTTTCCGGAGTGATTTAGACGCTCAAGCGACTTCGTCGTTTCGCTAAGGGTATGTCAACAACTGTCAGGCAGACGCCTGTGGCTACGTCTATTGAGAACAATTTTGTGCGGGTCAACAGTGGGTAAGTGGCGACCATCGCGCGATTCATTTATTTAAACTCCGCTTTCCGGAGTGGTTTAGCCACTCCGCTAAGGGTATGTCAACAACTGTCAGGCAGGGGCCTGGGGCTAAGTCTATTCGAGAAAGTTTTGTGCAGATGGACAGTGGGTAAGTGGCGCGCTTCACGCGATTCGTTTATTTAAACTTCGCTTTCTGGGGTGGTTTAGACGCTCACGCAACTTCATCGCCTCGCTAAGGGTATGTCAACAACTGTCAGGCAGGTGCCTGGGGATAAGTCTGTTGGGAACAGTTTTGTGCGGGTCAACAGTGGGTAAGTGGCGTGCTTCGAACGATTCATTTATTTAAGCTTCGCTTTCCAGAGTTGCTTAACCACTCACGCGATCGTCGTTTTTTTTTTTTTCGACCTGCGTTGCAAAGGATTGCTTAATAACTTTTGAGCGATTGTTCATTTGGAGGTTTTGAGCGATTATTCGCATAACATTTTGACATATAATCGCTTTTGGCATTTTGGGGAATCTTCACTCGGAACAATAGCCAACATATAAAAATGCGTAAACGCCCAATTGAAAGTGAATATTCGCCCAAACAATGTTCAGGTTTTTTTTGGGGCGATTGTTAATTTTTGGAATTTGGGCGATTTTGTTTTGGGCAGTTAATCGCACAGGCAGAAAAAACGTTTCATTTTCCTACTAAGAAGGAACATGCGTACATACATATGTATATTCTGGCTTGTGCCCTAAGCGTTGGCATTATTCAATCATCCATTTTATTCCTTGATTCTCGCTATATCCAAATAGCTATGTTTTTGAAAGCTCTTATATAACGTGCTTTGTTGTCTGGCTGCTACAAAAATTGCAATGCAAATTTGGACTACTTCTAATTGAGTTAGAGCTTTGAAATTTTGTACACGAATATAATTTCGGTGACAATGCAATAAAGTATGCCTAATATGGTTCTAAATCCAAAATGACAAACGCTCCAAAATGGCCGATTACCTTTTTGTTCACGCTCCCTTTGATATGGGTATCAAATGAAAGGGCTTGATGAGTAGAATACAATAAGCTATATATAACCCAATATTTTCTGATTTTCGAAAATTAAAACTATTGTATATATGAACCTCAATTCGGATACAATTTTTTGGAAATAACAGCAAAAACCACCATTAACATGAAACATAAAATCATCTGCACTTACATATATGCAGACGAGCTTGAAATTAGAGCAAATTAAGACCTATGCATTGGTTATTTGGAAGACAATCCAAATTAAGCATATATATATGTATAACAAACTGCTTTTATGCAAGCAAGTGCTTAAACCTGTTTGGGCGTATGGTATACAACTGTGGGGCTGTACTAAACAAAGCAATAGAGATATCCTACAATATTTGCAAAACAAAGTTTCAAAACATGACTCTGAACAAGAACAAAACCGTTCGATTTAGCGCAATAAGGACCAGCCGCATTTAATGGCGGGTTTTAGCAGGTGCTTTTGCTGGAAAGCTACCTGCCAACGCGAATATTTTTGAAACTAAAACTAAGTACTTGATAACGAAACTTAGTCGTAATAAACTAGTAGAAGGGAGGTGTTGATTAGTGAGTAAAAATGTCACGCTACTGTGAGCACCGGGTAAATAGTGGCTATGAAGATTTTTCACCTACCAAGAAAAAAAAAGAACTTACATACATATGTATATACAGATTTGCGTACTGAAGTTCGAATTACAGAATACATAGATATGGTGCTGTTTCAAACTGCAGATGTATTCTGATGGCAAGGAAAGATGTTGTTTGGATTAACGCGATATTCGGGTTAAAAATAGTTCGGATAAGCGAGATATTACTGTTTATGGATGTGATACATCATAGAAAAGATATTTTTGAGTAGGTATTTTCTTTTTCGAATTTATATCTTAAAATTTGCGCTCACAATAGCAGAATGAATCCACAAGAATGCCTCAATTATACACAAATTAAAAAAAAAAAAAAATGCAACATGTTTTTCTTTTATTCACAAAATGACGCTACGCTACTAGTACCCATCTAAACATCACGTAAAAAATGTACATGCATACATACCTACATAAGTATGTATGAGTTTGCTCAGAGCTGTAGATAAACCTACTAGAATGTAGGTATCTTGAAATTAATTTTTCTATTCAGATTCTTGAAGAACTTACACAGAATTATACTACTTCGAATCAAGTCCCGAAACTACACATTTCACCTATTGAATTTCACTCCAATTACGCTTAACTTTCCATCTCCTATCTACCTACCTCATTCCTTAAAATTATACCCAAAGATCAATCATCATTAAATACGCTCCACCTAAACGCTAACTAATCCAACACATTTTGCATGCAAAAACGTAAACGCCTAATCAAATTCGATGAATCGGAGATTAAAATCAAAAATCACCATAAAAGAAAATTTAAACACGAAAAGCAATTCGGCGAGGTCGCCTTCCAGTCATCTATCGATTTTACTACACATCTACATCACAGAAACAAAAAAAAAAAGAAGTATCTTTTTCTTGTGCAGCACCAAAGAGATACATCTACTATCTCTCTCGTACACACAATCAGTCAGTCAACAAGAGGAGAGGGTAAAACGAAAAAAAAATTAGAAAATCAAATATGGCTCCCTCTTCGTCACCATGGCAACCATTCTTGTTCCACACACACACACTTACAGCCTAATGAAAGGGGAAAACTATATGCATGCATGACAACGCCATGCATCGCATGCATTCATATCAGCATCAGATGCTGGTAGTAGACCGGTTGTCGGTGTCCTCTTTCTCTCTATGCGGTGGTGGTTATGATGGTGGCCACTTGTTTGGTTTTTTTTTTTAACTTTCTTCTGTGCACCGTCATGTCACACAGAATGACAGGCACAAGAAGGAGCATGGAAGATGATGATAGACGTTTCAGTTTAGTTCGTGCGCAGGCTCCTCCTCATTTTTTTTTCTCTCATAACATATCCATCTACCTAAGTTATCCTTGTATCCTTCCACTTACTGCCTCACCCAGAGAAGAATGCGAGTAATGGGAAAACTCCCATCATCGAAAAAAAAGGAGGAAACATAGAAAGATACCAACCAAAGCAAAGAAACATAAATCAACTCCATGGCCATAAAAATGTATCTGGAGGAGATGATCTTCTCGAGCTCAACCGCTTTTATAGCATTTTTAACTATTTAACACGATAGTAAAAGTAAGTTTAACCACCGGATAATTACTCCCGCATCGTGTGCTCGTGCCATAAACCAGGCAGCTACGAGTATAGCTACCCCGGCCACTTGACGAAATATTCCTCAGAGTGTGGCCGTAAAGCCGGCGGTATTGTTATACGGACATAAATGTAATCATCCATCTAAATGATATCTATCTATCTACATATCTGTCTATGAAACTATTAAATGTGGCATTTAGTGCTATTTCGGGGTGCGTAATTGGGTCAATAGAACGCGAACAAGAAGAGGAAAAAAAAAACATGACAGGAACAAGTCAATAGAAGAATATACAATTGTATCTGAAACAATTTGTTTTCCATAAAATTATTAAAGCCACACGTCCAGACACAACCCAACCAACCAACCAGTCAGACTAACATATCTGCACACAATAGAAACAACGAAGCATATAACAACAATTAATTGTAATAATAATAAAGTTTATTGAATAATAAAAAAATTATGATGATGATGCTATAAAATCCATAAAAACAATTCTAAATTTTAATAAATGTGTTAATAAAGTCACGATACCATAAATAATATTTCATTTTTTTTTTCCTTCAGACACGGCTACATCTAGTAGTAGATATGTATAGATATGAGTTGTATCTATTAGTAAGTAGTAAAGAAGATTTTCGCACTCAATTAAAAAAAAAATGTCTATGTATCTCTTTCTCTAACAAGTCTTATTTTATCACATTTTTGGTTCTGGTTTTGGGGGGTTTGGAATTTCATTATTTATTATTTACAGATGAATTTTTAATTGTTCGCATTTTTGTATTTTAAATCACAGCGGGGGTGAGAGATTACTATTCGGACGACTGAATGGTTTATTTAAATTTTGTACAAACAGAAAGTTTTGTTTTTGTGCAATTTATGTGGGCTGGAGATACTCTCGTTTTGTTGAATAAATCAATACGCAAACAAAGGGGGGGAAGATCAAATGTCGAATGAGCACAAGATGTTTTTGATTGAAATTTTACATTAGATAATTTATAAAGCAGATTGAAATTCGTTCAAGGTAATAAAACAGGTGATTTCGTTTGGCTATGAATCATTTTTTAAAGTGGATATGGAAATTTAGTTGAGTGTTAAGCATTCTAACTAGTTTGCAGACACGTTTTTAATTTCTTTATTAATATTTAATATTTTTAAAAAGCATAGAGTTGGTTTTAGTCTACGAACATGTAATTTGGTTCTGCGGTTGTGAGGCTTGTAAAAACGTGCAGATAGGTTGACGAATGTCGTTCTTGTTCTTTGGATGTGAATTATGACTTGAATATCTAAGTTAAGTTTTAATTGGCACACACCTATGCACATATTTACAGCAAAAGCCCATAACCCTATAAAGATTGAAGCATCATTGTCTCAAATACATTTACATGCCATTTACATGCAATGAAGCCCTAGGTTTTAGTACATAAAGGGTGTTCCAATGGCTATTGGCAATATCTCTGAAAAGTTCAGATGTTTTTATTTGATAATAAAGATCAATCGATCCCATTATACGTGGAATACAATATCAGAAAACTGTTCGCAATAGCTTAGTTTGCTGGCGTGTATTGGTCCAATTTTCAATCACGCTTCCGCATAATCGATGCTTAACTTCACCAATGATGCTACAAATTTCGTCCTCTAACTCTGGAGTGGTTTGAGAATTATTGGCATAGACATTTGACTTCATAAATCCCCAAGGAAAAAAATTCTTATGACATCAAATCGGAGAAACGAGACGTCCAGTAAACTTTGTCTGCAATAAGTCCAATGTTTCATTCGCTTTGTGGCAGATCGCGGCGTTCTATTGAAACCACATATCTTCAAAGTCCATACTTTCCGATTCGGCCCATAAGAAATCAGCTATCATCTAGCGGTAGCACTTGGCCTTCCTCATTTTTGAAAAATTACCATCCAATAACAGTATTACAATTACTTTCTTGACGTAGCGATCAAGGTGGAAATGCACTTCGTCAGCAATTCTGCATCGCATGTCTGGCTTTCTAACACCCAATCGACGATCTTACGACGCGATCTCACATTCAAATAAATATCTTATATATTAATACGTGAACACGAAATTTATCGTACGTTTTTTAGTATTTATTATAAAAGGAGGCGGATGAAACACATATTATTCGAAAGGTACTGTGCCATAAATGTGCAGAAAAAACAAAATCGTGTGCGTATGTTACCGTTAAGTTGGGTAAAATAAAGTGAACATATACATGATTTCCTCATACAAAACGCTGTAACCAAATTAGCGAAATTCGACCACACGCGATACTAGTATTTATAAATATTATTTACAGAGTTCTAAATAAATTTGTTCGATGGATATATAATTTGCTTAGATCAGTCAATATTTATTTGGGACTAATGCTCATGGCAAATATATTTCTATTCTCTCGTCAGAATGCTGAACGTAATTTGTGTACTTTTTATATGAACGTATATAATTATACTGGGTGTTTGAAAAGGTATTTATTTTTCTCGAATTGAATACAATTTTTAGGTTTATAACCGTTTTTTTGGTTTTTGATACCATCTACTTCTTTAAGATCTATCTAAACTTTTCTCCGATTGTTTGCCATTTTCAGTACCTAGGCTCTTTTGTTTGCATCGATGTATCGAATATCACTTCACATAATTAACTTTCCGGAAGACCCCACATCTATAGAGGCCATCCCTTATACGGTTCAGATTTCTAAGAACTTTATTTTTTGGGAAAAATAAAGTAGGATTGGATTAATTATTATTTTATTTGGGGTTGGGGTTGAGAAAACTATCCACATTTGCAATTTTGACTCACAAATAAAAGAAGCTCTCTGCACTTCATAGCCAAAATATAATAATTATTTCCAATTTTTAATGCGTCAAAATTTCAATAGTATCTATTTCAAAATTCCAGGTAGATTGCCTCATAAATCAAAATCTATCATAAGATTGAAGTCCCTCGTATGGACATACAAGTACATCGATTCTAAATATGGATGTGGCCCTAGGATTTATCTTTTTTATTTCGATTTAATTATATGATTTCTTACTTTGAATAGTAAATACTATGTACCTAACTTAATATCAATGCACCTATGTGCCAGACTTAATACAATTCATGCCCTTATAATAAAATTATGCGATTTTTTTTTTTTCATTCAATTTCTGGATGGACAAACCTGAGTAAAATATGTGGTCATGGTTGTAGCCCATAAAAGCATGTCGCTCAATGTCCTCCTTTTCGTACTTTTCTTGCAATGCCTGAATCTCTGATAATCTAAGTGAGGAACCTTAGGTAAACGAGAAACAAACAATAAAATCTGCAGTTAGGTTCATCATAAGTAAAGAAATTAAAATAAAAAGAAAAACAAAGAAATTGTGACACAACATCCATTATTATTAAATATTGATGGGAACCAACATTTCATATCTAACAAGTTAAATCTAGTTTTTGAGAAAATCGTGCTAACTTTGATCCTATGCATCTATAGTATATAAGTATATACAGCTTTCGCCTCATCTAAATCCCACAAATAAACTATCTCACAATATAAACGTACACCATTTTTTTGCTTTGTACTCAAGGTTTTGGTGAACTAAGAATTTAATAGACATTCAAAGAAGATTGAATAAAGTATTTTTTATTTCTAAACAGGTCTTATCAAAATGCTGAAATGTTAGGCTAAAATAAATCTTGTTTATTGAATTTAAAAGTACTTTCGAGAAATCTCACAGAGGCTACTCGTAAATTAATAAATAGGACTGTATCTCTAACCCTGGATTATCCAATATAAAAATCGTTTGCTTCCATTTTTTAACTAATTAACATCTTAGACTGAAAAATCCACGGAGTGCTGCATTCTTCATTTTACTACAAGAGAAGTAAACAGGTTATCTCCCGCACAGCGAGTGGGCGTCTGGCAAGTTAAAGAAAATATGTACATTGTGGTTTTAATATCTAAGATCTTGTGGCTCAAAGACTGAAACTACTTCAACCAATATTAAGGTGCATTTCTTGTTTGACGTTAGGTCAGACCAACGAACTTTATTTTCATGATTTTTCAAAAAACCGATGCGTAAATTCTGGATGGACAACATATCTGTGGCCATAAGACAACACAACTTAAGTCGAGTAAAGACAAAATTGAGTTAATGATGCCAAAGATGCTCTACAATTCGAACTTTATGCTACCAATTTTTTACTTTTTTATCTGTTGTCGTTACCAAGTTATGGGCAAATAAACAAAACTATAACACCAAAATCCCATACGTTTTCAGGAAAAACGAAAGCTTCAAACTCGTTTTCTGAGAATCTGTGAAAATCGACATAAGTTGTTTTGTCTTGTGGCCACAGATGTATATATTAACGTACGATTTTATTTAAGTAAAAGACAAAAAGATTAATTTTGAAACTTCAGATTTATTAAAGAAAGCGTGTGCGCTCTTCACTTGGCAAATGGAGAAGTGACAGCCCTTGGAATATATACAGGATAACCCTAAAATCGCCAAACCGAGTGACGTGTTCCAACTTCACTGTCTTTGGGGTCTCTTGGGGTTTGGGACACCATCGCACTCTGTAACATCTATATATATACTTGGCGCAACAGCTCTTCAAGTGCCTAGGCGTGGCTTCTCGCAACCATTCGTGTTGCGTGCGTTATATTTTTCGCACGAATGGAAGGGACAAAACTGCAGTTTTGTGTCGTATCCGAAGCGAGAACAATACTAATAGGTGGGACCATAAAGAAACTTGTGCATGTTTTCTGGGATTAGAACATGGAACCTCACACGCAGTGATCCGACAAACTAACCACCGCGCCAACTCTCGATGGATAATAGAGCCCTTAAATACTTAAGATATGCTGTACCATCGTCGATAGTGGAGGGCAAAATTAAAAAGCGTGACATAGTAGCATATGAACTCTACCTTCTCGGGTGCGCCTTAGTAATTAAAATTATGAAGATATAGATTCGCAAGAAATAAAAGGTATATCAGATGGTTTTGAACTCTTATAAGATCATCTCGATAGATATGAAGAACAGCAGAGGTGACACCCCTCTGATTAGATGAGCTGAAACCGATATCATGGACCTATTATTACTTGAAACGCATATACGAGGGGCGGCTGATAAGTTCGCGGCCTAAGGCATTAAGCGAAAGAAAAGATCCGTTTGCCACGAATCAGCAAAACACATTCGCTATCCGGAAGCCGACTTTTCCACCTTGAATTTCTTTAGTGTCCTCTCCCCTTTTTCAGTCCACTGCATAGACTCTTGTTTGAACTCTGGATCGTATTGGTGAACTCAAGTCCCATCTACAGTTACGATTCGGTTGCAAATTTCGTCGAGATTATCCCCGGGTAACTCCAAAAAATGTTTGCAGCTCTCGGATGGTCGTTGCTTGTCGAAAGGCGCGGCGTGAGTAGATGCATGTACGTAAACACATGGATTGTCTGCAACATGTTCTCAGGTCCCTGTCGCAACTCTTTTGTTGGTGATCATGATCACCAGGAGAATTGCACTGTTCTGTTCGAAGACTCTTGTGTAAGGTCTCTGTCAAAGAGGTAGACTTAGACTTAGTTGAGGCAATCCAGACCAAAGATTTTTTTTACCATGGTATACGAAGGCCCAGAATCCTGAAGAGTCGATGACATGTCTTCGAAAATTTCTTTAGGCGATTTCTTTTTTATTCACGAGGCACTTTTTCACGGCGCGGTGCTTAAAATGATGAGTAATTTCGATTTCGACTGACATGGTGATATTTTTCCTATCACAGATAATACAAAAATGAGATTATTATTGAAACGAGGTGATATTTATACTACTAAAGATGGACGCAGTTTGTTCTATCACTAATGAGAAGATGACTCGTTGTTGAGTATTTCAGGCCGCGAACTTATCAGCCGCCCCTTGTAGTAATTTTTGTTTTTAATCTTGAACATATGTAATTACTATTTATGTAAGTAGTGCTATCTTGTCAAATAATTTAATCTGATAAGCACTTTAATGATCATTTTCGTGAAAAGTTGGAAAATTACATAATAGAGGCTTGTCAGCGAAATTTTTTGAAAAGACATTGACAATTTTGCCATGGAACTGAAAAATAAACACTTGCAAGATCTAGACAGTTCTAACCAGAATTAAAAAAACAAGCTTTAAAGGATTATTTTCAGTGGACTTCAGTGGAAGGAATTGTGGGGATCAACGATCGATATCGAAGAAATATTACATGATCAGTCGAAATCTGTATTCCATTATACATTTCACTACGTCTTGCTAGTCAGGGTATGGTTTTTCTGAGGACCTGTTCTTACTTAATCCCTCCTACATAATAGAAGGTTTTGTATAAGGAAAGTGTGCTAAATTTTGCAGTCCTATGGTATACAAAACGCCTTGAAGATATGGAGTATCTCATAGTAGTTGGAAAGCTGAATTGAAGAAAATAGCAAAATGCTCTCTGGTACTTAAAAAACCGAAAAACGTATTTGTATGTAAATATTTTGTGCCTCGACGGGTTATTAAATCAAAGAAAATTCTTTTATAGCAAAAATTATTTTCTTATTAACTTTTTGGTGGTTTACGGAAAAATTATCAAAAACGGGATTTCAGCCGTTATATTCCAACAAAAGCACAAGCATTTTTTTCTCTAGAATATTTAAAATTATTATAAGGACACTGGAACGAATATTTCCACCTCGATTCCTCGTAGATTCTTATTGTTTGATTACTGTCGTGTAACCACTTATTATTTACTCTGCTCCGTTTAGATTTGAAACTAAACTGCATTACTGCATTTTAGCAATGTGACCATAGTCACTCTAAAGGTTTTCTAATGTAATTAATTATTATTTCCCACAAATTTGACATTAAGGTTCACGTAGATCTAGATACTATGCATATATGGTATGTAGATACAATGAGTACACAGTTTGAACTAAGTTTGTTCTGCCGTTTTAAAATAATTTCATTAGACAGCATTTCCAAAAACTTAATGAACAAATATGAAATCAAGGCACGATGCGCCTCTTTAAATTAATGACAAGAAATTAATCTGCATAAAGTTGATAAGAGAAAACCCACCTTCAAAATACATTTATCTCCCATACCGCCTCGTATACATTCATGTAGGTATTCGCCTGACTATATGGCACCCAGACGAAAGTCATTTATGTTCCCCAGGGGCTTAGGAAGAACAAACGCTGCCATAAAATACCATTAAACCCATTAGACGAGAGCGAACGAACCATTTTGCTAGAATGGTTGTGCAAAATACCTTCGTCGTCATTCCAATATCCTGACAAAGACAACGACAACAACAACGAGAACGACGACGACGACTATGGTGGGAACTCCAAAGGAGGACTTTAGTAATTCCTTTCATTTTCGATGCTACATATATTTGTTGAGTTTCTTTGCTTGACGCTATACGCTTTGTCTTCCACTCCACTTGCATAAGAAAAGAAAAAAAAAAAAAACTACAAGGATTTTGCTGATATCGCAAATTAGAAAACACAAGACCTTCTCTGTTTCGCCTCGACTACCACCGATGGCGAGGCTTGTGTGTGCAGAATTCACAAAATATCCATCAGATACACTTGGTATACTTGTAGACCAGAAGAGGAATGAACAAACAATGCGCACCCCATCCAGCAGCAGCAGCAGCACCCAACGCGCGCGCTATCCTAGTTCATTGTGAGAACGATGATGTTCTGACTACAAAACACATCCGTTCCGTTCGCATCAAATAGAAAAGTTTTTTTTTTAAAATTCTGTTGACGTTTTTGTTGAAAGACTTTTGCTCTATGTTAGCTGCTTCTGCTGCATACACCTCTGGAATGCATAATTAGGTTTGCACATACAAATAAGACCAATGAATGAAGTCTCTATAGTGTATTTCAATGTGAAAGTTAAATTTAAATTTAAAAAAATATATTTTTTTTGTTTTTTCATCAAGAAAACCCACAATTCCGCGTTTGTCGAGCTTTGTATACGACAGACACGATAATAATTCTTAGATTTTCGCCAGAGCTCTTGCCAATTAAAATAAATTCAATTTATTAGCGCATAAATTTTGGGAAATTTATGTGGTGCCAGTGCCACTCTCAGGTGAGTGTGTCTGTCTGTGGGTGGAGTAGATGGACGCGCTGATGAGATGGCAAAGATTATGAAGGAACACAATGTCAAGTGATATTTTAAGAGATTATCGACCATTCAAATCGAGATTAATGTCTGCTTGAGTATGGAATAAATTTGGTTTTGGAATTTTTCGGGTCTAGTGTAGGTAAGGTAGGCACATGGTTTGGTTTTCGTATAGGCGAGGTGACATTCGATTGAAACGGTAATTGGATTTTTATTTTGTTTACGAATCTGATTTGATTTTGAATGCAAGATTTGCTAAAAACCCAGTAAATCAATGGGAAATGGTGAAGTTTTATTTGAAACTGATATCGAATGGAAGAATGTTCTGAAATTTAATTATACTATTGGTTGTTGTACACATGTTTTGCAAGTTTTTGCATATTAACATATACAATACATATTTGCACGCCATTTTAAGGCTGATTCTACTTTGAATTAAAGAACTTAAAAATGTATTTTGGGTATTTTGAACGGTTTTTTCCGTATTTTTCCCCGTAGAGGTGCAAATACATTCGAACGAGTTTCAGAAGTTAAAACGTTATTTCAGCCATTTTTAGTAAAAAAAATAATGATTTTAGTGCGTAGTTGAGATTGCCATGATGTAGTGATAAGGTTTCTGTTTAAGTTCCTAACAGAACCATCAATTTTATATGGTAGCGACAGATTAAGTAAACACGAATTTGAAAACAAATACCTATGAGTTACTAAACCCAGCATCAGCAGAGAGACCTTTATACCAAAAAAAATTTCAGATTTTTATCGCTCTATAATAGTATTAAAAAGTTTTGAAAACACTACTCTCACCTAAGGGATCATACGAGTACAATCTGTACATACGAGTAAACCGCTTTTTAAAAAAAATTCACTTGGTATTATCATAGGTAATTCGTATTAAGTATTTGAAATCCATTGTAAAGTTACAATAAACCCAACTCAAAGGAGTTACTAGGAAAATCAAGACCAGATATTGCCAGAGTTTTAGCTATTATTGCAGGCTATTGGTCAGTTAGAGCCATACGGCCAAGCTTGGTATCACCCACAATACCGTTTGCAGAAGGTGTAAGGACTTCCTTTGCAGATGCCCGATCCTAGCGAGGACCAGACAAAACACTCTAGGTAAACTTTTCTTCGAGGATCGAAAGGAGATAGCTTATTAGAGAATTGGAGAACTAATCATTTGTCCGATCTCCACGGGCTTGGTTTAAGGTCATCAGCCTTCCACAGCCAACAACACTCTCAGGCAAACTGTTACGCACGAGTTCGTTGTAACAAAACGATGTATCCTTAGAGCTTATTGAGTAACTACCTTCCTTGAAGTAACCCTGTGCAAGAACAACTAGGGCAACCCAGCACAAAAGCCTAATTATCGCAGTCCTGCTATATGCACAGAGACATGGACTTTATTAAAAGCGGATGAAGATGCTCTTGGTTACTTTGATAGAAGAGTTCTTCGAGTGATCTTTCGTACAGAAGAAGATATAGTGATGAATTGTACAGTGGTATCGTCCAAGCCAAAAAAGTATGCTTGGGCTTGTAGAGCGGATGGACATAAATTTACTAGCCCGGAAAGTCTTCAAATCCATTTCAGAAGGACGACACATGAGAAGAATACCTCACTTTAGGTGATGCGAATAAGTGGAAAGGGACCTCAACTAACTTGGTGCGCGCAACTGGAGGCAGTTGGCTAATGATCAAGCCGGTTGATAGAGGCTCAGGATCACCCCGGACTTTAGCGCCATATAAGCAAGCAAGCACAGAGCGGAAAGTCTAAAGTCTATTTCAGTGGTAGACAAATAGTCGATTGAGATCTACAGTAACCACATGCTACATTGCGGTCAATTGTGAAGAGAGATATAATGTAATTTATCAAGCAAGCAGTGCCCTCCAGAGTTTGTGGAGTTTAACTATGAAAATTGGTGCCAAGAATTCCACGGTCGATTGTTTATTCTATCACATCATTTAGCTCATTCGAATAGAAAATTAATTTTCCCAACCCAACTAGAGACAAAACTTGAGAATAATTTTGATCATATTGTCTTCTGAATAAAAAGTCCTCGAGAAGTATATAACGACTTTCGCAGAATCTATTGAGCCGACACAGAAAGCGAATAGCATCTCCTCTTACCCTAGATATGAGACCACCTTTATACTGAAAATGAGATTCTTAGACTATTGCTTTGGATCTAAGACCTAAGACTTGTATGGCTCCCTTCCTGCTTCTGCTGTGGATAGGAAGTTTTTCACTTAATTCAACTTAGAGTTTGATATTTGGTTGCTGTGGTACATTATATGTATGCATATTGTTAAATCTCAACCCATCCTAACATGATACGGTTTCCATAAAAAGTTTGCTCAGGTAAAAAGAGCTCTCCTCAAAGTTGCCCATGACAGCGTGTATAGAGAAATATTATATAGAACCACGTCTAGTCTCGGCATCCCTGCCAAGCTCGTCCGTCCATGCAGGATGACGATGGAGAACTCTGGTTGCTTCATTAAAGTCAAAAAGAACACCATCGAACCGTTCGATGTTAGGAAAGGTTTTAGACAAGGTGATACACTATCATACGAATTCTTTAGCATAGAACTTGAAAGAATTGTGCGAAACTCTCTAGCCAACACCGGATGTAGAATCTTTTACAAGTCTGTATAACGACTCGCTTACGTTGATGACATTGACATAATCGGAAGAACTCAGCGGGCTGTCAGTGGGGCATTTGCGAGTATTGAATCGAGGGAGCAAAGATGGGTTTAGCGGTCAATGAAAGTAAAATAAAATATATGCTGTATACAAAAAAGGACACTGAACACCGGCGTCTTGGACAGAAGGCCACAATAGACAGATATAATTTTAAGATTAGTAAAGGACTTTGTCTACCTAGGCTTTATGGTGAGCTCCAAAAATGACACCACTGGCGTGATCAAACGAAGAATTACTCTTGGCAATCGGTGTTTTTATGGGCGAAGAAGGCAATTTAGTAACAAAACCCTATCTCGAAATACTAAAGTAAGACTAATCATCCCAGTCCTACTGTATAGCTCAGAGGCATGAACTTTGTCAAAATTAGATGAAGCCCCTTGGTTACTTTGAGAAAAGTTCATCGAGTGATCTTTGGTCCCGTCTGCATAGACAGCGAGTGGAGGAGAAGGTACAATGCCGAACTCTACGGCCTATACAATGACATCGACTTAGCCAGAAGAGTGTACATACAACAACTCAGGTCATGTAGAGAGCATGGAGCTCAACGTTCCAGCCCGGAAAATTTTCGAATCCATCCCAAATAGACGGCGCAGTAGAGGATGACATCGCGGTAGGTGGGGCAAACAAGTGTAGTGGGACCTCAACCAACTTAACATGGCCAACTTGAGGCAGCTGACTCGTAATCGAGCTAGCTGTAGAGATTTGGTGATTGATGCCCGGGTCCACCCGGATTACAGCGTCACCTAAGTAAGTAAGTAAGTAAGAGAGAGGTCTAAACCTAAAATTTTTATTTTATTTTTGAAATCTTTAATCGTTTTTTTGCAGTAGAGTATTTAGCTGCTTAAAGCTATATAAAGATAAACATTGGAATATTACAAATATACCGAACAGGTATAGTGAACCTTCTTCGGGTTGTTACAGCCTGAGTTACGCCCTTGAAAATGATACGAAATTGTTTCTATTTTCGGTAGCACAGTTGAGAGATCCGGCGATTTCGGTACTCTATCTATATAGATAAATATATTTGCACACGGTGAGCTTAGATTTCTTATTCAGCCAGGTACAGTAAGTTTTTCAGTTTAATCGGCCTAATCTCTTTATATTTAAAGCAAGTCTGAACACAATGGTGTTTAAAGTTTCTTTTCCGAGCAAAGCTAGTACTCACTCAATTTAAATACAGTAAAACTGCTACAGATAACTTTGGGCTTAGGTATAGAGGGACCCATGTAAAAAAAAAGTTATTATGGCTTTGACAGATTACAGATTTAAACAGAACCTTAGCTTTGAGATTCGTATAAATTATCGAAATTTTTTTTATACAATTATGAACAATTGATTGTGCATTTGATTCGAATGCCCAGCTACAGTATCTCCAGGGTCCACCCCGGAATGAAGACGGGCGCAGTAGAAGAAAGCCTAACTTTAAGATTTGTCCACATCAAACAACCATTTAAACAAATATTTCAGAAACGCGTTGTAAATGTTTCCGAACCGTTTTAAGATCATTTCGGAAACAAGAAAAAATTTAAATGTTTTGTTGTTTGTGAATTTTGTTAATTGTTTGTTTCCGAAAAGTTTTTGGAATACGTTTTTATATAGTCACTTTGTAGGTTTGGCAATATTTAAAAAAAAAAGGAGCAAGTGATGCCATGAAAAATGTAGAAGATTAGATTGTATGAAAATAAGGCAGACTTTATGAGAATAAAAAAAAAATGTTTAAATATTAAGAATTAAGATTTCAATATTGACATTAATGCTTAGTTCTAATTTCCTTAATTGACTTTGAATGAGTTTGAGTGACTTCATTACTAGGCCTAATGGCATGCATGAATATGGCCATACACAGCTCAATGTAAGTTTTAAGAATAATATGGAATTTAATACCGAACAAGCTGAGACCAGTTCATGATCACTGCAAACGCTATATAAAGGAGTCTTTATACGTTATTTTTCTAATCTTCAACTCGTGTCGCATTTTTATTACTTTTTCCACACACCCTTTTAATAAAGAAAAAACAACTCCAATGTGATTCGAAAATAATTTCAAATTACCTGCCAATCACATAAAATAAACGCAAAAAAAAGAATCTACAAAAAATTGGTTTCTTTACAATTTCTTTGCTCCATTACATTGGCGCCGTTCCAGACATCTGCCCTTTCAAGAACTCCAACTCGCAAGTCCACTGCAACAGAAGCTGAAGCACCCAAGAAAGGCAACTGCTCTCTATCCTCATTTACACACAAAATAACGACCAACATTGTGCTACTTTGTGTCCCATCTCTCTACATGGTCCAATTGCTCTCTTACTATGACTGGCCGGTCCGTTGATTCTTTTCTTCCTCCTCTCTCTGCCAATTTCGATTGTGCTCAATTTCAATACGCATTTTGTAGCACAAAAGAGGAAAACCTCCCTCAAAAAATTAGTTTTCTAGATTTTTACGAACATATCTCGATACTAGCCTTCACTGCCGCCCCCCAAATAGAAGTAGTGCGTGGGGGGACACTCCAGTGTGAGATAAGAAAAGTTTTGCACATTTTCAGATATGAATCTGTGATCGATTTTTTTTTGTTTTCTTTGAATTCCTTTAGATAGCAATTATTTTAATGTCCTAGCGACACCATCGACCGCATAAAATTAGGCGCTAAATTTATGGTCCCCCTGAAGACCACCCCTCGAGGGGTGGCATGAAAAATCGAAACAACTAATCTCTAGATTACAAATGAAAGTAATTTTCTTATTAGGCTGACACTGGTATCATGGCTGCGTGGGAGGGGATGTATCCTGTTCCTGACACAAAAGGCAACATCTATACCACCCAGCAGCATTCTGTGCAAAATTTATTGCACTTTCACTTTACGTCGCTAGCCCGTGCCCTGTTTGTGTTGTATACTTGTTAAACTTTCTTTTATTCGTTCGTAATTTGCTTTTCTGTTCCAGCTTCTGTGCGTGTAGCATTTGTTTTCGAAAGGAGTGGGAGTGGGGGTTCTTCCTTATCACACTCCCCCGTGTATCAAGCGCTCTCGAAGAAACATAAACCACCCACAAGATTAAAAGCCCAATATAGACAATGGAATGGAGGGTGAACTGTTGTAGTACTTTTTTTTCGGTACAATAACAGCAGCTGGGAACTACCCACCCACCGGTAGCACACAGTGGTGCCATACTGTACACAGAACAGAACTCACCCCTTCGAGATCCCCCTTAATCTACTATGTACGAGTACCAGAGAAATATTTCTCTGTTTTTTTTTTTTTTTGTTCTTGTCGTCTAATGGGAAAACGAGGAAGATAAAGCTTGAGGTAGACAACAACGCCAGGCTGACTCCTGGGTTTCGAGTAAGAGAGGGAGGTGGTAGCTGCTGCCGCTCACAATTTATGTTTATTAAATTTATTTAAATTTAATCAGACCCCTTATCAAGGTAATATATTGCATTTGGTATGGTTCTGTATGGAATTTGTAAATCTTCGTTCACCCTCTTTTGGTTTGAGGTGGAGTGGGTAGGAGTCTGTTTATACCATAATCGCCATGAAATGAAACAAGGGTGGTACGCTGCCAAATGCCATTAAATGCAGGAAGAAATGCTAATTGCCGATGATCCTCTTTGCTCACGCCCCCTTTTTTGTGTTGTGTGTGCTTTTGGCATTTTGCATAGCCAAACGCCATTTCGCTTTCCTTCAAAATGGCTTTAAGGTCGTTCTTGCTCGGGTTTCGTTTTGGTTTTTTTTTTCTGTTCTGTGTTTGAATACTCCCTCATTTCGAGCAGCGCCATTTATCCTTAGAATAACATCTCCAGGGAGAAATTCATTCTAATCAAAGATAAAAGATACGAATTTCTCGATTCAATGAATTGTTGTAAATAATTCTCGCGTGCGAAATGTTACCCTGGGGTGTAATTTCGTAAATGGTGTATACGATGTATTGTGAGTCAAAGGTGTGATGCTTAGACATTTCGGCTTCTCACTCTTGATTCCTTTCCCGTTTTTAGGGATCAGGGTACATTTTTCGTTTTGGTTCAGTGAGGCTTTGTTTTTGGGCGCAGATGGCAATGTGTGGATTTCGAATGTTTTCTTTTTTTTTGTCTTAGGTTAATGAGAAATTTAAATTTATTTTCGTACTACGAGGATCTTGCAAGATTGTGGGCTGAAAATTGACTGCATTCATCCAAAAGGATAAGCACGCCTTTAGAAGTTCCAGTACCTCACTTTGGGGATTGTTTGTATGACACAAATTGCGCTTCTATAACAATGAATTGAGCCAATCCATCGATTTCAATCTCAAAGACAGCGTATGCGAACTTTTTTGATTGCATAATTCAACTCTTGCGGTTGTAGGAATACTGATCCCTATTTCGCAATTGCTACCTATACTACAAGCAGTTAAGTTTTACATTTAAATTATAGTTCAAATTAGGTGAAAATGTTCAGTGAATACTCCTAAACGAAAATCTAGACGTTTCCGAACATTCGACTTGGGAATACGGTGAAATATTAGTACATAAAGTCATATTGTCTTTATGGAGGTAAATGGTGCGAATTTGTAACCGAAGTAGCTCAAGCTCCTTTTTCTGATCATCTGTCAACAATCGTAACGTTCCGGCTAGAAATAAATGAAGCTCAAGAAATTAGACGTATGATGCTACTACCCAAACTTCAATGGAAGGAGAAAAAAGGTTCCATATATAGGAGGCAGCTCGATCTACGGATGCAAAACGAATTCGACTTCAGTGAAATTGAGGCAATTATTAAAGAATCCTACCCGATCTCCACAGTAAACAGGAGCACTGGACAGCATTATGTTGAGCCATGGTTTGATATGGAGTGCGAGACACAAATCATTTGCATGGCTTAGAGCTTTCCGGGACACCGGCGAAGGATTTTTCAGGAGGCTATATACAGAGGCAAATAGTACATATAAGACGTCATGTGCACGAAAAAAGAAAAGCCATTTCGAATCGGAGTCTCGGCGACTTGAGCTCTCTACTAATGCTTCCGATTTCTGGAAATTATTTGCGAAGCTCAATGGTAAAAAGCTTACTATCTGCCACGAGCTAAGCCAAATATTCTGCTTGTGCATTTTAGAGAACTGCTGAACCCGGTACTTAATAGGTTCAGTTTTCAGTATGCTGCGGCTGCTTTCGAGAGTGCAATCTTGGATGCTACAATAACTCGGGTAGAGATAATTGAAGCACTAAGCGGACTGAAGGATGGAAAGGCTCCAGGATCGGATAGAGTTCCGGTCGAATTTTATAAATATGGTACTTCTAATAAAATAAATCATCTCCAGCGCGTTTACAATAGTATTCGTGAAAGTGACATAATCCAAAGCCAGTTCAAGGACGCACTTATTTTTTTTAATCCACGAGAAAGGTAATATATGGGCTCCATCAAATTATAGAGGCATTGCGTTCCTGAACTCTTCCTCTTTACTGCGGTTCCACAACGCCGAATCAACAGGTGGATTTTTGAAAATAAATTATTGGGTAACAGACATTAAAATAGCGGCGTTTTCTCAAGTGGGACTTTAGGGAACTTTTGGGTTTCCGTTTGGGCGCTAAAAGTCCTAATGGAAAATTCAGCAACAATAAATTCGAATAACGTTCGTATCAGTATTATTTTACGTATTTAACATTATGTAGCAAGAAATCTATTCAACATCGCACCACGCACTTTTCACTTGAGAATAACCTCAGAAGGTACTAGGTTTACAATTTAAAGAAGGTTAATCCTCTTAGCTTGTTTTCCATACATGTCGCATTGAATATCCACTTAAAGTGTGTAGAATTTGATCCTCACATTTTCTTTCTATCTGTCATCTTTAGTTCTATGCAGTATCACACTAGGCACGGAGACTTTGTTGATTCACTGAAGTGAATAGAGCGCAATGAGTGCGCTCGAATGCACGAAATCAGATGAATTTCTGTAACGGGACTGACCCGATGACAGCTCAATCATTTGCGCTCAAACAAAATTGTCTGAGCTGAAAGCCAACAAAAACATTTCGATTAAATTCAGGTCCTAAGTCAGGCTTATATGTACGGAGTTCGACCTAGTAATTACAAATATTGTGTAGATCTTTGTGATTATGAAGTTTTCACTCTGGTGAAATGTCGAAAAATCGGATGGATACGACTATATGTACATAGAAAGGACTTAGGATATGGATGTACTGAGTGTTTAGCTTAATTTTATCAAAATTACCACTTTCAACCCATTCCCAAGAACGAAAAAAAGTGTTCGCCACAAGACTACCGCAATGCAAAAATAATCACATATCTGGAGAGAGGTGGATTAATAAGCGACCGGCAATAGAGTTTTCGAAAACGCCATTCAACCGCAGACTTACTGAGCTACATAACTCATGTACAGATGTCAGCCATCGAAGAACATGGAGAATCAAGAGCGGTTGCCCTGACATTTGAAAAGCTTTCAATCTTGTTTAGCATAGAGCCTTATTAAGCAAGGAAGCTCCTATGGACTACTAGATCAGATCTGCGCATGGATGAAAATCTTTCTTCAGGACATATCAATTCAAGTTGCGGTCGATGGTGTATTTTCTGACATCTTTGCTGTAAGCGCTGAAGTACCACAGGTTTCTATACTTTCACCAACTCCCTTTTTACTCCGTATTAATGACCTTGCACCCTAATGGTAACTTGTTTGAAAAAAAACCGCCGTGAACGCAAGCACCTAACTCCTCCAGAGATACGATGATATCCAGTCTTTAAATGAAGATTTGCAAACAATATTGCAGTACGGAAAAACTAACTTGATCAAAATTAATACGAAGCCGATTTACTACATTTTCTAGTAAGAATTAGCCTATTATTGGCACAAACACATATCCAATATCGCAAAAATTAGCATCGATAAAACTGAGCTTTTTATTTAGAGCAAAGAGATATCGGTACAGCTTATACTCCTATACAAATCACAAGTTAGACCAGGACTTGAATATTGTTTCCACGTTTGGAGCTCGGATCCAAAACATTCTTTAAATTTACTCGACAGCATCCAGAGACGAGCCGTTCGAATAATAGGAAACCCCACGCTAACATCGAACCTCCAACCGCTTACATCACAACACTTAGTCGTCCTACCAAACATGCTGAATTAGCACAACATTTCCATATTCACCTGGAAAATATGCGAACATCTCTTTACCAACATTTTTTTTGTTGCAGAACGAGCAAACTTTGGAACTCACTGCCAGGAAGCATATCCCCAGAAGATGACAATCCCCAGCTATTCAAGGGCAAAATCAACAGACATCTACTGAAATCTAGAGGCGCCAGCTCCTTTCCTGAGAGAAGATTCTATAAAAAAAATAAATAGAGATCAGATAGAACCGAGCGAAAATATGCAGTGGGATTTGTCCGGCAATCATAAAATAGTAAATTTGACGTCATACATCATGTTTTTTCAATCGAATGTACGAGTGTCATACATATTTATATTCGATGTCAGGTACATGTGAAAACCACAAACAATCGTGAATCCATATTGGATAGCTGACATATTTGATAGGTGTATAAATGTTGGTTTTAATTACTTCATACTCTACAATGGTTGTAGATAAACAAATGTGATGGATTATCTCAGAGAATTACCCTACTAGAAGGATTATACAAAAGCTTAAGTATGCTAGACCACGGGGTTAGTGTGAGGACAAATGAAGGCAAACAATTCTTTTGGTCGAAAATATCCATACTAAACATTACTGTGGTAATACATAAGCTTTATGTATGCTCTACTCTGCTAAACCAACTGGAAGTCCACGGAGTTCCGGCGTAGGACTCATGTTAACTCCAGTAGTAGCCTCATATCCTGGAAACCCCATAGTGACCGGATATGATGCTACTACCCAAACTTCAATGGAAGGAGAAAAAAGGTTCCATATATAGGAGGCAGCTCGATCTACGGATGCAAAACGAATTCGACTTCAGTGAAATTGAGGCAATTATTAAAGAATCCTACCCGATCTCCACAGTAAACAGGAGCACTGGACAGCATTATGTTGAGCCATGGTTTGATATGGAGTGCGAGACACAAATCATTTGCATGGCTTAGAGCTTTCCGGGACACCGGCGAAGGATTTTTCAGGAGGCTATATACAGAGGCAAATAGTACATATAAGACGTCATGTGCACGAAAAAAGAAAAGCCATTTCGAATCGGAGTCTCGGCGACTTGAGCTCTCTACTAATGCTTCCGATTTCTGGAAATTATTTGCGAAGCTCAATGGTAAAAAGCTTACTATCTGCCACGAGCTAAGCCAAATATTCTGCTTGTGCATTTTAGAGAACTGCTGAACCCGGTACTTAATAGGTTCAGTTTTCAGTATGCTGCGGCTGCTTTCGAGAGTGCAATCTTGGATGCTACAATAACTCGGGTAGAGATAATTGAAGCACTAAGCGGACTGAAGGATGGAAAGGCTCCAGGATCGGATAGAGTTCCGGTCGAATTTTATAAATATGGTACTTCTAATAAAATAAATCATCTCCAGCGCGTTTACAATAGTATTCGTGAAAGTGACATAATCCAAAGCCAGTTCAAGGACGCACTTATTTTTTTTAATCCACGAGAAAGGTAATATATGGGCTCCATCAAATTATAGAGGCATTGCGTTCCTGAACTCTTCCTCTTTACTGCGGTTCCACAACGCCGAATCAACAGGTGGATTTTTGAAAATAAATTATTGGGTAACAGACATTAAAATAGCGGCGTTTTCTCAAGTGGGACTTTAGGGAACTTTTGGGTTTCCGTTTGGGCGCTAAAAGTCCTAATGGAAAATTCAGCAACAATAAATTCGAATAACGTTCGTATCAGTATTATTTTACGTATTTAACATTATGTAGCAAGAAATCTATTCAACATCGCACCACGCACTTTTCACTTGAGAATAACCTCAGAAGGTACTAGGTTTACAATTTAAAGAAGGTTAATCCTCTTAGCTTGTTTTCCATACATGTCGCATTGAATATCCACTTAAAGTGTGTAGAATTTGATCCTCACATTTTCTTTCTATCTGTCATCTTTAGTTCTATGCAGTATCACACTAGGCACGGAGACTTTGTTGATTCACTGAAGTGAATAGAGCGCAATGAGTGCGCTCGAATGCACGAAATCAGATGAATTTCTGTAACGGGACTGACCCGATGACAGCTCAATCATTTGCGCTCAAACAAAATTGTCTGAGCTGAAAGCCAACAAAAACATTTCGATTAAATTCAGGTCCTAAGTCAGGCTTATATGTACGGAGTTCGACCTAGTAATTACAAATATTGTGTAGATCTTTGTGATTATGAAGTTTTCACTCTGGTGAAATGTCGAAAAATCGGATGGATACGACTATATGTACATAGAAAGGACTTAGGATATGGATGTACTGAGTGTTTAGCTTAATTTTATCAAAATTACCACTTTCAACCCATTCCCAAGAACGAAAAAAAGTGTTCGCCACAAGACTACCGCAATGCAAAAATAATCACATATCTGGAGAGAGGTGGATTAATAAGCGACCGGCAATAGAGTTTTCGAAAACGCCATTCAACCGCAGACTTACTGAGCTACATAACTCATGTACAGATGTCAGCCATCGAAGAACATGGAGAATCAAGAGCGGTTGCCCTGACATTTGAAAAGCTTTCAATCTTGTTTAGCATAGAGCCTTATTAAGCAAGGAAGCTCCTATGGACTACTAGATCAGATCTGCGCATGGATGAAAATCTTTCTTCAGGACATATCAATTCAAGTTGCGGTCGATGGTGTATTTTCTGACATCTTTGCTGTAAGCGCTGAAGTACCACAGGTTTCTATACTTTCACCAACTCCCTTTTTACTCCGTATTAATGACCTTGCACCCTAATGGTAACTTGTTTGAAAAAAAACCGCCGTGAACGCAAGCACCTAACTCCTCCAGAGATACGATGATATCCAGTCTTTAAATGAAGATTTGCAAACAATATTGCAGTACGGAAAAACTAACTTGATCAAAATTAATACGAAGCCGATTTACTACATTTTCTAGTAAGAATTAGCCTATTATTGGCACAAACACATATCCAATATCGCAAAAATTAGCATCGATAAAACTGAGCTTTTTATTTAGAGCAAAGAGATATCGGTACAGCTTATACTCCTATACAAATCACAAGTTAGACCAGGACTTGAATATTGTTTCCACGTTTGGAGCTCGGATCCAAAACATTCTTTAAATTTACTCGACAGCATCCAGAGACGAGCCGTTCGAATAATAGGAAACCCCACGCTAACATCGAACCTCCAACCGCTTACATCACAACACTTAGTCGTCCTACCAAACATGCTGAATTAGCACAACATTTCCATATTCACCTGGAAAATATGCGAACATCTCTTTACCAACATTTTTTTTGTTGCAGAACGAGCAAACTTTGGAACTCACTGCCAGGAAGCATATCCCCAGAAGATGACAATCCCCAGCTATTCAAGGGCAAAATCAACAGACATCTACTGAAATCTAGAGGCGCCAGCTCCTTTCCTGAGAGAAGATTCTATAAAAAAAATAAATAGAGATCAGATAGAACCGAGCGAAAATATGCAGTGGGATTTGTCCGGCAATCATAAAATAGTAAATTTGACGTCATACATCATGTTTTTTCAATCGAATGTACGAGTGTCATACATATTTATATTCGATGTCAGGTACATGTGAAAACCACAAACAATCGTGAATCCATATTGGATAGCTGACATATGTGATAGGTGTATAAATGTTGGTTTTAATTACTTCATACTCTACAATGGTTGTAGATAAACAAATGTGATGGATTATCTCAGAGAATTACCCTACTAGAAGGATTATACAAAAGCTTAAGTATGCTAGACCACGGGGTTAGTGTGAGGACAAATGAAGGCAAACAATTCTTTTGGTCGAAAATATCCATACTAAACATTACTGTGGTAATACATAAGCTTTATGTATGCTCTACTCTGCTAAACCAACTGGAAGTCCACGGAGTTCCGGCGTAGGACTCATGTTAACTCCAGTAGTAGCCTCATATCCTGGAAACCCCATAGTGACCGGATATTGACAGCTAGGTTCCAGAGCAGAGTTAGAAAAATTACCATCATACAGTGATATCCTCCGACTCTAGGCGCGACTGAGGATGAAAAGGATGATTTTTATTGCCACTTAGGCGCCGCCTACAACCAAACGCCTAATGCGGACATCGTAATGGTGATGGGAGATCTCAATGCCAATGTACGCTGTTTAAGCATAACACATGCCATAAGATCAGTTGGGTCTCTACTGATAGGCAACGAACATCCAACCAGATCAACCACATTGCGATCAATCGCCGCTTTAGAAATTGTCTCCTGGACGTCCGAAACAGACGTGGAGCTGACGTCGGAGAAGAACGAGATCACCATCTTATGGCAGCTCATATACGCCTTCGTACTGCATCCGTCAGCAGCAACCGCATCACCAGGTTTAATATCGACAGGCTCAAGGTTCCCCAAGTGCGCCAACAGTTCAGGGACCATCTTGCCTTAGAAGCAGAAGCAATCAGCAGCATACTGCAAGAGAACATGGATGACCACTGGAGTGCTGTGAAAAATGCTTTTGCGACTGGGGCACGCACGTATGTCGGTAAAAAGCAGAAACACCACCGCATATGACTTTCTACAGATACCTGGAGACTGATCGATGAGCGTACATCAATCAAGGCTCGGATTGCAGCGGCCTCAGCAGTAGAGAGAACCGAGCTTGAAGCCCAATACCGTGCGAAGAAGAAAGAAGTGCAGCGTAGTGTAAGACGTGACAAACGTTAACATATTAACTCACTGGCCTCAAGGGCTGAAGAAGCAGCGAGTAGATGCGACAGTAGGACTGTTTACAACATCACTAAGGAGCTCATTGGCGGTCGAAACTCCAAACAACATCCAGTGAAGAGTCTAAACGGTAACCTTGTGATTTCGGATTTGCTACAGTGCTAAATCACTTAGACGATGGCGGTATGATCTCGAATTCGAATGAGTAGTTCGAAGCAACAAATTCCCGAATTCGCACCGCACCTCCCAGTAAAACCGAAGTAATAACAGCAATCAAGTCCCTCAAGAAGAACAAGGCGGTGGGTATTGATGGCATCCGAACTATTTCAAGCGGCGAACTTGATGGAGTGCGTTACTGGAGAGGTATATGCGTTCTTCCAGGCGTAGCCAAAATAATAGCGAGAATAATTCTAGAACGAATTAAAGAACATTTAGATTCAACTCTCGATGTCGAACAGGCAGGCTTTCGCGCTGGATCTTCCTGCATCGACCACATAAACACCTTACGGATCATAATCGAGCAATGCGTTGAGTATAGGTCTCCGCTGCATTTACTGTTTATTGACTTCAAGAAGGCTTTCGACAGCTTGAATCGAGATGCTATCTGGTTGGTCTTGCACAGGAGAGGCATTCCAGAAAAACTTATAGCTATTGTCAAGGCTACATACGAGGGCGGTAAGTGTCACGTCGTGCACAATGGTAAGGTGTCGGAGGATTTTGAAGCCCAAAGTGGAGTACGTCAAGGGTGCATTCTGTTCCCACTATTGTTCTTGGTGGTTATCAGCGATGTACTCTGTGCAGCATTGACGGAAGCTAATTATGGAGTTCGTTGGACGATAACATCTTACCTTAAACACCTAGATTACGCTGACGATGTTTGTCTACTTTCACATCGGATAATGGATCTTCATCTGATGGCCCACAATATAGAAGCTGAGGCAAACAAAGTGGGGCTAAAAATAAACACAGCCAAAACAAAAGCCCTGAGCACTTCTAATACCCGCGCTCAACTTAACATTGCCGGACAGGAAGTCGAGAAAGTTGATAACTTTCTTTATTTAGGGAGTGTGATCTCGTCTAATCGTGGTGGCACCGAACTGGACGTGTGCAGCAGAATCGGGAAGGCTAAAGCTGCGCTCGGAATGCTATCCAAAATCTGGAGAAGCAATGTTATCAGCTTAAGAACAAAGCTACGACTGTTCCGCTCCAACGTAGAATCAGTGCTGCTTTATGCGTGCAGTACTTGGAAGGTGGACACCATTAACACACGCAAGCTGCAAGTCTTTGTAAACAAATGCGTAAGAATCATCTTGAGGATTGTTTTGCTGAACCGCATCTCCAACGAACAACTTTATACGAGAACGGGCCAAGAACCTATAGGCATTTCTATACGTAGAAGAAGGTGCAATGGATTGAACACACCCTACGGCGCGAAGACAACTCTATTGCGAAATACGCCATGCAGTGGAACCCGCTCACCCAGGCAGGCAAAATAGCGGGGCGCACTAGGCAAACGTGGGGCAGTACAGTTGAGGAGGAATCAAGCTCTTTAGGAATGGGTTGGAGGCAGCCGAAACGCGTTGCAGAACTTCGAACAAGATCGCGCAGGCTTGGTTGACGCCCTATGGCCCCGAGGGGTTAAAGGATCTAAGTAAAGTAAGTAAGCAAGTATACATAAGCTTTTGCCCCTCCTTTCCATACCATTTTTATGAACCGATGGTGACCCAAGCCGATCACTAACAATTATGGCAATACGCACACGCTAGAGTCTTGTCGCAGGAGATTTGAAGGCATTTCTATTAATAGTACGAGTACAGTTCTTTGTCTTGAAATATTATTTGATTGAACAAAAACAAAACGTTCGTTATTTCCTTGTATAGGTGTATTTTTATATTTGATGAGGGAGCAATCGAAATTGTTAAGGAGTACAAGTATCTCGGGGTTTACATAACTAAAAATATGAGCATGGAACGGCATCTCAAGGAAAAATTAATAAAATCTAAAACGGCCATCAATGTAGCTTGGAAAAATTGTTTCAACAGCAAATATATTAATCATAGCAGCAAATTCAGGGTTTTTGAAGCGGTGTCCGAGTCGATCCTGTTATATGCGGCGCAAGTATGGGGCGGAAAGCGGTACGAAACGGTGGAGAAGCTATTAAGATTTTATGTGAAAAGAATATTCCGCCTTCCACCGAATACACCTAACTACATGCTTATGCTCGAAACAGGCTTATCGCCTTTATTTATTAAGACATTCAAGCTACAGGTAGATTATATACTAAAAGCTCTTAATATGCCAGCCCACCGTCTCCCAAGAAAAGTTGTTCTGAATGCTGTGCAAACAAAAACTGGTTGGTACAGGGAATGGCTGGATCTGGCTGATGGATGTGGGATCGAACTGAGAGAGGACAACATGCAAAACTGGGACACCAAATTGTACCAGCTCATTATAAAGTTAGACGAGCAGGCTAGAGCGAGATATGCTGAAGAGGCAACTGGATCAGTACATAGGGCAATCTACAGTAAGCTCAACCATAACTTGCAGAGTAACAATTATTTCCATGATAATTACAAGATAGAAGAAATAACTATGATACTGAGACTGCGTGGTGAACTCCTGAACCTGAACTACGTACCCCACAGGGAGAACTTGCCTATTTTATGCAACATGTGTAACTTAGTGGAGAGAGAAGATGTATTCCATTTTATGGGAAGATGCCCAATCCTACGAGAAACAAGAAGCCATATATTTGGATATGACGTCTTGACGGAGATGCAAGTGCTTTCCCTCCTTAATGAAGCGGATGTAAGCACACTTTACCGGTATTGCAAAATTGCTCTAACATATCGACAGCAAATTATAAACGAAAGCTTTTAACAAACTATTCCCTTTATTTTGTGAAGTTTACTATAGAAGTTAAAATTACTATTTTATTTTTACTTGTGAATATTAATAAATCAACCAGGCAGACGGCAAAGCCATGCTAAATTTTGATTTTGTACTGTATTAGAAAAAATTATATGAATAAATAAAATCTTATGAATCTGAATCTATTAGAACTAGCCGTCCCGGGCAGACGTTGTCCTGCCAGAGACCGCCTTTTATCAATTTGGCGCTGTTGTCGGATTTGATATGCATTTGTACGATAGAAAATAAATAAAATTAAATGTTATGAATGAGGTAAATAAAGGTTGATTCTTAAGTTTAAACAATGTTGTTGTTTTGAATTATAATAATGAATTTAAATTTAAAGTAGTGAGATTGAGTGAACAATAATTTTTGCCAATCCGTCTTTTGCCAATATGAAGAGATTGGATGGTCTACCCACTCGTGAGCATGCAACGTATAGTTGCCCATGGGATAAACATGGATTTTCTAAGTCCAGGCCACAAATGGACATTGTCTGCCCTTGTGATTTGTGGATGGTCATTGCAAATGCCAAACGAATCGGAAATTGAAGCCGTTTGAATGGGATTGTAGTCTCCGACGGTATAGTTGGGATACGTGGCAACAGAACGATTTCTCCCTTAAACTTTCTGTTCAAAATGTTTGCTTCAATAACATATCCTGTGATCCGTTTGATGACCAAACGTGTGCCGTTGCATAATCTTGGTGGGTTTAAATTACGAAGCGAATTATCGGCGAACCAATCTTCAATCGAATTGTAGCATCAGGGAAACGTTTAAATCAGCACAGAAAATGAAACAATGTTTAAATAAAATGAAATATGTATAACCCTTTCTTCCTACAAAAAATCCTTAAATCCGCATTAAAAATATTGAAACGTTGGGGTTTAGGGAAGTTAAAATTTGTGGTTGTATGTATTTTTGGATGAGAAATCTGAAAAAAATAAAAATAAAATGTTTCGTTGAAAAAAAAAAAAATGCTCATCTCGACAAGAGCGCCACCTTGCGAGTCCAAAACTGTCCTATCTTTCAAGCTGGAACAAAATTTCATTGAAATCGGTTGAGTGGTTTTGGAAATTAGCGTGTACGAACATAGTGACACGCGATTTTTATATATGAGAATAACTAAAAAACAAAGTGCAGTCATTTTAAATATTTTTATTTAACAAAATACTAGTAAAAAGTTCCGTATCTTACTCCTACTATATATACCCAATATTTTGATTTTGATTTTTTAAGTAGGTAGTAGTCCAATCATGTTATGCAAAAAACTAGGTTTTTAAAAAAAACATTTCATGCAAAAAAAATTAAGAGACTTCCACATGTTCTCCTGAAACACCTTGTTAATATTTTTCAGAAGAAGGGAATGGGGGTAAAATACTGGTTTTAACAATTATTTAAAAAAAATATGTAGGTACTAAACAAATTTTCTTTGAAATCTTGTAAAACTTTTTATTGTCTGTAATTTTGATAATACAATTTCTTTTTCACTTGGCAATACTGCAATTCTTAAGCTATTACTTAGCTATAAAACTAAAACTAGCTTTGTGAACTCCCTTATTTCGGGTATACCTTTTTTCAGGGGGAGCCGTGTCGGACCACTGCGCGTGAGATTCGAATTTCGAATCCTAGAAAACACCAAACCGTTTTTTTCACGGTCCCACCTCTCGCGAACGTCTGACAAACATCCGAAAGTATTGCTGTCTCGAAAAAGCTTCTCAGACCAAATTACCCTTGGGATACGGAATGGGGCGAATAAATACTGAACTGCTATTGCGGTAGTTAAGGGCATATCTGAAAAAAGGATACAGAAGTTTTCAACCAAAAGCTTAATTGAGGTTTTCTTATAATGAGAGAATGCTCCTAAAGAAGTAAAGCCTACGTATTTCTAATAATATTGGACAGATTGCTATTAGGTGAAATGTATCGTCGAGTTTATTTCAATTGGAAAGGCTGAAAATTGATCGAATATCTTGCCTGCGTAGGATACGATTCAAGTCTACTCGATTCTGATTCTAAGCACTATACTTATTTAGCAACTAAAGTTGGAGGCCTAGTGTACAATTTCAAGTTTTGTTAGATAGCTCTAGATGCAATTGTAAAACTTTTCCTCCCAGTCATTGATGTTGCTCAAAGATAGGTCGAGCACAATATTACATGTGGAAGCAAGTTGGTACCATTCATGAAAGGGAGTCGCGAAGGACATAATTCGCATGGGAAGGGTATCATTCGGTCTACGCATAACCTTGACTATGTAACCTATATTGGCCTCCTTGAGATTTCTTAGAAGGAACGGCTCCACATAGATTGATAACAGTTTTTGTTCCTGTAGCCTTCCCATAAATGTGGGGTCGAAGATCCAGTTTGGATGAAATGCGGGATTCCCAAATTTTTAAAATGTTTTATAACTTCAATTTCTTAATCGTCCAAAGACTATTTCTCTTCTGATGTCTCTAGGATGGCCTGAAGTTTTTTTTTTTTATAATTTCATAAGACAAAACTTCGCTTTCTTGCAGAACGGATTTTTAACTGATTTTCGATATCGAGTTATAGAGAAGTAAACACTATGATCTGCGACGGACAAAGAGTTTCTCCCTGACAAGTGCGAAGAAGAGATTAGTCAGATTCGACATAAAGACATCATTTGAACCCTGTAAAAAGGCAATATCAATGAACGTTCCAAAGACATCGCGAGGCAGGAGAGGCAGGCCTATAAACGTCTGGATCACACAAATGCGACGACATCGGCATGTCATTGACCTCAGTAACCGAGTGATCCAAAATTGGCAGTCCTGCCGATATTTTTTGAGGTCAAATAGGCGAACCCCACAGGCGGATCAGTAGAAATACGGTGGAGTGGGAGGGTTATGATCGCTTGTTTTCGGATCATAACCTCGCCGAAATAGGAAGAAGAAGCTGTAAAGTGCTCGGGATTAAAGTAGTAACTAACAGATTGCTTCGGTTATATCGCATTCTTCTTGCATAATACAAATTTATAACAGAACGTTATTATCGCTACTATGTGTCCTTCGAAGTAACAAATACACAACAGTGAAAATAATTAGGCTTCGTCATGTATCCAAAAACAGGAAAGTATACTTAATCCCCCATTTGCATACAATCAATAGCATTTTTCTTCCTCAAATATAGGACACTTCTCTCAAGAAAATCCTAATTCTTAAGACTCTTACCAACTAAATATTTCCATACGGATATGCCCCTCTACGTGATTGCAAACAATACAGTGATAATTTCAATTCACATTTTACGAGTAGTATCCTCGTATTCACCGCTCTCTATCCTTCGTACTTTCATACCTCATTCAGTGAATTCAATATGCCATCTAATATCTATGTCAAAATTCTTCGCATAAAAATGTCAAAACATAAATTTATATCCCATTCGTACAGCCATTTGTATTCGTATCGCTAAGATATCCGCAGGGAACTACCGCCATGAAATGAATTACCCTCCAAAAAAATTTCCATCTCAGAGGGTTGGTGGTCGGTTCGGTTACACTGTCGTACATCATATCTATTTAGCTTTCACTTTCTTCCAGCTATGTATGGCCATGCGGTGATTTGATTGTATACATTATGATTTTTTTTTTAGGAAAATAAATATCAAAAAAAGGAATAACACGAGGGAGTTAGCATGCTGTAATGATATATCCTCACATATACCACGGCACACATTCCTCTCTTCCGCAACGTGTACTCGATTTTATTTTGTATTTATGCACTTTCACTAGTTCGACAGTGGGCGGGCGGCGGGCGGCGGTGAGAGGCTACACGAGTGATGGTGGTTAAGAACAGAAATCTATAAATAAGTTCTCATTTTTTTCATTTCACCCGTAGACCGAAAGTCGCTATTCCATGGGACACACACAAAGATACACGAGTACTTCTATCAGATTGCACACAGGTTTACATTTTGTACCATCCGAATTTATAGCATCATAGTGGAAATACTACTCATAGATAGGATTAGATTACCAAGTGCCGGTTAAGGGTTAAATGTAAGCGAACTCAGATATAGGGCTGCTGTCAGGATTTTCTATCCAATGGGACAGAGATATGTAAATTCGTGTTCGTTTCGGATGAAACCCTTTTTTCTCGAAGGCATTATGGTCAGCAGAAAAAAATTAAATGTCCTTCCATTTATCATGATCAGAGCTATGTAGTGTAGTGGCTTCGTTGATTGTAAAAACATTAGATGTACACTCGTACATGCGATAGATTTCATGGGATATCTGTGGAAGGTTTTTACATGTTTTCTGCTCCTTTTATGGGGTGTACCTCGTTATTATTCTCGGGGAAAATAAAGTCAGAACGTGGTTTTAATGTGACGTGCGCAAGGTGTGGTCCTGCCAAGATAATGAAGTACATTGGTTCTCTAGCATGTACATATGTATCTTGGGAGGCAACATCATGACCACGTATATATGATTAAAGTGGATATAATTGGAAACGTTTTTATAATTTCAATTTGACTTTGAACACCTTACCATTTCGCTCTCGTTTTTTTATAAGGAGATTACATACTCATTGGTTCAAATCTAGGGTTCGTCTAAAGCGTTCTTGGTTTGACGTCGATGTGCTGTTCATCAGAATACGTGCTTGTAATGCTTGCTGTAGCTTCGTCTGATATTCCGATTAAGAATCGTGACTAAATGCTTGTTAAAGCCATGATAAGACGGCTTTTTCTTCACCTCTTGGCAGTATCCAAACTCAGGAAACTTGAAATCGATAAGGACGCGACTATTAACCTTGGCTTGAAGTTTTTCTAAAAATGCACTAGCTGATACGTTCGCCTTCTCCTACCTCAAAAAGCTGTATGTTGTAGAATGTATAAGCACTCTTTTTGATTAGAGGCTATCGACCACAAAATGTTGGCTTCGTAGGCCTTTTGAGCTTTTTATGTATTTAACGAGTGTGCAAAATAATAAACGAAACTAAAATTTAACAAAAAACAATTCACCAAAAATGACAGCGTATGTCCTCAAATATTGGAACGTGTTTAAAAATATTGTGTTTTTTTTTTATTTTAGTTATCAAACAAATTGATTTAATTATTGACAACATTTCGTTGTACCGCTAGATTTGTGTAGTGCTGTTGATAGAAGACTTTTTGTAGAGGAGACAGGAAACATAGGTTTTGTTTGTTGTTATGGTTTTAAAATCAGATATTGTCTAGTTTCATTATTTTATGGATGATGTCCGAACTAATGCGAGCAAAATTACCGCGACGCACGTTTTGTTTCGTGTGGAATGCAACTATAATGTCTGATTGAAGCTCCCATTTTATAACCAAAATTTCATCATTGCAAGTGTAGGAGGCGGAGCATCGTTTCTTGACCTAATCTAATAAAGGAGCAGAAGCGTTTGTGTTCATTCAGTATAAAAATGATGGTGAATGGGACTTTTAGGTTTAAGCATTAGGGATTTGACACAACAGCCCCATATAGGGTCCGGGTTCTTTGTATGAATAAAAGTGACCTACAGTCTTATGGTGTACTAGGAAATGTTTCACAGGAGCAGCATCCAGACGCAACTGGTCCATTGTACTACTATGAAACATAACTCTGATTTACCCATTTTATTTAAATTCCTTGTCTTTCTAAACCAAGCAAGCGTCTTAACGATAAGGAACTTACAGTACCAGCACTCACCACATCAGTACCGAAGATAAGCCACTTGATACGAGTAAAGGCAGGACAATAGCAGAGGAAATATCTCCACAAACGTCGCAGACTGTGTCACTTAAGCCTAGAACATTAAGGCCCGTTTGCTGAAACGTAACATAAATATTTATGTTCAGCATAAACTCTTAAGTGACATATATTGCTTTGCACCAAACTCAAACCTAAACTTAAATTTCGTTGAGTCGAACATAACTTCTACGATTATGGGGGAATAAATGTTTCATAAAATATTTAAGTAAAACATAAGCGATTGACGTATTCATTAATAGTAATTTTTGCGTGTTATTTCTTCACTAATATAAACTGATTACAACAAAATTAATATAAAAACTAAATAAAAATGGATTTCGAAATTCTGGATTTGTTTGAAGATGACATGGAAGTGCTTGAAATTCTAGAAGTAGGAGTTCCTCATCAAATTTACGAGAGAAATGAATATTTTTCTTCGTTTGATGAGCTCTCTTTTTACAAAAAGGTTTCGCTTAACACGGGAAATAACAATTGTTGTTTTAGAGCTTATTAGAATGTCCATCACTCCTATTAACCAATTTTTGGTTGCTTTGCGATTGTTTGCAACGGGAAACCATCTTCTAAGCATACCTGATTTTGGAGGGATGCATGTCTCGACAATTTCAAGAATAGTTTTGAAAGTTTCAAACGCAATTGCTAGTCTTGGAAATGATTATATCAAATTTCCTGAAAGTACAGCTGACATTTTAAGAACTAAACGCGATTGTTTTGAAATAGCATCGTTTCCAAATGTAATTGGTGCATGTGAAAATTCAGTCTCCTGGTAAATAATGCTTGTTTTTTTTTAATTTGTTTAAGTATTGATTTCGAATATTTGTATGTTTAGGTGGCATTGATGAAGAAGTTTTCGAAACAGAAAAAGTTAATTTTCTATAAACGTCCAGGCAATTTGCAATGATAACATGATATTTACCAATGTTGTGCCAAGGTGGCCTGGATCTACTCATGAAGCAACGATTTTCAATAGTTGCAAGATAAAAAATATTTTGAAAAGGCAGTCGAACTCATACGCAGATTGTTTCATATTGAGTAAGTTCTATAAAATTGGTCATATGTGTAGGAACTTTATTTTTGTTGAATATTAGGTAATTCGGCTTATCCTCCTTCTTAATCTACATAGCACTGCAGAGCAGTTATATAATGAGTCTCAAATTCGTTCCAGAGGTGTAATAGAAAAAGCTTTTGGGATTTTAAAACGAATTTTCCCATTTTGGCGTACGGTGCCCGTTTGAAGTTGAGTACTGTTTTAACCATTATAATTGCAACCTGTGTTTTGCACAACATATTGAAGCATAATGGTATACTCGATGATCCACCTAAAAGTTTTGACTTCAGTGATGAAGATCTAGAACATGTTATCAGTGCTGGACAGATAGATATTGAACATTCTTCCCCACAAAACACTTCTAGAACAAATTCCTCGAATTTAAACATCCAAAAACGTATGAATTTGATAAATAATTATTTTGCAAGATTGTAAGCATTTTTATTACTGAAAACTGTTTCTCTGCTAAGTTCAACATACATTTTTATGTGCAACTTAAATAAACTTATGTATCACTTAAAATTTATGTGGAACTTAGCTAGGAACAGAATTTATGTTTCGTTTTAGCAAATGGGCCTAAGATACTTAGCAAAAGCGAAGTGGTCCGTCCGTAAATTGTCTGCAATCTTTTCGGTTGTGAGACAGCCAAAATGCCCCTATTTTTTTACGAACTTAATCAACCTACATCCTGCAGTCAAAACATATACCATTGTATTCGTGAGAAACCCAATCATCAATGTAAGCCCTGACCGAAGACGCACGAAGACCCATTGCAGGTTAAAGTCCTAAAAATTCCTCTTCTGAGCCTTGTTTAACAGTCCTATAGGAGATCATATTCCGGACGATCCAAATGTGAGCTGGGTCCCAGACTAGAATCAGAGAATTCAGCCTTGTAACCGAGAAAAAAGAGTTCAAAGTGTTGCGAATGCGTTAATGATTATCTTTCTAATGGAAGTTAAATGATCAGATGTTTGAGATATGGTCCCGAGAGGTGGGACCGTTTTTTTTTTTATGTTTTTGGATTACAGGCTCGTGAATAGTAGTCCAACACGGTTGATTACGATATCCAAAAAGTGTAATAGCTTTGTTAGAAATACAGTTTGTAGACCACTGGTTTACTATATCTAGAGCATTTTCTGTCTTTCTCATTGTCTCCGGAGGGAACATCCCAGCCGACAAGGTTTGTCTTTGGTGGTGAAAGTAAAATACAGGCAAAATGAGATTGTTAATAGTGCAATTCGTGTAGAGAAAAGTTCAAGTCCTTTTCGTGCCTGTAGGACTTGGAAAATCAATAAAACTGTTGGAACCATGTTATAACATTTAAAGATGACTTTTGTTCAAACAAATCTTTTGTACAGTGGACGGAATTCGTTAAAGTGATCACAAACTACATTTTGGTCGCCATTTTTCGGGGAATATACTAAATTTTAATGAAATGGATAGTATATTTTCCAACTCAATTGCTTGTATGAATTAATGTAGGAAAACCCCGTTTTGATCGAAATGACTCGATTATTCGTATTTCTATAAGTGTAACCACGGGTAGGGGGTATATTTTGTGGTGGATATAGAAATGAAAAAGATGCGCATCTCTAACAAAACCCTTAGAAGAAAGTCTTATTTGGAAGATTTCTCTAGGTTTCGGTTTACAAATAGAAATATACAAATAAGTTAAATCTAAACATAGTACACTCCCACTCGTAGTAAATGCAGATGCAGCAACTCAATGCTACACAATTGGAACAAAGTAGCTAAGTCTATGCTGCCAGAAAGCAATTATTCATTAAAAATATGACTACCTTTGTTCTCTCAACCGTGAGACGCCGCCGACCCGCAAATCCTAACCTCACTCTCCTCGTAGACACCTAACAAAGTAATTAAAATTAACTGATAGCCAAACACAAAGTAGCAAATCACTGCTTCCGCTCAGCCGTCCCCTTTCACATTCCAGTATAAAATTAATTTCAAAAACAACTCCAAAACAGCAAAAAAAAAAAAAGCCTCCTTATCGCACTTAAATCACAGAAAAAACAATAATAGCTCATTTCTATACTAAAAAATATGCACAGTGTGTCCCGTCAAGTACTACTACTACAACTATGTACTCCAGCCCCAGCTCAGCTACTACTATAGAATGGCCCGTTCCTAGTTAGGTGGGCTACATACGACTATAAAATATAAATGAGATCATTTTTCGTGTGACCGCACGAGTCGTAAAATTTGTTTTTACGATCGTTTTATGATCTATTTACGATTACGTTGCTTTTGTTGTCTTAAAGCAACATTTGTTGTTTTTGTTGCTGTTGTTGTTGCTGTTGTACTATGATTGAATTTGTTTATTACGGATTTCTCTATGGTGGCTAGCTGTCAGCAATGCTTGGTATTGTCGCCATATAGTGAGCGCAACTGGTTGTTAAAAAACTAAGAAAAAAAATTATTTAATTTTCCAATAAGATTGATTACCCTCCAGCCATGTCTGTGCATATACAATTAGTGGCTAATGCTGTAGTTACGCGCGCTATAGTTGGTACGGGTAAGTGCTTCGGGCTTCCAATTTATAAATATGCACACATATTTGTAGATGCCACTAAACTGGGACGGGACGGTGATTATACCGATGATGATGATGATGATGATGAGGAGGAGGATTGCCGGCGTTCCGTTCGGTGTTCGCGACTTGCCATATGGACATTGTACTACATTTTGCTTTGATTGTTTGGCCCTTGTTGCTGTAGCTAGCGCGCTGATGAGTGTATCTGGATGCTGCAATCTGTGTTGTTATTGTGCGGTTAAGTTACCTTCTGATCGCTTGGTTAGTCGTTTTGATATGGTTTTTGTGCAAGGATGCGGTGAACGGTAGAGAGAGTCGAATCAAGTCGAGTAGAGAAAAACAATTTTGCAATTTCCAAAGGGCACTGCTTGGAGATTATCGTCTAGAGGAGAAGGCATCTTAATCGTGCTCTAGGTACAGAATATATATAAGAGAACGTATACTTGTTTATTACTTGGTGGACGTGTTGAAGTGAAATAAGAAACCCGCGTGAATTTTCCGCTCGTGTTACAGCGAAGTAGACGTGTCTCGAGAAAATTTTAGTTTGCAGCTAACACTGTTGTCGCTTGATGCATATAGAGTTGTGGGAGTCAGCTTCAATGAATCATTGTCTATACAGAAACATTTGACGCACGTGCAAGAGAATCATTGAAAGACTTTATTTATACACATACTATATGGCATTTGATTTTTGAACTCCAGAGGATGATGACACCATCCGTGTGGAAGGGTATAACTCCATCTTGTGCGGTCAGCGACATTAAGTAAACTGCAGCAGTTTGATATCCAGGCAGTGAAGCTTACGGATTTCAGATGAGAATTTAGGACATCTGGCTGCATCACAGAGCGTTACGCTTCGACAGAACGTTCGACTTAGGATATAAAAACCGACTTTTAAAGCATTCCTCCTTGGTGAGTTCATCGAACGTAAGTACATATATTTACATATATACGCATGTAGCATATCGCAAGAATTACTGCAGTATATCGAACGTTTTGCAGTGGAAGAGAAGATAAGGTCAGATCATTTACCAATAAAGTTATCTTTAAATTTCAGGTTTACGAATAGTAATGCAAAATCAAGTTGCTGTCAAAGTTATTATGGAAAGATTCACAAAAAGGAAATTATCAACGGAACCTTAATATAAATTTGCAAAATCTACATGATCAGGTGGAATTTAAAGAGCTAAGAGATCTAACCGATATAATAAAAAAAAGTCAGTAGACGCAAGGAAGAAGGCTTTTAAAAGTCTAAACGAATACAGGAAAACAAAAAATTCGAGGGATAAAGAAAGATACCTGCAAGACCGAGATAAGTACAAAGTTATGTGCACCACGAAAAAGAGATTATATCTCCAGCAGTTCATTCAGAGAATAAATACAGTTCAGGATAGTAAGGAATGGTGGAGACTTGTGAAAGATATACGGAACCAAAACTATCAAAAAGGATCACAAATCCCCGCTGCGGCTTTTAGAGCTTATTTCAATGTCCTGCTAAATCCACCACAAGTAACTCAATCGATACAATACGCACCTACACTAAATGTTGATGAAAAACTAGACGAACAGATTACAATACAAGAAGTTAAGGCCATTCTAAAAAAAAGTAAAGCTAAATAAAGCTCCTGGAGAGGATAGAGTTCCTTACGAATTCCTAATAAATGCTACAAATGAATTTTTGGATCAACTCGTACTTATTTATAATAGGATACTTAATGAAAGTAGGGTAGATGACGCATTTATCAGGACGATAGTTTTTCCAATACTTAAGAAGGGAGATGTTAATCAACCTCGCAATTACCGAGGCGTGTTCTTTATGGATTGCACAGCCAAACTTATGATGGGAATTTTGAATGAAAGACTATACACATGGGTTGAAAGCAATGACGTCTTGATAGCGTACCAATCGGGCTTCCGCAAACAATATTCAACGGTCGATAGCATCTTTAATTTGGCGGCCATTGTCCATCTTAAACTTGCTGAGAGGGAAAAAATTGTACGCTTTTTTTGTAGACTTTAAGGCGGCTTTTGACACGGTTGCTAGAAAATCGCTAATTTATAAGCTAAATGTGTTAGGAGTGACAAGTAAATTCACAAGACTAATAGAAAGCATATATAAGAACACCAAATCAACGGTATGGACGGGCGAAGAGATTTCTGAATATTTTGAGACACGGTCAGGTGTTAAACAGGGCTGCTTGATGTCACCTCTTATCTTTGTTCTATATATTAATGATTTACATGATTATATAGGAGATGGACTAAATATTGATAACTTAAATATAAGACTTCTACTGTATGCGGCTGACATGGTTATCTTGGCAGGTGATATCGAAATTATGCAATAAATGATAGAACGACTGGAACATTACGGCAATGAATGGAACCTGGAAGTCAATTTGAGAAAATTTGAGATTATAGTTTTCCGAAACGGAGGCAGATTATCTGCGCAAGAAAGATGGTTTTTTAAGGGATAGCAACTCAAAACGGTTTCAGAATTTAGCTATTTAGGAGTAACTCTGACGCACGAAATGACTTTCGCCCAACATGTGAAAAAAAAAAAAATATCCGAGGGAAGAATGCAATAAATGCTACATGGCAAATTTTCTTAGGAAAGAAAAGTATCTGACTCAGAATGAAATGGAAGATATATTTGGCGGTATGTAGAGCAATTCAAGCTTATGCACCGCAGGTATGGGGCTTCAGACATTTTGAGGACGTAGACAAGTTACAATACTATTTTCTTAAAAGAATTTTAAAACTTCCGGAGTTTACTCCAAATTACGCTTGAAACAGGGGTTGAAGATAGCCACATCTATACGTTTAAACTACACCTAAGGTACGTCACGAAACACGAAAACTATGTTCCAATATGATAATAGTAGATTGCCACATCAACTGACCAACATATTGCTAAGGAAAAAACTTTTTTGGGTCAAGGCACTAAATGAGATATGCAGTAGCTTAGGTATGCATTCTCACGAGCAGAATGGGAGAATAGAAATATAGAAATTATAAATCAAATCAAGTTGAAAAACCACCAACAGAGGTTGCAGAGAGCAGCTGGGAGCAGTGCCCGTATCTACTAACATCTGGACTACACGAAGTGCCAACACCACTTCATTGATAGTAATGATCAAAACAACATCACATGGATTTTTAAAGCTCGCTGCGACTTAATTTGGCTGAATGGAAATGGATACAATCCAAATGACACGAATCTTTGTACGCTGTGCAATTTGAGGGAGATATAAACGATACAACATTTCCTGGGCAAATGCCCCATCCTCAGAGAGTTTAGATTAGCCACTTTTGGGAAAAGTTTACTTAGAAATACTGAATGGAAATTTAAACTCAGACTGGGAAAAGTTAATAAAAAACCTTAAAATCGCTTTAACTTATAGAAAGATATTAATTTTAGAATATAATTAAACTTCATTGAATAAAATAATAAATGTGAATTTATATTAGCTTTATCTTGATATTATGCAAACACAAAGAAATTGAATTTCGACAGACGACGCTTTTTGTCATTGTTGTACGCTCTTTATTTAAATTATTTAATCGAAGAAAAATCTTACAAAGAAATGTAAAACTTTTTGTGAAATAAAGAACATTGAATTGAATTGAATATACGCATGTAGCAGTCTGCTGCAATCTCAATATAAAGATATTACGTTTCACTTGGCTCAAGTTAACGCTTTTTAATACCAGATTTCAAAAGTATATCTTGTCAGCTTGACCTTGCAACAGATATACGATGTCGTGTATCCGGCTCGAAATGTACGAAATTTAATAAGAGCATTCACATTTATCCGAAATTGGATATACGTCGCGAATGCTGGATACATGACATTTTCCCTGTCAGACAAACTTCAACCTTGTATCCGGCTTCCGATATACATACATAAGTGTACCATCGTCTATTTTATTGTAATCTTAAAAGGTCTGAGCGATTTTAGCACAAAAATCCTCCACGTAGATCTATGAGACGCTTAGTTCAATAGAACTTTGTAAACTTTCGTCTACCCTTTTTATGACATTGATTGAGGATTGAATTACCTACGGAAATTTCACTGATTCGGATGTAATACAGTTGCATGTGCAATGCTGTAAACAGATGAGATGTTTCGTGGTCAAAATAACCGACTCTGTTTAATGGAAAAGTGTTGGTGCCCTGCAATACTGTCACGTATTATAAAATTGCATAATTTATTATGAAAAATGTCATCCTAAAATTAACGCTAAATACGAGGTGCACTTGAGATTCAATTTAAATGCCATTACAGCCCCCCAAGTTAGTTAAGGCCCTTTGTACACACGATCGAAGAAAAGTTCTGCTCTTCTCTGTACTCCCTCTGTGGTAGATTCAAAAACTGTTGGTGTTGGTTCAAATATTTGTTTTCATTCTACCAATGATAGTAACGTTGTCTGCTGTTGCATTAAGTTGCAGCCGATGGTATATCTTTCAATAACGACGGAGTGCCATAGGGTTCTATTCTTTCAGAAACTCTCTTTCTAATCCATATCAATGACCTTATAGATTCGACCAATAACAATATTTTTAGTTTTGCACACGAAAGCACCCTAATATCAGTTTGTTTGAATAACATACTTGGCATCAAACTAAGACCGGTAAAACATCTTGCAGTGGGAAAACCTAATGTACCTAGTCAACTTGAATGCAAAGAAAACTCAGTTCATTGCCTACCGTACCACAGCTTTAAACAGATGACCAAATAAGTAATACAATGGAGGTCCTGCACTCCTTAGCATCACGGTCAACTCGGCTCCAAAAGACCCTCTTCATCTACTTGACAGCATACAGACACGTAATGCGCGTAATAGAAAATCAAACACAAGCATCCAATCTCCAACCATCAGCTCATCGAATGCGGGTAGCTGACTTGTGAAACCACTAATACCGTAAATGTAATACCAGAAGACCGCTTGTTCTTATATAACCACGCGAAAAGCATTCTACCTACCAATTTTCTTGTTACCGAAAAGTCCCAGTAAACATACACATTTCCAGGAACTTGCAGAATCAATAGTCACCTGCAGACAATCAAATTTCTTTCGGTAATTCTGCACTATATCCCTGTACACAAACGCCACTCGGCAATGGAAGGATCTACTAACTGTCTTGAATCGGTGCAACCACCCCTTTCACGAGCGCAGAACTATTTTTGGAGTAAGTAAAGATATCTTCAAAGAAACAGAAACAGACCCTGTCTAAGTTCAGTACAATGGACCAGTTGCGTCTGAGTGCTCCAGTCGAGCGTCTCCTATCCCGACAAAAAAAAAAAAAGTTCAGCTCAGTTTGGCCAGACACCCCATGTTAAAAGTGCTCAAGAAACTTCTTCCCTACACTCTCACAAGCAAATCTAAGTTTTCTAAAACATGGGCAGGAGCCGGCATACAGAGACAACCCCCAAAAACGTTACCCGGACAATACCCGTAGATAAATAAGGAAACTAGCTATAGGCAGTGAGCTAGTCTCAACGACGATTCACACAGGAGAAACTCTTGTATTTACTGATTGTCCCCACTCCAGTGCTAGAGCAGATATACCTATACTTGTTCCCTTTAACAATAGTTATAATTCTAGATTCTAGATGTTATGTAATACTCGTAGATACGTAGATATGACTCTCTACTAGCAGCTTGTCAGGAAATACAGAGTGCATTGTTTCTTAGAGTTGAGATCCTACGACAGATACTTGGTTTCAGTCCTTCGAAGAAGCAGAACCATCGTTCAAATCCTTGCTGGTTTTCAAGTAGACATGTTACTTGCGCTCTGAGGGTTGCTTTCAACATGCTTTCGGACCACTTTCTTAGCTTTATAGGTTCGTCTTTCCTGAGGGAAGAATATAAAAACCCAAATTAAATGGATCAGCTCGTAAATATAGCATTTTTACAATGCATGGTCAGATGTCGTACCAAAAAGAAGAATTTATAGACGAAACTTAGAAGGCTCATCTCTCGCATATCAGAGAGTGTTAATCACTGGACACTCTAGCCTACCAACCTTGAAAATAAACTAATGATCATAGTATTATAATTCAGTTTCTTAAAATTCTATAACTGGTAGTCCAGTCTTTGTCCATCTACATAGGGGTCGACCCTTTTATATTCAAGTGGAACCACTCCTGACCATACTGGGGTCGAATGCTACCTGGATGTTCAAGAAGACTCCGGTCGTATATTACTATCAGTTATTTCACTCTCCTCGTTCGCTTTATTAATGAGTTGTCTGCCGATTTACCTCTCAAGATTGATGACTTTTCAAAACTCGGACGGAAGAAGAAAAATACTAAAATCTTAGAATGGGCATACCTCATCTTCACAGCGTACGAGTTGACACAATTAAGCCTCTTAACTTTTAGAGTTTTCCAATATGTGTATCAGAGTGTACGTTACAAACTGGAAAAATACAGCATTATGCCTATTTAGCTGAGTGACAACGCAATCGCCTGCACCAAGCATCACGTACAAAGTTCAGTGACCGATTACACAAGCGCTTCCCAAGGCACATAATATTTATAATTCATGCACCTTCAGTCGCAGCTTTTACACTATATTTAAAAAAAACATGTGATTTCAATTAAATACGAAGAATCACAGTAGTTCAATTAAAACCGCATTTGCTCCATGCAATAGTGGAATACCCAACAGAACACCATTACACTTCTGTAGATATACAATAAACAGCAAACTATGTGTTAAACCTGCAGTAACATGCGATAGGCATGAATTAAATCATTTTATCGCACGATAAGCCGCATATGCCGCATAAGCGTTGGCCACTGCTGCACAAGGCGGTAATATTACAATCGAAAAACTCATTCTAGTGGTTTTTTTCTGAACTTAATCCTTTAGATTTGGTCAAAGGGGAATCAAACAACAGAAGGGGGTGTGTGTGTGTTGTTGGACAAAGGGATGTTTAAACATACAACCCAAATAAACATTCAAATTTGCAAGGGATGGCATAAAATACGCTTAGCAGCCATTTCAACCCTCCCGTGTTTATTTGAATGGCGGAGATTATCGCGATAGGGGATGTCTTTGCGCATTTAGCTATGTATCTATCGACCTGTCTATACTTAACACACAACCACATAGCAACACATCATCGAAACCATATTAAATTGTTGTATGTCATTGCAGAGCAAAGTTTTCGTCTATCTCTGGTTTTGATGACGGTGCACGTACGTATCACACAAAGCCAAAAGGGTGAATCCAATCACAAAAAAAAAAAAAAAAAATCGGAAATTAAAATCCGTCTTATCGCCATAAATAACCCTTTCATGCCGCCAAGCTATATTACACATTCATTGCCGGACCACTCGCACTCTCGTTGTGTCTGGCTGCTCTCGGGGCCAATCCACTCTGTCTAGATACGCCACTTCCCCTGTCCACCATTAATTATTCTCAATCGATATTGATTTGAAAAAAAAAATAAATAAAAACACTGAAAATTATTTGGAGAATTTTTTTCTTTTTCGGCTTTTCGACATTTTTGAGGAGATATTCACTTTAATTAATGCCGCCTTTGTCTAAAGGGGGTTCACGTTCGAGGGCTTATTCATGATCAGACTAGTAATAAATAACACCCCAATTCAGGCTAAGTAATTAAGGGACGCGAGCAGACCTTTAGTTTTCATTGACTTGGATACATTTTTCATTACCAGACAAACACATGAGGATTATTATGGTAACACTAACAAGTGGTCATGCAATTATGAAAATAAATAAGCACACAAGTAGGCATGTACACGATCGTTCTTCGTGATCACGTTCGCTACTGTAATGCGAGCGGAAACTTCACGCCCGGTAGCGGTCATGCGGCACACGATACCTATTATACAAGTGCAGAGGTTAAGCAAATGAAGCAGGTTGAGTTAATAAAAAAGAAAAATAGTTTTTGAGGAAGGAAGATGTCGTATGAGGGGGTAGGTTTTGATATATCGTGATGGTTTGCAACATTTCAGGAGCGTTTGATAGGAGGGAAGATAGTGGACTGCCGATATATGTATACAATAGCTAGAAGTGACCGAGTCCATGTGTTACAAAACTGATCTGTGATCTCTCATCAAGTACATGACAATCGAGAATTAATTTGTAATTTAGAGGTGAGCTTCTAAAATGGGAACTGAGAGAACATAGTGCCTCAACAGCATTTCGACTTGAGCCCAAACGCCTACAGTGTTCCCCTTAAAAGAATGTTGGGGAAATGGAAGGAGCATAAGTTCCAACAATATTGCAATCTTTACGGGTGGTTTAAAAGTAATATAAGTCTTGGGCTTCCTTATATACTCAATAGAATCCGACATTACCCGCTCTATAACTCGTTTAAGTTCCATCAATATGTATCTAGTAATAGTTTTAGCCGTTGTCGAGGCAGCATTTGCACTACTCCCAGAAAAAGATACCGACATTTATATAGGCAAGCAGCCACAAAGCCGAAACTAGCACTGAGAGCCCTCACTGGTAGACATAATTTATCTCTCAGTTGAATCGCGGGACATAGCAGAGTCCATGATAGCGAGGTGGCCATAGAATAACTAGAATTTGCTCAGACCTAGACCAATCAATGTTCAACAACTCAGCTCTGCCCTAGGGTACTTCTAGAGAACTGAACATTATAATGAGAGAGGTGCGATAGGTGTGTTTAGTAGACCACACTTAGTACATACTCTTCTAGTGCATACGTATCACCACAGAACACAACTCGTTGGTAGCCCACCTAAAGAGAATACGTTATAGCCGCAAAAGACCTATGCAAAAACTGTTGTTTTCTTTAAAAGAAACCCAAATCCCACAGCACTCAGGCTCTCTGGTTCATTGTACTATCAGGCAGGAACCTTTCTTTGGTGCAGTGGTTGGAAGAACTTCGATGTTATTCAGTTTCCTTTTTACACTTTGGTAGCTGATGATCACTGAACTCGGGATAGTTCAGGGAAGCTATTCAATCAAAATATAACTGATCACAAAAACTCATTTTTTTCTTCTCTCTTTTGGCAGCTAACAACTGGGGAACACAAAGAATTCACGTAGATCTGAGTGAGTCTTGGGTTGAGTCTTCAACCACTAGAAAGACATAATTTAGAAATTGATCATTTATGAACTAACACTTACGTTTGTATAGGTATATACACACACACTTACGTACATACATGCTTTAGAGAAATAATGAGAAGCAGCACTCTCTAGTCCCACAAACATGGTAACTTGACAAGATGACGAATTGACTTGGCTTGTCACGTAATCAGAAAATACTTATTGTAATACAAAATTTTGTAAACGACGAATGCCTTATCAGGTTCATTGTACCTTTACACAATCACAAAAGTATAAATTAGTAAGCTTCTTAGGAAGCAAGCCCATATAGAATGGCAAGTGCTGCCATTAATCAATTTTTCAACAGATTGTTTGTCTGGTCGTTAGGAAATTCGAATTTCCAAACCCACTGGACTAAGGAGGATAAGACCTCGTCAAAAGCGATTCTATCTGTCATTTCGTTAAATGCGTTCATTATGCAAAGAATAAACGTTAAGTGCAATCAGTTGTTATAGTGCCCAGGGCCTAGTTTTTTGCAGGGGACGTCTTCTTTTCATAATACTTAGAAGTCATGAATGTTTGTGAGACATTCATTAGAAGTGGAATTGCGAAAAAAATAGGAATGGAAATCTTGACGTCGCTTCAGATTTTTGGCACCAAAAGAATTATGATGGTCAAACGACAGTACATGTGATTACATGAAAACACAAACGTTTTCTTTTAGCCTAGGCCTTCCAACTCCTGCCGTCAACCTTGCGCGAGCTGCTCCGTCATATTCGGATAATAGGTCGGCAGTCTTGGGAATTCCAAGGTTAGTTAGGACAACATTGGTGGCGGAGGAGCCCTTAATGGGCCAACGGCAGCGTCCATACTCCCGCAGTGGACTACTGGAACCGGTGTACCCGGCCCGCGTTCTAGGTGTATAACAAAAGGAACTGGCTCTCCAGGTTGGGGGTTGCGCTGTCGGGTTAACTTCGCTACCATATAAAAAACATTCGGTTACAATCAACAGCCTCGGATACGGATGATTTTACTGTTGACGACCCTTGCAAACGTAAAAAGGACTACGACCTTCATGTCTACAGGTGGAATGCTAGGTCCCTCCACAAACCACGTGCAGCCGAACAACTTGCTGAGGACCCTGAGTTTCCAGCTTGTGAACGAGCACCTCATGACTATGCTTTTCCAACAATAGCCTTATATGCGCTCACGCCCCACATGAGAAGATGGACGACGTGAGGAAGGATGACTTCTACCAGCTCTTGGACAACACGTATGAGCAAAACCCTAGCCACGACGTTAAAATTATCCTCTGCGATTTTGACGCAAAGGTAGGAAAAGAGGACGTCCTTAGTAGCGTGGTTGAAAAGCACAGCCTGCACGACACAGCATCTGACAACGGAGGTTAGTCGACTTTGCGGCGGGTCGAAATGTTGGGGGGATGGGCTCTCTTTTGATCGAAAAACCGTCAACCAAATCCATCGCATTGCGATCGACGCAAGGCACTCTTCCAGTATTCTGGATGTCCGGACTTCCCGAAGAGCCAACGTAGACCTTGTTGTAACCAAGGTATGGATTCGGATATCCTGAACGGAGCGAAATCAAAGAAATACTATGAGGAAGTTTTACGTCGGATGGCTGTAATCGCAAAAGACTGCAAGAGTCTTTGCGGATCGAGTCTCTTTTAATTTCAATCTAACTTCTATACCCCCAGCAGCAAATATGGAGGACCAACGGCAGCGTTGCCAACAAGCCATCATAGATGCCGCCTCTGATGTACTGAAATTGTCTCTGCCACCACAACGAAACTCCTGGAACAGACTGCTATACGGTGACTATGACCAATATTCCGCTGCCAGGCAGAATGAGCTATTCAACAGTGACGATGATAATCAAGATTCCCGTCAACCCGATCAGAATGAAGTGAGGATAGCGATATCTAAACTTAAATCCAACAACGCTGCTGGAGCCGACGGCCTTACCGCTGAAATTTTCAAGGCGGGAGAAGATGAGTTGTTGGTGAGAAGCATGCACCAGCTTATCTGTAAAATCTGGTCGGAGGAAAGTATGCCTGATGAATGGAACCTCAGCATCGTTTGCCCGATTCTAAAGACAGAAGACCCTCTGAACTGCGCCAACTAAAGAGATATAAGTCTTCTCAACATCTGATAAAAAGTTCTGTCTGCCGTATTATATGAGTGCCTAAAACCGATCGTCAACAACCTGATAGGTCCTTATCAGTGCGGTTTCAGGCCGGGAGAGTCCACCTTTGATCAAATATTCACATTACGGCAGATCTTGGAAAAAACACATGAATATAAAAATTGATTTTAAAGTTGCCTATGATAGAGACGAGTTATACGAACCCATGTCTAGTCTCGGCATCCCTGTCAAGCTCGTCCATCGGTGCAGCATGACAATGGAGAACTCTCGCTGCTCCATCAAAGTCGAAGTCAGGAAAGGTCTTAGACAAGGTGAAGCGACCTCTTTAACATAATACTTGAAACTCACAAGTCAACGCCGGAGGTACAATCTTTTACAAGTCTGTACAACTACCTGCTTACGCCGACGACATTGACATAATCGGAAGAACTTAGCGGGACGTCAGTGGGGCATTTTCGAGTATTAAACAAAAGAAATTGTGTGCTGTCTACAAAAAAGGACATCCAACATCGGCGTCTTGGACAGAACGCTACAATAGGCAGATATAATTTTGAGGTAGTAAATGACTTTGTCTACTTAGTCTCTATGGTGAGCTCGGCAAAAAATACCAGTGGGAAGAATAACTCTTGCCAATTGGAGTTTTTATGGGCTAAGAAGGCGATTGAGCAACAAAGCTCTATCTCAAACTACTAAGGTAACTGTCTATAAGACACTAAACATCCTAGTCCTGCTGTACGGCGCAAAGGCATGGACTTTGTCAAAATCGGATGAGGATGCCTTGGTTACTTTGAGAGAAAAGTTCTTCGAGTGATTTTTGGTCCCGTCTGCATTTTTTTTTATTTATTATAAACTGCGCGCACTCAAAGGGTTATGAATACCTTTAACATGTTTACACATAGTGCGGGCGTTGGAAAGGATAGATAGAGAGAGAGAGAAAGATTTTTGGTGTAGTGGTTCTTGAAGCTCAGTTGTTTATGCTTCAGAGAAACTCCGGGGGTGGCGTCCAGATAACTGGGGAGATTTTTGTTATTTTTTGTCTTTGTTTCTGATTCACAGTACTTTTTTCCCTGTAACCGATGTCACGGGCAAATCATCATGAACAGAGTGAACAATTTTTTCAGCTGCATGACCAAGCTACTGCCGGTGCTATGCCTTCGCAGTAGTGTTCACAGAAGCTTTTGCAAATGATCGGACTGACTTATATTTCATGAGAAATAAATAAATGCTTGCTGACATCAGGATTTGAACCATGAACCATTAGTGTGGCAATTGACGACGTTACCACTACACCATTGTCACCCCGTATATGCATAGACGGCGAGTGGAGGAGAATGTATAATGCCGAACTATACGGCCTATACAAGGACAACGACTTAGCCAGAAGAGTTCACATACAGTGACTAAGATAGATGGGTCGTGTATAGCGGATGAAGCCCAACTTTCAAGCCCGCAAAATCTTCGCTTAAAGAGCAATCGGATAGGATACGTCTTATCCTCGCTAAATATATTTTTGAAAACAAGGTAGGAGAGAATGGGCACAGAAATGTGGAGTTGAATTGGACAAACAATAGCAGGAAGAGCAGATCAAGTTTATGGAATAATGGAAGCAGTTGACATTCAACCAAGGAATGTAGATAAAGAGCAACCGATCTCACCTATTAATAGAGTGATCTGTTTTGAGCCGAATTTTGATTTAGTAGACAGGTATTGCGACTCCTTTTTCAATACACGGACGATATCTCTGATTTGCAGAGCCACCACGGTGATACATCCACTTTGTGTAATTTATGTACATACAAAAGAAGACGGCTTTCATTATCTTTTTGTTTGTCCTATTTGCGACGACTTCAGGGTAATCCACCTAGTTCAAATATCCCTAACCATAAAGCAAACTAAGAGGGTACTAAACTGCGAAAATAGGTAATCCATGTAAGAATTCTCTGAAGATGCATCTGCATATCGAAATAATATTAATTCTGAATATTACTAAAATGGATTCCAGTCCATTCAATAGTCACGCCTTTCATTAAAAATAACATATCAATTCAGGTTGTTGTGGATAGTGTGTTTTCCATAACATTTACTGTTAATGCTGGTGTACCTTAGGGATCCAATCTTTCTCCAACCTTGTGTTTACTCTATACTCATGGTATATTAGGTTTCATGCCACGTTTAGAGAAGAGATCATTTGAACCCTGTTAAAAAGGCAATAACAATGAACGTTCCAAAGACATCGCAAGGCGGGCCTATAAACGCCTGGATCACGCAAATGCAACGACACCAGCATTTCTGGCAGTAACAAAAAAAAAAAAAAACCGAAATAGGAAGCAGAAGAAAAAAGAAGATTCATGATATATTAGGATCAACAAATAATACGGTTCTTGGTTTCGCCGATGACAGCACCCCAGTTTTGCTCAAACAACATGCCCGTAGGCGACAATACGTCGCATAGCCAGAGATGCGAACAAATCTACTTAATTAACGAAGATCCTTGTGGAAGATCCAGCAATCCTTCAATCGTTGGCTCATCTGCGATGACAGATGTTCGGAAGATCGCTACTACCTTTCAACGTCCTACCAGGCAGACCACTAGAGCACACAACTTTCATGTTCACCTGGCAACCGCAAGGATCAAATCAAATCATTATTATTTTCTTAAGAAAGTTTGGTCGTTTCGTAAACGTTTTAGATAGGGTATATTTTCCGAATGAGTTCACCTTAATACTCGATATACTGACCCCCATTTGCAAAGACAATCCTTCATCACTCCACCATTTTCTCAACGTTAAATTCATACAAAGATCGAAGTTTTGAGTTCAATATTTTACCATATAGGAAGTGTTGCGTCAATGTAAGTCCGATGGAACAATGTCTGGAAATAAGAGTGCACTCAAAAGATATGAAATCCTAGAACTTGGAGTTTTTGGTTTTTGAAAAAACACGGGTGAGATTGAGCATTTTTATGTCGGAAAACATTGAGCTTCCTTTACACAGGACTGGGAAATTCTGACAGATTTTCATTCAGTTGACAAGAGTGCAAGACAAATATAAACTTTGCACCTTATTCGAAGAAACCCTAGTGGGATAAAACCGGCCTTATCTCAGCAAACGCACAACATCACCATGTTTGATGCACTTCGGACTTTGCAAGGTTTGAAATCGCCCGACTAAGTCTCAATTCAGCTCGATTTCGGATGACATTGGTGTACACGGCTTTTCATCGCCCGTGAGCAATTAGTTCAAACATGTTTCAAATTCGCTGCGAACAGACAGAGAAGACGAGGTGAAAATTCAATCTACGAAATCTGTTTTCGCTCAGACAGTAACGCATCCACTTTTTGACACACGGAAGCTGCCCTAAATGGTCGAAAACGGTTACATGGTTTACTTCACATTTCTCCGCAATCTAATTGATTTACTGGCAATCATGGCATGCTTCATAGAACTCTTCTCATCACTCATTATTATAGGTTTGATTATCGTTTATGGTAGTGCGCAAATAACTTGAATACAAATTTTCGATATAGATTTTATTCCGATATAAGAAACCTTTCTTACGCTATTGAGCATCTGGGTCGGTTGATGCAAATTTATAAAAAGAGGAGAAGTATGGAAAAAACGACGAAACATCAAAATAGAATAAGTCCGTGTTCAAGATGAAGTACCTATTAGATCTCCAGAATTTAAGCAAAAGTACCTACAAGCAATACAGCATCGATTATTGATTCTCAAATTTCTGTGAGCCAGGACTTCCATCTGAAGTTTAAACGAAAATCACTGTCGAGAATGTTACAACTGCACCATCAAATTATGATTGAGACCACTTTACGTATATGTCGATTAAACGGTGAATTGGGAGTGTTATAGACGAACCGTACTAATTTAAACTTAACGTTCATAATATGTAGTTGCTAGTATTTTCACTCTAAAGATACTGATTTGCTTTGACTGATCTACGAGTATACCATCATTCACATCATTGACACTGCACCTAACATACATATGTACGAGTATGTAAGATTTTTTTTTAAAATTCACATGAAAGGTACCTAAAACCGGTTTAAACATAGCCCAAGAGAAAGTTATTCCTCGACAATTGAAAAAAAAAATATGGAAAATGTCAAATGAAAATATTTTCTTTTTTTAATTTTTTCTGAACACCCATGAGGCAGGTATTAATAAAAGATGATATTTCAAAAGGATTGTTCTCCTCCGTGCGTTAGGTAAGAAATTCTCTCCCTTTTTATCAAATATTTTCGTTTTCACATCCTAAAGGTTATCTCACACACAGCGAGAAGGGTTCACGATTGTTGAACAAAAAAATCAGAATCGCTCATAAACAACGTTTTCTAATTTTTTTTTAAGCAGGTATCCGATGGATTGTTTGATTTTTTTTTTAGATAGAAACTTTCACATAAACTCTAGTAAATAATTCAAGGACATTGAACAATAATTCATACAAAAAGATTTAAAGACAAATATGTTTTTTTAAAAAAAAACAAACTCTAAATGAGCGGGTTATTTCTGAAAATTCCCTGAATTTCAAGGACTAAACTCTTGAAAACATACGTACGAATATTTCATTGTATTTAAAATGTTAATCACTTACCATTGAAATCTCCACAGACGACACGTTCGAAAGGGCTACCCATCCAATCTGGAAAAAAAGAACAGAAACGAAACAGGAAGATGAAAAACACATTTAAACATTTAACGAAGAAAACAAAAAATTGTTTGAGTTTTACAAAATATTTCTCAATTTATTAGGTACAAGCAGACACTACGCAGTGTATCTATGACGTTTTATCAAAAATGTATCTAATCATATGGAAAGTACGATGATTATAAATTTTAAATACATAGGATCTCTATTTTTCATGCGTGCGCGTATGTTAATCTTATGATTTTTGTTGGGAAGTCTGTTTTTCATTTCGATTTCTTTTTATAATTTCGTAACATCCTTTGGAGTGGAGTGTTTTTTTCATTTCGCTCTTCAACTTTAATTATGTGTTAACGTACGAAAGCAATAACAAATCACATTGATCTACCCCCACAGAATGATGTTTAGATTTCCCTTTTTCTGTGTGAAATTTGTTTGCTGTTTGATTACAGAAGGAAATGGGAAACTCTTCTTTTTTTTTTTTTTTTTGATTACTCGAAAGAAAATGTTTTTAATTGCCTGCACCGATTGATCATTGACCAATCTAAGGGCAATTAAAAAACACGTAGTGTGATTAAAACAATCAAACAGTGGTGAACTAATTTTTGCTTTATATAAACAAATTGTTAGTGATCGGTTGGGGGGACTGCTTTGAATTTATTGAAATGTCGTAAATTTCCCAGCTGATCTATGGGGAAAGTTTATTGAGCAATTTAATTGTTTTTAATTTGCACTGAGAAAGTAGTTCAGTCTTTGTTTTAAGTGCCACTAAAAGTCGGGTGGTATTTACATTACAGTTGATAGCAACGTTTGGATGCGGTCGTTAAAAATATAAATGCACCAACAAAAATATTTATAGAAGTAACCAACCAATCAGATGGATGTATTTAATTATATCTATATCTGTTGTAAAAGAACATATTCTACACTGCATGACATGTGGTGAAGGAGCAGGATTTCAGTAGAGTAACTATAAGGTGGCTGGGCTCGTTTACGCCTTAAATGATACTGTAGCTAAAAATAAATGCATATGCCGACCACCATTAACAGAAAGCGGTTGCGATTTAATTAATGAGAAAGCAAAAGAAAGGTGGGTAGGTTATAAGGACTATCCACAAATAATAAAGCGCCCAAAGATCTTTTACAATGAGCAAAGTAGTAGAACGTAAGCAAAATACAGGTCTAGAAGAGTATTAGTGCCATCAATAGTTTAAACCGCTATAGAAGAAAAAGTGGAAAGTTGGTGCCAACATACAAGGCTTATATGTTAGGGACGCGTTCAACTCGGCAAAATTGGCGCAACATATAAGGAGCAGGCGAGTCTCTAAAGCAATCCAAGATGGAAATAGCTGATTGACGAACCTGAAAAAACTTCGCTCCAAATATTCCAAATACGTGCCGGTTTGAATTTCTGTGAGCCAATGGGCTATCATAGTCGGTGCTGAGAATATGGAAAAACTACTTCTGCAGACTGTATAATGGCGACGAAGACCAACATTCCGCTGTCAGGCAGAATGAACCATTCAACATAGACGATGATAGTCAAAATGTCCGTCCAGCTGATCAAAGCGAAGTAAGGATAGCAATATTCGAGCTAAAATCGAACAAGGCTACTGGACAGGAAGACTTACCGGCCGAACTTTTCAATGCAATTGATGATGAAATAATAGAGCGCACACATCTCTAAGATCTGGTCAGACGAGTGTATGCCTGATGAATGGAATCTCAGCATCATTTCCCTGATCCATAAGGAAGGAGATCATATCATTTGCGCCAATCATAGATCAGTCTCCTCAACGTCCTGATCCTTTCTACGATATTGTATGAACGCTTGCAACCTTTATTCAACAGCCTGATTGTTTCCTATCATCTTCATTAAAGGTCATCAGGTTAGCACTATTTCAGCATGTTATCTTCAGAGGAATGGAATGGATCATGGGACCAAAAGTCATATGCAGCTACCGCTTGGAGTTTGATTCTACGTAGACGATAGTAGACAAGATAGCAGAACGTGATGAGAAGTATCAATGGGCACAGAAGTGCCCCAATGCATCGGTTTTTGGAAGTCATCCTCAGCTTTCGATAGAGAATACTTATCTAGAGAAAATGGAATAACCGGATACAAGAGGCAGGAGTTTATGTTATATTTCTCAATTCTGTATAAAACTTAACTAAAGTAGGACGAGAGTACCTTAGTAGCAATGTATTTATCAATTTTTTATTTTTGCCTTCACGCTTCGGATTTTGCCGAATTTCTCTATAATCATAATACCATTTGTGATTAAAATACCGAGATCGAATTTTTTCAAGAGTACCTATGCATACATAGTTATTGTGCAGGTAAAGATACCGTTTACAAAAAAGCGATCCCAAGAAAAATGTTTAAAATGTAACATATGCATGCACCCACAACTTGTCACTGTTTGGTGTGGTTTTGGGCTGGCGGACTCATCGGACCGTACTTCTGCGAAAATGATGCCGGTATTGCAGTAACTCTGTTACGGTGAACAGTGAACGTTATCGTGACACGATAACAAACTTTTTATGGCATAGACTTGGACAATACATATGTGGTTCCAACAAGATGTCGCCACTTGTCACACAAGATGCGAAACAGTATTGCGAACGAAATTCTTAGGACGCATTATCACACGAAATAACGAGGTCAAACAGCCGCCGAAATCTCACGATTTAATAGCATTGGACTTCTTTCTCTGGGGCTGCGTGAAAAGTAAGGTCTATACCAATAAGCCAGACCTGAAGAACGAAATCATACGCGTTATTAACGAGGTACAGCCCGAGCTATGTCAACAGGCCAAGGAAAATTTGGATACGCGCAACCTGTGTTGCCAGAGGAGTCGTGGTGGCATTTGTCGGATATTTCGTTTCATACATTTATGCCATAGACTAAAGACACCATGAAATACAAAACATCATTATGACGAATATGTGTGTGTTTTATTTAACCCTAATCTGCTCACCCGGTGACTCTCAATCATTCTTTCAGTTTTAATAGAATTTCTTATTTAAGTTTAACAAGTTACTGCCTCCACGTTCCCTGAGTTTGTCTCTGTAAGGAAATACTATGTAAAAATTAAAAAAAAAAAAAAACTTTACAAGGCATTGCGATATTAAAAGTATACCGCTATTCTTTAATTTTTTCCCAATCCACCCAAGTGGTGACTCATAGTCACCGGATATTTATCTCGGCCACTAAGAAATGCCATTGCTCAAATACATAGTTTCCTCCGCGGTTCAGGATTCTGGAGACATAGTACTTCTCGGAAGATTAAAAGATGGTTTATGTGTCCTCATGGAAAAGGCCGGTCATGAGGAGAAGGACGACGCGACAAAAGATGACTCCTACCAGCTCTTGGACAAGACGTAAGAGCAATGCCCTAGCCACGACGTTAAAATTATCCTAGGCGACTTCAACGCAAAGCTAGGAAGAGAGGACATCTTTAGCAGCGTGGTCGGAAAGCACAGCCTGCACGACAACACATCCGACAACGGACTCAGGCTTATCGACTTTGCAGCGGGGCGAAACTTTGTCGTAGCTAGTACGCGGTTCCCACGTCTCGACATTCACAAAGGAACATGGCTCTCCTTTGATCGAAAAACTGTCAACCAAATCGATCACATTGCGATCGCCGCAAGGCACTCTTCCAGTATTCTGGGTGTCCGGACTTTCCGAGGAGCCAACGTGGACTCGGATCACTACCTAGTTGTAGCTAAGGTACGGATGCGGATATCTAGAACGGATCGAAATCAACGAAATACTGTGGGGAAATTTGAGGTCGAAAAGCCACAATCGCAAGAGACCGCCAGAACCTTTACCGATCGTGTTTCTTCTAATCTCAATCTAAGTCCTATGCCGCCAGCAGCAAATGCGGAAGACCAGTGGCAGCATTGCCAACAAGCCATCAGAGATGCCGCTTCTGATGTACTGGTTCTCGGCCACCACAACGAAACCCCTGGTTTGATGAGGAATGCGGGCAAGCACATGCAGCTAAGCAAGAGGCGTACAAAGCGGCGCTGCATAGAAGGACTAGAGCTGCTTACGAGCTCTACGTGAGCAGAAGAAAAGAGGAAAATCGACTTCTCAGAAAGAAGAAAAAGGAGCATGAGAAGCGCTCATTCGAGGAGATTGAGAAGGTAAAAAGAACATGCCAGGGTTTCAAAGCCAGAACAGAAGCCTGCAGGGACGAAAATGGCAACATAGTAGTGGAATCGCAGTCGGTGCTGAAGATATGGAAGGAACACTTCTGCAGACTGTTAAACGGCGATGATGACCAATATTCCGCTGTCAGGCAGAATGAGCTATTCAACAGTGACGATGGCAGTCAAGATTCCCGTCAACCCGATCAGAATGAAGTGGGGATAGCGATATCTAAACTCAAATCCAGCAAAGCTGCTGGAGCCGACGGCCTTGTCGCTGAACTTTTCAAGGCAGGAGGAGATTAGTTGGTAAGGAGCATGCACCAGCTCATCTGTAAAATCTGGTCGGACGAAAGTATGCCCGATGAATGGAACCTCAGCATCGTTTGCCCGATCCTGAAGAAAGGAGACCCTCTGAACTGCGCCAATTACAGAGGTACAAGTCTCCTCAACATCGCATATAAGATCCTGTCTGCCGTATTATGTGAACGCCTAAAACCGATCGTCAATAACCTGATAGGTCCGTATCAGTGCGGTTTCAGGCCTGGAAAGTCACCATTGACCAAATATTCACACTACGGCAGATCTTGGAAAAAACCCATGAATACAAAATCGATCCGCACCACCTCTTCATCGATTTCAAAATTGCCTCAAAAATGCTCCGCAAATGACATCAGTAGGGAGATCACACGAAGAATTACTCTTGCCAATCGTTGTTTCTATGGGCTAAAACGGCAATTGAGTAGCAAAGCCCTATCTCGAACTACTAAGATAACTCTTTATAAGACTCTAATCATCCCAGGCTTGCTGTATGGCGCAGAGGCATGGGCTTTGACAAAACCGAATGAGGATGCCCTTGGTTATTTCGAGAGAAAAGTTGTTCGAGCGATCTTTGGTCCCGTCTGCATAGACGGTGAGTAGAGGAGAATGTACAATGCCGAGCTATACGGCCTGTACAAGGACATCGACTAAGCCAGACGAGTTCACATACAGCGACTAAGATGGCTGGGTCATTTAGAGCGGATGGAGCCCAACGTTCCCGTTAATAAATTTTCGAATCCACCCCGGATGGACGACGCAGTAGAGGACGACCTCGCGGTAGGTGGCGCAACCAAGTGGAGGGGGACCTCAACCAACTTGGCGTGCGCAACTGAAGGCAGCTGGCTTGTAATCGTGCTAGCTGGAGAGGTTTGTTGGTTGAGGCCCAGGTCCACCCTGGACCGTAGCGCCATCTAAGTAGTATGGAAAAGGCCGGTTATGTGCCACATTTGCATATCACTTTTAAATTAATCTGCAGACCAATCAAAATACAAATGCATAACAAAATTAATCCCTTTATTAATATAAATAAAAAAATCAGTTTATATAATTATATTTCATTGTTCCAAACTAATTTCCTAATATGGTGACTTTAAGTCACCACATGTGTGCATTAGGGAAATAATTGACCTCGTCTCATTAGGGTTAAAAAATAAAATCAGCGCTCTTATTGAATCAGCCTTTATAACCACACTAAGTAATCCATATTTTAAAAAGAAAACTAACCAGCACGTCATGTATTAACGCCCGTCAACCAATGTACATTGCTCTGCCTTTAAAAGGAAAAATCGATAGAAACCTGAACAGACCATGCACCGATGGGCATTAAATATTTCATTTCTTTGACTCTCCTTGTATTATGAAATCGAAATAGGTTATCCACCAACGCCCTTCACGTACACATAAATCAAAGGCAACTTATCAAAACACCAAATAAATTCATAAAAAACGCATAAAACCAATAAAACGATGATTTTGCCCGTCTGAGTGCTCAATTCAAAGTGCAGTGTTGTTTATGTGTAGTGTATGTACAACGCACTCAAATCCACTGTACATACATATATACCGAGAAAATGTTCAAATGTTTAACTAATAAAATTGTGCATCTTTCTATTTTTATTTGGTGATGATGTGTATAAGAGTGCAAATAAATAATAATAGTTTATGGGGCTTTTGCACATTTTAGTGTGTCATCGCTAGCGTATTATGCATTTTCTTCAATTTGCCTGCGTTGTTGGTGCTTCCTTTTTTTTTTGAATGAAAATGAGGAATGTCCCCCTCGACCGCAATCATCAAAGATAGTGCCATATAAACTATACCTAGACGTCGACGATTCTATATGCCTTGTGTCCATGGTAGTTGTCATTATTTCTGTATGGAGGATGCGCATTGCCTGCAGTATGTAGTCGCACTGCAGAACGTGTATCAAATGTGCAATTTCGTTTTAATTAAAAATTTACAAACACACGCATAGAAGAGATACGAGAATTTCGTATTGCAACAGAGAAAAAGAGAATGACCGTATGGAGGAAAGTCCTTCACAATCTGTTTATTCGTTCGTTCGTTTCGCAGAAAATCGCACGATCTTCCGCAGTCTTTCTATGTGCGATGAAAGAATTTTATGCAATGACATGCGCATTAAAATGCATTAATTGAAAAATATATGACTCTGACATCTATCTGATTGACGGAAATTTTAAGTTTATTTTTTTCTTTTCCTGTTTATCAAAGTTTTGCGAAATTGAATTGAGGCTAAATAGTCGTAGACTAAATTAATGAAGCGCGCCTATTGCTCGAGCTATATGTAAGTGGAGTATAAATGAATATATCGTATTTTCAAATAATGGCATGGCATGCCTCGATGGAAATCCGGTTTTTGGAGAATTAAGTGCGTTTACAATTACCCCTTTTTACAATTACCCCTTTTTACAATTACCCCCCTTGACGCTATTTCAAATGAATTTTATTACAACAACTTTGATTGATGACCTTTTGCCATTTATTTTTATTTCTTTCGACTTTTTCAGTCATTGATCGACCAAAGCTGGGTGCATCTTTGACATCAAATTCCCAGAACGGAATCGAGAGAACCATGTTTTGGGTATTGCTTTTGAACACCACAAATTTCATCACGAGCCTTCGCAGCATTTTCATGTAAAACGAAACAAATACTTATATTTTACAATATATTCTCCCTGAACCTTAAAATAGTTTTTTTACGTCGATTAATTAATGCATTTAAGCTATAGAAAAAGTATTCCGAAGTCTTGTTTTCAAAATTACCTAAAATGGCAGTTGAAATTTCAATAGCGATGATAAAAGGGTTTGCATATGGCGGCGTGTGCAATAGTAGCGGTTTGAACGGGTGCATTTACTAATCTCATCTTGCGCTGAACTTGATCATACGAAGAAGATCATATAAAATCCTGAGAACCGTTGGTTTTGATAATTCAATTTGTGCTACAATTTCTGCAACTTTCAGTCTTCGATCACTCAAAACAACTTGTTTTACAAATTGAACATTTTCTTCAGTGGCCGCAGTTGATGGTCCACCTGAGCCAGGGTTATCTTCAAGAGACTCCTGTATCCAACGAAGAAGCTTAGGCCATTCTTTAATGACTGTACCATATTGCACCCTGAGATGACAAGTATCGCAACTTCCAAAAGCAGGTCTTCGTGGTATGTAACATACAACAGTCTTTCTCTCAGAGGCCGTGCATTCTTTGTAAACTGTAAAATTTTTGTTGACTGGATAGCGCCTAAACGGTAAAAGAAATGAAGCTACAACTGGGTTCCAATGAAAAGCCTGTTAATAATACATGAGAACCGATCAAAATCTCAAAACGGTCATTTTGAAAATGACGACCCTTGTCATCTCAGGGTGCGATATACTCGTATGATAATAAAGAAGCTCTTTTATTTGTTTTGGAGTAAATCGCTTCTTTTAAAGAATGTAATTGACACATGATATTACATTTTTAAAGCTTTTCAAGAACTACACTTATTCAAACCGCTACTGACGAGTAACTAAATGACCTGGATATATAAATTCCTCGCCATTTTTCATAAAATAACATACTTCAAGCAATATTGAAAGGAATATTTTTCAAAGTGTGGTAGGTTGGAGATACTTGGACCTTACTATGTACATACATACATATGTATATCTGGCATAATTTCAGTATCTAATTTTTTAAACTTATTTTTCGATGTTTAGTAATTCCTCAAATAAAACAATCAATACCTGAAAGGCACTATTTCAAACACTTGCTGCATTGAAAATGATAAAAGTCTCGTTGCTTGAGAAAATCTTTTATGTAAAGAATGATTATTTTTGGAGAATTGAAGAAAAAACGTTTAGGCGATGTCAAAGTCATTTCAGCAGAAATACAATTACAAAGTACCGTTTACAAACTTTTTTATGCCTTAAGGTAAGAAACTTCCTTTAGTGAACATTAAAAATAAAAAAGTTTAAAATTATCTTGTGTGAAATCCCACAAAAAGTATATCCCTTCTCTTAGTTAGACGGTTCGGGAGTTAGATACGAAGGGTGTGTCAAACAGACAAAAAGACATGTAGGCATTTTGAGTACGAAACACTACAATTCGATAGTTTTCTCAAGTTTTGCGTAGATGAACTTGATTTCATTTTTAGAAAGTTTAAAGTTTTCGTATACTCTAAAGTAATCCATGAGGGCCTTAAAGAATATGTTAAAGGTTCTCTTATGTTTCTCAGATGTGTTTATTTTACACCTTCTGTTTGAAATATTGTTCCTTTTTGCAAACTGCATTTAGTTGTGGACCAAGGCCAATCGAGTGATTAAACAAACAGACTTCAAGGCCACAGCTAAAATCGCGAAGACAGCATTCCAGCGTAGGCTGGATCTAGCAGAAAAGCTGATCGACATCGCCGGAGAACTAAATCTTTTATTAATTAGAAGCGGGACATGGAAATAAACATCAGTAAATATCAAATAACTTACACGTCTGAAGTCTAAACTACCTAAGAATGCATCTATTTTTAATCAACGTAAAAGTTTCTTTCATTCGATGTGCCACTTGTCGGGTCCATAAGAGTCACGTCGCCCTACAGAGAATGGAGCTATGAAACTACAAAAAGGGGAAACTTCACCTCAACGTCTTTTCAATGAGACCTAATTTGTCTACTTTGTCAGAGCAATATGGCTGTGACAAAATTCGATTTATGCTCCTAAATATGAACAAGTAGATTGCGGATTCTAATGGGGTTGGCATAACGAAGTAGAACGTTTGGTTGTGTTATGAAACTTTGTGGCGTTTCAGGTAAAAAAGTTAATTAATCAATGCCGTGAAAAGGCATTCGACAGACAACCACGAGATCTGATATGGGTGGGGCTAAGACATCGAAGGGTTCCAGAAACCTATATACAGATGATCATGGACATGTACGAATGAGCAAAGACAAGATAAGATGTCCCGCTGCAGTAACCGAAGAGTTCCCAATCAAAGTCGGGGTGCACTAGGGAAGCGTCTTAAGTCATTTGCTCTTTATTACAGTCCTTGACTATATGCTTGAACGTAAAGTGTTGGACCCCAAAGTACATCAATTATTCTTTGCTGACGATAGAGCCACTATAAGTGAGGATCCTACGTCCTTGCAACGAGCACTTGATGTATGGGTGGACATTTTGGAGGGAAATGGGTATCGTATTAGTTCAAAATAGACAGAGTAATTGTACTGCCCGTTCTCTGATCCTCTCAGGCCTATTCCAGGTATTTATTTGAATGGAACAGTGCTTCCCAATTGCGAAAATTTCAAATATCTGGGATCTTTGATCAATAGCAAAGCAAACAAACATCCGATAGTATTATTGTTGTGAAAAGCTTCTCAAGAACCAAATAAAAATTGGCCTTTGGATACGGCACATGGGGTTGAAAGATTTTAAAAATGAAGTCTGTGATCGAATACTTTCCATTTTTGAGACACTTTACTTCAAATCTGATCGTTTTTATACCTCTTATTTTAATGGGCGTGATAATGTCAAACACATACCTGTTAAACCGGTTTCGCGTCCAAATTAGATCACATTTTTAACCTACTGAAAGCAAAGGAATGGCTGACCTCAAACAAAACAGGTTTTAAGTCCAAATACATTCTCAAATGAGAATAGCAGTTGACTCCATTTGTCGGATAGGTACTAATATCGAAGTCTCTTTATCATTTTTTTTTTAAAGTCTGAACCCTTCTACTCTTCTGTCAAAATTCAAAATGACCTTTTGATATTGTTCGTCATCTGTGAACTGATATTTTCTCATACTTATCAACCAGTAATGCGTAAGTATGCACATGCACAAGTTGCCACCACCAGAAATTTTAAGGTGCCATGACCTGGTCACATGTGCTTGCAGCATTTGGCATATATTCGTTTAAAAATAATTCAAATTCGAAATTTAAGGAATAATCGTCCAAATAAGTTTTTCTTTTTAATTTCCATTTCACAATTTATTCCAATAATAGTGCTAGCTCCAACTTATTATACAACACATAGAGGTAATCAAGATGATTACCTTCAGATCAATGCGTCTAACTTATTCCTTTATTGTAGGAAAGTCTGGAGATATCATATATGATATACAGATATCACAAGGACAGAGAAAACAATCGACTAGATATATAGAATATTTGAGCAAAGTTAATTATGGAATCGCAAGAATTTGCTACAGCCTAATTGGAATTTCTAGTTAGTTACTAAAAACGATAACACCAAAAAACATAAGGGGATCGTTATGCTTTGACAGGCAGCTGCGAAACTCTGAAGCATTAAACGTCCACATCCACAAGCTTCACATTAAGTCTTCCTGATATTATGAACAGAAGCTATCACTGAGTTTTTCCAAAAGAAAATATTGTGCAGACTATAGTATTGGCAAGTTAAAGCATGCCTGACAATTGCTTTAGATCATTTGAATACACAATTCAGTGATGACAGTCTTATGCGTAACAGATATCGTTAGCCGTAACAAGTAAACTGTATTAAAGGTAGTGGAGCAGACATCAACTGTTATAAAACTATCATTTCCTAGATCTTGAAGAATTCTGCGACAGGAATGGAACCTAGCTAGAATGGTTTAAAATCCATCATGTGCTACGCAACGTGGAAAGATTCTAATAGTATGGGTCTTATATCTTCATACTGGCTACTGCATTGGTTTCAGCATGGTCAAGAACTGGTCTCTCTGCTGAGGTAACCAAATCTATCTTTTGGGAAAAGGCTCCGAGAAGATTTTATATTTATTGCTAGGCGAGACCGGAAAACATTAAAACATCGTCTCTGCCTGAGTAAGAAGAGTCCTTAGGTCACCCCAGTTGGAATACATATAAAAATGTACAATTCAAGTCATCAAGTCTGATATACTATATCTCCATCAATTGTAATCTATTTCATATTTAAAGTCGACATCGTCGCAGTAAAACCAAATTATGTAAAAAAATATTTTTTTGAAATCGGATATCTTAAAAAGAATGTCCATACATATCATAAAATCCTTATCTTTCAGTCGAACAACAAAATCCTTAAAACTCTTTCGTTATAGATAGTCCAAAAAAGAGCTATGATTTCATTTGAATATGAATATAACCCACTTTTAACGCAGATACAAACAGAACATATAGGAAAAGTTCAACGCACCCTTAGATTTATATTCAATATAACTTTCAAGAAATACAATATAAGACAAAACTTTCCCAAAAACATTCGCCAATAATAAAATTTTATTCGAAAATTATCAGTCCGTAAAAAAGATTCCAAAGAATAGATAAGAACATTTTTGGTAAAACTCCAACCCAAAACGAAAAAAAAAAACATCCACATGCATATAAAAAAAAATAAAATTTAATTAAATTGCGGTAACATCTATTGTGTCACATTTATAATAAGTTTATGTTATCTGAGGCAATATAAATTATTAAAATTATTACTTCTTTTGTTGTTGTTGTTCGTCCCTGGTGTAAATATTCGTGAGCACGAAACTTTGACATAAATCACCATCATAACTCATAGGCTTTGGATTTCCTACACTCGCTCTACAAGAGATAAACACTGCGGTTGTCCTTTGACGCAACCAGCTGGATACCGAAACATTGTGTATTAAATTTCCATCTACGGCAACAAACGTATCTGAATAAAACAATACTAAACTATATGCTGGTCTGGTTTGGTCATAGCATGGCCACTCCTATAAATTTCGTTGTTGGCGCACAAGGAAATCGAAAACCCCCCACCCGAACAAAAAAGAAATGTATCTCAAACGATACTTAGTTCGTATGTTCACTGTCAGGCATAATTGTTTAATACAATTTGAATATTTATTGGGTTGTCAATCAAATAAATTACATTATTACCAATTTATTGCAACAAGATTTGAATATATAAGCAGAAAACGAAAAAGCCGCCCAAAATTCAAGTTCAATGCAACACTCGGATACAGAGGCGATCCCCCTTTCTAGGCGCACATTGTTCGTATGGGTTTATTGTCCACTCGTATAGAGGTAGCGTTCAACGGATCTATGGTAAACAATGGATTGATCAAATTATCGTTAAATGTAATCATAATGTTAAAAATTGTTTATTTAATTGATTTTTATGATGGTCGTTAATTTTGTTACCGTTTCTTTATATTTTTGTGTGTGATTTCTTGTTTTGTTATGTTATCGAGCAAATTTTAAAGCGATTTTAATTGACTCAAGGTCGCGTAGTCAACAGCAACGATGAAGACGACACTGATGATGGTATCTGTGTGTGTTTTTGTCTTTATCTCACGGAAGAAATGATGAATCAATAGAGCGATAGAGCATCTCTTATCCAAGGAGGAGGGTATAAAACAGCGAAGAGACTGTATGTATCAACCTATGTAATAAAAACAACATAATGGGTCGTTAAATTTATATTTTTGAATGAATTTTTATTGTGATGATCAACGACGAAGCAGACGACGACGGCGAACAACGAGATAATGATGCATGCTTTCATTTGTTTCGCTATTGTTTTTGGTCGGGTTTTGATGTGCCATGCTCTTGAAAGTTTGTTTCAGGAATTTCTATTCGGAGATCAGTTGAGAAAGTGTTTAAATGAAAATAAATTTGCCTTAGCAACATATTAATGGGATTTTTGTGGTGAATGGCTGTCGGAAAATTAGTCGATTATATAGTTTGGTTTAATGTTGTGCCGATTCGATTAACTGGCAGTTAATTATATTTTTTCTTAAGTCTCGAACATGTCATAAATAAACAAAGTATTTTACGAGCACATGGAAAACTAATTAGTTATCGTCAAGCTATTTTGTAAAGTACCCATTTCGATACGGAACTTTGTTTCCTTTCTGTACAGATTATGTAGTCATTGTTAAAGTGAAAGATTGCAGTAGAGTAATAAATCACATATTATTACCTTGTTAATATATTATGAAAGCAGTGATGCTGGCACATCACGTTCGAGACTTTTTTTTTTCTCATACAAGGAGTGGCGGCGACTCATTTTCATGTAGATACACTGATAAGCTAAAAGGTCGAAATACGCTGCATTTTGCTTCAGGACTGTCTGAATTTATATATCTCAAACATTTGAACTTGGCAGTGTTTATAATATCCCCGCGCGGCACTGGACATTATGTTTCACCAGTGCCTCGCCGTTCGCCGTAAAGCTATCCAACAGTGGTTAAGAAAAGAACTTGGCGACGCTTTCATTCTGAATAAATTCAAAATCCCTCCCGAAAACACGGACACCATACTACGTTTAAATAAATTTTGATAAGAACTTCCTAGTCACCATCCCTTCCAGATCACTCTGGGAGGACGATGTATTTTTAGAAGATGGATTTATTCACTTCTACACTGATGGGTCAAAAACCAAAAACGGAGTTGGTGCAGGTGTTTTCTCTGACAGGCTTGATCTCAAACTCTCCTTCCGTCTTCCAAATCATTGTAGCGTGTTCCAGACGGAAATAAGGGCGATTGAAGAAGTCTTATCTTGGCTTAAGAAAAACCTGATATCTGCTAGAGATATCCGCTTCTTTTCAGACAGCCAAGCAGTAATCAAATCACTGGAATCGAGCTCTATAAATTCCTTAGTAGCTTTAGACTGCCGATCTTGTCTTGCGGAGATGGCTGAGTAGTTCAATACTCACCTATGTTGGGTGCCGGGGCATTTGGACATTCCAGAAAATTGTAAGGCCGATGAACTCGGCAGAATAGGATGAACTATACCCATCCGGCCGGATAAAGGGACTTTGGTATATCAATCGCTACTCGCAAACTTAAATTTAAGCTGGATGTTGTCGAGAGTACAAATCTTAGGTGGAAAAGTGGATCAACATGTCTAGCGACAAAGCAGATTTGGCCGAAGCTGGATCTAAAACGTTCTAAGAATTTGATTTCTCTCAACAGATCGCATATCGGCGCTATAATAGGTGTCATCACTGGACACTGTCTAATAGGCAAGCATGCTACAAAGCTAGGCCTCTTTGCGAACGACTTTTGTAGAAGCTGCATGGATGCAGAAGAGGAAGAAACTATTCCTCACCTTCTTTGTCTCTGCTCTCTCCCGTAGACGGAAGCTTCACTTAGGAGCCCTCTACTACAACAACTTAGGCGACCTGATAGATATCGATATTAAGAGCCTCCTAGACTTCATAAGAAGCTCAAAATGGTTTTAGCGAGTAGGTAGAGAGATTTTCTCCCATGATCCAATGGATCTATTATTGGTCTAAGTGTGTTGGCGATTGTCAGCTGGCAGCTACTTCAACCTAACCTAACCTAATATATATTATTGGTTATCCAATTTAGATGTGGTTGGGTTAGCGTGACATGCTGCATTAGATGCAGCCACACTTAGACCAGGAAAGGTGCATTGTGGTACCACATGGATCTATGATCCCAGAAAGAACTACCCTTAGAACCCTTAGAAGCGCTGGAGGCTGCTGATGTTGTCATTTCTTCTACAGAAGTCATTTGAGAGGAGGCCGTGTCTTATGGCATGCCTTTCAATGATGCAGTGTCCCGTAAAGGCACCCAGTATAGTCGTAATAACCTTCCCTTTCTGTCTAATAAGGCAGTTGGAGCGTTTCACGCACATAGTGGCGACTCCTCATCCACAGTTGGTAGCGTTAATAGCATTGAGCTTAAGCAACCGTTTTACTGTAGCGAGAGGCATGCCGAGATTCAGAGTGAAATTGAAATTGTACCTTTTCTGGCGAGTTCGTTGGCCATGTAATTCGCTAGAATGTCTCTGTGTCTCTGTGTGGATATTGAATTATTTAGCCATCTCGTTAAAAGACCAGTATAACTCTGCTTGGAATACCATACATTGGCAGTATCCGGAAGGCTATAGGATTTTGGGATAATAAGTTAATTATATCGTAGCTATAATCAATTCTATATTTCAGTTTAATATGCAAAGAATCCAAGTGTTTGAAAATGAGTTGGAGAGAGTCAATGGCATCTTTTTCTTTCGATAAAAAGTGTGACTTCGAAACCGAGAACATTCATCTGCTTCAGATAAGAGATAATTATTATACTTTGACGACTGAAAAAAGAATAGTTCAGTGATGTACTTATGAATGTACAAGTAACTCTAGACTCAAGATGCTCAAAAGATTTAGGGTAAACGCAAGGAAAATACCGCCATCCAGTGACAAAAACAATTTAACTCTCAATGGTGGCATTCATAGCTGTTTTAATTGTGTGCCTGAAACCCACTAAGAACTATATGCTACATCAGACATTCTTTGAAACAAAAGCCCTCTGATTTTAGGTGCAGGAAAGGATAGAGTGAAACCTGAACTAGATACTTATTTTTGGAATCGAGGATGATATCGCGAGACCACCGATCAGCCATTCAACGTGATTCTACGCAGAGAATTATAGAGTGGAAATAAGTTAAAGGTTGCATTGCGTAGGTAGTCAAAGTATAGAGGCAATATGTGTATTTTGAAATGTATTTGGATTGCAGATGCTAAGCGAAAATCAGGATAAAATTGAACCCGTAATCAAATCCTTTAATGCAACATCCACGGACCACCAAGAACAACGGCTCATAAGAAAATTCGAAATAAAGCGTACCTAATAAGTGAAGGTACGTTAGGTTAGAAACAAAACGCACTTAAACCAAAAGAGATCTATTATATTGTGATACCACGCGGTATATCACTTATCCAAGCTACCTAAAGGACTAATTGAATTAGACAGGGCTATTAAGCAGTCGCTGAGGTCATAAACAAGAGGAACCCTAGATGGAGCAGACTTCTTTTGAATAGGCCTAGCTAGATATAAAGCAAATGGAGAATCGTTTTTCCCTCCTCTTCGTCCCCACAGGTCATTCAAAATTTCTTTGAAAAGACCAACCAAGGACCAACCTTTTGGCATGTAGCCAAATCTGATAGTGTTATATGACGACACCGTAAAGCCCCTAATCTGCGATCGCTTGAGCAAGATCAACCCGTTAAATCTTTTCTGATCCACCCTAGGCTAGATCTATCGTAGGTTGGCCTCCCATCTGTGGTTGGTCTTGCTAAAGTAGCAAGGCCGATCAGGCAGAAATGTTATGATCGTGTCATGCCTAGCGAGCTCACCAATCTTGTAGTTTCCTGGACTGTCTTTGTTATCTGGTATTGCCAATGTCTAAACGAGTGGCAATCTAGACCGACTTTTGGTCGTAAAGGTGAACAAATAATTTTTTCTTTTTCCTGTTTCGGCATTGCTATGATCTGAATTCAAGGGATCATAATCCTCCGACTTTATTGCATTTCTGCTGAACCACCTGTGGCGTTCGCAAGTTTGACCTCAGGAAGTAATTAAAGGGTTCCCAATCTTGGACTACTTCGTCACTGAGGTTGTTTCATTTGTATGTTTTTAGACATGTCTCTGTTTCGCGATATCAGTGGAACGTTCATTGATAAGTTGAACAAAGATCTTATCTGGAAGAATTAGTAACTAATTTGTTATAAGTAGGTTGTCGATACTATTGTGCAAATAATAACTTAACATTTGTGGGTAATTTTAGAACCGATATTTTTGGCTTAGACGAAATAAGCCTGATAATTATAGGTTGGCGTTTAAATGAGACCAATTCATCCTGTACTATATATCTTAACTGCGCGGGCAATGTGTGCCTCCTAATGTATGGAGTTGTAGATTCGCATAAAATCGGAGGGGGACTGATAGTAAACTAATAGTAAACTAAGTCAATACCGGGATTTTCAGTTTTTCTAACAACTCAGGAACCTATGACCTTTCGAAAAAGATACAGAAATTACGGTTCTTACCGTATTGTATCGGTTTTTACGCATTATGTATACTATAAACATCTGTAAAAGCTAATGCACATAATGTATGTACCTTTTCAGAGTAAAACGAATTTTGCTGTCAATAAGGGAACAAATTTTGGACTAGGTAGGTTGAGACTATGTGCGGCGGAAGCTATAGTAATCCCTAAGAACCGCACATGATTCGTATATGCTGAGTGGATGGCTCAGGGCAAATTTAGAGGTATAAACCCACCCAGTGCCATGAAATAATTTTAAAAACTTAAGTTTCGGGGTTATTGCACTACTTTTTGGCCTTATTGCACTTTTGAAAGTGTGATCAGAACGGTTTCTTGGGCGTTTACACATTACTTCTCTTTTGTCGACTAGTTCGCTGTTGTTGCCTTAAATTCGAAATGGCGCTTTTGCTGAAGGAAAGTAATAATTTTGGTATTATATCAAGTACCATCTGGACATTATTTCATTTTCTAAAGTACAGTAAAGGATAAACATGTTTAGAGACTATTGTATTGGCATCTAAGCGGACATATAATGTATCGACAATTTTTATTCCATTTTGTCAAATGTTAAAAACAAAGTTATATGCGCTTCATATATAAGATGTGCGCCTTGTATATAAAATCCAAATTCTTTTTTTTATTCAACACTGTCGTTGTGTAAAACTTAGAAAAATCGTTGATCCTGTAGCTCGGAAATTGCTTGTACATTTCGTTATCATTTGACCGAACTCGGGGGGCTAGGAATCCCTTACAATTTTATACACAGTGCGGGTCTTGGAAAGGATAGACAGAAAGAGAAAAATTGGTGTAGTGCTTTGAAACTCAGATATTAGGTTTCAAAAAATCTTCAGGGGTGGTTGTCCAGGTAACTGTAGATATTTGTTTTATTATTTTGTCTTTGCTTCTGGTTGACAGTGTTTATTATATTATAAAACCGAACGAGCAAGAAGTTTTTTCTAGCTCCTCATCACATATGATTAAAAATTGTATCATTGTTTTTTTCAGGAAAAAAATTGTACTTTTTCAACAAAATTATCTATCCTTACAATGAAAGCTAGAACAATAATCGCACTTTTCTTTTTAACACGTAGCAGCTACATTTATATAGACTCATAACTTAAGAACAACTTTACTAATTTATTATAGATGTAATTTGCTCTTTACGATTTATATGAGGTTAAAATCGATTTATAAATCATATTTGCATATGAACATGAACGTAAGCAATTTGCCGACCCACAAAAGAAGCGTGTAATAATTTATTCTGCAAATTAAATGCAGATATAAAGAGATTACATTAATAGATTACAAAAAACGAACGCGCTGCATAATTTTTTTAACTCTATTAATTAAAATATTTTTTTTCTTTTTTATAACAGCAGTTTTCAATTCATTAAATCTTACCTAACGATAAGTAATCTATATGAAGATCTCTTACGGTATTGAATATGTAGTTCATCTCATAAATTAAATGTATTTTCAAGTATCTACACGCACTTGAGATACACTAACAATATATGTACATGCACTTATAGTATTTAATTAAAACAAAAAAAAATCATAACTCACCCGTCAATGTCATCCACGGATACCTCGGTAAATCGGCAATACTTTGTCCTGCGCCAGCAGTCGGCACAACACCCGACGATGGTTGTGTACATGCATTACCCAATGAATCGACACCAATTGCGCCGGCAGATGCTGCCGAAACAGCCGATGCAGCAGCCTGATGATAAAATTGTGCAAAACTTGATGCGCTAGCAGGTACGCTCATTGACTGATAGCTATTCATCATACTGTCTGTGTACCTGGGAGAGTTATAGATGAAACTGTCAGTATTTCTAAGAAAAATGAAAATTCAAAAATACACACACTCGCACACAATGTAAACCAATCGAAAGCTAATCACTAGTCTGTAGTACTTTGTCGTGGTCAAAAAGGTAAATTAGGGAAATAAAATTAATTTGTACACAAATTATGCTCCGAAAACAAACAATGGTCATTTGACAAGATGACCTGCTGGTTCTATGCCGGTGCACACCATAAATACACTCGTATAGAGTATGCAAATTGGTGAAAACCAACATAACCGAAGAAAAATTGACCTCATAAAACGCCAGGAGGTTGGTTGTTTATTTGCTTTGCAACAATAGTCAAATTAATACATACCACTGACCATGATTGAGATTGGTCGGTCGTACCTACCATAAGTAAGGCGTTTAACCGCAATTCTGGGTGAAAGAATTATCGCCGACGGAGATTTGTAAGAATTGCCTTCGATTGGTGTACGGAGGTAGTTAACAGGGTATAATGAGGTTCTCAGATGAAACAATAATGGGAAGTAGGAATTTAAAAAAAAAAAAAAAACATTTTACAAAGTTCAGACGAGTGTAGTTATGGAGTATCTTAGAGCAGAGTTTTTATCCATTTTTATTTAATTCGCAGAAAAAAAAAGACCGAAGCTTAAGACTTTAGGCGAAACGTTTCGAGTGGTTTCATTAGAGCCTATTCACGAGAAAAGTATCATACATGCAACTTTAATAGAAATATAGTCACTTTCTTTGCATATTTTAGGGACTTATCGTTGGAGAAATGTCGAAATTGATGTCTGTCAAACAGAGTATGTACATATGTCGGTTGATTGGACTCTTTAGATTGTCGGGTTACTGACGATATTATGCTAATATTTCGCTAGGTGTTAAGAGACAAAGGTTTCTAAGGCGAAATAATTTCCAAAGGATAGCTGTCTGTGTATCTATATGAGTAACTAGTAAAAATATGCGGATAAACAGAGTATTTTTGCTATTAGAGGCTAAAAACTTGAGTGCTTCTGTTACTACGTGGTTCGTGTCCGAACCAATGTGGGAGAATTGCTACAGTTTATTTGCTTTCTATTATGTTTTCGAGAATTTTTTAAATATTTAACCTACCCATGCATTTCAAGAAAGTATTGGAGTCGAAAATCGTCTTCGCCCACTGTTAAGGATGGGTACACTGGCAAAGCATGTTCAATTCACTCACGGCGCTGGCGCCGGTAAAGTATAGTTTTACGAATTTATAAGGTTTGTAACTTTTAAAACAGTACAAAATCCATTCAGATACTGCCTAGGTAGACTAAAAATGAGAGATTTTTTTTAAACATGAATTTCTGATAATTTTGTTTGCACCTGCAGATACTTTTTCTTTTTGTAATGCAGTACCCCAAATACAAATAGTTTCGTGACTTTGAAGGAAACGGTGGCCAAGAAAATTACAAAAGCCTGTAATGTTAAGATTATGACACGAATTTCATACAAAATTCTTAAACGTTCTCATGGATGGTTGTACGTAGATATTACTCAACGTTTCAAGGACTGAAAGTGCACTTCACAAAAAACTGCACTTTTAAACAGAAATTTCGAGAAACAGGTGACGTAGATACGTCTTTAAGCATGATTTCGAAGAGTCTTACGAATTTAACGTCATTGAATGAGAAACAGGTGAAGAAGAACTTATAAAGTTTACAATTTTTGGCAAACATATTTGAAGATATTCAATTAGAGAATCTTAAATTCTTTTCTGAATGATACCCGATTTCCTAAGATATGTATATTTTCTAATATGGTTTTCTTTCAAATCTTAAAGCTCGTTAATACATTGAAAGCTCTGAAATGAAAAGCATTTTATAACTTTCAAAAGTTTTGAACACAGAGTATCTATCAGGCGTCTTATACGCCATTTCCAATTATATTGTCTTCTTAGATTAACATTTTGTTTAGCAGTAGTCAAAGTAAGAAAGTAAATTTCTGAAGACGAATTTTAATGAATTTGAAAAGACAGATGTGTCCATGGATACTTTTAAAAATGGAGTTATTAAGTATAAAGCACTGAAAGCTCTAGAATTATGGGCGGCTCCAAATCTTATAAAATCTTGGACAAATTGTATCTATGGCGCATATTTTTCATAATTTTATAACAGATCACGTCGTAGAGCAAGTGGTTAGTGTGTCGGACCACTGCGCGTGAGGTTCCAAGTTCAAATCTTAGAAAACACCAAAAAGTTTTTTTCACGGTCCACCTCCTGCGAACGTCTGACAAACATCCGAGCGTATTGTCGTTATGAAAAAGCTTCTCAAAACAAATTGCCCCTCGGATACGGCACTAAACCGTAGGCCCCTTCCATTCCTGTGAAAAATATAGCGCACACAACACGAGTGGTTGCGAGAAGCTAGGCCCAGGCTGATGTGCAACATATTATTTTTATTTTTTTTTTGTTCATAACAGATTATTTGAAAGTTCAATTGAACTTATTAAAACAGTCAAGAAAGGCATTGTTTTTTGTTCGCTTTTTACAGAAAATCCTGGTTTTGAAAAGAAAATTGGTTAATACTTGTACAATGGATTCGTCGATATCTAGGTTTGCAATAACGTTCTTTAAATACATTTAAGATGCTTACGACCTTCTAATGCCAAGTTGGAGAACAAATCTTTAGATTTTCAGATTCATATGATAAAAGCTCGGAAATGTTTAAAAGTCTACAGCGGCGGGTAACTTTGGTACATACTTTATATGCTAGATATGTTTTCTATGCAATCTTGTAATAAAAAGTGTTTCAAAAGCTTTCAAAAATTTCTAACGATATATATCTGCGGTATAATTTGGAATCAAATCGGTGTTACAGTTGCGAAAATCTGCGAAGGCACACATGTCACGATGATTTCGGAACTATCCTACGTCGGTAAAAGGAAATACTGTCTATGGATATCTGCGGCCAGCAAGTTTAACTCAATCTTTACTATTTCTTACTCAAGAGTCTGAAATAATCATGAAAACTAACACGTTACCGACTTGAAATATCAAATTTATATGTATGATTACAAACTTGATGAGACATATGCAATTAGGTAGTTTTTAGACAAAAGAAACACCTAATCCAAACATCACTTTTTCATCTGAGAGCCCCATAAAGAACGCAGAGATACCTCAAATATGTATTACCTGCAAGACTTGTCTTCCAGTCCGGAGAATCCTGGCATTCCAGTCAGGCCACCGTGCGATGTGGGATGGTTCGATACGTATGGATACATTTTACTAGTTGGTATAGCAAACGAATTTGGGCTATTATTCGAATCTGCACTACTACGCAAAGGACTACCCTCAGCGGCTGAACTTAAATGATGATGCGACGACGGCGATAGACCGTTGGAGCTAGCAGCTGCAGCAGCACTTGTTATAACTTTATGATTTTGAAATGCAGCGGCGGCGGCGGCTGCTGCTGCTGCGGCGGCGGCGTTTAACGAATAACTACTACTAGTGTTATTACTACTAGAACTTGGCGAATGTCCAAACGTGGCTGGCGATGACGAGGATACTGGTGAGTTTGAGCTTAATTGCTGTTGCTGAAGCTGTTGTTGCTGATGGGCGGCTGATTGTTGTTGCTGCTGTTGCAATTGTTGCTGCTGTTGATGATGATGCAACTGCTGTTGATGCTGATGATGATTTTGTTGAGCTGCGGCGGCGACGGCTACTGCTGTTGCTGAAGCGACGGCTGCTGCGGCGGCGGCTGCTGATGATGAATTTTGTTGACTTGTTAAATGTGAACTTATAAATGGTTGAAACTGTGGATACTTTGGTAGCATACTATCAAAAACAAATTTTGACATTGCACATATTTACGTTACGCTCTGGTTTACGAAGGAAAATAATTTTTTTTTTTTTTACAACAAATTTTAAAGGAATGGGGGAGAAGAAAGAGAGATTTCTGATTTTGTGTTAACTATTGTGGAACTATGGATTGTATATCTTTTTTTTAGTATCTAACGCGAGAAAAAGTATCTATAGTTTTGTTTTTTAGTACTGAGAATAGATAGAACAACAGTAGTAGAAAATTTAATTATTTTTTTACCTTTTGTGCAATAAAAAACTTTTTTTTTCTGTTTGAAGTGTGTAATTTTCTATCTTGTTGTGGATAGAAAATTGAATTTTGTATTAAAAATTATATTTATTGCGAAAAATTCCATTTAATTATTATTTTTTTTTTCTTAAAGTCTCCTGCAGCTGTTGTGATGAGTTGATGATTTGCGAGGTATTTTTTTTTTTATTAATTTTCAGAGTTTTCTTTACGAACCGATAAAGAGTAGGTAATTGGAAAAGATTTACTTCACATAGCACGTGGGTCCGAGAGTAAAGCACTTATTTTCTGTGTTCACTTCTGTTTTAGTGGTAATAAAATTCTGATGAGAGAATAGGAGATTTTATGTATCTTATTTTTCCTATTGGACACTAGTTTCGGTTCACTTCAATCATCACAGATACTCGGATAGTTTTTTTTTTTCCTTTATAATTTTTTCTTAAGATCGTTGGATATTGTATCTTTATTGCAAAAGATTCACTTTAAAAAAAATTTATTTCATTCACACTTAACTAGCACAACACTCGGAGGAGTCGGAGGATGTATCTACGAGTATCTACGATCATGTGCAATTATCTAAGTGTAATTTTCACGACGGCGGTTTTTATGATTTTTTAATTTTTACGGTCATTTTGTTGGCCACAAACATTTCGAATATATCCGCACTAAATTTTCATTCTTTTTCATCCATAAACACCGCACAGAAATCAGCAAAATGTTTTGACAGTTCTTCCGAGTGTATATATCGCGTTTTACGAAAATTACAATATAAAAATGAATTAGCAATTAACCCGCAAGGTAAACAACGAGAAATTAAATCATACAACGACGGGATATATCATAACAATTATGTATAATTCGTGTTAAATTGTTTTCTTGGCCAATTTGAATTTTTACTGGTGGGTGACGATGTGATGTGATAGATACAATAATTTTCTTCTTCTCTCGGATGAGACGAAAAATCTCACCGCTGCTGATGATGATGATGACGGAGACGGTACGACGAAGACTACGACGACTACGACGACGACAATGACGATAATGATAGTATAATAGATGAAACAAACAACAAAATAGTGTAAAGTAGGTACTAATGCGCCACACAACGAATAAAAAAAAAATATAAGAAGAGCAGAAGAGAGTGTGTATAAATTGTACACAGTAGTAGTACACAAGAGCAAACAACCGTTTTGGCGGTACTATAAATATAATAAAAACAATTTTTGTTTTTTTGAAGAGTATAAAAATTTTTGTAATAGGTAATTTTTCGATCGTATAAGTCCGAAGCTGTTTGCGTTATGAGAAGTAGTTCGTTTATGGCACAATACAAAAGCTATGATGATATGGTTACGCGATTTCGCTTCACGCTATATTTTTGTGTCGAATACATATAGATATGTATATACACGGGGTTCGGTTTTGTTGAGTTTGTTCGAAAAGCATTTGGTGTGTTGTGTTTTTTTTTTTTTTTTTCTTACTTTCCTGTTGGGTTTTCTGACTGTGTATATACAACAGATACAAAGATACAGAGAGTCACAGAGCACAGAGCAACCCCAAAAAGTTGAGAAACGATACACAGAAGAAAAAAAAAAGAATTCGAATGTATCTCGTCGGGACCATAAGAATGAGTTAGAAATATATTGGTTGAGTGCGTGTTGGCCTGCTCACTCTTATCGTTGAGCGTTGGGTGCTCCCCGGTTTTGATGTTGTGTGAGATTTATGAATATGGCTGTATGCGTGCAAGGAAAATTCTGTTTTAGTTTGCGTATGTGTTTGAAGGAAGAACTGGATTCTGAGTGGAATCCAGAAGGAAAGATATAGGAATGAGATGCGTTCGTATAAGAATTCCTATTGCGAGGCCGATGCAGAAGTGGAATTTGTATCTGTGTATCTTTTTTCAGTTTTTCATCCACTCTGGCCATGTGCTTTTGGTGCTGAAGCTTTTTACTCATTCAGAGAGCAAACATCAAGCACCCACAACACTTATCACCTGGATGGAATAGGATAGAACGAATAAAAAGCAGCTAAGGGCTGTCCTTGTTTAGCATTTGTTTTGCATAGAACTTGCTATGGGAGATGCATTTTTTTTTTCGTTTGCGCCACTTGGTTGAAGTATCTATAATCATAGCTGTAATGTTCATATAAAAGGGAATTGGTTAAATTTGTAATAACAATAACTGAAATAGTGCGATTCTACATTGGGTGGTATAATTTTTTGAATGGATTTAATTACAATTTTAATGAAGTGTCATTATGGTGGGGTTTTATTTGGATTCTTGTTTTTTATTCTTATTAGCTACGAGTATGTAATAAACATATATTTGATGGAATACATTACATGTTTTTATGTCTTATTGTCAATCATGATGATGGCATGGAAATACATACATTTCTTTAATTTTTTGTATAGGCTTACATTAATTTTTAATTTTATTTTGTGTAGGTATTTTTTTTTTTTTTTTTTCTATGAAAATTCAACTGTATAGGTAGATAATTGATATTTTGTATTTCACATTATTTTCATATTTTACAATTTGTGCGATACTTTTTCATTCAACATTTGATTGCATTATGAGTATTTTTTTTTCGAAAATGTTTATTACTTAGAAAATTGTAAGATTAAAAATTGAATTAAATAAAAACACATCGATTGAAAAGTTATAACAAAATTAAATGCGAACAAAAATTTAAAAAAACACTGAAAATTAGTACCCAGTACACACTTATGTAGAAACCTTCGTTTAAAGAAAAAAATTTTCTTTCAAAAATGGTTTTGGACACAAACAAGATAAGCACATTGCTGGTGTGTAGATAAATTATGCAGGTGCATACAACAATACAATAAAAATATTTGTCTTATAAGGTTGAGGTTAGACCCTTTAAAAATGCATTTGGTGGGACAATGTTTATAACTAAGTCTGATTTTGTCCTAAGAATATCGTTCTTTTGGAGTAGTCAGCGCTAAGGGCGATTGTTTTTCGTTTGAGATAAATCATAGTTATGATTTTAGTACACTGCGTCGGTAGTTAAAATGTTGGCGGAACTATTTTTTTCTTAAGGAGTCTCCAAACTCATATATCCACATAAATGATGGTCGTCGATTGCCACGATAATAGTTCATGGTTCATATCCTGATGTCAGCAAGCATCTATTCATTTATTTCTCATGATATATAGGTATAAAGAGTCACTCCGATCAATTGTGAGACATAACACTGGCATTAGGTTGCTCATATGACATCAGGTGGCCGGGAAAAAAATACTATAAATCAAAAGCAAAAGCAAAAAAACAAAACAAATCTACCCAGTTATCTGGAGACCACCCCCGAAGTTTTTTCTGAAATTGAATAATATCATATTAGTTTCGAACCACTACACCAATCTTTCTCTTCATGTCTATCCTTTCCTTAAGATCTTAAGGATTTTCTGGCCCAATCGTATCTCTAACGAACACCTTTTCGAGACAACGGGTCTGGAACCAATAGGCACAACCATCCAACGGCGGAAGTGGCAGTGGATTGGTCACACGCTCCGAAATGGTAACAGTTCCATAGCGAACCATGATATGCAATGGAACCCTTTAACTCAGGATGACAGAAGACCTGGCGGTCCGAGGAGCACATGGCGCAGAACAGTCGAGAAGGAGGCACGGCAGTTGGGGAGAACTCAGACATATTGCCAAAAACCGTACACGATGGCGTGTAGGCATAGTAGAGGCCCTAGGACCCACAGGGGGATACAGGACATAAGTAAAAAAAAAGGAAAAAAGGATGGATGAGTATAACATTCTAAGGGTATTTATAACCCCTGAGTGCACGCAAATTATATTAAACTAGCGGGCACCCGGCATGCGTTGCTGCGCCTAACAGAAAAAAAACAAAAAACTGTAAGACAGGCGCCTGGGGCTAAGTCTATTAGAGGATTATTAGTTTTGTACCGGACAACAATGGGTATGTGGTCCAACCTTAAATATATAAATAAATTTATTTTGTACTAAAGTACCATATAACTAAAGTAGTGGGTGGACTACTGACCCGAGGGTACCCGGGGGCGTGCGTTGCTGCACCTAACAAAAAACAAAAACAAAATGATAATACTTAAGTACTTTACTACTTAATTACTACTAAAGTAGTGGGCCTATTTTGATCAAACTTCGCAGGAAGATTCTCGGGCCAATACCGAAGATTGTCTGAATTTGAGCTTAATCGGTTCGCTGGTTTTGACGTCCATAGCATACAAACAAACATACATTGAGTTTTATATACGAGTATATGATACATGCATTCGTATGTACATATGTGCATACATACATATGTAAACATCAAATTTAAAAAAAAAAATACTGGGAATCAGAAGCAAAAGCAAAAAAAAAAAACAAATCTCCCCAGTTATCTGGACACCACCCGCCGAGTTTTTCTGAAATTGAATATCATATTAATTTTAAACCACTACACCAATCATTCTCTCTATGTCTATCCTTTCCAACAAATGTACTGTGTATAACATTCTATGTGTATTCATAACCCCTTGAGTGCACGCAAATTATATAAAAAAGCATACATTCGTATGTACCTTTTTTACGAGAAGGAGGATTTTGACCGGTCTGACTCAGCCAGTGCTAAAAGGCGTCACCATTCGCATTTCCAATGAAGCCAAATATCTGGGAGTGATTTTAGATAAGAAACTTCATTGGTCTAAATACGTCGAGTCGAAAACATCCAAGGCGCTCTCAGTTTTCTGGCAGTGTAAAGGTGCTCTTGGCAAGACTTGGGGCTTGTCACCTAGTAAGGTTCTCTGGATCTACACAGCTATGATAAGACCATTCCTCGCATATGCGTCGGCTGTTTGGTAGAAGGGGCTCTCGAGTGAATATGTGGTTGCCTTTTGCGCGAAACTCCAAAGGACGGCTTGTCTCGGCTGCACGGGAGCTTTTCCGACTACGCTTGGTTCTGCTCTAGACGCTTTGCTGAACTTACCTCCCCTCGATACTTATATCATGGGTTGCACTATCAAAGTCATCCATCGTCTTAGGCAGGGCGGTTTTTGGTATACTCCACATTGGAATTTTGATGAACTTGCGCGATACTTATCTTACGACTCCTGTCTTCTGGATATGCCGTCTGAAGCAATGACTCCAGAACTCCAGCTGATGCGCAAATTCAGAGTCGACTTTCCTTGTGCTCAGGAATGGTTTCGGCCAGAGTCTGAGCCGGGAATGGAATGTAGTCGTACTTTCACGGATGGTTCCAAAACCAGTCAAGGGTCTGGCGCTGGGGTCTTCGTGGAAGTCGACAACATTAGACTTCTTCTCTCGTTAGGCAAATATGCGTCTGTTTTCCAAGCGGAAACTTATGCAATCCGAATAGCCATGAACTGTGTTGTGAAGAACAGGTGGAAGGGACGTAGCATTTGTGTCTGTAGTGACAGTCAGGTTGCGCTTAAGGCATTGCTTAACCCTTTAACCGTTTTAAAATATTGATATTTTAAATAGAGAAAATGAACCTACTTTGGCAACTCCATCAGACAAGAAGTTCTGGATCTTACCCTATCCAGTTCCTCTCTGTCCGATCTAATTACCAATTGGCATGTCTCTAAAGAGCTCTCGTTGTCTGACCATATGCACATTACGTTTGACATCGAAACTCCTCGTGACCCAATCACCCCTAGCAGGTCTCCCAAACGCACCAATTGGAATATCTATGAAGAAATCCTTAGGGGCGAATTTATTCCTTCCTGTCGAATATAGATTCTTCTCATTCTCTTGAAGAAGGAGCCTCAAAACTTAGCTCTCAGATCACATCCGCATATGAAGCCAGCTGCTAAGCAGAACTAACTTCCGCGATGTACCATGGTGGAACAATGAGCTCGACACCCTAAAAAAAAAGGCTAGAAGGCTATTTAATAAAGCCAAAGCCACCAACTCATGGAGCGAATATAAGATAGCCCTCACAACTTACAACTCTGCTATTAGGAGATCAAAAAGACATACATGGAGATCTTTTCTGTGAAAGCATAAATGATCTCCCTTCAGCTGTTAGGGCCTAGAAAACCCTGTCCAAGAACCACAGCAACGGTATTGGTCTCCTACAAAAACCTGACGGCAGTTAGGATACTACGAAACATTAGGTCTTCTTCTGCAGACCCACTTCCCTGATTCACTAATTACTGACCCTCACACATTTCTTCTGCATGAAGACTTGCCACTCCCTCCTAATCGACGCACTAGGACTCTGGCCAAGAAAATCTTCACCCTCGATTCCATAAGATGGGCCATCTTCACGCAAAAACCTAACAAAGCTCCCGGTGGAAATGGAATTTTCCCCGCCCTCTTACATCATGGAATCGACACTCTCATTGAATCCTTAGTGCCCATCTTTAGATCCAGCTATGAACTCAGCTACATCCCATCAATATGGAGAAAAGTTAATGTAGTGCTCATTCCTAAAGCCGACGCCAGATCACAATCAGACCCACAGGCATTTAGGCCAATCAGTCTCACCTCTGTGTTTCTTAAGGTAATGGAAAAAATCTTTGATCTTCACATAAGAAATTCCGCGCTTATAGAACACCCCCTAAATAATCTTCAATTTGCATTGTCACAGCCCTTCACCGTCTAGTCAGTACTATTGAAGAAACTTTGTCAAAGAAGGAAATAGCCTTATGCTCCTTCCTGGACATCTCTGGCGCCTACGATAACACATCGTTTCAATCAATTAAGTCTGCTGCTGATGTCAAAGGCATTGACCCGCAAACTACCAAATGGATATGCTCCATGCTCAGAAGCAGACTTATCACTGCCAAGCTTGGACAAATCTCAATCTCCGTTAGAAATACTAATGGTTGTCCCCAAGGGGGTGTCCTATCTCCTCTTTTATGGTCCATTGTAGTGGACAGTATCATAAACTACCTCAATAGTTCTGGATTTTCACCCAGGGCTACGCTGACGACGTAGTCATTATAGCTAAGGGCAAAGATGAATCCAGCATTTTTGAACAAATGCAACATGCCCTAAATAAAGTAAATAACTGGTGCCAGTCAGAAGGTCTAACGGTTAACCCTGCAAAAACCGTAATCATTCCTTTCACCAGGAGGAGAAACTTAAGCCTTCAAGCACTACCACTAAACAATACTCAAATTGAGTTCTCAAAAGAAACACAATATCTTGAGATTACTCTAGACCACAAATTAAATTGGAAACCTCATATAAACAGAACCACTAAGAAGACGACTAAAGCTTTCTGGACCTGCTCTAGGTTTTGGGCAAAAAATGGGGATTAAATCCAAAAATGATCCACTGGACCTATACCGCAATCATTGTTCCGATAATAACTTATGCTTCGCTAGTATGGTGGAATAAAGTTAATCAAACCGTTACCCGCTTTGCCCTCCAGAAGGTGCAGAGACTAGCATGTGTAGGTATTACGGGCGCAATGAGCACCGGCCCAACAGCTGCACTATAAGTTCTCTTAAACCTTCCACCCCAGCACATAAATATTATGAAGACTGCTTCACCTTTTATGCAACAATACAAATTCCGAATTAGTTGGCCACATGAAGATCCTTGAGAAAATTCCGCTACTTACTTGTCCAGCAGTATGCATCTCAGACTTCATGCCCAAAAAAACCCCCTCAATCACCCCTTCACAGTAAACATACCTGACCGCAGCTACTGGGACTATCCTCAAATCCCCCAATCAAGATATCAAATCAATTGGTACACTGATGGTTCAAAAATGTCAAATCGGGTTGGAGCTGGTATCTTTGGCCCCAACTACAAACTCTGTACACCACTAGGTCGATCCACTAATATCTTCCAAGCAGAGGTCTATGCCATCGAGCTCTGCGCCAGAGAATGCATTAGACGAAACCTCCGAAGATCGCATATTAATATAATGTCAGATAGCCAAGCAGCACTCAAGGCTCCCACGTCCTTTGACTATAAGTATAAGCTGGTTGGGAATTGTCTCCAGACGCTTTTGCAGCTTGCTGCACACAATAATATCACACTAATGTGGGTCCCCGGACACAAAGGTATCCCTGGTAATGAAGCGGCTGATAAGCTTGCCAGACTAGGTGCCCAATCTACTTGCATTGGACCTGAACCCTTCTGCGGTTTACCCACCAGCCAGATTAAAATAGAGCTACTCCACTGGGAATGTGAACAAATGCTCTCTCACTGGAATGCTCAACCTGGCCTAAGGCATTCCAAGAAATTCATTAACTTCTCAAAAAATAGAACTAGAGACATTCTGTCAATGAGCAAACACAATGCTAAGATCTTTACTGACTTCCTAACTGGACATTGTTCTCTCAACTACCATCTCAAGAAAATGGGCCGTGTTCAATCGGAAACGTGTCGTCTCTGTCTTGAAGACACCGAAACTGCCCATCACATATTCTGTGATTGCCGGGCCATAGCCAGACTTAGGCTAAAGCACTTTAATAAAGGCGTTACATCACCTTCTGACGTCACCTCTTCTTCAGCTCGAACTATTCTTAGCTTCATTAATGAACTTGATTTCAGCTAGTTGACAAATTCAAAATCAATTAACCAGCGGATAGCACAAAAGATCTTTTTAGGTCTCAGTGCTCCAGGGGTCAGTATCTGCCTTCCTCCCCTTCTACCTCAAAAAAAAAAACCCCTTTACCCACTTCTAAAATAGTTCGTGAAACCAAAAACTCTTTGAACTTGGTTGCCAGGCTGAATTCTCTGTCCCTTATCTGGGTCGCAGGTCACACTGGGATCGGATCTTGGGGAACGAGATCTCCGAAGAGATTGCTAGACAAGGCTAGAGGAGGCTGTCTCAGGTCCCGAACCCGCGTTGGGTCTCCCTGCGTCCTCGGTTAGGGCTTCCATTGACGATTGGGTCTCTCACGAGCACAATTGTGTGTGGCATGACTCTCCAGGATGCAGGTTGACTAAACGCATGCTCCCGGACGTCTGTAAGAAATCGGCGGCATTCTTGCTGTCTCTCAGCAGAAAAGACTGTAGACAACTTATTGTCGCCTTGACAGGCCACTTTGCTTTTGTCAAGCACCTTAACGTGTTGGGCTTCAGTGACACTACAATCTGCGACGCTTGTGGAGAGAGCGACGACACCGCGGAATATTATCTCTGTGAGTGTCCGGCCTTTGCTCGTATCAGGCGGCAGATCCTCGGGAACAAAAAGGGGCGACATTTATTTTTTGACACTTAAATTAGAAATTGGTACTCTAGATTGGTAAATACTGCATTTCAAACTGGATCCAGAAGTAAACCGATATTATTTACAAAAAAAAAAATATTCGCTTACATAATGAGGTACTTGCAATATTAGAATGAGTTTTATAACCGATAAGACTCTTAATATTTTTTTAATATTAGCGAACCCAAAAATTATAAAAAAAACAACTGCCCAGTTGTGAATCGTTGATACCCTGTAATCCGAGGTCAAATACATATGTATGTACCAGTATTGGATATTTTAGTCTATAGCTAGTCTTCATGTTTTATAATTTGCGCGCGCCGAAGGAATTATTAATACCCTTATACTGATTCTCTAAAAAGGTACTCTCTCACCCTCTTTCAGAAGGAACCTATAGATGTAACCTTTATAGAGTAAGCTTCCAAAAACGGATATGATGGCCATATTGGAATTGCAACATTGCGAGCCGTTTATAGAAGACCATCATATGAAAATACCTTTTGCAGTACCAGAACTACAGGCTTCTGTAGAGAACTGTTTGAGAACTCTCAAAGAAAATAAGGCACCTGGCGACGACCAAATACCGCACGAATTCTACAAGTACTGCACAAATGATTTCGCTGAGTGTTCGGTCCAGGTTTTTAATAGAATTTATGGAAGCGAAACAGTACCGACATGTTTTGAGTCAGCAGTAATATTCCCAATCTTTAAGAAAGGAGACAGTTTCAATGACGAACACTATAGGGGTACTCGTTTCTTAATACCGTAAGAAAAGTTTTCGGAGGCATCCTGTTTAATAGATTAACAGATTGGGTTAAGACGCATAATGCATTAAGCGAGTAAGGCGAACCCCACAGGCGGATCAGTAGAAATGCGGTAAAGTGGGAAGGTTGTGATCCCTTGTTTTCGGATCATAGCCTCGCTGATAAAAGGAAGAAGAAGAATGCATTAAGCGAGTACCAAGCAGGGTTTCGGCAAAGATATTCAACCGTAGATCAAATATTCACATTGAGCACCATCGTCGACATCTACCGCGCGAAGGAGAAAAAGGTCTATGCTTATTTTGTTGATTTTAAGGCAGCCTTCGACTGTGTGGATAGAAGTTTACTGTTCTTTAAATTATCAACGCTAAGAATTCCTACTAACCTTGAAAGCATTATATGGCAATAACACATCATCGGTATGGAATGGATTAACGATGTCTGAAGAGTTTTCAGTCACCACGGGTCTACGACAGGTATGTATGCTGAGTACACTGCTTTTTATTCTATATATTGATGATATTATGAATTTCTCAAATGGAGGAATACCGGGTGGAAACGAGGTCATTAAAATATTGATGCATGCCGATGACATCGTGATTTTATCGGATACACCTCACACCTTCAAATGATGATGACAAAGTTGGAAAATTATTGCAAAATCTGGTATCTCACAGTGAACGAAAGCAAATCGCAAGTTATAGTTTTTGGAAGCGGAATGGGAAGGCAGTTATCAACAGATAGATGGAGATACCAAGGGGAGCCAATAGAAGTTGTTGAGATGTATAAGTATCTTGGAGTTACTTTGACACCACGAAATAACTTTCATTTACATTTGAAACTAAAATTAAAGGAATCCAAAAAAGCAATCAATATTTCATGGAGGGACTGCTTCTCAAACAAAAACATCAGCCCTGCAACGAAATACAAAAAATCTGTTATTTTTAAAGCACGGGAGAACTTTTACCTCTCAATTACGAGTATATACCACATCGAGACAACCAACCTGTTTGTCCAATTCTGAGGGAGCTAATGATACTTTATTTCGCCCAAAATCACCTGTCTACGGAGGAAGTACACAACATTTTTAATGGGAATAATTGGAACTGTTTGTACAAATATTTAAAAGCGGCCTTCCAATAAAAAAAATAATAAAAAAATTGGCGCAACAGCTCTTTAAGTGCCAGCACCTAGCTTTTCGCAACCACTCATGTTGTGTGCGTTATATTTTTCCCACGATTGGAAGGGACCTACAGTTTAATCCCGTATCCGAACGGGGATTTAAGAATCTTTTTCGTGACAACAATACTCTCGGATGTTTGTCAGACGCTCGCGAGAGGTGGGACCGTGAAAAAACTTTTTGGTCTTACAATATCGGCGTCAAATTTTAGATGAAGCATTTTAGAAAAATTACTTTTTGATCACTAAAACATAAATATTTATTAAGTATGTATATTTCATTAACAAATCGTCTTTCTGGCAGACGGCTATGTTAGCTATGTTATTTAAAAGATTTGTGTCTTATTACTCATGTAACCTGAATTATAAATAAATTTTAAATAAATCCTATGTAGTCTAATCTAATGTAACCTAGAGTAAGCTTTTCTAGAAGTATTTACTCTATGAGTGTGACAAAAAAGAAATAAACTGATCACGACGTAGCATGGTATCAAAATGTTGTCGGCACAAAACTAAGCTGTGACTGATTTGCTCTAACACTGAGTAGGCCACTTGAAAAGTGGTCGATGTCAATATCCCAATACGGAAAAGGTAGTAATGTTAGGAATGATTTAAAAAAAAAACTTGACATAAAATGGAAACCATTCACTTATCAAACGTCCTAAGCAAACGTGGCGCAGAACAGCTGTCGAGAAGTCTAGGACTGTAGGAATGAATTGAAAGTATCCCAAACGCATTGTGGAGGTGCACGATGCCGTGCTGGCACTTTGAAATAACTGAAAATCATTGAAATTAGAAAAAGATAAAGACGGTGACGAAGTTACATATTATATTAGATAAGATATACTTATACAGCGTAATATGTATTCAGACGATCAACCTTTCAAAAGCTGAAATGTTAAAGTAAATTTGTATTGATGGTGGGTCTATCTCTCGCCAAGACCCGCACTTATCGGAAATGAAAAGTTTTTATTACTTAAATCATTAGAATTGCTTTAATTTTCTAACATATTATAAAATAGTAGAGAAATAAACGAAAAATATAGACTTATATAAATTACACTACCAATATATATTCTAGTAGCTCTATTTCTATACGCCAGGTTGTACCTATCTAACTACTATAGGTTCTGTAATACGTTTTGAAAGAAATATATCGTACATCGCATAGAATAACTTAAAGAGATTTACCAAGTCTGGTCCTTAAAAAGTTTAGGCATTCACGCATGAAATGCTTATAAGTACTTCTGGGCTCAATGTCCTTTGATTAGCTTATGATTATTCCTAATATAATAGTAAAATTATTTCATCATAAGTCAAACAATATGTCGACTTTTATAATTTTGGAGATAATCACAAGCTTTAATTAAGCTTTTGTGGACACCTGATTACTATCGGAATAAGTATTATTTTCCAATTGTGGTTCAGCGCCTATACTTACATATATCTGTGCTCCACTGGACAGATTAGGCCTCCAATTAGTTATTTTAATAATAATAATAGTATTTGGCGCAACAGCTCTTTAAGTGCTGGGGCCTAGCTTCTCGCAATCTTACTCGGGTTGTGTGCCTTATATTTTTCACAGGAATGGAAAGGGCCTACAGTTTAGTGCGTATCCGACAGTTAGTTTGTTTTGAGAAACTTTCTCATGAGAACAATACTCTCGGATGTTTGTCAGACGTTCGCGAAAGTTATTTTAGTAAAAAGTAGTTAACTATTGACGGTAGGAACAAGGTAAGTTTGCTCACCTGCTATTGCTTAGAAAATTAGAATATGCCAGTTCTCTTATGCCGGAAACACATGTGCATAGTTCTGCATGCAGCGTAATTAAAATAAACATAATTAAATTAACAATGTCAGGTCTGCATGATGCCTATATTTCTCTTCGCTTCATGAGTCAATGCTATCAAATCGCAAATAATGGAATGGGAAGGAAATGTATACCAACTGGGGCAGACACAAGGACAAAACAAAAACAAGGTACAATGGACCTCAGAGTGTGAATGCACTGCGATTTGGATTTTCTTAAAAAAAAATATCATATTACTGTAGCAAATGCGATGTATCTCAAAATACATCGGCACGCAGCTTTGTATGCAGAAATTCTGCACATTTGTTTCTGGCATTAGTCCTAAGTCAACTCGATGATATGACATGAATCTTGTACTATGCGACAACAGAACAATTGTGATATTCTAAGAGGAAAATCACAGCGGTTTGAAAATCTACCGAAATGATACTGGAGGCAGTAGTAGTTAGAGAGAAATCGATAAAATTGTACAGACCATATAAAGCCAAAACAGCAGAACTTTAATAAACCGAAAGGATTGCCTTCACAATCAATTCCGATTTTTTTTATTTATTTATTTTGTTCCCCCTTGTACAACATATGCCCGTGTGGCAACGACACTGCGACCTGAAAGATCTATTGTATTGGAAGGTTGGAGTTAATCTAACAGACGTACTACATCCCTTAAAAAAGTGAGTATGTTTTTAGCAGTGGAGCATTTCAGTTCCACTGAAGTAAATATCTCCTGGTGGAGAATACGTTTCTTTAACCAGTGTAGTATCGGGCATTCACAAAAAAATGTGTTCGGATGTTTCATCCTTCTCTAAACATAACCGACAGTCCTTCACTTGGCACAAGTTCAACTTATTAAGGTGGTATCTCAGGCCGCAATGGCCGGTTGGAAAGCTCACGAGCTTCTTAATGCTTCCCTATCTAAATTAAGGATTTCCTTATAGGAATAAGGCTTGATTAATCATTTGAATTGTTTTAGGCCTGGTCCATTGCTCCAGTGGTCTAGACGAAGTTTGTTTTCCCATTCTTTAATCAGCGTTGTAGCTGTTGCCCAGTTGACGCCACAATAAGGTTCAGGACCTATGAACGCAGTTTCTGAGCCAGCCCTAGCAAGCTCATCTGCAGCTGAGCTTCCCCCACAATCCCTTGGAGTCCACGAACCCAACCGAGTTTTACCCTGTTGTATTTGGCAAGGTCTTGTAATGCATCGTAGCAGCATTTCACAGTTCTGGAGTCTATTAGGTTGGACGATAGTGCCATAAGTGCTGGTTGGCTATCTGAAAAGATATGTATTCTAGCGCCCTTGAACCCCTTGCGGGGATAGTGTCTGGCGCAGAAACACAGTGGGAGTCGTACCCATAGGTACCGAAATCTTTGTGTTGGGTCCAAAGACCCCAGCTCCAACTCCAGAATCTATTTCCGTCGGTGAACCAGCCCAGACTTCTAGGGTCCAGTGTTGGAGCACACCCAATATTTCAACCTCGAATAACCTACCGAAGCAATGTTGCCTGACGATAATATCTGGTATAGTCCAGAACATGTCTCTTTTAGGGATTGAGTTGAGTATCTTTAAATGTCCCACTAGGTCACCTGGTATAATCAGCAGCTTGATGGCATATCTAGCAGCCATCTTCCTAATGAAGATTGGTGGGGGTGTTAGCCCAACAATAGCTTGCAGAGCTGTCGTAGGGCAGGTGCTCATCGCACCTGTAATGCCAATTACAACTTTGCAACTTCTGCAACTTGTTTGCCGTTATCTGCTGGAGAGTTTTTGGCCACCAGACGATGGCCGCATATGTGATAATGGGTTTAACAATCATTATGTACAACCAATATATCATCTTAGGAGAGAGACCCTAAGTTCTGCCATATATGCGCTTACTGGCCCACAGTGCTCTAGTAGCGCGCGCTGTGGCGAATGCTAAGGAGCATTTCCTTATTGTAGAATGCTTAAGATCATCGAGGGAAACCCTAACAGCTCGTTTTATGCCAAAATCAGTTTTTCATATTTTTTCTGTATTTAGAGTGTAGTGTAGATGGCTCCCCTGGCTCATGTTAGGAGCTCCGGTATGTTGTTTTAGAAGCAAAATGAAAAGTCTAGAGTCAAACAAAAATCGTCAAGTTCGAGCACTGTAAATCAAAGAGGACATTTGCATCGCTTCTCTATAGCTCCTGAATTATTGGACTGATTTTGTGAACGCATATACTTCTACTCTTCCACCCATTCTTCACAAAATAATAGGATTGCATATGTTTCTGCATATTTGCCTAACGAGAAGTGAAACATAATGTTGTCATCTTTCACGAAGACACCAGCACCTGACCCTTAACTAATTTTGGAGTCATCCGTGACCACATTTCATTCCTGGCTCAGACTTTGGCCGAAGCCAATTCTGAACACTTTAAATGTGAGCAAAACTGCGGGTGGTGTCATTGCATCATACGACATATCCATGAGACCGGATAAGTATCACGCAAGTTCACAAGTTCATCACAACTTCATTATGGATTTTACGAAAAATCATCCTTTTCCATTTTTTCAATTTTTTATTTTTTTTTTTTTTTTTTTTTGAAAAATCATCCCGCTGAACACGATGGGTGGCTTTGATAGTAGAGCGCATGATATAAGAACTATGAGGTGGTGAGTTCAAGAAAGCATATAGAGCAGAGCCAGACGTACTCGGGAAAGCTCCCGTGCAGCCGAAATCTATTGATAAGCCTAGAAATATATGATTAGATCAAGTTCGAGATTTCTCATGAACCAGACTTGGGATTCTCCTTAATCATTTGGGATTTATGGCGGGGATCGAGAAACATGGAGAGTTCATCTGAACATCTTGCAACCACTACCCTCGTGATTTATAAGCGGGCTATTTGAAAACGTATGTTTGTATATACGTATGTATGTTGTCTAAATAAGATTTGATTTATTCAAAATAACGTGGATACCATCGAATCTACATAATAAAACACTTCTCACACAGAAATTTTCTCGGAAGTGTTCGGTACCCTTGCTCCAATAGATAACACCAAGTAAGTTAACCCTGCTGAACGCTCTTCTTTATGAGGAATATTCATACTGTATGCTACTGGGGTATCTTAGAAAGTATCCATCAGCTCAGAATGCTTATTCACTTCTAATAGTTATGGCACCCTGATTTTAAATCTATTTGTGCATCAATCCAATATAAACGCATATTGTGAGCGATCGCATGAGATCGTAGTACCTGTCCTGAAAACATCCCATTTTACATAAAACCTACTGTCATTGTTTTCTTCCTAAGTTGATGAAACAATTACAATAAGTTGCTTTTATAACATGAAATCATTGATAAATAATGGCAGAACGATTTTATAACTAGTTTTACAACCAGTCTAAATTCGGAAGTGATTCCATATGCCATCAACCGTATACAGTGAATTGAAACGGAAGCAAAAATTCGAAAGACAGCCAACTGCACCGTTAGAATAGTTTTATATCTTTTTTGTGTGCTTTTAATGAGCTAAATTTTAATGCCTTTACAACACCACGGCCAAAGTCATAACTATATAACCGACTCCATTAGCCAAAGACCAAACTGTAACTTTTATGACCACTCATTTGAAAATTGAAAGGAAATTAATAAATATTCATGTAAGCAATTAAGGGCACATTGTATGCCTATTTCAACTGCCTCGGTGTGTGTTCATTTTTATCAAAAAAAAAAAAAAAAAAAATCAAACAAAACCACTAATGCGGTCCACTAATTTCACTTCTCTCTATTTAAATAAATAATTAAACACACTCTCTCTGATGACTTTAATGAGTCAATGATATTTTTTTTATGATCAACAATAACGATTTATTAATTTCTTTTTTTTTTTCCTGCAGATCGTAACTCTCGTACGTAACGAGTGTCTAATGTCTTGTTCAGGAGAGTGTCATAAACCCGTACTATATACAGCTATAGTGCGCTAAGTCATAAAACCCATTCCCATTCCCTCAATCGAATTAATTTCTACACTACTATTTCACACTTGAAATTCATGAATGGGCATTTGGAATTGTGTGAAGCAGTGTGTCAGTGCCACTGATCCAATTACAGGCGCACATTTTTATAAGGTGCCCATAAAAATTACCCACAAAATAGAAGCCGAGTGTAAAATAATAAAACATCAGAGCCAGGAAGCAGAGGAAACCTTCTGTGCTGTCCATGCCATGACAGGAGAGACGACAGCACAAAATCCCAAAATCATAAACACACATCAAGCGCCGCCACCGAAAAACCTACCACTACTCTACTACACTACACCACTGTCGAGCAATCAAAACAAACAATAAAATTACCAACATTAAACAAAAACGAATGAATGACGGAACAAAACGACAAACAAAAAGCAAAAAAAGAAAAGAGCGGGAACAAGGAAATTATTGCCTAATTTTTTTCTTTTTCTGGCATATAAAAATAATCACAAGATAACAATCGTAATAAACTAATAAAACAAAAAAATAAGTAAAACCATTGTATTGGGTTCGGTACGATCATCGTGGGGAGTAGAAATTCGAACGAGCGATGCAAGCGGCCCATTAGGGAGCAGAAATCTTTTAATAGTCCATCACCTGAGACGAAAACTTTTGCTAGGGGCTTCAGGTGGTGGTGGTAGGCGAGATGTCATCTCTGGCGTTGTTGGTGGGGACGGAGGTGGTGTCAAGCACCACAAGTGTACAAGAGACCACATAACGCAGAAGATTGCATATTAACAATTGCCGAAGCGCACACGACACACTCCAGAGAGGCCATTAAATTAAATGGCACCTCTATACAGTACACCGGAGGAATGTGACGTGTGTTGGAAGAGTAAGTGTACCAAATCGGAGTGAGAGGGTCGATACACTACTACAAGTGCACGGCACACGGGGTAACTGCCCCGCTTGACGGCCTCAGCAACTGCTATAGTTGTGTGTAAATACGGACGGAAGGCGCACTTCTCTGCTCGTTTCGTTTCAACATGCAATAAAACTCATATTTCCCATTCAGTCGCTCATTCAATGGAACGATTATGGCGCAGAAAGAGATCATAACATTATTCGGTAATGTGACCGGATGAGAGTGAAATTGGTTGGGTGCACGTTTGCTTTCGGAGGAGGATAGACAGAGAAAGATGGCCGGTGGCAGAGCGAGTGAAATGATTATGTGTATTGAGTGAGAGTGGAACTTTGAGAGAATTGAAAATGTTCTCTGCGAGTGGAGAAATTTATTGGAGAGATTGAGTCGCCAGTTAGTGTTGCTGATGGAGAGACCGAAAAAGGACTTTTTTGTATAAATTAATGAAAATAATGCGAAATGCACGTGAACTCTATTCATATTTGATGTGCCTTCATAGCAATCGGTACTGTGCTATGTAATAACTTTTATGTGCAGTATTTGTCCAAAGCTGTATGTAAAATGTTCCAAGAATTTGATTTCTCTCAACAGATTGCATATCGGCGCTACAATGGGTGTCATCACTGGGCGCTGTCTAATAGGCAAGCATACTACAAGACTGGGTATTTTTGTGAACGACTTTTGTAGAAGCTACATGGATAAAGAAGAGGAAGAAACTATTCCTCACCTTCTTTATTTCTGCCCAACTCTCTCCCGTAGAAGGAAGCTTCAACTAGCAGCCCCTATTACAACGAAGTAGGCGACCTGAAAAACATCGACATTAAGAGCCTCCTACACTTCATAAAAAGCTCAAAATGGTTTTACGAGTAATTAGAAAGAGAATTTTTCTCCCGTGATCGACGTTGCATAACAATAGACCTATTATTAGTCTTAGCGTGTGGGCGATTCTTAGCTAGCAGCCACTTCAATCTAACCTAATCCATGTGCAGTATTTATTTATTTTGAGTAACATTTCTTAATGTTCCATAATCGCAAGGCGAAGTTGTATATTTAGTTGCATAAAATATTGTCAAATAAAATCGAAATGTGGTATAATTTTCGGTGTTTCGATAGAGCAGCGTTAGCCTACGAATAAATGCGTTTGGAATTACAAATATAGCCAGATTCTGTTATTATTATGAATAGCATTTTGTCGTTAACAGGGAGTGACAAAATGCTGAATTCTTTTCAACATAGCTTATGGGTAAAATGAAGAGAATTCATTCTAACCTGGTATTACGAGTTTTGAGAAGGAGCCGGGCTAGTTTGTTACGGCAATGTTTGCTAAAAAAGTAATAAAACAGTAAAAGAGATCCATTAGTTTAAGTGTAAGATTTTGAAATCTATCCTGTAGGCATAATGACATTTCATTTCAAACCAGATATAAAGTTTGGAGTAATTTATATACATATGTACGTACATACATAACCTATTCCAAAAACAACGACAAATGAGGTTGATGTCCTAATCAGAAATTCAGAAGTGGACCAAAGTTGAAATCAATTTCTGAATAGAGCCAAATAGGGAAAGAATAAGTCCATCAAAGTTCCCTCTGCAGGAGCTACTTTAAAAAAAAGCAAACATCAACAATACCAAGTATGTGCTTTTTAACTTAAACTCAAGTGGACAAGTGCAGTGGAAACGATATGGAAAGTTTATTATGAAAATAAAATAAGCACACATTCAAATTTACGCGCTAGCGCTGGCCTTTCACTTTCCAGATGATGACCCAGAAGTCTACCTTGTGGGATGCCAGAAGTTAGTTATACTACGCGAGATCACCTTAGCATTAAAGAGTGAAAACCCAATTGCTTAAGTTAAGCTAAAAGTAAAGTGTCTATCAAAAGTTTTTGTATATAAATTTACAAAACGAACAAAATAAAATGCCAACAACACACGGTGTTACCAACCGGTCCCACATCTAAGTATGTACTAATTGCGTCCGACGCTGCTTAATTGCGATGATCGGACGAGCGGGGTTGATCGTTTCATGCTTAGTTTTTGTGTCGAGGTCATTCCGATTCACAAGTCTCGCTAGAAAATGTTAACTTCAATAAATGTTGCGCCATCTATAAGCGATTCATTGAATGATTACGTCAGCAGAGGAAAAAAATTGTGTACGAATTAGTTCTGGAACTATCACTTTATTTGATGTGACTGAAAGGGTGAAAGTACATCACTTGCTCTCTTTCTCAGATTCTGCAAACAAAAAAAATACCACTCGTGTTGGATTTTTATCAAGTTTACAATAATTTTCGATCCAATTTTGTCCACTTTCCTTGATAAGAGTGTCAAGTGTCAAATAGTCAACTTATTTTAGGGTCACTCGGCCGGTTGAAAAATCGTCCATGTTTAAGGGCTCATTTATAAAAATTGGCATTGTGTACTCAATTGGTTGTGATTGGATTGGAACATGAGACATATTTGAAAACTAGCTAGTTTTGCTTTCGTGTTCATGCTTATTTGCGAATAGTCACAAGGTAAAACCGCCTAAGTCGATTTTCACAGATTCTCAGAAAACGAGTTTAAAGTTTTCGTTTTCCCCGAAAACGTATGGGAATTTAAAATTTTAGTCTTGTTCTTTTGCCTATAACTCGGTAACGATAACTGGTAATAAGGTAAATTTTTGGTAGCATAGACTTTGAATAATAGAGCTGATCTTCTTACATCCTTAATTTAATATTGTCCTACCTCGACTTAGGCGGTTTTACTTTGTGGCCACAGATAGAAGACAATAAATTGATGAATCAAAGTCGTACATCGATATCTAACCATTTCCTGGAAATCCAATACAATTTTTTCTAATTTGTGTGTAAAATGGAAATTCCGATTTCACCGCAAGAAACCAGGTATGAAAACCTCGAGATCCGAGTCAACCATTCTACTGCCTATTTTAAGATTGGAATATGAATTCTGATTTTGCCTCGAGGTGTAACAGATGACATGAAGTTTGATGTAAATACACTCGGTTTTGGGCAGATGGAACTGTAAGTTTAAACTTGTGTTACGCGTTTACTACGTTGGTTCTGCTTCGCAATAAAAAAATATCTGTTACGTTCATTCCATCAATCAATTTCCAAAGTCCTCAAAATTCATTAGAAACCTCTTGGATCATGATTACGATGATCTTTTCGAAGACCAACATTCCTGCGTTGGTAACACTTTCAATCTCCCCACAAAAAATGTCAGATATATAAAAAAAAAAATTCAAATCTTAAAATAAATCCGATTTTATTAGATAAATATAGTTTTATCTTTCACCTCAAAATGGATATTTTTACAACTATTTAAGTACCGTTGAGTGTGAATAAAATAATTAAAAAGACATTTTAGGAATTTATATCTCTACCAGCCACATATTGCATCGGAGAGAGAGAGAGAGAGCTTTTCGATGAATTTTTCTCTTGGCTTACACACACTAGCTAAAAAAAAAAAGCACACTCTCTCATTGAAGCACATGCTGGGCTGCAATTAAACCCAACTGCACTGTACTCTGATCTCGCTTGCACTTCTGCGGAAACAGCAATAAGACCAAATTTCCTGCCATGGAAGTCATCAAAGGCATTTGGCATTTTTTGGGCTTTAATCCACGCCTATATTTTACGACAATCGGTAGTTCGTGCATCTTCAACTTTCACCCTTTCCTTGTTGAGCATTGTGATGGTACGCAGCAGGTTTGGTCATAAATTGTCCTAGATGCGCAAATATACCTGATGGAAACGTATTGAAAACGGATGCTGCAATACATGCATCCTACCCGACTGGTCTAAAATTAGAAGAGATTGCAATTCTAATGGAAATTCTGACAGGGTGGGTGTCGGTACATTCAATTTGGAATGACAACGACTTTCGGAACCGACTCTTATAAGAAAATCGTGCTGCCCGTAGACCTTTCTTTTTGGCAAACATGCAAAAATATTTTCCATTTCGGATGCATTTCTATGTGCAGATAATTACCAATTCAGCTGGGTTAATCCATGAGATCGTCTGAAAAGAAATGGTGAGAGGAAAGCAAAAATTAGTTTCATCGTTATTTTATAGCTTAAAAGAAATGTTTTCAATAATTTCTATAAATTAATGTTAATTAAAATTGAATGCCGTAAACACAGTCGGAAACATGCATGGTCGACATAATGAAGCGAATGACTGCAATGCACTTTTAAGCGAATGAATAATTTAAATATATTATACGACAGAAATTTATTTTAGTTGAATGGAATTTCCCATTCGGTACACTTTATTGCATGGCGTTTAATTCTGGGAACAAGTGAATTAATTTGCTAAGAAGGGTATAATCATTTAGTTTAATTATTTTCGTATTCATGAAATGTTCTTAATGTGTGGAATATTTTAAAATAATTTTAGCTTGCATGCTGGGCTGCGAGTGGCATGAACGAGGAATTAAGTGAATTGCGATTTGTTTTTCCGAGATTCATAAAGTATTATTGTGCTGGCCGAGGCGTGCTTTGCTATTGATTTTGTTTTTGGAAGGTCATAGATAATATACAGATTAAACAATACAGGAGCCAAGACGGAACCCTGGGGAAATCCTTTGATGAAGTTTTGTTTTGGATTTGTAGCACTGTTCGTTTGTAAAAACTGGAAATACTTTTCAAAGGTTTTTTGCATTTCCCCAAACGGTATTCAATGTGCCACGTTAGATCCAGAATTCGGTAGCTACATCTTAGTCGCTCTTTTTGGAATATGACTATTTTTAGTGGGTCCAATCATATTCAAGTAGATTGTAGTAAAAACTAAGAAAAGCTATTGACCTGTAGCTGTCAGCATGATCAGCTGGGTTACCAGCTTTCGTTTTTGTACGCTTAAAAGAAAATATACACAATACTAAAGAGCCGCATTGCACCCGAAGTTCGTTTGAAATTTAGGATTCCATTACTTACTTGGGGTGAACCTGGGCCTCAACCAAAAAGCCTCTCCATTTAGCTCGGTCTTTAGCTAATTGCCTCCAGTTGCGCACTCCAAGTTGTTCGAGGTCACCTTGAACTTGTGCGCGCGAGAAGGTCCTCTACTGCGTCGTCCCTCGGGGTTAGATTCGAAGACCCTGCGGGCCGGATCGTTGGTGTCCATTCGCTCTACATGTCCTAGCCATCTCAGATGTCCAATACCCAGTTTTTTGATTAGGTCGATGTCGCTGTACAGCTCGTATAGTTCGTGATTGAATCTTCTCCTCCAAAACCCGTCAACGCAAACGGGACCGAAAATCTTACGAAGAATTTTTCTCTCGAAGCGACCAAGGATATCTTCATGCTCTTTTAATAAAGTCCATGAGGGACGACGCAGTAGAGGGAATCATCGCCGTAGGTGGCGCGCACAAGTTCAAGGAGACCTCGACCAAATTGGAGTGCGCAACTGGAGGCAATTAGCTAAAGACCGAGCTAAATGGAGAGGCTTGTTGGTTGAGGCCCAGGTTCACCCCGAACTGTAGCGCCACCTAAGTAAGTAAGTACGCGTTTTAATTTGAGCAAGGCATTTACAATATGGAGAAGCTTAATCAATGCTTTTCTAGGTAAAACTTTGAGAATTTCTCCGGTGATCAAATCATAACCAGGAGCCTTCTTAAGTTTTAGATTCTTGATCTCATGTTGGAATTCCCTTAGCGTTGCACTTGTGAGTGTTAAATCGTCTGATGGTAAATCCAGCCTATTGATGTTGTCGTAAACCACTTGACCATCGTACGGTTTAAAGGTTTCTTCCAGGTGGGCTTCTTTTACAGCTTTCCAAAGTGAATAATTGTTAATTGTTTTTCGCTGTTAAACTTACAACGTAAGAGCCTATTGCACGATTCCTAAAATTCTTAATAGTCTTCTTCAACAGACGATTCACGTGTGCTTTATGCTGCGGAGCATGACTCTGCTGCCATTTTTTACGTGCTTTTCTTTTTTTCTTGACCAATTCTTTTATTTCCGGAGGATATCGTAAACCGTATCTGTCCGGCGTTTTCCTTGGATTGGACGTATTATTCCAAGAAGAGAGCTGTTTGATCTCACCGAAGCGATCAACTTCAACCTCAAGTTCATAGGGTGTCGTGAGTTGAAAGCTCAGTTCAACATTATCTTCAATTTCGTTCCTAAAGCCTTCCCAGTTAGTGGTTCCACCAGTTAATCTCGCTGGCTCTAGGTTATATACTAGTTTTTAGCTTAATGTCAAAATAACTGGGGAATGATCAGACGACAGATCAAAGCTCTCTTTAACTTTTATGTGGTTGGTAGATATTCCCTCTACAAGGAAAAAATCGATCAGGTTAGGTATTTTCGAAGTATCAGTTGGCCAGTAAGTCGGTTTACCCGTCGAATGGAAATCACAACTGTACTCCATACTTGCCCCATAGAGCATTCTACCTTTTTTGGAGCTGTATCTTGAGCCCCAGAACGTATGTTTCGCATTAAAATCACCGCCAATAATGAAATTAGGTTTCAGCGATTCAAACAAGTTAGTAAAATCACTTTTTTCAAGCGCGGAACGCAGGACGTACAGGACATCTGCCTAGAAAGTGTTGGATATCCTTTCTTTCGCATATTGCCTAGTGAGCATAAGGTTGACTCCCAATTTCCGAATCTATTACTATTAAGCCATAGTATATCACATCTTGCTTTAAAGATCCAAATGATTTTGTTTAGATTATTGTCGTCCGAAAAGTAAATTTGTCCTCTTGAATAATCCAGATATTTGTAAAACCGCGTGTTACTCTCTACTGCTCTTTGTAGGTTTTCCTGGTGTTTCTCAGTCTTGAGTTGTAAAAGCAAATTGGCATTTTTTCTATTCCATTCTCATAGAGATATTTCAGCATCACACCAGCCTATTTCAAAACAGAGTACAAGAATGTTTATTTCTCTTACCCAGAACAGATTCTTTCTTAATAATTTTTTGGTCAGCTGGTTAAGTAATTGTCTTTCATCGTATTCAAAAAGAGTTCTCTTTACGTATGTACCTTATGTTAGGTGTAAATCAAGTGTGTACAAGTGGCCTTCTTCTGCTCCTGTTTTTAATGACAGCGCATAGTTTGGAGTAGTAGTTTGTACTCTTAGTATTCTTTTTAAAAAGAAGCACTGTAGTTTGTCCACCTCTTCAAACATACCAAAACCCCAGACTTGCGCACTATAAGTTTGAATAGCTCAACTTACGAAGAAGCATTGCCATGTTGCATTGATACAACTTTTTGCTGCTGCGTTTCATTTTGCAACATGTTGGGCAAAGGAAAGTTTTGGGGTCAGCATTACTGCCAGACAATTGTAGCTAAATACAACTTGTACACGTTCTCCGTTAAAAGTCCAGTGCTCTCGATTAGATAACTGCCCTCCATTTCTTAACACCATGATTTCAGATTTGGATAGATTCAATTTTAAGCTCCACGTCTTGCTGTATTCCTCTAGGCGCACCATCATTTGTTGGAGAACTTTAGCATCATCCGCACAAAATTACCATATCATCTGCATATAATAACAGCATTATCCTTAGAGAGTTGATTTTCAGCCGTCGTCCTAAGGTGTCATGAAGATCGTTTATATGCAACACAAAAGGGAGTGGAGATAATAAACACCCTTGTTTCTCCATAGCGAATCTCAAAGCATTCAGACATATCTTCACCTCTCCATACTGCTAATTGATTGTAGGTGTATATGCGTTCAATAAGACTGATTAATTTTGTCGACACTCCGATTATGTGCAGCTTGCAAATTAAGGCTCTTCGGCAAATTTTATCGAAAGCCGCCTTAAAATGCACAAAAAAGGCATACAGTTTTTTTTCTTTTCTGCGAGTTGCAGGTGGACAATGAAAGTTAAATTGTAAATATTGTCTACCGCGGAATATTTTCTTCTGAACCCAGCTTGATACTCCGTCAACACATTATTTCTTTCCACACATGCACTTTGTCGTTCGTTAAAGATTCCCATCATAATTATTCCCATAAGTTCACTTATAGCTTTAATAATTATCTTTGTATTTCTTTTATCTACCTTAATTCATTTTGGATAAATCAACAATTTTATTTGCGACTTGATCTGAGATTATTTGGGCTTTAGTTTCCTCAGCAGGCTTCAAACCTTTCTGCTCGAGTAAGTGAAATTTTTAGTTTCCATTTCTGCATTCTTGAGCTATCTAGAGATTTCAGAGTTAAGATAAAGCAGATCACTCTCTGTGGTTGAACTTGATTTTACTCTTTACGATCTCTTCTATTTCTTGCAGTACTTATTGGCAACGAGTTTAATACAGAGTTGCATCCGGTTGTTTTGCGAACAGTTGAATGATCACAGGATTGGGTTTACAATACAGATTTAGTACCGAATTTCTATCTGCATGGATCGGTACTGTTTAAGTGAGAACTCTTGTAGAACTATTCCGCTTGCTAACTACTATTTTCGGTTGCTGGGTACAAAAATATACGTCAGGGTTTTATCTCCTTCTCAATCTATCTAACATAAAAGTCGATCTATTTTTAACATCAAAGACGAGATGCATCATTCTTTTCATACCATCCATAAGTTGTTCTCCATTACTATTGTCCTCCATAATTTTTGGCTTAGGTTAGTACCGCAGCAGTAAAGTTCTATTTTAAACCTGTACCGCACTTCTGGAAGTGAAAAACTGACACCTAAGTATCAATATCTAGAAGACATTGATTGGTGGTAACCAGGGGATCGCAAGTACTTTCACTCTATTAAGGCGTTTTTTTTTGATTACGCTAAGGGATGTGGTCATCTTTGAAAGATACTAGTAGCCCGGGCTACCAGCTAGAGATACGAAAAAATCACGACCTGTGAATTATTCACTGGGAACGAAAATTCACATTCGCAGCCTGTGAACGAATTACAAATAAACTGTGAATGGTTAAAATGTGAATAAAAAAATCTTTTTTCACATCACATTACTGTATTCGCAACCAACGATACATAGCTAGCATTACTCAGTTCAGAGCAATGAATGATGAACGAAAATATGAATACCTAATTCGAACAAGGGATGAAGCTTTTTTTACATCACATCTATGTATACACAACAAACGATATACAACTAAGGTCCTGAAGTGCGAGGCAGCCAATGATAGAACAAAGCAAAACGTGGTGAACTTGGGTACACAAACAACATACATGTTATGTACAATATATTATTCTCTGGGTTATATTCAAAGCACGAATTTACACATTTGTGGTTTTTTATGAATGTACCTACAAAAAATAATTTTAAGTTGCCGCCAAAGAAAGATTAGATTTATATCGAATTTTTGTACGGAATTAGACGAAAGTTTCGCAAAATGTAATTTGTGCCAGGCGAAATTATCATACAAAACCAGCACATCCAATTTCAAAAGGCATATGGAAATCAAGCATCCTTTGATGTTATTAGTTTCTGGGATAAGTTAATTTTTTTTATAGTTTGCGCGCACTTAAGGGGTCATTAATACTCTTTAAATGTTGATACACAGTGCGGACGTTGGAAAGGATATGTATAGAGAGAGACGGATTTGGTGTAGTATCTTGAAACTCAATTGTTTGAGTTTAAGTGACATTTAAGCTAAAGTGGCGGCCAGAAAGCTGGGGAGATTTTTGTTATTTTTTCTTTGCTTCTGGTTCACAGAATATTTTTCATGACCATCGATTTTCCTTATTATTGGATTAAAACTAAAACTGATTATAGTTTTATACTGATTTTGATTTTCTTCCCAAATCACTTTTTTTTCGTAAAAAAAATGACTCCCATACATTCACATTCACAGGTGGGACCTCACAGTTATAGCTGTGAGCATAAATTCACACCTTAGCCCACTAGCAGCATGCACGATTCGCAGACCTGAATAATTGATGCCAAGAATGTGGGCGCCGTGGCGTAAGTGGTTAGTGTGTCGGATTACTACGCATGAGGTTCCAAGTTCGAATCCCACAAAACACGAAAAAGTTTTTTCACGGTCCCACCTCTCGCGAGCGTCTGACAAACATCCGAGAGTATTATTGTCACGAAAAAGCTTGTCAAATCGCCGTTCGGATTTGGCACTAAACTGTAGGTTCCTTCCATTCGTGTGAAAAATATAACGCACACAACATGAGCGAGAAGCTAGGCCCTGGCACATAAAGAGCTGTTACGCCAAATATCTATTTTTATTTTTTAATGTGCTTTTACATACTAATCCAAACCCCGCACACTTCTACCACTCTCCCCGTGGGACTACTGTTAGGTATTACTCGCGGGGCTGGCTAGCAGTTCATGCTACACTTCCTCTGTTGCTGCTTCTGCTCTTCTTGCTTTCTCCAATATTCGAAGCTCTTTTTGCACATTCGTTACGAGTGTACCAATTTCCACCCAATTTTACTCTGATCGCAACATATGCTCTATACCGAACTATGCACTCAGCAGGTTATTTATCCATTCTGCGAGCGACTACAATGGAATACTGCTTGTTCTGTGCCTTCCTCTTGATGTATTTGCGAAATCGCCGAGACCCGAGAGGAACTGCGTAATGTGGTAGTTGCAAACTCCATACACTCATTTTTTTAGAGATATCGATGGTGGGTATCAGCTTGCAAGTCCATCTACCTTTTGTACTGTTATCCCACCTGGCTTACAACATAGCTATTGATGTTGCCTTCTCCTCTTCCTTTATTTTCTTGATAATAACTGCTTCTTGATGGCTCGATGTTCTCCTTTCGTGGATCCTTATCACCTCATTCGCGAGGATGTCCACAGGGATCATTCCGGCTATGGCGCAGGCTGCTTCGTCCAATATTGTTCGGAAACCGCTCATTGTTCTTATCTCGCAGAGCCTGTAGTTTGCCTATAGTTTTCTTCTTCAATCGTCGCTAACGCCACCGCCTAAACTGGGGCAGCATATATGTTAGGAGAATCCGGCTGATAACTCTGGGTGTAGAATCCGTCTAGCGTCGTATCCAGGTCCAACGATGTTTGGTAGCATTCAAAAAAAGGGCTGCCCGGAGTAGTGAGGCCTTCTTAGTCGAGTATTCCACGTGGGCTTTCAACTTTAATCTGTTGTCGAGTATTACTCCTAAGTATTTAACTGACCACTGACTGTCTGGTCGCTTTTCGACTTGTTATAATAACAACGTCCTAGCCAATCTTTAATTTTTGTTTGCTTGTTTCGTTTGCTGCTGATTCTATTTCATGGATGTGTTTAGCCACGGTAACTACGGCGACGTCGTCAGCAAATCCGATTAACATAACTCCTTGTGGCAATGTTATTCGCAGGATTCCGTCGTGCGTGAGATTCCATAAGAGAGAGCGTAGTACCGATCCTTATGAGACTCCCACAGTAACGTTGTAGTACTTAGCTTCCTCATCTGTTTGGTATCTCAGCTTTCTGTTGGTAAAGTAGTTTGTAACTATCCTCAACAGGTAGTATTTAACTTGCCGAGTTAAATCTGTTTTTGATGTTCAAAATCATTACTCCACAGTATTTCCTTGTCCCCCGGGGTCATCCTTCTCCTTGGATCGCTTTAGCTGCTGTATCCCTTTTATGATATCAACGGTAGAACGCGATTTTCTGAATCCGAACTGATGGTCTGACAATGCACCTTTCGCCTCTGCTACCATGAGCAGTCTGTTATATAGTATGTTATATTATTCGTTCAACGATATTTCCCAAAGTGTTGAGTAGACAAATTGGGCGATATGAGGATAGTTCTCCAGGTGGCTTGATTCCTTTTGGCAGCAGTACCAAATGTTGGAGCTTCCATGGTTTAGGGAAAACTCCTTACTCCAAACACTTTTACACCGTTGATATAAAAATGTCCGCCCTCTTTTGAGCAGCCACTTTCACTACCTTATTGGGGATGCCATTCGGTCCAGATACTTTGTTGTTGCCTATTTTCCTGAATGCTTCGAATATGTATTTTCCGACGTAGAGGCACAGGAATGATCTCTTTTGTGTAAGCTATGATTCCAGTTTCAGTAAGAAGTTTTAAACCCTAGTCAACCTTCGTCGAATTTGCACAATGGTGTTGTTTGTGGGACTAACGTTTATTCCAAAGTTGAATACCCTAAAGTGGGAATAATTCGGAAGAAATGTTTCCAATCGCACACTGTGCTAATTTCATGCTGGGTCCCAAGTTCGACCATCGTATTGTAGAACCAAATGACGGCAGATGTGGAGAGAGAGGCAGGCGTCGTCGGGCTAAAAATTAATACGGCAAAAACTAAAATTATCAGCATTGGGACTAACTCATCGGCTCAAATATGCATTGCTGGATAGCCGGTAGAGAGAGTAGAGGATTTCCAGTATCTTGGGAATGTTGTCTCGACCGATGGTGGTACCAAAGCAAAGTCCGCGTTCGGGATGTTGTCCAAAATATGGCGAAGCAATGCAATCAGTTTGAACACCAAGCTAAGACTGCCCCGCTTCAATGTTGAATCCATGCTGTTATGTGGATGCAGCACGTGGAGAGTGACCACTTACTTACTTACTTAGATGGCGCTACAGTCCGGGGTGGACCTGGGCCTCAACCAACAAACCTCTCCAGCCAGCACGGTTACGAGCCAGCTGCCTCCAGTTGCGCACGCCAAGTTGGTTGAGGTCCCCCTCCACTTGTTTGCGCCACCTACCGCGAGGTCGTCCTCTACTGCGCCGTCCGTCCGGGTTGGATTCGAAGACTTTCATAGCGGGAAGGTTGGGCCCCATCCGCTCTAAATGACCCAGCCATCTTAGTCGCTGTATGTGAACTCTTCTGGCTAAGTCGATGTCCTTGTACAGGCCGTATATTTCGGCATTGTACCTTCTCCTCCACTCACCGTCTATGCAGACGGGACCAAAGATCGCTCGAAGAACTTTTCTCTCGAAATAACCAAGGGCATCCTCATCCGGTTTTTTCAAAGCCCATGCCTCTGCGCCATACAGCAGGACTGGGATGATTAATGTCTTATAAAGAGTTACCTTAGAAGTTCGAGATAGGGCTTTGCTACTCAATTGCCGTTTTAGCCCAAAGAAACAACGATTGGCAAGAGTAATTCTCCGTGTGATCTCTCCACTCATGTCATTTGCGGAGCTGACCATAGAGCCTAGGTAGACAAAATCCTTTACTACCTCAAAATTGTATCTGTCTATTGTGGCGTTCTGCCCAAGACGCCGATGTTGGGTGTCCTTTTTTGTAGACAGCATATATTTTGTTTTGCTTTCATTGACCGCTAGACCCATCTTTGCTGCCTCGATCTCAATACTCGTAAATGCCCCATTGACGGCCCGCTGAGTTCTTCCGATTATGTCAATGTCATCGGCATAAGCGAGTAGTTGTACAGACTTGAAGAAGATTGTACCTCCGGGGTTGGCTTGTGAGTTTCGTACAATTCTCTCAAGTATTATGTTAAAGAGATCGCATGATAGCGCGTCGCCTTGTCTAAGACCTTTCCTGACATCGAACGGTTCGGTGATGTTCTTACCGACTTTGATGGAGCAGCGAGAGTTCTCCATCGTCATTCTGCACAAACGGACGAGCTTGGCAGGGATGCCAAGACTAGACATGGCTCTGTATAACTCGTCTCTATACACGCTATCATAGGCAACTTTGAAATCGATGAAAAGGTGGTGCGTATCGATTTTATATTCATGGGTTTTTTCCAAGATCTGCCGTAGTGTGAATATTTGGTCAATGGTGGACTTTCCAGGCCTGAAACCGCACTGATAAGGACCTATCAGGTTGTTGACGATCGGTTTTAGGCGTTCACATAGTACGGCAGACAGGATCTTATATGCGATATTTAGGAGACTTATACCTCTGTAGTTGGCGCAGTTCAGAGGGTCTCCTTTCTTCAGGATCGGGCAAACGATGCTGAGGTTCCATTCATCGGGCATACTTTCGTCCGACCAGATTTTACAGATGAGCTGGTGCATGCTCCTTACCAACTCATCTCCTCCTGCCTTGAAAAGTTCAGCGGCAAGGCCGTCGGCTCCAGCAGCTTTGTTGGATTTGAGTTTAGATATCGCTATCCTCACTTCATTATGATCGGGTTGACGGGAATTTTGACTGCCATCGTCACTGTTGAATGGCTCATTCTGCCTGACAGCGGAATATTGATCATCATCGCCGTTTAACAGTCTGCAGAAGTGTTCCTTCCATATCCTCAGCACCGACTGCGATTCTACTACTATGTTGCCATTTTCGTCCCTGCAGGCTTCTGTTCTGGCTTTGAAACCCTGGCATGTTCTTTTTACCCTTTGGTAAAATTTTCGAACATTATTCCTGCAATAAAGTCTCTCAATCTCCTCGATCGAGCGCTTCTCATGCTCTTTTTTCTTCTTTCTGAGAAGTCGATGTTCTTCTTTTCTCCTGCGCACGTAGAGCTCGTAAGCAGCTCTAGTCCTTCTATGTAGCACCGCTTTGTACGCCTCTTGTTTTGCTGCATGTGCTTGCCGGCATTCCTCATCAAACCAGGGGTTTCGTTGTGGTGGGCGAGAGAAACCCAGTACATCAGAGGCGGCATCTCTGATGGCTTTTTGGCAACGCTGCCACTGGTCTTCCGCATTTGCTGCTGGCGGCATAGGACTAAGATTGAGATTAGAAGAAACACGATCGGCAAAGGTTCTGGCGGTCTCTTGCGATTGTAGCTTTTCGACGTCAAATTTCCTCACAGCATTTCGTTGATTTCGCTCCGTTGCGGATATCCGCATCCGTACCTTGGCTACAACTAGGTAGTGATCCGAGTCCACGTTGGCTCCTCGGAAAGTCCGGACACCCAGAATACTGGAAGAGTGCCTTGCGTCGATCGCAATGTGATCGATTTGGTTGACGATTTTTCGATCAAAGGAGAGCCATGTTCCTTTGTGTATATCGAGACGTGGGAACCGCGTACTAGCTACAACAAAGTTTCGCCCCGCCGCAAAGTCGATTAGCCTGAGTCCGTTGCCGGAAGTGTTGTCGTGCAGGCTGTGCTTTCCGACCACGCTACTAAAGACTTCCTCTCTTCCTAGCTTTGCGTTGAAGTCGCCTAGGATAATTTTAACGTCGTGGCTAGGGCATTGCTCATACGTCTTGTCCAAGAGCTGGTAGAAGTCATCTTTTGTCGCGTCGTCCTTCTCCTCGTGAGGGGCGTGAACGCATATTAGGCTAATGTTGGCAAATTTAGCCTTGATACGGATAGTCATGAGGCGCTCGTTCACATGCCGGAAACTCAAGACTTCTTGCCTAAGTCTGTCTCCAATGACAAATCCGCACCCGAATAGACGCTGTCCTTTTCGTCTGTAGCAATCGCCGTAGTAGATGTCGCAGTTTTTCATACTCCTTTTGCCCGGCCCATCCCATCGCACTTCTTGGATGGCGGTAATGTCTGCTTTGAGACACTCTAGGGCCTCCGCAAGTTGTTCGGCTGCACGTGGTTTGTAGAGGGACCTAACATTCCATGTGCAGACACGAAGATCGTTGTCCTTTTTACGTTTGCATGGGTCGTCAACAGTAAGATCATCCGTATTCGAGGCTGTTGGTTGCTTCGTAACCAAAGGTTTTTTACGTGGTAGGGAAGTTAACCCGACGGCACAACCCCCAACCTGGAGGGCCAGATCCTTTTTTTTGTACCCCTAGGACAAGAGGCCGGATACACCGATGTCAGTAACCCACTTCGGGGATACGAGCGCTGCCGTTGGCCCATTAAGGGTTCATCCGCCACCATCTCTTTTTCAATACCCTGACGTAGTATTGAAAATCCTTACAGACCTCAGCTCCAGATATGTTGAAGTAGCTCCAGTAAGGTATCCGCTGGTCTGTAGACGTCACCGTTGATTCCATCGAGGGAATTCATCCGCCGCACGTCCTCCTTCTGAGGACCTCTTGCTAGACTTCTGAGACGCATATTTCAGCCGATCAGGTCAACAAGAGATGCCTCGTCCGGTTAGACATATGCGCGCTGAAGTTCACCCAGATGTGCTTATGCAGGTCTGAGTGTTCAGCTGCACATATATCGTCAGACTCAGCATACGCTCATCGTTAGTTCACTATCAGATAGCTATCCAGCGGGCACCGCGTGGAGGTGATGATGCGATTTTGCCCACCGGAGAGTAACCACTACTATCACCAAAAAGCTGCAATCGTTCGTTAATAGGTACCTACGCAGTATCTTAAGGATTTTCTGTCCCAATCGTATCTCTAACGAACACCTTTACGAGAGAACGGGTCAGGAACCAATAGGCACAACTATCCAACGACTAAAGTGGCAGTGGATTGGTCACACGTTCCGAAAGGGTGACAGTTCCATAGCGAACCATGCTATGCAATGGAACCCTTTAACTCAGAGTCGTTCACAGAACTCCACGGTGTAAACACGTGTTTCGGCTTCTTCAAAATAATAGTGGCGCTATTAATAGGACAATTGGACAGTGCAATAATAAAAGGCGAGTTAGCCTAGTGGAAGACTTGCTGCCCAGCTAAGCTAGGGATGCTAGTTCGAGTACCGGCCAGGGCTAACATTCTGTTTTTTTTTTGTTTTTTTTATTTAATAAAAATAAAATAACGATAATTAAAAGTGCTTAAAAGCGATAAACAACGTCAGGCGATGGCGACTGATGAGCGGTCCGCTTTCCCAGTTACGGGATTAGCGGACTGTACAACCTCGGCCGATGACGATATAGTATCGTCAGACCATATGATGACAGGGTCGGCTGAGGGTACGTCCAAACGAAGGAGAAGGTTAAGGCCGTCTCCCAGCTTGGTTCAGCGCGTCTCTCTGTCAGCTTCTACCGAAAAGCTGCCGGTTGGAGTGAAGGGAGAGGCGCCAACGAAGAAGACTAGAGTTGCAGCTCAACAAATAAAAATACGAACGGACGGTGGAGAAGGGCGCTTCAAAGGAGGAAATAACAGCTTTGCTAATTTAGCAACCTCCGAGTCAGATGACGAAGAAGAAGAAGTCAATAATCTGAACAGCACCATAAGGCAGCTCCGCGAGAGGATAAATGCCATCAAGGCTAAGCAAATGGCCAGAAGGGAGAGTGACCGACAGCTGGAGCTCCATCGAGTGGAGCAAGAGCAACAACAAAAGCAACAGCCACAACAACAGCAGCAGCTAAAACAAACGCCGCAACACCAGCAGCAACAAGAACAACTGCCGCAACAACCGCAGCAGCATAAACAACCGCCGCAACAACAGCAGCTACAGCCAAAGGCCCAACGGCAGCCTAAGTCAAAACAGCAGCAGCAACAGCCACCGCAGCAACAACAGCAACTATATAAGCTGCAAAAACAACAGCAGCAGAAACAACACCAGCAGCAGCAACAGCAGCAGCAGCAGCAGCAGCAACAGCAGCAGCAACAGCAGCAACAGCAGCAGCAACAAGACCAGCAGCAGCAACAGCAGCAGCAGCAACAGCAGCAGCAACATCAACAGCAGCAGCAGCAACACCAGCCTCAGCAGATGTCGAAGCAAAGAGTGCCACCGATTAATACTTTCAAATTGGAACTAAAGGACACCATAGAACTATGTAAGTCGGCTATAGGTAATAATTTTTATATTAAACGGCTTAGCGCAGATAGGCATGCTATCCACTGCAAAACTGTGGATCAGTACCACAAGATTAATGATTTGTTGAGAGAATCGACGACGGAGTTCTTCTCCTTCACCCCGAAGGGGGAAAAGTTGCAAACCATGCTACTTAAGGGGATGGAACCGTCTACCGAACCAGAGGAGCTCTTAAAGCTACTTAAAGAGAAGGAGTGCTTCGAGCTCAAATTCGTAGGGGTCAAGCCATTCACCACAGCCAAGGCCAAAAGGGAGAAGCGGAAATTACCGTTCTTCCTGGTTCAGCTGTCACCCAACAGCAAACTGGATGGTCTAAGGAGTATTAAAGTCCTAGACTACCAAGTTGTCACCTGGGAAAGAGTAAAGAGGAGCGAAGGCATGTTGCAGTGCGTTCGCTGCCAAAGGTTTGGGCACGCCGCGTCGAACTGCGATATGCAGCCTCGATGCGTGAAATGTGGAAAAGACCACAAAGCAGAGGAATGCGCGCTAGGTAGGGAAGGCGCGACTGAAAAAAGTCAGCTCACGTGCGCATTATGTAAGAACACGGGGCACACTGCAAACTATCGGGGTTGCCCTAAGTTCCAGTATATAAAAAAAGTAAATATGGCTCGGCAGCAGAAGGTGGAAGTCAAGCGTCCGTCCGTGACAAGCGTTTCTGCACAATCCGTCACTCCCCAAGTGACCTACGCCCAAATGGCGTCAGGCCGGGGGAATACGGTACAGTCGCAGCCTAAGGTTGTTCCGCAGGCCCCAAGGCCGAGAGCACCGGAGGCTGAACCTGATTTGTTGGCAATCTTGCTCTCTATCCAGGGGCAGATGGGCCAACTTCAGAGACAAATCCAAGAGCAGGCGACGCGGGTGGACCGGATCTTCGCGCTTCTGCCGGGCCTAACGCAGCACCAATCGTAATGGGTACGAACATGGCGGAGCAATCCTTAAAGATCCTTGCGGTGAATGTGAATTCACTGATTAGGATCGAACGTAGAGCCGTACTTTTCAAGTTGCTTGAGGACCATTCTCCCGATGTGCTTTTGGTTAGCGAAACTAAGCTATCCCAGAAACACAAGTTGAGGCACAGTAGTTATAATATTATAAGAAGAGAACGAACTCTGTACAAGGAGGAGGTGTCGCAATCTTCATTAGAAAAGAGTTACGTCATAAAGTAGTGTACTGCGGTGAAGTGCGTAGATTCCGGGAGCTGGAAGTATGTATCGTGTATATCCCTCTCCATAGTGGAAAGAGGATGTATATGGTCGCGGTCTATGCTCCTGAAGCTACTCAATCCACTTGTTTTATTTCAGAGCTCGAGACCCTTTTTCGAATACTTAGGCTGGAGTCGGAAGAGAACTTTTACATTTTAGCCGGTGATTTAAACGCCAAACATAGAGATTGGGGAAATAACACACCAAATACTAGAGGGAACCTACTATTCAATTGGTGGGGTCGGTACAGTGTTGAGTATCGACTAGATTTAAAAGCGACGGATAGTCCGTCGTATCCTAGAAGCGGATCTTATCTGGATCTAATGCTGTTCGACGTACGGTTACAACTGACCGACATGGACCGACAAACGATAAACTGCTTAGACACTTTTGTGTATGACAGTGACCATTGCGGACTCAGTGCCGAAATAACGATTCCCAACGAAATTGCGGAATTGGAGGAGTTTGTCCAATTGCACGCCTACAATTATAGTAGAACGCGTTGGACTCGCTTCTCCAGACAGTTGACGAGAGCACTCTCCTCGAACTTGCTCAACCTACCGTCTAATAGGAATCTATCAAACGAGGAGATTGATAGATATCTAAAACAAATGGACGAGACAATAAAACGAACGATGGACAGTACGATACCTCGGTATCAACACACTGAAAACGTGGACATAAACCGCAATGGAGCGATTGACGCACTGCACGTACATAAAAGTAGACTGCTGTCGAGACAGTTTAATGACAGACAAAACTCGGAGGAGGTTAGGACGCTGAAGTCGTTGATTAAAAACCTCTCGCAATTAATTAAAGAAAATTACAGACTTTCTGTAAATTTGCACTGGGGCAGGAAAATTCGGGCTGTAAAATCCAACAACCCGAGTATGTTTCCGCAAATAAACAAGATCTTTCGGAGGAATAATCAAAACGATCTTCCGCGTCTTAAAATCCCCCGAACTACGAACAATGCACAAATACTAGTGACAGCAGGTACAGATCCAGATAACGCAGCTGAGGATGACAATTTCTTTGTGATCGAAAATCCGCAGGAGAAGGTAGAGGCTATAGGAGCGACTTTCCAGGACGTGTATAAGGTGAATGATAGTGTTTGCCCGAACCACGACCTGGAGAATCGGGTCCTTGTGCACAACTTCTACCTTCGAAATGACATAGAGCACTGGCGATCTGAGAACACTGGTTTCACTGTGTGAAAGATACATGGCAAACAATGCCGTCGCCGATAAAAGGGTACATCCCCCGTTCATTTCGAAGGCTGAGCTCCAAGCGATCTTCGAATCACTGAGGAAAAAGAAATCCGTGGGAATCGATGGTATACCCAACATTGTACTTAGACATCTTTCTCCAGAAGCGGTGAACATTTACACCATCCTGTTTAATAATGCAATGAATAATGCCCATTATCCAGCGCATTGGAAAACAGCGGTGGTGCAACCCATTCCCAAAAGGGATAAAGATAGTTCCAATCCGGGGAATCTCCGGTCGATAAGTCTACTTCCGAACATCAGCAAGGTATTCGAAAAAGTGATCCATAGAGCCCTGACAGAGTGGGTTGAGGACATGCACTTAATTCCGGATAATCAATTCGGTTTCAAGGCGGGGCATGATACCATACATGCCGCGTCTAAACTGGTATCGGATATCCAATGGAACAAAAGCAAGAAGCAATGCACGGGTGCCTGCCTGATTGACTTGGAGAAGGCCTTCGATACCGTATGGTTAGAGGGACTATTCTACAAGTTGAGCAGGCTGGGCATAAGTAAACCACTGCTGTACATACTTTATGACATGCTCACCGGTAAGAAGTTCATTGTGAAGAATGGCAATGTGACGTCTGCTGGAACTTTTGAAGTAAAAAATGGTCTGCAACAGGGCGCGGTTAACTCGCCGATCCTTTTCAATATTTACACGAGCGATCTCATAGGTTCACTTCACCATGCCATAGCGTACGCAGACGATTTAGTCGCGTACAGGTCAGAGCCTAAGATCGAGGTTATTGCAATACTCTTGCAGCGTGACTTCGATAAGATTAAAAGATACTGCGACGACTGGAAGCTAAAGATCAACTTTCAGAAGTCGGAGACCATCCTGTTCAGAACGCCGTTGTCTGGGGCCTCTAGGGACACCAGAAAGAATTGGCGAAAGTTCTCTATCGTGGGACAGCACGGACAGCCACTCGCGAGTCGAAGTGTAGTCAGATACCTTGGGGTCTGGCTAGATCAATATCTATATTTTAACAAACATATAGATGCTGCTCTAGCCAGAGCCAAAGTTGCTTTCGCCCGTACAAAGAGACTGTTTTATAGCAGCCAACTCGATGCAAGGGTGAAGGTAATCTGCTATATGGCCTTCATTCGACCTATGCTCGCATATGGATGTCCCGTGTGGTTCAACGTGGGACCAAGCTTATTGGAAAAGATGCGGGTGTTTGAGAGGGCTTGCTTTAGGGCTTGCCTTCGTTTGTACAGAACACCAGAGTCTGAGTACATAAAATTCTATCGTAATGTGGTCCTGTGCAACAGGGCGAATCTGATCAGAGTGGATAATTTCTTGATCAAGATGATTCGAAGGCATATTGCAAGAGCAATGACTTCGATGAATAGCCTGATCTTTGGGGCTTATTACCCCAACAATCTCTATCACGAGAGTGTGCGCCTGAACGGCTTTATCCCACCAGAAGCATTCCTATACCTTGATCAGAGAGGTCTGATCCAGGATAAGTTAGCGGTGCCGCTAATCTTCCACGTCGCCAGAACAGCTGTGGATAGGTGACTCAACTACGACCGAGACGTCGCACAGAGTAGTGTAGAGCGTCTCCGGTACAGTAGGGCGGTTTCTAACCGCGACATTAAAGATGTTAGTAGGCAGCATGACCAATTTTGGTGGCTTAGAGAAGAAGAGGGAGCGTCGTCGTTCGTCCGGGTTAGCTTAAATAGCACACAGCACTTAGCTAAAAAAAAAAAAAAAAAAACTAAAGCACAGCACTTGGCTTAAAAAAAAAAGAGTGTATTTAATTACACTTCGTAGTTAAGTTAGCTTAAGTTTATTTTTAAGGTAGTTTATAAGTTTTACCTAATAGTTTCCAAAAAAATGTCCATTTACAAATTTTTTTTTTATACAATAAACATTTTTCTCAGTTCTTCTTTTGTTAGTTAGTTAAGTTACAATAAATAAATTTTTAGTTTTAAGCGTTTTGTTAGCACGTAAGATACCTATAATGATTTGAACCAATAAAATGCACTAAAAATGAAAATGAAATGAAAAACCCTTTAACTCAGGATGGCAGAAGACCTGGTGGTCCGAGGAGAATATGGCGCAGAACAGTCGAGAAGGAGGCACGGCAGTTAGGGAAAAGTTGGGGAGAGCTGAGACACATTGCCAGAAACCATACACGATAGCGTAGTAGAGGCCATAGGACCCACAAGGGGATACAGGACATAAGTAAGTAAGTAATTTTTGTAGAGCACAAGACAGCGATTGCCGTCATACGCGGCCATGAAGTCGATAAAAGATTTGTCTTTTGTCGATCTGCTGGTCCAGAAACTACACTGGAACCTGCCGATGAGTAAGGTGCAAAAAGGGTTCAGATATTCACATAGTACGCTGGATAAGATATTATATACCACATTTAGTAGAGATACACCTCGGTAATTTTTGGAAGACATAGGATTAAATTTCTTGTAAATAGAACACCTAAACCCGATAGTCCTGTCACTAGGCACTTGGTGGTGATGATTTGGAGTATACATCCTATAAAAAGACTGCTTCATGTTTAAGGAGCTTTCGAGAACTTAGAGAATCGAGGGTCTTTTCTGAATCCTAAAACATCTCAAAATCATATAGACTTCCAGATTTCGGCAGTGTGTTCCAGCCAGAATTACTCGCTCTCTGTGAAGTCTGTCGCCAGATCAAATTACACACAAATGTAATGCCAAGGCAAAAGATCGCTATTTTCATTGATAGAAAAGCTGCCATTAAAGCCATTGGCTCGGTTACTACATCTTCCAAGCTGGTGCTATGAGTTAGCCTCGCTAGATGGCTAATTCAGGGTTACTATGGTTTGGGTCTTAGGCACAGTAACGTTTATGGAAAGGAAACTGCTGATGAACTGGCTAGGTAACGCTCAGGCCTCCATGGCTCTCTTGCGGAATCAGTTTAGATTCCGCTTGGAGCAGTCAAAGCAGAAATCTCCTTGATATTCCTTGCTACAGGGAACCTCAGATGGACTAGGCTAACAAACTGTGTCATGTCTAGGAAGATGTAGCCAAACTACAACAAATCAACACAACCGACTTCCTAAACATAATGGGTAATAACATCGCCAGAATAATAGCGATCACTTCGGGTCACTGGCCTATAGGAGACCATGCAATCAAAATAGGCATCCCACACAACATTCACTGTCGCAGTTGCAGTGCAGCAACTGAAAAAGAAGCCCTTATCCGCTTTTTATGCACCTGTCCGGCACTAACTAGGACCAGGACGAGCTTTAGGAAAACCCCTTTTCCATTCCCTTGAGGAAGTCTCAGAGAAAAACACTAAAGATTTAATAATCTTCTTAAACTCCACAGGCTGGATATAGAGACTCCCCACCAACACAGTTCCTCACCTAAGTTATATGAGTTTGTGGTATCAAAACGGCACCTAGTGCTAACTGGGTTCATCTTTTCTAAGAAAAACCACCTTTACCTACCTACCTAGAGAACCTATATTAGGTTCAGTATCTATTTTTGCTCACAGACTATCTCGTGTCTGCACGTAGACGATTGCTACAGACAAAAAGGATGGGAATTTGTTATTAGAGGCACACTTAGGTACGAAGTCTTGAGTTGCATGAGAACGAGCGCCTCATGACCGTATCAAGGCCAAATTCACCTAAGCTTAATATGCGCTTTATGTATGAGCAATGTCCTAGACATGATGTTAAAATTGTCCTGGGCGATTTTAACGCAAAGCTACTAAAAGAGGAAGTCTTTAGTAGCGTGGTCGGAAAGCACAGCCTGCACGACACCACATCCGACAACGGATTCGGGCTAGTCGACTTTGCGGTGGGACGAAAAGCGCGGTTTCCATGTCTTGATATTCACAATGGGACATGGCTCTTTTTTGATCGAAAGACCGTCAACCAAATCGATCACATTGTGATCGACGCAAGGCACTCTTCCAGTATTCTGGTTGTCTAGATTTTCGAGGAGCCAACGTGGACTCGGATCACTACCTAGTTGTAAGGTACGGATACGGATATTCAGAACGGAGCGAAATCAATGAAATAATGTGAAGAAGTCTGACGTTGGACGGCTACAATCACAAGAGACCGCCAGATTCTTTGCCAATCGAGTCTCTTTTAATCTCAATCTAATTCCTATGCCGTCAGCACCAAATACGGAAGATTAGTGGCAGCGTTGCCAACAAGCCATCAGAGATGCCGCCTCTGATGTACTGAGATTCTCTCGGCTACCACAACGAAACCCCTGGTTTAATGAGGAATGTCGGCAAGCACATGCAGTAAAACAAGAGGCGTACAAAGCGGCAGTGGAAAGAAGGTCTAGAGGTGCTTACGTGCTCTACGAGTGGATGGGGAAAGAGGATCATCGATTTATCAGAAAAAAGAAAAAGGAGCATGAGAATCGCTCGATCGAGAAGATTCAGAGACCTTATTAGAGAAATGATGTTCGAAAATTTTACTAAACGGTATAAAAAACGTTCCAGGGCCTTATAGCCAGAACAGAAGCCTTCACCGAAGTAATGGTAATATAGTAGTAGAATCGCAGTTGGCGCTGAGGGCAGACTTCTAAACGGCGACGATGACCAATATTCCGCTGGGAGGCGGAATGAGTCCATTAACTGTGAAGATGATAGCCAAGATTCCCATCAACTCTATCAGAATGAAGGATAGCGATATATAATCCTAAATCCAACAAAGCTTCTGGAGCCAACAGCCTTGACGAATTTTTCGGCTTTGGTCGAGCTTTTTAAGACAGGGTGAGATGAGTTGGTAAGGAGCATGCACCAGCTCATCTGCAAAAGTTGTTTGGATGAAAGAATGCCCAAATGGAACCTCAGCATCGTTTCCCCGATCCCGAAAAAAGAAGAAGCTCTGAACTGCGCCAACTACAGAAGCATAAGTCTTCTCAACATCGCATATAAGATCCTGTATGCCGTATTATGTGAACGCCTAAAACCGATCGTCAACAACCTGATAGGTCCTTATCAGTGCGGTTTCAGGCCGGTAAAGTCTACCATTGACCAGATATTCACACTACGAGTATAGTAGATCCTGGAAAACCCAAGAATATAAAGTCGAAACGCACCACCTCCATCGATTTCAAAGTTGGCTATGATAGCGGGTATAGAAACGAGTTATACAGAGCCATGTCTGGTCTCAACATCCGTACTAAACTCGTCTGTCTGTGCAGGATGACGATGGAGAACTCTCATTGCTCCATCAAAGTCGGAAAGAATATCACCGAACCGTTCGATGTCAGGAAAGGTGTAATTGAGTAAAAAAAAAGTCCTAACTCTCTGCGGTACAAGTTTTGACAAAGATAATTTTCATCAATTCATTTCAGTATTAAGAAGAATAAAATAAAGTCGAAAAGCAGTTACCAGTAATAATAATAATGTGGCTTTATTTTCTAAGTATTTTTTATAAAATAATAGAGATCACAATAATGAGCATTGGCAGTTTGCCGTCAGCGTCAGAGTCTTCGAATCTAACCCCGAGGGACGACGCAGTAGAGGGAATTATCGCCGTAGGTGGCGCGCACAAGTTCAAGGGGACCTCGACCAACTTGGAGTGCGCAACTGGAGGCAATTAGCTAAAGACCGAGCTAAATGGAGAGGCTTGTTGGTTGAGGCCCAGGTTCACCCCGAACTGTAGCGCCACCTAAGTAAGTAAGTAAGTTTGCCGTCAGCCGGATAAAAGAGAAAAAAATGTATACTAAATATAAAGATTTAAAGATTTAAGATTTAAAATTAACGGTATTAAAATAAGTTCAATTAAATTCAAAATGCTTCTTTCACTATTTGCTGTCGGTATTTACAGTCAGATTTCAGATATCTGTATAGAACACTCCAGTCTTGGCCATTTAAGCTAAAGATCACTTCCTCTTCCTAAAGTGTATCTTTTCCCCAATAAGCGATCAGGCAAATCGCTTTTAGTATTGCACAGATTTCGATAAAATGATGCACATCTTACTTCAGCCGTAGGTTACATAAAGTGCACTCAGCATTCTGAAGGACTCTATGTGGCACAAAGTTAAGGTTAAGCAGTTCACCATTTGCTTTAAAAAAAATTGAAATCGTCTGCAAATTGTAGCGGTCCTGGAAATAATTTCTTTCGCCGAGATCATGGTTTGGGACTCGATATATAAGCCTTACTTCACTTTGTTGCGCTTTCTCTCTGAATGTTGCACGAATAGAGTCTTCAACAGCAATTAAAACCTTTTGCGAGGTATACTTCCAAGATTCTGCATTATATTCTGATATAAGGATATTATGTTCGCTACTTAGTCTGGACCATTCACTGAAGAATTGTCTTTTCCTACGTATCAGATGTTGCGCTACTACATGTGGTAGGCAGTACCGGGGAGTTCCAAGGTTTTTATAATATAAAGGAAGTGTAACCTTAGCGTGAACATGTACAATGACGACAATCCCGTTTCCAAATACAGCATGTAGTTCCGTGTATTTTCAGATAATCGGTACATTGATAAAGTATCTCACGAGTTTTTCTAATTCTTCATATTGATATATATACGTACCCCAGACTTTTGCCGCATAGCATATGATGATGGACGCTTCAAACATTTTAAATTTTGTGCTTGGTGGTACGTTCCTTTTTCCCAATATACATCTCCAACTACAATTTATCACCCTATTCGCTTCTTTAAGTTTTTCTCTTATAGGCTTTATAAATGACAATTGGGTTGTTAAAGTCACTCCAAGATACTCACACTCCTTTACCACTTCAAGTTTTTCGCTTTCCCATGTCCATTTTTCATCCCTTGAGTACCGTCCAAATCTATTACGGAACACCATTATTTTGGATTTATTTGTTTCATAGGTTCCATAACCTACAATATTGCTGTAGCCTGTTGATCATCATGTGCACCATTGTTCGAGATTCAGCCAAAATTACAATATGTATATAGAAAAGAAGTGGGCTCATTAGACATCCCTATTTGACCCCCATCTGAGACCCAAACCAGCTGGACAGGTTGTGTCCATCCCATACAGAAGTCATATTGCCGGTGTACAGGCTTTGAATGACTTTTAGCATTTTCGTTACACTCCTAGGTCACTCATTTTATAAAAAAGCGCTTTCCTGTCAACGGTGTCAAAGGCTGCTTCGAAGTCAACGAAGAATGCGTAGAGTTTTGTCCACTGTTGAGTAGCCTTTTCTAAACCTTGCCTGGAACTCGCTCATCAAATCATTTTCATGTACCCATTGAGTCAAATGTTCTAATATAAAACCTGTGAATATTTTCATTATCGAGTTCATGAATGATATTCCTCTGTAGTTCCTTTTTTGAACAAGGAAAATATTATATTCCTTTTGAAGCTATGCGGCACTTCACTGTTACCAGTACTTAAGTGCCAAAAGTTTTACAAAAAGATATAAGGACAGGAATGTCGTTTGCGAAAGTCTGCCAGCAAATAGTATTATATTGTCTTCTTTGGTAAAATTTATTAGCTAAGAAATAAGGGTATTTTGTTACACTTTCTTCAAAAATGATCACGCCCTTCATCGCTCTAAGCAGCAGAGTGTTTTTAGTAGCGCTTGGTACCACTGACCAAATTGTTGTAAAGATAATACCTAGACTAGGCATAGGAAGTTCTTAACCATTTCAAAATTGTCACTGTTTTCCCCGATAGTTCGTCCAAGTACCCGACGTTGATCGGCCTTACTGAGTGACAGTTTGTACTCGCATTTTGTTTTAGCTTAGTCGCCTCATTACTAGCAATAACTTCAGTAAGAGCTCGTTGCAGTGGATTTCATCGGCATGTGCAGGTAAATGCATAGACTTTCGAACAAATGTGTGTAAGGTGCTGGTGTGAAAATTTTACAAGTCCCTTGAATAAATCACATTGTAGTGCAATACCTTGCCTACAGCAAAGGGTTAGAGGTTCCCCTCTTCTGAGTTTGATCAAAGACACGGGAGTGAATATTCGGATTTCAAAGAAATCTACGCCGGTGTTCCACAATGAAGTGTTCTCGGTCCACTCTACACAAGAGATATACCACAAGATGAAGGGACCGTTGTAGCAACGTTCGCAGACGACACGGCTATCCTCGTAACGAATGAGTCAGTCAATGAGACAAAATCAACGCATGTCAATTTTACATTAAGAAAGATAAACAACTTACCTATATTCATTAACTCGGTGCAAATACCGTACGCAAACGAGGCAAAATATCTAGGAATGACCCTAGACGCAAAACTTAAGTGGAAAACACACGTTAAAAAGAAGCGCGAAGAGCTCGAAATCAGATTTAGAGAAATGTATTGGCTACTCGGAAGATACTCGAAGTTAAGCGTATACAACAAACTGCTTTTGTATAAGCAAGTCCTAAAACCGTCTTGGACATATGGTATACAACTTTGGGGTTGTACCAAACCAAGCAATATGGCTCTACTGCAAGCATTTCAAAACAAAATACTAAGAGCAATCGTGAATGCCCCTTGGTATATAACCCATGGTTGCGTTAACGCAACATTGAACTAAAATTTTTTTTTCGAACTTAAAAGTTAAAATTTCTGATGCACTTTCAGTTCCATTGCGTTTATGAATATCTGAACTTTCAAACCATTTTTTTTGGTATGCGTAATAGCTCTTGGACTTTTCGTTACATCTAAAATAAAATTGACAAATTTCTAAGAAAAAACCTACATAGTTTATAAAATCCCTATATATTATCATTTTTCTAATTTTTTATAGTCTGAATTATGTTTTGTATAAAATATACTGCAAATGGCAGGAGCCATCGGGAGCTGGAGAAAATATCTTCCCCGATTGCTGATGCAAACCAGGCTATCCAGGAGCTGCGAAGACACAATATGAGCAAGAGCGCAACCATCTTCAAAATAGCCGCCCAAAGAAGGAGGAATGCTCAGGAGATTCGTTCGCCAAAGTTCATTAGCAATGCTCATGGCCAGCTTCTTGTGGATGACGACAAAATTCTGCAGAGGTGGCAGCAGTATTGTGAAGAGCTTTTAAATGAACAGTTTCCCCGGCTATACTTTCCAAGAGCCACCCCTACCTGTGAAGAAATAGCCGACATTACAGTCGAAGAAGTTAGTGAGGCGGTCAAATACTCCAAAAAACGAAAAGCGGTTGGGCCAGATGAGATGCCCTCCGAGTTCTGGAAAGAGATGGGAGACATCGGGTTCAGATGGCTCAGAATTCTCATCTCCAAATTCGTGAGAGGTGATCCAATGCCGAATCAATGGAGGGAGAGTTGCCTTCTCCCTGTATACAAAGGGAAGGGTGATACGCGAAACTGTGATAGCTACCGTTCGATCAAGCTGATGTAACACACCATGAAGATCGTTGAGCGGGTATTAGGTGGCCGACTGCGAAAAATAATACGGCTATCTGATGATCAGTGCGGATTTGTCTCGGGTAAATCAATCACAGATGCAATCCAAAGTATAAGGATCATAATGGAAAAACATCGTGATTCCTTAAGGGATTTGCATATTGTATTGGTTGACTTTGAAAAGGCATTCGACAGACAACCACGAGATTTGATATGGGTGGCGCTAAGACATCGAGGGGTTCCAGAAACATATGTACAGATGATCATGGACATGTACGAAGGAGCAAAGACAAGAGTAAGATGCCCCGCTGGAGTAACCGAAGAGTTCCCAATCAAAGTCGGGGTACACCAGAGAAGCGTTTTAAGTCCTTTGCTCTTTATTACAGTCCTTGATTATCTGCTTGAAGGAAAGTGATGGAGCCCAAGGTACATCAGTTATTCTTTGCTGACATTGGAGCCATCATAAGTGAGGATCCTACATCCCTGCAACGAGCACTTGATGTGTGGGTGGACGTTCTGGAGGGAAATGGGTATCGCATTAGTTCAAAAAAGACAGAGTACTTATGCTGCCCGTTCTCTGATCCACTCTGGCCTATTCCAGACATCTATTTGAATGGAACAGTGCTTCCCAAGTGCGAAAAGTTCAAATATCTGGGATCTATGATCAATAACAAAGCATCTTGTGATGACGACATCAATCATCGCGCAAGCGTAGGGTGGATGAAGTGGCGAGAAAATTCCGCTATCTCTGTGACAGAAAAATGCCCCCTAAGTTGAAAGGAAGGCTCTACACCGCAGTTGTACGTCCAGCGCTCACATACGGTTCACAATGTTGGACGATGTACAAAAAGTATGAGAGTAAATTAACGGCAGCTGAGATGAAGATGCTTCGCATGACAGCAGGAGTGACAAAGCTTGATCGAATAAGAAGTTCGAAGATCCGTGGAAGCTTTCACATCAAGGAAACCATCGTACAAAAAATAGAGCGCGGCCGGCTCAGCTGGTATTGCCACGTTCAAAGAAGAGATCGTTTGAACCCTGTTAAAAAGGCAATATCTATGCGCGTTCCAAAGACATCGCGATGTAGGAACGGCAGGCCTATAAACGCCTGGATCAGACAAATGCGACGACATTGGCATTTCATTGGCCTCAGTAACCGAGTGATCCAAAATCGGCACGCCTGCCGATATTTTCTGAGGTTAAATAGGCGAACCCCACAGGCGGATCAGTAGAAATGCGGTGAAGTGGGAGTTTTGTGATCCCTTGTTTTCGGATCATAACCTCGCTGATAAAAGGAAGAAGAATACTGCAAATGGCAGTAATTTGATAAAAAGAATAAACATTTACTTTCAGTAAGTACCTTGAATAGCAACGTTGCGAAAACGCAACATTGGGACAAATGACGAAACTTTAGTAGGCTTTGAAAAATTTCAAATTTTCAAATTTTTATGTCAACAAATGTCAAATGTCAAGTGCAGTGTCATTGTGGCTTAAAAGAAAAGATTAAAAAAAGATTCAATCAAAATATTCATCTGAAAATTGGCTTAAAGTTTGCAAACATTTTACAAAATGGTGTGTACAATAATTTATTACGGACATACATTCATGATACATATGTTGGTTTTTTTCAATTGTTTTAGAGTAACATGAAATATCACGATGATCCCAAAAGGCCTTTGACTTTAAGAGAACTTGAAGCAATTGTTGAAGACATTGATCTGGATGAAAAAATAAATATTTGTTACATTCCACCCGAAGTTGATGATCTAACGGACGAAGAAAACTTTGATGATGACGTTATAGGTGGAACGGAAAATTTGCCTTCGGATGTAGTGGGAACTTTTGAGATAATGGCTTCTGGTTATGAGGTAGAAATGGAGGGTAATATGCACCACGAGCTTACTCAAGCTTCATCAAGCAAATCACCAAGAGTTGAGGATGTTACTTGGTGTAGAACACCGGTTGACTATGAGACTAGTGCTACGTCAAATGAAGATGCTAGCAAAAAGAAAATTGTAGAAGATCTACATGGAAAGACTGTACTTGATTTCTTCCGGCTAATGTCCGACGAAAATATTATGCAGTGTATTATTACAAACTCCATAAAATATTCAAGAGATAAGAACCGCCCTCAGTTTTGCTTGGATAAAAGTGACCTGGAAATTTTTCTTGGAATATTGATTGTAAGCGGATATCACACTCTTCCACAAGTAAAACTTTACTGGTCACCTGATGAAGATAAAGGGGTTCCAATTATTAAAAATGCGATGTCTCGAAACAGATTTTTTGAGATCAAGCAAAACATGAATTGGAGTCAATGGCGGAGGATCGAGAAGGATGGAGAGTCCACCTGAGCATCCTACCCCCGCGACCCTCATGAAGGATTAGCGGGCCATTGAAAATGAATGAATGAATGAATGAAGCAAAACATTCATGTGGCAGACAACACTCAATTGGACCAGGAAGACAAATTTGCGAAATTGCGTGCGCTGTTTAATCTTTTGAACACCAATTTCTTGAAGTATGGTATCTTTTCCCATCACTTGTCAATAGATGAACAAATGGTGCCTTACTTTGGCCGTCATTCGGCGAAAATGTTTCTAAAAGGAAAGCCGGTACGCTTTGGGTTCAAGATCTGGTGCCTGACGTCAAGTGATGGATATTTGTATCAGTTCATACCATATGGTGGAAAAAGTGTTAAATATGCCAAAAGGGAATTTGGTCTAGGTGGGCAAGTTGTTATAGATCTCTTGAAAGTTACGGAAAATAGAAATGCTCATAAGGTATATTTTGATAACTTTTTTACCAGCTTTAGCCTATTGGTTTATTTGAGAAATGAAGGATATTTTGCTACCGGGACTGTCCGCGAAAATAGAATTCTCAAATGCCCACTAGAGACGAACAAGGATGTGGAGCCAAATGATAGATTTGTCGAAAGCTTCGAGCAAGTGGGAGTGGAGGAGGATACAATGATGCAAATAGGATCACCAATAAATGATGGGACTAAACTTCGAAGTCATTCTCAGAGTAACACAAGATCAAACACAGGGATGTATGCTAATGCTTTGGAAGGTTATGCCTTTATATGCACTAGTTTCGAGCCGTCGACTTATAAAGAGGCCTTGGAATCAGCTGAAGCAGATAACTGGAAGAAAGCCATGAATGAGGAGATGGAAGCGCATCAAAAAAATGAAACATGGACCTTGATTGACCCACCACCGAATCGAAAAATCTTTAAAAAAAAGTGGGTTTTTAAAGTCAAGTTATTGCCCGACCACACAATCGATCGATATAAAGCGCGTTTTGTTGCAAAGGGGTTTAACCAACAGGAAGGTATCGATTATGAAGAAACTTTTAGCCCAGTGGCAAAATTCACATCAATTCGCACCATGTTTGCTATTGCAGCGAGCAAGCGCTTAGTACTGTACCAGTTTGACGTTACAACTGCCTTCCTGAATGGTGAACTTAAAGAAGAAATCTTTATGGACCAACCCCAAGGATATAACGACGGATCTGGTAGGGTCTGTAAACTAATGAAAAGTTTATACGGTTTGAAGCAAGCTTCCAGATGTTGGAACTCTACTTTCACAAAAATGTTAACTGCTTTTAATTTCCAAGTTTGCAAATCTGATCCATGTGTTTTTGTGCTACAGCGTAAGAAGGGAATAATTTATCTCGCTCTATACATAGACGATGGTTTAATTGCTGCTCCTAATGAACATGATGTGGAATACGTATTCAACTACTTGAATACACATTTTCAAGTGAAGCTAAGCAAAGCAAATTATTATCTTGGACTTCAAATAACGCAAAAACCAGATGGTGCTTATTTTGTTTGTCAATCCAATTACATCGATCGTGTACTTCAAAAGTTTAATATGTTGGAGTCAAACCCCATTTCTACACCGAGTGATCTTGGAAGCCGGTCAGCTGTTTTGAAAGAAATTTCGTCCAGAACTAACATTTCCCTTTCGTGAAGCTGTTGGTAGCCTCATGTATTTGGCAATCGCAACGAGGGCAGATATTTCTTTTGCAGTTGATGTAGTGAGCCGCTTTTTGGATAAACCAGCTTCACAACGTGTTAAGGCTGTTAAGCGTATTTTCAAATAAGGAAACAGTAATCAATCTTCTTCTTCCTTTTATCAGCGAGGCTATGATCTGAAAACAAGGGATCACAGCCCTCCCACTTCACTGCATTTCTACTGATCCGCCTGTGGGGTTCGCCTATTTGACCTCAGAAAATATCGGCAGGCGTGCCGATTTTGGATCACTCGGTTACTGAGGCCAATGAAATGCCGATGTCGTCGCATTTGTCTGATCCAGGCGTTTATAGGCCTGCCTTTCCTACATCGCGATGTCTTTGGAACGTGCTTTGATATTGCCTTTTTAACAGGGTTCAAATGATCTCTTCTTTGAACGTGGCAATACCAACTGAGCCGGTCGCGCTCTATTTTTTGTACGATGGTTTCCTTGATGTGAAAGCTTCCACGGATCTTCGAACTTCTTATTCGATCAAGCTTTGTCACTCCTGCTGTCATGCGAAGCATCTTCATCTCAGCTGCCGTTAATTTACTCTCATACTTTTTGTACATCGTCCAACATTGTGAACCGTATGTGAGCGCTGGACATACAACTGCGGTGTAGAGCCTTCCTTTCAACTTAGGGGGCATTTTTCTGTCACAAAAGATAGCGGAATTTTCTCGCCACTTCATCCACCCTACGCTTACACGATGATTGATGTCGTCATCACAAGTTGCTTTGCTATTGATCATAGATCCCAGATATTTGAACTTTTCGCACTTGGGAAGCACTGTTCCATTCAAATAAATGTCTGGAATAGGCCTGAGTGGATCAGAGAACGGGCAGCACAAGTACTCTGTCTTTTTTGAACTAATGCGATACCCATTTCCCTCCAAAACGTCCACCCACACATCAAGTGCTCGTTGCAGGGATGTAGGATCCTCACTTATGATGGCTCCATCGTCAGCAAAGAATAACTGATGTACCTTGGGCTCCATCACTTTACCTTCAAGCAGATAATCAAGGACTATAATAAAGAGCAAAGGACTTACAACGCTTCCCTGGTGCACCCCGACTTTGATTGGGAACTCTTCAGTTACTCCAGCGGGGCATCTTACTCTTGTCTTTGCTCCTTCGTACATGTCCATGATCATCTGTATATAAGTTTCTGGAACCCCTCGATGTCTTAGCGCCACCCATATCAGATCTCGTGGTTGTCTGTCGAATGCCTTATCAAAGTCAACCAATACAATATGCAAATCCCTTAAGGAATCACGATGTTTTTCCATTATGATCCCTATACTTTGGATTGCATCTGTGATTGATTTACCCGAGACAAACCCGCACTGATCATCAGATAGCCGTATTATTTTTCGCAGTCGGCCACCTAATACCCGCTCAACGATCTTCATGGGGTGTGACATCAGCTTGATCGAACGGTAGTTATCACAGTTTCGCGTATCACCCTTCCCTTTGTATACAGGGAGAAGGTAACTTTCCCTCCATTGATTCGGCATTGGATCACCTCTCACGAATTTGGAGATGAGAATTTCTGAGCCATCTGAACCCGATGTCTCCCATCCTTTCCAGAAATCAGAGAGTATCTCGTCTGGCCCAACCGCTTTTCGTTTTTTGGAGTATTTGACCGCCTCACTAACTTCTTCGACTGTAATGTCGGGTATTTCTTCACAGGTAGGGGTGGCTCTTGGAAAGTATAGCCGGAGAAACTGTTCATTTAAAAGCTCTTCACAATACTACCGCCACCTCTGCAGAATTTTGTCGTCATCCACAAGAAGCTGGCCATGAGCATTGCTAATGAACTTTGCCGGACGAATCTCCTGAACATTCGTCCTTCTTTGGGCGGATATTTTGAAGATGTTTGCGCTCTTGTTCATATTGTGTCTTCGCAGCTCCTGGATAGCCTGGTTTGCATCAGCAACCGGGGAAAATATTTTCCCCAGCTCCCGATACAGGCCCTCCGTACTCTCTGCTTGAAGCTGGGCGCACTTCTTCTTCGCTTTTTTCTTGCAGCATCTGTATTCCATTTCGAGGAGAGCTTTTTCGTCACTATTATTAGAGGGGCACTTTGACCAAGCTTTGAAAGCCGCTTTCTTCTCATTTATCACTTTCTTAGCTTCATCGCTCCACCACCATGTTTCTTTGGCGTGTTGATGGTGGCCTTTTGAAGCTCCTAGCAGTGATTTGGCCTTCTTTAAGCAAGTTCGCTGTAGGGAATCCCACATATTTTGTGCTCTGCACTCTTCATCCTCAGCTCCGTTGATGGTGTGAGAGATGTAATTTATCATTACGAAAACAAAAGCCTCGCCTTTTTCTTTGTCCAGATTGTACCACTTGATTTTCTCAGAGACCCTTGTTTGTTTGCTTTTCTTTGGTGTTTTCATAAAAATTTCTGTTAGCAGGAGACGGTGTTGCCGAGCGATGACCTCTCCCAGGATCACTTTGCAATCTTTTACCCGAGGCTTCATGAAACTGGCTACCAAATGGTAGTCAATCTGAGTTTCATCTCCACCACTGCTGTAAGTGATCAGGTGTCGGCTTTGTTTGATGAACATGGTATTTAACACTATAAGACCGTGTGATTTGCACATGCTTAGGATGTCTTCACCGGGAGGGTTCCTGGTGCCATATCCTAGTCCTCCATGGCAGTCTTACTTACTTTACTTATGTCCTGTATCCCCTTGTGGGTCCTAGGGCCTCTACTACGCCTATGCGCCATCGTGTACGGTTTCTGGCAATGTGTCTGAGTTCTCCCCAACTTTTCTCTAACTGCCGTGCCTCCTTCTCGACTGTTCTGCGCCATGTTCTCCTCGGACCGCCAGGTCTTCTGCCATCCTGAGTTAGAGGGTTCCATTGCATAGCATGGTTCGCTATGGAGCTGTCACCCTTTCGGAACGTGTGACCAATCCACTGCCTCTTCCGCCGTTGGATAGTTGTGCCTATTGGTTCCTGACCCGTTCTCTCGTAAAGGTGTTCGTTAGAGATACGATTGGGCTAGAAAATCCTTAAGATATTGCGAAGACACCTATTAACGAACGTTTGCAGCTTTCTGGTGATAGTAGTGGTCACTCTCCACGTGCTGCAACCATATAGCAGCACGGATTCAGCGTTGGAGCGGAACAGTCTTATTTTGGTGCTCAAACTGATTGCATTGCTTCGCCATATTTTGGACATCGTCCCGAACGCGGACTTTGCTTTGGCGATCCTGTTGGCTATATCCAGTTCGGTTCCACCATCGGTCGAGACAATACTCCCAAGATACTGGAAATCCTCTACTCTCTCTACCGGTTGTCCAGCAATGCATATTTGAGCCTATGAGTTAGTTTCAAGGCTGATGATTTTAGTTTTTGTCGTATTAATTTTCAGCCCGACGACACCTGCCTCCCTCTCCACATCTGCTGTCATTTGGTGGAGGTTCATAATTCTGTGGGAGAGTAAGCATACATCGTCTGCGTAGTCAAGATGTTTCAGTTGAGATGTAAGAGTCCATCGAATTCCTCCGTTTCCCGTCGACAAAGCTGCATGAAGCACATCGCTAATCACCAATAGGAATAATATTGGTGAAAGGATACAGCCTTGTCTTACCCCACTTTGGATCTCAAATTCCTCAGACAACCTTCCCCTGTGCAGAACGTGACATTTGGAGCCTTCATATGTAGCTTTGATAATAGCAATTAGTTTATCGGGAATGCCTCTCCTGCGTAAGGCACGCCAAATAAACTCCCTGTTGACACTATCGAACGCCTTCTCAAAATCGATGAACAGCAGGTGCAGTGGCGATCGATATTCAACACACTGTTCGATGATAATCCGCAGGGTGTTGATGTGGTCGGCACAGGAGGATCCAGAGCGGAAACCTGCTTGTTCGGCATCGAGTGTGTCTTCGAGATGTTGTTTGATTCGCTCAAGGATGATTTTAGCTATTATCTTAGCTACAGCAGGCAGCACGCAGATACCCCTCCAGTTTCCGCACTCCATTAAATTTCCTTTCTTAGGAAGCTTGACGATCATTCCCTATTTCCACTCGTTAGGAAAGCTCTCAGCTTCCCAAGCTCTATCTATAAGTGGAAGCAGAATCTCAGCCGATGTTGTTGGCGCTGCTCGTAAGAGCTTTGCTGGAATACCGTCAAGTCCTACCGCCTTGTTGGTTTTGAGTGCCTTGATCGCGGTAATTATCTCATCTTTACTGGGAGTCGTGGTGCGTATTCGGGAACTTCTCACCTCGGGCATCTCAGTCTGATTTGGGAGCATATCGCTAGCGAATACACGGTTCAAAACCGTAGCAAAATGCTCTTTCCATCTCTTGAGCTGGTCCTCATCCGAAATGAGCAAGGCGCCGTCTAGGCTTTTCACTGGATGTTGGCTGGAGCTCCGACCACCTGTCAGCTCTTTCGTGATTCTGTAGACAGTCCTGCTGTCGCACCTCCGTGCAGCTTCTTCTGCTTCTGCAGCCAGCGCGTTGATGTAGTTGCGCTTGTCACTTCGTACGCTACGCTGAACTTCTCTCATCTTCATGCGATATAGGGACTCTAGCTCGCTTCTTCCTGCTGCTGGGGTAGCTGCAACGCGAGCTTTCAACTGTTTTCGTTCGTCAATCCGTCTCCAGGTATCCTCGGAAAGCCACGCCCTATGTCTTCCCTGCGATCGACCGACAATTCTTTCAGCACCAGATGTAAAAACATTTTTCACAGCACACCAATGGTCTTGGATGGTTGCGGGCATTGAGCTGCTGATTGCTTCCACACCTTGCGAAAAGTGCTCCCTTAATTGTTGGCGCACTGAGGGATCACTAAGTCTATCGATGTTGAACCTGGGCATTCTTGTGTTGTCGTGGGATCTTCGAACTGCAGCAGTGCGTAGTTGGAGAGTAGCTATCATAAGATGGTGATCACGTACTATCCCCACATCTGCCCCTCGTCTGTTTCGGACGTCCAGGAGACTACTTCTAAAGCGGCGGCTGATAGCAAAATGGTCAATTTGGTTGGAGGTTGCTTGCCTGTCATTGGAAACCCAGCTGACTTTGTGGCAGGTCTTGTGCTCAAACATGGTGCCACCTATCACAAGGCGGTTGGCATTGCAGAAATCCACAAACCTTTCGCCGTTGTCATTGCGGTTGCCTAGTCCATGCTTCCCGATTACATGCTTGAGCCCTTCGTTGTCGCTGCCTACCTTGGCATTCAAATCCTCCATCACTATGACAATGTCTCCATTTGGTGTTGTGTTGAAGACGGCGCTTAAGAGATCGTAGAAGCTCTCCTTTTCGTCCTCAGACGAACTATTCGTTGGGGCATAACACTGTATGATGGTGACGCGTCGTACTCTAGTCCGGAATCTGGCCGTCAAAATCCTATCACCATGAAGCTGCCAGGAAATCAGACCCTTGCGTGCTGTTGTTGTTAGCAGTAGTCACAGTTCTTTAAAGATTGGGAAAATACTGCTAACAAGTATAACATCAGATTGAACTTAACGGAATCAAATCTCCCAGAATGGACACCCTCTATCTTTAGATTTTTATCGGACGTCGAACAAGGTATGAAAAGAGAATATACTACGACGGCACGACTTATCTACAAAAGCCTAACTTACGAGCAGAACTTTATATACTCGAACCTCAGTGTAGCACAAATTTCGATAATATTATATTTAGAACAAGAGGAGAGCTACTAAAGCTAAATTACATGTCACACCGCAACGACCTAATCTTAAGATGTGGCATAAGTAATACAGGTGAGAAATAAGATATTGCACATTTCGTTGGTACTTGTCCAATACTAAAAGCAACCAGACAAGCGCACTTCAGAGCGGACCTGTTACACTGGATGAAATAAGGGGTTTATTGAATGGAAGCGATTGGATTGCCCTTGCAGCATACTACCATGTTGCACTCAATTACAAAACTTCAATTATTAATGAAAACTTTTGAATTTTGATTTAATTATCTACTGTTATAAAAATGCAAAATATATCCACTTTTAATTTTGTTTTCAAAACCTTGTATAGGTGTAGCTAAAGATTGTCAATCTACGACAGACGGCTAAGCCATTGTTTAAATTGTACTTTTTAATTGAATAAAGAACCCCCTATTATTATATCAGGATGGCAAACGACTAACAAAGGCCTCGTAGGGGCAGCATCTCCCGATAGGTGCTGGTCCGCTAAGTAACGAGTAGGAGCCACTGCAGCCGAAAACCTAGCAGCTCTGTTAGTAAGCCCTACTCCCACCTCCTCGTGGTGCCATCTGGGAATTTCTTCGGAAATTGCTAACGGGAGAGGACGAATGGCGAGCTTCCTGCGCCAAAAAACAGGATAAGTGTCGGTTGGTCTGTGGCCCAGCGAGCCGCAACCGTAAAACAAACTATTGCTCCGAAACGGAAACATACGCCTCGGATACGGACTGATCATTTGTTGACGACCTTTGGCTATCGGACACGGACAACGATCGGATTCTGGAACGTTAAGACCCTCCTGGACTCACTCAAGGAAGGGCCTTATAACGCCAGATTCCTCCAATTGGAGCGCGAATTCGCACGGTATAAAATCGACATCTTAGGGCTGAGCGAGATAAGATGGTACGATGCTGGGGAATACATCTCCCCAACAAAAAGCACTGTCATGCTCTACTCTGGTAAACCAGCTGGAAGTGCACGGAGTTCTGGCGTAGGACTCATGCTAACTCCAGCAGCACGTAGTAGCCTCATATCCTGGAAACCCCATAGTGACCGGATATTGACGGCTAGGTTCCAGAGTAGAGTTAGAAAAATTACCATCATACAGTGTTATGCTCCGACTCTAGACGCGACTGAGGATGAAAAGGATAATTTTTATAGCCGCCTACAACCAAACGCCTAATGGAGACATCGTAATGGTAATGGGAGATCTCAATGCCAAGGTGGGTAGCGACAACACCATGCTTAAGCACGTGATGGGAGTTCACGGCGTGGGAGACCGTAATGACAATGGTGAGCGGTTTGTGGACTTCTGCAATACCAACCGCCTAGTCATCGGAGGTACGCTGTTTAAGCATAACACCTGCCATAAGATCAGTTGGGTCTCTACTGATAGGCAACGAACATCCAACCAGATCGACCACATTGCGATCAGTCGCCGCTTTAGAAATTGTCTCCTGGACGTCCGAAACAGACGTGGAGCTGACGTCGGACAAGAACGAGATCACCATCTTATGGTAGCTCATTTACGCCTTCGTACTGCATCCGTCAACAGCAACCGCTCAAACCTGCTTAACATCACCAGGTTTAATATCGACAGGCTCAAGGTTCCCCAAGTGCGCCAACAGTTCAGGGACCATCTTGCCTTAGAAGCAGAAGCAATCAGCAGCATAGAGAACATGGATGACCACTGGAGTGCTGTGAAAAATGCTTTTGCGACTGGGGCACACACTTGTGTCGGTAAAAAGCAGAAACACCACCGCACATGGCTTTCTACAGACACCTGGAGACGGATCGATGAGCGTACAGCAATCAAGGCTCGGATTGCAGCGGCCTCAGCAGTAGAGAGAACCGAGCTTGAAGCCCAATACCGTGCGAAGAAGAAAGAAGTGCAGCATAGTGTGAGACGTGACAAGCGTCAACATGTCAACTCACTGGCCTCAACGGCTGAAGAAGCAGCGAGTAGGTGCGACAGTAGGACTGTTTACAACATCACTAAGGAGCTCATTGGTGGTCGAAACTCCAAACAACATCCAGTGAAGAGTCTAGACGGTGACCTTCTGATTTCGGATGAGGATCAGCTCACTAGATGGAGAGAACATTTTGCTGCAGTGCTAAATCACTTAGACGACGGCGGTATGATCTTGAATTCGAATGAGCAGTTCGAAGCAACAAATTCCCGAATTCGCACCGTACCTCCCAGTAAAGCTGAAATAATAACAGCAATCAAGTCCCTCAAGAAAAACAAAGCGGTGGGTATTGATGGCATCCCTGCCGAGCTATTTCAAGCGGCGCCAAATACATCGGCAGATTTGCTGCATCCGCTAATACGGAGAGCTTGGGATAGTGAACAATTTCCACAGGAGTGGAAAAGGGGGATGATCATTAAGCTTCCAAAGAAGGGTAACTTGATGGAGTGCGGTAACTGGAGAGGTATATGTGTTCTTCCAGCTGTAGCCAAAATAATAGCTAGAATAATTCTAGAACGAATTAAAGATCATTTAGATTCAACTCTCGATGTCGAACAGGCAGGCTTTCGCGCTGGATCCTCCTGCATCGACCACATAAACACCTTACGGATCATAATCGAACAATGCGTTGAGTATAGGTCTCCGCTACATTTACTGCTTATCGACTTCGAGAAGGCTTTCGACAGCTTGAATCGAGATGCTATCTGGCTGGCCTTGCGCAGGAGAGGCATTCCAGAAAAGCTTATAGCTATTATCAACGCTACATATGAGGGCGGCAAGTGTCACGTCGTGCACAATGGTAAGGTGTCGGAGGACTTTGAAGTCCAAAGTGGAGTACGTCAAGGGTGCATACTGTCCCCACTATTGTTCTAGGTGGTTATAAGCGATGTACTCCGTGCAGCATTGACGGAAGCTAATTCTGGAATTCGTTGGACTATGACATCTTACCTTAAACACCTAGATTACGCTGACGATGTTTGTCTACTTTCACATCGGATAATGGATCTTCATTTGATGGCCCAAAATCTAGAAGCTGAGGCAAACAAAGTGGGGCTAAAAATAAACACAGCCAAAACAAAAGCCCTGAGTACTTCCAATACCCGCGCTCAACTTAACATTGCCGGAAAGCAAGTCGAGAAAGTTGATAACTTTCTATATTTAGGAAGTGTCGTCTCGGCTAATCGCGGTGGCACCGAACTGGATGTGTGCAGCAGAATCGGGAAGGCTAAAGCTGCGTTCGGAATGCTGTCCAAAATCTGGAGAAGCAATGTTATTAGCTTAAGAACCAAGCTACGACTGTTCCGCTCCAACGTAGAATCAGTGCTGCTTTATGGGTGCAGTACCTGGAAGGTGGACACCATTAACACACGCAAGCTGCAAGTCTTCGTAAACTAATGCTTAAGAATCATCTTGAGGATTTTTTGGCCGAACCGCATCTCCAACGAACAGCTTTATCTGAGAACGGGCCAAGAACCTATAAGCATTACTATACGAAGAAGAAAGTGGCAATGGATTGGACACACCCTACGGCGCGAAGACAACTCCATTGCGAAATACGCTATGCAGTGGAATCCGCTCACCCAGGCAGGCAGAATAGCGGGACGCCCTAGGCAAACGTGGCGCAGAACAGTTGAGGAGGAATCGAGCTCTTTAGGAATGAGTTGGAGGCAGCTCAAACACGTTGCAGAACTCCGAACACGATGGCGCGCAGGCGTGGTTGACGCCGTATGCCCCCCGAGGGGTTAAAGGACATAAGTAAGTAAGTAAGTATTATTATATCTCCTGAAATTCAACTAACTTGATGAATTCGAGTATGTGAAATGGATCCAGTAAAGGTAAATCAAGATCTGATAAAAGAAAGGCTCCTGTCGAGGTTGAAGAGGGCAAAACTTTTGAGCAAGTGAACCTTGGAATGTAATGGAGGAAATTCCCACCGATTCGGAGAATCTAGCCCTGGATGCACACTACGAGTATGTCGATGTACTGTGCACTCACATCCATAGGCTATCCGTCCTTTAAGCACTGTGTTTGGTAGAGCCTGAGAATTATAACCCATGGGAGTGAACCAGTAGATACTATTCAACTGCAGACTATATTAGTTTAGCACTGGATTGAAAAAAAAAATGGTGGGCGACCAAGCACTGTTATCACTAAGTATTCCAAACCTATTAAATAGTTTGTAGGATAATACTATACTGCAATTAATAGGCTTGTAACACTATCGTTATCTATATTGACTAAAAGTTTCCTCATCTGTTCGAACCTTTAAGTTCAAGTGAATAATAACTTTCACAAATAGGACTCCTCGGTGAGCTGTGTACTTAAAATTTTAATATACGATTTCCTTATTGTTTCGGCAGGATGTGTCAAAGAGCGAAAACAGCGACCTCTACTAAAAATATGCTCGTAAAATTTTACTTTATAATACATCCATACATAATATCGTATACAATTTTTTTTTTTTTTTTGTTTTATGTGTGGCACACATTTTCGCTGTTTTTTTTTCTTGCGTCCAAACAGAGAGAGTGTTGGTTATCGATTACCTGTTTTCAGGCAAAGGTAAAATGAGAACATTTTACAGGTTTATTAAATTTTTATTGCAAATAAAAACTTTTAGATGAATGAAATGAAGGAATTATGTTTTCTTTTTTTCTTCTTGCATTTTGATTTGAAAGTAATTGCGGGGTAAGTTGAGGAGGAAGTGAAAAAAAAAATAATGTACATGGTACATGGAGCTATTCAGTAAATAGAACTATTGTGACGTTTTTTTTAACAGCAGGCTCCTTAGCTTTATACGGCGGTAAATTTAGTAAGTAAATAGTGTTCTATGGACATGAAATTTGGGTAGTGGCCGAAAGATTAAGATCGCGGGTACAAGCTACCGAAATGAGGTTCCTTCGCGGTATTGCTGGAATTACTTGTAGGGATCGAGTGCGCAACACCAGAGTACTTGAGGCGCTCAATGTTGAGCAGCTACTTCTCCGAACGGAACGATCTATGCTTCGATGGTTTGGTTACGTATGGCTTATGCCCACAGACTGGCTTCCAAGACGTGCCATGATTGCCGTGCCACCGACATCTGTCCTGGAGTCGTCTAGGGATTCCTCCTGATGAGTTGGAGTCAATGGCGGAGGATCGAGAAGGATGGAGGGTCCACCTGAGCATCCTACCCCGCTACCCTCATGAAGGATTAGCGGGCCATTGAAAATGTATGTAAATGTATGTATAGTGTTCTATTCAGAGTTCCTTATTTTTTGTTTTTAAATAAAACAGCATTTAAATAGTCCTACCAACCCTTTTCGGGCGAAAAAAGTATACTTCATCTTCAAAAAAAGCGTCGAAAACAGAAGATAAAAAAGTACATATATTTCAGCAGAAAATTTGTGTGTAACATCAGAGTTTAATTTTCAAAAATTAATTGAAAACAAACATCCACACTTTATCGCCGTTCACCCATATCAACTGACATTGTTGACATTGCGCCTGGACTTGTCTCGGCTTGACCTTCTCTTGGTTTGAAATTGTACTTCTCCTGGCTCACAATTTTTCGTAGCAGCTCTGGCTAAGTTTTGATAAAATTACAAAAGCTGAGGCACGTAAATTCCAAACTGATTTTCACAGTAGAAAAATTATCGGAAATCCAATTGGTGAATTTCTTAAGTATATACATTCGAAGAATGTTCGTAATCGTCAAACGAAATTTTTTCGGACACTTTTTTCATAGAAATTCTTATTTCCGATCAGCTAGGAAAATTTCACGTGACAGAAGTCGTTTAGAGTGAATAGATGTAGTTTGAGCTTTGTAGCGCTGTAGTTGTAGCGTTTGATGTAGACTATACGTACAGTTGGAGATGTGTTTTGCATACACTTTTTTTTTCATTGATTTCGCAAAAAAGGACCGAAAAGTACAAAATAAAGGAGTAAAATAAAAAGGGATCTGGATCCAAAAAGGAGTATCCTTTAAATTGAAGTATAGTTGGAAGGCTGTGTTGGAAGATATTTAAAAATATATATATATAGGTCCTCGCAACCACTCATGTTGTGTGCGTTATATTTTTTTACACGAGTGGAAGGGACCTACAGTTTTGTGCCGTATCCGAAGGGCAATTTGTTTTGAGAAGCATTCTCGTGATAACAATATTCTCGGATGTTTGTCAGACGCACGTTCGAGAGGTGGGACCGTGAAAAAACTTTTTTGGTATTTTCTGGGATTCGAACTTGAAACCTCACGCGCAGTGATCCGACACACTAATCACTTGCGCCACGCCGCCCACTAGACCATGGATTTGACATATCCCCAAAGGAAAGAGTGCAGAGGTGCCAAATTACACGAACGAGGCGGCCAATTGACTGGTGGATTTCTGGAGATAAAAAGATCACCAAACTTCGACTTTAATTACGCGATTTTTTGGCCAGCTGTGTGACATGTGGCACGGTCGTGTTGAAACAACATACGTTTCAAGTCATCCTCTTACAGTTTATCCCAAGAAAAGTCAGTCAACTTGGTCCGGAAATGATCTCCATTGACTCCGACCGCGTTTTAGCATCATTGAAAAAGAAGCGCCTTCAGCAACTTTTGTATATATAATTATATATAGATATAATTGCATTTTGTGAATGGCTACGGTTTGCATTTGTGCAATGCAACAAATTCATTTAATAACTAAGCCGTTGAGCCAGAAATGAGCTTCATCGCGGAGAATGCGAAAATTTGTGTTAGCGCACTTAAAGTTGTCGCAACCGAACACGAACTTTGATGAAAAATTCGGATAAATTGCAAACGTTGTTGAATCGTATACTTTTCCATGATTAAATAGATAAAATATAAAAATCACGAAGTCATCCATGAGTTTTGCCGACCGATGACCAATTTTTAAAGTAAATTTGAACAATTTGGTAGCGTTACTCAAATGCGAATCTATTCCTGGTGATTTGCCAGACTATACTGAACATAAATGCTAAAAAAAGCATGCAGGATGACAGCACGATTTGACACTTACCCCTACCAATTGTGTGCGCCTTACCAACATAAATATGTGGTTGAAGTGCAAACGTATTATTAAATGCATAAACCGTACACGCACACGGAGCACACAACAGCTGATGCATCTACTAAGTTTATGTATGTATATATATGTATATATTTTGCGCAACAGCTCTTTAAGTGCCAGGGCCTAGCTTCTCGCAACCACTCATGTTGTGTGCGTTATATTTTCCACACGAATGGAAGGGACCTACAGTTTAGTGCCGTATCCGGAGGGCAATTTGTTTTGAGAAGCTTTTTCGAGACAACAATACTCTCGGATGTTTATCAGACGCTCGCGAGAGGTGGGACCGTGAAAAAAACTGTTTGGTGTTTTCTGGGATTCGAGCTTGGAACCTCACGCGCAGTGATCCGACACACTAACCACTTACGCCACGGCGCCCACATCTACATCTACTAAGTTTACATGACTGGATTGAGAGATCGGATTGAAACAGCATTGAGTTTCGATTCGCCTTTTCGCTAAGAATCAAACGAAAGACACTTTGCCACTGCTTCTCCCTGTACGAAGCTCTTTTTCTTTCAGTACTCTCTCTTCGTTCTCTATCTGCCAAACTCGATCTTCTGATCCGCGTTTATATATAAAATCTCAACTCCATTTCAGAAAACTTTGTGATAGGATAAAGTCAATCGTATCTGCGTTTATATGGCACCGGAACCGAATTGAATCCGGATTCAATCCGTAGTAATCCACACCAACCTAAACTCATAGTTGACTTATGGATATGTGCTACTCATCAATCTTTCTCCTATACATCTTCTCATCGCTCTCTAGCGCATATCCAAACATACATTCGAACTTACGCGCTGGCTCTGACCGTTCACCAGTTGATGGCCCAGATAACTATCTTGTCGGATGCTAGAAATTACTTTTATTACGCGAGATGTAAGACTTTCGACTTTTATCAATTGCCTTCTATCACTTAAACAATTGGAAAACCCCCTTAGTATTGACGAGTGAAAATCCAACGATTTAAGCTTACTTATCTAAAAGTAAAGTGTGACGTACTCTATCAAAAGCTTTTGTAAAATTTGTGTAGAGAATGTCACTTATAAAATGAACAAAATTAAATATCAAGTGGTAAACCATCTATGTACTAACCGCGGCCGACGCTGCTTGATTTTGGTAATCGGACGAGCCTGGTTGATCGTTTCATGTTTGATTTTTGTATCGAGGTCATTCCTATTCACTAGCCTCGCCAAAGAAATTTCACTTCAAAAACATCATTTACCCTATTTTTAATATTTTTTTTTTAATTTTTCGCATCAACTTATTCGGAGACAAGTCCATTTTTTTTTTATCAAGCAGCTCTATAGCATACAGACAGATAGGGAGATACATACGTAAGTGCTCCGTTTTTACCTTTAAAGTCGGGAACACTAAATATTAGTATATGTACATATGTTTGCGTCAATTTCCTGTATCAGAACAGCTTCACGTATGTATATCCCAGATGACTTAAAATTCGAATGCTAAGCGTAGTCTTATCACAACTATTCGTTGCAGATTCATATATAAAATTTGTTTCCATAGAGTTTAGAAGTGTGTTACACTTAATGCCCTATAAATTCGGAATCTGATTTACAAGCTGTGAGGCCAAGGGAGAACAAAGTGTGCACATGTTCATAAACCTGCTCGCAATAATGTTATAAGTACATATAGTTATTATAGTGTTTCCATCTGTGGGAAAAAATCGTAATGTCACTATAGTCGATAAACGATCACCCACTCTTACTACAAGCCGATATACGCATCCCAATAAACACGTAAACCTTCCTATGAGCACCCAGCTCATTCAAATAAGTTTCCAATTCATGCAATTCCCAATTCGCAAAATATTCCTCTTCTTTTTTCAACTAAACAGGAAATGAGAAAAATCGCAAATCCTACAACACAGGCTAAGGTAGGTATATGTACTTCCCACTCAACAACAAACGACAAAAAAAAAATCCCATAAATCACTCAAATATCCACTCAAAATAAAACGACGAACAAAATCAAAATAATGTCTCTGCAAATCCAAAATAAGTACAAAAAAAGAAACTTATAAAACTGGAAGTAGGTAGGCCAGACCCGAACTGTGCACCAGAAAAAAGGAGTCAACGCACTACCACAAACAACCAAGTGTGTTTCTTTACTTCTTATACCATGGATGAGATGCCTGTCTAATGCTGATACTGCTGGGGCTGCTGACTGCTAGCAATGCCACTACTCGCTCGCTACAAAAAGCCCATTAAAAGATCGTAAAAATGTTTACGACCGCATGAGAATCTTCTTAATACGATCTTTTATTATTGGAATTTTTCTGCTGCTTTTCATATACGCGCATTCATCCTTCTCCATCTCCGCCCCAGCACCAATCCGCCCTTCGGTAAGTTGCTGAGTTATATTTGAGGCTTTTCGGGGCTAAGAAAGAGCAGCCTACCCCACCGCCACCATCGTCGTCGTCACCACTTAACATACATCTTTGCAATTTCTTCAGCAGTACGGGGCACTGGAGAATGATGATGCCGCCTATAAAATGTACAAAATTGTATGTAAGCGTAAATATCCCGATGAGGATGGGAAGCAGCATCAGCAGCAAAAAAAAAAAGTATCGAAGGGAATGCTGCTTCAGCTTTTGTATCCATTATAATATACATATAATTTTTTTTTTATCCGACTCATCCCCCTCCACTGTGAATAAATGATTCTGGTCCTGGTTGTTTTACTTTGTCGATATTCGAATTTTACCGCGTGCTCTCATCCTGCGTGTGGATGAAAGCGAATCCTCACAGAACCACTTAGGTGAGTCGTGGATTTTATTTCCCTTCGACACATCTATGAGATAATTTTGAGTATTTATTAGCAAAATGCATTACTTTTATCACTCGGTCCTGAAAAAAGGACGAACATGTTTCGTGACACAACACACCAGTGCACTTCCTTATCCATGATGTAACAAGGGTTGCAATTTTCGATGCAATCAGGACAATACACAGGTGAGGCCAAATTATGACAACTGCCATCTATTGGTAGATAAGGGATGCTATTTTCCAATTCGCATCCTTGTCGGTAACACAGTGCACATGCAATTCATGCGCACAACCATGGTACGCAACCAGAAATAAAAAGGACTACGACTGCAAAAACACACAACAATAACATCATTCGTCACCTCATCACAATCATCATTCTCATCATCTACACGGGCCATCAATGAAATTCGTCAACAGACGATTAAATTTATTGTTATGCGCCATGCGGTTGATGGACATCAAAGGAGCTGTTCTATGGCTGTTGTTGCTGTACGAAACGAGTACGTTTCGTTTTTATTTGCGTCGCTGTCGCTCCAACAAAGGATGCACGCGATGATTGTTCCTGATTACCGTATGAGTTATTATTTTGATGATGCAGTGTTTATAGCCGCATAAAAAGCTGAGGTAATTAGTAAATATTTGCGCATAAAAATAAACATAATACTACACGGTGATGTAGTCCTCCTCAACTCTCCCCTCTGTGGTACAACAGTGAGTGAGTTCGGGGAAACAAATGGAATTCTGGTATATTTGATTGTTGGTTGATTTTCCCCCTCACCTACAGAACAGAGCCAGAAAAAAAAAAAATCAACATTCAACATTCCCATTGGGGAGCTCGTATAAAATTAATTTGTGCGAGGGGCCTAGGTGCAATTGCCTCCAAAAAGGCGTGCGAGTTGATAGAGATAATAAAAGAATAATGGAAATGTTCGTTGTGTATATTTTTGGAAATCTTAATTTAGAAGGAACAGACAAAACAACGATGACGACAATGACGGGGCGACGACGGTGGTGATGACATTCTCAAGTGAGTGACGTTGGTGGATGTGTCAACACACTATGATGGGCTTAATGTGATTCCATCTGATTTGTCATGTCAATGACCAATTTAGGGAATGGAGAGACGGATTTTTTTTTGTAGCGCGGTGGTGGATGAATTGCGCCGTGTAAAGAATGAGTGTAATTAGTACTGTAGATATGACAGATTACAGAAAAGTGTATTGAATAGTGGCAGGTAGATGTTTTCATACAGAGTTTCCCAACCGTCTATGTTTATACGCTTACGTCTAAGTAGGTTCAAACTTCGCAAACGTCCGGGCTTCATTAGGTGGCACTTTAAGCTCGAAATAGCCTAGTATACGGATCAAACGTCGTCCATATATAGAGAAGACTTACTTTAATTTACTTATTTTCTTTCAGCCCTCGAGAGCATACCTAGGGCATCAACAACGCCTGTACTCCATCTTAGTCGGAGTTCTACAACACGTTTGAGCTGCTTCCAGCTCAATTCCTCCTAAACTGTTCTGCGGCACGTTTGACAAGGGCATCCGTCTGTTCTCCCTGTCTGGGTGAGCGGATTCCACTGCAATGGAGTTGTCGTCGCGCCGTATTATGTGGCCGATCATATGCCACGTTTTCCTCCGTATAGTAGTGCCTACAGGTTCTTGGCCCATTTTCTGATAATGCTGTTCATTAGAGATAAGGTTGGGCCAAAGATCTCAATATGATTTTAGACATCTGTTTACGAAGGTTTGCAGCTTGCGTGTGTTAGCGGTATTCACCTTCCAAGTACCGCACCCATATACTCGTAGCAGTATACTGATACTGTCTACTTTATCGACTTGCTGTCTGGTTGAGTTAAGCGGTGGAAGTTGAAGTGCTTAGGGCTTTTGTTTTGGCTGTGTTTATTTGGCACTTTATTTGCCTCAGCTGCTAGATTGTGGGTCATCAGGTGGAGGTTCATTATCCGATGTGAAAATAGGCAAACATTGTCAGCGTAGTCAAGGTGTTTTAGGTGGGATGTCATAGTATATTGAATTCCATGGTTTCTTTGCGACACTCTTTCCGCACTCCACTTTTAACTTTAAAATCCTCTGACACATTACCATTATGTAAGGCGTGACACTTGCTACCTTCGTATGCAGAATTGATAATAGCTATGAATTCCTCTGGTATGGCTCTCATGCGCAAGGCCATTCGGACGTCGATACACAGTAAATTTAGCGGACACCTGTATTCAGCGCATTGCTTTATTATATTCCGTAAGATATTTATGTGAGCGACGCAGAAGCTTTTATCGCGAAAGCCTGTCTGTTCGACTTCGTTCTTTCATAATAATTATTATCTTCGCTACGACCGGTAAAACGCATATATTTCTCCAGTTTCCACAATCCATCAGATTTAACTGTTTGGAACCTTGATGTTTATCCCTCTTTTTCACTCCTGTGAAAATTGCTCATTTTCCCACGCTCTTCGTATGCGGGTGCAGCAGTTCTGCCGATGTGTTTGACACTTAGGGACTTGATTGCTGCTGTGATTTCGGGTTTACTGGCAGGTCTGGTATGAATTAGGAAATTTGTTGCTTCGGAAGACTCATTTGAATTCGTGAACTCAGCGTTATTGTCTAAGTGGTTTAGAACTGTAGCAAAATGTTCTCTCCATTTAATGAGCTGGTCTTCATTAGAGATTAGTAGGTTACCATCTTAACTCTTCACTGGGTATTGTTTGGAGTACCGACCACCAATAAACTCCTTGGTGATGCTACAGACAGTTCTACTATCGCACCTGCTTACTGCTTCTTCATCCCTCTCTTGTCTTATCTTACAATACGCTACACTTCCTTCTTCTTCACGCAATACCTATGGGGCTTCTAGCTCAGTTCTCTCTACTGCTCAGGCCGCTACAATCCGACCAACTGATAATCAAAGCGTTGGGTTTTGGAACATCTTGGGGTGTTCACGATAACACGATAACGAGATGACCGATTAATAAGCTAGAAAGACCTAGAACTGGAGAAATCAATGGTCGATAGCTCAATTCAGACCCCCATGGTATTTGTAGAATCCAGTATAGTCCAAGGCTATTCCAAAAGTTGACGAATGACCGCATTTCAAGAGCACTCTGGTCACGTTACAACAAAAGAAGAACAAAGGAAGTCCTTGCATTTAGTGTACTACACTTCGTTCTTCTAACAGGTATTACCGCAGAACACAACTTGCTGGCGGGAAGATATAAGTAGACCTAAGCAGGGGTTGTAGCGATGTAGACGCGGATGATGGCACAAAATGGTACCCCATTGTGACTTATGGCCCACCCTGTACAAATGAAAAAATTGTATTTAGATTAGATTTAGATTGCTCTCTGTTTGACGAAACTTGAATTCTCGGGTAAGAAAACTCACTCTCTTGGATTCTTTACGCCACTTTTCTACTATTTATCTTAGCCAGATATAGACCTACGATTTCTTCAGAGTTTCTTCTAAGTTTCAAGATTTTAATAAGATTATCTGAATAATCAGCATAATAACTCTTTTTCTTCGTTACTCTTACTCTTTTTACTTACTTTTTGTTCCTTACTCAGAACATTTTCATTGCCATTTTGGGTTGTCTCTACTAGGACACTGTTTATGGTATTTAATTGTAGCTTATATTCAACCAAGATTCGCATCAATTCTTTGATTTACACAGCAAATATTTCAAAACCAGACTGAGCTTTTCTGAGAAGACGCGTGCTCAAGGTGTCTCATCCACCATGGGTAAATCCAAAAGATATTATATTATTTAGTCCATATTCCTGTGGCTGATCCATTCTTAATAAGGCTTCTATTGTACCTTCAATAAGACGAACTCGCATTATACATATCTAGATCGCTTATTTCATGTATGAAGCTGAAGCGCATAGATGGTACCGTGCCAGTGTCACGTGCCTTCACGGTGCAAACGAAGTGCAAGAAGTTGATCCCAATGTATTTATTTCTCACAAAATATCCAATTTACTTTTAAACTTTTTTCGAGAGCCCTGAATCAGCCCTGAAAAATCTTTATTACGTGAGCTCTGAATATGTCGAAGTAACTCATATAAGCCATCCGCCAACCTGGCTGTATACCATTTATTGTTATGCGCCATTTATAAACCTAAAATAAAATAGTATACCATTTCTTCGTTGAATAAATCTAGATTGAAATTACTAATGTTTAAATATACAGAGACGCTGTTTAGCGTGGATGGTCATACTTCTTTCGAGCAAATTTATTGACGCAATAATAAGTAACAAAATACCTTAACTCCCAATTTAAGTATGTAGTCACATTTTATGCAATGCAAAACACCTGGTTTCGTTGGTCTTCCATTAAAATGTTAAAACAAGTTCTCTTTCCCATTCAACTGAGTCCTTCCTTCGCCTATACACAAAAAAAAAAATAAAAGATAAATATATACAAACGACTGAGCATAATTTACCAACTTTAGGGTCATTGCATTCAGTCCGTCTTGGATGTTAAAAACTTTCGCAATCTCGTTAGCCCTCCTTGGACATTAGAAGTCTCACTCACTCCCCCCATTGTATGTTCCTTCACCTATCACAACAAAAGGATTTCCGAGTCTCCTTGAGACGCAAAATTATAAACAAAACTCCGTTCTCCCTAAAATACCCCATACAGATAACAGAATCCATGCAAAGTAACAAAGGAAATCCCTTTCCTTCTAGCGGTATCAGGAAGCATCGAACGCATACACAAATCCAGTTGTGCGGTTAATGACAATCACACAAACACACACAGTGTAAGGAATGAAACTATTTTAATAAAATTCCCAGATACTCACATAACTGCAGAGCATCTCCTGAAACCAGAATGGCTGCTGAATACACCAGGTTATTCTTACCCTCGTAGAGTGAATCCCAACACCAAAAGGTGGGCATTGTGCGCCGCCTAAGGAGGTGTTCACTTACACAAAACTGCGGCTTTCAACTTCCCAGACATCTTTATGATCCGACTGGGTACCCTTGTTTCCCTTTTCGCATGGTTAACTTCAGCAACTTCTTGTTCGTCTCTTCTGCATATTCCATTGGACTATGAAAGGTCGGACCCCACAACTACCGTGGTGGGGTGGCCTAGCCACCGTTTGAGTTGAAGCACCCATACAAAGTGCCAAGTATATGTGCTCATCGCTACAACTAAAACACTTAAATAATGGGGTACATTCCATCCGAAAGAGTGGGGGGGCGGCATACTTGGGTATGCTGTGCGCGCATAAATAGGACCTAGGGAAACCCTTGCTAAAATAATTGATTCTGGTTCATTAAAAAGCGCAATATACCGAGATGAGTGCTATGTGTATCTCTTTGCATCTACACACGTATTATACAGGATTATTGTTGTCTCGGGTACGGCACCAACCCTCTCCGCCCACGAAAGGGTATTTGGGGAATTCAGGAAAACCATTCGACGTTGATTCGTTCGTTTCGGGGCAGCAGCAAACAATTGGAATCGGAATGTGGTGGTCATACACAAATTTCCTTGTTACGAGTACAAGGCGAAATCTAACAAGGTATAAACAAGGACAATTGATGTGAAGAGTACATGCACGCACGCACACATACATACGTACGCAGCAAACAGTGCTTAGCAAATAAAATTAATTTTATTAAAAAGGTAAAACGACATGCGGATGCGGCGAAAGGCCAAGGATAAGAGAGAGGTCCGTCCGTGTAGATATTTCGCAATAAATTGTCCATTAAATGTTTTTCACAGACCGTTGTGGATTTGTTTGGATGAAATAAATGCCAGAGAGAGATAGAGTGAGGGTCCGGTTCAAATGTAATATGTTTGGAAACAGGAATTTTCCTAGTACTGGTATATGTATTTTTATTTAATTACATTTGTGCAGTTAGTACGGTTGGGCGATTGAAATTTTAATTAAATGTACGATTTTCGTGGTTTAGATTATCTGGAGAACGTTTCACTATCTCTTGACATACTTCGTGGTATTGGAATAACTGTTTCTATCTTTTACGAGATGAATAGAATGGCCTTCAAGGAAGTGGTGGTCGACGAATGAAAATGAATTGTTCCATTTTCGAAGTTATGTAACTTTTGTGACACAAGTTGTATCTGCAATAACATAATCATTGGTATTACGACTATGAACGTCACAGGCATTTTATTACTAAAACAAGTTTCCAGTTTTTAGCTACAGAAGTTTTAGAACATCGTCAAAATTGTAATACAATCTATTTAAAAGTAAAATGCCAGGCAGACTACATTCCTGCATAACCATCTCCATGAACTAAACGGCAGTGAATAGAGTTTTACAAGCAGAGAAAAAGTATGTTTGCAGCTAACTAAGATATGTTTGCATTAAATAAATATCACTTGAGAACTATTGTGACGTATGACATCACATACCCCCTTCGGGTAGGGGTCAGAATATACCCTCCGTATACCGAGTATGGTGTATACAAAAACATGCAATGAACAAAACAAAAGATTTTAATACCCCAGGTGGCAGTCAAGGTACACTGGCAAATCCACCCTCTTCGGAGGTCGGCTCTACGGATTCTGGGGAGAGCCACTTATTGCACCTAATAAATCCCTTCTCAAAAAGTACAAGGGTATCTCGATCTCCACCAACAAGATCGAACGTCTCCGGAAAAAGAAGTCCGCCGGAAGCGCAAGCGCGTGAAAAACGGGACTCAGCGAAATCAAAAAGCTTTCAGGAGGAAAACGACGTACTTCGTACCAAGCTTACCGAAATGGAGCTACTCTATCGTGAGCTTAAGAAAGAAGTAGATTTACTCAGGCAAGAAAATAATGCCTTAAAAAAGTCGTATCTACAAAAAGAAAATACAGTTAGCCCACAACGCTCACCTAGTCGCGAATACCAGACGGACGAAGAAGAGCTAATACACGAAACGAATTGGATCGAAAAGAAACGACCTAGCAAAAAACGCAAAGCTGGTTCGTCACCGGAAGTCGAGCCACAAAAAGATGAAAAGCGCAAGGAGTTGCACGAAAAGCAACAACAAAAAAAAAATACGTCCTCCGCCACCGATAAACGTCGTCGGAATTACGGACTATAATAAGTTGCATTGCCTCATTAAAGGAACTGCGACATCGAAGTTTAAGGTGACATCTCTGCGAAACAATACGTGGAAAATCAATGTCGATGATGCCGACGGTTACCGATCAGTATCTAAAAAATTGAATGCCGAAAAGATTCAGTGGTATATTTACGAAAATAAGTTAGAAAGACCACTGCGTGTTGAAGCAAGGGGACTCCACCCCTCGTGCACCAAAGAAGATGTTATAAACGACCTTCAAGACAAAGGCTTTAAAATTCTTGATGCCGTCAATATTATCAAGAAGGAGAAGCAACAGTCGGAGGGAGATCAGGAAAAATTGGTAAGGCGTGGTCTTCCACTATTCATGCTAAGTTTCGATAAAGACGAAAATAAAGATGTTATTTATGGTATTAAGACTATTTTAAACATCGTGGTCAAAATCGAAGCTATGCGTAAGAGCTCCAGATCGATCCCGCAGTGTAAGCGCTGTCAAGGTTTCAATCACACGCAGACTTACTGCCAGAAAGAACCACGATGCGTCAAATGCGCAGGTTAACATCTCTCAGATGAGTGTCGCCTGAATAAGCAAACTCCAGCCACTTGCATAAACTGTAAAGGAAAACACCCTGCGAACTATCGAGGTTGCGAAGTGGCGAAAGAGCTCCAAAAAAGGCGCGATACGCTCAAAAATTCCATGGGCACGAATCCAAAACCAATTAAGAATAGACCCAAAATAGCTACGAAAAAAGCAGCGAAAGATAAAAAATCCGTCAATATTCTCTTAAGATCGGGTAATGAAGAAACACCCAAACGTAGTAGAGAAAAGGTGACCGGAACTAAATCCTCGAATATTGGCGTATTAAAAAACCTCAAATTCAAGCCGCCCCAATTAGGAAAAATCAAAACGAATGGGCCAGGTATGATCCAGAGAAAGCGCAAGTTTTTGCCACCCACCTGGACGAAACTTTCAAACCGTTGGGTGGACAAGCTCTTATTCAAAATATTAATACGTCGTATATGCCAATAGCGTAATAAGAAATGCAACGCTTACTGAAATTAAGGAAGAAATAAAGAAACTTAAACCGAAGAAGGCTTCTGGATACGACCTAATTACGGAGAAGTTCTTAAAGCACTACCAAGAAAAGCTCTAATTAAGCTTCTGTTCATTATAAACGCCGCGATTAGACTACAATATGTTCCCAGTCAATGGAAAGTCGCCGAAGTCATAATGGTCCTTAAGCCCGGAAAACCTCCGAATGAAAAAACGTCTTATAGACCGATTTCGCTTCTACCAATTATATCCAAAATGTTCGAGAGAATATTGATTAGGCGAATACAGCTGGTTATAGAAGAAGGGCATCTCATTCCGGATCATCAATTCGGATTCAGAAGTAAGCATTCTACAGTTGAACAAGTACATCGAATAACACATGTAATCGAAAAGTCACTTGAAGAAAAAAAATATTTGTTCAAGCGTATTCCTTGACGTGTCTCAAGCCTTTGACAAGGTCTGGCCCGAAGGCTTAAAGTTTAAATTACGACAAGTTCTGCCAGAGCACCTATATAATATTTTGAAGAACTACCTTACGAATAGACTATTCCGCGTCAAATGTGGAAACGAATATTCTGATTTTAAGGAAATAATGGCTGGGGTGCCGCAAGGAAGCGTTCTTGGTCCGGTCTTATATCTATTATACACTCGTGATATACCGCAAGTAGAAGGCACTGAGCTAGCTACATTTGCCGACGACACTGCTATCTTGGCAGTAGGTAAAACGGTCGAAGATACTACAGAAAAACTGCAAGAAGCCTTGGATAGAGTAAATGAATGGACAAAGGTTTGGCGAATCGCACTTAACGAGACCAAATCTGTTCATGTAAATTTTACTTATAAGAAAGTAAATAATCTGCCGATCTTTCCAAACTCGGTTCAAATTCCGATTGCAAACGAGGCTAAGTATCTTGGAATGACACTTGATACAAAGCTGAAATGGAAAACGCACGTTAAGAAAAAACGCAAAGAACTAGATAACAAATATCGCGAAATGTATTGGTTACCTGGAAAATATTCCAAGCTTAATATAGAGAACAAACTGCTTTTATATAAGCAAGTGCTAAAGCCTGTATGGACATATGGTATACAACTTTGGGGTTGTACCAAAATAAGTAATATTAAAATTTTACAAACTTTTGAAAACAAAGTGCTAAGAGGTATTGTAAATGCGCCATGGTATATCAGAAATAGCGATATCCACAGAGATCTTGGCATTAAATCAGTCGAAGACGAAATCAAAAACTACGCGAGAAAGCATAAAAGTCGACTAGAAAGTCACGTTAATATAACAGTCCTCCAAGTTTTGGAAGAAAGAAACTTACTACGCCGTCTACAAAGAACAAAACCTTTAGACTTAGCGCGATAAGTAACCGCGTCTAAACTGCGGAGCTAGCAGGAACTTCTAATGGGAAGGTACCTGCAAAACGTCCTTATTTCGTGAAAGGAAAACTACTTGATAAGTCGAATACTTAGTTGTAGTAAAAAAATATAAACAAGTTTGTTTTGAAGGGAGGTTTTTTAGTGGGTAAGAATCCCACACTACTATGACCACGCGCTGTCGATCCTCATAGTTTCTTGTTGAAGATTTTCTCCTACCCTAGGAAAAAAAAATAAAAATTTGACATCACATAATACATTAGATACTTTCCAAAATCTGCACGAATTTGTTTGTGGAAAATATGTTTTGTTTGCCTAGGGAGTAGTGGAAAATGGTAATGCGCACGAGAAACAGGCCCGCTATGTTTCAAGTAGTGTGAGACTTGCACTCTTACTTACTAAAAAAACACTTTTAACCCCATTTTAACCTGCCACCATGCATTCCGGAACCACTTTAACATTACTTCATAGTGGAGTCGTTTTGTTGCCCCTCTGGGGACCGTCTTTTTCATTTATCTCCTGATGCGGGCTTATAGTATCTTGCCGGTAAGGCTTTCATGAATTCGTTAAACTTAATTTGTGTGTTTTTCTTCCTCCTCTCTCTTTTTAGATTTGAGTACCTTCTCAATGAATAAGCGGGATCGGGAAATAATAATAATAATTATAAATTAATATTTATTTTGGGCTTGATTATAATTATGTTAACAGCAGATATATTATTATTTTTCTATTTAGAAGTCTAAGAAAGATAGATAGTTTAATGAAGCTGGTTTCAGAGACTCTCAAAATATTTTATAGTCAATTTCTCTCACAATTAGGGAAGGAGGCTATGCAAAAAAGTAAATAATAGAGAATTATCTTGATACCTGAATAAATTCAATTTGAATGCAAATATTAAACAGAAAGAAGAAGCAATCTGCAGGTTAAACAACTGACATTAAGGAGAACAATCATTTGATCTGCACAAGCGGCGTTCGTATCTCAAATCGATAGCTACAAGGTAGAACATCAACATATTATACTATTCGTTCAGGACAAGTGAAGTGTATCTAAGTTTCCACCAAGAATTTGCGTAACTTTATCATTTTGTTTCGGCGCCGGATTCATGTTTTATTTATTTCACCTACACCTAGGGGAAAGCACTGCAATAGCATGATATTACGATTATGGCGAACTTAAAAAACGTGGTCTTATACTTCTGCTCGTCTGTAACTCGGTCTGCAGTCTAAACGGCTGGACGAATTTGCTTTATATCTGGGTTCTATGGGCATAATGCCCACAGGCAAAATCGCTGTTTTCATTCTAGCACTAAAACCAATGGTACTTTACTTATGGCTTATACCCTCACAAGATAAGTACACTCATACCTCGCTATACGCCCTTCCGCTACAACGGCCTTTTTTTTACTTTGTTTCCGGTTTACGGGCAATATTTTTCGTTACAACGGGAAAAAAAACATTCTTAAGTCTTCTTAAAATACAAGAATATACATTATGTACTTTGCTTATTTCGGATAATATTCCAGAGCTTCCGGTTAACTTAGGTAACCTATCTGAAAATGTAAAAGTGGAGTATCTTCCCAAAAACACAATGGCCCTTATTCAGCCTATGAATCAGAGTACAATAGTCACTTTTATAGCATATTATTTGCGCAGAACTTTTCAAAGGCTTTTTAATGAAACGGATGGAAGATAATCTATCAAGTAATATAGCAGATCAAAGGTATGGAACAGCTAAATCGACTGCACCGATTAGCCTGTGTCGGCATTACCGGAGCAATGAAAACGTAACAGACGGCATCATTAGGTACAATACTTAATCTCACGCCACTGCACCTCATAATGCAGAAAGAAGCTTTGCTAAGTGCTCTTGGGCTACCTCAAATACAAAAACTTAAGCCCGGCCATCTGAGCATTCTTGAAAACGTCCAAAACAACCCAATCTTCAAGATTCCAGATACGATGCTCAAGAGATTTCGGTGCTCCAGGAAATTCAAAGTGGTCATTAGAAGATAGAGAAACAAAGGTCTCAAGACACCACCCAACGCACCAATCTTCTTACATTGGACCTGAACCCTTTTGCGGTTTACCCACCAGCCAGATTAAAATAGAGCTATTTCGCTGGGAACGCGAACAAATGCTCTCACACTGGAATGCACAACCCGGCCTAAGGTATTCCAAGAAATTGATTAATTTCTCAAAAAATAGAACTAGAGACATTCTATCAATGAGCAAACAGAATGCTAAGATCCTTACTGAATTCCTAACCGGACACTGCTCTCTCAACTACCATCTCAAGCAAATGGGCTGTGTTCAATCGGAAACGTGCCATCTCTGCCTTGAAGATACCGAAACAGCCCATCACATACTCTGTGATTTCCCGGCCATAGCCAGACTGAGGCTAAAGCACTTTGATAAGGGCGTCACATCACCTTCTGATGTCACCTTCCCCTCAGCTCGAACTATCATTAGCTTCATTAATGAACTTGATTTCAGGTAGTTGACAAACTCAAAATAATCAACCAGGGAATAGCACAAAGATCTGTTTAGGTCACAGTGCTCCGGGGGTCATTCTATGCCTTTCGTCCCCCTTTACCTAAAAAAAAAAAAAACCCACAAATCATACACATTGGAAAATGGCAGTACCGGAACTGGGTCTCTGGTCCCAACTTTCAGCGTGTGGCAGCGCTTTGTACATCACCTACCATTTTCCAAGTAGAAGTCCATGCGATAGAACTACATATGTATTTGGGAATGCCTGAGGAGAAACACTACCGGAACCCGCATCTTTATGCATTCAGACAGCCAGGCAGCGCTAAGGGCCCCTAATTCCTATACGGTAGGGTCAAAGCTCGTATGGGACTGTCTCGACATCTTTGATAACCTCGCATCTACAAATAAGGTTATCGTAGCATGGATTCCTGGACACGAAGATTTTGAGGGGAGCGAACGAGCAAACTGTCGGGCGAGGCGACCGTGAACCCTACTTCGGGGTACCACGCAGTGACATCCACCCCACAATAACAAAATAGGAAGCTAAAGGACTCGCCGAAGACTAAGTCAACCAAAAGGGATTAAGACAAGCGAAGAAGTTCATAAACCCCAACAGAAATAGAGCCAGCAAGCTACTTGAACTAAGCAAAGACGATTTGACAACTCTAACGGGCTACCTAACCGGAAACTGTCCACTCAGGTCCCAGCTAAATAAAATAAAACTTTCAGATACGGCCATGTGCAGACTCTGCGGGGAACAAAGAGAAACAGCAGACACAGACCCTGGGCATTCACAAACAACATTTTTTGTGAATGCCCAGGGGCTGCACAAAGAAACGATTACTCACCTAACGCAGGTCTCGATGAGCCCAGCGGATACTTGGAACATGGAACCCAAGACATTATTGAGGTTTATTAAGAGCCTCCATTTTTAATTATGGTTGGCCATTGGGCCAGCACAATAACATAGATCTTGCAGTGTACTTGGGCTCCAATCATCGTATCGTATCGTATCGCATCTATGAAATAATTTTGGAAGAACTACAACATCAAAGATGCCGTTTACAACATAAACGAGTCTTGGAATGATTTGAAATCAACAACGATGAATCATGTTTGGAAGAAACTATGGCCGGAATGTATTACCAACGGCCAATCTGATGCTGATGCTAATCCCTGAAATTAAACGCAATATTTTAAGTCTGGCAATGGAAATCAGATTTGAGTATGTAGAAGACCACGATGTCACCAGTCTTTTAATGCTAACAGAATTTCACTTTAAAATGAACAATTGATGCAGTTGGGATCAAATCAAGAGTCAGATGAAGAGTCTGGGCTTTACACGAGTTGCCAGTTGATATCAAGAAATTTGTGTAAAACACTGCATCATTTCGAAGAGGGATTGGAAATTTTTAACCAAAACGATCTTGACAAAAACGCAGTGCTACAATCTCAAGAGCTGTTAACGTAGCAATTAATTGCTATAAAGAAATTAAAAAAGACTTAAAAAATAAAGCAAAACAACCAACGATGGAACGATTTCTTAAACCCGCTCGTGTATATGACAGCGATTCTTCTTTCAGTTCAAGAACTTCACCAACTTAATTTTTCTCTATTTTTTCTGAATTAATTATGTTTTTTTTCGTTATGTATGTAGATTTTATTTTGGCTCCTGTCAATATTAAATTGAAACGTAACTGTTGTCTGAAGTTAACACAATAAATTTATTTTTTTTATAACGTTTTATCAAGTTCTTAGTTATTTTTTTGAAGTTTTTAAATCAATCTAATGGACTTTGTACGGGTTTGTATGAATAAAAGTAACTCGTTATACAGCATTGCGCTTTACGGCCTGATTTTGTGGAACGTATCTAGGCCGTTAACCGAGGTATGAGTGTATTATAATGTTATTTTAACAAATTAATGTGAAATCCTTTTCAAACATGATGTCTTCCGCCTTTATCTCTAAATGTATCGATGCGAAAAATCTGGAAAAAATTGACAGTACTATATAGAATTATTAGTTGGTTATAAAAAAAACTGTAGCTGTGCACATGGTTAGATGACAAAATAGCAAATATGGGGTATCTCTTATCCTAATTCTATCAGGTTTCAATACCTTTCCGGAGAAGGCATATTCACCTCAAACAAAATTCAAAATCGAATCAAAATCTGTTGGGCAGTTTTTGAGAAAAGTGAGTTATATCTTATGCTTACTTAATTCCACTTTGATCAGCATATAAAGAGATATTCTACAGCACTGAGGTGAACTTAATAAGTAAACTTAAATAAACTTCATTCGAAAATTTCTGAATTTCGGGAATGACATTATCTGCACATAAGTAAAATTTAATCCAAATCACCTAAGTTATTCTTGAGGATTTTAAGGTCCACCGTCCTGAAAATTGAGAAACTCAATCGGATAGTGGGTGGTTTCATTCGCTGTATTTTCGAATGTTCTTTTGGGAATGTACTGATCTTGTATCTTGTACAGGAAAGAGTATGCTGCTTTAATATGAGTAAATTTGTTCGCGTGCACTTGACGATAATAGAAAATAGAAACGAGGGAATGAGACTCGGCTGTAACAAGACAGATTTTATTTCGATCTTTTCATCGGAACATATCTATGCTTACCGACTAACCTAATTCTAGTTCAAATTAATAAAGCTAATAACTCTGTTTTTTTTTTTATATGTGGCATATATATTCAAACGACATATCTGTATTATTCTTCTTCCTATTTCGGCGAGGTTATGATCCGAAAACAATGGATCATAACCCTCCCACTTCAGTGCATTTCTACTGATCCGCCTGTGGGGTTCGCCTGCTTGAACTCAGAAAATATCGACAGGCCTCCCGATTTTGGATCACTCAGTTACTGAGGCTAATGAAATGCCGATGTCCAGGCGTTTATAGGCCTGCCTCTCCTGCCTCTCGATGTCTTTGGAACGTTCATTGATATTGCCATTTTAACAGGATTCAAATGATCTCTTCATTGAACGTTGCAATGTCAGCTGAGCTTGTCGCGCTCTGTCTTTCGTAAGATGGTTTCCTTGACGTGAAGGCTTCCGAGGATATTCGAACTTCTTATTCGATCAAGCTTTGTATACGACATCTGTATTAATGTTTGTAATGTAATGTAATGTTTGTTTTTCTATGAGTACAGGGTGTCAGTAAAAGACTCAGATTATCCTTTTTGTGACTGGTGGGGCAATAACGTCTCAATGAGGAGTTGAGTAATAGATAGCTACAAACAAATTTAAATAATTAATTAACTTTGCGATGAAATAGTGAAATAAAACATAGCGTGTAGCATGTGTGGAATTTTAAGAACCATTTAAAGGAAAGTTTCATTAAAATTTATGAAATAGTTTTTAAGCTAAGTCTATTCAAACATACATTCAAATACTTTTATATATTACCAAAGATTTGTATAGACGACATACTTCTAGATATACTCATGCATAGGTACATAGATAAAAAATAGGAATCAGTGTTAAATTGATGGTTCAATATTGTGCGAGACCCGGACCTAGACAATTTGGCGCTAAACAATTGTATATTTTTAAGATGGTTTGGCCTTTTCTAACCTTTTTTTAAGCCACTGGATACCCTATAAGTATTTAGGTCTCGAAACACATAAAATAAATGTTAATTTGACGTGATCACATTTTGTAATGCCGATGGGTATTAATACAAAGGCAAGATCGTTTGACTCAATTCATCGAAATTACCGAACAATCTTCGATAGGCTGATTAACACCATGAATAACATTATGTCATGGTACTAACCAACTATGCTGTATTTCAAACACATATACATCATTTCTCTTCAAATATTTAAACAAACTCTAAAAGAGAATAATCTGCCAAGAATCTGTTTATCTCTCAAAATCTGTTTAAGGCCATTCGCACACAAATTCAATAAGTCAAATGATCTATCTTATGGGCACCAGACCCTAAAAGTGCTACATACACTAATCGTACTCAGACACCTTTCAGGTAAAATATGGAACTATTTCACTATAACTCAAACGAAAGAGAGATCAGAGTAGTATCATCTCTCTTTCCTCTTCAGTGCAGCATGACAAAAGGTGTTACACCACAAAATGGACTATAACCATTGGCGGCCATCATCCATGTCCGATATGCTGCGGATGATGGTCGAAGAGGCAACAACAACGCAAAACACAACAGTAATAATAATAATTGGATTATGCCTACCTAAGATGAGAATTTTGCTTTTTGAAGACCTTTTCCCACCCTAGTGACATAGTAAACCATTCCATTCATAGCAATCATCCCCTCAACAACGGTGTGCTGCCATTCTCATTCATCCACACCCCATTCGAATTGAGAGAATAATGTTGTCCTCTGAGCCCTTTGATTGCTATTATTGCCTCGTTGTATCTGTCTGCTCAGGGATCACCCTGCACTTAGGGGTGAAATTGTATTTGGCGCTTATTTGATCATTTTGATGACCAGAAAATGCAGCAGATGATAATTTTAGAACAAACAAGTTCGGAATCAACAACCGATTGACAGAGCTGATAGCATTTAAAAGGAAAATAAAAACACTTTAGTGGGAGATAAATATGCGATTCAATGTTGGTTCTTGATTGTACATAAATTTAATTTAAGACAGACACCTTATTGGTGGTGGCAGCGGTCTCGGTGTCGGCGGCGACAAGTTGAACAAGTTCTCGCGCTTTTTTTTCCCTCATTTGCACACGGAGCTAGTCCGTTAATTTATGTCACATTTGCTTTGCATTGCTGAGCTAAAAACTGATGTCGATTGCGAATTTATTACCTTGGAAAACGATTTTATTGGACAGAGAGGGTATCTTGTTTCAAATTTGTGTGTTTTAGTCGATTCGATTTGTTTTGCCAGCCAGTGACTTTTTAGCCGCTTAACCATTGCATATCATTAAAATAGTTTCTCTGCATAAATGTAGATATTAGGTGAAATGTGAAAATATTTTTATTGGAAGATAAGAAATGTATAAATGTGTCTTCTTGTGCGGGATTAGGCGCCTTCAATGTATTAGGAATCGGTGCTGTTTCCACGGATAGTACACAACAGCTAATGAGATTCTTTATTGGAATGCTTTGCTTTGATAGTTTGTCCATGCGCGCAATTTTACAAGATGTTGTAAGGGGTGACAAAAATGTATAGTTTTGGTGTGCATAGATTTCAAGCGAAACTCTTAAGGCACACAAATTTTAAATTCTTAAAATCCAATAAGACCTTTAGTAATTACTCCCAGCGAATATCAATGAAAATGTCATGGCGTGTACCTAAACGATTAATATGGTGATGTTAGCCTGAAAAGCCTTTAAATCACTTCAATGGTGTGATGAATCCATTTATCTTTGATGAATTTAGGTTTAATATATGAGTTTGTTTGATGAGTAGATAAACACCTATGCACCCAGGTCAATAGAGACCAATTGTAGTAGCCATTGGGGGAAAATATCCCATGGAAAATATGCGTACTTGCTCGATACAGAAGATTAATTACTTAATACGCTTGGTTTACAAATCATTTTTGTGTAGGTATCTGCGGGTACTATTCAATGATTTTTCGCTTGATTCTTCGATTAACGACTGAATAAAGGCATTGGAAATGGTTGTGTCTTCCACGTCACCACAATCTTAAGATAGGTTCTTTAATTGGCAGTAATACCTAATAGGATGTGTAGAGAATTCCTGACATTAGTGTAGCACAAGTGTTCAGCGAACTTCATCTGTTATCTGCTCCATTCGAGCTTTATTTCCTGCACGCTTCGAGCTCCAGAGCTCGAGTTTTTTGATTCTGCAGAATGTCCATATGTCCAGGGACCCCGCAGAGCTTACCTTATGCTGCGTTCAAGCACCTTGGGTCTTCTCGAGGAGAATGTTTTAGGGTCTAACTCAATCTATGAAAGCAATGCTATTGTCCGGGGTTTGATTATGTATTTTATCGTAATCAGTGGTACTGTAGAAACATATATTTTGTTGGAAAACAAACTATTGTTAGTTGTAAGCCCTTTAGGCATAGCAATGGCGCAGTGGCTAGCGTGTTTGCTCGTTAACTGAAGTATGCAAGAGACACGTCGTCCTGATTAACATTTTTGATCCATCTACAGAACTCTTGCTGCAACGCACAGAAAGCTGCTTTACTTAGTAAGACTCTAGGCTATATTCGATGGTTTTGCAATCCACACACATTATGCACATTGAGCCGATTATTCCCATTACTGTTAGAACAATTTTTATTTTTAAATTGGTTTCCACATTTGATTGATATTGGAATCGCAATATATAAGAGTTCCTTCAAGAAGTATTCACTACGGGTCTGTTTTATGGTAAGGATAATAAAGAGCAGTTGCATAGCAAGTGAAAGGGTGATTCTCATCGTCCATACAGCTGCAACAGAAATCATGTGCCGTGACATGAATGTCTGAATTAAAAACTGTTTTTTTAGTTTTTAAGTAAATAAATAATTTAAGTTAGTTTACATCGAAAGACATACTTACTTACTTATGTCCTGTATCCCCTTGTGGGTCCTAGGGCCTTACCTACGCCGCCGTGCCATCGTGTACGATTTCTGGAAATGTGTCTGAGTTCTCCCCAAGTCGAGGAGCGTCTTTACATTCCAGAAACCTATCTTTGTCCGGGTACAATAACCAAAAGTCGTCAACATGTGATCATTCCTTATCCGAGGCATAGTGTTGGTTTCTGTAGCAAGCTGGTTTCAGTAACGTTGCTGGCCAACGTTACCTAGTCTAGAATCAAGACCCTAGACAACCCGCACTTGGAATTTTAGCCTACACGTATAAGGGTTTATACGTAAAGTTGCCCGGGGACCACCATTAGGAGGTAAAATAAGCACTTCATCACGAACTTGATTGTTGCGCTACTGGCCAAGCCAAGTTTTGAGCAGTCAGCAGTTTCCCGATCAATCGCAATGCAGGTCCCCAAAGGTTAAGCCGAAAGACAAAGGTTAAGCTTTAAAATTAGCTAACAGCGCTCGCATGGGGTCAGCAACTTGGAATAAGATATACAACTTTAAATCTCTTCTTAATTTGTCATCCAAATGTAGTAGCTTCCATTACACTACCTATGCCTCTGATGGCATCTTAAATACCCAAATATCTATGCCCGAGCTGCAACCAGCTCTAAAGAGCATGAAAAAAAGATGGAATGTGAGCGGAGTTCTACAAAAGTCTCACACCCACTTTTCTAGAACACCTACTAGTACCCTTTAAAAAACTATTAAACACAGAAATGGTCCCTGAAGCCGTTTTAAAATCAATAATTTTTACATCTACAAGAAAGGGGAAGTCTACCGAACATTTTACGGGCATCTCAATCCTTTGTTCTTCAGGAAAAACATTCACTCAAATATTGTACCAAAGTTAATACGTCCGCTGCAAGTGAACAAACGTCTCAGTAAAGGCAGGGTGTCGTGCTGATTTCTCGACTGTGGATCAAATTGTTGTTCTAACGGGTATTGCTGGAAGGTTTTTAAGCAGGAGTAAAAATGATATTATTGGTTTACCGCAGGGATATATTTAGAGTCCTATTCTACCTTCTCTTTACATCGATCATGCGATCAATACACTGCCAGGTGGTGTCAAGCTAGGTGAAACTAAAGTTTTTTTTTTTTTATGGTTGCGCTAAAGGGTGTGTAATCTTCTAAAGATACCAGTAGCCCGAGCTACTGGCATGCACGATTCGCAAACCTGAATACTCGATGCTAGGAATACGCCTACGTAGTAAACCACACCCTGCACACTTCAACCACTCTCCCCGCGGGACTACCGTTGGGTATTACTTCGCGGGGCTGGTTAGCTATTTATGCTCTTCTTTCCCTGTCTTCCGCTCCTTGTTCCAAGAGTGTTGCCGGTTGGACTTGGTTCCTCTCTCTGACTCTTTCCAGCCGCCTAAGTTCCTGCACGATTATCGCTGCAACTTGTTTCACCGCGTCCCATATTGCATTCGATGCTCAATGTTTTCGGGGGTTGGTATTTCTCCAATTTTTTCCTCCAGTTCTCTGTGCTCTATATGAAAACGTGGGCACTGAAAAAATACGTGCTGAGCGTCTTCTGGGGTATCTCCGCAATTTGGACAGTTGGGAGATTCATCGAGCCCAAACCTGTTGAGATACGCTCGAAAGCAGCCATGTCCGGTTAGGAACTGGCTAAGATAGAAATCTACCTCTCCGTGTTTCCGGTCCATCCATTTTTGGATATCCGGTGTAAGTCGATGGGTCCATCTTCCCTTTGAGCACTGGTTCCATCGCTCCTGCCATGCTCGAATGCTTCGCTGTCTTTCTTCCAGCTTGATATTTTTGACTGACGCTTGAGGTTCCTGAATTTTGGCGTCGTAGGTCCTTTGTAGCTCGATAGCCAAGATATCCGCTCGTAACATTCCCGCGATGACACATACTGCCTCGTCTGACACCGTACGAAAGGCACAACATACTCTCAGCGCACATAGTCTGTTGACAAAGTTTAGAGCGTAGGTCTTTTTCATTATAACTTTGGCCCACCCTTGATAGAATAAGTCTCCTTTGTTGTCTAGGTCCTCCTATATTTATCATTATTCTTGATAAGGCACCGCTCACCCGAGCCGCTTTGTCACACGTTCTTTCAAGGTGCTCCTTGTAAGTGAGCCTCGCGTCGATCATCACACCTAGGTATTTGATAACCGATTTTGATGTCGTATTATGATCTCCTACTCTGATGGTGATTTCTCTCTTTTCTTGCGGCTGCTTACGAATACTGCCTCTGTTTTATGTTCGGCGAGCTCTAACCCAACTGCTGCCACCTACCGTTTGGCTTTTCGGATACATTCATTTGCAATATCCTCTATTTCTTCTAGATGTTTTGCAACCACGATAATTGCAATATCATCGGCAAAGCCTATGATTTTTGCCTCATTTGGGATTCCAAGCCTTAGAACCCTATCATACATAATGTTCCAAAGGATAGGGCCTAATACCGATCCTTGTGGAACTCCGCCAGATATGTGGTACTTCTTTACTCCATTGTCGGTATCGAAGAGCAGAAACCGTTTCTCGAAGTAGCTCAGTATTATTTTAATTAAGAACCATGGCACCATCATTGACCTAAGCGATTGCACTATGATTCCCCAATTCGCAGAATTGAACGCGTTTTTGACGTCCAATGTTATTACGGCACCGTATTTCTTTGCACCGCCTCTCCATCTCCTGCCCTGAATAGCTTCTTCCAAAGTTGTGGTAACCCTTCTTATTGCGTCTACTGTAGAACGAGCTTTCCTAAAACCGTACTGTTGGTTGGAGAGTCCCCCGGCTTCACCAATTGCCACTTCTAATCGGCTGCATATGATTCGCTCCAGTATTTTACCCATTGTGTCTAACAGGCATATGGGACGGTATGACGAGGGCTCGTCTGGTGGTTTTTTTCCTTTAGGCAGCAGCACTAGACGTTGCTTTTTCCATTGGTCTGGAAAAACTCCTTCTGTCAGACACTTGTTGTAGAGTTCCACAAATGGTTGCGTATTTGAGTTAATGGCTAATTTAAGGGCCTTGTTCGGTATGCCATCCAATCCAGGTGACTTGGTATCCTCGAATCGCCTGCATACATCCAGGAGTTCCCTTTGCGTGACAGTTGGGATGTCCTGTACTTCCGGAGGTGGCTCTATACGCTCTGCTGGTGTTTGAGGTGAAACTAAAGTAAAAGTCATTTTATGTGCCGGTTATATTGCCATACTCGCCGAAACCCCACAGTCCCTTTAGGTACAAATAAACAAATTCCACCGATACTATTATGTCTGGGTCTTAAAAATGAACACTTAACCAAAGATTATGATTTTCAAACCATCACAACGAAGTTCATCTTCATAGGAGAACTGGTCTTTGGGTACTGAACCCATTTAAGATATGTGGCTTTATGCTAATGAAAAATTGGTGGCGGCAAAAATTGCGACTTACCTAATGTGGTTCCGCTTTTTCGCATATAAGCAAATCGATATCGCATCTAAATTAAGGGGATTCGACGGTACGATAAATACCTGTACGTATTACGCCAACAAAGTCGTTGGTTACCAATATTTCGAGGAATTTGGAATGGTTTAGCTTTCTTTCTCCAAGGGCGTATTTAAACGCCACATGACAACTCCAACATACGCTATTCATGTGCCACCTGATCTTCTCCACAATTTTCGACAGGCAGAATTTTTTTTCTATTTTCTAATAAAGAGATTTGTAGTAATAAAATGTAATAATCTACTAACCTAGGTGGCGCTACAGTTCGAGGTGGACCTGGGCCTCAACCAACAGACCACGGTTACGAACCAGCTGCCTCCACTTGCGCACGCCAAGTTAGTTGAGGTCCCCCTTCACTTGTTTGCGCCACCTACCGCGAGGTCGTCGCCCACGCCACGCCCATCTGGGGTGGATTCGAAGACTTTATTGGGGGTAACGTTGGGCTCCACCCAATCTAAATAACCCAGCTATCTTAGTCGATGTATGTGAACTCTTCTGGTTAAGTCGATGTGGTTATATAGGCCTATAGTTCGACATTGTACCTTCTCCTCCACTCACCGTCTATACAGACGGTACCAAAGATCGCTCGAAGAACTTTTCTCTCGAAATAACCAAGGGCATCCTCATCCGGTCTTGACAAAGCTCATGAATCCGCGCCATACAGCAGGACTGGGATGATTAGTGTCTTATAAAGAGTTACCTTAGTAGTTCGAGGTAGGGTTTTTTTACTCAATTGTCTGCTTAGCCCATAGAAACAACGATTGGCAAGAGTAATTCTTCGTTTGATCTCCCCACTGATGTCATTTGCGGAGCTCCTCATAGATCCTATGTAGACAAAGTCCTGTACTACCTCAAAATGATATCTGTCTATTGTGGCATTCTGTCCAAGACGCCGATGTTGGTTGTCCTTTTTTGTAAACAGCATATATTTTGTTTTGCTTTCATTGACCGCTAGATCTATCTTTGCTGCCTCGATCTCAATGCTCGTAAATGCCCCATTGATGGCCCGCTGAGTTCTAACGATTATGTCAATGTCATCGGCATAAGCGAGTAGTTGTACAGACTGGTAAAAGATTCTACCTCCAGTGTTGGCTTGTGAGTTTCGTACAATTCTCACAAGTACTATGTTAAAGAGATCGCATGATAGCGCGTCACCTTGTCTAAAACCTTTTCTGACATCGAACGGTTCGGTGATGTTCTTACCGACTTTGATAGAGCAATGAGAGTACTCCATCGTCATTCTGCACAGACGGACGAGCTTGCCAGGGATGTGAAGATTAGACATGGCTCTGAATAACTCGTCTCTATACACGCTATCATAGGCAACTTTGAAATCGATGAAGAGGTGATGCGTATCGATTTTATATTCATGGGTTTTTTCCAAGATCTGCCGTAGTGTGAATATTTGGTCAATGGCGGACTTTCCAGGCCTGAAACCGCACTGATAAGGACCTATCAGGTTGGTGAAGATCGATTTTAGGCGTTCACGTAATACGGCAGACAGGATCTTATATGCGATGTTGAGGAGACTTATAACTTTGACTTGGCGCAGTTAAGAGGGTCTCCTAAATCGGGTAAACGATGTTGAGGTTCCATTCATCGGGCATACTTTCGTCCGATCAGATTTTATAGATGAGCTGGTGCATGCTCCTTACCAACTTATCTCCTCCTGCCTTGAAAAGTTCGGCAGCAAGCCCGTCGGCTCCAGCAGCTTTGTTGGATTTGAGTTTAGATATCGCTATCCTCACTTCATTCTGATCGGGTTGACGGGAGTCTTGACTGCCATCGTCACTGTTGAATGGCTCATTCTGCCTGACAGCGGAATATTGATCATCATCGCCGTTTAACAGTCTGCAGAAGTGTTCCTTCCATATCCTCAGCACCGACTGCGATTCTACTACTATGTTGCCATTTTCGTCCCTGCAGGCTTCTGTTCTGGCTTTGAAACCCTGGCATGTTCTTTTTACCCTTTGGTAAAATTTTCGATTATCATTCCTGCAATAGAGTCTCTCAATTTCATCGATCAAGAGCTTCTCATGCTGCTTTTTCTTCTTTGTGAGAAGTCAATGTTCTTCTTTTCTCCTCCGCTCGTAGAGCTCGCGACCAGCTGTAGTCCTCCTATGCAGCGCCACTTTGTACGCCTCTTGTTTTGCTGCATGTGCTTGCCGGCATTCCTCATCAAACCAGGGGTTTCGTTGTGGTGGCCGAGAGAAACCCAGTACATCAAAGGTGGCACCTCTAATGGCTTGTGGGCAACGCTGCCAATGGTCTTCCGCATTTGCTGCTGGCGGCATAGGACTTAGATTATGATTAAAAGAAACTCTATCAGCAAAAGCTCTGGCGGTCTCTTGTGATTGTAGCCGCCCGACGTCAAATTTCCTCACAGTATTTCGTTGATTTCGCTCCGTTCTTGATATCCGCATCCGTACCTTGGCTACAACTAGGTAGTGATCCGAGTCCACGTTGGCTCCTCGGAAAGTAATAATCTATACATATAATAAAATGATAAGTAGGGTCGTCTTTGGGCAGGTATCACGCAAAAACTAATCGACAGATTTTAGCAAAACTTTGCCATTCTCTACCTCAGAGGCTTGGTCCCAATTTATATTCGATATTCCTCAAGGGGATTAAGGTAAATAAACAGAGAGATTAAAAAAAAATAAAAATCGGGCACACCAAAAAAAATTTTACTTTCAAAAAATTACGTTTTAGCTTATTCACTTCTTCAAACATTCCAAAGCCCCAGAATTGAGCACTATAAGTTTCGATGGCTCTGCAGACAGCCAGAAACAGTTTCCACTTTGCACTGAGAGTTATATTTATTTTGCTCTTCGCTGCAGCATTTCGTTTTTCTGCATGCTTTGTAAAGCTCATTTTTCATGTGAGAAATACACTAAGTAGGTATAGCACGACGCCATTCTAATTTCTTCCCCTTTGAAATCCCACTTTTCTTGGTTTGATAGCCTACCACTATTTCGAAAAACCACGATTTTTGATTTTGAAAGGTTCACTCCCAAACTCAATTTCTCGCAGTACTCTTCAAGACAGACTATCATCTATTGCAGGACTCCAATGTTGAATATTTAAGCGCAGTATAAAATAAATAAACACATGGATTAATTTCATTGCCTACCTATGAGGCGCAAATTTTATACCTACATATGTATTTTGACGCAGGCGATAGCGATGGCAAGGAATACATAAAATTCCTTCTGTTAGGTTAGTGTATACTATACAGACAAGTATATAGTTATTATTATTGTGTACTATACAGACAAAGTCGTGTGTATATGCTGGTATAAGATATAAAAGAAATAAAAATTAATTAAAAACTAAAGAAATGAAATGTCATGAATGTCGAAGTCGGAATAATCCATAAGTATCCTAACTAGAGTACTTATAAGTGATCTATTTATAAGTAGTAAGATTTTTGTTTTTCGTCCACATAAATGCGGCCACATCTGCCTCGTGTAGTTACACGTTTGTGCCATTTCGCACTAGCCTGTTGTACCTAGCACTTAAGAGCTCATATTTAGAGTCGGATTGCAACCGTAAGAGTTCGTTCAAGGATGCGCGACATTGCTTTATGAATTTTGACGGAAAGGTTTTTATAGCTCGTTGACTGTCGGTGTAAATCATGATCCGAAGACGATGATCAGCAGCTTCACGAATAGCCATAATTTCTGCCAGATATACATTGCAATGATCCTGTAGTTCAAAGGATGGGCTTACATATGCCAGGAAATGTCGAAAAGATACCGGCGCCTATACCACCCCCTGTCTTAGGCCCATCAGTGTAAATTTCCAGTACAGAGTTAGTCAGGATTAGCCCAGTTCTATTGGCTGGGAATACCAGTGCTATACGTACTTAGTTTTGAAATAGAGGAACGAACTATAAAGCAGTAGTCCGTGACTTCTAGCCTTGTTTTCAGAGCCGAGGCAGGAGTTGTTGGCATTGCGCTGGTAGCATGGAAATGGCAAACTAGGATTTAGTATATACATACGTATTGGTCTTACTGCCACTTCGTATAGATAAAACATTATTTGCGGACGAACATCCCATCTACAGCTCATAAACCCTGTTACAACAATATAGCGCAGTTGCGGGCTTCCTGTCAAAAAATAATTACGGTTATTGGTTTTTACGTTCATGAACGTTCATTTTCTAGCACAGTTTACTGCCCAATGCAAGTACTATACTATTGTTAAATTTGAACTAAGAAACATGCTGCTCTGCGGATTCATTAATTAAAATTACACACTCGTACTACTAGAACCATGGTCGCCACATGCAGAGACCAGCCGCTGTACCGCCAAGGTTAGCACATTTTCCTTCAGCCCCACATACGCTTATAGACTTAAAAATTCTAAATATTAAACTGCTAAAAGTCCATGTATTTCTTCAAATTTATTGCAACAAAGTCGAGTATGTCGTATTATTTTCTGCCTCATTTCACACTCAAAGCGATTAAACTAGCCGCGTCGTCGTTTTCAAATCTCCGTCGAATTTTATTTTCATTCCATTTGCACCGCCTAATCCAAGTACATATTTATAATTAAAATTTTAATTGCAAGTGCTAGGAAATACACCAGCAGCGTCCCAGTAAATGGACTGTGCGCCAAATTCAAAAACACAAACAGCAGCGCACACAAAGAATCGAAAGCACTCATCTGACATCTTACGCCACTAATCTCAGGCCCAGACATCGTAGCGTACCCCCAATTCTGCAACATATAACTCAACTGGAAACTTAATTGCTTCTCTGACCATTTAACGATCGCATTAAATAGCGCCGAAACAAACAATTAAAGTGGAGTTTAAATATAGTTTAAGATTGATTTTTCTTCATATTTCTTTTTTGTTTTGTCCTTACCCTCTGTAGACTTATAGCAATGGGTGGGTGGTTGGAAGAGGAATAGTTCCATTTCGCACACATGTACCTACTTGTGTTTACAGTTTTGAAAAAAAAAAAAAAAAAAAAAAAAAAAACAATTTTGTTGGCTGGTAGTACGTGCATGGCGTTTCGTAAGACGAGAACATCTCAAAATCATCCTCTGAGAGAGGAGACCAGGAAGAAATGCGACGCATGTGCTCGAACGTGCCGCATTCAAAATTGCCTTGTGTGCTGAAGCTGATGCTGAGTAAGTTCTATCGATATCTGTAGGGAGCATTTTGCATACACTTTGCTTCAGATAGTCTATATGTATCCACAGATACAAATTCTACATATCGAACGTGTGTAATGTATCTACAACTAGTTATAGATACAGCACAATGTATACAGTGGTGGATTACAAATCGAACAATTTTCATGTGGGCATAGAATACTCGTACATCGTTCCGCCGACATCATGACTTATTTTTAAACATTAAAACAATTTTCTTAGATTTATCGATTTTCGCCACTTAAGCTTTAGTATTTTTCTATTTTTCTATCCCCCACTGCCTATTTTGAATATTTTTCTCGCGCACAGCGTTTCCGCTTGAGTTGGCTTTTGTGTGTGATTTGATTTCGATGGAATTTCTGGGGCTTTCCACACTCCGTGTGGTGATGCACTATTCGACGACTGGTGTAAACTATATTTGCCTTGCATTTGATCAAGTGGTGATTTATGGCCTGTTGGGGAGTGTTTCGCTGGTGTTTGTCTGACCAATGAAAATATACAACAGGTCTCTAAGCGTTTTCAATTAAAATTCAAAATGGCATTCGGTCCGTATCCTCTGGGCTCTCGGGGGGATATGGCAGCGTACGGATATTTGTTCTCACACAAAATCTTGTGTAATATATTTGACACCTATCAAACAAAGGCAGGATGGTATTTTCCAGGGAACGTAATTGCGTTTTTACGTGACTGTCGAGCGATATTATAGGGAATCAAGTGTAGAGCTCACAAAAAGGCTGAGCCGGTGGAAAGTTGCTACTAAATTATGTACACATGAACGAGGGACATGTTTGTTTCCTTATCTGTCAGTAATATTTGATGAAATCTATGTGGGAGTATCATTTTGGTGATTCTATTAGATTTCTGGTTTAGGTATACTTGTGTATAGCTGAATTTGCTTTCTTTTTTTTGTTTTTCTTCAAAAATTAAAATGGACCACGGGAAAGGTGTTTAGAAAAACTAAGTAAGAATGTTTGTATATAAGCTGAAGATAGTTAGTACTTATGTACATGTAGATACTTGTCTAACTAAACTACTATATGAGAATTTCTAATAACTTTTCAATGCTCTCTTTTAGTTTACGAGTATCTTTTGTCCAATTTTTCAACATCATACCAGGAAAAATATAGGAAGTGACGAAAAAGGTCCCAAGATCTTAGTCTGGTTCGACAGCTCCTCTTTCTCATTTTTGTAAGGGAAACTGGGTATAGAGGAAGACGTACAATTTAGATTCTCCAAGGATGTTGAAAAAACAGCAGCACACGTTTTCAACTAAAAATAAGAAATTACGAGGGAGCATAGCAACTATCAAAGGTTCGGGATAAGAAACTTCTTTGGTCTAAACATGTCGAGTCAAAAACGTCCAGGGTGCTCTCAGTTTTCTCACAGGGTAAGGGTGCTTTTGGCAATACACGGGCTCATCACCGAATGAGATCCTCTGGATCTGTACGGCTATGGTAAGACCATTCCTCGCATATGCGTCGATTGTTTGGTGGAAGGGGCTTTTTGCAGCAAACTCCAAAGAACGTCTTGTCTCGGCTGCATGGGAACTTCCCTCTGCTCTAGATGCTTTGTTGAGCTTACCTCCTCCCGATACTTATATCATGGGATGTACTATCAGTGCCATCCATCGTCGTATGTGGAGTGGTTTTTGGTATAACCGACTCTGGAGTTTTGATGATCT